>LR991107.1:10000000-15470000 GCA_905163515.2 Lymantria monacha | reverse complement strand
TTCGTGATTTATTTATAATAGAGATATATATTTTTTTAATTTTTAACCGTTATAAGTTTAACGTGTATGTTTATCTGTGGTATCATAGCTCCTAAACGAGTAGATTGATTATGGTGTATTTTCTTTTGTTTGAAAGCTGATGGGATCGAAATGGTTATCTTTTTTTATTTTTTCTATTGCTTGTGGTGGCAAACGAGCAAGCAGCACACTTGATGGTAAGTGTTACCACCGCCCATGTACCTTTGCAACAACAAGGATATAGCTAGACAGCTACCTACCAATATAAACCCCAAACCCACCCAGTTGGGCTGCCGGCTCTCTCGTTCACCGAACGAAGCACAATAGCACATTGCCATTACTCAGACGTCGTTCTTCTGCGAGAGTGTGGTACTACCCCGGACGGACCGGCCCGCGGCTGTAGACAGAAAACTCTCAACAGCGTGGTCCACCACTAAAAGAGTTCATGTAAGTTACAAACTACAATTTATTATTATCTGTTCAGTCCTTAGCCAGAGGTATCGTAAAAGACCACTAAGGGTTATAACAAAGTTCACTCTATCTTGGAGTGTTGGATCTATACCATAGAAGGAAAACACAAAATAAAATTATACACATACATACATATATACCATCACGCCATGTCCCTTCAGGGTAGGCAGAGAGAACAGAGTGTCAGAGATTTCTATCCTTGCATACTTCACTCGCTTCCTCAGCATTCATAATTCTCTTCATACACGCTCGCCGGTTTCGGAGACTCTTGAATCCACCTTCCTGCAGTACATGACCAATTATATACCAAGCCATATGACAAGCGTTCTATAGTAGATCAATTTCCTACCTATTGATGAGGAGGCTCGAGCTTAACACAGACATATACGCATTAAGATGATGATGAACTTCTTCTTACCCATGTGGCTAAGATAAAATACATCAGAAATCTTAATCGTGGGAGTCGTAAAAAGCGGCTGAGGAACCATTGAGGAGTTATTAAGAAAATGGCAGCCGTATTTATTCCTGAAATATTTATAATAGGTACCAACTACAATCACTAAATCATCTCTTTTTTTTTAGGGGGTGGGCTACGGTCGGCGCGCTCCTCGCTCCACTCCGTCCGGGGCGACAGAGGGGCAAAAGCACGCACACCCGTAACCCACCCGTGAACCTCGTCTTCGTCGTTGGACTGGCCACCGGAGCAGCGTGAACTTGTCGTCAGTGGCCGGCCCGACGGAATACCCCCTGAGGGGTACCCTCTTTTTGATCGACATAAAGGGGGGAGGATCACTAAATCACCTCTTAAGCATAATTACGCCTATTACCCTTATTGAGTTCTAAGTGCTATACACTAAGTGTACACGCTGATTAATTAATACATATCATCACGCCATATCCCTTGCAGGGTAGGCAGAGAGAACAGAGTGCCAGAGAACACTATCCTTGCATACTTCAATTGCTTACTCAACATTCATAGTTCTCTTAATACACGCTCGCCGGTTTCGAAGACTCTTGATTCGACCTTCCTTCAGTACGTGACCGATCTGGTCTAGGTAGGTGAGTCTCGGTCTCCCCCGGTACCTACTTCCTTCCACTTTCGCATTGTATATCTTCTTAACCAGACGTTCATTCGGCATTCTTTCCACACGTCCGAACCATCGGAGCATTCCCTTTCGCATCTTTACACCAATACTCTCTTTCATACCTACTCGTTCTCTTACGTCGTCGTTGCGAATGCGGTCGGTCAGCCTAACTCCACAGATTTTCCGTAGAGATCGCATTTCGAACGCATTAATTTTACTTTCATGCTCTTTTCTGCGTACCCACTCTCGCTTCCATATAGTAATGTTGGGACAAGCACTACATTATGTATTGCTACACGTGCCCTCTGGCTGAGGTGGTAGCTACCGAGAAGTTCTCTCAACGCCCCGTTCACTCTATTTCCCGTATTCACTCTTCGCTCTATATCAGTGGTGTACCTTCCATCGCGGCTAAATCCACATCCAAGATATACAAATTCATCCACTTGCTCTAGTACATCATTACCTATTGTTACTCTTACATCTGTTCTGGCTTCATCTCTTTCAAAGACCATTATTTTGGTTTTGTTCACATTCATGCGTCAACTAGGGTCTGCAGGGCAGTCGCTGACTGCGCCAGCAGAACTGCATCATCTGCATAGAGCAAAGCAGTGACCACTACGTCGCCCATCTAGACTCCCACATTCATATCGTTCAACCGTATTCATATCGTTGATTAATTAATGATATTAGATAAATAAATTTCTTTGCTAACGGTACTTATATCGTCGATACCGGTAAGCCTAGGGAAAATGGCAGCCCATGTAAAAATTATCAGAAATTAATATGTATTTCGCCTCCGGTTTTAAAACCAAACACGTAAAGTGTTTCACGTTAATTTCAACATACAGACAGATTCATAGTTATATCATCATCATCATTACAACCTATAAATATCCCACTGTTGGGCTCGGGCCTCCGTATGTATGGGAGGGAAATTAACCTACTATACCGCGCTGGTTAGACGTTTTGGTATAGGGTTTTGTTTCGAGTTTTCCTTCTCTTGCATAGATGTTATATGCGTTTTATATCCCTTAGTCGTTTCGTACGATCACCCGCAGGTAAGATATGGGGTGGTGATTAGTATTCTTACTCCGTCACTACACGGATAATACTGTAACACAATTACAGTTTCATTAATTCAATTAAAGTTTACATAGTGTATATATGTATTAGGATGTGCAAAAAAAAGGGACTTTTTTTTTATTGTCGCCCCAAAATTTCTTAGAAAATATCCTAATAAAGATCCAGTTTAAAGTGCAGTTGAAAATTCTAATTTTAAAAGGTTCTCCATGGAGCTTGAAGTTTTCCCGTCTGAATAACATGGGGAACAGGGTTTTCCAACACATTTTTGCCCTGCAAGCTGTGAAAAAGAAATTAAGAGAAAATAAATGAATAGATCTTGTTCAGTACTAAATTTGCTACAAAAAAATCCATAGAGTCAAATTTTCCATTCCTTGCGTCGCCCCGGATGGAACGGGCGGTATGTATGTGGACCATATGCCTACCCAAAAAAAAAAGTCAATTTTTTATCATCAATACTATGTTTTCTGCTGAGCTTTGAATTTCAAATTTCCGTTTTTTTTTTGCATTCTTTCGCATTTTTTAAACTATTAGTGTTAGAGAAAAAAGTTAAATGACAAATTTGTAGTACGCCTTAAATCCTACGAAAAAGTCTGTATCAACTTTGTGAAGTATGTATTAATCTATAAAATATGATAATATGAAATTATGAATTGAAAAAATTCAAATTACTGAAGCATTTTAATATGCTTGATTATTTATTAAAACCCGATTACGAGTGAAAAATGATTGTCATAAGTGGGATTCGAACCGATACCTATTGAAAATCCGTCCCAATCGTGCTGCCACTTACACCACCGTGAACTATTGTAAGACATTCAATTCTCGCACCGTATTATATTTTCGTCTTTTGACGTATGCCATCTACCCGTATTTTAAGTTTTTTTTCACATTCCATCGTATTAGGACAATGCCATGTTACGATAATTTCACAAAAAAATACGTAACTTTACTCAGATGAATTTCATCACTGAGCTGGAAGATGTCTTCAAGCTCTTAGACTGGACTGGGCTCGGCATCAACATCAATGGCGAATACATCACTCACCTTCGATTCGCAGATGATATCGTAGTCATGGCAGAATCCCTGGAGGACCTTGGCACCATACTCAATGACCTCAGCAAGTTTTCCCAACTAGTAGGGCTTCAAATGAACATGGACAAGACGAAAGTCATGTCTAATGCCCATGTCATTTCTGTACCGGTCCTGGTTGGGAATGCGATTCTCGAAGTTGTCGATCACTATGTTTACCTAGGACAAACAGTCCAATTAGGTAGATCCAATTTCGAGAAAGAGGTCAGCCGACGAATACTCGACTGGGCAGTGTTCGCCGCGTAGGACGTCCCCCCACTAGGTGGACTGACGACATTATTAAGGTCGCAGGAAACCGCTGGATGCAGGTGGCGCAGGACCGTGTTGAATGGCATTCTCGTGGAGAGGCCTATGTCCAACAGTGGACGTTTACGGGCTGATGGATGGATGGATAGACTCAGATGAGAAAAGACGCAATCTATTCAAAACTTACGATCATATGTTCAAGAGTTCAACGACCTCGCGTGGTGAAAAAAATTTTTTTTTTTCATCCGAATCAATTTTTTTTCTAGCCTATCATTACAACTAGGTCTAGTAGAGTTACCTGTCTTTGTTTTTGGGAGCGGTCCACTTCCACCCGGTATATGTATATATCAAAAGATCCTCTAGAACTTTGAATTGTAATTTTCCATATAATACCATTACATGCAAACAAATAAACTTGCACAAAATCATTATTAAATAAACCTATAACTACTTTCTTAACCAGTAATATGTAATTGTACTTTACTAGGAATCGAACCTAAACCTTTGACCAACATGCTGCTAATAGCACAATAGATAAGGCTTACATCCTGGTAGGATCAAATTGCCAATTTATTGGTAATAGGTTCGAAGTCTACGATAATAAATTTCTTTATATATTTAGAGGCCATTAAATGAGAGAAACGGTATATATTATTTACTATTGATATAGCTGCATAATCTATACGGTGATGGCGAAATTACACAATATGTCATCGCCCCTTCCTTTTCAAAGCTGTCTTATAAAATGACTAAGGGAGATAAGTATATCGATAATATATTGCAAAAAGGAAAACTTGAAACAGAAATCTATGTAAACCCTTCTGTTCAACATAGAATAGTTAGGTTATTTTCTTATGGATGGTAAGGTACGAACATTACCACATATGGTTTGTAAAATATCGTGAATGTAATTCTACCTTCATCAGGGCAACAATGTCTTTTATCGGACAGAAGTCTCTCCCAATGGAAGAATATGGATAAGGCCAAGCTGTTGTCAGTTCTATGCCTTTAACCATAAATGAGACAGTTCGGCTGGTATAGTAGCATACCCTGGCAGAAATTCGATGTCGGCAGTGTAGCAGTTTGCTACTGTTTTTTATTTGGTGAGCGAGAAAACCGAGGGTCCAAATCGGGCCACTGAAGTCAAGGTATCGCTACCGGTGGTCAGTTCAATAGTGACGGGATGGTGATAGAGTAGGTTATTGGGCCGCAAGCCACTCATCGGTTGTCGCCATAATTTGCCATATATAAAAGAAAACGGCTCAAAGATGACTTTATGGTAAGTAGAGACCAGAAGATCTGGTTCCGGTGGCCCGCTCGCACGGCGAAGAGAGGCGCATTGCAGGGTGGGTCTATGGGATTGCGCGCCGCCTCTTCCATCACCCCAGACCGATTTGATGAGGCAAGACACCATAGCCCACCGCAAAAAAAATTAGAGACTAGGATGCACACCGCTGATATTACAAAAGTCTATAATTACCAGTATGATAACTGGTATGCCATCAAGTAGATGTGTAGCAGGAGAGTGCCATTACGACTTTCAGAGCAGAGTATGGGATGTTGATACATTGTGGTCTAAATTCATGCCAACATAGGGAATAACAGCGACTATAATACTCTAAACCTTCTTATAAAAAGCTTTACTTGCCCTAAGTAAATAAATACGGAACCATTACAAATAGTCAGACAACCGCGTTATGTTGTCTGACTAGAAAGTTAATTATTACCTTCATATTTAATTGTTAACCTTATGGAATTATTACAATAGACGTATTCTTATGTATAGACGTAGATGCTTGTAAAGTGCGATGATTATTTTGTAATTTTGCTCAAGTGTCGTACTTTATTTTCAACCCTCTTAATATGAGTATCAAATGAAAGTGATTGATCTATCGGTTAGTAAAATCATAGTAAAAGTAACTGTTTGTAATATGTAACGATGGAGGAATAAGGTAATTTAAATAAGAGCAGGGGAATAATGAATGACACAATATATGCATTTCTTCTATTGTACATATTGCATTACATATATAGGGTTTAGTGATGAAAAATGTATTCATAAGACAAAATCTTGACTTATTTAAGGCTCGCGGAGACAACTCAAATGGCTACAACGCACGCGGTAATAAGAAACTTGCTGAGATACCTTGCAGACTTGCCAAATCTGACAAATTGACACACGTGATGGGACCCACTTTATATAATCAACTGCCTGAATATATAACCGACGCATCTAGCTTGACAATGTTTAAAAATAAATTAAAGTCATGGCTTGTTGAAAAGGCTTTCTATCGATTTTGTCCCTAGGTTAATATAGCTTTAATAATTTAATTATACAATTCTTATTTTAACGATCCTTATTGACTCCTGTGTATTTATGAAGATGCATTAATTCCTTAATATTTTATTACAATTTAATTTATTTATTATATTATTTATGACAAATTATCATGAAAAATGAAATAATTTAATGAATACGTTTGATGATATTTTATGTAGATTTTTGACTTGTAAATACTATATTTACCAATAAATTGATTATTCCGCAAAAGTTATAGGCAATAGTTTTATGACAGATCGCCTGCCTGACGTCAACTATTCTTGTGAAGTTAATTATTAACAATACAAACATCAGATGAAGTTTGCCTAGCACATAGTGGTCTTTTACTATACAGACAGTAATATAAGGATGGAATGTATTAGTATTCACTTCCACAGAGTAACTCGTTAATAAATAAGTATATCTCATCATTCTCCTACTCTTATCCCAATTGCTTGGGGCGATATAATTATACTCTTCTTTCATAGTACATATTGTAAAAGTTATTGGCAATAGTTTTATGACTAGCCGACTACCCGACGTCAAGCCTCCTTGGGAATGTAATTGTTGACCAAACAACATCAGATAATGTTGGCTTAGGTCGTTATAAGGCTCTTATTCGTCTTTTACGACATCCACGAGCAAAGTAAGGGTTGGTAGTATTTGTTGCCGCTACCAAACATCACAGTTAATAAATAAGTATTATAAAAATAAAATTTTCTTTTTCACTTTAACGAAATTATTATTTATTACATTAAATATTTTCATTAAGTTAATACTTCATTAAACAAGGCATAATAATATGCAATGAACTGTGAATTTACTAGTTTTAATCATGTTGCCTACATACCTAGGATTGGAATACAGACACATTTTTGAACCACCCTCTCGCTCTCGCCAGTACGCAGACTCTAGTCATCGTCATCGACCACCCTCTATAGGGGTGACCACCCTCTTTGACCCCCTACGTCAATATACACCAAACACTTGTATAAAATCAACTCACACAATTGCACATTTCACACTACATACAAAGGGCAAATGAATATTTTAACGCACACATATAAACATATTATATAAAATCGAACAGTTAATTACATTGTGTTTGTATGTGTGTGTTTCAAAATATATAGTGAGGGGGGGCGAATGGGGTTTAGTGATGAAAAATGGGAAAATGTTTTCCAAATTTTTCCGTTCGGGATACCTATTTGATGCAAGCTTCATTCATGGTTGGATGCTTTCAGGGATATTAAAATTTCATTCCTTTTTTGATGCACCCAGTATTAATATTTTATTGAATGTGACAGTTTGTCAGGGATTTAAAAGCCTTAAATACTAGTATCAGGTGTGCTGTGATAAATGACGATAAAGGTTGGGGATTATGAGAAATAAAATATCAATAAGCTATAAAAAAAAGTAGCTGCTATAAGTACTATAGGTATATGGAGAAAATAAGGAGCGAATCATTTTCTGCGTAGATGCATAGTAAAAATTCAATTCACCACCTCTTTTGTTCCCTTAGAATGATAAAAATATGGAATGTGGTCTGCATATAGCATCTATGTAAAAGATGCAAATTTCAAAATACAACCCTATATCAAACCATTTCACCAGTGCAGTATAGTAGGCAATTGCCCTCCTACCGTGGAGGAGATTGTAGCCCAGAAGTGAAGCAGCTGCTGTGCAGCAGCAGCAGAAGCTCATGCTCTCGCATTGGAAGGGGTGAATGGTATTCTTACTTCGTCGCCTGTCCATAACAATCTGGGCTATTTTGGCTATGAAGGCTGACATTTAGAAGCTACGTTTCAGTATCATAAGCCATGTCTGGTTACATAAACTGGTCATAGATTTTTGGTTTTAGATCCGGTAGAATATTAAACGAGTGGATAACCAAAGATTACCTATATATGCGTTTCGTTATCAGTTGAATAAGGTGATTGATCGCCACGGTTCATATTTGTAAGACAATTGTTTTCGCCTTGTGATGATAAAAATAGCATACCACGTGTGAATGCCATAATAACTTAATTAATAAAACTGAAATGGATTGTCTAAAAATTTTGATTCAAGTCTGTGTATGTGGTACCTAATTTCTATGTCGAACTTGATTTTAAGAGGCGACTTACTTTATCTTACTAAAGTTGAGTAAAATGATTTTTTAACTATTATTGTGGGTCAAATCTATACAATAAGACTCAATAAGTGTTTACAGTATCTTGCAATCTTGTGGTGGTCCTCTTTATTTTTTCTTTTAATTAGATAAATGACAGGATCCCAGCTTGATGATAATGCCAGCCATCTTCTTTATGTGAAATTTTGGTGTTTTTAACTCCAGTCACTGATCTCTGGTAAATTAAGTTAAATCTAGCTGCAAAAATCTGCCACGCAAACGCAAAATAATATATTTCTTTACGATTTCATATTTTTTTTTTTGGGACTAATCCCACCACATATTCCCACCATTGTAACTCCTGTAAGCCAGGATCCACAATGGTCACTATAAATGACACCAAGGTTTGACCCTCAGGCAGTCTCGGGATATGATTTTAATTGTCTTAGGACCCGCAACAAATTTAATTAGAAAAGGTTAAAGAGGAGGAGTTGGAAAGAGTGATTCCACTTCCCTCCTAGGCAAAGCGGGAGACAGGAAAACAAAATGACTAGTCAGCCAATAATTAAAGAGGTGTTCGGCTACGATAAGTGCAGCCCTACGCCACCACGGATACGGAAGAGCTTAACGGGGCCTATATGTGAGCGTTAAGATTGATTGCTATAGTAGGTATGGCAGAAACGCATGAATGCACGGAAATTTTCTCGAGTTGCCACAAGGTCCGTATAGTATACTACTCCACAGGTAACTTGCAAACTGTTTAACATAAGGTTACGCTCGTTTCGACAGAGATCGCACTGCCAGAGAATGTGATGTGCTGATTGTTCATACTCGTGGTCAGCTGTGGAACATTGACATAGTGGTGAAGGTACGAGTTTAAAAGAAAATAATTTACTTTTAAAGTTGCCATGTCCAGTTAAAAATTGAGCCACAAAATGGTTAACCTCTAGCCACACTTTCTCCAGGCGCTTTCGGATGCATGGAAAAAATTGATAAAGATGACGGCCTTTCGATGATGAATGCCATCTTTCTTGCCATTCAGTTAAAAGCTCTTCATAGACATTGGATTGTGGCGCAAACAATCTAGCAATTTTAATTCGGTCGCGCGGTAGAAGGAAATCGGTATTTATAGTTTCCCTTGTGGTGTAATACATTGACGCTCGTCTCTGAATATCCAAATTAACCGGAAGCTCACCTGCTAGCACTGGCAAGGCCTCGGTACTAACCGTTCTATAGGCTTTACATAAGAATATTAGGGCCAATCGTTGGCTCTGTAGTAATTTAAGGCGAGCCGCCCCTATGGTGGCCCTATCGGCCCATACAGGTGCAGCGTAACAAATACACCCCAAATATGTGGCGATATATATGGTTTTAAGTGTATTAAAGCGAAGGCCCCAAGTAGATGTGGATATTCTAGTAAGTGGGTAGAAATTGCGTTTCGCTTTTTCACCTACAGTTTTAATATGCTGAATAAATGAAAAATTTTTTTCTAAGACTAGGCCGAGATAGCAAACTGATTCTTTCTTTTTGACAGTCATATTATTGAATTTTATACGCGGCGCCGATTGTAAATTTCCTTTTAATAAAAGATGATATGTTTTTTGTGGTGCGAAAGTAAGCCGGTTTCTTGTACCCCAATCGAATATATCATTGAGACATGTTTCCGCTAATTTCTCTAAGCCATCCCTAGTGTTTGATTGTACAAGTAAAAGACCATCGTCTGCATAGCCGATCAGTAGACAATTCTTCGGTAGAGGTAACTCGAGAAAATCGTCAAAACCTAAATTCCATAGATAAGGATTTAGCACCGAACCCTGAGGGCAGCCCATCGTCAGTGGCTTCGACACAGCATGGTGACCAAGTTTCAATTTAGACGAGCCATTTAAAAAGTACGACTGTATGATTTGGTAGATATTTCTATAGCACCCACGAGCCTTTAATTTAAGAAGTAGAATTGGCCACCATGCGTTATCGAAAGCACCTGAGATGTCCAGGAAGACGCCTAGTACGTATTTAAAAACGGATGCGCTTATGACTTTTCTTACCGCAATGGCCGCGTCGATAGTGGATTTACCGTGAGTGAAGCCGACGACGATTTCATATTACAAATTATTTTAATTTTCAACTATCTGCATTTATTATACATACAGGGTGGAAGTAGACCGCTCCCGAAAACAAAGACAGGTGACCCTACTAGTCCTCACTTGTAATGATAGGCTAGAAAAAAATCGATTCGGATGAAAAAAAAATTTTTCACCACGCGAGGTCGTTGAATTCTTGAACATATGATCGTGCGTTTTGAATAAATTGCGTCTTTTCTTATCTGAGTAAAGTGACGTATTTGCATGGAATTATCGTTACATGGCACTGTCCTAATTTGGCCATCAAAAATTCATTTGGCTTGGGCTGAAAATCAACGGCTGGGGTGTACCTGCATTTCTGGCCACAAGTTGAGCCCAATACCATTTTGTTTTTACTATCTATTTGTTATTATTTTATTTTTTTTAATTTCCATAATGTAATTTTATTTTTCCTTTGTAAAAACAAATAAAGATCTTTTCTTTCTTTCTAATACGATGGATGTGAAAAAACTTAAAATTAGTTATGAAAAAAAAAAAAATATTTTTATGTATATATTATTATAAAATGTCCGGCTCAATCGTGCTGCCACTTACACCACCGTGAACTATTGTAGGACATTCAAATCTCGCTTCATATCATATTTACGTCTTTAAGGTGACGTGCGCCATCTACCCGTCGTAAATATGATACGAAGCGAGATTTGAATGTCCTACAATAGTTCACGGTGGTGTAAATGGCAGCATGATTGGGCCGGAATCCCAATAGGTGCGGGTTCGAATCCCGCATGTGACATCATTTTTCGCTTCGTAATCGGGTTTTATAAATAATTAAGCATATTAAATGTTAAATTTCAGTAATTTGTATATATTATTAGCTTAAATATCTGAAACGATTATTTCAATTGAGTGAGTTAATGTTGGCTTGTGAATTGCAAACAGCATGTAAAGGAATGTTAGTTCGACGAGGAGGGATAATTCCCTGACATGCCATCCGTCGATGCAATACCTGAATCTAACCATTGCTGGGAAGTGTAGTTATGTGACTATTTTGCAGACGATAGATCCGTTTCTAATAATTATCCGACTACGGGTGAGGATTACCATTTTAATTCGTATGTATGTCCAATTGTACCCTCATAACTTCTAAACTTCTTCTTGCATTATGAATTCACGATTATAATACTTGACATGTCTGTCTATAGCATCGTAGCTCTTAAACGAATGGTCCAAATATGATGCAGTTTCATTTAAAAGCTAACGTGATCGAGATGATTTTTAGCTACTTCGGATGCTTCAAGGTCATCAGCTCTTCTTGTTTGTTGCCGTAGGGATGTTAGACGCATAATGGGTGGTGAAATATGATGGTAAACTTTAATTTCAAAAAATATATTCGATTTATCTTTTAAAACATTCTTGTATAATTATACTACTGAGCTATTCTGTTGATGGAGCTTGAAGGTGAGCGACGAAATTCTAGATATTAGTTAACCAACTAACTTACATGCATACATATCATCACGCCATATTCCTTGTAGGGTAGGCAAAGAGAACAGAGTGCCAGAGAACTCTATCCTTGCATACTTTACTCGCTTCCTCAACATTCATAATTCTCTTCATACACGCTCGCCGGTTTCGGAGACTTTTGACTCCACCTTCCTTCAGTACATGACCGATCTGGTCTAGGAAGGTTAGCCTCGGTCTCCCCCTATCCTTCCACTTTCGCATTGTATATCTTCTTGACCAGACGTTCGTTCGGCATTCTTTCCACATGTCCGAACCATCGGAGCATTCCCTTTCGCATCTTTACACCGATACTCTCTTTCATACCTACTCGCTCTCTTACGTCGTCGTTACGAATGCGGTCGGTCAGTTTAACTCCCAGATTTTCCGTAGAGATCGCATTTCGACCGCATTAATTTTACTTTCATACTTTTTTCTGCATACCCAACTCTCGCTTCCATACAGTAATGTTGGGACAAGCACTGCGTTATGTATTGCTACACGTGCCTTCTGGCTGAGGTGGTGGCTACCGAGAAGTTGCCCCAACGCTAAACAAACAAAAAACAACAAACGCTAAATAACCAACAAACTTATTAATTGAAAATATTTATTTAAACTATCATTGTATAACTCGACTGCACAGATGGTGTATGGTTAAGATACCGATCTTTCGTGTCAGTTGCGTAGGTTCAATTCCGACACAGGACAATACTTTGTGCGATCCACAAAGTGTTATTCTGAGTCTGGGTGTAACTAAAGGATTATTCCATTAGTGCAGGGTGGTGTCATTTAAATATAAAAAAATAACTTAGAATAACTAGATCATCTTCATTCCATTCCTACTCTTATCCCAATTGCTTGAGGTCGATACAATATGTACTCGTCTTTCATAGTACGTATTGTAAAAGTTATTGGCAATAGTTTTATGACCGGCCACCTGCCAGACGTCAACCCTCCTTGGGAATGTAATTGTTGACCAAATGGCATCAGATAGTTAGCCCAGGTTGTGATAAAGCTCTTAGTCGTCTTTTACGACATCCACGAGCAAAGTAAGGGTTGGTAGTATTCGTAGCCGTCGTAGCTACCACACAACTTAGAATAACTAGATATCGAATAATTTATATGTCATTAAACTAAGATTTACAATTTGACCTTTATGATCTAACTTGCTACTTTTTTAAGTAACTTAATTATAAGTTTCAAATTTAATTAAATCCTTGTAAATATTTTATATGTGGTAACGGAGTAAGTATATAAATTTACCACCCATAATAAAATACAATTCACCACCTATCTTAACCGTGGGTGATCGTAGGAGACGACTAAGGGATATAAAACGCATATGACATATATGAAAGAGATGGAAAACTCGAAACAAAGTCATATACCAACACGTCTGACCAAGGTAGTGTAATAGTCAATTTCCCTCCTAGCGTGAAGGAGGCTCCAGTCCAGTAGTGGGATATATATGTGTTGAGATGATATAGGGCTGTAAAAGCACTTACATATTATCAATTTTAAATTAATCCAATAATCTACCACCAGATATGAATGCGCAATCTGAGAAGATTGGCAAGATACGCAGCGGGCTCGTCTTATTTCTTTTTATTATTTCATTTTAAAAATATTTGTGAATATTAATCCATTCATACATCCATCAGACAGTATACTTCCACTGTTGGATATAGGCTTCCCCACGAGACTGCAATTCATAACGGTTCTGTGCCACCTGCGTATGATGAATAATAAACAGATTTAATAAGAATCAGCTCCAGCTTGATACCATCTGAATCAGTCCTGATTACTTTTATAAAATATAACAAAAAAATGGCTGGACCAGATTCAAAAGCAGCAATAATAACAAGAGAACTACTAGAGCAGCCAACATTCCATTCAATCAATGAATGTAAAATGCTAGTCTATGGAAGACAGTTTACCGTGTGGTGACGGAGTAAGAATACTATTCACCACCCCATATCTTACCCGTGGATGATCGTACGAGACGACTAAGGGATATAAAACGCATATAACATCTATGCGAGAGAAGGTAAACTCGAAACAATACCCTATATCAACACGTCTGACCAGCGCGGTATAGTAGGTTAATTTCTCTCTCATTACGGAGGAGGCCCGAGCCCAACAGTGGGACATTAATGGGCTGTGATGATGATGATGGAAGACAGTTACAAGTAATCATGAAAAGACCCTGGTATGTTGCCGTGCGACAAAATTACAATAAAAAAGAATAAAAAAAAAAAAATAATATTTCTTAAACTCCAGTATAATTACGTATCCAATTTCGTATATTGATATTAGATAAATTTGTATAAACACCAGGCACTCCTCGGCCGCAGCCAAATCCAAAAGATGACAATCCGATCAACTTCCCCATCATAGATACTGCTCCTCCACCACTGTCACCCTGAAACAAAAGACATATTTTATTAATACTACTCGTCATGTAGCAAAAAGTTAAAACACATTATGTCCCAATCCCTTAATACACCGAAGGATATGTAAAAACCGTCTAAGGGATACCTGTTCTACCCCTTTCTTGCCCGTGGGAGACGTAAAATGCAACTGAACTATTTGAATATGCAAATAGAATCCATGGAAGAGAAAAAAAAAACTCGAAATGAAACCTTATATCAACCCATTTGACCAACGTGGTATACTAGTTCAATTTCAGAATGAAAACCAAAATAAGTATGTACGATGGAAAAGGAGTACATATTGCTTCGATCCCAAGTAATTTAGATAAGAGCAGGAGAATGATGATGATTATCATAAGAAGACTAAAGTATTCGACGTCCAACAAGTTATCGTTATTACATATGTTGTTTTTATCCTCTAAAGGATTCAAATTACTGAAATTTTTAGCATTTAATATGCTTAATTATTTATAAATACCCGATTACGAAACGAAAAATGATGTCACAAGCGGGGTTCGAACCCGCACCTATTGGGAATCCGGCCCAATCGTGCTGCCACTTACACCACCGTGAACTATTTTAGGACATGCAAATTTCGCTTCATATTATATCTTACGTCTTCAAGGTGATGTATGCATCTGCCATCTTCGTAGTCGGGTATTTATAAATAATTAAGCATATTAAATGCAAAAATTTCAGTAATTTCAATAACAAGGTTGTGTCATCGTTTAATACAATTCTAACTGTAAAGTTTGAAGTATTAAGCCTATACAATGTGTAAACATTGTCCGCTAGATGGCATACGTCACCTTGAAGACGTAAGATATAATATGAAGCGAAATTTGCATGTCCTAAAATAGTTCACGATGGTGTAAGTGGCAGCACGATTGGGCCGGATTCCCAATAGGTGCGGGTTCGAACCCCGCTTGTGACATCATTGTTCGTTTCGTAATCGGGTATCTCTAAAGGATTATTTATTATTTTTATTTTATTTTTTTATTAAATTTAATTCACTAAATTATCATTTATTATTCTTTGAATCGCTTTTGTTACAAATTTCTATAAGTCAACTTATGTTAGTAACCACGGATAGCATCGTAACCATGAACGCCGAAAAGTGTATAACATACGAAAAGTAAAAATCAAATACAAAACGCGTCATAATCCATAAAAATATCAATAAAAGATGATTTTTTATATCTATATGTATCTGAAATTAAGAATTAATAAATAAATATGGTATAAGGAAAATAAACAATAAATAAATGTATCTAATCAAAAATGTTTGATTAACCGTTTGATTAGCATAGTATTCTCATCTTAGCTCATATATATCTAACTATTGAGCTCGAGCCACCTCCACAATGGGAGGGAAATTGACCTAATATACCACGTCTGACCAGCGTGGTATAGTATAGGTACAGGGTTTTCTTTCGAGTTTTCTTTCTCTTGCATAGATGTTAAAAGCGTTTTATATCCCTTAGCCGTCTCTTAGGATCACCCACGGTTAAGATGATGGTGAATTGTATTCTTATTCCGTCACCATACGGATAAGATACCATAGTATTCTACCTAGGCTGAACTAGGATGCCACCGAAGACAAAGATCGGGTACCGGTGGCCCGCTCGCACGGCGAAGAGAGGTGTTTGCAGGGTGGGTCCATGGGGTTGCGCGCCGCCTCTTCCATCTCCCCGGGCCGATTTCCCGAGGCGCGACTACATCCATAGTCCCACCTTGCGAAAAAAAAAAGGCTGATCTAGGATCTTGCCCATCAGTAAGACATTAAAAGATTAAAATAAGTGAACTGCTAAGTACTTTATCAACCTACTATATTACCTGACAAGCATCTCTCTCCCAGCCTCCGGCACAAAACATTCGATCTGTCAGAGTATAATTATACGAGGACTGATTTACTTCTTGGCATGTATCTAGTGGTAGTATTTTGAGCTTATCCTGATGCAAACTTTCTTGATAATCTCCCTAAAAAAAAACATAACATCTTTATTCAGGTATATAATTCTTCTAAACAGGTCTTTGCTAGCAGTAATTTTGTGGAGCTGATCTCCTAGACCCTCCAATAGGTAGGTACCGCTTATGTATTTACTCTTGGTTCGAAACGTATCAAACTGGATCTAAAAATATTCTTACTAAACATGTTGAAAGCGATTTTATTTAAATAAGTAATTGCAAAATTATGATAGTCTTATGATATATATATATATATATATATATATATATAATGTGTAAACATTGACAGGTAGATGGTACACGTCTCCTATAAAGGTGAAAATACAATACGCGACGAAAATTGAATATCATACAACAGTTCACGCTGGTATAAGTGGTAGCACGACTGGATTTCCAATAGATGTGGGTTCAAATCCCATATGTGAAAATCATTTTACGGCAGTAATTAAGTTTTTATGATAGAGTGTTTAGTTTTTTGCCGGATCTTCTCATGCGCTTTCTTGTTTTGCTGAGTAGAAACTGAACGCTAATGGTAGTAATAGTTTCTTATATTTTAATCGTTTCTTACGAAACTTGCTAAACAAACTTGTATCATCGCGATGAACACAGTGTATTCCTACTCCATCAATATCATCACCATCATCAAAGCTGTGTAGTAGCAGCTGCGAATACTACCAACCCTTACTTTGATCGTGAATGTCGTAAAAGACGACTAAGAGCCTTATAACGACCTGGACCAACACCATCTGATGCCGTTTGGTCAATAGTTTTATTCCGAAGGAGGGTTAACGTCTGGCAGGCGGCTGGTCATAAAATTATTGCCAATAACTTTTGCCATATGTAGGAAGAGGAGTACATATTGCGTCGACCCCAAATAATTGGTATAAGAGCAGGAGAATGATGATGATGATGATATCAATATCATTATCATCCTACTCTTACCCTAATTACATAGGCTCGATATCAATCCGGTCAGATGTCATCACTGCGTTCACTCCCTTTGTCCACGTGATGTATCACGCAATCCATATTTTCTTCAATCTTCCTTTACCCCTTAAGCTTTTTATATCTATGCTTAAAATTATTCTAAAACATTACATTCATCATATCCTATTCCACATCTCCACACCATGCCAGATTATTATTACTCCATCAATATATGGAATGAGATTTTACCTTTTCCTTAGGATATCCCCAACCGGATATATTTACACTCTCTCCACAATTCCGACTAATATGGATAGTTTTCACATTCTTATTAAATTGTAGTCCTCTCCAGAACATTAATAGCTGGACATCGTAATCAAACTGATGAGCCAACTGATAATTTGGATGGATAATATGAATCTTTATCCTGATAGTCCATCCTTGGAGACGCCACGTACTTCCGATTCTGACGTAGGTGTGATTTGTACTGAAAGATGAAGAGTAATTATTCTTTGTTTCAATCTAAAGCTGATTTAATCCGTATGGGTGATTGGACTAGTCCAATCTGATTAATCTCTAGAGATTAATCTGTCAATTTGATTGTATAGATGGCGTAATAGTTAAGATATCGCCCTACCGTGCCAAGTAGCGGGGGTTCGATTCAATATATCTTTAATCTTTACTCGAAGTACATCTCACTGGAGCTAATATGGACTAAACATGTATCCAATATTCCATTTTCCGTGTGGTGACGGAGTAAGAATACAAATCACCACCCCCTATCTTACCTGTGGGTGGTCGTACGAGACGACTAAGGGATATAAAATGCATATAACATCTATGCGAGAGAAGGAAAACTCGAAACAAAACCCTATACTAACACGTCTGACCAGCGTGGTATAGTAGGTCAATTACCCTCCCATTATGGAGGAGGCTCGAGCCCAATAGTGGGACATATATGAGCCGAGATGATGATGATGTATCCAATAATATTTAAGGAAATATATGATTTAAAAAAAATTACGAGCCCGCTGAGTTTCTTGCTGGATCTTCTCAGTTTGTGGCGGCTTTCCGATCCGGTGGTAGATTAATTTAAAAAAATATGTAATATTGACATTATGTAAGTGCCCTTATAGGGCTTATGCATAATAAATTATTTGATTTGATTTGAAATAGCAATACTCTGTGTGAACCATAAAATATTTTGCCTAATTTGGGTGCAATTTGCGTTCATTAACCATATATATATATTGTAAATGTGCAATATAAACTTTATTTTTTACCCGACTGCAAAGGATTGGTGGATTGGTGGAAAGGTGGTATTGTGTTTAACAGTCTATGTATGTATGTATGTGTGTATGTATGTATGTATGTATGTTTGTATGTTCCTTAGAAGCACTATATATACCAAACGCTTGGGCTGATTTTTATGATTCGCACGTCAATCGATTCCTTTTAATCCGGCGAGTGTCACTAAAGATATGATGTTATTGAAAATTCAATATGGCGACTACTGGACGCCATATTGTGAAAATTAAAAAAATTAAAGTCAACAAACTATATCGAGTGGGGTATCGTTAAATAGGTATTTAAAAATCATTTTTAGTTTTCTCTCAACATTTTTCGATTTGACTGGCTGTTTAGGATCTATATCGATTTAAAGTTTCGTAACAACCTTTCTCACATATAGGTTTTTAGACAGTAGAAATTTACGATGAAAAGACGAAAACTTCATATAACTGGATGTGGATGGACATATACTGAAGTATCTAATGTCTGACGCGGTCGCCTATCTCCAATTTCTAACGATTTAGTACTCAACTTCAGTCGAAAAACTATATATAGTTAGGTACTTACCTACTTATTAATAAATAGCTACCAAGGTATTTATAACTAAAAAGTATAAAATAAAAAAATGATTAAAACAATCAAAAAACCCGACTGCGTAAAAAGTCACCAAAACTACGTACATAATAAAAAAACTGAAAAGACAAAAACAAGCACTTAGATGTCCGGTGGTCTAGAATTCCATAATATATTATTGAATAAATACTATTGCAGAAAATAAAATATATTTTAATAATAGAACATGACAACTGAACAGTCGGGATCCTTTATTCGACAGCAAATCTAATTTTTCAATGGATCCCCACTGTACATATACACACATATCATCACGCCATATCCCTTGCAGGGTAGGCAGAGAGAACAGAGTGCCAGAGAACTCTATCTCTGCATACTTCACTCGCTTCCTCAACATTCATAATTCTCTTCATACACGCTCGCCGGTTTCGAAGACTCTTGATTCCACCTTCCTTCAGTACCTGACCGATCCGGTCTAGGTAGGTAAGTCTCGGTACCTACATCCTTCCACTTTCGCATTGTATATCTTCTTAACCAGACGTTCGTTCGGCATTCTTTCCACATGTCCGAACCATCGGAGCATTGCCTTTCGCATCTTTACACCAATACTCTCTTTTATACCTACTCGCTCTCTTACGTCGTCGTTACGAATGCGGTCGGTCAGCCTAACTCCACAGATTTTCCGAAGAGATCGCATTTCGACCGCATTAACTTTACTTTCATACTCTTTTATGCATACCCAACTCTCGCTTCCATACAGTAATGTTGGGACAATCACTGCGTTATGTATTGCTACACGTGCCTTCTGGCTGAGGAGGTAGCTTCCGAGAAGTTGCCCCAACGCTCCGTCACTCTATTTCCCGCATTCACTCTTCGCTCTATATCAGTGGTGTACCTTCCATCTCGACTAAAACCACATCCAAGATATACAAATTCATCCACTTGCATACATCATTACCTATTTTTACTCTTACATCTGTTCTGGCTTCATCTCTTTCAAAGACCATTATTTTGGTTTTGCTCACATTCACGCGTGGACCCCTTTTCTTACAATCTTCTGTCATTGTGTCGACTAGGGTCTGCAGGTCAGTCGCTGACTGTGTCAGCAAGACTGCATCATCTGCATAAAGCAGAGCAGAGACCACTGAGTCACCCATCTGGACTCCCACATTCATATCGTTCAACCTTTGGAGACATTTATCCAGATATATGATAAACAGCCTGGCTGACAGAACGCACCCCTGCTTAACGTCGATATTGACGTCAAACCAAGGCAACATTCCATCATCCAGCCGCACACAGGCTCTACAGCCCATGTAACTGCACTGCACAGCCTGCAGCAGTTTACCGTTAATACCATACTCCGGTAAAATGTCCCAAAGTTCCTTTCGTACAGCCGTGTCTAATGCTCTCTCCAGATCCACAAAACTGCAGAAAACCCTCTGACCTAGAGACAGATGCGTCTCCACAATGTTGCGCGGAGAGAACAATTAATCCATGCATCCCCTTCCACTCCTGAAACCTCCTTGTGTCTCACACAGTAAACCATCGGACACCATCCTCATTCTCCTTTCAATAATTTTACCATACACTTTTGCTGCCAAACTGGTCAAGCTTATGGCTCCGTAATTTGCGCAGTCATAACATGAACCCTTGTTTTTAAAACAAAGGCACGATGACTGCGCTATTCCAGTCCCCGGGAACCATTCCCGAGTTCCAAAATAAATTGAGGAGCAACAGGAACGCCTCCCAGACACAGGAGCTGCCAAGCTTGATCATCTCGGCAGAAACCATATCAATGCCCGCTGCCTTACCATTTTTCAAACTTCTTATCGCCCATTCAACTTCATCCATACTGATGCCATCGGAGGACGCCGTTGTCGAATGTTGATCTACTAAACCACATCCAACACCGGCGCCAACCGTAGCATCCGCATACATATCGCCAAAATACTTAACACGTCTTGTGTTTGTATAAGAATGTCTCCACCTTTAGACCTTATTTTAATCATTCTGAAGGCTGACCAACCACCCCGAGACTTCTTCACCTCCCTCCAAAAGAGTTTGGTGTTACCCTCGAAGTTTTTAGTCAGCCTATCTTCTACACTCATACTTGCTCTATCACGTTTCTCTTTCACTAAGGCCTTGGTGTCATTCTTACATTGCCGATATATTTCTTTCTTCTGTTCAGTGATACTGTCATTCAGATTCAAAGAAGAGATATAGTCCAGCCACGCTTTCTTCTTTTGCTCTACGGAAGCTGCCACTTCCGCATCCCACTATGCATCACCATTTGTTTTTCTATGCTTCTTTGAACTTCCACATACTTCTTTCGCTGTATCTACCATACTCTCTTTCAATACTTTCCAGCATTCTTCAATGTCCGATTGCGGCTGGCTTGCCATCGTCAGCCGTTCTCGGACAGCCTCTGCATACTTTTCTCTTACACACTCTTCTTGCAACCTTTATTCTTTCAAGCGCTCCAAACTGGACACGCTCTCGCCACATACATCCACTTTCTGAACAGACCACTAAATCTCGCAATAACGAGATAGTGGTCCGTATCGACTATGGGGCCCCTGTAGGCTCTTGCGTCCAATATTTTGCTTCGGAGGCGACTATCTACCAAAATTAAATCTATTATACTTTTCTGTTCATTCCTTCTCCATGTATACATATGGATGTCCTTATGTTGGAAAAATGTGTTTGACACAATAAGGTTTCTCTCCATGCATACATCCGCTATGAGCCTACCGGCGTCATTCACTCTCTTATCGCCAAATGGACCAAGTACGTCTTCATAGTCGGGACGCTTGGTCCCCACCCATCCGTTCAAATCTCCGCATACAAGCACGCATTCACTGGTTTCTGCCATATCCAGAACTTCCCTAACATTATCCCAAAACTTCTCTAGGTCTGATGCCACCGAGGATCCTACGGAAGCATATGCTACAACCATGAATACCTTGGTGACACCTAGTTTTATACGGACCCAAAGAAGTCTGGGATCATACATTCCGTAATCCTTCACACCTGAGGCCAAGCGAGAAGACAACAGCACTCCTACCCCCATGCTGGCTCGATCGCTCTGTGGTACACCAGACCACAGAGTCATCCCGCCACCAGGAAGATCGCAGGCGTCGCTGCCCCTTCGCTTGGTCTCTGTTACACAAAGCACGTCTAGCTGTTTGTCCTCCATGACGGATATCAGCTCGTGCAACTTCCCTTCCACACAACCTCTTACATTCCCGTGCCCACCCGGCACTCTGCTCTCCTCGACTCGCCTGACTGGGCAAGGCGTGATGGGTGGCGGCCCCCATCGCCGCAACTGCCGAAGTTCGTACCGACGGGGGCGGGTCGGTACGCGTCGCCTCCGGGGGACGCCCTAACCCGCATTGCGGTACGCATATCGAGCCGGATTAGCAGTCTATATAGACTGGCAGGGGACGCGAACGAGCATGCTCCGGACTATGCCCCCCGATGGACTGAAGTAAGAATACAATTTAGCACTCTTTATTTTACCCATGGCTATCGTAAAATTCAACTAAGGGATAACGACGAATAATATGCATATATGCAAAATAGCTGTGTGGTAGCGGCTACGAATACTACCAACCTTTACTTTTTCGTGGATGTCGTAAAATACGACTAAGAGCCTTATAACGACCTGGGCCAACTCCAACTGATGCCGTTTGGTCAACAATTACATTCCCAAGGAACCCTCCTTGGGAATGTAATTGTTGTTGACGTCTGGCAGGCGGCCAGTCATAAAACTACTGCCAATAACTTTAACAATATGTACTATGAAAGAAGAATATATATTGTATCGACCCCAAGCAATTGGGATAAGAGTAGGAGAATGATGATGCAAAATATGTAATTTAAAAAATAACGAGCCTGCTAAGCTTCTTGCCGGATCTTCTCTGTTTGTGTGTTCTTTCGCTTTCCGATCCGGTGATAGATAAATTAAAAAAAAAAGGAAGGTATTATTGACAATATGTAAGTGCCCTTATGGAGCTTATTTAAAATAAATGATTCGATTTGATTTGATATAATATATATGCAAGAGAAGAAAAACTCGAAATAAAATCCTATATCATTTTTTCCGACCAGCGTGGTTTACTACGTCACTATCCTTTCTATTGTAGAGGAGATCCGAACTCAATAGTGGGACATATACGAGCTGAGATGATGACGATATTAACTGATAGTATACCGAGAAAGATTGTATCTTTAAGAACTTACCCACAATGTGCAGTAGTCAACGCCCACAGCTTATGGATTAAGACAGCTCCACAAACACCCCCATAGCTGATATGGTAGGGAGCATCGTGGATTTTTATACCATATCCGCCAATAATACTGTCAAAAATTAATAATAGTAATCTTTACTGCATACTTACTTTATAAATGGCAATTTGTGTGGGCTTGTTGTCGTTAAACAAAAAGCTTTGTTGAAATCGAGGACCAGCCCTGGTTGTCCGACTTGTATGACCTATAAACAGGCAGGTTATAGGGCCGCACTGGTGGCCCGCTCGCACGGCGAAGAAGAGGTGCTTGCAGGGTGGGTCAATGGGGTTGCGCGCCGCCTCTTCCGTCACCCCGGACCGATTTGGCGGGGTGCAACGTCCATAGCCCACCACAAAAAAAAAAAAAAAAAAAAACGGGGCCGCGCGTCGCTCTCTCATTACCATCTAACTGTTACAGCAATGCGTAAGACAAACATAGCCTGGTAGAGAGATTTTAAAAATTGAAGTAAAAAGTAGAAAAGTCAGAAATTGTCAATGCATAAGGCAAATTAAAAAAATGTGTCAATATTCCACCGAATATATCTTATGCATTGGTTTCTTTTCTAATTAAACCATATTAGCGTACATCAAATGGAAGGTTTTAAAGTCTATAATGGAAATAGGTGAAAACAAATATTTTTTTAAAAGGCAACACCACCTGCTCTAAGGAAATAATCCTTGTATACGAAGGAATTTACATAACGAACACTAATTACAAGGCCCCATAAGCTTTGCCATATCCGTGGTGCTGTACTGCTGCGCTTCACGTATCAGTACATCCTCTTATCTATTGGCCTATTAGCCAATTTTTGCTTCATGTGAAGTGCAATATTTTGAACTCCTCCTGTTTTTCTTTTCTCATGTTGCGGGTCCCAAGACAATTAAAAGCGTTTCCGGGCACTTTCCGAGGGTCAAACCTCGGTGTCTTATACAGAGACCGTTATGGATCCTGGCTTACAGGAGTTACAGTGGTGGGAACGCGTGGTGGGATTGGTACCAAAAAAAACCCACTAAATACACCTAAACTAAGAACAACAATTTATAGATCGCACATAGTTATATGTGGGAATTGAACCCATGCCACTTGACATTGTAGGTCGATATCTTAACCACTAAGCCATTTATGCAGCCATTTATATTGTGTTTACATACTCGTGTATAGATTACAGCAATTATATTTACAAATAAGTATTATTGGATGTGTATCCTGACGAGAATGAATAAGGTAAGAAATGAGTATATATGAGGAAGTTTAAAAGTGGCGCCAGTGACGGCAAAGTTGAAAAGTGAACGCCTGACTTGGTATAGACATGTGATGAGACGGGATGAATGTAATGTTGGGAGAAAAGTTTTAAGTATGAATATTGAAGGCTTTAGGGGTAAGGGGACTGAAGAAAAGATGGATGGATTGCGTGAAGCGTGATATGCATAGAAAGGGAGTGAACGCAGAAATGACATCGGATAGGATTGAGTGGAAGAAAAGGACATATTGCGTCGACCCAAATTAATTGGGATAAGAGCAGGGTAATGATGATGATGATATTATTGTTCTATATAGGGTCAGATTTTGAGCTTTTGTTGCGTCGAATTCTCACTGCATTCGGACTGCAGCCTAGACAGACAGACAATCGATGCCTATCTAAATTTCATTTGCTTAGGTGACCATTTCAAGCAAAATACTAGTAACTTTATCCAACTGCCTAATGATTAAAATCATCATTATTACCCGACTATGATTCCAATTATATGGGGTGGACTTTGCTTCCATTGTACGTATTGCAAAAGTTGTGGCATCAGCTTAATGGCCGGTCATCTGCCTGACGTGAACCCTCCTTAGAAATGTAATCATTGACCAAACAACATCAGATAAAGTTAGTTCAGGCTTATTGCAAACTCTTTAGACACCTTTTACTACATACAGATGCAATGTATGGTTTGATTTGATAATATTCGTAGTTGTACAGCGACTGCTAACGACTAAAATAGTGACGATAAAATGAGAAAATTGTGTTCGTTCATTATATATTTGTAAATACCTTCAAACTATATTGCTCTGTGCAGAGATCTGTCTTTAAAATAATATCACTTATGAAGACATTCATTCAAGAAAATTTAAAGTAAGTGTTATATTATATAGTCTTGAGAGTTGCACCATTGATCATACCGACCAACAAGATTTTGAAGCAGAATTACCGAACACCAAGATGGACATAATTTGCAAAGGAAATCCATAGAAAACTCTAAAGACTTTTTCGAGGTCCTTTTACTTAGATATTGGCGAAATTGCTCCCATGGTAATAAAGCAAAAGTCAAAGATAAAACAAAGAATAGTTTTGGTGTTACAGCAGTAGCCAAAAACAGATGCAAAAAAATTATTACTTTGAAACTTACTACCGTCATCCTCATCATCTCATCTCTTGCTTTTATCCCATTCACTTGTGGTCGACGCAATATATACTCCACTCCCATCATAGGTATATATTGCAAAAAATATTGGCATTAGTTTTAGGACCGGCCGCCTGCCTGACGTCAATCTTCCTTGAGAATGTAATTATTGACCAAACGGCATCAGGTGGAGTTAGCCTAGGTCGATTTGAAGCTCTAAGTCTTCTACGACATCCACGAGCAAAGTAACAGTTGGCAGTATTGGTAGCCACTACCACACAGCAAGAAAACTTACCACTTTATAATTATATTATTAAATACTGACTTATTTAACGAAAAAAATTAACATATGCCTCACCTATATACGTCGTTGATTTGATTAAGAATTATAATTAAAAATAGCATTACACTAAACTAACTAACAATCAAAGAACGATATTTTATTATTGGAAACAGTAGAAAATTTAATAATGATATTTTTATAGTACCACGTCTTTATTTTAATATGGTTGATTATAAACTTTTGCCTTTAAATTTTAACTCTTTTGTATAGCCTTTAAATTCGCCTCCTGTAATGGTTGATTCATTGTTCTCCTGTTTCCCTAATAGCACTTACCTAAGTCCCACACTTGAGCTAAAACCTTCTTCCTCCTAAATTACATATAATATATTGTACTATGTGGCTGGAGAGGCGGCACGGAGTCCTCTCTTTCCGGCTGGTTAAGGTCTTGACGGGGCATGGTTACTTCGGCAAGTACCTGTACTCAGTCGCAAGAAGGGAGACGACTTCCTCCTGCCGATAGTGTGGCAGCGCCCGAGACACGGTGCAGCATACGTTCGAGCTCCGCGTGACCTGGGCTCAGCAGCGCCGTGGCCTTGTCGCTGCTATCGGTGCCGACCTCTCGCTGCCGGCCGTCGTGAAAGCGATGGTCGACAGCGAGAGGAATTGGGACCCGGTCGCCTCCTTCTGCGAGTACGTCATCTCGCAGAAGGAAGCGGCGGAGCGAATCCGGGAAGATCTCCTGTACGAGGATGCGCACCGGCGCCGGCGATTGGGGCGGTTTAGGCGCGAGTATTTGCGCCTTATGCCGCCTTAGTCGAGATGACCGGATCGAGGACTAGTCCGGTCGCCCTTAGAGCGAGGCCACCGCGTGAGGACGATGCCCTGACATTGAGATCCATTTATACCATATATTGAGATGACGGGACGTCGATATGAGAGGATACCCGTGAGGGTAGACCGCCGGGTGGGCCAATAAAGAACCGCGTTCCATTGACCCACCCGCACGGCGTTGAGACGTATATGTAGGGGGCGTCTACTGTCGCCCTGGATGGATTAGCGGGGCGTGACGTACCGTAGCCCGCTGCCAAAAAAAAAGTATATTGTACTAAACTTGTAACTGAATTTGGTAAAGAGTTTTGTTTCAAGTTTTCTTTATGCTAGTATCATTTTCATCATCATCATCATCATCTCAGCTCATACACGTCCCACTTTTGGGCTTGAGCCTCCTCCATAACGGGAGGGCCATTGACCTACCACGCTAGTCAAACGTGTTGGTATAGGGTTTTGTTTCGAGTTTTCCTTCTGTCGCTATTATATGCGTTTTATATCTCTTAGTCGTCTCGTACGATCACCTACGGGTAAGATAGGGAGTTGGGAATTGTATTCGTACTCCGTCACCACACGGAAAATATCATCATTTTATGTAGGTATATGATATTTCTATATTTCATCATCATCATCATCTCACCTCATATATGTCCCACTGTTGGGTTCGAGCCTCCTCCACAATGGGAGGGAAATTGACCTATTATACCACGCTGGTCAAACCTATCCTTCTCCTACGAGCTTTCTATATGTAGTGTTTGTTATTGGGAATTTCTCTCCGCGTGGTAACTAAGTAAAAATACAATTCATCACTGATATTGGGTTGATTTATGTCGAGAAATACGGCTAAAGGATCATATACCTACGTGCATATAACATCTATCCAAAGAAGGAAAACTTGAAATAAAACTCTATATCTACTTGTCTGACCAGCATGGTGTAGTGGGTTAAATGTCCTCCTCTCTATTGTGGAAGAAGCAGCAGCAGTGGGAGATATTTCATTAGTAAGAGAAACCAAAAACAGTTCTTGTTTCAAAGTGATACTGGTCATCTTCCTAGGGTGAGTCCGAATTAATTTTACGAGTTCCACGGATAAGAAAAGTGATAAAATAAATATATATTAATATCCGTCTGTGCTATCAGATGTTTTGTCGTCTCCTCTTTACCTCCAACTATCTCGTCTTATTCCGTTACCATACTTTATCTCAAATTGCATTACTAGTTTATTAATGACGTAGAACTTTTTCTAGATTCGGCGAAAACACGTTACGGCAGAAATAACGTTCAGTCCAGAAATACCAACAGCGAAGTGCATACTGTCGCGAGACACTTACTGATTTACCAAAATGTGTATAAATATGTTCTCTATTACCTATCACTTTCAATAGATACAGGTAAGGCGGACTGATGGACTTTTTGCCCATTTTTTGATAGATGAATAAAAATATAAAAATTATATAGTATGATTTAAGAACCTTTGCCTGACAGTCATAAAACTGAGATTAATTGCGTGATATATTTCTCTGCAAAATCTTAAAACATTACAATTTTATTTGTTAACCGTTTTATTTTTCAACCGTCTAATTTAATTATAGTAAATTAATTTAGTGTGATATTAAAACGGAGCTGAAAATTTATTAATCAAGGTTAAAGGGTGACCTTGGAATAGAAAGTAAATTGAATAGGACTTTGAAGTAAAAAATTCTTTTTACTGGGTACCGTTATTATTTAACAATTGGCATTATTAGCATGCCAAAGAATCATATTCTAATTACTTAGGGTTGACCGGGTACCGATGGCTCGCTCGCCCGGCGAAGAGAGGAACTGCACAGTGGGTCTATGGCGTCACGCGCCGCATCTTCCGTCATCCCGGACCGATTTGGCGGGGCGAGACGCATCCATAGTCCAAAGAAAAAAAAAGGATTGACGTAATAATTACTTACTCTTGTTTCAATAGCAGAAGTTATCGGTAATAGTTTTATGATCGGGCGCCTGCCTAACGAAAACCCTCATGGAGAATGTAATTGTTAACCAAACGTCAAAGTGTGCCAATAAAAAATGTCTAAAAATATATAGATAAAAAATTCTTTTCGTGTGTGCTTTCGTTACTTTTTTCGACATTTTATAATAATAAGAAAGGGATGCTACCTACTTACTATCAATTTTATTTTTTCATACAATAACCAAAAAATCGTAATTATAGTTATGTGCTGGCATCTATTGCATGCAAAGATAAATATAATCAAGATTTTATAACAGCGCCATCTGTTTCAAAAGTGAGAATTATATTATATCGTTTTCTTATAATTACAGCCGTTCATTGATACAAATATTTTCAACATAAATGCAATTGTATTAAAAAAAAGATTAATAAATAAGTCATTGTTTATCAATGACTTATTTATTAATCTTTTTTTTATAATAACAATACAACATAACAAAGTCCATTTGATATTAGATTATAATGTTTACTAGCGCCATCTATCAGCGGATAGCATAAAGCATTGTTGTGTGCATTAAAAAAATATTTTTGGTTAAGAAATAAATGAAATAAATCTCAAAAATATTTAATATTGTGTTCATAAAAATTAATCAAAGTTTAAGCCTGTGATTCTTTCAATCCAGGGTAGTACTGTTGTTACTTTGCTGTAAACACCATACGAGCCGGGAGTCGCGCAGCCATATCCGAAGGAAACCATACCTAAAAGTCGATCGTATGCCACGGCTGGACCTCCAGAATCACCCTGAAATCGAATAATTACAAATTATTTATAACATTTTATTCATTCATCATAATCATTCAGCCTTTCGCTGTACACTGCCAGACGAAAATCTTCCCTATAAATGAGTAAACTGTGCCATAGTATCCATACTAAGTTTTTTTTTTGTTAATTTTTAAGAGCATGTGGCTATCCGTATGGTGACGGAATAAGAGTACCATTTACCACGTAAAAGACGTCTATTATATCTACTAACCTGTCTGACCAGCATGATATAGTAGGTCAACCTCCTATTGTGAAGGAGACTCGAGCCCAACAGTGGGACATATATGAGCTGAGGTAATGAATATCCATGCTTGGCAGATGGGTTGGGGCAAAGAGATACGTTTTTCAGAAGAGATGCTGCCTACCTCCTAGTGAGTCTAGATTTTTATATCTCCCACGGCCAAGAGAGAAGAGGTGGCGGCAATTGTATATATTCTTATCTCGTCATTACACAGGTTTGTTTTTTTTTTCATTATTTATATATATTTATAATTCTAATATTTACAAATTAAATCGTTTAATTATAAATTACTTATTAATTGTAATTCCCCGTGGGGTGACGGATAAAAAGACTTGGCAGTTGGGAGAGTTAGTGGCAGTTTATGGCAAGCGCCTAGGGTTTATCTTAAAATAATTTAACATTCTGTGTCATAGATACTCAAGGTAAATGTAATACTTTTGGTTTTAACCGACTTCAAAAAAGAGGAGGTTCTATGTTTCAAACATAACATTTTAATTATCCATTCAAACACTTTTGTACACCATAGATTGTATTTATCATTCATTAATTTACTTTAAATTATGAAAGAAAAGAGTTATACGTCTCAGTCTTATAAATAGTATTGCCCAAATACAAGACCAAGACTCGCTGCAAGAGTCTCGCAATGCTCCCTTAGATAGCATTTTACGATTCCTTTGGCAAAGGAAGGATTGTCAACATTTTGTATTCTTAATACGGGGAAATAATTTGATGTTATTTTAAACAGTCTCATAATAGATAGGTGTGATTATAGCCCCACTCTCGTTAAGTGGTATGTACCTAATTATTGATAGGTCTACAGTTAGTGCCGCTAGATGAATGGAATTTCATTAATTGACTTAGATTATATTATTTCGATGTGAATTTATTATTTATGTCAAAACAAGTGACTCTGTGTTATTCTAACAGCGAGAATTTCAAGACTTGCGAGACTCGTAAGATTCTTGCATTTGGGCAAAACTACTAATGAAGTTTGCGACAAAAACAGCTGAAGCGACTACTATATGTCGTGGTCATCACACTTTTTAAAGTGTGCGACGAAATCAAGTAAGTATACATCATAAGCAGTAGGTATTTTTTTTTATTGCAAGCATTTCGTTACGCGGAAAGATTGTATATTGAAATTTAAATGCCTTTCCATAAAGTTTTACTTCAAAAATATCTTTTGCTCATGCAATAAAGAGAAAAATCATCATTCTAATCTTATTTCAATTACTTGATGTCAACAACATACTAGGCTTCCGTTGTACATATTATAAAAGTTATTGGCAATAGTTCTATGACCGGCCGCCTGCCAGACGCCAACTCTCCTTGGGAATGTAATTGTTGACCAAATGGCATCAGATAGAGTTGGCCCAGGTCTTTATAAGGCTCTTAGTCGTCTTTTACGATATCCACGAGCAAAGTAAGAGTTGGTAGTATTCGTAGCCGCTACCACAAAGCTCACAGTTGATCCAGATCAATATGAAGCTTTAAGTCATCTTTTACGACGCTCGCAAGCAATTTAAAGGTTAGTAGTATTCATAATTGCTTCCATACAGGTTATCATCATCAAGAAAAAATCACATTGTGTAAATAAATTACCTGACAAGCATCTTTATTGCCTTCTCGGTATCCTGCGCAAAACATCCTCGGGGTCAAAGTGCCCCTAAAATATGGGAACGGTACGCTTTGGCAGTTCTCCTTACCTATAATAGGTACCCTGACCGCACGTAGTACACTGGAATATGGACCCTATAAACATAAATATATGTTAGTATATTCTTAAACATTATATATTACCTTAAGTAGGGTTACATACATAGCCTCACGCCTGTTTCCCAGAGAGTTAAGCAGAGACTACGGATTGCCACAAACCACGATCCTGACATACCTCCATCGCTTCATTCACGCTCATCACAGTCTTCATGCATGCTCTACGATTACGCGTACTCTTAATCTGGCCTTTCACTAACATATGTTCAATTTGATCCAGGAAAGTACGACGTGGTCGTACTTTCCTGGATCTTCCCCTTGTAATCGTCCCACTCACACTCGCTTTGTATACTTGTTTAGTCAACCTTTCTTCACTCATTCTTTTCACGTGTCCAAACCATCTCAGCATACCCTTTTTTATCGTTGTCACTACTTCTTCATTCACACCACGGCGCTCTCTTATAACACTATTCATAATTTTATTTTTCAGACTTACACTACACATACTACGAAGAGCTCTCATCTCTACAGTATTTATTCTACTTTCATGTCTTTCCTACCAAATCCAACTTTCACTGCCATACATGAGAGTGGGAACTAATACTCCCTTATGTACAGCTAGGTTGCCGTGAAAAAACCTGGTACTGCTGGCTCGTCCATATGACATATACCACAGATTAATAGAGTTCCAATAAAGAGGCACGTGTACTCCAGGTGGAATGGAAATGCAACAAAAAAAGAAGTTTTAAGTGGAATAGAATAAATTTAGATATTTCCGTCAATATATTATGATGATTGATGTGGTGGAGATAGTCAAGATGAACGAAGATGATGTTCTTTCATTCAGAGAAACGTTTCTGCAAAAACTTATGTTTTGATTATAATTATATTAATAGTGATAGAGCCACACTGGTTGAGCCGGAGTAGTAGCGGACTCTCGCAGAAAATCGACGTCTGAGTTTTGGCAATATGGTGTTGCACTTTGTTCGATGAGCGAGAGAGGTAGCCTAAGTTTCTGGATAAGTTTGGGGTTTTCATTGGTTGGCAGCAGCCTAGCTATATTCCTGGTATTGCAAAGGTCTATGGGCGACAGTAACACTTACAATCAGTTGTACTGTTTCCTCGTTTACCACCATAAGCAATAAAAAAATATACTTACATTCTCCAAAGTATTACCCCAACCAGTCACGGTAATTACTTTGCCAATAACCATATCTTGAATACGTGCTAATTTTATAGGTTGTATGTTCTCGTTAAATTTTAATGGTTCATTTAATTCCAGTAGTTGAAAATCATAGTCGAATGGATGTCCATTTTTCTTATCAGCCCACATAGGATGTATGTGACTTGTTTTCACCAAAACTTTTTTGCCTTGGTTAAAATATTTGGATCCAACTCTTACGTACGACTTCTTGCTTTGGAAAATAATATAGGAAATGTGTTTGTTTTAAGAAATTCTTATAGGCGTCTTAGAAAGTGACGAATAGCAAGAAGCACTATTGTAGGCGACGTATTGTACCAATTGTGGATGGATGAAGAGATTAAAATAAAATCCGATATAATAGGGTTCTTTTGTTAACGTCTACGCAAAGATTACCCATATGAAATAAAATTGGTTTTATTGGTTTTATTGCCGACGTCTAAAACATTTTTTAGCATACACGGTCATTCGGGTGGCTGGATCGGGGAATAGTCCGTCACCCGCAGAGAGGCTGACTGCATGAGGATAACACCACGTCTTGCTGCCGGGGGATTGCAACCGAAAGGGTAACCCGCCGGGCTGGCATCGGGCAATCGGACATCGGCCCAATGGCGATGGGGAGGTAATACAGTGGATTATTGGGCCACGCGTGGGTTTTTTGTCGCCTCGGACGGAAAGAGCGGCGTCTGTCCAGAACATAGCTAACCAAAACACAAAGCGTACATGGTCACGGGGGAAATAATGTGTTCTTCGTCCAACAAGTCATCTTTATTACAAACGTTATCCACCCACTACAGTATAGAGTTCTTGTTGTCAAGCTATCCTCATTCCATGGCAAAAACATGATGAATTAACATTTGATATTTTAATCAAAGATTCTTATCCACCTTAAAGTTCTCAGGGTTAGAGTTGGCTTTCTTTTTCTCATTTACTATCCTACCTTGAATTTTCTTGTATCTATTTTGAGACATACAGTATTGCAAATTTGAAGGCGAAATGGTGGATTTGAATTCCTATTCTTAAATTGAATTCAATAAATGTGAAAATTAAGATGGATGGATGTTATTTCTTACATCAAAATGATAAAATGAATCTGAATAAAATTTGCACCGTGACAAATTAGAGTCTGAAATTATTGCATAAGATTTTTATTGTAAAAAAATGTACGGCTCCCGTACGATATTTTGAATTAATAAAATCTACTTTAACCAGAACGAAGCTGCGGGAATGTCTATTATTAGTGTTGCCCAAATGCAAGGCCAAAACTCGCAAGGCAAGAGTCTCGCAGTTGCTCTCTTAGACAGCATTTTACGATTCCTATGGAAAAGAAAGCATTGTTCACATTTTGTATTCTTACTAGTACATGGGTTAATAATTTGATGTTTATTTTAAACAGTCTCATGATAAATAGGTGTGATCATAGCTCCACTCCCGTTAAGTGTTATATACCTAATTATTGATAGTTGTACAGTTAGTGTCACTAGATAAATGGAATTTCATTAATTTAGTTAGATTTTTCATTTCTATCAAAACAAGTGACTCTGTGTTATTCTAATAGCGAGAGTTGCAAGACTTGCGAGACTCACAATAGTCTTGCATTTGGGCTTCACCATCTATTATGGTAATTATAATAATATTCTACTTACCCACAATGGCCAGCAGTTATAACCCATTTTTTATCTATAATAGCACCACCACAATTTGTACCATAAGCAACATGATATGGATATAGACTAATATCGACTTCTTCACCACCTACTATTTTATCATCTCCAGAATTCGTATCACGTTGTTTGAATTTTTCAATCGTACTATCATATTCATCAATACTATAATCCAAGTTATCTAAGCTGCCCAATACATTAGCTTTGTTAAAAGTATTGAAGTTAATTTCTCTATAGTCCCCTCTCTTGAATTTCGATGGTAGACGCTGTCGTTTTATTGGCAATGTATATAATCTAGGTCTTGTTTTGAATGGTATTTTCTTTATTGGTATCACCAAAACATCATAATCTGTGAAAAATAAAAACAATCAGTACGAAATTTAATCGATATAGGTAATATTTATTGGCAATAGTTAAGTCAATTACGTAAATATTGAAGATTAATTTCAGTGAAAGAAGTTGATTTAGGTGCTGCTTTTTGTAATGAATATGGATTATAAATTCACAATAGGTATAAGTAATTTAATAAGCTTTCTTATTAGAAATGAATATAAAATAATTTTGGGAAAGAAATGAGAAATAAAAAAATCACAACTAGTGCTTGTCTAAGATGTTGCTGGTACGGGGAGTGATTTTTGATTTTTAATTTGCTATTGGTTTGTTTTTTTTTTTTTAGAAAAACATCAATACCGTGTTACTTTTTTACATATGATTATTAGTTTATATATTTGCTATTAAATAGATAAAATTTACTATAAATAATTACATATTTTCTATTAAAAAAGTACACCTTAACAATAATGTACAGGGATGTCAAACTGAATATTCTTGAATATTTTTTTATTGAACTTGAATAAAGTTCACAACAATCTGCATTTATATATATATAGAGATATATATATATATATATATATATATATATATATATATATATATATATATATATATATATATATATATATATATATATATATATATATATATATATATATTAAACTCTTAATTTCACTCTGCAATATTTGAAAACTAACGTCAAAGAAGTTCTAAACACAAGTTTTTTAAAAAGAAAAAGCATTTGGAATGGTTCATAGATAATAATAATTTTAATTAAAAATATAAATAAAACGTACTCTGTAATTGTGCTGGTATTAAATAATAAAATAAAATTATCATAAATGATAAAAAATGCAACATTATTTGAAAACTACCTATTTTACTATCGACATCACTAATCAATGCAACAGTTTTGTTATAAAATTCAATTTAAATTATTGAGTTGTAGTTAATTCGCCGTAAAATTGATTATTTGGTATTTGATTTTCATTTCTTTACTACATTTCGTTTAGTGTTATTCATAATTGAAACAGGCTTTATAAAATTACGTAATATTTAGGTATTTTACGCAAGTCGAATGTATTAATCGTATATGAACTATAAAGTTACTAGCGCCATCTATTATCTAATAGCAGAACTTGCCGACTACAAATTTCAAATAAATTTTGTTTAACGACCTATATAAAAAAAATGTGCTTGTTGTGAACAAATTACTGATTATCTAATAGAAATTTTTGATAATATATTGTGTTTCGACATTATTTTATTTAAACGGATACTGAGATATATATTAACCATTACGAAGGAAATTATTGAATTGAGACAAGAGACAAGAAATGAAAGATTTTACAAACGGCATAATTTGATCCGATATCATCCGTGTTATTATGGCGTGTTATTATTGGCTACCAGGTAACTAGCCGAATAATAAAAGTAAAAACTACCAATAATGAAATGTCGAAAACACTATTTTGGTGGACCCTCGGGAAGGCCAGTCCGCTCGTGACATTGAACGCTATAAAGTATTCGAAACGTCGAGAAATTAATCAAATACAAACGCAATAGAAACAGTAAAATAGTTTTATTTTTAAATTTTTAATACTCCATTTTTATTACTTATAAATATTGAATTCTTTACGACATGTAGAGTTTCATGTTTAGTGTATTTTGTTTGCTTGACTAGCCACCTATTTTCTTTTAAGTCAGGGCAGATATCTAACGAGGATTAAGAGATATAGTAAATTTATTTACAACTGATTAATTATTAAAAAATGTTTTTATACCTTACAATTTTTTTTAATAATATTCATTTAGTATTTATTCATCCACTGCTGGCCATAAATACCTCCTTTAAAATAAAAAATAAACTTCGAGTTATTGCGATAATACAGCAATCACTATTTTAATATATGGAAAATAATTTTGATCAGCTATTTAGAACAAATATTTATTATATTCAAAATGAGCCTCCCTGTATGGTTTAATAGTCGCTAGGCTGATCGAAGAATGTTGGTACATAAGATTCGATCCAGACACATATCGCTGAGAGCTTCTGAACACCTAGAAATAAAGTATATTCGCCTAATTACCAGGTCTTTTGCAAAGTAGAACATGTGCATGATCTTTTGACGAAATTTGTGTGGAACGAATTATCTGAAAAAAAAATTGTTAAAAATCTTAACACAAATAGGTAAGAAATAGGTGTATTTTTATACTCCCTGATTCGGCCAATGTCGAAGCTATAATGTTTCGTAGTGACGGAGAAAGAATAAAATTCCTCACCCCCTTACCCTAAACCTTAGCCGTGGTTGATCGTAAGAGACGAGGGTTATAAAATGAATTCAACATCTATGCCGAAAAAGGAAAACTCGAAACAAAACCCTATATCTAACAACACGTCTGACCAGTGCAGTATATCGATTTCCCTCCCCTTACGGAGAAGGCTTGAGCCCAACGGTGGGACATATATGAGCTGAGATGATGAATGGATTACAGTTTAGTTAATATTTAAAATTTTTAAATATTGGATCTGTCATAAAATATTTTTGAATGACCCAAAATAAATAAAGATTAAAGAAAAAAGAAACTAAAATTATATTATAGTAACAGTTATATTATAGTATAATTGCCATTTATACGAGCCTCCATAATATTGTAGTGGCTACGAATACTACAAATCATTACACTGCTCATAGGTATCGTAAAAGACTTCTAAGAGCCTTGAACCACCTCCACCTGATATTATTTGGTCAATAATTATACTTCCAAGGAGGTCGTTCTGTTATAAATATTAAATCCTTTTCAACTGTCATATCAATTAGACCAGTGTAGGTAATAGGAACGTAGCGATATTATTTGGTAGTATCATTGCTTATACAATTTCTATGTGTAAATATTTGTCGAATGCACATACAAATACGTATCACCCACACTGGTCTAATTGGTACTTTTTTAACGGATTGCCAATACATGTATATTCAAGTCTCACATATCGTAACAGCTTGTAAATAAGTATTTGTAACAGCTAAAATACTTTGTATTTATTTATTTATAAACTCTTAAAGTAATCACTTTGGACATATAATAAGCACCAACAAGATGTAGCTATGCGCCGAAAACTTTTATAATAACATTATTAACCACACAATAAATGGTGGGTGGTGGGGGTTAGAAGTAAATAAGCTCCAAGGGGATGAATACATAATGAAATTTCGCCCCTTGCCGTCCGTTAATCAAAAACTGGTGCAGAGGAGAAATACTGAAGAAAATGGAAATTTTCCATCCCTCCTTTTTCCTGTTAGACTGACTCCCCCTAAGTGGAGGTTGGACAGTCTCCCTTTCAATGTTAAACTAAGAAGGCGTCGGCTTTTTGTATTGATATTAATATAGAAGTAAGCGGTGATTTCTTCGTTTGATTTTTACTTTAAATAACAACTGTGGATCGTAAGGTTTTTGGTTCTAATCTCGGCGCAACAAAAATATATTTAATGAAAGAAAGAAGACAATATTTACGTCAAAACAAGGATAATTTATTTCATGCAGTTATTAAAAAAAAACTTAATTTATATTATTAACTAGCAGACAAGGCCACGCGTTGCTTTGGCTAAGGTAGCCTCAGTAACACGTGGTGGTTATGTTAATAAATTGTAGCTTATATGAAACGTTTGTACGTTTAACATAGCGCTATCTATTAAACGCTCAATCAAGTCAACAGATACCGCCACCTGTTGGAATCGTATGGAGGTAACAGATAATTGTAACTGTCAAATAATAGACAAATAATTATCAATAATAAATTTGTATATAATAAATATATATGTAATAAATAATATTGCGACAATAAATTGAGATGGAAGCTATCCTATCTTTTAAGTTCGATCAAACTACACATGCTGTGCAATTTTGATTAACATCGGTTAAGTACTTTAGGAGTCCATCGCGGACAAACAACGTGACGCGTAATTTATATATATTAAGATTTAGCTAATTCAAAACTGCATAAAATTATTGAAAGGAGAATGAGGATGGTGTTCTATGGTTTACTGTGTGAGACACAAGGAGGTTTCAGGAGTGGAAGAGGATGCATGGATCAAGTGTTCTCTCTGCGCAACATTGTGAAGAAGCATCTGGCTCTAGGTCAGAAGGTTTTCTGCAGTTTTGTGGATCAGGAGAGAGCATTTGACATGGTTGTACGAAAGGAACTTTGGGACATTTTACCGGAGTATGGTATTAACGGTAAACTGCTACAGGCTGTGCAGTCCAGTTACATGGGCTGTAGAGCCTGTGTGCGGCTGGATGATGGAATGACGCCTTGGTTTGATGTCAATATCGGCGTTAAGCAAGGGTGCGTTCTGCCAGCCAGGCTGTTTATCATATATCTGGATAAATGTCTCCAAAGGTTGAACGATATGAATGTGGGAGTCCAGATGGGCGACTCAGTGGTCACTGGTCTGCTCTATGCAGATGATACAGTTCTGCTGGTACAGTCAGCGACTGACCTGCAGACCCTAGTTGACACAATGACAGAAGATTGTAAGAAAAGGGGTCTACGCGTGAATGTGAGCAAAACCAAAATAATGGTCTTTGAAAAAAATGAAGCCAGAACAGATGTAAGAGTAAAAATAGGTAATGATGTACTAGAGCAAGTGGATGAATTTGTACATCTTGGATGTGGTTTTAGCCGAGATGGAAGGTACACCACTGATATAGAGCGAAGAGTGAATGCGGGAAATAGAGTGAACGGAGCGTTGGGACAACTTCTCGGTAGCCACCACCTTAGCCTGAAGGCACGTGTAGCAATACATAACGCTGTGCTTGTCCCAACATTACTATATGGAGGCGAGAGTTGGGTATGCAGAAAAGAGCATGAAAGCAAAATTAATGCGGTCGAAATGCGATCTCTACGGAATATCTGTGGAGTTAGGCTGACCGACCGCATTCGCAACGACGACGTAAGAGAGCGAGTAGGTATGAAAGAGAGTATTGGTGTAAAGATGCGAAAGGGAATGCTCCGATGGTTCGAATATGTGGAAAGAATGCCGAACGAACGTCTGGTTAAGAAGATATACAATGCGTAAGTGGAAGGATGTAGGTACCGGGGAAGACCGAGACTCACCTACCTAAACCAGATTGGTCACGTGCTGAAAGAAGGTGGAGTCAAGAGTCTCCGAAACCGGCGAGCGTGTATGAAGAGAATTAAGAATGTCGAGGAAGCGAGTGAAGTATGCAAGGATAGAGTACTCTGGCACTCTGTTCTCTCTGCCTACCCTGCAAGGGATAGGGCGTGATGATATGTATGTATGTATGTATCCATATAATCCATTACAGGGCATATGTCTCCCTAAATGAATTAAAATAAAAATCACCACGCCTGGCATTAGTTCGGCGATCTATTAGATCACGTAAATTAATTGCTATAAATACTACTTTAAATATTGAACAATCCGTATGGTGACGGAGTAAGAGTTGTCTAAAGGATATGGAACGCATATAATGCATCTGTGCAATAGAAGAAAAACTTGAAACAAAACCCTATACCAACACGTCTGACAAGCGTGGTATTGTAGGTTAATTTCTCTTCCATTATGGTGGAAGCTCGAGCACCAACAGTGGGACTGAGCTCAACATAGTAGTTAAGAGCTGAGATGATATATTGAACTAATAAAATTACAAAGTAAATACTAAAAAGTTCCTATATGCTATCATAACATTTTCCGTGTGGTGACGGAGTAAGAATACTATTCACCACCCCATATCTTACCCGTGGGTGATCGTACGAGACGACTAAGGGATATAAAACGCATATAACATCTATGCGAGAAAAGGAAAACTCGAAACAAAACCCTATACCAACACGTCTGGCAAGCGTGGTATAGTAGAGGAGGCCCGAGTCCAACAGTGGAACATTTATGGGCTGTGATGATGATGATGATCATAACTTTTTACATAAGCGGGGTTTGGTTTAAATAAGTGATTGCAATCCTAGTCTTCACTAGAATAGGTAGAAACAAGCTAGAGACTATTACTCTAGTGTTCTTGCTTTAGGCCAGATCAACTGGCAGAAATCGGCTCCATTACTGGCAGTAATTCTACCGTGGCTATAACGCTATAGAAATTAGGAATGTAGTGAATTGGAATTGGCTTTATAATTTTTTTTATAGTTGTTCCCTGTGACTCGAGAGGAACCCGTGAGTGTAAACCGCCGGGCGGGCTACCAAAGACAAAGATCGGGTTCTGAGCGCCGACGAGCAGGCCACCTACTCACTTCGCGAAGAGAGGCGCATTGCAGGGCGAGTCTATGGGGTCGCACGCAGCCTTTTCTGTTGCCCCAGACGGATCTGGCGGACTGTGACCAGACCATGGCCCACCACAAAAAAAAAAAAAAGGAAAAAAAAAAAAAAAAAAAAAAGTCGTTCCCTTTGCAGCGATGGAATAAGAATGCAAATGTCCTCATGCTTTGTCTATCACTAGGAGTTGAAAACACTGGCTATGGATTGAGATCCAAGGGTGTGAACAAATCTTTCCTGGGAAACGTAATAACACCTCACTGTGATCGGAAATCCGCCTACCAAGCGTGACGATGATGACATTATCACCTAATTTATAGGGAGGACCTAAGTTCATAAGTAAACGCTGACAGTCTGAATGAGCAAGAAAGTGCCATTGTCCATTTCTCTGTTATAATTGGGAGTGATATTGACCTATACTACCGCGCTGGTCAGACTCATTGGCATAAGGTTTTACGTTGAGTTTTTCATCTCTAACATCGATGTCATCTGCTTATATGCCTTTAGTCGTCTTTTGCCACACACACGGGTTCTTGCCTGCGAGGGTACTGAATTGTATTCTTACTCCGTCACCACACAAAGAGCTTATTATTATTTTTTTCTGACAATAATATTGTTAATAAGCTATCGACAAAACTAGATGAGAATATAATTTCAAATAAATAAGTAATTTCATGAACCAATGGCGTACAGGCCATCATAGATACATATGGCTGCATTGATCGATGGATGGATAAAGTTAACATTTAGATTGTCGAGAAGCCGTCTCCTTAGGCGGTAACCTCCCCTTTTGCATCACCCGCCAGCCGAATGCAAATTTTATAACACAACGCCCGTTTTCTTATAGGCATTGTCGTAAACTCTCTCCATACTCACTTAGCTTAGGTCATTTGTTCTGATTCTTGAATATTTATATACCCTAATATATTTTCATTATTATTGCTAGGGATGATTCGAAGTTTAAAAATAAAGTTAGCTATCAAAATATATTTTAAAAAACAAAAAACAAATTGTGAGTTCGAAATTTGAATATTTGAAAAAGAAATGACAATATAGATTATAAAAATAAAATATTCGAAACATTGTATTTTTAAACTATAATACCTACCATTGTATTTTAGAAATTTTATTATTATAAAACGGTATAAACTATAAAATAATTTATAATTTTAATTAATATTTATTGTAACGATTTAAATTTTTAAAAGCTAACAGTATACTTTAAAACTACAAACAGTTTATCTTTACAATAAAAAACATCTTTCATATAAGACTAAATTCTTATTCAACTTCCTAATAAGAAAAAGGTGAGAAAATAAAATGACCATGTTTAAATCAAATTAGAAATCTAGACAAATTTCTAATGGCACACTACAATTTGATCATTAAAAAATCTCGTCATACAATTTAAATGTCAACATAACCTTGTGTGACATTAAATTAAATATATTTAACTTAATTTACTCTAATCATTATCTTTAGTTTATATTCGTCCATGATAAGATGTAGGTTTTCTTCATAGAATGTCATTTGCCGTGGTCATTTATGTTGTTACCGTAATAATTAAGCTGTGTGGAGGCAATTACGAATACTACGAGCCTTAAAAGATGACTAAGAGATTTATATTAACCTTTTATTTTTGCGGTGGACTATGGATGCGTCTCGCCCCACCAAATCGGTCCGGGGTGACGGAGGAGGCGGCGCGCGACCTCATAGACCCACCATGCAAACTCCTCTCTTCGCTGAGCGAGCGGGCCACCGGTACCCGATCTTTGTCTTCGGTGGCCAAGAGATTTATATTAACCTGAACCTACTCCATATGTAGCTGTCAACAAAACAATGCCAAGCAGAATTGATGTCGGTCATACAACTATTGACAAAACTTTTTGTAATATATACGATTGAAGAGTATAGCCTCGACTATAAGTACTTGGGATAAGAGTAGGATAATGACGATTACCATAATCGCAACCCTTGGTAAGCAGGTTGGCGATCGCAGTAATGTGTAATATATTTCCTAAAAAAGTGCCTGCACATTCACTCTCAAAGGTAAATAACAGTAACAAACAAACAACAACAACAAACCAATCTTATGCAAACGTTACGAGGTAAGTTTAGTATCTATAAAATTTTAAGACTTTCGTTAGGTAAATAATTATCATCATCATCATAATCACAGCCCGTAAATGTCCCACTGTTGGGCTCGGGCCTCCTCCGTAATGGGAGGGAAATTGACCTACTATACCGCGCTGGTCAGACGTGTTGATATAGGGTTTTGTTTCGAGTTTTCCTTCTCTCGCATAGATGTTATATGCGTTTTATATCGCTTAGTCGTCTTGTACGATCACCCACGAGTAAGATATGGGGTGGTGAATAGTATTTTTACTCTGACACCACACGGAAAAGTAAATAAGTATAAATTTTATAAAAAAAAACTATCTTAAAACCATTGGAGACTTTCTTTTAAATTATTAAGTCAATTAAATAAAAAAATACTTTACTACTCGCGTAATTATGAATCAATTAAAATCAATTTTTAATAATTATGATTTATGTAGGTACCCATTTTTTATTAAGTTATTTTGAATTATTTTATCATTCGTAAAACTTTTTAAATATAATGAATAATGATTATCCTTTTTTTGTTGGACAAGCGATCCACAAATGGACAAAGCTAAGTTCAATTCTTTATTTCATTTTTCAAAAATAATTTTGAGAAAAATATTGTCTCCAAACTTATAACAAATCCGATTTCTGTGAGTAATTTTTGCATATGTACTTCGGTACCTGCCTCCCACCACGGAGATAAGTGTAATAAAAGTTCGGCTAATGTGGAAACTTGGTAATGTTATCGGTATACGTGATCTCACTGTCTTTTCGGCTTCGCTCGGCTGTTCTCGGCCGAGTACGGCAACTATCGTTTTTCGAATTTAAATATTGTAAAAAGTTTTATTTATTATTTTACAGTAAAAGTTATTTGGCAAAGAAAATATAATAGGATTCGAAGTTTCAATTTGAGAAATTGAACATTATTATTGTTCTTTGTAACGCATTCGAATTAATACGCATTAGAAATATTAATAAAATATGTCGATTAGTCAATATACTAAGTTTACATTGCCAAATATCCATTTTCATCAACCACTCTTAAATTTTAGGTAATACCTAAACTAATATAAATGACACAAGTGGTTAATTAGCGTTTTTATAATATAATTAATGTTAAACAAAATTAGATTATTTTTGTAAATCTTTAGAAAAAATGAATGGCACACAATATCAATGTTAGCTGTTATACTGACTTAATCGTTACCCAATTTTTAGGGGTTGTTGGTTAAAATGGGCCTAAGATGTCCAGTTTTCTAGTTCTTTAGTCGTTCCAAGAATATATTTAAACTATTTTTCAATTACTTTTATAATATCTTTGAGAGTTTAGTATCAAAAGCCTAATGGCGAAACCAATATACTGTATCGCAGAGGTTAACCCACTTCTCATTTTTACCCCATTTTTAACTTTTCTAAATTGAGGATTAAATTAAAAATAACCGCGTTTATATTCCCCATTAAAATTGGGCATATAAACATTTTGGGTACTTATATATTGGAGACAGTTACTTTATGATCTCATTATACCTATTTCTTATTATTACTAGTAATCTACACTTAAGTTTTGGTGATCACGTGAAAGCGAAGTTTCTAATAATGGTAGGACCACGCTGTTGACAGTTTTCTGTCTACAGTTGCGGGCCGGTCCGTCCGGTGCAGTACCACACTCTCGCAGAAGATCGACGTCTGAGTAATGGTAATGTGCTATTGCGCTTCGTTCGGTGAGCGAGAGAGACGGAAGCCCAACTGAGTAGTTTTGGGGATTTTATTGGTAGGCAGCGGCCTAAGATTTGATATTACAATGATTCATGGGCGGCTGTGACACTTACCATCAGGTGTGCAGTTTGCTCGTTATATCGAATATATTTTCGTTTGCCACCATTTTTTTTAGAATATACTATTGGCTATGATTATGGTAACTGTTCGAGGCGATGAATTATATGATAAACAAAGATTTGGCATAGAATTTTTGGAATTATTCCATAAAATTCCTTAAAAAAAGAAATCTATACCTATTTAAGTATATTTTTCTCAATAAGTAAGAAGCTTATTAACGTCGCATTGCTTATGGTGGCAAACGAGCAGACAGCACACCTGATGGTAAGTGGTCACTGCCGCCCATGAACTTTTGCAATACCAAGGGCATAACTAGGCCGCTGCCCACCAATACAAACCTTAAACCCACCCCAGTTGGGCTGCTGGCTCTCTCGCTCACCGAATGAAGCGCAATAACACATTGCCATTACTCACACGTCGATCTTCTGCTCAGTGTGGTACTACCCCGGACGGACCGGCCCGTGGCTGTAGACAGAGAACTATCCACAGCGTGGTCCTACCATTATTAAAATCACCTTTCGTTCCTGATCTTATTTGTAGTCATGTCATATAATTACTTAAAATCAGAAATCAACACCAATTTAAGTAATTCTTTTGTCATTAAGCGAGATTATTTTTAATTTTGCAAATCTTTCGCAGACCTGTAGTAGGGCACAGCGGTTAAAGCAACCGCGTTGGATTCTTTCAGACATTATTCTGTGGAGTTATAATCGACTTTCGCGTTATCCAGTTTTCTATACCTATTGTATATATCTTTCAGCCGCAAATTTTCTGCAGTAACATTGGCTGTAGAGTTTTTATCATGTGGTTAGACAACTTTATAAGTATTTTAATGTTTATTTCTTATAAATATTCATGATATGTGAATTGTGCTATTACCTATGTACCTATATACAAACTAGGTTTCTTTCCTAAACCTTCATATAGAATTATCATCATCACAACATCACAGAGGACAGAAACATCTACAAATAGACGGGTTTCACCAACAACAAGACCACCAGCGCCAAGAAGAAACCCTAAAAGACATGTTGTCGCTCAACATCTATGACACATGAATTGCGCTCTTCAAGCTTTATCTAAATGTAATAAGGCCACACTTCTAGAACATTAATTTTATAAACAAACCACCATAACAATTAAATTAAACATAAAAAGAGCACGGACAAAAAGTCTGTGGAATAACATACTCATAATAAAAAACAAAACAAAAAACAAAAAAAAAAACAAAAAAAAAATATAGCAAAAAAAAAATTGATATAATGTTAGTGGCTACGAATACTACCACCTTTTACATTGCTCGTGGATGTTGTAAAAAACAACAAGGTGCTTTACAAGCATTTTCTTTTTTTGCGGCGGACTATGCTTTGGTCAGACCCCGCTAAATCCGTCTGGGGCGACAGACGAAGCGGCTCGCGAATCCATAGTGGGCCCGAGTGGGCCACTGAACCTGGTCTTTGACGTTGGTGGCAGTGCTTTGCAACCTGATGAAATGAACCTCGGGCTTGATGGTGGCAGTGCTTTGCAACCTGATGAAATGAACCTTGGGCTTGATTCTCTTTCATAACGGGAGGGAAATTGACCTACTTATACCACGCTGGTCATACGTATTGGTAAAGGGATTTGTTGCGAGTTTTCCTTCTCTTACATAGATGTTATATGCCTTTTATATCCCTTAGTCGTCTCTTACGATCATCTACAAGTAAGACAGGGGGTGGTGAATTGTATTCTTAGGTACTCTGTCAACACATTGATAATCGGAATAATGTTAATGGAATGTAATTATTGACCTGATGGTCTCAGATGGAATTGGCCCTGGTTGATAATCTCTTAGTTGTCTTTTATAACATTATCGAGCAAAGTAAGGGTTGGTAATAGTCGTGGCCGCTAACACACAACATTTAATAAAATTTTATTTCTTAGTTATATATCTAAGAGTCCCAATCCTTCTCGAACTATCTGGGTATGCAGAAAGGATGGCGTGTAGCCCATAATCTACCACTAGTACGTAGGTACCGTTAATTTGTTTTCAGTGGTCTGCCTTTCAGTATCTAATTGTATTAGAAGACTAGCTTCTCTCTATAATGACAGTAGAGTATATATCTAGGTATTATAATAACAAGCGAATGTTCTTTACCTTTTTATTGGACCAGTGTCATAGTGAGTAGTGGACTTCCATGGTGAACTCAGCGTTTTAATCTTTGGCGATATTCCGAGTAACGATTTCTATAGTTTAGTGAATGTAATAAAGTTTTAGCCAGGCAAAAGGCTTTATTATAGATCTTGAATTCCATTATGATCTGAAAAATATAGATAATATAATGAAATTAATTAACTATGGCGTCTTCTTTTTTTTTGTCGTGTCTTTTAGCTGGTAGCCGCAGATGGCTTTCATAGCTTAACACGGACTCTCAATCCCGAATGGTACCTTCATCATAATCTCAGATCATAGATATAACTACGTTATATAGCTAGGCACGAGCCTTCTTCACAATGGGAGTGAAATTGATCTACCAAACCATGCTGGCCAGGCTGCTTGTAATATGTATGGTTTTATTTCGAGTTTTCTGTCGGGCTGTCGGGGCATCGACGAGAGAAGAACCCGCAAGGGTATACCGCCGGGCGGGCCACCGAAGACAAAGATCGAGTACCGGTGGCCCGCTCATACGGCGAAGAGAGGTGCTTGCAGGGTGGGTCCATGGGGTTGCGCGCCGCCTCTTTTGTCGCCCCGGATCGATTTGTCGGGGCGCGACCACATCCATGGTCCACCCTGCAAAGGAAAAAAAAAAAAAAAAAAAAGGGGGTAACTAATGTGGAAGCGAAATGTAAATAAATACCTTTACTTCTCGATTTTTCTTTAATTGCAAAGACTAATTATGTGGACATGATATTTGAAGAAGTTTAAAATTTTAGCATTTTTTCTTACCCTTACCATCTTACCCGTAGGTGATCGTAAGAGACGACTAAGGGATACAAAGGGCATGTAACATCTATGCAAGTAAGGGAAATCTCGAAACAAACCCTTATACCAACACGTCTGATCAGCGCGGTACAGTGGGTCAATTTCCCTCCTATTGTAGATGAGGCTCAAGCCCAACAGTGGGACATATGTGAGCTAAGATAATGACGATGAATATGTTAACATAAACATATGAAATATATAAAACAAATTAGTAAAAAAATAATTACAATTGTCAACAAATTCATACTTTTATATATCTGTTTACATTATTTAATTTTTATATACCTATTATAACTTACTAAAACCATGTTGAAGAAATAATATTAGGTAGGTATATACCTATTAAGATAGCTTAAATAATCGTTTGAATAAATTACACATTATTACAAGCGTAATATATGAAACAAAAATTTGGTAAATATTCTCCCAACACCCTATGATAAAATCCAAGAACAAAAACCTTATAACAATAGGCCAACTCTTTAGCTCGTTTCTTGGTAACAGTAGGTATTTTCATTAAGTTTTCCGTAGCGATTTGATACGTTCACATTGACAAAGACCGTAGATTAAACACCTGAACGAAAGCTTTCATTTGCATAGAAATTAAAATTTACCTGGACCGTACCCGCACTACTGGACGAAAGTGGAATTCCTTTGCCCAACTATGGCATAGAATTTCAAAGCGCGTCGTATTCGAATTTTAGTATTCTGTATAAAATGGCGGCAATTAACTTTTTTTATAGCGTAGGGTTTTTTTTTGTTCGTAGATAAAATTCGAAACTCGTATTTTGAATATAGAACAAAATTATATTGTTGTCATATTTATTTTCATATTCACGTATACCTGTATACTTTTAGGTTTATAAATGTAAGAATAACGAAATAAAAAAGAAGTAAATATAAGAGTCAAATAAAAATCTATATTAAATAGAAAATGATGAATTAATTGTTCAATGGAATTTATTATGAAGACTGATTTAATAAGATGAGAAGAATGATTTTATATAATCATTACTGTCAAATTAACTCTATTCCATTAAAAAAAAATCCAACCACAAATTTCGTGAAATCTAATTACCTCCCGCACCTATTATTAGAACGTATTTCGCGCCAACAAAACTCAGGCGTTTACACCTAAAACGTATAAATATTACTCGAAGAAAATTATATCAGAAGTTCTACTGAGGTATTCACGAAAAGATATTTGGTAGAATTAAAACAACACTTCGCCGAGAAAAGTGGTTCTCCCTACGCCTGCCGCCCCCAGAGGGTGGGCGCGCCCCTCGGTACCCAATCCCAAGATGGCTTCTTTTAAATGGGGTGGACGGTCGGCCCCTTCAAGAATAAAAGTGTGCCGTACCTTTCATAGATAGATATTCAAGGTGGGGGAATAAGAAGCGGGCGCCGTTGTTGGCGTTCGATTACATTCTAAATTGCTTTTTGAAATTCGAAAGTTGTTTATGGTCTTTGTTTAATTTTTTTTATTGATTTCAATACAATAAACACATATCCAATACAGCCTAGTTTTTTTTTAAATTATTAAAACATATAAATTTAAATATTAACCAAAATAGTTTTATAGTCTAACTTAACACCAAAATAAGTTAATAAAAGTAAATTTTGATAAAATCAAGCAAGTTAAGTAAAACTTTGTAAATAATCAAAACTTTAATTGATACGTGTAATAGTACCCGAATTCATGCGTGTTATATGTACATGGCGAATTGAATTTTAACACCCAGTAATAAGGGTTGTAGTGTGTTGATGCGAAGATAGAAGGTCTTTAACCTTTACACACGTTACTGGGTCAACATGTGACGTGTGTTTTGATTTTAAAGGCCTTTCTATATTTAGGTCAGGAATGTTGGGTTGATAGATGCATTAAATGTTTTTGTTCAACATTGAAAATGTATACCGTCTGTATGGTGATCGAGTAAGACAATACCCCCTTTTCTTATCCGTAGGTGATCGTAAGAGGGCCACCGAAGACAAAAATCGGGAACCAGTGGCCCGCTCGCAAGGCAAAGAGAGATGTTTGCAGAGTGGGTCTATGGGGTTGCGCGCCGCCTCTTCCATTGCTCCGGACCGATTTGGCGGGGCGCGACTAACTCCATAGGTAGCAAATAAAAAAGGTGCTCGTAAGAGACGACTAACGGACGCAAGTAGATAACATCAATGCAAGAGAAGGAATACTCGAAATAAAAGCCTATAAAGCCCCGACTGACCAGCGTGTTCATCAGCTCAACTGATATAATACACTACGGTGGTCAGATGTATTGGTGTAAGGTTTTATTTTGAGTTTTCCTTCGCTTGCATAGATTTTATATGCATATTATATCCCTTAGTCGACTTATACGATACCCATATAAGTAAGAAAGGGGTGATGAATTGTATTCTTACTCCGTCACCATTCGAAAAATAGACCAGCCAAGACCAAACTTTTATAGTAGACCAATTCCGTTTCCCATAGATTTTTATGACATTTTAAATTTAATACCATGCTTAGACAACGCTAAATATTGTTTGACATCCAGGTTATGAAAACAGAAGTCTCGAATTCGAGTGCATAACATAATAATAAACAAATTTTCATTATAGAAAACTGTGTAAAGTTTAGGTGATACCTATGATGATATTGATAACACAATATTGATTTTAAGAATAATTTATAAAGGATTTCTACATACATACATACATATCATCACGCCATATCCCTTGCAGGGTAGGCAGAGAGAACAGAGTGCCAGAAAACTCTATCTTTGCATACTTCACTCGCTTCCTCAACATTCATAATTTTCTTCATACACGCTCGCCGGTTTCGGAGACTCTTGACTCCACCTTCCTTCAGCACATGACCGATCTGGTCTAGGTAGGACAGATTTCTATGTTATATAAAATTTTAATATTTATTTCTAATGTTCTTATAACGATCTGGGCCAACTCCATCTGATGCCGTTTGGTCAACAATTACATTCTCAAGGAGGGTTGACGTCTGTCAGGCGGCCGGTCATAAAACTATTGTCAATAACTTTTACAATATGTAGGTACTATGAAAGAAGAGTACATATTGTATCGACCCCAAGCAATTGGGATAAGAGTAGGAGAATGATGATGATGATGTTAACGCGAGTATTACATTTGAAATAAAATTATTTTTACGGATTCTATCGTGTTTGTTGAAGTCTATCTGAAGTTCTACTGTGATCCATAAAATATTTCAAAAGTTGGACAATTAAAAATTAAATACAATAATAAAATCCATAAAAATAGTTTCATTTTTAAGTTTTCATTTTACTTACATACATACACACATACATATCATCACGCCATATCCCTTGCAGGGTAGGCAGAGAGAACAGAGTGCCAGAGAACTCTATCTCTGCATACTTCACTCGCTTCCTCAACATTCATAATTCTCTTCATACACGCTCGCCGGTTTCGGAGACTCTTGACTCCACCTTCCTTCAGTACATGTACTGACCGATCTGGTCTAGGTAGGTTAGTCTCGGTCTCCCTCGGTACCTACATCCTTCCACTTTCGCATTGTATATCTTCTTAACCAGACGTTCGTTCGGCATTCTTTACACATGTCCGAACCATCGAAGCATTCCCTTTCGCATCTTTACACCAATACTCTCTTTCATACCTACTCGCTCTCTTACGTCGTCGTTGCGAATGCGGTCGGTCAGCCTAACTCCACAGATATTCCGCAGAGATCGCATTTCGACCGTATTAATTTTACTTTCATACTTTTTTCTGCATACCCAATTCTCGCTTCCATACAGTAATGTTGGGACAAGCACTGGGTTATGTATTGCTACATGTGCCTTCTGGCTGAGGTGGTGGCTGTCGAGAAGTTGCCCCAAAGCTCCGTTCACTCTATTTCCCGCATTCACTCTTTCGCTCTATATCAGTGGTGTACCTTCCATCTCGGCTAAATCCACATCCAAGATATACAAATTCATCCACTTGCTCTAGTATATCATTACCTATTGTTACTCTTACATCTGTTCTGGTTTCATCTCTTTCAAAGACCATTATTTTGGTTGTGCTCACATTCACGCGTAGACCTCTTCATTTTACTTAACATCAAAAAAAAAATAATGTAAATGTTATTCGTCATTTATATTATATTGGGCATTAGTTAAAATTTAGGAATCATTTCTGAAAATAATTTTAAGAAAAAGATTTATCCGTTTATTAAGCATTCATAAAAAATAACTACATATTATTTTTCTGATAAAAGTAACTACAGTCTTATGGCTTATAACTATACATATCTACTGTTAGCAATAAAAAAGAAACTTGATTGGTTCATCATTTCGGATCATCTACATCCCAGTGTTTGAACTTCCAGCAAAATAGGACGGTAATTGACCTGTTATATTACCCTGGTCATTCTGGATTTTAACTTCGAATTACTTTCTCTTGCATAGATGTTTATAGGTTTTTTTTTATTGCTTATAGTGGCAAACGAGCAAGTAGCACACCTGATGATAAGTGTCACTGCCGCCCATGGACCTTTGAAATACCAAGGGTATAGCTTTGGTCGCTGCCTACCAATAAAATCCCCAAACCCACCCAGTTGGGCTTCCGGCACTCTCGCTCACCGAATGAATCGCAATAGCACATTGCCATTACTCATACGTCGATCTTCTGCGAGAGTGGGGTACTACTCCAGACGGACCTGCCCGCGGCTGTAGACAGAAAACTGCCAATAACGTGGTCCTATCACTATTAAATATGCTGTGTGGTAGCGGCTGCGAATACTACCAACCCTTACTTTACTCGTGGATGTCGTAAAGGACAACTAAGAGCCTTATTTCGACCTGGGCCAACACCACCTGATGCCGTTTGGTCAAGAATCACGAAATTATATTTTATCCTGTCGCCATCCGCGTCTAGCATATATGTAATACAATTTTGACTCTTATGTCTCTTGGCGGGCAATTGAAATAATCTAATACGTAGGTAATTTTAACACTATAGTTCATCTAATCTAAGAAGTGCATTTTGACGTTTTACATTTTTTAATACACAATAACCTCGGTCAAACGTCTACACATGATTGTAAACACTAAATCTGAAATTTTAAATAACTATTAAGTTATTTACATAATTAACATTGCCCAAGAAAGTCACCCACTTTCTTTTACAATAATCTAATGTTGAAACTCGTAAAACTAATTTAAAATAGAAATAACATGGGAAATAGTAATTGTTAGTGACGACCTAACAATGTCACGTTATCACGTTCTATACAGTAGTGCTTGACAACTTCCAATTCACGAATATCCAATATAACAATCGGTATAATAATCGGTAAAAACAATATAATAATCGGTAAAAATATTAGAATAATACAATTAATCGAATAGAGATTTTGACAGAGATGTACATTTCAACACTTTGATTGATGAGGAAATAATTATTAATGTTCGCGACGCTGATAATTCAAGTAATAGTAGTAATCTATACATATATAAGAGCTTGTCCTCATTGACTGATTCATCATCGCACAGCCTAAACCGCTGGCGGTAATGACATGAAATTTTGATAGTTGCTGCCTTTTATATTGTAGGCGCTCACTAAGAAGGGATTTTTGGAAATTTCTCCTCTAAGGGTGGAAAATAGGAGTTGAAAGTTTGTATCTAACTTCGTCAGTTTTAAAGATACATTCATGAAACTTTGTATACGTCTATTTAATATTAAATAAATAAAAACGTAATTCAACATTTTTGAAAATTTCTCCTAAAAGGGTGAAAAGTAAGGGGTTGAAAGTTTGTGTGAAACTTCGTCAGTTTTGAAGTTAGATCCCTGAATTTTTTTATTAGCTATATAATGTTAAATAAAAATTTACCTATCTCAGCATTTTGGGAAATTCTCCCCTAAGGGAGTGGGATAAGGGTTGCAAGTTTTTTTATAAAACTTTGTCATTTTGAAGTTAGAACCGTTAAAATTTGTATTTGCTTATTTAATATTAAATAAATAAAGACGTGTTTCAGCATTTTTGGAAATTTAACCCCTAAAGGTAAAAAATAGGAGATGCAAGTTTGTATGAAATTTCGTCAGTTTTGAAGTTAGATCCCTGAAAATTAGTTTTTAGATATTTAATATTAAATAAATAAACACGTATTTCAGTTTTTTTCTAAATTTCACCTCTAAGGGTGAAAAATAAGTGGTTGCAAGTTTGTATGAAACTTCGTCAATTTTGAAGTTAGATCCCTGAAAATTTGTTATTTGCTATATAATGTTAATCAAAAATTTACCTGTCTCAGCATTTTTGGAAATTATCCCCTGAGGGAGTGGAATAGGAGCTGCAAATTTTTTTATGAAACTTTGTCGTTTTTAAAGTTAGAACCGTTAAAATTTGTATTTGCCTATTATATATTAAATAAACAAACACCTATTTCAGCATTTATGGAAATTTCTTTTCCAAGGGTCAAAAACATGAGTTGCAAGTTTGTATGAAACTTCGTCAGTTTTGAAGATAGTGCCCTTAAAAAATGTTACGTAAAAATAAGATGAAAAAATAAGGGTTGCAACTTTTTATGAAACTTTGTGAGTTTGACATTAGATTCGCGAAAATTTGCATTTGCCTATTTAATATTAAATAAATAAAGAAGTGTTTCAGCAGTTTTAAAAATGTATCCTCTAAGGTTGTAAAGCAGAAGTGGTTCCAGTGGCAGGGCACGCGCTACCCTTCTGTTGCTCCGGATGGAAGGAATGACGTGTGTCGAGACCATATACATATTACCAAAAAAAAAAATTACCCTACATGAGTGCTGGCAGATTGTGCATTTTTGAATATTTTGGAATGGTTAGGGAATAATTTCACAAGAATTGCTTTATTTATCAGTATAAAAGTACTATCCTTTATGTGGTTAAATACAATATTAATTTATTGTGCCATCCTACACAAACATGACAAATTAAATTACATAAAAAAATTAACACTTCAGAACTATTACAATTACTTTATATTAAAAAGTTTATCTCTCAGAAAAATGAACCTTCATTTATAATTTCAACGACTCTTTCACCATTATCATTACCAGCATCATCATCGCCAATCTCTAAAACTGATACAATAGGTTTATGGTAGCTGAAGTAAGAAACGAACAATTTTGAATCGAATCTATTTAAATGTGTAATAAAGACCGCATCAATAGTAGTTTTGTATCTCTATGTGCTAAGATTATGATCATTTGACACATCGTTAAACCAAATTTATTATTGAAAAATTCAAATAAGAGACGTGTCTCTCGCGCAAACGCCTTGCGCCGCTTAAACGAAACAGCAGCAGCAGGCATACATTTTCGTCGCGCGGTAGAAAGAGTGAAGGATATGTTCGTCTTACGTCGTGCGAATTTTTGATCAGGTTACGAGTCCTGACGCGAGTTTAATATTTTTTACCCATCCCAAAAAAAGTACACATCGCCGCTAAAGAAGATTTCACTTTTGAAATAAAACTACTTTTAAGGATTCTATCACGTTTGTACTTGATTTTTAATTTCCCGACGTTTCAACACTTTACACTGTAAAGTCATGATCACGGGAGGACTCTAAGGTGTCTTACGTCCAATATGTCATTGTTGTTACAAATTTTTTTATCTACCCTATAAGATATTAAATTTTGACCCACATTATTAATACAAATTCATTGCCAGTACAAAAAGAAAATGATTCTCTATATAAAATTTTATATTATTTATGATTTGTTATTATTAAAGCATTTAATTTATGATAATTATTATTGTGGAAATTTACAATTTTAGAAATCTAACAAAACTATTCAGCTACCTTTGCTAGCGTTGTTGATTTTTCTGCAGCAGCTAGCTAGCTTTGTTAGTTTTGTATGTACATATTTGCAAATTTAATAATGAATAAAGAGTTGCGTGTGTTAGCGTTTTTGGCAATTTCTTACCTAAAGGTGTAAAATAGGGGTTGCAAGATTTTTATTAAATTTTGTCAGTTTTGAAGTTATATTCATGAAAATTTGTATTGGGCTCTTTGGTATTAAAGACAAAATACGTGCTTCAATATATTTGCAATATCAACAAGGATGTGGATTTTGACATTTGTAAGATACCTATTTTTGTTTGTAAAATATTGTATAAAAATAAAGAAAGGCATGTCTCAGTATTTTAAATCTACCCCTACAGGAACAAAACTAGAGATTATATTTTGTATGAAAATCGTCACTCAAGTGTAAATAAATTCATAAGGAGCATTGACGTCAAGCAAGCGGCCGATCATAAAACTATTGCCAATATTTTGTTCAATTTATACGACGGAATATATATTACACTGACCTGATATTTTTTACCACTAAACAACTAGCTATATTTTAATATACAAATATCCACGCGGGCGAAGCCGTGGGAAGCAGCTAGTTCTTAATAAATAGCTATTTTCAAATCCAGTTTTTGTTTTTAATTAACCTAATCCTACTAAATATGATGAATAGATTCTATGCTGAAATAATTAAATTTGTTTAGTACTAATTTAGCACTTAATTTATTCATCACCTTTTTGAAAAATAAAAAGTAAACCGATTATTAATTATAAAGAATCAATATCGATTTATCAGTAAAATCGGACATATTCGATAGCGATTATTTGGTTCACATACCTAGACAACTTACTCAGACAGCTGTCAAAATGCACTTCTTCGATTAGACAGACTATAATGTTTCTTAGTGGGCAATTCAAATTCAAATAATTTACACATAAGCCCCACGGAGGTACTTAGGTATCTATATATTATCAATTTTTACATATTTAGGTACCTACCTACTTTAATCCAAACAAGTGCCACCGCATCGGAACGTAATCGCACTGAAAAGATCCGGCATGAAACTTAGTCAGTTCGTTCACTTTGTTTTTATTTTTTATACTAACTTTTTTTTATATAGATACCTATTATTATTATCTAGACTCATATATGTACAGACCACTATATAGCCTCCTCCAAAATAGAAGGGTAATTGACCTACTATACCACGCTGGTCAGACGTGTTGGTATAGGGTTTCATTTCAAGTATTCCTTCTCTCGCATAGATGTTATATGCGTTTTATATCCCTTAGTCGTCTCCTACGATCACCCACGGAGAAGAGGGGTGGTGAATTGTATTCTTACTCCGTCACCACACAGAAAGTAATAATTCGTATAATAATAATTCGTAATATTACATTAATTAAATTAATTAAATAATATTGGTAATAATTCCATTAAATAAAGACATTATAGCAAATTATAAAGGGAAATAGTTATTAAAAGAACTAACCTAATCTTAATTCGTATGTTGCGCTGTATATTTTTTCTTCGGCAGTAATTTTCGAAAGCATAATTAATCGCACGGGTGGCGCTCGCCTTAATTGAATCTCTTACCCCCGTCCCCCCAAAGTCCCCCAGGAAAAACAGCCCTTTCTTATTTTTCCACTCTTTCCCCCCAGCAAGACGATAAATCCTTGAGAGAGACAGTGGGGAGATAACTTGCTGACGTAATTCTGCCTTTTCAAAACTGGACGCCAGTGTAAAACAATCTTTACATCACTAAATTAGAGATGGTTTTCGTAGATCCCGTGTTTGGATATAAGCAAATTGAGCTTGGCTGTTTGCAACAAGAAAAAGCCTCTGTGAATCGTCATTGGGATTCCGCGGGCGAGTTTACGCTTCCATTTACAAAATGTATGTTTTGAATTTGGAATCTATATCCGCGGCTGTGATAATTTTTTATCTGGCCTTATTTTAAAGAGATATTTCGGAGAGTTTTGACGTGAGCGTGAAAACGTCTTGTGGTGGTCTTGTATTACATTCAATATCTTTGTATCTTAATGTGTTATGTTAAATGATTTTGATTGCATTTTATGTAACGTGAGACAGAGAAAGTGCTGGGAGTAATAATTATGATATAATAGTGCTTCACATAATTTGTTACATATTATGTTATGTCATATTATGTGTTCATTTTTCACCAAAATTCTCTCTTCTCTCTATTTACAGCGTGGTGACCTTTGCACTGTTGAAGGCGCCGATTTGACTCACTGACGGACAATGAATTTTAATTAAGTTATATCTCAGACTAAAAATAATTATAGACAAATATAATTATAACTTAAGATAATTATTGACTTCGCATAAAAGACTTTTTAACTATATTATATTCCTCAAAAAACGTAGTAATGATTCAGCAAATAATTGAAATGATAAATTACAAAAAAAGTATATTTTTTTGGCGATTTATAAAAATACTTGTATATTTCCATATCTACTAATCACGAGACTTTCATTAAGCGTGCTGCCGGCTACGAATATTACAAACCCTTAGATTGCTCGTGGATATTGTAAAAGACGAGTAAGAAATACATGGCAATGGCCTAACACTATCTGGTGCCAACTGGTCAACAATTGCATTCTCAAAGACTGTTAACATTCGGCAAGCGGTCGGTCATAGAACTATTACAATATGTGCGTAATTATGAATAGAAGAATATAGGGAATATGAGAAAAAAACTCGAAATAAAACCGTATGACTATTGCCAACATTGTGTAGTATGCTTATTTGTCTTAGAGGAGACTCGTGCTCGATAATAGGACATGTGAGAACTAAAAAGATGAAGAATAGAGGACCAAACCATAAACATTTAGTTTAGTTTCTACACTTGAGATTTATTAAAGGTTCATCATCTCAGCTCAAATACGTCCCACTGCTGTGCTCGAGCCTCCTCCGTAATAGGAGGGAAATTAACCTACTACACCACGCTGGTCAGACGTGTTGGTATAGGGTTTTGTTTCGAGTTTTCCTTCTCTTGCATAGATGTTATATGCGTTTCACATCCTTTGGTCGTCTCCGATCACCCACGGGTAAGATAGGGTGTGGTGAATTGTACTCTTACTCCGTCACCACAGGGAAAAAGGTTAAATTATAGTTAAATTAAGGTTCTTAAGGGGTAAATTGAACCAAAATCCGCACAGAATTAAATAATATTTTTCTCATAATTTAAATAATCAATTCTTCGTTCCTATATACAAAATTTTTCAAAGCATAAAGAAATCCTGAAACATACCAAATAAAGTAGGTACGAAAGTAATAATAAAACAATTTTACGTCATTTCACCCCTCCAGATAAGAAGGGTAAGTGTATTTTTAGGGAACGCCAATATAGCCCTCTCAAAGTGCATATACCAGCGAAGAAAGACCTCTGAAGTCGTTCGAAGTTTTAAAGTAATGGAAGAAACGTGGTGGTTTATGTTAGATTGGTGTGTTGAGAGGGGTTTAGTGGGGTGGTTACGGTAAAAGAAGAAGAAATAAATGAGGACGGCCCTTGTTTTATATTGTCAAGATGCGAGGGTGAATCGCAACGCGTTGGTTTTTCATTTTGTTTAAAGAAAAATAGGTAAAACTTTAAAATAGGTAGATATATTAGTCTAATGATTTCTGAAGTTTAATACTTATATCATCTCACTATCATCATCACAGCCCATATATGTCCCACTGTTGGGCTCGGGCCTCCTCCGTAATGGGAGGAAAATTAACCTACTATACCACGCTGGTCAGACGTGTTAGTATATGGTTTTGTTTCGAGATTTCTTCTCTCTATACTTATATGTGTAAAACTAGCGTCTGCCCGCGGCTTTGCCCTCGTAAGAGGTTACTTTCCTAAAGATTTTCATCCCCTAATTTTATTTTACCCCTTAAGAGTAATTTAATGTCATATTTATTTATATCTAAACAATAGCGTCAAAATAAGTTTCAAGTTTCTGTCTTTAAAAATGACGATACTTCCTTACAAAGTTTCATCCCCCTTTACAACCCTTTTTTTGCATTAAAAAGTAGTCTATATCCTTTATCAGGCTCTAGACTATCTATGTACCAAAAATTTAGATCGGTTCAGTAGTTTTGGCGTGAAAGAGCGACAGACAGACAGACTTACTTTCGCATTTATAATATTAGTAAGGATTAATTGTTAATCTCACTAATCTTTGAAACAACTTGACCGATATGAAAAATAATTATCGTATTTACTTCGCTATAATGCAGGTTGAGTTTAAAAATGAAAAAATTATGGGATATATGCAGCAGATAATTGACAATGAGGGATGCATTATTTTTGTCGTTTTAAATCTAAAGAGAAATTATTTTTTAGTCTTCTATAAAAACATGAAAAATTATTTTTTTAAATTTATTTTTCATCATCTCAAGTCCTATACGTTCCACTGTTGGATTCGAACCTTCCCCATAATGGGAGGGAAGTTAACCCTATATCCCTCTCATCAACACGCCTGGTTGGTATAGGGTTTTTTTTTCGAGTTTTCCTTCTCTTGCATAGATGTTATATGTTCTCTGTATCCCTTAGTCGTCTCTTATGATCACTCACGGTTAAGATAGGGGGTGGTGAATTGTATTCTTACTCCGTCACCACAAGGATAATATTTTTATTTGCCGCTTTTTAGAGTTATGTGAATGAAATTTTGCAATTGATTTTAAATACTTTTTCTTTTCCATGCATTGTCATTTACTTCTGAGCTATGGTCCATATTTCAAGTACCTATTTAGCTCATCGTGAAGTTAGTTTTAAATCAATTACAAAATTTCTCCTGGAAGGACATAGAAAAGCGAATTTAAAAAATTATCATCATCATTATTATTTCAGCCTATCGCCGTCCACTGCTGGACGTAGGTCTCTCTCATATTACATGAGGGGATAAATCCGTAATCGCCACACTTGGCAGGTGGGTTGGCGATCGCAGTGTGATGTTAGACATTTCCCAGGAGATTGCTGCTGCCCACTTACCTGGTGACCCTTAGCCGATTTTTACGACTCCCACGGGCAAGCAAGGGGTGGCGGCACTTGTATTCTATCCCGTTGCCACACGGGTATAAAAAAAAAATATGGTGATAATAAATAGTGGGTAAATAAGAAAACCAATTTCTAATTTTGTAGTTGCTACTTTGGATTAAATAATCAAACCAGAACGGTATATTTAGGTAATATTAAAATATGATCACCAGATATTTCTATCTGAAGAGAGCCGGTGAACATCGTATCCCTAATACTTTAGTGTTCATGATCACGGAAGCACTGGTCGACGGTCTTTCCGGAACCATGAACGCTTGTATGATTTTACATACATACATATCATCACGCCATATCCCTTGCAGGGTAGGCAGAGAGAACAGAGTGCCAGAGAGCTCTATCCTTTCATACTTCACTCGCATCCTCAACATTCATAATTCTCCTTATACACGCTTGCTGGTTTCGGAGACTTTTGACTCCACCCTCCTTCAGTACGTGACCAATATGATATGATAATATGATTTTCGAAATGCCGGGAAATAAAAAATCAAATACAAACGCGATAGAATCCGTAAAAGTAGTTTATCTTTCAAGTAGGTGATACGAAGTTCACTCGGTCATCATGTACAAAGTATTTTTTTTATATAAAATAGATTTTATCGCATTTGTATTTTGTTTAGTCCTGCCGTGACTATTGAACGCTGAAAAAAAAGAATACTCTTCAACGTTTCACATTTTCCTGGTGTTTTACAAACATGATAGAATCCTTAAAAATAGTTTAATTTTACAGATATTGTACTAGTTTTTAACATTTTCCTTTTTCAATTCATAAGATTTTCTACAAGGATATCATACTTCCCTGTTTCTTTTCTGCATTCAAACATAACACAAGCGTAATATCTTCATATTTTTTCGTGTGGTGACGGTATAAAAATATAATTCACCACCCCCTCTCTCCCGTCTTACCCTTGGATGAACGTAAGAGGTGACTAACGTATTTAAAACGCATATAACATCTATGCAGCTGAAGTAAAACTCGAAAGAAAACCCTATACCAAAAAGACTGAACAGCGTGGTATAGTAGCTCAATTTCCGTCCCATTATGGAAGAGGCTCAAGACATATACGAGCTAAGATGCTGCTGATGGTGATGATAAATATCTTCATACCTGAGAACTAACTTGGGCCAACATCACCTGATGCAGTTTGGTCATTAGCTACATTTCCAAGGAGGGTTGACGTCAGGCAGGTGGCCGGTTATAAAACTAATGCCAATAACTTTTATAATACGTACGATAGCACACGAGTATATATTGCGTCGATCTCAAGTAATTGAAATAAGAGCAGGATAATGATTATCCTATTACGAAAAATATTACAAAAAACAGCTATGATCACTAACCTGCCACGTAAGTGTAGTATTTTTTTTTTTTTTTTTGGTATTATTATTTATTGGAGATAGAAAGAAAGAAAAACATTTATTTTGTTCTCGTTAAAAACTAATGAAAATAAATAGAACTAAAGAAAACAACTTCTGGTATAAAATGATATTAACGAGAAACAAAAAAGGCCATTGGCTCAGCTTAGGCTATTTTATTTAGGGGTACGATGCCAGAAACCTCCGCGTGGTGTACCCTGGGTGCGGGCGACAGTCCCCCAGATCCCTCTGTTGAATTGTCGCCCGTAGCGAATTTCTGGCGCGAGGGGGGGTTCCCCAGCAATGGGTAGAGCCCCAATTCGCTCCTGACCCTCTAGTTGTAGACGGTACAGGACGCGAAATTTCGGACGGGCCCGGTCACTCATTAACTTGAGGGCTGGGCAGGCTTATGCCACCGCCGACATATCGTAAACCTGATATCTTGCTTCAAGACAAGTTGTCGTGAGGCGTAGTATCAGGAACGAGGGTCTTGGCTTAACCGCCCGGACCGCGAGGAAGACAACCTCTATAAAGAGTTCGAATTAACATTTGAATTCGGAAATTACCCAGAATCCTAAGTTCTGGCGTGCGGCGAGAGGATGCATGGCAGATGGGCTGTTCTGTTCCTAGCACGCTCCAGCCAGGGTACCAGCCGACCCCCTGGTTGGTAAATGTAGGCTTGCCCGGGTACAGGGATCTCTGCCCGGGTCGACCGTTTATTTCTCCCATAATCGTGGGAACAAAATGGAATTGCCTACAAAAAATAATAAAGACGGGGAAGCTTCGGATTCCCAACCTACGGCCTTGCCAAGGCAAAATAAAACTGGCACAAACAACGCCTCGTCCTCAGGACTTGAGGCGTCTGCCGAGGGCCCGGCACCGACCAAGGAGGCCCCCCCCCCCCCTCTTGAAGACGAAGAAGTGTCGACAGGCACGCTTCACATGGGGGAAAGCTGCGAAAGCGAACGCTCGCGAGAAGAAGCGGAATGCCGAAATCCGCGAGCGTTACGCGCGTGAGCTTGACAAGGACGGCGGCAGATCCACTGCAGAGCCGTCAACGGACGAGGGCGACAATTCTGTCGCAGAGCCGTCCAAAGACGAGGGCAGTGGATCTGCCGATGTGATGGACGAGGGCGGTAGTTCCGCAGAGCCGTCCAAGGAGGTAAACGGGTCGGCTGAGGAAGACGCCGCCGCCAGATCGTCGCCGCGCCCTGCGGTGGCGGCCCTGACCGCGGCCCTGACGGTAAGGGAGGAGGCCCTCCCCTCGAAGGTGCGGAAGCGCCCCCTAAATAGGGAGGGCAGCTCAGGCGCCGATTCCGAGGGGAGTGTGGTCATCATGCCTCCTCCTAAAGTGCCGGCCTCTCGCAGAGGGCGAGGGGCCGCGGCGTCGGGAAGGGCGACCCACTCCCCGGCCGGCGGAGTGCGCGGAGGCACGGAAACTGGCAGGCAGGCCGACAACGAGGCGGCCGCCGCGAGGGTGCTGGGGGTGTTGTCCAGCATCCCTCCCACCGAAGTGGCGGCCGTTGGTGCCCGCGCGAGCGCCCCAGCCGCAAATATGGAGGCCCTGCAGGCCGAAAACGCCCGCCTTGGTGGCGAGGTGTCAGGCCTGCGGGCCCAGAACCGCCGGCTGGAGTCGGAGCTGGCCGCGGTGCGGAGGGCCAACCGCGTCCTCGCCAAGGACGTGACTGAGCTGAGGGCCCAAATGGCGCGGCTCGTACCGCCTGCGCCAACTGCGCCGCCGGCTAGTGCTAGCCGCCGAGGAGCTGTCGCCGTCGTCACCGCTCCGAAGCCGCCCCGAGGCGACGGCCGTCCAGCGGTTGCTGCCGCGCCGAAGACGCCTCTGACCGCGAAGCGTGCGCCACCAACCAACGCCAGCGCGCCAAATGTCGCCGTCGTGGAGCAGGCCCCGGCAGAGGTCCAGCCGGTAACACCGATCCCACTGCCTGCGGTGGGGGGCGTGTCGGACGAGGCCTTGCGCGCTATTATAGACGCCATAGGGAATATGGTCAATGCGCGCTTGGCCGTTCTGGAGGCAAGGCTGCCTCCGGAACCACGAGTTCGGCCGCCTCTCGCCGCGGACAAGCGGCCGTATGCGGCACCAACTCCCGCCCCGCTACCCTGTCAGAGTGGCCGCGTGGGGGGGAGTTACGCCGCAGCCGCGGCTGGACCCAAGCCGAAGAGGCCCGCTCCAAAGAGGAAGACGGCACCGGCTCCTGCCGGAACGCAGTCGTCGCCCGCACCAACACCGCCGGCGACGACTAGCGCAGCCGCGACTACGCCCTCAGCGCCCGGCACGCCCGCTACGCCCGAACAGGGTTGGCAGGTGGCCGAGCGCGGCAGAAAGAGTCGCGGCCAGAGGAGGAGAGCGGCGGCCAAGTGCGCCGCTGAGGTCGTCGCCCCCAGGCAGGAGCCGGAGGCGAGAAGAAAAGGAAGAGGCCGCGCAAGGGGCTCCGGCCGCCGAAGACAGCCGCAGTGGTGATCACTGTGCTGCCTGAGGCGGCAGAAAGGGGCCTCAGCTATGAGGCCGTTCTGAGGAAAGCCCGGCGGGAGCTCGACGTCTCCGACATAGAAGGCGTCGAAGCCAGGACCCGCAAGGCTCGGACAGGGGCTCGGATCTTAGAGTTCCCTGGGGCCGAGGGCACCAGGACGGCCGATAGCGTGGCGTCGAAGCTGCGAGGTCTGTTCGCCGAGGACGTCAGTCAAAAAAAAAAAAAAGGCGTCAAAATCGCCAGACCCGTAAAGTGCGCCGAAATGCGCATCGCGGGTTTGGACGACTCCGTGATGGTGGAAGACATCCGGGAGGCCATTGCCTCGAAAACCGGGTGTCCCATGGACACCGTCCGGGTTGGCGCCATCCGGCCCGGTCCGGGCGGCGTAGGTGCTGCCTGGGTGCAGTGCCCAGTGGAGTCGGTCAGGCAACTGGCCGACTCAGGCAGGCTCCTCGTGGGCTGGAGCGCAGCGCGAGTCACCGTGCTGGAGCACCGGCCTGCGAGGTGTTTCAAGTGCATGGCGGTCGGGCACACCCGGCCAACATGCACTAATTGCTTTGACTGCGGCGGACTCTGTTTCCGCTACGGTCAGACTGGGCATATGGCGGCATCTTGCGCCGCCCCGCCCCACTGCCCCGCGTGTGCGGCGGGCAATAAGCCCGCCAAGCACCGCATGCGTGCAGACCTCCGGCTTCGGCTCCAAAGGGGCGGAGCGGCCCTTCGACTCCGGCCGCTCCCGCTCCTAGCGCGGCCCGATCGCCCGCCGCAAGCCAGGAGGTGATGATGAACACGGCCCATTAATGGCTGCCCAGTCCACTCACCTCCTGCAGGCCAACACCAACCACTCCGCCGGTGCGCAGGATCTCCTCCTGCAATCCATGGCGGAGTGGTCGATCGGTGCAGCCGTAGTCGCGGAACCGTACGTCGTGCCTGATCGCCCCAATTGGGTGGTCAGCCGGAACGGAACCGCGGCAATCGTCACCTCCACGCAGCGGCACTTCCCGTCCTTATCCCTCTTGGATAGGGGCGAGGAATTTGTCGCGGCGGATTGGGGAGGGGTCACGTTTTACAGTGTATACCTCTCCCCTAATAGGAGGATGGACGATTTCGGTGCCTCCCTCACCACCTTGGAGGCTTCGATGCGGCGACTGGCACCGGGCCTCGTCCTGGTCCTGGGGGACTTCAACGCCAAATCCACGGCGTGGGGGTCCCCGATGACGGACGATCGCGGGCGGGCGATCGTGGAGTGGGCGGCGTCACTGGGCCTCTGTGTCCTAAACAGAGGCTCAGTGAACACGTGTGTGCGACAGCAGGGTGGGTCGATAGTGGACTTGTCGTTCGCTAGCCCCGCTGTCGCACCACGAGTGAGGAACTGGCGTGTCCTGGAGGAGGCGGAGACCCTGTCGGATCACCGATACATCCGAATGGAGGTCTCCCCTCTCCGGGACCTCAGCAGGGGTCACAGGGCGGACCGGGCTCCCGCATTTCCGCGGTGGGCTGTGGGGCGTCTAGATAGGGACCTACTGGCGGAGGCGGCCATCGTGAACACGTGGCTGTCCTCACCACCCCCAGCGGTCGGAGTGGACGCTGAGGCTGTCCGCATCCGCAGTGCGTTAACGCAGGTCTGCGATGCGGCCATGCCCAGGGTGCGGCGTCTACCTCCGAGTCAGGGGGTCTACTGGTGGTCCCCAAGACTGGCGGACCTTCGTGCGGCGTGCATTAGTGCCCGAAGGTCCTACACCCGCAGTCGGCGGCGTCGCCGCGATGTTGAGCGGGAGGGCCAGCTGTACGAGGCGTACCGTGCGAGGCTGTCATCTCGCAGAAGGAGGCGGCGGAACGGGCCCGGGAAGATTCCCGTGACCCGGGCCGCCGCCCTGGCCGCCGGGCCGACCCGGGCGGCCAGGGCGGCGCAGGCGCGAGTACCTGCGCCTGATGCCGCCCTAACCGAGGCTTCGGGTGATCGGACCGGGGAATTGTCCGGTCACCCGACGTGAGGCCACCGCGTGAGGACGACGCCTCGACGGCGAAAGCTGTCGGGGCATCGACAGGAGAGGAGCCCAAGAGGGCATACCGCCGAGTGGGCCACCGAAGACAAAGATCGGGTACCGGTGGCCCGCTCGTACGGCGAAGAAGAGGTGCTTGCAGGGTGGGTCAATGGGGTTGCGCGCCGCCTCTTCCGCCACCCCGGACCGATTTGGCGGGGTGCGACGTCCATAGCCCACCGCAAAAAAAAAAAAAAAAAAAAAAAGGGTAGGCAGAGAGAACAGAGTGCCAGAGAACTCTATCTCTGCATACTTCACTCGCTTCCTCAATATTCATAATTCTCTTCATACACGCTCGCCGGTTTCGGAGACTCTTGACTCCACCTTCCTTCAGTACCTGACCGATCTGGTCTAGGTAGGTTAGTCTCGGTCTCCCTCGGTACCTACATCCTTCCACTTTCGCATTGTATATCTTCTTAACCCGACGTTCGTTGGGCATTCTTTCCACATGTCCGAACCATCGGAGCATTGCCTTTCGCATCTTTACACCAATACTCTCTTTCATACCTACTCGCTCTCGTACGTCGTCGTTACGAATACGGTCGGTCAGCCTAACTCCACAGATTTTCCGAAGAGATCGCATTTCGACCGCATTAATTTTACTTTCATACTCTTTTCTGCATACCCAACTCTCACCCTTTTCTTTTTTAAATTATCATTTAAGAACCCAGTACGCCTCTTATAGGCTGCAAGTCCTAAGTCATCTTTAAAATACGTGACATGGTTCTAGGTGCTATCTTTATCTCTCCAGATAAAATATTTTGCTTTCGGACAGGATTTCTTCAAATTCTTTCCCTTACTGCTTTGACTACCTTTTTCGTACGAACACTACGTGGACAGCAAGATTTTCTGTCACAGAAGTCTTATGGTACCTATTTGTTAATAGCTAGTTTGTGTACCGGGCTATTGCCCGGTACACAAACATTTTACTAATACCAAGCATATGGAGAGTTTTAAAAATTGTATTTGGCTCCATACCTACTTTGTGTAATGCAATCACAACGATTCGGTTCTCTTTATCACCCCACTCCATTTTAATATCATAAAATATTGTACAATGTATTGGCGCCAAACTGAGAAAACACAATGAGGAAACACAATGAAAAATCATATAAAAATGCCAGATTCCAAATTCAAATGTAATTTTTTGTTTATTTTTAATTGTAACAGTATTTATGGGCAGACTAAGTAAGTGCACTATCTATCTATGGCATCGACTGTATGGAAATACAGTAATGTTGGGACAAGCACTGCGTTATGTATTGCTACACGTGCCTTCTGGCTGAGGTGGTGGCTGCCGAGAAGTTGCCCCAACGCTCCGTTCACTCTATTTCCCGCATTCACTCTTCGCTCTATATCAGTGGTGTATCGTCCATCTCGGCTAAGTCCACATCCAAGATATACAAATTCATCCACTTGCTCTAGTACATCGTTACCTATTGTTACTCTTACATCTGTTCTGGCTTCATCTCTTTCAAAGACCATTATTTTGGTTTTGCTCACATTCACGCGTAGACCCCTTTTCTTACAATCTTCTGTCATTGTGTCGACTAGGGTCTGCAGGTCAGTCGCTGACTGTGCCAGCAGGACTGCATCATCTGCATAAAGCAGAGCAGAGACCACTGAGTCACCCATCTGGACTCCCACATTCATATCGTTCAACCTTTGGAGACATTTATCCAGATATATGATAAACAGCCTGGCTGATAGAACGCAGCCCTGCTTAACGCCGATATTGACGTCAAACCAAGGTGACATTCCATCATCCAGCCGCACACAGGCTCTGCAGCCCATGTAACTGGATTGCACAGCCTGCAGCAGTTTACCGTTAATACCATACTCCGGTAAAATGTCCCAAAGTTCCTTTCGTACAACCGTGTCAAATGCTCTCTCCAGATCCACAAAACTGCAGAAAACCCTCTGACCTAGGGCCAGATACTTCTCCACAATGTTGCGCAGAGAGATCACTTGATCCATGCATCCCCTTCCACTCCTGAAACCTCCTTGTGTCTCACACAGTAAACCATCGGACACCATCCTCATTCTCCTTTCAATAATTTTACCATACACTTTTGCTGCCAAACTGGTCAAGCTTATGGCTCTGTAATTTGCGCAGTCATAACGTGAACCCTTGTTTTTAAACAAAGGCACGATGACTGCGCTATTCCAGTCCCCGGGAACCATTCCCGAGCTCCAACATAAATTGAGGAGCAACAGAAACGCCTCCCGGACACAGGAGCCACCAAGCTTGATCATCTCGGCAGACACCATATCAATGCCCGCTGCCTTACCATTTTTCAAACTTCTTATCGCCCATTCAACTTCATTCATACTGATGCCATCGGAGGACGCCGTCGCCGAATGTTGATCTACTAGACCACATGCGACACCGGCGCCAACCGTAGCATCCGCATACATATCGCCAAAATATTCACTCCATCGGCTTAACACGTCTTGTGTTTGTGTAAGAATGTCTCCACCTTTAGACCATATTTTATTCATTCTGAAGGCTGACCAACCACCCCGAGACTTCTTCACCTCCCTCCAAAAGAGTTTAGTGTTGCCCTCGAAGTTTTCAGTCAGCCTATCTTCTGCACTCATACTTGCTCTATCACGTTTCTCTTTCACTAAGGCCTTGGTGTCATTCTTACATTGCCGATATATTTCTTTCTTCTGTTCAGTCATACTGTCATTCAGATTCAAAGAAGAGACATAGTCCAGCCACGCTTTCTTCTTTTGCTCTACGGAAGCTGCCACTTCCGCATCCCACCATGCATCACCATTTGTGTTTCTATGCTTCTTTGAACTTCCACATACTTCTTTCGCTGTGTCTACCATACTCTCTTTCAATACTCTCCGGCATTCTTCAATGTCCGATTGCGGCTGGCTTGCCATCGTCAGTCATTCTCGGACACCCTCTGCATACTTTTATCTTACACACTCTTCTTGCAACCTTTCAACCTTTATTCTTTCAAGCCCTCTGAAGTGGACACGCTCTCGCCAGTGCCTCCACTTTCTGAACAGACCACTAAATCTCGCAATAACGAGATAGTGGTCCGTATCGACTGTGGGGCCCCTGTAGGCTCTTGCGTCCAATATTTTGCTTCGGAGGCGACTGTCTACCAAAATTAAATCTATTATACTTTTCTGTTCATTCCTTCTCCATGTATACATATATATATATATATATATATATATATATATATATATATATATATATATATATATATATATATTCAAGATACATTATATTTTTTTTTTTATTATTATGCTTACTACCTTGCCCAAGTCGTCGAGGTTATTGGTAATAGTTTTATAACCGGCCGTCTGCTTGACATCAATCCTCATTGGTAATGTAATTGTTGACCAAACGGCATCAGATGGAGTTGGCCCAGGCCGTTATAAGGCTCTTAGTCGTCTTTTATAACATCCACGAATAAAGTAAGTCAGTGTTCGTAGCCGCTACCACACAACAACATTCCTATAGTTATAAATGGTAATAAAGAATTACTGTATCTCATCATTCATTCTTCTACTCTTATCACAATTACTTGGGGTCGACACAAAACGTACTCTTATTTCATTGTATATATATTGTAACAGTTATTGGCAATAGTTTTATGACCGGCCGCCTGCCAGATGTCAACTCTCCTTGGTAATGTAATTGTTGACAAAACGGCATCGGATTCAATTGGCCCAGGCCGTTATAAGGCTCTTAGTCGTCTTTTATAACATCCACGAATAAAGTAAGTCAGTGTTCGTAGCCGCTACCACACAACAACATTCCTATAGTTATAAATGGTAATAAAGAATTACTGTATCTCATCATTCATTCTTCTACTCTTATCACAATTACTTGGGGTCGACACAAAACGTACTCTTATTTCATTGTATATATATTGTAACAGTTATTGGCAATAGTTTTATGACCGGCCGCCTGCCAGATGTCAACTCTCCTTGGTAATGTAATTGTTGACAAAACGGCATCGGATTCAATTGGCCCAGGTCGTTATAAGGCTCTTAGTCGTCTTTTACGACATCTACGAGCAAAGAATGCGATACAATGCGAATGATATACAATGCGAAAGTGGAAGGATATAGGTACCGGGAGAGACCGAGACTAACCTACCTAGACCAGATCGGTCATGTACTGCAGGAAGGTGGAGTCAAGAGTCTCCGAAACCGGCGAGCGTGTATGAAGAGAACTATGAATGTTGAGGAAGCGAGTGAAGTATGCAGAGATAGAGTTCTCTGGCACTCTGTTCTCTCTGCCTACCCTGCAAGGGATATGGCGTGATGATATGTATGTGTGTATGTATGTACGAGCAAAGTAAGGGTTGTTAGTATTCGTAGCCGCACACACACAGCTAACATTTATTATAAATGAATTATTGTATCTATTTTATCATATCAGCTTAGTTCATATACATCCCACTGTTGGGCTTGAGCCCCTCCTCCACAATAGGAGGAAAACTAACCTATTAGAACATGGCAGTCTGACGGGTTGGTACAGGATTTTATTTCAAGTTTTCTTTCCCTAACATAGATGTTATAAGTATATTATATTCTTTATATATCTTCTACGATACCTAAGGGCTAGATAGGGGGTGGTGAAATGTATTCTTACTCCGTCACCACACGGAAATTTAATTTACTCAAGATAAAATTTTTAAAAATTGTTCTTATTTTATATGAAAACTAGCAAAACCAGCCCCAGTTACATCAATGGGGGTAGAAAATAAACGCCGTGAAAAAATACATATACATACCAATTTTCATAATGATCGGTCAAATAGTTTCTGAGTTTAGCGATGTTATATATACAAACATCCTCTATTATAAACATAGATTAAAACCAAATTCATCATACAATAAAAATCCTTAACCGTGGTCTCTTCCAAATTATCCTGAGCTCCCCTCAATACACAACATTATGTACCGAAAAAGAGGGGGTTGTAAAAATGCACTCAGACATTACATTAAAATATATAATTAAGGGGGTGGGTGCACCCTTGGGGAAATTCGTTCCTTCTTTTGACATTTTAAAGGCCCCTTTTCTTAAGCCTTCCTAACAAAGATTTCGTTTCTATGGAAAATTTCTACCTATTTATTTAAAAAATTGTAACAGAATATTTTTAGAGCTTTGTTATTTTTTTTTCGTGATGGTGACTGAGTAAGAATACAATTCGCCTCCCTCTATCTTGACCATGGGTGATCATAAGAGACGACTAAGGGATATAAAACGCATATAACACCTATGTAACAGAATGAAAACTCTTCTTAAACCGACGTTAAAATATAAAAAAAAAATTATACGAATTAATTAATCAGCGGGGCGGGAGTTTTGGCGCGAATGTGGAAATGTCATGTCACGCTCTTGTATTATATTCATTTTTTTAGTGTTTTGTAGTGTTATATTGAATAATTTTGCTGGTATTTTATGCAATATGGTACAGTTAAAGTGCTGAAGTGTAGTGAATATGGTATAATAGTGGTTTACGTGTATTTTCATATTTTGCCAAAATTCCCAAAGAAAACCATTGATTAGGTTATCAGCACCCGATTAATGGTAACGACTTGACTTACTGACAGACAATGACTATTAAAGCTACATAATATGAAGAAATGATGAACATATATGAAAAATAATTAAATAAGACTTGGCTGTATGGGCTTTGATCCCTTTGCCTGTCCGAATGGACGAACAGAACCAAAAAAAAAAAATCAGCGGGGCGGGCATATACATATTATCAACTCTAACAATTTTTTCAATTTTTTTTAATTTATTTTTCAATAAACTACCACCGCAATAGTGCAAACGTCACTGAGAAGATTCGACTAGAAACTAAGCAGGTTTGCCTATTTTCTTTTTTACTTTTTTATATAAAATTATATACAAATATTAGCTTTAATATCACATCTTTAAAACACTACAAAATATTAGTCCATAATAACGACGAAAACATTTAGTCTACAACATAGACGTCGTCTCAAAAGGTCTTCTACTCTGACCATGACTGTTGTAAAAATAGTTTAAAATATATAATATATATATCATAATCTTTCAAAATTAAAAAAAAAATAATGAATTAAAATGATAGTATGTAGAAAAACTCACTTATTTTGAATATTCAATCAATTCCATTAGCTGTACATTCGTGGTATTTCACCCTAAGAATGTTTAAAACGAATAACCCTTATAATGAGTACTTTGAAGAAGTTTTATTGCAATTTAAAAGTTAATAACCCTACTAAATATATGCCTACCGAGTTATAGAATTATTTATAAATATTATCAACTTTAGCAATTAATAATAATTGAATTTCAATGTATTGGAATTCGCGCAAAACATATTTGATTTTAATATAATAATTTATTTCTAAATAAATAAAGTTATCACCGTATATTAGTGTATTTTCTGACAAATTCCAATATTATATACTATATTAGAAACTTAGGTATTTTTTATGTATTTTATTTTAATAAAATACATTAACATCTTCGGCGCAAAGAATGATTTCCAAAATCATACATATTTTGTTTTTATTTTATTAATTCTATGGTACGCCAAACCCAAATAGACCAAAAGATTCGCCCAGGCCAAAGCTTTTTTTTTTTTTATCTTTAATGATATGTATGAAAATTGTGAGTATTTATGATACACAACGAGTTAAACGCAATGGACACGGTGATAATTTTTGATACACTGGCGCCGAAGGTGTTAAGAAACTAATCCTTGTGTTGCGGGAAGCTTAACAATCGTGGATACAATTAACGAGCATAAAATTCAGCAGCGTGGAATCCTGCATAGACATTAGACATCCAACCCATGACAACGATATCTGTACAGCCATTCTTAACTTATAACCATTTATACATACATACATATAAACACACCATATCCCTAGCAGGGTAGGCAGAGAGAACAGAGTGCCAGAGAACTCTATCCTTACATACTTCACTCGCTTCCTTAACATTCATAATTCTCTTTATATACGCTTGCCGGTTTCGGAGACTCTTGACTCCACCTTCCTTCAGTACGTAACCAATCTGGTCTAGGTAGATTAGTCTCGGTCTCCCCCGGTACCTACATCCTTCCACTTCCGCATTGTATATCTTCTTAACCAGATGTTCGTTCGGCATTCTTTCCACATGTCCGAACCATCGGAGCATTCTCATTCGCATCTTTAACCATTCAGATTACAATTAAATACTGTAGAAAGAATTAACTATATTACCATTCGTTTGTATATGTATTGGAAAGAAAGCGTAAATAAATAATAAACATTGTAATATATATTTTCACGTTATCTTTATATTTCATTAATTATTATTGACAATATTTAATATTTTGAAACTTTTTTAAGATCGAGAAAGTTCTGTATTAAGGAATAATACTTTGTATCGCGAACCAGCTCTGTGGTAGCGGCTACGAATACTACCAACCCTTACTTTGCTCGTGGATGTCGTAAAAGACGACTAAGAGTCTTATAACGACCTGGGCCAACTCCATCTGATGCCGTTTGGTCAACAATTACATTCCCAAGGACGGTTGACGTCTGGCAGACGGCCGGTTATAAAACTATTGCACATTATAATAATGTATCGACCCCAAGTAATTGGGATAAGAGTAGGAAAATGATGATGATGATGACTTTGTATCGCGGAAGACTTAGCAAATATACTATTTACAACCATTCCCAAGCCAACCATTTAGCAAGTCAGCCAACCATTTTCAAGCATTCTAATAATTATTGTGAAAACAGGATATTATAAAAGAATTCATAATCATGAGTTCCATGATAACCGCCAGTGATTAGCCCTAATGGTAAGATATAGTATTCAAAAAGTTCTTTACCAAGAAAAAATAAATCCATTTTTCCTAGATTGGTAAAACTCTCTTGTATATATATAAACAGGGGACACTGTTTAAAAATAACACTTTAACGAAACGGCTTAGCAGATAATTATTTCACAATCGAAATTGCCAAAATAAATGAAAATACAAAACGGAAAGAGGAATACAAAAATGTTGTTCTTACAAAATTAGTTAAATTTCTCGCGTCACCGCTGAAGAGGGACGTGTCACAAAAAACCCGTTTAAAAGCGTAAAAAATAAGGAAAAAAAAAACGTTGAGAGTATTATCCTTGTTAATTCCCTGGCTAATTTAATTCACGCCTAATTCTATTTGCCGAGCAAAACGGGGAGGTGATAATTGTAGGATGCTTTTTTATTGTGACGAAGGAAAAAGCCCCATTTTTGTACTAAATGACGTTTTTAACCTTTTTTACTTCGTGGGAAAATGGTGTTGGTATTTGGCACGTGTTTTAATTATTTATACAAGCTTTTTAAATTATAATTTACTTGTTTACCTGTCTTTAAATATTTTTATTAGAATACATTTTATAAGAAATATATTTATTGCAACGGACATACAAAATGGACATAAAAGTAATAATGTAAATGAGATGTCCATCACAAAATGCCTCCATCTCGGCATGTTGCAGGTTAAAAATACCTGCTGACCTGATCTTCCGTGGAAACGCTTATGTTTTCTTTTTTTTTTAATATGTACATGACTATTCTACGCAGAAATATATAAAAGTTTAACACGTTTATATTTAGTTATGCTTATAATAAATTACATGTAATACTGCTATCTATTGAGCATATAATTATGATATGAAGTACTAATAGCGCCTAACCAGGAATCGAATCCGGTTCCACGACCAGACATCGCATCTATAAAGCCCATAATTAAATTAAAAAAGCATTGCCAATTGTTTATTAATTAAATATTATATACTTTTACGTACTATATTAATTTGATTCAGGTTCGGTTCTTTGATTCCTATATATACTTTAATACAGCTCCAAACACTTTAGACTACATTTACCACCAACATTGACCACTATAAATTACAAACTGACCATCTACTAACTGTCCATGGCGACAAAAAATAATAATTCAATAAAATACCCCTTTCTTTATCTAACCGGTTTAGACAATACACACAAAACTGACCGGTGTCACCCAAGGGTCAATACTAGGTCCCATTGTCTATTTTTGTGAAGGTAAAAATCTGGTTTTACTGACCCTTCCTTAAGCTTTTTAAAATTTGAAAATATTATGCAGCTGTTCCCATACCGGTTGTGGTGACAAATGTTATTGTGTTTATTCAGGAATTCGATATTATCATGGAATTTTGGCAGCTAATATTGTGTTGGAATTTATAAGTGAGGAGTAAATATAAAAAAATCTTCAAATTAATAAATATTAAAAATTAATAAAATTAAGGTTTTTTATATTATATCTAGTTTATATATAGTTTATTTTTTATTCGTGTATGAAGCGAATTATGAATGTTGAGGAAGCGAGTGAAGTATGCAAGGATAGAGTTCTCTGGCACTCTGTTCTCTCTGCCTACTCTGCAAGGGATATGGCGTGATGATATGTATGTATGTATGTATCTAGTTTATATTTGCTTGTTTCGTGTTGTGGTAGGTTAAGAATAAAATTCGTGTTCTTAGTTATTTCTAGTGTCGCCCAAATGCAAGATTCTTGTGAGTGTCGCAAGTTTTGCAGCTCTCGCTGTTAGAATAACTCAGAGTCACGTGTTTTGATAGAAATGAAAAATCCAATTAAATAAAATTCTATTCATCTAGTGGCCGTAATTGTACAACTATCAATAATTAAGTACATATCACTTAACGGGAGTTGGGCTATAATCACACCTATCAATCATGAGACTGTTTAAAATAACATCAAATTATTTTCCCGTGTATTAGTATTAAGAATACAAAATGTTGACAATTCTTTCTTTATCAAAGTAATTGTAAAATTATGTTTAGGAGAGCTACTGCGAGACTCTTGCAGCAGGTCTTGGTCTTGCATTTGGGCAACACTAGTTATTGCCCTGGCGTACATAATATGCAGGATTTCAATACAATAGAAATAGTTAAGACCTGAAAGACCTAAAAATATTAGGATTACCAGGTATAACTTCTATCATCTTTCTTGCTATCATAATATAATTGAGAAAGGTTAATACAAAAAAAAATAGTCTCCGTAATAAAAGGAATGTAAAATAAATCACCACAACATCTTTTACTGCTTTTTATTATATAAAGGAAGTGAAAGAAACTACGGATACTCGTAATATCATTACAAAAGAAGAAAAACTCGAAATATAAGTTACCGGGGTTAGAATTGTGGTATAAGTAAGTCAATAATCATTGCGAAATCTCGCATGTATCAAAGCCAATCATTACAATAAAATTACTATTTTATATCAAATCTATTTATAAAAAAACAGTCGATATTAGAAGTACGCAATGTCGATGATTTGTCGAACAATTTATATGTTCAGCGTTAAACTATACCTTATATACATGCGTAGCTACAAAAGATACAGGGACGTGTTTATATTTCTGAAGATTGGAAATAATATACTTATTTTTTTTAGTTTTATATAGATCTGGGCCAATTCCACCGTGATGATGTTTTGTCAACAATTACATTCCCTAGGAGGGTTGATATCATATCCAGGCCCATATGAAGTAATTGGGTCTGGTGCTCGACGGGCGATGGTGGTTCCGGGAGCATTTTTGCCAAATTGCTCCTCGGCTTGTCGGCGCGGCGTACGCCCTTTCTCGGCTCATGCCGAATGAGGGCAGACCCAGTTTCAAGGGCCGACGGCTGTATGCGGGGGTGATCCGCTCAATGGCCATGTACGGCGCACCCGTGTGGGCGAGGGCTCTGAACGCCCAGCTCAGGGCAGTGCTGTGGAGGCCACAGCGAGCCATGGTGGTCAGAGCCATTCGCGGGTACCGCACGGTGTCGACAGAGGCGGCGTGCCTATTGGCCGGGACACCCCCGTGGGATCTAGAGGCGGAGATGCTCTCCGAACTCTACCAGCGGGTTACCTCAATGCGCGAAGAGGGTGGCTCCCCATCGTTTAACGAGATAGCCACCTGGCGCGGGGACGCCCGCCGAGAAGTCATCGCCCGTTGGGCTACGCGGCTGGAGAGGCCTAGACACGGTGTCACTACCGTCGAAGCCCTCCGGCACGTACTGATGAAATGGATGGAGCGGCGGCACGGAGTCCTCACCTTCCGACTGGTGCAGGTGTTGACGGGGCATGGGTGTTTCGGGAAATACCTGCACACGGTCGTGTATAGGGAATGGGCTCCCGGCTGCCATCATTGCAGTAGTGACGAGGACACGGCTCAATATACGCTCGAGGAACGCTCGGGCTGGGATGGGCAGCGCCGCGACCTCGTCGCTATTATCGCTGCCAACCTGACGCTGCCGGCTGTCGCGAGAGCGATGGTCGACAGCGTCAGGAATTGGGACGTGGTCGCCGCCTTCTGCGAGGCTGTCATCTCGCAGAAGGAGGCGGTGGAACGGGCCCAGGAGGATTCCCCTGACCCGGGCCGCCGCCCGCGGCCGGGGCGGCGCAGGCGCGAATACCTGCGCCTGATGCCGCCCTAACCGAGGCTTCGGGTGATCGGACCGAGGAATTAATCCGGTCACCCGATGCGAGGCTACCGCGTGAGGACGACGCCTCGACGGCGAAATCTGTCGGGGCGTCACCAGGAGAGGAGCCCAAAAGGGCATACCGCCGAGCGGGCCACCGAAGACAAAGATCGGGTACCGGTGGCCCGCTCGCACGGCGAAGAAGAGGTGCTTGCAGGGTGGGTCAATGGGGTTGCGCGCCGCCTCTTCCGTCACCCCGGACCGATTTGGCGGGGTGCGACGTCCATGGCCCAACACAAAAAAAAAGGAGGGTTGATATCAGGTAAGCAGCCGGTCATAAAACTATTACCAATAACTTTTACAATATGTACGAATACATATCGCGGTGATCCCTAGTAATTGTGATAAGAGCATTATGAATGATGATGCGTAAGTAAAATTATAGGATTAACAAATACAATTACTTGGTTGCAGAAAAAAATATTAGAAAAATCAAGAGCATACAAGGAAATATATCCTGACGAGATAAGAATGCAATTGTCGCTAACCCTTACTTACCAGTGAGAGTCGTAACAATCGGAAAGGACCTTACTTACCAGAAGAGCGGCCAGCAGCTCTCATGGGAAACGTATAACGTTTTATATCTACTATCATATGAGTATGAGGGAGACTTACATTCCACAGTACACAGAAAATTGCTGAATAATGGTGATGATGATGATAAAAAGCCTTATGCATATGTTAAACAATGTTTTTAAAATTTTAACATAGGTATTCAATAAAAATAACATTAAATGCACACCATTCTAAGGAAGATATCAGAACATATCAATGTGTAAGATTGTATATTATGTACTATTTTAATCCGTCTCTGTTCAGTTAAAGGTAGCTGAGACGCCCATCACGCTATTGCTCTATAAAATTTCAATCAACTAAGTAAAAGACGATGGTTTTTCATCGATTGTCCCGTTACTAAGTCATTTTATTTTATGATACGATACTAAGATAGACTTTTTATTATTGGAAATTTGCATAAAGTAACTTCTTGGTATTTAGTTCTTCGTAAAAAGCCATTATAAGTATACCTATGCCCTTGTAATTTTTGAAAGGAATTTAAAACCATTACAGGTTTATATACATATCTGTGTGTTGACGGAGTAAGAATACAGCTCACCACCCATTATCTTATTCGTGAGTGATCGTAAGAGACAACTAAGGGATACGAAACACATATAACATCTATGCAACAAAAGGAATATTCGAAACAAACTCTATATTTACATATCTGACCAGCGTGGTATAGTACGTTAATTTCCCTCCCATTATGGAGCAGGCTCAAGCCAAACAGTGGGACATATAGCAGCTAACATGACGTCATCATCTCATGATGATGACAGGTTAGTTACGCGATATTTTTTTGGTCACCTATTTTGCCCTATCGTCCGCGATAACAGAATGGTGGCAAAGGGTCCAGTAATCTTACAGCTGCTTTGAATTTTGTTGTATTTCCAATAGGTTACTCTTTCCAATAATAAATCACACGGTTGAGAAAATTATCGAATTAATGAAATCTACGAATAAATGAAGAAAAATTGGAATAAACGTAACCCATTTCCTGGATTAATATAATAATATAGGATTATTAACCATTAATGTGTTCCCTTGAGGTAAAAGTTACACTTTTGACAAGTTACTTTTAACGTAGGTAGGCGAAGCCGCAAGAGGAAGCTAGTAAATTAAAAATCTTTGTATAATTAGTATTAGGTACTTGTATGAAATATTAAAAATAATGTTCAAACATTGGTAACCTTTTCGACTACCAGTATTTGAACACACATCCACTGCTATATTAAATTTATTTCACTTTAGCACTTTTTCTTCTTTACAATAAATCAAACGCCAAAAAATATTTAATATAAATAAAAGATCAAATTATTGAATATAATTTGAGAGCGCCACATGACATTTTCACGTTCTCACCAAAACTCTTTCCGTAACCCTAAACTGATAGTTCATTGATCACACATCTGTTAAACAACAAAATGGTCATTTTTTACCACAATCATCGACTATCTTTTTTTGACCAACCCTTACAATAGCAAATCAATAGATGAGGCGTGACCAAAGATGTTAACCCTTAAACGACATATGGTTAATTCGTGTTGTGTAAACTGAACGTGACTGTTACAAAATTATTGGTATTTAAGACCATTGTCCACGTGTCCTGTTCTTTGTTAGGTTTTTTATTTACATTTGCACTTTTGGTCGGTTTTTATAACTCCCGGTAGAAAGTAAGAGGTAGTGAAATTTCACACATTCGTTCTTAATTTATCCATCACCAGGTGGAGACAATTAAATCCATCATAACCATACTATTTTTATCCTAATTATTTGAGGTCGACGCAATAGGTACTCTGCTTCCATAGCATATATTATAAAAAAATGCAGTATTTTGATGACCGCTCCATTTCCTGATATCTTAGTAATGTAGTTGTTGATCAAACGCCATAGGATGAAGTTGTTTTAGGTCGATATACATGTTTTGGTCGTATTTATAAATATAACATCCACGTGTAATGTAAAGATTGGTAGTACTAATAGCCACCACACAACATAATAAAAAGTATGGATATCATATACATAGCATAATAAAATAAAAAAAATAAATATATATTAAATTTATTATACAAAATCAAAAAAATAATATATATATATATATAAAAAGACTGATGTGTGGTAGTGGCTATGAATACTACCAACCTTTACTTTGCTCATGGATATCGTACAAGACGACTAAGAGCCTTTTAACGACCTGGGCCAACTCCAACTGATGGCGTTTGGTCAACAATTACATTCCCAAGGAGGGTTGACGTCTGGCAGGCGGCCGTTCATAAAACTATTGCCAATAACTTTTACAATATGTACTATGGAAGAAGAGTACATATTGTATCGACCCCAAGTAATTGGGATAAGAGTAGGAGAATGATGATGATATATAAAAATTAAGAGTAATTATAATACATAATACAATTATCATCATCATCATTTCAGCCTATTGCCGTCCACTGCTGAACGTAGGCCTCCCTCATTTTACGCCACAGAGTGCGGTCCTGTGCCGCCTGTATCCAACGACGCCCAGCAACCTTCACTAGGTCGTCTGTTTACCTAGTGGGGGGGGGGGGTGTCCCACACTGCGTCGTCCGGTACGTGGTCGCCACTCTAGAACTTTTCTTCCCCAGCGGTTGTCGGTTCTTCGAGCGATGTGGCCTGCCCATTGCCACTTCAGCGTGCTAATTCTTCGTGCTATGTCGGTTACACTCGTTCGTCTGCGGATTTCCGTATTTCGGATTCTATCTCGCAGAGAAATCCCGAGCATAGCCCGCTCCATAGCACGCTGAGCGACTTTGAGCCTGGTTATGAGGCCTACATTTAGGGACCACGTTTCCGTGCCGTAAGTCATCACTGGTAACACACACTGGTCATAGACCTGTGTTTTCATACAATACAATATAATAATAATACAATTATACTTAATCATTAATTAGCATTTATTATCAGTATACAGCATAATAAAAAGTATATAAAATGCATTATAATACATAATAAGATTATACTTTATTACCTAATTGGTATTTTTTATCAGTTATATATTTAAGTTAAGCTACAGTAGTCCTCCTAAGTTTAAAATAATCAAACTTTACTTCTAAAAATACTTTGTAAAAATAATTACGTATGAAGCATATTGCAACATCCGGTCACCCCAATAATATGCAAAGTGAGTCACTTAATAAAACCGCTTTAGCGGACACACCGTCCAGATCCGGTTTGACCATCAACTGACCCCTTCTTTTTACCTATTGTTCTCTTCTTGGTGCTATTATCAGAAAAGGTGTATAGTATAGGCAGATGGTACGATTTTGTAACTATTGTTTGGTCACGTATATTAAATTGACCATTCGGTAAAGTAAGGGTTAATAATAAAACCTCACATGCTTTTTAAAACATGTGCCAGAAGCAAATACTTAAGGAATAAATATTTTCATCTTCATTAGCACATACGATGCACTATTCAGTACGTAAAAGATGACCAAGGATCATAATATGCATAAAACATCTATGCAAGAGAAGGAAATTTCGAAATAAAACTCTATATCGTTTAACCAGCATGATATAGGTATGAAAGAGAGTATTGGTGTAAAGATGCGAAAGGGAATACTCCGATGGTTTGGACATGTGGAAAGAATGCCGAACGAACGCCTGGTTAAGAAGATAGTGACAATGTGAAAGTGGAAGGATGTAGGTACCGGGGGTGACCGAGACTAACCTACCTAGACCAGATCGGTCATGTACTGAAGGAAGATGGAGTCAAGAGTCTCCGAAACCGGCGAGCGTGTATGAAGAGAATTATGAATGTTGAAGAAGCGAGTGAAGTATGCAAAGATAGAGTTCTCTGGCACTCTGTTCTCTCTGCCTACTCTGCAAGGGATATGGCGTGATGATATGTATGTATGTATGTATATAGGAAGTTGCCAGGCTAGCCACGAATGTCAAGGATACGGTACCAGTGGCTAGCTCATTTGCAATAGGGAGGGAATTCAGTGGTTTATGGAGCTATGGACCGTTTATTTTGTCGCCCCGGACAATACGTATGGCGTGTATCCAGACCATAGCCAACCAAAAAAAAATGTATAATAAGTTAATTATCCTTCTATTGTGGAGATGGCTTGAGCCCACCAGGATGTGTATGGGCCGACAATGCCTCTATACTTTTATTTTCCTTTTTTTTTGGCGGCGGGCTGTGGAGATACCACTAGCTCACACCCCGCTAAATCAGCCCGGGGTGACAGAAAAAGCGGCGCGCGATAGGCCTGCCGTCGATGTACCTTTCTTCTCCGAGCGAGCGGGCCACCGGAAAATCAGAGTATAATAGGAGGGAAAATCTCTCCGTGTGTTGACGGAGTAAGAATACAATTCACCACCCCCTATCTTAGTCCTGGGTAATCGTAAGAGACGACTCAGAAATATGAAACGCATATAATATCTATGCAAGAGAAGCAAAACTCGAAAAAAAACCCTACACCAAAACGTCTGACCAGCGTGGTACAGTAGGTCAATTTTTCTCCTATTATGGAGGAGGCTCGGGCCCAACAGTGGGACATATATGAGCTGAGATGATGATATTGGGAGGGAAAATGACCGAGAACGCTGATAAAATTTGATTGTTATAAGTGTTTTGTATTAAGAGTTTTCTCTAATTTGAAATGGTGCTATATTTTTAAGTCGTTGTAAATTATGTTCTAATTTCATCACTACTAACGAAATCTAAACTTTTTTTATATTGCTTATGGTGGCAAACGAGCAAGCAGTACACCTGGTGGTAAGTGTCACTGCCGCCCATTAACCTTTGCAATACCAAGGTATAGCTAGGCCGCTGCCTACCACAAACCCCAAATCCAACCAGTCGGGCTTCCGACTCTCTCGCTCACCGAACGAAGCATATTGCCATTACTCGGACGTCAATCTTCTGCGAGATTGTGGTACTATCTCGGATGGATCGGCCCGCGGTTGTAGACAGCGAACTGTCAACAGCGTGCTCCTATCTCTATTAATTGAAATATTTATAATAATTAGTACATTGGTTATTTTAACCATCCTCATCTTAGCTACTAAACAGCTGAGCCCTACAGCTGAGTTCCCTGAGGTTCCTTTATCATTATTATCATCAACATTCTCCTGCTCTTTTCCCAATTACTTGATGCCGACGCAATAAGTACCTACTATCCGTCCTACATATTGCAAAAGTTATTGGCCATAGTTTTATGACCACTGCCTGCCAGACGTCAACCCTCCTTGGCAATGTAATTGTTGACCAAACGGCATCAGATGGAGTTGACCCAGGTCGTTATAATGCTCTTAGTCGTCTTTTACGACATCCACGAGCAAAGTAAGGGTTGGTAGTATTTGTAGCCGCTACCATACAGCTATTAGGTTCCTTCATCATAGAAGTAAATCGATCTACTATATCAAACTTGATCAAATGAATTGGTATAGAATTTTAGTATATTATAAGGAATATAAATTTATTATTCGTATTTTACGACATAAACGGAGAGAATAGGGTTGATAATTCATATTTTTACTGTCTCATTTAACAAGGTTATTTTATACATATATGTATTTTCTTTTCATTTTGACTACATAGGTGGCATAGTGATTAAAATACCGACCTACCGTGCCAGTATCGCGGGTTCGATACTTACATAGGACAATACTTTGTGCGATCCAAAAATTGTACTAAGTCTGGGTGTAATTTGTGTACGTGAAATTGAATATTTATAAATCCAATGCAATGTAAATATTACTTTCTTAGTGCATAGTGTTATGGTATATATAAAAAAAAAACAAATTATAAAAAAAAACTCAAACTGTCAAAATATTTGTTCACCAATAAACCTCGAAATTATTCAATGCACATTAATAAAACGTTACGCTTCGAGTGTGACTTAAATCATCTAAAAAAATAGTACAATATTTAATTCGATAAATGATAAATATCCTTAAGGGGAGAAATACGGTCAAGAAAATATTATCAACATTTTTATTCAGGCATATTTTTATATCTGTAAATAATAATAGTAACAAACAAAAATGTCCATTTGATAATTTTTTTTTGACATTAGATGAGGGTAGTACTAGATCCGGTTTGACCAGCGAGTGACCCCTTCTTGTGAATCTATTGTCCACAGTCCGACAGATGTGGCTATTTCCTTGCGTAAAAGGGTTGCTATTTTAATATGGCTTTATATGATTATGCTTTGAATTGAATAATGTATGGCGGCGGCTACAAATATTACCAACACTTACTCTGGTCATAAAAGACGTCCACTCTAGTGGTAGGACCAAGCTGTTGACAATTCTCTTTATACAGCCGAAATTGGTCCGTCCGGTGCAGTACCACACTCTCGCAGAAGATCGACGTCTGAGTAATGGCAATGTGCTATTGCGCTTCGTTCGCTGAGCGATAGAGCCGCAATCCCAACTGGGTAGTTTTTGGGTTTGTATTGGTAAGTTTATTACCATCAAGTGTGCTGTTTGCTCTTTTGCCACCATAAGTAATAACAAAAAAAAAACATTCAAGGGCCTTAGATTGACCTGGACCAGCTCCATCTAATGCCATCTGGTCAACAATTACATTTCCGAGGAGCGCTAACGTCAGGCAGGCGGTCGAACCTAAAACTATTGCTAAAATTCTTTCGAAATATATGATTGAAGTACCTACATATTGGGTCCCTAATAATTAGGATACGGTGGCCGTCATTATACTGCTTTTGTTTTAAAAATCTCCTAAGTAATGTGTTTAGTCTTCTTAATAACCTTATAACACATGTATATACAATAGAGAATCACGGCATGTTACAGATTCAACGCCACGGATTCATCACCCCGGATGATTAGATGGATTGCGTTCAAAAAATAGCTGCTCCGAACAAAGAGAGGTGATTGGTTAGGCAGACAAAGTATCAGCAGCCTTTACATACCCGTGGCATATGGAGAATTGCTGATTTGATTATCATGAGCATGGATAGCGTCGCTTTACTGGAAAAATAATAACACCAACTAGGAATTTCATACATACATACACACATATCATTACGCCATATCCCTTGCAGGGTAGGCAGAGAGAATAGAATGCCAGAGAACTCTATCCTTACATACTTCACTCGCTTCCTCAACATTCATAATTCTCTTCATACACGCTCGCCGGTTTCGGAGACTCTTGACTCCACCTTCCTTCAGTACGTGACCAATCTGGTCTAGGTAGGTTAGTCTCGGTCTCCCCCGGTACCTACATCCTTCCACTTTTGCATTGTATATCTACTTAACCAGACGTGCGTTCGGCACAATTTCAAACTGATTACGCTATTATCCCTTCTAGGAGAGGATTTTGTTCATCAGTAGACAGCGATAACGATGATGATAACTCTTCCATAGTTGTTATACCTACATACTTCAATTAAAATGATAATATGCGTATGATCGAACTTAGTTCAGTGTTTTTAGGGTTTTTGTAAAATATATATAGATATTAACATAATAATTGATAGAATAATAATAAAAATATAAATTATAAAAAAGGGCAAACCAAAAATTGAAAAGGAGGTTGGATTAGACTGCTCGATTTTCTAAGTGAATTATGTCAATTCTCATTGACAGCGGTTAAATGGGCATCATATTCTAATAATTTTCAGACAAAAAAAAATTTTTTTTCGCTAGATGTGTGGTACCGGCTACGAATACTACTAACCCTTAATTTGCTCATGAATATGGTAAAAGATGACTAAAAGCCTTATAATGACCTGAGCCAACTCCATCTGATCCCGTTTGGGCAACAATTACATTACCAAAGAGGGTTGACGTCTGGCAGGCGGCCGGTCATAAAACTATTGCCAATAACTTTTACAATATGTACACATTGTATAGAACCCATGTAATTGGGATAAGAATAGGAGAATAATGATGATATGTTTTTTCTTTGGTAGAAAAGCTGACCAAATAATATTTTTTTTATAAATCAGAAACCTAGGTAGATCGATTTATCACTTCTGAAATCGAAGTGTGATGCCCAAATTGTTGTTTCAGAAGAATCTGGGTGTAATTTGTATCTCTTCGCAATGCAAAAATTATTTCCTTAAAGCAGAGTATTATTAAAAAAAAACCGAAATCAATATGTATATCTATATAAATATTAAATTTTATTATATTCTGTAGAGTTAGGCTGACCGACCGCATTCGTAACGACGACGTAAGAGAGCGAGTAGGTATGAAAGAGAGTATTGGTGTAAAGATGCGAAAGGGAATGCTCCGATGGTTCGGATATGTGGAAAGAATGCCGAACGAACGTCTGGTTAAAAAGATATACAAAGCGAAAGTGGAAGGATGTAGGTACTGAGGGAGACCGAGACCAACCTACCTAGACCAGATCGGTCAGGTACTGAAGGAAGGTGGAGTCAAGAGTCTCCGAAACCGGCGAGCGTGTATGAAGAGAATTATGAATGTTGAGGAAGCGAGTGAAGTATGCAGAGATAGAGTTCTCTGGCACTCTGTTCTCTCTGTATACCCTGCAAGGGATATGGCGTGATGATATGTATGTATGTAATATTAAATTTAAAAAATAAACTAATTACAATAGTTTATTGTTGATGTTAAAATATAGAAAATCTTAATTCCAGTTAGATTTATGTCACTGAATGTATACGAGTATTCCACCGGGATATTTGTGAGGCAAATTTTTAGTGTGACGCCCGGATATCCGTCACGGAGTTTAACTATTCCTCTCAAGCCGGATAACCGGTGTAAATCTTACATTAGATCTGTGTACAAATGTTGGCAACTATGGATCGAGTGTTAAGCATTTTGTATTTATTTTTTCTAAAGGAGGTTTATGGCATACAGATACTTTTAAGTCAAGTACTTAAATATTTATCACTTTTCAATTTATTTATAGTAATTATCTGTCAATAAGTTAGATCACTACCGTACGGTAACTATCTTACAGCAAATAGTAACTGCCGCTTATGGAGCTTTGCGTCATGCATCTCTTACTCACTAAATGGCACGCAAATTGTTACTACTTAAAAGTCGATTTTCTATGAGAATGTAACACTATACCCGATGAGGAGATTTTTGTAGCAAAAAAATAGGGCTCATGATAGCTATCATCAATAAAGCCATAACACTAGAAAATAACAACAGATACCTCTAAAAATTTTGTTGAAAAATTAAAACACGTTAAACACTATGATTTTATAAACAACTACGCTTTAGCACTTTCTCTGCTTTTCATTACATAAAATCCCATGGAAATTATTAACTATTGAATTAATTAAATATGAATATAGTATTAGATCTTCGCATGACATTATCACGTTCTTCTAAATCTAGCTTATTTGTGTCATCCCAATACGATGATTTTCTATAAATAAGCCGGTACAACATTCCACCTTATAACATTATCAAGATATTCAAATAGGTTGTTACTTTTTAGTTTCAAAAATTTCATCAAGTTCATCAGTTTAAATTAAATAAAAAAAAATCACAATACTTGTGTAATATTTTTTTCACAATTTATATTTTTATATAGCTTATTCAATATATCTGTCATCAAATTGCGGCTTTAATTGAGCGCGGGCAGATAAATTAACAACTCTTTATGTAATTATGACAGCACATAAAAATAAAATCAACCTTTATTATATCTATATTCACTAAACTTGAGAATTTTCTCTGTATTCCATTACATACTAGCAAAATTATTTAATAGCACTAAAATCACTAAAATATTAAATAAAATGTTGAAGTGCTGTATTAGATTTTCATATTCCCGCCAAAATGCATAAGAAATAAAGTTTACAAATCGAGAATAAGATCAAAGATAATGGCGCCCGAATCATCGATTCTGACAAACCGTTTGAAATAAAGATCAGCTATGTTTAAAACAATAACTTTGAATATAAATAAAGTATTTATATCACAATCCAAAAGTTTAAAACAAGATATCAATTTACTTTTTGCTTCTAAACATTGCAAGTATTTGAAATATCGAGTTCTATACAAATCAATGTTGGCTTGTCAACTCTTTGGTTTGAGTATAAAGTTTTGACAAGTCTCCGGGAATCGATCCTTTAGAAGTTTCGGATTTAAAATGTACTTTATTTTAATGGACTCTTTGTCTTTGGTATGACATTAAATAAATTAGATAACCATACTAGACTATTTTCCTTGTTGTGACGGAGTAAGAATACAATTCACCACCCTCTATCTTACCCATGCGTGATCGTAAGATAAGGGATATAAAACGCATAGATGTTCTATGCAAGAGATGGAAAACTCGAAACTAAACCCTATACCAACACGTCTAACTAGCGAGCCCAATAATGGAACATAATTCGCTGGTCCGATTAAAAAAAAGTAAATTTTTCACTAGGGTCAAAATAAACATTGCCTTTTTTTCAGTTTTCTGTAAACACGATTCCAAATGCACCAACGCCTGAACAATTTCCCTAAGAATGACGACGAAGAGTCAATAGGGAGAACTTATAATATTTTCCACCACCAAAATATAATGAAAATTGCCAATTTTTAGAGTTGTGTCACTATTTTTCCGGACCAGGGATATATGCGCTGAGATAAGATGATTTGAATTTGATTCCATCACAATAAAAATCTAATATATTTTTTTTTGTTGCTTTTCATGGCAAACGAGCAAGCAGCACATCCGATGGTAAGTTACACTGCCACCCATTTTTGTTTTTATTATTTTTTTTTTATTATTTTTTTTTATTGGTGGGCTATGGGTGCGTCTCGCCCCGCCGAATCGGTCCGGGGTGACGGAAAGGCGGCGCGTGACCCCATAGACCCACCGTAAAACCTTCTCTCTTCGCCGTGCGAGCGGACCACCGGTACTCGATTTTAACTTCGGTGGACACTGCCACCCATGGAACTTTGCAATACCAAGGGTATTGCTTAGGCCGCTGCCTGCCAATAAAATCCCCAAACCCACCCAGTTGGGCTTTCGGCTCTCTCGCTCACCGAACGAAACGTAATAGCACATTGCCATTACTCAGACGTCAATTTTCTGCAAGAGTGTGGTGGTGGCTGTAGACAGAAAACTGTCAACTACTATTAAATAAATACTTATATGAAATGAAAATAAAATTGCGCCTGTATGTGTACAAGTCAGTACAGGAAGGTGGCAATAATTCGCCGGTGTTTTCGCGAATTCTTACCGCTGCGGTATACCGCGCACTTCCTGTGCAGTTCCACTAACATTTATCTACTAACCTTATCTGATTCTTAAGTTCTAAGTGTGACGGTGGATTTTACAAACTATTTTAGTTAACATTAACTGTTAGTTTATTTGTGTATAGTTTAAAAAGTTATTTTAGAAATTACGTGAACACCTTTAGGTGAGAATTTGAGTTGTTATACCTACTTTAAAATGTCGTAACTAATACGTCATATTTTAAATAAAACTACTTTTATAGATTCTATCGTGTTTGTATTTGATTTTTAATTTCCCGACGTTTCGAACACTTTACAGTGATCATGGTCAAGGGAGGACTAAGGTGTCTTACGTTTAAAAGTCACCGTTATTACAGAAATTTATATCTACCCGCTACAATATCAGTTATTAAAAGTTTGACACACATTTTAATACAAATTCATTGCAAGAAAATGATTCTATATATAAAAAAAATATATATTGTTTATGATCAGTTAAATTAAACATCACACCATATTTCTTGTTGTAGGAAATAAAACTATTTTACGGAGTGTAATACTATGTATAGAATTCTCATCTCAGCTCATACAGGGTGGAAGTGGACCGCTCTCGAAAACAAAAACAGGTAACCCTACTAGTCCTAGGGGCCGTCCATTAATCACGTGAGGTTTGAATGTTTGACAAAAATCATAAAATCACGAAGTGCCCTAAACCTTCATAGTCTTTAACCTCACCACGTATCACCAAGGGGGAGGAGGGGTCAAAAAATGCTAAAAAAAGAAAGATCACGTGATTAATGGACGTCCCCCTACCACAGGTAGAAAAAAAAAACCGATTCGGATGAAAAAAAAAACCGATTCGGATGAAATAAACATTTTTTTTCATCACGCGAGGTCGTTGAACTATTGAACATATGATCGTGAGTTTTGAATAGATTGCGTCTTTTCTCATCTGGGTAAAGTTACGTATTTTTTATGGAATTATCGTTACATGGCAATGTCCTAATACGATGGAAGGTGAAAAAAACTTAAAATTCGTTGTGTAAAAAAAATGCTTTTCATCCGAATCGATTTTTTTTCTAGCCTAACATTACAAGTAGGACTAGTAGGGTCACCTGTCTTTGTTTTCGGGAGCGGCCCACTTCCACCCTATATATGTCCTATTACTGAGCTCGGGCCAGTGTAGGGTACCACACTAGGAGGGAGACTAACCTATTATACTACGCTGGTCAAACGTTTTGGTACATACATACATACATATCATCACGCCATATCCCTTGCAGGGTAGGCAGAGAGAACAGAGTGCCAGAGAACTCTATCTCTGCATACTTCACTCGCTTCCTCAACATTCATAATTCTCTTCATACACGCTCGCCGGTTTCGGAGACTCTTGACTCCACCTTCCTTCAGTACATGACCGATCTGGTCTGGGTAGGTTAGTCTCGGTCTCCCTGGGTACCTACATCCTTCCACTTTCGCATTGTATATCTTCTTAACCAGACGTTCGTTCGGCATTCTTTCCACATGTCCGAACCATCGCAGCATTCCCTTTCGCATCTTTACACCAATACTCTCTTTCATACCTACTCGCTCTCTTACGTCGTCGTTACGAATGCGGTCGGTCAGCCTCAGTCAACGTTTTGGTATAGGGTTTTATTTTCTTCTGTTGTATATATCTATTTTATATGCATATTTTAGACCGTAGTCGTCTTTTACGATCACGCACGGGTAAGGTATGTGGTGGTGAATTGTATTCGTATTCCTTCACCACATGAAAAAGTGAAAAACAAACTGTAAAATATACAATAATTAAAAAAGAAAATCTTCAATATGTGATGATTTCTTCACTAATACTTCAGTTATTTATCATCATCATTATCATCATCATCTCAGTTGATATACATCCCACTGTTGGGTCCAACCTCCTCTACAATAAGAAGGCAATTCACCTACTATAGCTGATCAAATGGGTTATTATGGAGTTTTATTTCCAGTTTTCCTTCTTTTGCATAGATGTTATATACATATTATATCCCTTAATGGTCATTTACTACCCAAGGATAAGTGAGAGGTAAATTATACTCTTACTCCATTACCATACGAATCAAACACCATAAATCAAATAAATAACCCCATAACACTTTAAAAACTCTAACCATAAATACAAAACACCATAAAAACAGACGTTCTCATAAACCTATCAAAATATTTGAACATATAATAAAAGAAAAAAAAACAAGCATAAAGTCAAACCAACAGGTGGTGGGCAGTTAACGTGGCCGACACGTCAACACATCTGTGACGTCATCGTTCGACAGACGAGGTAACACTTCGGTGGACATAGAATACTTTAACTATACAGATGTGATGGCGACAGTTTTATGCCTATAGTTGTAAAAATAGTTTAATTTATATATCATATCTTCCCTTTTAAATTTTATGTTTTTGTCTAGTGCTTCTATAAAAGAAATATGTATTAATATATTCATAATTTGGCATTAAATATCATCATCATCATTTCAGTTAATATATGTCTCACTACGAGACTCCACGTTTTCACCACAAGAGAAGGGCAATTGACCTATTACACCTTGCTGGTTGGTATAAGATTTTATGTTAAGTTTTCCTTCTCTTGCATAGATGTTATATGTATACATATTATACTACCTTAGTCACCTTTTATGACCCCCATAGCATTCTTAGTCGGTCATTATATATAAATTAATATTTAAGTATTTGCAGATTTTCCGTGTGGTGACGGAGTAAGAATACTATTCACCACCCCATATCTTACCCGTTGGTGATCGTACGAGACGACTTAGGAATATAAAACGCATATAAGATCTATGCGAGATATGGAAAACTCGAAACAAAGCCCTATACCAACACGTCTGACCAGCGTGGTATAGTAGGTTAATTTCGCTCCCATTAGGAAGGAGGCCCGAGCCCAACAGTGGGACATTTAACCCGTCGAGCGCAAGGTTAGAATATGTAACAAAAAGCGTTGGTGGGTGTATCACACCCAGATAGTGATTGTGTGGAAAATAATAGTGTATTAAATACTATTATTTTTAATACTTTTTTTCTTGAATCCTAAACTGATATATACTTCTATTTTGTACTAATTTAAAGGTAAAATTAAAAATATATATTTATTATAGCTGTTTATTTATGAAATTAACAAAATTAACAATTCGGACTTACATTAATTAGTTAAGACAAATATTTATCACTTTTTGTCAAAAATATGAAAATAAAAATAACAAAAGTATTTTTACTTCTAATAGACTAAACATAAAAACAAAATAACACTTATACTGGATCATAAAACCAATATTTAAATACTTATTCATCATGAGATCTTGTGCAGTTTTCACAGACAAAAACGGCATGTTCCATACATAGATAACGGCTGCACTGGTAACAAACTTTTTTTTTTTTTTTTTTTTTTTTTTTTGTCCGGGTCGCAGACCCGGCCCGCGAGGCCCTTGACATGATCAGGGATTTCATATTTGGGAGGTGAAGACTACTCAGGTATTTTTATTTAAAAAGAAAAAAGTTTACATTAATTTGCGCTTATGTGTCTAAACTTAGAATAACTTATTGGTATTACATTGTACTTCTTGATTTTGTCGGCATTTAGTGTTGTGTGTTTGTTTCTTGTACAGTTTCTTTGTATGTTTGTACGTTGTGTATTGTTTTTGTGTGTATCGTGTTACTGTATTTTATATGTTTTGTATATTTTTATGTGTAGAGGTGCGCGTTGTGTGGGTGGGTATGTACTTTGTTTTTTTTGTTGTTTGTTTGTTTATTTATGAAATGTATGTCTGGTGTGTGTTATTGTTTATGTTTTCTATTTTGTTTTATTTTATTTTTTCTTTCGGTGCCGACCTGACGCTGCCAACCATCGCCAGGGCGATGCTCGACAGCGTCAGGAACTGGGACGCGGTCGCAACCTTCTGCGAGGCAGTAGTCTCGCGGAAGGAGGCGGCGGAGCGCGTGCGCGAGGAGCGTCTCCTCGACGGCGCGAGCCGCCGCCGGCGACTGGGGCGGCGCAGGCGCGATTACCTGCGCCTGATGCCGCCCTAGCCAAGGCCGCGGGTGACTGGATCGGGGAATTAGTCCGTCACCCGCCGAGAGGCCGACTGCGTGAGGAAAGACCGACATCCTACCCGAGGGGGGGATGTCGGTCAAGGAGAGGGTACTCCTCAGGGGTATTCCGTCGGGCCGACCACTGACGTCAAGTCACTCTGCTCCGGTGGTCGGCCCAACGACGAAGGCGACGTCACGGGTGGGTTACGGGTGTGCGCGCTTACGCCCCTCTGTCACCCCGGATGGAGTGGTGCGAGGAGTGCGCCGACCGTAGCCCACCCCCCAAAAAAAAAAAAAAAAATGCATATAATTATATTAATTGTAATTATTGTTGAGTGTTTTGTGTTATGTGTTTTCGTTTCGTATTATATGTTATTGTATTTATTGTTTTTTATTATTCGTATTATATAATTAAGTGCTCCATGCAAGTAATTATACTAATTGTAATTATTGTTGAGTGTTTTATGTTATTAGTTGTGTTACCTATGTGTTCATTTTGTATTATATAAATATGTACTTCATACACATAATTATATTTGGTGTGTATTGTTACGTATGTTTTGTAATGTGTTTGTGTGGATTGTGATCATTATGGCGATGTGTGTGTGTGCTGTGCTATTTGACTATGTAATTATTGTTCAGTTTTTTATTCATTTTAATATAATTTATTATGTTACAAACATAATAAATTATTAGTGTGTTATATGTCTAGTGTGTATTAAGAAGATGTGTAGTTGTGTGTACTGTGCGTGTGTATTTGTATGACATATGTGTGTGTCGTGCGTCACGCACGCATGCAGGTAGCATGCGTGCGTGACGCGGTATTCACACCCGCGCGCATGCTCTCGCATGTTGTGCGTTTGTGATATAAACTGTAATCCTTTGTTGATGTTAAAAGGTGATGAGAGTATGGTGATATATGTGTGTTGTGTTGATGTATGGCTGATGTTGTTTGTGTGATGACATTTGGTAGTTCGTTGGTGTTGGATTGGTGCGGGGGTGTAAGGTTACGAAGCAATGTAATGTTGGTGTAGTGATGTGTGACAGGTGGGTGTAGTGTGTTGATGTAACATAATATGACTGGTGGTGTAGTGTGAGCGGTATGATGGTGTGATAATGTGATGGAGTATAGCTAACGTTGTAGTTGGTGATGGTTCGACGTGGCGTGTGTGTTGGTGTGGTGTTTTGCTGTTTGTGTGGGGTGTGTGTGGGTGGTGTTGTGTAATGGTGGTGGTGTTTATATCTGCCGAGTTCACTTCGCAGAGAGCGCTACACGTATGAGACAGCATCCCTCGCAAGCGCGTCTGCCCGAGCTCTTATCGGGCACTCGGCGGCAAACACGTCATGGTGTGCGTGTGGGAGTTTAGCCTTGACATAGTTATGGCAACTGGTGTGGTGGTCACAGGTCTTCCTAGTGTGACCCATTTGTCCACACTTGGTGCATCGGTCCTCTTCTTCTGTCGTGCAAGTTTTACGGCCGTGGCCATAGCCTAGGCAGCGCATGCACTGTATGAGGGGCGTTTGGTCTTGCACCCTTATGCACTGCACGTCGACGAAGAGTCTGCCGGCCGTGGTCAGCCTCTGCCACAATTTAGGCGACACTTGGAGGACGACGTGACACTCATCCGGGTGTCTCGCAACAACAAACGTATTTAGTCTTGCGGTCTTTTTTTGTAGGACGTATTTCACGTCTCTTTATAGATCTGGCTACTTTTTATGGTGATTCTTTTGAGGATTAACCCACATGATCTTTGATCTCCACACTATAGATTTTTTTACGAAGTTCTGTGGGAAAATGTGTGATATTAGCCATAATATATTTGTTTGTGAGACTATTTTGACATGTCGCTTGCCTGGTACTTATTTGAAAGTTTGTGTAAATCACTATTTCTTGCAAAATAGCATTAGTAATAAATAGGTTCCAACATTCTCCAGCTGTTTTGATATTTTGTTTAATAGGTCTCACGCCTTGCCTTTCCCTTACAATATTTTCCTCCCTGGCACGTACATTAGATTTGTTTGGTACTGTGAACCATTTCGTTCTATTTTCCCCAACAAATAGCTACCACCATTACCTTCGCTATCATTCTCATCAAATACTAAAGGCTGTTTTTCGTCATCCAACTCTTACTTTGTCTCACTTTCAAAACTTCTTATACTGACATTTTTAGACTTCAGCTTCTTCGATAGGACGGAATAATCTCCTTTGGTTATCTTAGAACAACATTCTAGATTTTAATCCTGAAAATAAAACCAAGCAATGCAGAAAATAACAAAAAGAAAGCAAAATGTGTTTGTTACAAGTAGCGTAAGGTGGGTTTCACGCACCCGCTGACCACTTCAACCTCATCCATATCATTCGCCGGGTGGCGGTCGACTAAATCAGTGGTAGTTGACGCTTCCGCATCTTCTCCCGCGCAGCTACTCAGGCGCACGAAGCGTAATAACAATTCACTATTAAAATATTTACCAATATTTATAGGTCTGGGTGTACCACACCCAACCATACGCTCGCCGGGTTAAGGGCTGTGGTGATGATGATTTGCAGATACTCTGTATCCTACATACACATACATACATCACGTCATATCCTTTGCAGGGTAGGCAGAGAGAATAGAGTGCCAGAGAACTCTATCTTTGCATACTTCACTCGCTTCCTCAACATTACACACAACAACGGAGACTCTTGACTCCACCTTCCTTCAGTACATGACCGATTTGGTGTAGGTAGGTATATATATCCTATATATATATCCTAATATATGTATATAATCTATATCCTATATATAATATATTCTATCTATGTATACATTTAAGTTAAAAATATACTATCTGTTTTCTTTTAATCTATGTCCAAACTTAACAAAAGGTGTCGAATGTTTATGTATTGAAAGCGAAGTTATTGAATTTTAAAGTGTATCCTTCCGTACACATACAAGTAAAGTAATTATTTTACGTAAAAACCTCACAGAAATACTTGATTTTGAATCTTATTACGTTGTGATAAAAAGTATATCTTATTTTGATATAGGAATTACACCAAAACTATATTTAATAGGTCACGTCAATCGTGAGATCTTTACGTTTTAGGATATTAAACCTTATTACACTGAAATAAGAACTGAAACGAAAAGCCTTAATTTTTGTTTATTTAAAGATGATTTGACAATTCAGAAAGGATAGTAACGAATAATTATTCTTCAAAAGAAAACCTTCAAGTGTTTGAAATAAGAATTCCAAAACAGTTGTTCTTTTTTTTAATTTAAATAAAGAGCAAGGAAGTGACGACACATGTCAAATAGAAATTGAAAGTATTAGGGTCTTTTATACGTGATTGATAAACAGTTTTTTTTGGTCGTAGGAACAGGTGGTTAGAGAAAGTAATCTTTTTTTTAAGTTGTATATGGTAATCTAGTATTTGAACTATGATATTATTTATAGTTTTGACGGGAATGGGAAAATATTATTTGGCACATTTGATGTTTGTTTTATAGTGTTATATTGAATTACTTTGCTAGTGTTTTATGTAATGAAATGCAGAGAAAATGCTAAAGTATAGTGAATATGATGTAATATAGCTTCTTAGTTTTACTTTGTTTTTTTTTTGTCTTTTTTACTGATAATCTGTTACAAATAATTATAATAATATACAAAATTAATATAGTCTCTAATCTAATGTGATAATGAATGTCATGCATACCTATCATCCGTCTAATTACTACTAAGCTATTATATGTTTACTAAGTTATTATATGTTAACTCAGTTGTATTGATGCAATTGCTGTAAATGTACTGTTGGTGTGCTGAATAAAATAAAATTAAAATAAAATAAATAAAATAAACAGTGGTTTGTAAGTACGTTGAAATTCTGCCAAATTTTTCAGCAGAATCATTGTATTAGATGTCAGCGCCCAATTAATGGTAGTGACTTGACTTACGAGAGTTAACTGTGAATGAGCTAGCTAACATGAAAGAGTCTAATATTGTTCTATAACTTATAAAGAAAATTGTTGTACCATAATTCTGAATATTAAATTATGTACTTTGATTTAAACTGATGACTCCGTTGCTAAAAAAAATGCGACTATATTATTTTCAGCTGTGAAGTTTTGGCGAGCAAGCTTTTTTGAAAATATTATGTCAAATTTAACAATCAATATATTTAAACTTTTCAGTGTGGTGTTTGTGTTTGTGATTTCGGAGTAAGAATACAATTCACCACGCTCTATCTTGTCGGGTGTCGTGTGTCCTGATTGATCGTTCGATAAGACTAAGATGGATGGATGGATATTTAGATTTAAGCACTTAATGTAAAGTGTTACATTATAGAGACAGTTTTCCATCCCTAATGTTCCTGTAGAAGCTTCAGAAATCAAAAAAATTATAAAGAATCCTCAAGTGCCTGGAGAGGAACATACTTCTGAGAAGTAGTAAGTAAGTTAGTCTTCCCGTGACCATGGACACTGTAAAGTACTCGAAACGGCGTGAAATTAAAAATGAAATACAAACGCGATAGAATTCGTAAAAATAGCTTTTTTCCTAATGTATAATACTCGCGTACACATCAGAAGTCATTACTTCTGAAAAAATTGTAACACCAAATATGAATGCCAACCTATGTACAAATAAAATAGGCTTAAAGGAATTGTATGCTGAAGCGTTAATAAAAAAAAATGCTAATCCACCTGACAGATGTAGTGTGTGCCTCCATGAATGAATGTCCAAACGACGAACGAGTAATACAAATTTAATCGCGATATAAATTTTTCATAAATTAGTTCAAGTGTTGTTGACAAAAAAAACAATCTTCCTAATTAATACAAGGCAGATAATAATCAATGATTACTTTGTCTATTATAATTCATTCATAATGTTCTGCCCTGTTATTTTGTTGTAGGCACTCACAAACGCTAGAATTATAGGGTAAAGTTACAATTATTTATTAATTGACTATTTTTATTCAATTCACAACCCCCTATCTTGTCTGTGGGTGTTTGGTGGGTGTTGATGCTTCACTGTACAAGTTAAAAAGAAAGCCAAATATCTTGAAATCGATGACTGGGCATACATAAAAAATGGAGGGACATTCCAGTTATATACATACGTACATAAGAATTTTATTTATAAATATACATATAGAAATTGTTCCCTTGTTATACAGGCCGCTACAAAACAGGGCAACTCGCCTCTTAGCTATGTAAGTGCAATTTAAAATGTAAATTAACACAGCAAAGAAGTGGGGGGGGGAAGCACCAGCACTTGGGGAATTTCCACCAACACTGTCTTGGCCACCCTGTACAATATTTTTAATTAAAAACTTATCACAACTATTTTCTCCAAACAAAATTCAACTTTAGCTACTGCAAATAAGGTATAATTCTAAATATAATTTGTCGTTAGATACGTCATTTTGTTATACGTATGATTATGGTTGTAAAAAGTCTTCAATACAAAGAAGCTTAAGTTCTATATAATGTCAATAAAGTTGGTTTTTGTTTGATATTCAAAGATTGTATATAGGCTTTTCTTGTTTTAATTTTTATATTTTCTTCCCGACAGCAGAGATTTGTTACGCACAAGTTACAGCGGACTTTCGGTCTCTCAAGGAATAAATTATTACTTGGCAACCCTGATTGCTTTTTAATTTTATTTTTAACGTAACAAAGTTGCGTTTTGGTATAGAATAGGGTGGTGTTACCAATTAATTTAAAATTTGGGGTTCTTAAAAGTTTAACACGCAACTTCTATGCTAATATGGGTCCCAATTTCAAGCATGAAATTTCCCTTTACGAAGAAACTGTAAGACGTTAGCTAGATGGTAGGTATAGATTTTTTTTTCTTTTTACTATGGGGCCGTCCATTAATTACGTGAGGTTTGAAAAGGGGAGGAGGGGTTTGACAAAAATCACCAAATATCACAAGGGGGATTGGGGTGTGAAGTAAAATATCACGTGTATTTATTTTTTCGTCAAACGCTGTGATTTTAAAACTGTAAAACGCTGTGTAGTGTGACCTCGACTTGCTGTTGCCAGGCAACGAACCTAGTTTAAAGTAGATGATCTGTATAAAGACCTTTCTGCGAAGTATAAAAAGCAAACAATCGAGAATATAATGAGCTACTTCTTTGTACGTAATAAAAGTTCACGTGATGTTGGTAGGGGAGGGAGTCATATTCTTAAACCTCACCATGTATCACCAAGGGGAAAGGGGGTTTAAAATATGTTAAAAAAAATATCACGTGATTAATGGACAGCCCCTATTCTTTTACAGTCATTATATTTGCTTATTCGATTCGTAGGCGACAATGGCGTAGGAATTCTTTCAAGAATTTAATCCCTTGCATAGATGGTACATGCATATTACATCCCATAGTTGTTTTTTTACGACACTGGTGGCTAAAAGACGGGGTGGTGACTTGTATTCTTACTCCGTCACCACACTGAAAATATTATTATGATATGAAAATAATTTAGAAAAAGAACATGCGACATCATTTTTTCATTTCGTAATCGGATTTTATAAATAATTAAGCATATTAAATGCTAAATTTCAGTAATTTAAATAACAAGGTTGTGTCATCGTTTAATACAATTCTAACTGTAAAGTTTGATGTATTAAGCCTATAACAATGTGTAAACATTGTCGGGTAGATAGCACACCGTCACCTTAAGACGTAAATACAATACGAAAATGAAATTTGCATGTCCTACAATTAGTCGCGGTAGTGTAGTGGCAGCACGATTGGGCCGGAATCCCAATAGGCGCGGGTTCGAATCCCGCTTGCGACATCATTTTTTCATTTCGTAATCGGATTTTAGAAAAAGAAGTTAACCTTTTGGTTTCGAATTTTCTTTTCTATACAGTAGGTAATATTAGCTGGTACATACATACATATCATCACGCCATATCCCTTGCAGGGTAGGCAGAGAGAACAGAGTGCCAGAGAACTCTATCTCTGCATACTTCACTCGCTTCCTCAACATTCATAATTCTCTTCATACACGCTCGCCGGTTTCGGGGACTCTTGACTCCACCTTCCTTCAGTACATGACCGATCTGGTCTAGGTAGGTTAGTCTCGGTCTCCCTCGGTACCTACATCCTTCCACTTTCGCATTGTATATTTTCTTAACCAGACGTTCGTTCGGCATTCTTTCCACATGTCCGAACCATCGGAGCATGCCCTTTCGCATCTTTACACCAATACTCTCTTTCATACCTACTCTTACCTACCTATTAGCTGGTCATCCCTCAAATACTAATTAATCAATATTTTAGTTAGAATTGAAAAAAAAAATTATGTGCTAGGTTACGAATACTACCAACCTTTACTTTGCTCGTGGATGTCGTAAAAGACAACCAACAGTTTTATATTGAACAGAGAACAATTTCACCTGATGCCGTTTGGTCAACAATTATATTTCCAAAGAGGATTGACGTCGCAGTTGGTCATAAAACTATTGCCAATAACTTTTGCAATACGTACGTGGAAGATGATTAGATATTGCGTCGAAGACAAGTAATTGGGATAAGAGTAAGAGAATAATGATAACTATTTGCTATTTATTCTTTTCAATTTTATTTTAATGTAAAATATGTACGAGAGAGCCGGAAGCCAAACTACGTTAATAAAAACAATTAAAAAGAAATATATATGGACTATATATTAAGATTAATACAATTTTCATTTCACAATGATGTCGATGATAACCACTAGTTAAGGTATCGTCCTGCCATGTTAATGACGCGTGTTTGATTCCCATGCGCATCGATCAATTGTTATTCTGAGTCTGGGCATAATTTGTATCTGTTAATTATGTGTTGGTAAATTCGCCCCGCAATACAAAGATTAATTTATTATAGCAATTGTCTAGAGCCTTTTTTTTTTTTTTTCTTTTTGTTCACGCTGTGCAAATGCATTTACCCACTAAAACTACAGCGGTCCCTTCCGCGCTTTTACGGGATGCCGGAGAGATCGTCTATTGACATTCTATCCCCGACACCCCAACGCTAGACCATCTGGCTACGTCCAGTCGACAGTCAAGGCGGCGGGAGGAGATGCGCGTAACGGCGCCTCCGCCTTCCTGGCCCCCGCCGACGGAGTGAGTCTGCAGAAGCAAATGCCTCACGTATCCGCTCCGTGGCCTCCTTCGAAGAGATGACCTCCTCACAGAAGGAGGCCATCGACGACCAGCACCTGTCGCTGTCAAGCATCTTAGATATGATGGTCAACAACGACAGGTCTATTCCTATCACCGCCGACAGGTCGTGGCGCTGAGGCCCCCAGGCGGGACATACCTCTAGGGTGTGACGCGCATCATCAGTTAGCGCGCCACACTCATGGCATCCAGGGGCCTCTTCCCGTCCGATCTTGTGCAGGTAGTTACCGAAGACCCTGTGTCCGGTAAGTACCTGAGACGACTAAGAGCCTTATAACGACCTGGGCCAACTCCATCTGATGCCGTTTGGTCAACAATTACATTCCCAAGGAGGGTTAACGTCTGTCAGGCGGTCGGTCATAAAACTATTACCAATAACTTTTACAATATGTACTATGAAAGCAGAGTGCATATTGTATCGACCCCAAGTAATTGCGATAAAAGTAAGAAAATGATGATAACTAGAAGGAAATAATTGGATGATAATGCTTTATTATCATCTTAGCTCATATAAATCCAATTGAGGGGATCCACTCATCTGGCCACCGAAGTCAAAAATCGGGTACCGGTGGCCCGCTCGCACGGCGAAGAGAGAGGATTTTACGGTGGGTCTATGAGATCACGCGCCGCCTTTCCGTCACCCCGGACCGATTTGGCGGGGCGAGACGCATCCATAGCCCACCAATAAAAAACAAAAAAAAAAAGGGGGTCCACTCATCTCCAAATTAGGAGGAAAATTGAACTTAATATGCCACGCTATTCATACAGGTTGGTATAATAATAATATTCCTTCTCTTGCATATACATATGTTATGTGCATATTATATCCCTTATTCGTCTCTTACGACACCCAAGGGTAAGAAAAAGGGTCGTAAAAAAGTAAAACATCTATTCCTTATGATTAAATAAATAGTCTCATTCTTGCTTAATTTAATTGTGACAGTGAAGAATTTACGTCGCTTTAAAAACATAACCTAAATAAGAGGACACGGCCGCCATTTTCAAAAACACAAAAAAGCTCCTCAAGGCGTCTCGGGCGGTGGAACGGAGGCCACTTCTTTTTTCTCCTCGCCTCCTTCCCTTGTGGAGTAGGGAGAATGGGGTGGGTCGCCGAGAAATGGAAAACTCGGGAAAATTGTAGCATTCTTGAGGCGACGCTCTGCTCACACCTTCTTGGTACAGTAGTTGTAAACGTTTTGTAAGATTCAGAATTTTTGTTTTCATTTTAGTTATTATAGTATTTTTTTTTGTTTTTTGTATATGTTTTTGCATAATAAAAATACCAATAATCTTTTAATATATACAATTTCTTACAAAAGTATATACAAACGTAAACGTAATGTATTTTTTTTTTTTTTTTTTATTGCTTATGGTGGCAAACGAGCAAGCAGCACACCTGATGGTAAGTGTCACTGCCGCCTATTGACCTTTGCAATACCAAGAGTATTGCTTAGGCCGCTGCCTACCAATAAAATCCCCAAACCCACCCAGTTGGGCTTCCGGCTCTCTCGCTTACCGAACGAAGTGCAATAGCACATTGCCATTACTCAGACGTCGATCTTCTGCGAGAGTGTGGTACTACCCCGGACGGACCAGCCCGCAGCTGTAGACAGAAAACTGTCAACAGCATGGTCCTACCACTATTATTAAAAAAATTACAAGCTCAGTGAGATTCTAGCTTGGTCTTCTCAACTTGTGCTTCTGTTAAGTACCTTTATAGGACTTGGTAAATTATTTTATTTGGTTTGAGTTAATATTGCACATTAAGATAGATATCCAAACTCAGTACAACCATTTCTGCATATAGGAAATTTTAGTAGATACTGTACTTGAATCTAAATCACGTCATTTGTTTATGGTTGCTGTAGTTTTAAGGTAGGTATAGTAGGCTCTAAAAGTGGTGTACCAGCTCTTTAATACTGAAACTTCGAGGTCTGTTAAACAACTGACATTTGGCTAGACCATAGGTACCCAAAGAAAGAAAGGTCACAAAAGAGTAGTAAGGTTTTCGTAGTTTATCACGCACCAATTCTCCGTCTTCTAAATGTGTTATTGACATCTAGTTAGGTCAACTTTACAGCTCTATGATATTGGTTATTTTTTTCGAACACCTAATGCTAATTGTCTAATAAATATTTGTATTTAAGCCCGACACTTTCCATGTAGTGACGGAATCAGAATACAATTCATCACCCCTTATCTTACCCCTGGCTGATCTTAAGAGACGACTAAGGAATATATAAGGCATATAAAAATAGATCTTAAGAGAAGAAAAACTCGAATCGAAACCCTATACCAACACGTCTGGTACAGTAGGTCAATTTCCCTTCCATTATAGAGGATGCTCGAGCCCAACATTAGGACATTTTTGAACTGATATGACGATGATGACATAAGCCTACAAAATGTGTGTTGTATGTTAAATGATTTTTTGGTATTAAAACATTAATTAATAATAGAAACTCTTACGTCCAAGTAAGACATTTTTTTTTTATTTATTTTTTTATTTTTACATATAAATTAGTCTTTAACTAAACAAAAAAAAATATATTAGAATTCACATTTCTGTGTGGTAATGAGTAAATATAGAATTCACGAAGCTTTTCATTGCCCACAAAACAACTAAGGGATATAGTCTTAAGATAGTCGATGTAAAAGAAGGAAATCTTAACATAAAACAACCCATCTGATCAGAATAGGATAATAAAACAACTTTGCTGTTATAAAAATTATAAAAGGCCAAACCCGTGAGACGTACATATATGGGCTGAGGAAAAGAAAAATATGTAAATATACCTTTCTCAATTCCTTCTATACGTCACATTTTTTTCTATCTCTTACTGTACACTTATTGCCCTTAAAAATTATCTTTAAATTTTTTTCAATCTTTCCGTCTAAGTTTTACTTTGATAATTATATTTGTAATAAATTTCAGTATATCTATAATGACGTCACAAAATGAATTCTTCCCAACTTCTTCTCAACTTATATACGTCCCGCTATTGTGATCGATCTTCTTCTACAATGTGAGGGAAATTAATTCACTATATGATTCAGACGTATTGGCATAAAAAAAATATGTGCAGTTTTCCTCCTCTTGATATTTATATCATATTCCTTAGATATCTTTTACAACAGTCATGATCAAGAAAAAGATGGCAAATTGTATGAAATTTTTTTAATTGTATTCAGAAAAAAAAAATTAACAAATGTCAAGAAAATGTTGAGCTTCCATGCAACGGCGCGGAACGTAAAAAGGAGCGCTGTGTCGGACGTACCCCTCGCCCCCGGCCTCACCTTCCCGCATGTCTCACACCCTTCCTTGGCCACGGACAGCATCTCAAGGCACGGATTTGGGACTAGATTTGTATAATAAAAATTAGTTAAATTTATTTTCTTAGTTTGTTATAATTATTTTGGTCCTTTGGTCTTTAAATTATGTGAAATATGAACTTGAAAATTTACTTAATAACTTTAGGAGTAAAACTTAAACTACTGAGATTTAGCATTTAACATGCTAGGCTATTTATATAATCTTATTTGCGAGCGAAAAATGATTGACCATATGTTGAACTTGAAGCCACTGTTTCTTGGCAATCCGTTCTAACCATCTTACCAATTAAGCTAGTATGGGTTGGTATGTTTAACAACCAAATTGTAACTCGCATCATAGTCTGAGACGTTTTACACGCCATCTATCAAAAATATATACATATTGTTTCGAATTAATATTATAATATTTCTATTAGAATTGTATTTAGCGAAAAAAACACCTAGTAATTTAAAAATATTTAGCGAAAAAAACACCTAGTAATTTATAAATTATTTAGGAATAAAAGTATAAAAGATCACTTCTAGCATTGGACTGAAGTTGAATAGAAGACGAGGATTTGTTTCTATTATGTTGTAGATTGGTTTAATATCCAAATTCAGCTTGCTTAAAACCGTAGCGCTAAGGGCTCATCAAAAAAGAAACAGAGAAAGTACCGTAAATTTACAGTATCACCATTCAGTCTATTAGCATACTTAGGCGGGTTATGACCGATGGTGTCAGACAAAAAGATCCACAATTTCCATATATATATAATCTCATTGAGCACTTTGTTCTACTTCTCTGATATATAATGATATCCCGAAATCCACAGTGTAATAAAATCTCGCGCGCTCAAAAAGCTGAGAGTGTAAACACAGCGATTTATGAAGCTAATGTTCGCCTTCCGTAACCACGAAAGGTTAGGCAGAGTGAGACAAAACAAAAATCCGTTCAAAAACAAAGAAACAAGGCAAAAATCTAATTTGTAACGTCATATACTTTATTTTATACTCAGTGACTATGCAATATCTGAGTTTAGGTATAATTGCTTGTTTGTAAAGTCGCCCGCAATAAAAGGATTATTTCCTCAGTGCAGGGTGTCTTTTATTAAAAAAAACAAATGGTCCAAACAACTACTGTAAATAAAATTGAAGAGCTTAAAGTCGCTTAGGAGTTCCAGACAAAGTTGTGAAAGCCATCTGCTGCTAATAACAAGACGTAAAACAAAATAAATAAATGAATTCAATTGAATCCGTCCCTGTCACAGTCGCCGCGGGTTTCGTACCAACGTTTTACATATTTCTTCAGCTCACCCCCATTGTGAAAGCGCGTATTGAATGAAATGTATATTTATATATATACACAGTGCATTATTTGTATACATTTATAAATATTCTTTTGTTATATCGTAGCGGCTACGAATACTACCAACGTTTACTTTGCTCGAGATTGTCGTAAATGACTAAGAGCTTTATATCGACCAGGGCCAATTCCATCTGATGCCGTTTGGTTAACAATTACATTCCTAAGGAAGATTGACGTCATCATCACATCATCACAGCCCATAAATGTCCCACTGTTGGGCTTGGGCCTCCACTGTAATGGAAGGGAAATTAACCTACTATACCGCGCTGGTCAGACGTGTTGGTAAAGGGTTTTGTTTCCAGTTTTCCTTCTTTCGTATAGATGTTATATGCGTTTTATATCCCCTAGTCGTCTCGTACGATCACCCACAGGTAAGGTATAGGGTGGTGAATATTATTCTTACTTCGTCACCACACGGAAAAATTTACGTCAGACGGATCATAAAATATTGCCAATAAGTTTAGCAATATGTAAGATAGAAGAGGGGCGTTTTTGCGTCGACTCCATTGGGGTAAGAGCAGGAGAATGATGAATGGTGATTTATAAATATTCTTTTCTTTTAACAATATCATCATCATCATCATCATACACCTCCTCTTATTCCAATTACTTGGGTTTGACGCAATATGTATTCGTACCTATTGTAAAAGTTATTGGCAATAGTTTTATGACCGGCCGCCTGCCAGACGTCAACCCTCCTTGGGTTTTTGTTTTAACTTTTTATGAAGTATATATTAAAATTACGTATTATATCAAATAAAACAATAAATTCTGATATTTATACGTGTATTACAAATTTGAAATAAAAATATTTTTATGGATTCTAAACGTTTAAATTACTGAAATTTAGCATTTAATATGCTTAATTATTTATAAAATCCGATTACGAAATGAAAAATGATGTCGCAAGCGGGATTCGAACCCGCGCCTATTGGGAATGCCGGCCCAATCGTGCTGCCACTACACTATCGCGACTAATTGTAGGACATGCAAATTTCATTTCGTATTGTATTTACGTCTTAAGGTGACGGTATGCTATCTACCCGACAATGTTTACACATTGTTATAGGCTTAATACTTCAAACTTTACAGTTAGAAATGTATTAAACGATGACACAACCTTGTTATTTAAATTACTGAAATTTAGCATTTAATATGCTTAATTATTTATAAAATCCGATTACGAAATGAAAAATGATGTCGCAAGCGGGATTCGAACCCGCGCCTATTGGGAATGCCGGCCCAATCGTGCTGCCACTACACTATCGCGACTAATTGTAGGACATGCAAATTTCATTTCGTATTGTATTTACGTCTTAAGGTGACGGTATGCTATCTACCCGACAATGTTTACACATTGTTATAGGCTATATATATATTATGCTATATTATAGGCTATATATAGGCTATATTATAGGCTATACATATATATTGTTATATGTTTCGTAATCGGATTTTATAAATAATTAAGCATATTAAATGCTAAATTTCAGTAATTTAAATAACAAGGTTGTGTCATCGTTTAATACATTTCTAACTGTAAAGTTTGAAGTATTAAGCCTATAACAATGTGTAAACATTGTCGGGTAGATAGCATACCGTCACCTTAAGACGTAAATACAATACGAAATGAAATTTGCATGTCCTACAATTAGTCGCGATAGTGTAGTGGCAGCACGATTGGGCCGGCATTCCCAATAGGCGTGGGTTCGAATCCCGCTTGCGACATCATTTTTCATTTCGTAATCGGATTTTATAAATAATTAAGCATATTAAATGCTAAATTTCAGTAATTTAAATAACAAGGTTGTGTCATCGTTTAATACATTTCTAACTGTAAAGTTTGAAGTATTAAGCCTATAACAATGTGTAAACATTGTCGGGTAGATAGCATACCGTCACCTTAAGACGTAAATACAATACGAAATGAAATTTGCATGTCCTACAATTAGTCGCGATAGTGTAGTGGCAGCACGATTGGGCCGGCATTCCCAATAGGCGCGGGTTCGAATCCCGCTTGCGACATCATTTTTCATTTCGTAATCGGATTTTATAAATAATTAAGCATATTAAATGCTAAATTTCAGTAATTTAAATAACAAGGTTGTGTCATCGTTTAATACATTTCTAACTGTAAAGTTTGAAGTATTAAGCCTATAACAATGTGTAAACATTGTCGGGTAGATAGCATACCGTCACCTTAAGACGTAAATACAATACGAAATGAAATTTGCATGTCCTACAATTAGTCACGATAGTGTAGTGGCAGCACGATTGGGCCGGCATTCCCAATAGGCGCGGGTTCGAATCCCGCTTGCGACATCATTTTTCATTTCGTAATCGGATTTTATAAATAATTAAGCATATTAAATGCTAAATTTCAGTAATTTAAATAACAAGGTTGTGTCATCGTTTAATACATTTCTAACTGTAAAGTTTGAAGTATTAAGCCTATAACAATGTGTAAACATTGTCGGGTAGATAGCATACCGTCACCTTAAGACGTAAATACAATACGAAATGAAATTTGCATGTCCTACAATTAGTCGCGATAGTGTAGTGGCAGCACGATTGGGCCGGCATTCCCAATAGGCGCGGGTTCGAATCCCGCTTGCGACATCATTTTTCATTTCGTAATCGGATTTTATAAATAATTAAGCATATTAAATGCTAAATTTCAGTAATTTAAATAACAAGGTTGTGTCATCGTTTAATACATTTCTAACTGTAAAGTTTGAAGTATTAAGCCTATAACAATGTGTAAACATTGTCGGGTAGATAGCATACCGTCACCTTAAGACGTAAATACAATACGAAATGAAATTTGCATGTCCTACAATTAGTCGCGATAGTGTAGTGGCAGCACGATTGGGCCGGCATTCCCAATAGGCGCGGGTTCGAATCCCGCTTGCGACATCATTTTTCATTTCGTAATCGGATTTTATAGATTCTAAACGTTTTATATTTGACTTTTAATTTCACGACGTTTCGAACACTTTATAGAGTTCAAAGGCACGGGAGGACGTTCATGTTTATCAATCTTAAACTATTATATTTTTGATTACCTAGATATATAAAATATTTTATATAAAATATACTTATAATCCATATACGATAAGGCTATCGATATCTTCGTCGCCCCGGACGAATGAGCGGATGTAAGAAAACCGTAGCCCGCTGCCAAAAACCTAGTAGACTTTTCTCCATGGGAATGGTATATGGTTATATTTGCTACGCTTGGTAGGTGATTTGACGATCACTGTGGGATAATCAGATATTTTTACTTCGCACTACTATGTGCGTTTTCTTTTATTTACACTGTTTGCTTGTTTTATAATAACTATATATTTTGTTTTTGTAAAAATCATATAGTTTATAAGGATTTGCTACTAGATGGCGACATTTATTTTTCTTGAATTTTATTTATTTCTAATATTATCGGTAATGACTGTTGTAGCGGCTTTTTTTTTTTTTTTTTTTTTTGGGGCGGGTTACGGTCGGCACACTCCTCGCACCACTCCGTCCGGGGTGACAGAGGGGCGTAAGCATGCACACCCGTAACCCACCCGTGACGTCGCCTTCGTCGTTGGGCCAACCACCGGAGCAGAGTGACTTGACGTCAGTGGTTGGCCCGACGGAATACCCCTGAGGAGTACCCTCTCCTCGACCGACGTCCCCCCCTCGGGTAGGATGTCGGTCTTTCCTCAGGCGGTCGGCCTCTCGGCGGGTGACGGACTAAATCCCCGATCCAGTCACCCGCGGCCTCGGCTAGGGCGGCATCAGGCGCAGGTAATCGCGCCTGCGCCGCCCCAGTCGCCGGCGGCGGCTCGCGTCGTCGAGGAGACGCTCCTCGCGCACGCGCTCCGCCGCCTCCTTCCGCGAGACTACTGCCTCGCAGAAGGATGCGACCGCGTCCCAGTTCCTGACGCTGTCGAGCATCGCCCTGGTGATGGTCGGCAGCGTCAGGTCAGCACCGATGATCGCGACGAGTTCACGACGCTGCTCTGCCCAAGCGGCACAAACCTCGAGCGTATGCTGCGCCGTGTCCTCGTCGCAATCGCAGTGGTGGCAGGACGGTGTACTCTCCCTCCTTACGACCGTGTGCAGGTATTTGGCGAAGCATCCATGCCCCGTCAAAACCTGCACCAGTCGGAAGGAGAGCACCCCGTGCCGCCGATTTAGCCACTGCATCAGCACCAGCCGGAAGGCCTCCACGGTCCGCACACCGAACCGAGGCCTCTCCAGCCGGACTGCCCAACGGGCAATGATGTCGCGGCGGGCGTCGACGCGCCAGGCGGTGTGCTCCCTTAACGAGACCACACCGCCCTCCGCTCGCACCCCCAACATCCGCCGATACAAACCGGCGAGCATTTCCGCTTCCAGATCCCATGGAGGGGTCCCGGCCAATAGACACGCTGCCTCCGTCGACACCGTGCGGTACCCGCGTATGGCCCTGACCGCCATGGCCCTCTGTGGTCGCCACAGAAGAGCCCTGAGTCGGACGGTCAGGGATCCCGCCCACACCGGTGCGCCGTACAGGGCCATCGACCGGATGACCCCTGCGTACAGCTGTCGGCAGGTAGCGCTCGGTCCGCCCACATTCGGCATAAGCCATGATAGGGCGGACGCCGCGCCGACGAGCCGTGGAGCGAGTCTGCGGAAATGCTCCCGGAACCACCATCGCCCGTCGAGCACCAGGCCCAAATACCTCATATGGGCCCGGATGCTGATATCAACCGAATTGACGGTGATCGAGACGCCGGTGGGAGGGCCCATGCGGGGCCCATGGAACAAGAGGGCCTCCGTCTTGTCCAGGGCCACCCTCAACCCCAGCGCCCCGATCCGCCTGACGATCTCCTCGGTGCCGAGAGTCGCCAGGCTTGCCGCCTCCTCCAGCGTCCCACCACGGGCTGTGACGAGCGTGTTGTCGGCGTAACATATCACGCCCAGCCCGGGCGGGAGGCTCCCCCTCAACGCCCAGTCGTAGCCGATGTTCCACAGGGTGGGTCCGAGGACCGACCCCTGCGGAACACCGCACGTCATGGGCGTTCGCACAACGTTCCCTACTCGGTTGGTGTAGAGGACGCTGCGCCCCTCCAAATAGTCTGCCACTAGCCGCCTCAGGTAAACTGGCACTCCGTGATATCGGAGCGCCTCCCTGACGCAGCTAAATGGCAGACTATTGAATGCGTTGGCGATGTCCAGGGACACCACCAACAGCACTCCCCCGCCGGTGACGGCCTCAGTCGCCACGTCCCTCAGGCGCAACAGAGCCGCGATCGTCGAACGACCCCTCCTAAACCCAAACTGGGCATCCGACAGATCGGGCCCCGTGCCGACGAGGTGCCGCTCGATGCGGGCAGCCAGCACCCTCTCCAATAGCTTGCACGCATCGTCGAGCAGCACGATGGGCCTGTAAGCCGAGGCCGACTCTGGAGACCGTCCCGGCTTCGGCAGGAGCACCAGCTTCCCCTCCTTCCAACACCCAGGGAACCGCCCCGACGCTAAGCACGCGTCGAACAGCCCCCTGAGGCGGAGACCCAGGTGGTCGAGGACCAGGGCCAGCACGCGGTTGGGAACACCGTCGGGCCCGGGGGCGGTGGATTTTCCGCACATGCGCGCCACCGCCGCCCCCATCTCGGGTTCCGTGATGGGCGGAACACTGTCATCGTCGGCCTCCCGGTCGGTGTCTGGCGGAGCCATGACCGGGGGCGTGTGTTCCGCCCGTCGCGGGAACAGATCCTCGACGACCCTGGTGAGGAGGCCGGGCTGGAGAGTCTCGGTGAGGGGAGGGCCCCGGGCGCGGAGCTTACTCAGCGCTGCGCGATAGGGGCGACCCCAGGGGTCACGATCGAGACCATCCAACATCTCCTGCCGACTGACGTCCTTGGCGGTACGGACGGCCAGCCTGAAGGCCGACCGCGCATTGCGGTAGCCCTCGTAAAGCCGGCTCTCCCGCTCCTCGTCGCGATGGTGCCGCCGGCTGCGGGTGTAGGCCCTTCGGGCGCGTATACACGCGACCCGAAGATCCGCCAGCTCCCGGGACCACCAGTGGACAGCCCTCTTCGGGGGCAGACACCGCACACGGGGCATGGCCGCATCGCAAATCTGCGTCAAAGCATTGCGGATGCGGCCAGCCTCGGCGTCCACCCCGTCCAACTGCTGTTGTAGCGGCTACGAATACTAACAATCCTTACTTTGCTCGTGGATGTCATAAAAGACGACTAAGAGCCTTATAACGACCTAGGCCAACTCCATCTGATGCCATTTGGTCAACAATTACATACCCAAGAAGGGTTGACGTCTGGCAAGTAGACGGTCATAAAACTATTGCCAATAACTTTTACAATATGTAGGTACTATGAAAGAAGAGTACATATTGTATCGACCCCAAGTAATTGGGATAAGAGTAAGAGAATGATGAGTTTTCAATACATAACGTTTTCTAATATGACTTTTAAATTGTATTTTCTTTTATAAAAATATGCGCCTTCATCATTATCTTAGCTCATATATATCCTACTTTTGGCCTCCACAATGGGAAGGAAATTGACCTACTATAACCACGCTGGTCAGATGTTGGTATAGGGTTTTGTTTTGAGTTTTTCTTCTCTGGCATAGATCTTATATGCATTTTAAATCCCTTAGTCGTTTCTTACGATCATCCACGTGTAAGATATTATTGGTGAATTGTATTCTTACTCTGTCCCGACACGGATAAATATATCTATTTATTTTTTAATATTAGATGAAATTAACTTAATAAGGCCCTTAAACCCGCTAATATGTCCGGGGCGACGAAGATGTCGATAGCCTAATGGTGTATGGGTTATAAGTATATTTTATAAATAACTTAATAAGGCCTTTTTATTCCGTAAGGTGGGACCATGGATGTGGTCGCGCCCCTGAAAATCGGCCCGGGGCGACGGAAGAGGCGGCGCGTAACCTCATGGACCCACCCTGCAAATACCTCTCTTCGCCGTGCGAGCGGACCACCGGTACCCGATCTTTGTCTTCGGTGGCCCGCCCGGCGATATACCCTCTCGGGTTCCTCTCTCGTCGACGCCCCGACAGCTTTCGCTGTCGAGGCGTCGCCCTCACGCGGTGGCCTCACGTCGGGTGACCAGACAATTCCCCAGTCCGATCACCCGAAGCCTCGGTTAGGGCGGCATCAGACGCAGATACTCGCGCATGCGCCGCTCCGGCGGCGGGCGACGGCCCGGGTCACGAGAATCCTCCCGGACTCGTTCCGCCGCCTCCTTCTGCGAGATGACAGCCTCGCAAAAGGCGGTGACCGCGTCCCAATTCCTGACGCTGTTGACCATCGCTCGCGCAACAGCCGGCAGCGTCAGGTCGACACCGATGACAGCGACGAGGTCACGGCGCTGTCCGTCCCAGCTCGGACACACCTCCAGCGTATGTTGCGCCGTGTCCTCGTCGCTACTGCAATGGTGGCAGGACGGAGTCCACTCCCTCCGCACCACCGTGTGCAGGTACTTGCCGAAGCAACCGTGCCCCGACAAGACCTGCACCAACCGGAAGGAGAGCACTCCGTGCCGCCGCTCCATCCACTCCATCAGTACGGGCCGGAGGGCCTCGACGGTAACAATACCGTGTCTAGGCCTATCCAGCCGCGTAGATGACATCTCGGCGGGCGTCCTCGCGCCAGGTGGCTATCTCGTCAGACGATGGGGAGCCATTCTCAGATTATGAGTACTATATTTACTAGGTGATTTATGATCCAACTTTCAATACCTCGGTTCGCTTATCCAAAGCAATGGCGACTTGGATCGTACGGTGAAGCACAGAATTGACGCGGGATGGGTGAAATGGCGGCAGGTCACAGGTACCATATGTGACTCTTAAGTACCCTTAAAATTGAAAAGTAAAATGTACAAAACCTTAATAAGGCCTGCCTGCATTGTATGGGTCAGCATGTTGGGCTACAAAAGCGATGGATGGATGAGAGACGGCTGCATGTAGCAGAGATGCGAATGTTAAGATGGATGTGTGGCCTGACGAGAATGGATAAGGTAAGAAATGAGTATATAAGAGGAAGTTTGAAAGTGGCGCCAGTGACGGAAAAGTTGAAAAGTGAACGCCTGACTTGGTATGGACATGTGATGAGACGGGATGAATGTAATGTTGGGAGAAGAGTTTTAAGTATGAATATTGAAGGCTTTAGGGGTAAGGGAAGACCGAAGAAAAGATGGATGGATTGCGTGAAGCATGATATGAATAGAAAGAGAGTGAACGCAGTGATGACATCGAATAGGATTGAGTGGAGGAAAAGGACATATTGCGTCGACTCCAAGTAATTGGGATAAGAGCAAGGTAATGATGAAACGATGATGAAATGAAATTAACAATCTTCAAAAGTTTTTATCAAATGCTTTTTTGTACAGTATTATGAAAATAGATAAAAACATAGCAACACCTTTCGAAAATAATATATAGCTAAATGTTACTTGCCTTCGTATCCATCTTATAACGCGACTCACCCTTTACTCAACCGTTATAATTTTCTTAAGGCTTTTTGCATCATTTACGCTGTGCCAAACAAAACATTCACCTCTTAAAAACCATTTTAAATGAGCCTTGGTTCTTCTAAATTTAAGCCTAATATGCTATAGATTTTTCAATAACGTTGATTTGCGGGGTTCTATATATAATGGACAGATATTTGCTGACACACTGGTATATGGTGACGTCATCAAGGGGTGAGTTAGCCCCCCTCTCTTTATCTTAGACGTTAAAAATAATTATTAGCGGAATTCAGCTTTCCTTTGTATATTTGACGGATTAAAATTAGCTTACAATGGTCAACAATATATCTTTTTATTATCTAAGAATTATCGCATAAAACAAGATATAAGTTATAATAGAAATATAAGATTAAATTAAACCCTATATTGACAACCCTAACCAGTGTGCTGAAGGCTATATATTTCACTAGCTTCTGCCCGCGGCTTCGCCCTCGTAAAAGGTTACTTTCTCAAAGTTTTCATCCCCTATTTTTATTTTACCCTTTAAGGTTAAAATTTTTACAAAATTTTAATATCATATTTATTTACATCTAATCAATAGCCTTTTTTTATTTTTTTCTTTTTTGGGGTGGGCTACGGTCGGCCCACTCCTCGCACCACTCCGTCCGGGGCGACAGAGGAGCATAAGCACGCACACCCGTAACCCACCCGTGACACCTCGCCTTCGTCGTTGGACCGACCACCGGAGCAGCGTGAACTTGACGTCAGTGGCCCATCTAATCAATAGCCTAAAAATAAGTTTCAAGCTTCTGGATTTAAATTTAAAAAAAAAAAATACGATACTTCCTTACAACTTTTCCTTTTCCCCCCTTTACAACCTTTTTTTGCAATAAAAAGTAACCTATGTCCTTTGTCAGGTTCTAGACTATCTGTGCACCAAATTTCATTTAGACCGGTTCAGTAGTTTTGGCGTGAAAGAGCGACAGACAGACAGAGTTACTTTCGCATTTATAATATTAGTAAGGATTTGAAAGAGTACCATTAAATCGCTAAAACGCGATTATCTGTAAAACAACTCATCATTCTCTTGCTCTTATCCCAACTACTTGGGGTCGACGCAATATGTCCTCTTTTTCTATACATCCCTATCAGACGTCATCTCTGTAGTCACTCCCTGTTTATACATATCATGCTTCACGCAGTCCATCCATCTTTTCTTTGGTCTCCCTTTACCCCTAAAGCCTTCAACATTCATACTCAAAACTTTCCTAACAATATTACTTTCATCCCGTCTCATCACATGTCCATACCAGCTCAAACGTTCACTCCTTAACTTATCCGTCACTGGCGCTACTTTCAAACATTCTCTTATACGCTCATTCCTTATCTTATCCATTCTCGTCACGCCGTACATTATCTGTAAAACAACTACATTGCTAAATATCATCTCATCTCATCTCAGCTCATATATGTCCCACTGTTGGGCTCGAGCCTTCTCTATAATGGGAGGGAAATTGAACTAATATACCGCGCTGGTCAGATATGTTGGTATAGGATTTTGTTTCGAGTTTTCCTTCTCTTGCATAGATGTTATATGCTTTTTATATCCCTTAGTCGTCTCGTACGATCATCCACGGGTAAGATAGGGTGGTGAATTGTATTCTTACTCCGTCACCACACCGGTAATTGCTAAATATAAAAAGTAGTATTTTATTTATATACAATAATTAAATCAGTCGTATAAGTCGTTGATCTAACAAACAATATATTATTTCACTTCGCTTGCCTTAATGAATATTTTTTAAACAAATATGTTCCACCCGAAAGATATCTTCCGGGTAAAAGTATTTGCCGGGATAAAAACTAGTCGAATACGTTTTGTCGCGAGGAATTTTACAAATTTTATAATTAACGAATACAAAACACCCTCATCTGGGTATGAGAAAAAAAGAGTAAAAAAAATGTATCTGTAGTTAATAAACTATAGATATTTTTTTTTTTGCAGTGAACTATGGATATGTTCGCGCTCCGCCAAATCGCTCCCTGGCCACGGAAGAGACGGCGCGCGACCCATAGACCCATCTTGCCAAGCGCCTCTCTTCGCTGTGCGAGCGGGCCACCGGTACCTGAAACTATAGATACCTGCGTCTTGATTGATACACTCAGAGTTTGAGATATTTATAAAGAACACTACGAATAATATAATAATAATAATAATTATAACCGCCGGGCCCAGTCGTTACCTCACCATGAGGCTAACACAAAACTCGGCGAAACATTATACGGCTTCCTAAGTTCTTTTGATATAAAAAAAAAATGTATCACAAGATTTACAGGAAAGCCAATAAACTGCAGGGCAGCTTGTGGCGAGCTGAATGTGAGTGGCGACACTGCGGTCCCGAATACTCAAGAGCGTCGATTAGGGCCTCGTCTCCAACTGGCTTTCATTGGCTTGCTAGAGTGGAAACCGAAGAGTGCCCGAAGGACTCTCAGCTCTGGCTTGCCTTAAACAGCTGGTCAGAGAAGGGTCGCCAGAGCTATATGCTTGGGGGTGGAAGTCTCATTTTCAAGAGCATAACTACGGGGAAACCATAGCTCTGTTTATCACAGACTCAATGGTGAAACCGGCGCCGCATCGCTCGACACCCCTAGCCACTTGCACCAATGTTGCCCCCTGTTGCCCGTATGGCTTGTGTGCCTGTGGCGACTGTTTAGGGGGCCCATTCAGTGAGTTGGCGAGTCACCGTCTGCCACCGTCCATCTCTCAATATGGGTTTGAAGGCAGACGACAGTTAGAAATTTATAGATTTAAGATGAACCAGTCCACTAAGCACCCACTCCCATAATCAGATATTAGCCACCATAATCACATAATAGTTTTACACTTACCGCTGGCAGTCCACGTATATTGTGTGCAGACGTTGGAATGTCATCGGTAGATGTCCCATCCCAATATTTAGATTAAATTTCTCCAAAGGCCTCTGCGTGTTGGATCCATATCCCCATGTAAGCCTCACAAAGGACCGGGCATCTTCTCTATGGAAGATCCCATGATAAAAGCAGATACATAAGAATATTAAAAACTTATAACTACTTAATATATTTCTAAATATAATACAAAAAATAATACATTTATAAAAAAAAAAAATATATATATAAAAAGCGTCTTGACCTATCGGTAGCGAATACAAAGACCAAGCTGATGGTGGTTAGGACTCCAAAGAGAAAATTTCTCACTATGCATGCCCTGTCGCGTAACATCGCCATCTACATCAGAATCCTAATTCAAAAAAAAAAGAAGAAAAAAAGAAATAGATGGAGCAAGACTTAGCAATTAGTCCATTGGTTGGACTATCGGTACAACAATTAGGTACCGGTCTCCATCACACATGTCGATATCTTAATATTTTTTTTATAATATTATATAGGTTTACTAGCAGACCTGTCCACGCGTTGCTGTGGCTAAGGTAGCCTCAGTTACACGTGGGTATGATAATGTGGGTATGATAATAAAATTACAGATTATATGAAACGTTTGTACGTTTAACATAGCGCCATCTATTAAATACTTACTCAATCCAGTCAACAGATACCGTCATCAGTTAGAATCGTTTGGAGATAACAGATAATTGTGACTGTCAAATAATAGACAAATAATTTGCAATTAAATAATATTGAGACTATAAATTGAGATGGAAGCTATTCTATCTTTTAAGTTGGATGAAACTACACTTGCTGTGCAAATTTGATTAAAATCGGTTAAGTACTTTAGGAGTCCATCGCGGACAAACAACGTGACGCGTGATTTATATATATTAAGATTTAGCTAATTAAAAACTTATATTAAGATATGTTACTAACGAAAACGTATGGCATTGAAACGTAATCTCTAAATGACGACAATCGACCTCATAAAAGGTATCAAAATCGCTCAGCGTGCTATCGAGAGGGTTATGCTTGCTATGTCTCTACATAATATAGTATAAAATAAAGAATACATAATCAAGAATTAATATTTAGGACCTTTGGCGGGAATCTAAAACGTCATGTGGTGCTCTTGTATTATATTCGATATCTTAGTGTTTTAACGTGTTATATTAGATAATTTTGATGGCATTTTATGTAATGTGATGTGACAGAACTACTGGGATGTAGTGAATATCGTATAAAAGTGCTTTACAACATTTTCGTTTTCCATCAAAATTCCCACAAGACACCATTAACAATGTGGCCATAGCACTGTTGATGGCGACAATTTGACTTAGACAATGACTAACCTAAAGAGACTAAGAACGTGAAGATAATTATAACTCGACACTGGCAACAATGGCTCGTATAAGTAGCTGATTGCCAATACATAAAAAGAAGAAGAAGGATAAGAATTAATATTTGGCACTGGCCATGGGCAGGTCACATCTCTCTTCGAAATGAAAATTCTTGAGCAACAACCACATATCAGATGACACAATTTAGAAAGGCCCCGTTAGGTGGACAGATGATATTTCGAAAGTCGCAGGAAGCCGTTCGATGGAAGTAGCACAGGACCGTTCCGAGTAGTATTCTCGTAGGGAGTTCTATATCCAACAGTTGAAGTCTATAGGCTGATGAATGGATGGATGAAATATAATATATAATAATTTCATCAGAAATTGTTCTGGCATGATTGAGTCACAAATATCCATCCGTACTTATTTACAAGCAAAAAATAATTAAGAGATTTGAACCTATATCTACATACGAAGGCCACCGGTGTCTAATACTTACTAAACTTATTACACAGGGTGTAAGGGGACCGCTCCCGAAAACAAAGACAGGTAACCCTACTAGTCCTACTTGTAATGATAGGCTAGAAAAAAAAATCGATTCGTATAAAAAAAAAATTTTTTACACCACGAGATGTTGTTGAACTCTTGAACATATGATCGTGAGTTTTGAATAGGTTGCTCTTTTCTCATATGAGTATAGTTACGTATTTTTTATAGAATTATCGTTACATGGCACTATCCTAATACGATGGAATGTGAAAAAAACTTAAAATTCATTGTGAAAAAAAAAACATTTTTTCATCCGAATCGAATCGTGAATCGTGGGTGATCGTAAGAGATGACTAAGGTAAGGGATATAAAACGCATATAACATCTTTGTAAGAGAAAGAAAACTTGAAACAAAACCCTATACCAACATGTCTGACCAGCGTGGTATAGTAGGTCAATTTCCCTCCCATTATGGTGGAGGCGCGAGCCTAATAGTGGGACATATATGAGCTAAGATTATAAGCGCATGAAGATAGAGAGAAGAGAGAGAGAGAGAGAGAGAGGGGAAGGAGGGAGGAAGAGAAGGAGAGAGGCAGAGAGGAAGAGAAGGAGAGAGGCAGAGAGGGATAGCGGCAGAGAGGGAGAAAGGCAGAGAGGGGCGAGATGCTGAGAGAGAGGGAGAGAGAGATCTCTCCCTCTCTCTCCCTTCCCCCTGGACTTTTAATAGTGGCAGGACCATGCTGTTGAGAGAGAGGGAGAGAGAGAGAGGGAGAGAGAGAGAGGGGTAGAGAGAGAGGGGTAGAGAGAGAGGGAGAGAGGGGAAGATAGAGGGAGATAGAGAGAGAGAGAGAGAGAAAGCGAGAGAGAGGGAGAGAGAAGGAGAGAGAGATAGTTAAATAAAGTGTCACTTCTGATATGTGTACGTACTTTATATGCACGCATATTTTTTTTTTTTTAAGTGCAATATTATTTAAAATTACTACCAGATCTTACTCAATGAAATAATTAAAGCACTTAATTTATCGTGCATATTATAACATTGACTAATAGTAAATGCTAAATAATATAAAAAATATGAGGCGTGCACTATTGGATTTTCCAAATTGTATAATTTTAACTTTTCGCGGTATTTTCCAAACAAACCATTACACCACGTAATGACGTGTGCTGTCAGTTGCCATGGTTACATCATCAACAAATGAACGTTTAGAATTGATGTTTTTAATTTTGTTTTTTTTTGTTTTCTTAATATCCTATATCCTATTCCCGACGACAACAAACTCAAAAACATAAAAATCATAAAAATTGGTGCAGTCGTTCTCTAGTTATAAGTGTTGTAACTAACACAACTTTCTTTTATATATATATATATATATATATAATTCATACACGCTCGCCGGTTTCGGAGACTCTTGACTCCACCTTCCTTCAGTACATGACCGATCTGGTCTAGGTAGGTTAGCCTCGGTCTCCCCCGGTACCTACATCCTTCCACTTTCTCTTTCAAACCTACTCGCTCTCTTACGTCGTCGTTACGAATGCAATCGATAAGCCTAACTCCACAGATTTTCCGTAGAGATCGCATTTCGACCGCATCAATTTTCCTTTCATACTCTTTTCTGTATACCCAACTCTCGCTTCCATACAGTAATGTTGGGACAAACACTGCGTTATGTATTGCTACACGTGCCTTCTGGCTGAGGTGGTGGCTACCGAGAAGTTGCCCCAACGCTCCGTTCACTCTATTTCCCGCATTCACTCTTCGTTCTATATCAGTGGTGCACCTTCCATCTCGGCTAAATACACATCCAAAATATACAAATTCATCTACTTGCTCTAGTACATCATTACCTATTGTTACTCTTACATCTGCTCTGGCTTCATCTCCTTCAAAGACCATTATTTTGGTTTTGCTCACATTCATGCGTAGACCCCTTTTCTTACAATCTTCTGTCATTGTGTCGATTAGGGTCTGCAGGTCAGTCGCTGACTGTGCCAGCAGGATTGCATCATCTGCATAGAGCAGAGCAGTGATCACTGAGTCGCCCATCTGGACTCCCACATTCATATCGTTCAACTTTTGGAGACATTTATCCAGATATATGATAAACAGTCTGGCTGACAGAAAGCACCCCTGCTTAACGCCGATATTGACGTCAAACCAAGGTGACATTCCATCATCCAGCCGCACACAGGCTCTACAGCCCATGTAACTGGACTGCACAGCCTGCAGCAGTTTACCGTTAATACCATACTCTGGTAAAATGTCCCAAAGTTCCTTTCGTACAGCCGTGTCAAATGCTCTCTCCAGATCCAAAAAACTGCAGAAAACTCTATGACCTAGAACCAGATGCTTTTCCACAATGTTGCGCAGAGTGAACACTTGATCCATGCATCCCCTTCCACTCCTGAAACCTCATTGTGTCTCACACAGTAAACCATCGGACACCATCATCATTCTCCTTTCAATAATTTTACCGTACACTTTTGCTGCCAAATTCGTCAAGCTTATGGCTCTGTAATTTGCGCAGTCATAACGTGAACCCTCCCAGGCAACAGGAACGCCTCCCAGACACAGGAGCCGCCAAGCTTGATTATCTCGGCAGAAACCATATCAATGCCCGCTGCCTTACCATTTTTCAAACTTCTTATCGCCCATTCAACTTCATCCATACTGATGCCATCGGAGGACACCGGTGCCGAATGTTGATCTACTAAACCACATGCGACACCGGCGCCACCCGTAGTATCCGCATACATATCGCCAAAATATTCACTCCATCGGCTTAACACGTCTTGTGTTTGTGTAAGAATGTCTCCACCTTTAGACCTTATTTTATTCATTCTGAAGGCTGACCAACCACCCCGAGACTTCTTCCCTCCCTCAAGAAGAGTTTAGTGTTACCCTTGAAGTCTTTACTCAGCCTATCTTCTGCACTCATATTTGCACTATCACGTTTATCTTTCACTAAGGCCGTCGCCTCCGGGAGACGCCCTAACCCGCACTGCGGTACTCACGCTCCGGACTATGCCTCCATATATATATATATATTTAGCAGACGAAGGATTTTTAATATAAAGAGGAAACAACTAAATGGTTCCTAATGTGTAACACTGAAATATTATTTATCGCAATTACTTTCATTTTTCATAAAATCAACCAATAAGCAAATTATAAGCACTCCTTAAACTAATTCTAACACTTCAACGATATAAATATAAAATGGTAATCGGTACACGAACAAGCAGAGCACGCTAGAGAGCACGATGTGTAATGAGGTCTCTAGTCTCCGTAACTGCGCTTTATATAGGCTGCGCTACCCGCTTTTCGTTAATATTAATTTGACTCCTAATAATATATATATATATATATATTTTTTTAAATATATATATATATATATGTATATATATTTGTGTGTGTATTATTCTATACATATAGATATTAAATAAGCAAAATCTACAAGATTTTCTCCTTTAAATTATGATGTATTTTTAGGTTATTTCAAATCAAATCAAATAATTTATTATGCATAAGCCCTATAAGGGCACTTACATATTGTCAATATTACATATTTGTTTAAATTAATCTACCACCGGATCGGAAAGCCGCCACAAACTGAGAAGATCCGGCAAGAAACTCAGCGGGCTCGTCTTTTTTTTTTAAATTACATGTTTTCTTAATATTATTGGATACATGTTTAGTATCTATTAGCTCCAGTGAGATGCCCTTCGAGTAAAGACTTATTTTTAAAAGTTAAATACAACATTAACAAAAGAAACAAAAAAGAACAAAACAAAAAAGAACAGAAATAGTTGGACCAGATTCCACAAGCGGCATTCGATCACGAGTTAACTACTCAAGCAGCCATCACGCCCCTCAACCACATTCGAGGGAAGCCAGAAAGCTGCCTGCGGTAGCTACGTGAGCGGGTTTCACCTTTTTAGTGAGCATGACCACACCAAGATCTATAAATTACAATCAGATAGCTCAATCAAATCAATAAATAAATAACTGGTTAGGCAAAACACGCTACACTGTACAATTTGTGACAATGATAAATATATAATACTAGCTTCTGCCCGCGGCTTCGCCCGCGTAAAAGGTTACTTTCCTAAAGTTTTTGATCCCCTATTTTTATTTTTGATCGTCGGTAATACAGTGCAACGGTATTACAATACTCAGGGTTGGAACTTCATTACTGGACTGCTAGATGGCGTTGAAGAAGCTAGATTTTGAGATTTTTTGACAAACAATTTTTTTATTTTTCATATAAAAATTTTGATTTTTTTTTAATAAAAAGTATTCTATGTTACTTTTAATACCTCCAAGAATATGTGTACAATGTTTCATGATGATCGGTTGAGTAGTTTTAGCGTGAAAGCGTAACAAACAAACTTACATTCACATTTATATATTAGTAGGGATAATAAGTTCAGACGACAGTGATATCAGCGAGTATCAGTGAGATCAGCACTAAAACAACATAAAAGTTAAAATTATATAAAGCAATTGCTAAGAGAGGAGCAACTCATAACCATTCCTTATTATCATTTAGATAATCCGAAATGTTGTAATATCCTTTTTTGCAAAGTCTATTTTTGATAGCCTTTTTAAACTTATTTATGGGGATATCTCGGATATCTTTAGGTAGTTTATTGTAAAAGCGTATACATTGCCTCATAAAAGACCTACTAATTTTTTGTAGGCGAGTATGATGTATAACTAAATTATCCTTATTCCTTGTATTCACGTGATGAATGTCACTATACTTATCAAATTTATCAATATTTTTTTTTACATATAATATGTTTTCGAATATAAATTGTGATACAACAGTTAGAATGTTTATTTCCCTAAATTTTTCGCGCAGTGATGCTATTGGGCCTAAATTATAAATCGCGTGAACAGCCCGTTTTTGGAGAACAAAGATATTATTCAAATCTGCAGAGCATCCCCAAAGTAGTGTGCCATAAGACATAAGACTGTGGAAGTAAGCGAAATAAACAATTCTAGCCGCTTCAATATCGGTTAACATTCTATTTTTTTTTACCGCATAAGCCGCTGAGCTTAGCCTACTTGATAATTTCTCAATATGAGGGCCCCAATGGAGTTTAGCATCAATAGTACCTAAGAAAATAGTGGATTCCACAATTTCTAGGGCCACACCATTCATTTGAACATTGGTTTCCACTAGTCTCACATTAGGTGTGGTAAATTTAATACATTTGGTTTTCTTTTCATTAAGAACTAAGTTATTTGTACTGAACCAATGAACAACATTTGACAGAGCATTGTTCACATCGTCATAATTAAGCATTTGTCTTTTAATTTTGAACAATAAAGAGGTATCATCTGCGAACAACACTATGTTTTGGTTATTCCCTATATAATAAGGTAAGTTATTAATATATAAAAGGAACAGAAATGGCCCCAGAATAGATCCTTGTGGAACGCCCATTCTTGCAACAGAACCAGGTGATCGTACACCATTAACATCGACCCTCTGAATTCTGTTGCCTAAATATGATGTTAAAAGTTCGAGAGCCTTATTTCCGATCCCATAATGGTACAATTTCTTGATGAGAGTTTCGTGGTGTACGCAATCAAACGCTTTGGATAAATTGCAAAATATACCCAAAGTATCATGCGATTCCTCCCAAGCTCCAAAGATATTTTTTAATAATTCCATACCCGCATCAGTAGTAGAGCAATTCTTAGTGAAGCCAAATTTATTTTTGTGAAAGATATTATGTCTCTTAAAATGATTTAACATTTGACTAAGGATGTCCCAACACAACCATTAAATACAGATGCCAGATGGGGGGCAATAATATCAATTATAGAACTAACTGTCTTTATAGACAAGCCCCACAGATCTGCCGTCTTTTTAACATTAAGATTTTTAAAAGAGTTTATGATATCATTCTTACTGACATCTGAAAATTTAAAGGATGTGTCGCAATTATTCATTCGGTGGCATTTCCAAGCCAGTTGATAGTATGCCAACTTTATATTTTTTTTTGTCCCCAACTAGTCACGTTATCTGGTTTTAAATGTTAGAAGAGGGGATGTTTTTGTCTTATGTTGGCATCATTTCACGTAATAGGGGTAACTTGGTCATTACTTTTGATATAGTATTCAATAGTTTATCTTTATTACTATTTAAATGAGTTCAAGTTAAAAACTTAGTCTGAATTATTTAAAGAAATATTACTAAAGTTATTTATTGCGGTTTGTTGCTGTTTTTTAATGACACCACATCCTGCACTAAAGAAATAATCCTTTTATTGCGGGCTCTTTATTAACATAATTAACGCAGTCAAATTACACCCAAACTCAGAACAACACTTTGTGGATGGCACAAAGTATTATCCTGTGTATGAATCGAACCTCCTACACTGGCGAGGAAGGTCAGTATCTTAAGCACTTTGTCATTTGTGCCGTAGTTGATTATTCATTGTATGTATTTTATTTCATTTGATTTGTGACTTAAGTAATGACGTCTCATAAATGATAATGAGTGTTATAGATTCGATTCCAATCTAAAATAATTTTATATAGTATATTTAAATTATTATTTTGAATTTGGTTGTTATTTTTGTGTCGTACAATTTGTGGTGATGAAAATTTGTGGTAAGAATACAATTTACCATATATCCCAACCATGGGTATCATAAAAGGCGATTAAAGGTTGTAATATGCAGATAAATATTTGCAAGAGAAGGAAAACTCGAAATAAAATTCTACACCAACGTATCTGATCAGCAAGATATAAGCATTTCAATTTCTAGTCCTATTATTATTTTTATTCATTAATATGGAAGAGATCCCAAGCAGTGGGACTATATCAGCTGAGATGATGATGATAATAATGGACTTGGCATATTTGTTGGTAATCTCAGTAGATGTTATAAATCTCCTATGAGAGTACCCATTCTCTTGGTGATTGATGTCTGGAATGTTGAGACATTATTTTCTTAACATCTCTTCAACTATCACTTCACCAGGCAGTGTTATGTAAACAAACAGTTATTATTGTTACTTTAAGGATTTATTTCTTAGTTTAAACTATTGTTTAATTAATAAAATCGGCCAAGTACGAGTAGTACTCACGCACGAAGGGTTCCGTAAAACTAAAAAAAAATATGTGATGTAACTAAAAATGTAAGGTTTTTTGAATTTTTTCTTTATATGTGCTATAAAATATTGATTCATGCTAAATTTGAAGATTCTAGGTCGACTAGAAGTACCCTTTAGGTTTTAATTCCCTTGCAAGTAGTTGCGAGTTTGAAAATATGCAGCTTAAATTGCGGTTTCTTTTGTTTGCGTTGCTTCGTACCAAATTTGAAGATTCTGAGTACCCTGTAGGTTTTGATTCCCTTTTTTTTTTTGGTGGTCTATGGTTGCGTCTCGCCCCGCCAAATCAGTCCGGGGTGACGGAAAGGCGGCGCGTGACTCCATAGACCCACCGTAAAACTCCTCTCTCTTCGCCGTGCGAGCGGACCACCGGTACCCGATTTTTGACTTCGGTGGCCCGCCCGGCGGTTTACCCTCGCGGGTTCCTCTCGTCGACGCCCCGAAGATTGTCGAGGCGTCGCCCTCACGTGGTCGCCTCACGTCGGGTGACCGGTCGCGCCTGCGCCGCCCCGGCCGCTGACGGCAGCCCGGGTCGCGGGAATCCTCCCGGACTCGTTCCGCCGCCTCCTTCCGCGAGATGACAGCCTCGCAGAAGGCGGCGACCGCGTCCCAGTTCCTGACGCTGTCGACCATCGGCCTCGCGACAGCCGGCAGCGTCAGGTCGGCACCGATAACAGCGATGAGGTCACGGCGCTGCCCATCCCAGCTCGGTCATACCTCGAGCGTATGTTGCGCCGTGTCCTCGTCACTGCTGCAATGGTGGCAGAACGAAGTCCACTCCCTATACGCGACCGTGTGCAGGTATAAGCCGAAGCATCCGTGCCCCGACAACACCTGCACCAGTCGAAAGGAGAGGACTCCGTGCCACCGCTCCATCCACTCCATCAGTACGGGCCGGAGGGCCTCAACGGTAAGGACACCGTGTCTAGGCCTCTCCAGCCGCGTAGCCCAACGGGCGATGACGTCTCGGCGGGCGTCCTCGCGCCAGGTGGCTATCTCGCTCAACGATGGGGAGCCACCTTCGTCACGCACTGAGGTAACTCGCCTGTAGAGGTCGGAGAGCATTTCTGTCTCTAGGTCCCACGGGGGTGTCCCGGCCAGTAGGCATGCCGCCTCACGAGTGTCGAAAATTTGCAGAAATTTGCGACATAAACAGCTGTATCTTATGATTGCGTTAGCTTAGAAGTTTAATTTTTTCACAGCTCTAAGGGACAGTAGACTTGAGTATTATATATATATTTCAGCTTGATACCTTCACGCGTTCCTGTGAAAAAGGGTCTTGACAGACGGACAGAGGGACGGACAATAAAGTGATTCTTCCTATAAGGGTTCCGTTTTTTCCATTCGAGGTACGGACCCCTAAAAATGTAATATATCTAGGGCAACGTAAGTAAGAGTTGAAAAGAAATATAGCAGATACTTTTGACAAGACAATTAGAGTTTGTATTGTGGCCTAAATCTTTTCATTGCACGTAAAGCGATAAAGTTTTAGTGATATATAAAGGCAATCTCTAAAGTTGTAGACAAATAAAGATATATAAGAGGGCACTTGACCGTTTTTTGATATACAATTATTTTCTTTATATTCTCATATTTTCATACACAAAAGGGGTAAAAAGAGGTGTTATAATACCTATATCTATTTTTTAATCGATGTTAAAGTGGAAGACTCTATTGTGATCGAAAGTATTAAAAATTTAAATGAAACTTCAATTAAATTTATTAAATTAAATAGAAAACATAAAAAAATAGTAATAAAAATAATATTCATTGTTAATTTGAAATAAAACTACTTTTACGGGTTCTATCGCATTTGTGACAGTGATCATGGTCACAGTCCTCCCGTGACCATGATCACTGTAAAGTGTTCGAAACTTCGGGATATTAAAAATCAAATACAAACGCGATAGAATCCGTAAAAGTAGTTTTATTTCAAATGTGTAATACTCGTGTAAACATTAGAAGTCATTATTCATTGTTAAAATATATAATATTCGTTTCATTATAAACTTATAAATAACTAAAAATACTAACAAAACGTCACCGCAATAAGCAGTTGTAAAAAGAAAAATCTTGGGGTTAAACACGTAGGCATAGCGTACACATCGAAGAAAAAGTTTTGTGTAAAAACAGACCAAATGCATTTGTGTGCGTGCTAGCCGTAGCTTTCATTGGGCACGGAGCAATTTCTTTATTGATCCATATTTCTTCTTCTTTAGACTGGCCCGCGAGGGGACGAAACGGGAGATGGGGTGCCCCCCCCTTATCCCCCCGGAGGTGTTTTTCTACAGTTTTAATGAACGAAGGACTCGAAAATGGCGCGCAAGGAGTTTTCAGAAAGGGGGGGATGGTTATTAATGCTTTTTAAGCTGAGTAATTTTCACCCTTAACGTTTTTAGGCGAGTGCTTAGTTTATGTTTTTAGTATTTTTTTTTGTTTGCTGTCCATAATTATGAATTAGTTTGTATATAATTAAAATAATGTGATTAAATAATGTATGCAATACATATTCTTTTTATGTAGTGTTTATTATATAACATGTGATCAATATGTGATCTGGTCCAAACATTTCTGATATTTTTTTGTTTTGTTTTAATTTTGTATTTAAATTAAAAAAAAAAAAAACAATCATTCAAATTACTGAAATTTTTAGCATTTAATATGCTTATATTATGCATTTAATATGTATTCGGGTATTTATAAAACAATCATTACTCGAAGGGCATTTCACTGCAGCTAATATAGATTAAATATGTATCCAATCATTGTGAAAAAACATATAATTTAAAAAATTACGAGCCCGCTGAGTTTCTTGCCGGATCATCTCAGTTTGTAGCCGCCTTCCGATCCGGTGGTAGATTAATTTAAAAAAATGTGTAAAATTAACAATATGTAAGTGCCCTTATGGGGCTTATGCGTAATAAATGATTTGATTTGATTCATTATCATAATCGCAACTCATAGGTGCCACTATCACTTCACAGTAATAGAGAAATAGTCTTACAATGATCTCATCATCATTCTCTTACTCTTATTCCAATTACTTGGAGTCGATACAATATGTACTTTTCTTTCATAGTACATATTGTAAAAGTTATTGGCAATAGTTTTATGACCGGCCGCGCCTGCTTGACGTCAACCCGTCCTTGGGAATGTAATTGTTGACCAAACAGCATCAGGTGGTGTCGGCTCAGGTCGAAATAAGGCTCTTAGTCGTCTTTTACGAAATCCACGAGCAAAGTAAGGGTTGGTAGTATTCTTAGCCGCTACCACACAATTAGTCTTACAATGATCTCATGAGTTAGTTATAAGGTGTTATTTTAAGTTTTCCTAGTTGTATTGTATCTATATACAGTGTAAAGTTAATATAACAAGCTAACATAAAGGATGTAGGTACCGGGGGAGACCGAGACTAACCTACCTAAACGTACTGAAGGAAGGTAGAGTAAAGAGTCTCCGAAACCGGCGATCGTGTATGAAGAGAATTATGAATGTTAAGGAAGCGAGTGAAGTATGCAAGGATAAAGTTCTCTGGCACTCTGTCCTCTGTGCCTACCCTGCAAGCGATATGGCGTGATGATATGTATGTATGTGTCTAACATAACGATTTATTATTTATCGATTTTTTTCGAAATTCCAATAGGTGCTATGTCACTTTTACAAATCCCATATGTCCAATTTGTACGGAAGGAAGTAGTGAATTATACTCTTACTTCGTTATGAATCGGAGAAATATGTTGACAATAACAAAACTTATATACATCATTAGTGCAATATTTCAAGTATAACAGTGAATATGGTTCTGATTTTAAGTTTTAAGGACAAAATGAATTAAGTGCTCTCGAAAGTTTGCTTTAGATTTTATATTATGACAAGATAAAATTCTTCACAATCAGCTTAAAGTTTGAAACTGTGTAAAAAAGAATAGACTCAAATTTCCTTTATGTAGTGGTAGAACCACGCTGTTGACAGTTTTATGTTTACAGCCGCGGGCCGGTCCGTCCGGGGTAGTACCACACTCTCGCAGAAGATCGACGTCTGAGTAATGGCAATGTGCTATTGCGCTCCTTTCGGTGAGCGAGAGAGCCGGAAGCCCAACTGAGTGAGTTTCGCGTTATATTGGTTGGCAGCGGTCTAACTATACTCTTGGTATAACAAAGATCCATGGGTAATAAAAAAAACTATAAATTACATAAAATATAAAAGTCATCATCATTTGCCTGTCCTTATCCCACGCTAAGTGGGGTCGGCACAACACGTTCTTGCCTGCCACAATCTTCTATCAGCCGTCATATCTGCACTCACAACTTTCATACACATATCCTCGTTTACAAAATACACACACAAAAATACAAAAGTATTATAAATTAAATTAATAAGTGTAATATTTGTGAGAAATCGGCAATTGTTATACTTTATTAAATAACTTGTTTGATACTTATTGATAACTTAATCCTGAGACTGCTCCTATTCATTCTTATTGTAAACCGGTTGTCATGTTTCTAACGGACAAGGAAAGGTTAATGACACACTGCACGAATAGTACGATCCCATTATTCCACAGTCCCCACTTCCAGTCCCCACTTTTAGTCAAAACAAAACAACTAACAGTTATATATATATTTCTACACCCTTTCCTTTGTATGATACATGTTATAAGAACTACTACAAAACAGATAACAATATCTTAAAAGAAGGCAATCTTAAAATAAAACATTATACAGTTAATCCTTTTAATCAACGTGATCTATTCGTAATACATTTGTATTTCTATTCATTTTGGAATAGGCTTATTTACTTACTTATTTTTTTACTTATTTTATTTACTTACTTATTTTTTTACTTATTTTATTTACTTACTTATTTTTTTACTTATTTTATTTACTTACTTATTTTTTTACTTATTTTATTTACTTACTTATTTTATTTACTTACATATTTTTTTACTTATTTTATTTACTTACGTATTTTTTTTTATTTTATTGCGTTGGGCTATGGACGTGGTCGCGCCCCGCCAAATCGGTTCGGGGCGACGAAAGAGGCGGCGCACAACCCCATAGACCAACCCTTTTTTCTTTTTTTTTTTGCGGTGTGCTATGGACGTCACACCCCGCCAAATCGGTCCGGAGCGATGGAAAAGGCGGCGCGCAACCCCATTAACCTACCCTGCAAGCACCTCTTCTCCGCCGTGCGAGTGGGCCACCGGTACCCGATCTTTGTCTTCGGTGGCTCGCCCGGCGGTTTACCCTCGCGGGTTTCTCTCATGTCGACGCCCCGACAGCTTTCGCCGTAGTAATAATAGTAAATCGTTAATTCACTTTCCAAAGTCCACCAAACGTCCACAAATCACGAAATATCTACAACAATTCACAAAACATATTGTAGAAAAACATATAATTCACAAACGAAACACGACACTTTATCTCGTCCATACACTCGCAAAAAATAAAAAATAAAAAGGAAATCTCATCCCTTACAAATTTGAAAAAACATCCCTATAATTTGGCTCATTACCGAAACGGTAGAAAAACATATTCTACCCTTATAGTCGTCATAAATAAAGGCGAAGGGAAAAATTTTATTATCCCTGCCACCCCTTTAACACCCCCCCTCAAGGAGAAATATGAAATAAAATGAAAATGTACCTAATGGGGAAAAAATACTGAGAGCGGCAAGACAAAGGGATGGGACGGAGGTATGTTAATATGGAAGTGACTTTTTGGATATATCTGATGGCTTAATGATAAAAATGACTTTTTAGGTATAATTGAATAGTGGTATGACCACGCTGTTGACAGTTTTCTTTTAACAGCCGCGGGCCGGTCCTTCCGGGGTAGTATCACACTCTCGCAGAAGATCGACGTCTGAGTAATGGCAATGCACTATTGCGCTTCGTTCGGTGAGCGGGAGAGTCGGAAACCTGACTGGGTGGGTTTGGGGTTTGTATTAGTACTGCAAAGGTCCATGGGCGGCAGTAACAATTATCATCAGGAGTGCTGCTTGCTCGTTTGCCACCATAAGCAATAAAAAAAAGAAAAAAAAAACTACCAACTTATTCTTTATATTTGTCACAGCCTGTTGCAAAGAACAAATATTTTTATCTTTTGAAACACCATCACCATTCTACACTAAGGCAATAAGACTTATATTGTTAGGGACTTTACAAACATATAATTAACGCAGACAAATTATACCGAGACTCAGAACAACAAGTTGTAGATACAATAAAATATTGCCCTTGCGTAGGAATCGAACCCTCGGCACTAGCACGGAAGGAAGTAATATTAACCACTACACCATTTGTGTAATAAATAATTTATATAACGTGGAAAAGATGATGTAATCCATGCTCGCTCAACTTTTGACTATCTGCAGTTCATCATCAATCATTCTCCTGCTCTTATACAACAATTACTTGGGGTCGACCCAATATGTACGAGGAGTACACATTCGCCTTCCTGACGTCAACCCTCCTTGGTAATGTAATTGTTGACCAAACGGCATGAGATGGAATTGACACAGGTCGATATAAAGCTCTTAGTCGTCTTTTACGACACCCACAAGCAAAGAAAGGGTTGGTAGTATTCGTAGCCGCTACCACACAGCATAACTATCTATAGTTAATACTAAAAAAAACTTTTCTCTGTTGCGTTACGTAGAAAAAGTGTAGTGTTTCGTATGCAATTATTACTAATTGCAAAATACTTAGTTGACCAATGACCCATCTAATATAATTCACGAAGATTCTGACACAGCCTATGATCCAGTCCAAAAACTGATGTACGATATCTATCTATGGACGTATAGAATGATTCTTGCTGCCAGTTTGCAGTTGACTGGCTCGCTTCGAGTACCATACTTTCGAAGAAAATCGAAATTTGATCAGTATTAATTTGCAACTAAGCTTTGTTCGTTGTCTGAGAGAGCCGGAGACTCGAAATCGCTCACCCTCTCTTCCTTTTCCTATTCCAAACCCTCTAAATTTATCCCTACACTGGGCAGCGACTTGGTTGTACCTTTGGTATTTCTGAAATGCATGCGACTGTTTCCGTTTACCATCTCTCTGCTACTTACATCGTTTAATAAGAATAGTAATAAAAAGTCTAGATGGTGACGGGGAAAAAAATATAATCTAATTAACATGTTTTGTTCTTTCGTAGAAATTGTATAAATTGACTGTAGGTTCACCAGGAGAAGGAGCAACAGTTGCAGTGATAGTAGTTGCACATATAGGCCCCGTTAAGTTATCCCATATCCGTGGTGCCGTACTGCTGCGCTTATCGTAGCTGTACAACCCTTTACTTATTATTTGACTAGTCAATATTGCTTTCTGTCTCCAACTTTGTCTGGGAGGGAAGTGGAATCATCCTTTCCAACTCCTCTTCTTTAACTTTTCTAATTAAATTTGTTGAGGGTTCTAAAACAATTAAAATCATCTCCCGGGGCTGTCTGAGGGTCAAACCTCGGTGTCATTTATGGTGACCATTGTGAATCCTGGCTTACAGGAGTTACAATGGTGGGAATGTGTGGTGGGATTAGTCCCAATAAAAAAAAAGTTGCATAGCTAGTAGTTAAGTATTTTTTTCTTATTTAGGACTAATCCCACCACTGCACTGTAACTCCTATAAGCCAGGTTCCCCAATGTTATCCGGTAAAAGACACCAAGATTTGTCCTTCAGAAAGCCCCGGGAAGCGCTTTTAATTGTCTTGGGACCCGCAACAAACTTAATTCCAAAATAAAAGCAGGAGTTGTAAAAATTCCACTTCCCTACCGTGCCAAGCGGGAGACATGAAGCAAATTCTATTGGCTTATTAGCCAATTGTTAATATGCCAATAGAAAAGAGGAGTAGTTAAGTATACAGAAAGTGGAAAAGATTTGACCATATACAAATAGGCTTGTCATTTCTTTCCATCAGACTCTTGTATATTTAGCATTGAGCCGCCCAAGTGGGGATAGTGCCAAATTCGTCGCGCTTCGCAGGTGGGTTATGAAAGTAAGACATGTGAAGGTGGTATTATTTGCCTACATTAGGAGACTTAAAATCGTCTAGGAGAGTGGAAAGGCCAACGGCACTAACACATGCAACGACTATAGTGCTCTTAGCCAGGCTTATATTCGATAAGGTACTTCAATCTATAAGTCAGATATGACAATAGTAAAATATGGTTTTACATACATATATAGCCTCACGCCTGTTTCCCAAAGGGGTAGGCAGAGACGGATTACCACAAACCACGATCCTGGTATACTTCCATCGCTTCATTTAAACTCATAATAGTCTTCATGCATGTTCTACGAGTACGCATACTCTTAATATGACCTCTCGTCAATACATCGCCAATTTGATCCAGAAAATTATGACGAGGTCTTTCCCTTGTATTCGTCCCATTCACGCTTGCTTTATATATTTTCTTCGCCAACCTCTCCTCGCTCATTCAAATATGGTTTTAATTAAATAAAAGTCCACTTCCACAGTTACGTAGCCGTCGTAGGGCGGGGGTAGACACCGCAGGCCTCCGGCAACGAAGACTCATTCCTATAAATCTGCCTTATCATAAAAATATACGCGTACCTTCCTACAGCTTTATGATTGTGGTTATATGTACTTTTATTCTCAATAAAATTATGCTGCGTAATACTTTCAGATAGTAAGTATAATATATAATTCTTATACATTTTATTTTGTTTTAGTGTATTAAAAATGCGGTATGAAGATATTTATTCCGCGTGGTGACAGAGTAAGAATACAATTCAGCACAATTTTGCACGTAGGTGAATATCATCATCATCATAGGCCATATATGTCCCAATGTTGGGCTCGGACCTCCGCGGCAATGGGAGGGACATTAACCTACTATACCGCGCTGGTTAGACGTGTTGGTATAGGGTTTTGTTTCGAGTTTTTCTTCTCTTGCATAGATGTTATATGCGTTTTATATCCTTTAGTTGTCTCTTACGATGACCCACGGGTAAGATAGGGGGTGGTGAATAGGTGAATATAAAATGCATATAATATTTATTCGAAACAAGAAAAACTCGAAATAAAATCCAGTGACCGGCATGGTGTACTAATTTAATCTCTCTTTTATTGCAGAGCCTAGCTGTGGAACTTATTTCAGCTGGGACGATGATAATAATGTTGACAGAACCTTTCTTTATACGCAGCTGTCGGAATAGATTAGAAATGTTAGCTGATGACAGTACTGCAAGTAAAAAATTTGTTCCGTATACCAAGTCTTCTAGTCACCGTAGTATAACGAACTTTTTTTTTTTTTTCTCCTGCTGACTGGACCATGGATGTGGTCGTGCCTCGACAAATCGATCCGGGGCGACAAAAGAGGCGGCGCGCAACTCCATGGACCCACCCTGCAAACACCTCTCTTCGCCGTGCGAGCGGGCCACCGGTACCCGATCTTTGTCTTCGGTGGCCCGCCCGGCGGTTTACCCTTACGGGTTCCTCCCGTATCGACGCCCCGACAGGGCGTCCTCCGGGGCGTCGCCCTCACGCGGTGGCCTCACGTCGGGTGACCGGACAATTCCCCGGTCCGATCACCTGATAGTATAACGACTTGGGCCAACTCCATCTGATGCCATTTGGTCAACAATTATATTCCCAAGGAGGGTTGACGTTTGGCAGGCGGCTGATCATAAAACTATTAACTTAACTTTTACAATATGTACTATGAAAGAAGAGTATATATTGGGATAAGAGTAGTAGAATGATGATGAGTATTGAAAGTTAAATATTTTATTGTAGGGGGCTTGGACCTAAGAATTAAAAGTACATGAGCGAATAAATAAAAGCCATTTGAATAGTAGTAGGACCACGCTGTTGACAGGTCTCTGTCTACAGCCACGGGCTGGTCCGTCCGGGGTAGTACCACACTCTCGCAGAAGATCGACGTCTGAGTAATGGTAATGTGCTATTGCGCTTCGTTCGGTGAGCGAGAGAGCCGACAGCCCAACTGGGTGGGTTTGGGGTTTGTAATGGTAGGCAGCGGCCTAGCTAGTAACAAAGGTGCATGGGTGGCAGTGACACTTACCATCAGGTGTGCTGCTTGATCGTTTGCCTCCATAAGCAATAAAAAAAAAGTATTGAAAGAAAAATATTTAATTGTAGCACGCTTGGGCCTTAGAATTAAAAGTACATGAGCTAACATAAAGAGTAACTAAAGTGAATATTAAGAATGACTTCGTAGTCGTGGATATTTACTAGGAAAATATATTGGTATGATCGTATTCCAATAATTGCTGTTTGGTGGACGGCTACGAATACTACCAACCCTTACATTACTCGTGGGCGTTTTAAAATAAGATTCAGAGTGATATCGACCGAAACCAATTCCATTTGATGCCGTTTGGTTAACAATTACATGTCACATCATTGAACACGTTTTTACGAAACTTCTTTTGCAAAATAAGTGATATACGTGATATAACCGTGTAGTAATGGAGTAAGAATACAATTCACCACTCCCTATCTTACCTGCGGGTGATCGTTACAGACGACTAAGGGATATAAAACGCATATAACATCTATGCAATAGAAGGAAAACTCTAAAAAAAAACCCTATACCAACACGTCTGAGCAGCATGGTATAGTAGGTCTATTTCCCTCCTATTATAGAGGAGGCTCGAGCCCAACAGTGGGACAAATATGAGCTGAGATGATGATGACGATGACCATGAATATATGTATAGCGATTATTTATAAAATAACCATTTCTGACTGAATATATCCATCCCTTAAACGTATTATTATGACAAAATTTACTTAAAACACTGCATTATAAAGGTATTTTGCTACCCAAAAAAAATATTCATTACCAAAATTCACTTAGCGAAACTTTGAACAAAAAGTCACAGAACAATGTAAGTCCCCCTATGTTGAAAAATGCTCTTACAGTCACCCCCACCTACTGGTCCCTTTCGGTAGCTAATTTTTGCAAGGGCCCCGATTTTCTTTTACCTGCGAAATGAAAGGGGCGTTTGAAGATTATAAAGGAAAGGATTTTTCACTTGAATGGCTTACATATTAAAAGTATATTGGTTTTATTAAATTAATATCCTATTTTAAGTTAGGCTACCTTAAGGCAACTGATTCTTTCGTTCATTCGTTTAGATATAAGCAAAAAAAAGAATTGAATCTTAATTCAGAAAAAAAAAGTATGCGTCTCAGAACGCCCGACAGAATTAATAATTTAAACTAATCTAAGTTGAAATATTTAATATTGAAATTGTTTAAATTGAGAAAACTTAAGTTATTACATCAATTTTATGTATATTAATATGGTAAGGAAAGGTTCTTTATTAATAAAATCTTTCATTATTTATAAAATACATTTTATTCTTAGTTACAATTCTTAAATATGTGCATTAAAATGTATATGTATATTACTAGTATTTTTATTTAAGTCCTATAAAGCGGCCAGACCGACTGGCGCCGTTACGTGTTACGTAACGAAGCCGTTTACACTCTCGTAAGAAGTTATCACTTCAAAAATGGACAACTAAAATCAATGCTGGCACTTGACAGAACATATATGTATTTTAATATGTAATTATGTTACAATTGACTGCATAATAGACGTAATAGTTAAGGTAACGATCTATCGCGCTAATATCGTGTGATCGATTCCTACGTAGGACTTAACCACTGTTGTCTATGTGCAATAGACAATTTTTTTTTCTGAGTCTGTGGTGTAATTTGTATCCGATTAATTACGATTGTAAAGTATACAAGCACACCGCAATACAAGGATTATTACCTTAGTTGCAGTTGTACTTGTATAAAAAAAAGGTAAATGAAAAAGAAAAATTGCTATGTGGTCACGAAACAAGAAGATAGTTTACCGACCCATTCACTTGAATCTTATATACAAGAGAAGAAAAAATCGAAATAAAACTTCATTGTAATCCATCTCAGAATTCTAAGTTTGGTTATTTCCCCACACTTTGTGAACTTTACACTCCGTGTCGACAAAACATCCGCACTTTTACAGGGTGCCGGGGAGAATGTCTGATGACATTCAAACCCCCAAACTACTAGCCCGTTGGTTTGTTTGTAGAAGTCGATATACCGCATCGCCGCCTGGTGGCGACTTACATCAACGCGGATAGCAAATAAACCTCATCTGTTAAAATATATATACATACCAATTTTCATAATGATCGGTCAATTGATTTTTGAGTTTAGCGATGTCATACAAAAATCCTCTTTTATTACCCGACTGCAAAGGAGTGGTATTGTGTTTAACAGTCTATGTATGTATGTATGTTTGTATGTTCCTTTGAAGCACTATATATACCAAACGCCTGGGCCGATTTTTATGATTCGCACGTCAATCGATTCCTCTTAATCCGGCGAGTGTCACTAAAGATATGATGTTATTGAAAATTCAATATGGCGACTACTGGACGCCATATTGTGAAAATTAAAAAAATTAAAGTCAATAAACTATATCGAGTGGGGTATCGTTAAATAGGTATTTAAAAATCATTTCTAGTTTTATCTCACCATTTTTCGATTTGACTGTCCGCTTAGGATCTATATCGATTTAAAGTTTCGTAACAACTTTTCTCACATATAGGTTTTTTAGACAGTAGAAATTTACGATTAAAAGACGAAAAATTCATATAACTGGGTGTGGATGGAGATATACTGAAGTATCTAGTAGGTATATTGTCCAATATACCACAGGTAGTCCTACCTAAAGTATCTAATGTCTGACGCGGTCGCCTATCTCCAATTTCTAACGATTTAGTAGTCAACTTAAATCGAAAAACTATATATAGTTAGGTACTTACCTACTTATTAATAAATAGCTACCAAGGTATTTATAACTAAAAAGTATAAAATAAACAAAATGATTAAAAAAATCAAAAAACCCGACTGCGTAAAAAGTCACCAAAACTACGTACATAATAAAAAAACTGAAAAGAAAAAAACAAGCACTTAGATGTCCGGTGGTCTAGAATTCCATACCGGACATCTAAGTGCTTGTTTTTTTCTTTTCAGTTTTTTTATTATGTACGTAGTTTTGGTGACTTTTTACGCAGTCTGGTTTTTTGATTTTTTTAATCATTTTTTTTATAGATACAGATGTATAAAATAAAGTAATTTCTAAATGGATCAATCGAATACTATTATACAGGAGGTCAAGGCCCTCTATAGTTCAGACAATAACAGGAATATATTACTAAGATACAGCATTTTTATTTAACGATTTAGTAAGGTTAAAATATACTTGCATTACAAGCTTTATCTTCTCGTATATGTTGTATGAAGGCAATACACAAGGAATACTCAAAACAAATGGTGTTAGATATTAATAAGATATACAATTCACCACCTCTCTTTCTTGCACGAAACTATCATAAAAGACGTCTAAGGAATACATTAACCAAAAAGCAGGAAAACTCGCATATAACTCTATATCCATTTAATCAGCACGGGAAAGACGGTTAATTTGTCCCCTATTGCAGAGGAGGCTCAGGCTTAGCAGAGGGACGTATATGAGGTAAGATTTTCTTTTTGGTGGCGGGCTATAGAATGGTCACACCCCGCCAAGCGCACGACCCCATAGACTCGTCCTATATGTACCTACCTCTCTTCGCTGACTGAGCAGGCCACCGGAACCGGTCTTTGTCGTCGCACGCCCGAAGATAACGAGATTTTTTTATTGCTTATGATGGCAAACGAGCAAACAGCACACTTGATGGTAAGTGTCACTGCTGCCAAGGGTATAACTAGCCCGCTGCCTACCAATACAAACCCCGAACCCACCCCAGATAGGCTTCCGGCTCTCTCGGTCACAGAACGATGCGCAATAGCAAATTGTCATTACTCAGACGTCGATATTATGGTGGCAAACGAGCAAGCAGCACACCTGATGGTAAGTGTCACTGCCGCCTATTGACCTTTGCAATACCAAGAGTATTGCTTAGGCCGCTGCCTACCAATAAAATCCCCAAACCCACCCAGTTGGGCTTCCGGCTCTCTCGCTTACCGAATGAAGTGCAATAGCACATTGCCATTACTCAGACGTCGATCTTCTGCGAGAGTATGGTACTACCCCGGACGGACCGGGCCGCGGTTTTAGACAGAGAATTATCAACAGCGTGGTCCTACCACTATATTTTGACGATGATTGCAAACAATTAGTGACATATCAACTGATTTAACTCGTAATACTTAATTGATTCTTTCAACTTAGTATGTTTAATCAACTAACCAGACCGTTACTGTTAAAATCGAATATGGGTAAGTTCTTCTGCTGTGTAGTAGCGGATACGAATACTACCAACCCTTACTCTGCTCGTGGATGTAGTAAAAGACGACTAAGAGCCTTATAACGACCTGGGCCAACTCCATCTGATGCCGTTTGGTCAACAATTACATTCCCAAAGGAGGGTTAACGTCTTGCAGGTGGCCGGTCATAAAACTATTGCGAATAACTTTTGCAATATGTACTATGAAAGAAGAGTACATATTGTATCGACCACAAATGGTTGGGATAAGAGTAGGTGAATGATGGGTAAGTACTTCTTGTGTATTTATGTTGTGTAATGGTGGCTACTAATACTATTAATTATTACATCTTTCGCGGATGGAAAGACGAATTGGAGATCTTCGTTAAAGACGAATGACCTGGGCCAACTCCATCTGATACCGTCTGGTGAATAATTACATTCCCACGGGAATTAACGTCAGGCCAGCGACCGTTGCCGGGCGGGCCACCGAAGTCAAAGATCGGGTACCGGTGGCCCGCTCGCACGCCGAAGAGAGGAGTTTTACGGTGGGTCCATGGGGTCACGCGCCGCCTTTCCGTCACCCCGGACCGATTCCATCCATAGTCCACAAAAAAAAAAGGCCAGCGACCGGTCATAAAGGTCATAAAACCCGGTCATAAAAAACCTCAACTTCTTTCCACCGCTTACCCTCTCACTAACTTCGTACTTATCCGTAACGATCGGGCTGAGCGAAGAGGAGGTGGTGTTGCGATATATCTCCGCAACAACTTCTCTTATAAAATTCTTTTCTCATCTTCTGTACCTTCCTCTGCTGAGTTTCTCTTTTTGGAGATATCCACCAAAGGGGCTAAAGCCGTTCTTGGTGTTGTATACTGTCCTCCCAATGTCGACTATTTCTCCAGTTTCGATTCGATTCTGGAATCTTTAGGGTCAGAATATTCACATCACGTCATCATGGGCGATTTCAATACCGACCTTCTCTCATCCCAATCACCACGTTCCCAAAAACTCCTTGAAGTCATTGAGTCTGCCAATCTACATATTGTACCCTTACACGCCACTCATCACAACAGGGACGGCAACGACACATGGCTAGACTTAATCCTCACCTCCAATCCTTCTCTTATCTCCTCTCAAGGCCAATTTCCTGCCCCTGGCTTCTCTCACCACGATCTCATTTTCCTTTCCTACGTCCTGAAACCACCTAAACCTAAGCCCAAATGTTTGTACATGCGTTGTTTTAGTAGAATTAACCTAACTGATTTACAGAGTGATGCCTCGAAAGTCAACTGGGACCACATTAAAGCGTCTTCATCAATTGACCAAAAAGTGCAATATTTTGGTGAAGTAGTCCACCAACTCTATGATATTCACGCTCCTGTCAGAAAAGTGAAATTGAAACGTCCACCAGCCCCATGGATCTCAGAGGATATACGTACGGCAATGAAGCGCAGAGACCGAGCATATCGGAAATATAGAAGGAACCGTTGCCATGAACACTGGTCTGGGTATAAGATCGCGAGGAATCGGTGTAATCAGATGATTCGTAACGCCAAACGCCGATATATTCTCAATAATATTAGTTTATCTTCTGCTGCTAATACCTGGAAGTTCCTTGGGACCCTGGGTATTGGTAAGCACTGTCAGCCTGATTTCCAGATGCCAATTGGTTTGGATGATATTAATCAACACTTTGCTTCTAGTATTCCGTTGAATCACAACACCAAATGTCGCACTGTGGATTATCTTAACCATTTACCTCAGTCTAATATCTATCCCTTTCATTTTTCTCCAGTTGCGTTGGAAGAGATCAAAAAAATAATCCTATCTATTAAATCTAATGCTGTGGGCTGTGATTACGTCAGTCGCCGTATGATTTTATTAATATTAGACCACCTTCTTCCTGCTATTTCTCACATTATTAACTTTTCTCTTGAATCTGGCCATTTTCCATCACTATGGCGTAAGGCTTATGTGATCCCATTGCCTAAAATTTCTAATCCTTCTCTTCCAAATCATTTCCGCCCTATATCTATTCTTCCTTTTCTTTCTAAGGTGCTGGAGGCTTGTGTACATAAACAGCTATCTGATTTCATCTCCAGTAATGATTTGTTGAGTCAATTCCAGTCCGGTTTCCGACCTGGCCACAGCACCACAACCGCTCTTCTCAAAGTGACTGGCGACATTAGAGCTGGTATGGAGAAAACTAATGTCACTGTTTTAGCCTTGATAGATTTCTCTAACGCTTTCAATACCGTGAGTCACGACATCCTTCTAGCTATCCTATCACATATTTTGATCTCGTCTAACGCACTGAAATGGTTCTCTTCTTATCTTCAGGGACGTCAGCAGTGTGTTCGCATTGAGGACAGCTTATCGAATTGGTGCGACCTGAACGCTAGCGTTCCCCAAGGCGGTATTCTTTCTCCTTTGTTATTTTCTATTTTTATTAACCTCATTACTAACTATCTTCAGTGTTCGTATCATCTGTATGCCGATGACTTGCAGCTTTACTGCCAGGCGACCGTGGACACTATTCCGTCAGCAATTGCCAAGATCAATAGGGATATGGAAAACATAAAGAGTTGGTGTGACCAGTTTGGATTGACGGTAAATCCTACCAAGTGTCAAGCTATAATTGTGGGTAGTCAGCGTATGATGGGCCGAGTAGACGTCAAATCTCTCCCTTCAATATTTTACAACGGTTCCATTGTACCTCTATCCTCTGTTGTCAAAGACCTTGGTTTATACATAGACTCCACTCTTAATTGGAGAACTCAAGTTGCCAGAACGAGTCAGCGAGTCACCAGTAGCTTACGGACTCTTAATCGGTTGAGACACTTTTTACCGGTTAGAACTAAGACAATGCTTGTCCAAACCTTAATCTTTCCTTTGATTGACTATGGTGATGTGTGTTATTTTGACCTGAATGCAGATCTTCTCAATAAACTTGACCGTCTTCTTAATAACTGCATTCGATTCATTTATAACCTTCGCAAGTATGATCATGTTTCTACCTACCGTTCTCAACTTAACTTTCTTACTATTCGCCAACGCCGTAGTATGCGTGCCCTCAACTTACTATTCTCTATCCTCAAGTCTCCTAATTCGCCTGATTACTTATCTTCTTTCTTTCAATACCTCTCTACTAACCATGACAGGAATCTTCGTTCTTCTAACAATTTACTCTTACTTTGTCCATCCCACTCTTCTCAGTGTGTTCATTCTTCCTTCCTTGTCCAGGCAGTTCTCCTCTGGAATTCACTACCTCTCGATATCAGGATGTCGACCAGCCGTCACATTTTCAAGAAGAGGGTTCGTGCGTATCTCTTGAATGATTTAGCAGAATCATCATGATTTTTATAATTCAACGTTCTTATAATTATGTATATGTAGTGTATGTATTGTTTATATATTTATATTATTTTATGTATATTATTATGTATTGTACATTATTGAATATATATAAGTATATATGTATGTATTTTATATGTATTACATATTCTTGTTTGTATTTCTCGGTTTACATAATGTATTATTTAGTTTACAATTTTCTTTTTCTCAACTAACTTCCTCAACACATGCACCTACCTTTTACCATCTCTGCGTCACCTGTGGTTGACTGGTAGAGAATGCCTCGGGCATTAAGTCCGCCAATGTACATGTTGCATGAAGTTTAAATAAATAAATAAATAAATAAAGCTATTGTAAAAATCATGATAGAGGAGTACGTATTGCGTGGATCATAAGTAATCGTGATAAGATCAGGATGTTGATGATGATCAAGTACTTCTAGTATGTTGATAGGTTAAGAATATAATGTTCAGCCATCTCTTAATTAACCCCCGGAGTCGTAAAAGCTGGCTAATCACCAAGTAAATGGGCAGCAGTGCTCACCTGGGTAATTCCTAATATCAGCTATGATAGCCAAATAGTCTGGCAAGTGTGCTATTAACGACGTTATGTCTCATATGATTAGGTCTACGTCCAATGTGGATGTTGATGCGCTGATTGATGGATAGACTTGCCATGAACTATTTTCTTTAGAAGAGAACGAAATAAAATAATATTCTTCATCATCATAATCAGCTTAGGTCATATACGTCTTGGCTGGACTCGAACCTCCACAACATTCAGAGGGAAATTGACCTACTGTATCGCACGAATCAGATGTATTGTTAAACAGTCTTATTTCTAAGTTTACTACACACTTGGGTAAGTTAGAGGGTGCTGAATTGTATTCTCCGAGGTCACACAGCTATCTTCATTAAAATGTGAACTCTTAAGACGAACGTGAAAATATTAACCAAAATTATTACATAGGTCAACATCTGGTTTATCTTTTAAAAAAGTCCCTTTTAATTCTTTCTATAGACACAAACCCCGCCTTACCTCCGAAGGGCTGAGGGCCTCCCTTCCAGCTTATAATTGGGAGTGGATTCAAAGTTACACCCTCAGATTAAAATATTTATTTTTGTGATGGAAAGAAAAAGTAGGTATCTCACACAAGTATCGTCGACGACAAAAAGTTTTAATATTTTTTTTTTTTTTCTTAACTCTAGTATAATTTTTATCATTACGTGTTTGTAGTTCACCATATGGTTATAGATCAAAATTACAATGAGCCACGATAACCTTAACTACTTACCCTTTTTTTTTTTTTTTTTTTTTTTATTTGGTGGACTATGGATTAGCCTCGCCCCGCCAAATCGGCCCGGGGTGACGGAGAAGGCGGCGCGTGACCCCATAGACCCACCGTAAAACTCCTCTCTCTTCGCCGTGCGAGCGGGTCACCGGGACCCGATTTTTAACTTCGGTGGCCCGCCCGGCGGTTCACCCTCGCGGGTTCCTCTCGTCGACGCCCCGACAGATTTCGCCGTCGGGGCGTCGCCCTCACGCGGTGGCCTCACGTCGGGTGACCGGACAATTCCCCGGTCCGATCACCCGAAGCCTCGGTTAGGGCGGCATCAGGCGCAGGTATTCGCGCCTGCGCCGCCCCGGCCGCTGGCGGCGGCCCGGGGCGCAGGAATCCTCCCTTGCCCGTTCCGCCGCTTCCTTCTGCGAGATGACAGCCTCGCAGAAGGCGGCGACCGCGTCCCAGTTCCTGATGCTGTCGACCATCGCCCTCGCGACGGCCGGCAGCGTCAGGTCGGCACCGATGACAGCGACGAGGTCACGGCGCTGCCGCTCCCATCCCGGACACACCTCCAGCGTGTGTTGCGCCGTGTCCTCGTCACTCCTGCAGTGGTGGCAGGCCGGAGTCCACTCCCTATACACGACCCTGTGCAGGTACAACCCGAAACACCCGTGCCCCGTCAATACCTGCACCAGCCGAAAGGTGAGGACTCCGTGCCGCCGCTCCATCCACTCTATCAATACGGGCCGGAGGGCCTCAACGGTCTCCACACCGTGCCTAGGCCTCTCCAGCCGCGTAGCCCAACGGGCGATGACGTCTCGGCGGGCATCCACGCGCCAGGTGGCTATCTCGCTCAACGATGGGGAGCCACCTTCTTCGCGCGCTGTGATAACCCGCCGGTAGAGGTCGGAGAGCATCTCTGACTCTAGGTCCCACGGGGGTGTCCCGGCCAACAGGCACGCCGCCTCTGTCGACACCGTGCGGTACCCGCGAATGGCTCTGACCGCCATGGCTCTCTGTGGCCTCCACAGAACCGCCCTGAGCTGGGCGTTCAGAGCCCTCGCCCACACGGGTGCGCCGTACATGGCCATTGAACGGATGACCCCCGCATACAGCCGTCGGCCCTCGAAACTGGGTCCGCCCACGTTCGGCATGAGTCGAGAAAGGGCGGACGCCGCGCCGACAAGCCGGGGAGCAATCTGTCGGAAATGCTCCCGGAACCACCATCGCCCGTCGAGCACCAGACCCAAGTACCTCATATGGGCCTGGATGCTGATGTGGATGGAGTTTACCACTATCGAGGCGCCGATGGGTAGCCTCACACGGGGCCCATGGAAAAGTAGGGCCTCCGTCTTGTTTAGGGCCACCCTGAGCCCCAGCGCCTCGATCCGCCTGACCATCTCCTCGGTGCCGAGAGTGGCCAGGCTCGCCGCCTCTTCGAGTGTCCTGCCCCGGGCTGTGACGAGCGTGTCGTCAGCGTAGCACACCAAGCTCAGCCCGGGGGGGAGACTCCCTCTCAACGCCCAGTCGTACCCGATGTCCCACAGGGTCGGCCCCAGAACCGACCCCTGTGGAACGCCGCACGACATGGGCGTCCGCACAATGTCCCCTGCGGGACCCGCGCAGAGGATACTGCGGCCCTCCAAATAGTCTGCCACCAGCCGCCTGAGGTACAGGGGCACTCCATGGAACCGGAGCGCCTCCCTGATGCAGCCGAATGGCAGACTATTGAATGCGTTGGCGATGTCCAACGACACCGCCAACAGCACTCCCTTCCCGGCGACGGCCTCCGCGGCCGCCTGCCTCAGGCGTAATAGGGCCCCGATGGTCGAACGCCCCCTCCGAAACCCATACTGAGCGTCCGACAGATCGGGCCCCACCTCCTCCAGGTGTCGGACGATGCGGGCAGCGAGCACACGCTCCAGCAGCTTACCCACATCGTCGAGGAGCACGATGGGCCTGTAGGCCGACGGCAAATCCGGGGACCGTCCCGGCTTTGGCAGGAGAACCAACCTCCCTTCCTTCCAGCACTCAGGGAACCGTCCAGACGTCAGACAGGCGTTGAACAGCTGCCTGAGGCGAGGCTCGAAGTGCTCGAGGAGCGACGTCAACACCCGGACTGGAATTCCGTCCGGGCCGGGGGCCGTGGTGGCGGAACGAATCTTCGCCACGGCCGCCCCCACTTCCGACTCCGTCACGGGCGGAACACTCTCGTCGTCGTCGGCCTCCCGGTCCTGATCTGGCGGAGCCATGACCGGGGGCGTGTGTTCCGACTGCCGTGGAAACAGCTCCTCGACCACCCTACGAAGGAAGTCGGGCTGGAGGGTCTCGGTGAGGGGGGGGGCCCGCGCGCGAAGCTTGTTCAGTGCCGCGCGATATGGGCGACCCCAGGGGTCACGGTCGAGACCGTCCAGCATCTCCTGCCAACTCGCGCCCTTGGCGGCTCGGATGGCCAGCCGAAAGGCAGTCCGCGCACTGCGGTACGCCTCGTACAGCTGGCCCTCCCGCTCGACGTCGCGGTGACGCCGCCGGCTGCGGGTGTAGGACCTTCGGGCACTGATACACGCCGCACGAAGGTCCGCCAGTCTTGGGGACCACCAGTAGACCCCCTGCCCCGGAGGCGGACGCCGCCGCACTCTGGGCATGGCCGCATCGCAGATCTGCGTTAACGCACTGCGAATGCGGACAGCCTCAGCGTCCACTCCGTCCGCTGGGGGTGGTGAGGACAGCCACGTACTGACAATGGCCGCCAGTAGATCCCTGTCAAGACGACCCACAGCCCACCGCGGAAACGCGGGAGCTCCGCCGCCCTGTGACCCCTACCGGGTTCCGGGGGGGAGACCTCCATCCGGATGTACCGGTGGTCCGACAGGGTCTCCGCCTCCTCCAGGACACTCCAGTTCCTCACCCGTGGCGCGACAGCGGGGCTAGCGAACGACAAGTCCACTATCGACCCGCCCTGCCGCCCGCACACACGTGTTCACCGAGCCTCTGTTCAGAACACAGAGGCCCAGTGAAGCCGCCCACTCGTTGACCGCCCCGCCCCGCGGTCGTCCGTCGTAGGGGACCCCCACGCCGTGGATTTGGCGTTGAAGTCCCCCAGAACCAGGACGAGGCCCGGTGCCAGTCGCCGTATCGAGGCCTCCAAGGTGGTGGTGAGGCCCCCGAATCGTCCATCCTCCTAGTGGGGGAGAGGTATACGCTGTAGAGCGTGACCCCTCCCCCACTCCGCCGCGACAAATTCCTCGCCCCTATCCAAAAGGGGACAAGGACGGGAAGTGCCGCTGCGTTGAGACGACGATTGCCGCAGTACCGTTTCGACTGACCACCCAATTGGGGGCGATCAGGCACGGCGTACGGTTCCGCGACTACGGCTGCACCAATCGACACTCCGCCATGGATTGCAGGAGGAGATCCTGCGCTCCGGCGGAGTGGTTGGTGTTGGCCTGCAGGGAGGAGGTGCATGGATGGTGTACCCATTATCGGGTTGTGTCCATGACCTCCTCGCCAGCGGGCGATCGGACCGCGCTAGGAGCGGGAGCGGCCGTGGTCGTAGGGCCGCCCCGCGCCTTTGGGGCCGAAGCTGGAGGTTTGCACGCCCCAGAGCCCATGCGGTGCTTGGCGGGCTTATTGCCCGCCGCACACGCGGGGCAGTGGGGCGGGGCGGCGCAAGATGCCCGCCACGTGCCCGGTCTGACCGCAGCGGAAACACAATCCGCCGCAGTCGAAGCAATTAGTGCACGTCGGTCGAGTGTGTCCGACCGCCATGCACTTTGTAGCACCTCGCGGGCCGGTGCTCAAGCACGGTTACCCGCGCCGAGCTCCAGCCCACGAGGAGCCTGCCTGAGCCGGCCAGTTGCCTGACCGACTCTACCGGGCACTGCGCCCAGGCAGCACCTACGCCACCCGGACCGGGATGAATGGCACGACCCGGACGGTGTCTATGGGACACCCGGTTTTCGAGGCAATAGCCTCCCGGATGTCTTCCACCGTCACCGAATCGTCCTAACCCGAAATGCGCATTTCGGCGCACTTGACGGGCCTGGCGATCTTGATGCCACCCTCCACGGCGATAAACCTCGCAGCTTCTCGGCCACGCTGTCGGCCCGTCTTGGCGCCTCGGCCCCTGGGAACTCGAGAATTCGAGCCCCCGTCCGGGCCTTGCGGGTCCTGGCTTCGACGCCTCCAATATCGGAGACGTCTAGCTCCCGCCGGGCCTTCCTCAAGACGGCCTCGTAGCTGAGGCCCTTCTCGGCCGCCTCGGGCAGCACATGTGATCACCACTGCGGCCGTCTTCGGCGACTTGAGCCCCTTGGCGCGGTCTCTTCTTCCGTCTCCGGCTCCTGCCTGTGGAGCGGGGACCTCAGCGGCGCGCTTGGCCTCCGCTCTCCTTCTTTGGCCGCGACTCCTTCTGTCGCGCTCGGCCACCTGCCAACCCTGTTCGGGTACGGCAGTCGTGCCAGACGCGGAAGGTCTCGTCGCAGCCTCGCTGGTCGTCGCCGGCGGTGTTATTGCGGGCGACTTCAGCGGTCCGGCAGGAGCCGGAGCCGTCTTCCTCCTCAGGGCGGGTCCCTTCGGAGCTGGGCCAGGGCCCTTTGGGCTTAGGCCCGGCCGCGGCCGCGCGCGTAGCTCCCCACGCGGCCACCCTGACAAGGCAGCGGGGCGGGGGCTGGAGCCACATGCGGCCGCTTGTCCGCGGCGAGAGGTGGTCGGACACGTGGTTCTGGAGGCAACCTCGCCTCCAGAACGGCGAAGCGCGCATCGACGAGCTTGCCCACTGCGCCGATGATTTTGGCGAGGGCCTCGTCCGATATGCCTCCCACCTCAAACGGGGTCGGCTGAGCCTCCTCAGGGGCCCGTTGTACGGCGCCTGGCGGCTTTGGCGCCGCAGGGGCGCTAGCCGGCGGCAAGCGGTCCGCGGGGAGAGGCGTCAACCTCACCACCGGGACAGGGAGTCTCGCCGCGGCGACTGCGCCAGCGTCAGCCGGCGGCGCGCGCTTCGCGGCGGCAGGCGTCTTCCTCGCCGCGGGGACGGGTGTGACGGTGACGCCATCACCCAACGTCGTCGGCGCCGCAGCGCGAGGCGGCTTTGGCGCCGCAGCGGCCGCTGAGTAGCCGGTCTTGGCTGGTGGTGCGGCTGGCGCAGGCGACACGAACAGCGCCACCTGCGCCTTGAGGTCGGCCACGTCGATCAGCAACTGGCGGTTTGCCCGACGCATCTCCGCCAGCATGTCGCCCAGGTTCCTGTTTCGGGTCCGCAGGCCTGACATCTCGCCTCTAAGGCGGACATTTTCGGCCTGCAGATCCGTGGCGTCACCGGCGCGGACAGCGACCGCCGCCGCCCTTTCTACAGCCGAGGTCCCTCGCCCTCTTCGGGAGGCCATGATCTTAGGTGGAGGCATGTTGGCCACGCTCCCCTCGGTTTCGGCGCTCGAGCTGCCTCCCTTACTCAGGGGGCGCTTTCGCACCTGCGAGGGGAGGGCCTCCTCCTTCTTAGTCGCGGTCGCCGGCGGCGTCTTTGCTGCTAGACGCGCCGACGACCTAGTGGGGCCTTCACCAGCCGACCCGCTGCCCTCTTTGGACGGCCCTGCGGGAATATCACCGCCCTCGTCCATTCTGACGGTAGATCCGCCGCCCTCGTCTTCGGACGGCTCTGCGACATCGCTGTCGCCCTCGTCCGTCGACGGCTCTGCTGCGAGTCTACCGTCTTTCTTCTCTTCAGCGGCGGCAGCCTCCCTGCGCGCTCGCCGCTCCTCCAGCCGCCTTTTGTGGCTCAGGCCGTTGCCCCGGGTCTTTCTGGGCGACCTCCTCTTCTTCTTCTGGGCCTCCACGGTTTGTGCCGGGCCCTCGGCGGACGCCTCAAGTCCTGAGGACGAGGCGTCGTTGTCAGTTTTTCTTTGGCTTGACAAGGCCGTGGTGTGAGAATCACAGGGATTCCCGTCGGTAAATGTATTTAATTTTAAGGTATCCATATGATTCCCACGAGTAGGGGAGATACACAACGTCGACCCGGGCAGAGATCCCTTTACCCGGGCAAGCCTACATTTACCAACCAGGGGGTCAGCCGGTACCCTGGCTGGAGCGTGCTAACGACAGAACAACCCATCTGCCATGCATCTTCTCGCCGCACGCCAGAACTTAAGATTCTGGGTGATTTCCGAGTCCGAATGTTACTTCGAACTCTTTATAGAGGTTGTCTTCCTCGCGGTCCGGGCGGTTAAGCCAAGACCCTCGCTCCTGAAACTAAGACAAGCAAAGAATCAGGTTTACGATGTGTGGGCGGTGGCATGTGCCTGCCCAGCCCTCAAATAAATGAGTGACTGAGCCCGTCCCAATATTTCGCGTCCTATACCCTCTACTACGACTGTAGTAGAGTAAGGAGCGAAATCGCGCAGATATTCGCTACGGACGACAGTACAACAGAAGAACTGGGGACCGCCGCCCGCACCCAGGGTACACCGCGTGGAGGTTTCTGGGATAGTACCCCAACCTTAACTACTTACCCGCGGTAGTCGTAAAAATGATCAAATGATCACCAAGAATATAAACAAATCTTAGGAATTTGATACAAAATAATTGGCACGCATATTATCACATTTGTAATTCATGATAGATTGTTTTCACGCTGTAAAGAGTCCGTAATTTTGGTATATTAAAAATCAAATACAAAACGCGATAAAAGCCGTAAAAATGGTTCAATTTCAAATGTGTAATACTCGCATAAACATTAGAAATCAATAAGAAACTTATGAAACTAACTGGAGAGGAACTCGCCTCTCAAGCATAGCGGGCAAAAAAAAAAGAGGGTTATAGATTTCTTCGAAGATATTTCAAAATTGAATTCAAAGAAATACACTTCTGCCATTTTCATCATTGAAATTAACTGTGTAGTAGCAGCTACGAATACTATCAACCCTCACTTTGCGCGTGGATGTCGTAAAAGACGACTAAGAGCTTTATAACGACCTGGGCCATCTCCATCTGATGCCGTTTGGTCAACAATTACATTCCTAAAGAGGATTAATGTCTGGCAGGCGACCGGGCATAAAATTATTGCCAATAACTTTAACAATATGTACCATGAAAGAAGAGTACATATAGTATCGACCCCAAGTAATTGAGATAAGAGTAGGAGAATGATGATGATATCATAAATCATTCGTCGTTCGGTTTAAGATTTAACAGTAAAATAAAACCAAATAGTTATTTATACATATATATATATATATATACATATATGCATATACATATATATATATATATATATATATATATATATATATATATATATATATATATATATATATATATATATATATATATATATATATATATATTGTTTGGCTTGACCTATACCATACTTATCAGGCAACGGTATCATTTTTTTTTTCTTCTTTGCAGGGTGGATGTGGATGTGGTCGCGCCCCGACAAATCGATCCGGAGCGACAAAAGAGGCGGCGCGCAACCCCATGGACCTACCCTGCAAGCACCTCTCTTCACTGTATGAGCGGGCCACCGGTACCCGATCTTTGACTTCGGTGGCCATCAGGCAACGATATCATAATCATCATTTCAGCTCATATATCCACTGTTGGGCGCGAGTCTCCTCCATAATGAGAGTGAAATTGACCGACCACACCACGCCGGTCAGACGTATTGGTATTGGAATTTATTTCAAGTTTGCCAGCTCTTGCATATATATTATACGCGTTTTATATCCTTTAGTCGTCGCCTCGTCTCTTACAATCACCCACTTTTTCTCCCATTTCCATTCTTACTCCCATCCCATTGTTACACCGTCACCACACGGAAAACATCAGGTAACGTATAAGGTTTTAATTCGAGTTTTCTATCACTCGCAAATATATTATATGCATATCACTCAGTAGTCTTTTACGACGGTAGGGGGATATATAGTCTTTTTTAATTCATCCATATTACAAAAGTTTTGGCAATAGTTTCATGCTTAACCGCCTGCCTGCTCAACCATTCTTGGAAATATTATTGTTGACCAAACAGTATCAGATGAAGCTGGCTCAGGTCAATATAAAAAACTTATTCATCTTTTACGATGCCCATGAGTAAATAAGGGTTTAAGTAAGGGTTGGTAGCATTCATGGCCGCCACCACGCAGTATCATAGGTCAATAATTGATACCAGTATTCAAACCCGAAACATTAGCGTGGTAATGTATTAACTATTATTTTTTTATTCCGTTATTGCAATTAATATATAAAAATAATATTGTATGTGTGTCTGACTGTACGAATGCGCGACGACGCGCCGTCCTTAAAAGGGTTTGTACCAAAATATAATTTTGGAGTTGGCTGTACTTAGTTTTAACACAAAACATAATGGAGTCATTTTTTTTTTTGTAATTTTGTGTTTAATATAAAATTTCAATTTCAAATTAAATGATCAAATACTTTAGAAGAATTTTCAAACTCTTCATTCTCCTACTCTTGTCCCAATTACTTGAGGTCGATACAGCATGTTCTCCTCTTTATGTACTATGTGCATGTCGTAAAAGTTATTGGCAATAGTTTTATGACGACCGCTTGCTAGACGTCAACAATACAATGTGTTATCATCTCTTATATTCCTTTAGTTGGAAAACCGGCTAATTAATTACCGAAAGAATTTGCAGAAATCATTTCTTAACATACAAATAACATCAATAGCTGTGGCCACCCCGCCACGTTTTGTAGACCATAGTTTTATAATAATATCTCATTATGTACTACATCTGATGACCTTCATAGCCTAATTTAAATAGAAAAAGCAAAAGTAAGCTGTTTCACAATATGCTTTAAACCATCACAGTGAGCAAGGAAAGTCTGAACTAAAATAAAAAAAATACCAGATCATCATCATCATTATCCTGCTCCTATTCCAACTACATGGGGTCGACGCAATATGACCTTTTCTACCACTCAATCCTATCCGATGTCATCTCTGCGTTCACTCCCTTTCTATTCATACAAATTACCAGATATAATTAAAATAAGACAAAAAAAAATCAATTAAACATTTCTCTACTATATTCTATGTTCCCGAGAACCCGTCTAATGGAAAAAAGGATAAAATTTTAGGGTACCTTTTAATATTTTTTTTCATTAAAGTTTTTAATATTAATGGGAACGTATCGGAGTTACGGCGGAGTGTAATTATTTCCCGGATTTTACGTTTTTCCGGACGAGTCAACGCTACCTGACAATGTTGGGACATAAAGTTAGCGGGTATAAGATTTATACACACTTATAGGTTTTACTTACCATAAAATTATAAGATAATCTTATCAAAGAACGACCGTACTATGTGGCATTCTATAGTGAAGGTCTACTACCAATTGTCGACGTCGAAAAGCTAAATAATATCTAAGTGAATCTTACCAAATTATCATACTAAGTGATCAGAATTAGTATCACAGAGAAAATTAATGCTTAGGTCTACTTTTCGTTTAATATTATGTATATTTTATTCGTGTGACTAAATAATGTGTCCTAACTTTCCTAAACAAGTCGTGAATATCGGCTGGGCGCTTACCATCAGCTCGTAAACGTCCTTTGTTGGACATAGGGCTCCTCACGAAGGGCGGAATAATGCTATAATCGCTACGCTTGGCAGGTGGATTGGCGATCGTGGTGGATGTTGTTAAGTTTCCTAGGAGATAGCCGCTGCCTACTCTCTCGGAGACCCTTAGCCGATTTTTACGAGTCCCACTGGCAAACAAGGGGTGACGAAAGTTATATTCTTTTCCCATCGCTAGACGGGGATAAAGGTAGGTAGTAAGGCTAGAAAGGTTTATACCTATCTAATATAAGTATCTAATTGCGATCGCCAGTCCACTTGCTAAGCGTGGCATTTATGGTATAATTACCTGCCGGAGAGGCCTATGTGTAAGAGTGGAAGGCGATGATAATGGATAGTATAATTTTACTCGTGTAATAGATTAGGAATAGAAATTCTTTTTTTATTAAAATGAGGCATACATTTGAATACTACGCCACAGATGGTGTATTGCTTAACATACCGACTTACGGTATCGAGTTCATGGGTTCGATTTCGAATGAATAAACGATTCACAACTATTGTTCTCGAGTCTGAGTGTAATTTGTGTCCATTAGTTATATGTTTATAAAGTCCTCCGCAATACAAGGACTACTTCCTTATAGCAAGTTGTTCTCTAAAAAAAAAATACGCAAAAATGAAAACAAATAATCCCTTCCTTTCCCGAGGTTGCCGTAAAAATACAACTACAGGGTATAAAACTCATCATCTCAGCTGATAATCTTGGATAATTAATTTTGTGATGAATTTGTTTGAACTACAAATTCCAGTTTTTTTTAATTCTAAATAGGTAGTTTAGTCATACCCTTTTATAGAGTCAGGATAAAAATACACTATGTCACCAACCTTTATTTTCCCACTGGAGTCGTAAAAGCCGGTAAAATAATCACTGATAAACCGGACAGTAACACTTGGGGATAATCTTAACACTGAAAGCGTGATGATTATGATGCTATGCCTCCATGAAGGGACCTATGCCTAATAATGAACGTCAATCGATTGACAGATGGATGGATATCTTTGGTGAGAAATTAGATCTTTTACCCATTGAATCACAAATGCGTCTTAAATTCCATTCTCTGGTTTCATCTCTGTCTATGTACGTTCGTGCCAGAATTCTGGAGTCTATTGGAATATGTGCCGGAAGTATTGTGGAATATATAAAGAAAATTGACCTAATATACTAAGCTAGTCTGACCTAAATTCTATCCCTTAGTCTTTATTTATTATGCTAACTTATAAGTTAAATAATAAACTTTAATATAATTATTTCTGATATTTACGCGAGTACTTATTACACGTATTGAATTAAAACATAATTTTACGAAACGAGAGAACGGTTCTACTTGATCATGAATGCTGTAAAATGTTCAAAACGGCGGGCAATTAAAAATCAAATACACACGCGATAGAATCCGTAAAAATAGTTTTACTCTTCATAGTTATGCTAACAGCATAAGATTTAATATCGAGTTTTCTTGCATTATTTTATCTATATATTATATTCCTTACTTGCAATACCCACGGGCAAAAGGAAAGACGGGTGGTGAGTTGTTTATCATGAACAAACGAAAGAGGTTTTTACTTCCAAAATTACATAATATCTATATCCGCTATTTCTATGGCCGCTTAATGTTTTAGTATAAATATAAAAATGGCAGGTGTATTAAAATTAATTTGTTTTCGTCTGGCAATGTAGAATTAATTCCGTCTCGATGATCACTACCGTTTTATCTATAACAAACGTTTACAGCTATGTTTGTTTGTATTTATTATATAGAATCATTTTATCGTTAGTCTGCTCTTATCTCAATTACTTGTGGTCGAAGCAATATGTACTCCTATTCCATTGTACATATTGTAAAAGAGATTGGCAATAGTTTTATGATCGGCCGCCTGCTTGACGCCTTAACCCTTCTTTGGAATGTAATACAACCATACAGCTTCAGTCAGAGTTGGCTCAAATCGATATCAAGTCATCTTTAACGACATCGACGAGCAAAGTAAAGGTTGGTAGTATTCGTAGCCGCCTACACATAGCAAAAAATTACGTAGAATCTTTCGTTCGTTCTAATCGTTTTATTTCGATAATTTTGTTTCAAATAAAATACATGTATTCTAATTAAATTAATTAATTTAGTTAATTTTCCGCGTGGTGACGGCATAAGAATACAATTCACCACCCCCTATCTTACCCGTGGGTGATCGTACGAGACGACTAAGGGATGTAAAACTCAAGTAACATCACCAAACAAAACCCTATACCAACACGTCTGACCAGCGTGGTATAGTAGGTCAATTTCCCTCCCATTATGGAGGAGGCCCGAGCCCAACAGTGGGACATATATGGGCTGAGATGTGATTCTAATAAAAAAATTACGCATAGGTATATATATGTTGCTGGCTTCTCTAGTTACGTCCATTTACTATTATTTGTAAAGAATTTACAAACATAATTAGGAAGTTAGATTTCGAAGAAAAGTTCGCCACTGATGAAAAAGACCGGATATTGGCGGCCCATTCCATCGCGCGGGGTGTGAACCTAACCATCAAAAAAATATGCAGCTTATAAATTCTGGTATTCGCTATTTTTAAGTCAGTGATAATTATCATACATACATACATATCATCACGCCATATCCCTTGCAGGGTAGGCAGAGAGAACAGAATGCCAGAGAACTCTATCTTTGCATACTTCACTCACTTCCTCAACATTTATAATTCTCTTCATACACGCTCGCCGGTTTCGGAGACTCTTGACTCCACCTTCCTTCAGTACATGACCGATCTGGTCTAGGTAGGTTAGTCTCGGTCCCCCTCGGTACCTACCTACATCCTTCCACTTTCGCATTGTATATCTTCTTAACCAGGCGCTCGTTCGGCATTCTTTCCACATGTCCGAACCATCGGAGCATTCCCTTTCGCATCTTTACACCAATCTTTACACCAATACAGTGATAATTATCAATTTTTGAATATTTCAACATATACATAGTTAGCAGCTTTAAAAGGTTCGAGTCATGTAGATACCGTTGGTTCAAAGTCGAAAACTTCTGTAAAATTCCCCCACTATGATGATTCTAAAATATAAAAGAATAATTAATAAAAAAGACAAAGTTTAAACTCGTTCGTGAACTAAAAATAAAAGGAAGAAGAAGAAGACTGGATCACATGTCTTTTATTTCATTGTTACTAATAAGCAGCTTTCAAGAATATCATAAATTTGATAAAAATCGTAAGTAAAGACAGAAAACAAAACATTAAAATATTGAAATAAAACTATTTCTACGGAATCTATCGCTAATCAAATACAAAATATTTGATTTTTAATTGCCCGAAATTTTGAACATTTTACAAAGTTCATGACTGCGGGAGTACTGTCCTTTCATAAAAAATATTCTATTTCAATATGTGTAATACTCGCATGAATATAAAAAATAATTGTATTACCATATTGATTACCTACTCAAAATAATTTACTTCATACAATAAACAGGTTATCTAATATATATATATAGTAACCTTGCCTCTATATCCTGAAACAATTTACATTATTGCACATCTCATAAGTGAAGCGTTGAGGTCTTGCTCTACTCTCGACATATAAAAATTAAGCACTTTTCAAACCTAAAAATGATTGTATTTTTCTCACATTGCACTTATAGGGTAATATTATAATACATATGTCAAGAAAAAACATTAGTTTAAACGTATTTGATATTTTTAAAAAGCAATTATTTTGTTTAAAGTAAGAAAATAGTTGATTAAAATAAATATTCGAGGACGTCGGATAAAATATTTTGTATCTGGCAGGATCACGGCCGTAAAAATTAATGTATATATAAAGACTAAAAACGTGAAGATATTTATCTATAACTCGACACTGGCACCAATAGCTCGTATAAGCTGATTGCCAATACATAAGAAGAAGAAGAATAGTAAATGATAATCCATCCATCCATCAGCCCGTAAACGTCCACTGTTGGACATAGGCCTCCCCACGAGAATGCCATCTATAACGGTCCTGTGCCACCTGCATCCAGCGGTTTTCTGCGACCTTGATGAGGTCATCAGTCCACCGAGTGGGGGGTCGTCCTACGCTGCGTCGTCCGATTCGTGGTCGCCACTCGAGAACCTTTTTTCCCCAACGGTTGTCGGTTCGTCGAGCGATGTGGCCTGCCCATTGCCACTTCAACGTGCTAATTCTTCGGGCTATGTCGGTTACACCCGTCCTTCTACGGATTTCCGTATTTCGGATTTTATCACGTAGAGAAATACCGAGCATAGCCCTCTCCATAGCACGCTGAGCGACTTTGAGCCTTTTTATGAGGCCGACATTTAGAGACCACGTTTCAGTGCCGTAAGTCATCGCTGGTAACACACACTGGTTATAAACCTTTGTTTTCAGACACTGCGGAATATTAGACGAGAAGATCCTCCTAAGTTTCCCGAACTCTGCCCAGCCGAGTTGGATTCGTCGGCTGACCTCTTTCTCGAAATTGGATCTACCTAATTGGACTGTTTGTCCTAGGTAAACATAGTGATCGACAACTTCGAGAATTGCATTCCCAACCAGGACCGGTACAGAAATGACATGGGCATTAGACATGATTTTCGTCTTGTCCATGTTCATTTTCAGCCCTACTAGTTGGGACACCTTGCTGAGGTCATTGAGCATGGTGCCAAGGTCCTCCAGGGATTCTGCCATGACTACGATATCATCTGCGAATCGAAGGTGAGTGATGTATTCGCCATTGATGTTGATGCCGAGTCCGGTCCAGTCTAAGAGCTTGAAGACATCTTCCAGCGCAGTGGTGAACAGTTTCGGAGAGATAACGTCTCCCTGTCTCACACCTTTCTGCAGCTGGATCGGTTTCGTACTCTTATCCTGGATGCGGACTGACATAGTAGCGTCTTTATACAAACACTTCAGCACTTCGATATATCGATAGTCAATTTGGCACCTCTGAAGGGACTGCAGCACTGCCCAAGTTTCGACAGAATCAAAGGCTTTCTCATAGTCCACAAACGCTAGACACAGAGGCCGATTATACTCCTCGGTCTTCTGTATAATCTGGCGTAGCGTGTGGATGTGGTCTATGGTACTATAACCTTTTCGGAAACCGGCTTGTTCGGGCGGCTGGAAGTCGTCTAGCTTGCGCGCGAGTCGGTTCGTAATGACTCTTGAAAACAGTTTGTATACGTGGCTCAGGAGTGAGATGGGTCTGTAATTCTTTAAGAGCGTTTTATCGCCCTTCTTGAAAAACAGCACCACCACACTCCTGGTCCACGACTCTGGAACGTCGCCCCCGAGAATGACAGAATTAAATAGCTTCTGTAGGGCTTTTAAAACTGGCTTGCCGCCTGCCCTCAGGAGCTCTGTGGTAATTCCGTCATCTCCCGGTGCCTTTCCGTTCTTTAATTGTTTTAGAGCCATTCTGATCTCGTACAAGCTGACGTCCGGGATTTCTTCGGTATAGTGCCGAGTTAGCTTGGATCTGGGGTCTTGGACCAAGCTGACAACAGGATTCAGGGATGATTTGTACAACTGCCCATAGAACCTTTCGACCTCTCCCAAGATCTCACTCTGGGATGAAATGACAGTACCGTTATCGGTCTTCAGCTTAGTCATTTGGCTCTGCCCGATAGACAAATCTCGTGCGAACACTTTGGAGCCTCGATTTCGCTCTATCGCCTCTTCAATACGCAGTGTATTGAATCGGCGAATATCGCGTCGCATAGATTTAGAGATTTGTCTATTAAGCTGCCTGAGTTCGGACCAATCGGCTGAAGACTGTACCGTCATTTCCTTTCTCCTCTCCATGAGTTGAAGAGTCTGGTCAGAAAGCTTTTTTGTTCTAGTAGCGCGACGGGCCTTAAAGAATTTTGACCCGACCGCGTGGACAGTTTCCACGAACCTGTTGTTCATATCGTTCGAAGATTCGCACTCTTCCAGGCATTGGAAGCGATTATGTAATTCGAGTTGAAAGCTATCGGGGTTCTGGTATTGGACAGGTGTAGGTCGGAGTGTAGACTTCATCAAGCGGGACCGCTCGACTTTCGTACGAAGATTCAATGTGCCTCGAACCATCCGGTGATCACTCCCAGTTTTAATCCTGCTGATCACAGAGACATCAGTGAATATTTGTCGTTTGTCCGTCAAGATGAAGTCTATCTCATTTTTAGTGGATCCATCAGGGCTAATCCAGGTCCACTTCCTTTGTGGCCGTTTCTTGAAGAAGGAATTCATCATAAAGAGGCCTTCCTTCTCCTAAAAGTCGGCCAGTTTTTGGCCCCTTTGGTTTCTCTGTCCAAATCCATATTGCCCCACTCTCAACTCATCGTCTGTCCTTTTGCCTAGTTTTGCGTTGAAGTCTCCCATAACTACCGTGAAGTGGGTTTTGGACGTGTGGATGGCTTTCGGGATATCCTCGTATAAGGCCTCCACTACGTCGTCGGAGTATGTCGAAGTCGGTGCGTAAACCTGTATGAACTTCAACGAATACCGTTTGGTAATTCTGAGTATAAGGTACGCTACCCTTGTTGACACACTTTCGATCCTCTCCACGTTCTCTACGAGAGACTTACGAACGATAAACCCTACACCGCCTTGGGATGGGTGATCTCCCTCCCGGTAGAAGAGCAAATTGCCAGACCGGAGGATTATCGTGCCCTCTCTTCGCACTTCTGATAATCCTACAATGTCCCATCGGATTTTGCTCAATTCCTCTTCCAGTTCGATGACCCTCTCGTCGGTCCTAAGCGTCCGAACGTTGTGTGTTACCAGGGCCAAGGGTCGATTTTTTTGGTAGCCGGATCGCGGCCGGAGATTCCTAGCACCCCCTGCCCCGCCACCAACAGGCCCGCTACCAAAATGAGCCCGTGGAACAGCGGAACTGCCGTGACTGGGGGCCGTGACTATTTGTGCATCCATATTTATTTTTGGGGGGGTAATAATGCCATAATCGCCACGCTTGGCGAGCGGATTGGCGATCGCGGTAGATGTTATTAAGTTTCCCGGGAGATAGCCGCTGCCCAATCTCCCGGTGAGACCCTCAGCCGATTTTTACGACTCCCACGGGCAAGTAAGGGGTGACGACCTTTGTATTCTATTCCCGTCGCCACATGGGGGTAGTAAATGATAAATAATATAAAAATTATGAGGCGTGCGCTTTTGGATTTGCCAAATTATTTTCATATTTCTATCCCGTTTGTATTTGATTTTTAATTTCTCAGCGTTTCGAACACTTTACAACGTTCATCAACACGGGCAGACGGATTACCTCATCAATTTATTAACCAAGAATTATATGTAAAAATTATGTATAGGTATATAAAATTTCTGCTTTTTATAAAAGGTTATTAACTTTTTTTATTTTGCGTTAGGGGCCATCCATTAATCACGTAAGGTTTGATTGGGTTGAGTGTTTTTTGACAAAAATCACGAAATATCACAAGGGGAGTAGTAAGGTATAGTGTCCGACCGAAACTGGTTTTTACGACCGAAACCGAAACGGTTTCGGCAACGGTCTCAGTTTCGCCCGAAACCGAAACTTTCTTATAAAGATCATGTTTTCAGAGAAAAATAAAGAAAATGTATTATAATCAGTCAGTTTTAATTTTTTCTTTAAATCACATAGGTAGCTTTAATACTTATTTATGTTGTTACCTGATGCACTGCAAATAAACAGGTTACGACATGATTAGGCACGCGGACGCGGCCAAATGTCATCGTCGCTTGGATGTCATTTACCACGCCGAACACACCCGAGCACAACGCGGAAACTCCCGAATGCAGTTTCGGTTTCGATCGTAGTTTCGGCAGGTTTGCTGCCGAAACCGAAACATAACCGAAACTCGATTTTTCGAAACCGAAACGAACGAACGATTCGGTCACGAACGAACATTCGGTCGGACACTAGTAAGGTATCATGTGTATTTATTTTTTCATCAAAAGCTGCGATTTCTAAACTTCTTCTTTTTCAAATTCGCGTCAAAAGTCGAAATACAAGATGGATTTCTAAACTGAAAAGCGGCGTGTAGTGTGACTCTGACTTGCCGTTGCCAGGCTACGTACAAATTTTAAAGTAGGTGATCAGTATAAAGACCTTTTTGCGAAGTGTAAAAAAGCAAAAAACCGAGAATATAATGAGCTGTGGGCTACTTCTTTGTAAGTACTTACTAAAAATTCACGTGATGTTCAGTCTTAAACCTCACCACGTATCACCCAGTTAGGGGGGTTAAGAAGTGCTAAAAAAAAAAAAGAATACGTGATTAATGGACGTCCCCTTAAACGCAACAGAAAACAACGTTTTAAAATTAACTTGCGAGCAATGGTGTACGATGATTTTTAAAACTAAATTTAAAATTGAAAAAGGGAAACTTTATTTTTTTATTACGATACCTATTTTATATATAATCTAATGATTTAATTTATATTATTTTAGTTTATTTAGATAATGATGATCATGATTTTAGTTGTTATCAAATAACAACAAGGTTGAGTGCTTGTACTTTTATACGAAATGTGCTATTTTAAGTTGTTCTTATGTCAGTTAATGAGTTGTTCCAATGACATTCTTCCTAGAACTTCTTAAATAGTTCTAATTCAGATTTTAGACTCGTGTTACATAATAAGAATTCGCTTTATACAAAATTGTTTTAGTAACTATAATTTTTAAAGCGGTTTGGGACTGAATTTACACTTCTCTGGTGTTTAACGTAAAATCAAAGTAGTAATAATAAATAACTGGCAATTAATTTATACCAATAATTTTTGCTTTGTCAAATTTGTGTTATTTTCCAATTATGGTTTATAGTATTTAATACCAAACAGAAAATTATTTTTTTGTTACAGCACCGCCATCTATTGGCGAGTAGCAACAAACAATAGCTGAATAGCTTTTTAAAGAATTATAATACAATTTCTAATATTATAATTGATATATTTTTGTTTTTTAACAATTAAATATTAATTAAATTAATTAAATTATTGCTGTAAATTAATTCAATAAACTAATGAAATTTAAATTTCTATTCGACCTTAATTATAATTTTAAATATTGTGCCATCTAGTGTCGACTAAATTTATTTATTTTCACACATTTTTTCATTTTTCAATAAAAAAAGCAAATGAGATTCAGAAATAGTTTCAAATTATTTTTTTGTATAATACATCTAATAGACGTAGATTACGAAACTTACCTAACCGTAGAACTTATTTTTTTTTAACAAAGGAACTATGTATCCAAATAGTTTTTTTTAGAAAGGAATAATTACTATTTTCCAATTTAAGTACTTGAATTATTTTTTATGTACTTACTAACATCCGTGCCATTCATCCTTTGCAGTCCATTCACGTCCTATTATTGGGCTTGGGTTTTCTCCACAATGAAAGTTAACCTGCTATAACATTCTGGACAGGCAGGATAAGATTTTGTAGCAATTATATCTCGTCTCTTTCATTAATTATTTTCATTTCATATTACTTACTTGTTTTTTACTACACTCACTGCAAAAGAAAATAGTAACAAATATGGTTTAACAAATATTTCCACGACATTTATGATGAAATAAGATGAACTCATCAACTCTTCATCTTTTTTTATTGCTTATGGTGGCAAACGATCCCACCGAAGTCAAAGATCGGGCACCGGTAGCCCGCTCGCACGGCGAAGAGAGGAGTTTTACGGTGGGTCTATGGGATCACGCGCCGCCTTTCCGTTACCCCGGACCGATTTGGCGGGGCGGGACGCATCCATAGTCCACCAAAAAAAAAAAAAAAAACTTAAGGGAAAGTGTCACTGCCGCCCATGGACCTTTGCAATACTAAGGGTATAGCTAGCCCGCTGTCTACCAATACAAACCCCAAACCCACTCCAGTTGGAGTGCCGGCTCTCTCACTAACCGAACGAAACGCAGCAGCAAATCGCTATTGCTTAAACGTCGATCTTCTACTTCTACGAGAGTCGGACCGGCCAGCGGCTGTAATATGCTATAAGAAAACATGTCCATAGCGTGCTCCTACCACTATTAAAATTATTATTATTCTGCTTTTAACCCAAATACTTGAGGTCAGCGTAATAGGTAGGTACTCTACTTCCACAGTAAACATTGCAAAAGTTATTGGCAATAGTCTTATGACCAGCTGCCTGGCGAACATTAATCCTTTTTAGGAATGCAAATTCTGATCATACGTCGTTTTTAACCATGAGCAATGTAAGGCTTGGTAATATTCTTAACCGCTATCACAACAAGGGGAATATAATGAACTATTTTATAATTAAGATCTAATTTAACTATATTTTTAGAAATAAAAATTATCATTATTATTAATCCATCGTGTCACTAATTATAAGAGAAGGAAAATTTGAAATAAAATCTTATACCAACACGTCTGACCAACGTGGTATATATGTCAATTTCCTTCCCATTACGGAGGAAGCTCGAGCCCAATAATAGGACATATAAGAACTGGGGTGAGGTGTTTGTGTGGTCATTGCCATCTATCAGAAAACATTTACACATTCCGTTCCCATTTCATCATCATCTCAGCTAATATATGTCCCACTGTTAGGCTCGAGCCTCCTTCACACAAGAAGAAAAATTGACCTACTACATGACGCTGGTCAGACTGGTAGTTATAGGGTTTTATTCGAATTTTACTTCTCTTGCATAAATGTTATATACATATTTTATCCCTTCATTTGGACATTTAGAAAGAATGAGTGACGAGAGGTTGACGAAGCAAATATATAAAGCAAGCGTGAATGGGACGAATACAAGGGGAAGACCACGTCATACTTTTCTGCACCAAGTTGGAGATGTGTTGACGAGAGGTCTTATTAAGAGTATGCGTAATCGTAGAGCATGCATGAAGACTGTTATGAGTGTGAATGAAGCGATGGAAGTATGCCAGGATCGTGGTTTGTGGCAATCCGTAGTCTCTGCCTACCCCTCTGGGAAACAGGCGTGAGGCTATGTATGTATGTTTATCCCTTCGTCTTTTACGATGTACACGGGTAAGATAAGGGGGTAGTGAATTGTATTCTTACTCCATCACCACACATTTAATTCTCTAATATTATAGCTAGAATTATATTAAGCGATATTATGATCCAATGGAGACCGAGACTAACTTACCTAGACCAGATTGGTCATCTACTGAAAGAAGGTGGAGTCAAGAGTCTCCGAAACCGGCGAGCGTGTATGAAGAGAATTATGAATGTTGAGAAAGCGAGTGAAGTATGCAAGGATAGAGTTCTCTGGCACTCTGTTCTCTCTGACTACCCTACAAGGGACATGGCGTGATGATATGTAACTATGTATGTATGATCCAATATTTTATTTTTAGTTCAACATTTAATGTGCTATTTTTAAAAACGTCTCTCAGAAAGGTGAGAATGCGAGTGACAATTTGGTTACATCATGTAACCACATTAGCCCAATTGATACCGATTCAAATTTCACATGTAATGATTTTTTGTTCGCCAATGAAGTTATTATAAATAAGCCTAATCAAATAATAAATCATTATAGAATAAATAGTAGTGTTTTCCATTTAGTAAACACAGAGGGACTCTGCGGCACACTGCGAAACACCGCCAAACACTGTGTAAAAGTTTATATGAAACAGCTAGCTGTTTCTTTTACACAGTGTTTGGCAGTGCCTCACAATGCACCGCAGAGTCCCTCTGTGTTGTAAATGGAAAGCAACCTATATATATAATCATTTTAGATATTAAATTCAACTTAACAGGCTTACAAATTGTACAGTATTTTTTTTTCAAGTCCTTTCAATCGACAACCCGTATCACAGAAACGATAAAAACAAGTAAGTCCGTACTGAATTGAATGTAATCCCTCAATCGCCGCGTCGCTGTTGATCGCCGCTCACTACATATATGTATTGAATAGCGTTTTCATTTCCCCGAGTCTACTGGTAGGTAATTTTTTGCGATTGGAGATAGGTACGTAATATTTGCAAAAATGGTTCTTTTTTGTAGTGAAAACTTTTTCAGGTACGCTGTGCATTTTATTTTATGGGTTTTAAATTAAACTAAATCAAATGACGCACGTATATGTAACGCTATTTAGAATAAAGTTGGTTCTTGTCTAGTAAGAGGGCATATTTAGACTGTTTTTCTAATTACGATTAGTTAGAAAAGGTTTCTGGATCAAATTAGCGATGTATTGACGAGAGGTCATATTAAGAGTATGCGTAATCGTAGAGTATGCATGAAGACTGTTATGAGTGTGAATGAAGCGATGGAAGTATGCCAGGATCGTGGTTTGTGGCAATCCTTAGTCTCTGCCTACCCCTCTGGGAAACAAGCGTGAAGCTATGTATGTAGAAAAGGTTAACCAGAGTAATTAATACACAATTTAATTTAAAAGTGTAAACCTTGAAATTTTCTAAACACTTATTCAAATAATCCGGTGCTAGTGGACAATATGCTCATAATGCTGGCAGTTAGATAGCAATTATTAACCTCTGTGCCAAGTAAAGGCCAGCAAACTGGTCATGTGTAGCTTCACATTATAATGAAGCTTCATTTAACAATAGGTGCTTATATATATATATATATATATATATATATATATATATATATATATATATATATATATATATATATATATCATTTCATCCATATGGACGCCAGGCACCCATGAACTCAGTGTTTCCACTCCAAAAGGTTCGAATATGTATATACTATCTAGAATCTGTATTCTATATGCGCCTTTTGAGTTTGTCCGCTGATTCTGCCGCCACTCCAGCCTCGCAGGATTTAGTTAAGTACCTAGTAGTAGAGTCATATTGTTGATTGTTTTTGTCTATAGTGGCGCGCCAGTCCTTCCAAAATAGTACCACTCTCGCCGATAACCAACGTTTAAGCAGTCACTCTGCTGTTGTACTTTGTTCGGGGAGTGAGAGCCAAATGACCAGTTTTCTGGGTGGGTTTGAGTTGGTAGACAGCCACCTAGCTGTACCGTTGGTATTGCTAAGCTCCATGAGCAACAGAAACACTTATTATCAGCTGTGTTGCTATAATTTTGAGATTATTAAATTGTGAAACTATATTAATATAGTCACAATTTAAATAGCAACACAGCCTTACCTTATCGTGGTAGGATCGTCATCATCATTTGAGGGATGAAAGTTTATTAATAAACTTTCATCCCTCAAATGACGTTGAAGATCCTACCATGATAAGGTAAGGCGACATATAATGTTCTAAATTCGTCACCAAATAGGTGAATAAGTTAAATTATTAAGTCGCCTAAATTTGTTTAAAAAAAAATCATAACAATATAAAATAACTTCAAAATATCTTTATAAACACCGTAATAGCAGCCTAAATTCTTTTATAAAATTACACCTATTAGTGATGTGACAAAGAAGATGCCATAAATACTACAGAACCCTTTCGCTTTCTCGCCAAATCAGCCGGCATTTTTTCCGACCTTTTGCAATTACGCCTCACACGACTGAACATCAGCGAGAGTGACGTATATTTTGTATTCTTTGCCCTTTTTTTTTCATCCTTTTTACCCTTTTTCAATCTATTTTTTTCCACAGTGAGGCGGATTTTTCGCTTATTTACCCGCTTCATTGGCTTGTAAGTGAGATGAAGGGGATGTTTTTATCTGTTTTGTTTTTGAAAGGCTTTTCACAACGCTTATTGGATTTGGGTCAAAGCTTTTTGTGACATGTTCGTATTGGATTCTTTCAGTGCAGCGCTTTAGTGGCAATTGGCAGAACTAATTTAATAGTGACATCTATTGTTGAATAGAAAAAAGAAAAGAAATTTGGTCTTATTAGAATATATAACTGAAACACATGGATACATTGTATATAATTTAAAATGCAGCTTAATAGCAATAAAGAATTGACTACCAAATACCTCCATTATACAATATGGAGATTTATAATGGGAATTTAAGTTTCATTTCGATTTCTCTTTGTAGAATATATTCTGTTGTATTACAGAGATATTTTATTATCACTATTACTCTCTAATTGTATTAAGAGATCCACACAAAAGTGTTTTATAATATTTTCACTGTAAGTCTTCAACTATCTTTATGACAAGTGAACCTCCGATGTTAGACGTAATGGCCTTATCGCCACGATTGCCAAAAAGTTTAGTGCTAATAGTACCTAGTGATTTCTGCTGGTCATCCTTCAACCGGCTTTTACGATTACCTAAAGATGATAATGGGTGGTGATATATTAAATTCCCAGCCCATCACCCCACAGGAATTAACTAGTATTCATTAATTTAAATATTAAATCATAAAGAGTATAAAACAATATCTGTAATTTCTTTCAATCGTTCGCATTCGTAATGACGACGTAAGAGAGCGAGTAGGTATGAAAGAGAGTATCAGTGTAAAGATGCGAAAGGGAATGCTCCGATGGTTCGGACATGTGGAAAGAATGCCGAACGAACGTCTGGTTAAGAAGATATACAATGCGAAAGTGGAAGGATGTAGGTACCGGGGGAGACCGAGACTAACCTACCTAGACCAGATCGGTCATGTACTGAAGGAAGGTGGAGTCAAGAGTCTCCGAAACCGGCGAGCGTGTATGAAGAGAATTATGAATGTTGAGGAAGCGAGTGAAGTATGCAAGGATAGAGTTCTCTGGCACTCTGTTCTCTCTGCCTGCCCTGCAAGGGACATGGCGCGATGGTATGTATATAAATAAGTTCTTTCGATAAATTATTTAGAAAATTAAATGTATAGAAAGAGTAGGTATTATGAACTAGTCAATACTTTACATTATATTTTACGCCTTATTATTTTATTTTAGTAAATACAGCTTAACAAGAAGAAAGAAAAGAGATAGAAACGAGAGAGAGGCAATGGAAGAAAAGTCGAGAAAATATCATTTTTAAACTGGCGATATATATGATGGCGAAAAGGATAGATTAGAAAAGAGACAGATAATGAACTAAAGAAGAAATAAGTCTTGTTTTTCACATTAGATAAAGATTTTTTTTATTGCTTATGGTGGCAAACGAGCAAACAGCACACCTGATGGTAAGTGTCACTGCCGCCCATGGACCTTTGCAATACCAAGAGTATAGCTTAGGCCGCTGCCTACCAATAAAATCCCCAAACCCACCCAGTTGGGCTTCCAGCACTCTCGAGATAGTAGAAGAGTAAATATAAAGATATTAAAAAACTACATAGCACGCTTCAGATTTAGCGTATAATAATAATAGTAATCAAGATTTTTTTACCTAGTCAACTTTTACTGTTGATAATATTTTTTTTTTAATTCATTATCACCGGCAATACAGAAAGAATAAACCTGTCAGTTTATTTTACCCAAAAATAAAAACCCAGATTAACTTAATAAACGTAAAAAGTCCCCTCTGGGTACAAAATTAAGTCGCAATTACACGTATCACGTAAAAAATATTCTGTAAACTGTTCGTTGCTACCCCTACGGTAGGGGATGACCGAGAAAATGGATTTTTAAGTGGCGCCTCTGTCCAGTCCAGTGATTTATTGTAAGAAACCACCTTTAAGGTAAGTTAATATGGAAAGATTATTATTAAAATAAATAATAATATTTTTAAAAAGCTCCTGATGTTTACTCGAGTATTTCATATATTAATATGTATTATAAATGCAAATTTAAGTATGTTTGTTTGTTACGTAAAAACGCCTAAACGTTGAACCAATTTAAAAAAAATTCGCCAATGAAAAGTTAAATTATCAGTGAATAAATAACATATGTTATATTTTATCCTCATATTTCCACGAGGACGGATACTATGATGACAAAATAAAACAAAACTGATTCCTCTCAACTCATATACGTTCTGCTGCTGGGCTTGACCTGCCTCTATAGTGGGAGGGAAACATTGAAGGTGATAGATTGACGGTACTCAGAATAGAATGCATCATCTTCTAATCTTGTCTGTGAGATGTAAGAGATAACTAAGGAATATTATTGTATAACATCTATGTAAGAGACGGAAATGTAAAAATGCGAAAGGGAATGCTCCGATGGTTCGGACATGTGGAAAGAATGCCGAACGAACGCCTGGTTAAGAAGATATACAATGCGAAAGTGGAAGGATGTAGGTACCGAGGGAGACCGAGACTAACCTACCTAGACCAGATCGGTCATGTACTGAAGGAAGGTGGAGTCAAGAGTCTCCGAAACCGGCGAGCGTGTATGAAGAGAATTATGAATGTTGAGGAAGCGAGTGAAGTATGCAGAGATAGAGTTCTCTGGCACTCTGTTCTCTCTGCCTACCCTGCAAGGGATATGGCGTGATGATATGTATGTATGTATGTATGTAAGAGACGGAAAACCTGAGATAAAACCCTAGACCAACCGATCTCACTAGCAAGGTATAGTAGGTCAATTTCCCTCCTATTTTGGAGTGGCTCGAGTTCAGCAATGGGATGTTTATGAGCTGAGATGATGTTACCGATTTTATTATATATGTTTTTATTATAAACTAGTAATAACTGGTTGAGGTATTAATAAATCGAAACGTGCTTTCACGGCGTTACGAATACTTTACAGCTTTCATATTCGCTGGTTTGATGACGAGTTAAGTATATACCTGTTATCAAAAGTATATTGCAATAAATACATAGGTGTCGCATAGATGTCAGAAAATGGATTGGTGAATGGATCACCTCAAAAGGTGTTCCTTTTTTTTGGGAGGGCGTTCACAATTTATCACAGCAAAAATGTATAGCAAGCGATGGTGCATACTTTGAATAAACGATTTCTTTAATTTTTTCCTCAATCGACAATTACGTTTACAAAAAAAATAAGAATTACTAACCGCCACAGCTGGTATACCTATTCCTTTCTTTCTTTCTAAAAGTAAGGTTTCTAGCTTTCTCCGTAAGAGAGGATTGCCGTAAGCGCCACATTGGACAGATGTCACTATAAATGATTTAAAATTATTTATCATTTTACTTGCCAAATGTAGCGAATTTGGTAAAATCCATCGTTGTAGTCCAGTGGATGGATTAATTTCAACATAGTTCTTCTCTATACTTCACAACCGCGTTGACGTGTTTTTTTCCCGGACATACGCTCTGGGCGCTCTGATCACGGCTAACAAATCTGTTAATCGCTTACACCGCTTTTTTACCGCTCCTTACCGCACAAGTTAATTTTACGGTTGTTTGCGGAAAGGGCGTGTCTGTGGGGAAATTTTATGCTATTTTTATTGTGTCAATAAATCCACACTAAGTTACACAAAATATCTTCCAAAAAGCTGTTCAAGTTAGTTTTTTTTATTGTTTATGGTGGCAGACGAGCAAGTAGAACACATGATGGTAAGTGCCACCCGGACCTTTACAATACCAAGGGTATAGCTAGGCCGCTGCTTACCAATACAAACCCCAAACCCAACCCACAACCACATTCTACATGGCGCTACGGAAGAACAGCGTTGTGGTTTACCATGTGAGTTACCACAATATATACTGAGTAACGAGCCTTTTTACTTGCTCTTGCTGCTTGGTTGGGATGCCAGTTCTTCTATGTACATTTCTCGTCTCATTTACATATCTCTCGGCTTATCTGTTATAAATCTTAACTATATGGTATGTATGTGCTATCATGTATTTTAATCACATACAAAAAACTAAAATTTAATTTCAACAATTATGATTAACACATTCATTCATTGTATTCCAATGTTTTAATTATTGATAAAACTCATACAAACGCGAATGGAAATCCATGAGATTAGTTTCATTTGATATGATAAGTTTGATATTCGAAATATATTAAAAATCTATGTATTTTGGATCTCATGTAAATGAAAATGTAAATTATTATATATTATATTAAATTAATATCTTAGAATCATTTAATGTATAATCTAAAATCTTATTTGTAAGCAAAAAAATAAATTATTATTATTATTATGTGTGTCCCGCTGCGAAGGAGAAATAAATTATTTTTCTTTTTTCTTCTTTCTTTCTAACCAGTTGGGTTTCCGGCTCTTTCGCTCACCGAACGAAGCGCAATAGCACATTGCCATTACTCAGACGGCAATTTTCTGCGAGAGTGTGGTAGGTACTACCCCGGATACACCGATCCACGGCTGTCGATAAAGAATTACGTACAGCGTGGTCCTACCAGTATTAAGATTTAAATCATATCAGAGTTTTGGTATACCACAAAGTATCAAGGTTTTTCTATACCGCTTATTAAGGTTTAGTTAGTCAATTACCTTCTCACTATGAAAGAATCTTGGGTTCAGTATAAAAGCTGCGACGATATTGATGACGAATTGAATATTTGCAAAACTTTTGCCTTTTTTAAACGACCACGCAGCACTAAGGAAATCATCCTTGTATTGCGGTTGACTGACATACATATAATTCATCATCATCATCATCACCACAGCCCATAAATATCCCACAGCTGAGCCTGGGCCTCCTCCGTAATGGGAGGAAGATTAACCTACTCTACCGCGCTGGTCAGACGTATTGGTATAGGGTTTTGAGTTTTCCTTCTTTCGCATAGATGTTATATGCGTTTTATATCCTTTAGTCGTCTCGTACGATCACCCACGGCTAAGATATGGAGTGGTATGCAGAAAAAATACACTCAGACACAGAACAACACATTGTGGATAACAAAGTATTGTCGTACGTATAAATCGAACCCAGAGAAAGTCAGTATCTTAACCACTGCGCCATCTGTACAGTGAATCAATTACTTCCTGACAGAAAGGTTTATTCCTTTGGAAGAGTTTTTATCATCATTATCATCATCTTAACATATATATTGTCCACTGCTGGGATCGAACTTTATCAATAGATTGATAGATCTATAACGCAATGATCAGTCGGTGTGTTTGTTATAAGCTTTTAATTCGTGATTTCTGATATTTAAGCGAGTATTACATTATTTGAAATAAAACGTATTCTAACGCGTTTCTATTTGATTTTTACTTAGCTGATGTTTCGAACACTTTACAGCAGTCATGTCAAAGATACGGCCCGCGGGCCGCATCCGGCCCCTGGGCTGTATCAATAACGCCCGCGATTGCGTTGATTTTTAACAACCGTATATTAAATACTATAGAATTTAATAAATAAAATATTATAATAATTTACTTAATTCTTTTTTTATTTTCAATCTGGCCCGCTAACGAATTTAAAATTTAATATATGGGCGAGTAGGTATGAAAGAGAGTATTGGTGTAAAGATGCGAAAGGGAATGCTCCGATGGTTCGGACATGTGGAAGGAATGTCGAACGAACGTCTGGTTAAGAAGATATACAATGCAAAATTGGAAGGATGTAGGTACCGGGGGAGACCAAGACTCCTACCTAGACCAGATTGATCACGTACTGAAGGAAAGTGGAGTCAAGAGTCACCGAAACCGGCGAGCGTGTATGAAGAGAATAATGAATATTGAGGAAGCGAGTGAAGTATGCAAAGATAGAGTTCTGTGGCACTCTGTTCTCTCTGCCTCCCCTGCAAGAGATATGGCGTGATGATATGTATGTATTTATATAGAGCCGCTACCGTGCTTTCCGCTTTTAATTCGTGTTTTTCAATTCTTAGATAGATGCATATTATATCTATTAGTATTTTTTTACGAAAGCAACGATAAAAAAAGGGGAGAGTGAATGGTATAGTTACTACGTCACCACACTCATACGTTTTTATCTGTTCAATAAAATATAACGAAACCATCTTTGATATTTTTGTTTTGTCTTCGTATTATATTATCTTTTGTAATAGATATGTATTGATACAAGAAATAAGTATATACGCCATTGAAACATATATATCAGAAAACAGGATATTTAAATAATATGTTAATACAGTGTTTGTGTTGGCCCCCAAAAACTTAGCTACCCCCAGCGATATTTCTTCATCTCAGGGGTGGGTTGCCACCCCACATTTTAATTAAATCTCCTACAAACACGGTTAAGTAGAAGACGTTTCGGTATTTTCTTTGTGTACCAGGTGAAGGCAGGAATTTGGTTCTGTTGTGTATCAAAGACTAGAATTTTGTATGTAGGTGTTTTATGTTTTAAATATATAGATATATGTATATACGTATATTTTAAATGTTTATGTTAAAAATGGCAATGCTGACAGCCTTCTGGGCACATTATCGGTGGACAGTGATGCGGAGGAATTTTTCGATGCCTGACTGCGCCTTTTTTCTTTTTATTTATTTTTTTTACTCCTTATTCTATTTTCTTCTATTTTTCTGTAAATATTTTAATTTAAATCTTAGCTTTAAATGTACACATTAATTTAATACATTTAAAAAATAATGTTTACAAAAAAAAATATATTATTATCTTTGAAAAAAATAAAGCTTTCGTTAATATTAGTTTTATGTTAAAATAGCAATAATGATATAAAAGGCTGTAGAATTTTATTAAAATCAGTATTAGGGTTTTGGCTCGAGTTTTCTTCTCTTGCATAGGATGTCATATGTATTTTATATCCCTTAGTCGTCTCTTACGATCACCCACGCGTAAGATGGGGGATGGTGAATTGTAAATCTTATTCCGTCACCACACGGAAAAAATCAGTATCACAAATAAATTTTAATGTTTTTGTAGTTTATGGCAGCGGATACGAATACTACTAATTCTTATTTTGTTTAAGGATGTAAAAGATGATTAAGAGATTTATACCGACCTGGGTTAACTCCTTTTTTTTTTTTTTTTTTTTTATTGGTGGGCTATGGATGCGTCTCGCCCTGCCGAATCGGTCCGGGGTGACGGAAAGGCGGCGCGTGACCCCATAGACCCACCGTAAAACCTTCTCTCTTCGCCGTGCGAGCGGACCACCGGTACTCGATTTTAACTTCGGTGGCCTGCCCGGCGGTTTACCCTCGCGGGTTCCTCTCGTCGACGCCCCGACAGAATTCGCCGTCGGGGCGTCGCCCTCACGCGGTGGCCTCACGTCGGGTGACCGGACAATTCCCCGGTCCGATCACCCGAGGCCTCGGTTAGGGCGGCATCAGGCGCAGGTATTCGCGCCTGCGCCGCCCCGGCCGCTGACGGTGGCCCGGGTCGCGGGAATCCTTCCGGACTCGTTCCGCCGCCTCCTTCTGCGAGATGACAGCCTCGCAGAAGGCGGCGACCGCGTCCCAGTTCCTGACGCTGTCGACCATCGCCCTCGCGACAGCCGGCATCGTCAGGTCGGCACCGATAACAGCGACGAGGTCACGGCGATGCCGGTCAAAGCCCGGACACACCTCCAGCGTGTATTGCGCCGTGTCCTCGTCACTGCTGCAATGGTGGCAGGCCGGAGTCCACTCCCTATACGCGACCGTGTGCAGGTACAAGTCGAAGCATCCGTGCCCCGACAACACCTGCACCAGTCGAAAGGAGAGGACTCCGTGCCGCCGCTCCATCCACTCCATCAGTACGGGCCGGAGAGCCTCGACGGTGACGATACCGTGTCTAGGCCTCTCCAGCCGCGTAGCCCAACGGGCGATGACGTCTCGGCGGACGTCCTTGCGCCAGGTGGCTATCTCGCTCAGCGATGGGGAGCCACCTTCGTCGCGCAGTGAGGTCATCCGCCGGTAGAGGTCGGAGAGCATCTCCGCCTCTAGGTCCCACGGGGGTGTCCCGGCCAGTAGGTATGCCGCCTCGGTCGATACCGTGCGGTACCCGCGAATGGCTCTGACCGCCATGACTCTCTGGGGTCTGCACAGAACAGCCCTGAGCTGGGCGTTCAGAGCCCTCGCCCACACGGGTGCGCCGTACATGGCCATCGAACGGATCACCCCTGCATACAGCCGTCGGCCCTCGAAGCTGGGTCCGCACACGTTCGGCATGAGCCGCGAAAGGGCGGACGCCGCGCCGACCAGCCGGGGAGCAGTTCGGCGAAAATGCTCCCGGAACCACCAGCGCCCGTCGAGCACCAGACCCAAGTACTTCATATGGGCCTGGATGCTGATGTGGACGGAGTTGACGACTAGCGAGGCGCCGATTGGCGGCCTTACGCGTGGCCCATGGAATAATAGGGCCTCCGTCTTATTTAGGGCCACCCTGAGCCCCAGCGCCTCGATTCGCCCGACCATCTCCTCGGTGCCGAGAGTGGCCAGGGTCGCCGCCTCTTCGAGTGTCCTGCCCCGGGCTGTGACGAGCGTATCGTCAGCGTAGCATATCACGCTCAGCCCGGGGGGGAGACTCTCTCTCAACGCCCAGTCGTACCCGATGTCCCACAGAGTCGGCCCCAGAACCGACCCCTGTGGAACGCCGCACGACATGGACGTCCGCACAATGTCCCCTGCGGGACTCGCGCAGAGGACACTGCGCCCCTCCAAATAGTCCGCCACCAGCCGCCTCAGGTACAAGGGCACCCCATGAAATCGGAGCGCCTCCCTGATGCAGCTGAATGGCAGACTATTGAATGCGTTGGCGGTGTCCAGCGACACCGCCAACAGCACTCCCCCGCCGGTGACAGCCTCCGCGGCCGTCTGCCTCAGTCGTAGCAGGGCCCCGATGGTCGAACGCCCCCTTCTAAAACCGAATTGAGCGTCCGACAGATCGGGCCCCACCTCCTCCAGGTGCTGGACGATGCGGGCAGCGAGGATGCGCTCCAGCAGCTTGCCCACATCGTCAATGAGCACGATGGGCCTGTAGGCCGACGGCGAATCCGGGGGCCGTCCCGGCTTTGGCAGGAGAACCAACCTCCCATCTTTCCAGCACTCAGGGAACCGTCCAGACGCCAAACAGGCGTTGTACAGCTGCCTGAGGCGAGGCTCGAGGTGCTCGAGGAGCGATGTCAGTACCCGGACTGGTATTCCGTCCGGGCTGGGGGCCGTGGTCGCGGAACGAATCCGCGCCACAGCTGCTCCCACTTCCGTCTCCGTCACGGGCGGAGCACTCTCGTCGTCAGCCTCCCGGTCTTGTTCTGGCGAGGCCATGACCGGGGGCGTGTGTTCCGACTGCCGTGGAACCTGGGTTAACTCCTACTGATGCTGTAAAACATTACATTCCCAAACAAGACCTGAGCACCGTCCTGACATCCGGCAGGCGGCCGGTCATAAAACTATTGCCAATAACTTTTCTAATATGAACGATGGAAGTGGAGAACGTATTGCGTCGAGCACAAATGATTACGATATGGGTAGGATTATGATGACATAGCTTTGATTTTATTAGCATTGCTACGTATACATTTAAGTGTCCACTGATAAAACAAATTATATAATTTTCAGCCAGAACAGATGTAAGAGTAACAATAGGTAATGATGTACTAGAGCAAGTGGATGAATTTGTATATCTTGGATATGGATTTAGCAGAGATGGAAGGTACACCACTGATATAGAGCGAAGAGTGAATGCGGGAAATAGAGTGAACGGAGCGTTGGGGCAACTTCTCGCCAGCCACCACCTCAGCCAGAAGGCACGTGTAGCAATACATAACGCAGTGCTTGTCCCAACATTACTGTATGGAAGCGAGAGTTGGGTATGCAGAAAAGAGTATGAAAGTAAAATTAATGCGGTCGAAATGCGATCTCTGCGGAAAATCTGTGGAGTTAGGCTGACCGACCGCATTCGTAACGACGACGTAAGAGAGCGAGTAGGTATGAAAGAGAGTATTGGTGTAAAGATGCGAAAGGGAATGCTCCGATGGTTCGGACATGTGGAAAGAATGCCGAACAAACGTGTGGTTAAGAAGATATACAATGCGAAAGTGGAAGCATGTAGGTACCGGGGGAGACCGAGACTCACCTATCTAGACCAGATTGGTCACATACTAAAGGAAGGTGGAGTCAAAAGTCTCCGAAAACGGCGAGCGTGTATGAAGAGAATTATGAAAGTTGAGGAAGCGAGTGAAGTATGCAAGGATAGAGTTCTCTGGCACTCTTTTCTCCCTGCCTACCCTGCAAGGGATATGGCGTGATGATATGTATGTATATATATATTTATTTTATTATCATTTCCAAGGAGGATTGACGTCTGGCAGGCGGCCGGTCATAAAACTATTGCCAATAACTTTTACAATTCTGTGCTATGAAAGAAGAGTACATATTGTATCGAACCCAAGTTATCGAGGTAAGAATAGGAGAATGATGTTTTTTTTTTATCATTTATGCAAATTAAATCAGGGTTCATGTTTTATTATTAACTTACTTTGGTTTGGCGCCACTTCGTCTCCGTTATGAAAGGTTGATTTTCAGAATTTCCTTTTTAATGAGTTCCTTATTACAAAAGTGGTTGGATTCGATAGTAGTAAAGCCAAACTGTTGACAGTTTGCCGTCTACATATGCAGGCCAGTCGGTCAAGGGCTACTGCCATCTCTGATAAAATCAACGTTTATGCAGTGGCAAAGCGCTTCATTTGGTGAGTGAAGAAGTTGGAAGCTCATCTGTCTGAGTGAGTTTTGGTTGGTAGACTGTGGCTTAGCTCTACTTCTGGTATCGCAAAGGTTCACGAGCGGCAGTAACACTTATCATAGGGTGTAACTGCTTGACCACTGAAGACAAAGACCGGGTTCCGGTGGCCTGCCCGCATGGAGAAGAGAGGTGTTTGCAGGGTGGGTCCATGGGGTTGCGCGCCGCCTCTTCCGTCGCCCCGGGCCGATTTGCCGAGGCGTGACCACATCCATGGTCCCACCTTGCGAAGAAAAAAAGAAAAAAAAAGGGTGGGTCTATGGGGTCTTCTTCTGTCTATGGGGTCTATGGGGTCTTCTCTCTTTTTCTGTCGCTTCGGACGAATTTAGCGGGATGTGACCACTCCATAGCCCGCCGCCAAAAAAAAAGGTATACCTACTGCTTGCTCTTTTTCACCGTAAGCAATAAAATATTAGGTATTTGTACTAAATATTAATTCAATAAGAACTGAAGCGAAAGTATTAATCATTTGTGAATTGCACAAAGAATACGTGGTAATCGATCCCATAGCTCTCGTTACAAGAGTATTTAGAATATTCCACCATCTAGATAAATATATTTGAATAGGTTTTTTTTGCATGATGATCCATGATCCATGCATGAATCCACGCATTGATGATAATCAGAGAGTTTGTAATTTCAAATATGTATAGTGATGGAGTAAGAACAAATCACTAACCCTGCTGAAGGGTGGTAATCATCCCCAAAAAAAAATAGGTCGCTGTCTACCAATACAAACCCCAAACCCACCCAGTTGGGTTTCCGGCTCACTTGCTCACCGAACGAAGTGTAATATCACATTGCCATTACTCAGACGTCGATCTTCTGCGAGAGTGTGGTGCTACCCCGGACGGACCGGCCCGCGGCTGTAGACAGAGACTGTAGTCAACGGCGTGGTCCTACCACTAAAAATAATCTTTTTCTTTTCACTTAATTTCTCTTATTACCTTTTTTTATCTTATTTTTCACATCCATTCCCAAAAACCATTATCTATTTTTATTATTGACCACTATCTGGGATTAACTTTTTAGTCATTTAATATATTTTTATCCGTGTGGTGACGGAGTAAGAATACAATTCACCACCGTAGGTAAGAGACGACTAAGGGATATAAAACGCATATAACATCTATGCAAGAGTAAGAAAACTCGAAACAAAACCCTATACCAAGACGTCTGACCAGCGTGGTATAGTAGGTCAGTTGCCCTCCCACTATGAAGGAGGCTCGAGCCCAACAGTGGGACATATATGAGCTGAGATGATTATATTTTTTAATTGTTTGCTTTTATGAAAAAGTAAATATTATTCTAAGAGTAAACAAGAAAAGTGTCATTCAATCATCGCCTCGTATTATATTTTTGTCTTTCAAGAAGACGTGTGCTTACCCGACATTGTTTATTGTGTAAGTGGTAGCACGATTGAAATAGATTTACAATAAGCGTGGGTTCAAATCCCATATGTGACAATCATTTTTCTCTCATAATCAAGTTTTTATAAATAATCAAGCATGATGACTTGTAATGTTTACGCGAGTATTAGGTACACCTTTGAAATAAAACTACTTTTATATATTCTATAGCGTTTGTATTTGATTTTTAATTTCCTGACATTTCGAACACTTTACAGTGATCATGGTCACGGGAGGACTTAGGTGTCTTACGTCCAATATGTCAATGTTATTACAGAATTTTTTATCTACGCTATAAGATATTAAATTATGATCCACATTTTTAATATAAAATTATTACAAATTCATTGATGTTGTTTTGAGTCTGGGTGTAATTTTTTCACGTTAATTGCATGTTTGCAAAGTCCCCCATACAAAGACTATTTCCAAAGACTATTTCCTTAGTGCACGGTGAAATATTAAAAATAAAAAAAAAAAAAACAATACACCAACTGTATCTTTAACCGTATAAGCAAATGCCTACGAATCAAAAGGTCTTGGGTTTGAAACCCGTGTAAAATTTGCAAGGTAAATTTTACACCAATCAAATCATCTTTATTACATATAACTTCATCTTGGTTGATATACCTCCCACTGTTGGGCTCGAGGCTGGTCTGAAATACAAAGGCAATTGACCTATATTACTATAACACGCTATTTAGACGTGTTGGAAAAAGGTTTTATTTCAAATCTTCCTTCTTTTTTAATAAGATTATATACATATTATATCCTTTAGCCGGCTTTTACGACAGTCACAGGCAAGATAATGTGTCATGTATTATTCTTCTTACTCAGTCACCATACGGAAAATATATACAACGAACGAAGTAGAAGAACGTTTATTTATTGTAAAAAGACAAATAAAATCTTTAAGATTTTTTGATATAAAGAAAATCAAAAAAAGGGATCAATGGTATTTTTAATGACATAAAGAAAGTGTCCTTGAATCCCGTATGAATTTTACGAGTGACTTGTGCTCAATATGCACTATTAAAGTCGTCTTTATAACCCGTGACTTAAGACTGGTTAAATTCATGAAGTGTACATGATATATCACTCTGCTCTAATTACAGATAAGTATGTAGCGAATATTGATTCAGTACGATCTTTGTTGACAATGAAATATGAACCCACTACGCCACTGATCAGGCGTTGCTTCAAGTTTGGTTCTATTTTTTTCTTATATATATCCGTATATATATATATATATATATATATATATATATATATATATATATATATATATATATATATATATATATATATATATATATATATATATATATATATATATATATATATATATATATGTAGGTACCGGGGGAGACCGAGACTATCCTACCTAGACCAGATCGGTCATGTACTGAAGGAAGGTGGAGTCAAGAGAGAGAGAATTATGAATGTTGAGGAACCGAGTGAAGTATGCAAGGATAGAGTTCTCTGGCACTCCACTCAGTTTCCTCTGCCTACCCTGCAAGGGACATGGCGTGATGGTATGTATGTATGTGTATGTATATATATATCTTTATATATATATATATATATATATATATATATATATATATATATATAAAGATATATATATATAAAGATATATATATATATATATATCTTGTACTATACACAGTATACACTACATTTTAGTGGTAGGACTTCGCTGTTGACAGTTTTCTTTCTGAAGCCGGGTGCAGTCCGTACACACTCTCGCAGAAGATCGAAGTCTAATGGTAATGTGCTATTGTGGCCACCGAAGTTAAAATCGAGTACCGGTGGTCCGCTCGCACGGCGAAGAGAGAAGGTTTTACGGTGGGTCTATGGGGTCACGCGCTGCCTTTTCCGTCACCCCGGACCGATTCGGCGGGGCGAGACGCACCCATAGCCCACCAATAAAAAAAAAAAAAAAAAATCGTAATGTGCTATTGTGCTTCATTGGAGCATTTGAAGCCCAACTAGGTGGGTTTGGGGACATAGGTCCCTGTCTACTAACGGCCTTGTAGTGCAAAGGCCCTTGGTATTGCAAAGGACCATGAGTGGTAGTAACGCTTACCATCAGGTGTCATATCACATTCTTAGTAGTTTTTTACGACGCACACGAACAAGTAGGACAAATTACCTTCCGTCTTATATTATAGTCTTTTTTTTTTTTTTTTTTTTTTTGGTGGACTATGGATTAGTCTCGCCCCGACAAATCGGTCCGGGGTGACGGAGAAGGCGGCGCGTGACCCCATAGACCCACCGTAAAAACTCCTCTCTCTTCGCCGTGCGAGCGGGTCACCGGGACCCGATTTTTAACTTCGGTGGCCCGCCCGGCGGTTCACCCTCGCGGGTTCCTCTCGTCGACGCCCCGACAGATTTCGCCGTCGGGGCGTCGCCCTCACGCGGTGGCCTCACGTCGGGTGACCGGACAGTTCCCCGGTCCGATCACCCGAAGCCTCGGTTAGGGCGGCATCAGGCGCAGGTATTCGCGCCTGCGCCGCCCCGGCCGCTGGCGGCGGCCCGGGGCGCGGGAATCCTCCCTTGCCCGTTCCGCCGCTTCCTTCTGCGAGATGACAGCCTCGCAGAAGGCGGCGACCGCGTCCCAGTTCCTGATGCTGTCAACCATCGCCCTTGCGACGGCCGGCAGCGTCAGGTCGGCACCGATGACAGCGACGAGGTCACGGCGCTGCCGCTCCCATCCCGGACACACCTCCAGCGTGTGTTGCGCCGTGTCCTCGTCACTCCTGCAGTGGTGGCAGGCCGGAGTCCACTCCCTATACACGACCCTGTGCAGGTACAACCCGAAACACCCGTGCCCCGTCAATACCTGCACCAGCCGAAAGGTGAGGACTCCATGCCGCCGCTCCATCCACTCTATCAATACGGGCCGGAGGGCCTCAACGGTCTCCACACCGTGCCTAGGCCTCTCCAGCCGCGTAGCCCAACGGGCGATGACGTCTCGGCGGGCATCCACGCGCCAGGTGGCTATCTCGCTCAACGATGGGGAGCCACCTTCCTCGCGCGCTGTGATAACCCGCCGGTAGAGGTCGGAGAGCATCTCCGCCTCTAGGTCCCACGGGGGTGTCCCGGCCAACAGGCACGCCGCCTCTGTCGACACCGTGCGGTACCCGCGAATGGCTCTGACCGCCATGGCTCTCTGTGGCCTCCACAGAACCGCCCTAAGCTGGGCGTTCAGAGCCCTCGCCCACACGGGTGCGCCGTACATGGCCATCGAGCGGATGACCCCCGCATACAGCCGTCGGGCCTCAAAACTGGGTCCGCCCACGTTCGGCATGAGTCGAGAAAGGGCGGACGCCGCGCCGACAAGCCGGGGAGCAATCTGTCGGAAATGCTCCCGGAACCACCATCGCCCGTCGAGCACCAGACCCAAGTACCTCATATGGGCCTGGATGCTGATGTGGATGGAGTTTACCACTATCGAGGCGCCGATGGGTAGCCTCACACGGGGCCCATGGAAAAGTAGGGCCTCCGTCTTGTTTAGGGCCACCCTGAGCCCCAGCGCCTCGATCCGCCTGACCATCTCCTCGGTGCCGAGAGTGGCCAGGCTCGCCGCCTCTTCGAGTGTCCTGCCCCGGGCTGTGACGAGCGTGTCGTCAGCGTAGCACACCAAGCTCAGCCCGGGGGGGAGACTCCCTCTCAACGCCCAGTCGTACCCGATGTCCCACAGGGTCGGCCCCAGAACCGACCCCTGTGGAACGCCGCACGACATGGGCGTCCGCACAATGTCCCCTGCGGGACCCGCGCAGAGGATACTGCGGCCCTCCAAATAGTCTGCCACCAGCCGCCTGAGGTACAGGGGCACTCCATGGAACCGGAGCGCCTCCCTGATGCAGCCGAATGGCAGACTATTGAATGCGTTGGCGATGTCCAACGACACCGCCAACAGCACTCCCTTCCCGGCGACGGCCTCCGCGGCCGCCTGCCTCAGGCGTAATAGGGCCCCGATGGTCGAACGCCCCCTCCGAAACCCATACTGAGCGTCCGACAGATCGGGCCCCACCTCCTCCAGGTGTCGGACGATGCGGGCAGCGAGCACACGCTCCAGCAGCTTACCCACATCGTCGAGGAGCACGATGGGCCTGTAGGCCGACGGCAAATCCGGGGACCGTCCCGGCTTTGGCAGGAGAACCAACCTCCCTTCCTTCCAGCACTCAGGGAACCGTCCAGACGTCAGACAGGCGTTGAACAGCTGCCTGAGGCGAGGCTCGAAGTGCTCGAGGAGCGACGTCAGCACCCGGACTGGAATTCCGTCCGGGCCGGGGGCCGTGGTGGCGGAACGAATCTTCGCCACGGCCGCCCCCACTTCCGACTCCGTCACGGGCGGAACACTCTCGTCGTCGTCGGCCTCCCGGTCCTGATCTGGCGGAGCCATGACCGGGGGCGTGTGTTCCGACTGCCGTGGAAACAGCTCCTCGACCACCCTACGAAGGAAGTCGGGCTGGAGGGTCTCGGTGAGGGGGGGGGCCCGCGCGCGAAGCTTGTTCAGCGCCGCGCGATATGGGCGACCCCAGAGGTCACGGTCGAGACCGTCCAGCATCTCCTGCCAACTCGCGCCCTTGGCGGCTCGGATGGCCAGCCGAAAGGCAGTCCGCGCACTGCGGTACGCCTCGTACAGCTGGCCCTCCCGCTCGACGTCGCGGTGACGCCGCCGGCTGCGGGTGTAGGACCTTCGGGCACTGATACACGCCGCACGAAGGTCCGCCAGTCTTGGGGACCACCAGTAGACCCCCTGCCTCGGAGGCGGACGCCGCCGCACTCTGGGCATGGCCGCATCGCAGATCTGCGTTAACGCACTGCGAATGCGGACAGCCTCAGCGTCCACTCCTTCTGCTGGGGGTGGTGAGGACAGCCACGTACTGACAATGGCCGCCTCCGCCAGTAGATCCCTGTCAAGACGACCCACAGCCCACCGCGGAAACGCGGGAGCTCCGTCCGCCCTGTGACCCCTACCGGGTTCCCGGGGGGAGACCTCCATCCGGATGTACCGGTGGTCCGACAGGGTCTCCGCCTCCTCCAGGACACTCCAGTCCCTCACCCGTGGCGCGACAGCGGGGCTAGCGAACGACAAGTCCACTATCGACCCGCCCTGCCGCCGCACACACGTGTTCACCGAGCCTCTGTTCAGAACACAGAGGCCCAGTGAAGCCGCCCACTCGTTGACCGCCCGCCCGCGGTCGTCCGTCATAGGGGAGCCCCACGCCGTGGATTTGGCGTTGAAGTCCCCCAGAACCAGGACGAGGCCCGGTGCCAGTCGCCGTATCGAGGCCTCCAAGGTGGTGAGTGAGGCCCCGAAATCGTCCATCCTCCTAGTGGGGGAGAGGTATACGCTGTAGAGCGTGACCCCTCCCCACTCCGCCGCGACAAATTCCTCGCCCCTATCCAAAAGGGACAAGGACGGGAAGTGCCGCTGCGTTGAGACGACGATTGCCGCAGTACCGTTTCGACTGACCACCCAATTGGGGCGATCAGGCACGGCGTACGGTTCCGCGACTACGGCTGCACCAATCGACCACTCCGCCATGGATTGCAGGAGGAGATCCTGCGCTCCGGCGGAGTGGTTGGTGTTGGCCTGCAGGAGGAGGTGCATGGCTGGTGTACCCATTATCGGGTTGTGTCCATGACCTCCTCGCCAGCGGGCGATCGGACCGCGCTAGGAGCGGGAGCGGCCGTGGTCGTAGGGCCGCCCCGCGCCTTTGGGGCCGAAGCTGGAGGTTTGCACGCCCCAGAGCCCATGCGGTGCTTGGCGGGCTTATTGCCCGCCGCACACGCGGGGCAGTGGGGCGGGGCGGCGCAAGATGCCGCCACGTGCCCGGTCTGACCGCAGCGGAAACACAATCCGCCGCAGTCGAAGCAATTAGTGCACGTCGGTCGAGTGTGTCCGACCGCCATGCACTTGTAGCACCTCGCGGGCCGGTGCTCAAGCACGGTTACCCGCGCCGAGCTCCAGCCCACGAGGAGCCTGCCTGAGCCGGCCAGTTGCCTGACCGACTCCACCGGGCACTGCGCCCAGGCAGCACCTACGCCACCCGGACCGGGACGAATGGCACCGACCCGGACGGTGTCTATGGGACACCCGGTTTTCGAGGCAATAGCCTCCCGGATGTCTTCCACCGTCACCGAATCGTCCAAACCCGAAATGCGCATTTCGGCGCACTTGACGGGCCTGGCGATCTTGATGCCACCCTCCACGGCGAATAAACCTCGCAGCTTCTCGGCCACGCTGTCGGCCGTCTTGGCGCCCTCGGCCCCTGGGAACTCGAGAATTCGAGCCCCCGTCCGGGCCTTGCGGGTCCTGGCTTCGACGCCTCCAATATCGGAGACGTCTAGCTCCCGCCGGGCCTTCCTCAAGACGGCCTCGTAGCTGAGGCCCTTCTCGGCCGCCTCGGGCAGCACAGTGATCACCACTGCGGCCGTCTTCGGCGACTTGAGCCCCTTGCGCGGTCTCTTCTTCCGTCCGGCTCCTGCCTGAGGAGCGGGGACCTCAGCGGCGCGCTTGGCCTCCGCTCTCCTCCTTTGGCCGCGACTCCTTCTGTCGCGTTCGGCTACCTGCCAACCCTGTTCGGGTACGGCAGTCGTGCCGGACGCGGAAGGCCTCGTCGCGGCCTCGCTGGTCGTCGCCGGCGGTGTTGTTGCGGGCGACTTCAGCGGTCCGGCAGGAGCCGGAGCCGTCTTCCTCCTCAGGGCGGGTCCCTTCGGAGCTGGGCCGGGGCCTTTGGGCTTAGGCCCGGCCGCGGCCGCGGCGTAGCTCCCCACGCGGCCACCCTGACAAGGCAGCGGGGCGGGGGCTGGTGCCACATGCGGCCGCTTATCCGCGGCTAGGGGCGGCCGGACACGTGGTTCTGGAGGCAGTCTTGCCTCCAGAACGGCCACACGCGCATCAACGAGTTTGCCAACTGCGTTGATGATTTTGGCGAGGGCCTCGTCCGACAAGCCTCCCACCTCCAGCGTCGGGGTCGGCTGAGCCCCTCCAGGGGCCCGCTCCGCGGCGCCTGGCGGCTTTGGCGCCGCAGGGGCGCTAGCCGGCGGCAAGCGGTCCGCGGGGAGAGGCGTCAACCTCACCACGGGAACAGGGAGTTTCACCGCGGTGACCGCGCCAGCGTCAGCCGGCGGCGCGCGCTTCGCGGCGGCAGGCGTCTTCCTCGCCGCGGGGATGGGTGTGACGCTGACGCCATCACCCAACGTCGTCGGCGCCGCAGCGCGAGGCGGCTTTGGCGCCGCAGCGGCCGCCGAGTATCCGGCCCTGGCCGATAGCGCGGCTGGCGCGGGTGACACAAACAGCGCCACCTGCGCCTTGAGGTCGGCCACGTCTATCAACAGCTGGCGGTTTGCGCGACGCATTTCCGCCAGCATGTCGCCCAGGTTCCGGTTTCGGGTCCGCAGGCCTGACATCTCGCCTCTAAGGCGGACATTTTCGGCCTGCAGATCCGTGGCCTCGCCGGCGCGGACAGCGACCGCCGCCGCCCTTTCCATGACCGAGGTCCCTCGCCCTCTTCGGGAGGCCTGGATCTTGGGTGGAGGCATGTTGGCCACGCTCCCCTCGGTTTCGGCGCTCGAGCTGCCTCCCTTACTCAGGGGGCGCTTTCGCACCTGCGAGGGGAGGGCCTCCTCCTTCTTAGTCGCGGTCGCCGGCGGCGTCTTTGCTGCTAGACGCGCCGACGACCTAGTGGGGCCTTCACCAGCCGACCCACTGTCCTTTTTGGACGGCCCTGCGGGAATATCACCGCCCTCGTCCATTCTGACGGTAGATCCGCCGCCCTCGTCTTCGGACGGCTCTGCGACATCGCTATCGCTCTCGTCCGTCGACGGCTCTGCTGCGAGTCTACCGTCCTTCTTCTCTTCAGCGGCGGCAGCCTCCCTGCGCGCTCGCCGCTCCTCCAGCCGCCTTTTGTGGCTCAGGCCGTTGCCCCGAGACTTTCGAGGCGACCTCCTCTTCTTCTTCTGGGCCTCCACGGTTTGTGCCGGGCCCTCGGCGGACGCCTCAAGTCCTGAGGACGAGGCGTCGTCTTGGTCAGTTTTTGATCGGCTTGACCGGGCCTTGGGGTGAGGATCACTACGATCCCCGTCGGTTTTAAAAGTATTTAAATTTTGCGTATCCATTATGAATCCCACGAGAATGGGAGATACATTACGTCGACCCGGGCAGAGATCCCTTTACCCGGGCAAGCCTACATTTACCAACCAGGGGGGCAGCCGGTACCCTGGCTGGAGCGTGCTAAGAACAGAACAACCCATCTGCCATGCATCTTCTCGCCGCACGCCAGAACTTAAGATTCTGGGTGATTTCCGAGTCCGAATGTTACTTCGAACTCTTTATAGAGGTTGTCTTCCTCGCGGTCCGGGCGGTTAAGCCAAGACCCTCGCTCCTGAAACTAAGACAAGCAGAGAATCAGGTTTACGATGTGTGGGCGGTGGCATGTGCCTGCCCAGCCCTCAAATGAATGAGTGACTGAGCCCGTCCCAATATTTCGCGTCCTATAACCTCTACTACGACTGTAGTAGAGTGAGGAGCGAAATCGCGCAGATATTCGCTACGGACGACAGTACAACAGAAGAACTGGGGACCGCCGCCCGCACCCAGGGTACACCGCGTGGAGGTTTCTGGGATAGTACCCCGTCTTATATTATAGTCTATACAATGTGTAAACATTATCCGATAGATGACATACGTCACCTTGAAGACGTAAGATATAATATGATTCGAAATTTGCATGTCCTAAAATAGTTCACGATGGTGTAAGTGGCAGCACGGTTGGGCCGGATTCCCAATAGGTGCGGGTTCGAACCCCGCTTGTGACATCATTTTTCGTTTCGTATCGGGTATTTATAAATTACCTTCCGTTTTAGATGAAGCTAGAAGTGGGACGCTTATGAACTTAAATAATAAGGTGGTGAAGTATATATTATCACCATCATCATCATCATCCTGCGCCTATTCCAATTACTTGATTCTGTTCTTGATTGAGTCGAGTGAATATGCACTGCACTGTCTTTACATCGTACACATTTTAAAACTTTTAGTAATAATTGTATGACTAGCCATTTTTTTTAATTTTTTTTTTTGCTGTGGTCTATGGACGTGGTCGCGCCTCGCCAAATCGGTCCGAGGCGACGGAAGAGGCGGCGCGCAACCCCATAGACCCATCCTGAAAACACCTCTCTTCGCCGTGCAAGCGGGCCGCCGGCCCGCCACCGACAAGGATCGGGTACCTACCCGATCTTTGTCATCGGTGGCCTGTATGACATTTTTTTTTTTTTTTATTGGTGGGCTATGGGTGCGTCTCGCCCCGCAAAATCGGTCCGGGGTGACGGAGAAGGCGGCGCGTGACCCCATAGACCCACCGTAAAATCCTGCCATTTTTTTTTCTGCCAAGCTATAGTCTACACATACCCCGCCCGTTTCGTCCGGGGAAATGGAAGAGCAGCGTACATTACGGAGCCCATGACCCACCGTGTTCCCTCTCCAACACCATTAGACCAACAACTTTCTTGACGTCCGTGGCTGGCCCGGAGACTATCCGCCAGCATGATGTCAACTCTCCGGAATATAATTGTTGACCAAACAGCTTCAAGTGAAGTTGGCTTTAGTCGATATAAACCTCTTCGTCTTTTACCACATCCACGAGCGAAGTAAAGATTGATGTATCAGCCACTACCTTACAGCAGTTAATATACATAAATATTTAATTAAAAATCATAATAATTAATGTATAAACTTCATATAAGTTCATTAAATTAACATCAATACATATTTTATAATTAAATCTTGGGCAACTTTGTAACGATTTAATAAATTTATAAATTTTCCCTTCGAGAGTGCTTTTCTTACAAAGAGAGAGTAATTTGTGTACGCACACATTGACAAGTGTGTAGTGTACATACACGAGCCGTACACATATACATAGGTGTGCAATTTAAGATGAATAATTATGTGGCAGTACCGCGTTGCTACGTTGAGGAAATACGTTTGGAATATCATGGATAAGTCTTATTAATGAATGATATTTTGACGTGGAAAGACTTATAAATCGATGAACACCGCCTGCACGAACGAAAAAATTTCATGTTCTGTATATCCAAGCGTGCAAGCGAGAGAGTAGAACAAGAGATGGATAGACACGATCTATTGTTTATTACAATAATTGCGGCAAAAAGTAATTAATTCTTGTATTTTAAGAATTTGCAAACGATTTAGAAAGTGAAGTGAAAAGTTAATACGGTTTCCACTGTTTATGTTTGTCCAGTTCATAAAAGTATGTTCAATTTTTCATCCAAATTTTCTTGTAGTGGTATCATGTAAAAATATAGTCCGTAAACCAACTTTACAAGCAACCATCTGTTTATTGTTATATATAGTAGTGATTTACGTTATAGTAGTAATTGAGATGGAAGGTACACCACTGATTTAGAGCGAAGAGTGAATGCGGGAAATACACCACTGATATAGAGCGAAGAGTGAATGCGGGAAATAGAGTGAACGGAGCGTTGGGACAACTTCTCGGTAGCCACCACCTCAGCCAGAAGGCACGTGTAGCAATACATAACGCTGTGCTTATCCCAACATTACTATATGGAAGCGAGAGTTGGGTATGCAGAAAAGAGCATGAAAGCAAAATTAATGCGGTCGAATTGCGGCGATGGGGGCCGCCACCCATCACGCCTTGCCCAGTCAGGCGAGTCGAGGAGAGCAGAGTGCCGGGTGGGCACGTGGAATGTAAGAGGTTGTGTGGAAGTTAAGTTGCACGAGCTGATATCCGTCATGGCGGACAAACAGCTAGACGTGCTCTGTGTAACAGAGACCAAGCGAAGGGGCAGCGACGCCTGCGATCTTTCTGGTGGCGGGATGGCTCTGTGGTCTGGTGTACCACAGAGCGATCGAGCCAGCATGGGGGTAGGAGTGCTGTTGTCCTCTCGCTTGGTCTCAGGTGTGAAGGATTACGGAATGTATGATCCCAGACTTCTTTGGGTCCGTATAATAATAGGTGTCACCAAGGTATTCATGGTTGTAGCATATGCTCCCGTAGGATCCTCGGTGGCATCAGACCTAGAGAAGTTTTGGGACAATGTTAGGGAAGTTCTGGATATGGCAGAAACCAGTGAACGCGTGATTGTATGCGGAGATTTGAACGGATGGGTGGGGACCAAGCGTCCCGACTATGAGGACGTACTTGGTCCATTTGGTGATAAGAGAGTGAACGACGTAGGTAGGCTCATAGCGGATGTATGCATGGAGAGAAACCTTATTGTGTCAAACACATTTTTCCAACATAAGGACATTCACATGTATACATGGAGAAGGAATGAACAGAAAAGTATAATAGATTTAATTTTGGTAGACAGTCGCCTCCGAAGCAAAATATTGGACGCAAGAGCCTACATGGGCCCCACAGTCGATACGGACCACTATCTCGTTATTGGGAGATTTAGTGGTCTGTTCAGAAAGTGGAGGCACTGGCGAGAGCGTGTCCACTTCGGAGGGCTTAAAAGAATAAAGGTTGAAAGGTTGCAAGAAGAGTGTGTAAGAGAAAAGTATGCAGAGGGTGTCCGAAAATGGCTGACGATGGCAAGCCAGCTGCAATCGGACATTGAAGAATGCTGGAGAGTATTGAAAGAGAGTATGGTAGATACAGCGAAAGAAGTATGTGGAAGTTCAAAGAAGCATAGAAAAACAAATGGTGATGCATGGTGGGATGCGGAAGTGGCAGCTTCCGTAGAGCAAAAGAAGAAAGCGTAGCTGGACTATGTCTCTTCTTTGAATCTGAATGACAGTATGACTGAACAGAAGAAAGAAATATATCGGCCATGTAAGAATGACACCAAGGCCTTAGTGAAAGAGAAACGTGATAGAGCAAGTATGAGTGCAGAAGATAGGCTGACTAAAAACTTCGAGGGTAACACCAAACTCTTTTGGAGGGAGGTGAAGAAGTCTCGGGGTGGTTGGTCAGCCTTCAGAATGAATAAAATAAGGTTTAAAGGTGGAGACATTCTTACACAAACACAAGACGTGTTAAGCCATTGGAGTGAATATTTTGGCGATATGTATGCGGATGCTACGGTTGGCGCCGGTGTCGCATGTGGTTTAGTAGATCAACATTCAACAATGGCGTCCTCCAACGGCATCAGTATGGATGAAGTTGAATGGGCGATAAGAAGTTTGAAAAATGGTAAGGCAACGATAGCGCAGGCATTGATATGGTGTCTGCCGAGATGATCAAGCTTGGTGGCTCCTGTGTCTGGGAGGCGTTCCTGTTGCTCCTTAATTTATGTTGGAGCTCGGGAATGATTCCCGGGGACTGGAATAGCGCAGTCATCGTGCCTTTGTTTAAAAACAAGGGTTCACGTTATGACTGCGCAAATTACAGAGCCATAAGCTTGACCAGTTTGGCAGCAAAAGTGTATGGTAAAATTATTGAAAGGAGAATGAGGATCGTGTCCGATGGTTTACTGTATGAGACACAAGGAGGTTTCAGGAGTGGAAGGGGATGCATGGATCAAGTGTTCTCTCTGCGCAACATTGTGGAGAAGCATCTGGCTCTAGGTCAGAGGGTGAGGCTGTCATCTCGCAGAAGGAAGCGGCGGAACGGGCAAGGGAGGATTCTCGCGCCTCGAGCCGCCGCCAGCGGCCGGGGCGGCGCAGGCGCGAATACCTGCGCCTGATGCCGCCCTAACCGAGGCTTCGGGTGATCGGACCAGGGAATTGTCCGATCACCCGACGTGAGGCCACCGCGTGAGGGCGACGCCCCGACGGCGAAATCTGTCGGGGCGTCGACGAGAGGAACCCGCGAGGGTGAACCGCCGGGCGGGCCACCGAAGTTAAAAATCGGGTCCCGGTGACCCGCTCGCACGGCGAAGAGAGAGGAGTTTTTACGGTGGGTCTATGGGGTCACGCGCCGCCTTCTCCGTCACCCCGGACCGATTTGGCGGGGCGAGACTAATCCATAGTCGACCAAAAAGAAAAAAAAAGGCTGATCGATCGCATTCGTAACGACGACGTAAGAGAGCGAGTAGGTATGAAAGAGAGTATTGGTGTAAAGATACGAAAGGGAGTGCTCCGATGGTTCGGACATGTGGAAAGAATGCCGAACGAACGTCTGGTTAAGAAGATATACAATGCGAAAGTGAAAGGATGTAGGTACCGGGGGAGACCGAGACTAACCTACCTAGACCAGATCGATCATGTACTGAAGGCAGGTGGAGTCAAGAGTCTCCGAAACCGACGAGCGTGTATGAAGAGAATTATGAATGTTGAGGAAGCGAGTGAAGTATGCAAGGATAGAATTCTCTGGCACTCTGTTCTCTCTGCCTGCCCTGCAAGGGACAAGTTTTCGAATAGTGAACCAGAAGTTAATTTATAAAATATTGATTATTTTGGCAAATTCACATTTTTTTATGTTTACCTGAAAACTGTAGTTAAAACTTTAAGTATGGTACTTCAACTGATTTAGAATAAACATGAATTTATTTTTTTATTGCTTATGGTGGCAAACGAGCTGACAGCACACCCGATGATAAGTGTCACTGCCGCCCAGGGACCTTTGCAATACCAAAGGTATAGCTAAGCCGCTGGCTACTAATACAAACCCCAAACCCACCCCAGTTGGGCGGCCGGCTGTCTCGTTCACTAAACGAAGCGCAATAGCACATTTCTATTACTCAGACGTCGATCTTCTGCGAGAGTGTGGTACTACCCCGGACGGACCGGCCCGCGGCTGTAGAGAGGGAACTGTCCATAGCGTGGTTCTACCACTATTCGATCTACCTACTAAAGTACGTAGATGTTGTATGTCGCGTATTACTGGGCAGTTTTCCAAGATTTAGTGAGTCTTTACAGTACAAAAGTAAGAATTTGTAAATATTCCTAATAATTTTTAGTTTAATAAGAAATCGAATAAAATTGGTATCGCAAATTTAAATTTTCTATAAAACACTTTTAAAGGTCACGTACTGAAGAAAGGTGGAGTCAAGAGTCACCGAAACCCGCGAGTGTGTATGAAGAGAATTATGAATGTTGAGGAAGCGAATGAAGTATGCAAGGATAGAGTTCTCTAGCACTCTGTTCCCTCTGCCTACCCTGCAAGGGATATGGCGTGATGATATGTATATATGTACACTCTTAAAGGATGAAAATTTAGAAATACTGAAACACGTATTTTTTTTGTTACTTATGAATACCTAAATATTCCCTATAGCAGTGCCTTTTGTTGGAGTTAAATGCCGTAATATTATTCATTAGTGAGTCTTCATCTCAGCTTATATGTGTCCCACTGTTGGGCTCGAGCCTCTTCCATAATAGGAGGGTAATTACTATACCACGCTGGTCAGACGTGTTGGTATAGGGTTTTGTTTCGAGCTTTACTTCTCTCGCTTGTGTATGTTATATGAGTTTTATATTCCTTAGTCGTCTTGTACGATCACCCACTGGTAAGATAGGGGGTGGTGAATTGTATTCTTACTCCGTCACCACACGGAAACGTGTAGTGAGTCTTGCCATTACACAAAGAAACTATTGTCAAAATTTCGGTTCTGCATTAATAAAACAATCTATCAGCTCCTTTAAAGTTAAAAGAAATTCCACTTTAAAAAAAAATGATGTCACATCCATACTATTCCTCCATTTCCTAAGGCAGCGTACCCTAAGAAAACACATACTACACTTATTTATCTACGAGGCCCCCACTTCTTATGAAAGGAATGATTAATGTCTGCCGGCATTAGGGCTCGCTAACGAACCACCTCCCTTAAGGGGGCTCCCCCCTACTTCTAATTATTATTCGCACTTATAAGAGTTTTGAGATCAACCCCCCCTAAGATAATGGCGCCTTTGTTTAACTACTTGTAATTTTATTGTAGACTTTGCGACTGTGTCTATAATGTTTCTTTAAAACTTTCGTGTTAATATTTTGAGCCTGTTTTAAAGTTTACCGTGAAAGATTTCCATTAAACTTAGGTATATAGTAAGTTAAGTCTAATAGTGGTAGGATCACGCTGTTGACAGTTCTCTGTCTACAGCCGCGGGCCGGTCCGTCCGGGGTAGTATCACACTCTCGCAGAAGATCGACGTTTGAGTAATGGCAATGTGCTATTGCGCTTCGTTCGGTGAGCGAGAGAGCCGGAAGCTCAACTGGGTGGGTTTGGGGATTTCATTGGTAGGCAGCGGCCTAATACCCTTGGTATTGCAAAGGTCCATGGGCGACAGTGACACTTACCATCAGGTGTGCTGCTTGCTCGTTTGCCACCATAAACAATAAAAAAAAACAATGAACACATACATACATATCATCACACCATATCCCCAGGCAGCCAGAGAGAACAGAGTGCCAGAGAATTCTATATTTGCATACTTCACTCGCTTTTTTTTTTTTTACAATGAATACACCCTGACTTAAAGAAGAGCTTCATCATTGTACAGGATTATACCAATTTATACGATTTTGATGCAATATTCCTTCTTCCTAAATTTAATTACTGAGTTTCAAACCACCATACAGATGTAAATTCTGTTCGGTAACGCAATCTTTGACCACATCATGATGCTGGATGGATTTGGAACAGGTCAGTTTAGAGTTTACTAGTCATCGATAAAACGTCTTCAAGTGAAGTCTGAATTGATAGTATTCGTAATCTAACACACGGCAAGCGAAAAAATAAAGAACGATAATGTAGGTTAAAAAGAAACTATAATAATTTCCATTCTTTTTAAAAAAAAACAACTCATACTTAGTAATAAATGCTTATAAGCGGGGACTTAACAAATAACAAATTTACAGATACAAATTATACTTAGAATAATCATTTGTGTATCATATAAAGAATTGTGCTACGTAGGAATCGAATTTACAGCACTCTGGTTGTTTTACAAATGCTGGGCGTATATATATATATATGAGTTCATGTCATCGTGGCTTTTATTTAGGATAACTTTGTGTTCAAAACTAGAAAGACTTTTTCATAATGGAATTATTTTTAATTAGATAGACGTTTCTATTCGTCTGCTTTTTACGTGGTTCCCGATTAGGTATATAATCTAGAGATACCTAATTATAGAATTATTCTAGGATGCCTATTAAAATCATCATTCTCCTGCTGTTATCAGTTGCTATTATGTTTAGGAACAACGTAATATATACTCGTAAATATTGCAAAAGTTATTGACAATAGTTTTATGACCAGTCGCCTGCCTGACGACAGACAGAAGTCGTTCTGTCGTATAGAAAACTCTTAAAATATATTTTATTAAGGTTCTGGAAGGAAAAGCTTAATACCCCCAAACATTTAAAAAGTAAACAGATAATTTCAATGTGAGAGGAAGGTTTAAAAATCTATATGCCAACCACTATGACGTATGTAGGTTAAAAAGTAAAAGAAAAGTATTACTACGATCGCTTACTATTAAAATCAATATCGATATAAAAATTAAAGACAAACTATAAAAAATAAACATGAAAATTTAACATAAGTTCAAGAATAATTAGATAAATATATTTATTAATTATAAAAACTTGATTACGAGCAAAAAATGATCGTCACACATGTCATGTCAATCATTTTTCGCTCGTAATCAAGTTTTTATAAGTAATCGAGCATGTTAAATGCTAAATTTAAGTAATCGATTAATTATTTTAAAAATTAAAAAAATATCATTTAAAGCTATTAAACTATCAATCAATAAGCGTGGATGAAATCGCATTAAATACTAATGCGAACATAACTTTATTTGCTGATTACATAAGTTTTATACAAATAAATTGCCATAAATACTATGCTATGAAGTAATCATACAAACATATTTACTGTCAGCTACCCTAAAGCAGACGTTATTTGTAGTATACAAAGAATCTTACCACAATAAGACCGAGAAATAATGTACTAAAGATTAACACTGAAAACTCAATATTTCTTGTACATGCAAAGATCAATAGAAAAACTTTACAAAATATATTAAAGAAATAAAAAATAAGGCCTAAATCCACTACAAAATTGTTGGCTAAAACATACGAAAATCAACCTTAAATGATTCAGCAAAGAGTTATTTAATCAAAGGATATGTTATTTCACATCGAGTCACGTAATTCAAAGGTAGATATTCAATATCTTCGCACACCTTTAAAGGCTACGTGGGTAATGTGGTTTCCTCGTCCTTACCACGAATGATCCGTAAAGACATGTCCCGTTTTCAAGAGTTTATTTTTTTAACATACCTTTATATACGTAAATTGTTTTTAATGTATACAAAATAACAATTTTAAAGATTTTGTTAAACTAGAAAAATTAAATGTTTCTTTAGATTTTAAAGTATACAAAAGTTTAAATCTTGTCTTATTAAATAAATATTTATATTTTCTCTTTCTGTGTGATTATTGATTAAGAATAATTCACCCACCTCTAACTTACCTGTGGGTATTACAAAAGACATACAACCATTTATAAAAGAAAAAGAAAGACTGTAAATGAAACCCTATACCGACTCATCTGACTACCGTGGCCTAGTACGTCAAAACCTATAAGAAATTGACCATTCAGAATTTTAATAATGATTACAATGCGTATTGAAGTACTAAAAATAAAATATATAGGTAACCTTTTTAAATATACACCTTTACCCTAAGTTCTATAGACTTTCAGGGAACGAATGTCCTCACATGATCTTTCTGCAACTTTACACAAGCACGGAAAGGGTCCACTGTGATTTAAGTGGATATTCCGGGCGTAAAAATGACTAGCTAGTATCGAAAGTCTATCACCGGTGAGAGATAATACGAAAAACAAAGCCGCTATCTTAATATATATAAATTACGTGTTACGTTGTTTGTCCGCGATGGACTCATAAAGTACTTAACCGATTTTAACCAAATTTGCACAGCAAGTGTAGTTTGATCGAACTTAAAAGATAGAATAGCTTAAATCTCAATTTATAGTAATATTATTTTATTGCAAATTATAGGTATGTCTAATATTTGACAGTCAAAATCATATGTTATATCAAAAGGATTTTAAAAGATGGCGGAATTTGTTGACTGGATTCAGTAAGTATTTAATAGATGGCGCTATGTTAAATGTACAAACGCTTCATATAAGCTAAAATTTGTTAGAATAAACAAAAAGTGTTACTGAGGCTAACCTAAGCCACAGCAACGCGTGGCCTGGTCTGCTAGTTGATTTATATATTAACCGCCTATTTTTGATTTTCTTTTTTTTCATACACCCGACATTATACATAAATCCCTAAGGCGCTTAATATTATAAACATATAATTAATGGCTGAAAATAACACATAAATTCAAAATAATCGTTTGTGGAAACGCACGGAGGAATATTCGCCGTGGTGATCAAAATCACGATACTCGGCATCAGAAGTCACTCCTTAGATTACTTCGCTATTTTTGCAATCAACAACTTAATAGTGACTCATTGTCAGTGGAGATGAAGCCCGACTCAACAATGATTGTAATGATAGATACACATTTTTGCAATAACGATGACTTATTGGACGTAAGACATCTCAGTCCTCCCGTGACCATGATCACTGTAAAGTGTTCGAAACGTCGGGTAATTAAAAATCAAATACAAATGCGATAGAATACGTAAAAGTAGTTTTATTTCAAAAGACGAAAGAATCTGTATATAATATCTGACAATCAATTTTTGCTCGTAATCAAGTTTTTATGAAGAAATAGTACATTACTGCAGCGGCCGGCAAAAGAAGCATTGATGGATGAACGTGTAAATAAAATAACACATACGTAAGTCCATCAATTCCTAGCTGTGGCCAAGGCTTGTATAGTACTTTTCTTAAATAATGCGCGCAAATTAAAACTAAGTAAAACTGTATACATGACGTACAACGAACAACATTTTTCACGCGCCAAAGTATCCCTTTCTTCTTCTTCTTCTTCTTTTTATGTATTGGCAATCAGCTACTTAAATGAGCCATTGTTGCCAGTGTCGAGTTATAATTATCTTCAAGTTTTTAGTGTCTTCAGATTAGTCATTGTCCGTCAGTAAGTCAAATTGTCGCCATCAACAGTGCTATGGCCACACTGTTAATGGTATCTTGTGGGAATTTTGATGGAAAACGAAAACGTTGTAAAGCACTTTTATATGATATTCACTACATCTCAGCAGTTCAATCACATCACATTACATAAAATACCATAAAAATATCTAATATAACACGTTAAAACACTAAAATATCGAATATAATACAAGAGCACCACATGACGTTTTAGATTCCCGCCAAAAGTCCCCAAGTATCCCTTTCTGTTTTTTCTTGTCAGTATCAAATAGGTTTCTTATTCAAGCCAGTTCGAAATTTAAATAAAACTCTGATAAGTTGCCTATTTGGTTGCATTATTTTGAAGTAACAAATTATTCCATTTTTAAAATACACGATAGATATGAATTTACATGTATCTTTATTTGGCCGCTAAAATACGACAGATATGGATTTTCATACATTTTTTGCCGGCCGCTACCTCGCATGTATTTGGTCAGTAAAGCAATTTGATTTATCTCGAAGAAGGTTGTCGAAATAATAGTCAAATTTCCAAGCATGTTTGAGAAAAAAATATTTAATATATATTATAATTCTCCGAACGGCCTTTACCTAGAGGCTACATCTTGTTAGAAATGCTCAGTTATGGTTTAGTTCGACACTTTCCTTTCTTAATCCCACCTTTGTTAGTGATGGGTGTGTGAGGGAAGGGAAGGCTTTTTTGCTGTGAAAAGGCCTTCCTCGTCGTTAATTACACGCCGGAGAAAATTATATACAGGCTGTTCTTTAAATATAAAGATTAATAGTATTTTTTTTAAAGCGTTTACTATATATAAGAAGTTTTGGCGCCAACGTAATACTATTATTATCATCATCATGTGTGGTCTTCTTATATTTAATATCTTAGTATTTCAATGTGTTATTTTAAATAACTTTGATGGAATTTATGTAATGTGATGCGGAGGAACTGCTATGGTGTAGTATGTATGAAACAACAGTACTTCACAAAAGTTTTATTTTTCATCAAAATTACCTCAGAAGATACCTACCATTAACAATGTGGATATGGTGTTGTTGAAAGCGACGATTTGACTCACTGACCGACAATAACTAATATGAAGAAATTAAAGATGTGAAGAAACTGATAATTTGTGAAGAAAATTGTAAATCGATACTGGTAATGATGGCCTCGTATTAGTATCTGATTGTCAATACAAAAAAAAATCCATGCAGAGAATTATAAATACGCCTTTTTAATTAGACACGCTTTATTAATTAGATTTTTTAATATAAATGCATTTGAGAGTATTAAAGTCAATGTGAAAATTCCAACATGGCGAAATGTAAAAATTAACGTTGTTTTAAAAACTAACTCGTTAACGACACGAATATCACGTGTTTCAACTTTCAATATAAAATAGATTTTAACATTAAAATAGTTCATTAAAATGTGTTGAGCTCATTTTTTATTTAAAACTAGTTTCTGCTCGCGTTATTTTGTTAAAATTGAACTATCATCCCAAGGGAACACATTACAGAAATATAGTAGGTAAGGATAAAAGTATCCTAGGTATTAATCCAGGAATTGGAAGTTTGAATGTGAATTAGTCTATGTATGCGCCAGTTTTCATCAAAATCTGTTCACCGGTTTATGCGTGATTGAGTACAAAATAACAAACGCGTTCGGCAACTTAAGAGGATAATATCGTCCAACATAACTCTGTGTCTAAAAGCACAGGTCTACAGCCAATGTGTTTAGTAGGCTTTTTTTTTGTGGTGTCATAGTAAGAAAACTATTTACAATACTTTTCCGTAAATGTCGTAAAGTAAGGGATATAATATACAAATAAAATCTATTGAAGAGAAGGAAATCTCAAAATATAAACTTTATATAAAATCGCCTGTAGTAGATCGATTTCCCTCCTTGGATGGAGTATAATTGGATCAGACTGTCTCCAAAATAAAGGAAATAAAATCGCAACCCTTGGCTACGCCAGTTGGCAGTCGAAGCTGGTGTTGTGTCCCAGTAGCTGTTATCCATTGTTTTAGAGTTTCTTAGATGGTTTTTATAACTCCCACGAAAATTTTAATTCCAAAATTGCGCATTTCTGGATTATAAATTAATGATGTCCTGGAAAAGGTCATATTCATCTTACCCTTAACCGTAGAGCATGCATGAATATAATGATGAGTGTGAAGAAGGAAGAGTGGTATTCCAAGAACGTGCCTAATGGCAGTCTGTAGTTTCTGCTTATCCCTCTGAAAAATAAATTTGAGTCTGTATGTATGTATATATTCCATCCATCCATCAGCCGGTAAACGTCCACTGTTGGACATAGGCCTCCCCACGAGAATGGCATTCACAATGGTCCTGTGCCACCTGCATCCAACGGTTTTCTGCGATCTTCTTAATGTCGTCAATCCACCTAGTCATCCTACGCTGCGTCGTCCAATTCATGGTCGCCACTCTAGACCCTTTTTACCCCAACGGTTATCGGTTCGTTGAGTGATGTGGCCTGCCCATTGCCACTTCAACGTGCTAATTCTTCGGGCTATGTCGGTTACACCCGTTCTTCTAAGGATTTCCGTATTCCGGATTTTATCACGTACAAAAATACCGAGCCCTCTCCATAGCACGCTAAGCGACTTTGAGCCTTTTTATGAGGCCGACATTAAGAGACCACGTTTCAGTGCTGTAAGGCAATGTATATATGTAAAACAGCATAATATCAAAACTCAAGTATAAGAAAATAAATCGACAAAAACAACACGCTTTATAAACAAAATTCGTCTAAGAAAACGTAGGCCGACTCCGTAGTAATTTATCACGACTCAAGTTATATTAATGTGGATAAATGGGGGCGTTCGCTAGGTGGAGGGCGGTAGGGAGGGTTTGCCGGGGATCGGGGTACGTCTTGGCGATTGGTTTTTTGTGTACGTGTGAGTAGAGCTTTAAAGATGGAAGCTTTTGTTCAGATATTTTAGTGAAATATAAAATTGATTTTACGGATTTACTTACATTTCGTTATATAAAATTATCCGTATGGTGATGGAGTAGGAATACTCCCCACCTCCTATCTTACCCGTGAGTGATCGTACGAGACGACTAAGGTATATAAAACGCATATAACATCTATGCAAGAGAAGGAACACTTGAAATAAAACTCTATACCAACACGTCCAAACAGCGTGGTATAGTAGGTAAATTACCCTTCCATGATGGAGGAGGTCCGAGCCCAACAGTGAGACATATATGGACTGAAATGATGAGATGATGATGATAATAAGAAAAACGTCAAATAGGAATGTCATAATTTAAATTTAATATCATAAAAAAATTGCGGGACTTTTGACGGGAATTTGAAAACGTCATGTGGTGCTCTTGTATTATATTCGATATCTTAGTGTTTTAATGTGTTATATTAGATCATTTTGATGGCATTTTATGTAATGTGATGTGCGGAAATACTGTGATGTAGTGAATATCATATAAAAGTGCTTTACAACGTTTTCGTTTTCCATCAAAATGCCCACAAGATACCATTAACAGTGTGGCCATTGCACTGTTAATGGTGACAATTTGACTTAGACAATGACTGACCTGACAAGACTATAAACGTAAAAATAATTATAACTTGACACTGGCACCAATAGCTCGTATATGTAGCTGATTGCCAATATACAAAGAGAAGAAGAAGAAGAAAAAAATTGCGATAATGATCAAAATTTATTTAAAAAAAACTAAAAAATTGTAATAATAATCTTTCTGTTGTAATTTCTGAAGAGTTAAGAAAATCTTCTTAATAAATTGACTATGGATGAATTGTAAGATTCTGTTGGAGGGTGTGGGTGGTGTTTAATTGTGCTTGTAAACGATTAAATGCAGCCCCAACATCGCTCTAATTCTATAGTGCATGGAAATTAACTGTGTTAGTACAAAAATAGTTTATACTGGACATTTATAAAATATGTTTGGCTTTTAATAATATTTTTTGTTAAATTCTAATTAATAAGTAACTAATTATTATTATTTTTTTTAAATAATTATAATATTTTCCCCATGTGGTAAATGGTAGAGAAGCTGTGTAGTAGGCTACGAATATTATCAACCCTTACTTTGCTCGTGGATGTCGTAAAAGACGACTAAGAGCTATATAACGATCTGGGCCAACTCCATCTGATGCCGTTTGGTCAACAATTACATTCCCAAGGAGGGTTGACGTCTGGCAGGCGGCCAGTCATAAAACAGCCAATAACTTTTACAATATGTACTATGAAAGAAGAGTACATATTGTATCGACCCAAGTAATTGGGATAAGGGTAGGAGAATAATGTGGTAAATGGTAAAGAATACAATATATTATAACTCATTACTTAACTTTTTTTTTTTTTTTAATTATTGGTGGGCTATGGATGCGTCTCGCCCCGCCGAATCGGTCCGGGGTGACGGAAAGGCGGCGCGTGACCCCATAGACCCACCATAAAATCCTCTCTCTTCGCCGTGCGAGCGGGCCACCGGTACCCGATTTTTGACTTCGGTGGCCCGCCCGTCGGTTTACCCTCGCGGGTCTCATTACTTAACTGAGGGAGTTACAAAAACCGGAGAATGGTCAATATGGTCTCGGGAAATTTGTATCTGTAAATGTGATAATAAATTCACCAGCTCAGTATGATGTTTGTGCCGTTATCCAGTTTTATCTTTATCGGAAGATGACAGTAAGCTGATGGATGGATGGATCTAATTGAATCCTGGATCATGAATTTAATAAATAGGTTATAGAAATACTGTTCTTAACAGATTAGTCAAGACTCTTGAATCTTTCTTTAAATCTGTTCTTTTACCTTCATCACCTCAGCCCATATATGTCCCACTGTTGGGCTCGAGCCTCCTCTTTAATGGGAGGGTAATTAATCTAGTATACCACGCTGGTCAGACAGATGTTGCTATAGGGTTTTGTTTCGAGTTTTCATTCACTTGCATAAATGTTATATGCGTCTTATGTCTCTTAGTCGTCTCGTACGATCACCCAAGGGCAAGATAGGGGGTGGCGAATTGTATTCTTACTCCGTCACCACACGAAAATTTACCAACTTAAAAAACTTTATTAGTATATTAATGATGAAGTAAATAAATACGTATATCTGTTTAAAAGAAGATTTTTTTTTTTATTACTCTTGGTGGCAAACGCACAAGCAGTACGCCTGATGGTAAGTGTTGTTGCCGCCCATGGATCTTTTCAATAACAAGGATATAACAACGCCGCTGCCTGCCAACAAAAATTTCAAACTCATCCAGAAAGTTGGGCTTCTGACTCTCTTGCTCACCGAATAACGCACGGTTTTCTGCGAGAGTGTGGTACTACACCAGACGAACCGTAGTACCGTGTAGACAGAAAACTGTCAACATTATGTTCCTACCACAAATGGTATATACCTAACTGTGACCAGAAGTCCCGTTTTGAACGAGACTGTCCCTTTTTATAATAACGTGTCCCAGTGTCTTCGAAATGAACTCTGAGATGCAAAATTGTCCCGTTTTCGTAAACTGCGCAAAAATTTAAGAAGTCGACCCGGCTGGTTTGGCGTTCGCCATGTACGAAAGCGTCATCGGTCGAAGCGAAGATAGTTGAGAGTGCCCGAGAGTAGCCAAGGCGTCATCAACCGCGCTTCGTTGACTATTTGTTTGACAGATTTTTCGTTCTCTCATTTCTCGCTATTTGTTTTGTTAAGAGTATTTTCTATGAGTAACACATTGTAGACATCCGAGAAAACCCAATAACAAATTTCGGTTCTCAAGGTCATGTTGATAATTAAGGTGAATATAAAAAAACTTGCCTAGAGTTTCATTCTTACTTACAATCTTCAATAGCTATATTAAAACAAATTTGTTCCTAAACTAACATAACTAAACAATTTGGGAATATTTTTCAATTCGTTACATTTAACTTTAAAAAGGTTTTTTTCTTTGACTACCCGACTAAAATGTTCCGTTTTGAGTCAAAGAATAAATGGTCGCGTTATATATGCCTATTATTCTTGAATTTCCAATGATAATTTTCCTTCAAAATTTATCATGTAACATAATATTTTATCATGTAATGAAGCCATTATACTGTTGATCTAAGTTATATTCAGTTTTCCTGATAACAATAGTGTAATAAATATTAAAGCTGTCAATACGCATATATAAAGGGTTAGTTATCTGTGTTAGATATTATATAAACGCCTCGGGGTGGCTAGGCGAGGAATTTTGTGGAGACTGTACAATTGTCTAGCAAGTATAAAACGGATGAGAAAAGACTGCCATAGTGGCATGCTTCAATATAATCATCATCACAGCTCATATATGTCCCACTGTTGGACTCGGTCCTCCTCCATAATGGGAGGGAAATTAACCTACTATACCGCGCCGGTCAGACGTGTCAATATACCAACACGTCTGACTGTCTGAAGTCACTTGAATCTTTTTTCAAATCTGTTTTTTTACCTTCATCATCTCAGCCCATATATGTCCCACTGTTGGGCTCGAGCCTCCTCCATAATGGGAGGGCAATTAACCTACTATACCGCGCTGGTCAGACGTGTTGGTATAGGTTTTTGTTTCAAGTTTTTTTCTCTCGCATAGATGTTATATGCGTTTTATATCCCTTAGTCGCCTCGTACGATCACCCACGGGTAAGATATGGGGTGATGATTAGTATTCTTACTCTGTCACCACACAGAAAATATATGCTTCAATATAAGATAAAGGTTAAAAGAATTTGTAGTAGGTATTCATACTCCTTAGAACAGAATTCATGACCCCCATTTCGCCCATTGGTGCTATATAATATGACTAAAATATACAATATCTATGTAATAAAAAGACAAAATAAAATCTTGTAGTTACTAACATGTCTAATTAGCGTGGAATAGTAAGCCCGAGCACAGCAGTAGGAAATATAAAGAGTGAGAAGAAAAGAAAAATACGTATCGAAGATTTAATTGCATACTATGAATCGTTGATAGGCTCTCCATAATATAAACCGTTGACAGGTGAATTATTTAAATATATAATTTAAACTTAAACTAAAAATGTTATATTATTAACTTTGATATATATAATGGCAGTGTAAACACGTCTTAAGCAACGCCGTAATGAGCCCCGGTACAACTTTCTGCAGAGCCGCGAAAGTAGCACGGAAAACTTTAGCAGCGTCTTCGTTATATACTACAGCTAAAATAGATTGATACTTTAATATAATTTATTGATAATATTTTATATTTTGTTTATACTACCAACCCTTACTTTGTTCGTGGATATCGTAAAAGATGACTAAGAGCTTTATAACGACCTGGACCAACTCCATCTGATGCCGTTTGGTCAACAATTACATTCCCATGGAGGGTTGACGTCTGACAGACGGCCGGTCATAAAACTATTGGCAATAACTTTTATAATATGTACTATGTGATAAGAGTACATATTGTATCGAACCCAAGTAATTGGGATAAGAGTAGGAGAATGATGATGATGACAGATAACATTTATGATTACTACTCGGCTCTTATATCTCACAAGATTGTATTGCTTTAATATTTCTCCAAAAATTTAATAAGTAAGAACTATTAAAACTAACGCTATATATAAAACATTTTTATTACAAAAAGACATTTTAAATAATCACCATAAAGTTTTAAAAAACATAATATATGTGTTTATATTTTATTTATTCGCACAAAATTATGAAAGACTGTACAAATGGCTTAGTGTTTAAAATACTGACCTACTCTGTCAGCGCTATGGGTTCGATTCTCAAATAGGACAATAAATCTACCTGTTATAGTATAAGTTATTTTTACAAAGTAATTGATAGTAAAATTATAGAAATATAATTTTATTGATCAGTCATCATTAAACATTAAATTGGTAATTAATTAACTTAAATAGTAGTGAATTGGTATATCATCATCATCATCTCACATATGCTCCACTACTGGGCTCGAGCCTAATCCAGGCTAGAAGGGAAATTGATCTACCACACCAGATGCCAGTCAGACGTGTTGGTATAGGGTTTTATTTCGAGTTTTCCTTCTCTCACATACGTATTATATGCCTTTTTATCCCTTAGTTGTCTCGTACGATCGCCCACAGGTAAGATAGGAGGTGGTGAATTGTATTCTTACTCCATCACCATACGGAAAATTGATATTTATATTTGTTATAGTAAACATTATAAACGTGACAACGATCTCTAATTTCAAAATTGTCGTGACCTTAACACAATAATCTTATATTATTAGCACACCGGCTTACCCCTAACTGTCCAATTAACCCTTTCCCACGCGTTGACCACTGTCCGGTAACGTCTTAGGGTCAAAATAACCCTCGCTATTGTTATGTTAAAACCTGTTTTATGCTTAAAATAACTGATATTACTGGAAAAACTAGTTTCTGTTCTCACAGTTTGCTTGTATAATTTTGTATTTTATAAATAGTTTTTGTCAACGGTTGTCTATTAGTTTGAGATTGTTAGATTTCAATATTATTAATTCTGACCATTATAACTGTAAGTTCGCTAAGTTATTTCGTTTAAAATTTGTTAAAGCATATTATATTTATATGTGTAGTATATGTATTTTTTTGTGTCTCTGTGTACCAAATTTTATTTAAATCAGTTCAGTAGTTATGGCATGAAAGCGCGACAGACAGACATACAGATAGAGTTACTTTCGCATTTATAATATTAGTAAGGATTATCATAAAAATGCTTTTATTATTATAAAATTCTACCTAGTAAGAATATCTGTAATAGGAAGAAGAAGAGAAAGAGGTGATCACAAACGCTGTAAAGTATTTGCAATGTCGCACTTATCTGACCAGCATGGTATACTCAAATTCTTTCCTACGGTAGACGATGCAATCCACCGCGGAGCTATCGTGGAGGATTGTATATAAGCTGAGTTTGTGTCCTTAATTTATGCTTCACAATAGAATTAGTGAAATTATCAAATTTTAATTACTATAATTGTATGATAATTTTTCATTTGTTTACTGATTAATAATATTTTATCTTCCTTTCTTGTATACATACATATCATCACGCCATATCCCTTGCAGGGTAGGCAGAGAGAACAGAGTGCCAGAGAACTCTATCTTTGCATACTTCACTCGCTTCCTCAACATTCATATTTCTCTTCATACACGCTCGCCGGTTTCGGAGACTCTTGACTCCACCTTACTTCAGTACATGACCCATCTGGTCTAGGTAGGTTAGTCTCGGTCTACCCCGGTAACTACATCCTTCCACTTTCGCATTGTATATCTTCTTAACCAGACGTTCGTTCGACATTCTTTCCACATGTCCGAACCATCGGAGCATCCCCTTTATAAGTAGCGAAAATTAAACTATTTAATAGAAGAACGAACAGAAGCACTTTCTTGGGAGACTCATAGTACCTGCCAGGCTTGGATATTGTGGCATTATCTCCATTTTGTGATTAAGCCTATATATATAATAGTGAATGTTATCGACTGATCAAAGGATAAATAAATTGATTAAAATTTTACTAATATATAGATCTAGTTCTGTTTTAACATTTAATGGATATATGGTAAAGCCTATTTAGCAATGATTGTCGTCAAAATTAATAATATATTTTTTTAATGCTTATGGTGGCAAACGAACGAGCAGCACACCTGATGGCAAGTGTCACTACCGCCCATGGACCTTAGCAATACCAAGGGTATAGCTTAGGACGCTGCCTACTAATAAAATCCCCAATCCCACCCCAGTTGAGCTACTGGCTCTCTCGCTCACCGAACGAAGCGCAATAGCAGATTGCCATCACTCAAACGTCGATCTTCTGCGAGAGTGTGTGGTACTACTCCGGACGACCGTCTGTAGACAGAGAACTGTCAACAGCGTGTTCCTACCACTATTGAATTTCACATTATCGATAGTTATAAACCAATTAATTGAAGAAAAATAAGTAAATTTCTCAAAATAACTATTTTCTAAAAAAAAATATAACGTATATTTATCAAAGTGTAAAACCATCTTGTTGTTAGTTTTATTAATATCATCATAGGTTCATATATATCCCAATTGTCTGGTCTCGAGTTTTTTTCAAAAATAAGAGGGAAATGGACCTACTATATCACACTAGCCAGATTTTTTTTTTAATTTTTTTTTGATGACGCAGTGGTCCGAAATGCGTTACGCACTTACTCCCCGTAAGGGAAGTGTGGGACTCCTAGCCTAGGGCTAGGTTACCCACTAAAACGTATCCACTGCGATTGCTGATAGCCGAGAGGGCTGTGACAGCTTAACCGGACTATGGGTGAGCGCTGAGGGCTCTCAACCCGAGCACTAGCCAGATGGATTTACAGTGTTTTATTTCAAGAGCTTCTTCTCTTACATAGATGTTAACTGCATATTATATTCCTCAGCCTTCTTTGACGACATCCAGTGGGTAAGAAAAATCGTGCTTTATTATATATTTACTCCATCATTATATGGAAAAGCGTTTTAGTTATATATGTAATATTGTCACAGCTCATATATGTCCCACTGTTGGGCTCAAGCTTTCTTCGTAATGGAAGGGAAATTGACCTACTATACCACGCTGGTCAAACGTGGTGGTATAGGGTTTTGTTTCAAGTTTACCTTCTCTTGCATAGATGTTATATGCATTTTTATCCTTTAGTCGTCTCTTACGATCACCTACAAGTAAGATAGGGGGTGGTGAATTGTATTCTTATTCCGTCACCACACGGATAATATAGGTAATAAATCCTCGATTATCAGTACATTTTTTTTTTCACTGACCTTCCAATTTTATTGTAATTACGTAATATCAAGTATCAAAACTATTCATACCTTGTATATAACGTTCGAGATAAATTTCGGAGCGTCAGTGAAATTTTAATAACTAATTTTCTTGTAGAGGACTCGCGAAGCACCCTCAGCTCTGCAACCGAAAATATACACAGAATAACATATGTATATTGTGTATACATAAATTTACATTTTGATCATTATTCGGCGAAAATTGATGGGGGTTTTAAGAAAGGGGTATATATACGGGACGAATTTTGATGGTTGAATTGGGTCATGTTATATTGAATCACTGTTTATTTATTATCATTTCCTTTTAAGTGAACTTTCTCAACCTTTTTGTTTGAATAAAACTTCAAGAACATAATAATTACTATGTCGCGTAAATACGCGATTGATACGCAAAAATTGATCATATATTTTCAAGTGCTACCAACTCTTACTTCGCTCGTGGATGTCCTAAAATACAACTAAGAACTTTATATCGAACTGAGCTCACAAATACATTCTCGAGGAGGTCTGATGTCAGGTAGGCGGCCGGTCATAAAACTATTGCCAATAATTTTTACAATATGTACGTTGGAATATTTTTTATATGGACTACAAGTAATTGGGATAAGAACAGGAGAATGATGATGATGTTGATGATATTTTGAAGTGGAAATAGTTTCCACTTCAACGGACGGAGCAACGCTATACTATAAAAAGTTATTTTGAAGATCATTTATTTTTTTCTTACTATTTCTTTAACTTAAACGAGGTAACTTAGGACACTATGTCTTTTTTTTTTTTTTTTGGTGGATTATGGATTAGTCCCGCCCCGCCAAATCGGTCCGGGGTGACGGAGAAGGCGGCGCGTGACCCCATAGACCCACCGTAAAAAACTCCTCTCCCTTCGCCGTGCGAGCGGGTCACTGGGACGCGATTTTTAACTTCGGTGGCCCGCCCGGCGGTTCACCCTCGCGGGTTGCTCTCGTCGACGGCCCGACAGATTTCGCCGTCGGGGTGTCGCCCTCACGCGGTGGCCTCACGTCGGGTGACCGGACAATTCCTCGGTCCGATCACCCGAAGCCTCGGTTAGGGCGGCATCAGGCGCAGGTATTCGCGCCTGCGCCGCCCCGGCCGCTGGTGGCGGCCCGGGGCGCGGGAATCCTGCCTTGCCCGTTCCGCCGCGTCTACACGAAATGTCACAAAGTTTTATTAAGAGTTTTTCTTCACTGTTATAATGTAATAAATAAATCTAATGCTTTATTTATTTTGGTAAATAAACATAGAAAGATTCATCATCATCATCATCACAGCCCATAAACGTCCCACTGTTGGGCTCGGGCCTCCTTCGTAATGGGAGGGAAAGCAACCTACTATACCGCACTGGTCAGACGTGTTGGTATAGGGTTTTGTTTTGAGTTTTCCTTCTCTCGCATAGATGTTATATGCATTTTATATCCCTTTGTCGTCTCGTACGATCACCCACGGGTAAGATATGAGGTGATGAATTGTATTCTTACTCCGTCACCATACGGTAAATAGAAAGATTATTTAAATGGCAGTGAATTTGTATTAATTTTGTATAAAAATGTGGGTCAAAATTTTATATCTTATAAGGTAGATATAAATAAATTTCTGTAATAATAATGACATATTGGACGTAAGAAACCTTAGTTCGCCCGTGACCATGATCACTGTAAAGTGTTCGAAACGTCGGCCAATTATAAATCAAATACAAACGCGATAGAATCCATAATAGTAGTTTTATTTCAAAAGATTATTTATTTAAAAATAATTTTGCATATAAATATTTATATCTAAATATTGTATTATTATTATAATAATATATACTAAATAATTGAGATAATTATTTGATTTCGTCAAAATATTAACCTAGCTATATATATGGCGTTTGTCTGACGTTAAACCTACTTGGGAAATATTTATAACTAGTAGCTACTCAGAATTTGGCACTACGTAAAGAACTACATCAAAATAAATACAAAGAACGTTACGTTAACGTACGTTTAAATTTCACAATTCAGTAAAAAAAAAATGTTTTCGTAAAAGTTAAAATTCAATAACAAGAATGGATTGAATGTGCTGTTGGTCTAAAACTATCTTTGCATTGCCTTTCTCCTTCTTCTTCTTTTCTTTATATTGGCAATTGGCTGATATGATATGATGATACTGGCAATAATGGTTGGTGTAAGTAGCTATTTATACGAGGCACTGTTGCCAGTGTCGAGTTACAATTTTCTTCACATATTAGTAATTGCCTGTCAGTCAAATCGTTAGCATCAACAGTGCTATGGTTACACGAAATGAAAAGAAAACGATGGAAAAAGAAAACGTTGTCAAGTACTTTTATATCATACTAGCTTCTGCCCGCGGCTTCGCCCTCGTAAAGGGTTACTTTCCTAAAGTTTTTCATCCCCTATTTTTATTTAACCCCTTAAAGGTAATTTTGTTTTACAAAATTTTAATTTCATATTTATTTACATCTAATCAATAACCTAAAAATAAGTTTCAAGCTTCTGGCTTTAAAAATGACGATACATCCTTACAATTTTTCAACCCCTTTTACAACCTTTTTTTTTTGCATTTAAAAGTAGCCTATGTCCTTTGTCAGGTTCTAGACTATTTATGTACCAAATTTTATTTATATCGTTTCAGTAGTTTTGGCGTGAAAGAGCGACAGACAGACAGTGTAACTTTCGCATTTATAATATTAGTAAGGATTATACTACATCTCGGTAGTTTTTTCGAATTACATCATAAAAAATACCTAAAAATTATATAATATGACACGTGAAATTACTAAGATATTAAATATAATACAAGAATACCACGTGACGTTTTCAAATTCCCGCCAAAAGTCAGTCTATTGTCTTTGTAATGATATCAGTTTGAGGTACATGGGTTGCATGGTTTCAAAATGTATAAATCGAACATAGGCAGAAACAATTTTTATGTTTTTTTATATATAGATAAATATGTGTAAATAGTTATTTTTCAAAATTAAATAAACAATATATAAAATTAACGAAACGATAAACAATAATTAATTATAAATCAATTAAAAACTTACACTCATGTGGACTCAAATTTAAAGCTCGGAGATATTGAAGTCCAATATATTTAGAGCCATACCAACCCTACACGTAAGAGAAATTGAGCGCATTCACTGTGTGTGAGAGTTTAAAAGAGGACCAAGTTACGTTGGTCGTTCATAAATTGCCTTAGAAAGGAGTAAAGGGGTAGAAAGGGGTGGAAAAGCGTGAAAATTACACAAGAAAATTTCGCCATTCAGCATCTTTGTGTTTTCCTTCAAGATGGCGCTCGTTCTAGCATGTGGTTTCATAATAAAGGCGTGTGTGCAATTTCAATTTTTATATTTATTAGGTATGTATTTATTTGATATCGAACTTTTATTTAAGAAAACTCAAGTTGCTCAGATGCTGTATGTAATGGATCTATGCCTTCCGTGATGAATACTTGGATTTGATAAAATAGTATCCTATATTGAATATACAAATAACCAAATTACTGAAATTTTTAGCATTTAATATGCTTAATTATTTTTATATTTATAATTTAATACAAATAACCTTTACAAATCCGTATTCTCACTTAAAAAATATACTACTAATAGTTATAACTAAGTAGGATAATTTTATATGGAATCCACAAGTGATTATTGCGAGTGAGAGTGTTAATCCATCCAGGAATAACATTAAAAAAAACTTCTATATTTTATGAAAAATATTTTTTATCTTTTACATAATTTTAAGTAAATTGTAATGTTGGCATTTCTGATGTTTATGTGAATATTACAGCATATAAAATAAAACGTTAACTCCGATTCATAGCTCTGTGGCCATGAATGCTTACGTAACGCCGGCAAACTATAAATGAAATACAACTCAACATATTACCTACGCGTTAAAATCCGTCAAAATAGTTCATAAATAAAGTATATTTAAATAACATTTCAGCTTATTAAAGATATAAATGTGTAATTTCAATTTTTTTTTTATTTACTATTTTAGTATTATTTTGTTGGAGCGGTAGATTACATATTTTACCAAATGTAAGGATATTTCAAGATATTAACACCCCATATCAATTTGTAGTTTCGAATCTGGATGTAATTAAAGAGATAAATTGCATGGCCACCTAAGACAAAGAATGGGTACCGGTGCTCCGTTCGCACGGCGTAAAGAGGAATTTGCATGGTGAGTCTATGAGGTCACGCGCCGCCTCTTCCGTCACCCTGGACCAATTTGGTGGGGCGAGACGCATCCATAGCCCACCGCAAAAAAAAGGTGTAATTTGCATCTGTTAATTGCTATTTATAGAGTTCCTATCGACACAAAGACAAATACAAAGAATATTGCCTTAATATTGACTAAAAGAGATATAAAAAAAGACAATTTTTTTTAATTTTTTTTTTAATTTAATTTCGTGGCTTAACATTAGTTTCAAACAATCTCGATCAAATGTTATGCTTATTTCAGAGTGTTTGTCTTGAAAAAAAAAAAACTTATGCAAATCATGGATGTGCTACGTTAGGATAGAGTGTAAGACTTCTACATAACAAACTATTAATATAACGCTGGTCCATTACTATTAATCATGTAATAATATTAGAAAAATAACACTTACCCCTATATTCAGATTGGTGGTTATAGGAAGTCGGCACAATGGCTGTGTTCGGCTTTGATCATTACTTTAATTAACGCTTGTATACTACATATATTATATATTTATATATTATATATGCAAATTAATTTGTTATTTTATTATTGTACGAGAGGTGTCAAGGGACACCCGGATGGAACGAAGTTCTATTTTAATTATATATATTTTTTCTGCCTTAAGCGATTTTTATCGTTATATTTTAGCCAATTTGCAAAATATCTTTATAAATTATAGCCTATGTGTTATTCCAATGTGCATGCTATATTACTATAAAGTTTCATCAAAATCCATTCGGTAGTTTTTACGTGAAAGAGCAACAAACATGTTCACATCCATACATTATTACAAACTTTCACGTTTATAATATTAATAGGATGGTTTAATCCTCCTTATAATTTCACTATACCCCCTACACTATATCCTGGTCAGATGGGACTGGTAAAGGATCTTATTTCAAGTTCATCTCCTCTTACAATGATGCTATACGTATCATCATCTTTCTCCTACTCTTATCCCAATTACTTGGGGTCGATACAAATATGTACTCTTCTTTCATAGTACACATTGTAAAAGTTATTGGCAATAGTTTTATGACCGATCGCCTGCCAGACGTTAACCCTCCTTGGAATGTAATTGTTTAAAAAACGGCATCAGATGGAGTTAGCCCAGGTCATTATAAGGCTCTTAGTCGTCTTTTACGAAATCCACGAGAAAAGTAAGGGTTGGTAGTATTCGTAGCCACACAGCTATATGTATATTATATCCTAAATTATCTCCTGCGATATCCATGGACAAGAAAGACAGTGTTGTATTATATTTTTACTAACAAACCCAGCCTGTTGGTTTGTTTGTGGTAGTCCACATATCCTAGCGCTGCCTGGTGCCGAGTTATATCGACGGGGATAGAATATAAACCGTCTCCGTGAAAAAAATCATATTCATACAAATTTTCATATTTATCGGTCAATTAGTTTCTGAGTATAGCAATGTCATATTTATATACAAACATCCTCTTTTATATCTATATATCTATTATAGACTAAGTCACAAAACGAATTGATATTTTTTATAAAAAAATAATATGGGCTAAAAGTATTATATATATATATATATATATATATATATATATATATATATATATATATATATATATATATATATATATATATATATATCTTAATAAATATTAGAGTTTCAATGAAAGTTATACTACAAATAAATGTGAGACTTAAAAAATTAAGAACAAGTTTTAAAAATTATTTCCTTTGAAGACAGAAAATCGGGTTTGAAAAAAAAAATGTTCTATAGACAATTTGTTTTTATATTTGAATAAAGAATTATTGTATACAAATCGATAAAACTTGAATATCACGTTGGTTCTTTGAATTAAAAGCTACTTTTTTAAAACTTGTTTTAAATTGTACAATATTTTTTGGTTGAAATACAACCCTTCCTAACTTAAAAGCGGTATATTGAACTATTTAAACCGCTCTTCGTTCAACTTGACCAGTATTATGAAAAATATAAAAGAACTAGTTATTTGTGTGTATCTAGTAATCGCTCTTTTAATTTCAATCTTGTTTGACTACTGTTGCACGTGATGGTAGTTAGTATAGAATTCTGCTTCTCTATTCCTATTGATGTATTTTCTTTAATTTTTAAAGTTCTAACATATTTTTTTTTTAATTTGGTTGTTATAGAAATTGCATGTTCAGTACGTAAAGTTTTAATATGAGGGTCCCTTTTTACTCGTATTCTCTGAGGATATGTGTATGAAGTAATACAATATTAATATCCCTTGCAGGGTAGGCAGAGAGAACAGAGCGCCAGAGAACTCTTTCCTTGCATACTTCACTCGCTTCCTCAACATTCATAATTCTCTTCATACACGCTCGCCGGTTTCGGAGACGCTTGACTCATTATTTCCATAATTTTAATAAAATAGAGGCAATAGTAGAGCCCCACTATTGACAGTTTACTGTCTATAGCCGCGGGCCAGCCAGGTTCTCTCTCTCTCTGCTCAAAGAAATGTGGTGTTGTGCTTCGTTTAGTGAGTGAGAGACCCAAGAGATCTATTTTTTGGGAAGGGTCTTAGTTGGTAGTTGGTATTTAAAAGGTCCATGAACGGCAGTAACACATACCATCAGGTGTACTCCTTGCTCGTTTGAAACCATCTGCAAAAAAAATAAATATAAGTGACATGATCATGAACATAGAAAATTAATCGATACGAAAAATCCTTAAAATTAGTTTTATTTCTACTTTACGTATACTCGCGTAAATATTACTTCAAATTATGATAATTTCAATTATAATCTCATCTCATCTTAGCTCATATATGTCCCACTGTTGGAGCCTCCTCCATAATGGGAAAAAAATACCTACTACTATACCTGGTCGGACGTGTACAGGGTTTTGTTTCGAGTTTTCCTTGTCTCGCATAGATGTTATATTAATTTTATATCCCTTAGTCGTGTCGTACGATCACCCACAGATAAGATAGAGGGTGGCGAATTGTATTCTTAGTCCGTCACCACACGCAAGCAGTCAAATATAAATTAATGCAATTTCAATTATAAATTAATCGTTAAATATTTATACGATAATTTAGACATAAATAACATCAATAAAGATTTATAATTGGAAACTTATTATTTTAGTTATTTAGTAACGAATATACTAAACTATTACATATCCTTTGGGCGTCTTCAAATGTTAAAATAGCTTAAAACAAGGCACTATAGATGCTATAAATGGCAATACCGATTCTCACTAGCCGAGAGAAAATGATTATTGTAGAAAACAGTCCCATTATTGTATAAGTATAGTTTAATAACCTTTCGAAATATGTAACCTCTTTGATTTATGGTTCCGTAGCTTTGAATACGATTAGTAGTTTTTCAATTCTGATAATAACGGAATTTGTTTGTTATAAAATAAACAAAAAAATGATTGAGGAATAGATTTGTAAATATCATTCAATTTGACTTTTTTTTTTTTAATAATTATTATTACACAGAGTTTTTAAATGTATTTAACGTCAATGAAATCGTTAAACGATTATGGATTAAAATTAGCTTGCCTTGAATATTATGCAGTTATTTAGCTATCCATGTATCTTATATATAAAAGAAGGAAGAGGAAGAAATATTATATATTAATTAGTTTAGTTCCAAAGGCTTTTAATAGTGTCTGAACAAATGTGTCCGACGAGGCTGACTTGTGGTTACATATCAAAAAAAAAATATAATAACCCAACCCTAAAAATTCACATATCCACTATCGAGACACTATCATTCCAAACAAAATCAGTAATACAAAAGGCGGGTGGCAAGTTACCCCTACAAAGGCTGGGCAAATAAGCCATTAAAAGCGTTGCGACGGTACTCGGCTATAAAATCTGTGCTTCTTGCCTCCCACCCAACACCCCTTAGAGTGGGGCAGACCCCCCTACGCGATAAACTGCTTTTATGCCGTTCCGTAGTATAATTAAAATGGTATGACATTTTCTGAAGTAAGATAAAATATCTTAGACGTGGTCGCGGGGTCGTCTGTATTTTACCGTTGTTTTGTTTCGTTCATTCGTTTGTCTAGAGACTAACATAGAACAAAGAGGTCTTGCTTTTATTCAAAACTTTTATTCTATATTCAAAATTTGAAAAATAAATAAACGGTTTTTTTAATCTTTATGTAATGATGTCTTTGGACGAGTTTTGGCGGGAATATGGATATGTCATGTCGCGTTTTTGAAACATATAGGTATATCATTTTTTGTGATTTATAGTTGTTATAATTAGCAATTTTGCTATTATTTTAAAGTGCTGAGGTTTAGTGGATATGGTATAATAATGGCATACGTGTATTTTTATTTTCTGCTAATGTTCCCAAAGAAATTTTAATTTGATTTTCAGTGCCCAATTATTCTTTAATTAACGACTTGAATGACTGACCTATTGACGGACATTGACTATAAATAAGCTACTCAATCTGAAGAAGAGTTAATTTGGGAAGGGAATTATATAATACTTGGCTGTATTGACTCCGTTCCCTTTGTTTATGTAATGACATATTTGGATATGCAGGTAATGTTTTAAAATGTAATGAATAAAATAATCTTAATATTTTTTAGGCTTGTTTCATCTTATCATTGTTATGGTATATTAATGAAATATTGATTTCTTAATTGGGAGACAGCCAGGGATTCTTATTGAAACCACTTTTTTAAATTTTAAAATACTTTTTAGAACCTGACTCTTTTATCTACCAAGAGTTACGCAGAGCTATATACACCTATATTGTCCTATATATTTTCGCCATTTTTTTAATTGTATAGTAATACAAAAATAATGATTCAGCTATAAACATACTTCTTTAAAATTTGTTATTAGTTCTTTTTTCAAAAATTTCGGCAATGAACAATACTTTTTTTTTTATTTACAATACTTACAAAAATTTGGATTATTTTAATTTATATTTTCTTAAAACTGTTGTAAAAAAACCTAAATAACTTTTAATATTAAAATAATACGTTAACCGATATTTGTTGAACCTCTATATGTACCACCATATCGTGGTAAGTAACGCATTTTAATAAGCGTTAAGCCTTCATAATGACGTAGATAAAGGTACGGTCACATGACGTCATTATTATAACGATTTTTAGTTTATTTAAAACAGTATATTAATATAAGAGGTTATAGAATTCGTCGATTATTTATTTTTATTATGAAATAAAGGAAATGAAGTGCGATTAATTTCTCACTGTTGTCAATATACCGGACACCTCAAGACAGGAACGAATATATTCCTTCATCCTATTTTTTTAAATAAGATATAAGAAAATGTTCTTACTCCTATGTAATGAGTAACCTTCAGAACTTCAACATGAAATTTCTGTAGAACTTCGAATATTCAGTTGACACGTATTTTGACTCTGAAGAAAGATACAGCTTCATTTTTAGGTTTCCGTACCTCGAAAGGAAAAAACGGAACCCTTATAGGATCACTTTTTTTTCTTAAACTTGTTAATCATAAAGGCATTATAATGCCATAATTGTGAAGCTTGGTAAAGAGGTTAGCGATCGCTATTTGGAGTTCCCTCAGCCGATTTTTACTATTCTTTCGAGATGTGATAAACATATTATATTTTTAAAGTATAATCATACGTGGAGTAACTTTTTTAAATCCAAAATAATATAATAAAGGGAACGATTTCTTAATGTAAAATACATACATACATATCATCACGCCATATCCCTTGCAGGGTAGGCAGAGAGAACAGAGTGCCAGAGAACTCTATCTCTGCATACTTCACTCGCTTCCTCAACATTCATAATTCTCTTCATACACGCTCGCCGGTTTCGGAGACTCTTGACTCCACCTTCCTTCGGTACCTGACCGATCTGGTCTAGGTAGGTTAGTCTCGGTCTCCCTCGGTACCTACATCTTTCCACTTTCGCATTGTATATCTTCTTAACCAGACGTTCGTTTTAATGTAAAATAAAACACGTTTAATTTTTTAAACGTGTTTTTTTTACGACTATTAGATACAGGCCTCCTCAAGAGAATGCCACTCAGTACGGTCATGTACTACCTACATCCAAAGGCAGCCTGACTGCCTTTATTGATGTCGTTAGTCGAACTACTGGCTCATACAGAAAATAGTGTATATGTAATTACGGAAACGAAAACACAAATAACTAAGCTTTACAGTGTAAAAAACGCATTTATAAGACACAATTATGCCTTACGACGTAAAAAAAAACGTGTTTAATAAGGCATAGGCCTGAAGACATAACCAGCCTACGAAACTACGTAGAGCTCAAAAGTTTCATCGTAAATACTAGCTACAAATACTGTAGCAGTTTCGTAGTAGATTTAACTTCTTGTATTATATTTGAAAATTATATTATATTGTATTTCGAAGGAGGATTGGCGTCTGGCAGGCGGCCAGTCATAAAACTATTGCCAATAACTTTTACAATATGTACCATGACAGAAGAGTACATATTGTGTCGTCCCTAAGTATTAGGGATATATAATAATAATAAGAATAAATTGAAATACTTAATAAATAATTTGTACTTCGACATGTTCTGACAGAGTACATAAATAGGAAGATCTTCATCGGCATATCATATCAGTATAGAAGAAAATATAGGAAACAAAATAATAGAAAAACTAATAAAATATAAATTTAATTCGGCGATTTTAAATAATTTAAAAAAATTAAAGTCCTTTCAGCCAAGCGATAACCGCCATCTGTAAAATAAAAATGAGATAATAAGTGATTTTGGATAAAGTATATTCAGTGAATTATGATTTTTCGTGTGGTGACGAAGTAGGAATGCAATTCACCACCCCCTATCTTACCCGTGGGTGATCGTTTAAGACGATTAAAGGATATAAAACGCATATAACATCTATGCAAGAGAAGAAACACTTGAAACCAAACCCTATACTAACACGTCTGACGAGCGTGATATAGTAGGTCAATTTCCCTCCCATTATGAAGGAGGCTCGAGCCCAACATTGAGATATATATGAGCTAAGATGATGAGGATGAGGAGGATGTTGGATTCTGAATATTTACACGAGTGTTACACGGTTAAATAAATATAGGTACCTAATTATTTTGATGCTGAGAATGAAGATAAAGTTGAGAGCATACGTGGCATGGTAACACTTGGTAGGACGATAATTGAACCACTAGGTTTAGATACCGATCTACCGTGCTAGTGTCAGTGGGTTCGATACCCACGCAGTATAACACTTTGTGAAATTCACAAATTGTTGCTCCGAGTCTGAGTGAAATTTGTCTGCGTTAATTAAGTATGTAAAGTCACCAGTGTATTACACAAGGATTATTTCATTAGTGCAGATTTTTGTGAAATTAAGAAAAATTAAAAAACAAAGCGCTAAAAAGTGATCGAAATGTCATTAAATAAAACTCCATAAAGTTTTTTTTTGTTCTGTTCGTTCGTTCGGACAGGCAAAGTGAACAAAGTTCATACAGCCAAGTGCTATTTAATTTTCTTCATATATTATTTATGACTGTCTTTTTCATATTGCGTAACCTTAATAGTTATTGTCCGTCAGTAAGTCAAGTCATTACCATTATTTTGGCGCTAATAACCAAATTAATATTTTTTTGGGAAAGTTTGTGAAAACACGAAAATAGAAAGTAAAACACTATTATACCATATTTACTACACTTCAGCACTTTAACTGTACCATATTCCATAAAATACCAGCAAAATTATTCAATAAGTATAACACTACAAAACACTAAAGAAATGAATATAATATACAAGAGCGTAACATGACATTTCCATGTTCCCGCCAAAACTCCTCCATAGAGTATAAATCCGTATAAGTATATTTACCATAAAAAAATTGTTTATGAGCGTAAAATGATTGTCACGCGTGGGATGGAATGTCTTTTCGTAAACAATGTTTTATAAATAGCTTAGTATATTAAATGATTAATAGTATAATGAGAAGGAAAACTTGTAATAAAACCCTATACCAACACGTCTGACCAGCGTAATGTAGTAAGTCAAGTTCTCTTCCACAATGAAGGAGGCGCGAGGTCAGCAGTTGAGACGTATAAGAGCTGACATTATGATAATGATTAAAAAAAATTCTTGTTATTTTTTTTTTTTTCTGAAAATTTATAGTCTACATCTATATAATTGAGAACCACGAAAAAAATATTTTCTTCAAATTTTCATTTTCGTTAGAACTTAAACTTAAAGATAATAGACTAATTAAAATTTCTTAAAATTAATGAATATTAATAACTTTGAATCTCCTAGCCTTTTTAGCCATTATTGTTTGTTGGGTATGTCCCACTGTTGGCTTCGGGCCTCCTCCGCAGTAGGAGGGAAATTAACCTACTTACTATACCGCGTTGGTCAGACGTATTGGTATAGGGTTTTGTTTCGAGTTTTCCTTCTCTTGCATAGATGTTATATGCGTTTTATATACCCCTTAGTCGTCTCTTAAGATCACCCACGGGTAAGATAGGGGGTGGTGAATTGTATTCTTACTCCGTCACCACCCAAAATAGAAAACTATTACTTACAGCTAAAACAAAAACTGTAGAACCGCAAAACTATTTCCTTGTCACAAAGATAACAAAGTTTCTTTAACTGAACGCTATTATTTAATAATCCGTAGTATTAAAATTAAACTAGACAATACAACCGCGGAATATAAAGAGCCACAATAGACTCGACTAATCTCCTAAAATCAATACCTTTTTACCTCTAACCCCCGAAAATATTCGAAACTAAACCCCACCTCCCCCCATTTCAATTTAAACGACAAAGTATTATTTAATTTTCACCGTCTTTTCACCATTGTAAGGTATGGAGTGAGAGGGCACGACTACCCGCAGTTCTTTGCTAAGACATCGTTTATCTCTTTCATGTTTGTAGTAATCTATGTGAATAAGTGAGACGGGTATACACAAGACGATCGCTCTCCGTTTTCTTAATGACGTCATATAGATTTATAGATGTGTTGGGGTGGTGTTTCTCCGCCCTGGTCGGGTGAAAAGTTTTTACAACCCCTTTATGAATGCTTTAAAGGATTTTCGCTTTTTTATTTTACTACTTTTTTTTATTTTAATGATATTTCTTAATCTAACCTAACACAGTTCTTAATTAGTTTTGTGCTTCGCTATTTAAAGTCAACTGTGCTTTTAATATATATTTCTTTACATAATTAATTAATATTACATAGTACCTAATCAGTGAACTACTAAAATTCCAAACATAAACTGATTTTAATATTATGCATTTGAAACATATTTAAATTAAAAATCAAATACGTGCCCGAGTGCTAATTAAAAAAAAGTTGTCACGTTCCAAATTCAAATTACGAGCATTAGATTCGAATCCATTTATATTCGAGGCCGCAAGCATAAAACGGTTGAACATCGTGCGTTCTAAATACGAAAAAGCCAATGTAAATCGCCTAATCTTGAGACCGCGCTCATGACGTATGTAAGGCACGTCGCCTTCAACCGAAGTTCAAATTAGGAACGCCCGCCATCTTGGACATGCCACAGTATAAATTAATCGTATCTCATTTTCTGTTATTTTATACGGTAGTATTATATAAAACAGGTGGTTTTTTAATCTGTGACTTGTGAAGGTATGGTAGTTTGTACTGGCATCGAGAGGAATCTTGGCCCCACTAATCCAGCAATTACGCATTTTAATGGCGTTCGTTGGTGCCGCTTTTAATATTCAGTTCCTTGTTTTACGGCTTGGCTTAGCTCGCTACTTAGATAGGCATTAATGTATTTAGATATTTTAATTGAGATCTGCGTAACTTTAGATAGATATTACATTTTATTGCATTTTATATATTTAATATATGATTTAGGTTTTTATTTTCTTTTTAATTATATACTAGTTAGTAAATGTACCTATACAATAGTAATTTCGACGTTTTGCTGAGTTTTTAGGCGGCAAAATTATTCAAATATATTCGTCTGAGGAATGAAAACACATTATGTGGACTTGAATAAAGGGCTTTTATGGCGTTTGAATCGATTATATATTATTATATAATTAATTATAAATGAATTTGTCCGAGTGATGACCACCTTTTACCTTGTCCCTCGGTCTCATAATAGATGACTAAGGGTTATATGCATACAATAACCTATGCAAGAGAAGGAAATCTCGATACAAATCTATATCAATACATGTGACCAGCATAATATAGGATCTAAGATGATGATAATGATGATATAATTAAGACTTATCCCTTTATGATTCATTTCTCTGTGGTGATGGGTTACGAATGAAATATATCATCACCCTTATTTTATAAGGGTATAAAGAACATGATAAAATTTTGCGAAAACACTTTTACTCAATTTATTATTGAATTAAATATTTGCATAAATAAATAATAGATAACGTCTTTGTTTTATGATGTAGACATATTTATGATATAGATATCTCTATACTAGAAAGTAATATACAGAAAATCAGACCCTCAGAGTATGTATTTCTACTCCCTAACAGTATAAAATAACCCCCACTAGTTGGACTGACGGCAGTCAGATGTCTCTTAAGAGTCGCAAGAAGTCGTTGGATAGAGTAGGCATAGGACCAGTATGAGTGGCATACCCAACAGTGTCATCATCTCAGCTCATATATGTTCCACTTTTGGGCTCGAGCCTCCTCCATAATGGGAGGGAAATAGACCTACTATACCATGCTGATCAGACGTGTTAATATAGGGTTTAGTTTCGAGTTTTCCTTCTCTTGCATAGATGTTATATGCATTTTATATCCCTTAGTCTCGTGTACGGCTACGGAATTATGGATTAGGAATATAAATTAGGGATGATTGTTTTATTTTTAATTATTTCATCTTACAATAGAAATGTGTTACTAATAAAAATAATATTTAACTTGAAATATACAGGATTTGCAGACGAAGTGGCAAGAAAAAGTGTAATGTTTTATATAAAATATGTCATATATTAATAAAAAACAAAACGCTAAAACCACTTTAAAATATTATCATAAAATAAGTATATTTTTCGACAAACTAAAAACTAATTTATACACAATAAAAGTTGTTTGTCTCTAGCGTCCCATTAAAACGTTATACTCATTTGAAAACGCCAAAAGGTTTGGTAGCGAAGCATAAAATTCTGGACGCTAAAGACGACCGGTGCTTATTAAAACGCGGGTTTTGCAAAGTTAAAATTAAACATGAAAAACGACGCCTCCATAACGGCCCCTGACTACCTGGGTGGCGACCCCCACAACTATACTCTATCATCAGGGTTGATGGTCGTTAGTTTTTATATAAAAATTTGAAATTTTAATTTTTTTTATTGCGTTTTGACATTTAGTGGCAATCGAATTTAGGGGAAGGTTGCGATGATTGGACCACATAACTTTAAAGTTTCATATCTAATAAAATAAAAGTGATAGAATAAAACTAATGATTAATATTTAATCCTTTCTTAATACAAATACGATGCTGTATTTATTTCAATTTAAAGTTGAGCAATTTTAGCAGAATAATGTTAAAATGATTTAGAGATGCGTTGCTTTCTTTGGACCACCGTTGCATTGAATGGACCACCCAGTTGCGATCAATGGACTTAGAAAACTATAGGCAAAATGTCCAATCATGGTAATATGATTAAAACACATAATTTTAATCAACTTTTATTAATGAGAACAATCGCAATCACACAATTAACGATTAACGTTACACTTTTTTCAGTTAGGTTTCTCTGTTTATTAAATCTATTCTTAATTTTATTTTTTTCGGCTAATTGAAATGCTAGTTCCATGACATATATTCCATGACTATAGGAGTAATTCCATACAATGAATTCTCCATCTCTATAATGTGGTTGCCAAGTTTCGTTTCTAATACTGCAGGAAGGTCACCTTCTGATCCTATAATTAGAGTCCCTTCCACGGTTTTTTGGTTTTTGCCGTCCAATCTGCGTTTTAGAGTTGTTTTTAGAACACCATAAATTCTAGATGCTTCGTTTAATCCTATACTTAGTTCTTTTTTAAAAAGGTTGTATATTAAAATTTCTTTGATTGGACCAGTCTATTCATAGCATCACTATGGTAGCCCATGGTAGCAACTAGATGCTAAATTAAAAATATATTTCTATTAAAAAAAGGGTATGAAATCGGAAAGATTCTCAACCACTTACTAAAATACAGATCAATATTCTATCAATATAGAATACTATCGCTTAATAAACAAAAGTATTAAAATAATTACATGGATGTTTTTGTTGTGTAATTTTTATATCGCCGTCCTCACAAACACGTGCGTACACGTTACTCCGCAATGGATGGCACGGCGATCCTGAGGTTTGAGGGGCAGTTACTGGGCTCGGTACTTTTGCCTAACAATGGATTAAACACGTTCTAACTTGTCTAATATTTCAATTACTTAGGTGGTCCAAAGAAAGCGCTGGTCCATTGATCGCAACCTTCCCTTAAGGTGACAGACATTTAAATAATTTTTGAGTTAATTGACTTATATTAAATTTGACCATTTATGTATTTGTTCATTTTATATTTATTTCTATCAAGCTAAATCCAAATTATAATTTAAATCATTTATAAACTCCACGGAGACAATTATAGATAGGTAATTTTAATATTTTACCTTAAATTAATAAAAAAAAATAAGTTCAAACGGATCGGAAGGTAACCACCATTAAAAAAATCCAGAAAAAAAACTTAGCCAAATTGTTTTAAGAATATAATTAGTATATAATACTGTTCACTCTCCTTTCCATAGCTATGTCGTAGTGGCTACGAATACTACCAACCCTTACTTTGCTCGTGGATGTCGTTAAAGACGACTAAAAGCCTTATGATGACCTGGACGAATTCCATCTGATGCCGTTTGGTCAACAATTACATTCCCAAGGAGGGTTGACGTCAGGCAGGAGGCCGGTCATAAAACTATTGCCAATAACTTTTACAATATGTATTAAACAAGAGTACATATTGTATCAATCCCAAGTAATTGGGATAAGAGTAGATGAATGATGACTGCTCACTCTCCTGGTAATACAGGTTAAACGATTTTACCAGGTGATGGTGTTATTTTATATCCATAACTTATCCTACAAAGATTATTATCCCTACTAATATATAAATGTGAATGTAAGTTTGTTTGTTACGCTTTCACGCTAAAACTACTCAACCGATCATCATGAAACATTGTACACATATTCTTGGAGGTATTAAAAGTAACATAGGATACATTTTATTAAAAAAAAAAAACAAAATTTTATATGAAAAATAAAAAAAATGTTTGTCAAAAAATCTCAAAATCTAGCTTCTTCAACGCCATCTAGCAGTCCAGTAATGAAGTTCCAACCCTGAGTATTGTAATACCGTTGCACTGTATTACCGACGGTCAAAAATAAAAATAGGGAATCAAAAACTTTAGGAAAGTAACCTTTTACGCGGGCGAAGCCGCGGGCAGAAGCTAGTAAGTATATAAAAGTATATATAGTAAAATATAGGTATATTTAGCGGCTGCGAATATTACCAATCTTTACTGTGTTCAGGGATGTCTTAAAAGACAATTAAGAGTTTTATAATGACCAGGGGCAAATACACCATCGTATGGTCAACAATAACATTCCCAAAGAGGGTTGACATCAGACAGGCTGATTATAAAACAACAGATGCTGCAAAAAAAGGGTGCATCCTGTTTTTTTTTTTTTCTTTTGCTTTGGACTATGACGTGGTCGCTCCTCGCCAAATCAGTCCGGGGCAAAGGAAGAGGCGGCGCGCAACCCCATAGACCCACCCTGCAAACACCTCTCTTCGCCGTGCGAGCGGGCCACCGGTACCCGATCTTTGTCTTCGGTGTCCCGCCCGGCTTGCCATATGTATCTACGACTACATAATAATATAATAAATGGGAGAAGAGTAGTAGAATGATGATATATGTGCCAGCAACTTCAGTTAGGTTAATTAACTACCTACATGGGTATATGATATTATAATTTTGCTTAAACAATCACGTTATCTCTAGATATTAATAAGAATATATCAACACTAGCTTCTGCTCGCGGCTTCGCCCGCGTAAAAGGTTACTTTCCTAAAGTTTTTGATCCCCTATTTTTATTTTTGACCGTCGGTAATACAGTGCAACGGTATTACAATAATCAGGGTTGGAACTTCATTACTGGACTGCTAGATGGCGTTGAAGAAGCTAGATTTTGAGATTTTTTGACAAACAATTGTTTTATTTTTCATATAAAAATTTTGATTTTTTTTAATAAAAAGTATCCTATGTTACTTTTAATACCTCCAAGAATATGTGTACAATGTTTCATGATGATCGGTTGAGTAGTTTTAGCGTGAAAGCGTAAAAAACAAACTTACATTCACATTTATATATTAGTAGGGAAGTAGGGATTAATAACATTACATCAAATACCGTTTTTGTTATCTGAACAGTTGCTATGCAAACGGTGATCGCGCAGAACGATTGATGCACGATTTCCCATTGTTAACTAATTTTGACAATTTGCTATAATTTATAGATACTTCCATAATACCCGTTATATTATAGCCGGAAATCTTTAGCAATATCTAGGCTATTTTTTTGTTTTTCTTTCCGTGTGGTGACGGAGTAAGAACACTTTTAACCACCCCATATCTTACCCATGGGTGATCATACGAGACGACTAAGGGTTATAAAATGCATATAACATTTATGCGAGAGAAGGAAAACACGAAACAAAACCCTATACCAACACGTTTGACCAGCGCGGTATAGTAGGTTAATTTTCCTCCCATTACGGAGGAGGCCCAAACTCAGTGGGACACTTATGGGCTGTAATGATGATGATGATAAGGCTAATTTTATTCGATAAGATTTTATTGAAAGAATACTTGAGATTAGCGTGTTAAAATAAATAAATTCAATTCTATAATCGTATGATGATCATTCTCCTACTCTTATCCCAATTACTTGTGGTCGACACAATACGTACTCTTCCATCCTACATATTGTAAAAGTTATTGAAAACAGTTTTATTACCTATACCCAGTTTATTATTATTTATTGACAGCCAGACGTCAACCCTCCTTGAGAATGTAATTGTTGACTAAACGGCATCAGGTGGAGTTGGCCCAGATCAATATTCTCTCAGTCGTCTTTTACAACATACACGAACAAAATAAGGGTTAGTAATATTCGTAGGCACCACAGCATATATTAATTGTAGATAGTGTAGTATATATTAGTAGCAAAAGAGAGTATTGGTGTAAAGATGCGAAAGGGAATGCTCCGATGGTACGGACATGTGGAAAGAATGCCGAACGAACGTCTGGTTAAGAAGATATACAATGCGAAAGTGGAAGGATGTAGGTACCGGGGGAGACCGAGACTAACCTACCTAGACCAGATCGGTCATGTACTGAAGGAAGGTGGAGTCAAGAGTCTCCGAAACCGGCGAGCGTGTATGAAGAGAATTATAAATGTTGAGGAAGCGAGTGAAGTATGCAGAGATAGAGTTCTCTGGCACTCTGTTCTCTCTGCCTACCCTGCAAGGGATATGGCGTGATGATATGTATGTATGTATGTAATAATAGTTTTATAATCGTATAAATAATATAGAACATCATCACAGCCACTGTTGGGCTCGGGCCTCCTCCGTAATGGGAGGGGAGTTAACCTACTATACCACGCTGGTCAAACGTGTTGGTATAGAGTTTTGTTTCGAGTTTTCTTTCTCTCGCATAGATGTTATATGCGTTTTATATCCCTTAGTCATTTCGTACGATCATCCACGGGTAAGGTATGGGGTGGTGAATAGTATTCATACTCCACCACTACACGGATATAGAATATACATAGATATATATATATATATATATATAATATACATAGATATATATATATATATATATATATATATATATATATATATATATATATATATATATATATATATATATATTTTCTTTGTGTGTCTTAGTTGTTAGCCTCAGATGGCTATGATAATTTTACCCGGACTGTTGGTGAGCACTGAGGGCTCTCAACCCGATGCACTTAGGTGTAAATATATCCATACGTTATTAGGTGTCACCTATTGAAAATCAACGTTGCGTTGCAGCGTTATAAAGCGGCTGAATGGGCAGATGAGCACTATTGATACTTACAAGATTTTTTTTTGTGGGTACGATTCACACGTTTTTGACAATATTTCGTGTGAATCATAAATGTTTTGTACTGAGTATTGATGTAATTTAATGTCCTTTAATTAATATATTCGTAAAGTCTTCAGCAGAACAATAATCATGATCATCATTCTCCTACTCTTATCTCAATTACTTTGGGTTCGATACAATATGTACTCTTCTTTCATAGTACATATTGTAAAAGTTATTGGCAATAGTTTTATGACCTGCCGCCTGCAAGAGGTCAACACTAATTGGGAATGTAATTATTGAGCAAACGGGTTCAGATGGAGTTGGCCTAGGTCATATAAGGCTCTTAGTCGTCTTTTACGACATCCACGAGTGAAGTAAGGGTTGCTAGTATTCGTAGCCGCTACCACACAGCTACAGCAGTACAATAATATAATTAGAATATGTAGGTAAATTAAATCACTCTCATCAAGAATAGAAATAGCTTAGTTGATAATTCGAGCATCCCAATCCAGACATGCCTGGTTCGATCCATGGTGTGTTCGTTTTTATTATATATATATATATTTTTAGTCTAAATATATTTTTAATAAAATTAATTGATATACATATTTTATCATCATCATAGCAGCTCATATATGTCCCAATGTCAGACGTGTTGGTTTTTATTTCGAGTTTTCCTTCTCTTGTATAGATGTTATATGCGTTTTGTATCCCTTAGTCATTTCTTACGATCACCCATGGCCGGTGAATTGTATTATTACTCTGTCACCACACGGATAATATAATATTTTTTTTATAAATGATTTTAATTAGAGAAAATACCAGATAACGATATATTGATTTCTTCTAACATCTAAACTTAAGTTAATAGTCAATAACAACAGCTTCCTTCTTCACTTTCATATGCAGATTTTTCAAAGTAATAAATCAAATTTAAATACAAAACAGAGACAACCCTATCAAAATTTTATTTCGCGGCGAAATTTGTAAATTTATGTAAATATTTCGCGTCTTGTAGAGGGAGGGTGGGGGTTAAGGCGCTATACATACGTACTGCGGCTGTTACGTTCGTACTGGCGGATTTTATGTGAGTTATTTATTTTATAACTCACTCGTTGGTTTAATTTATTTTAAACCGACTTCAAAAATGGAGGAAGCTCTCTATTTAAATATCTCTATTTTATTTTTTACATGTTAGGGTATAACTCCGTTGCCACCGAAGACAAAGATCGGGTACCGGTAGCGCGCTCGCACGGTGAAGAGAGGAGTTGCAGGGTGGGTCTATGGGGTCACGCGCCGCCTCTTCTGTCACCCCGGACCGATTTGGCGGAACGAGACGCATCCATAGTCCACCTTAAAAATAAAGGGTATAACTCTGTCTTATATAAACGGATTTACAAAATTTATTTTTGAAAAATGTTTACATCAAAATAAGCCTAGTTAAAATTCATAAATAGCTGATGATCAGTTTCATTGATAGACAAAGGAACATTGAAGTGTTCCCTTATTAAAATACTTGACAACAAATCAACCAACACTTTTTCGTGTTGAGAGCCCTCAGCGCTCACCCGCAGTCCGGATAAAAATGTCATAGCCATCTGAGGCTAACAACTAAGACAAACACAAAAAAAAAATAAAAAAAAAACAATACTTTTTTTTTGGTGTGGGCACACTCTTTAATTCCGTTCGGGGCGACAAAAAAATCGGTGTGCGACCCCACCCTTCAAGGCACCTATCAACGCCGTGCGAGTGGGCCACCGGAACCCAGTCCTTGTCAAATCAGAACCACCTCTACGGGGAATTTCACAAACATGTAATTAAGAAGCGAAAATTACATCTAAGCTCAGAACAACAATTTTTGAATCACAGAATGTATTAAATCATAGTTAATACTTTTCTACTTTATAATAGTAATTCCTGTATAGGAATCGAACTCATAACACTGGTATAGCAGATCGATATTTTAACCACAACGCTATATGCGCAATCAGACTGAGATTACAACATAAATTTTCATTTATTAATACGAAAATAAGTTAAGTTTTCATTTACTTAAACGAACTATGTTTTCCAGTTGTTTACATATTCAAAGAAAAGTAATTAAAACTTACATTAAGTTTGATAGAGAGACTCGCAAAGTCGATCGAAGTTTTCAAATTCAATTTAGATTTAAATCTATCAATATAAACGTTGAAAACATGTTTTTTTTTTTGTTGAAACATCCATTTTGTTTCGGTCGTAAGTAATAACCTTTTGGTTTACATACATACATACATATCATCACGCCATATCCCTTGCAGGGTAGGCAGAGAGAACAGAGTGCCAGAGAACTCTATCTCTGCATACTTCACTCGCTTCCTCAACATTCATAATTTTCTTCATACACGCTCGCCGGTTTCGGAGACTCTTGACTCCACCTTCCTTCAGTACCTGACCGATCTGGTCTAGGTAGGTTAGTCTCGGTCTCCCTCGGTACCTACATCCTTCCACTTTCGCATTGTATATCTTCTTAACCAGACGTTCGTTCGGCATTCTTTCCACATGTCCGAACCATCGGAGCATTCCCTTTCGCATCTTTACACCAATACTCTCTTTCATACCTACTCGCTCTCTTACGTCGTCGTTACGAATGCGGTCGGTCAGCCTAACTCCACAGATTTTCCGAAGAGATCGCATTTCGACCGTATTAATCGACCTTTTGGTTTACAAATTGGTAATTTTGATTTGTAGATATTCATTAATCTAGTCTACTGAGGTTCTTATTAATAATAAAAAACTTTCAATTCTATTTATTAAATTTACCATATGCTACGAATACGTATATATAGTAATAGTAATATATAGTCTTTAGTTTGCTCGTGGATAGCATAAAATACAATTGTATTTTTATTTTATTTTTTAATTAAAAAAAAAATATCAATAGAACAGTCGTAGATATTTTGCGCCAAAAGAGTCGGGTTGTGAGCCCTCAGCGCTCGCCCTCAGTCCGGGTAAAATTGTCATAGCCATCTGAGGCTAACAATTAAGTCACACAATAAAAAAAAACATTTATACCTAAAGGTAATTTTGATTTTTAATCCAAATTGCTAATTTTATGGTTTATTCATTAATCTCTTCTGCTGAGCGTCTTATATTTACAATTTTATTTTTTTACAGTGTGCTACGAATGCTACTAGTCTTTATTTTGCTCGTAGATGACGTAAAATACGATTTTAAATTTAAAATCGTATTTTACTACGAGTAATTTCTACGTGATGTTTCCCCCATATTTACATTCTCGAGGAGGTTTGGAGTCAGGCAGGCGGTCGTAAAACTATTGCCAATATATTTAATATTATAAACACATATTAATGTGCCATGCAAGATGAGTAGCGGAGTACATATTGCGTCGACCTCAAGTAATTATTATAAGAGTAGGAGAATGATAAAATTATGTTTTACTGAACAAAATTACATAATACCAATAATCTTATAGACTTCCCATTATCATACTGCTCTTATCCCGATTACTTAGAGTCTACGCAATTTAGAAAAGAGAATAATACCTATATTGACGCTAGACAACATAAACTTAATAATAATAAATAAAGCTAAATAGTATAATAATAAATCAATAGTTTTCACCTAAACTGGCCCATTAAGCACCTAATCATATAGACAAGTGTCAGATAATACGAGTATTCACTCGCCATGGCTCTGCATCTACCGTTGGCAGTTCACGAATGCTATGAGCAGACTCAAGATCAATAGATGTCCCATTCCAATTTTTAGTTTAAACTTCTCCAAAGATGCTCCTTCTCCATGCGTGTTGGCCCCTGTCCCCGTCTAAGTTTTTTTTATTTTGTGGATTATATATAATAAAAACAAATATGATTTTTAAATCGTTTTTTTTTTTTTTTTTTTTTTTATAATACCCAAAAACAACTGTAGATTCACATATAAGAATTTAATCAATTTTTAATTAAAAAATAAAAGGGTTTTCTGGTCTAGTGTACAATTTTAATCTTCTAGGTATATTTATGTTGCAGTTCCTACCGCCTGCGCCAAAGCCGTCGGCCAAGGCGCGCAAAACAGCTGCCGCGGTGAAACCCGTCCCTGCGGCAAGGAGGACGCCCCCCGCTGCGGAGGGCACGCCACCGGCTGAAGCCGTCACGGCCACCGAGCCGACACCTGTCCCGGTAGCAAGGAGGACGACTCGCGCCACGGCGAAAAAGTCGCCAAGCGTCTCGGAGCGGGCCCCGGTGGAGGCTCAACCAGAGGCGCCGACCCCGCTGCCGACCCCGATGCCAACCCCGCTGCCTGCGGTGGGGGGATTGCCGGATGAGGCCCTGCGCGCGATAATCGACGCAGTGGGCAAAATTGTCGATGCGCGCTTCGCCGTTCTGGAGGCAAGGCTGCCTCCAGAACCACGTGTCCGGCCGCCTCTTGCCGCAGTTAAGCGGCCACATACGGTACCAGCCCCCGCCCCGCTGCCTTGTCAGGGTGGCCGCGTGGGGAGCTACGCCGCGGCCGCGGCCGGGCCTAAGCCCAAAGGCCCCGGCCCCGCTCCGAAGGGACCTGCCCTGAGGAGGAAGACGGCGCTGGCTCCTGCCGGACCGCTGAAGCCGCCCGCAACGAAACCGCCGGCGACGACCAGCGAGGCTGCGACAAGGCCTTCCGCGTCTGGCACGACTGCCGTACCCGAAGAGGGTTGGCAGGTGGCCGAGCGCGATAGAAGGAGTCGCGGCCAAAGAAGGAGAGCGGAGGCCAAGCGCGCCGCTGAGGTCTCCGCTCCCAAGGCAGGAGCTGGCGACAAGAAGAAGAGGTCGCGCAAGGGGCTCAAGCCGCCAAAGACAGCCGCAGTGGTGATCACTGTGCTGCCTGAGGCGGCCGAGAAGGGCCTCAGCTACGAGGCCGTCTTGAGGAAGGCCCGGCGGGAGCTAGACGTCTCCGATATTGGAGGCGTCGAAGCCAGGACCCGCAAGGCCCGGACGGGGGCTCGAATCCTCGAGTTCCCAGGGGCCGAGGGCGCCAAGACAGCTGATAGCGTAGCTGAGAAGCTGCGAGGTCTGTTCGCCGAGGAGGGTGGCATCAGGATCGCCAGGCCCGTCAAGTGCGCCGAAATGCGCATTTCGGGTCTGGACGACTCCGTGACGGTGGAAGACATCCGGGAGGCTATTGCCTCGAAAACCGGGTGTCCCATAGACACCGTCCGGGTCGGTGCCATTCGTCCCGGTCCGGGTGGCGTAGGTGCTGCCTGGGCGCAGTGCCCAGTGGAGTCGGTCAGGCAACTGGCTGGCTCAGGCAGGCTCCTCGTGGGCTGGAGCTCGGCGCGGGTAACCGTGCTTGAGCACCGGCCTGCGAGGTGCTATAAGTGCATGGCGGTCGGACACACTCGACCGACGTGCACCAATTGCTTCGACTGCGGCGGATTGTGTTTCCGCTGCGGTCAGACCGGGCACGTGGCGGCATCTTGCGCCGCCCCGCCCCACTGCCCCGCGTGTGCAGCGGGCAATAAGCCCGCCAAGCACCGCATGGGTTCTGGGGCGTGCAGACCTCCTGCTTCGGCCCCAAAGGGGCGGGGCGGCCTTTCGACCACGGCCGCTCCCGCTCCTAGCGCGGCCCGATCGCCCACTGGCGAGGCGGAGGTGATGGATACGGCCCACTAATGGCTGCAGAATCCATTCACCTCCTGCAGGCCAACACCAACCACTCCGCCGGAGCGCAGGATCTCCTCCTGCAATCCATGGCGGAGTGGTCGATTGGTGCAGCCGTAGTCGCGGAACCGTACGTCGTGCCTGATCGCCCCAATTGGGTGGTCAGCCGAAACGGAACTGCGGCAATCGTCGTCTCAACGCAGCGGCACTTCCCGTCCTTATCCCTTTTGGATAGGGGCGAAGAATTTGTCGCTGCGGAATGGGGAGGGGTCACACTCTACAGCGTTTACCTCTCCCCTAACAGGAGAATGGACGATTTCAGGGCCTCCCTCACCACCTTGGAGGCTTCGATACGGCGACTGGCACCGGGCCTCGTCCTGGTCCTGGGGGACTTCAACGCCAAATCCACGGCATGGGAGTCCCCTATGACGGACGACCGCGGACGGGCGGTCGTTGAGTGGGCGGCTTCACTGGGCCTCTGTGTTGTTAACAGGGGCTCAGTGAACACGTGTGTGCGGCAGCAGGGCGGGTCGATAGTGGACTTGTCGTTCGCTAGCCCCGCTGTCGCGCCACGGGTGAGGAACTGGAGTGTCCTGGAGGAGGCGGAGACCCTGTCGGACCACCGGTACATCCGGATGGAGGTCTCCCCCCGGGAACCCGGTAGGGGTCACAGGGCGGACGGAGCTCCCGCGTTTCCGCGGTGGGCTGTGGGTCGTCTTGATAGGGACCTACTGGCGGAGGCGGCCATCGTTCACACGTGGCTGTCCTCACCGCCCCCAGCGGACGGAGTGGACGCTGAGGCTGTCCGCATCCGCAGTGCGTTAACGCAGATCTGCGATGCGGCCATGCCCAGGGTGCGGCGTCTACCTCCGAGGCAGGGGGTCTACTGGTGGTCCCCAAGACTGGCGGACCTTCGCGCGGCGTGTATCAGTGCCCGAAGGTCCCACACCCGCAGCCGGCGGCGTCACCGCGACGCTGAGCGGGAGGGCCAGCTGTACGAGGCGTACCGCAGTGCGCGTACTGCCTTTCGGCTGGCCATCCGAGCCGCCAAGGATGCGAGTTGGCAGGAGATGTTGGACGGTCTCGACCGTGACCCCTGGGGTCGCCCGTATCGCGCGTCGCTGAACAAGCTTCGCGCACAGGGCCCCCCCTCACCGAGACCCTCCAGCCCGACTTCCTTTGTAGGGTGATCGAGGAGCTATTTCCACGGCAGTCGGGACACACGCCCCCGGTCATGGCTTTGCCAGATCAAGACCGGGAGGCCGACGACGAGAGTGTTCCACCCGTGACGGAGTCGGAAGTGGGGGCGGCAGTGGCGCGGATTCGCTCCGCCACCACGGCCCCCGGCCCGGACGGAATACCAGTCCGGGTGTTGACGTCGCTCCTCGAGCACTTCGAGCCTCGCCTCAGGCAACTGTTCAACGCCTGTCTGACGTCTGGACGGTTCCCTGAGTGCTGGAAGGAGGGGAGGTTGGTTCTCCTGCCAAAGCCGGGACGGCCCCCGGATTTGCCGTCGGCCTACAGGCCCATCGTGCTTCTCGACGATGTGGGTAAGTTGCTGGAGCGTGTCCTCGCTGCACGCATCGTCCGACACTTGGAGGAGGTGGGGCCCGATCTGTCGGACGCTCAATATGGGTTTAGGAGGGGGCGTTCGACCATCGGGGCCCTGCTACGCCTGAGGCAGACGGCCGCGGAGGCTGTCGCCGGCAAGGGAGTGCTGTTGGCGGTGTCGCTGGACATCGCCAACGCATTCAATAGTCTGCCATTCAGCTGCATCAAGGAGGCGCTCCGGTTCCATGGAGTGCCCCTGTACCTCAAGCGGCTGGTGGCAGACTATTTGGAGGGGCGCAGTATCCTCTGCGCGGGTTCCGCAGGGGACATTGTGCGGACGCCCATGTCGTGCGGTGTTCCACAGGGGTCGGTTCTGGGGCCGACTCTGTGGGACATCGGGTACGACTGGGCGTTGAGAGGGAGTCTCCCCCCCGGGCTGAGCTTGGTGTGCTATGCTGACGACACGCTCGTCACAGCCCGGGGCAGGACACTCAAAGAGGCGGCGAGCCTGGCCCCTCTCGGCACCGAGGAGATGGTCAGGCGAATCGAGGCGCTGGGGCTCAGGGTGGCCTTAAATAAGACGGAGGCCCTATTATTCCATGGGCCACGCGTAAGGCTGCCAACCGGCGCCTCGTTAGTCGTCAACTCCATCCAGATCAACATCCAGGCCCATATGAAGTACTTGGGTCTGGTGCTCGACGGGCGATGGTGGTTTCGGGAGCATTTCCGACAGATTGCTCCCCGGCTGGTCGGCGCGGCGTCCGCCCTTTCTCGGCTCATGCCGAATGTGGGCGGACCCAGTTTCGAGGGCCGACGGCTGTATGCGGGGGTCATCCGCTCGATGGCCATGTACGGCGCACCCGTGTGGGCGAGGGCTCTGAACGCCCAGCTCAGGGCGGTTCTGTGGAGGCCACAGCGAGCCATGGCGGTCAGAGCCATTCGCGGGTACCGCACGGTGTCGACAGAGGCGGCGTGCCTATTGGCCGGGACACCCCCGTGGGACCTAGAGGCGGAGATGCTCTCCGACCTCTACCGGCGGGTTACCTCAGTGCGCGAGGAGGGTGGCTCCCCATCGTTGAGCGAGATAGCCACCTGGTGCGAGGACGCCCGCCGAGACGTCATCGCCCGTTGGGTTACGCGGCTGGAGAGGCCTAGATACGGTATCGTGACCGTCGAAGCCTTCCGGCCCGTATTGATGAAATGGATGGAGCGGCGGCACGGGGTCCTCACCTTCCGACTGGTGCAGGTGTTGACGGGGCACGGGTGCTTCGGGAAATACCTGCACACGGTCGTGTACAGGGAGTGGACTCCGGGCTGCCATCATTGCAGTAGTGACGAGGACACGGCGCAACATACGCTCGAGGAATGCTCGGGCTGGGATGGGCAGCGCCGCGACCTCGTCGCTATTATCGGTGCCGACCTGGCACTGCCGGCTGTCGCGAGGGTGATGGTCGATAGCGTCAGGAATTGGGACGCGGTCGCCGCCTTCTGCGAGGCTGTCATCTCGCGGAAGGAGGCGGCGGAACGAGTCAGGGAGGACTCCCGCGACCCGGGCCGCCGCCAGCGGCCGGGGCGGCGCAGGCGCGAATACCTGCGCCTGATGCCGCCCTAACCCAGGCCTCGGGTGATCGGACCGGGGAATTGTCCGGTCACCCGACGCGAGGCCACCGCGTGAGGGCGACGCCCTGACGGCAAAATCTGTCGGGGCGTCGACGAGAGGAACCCGCGAGGGTAAACCGCCGAGCGGACCACTGAAGACAAAGATCGGGTACCGGTGGTCCGCTCGCACGGCGAAGAGAGAGGATTTTACGGTGGGTCTATGGGATCACGCGCCGCCTTCTCCGTCACCCCGGACCAATTTGGCGGGGCGAGACGCACCCATAGCCCACCAATAAAAAAAAAAAAAAAAAAAAAAAAAAAAAAAAAAAAAAAAAAAAAAAAGGTATATTTATGTTTTCTAGTGTCAATATATTCTTATTTTATCGTACATATTGCAAAAAAAAAATAGTAATAGTCTTATGACCAACCGTCTTCATTGTCTTATTCTAAATCGCGCAATCTACGACACCCATGATCAATGTTAGGGTTGATAGTATTCATAGTTATCAACACAGCAATATATCTTATAGATATTTAAGTATATTATAAATATAATATGCATTTGCTTTCGCTGTACGACCATTTGAAACGAGCTGAAGCTAATTTAAATTTCTATTAAAACTTGTTTGTCGTAGAGTGTACTGTCAAAGGCAATCTGAAATGTTTTATGTACACAATAAACTTATGGATATGTGAATGCTTACGATTAATATTTTTGTAGTGACAGCTTTAGGTATGTTGGGCAATTTTAGGATGCAAAAAAAGCATTAAACTTGTATGACACGCTCAGATATAATGACAATAATAGGCAAACCAGCTGAGTTTCTTGCCGGATCTTCTCAGTAGTGGTCTTATTTCGATCGGGTGGTATTTCAGTTTAATCGAATAGATTACTTCAGTTTAATCGAATAGATTAGTTCAGTTTAATCGAATAGATTAAATTAAAATGTTAATAGGTACTGACAATATGTAGGTGCCCTTGTAGGGTTTATGCATAACAAATTAATTTGAATTTGATACCTGAAAGAAGGAAAAATAATTGTTTTATTTCATTAATTTTGTACGGACTGGTTTACAAAAACTTGGATAATAATATAAAACTATATCGGCCATTCATATCATACATACCATATCGACATGTAAATAAACAAAAAAATTAAAATTGTACACTAAACTAGACAAAGCCATTTGCAATAAAACTACTTTTACGAATTCTATTGCGTTTGTATTTGATTTTTAATATCCTGAAGTTTCGAAAAATTTGCAGCGTTCATTGTCTTCCCGTGACCATGGAAACTGTAAAGCGATCGAAACATCAGATAATTCAAATAGTAAAAACCTTTTATATTTTAATTTCAAAAATTCTTATTTTCGTATTTGTGAATCTAATTAAATAATGTAACTAAATAAATCTAATGAAATAAATTAATAGTGTGTTGTGTTTTTTCCACGTTGTATTTTTTTTTTTTTTCCAAACTATCGTTTTTTTGGGCTTATGTCTCCCCTGACATGATCAGGGACCTTGTTTAGGGTGTTAGATTAGAAATTTCATTCAGATTTCATTCAGATCAATCATCATTCAGATGTACCTGCCTTTAAAGCAGTGTAAAATAAACTGTGTCAAGATTTCTGTCGGACCACGTTGTTGACAGTTCGATGTCTACAGCCGCGGGTCGGTCCGTCCGGGGTGCTACCACACTCTCACGTCTGAGTAATGGCAATCTATTATTGCGCTTCGTTCGATGAGCAAGAAAGCCGAAAGTCCAACTGGGGTGGGTTTGGGGTTTGTATTGGTAGGCAGCGGCCTAGCTATACCCTTAGTATTGCAAAGATCCATGGGCAGCAGTGACACTTACCATAAGGTGTGCTGTGTGCTCGTTTGTCACCATAGACAATAAAATAAAATCTAGAGTTATCCATTTCAGATTAAAAAAAAAAAAAAAATTATTTTATGGATTATTACGTTTATGCTTTCTAGCGTAGATGTATAAATAACTGCTTGTTACAAAACGACTCCAACTCAGTATTTTGAAGGGAGAAACCTACAACTAAAAAAAAAATATAGGATTTTTCATAGAACGCTTCAAAGTCACTCAGATTTTGACCCTTAACATGAGGCCTACATTTAGGGATCACGTTTGAATGCCATAAGTTATCACCATTTATATCTCTTGATCAAATAGAAAGTAAGAAGAAAGAAAGAAAATACATTTATTTCGGTCTCAGAGTAATAAGCTTACATAAATTTAAATAAACTGTCTAATATACGATCTGCAACTGTATTAAACTATACATTGGTAAATATAACAAGAAAAACAGATACTATAATTTAATACACAACAATAGGTACTAGAATAACACTTTAGTACAAAACAGAGACCGAAAGAGGTCCTATCTCAGCATAGCCTACACCGAAGCAGTGCAGCGCTGGTTTTCAGATAGAACCACGATGGTGAGATCACGGACAGCCATGTCAAGCAACACAGACCAAACTTGAAAATACCTATCATCATTATACTCCTGCTCTTATCCCAGTTACTTGTGGTCATCACAATATGTACTTCACTTCCATTGTACATATTGTAAAACTAATTGACAATAGTTTTATGACCAGCCGCCTGCCTGACGTCAACCTTCCTTAGGAATGTAATTATTGATCAGTCAGCATCAGATGGAGTTGACCGAAGTCGCTATATATAAAGTTCTTAGTCGTTTTTTATGATATAAGCAAAGTAAGGGTTTGTGTTTTACATCCTTAATCAAAATAAGGAATAGTAGTATTCGTATCCGCTGCCATAAAGAACAAAAACATTAAAATTTATTTGTGATACTGATTTTTCCGTGTGGTGACGGAATAAGAATACAATTCATCACCCCTATCTTACCCGTGGGTGATTATAAGAGACGACTAGGGGATATAAAACGCATATAACATCTATGCAAGAGAAGGAAAACTCGAAACAAAACCCTACAGCAACACGTCTGACCAGCGTGGTATAGTAGATCAATTTCCCTCCCATTACGGAGGAGGCTCGAACCCAACAGTAGGACATATATGAGCTGAAATGATGATGAAGGGCTTGGTAATATTCATAACGGCTACCACAAATAACACAGACAATGTGCTAAGGATATCGATGGTGTTGCCTGAATGAAATATATTTAATTCGAACGATACCACGCGTATAAGTTGTATAAAATATTAATTAGTACCTAATCATCTTAATTGAGTTTTAATTTGAATTAAGATATAGACGCTGGTGAAACGCTCGCGTCGACTTTTGATTGTCAAATAAGAAACTAGACGGAACTGAAGTTTAGAACGAACTGTTCGTTCAGTAATAGTGATGTGATCGCTTTTGGTATTTTAAATTACATTATTTTGTTTTACAAACTGTTAATAACTGACACAAATTACACCCAGACTCAAAACAATCTACAAAGGTAGATTGCATAAAGTACCTATTGTCCTGCGTGACAATTGAATCAGCGGCATTGGAAAGATAGGTCAGTATTTTAACCACACCTCTGTGTAGTCAATTTAGCTCCTACTTATTACAATAATTTAGACTAAAGTCCAATCTACATTAAGTTAGTAGGTACTAAAAGTATAACTTTAAGCAATAAAAACTAGTACGATTACTTTAAAAATATTCAGTATTTTTACGGATTCTATCGCATTTATATTTGATTTTTAATTTCCCGACGTTTCGAACACTTTACAGACCAGTCCTCTCGTTGTTTATTCTCGCTTTTTTAATTTTTTATTTTGAAGTATTGAACACACCACTAGTATCTTTAGTACTTTTTTACATACTTTTAAAATATATAAGTTTCGTACGATATAATTTACAGAATATTTAAAAATATCAGTTCCATTTGACATGTCCCAACTCTATAACAACTCGAACTGGCTTCGTTGGCTTCGTTCGTGGCAAGTTTTGATAGAATTTTCAATTACCTTCCTTTGTTTCAAGAGTTTCCTGAGCGCCTCTCTAGTGTCGCTACTTCCAAACTCGCTATGTCTTCGAGCGTTCATTATGTACAAGTAAAATATTGGCTGAATGTTAACTTTATTATCTATTTGATTATTTAAAAAGTTTAATAATCAGTTTTAAATATTAAAAGAATTATAAATTAGTAAAAAAATATATTACAAAAGAGAAAATGAAAAATCCATATTCTATTTGATTATTTAAAAATTTTAATAACAGTTTAAGATCAAGCTTAGTTTTGATTTTTTGTTCATTTTTTTAATATTGTGTGGATTTTTTAAATATATTTAAATCGACGTTTTCATCATTCTCCTACTCTTATCCCAATTACTGGGGTCGATACAATATGTACTCTTCTTTCATAGTACATATTGTAAAAGTTATTGGCAATAGTTTTATGAGCGGCCGCCTGACAGACGTCAACCCTCCTTGAGAATGTAATTGATGACCAATCGGCATCAAATGAAGTTGGCCTAGGTCGTTATAAAGCGCTTTTCTCGACATCCACGAACAAAGTAAGAGTTGCTAGTATTCGTAGTCGCTACCACACAACACATTATAAAATAGAAAAATAAAAAATCTATTAAAATAAAAGTTCGAAATGAGGCTGTCTGGATTAAGTGGCAGTTCTATTTCTCAACTAAGCCATTTTTATTCTTGATGATATTTACTTTACTACGGAGGAGAACCCTCACACATAGTCCGAGCTAAGCTGTGATAGCTACCCGCGACTAACAGCTAATAGACACGACACAAAAAAAAATACCTTCATATTCGAATTACATTTTTTCGTTGACTGAAAACAATGATAAAATAATCCCTACTAATATATAAATGTGAATGTAAGTTTGTTTGTTACGCTTTCACGCTAAAACTACTCAACCGATCATCATGAAACATTGTACACATATTCTTGGAGGTATTAAAAGTAACATAGGATACTTTTTAAAAAAAAAAACAAAATTTTTATATGAAAAATAAAAAAATTGTTTGTCAAAAATCTCAAAATCTAGCTTCTTCAACGCCATCTAGTAGTCCAGTAATGAAGTTCCAACCCTGAGTATTGTAATACCGTTGCAATGTATTACCGACGGTCAAAAATAAAAGTAGGGGATCAAAAATTTTAGGAAAGTAACCTTTTACGCGGGCGAAGCCGCGGGCAGAAGCTAGTATTTACTATAAATTAAACCTAGATCGATATATCGTTCCAGAAATCTCTTGCATACTAAATTTCATAGAATACGCCTGAAGCCATTTTCGAGATTTGATGCATGCAACATTATGTCTGCTAATGATGATGATATGATATTCAAATGCTGAGCTCGAGCGTCCTTCAGAATATGAGAAAAGGAAAACGGGATACAAGGTGGTGAATTGTATTCCTTCGTCAATATATGCGTAAGTTATATGAAGATATATATACATATAAAGTATTTATGTATATCATATTTGATCCTGTAGTATATAGTTATTTGTTGATGTAGTAGATTTACATTAGATGCGAAAGGGAATGCTCCGATGGTTCGGACATGTGGAAAGAATGCCGAACGAACGTCTGGTTAAGAAGATATACAATGCGAAAGTGGTAGGATGTAGGTACCGGGGGAGACCAAGACTAACCTACCTAGACCAGATTGGTCACGTACTGTAGGAAGGTGGAGTCAAAAGTCTCTGAAACCGGCGAGCGTGTATGAAGAGAATTATGAATGTTGAGGAAGCGAGTGAAGTATGCAGAGATAGAGTTCTCTGGCACTCTGTTCTCTCTGCCTACCCTGCAAGGGATATGGCGTGATGATATGTATGTAGTAGATTTACATACAAGATGCATAAGAAACCAATTCCCATATGAGATATTTAGATGTATTTAAGGTACATAGACCGAGTACGAATTGATAACTTTCACCCTGTTAAACAATGCTTTTTATTTCGAATATAAGGAAAATAAGCTTTTTTTTTTTTAAAATTTCGGGCAAAAGATTTTCGATTAGTGTTTTTGTATCGTCTTGATGGCTCGCTTATACTCATTTGTAGTCAAATAATAGTCTATAAAATCAAAACTTCGTTACAGTTATTGCTTATAGTATTATTATCCCGCCAAATAGTATATTTTCTTTCTTATATAATCTTTTTTAATTTTTATATATGGAGCATACCGTGTCATCCTCGCGAGCGGTACACTTTACAGTTCTAACTGTAAAGTAGTAGTAAAGTAGTAAAGTTTGAAGTATGAAGTCTATACAATGTGTAAACATTGTCCGGTAGATGGCATACGTCACCTTGAAGACGTAAGATATAATATGAAGCGAAATTTGCATGTCCTAAAATAGTTCACGATGGTGTAAGTGGCAGCACGATTGGGCCGGATTCCCTATAGGTGAGGGTTCGAACCCCGCTTGTGACATCATTTTTCGTTTCGTAATCGGGTATTTATAAATAATTAAGCATATTAAATGCTAAAAATTTCAGTAGTTTGAAGAAAATTATAGTCCGTGAGGTAACTGAGTAAGAATAATATTCACCACCCCATATCTTACCCGTGAATGATCGTACGAGACGACTAAGGGATATAAAAACGCATATAATATCTATGCGAGAGAAGGAAAACTCGAAACAAAACCCTATACCAACACGTCTGACCAGCGCGATATAGTAGGTTAATTTCCCTCCCATTACGGATTAAGCCCGAGCCCAATAGTTGGACTTTTATGGGCTGTGATAATGATGATGAAGAAGATTATAATTAAAAAAATGAGAAAAAAAAGAATTACTACGTTTACTTTCCCGCCCAAATATATCAAGCAGCTTTTTGCACCCGCTATTTCGATCAAATAAACACTACTTGCGCGTATGAAAATTTAAATAATATTTTGTAAATATTCCTTCTCTTCGTAAAGATTTTTGTCTTGACTCAAAGTAATATGTGCGATGCGTAGTACGGGGCTTGTTATGACAATATTATGCAAACGTCACGGCTCATTTGAATTCGGTACGGCGGCAAGATGTCGGCGGATCAACTGTTTCTTGTACTTAATTAAATTTTGCTACAGAGTTCTATATAAAAACGAGAAGATATATAACTCATCATTCTTCTGCCTTTATACTTATATAAATTCTATAGGTCATGATAATCATCATCATTTTCCTGCTCTTATCCAAATTGCTTGGGTTGACGTATATGTGTACAAATATGTAACTCATACATTTTGCAAAAGTTATTGGCAATAGTTTTATGACCGGCGGTCTGCTTGACGTCAACCCTTATTGGGAATGTAACTGTTGACCAAACGGTATCTGGTGGAGTTGGCTCAGGTCGTTATAAAGCTCTTAGTCGTTTTTTAGGATATCCACAAGCAAAGTAAGGGTTGGTAGTATTCGTAGCCGCTATCACACAGCACTATAGGTATCTATAGGTATATTATATAAGTATTTATCTATTCGTGTGTTGTCAGAATAAGAATACGGCTGTTATTATACCTTTCCTTACGCAAGGTTGATAATAAAATACAACTAAAGATGCGAGCAGATAATATCACAATGGTTTTTAATGTTTACCTGATTATTACACATTTGAAATAAAACGCGATCTCTGCGGAAAATCTGTGGAGTTAGGCTGACCGACCGCATTCGTAACGACGACGTAAGAGAGCGAGTAGGTATGAAAGAGAGTATTGGTGTAAAGATGCGAAAGGGCATGCTCCGATGGTTCGGACATGTGGAAAGAATGCCGAACGAACGTCTGGTTAAGAAGATATACAATGCGAAAGTGGAAGGATGTAGGTACCGAGGGAGACCGAGACTAACCTACCTAGACCAGATCGGTCATGTACTGAAGGAAGGTGGAGTCAAGAGTCTCCGAAACCGGCGAGCGTGTATGAAGTGAATTATGAATGTTGAGGAAGCGAGTGAAGTATGCAGAGATAGAGTTCTCTGGCACTCTGTTCTCTCTGCCTACCCTGCAAGGGATATGGCGTGATGATATGTATGTATAAAATAAAACTATTTTTAAGGATTCTATCGGGTTTTTAGACAGCGTTCAAGTACACTGTTAAATGTTCAAAACAGGGACTTAAAAATCATATACAAATGGGATAGAATCCGTAAAATTAGTTTTATTTCAAATGTATAATATCACTACAAAATAAATTTGAATTAAAAACAAGTTTGCATTAGCATAGTATATTAAGTCATGTTCTCTCCCAATGAAGAGTACACTCAAGGGCTGTGGAGTGACGGCTACGAATACTATCAACACTTACTTTGTTCGTGAATGTCGTAAAAGGCTACCAAGAGCTTAATATCTACCCGAGGCAACTCCATCTGATGCTCTTTGGAAAACAATTACATGCCCAAGAAGAGTTGACGGTAAGGCGGTCGGTCATAAAATTATTGCTAATATATTTTGCAAGATGTAGAAGTATATATATATTGCTCATCATTCATCATCATTTCAGCCTATTGCCGTCCACTGCAGAACGTAGGCCTCCCTCATTTTATGCCACAGAGTGCGGTCCTGTGCCGCCTGTATCCAACGACGCCCAGCAACCTTCACTAGGTCGTCTGTCCACCTAGTGGGGGGGCGTCCCACACTGCGTCGTCCGGTACGTGGTCGCCACTCTAGAACCTTTCTTCCCCAGCGGTTGTCGGTTCTTCGAGCGATGTGGCCTGCCCATTGCCACTTCAGCATGCTAATTCTTCGTGCTATGTCGGTTACACCCGTTCGTCTGCGGATTTCCGTATTTCGGATTCTATCTCGCAGAGAAATCCCGAGCATAGCCCGCTCCATAGCACGCTGAGCGACTTTGAGCCTGGTTATGAGGCCTACATTTAGGGACCACGTTTCCGTGCCGTAAGTCATCACTGGTAACACACACTGGTTATAGACCTGTGTTTTCAAACACTGAGGTATGTTGGATGAGAAGATCTTCTTAAGTTGATGATGATGAGTTGATTGATGAGTTTTTGAAGTGAAAATTTTTTATCGACGTATGGGAGAAATTTTATATTGTAACGTTTTTCTGTTACTTTATTTCTAACTCACATTTTTCCGTTACGCGCCATATTTATTTTGAAGAGAAACTTCTTTGCGCGCGTTAGGTTAAAATTTTTACAGATGAAACGCGGCACGAGAGAGAGAGAGAGAGAGAGAGAGGGAGAGAGGGAGAGAGAAAGAGAGAGAATACACGCTATTGGTTGATGTATGTAAACGAGATTTAAAAATTAAGTAGCTTGCCAAAGTTTCACTTCTGATATGTGTACTTTGTATGCACGCATTTTTTTTATTGTTATTATTTTATTCCATTATATAAAGCATTACGGGAATTGAAATCTAATCATATATTAATATATAGTACATTACATCAGCGGCGAGCAAATGAGACATTGATGAACGAACGTGTAAATGTGGGCCGAGGCAAAGCTGAGGCACACATACGTAAGTCCATCAATGTCTAGTTGTGGGCAAGGCTTGCAGTACTTTTCTCAAATAATGCGCGGATATTAAAACTAAGTAGTACTAAGTAGAACTGTATACATGACGAACAACGAACAACATTTTTTCAGGTGTTAAAGGGTTCATTTGTTTTCTTTATCATCATCAAACAGGTTTATTATTCAAGCCAGTTCTAAATTTAAATAAAACTTTAATAAGTTGCCTATTTGGTTGCCATGTTTTGGAGTAACAATTCGTTCCATTTTTAAAATACAGCTATTTCGATTTATCTCGAAGAAGGTTGTCAAAATAATGCTCAAATTTGCAAGCATGTTTGAGAAAAATAATTTATCTGTACTACCTACTGCAGTATTAACATTTTATGCAATCCTATTATACTCATACGATCTTATTCATTTATACAATTAAAATTTTTTATACAATATTATCACTTTCTGATGTTATCACAAACGCAAAAATATAAAAAAAAACCGTTCAAAGTATTTTTTTAATTCTTTTTTAACCTTTGCGGATCACATTTTTGTTCTAAATAGGAATTGAATTCGTGACACAGGAACGATAAGTCAGTATTTTAACCAATACACCATCTATGTAATTATTAATCGTAATTCAGTGACGGGATTGTCCCGTTCACGAGTTGACTCTTAGGCAGGCATATTTTTGAAGTGAAGCTTTATTCCTTATAGAAATAAAACTTTAATCTTTGCTGCGAAATTATTATCTTTAATAATAATATATAAGTATTATTCCGTGTGGTGACGGAATAAGAATAGAATTCACCACTCCTTATCTTACCCGTAGGTGATCGTAAGAGACGACTAACGGATATAAAACGCATATAACATGCAAGAGAAGGAAAACTCGAAACAAAATCCTGTACCAACACGTCTGACTAGCGCGGTATAGTAGGTTAATTTCCCTCCTATTACGGAGAAGGCCCGAGCCCAACAGTGAGACATATAGGTATGGGCTGTGATGATGATGAAGAAATTCTAATTTTCTTTTATATTAATGGACAAACATAATTTATGACAAACGAAGGCGAGAAAAATGACGTTATCGATTAATATACCTATTACAATCATATTATTATGTCTACAAAAATAATCACCATGTACAAAAAAAAACTATTAAAAAAACTAAGATTATAAGGGAAATTAATTAACCAAGCCACGAAATGAAGTTGAAAAATTGATTAAACCGGCGCCAACCGCACGGCGGCTTCGGGAGGGGGGCCGAACATAGTTGTAGCTCCACGGAAACGTCAAAGTTTCAAGGGGTGATAGGGGTGTTACGAGGGGACAAAAATGAACCCCCGCCAAGACGGATAGCGTTAGTTAACGTTTAAAATTGGTGGGTTTCTTTTCGTTATAAAGTTTATGGGTTAAAGGAGACTCTGTGTTGATTAATTTTCTTTTTTTTTATTTATGTTTTTATATGATTGTACATAATACATGCCAAGTGGTGAAGGAGTAGGAATACAGTTCACTAAGGAATATAAAAGCATATAACATCAATACAAGAGAAAGAAAACTCTAAACAATACTCAATACCGACACGTTTGACCAGAGTAATATAGTAAGTCAATTTCCCTCCCATTATGGAGGAGGCTCGAACCTAACAGTGGGACATATATGAGCTAAAATAATGATGATCAGATGATAAATAATATGGTGTTCTATGGTGAGAGCTACGAATAATAACTTACTTTCTACTTAATCTTACATTGCTCATAGATGTAGCAAATGGATGACTAAGAATTAAACATATACCTGAACTAATTCCATCTAAAATTACATTCCCAAGGAGTTTTACCATCAAGCAGACGGTCGGTTAAAATTTTTTTTTGCCAAAACTATTGCAATATGTACGATAGAAGAAGAGGACCACATATTGCGTCGACTCCAAATAATTGGAATGAGAGGAGGATGATAATAATTATCTATTTACTGTGATTTTCTGTCTACAGCCGAGGGCCGGCCCGTCCGGGGTAGTACCACACTCTCACAGAAGATCGACGGCTGAGTAATGGCAATGTGCTAGTGTGCTTCGTTCGGTGAGCGAGAGAGCCGGAAGCCCAGCTGGCTGGGTTTGGGGATTTTATTGGTAGGCAGCGGCCTAAGCTATACCCTTGGTATTACAAAGGTCCATGGGCGACAGTGACATCTATTATCAGGTGTGCCGTTTGCTCGTTTGCCAACTAAGCAATAAAAAAAAATTATCGAATTAGTAAAATAATCTTATAAGGGCCGAGATTGAAGTCTTAAGTTTAAATCATCAAACAAGAAATAATATTATTATATTACAAGTAATTTAGTCTAATTTTTTTTTTAATATACTTAAAACCTACACTTTCCTGTTAAATCAAATATTACAAAGAACTTAAAAACTACGATCATTCAATGAAAAATGATGAAAACCTACACTTGCCTGTTAAATCAAATATTCCATCCATCTCATCATCATCATCATCATCACAGGCCATAAATGTCCCACTGTTGGGCTCGAGCCTCCTTCGTAATGGGAGGGAAATTAAACTACTATACCGCGCTGGTCAGACGTGTTGGTGTAGGGCTTTGTTTCGAGATTTCCTTCTCTCGCATTGATGTTATATGCGTTTTATACTAGTAAGATAGGGTGTGGTGAATAGTATTCTTACTCCGTCACCACCGTCACGGAAAATCCATCCATCAGCCCGTAAACGTCCAGTGTTGGAAATAGGCCTCCCCACGAGAATACCATTCGCAACGGTCCTATGCCACCTGCATCCAATGGTATAATTATATACATATAATCAAATATTACAAAAATCTTAAAAACATATAATATTAACAGTCACAAATGACACCCAAATTCATAATAGCAATTTGTGGATCGTACGAAATATCCTTTTCTTTTTCTTTTTTTTTTGCGGTGGACTATGGATGTGTCTCACCTCCCAAATCGGTCCGGGGTGACCGAAGAGGCGGTGCGTGACCCCATAGACCCACCATGCAAACTCCTCTCTTCGCCGTGCGAGCGGGCCACCGGTACCCGATCTTTGTCTTCGGTGTCGTGCGAAATATCCTGGGAAGTTATTACGGAAAATGAACTAGTGACATTTGGCACTTTAAGTCAGTCACCTTAAAAAGATAGAGTACTATTTGTGCGGTGTACTTAATTATTTTAGAAAGATGTGAATAGTTTTTTTTTTTACTCATGATTTCATCATCATCTCAGCTCATATATTTTCCGCTGCTGAGCTCAAGCCTCCTCTATAATGGGAAGGAGATTAACCTACTATACCAAGTTGGTCAAACGTGTTGGTATAAGGTTTTATTAAGAGTTTTCCTTCTCTTGCATATATGTTGTATGCGTTTTATATCCCTTAGTCGTCTTTTACGATCACCCACGGGTAAAATATAGTGTGGTGAATAGTATTCTTACTACGTCATCACATTCGGATGTTTTTTTTTAAATAAAATCTCATATTTGTAGAATCTTTATGGTTTTTAAATTATATGTAATTGTTTATGGTTTAACTTTACAAGACCACACACTTATTATTATTATTAATAGCTTTGAAACAAAGCAAATTATACAAATTAAGTTACTTCATCCATATTGATTAAATCAGTCTTTATATCGGAGATAATTTTTTTTTAAATTTATATATTCATTCGACGTAAGAGAGCGAGTAGGTATGAAAGAGAGTATTGGTGTAAAGATGCGAAAGGGAATGCTCCGATGGTTCGGACATGTGGAAAGAATGACGAACGAACGCCTGGTTAAGAAGATATACAATGCGAAAGTGGAAGGATGTAGGTACCGAGGGAGACCGAGACTAACCTACCTAGACCAGATCGGTCATGTACTGAAGGAAGGTGGAGTCAAGAGTCTCCGAAACCGGCGAGCGTGTATGAAGAGAATTATGAATGTTGAGGAAGCGAGTGAAGTATGCAAAGATAGAGTTCTCTGGCACTCTGTTCTCTCTGCCTACCCTACAAGGGATATGGCGTGATGATATGTATGTATGTATTTCATTCCTATCTCTCGAAAGAGATCAATTGAGGTATAAAATTAAAATTTGTAGAGATAGGCGATGTTAATAGTTACTAGCAGTTAGATTTGTATTAAACGATGACACAACCTTGTTATTCAAATTACTGAAATTTTAGCATTTAATATGCTTAATTATTTATAAAAACCCGATTACGAAACGAAAAATGATGCCACAAGCGGGGTTCAAACCTGCACATATTGGGAGTCCGGCCCAATCGTGCTGCCACTTACACCACCGTAAATATGATACAAAGCGAGATTTGACTGTCCTACAATAGTTCACGGTGGTGTAAGTGGCAGTACGATTGGGCCGGTCTCCTAATAGGTGCGGGTTCGAACCCCGCTTGCGACATCATTTTTCGTTTCGTAATCGGGTTTTTATAAATAGCTAGCATTTTTCTACCAGCAGCCATTAATGTTTCTACTCGTCCCGTGTACTATACTCTCGTAGAAAATCGACATCTGAGTAGTAGCTATTTGCTACTTCGTATTGTTCGGTAAGCAAGAGAGTATCATAATTTTGCAGCTTGTAACCCTAGTATTTCTGAAGTCTATGACAGCTATATGTCATTTACCATTTCAAGGTTTCTGCCATATCTACTATTGTAAACAATCTTAAAGCTTACATATAGGCCTTGCTCAATTGCCCTGTATCCGTGATGATATACTGCTGCGCTTATCATTAATTGGCTGAACAGTCAATTTCACTTCGTGTCTCCCGCATTGTATAGGGATCAATATTTTTAACCTACTTTTCTTTAACTTTTTTAATTAAATTTGTTGCAAGTCTCACGACAGTTAAAAGCGTTTCTTGGAACTGCCTGAGCGTCAACCTTCGATGTTATCTGTGGTGACTATTGGGGTTCTCGGCTTATAGTCTGTGTCATTTACCGTCTGGGGAGTGGATGGTTTGTCTGATAATCAAGGTAACGATAAAACATCCACTTTTCCATGTATCAGGTTACAACTATTATCGCTTATTAAGTACAATATATAACTTCAATATTATCATTGAAAATTGAAGAAAATTCAATGGAACACTATTTAATAAGACTATTAGTGAAAAATAAACTATAAAAAAACACAAAAAAATCTAAAGTGCTTTTAAGGTATAAGATATCGTAGTGGTGACGGAGTAGGAATATAATTCGTTACCCCTAATCTTACACTTAGATTTCGTAAAAGAAGATTATAATATACATATAACACCTATGCAAGCAGAGGAACCCTCGAAATAAAACCCTATACCAACCTGTTTGACCAGCGTGGGTCAATTTCCTATGTATTGTGGAAGAGATTCTAACCCAGGAGTGGGACATATGTGATGATGATTTTAAAAGTAATCAGTGAAAATAGAACAGCTATAGTCGATAGTAAGACAAATCAAATCGGTTACGTAGCCACCGAAGGAGAGGTCTCGATACCAGGGGCCCACTTAAATGGCGAGAGGTGCGTGTACATCATGTTATGGAATTGTACACCGTCCCTTCTATACTCCATAGCGGTTTTCACGACGAGATCGGACCACAGTATAATCTCAAAAAAAAGTTTGCTACATAGAAGTCACAGGTTCGACCGCACATCATGACTTTTTGAATTATATGTAGATTAAATTATTTGCTGTTTGGTGGCAGCTACGAATACTATCGAATCTTATATTGCTTGTGTGTGTTGTAAGAGACGACTTAGAGCTATAGATAGATCTGAGTTAATTCTACCTGATACCGTCTGGTCTACAGTTATATTCATCAGTAAAGTTGACGTCAGATAAGCGGCCGGTCATAAAACTATTGCCAATAACTTTCATAATATGTACCTTTTTTTTTTTTTTTTTTTTTTTTTTTTTTTTTTTTTTATTGGTAGGCTATGGGTGCGTCTCGCCCCGCCGAATCGGTCCGGGGTGACGGAGAAGGCGGCGCGTGACCCCATAGACCCACCGTAAAATCCTCTCTCTTCGCCGTGCGAGCGGACCACCGGTACCCGATTCATAATATGTACCTACGATATAAGTAATATATATTATGCGCCGACCCTAAATATTTGGGATAAAAGCAGGGTGATGATAATTATGTGTAATAAACAGTTAATTAACATGGAACGATGATATTATGTTTAATTTAACTGTGAAATAAAACCATCAAAAATACAACATATACAAAACTTCTATAAAAAAGTTCTCGAAGATGTCACCCATGACTTAAAGGATACGCTAAGTAGTCGAACAGATAGCAGCCGGCAATCACTCTTCAGAAAAATAATATTATGTTGAAACTGATTAGACCCCTTAATGCAGCAAAATTATGAACAGCATAGCTATAGAAGATTTTTATTTGTATTTTTTTTTATCTGGCATTATAAAATCATCGTAAAACGTAAACTCATAAGCTTTAATTTCACATAATATGCACAGAACCTCACAATTTTCCCTAACAATTTTACCAAACTAATAAAGGATCGAAAAACGCGTTACCCCACTGTAACTTTTCGAACGTAATTCGTACAATTTTACAACGGACCAAACTAAAACTATCTGGAGGTCCGAAAGGCTAAAAAAGGTCGGGCCTATCCAAACAACCCTTATAAAACACCCCCTAGCGGGCTAGTATGAAAACGCAAACTCGATTTTACTATACATTGCTTCCTGTTAATTCGAATACAGAATAAAATTTTAGTTTTTTTTTATAATAGATAAGTATTTATTTCAGAAGCAAATATTTTTTTACACAGTGCCAATTTTCTTTTTAATTCTTTAAAATGTAACATTCATTTAAATAAAAAAATTAGGAAAACAATTGTATTTTCTTTGATTTCTTAAATCCAAATACCTTTTAGCGATGGGGAAAGAATACAGTGGGTTAAGGGGCCACGCGCCCCGCCTTCCATCACCCCGGACCGGAATAAATGGCATATATCTAGACCATAGCCTGCCAAAAAAAAAAAAAAAAAACACAAAAGTACAAGTACTTTTAAGCAACAACCTTCTTCGTAATAGGAGACATATGGACCTACTATACCTGCTGTGCTGCTAGATGAATAGTATATAGTCTTTAATCTTCTGTAGAATTATTAGATGCTTGCATTCTTTTATGATCTTTTATGACTCATAAGATAGGTCATATTAAGAATATGTGTATTCGTAGAACATGCATGATGCTATAAGTGCGAATGAAGCGATAGCGCTATGCCAGGATTGTGGTTTGTGTCAATCTATAATCTCTGCCTACCCCTCTGGGAAACAGACGTAAGACTATCTATGTATGACGCGGAGTAAGAAGACAACAACTTTGTATTTTTACATCACCACATTAGAGTTGGACACCATACCTTCGAAAATCTATAATACATACGTTTTGATTGATAGAGTTATACCTGATAGAGGTTTTAAGGCTTTATTCTGCCCTCATGGGAAGGCCTATGTGGATGTCCAATTGTGTAAGCCAATAGGCTCATGAATGAATGTTATTCTCTTGAAAGGTAAATTTGTATACTAAAATTTAATTTATTAACATTGTAAACTAATTACTTACTTATCGTAAGAGAGCGAGTAGGTATGAAAGAGAGTATTGGTGTAAAGATGCGAAAGGGAATGCTCCGATGGTTCGGACATGTGGAAAGAATGCCGAACGAACGTCTGGTTAAGAAGATATACAATGCGAAAGTGGAAGGATGTAGGTACCGAGGGAGACCGAGACTAACCTACCTAGACCAGATCGGTCAGGTACTGAAGGAAAGTGGAGTCAAGAGTCTCCGAAACCGGCGAGCGTGTATGAAGAGAATTATGAATGTTGAGGAAGCGAGTGAAGTATGCAGAGATAGAGTTCTCTGGCACTCTGTTCTCTCTGCCTACCCTGCAAGGGATATGGCGTGATGATATGTATGTATGTATCTACTTATTCTTTAATGTCCTTTCCATCGTCACTTAAAAAAAGAAATGGATGCGTATAGTGTATATATATGTGGTGTAGTATATATTAAGTAAGCGCGTGAGAAGTGATATGTACTTCTTTGGCATCATTAAAAAATAGTTTTAATTGCATGCAATTAATTAATTGCAATAAAATAATAATATGACTGGGAAAGGATATGATAATTTTTTCACTAATATTTACGAATAGTAAATAATATTTATCAAAATATTCAATTTAAATCACTACTGAATATAATTTATTAGCACATATATAATTCGAACTTGTACGAAACTAAAACACGTGTTGTGAATGTAGAAACTAGAAAGAGGTTTTATTTCTGTTTTGTTGGTAGCTTTTTTTCAAGACATTTGTGCTTACTTGTGTGCTCAGTGATGCGATGAAATTTTAAGATGCCCGATCTTAAAATTTCACACTCATTATTTTTTCATAACGCGTTTAAAAAAGTATAACTTCAAAAAAAAAAACAAAAGAGAGTAAAAACCATTATATCTATTTAACCAAAATTATAGCAAAAAATCTTATTTCATTATTTTAATCATTTCTATATATTTGCATAATAAAAACAAATATATTTTATGTATTATCTGCACGCAATGGATAGTAAAGTGAGAAGGCAAAATCCATCGTATTTTCATAGTGGCACCGGGGGCTCAAAAACAGTCCAAAAACGTTGTAAAACTAAAGGAATTAAGGACGAATGCCAACTACTTTTCGAAACACTTTTGTGCCCCAAATATATGAAGGCCAATTTATATTTTGCGCCACTGAGAATTTAGTAGTGTGGGTAGTTATTGATTTTACCGTATTTCTACTATTATAGTAATATTTCTGAATCCATCACGTAATGATTGAAAATTTATTTTTTAAATATTAATGATGACCAAAGCTCCAGCTACTTTCAAAATATAAGGAAAATTTATCTTTAGATGGATTGATATAAATTTTTATTTCTAGTGTCCCGTTTCTTGCAGTGATCTCGGATGTTCACTTATATTTGGCTACATCTATGAGAGTTTGGACAGTTGGAAAATAATAAGTGTTAACTTAAATATTCTAAGAGTAGCCCCCATGTAATTCTTGCCTTTAATGGTAAATGAGCATGTGATGGTAATTTTCAAATCCCACCACGGCCACAGCCAGGATGCCTATCTTTAAAGCCTCAGGCCTCATTCTCTCGCTTATAGTAGTACAAAGTACAAAGGAAAATTACTACTAATCAAATCTCGGTTTTCTGCGTCAGTGTACTAATAGCACGGACAAGCTGGCCATTTACAACTGCAGAGAGAAAACTGTAAGCAGTGGACTCTATCCCTTGAAAATTTAAGCAACTTAATTACTTCTTTATAAGAGCTTCCGCTCGCATCTTCAGTGACGTAAAAAGTAATTTATCCAAAGACGAACTTTTATACCACATCATCGGGATAAAAATCCTATGTGTTAATCAAGTGTTAGCTACCTCTATGCCAAATGTTATCCATAACACAAGCCTGCAAATAATGGGGTCATGTCAGTTCTTGAAAAGTGAAAGGTCATTTCCGAAGTAATTTTTTGTATAAAATCCGAATCCGGGGTCAGAATTGGCCAATCACGTCAGGATTTTGAGCTATTTGAGGTTTTATACCCAAAAATATCGTTTTGGCTACTTTTGAGGTTATGTAGGTACAGAAGACAGAATCTTTTGGGGTTTTCCTTTATTCGTATCATATAGTAGTACTCTTTCTTCAATTAGAGAGTCACAGAGTTCAGTTACGATTTTTATTTACCAAGTTACTCCAATTTCAAATTACAAAATATGTCCCATTAATTTTATGAGCATTTGCATTAAAAACTTTGAGAAAGACGTTTTCTACTGGTTATTTTCGAACACCCTCGAATGCAAATTCTCAATTCAATTCCGTAATTTAAAAAATTCCGTGTCTTCTGTACATAACCTCCAAAGTAACCAAACACGCTATTTTTTGGGTATATAACCCCAAATATCTCAAAATCCTGACGTGATGGGTCAACTCTGACTCCAGATTCGGATTCTACGCAAAAAAATACTCCGGAAGTTACCCTTTTATTTCCAACAACAAAACTATGTTGGCCTGTATAGTATTTCATCCGAAGAGTGTGAAAAGAGTGTGAAAAGGTAACAAACATACATACACACTCGCAAACTTTCACCTTTAAATCACACTAATATTTAGTATGATATTGAAACTGTCCTAAATTATATTTGATGACCATTAATAAGAAAACAAACATATTTTTATAACGACTTCACAGATGGCGTAGTGGTTAAGATACCGACCACCCGTGCCAGTATCATGAGGTTGATTCCTGTGCAGTACAATACTTTGTGCGATCCACAAAGTGATTTTTTTAGGTCTGAATGTAATTTTAGATTTGTAAAGTCTTCCGCTTCACAAGAATTATTACCTTACTGCAGGTCTGTTGAAAAAAAAAGGAAAATGAAAAAATATACCTTTAGATTTACGTGGATGCATATATTTTTATTTATACTGAGCCTAAGGATCAATACTATCCGTGTGGTGACGGAGTAAGAATACTATTCACCACCCCATATCTTACCCGTGGATGATCGTAAGAGACGACTAAGGGATATAAAACGCACATAATATATATGCGAGAGAAGGAAAACTCGAAACAAAAACCTATACCATCAAGTCTGACCAGCGCGGTATAGTAGGTTAATTTCCCTCCCATTACAGAGGATGCCCGAGCCCATCAGTGGGACATTTATGGGCTGTGATGATGATGATGATGAAGGATGAATATTAAAAAAAGTATTATCATTTCAACTCATATACCACTCCTACCTTCTGCTGGCCTCAAGCTTCTTCCATAGTAGGAGAAAAATTGACCTACAATACTTAGCTGGTAGGTTGGTATAGGATTTTATGCCTCATTTTCCTTCTCTAGTTTTATGAATATTTTAACCTTTAGTCTTCTTTTACCAAACCCACAAGTAAGATAGGGGTGGTGAATTTGTATTCTTACTCCGTTATCACTCGGCAATATAATAACAAAGACTAAAACATACTAATTTGAGTGTGAGTCAATATTTAATCCTACTTATCACTAGTCCTACTAATATTATAAATGTGAGAGTTTGTGAAGACGCTTAGATGTTTGGAGGTTTGTTATTCATACATACATACATAACCTCACGCCTGTTTCCCAGAGGGGTAGGCAGAGACTACGGATTGCCACAAACCACGATCCTGGCATACTTCCATCGCTTCTTTCACACTCATAACAGTCTTCATGCATGCTCTACCATTACGCATACTCTTAATAAGACCTCTCGTAAACACATCTCCAACTTGGTGCAGAAAAGTATGACGTGGTATTCCCCTTGTATTCGTATTCAATCACACATAAACCGTTAAATAGATTTTGATGAAAATTGACAAATATATAGACCATGTCCTGGATTAACACATAAGGTACATAAAAAAAAACAGATGTCTGTAAAGTCGATTTACGGACGATAAGTTTATGTAATAAGAAAACATTGATGAAAAATTGCATATTTTTTTTATAAATTGAACAAACCTTAGCAATGGAAACCACATTAATTTTTCACCTCACTTTATATACAGTACAGACAAAATAGTTCATAAAAATTCTTAAAATACAAGAACGCTTAGGACTATTTTGTCTCTCTATCGCTTGTTCCGCACTCTCATTTGCACGTTCGGCTCAGGCGGAAAATGACACTTTTTCGTACCTGCAACCGAGGTTTATTGATTTAAAAAATGATATCACATCAAAAAGAAGCAGAAAGATATTTTGATTTTACACATACATACATACATATCATCACGCCATATCCCTTGCAGGGTAGGCAGAGAGAACAGAGTGCCAGAGAACTCTATCTTTGCATACTTCACTCGCTTCCTCAACATTCATAATTCTCTTCATACACGCTCGCCGGTTTCGGAGAGTCTTGACTCCACCTTCCTTCAGTACATGACCGATCTGGTCTAGGTAGGTTAGTCTCGGTCTCCCCCGGTACCTACATCCTTCCATCATTTTGATTTTAAATAACAAAATATGACTCTAAAAAATAGATACTATTCGACATCTCAAATAATCTTAATAATTAACAATGATACCATTTATAGGTTCACAGAAGCTATTCTATAGCGGCTATAGTTTACTATTCAGTTTAACGATAACAGCGCTTTCTTGAGGGAGGCTATAAATTGCGCGATACGCCCGTAATTGCTCCGCCTTTGAATTTTCTATTTACTGTTGTATTGTTTAATTATGTTCGAATTAATTGGTTGAGGGGGGTGATTTTGAAAGAGAAGTGTTATATAAGGAAATAAAGGTCATTTGAGATTTTAATGTGAAATTTTTCTTGGATCTTTTACTAACAGAATAGAAGTAACAATTATTTTTGAAGTGAAAACTTCTTTTAGCGCACCGCACACAGATTTTTTCGTAGGCTGTAGTAGTGAAGATCCGTCACGCTCTGAGGTGAAAGGCTCGATCGGGTGAACTCGGGACCGCCGAGTGTACCCGACCGAGAAAGATACAGCTAGCTGCTCTTCACTACTGTGTCCCTGTGTTTATATATTCAATTTATATGTAGTAATTGTTATTAGTAATGGGGAATATGCATGATTATTTTTTATTTTTTTAAACGTTTCTACTAGTTATTACATTACCAAAAATAAATATAACACATCGAAAATATAAACCATTAAGCTAAAAAAAATATATTAAAATAACTATCATTTTTGGGCGATTTAAACGCGGCTATTATGGCGCGCTTCTGTGACGTCAGAATACACACACAAGTTGGATCTCAACAACGAAATGTTTGGTTCACGAAGTTATTGAAAATTAAAAAAGTAAGTGTAAAGTCAACGTATTACCATGGAAAAGAACAAAAACCGTATCATAAATATTGTGTCGTTCTTTTGTGCAAAATATTATCAAAACTGCACCTAACAAAGTATATTTTCTTATGCCGAGAAATGTAATAAATAAGAAAAAAATGATGCAAGGCGATGAGAGGAGAAAATGTGTCATGTTTGAGCAGTTTATACTATTGTGAAGATCATTTTAATGTAATTAAACACATTAGAGAAGTGATATAGTACATAAAAGAATAATTTTTTTTTTATAAAACCGATTACGAAGTGAAAAATGATGTCACAAGCGGGATTCGAACCTGCGCCTATTAGGATTCCGGCCCAATCGTGCTGCCACTACACCACCGTGACTAATTGTAGTACATGCAAATTTCACTAAATATGATATGAAAGTCCGATCAGTAAAATTTCATCCGGACCCGATCAGGAAAGCCTGATCTGGATCCGATCAGAAATGCCTGATCTGGACCCGATAAGGTTTTCCTGATCGGGTCCAGATATATCTTCTGCGTTACATACCTTATCTGGTCCAGATCGGGCATGCCCGGTCCGGTCCTGCTAAGGAAGACGCAAAAATTTCTAGTCGGGCAGTACGTGATCAATCTGGTCTAGGTAGGTGAGTCTCGGTCTCCCCCGGTACCTACATCCTTCTACTTTCGCATTGTATATCTTCTTAACCAGACGTTCGTTCGGCATTCTTTCCACATGTCTGAACCATCGGAGTATTCCCTTTCGCATCTTTACACCAATAGTCTCTGTCATACCTACTTGCTCTCTTACGTCGTCGTTGCGAATGCGGTCGGTCAGCCTAACTCCACAGATTTTCCGTAGAGATCGCATCCTTTAAAGTGGAAGTAAAATTGACTATTATACCACGCTGGTCAGGATTGATATATTCAATTCAAAATTACCATCTCTAACTATACTATTATCTAAACATTATAATAATTAGCGATTATCTTGATCGTTATTTTTTCTTAACTGAACGATCAAGAATAGTTCCTTGTTAATTGTAGCAATCCGTTCTTTCCCTTCTTTTCCTTAAGCATTCTCCAATACTCAAATGTATTTTTGTGTTCATAAATGTCTTAGAATATAATAAAGTAGAATTAGAGACAGCATTCAAATCACGAGCACCTGACAAAAGTACTGCATTCGGGTTCCGACTGCGAACGCCTCGGAACAAATTCAATAAAGTTTAGCCGAACTGTGCTAAGGGGAATACATAATTTCTTAGTGTCTCTTTGTACGAAAATTAGGGTTGAGAAAGGGTATTAACTATCGATAAATAAATTTGTTTTATTAAAATATTTTTATAAGTACCTACATATTTTTTTCTTGTTAGCTCTTTAAAAGAACTCATTTTGGCACGAGACTCCTTTATTGTAAAAAAATAATACTCTATAATATCACTTTGTTGAAATACTACTCTATGCTGTGTGATGACTAGCTACGAATACTACTAAAATCCTTACTTTGCTCGTAGGCATTGTAAAAGACGATTGAAAGTTTTACACAGTCCTGGGCCAACTCCATCTGATGGTATCTGATCAATAATTACAGTATTCCCAAGGAAAGCTGACGTCAGGCAGGCAATCAGTCACAACACCACTTTCAAATTTTTTTGCAATATGGACGATGGAAATATTTACACATTTCATCACCAGCAATTAATTAGGATAAGAGCAGGATGATGATGATAAACACTCTGTCGAAACAGATTGGCACAGAGTTCTTCTTCAAGTTTACTTCTTTTATAGCAACCTCTAAAGCACGGAACATATTTTAAGAATGCGCCTGTTATATTTATCCAGATAAATTGAACAGGATCCTTAGTATTTCCAGCCTCTGATCTTAACCTTACTACCATCACAAGTCAGGTCATATACGTCCCTTTGTTAAACTCGAGCTTTCACCACAATAGGAGGTCATTTGATCTACTATATCACGTCCAGTCAGATGTAATGGTAACGGGTTTCATTTTAAGTTATACTTCTCTTGCATAAAACTAATACACTATATTGCATATACCCATATTCCTTAGTCGCCATACTTTTTATTACTTATGGTGACAAAAGAGCAAAGAGCAGATCTGATGGTACGTGTTATTGCCGCTCATGAACATTGGCAATACCAGGGATACAGCTACGCCACTACTTAATCTGAAAACCACTCAAAAATTTAGGCTTCCAGCTTTCCTTCACTAAACGAACCGTAACATTTCATTGCCACTGTTCAGACGTCTATATTCTGCGAGAGAGTACTACTCTGGACTGTAGTCAGAAAACTTTTAATAATATGTACCTAATAGTACACTCTTGTAGGATTCCCACGAGCAAAATAGGATGGTGAATCGTATGCTTACTCCGTTACCATACGGAAATTGATGGACCTTAACCCTGTGTTGTTGGTTTAAAAATACATTTTATTACATCCCATCTTCCTGTGAGTATCATATAAACAAAACAAAAATGGGTAGCAAGTCATTTCTGGTAAGTTTGTAGCACTAATTGTAATTAGTATGGACTCTAGTCTACAATTCGTAAAAGCATGACGATTATTACTTTATCACAGCTTAAGGTACATTTCCGTGCATCGCGTTTTAACGCGGCCGCGCGCGTTTAATCGCTTACGACTGACGCGCGCGGCCGATGCGACAATAGTCAAAGTATGAAAATGTATGGCCCCGCTTCCGAGGTACGTGACAGCCGCGCGCGGCTAACGATATTCGTCGGCCGTGCGCAGCCATACATGTCTCAACATATTTAGATTGTTCAGTATTTTCGTAAATTTCATGAAGCGAGCATATGTGAACTCAGAACGCAAGAGAAAGTTTTTTAGTGAGAGAAGACGAAATATTAATAAATTTTGTGTGTTAAACACTATGCACAGAAATGAACCTTTAAGAGAGGCCCATGTTTTACAATGATTTATATATGCTATAATAATCTCAAGTTTTTGTAGTTATTATTTAGGTTCATAATAATAATATAAACTATATTAGTATTTAAATAAAAATGATTACTAATCTAAAAATTAGAATATTATCAAGTCTATACCAGATTTTTTTTCAAAAGAATGAAGTAGGTAAATGGGGACGTGAAAGCGTCTTATATTAAATATCGTTGTTGTTGTCGTATGTTTTAACGTTTTATATTAAGTAATGGTAATTTATTTAATGCTATGTGTAGGCAGTACTGGGATATAGTGAAAATAATATAACATTGCGTTATATATTGTATTCGTTATTCACGTTATATAAAAACTTGATAAACTATCAAATGCTTCATGTAGAAACTGATTTTAATTATAAAAAAATGAGATCATAATGCAGCTGACAAAATAAGAAAAATGCAACACAGGCGTTAAAAAGAAAAAAAAATAGGCCTGTACTTTATCGATAACTCATACACACATCACTAAAACGCCAGTAGCGTTACTATTTAAATCTAGTTACAAGTTCTGAATGTATTTTGTTAATTACAAGCAAGTTTGTACATGAAAATTTTGTAGCAGGTGTGCGCCCTACCGTCCTTAAGAAATATTGTTACTTTATTGTGCTTAATGAAGGAGGTAATGCGTTGTTTAGTTCAAGATATTAAACGCGAATTGTTTATTAAGTTTGAAATTGGAAACCGGGCTTTTGAGTACCTTATATTTGTTACGTAAACTGCTATAAAGCGCCCTCTATTTTTCTTCTCCGAGTTTGATCACGCTGTATTTTTTTTTCTTTTTTTTTTGCTGTAATACACCAGTTTCATTCATTATAACAAATAATTATATAAGTATATGTAATTTTTTCTTAGTTTTTGGCAAAGACACTGATCCTTTACCAGACTAGTCGACTTATCCTTGACCCATATATAAAAATTCCCAAAAAAAAAAATTAATTGTAAACTGAGCTTTTCAATACCTGTATGCGTTCTAATCATCATCATATTGTAACGTCACGTCCATCCTTTTTGGCAATGTAATTGTTGAACGTTGATATACTAATTAACGCGTGGTTAATGTACCTACTGGACAAAGTACTGATCTCCCACACTTAGATCAGTTCCCACGCAGAACAATTACATGCGAAAATATTATGCTTACTTACGTATTTACATTTTTGAACGCAATGTTTTAACTTTTAAGCTTTTTTTTTACAGACTAACACTCTGCGCTAAGGAACTAAACCTTTTATTACATGGGACTTAATAAACTTACAATTAACGAAGACAAATTATGTCCAGAGTCCGAACAACAGTTTGCGGAACGCAAAGTATTGTCTTACGTGGGAATAGAACCCATGACAGTGGCACGGTAAATCGATATATTAACTATTACACCAACTGTCAGTCGAGTTCATAATTTGCATACATAATGCAAAAATGTATTTACACTTTGCTAAAAAAAAATTGTACATTCATCTTGCAAAACTTTTAAGTAAAGTCCACTATAAAATTAAACCCCTTAGCCAGTTAAAAAGCTTATCCCAAAAAACTGATGCACACATAGACAAAAACGACGCACACATTTATAAAAAATATGTTAATAACGTACACATACTTATACAAAAAAGTGAAACTATTCGTGTTCAGTGTTAGCCCTCCCGCGTGCGTCTCACACCTCCGTTGGCTCTCCTCCCGCCCCTCATATCCTTGCAGGAATTTGTTTACTTCTCCCTCTTAGGAAGGAACTAACGCGGCGTTCCGGAAAACGTCTGTGCTCGAAATTGGAACGGTATTGGTTTGACGTTTTAATAGTTTTCTTTTTTTGAATTTTATGCAAATGGAAGAAAATTACTTATTAGTTGTTTACATCAAATTACGCTTAAAATATTATGAAATGAAAAACTATAATAATAAAATAAGTATGAACGTTGTATGTAATTCAACAACAACCTCATTTTTAAATTTTATAAATATTAAAAATAGAACCTGGATATAGCAGAGAAGTTTTGTAAAAAAATATTTTAATATATAAAAAAGTTAATACCTACAAGTCAAGCTCGCCTATTAATAAAATCTAACCATGTATTAATTCTAGATTATTTGTCTGGGTAATTAGGAATATATATAATAAATAAAACATATAATATAATAACTTTCTTTTTTTTTTATAACTAACTACACAAGTCAATTTAATGTTCGCAAGTATTCAAGGGGGCCGGGGTTGTGAAGCAGCCGTGAGGGGAGGTGATATGAAAACTCGTGCTGCGAATACGGAACGCGCTCTATTCTAACTTGAATTTAAACGTAGAATGGCGCGTTCTAAGTTTCCAAATTTGAAAATTAAAGCGACTTGTTGAGAATTAAATACCTAGGTACAATATGGATGATTTGAATTATGACATTCTTAAAAATAAAATTAATTATACAGCCATTATTATTCCTCTCCCTTTATTTGAACCCAATCATGTATCTTTATGAGACATATATATATTGTGTTCTTAGAGAACCAGTGAAAGAAGAACGAAACTCATTATAACGGTTTTGGCTAAGTTTTACGACCGCCTTCATTATTGGTAATGGCCACTTGCGGTCTCGTTCTAAAGGTTAAGTAATAATACACTTATGAAAAGGAAATATTCTGCAGAGTTTTAAATTTAATATATTTATTATAAATATCCAACTAAACTGAAGAAATTTGTCTTACTTACAGTAAAATATCAATAAAACTTCTAACATTACTGGGATATTTTAAAAATATGTTTTGATAAAATAGATAAATTCTTTTTTTTTTAGAGACAGGCTATAGTCTAAGCAAACGCCGCCGAATACGTTGGGAGCGACGGAAAAGACGGCGAGTAGAGCCCCATGACTTAACAGTACCTACCGAATCCTTGTCTTGAATGGCGAATAGTTACCTACCTGAGTGATAGTTTTAAAATATAGATAGATACCTACTATTTACGAACGCGAATGTACGTGAAACTTCATTTTTTTTTAAATTTGAAACCATCAATGGATCGGTAATCCTAGGAATTTATTCGTTTTCTAGTATTCAAACTTAGGAATCAAAGAGTTTTTTTATAAATGTAGCGATAGGATATGTACCTATCTGAGTTTAAAAATGGAAGCATATACCTACTTACCTATTAACAAAAAACAGTAACAAGATTCGAAGTAAAAAATCATTTGAATTTCAACAAAGATTCTTTAGTTAATTATTCCTTCCTTCCTAATCTTACCTACTAAGATCTTAAATTAAAAATTCATTTCCAACTGATATTAAAATGACATTACATCAAGAAAGATATAGAATTTTAAACTGAATAAGAAAAATATGTTGTGTTCTAAAAAAAATGTATACTTACAAATTATATAAAAAAAGGATATATAAAAATATAAAAAGTCAAGTTGTCAACTTTAAAAACAAATAACGTAACCGCGCTCGCATAATTCGCTAAGACTAATTTAATAAATCAGTAGATTTAATATAAATATATTTGTGAAGATATACATCATAAACTGGGTGTGGAAAGAATACGAGTCGGAAGACGAAGGAAATAGAATACTTGCTACAAGTGAGTTATCAAAGGGCATTATAGGTACTCAGTCTTTCCAACCTAGGCTTAGCCCGCACAATGTAACAAATTATTGCCAGTTCTGAATAACAATTTGAACTGGCTTTTCGTCGCGATATTTACAAACTTTAACACCCAAGAAATAATGCAGTACAGTTATTTTAAATGTTAATTAAAAAAATATTTGTTATTTTTTATTTTTGACAAATTTGTGAGATTAGCAGTTTTTATTCTCTACTATTAATGTCGTGAAAGATTAATAATAAAGTGGGTTTCAATTGCTCCTTTTGCCGTGAACAAACAAAAGTGAACTTTATACCTATGTAGGTACGCGTCTGATCACAGTGGTAGGTATTTTGTGGAGAATTTTGCCTAGCTATGAGATTTAAATAGGTTGAAGACGAAGTTTGTATAATGAGGCAGTAAGAATACTATTCATCACCCTATTTCTTGTCGATAGGTGGCATAAAAGACAACTAAAGAATTATACTATGTAGATAATATCTATGCAAGAATAGATAACTCGAAATAAAGGTAGGATAGGTACGTATAATAGGTCAATTTCTCTTCGACTACGGCTCGATCCCAGCTGTGGGATGTGTGTGAGCTTTGATGATGATGATGAAGAAGAGATAGATACTATCAAAAAGAAACGAAATAATCAACACAACTTTTGCTATTTTATTTAGTAGAATATGTATATACATTTAGTACAATAGCCGTGCATAATTTTTAGTGATAAAAAATAAACAATATGACTACAATAAAAACATTATCAATGTACTTAAAATCAACACAAATACTTACAAATCAATTTTTCATTAAAAGTTTATATAAAAAATAGGTACAAAATTTTTAATTATTTGTTTAATTCAGAAGGAAACATCCACTCAAAACACGTTGTTTTGAATATTTAAAAAAAAAATTATCAACACCGCGTTCTAAATTCAAACTAGCCCAGCATTAAAACCGGCAGCAAAAATCAATCCCCCTGCATAGTTCGTTGCTTAGTATCCACCCCTTTTTTAACCCAAGAATTGGTTAAGGCGGGCCATGGTTTGAGGCGGGGGTAGTTTTTTCACCCTTTGAAGAATTGCCCCAAGGCGCGGGGTGGTTTTTGCGCGAGCGGGGCGGGCCAACGCGAATGTGTGTGTACTAAGTATTATAAAACGAATTTAGAAAGGGACATAGTTTTTGAACGGAGCGGTCGATACGCGCGGTTTGAATTTGGAACCAGTGTATGTTATTTTTAAATGTAGATACTTTCAAATAGTTTATATATTATCTTTAAACGAATTATAAATTATTTAATATATATATATATATATATATGTTAATCTTATATTTTCTTCGTAGTAATGGAGTAAGAATACAATTCACCATTCCTTATTCTATCCACAGATATTGTAAAAGACGTCTACAGAATATAAATGTGCATATAAAAACTATACAAGAAAATGAAAACTCGAAAAAAGATTTAGCTTAAATCAATCAGTCTGACCAGCGCAGTATAATATGCTTGTTAATATGGAGTAGGCTCAATATGATTAAATCACTCGTTTTAGGTACCAGATTAATTACAATTCATCATTTGAGTGTCATTATAATAATCATTATTATTCTACTCTTATCCCAATTACTTGAAGTCGAAATAATAAATACTTTTCTTCCATCTTATATATTGTAAAAGATATTTTCTGATGTCAATCTTCCTTTTTTTCTACAATTACCATAAACAATGTATGAGTTGATAGTATTCGTCTGCCATTACTCCTAAATTAATTTTCTAAGTTTGAATGTAAATTTTGTCAGTTAATTATCTGTTTATAAATTCCCTCGCGACCTAAAATTTAAACCGTTAGCTCGGTGTTTGCTTTTAAAAACAAATTAAGAATACTTATTTTAAATTATGTTTTTTTTTAATAAGCACTAATCTGTACTAAGGAAATGATCCTTGTATTGCGTGGAACTTTACAAACATATATAATTAACGCAAACAAATTGCACCCAGACTCGGAACATTACGGTTGGCACAAAGTATTAGCCTGTATAAGAGCGTACCCCATAATACTCGCAGTTCATATGTCTAGTAGATTATACATGCGATACAGATATTGCTGTAAATTGAATCAGATATTCGTTTGAAACATACTCAAGTAGATAGTATTAATCCACAATTACCTCTCATCTAATTAAATAGTAACACCACAAAATACGAGTGTGTAATAATTTTGACTGCACAAATGGCTTAGTGTTTAAAATACTGACCTTCCATGCCAGTGAAATGGGTTCGATTCCTATGCAGGACAATACTTTATGTTATATAATAAGTGGTGTTATAAGTCTGGTTGTAATTTGTCTACATTAATTATAAGTTTGAAAAGTCCCCCACAATACAAGGTGTTTTTTTTCCCTTAGTGCAGGGTGGTGTCTTTAGTCCGGGCTGGCCACGGATGGCAAGGAAGCAGTACCAGTGGTCGGCCCAATGGCGATGGGGAGGGAATACGGTCTGTTATGGGGCCACAGGTTGCCCTCTCGTCGAGGACCGGTCTCGGACGAGGAGGCAATGTGCGTCCACACCGTAAACTACCAAAAAAAAAAAGAGGGTGAAGTCTTTAAAAAAAAAAAAATGCTGGTTCGTAGTGAAAATACAAATGCCGCACGAAAATTTATCAAAAAAAAAAAACTTATTTTAACGTGACTATTAAAATTATTTATAATTATAAAAACTTGATTACGAGCGAAAAATTATTGTCATATATGGGATTCGAATCCACACCTATTGGAAATCCGTTCCAATTATGCTGCCACTTACACCAACGTGAACGTGTTGTATGACATTCAATTCTCGCATCGTATTATATTTTCGTCTTTAAGGAGACGTGTGCCATCTACCCGACATTGTTTACACATATTACTAGCGAAAAACGATAATCACACGTGAGATTCGAACCCACACCTATTGAAAATCCTGGCCTAGATGACAATTTGACTAGACAATGTTTAATCTCATAATTTTCATACGATTTGATTGTCATATGAGAGCTCACACTTGTCTAAGTAGTAGGACGATTGGAACGAATTTGAAATAGTTGTGGGTTCGAATCCCTTGTGTGACAATGATTTTTTGATTAATACATTTTTTTTTTATAAATAACCTAGCATCTTAAATATTTGTTGTTGTTTTTGTAATTTGCATTATGGGATATCATCATCATCATCTCAGCCTATTGCCATCCACTGTTGGACGTAGGCCTCCCTCATGTCACGCCACAGAGTGCGGCCCTGTGCCGCTTGCATCCAACGACGCCCAGCAACCTCACCAGGTCGTCTTTCCACGATGGGATATATGTATTTGAAAAGAAATTATATTCTATAGATTTACTTAACCTCTTCAGGGTCGATTATTTTTAGTACAAAAAAACATGAATTTAATGTATTTTTATGGTGATTTGTTTTTTTATTAACCGACTTCAAAAAAGGAGGCAGTTCTCAATCCGAATTCGAGTTCTCAATTTTTCATGTTTATTCAGAGCTAATCAGAACTTTAGACAAAGTGAACTAATATTGGAGCTTCCCGTGTGGTCACATTTCAATTTAGGCCGCTGATTACTCTAGTTGAAGACATTTTTTTTTGTTAAAATTTTAATTATATTGAAAACAATTATATAAGTAAAAAAAAATAACATCAAATAATGAATATTCATTAACAAATTTTACCTAATTTCTCTTGAAATAATTATAAAAAAGGAAATAAAAAATCAAAAGTACACATATGCGCTGATGTCGCTGAAGAAGTTAATTATATATAAAATGAAAACATAAGATAAACAAAATGGTGAGCCCCTTTATAAATAATGCATTATAAAAGTAGGGAGTCGCGTCCCCCCACCCCTCCGGGGTTCTGGGGTTACACGTCTCAAAGAGTAAAGATAAGTAAACGAGTTGTTACAAATTTCTTATACAGCATGTATATTTTATAAATAATGATAGACTGAATAGATGGCTTAATAGATGAAATAACAATCTATTGTGCCAGTGTTGTGTATTCGAGTCCCACACAGGACTTTGTACAATCCACAAATTATTCTTCGGAGTCTGTATGTATTTTATCTTTAAAATTTGATAAATATATAAACTGGGTGGGTTTGGGGTTTGTATTGGTAGGTAGCGGCCTACCTATAGCTTGGTATTGCAAAGATCCGTGGGTGGCAAGGACACTTATTCATTCATTATTCTCTTCCTCTTATCCCAGTTACTTGGGCTGGATACAATATGTACTCTTCTTCCATAGTACCTATTGTAAAAGTTATTGGCAATAGTTTTATGAACAGCCGCCTGCCAGACGTCAAGCCTCCTTGGAAATGTAATTGTTGACCAAACGGCATCAGGTGGAGTTGTCCCAAGTCGTTATAACGCTCTTAGTCGTCTTTTACGACATCCACGAGCAAAGTAAGAGTTGGTAGTATTCGTAGCCGCTACCACACAGCCATATAACTATTAGATATATTATAATGTTCTATACTTCTAAATAAACCAAATTATTCCGTGTGGTGACGGAATAAGAATACAATTCACCACCCACTATCTTACCTACCATGGAGACGACTAAGAGATTAAAACGCATATAACATCTATGATAGAAAAGGAAAACTCGAAACTAAACCCTATACCAACACGTCTGACCAGCGTGGTATAGTACATCAATTTCCCTCCCATTATGGAGGAGGCTCGAGTCCACAATGGGACATATATGAGTTGAGATGATGATGATGATTCTTCTAAATATTTGATTCACTGATAAAATTTAGTTAAACCTAATCGCCCTTAATCCCTTAACTAATATTAAGGACTTAGAATAATAAAACATAGAAATCAATTCCACGCATAATATTTGACGCCACTAAATTGGTGACAGAAATGTCACCCTACGCCAGCCCGTTCCGTAATGTAGGTACAAGATCATTGTGTTCCCTTTTTATAGTAGTGTGCGTTATACATGCACTCTACTATAGCTCGCTTGCACACTAACACAATTTTTAGCTGCACTTTTTTAAACACTTAAAGTACCGAACTATCCTTCTATTTGTTTACTTATTTTTTTTTTATTATTATTTGTTTTTTTTTTATTGCTTATGGTGGTAAACGAGCAAGCACCTAATGGTAAGTGTCATTGCTGTCAATGGACCGTTGCTATACCAAGGATATAGCTAGGTCGCTGCCTACCATTGCAATCCCCAAATCTACCCAGTTGAGCTTCTGGCTCTCTCGATTCTAAGGTTTCGAAGGATCTAAGGATTTTAAGGCAAAGGGTCAATTTCTTCTAAGTGTTACTTTCTTGGTGAGGCCTATGACCAACAGTGGCTATTTAAGGTCTAATGTATCAATGGATTTTATAATGAGTTTACATTCTTTTGTATAAATTGTATCTGCGTATATTTATAAATCGTATTTTTACGACGTCCATGGGCAATGTAGGTTAGTAAATTATATGGTTAAAATCTTTGTAGGTAACCAAATAGACGCCTTGTTTCGTGTTCAGTACACTTGATTTTAACATATATCGTCGACGTCGGATGAAATATTCTCGATCTGGCAAGATCACAACTGTAAAAATTAATGTATCGAAGTTTTTCTTTTATTAAAAACTACATAATCGCAACGCGCTGTTTCCTTTTGAAAATGGCTTCGTAATTCTTTGTCTTTTAATTGCAATTAATAAAAAACTAAACTGCTTAGTCTTTAGTGTATTCGTCCATTCGGGCAGGCAAAGGAAAGAAATCCCATACAGCCTATACAGCTATGCACTACGTCGAGAATGTCACGAAATTTCAAAGTATTTTTTTTCTTTCATTTTCATTTATAGCATTGACTAAAAGTAAATGATAAATAATATAAAAAATATGAGGCGTGCACTTTTTTGATTTTCCAAATTATTTTAAAATATATCGACGCGCAAAGAGCTGATATTTTGAAGAAGTAAATATTTTTAAAATAATGCTTATTAGTATAATAGATTTCTAACGTTTAAAATTAAAGTTTAAGTGGTGATTTAAATCTTAAGTTACAGCTAATATTTTTAAACAAACTAATAGCATACATAAATTCTCACCCTATATAAACATTTGCACCCCAGTGAAAATCTTCGCGACTCATTACTCGCGGGGCGAGGGCCTGGCAGGGGTGGTACCCGGGGGGGGGTGGAATCTTCGTTCAAATCTGTGACGTTTTATCTAAATGGGCCTCGGAATGGGTGTCGTTTCTGCTAATGACCCCTAAGAAATAGTAAGACGTTCGTTGTGACAGTGAGTTAAAGCCTGCTTTAAGGCTGTGTTTATGCGAACATGGGACTCTAGATAGATATATAACAAGTATTAAATAATATATTTCTTTTGAAAAAATGTCGGTTTGGTTATGGAGTAAGAAAACAATTCACACTTCTGTTACCGGTGGGTATCGCACTGACAATCAAGTGTTATGGTATATAGATAAAACTATGTAAGTGAAGGAAAACTCAACATATCAAGTCAAATCAATAAATAACATTTATTATGCGAGTGCACTTACATATTGTCAATTTTACATACATACATACATATCGTCACGCCATATCCCTTGCAGGGTAGGCAGAGAGAACAGGGTGCCATCACTCGCGTCCTCAACATTCATAATTCTCTTCATACACGCACGCCGGTTTCGGAGACTCTTGACTGTACCTTCCTTCAGTACGTGACGTGGTCTGGTTAAGAAGATATACAATGCGAAAGTGGAAGGATGTGGGTACCGGGGGAGACCGAGACTAACTTACTTAGACCAGATTGGTCACGTACTGTCAATTTTAACATTTTAAATTAATCCAATGAACTACCACCAGATCGCAACATAACCGCTACTGAGATGATCCGGCAAGAAACTCAGGGGGTTTGTCCATTACGATTGTTTTTACATACATACATACATATCGTCACGCCATATCCCTTGCAGGGTAGGCAGAGAGAACAGGGTGCCATCACTCGCGTCCTCAACATTCATAATTCTCTTCATACACGCACGCCGGTTTCGGAGACTCTTGACTGTACCTTCCTTCAGTACGTGACGTGGTCTGGTTAAGAAGATATACAATGCGAAAGTGGAAGGATGTGGGTACCGGGGGAGACCGAGACTAACTTACTTAGACCAGATTGGTCACGTACTGTCAATTTTAACATTTTAAATTAATCCAATGAACTACCACCAGATCGCAACATAACCGCTACTGAGATGATCCGGCAAGAAACTCAGGGGGTTTGTCCATTACGATTGTTTTTACATACATACATACATATCATCACGCCATATCCCTTGCAGGGTAGGCAGAGAAAACAGAGTGCCAGAGAACTCTATCCTTGCATACTTCACTCGCTTCCTCAACATTCATAATTCTCTTCATACACGCTCGCCGGTTTCGGAGACTCTTGACTCCACCTTTCTTCAGTACATGACCGATCTGGTCTCTGATTGTTTTTTTTTTTACTATTTTTTTAAAATGAACAAATGACATAATGCTATAAACACAGTTAAATATACGATTTTTTTTACTCTTATTCTGTTGTCTATTTATCTGGTGATGTCTCAGTTATTTTTCACGGTATCTTCTAGAAAATAAGGTCTAATAATATTTTATTCGAAGCACAACAATACATTTCCACTACTCAGACGTCGATTTCCTACGAGAGTGAAGTACTACTCCGAGCTGTGTGGTAGCGGCTGCGAATACTACCAAACCTTACTTTGCTCGTGGATGTCATAAAATACAACTAAGAGACTTATAACGACCTGGGATAACTCCATCTGATGCCGTTTGGTCAACAATTACATTCCCAAGGAGGGTTGACATCTGACAGGCGGCTGGTCATAAAACTATTGTCAATAACTTTTACAATATGTACTATGAAAGAAGAGTACATATTGTATCGACCCCAAGAATTGGGATAAGAGTAGGGAAATGATATGTAGTACTATCCCGTACAGACTGACCTAGGGCTGTAGACAGAAAACTATCAACAGTGTGGCCCCTATCACTATTAGGGTATTCGAATAGGAAACCCTCTTTATCTCCTCAGATATTTAAACGATACGTATTTCGCCTCTGAACGAGGCATCTTTAGGAGTATGTATTCACCTTCAAATACGCTGGCGCTCATTAAAGTAGAATAAAAAGTTCCAGTTCTTTCCGTGTGGTGACGGAGTAAGAATACTATTCACCACCCCATATCTTACCCGTGGGTGATCGTACGAGACGATTAAGGGATATAAAACGCATATAACATCTATGCAAGAGAAAGAAAACTCGAAACAAAACCTTATACCAACACGTCTGACCAACGCGGTATAGTAGGTTAATTTCCCTCTCATTACGGAGGAGGCCCGAGCCCAACAGTGGGACATTTATGGGCTGTGATGATGAAGAAGTTACATAACTACTTTTATGGATTCTATCGCGTTTGTATTTGATTTTTAATTGCCCGACGTTTTGAATACTTTACAGTGATCATGGTCATGGGAAGACTAGTTTTATTTCAAATGTGTAATACCCGCGTATACATCAGAGATCATTAAGTTCCATTACATCATATTCCACACTTGATTGTGGTATACAATATATTGATTAAACGTGTATTTCTTTGCTCGATATCAAAATAAGCGTGTTAATCATCATTATCTCAGCTCATACATGTCCCACTGTTGGGTTTCAGCCTCCTCCATAATAGTAGGGAAATTTACCTACTATACCACCTTGGGCAGGCGTGTTGGTATAGGACTTTGTTTCGAGTTTTCCTTCTCTTGCATAGATGTTATATGCGTTTTATATTCCTTAGTCGTCTCTTACGATCACCTACGGGTAAGATAGGGTGGTAAATTATATTCTTATTCCGTCATCATCATCATCATCATCATCACAGCCCATAAATGTCCCACTGTTGGGCTCGGGCCTCCTCCGTAATGGGAGTGAAATTTACCTACTATACCACGCTGGTCAGACGTGTTGGTATAGGGTTTTGTTTCGAGTTTTCCTTCTCTCGCATAGATGTTATATGCGTTTTATATCCCTTAGTTGTCTCGTACGATCACCCACGGGAAAGATATGGGGTGGTGAATAGTATTTTTACTCCGTCACCACACGAAAAAAGCGTATTAAATTATCACATAATTAATTTATTTTTAGACATCACTCTACACTAAAGAAATAAACCTTGTATTACGAGCGACTTTACTAACACGCATCTAACGTAGACTTATACTCAGACTCAGAACAGCACCTTCTGGATCGCACAAAGTAATGTCCTACGTAGGAATCGAACTCACAGCACTGGCACAGAAGGACGGTATTTTAACCACTACACCACCTGTGCAATGATGTTTTAATTATCTTAACATTTTCAAAATTTCATTACTATCACAGATTACCTCAACTATATAAAATCATATACAGGTAAGCACTAATTAAGCGGTTTCTAATTTAACTTTATTTTAGATACATCAAAAAGCTTCTAATTATTAATAACTTCAAGTTTTTCATTTAAAATTAACTTGCCAAATATAATTCTCTAAGAAAGTTTAAATTAAATCTCAAGAGTATTTATCTTAATTTTGGTAAATTAATGAAGAAACTCTTAGTCTTGTTAATATTTTACAAATTTAATATACATATATTTGAAAGTGTTTATTATTATAACTTATCCGTGTGGTGGTGGAGTAAGAATACAATTTACCATCTCATATCTTACCCGTGGGTGATTGTAAGACGACTAAGGGATAAAATATTCATATAACATCTATGCAAAAGTAAGAAAACTCGAAACAAAACCCTATACCAACACGTCTGACCAGCGCGGTATAGTAGGTCAATTTCCTTCCCATTACAGAGGAGGCTCCAGCCCAACAGCGGGACATTTATGAGCTGAGATGATTATTATAACTTGTGAATTAAATAATAGATAAAACAACTTTTTTGCGAGCGTAAAATAATGTTCTTTTTAAAACAACTTAGCATTTTTTTATTGCTTTAGCAAGCGCCACACCTGATGGTAAGTGTCACTGCCGCCCATGGACCTTTGCAATACCAAGGGTATAGCTAGGTTGCTGCCTACCAATATAAATCCCAAACCCACCCAGTTGGGCTTCCGGCTCTCACTCACCGAACGAAGTACAACAGCACATTGCCATTACTCAGACGTCGATCGTCTGCGGGAGTGTGGTAGGTACTACCCCTGATGGACCGGCCCGCGGCTGTAGACAGAAAACTGTCAACAGCGTTGTCCTACCATTACTTTCCACTACCCTACTATTTTCATATGCTTTTAATAATTTAGTTAAAATAATAGATTTGCAAATTGGCCATTTAATTACATTAATGTTTTGTGATAAATATAGCACTTGAACGATGAATTAATCTAGTTATCTAGATTATAATATTGGTAAAGATATTAACTGATATTTTTAACAAATAAAAATATATAAGTAAATGTATGAACAAAATTTTTCAACAAAATCTTAAAAGCCATTTAAATAAACAAAAGATTTTTGGCGCGAATCCGAAAACGTCATGTGGTGCTCTTGTATTATATTCGATGTCTTTAACGTGTTATATTAGATCATTTTGATGGCATTTTATGTATAAATATGAATATGATATAAAAGTACTTTACGACGTTTTCGTTTTTCACTAAAATTCCCAGAAAATAACATTAACAGAAGCTATAGCACTGTTTTCCTTGTGGTGATGGAGTAAGAATACTTTTCACCACCCCATATCTTACTCGCAGGTGATCGTACAAGACGACTAAGGGATATAAAACGCATAGGTATAACATCTATGCGAGAGAAGGAAAACTCGAAACAAAACCTTTAGCAACACGTCTGACCAGTGCGGTATAATAGGTTAATTTCCCTCCCATTACGGAGGAGGCCCGAGCGCAACAGTGGGACATTTATGGGCCGTGATGATGATGATGATGATAGCGCTGTTGATGGTGACGATTTGACTTACTAGCGGACAATAACGAATCTGAAGAGACTAAAAACGTGAAGAAAATTATAACTCGAGACATTGTTGTCAAACAATGTATCATATAAGTAGCTGATTGCCAATAGATACATATAAAGAAGAAGAAATAAACGAAAAATAAATTACACGCCAAGATCTAATCTCGCATCAATTATCAATTGTAGTAGTATTATAAAACATATTGTAAACAATTTTTCGTTCACTTCTCGTCTTTACTAACGTTACAGTAATCAATTTTCTTAGCCGAAATAATAAGATAGGGAGGGACTAACAATAAGTGGAGCGGATATTTTGCAGGCTGCGGTTCCTTAGCAATTTAGCACAAACTGACTCATTTACTAGGCGGGTGTCTTAGGTGGGGAAAATGATTCGTAATTTGTTTTCTGTAGCTCGTAGCTTAGAATGTGAAAATGGAAGTGAAATCTACACAAGGAAAGAGGTTATGTAAGTCTACGTGATATATTATCCGTTTTAAATAAATAACGACCATATTAATTCTTCTGAATCTACTTATGTGGCTGAACTCGGTAATATGCTGGCACGATTTTGATAATTTTTGTACATATATTCCAGTAGATATAAGAATGCTTTAGATTAATATCGGACCCGGTTTGTGACGCTGCGATTGGTTACAAGGAATTCTATTTATATCTCCAGTTGGGGTAAATATTTTTTTTTAATAAAATAGATATTTTCTTTTTAAAATAGTAAACAGAAATATAATATATATGATGACGGATGGATATAGATTATATTATAATATCTTACTTTGCGTTGTATATCGTAAAAATTGATTGAGAAATGACCAAGAGAATATTGGAAGCACACTCTCTGCGGGAACTTGCGATTGTTTGACAACGACTGACAATAATGGTGTCTAATATTTACGCGAGTATTACACATTTGAAATAAAACTACTATTACGGATTCTGTCACGTTTGTATTTGATATTTAATCGTCTGACGTATGAATACGTAAGGTATATAAGGACTAAGGTATAGATGGACTAAGGTATAGATAAACTAAGGTATATAAGGACTAAGGTATATATCCCTACTAATATATAAATGTGAATGTAAGTTTGTTTGTTACGCTTTCACGCTAAAACTACTCAACCGATCATCATGAAACATTGTACACATATTCTTGGAGGTATTAAAAGTAACATAGGATACTTTTTATTAAAAAAAAAAACAAAATTTTATATGAAAAATAAAAAAAAAATTGTCAAAAAATCTCAAAATCTAGCTTCTTCAACGCCATCTAGCAGTCCAGTAATGAAGTTCCAACCCTGAGTATTGTAATACCGTTGCACTTTATTACCGACGGTCAAAAATAAAAATAGGGGATCAAAAACTTTAGGAAAGTAACCTTTTACGCGGGCGAAGCCGCGGGCAGAAGCTAGTAAAGTATAAAGTAAGCCGCCTCTAAAGATTAATAATAAATTTAGTATTATGCCTTCTGAGTTTTCTTGGCGGATCTCGCTCAGAGAGAGAGAGCCTTGGCCACTGAAGACAAAGATCGGGTACCGGTGGCCCGATCGCACGGCGAAGAGAGGAGTTTGCTTGGTGGGTCTATGGGGTCGCGCGCCGCCTCCTCCGTTACCCTGGACTGATTTGGCGGGGCGAGACGCATCCATAGGCCACCACAAAAAAAAAAGAGTGACCGCGTTCCGATCTGGTTGTAGCTATCAACAAAATGGCCCTATATATTAATTTTAACAAAACTTGTATTTTTATTAACTTTTTAATGTAATATTTTATCAGTATTTGACATATTTTATAAACTAGTAAATTACCCCAATATAATAATTAAAAGCAGTATTATTTCAAACGAATTACAAGTCAAATCAAATCACTATGTATAAGTGACACTTACATATTGTTAGTTTTGTTTAAACGAATCAAATAATCTATCACCGGATCGGAATACAGCCATAAGGTGATCCGGCAAGAAACAGACTTATTATTTTTCAAGTTATACATATTTTTAAGACGACCTTAAACATATTAAAATTAAACAAAAAAATAACATTGTACGACACTTACCTAAAATTCTTCCATCTTGAAGCCCTTTTGTCTTATAGAACACATAGAATTATAAATGGTATCCAATATTGCCATAAAACAGTAACATATATTTAAATATCAATCTTCTTTTTCTTTGCTTTGTTTCATTATTTGAAGGACAGAACAAGATAATCTTGGATTGTCGGATTCGTCTGCGCTTATTCTATATATTTGGTAATATTTGTTCTACCATAGAACTATAGATTGGGTGTTGCTTTGTTCATTTCCGGAATTAGTATAGTTTTTATCGTAATTTTCATTGTTTAAACACAAATGACTTGCCATAAATCACAAAATTATTTTGAATAATTACAGATTTAATTTTATGAGCACTTTTATGTCAACGAAAATAAACAAAAATATTTTTTTTAATTTTGTTTTAGTATCAATTACATGTTTTTAACTTAAACTTTAGGTTTTTTTGGCAGGTTATAGTCTGAACACAGCCCGTTCTCTCCATCTGGGATGACAGAAGGCCGGCGCCCCATAACCCACCGCATTCCCTCTACATCGCCATTGAGCCGATCACAGATACGGAATCCTTGACTTCCCTGACCAGCCCGACAAATAATCTTAGGCTTAACAGACTATTTAATGATTATTTCTGTCTTTTTAATGTTATTATAATTAACATTGTAGTAGATAGTTAATTATTTTTAATAAAAAATACAGACGTTTTTATTGCTTATAGTGGCAAACGAGCAAGCAGTACACACTATGGTATTACTGCCACCCATGGAGTACGGCTACTCCGCTACCTACCAACGAAAATCCGAAACCCAGAAAGGTTTGCAGACTCTCTCGCTCATCGAATGGAGCACAAAAGCATATTGCCACTACTCAGACGTCGATCTTCTGCGAGAGTGTAGTTCTACCCCGGACAGACCAGCCCGCGACTGTAGACAGAAAACTGTCGAAAAAATGGCCCTAGGTATATGTTAACTTTAACAAAATTTGTATTTTTATTAACTTTTATCAAATACAATTTATTTTTCGTTTATAAAAACTTTTATTTTTCTATCTTCCTTGACTCTTAGGATATTTACACTTCGAATATTCAATCACCACTGATGTCTTCGAAGACCTCATATCTACAAAGTCCACTGTGGGAAACAAAACCAGTTATCAAAAAGACAAGTCTTAAGAAACTAGTTTAGTGAACCAAAGGGTTGACTTCGGTCGTATTGACCGGCCGGACAGCGGTCAGTGTGGGAACAAGGGGACGATTGGGGGTTAATGGGTTGTCGATTGTTGATTGATCGAAAATAAAGGGTTATGTTATGATGATTTGAATGTTCTGAAATTGGGAATGGGTTATTAATAATTTACATGAATCTCATAAATGATGAAGTGGCTTAAAACTAACCTTTTTAACTTGAATGTTGTAGATTCGGTGTATAATAATTTTTGTGCAATCCCCAAACGTGCCTATTAATTATATATTAACAAAATCTGTTACTCTAAAAATATATGTTAAAATACAAGTTGTTAATAAAAAAATAAGCACCATTCGCAATTTCCTCGTTGGTGATTTTCGAAAATGATTATACAACTACTAATTTAAAATACCTTAAAATTTAACGCAGTTGTTAAGATACCGATCTACCTTGCTAGTGCTATGGGTTCGATTCCTACGCAAGACAATAATTTATACGAAGTGTTGTTCCGTGTCTGAATGGGATTTGTCTGCGTTAATTATATGTTTGTAAAGTCCCCCAAAATATAAGGATTATTTCCTTAGTGCAAGCATCATAGTCTTTTTAACAAACAAAAAAAAAAGAAACTGGTTACTATAAAATAAAAAAAAAAAACAAAAAATCCAAATTATGTTATAAAGATATTAAAAATCTTTTTAAAATCCATGCGAATGAAAACTTGTTACGTTTAACTTATAATAAAAACCTGTTGTAATTCAAATTTTTAACGGGACATCTTGATACCAAAGAATACAATAGAATGGACAACGGTCATCGAAAGGGTTGACCATTTCTTATCAAATTGAGTGTTATTTAAAATAGGGTTGCATTATAGTAGTAAAAAATATATTCATTGAAATTAAAAAAGAGATACGATTTAGGAGAGTGACAAATTTTAAGAAGAAATTTCTTCTAATTATTTCTTCTAATGCTGATTTTGGCAGAATACTAAAAAAGTTACGAAATTGTTATAGCTTTATCTTTTTTTATTATATAATAAAAAAAAACATCTGTGCTGAAAAAATGCTGTGTGGTACGACGTCTCAGGGCCTTATAACGACCTGGGCCAATTCTATCTGATGCCGTTTGGTCAACAATTACATTCCCAAGGAGGGTTTACGTCTGGCAGGCGGCCGGTCATAAAACTATTGCCAATAACTTTTACAATATGTAATACGAAAGAAGAGTACATATTGTATCAACCCCAAGTAAGTGAGATAACAGTAGGAGAATGATGGTTATAGTACTAAAAATAATGACATAAAATTAAAAAAGAGGCACGATTTAGGAGAGTGGCAAAATTTAAGAAGAAAATTAATATATAAAATAATTCTTCTTTTAGCGGGTCTTCTAAGTTTTTTTTTGTCTTTCTTCTCAAGTGTTACTGGCAACATACTAAAAAAGTTACGAAATTATTATAGTTTTACCTTTTTTTATTATATATGAAAAAAAAAACTTCTGTGCTGAAAAAATGTTGTGTGGTAGCGTGAATAAGCGTGGCTAAGAATACTACCAACCATTACTTTGTTCGTTGATGTCGTAAAAGACGACTAAGAGCTTTATAACGACCTGGGCCAACTCCATCTGATGCCGTTTGGTCAACAATTACATTACCAAGGAGGGTTGACGTCAGGCGGCCTGTTATAAAATTATTGCCAATAACTTTTTGTAATATGTACGATAGAAGCAGAGCACATATCGCGTCGACCATAAGATATTGGGATAAGAGCAAGAGAATGATGATGATGATGATAAAAAAAAAACTTAATGCGTTTTAGGATATATTGGACATATTTTACATCTTCCATTTTAACTCATATCTACAGATCCCACACCTGGACTTGAGCCTGCTACAAAATAGGATGAAAATTAACATCAAATTAGTTACCATAAACATTTTTCATCTTAATATATATAGATTACGCGTCACGTTGATTGTCCGTGAACTCTCAAAAGTACTTAACCAATTTTAATCAAATATGCACAGCATGTGTAGTTTGATCCAACTTAAAAGATAGGATAGCTTCCATCACAATTTATAGTCGCAATATTATTTTATTGTCGCAAAATATATTAAATTATTTGTCTATTATTTGACAGTCATAATTATCTGTTATCTCCAAACAATTCTATCAGATGGCGGTATCTGTTGGCTGGATTGAGTAAGTATTTAATAGATGGCGTTAAAAGTAACAAACGTTTCATATAAACCACAATTTCTTAACATAACCACCAAGTGTTACTGAGGCTACCTTAGCCACAGCAACGCGTGGCCGGACCTGCTAGTAGACAATAAATAATAGAGCTAGATAGATAACTATACTGCGGAGCTTAATTTTGTTTTTTTTTTTATTGCTGTGGAGGCAAACGAGCAAGCTGCACACCTGATAGCAAGTGTCACAGCCGCCCATGGAACTTTTCAATACCGAGGGTATAGCTTAGGCCGCTGCCTACCAATACAATCCCAAAACCCACTCAGCTGGACTTCTAGCTCACTCGCTCACCGAACGAACCGCAATAGCACATTGCCATTACTCAGACGTCGATCTTCTGCGAGAGTGTGGTACTACCCCGGACGGACCGGCCCGTGGTTGTAGATAGAAAACTGTCAACGGCGTAGTCCTACCACTACTAAAAATATATTGATATTATATATATTATCTAATATATTGAGTTCTTTTTTTTTTTTGGTAAATATATTTAGATAAAATATAATATTTCCTTTTTTAAAACACAGCAACTGGCACTAAGGAATTAATCCTTGTATTGCGAAGGACTTTACAAACACATAACTTAACGGGCATAATTTACACCGTCTGGGTGTCAGAACAACAATGCGTGGATCACACAAAGTATTGTTTTGCGTGGGAATCGAACCCACGGCACTAGGACCTTAGGTCGGTATCTTAACCACTACATCAAATGTGTAGTATATTGGTAAAATAATGATAAAAAATTAAAAAAAATAATAAAGGGAAAATGATCGATTTCCCAATTCCTGTTTTAGTTGAGAGTGGCCAAATTGGCTGAAAACACTGAAAAACTATATTTTCTATGTATAAAATTTAAGTTTATATTAAATTAATTATCATCATCATAATTTGACAGCAAATATAGCTTAAAAGTCTACGAGGCGACTTATCATCCCCGTGTCGTGGGTTTAATCCCCACCCAGAATAGTTGTTTGTGCGATTCACATTCGATTGTTCTGAGTCTGGATGTAATTTCTATCGGTTAATTATATGTTTGTAAAATTCCCCGCAATACAAACATTAATTTTTTAAAAAAGAATAAGTAAAGAAAAATTTTCGTTCAGCCTTTTCCCAACCGCTACTGGATGTAGATCTCGCCCCTAGAAAGTCATATAGCGCGTTCATTTTTTGGTGCGATTAATTGCCATAATCACCACACTTGCAAAGCAGGACGACTATTGTAATTAGTGTTATAACTTAAAAGTTTCTTAAGCTACTGCCAATCCTTGTGATAATACCTCAGATGGTTTTTACAGCTCCTGCAGAAAGCAGTAACAAATTTTTATTTTTAATAGGTACGTTTTCAATTATTCTTAATCCGAAAGTTAATTCTATTTCAAGTTGCTTGTTCACCTATTTACACATTGGAATACCGAAATAATTGAAAATTCTACAATTCTAAAGTGTTATATTGATCATATACGTCCCAAGTCCCACTGTTGGGCTCGAGCTTCATCGAAAATAGAACAGAAATTGACCTAATATACCAAACTGGTAAGACGTTTTGTTTTCCGTATGGTGACGGAGTAAGAATACTATTCATCACCCCATATCTTACCCGTGGGTGATCTTACGAGACGACTAAGGGATATAAAACGCATATAACATCTATGCGAGAGAAGGAAAACTCAAACCAAAACCCTATACTAATACGTCTGACCAGCGCGGTATAGTAGGTTAATTTCCCTCCCATTACGGAGGAGGCCTGAGCCCAGCAGTGGGACATTTATGGGCTGTGATGATGATGATGATAAGCAAATTAGGTGGTGGTGAATTGCATTTATATTCAATCACGTAAATAATAAGTAATATCATCAATAACACCAAACAAAAATTCGTCTGACTTGACAGCCAATATAAGAACACCACGATAAGTTCACACTTAGTTTATTATACTTATAAGACAGATTCTTGTTCGTACTTGATTTTTTTTCTTAATTAAAAATCTAACAAAGAAACATATTCAGTAAGATTTGGTAATAGTGGTGCCATCTATTGATGACTGGCAGTGGATAATTTCAGCGACATCTGTAGTAAAATGTAGTCTATATTTTACTACGATTATCTGTTACGCCATCTATTGTCAAATAGCATTTTAAAAACAAATTTGTTTCATTTTTAATTAAAATTATATTTTACAGATATTATAGCCTTTTTATTTTATTTTTAATTGCCTTACGAACAGTTAACAGTGTTTATTATCAGTGAATGACCGAACATGATAAAATCCTAAAATTAATATTTTATTTAAATACATAAAACTTTTCTCGAGAAGACTAAGGGATATAAAATGCATATAATATCTATGCGAGAGAAGGAAAACTCGAAACAGAACCCTATACCAACACGTCTGACCAGCGCGGTATAGTAGGTTAATTTCCCTCCCAAAAACGGAGGAGGCCCGAGCCCAACAGTGGGACATTTATGGGCTGTGATGATGATAATGTTGATGATGACATAAAACTTGTAAACATTTTAAATCATTGCTTAGGTTTCTGTCAATTCAATTGTATTATGTCTGTTTTATGTTTGTTATTTCAGAACTTTCGACTGCGAGAACCAATCACGATGGTTCTTTTTTTCTTTGAAAGTTAGTACTTCCCGTGTAGTCCCACTTTAGTTTAGTCTGCTGGTTAGTCTACTAGAAGTCGCTTATTTTTAAAATTTTGATTAGTTTTATACATGTTTAGTTAGCTCGCGTGTGATACCCTTCGAGCAAGGATACATTTCTTTAAATGTATAAATACAAACAAATAAAAAATTATATATGTGTATAAAAAAATTGCTGTACCAGAACCCACAAGCGACATCTGTTATCTGCATATTACATATCTTAATTATCTTTAACGACAGCCACGGGCTTAGATAGGGGGTGGTAAATTATATCCTTATTACGTCACTACATTATACAGAAGATATTTAATGAAACTTTGATACAATATCAGTGAATATAGAACTCTTGTTAGAACGTCTCTTTTAACCTTTTTTCTTTGCGGTAGACTATGGATGCGTCTCGCCCCGCCAAATCGGTCCGGGGTGACGGAGGAGGCGGCGCGTGACCCCATAGACCCACCATGCATACTCCTCTCTTCGCCGTGCGAGCGGGCCACCGGTACCCGATCTTTGTCTTCGGTGGCCACGTCTCTTTTAACCTCAGTACAAGAACTATATATATATATATATCTATTTTAAAATATTATTAACCATAAAATAGTTAAAATATTTAATATGCTAAAATATAAATATTTTAATCTTGAATATTTTTTATTCCTATACATAAGAAATTCACCAATATTAGATTTTTTTAGAAAAAATAAACGTTTCACCAATATAAGATTTCACCAATATTAAAAAATTCACCAATATTAGATTTTTTTTAGAAAAAATAAACGTAGTAAGAAAGTTAATTAAAAAAAAATTGAATCTGAAGTTGTAGTTTTTGTATAATACCCGAACTTAGCTGTGTGGTAGCCGCTACTACCAACCCTTACTTTGCTTGTGGATGTCGTAAAAGACGACTAAGAGCCTTATAACGACCTGGGCCAACTCCACCTGATGCCGTTTGGTCAACAATTACCTACATTCCCAAGGAGGGTTGACGTCAGGCAGGCGGCCGGTCATAAAACTATTGGCAATAACTTTTACAATATGTACCTACTATGAAAGTATATATTGTATCGACCCCAAGTAATTGGGATAAGAGTGAGAGAGAGATAAGAGGAGAATGATGATGATGATGACCCGACCCGACCTCTAGATTCTTTTGAATCACAAATACGAAAAAACGGTTTTATTTTAGTCTGGTAAACATTTTTTGTGGGTTTATACTTTCTAGCGTCTATGTACATATTCAATAAGCATATTTCGTTATCATGAACCGAACACGAATTAATAAGAAATTTTCTTAATTTATATAAATACAGTTGACCCAAAAGATATTGTTCTGTACAATTTTGAAAATAATGAAAATAGAATTACTTGAAATAAATCGCAGCTCCATCTACCAGGTTCAATAATCAATTTAGGCCTTTTAAGAATCCACCAGAATATAAAAAAAAAATCATCGAAATCGTTTGCAATACCTAAAACTGTTTTGTTTTCTCGGTAGATTTTTATTTATTCGTAGGACTAGGTCCTTTCGTGACCATGAACGCTGTAAAGTGTCCGAAACTTCAAGCAATTAAAAATCATATACAAACGCGATAGAATCCTTAAAAATTGTTTAATTTCAAATGTGTGTGTGTGTGTGATAATTGCGTAAACATCAGAAACTCAATATGTATTAAAACTTATAAAAACTAGGTAGTCGCCTCTCAATCATGACGATTACGGCCTTATCCCACCTTCGTGGGGAAGTCAGTAACAGTAAATAGCAATAGGCAGTAACCTCAGATGTATCCATCCATCCATCCATCAGCCCGTAAACGTCCACTGTTGGACATAGGCCTCCCCACGTGAATGCCATTCAACACGGTCCCGCGCCACCTGCATCCAGCGGTTTCCTGCGACCTTGATAATGTCGTCAGTCCACCTAGTGGGGGGTCGTCCTACGCGGCGCCATCCGATTTGTGGTCTCCACTCGACAACCTTTCTTCCCCAACGGTTGTCGGTTCGTCGAGCGATGTGGCCTGCCCATTGCCACTTCAACGCGCTAATTCTTCGGGCTATATCAGTTACACCCGTTCTTCTACGGATTTTCGTATTTCGGATTCTATCACGTAGAGAAATACCGAGCATAGCCCTCTCCATAGCACGCTGAGCAACTTTGAGCCTTTTGATGAGGCCAACATTTAGAGACCACGTTTCAGTTCCGTAAGTCATCGCTGGTAACACACACTGGTTATAAACCTTTGTTTTCAGACACTGCGGAATATTAGACGAGAAGATCCTCCTATCGATGATATAGATGTATCCATCCATATAATAATATTTATGGATATATCCAGTTGTGAAAAAGCGTGTCCTAGAGATTACTACGTGGCGATTTCAAAATTGAATTCAAAGAAATACACCTCTGTCATTTTGTAATTAATTAGGTTAACCTTATAGGTTAACCTTATAGGTATTGTATTGCGTAAAAATCAGAACTATTATCAAAATCGGTCCAGCAGTTTGAGAACAATTCAGTAACATACGTAGATACAGAAGAATTATACCTATATATAAAGATAATAATATCATATCTGCATTAAGGCAATGGTCGATGTTGTAAGTGACAGGTCACGGATAACTGACCGGTCGTTCACCTGACACAAAACAACCGTAGAGTTGTTATTAGATTAACAAGAATTTTGCAAAAAAAACATTTTTTTTTTAAATATACATACTTTACCACCTTTAAAAATTTTAAATAACAATAGAGCTGGTAATCGGATTTTTTGGGTGGGTTTGAGGTTTTCATTGGTAAGCAGTGATCTAGATGTATTTACCAATTGCATTGTAAAGGTTCATGGGCGGCAGTAATACTTATCATCAGTTGTGCTGCTTGCTCGTTTATCACCATAAGATTACGAAGATGGCGAAGTGGTTAAGATACCGACCTACCGTGCCAGACCGACAATACTTTGTGTGATCCACAAATTGTTGTAAATATTGTGTCCGGTAAATATTATGTTTTTTCACTTTTTCACTTTTTTCACTTTCCGTATGGTGACGGAGTAAGAATACTATTCACCACCCCATATCTTACCCGTGGGTGATCGTATGAGGCGACTAAGGGATATAAAATGCATATACCATCAATCCAAGAGAAGGAAAACTCCAAACAAATCTGACCAGCGCGGTATAGTAGGTTAATTTCCCTCCTATTACGGAGGAGGCCCGAGTCCAATAGTGGGACATTTATGGGCTGTGATGATGAAATATTATGTTTGTGAAGTCCCCTACAATACAAAGATTATTTCCTTAGTACCGTGTATTGTCTTTTAAAAAGATAAGCATTAAAAAATATTGTGCATTAGCGGATTCCGTTATAGGATATAATTTAATATTCTACATACAAGTTTAAAAAAAAAAAAACGCCAAACGAATATCAAACGTTATTACCTACGATTGTCTTGCATATTCCATCAACCCGACTAGAAATTTTTTCGTCTTCCTTAGCAGGGCCGGACCGGGCATGCCCGATCTGGACCAGATAAGGAATGTAACGCAGAAGATATATCTGGACCCGATCAGGAAAACCTTATCGGGTCCAGATCAGGCATTCCTGATCGGGTCCAGATCAGGCATTCCTGATCGGGTCCAGATCAGGCGTTCCTGATCGGGTCCGGATGAAATTTTACTGGTCGGAACCAAATCAATCATCTGCGTTATATATCTTGCCTGATCCAAAACGAGTATGCCCAGTCCGGTCCTTTTAAAAAACATGAAAATCTTAAAGAACATGTTTAATATGTAAAAATATAAATTAATATATGACGTAGGCACCGAATGCAGTGCTATATTCTTATCATAGAGAGTCCCAGTGAGCCGTTCCGATTATGGCGCAACCACCAGATGCTAACGAGTAACGACTGCAACTGTCGCCTGAATTTCTCATTCATGACCTGATCGATCTGTTTTAATCTGATTCGATAACAACTAATTTAATATTAGGCCATGTCATTATGCTTCGGAGAATCTTAACACCGCGATTCAAATAATGACGTCATTTTACTAACGCCATCTATTTATTATGACCCAAAACATTAAATGTTAGAATGGTTGTTACAATATAATATTTCTATCTATGTTTTCAAATGTTAGGTACATTTATATATATATATATATTATTTATTTTTGTTTTTTACTTTAAATATAAATTATTTTTATATTATTAATTAAACATTATTATTATTATTAAATACATATGATTAATTAAAGATTTCAGATTAATCTCCTCTGATGCAAATACAATTTCGCCGGGACATAAATATGACAATCATGTCACTTTTTTGAATTTTGATTGATATTTTTTTTGTGTTACGAAAACTGTTTCTGGTTCTGATATACTACAAGCCTTACTATATACTTGATGATATTGCACATCAGGCTATCCTTATTTGGTCCTGATCTGGTCTTGATCCGGTATGCCTTACCATACTTGATGTTATTTCACATCAGTCTATCCTGATCAGGACCAGACCTGGTCCTGATAGGGTTTGCCAGATCCGGCATGCCTCATTCTGTCCTGATCGGGTCCTGATCCGGTATGCCTTACCATACTTGATGATATTACACATCAGGCTATCCTTATTTGGTCCTGACCTGGTCCTGATCCGGTATGCCTTACCATACTTGATGATATTTCACATCAGGCTATTCTTATTTGGTCCTGACCTGGTCCTGATCCGGTATGCCTTACCATATTTAATGATATTTCACATCAGGCTATCCTTATTTGGTCCTGATCTGGTCCTGATCCGGTATGCCTTACCATACTTGATGTTATTTCACATCAGGCTATCCTGATCAGGACCAGACCTGGTCCTGATAGGGTTTGCCAGATCCGGCATGCCTCATTCTGTCCTGATCGGGTCCTGATCCGGTATGCCTTACCATATTTAATGATATTTCACATCAGGCTATCCTTATTTGGTCCTGATCTGGTCCTGATCCGGTATGCCTTACCATACTTAATGATATTTCACATAAGGCTATCCTTATTTGGTCCTGATCTGGTCCTGATCCGGTATGCCTTACCATACTTAATGATATTTCACATCAGGCTATCCTTATTTGGTCCTGATCTGGTCCTGATCCGGTATGCCTTACCATACTTAATGATATTTCACATCAGGCTATCCTTACTTGGTCCTGATCTGGTCCTGATCCGGTATGCCTTACCACACTTGATGTTATTTCACATCAGGCTATCCTGATCAGGACCAGACCTGGTCCTGATCGGGTTTGCCGGATCCGGCATGCCTCATCCTATCCTGATCGGGTCCAGATACATGATCTGGTAGAACCATACTTTTTTTCTAGTCGGGAATTCGTCATTTAACTGTATTAGAATGTAGTTAATAGTAGTTTCAAATGGCTCAAAAAACGATGGGTTTGGATGGTTTCAAAAAACGATGGGCTGTCCTCAAGGATCTGTGTTAAGCCCATATCTGTGGAATTTAGGGTTCGATGACTTTCTTGAGCTCCCTCTACCTCAAAATTGCTCATTGATCGGCTATGCTGACGACGGTCTTCTACTCATACAATCGAACACTAGAGACGGACTTGAGAAATTGGCGAATACATGTCTTAATTTAATAGTTAAATGGGGCGCACGAAATCGGCTAAATTTCGCTCCTCATAAAACTTATCATCTTTTATTAAAGGGTAATTTGCAGTCAACGCCACGCATAAGATTTAATAATGCGACAGTTAAAAGGAAAGAGTCAGTTTGTTATCTTGGCCTAGTCTTAGAAAAAAACTTCTCATTCATTGAACATATTAAAACTGTGGGTGAAAAGGCAAAACGAAACTTTTATGCTCTTACTAGAATTTCAACGTCTACCTGGGGCATCTGTTTTAATACACTTAAAATCATATATACAGCCACATATCTGGGGTGTATATGTTACGGTGCCCCAGCCTGGGCTGACAGAACTACGATAGGCGCGGCACGGCGTAAATTACTCCAAAGTCAACGATTAGCATTAATATTCCTATGTAAAGCATATAGAACAGTTAGTACCGAAGCCTTACCAGTACTTGCAGGTGTACTTCCGGTCGACTTAGAGATACAAAGGCGCGCGTCATTGTATTATTCCACCAGGGAAAATATGAACACCAATTTTCTTTTACCGCGCGATCGTATTAAAATTACTAGACTTTTTGCGCCGCAATGCGTTGTGTACGAGGAGCTCCTGACCGAATGGCAGGAAAGGTGGAACTCATCAACGAAGGGCCGTCATCTATATCTATTCTTTCCATCTATTCGAGAGCGTTTAGAGAAGGTTTGGCTAGAAATTGACCACTATGTAGCACAATTCCTCACAGGCCATGGTAATTTTAAAAGTAAATTATTCTTTTTTAAACTAGTAGATTCACCATTTTGTCGATGTTCCACACCAAATTGCACTTTTGAACAAACAGCCCATCACATCCTCTGGGAGTGCAGTCTCTGGCAAAACGAGCGCGATCTTATGTTAGACAGTCTGCAAGTCGTGTCGGGGGTTATATATTATACGGACCTTGTAGCAACTCGAGAAAATTTCCGTGCGTTCAGGCGCTTCTGCCATACCTACTATTGTAATCAAATTTAAGGCTCACATATAGGCCCCTTAAGCTCTGTCATATCCGTGGTGCTGTACTGCTACGCTTCACGTGTCAGTACATCCTTCTATCTATTGGCCTATTAGCCAATTTTGCTTCATGTCTCCCGCTTTGCATAGGAGGGAAGTGGAAATTCTTCAACTCCTCCTGTTTTTCTTTTCTAATTAAATTTGTTGCGGGTCCCAAGACAATTAAAAGCGTTTCCCGGGACTTCCTGAGGGTCAAACCTCAGTGTCTTTTATGGAGACCATTGTGGATCCTGGCTTACAGGAGTTACAGTGGTGGGAATGTGTGGTGGGATTAGTCCCAAACAAAAGTAGTTTCAAATGATAAAAAAACTTAAACGAAAATTCGAGTAGCTTAACGAAAATTTAATTCGTCCAACTTCATAGATTTGAGGCTCCTATCTCCTTAAATTGTTAATTAATCGAAATTACGATTTAAGCGACATATTATGAGCGCCACTAAATAAAGAGGTTAATAATTGTAGAATATGTAAAACACTTATAAATAATATTTATCCAATTCTACAAAGTAAACCAGTGTTAAGAGGGCTAGTTCAGATATCCTTGAGACATATGTCTCTTAACAACACTTCATTTTTCTTTATTTGTGTTCAAAACAACGTATAAACTGCAGTTAAAATTACTGAATAATATTATACATTCAAAAATTAACAATTTAACGTAGAAATACACATACATACATACATATCATCACGCCATATCCCTTGCAGGGTAGGCAGAGAGAACAGAGTGCCAGAGAGCTCTATCTCTGCATACTTCACTCGCTTCACGTAGAAATAACTAATATATTATATTTTATCTTTTCAATATTATAAAATTATTGATCTATGTAAGATCCACATGGTGAAAAAGATTATGGAGAATAACTTCCTCCATAATGGGAGAGAAATTGACCTACTATACCATGCTGGTCAGACGTATTGGTGTAGGAAAACTCGTAACACAACCCTATGTTTTGTTTCGAGTTGTCCTTCTCTTGCATAGATATTATATGTATTTTATGTACCTTAGTCGTCTCTTACAATCACCCACAGATAAGATAGAGGGTAGTGAATTGTATTTTTACTCCGCCATCACAAGGAAAGAAGTGAATTTTTTGACGTGAAGACATTTTTTTGGGTACCTTGATGCCGAGACGTACGACGTCATAGCTTATATACATTTTCTGTTTATTTTCTTGAAATTATCATCATTAATCCACCTTCATCTGCACGCTAAGTAGGAACTCCTCTAGATCCCTGCTAGCTATCTATTATTATACATTTGCATTCCATAGTTTTATACCCATATCTTTATCCACAAAATTCTAATGATTTCTGCTGTTTACACGTGTACCTATTATAAATTTGAAAAAAAAAATTCATAATCACGTGAAAACAGTTCTCTAGACTATGAACGCTAAAAATTATTCGAAATTTTAGGTAATTAATAATCAAGAGTTCCAACGTGACCAAATATGTCAAAAAAGTAGTTTCATTTCGAACAATTCGATTTATATTAAGAAATGTATTTTTTTAAATATTTGAAAGTTTTACAATTACGCCTCTACGTATTTCTCTGTGCGGTCTCCAAGGTCTGAATATAAGGTCACGTCTGTTTTGTATCTGTAAAATTATATTACAGCATATTTGAATATGATAACATAAGGTGACGTAATATCAGAGTATTGAAATAGCAGATTTTATAAATCTGAAGAATGTAAAACTTCTTAAAAAGAGAAATGCTACAACGCGATTCTACATTTGATTAAAAAGAGAGCAAAGAAGAGGTTTACCGGTCGACTCTTGGACTTATTAATCTCCCTTAGGATGGATAAATCTTCCGTGTGGTGACGAAGTAAAAATAAAATTCACTAGCCTCTACATAGGTGGATGTCGGCAAAGATGGCTATGGAATATGATATTCAGATAACATCGAAGAGAGAGCAAGAGAAGGAAGACTTGACATTAAACTCTATGTCTATACGTCTGATCAGCGCTAATCACTCTGGTAGCTAGTAGAGCAAGATCCCTCCCATCGTGGAGCATTTGATCCAGCCAAGTTCAAAATTAATTTAAATTTATTTATTATGTACTAGCTTCGCCCGCGACTTCATCCGCATGGAATAGTCGTAAGTTAGCGTCGTAAATTTTTCATCTCCTTTTTCAACCCTTTACAACGCTTTTTCCAATTAAAAAGTAGCCTATGTCCTTTCTCAGACTTTAGACTATCTGTGTACCAGATTTCATTTAAATCGGTTCAGCAGTTTTACCGTGAAAGCAGGACAGACAGACAGACAGAGATACTTTCGCATTTATAATATTAGTAAGGATAAACCTTGCGTGCGCACTTACATATTGATAATTTTGATATTTTAAATTAAGGCAACAAACTACCACCGGATTGGAACGTAACCACTATTGAGAAGATCCGAGAAGAAACTGGTTTGTCTATTAGTTTCATTTTAATTTCACTGAATTCATCATCATATCAGTTCATATATGTCTCACTGTTGGGCTCGAGCCTCCTCCACGATGGGAGGGAAATTAACCTACCATACCGCGCTGGTCAGACGTGTTGGTAAAGGGTTTTGTATCGAGTTTTCCTTCTCTTGCTTGCTCGTGTTATATGCATTATGTATCCTTTAGTCGTCTCTTACGATTACCCACGGGTAAGATAGGGTGGCGAATTGTATTCTTACCCCGTCACCACACGGAAAGTTTCACTGAATTATTTAAAATTAAAATTGTATCCCACATGTTATCCGCATTGCCCAGGAAAAAGTGAAATCCTTTTCTTCCAACTCTCTATATTTTCTAATTTAATTTCTTGCGGGTTCCAAGACAATTAGAAGCATCTCGTGGGCTTGCTCGAGCGAGTCCCGCTTGCACTGCGCGAGTCCCGCAGGGGACATTGTGCGGACGCCCATGTCGTGCGGTGTTCCGCAGGGGTCGGTATTAGGGCTGACTCTGTGGGACATCGGTTACGACTGCACGTTGAGAGGCGCCCACAGAGAGCCATGGCGGTCAGAGCTATCCGCGGATACCGCACGGTGTCAATCGAGGCGGCATGCCTATTGGCCGGGACACCCCGCGGGACCTAGAGACTGCTCTCCGACCTCTACCGGTGGGTAACCTCAGTACGCGACGAGGGTGGCTCCCTATCGTCTAGCGAGATAGCCACCTGGCGCGAGTATGCCCGCTGAGACGACATTGCCCGTTGGGTTACGCGGCTGGAGAGGCCTAGACACGGTGTTGTTACCGTTGAGGCCCTCCGGCCCGTACTGATGGAGTGGATGGAGCGGCGGTACGGAGTCCTCTCCTTTCGGCTGGTGCAGGTATTGTCGGGGCACGGTTGCTTCGGCTTGTATCTGCACATGGTCGCGTATAGGGAGTGGACTCCGTCCTGCCACCATTGCAGTAGTGACGAGGACACGGCGCAACATACGCTCGAGGTATGTCCGAGCTGGGACGGGCAGCGCCGTGACCTCGTCGCTGTTATCGGTGCCGACCTGACGCTGCCGGCTGTCGCGAAAGCGATGGTTAACAGTGTCAGAAACTGGGACGCGGTCGCTGTCATCTCGCAGAAGGAGGCGGCGGAACGAGTCCGGGAAGACTCCCATGACCCGGGCCGCCGTCAGTGGCCGGGGCGGCGCATGCGCGAATATCTGCGCCTGATGTCGCCCTAACCGAGGCTTTGGGTGATCGGACGCAGTCGGGGCGTCGACATGAGAGGAACCCGCGAGGGTAAACCGCCGGGCGGGCCACCGAAGACAAAGATCGGGTACCGGTGGCCCGCTCGCACGGCGAAGAGAGGTGCTTGCAAGGTGGGTCTATGGGATTGCGCGCCGCCTCTTTCGTCGCCCCAGACCGATTTGGCGGGGCGCGACCACGTCCATAGTCCACCACAAAAAAAAAAAAAAAGGAATGCCTAAACGCGCGGAAATTTTCTCGAGTTGTGAGATGTCCGTATAATATCTACCTAATATAATATCGATCTAGAGACTTACTAATAAGGAATTTTCTCAAAATGAGGAGCTAAAGGGCTTATTTCTTTAATGATAGAAAGTAGGCACATTTTTTACTCTACAACCCAGATAATGTAAATTATTTTGATGGAGCCATCGCTCATTATTTCTACGCGGACGAAGTTGCAGCATAATTATTTGATATTAGTACTAGCTTCTGCCCGCGGTTTCACCCGCGTAAATGGTTACTTTCCTAAAGTTTTTCATCCCCTATTTTTATTTTACCCATTAAGGGAATTTTTTTTACAAAATTTTAATGTCATATTTATTTATATCTACTTAAAAGCCTAAAGATAACTTTCAAGTTTCTGGCTTTGAAAATGACGATACTTCCTTACAACTTTTCATACCATTTAGAACCTTTTTTGTATTAGAAAGTAGCCTATGTCCTTTGTCAGGTTCTAGACTATCTGTGTACCAAATTTCATTTAGATAGGTTCAGTAGTTTTGGCGTGAAAGAGCGACAGACAGACAGAGTTACGTTTGCATTTATAATATTAGTAAGGATTACGCAGTTACAAGTCAAAACTTTAATTACTCTATTGTCATGAAAATACGTAGGTAACTAATAACAAAAACATGACAAGTATTTATTAAGTTAAAGATACCCTTATATAGGTAACTTTTAAAAATTGTTCTTTCATCTTTTCATCTCAGCTCATATATCTATGTCTCACTGTTGGGCTCGAGCCTTCTCCACACCGGAAGGAAATTGACCTACTACACTACGGTAGGGGTGTTGGTATAGGGTTTTATTTCGAGTTTTCCTTCTCTTGCATAGACGGTATTTGCATATTTTATACATTGACATCTTTTATGATCACCTACAGGTAAAATAGCAGGTGGAGAATTGTATTCTTACTTCGTCACCACACGGAAAAATCATTCATAATTAATATAAGTGAACATATAAAAGGAATATAAGTAAGCAAGACAAATTGGTATCGGGTTTTATTTCAAGTTTTCCTTACAATGATATTGTCTGTAATATTTACATACATACATATCATCACGCCATATCCCTTGCAGGGTAGGCAGAGGGAACAGAGTGCCAGAGAACTCTATCTCTGCATACTTCACTCGCTTCCTCAACATTCATATTTCTCTTCATACACGCTCGCCGGTTTCGGAGACTCTTGACTCCACCTTCCTGTCTGTAATATTGTATCTGTAATAATAATAATAATATTACCTCCGGGCCAGTCGTTACTTCACCATGAGGCTAACGCAAAACTCGGAGGAACATTATTTGGCTCCCTAAGTTCTTTTGATATAAAAAAAAAATGTGTCACAAGATTTACAGGCAAGCCAATAAACCGCAGGGCAGCTTGTGGCGAGCTGAATGTGAGTGGCGACACTGCGGTCCCGAATACTCAAGAGAGTCGATTAGGGCCTCGTCTCCAGCTGGCCTTCATTGGCTGGCTAGAGTGGAAACCGAAGAGTGCCCGAAGGACTCTCAGCTCTGGCTTGCCTTAAACAGCTGATCAGAGAGGGGTCGCCAGAGCTATATGCTCGGGGGTGGAAGTGTCATTTTCAAGGGCATAATTACGGGGAAATCATGAGTTTGTTTATCGCAGACTCAATGGTGAAACCGGCGCCGCACCGCTCGACACCCCTAGCCACTTACATCAATGTTGCCCTCTGTTGCCCGTATGACTTGTGTGTCTGTGGCGACTATTTAGGGGGCCCATTCAGTGAGTTGGCGAGTCACCGTCTGCCACCGTTCAGCTCTTAACATGGGTTTGAAGGCAGACGACAGTTATAAATTCATAGATTTAAGATGAACCAGTCCACTAAAGACCCACTCCCATATTTCATATATTAGATACCATCATCATACAATAGTTTTACACTTACTGTTGGCATTCCACGTATGTTAAGTGCAGACATGGAATGTCATCGGTAGATGTCCCATCCCAATATTTAGATTAAATTTCTCCAAAGGCCTCTGCGTGTTGGATCCATATCCCTATGTAAGCCTCCCAAAGGACCGGGCATCTTCCCTATGGAAGATCCCGTGAAAAAAGGAGATACATAATAATATAATATGTCATCGTCTGTAATATTTCTTTATTATTTTTATGACACATGTTGAAAGAGAAATAAAGATGAATTGTATTTCCGTCGCAATAAGAGAAAGTTTTTTTAATAAATAATTTACAATATAGAAAATAATTAAATGCCATCTAAATTGTGACTATTGATATTTAAATGACAAGCTTACCATTACTAAAGCAAAATCCAATAAAATCTACCAAAATGTGAAACCCTCTTCCAAACTTCTTCCAAAGTTCCACTATCCTAACTATTTACCACGCCCCTTAAACGCAATAGTTAACATAAGGTCATCTCACTTCAAATGCATACATTATTTACCACGTAGAAGGAGACGGCAAATTGTTGGACTATATGCTTTATAATAATAGTTTTACATTCGTATTAAATTCTGATACAACTCATATCTGATGCTATTTAAATTTAAACTCTATTCTATAATATTTAAAGTTTATTTTTGGTTAATGTATACATGATATACCATTCTCATTGTTCTCACCCCGCGGATAGTAGAGCAATTTTTACGCGAGCGATTTGCCGACGTAATATGATGACATAAGAGCTATAGTGGCGCAAAAATCTCTAACTTAAGACGTTTCAGTAGAAAAATGTACTTATAGTTATTCTATACGAACGTCTTATGCAAGATGGCGGCTGTTAGAGGCGGTTATTTCAATTTCTCCAAGGAGTAGGGTGGCGTTTCGGTTAGTTGCCACTAGGGGCGCTGGCGTCTACAAATTATAATGGAATCCACCGACGGCATTATCGGACTGGGAATTAGGTTGCGGAGAATTTTGTTATAATTAATATGTTACGATAATATTAATTCTTGTTATTAAAAGAAAATAAAAATCGAAGTAGGTAACACATTGATTACCGTAGTAGGTATATTAGGCTAATTAGGTTATATACTATTACAAGGTAAAGGAAAATATTGTCCAATAGCGGTACTTAAATGAGATTATCAGATCTCTGACTATAACATTTATTTTAAATAAATATTTGAAAAAAAATCTCTGAAGTCCCTATTAACTGTAGCAAACGCTATAATTAATTTTAATATATTTATTAATAATTTGTCAATATAATTATCCACTACGTAAGTCATACCTATGTCGTGAATTTGAATTCCGAGACGGCTTAAAAATGTTGTAGAATTTGTGCATCAAAATAGAGACCAGGAAACAAAAACCGCCTCTCCTATCCCGGTCTCATACCTCTCCCTCTAATCCTGCAATATTTCTTGTCATATTTAAGAAAATTGTTTTAGTTTTACTAAAGTCCATAAAGTGGAGCGTTTGCTCTTATGCCATCAAGGGCAATAATAGTATGTCTGTGCCCTTATCACAATTACTTGAGTTCGATGCAATAGGTACCTACTTAGGTATCTACTTAGTACGTAATTTTCTTCTATTGTACAATTTGTAGATACATATTGCAAAAATTATTGGCAATAGTTTAATGACAGCTTGACGTCAATACTCATTGGAAATGTAGGTAATTGTTGACAGTGTTAGATGGAGTTGGCCCAGGTGTATATAAAACCCTCCGAGAGGGTATATCGCTGGGCGGGCCACCGAAGACAAAGATCGGATACCGGTGGTCCGCTCGCACGGCGAAGAGAGGTGTTTGCAGGGTGGGTCCATGGGGTTGCGCATCGCCTCTTCCGTCGCCCCGGGCCGATTTGCCGGGGCGCGACCACATCCATGGTCCCACGTTGCGAAAAAAAAAAGGTGTATATAAAACCCTGGAATAATAATAATAATAATAATAATTGTTTATTCGACGCAAAAAAATTTTACACAAAATATTTCGAGTTCCCTGGTTCCTACGCTAGTTGTAAACTGTGTTGCAGGAACCAGTGTCCTCCCCTATTTGATGACAGGTTTATTATTATCAACTAGACAGTAGTGGTAAAAAGAAAATATATCATAATGAGTTAAAAAATAATAATAATAATAACAAAAAAGAATTAAAAATGAAATAAATATGGATGTATATGTGTGTGTGTTTGTGCATGTGTGTTCATGCATGCGTGTGTGTGTGTGTGTGTGTGTTTGTTTGTGCACGTGTGTGAGTATGTGTTTATGCATGTGTGAGTGTGTGTGTGTATGTATGTGCATGTGGATGTGTGTTTGTGCATGCATGTGTGTGTGTTGGTGCATTTGTGTGTGTGTGCCTGTGTTTACATGTGTGTGTGCCTGTGAATGCGTACTGGTCTGTAGGTACTAATGTGGTGTGCGTACTTTACGGAATGTCTTTAAACTTTATTTTTTTATTTTAATTTTAATATAAATATATATTTAGTCTGGCCATAAATACTGTTACTATTAAAAATAAACAAAATATTACATTTGAATTTGGAATCTGTTATTTTTATATGATTGTTCATTGTGTTTTTTTTTTTTTCATTTTGCCGCCAATATATTATACAATATTTTTCGATATTAAAATGGAGTGGGGTGATAAAGAGAACCGAATGGCTGTGATTGCATTACACAAAGTAGGTAGGTATACCTACTTTGTGTAATGCAATAATTATAAGTTGGATTACTTTTAAAACTCTTCATACGCTTGGTATTAGTAAAATGTTTGTGTACCGGGCTATTAATAGGTATCTACAAAGAGATCTCCTCTGTTAGTGACAGAAAAAGATTTGGGCCTCCACACGTACGAGTACGTCCATGTTCGTACAAAAAAGGTGGTCAAAGCAGTAAGGGAAAGTTTTCAAATAAATCCTGTCCGAAAGCAAAAGATTTTATCTCGGGAGATGAAGATAGCACCTAGAACCATGTCGCGTATTTTAAAAGATGACTTAGGACTTGCAACCAAAAAGAGACTGGTCATTTCTTAACTGATAATTTAAAAAATATTAGGGTGGTACAATCGCATATGAGGTACTTGGGTCTGGTGCTCGACGGGCGATGGTGGTTCCGGGAGCATTTTCGTCAAATTGCTCCCCGGCTGGTCGGCGCGGCGTCCGCCCTTTCTCGGCTCATGCCGAACGTGGGCGGACCCAGTTTCGAGGGCCGACGGCTGTATGCGGGGGTGATCCGCTCAATGGCCATGTACGGCGCACCCGTGTGGGCGAGGGCTCTGAACGCCCAGCTCAGGGCGGTGCTGTGGAGGCCACAGCGAGCCATGGCGGTCAGAGCCATTCGCGGGTACCGCACGGTGTCTACCGAGGCGGCATGCCTATTGGCCGGGACACCCCCGTGGGACCTAGAGGCGGAGATGCTCTCCGACCTCTACCGGCGGGTTATCTCAATGCGCGAAGAGGGTGGCTCCCCATCGTTCAACGAGATAGCCACCTGGCGCGAGGACGCCCGCCGAGAAGTCATCGCCCGTTGGGCTACGCGGCTGGAGAGGCCTAGACACGGTGTTATTACCGTTGAGGCCTTCCGGCCCGTACTGATGGAGTGGATGGAGCGGCGGCACGGAGTCCTCTCTTTCCGGTTGGTGCAGGTCTTGTCGGGGCATGGTTGCTTCGGCAAGTACCTGCACACGGTCGTGCGAAGGGAGTGGACTCCGTCCTGCCACCATTGCAGTAGCGACGAGGACACGGCGCAACATACGCTCGAGGTATGTTCGGGCTGGGACGGGCAGCGCCGTGACCTCGTCGCTGTCATCGGTGCCGACCTGACGCTGCCGGCTGTTGCGCGAGCGATGGTCGACAGCGTCAGGAATTGGGACGCGGTCGCCGCCTTCTGCGAGGCTGTCATCTCACAGAAGGAGGTGGCGGAACGGGCCCGGGAGGATTCCCGTGACCCGGGCCGCCGCCCGCGGCCGGGGCGGCGCAGGCGCGAGTACCTGCGCCTGATGCCGCCCTAACCGAGGCTTCGGGTGATCGGACCGGGGAATTGTCCGGTCACCCGACGTGAGGCCACCGCGTGAGAACGACGCCTCGACGGCGAAAGCTGTCGGGGCGTCGACAGGAGAGGAGCCCGAGAGGGCATACCGCCGAGCTGGCCACCGAAGACAAAGATCGGGTACCGGCGGCCCGCTCGCACGGCGAAGAAGAGGTGCTTGCAGGGTGGGTCAATGGGGTTGCGCGCCGCCTCTTCTGTCACCCCGAACCGATTTGGCGGGGTGCGACGTCCATAGCCCACCGCAAAAAAAAAAAAAAAAAAAAAAAAAAAAAAAAGGGTGGTACAATCGAAACAACCACTGAAGCGGTACGTAAAGGGAGGTCCCAGAAGAAAATTGTTTACGGATGAGAAATTTTTACCATTGGGTAACATTTTAACAAATAAAATGACCGTATTTATGCCTAAAGCTTTAAGGAAGCTTCCCAATCAGTCGACAGCGTACAACCACTGGAGGACTCCCAATCAGACAGTCTTCCCAGACCATAAACGCTGTAAACTATTAAAAACGGCGGAATACTAAAAATCAGATACAAACGCAATAGAGTGCATTAAAATATTTTTATTTCAGATCAGTAATATTCGCTTAAATATCAGAAATCACCAAAAAATATTTCAGTAGATATCATAACCACTTGGCATTAAAAAAAAAGATTATTTATTTATATAGGTATTGAGTTAATAATTATTTTCAATTAATTAATAATTTTTTTTCATTGTCATATAAAAAATCAAATACAACTTTATATAAACTGACATTTAAGTTACAATGATCCAACAAGACTGGTACCAAAACACTATAAAACGATAAGACAACCCCTAAATTCATGGGTTACCCTAAAAACCACTAACCAACACTTTCCCATAACATTTTAACCTTAATATTAACAAATTCAGTAATAGTAAAATTAAAAAAAGCAGTAATAACTGGTTTTTACTACATCAAACTATTTCAAAGTAAATCGTTTTAGTTCCTGTGAGAATTTTAAAAACGAAATATAACAGGTTACCTTATGAAAATCAACAGGTTACAAAAGGACAGGTTAGATGATATAAAGTTTGAGATTTTTATAGGGTGAGACTCTGAAGAACTAGTTTTTTTCTTACGTTTCAAAAGTCGTAACACTTGAGGGTGCGTTGAAAGATGTTATTCACCTGTGCATGTGAAAAATAAGTTGTTTAGACTTGTTTGGTTTTTTTAATTTATTTTTTAAACTAGTAGCAAAACTGTAAACTGCTAACAATAGCCAACAGACGCTAGAGTCTTCTTCTTCTTCTTTTTATGTATTGGCAATCAGCTACTTATACGAGCCATTTTTGCCAGTGTCGAGTTATAATTATCTTCACGTTCTTAATCTCTTCAGGTTAGTCATTGTCTGTCAGTCAGTCGAATTGTCGCCATCAACAGTGCTATGGTGACACTGTTAATGGTATGTTGTAGGAATTTTGATGGAAAACGAAAACGTTGTAAAGCACTTTTATATGATATTCACTACATCCCAGCTGTTCTGTCACATCATATTACATAAAATACCATAAAAATTATTTAATATAACACGTTAAAACACTAAGATATCGAATATAATACAAGAGCACAACATGACGTTTTAGATTCCCGCCAAAAGTCCGACGCTAGAGTCTATTGCGTTTTTTAGTTTTTATTTTTTTATTGCTTTTGGTGGCAAACGAGCAAACAGCGCACCTAATTGTAAGTGTCACTGACGCCCATGGACCTTTTTTAATGGTATAGCTAGGCCCGCTGCCTACCAATACAAACCCCAAACTCACCCCACTTGGGCTGCCGGCTCTCTCACTCACCAAACGAAGCGGAATAGCACATTGCCATTACCCAGACGTCGATCTTCTGCGAGAGTGGTACTACTCCGGACGGACCGGCCCGCGGCTGTAGACAGAGAACTGTCCACAGCGTGGTTCTACCACTATTAAAAGTACTATTTAGTAATAACCTAGGCTCGGCTGTTCAAGACTGGCCCAAGCTCGGATTAGCATCGAATAGCCGAGGCTTGGCGGTTCAAGGACTGGCCCAAGTTCGGCCCAGCATCGAATAGCCGAGGCTCAGCTGTTCAAGGCTGGCCCAAGCTCGGACCAGCATCGAACAGCCGACGCTCGGGTGATCAAGGGCTGGCCCAAGCTCGAATCAGCATCGAGTAGCCGAGGCTTGGCTGTTCATGACTGGTCCTATCTTGGGCCAGCATCGAATAGCCGTGGGTCGGCTGTTCCAAGCTGGCCCAAGCTCGGACCAGCATCGAATAGCCGACGCTCGGCTGATTAAGGATTGGCCCAAGTTCAGATCAGTATCGAGTAGTCGAGGCTTGGTTGTTCGTGACTGGCCCGAGCTTGGACCAAGATAAAAAAAAGTTAAGGCTCAATTGCACAAGGTCGGTCCAGGCTTGGGCCAGCATTGGACAGCCGAGGCTTGTTACCCAGAATTGGCCCAAGCTTGGCCCCATCGTTGAAGACTGGCAGTCTCTACATGGGTAGTTGATTAAAAAAAATATTCGATGATGTCCGGATATTTATTCTGGATCTGGTACGATTACGACCGTAAAAATTAATGTATCAAAATATTTATTTTTATAAAAGCTTTATAATCGCAACGCACTGTTTCCTTTCGAAAATGGCTCGGCCCTTTGTCGTTTAATTGCAATTAATAAAAAACTAAATTGCTTAGTATTTAGTGTGTATACCTTATGAAAATTGGGTTCGTTTATATTTTTTGTTCGTCCATTCGGACAGGCAAAGGTAACAAATCCCATACAGCCTATACAGCTATGTTTAGAACTACGTCGAGAATGACACGGAATTTCAAAAGTATTTTTTGTTTCTTTCATTTTCATTTATAGCATTGACTAATAGTAAATGATAAATAACATAAAAATTATGAGGCATGCACTTTTGGATTTTCCAAATTATTTGTATATTTTATCCCTTAATCGTCTTTTACGTCATCCATGGGCAAAAAGGTTTGTGTTAATTGTATTTTAATCTGTCACCATATTATAAAGACAAAAATATCTAATTTGAAAATCAAATTTCCGCGCTAACAAATAGTAATTGTGATTTCACAATATTGTATTACAACCACCGATAAAGCTTTCTTCCTTTTATTAAGCCCACATATATCCCACTGTTTAATTATATATTCAATATATTTAAAATAATAGACATTATTCTATATTATAATCTGATATTTTTTTTTTTTTTTTTTTTTCTTTTCTCCACCCCACATAGGGATCGGAATTGGCATCGTCTCATTTGCCAGTGTCAAGTTTTCAATCTGATAGTTCTATTTTCAAACATATATTTCTTCTAATTATAATCTAGCTTTTAATAATAATAACCAATAAGTATTTACTTTAAATTATATGGAAACTTAATATAACACCCACCATTGGACAATACCCTTCAACATTAAGGAAATTAATTAAACTGTTACAGTTTTAATAAAATATTGTCATTTAATATGCGCAAAACAAATATATAGATATATAGTTACTAATACAAAGTTTGGAGGTGTTGAGTATGTTTGGACTTTATATCGGTCAGTGCCCTTGACCTCTGCAGTTGAGGTCCTAACGTTACCGAAACATTTACACATACAGGTTATGTTTACATAAACAATACGAAAAGTAAAACGTAATATCTTTGTAATAAATAATTTTAAATCTTGTTTAAAATGTGTCGCCACCATTTATTACTTTCCTTAGTCTTAAAAGTTGATTGAGCAAATGAGCATTAAAGGAGTAGGCTACGGCTTGGCAAATTAAAGTAAAAACGGAAACTACCAACTACATTTCCACTTCGTTTATAGGCTTGCCTAGCTATATCAAAAAATAATAGAGAGACTTATAAAATATCTGTAAAGAGTGGAGTTCTTATATATATATATATATATATATATATATATATATATATATATATATACATAAATATCACCACGCCATATCCCTTGCAGGGTAGGCAGAGAGAACAGAGTGCCAGAGAACTCTATCTTTGCATACTTCACTCGCTTCCTCAACATTCATAATTCTCTTCGTACTCGTTCGTATTTTTATTATATGTATAGATATATATAGAGGAAGAGGGGGTAATGGAAGTCACATAAGCGAGAAATCAAATTAAACATTAATTAAAATTTATATACTTATTGCAACTATCAATACACTAAATTTATTTAATTAGCTATTATATGAGTTCGATTTCAATCACTTTGGTAATCAGATTTAGTAATTATTACAATTAAAAAAAAACACATACATTTGACTCTCATTACCCTGATGTGAGGGTAATGGTGATCGGAGTCAAGAAAAATTAGTAGACGTCGCGAGCATATCCTTCGGCCGAATCTCAAACGGTAAACTCTGAGTGAGCCCATAAAACACATGAGGCATCTACACCTAAACCACATCTCATTATTTTGCCCAAAATCACCACATACTAGGAATCTATTGCCGGAATTTTCTATGTCGTCATCCTCATCAGCCTGGCATAAGACCTTATTACTAAAATTCGATAAAGAGCTTTCGGTAGACTCTTGGAGTACTTATCGCTTTATCTTTATCTTTTTATTGTCTTTCTTCTGGACTTTAGTTCTCTTAACTTACGGGTAACAGGAGTCACCTAACTCTCATTTTCTACAACTACACTAATGAGAAAAAAGCTGAAAATAAAAAAAAACCTACAAATTAGTCATGCAATTTAAATTATGTATCACTGTTTTCAATCTCTGAATAAATCAAAGTGAATATTTTAATTGCGTAATGTAAAAAAGAATTACACGTATCTCTTTTTTTTTACGACGTCGAAAAATTACACGGACGAGGCACAAAATCATTTAGCACCTATTTCTTCAAAATACGGGCGCCTGCTAGTGCTAGCTGTTCAACACAGGGTCGAAGTGACAAAGGTGGAGGGGGACATGTTGATCGCGGCATGTTTGCATGTTTAGTTGGGTAGATATGTCGGTGATTCCCATTACCCGCTGGCTCCCATTACCCTGTCGTCCCCTATGTGTTACCACTTATGCAGGGAGCGATACCAGGAGCACTGCCAGATTTCTTCCTGTAACAGGGAAGTTGGAAACGGCCGTCATTGCTTTTACTTAAACGTTTATTTTTCTATTAGCTCATCCATTTATGGCTCTAAGCATAAAACTATCAGCAACATAGCCGAACATACCTGTTCATAATTTCGGAAACATGTTTCAATATCAACATCCTACCTATATAAACTAAATTGTACTTAATTATACAAGATAGCTACGTGTATTATTGGAGCTGTAGGTACAAATCCGACCGGACAGACCCAAGGGTCAAGGGCACACATCTATTATTGGACAGCCCACAATGTAGAGCCGTAAACACGACGCTTTCTAGACTCTATACCTAAATACCATACATAGATTCGAAAGTTATTGGGAAAAATCATGGAAATTTGATTGCACAGAATATATATTAGTCTAATTGGCGTTTTTACCAATGATGATAAAGTTTAGGCAGCATCTAAAGAATTATAAGTGACAATAATAATATTGTGTACATATTTTTTTTTATTTTATTTCATCATCATTATCCTGCTTTTTTCCCAATTACTTGAGGTATGTGCTCCTTTTCCATCGTAGATATTGACAAGTTACTAGCATTAGTTTTATAATTGGTCGCCTGTCTGTTTTTTTAGCGGGTGAATCTTAGACTGGCAATAATTTAAATAATTATATATATACTGCATATAAAAACCCACACTTTTCCGTGTGGTGACGGAGTAAGAGTACTAGTCACCACCCCATATCTTACCCGTGGATGATGGTACGAGACGACTAAGGAATATAAACGCGTATAACATCTATGCGAGAGAAGAAAAACTCGAAACAAAACCCTATACCAATACGTCTGACCAACATGGTATAATAGGTTATACTATACATGTTGGTCAGACGTGTTGGTATAAGAGTTTGTTTCGAGCTTTCCTTCTCTTGCATAGATGTTCTATATTGTCTTTCACGATCACCCACGGGTAAGATAAGGGTTGGTGAATTGTATTCTTACTCCGTCAACACACGGATTAAAAATCTTTAAATTCGTGTATTATAATTTTTGTCTTTTTGATTAATGTCGATTTTCTATTCAATCGACGATATATGAACCTTTCTAATTGCTACTTCGAATATCCAATACTTACTTTATTTGTGGGAGTCGAAAAGACTACCAAGAGCTTTATGTAGATCTGCACCAACTCCATCTGATGTCGCCTGGTCAACAATTATATTCTCAAGAAGAGTTGATGTTAGGCAGGAGCCCCCATCATCAAATTAAACTTCAAAAAATCTATATCTACTATCACAAGTGTAATTTTTTATATTCTATAATAAACCGCTATTTTGATAAAAATCTTTCATCATCATCATCATCAAAGCTTAATAGGTCGCATTGTTAGGCTCGGGCCTCCTCCGTAATGGGAGGAACATTTGTCCTACTACACCACGCTGGTTAGACGTGTTGGGATAGAGTTTTGTTTCGAGTTTTCGTTCTCTTGCATAAATGTTATATGCGTTTTATATCCCTTAGTCGTCTTTTACGATCACCCACGGGTAAGATAGTGGTGTTGAATTATATTCTTACTCAAATTTTTTGTCACCACACGAAAATTGTAAAATTTCTTTATATATCTTTTTTTAAAAGACAACAACTGCGCTAAGCAAATAATCCCTACTATATTCGATTGATATATTGAGTTTATAAACTGATATATACCTTTTTGCAATATGTCATTTTCAATATACATTTTATATATCAATTTAAATTTAGTACATGTCAGAATTAAGACATAGGACACACATACCTAATAGAAATATACGTGAAAAACTTTTGACGGGAATTTGAAAACGTCATGTGGTGCTCTTGTATTATATTCGATATCTTAGTGTTTTAACGTATTATATTAGATAATTTTGATGGCATTTTATGTAATATGAAGCGGCAGAACTACTGGGATGTAGTGAATATCATACAAAAGTGCTTTACAACGTTTTCGTTTTCCATCAAAATTCCCACAAGATACCATTAACAGTGTGGCCATTGCACAGTTAATGGCGACAATTTGACTTAGACAATGACTAACCTGAAAGACTAAAAACGTGAAAATATTTATGACTTGACACTGGCACCAATAGCTCGTATAAGTAGCTGATTGCCAATATATAAGAAGAAGAAATATACGAAATAAAACATATTCAAATATTTATTTTGTATGTATTATAAACATGAATATTCCACGGACACAAATTAAATTTGAATACAAAACAATACATTGATCACAACACATTACTGTTTTACATGGGAATCAAACTCGACACTTGATATGACAGATCGCTATCTTAACTTCCGCGCTATCTAATGAATAATGTTTACACGAGTATTACACATTTGAAATAAAAATATTTTTACGGATTATATTGCGTTTGTAATTTTGCTGAGTGGTAGCGGCTACGAATACTACCAACCCTTGCTTTGCTTGCAGATGTCGTAAAAGACGACTAAGAGCTTTATAACGACCTGAGTCAACTTCATCTGGTGCCGTTTGTTCAACAATTACAGTCCCGAGAAGGGTTGACGTTTGGGGCGACGGGTGCATACATCGCTACCGGGTGGAGTGTGGCGTCCCGCAGGGTTCGGTCCTTGGTCCGGTCCTGTGGAACGTCGGATTCGACTGGCTCCTACGGGGTCGGCTTCTCCCCGGGATGGGGGTCATCTGCTACGCGGATGATACCCTCATCACGGTGAGGAGGTCCGACTTCCGGGGGGCTGCCCGACTGGCAGAAGAGGGGGTTGCGCTCGTCGTGGGCCGGATCGGCATGTTGGGCCTGAGGGTCTCGGTGGAGAAAACCGAGGCCCTTCTATTTCATGGCCGAGGCCGAGGCCCCCCCCGAGGAGCACACATCGGTGTGTCTGGGGTTGCCGTGCCGGTGCGGGCCCAGATGAAATATCTAGGTCTGCACCTTGATTCTGGATGGAAATTCGGGCCACACTTTGCCCAGCTCGTCCCGAGGCTCATCAAGACAGCCGCTGCGTTAGGTTGGTTTCTGCCAAATACTGGCAGTCCTGGGTCGTCCTGCCGACGATTATACGCTGGAGTGGTGCGCTCCATGGCGCTGTATGGTGCCCCCATTTGGGCGGAGTCCCTCACCGCCCGCAACAGGGCCCTTTTGCGAAGACCACAGAGGGTAATGGCGGTGAGGGCTATTAGGGGCTACTGTACGGTGTCATGGACTGCGGCGACGCTGTTGGCGGGCGACCCGCCTTGGCCGTTAGTGGCAGAAGCTTTGGCGGAGGCCTACCAGATTCGCGTAGCGGCGCGGGCTGATGGCGAGCAAGTCTCCATAAGGGGATTGGGTAGAGCATTGGAAGTGGCCCGAAGCGGAGTCATCCGGCGGTGGAGGGAAGAACTGGAGTTCCCCGTAGCAGGGCGGGGAACTGTGGAGGCGGTTGCGCCATATCTCCACCGCTGGATCAACAGAAGGCACGGCAGCCTAAGCTTCAGGTTGGTGCAGGTGCTTACCGGACACGGGGTCTTCGGTAAGTTCCTGCACAGAATTGGCAGAGAAGAGGCCCCAGGGTGCCATGAGTGTGGCGCGCCGCTAGACGATGTGTGCCACACAGTGGAAGTATGCCCCGCCTGGGGGCCCCAGCGCCTCGTCCTGTCGGCGGTCATTGGGCGTGACCTGTCACTGACGACTATCATCTCGAAGATGCTCGACAGTGACAGGTGCTGGTCGTCGATGGCCTCCTTCTGCGAGGAGGTTATCTTCAAAAAGGAGGCCGCGGAGCGGGAACGCGAGGCAATTGCGTCCGTAGACTCGCTCCGCCGGCGGCGGCCAGGGAGGAGGAGGCGCCGATATGCGCACCTTCTTCCACCGCCCTGAATGACGACAGGACGTGGCCAGACGGCCAAGCGTTGGGGTGTCGGGGATAGAATGTCAGTAGACGATCTCTCCGGCACCCCGTAAAAGCGCGGCAGGGGCCGCTGTGGTTTTAGTGGGTATTCCGGTCGGTCATCTGGGCCGGCGAGTCCCACACGCCCCCCCGTAAATGCGAGAAGGGTTGACGTCTGGCAGGCGGCTGGTCATAAAGCTATTGCCAATATTTTTTACAATATGTACTATAAAAGAAGAGTACATATTGTATGACCCCAAGTAATTAGGATAACAGTAGGAGAATGATGATGATCGCGTAGGTATTTAATTTTAAATGATCACGCTATCTAATGAATTAGTTTTATGCGAGTATTACATAACTACTTGAAATAAAAATATTTTTATTTATTTGATTTTTAATTTCCAGACGTTTCGAACTTTTTATAGCGTTCATGGTCACAGAATGACGGTAGCCCACCCGTAACCCTGAACGCTTTAAAGTACAAATGTGATAGAATCGATAAAAACAATTTTATTTCAAATACCACGCTATCTGTTTAGCAAAATTCTGGTATAAAAGTGTGAGTATAAATATTAGTATGATCTGCATATCACATTATAAGCAAAGTCACATATAATTGACGATTGACCTAACTAATACAGAAGATAATTGAACCAGCTGTCCTTGACATTAGTATATCGATCCCGGATTACGCACTTATATTGTTTAACAGGTCATTTAGCCGAGTGACCGTCTGAGCCCCTTGGTAACACTAGTTGGAAATTCAATCGATATACAGACCAAGCTGATATTGTAAAAGCTATTTTGATGTTTCTTTTTGTAATTGATGATAGGAAGAAAACGTGATAAAAGAAGATAAGCATACAGCAGTATGAAAAGCTTTTTTAAATACAAGAAATACCCTTTTTTTTTGCGGTGGACTATTTACGTGGTCGCGCCCCGACAAATCGGTCCGGGGCGACGGAAGGGGCGGCGCGCAACCCCATAGACCTACCCTGCAAACACCTCTCTTCGCCGTGCGAGCGGGCCACCGGTACCCGATCTTTGTCTTCAGTGAAAATAAATACTCTGCGCTAAGGATTTCCTACCAGCTTCTGGTATTATGGCGAAACTTTCTAAACAATATAATATAATAGTCGCGAATATCCTTCGTTTTGAGATATGATAAAAATCATTTCCCCTTTTTTATATATGAAAAATAATCGAAGTTGTTTATGACACAAATGTTTATTACGAATGCCAGAATTAGTTACAAATAATTCATAGTACAGTTTATAGTACAAATAACGGTTATGTTAACCAGTACACATGTTTCTGGATAGTTACGAAGTTGATACGTCAATCAAATCTCGACGAGGCATCGTACAGAAATAGCCCCGGTCAGTTCGCAACTCCTACTATATGCTTTGTAAATAAATAAACTTTACACTTAAATGAAGTGATAAGCGAGTGAATTGTGATATTATATAATACTTTAATTAATTAATAGTTCGTTGTGCCGAAAAAAAAAATATCATTACTAATGCAAAGAAATAATAAGGTCTTAGTATTTTTTCTAATGATTTTCAAACTTATAAATATATGTTTTACTCATTATCATTGTCCTACTCATCCCAATTACTTGGGGTCGATACAATTTTTACTCTTGTTTCATAATACATATTGTAAATGTTATTGGCAATAGTTTTATGACCGGCCACCTGCCAGACTTCAACCCTTCTTGAGAATGTAATTATTGACCAAACGACATCAGATGGTGTAAACACAGGTCATCTTAAGGTTCTTAGTCGTCTTTTACGACATCCACGAGCAGAGTAAGGGTTGGTAGTATTCGTAGCCACTACCACACAGCTATATATGAATATATATTTTACTATGTAGTATTAAATCGAAAGATCAAAATAGAAGCGATGCAGCCACATAAGCCAGACTTTTTAAATCAACACTAGTCTCAACAGTGAAAATTCATTATTCACCTTACAAAGTAATTCATTCAGCGTGCTATGGCTCTCCAACCCTCTGGTTATGTACGGTATTTTTCTATGTAATATAATTGGGCATATGGCAATTCTTATTAGAACGAGTGTAATCGTGACAGTCCGAAAAACTAGGACGTTTAAGTGAAACTAGGATGACTACATCGCTTGTTGAAATGACTAACCGTTGAGGGAAAAAGTTTCTCAAATGGCGGCCATGAACAGAATGACGCAGCGTAGGGCGATCACCGACTAATTGAGCTGATAACATTATAAAAGTCCTAGAGGGCCGATGCAAGTAGCATAAGATCGTTCTTGTGTTGATGTAGCGGCATCCTTGTGGGAGGGCCTCCCACTTCTTGTGGGCTTTCTGAGGAAAACGTTGCTACCGATTCTCTTAGTGTCAGCAAATTTTTATATTTCCCATTGGCAAAGAAAGGGTGGCGACAACTGTATTCCTATTCGATCGCAACGTGGGTAGACGTAATTAAAGTCATCTCCGCCGATTGTTGTAATAAATTGAAAAGCGGAAACGTTATATTTAATTAAGAAGCTAAAAATATTTATATGCTATTAATAAGCATTTAACTTCGCTTATAATCTAGGATGCTAAGTAAATACTTTTTCGTTCTTGCGTTAATCAGTTTTGAATACTAACAATGTTATATTTTATCAAACATAAGCCATAGCATTTATTTCAGCTGGATGGAGTATTTACAATGAAGCTGTGATGTGAGGACTATAACATATTATCCCTTACTTTTGCAAGAAAAGGTGTTAAAACCAGCTGATATGTGAAAAGAATGGCCAAAGGCATTCTCTTGGGGAACATAATACTAACACTGTATTCTCCAACCACGCATTTATAGGCTTATCACCAAGTTTTGACCTCGATTATCTGATAAATTAAATAAATAAAAAAACACAAAGCAGTCATGAGAACTGCTGACAGAAGTGAAAACTTAAACCTATGAAAACAACTATTGTATAATTGATAATAATTAAAAATAACAATTATTACATATTAATTTAATATAGTAAACACAGCGACACAGCAGTGAAGAGCAGCTGACTCTATTTTTCTCGCTCGGGTACACTCGGCGGACTCGAGTTGACCCGATCAAGCCTTTCAACGCAGAGCGTGACGGATCAACCTCATTTATAGCCTACGAAAAAATCTGTGTGCGCCAAAAGTAGTTTTCACTTCCAAAAAGGAGTCCAACTTGGAAACCTTTCAAAAAAAATAAAAGCCTATAATACTTATTCGTTGTTAAAATCAAAAATTATTCAATCGAAAATGTGTCGATAACTCATAGTAATGCTATGCGTATTGTTAGGACCATTTAATTCTAGTGGGCGACGGGACATCGTGTTCGCTTGTGGTGATTTGCCCAAGTTATGAGGCGGTCAGTGGCCTTGACTCTACAGCTGGTTTGTTGGCAATATTATCGTGTTTAGGTAACTGTCCTGTTTTAGAACTATCTAAATTATTGATTATATATTGTTGATTTAGAAATTGACACGCTATGCTCTTTATAATATTTCTTTTTATATTATTTTGTGATATACGCTGTGTAGTAGCGGCTACGAATATTAACAACTCTTATTTTGCTCGTGGATGTCGTAAAAGACGACTAAGAGCCTAATAATGACCTGGACCAATTCCATCTGATGCGATTTGGTCAACAATTACATTCCTAAGAAGTGTTGAAGTTTGGCAGGCGGCCGGTCATAAAACTATTGCCAATAACTTTTACAATATGTACTATGATAGAAGAGAACATATTGTATCGATCTTATGTAATTGGGATAAGAGTAGGAGAATGGTGAGTATTTATAAAACCCGATTACGAAGCGAAAAATGATGTCACAAGCGGGATTCGAACCTGTGCCTATTGGGATTCCGGCCCAATCGTGCTGCCACTACACCACCGTGACTTATTGTAAGATATGCAAATTTCACAAACATTGTCGGGTAGATAGCATACCGTCACCTTAAGACGTAAATATGATACGAAGCGAAATTTGCATGTCTTACAATAAGTCACGGTGGTGTAGTGCCAGCACGATTGGGCCGGAATCCCAATAAGCGCGGGTTCGAATCCCGCTTGTGACATCATTTTTCGCTTCGTAATCGGGTTTTATAAATAATGAAGCATATTAAATGCTAAATTTCAGAAATTTAAATGATGAGTATTTTATGAAATGGTTACAGAGACCTTGTCTTTTAATTTAATATCATTGTCTAGCTGTAAGTTAGAAGTTGTCTTCAACAGTACCATGATCGAACTATTAATGACTTTTAATGGTATGTTCGGCAAATTTTAGTGGATGACATATGTGAAGCAACGTTAAAAGATATTGACTACACTTTAGCACTTCTTCTGCATTACAATACATAAAATACTGTTAAAATGATTTAATATAAACATAGTGAAATAATAAAATATTGAATTTCAAGATCACTTCATAACGTTTTAAGGTTTCCGATAAAATTTGGGCTATTTGTAAAAAAACATTTACGATTCGCTAAATAACGATGTGCATAGCACAAAGCAATCCAATATGGAAATCAAACCATCCATGCAATCAATCAAACAAAATCAGAAATGACTGTATATTAGCAGTCTATATAAGGCCAGCATAAGTTGAGCCTTATGTCTTTTGTTTTTAATTTTATTACTTTTGTAATATCATTCATCCATCCATTATCCACATCTACTCTTGAACATAGATCTCCATTAGGGGATATATCATAAACGCTAACATTGACGTATGTATTCGCAATAGCTATTCGTGTTTTGATTTTTCCAAGAAAGTTCTGTTGCCTATTTTATATTGCTTTTTACAAGTCGGTTTTTATGACTCGGATATAAAAGTAAGGGGTTGTTATATAAGTTATGTACTTTTCACCTAAACAGGCATTTTGAAATGACCAATATCACCTGGTGCTTTTGTTTATAGTATCATAATTATATAAATATTTCTGTATGTCAATTCCCCCTATCTTATCCATGGATATCATAAACAACGACTAAGGGGAAACATACATATAACATCTATGCAAGATAAGGTAAACTAAAAATACAACTTTATATCAAAACTTCTGACCACGCTATGCGGTAGCGGCTACGAATACTACCAACCATTACTTTGCTCGTGTATGCCGTAAAAGACGACTAAGCGCCTTATTTCGACCTGGGCTGATTCCATCTGATACCGTTGGGTCAACAATTACATTCCCAAGGTGGGTTGACGTCTGGCAGGCGGCCGGTCATAAAACTATTGCCAATAACTCTTACAATATGTACTATGAAAGAAGAGTACATATTGTATCGACCCCAAGTAATTGGGATAAGAGTAGGAGAATGATGATTAAAACTTCTGACCAGCTCGGTATAGCTTCCAATTTCCCTTCTTATTATGGAGGTAGCCCGAAACTAGCCATGAGATGTATTTACGCTGAGATGATGATGATGAGTATACAAATGAATAGACTATAATTATTATTTTATATACCAATATTATTTGTGCCTTTAGTATTTCATTACATGTGATAAAAAAAAATAAAAATAACGTTATTAGAATTAGAAATACAATTACTTTCCTGCTAAAATCGCGGCAAGAAAAGATAAACTCGCAATAAAGACTTATGCCAATTTTTGGTTAAGCTAATTTCCCGCTCATTGTAAAAAAAATGAGTCCCAATGAGAGACATATGAAGTTAAAGAAAAAAGGAATATTAAAAATAAAATGCCGTCGGATTAGCACGCGACGGCAGTTTCATACAGACGAGTAGCATATAAATTAATAAATAAATATTATTTCCTTTATACTGTTTTATAATTCTTACATATAAAATAATTTTGGTTTACAGCCGCGGGCCGTCCGTCCGGGGTAGTACCACACTCTCGTAGAAGATCGACGTCTGAATAATGGCAATGTGCTATTGCGTTTCGTTCGGTGAGCGAGAGAGCCGGAAGCCCAACTGGGTTGGGTTTAGGGTTTGTATTAGTAGACAGCGTCCTAGCTATGCCCTCGGTATTGCAAAGGTCCATTGGGCGGCAGTGACACTTGCCGTCAGGTGTGTTGTCTGCTCGTTTGCCGCCACAAGCAATAAGGAAAAAAAATGTTTTATCAAATTTATATATTTAATTTTACTTTACTGAACCTTTAAACACTTTCACAGCTAATTAGACGTAAGATACCTTAGTTCTCTGGCGACTATGAATGCTTAAATGTATTCGAAACGTCGAGTAATTAAAAATTATATCATCATCATCTTCTCAGCTCATAAACATTCCACAGCTGGATTCTTGCCGACTGAAGTAGAAAAGAATAAAAGAGAAATTGTTCTACTATACCACGCTAGTCAGACGTGTTGGTATAGGGTTTGACTTGGATTTTTCCTTCTCTTGCATAGATGTTATAAGCATATTATAATCCCTTGGTCGTCATTGACGATACTCATGGACAAGAAGAGGGTAGTGAATTGTATCTTACCCCTTTACCATACGACAAAAGAATTAATTACAAACGCTATAAAGTCCATATTTTTTAAACACTGCTAATAATTGTAATCTACAAGTAATTCTAATCAAATACTATTATCATCCTTGACACATTTTCTACTCCTCTTACATCGTACATATTGCAAAAGTTATTGCCAACAGTTTTATGACCGGCTGCCTGCCTGACGTCAGTCCTCCTTGCGAATGTATTTGTCAATGAAACAGCATCAGGCGGAGTTGGCCCCGGTCGATATTTATATCGAAAAGACGCTTTAGCTTGTAGTCGTCTTTTACAACGTCCATGATTAAAGTAGGGGTTGGTAGTATTCGTTGGCGCTTCTACAAAGCCGTACTTCTAATTAAACACCAGAATGAAAAATTAAAAACTCTTTATTGTCTGCAAATTAATCACCATATTTATATATTATACACATATATTCTTCACCTGTCTTAACTGTGGATGATCATAAGAGATATAAAATGCATATAATATCTATATAAGAGAAGCAAAAATTTGAAAGAAAACCTAACACTTCTGACCAGCATGATATAGTAGATCAATTTCCCTCCCATTATGGAGGAGGCTCGAGCCCGACATTGGGATATACATATGAGCTGAGATGATACATATTCCTTAGTAAATATAAAAAAACGCGTATTTCTGCATTTATGTATTTTCATCCCCTAAATGCATCAAATAGATGACTCAATTTTGCTGTGATATTTTCAATCAGTCAATTAATCTTTTATTTGTAATATTTACAAATAAAATATTGATTGGATACAAATATGATATTATAATTAAAAATTTTCCTTTCCTTCATATTTTACCATAAGGCACGCAAATTTGTCATTAAAATAGCAGCAATTTATTTGAAGGGAAAAGAAGAAAAGACATTAAACTATTACTAAAACATTTTATATTAAGATGAATAAATAAAAATATTAGTAATTAGAAAATATAATATTAAGGCATAAAATGATTATTAGACTTTACTTGATTTCATATTTTTTTTTTTACAAAGTAGTACTAGACAGCTTCTTATTTTATAATGTAAAGAGTAAAAAGGGATATTTTGAAATAAAACTATTTTTACAAATTGTATCGCCTTTGTATTTGGGTTCTTAATTTCCCGACGTTTCGAATACTTCACAGCGTGATCACGGAAAGACTAAGGTGTTCCAGACGCAATATTTTCCGTAAAATAATTTTATTATTAAATGGATGTATGATTCTCAAAATATCCTCTCACATTACAAAGGATATATTCCATCGGAAGAGCTGATATTTATCATATAAAATTTATCACGCTATAATACAAATAATAAAACCAATTTAACGAGGAAATCACATATGATAGATGTCGTCTGCGTGAACGAAGTCGTGGTAAAAAGCTTATATTAAAATGAAAATGGTTAATTGATTCAACAACGGCGAGCTGAAATTACTGCATCTCAGATGGCGTAGTGTTTAATATATATTGTCAGTGTATTGTCAGTGTATCCGTATCTTGCCAGTGTAATGGGCATATTTTCTAAGCAGGACAATATACGGCGCAATCGACAAAATTGTTGTAAAATAATCGCCATTTTCTTTTAAAACCCGTAGTGAAACAACTTCCTAGTAGTGAAAAAAGCTCCCGGCTTTTAATATTAATATTTAAAAGTTGCTCAATGTGAAATTCAATTTAACGTTTAAATAACATGGGAAAATTTATTTTAGCTTTAGAATTTCATAACTCATTTATGAGTGAACATATCAGGATGAGTGATACATATTGTTGAAGGCAATTAAACGCTTCAACAAAGGTCTGTTATGATTTTTTCGAAAGTGCACTTCTGTAACAATTATTCAAGTTTAAAATTTAACATGTAATAAATTTTTCTTTTTTTCCGGTTATGATACATAAATAATTTTTAGGATTAATTATCGTAAGTTATTTTTTAATAAATTGATACTATTTCTGTTTCAGTCTCTTCAGATTTTTTTAGACTTAGCATCACAAGAGGACTGCTAAAACTAGGTAGGTAGCTACTTGTCCGTTTTTCTTTTTATGTAAGTCATCAAGTCACTACCTATAAAATGGCATATATACATTTAAATTAAAACTAAATTACACATACATACATATCATCACGCCATATCCCTTGCAGGGTAGGCAGAGAGAACAGAGTGCCAGAGAACTCTATCTCTGCATACTTCACTCGCTTCCTCAACATTCATAATTCTCTTCATACACGCTCGCCGGTTTCGGAGACTCTTGACTCCACCTTCCTTCAGTACATGACCGATCTGGTCTAGGTAGGTTAGTCTCGGTCTCCCTCGGTACCTACATCCTTCCACTTTCGCATTGTATATCTTCTTAACCAGGCGTTCGTTCGTTAAAACTAAATTAACTTTGAAAAAAGCATGAAGCTTGAATTTTCATATAGAATGCGAAGAAACTTCCCCAAACTTATATTACAACTGTTAGCGATTGGTATTTGTGAAGCAAGATATTGAGGTGAGTTTGCCAAATTAGTGGTCAGCGCGGTATATTAAAATTAATACACTGCCAAATTTTAATGCAATCACTATAGTACCGAAATAATTTAATATATAAAGTTGTTGTATGCAATTATCACAAGACAGATGCGAAAAACTTCATCAAGACGAGATTAATAGAACGAAATACATTTTTTTTTGTTCTACATACTCAAAGTAATTTACAATAAATACAATTATCATTGCGTGTTATGAATTACTGTAGTAAATTTTATTCTAAATGTATCGTACTCTAAAAATGCTCCCTTATACGAATGAGCGTTACATAGCCGAGCGTGACGGCTCAGTGTCATTTAGTACCTACAAAATATATCGAACAGCGTGCTTAAATAAATTTGCATTTAAAAAATTATGTAATCTAAGAAGAACTCATACTAAGCTAATTTACCAACAAAAATCAATACACATATAAATTGTCTTACATAAGAACACCCCCCCCCCCCCCAGAACCCCAAGTCACCTGCGTGATTAATTCATTTTAAGACGTCGACGTCGCATCCCCTTAGAATCTACATTTGCATATTACAAAGTATGGAAGTTCGCTAACGAACTACGCGGGCCCCCGGGGCCTCGGGGTGGGCTGGCGTGCGGTTGAGGGGCAGGGGAGTCTAAGGTTGGTGGTGTAAGACGGGGAATTACGCACAGGCACGGATTTAGATTTTTTTTTTAAATAATATGTTATGTTGTAATAAAGATAATAGTTATGTTTAATTAATTTCATATTAAAGTATAAATTTTTCTGTGTACTACGAATACTACCCAACCCTTCTATTGCTCGTGGGTGTCATAAAAGACTAAATGAGGCAATACCATCTGATGCGGTCTGGTCAACAATTACCTACATTCTTAAGGAGAGTTGACTGCAGGTAGGGCCGATATCTATTTCCAATATGTACAATTATAGCATATATTACGTCGACCCCAAGTAATTGGGATAAGAGCAGGGATGATGACTAAAGTATTAATTTCAATTGAAAAATAAATAAATATCAGTCTTAATACTAATTTTAGTACTTTGAAGCAATTCATAAAACAATATCTGACGTTTACGCAAGTAGGTATTACACATATGAAATATGGTACATTACTGCACCGGCCAGCAAAAGAGGCATTGATGGACGAACGTGTAACCGTGGGACGAGGCGTAGTCGAGGCACACATACATTAGTCCATCAATTCCTATTTGTGGCCAAAGCTTGTATAGCACTTTTCTCAAATAATGTGCAGAAATTAAAATTAAGTAGTACTAAGTAGAACTGTATACATGACGAACACCGAACAACATTTTAAGGAAGATTGTCAAAATAATGCTCAACCAACTTCCAAGCATGTTTGAGAAAAAACTTTAACGTATTTTATCGTTTTTATATACGATTTTTGTATTTCTGACGTTTGGAATATATTCAGCGTTCATAGTCTCGAAATAACTGAGTCTTCCCGAGATCATGAATGCTGATAAATTGTTTTTACTTGATAAGTATCTTCGGGTTTATACGATTAATCTATTTATGAATGCTGGTAATTAATATGGTGTACTTAAAAAATAATTAGATTTGACAGAGTATAATATAATGGAATTAATTTTATTAATATTTATAATCATCATTATCCTACCCTTATCCCAATTACTTGGAGTCGATACAATATGTACTCTTCTTTCATAGTACATATTCTAAAAGTTATTGGCAATAGTTTTATAACGGGCCGCCTGCCAGACCTCAACGCTCCTTGGGAATGTAATAGTTGACCAAACGGCATCAGATGGAATCAGCCCAGACCGTTATAAGTCTCTTAGCCGTCTTTTACGACATCCATGAGCAAAGTAAGGGCTGGTAGTATTCGTAACCGCTACTACACAACCTTAATTATTAATTAATACTTACAAGTAGGTATAATATATATTTCCTTAGTTACAATAAATTGGTATTTATATTATATTTCAACGATTTAACATTATTTCAATATAGTTATACTCACTAATCTGCTGCTACTTAGTGGATAATCACCACAGTACCAATCTTAAATGTTTAATGATTTCGAAATTTAAGAAAAAATAATAAATATACGTACAAAATAAAATTCATCGACCTAAATACGTTCCTGCGCACCTCGAAAGCGGAGAAAGATGAAGGAAATGAAAATGTACGTCGCAAAAAGGGAGGCGTCCCCCCTCACCCCTTAGAAGAGGAAAGCCCGAAAATTCTATAAAGAGGGGAGACGGGACTTGATACCTTTCGTACGATAAGCCCTTCCTCCCTAAGGAAGGGAGGGACGGAAACATTACTCTAACAGACGTCTACCACTTCTTATCAGCCAGGATAATTTCCTTCGTTTGCCGTGATGCGGGACATTTTGTTCCCCGTTTGATGTTTAGTAAATAATTTTCGGTAAAGCCGCCATTGTAGATACACCCTCTTATGTATTTATATTCTGTTTATTTATTGTATTTTTAAAGTTAAGAAACAATGATTTCAGATGTTTACGCGAAAGCTATAGATTTAAAATAAAACTATTTTCTTCTTATTCAAAAACATGAAAAAAAAAATATATAAATATACCTTCATAATTGTAGTACTTAAGTTTTTAGTTACTATTGAAATACAACCATATAGTTATATAATTATTATTAAAATATGTATTTATAATAGTATATTATAAATATAATAAATGTTTATGTATGCTAATATAATAATGCAAATATTGACCCTAGAAAGCATAATGTGGATACGATCCACAAAATTAAAATCGTAGACTAGACTAGAAAAAAAACCTTTTATTTATAAAACCCCCATTACGAGCGAAAAATGATTGAATTTTTTGAACTGAATTGAATGCGGGATTCGAACCCACCAATTGGAAATCCGTTCCAATCGTGCTGCCACTTACACCACCGTGAACTATTGTAGGACATTCAATTCTCGCATCGTATTATATTTTCGTCTTTAAGGAGACGTGTGCTATCTACCCAACATTATTTACACATTATACAGGCTTAATACTCAAACTTTGTAGTTAGAATTGTATTAAATGATGATACAACCCTGTTATTCAAATGACTGAAATTTAGGATTTTATATGCTTGATTATTTATAAAAATACTTCACGCCAGTAAGTGGCAGCACGATTGGAACGGATTTCCAATAGGTTTGGGTTCGAATCCCACATATGACAATCATTTTTCGCTCGTAGTCGGGTTTTTATAAATAATCAATCACATTAAAAGCTTAATTTCAGTAATTTGGACCCGTTTATTTTTTATATTCAAAATTTTTCGTATTTGTGAATCTAGAGTTATTTATATAATTATTTAGAGTTAGGATAATGTTAATGAAGGATGTAGATACCGAGGGAGACCGAGACTTACCTACCTAGACTAGATTGGTCACGTACTGAAGGAAGGTGGAGTCAAGAGTCTCCGAAACCGGCGAGCGTGTATGAAGAGAATTATGAATGTTGAGGAAGCGAGTGAAGTATGCAAGGATAGAGTTCTCTGGCACTCTGTTCTCTCTGCCTACCCTGCAAGGAATATGGCGTGATGATGTGTATGTATTTATGTATGTAGGATAATGTTCAAAAACACATCTTTAGATTCATAATATTTTTTTAATTTACAATTTATTTTTAGATTTTTTTAAATTACGTTTATGCTTTCCTGCGTCGATTTTACACAAACAAATATCGTTCTTTTTTGTGCTATAGTTCCATCCATCCACCCAGTTATATAAGCGCGATAAGTTCGTACATTGTACTGTATTTTTTATGTTAAATTCTTTTTCTATTTATCATCATGTATGTCCCACTGACGGGCTCGGGCCTCCTCCATAATGGAATAGTAATTGATCTACTATACCGCGCTGGTCAGACGTGTTGGTATAGGGTTTTGTTTTAAGTTTTCCTTCTCTCTTTTTCTATTTACACCGGTGAAGAATAAAGTATATAATAAAAAAAAATATAATGCCAGGCAAGCGGCCTGTCATAAAACTATTGCCAATAACTCAAGCAGTATGTAGGATTGAAGAGGAGTACATATGGCGTCAAACTCAAAACAAATAGGATAAGAGCAGGATAATGATGACCTAATAAGGTTCCATGGTACATAGATCCATAGGTACGTAGATGATACCCAAATTTTAAGGCAATTACATCGCTATCATATAGGCGTTTGCCGTCAACTGATCGATACCTGCCTTCATAATCATAATAGAGCCGTAATCGCTACACTTGACAGGCAAGTTGGCGATTGCACTGAAATCATTTACGTTCTCAGTGTGGTGACGGAGTAATAATACAACTCACCACTCTTATCTTACCCGTGGGTGATCATAAGAGACAACTAAGGGAAAAAAATATATAACATCTATGCAAGAGAAGGAAAATTCAAAACTAATCCCTATACCAACGTGTCTGACCAGGGTGGTATAGTAGGTCAATTTCCCTCCCATTATAGAAAAAAGCTCGAGCCCAGCAGTGGGACATATATGAGCTGAGAGATGAGAGATATACGTTTCCCGGAAGAGAACTGCTGCCCTCTCCCCTTTTTTACGTAAAGTGCGACAATGATATTCTTATTCTATTGCCACCAGGTAACGAATGGCTAACATTAAATACTTGATGTCTTTAATATTGACATGTTTTTTTTTTTTAAAAAAAACCTGAATTTATTATAATCTTTTTGTATAAATAAATTTTAGCAACAAATTCGCAGTTCGAATCTTATATTGTAACATTAAAAGTTCAATTTTTTCCATAGAATGAGTACTTCAACATTTAATTTTCAGTCTGATTGTCCTCAATTTTATTTTTATCCTTAAAACGGGTTCTTTCATGTATATTTCTCACTCAGATATCTTATCCACGACCTGTTGGTCAAGAAACTTGTCAGAAACAGGTTGAATTACCCCACAAATTCTTTTGATATCAAGGAATACAAGTATTTTGATTTCTTAAAAGGGTGCATTTCTCTCACAATAGTAATAACTTGTTCAATCTGAGAAAGTACAAAACAAGTTATGATCTAAATAAAATAAATTGTGTGAAAAGTAAATTTAATAATAAACAATTACTTGTATCAATGTATTCATTTTTTATAGAAATAAATTAGTTTTTGTCCGTAACTTTGACCGCCTCGAATCATATTTCATTATTTGTTTTATAGATTTTTTTATAAAAAAAAAATAATAAAGAGAAAATATATGAAAACTATAAAATCATATAATATAAAACTATAAAGGACAAATTAATCACTTGAAATGTAAATTTTAAAAAACAAAACATTTGAAAAAAGAAGCCATTATTTGTTTTATAGCATAAAAAAAGTAAAGAAAATATTCACCACCTTTTTTACATTTCAAGAAGATAATAATCGGCCAAGTGCGAGTTGTACTCGCGCACGAAGGGTTCCGTAAAACTAAAAAAATCAAGTTTGTTGTATGGGAGCCCCCTCCATGGCCCTTAAATATTTATTTTATTTTATTTTTAGTATTTGTTGTTATAGCGGCAATAGAAATACATCATCTGTGAAAATTTCAACTGTCTAGCTATCACCGTTCTTGAGATACAGCCTGGTGATAGACGGACGGACAGCGAAGTCTCAGTAATAGGGTCCCGTTTTTACCCTTTGAGTACGGAACCCTAAAAATTGACAAACATTCTAACACGTATATATGTGTATATATATTTTTACTGAAGAGTCACTATCATGATGCTTTTATCCAAATTACTTGAGATTGAAGCAATATGTACATTTTCTCAAACATGCTTGGAAATTTGAGCATTATTTTGACAACCTTCTTCGAGATAAATCGAAATTGCTGTACTGAGCGAGCATCGGCCGGCAAAAAATGTATGAAAATCCATATCTCTTGTGTTTTAGCGGCCAAATAAATATGTATATATGAAAATTCATATCTATCGTGTACTTTAAAAATGGAACGATTTGTTACTTCAAATCATAGTAGCCATATAAGCAACTTATCAGAGGTTTATTTAAATTTCGAACTGGCTTGAAAAACAAAACTGTTTAATATTGAAAAAAAAAAAAAAACAAATAAACCCTTTAGCACTTGGAAAATGTTGTTCGTTGTTCGTCATGTATACAGTTCTACAGTAATACCACTTTATTTTAATTTCCGCGCATTATTTGAGAAAAGCACTATACAAGCCTTGGCCACAACTAGTAATTGATGGACTTACGTATGTGTGCCTCGGGTACGCCTCGGCCCACATTTACACGTTCGTCCATCAATACCTCTGTTGCTGGCCGCTGCAGTAATGTAGGTACTATTGTTCTACAGTGTATATGGCGATAGCTTAGATAATAGTTTTATGACCGGCCACCTGCCTAATGTAAACTCGCCTTGATAATATAATTGTTTTTTGTATAATTGGCCCAGCCAGATATAAAGCCGTATTTTCCCATATCCACGAATAATGAGTTAAAGTTGGTAGAATTTGTAGCTGCCAACATAAAAATCATATCATTAAAGAAAAAATAAATTAAAAAGTAAGGTAAGCTTTTTAGTCAGATATTCCAATTTATCATAAGAATTACTAGACACAACTATCGGACAACGGTAATTAATGGACAGTAGGTAGGGGAATGAAAAGGGTAAGGCTGTCCTGTTCTGTGAAAATATCGTTCTTTTATAGCGAATCATTTGTTTAAGCTAAAAGGGTTGTTAGTTATTTTTGAATGACTTAAAACCCATTTTCTTTATATTTATATCTGCATATATTTTTTTATTGCCTTTGATGGTAGAAACTATACATATGGCGTAGGGGTTAAGATACCGAATACAGTGTTCTGGTTTCAATTCATATAGGAAATGGTGAATTGTATTCTTACTATATATGTTAATGAACTTTTTTTGTCAATTCGTTTAATTTAAATTTCCCGCGCGTTAACTTTATACGCCAAAGGACTTTTGACGGGAATTTGAAAACGTCATGTGGTGCTCTTGTATTATATTCAATATTTTAGTGTTTGAACGTGTTATATTAGATAATTTTGATGGCATTTTATGTAATGTGATGCGCGGAACTACTGGGATATAATGAATATCATATAAAAGTGTTTTACAACGTTTTCATTTTCCATCAAATTTCCAACAAGATACCATCAACAGTGTGGCCATAGCACTGTTGATGGCAACAACTTGACTTAGACTAGGACTAACCTGAGAGACTGAAGATAAGACTAGTAAGAAGATATAACCTGAGAGACTGAAGATAAGACTAGTAAGAAGATATAACTAGTTATTGGCGAAATCTTGTAAACGCCATTTAAAAAAAAAAAAAAATTATACGTCAAAACATAACCTGTGGTGGCAGCACTTTGCACTGTATTCATTCTGTTACAATTTTAAAAATCTCTCTGGTTTTGTGCAATGAAAACTAAACATATTTCTAATAGAAACATTTTTATTGTATAATAATATCTGAAGCAATAGCTTTTATTGTTGTTTCTCTTTATACATAAGTAAAAAATAATAATTTGAATTATATTATTGTAAAAGTAAAATAGCAACTCATTTATCATATAATTTTGTATTTCAATAAAAAAATATATAAACTCTTTACACAGAATCAACTGTTTTTTTTTGTTTCTATAAACAACATAATATTACATATCATCATTCCCCTACACTCACCCCAATTGCTTGGGGTCGATACAATATGTACTCTTCTTTCATAGTACATATTGTAGAAGTTATTGGCAATAGTTTGATGACCGGCCGCCTGCCAGACGTCAACCGTCCTTTTTTTTGTCCGGGGCGACAGAAGAGGCGGCACGCAACCCCATGGACCCACCCTGCAAACACCTGTATTCGCCGTGCAAGCGGACCACCGGTACCCGATCTTTGTCTTCGGTGGCCGATCCAGCGGTATACTCTCGCGAGACGTCAACCCTCCTTGGGAATGTAATTGTTGACCAAACGGCATCAGATGGAGTGGGCCCAGGTCGTTATAAGGCGTCGTATTTTACGACATCTACGAGCAAAGTAAGGGTTGGTAGTATTCATAGCCGCTATCTCACAGCAAAACTACATATTACATATATATTCATAAAAGATATTATCTTATATATTCCTTCATCAACGTCTTATAAATATTGAATAGGTTTAACAAAACACACTGTGTGTACTTAAGCTTGGAGGGGATGGTAATTGAGCATAGAGGGGTCGTCCTACGTATCATCTTGCCATCAAAGAGTATCAAAGTTTATAGTATTAAAGTACATATAGTAAAATTAACATTGTAGAGTTAAAATTATTTTCTTTACAATTTTACCATTTGTCAAGTCAAGAAATGGACTAAAGTTGTAAAGATACCGCCTTACCATATCAAGTTCGCGGTCTGATTCGCACGTAGGACAGTACTTTTTGCAATGTACAAATGTTTGTCCTAAATATGGGGAAGAATCCTATTCTTCTTCATATATTAGAAAGAAGAAGAAAAAGAGATAGTATAGTACTTCATTGATATTTATGCCAGTATTATATTTACTTAATTTTTTTTATATTGTATTATTTGTATTTAATTTTTACTCACCCGACGTTTCGAGGAAAGGATTAAGGTGTATCACGTCCAATAAGTGATCTTATAGACCCGTTTCAGTGTTACTTAATATACTTTACTATACTACTGCTATATATGTCCCAAAGTTGGGCTCGAGCCTCCTCCATAATGGGAGGAAAATTGACCTACTATTGGTATAGTAATACCAGCGTGGTCGCTGGTCAGACATGTTGGTATACGGTTTTGTTTCGAGTTTTCCTTCTCTTGCATAGGATGTTATATGCGTTTTTATATTCCTTAGTCATCTCTTACGATCACCCACGGGTAGGATAGAGGGTGGTGAATTGTATTCTTACTTCGTCACCACACGAAAAATCAAATGCAAACTCCATAAAAACTTAAAAAAAACAGTTTTATGTTCATGAAAAATATATTAAGCACTCGTGAAAAAAATGTTCAGAACCACTGTTCAACACGTACCGTCTAAAGTACTGAGTGGCTTTATGAAATTCCTTACACGTCGAGCCGAGACATAACGACGCATTTCTCTTACTTATTAGCTATTGAATACGAGTTCGAATCCCGCTAACAAGTTTTATGCATATTAACACAATTGTTGTATTATAGGAGAGCTATTTTGTTCTCTATTTTCACAGAGCAAGGATTCAATTTACCAACCCCTTTCTTGCCTCTGAATAACGTAAAATATGATTAAGGATATTTTTTTTTTTCAATACTCCGCACTAAGGAAATAATCCTTGTATTGCGGGGACTTTACAAACATGCAATTAATGCAGACAAATTACACCCAGACTCAGAACAGTGTTATCCTGCGCAGGAATCGAACCCACGGCACTGGCACGGAAGGTCAGTATCTTATCCACTACGCCATCTGTGCAGTCATATTGATATAAAATATATTCAAGAGAAGGCAAACTCGAAAGTAAACTCTATACCAACACGTCTGACCAGCGTGGTTCCATCTTATTGTGGAGGAGGAGAAGAGAGAGAAGAGAACTAGGCTCGCTTATGTGTTGAGATGACGGGTGACTAATTAAGGTTTAAGTTTAGATTAGAGTTTCAATAGGTATAAGAAAATTGACATACCTGACCACACTTTCTCGCACTGCGAAAAGAGGTGTTTGCAGGGTGGGTCCATGGGGTTGCGCGCCGCCTCTTTTGTTGCCCCGCATGGATTTGTCGGGGCGCGACCACATCCATGGTCCACCCTGTGGAAAAAAAAAGAAAAAAAAAACAAAGGATGGGTCACTTTAGTATGAAAAAAAAAGTTGATAAAACAAATTCTAATAGTACATAATATTATGTTGTGGTGTACTATAACAAACAGTTTTAGTAAAAAAAAAAAACAATTACCAGAACATACATCTTCAGCCCGCGCATCTGCTTTAAATATTTACGGATTTTTTAAAACCTTCACGTCTTACTCAATTTCATACTTCTGTATTGGAAATCGCTTAATTACTATTGTAACAAAACAAATATTTAGTTAAAGAAATGTTAAATGTTAAAAACCTAAAACTTACCCCAAAGAAACACTGAGAGTTATTAAAAAAATGTTTCATCTTATGCAAAAAATTCTGTTTCCTATGAAATCTTGATTTTAATTTTCTAGAAACAAATTTGAAATAAATCAAACATTCCTTGATTTTTTTATTATTTAGATCGTTTAACCACTTGAGTATGGCAAGTTAACATAATAAACAACAAACTTTCGTCACCTTTTTTTCTATTACGTGAAAAAGACCTTCATTCGTTTGATTATTTAGAATAGGTGGATCAAAGATGACTCAAACTTGATATATTTGAATTAAGGCACTTGAAAAATACGTGGTAGTTTGCCTGTTACAAGTAAACTATGTATATTTAGAATTCTTCTAGCTCTAAGATCTCTTATATGCTTTTTTGTACCTGTTAACATAACCAATAGTACGATTTCAGGGTGAGTAAAATATATATCCGTTGAAGAGAGAATCTATGACTACTTTATAGGCATTGCAAACTTTTAATTCATTTCCAAAAATGCTGAAATCATCTTTGCTTGATAGACGTGTCTCTATTTCACACCACTACACTTACTTTTACGATGTTATTGAACCAAATTAATTAAATTATTTGATGGTGTTGATGAAGAAATGTAAAGACGCAAAATTTTATTAGTTTTGGTTAACAAACGGGCGTGAAACATTTCTCCAGGTGATTGCCAAGTCATTTGAACATCTTCCAATAATTAATGCCGATGTAATCTTAATATATATAAATTACGCGTCACGTTGTTTGTCCGCGATGGACTCCTAAAGTACTTAACCGATTTTAATCAAATATGCACAGCATGTGTAGTTTGATCCAACTTAAAAGATAGGATAGCTTCTATCTCAATTTATAGTCGCAATATTATTTTATTGCAAATTATTTGTCTTTATTTGACAGTCACCATTATCTGTCATCTCCAAACGATTCTTACAGATGGCGGTACCTGTTGACTGGATTGAGTAAGTATTTAATAGATTGCGCTATGTTAAACGTTTCATATAAGCTACAATTTATTAGTATAACCACTACATGCTACTAAGGCTACCTGAGCCACAGCAACGCGTGGCCGCGTCTGCTAGTTTTATATAAATAATTTTGGTCTATGCTTAAGTCATCAGGTTTCAGCGGTGATAATAGACCTGGTATGATCTAAAATTCAACTGTAGGACTTGTTTTACACTTATCCAGATTTTTACCAATAATAGCATTGTATGAAGATGGACTAGAAGTTTTACTATCTATGTAATGAAACAAATGCCTCAAAGGCAATTCATTTAAATAAAACATGCAAATTATCCATGGCAAGGGTCACTGAAGTCTTTTTTCAAATAGCCTTATGGCATTACTAAATGTACCTGTATTTGTTATCGTTCCATCGCATGCATATCGCCTGGATATCATCAGTATATAATATTTTTTAGCAAAAAAGAAGAGCGTTTGTTGACATCAAAATGACCTCAGCTGTTCCTTGTGATTGTAACATATGTCGTAAATAAATGAAATCCGGTTCCTTAATGACACACCTTTTCTCTGATTTTATAATATTTTTGTACATCAAGTGCTATCACTTGTTGAAAGTCTATACTTTCAGGAGGTGGATGTCTCTAATGTATTGTAATGTATTGGTAACTTTAGTCTCATAATCAATTCTTATGGAAATTGATAGTTATTACCATACTCCTTCAACTTTCTGGGATACTTTTTCTGCACTTTTGGCAAACGCGGGCTCTTTATTACTGTCATTTCAAATTTTCACTTGTATTCTGTCTTACTCATAACACTTCATGCATCCTGGTGTATTGGCAGCTGATTACCTTCGTAACTTTTGTAGTTTTGAATTTAGGACACTTTACATTTGTCTATTATTTAATATATTGAATAAATTGAACAACAAGGTTTAATACAAAAATGATAGTGTAACGTAATTTCACAAGAAACTAGTCATTTTACATGCTTTTTTTACATGCTTTTTATTAGCTTGACCTGTATGTTTGTAATCGACTCCTTTGGACTTGATTTTGACCCACTTCGAACGGTCAGATTTCATTTAAATTTGGTAGACTTATCGAGGACCGATGACAATGCAATAATTTAATCAGATTACACCATTATCCTAATCAGTTATTGGGATAGTCAGGATTAAATTGTTGAATTTGAGTTTCCAATTTCCAATTACGCGCCTAGAGGGCGCTACTGTAAAACAATGTCTCTCTCTTTCGTGACATCAGGTCATCTGGGTCATCTGTCAAGCCACTGTATGTTTTTTTGTTATTAGTTTTATATTAAATAGTTAATAAAACTCGAGCTACGTCGTTCAATTCATCAGGTTAAGGACCCGGAAAAGCTCAGAAATAAAGACAGTGTAATATCTAATGGTAAAATTGTACGAAAGGAACTTTGGGACATTTTACCGGAGTATGGTATTAACGGTAAACTGCTACAGGCTGTGCAGTCCAGTTACATGGGCTGTAGAGCCTGTGTGCGGCTGGATGATGGAATGTCGCCTTGGTTTGACGTCAATATCGGCGTTAAGCAGGGGTGCGTTCTGTCAGCCAGGCTGTTTATCATATATCTGGATAAATGTCTCCAAAGGTTGAACGATATGAATGTGGGAGTCCAGATGGGCGACTCAGTGGTCACTGCTCTGCTTTATGCAGATGATACAGTCCTGCTGGCACAATCAGCGACTGACCTGCAGACCCTAGTCGACACAATGACAGAAGATTGTAAGAAAAGGGGTCTACGCGTGAATGTGAGCAAAACCAAAATAATGGTCTTTGAAAGAGATAAAACCAGAACAGATGTAAGAGTAACAATAGGTAATGATGTACTAGAGCAAGTGGATGAATTTGTATATCTTGGATGTGGATTTAGCCGAGATGGAAGGTACACCACTGATATAGAGCGAAGAGTGAATGCGGGAAATAGAGTGAACGGAGCGTTGGGGCAACTTTTCGGCAGCCACCACCTCAGCCAGAAGGCACGTGTAGCAATACATAACGCAGTGCTTGTCCCAACATTACTGTATGGAAGCGAGAGTTGGGTATGCAGAAAAGAGTATGATAGTAAAATTAATGCGGTCGAAATGCGATCTCTGCGGAAAATCTGTGGAGTTAGGCTGACCGACCGCATTCGTAACGACGACGTAAGAGAGCGAGTAGGTATGAAAGAGAGTATTGGTGTAAAGATGCGAAAGGGAATGCTCCGATGGTTCGGACATGTGGAAAGAATGCCGAACGAACGCCTGGTTAAGAAGATATACAATGCGAAAGTGGAAGGATGTAGGTACCGAGGGAGACCGAGACTAACCTACCTAGACCAGATCGGTCATGTACTGAAGGAAGGTGGAGTCAAGAGTCTCCGAAACCGGCGAGCGTGTATGAAGAGAATTATGAATGTTGAGGAAGCGAGTGAAGTATGCAGAGATAGAGTTCTCTGGCACTCTGTTCTCTCTGCCTACCCTGCAAGGGATATGGCGTGATGATATGTATGTATGTATGTAAAATCAGTGATCAAAGACATTGAAGTGAACATTAAAAACAAAACGTAGTTCATGTAAAAGTTTTCTTGTTAGGTCTTTGCGAAACATTTAAGTATTTGAATTGAGATATCTATTTGAAAAGGGCATTAAATAATACTCTCGCATTTATCAAAAACCTGTCTGGCCATATAAATTATGCAACCTGGTGTTTAGCAATGCAGTATGCATTGCTAAATATGAGGACATGAGGAACTCTGGAATTGCATAGAAGACTTCTCAGAAAGAGTAGATAAGAAACGCTAAAGCTAAGACGAAGATAATACTCTCAGTCAATCCAATAATTTATGTGTACATTCAAATCTCTGTATGTGTGTTACCAAAGAAATATAGGAGAAATTGACAGGAATAATCTGTGCAGTCCTCAGGACAAGTAAGCTTAGCCACTTATATATTATAAAGGTCACGACAAAAAGGTCCTGTTTAATAATGTTTTACATGTTTTCGAACTAGCAACCTAGCAATCTGATATCTGTGAATCAGATTATTCAAAGCGGTGGCCAAGTATGAATTGATAAAACTGACTGTTATTATAAACAGTAAAAATTAACAACAGCTGATTTATAATCAATAACATGTACCGGCTGAACATGGATACAAGTCATTCACTTACTGGCTATGCTTTCATCAAGAACGGGGCGGTTGTGGCTTAGTACAGCCAAAGATAACAAACTGTGGCTCTATCTACTACAGAGGCTGAATTTATGGCAGCTTGTGCTGTTAAAAAGAGGCCATGTGGATCAAACAGTTTTTAAGTAAAGAGGACTCTGTCCTAATTTAGATAAGCAAACTGCTATCAGTGTCATTAAAAATATTAATTTCTATAAGAAGTGTAAACATATTGAAATTAAATATAACTTTATTAAAGAAAAGTATTATAAAAAGATAATTGTATTACAGTTTGTTGGTAGTGATTGACAATTTGCAGATATACTTACAAGAGGATTGTTTAAAGATAAATTTCAATATTTAAGATCAAAGCTTGGAATGTTATGATATAACATAGTTTTCAACTGATTTAGTGCTTATTTGTGAAGTTTAAAATTGAAATGGTATTTATAACTTACTTTTGTATTATTATAATATTTAAGATCTAAGCTTGGAATGTTATTATAAAACATATGTAATTACTAATGCAGGAATAATGTAAAACTTAGTTTTTTAATTGTTCGTTTGTGAGTTATTGTCTAATTTAAAAGAAGTACTGGTTTCGGCCATCTTAGTTGTGACTACTTCAAATTTTAATTGATTGTTAAATACAGTGAAAATTATATTTTAATATAATTTCAAAACATTAACATTTATATGAATTTAAATTTATAAATATTTGCACTTATTACATTTTTATGTAGCAGGTAAGTTGGATAGAAAATAGCCAAATATGGAACTGCTGAGAGACGAATGTTGCCATTGACATTCTGAGTTGGGCATCAAGCGTCCATAAGATTCAAGGCCGTACAGTTGATCATGCAGTCATTTATCTAGGCTCTCGACTGTTTGCTGCTGGACAGGGTTATGTAGCACTTAGTCATAGTCTTCGTAATCGAATCATTTTATCTAAAGCTTCTCTGTTACATAGCATTTGATGCAATGCTTCGATTATCAAGTAACAAGACGACAATGTAAAATTATTTGAATAAATTTTAATAATCAAGATTTTTCGATTAATACAGCTGTACATATTTAATGATTTGGAAAATAATTACAGTTACCGATAGTAGTCATGGAATCATAGTAGATTAAAATATATAAAATCGCGCTTCTGTATTTAGCGGAACTAAAAAATAGAAAAAAATAAATGTTTAAAAAACTAAAAAAACATGCTTCTATATATAAACTAAACTAAAAAGTAGAAAATATTTTTTTTAATCATTCAAGTTAAGGTAGAGAGAGAAATAAAAGAAATTATTTTAATGTAAAAAGCGTGGGGTGTTTTCTGAAAATATTTCGCAGCATACCCACAGTACCTACTTACCCACATGACTCTATCAATGGAATGCTAACATCAGGCACCCCACACTTTTTTACACTAAAATAATTTCTTTTATTTCTCACTCTACCTTAACTTGAATGATTAAAAAAGTTATTTTCTACTTTTTAGTTTAGCTTATATATAAAAGCATGTTTTTTTAGTTTTTTAAACTATTATAAATATTTTCTACATGTACTTACGTCAAAACTGTTTTTTTTTTTAATAAATAACGCAATAAATATCAAATCGATACGTATTTCAATGAATTCCAGTTAGAATACTAAACTCACCAAACCACAAGTATGCACCTTACAAGCCAAAATACCCATTTAAACATTTTTGTCACAATTTCAATGGCTTTGCGCGGGCTATTGCACTTAAAATAATTCAATAATATTTTAGAGGGTGGATAAAGATACCTATATACAACATATTTTCATTATTAGAATTCGAGTCATCATCATCATTATCATCACAGCCCATAAATGTTCCACTGTTGGGCTCGGACCTCCTCCGTAATGGGAGGGAAATTAACCTACTATACCGCGCTGGTCAGACGTGTTGGTATAGGGTTTTGTTTCGGGTTTTCCTTCTCTCGCATAGATGTTATATGCGTTTTATATCCTCTAGTCGTTTCGTACGATCACCCACGGGTAAGATATGGGGTGTTGAATTGTATTCCTACGCCATCACCACACGGAAAGAGAATTCGATTACTGAAAAAAATTTTTTGACCCACCCTACTGATCAGGTCGATTGACCAGTCGGTTCGGTATAGAGTCTTATTACAAGTTTTCCTTCTCTTGCGTACGAATTTTACATACGACTTATAACTTACTTATAATATATAATTTATTTAAAAAGAAAAGTAGTTGTAATTTGTTTTCATTATAATTGATTTCTGATGTTTACGCGAGTTACACGTTTCATCATCTCTCACATTTTCTTTTCAAATTATTTAGTATACACATAATTTAAATGAGAATGACTGCACAGATGGCATAGTAATTAAGATACCAACATTCCGTGCCAGTGACGTGGGTTCGAATCCTACGCAGGACAATACTTTGTGGGTACCACAAAGTGTTGTTCTGAGTCTGGGTGTAATTTGTCTGCGTTAATTGCATCCTTGTAAAGTCCCCCACAATACAAAGATTATTTCCTTATGTGCATGATTTATGAATTTGTTTGTTATATTAATTATAGTCCTTAAAATATAGCTTGATCTCTGTGACAGATAGCGACGAAACCGATGAAGTAATTATGAATACGCGTCATGTTCACAATTTTATTTAGTATCGCATATATTTTCATTCTTTACATGCCACTTAATTCAAAAAAAAAAATGAATATTTATACAAAAAATTGTAACTCATATGTTTTAATAAACTTAGTAACCATTTTATAAAAAATATGATGGTTACGCAAGTACAAGGTCTTACTGGACTGAGAATACGATAGAGATGGGACAGTCGATAAACGTAAATCGATAACATTCTTATTAATTATTTATAAAACATGTAAAACCATTACATTACCTATATAAACCAAATGATTACTCTATAAAATAAGAAAATTGTGTTCATTTAATATCACTGTGACTCATCATCAACCTACAGAAATCCGCCAGCGATGATGATAACATTGACGATGAACTTGGATGTACTCAGTTTGAATAATAAAAAGAATTAATTAACAGCTTTAGTTTAAATAAATAAAATCCATTAATTTAAATTCAATAAGATTTTTATAGTTTATTTTAAATTTATAATCGATTCATTTGATTGAAATTCAATAAGATTTTCATACATTGTTTTTCAATTGCAGTAGCAAATAACTTTAAAAAATAAGGAATTATATCGACAAAAATTTAAACTGCATCGTAAGCGTGCAGCACTATTGAGAACTGTCACAGAGCTATCATGCTATATTTTATAGACTACTATAGACCCTGCACTAAAGAAATAATCCTTGTATTGCGGGGGACTTTACAAACATGAAATTAACGTAGACAAATTACACCCAGACCCAGAACTTTGAAACTTCTTCTCTTTTTTCTTCTTCAGAAACTTTGTGGATCGCACAAAGTATTGTCCCACATGGCAATCAAACCCACGGCACTGGCACGGAAGGTCGATATCTTAACCATTGTGCCATCTGTGCTGTATTGATACAAACACCCAACCAAGACCCGAAAATAAATGTTTATTATTATTTATTATCTTTATTTACACTTTCAGCTCTTCACTCAGTCTCTTTAATAGGTGAACTATCTATCAGCCGAATGACATTCACTGTAGTATATAAATCTCGTTAAGAGGAATAAAACCATAACCGCCATGCTTAAGGCACGAGTTGGCGAAAAACTTTTTCTCTAATGACGTATACGGAAAACTACACAGAAAATTTACTTTATACGATACTATATTTCTTTCAGGTAAAATATTATTGCTCATTTTATAGTGGGAGGACCACGCTGTTGACAGTTTGTGTCTACAGCCGCGAGCCGGTTCGTCCAGGGTAGTAACCACACTCTCGCAGAAGATCGACGTCTGAGTAATGGCGATGTGTTATTATAACGCTTCGTTCGGCGAGCGAAAGAGCCGGCAGCCCAACTGGAGTGAGTTTGGGGATTATATTGGTAAGCAGCGACTTAGCTATACCTTTAGTATTGTATAGGTCTATGTGCAGCTGTGTGTGTTACCATCAGATGTGCTGCTTGTTCGTTTGCCACCATAAGAAATAAAAAAATATACTTACCGTTTATTTGTTTTAAAATCCCCGCATTAAAAAATGAATCATGGAATCATGGGGAACTTTAAAGATAAGATCACATGAATTTTTTTTTATTCTGTAGAGATATTTTTTTCTTTCTTAAAAAGACACTTACCTGCATTAAATAAATAATCTTTGTAATGCGGAGGACTTTACAAGCATGCAATTAACGCAGACAAATTACACTCAGACTCAGAACAACATTTTGGGGAATGGTGGGAATTGAAACAATGGCACTGGCACGTAAGGTCAGTATCTCAGTCACTACGCCATCTGTGCAGTCAAAATCGTATCAACAATTTACTTTCAATATCCTCACGCCAATATGTATTCTATCTTTGCGGCTATAAGGCCGACTACCACTGATGGATTAGCATAATATTCACACAATTTCTTTACTTTGATCTGATGGTATACCTTTGGGACCCTCACCCGTCTTATATTGCACTCCTCATCATCTTGATCTTGATTATTTAGGGTTTATGTTTTTTTTTATTGCTTTTGGTGGCAAACGAGCAAGCAGCACAGCTGATGGTAAGTGTTACTGCCGCCCATGGCACCTTTGCTATGGCCACCGAAGACAAAGATCGGGTAACGGTGGCCCGCTCGCACGGCGAAAAGAGGTGTTTGCAGGGTGGGTCCATCGGGATGCGCGCCGCCTCTTTTGTTCCGGATGGATTTGTCGGGGCGCGACCACATCCATGGTCCACCCTGCGGAAAAAAAAAAAAAAAAAAAAAATTGGCACCTTTGCTATACCAGGGGTATAGCTAGGCCGTTGCCTACCAATATAAACCCCAAACCTACCCAGTTGGGCTTCCGGCTCTCTCACTCACCAAACGTAGTGCAACAGCACATTGCTCAGACGTCGATCTTCTGCGAGAGTGTGGTACTACCCCGGACGGACCGGCTTGCGGCTATAGACATTTTTTTTTTGGTTCTGTTCGTCCATTCGGACAGGCAAAGGGACCAAAGCCCATACAGCCAAGTCTTATTTAATTATTTTTCATATATTGTTCATCATTTCTTCATATTATGTAGCCTTAATAGTCATTGTCTGTCAGTAAGTCAAGTCGTTACCATTAATCAGGCGCTGATAACCTAATCAATGGTTTTCTTTGGGAATTTTGGGTAAATATGAAAATACACGTAAACCACTATTATACCATATTCACTACACTTCAGCACTTAAATGTACCATATTGCATAAAATACCAGCAAAATTATTCAATATAACACCACAAAACACTAAAGAAATGAATATAATACAAGAGCGTGACATGACATTTCCACATTCGCGCCAAAACTCGCGGCTATAGACAGAAAACTGTCAACAGCGTGGTCCTACCACTTCTATATATACTTTTCTGTTATCGTATATATTACAAAACTTTTCGCAATATTTTATGACCAGACGCATATCTAACAGCCATTCTTCTTTGAAATATCATTGTTAACCAGACAGCATTCCTGTCATCTCTCAGACTTAGGTTTACTTAAACTTTAAATCGTCTTTATATCACCTACGAATAATATAAGGAATGGTAGTAATTTTAACTACAATCACACACCTTGTATTTAACCAACCATTTATGTAATAACGAATTAAAACCATATTGTCACTATCATCCCTTACTTTGGGAAGCATCACGTGGGAGAATAGGAAAAGCACTCTGCTGTGATAATCAATATACCAACTACGTTCGCCAAACGTGGCGATTAAAGTATGGTGCTTAGAGAGACTATGTTCTACAGTGGATCAAGACAGGATGATTCATGACATATGACTTCGTCACTATATTTATATTATACATTAAATTAATCTAAACCAAAATGGCTGCCAACATACAAAATTACATAATATACCAAAAATGATTCCCGCTAAATTCTCCATTGGCGTCGCGAAGACATTTAATTTAATTAAAATTTAATTAAATTGAAACATCTTGAGTATAATATTATAGTTGTGTTTATGTAATTTTATACGCACGCCCCTTAGTGGGTGGGTGTAGGCTTTCGCGCTTCCCCACACCAAGGATTAACGGGATTCCATTAAAATTATTATAATGTAGAGCTGTATTAGGGAAGACTCCTTCGATATGTACCAACCCTCTTGAGTATTCCTAGAAAATTTTGGTGAGAACTATTTATTAAGACTATTATTAATTTACATCATCATCATCACTACTGGTGATATTTTTGTTTTTTTTTTCGATTACCCCGGGAAATCAATGGGATGTATTTATATAAGCGCGATAAATAAAATGTTATTTTAATGGTAAATAGATAAGAGTTTTGGCGGAAATCTGAAAATATTATCATCATCATCATCATCATTCTTCTACTCTTATCCCAATTACTTGGGGTCGATACAATATGTACTCTTATTTCATAGTACTCGTACATATTGTAAAAGTTCGTAGGCAATCGTTTTATGACCGGCCGCCTGCCAGACGTCAACCCTCCTTGGGCATCTAATTGTTGACCAAACCGCATCAGATGGAGTTAGCCCAGGTCATTATAAGTCACCTGTCGTTGTCGACCGTCATCAACAAGATGCTTGACAGCGACAGGTACTGGACGTCGATGGCCTCCTTTTGCGAGGAAGTCATCTCTGCAAAGGAGGCCGCGTAGCGGGAACGCGAAGCACTCGCGTCTGCGAACTCCCTCCGCCGGCGGCGACCAGGGAGAGGGAGGCGCCGCTACGCGCACCTCCTCCTGACGCCTTGAAGGCTGACTGGTCGTGGCTAGATGGCCAAGGGTAGGGGTGTCGGGGATAGAATGTCATTAGACGATCTCTTCGGCACCCCGTAAAAGCGCGGAAGGGACCGCTGCTGGTTTTAGTGGGTATTCCGGCCGCCAACATCTATGGCCGGCGAGTCCCACACACCCTCCCCGTCTGTCACTGGCGGAGGATAGTGCGTAAAAGCATTTCCACAGCGTTAACAAAAAAAAAGGTCATTATAAGTATCTTAGTCCTCTTTCACGACATCCACGAGCAAAGTAAGGGTTGGTAGTATTCGTAGCCGCTATTACACAGTAATACATATATAAAAATATTATATGATATTTTTAATTTTTATTCAATATTTTATTTATTTGGTTATATTGACTAATTATAGTCTATATAATATAATCATCATCTTAGCTCATATATATGTCCCACTGTTGAGCTCGACTCTCATCCATAATTGGAAGGTAATTGACCTACTATACCACGCTAGTCAGACGTGTTGGTATATGGTTTAGTATCGAGCTTCTCTCACTCATCTCTCTCTTATGAACACCCACGGGTAAGATAGACACGGATAAGATAGGGTAATGAAGTGTATTCTTACTCCGTTACCACACGGAAAATATAAAAGAATTGAATTCAAGTATAGTGAATATGATATAAAATTGGTTTACGTGTATTTTATTTTCTGCCAGAATTCCCAGAGAAGTCATTATATTTTATTATTTAGTTATCAATATGAAATTAATGGTTGATTTACCCAATTTACGGATAGACTGTTATTATTTTAGGTCAGTCTTTTCCAATATGTCAGCCACAATGGGGTATTGGTAGGCAGCGGCCTAAGCTATACCCTTGATATTGCAAAGGTCCATGAGCGGCAGTGACACTTACCATCGCCTAATCGCTGCTGCTCGTTTGCTACCATAAGAAATAAAAAAAAAGTATGTGTGTCAGCTCCAATTCACGACTGGAGTTTACTCCTTAAGTACGATTATCAAAACAGGCGCAAAAAAAGCTCATTTGACTAAAAATAATATATATATATTTTGATTTACATCTATTAAAATTGTTCAGTCAAGTATTATCTCACGTCAGAAAGTGAAAGGTGCGCAGAATAGGTTGCGCACCAAAAACGTAGCGAGTTCATTCGATCACTAAATTTTACTCCTCAAATTTTTCTCATACCGGGCGCCTTATATGAAAATCGACTCTTAAGGAGTAAACTCCAAAGAAAAAGACTGGCGAGGCCATAGCTACTCCATTTACTTGCTTGTAGAATTCATCATTCCACATTAAACAGCTGTTTGTTAGGCATTGATGTAACAGTTCAGAATATTATTGTGAGATAGTTTCTTACTTTCGATATAAACCTCCACAGGTAAGTAAGTGAAAAGTGATGTGACATCAAAACTGACCATAGATTCATTATCAGCGAGATGTAAGAACTTTAATTTCACTGACAAAATGGTAAAAGTCTTTTCTAAATGTATTAGTGTATCTTCAGAGTTGTGAGAGGACCTTTGCAATCATCTCAGCTAATTTGTAAGTCGATGTGTCGCTTGTCTCATTATTGGTTGCAGTTTACCATCCACACAATTTAGGCCGTTTTACGCAACGCGGTATAAGGTTTTTGACATCAAGATTTATTTAATACATACATACATATCATCACGCCATATCCCTTGCAGGGTAGGCAGTGAGAACAGAGTGCCAGAGAACTCTATCTCTGCATACTTCACTCGCTTCCTCAACATTCATAATTCTCTTCATACACGCTCGCCGGTTTCGGAGACTCTTGACTCCACCTTCATTCAGTATATGACCGATCTGGTCTAGGTAGGTTAGTCTCGGTCTCCCTCGGTACACGGAATCCTTCCACTTTCGCATTGTATATCTTCTTAACCAGACGTTCGTTCGGCATTGTTTCCACATGTCCAAACCATCATCATCCATCCATTATTAATTAATGGTTTGGTATATTTTTAATAATAATTATCTTTGTAATATTTAAAACGGTATTGATAGGGTCTGTTTGACCTTTTTATAAGTAGTTTCATCCGATAAAAGTTGCTTGATTTTTGCAAAAATCTATCAACGTAATTTGATACGTCCATTATTATGGTAGCAATACCCTTGTCTGCGATGACAATATCTGGTTTAGTTTGCAAATTTTTAAAAATCTTAATAACATTTTTATTTCTAACAAAAAACGAGTGAACACTTATTTTATTTAAAAAAATAACGTTTTTATTTTAAATATATTCACTCGCACGTTTCCTCTACTTCAACGGTATTTTAATCAAAGTGTTTTAAGGTAAAAGATAGATAATAAATCTTCTCTTAAGAGTAACATAAATAATTTATATTTAGATAAAAAATATATACTGATAGGAAACGCCCTTTTGATTACAAAAATAATTAGAAATACGTTAAAAAAATTATAGTTTTAAATTATTGCATATTTAAACCAGAAATTGTAGTGGAATTTTTAATATAAAAGTACCTGTAATTTTGTGATACATAAGATTACCTTACACTTTTCAATAAATATCATTTCATTCCACTAAATGTAATCAATTTCATTTCACTATCGTCAACCGAAATCCGCTGTTGAACAAGTTTTTTTACGTGATACTAATACTATATGTTTCTTTGCTTATTTAGGCTAATCTCCAAAATTGCTGGATCAATATTGACTGAACTTTCACAACTAGATACCTGATATCATAAACACTTAACTATAGAATATCAAGATAGCTATTCGCATACTAATTTACATTTTCACAGTGTAGTACTATTTGGGTATAATGGGTAAATATAAGTGTATTTCGAAGAAAAGTTTAACTTTTCTTCGAAATACACTTATATTTACTAAATCATTTAATCATTTAATAACTAAATCATTTATTTATTAATACGATAAAACTGAATTATATTCTAATCTAGAATTACTAACTGTTAACGTTGATTTTAGCATTTGATATGCTTGGCTTTTTTTTTATAAAGGCCACCGAAGACAAAGATCGGGTAACGATGGCCCGCTCGCAGGGCGAAGAGAGGAGTTGCACGGTGAGTCTGGGGTCACGCGCCGCCGTCACCCCGGACCGATTTGGCGGGGAGAGACGCATCCATAGTCCACCGTATTTAAAAAAAAAAGGTTTTTTTATAAAATTCATTTCAGAACAGAAAAAGAACTAGATATATTAGCTATGTGAGTGGAAAATTAATACATTGAATTGTATATGTAATTACCACAGTAGCTTAAATGACAATTGCAAGCTAGAAAGAATTTTTAGTTATAACAAATTTTTTGAATATGTTCTATCGATAATTATATAAACCCTTATTCTATCGATAATTATAAGGTCTTGTTCTATTAATAATTATGTAATACCTTATTGTATCTATAGTTATAAACCTGTGTTCTATAGATACTTATATAAGGCCTTATTCTATGGATAGTTATAAGGCATTATTCTATTGATAGTTATATGGCCTTATTTTGTCGTTAGTTATATAGCTTTATGCTGTCTTTAGTTATAAGGCCTTCCTTATTGTATCAATAGTTAATATATACGTAACTTCATTCATGTCTCGTCGTTCTCGTCGTAAAGTTACCTATATATCTGGATACTTAACCGAGTATATACTTGAATGAAATCAAAACTGTATTGTTGTACATAAAATAACTTATATCCTTATATCCCTAATATAATACAAACATAACATACTCCATAAATCTCCCCATATACTTTACGTACCTCGTAAAACCGTCAAACTATCAAAGATATTCCACCTTATGCAAATACTCCTTTAAAACTTCCTACGCTAAAACTAATTAATTCTATGGAACATCCACGTTGTATAAGCGAAATTTTGAGTGCCTCCGTCTTCGCTACGTCTCAGGTGGCTGCCCACCCATTTACGCCCAAAAAGGGAGGTTCGGTGGGGACAAATGCGAGCTTCTACTTTCGCGGGTAGATGCGAATGAGTAACGCTACAGTTATGCTGTAATACGAATATTGATTTTCTTAGAGAATGTGCTTCATTCAGATGCTAGTTTATTTTCACCCATAAATATTTCAAATGATTTGAAAGATATTATTTAAAATATAATAATGAGATAGGCGTTTTAACAAAATAACTAACTTGAATTCGCTTCTACATTCTAGAATCCCTGGAGTCCCACAATTTGAATATTGAGAAATATATCTGAAAAGCTGTGCGGTAGCGGCTACGAATACTACCAACCCTTACTTTGCTCGTCGATGTCGTAAAAGACAACTAAGAGCCTTATAAGGACTTGGGCCAACTCCATTTGATGCCATTTGGTCAACAATTATATTCTCAAGGAGGGTTGACGTAAGGCAGGCGTTGGTCATAAAACTATTGCCAATCACTTTTACAATATGTACTATGAAAGGAGAGTACATATTGTATCGACGGAACGCGGCTTAATTCAGTATTTTCTTTATAGTACTTTTTTTTTTAACTATGTGACAATTTATGAAGATATATAAATATTTGTTTATTACTCAAATACACCTAAACTGTTGAACAGATTTGGATGAAAACTAACACACATATACCACTGGATTGATACGTTGGATACTTTTTATCCCTGTAAGGTGTTCCCTTGGGATAATAATGTAATAATGAAATTTTATGTAGTGAAAGTCACACCAGAAACTAATATTGTATATTTCTTTACATGACTGCTGTATGGTAGCTAGCGGCTACAAATACTACGAAACCTTCCTGTGCTCGTGTATATCATAAAAGATGACTAAGAGCTTTTTATCAACCTGGGCCAACTCTATCTGATGCCGTTTGATCAACAATTACATTCCCAAGGAGGGTTGACGTTAAGCAGGCGGCCGGCCATATACTTACCTGCCAATAACTTTTGCAATATGCACGAGTACATATTGCGTCGACCACAAGCAATTGGGATAAGAGCAGGCGAATTATGATACCGAAGTCAAAGATCGGATCGCACGGCAAAGAGTGGTGTTTGCAGGGTGGGTCCATGGGGTTGCGCGCCGCTTCTTCTGTCGCCTCGGACTAATTTGTCGGGGCGTGACCACATACATGGTCCACCTTGCGGAGAAAAAAAAAAGGTGAATTATGATGATGATAGATAGCACATATAGCAAAATACACTAAGTCAACAATCTCGCGTGCCGAATGTCTTAGGTTCAATCTCCACGCATGACAATTCTTTATCCAATTCACAAATGATTATTTTACGTCTGAATTTCATTTGTTAATTACCCCACAATATAAGTTCGAAGTAACAGTACCAAGTTCTTATCTTTACTGAAGTCAAAGACTTGGGTACCGGCTATCAGCCACCATCAGCCACTGCCTAGCAATACAAACCCCAAAACCCACCCAATTAGAATTCCGACTCACTCACTCATGGAACGAAGCGCAATAGTACATGGCCATTACTCAGGCGTCGATCTTCTGTGAAAGTGTGGTACTACGCTGAATGGACCGGCCTGCGACTGTAGACAGAAAACTGTCAACAGCGTTGTCTTTCCATTAAAAAAAAAACATTTGCTATGAGTATATATTAGAATTACTGAAATTTAGCATTAAAATGCTTAATTATTTATAAAACCCGATTACGAAGAGAAAAATGATGTCACAAGCGGGATTCGAACCCGCGCCTATTGGGATTCCGGCCCAATCGTGCTGCCACTACATCTACTAGTTACCTTAAGACATAAATATGATACGAAGCGAAATTTGCATGTCCTACAATAAGTCACGGTGGTGTAGTGGCAGCACGATTAGGCCGGAATCCCAATAGGCGCGGGTTCGAATCCCGCTTGTGACATCATTTTTCGCTTCGTAATCGGGTTTTATATGTATATTAGAATTTAATTATATAATATTATTAGTTATATCATCACAACTCATATATGTCCCACTGTTGGGCTCAAACCTCCTCCATGGCGGTAGGGAAATTGATCTACTACACCACGCTGGTCAGACGTGTTGGTATAGGGTTTTATTTCAAGTTTTCCATCTCTTGCATAGATGTTATATGCATTTTATATCCCTTAGTTGTCTCTTACGATCACCCACGGGTAAGATAGGGGGTGGTGAGTTGTATTTTTACTCCGTCACGAAAGATTATTAGTTAGGGGACTTCCATTAATCACGTGATCTTCTTTTAGCATTTTTTAACCCCCGTCCCCTTGGTGATACGTGGTGAGATTTAAAACTATGAAGGTTTAGAACTTCGTGATTTTTGTCAAACCCCTCCCCCCCTTTCAAACCTCACGTGATTAATGGACGGCCCCTTATATATAATCTTATTAAGTATTAGATTCACGATGATAATATATTTGTAAAGATACATTTCTATATAGATATGTTGATAAAATCTTCTTTGTTCGCAATCCATTCACGTTGCAATACGGATGAGTTGGAACTAAAGATGGCGTCTTGCGAATCTTAAGAACGATGCTGGTAGTTCGTTCTCAATCTAACTTTGTTCTATTCAAGCGTACTAGGGCTGTCAAATACGAATAAAATATAAAATAACATTTATTTTCTCCGTGTAGTGAAAAGTTAAGTATACAATCTTGTTTCTAGTGGGAGTCCTCAAAAATTTAATGAGTGGTCACCTGAAGAATATGCAAGAAATGTCTTATGTTCTGTAAAACTCGAAAAACTCACTGTGATCGTTAATAGACATGTGTAAGTAATGCGAGTGATGCATCACACGTAATATTACCCGACCGCGTACTGTCATATTACACATTGCGCGACTAAACATGACATGACATTAAACATCACATGACATTAAACATCACACATCACATTAAACATGACGCCGAACACTCGTGTACTGTTATGTATTTCTGCAATGTTCGGTAATTTGGTAATGGTTACCTATCTCTCAAACGCGCCGTGTGTCTTTTCGGGAGAGTGAGAGGGATAGAACGACTGGACCGCGCTGCGGTCGATAGATTGAACTCTATTTTTAGAACATTAAGGCTTATATTAAATGAAATGTCATGTGTGATGTTTGAAGTGATGGTAAAATGTAATATTACTCGGCACAAAATGTAATGCCATATAACATCACTTCGCGAAGTACTGTTTCGCGCATGTCTAATCGTTAACTGTCCATCGTTAGTGGATGATCTAGTATGATGTATGAATTAATTATGTTTACAGATTTTATACCCTTTTAATTTAGTGTTCACTATTTCAGTTTTACGTATTCATATTACATCAGAGTCAACACTGTAGTGTAACGTGTTTCACGGCTGAGTGAATGAATTCCAAGTGACAAAAGGGAAAATCTAAATTAAATCATGGCCGTACATATTGCACGAATTACGAAGGCGTTTTTACTAATACAAGTACTTTTATACTTAATAGTAAGAGTCCAAGGTTATGGATCAGCATATTGTGCAACAAAAGCGACGGATGAGGCACGACTGTATGTACCGGAGATGCGAATGTTCAGATGGATGTGTGGTGTAACGAGAATGGATAAAATAAGAAATGAACTTATAAAAGGGAGTTTGAATGTTGCGCCAGTGACAAAAAGTTAAGGAACGAAAGGTTGACATGGTATAGACATGTGATGAGACGGGATGAAAGTAATGTTGTGAGGAAAGTTTTGAATATTAATGTTGAAGGCTTTAGGGGTAAAGGTAAGACCAAAGAAAAGATGGATGGACTGCGTGAGGCATGACATGGAGAGACAGGGAATGACTGCAGAGAAGACGTTTGATAGGACTGTATGGAGGAAGATGACATAATGCATCGACCCCAAGTAATTGGGATAAGAGCAAGATGATGATATGAGTAAGAGTCCAAGGTTGATATTCGATTCAATCACAAAACGAAGTTTTACTTATATTTTGTAAATATTAATTTTAATTGTAAATTTTTACTATTTCTGGATACGAGGAAAAGAAAAATGTTAATGGAGAAAAGGAAATATATTATCATTCATCTTTCTATATTTGTCACATGTCAAGCCAGTATCTCACGCTAGCTAGATTGATTACTTCTCTTAGAGTGACGTTATTTTTTTTATTGCTTATGGTGGCAAACGAGCTAACAGCACAACTGATGGTAAGTGTCGCTGCCGCCCATGGACCTTTGATATACCAAGGGTATAGCTAGGCCGCTGCCTACCAATATAAATCCCAAACCCACTCCAGTTGGGCTTCTGGCTGATGATGATGTTATTTATAGATATCTTTTAAATCTATATTAACACAAACACAGAAAAAGAAGAGGTGTTGAATTATATCTATGTTTCATCATCACAAAAATAATACAAAATAAGGATTAATCTGATGTACTATGTATTTTGATTTTCAAATTCATACGATAACGAACTCCTTAAAATAAGATTCAGTATATTCATGAAAAGTATTTATTTTAAAGAGTTCGTTATCTTAAGATGATCTTTGCATGTGTTTGTCCCAACATTACTATATGGAAGCGAGAGTTGGGTATGCAGAAAAGAGCATGAAAGCAAAATTAATGCGGTCGAAATGCTGTCTCTACGGAAAATCTGTGGAGTTAGGCTGACTGACCGCATTCGCAACGACGACGTAAGAGAACGAGTAGGTATGAAAGAGAGTATTGGTGTAAAGATGCGAAAGGGAATGCTCCAATGGTTCGGACATGTGGAAAGAATGCCGAACGAACGTCTGGTTAAGAAGATATACAATGCGAAAGTGGAAGGATGTAGGTACCGGGGGAGACCGAGATTCACCTACCTAGACCAGATTGGTCACGTGCTGAAAGAAGGTGAAGTCAAGAGTCTCCGAAACCTGCGAGCGTGTATGAAGAGAAATATGAATGTTGAAGAAGCGAGTGAAGTATGCAAGGATAGAGTTCTCTGGCACTCAGTTCTCTCTGCCTACCCTGCAAGGGATATGACGTGATGATATGTATGTATGTGTATCTTTGTATGGGGTATGAAAGAGTCTGAAAACAAAGATCTGTAGTCCATGGAATCCAAGATTTCCTAGTCTACACCTGGCTTTACGACACGGTAAATGGAGTCTTTTAATAGTCCTAGATATTTCACATCAAGCAACGGAAAGAACTTTGCTTGGTATTAATCTTCAGTATGATACATTTTAAGAGTATAAATATGAAACAAAAAGTAAAGTTTGAAAAAATATATGTTTTTTTTTTAAATATTTATACCTATTTATAATTATTGATCTGGCAACCCTAACTATCCGAAATTCAAAACGGAACGCGGGGTGGTGGGCGTTATAAGTAAGTACGTGTTTCTAAGTTCGCGATTATATTGTCGGTTTGCGAATGCCTGATTTATTTGTGTTGCCACTAATTCCGAATATATTTCCCTATTTAGGGGGAAGGCAATAACTTGTTCCGGGATAATTTATTGATATATAAACTAAGATGTTTAGTTAACGTTAAGAATTTTCGATTAGAGATCTTAAGATTATGTGTAATAAATAGAACTTAAATAAGTATAATTACAAGTTGGAATAATAATAATAAACTTTATTACTTACTTGATAATAGTTATCATATTAATTTTAATCTTTCTCATCGTATATAAACATAGTCCCTAAGGGTTAAGTGCCCTTTGTCGCCCCGAATGGAACGAACGACGTGTGTCCATTACATAGCCGACCAAAAAAAATCGCATATAAACATGTAAGTGCTTATCAGAAGGATTCAATGTTGACCCTCGAATGTGATATTACTGGCATTTTTAAAAGAAGGCTTTTTATTCTTGAGAATGTCGATATGTAAGGCCCCATATACATACATAAGTTTTAGTTACCATAATATTCAAGTAGGTACACGCTTTTGTTACCAACTATAATTTTTGTTTAAATTACTTGATATAAGGAAAATAGGAATATGTAGGAAAATTGTAGCAAATAGATATAAATCTCTAAAATAAATATGATTTGTTTGGACCTGAGACACCTTAGCTCTTCTTCTTCTTCTTCTTCTTATGTATTGGCAATCAGCTACATGTACGAGCTATTGGTGCCAGTGTCAAGTTATAAATATTTTCACGTTTTTAGTCTTTCAAGTCAGTCGTTGTCTAAGTCAAATTGTCACCATTAACAGTCCAATGGCACTATTAATGGTATCTTGTGGGAATTTTGATGGGAAACGAAAACGTTGTAAAGCACTTTTATATGATACTAGCTTCTGCCCGCGGCTTCGCCCGCGTAAAAGGTTACTTTCCTAAAGTTTTTGATCCCCTATTTTTATTTTTGACCGTCAGTAATACAGTGCAACGGTATTACAATACTCAGGGTTGGAACTTCATTACTGGACTGCTAGATGGCGTTGAAGAAGCTAGATTTTGAGATTTTTTGAAAAACAATTTTTTTTATTTTTCATAAAAAAATTTTGATTTTTTTTAATAAAAAGTATCCTATGTTACTTTTAATACCTCCAAGAATATGTGTACAATGTTTCATGATGATCGGTTCAGTAATTTTAGCGTGAAAGCGTAACAAACAAACTTACATTCACATTTATATATTAGTAGGGATTCACTACATTCCAGTATTTCCGCACATCACATTACATAAATGCCATCAAAATTATCTAATATAACACGTTAAAACACTAAGATATCGAATATAATACAAGAGCACCACATGACGTTTTCAAAGTCCCGTCAAAAGTCTCCACCTTAGCTCTCTTGTAAAGTATTCGAAACGTCTGGAAATTAAAAACCAAATACAAACGCGATAGAATCCGTAAAAATAGTTTTTATTCAAATGTATTACACATGTCTCTCCATCTCCCGTAAATATCAGACATCATTGAGGAAACTATAATTCAAAACCCGAAATGAATGATGTTAAAAAATATAATAAAAATCCCATTGATCCCCCTTTACTTTCCTGCGGATATGTTAAAAACAATTAGAGGTATATAAATAGCAGTAGTATTAGAGCGAAAATTTAACTTTTACAATATGTACTATGAAAGAAGAGTACATATTGTATCAACCCCATGTAATCGGGATAAGAGTAGGAGATCATTCTCCATCTATATATATATATAGATATATATATATATATATATATATATATATATATATATACATACACATATATATATATATATATATATATATATATATATATATATATATATATATATATATATATATATATATATACACATACATACATATCATCACGCCATATCCCTTGCAGGGTAGGCAGAGAGAACAGAGTGCCAGAGAACTCTATCTCTGCATACTTCACTTGCTTCCTCAACATTCATAATTCTCTTCATACACGCTCGCCGGTTTCGAAGACTCTTGACTCCACCTATGTTCTCACCTTCTTTCTTCTTCACCTCCTCTATGTTTGTATATATATATATATATATTTATATATATATATATATATATATATATATATATATATATATATATATATATATGTACATATAATCTCATTCTCGCGCGGAAAGGTTCATGGCGTCAGTGACACTTATCATCAGGTGTGCTGCTTGCTTGTTTGCCACCATAAGCAATAAAAAAAATAACTTATAATATTTTTTTTCATATTCTAATTAGTAAATATTCTATATAGTAAATATTCCTATTATATTTGAATATATCTACCTAATACTCTATCCCTAATCTCTCTAATACACTAAAAACAAAATACAGAGCAAGGCTCGGTGATTCAGATATTGTAATAAAACAGTGCTTACAAAATGTCACTCAATATTATATATACAAAATTATACATATGTGTATATATCTGAAATGTGGTGTAGTATTATACATGGTATAGTGTATAGACATGGTACGTACATATTTTAATACATTATCTCGCGGTGTGTAAGGAGATGGGAACCAAGATGGCTACGGTTTCAAACACTTCTTAGAGCGCGCGGGGCGTCGGCTCTAAAGTATGGATACGGCTAATATTTTACTGTCACATGATTCAAATTACTGATATTTAGTATTTAACATGCTAAAATTCAGTAAAAAATGAATGTCACATGTGGGACGCGAACCCACACTTTTTGGCAACCCCTTCCAATCGTCCTACCAGTTAGACAAATGTGAGCTGTCCCATGACATTCAATTTGCGGCTCGTATTATTTGGTTGTTGTTATGAGAAACGTGTATGATCTACCCGATCATGTTTTCTAATCATTTATTAAAATTAGCTGTGTCGTAGCGGCTACGAATACTACCAACACTTACCTTACTCGTAGATATCGTAAAAGATGACTAAAAGCCTATAACGACTTGGGCCAACTCTAGCTGTTGCCGTTTGGTCAATAATTACATTCCCAAGGAGGGTTGACGTCTGGCAGGCGGCCGGTCATAAAACTATTGCCAGTAACTTTTACAATATGTACTATATGAAACAAGAGTACAATATGAAAGATGAGTACATATTGTATCCACCCCAAGTAATTGAGATAAGAGTAGGAGAATGAAGAATTATTTATTAAAATTAGTTCCCATAGAAAAAAGTTCTGAGGTACCACTTAATAAAAATACGTTGACCACTTAATAAAAATACGTTGACCACTTAATAAAAATACGTTGGAACTGGGAATCACGTCCTTTTTCTGGAGTCGTCTAAAAATATTGACTAAATTACTTGTCTAGCGACCTACCTAGCTCAGCTACAACACGCAAAAAATTCTACCTTCACAATCCATCTAATCATTAACTTATTAACATATACTATTAGACTAAGATATCCTCTTAGGTGGAACTGTAATAATGACCTTGACAAGCGGATTAATGGTTGCTCTTACTATGATACATTTCCCTTTACAATTTAGTACTATAGTCTATCTAATCTAAGTAGTGCACTTTGACAGCTGTCGAAGTAAGTTGTCTAGATATGTAAACCAAATAATCGCGATCGAAAATATCCGATTTTAGTGAGAAATCGATATTGATTCTTTGTAATTAATAATCGGTTTATTTTTTTATTTTACAAAAAGGAGATGAAAAATTAAGTGCTAAATTAATAGTAAACAAATTTAATTATCTCATCATAAAATCTGTTCATCATAATTAGTAGGATTAGGTTAAGAAAAAACAAGAACTGGATTTGGATCAGCTATTTATTCAGAATCACTACTATTACTTGAATTATCATCATCGCGAACCTTAATAATTATTTCCTTATCAATAACATTGTCGAAACGTACATCTCTGTCAAAATCACTATTCGATTAAATATATCAATCTAATATTTTTACCGATTATTTGGATATTCGTGAATTGGAAGTTGTCAAGCACTACTGTGTAGAACGTGATGACATGACATTGTAAGATCGTTAATAATAATTACTATTTACCATGTTATTTTTATTTTAAATTAGTTTTACGAGTTTCAACATTACATTATTGTACAAGAAAGTCACCCGCAACGTTAATTATGTAAATAACTTAATAGTTCTTTAAAATTTCAGATTTATTGTTTGCAATCATGTGTATACGTTTGACCAAGGTTATTGTGTATTAAAACATGCGAAACGTCAAAATGCACTTCTTAGATTAGGTGAACTATAGTAAAGCCACACTATTGATAGTTTACTGTCTACAGCCGCGAGCCAGTCCGACCAGGTTAGCGCTACACTCACGTATAAAAAAAAACACAAAGCAGTCATGAGGATTGTTGACAGAAGTGAAAACTTAAACCTATGTAAATAATGAATATTATAAATTAAAATAGAACAAAGTACGTATTTGTTCAAGCGCCTACTTGAATGTCACCCGCAACAATACGCAACTAAAAACTTCGGCTATTACAATTACTCAAGCGCATACATTATTTTTTAACTTACTCACTCTCATTGTCGGTAATGTGCTGTACAGCCACAATATACGCAAATTAACTTATAAATCTTTTTATTTAATTATACAAACTTAAAGACCCCAACAGTATTGCATCTAATTTTACGACGCTCGCACTGTTTACTTCGCTGCATAGCAAGAATATCACGCGCATGTGCTTGGGATCTACGGACTCACTTTCTTTCTCTCTCCTACTTTCTACCCTTGTGTATCTTTCTTTCTCTCTCCCTCTTGCGTTGGAATATTGGACGCTACTCGTTGCTAACGCTCGCGCTGGCCTGTAACAAGCATACTACGCGCATACATTCGAGTGCCATTACGTTAAACGTTTAACGCAACCTTGTTGGAAGTCGCATTAGAAGTTTCACTTCAAAAAGACTTCTGAGTAGTGGCAATGTGTGTTGCGCTTCGTTCAGTGAATGAGAGAGTTCGGAGCTAAACTTACTGGTGGTTGGTAAGCAGTAAAGAAAATCCCTACTTTCGCCCAATCTTACAGTGATCACTCAGACAATTTTTGAAACTCACACAGAAAAGCCAAGGGATTAGTAACTTAATGGCATCATTTAGAGAAAAAATAAAATAAACAATAGTGATACAGTGAAAATAAATGCCAATCATCCTGCTCTTCCTCCCATTACTTGAGGTCAAATTTATGACCGGCCACCTGAGAATATAATTGCCAATCAGACAGCATCAGTGTGAATTGGCCCATGATGTTGATGTGAAGTTTTAGTTAACTTTTACTACACCCACGAGCAAAGTAAGAATTAGTAATATTCGTAGCTGCCATAACATAGATGCCAAAAGATATATCAATAATATAAATAGTCCATCTCCATATAATTAATACGTGAAATTATTATATCGCTGTTAGTTTTCGCGCGCCCCACCAGGGGGCGTTGGAGGGTGTGGGTACAAGCCCCGCGTGATAACTTGCTACATCACCGTTTACTTATTTACATAATTACATATAATTCAAGATTGTGTACGAAATTTCGTATCAATATATTTTATATGACGTTTTTAATTATTTAGTAAATAGAAAATTTTATAAGCCTTTACCAAACTATTTTTACAGATTTTATCGCGTTTGTATTTGATTTTTAATTTCAAAAAATTACAGCGTTCATGGTCACGGGAGGATTAGTGTGTCTCACGTCCAACAAGTCATCGTTATTACAGAGATTTATATTTACCCGCCACAATATTAGTTATAAAATTATGACCCACATTTTTAATATTGCCAGTACAAAAAACAAAGTTTCGATATATAAAATTTTATATTGCTCATGATCAGTTATTATTAAACGTATAATTTATGATAATTATTATATTGGGGCAATTTACTAGTTTAAAAACCTAACAAGTCTAATAAGCTACCACCGATTCGGAACGAGGTCATACTTTTTTTTTTTTTTTTTTTGGTGGACTATGGATTAGTCTCGCCCCGCCAAATCGGTCCGGGGTGACGGAGAAGGCGGCGCGTGACCCCATAGACCCACCGTAAAAACTCCTCTCTCTTCGCCGTGCGAGCGGGTCACCGGGACCCGATTTTTAACTTCGGTGGCCCGCCCGGCGGTTCACCCTCGCGGGTTCCTCTCGTCGACGCCCCGACAGATTTCGCCGTCGGGGCGTCGCCCTCACGCGGTGGCCTCATGTCGGGTGACCAGACAATTCCCCGGTCCGATCACCCGAAGCCTCGGTTAGGGCGGCATCAGGCGCAGGTATTCGCGCCTGCGCCGCCCCGGCCGCTGGCGGCGGCCCGGGGCGCGGGAATCCTCCCTTGCCCGTTCCACCGCTTCCTTCTGCGAGATGACAGCCTCGCAGAAGGCGGCGACCGCGTCCCAGTTCCTGATGCTGTCGACCATCGCCCTCGCGACGGCCGGCAGCATCAGGTCGGCACCGATGACAGCGACGAGATCACGGCGCTGCCGCTCCCATCCCGGACACACCTCCAGCGTGTGTTGCGCCGTGTCCTCGTCACTCCTGCAGTGGTGGCAGGCCGGAGTCCACTCCCTATACACGACCCTGTGCAGGTACAACCCGAAACACCCGTGCCCCGTCAATACCTGCACCAGCTGAAAGGCGAGGACCCCGTGCCGCCGCTCCATCCACTCTATCAATACGGGCCGGAGGGCCTCAACGGTCTCCACACCGTGCCTAGACCTCTCATGCCGCGTAGCCCAACGGGCGATGACGTCTCGGCGGGCATCCACGCGCCAGGTGGCTATCTCGCTCAACGATGGGGAGCCACCTTCCTCGCGCGCTGTGATAACCCACCGGTAGAGGTCGGAGAGCATCTCCGCCTCTAGGTCCCACGGGGGTGTCCCGGCTAACAGGCACGCCGCCTCTGTCGACACCGTGCGGTACCCACGAATGGCTCTGACCGCCATGGCTCTCTGTGGCCTCCACAGAACCGTCCTGAGCTGGGCGTTCAGAGCCCTCGCCCACACGGGTGCGCCGTACATGGCCATCGAGCGGATGACCCCCGCATACAGCTGTCGGCCCTCGAAACTGGGTCCGCCCACGTTCGGCATGAGTCGAGAAAGGGCGGACGCCGCGCCGACAAGCCGGGGAGCAATCTGTCGGAAATGCTCCCGGAACCACCATCGCCCGTCGAGCACCAGACCCAAGTACCTCATATGGGCCTGGATGCTGATGTGGATGGAGTTTACCACTATCGAGGCGCCGATGGGTAGCCTCAACGAGGTCATACTGAGAAAGCGGTAAAAAAAGTTCTCTTTTTTTATTGCTTATGGTAGGAAACGAGCAAGAAGCACAGCTGATGGTAAATGTTACTGCCACCCATTGACTTTACAATACCAAGGCGGCGCCTACCAATACGAACCATAAACCCACCCAGTTGGGCTTCTGGCTCTCTCGCTCACCGAACTAAGCGCAATAGCACATTACCATTACTCATACGTCGATCTTCTGCGAGAGTGTGGTAGTAGTAGTAGAGCGGGCCGGTCTGCCTGGGCTAGCCCAGGCAGACCGGCCCGCTCTGGCTCGCGTCTGTAGACAAAGAATTGTCAACATCGTAGTTCTACCACTACTCGTCATAATACGTATGTAATATTTGCGTAAACACCAGAAATCATTGAGCATTTACCAATATTTTTATTTATTACTCTACTTATTCCATCTCTTGAACTTGCTAAATTCAAAACCTCCTCTATTTTTCAAATAACTCGATTTTCTCCATAAACCACAAGAGTTGGTCAATTTTAGATAAACCCTATTTTCTCAAACCATTTAATTAATATTACTGAAAAGGAGTCTTCTCCAGGAACGTCACCGGTACTACGATAGCCCTTTTTTCTGTTTTTTTCCTGGTGGGCCATGGAGTAGTTACGCCCCGCCAAATCGGTCCGGGGCGACCATAAACCCACCCTGAAAAGAGCCTCTCTTTGCCGTACGAGCGGTCCACCGATACCCGATCTTTATCTTAGGTAGCCCGAACTACGCTAGCTTGACAGATTAGGATAGAGTTTCATTACATATCTAGTGGTAGAGCCGCATTACTGACAGTTTTCTACTTGCAACCATAAATAGTTGGCTCTGCCGAGGTAAAACTGGCAAAAAAAAAAAAAAAAAAAAAAATAACCTTTGGTTAGAAGTAATTTGCTGCTGCACTTCGTTCTGTGAGCGAGACGGCCGGAAGCCCAAACCTGTATTGTAGGCAACTACCTAATTCTAGTTATTACTTACCCCCAGGATCCCAGTAGGGTCACAGAGCGGACGGAGCGCCCGCGTTTCCACGGTGGGCTGTGGGGCGTCTTGACAGGGATCTATTGGCGGAGGCGGCTATCGTTCATACGTGGCTGTCCTCACCACCCCCAGCGGACGGAGTGGACGCTGAGGCTGTCCGCATCCGCAGTGCGTTAACGCAAATATGCGATGCGGCCATGCCCAGGGTACGGCGTCTACCTCTGAGGCAGGGGGTCTACTGGTGGTCCCCAAGACTGGCGGACCTTCGTGCGGCGTGCATTAGTTCCCGGAGGTCCTAAACCCGCAGCCGGCGGCGTCACCGTGACGCTGAGTGGGAGGGCCAGCTGTATGAGGCGTACCGCAGTGTACGGACTGCTTTTCGGTTGGCCATCCGATCCGCCAAGGACGGCCGCGGAGGCTGTCGTCGGTGGAGGAATGCTGTTGGCGGTGTCATTGGACATCGCCAACGCATTCAATAGTCTGCCATTCAGCTGCATCAGGGAGCCGCTCCGATTCCATGGAGTGCCCTTCTATCTGAGGCGGCTGGTGGCAGACTATTTGGAGGGGCGCAGTGTCCTCTGCGCGAGTCCCGCAGGGGACATTGTGCGGACGCCCATGTCGTGCAGTGTTCCGCAGGGGTCGGTTCTGGGGCCGACTCTGTGAGACATCGGTTACGACTGGGCGTTGAGAGAGAGTCTCCCCGCGGGCTGAGCGTGATATGCTACGCTGACGACATGCTCGTCACAGCCCGGGGCAGGACACTCGAAGAGGCGGCGAGCCTGGCCACTCTCGGCACCGAGGAGATGGTCAGACGAATGAAGGCACTGGGGCTCAGGGTGGCCCTAAATAAGACGGAGGCCCTTCTATTCCATGGGCCCCGCGTAAGGCTGCCTATCAGCGCCTCGTTAGTCGTCAACTCCATCCACATCAGTATCCAGGCCTATATGAAGTATTTGGGCCTGGTGCTCGACGGGCGTTGGTGGTTCCAGGAGCATTGCCGCAGGATTGCTCCCCGGCTGGTCGGCGCGGCGTCCGCCCTATCGCGGCTCCTGCCGAACGTGGACGGACCCAGCTTTGAGGGCTGACGACTGTATGCGGGGGTGATCCGCTCAATGGCCATGCACGACGCACCCGTGTGGGCGAGGTCTCAGACCGTCCAGCTCAGGGCTTTTCTGTGGCGCCCACAGAGAGCCATGGCGGTCAGAGCCATCCGCGGATACCGCACGGTTTCGACCGAGGCGGCAAGTGCATTGGCCGGAACACCCCCATGGGACCTAGAGGCGGAAATGCTCTCCAACCTCTACCAGCGGGTTAATTTAGCACGCGATGAAGGTGGCTCCCTATCGCTTAGCGAGATAGCCACCTGGCGCGAGGAAGCCCGCCGGGACGTAATCACCCGTTGGGTTACGCGGCTGGAGAGGCCTAGACACGGTGTTGTTACCGTTGAGGCCCTCCAGCCCGTACTGATGGAATGGATAGAGCGGTGGCATGGAGTCCTCTCCTTTCGGTTGGTGCAGGTCTTGTCGGGGCACGGTTGCTTCGGCAAGTACCTGCACACGGTCGTGAGGAGGGAGTCGACTCCGTCCTGCCACCAGTGCGGTAGTGACGAGGACACGGCGCAACATACGCTCGAGATATGTACGAGCTGGGATGGGCAGCGCCGTGACCTCGTCGCTGTCATCGGTGCCGATCTGGCGCTGCCGGCTGTCGTGAAAGCGATGGTCGACAGCGTCAGGAACTGGGACGCGGTCGCCGCCTTCTACGAGGCTATCATCTCGCTGAAGGAGGCGGCGGAGCGAGTCCGGGAGGATTCCCTCCATGGGGACTCAATCCGCCACCGGCGCCTCGGGCGGCGCAGGCGCGAATACCTGCGCCTGATGCCACCCTAACCGAGATTTCGGGTGATCGGACCGGGGAATAGTCCAGTCACCCGAGGTGAGGCCACCGCGTGAGGACGACGCCCCGAAGGCGAAAGTTGTCGGGGCGTCGAAACGAGAGGAACCCGCGAGGGTAAACCGCTGGGCGGGCCACCGATGACAAAGATGTACCGGTAGCCCGCTCGCACGGCGAAGAGAGGTTTTTGCAGGGTGGGTCTATGGGGTTGCGCGCCGCCTCTTCCGTCGCCCCGGACTGATTTGGCGGGTTGCGACCACGTCCATAGTCCACCGCAAAAAAAAGGTGTTTACATAATAATCATTTCATTTAAAAATAATTAATAAAACCACTACCATCTGGATAAAGTTAACGAGTTAATGTGTCCTCATGTTAATCATTGAAATTAGCCACCTTCTACAAACCCACATCTTGAAAAGAGCTTAAAAGAAGTCATACCGCGTTCGCTCCTTTGCCGAAGTTTTCAAATAATTACCAGAGCAATTTTTATATTAAAAAAAAAATAGAATTGTCATACAAATAATAGCAACACGTTTGTTCATTGCCAGTACAGCATTTAAAAAATCATGATTAATTTTTTTTTTTTTTCGTAAATATTTTCATTCTAATTTAAGGTTTATTTTCAAGCTATATAAAATGTTAGTATAACACGAATAACAATAGGAAAAGTTTCTTCGTTTCCTCAACAATACAAATATGGTACTAATCACATAACATTTCCTGTCTTCTATTCTTTGATATTGTATCTTTTACTTGGACTCTTTTAAGTTCAGGGTTTCTTGAATATTGACAATATGAACGTGAAACATGTTCATATTGACCTCAATTTGTCTCTGGAGAACAGAGTTTATTTTGCTTTAGTTGTAAAGATAGTATACAGTATTACCTTCATGGCTCTCAGTTTACAAAATTTAAAAGTAAAAATTACTATGACATCTAAATAGACAATTTGTGGATAAAACAATGTCTTTAATACTTTGAATGCAATATTATATTCATATGGCGATATAAAACGATATTTAATTTTCAAATACACTATTGAGTTTTTAAATACATTTAAAATGGATAGTACATCTTGCAAAGACGCATATGAAGCGACAGTTCAAGACACACATCCGTCACCAATGAATTTGGAAGAATTTTTGCCATGGGCCTGCTCTCAATTCCAATTTACTTTTATTCCTATAATCAAGAGAATCGAAATGCGTAAGTTTTAGATCACTTTATTGATTTAAATACTCCTAGAAGTACAAATAAATTTAAAGCCTGAGGTAGAAACGCTTTATTTTCGGTAGGCTATGGTCCGGATACACGCCGCCCGTTCCATCCGGGGCGACGGTAGGGCAGCGCGTGGCCTCATAATCCACCGTATTCTCTCCTCATCATCATTGGGAGGCCACTGGTACCGCTTCCTTGTCATCCGTGGCCAGTCCGGCAAGGTAAAAAGGCTAGCAAAAGTAATATTATCTTTTTTGAATTAGATCACCAATATTACAAAGAACATCAATATAATAAATATGGTAATATTGCTGAGATAGAAATCGGTTTTACGTAGATACTTGTTTCAAAACAAGAAAAGAGATCTTATATGTTGCTAGTAGTTCAAACATTTAATAATTCTAAAATGTATATGCTTACAGATTCTATTAGTCGTCTATCAATAATCATAAAAGGAAATAGAGGTCTCAAAAATAAAGAAAAAGATGTGGAAGCCGAATCATATGTAGCAGGAAGCATGTCTCTATCTAGTCTCTATAAAGCCTCTAAACTTGAATTAAGTACAATCGTATTTATTAACACTGTTTATGATAGCAATAGAAACTTAATACAACTTAAGTTCTTGAATAACTTAAATGTTCCTAATGTTTTAATAAAATTAATAGGTCTTGTAGTGCCATTTCATCCATATTTAACGGCAATTTACATAAATAGCGGCTTGAAACAAAATGCGATGTATGAGCTTGAGAAAATATTGAAACTATCTAAAGTCACAGAATTAACACTTGATAACACAGAACTCGTGCAGGCGAATTATTACATACTACTGAGCGCAAATTCGCGCATAAAATATCTATCACTAGCTAGATGCAAGGTAAATGATACTGTAGTTGAAAAGATAGCTCTGACATTAATATGCCCTTTATCTGCGGGTCAAAATTTATGCGTGCTAAATTTGTCATCAAATAGAATCACAGATACAGGTGCAAAGCATTTGGGAGACATGCTGAAAGTTAATAGAAAACTGTATTACTTAAATTTATCTGATAATATGATCACAGATGTAGGTGCTGAAAGTATATTGGACAGCTTAAAAGAATTTCCTCTTACGTCTGATAATATTCAAGACATGAAAAGGGAGCACATGGCTTACTTGAAGAAAAAAGATGCGGTAGTAGAAAATACTATTAATGAAATGCGTATAACTGAGATGGTTAAAAAAAGTACAAAAAAGAAATCACCAAAACTTACTGCATCCCGTTCATCTAAGAAATGTAAGACACTTGAAGGAAAAATTCCGAGCAGTGTATCTGTAATGGACGATACGTGGTATAATAAAGCTGTTTCTACTGCTGAACTTACGTTACAATCTTTTACACATCCATTCAGTTCCGGTAATACTCGTATAAGAGATGGAGTCGGTTATTGCTTGGGAAACAATACTCTGGGCTACTTAAACCTGGCTTATAATAATCTCACTTATTTTACTGTAAAAAAGATTTATGAGGTTGTATGTAAACAACAAGAATTGAATAGAAGTCCTAAAGGTCTGATAAATATTAGTATTGATGGTAATTATATGCCTGAATCTTGCACAGAGCTATCAGAAATTGAGTACATCCTTGCTGCCGATTTAGTTACTTCTAAAAAAGTTTCAACCATATTCAAGAAAAAGAATACTGGTAAGGCTACAAAGTAATATAAATGTAACATAAAATATATATTTTTAAATTTCTTATAAAGCCGTAGAAGTCTCCTAAATGCCTTCATGAGAAGAATACATAAATAATCGCCTTTACGACTAACGATTAAGTGAATTTTATATACGCTATTTTTTAAATATAGAGAATATTTAAAAATTAATATATTTAAACTAATTTACGACTATAGTACATTACTGCAGCCGCCAGCAAAAGAGACATTGATGAACGAACGTGTAAAGTCGTAACACTTATACGTAAGCCTATCGATTCCTAGTTGTGGCCAAGGCTTGTATAGTACTTTTCTCAAATAATGCGTGGAAATTAAAACTGAGTAGTACTAAGTAGAGTATACATGACGAACAACAAACAACATTTTTCACGCGGCAAAGGGTTAAGTTGTTTTTTTTTTCTTTCATTATCAAACAGGTTTCTTTTTCAAGCCAGTTCGAAATTTAAATAAAACTCTGATAAGTTGCCTATTTAGTTACCATATTTTGAAGTAACAAATCGTTCCATTTTTAAAATACACTTTTCGATTTATCTCGAAGAAGGTTGTCAAAATAATGCTCAAATTTCCAAGCATGTTTGAGAAAATATTATATTACTTTGCAGAGTTTTAATTTTATGATTAAGTTTTGGTATAATTAACAATACTAAAAAAATATTAAATGCTGTAAATGTATAATTAATTTTAAATTTGATGATAGTTGATATTAAAATAAAGTTGATATTTTTCAAGAAGTTTTATTATTGTGTATGTAAAAATATATTGATGCGTAAGGTTACATGATGTGGTGACGGAGTGAGAATACAATTCACCACTTCCTATCTTAACCATGGGTAATCGTAAGGGATATAAAACGCATATAACATCTATACGCATACATACAAGAGAAGGAAAACTCGAAACAAAGCTTTATACCAATACTCCTGACCAGCATGGTATAGTAGGTCAATTTCCCTCGAGGTGCTAAGTCAGAAACCTCCCCATGGTGCACCCTGGGCACGAGCGACCATTCCTTGAATACTTGCTATCACTGGAATTGTCGCTCGTGGCGAATATCTGACATGGTAGGGTAGGCTTTCGTTTCTCTTCTGAGGATGAGAGAGTCTCCCTGGGAGGTTAGCCTGGATGGGCTGCAGGGCTTGGTTGGCATCTCGGACATATTCTGAGTAGTGGCGACGCAAGTCTTAGGCGGCAGGTGCGGCTGGTTGTGGAGACACTACTAGGCGTACAGCCTTCGGGCACCGTCGGCGAACTCGTCGGAGGGCTTGCCTTAATTAGGCTGGCCCGCGTGGAGTACACCACAATAAAAAACCTCAAAGTCTCAAGGTGTCGACTGTGCCGCCTTGAGACGCCTCTTGTGGGTGGTTGATGGAGTGCATCAACTGGCTAGAGATCAACCGCGGATACCTCCCGATCTCCGTGTGTATTAAATCGGGTTGCCTGGGCATCGGAGTCCCTGCACAGGTGGACTTTTAGTTACTCTACACTCGTGGCATCAAATATGGATACACTTTAAACTAACAATAACAATAAAAACGACGATGAGAAGGAGGCGCATAGCGCGAATAAGAATGGAAAAGAGATGGAGACTGGAGAAGATATGGCCCCGCACGTTCAAGCATCGGCAAGAGCTCGCGGCGCCACTGTCAGTGGCAAACGTGGTGGGCGTGGCTGCAAGCAGAAGTTTGGGGGTTCCGAAACGGAGTCAGAACCCCGACCCAAGGTTAGCATGGCCCAGAGAGGCAAGGCGAAAGCCAAAGGCCATGCTGGCGGCCTATCTCGGGCGCGGAAAAAGCTGGCCCAAAAGGACCAGATGGCCGAGGATGGGGACGATATACAAAGTCTCTCGGATACGGACAGCGCACCCTCCATGGCCTCATCCATAGCTGATGAAGGGCTAAATGAGGAGCAGCTGGCCTTGCTGGGCCCTACTGATATCAAGGGATTCGGTCTCAGCAAGGTTGCCGAGATAAAGCGGGCGGTGAGGACTTCTGGTCACCTTAAAGGAACACACCAGAAGATCCTGTGTGAGAGTGCAGATGCGCTGATGTCATGCATCAACACTCTCACGGTGCGCTCTGAAGCGGACGAGTTGCGCTCGCTTCGCAGAGATGTCACTCGGCTCAGAAAAGAGAATGAGGCCCTCCAACAAGAACTAAAAGCCCATCGTAGGCAGTTCGAGGAGATGAGGGTCTCACAGCCGGTGACACCTGCCTCTGTACCAGAGGTGAATGTGATGGAAGATTTGAAGTCCTCCTTAATAAAGTCCCTGGGGGATATGATGGCTGCTCGATTCGCAGCAATCGAGGAGCGTCTTCTCCCCGCCAAGACCATCCGTCCGCCCCTGGCTGCGGATAAGAGGAGGAGTGCAACGTCCGCAGGCACCACCGCCCGTACAACGGCATTGGTGCCTCCCGGACAGCCAGTCACCAGCTCTTCGGGCGCTACTTCACCGGCCCAGCCCACAACCGTGGACAGCTGGGCCACAGTTGTGAGAAAGAAGGGGAAGAAGAAGAAATTTTCTCCATCTGCGCCGCCCTCCGCGGCTGTTGTGTCCTCCGTGGTCCCCGCTCCGGCTGCTTCGACGCAGAAGAGGCTAATGTTGGCGCTCGCTGCCCCACGTTCCCCGGCTGTAATTTTAAAATTGCACCCGGAAGCCGAAAAACAGGGAGCGACGTATGCCGACACAATGCTTCGTGCCGAGCAGGCTGTAAATCTTCAGGAGATGGGGATCAAAGAGGGCGTTAAAATGAGGCGCTCAGTAACTGGGCTAGGATCCTACAGCTGCCCAAATCCCAGTTGGTAGAGGTTGCCGACCAACTGGCGGCAAGTTTGTGCACAGCGGTTGCAGGAGTGGCTGATGTCGTCCGCCCGGTCAAACGGGCTGATCTCCGGGTGACCGGGATGGACGACTCCGCCACGGAGGAGAAAGTGCGTGCGGCAGTTGCCCGTACATGCAGCTGCGATGTGGCGGAGATCCAGGTAGGACCAATTCATCGTGGGCCCCGCGGTATGGGCATGGCAAAGGTCCGTTGCCCCGTCGCCGCCGCAAAAATGCTCGCCGATTCGGGCAGGCTCCTGGTCGGCTGGAGCTCGGCTGGGTCCAGGTGCTGGAGAACCTCCCATTGAGGTGCTTCCGGTGCCTGGAGGTGGGTCATATGGCTGCGCTGTGCCCGTCTGCTGTCGACCGCTCTGCACTTTGTCACAGGTGTGGCGACAGCGGACATAAATCGGTTGTGTGTGTGGCAACGCCGCGCTGTGCAGTGTGCGCTGCCGCTGGTCGCTCTGCAGAGCACACGATGGGAGGGCGGCTCTTTAAAGCCCCCTCATCAAGAGGCAAGGTGGCCCACGAATCTTGGGCCACCACATCAAGCCAGACAACTCAGGAGGGAGCCGAAATGTCGACCTAAATGGGAGACAAAGTACGCTTCCCCCAGGCGAACTTAAACCACTGCGCCGGGGCTCAGGACCTGCTACTGCAGTCCATGGCGCCATGGCGCAGTGGGACATAGATCTGGCTGTGGCCTGCGAGCCCTACTTTGTCCGTCGTCGGATTCGGTCTCAGCAAGGTTGCCGAGATAAAGCGGGCGGTCAGAACCTGCTACTGCAGTCCATGGCGCAGTGGGACATAGATCTGGCTGTGGCCTGCGAGCCCTACTTCGTCCCCCACTCACCCAATTGGGCAGGGGACAATAAGGAAGACGTGGCTGTCCTGTCCAGAGTTTGTGCCGGCCCTACCCTCTCTACACTGGAGAAGGGCAACGGATACGTTGTGGTGGGGTAGCGAGACTTCGCCATTATTGGCTTGTACTTTTCCCCCAACCGCGGACTGGCGGAGTTTGAGTTATTCTTAGACTCCGTCAGTGCCGCGGTTCGTCGTCAGTTGCCGAGGCGAATTGTTGTCCTCGGCGACTTCAACGCGAAGTCTCGTGCGTGGGGAAACCCCACCACAAACGCTAAGGGCACGGCCGTCGAGAGGCGGTCCTTGCTCTCTGGTTTGTCCCTCCTGAACAGAGAGACGGTCCATACCTGCGTGCGACATCGGGGTGGGTCCGTGGTGGATCTATCGTTCGCCAGCCCTGGTGTCGCTCGCGGAATGAGCGACTGGAGAGTGGAAGAAGGTGTGGAAACTCTTTCGGATCACCGTTACGTGCGATTCGAGATCTCCGCCCCCAGGGGATCACCAGAGCCACGGCGCGGAAGGAAGGGCAGGCTCCCAAAATGGGCCCTTGGCCAATTCAATCCTGAAATGGCTAGGGAGTCTGCCATAGTACAGCGCTGGGGCGGGGCAGGACGCCTACCCACAAATGTGGAGGGGCTTGCAGGCTACATAAGGAGTGCCCTAGAGACAATTTGTGATGCGGCGATGCCGAGGGCTCGGCGGAGGCCGCCGCGTCGTCAGGTGTACTGGTGGACACCTGAGATTGCTGATCTTCGGGTGGCCACCAATCGAGCGCGGCGTGCCTACGTCCGATGCCGACAGCGGACTAACCGGGACGACGTCCTTGAGGGTCAGCTGCGGATGCAGTATAAAACCAGCAAGAAAATTCTGCAGCTGACCATCAGCCAGGCGAAGGAGAGGGCCCGTGAGGAACTTCCTACGGGCCTCGACAGGGATCCGTGGGGGCGCCCATATCAGCGGGCGCGCAACAAACTACGCGCCTGTGACGCCCCCATCATTGAATCGATGGATCAGGTTCACCTGTCGAGGCTAATGGGAGAACTGTTCCCGCGCTCCGTGGGACACGTTCCTCCCCAAATGGCACCTTAGTCGATGATGGAGGTGGAGACTTTGGCCCCACTCATCACCGACCAAGAAATGGAAGTGGCCCTCTCCCGTTTTCGGGGCAAGAGGAAATCGCCTGGTCCGGATGGCGTCCCGGGGCTTGTGCTCGGCGTCACCGCTGAATACCTCAGAGATGGGCTCCGGGAACTGCTCAATACGTGTTTGAGGTCTGGGCAGTTCCCGGAGCAATGGAAGAGGGAATGGAAGTTCTGCTTATTGCGGAAGGAGGGTCGGTCAGCTGACTCCTCTTCTGCATACAGACCGCTGGTGCTGCTGGACGAGACGGCCAAATTGTTCGAGAAGGTGCTCGCGGACCGTCTTGTCCGGCACCTCGAGGAGGTCGGGCCGGGACTGTCGGAGAGGCAATATGGATTCAGAGCCGGCCGGTCTACTATTGACGCACTGGCCGCCCTAAAGTCCTTGGCCACCGATACGGTGGTCAAAAAGGAAGTCCTCCTGGCAGTCTCACTGGACATAAATAACGCCTTCAACAGCCTTCCGCATGAGACCCTGAAAGAGGCGCTCCTATATCATGGAGTGCCGCCGTATCTCCGAAGGTTGTTGGAAGCGTACTTCGAGGGAAGGCACGTGATCTGGGAGGGGGGCGACGGGCGCATTCATCGCCATCGGGTGGAGTGCGGTGTTCCACAGGGTTCGGTACTCGGTCCGACCCTGTAGAATGTCGGATTCGACTGGCTCCTACGGGGTCGGCTTCTCGTCGGGATGGGGGTTATCTGCTATGCAGATGATACCCTCGTCACGGTGAGGAGGTCCGACTTCCGGGGGGCTGCCCGATTGGCAGAGGAGGGGGTTGCGCTCGTCATGGGCCGGATCGACATGTTGCCTTGAGGGTCTCGGTGGAGAAAACTGAGGCCCTCTTATTTCATGGCCCACGTCGAGGACCCCCCCGAGGAGCACACATCAGCGTGTCTGGGGTTGCCGTGCCGGTGCAGGCCCAGATGAAATATCTGGGTCTGCACCTTGATTCTAGATGGAATTTCGGGCCGCACTTTGCCCAGCTCGTCCTGAGGTTCGTCATGACAGCCGCGGCGCTAGGTAGGCTTCTGCTAAATACTGGCAGTCCCGGGTCGTCCACCCGACGTTTATACGCCGGAGTTGTTCGGTCCATGGCACTGTATGGTGCCCCTATTTGGGCGGACTCCCTCACCGTCCGCAACAGGGCCCTTCTGCGACGTCCACAGAAGGTCATGGCGGTGAGAGCTATCAGGGGTTACCGTACGGTGTCGTGGACCGCGGCGACATTGCTGGCGGGTGACCCGCCTTGGCCACTTGTGGCTGAGGCCCTGTTGGAGGCCTACCGGCTGCGCGTTGCGGCGCGGGCCGACGGCGAGCAAGTCTCCACAAGGGAACTGGGCAGAGCACTAGAAATGGCCCGAAGGGGAGTCATCCGGCGGTGGAGAGAAGAACTGGAGTCCTCCGTTGCAGGGCGGGGGACTGTGGAGGCGGTTGCGCCGCATCTCCAACGCTGGATTAATAGAAGGCACGGCAGCCTATGCTTCAGGATGGTGCAGGTGCTTACCGGACACGGGGTCTTCGGTAAGTACCTGCACAGAATTGGAAGAGAAGGGACCCCCAGGATGTCACGAGTGTGGCGCGCCTTTAGACGATGCGCATCACACTCTGGAGGTATGCCCCGCCTGGGGTCTCCAGCGCCACGTCCTGACAGCGGTCATTGGGAGAGACCTGTCGCTGTCAACCATTATCTCGAAGATGCTTGACAGCGACAAGTGCTGGTCGTCGATGGCCTCCTTTTGTGAGGCCATCATGGAAAGAAAGGAGGCCGCGGAGCGGGAATGCGAGGCGCTTGCGTCCGCTGACTTAATCCACCGCCGGCGACCGGGGAGGAGGAGGCGCCGTTATGCGCACCTTCTTACACCGCCTTAAGGGTTGACAGGACGTGGCCAAAAGGCCAAGTGTTGGGGTGCCAGGGGATCGAATGTCAGTAGACGATCTCTCCGGCGCTCCGTAAAAGTGCGGAAGGGGCCGCTGTGGTTTTAGTGGGTATTCCGGTCGGGCAGCTAAAAAAAAAACGAAAAGGTCAATTTCCTTCCCACTATGAAAGAGGCTCGAGTCTAACAGCGAAACATACGTGAGCTGAGACGATGATGACCATTTTTAGAAGGACCTCTGATTAGTGCACACTTTGATCTAAGATTAGATTCTAGATCTAATCTAATACGAATATTGCAAAAGTTATTGGCAATAGTTTTATGACTGGCCACCTACCTGGCATCAACACTTATTGGGAATGTAACTGTTGACCAAACGGTATCAGGTGCAGTTGGCCCGGTCTATATAAAGATGCCACCGAAGACAAGACAAAGATCGGGTACTGGTGGCCCGCTCGCACGGCGAAAAGAAGTGTTTGCAGGGTGGGTCCATGGGGTTGCGCGGCGCCTCTTCCGTCGCCCCGGACCAATTTGCCGGGACGCGACCACATCCATGGTCCCACCTTGCGAAAAAAAAAAAGAAAAAAAAAGGTCTATTTAAAGATCATACTTGTCTTTTACGACATTCCACGAACAATGTAAGGGTTGGTAGTATTCGTAGCTGCTACCACACAGTACCATAAGTGACTATAATATCAAATTTTACAACGTTTTTTAGTTAAAACATGTTAAATTTCATACTTAGACTTAAAAATAATACAAATATCTACTTCTTCGAGAAAAATTCTTGTATAAAATTTCAAACACATTAAAATTAAACTGTCTATGTATTTTATTTTTTCATATATCCCTAGATATTTTTGACCATAGAGCATATAATTTTAATATTGACATGTCAAAGTGGTGAAAGCGCTGACTTTTAATACATTTGCATTATTTTTTTTTTTTTTTTTTTTACTTTTGACGGGAATTTGAAAACGTCATGTGGTGCTCTTGTATTATATTCGATATCTTAGTGTTTTAACGTGTTATATTAGATAATTTTGATGGCATTTTATGTAATGTGATGTGCGGAAATACTGGGATGTAGTGAATATCATGTAAAAGTGTTTTACAACGTTTTAATTTTCCATCAAAATTCCCACAAGATACCATTAACAGTGTGGCCATTGCACTGTTAATGGCGGCAATTTGACTTAGACAATGACTAACTTGAAAGACTAAAAACGTGAAAATATTTATAACTTGACACTGGCACCAATAGCTCGTATATGTAGCTGATTGCCAATACATAAGAAGAAGAAGAATTATTTTTTTGGCATTTTAAATATATTATTATAATATATAATAAGAATTTGATGTAATAATTTATATTAAATAACAACAATAATTATAAAAATGTCTAAGTGTCAATTCATAGAAGATTTATCACCGCTTAATTTTGATGACTATATGCCTTGGGCTTGTTGTCAGCTATGCATTGAATCAACTATTGTTATCAATAGCGTAAAACAAAGTAAGTTTTTAAAGTAAGCTTTCTTTCTTTCTTTCTTTTTTTTTAAAAACGCCACCTTGCTCTAACGAAATAATAAGATTACGGGGTACTTTATAAAAATATAATTAATGCAGACAAATTAAACCCTTAGAAGAAGACTTTGTGGATAGCACAAAACATTAGCGTATTAATAGAACCCACGGCACTTGCGCGTAAGGTCTTATCTTAACCACTACACCATCTATGATGTTAAAGTAAACTAATGCTTTTTTTCTTTTCTGCGTGGTGAAGGATTAAGAATCCAATTCACCATCCTCTGCCGTGCCCGTGAGTAGCGTAAAAGACGGTTTAAGAATGTATAACTATGAAAGAGAAGAAAATCCCGGTATAGATGCTGAATTAGTACCAATCATCTAATTTAGCGTGATATAGTGGGTCAATTTCCTTTCTATCATTAAGGAGGCTCGAGCCCAGTAGTGGAGCGTATATGAGCTAAGCTGATGATGATGATGAATGCTTAACAAACAATAATTTTGTTATCGTGTCGTCTCATTAGAATACGAAAGGGTGAGAACAGGGAGCATGTGTGCAAAAGTACACACCAAAGACAAACGAAGTCAAAGAATCGATTCCGGTAGCCTCTCAAATTGGAGAGAGGGGTACATACAACATATTATAGGACTGCAAGTCACCTTTACATCATACCAAATGGTCTAGTTAAGGTGTGGCCCTATTTAGCCTATCAAAAAAGGCTTGCACCTGCGCTGTATCGTTTAGAAAACATGAGCCTTGGTTTTTTTACCACCATAAACGTAAATTTTTAGGTGGACCATTTTCAATTACTAGACGTTTATATAAAAAAAATTAAAAATCATAATAAAAATTAAGTAGGAGGGCACCTAAATGAAGAGTAATTAATATAAAAATATATATAAAAAAAATTTAACGAGTGTTACCTATGAACGAGAGTTGTTAGACCACACAACTGAAGTACTAAACGTAATTCACTATGAGAGAAAGAGAAAAAAAAAATATGTTCGCACCTGTCTCTATTTCCCCTTTTTTTTTTTTTTTTTTTTTTTGGGGGGTGGGCTACGGTCGGCGCACTCCTCGCACCACTCCATCCGGGGTGACAGAGGGGCGTAAGCGCGCACACCCGTAACCCACCCGTGACGTCGCCTTCGTCGTTGGGCCGACCACCGGAGCAGAGTGACTTGACGTCAGTGGTCGGCCCGACGGAATACCCCTGAGGAGTACCCTCTCCTCGACCGACATCCCCCCCTCGGGTAGGATGTCGGTCTTTCCTCACGCGGTCGGCCTCTCGGCGGGTGACGGACTAATTCCCCGATCCAGTCACCCGCGGCCTCGGCTAGGGCGGCATCAGGCGCAGGTAATCGCGCCTGCGCCGCCCCAGTCGCCGGCGGCGGCTCGCGCCGTCGAGGAGACGCTCCTCGCGCACGCGCTCCGCCGCCTCCTTCCGCGAGACTACTGCCTCGCAGAAGGTTGCGACCGCGTCCCAGTTCCTGACGCTGTCGAGCATCGCCCTGGCGATGGTCGGCAGCGTCAGGTCGGCACCGATGATTGCGACGAGTTCACGACGCTGCTCTGCCCAAGCGGCACAAACCTCGAGCGTATGCTGCGCCGTGTCTTCGTCGCAATCGCAGTGGTGGCAGGACGGTGTACTCTCCCTCCTGACGACCTTGTGCAGGTATTTGGCGAAGCATCCATGCCCCGTCAAAACCTGCACCAGTCGGAAGGAGAGCACCCCGTGCCGCCGTTCCAACCACTGCATCAGCACCGGCCGGAAGGCCTCTACGGTCCGCACACCGAACCGAGGCCTCTCCAGCCGGACTGCCCAACGGGCAATGACATCTAGGCGGGCGTCAACGCGCCAGGCGGTGAGTTCCCTCAAAGAGACCACACCGCCCTCCGCGCGCACCCCCGACACCCGCCGATACAAATCGGCGAGCATTTCCGCCTCCAGGTCCCACGGGGGACTCCCGGCCAACAGGCACGCTGCCTCCGTCGCCACCGTGCGGTACCCGCGTACAGCCCTGACCGCCATGGCCCTCTGTGGTCGCCACAGAAGAGCCCTGAGTCGGACGGTCAGGGACCCCGCCCACACCGGTGCGCCGTACAGGGCCATCGACCGGACGACCCCCGTGTACAGCTGTCGGCACGTAGCGCTCGGTCCGCCCACATTCGGCATTAGCCATGAAAGGGCGGACGCCGCGCCGACGAGCCGCGGAGCGAGCCTGCGGAAATGCTCCCGAAACCACCAATGCCCGTCGAGCACCAGGCCCAAATACCTCATATGGGCCCGGATGCTGATGTCAACCGAATTGACGGTGATCGAAACGCCGATGGGAGGGCCCATGCGGGGCCCATGGAACAAGAGGGCCTCCGTCTTGTCCAGGGCCACCCTCAACCCCAGCGCCTCGATCCGCCTGACGATCTCTTCGGTGCCGAGAGTCGCCAGGCCTGCCGCCTCCTCCAGCGTCCCACCGCGGGCTGTGACGAGCGTGTCGTCGGCGTAACAGATCACGCCCAGCCCGGGTGGGAGGCTCCCTCTCAACGCCCAGTCGTAGCCGATGTTCCACAGGGTGGGTCCAAGGACCGACCCCTGTGGGACACCGCACGTCATGGGCGTTCGCACAACGTCCCCTACTCGGTTGGTGTAGAGGACGCTGCGCCCCTCCAGATAGTCTGCCACTAGCCGCCTCAGGTAAACTGGCACTCCGTGGTATCGGAGCGCCTCCCTGATGCAGCTAAATGGCAGACTATTGAATGCGTTGGCGATGTCCAGGGACACCACCAACAGCACTCCTCCGCCGGCGACGGCCTCAGTCGCCACGGCCCTCAGGCGCAGCAGAGCCGCGATCGTCGAACGACCCCTCCTGAACCCAAACTGGGCGTCCGACAGATCGGGCCCCGTGCCAACGAGGTGCCGCTCGATGCGGGCAGCCAGCACCCTCTCCAATAGCTTGCCCGCATCGTCAAGCAGCACGATAGGCCTGTAGGCCGAGGCCAACTCTGGAGACCGTCCCGGCTTCGGCAGGAGCACCAGCCTCCCCTCCCTCCAGCACCCAGGGAACCGCCCGGACGCTAAACACGCGTCGAACAGCCCCCTGAGGCGGGGACACAGGTGGTCGAGGACCAGGGCCAGCACGCGGTTGGGAACACCGTCGGGCCCGGGGGCAGTGGATTTGCTGCGCATGCGCGCCACCGCCACCCCCATCTCGGTTGCCGTGATGGGCGGAACACTGTCATCGTCGGCCTCCCGGTCAGTGTCTGGCGAAGCCATGACCGGGGGTGTGTGCTCCGCCCGTCGCGGGAACAGGTCCTCGATGACCCTGGTGAGGAGGCTGGGCTGGAGGGTCTCGGTGAGGGGGGGGCCCCGCGCGCGGAGCTTACTCAGCGCCGCGCGATAGGGGCGACCCCAGGGGTCTCGATCGAGACCGTCCAGCATCTCCTGCCGACTGACGTCCTTGGCGGTACGGACGGCCAGCCTGAAGGCCGACCGCGCATTGCGGTAGCCCTCATAAAGCCGGCCCTCCCGCTCCTCATCACGATGGTGCCGCCGGCTGCGGGTGTAAGCCCTCCGGGCGCATATACATGCGGCCCGAAGATCCGCCAGCTCCCGGGACCACCAGTGGACAGCCCTTTTCGGGGGCAGACACCGTACACGGGGCATGGCCGCATCGCAGATCTGCGTCAACGCATTGCGGATGCGGCCAGCCTCGGCGTCCACCCCGTCCAACTGGTGGGCAGAGGACAGCCACGAGTGAACGATGGCTGCCTCCGCCAGCAGGTCCCGGTCCAAACGACCCACAGCCCATCGCGGGAACGCGGAACGTCCGTCCGCCTGATGACCCCTGCCGGGCGTCGGGAGGGTCCGGGAGACCTCCATCCGGATATACCGGTGGTCCGATAGGGTCTCAACCTCCTCCGCGACGCACCAGCTCCTCACGCGTGCGGCGACAATGGGGCTAGCGAACGACAAGTCCACTATCGACCCGCCCCGCTGCCGCACGCACGTATGCACCGAGCCCCTGTTCAACAAACAGAGGCCCAGTGCCGCCGCCCACTCCTCGACCGCCCGTCCTCGGTCGTCCGTCCTGGGGGACCCCCACGCCATGGACTTGGCGTTGAAGTCCCCCAGAACGAAGACTTGGCGCGGTGCCAGTCGCCGTAACGAGGCCCCTAAGATGGTCAGGGAGGCCCCAAAATCAGTCACGCTCCTGTTAGGGGAGAGATAGACTCCGAAAAGCGTAATCTCTCCCCAGTCCGCCGCGACGTATCCGACGCCCCTATCCCTAAGGGTCAGGGACGACGAAGGCCACGACGTGGAGGCGACGATTGCCACAGTGCCGTCGGTGCTACCCAGCCAGTTAGGTCGGTCGGGCACCACGTACGGCTCTGCGGCTACGGCTACTGTCTCTATTTCCCCTACAGTAATATTCAAAACGTAACCCTCTCGTTGGACTTTTGACGGGAATTTGAAAACGTCATGTGGTGCTCTTGTATTATATTCGATATCTTAGTGTTTTAACGTGTTATATTAGATAATTTTGATGGCATTTTATGTAATGTCATGCGTGGAACTACTGGGATGTCGTGAATATCATATAAAAGTGTTTTACAACGTTTTCATTTTCCATCAAAATGCCCACAAGATACCATTAACAGTGTGGCCATAGCACTGTTGATGGCGACAATTTGACTTAGACAATGACTAACCTGAAAGACTAAAACGTGAAGATATTTATAACTAGTTATTGGCAAAATCTAGTAAACGCCATTAAAAAAAAAAAAAAACCCTCTCGTTCAATCCTCACTAACTTATTTCCCTCTCAACTTTCATTCGCCTCGCTCGATCACACTTTTCGTAACGCTCTCGTCACGCATACACCAGCTTACTTCCCAAGTCAAGCATGCGTAAACAAGTTTAACATTAAAATTAAATTGGTTATAACATGCTTTTATAATTTTTTAAATGTAGTAGGACCACGCTGTTGACAGTTCTCTGCCTACAGCCGTGGGCCGGTCCGTCCAGGGTAGTACCACACTCTCGCAGAAGATCGACGTATGAGTAATGGCAACGTGCTATTGCGCTTCGTTCGGTGAGCGAGAGAGCCGGAAGCCCTATTGGGTGGGTTTGGGGTTTATATTGGTAGGCAGTGACCTAGTTTTACACTTGGTATTGCAAAGGTCCATGCGCGGCAGTGACACTTACCATCAGGTGTGCTGCTTGCTCGTTTGCATCCATTAGCAATAAAAAAAAAAAAAAAAAAAAAAAAATTAAAGTTCAAACAATCTGTCAATCACTTTTAGATGAATATTATGACGGACTAGCCTCAGCCAAAAAGGATCGAAAAATTAAAACGCAATCAAAAGTTAACGCCGATATGCTTTCTTCAAAAACAAGATATTCAGATACAGAGATTTATAAAATGGCTTCTTACAAAGAAGACACGGTGATTATCACAACTGTTTACGACAACCACGAAAATTTAGTTCAACTAAAGTTTCATAAGAATACAAATGTACCTAGGAATGTATTAAAAGTTATCGCCCTATTAGTACCATTTCATCCTAATTTAACAAGTATATATATTGACAGTGGACTGAATAAAGGGGGAATGCACGAACTTGGTAAAATCTTGGCTCTTTCTAAAGTCACCGAAGTTATTCTCAATAATTTAGTACTTCCAGAAGGGAATTATTATTTATTATTAGACAATAATGCTCCTCTTAAATATCTCTCATTAGCTAGATGTCAACTTAACGATGTAGTAATAGAAGCACTAGCGTCGAGATTAACTCCACCCTTAAGTGCATCAAAAACTTTATCTATTCTCAACTTATCTTCGAATAGAATCACTGATTTAGGAGTAAAATATTTAAGTGAAGCGCTAAGAACTAATAGGCAACTTTCCTATTTAAATTTAGCAGGTAATATGATAACAGATGAGGGAGCAGACAGTATTTTTAATATTTTATCTGAATTTCCTCTAACTCCTGATGAAATAAAAGAACAAAAATTAAAAAGAATGACGTATTACAAAAAAGCAAATGAAATGGTGATGGAGATAGATAATAATACGCAATCTGATGATAATGAGAAAAGAAATATTTCTAAAAAGCCGACCAAAGTAGTTGTATCAAAGAAATCTAAATTAACTAGAAAAGACTCTGCGAGATCAAGTGCAGTGAAAGTTGATTCGTTATCTTCAGATAGAGCTAAGATTATAGCTAAAGCTCAATTGGAGCCTTATGATGATCCATTTAGCTCTGAAAATGTAATTATCAAAGAAGGAATTATTTACTGTCTCGGTAATAACACACTATGTTGTATAAATCTCGCATATAATAACTTAAGTTATTTCAGCGTTAAGAAATTATATAAAGTTTTAACTAGACAGAGGGGACTGAATAGAACACCTCAAGGTTTGATCAAGGTCGGTATTGAAGGCAATAACTTACCAGAATCTTGTATGGAGTATTCAGCAATTGACTATATGATGAGTGGTTTAAGTAGTCCCAGCAAAATATTGGTTTCAAGGAAAAGAACCGTTATTAAAGGTTTGAAATAATTGGATAGCTTGTTTGAAATATGTAATGTATATACATACATACATAGTTGTAGGCCTGTTTCCCAGAGGGTTAGGCAGAGACTAAGGATTGCTACAAGCCATGATAAGCATACATCCATCGCTTCATTCACAATCTTCACGTCACGCCTCTCACTCTCACATATTTCCGATTTGTTGTAGAAAAGTATGACGTGGTTTTCCCCTTGTAGTTATCCCATTCACGCTTCCTTTTTATATTGCCTTTGTCAATCTCTCCTCACTCATTCTTTTTACATGTTCCACCTCAGCAATGTTCGAGCATACTCTTCATAAACTCGCAAAATTAGAAATTGAAAAGAATGAATTTATTAAATATTACATAGTTTTAATTGTATTAGATTTAGAAAATTTTAAAACATTTTAGATTTAGATAATTATAAACTGTTTTTGATTTAGATAATTTTAAAGTGTTTTAGATTTAGATAATTTTAAAATGTTTTAGATTTAGATAATTTTAAAATGTTTTTGATTTAGATAATTTTAAAACATTTTAGATTTACATAATTTTAAAATATTTTATATACATAAATATCATCACGCCATATCCCTTGCAGGGTAGGCAGAGAGAACAGAGTGCCAGAGAACTCTATTCTCTAAAACATTATAGATTTAGATAATTTTAAAATATTTTAGATTTAGATAATTTTAAAATGTTTTAGATTTAGATAATTTTAAAATGTTTTAGATTTAGATAATTTTAAAATGTTTTAGATTTAGATAATTTTAAAATGTTTTAGATTTAGATAATTTTAAAATGTTTTAGATTTAGATAATTTTAAAATGTTTTAGATTTAGATAATTTTAAAATGTTTTAGATTTAGATAATTATAAAATGTTTTTGATTTAGATAATTTTAAAATGTTTTAGATTTAATTACATAAATTGTATTTGTTATGAAATTAATGCTTTTACTGATTCTATCAATTATATGTTTTTGTTCGGCGATGTTTCGTATAGTTTACATCATCTATCTTCACTATTAAGAGTAGGATAACTCTTACAATGGATGCGTAAATTATACGTAATTATACCAAACCAATAAATAAAAAATAAAAAAAATAAAAAAAAAAAAAACAATTTCGTTTCAAATATTATATACATTTGTGTAATTTTTATAAATTGTAAAATCATATTTTGATTATTATAATTTAGATTATCGTGATTAAAATATTTATATTGCTATAATTTATTTTTAAATCTTCGACATTTTTATTTTAGTTTATACTAATGTATACCTATATGGGATCGTGGTTTGTGGCAATCCGTAGTCTCTGACTACCCCTCTAGGAAACAGGCGTGAGGCTATGTATGTATGTATTATATATGAGCTGAGATGATGATGATGATGTGTAACCATTATTTTTCGATCGTAATCAAGTTTTTATAACTAACCAAGCATGTTAAATACTAAATTTCAGTAATTTTAATTTAAAATATTGAGTGATCAAATTGTAACAGCAAAGAGAGAGCCAGAAGCCCAATTGGGGTGGGTTTGGGGTTTATATTGGTAGGCAGCGGCCTAGCTATTGCAGAGGTCCATGGGTGGCGGTGACACTTACCATCAGGTGTGCTGTCTGCTCGTTAGCCACCATAAGCAATGAAAAAAAATCTACTACGATATACCTAATTCAACAACATATTAAATAACTTATTTACTTTAATTACTTGGAGAATTGCAATAAAAGAAAAGATACTTATTAGCGAACTTATGTTGTATTATACTAGGTATACTGATAGCTGGGTACTGGTGGCCCGCTCTCACGGCGAAGAGAGGTGTTTGCAGGGTGGGTCTATGAGGTTGCGCGCCGCCTCTTCCGTCGCCTCGGACCGATTTGGCAGGGCGCGATCACGGCCATAGTCTACCGCAAAAAAAAAAAAAAGGTTCACTGATAGCAATTAAGTTCTTGCATAACTAAACGATTGTTCTAGTACCTAATTAAGTGACACCAAAATTAAATATTGATATTTTAAAATTCGTAGCCATCTTTTTATAATGGAATCTTGGCGTTTGTGTGGATAGATTCCATTTTTTTTTAAAGACACCACTCTTTTTTTTTTTTTTTTTTGGTGGACTATGGATTAGTCTCGCCCCGCCAAATCGGTCCGGGGTGACGGAGAAGGCGGCGCGTGACCCCATAGACCCACCGTAAAACTCCTCTCTCTTCGCCGTGCGAGCGGGTCACCGGGACCCGATTTTTAACTTCGGTGGCCCGCCCGGCGGTTCACCCTCGCGGGTTCCTCTCGTCGACGCCCCGACAGATTTCCATCGGGGCGTCGCCCTCACGCGGCGGCCTCACGTCGGGTGACCGGACAATTCCCCGGTCCGATCACCCGAAGCCTCGGTTAGGGCGGCATCAGGCGCAGGTATTCGCGCCTGCGCCGCCCCGGCCGCTGGCGGCGGCCCGGGGCGCGGGAATCCTCCCTTGCCCGTTCCGCCGCTTCCTTCCGCGAGATGACAGCCTCGCAGAAGGCGGCGACCGCGTCCCAGTTCCTGATGCTGTCGACCATCGCCCTCGCGACGGCCGGCAGCGTCAGGTCGGCACCGATGACAGCGACGAGGTCACGGCGCTGCCGCTCCCATCCCGGACACACCTCCAGCGTGTGTTGCGCCGTGTCCTCGTCACTCCTGCAGTGGTGGCAGGCCGGAGTCCACTCCCTATACACAACCCTGTGCAGGTACAACCCGAAACACCCGTGCCCCGTCAATACCTGCACCAGCCGAAAGGTGAGGACTCCGTGCCGCCGCTCCATCCACTCTATGAATACGGGCCGGAGGGCCTCAACGGTCTCCACACCGTGCCTAGGCCTCTCCAGCCGCGTAGCCCAACGGGCGATGACGTCTCGGCGGGCATCCACGCGCCAGGTGGCTATCTCGCTCAACGGTGGGGAGCCACCTTCCTCGCGCGCTGTGATAACCCGCCGGTAGAGGTCGGAGAGCATCTCCGCCTCTAGGTCCCACGGGGGTGTCCCGGCCAACAGGCACGCCGCCTCTGTCGACACCGTGCGGTACCCACGAATGGCTCTGACCGCCATTGCTCTCTGTGGCCTCGCCCACACGGGTGCGCCGTACATGGCCATCGAGCAGATGACCCCCGCATACAGCCGTCGGCCCTCGAAACTGGGTCCGCCCACGTTCGGCATGAGTCGAGAAAGGGCGGACGCCGCGCCGACAAGTCGGGGAGCAATCTGTCGGAAATGCTCCCAGAACCACCATCGCCCGTCGAGCACCAGACCCAAGTACCTCATATGGGCCTGGATGCTGATGTGGATGGAGTTTACCACTATCGAGGCGCCGATGGGCAGCCTCACACGGGGCCCATGGAATAGTAGGGCCTCCGTCTTGTTTAGGGCCACCCTGAGCCCCAGCGCCTCGATCCGCCTGACCATCTCCTCGGTGCCGAGAGTGGCCAGGCTCGCCGCCTCTTCGAGTGCCCTGCCCCGGGCTGTGACGAGCGTGTCGTCAGCGTAGCACACCAAGCTCAGCCCGGGGGGAGACTCCCTCTCAACGCCCAGTCGTACCCGATGTCCCACAAAGTCGGCCCCAGAACCGACCCCTGTGGAACGCCGCACGACATGGGCGTCCGCACAATGTCCCCTGCGGGACCCGCGCAGAGAATACTGCGGCCCTCCAAATAGTCTGCCACCAGCCGCCTGAGGTACAGGGGCACTCCATGGAACCGGAGCGCCTCCCTGATGCAGCCGAATGGCAGACTATTGAATGCGTTGGCGATGTCCAACGACACCGCCAACAGCACTCCCTTCCCGGCGACGGCCTCCGCGGCCGCCTGCCTCAGGCGTAATAGGGCCCCGATGGTCGAACGCCCCCTCCGAAACCCATACTGAGCGTCCGACAGATCGGGCCCCACCTCCTCCAGGTGTCGGACGATGCGGGCAGCGAGCACACGCTCCAGCAGCTTACCCACATCGTCGAGGAGCACGATGAGCCTGTAGGCCGACGGCAAATCCGGGGACCGTCCCGGCTTTGGCAGGAGAACCAACCTCCCTTCCTTCCAGCACTCAGGGAACCGTCCAGACGTCAGACAGGCGTTGAACAGTCGCCTGAGGCGAGGCTCGAAGTGCTCGAGGAGCGACGTCAGCACCCGGACTGGAATTCCGTCCGGGCCGGGGGCCGTGGTGGCGGAACGAATCTTCGCCACAGCCGCCCCCACTTCCGACTCCGTCACGGGCGGAACACTCTCGTCGTCGTCGGCCTCCCGGTCCTGATCTGGCGGAGCCATGACCGGGGGCGTGTGTTCCGACTGCCGTGGAAACAGCTCCTCGACCACCCTACGAAGGAAGTCGGGCTGGAGGGTCTCGGTGAGGGGGGGGGGGCCGCGCGCGAAGCTTGTTCAGCGCCGCGCGATATGGGCGACCCCAGGGGTCACGGTCGAGACCGTTCAGCATCTCCTGCCAACTCGCGCCCTTGGCGGCTCGGATGGCCAGCCGAAAGGCAGTCCGCGCACTGCGGTACGCCTCGTACAGCTGGCCCTCCCGCTCGACGTCGCGGTGACGCCGCCGGCTGCGGGTGTAGGACCTTCGGGCACTGATACACGCCGCACGAAGGTCCGCCAGTCTTGGGGACCACCAGTAGACCCCCTGCCTCGGAGGTGGACGCCGCCGCACTCTGAGCATGGCCGCATCGCAGATCTGCGCCAACGCACTGCGAATGCGGACAGCCTCAGCGTCCACTCCGTCCGCTGGGGGTGGTGAGGACAGCCACGTGCTGACAATGGCCGCCTCCGCCAGTAGATCCCTGTCAAGACGACCCACAGCCCACCGCGGAAACGCGGGAGCTCCGTCCGCCCTGTGACCCCTACCGGGTTCCCGGGGGGAGACCTCCATCCGAATGTACCGGTGGTCCGACAGGGTCTCCGCCTCCTCCAGGACACTCCAGTTCCTCACCCGTGGCGCGACAGCGGGGCTAGCGAACGACAAGTCCACTATCGACCCGCCCTGCTGCCGCACACACGTGTTCACCGAGCCTCTGTTCAGAACACAGAGGCCCAGTGAAGCCGCCCACTCGTTGACCGCCCGCCCGCGGTCGTCCGTCGCAGGGGACCCCCACGCCGTGGATTTGGCGTTAAAGTCCCCTAGAACCAGGACGAGGCCCGGTGCCAGTCGCCGTATCGAGGCCTCCAAGGTGGTGAGTGAGGCCCCGAAATCGTCCATCCTCCTAGTGGGGGAGAGGTATACGCTGTAGAGCCCTCCCCACTCCGCCGCGACAAATTCCTCGCCCCTATCCAAAAGGGACAAGGACGGGAAGTGCCGCTGCGTTGAGACGACGATTGCCGCAGTACCGTTTCGACTGACCACCCAATTGGGGCGATCAGGCACGGCGTACGGTTCCGCGACTACGGCTGCACCAATCAACCACTCCGCCATGGATTGCAGGAGGAGATCCTGCGCTCCGGCGGAGTGGTTGGTGTTGGCCTGCAGGAGGAGGTGCATGGATGGTGTACCCATTATCGGGTTGTATCCATGACCTCCTCGCCAGCGGGCGATGGCACCGCGCTAGGAGCGGGAGCGGCCGTGGTCGTAGGGCCGCCCCGCGCCTTTGGGGCCGAAGCTGGAGGCTTGCACGCCCCAGAGCCCATGCGGTGCTTGGCGGGCTTATTGCCCCCCGCACACGTGGGGCAGTGGGGCGGGGCGGCGCAAGATGCCGCCACGTGCCCGGTCTGACCGCAGCGGAAACACAATCCGCCGCAGTCGAAGCAATTAGTGCACGTCGGTCGAGTGTGTCCGACCGCCATGCACTTGTAGCACCTCGCAGGCCGGTGCTCAAGCACGGTTACCCGCGCCAAGCTCCAGCCCACGAGGAGCCTGCCTGAGCCGGCCAGTTGCCTGACCGACTCCACCGGGCACTGCGCCCAGGCAGCACCTACGCCACCCGGACCGGGACGAATGGCACTGACCCGGACGGTGTCTATGGGACACCCGGTTTTCGAGGCAATAGCCTCCCGGATGTCTTCCACCGTCACCGAATCGTCCAAACCCGAAATGCGCATTTCGGCGCACTTGACGGGCCTGGCGATCTTGATGCCACCCTCCTCGGCGAACAAACCTCGCAGCTTCTCGGCCACGCTGTCGGCCGTCTTGGCGCCCTCGGCCCCTGGGAACTCGAGAATTCGAGCCCCCGTCCGGGCCTTGCGGGTCCTGGCTTCGACGCCTCCAATATCGGAGACGTCTAGCTCCCGCCGGGCCTTCCTCAAGACGGCCTCGTAGCTGAGGCCCTTCTCGGCCGCCTCGGGCAGCACAGTAATCACCACTGCGGCCGTCTTCGGCGACTTGAGCGCGGTCTCTTCTTCCGTCCGGCTCCTGCCTGTGGAGCGGGGACCTCAGCGGCGCGCTTGGCCTCCGTTCTCCTCCTTTGGCCGTGACTCCTTCTGTCGCGTTCGGCTACCTGCCAACCCTGTTCGGGTACGGCAGTCGTGCCAGACGCGGAAGGCCTCGTCGCAGCCTCGCTGGTCGTCGCCGGCGGTGTTGTTGCGGGCGACTTCAGCGGTCCGGCAGGAGCCGGAGCCGTCTTCCTCCTCAGGGCGGGTCCCTTCGGAGCTGGGCCGGGGCTTTTGGGCTTAGGCCCGGCCGCGGCCGCGGCGTAGCTCCCCACGCGGCCACCCTGACAAGGCAGCGGGGCGGGGGCTGGTGCCACATGCAGCCGCTTATCCGCGGCTAGAGGCGGCCGGACACGTGGTTCTAGAGGCAGTCTTGCCTCCAGAACGGCCACACGCGCATCAACGAGTTTGCCAACTGCGTTGATGATTTTGGCGAGGGCCTCGTCCGACAAGCCTCCCACCTCCAGCGTCGGGATCGGCTGAGCCTCTCCAGGGGCCCGCTTCGCGGCGCCTGGCGGCTTTGGCGCCGCAGGGGCGCTAGCCGGCGGCAAGCGGTCCGCGGGGAGAGGCGTCAACCTCACCACCGGGACGGGGAGTTTCGCCGCGGTGACCGCGCCAGCGTCAGCCGGCGACGCGCGCTTCGCGGCGGCAGGCGTCTTCCTCGCCGCGGGGACGGGTGTGACGGAGACGCCATCACCCAACGTCGTCGGCGCCACAGCGCGAGGCGGCTTTGGCGCCGCAGCGGCCGCTGAGTAGCCAGCCCTGGCCGATGGCGCGGCTGGCGCGGGTGACACGAACAGCGCCACCTGCGCCTTGAGGTCGGCCACGTCTATCAACAGCTGGCGGTTTGCCCGACCCATTTCCGCCAGCATGTCGCCCAGGTTCCGGTTTCGGGTCCGCAGGCCTGACATCTCGCCTCTAAGGCGGACATTTTCGGCCTGCAGATCCGTGGCCTCGCCGGCGCGGACAGCGACCGCCGCCGCCCTTTCCATGGCCGAGGTCCCTCGCCCTCTTCGGGAGGCCTGGATCTTGGGCGGGGGCACGTTGGCCACGCTCCCCTCGGTTTCGGCGCTCGAGCTGCCTCCCTTGCTCAGGGGGCGCTTTCGCACCTGCGAGGGGAGGGCCCCCTCCTTCTTAGTCGCGGTCGCCGGTGGGGTCTTTGCTGCTAGACGCGCCGACGACCTAGTGGGGCCTTCACCAGCCGACCCGCTGTCCTCTTTGGACGGCCCTGCGGGAATATCACCGCCCTCGTCCATTCTGACGGTAGATCCGCCGCCCTCGTCTTCGGACGGCTCTGCGACATCGCTGTCGCCCTCGTCCGTCGACGGCTCTGCTGCGAGTCTACCGTCCTTCTTCTCTTCAGCGGCGGCAGCCTCCCTGCGCGCTCGCCGCTCCTCCAGCCGCCTCTTGTGGCTCAGGCCGTTGCCCCGAGACTTTCGGGGCGACTTCCTCTTCTTCTTTTGGGCCTCCACGGTTTGTGCCGGGCCCTCGGCGGACGCCTCAAGTCCTGAGGACGAGGCGTCGTTGTCAGTTTTTCTTTGGCTTGACAAGGCCGTGGTGTGAGAATTACACAGATTCCCGTCGGTGTTAAAAAGGTTTTTTAAATTGGTATCCATGAGATTCCCACGAGTAGGGGAGATACACAACGTCGACCCGGGCAGAGATCCCTTTACCCGGGCAAGCCTACATTTACCAACCAGGGGGTCAGCCGGTACCCTGGCTGGAGCGTGCTAACGACAGAACAACCCATCTGCCATGCATCTTCTCGCCGCACGCCAGAACTTAAGATTCTGGGTGATTTCCGAGTCCGAATGTTACTTCGAACTCTTTATAGAGGTTGTCTTCCTCGCGGTCCGGGCGGTTAAGCCAAGACCCTCGCTCCTGATACTACGCCCCAAGACAACGTGTCTTGAAGCAAGATATCAGGTTTACGATGTGTGGGCGGTGGCATGTGCCTGCCCAGCCCTCAAATGAATGAGTGACTGAGCCCGTCCCAATATTTCGCGTCCTATAACCTCTACTACGACTGTAGTAGAGTGAGGAGCGAAATCGCGCAGATATTCGCTACGGACGACAGTACAACAGAAGAACTGGGGACCGCAGCCCGCACCCAGGGTACACCGCGTGGAGGTTTCTGGGATAGTACCCCTTAAAGACACCACCCTTTTTTTTTTTTTTTTTTTATTGGTGGGCTATGGGTGCGTCTCGCCCCGCTGAATCGGTCCGGGGTGACGGAAAGGCGGCGCGTGACCCCATAGACCCACCGTAAAACCTTCTCTCTTCGCCGTGCGAGCGGACCACCGGTACTCGATTTTAACTTCGGTGTTAAAGACACCACCCTGCCCTAAGGAAATAATCCTTATATTGCGGGAAACTTTACAAATACACAATTAACGCAGACAAATTACACCTAGACTCAGAAAAACACTATCTGGTTCGCACAAAGTATTAACCTGCGTGGGAATCGAACCCACGACACTGGCACGGCAGGTCGGTATCTTAACCATTACGCCATCTGCAATCAAGCCATCAAGTCAAAATTTTGCCCGCATGCTGACAGCGTCGCCCTCTCTAATTGTCAGCCTAGATGTTAATACCTAAGTATTTTACAGATATGAATTTCCGGATCTGTAAATTGCTGAGATTAAGCATGTTAACATGCTATCGAATTTACATGCTAATATCTATTGAAAAGCCGTTTCAATAATCTTACTAATTAGACAAGCGTGAGCATCACGTATGATAACCAAATTATCGCTCGTATTGTCGTCTTAACTAGATACGTTCCATACGCCATCTATCAGAGAACGTATACAGATTGTACGGTTTTTATTGCTGGGGACTTCAGAACAACGGTTGACTAATAGTTTTTCTTCACCTGATGCCGTTTGGTCAACAATTACATTCCCAAAGAGGGTTGACATCAGGCGGCTGGTCATAAATCTATTGCCAATATTTTTTGCAATACGTACGAGTTGAAATTGCGTCCACTACCTACAAGTAATTAGGACAAACAGGAAGCATAATGATGATCATGAAATCGAACGCATGACATTGGCATGGTAAGTATCTTAACCACTACGCCATCAGTGCAGTCAATTAAATACCCAACAATCATCATTCTCCCACTCTTATCCCAATTACTTGAGGTCGATACAATATGTACCCTTCTTTCATAATACATATTGTAAAAGTTATTGACAATAGTTTTATGCCCGGCCGCCTGCAGACATCAACCCTCCTTGCGGATGTAATTGTTGACCAAACAGCATCAGATTGAGTTGGCTTAGGTCGTTATAAAGCTCTTACAATTACTCATCCTTTACATCAACGAGCAAAGTAAGGGTTGGTAGTATTCATAGTCGCTACCACACAGCTCAATTAAATACCAACAATCTTTTATCTTTAATCACAAGCTTAGCCACCCATTAAGATAATATATAGGTAGGTATAGTTGAAAAGTGCATAGAGTTGAAAATTCCTCCAAACACAAAGTCCATATTGTATCCTTGATCATAATTTATTATAAGTATAATATACTTTAATATCAAATTGATTTTTTTTCCAAAATAATATTATTATAATGTAGAAAAACAGAAATGCCAACAAAATAACGTAAGTGCGGGGGTGGAGAATGCGACGCGCGGGTGTCGGAGCAGGTCGCGTCGATACTCGCGCGCGCTCGGAAGCCATCTTAAAATATAAGTGCCCCCTTCAACCCGCGCAGCTCGCCTCCTTAGACGTTAGCTTTTTCAAACTCCGCCGGTGCGGCGTTGAGGTTGACAACATTTGGTATGTTTATATTTTATTGCAGTTTTGACGGGCATATAAAAAGTGTCATGATGGTTTTGTATTATATTCAATATCTTAGTATTTTAATATATTATATTTAATAACTTTAATTGTATTTTATATAATGTAAAGCGGAAAAAGTGCTGGGCTGTAGTGAATATGATATAACAGTGCTTTACATATATTTCCTTTTTCTACCAAAATACCAAGAATATGGCCATGACACTGTTGAAAGTGACGATTTGACTTACTGACAATCACTTTAAATTAAGTGATAATAAACTCATTTGCAAAAAAAACGGGCGGTTTTGATTTTCATTCATATTTAAAAAGATACAATACCAAAAAGGTTTCAATCGTTTGTACACGTTACTGGCCGGTTTTAAAAATGCTGTGGTATTTAAAAAAGTACGTTCTAAATTCAATTTTTCATTTGATGTTCATTTTTACAGAAAACCCCTTTTTATCCTACATTTTTGGCGCGAAGTTCCAGAAGTTAACATCGACTTTCATAACTTTTATTCAATTTTTATCGATTAATTTCATATCCTTGACTGTCAAAGCTTTATTTAATGCTGTTTGGCTGTATCAAAAATGGTAGATAAAGTGGTAAAAGCTACCAAAATTATCGCGCTGCTTGAAGAGGGTTGCAGCCAATGTTTCGTGGCTAGGAGGCTAAATGTTAGTCGCTCGACAGTCCAAAGGACCTGGCAGCGATATCAGGAGACTGGTTCCGTCGAGAGAAGGCCTGGTTCTGGAAGAAAACCATGTACCCAACCACGGGATGATCGTTTTCTTGTGAGTCGCGCATTGAGAAATCGCAAATCTTCGTATGTGGATCTTAAGAACAACCTCCAAGAAGTAAGAAATGTGCATATTAGTCTATGGACGGTCAGGAGGAGGCTTCTCGCTGCCAATATACGCAGTCACCGCCCGGCCCGCGGCCCCAAATTACTCCGTGAGCACAGAGTTCACAGGCTTAGGTTCGCTAGAAATTGTGAATCATGGACTCAAGACGATTGGAATAGGGTTTTGTTCTCTGATGAAGCCAGGATATCTCTGTTCGGTGAAGATCGACGTCGGCGAGTGCTAAGAAGACAAGGAGAACGCTTTGCAGAGGCATGTTTCGAAGAAATCACACCTTATGGTGGGGGCTCTGTTATGTTTTGGGCAGGAATAAATTCAATGGATCGTACAGAGTTAGTCTTCATTGAAAACGGCTCACTGACTGGGCATCGATACATAACGGAAGTTCTAATTTCTCATGCACAACCCGCATTGGCCGCTCTAGGTGAAGACTCGATTTTTATGGACGACAATGCTCGCGCCCACCGATCCCGCGATGTTAATGCGTATGTGCAAGAGGTCGGCATTCGTCGTTTGGATTGGCCAGCTCGAAGTCCCGACCTCAATCCCATAGAGCATGTCTGGGACGTTCTGAAACGGCGTGTGAGATCAGTACACCCGGCTCCGCAGACCATCAGAGAGCTGAAGAATGTGATTACTGCGGAGTGGGAACGTATTCCGCAAGCAAGTATCCGGGATATACTCGCTAGCATGCCCAGACGAATTCAAGCTGTGATTTTAGCTAGAGGGGGTCACACTCAGTACTAAACATTTATCTGCTTTTACTTTATTAAAGAAAAACAAACAAAAAAACTTTTTTATTTTTACTTCATGAGCATATGCACTACTAGCGAATATACACTACTAGCGAGGTTTAGCATTATTTCCCATAAATTGTATCTAAATTTTATGAAATACTGATGAAAACGATTATTTTCTTATTAATTTACCAAATTGTGTGGATAAAACTACCTATAATTATCAAACAAAGAAATATTAACATTTGAAATGGTTCATTGCTTAGGTGCCCGTTTTTTTTGCAAATGAGTGTATATTAATAAAGACATTAAGTTAAAAGTATTAAGCTGTTTTTGTTCATACCGGTTCTCATAAGGATTTAAGACAACCGAAAGTTGGTACCCTAAATATGCAGCATATGAATAACTCTTCGGGTTACGGACTTCAAGAGACACTCGTTCCATTGAAATTAATTTCAAATTAAAACTAATAAGATTTGAAAGAGAACTCCATTCAGCGTGATGATAATAAAAGTCAAAAGGTATATTTCCATAGATCAGGCAGGCAATGAGCATAGAATATATGCATCTAACTATGGTACGAGTAGATCTAAAGTTCTACAAAAGGTGCCTCTTGGTCCAGTGCCACTAACTCGTGATTGCTTACCTTGATTACACGTTCGATTCTTTTAATATCAATAATATCATTGTTAGTAATAGATTATCTTCTTTTATATCTATAAAGGTAGATGTTTGTATATATGACATCGCTTAATTCAGAAACTATTTGACCAATCATTATTATAATTAGTATGTATATGTATTTTTGTTGCAAAAGGTTTATATGCTTTGTATCTTTATTGTTTATATCATTATTGATTCAACTCGCCACCAGGTGGCACTCCGATATATTGACTTCTATAAATACAGTTATCGAGGCACCGACTACTACCTGCATCCTATCGTGCAAGCAGTCTGTGAAAAGTGAATGTGCTCGATTGCCGATACCATAGTATTGAAGTTTGGCCTATAAAACAGTGTGATCGGCAACATTGAAAGCTTTTGATAGGTCACAGCACAGCACAGCGTTCTGCTGTTTCTGCTAATGAGCCTCAGTTACTCGACAACTACTTCATCTACCAACAAAGCGGTCGAACTAACACTGCGATATGCATATAATAATAATAATAAAAGTTTATTGCATATAACCATCCATATGTGTTAGTTATACAAAAATAAAAAACTTACAAACTATGTTAGTAACAAGAATATACAAATAATTAATTCAAATACCAGTGCCCCTTACCGGTGCACTCTCACCGTAAATATGTATACGACAATAGTGCACCAGGAGTGGACAGTCAGGCCTATTAACAATTGCACCCAAGATGCTGTTAGCGCTCCCCCATAGCCGGCTCATCAATGATACAGATCGCTTCCTGATTATATATTGGTGTTCTAATATTGCCGAGGATGCTAATAGCTTCATACAGATATCATAGATATATCTAGTGGGCATCTTAGAAATTCGTGAGATTATATGAAATCCTTACTTCCTTACTAATATTATAAATACGAAAGTAACGCTGTCTGTCTGTCGCTCTTTCACGCCAAAACTACTGAACTGATCTAATTGAAATTTGGTAGGTACACAGATAGCCTAGAACCTGACAAATGACATAGGCTACTTTTTAATGCAAAAAATGGGTTGTAAAGGAATGAAACGTTGTAAGAAATTATCGTCATTTTTAAAGCCAGAAGCTTGAAACTTTGTTTAGGCTATTTTGTAAAAATAGGGGATGAAAATCTTTAGGATAGTAACCTTTTACGCGGGCGAAGCTGCGGGCAGAAGCTAGTACTTCATATGTCGTGAACTTTGTTAGTCTTAACAAATGATTGGACGATGGGCATGCATCAGCGCATTCTGCACGTGACTGGGCGAAGCGCTCGGTGCACCAAATGCTATAGCCGCACTTTCATGGCATTAGCAGCATTTTTGTGCAACTTAAACGGCGCGCCCTCGGAACTCTTAACGAGCTATGTGATATTTGTAGATACACTTGTACCCCTTTCCGCATTTGTCAAGACAGCCCTGTGAAACCATAAGCATTATTTTTACTATAATATTTAAAGCCACCTATTAACAAATTTTGACTTTGTTAACTGATTTTGACTATAAAATCCTTTAATCTTTACATCTGTACTTCTTTCTTGCAATATACTTATGTTATAAAGGATTTTTAAAATCTATCTTTGCGTCTATAAACCTCAATATTTTTTTTCATATTCTGACGATTATACGGGAAGGAAATCTAATATTTATTTGAGATAATTTTAATAATACATCTTGCTAGATCATTATATAAATATCAGATGGTGCATTTTTCTATATATTCATCATTTAAACGTGTAGGTTTTTATATCTTTCTATTGATTGTTATCTTCAATTTGCAGACGATGTCGTTGTGGCAGAATCCATGGATGACCTTGGCACTATGCTCAATCAGCTCAGCAGGGTATCCCAACTGGTGGGTTTATGAATGAACATGGACAAGACGACAGTCATGTCTCACACCCATGTCATTCCAATATCGGTCCTAGTTGGCAATGCGATTCTCGAAGTTGTCGCTCATTATGTTTAGCTTAGACAAATAATCTAGTTAGGTAGATCCAATTTCGAGAAAGTGGTCAGTCGACTCGGGGACCTCAGGACGACCAACTTGGCTGGGCAGCGTTCGAGAAACTTAAGAGTCTCATAACCTAACCAGTGTGTGTTACCAGGGATGACGTATGGCATGGAAACGTGGTCCTCAACCGTAGGCTTCATAACAAAGCTCAAAGTCACTCAGTGTGCTATGGAGGGGGCTATGCTCGGGATTTCTCTGCGAGATAGAATACGTAATACGGAAATCCGCAGAAGAACGGGTGTAACCGACATAGTACGAAGAATTAGCACGCTGAAGTGGCAATGGGCAGACCGTATCACTCGATGAACCAATAACCGTTGGGGAAGAAAGGTTCTCGAGTGCCAACTACGTAACGGACGTCCCAGTGTTAGTCGTCTTCCACCAGGTGGACCCTTCGGTCCACCTCCACCAGGTTCCGGCCTTTGCCTGGTGAAGGTTGCTGGGAGTTATTGGATGCGGGCGGCAGAAGACCGCACTTTGTGACGAAAGATGAGGGAGGCCTAAGTCCAGCAGTGGATGAAAAAAAGCTGAATGATGATGATGATGATGATGATTCTTACAATCATAATCGCTATCACACAACTTTCTTTAGTGAATAGCTTTTATGCTAATCATTGTTCTTGTATCTTTGCGATTGTCTCAACGGTCCAAGACTTACGTCTAAAACCGAGTATGTACTAAGATGATAAACTTTTTAACTGCTTTAAACAGGCTGAATCAATACAGCTTTAACGCACACATCTTTAACCTACACCTACTGATGCAACGCAAAAACTATTGAAATGAAAATATAAGCACACATGCTCATTTAATACTCACACTGTGATACATCGCAGGTGTATACGTACAAGAACCGCGGCGCCGCCACCCACAATCCCTCCCTCCTCGCTCCGTACGCCTTAGACGTTGGCTTTTTACATGAGTATAAGCAGCTGAGCAGGTGTTTCAAACAATTGGCAACATATTTTTAGGGTGAAAATTGTGATTTTTTTCTTTAAACTTCAATGGACTTCAATATGAATTGATTTTTATCACAATATAATTTTTTACTAATTTTCACATTTAAAAAACTTCATGGTAAACATTATGCGTTACGTTTTTCAATTATATTAAAAGTTATAAAAATGTTAGATATAAACTTTTACCTACATAAAAAGAAGTATTATAGGTGTCTCCGTCTTTGACTGTAACAGGTTTTTACAATGTGCATCTTAATTTTATTTGGGTGTCCATTCATCCTATTGTGTAACAGGTTTTAAAAAAGCAAGACTTTAAAAAGCTGTGTGGGAATTATGTGCGATATTTAGGTTGGTTTGATTTTTACTTGACCAACCTGTCTCGATAGAATCAGTCTATTTTATAAAAGGGGTTTAGAGTTTTGAACTTTGTAAGGATAATTCAAGTTTACGGACAATTGATTTCCAGTTTTATACGAATTTAAGGTTACTTATTATGAATCATGGGAATAAAATCTTGCTTAGCATCAGGATATTATAGTATAAAGGTTTTTCAGTGTTTAGTTTATTGTATTCGTTCCGTTGTGATAATAGATTCGACATAGAATGCACTTTTAACTTATGTTTTCTTGTTTAATTTTTACCAAATAGATATAAATTTTATTACCATTTTTTTCAATCTTTAAATCAATTTAAATGTCTTATTTTTGATTTAATAAAATAAGAAAGCAAAAAATTATTATTCTTAATTAATCAATTGTTGAAATATAATTAATACGATTATACATCTAATTGTATTGTTTAATATTTCTATATAATAGGAATTTTTGTTCTCGTGCCTATGATTTTTTCTTCTAATGCCTAAACCTTATCCTCCATGAAAATATATATGGGCTACAATATAGTTCTCATGGAGCACGAGGTTTCACCTCAAAGTGAAAAAAAATTGATTTACTTTATCACAGTGCTCAATTGATTTATAAATCTTGTGCTCTTTCTTTGGCATTAGTGTAATTTACTTAAATCCTTAGTCATTTTTAAGGTACTCGCAGCAAAAGAAAGTATAGCGAATTGTATTCTTAACCCATCACCCACGAGTCAAATAAAAGAGTCCCTTTTTTTAATAAGCATAAAAATAGACAACTTTTTGGACAATAATATAACCTGTTGATATTAAATGTTGACAGTTGTTAGGTCACAGGTGAATTATGAGTTTTAACATTTGTTCATAAGTTGGTCTTCTGACGGGCATTTGAAAACGTCATGTGGTGCTCTTGTATTATATTCGATATCTTAGTGTTTTAACGTGTTATATTAGATAATTTTGATGGCATTTTATGTAATGTGATGCGGCGGAACTAATGGGATGTAGTGAATATCATATAAAAGTGCTTTACAACGTTTTTGTTTTCCATCAAAATTTCCACAAGATACCATTAACAGTGTGGCCACTGCACTGTTGATGGCGACAATTTGACTTAGACAATGACTAACTTGAAAGACTAAAAACGTGAAGATATTTATAACTCGACACTGGCACCAATAGCTCGTATAAGTAGCTGATTGCCAATACTTAAAAAGAAGAAGAAGATCATAAGTTTCACTTTCCTTTTTAAATATATCTACTGTAACTTATTGCTTGGATAGTGTTATATACTACTTTTAATTAAACTAAAATGACAAATATTAATAGTATAATAATTTCTAGTCGATAATATTGCATGTAATCATTATGTTGTTATGTTAATATTATCATATAAAATAAATATTTTTATCATATCAAATGTGATTTTAACAAAAATGGCCGTACAATATAAGTTATAAGATTTTGAGGACTATTTAAAATATACAAATATTAATTTCAACATTTTCTATTCATTCATCGGTGGGGCCCTTTACTTACGTAGTGTAAGTATGCAGTTTAATTAATAAAAACTCACCATCACATCACATAAAAACAGAACCCATATTACCTGACAAGTTAAAATTCATACGAGACTTATATTATGAAAACAACGCAATATCCCCTAATTAGGCATTTAATTATAAATCCGCCATGAATTCTTAACCGACTAGACATATTAAAATTTCACTTCCCCATCCTAACTACGCCTATAGCGTATCGCGCAGCCCCATCTCCGCTGTCTTTCTAAGGGGACCGCATAAAATAGTTATAGAGGGTAGGGGGAGCTACTTAACCGTTTTTAGGAGACACCCCGCCCGACGCAGAAACACCCCGCTACTTCAACCCCACTTCCAACCCCCACCCAGTCTCCTTTAAGCAAGGGGTCGGAAGGTCTATAACTATCGCTATATTTTTGCAAAATTCTTACAGTGGGTTGATGATACCTGCGCTTTTATAGTTGCGTTCCAAATTTAAATGCGCCTCGTTCATTGGTGTTTTTGTTTCTGTAGTTGTGTGCGGGGTGGTGGGGGCTGTTCGAAATTTGAATTCGGGTCGCGCGATTTAGTTTTAATTTGGCGGGATTTTGGGTGAAGCGGACAGTGTTTTTGTTATGGCGTATGAGGTTCGCATGATAAGTCGAATAGCTGGAACGTTTCGGCAGATTTTTAATTAAAATATCACATATACATAACTATTATTTATATTGGTAAATTCGCAACGACGACGTAAGAGAGCGAGTAGGTATGAAAGAGAGTATTGGTGTAAAGATGCCAAAGGGAATGCTCCGATGGTTCGACATGTGGAAAGAATGCCGAACGAACGTCTGGTTAAGAAGATATACAATGCGAAAGTGGAAGGATGTAGGTACCGGGGGAGACCGAGACTCACCTACCTAGACCAGATTGGTCACGTGCTGAAAGAAGGTGGAGTCAAGAGTCACCGAAACCGGCGAGCGTGTAGGAAGAGAATTATGAATGTTGAAGAAGCGAGTGAAGTATGCAAGGATAGAGTTCTCTGGCACTCCGTTCTCTCTGTCTACCCTACAAGGGATATGGCGTGATGATATCTATGTATGTAATTTATATAATATTCAATAGAATCATAAATTACCAGTAGGTATATTCTGTTTTAACTTAAATTTTCTTATCATCTTAGCTTATTATATATCCCAATGCTGGTCTCAAACCTCCTCCACAGAAGAAGAGAAGTTTGGAGACCTTCCCTAGTTAGACGTGTTGGTATGTATAGGGTTTTATTTCAAATATTTTTATAGATGTTATATGCATAGATATTATATCCTTTAATCGTTTTTTAGGATCAAAGAGGATGGTGAATTGAATTTTAACTTCATTACCATCATCATCATCAACTTGCTCTTATCCCAATTTATTTGGGGTCGACGCAATATGCCTTCTCCTTCCATACAACTCTATCAGACGTCAGCTCTGTGGTCACTCTTTGTCTATTTAATTTATTCCTGGACATATTACAATTTGTTTTGGCTATGATTTTATGACCGGCCTCCTGCCTGACGTCAACCCTCCTTGGAAATGGAATCGTTGACCAGACGGCACCAGGCGGAGCTGGCCTAGGTAGATTAAGGGCTCTTAGTCGTCTTTTACGACATCCACGAGCAAAGCGAGGGTTGGTAGTATTCGTAGCTACCACACAGCAAATTATTATAATTATTTTTATTTTACAAATTATTATAAATATTATTATTATTGCATCGCCATATGAACCAATATAAAGAAGAAGAGAATTGTTTTTATTCAAAGGTAACAACCCTGAATACAAGGGATGAATAGGTACTTTTATCGTAAGGAACTTTAGAATAAACATTTAACAGGCACAAATAAGATTCAAATTCATAACATTTACGTGTTGCACAAATAACTGTCCTGCGTGGGAATTGAACCCAAGACACTCAGCATGACAGATAGTACATAATCCTTAGTCTTAAATAATAAATCATGGTTCTATTGCTATTAGGTAATTCAGCCCAGTTTTAAAATCTGAACTTCTGAATGTAAATTTTCAAAAATGGAGGACGTTTGTAAAAACTCCAATTATATGTTTTTAACCTGATGTTGGATTCGAATAGGTATCGTCGTTAAAAATGGATAATGAAACAAATAATTTTTTGTTTTGTAAAAAAAATGTCTTCCATAAGAAATGAGACCACAATACTCTCCGCTGAAGGTCTACCTTTAGAACTAACTTTTTCAGATGGAGTTGTTATTGGGGGTTGTGGTAGATAGGGTTTTATATCGAGTTCAACATCTCTTGCATGGAGGTTTTATGCATTTTAAATCCCTTAGTCGTTTTTTAAAAAACACACGAGCAAAAAAGTGTGTGTCAGCTCCGACGCACGACTGGAGTTTATTCCTTAAGTACGATTATCAAAACAGGCGCAAAAAAACCTCATTTGACTAAAAATAATATATATTTTTTTTATTTACATTTATTAAAATTGTTCAGTGAAATATTATCTCACGTCAAAAAGTGAAAGGTGCGCAGAATAGGTTGTGCAACAAAAACGTAACGAGGTCATTCGATCACTAGATTTTACTCCTCAATTTTTCTCATACCGGGCGCCTTATATGAAAATCTATTCTTAAGGAGTAAACTCCAAAAAGCTAGGGAATTCAAATTAAAATTATTTTTTTATGTATTACATAAATCTTGCGAGGGACTTACATGTTGTCTATTAATAAATAATTCTTTAACGGGTAGATATAAATCTCTGTAATAACGATGACTTGTTGGACGTGAGACACTTTGTCCTCTCGTGACCATGAACGTTATAAAATGTTCGAAACATCCGGAAATTAAATATCAAATACATCTTCTTCTTCTTCTTCTTATGTATAGGCAATCAGCTACTTATACGAACTATTGGTGCCAGTGTCGAGTTATAAATATCTTCACGTTTTTAGTCTTTCAGGTTAGTCATTGTCTAAGTCAAATTGTCGCCATTAACAGTGCAATGGCCACACTGTTAATGGTAGATATCTTGTGGGAATTTTGATGGAAAACGAAAACGTTGTAAAGCACTTTTATATAATATTCACTACATCTAAGTAGTTCCGCCGCATCACATTATATAAAATACCATCAAAATTATCTAATATAACTCATTAAAACACTAAGATATCGAATATAATACAAGAGCACCACATGACGTTTTCAAATTCCCGTCAAAAGTCCATCAAATACAAACGTGATAGAATCCGTAAAAATAGTTTTATTTCAAGCGTCAATTTTTGCGAGAGTGTAACAGACCCGTGGCTGAAGACAGAAAACTGTCAACAGTGAAGGCATACCACTACTAAATATGTCTCCATATCAGTTTAACGATAAAACATCTATAAATATATACTATATGTATATATTATATATAAAATGAGTGTCTCAGTAGAACATGCTGTATATAGAGAAGACAGTGGGTACATAATAAGTACGTGGAACGCTCGCGAGGCGACGTAAAATTTGTGGCAAAGTGATAGCGCACCCGAATAAAGGGGTATACGATAATTTTCATATGAGATTTTATTATTATTTAATTGGTAATACTTTGCTGTGTTACTTTCATTGTATGTCGTCAAAGACGACTAATCTTTACATATTAGTGTTGCCCAAATGCAAGGCTCTTGGGAGTCTCGTAAGTCTTACAACTTTAGCTGGTAGAATAACACTTCAGTCACTTCTTTTGATAGAAATGAAAAATCCACATAGAAATGAAAAATCCAACTAAATTAATGAAATTCCTTTCATCTAGTGGTACAACTACTGTACAATTATCAATAATTAGGTAGGTACATACCACTTAACGGGAGTAGGGCTATAATCACACATGAGACTGTTTATAATAACATCAAATTATTTCCCCCGTGGACTGGTATTACGAATACAAAATGTTGACAATCCCTTAATTGCCAAAGGAATCGTAAAATGCTATCTAAGGGAGCACTGCGAGACTCTTGCAGCGAGTCTTGGTCTTGTATTTGTGCAACACTACTTTACATAGACTTGAGCTAACTACATTTGATGCCGTTTGATCAACAGTTACATTCTCAAGATAATCTTTTTCTAATGTTAATGTTATATACATAAAAATAAAGTAAACATTGTGTCAAACCCAAGTAACTAAAATAGAAACAAGATAAGAATTTAATGAAAATATTTGTGATCGCAAAAGTTTTATTGCCCGATTTTTTTGCTCCTCTTTAATGGGAAGGAAATTAACCGACTATAACGACGTTGCTCAGACGTGTTAGTATTTGGTGGTTTTTTTTTTTTTAGGTCTGCCCTGCACATACCTTTCTTCGCCTAGCCAGCGGGTCCTCGGAGCCTGGTCTTTGGTTCGGTGCCCCGCCCATTAGTTTATCCTCACGGATATTTTTTTATTTTCTTTCAATTTACATAATAATATCTAATAATAACGAGCGATTATTATATAACATTATCTAATATTTAAATTTTCGTGTGGTGACGGAGTAAGAATACAATTCACCACCCCCTATCTCACCCGTGGGTGATCGTAAGAGACGACTAAGGGACATATTGCATATAATATCTTTGCAAGAGAAGGAAAACTCGAAACAAAACCCTATACCAACACGTCTGACCAGTGTAGTAGAGTAGGTCAATTTCCTTCATATTATGGAGGAGGCTGAGATGAATATTTAAATTGACTTAAATGTTACCTAAAACTTAGATCTCATTGTTAAAAACGAACATAATAACTATTAAACTTTACGATCACATACGACCTTATTAACCAACACCTTACATGTCTTGATACAACATATAAGTCGATCGCGGGGTGGTTTTTACATTACACCCCCCCTTAAGACCACCCGTCCTACCGCGAATCCCGCTCACCCTTTATCAAATACAATGTATATACAACTCTATGTATTAAACAATACGGTTTATATTACAATGGATTTATAAGAAGATGTTAATATTGATATCATCTTGGGAGTCTGTGCTGTATGATGAAGTTTTATGTCATGTATGAAGCTATATGTACTATAGTTAGGTATATTTTATAGTTTAAGTTTTATATTTAATAATATTCCGTGTGGTGACGGAGTAAGAATACAATTCACCAACCCTTATCTTGCCTGTGGGTGATCGTACGAGACGAGTAAGGGATATAAAACGCATATAACATCTATGCGAGAGAAGGAAACCTCGAAAGAAAATACTATACCAACACGTTTGACCAGCGCGATATAATAGGTAAATTTCCCTGCCATTATGGAGGAGGCCCGAGCCCAACAGTGGGACATTTATGGGCTATGATGATGATGATTTAATAATATGAAGGCCACACTGTTGACAATTCTCTGTCTACTGCCATAGGTCGGTCCGTCCGGGGTAGTATTACCTACACTCTCGCAGAAAATCGACATCTGAATAATGGCAATGTGCTGTTTTGATCCATTCGTAAGATTTTTATTGGTAGACAACGGCCTGTCTGTACTTCTTGTAATACAAAGGTCTATAAGCGTTAGTGACACTTACCATGAAGTGAGCTAGCAGCTCGTTTGCCACTATAAGTAATAAAAAAAAACACAAAGCAATCATGAGGACTGCCGAAAGAAGTGAAAACTTAAACCTATAAAAAAAATACAAAAAAAAAATACCAAAAAAAACGTGCCCTAGGAAGTATATATGGGTGGCCACCGAAGACAAAGATCGCACGGTGAAGAGAGGAATTGCACGGTGGGTCTATGTGGTCACGCGACGCCTTTTTCGTCACCCCGAACCGATTTGGCGGGGCGAGACGCATCCATAGTCCGCCGTAAAAAAAAAGGGAGTGTGTATGGGTGCGACTATACCATAGCTTTGAATAATTGATAATAATTAATAATAAAAATTTATTACATATAAATTGAATATAGAAAACACAACGACACAGCAGTGAAGAGCAGATGTTTGTAACTTTCTCGCTCGGGTACATTCGGCGGTCCCGAGTTCACCCGATCAAGCCTTTCACCTCCGAGCGTGACGGATCAGCTTTACTTACAGCCTACGAAAAAATCTGTGTGTGGTGCGCCAAAAGAAGTTTTCACTTCAAAAATAATAGTGTATACTAATATGATGACAGAATAAGAATACAATTAGTCGTATCCAATTGCCTATGGAAAAAAAAAATCAACTGTAAGTTTACCAGCAGAATAAGTAGAATATATACAGGTTGCCATTTAATTAGTAGAATCCTTGAAGGGGGTGTATCAGACCATGATACACTATCCAAATTAATAAAAAATAGTACCTAAGTTTTGATTACATTGCCATACTGATAAGCGGTCAATACACTTGTGCTATAAAAATTCGATGTAGGCATATACTCATGCCTGTGACACTGAACTAGTACGCAAATATTCCCGCTCGCGCTACGCTCGCCACCGCACAGCTGGTCGAAAAGTACTTACAGGTCAATGTACGCTACCTACTGTTTTGATAAGAAACAAATCACTTTATCTCGGGATTGGGCAGAGCTATGAGTCTGCAACTAAATTTAATGTTTTTTATGACGTCATTCCTACACCTAGTTTAAGTTATTCTAGTAATAAAATCGGCACCCTGTATAATGTCTTATTGTGATCATCCACCCGCTTACCAAGCATGGTGGTTCTGATAATATCATCTCATTTGTACGGAGGCTGACATCCAATAATGTTTAGTGATAGGTTAAATAATGATTATTATTAGTTATACCCGCATCACATAGCTTATTATGTATTGTATTCTCTTATTTTTTTTTTTAAATACCATGTACCTACTAAGAAAATAGAAATGTTGTATTGTGGATGGACTTTACTAACATAATTATAAATCGAAAATATTCGTACAAACATAAGTTAAGTCTGTCTAAAGATCACTTGCATCTATCACTAACAATTACTAGAATGAACGGAGATATATAGATCTGATTGAATCTAAATTGTGAATTTCTACGGGATATGCGATACGGGATATGTATAGATCTCGAAGTTCTTATACAAAAGATTATGTAAGAGTTTGAGACATTTAAAAGAAAGATGATAGTGACTGCATAGATGGCGTAATGGTTAAGCTAGTGGATTGGATTCGATTTCTACATAGTATAATACTTTGTGCGATTCACACATTGTTCTGCATCTAGATGTAATTTGTGTCAATAATAATTATATGGCAATAAAAAAAGAAAAAATACATACATCAATGAAACATAGAACCTCCTCCTTTTTGAAGTCGGTTAAAAATCACTTCGCAATACAAAGATTAATTATTATCTTAGCACCAGTTGTCGTTTTATTTAAAATAAAAAATTAATAGATATTTTATTGCCAAAGAGATTACGTAATTTATAGATTAACTTTTCAACAGTGGTAGGATCACGCTGTTGACAGTTTTCTGTCTACAGCCGCGGGCCGGTCCGTCCGGGGTAGTACCACACTCTAGCAGAAGATCAACGTCTGAGTAATAGCAATGTGCTATTACGCTTCGTTCGGTGAGGGAGAGAGCCGGAAGACAAACTGAGTGGGGATTTTATTGTTAGGCAGTGGTCTAAGCTGTACTCTTGCAAAGGTCTATGGGCAGTAGTGACGCTGGCCATCAGGTGTGCTTTAAAAAAAATTAACAACATGAAAAAAGAATATTATTCCGTAGGTAAATAAATATAATGTACCAATATTTTTAGTATCCAATAGGCGAATAGATCACGCTTTTCGTGTGATGATGGAGTAAGAATACAATTCACCACCACTTATCTTACTGAGAGAGACTAAGGGATATAAAACGTATATAACATTTATGCAAGAGAAAGAAAACTCAAAATAAAACCCTATACCAACACGTCTGACCTCCATGGTATAGTAGGCTAATTTCTCTCCCACTATGGAGGTGGCTCGAGCCCAACTGTGGGATATATATGAGCTGTAACAATGATGATGAATAGCTCACAGCTTAGAGTCGGTTATTACAGCTATATCCCATTGAAAAATTACATCTTTATTGCAAATAATTAATTATAATACTAATCGAAAAACAAGTGTGTACATTTTTTTAAAGACGCCTAATGCAATAATTGTTGTACTGTGGGGGACTTTACAAACATGGAATTAACGCAGACAAATTACTAGCAGATTCAGAATAACAGTTTGTATATATATTATATATATATATATATATATATATATATATATATATATATATATATATATATATATATATATATATATATGTATATATATATATGTATATATATACATATATATATATATATATATATATATATATATATATATATATATATATATATATATATATATTGATATGTGATTAGATATTGAAATTTCAGCAAAAAAAATATTAAATTGTATAGACGAAAATATAGATACCAACCCTTTGAACCAGCGTGGCATAGGTACCTACTAGTTAATTTTTCTCTAATTATAGAGGAAGCTGAAGGCCAGCAATAGAACTTATATAACCCGAAACGAATGAAGTTGTTATTAAAGGATGTGAGAATACGATGGGAGAAAATAAAATATTCTGCGTGGTACTCGACAATTGGCATGTTCAATCCGTATCTTTTACTACTACGCTACCTGTGCATTTAAGATGTTATCCAGAAAACTCTAATATACATTCTCTTGGTTACCACTCAGCTAAACCAATCTCTTGTACGACACTTTATTTTAAAACCATCTTAGATATATTTTAAAATATTCTTCCCTAAATCGTGTTTTTTGTCGTGTTTTTTTCCGCCCAATATGGAGGAGGTATGACCCTTTTTTTTTTACGGTGGACTATGGATGCGTCTCGCCCCGCCAAATCGGTCCGGGGTGACGGAAGAGTCGGCGCGTGACTCCATAGATCCACCGTGCAAACTCCTCTCTTCGCCGTGCGAGCGGGCCACCGGTACTCGATCTTTCTCTTCGGTGGCCAGAAGGTATGAACCTAGGAGAGGGACGTATATGGACTGAGATGATGAAAGTATTTAATATATTAACGCTATACAGCATATTAATAATTGTTGAGAGAACAACAAAGCCAAAGTTATCGGCTCCGAACCAAGTTGCGTTGTGAGGGCTTGCTACATAAATTTTATTAGTATAATCTTACTTGCCACAAGATTCACTGGGTGGAAATTTTAAGATATACGGTCTTAGGTACCGTTGGCAATGGCCAAAATAATTAATATCAATCGCTTAAGTAGCCAAATTAATTCATTAGATATGCAAACTTAATATTTATTCACGCTAAAGTAGGGTTGAACTTAGGTGCCACCGAAGATAAAGATCGAGTACTGGTGGCCCGCTCGCACGGCGAAAAGAGGAGTCCTTGCAGGGTGGGTCTATGGAGTTGCACGGCGCCTCTTCCGTCGCCTCGGATCGATTTAGCGGGGCGCGATCACATTCATAGTCCACCGCAAGGAGAAAGAAAAGGGTTGAACTTAGGTATTACTTCTATTGAGATTCACTGTGTTAGCAATTTTAAAAAAATATACAAATTACCGAAGATTTTTAGCATTTGATGTTTCACTATTTACAAAAAAAATTAGAGAATATTTCAACAATTTAGAGCGTTCATGACCATGAAGGCTAAGGTGTTTCACGTGCAACAAGTCATCGTTATTAAAGAGATTTTATATCCACTAATATAAAAATATATATATAGAAAGGAAAAATTACTATAGGATGGAATTCATTTTTCGAGCTGATGAAACCCGTTGTCATTGCCTGGTGTAATAAGTTTCGAGTTGAACAATACGATATAGTTAGGAGTAAAACCAAATCTACTCGTACGTTGTGGCGTCCCCTCTCAAAATGTTAGAATCAGGCTCAGGTCAGGTCTCAAAATACTTAAATTTTTAACAGATGGGACAGAAATATCTCACCCGAAAACGTCCAGGATTATGGAAGAGTCTTGCGTTCCCATAATTTATTTTAAGGCGGTGGTCAATGGATTCGGGCGACAGGAGAAGTGGTGCGCAAACCCATAGCCCGTCGGAACGCGGTCGTTGACGTTAATGGCCCACCTGGCAATTTACGGTTAATGTCGAAGCATCGTCCTCACGTGAGCCTCACTCCGGGCAACTAGACTAATCCTCAATCCGGTCACCTGATGCTTAGAGCAGAATCAGACACAGGTACTTGCGTCTGCGTCGCCCAAAGTGCCTGCGAGGGCCCGAGTCAGCTGAACATCAATTCGGATTCTTTGATTTTGGTGACGTAATTCATATGCTATCCCGCTTCCGGTATCTGGACATATCCCACTGGTAACAAATGAAGTGGCACATGACACAGAAAATATATAATAATATGCTGACGCTACTTGTTTTATTAGGTCAACTTCTAACAACGTCTTTGCGTTTAATCAAAGGAAATTTCCAATTAAATTGATTACGATCTTGGGCGTGCGCCCTCGCGGAGCTAAGGGGAGGTTGTGGTACCTATTTAGTACTCGCGCGGCTATCTGATATAACATAATAGTACTTACATATGTATATATATATATATATATATATATATATATATATATATATATATATATATATATATGTATGTAATCTGAATCTCGGAAACGGCTCCAACGATTTTCTTGAAATTTAGCATACAAGGGGTCCCGGGGTCATTAATCGATCTAACTAGGTTTCATTTATAGAAAATATTATTTTCTCAGTATTTTTCGGCAACAAAAAATACAATTTTTCATTGTATTAAAACCATGGAAGTAATAAGTACTCTGGTTGTACAGAGTACTTATTACTTCCATGATTAAAACTATTAGAATATGAAGGTTTTCAAATTGTGACGCTGTCATTAAGAATAGACATTTAGCTCATTGATAGCTGGAAAATCGAGTGGTCTAATCCAAACAAACCAGAGCTCGGTTCGTATCCTTACTTTTTCTTATTTACTTTTTGTCCTTTTTTATATTTTATTAATTATTATCATTTGCCCGCAACTTTGCCTGCCTAGAAGTCGAAAATGGTTCTTTCTAACAGGATTTTTGTTTGCTTTTTTCGTTATTGATTTTATTGTTATTTATAAATTATTATGTATAGGTAAATGTTTGTATATTTATATAGTATAACAATCTTATACTTGTACATGTGGTAACGGAGTAAGAATAAAATTCACCACCTCCTATCTTACCCGTGGGTGATCGTAAGAGAGGACTAAGGCATATAAAATGCATATAACATCTATGCAAGAGAAGGAAAACTCGAAACAAAACCCTATATCAACACGTCTGACCAGCGCAGTATAGTAGGTTAACTTTCCTCCCATTATGGAGGAGGCCCAAGCCCAATAATGGGTCGTATATGTGCTGTGATGATGATGATGATAACAATCTTTATTATAGTGTAGGGAAGGTTTAATAAACATGAAAATAAAATGAAATTTTGTTATATATTGTGGATACGAGGCCTTTTTCTTAGCAGGCTATGTTTTGAACATATCGCGCTCATTCCGACCGAGGCGACGGAAGGGTAGTGTGCGCCCCGTAACCCACCGTCTTTTACATCGATATTAGTCGACCACTGGTACCACTTCTTTGACACCCACCCACGATACTACAACTATTACAGTATTTCTTTGTAAACAATATCTTTTGTTTTTCTTTCGGATGCTAACCAGGCTACTCTGTGAGCTTACTCTGAAGCATGTCACATACAACTGCCCATCGGAGAAGCAGCACTCTCTCAAGTCTACTCCCGCTACCTTAAGAATTCCTCGAGCTTTGTTTATGGTTATTGCAAAGCAGACTTTAATGGCAAACTGCACTCTCTGAAATTCGAAGGAGTAATTTGATGGTATTTGGAGAATCCTAGGAATAAGTGCAGACTCTCCTCGAGAACAACCGGTCAGTATAGTTGATTTCCCGATTACATTGCAAAGCAATGTTTTTTCTTGCAAACTGGTGGCATTGTGATAATTTTGGCGCGCCAGCTCTCAATTTTAAGATGTGAGTTGGGAGACCGAGAGCCGTCAGAGTATTCAGGCTCTCGACCGGTTGTCGGACTCGGGGTTTATCACTTATTCAAAGGATTTATTTTAATATTCGACCCCTTCGAATGATTTAAAATATTTGCAAGGAAATGGTATAAAGAAATCGAAACGACCGTAGTAGCGCACATAGGTAAGTCATGACGTCTTGCGACCAATCTGATCAGCATTAACATCCTGTCTCCCTATTGTATCTTATTGATTGTTCCTAATATAACTCAGCCTTTCCCTCTCGATTTTTACAAATATGTTGATTAAAGGCTGGCTAAACAGCGAACAAAAATATAGCAAATGACTATCTCTCTTTATTAATCATTATGCGGTAAATATACCCTCGCCAGAGTAAATTTAAAACGGGTAGTACATCTTATGAGCGATGGATTTCAGTTATTCGGTGCAATGTGTTATCATGGATCTCAATGATAATATTCTGCTTAGAAAAATGCTGTCCAACAATTTAAAATTTCAAACTCTACGTTCCTATGACGCCGTGTCCTAAAAGTGTATGACCTCTTTATAGCTTAGAAACTTTCAAATGCCCTATTAATACAGTATTGTGACTTTCGAAACAATCCAATTTTAAAGAGTATTTCCATTGTATCAAGTTTTTATGTGAGTTCAACCTTTTCAGGGCTCCGTACCCAAAGCGTAAAACGGGAACCTATAACTAAGACTTCGCTGTCCGTCCGTCTGTCCATCTGTCTATCACCAGGCTGTATCTCATGAACCATGATAGTTACACAGCAGTCAGACAATGTTCACAGATGATGTATTTCTATTGCCGCTATAACGACAAATACTAAAAAACAAAATAAAATAAATATTTAAGGGTTGTTACCATACAACAAACGCGATTTTGGCTCCTTTTTGCTCGATACATTTTACTTTTTGCCTTTTTAACTATTTTTATTATATTTAAATATATTTTCCAAAACACACTATACCGTAATTTGGTCCTACTTTGCTCCAATATTTGCTCCAAATTTTGAAAATTGTGAATATTTTTAAAACAATGAACTATACAATTTACTTGATGATTTATTATAAAGAAATAAAGCTTATTTGACATGTATTTATAGGAAAATGGATATTATGAAGTATATTATTAATTTATTTTTGAAAAAAAAATAAGGAGTAAAATTACCCGTGTTGTTGGGTACCTTTGCTCCTAGAAATAGTTTTTACGCAATCTCCATTGTTAAACCTCTTGGAGTAAGTTAATACTTCCCTAACTCAAACTCTGCTCCAGTTATGATACGTTCTGTGAGTATTGATGATATAAATTGATGAGATATGGGTAAAAGTAATAAAGTATTTTTCGCATTTCATTTAATTGCATATCTGATTACATAAATAATCACGTTAAAACATATGTACGATAATCCGCTCTGCTATTGCCGAGATGGAAGTGACTTTTTCGGAACCAAAAAAATATAAAATTTTGACCTCTCACGAAAGTTGTTTCTGTCATTAAAAAGAAATGGCGTGTGAAAAGTTTGACAATTGAGAGTTGTTACTTAAACGTTAAATGTTACAGATGCGTTTACAATTCAATGATTTTTTGCAAAATTTTCAACGTAGAATAGGCGAAAACATTTTACAGAATTGGAGCATAATTACTCATACAGGAGCAAAGTAGGACCAAATCACGGTATATGTATATATATATATATATAAAACTATAATAAAAAGAAAATTGTCAGGTCGGTGAACGTCTTTCAAGTGATGAACACTTGCTCATCTAAGTGGCCACATTACTACTATACTTTTATAACATTGTGTAAAGCTTAAAAACCTTTTTATCGACTTTAAATGACCTACGGGAAAACCGGACCTGTGAGCAACCGGATTTACAGTCAACAAAAAAAACACTATCTGCTATACTTTTTACGTGCAAAATACGTATCTACTATTATGATACTTTTCTCTGCGGTGACGGATCAAAAATTCACCATTTAACCACTATGTTGTGGATATCGTAAAATATGATTAAGGAATATAATATGCTTAACACACAACAGTGGAGATATCACTACAATTTATCCTGGAGGTGGGCTGATGATCTATAACACAGCATTCTCTATTACAAAATCAAGGAGCTCACTAAGGTATGAGTGTTACCAAAACCATATTGTGCTTATATAATTTATATTTACCTTTGTGATAGAGAAATTAGTAAATCTGTGGAGTTAGGCTGACCGATCGCATTCGTAACGACGACGTAAGAGAGCGAGTAAGTATGTAAGAGAGTATTGGTGTAAAGATACGAAAGGGAATGCTCCGATGGTTCGGACATGTGTAAAGAATGCCGAACGAACGTCTGGTTAAGAAGATATACGATGCGAAAGTGGAAGGATGTAGACACCGGGGGAGACCGAGACTAACCTACCTAGACCAGATTGGTCATGTACTGAAGGAAGATGGAGTCAAGAGTCTCCGAAACCGGCGAGCGTGTATGAAGAGAATTATGAATGTTGAGGAAGCGAGTGAAGTATGCAAGGATAGAGCTCTCTGGCACTCTGTTCTCTCTGCCTGCCCTGCAAGGGATATGGCGTGATGATATGTACGTATGTATGTAAATTAGCAAATTAATATTATTTTTAACATATAAAGCAGAGAAAGATTTTTTTATTGCTTATGATGACAAACGATCAAGCAGCAAACCTGATGGGTAAGTGTTATTGCCGCTTATGGATCTTTGCAATACCAAGGGCTAGGCCGCTGCCTACCAATAGAAACCCCAAACCCAACCAGTTGGACTTCTGGCTCTCTCGCTTACCGAATGAAGCGCAAAAGCACATTGCCATTACTCAGACGACGATCTTCTCCGAGAGTGTGGTACTACCCCGGACGAACCGTCCCGCGACTATAGATGGAATACTGTCAACAGCGTGGTCCTACCACTAAAAAAATGGAAATAAAATTCTATCAACCCGTATGAGCAATTATATGAAGTAGGTTAATTGTCATCCTATTGTGGAGAAGACTAGAACCCAGCAATGCCACATAGGTATATGAGCTGAGAAGATATAACGATGGCTTTTACTGAAATTTGATCCATTACCTGTCGACCCAACGGAAAGTGATTACAATCATTTTCAAACACATGTGAATAATTAGCAATCTTGATCTTCCAAATCAGTCAAAAATGTGCACCGTATTAACGAACAAACATTTTAAAAAAATAATAGCAATTTCAAGAAATGCAATAGAATACATTTCAATGAAAAAGAAATAAAAACATAATTAAATTCATACAGGATTATGAAAACATTCGTATTTTTATTATGAAGTCCTTATTACCCGTTGGGAGTTTATTACCATAAACGAAAACATTTGCAGCAATGAATTTAAAAAAAAATGCTGGCAGAATGTAAAGCGTCCCTAAGAGCGTGTAAACGTGTGGGTAATAAAAAAAAAACAAGGAAAAAAAAAGTAGAATAAGCGCCAATGAATTTTAACAAGGTGTTTAGGTTGGAGATGCAATGAGTGCTTCAACTTTGTTTGTTAACAATTTGGCTATTTAAATAAATATTTTGTTTACCTTATTGTGTTAGTTGATTTTGTAAACTTATATTTAACTTATTACACAAGATATAAAACAGGGTTTTGAATTAAATGAATCTCGAGTGGTGACCACGAAACTAAAAGCGTAGGACGACACCCCGCTAAGCGGACTGATGATATCTCGAAAGCCACAAGAAGCCATTGGATTCAGGTCGGAGCGTTCTGAATGATATTCTCGTGAGGAGGTTCATGCTCAATATTGGACGTCTGCGGGATGAATGAAAAAGAAATCTAATATATTCGAATCAACTCATGGTCTTTCATCATCATCATAGCCCATACATGTCCCACTGTTGGGCTCGGCCCTCCTCCGTAATGGGAGGGAAATTAACCTACTATATCGCGCTGTCTGACGTGTTGGTATTTGAATATTTTTGTAAACGTATTTTTATTTATGTATAATTATCATTCTAATAAGTTCCATATTGGAGTGAAATAACTTATTCAATGTTCCAATTAGATCATTCTAGGGCATTATATTACAATAATGAGATTTTTTTTCAATTTGAATTGTGTAAAATATCAAGCAACTGCGAATGTATTTCTAGAACCTTCTTTTGCATGCATTTTGGCGATCAAATATGATGATACTTTGAATACTTATAAAAACTAACATTGTATAATTTTTTTTTGGGGGTGGGCTACGGTCGGCGTACTCCTTGCACCACTCCGTCCGGGACGACAGAAGGGCGTAAGCACGCACACCCGTAACTCACCCGTGAACCTCGCCTTCGTCGTTGGACCGGTCACCGGAGCCGCGTGAACTTGACGTCAGTGGCCAGCCCGACGGAATACCCCCTGAGGGGTGTCCTCTCCTTGAGCGACGAGGGGAGGAAGTCGGTCTTTCCTCGCGCGGTCAGCCTCTCGGCGGGTGACGGACTAATTCCCCGGTTCAGTCACTCGCGGCCTCGGCTAGGGTGTCATCAGGCGCAGGTAATCGCGCCTGCACCACTCCGGTCGCCGGCGGTGGCTCGCATCGTCGAGAAGACGCTCCTCGCGCACGCGCTCCGTCGCCTCCTGCCGCGAGACTAATGCTTAACAGAGGGCTGCGACAGCGTCAGGTCGGCACCGATGATTGCGACGAGTTCACGACGTTGCTCTGCCCAAGTGGCACAAGCCGAGTATATGCTGCGCCGTATCCTCGTCGCAATCGCAGTGGTGGTAGGACGGTGTACTCTCCCTCCTGGCGACCGTGTGCAGGTATTTGGCGAAGCATCCATGCCCCGTCAAAACCTGCACCAGTCGGAAGGTGAGCACCCCGTGCCGCCGTTCTAACCACTGCATCAGCATCGGCTGGAAGGCCTCCACGGTCCGCACACCGAACCAAGGCCTCTCCAACCGGAAATATTGTATACCTACCAATATTTCGCAAAATAAATGGTTTGATTGGATTTAGAAACATTCAAAGTATTAAAGAAATACTAATAATATTGCAAAAAAAAATACTTATTGTAAAGAATAGTAACTTTTATTACGATGATTTGCATAGTAATATTTTTTATAAGCAAAATTATTAAACAATCGAACGAGATTCCTTTTAAAAATCAATTAAAATACTATCAATTTGTTGCAACCTTTAGAGTTAGTCTTAATATTTGGCTTACGCCCATTGTGTCCACGCCCGGATCAACCTCGGGTCAGCCCGGGACGAAACTCTGATGGGACCGGTGAAGTAACTTGTTGTCCCGAACGTGTCCCGTTCACACAAACATAATATCTACGGTATATTATAATGACCTTTCAAAGTAATTATAGTCTATAAAATATAGCTTGATCTCTGTGACAGTTCTCACTAGTCCCGCACGCTTACGATGCTGACCGTATTTTTGTCGATATAATTCCTTATTTTTTAAAGTTATTTGCTACTGCAATTGAAAAACAATACATTATAAAATTTTCATATAAAATTTTATTGAACTTCAATCAAATGGATGGTATAATCGATTATAAATTTAAAACAATTTATGAAAATCTTATTGAATTTAAATTAATGGATTTAATTTAATTTAAACTAAACCTGTCAATTAATTATTTTTATTATTTAAAAGGAATACATCCAAGTTTATCGTCACTATTATCATCATCGCTGGAGCATTCTTGTAGGTTGATGATTGGTCACAGATTATTTCATGAATAATCATGTTTATTTTATAAAAGAAATTGTCTATTCGACATCGGTTATAATATTAACTGATGTCTAAATACTAAATTAACACAATTTACTTATTTTATAGAGTAACCATGTGGTTTATATAGGTAATGTATTGGTTTTACTTGTTTTATAAATAATTAATAAGAATGCTATCGATTTATGTTTATCGATTGCCCCATCTCTATCTTATTCTCAGTTCAGTATGATCTTGTACTTGCGTAAGCACTATACTTTTATAAAATGGTTACTAAGTACTTTAACGAGGGAGACCGAGACTAACCTACCTAGACCAGATCGGTCATGACTATATGACTATAAGACTGTATAAATTCTGACACAGTTCTTCTCCTAAATCCTTATATATTCCACTAAGAGTCTGTATAATAAAAAAGGAATTAGCCTATAAAAAAAGATTGTGTGGTTTTATGAAACCACAGTAAAAGTGAAACTTTTATGCCCAGCATAGACAATTAAATAAAAATTTTTGGAATAGTATTCCATTAAGGGTATAAAAATCGCATCATCATTCTTAATCCTTGCAGACGTCCATTTTCTGCGAGAGTATGATAATACCCCACAGCTGTAGATAGAAAAATATCAAGAGTATATATATATATATATATATATATATATGTATATATATATATATATATATAGCCTACCACTAATAAAACTCTCTTAATGACCATTCATAATTATCCTCCTCTTATCCCAATAACTTGGGGTCCATGCAATATGTACCTACTCTTCTTTCATAGTACATATTGTAAAAGTCATTGGCAATAGTTTACCAGCCGCCTGCCTGACGTCAACTATCCTTGGGAATATAATTGTTGATCAGACGGCATCAGTAATTGGCCCAGATCGATATAAAGCTCTGAATCGTCTTCTAAGACATCCACGAGCAAAGCAAGGGTTGGTTGATTTTCACTGCATAGATGGCGTGCTTAAGATACCGACCTTCCATGCTAGTGCCATGGAACCGAAGACAAAGATCGCATTCCGGTGGCCCGCTCACTCGGCAAAGAGAGGTACATGTATCTGTCGCCCCGAACGGAGTTAACGGGATGCGAGTAATCCATAGCCTTTCGCCATAAAAAAATGCTAGTGCCGTGGGTTCGATTCCAATAACTAGATTGTGCGATCCACAAAGCGTTATTCTGAGTCTGGCTGTAATTTCTCTGTGTCACATGTGGTGGTCTGTGTGGTGTAAAGCCTGCGTTAATTGTATGTCTGTAAAGTCCCCCGCAATACAAGAATTATTTCCTTAGTGCAGCATTATTTAAAGAAAAAGACTATATACGTAGCCGCTAACACACAATAACATTCCTGTACTTATAAATGATGAATAATAAGGAATTATTGTATCTTAATAGATACAACAATTCCTCGTTTCGTTTCAGTACTTATAGTCGCATCATCATTCTCCTACTCTTATCCCAATTTCTTGGGGTCGATACAATATGTACTCTTCTTTCATAGTGCATATTGTAAAAGTTATTGGCAATAGTTTTATGACCGGCCGCCTGCCAGACGTCAACTCTCCTTGGGAAGGTAATTGTTGACAAAACGGCATCAGCTGGAGTTGGCCCAGGTCGTTATAAGACTCTTAGTCGTCTTTTACAACATCCACGAGCAAAGTGGCAAAATAGTCAAATTCTATAATAATTTCTTCATTATTTCTCATTAGTCTCTTTAGTTTACGATATATATTTTGGGTTCTCCACCACAAATCAGCGATGAATGTCTTGCTACAGCATATGTTGATCTGGTTACCTTTTACCTAAACACATAGAATCTATCATAATTTTAATCATGTTCATAACATATTTTATTTCTTTTTTAATCTCATTATTTTATTATTCATTCATTCCCTGTTTCATTAAAGTGTAATTATACAAAAATCACCAGCCTTTTTCGTGTCACGTTAGAATTAGATTATTTTAATATCGGCATTTATTTATTTATCTACATTTGTTTTTAATTTTTTTTAATTTCTATTTTATTAATTAGGAGTTTTGTCGGTAACCGACCATGCCACTCCCATAGTCAAATTATCTTATTATAGTAACTTAAATTAACCTAAGATATCTAAATAAATATCCATGAGAATCTTGGCTTCATCTGATGCAGGTGAAGCCAGAATAGTTTTTAATTATTCTTACAATACTTTTCTTTCTCTTTTTATGTTCACAGAAAGAAAACAATACAATTTGATAATGTTTGTAAACTCTATCCGATTTGTCTGAGTGGAGACCTGGTGACCTGTAACACAGGTATTTTTAATGCCCACCACAGGCAGCAACGATCCACAACTTAGCTTATTTACTTCTCGTTTTATGTTGTACATACATACATATCATCACACCATATCCCTTGCAGGGTAGGCAGAGAGAACAGAGTGCCAGAGAACTCTATCCTTGCATACTTCACTCGCTTCCTCAACTATTGTTTTATGTTGCTCGCTCGCTCCTATTGTTTTATTTTGTCAAACATATATATTGTTTTAAATTACGTTGTGGTGAGAAATTAAAGAAAATTTATTATTATTATATTTAATACATTCCATTCTGTATTTTAACCACCAAACAAAATCTATTAATATTCATCACAGAATCTTGATAATATACTTTTAAAACCCATAATAAACCCAACATTCCCACGCTTTGTAACCATAATAAAAATAAAACAATTAACTATGCAAATTTCACACGACAGATTGCCGACAAATTACATGTTAAAAAAAAGCTATTTAAAAAAAACATTAAAAACTCGTCGACACGTCGGGAGTCAGTAGATTAATCACTGTAATAACCCATCCCGGATATCCGGCTGAAAAAATCTGTTAAACCACAGTTGGCCGGGCAAAAAATACCTTGAGAGCACTTAAAATGCCATTTATATTCGTGATAGGAGGGTTCAAGGGAAAAAAGGAGGTGAAATATGCTATAGGGGGAATAACAACATGCTTCAAGGGAACACTGATATGGTTATTTTCCGGTTAATTTTGGCTTCCTTACTTTTGTTTTATAATAGGGGGTGAATTTGTTTGAGGTAATTATGTGCTATGTTTTAAAGAATGATTTAATTTGAAAAAGATTACGTATCTTTTGATACAGTTTTGATATGGTATTGGTTAAGCTAACAATGTATCGTACTAAATATCGCGAGTTCGATTCCCATGCACGACAATACCTTATGAGATTTACAAATTAAAGAATAATTCTTTAAAACTGAAACTCAGTTTTGTGTAATTTCTATCCGTGAAATATTTTTCATCATCATCATCATCACCGTCCATATATGTCCCACTGTTAGGCCTCCTCTTAATGGGAGGGCAATTGACCTACTATACCACGCTGGTCAGACGTGTTGGTATAGGGTTTTGTTTCGATTTTTCCTTCTCTTGCATAGATGATATATGCGTTTTATATCTCTAAGTTGGCTTTTACGATCACCCACGGGTAAGATAGGGGGTGGTGAAATGTATTCTTACCCCATCACCACACGGTAAAAAAATATTTTTAGTTGGCCGTTATTCAATTACTATTTCTTTAGTGCAGTGTTGTCTTTTATCGCGCTGATCACCCAGGTTAACAACAAGAATACAACTGGCTAGTCCAATGGCGATTAGTAGGCATCACTGCTATAGAGCCGCCTGTGGCCCTGGAAGGCACGTCCGAGTTGTGTCAGACCTGACAAAAATTAATCACCACGTTCCGCAGGTGAATTGGCGATCATAATTAGTGTTATAGGTTTGTTAGGAAATGTTGCTGTCCCATGTCTTCTAGTGATCCCTCAGACAGTTTACCAAAAAAAAAAATTATTCACACTTTAGTGGCATAGATTTAGCAGAGATGGAAGGTACACCACTGATATAGAGCGAAGAGTGAATGCGGGAAATAGAGTGAACGGAGCGTTGGGGCAACTTCTCGGCAGCCACCACCTCAGCCAGAAGGCACGTGTAGCAATACATAACGCAGTGCTTGTCCCAACATTACCTACTGTATGGAAGCGAGAGTTGGGTATGCAGAAAAGAGTATGAAAGTAAAATTAATGCGGTCGAAATGCGATCTCTGCGGAAAATCTGTGGAGTTAGGCTGACCGACCGCATTCGTAACGACGACGTAAGAGAGCGAGTAGGTATGAAAGAGAGTATCGGTGTAAAGATGCGAAAGGGAATGCTCCGATGGTTCGGACATGTGGAAAGAATGCCGAACGAACGTCTGGTTAAGAAGATATACAATGCGAAAGTGGAAAGATGTAGGTACCGGGGGAGACCGTGACTAACCTACCTAGACCAGATTGGTCACGTACTGAAGGAAGGTGGAGTCAAGAGTCTCCGAAACCGGCGAGCGTGTATGAAGAGAATTATGAATGTTGAGGAAGCGAGTGAAGTGTGCAAAGATAGCGTTCTCTGGCACTCTGTTCTCTCTGCCTACCCTGCAAAGGACATGGCGTGATGATATGTATGTATGTAGTAGTCTCTATACTTGTAGTCTCTATATTTGATATACACAGATGGTGTAGTGGTTGAAGTACCGACATCTACTGTGTTAGTGTCTTGGGTTCGACTCCTTAGCAGTTTTTTTTTAATATTGGTCGTTTAAAAAAATAATATACTTTTTAAAATCTGTGATCAAACCTATCTTTTAATAGCCTGCTGCAGTTTTTACCTATTCCCTATGAGATGTCCATCTTCAACCAAGAATTAAGAAGGGTTTCTCATAGAAGACAGTAACTTAATGATATGTCGTGGCAAACACATATACACACAATATGTAATAGGCTGAAACAATACTCAGACGCGTTGTATAAAAAGTTGTTGATAGATCAATTGTGCTAACAGCGTACCATGCTTACGTCTCGTCAACACTAAAATAAGGCATTATATTTTGGGGAAATGCAAAAAAGGAATATATTGATATGGTGTTCAAAGCCCAAAAGAAATGCGTACGCGCTATAGCCAATATACATATTCCAGATTCTTGCAGACTATATTCTTGAGAACAGAGTGCCAGAGAACTCTATCCTTGTATACTTCATTCGCTTCCTCAACATTCATAATTCTCTTCATACACGCTTGCCGGTTTCGGAGACTCTTGACTCCACCTTCCTTCAGTACATGACCGATCTGGTCTAGATAGGTTAGTCTCGGTCACCCCCGGTACCTACATCCTTCCACTTTCGCATTGTATATCTTCTTAACCATAGGTATGAAATGAAAAAAAATATAAACCCAGTAGGTATGAAAGATAGTATTGGTGTAAAGATGCGAAAGGGAATGGCTCCGATGGTTCGGACATGTGGAAAGAATGCCGAACAAACGTCTGGTTAAGAAGATATACTAGTACTTCATTTGCGCTAATCAAATGCCTTGATCGATTTCAGTGACGCAATGACGTAAATAGAATATCTATCCATCCATTCACATGAGGATAGGTAAAGGATACAATTTAATTGTCTGCAACTTATTTACTGTTATCCGTGTGATTGGAGTAAGAATACAATTCACACCCCCCAATATCTTATACGTGGGTGATCGTAAGAGAAGACTAAGGTATATAAAATGCATATAATATCTATGCAAGAGAAGTAAAACTCGAAACAAAACCCTATACCAACACGTCTGACCAGCGTGGTATAGTATAGGTCAATTTCCCTCCCATTATGGAGAAGGCTCGAGCCCAGCAGTGGGACATATATAAGCTGACATGAAGAACTTATTTGCCTATGGGACTCATGAAAATTGGCTGTGTGTTTACCATGAGTGGGGAACAAGTTTTCTGTTAAACATATAAGAACACATGGCGATTATTAGTATTATTTTCAAAGACACCACCATTTTTTTTTTTTTTTGCGGTCGGCTATGGATGTCGCACCCCGCCAAATCCGGTCCGGGGTGACGGAAGAGGCAGCGTGCAACCCCATTAATCCACCCTGCAAGCATCTCTTCTTCGCCGTGCGAGCGGACCACCGGTACCAGATCTTTGTCTTCGGTGGTCCGCCCGGCGGTATGCCCTCTCGGGTTCCTCTTTCGTCGACGCCCCGACAGCTTTCGCCGTCGAGGCGTCGCCCTCACGCGGTGGCCTCACGTCCGGTGACTGGACCGACTGGCTGCCCCGGCCGCGGGCGGCGACCCGGGTCACGGGAATCCTACCGGGCCCGTTGCGCCGCCTGCTTCTGCGAGATGACAGCCTCGCAGGAGGCGGCGACGGCGAGATTTTTTTTTAAAGACACCACCCTGCACTAAGGAAATATTTCTTGTATTGCGGGGAACGTAGACAAATTACACCCAGATTCAGTACAACACTTTGTGGTTCGCACATAGTATTGTCAGGCATCGAACCCATATACCTAACTGGAATATACTATAGGACTATTGTGCTTTAGGTACTTGTGGGATCTAGTCCAGCTATAATCTTTTGTATTTGAGAATTATTGTGGTCTGAATGCCATCGAAAAGCTAATAATTACTAAAAATATGTACAATTTTATTTAAAAATATTGTGATTAAAAGAACTAAAAAGAGACAAACCCCACTGAATTTCTTGATGAAACTTCGCAGTGCGGTTGCGCTCCCATAATAAAATTTTGAAATTGAGAATATATAAATGTCCTCGTGGGGTTATGCATAATAAAAGATTTGAATTTGGACTATTCCTTCAAATTAGTCTATGAGGGAGGTCAAATTCCAGCAATGGACAGCAAAAAGCTAAATGATCCATCAACTAAAAGGTACCAACCACCATTAGAGGTCTACCTCGTTCTAGTTGAAGGTCTACCTTCAACTAAGTCCACCGTTGGAGATTGACCTCCCAAATGACTTAAATAATTGCATCCCCACCATCAATGTACTATATATATTGGTATTTTATGATGACGTAGTTTAAAAATATAATAGGTACGTCTCTACACCTTTAAGGTTGTCGTAAAAACCATTTAAATTCAACAATCACCAGGAGAATGGAGATCAGTATGCTCCTGTGAAACTTATCTCCGCATTAACGCGCCAGACACGCGTATCGATTATGGCCATTGTACATCCCTTGTACGTAGACCCTATTTTATCCGTGGGTGATCGTAAAAAACGACTTATCATTCTCCTACTCTTATCCCAATTACTTGGGGTCGATACAATATGTACTCTTCTTTCATAGTACATACTGTAAAAGTTATTGGCAATAGTTTTATGACCGGCCGCCTGCCAGACGTCAACCCTCCTTGGGAATGTAATTGTTGACCAAGCGGCATCAGATGGAGTTGACCCAGGTCGTTATAACGCTCTTAGTCGTCTTTTACGACATCCACGAGCAAAGTAAGGGTTGGTAGTATTCTAAGCCGCCAGCGCAGTATAGTAGGTTAATTGCCCTTTCATAGCGGAGGAAGCCCGAGCCCAACAGTGGGACATACCTATATGGGCTGTGATGATGATGATGATGATGACGTAAACTTATGTTTCAACGGTGTACTTCTACAGGAATGTTGAACAAATAGATATTTAAGTAAAAATGTATTTATTTGTGAGGTGACTAAGTAAGAATGCAATTCACCACTCTCTTTCTTACCCGTGTGGGTCATAAAATATGGGTAAGAGATATATGCATATAACATCTATACATAAGATGGAAAACCTAAAATGTAATCCTCTACTAACATGTCTAAAAGGCGTGGTATAGTAGTCAATTAAACTTCTGTTGTAAAGGAGGATCGAGCCCAACCGTGGGACGTGTAGGAACTGAGATGAACTACTTGTAATTATTTCAAGATTTGACGTATAATTTTGAATTAAATATATATATATATATATATATTCAAAATTATCTTACTTTCTTACTCGCCTGTGGAAAGGAAGAAAACAATTAGTATAAATAGATATAAGAGAAAAAATAAAGTATCCCAAGAGGAAAAAAACTCGAAACGAATCTCTGTATGTGTTTGGTGTATGGTTATTTTGATCTCACTGTGAAAGAAATCAGCTGGTCTTTAACAAAGTGGCCCTAGTCTTAATTTACAATAAAAGTTACTACTGACTTGTAATTTCAGTAACCTTTTAAAATTACATCTTTTTTCTCTTAAATTTTTTTTTTTAAAACTTTAAAACTTTCATATCTTACGCATACTTTTATAATTTTAGAGTATTTGAATATATTCTTGAACATGTTTATCATTGTACAAATATTTTGTTGGAATCTATCCGTCGTAAAGCTTACGCTTAATTTAAGCAGAATTTAAGTTTTTAAGGACTTACAACGCCATCTATTATCCGATAGTGTTACTAAAAGACAAGGAATGAAAACTAATACATTTTGTCATTTTATTATATTTAAAAAAATAATTTTAACAGTAATAAAGATATTATTTCAAACATTGAATATATATAATAAATCTAAGCAAAATTTTGAAATTAACTCATCGTACAGTATTAGTGACGCTATTGACTAACAGATGGCAATAAAATCTTAGTTCTATATTTAATTATAGATGTCGCGTTTAGTCTAGTAAATAAACTAAAGATGGCGCTTGTGATTTGCACTATTTCACACAAGGATGCGCTGTAATATGAGTTTATCTATTAGACGATAGATGTCACTTAAATTTTAAACTTAACTAAAAACTACTAGTTTCTTTAGAGTGAAAATTTATTTAATACATAGAGACATATATATAATATACCACTCCTTTGCCTCGCGCAGTCGGGTAAACATAGTTTTATTACAAACTCGGTAAATATGTTAGTTATTTACATACTTATAACTATCTACTATTAATTAAGAACAAAACGGTACAATATTTGATATTATAAATGATGTTTCTTAATTGAAATATAATTTAAAAAAATCAATAGTTAATTAACTCCTCGTAGTTATTCAATAAATTGAAATTAATTTTACATGTTCAAGAAGGTGAGAAATTTTCTCAAAATATCCGGGTACTGTATTGTATACAAAATTATATCTTTTTTTTTAAAGTAGTACGTCTGAAACTGTTTAAGAACTTATATATTTTCATTCGATATCGCTGCTTATGTGTTGTTTAACCTTTTGTTTTTAATATTCAATTATATTTTACCACAAAATGGGTAAACTATGTCTGCATTGCTGCTATTTGATGACTTTAGTGGATAAAAGTGATACGGTGACACTTATCGGACTGTTGCACTTATTTTTTGTGTCACACCTCGCCAAATCCGTCCGAGGCGACAGAAGAGCGGGCCACTGACGCGGTCTTTGTATCCAGTGACCAGAATGTGACATACCAACTTTGTCCACTTAAGTCTTTATTAAAATAAAACTGTATAAATAATGGATCTCTTGATGCCTAATTACTACCCTGTGATCACCTATAGTCATTATGTGATAAAAATTGTACAAATTAAGATCTGAGATCGAGTTTTCTTCCTTCTATATTAAATTGGTAGTTTATTATTCGACGTTTTAGTCTCAAAAATATTGTCTTGTATTTACTTGTGTTATTGTTACGGCTCACGGTCGGCGAGTGATCGTCAGTCTGACAGAAACATACTATTGTTGAACTTTTTGATAGTGTTGTGAATTAATTTTGAACGTATGAAGCATTTCGCTAGTGTGAACCATGACATATTTATTATACAATTGTGTTTACTTAAACATTGTTTAACAAAACTATGAGTTTCATTGCGAAACAGTTTTAAAAAAACATTGAAATTGTCTATCAATAAAAATTTCGGCACTTTTTAAAATAGAAACGTTGAAAGTGTTATATCAATCACTTACTAAATTAGCGTTATAGGAATACAAAAGTAGCAGGGTTTTTTTTCAATACCCAAAAAGCAATTTTATTGATGTAAGTAGTTTTATATTTTGAGAATTATATGAATTTTCTTTTAATTTTGTATCAGTCCAATGTCACTACTAAATGTTTGTAAAAACCAATATAAAAATGAAGATGTATTTAAAATTCACAGCAAATAGCTATCCCATAATTCCGGCTTAGTTAATAATTAATTAATCTTTTAATATCTGGTAAACATATAATATTTTAAAAATATACACACAAAACTGCTGTTATAAATCTTTACAAGATAAAAAATACACAACATTTATACAGTATTAATATTTTTTGGTTATTAGATTTTTTTGAGCTATAATTTTTCTAAAGAAAGTAATTGATTTTAACAAACTGTCAGCTACAGATATTTTTCACCCGAAAAGTTCCATTAAAATTTTTGTATAAATTGACTTTTAATTTCCGTGTGGTGACGGAGTAAGAACTATTCACCACCCCATATCTTACTCGTGGGTGATCGTACGAGACGACTAAGGGATATAAAACGCATATAACATCTATGCGAGAGAAGGAAAACTCGAAACAAAACCCTATACCAACACGTCTGACCAGCGCGGTATAGTAGGTTAATTTCCCTCCCATTACGGAGGAGGCCCGAGCTCAGCAGTGGGACATTTATGGGCTGTGATGATGATGATGCTGACATAGAGAAGTAATATATTGTGTACCTATGATCCTATAATGATTATTTCTATTAAACAAAAAATAGTACAAATCTAGGTAGATTTATAGTGTATAGAATGAAATATCTAATTCTTTTAAAAAATAAAGTTATTACCTTTTTTTTTAAAGACAGCACTTTGCACTAAGGAAATAATTTTTGTAACAAATACAAATTACACCCAGACTTGCAATAAGAATTTGTGTATCGCACAAGGTATTGTCATGTGGGTAGGAATCAAACTCATGATTTGTCACGGTAGGTTGGTAATTTAACCGCTACGCTATCTTTGAAGTTATCATTCTGGTAGTTATCCAAAGTAAAAAAATATAGTAAATTTATGCTTCTTTTTTTGTTAGCAGGCAGTCTGGACATACGTCCATTTTGATCGGAGTGACGAAAGAGTGGGTCGTGGCCCCATAACCCATTGTATTCCCTCCCATCGCCATGGGGCCGGCGACTGGCACCACAAGCTTGACATTCGTAGCCGGTCCGGCAGGTTACACTTTTAGGTACAATCCCTCGTAGAGGCCCCGATCTGCTGCCGGGGCGCCGCCCTCACGCGTTTAGCCTCTGCGGATGACGGGCCATTCCCCGGTCCAGTCACCCGCGGCATCGGCTAGGGTAGTAAATTTTATGCTAAACATCTTCCTGTTTACATATTTAAGTAATTGTTGCTATATATAGGTACTTTTTTTTTGACGCTGGTGATTAGACAAAGTCAATAAACGATCTTATTAATTTCATCATCAATGAACAAGTCATCATCTCATCTCAGTTCAAATACGTACCATTGCTGAGCTCAAGCATCCTTTACAGTGGGGGGAAAATGGATCCGCAGTACGCTGGTCAGCGAAGTTGGTACTGGATTTTTTTTATTAACCGTAAGATCCATATTTTTACTGCCTTTTACAATCTTAAACTAACAACATTTAAAAGGTATTTTATTTTTATTAAAACTATTAATCATGTAAGTAAGTACTAAAATTTAAAATTTTCTTTTTGGTGGCGGCCTATGTATGATCATACTTTGCTCGACACGTCCGGGGCAACAGAAAGAACGGCGCGCGATCCCATAACCCGCTTATCAACCTCTCAACGCCGTGCGAACGGGCCACCGGTAGCCAGTCCTTGTCCTAGTTAGCCCTCGGGTTGTCCTTTAGGCAATCCTCTCCAGATACTAACTCGGTCCTAGGGCACCATCGAACCTAAATTCATCACTGAACACTTACGCAGTAATTGACATCACCTTTTCATACCTACGCTACAAAACGCTACTAAAAATGACATTAAAAACAAACCTTAATGGTTTTAAATTTCATTAATTTTGTAATATTATTTTATTTTGTTAAATAAATCAATAAATAAAATAAAATTAAGTAAGCCTGAATTTTAATAATATTCATCACCATCACAGCCCCATATATGTCCTACTGTTAGGCTTACTATTTGACTAACCTACCTAGACCAGATCGGTCATGTACTGAAGGAAGGTGGAGTCAAGAGTCTCCGAAACCGGCGAGCGTGTATGAAGAGAATTATGAATGTTGTGGAAGCGAGTGAAGTATGCAAAGATAGAGTTCTCTGGCACTCTTTTCTCTCTGCCTACCCTGCAAGGGATATGGCGTGATGATATGTATGTATGTATGTTAGGCTCGGGTCTCCTCCATAATGAGAGGGAAATTAACCTACTATACCCTGCTGGTCAGACGTGTTGGTAGATATAGTGTTTTGTTTAGAGTTTCCCTTCTCTTACATAGATGTTATATGCGTTTTACATTCCTTAGTCGTCTCTTACGATCACATGGATAAGATAGAGGGTGGTGAATTGTATTCTTAATCCGTCACCACACGGATAGGTAAAATTCAGACCTTTTTAATTTTCTTTCGTAATATACTCATTTCTTTTTGATATAGCTATGGTCTATCTTCTATTTAGCAAGCCTTCTGGGGTGACTTAATAGCGGCGTTGTGGCCCACAATCTATGGTGCGTCCACTCTCAACTTAGGCGGCCATTTGAACTATAACCTCAACTCCACCGGATTATCTATTCGATTATATACCCCGCTTAAGAGCCACACCAATGTCTCTATATGGATAGTCCCAATGAGGGAGAGGGAGGGCAATTAACCTATTATAATATACTGATTAGACATATTTCCAACAGGATATTATTTAAAGCTTTCTTGTCTTGCAACTATGACATTTATTAGTACACTGGCAATTTAATCCATTACTTGTAAAAAATTCTCAACGCTAGTGCTTACATACCTCCACCCACCAAACGGCAAGTAGCTCTCGTAATTTTAATAAACCCTATTTCAATTTCCTAATTCTAACCAGGCAGATGGTACATTAAAATTCACAAGTAAAATAACCACTGGTCCAAAACAAAACATTTTTTTTTTATCCATCTTGTCCATTCTCTTTTGTAATAGAAGATAAACATTATTCTAACCCTAAGGATGCTGTGTGATAATAAGTGGCAATTAATTTGAATAATAATACGCAAGGGTTATGTTTGACCCGCACTTTTTCTTGAGCTGTTTGAGGGTTGTTTTTAAGGGTTAGTATCTTTTATATCTGATGTAACGGTTACGCTTTATCTAATTGAAACTATCACAATACTGAAATTTATTAACCCTGTATTTCAAATACACGGTGATCTACTCTAACGGCGATGATACTCAAGTAATACCTACATATTATAAATGTGAAAGTTTGGGATAATATTTAGTTGTTTTTTTTTTTAATCCAAGCGTAAACCGTTGACCAGATTTGTATATAAATTGCTACACTGATAGACCGTTTCCTGGATTTGTTAATATAGATAACTCGGATAAAAAATATTTAGTTTTCATAGGATATTCTTTTTTCTCAGTAATCTGTTTGCTTAGGATAATTTAGTGATACAATTTTATATAATACTTTTTTTTCTTCCACCCAAGGTGGACCATGGATGTGGTCGCGCCCCGGCAAATCGGTCCGGGGCGACAGAAGAGGCGGCGCGCAACCCCATGGACCCACCCTGCAAACACCTCTCTTCGCCGTGCGAGCGGGTCACCGGTACCCGATCTTTGTCTTCGGTGGCCGGCCCGGCAATTTTATGTTATACTAGCTGACCCGGCACTCTTCGTTCCGCCTAACAGTTAATTAATGAGATGAGCAGATTTCGATTAATTCAAAATTATTAAGTAATTTTTTTTATTATGATAATAAATATGAATAATATATAAATTTGAAAAAATAAGTATTTTATTAACGTGCCAGCAAGACGAAGAATTAGCTTGTGTTTTACCACACTTTTCTTCATGCGCGTTGAAAATTATCTAATTATTGATCTCTGAGATTTGCTCGACGATTTCGCATTGTCTACCGAGCCGTTTAACGGCCTGCTTCGCTTTGCTCTTGTGATTGAGAAGCATGAAGTCGAGCCATATTAACGCGGTGGTCTTTTCGTGCAATATCTTGTCCTTCGGCCGTGGTTACATTCGTGATGTATCGAATTTTAATTGCGTTACCGCTTGGTCGATAAAGATTTGATCTTATTGGTCGCCCTATTGTTGATGACAATATAGACACAATATGAATTATTATAACAATATTCATAAAAAATCGTAACACTCGCACAAAACTAACACTGACCGGTAAAATTTAATTTCTACTTTTCGCAGTATTTTCCAAATAAACCATTACGTGAGCTATCAGTTGCGTTTTGTTACATCATCAACAAATGAACGTTTAGAACTGATGTTTTTAATGTTTTTTTTGTTTAATAATATCATATTCAATATTCTATTCCCTACGACAATAAACTCAAAAACATAAAAATTGGTCCAGCCATTCTCGAGTTATAAGTGTACAACACTAGACTAACTCGAGATTGGCTAACACAACTTTCTTTTATATATAAGTAAAAGTTACTGGCAATAGTTTTATGACTCGCCTGCCAGACGTCAATCCTCCTTGGTAATGTAATTGTTGTCCAAATGGCATCAGGTGGAGTTGGCCCAAGTCATTACAAAACTCTTAGTCGTCTTTTACGACATCCACGAGCAAAGTAAGGGTTGGTAGTATTTGTAGCCGCTAGCACGCAACTGAATTTATGATATGTATATATTTTAATTTCTATCTTTTATCCTCAGTTTTACTAACGACACCTACATTTTAAATAATCTTAAAATAATTCCATAAAAATATTTCCAAGGATAAAATAGTTCCAACAAAATATTTCAAGACAATTTGAACACATCACGGCCTATGATAGTCATCATAGGCCGTGATGTGTGATCATCAGACTATTAAATTGTTTTTAATATATGTATAATTTATTTTTTACGTTTTATTTAAAAAAAATTATTAAGCATGGATTTTTCTTAATAAAATCGATCCTCTCATCTATCAGACATCCATTGTTGGACATATGTCTCCCCACGAGGATACCGCTCAAAATAGTCCTGTGCCACTTGCATCCACGTGGTTCCTGGTGAACTAAAAAAACAGCACATTAAAAAAAAAAGAACCTCAACTCGATAATATACTAGACAATTACTCCTCATATATATATATATATATATATATATATATATATATATATATATATATATATATATATATATATATATATATATATATATATATATATATATATATATATATATATATATATATATATAAACATTAACCTAGATAATCCTGTCCTTCGGGTAATAAGATGACCTAAAATTTAGATTAGGTGACAGTTAGGCTAGAAATAAAATTTTAATACTTTGACGTCCCCAGTGATAATATCAATTTGATTAAAGTGCGAAATGAAGACATACGCGCCGGCCGGCTGCAACCCTTCACGCGCTCGTGAGAACCGGTCCGGCGAGAATGCAAATCAGGTCTATTGTACCCCTGGACAATTCTTCGCTTTTTAATTGTTGATTTTTTATTCTATGGACCGTTGGACATTATTTTATTTGTGTGTGAATATATCGATAGAATTTTAGATGTAATATTTAAATATTAAATAAATTTTGACTATAAGTATCATCTTAGCTTACACAAGTCTAAGTGCTGGACTGGATCCTCCTCCATAATAAGCGAAAAATTAACCTAATATACTAAACTGATTAGATTTTTTTTATTGCTTTTGGTGGCAAACGAGCAAGCAGCACACCAGATGGTAAGTATTACTACCACCCATGAACCTTTACTATACCAGGAGTATAGCTAGGCCGCTGCCTACCAATTTAAACCCAAACCCACCCAATTGGGCTACCGGCTCTCTCGCTCACCGAATGAAACGCAACAGCATATTGCCATTGCTCAGACGTCGATCTTCTGCGAGAGTATGGTACTACCCCGGACGGACCGTCCCACGGCTGTAGACAGAAAACTGTCAACAGCGTGGTCCTACCACTATAAAATATATAGATATACGTTTTCATTTTGAATTCTACTACTCTTGTCTATACTCTTCTTTAAGACCTGCCATCTGTTTAACCCTAATTTCCTTGAGAAATGTAATTATTGAACAGATGGCATCAGATAATATTAGCCTAAGTTGATGTAAAACTCTTAATCATTTAAGATTTATAAATCAGGTGTCGTACAAGTCTTACATTAATCATACACATGTATTTGGGTATGACTATTGGGTAAGAACCTCATCCAGATAAGGTATAATAATCTACGACACCACACTGATTTGTTATACAAATTTTGTTTTATTATGAGTCATCTTCCTTCAGTATTAAATTCGTTATTAGTAATAAGTACATACATACATACATATCATCACGCCATATCCCTTGCAGGGTAGGCAGAGAGAACAGAGTGCCAGAGAACTCTATCTTTGCATACTTCACTCGCTTCCTCAACATTCATAATTCTCTTCATACACGCTCGCCGGTTTCGGAGACTCTTGACTCCACCTTCCTTCAGTACATGACTGATCTATTCTATATTTAATAAGTTCTTTTCAATCTATATTTGGGATATCCAAACATTAGGCCTTCTATGCATCAGGTTCATAACCAAACCTGATGCAGATAAAAGAAATTAGTCTGTTATATTATGCTCTTTAGATTGGCTGATATTAGGATTTGCTTTAAATACGATTCTTCCTTATTCACTAATAAATTTTGCTTCCCATTTAAGGCATTTAAACGGTTTTTACGGTAACTGGAAGAAAAAAAGTCTTCTTAATCATGTGTTATTTTTATTATTATGTATACTAAATTTTATTTCAAGTCGAAAAAATATTTAAATAAAAATTTTACTAATATTTTAAAACCATATTTTGTAAACCTATCTAAATTATTACAAAACTTTATTAAATTTTATTTAAAATATTTAATAAAATTTAGGTTATAATAATAATCAAAATCTACTTTTATCGATGTAATACTACGAGCGATAATCAACACAATCCATCACTATTCTTAACATCCCGAAAACCGGTCAGGTCAGTTCCGCAAAAATCACAATAGCCGTCCCATTGGATACTTAAATAGGTCCAAATATTATAATGTGTTCCGGTATTATTAGTACCGAGTTTTTTTACTGAAAGGTGATTCAGTTGGCATCTATTATGTCCAGTTTGCACCCTTCTACCCTTTGTATAAAGCCCCAGGGTAAGATAACCGGTAAGACAGCTTTTGACCCATTCGCAATTAAGGGTTAACTTTTAGTTGTGTTATGACCACGTTGGTATATTGAGGTCTTAAATAAGTTTAAGATTAAAAATCGTTTTTCGTTAGTAAAATCAATTACTTGGTACTACATACATAAAAAAACATCTTTAATCCTTTCTTAAACCAAGTTATAAATTTTAGTTTGACTTAATGGTACTTTATTTAAGTGTAATATTAAAAGGATTTCTATAAATTCAACAGTATCAAGTGAAAATATAATAAGAAATAAATTTCATTATAAATATAATATATCAACACATATCAAAATGCCATAATATAATCATTTTTATTGCATTTACAGTAAATATTTTTTTATCTTGTGTTTTTTTGTTTTTTTTTTTTTAACTTGATAAACTGTGAAATTTTATATGGTAAGTTTTATTCTATTTTAGATATTTTATTTTTTATATTTTATTAATTAATGACTGTACAGATGACGTAGTGGTTAAGTTACCGATTCTCCGTGCCAGTCCCGTAGGTTCGATTCCTATGTAAGATAACAATACTTTGTGCGATCCATGAATTTTTATTCTGCATCTAGGTGTAATTTATCTGCGCTAATTTTATGCTTGTAAATTCCCCAATAATACAAGGAATAAGGATTATTTCCTTAGTGCAAGCTGGTGCATAAAAAAAACTCCATTGCTAATAGAAGGTCAGCACTGATTACTTCTTATAGTCAACATATACCATAATAGTCCCAATAATTGGACATATCTGGGCAGGAGATATATAAGTACCTATATATTTTACAACATAGGTACAGAACTAGATATAACTTTTGCTATCAATACCTTTTATATCCGTTAATTGTATATTTTTTTAAATTACCCCGCAATACAAGAATTATTTCCTTAGTGCAGAGTGTTTTCTTTTAAAAAGGATAAAACTGATATTGAGAAATCGAGTTAGCACCGTCTTGAGGCACGAATAATCGTTATCCATAAATTGTATTAATTTAATTATTTCTATAGATATTATTAGTATCCCTTTTTCATAATAAAAGTATTCTATTCTATTTGAAATAAAACTACTTTTACGGATTCTATAGCATTTGTATAGGATTTTTAATTGCCCGACGTTTCAAACAATTTACAGTGATCGTGGTCACGGGAGGACTAAGGTGTCTTACGTCCAATAAGCTATAGTAGTTTTATTTCAAATGTGTAACACACGAGTAAATATCAGAAGTATTAATATTCTATTCTAATCATCATCATAATAGCCCATAAATGTCCCACTGTTGGGCTCGGGCCTCCTCCGTAATAGGAAGGAAATCAACCTATTATACCGCGCTGGTCAGACGTGTTGGTATAGGCTTTTGTTTCGAGTTTTCCTACTATCGCATAGATGTTATACGCATTTTATATCCCTTAGTCGTCTCGTACGATCACCCACGGGCAAGATATGGGGTGTTGACTAGTATTCTTACTCCGTCACCATAGAAATATTTATTTTATCTTTATTTCAATGCCTATTCATTTAAGGTCTGATAACTGCTCGACACGTACCGAACCATAATAGGAGGGAGATTAACCTACTATACCACTCTGATACAGACGGTAGTATAAGATTTTATTTTGACTTTTTCCTTCTCTTGCTTAGATGTTATATGCGTAGTATATATTTCCATCTTCTATGATATTTATTGGCATGATAGGGGGTGTTGAATCGTATTCTAACGCCGACATTACACAGAATGTCGTACTACCTATTAGCTCAATATAATCGAAATAAATCATAGTTAGTATAAAAAAAAATAATAACTAATTTTTATTTGAAATAAAACTAGTTTTACGCATTTTTTAGTACCGTTTGTATTTGATTTTTAATTTCCCGACGTTTTGCTTAACAGCGTTCATGGTCACGGGAGCACTAAGGTGTCTCAAGTCTAAGAAGTTATCGTTATTACAGAGATTTATATCTACCCGCTACATTATCTTTTGTCAACTTTGACCCACATTTTTAATACAAATTCATTGTATAAAAAGAAAATTTATTATTCTATTATATATATAAGATGAGATTGTTAGAGAGAAGTACAAAAGTAAACTGACAGAAAAGTTGTATGATTCGGTTAATATTAGTGATATGGAAGAATTATGGAAGACTTTTAAAGAGAATGTGATAAATACTGCTATGGAACTATGTGGCGTGACCAGAAGAAGGAAAGTAAATGAGATGAAGAATGTATGGTGGGATAAAGATGTGCAGAGTGCAGTTTGTGAGAAGAAGAAAGCCTGGATAGATTGGCTTGCTAGCAGAGCCAATGAGAGAATGGAAAAGGCAACGAATGATGATATAGATATAGCTAAAGAAGAGTACAAGAGAAGAAAAAGAGTAGTGAAAGAAATTGTCAGAAGAAAGAAAGAGGATCAAAAAGACGAGTATGATAGAAGATTATCGCAGGATTATCAATCCAACTTAAAGATTTTCTGGAAGTCGATAAGATCAGCTCGAGGTAAAGCTCAAAGTACAGAGCTTGCCTCGATCATGGATAAGTATGGAAGGATAGTGAATAGAGAAGAATGTGTACTAAAGAGATGGAAGGAATACTTTGAAAGCTTATTTGAAAGAGAAGAGTCACAAGACCTGTCATCTGAGAGTGAAAGAGATCTTGAGGATAGAGAAGGTATAACTATGGTGGAAATTATGAACGCACTGAAAGGTATGAAAGTTGGTAAATCTGCAGGATACGATAGGATTACAGTTGAAATGCTGACGGCTGGACAAGATATCATAGCTAACATGCTATACCAGCTCTTCAATCTCTGTTGGACTAATGGCCAAGTACCTGACGACTGGTGTAAGGCAGTTATTGTACCTCTGTACAAAGGGAAAGGTTCCCAGCAAGATTGTGCAAACTACAGGGGCATAAGCCTCCTTAGCATTGTCGGCAAACTGTATGCGAAAGTATTGATTGAAAGAGTAGTGAAAGTAACTGACAAGAAAATATGGGATGCACAAGCGGGTTTTCGAAAAGGTATGGGTTGTACGGATCAAGTTTTCTCCTTAACATGCATGACGCAGAAATTTTTGACTAAAGGTCAGAAAATCTTTTGCGCATTTATTGATTTGGAGAAGGCTTATGACAAAGTGAGGAGGAATGAACTGTGGTCGGTACTGTCTATGTATGGGGTGGACAGCCATCTTATTCACGCTCTGAAATCCATTTATAAGGACTCCAGGGCGTGCGTAAGAATAAACGGATCCTACACGGAATGGTTTAATATTGATAAAGGTGTTAGAGTAGGTGCTCTTCGTAGTATGTGTGATGTGAGCCTGAAAGATAAAATTAGGAATAGTGTTATAAGAGAGCGCTGTGGTGTGAATGAAGAAGTAGTGACAAAGATCAAAAAGAGTATGCTGAGGTGGTTTGGACACTTAGAAAGAATGAGTGAAGAGAGGTTGACGAAGAAAATATATAAAGCAAGCGTGAGTGGGACGAATACAAGGGGAAGACCTCGTCATAATTTTCTGGATCAAATTAGCGATGTATTGACGAGAGGTCATATTAAGAGTATGCATAATCGTAGAGTATGCATGAAGACTGTTATGAGTGTGAATGAAGCGATGGAAGTATGCCAGGATCGTGGTTTGTGGCAATCCGTAGTCTCTGCCTACCCCTCTGGGAAACAGGCGTGAAGCTATGTATGTATGTATGTATATTTATTATTATTTTATATTTATTCTCTATTATATTCATTATATATTACGCATTACTTACATCTTACTTATATTATAAATTATTTTTCTATATAACTAACTACATACTTATTTTAGATTTTACTTACCTTCTAATTATTTCTACTCGTTATTTTATTTATTAGATAATTAATTAATACTTTTCTTTTTATCTCTAACATTAATTTACACATTGTAATATATTCCTAAATGTTGTGCACATCTGTGATTGATATAAACACTAGTTTTAAGGCACTGGAATGATCTTAGCATATGTTCGTGTTTATGTCGTAGATGAGCCTTATATAAATAAATAAATATATATATAAAAAGTTTTAAATAAGTATTATGATCAGTTATTATTAAGAATAGAAATTAAAAATCAAATACAAACGCGATGGAATACGTAAAACTAGTTTTATTTCAAATAAGTACTAGTTTCATTTTAACTAGTTTTATTGCAACTCACATAAACATTAGAAATTTAATTTTTAAATCAACAATAGATAAAATTTGCTTTATTTTCTTCATCTTATATCTTATTTCAATATTTTATAATACCGCCCACCTCAATATCGATTTATATTTTTAAAAACACCCCTTACCGGACCACCCCAGAATTTTTGTGTTGAATTCAAAAGCTTTTTCTGTCGTGGGCGTCTTCGAGGGTTGGGGGTGAATTCCAAAATGGCCGGGCTGTCTTATAAAAACCCTAAAACGTTTTAAATACCCCTTAATACTTTTTATATTTCAATGAATTTAAATACATTTTATAATTATTACCTTTGAAATATAATTAATGGTTTTTATAAATTTATATTTAAGTTGTTTTATTTTGTATAATATTTTCTTTTGTTTAATATGATACTATTCTAGTGGACTAAGACTAAGTCACCATCGTCAGCGTCGTCTCAGCTTTACATGTCCCATTGTTGGACTTAAGCCTCCTCCACAGGAATAAAATTGACCTACAATACCACATTAGACCGACGCCTTGGTAAAGGATTTTATTTCAAGTTTGCCTTCTATTGTATAGATTTTATCTGTTTATTATCTGCCTTAGACGTCTTTTATGACAACCACGGACAAGAAATGGAATTGTTTTCCGGGATCTCCATAACACGTGAGAAGATAACTCCAAGTAAAATCCTTTTTTTTTTTATTTCCGCCGGGTGGACCATGGATGTGGTCGCGCCCCGACAAATCCATCCGGGGCAACAAAAGAGGCGGCGCGCAACCCCATGGACCTACCCTGCAAACACCTCTTTTCGCCGTGCGAGCAGGCCACCGGTACCCGATCTTTGTCTTCGGTGGCCCTCCAAGTAAAATCCTAAACAATATCCCTATACCTCTACCATAATTGTGGTTTATGAATTTGTAACTTTAGCTTACACAAGCCTAATTTTCTTTGCATTATAGCGAGAGGGCCTGGCTTAATAATGGAACATATATAGGCTGAAGATGACATGATATTTTTTTAATTGGTTTCACGTATGTATTCTTCAATTCCGGCAGAAATTTACCTAGATAGCGTAGTTACTGACTTACCGTACCAACTATCGAGGATTTGATTCCCACTCAAGAATTATACTTTGTGTGATCCACAAATTGTTTTTCTGAATCTGGATGTATTTTTTTTTAATTTTTGATGGTTGTAAACGAGCTCCTGATGGTGAGTGTTGCTGCCGTCTATGGTTCTTTTCAATACCAGGGGTATGGTTGGATCGCTGTATACAACTAAAAACCTAACCCAACCAGAAAGTTGGGTTGCCGACACTCTCACTTACTGAACGAAGCGCAACAGAACATTGCCTTTGTTTCGACGTCGATTTTTTGCGCGAGTCTGGTACTCCCCTTGACGGACCGGCCCGTGGTTGAAGACAGAAAACTGTCAACAATGTAGTCCTACCATTACAATTTGTTAGTTGTTGTTTTAGTAAATTGTATATTTGCAGAGTCTCCCGCAATACAAAGATTAAGTTCTTTAGTACAGGTTCTTGCAGAATCATTTCAGCTCATACATGTCCCACTGTTGGGCTCGAACCTTCTCCATAATGAGAAGGAAATTGACCTACGATACCACGCTGGTCAGACGTAGCGGTATATACAGATTTGTTTCGAATTTTTCTTCTCTTGCATAGATGTTAGGTATATGCATCATATATCCCTTAGACGTCTCTTACGATCGCCCATGGATAAGATAGGGGGTGGTGAATTGTATTTACTCCGTTACCACACGGAAACTTGTATAATATTCTAACTAAAAATTTTGCGTTAATTTTGTGTATATACTTTATATAGGTCAAAATATATTTATCCTAAACTATCAATGACAATTACGCGGGGCCGGGTTGTGTTGTTTCGTAAATTTTTCAACTTGTCAAGAGTTCGGAACCGGAGTGGCGAACTTTTCGAAGCCAATTTACTCGTTAATGGGACTCATTTGTTTGTTAAAAACATTTGGGTGATATTGCCGGGGACTCGTCGAGTTCACGACGTTGGTTTATCTTAGAATTAAAAAAAATGTGTGCGAATGTTTTTGATGTTTTTGATTGAGATATAATATAAAATGGAATTTGAAATGTATTTAATGGAGTTGGGGTCATAAATTGCGTTTGAGTGATAATTTTTTTTTTTAAATTAATATAGGCAGCGGACACGAATTATTATCACACACGTCCTTTGCCTCCAATGAAAAAGGAATAATAGTGACTTCTAATGTTTACGCGAGTATTGCACATTTGAAATAAAACTATTTTTACGGATTCTATCGCGTTTGTATTTGATTTTTAATTTCCCGACGTTTCGAACAATTTACAGTGATCATGGTCACGGAAGGACTGACCATGATCACGTCCATCATTAAATACAAATGCGATAGAATCCGTAAAAGTAGTTTTATTTCAAAATGAATAATAGATTCTATTGAAATAGAAGCATGAGATATCGTTGCTATTAAAGGTAAACTTGATGGGAAAAAAATACTTCATTCAATAATTATATTATACAAAATTGTAGGATATTTTGTTGGTCAATTAAAAAATATTTTGTATGGTGGCATAGTAAGAATATAATTTACCACCCCTTATCTTGTCTTTTGATGTCGTAAATGATGATTGAGGGATATAATAAGCAGATAACATCAATGTAAAAGAAGGAAAACCCGACATAAAACCCTACACCAACATATCTGATCAACGCGGTATAGTACATAAATTTTCCTCCCTTGTGAAAGAGCGCCCCAGCCCAATACAAATGGGAAATTGGACGTATGTAGGCTAAGAAGATGATGACCTAAAATTGATTTATCATAGCCCCTTTCTTCCCTTGTGTGTTATAAGAAACGATTAACTCTTATGCAAGTGACTCTTAGAGTTTGGGGTTCCATTCATGGCTTATTTCAATTTTTTTTTTCTGTAAACTGTGAGTAGCAGCACAAAGTACTAATCTATGATCGCAAGATAGCATACACTCGCTTTCTAATATAAAAAAAAAAAACAAAACGGCAATGAATTCATGTGAATATGTAGACACATTGCCTTTTAAAATGGTTATTTTTGTTTTAATTTAAGTTTAACTTAAATTTATTAAAAGAATATATTCTGTTAAAAAAAAACGTTTAAAATATGTACGTATAGGCTTTTTATAAGGAGATGTTTTATCTGTGATGAGTAGCATTAACAAACTTTATACTCTTCAAAATCAGTTGCAATTCCAATTTCAAAATTCTAAAACTCAAGATGGCGGCCGTCATTAAAATTTTGTCTTAAAACTCCGGTCCCCTAATTAAAAAATCGTGTCGAGTCTCAAATAAAATCAATTCCGCCCCGTTTTCACCCTTACAGTGAGCCGAGGAGTTTTTCTTACCCCTTTTACCTTCGTAATTATATTTATGTAATGTCGACTTTTGATGGACTGAATACAAAATCGTTATTACAATTTTTTACTCTACAGCATTTTTTAATTTCTTTTTTTTTTCTAAAATGGTCTTTGACGTTTGTCACTCCTGGTATTGCCAATATAAAGCATTTTTTCTTATCATATTGCATTCTAATTTTGTAGTCGTGTTTAAATTTATGATCATGAGAGGACTACGATATTAGCGGTCTAGCATCGTAATATCAGAAATATTTATTTAGTAGTAAAAAATATTAATGTTTGAACTACATTTTAAATCAGTATTAATTGTAAGTATAAAAATGATGAGGATTTTGTTTTTGATCATATATAATTAATATTCATTTATTAATTATTTATGTACCTATGTCACTAAGAATTAAAACTATTTTTTAAGGATTTTAGCGCACATAATTTTTGGTTTTACTTTGACATATTTACGTTTCGAAATCCAAATAAAGGCAGAAATCATCATTTACCTGGCCATTTAAAAAAAATATAAATTTATTAAAATTATTTAATAAAAAGAATTAAAACTATTTTTTAAAGATTTTAGAGCACATCAATTTTGTTTTTACTTTGTCATATTTACGTTTCGAAATCCAAATAAAGGCAGAAATCATCATTTACCTGGTATTTAAAAAAAAAAAAAAAATATCCTGCCCGAGCAGAAAACGTATATATAATAGATAGATAAATATACTCTAAGTATATTTATCTTTTTAAAAAATTGTCTTACCACAGATTATAAATATATACGCCATAGAAAACTATACAAATATATTTGAAATTAACGGATGCAAAAGACAATTTGGCTGTACAGATGGCATAGTGCTTAAAATACCGATCTATCATGTTAGTGTCAAAAAAAAGTGCAAAAATATTGTCTTACGTAGGAATTGAACCCACAATTCCTACGTAAGACAATATTTTTGCGATCCACAAATTTTCGTTCTATTTCTGGGTCTAATTTGTGTCCGTTAAAATGAATGTTTGTAAAGTCCTCCTCAATACAAGAATTATTTCCTTAGTGTTGGGGGTTGATATTTCAGCGATTACGACCTTGTTCGACTTGAACACCACATACGGTGGTAACACGTGGATTTCTAGATTCTGTTGAGCAAAACGGTGTTATTTCGTTTTCTACAGCCTTTACCTTGAAAAAAATTACATTAATACAAATTATTTTCAAAAAAACTAATAAAAGTAGTAATAAATACCAATCCTAAAATACATAGTTTTAGGATACCGATCTGTTGATGGTCCTTCGAGCCGGATATGAAATTATTTACGCTTTAAGTATTCCCTTTTTTATTGCTTATGGTGGCAAACGAGCAGGCAGCACACCTGATGGTAAGTGTCACTGCCGCCCATGGACCTTGGCTAGGCCGTTGCCTACTAATACAAACTCCGAACCCATCCCAGTTAGGCTTCCGGTTCTCTCGCTCACCGCACGAAGCACATTGCTATTACTCAGACGTCGACGGACAGGCTCGCGGCTGTAAACAGAAAACTGTCAACAGCGTGGTCCTACCACTAATTTCTTAGAAGAAAATATTTATAGAAATGTATATTTTTTTAAATAAACTATAATAGTTTATTTACAAAATATACAATTCTGTCATGATGATTAAAAAAAAAATATAAATATGCATTTTCAGATCCCTACTATATCCATATATACTCATGTGATGGCTACGAATATTATCAACCCTTATACAGATCGTGAGTATCGTGAAAGACGTCTAAGAACTTTATACTAACGTAGGCTAATCTCCGTGTGGTGACGGAGTAAGAATACAATCCACTACCCCCTATCTTACACGTGGGTGATTTTAAGAAACGACTAAGGGATATAAAACGCATATAACATCCATGCGAGAGAAGGAAAATTCAAAACAAAAACCTATACCAACACGTCTGACCAGCGTTGTATAATAGATCAATTATCCTCCCATTATGGAGGATGCTCGAGCCCAACAGTGGGACATATATGAGCTGAGATGATGATGAGATGAGTGTTTTAACGTGTTATGTTAGATAAATTTGATGGCACTTTATGTAATGTGATTCGACGGAACTGCTGGATAGTAGCGAGTGTGATATAAAAGTTCATTACAACGTTTTCGTTTTTCATCAAAATTCCCAAAGTTTATCATTAACAGTATGGCGATAGCACACTATTGATGGTGACGATTTGACTTACTAACGGACAAAGACTATCATGAAAATATTAAATACGTAAGAAAAGGTGTAACTCGACACTGGCAAAAATGACTCGTAAAGTAGCTGATAGCCAATACAAAAAAAAAGAAGAAAAAGAATACAGTTCGAAAATAATTTCATTCAGTTTGTTGGCAATTACCAAGCGAAAAATAAATACAATCATGAATTTTATCAATCATTATATTATTCTATTTAATAAATAAAAAAACAATTGCATTTGTTCTAATAGGATTTCTATTCATTCACTCAGTATTGCCATATACAATCATTGCGATGAGGTAAAAACATTCACTTAATAACTCTTTTCGACGAATTTTCATAAAGGCGTCTTTCTTACGAAAAGATTAATATCCAAAAATCTCCAATAACAAGAAACGAACGGCGAAAAATATTAATTTCGAGGGTGGCAGCCACCCCCTTCTAAGTACTTTTTTGACGCCCACTAGCTCTTTTTTCGAAAGGGGTGGATTTTGCAATTTAAATTTTATCTCATCGTAATGAGTGAGACGGAAATAAGTGTAAATCTAAAAACAACTGTTCGATAAAAGGGGTGCATTATACCCTCTTTTGGAAGAATAATATCCTTATTTTTTTTAGAATGGCAATCGAGTTTTAAGTGATATAAAAAGAACTTCATATTACTGAAATTTAGCATTTAATATGCTTGATTATTTATAAAAACACGATTACGAGCGAAAAATTATTGTCACAAGTGGGATTCGAACCCACACCTATTGGAAATCCGTCCCAATCGTGCTGCCACTTACACCACTGTGAACTAGTAGGTCATTCAATTCTCGCATCGTATTATTTTTAAGTCTTTTAGGGAGACGTGTGCCATCAACCTCACAGTGTTTACACATTGTACAGGCTTAATACTTCAAACTTTGCAGTAAGAATTGTATTAAACGATAACACAACCCTGTTATTCAAATGACTGAAATTTAGTATTTAATATGCTTGATTATTTATAAAAACCCTAAATTATATAAATATATGTTTTTAGAGTAGATTAAACTGCTACTAAAGTCCTTTAAAAGATTCTAAATATACCAACGATTCAACAAAATATTGAGTCATAAATATAAATTATCTAAATGGCGACCCCATTACACTGTATTCGTTAGTAACGATTCAAAACGTAATGGGGTTATGAAAAGGAAGAAAATTTTCTTTTCATACAATCCTTAAATGAAATTAACCAATGAAATATAGAGAGTGTATTTATTTTATACATATTTTTTACATAATAACAAATTGTATCAATCATTTTGAAGTTAATCCAAACACGAACTAAATACCTCGACACCAAACAGTGAAAATTAAAAAGTTAAACGTTTAAAACCAAAATGGTGGATGGAATAGTTGGAAGTTTGCGAGGGAAAGTGTTTGGCAACTTTTTAATTTGTGAACAGACTGCGAGTCGGTCGCTTGGGTAGTGGTTAGCGTAAAAGCATAAGCGTGAGAGGGAATCATTTATGAAAAATTTTGAGCGTTCATTTGAATTGACATATATTGACATACAAACAATTATTAGGTAATTAAGAGATAAACATCTGCTTCATCTTCTCGGCTTCCTTAATACCCATTCTATCTTAAAAAAAACACTAAGCCTGCCTACCACTGACGTAGTTTAGTAGAAGAAGAATCATAATACAAGAAGAATCAAGCGAATACACATACATACATACTCACGCCTGTTTCCCAGAGGGGTAGGCAGAGACTACGGATTGCCTCAAACCACGACCCTGGCATACTTTTATCGCTTCATTCACACTCATAATAATCTCCATGTGTGCTCTATGATTACGTATACTCTTTTAAATTAAAATTGTTTCTTTCAGATAAGATAAGATAAGATAATTTTTATTTGTGAAAACATGTGTAGGTAAGTTCTTAAACAATCTATGATTAATTGGATTCAACATGTTCTGCCACTATAGGCGTACAAATTGTCATAACATTATAGATTTCCATTTATTATTACATTCGTATTATTTATTATTACATTCGTATCATATAATATTACAATATCATTTAAATAGAATGTCTATGTCATGTCACAATTAAAATTAAAAAAAAAAAAAACAAAAATAACAATAATAGTAAAGTGAAATGTTATGTTATATGTTAAAATAAATAAAAAAGGTACATTTATATAACCTTGTCATTTAAAAATTCTTGAACACTGTAATATGTTCTATTGATAAGAAGGTCCTTGACTTTTTGTTTAAATGAATTTATATTTAAGGTTTTATATATATTTGGTATTTTATTAAAAAGTATAGGTGCCATACAAAATACACTCTTGCCCATATGGGCATTATTATTTCCCTGTTTGTAGAGTTGCCCCAGAACATTATTCCATACCTAAGAACAGATGCTACTAACCCATGGTATGCAGTGAGTAACGTATCAATATTTATCGTAGGTGCTAGCTTGTATAATGCATAGGATGTTTTACTTACTTTTTTACATAGAGTCTCTATATGTACTTTCCAGTTCAATTTATTATCTATTTCGAGACCAAGAAATGTTGTATTAGTTACTTCTCGTATTATGTCAGTTTCGTGATGTATTATAATTTTTGAGGATGTCATATATTTATTAAAATGCATTATATTTGTCTTCTTTAAATTAATAATTAAGTTATTATTTCTTAACCATCTAACAGTAGAATTTATAGCATCATTAATATCACTTTCATAAATATCAGTGTTCTTACAAGCTACAGTTAATGTGCTATCGTCGGCAAAAAGAGTCATAGGATAATTGACAGAATTTGGAAGGTCATTAATATATATTATGAATAACAGAGGCCCCAGTACACTTCCCTGTGGCACTCCAAATGATATATGACGCTCATTTGAAAAGTATATCTTTCCTTCTCTACTCTGATTATCTAACCTAGAGACAACCGTTAATTGTTTCCTATTTGATAGATAGGATTTAATTAGCTGTAAGATATTGCCTCTGATCCCATAACATTCTAGCTTCTCCATCAATATAGCATGATGGACATAATCAAACGCCTGGGTCATATCACAGAACAATGCACATATAGGTGTTCCTTTATCCATATTAGTCATGATAGTAAAGAGAAAGTCATAAATAGCCAAATTAATAGTTATATTTTGTCTGAATCCTTTTTGTGACCCACTAAATATACTATTATTTTCTAAATATTGATATACTTGATTATAGATATATTTTTCAAAAATCTTAGATACTATAGATAACAAGGCAATTGGTCTATAGTTTTGCATATACTCTTTATTTTCTTTTTTGTGCATCGGTTTTACTATGGCTATCTTCAAACTTTCTGGAAATACACCCTTACTTATACACAAATTTAAAATATAGCTTAGATGGTGACATATTAAAGGCCCTACGATCTTAATTATTTTTGTAGATATTTCATCATGTCCAAAGCTGTTTGTGTTTTTCAGACCTGTTATTATATTAAGTATATCAGTTGGACTACATGGGTTCATAAACATTGAATCTCTTCTGGAAGTGATATAAGAAGTGGTTTTATTACCACAACCAGGTATAGGTACAACTTTATCAATAAAATAATCGTTAAAATTATTTGCTATTGTCAATGGATCGTTAATATAAGTAGTGTTAATTTTAATTCTCTGTATGTGTTCTTTTGGTATATTTAATCGTGCATTATTTATAATTTGCCATGCAGTCCTAGATTTACATAGTGATGTTTTAATTTTGTAACAATTCTGAGCCCGTTTAGTACGTTTTATAATTTTCTTTAATAATTTACTATATTTTTTATATGACCTCTCATCAATACATCGTCAATTTGATTCAGAAAATTATGACTAGGTCTTCCCCTTGTATTCGTCCCATTCACGCTTGATTTTTTATTGAGCGAATGTAATAGTTTAATATTTTTTAGTATTTACTTTGAAATTAAAGTATTTATCTTTAAAAATAAATGTAATAATTTCAACAATCCATCAAACTATTAACATCTATTATTGAACTTCAGCCATATCCTTAGACTCCTTAGAGGATATTGAATGCCTTATTCGCCAATCTTGACAGACGACTTGACGATCCCAAGATTTTTTCTTTGGCAGGTTATGGTCTGGACACACCCTGTCCGTTCCGTCCGAGGGGATCGAAGGGCGGTGCATGGCCCCATAATCCACTTTACTCCTTCCCCATCGCTATTAGGCCGGCTACTGGTACCAAATCTTTGACGTCCAATTGGGTGGGTTTGGCGTATATATTGGTAGGCAGCGGCCTAGTTATATCCTTGGTATTGCAAAGGTCCATGGGCGGCAGTGACATTGCCATCAGGTGTGCTGCTTGCTCGTTTGCCACCATTAGCAATAAAAAAAAAACGTCCGTGGATCGCAAGTAGTGTTATTTTTTTTTCAGAAAAAGTTGTTATTCACTCACTTAACGCTCCATTAGTTGATTTTTATGACTCCCAGAAGGAGGTAGAAGGGCAGTGACATACTGTATTCTTAAACTATATGGGAATATTTAAAATAATTGCATCTACTAAATATACATACATAGATACATATCATCACGCCATATCCCTTGCAGGGTAGGCAGAGAGAACAGAGTGCCATAGAACTCTTTCCTTGTATACTTTACTCGCTTTCTCAACATTCATATCACTTCATACACACTCGCCGGTTTCGGAGATTCTTGACTCCACCTTCCTTCAGTACGTGACCAATCTGGTCTAGGTAGGTTAGTCTCGGTCTCCCCCGGTACCTACATCCTTCCACTTTCGCAATGTATATCTTCTTAACCAGACGTTCGTTCGGCATTCTTTTCACATGTCCGAACCATCGGAGCATTCCCTTTCGCATCTTTACACCAATACTCTCTTTCATACCTACTCGCTCTCTTACGTCGTCGTTGCGAATGCGGTCGGTCAACCTAACCCAAATAAAATATAATAGTAATATTACCATTAAAAGAGTTAAATCTTTATAATATTAATGAGGTCGCCAATATTTTCGATCTCAGTCGGACCTAGCTTTCTCTTTCACATTTTTCATTGCTGTAAAGTTAGTTAGTTGGAGGTGAGACTTAGCAGACCAAGTTTAAACTCACGGAACCACTGCAAAGTTTAACTTAAAAAAGCAATTTTAATAGCTTTTAAAGTTGCTTGAGAATTTGCTAGTATTTTTTGTAGACACTTCGAAAAGACACTTAGTCCATTCAATCAGGTAATAAATTACTGAAAAGAAGTCAAGCAAAATTTAAAATTATTTTTATAAGCTTAGTTAAAACGCTGCAGTATTTTTTAGAATCGGCCAAGGAATCAGATCAGATCAGGAATCAGATCAGATCAGGAATCAGAAGGAATCAGATCAGGAATCAGACTTCTAGTCTTTTTAATATAACAATCTTTACGAATTTAATTACGTTTTATTCTTATTTTGACTGCTTTATTTCAAGATTTTAAACGCTTAAAAGATTTTTAACCGACTTCATTAAAACAACGTAACAATATAAAAAATCAAACGAGATCCAATAATAGTAGATTAATTCATATATGTAAGAAATTATTATAATATATGTATTTTGAATTAATATGCCGCCATTTTTATAACTAATGATAAATTTCGAATTTTAAGCATTAAAAAAGTATAATAGTAGATACTTATCTGTATACACTTATTTATAAAAGAATGTACCTACCTACATTACGAATATGCCTGTCTTTAGATATATACCAGGCATGTTATAAATCTTCGTAATAGGAACTGAAACTGTAACCAAGACAGATATAAAAGTTTTGTTTATTAATTTTCGTTAGGATGGGGCTCTATATGAGACACACTTGACTGCACAGATGGCGTAGTGGTTAAGATACCGACCTTCCGTGCCAGTGCCGTAGGTTCGATTCCCACGCAGGACATTACTTTGTGTGATCCACAAAGTGTTGCTCTGAGTCTGGGTGTAATTTTTCTGCGTTAATTGCTTGTTTGTAAAGTCCCCCGCAATACAAGGATTATTGCCTTAGTGCAGGGTGGTGTAACAAAAAAAAAAACATTACGACAGGCATTTTTAACCGCTCGAATAGACAGTCTAAACGTATTTTTTCCAAAAAGGATACGATATAAATCTTTCCAAAAGTGATATGCCACACTTAGCATTACCCTTAAACAATTCCTTAAACATCCATAATTAAAATTATGTGAAATTATTGGATAATTTGAAATAATTTTATATTTGAAAACCTCTATCTGATGCCGTTTGATCAACAGTTACATTCCCAAGGAGGGTTGACGTCTGGCAAGCGGCCGGTCATAAAACTTTTACAATATGTACTATTAAAAAAAGTACATATTGTATCGACCCAAAGCTATTGGGATAAGAGTAGGATAATGACGATGAATTGTATTTAGAACTATTATAACTAGTGTTGCCCAAATGCAAGGCCAAGACTCGCTGTAAGTCTTGCAGTGCTCTCTTAGACAGCATTTTACTATTCCTTTGGCAAAGAAAGGATTGTCAACATTTTGTGTTCTTAATATCAGTACACAGGAAAATAATTTTATGTTATTTTAAATAGTCTCATGATAGATAGGTGTGATTATAGCCACGCTCCCGTTAAGTGGTATGTACCTAATTATTGATAGTTGTACAGTTAATGCCACTAGATGAATAGAATTTCATTAATTTACTTGGATTTTTTTATTTCTATCAAAATTACAGTCACTTCGACATTACTATTCTAACAGTGAGAGTTGCAAGAGTTTTGCATTTGGGCAACACTAGTTATTATCCTTAACTTCATATCGACAATATCTATACATATAATAAAAATGTAACGGATCCCTGTCTGTACATGGAAGATATATGAGAAAAAATCTTATTGGGACCTTTATCATTAATATATATCGAATACGAATCGGACAGTACAGCGTAGAACGACTCCCCACCAGATAGATGGACGACATCTAAAAAGCCACAGTGAACCTTCAGATAATACATGACAGTTCTGAGTGGCATACCATAGGATGGCGTATGTCCAACAGTGGAAGTTAATGGGGGGATCCATCTATCCATCAGATATTATTTACCTATTTATATAATGAAAATAACATAATAATCCGTGTGGTGACGGAGTAAGAATACAATTCACCACCCCCTATCTTAACCGTGGGTGATCGTACGAGACGACTAAGGGATATAAAACGCATATAACATCTATACAAGAGAAGGAAAACTCGAAACAAAACCCTATACCAACACGTCTGACCAGCGTGGTATAGTAGGTTAATTTCCCTCCCATTACGGAGAAGGCTCAAGCCCAACAGTGGGACATATATGAGCTGTGATGATGATGATGATGAAGATAATAAGTATCATGTATCTTAGTTTTGTAGCGAATTATCAGCATCTCAACTTAACTATGTTCCGCTGTTGGTCTAAAGTTGCCTTCATATTGAGAAGGAATCGCATCTGTACTCACTCTCATATTTATATACTTAAAAAAAGTAATGCTGTTAAGCATTACTTTTTTTTCATATTATCACAAATTACTATTATGTTTAATATAATCAATATACAAATACTATACATTCTTATCTACAAACAAATTTAAGCTAATTATAGTTTAAGTTACTTTAAATTTACTTCTACGGTAGGTGAACGTGAAAAATTGCTTTAATTCCGTAAAGTTTCAACGTTGAAGCGTTCAGGCGGATGTGACGTAATAGCGGTGTTCCGGTTCGACAGTAGCTTTCACCGGAAACTCATATTTATTGTTGAGAGAAAGCAATAATCGATTTAGTCTCTGTTCACCATTAAAAATTACCATTAACATCAGAATACTTGAATGAAGTAACTGGCTCAGCCAACAAACGCTATTCTGTACAAATGAAAAAAAATACATTTGGAAACACATTTGGATTTCTGCACAGATGGCGTAAAGGTTAAGATACCGATTCCTACGCAGAACAATACAAAATGTTGTTCTGAGTCTGGGTGTAATTTGTCTGTGTTAATTGCATGTTTTTAAAGTCCCACGCAAGTATAATTTCCTTAGTGCAAGGTTTAAAAAAAAAGAAAAAGAAATCTAATGTAATTGCAGCGCCATCTACGAAATCAAATTGACAAATGCGCTGGACACGTACAAAAAATCCATCAAAATCGTTTAAAAGGAGTTCAGATACACATTCATATGTCATATGTTCCATTCTGTGTTCATATGTTCCATTGCTAGAGTCAAACCTTTTTTCATAATAGAAGGGCAATTGACCTACTATACCACCGTGGGCGGACGGATTGTTATAGGGTTTTATTTCGAGTTTCTCTTCTGTAGCAGATGTTTCTCTGCTATTGCTTGTTATGTGCCTGTGGTACTTTAAAGTTTTTTAGTTTTTTTTTATTTACACACACGAGCAAGAAGTTGGTGATTTGTATTCTTCTTAACTCGTCACCAAGGAAGACTTACACACGTATAGAAGAATTATATATAAGTACAAAAATATGAAATTTATTTCCAAAGAGGGTTGACGTCTGGCAGGCGGCCGGTCATAAAACTATTGCCAATAACTTTTACAATATTTACTATGAAAGAAGAGTACATATTTTATCGATCACAAGTAATTGGGATAAGAGTAAGAGAATGATGACAAAAATATCAAATTTCAATGCATTTTAATTTTGTTTGCACTATGTCGACATTTTGAATAGCTTGTGCGGTTTAGAATCCCGCTTGTGACGTCATTTTTCGCTTCGTAATCGGGTTTTTATTTTGAATAGCTTTCAATATTTATACCCACGGGAATATTGGGGCTTGTTTGATGTTTAAAAAGTTATTGTTATTATATTTTTTATTTATTTATTCTTTAGTTCTTAATATTAAGAAGACTCTTCTTGTTTCTGTGGGTAATTAATTTCTATAAAGTTTTATCACAGAATAATGTTTTTTTTTACTGGCAAATCAACCCTTTTTGTAAAATATTTTTATATAGATATTTATATAAAATGTTGTCCAAGGGTGGATTGCCTTACCTAGGGGTGGTATTGTGAGTTAAGGAGACGGACTTTTTACAAGGGGTAGACACCCCATTTTATTTTTTATCGTGCCCGAATTATTATGTGTACGGCAACTCGAAAGTGTACAACATATTTTTGTATTTCTTTTTTTAAAGGAGAAAATAGTAGACTTATTTAATTAATATTGCATTGGCAACACAACATAATAACATTACTGGTTATTTTTTATAAATAGAAAATAGCAATATAATTATTTTCATTCATCATCATCACAGCCCATATATGTCCCTGTTGGGCTCGGGCCTCCTCCGTAATGGGAGGGAAAATAACCTACTATACCACGCTGGTCAGATGTGCTGGTATAGGATTTTGTTTCGAGTTTTCCCACTCTCGCACAGATGTTATATGTGTTTTATATCCCTTAGTCGTCTCGTACGATCACCCACGGGTAAGATATAGGGTGGTGAATAGTATTCTTACTCCATCACCACACGAAAAAAAATATATTCATAAAAAAAAACAATGCCATCTGTTGATAAGTCCTAATAAGCGTCTCCACAAAAACGTACGTAGTTAATGCAAAGTGACGCATTCCTTAATTTACAAGTAAAAGAAAAAGAACAAATATTATAACGGAGTGAAATTTTCATATAGGTCTCTTAATATACATGCATAACTAAATTTTATTAGCTTATCTCTTATGTGATTTTTTTGATATTTTTTTTATATTATATGCTGTGTGGTAGCGGCTACGAATACTACCAACCCTTACTTTACTCGTGGATATTGTAAATGACGACTAAGAGCCTTATAACGACCTGGGCCAACTCCATCTGATGCCGTTTGGTCAACAATTACATTCCCAAGGAGGGTTGACGTCTGCCAGGCGGCCGGTCATAAAACTATTAACAATAACTTTCATAATATGTAACTACTATGAAAGAAGAGTAGATATTGTATCGACCCCAAATAAATGGGATAAGAGTAGGAGAATGATGATGTCTTATGTGAATTTTAATAGTAATTTTATAAGAAATTAAAGTATAAATATTAAATAACACTTGATGTTGATCTATTTCTAGAGTAACTAATCAATATTTAATTAAACAAACACAAAGAGCTTATAATTCATACATCATCATCATCACAGTCCACATATGTCCCACTGTTGGGCTCGGGCCTCCTTCGTAATAGGAGAGAAATTAACCTGCTATACCACGCTGGTCACACTTGTTGGTATAGGGTTTAGTTTCGAGCTTTACTTCTCTCGCATAGATAACATATGCGAGGTCTCTGACCTTCCAGCTCAGGGCTTTTCTGTGGCGCCCACAGAGAGCCATGGCGGTCAGAGCCATCCGCGGATACCGCACGGTGTCAACCGAGGCGGCATGCGTGTTGGCCGGAACACCCCCGTGGGACATAGAGGCGGAGATGCTCTCCGACCTCTACCGGCGGGTTACCTCAGTGCGCGACGAGGGTGGCTCCCCATCGCTTAGCGAGATAGCCACCTGGCGCGAGGACGCCCGCCGAGACGTCATCGCCCGTTGGGTTACGCGGCTGGAGAGGCCTAGGCACGGTGTTCTTACCCTTGAGGCCCTCCAACCCGTATTGACGGAGTGGATGGAGCGGCGGCACGGGGTCCTCTCTTTCCGGCTGGTGCAGATGTGGTCGAGGCACAGCTGCTTCGCAAATACCTGCGCATGGTCGTAAGGAGGGAGTCGACTCCGTCCTGCCACCAGTACGGCAGTGACGAGGACACGGCGCAACACACGCTGGAGGTCTGCGTGACCTGGGCCCGGCAACGCTGTGACCTCGTCGCTATCATCGGTGCCGACCTAACGCTGCCGGCTGCCGCGAAAGCGATGGTCAACAGCGTCGGAAACTGGGACGCGACCTTCGCCACCTTCTGCGAGGCTGTCATCTAGTAGAAGGAGCCGGCGGAACGAGTCCGGGAGGATCCCCTAGACTCGGGCCGCCAGCGGCCGGGGCGGCTCAGGCGCGATTATCTGCGCCTGATGCCGCCCTAACCGAAGCTTCGGGTGAACGGACCGGGAAATTGTCCGGTCACCCAACGTGAGGCCACCGCGTGAGGATGACGCCCCGACGGTGAAAGCTGTCGGGGCGTCGACACGAGAGGAACCCGCAAGGGTATACCGCCGGGCGGGCCACCGAAGACAAAGATCGGGTACCGGTGGCCCGCTCGCACGGCAAAGAGAGGTGTTTGCAGGGTCGGTTCATGGGGTTGTGCGCCGCCTCTTCTGCCGCCTCGGACCGATTTGTCGAGGCGCGACCACATCCATGGTCAACCATGCAAAAAAAAAAATAATAGATGTTATATGCGTTTTAAATCCCTTAGTCGTCTCTTACGATCACCCACGGGTGAGATAGGGGGTGGTGAATTGTATTCTTACTCCGCCGCCACACAGATAATATATAATTTTAACAGATTATATAAAAAAATATTTTTAAAACACTAATTTGTACTTGTTTCCTCCCGTACCAAACTCCCCGGTAAGGTGGCAACGAAACTTATTCCTCGGACCCCTAGATAGGGAGAAAAATAAATCTAAATTGGCCCAATCCTTTGAAATCCCCCACTTTTTCTGCTGTGTCGTTTCCAAGAATAATTGTCGCGAAGAAAGTTGAGAAAGTAATTTTACAACTTTACATTTTATACTTTATTAACATCAAAATAAAGTTTAATTTTATTTAAATGAAAGTTAATGGTTAAAAATTGGTGTAATTAAACTTACTTTCGATTTATTTTAAAGTAATTTATAATTTTAATATAATATATATTATGTATTATTATTACAATTATATTTTAATATGTAAAATATTCTAAATGAATATCAATGAAACAGACCTTATCACTGCTATAGAAAGAATATTCTAAGTAAACTAGATTTTATGAAGCGTTATCCTGCTATGCAAGAGGTTTGACAAGCAAACGAAAATTTATAGGCAAATCGAAAACGTATTAAGAAAGAAAGACTCGTATAAATTTGGTTTTCTTTTTATTTTCTGCTCATATGAGCTGAAAGAGAAGAAAAGGATGATTTTATTACTGCTGTTAAACTCGAGCACTGTTGGTTTCGAGAATCCTTCTTTTTTTTTTTTTTTTTTTTTTTTTTTTTTTTTTTTTTTTTTATTGCTTATGGCGGCAAACGAGCAGACAGCACACCTGATGGTAAGTGTCACTGCCGCCCATGGACCTTTGCCAATGGTATAGCTAGGCCGCTGCCTACCAATACAACCCTGAACCCACCCCAGTTAGGCTTCCGGCTCTCTCGCTCACCGAACGAAGCGCAATAGCACATTGCTATTACTCAGACGTCGATCTTCTGCGAGAGTGTGGTACTACCCCGGACGGACCGGCCCGCGGCTGTAGACAGAGAACTATCCACAGCGTGGTCCTACCACAATAGAACCTTCACGAAATAATAGAAATTCACTTAGGTTACCACTGGACAAACTAGTCAGTTGGGGGCATCATTGTAAGTCGATTACTCTCCCATTATGGAGGAGACACAAGCCTAATCAGGGAATATATACGAGCTGACATAATATTATATACGATATATTATATATGTTTAACAGTATGAAGGTTTAATACCTAATCGCGAGACGCTGGCAGTTGTTGGCCGGTTGGATTTGAATATCGGAGAATAGAATAGAATTTAATTATATTTAATTTTTGAATGTATGTGAATTATAGCAATAAAATTGTAAGAACAGAAGTTGAACAGAATACATATAGTTGAGTCACCAAACAGGCAATCCTTGTTTTATTGCAAAATCTTTATCAAATAACCCTAAACCAGGGTTAAACAATATAATTATATTATGGCAGCAATGATTATAATATTACGATATTTATTATATTTATTCAGATAACTCAAGCGGAAGACAATTTAAGATGCTTTTTTATGCCTGTATTGTATTCAAGCGAATTGTCGCACTGGTTTATTCTTTTAGCATTACACATATTAGATAAATATATAGTTATAAAATTCAGGCTTAAGTAACGATCATTATATATGTAAGCATTTAATATACGCAGTATAATGAAGTAAATAATACTATTAATTTTCACATAAACCTCAAGGGGTCAAAGAACACATAAATAGAGATTTGACTGCAATGTTTCTGGGGGTTAGTCCCGGAAACGGATGGAGACAGACACAGTCTTCTGGAAATGTGCCAACTGCAGGCAAACAAGTTTGCTTTTGATTTACTTTTTTACGAAAAAAAATAATTGGCAGATATTATTATGTAAAGTTAAGATAGTTAATGACTTTTTTATCTTTCTTTATATATGCTATTTGTATGTTGAAGAAGTAAAAATACAGTTCACCAGCTGCCTTACACGTGGGTGTCGTACGAGGTGACTAAGGACTACTATGTGCAGATAATATCGAAGCAACAGATACTTAAAATAATTGCCCGATGCTCATCAGCGTAGTATAAGTAGGACAATTTCATTTCCACAGTGGAGGAGCCCCGAGCCCAACACGTGGGACATATATGTGTGTGATCACGATGAGATGAAATGTACTTCCTAGATATAAACGATGTCTTTCTGTTACGTGCAATATTAGATAACTAGATTTCCTTGTATTTGCTTAGTAAAAATAGAGTTTCCTGTCTTTCTCAGTAATTTTTTATGATGCTTATATTGTAAAAGATAACTTATAATCGTAAGTAAAGGACGTACGATCTAAAGAAGGTAATATTGAAATAAAGAAGGCATGTAATAGGAAGAACAACACAAAATATTTGTAAAGAAAATTATGAGAGATTTAATTGAAACTAATTTTTATATTAAAGCTCTGGGATAGATAATTCATCAACTTATCTAATGGTAACTGACAACTGCTGGTCAAGGACCTAAGCTATAGTTTTTTTTATTACTTATGGTGGTAGACAGACAAATAGCACATCTAATGGTAAGTGTTACTGCCGCCCTAGGACTTTTAATCAGGTGTAATGTAGACATGCGCGAAACAGTACTTCGCGAAGTGATGTGATATGGCATTACATTTCGTGCCGAGTAATATTACATTTTACCATCACTTCAAACATCACACATGACATTTCATGTCATGTATGATGCGTAATGCGATAGCGCTCTATACATACGGCAGGCGGCGTCAAGAAATATAAGCCTTAACGTTCGGAAAATAAAGCTCTAAAATTGAATTGCCAGATACCGAACATTGTAGAAATGCAGAACAGTACACGGGTGTTCGCGTCATGTTTAATGTGATGTGTGATGTTTAATGTGATGTGATGTTTAGTTGCGTAATGTGTAATATGACAGTACGCGGTCGGGTAATATTACGTGTGATACATCACTCGCATTACTCACACATGTCTAGTGTAAAGCTAGGCTACCGCCTATTAATGAAAACCCCAAACACACCACGAAACTTGGACTGCCGACTGTCTCGCTCCCTGAACGAAGCGCTATGTCACTTCTCAGACGTGGATTTTCTGCGAGAATGTGGTACTAACCCGGATGGATCGGCCCGCAGTTGTAGACAAAAAGCTATCAACAGTATGGCGCATAAATTGCACAACATAAGAATAGAATAGAAATACATATTACTTTTTTAATTATAGTGAATGAATTTTAATTAAAAATTGTTGACATAATGATTTCTGATGTTTACGCGAATATTACACATGTGAAATAAATGTTTCGATTACTATTCAGTGTTTTTGTTCACGGGAGAACTTAAACTTGACCCGAATGCTTAAAACTTGGAAAGTAACGAAGTAAAAATCAAATACAAAAGCAATAAAATCCGTAAAAAAAATTCTATTTTCATATATACCATCACGCCATGTCCTTTGCAGGGTAGGCAGAGAGAACAGAGTGCCAGAGAACTCTATCCTTGCATACTTCACTCGCTTCCTCAACATTCATAATTCTCTATTTCATATGTAAAAAAAGGTTTATAAATAGGTCAGTGGAAAAGTCTTTTCGCATATAGTATAAACTTTTAATAAAATCTCTTTGGCTATACTAGTTGTATTTGACGGGTTTTAATACCATTAAAAAGTTACATTTAAAAAAGAAACAATTTAGTAGTATGTTGTTTCCCGCGGTTTTTCATTTGTGTTTTTTTCTGTCAAAATAAGTGAATATAATGAAGAAATTCTATGTATTCTAATATTTTCGTCTTTCGGCATTTCGAACACTTTACAGTGTCCATAATCACAAGAAGACGAGTATAAACCGTTCATGGACACAGAATAACCATATTAAAGTACCCTCATCATCATCATCACAGCCCATAAATGTCCCACTGTTGGGCTCGGGGCTCCTCCGTGATGGGAGGGCAATTAACCTACTATACCACGCTGGTCAGACGTGTTAGCATAGGGTTGTGTTTCGAGTTCTCCTTCTCTCGCATATATGTTATATGCGTTTTATATCCCTTAATCGTCTCGTAAGATCACCCATGGAAAAAATATGGGGTGGTGAATAGTATTCTTACTCCGTCACCACACGGAAAAAACCCTATTTATTTTTAAATCATGAAAAAAAGAGTTAATTAATATATCATCATTTTGAAAAAAAAAATCACACTGCTACTTCGTGGTAAGTAGAACACATTTCTATATCGGTCAAGAAATTCAATATTAAAATGCTTGAAATAAATTTTCCCATAATTCACCAACAGTTCTTATATAAAACTCTAGGTAGACTATGTTTAAATTGTCTTAATTTTTCATCTCGCTTCGCCCCAGGCCGGTTCCCCTTTCATAATTGTTTTTAATTTAAGCTCGGGACGAGAAACGCTAGCAACTTGTTACAAGAAAAATAATGTACGTTTTGTCAGGTGAAAATGTTCTACAATTATCTTTCTCTTGTAATATTACAAGTTAAAAATAAATTTTCTTATTATAGATATAATTTGAAAATTATGATTAAAAAAGTCGTTTAATTCATAATTCAACATCGTTAATCTGCCATTATCTTAATTATTTGAAGTCAATGAAATTTATACCCTTTTTTCGACGTATATATAGCAAAAATAATAAAAAGAGTATTGGTGTAAATAATAGCTTTATGACCGCCCCCCTGACGTCTATTCTCCTTGGTCATCAAATGGAAGTAATCAACGTCAATTTAAATTGATTAATTTACAAATAATTTATGAAAATATTGTCACCTAAGGACGACTATACAAAATACGTTAAGATAAAATTGCAATTCATTGAATGAATTGCATTTTTTTCATTTGATATGATCTAATTTTTTCTTTGTTAACTGAGTAATCTAAAGCTATGTCTACATAACTATGTAAAGCGATTGCGGAGCGTTACGATTTGGTAATAAAATATTATGAAAAACATTGTTTTATTCCATGTGATAACGGCGTAAGAATAAAAAGAATACAAAATAATGTAATAAAACGCATATAACATCTGTACACTGTTAAAAAAATTTGTAAAATTACAATTGTTTTACAAAACAAATAAGAGCAGAATTCCAAATCAACGTATAATAATACAAAACATAATACAATTCGAGTAAAATTACAAGACATGTGAAGGAATGAAAGAAAATTACTATAGTGAGTTGTAATTTTAAAATCTTTTTGTGATAAACTTACACGTATTGTATAATAAATTTCCATAACAGAATAATAGTATTACTTTCTTGTTGTGCGTAAAAACTTCCAACGTTTTTTGTAAAAAAATTGTAGAAAATTTTAACACTGTAGAAGATCGAGTATTCCACTCGAAACAAAACCCTATACCCATAAGTCTGACGAGCGTGATATAGTAGATGATTTCGCTGCCATTATGAAGAAGACTCAAGCCCAACAGTGGGACATATATGAGCTGAGATGATGATAATGATAGGTGACATATCGATTCACAATAATCTTTGAAATTATACCACATTTAACTAATCCTTCTTGACAGTGAAAGGTGAAAAACTATTTCTAAGGCTTCTTCTCTCTTCTTCTATCGCGTTTTTATGTGTTCTTTACTTCGCCAATATTTTGGAAACTTCATAGTGTTCATAATCATCTTTACTGCAGAATTTACTATATACATCCTGCAGTATTAATTATTACATCCAAATTTTAGTGCATTTACATCAAATCCACCTGATGCTGTCTGGTCAACAATTACATTCCCAAAGAAGATTAATGTCAGACAAATAACCGGTCATAAGACTGAAGCTAATAACTATTGCAATATGTACGATGGAAGTAAAGTAGTAGTAGTTGATATACTTTTAATACTGGATAGTAAAGCTTGATACTACTACGCATTTATAAAGCGTATTCACTGATTTTCAGCCTAAGCGAATACTTTATTTGGTTCAGTTGTAATTTTTAAATAAATAAAGTTACGTAAATGAATCATCATTTAAAATTCTGATCCCTTTTATTACAAACACAACCGCTCAAATTACAAATCTCCCTGCAAAGAAAAGTAATAAAAAACAGACCGATTACCTAAACTCTAAGAAACAAATTAACATAACCGCCTACAATAAGATAAAGCGCCTCCCACACCCCTGGACAACAAAAAAAAAACAAGAAAAAGACAGAAATACGACCTTTCACAAGTTGAAAGAGGATAGAACTTCGCCCCGCGAAAAATTAAGATTCAAATAGTAAGAAAATTAAAATTCGCGAAGCGGTCAGCTTTGTCTCTCGCTCAGTTTTATAGAATGCATATACTTTTGTCCCTCTTCCGCAAAAAAAGATGGGGTTGATCCGAGTTCCATCAAGGAGGGTAGCAACGATCTTATTGGAATGGTAATGACAGTATTTCGTAGATTCATCTCATTGTAGAATTTTAAAAAGTCAAGACTGTAATTTGACATTTTAAATGACGTTTTTTTTTCTAACTATTTTATCTCTCCTTTCTCATATCGTGATGAATTAAAAGTATTTTGGAATTACTGATATTTAGCATTTAATATACTTAATTTTTTATTAAAACCCGATTACGAAGCGAGTATCGAGTAATTTAAATAACAAGGTTGTGTCATCGTTTAATACAATTCTAACTGCAAAGTTTGAAGTATTAAGCCTATACAATGTGTAAACATTGTCGGGTAGATGGCACACGTCTACTTAAAGACGTAAATATGATACGAAGCGAGATTTGAATGTCCTACAATAGTTCACGTTGGTGTAAGTAGCAGCCCGATTGCGCCGGACTCCCAATAGGTGCAGGTTCGAATCTTGCTTGTGACGTCATTTTTCGCTTCATAATCGGGTTTTTATAATTAAGTATTTTAGATTCATTTTTGTCTGTTATAGTCATAAACAGCTGATGCATAAAAGCTTTTCTTTTTGTTGAAAAATTACATTCTAATTTTGTCACGATGAATTTCAAAGACACATAATTAACGAACAACCAAATACATTTAGACCTAGAACAAGGATTTTTAGATGACCAAAGACAAGCAATATCTACCATATTTAATCTCTATAGCATCACAATAGTATAAATGCACAAACTTGCATAATAAATGATTTGATTTGATTTGTGACTACGTAGATGGAGTTGTGGTTAAGATAGTGACCTCTCTTATAATATCGTATGTTTGTTACCCATCATTATTCTCCTACTCTTATCCCAATTACTTGGAGTCGATACAATATGTACTCTTCTTTCATAGTACATATTTTGAAAGTAAGTAAAGGTAATAGTTTTATGACCGGCCGCCAGCCATATGTCAACCCTCCTTGGGTATGTAATTGTTGACCAAACGGTATCAGATGGAGTTGGCCCAGATCGTTATAAGGCTCTTAGTCATCTTTTACGACATCCACGAGTAAAATAAGAGTTGGTAGTATTCGTAGCCGCTACCACACACCAAGTAGTGTGTGATATCCATGCAGAACATTACTTTGTGCAATCCACAATCTTTTGTTCTGAGTCTGAGTATATACACTCATTTGCAAAAAAAACGGGCACCTAAGCAATGAACCATTTCAAATGTTAATATTTCTTTGTTTGATAATTATAGGTAGTTTTATCCACACAATTTGGTAAATTAATAAGAAAATAATCGTTTTCATCAGTATTTCATAAAATTTAGATACAATTTATGGGAAATAATGCTAAACCTCGCTAGTAGTGTATATTCGCTAGTAGTGCATATGCTCATGAAGTAAAAATAAAAAAGTTTTTTTGTTTGTTTTTCTTTAATAAAGTAAAAGCAGATAAATGTTTAGTATCGAGTGTGACCCCCTCTAGCTAAAATCACAGCTTGAATTCATCTGGGCATGCTAGCGAGTATATCCCGGATACTTGCTTGCGGAATACGTTCCCACTCCGCAGTAATCACATTCTTCAGCTCTCTGATGGTCTGCGGAGCCGGGTGTACTGATCTCACACGCCGTTTCAGAACGTCCCAGACATGCTCTATGGGATTGAGGTCGGGACTTCGAGCTGGCCAATCCAAACGACGAATGCCGACCTCTTGCACATACGCATTAACATCGCGGGATCGGTGGGCGCGAGCATTGTCGTCCATAAAAATCGAGTCTTCACCTAGAGCGGCCAATGCGGGTTGTGCATGAGAAATTAGAACTTCCGTTATGTATCGATGCCCAGTCAGTGAGCCGTTTTCAATGAAGACTAACTCTGTACGATCCATTGAATTTATTCCTGCCCAAAACATAACAGAGCCCCCACCATAAGGTGTGATTTCTTCGAAACATGCCTCTGCAAAGCGTTCTCCTTGTCTTCTTAGCACTCGCCGACGTCGATCTTCACCGAACAGAGATATCCTGGCTTCATCAGAGAACAAAACCCTATTCCAATCGTCTTGAGTCCATGATTCACAATTTCTAGCGAACCTAAGCCTGTGAACTCTGTGCTCACGGAGTAATTTGGGGCCGCGGGCCGGGCGGTGACTGCGTATATTGGCAGCGAGAAGCCTCCTCCTGACCGTCCATAGACTAATATGCACATTTCTTACTTCTTGGAGGTTGTTCTTAAGATCCACATACGAAGATTTGCGATTTCTCAATGCGCGACTCACAAGAAAACGATCATCCCGTGGTTGGGTACATGGTTTTCTTCCAGAACCAGGCCTTCTCTCGACGGAACCAGTCTCCTGATATCGCTGCCAGGTCCTTTGGACTGTCGAGCGACTAACATTTAGCCTCCTAGCCACGAAACATTGGCTGCAACCCTCTTCAAGCAGCGCGATAATTTTGGTAGCTTTTACCACTTTATCTACCATTTTTGATACAGCCAAACAGCATTAAATAAAGCTTTGACAGTCAAGGATATGAAATTAATCGATAAAAATTGAATAAAAGTTATGAAAGTCGATGTTAACTTCTGGAACTTCGCGCCAAAAATGTAGGATAAAAAGGGGTTTTCTGTAAAAATGAACATCAAATGAAAAATTGAATTTAGAACGTACTTTTTTAAATACCACAGCATTTTTAAAACCGGCCAGTAACGTGTACAAACGATTGAAACCTTTTTGGTATTGTATCTTTTTAAATATGAATGAAAATCAAAACCGCCCGTTTTTTTTGCAAATGAGTTTATTTGTTTGCGTTAATTTGTATATGTGTAAATATACAAGAATTATTTCCTTAGTGCAGTATGTCTTTAAAACAAAAAAAAAAAAGAAACCTAGTAAATTTCAGTTATCTATGGACATCAAGTAATGAGTTGGATATAGGCTTCCTCAAAATGGGGGATATTTCTATAATCCATAAGTTTAGCAGGCTGAGGTTTGCCAAGAGAATACTGTTCTCTTTTCTCTTGATGAACCCATAGCCAATTTTTAGGGATACTGTAGCGGGTAGATATAATTTTTCTGCGATAACGAAGACTTATTGGACGTGAAATACCTTAGTCCTCCCGTGACCATGATCACTTGTAAAGTTTTCGAAACGTTGGGAAATCAATAATCAAATACAAACGCAATAGAATCCGTAAAAATAGTTTTATTTCAAAAGTGTAATACTCGCGTAAACATTAGAAACCATTATATTTTAACGAATTATATCGCGTAATACTGAGAGAAGACGAGAGTCCACCCGTGACCATGAACGCTATAATTTCTGTAAAGTGTTCAAAACGTCGGGAATTCAAAAATCAAATAAAAAAAATACGTAAAACTGTGTATCTCTGTGTTGACGGAGTATGAATACAATTCACCATCCCCTATATTACCTGTGAATGATCGTAAGAGACGACTAAGGGATATAAAACGCATATAACGTCTGTGCAAGAGAAGGAAAACTCGAAATATATATATATATATATATATATATACCAACACCTCTGACCAGCGCGGTATAGTAGTTTAATTTCCCTCCCATTACGGAGGTCCGAGCCCAACAGTGAGACCTATATGGGCTGTGATGATGATGATGATGATGAAACTCTGTAAAAATAATTTTATTTAAAATGTATAATACTCTACATCGAGGGAGACCGACACTAACCTACCTAGACCAGATCGGTCATGTACTGAAGGAAGGTGGAGTCAAGAGTCTCCGAAACCGGCGAGCGTGTATGAAGAGAATTATGAATGTTGAGGAAGCGAGTGAAGTATGCAGAGATAGAGTTCTCTGGCACTCTGTTCTCTCTGCCTACCCTGCAAGGGATATGGGGTGATGATATGTATGTATAATACTCGCGTAAACATTAGAAATCATATTCAGATATTAGAAAATAATTGATATAAAGTGGTAAGTAAAATATCACAATTCATTGGGGTCGATGCAATGTGTACTATAAAAGTGGTGGGACCACGCTGGACAGTTCTCTGTTTACAGCCGCCCGTCCGTCCGTCCGGGGTAGTACCCCACTCTCGCAGAAGATCGACGTCTGAGTAATGGCAATGTGCTATTGCGCTTCGTTCGGTGAGCGAGAGAGCCGCAAACTCAACTGGGTGGGTTTGTATTGGTAGGCAGCGGCCTAGCTATACTCTTAGTATCTACTAAGAGAAAACTCTTCCATCGTACATATTGCAAAGGTTTTAAGACCGGTTGTCTGCTTGACTTCAATAATGTAATTGTTTACCAAACGGCATCAGTTGGAGTTGGCCCAGGTCGATATAAAGCTCTTAGTCATATTTTACAACATCCACGAGCAAAGTAAGGGTTGGTAGTATTCGTAACCACTAGCAAACATCAAACATAGTCATCAGTCCCAAAGCATAATATTTAAAAAAAAAAAAAACAATAATGTTGGACAAAAATGGCGTATCAAATATTAATAATAATAGAATATTATGGAAGATGCCGTCAAAAACGCATCTAAATAGGATCATCCTTCAGACTATCGCTATTTAAAACTGGACGTTCAATTTTCTCACCAATTAGAGGACAGTAATTTACTTGCCACGCTTGTCAGGCGAGTTGGCAATAGCACTGAGGAATGCCTAGAACTGAGCTCTTGTCCTTTCTCCTAATAAAACCTGTAAAGTTAACTTTCGCAATTTCAATGGCCAAGAAGGGAGGGTAACCTTATTTTTATCCCGTTGCCATAGGTACATGATTTATCATTCGGGACAAATAAGCATCATCATATATCATAATTCGTTGTATATAATTAAAAAAAAAGATAAAATACTAAAACAGGGAAATCAAGGTTCCAACCGGAGCTGTCATGTTTAGGACACTGCACGATTTACCAAATGATCTATTTCTATTCTTAGTGACAGTGACTAAATCTAACTTCATAATCTAATAATATTGTTTTAATTGCTAAAATCGCTCACAAAACAATGTTTTTAATAAATGAAACCTAGCTAGATCGCTTTATTTATTTTCTTTTTTAAAGACACCCTTTTGTTTTGTGGTGAGCTAAGGACGTCGCACCACGCCAAATCGGTCCAGGGTGACGGAAGAGGCGGCGCGCTACCCCATTAACCCACCCTGCAAGCACCTCTTCTTCGCCGTGCGAGCGGACCACCGGTACCCGATCTTTATCTTCGGTGGCCCGCCCGGCGGTATACCCTCTCGGGTTCCTCTCTCGTCGACGTCCCGACAGCTTTCGCCATCGAGGCGTCGCCCTCACGCGGTGGCCTCACGTCGGGTGACCGGACAATTCTCCGGTCCGATCACCCGAAGCCTCGGTTAGGGCGGCATCAGGCGCTTTTTTTAAAGACACCCTGCACTAAGGAAATAATCCTTCTAATGCGAGGTACTTTACAAACATGCAATTAACGTAGACAAATTACACCCAGACCCAGAACAAGAGTTTGTGGATTGCACAAAGTATTATCCTACATAGGTATCAAACACACTGCTTGATGTGTGGTAGCGGCTACGAATCTACTAACCCTTACTTTACTCGTGGATGTCACTGGCATGGAAGCTATCTTAACCACTACACCATCTGTTGCACAGATCAAATTTATCACTCTTAAACGTTCTGCACACTAAATATCATAGAAATCGCTAAAAGCCGTTTCCAAGATTCGAAAAAATATATATATATACAAATACAGAAATATATAAGACATGCTCGTATAAAAATATTTATGAAATATTAGCGGACCTGGCAAATTTCGTGCCGCCTAACAGTCAAAGTACGAAAAGTAAAAATCCCACAATTTGATTTCAGCGCCACCTATCGGGTCCAATTGCAAATCTAAACCATTCTCGAATCCACTTGAACACACACAAAAAATATTAACAAAATCCGTCCAGCCGTTTAGGAGGAGTTCAGTGACATACACACGTACATAAGAATTATATATATAAAGATATACGTCGTAGCTAAGACAAACACATACATCGCCTACGCCGTAGCTGCGTAGCAAATTAACGCTAAATATAACGTCATTTATAAACGATTTTTCTTAAAATAATTAAAACGCCTCTTCGTCAAAATGTTGCTTGATCAAGAGGGGGATACTTTAAAAATGTCTCCCGGCGCACCCCAGGGGGCCGGGAGGTTCGTTTCTTTGTCCCGCGTTATCTATACAATTATTTGAAGAAAGTAAAGTCTCGCAAAAAGATAGGAAGGCTGGACCTCGACGTAGTGCAGAGCGTCGCCTCTTTTAATATTTAAAAAAAAAAATTTAACACTACAAATTTTATTTTTTGTTTGATATGTATTGATGCTGCTGTAATGTGTTATTGAATGATAGTAGTTTTGGCATAATAATTTCTATTTTTTTATACAAGATCGTATTTTTTTATTAATATTTATTTTATTTTTCTGGGCCAATATACAGCCCACTGCTGAGCTAGGGCTGCTTCCAGAATGGGAAATAAATTATTCAACTATACCTCACTGGTTTCATTCTGACATAGGGTTTTATTAAATCGATGGTATCTACATATCACATCCTTTGGTCGTCTTTTATGGCTGGATGTCATAAAAGACGACAATAGATAAAAAGGTGGTGAATTGTATTCTTACTCGACCACTATATGGATAAAACAATAATTATAAATATGCATCTCAGCAAAATATATTATCACCTGGCTACTTTCCATCTGATACCCTGCACCAAAGAATATATTCTTAAATTGCATATCTTTGTATACTAGTATTTTAGAATTAAAAATCTATTATCATTTAAAATCTTTACAACTTTTACTTATCATGAATAAACTTAGATTATATTACAAAATTTAAAATAAAAAAGCAAATATATCGAACAAACATTTTAATTTTTAATATTTTCTTTTTTACAGTGCCACTAAAGAGCAACATCGCCCGACCGGACGCCCTACAAAAACGAGCCGCGAAGGGGAGTCGTAGCAAAAATGACGCTCGAAATAAAATAAATACTTGGCCATTATATCAAGACCTTCACTGTACCCTTTGTGCTGAAGAAAATTCTATATTAGAGATGAAACTGGCCAGCAAAACAGAGATCTTTTACATTGGTCTAGATATAAGACTATGAATCTATTGTCTATAGATAGGTATTCTTGTGAGATAAATTTTATTAGTTAATATTTTTTTTTTAATAAATATTTGTTGTTTTATTTGTTAATGGCAATATAATTCACGATTAAAATTTCACCATTCATTATATCCCGAGTATGTAATAAGTGATTAAAGACTTTTCACCATATAGATTTTAGTATATTTTTATTGCTCTTGGTAGTGAACGAGCAAGCAACATACTTGATAGTAAGTGAGACTGGCACTCTTGGGTCTTTGAAATACCAGGGGTACAGCTAGGTCGCTGCTTACCAGTAAGAATCTCCAACTCAACCAGAAAATAGGGCTTCCTCTTGATCACCGAACGAAAGACAGCAGTATATTGCAATGGTTCAGGTGTCGATTTTCTGCGAGAGCGTGGTACCCCATACGGACCAGCTCGCGCATGTAGACAGGTAATTGTCAACAGTGTGGTCCAGCCATTGGCTATTTTACATTGTATTTAAATTATTAGGTTCGAAGGGCATCACACTGGAGCTATTTCTTTCATGTACCATTATTTTTATATATATAAAAAAAATGAAAAGAAATAATAATAGACAAACCCGCTGAGTTTCTTGCCGGATCTTCTCAGTAGTGGTCTAGTTCCGATCCGGCGGTAGTTTATTAGATTAAAATTAAATTGTTAATACTGATAATATGTAAGTGCCCTCACAGGGTTTATACATAATAAATGAATTTGAATTTATCAATATAGTTAACACCTAACTGAATTGTACACGTTAATGACAACTAAAATCATGGACTGCGTGAGGCGTGACATGGCTAGTCTAGGAGTGACTGCAGAGATGACGTCTGATAGGATCGTATGGAAAAACATGACATATTACGTCGACCTCAAGTAATTGGGATAAGAGCAAGATGATGATGAAGGACAACTAAAATCAATAATTAATTGATGTTATATGTTATGCCACTTACACTTTATATTGATGTCTAGATTGCCTTAGGTAATACTTGGAATTTAGGTGTAAATAATACGGCCAAAAAGAAGTTGAGGACAACATCTTTGTAAGCTCGATTTAAAAACTTGTATCAACTCATTTAAAATAAAACTACTTTTTGGTATTCTATCGCCTTTGTATTTGATTTTTAATTAAAATTTTTGTATCAACTCGTTTTGAGCAGGGTGAAATAGTGTCACCGATGACAAAGATCGGGTATCGGTGGCCCGCTCGCACGGCGAAGAGAGGGGTTGCACGGTGCATCTATGGGGTCACGCGCCGCCTCTTCTGTCACCCGGACCGATTTAGTGGGGCGAGTCGCATCCATAGTCCACCGTGGGGAAAAAAATAAAGGGTGAAATAGTGTCATCACTGCTTCATTCTCGAAGAGACTAAAGTCCAATAATAAAATATATATGGGCAAAAACTAAGTTATACTCTACGATGGTAGAAGTACATGCCCAGCAGTGGGAATGATCATGAAAAGATATGGAATAGAATATAAGGAAGGCTTCTTACTCCTATCAAGACTTCAACGTCAAATATAAAGGAGAACTCTGCAGATTCGATTTCTTATTACCCGTGGGAAAGTAGTAGGTCTTCCTTCTTTTCCTTCATTTTAAAATAAATAATAAATAATTTCCGTGTGGTGACGGAGTAAGAATACTATTCACCACCCCATATCTTACCTATGGGTGATCGTACGAGACGACTAAGGGATATAAAACGCATATAAAATCTATGCGAGAGAAGGAAAACTCGAAACAAAACCCTATACTAACACGTCTGACCAGCGCGGTATACTAGGTTAATTTCTCTCCCATTACGGAGGAGGCCCGAGCCCAACAGTGGGACATTTATGGGCTGTGATGATGATGATGATGAAGAAAATAAATTATAGCTACCCACTATGTATCGCCTAATTCAATTAATCATTAAAGGCTTTCGATATAAAATTAAGCTTTTTAAGTCATTGTTAGATCGTCCATTTTAAACATGAAAATAAATTACGGTAATTCTAACAAACCACGATTTTCTGTTTTAAATCTTTGTAAATTTCTGATATTATATCAAATAATATCTATTGTTGTTCTTTAAGTATCGTTTCTTGTTTTAAATATATTTATTATACTTTAAAGCGACCATTTTAATTTAGTAGCTTTAAAGACTACTGTTATTCCGTGTGGTGACGGAGTAAGAATACAATTCATCTCTATCTTACCCGTGGGTGATCGTAAAAGACGACTAAGGGATATAAAACGCACATAACATCTATATACAAGAAAAGGAAAACTCGAAATAAAACCTTATACCAACACGTCTGACCAGGGTGGTATAGTAGGTTAATTTCCCTCCCATTATGGAGGAGGCTCGAGCCCAACAGTGGGACATATATGAGCTGAGATGATGATGACGATGATGATGAAAGACTACTGTGCTTATATTTGATTTCTGAATGCGATTTCTTTATTTGCGATAAAAACAATACCCTGCACTATAACCAAACTTATAACGGACAGAAATTACACCTAGACTCAGAATAACAATTTATGGATTGCATATAGTCCTGTGTAAGAATCGAATCCACGACGCTTAGCACGGTAGGTATCTTAATAGCTACGCCATGTGTGGAGTTAATTTTCTGGTTCTGTACTAACTGAAAGGTAAAATGCAAATAAGAGGATAGTGATTTTAGGTTTTGATGACAGCACTCTCCTGAGTACTGGCCCACCAAATGTGGCGAATGTAATTCTCTTTATGTCGCTATTAGAACTTGTGTATAAAAAAATAAAAATATTTTATCTTATTTTAGCAATAAAAATACCCAATATAAACTTTATATTTTTATACATCCATACTGCTATGTGGTAGCGGCTTCGAATACTACCAACCCTTACTTTGCTCGTGGATGTCGTAAGAGACGACTAAGAGCCTTATAACGACCTAGGCCAACTCCATCTGATGCCGTTTGGTCAACAATTACATTCCCAAGGAGGGTTGACGTCTGGCAGGCTGGTCATAAAACTATGGCTAATAACTTTTACAATATGTACTATAAAAGAAGAGTATATATTGTATCGACCCCAAATAATTGGGATAAGAGTAGGAGAATGATGATGATTGTCATACATTCATTCATTAGCTCGTAGATGTTCAGAGCTGGATATAGGCCTCCTCACGAGTATGCTACGATCCTGTGCCACCTACATCCAACCGCCTTTTATGGCTTTCAAGAGTTCGTCACTCCACGTTGTGGAGGATTTTTTTATTTATTTATATATAGTTTCAAATTAGTTTCAAATTATGAAAATTTGTTATTTTTTTATTGTCTTTGTGTTGTAAGAATTTTATTATATTTTTTTTAAGGTTTGTAAAATGTTTTAGGTTTAAATGTACCTTACAACCTGTTTTGACTAGTATTAGGTATATGTTTTTGGATTTTCATAACAATTTTATATTAAAAAAAAGTTAATTAAATCTCTAATAAAATATGATCTTAAATATTCAATAAATACAATATATATAATCAGTTACTTAGCAGTTATAAAGGTTCTCAGTCACGAGCCGGCTCCGGACCGACTCGGCTGGCAATTTCCTATTTGACTGACAATTTCCTTGGCTCTCTCGATTTTAATATAAAACGAGTGAAAAAACATCGCATCGCCCTCCAGTTCTCTAGACGGTGGTAGAATAATATGGATAAGACATATTTATTGATAGAATAATAATTTAATACATAATAATAATTTCTCATGTTTACGCGAGTATTACACATTTGAAATAAAACTACTTTTACGGATTCTATCGCGTTTGTATTTGATTTTTATTTTCCCGACGTTTCGAACAATTTACAGTGATCATGGTCACGAGAGGACACTGCATCTTGTATTCTTCTGGAGGCCATACAGAACTCGGAATTGGAAAGTTGTATAAAATATCCTAATAACTATAACTATTTGTAGAAATAACATAAGATTTATTTTCTACAGCTACAAGAAGAGATAGCTACAAGAATATCAGTTTTATTAATTAGACAAAGAGAGCAATACAAGCATGTGACGTCAACATAGCACTCTACATACTTATTTGTGTTTGTCTTAACCAATTAGTGTTGTGGAGAACAGGACAGAATATAGTTTTAGTAGTTGAATGGGTTTTGGACAAATCTTTTTTTTTTCGACTTTTCTTTAGAACATTCTGTAGTCACTCTTCTTCTTCATTTCCCCAGTTATCTTAACTGGAGGAAATGAAGAAGTGCTGTCTCATCGGATATTGCAGTTTCGTGCATATAATATATCTGTAAGAAAATGCAATATGCAATGAAACATTCTAATTGCATTCATATCAAATCTTATTTATTTAAATAAATATTTCTGTAAATGTTACTGATATTTAATAAAGAATTATTATATTGTATTGTCTTGCGTTTCGTTGGTTTTTTTTTTATTGCTTATGGTGGCAAACGAGCAAGCAGCTCACCTGATGGTAAATGTCACTGCCGCCCATGGACTTTTGCTATAACCAAGGCTACAGCTAGGCCGCTGCCTACCACTACAATCCCCAACCCCACCCAGTTGGGCTTCCGGCTCTCTCGCTCACCGAACGAAACAAATTCAAATTCAAATTCATTTATTATGCATAGGCCCTGCGAGGGCACTTACATATTGTCAGTTATAACATATTATATCAATTCAATTAACTACCACCGGATCGGAAGTAGACCACTACTGAGAAGATCCGGCAAGAAACTCAGCGGGTTAGTCTGTTGTTTTTTCTTTTAAATCTTTTTTATACAAAAAATGGTACAACATATGTAATAAGAAATAGCTCCAGTGTGATGCCCTGCGAACCCAATAGTTCAAATAGAATGTAAAAATAACCACGGCTGGACCAGATCCCACAGGCGGCACCCGATCACGAGTTAACTACTAGGGCAGCCATCACTCCCCTCAACCACCTTGGAGGGAAGGGAGAGACCCGCCCCACGCAGCTACCGCAAGAAGACCTTTCAGTGAGCATGACCAATACCATGAGCTACAAACGCTAACCAAAGTCAAAATTCGTTGGGCAAAACACGCTACGCTTTACAAGTATGTAAAAATATTATAAAATAAAAACGAACAGTTTACAAATATATAGTAATTGCTGAATGAGGAGCTGCTCATAGCCAGTCTGTAGTATCGCTTAGATAATCCTCGATTTTATAATAACCTCTTTTACAGAGTCTGTTTTTGACTGCCCTTTTAAATTTATTCACAGGCATGTCTCGGATATCTCTTGGTAATTTATTATAAAAGCGTATACATTGCCCCATGAATGACCTATTAATTCTTTCCAGACGAGTAGTGTGTACAACTAATTTGTCCTTATTCCGAGTATTAACACAATGAATGTCACAATATCTTTCAAAATTACTGATATTTCTTTTTACATACAATACATTCTCGTATATATATTGTGATACAACAGTCAGAATATTTACTTCTTTGAATTTCTCTAGAAGTGAAACTCTTGGGCCTAGATTATAAATTGCGCGGACAGCCCTTTTTTGGAGAACAAAGATACTACTCAGATCCGCGGACCATCCCCACAGTAATATGCCGTATGACATAAGACTATGAAAATAAGCGAAATAAACTATTCTAGCTGTTTCAATATCAGTCAATACTCGAATTTTTTTGACCGCATAAGCCGCTGAGCTAAGTCTGTTTGACAATTTATCAATATGAAGGCCCCATTGGAGTCTAGCATCTATAGTGATACCTAAAAATACAGTTGATTCCACAAGGTCTAGAGCCACACCATTCATTTGAACATTGGTTCCCACTTGTCTCACATTAGGTGTGGTAAACTTAATACATTTTGTTTTCTTCTCATTATGAACTAGATTATTTGTACTGAACCAATGAACAACGTTTGACAGTGCGTTGTTCACATCGTCATAATTAAACTTTTGTCTTTTGATTTTAAATAGCAAAGATGTGTCATCTGCGAACAACACAATGTTTTGACTTTCTCCTATATAGTAGGGTAAGTCATTCATGTAAACAAGAAACAGAAATGGCCCCAGAATGGACCCTTGTGGAACGCCCATTTTGATGACAGAACCAGATGATCGTGCACCATTAACATCGACCCTCTGAATTCTGTTGTTTAGGTAGGAAGTTAAAAGCTCAAGAGCGTTACTCCTGATCCCATAGTGGTATAGTTTTTTGATAAGGGTTTCGTGGTGCACACAATCAAATGCCTTAGACAAATCGCAAAATATACCCAATGCTTCATGCGATTCCTCCCAGGCTGCAAATATATTCTTTAACAATTCTACACCCGCATCAGTAGTAGAGCAATTCTTTGTGAAACCAAATTGATTTTTATGAAAAATACTATATTTATTAAAATGACTTAACATCTGATTGAGTAAAATTTTCTCAAATACTTTACTAAGTGTTGGTAGTATGGAAATAGGGCGAAAATTGTTAACATCTGACATACTACCAGATTTGTACAAAGGAATTACTCTACTAATTTTCATGAGTTCAGGAAATACACCTCGAGCAACACAACCATTAAACACAAATGCCAGGTGGGGAGCAATAATAGATACTATAAAATTTACAGTCTTTACAGATAAGCCCCACAGATCTGCTGTTTTTTTTATATTAAGGGTTTTAAAAGACTTTAAGATGTCATTCACACTGACATCTGAAAATTTAAAGGAAGTGTTACATTTCACAATACATTGTTTAAGGAGCGATTCAGCTAAAATAGGGGACGACGCTAAATATTTTGTTGTTAGTACAGGCACATTTGTAAAATAGTTTTCAAATACTGTCGCCACTTCTTTATCCGCTTTCACATTTTTATCACCTATCTTTAAGTTGAAATCCCTTTTCCGTACAATGTTCCTACCGGTTTCACTATTTATCACTTTCCATGTCATTTTAATAATATCACTAGATTGTGTAATTTTGCTTCTCAGATAAATAGATTTAGCACAGGAACAGGCACGTTTAAATATTTTAGAATAATTTTTGACATATTCTAAAAATACTGGGTTAAGGTTATAAGATTTTTCATTATAGAGTTCATATAACCTTTTTCTACTCTTGAAGATACCACATGTAGCCCATTCACTAAATCCAGCAGGTACTCCAACTTTTAAAGTTTTGGGTTTAAATATTGTATTAAATTCAGTATCAATTACGCGGAATAGGGATGTATATAATTCATTAGGATTATCATGAATAGGCAACAGCGGTAACTTCATAGTCAAATTGTATCTAAAATGCTCTAAGCGGTTAGCGGTCATAGGAACAAAGGTAATACTTTCAGGTTGAATCCTACTAGTTCCAGGAAGTACAACAAGTTGCCCACAATGATCTGATTCTAAAGCACTTATAATAGATTTATTTATGGGCTTGAGATTTATGAATATATTATCTATACAAGTTGCACTTCCAGCAGCTATCCTAGTAGGTTCTAAAAAGACATTATATAAATTGTATGATTTCATTAATGTTATAAATTTTTGTGTAATGTTATTATTGTCTAATAAATTTATATTAAAATCCCCACATATCGCAACATTTTTATTAGAACTGGAGGTTTTGAATAAGACATCCTCTAGGTATTTTTCAAAAACACCATATGGTGAACATGGAGGTCTGTATATATATGCACACGACTATGAGCTGCTCACACTCAATACAGGAAATTTCAATAGCATGTTCAATAGAGAGTCTCACAATATCATTTCTTTCTTTAAATTTAATGGTATTATTTAAAATTATTAATGAACCACCTCGTATCATACTGACTCTATTGAATGAACTAGCAACATGGTGATTTGGAAAATTAAACACTTGTTGATTATTTTTGAGCCAGTGTTCAGTAATACAAAGAATATCTATCTGGTAATCATTCAAAAATAATTCAATTTCCAAATTTTTACATAACATACCCTGAATATTTTGATGTACCAGGTTAATACACTTAGAACTATTCTTAAGACTTAAATTCTTTGCAAAGCAAGAGTAGTCCTCTATTGTCTTACGCAATAGCACATTGCTATTACTCAGACGTCGATCTTCTGCGAGAGTGTTGTACTACCTGGTACGGACCGGGCCGCGGCTGTAGACAGAGAACTGTTAATAGCGTGGTCTTACCATTACCATTTGGATTGGATTGAATTGAATTGTTTTGAATTGTGTTGTATTGTAAACTCATTTGCAAAAAAAACGGGCGGTTTTGATTTTCATTCATATTTAAAAAGATACAATACCAAAAAGGTTTCAATCGTTTGTACACGTTACTGGCCGGTTTTAAAAATGCTGTGGTATTTAAAAAAGTACGTTCTAAATTCAATTTTTCATTTGATGTTCATTTTTACAGAAAACCCCTTTTTATCCTACATTTTTGGCGCGAAGTTCCAGAAGTTAACATCGACTTTCATAACTTTTATTCAATTTTTATCGATTAATTTCATATCCTTGACTGTCAAAGCTTTATTTAATGCTGTTTGGCTGTATCAAAAATGGTAGATAAAGTGGTAAAAGCTACCAAAATTATCGCGCTGCTTGAAGAGGGTTGCAGCCAATGTTTCGTGGCTAGGAGGCTAAATGTTAGTCGCTCCAAAGGACCGTCCAAAGGACCTGGCAGCGATATCAGGAGACTGGTTCCGTCGAGAGAAGGCCTGGTTCTGGAAGAAAACCATGTACCCAACCACGGGATGATCGTTTTCTTGTGAGTCGCGCATTGAGAAATCGCAAATCTTCGTATGTGGATCTTAAGAACAACCTCCAAGAAGTAAGAAATGTGCATATTAGTCTATGGACGGTCAGGAGGAGGCTTCTCGCTGCCAATATACGCAGTCACCGCCCGGCCCGCGGCCCCAAATTACTCCGTGAGCACAGAGTTCACAGGCTTAGGTTCGCTAGAAATTGTGAATCATGGACTCAAGACGATTGGAATAGGGTTTTGTTCTCTGATGAAGCCAGGATATCTCTGTTCGGTGAAGATCGACGTCGGCGAGTGCTAAGAAGACAAGGAGAACGCTTTGCAGAGGCATGTTTCGAAGAAATCACACCTTATGGTGGGGGCTCTGTTATGTTTTGGGCAGGAATAAATTCAATGGATCGTACAGAGTTAGTCTTCATTGAAAACGGCTCACTGACTGGGCATCGATACATAACGGAAGTTCTAATTTCTCATGCACAACCCGCATTGGCCGCTCTAGGTGAAGACTCGATTTTTATGGACGACAATGCTCGCGCCCACCGATCCCGCGATGTTAATGCGTATGTGCAAGAGGTCGGCATTCGTCGTTTGGATTGGCCAGCTCGAAGTCCCGACCTCAATCCCATAGAGCATGTCTGGGACGTTCTGAAACGGCGTGTGAGATCAGTACACCCGGCTCCGCAGACCATCAGAGAGCTGAAGAATGTGATTACTGCGGAGTGGGAACGTATTCCGCAAGCAAGTATCCGGGATATACTCGCATGCATGCCCAGACGAATTCAAGCTGTGATTTTAGCTAGAGGGGGTCACACTCGATACTAAACATTTATCTGCTTTTACTTTATTAAAGAAAAACAAACAAAAAAACTTTTTTATTTTTACTTCATGAGCATATGCACTACTAGCGAATATACACTACTAGCGAGGTTTAGCATTATTTCCCATAAATTGTATCTAAATTTTATGAAATACTGATGAAAACGATTATTTTCTTATTAATTTACCAAATTGTGTGGATAAAACTACCTATAATTATCAAACAAAGAAATATTAACATTTGAAATGGTTCATTGCTTAGGTGCCCGTTTTTTTTTGCAAATGAGTGTATTATATCTTTCAGTTATCATTACAAAAGTATATTTTACTCAATTATTTTTATGATATAAAGTTTGTATTACTTATCTATATAAATCTTACGTTCCTTTCGGAATGGCTTTGGCGAGAGAAAGAAAAGTGGTTCGCGATGGCCGACGCCCCTCCAGTCACCGCCCATCGCCACCCACTATCGTGTTATTTCACAAAAGATGCTGTTTTATTTAACTCTCCATTGTATTTTTGTACAAAATATATAGTCCGCTTATAATATTATTTTCTTGGCAACAGAATACTGTGTGACAACATAGATTTACTTGCCTGGGCCTTTTGAAGATTTTTGAAGTGAAAATTTCTTTAGGCACGCTATGGATTTTATTTTGTAGGTATTGAATGAAACTGAGTCATCACGCTCAGCTATGTAACACTATGTAATGCACGCGCAGCTGAGTGGAGCCGGCTTTCGTCGACAAAAGGAACATTAGATTACGATCCAAATGATGATCAATTAGAGCAAAATTTGCCAGAGTAATTTCATTATTTACAAGAGTAGAACTCTTATCCCAATTATATGGGGTCGTTACAATATGTACTCTTCTTTCATAGTACATATTGTAAAAGTTATTGGCAATAGTTTTATGAGCAGCCATTTGCCAGACGTCAATCCTCCTTGGGAATGTAATTGTTGACTAACTGGCATCTGATGGAGTTGGTCTAGGTCGTTATAAGACTCTTAGTCTTCTTTTACGACATCCACGAACAAAGTAAGGGTTAGTAGTATTTGTAGCCGCTACCACACAGCCATGAATATAGACTAAAAAATATTATTTTGTATTATAAAACATATCTCGATCAAGTTTCAAAAGACTTCATGAATATAGACCAAACAAATATTATTTCGTATTGTAAAACATATCTAGATCAAATTTCAACTTCTATAATATGATCTTAAGCATGTACCTTTTTTTTTTTAATTAACCAATGCATGCTACTATTGCATACATCCTAAATACAGGCTGAAGAATCAATAGGTGAATGAGCTACAGTAGATTTTTAGGCAACAAATAACTTCCTTCCTTAATTTTACTCTAATGGTCAATATTATCGCGAGGAAAAGACCGACGTCCTCCGATGTCGCTCAAGAAGAGGTTACCCCTCGGGGGGTATTCCGTCGGGCCGGCCACTGACGACAAGTTCACGCTGCTCCGGTGGCCGGTCCAACGACGAAGGCGAGGTTCACGGGTGAGTTATGGGTGAGCGTGCTTACGCCCCTCTGTCGCCCCGGATAGAGTGGTGCGAGGAGCGTGACGACCGTAGCCCACCTCAAAAAAAAGAAAAATGGCCAATATTATCAAACATTTATCAAATAATCTATTATATCTCAATTCTCTATTAAACCCTGTATAGTAATGGATTATGAATATAATATTTCAACCTCCTTAAATACCTGTGGGAGTTCGAAAGAAATCATCATTATCATCATCACAGCCCATAAATGTCCCACTGTTGGGCTCGGGCCTCCTCCGTAATAGAAGGGAAATTAAGCTACTATACCGCGCTGTTCAGACGTGTTGGTATAGGGTTTTGTTTCGAGTTTTCCTTCTCTCGCATAGATTTTATATGCATTTTATATCCCTTAGTCGTCTCGTACGATCAACCACCGGTAAAATATGAGGTGGTGAATAGTATTCTTACTCCATCACCACATGGAAAAGTGGAGTCGAAAGAAATAGTGGCATATTTTTTACATCACCCATCTTTCAAATGAGGCGATTGCGGTATTGTAAAGGCTACTATACAATAATGAAAAGTCGATAAACCGATCATGACAATTAAAACCCAAACTATGTTATCATTATTCAATCATTTGTTGTCCACTGTTGAACGTAGACTATCCACATTAAATGTTAAATGAAGTAATCATCCTTCCTCAGAATTATAGCAATAATCACTAATATAATCGGGAGTTGAGGATTGCAATACTGTGTAACACGTTTTTCAAGAGTGCTGCTCTCAATTCGCATGTTGAATTTTCACCTTATTTCTACAGCTTCTACTGACGAGTGTGGGGTTTTAAAGTCGCTACCTTTTTTTTTTTTTTTGGTGGACTATGGATGCGTCTCGCCCCGCCGAATCGGTCAGGGGTGACGGAAAGGCGGCGCGTGACCCCATAGACGCACTGTAAAACTCCTCTCTCTTCGCAGTGCGAGCGGACCACCGGTACTCGATTTTTAACTTCGGTGAATCTGTCGCTACCTGGGGAAAAATTTAAGTTAAATATAACTTTATGAACTTTTAAATTAACGGCATTTCTTCATATTCGCTGGATGTTCTGATTTAGTGTGTAAATAAATAGTAAGCCACCAAATGCTACAAGATCAACCTTTTTTTTTATTTTTTTTTCTTGCGGCGGACTATCATCCGGGGCGACGGTAGAGGCGGCGCGCAACCCCATAGACCCACCCTGCAAGTACTGTCTCTTCGCCGTGCGAGCAGGCCACCGGTACTCGATCTTTGTCTTCGGTGGCCGACAAGATCAACCTTCAAAGTGTGTGAAATTCTGGCGGCTATGAATGAGAGTTATGGCTAAAAGCGAAGTAGATTCAACCCCTAATTTATGAGCAAACGTGTTATAAATATATGAATCATGAATCATAAAATTCGAATCGATCTTCGCCTCAGGCAATATTTATTATTGCTTTCTTTTTATTAGTAAAAATTTTTGGAGTCTTATTTCAAACGTATAATCATAAAAATTTAATATAAGTTTCAGACAGACAATGAAAAAACAAATATGTGAAAATAAATTTATAATCGGCCTACTCTGTGCTTCAAATTTCAGCTGATGGACGGTGAAATAAATTTTAAAGAATAAAACCAGCTATTATTTTTTTATTATTTACTTCACTTAAAGTTTAGGAGAAAAATATTAGTTATCTTGTCTACGACCACAAACGATTGTATAAAGATGAAACTGGCCATCTTCTTTGATAATAATAATAGGATTATTGAAAACCCTGTTCTAATTTTGTAATAAAAGAATTTCAAAATATCCATTAATTATAAAATTAATTCAATATAAATTAGATGACTGAGACTTTCCGTGTGGTGACAGAGTAAGAATACTATTCACCACCCCATATCTTACCCGTGGGTTATCGTACGAGACGACTAAGGGATATAAAACGATTATAATATTTATGCGAGATAAGGAAAACTCGAAACAAAACCCTATACTAACATGTTTGACCAGCGCGGTATAGTAGGTTAATTTCTCTCCCATTACGGAGGAATCCCGAGCCCAACAGTAGGGGGAGATGAGGGGAATTAGATGAGGGTTTGAAAAAGAACGATCTCTGGATATCTCTATTCGCAGGACACATCAATACGGTCCTTCTATATTACGTAAAACTAAATTTACGTAGTTATATCCGGTTTTAACAACAAAATTTAAATTTTAATAACACATAAGGCAATATCATCATCATTCTCCTACTCTTATCCCAACTACTTAGGGTCGATACAATATGTACTCTTCTTTCATATTACATACCATATTGTAAAAGTTATTGGCAATAGTTTTGTAACCGGCTGCCTGCCAGACGTCAACTCTCCTTGGGAATGTAATTGTTAACCAAACGGCATCAGATGGAGTTGGCCCAGGTCGTATTAAAGCTCTTAGTCGTCCTTTACGACATCCACGAGCAAAGTAAGAGTTGATAGTATTCGTAGCCGCTATCACACGGCTCAATAGCAGAGCATAAGGCAATATATACGATATATAATATTATGCGAAAGTGAAAGGATGTAGGTACCAGAGGAGACCGAGACTCACCTACCTAGACCAAATCGGTCATGTACTGAAGGAAGGTGGAGTCAAGAGTGTCCGAAACCGGCGAGCGTGTATGAAGAGAATTATGAATGTTAAGGAAGGCGAGTGAAGTATGCAAGGATAGAGTTCTCTGGCACTCTGTTCTCTCGGCCTACCCTGCAAAGGACATGACTTGATCGTATGTATGTGTGTGTATAATATTATGGTTTGATTGATATTATGACAGATGTAAACATTAATGTTTAAATTACCTTAAAAGTTACATACAATTCTGATATATTTGTGGAAAGATGCATAAAACTGTCTGGCCTACTACTTTCAGAACTTTATCGGATTAGTTCAGCTCATATAAGTACCTCTTACTATTGAGCTCGAGCTTCATATCCAATAGAGGCAAAATTAACATACTATACCACGCTGGTCAGGTAGCTTGGTTTTATTGCCACTTTTCTTTCTCTAGCATAGATATGATATGCATATTGTGTTATACTCTTTAGTGATCTTTTATAACACGCATGGGAAGGATATACGGTGATGAATATTCTTACTTAATCACCACATGAAAATAAGAAACAAGAAATGAATACCGAAATATTTTTTTACTGCTTATGGTGGCAAACGAGCAAGCAACACACCTGGTGGTAATGACCTTTGCAATACTAAGGATATAGCTTAAGCCGCTGCCTATCAATAAAATCCCCAAACCCACACAGTTGGGCTGCCGGCTCTGTCGCTCACCGAACGAAGCGCAATAGCACATTGCCATTACTCATACGTCGATCTTTTGCGAGAGTGTGGTACTACCCCGGACGGACCGGTCCACGGCTCTAGATAGAGAACTGTCAACAGCGTGATCCTACCACTATTAGACATTTCATACCAATCAAGTAACTAAAATACGGGACTAGTAACTAGTTATCCGATAACTAATTATCAGAATAAATAGTTTTCGAAACTGATATTTACTATTTAAAATAAAAATTGTTTTCACGAATTCTATCGCGTTTGTATTTGATTTTTTAATTTCCCAACGTTTCGAACGCTTTATAGTGATCATGGTCACGGGAGGACTAGTAATAGGTACTCTCGTAAACATCAGAAACCATTAAATCGAAATTTATTTTTATCTAAGTAGGTTTTTACGTAGCTTAATAAAATAAAAAAAATAATTCGCATTCGTAACGACGACGTAAGAGAGCGAGTAGGTATGAAAGAGAGTATTGGTGTAAAGATGCCAAAGGGAATGCTCCGATGGTTCGGACATGTGGAAAGAATGCCAAACGAACGTCTGGTTAAGAAGATATACAATGCGAAAGTGGAAGGTACATCCTTCCGGTACCGGGGGAGACCGAGACTCACCTATCTAGACCAGATCGGTCATGTACTGAAGAAAGGTGGAGTCAAGAGTCTCCGAAACCGGCGAGCGTGTATGAAGAGAATTATGAATGTTGAGGAAGCGAGTGAAGTATGCAAGGATAGAGTTCTCTGGCACTCTGTTCTCTCTGCCTACCCTGCAAAGGACATGTCGTGATGGTATGTATGTATGTATGTAAAAAAATAAAAGTTTCTAAATAAGTACCTACCTGAATAGGCACGTGCCTATTATACTTAACCATAGGGTTAAAAACTAAACTATAGGTATATTTTGTGTGGTGACGGTGTAAGAATACTATTCACCACCCCATATCTTACCCGTGGGTGATCGTACGAGACGACTAAGGGATATAAAACGAATATAATATCTATGCGAGAGAAGGCAATCACGAAACATAAACCTATACCAATACGTCTAACCAGCGCGGTATAGTAGGTTAATTTCCCTCCCATTACAGAAGAGGCCCGAGCCCAACAGTGGGACATTTATGGGCTGTGATGATGACGATGATGATAGGGTTAAAACGAAATCATTTTTCTGACCAAAGCGTATACTGGGGACATTTAAACTACCATTAATTTCTCAACACATTTCAATAAATACTTTCATTTGTATTATTTATCTCAATTCGTTTATGTCCCACTATTGGGCTCACACCTTCTACATTAGTAGAAGGGAGATTGACCTACTATACCGCTCTGTTTAGACAAGTCGGTACAGAGTTTTATTTCCATCATTATGCCTATTTTGTATTACATATCATTTATATAACTTTGTTGTTTTGTACGACACCCACGGGCAGAATAATGGGGTGTTGAATTTTATTCATACTCACATATAAAATTTATAATACGTAATACCCCCTTATAACGACCTCTTATAACATTTTCTCAACTTGTATAACACCATCTCCGTGTGGTGACGGAGTAAGAACACTATTCACCACCCCATATCTTATCCGTGGGTGATCGTACGAGACGAATAAGGGATATAAAACGCATATAACATCTATGCGAGAGAAGGAACTCTTGAAACAATACCCTATACAACACGTCTGACCAACGCGGTATAGTAGGTTAATTTCCCTCGATTACGGGGAGGCCCGAGCCCAATAGTGGGACATTTTATGGGCTGTGATGATGATGATGATAACACCATTTCCCTCATATAACGCGGATATTTGACATGTTATATGTACATATTTCGTTCCTAAGATAGTTTTTTTCTTAATATTCGAATTAAATCCCCTTTAACGAGAAAATTTAAACATGAATCATTTGTATACAATGCGTTTATGGGGTCATAGAAGCGCTTTAGAGAAGAATACTCTTACACCGCGTTTCCTATAGCGTAGAACCAATCTATCGTGATATAGGGAGATTACTGTATATATGAAAAAAGCTTAAAATATTTAAGCTAATGGAAACCATACCAATCATTTACTTAATACCGTCTCAAGAATAAAACAAATATAATAACGGCCGCTTTCGAGGCTTTCGTAATAAAAGCCTTTTTCCTTTTCGATTGATTTGTATTCTCAAAGATAAGTAATTAGGAGCCCACTCCGGGCCGAATCCATAAATCCAGGGGTGGGGGGGAGAAAAAAGGGGGTGTTCTTCTTATATTTAAATATCGAACCCCTTCCGGGTAGGTGCCACGGTTTTTCCAGTAAAAGGGGTAAGTGACAGAAGCAGGGAATATAAAAAGGAATAGAGTCGGTGCACTTGTTACTTATTATTTTTTTATTAAAAAATTATCGTATAAATTTTATCGTATCCAATCGCTTACCACTGAAGGCATTACGACCTCTACTCACCGGGTTGAAAGCCTCACCCATAGTCCGGGTTAAGCTGTGACAGCCATCTGCGGCTAACAGCTAAAAGACAGACACAAAAAAAAATAAAGACCTCTACTAGGTAAATTGCCACAGTAATGTTGCTACAGCTTGATGAATAAAGAAAACTATCCTAACGAACAGCGCACCTAGAGGTTACCATGTAAGGAATGAACTTCAGAGTGAAATATGAAGCTTTCTGTGAAATCAGTCTTAATGTGTAAAATGAAATTCCATTTTATAATAAAAAAACGAGAGGTGTCAAGGGACACCCGGATGGAACGAAGTTCCTTTCGATTAATTAGTGAAGAAGGTGTATTTTTATTTTATTATGAAGAAAATCATGAAGTGTTGTGTTTTATCATGTAAAAACTACTGCGATAAACGTTCAGATGCTATGGAAGGAATCATATTTCATATCGTGATATTTTCCCAAATATTGAAAGCGACAAATATGACTATTTAGATAAGAATGAACTAAATACTATAATTCCTCGTGGTAACGGAGTAAGTCGAACGCATGAAGCTACATTTGATCTCTATGGGTCAACTGACCCCTCCCCCCTGCTCCCCCTTGGCGAAGCCCTTGACCCCCGTACCTGTGGGAGATCATAAAAGATGACTGAGGGATAAAAAACGCATATAACATCTATGCAAGAGAAGGAAAACTCAACTAAATTACCTTATACCAACACATCTAACCAGCGTGGTGTAGTAGGTCAATTTCCCTTCTAGTGTGAAGGAGGCTCGAGCCCAATAAAGTGACATGTATGAGCTTATAATTTAGGATATATTGGCTTCCACATAAAGAGTAAACTGTCGCTATTTTTTGTTCAGAACTATTTATGTTACGTTATCTTCGTGTGAATTCTACAGTTTAGGTAGCGCTCGCTAATGTAATTCAGATGGCAAGAATGATAACTATTTCTTAATAAAAAATAGGTATTATTGTAAATATTAAAAAGAAAAAATAAACTAAAAAGAAAAATAAAGCTCGTCTCTAAAGTAACTTGTTATTTTTGTTTATTATTATAATTGATATTTTACATATAAAAAAGAGTGAATATTAATTAACAATTGAATTTAAGATTATGTAATATTTAATTATTTAATGTCACACTTATGTTAGACAGCTATCGATGTCATACGCACGCACACACAAATGAATATAGAATAGCGGCGTAGTATCACGACATGACCACGTTTGCCTTAGTACCTACCCAATGCATCATTTCCAGTAGCCGACACAATTTTACTGCCAAGGCGCGCAAAAAGATGTTTCACATCACAAACTTTCAATACCTATCTACTATATACCTACAGGTATAGTATGTTATTAACAAATCGATAGTGCTGTTAAAATATAACAATCATCAACGATGACTGCTCTCACGCCTTTACTTGTGTTCGGGTCATACAATCGGCGATCATAGATTTCTTGCCATATTTCTGTAGATCTGTAGTGCGCCCGGTTGCTGCCTGACCACAGCACTGTGCACTCTTATTGTCCTAGCGTTTGAAATATTGTACCAAACGACACACGGTAAAAGGCAAAAAATATGTACTTTAAATATCGAAACTAATAAAAGCATTTGTTTGCATAAGAATCAATTCTTTACTATAAAATGTGCATCGGCAATAAATATCAAATTATTTTGAATTTTTAATTTACTATTTTTATTATATAATTTTTTCTGCCTTAAGCGATTTTTATCGTTATATTTTAGCCAATTTGCAAAATATCTTTATAAATTATAGCCTATGTGTTATTCTGAGGTGCAAGCTATATTACTATAAAGTTTCATCAAAATCCATTCGGTAGTTTTTACGTGAAAAAGCAACAAACATGTTCACATCCATACTCGTACATTATTGCACACTTTCACGTTTATAATCATCATCATCACAGCCCATAAATGTCCCACTATTGGGCTCGAGCCTCCTCCGTAATGGGAGGGTAATTAACCTACCATACCGTGCTAGTCAGACGTGTTGGTATAGGGTTTTGTTTCGAGTTTTCCTTCTCTCGCACAGATGTTATGTGCGTTATATATATTCCTTAGTCGTCTCGTACGATCACCTACGGGTATGACATGGGGTGGTGAATAGTATTCTTACTCCGTCACCACACGGATTATCACCACACGTTTATAATATTAATAGGAAATAGGATATATAATTCCACTAGACTACCAAAACTTTTGGGCCCCGAGCTCGAACGCAAGCCGGCCGCGCGGCGAAACGAAATTAATTTCGTTGCGAATTATTTTGATTTTGCTATGTCTCTTAAGGTATTGATTTAATTTGCATGGTCTGAAGGAAAAAAATTATCTTCATGAAATTCTCAAGCCAACTAATGTATTTAAAATGACAAAGATTAATACAGTATTTGTGGAAATAGCTTTTCAATTATCGTTTTATAATAGGCCATTTTTTAAAGTATTAAAATGGAGATAGTATGTTATCCTTAAGAGATAGGCATATACAATCGCGGACTTTTTTGTAGGCCTTTTTAAGCTCTATAATACTGTAGTACTTTATTTTGATCTATTTCGTAGGGTTCAACCAGCGTTTGCAATGTAAGCGCAAAATAATGTGTTTATTTACGACATCACATTAGAAACCTCTTAAATTATCAGTGTTTTTCTACTACATTATGCATATATTATACATATAAACCTTCCTCTTGAATCACTCTATCTACAAAAAAAAACCGCATCAATATCCGTTGCGTAGTTTTAAAGATTTAAGCATAAATACGGATATAGGGACAGAGAAAGCGAGTTTGTTTTATGTTGTGTCGTTACAACTTTGTTGTGTGTCGGTAGTCATTTTTTTCCGTCTAGCCCCCTTTCGCAACGCCCGATAAGGAACTTCGTTCCAAAACTCCGTTCCAATAATTTCTCTGTCGAAGAGGACTTTACAAATAAATGTTTTTGCTGTAAGCAACCTTGTACTTAGGTATAAATATTTACCTTAGCTGTTAATGAATTAGACGACGCCCCAAGTAGGTGGACCGACGACCTGGAGTTGCTTTTGGGAGTAGTAGGATGAAAACGACACAGGACCGCACTTTGTGGCGAAATATGAGGGAGCCTTACATCCAGCAATGAACGGTAAAACGCTGCACAATGGCTAGTGAATAGAAGTATTTGAAAATATGATAATTGTTATAAAATAAATTTTAGAGATTTCATGAGATAGTTTGTTTATTTTCTTATAAGTATTCAATAAATAATCAATAAACGAAATTGCATATACATATAGATATTTCATTTTTAAATAATGAAAAATATTATACAATATTCTACTCCACAGTTTTCCTATGGCAGTCTCAAGATGGACTTAAGAAGCAAAAAGGAAAGAGTCTGAGGGGTGGTCCCCACCACCCGCTAGCCCATCGGAATACAGAATAATAATCGCCAAAAGAAACTGGGAGGGAAAAATATAAATAGCCTATCTCCCTCAGATATTAAAATTTGTACAAGAAAACCGGGCCGGTTTCAATTTTGTTAAAATAAAATTATTTTCATTTCGACAAATGGCCGCCCCCTTTACGCTTGCTTTGAAACATTATTTTGCTGTTGTATTTGTGCCTAAGGTTGCCCTTCTTACTTACCTTGTATTTGTTGAGAATTGTTGAGGAAAAAAATTAGATTTTGACATGGAAATAATTTATTTCATGAAATTGAGTTGGCGGAATTTGAACAATATAACAATGATGATTCTTTACTGTCGACAACCTTATAAACTTTTATGATGACATGGACATAAGGCAGGAAAATATAGCTACATGAATTGATTACTCTATTGGTACAAGTCTCAATTGGTAATGAGTTACGAAGGCTGAAGGTTACCGATGGTTAACCGGAATCTCCTAATCAACTTGTAATATTAACTATAAAGTTCTACTCATTTGCCAAGCTTCATAAATACAGTGTTATTTATGCCTGTTCACTCGTAGACCGATCAATTTTGAAAAAAATATATGTCGAAAAACTAATTGTAGGATAAAATTCTTCGTAGTAATAAGTCATATTAATAAATCGCCACGAGAATGTTTAAGAGTTCGAAAAATATGACGTTAATAATAGCATATAATATATTTTAAATCAATGTTTACTAAAATACTAGATAGAAATATAAAGGCCAGCGTGAATTAATAAATTATGTATGTTAGATTCGAGTAAACGATATCAATTGTGTCATATTTACCGTGTCATATAGGTAATGTAATAAGATTGACAGTCACTCGCGCTATCATGTCAAACAAAGGCTTAACATTTTGATTTCTTAAACCTTTTGTCTGATATATTACACTACATAGGTATTAATTACACAGATAACGTAATTGTTAAAATACCGACATACTTTGCCATTGTCATGGGTTCGATTCTCGTGCAGGACAATATTTTGTACCAACCACAAATTGTTATCCTGAGTCTGGGTGTAATTTGTGTCCGTTAATCGTGTTTATAAATTCCCCGCAATACAAGGATTATTTCCTTAATGCAAATTGTCTTTTTAAAGAAAAAAATATAGATGGAATTTTAACAAAGTTGCTTGGAGACGTTTTGTCTATGTTCCCTCATTCATCATTGGATCATGAAGACCGATAGTTAGACTAGAAATTACTTCTAATTACCGCTTGCTTCGATAATGAATTAAATAATGAGAAAACATTAATTAAATAACTTTTAAAGTGTCTTTATTATATTTTTGTTGTATTGGTTTTAGATATTTTACCATATTAATGTTCAAAGGATTTCCTTTGACTTAGTACATTAAATTAAAACTGATAAAGTTCGTACAGTTACTGAGTAATACGAGAGTTTATTACCATTTGTATATATATCGGCACAGATGGCATAGTGGTTAAAATAACGACCTTCCGTGTCAGCGCCGTCGGTTCAATTCCCACGCAGGACAATTCTTTGTGCGATCCACAAAGTGGTGTTCTGAGTCTGGGTGTAATTTTTCTGCGTTAATTGTATGTTTGTATAGTCTCCCGCAATACAAGGATTATGTCTTTAGTGCACGGTGGAATATTAAAAAAAAAGTATTAAACTCATACTAATTTTTGCATTCCATAAATGCCGAGTCTGGGTGTAATTTGTATTAGTTAATTGTATGTCTGTAAAGTCCTCCGCTATACTAAAATTGGTTTCTTAGTGCAGAATGTTGTTTAAAAATATATTAAAATTATTCTTTATTATTTTTTTTAAATAAAATATTTACTTGTAGTGATGGAGTAAGAATACAATTCACCACCCCATATCTTACCCGTGAGTGATCATAAGAGACGACTAAGCGATATAAAACGCATATAACATCTATGTAAGAGAAGGAAAACTAGAAACAAAACTCTAAACCAATACGTCTGACCAATATTGTATAGTAGGTCAATTTCTCTCCCATTGTGAGGGCGGGCCCAGCAGTGAGACATGTGTCAGCTGAGAAGTTGAATAAGCTCCATAGAAGAAACTACTAGGCCCAGTAGCTATACCAGCAGTTTTGTATAGTATAAAATAAAGATAATCAAACAAGTGAAAGTATGCTTACTATCTGCTTTGATATTTCTCATCATCATCATTCTCCTGCTCTTATCCCAATTGTTTGAGGTCGATGCAATATGTAAATACACTTATTGCAAAAGTTATTGGCAATAGTTTTATGACCGGCCGCCTGCCTGTCAACCCTCCATGGGAATGTAATGATTGATGACGGCAAACGGCATCAGTTGGTGTTGGCTCAGGTCTATATAAAGCTCTTAGTTGTTTGTTATGATACCCACAAGCAAATTAATGGTTGTTAGTATTCGTAGCTGCTACCAGACAGCTTCTACTTTGATATTTCTATATGAAAAATGTATCATATATATATATATAGGTATATAAGACATGAAAAGATTTGAAAGGTGCAAGTGATTCGAAGCGCCGCTACGAAGACCAACTTCACACTTTGGATAACTTTAAATCGCGTTAACTTTAGTTATTGAAGTTGTACCGATAGCAAAACAGTGAAACGCACATTTATGGAGAGTGATTTTTTGATCAGCACCTGTCTGGCAATGCGAGATAATTGTTGTGAAACGGACAGACGGTTGAATGGATAGAGATCTATTACGTATTTTTACATTCTCATACACCAGCAACTTCTAATCAGCCCCCTTGACTTCAGTCGCTCGCTCGGCGTTTTAACTTTTCGGGTACTATCCCATACCGTGGCCCTCAAGCAATATAATCCTCTTCCATTCCTGATATCCTTCGCCAACTTTCGTATCTCCTACGAGTAAATAAAAGCCGATAATACATAATATTCTTTATCTACTGCTTAAAAAAATAATAAAATATTTAATAAAATAATAGTACCTACACTCTTATGAATTGTTTTGCTAACTGTATTATCAGTTAAACCACCTGTTGATATAAATACTTTTTTTTTGGCAGGCCATGGTCTGGCCTACCCCTGTCATATCTAGAACTTGTTATGGACTTATTATTGCTAATATGGTTAAGTTTTTAACCAACCAAATAGTTAACGTTTACCCTACCACCCAAATAGTTTCCGTATGGTGACGGAGTAAAAATACAATTCACCACCCCCTATCTTACCCGTGGGTGATCATAAGAGACGACTAAGGGATGTAAAAATACATATAACATCTGCAATAGAACGAAAACTAAAACTATATCAACACGTCTGACTACCGTGGTATAGTAGGTCAATTTTCCTTTCATTATGATGATGACGAAATAGTTAGCAAAGTCTTTTGTCTAATAATGCATCTGAAATGTATGAGATATTCACGTGTAGTAACAGAGAAAGAATATACCTAATTCACTACTCCATCTCTTGCTCATAAGCTTCGAATAAGACGTTTAAGAATTGAGTAAGGATGAAGTTTAAGATTTGTCTTGTATTATATTCAATATCTTAGCATTTTAACGTGTTATATTAAATCGTTTTGATGGCATTGTATGTAATGTGATGCGTAAGAAGTACTAAGGTGTAATGAATATTATACAACAGTGCTTTACATATGTTTTCGACCACCAAAACTTCCAGATTATGATATGCAGATTATTTTGATGTAAGAGAGAGAAAGTTTGAAATAAAACCACATACCAACACGTCTGACCAGCATGGTATAGTCAATTTTCCAACCATTACCGAGGTGGCTAGCGTTGAACAGTGGTTATATGGGCAAACATGATGAATGTGAGATATTCCATTCTTACTTTTTCATACGAGTCGTAAGAAACGGTTGATTGATAGCTAAGAAAATTGATAATTCTCTGGAAAATTTATAACATACAACAGTAATTGTCAACCCATCACTGAATTCGTGAGTCAATAAATTGTATTCTCATCTTGTAGCAGGATTTACATAGATACTTAGATAAAAATGAAATGTATTCTTCCAATATCTGTGGTAGGTACTATATATAAGTTTGAATTTTCTTGTCTTGTTTTTGTCATTTTATTATCTAAACTTAAAACGCTAATGGTCTTAAATGGCGCCTCCAAAAAATATCCAATGACAAACTTGGGGGAACGAGATAGAAACAACGGGGTGGTAATTTTTGCCAATACTTAAACGAAGATAGATAGGCGACCACCCCACCCTAGAGGGGAGAGTTTTAAGAAAATTTTAACTTTTCTTTATTCAGCCGTACCTCCTTAGAAAAGGGTGGTTGGGTGTCGGTACCCATTTTTCTTTTTTGCTATTCTCTTTGGCCAGTCTCAAAGAGAAATAACACTGCTCTCTTTAAAAGCATTTATTAAATCCGCTATTCAAAATGAATTTGTTTCCAGTGTTTTTGTTTTATTACAGAAATGTTTTTGTTTTAATTAAAACTTGTTATATTTTGTTTGAATTCTTTTGTTATAAATGTTGAAATAATATTTTATTTTACGCTGTGTTAGATATTATTAATTTTATAAAAAGACTTGTTAAGTTAAATAATCATGAATAGTATGAAAAAAAACGGTTAGATTTAAAATTTATTTTTACGGGTTGGTATCAATAATAAACATACGTAGAGGTATTCCTCTACAGTCATATTGACTGCATAGATTGCGTATTGGTTAAGATATCGACCTTCCGTGCCAGTGCTATAGGTTCGATTCCTATGCAGGACAATACTTTGTGCGAACCACAAAGTGTTGTTCTGAGTCCGAGTGTAATTTGTCTACTGTATGTTTGTAAAGTCCCCCGCAATACAAGAATTATTTACTTAGTTCAGGGTGATTGATGACTTTAAAAAAAAAAAGAAAATGTAAGTATTTTTATATAAAAAATAAAGATATTTTTTTCTTAAATAAACAGATTTAAACATTTTTTTTCTTAAATAAACACATGCATTTAATTGTTCGCGTATTGAGACCTCATCCACTTGAAGTCATCGCCACCGACGGTATAAAGACGCAATTGTTCCCACTTATAACATGTGAGACAAAAAATCGGCTGAAGATTTCACACCAGGCGAGAGGATAAAATCTCTTTCTTGAGAAATTATAATAACAATGTAACCATACAGATTATCATCATAATTCCATCGCAGAGGACAACAATATCTACAAGTAGAAGGGTTTCACTAATAACAAGACCACCAGCGCCAAAAAGAAACCTCAAAAAGACATGTAGTCACTTAACATCTATGACACATGAATTGCGCTCTTAAAGCCACTTCAAGAACCAACTGATATAAAGCCACTTCAAGAAAATTAATTTTATAAATAAACCACCATAACAATTAAATTAAACATAAAAAGAGCACGGACCAAAAGTCTGTGGAATAGCTTAAAATAAATAATAAAAAAAAACCATACAGATTACCAAGCTTTTTTATTTAAGCCTCAAATTATATTTTGTATTCTTTATATAGGTACTCAATAGTAAAACAAATATCATCTTTATCATCATCATCTCAAATGAATCTGAAATGAAATTTGCATGTCCTACAATTAGTCGCGGTGGTGTAGTGGCAGCACGATTGGGCCGGAATCCCAATAGGCGCGGGTTCGAATCCCGCTTGCGACATCATTTTTCATTTCGTAATCGGATTTTATAAATAATTAAGCATATTAAATGCTAAATTTCAGTAATTTAAATCATCATCTCAGCTCATATATGTCCCACTGCTGGGCTCAAGCCTCTTCCACACTAGGAAGAAAATTGACCTACTATACCACGCTGGTCAGACGTGTTGGCACAGGGTTTTATTTCGAATTTCCCTTCCTTGCATAGATGTTATATGCATCTTTTATCCCTTAGACGTCTTTTACGATCACCCACGGATAAGATAAGGGGTGGTGAATTGTATTCATATTACGTCATCACACGGAAAGTAATTATGGTTGTTTTAAATTAATACACATACATACATATCATCACGCCATATCCCTTGCAGGGTAGGCAGAGAGAACAGAGTGCCAGAGAACTCTATCCTTGCATACTTCAGTCGCTTCCTCAACATTCATAATTCTCTTCATATACGCTCGCCAGTTTCGGTGACTCTTGACTCCACCTTCCTTCAGTACATGACTAATCTTAAATTAATGATATGGAATTATTAGTATGGTCTGTAAATGTTGGCCTCATCCAAAGGCTCAAAGTCGCTCCGCGTGCTATGGAAATGCTATGCTCGGTATTTCTTTACGTGATAAAATCCGGAATATGGAAATTCGTAGAAGAACGGGTGTAACTGACATAGCCCGAAGAATTAGCACGTTGAAGTGGCAATGGGTAGGCCACATCACTCGACGAACAACCGTTGTCTCGAATGGCGACCACGGATCGGACGGCGCAACGTAGGACGACTCCCCACTAGGTGGACTGACGATATTACCAAGGTTGCAGGAAACTGCTGGATGCAGGTGGCGCGAGACCGTTTTGAATGGCATTTACATGGGGAGGCCTATGTCCAAAAGTGGACGTTTGATGAATTATTAGTACATACATACATACATATCATCACGCCATATTCCTTGCAGGGTAGGCAGAGAGAACAGAGTGCCAGAGAACTCTATCTCTGCATACTTCACTCGCTTCCTCAACATTCATAATTCTCTTCATACACGCTCGCCGGTTTCGGAGACTCTTGACTCCACCTTCCTTCAGTACATGACCGATCTGATCTAGGTAGGTTAGTCTCGGTCTCCCTCGGTACCTACATCCTTCCACTTTCGCATTATATATCTTCTTAACCAGACGTTCGTTCGGCATTCTTTCCACATGTCCGAACCATCGGAGCAATCCCTTTCGCATCTTTACACCAATACTCTTTTTCATACCTACTCGCTCTGTTTGAACTGTTGTCTGACTTACTGTTTGAATTATTAGTAATATTTTTAAATGTTTACTTTTAATTCATATTTGCTGGACTATCCGTAATTAGCAACTGTAACAGTCTTTATAAGCAAATTGTATTTATTGTATGTGAATTTGTATCTTTTTTTCTGTGGATGAATTTTTAATAAATAAATAAACACCTCACTACAATTGTCAACCCGGCTACCAAACTTAGCGCTCACCCATCCGACAGATTACTCTTTAACGTAGCTACTATCGGCGAAATTCTTTCTTCCTTTGCCATTTTTTCCTTGTATCTTTCACTACGACAAGTCCCCTAAGTCTAATAACTCTAATTAAAAATCACTATTATTCTTTGGCAGAAAGTATTTTTATCGTTTTAAGAACATTAACATGCTTTTTTTTTGCGGTGGACCATGGAGGTGGTCACGTCTTGCCAAATCGGTCCGGGGCGACGGAAGAGACGGCAGGCGGCCCCATAGACCCACTGAAGATCTACACCCTGCGCTATCAAAAAAAAAACTTGTATTGCGGTGACTTTATAGACACAATTAATGGATACAAATTACACTTGGAATTAACATACATACATATCATCACGCCATATCCCTTGCAGGGTAGGCAGAGAGAACAGAGTGCCAGAGAATCTATCTTTGCATACTTCACTCGCTTCCTCAACATTCATAATTCTCTTCATACACGCTCGCCGGTTTCGGAGACTCTTGACTCCACCTTCCTTCAGTACATGACCGATCTGGTCTAGGTAGGTTAGTCTCGGTCTCCCTCGGTACCCACATCCTTCCACTTTCGCATTATATATCTTATTAACCAGACGTACGTTCGGCATTCTTTCCACATGTTCGAACCATCGGAGCATTCCCTTTCGCATCTTTACACCAATACTCTCTTTCATACCTACTCGCTCTCTTACGTCGTATTAAAACAACAATTATTATCCTGTCTGAGAATCAAATCTGTGAGACTCGGAATAGTAGGTCGCTATCTTATACACTACGCCATCTGTGCAGTCAAATTGTATAAATCCATCAATCTATCAACATCCACAGATATGTCTCCCTAGTGGCAAACGAGCAAGCAGCACACCTGATGGTACCTAAGTGTTAATACTGCCCATGAACCTTTGCAATACCAGGGTATAGCTGGGCCGCTGCCTAACAATAAAAAAACCCGAAACCCATCCAGAAAGCTGGGCTGCCGGCTCACTCGCTCACTGAACGAAGCGCAACAATACATTACCGCTACTTAAACGTCGATTTTCTACGAGGTTATACTAACCAGCTCACGGCTGTATACCAAAAACTGTCAACAATATTGTCCTTCCTATATGTCAAGCATTATATTTCACACCCCCAAATCCGTCTGGGGCGATAGAAGGGACATCGCACGACACCGTAACGTGATGTACACCTCTCTAGCGCCATAAAGACTGGCCAATATTCGGTCCTTGTATACGGCGGCCGACCGGTGGGTTATCCTGTGGGGAACCATTTCAAGGCGATGCCCCGATAACGAAAGCTGCATCGCCTTTACGCGATGCGTATTATATCGCTTAGTGACTAGTAGGTAATAGACTTATTACGATACTCCCAGGGTGAAAGCCACCGAAGACAAAGATCGGGTACCGGTGGCCCGCTCGTACGGCGAAGAAGAGGTGCTTGCAGGGTGGGTCAATGGGGTTGCGCGCCGCCTCTTCCGTCACCCCGGACCGATTTGGCGGGGTGCGACGTCCATAGCCCCCCGCAAAAAAAAAAAAAAAAAAAAAAAGTGATGACTTGAATTCTTACTCCTCAAATTCTTATCATATTTGCGGATTGTAGTAGATGGCTGATCTAATGAAATCATTTTGTGTGCAATTTGTAATATTTATAGGTAATTAAGACATGATGATGAATAAATTGAAATTGGACCGGGCCATAGCAGTGAGGATTGTTTTAATCAATTCTCAATATTGTTACCGATATTAAAATTTTAGATTAACGGAAGAGGCGGCGTGTGTGATGTGTCTTGACCACATTCAACCACAAAAAGTTATTGTTAGGTATCTTTTACATGGAATCTTAATATCACTATTTAGTCCTTTAAATAGGAAATAAAAAGTCATTATAATTATTATATCTTTTAAGTTGTAATGCGTTGATCATACATAATAATTATAAATAACAATTTTATGTAATTATTTAGGAAAAGGTCCTAAATATAACACATGAAAATAAAATATGTATATTTACGTCATCTATTGGTAATATATTAAACTAATTTAATTGCACTAGCACTACATTACAAATTACCACATGACTAAAAACAAATGTAAATTTACTTATATAGCACTAGATGGTGTTGTAGCAATATAAATAAGTTCTCTCTACAGATAACTGAAATCATGAAACGGTGGTCAGTCCAAATGGCGATATGGACGTAATACGATATATCAAGGAGCCCTGCGCCACTCTTTCTTTATATCGGATAATTCAAGGGAAATGTATCAAGGCCATATCCAAGCAAATTTTTCGTGTGGTGACGGAGTGAGAATAAAAAGAAAGTGGAAGAAAGAAGAAAAAGAAGAAACAATTTACCATCTCCTTTCTTGTCCGTGGGTATCGTAAAAGATGATTAAGGCATATGACACGCAGATAACATTTCTGCAAGAGGAGAAAATCTCAAAAATACAGTTTGTGCCAATCCACCCATGGCCAGCGTGGGTATAGTATAGGTCAGTTTCTCTCTTGTTATGTATGCTCGAACCCAGCAGTGAGACGTACCTATATGAGCTGAGATTAATGAAGAAATAATTCGTGGGGATCGAACCCATAGACTCGGCATTTGAGTTCAGCTCATAGACCACTCCTCCTCCACTGTGTTAATCTAACACTAACAGTCACTTGCACTTTAAATATTACGATAGCAGTACAACGAATATAAATTCGATTTACTTTTATGACATTAGTATAGAAAGTAAAATTAATGCGGTCGAAATGAGATCTCTACGGAAAATCTGTGGAGTTAGGCTGACCGATCGCATTCGTAACAACGACGTAAGAGAGCGAGTAGTTATGAAAGAGAGTATTGCTGTAAAGATGCGAAAGGGAATGCTCCGATGGTTCGGACATGTGGAAAGAATGCCGAACGAACGTCTGGTTAAGAAGATATGCGAAAGTGGAAGGATGTAGGTACCGGGGGAGACCGAGACTAACCTACCTAGACCAGATTGGTCACGTACTGAAGGAAGGTGGAGTCAAGAGACTCCGAAAGCGACGAGCGTGTATGAAGAGAATTATGAATGTTGAGGAAGCGAGTGAAGTATGCAAAGATAGAGTTCTCTGGCACTCTGTTCTCTCTGCCTACTCTTCAAGGCGATATGGCGTGATGATATGCATACCATACATATCATCACGCCATATGCCTTGCAGGGTAGGCAGAGAGAACAGAGTGCGCTCGCCGGTTTCGGAGACTCTTGACTCCACCTTCCTTCAGTACATGACCGATCTGGTCTAGGTAGGTTAGTCTCGATCTCCCCCGGTACCTACATCCTTCCACTTTCGCATTATATATCTTCTTAACCAGACGTTCGTTCGGCATTCTTTCCACATGTCCGAACCATGGGAGCATTCCCTTTCGCATCTTTACACCAATACTCTCTTTAATAGGTATGAGAGCGAGTAGGTACTCGCTCTCTTAAGTCGTCGTTACGAATGCGGTCGGTCAGCCTAACTCCACAGATTATCCGCAGAGATCGCATTTCGACCGCATTAATTTTACTTTCATACTCTTTTCTGCATACCCAACTCTCGCTTCCATACAGTAATGTTGGGACAAGCACTGCGTTATGTATTGCTACACGTGCGTCTGGCTGAGGTGGTGGCTGCCGAGAAGTTGCCCCAACGCTCCGTTCACTCTATTTCCCGCATTCACTCTTCACTCTATATCAGTGGTGTACCTTCCATCTCGGCTAAATCCACATCCAAGATATACAAATTCATCCACTTGCTCTAATACATCATTACCTATTGTTACTCTTACATCTGTTCTAGCTTCATCTCTTTCAAAGACCATTATTTTGGTTTGCCTCACATTCACGCGTAGACCCCTTTTCTTACAATTTTCTGTCATTGTGTCGACTAGGGTCTGCAGGTCAGTCGCTGACTGTGCCAGCAGGACTGCATCATCTGCATAAAGCAGAGCAGTGACCACTGAGTGGCCCATCTGGACTCCCACATTCATATCGTTCAACCTTTGGAGACATTTATCCAGATATATGATAAACAGCCTGGCTGACAGAACGCACCCCTGCTTAACGCCGGTATTGACGTCAAACCAAGGCGACATTCCATCATCCAGCCGCACACAGGCTCTACAGCCCATGTAACTGGACTGCACAGCCTGTAGCAGTTTACCGTTAATACCATACTCCGGTAAAATGTCCCAAAGTTCCTTTCGTACAACCGTGTCAAATGCTCTCTCCAGATTCACAAAACTGCAGAAAAACCTCTGACCTAGAGCCAGATGCTTCTCTACAATGTTGCGCAGAGAGAACACTTGATCCATGCATCCCCTTACACTCCTGAAACCTCCTTGTGTCTCACACAGTAAACCATCAGACACCATCCTCATTCTCCTTTCAATAATTTTACCATACACTTTTGCTGCCAATCTGGTCAAGCTTATGGCTCTGTAATTTGCGCAGTCATAACGTGAACCCTTGTTTTTAAACAAAGGCACGATGACTGCGCTATTCCAGTCCCCGGGAACCATTCCCGAGCTCCAACATAAATTGAGGAGCAACAGGAACGCCTCCCAGACACAGGAGCCACCAAGCTTGATCATCTCGGCAGACACCATATCAATGCCCGCTGCCTTACCATTTTTCAAACTTCTTATCGCCCATTCAACTTCATCCATACTGATGCCATCGGAGGACGCCGTCGTCGAATGTTGATCTTTCTTTGAACCACATGCGACACCGGCGCCAACCGTAGCATCCGCATAGGTACATATCGCCAAAATATTCACTCCATCGGCTTAACACGTCTTGTGTTTGTGTTAGAATGTCTCCACCTTTAGACCTTATTTTATTCATTCTGAAGGCTGACCAACCACCCCGAGACTTCTTCACCTCCCTCCAAAAGAGATTTGTGTTACCCTCGAAGTTTTTAGTCAGCCTATCTTCTGCACTCATACTTGCTCTATCACGTTTCTCTTTCACTAAGGCCTTGATGTCATTCTTACATTGCCGATATATTTCTTTCTTCTGTTCAGTCATACTGTCATTCAGATTCAAAGAAGAGACATAGTCCAGCCACGCTTTCTTCTTTTGCTCTACGGAAGCTGCCACTTCCGCATCCCACCATTTTTTTTTTTTTTTTTGGTGGACTATGGATTAGTCTCGCCCCGCCAAATCGGTCCGGGGTGACGGAGAAGGCGGCGCGTGACCCCATAGACCCACCGTAAAAACTCCTCTCTCTTCGCCGTGCGAGCCGGTCACCGGGACCCGATTTTTAACTTCGGTGGCCCGCCCGGCGGTTCACCCTCGCGGGTTCCTCTCGTCGACGCCCCGACAGATTTCGCCGTCGGGGCGTCGCCCTCACGCGGTGGCCTCACGTCGGGTGACCGGACAATTCCCCGGTCCGATCACCCGAAGCCTCGGTTAGGGCGGCATCAGGCGCAGGTATTCGCGCCTGCGCCGCCCCGGCCGTTGGCGGCGGCCGGGGGCGCGGGAATCCTCCCTTGCCCGTTCCGCCGCTTCCTTCTGCGAGATGACAGCCTCGCAGAAGGCGGCGACCGCGTCCCAGTTCCTGATGCTGTCGACCATCGCTCTCGCGACGGCCGGCAGCGTCAGGTCGGCACCGATGACAGCGACGAGGTCACGCCGCTGCCGCTCCCATCCCGGACACACCTCCAGCGTGTGTTGCGCCGTGTCCTCGTCACTCCTGCAGTGGTGGCAGGCCGGAGTCCACTCCCTATACACGACCCTGTGCAGGTACAACCCGAAACACCCGTGCCCCGTCAATACCTGCACCAGCCGAAAGGTGAGGACTCCGTGCCGCCGCTCCATCCACTCTACCAATACGGGCCGGAGGGCCTCAACGGTCTCCACACCGTGCCTAGGCCTCTCCAGCCGCGTAGCCCAACGGGCGATGACGTCTCGGCGGGCATCCACGCGCCAGGTGGCTATCTCGCTCAACGATGGGGAGCCACCTTCCTCGCGCGCTGTGATAACCCGCCGGTAGAGGTCGGAGAGCATCTCCGCCTCTAGGTCTCACGGAGGTGTCCCGGCCAACAGGCACGCCGCCTCTGTCGACACCGTGCGGTACCCGCGAATGGCTCTGACCGCCATGGCTCTCTGTGGCCTCCACAGAACCGCTCTGAGCTGGGCGTTCAGAGCCCTCGCCCACACGGGTGCGCCGTACATGGCCATCGAGCGGATGACCCCCGCATACAGCCGTCGGGCCGCAAAACTGGGTCCGCCCACATTCGGCATGAGTCGAGAAAGGGCGGACGCCGCGCCGACAAGCCGGGGAGCAATCTGTCGGAAATGCTCCCGGAACCACCATCGCCCGTCGAGCACCAGACCCAAGTACCTCATATGGGCCTGGATGATCCCACCATGCATCACCATTTGTTTTTCTATGCTTCTTTGAAATTCCACATACTACTTTCGCTGTATCTACTATACTCTCTTTCAATACTATCCAGCATTCTTCAATGTCCGATTGCGGCTGGCTTGCCATCGTCAGCCGTTCTCGGACACCCTCTGCATACTTTTCTCTTACACACTCTTCTTGCAACCTTTCAACCTTTATTCTTTCAAGCCCTCCGAAGTGGACACGCTCTCGCCAGTGCCTCCACTTTCTGAACAGACCACTAAATCTCGCAATAACGAGATAGTGGTCCGTATCGACTGTGGGGCCCCTGTAGGCTCTTGCGTCCAATATTTTGCTTCGGAGGCGACTGTCTACCAAAATTAAATCTATTATACTTTTCTGTTCATTCCTTCTCCATGTATACATATGGATGTCCTTATGTTGGAAAAATGTGTTTGACACAATAAGGTTTCTCTCCATGCATACATCCGCTATGAGCCTACCTGCGTCGTTCACTCTCTTATCACCAAATGGACCAAGTACGTCCTCATAGTCGGGACGCATGGTCCCAACCCATCCGTTCAAATCTCCGCATACAATCACGCGTTCACTGGTTTCTGCCATATCCAGAACTTCCCTAACATTATCCCAAAACTTCTCTAGGTCTGATGCCACTGAGGATCCTACGGGAGCATATGCTACAACCATGAATACCTTGGTGACACCTAGTTTTATACGGACCCAAAGAAGTCTGGGATCATACATTCCGTAATCCTTGACACCTGAGGCCAAGCGAGAGGACAACAGCACTCTTACCCCATGCTGGCTCGATCGCTCTGTGGTACACCAGACCACAGAGCCATCCCGCCACCAGGAAGATCACAGGCGTCGCTGCCCCTTCGCTTGGTCTCTGTTACACAGAGCACGTTGTCTGCCATGACGGATATCAGCTCATGCAACTTACCTTCCACACAATCTCTTACATTCCACGTGCCCACCCGACACTCTGCTCTCCTCGACTCGCCTGACTGGGCAAGGCGTGATGGGTGGCGGCCCCCATCGCCGCAACTGCCGAAGTTCGTACCGACGGGGGCGGGTCGGTACGCGTCGCCTCCGGGGGACGCCCTAACCCGCTCTGCGGTACGCATATCGAGCCGGATTAGCAGTCTAATTAGACCGGCAGGGGACGCGACTAGCACGCTCCGGACTATGCCACCCTTTGATGTACATTAGTATATGATATGTATGTACATTAGTATAGTACATAATTTATTAATATTGCTACAATATAAAAAAAGACCTGTGCGTCTCGGGACGCCCGAGAAGTGAAAACTTAAACTAATCTAAATTGAACTATTTAATATTGAAATTGTTTAACATGAGTAAAGCTTAGTAAGGTAAGATTTGGCTGTGTGATAGCGGCTGCGAATACTACCAGCCCTTATTTTGCTCGTGGATGTCGTAGAAGACGACTATGAGCCTTATAACGATCTGGGCCAACTCCAGCTGATGCCGTGTGGTCAACGATTACATTCCCAAGGAGGGTTGACGTCTGGTAGGCGGCTGGTTATAAAACTATTGCCAATAACTTTTACAATATGTACTAAGAAAAAAGAGTACATATTGCATTACCCCAAGTAATTGGGATAAGAGTAGGAGAATGATGAATGTAAGGTAAGGTTATTTATTAATAAAATCTAATAACATCACATCTTAATACGGCTAGCGCTGTGGGTTAAAGGGAGAGAGGAGCCTGCTTATCGCTGCCGCATACGTGAGAGAAAGGGAAACCAGACTGACACCGTTACGCGTTACGTAACGAAGAGGTTTACCTTCCCATAAGAAGTTATCACTACAATACATTGGGGAATTAAATGTTATAAATCAAAATAAAAGTCAAAATTCATTCGTAGTTATTTTTTATTGAAATCCGATTTATTTTATTTTCATTTTTAAAATTACAATTAGCTCAGACCGCGTAAATATCTAATACTCATGCATCCTCAACAAATTTTACATTTTAACTTACGTTTTACAACCCACGCACTTTTTAATATATAGTTTTTTTTTACAATGGTGACCATACCCACATAAAATTCGAGGACATCTCGTTTGATACAAATGTATATGACGTTAATAAAATAATTATATGCAAATACAAAATTATGCTTAATAAATAAAATAAAAACGGAACATATATAAAATTAGAACTGAGGAGTTTTAAGATGAGAATGTATGACCCAAACTAATTTCATACATACATATATGTACATATCATCACGCCATATCCCTTGCAGGGTAGGCAGAGAGAACAGAGTGCCAGAGTACTCTATCCTTGCATACTTCACTCGCTTCTTCAACATTCAAAGTTCTCTTCATACACGCTCGCCGGTTTCGGAGACTCTTAACTCCACCTTCCTTCAGTACATGACCGATCTGGTCTGGGTAGGTTAGTCTCGGTCTCCCCCGGTACCTACATCCTCCCACTTTCGCATTGTATATCTTCTTAACCAGACGTTCGTTCGGCATTCTTTCCACATGTCCGAACCATCGGAGCATTCCCTTTCGCATACCACACCAATACTCTCTTTCATAACTACTCGCTCTCTTAAGTCGTCGTTGCGAATGCGGTCGGTCAGCCTAACTCCACAGATTTTCCGTAGAGATCGCATTTCGACCGCATTAATTTTGCTTTCATGCTCTTTTCTGCATACCCAACTCTCGCTTCCATATAGTAATGTTGGGACAAGCACAGCGTTATGTATTGCTACACGTGCCTTCTGGCTGAGGTGGTGGCTACCGAGAAGTTGTCCCAACGCTCCGTTCACTCTATTTCCCGCATTCACTCTTCGCTCTATATCAGTGGTGTACGTCATAACCTATTTTTACTCTTACCTCTGTTCTGGCTTCATCTCTTTCAAAGACCATTATTTTGGTTTTGCTCACATTCACGCGTAGACCCCTTTTCTTACAATCTTCTGTCATTGTGTCGACTAGTGTCTGCAGGTCAGTCGCTGACTGTGCCAGCAGGACTGCATCATCTGCATAGAGCAGAGCAGTGACCACTGAGTCGCCCATCTGGACTCCCACATTCATATCGTTCAACCTTTGGAGACATTTATCCAGATATATGATAAATAGCCTGGCTGACAGAACGCACCCCTGCTTAACGCCGATATTGACGTCAAACCAAGGCGACATTCCATCATCCAACCGCACACAGGCTCTACAGCCCATGTAACTGGACTGCACAGCCTGTAGCAGTTTACCGTTAATATCATACTCCGGTAAAATGTTCCAAAGTTCCTTTCGTACAACCGTGTCAAATGTTCTCTCCAGATCCACAAAACTGCAGAAAACCCTCTGACCTAGAGCCAGATGCTTCTCCACAATGTTGCGCAGAGAGAACACTTGATCCATGCATCCCCTTCCACTCCTGAAACCTCCTTGCGTCTCACACATAAAACCATCGGACACCAAACTAATTTCAATTTGTTAATATCCTATATTACCTGATTACATCCCTTTCCGTGTGATGACGGACTAAGAATAAAATTTACCACCCCTTATCCCTTCCACCCATTATTACCCTTGAGTGATCGTAAGAGACGACTTAGGGATGTGAAATGCATCTATACAAGAGAAGGAAAAATCGAAACAAAACGCTATACCAACATCTCTGACCGACGTGGTATAGTAGGTCAATTTCCCTCCCATTATGAGGGAGGTGCGAGCCCAACAGTAAGACATTTATGAGCTGAGATGACATCCCTTGGTCTTATATGAAGCCCACAGGAAAGAAGAGAGTGTAGAAGAAGGGTCCGCTAAGGCAAAAATAGAATAGCAAAATAATTTTAAAACTGGCAAGCCGAGCCATGCGGTTATCGGAAACAATGCCCCTTGCAACGGCTAGACAAGCTCATACGCCAGTTTGCAGTTGTTAAGAATCGCGCTTTCTTTTGTCGTATTTTAGCTGTTAGTTGCAGATGGCTTTTACAGCTTAGCTCTCAACCCAGTAGAAATCTCACTTTCAAAGACAAATTAAATATACGTCATAGCTATGTGATTTTTGTCGAACTCAGTAGTAGTTACGTCGCGAAATAACATAAAAGGCTTACTTTGACACTTCAAAAAAAATTACGGGTTATAGTGAACGTAAAATTATTAAAATACAGTACATGACGATAAATATCTACCCTTAAAGAGAGACAACTAACTTTGGTTTCGTAGAAAAATAACCTTAGCGCACACTATCTTCTTATAGCCAAGTATGGTATTACCTCAGCAAAATAATTTTGCCTATATTTTTCAGTATTTGTTTAATTACAATGTTCTCGAGGCATTTTGGCCATACAGTCTCACATTATAATTTTGAAGAGTATTTAGAATAGTTTGAAAAGTATTCTCTCTCAGTAATAGACCAGAATATGTTTGTAAAAAAAAGAAACGGAAATATTCATTTATCTCAATTTTAAGTTAGGTTTCCTTGAAATTATTTTTAATGAAATATTATGGGCATGAAAAAGCCTTTGACAGCTACTCAAAAGTATTTGCCACAAATTTGACTACGTTTGGCAAAGATTTTGGCAATAGAAATACTAATAGACAACATAATTTTTAAGTCAGTACAGTACTTAATAATTTCAAAAGTACATTCCCTTACATTGGCAAAATTACAATCAGTTTAATCATTAATAAATAGTATAATTTTAACTTATAGTCTAGTTTGACATAATTCTAAAAATTAATACATTTTTTCATTACTTTTTGCATAAATGTGTAAATTATTCCTTTGGATTTTACGATCTTTGGCTCAAAAATATCAACAAATTTTTTTTTTCAGTAATACTGATGATTAATAATAGAACATCTTTTAAAGGTTTTATTCACTAATTATATATTTTTACAACATGAAACATGTTTAGCAAGTATACAAACCCATTACAATTTTTACAAAATGAATCATGTTTGAAAGGTATACAAAACCAATTACATTTTTTACAACATGAATCATGTTTGGATGATTTACAAACCAATTATTTTTTTTACAACATGAAATGTTTGATAGCTTTACAAACCAATTATATTTTTTACAACATGAAACATGTTTGAATGATTTACAAAATAACTATAATATTACAACATAGATCGTGTTTGAACGATTTATAATCCTATTACAACTTTTGCAACATGGAACATGTTTTAAAAATTTATAAACCTATTAAGTTATATCATAATTTTTAATATCGAATGCATCAATCCATTTTTTGTTTGCAATAGAACTAGTATAATTCTGAAGAGTTTTAAGCCCTTTTTTATATTTGCCATTTTTTTAATAATACTGGCAATAAAATAAGAAATAATTTAAACTTCAATAATACTATTTTAATACAGAAGCACATTTCACACAATTCACTTTTAAAGTAACAATGTGATATTTTTATTTTGTTTCACAAACATAATACAATTTTTCGTCAACGTTTCGAGGTTTTTCATAAACCTAAGCTCTGTAAAAGGAATTTAGAGGTTTATTAAACCTTTTAAATTTAGATAATGGCATATAGTTTTTATTTTTACTTCAATAACATTTTCCATTCTTATATCATATCATAGTTTTTTTTTTTCAGTAACACTGAAATAATATACGTCTGTAGAAATATTTATGTGGTTTAAAAACCTATTAAAACATAGTTTAATTATTTTTAATTTGATCTTGTCATAATACAATTTTGTTCTAACATATATTTGTTTTTTTTTTCAGTAATACTGATACAATAAATTTCACGAGAGTTTATTTAATTACAGTTATTATAATTAAACTTAAATATAATGACTAAATGTAAATTTATCACAGCAAAAGAAAATACTATTTGTTTGACTAGAATGGATATTATTATTAAACTTAAAAGAAATATGCAATTTTGCAGTCCTTTAAATATGCTTAAATTATGTATTATATTTACAATTAAATAACTAATATCCTTTTTTAATAACTAATAAACAATATAAAAAATAGAACTGTCATAGAAGAGCCTCCATCTAAAATAAAACGCTCTAACATAACATAACTAGTAGTCAGCTTAGAATATATTTAATCCCAAATTAAAAATAAACGTTACAGAATAAAAATATCAGGTTTCAAAGCGATCACTTGGGCTAATGATTAAAACACAAAAACATATTATAAGAATTAATCATTGAACATTAATAAAAAAAAATCTTGTTTTATCAAATCCGCTTAATATTTGTAATTCTTATTTAACTAAAACGTACCGTATGGTACATAAACGAAATTAAATATATAAATAAACTAACGGACCCAGCAGACTTCATCCCGCCTAACAGTCAATGTACGAAAAGTAAAAAAATCCCACAACTCGATCGCAGCGCCACCTACCGGGTCCAATTGCGAATCTAATCCATTCTCAAATCCACTTGAACGAACGCAAAAAAAATTCAACAAAATCCGTCTAGCCGTTTAGGAGGAGTTCAGTGACATACACACGTACATAAGAATTATATAAAAATAAATAAATAATACACAATAACGATATTTGACTTGGAAGACAAATTATGAAAATTTAACCATAAATAATTAATTTTCACAAATTTTTAATAGGAAGCACGAAATCTGAATGATTTTCTAATAAACAGAAGCTTCTTATTAATATGCAAGGTACAAAATATGAGCGAGAAATTAAAACTATATATAAATTTAATACTAAATAAAAAATATCACAGCAAATAATGTCAGGATAAATTAAAACAGATAAAATCATGGCGCAAGTGAATTTCACCTTATCCCATATTTTTTTCTCGAAGTGTGCGGTAAATTGATTATCCGTGAAAAAATGGAAGGTCTCCCTTCTCTTTGGAGTGTCTTGCCTGCATTTTAAAATAATAATAGATGGCCATGTATCGCCTAATTCAATTAAATATCGCAAAATAATATTAATGATATATAAAGCTTGACTGAATTTTATTATTTAATATTTAGCTGAAAAAACTGTGTGGTAGCAGCTACGAATACTTCCAATACTTACTTTGCTCATGGATGTCGTAAAAGACGACTAAGAGCCTTTTAACGATCTTGGTCAACTTCATCTGATGACGTTTGGTCGAAAATTACATTCCCAAGGAGGGTTGACGTTTGGCAGGTGGCCGGTCATAACACTATTGCCAATAACATTTACAATATGTACTATGTAATAAGAGTACATATTGTATCGACCCCAAGTAATTGGTACAAGAGTAGGAGAATGATGAATGATAAATCTTGGCTGAATATTTATCTCATATATTATGTACTACAACCGGGTAAGTATTTTTGTAAAAGCTCGATAATTTTTATTGTATTATAATCATTACAACAGCAGAGTTATTAATATAAATGTGGGTGTATATAAAAATCGTTGGCGAAACAGAAAATGGTGAATTAAAAGATACATATATGACGGCTGATAGGAGAAGGAGGCCTATAAAGGCAAGAACATGTTATATTTAGTGTTGATTAGAAAATTATATGCAATATTTTATATACAACAATTACTGCCTCATTGATAGCATAAGTATATGGTTGCCGATTATTGATACTCAAATTCAAATTCTACGCGTAAGGTTAAGGGTTTATTGCGTTTTGTCGTTAATCCTTACTAATATTATAAATGCAAAAGTAGCACTGTATGTCTGTCGCTCTTTCACGCCAAAACTATTGAACCGATCTAAATGAAATTTGGTACACAGATAGTCTAGAGCTTGATAAAGGACATAGGCTACTTTTTAATGCAAAAAAGGGTTGTAAAGAGGGATGAAAATTTGTAAGTAAATATCATAATTTTTAAAACCAGAAGCTTGAAACTTATTTTTAGGCTATTGATTAAATATAAATAAATATGACTTTAACATGTTGTAAAAATTTACTCTTAAGGGTAAAATAAAAATAGGGGATGAAAAACTTTAGGAATGTAACCTTTTACGCGGGCGAAGCCGCGGGCAGAAGCTAGTATGCTATATAATTACATAATTTGGTTGTACAAATGTCCTCAGTCCTCGCGTTGCTAGCGTGGGTTCGATTTCCACATTGTACAATTCTTTGTTATACAAATGATTGTTCTGAGTCTCAGTGTACTTTGTGCTGATTATTTACACGTTTGTAAAGGCCCTAATACAAGAGCGAGATGACTTTTAATTATTTGATAATTTTCAATAGCAAGCACAAAGTAAGGATTTAATAAATTCGTCTCCTATCAAGTACAAAATACAAATACAATAGCTATTATGAATTAAAACAACACCTGATTTTGAAATTAAATGCAAAAAAATAGAGTCTGATTTATACATATAATCAACCGATATTAATTACTCTAATCTATATCCTGAACAAATATTTCTTGATCACACAAATATTTGTCCTACATGTCATGATAACGGCAGTAGAGATAATATTTAAACCACCCTATCATCTCCATATATGGAAACGTAACGGTGTTATATTTCTATTAATTGCTGTGGGGATAAAGTTGTGAGTATATGAGAAGCAACTCTATAGTTGAACATGTTGATGAAATTTTCATAGATAATCAATTCCTAATTTTATCACAAAGTCGAATGGAATAAATTTAATAAAACCGAATAAATTTTACTTTTTTTATGAGATTGAATAATTTTGATGGAATTTTATAAGAAAATTAAATATTAATAGCGCAGCCATCGTTCTAATAAATTAATCAAGTATGTATTGATAATGAAATGGTAAATAATGTAATTTTTTGTGAGATTTGATTAATTTTACGTTGTTTTATGAAATGGTAAGCATCAATATTAATAACGCAGCTATCGTTCTAATAAATTAATCAAGTATGTATTGATAATGAAATGGTAAATGATGTACATCAAGAAAAGCTTTGGTACATCAAGAAAAATAAATATTAGCAGCCATTGTTCTACTAAATTAAGCAAGCATGTATTGACACTGATATGGTATTGAAATTATCGTGAATTTGCCACATATTAAACAATTGTATTTTTAGGCAAGACTCACGAATAATAGCCCGGGGCCTCGGAGGCTCGCAGACGCAGCTGCGCACTCGCCCTGATGATGCGCATGTCCGATACATGCTCGAAACCCGGGTCGACATAATCGACTCTAACGCGTGAGTATTGCCGAAAAATACAATTGTTTAAACTGATATGGTAAATAAATTAAAAATCTTGTTAACAAGATCATAAATTGTATTGCCAATTTAACCTGATCTGGCCGGTATATCTTGAATTTAAATTTTCTCATATAATTACCCCCTTATATTGAATAAAATAAAATTAAACTACCTGCTTACATTAGTGCATTTGGAATGTATTAATTGGTACTTTTCATATAAATATCATTGAAATTCGTGATCCTATCTATACTTATAATTAAAATTATCAATTAAGTTACATGTTGATTATCCTTTTCTTAGTGTATTATTATAGGAATATATATATTTATAATATTTCTTTAAAATAATAGAATTATATGATTTATTTTTTATATGAAATAATATATCAATTAATTCTATTATCTCAAAAAATGTATATTGTTTATAACTTTTCAATCGAAATTAGCGTCACTTCAGGTGTATTTATGAAACAAATTAAAATATTTGCGAAACATAAAATGTTTTACTATACATGGAAATTGGAACAGATTTTCAATAGGTGTTTTTTAAATTCGTTCCATTTTGAAACATATTGTAATGGATTTCAAATAGATGTTAATAGAAGTACAGTGTGATAATTTTACGATTCACATATAAGATTTTATAAATAAGATAGTATTTGAAATACTAAATCAATAAATGCAATCAAAATATTTAAATTTTGACACCCATTTCTATTAAGCAGTAATTCAGAAAGGACGATTATTCGTTCTTGCCGAATTATTGTTAAGACATAAGTATTATAGTCATTTTCCGTGTGGTGACAGAGTAGGAAAAGTCGTAAAAGACGATTAAGGGATATAACATGCACATGGCATCTGTGCAAGAGAAAGAAAACTCGAAATAAAACCCTATACCAACACGTCTGACCAACGCTGTATAGTAGGTTAATTTCGCTCCCATTATGGAGGACGCCCGAGCCCAACAGTGGGACATATATGGGCTGTGATGATGATGATTATAGTAATTAAAATATTATGAGCTATCTTTATACCTAAGGCCAATATCAAGATTGATTTAAAATTCATTATGTAGTGTACATAGCTGGCATGCATAAATTAACTTATGTCAAATGGGCAATTATTTTTGATGAACTGGATGCTTATATGTATTTGTTATTATAACTGAAGTGACGCTATTTCGTTGCTGAGAGATTTTAAAACTGGACTCATATCAAGCAACTAAGATTTGCTCCTCAAATTATATGGTAATCAAGCCAAAAATTTAGACTAGACTCGAGAATGTGTAGTTAAGTTAGTAAATAATTTTAACAATAATTTTCACCATACAGTGTGTAGTCAAAACATGATAAAATTCATGTTTTATTAAGAATTCACTTTAAAAATCTTTGTCATATCACATTAAAAACAAAAAGTTAATATAATAACGAATATTAACTTTCTATACTTAAAAAATATAAATTGAAAATCTTAAAATTTGTGTAAATACTAGTAATTTGTATAATTATATATATATATATATATATATGCTATTCTATATCAACCTAAAAATATATAGGTTTCTTTGAAATTGATTGCACCTCCATTTACCTAGTGTTGTAATTATTACTCTAAAGTAAACCATTCTTTAATCTGCCTGAAGACACACAAAAAAATCATCAAAATTGATCTGACCGTTTAAGAGAAGTTTAGTTACATACAAAATATATATAAACATGTTACATATAGTTCGTCTGATACAAGTCCAAATTTTAAAAAATCATTTACTATTTATTTCTTTCACTACCCAACATATTTGACTACAAAGACTCATTCTCACTGCACGAATATTAAAAACCACTATATTACATTATCTACAAAGAAGCCAAGCTCAGTTAATATATAGAATTATAATAAAAACGCATCAACTATAAACTATGTGTAAAAGCTAAATAACATTAAAAACTGGATGCTACCGCGAAAAATTGTAAAATTACAAATTATTTTTTTTTACCAAGATTGTTTTTATTTAAATAATTGGCCCATATTTTTTTTTTGTAGACTAAAACTAAACTACTTGGCACAAGTCCCCTTTTGGCACGATATTCACAACACTTTCACTATATGCTTGCTCTGTGAGGTGGCATTTGGAAGGTCAACGTGTCATTTATGAAATACTGGTCCTGTTCCTCGTCATCAGGAAGATAATAACCATAGCTGCCGTCTTGTGATACAGCATCAACAGAATAATTCCTCGGCATCTCACAATTATACTCTTCCCAATTTCTGTCTATAGATTTTCTACGTTTAGCGAATAATATGGATCCATCAAATGCATATTCATCATCAAAATGTAAGACAGCATCGTCGTAGAAGTAATTTTCAACGCGTTTATGATTTGTATTCCTAGCTATGTTCTTCATTAGTTTCTTCTTTGCATAGCTGGATTTCTCTGAATCATAATCGTCTACTAATGGATCATTGCTGCGATTCTCTGATCTCATATTCATAGAATATAATGATGAACTATGGGGGCTAGTTTCGAGCCTTGTGCTAATACTATGCCTATATGGATGTAAATATTGCTCATTATTATTCCATCTCATTTCATACATCATCATGCCCCTCCGGAGCTGTTCCCGTCTTTTGGCAACAATTTCTCTAAAATCTTCAGGTTCTAATTGGAAATCATTGGCTTTAGCATTCATGTAAAGGTATCCGGAGGCTGAATTGAGTCTTAAGGACTGTGAACAATTCTTTGACGATGATTTCTCTATGTACCGCGGTATGCTACCTAATTCGCGATAGTTTTTCGATTTGATTTGCTTTATATTTGTTGGTGGGACCGGTGATAACGGATCTCGGTATGGTATTGATCTGAAAAATATGAAATGGTAATATAAATAATTGATTTCATTTCAAAAACACCTCGTGGTCTATAAGACTACATTTATTTATCATTATTATTCTAATAAATGGATAGAGTATTATATTATATTAGATGGTCGGTGGTAAAAAATCCGGAATGAATGTATGTGAGAAAGTTACGGAGGCAATAAAATCAAAGAAAAGTCTTTACGGTGGTATGGCAAAGACGACGTATGCTGAAGCTTGCAGTAGATTTATCTACGACGAAACATACGCGTGGTAGGTCACACACTACATGGTACACAATGGTCCAAAAATGATGGGAATTGAACACAAGCGAAGCATAAGATGAACTAAATGAATAATGTGGACAAGAAAGTCGACCCTGAATAAATGGCTAAGGTATAGTCAGAGAGAGACAGAGAGACGTAAACGGATAACGGTGTCTTATCTTAAGTAATTTAAATTTTTACATTTTAAATGCCTGTGAAGAAGTTATAAAGGACACATGTCTTTTGAGGAAATCTGAGTTTGTAGTAGCCACATATGCTGAATTCCCTCCACCCTATAAAATGGCTTAGGGGCGTCCATTAATCACGTGATCTTTTTTTTTTAGCATTCTTATAATTAATTCCCCTGGAGATACACGTAACCTTATATGTATATTGGTATATAATAAAATAACATTTCAATATTTCCTCGAATAAAAGGAAACAGTAAAAGAAAATAGTAAAAAATAAAAATCGGTATATGCTTGAGCATATAATGATCACACGACAGAAGTGATAACTTCATCAGGGCGAGGTTAATAATACAAAAGACAACTATTCTTTCATTCTATATTCATAAACGCTCCGGGTCGAGAGTCGACTTCATTCGTTCGGGCGTTACATAGACCAGCGTGACGACTCAGTCACATTCAACAAAATAAAATGCACAGCTCTCATATAGTAGTGTTTTCACTTTAATACAAATATTATAAATTGCAGTAAATAGATCGGTCGGGCGACAGGGGCGCGAGTATCTGCGCTTGATGCCCGACCTAGCTGAGGTCGTGGATAGATAGACGGGAAATTAATTCGCCATCCGCAGAGAAGGCGACGCCCCGCCAATACAGCACAGTTGTTTATTGCCGGAACGTCGATGGAAATGATACCCGGAAGGGTTACCCGCCGGGACAGCCACGGATATCAAGAAAGCAGTACCAGTGGTCGATCCAATAGCGATGGAGTTGGAACAAGGTGGGTATGGGATCACCATGGGGTTATAAGTTCTGGAAGCACGCCCACAAGAGGTCTGTATCCAGACTAGTAGGCTTTAAAAAAACAATGAATCATTGTTACCCCTATTGTTCATCATCATCATCACAGCCCATATAAGTCCCACTGCTGGGCTCGGACCTCCTCGGTAATGGAAGAAAAATTAATCATTTTTGTTCACAAAACCATTAAATTAGTGCAATTACGTTCACATGACTTTAGTCATTATAGATGGACCAAGCTAACAAACTGAACATCTAATGTACTCTAATTTGTGTAAAATAATTAAAAGACTCTAATTAATTTTGGGGCGATGGGGGCCGCCACCCATCACGCCTTGCCCAGTCAGGCGAGTCGAGGAGAGCAGAGTGCCGGGTGGGCACGTGGAATGTAAGAGGTTGTGTGGAAGGTAAGTTGCATGAGCTGATATCCGTCATGGCGGACAAACAGCTAGACGTGCTCTATGTAACAGAGACCAAGCGAAGGGGCAGCGACGTCTGCGATCTTCCTGGTGGCGGGATGGCTCTGTGGTCTGGTGTACCACAGAGCGATCGAGCCAGCATGGGGGTAGGAGTGCTGTTGTCCTCTCGCTTGGCCTCAGGTGTGAAGGATTACGGAATGTATGATCCCAGACTTCTTTGGGTCCGTATAAAACTAGGTGTCACCAAGGTATTCATGGTTGTAGCATATGCTCCCGTAGGATCCTCAGTGGCATCAGACCTAGAGAAGTTTTGGGATAATGTTAGGGAAGTTCTGGATATGGCAGAAACCAGTAACCGCGTGATTGTATGCGGAGATTTGAACGGATGGGTGGGGACCAAGCGTCCCGACTATGAGGACGTACTTGGTCCATTTGGTGATAAGAGAGTGAACGACGCAGGTAGGCTCATAGCGGATGTATGCATGGAAAGAAACCTTATTGTGTCAAACACAGTTTTCCAACATAAGGCCATCCATATGTATACATGGAGAAGGAATGAACAGAAAAGTATAATAGATTTAATTTTGGTAGACAGTCGCCTCCGAAGCAAAATATTGGACGCAAGAGCCTACAGGGCCCCACAGTCGATACGGACCACTATCTCGTTATTGCGAGATTTAGTGGTCTGTTCAGAAAGTGGAGGCACTGGCGAGAGCGTGTCCACTTCAGAGGGCTTGAAAGAATAAAGGTTGAAAGGTTGCAAGAAGAGTGTGTAAGAGAAAAGTATGCAGAGGGTGTCCGAGAACGGCTGACGATGGCAAGCCAGCCGCAATCGGACATTGAAGAATGCTGGAGAGTATTGAAAGAGAGTATGGTAGATACAGCGAAAGAAGTATGTGGAAGTACAAAGAAGCATAGAAAAACAGATGGTGATGCATGGTGGGATGCGGAAGTGGCAGCTTCCGTAGAGCAAAAGAAGAAAGCGTGGCTGGACTATGTCTCTTCTTTGAATCTGAATGACAGTATGACTGAACAGAAGAAAGAAATATATCGGCAATGTAAGAATGACACCAAGGCCTTAGTGAACGAGAAACGTGATAGAGCAAGTATGAGTGCAGAAGATAGGCTGACTAAAAACTTCGAGGGTAACACAAAACTCTTTTGGAGGGAGGTGAAGATGTCTCGGGGTGGTTGGTCAGCCTTCAGAATGAATAAAATAAGGTCTAAAGGTGGAGACATTCTTACACTAACACAAGACGTGTTAAGCCGATGGAGTGAATATTTTGGCGATATGTATGCGGATGCTACGGTTGGCGCCGGTGTCGCATGTGGTCTAGTAGATCAACATTCGGCGACGGCGTCCTCCAATGGCATCAGTATGGATGAAGTTGAATGGGCGATAAGAAGTTTGAAAATGGTAAGGCAGCGGGCATTGATATGGTGTCTGCCGAGATGATCAAGCTTGGTGGCTCCTATGTCTGGGAGACGTTCCTGTTGCTCCTCAATTTATGTTGGAGCTCGGGAATTGTTCCCGGGGACTGGAATAGCGCAGTCATCGTGCCTTTGTTTAAAAACAAGGGTTCACGCTATGACTGCGCAAATTACAGAGCCATTAGCTTGACCAGTTCGGCAGCAAAAGTGTATGGTAAAATTATTGAAAGGAGAATGAGGATGGTGTCGGATGGTTTACTGTGTGAGACACAAGGAGGTTTCAGGAGTGGAAGGGGATGCATGGATCAAGTGTTCTCTCTGCGCAACATTGTGGAGAAGCATCTGGCTATAGGTCAGAGGGTTTTCTGCAGTTTTGTGGATCTGGAGAGAGCATTTGACACGGTTGTACGAAAGGAACTTTGGGACATTTTACCGGAGTATGGTATTAACGGTAAACTGCTACAGGCTGTGCAGTCCAGTTACATGGGCTGTAGAGCCTGTGTGCGGCTGGATGATGGAATGTCGCCTTGGTTTGACGTCAATATCGGCGTTAAGCAGGGGTGCGTTCTGTCAGCCAGGCTGTTTATCATATATCTGGATAAATGTCTCCAAAGGTTGAACGATATGAATGTGGGAGTCCAGATGGGCGACTCGGTGGTCACTGCTCTGCTTTATGCAGATGATGCAGTCCTGCTGGCACAGTCAGCGACTGGACCTGCAGACCCTAGTCGGCACAATGACAGAAGATTGTAAGAAAAGGGGTCTACGCGTGAATGTGAGCAAAACCAAAATAATGGTCTTTGAAAGAGATGAAGCCAGAACAGATGTAAGAGTAGATGTAGATTTAGCCGAGATGGAAGGTACACTGATATAGAGCGAAGAGTGAATGCGGGAAATAGAGTGAACGGAGCGTTGGGGCAACTTCTCGGCAGCCACCACCTCAGCCAGAAGGCACGTGTAGCAATACATAACGCAGTGCTTGTCCCAACATTACTGTATGGAAGCGAGAGTTGGGTATGCAGAAAAGAGTATGAAAGTAAAATTAATGCGGTCGAAATGCGATCTCTGCGGAAAATCTGTGGAGTTAGGCTGACCGACCGCATTCGTAACGACGACGTAAGAGAGCGAGTAGGTATGAAAGAGAGTATTGGTGTAAAGATGCGAAAGGGAATGCTCCGATGGTTCGAACATGTGGAAAGAATGCCGAACGAACGTCTGGTTAAGAAGATATACAATGCGAAAGTGGAAGGATGTAGGTACCGAGGGAGACCGAGACTAACCTACCTAGACCAGATCGGTCATGTACTGAAGGAAGGTGGAGTCAAGAGTCTCCGAAACCGGCGAGCGTGTATGAAGAGAATTATAAATGTTGAGGAAGCGAGTGAAGTATGCAGAAATAGAGTTCTCTGGCACTCTGTTCTCTCTGCCTACCCTGCAAGGGATATGGCGTGATGATATGTATGTATGTATGTATGTACTCTAATTAATTAGGTGTGAAATCATTATCAACTCATCAGATCATAGACGTCCAAATGCCACACCTCCTCCACAATAGGAGGGGTATTGACTTTATACAACACGCTGATCACACATGTTGGTATAGAGTTATATATTGAGATTTATTTCTATTGTATATATGTTATATACATACATAATAAATGTATATTTTATATGATCCGTGTGGTGACAAAGTAAAAATACAATTCACCACCCCCTATCTTACCAGTTGGTGATCGTAAGAGACGACTAAGGGATATAAAACGCATATAACCTCTATACAAGAGAGGGAAACTCGAAACTAAACCCTATACTAACATGTCTGACCAACGTGGTATAGTAGGTCAATTTGCCTCCCATTATGAAGGAGCCTCGAACCCAACAGTGGGATATATGTATATGAGCTGAAATGATGACACAATAAATCCTTTACTTGTTTTTTTACGACATTTATAGACAAAATAGATGATGATGAATTGTATTCTTACTCCATCACCACACATAGCATTGTATGAAATTACTCCGAAATAAACCTTGGAGCAAATAAACATTAATGTTTAAATTATAATACTGCATTGAACTTAATCAGTAAAATTTATTGCTACTGTCGTCGACTTTAGAACATAAAAAACGTTGTAAAAACACCTTTTTACTTTATTAATGCCCTTTCCTAAGAGACCAGAGGTGGGTAGTAAAGTTTTATTAACAGTACGTTGGACTACTTTTATTTGTAAATATAAATATTTTAACAGGATTACATATAGATGAACTGGTCAATAGAACGAAGTTATATTTGTATAGGAATACTTTTAAAAAAAAAAAGGCACCACCCTGCACCAAGGAAATAATCCTTGTATTGCGGGGGACTTTACAAACATGCAATTAACACAGACAAATTACAGCCAGACTCAGGACAACACTTTGTGGATCACACAAAGTCTTATCCTGCGTGGTAATAGAACCCACGGCACAGGCACGAAAGGCCAATATCTTATCCACTACGCCATCTGTGCAGTCATGGATTGTTTTATTGTTAATTTAGCTGTTAGTCGCATATGGCTTTTACTAGCCTGGACTATGAGTGAGCGCTGAGCACTCACAACTAGGACTGGTCTATAGATCAATGTTACATTTTTATAGGAATACTTTAGGGAACATACTACAATTACCCATACTACAATTATTTCAGAATTCTAGAAGAGGGCTGCAATGTATAATTTATTAATACATACATACATACCATCACGCCATGTCCCTTGCAGAGTAGGCAGAGAGAACAGAGTGCCAGAGAACTCTATCCTTGCATACTTCACTCGCTTCCTCAACCTTCATAATTATCTTCATACACGCTCGCCGGTTTCGGAGACTCTTGACTCCACCTTCCTTCAGTACATGACCGATCTGGTCTAGGTAGGTTAGTCTCGGTCTCCCCCGGTACCTACATCCTTCCACTTTCGCATTGTATATCTTCTTAACCAGACGTTCGTTCGGCATACTTTCCACATGTCCGAACCATCGGAGCATTCCCTTTCGCATCTTCACACCAATACTCTCTTTCATACCTACTCGCTCTCTTACGTCGTTAATTTATTAATGTGCTCATAATTATTTTTTTTACTGTGTCGCTTTTATATATTTGGTTCATTGCCACTTCAATCTTTTTTATATATTAGATTGAAATGCAATTTTTGTAGTAGTACCACACTTTGGCAGAAAATAGACATCAGAGCATTGGCAGTGTGCTGTTGTGCTTTGTTAAATGAGGCAGAGAACCAGAAGCCCAACTTTCTGGGTAGGCTTTTATTAAGCACTAGCCAAACTGTGCCCCTGGTATTGCAAAGGCTCATGAGCAGCTGCAATACTTATCATTTAGCTGATACTGTTTGATCATTTATCATTATATGCAATCAAAATAAAAAAAACGTATCACTATCCTTTCCTTTCCTATGGATAAAGGAGATATCGATTAAAAGATGCAATCATACTACAAAAGAAGTAAACTTCACTTAAGGAATGTTAAAACATTTAAAATTTTTGACTGCACAAATGGCGTAGCGATTAGAAACATCAACATACTGTGCCAATTGCTGTGAATCCAATTCCTATGTAGGACAATATTTTGTGCTATCCACAAACTGTCTATTGGTCTGAGTCTGGCTGTAATTTAACAACACTTGAAAGGCAATAATTACCAAGCGATATGTTAATGAAAAGAGTCCTTATTAGCAGTATTACAGTATGAACAGTCGATACAGATTTTATTGCTGATTTCAATGATTAGCGGCGTCCATTAATTATGTGAGGCATTTTTTGAGTAATGTTTGACTCCTCCTCCCGTCTTAGTGAAATGTCGAAGATTTTTCTCGATCCCCACTCCCCTTTCCCACTTTCACGTGAGATTTTTCAAAACTTGTACTTGGGTATAAACTTTTATAGGTTTTATACTTTCATTTAACTTAACTCTTAGACACTTTTACACCCTTTTCTGCTAATAAAAATTACATGATATTTGCCAAGATCCCCTCTCCCCCAAGTGAGATTTAGTAAGATTCGGCTCGAATGAATACCTCACGTAATTAATGGGCGACCTTATTTAACTCAATCATTTATGTGGGGCACTCACTTGTTTGGTCCGAAGCAGTTGCATGAACAGCTACAAACACTAGGAGCGTACTCCTCGTCCACGTACAGGGGCACCAGGGATGTGTCACCTGAAATTGTAATAAACCATGATTTTATATAAGTCCATTATGATTTGCTGTGTGGTAGCGGCTACGAATACTACTAACTCTTACTTTGCTTGTGGATGTCGTAAAAGATGACTAAGAGCCTTATAACGACCTGGGCCAACTCCATCTGATGCCGTTTGGTCAACAATTACATTCCCAAAGAGGGTTGACGTCTGGCAGGCGGCCGGTCATAAAACTATTACCAATAACTTTTACAATATGTACTATAAAAGAAGAGTACATACTGTATCGACCCCAAGTAAATGGGGTGAGAGTAGGAGAATGATGATTTATTGAAAGATGTTAGAGAGGCGTTGGAGTAAGAGTACAACTCTCCACCACCTTTCTTGCCCAAGAGTATATAGTACAAAACACGAATGCGTATAGTACGCATCGATCTTTGCAAGATAAGAAAAACTCAAAATAATTCCGTATACTAATCTGTTTAACCAGTGTGGTATGGTGGGGTCAGTTTTCCTTTTATTATGGAGGAGTCACGAGCCTAGTGGTGGGACGTATATGAGCTGAGTTGATGATTATTATATTTTGAAATATATCAATTAAATTTAGTAAAAAATATTTGGATCGCCGTCCGCTTGTGTGTCATGTTATCACAATTTATGTAATTACAGACAATAAATTATCACGTCGTACTTTTCTGGATCAAATTCAATTTGTTTTGATGTATTGGCGAAAGTTCAGATTAAGAGTACGCGTAACCGTAGATTATCTGTGTGGTGACGGAGTAAGAATACAATTCACCACCCCCTATGTTACCCGTAGATGATCGTACGAGACGACTAAGGGATATAAAATGCATTAAATATCTATGTGAGAGAAGGAACACTCGAAACAAAACCCTATACCAATACGTCTGACCAGCGTGGTATAGTAGGTCAATTGCCCTCCCATTATGGAGGAGGCTCGAGCCCAACAATGGGACATATATGAGCTGAGATGTAACCGTAGAGCATGCATGAAGACTGTGATGAATATGAATGAAACAATGGAGGTATGTCAGGATCGTGGTTTGGGGCAATCCATAGTCTCAGCCTACAGCTCTGGGTAACAGGTGTGAGGCTATGTATGTATGTAAACAATAAAGTGACAAAAATCAGCTATTATGGAGGTACAGACTCGTGAACTTTTTTTATAGATACTTACCTGTATTGCAAAATTGTACTACAATATTTTATGTGCCATAGACTATTCCCAAAAAAAAAGGATGTCACTGGTTATACCTAGATCTACAAGGCTGACAGTGAACCTTAGTCTGGCGGCTCACTTAAGCTACTAGTTTACAGCAAGAAGTTTAGTTTTTTTTTTAATACATACCAGTGACAATTTGTCTTGGATCCGCTGGTAAGCGGGTACCTCTGGATACTCCTCTTAAGACTGCACCATCTGCTGTGATCACATCACCCTCCAGCCGAACTGCCACTTGCTGGGCCTGGTATAATTGAATTATATCTCATTTATTTCTGACATTTAAAGGGAATGCTCATTTAGTAAAAAATTAATATTTTAAAAATATAATTTATTTTTAAATTTACTCATTTCCATTTCGAAAGGGAATGCTCCGATGGTTCGGACATGTGGAAAGAATGCCGAACGAACGTCTGGTTAAGAAAATATACAATGCGAAAGTGGAAGGATGTAGGTACCGAAGGAGACCGAGACTAACCTACCTAGACCAGATCGGTCATGTACTGAAGGAAGGTGGAGTCAAGAGTCTCCGAAACCGGCGAGCGTGTATGAAGAGAATTATGAATGTTGAGGAAGCGAGTGAAGTATGCAGAGATAGTTCTCTGGCACTCTGTTCTCTCTGCCTACCCTGCAAGTGATATGGCGTGATGATATGTACGTATGTATGTATGTTTATTTCATGTCCGTTAACATATAAGTTCTCTGTGTGGCGATAAAGAAAGAATTCACCACCGTTTCTTGCCTATAGATGACGTACGTCTAGTGTGGGATTTCTGACTAGTGTGGCAGATGTATTTCTCTCTAATATTCGAGAAGACCTTATACTAATAGTGTCACGAATGTGCTGAAATGAACTGTAAGTGTTTGAAGTCCCTCCAACCCAAAGATTATTTTTTTATGTAAAGAAAAAATAATAACAGAACCGCCGCATAGATAGCTAAATGATTACGATACCGACCTACAGACTACAGTATGAGTCGCGGGTTCGATTCCCATAGAGAACAATACTTTGTGCAAACCATAAAGTGTTGTTTCGAGCCTGGTTGTATTTGTGTCCATTAATTGTATATGAAATTAAATGCAATATGAGAATTAATAATATAACAATATTTCTCTGTGGTGACGGAATACGAATACAGTTCACCACCCCCTCTCTTACTCATAGGTGTCGTATCGTGAAAGATGACTAAGAGATATGATATGCCAATAATATCTATACAAGCGTTCCTACTCTTGTAGAAAAGTAAACACAAAAACTCTAAGCCAACACGTCTGATCATCGCGACTTAGCAGATTATTTTACCTCCTACAGCGACAAAGGCTCCAGCCCTGCAGTGGAACATAAATAAATTGAAATTGATGATGATGAAATAGATAGATTATTTCCTAAGTCCAGGGTATTTATCTTTGGTCAGTCCAATGGCGATGGAATACCGTGGGTGGATGGTATGGGAATACCGTGGGTTATGGGGTTATATTATACCGCCCTGCCATCGCTCCGGACGGCATGGGCGGGGTGTGTCCAGATCATAGCCTACTAAAAAAAGGGTATTTATCTTAAAAAAATAGAACTGTCGATATAATTATTCTTTAGTATGTATATATTAATACATACCTGTTCAGCTTGCGCCTGATCCCTTTTCTCATCTTCAGTGTTCATGGTGACAAATCTGAGTACAAGTAAATTGAGGCAGGCAGCAACTATGGCGAGGCCAAACAGTATGAAGATCAATGCAAACATCACATATGATGGTTTACGATTGAGCGCATTGTCTTTTTGTAACGCGACCATATCGCCAAAACCTGTAATAAATAAATTAATTAAAAAAAGTCATGATATAAATAAACAATAAAACAAAGGCATCCTAAAATAAAAAAGGGTCACGAAATATAGATAAACTCCCTCTAGGGAGTAGTAGTCCATATGTCGTGACCCTTTTCTTATTTTTTAACCAGCCGTGACCACCTAATTTTGACGAAGACACAATTAACGTTATGATTTTCACAAGACTTACGTCGTAGTTGGAAAATGACCAGACATAACTACAAGTAGAGACAAACACATTTTATAAATGTGCCAATTATACATACAGTATTCCAGAAGATCCATCAGCCCTTAGACATCTGACACACTGTTGGATATAGGCTTTCCCAAAGAATGCCACTCAATACGTACAGGACGGTAGTGGTATAGGACATACCACCTGCACCCAATGGTTGCCTGCGACTTTCGATATGTCGTCAGTCCACCTAATTAGGGGTCATCCTACGGTCCACCGAAGACAAAGATCGGGTACCGCTCGCACGGCGAAGAGAGGTGTTTGCAGGGTGAGTCTATGGGGTTGCGCGCCGCCTTTTCCGTCGCCCCGGACCGATTTGGCGGGGCGCGACCTCGTCCATAGTCCTACGCAGTGTCGTCTGTTTCGTGGTCGCCGCTCGAGAACACGTTTTGCCCAACAGTTGCCGGTTCGACGAGCGATGTGGCCTACCCATTGCCACTTCGACGTGCTAATTCTTGGGCTATATCATTTTCGTTCCTCTACGGATTGCCGTATGCCGGTTTTTATCACGTAAATAAATAGCAAGCATAGCCCCCTCCAGATCACGTAGAACGACTTTGAGCCTTTTTATGAGGCCGACATTCAGAGACAACAATTCAGTAGATTATATTTAAAATTTTCTTTCTTTTTTCCAAGTGATAACGGGTTAAGAATAGAAATCACGACCCTCTATCTTGCCTGTCGTAAAAAACCACTAAGGGATATGATTTGTAGATAAAATCTATGCAAAAAAATCTTGAAACAAAACCATATACCAGCCCATCTGACTAATGTGGTATAGTAGGTCAATTGCCCGCCTATTGTGAAGGAAGATCCAGTCCAGTAGTGAGACATATATGAGCCGAGATGATTTCATTCTTTTAGTGTTTTATTGTGCGATTATATCTCTTAAATACGACAACGTGGTAAAGAAAGCGTATCCTCAGAAACTACGCGGTATCTTGAATTATTTTAATATTATAATTCGACCAAAATATTTGCCTGCCAGGTATATTGATAGTTTCTATTTATATTTTACAACTCGAATTTAAAAAGAAGGTTCCGTAGACATAGTCAAATATAATGATGAATCTTACTAAAAATTGTCTGAAGTCACAGCGATAAAATCTAAAAAGGTTTTTTTAGTGCTGTTAATTTATTGTTTGTGCTTGATACAAATGCAATGAATAAACATTTATTAAAGTTCCTAAGTAACTTAAAAATCGCGCCGTTTTAGGTCTAACTTTTAGAAATTAAAACTACTGTATATTTAACCACTTGTTAAATCAAATACTCATTAACTCTTTTGCACACCTCATAAGCGAAGCGTTGAGGTGATGCTCTACTCTCGATATATGAAAAGCAAAGACTTTTCAAAACTAAAAATGATTGTAATTTTTCTCACAGTGCACTTATAATTATAGGATATATAGGACGTCCAGATGTTTTCGTAAGGATCTGGCACTCTCACGGCCGTAAAAATGAATGTATCGAAGCTTTTCTTTTATTAAAAGCTTCATAATCGCAACGCGCTGTTTCCTTTCGAAAATGGCTTGGTAATTCTTTGTCGTTTAATTACAATTAATAAAAAACTAAACTGCTTAATCTTTAGTGTATGTATTACCTTATGAAAATTGGGTTAGTTTACATTTTTTTGTTCGTCCATTCGGACAGGTAAAGGAAACAAATCCCATACAGCCTATACATATGCAGCCTATGCTATGTTTAGCACTACGTCGAGAATGGCACGAAATTTCAAAAGTATTTTTTTTTATCCTTTTTCATTTAAGGCATTGACTAATAGTATATAATAAATAATATAAAAATTATGAGGCGTGCAATTTTGGATTTTCCAAATTATATTTTCGAGTCCATTGACATTAGATTTATTTATTCATTTATTTATTTGGTTTGCTAACAAATGTAACAGTAATTCAATCACTTATTTCTAATTCTATACAATTAAAGTTTACATTAAATAATAAGGAATCACCATATGCAATGAGTTATCGACATAATAAATTTTTATTTTTATTAAATTTATTACTTACCAATGGTAGTTAGTGTGATAAAACAGTAATAGACGCTGTCAAAATAGCTCCAGCCTTCGAACTTAGAGAATGCCGCGGCTCCACCAGCGATGGTGAGTGACGATAGGGTGGTCACCACGCATATCAGGTCCACCTCTGATGCGTTCGTTTGTTTGCAATTCATAGCGCGTTTAATTGATTTTATAATTACACTGAAAAATATAATACATAATTATTTTGTACATGTGTACCTGACTGAAATTACAATACAATAGATGAAGAAATTACAATAGAGGAGGTAAGAGAAAAAGTGAGATGTATGAAAAATGGAAAGGCTGTAGGGCCCGATGGTATTCCAGTTCAAGTATGGAAGGTTTTGGAAGAGGATGGATATATGTGGTTGACTTTTCTTCGAGAAGCTGCTGCACGATAAAGTAATCCCCAGTGAATGGTGCAGTAGTACGCTATGCCCATTTATAAAAATATAGGGGATGTTCAGGGCTTCGGTAGTTATCGAGGAATAAAGATTATGTCTCATAAGTATGAAAAAGTGATTGAGAAGCGATTGCGAGAAGTAAGTGACATCACCAAAAACCAGTTCAGATTTATGTCGGGCCACGGGGCAACGGATGCCATGTTTGCACTGGGCCAACTGTGCGAAAAATATCATGGTGCACATAGAAACTTGCACATGGTATTCGTTGACCTCGAGAAGGCTTTTAACAGAGTCCCAAGAACGGTTTGTGGAGGACGCTGAAAGAGAAAAGCGTGCCTGTGAAGTATATTAGGTTAATCTGTGCTATGTATCGGCGATCTAGGTCGTAGTAAGATCAGCTGCTGGAGACTCCGACGGGTTTAGTGTAGAGGTGGGTCTTCCTGTTGATAATGAATGCTTTAACATCGGAGACACAGCAAGAGGCACCCTGGTGCATGCTATTGGTGGATGACATTGTTCTCGTCGGAGAAGATGGACTTGAGGTTGAAAATCAGCAAGACAGCAGCAGACCAAAAACAAAATACATGTTCTGCGATTCCGGCGCTCTTTCCAATTTTACACCCATAACTCTAGATGGAGTACCTATCCCAGTATGCTCTAACTTTCAATACCTCGGTTCTCTTATCCAAAGCGATGGCGACTTGGATCGTGGGGTGAAGCACAGAATTGATGTGGGATGGATGAAATGGCGACAGGTCACGGGTATAACATGCAAATCCAAAGTACCCCTTAAGTTAAAGGGCAAAATATATAAAACCTTAATAAGACCTGCTGTACTGTATGTATCAGTATGTTGGGCGACAAAAGCGACGGATGAGAGACGACTGCATGTAGCGGAGCTGCGAATATTAAGATGGATGTGTGGTGTGACGAGAAAGGATAAAATAAGAAAAGAACATATAATAGAAAGTTTAAAAGTTGCGCTAGTGACAGAAAAGATAAGAAGTGAAAGGTTGAGATGGTAAGGACATGTGATGAGACGCGATGAAAGTAATGTTGTGAGGAAAGTTTTAAGTATGAATGTTGAAGGCTTTAGGGGTAAGGGAAGACCGAAAAAATGGACTGCGTGAAACATGACATGGATAGACAAGGAGTGACCACAGCGATGACGTCGTATAGGGTTATAGGGAAGGAGAAGACATATTGCGTCGACCCCCCCAAATAAATTGGGATAAGAGCAGGTTGATGATGATGATGTTCGTAACTGAACTTTTGGAGTTCAGTCATGTACACTTGGGCGTGGGCCGATTAAGATAAAATTTGTGTGTGTTCATGTGAATTAAAGAATGGTTTAGATCAACAATTGTACCCGGTAGGGGCGCTACAATAGATTTACAATGAATTTTTTTTTATATATGTAATAAAACTCAAGAGTAACTCAATATATATTGAATTGAAGTCTATTCCAGTGGATCAAACAAAAGATAGAGGCAAATACTACAGATTATAGAGCATCACAGAGGCCTTATAGCTGTGGACAGTTTGGTTGGTTTGTGACTAGGCCATAGCTTGTCACAAAAAATCAATTAGTAATTCCTAACTTGCTAAACTTGATTAGACATATCTCTGCCTTTAGAGGCTGATGGGCAAGTTCAACCACAACAAGACTACTACTTACTATAATGATACGAGTTTGGACCTCGATCAGAACAGAAAACTGTCCGCAGCATGGCTCTACCACTATAAGGATAAGGTAGTTTGTGAGCAAAAATGTATGTTTTTACTTCAAGCTTCAATTATAATCCAAACCAACTCACCTACTGAGTCTATTAACCCTTTCACCGATGCTCTGGAACATAATGAGACCTAAAGGTATGCCAACTATCGCATAGAACATAGTGAATAGTTTGCCACCTATAGTGGCTGGTGTTGAATGACCGTATCCTGTTAAGAAAAGAAAAATATCTGATATCATGAGAGGCTAACAGGTGAAAATGGAAATTCATTATTCACTTGAGTTCATATGTCCTACTACTGGGCTCGAGCCTCCTCGAAACTGAGAGGAAAATTGACCTAATATACCATGCTTGTCAGCCGTATTGGTATAGGTTTTTATTTCAAGCTTTCCTTCTTTTGCATCGATATATATATATTATATCCCTTGGTCGTCTTTTATGACATCACGGGTAAGAAAAAGGGTGATGAATCATATTCTCACTTTGTCACAACACAGAGGCATAAAGAATACTTTTCCATGTAGTGATGGCATAAGATAACAATGAAATTTTGAGAATTCTTAACCTGCAAGTGGAAATAATGACTAAGGGATATAATCATATACAATTACTGCAATAGAAAGAAAATGAATAAAAGACTCTATATTAACCAATTTGAACAGCCTGTTATACTTGGCCATTTGTCTTCTCATTGCATTCAATAATAGTACATATATTAAACAAAATATTAGATATATTAGAATTGTAATCTATTAAAATCATAATAAATAATTCTTACCAATAGTTGTAAGTACAGTGGTAGCATAGTAGAATGCTCCGGTAAACTTCCATTGCTGACCAGCCTTGTGAGGCTCTGACTTAAGAACAACAGTCTCCATCACACGAAAGTCTTCTTCAGTGATATTATACTTCCTGATTATCATACCCTCTATAGCTGTGGATTTTAGACATTATTTTTTTATTTATTATCACAAACAAACACAAAAAGAATATTTACTATTTATCTAATTTGAGTTTTCTATTAAAGTATTAAGGATTTTATTCATGTTCTCTATTAGAAAGTTATAAACTCATAATTGCTTGTATCCATTTATTCTTAACTTTACTGTAATAATATTTTTGGGCAGGAATCATTGATTGAATGCATGCATAGCACCAATGAGGCTATTACTAATTTTGGAAAAATAATTTTGGAAAAATAATTTTGAATAATGTTCTAATTCATGAATATGCCAAACTTCCTTGGCCCTTCAATTTTGATTTTAAACTGTTTTTATATTGTTAAAATTAGGTATTAAAGCAAATATTTTGCAGTTTATAAAATTGAGATATATTGAGATATATAATCTATAAGTATATTAATTGCATAATTGCATTTTAAAAGTACCTTGCAATACTTCAAATCTGTTCCTCTCAGTGGTTGATTCTAGAGCATCAAACACAGCAGCACCGACCAGTAAATATGTAAATGTGCACACAATTAATGATAGAGTGCGAACATTTTGTTTCTTCATCACTGCCGAGTGTCACCCCGGCCTTAGGGCGTAAGGCCCAGGTACAAACTCGCACCCTTATTGCGATTCAGTCAAATAAACAGCATATTGTCTTGTTTTTATTATTTTTTTTAATATTAAGTTACCATTTCAATTGTTATTGGCAACACTAATTTTTAAATTTGGAATGCATTTTTAAGCAGCCTTTTAGCAACAGGTGTAGTATATACACCCTGTTATTTCAGCTACTAAGATGATATGCTCAAATCTTTTTTCATTATTTTTCTTCAGCATCAGTTGTGTGTTAGGTACATAATTAAATCACAACCTAAATTGTTTTACATTAATGTGATATTCCTTAATTGAAGAGGAATCAAAAATGTTATAAATTAAATGCTATGATTAAAATAATCCCCTAAAAAAAGATATAACTATATAGTGGGTTTGTATCGTCTGCTTCAATGCATCGTTTGGTTTCTCTTCTTGTTATTATTCTTCCTTCCATATTGAGTTTATTTAATAAAATAAAGTATCTGCAAAAAAACCATTTAATAATTTTGCTATAAATAACAAACATGTGATATTATTACTATCTATATTATTTATATCTGAAACATATTTCAATGAAAGGCGTCTTTTTAATTTTAAGAAATCAATAAGTGCATATTATAATAACAATTATTTTCATAACAAAAATATAAAGAAAATATTTATAGTAAATAACTATTTAAACTTTAAAAAAGGTTGCATGGCTAGAAATAGTTACGATAAAATAATAAATAAAACAAATAAGCGCAAAATACACGTTAAATTTTTATACGATAAAACAAAGGAAGACTCACCAAGAAACGAAATGTAAAGGTCACGGATACTTTCGTCGGGAAGTAATTACACAATTGAAGATCACCAACAGCATTTATAAATATTTAATTATCTGCAAAGCTGTATCCTAAAAATAACATCGTGCTATAGTCCGCATTCACATACATAGGTCAACGCACACGGCAGAGTAACTGGGTCAAATGTTAAGACGATTATTTTCAATATAAATCGCAACAGCAATCCATAGAAATGCTTCTATCGTTTTATAAAGAGTCATACTTTATAAATATTCATGTGGGTTTCATCCGTTTCAGTAAATTTTAACTACTTTTCAGCTAAAATTTCCTATGCGGTATTTTTTTTCTGTCACACCACCTAGTTTTCTTCTCTCCTATAATACCCACTATCATCATATCCAATCATTCCGACAACCGAGTAACGTTATCTCACTATCATGTTTATTATAAATAGTTCACATAATTGCATTTCATAAAAAAATAACAAAAAAATTAATGAATAGTCTTTCTGCTGCACTTCCTTGACCTGGATTTATGGCCAGACTAAAAAAGACTTTTGCTGCAGTTTAGTAACATTGTCAAAGCTTGCCAGTGAATAAAAGTGAACACTTGAACATTTTATAAACAATTTGAAATCACAATGAAATATAAAATAAAAGTAAATATAATTTAACATATTTTATTATAAAATGAGAATTTTATCTTGAGCTTTCATCGCAAATTTATATACAGTTCTTATTTGCGCGAACAGATGGCGGTAGTAAAGAAACCACTGTATAAAATAGAAATTAGTTTTGTAAAAATACCAAAGATGACTTTGTAATAAAAATTTAAAATAATTACTACTACTAGCAGCATGTTATGGTAGATCGCATTATATTTTATTCCAGAATAAATCCTAAATCACCTAGTAAATCATCATTACCCTGCTCTCATTCCAATTACTTGGGGTCGACGCAATATGTCCTTTTCCTCCACTCAATCCTATTCGATGTCATCACTGCGTTCACTCTCTTTCCATTCATATCATGCTTCACGCAATCCATCCATCTTTTCTTCGGTCTTCCCTTACCCCTAAAGCCTTCAACAGTCATACTTAAAACTCTTCTTCCAACATTACATTCATCCCGTCTCATCACATGTCCATACCAAGTCAGGCGTTCACTTTTCAATTTTTCCGTCACTGGCGCCACTTTCAAACTTCCTCTTATATACTCATTTCTTACCTTATACATTCTCGTCAGGCCACACATCCATCTTAACATTCGCATCTCTGCTACATGCAGTCTCGTCTCTCATCCATCCATCGCTTTTGTAGCCCAACATGCTGACCCATACAATACGGCAGGCCTTATTAAGGTTTTGTACATTTTACTTTTCAATTTTAAGGGCACTTGAGAGTCACATATGGTACCTGTGACCTGCCGCCATTTCATCCATCCCACGTCAATTCTGTGCTTCACCGTACGATCCAAGTCGCCATTGCTTTGGATAAGCGAACCGAGGTATCGAAAGTTGGAGCATAAATCACTTAGTAAATATAGTACCTACTCATAATCTGAGAATGTCATAATATTATTGACAAATCTATTTAGATATATTTTAAAATATCATAAAGCGATTTTATTCATCAATATAATTATTGTAAAGTAGCTATGGCCTACCTAGCTCCCCAAGCGTGGACTACATTAAAGTGTTCTTTTCACAAAGTCAATTTTTTGTTTAGGTGAATCTTGATAGTGCATGGCGGCCACTCACGCTTTACATAACGCTATAACGTGAGTCGAGTCTCTTGGACGATTCGCGTATAATTCTTCTTCTACATTGTGCTAGCCATGCTGCATGGGCAGAATACGGTCATAGCTTTATTATTGGTTAATTTAGCAAAACATATCTACAAATAAATGACGCGAAACTCGACATCGGATATCATGTTCTGAGATTCTCCTATTCAAAATTTGCTTTGCTAACTCGATAGGATAGGCTATGGTCCGATCGTACTTCGTCAAAATTATTACCAAGCCAAATTGCTACCGAGTCCTTGTCTACCGTAAGACGTGGCGATTATAGCATCATATCTTTACGGGGACTGGCCTACCTACCTATGTTAAACAGAATTAAGATATCAATGGGCTGATAGATGGCAAGGTTTTATTTTTTCATTCTCTTGCACAGATGTTGTATGCACATTAGTAATTTTGGCGGGAATCTATAGACGTCATGTGGTCTAATGGTCTTGTACCTATTATATTCAATATCTTATTGTTTTAACGTGTTGTATTAAATAATTTTGATGGCATATGTATTGTAATGCGAAAGAAATGCTGGGATGTAGTGATTTTTCCACCAAAATTCTTAGAATACACCGTTAACAGTGTGGCCATAGTACTGTTGAAGTTGGCGATTTGATTTTTTTTTTTTTTTTTTTTTTAAAGACACCTCCCTGCACTATTTACTGATTGACGAGCGCGATCTCATGTTAGACAGTCTGAAAATCACGTCTGGGGTTAATATATTATACGGACCTTGTAGCAACTCGAAAAAATTTCCGTGCATTCAGGCATTTCTGCCATACCTACTGTTGCAATCAATGTTAAGGCTCACATATAGGCCCCATAAGCTTTGCCATATCCGTGGTGCTGTACTGCTGCGCTTCACGTATCAGTACATCCTCTTATCTATTGGCCTATTAGCCAATTTTTGCTTCATGTCTCCCGCTTTGCATAAGAGGTAGGAATTGGAATTTTTCCAACTCCTCCTGTTTTTCTTTTTTAATTAAATTTGTTGCGGGTCCCAAGACAATTAAAAGCGTTTCCCGGGACTTCCCGAGGGTCAAACCTCGGTGTCTTACACGGAGTACATTGTGGATCCTAGCTTACAGGAGTTACAGTGGTGGGAATGTGTGGTGGGATTAGTACCAATAAAAAAAATGATTGACAATGACTAACATGAAGAGACTAAAGACGTGAAGAAAATTCTAACTCGACACTGGCAACAACTGATGGCTAATACAAAAAAAGAAGAAGAAGTGTGCATATTATATCCCTTAATTAGATACCTATTAGCATGATAGGAGTGGTGAATTGTATTCTTACTCCGTTACTATAACGAAAATCATGTATTTTGGTCTTTAAATTAAAAAAAAACAATCTTTGTTTATTATTACGCTAACTACGTAAACATTCGTAATTTTATTTTCAAACTCATTACCAGAACAGCGAATGCGATGTTCCTAATTGTTATAAAATAAGCATCTTCTAAATACAGTTAAGGGCCTATATGGCGGCCTTGCCCATGAGGTGTACGCGTGCAATCTACCGGCCCGTGAAGCGAAAGCTGGCCCTACAATGGCTTTCTAGTAGAGACAGAGTTGTAACAGGTGTGATTGAAATAATATTGGTGTGACTTAATAAAATGGTTATGGTTTTCTAACCACACCTCGCTGAAACCAACCGAAGTCCAAACCATTGCAATACAAGGAAACACGGCGCATTCTGAGCTGAATCATCGTGAAGATACTTAGTTTAGAGGAGAAATACGTATTAATATTCGATGTTCTGTGTAAAATTGCAATTTCTGGAAACTACTCGTCGCACAGAAAAAAAAGTGTGTGTATCAGCTCCGACGCACGACTGGTGTTTACTCCTTAAGTACGATTATCAAAACAGGCGCAAAAAAAGCTTATTTGACAAAAAATAATATGTATATATTTTTATTTACATTTATTAAAACTGTTCAGTGAAGTATTATCCCACGTCAGAAAGTGAAACGTGCGCAGAATAGGTTGCGCACCAAAAACGTAACGAGGTCATTCGATCACTAGATTTTACTCCTCAAATTTTTCTCGTACCGGGCGCCTTATATGAAAATCGATTCGGAGTAAACTCCTATAAACTCCAATAAGAATTAATCTTATGTCCTAAACTAAATTGATCCTAGCCTATTCCTTTGTATTTTGTTAAATATTATGTGGCGGGTCTCCCTTCCTAATATTTTTATTATTATAAAGCTGATGAGTTGACCTAATGAGATTTGTTTGAACGCTTACTCAGGATTGGTTGTCAATAATTATTGTTGGGTAAAATAGCGTAAAAAAAGTAAAAATGAGTAGCGACGTAATGTTTTTAAATGTTGGCAATTTGGATTATATACAGTAACAATGTCTATCAAACATTCTGAGCAGTTGCCGTTGTCACAACGACTGCTGTGAGAACAAAAAATGTTGAATGATGTATTATAGACATTATTAATATTGATATTACTACCAAATAATTAAATATGTAAGTAATTCTAATAAAGGCAAGCGAAACTATTGTATCAGCTAGTTATTTTCAAGGGTTAGAACATCTCTATATATGTAACTATATTTTGTTTGCGTAGTCGTAGATTTGAGATGCAAAATACTTTGTCTGGTGCACTAACAGTTGGAGTGGGGAGTATACAGAGAGGGGATGACTATGTACTAGACCTTTCTCCCAAGTTCTGGGTCACGTTGCTGATGTAAGAATTGTTATATCTGAATGGATCTTCTGTTTGTTGATACAATTGTCTTATGAAGGTTTTGTGTGAGATTCAGGTTGATATTTAGGTGATGTTTTAGAAAGTTTAAAAGATTTTCTTTATGTCGTTGATTAACTAAGAATATATTGTCATCGTATACCTGTATGGTAGCGGCTACGAATACTACCAACCCTTACTTTGATCGTGGATGTCGTAAAAGACGACTAAGAGCTTTATAACGACCTGGGCTAACTCCATCTGATGCCGTTTGATCAACAATTACATTCCCAAGATGGGTTTACGTCTGGCAGGTGGCCGATTATAAAACTATTGCCAATAACTTTTACAATATGTACTATGAAACAAGAGTACCTACATATTGTATCGACCCCAAGTAATATACTCAGAGTACAATACAATAACTCTTGAGATGTAGTTACTAAACAAATAGAAGAGGAAAGAAAGAGTAGTATGTCTTAACTAAAAAGGTGTGGTTAAATTTTGGAGCTGACTACTTGTATGTCGACCAGGTATTAGATTTTAAAATAAATAATTAGGTATCTGACCATAATAGCGATAACTTGTTGCTTGAAAGACCTGCACAAAGGAAATAAACTTTGTATTGCGGGCGACTTTAACACAGACAAATTACACCCAGACTCAGAACAACAGTTTGTAGATCGCACAGAGTATTGTCCTGCGTAGGAATCGAACCCACTGCACTGTCACAGAAGGTGGTGTCTTAACCACTACGCCATCTGTACAGTCGTATAAGTATTATTCCATACATACATATATCATCACGCCATGTCCTTTGCAGGGTAGGCAGAGAGAACAGAGTGCCAGAGAACTCTATCCTTGCATACTTCACTCGCTTCCTCAACATTCATAATTCTTTTCATACACGCTCGCCGGTTTCGGAGACTCTTGACTCCACCTTATTCAGTACATGACCAATCTGGTCTAGGTAGGTTAGTCTCGGTCTCCCCCGGTACCTACATCCTTCCAATTTCGCATTGTAAATCTTCTTAACATAAAAATAATAATAATAGCTTATTCCATTCTATTCTATATTAATAATATCTAACCAATTCGACAAAAAATAAATATCAGATGAAATGGTGACATCGAATTTTCTAGGCCCTCTCACCCTTTCACTGAGTTAAGAAAAGCGTGACTGTTTTGTCGGTCGGGCCCTTGAGAGCTCGGCGCAATACTGACACAACTTACATTAGCCATTTAATTAGATATAATGTCTTCGTTATCTTATATACTTTCATATTTTGTTTACGCGAAAGTTCTTATTTAAAAAACTGTTCGCAATTTATTTTAAGACTACACCTTGCTTTAGGTAAATAATTCTTGTATTGCGGATATTTTACAAACATATAATTCTTTATCGCCATCATCTCAGCTCATATACGTGCCATTGTTTGGTTCGAGCCTCCTCTCCTCAATAATGAGAAGGAAATTGACCTACAGTATCAAGCTGGCCAAAGGTGTTGGTATAGGGTGTGTTCAAAGTTTTCTTTCTCTTGCATACATTTTTTCGTGTGGTGACGGAGTAACATTACAATTCACCACCCTACCTTACTAGTGGGTGATCGTAAGAGACGATGAAGTGATATAAAACGCATATAACATATAATTAACGCACATAAATTAGACACAGACTCAGAATAACAAATTTAGAATTGTACGAAGTATTTCCTGCTTAGGAATTGAAACCAATGGCACAGTAGAACGGTATTTTAACGACTGGGCCATCTGTACAGGCAGATTTAGGACTCCGATTACCAATAAAACGCGTTTGATAGACACCATCATCATAATTCTTCTGCTCTTATCCCAATTACTTGAGGTCGACACAATATGTAGGGGCTCCTCTTCCATCATACATATTGCAAAAGTTATTGGCAATAGTTTTATGACCAGCCACCTGCCTGATGTCAAACCTTCTTGTGAATGTAATTGTTGACGAACCGGTATCAGGTGGAGTTGGTCCAGGTCGATATAAAGCTCTTAGTTGTGATGGGTTGGTAACATTCGTAGCCGTTACTATACAGCATGTTTGACCAGATACCAGAAGTGGTTTAAAAATCAAATAAGAATTACAAAATTCATAGGAAATTTGGTGAAAATTATTATTATACATACACATACATATCATCACGCCATATCTCTTGCAGGGTAGGCAGAGAGAACAGAGTGCCAGAGAACTCTATCTTTGCATACTTCACTCGCTTCCTCAACATTCATAATTCTCTTCACACACGCTCGCCGGTTTCGGAGACTCTTGACTCCACCTTCCTTCAGTACATGACCGATCTGGTCTAGGTAGGTTAGTCTCGGTCCCCCGGTACCGACATCCTTCCACTTTCGCATTGTATATCTTCTTAACCAGACGTTCGTTCGGCATTCTTTCCACATGTCCGAACCATCGGAGCATTCCCTTTCGCATCTTTACACATCTATTATTATGCGTTAATTAAATTCCATTCGTTTAGTATATATTATTAGAACTGCCGATCTCAATCTTTGAGTGACCGGATTTTAGCTGTGACATTTTTAGATTTTATATGCTTTTTATTGTTTTTATATATATTTTTATTTCTTAATTTAATGTATTTCCGGTTTGAGACTCCTAATTAATTTTTTAAACCACTTATCGACATCCGTCCGAGCTGGCATTTGGCATACTTCTAATAATTATTATGACAATGCAATAATACGATCTAATCTGCTTTGATTATTACCAGATTTTAGTCACAACTCAATAAGAATACCTGGATTAATTATCCGGAAAATAAAAAGTAATAGGTATTCTTATTCGTGTGGTGACGGAGTAAGAATACTATTCACCACCCCATATCTTACCCGTGAGTAACCGTACGAGATGACTAAGGGATATAAAACGCGTATAACATCTATGCGAAGAAGGAAAACTCGAAACAAAACCCGATACCAACACGTCTGACCAGCGCGGTATAGTAAGTTAACTTCCCTGCCATTAAAGAGGAGGCCCGAGCCCAATAGTGGGACATTTATGGGCTGTGATGACGATGAAGATGATTGTGTATATTGTAGATTGTTGCAAGAATGTGTGCTATGAAGGTCCAAATAAAAGAAAGAGACCTTGGATATTACTTGTTTCATTTTATTTCATATAACCTGTGATATCTTAGCTAATAGAATCTTACTGTCAGCTCATATATATCCCACTATTGGGCTCGAGCCTCCTCCATAACGTGAGGGAAATTGACCTACCTATAGGGAGTTTTTGGCGGGAATCTAAAATGTCATGTGGTGCTCTTGTATTATATTCGATATCTTAGTGTTTTATCGTGTTATATTAGATAATTTTGATGGCATTTTATGTAATGTGATGTGACGGAACTGCTGAGATGTAGTGAATATCATATAAAAGTGCTTTACAACGTTTTCGTTTTTCATCAAAATTCTCACAAGATACCATTAACAGTGTGGCCATAGCACTGTTGATGGCGACAATGTGACTTACTGACGGACATGACTAATCTGAAGACACTAAAAACTTGAAGATAATTATAACTCGACACTGGCAACAATGGCTCATTTAAGTAGCTGATTGCCAATACATAAAAATAAGAAGAAGAAGAAGACCTACCTATACTACGCTGGTTAGATGTGTTGGTAAAAGGTTTTATTTCGATGTTTTCATTCTCTTGCATAGATGTTATATGCGTTTTATATCTCTTAATCGTTTCTTACGATCACCTTCGAGTGAATTGTATTCTTATTCCGTCACTATACGCAAAAACCACAAAGCAGTCATGAGGACTGTCGACAGAAGTGAAAACTTAATAATGAATATTATAAATTAAAATAGAATAATAAGTACGTATTTCAGCTAATGTCACAACGCTCACACTATTTACTTCGCTGCATAGCAAGAATACTACGCCCATGTGCTTGGGATCTACCGACTCACTCTCTTTCTCTCTCCTACTTTCTACCTTTGTGTATCTTTCTTTCTCTCTATCTCTAGCGTTGGTATATTGGACGCTATTGGTTGCTAACGCTCGCGCTGGCCTGTAACAGGTATACTACGCGCATGCGTTCGACTTGCCATTGTGTTAAATGTTTAACGCAACCTTGTTGGAAGTCGCATTAGAAATTTCACTTCAATAAAATATTTATTATTTTGTTAATCAATTAAAAGATAAAAAAACGCACTTTAAAATTATTACGTTTTAAATCTGTCCACCTTTTTAGGTAATAAAGCAATAAATTAATAACCATCATAATATTTCATTGACAACATTAAATAACTTAAGTTCTTAATATATATATTAATTTAAAATATTTGTTTACCGTTATATTTAAATATGAAATGATTATTATTTGTAGAACAAGCCGTTATAATACGGTATTATTAAGTAACATATTAATTAACATGTTATGTTAAACCGCTACTTTGTAGACATAACAGTCATAAATAACATAGCTATTGTTATAAGTGATGTTACGTAAGTGATTGTAACGGCTTTATGGCCTTTTATAGTTTTTTTTTTTAATAAAAGCTTATTATTGCTCCTCACCGTGTGGTGACGGAGTAAGAATACTATTCACCACCCCATATCTTACCCGTGGGTGATCGTACGAGACGACTAAGGGATATAAAACGTATATAACATCTATGCGAGAGTAGGAAAACTCGAAACAAAACTCTATACCAACACGTCTGACCAGCGCGGTATAGTAGGTTAATTTCCCTCCCACTACGGAGAAGGCCCGAGACCAAGAGTGGGATATTTATGGGCTGTGATGATGATGATTACTCCTTTATTAGTGAGCAGGTGTTTTCAATCATACAATATGTCAATATATTTTATTTTGCAATTGGAGTTGTAATAATCGCCTCAAGAAACACCAGGTTTTTGGTACCAGTACTTCGTTTTTTACGATACCCACAGGCAAAGAAAGAAAAAGAGATATAAATATATCATAATCTTCTTGCTCTTATTTCAATTATTTAAGGTCTACGAAATATGTCATCTTCTTCTATACAGTCCTATCAGACATCATCTCTGTACTGACTTCTTGTCTATAAATGTCTTGCCTCTTATCTATATATATATATATATATATATATATATCTTTTACCTAGTTAACATTTCTAATAAAAATTAGTTTAGATGTAATTGGGAAATCCGAGAGTAATATAAGTACGTAATGTCGTACGTAGTATATATATATATATATATCTTTTACCTATTTAACATTTCTAATAACAATTAGTTTAGATGTAATTGGGAAATCCGAGAGTAATATAAGTACGCAATGTCAGGATGAAGTCGTATAAAATTCTGTTTCATAACCTTATCATTTAGGAACTATTGTTGTGGTTTAATGAATTGTTCATTAAAACCTATATACAGCCACAAATCACATATTTATTATTTATTTTAATAAACTAGGTCAACTAGGTTTATCCTGATATCTGAATATCCTCATTCGTTTATAACGATATTAAGGATGAAAGTTAGCATTGCGTCCATTAAAGAACGGAAGCAGATAACATCACTGCATCAATTCTTTATTTTAATTAATAAAAATTGCCTAAAGTAGAATATTCATAGCCTAGAATATTTCCATATTGCTGTGAGTCGTTGGATGCGGGTACAAGATTGCACTTTGTGGTCAAATATGAGTGAGCCCTACGTGCAGTAGTGGATGACAAAATTAATTAATTATTAATTAATTTAATAGTGGTAGGACCACGTTATTGACAGTTATCTGTCTACAGCCGCGGGCCGGTCCGTCCGGGGTAGTACCACACTCTCGCAGAAGATCGACGTCTGAGTAATGGCAATGTGCTATTGCGCTTCGTTCAGTGAGTGAGAGAGCCGGAGGCCCAACTGGGTGGGTTTAGGGATTTTATTGGTGCAGCGGCCTAAGCAGTACCCTTGGTATTGCAAAGGTCCATGGGCAGCAGTGACACTTACCATCAGGTCATCATGTGCTGCTTGCTAGTTTGCCACCATAAGCAATAAAAAAAAAGTCTCTATGATGATGATGATTCATAGCATACAGTAAGAGGGATAGAAAGAATGAAAAATCTCTAATTTGATGACATGTGATTAAAATAATAATCTACCGTGCCAGTGTCATTCAATTCCCAGGATGTACAATTTTACGCGAGCTATAAATTGTTAGGTGGAGTCAAGAGTCTCCGAAACCGGCGAGCGTGTATGAAGAGAATTATGAATGTTGAGGAAGCGAGTGAAGTATGCAAAGATAGAGTTCTCTGGAACTCTGTTCTCTCTGCCTACCCTGCAAGAGATATGGCGTGATGATATGTATGTATGTATAAATTGTTGTTCTGAGTCTGGGTGTAATTTGTGTCCCGGTGTAGTCTGTGTTAATTATATGTCTGTAAAATATCCCGCAATGCAAAAAATATATCTTTAATGAAAGTTGTTGCTTTTATAAAAAACTTATCAACACGTGTTGTTTTTTTTTTCGGGAGCACGGTATGTATGGTATAGTAACATCATTTTGGACAACATACATTTTGGACGTATCACCATTACGTTTTTCCTTTCAGCAACCAACAGGCACGCGTTACCTAAGTCACGAAATTATTTAACAAATACGGTAATAGCTGATAACAATAATTAATTTTACCTCTTAATAACCAATTAATTGGGTATTTGTGTTAAATTAAGCGTCGTTTGTTTTTGGGTTTTCACATTAGGAAACTTTCCAAAAGCGACATGTATGTAATCTGAAACTATTGTGGCCTAGCTGATAACACTTTGTATAACACAAATAATTATTTTCCTACTCTTATCGCAATTACTTGGGGTTGATACAATATATACTCTTCTGTCATAGTACATATTGTAAGAAGTTATTAGCAACAGTTTTATGACCGGCTACCTGCCAAACGTCAACCCTCCTTGGGAATGTAATTTTTAATGAGTAAAGGTATGCAAAAAAGAGTATGAAAGTAAAATTAATGCGGTCGAAATGCGATCTCTGCGGCAAATCTGTAGAGTAAGGCTGACCGACCGCATTCGTAACGACGACGTAAGAGAGCGAGTAGGTATGAAAGAGAGTATTGGTGTAAAGGTGCGAAAGGGAATGCTCCGATGTTTCGGACATGTGGAAAGAATGCCGAACGAACGTCTTGTTAAGAAGATATACAATGCGAAAGTGGAAGGATGTAGGTCGGTACCTACATCCTTCCACTTTGGAGAGACCGAGACTAACCTACCCAGACCAGATCGGCCATGTACTGAAGGAAGGTGGAGTCAAGAGTCTCCGAAACCAGCGAGCGTGTATGAAGAGAATTATGAATGTTGAGGAAGCGAGTGAAGTATGCAAAGATAGAGTTCTCTGGCACTCTGTTCTCCCTGCCTACCCTGCAAGGGATATGGCGTGATGATATGTATGTATGTATGTAAAGGTTTTTAAATGGTAACTCTTTTATATATGGCAATAGTAAGCTTACACAGAAAAAAGGAGAGACATAGAGAGAGAATGCGAGTGAAAGAGAACGAAAATAGTAAGAATTTTTACATTTAAACTGATCGATGTGGCGATTATAATATGCCTGCCGCCATTGCAAAGGCCCATGTCAAAAATTGGACTTCTATAATGAATGGCATTATCCATCATCTCATTAGATAGGCCTAGGGCAGGGGTCGTCACCTCTGGAGTCGGAAGAGCCAAAAATTATAATATATAAAAGTTTAAAGTTTTTAAAGAGCCACAATTTTTTTTTGGCAACAATAATTTGTGCATAATGCTCGTTAATCTACTCAAGAACCATTTTGAAAAGTGGTTTTCTTTATAAAATATTTTTTTTGCATATAAAACTAAACAGCCGCAACTTCACATCCAAAGAGCCGCATGTTGCTGACCCCTGGCCTAGGGGATGAAAGGCAATGTATTTTTTTTTATGTATTAATAATATAACATGTTTGTGGTGCTGTGTCAGCGGTTATGAATACTACCAAGCCACGTGGATGTCGTAAAAGACGACTAAGATTTTCATATCGACATTGATCAACTACATCTGATGCCGTTTGGTCATCAGTTACATTCCCAAGGAGGGTTGACATCATGCAGGCGGCTGATCATAAAAGTATTGCGAATAACTGTGGGATAAGACCATGAGAATGATAATAATAGGTTTTAACAAAATAACACACTTTTTTTTTTTAGATGATGACGAAGTAATCACTGCCACCATTCCTATTATACCGCTTGGAATTTTCATGCGAGCAGATAACATAAACGTAAAGAGAAAGAGAACACTATACCAATCCCTCTAACCATCGTGGTAGGTATCATCATCATCATCATCTCAGATGATATACCCCACTGTTGAGCTCGAGCCTCCTTCATAATGTGAGGAAAGTTTACCTACTATATCATGCTAATCAGACGTTTTGATATAGGGTTTAATTTCAAAGTTTCCTTCTCTTCATCATCATCATCATCTCAGCCCACTTGTGTCCCACTGTTGGGCTCGGGCCTCCTTCATAATAGGAGGGAAATTGACCTACTATACCGTGCTATTCAAACGTGTTGGTATAGAGTTTTATTTCGAGTTTACCTTCTCTTGCACAGATGTCATATGCATATTATATCTCTTAATCGTCTCTTACGATCACCTATCGCTAAGATAGGGGGTGGCGAATTGTATTATTACTCCGTGAGCACACTGATTGGATAACTTTTCTTTTTCACTATGGAACGGTCTCGAGCTGAGCAGTGGGACGTATAAAAGCTGAAATGATCATTAGAAAAAACATTTTTTCATCTAATAAAATTTAAATGAGAACTATTAGCATATTTTAAAAGCCTGCTTAATGTATTTATGTTATCAACCGACAAAATTATTAATGTTGCCAATATAAAAAAAAAATAACCTACCCATTGAAAAGCCACAAAACGAATTAATCGTTATATTTTAATTGCTTGTTCCGTTTTAAATGCCGTCAAATATTGATATGTCTTGTGGTTTGTACCCATTTCACCTAGCATAACACCTTTCTTTACAAACACATGTCAAATATACAATATTAAATACAGTGTGTAAATACAGTACACGTAATTGTGTGCGTGTATATATAGACAGTAAAGTAATTCATTTGTATGTGTTTTTATATTTGTGTGTGTGACAGTGGAGACATGTTTATCTATGTATGTGTGTATGTTTTATACAATGATTGTATATGTGTTGTTGTTGCGCGTACGCACGCAATGCCAATGCCAGGTTACGCTTACGGAAAGTTTAAAACTTTTACGGTAATATTACATGACCGGAAAATAACTTCTTTAATAAATGAAGGAAGATTTGTTTTTTTTCTTTTTCTTCGTCTTTATTTTCGCTTGCTATGCGGTAGAGAATATTTTGTATTGTTTTTTTTGAAGTGAAAACTTCTTTAGGCGCGTTGAGCGTTTTTGGAGGGGAAAAACTTATAGGTTCGCGTCACCGACATGCTAATGCTAATAGTATATCTATAGCTATGTGAAAACTTCTTTAGGCGTGTTGAGCGTTTTTGGAGGGGAAAAACTTATAGGTTTTTATTTTTATATAAATATTAGAAAATTATTATTATTTCAATTAGTCTTAAGTTAATAGTTTTCACTTCTATAGGCAGTCCCCATGACTACCTGTTTTTTTTTTTCTTTTTTTTTTAACTATTACTAAGTAATTAGATATAGTATTGAGGGGGAATTTATGAATATAAATTCTGTTCAGAACAATAATTTATGTATCGCTTAAAGTATTTTTCTGCTTGGGAATCATATTTGTGACATTGGCACGGTAGGTATCTTCTTACCCGAACAGGGTTGGCAGGTAGCCGAACGCGACAGAAGGAGTCGCGGCCAAAGGAGGAGAGCGGAGGCCAAGCGCGCCGCTGAGGTCCCCGCTCCTCAGGCAGGAGCCGGACAGAAGAAGAGACCGCGCAAGGGGCTCAAGTCGCCGAAGACGGCCGCAGTGGTGATCACTGTGCTGCCCGAGGCGGCCGAGAAGGGCCTCAGCTACGAGGCCGTCTTGAGGAAGGCCCGGCGGGAGCTAGACGTCTCCGATGTTGGAGGCGTCGAAGCCAGGACCCGCAAGGCCCGGACGGGGGCTCGAATTCTCGAGTTCCCAGGGGCCGAGGGCGCCAAGACGGCCGACAGCGTGGCCGAGAAGCTGAGAGGTTTGTTCGCCGAGGAGGGTGGCATCAAGATCGCCAGGCCCGTCAAGTGCGCCGAAATGCGCATTTCGGGTTTGGACGATTCAGTGACGGTGGAAGACATCCGGGAGGCTATTGCCTCGAAAACCGGGTGTCCCATAGACACCGTCCGGGTCGGTGCCATTCGTCCCGGTCCGGGTGGCGTAGGTGCTGCCTGGGCGCAGTGCCCGGTGGAGTCGGTCAGGCAACTGGCCGGCTCATGCAGGCTCCTCGTGGGCTGGAGCTCGGGGCGGGTAACCGTGCTTGAGCACCGGCCTGCGAGGTGCTACAAGTGCATGGCGGTCGGACACACTCGACCGACGTGCACTAATTGCTTCGACTGCGGCGGATTGTGTTTCCGCTGCGGTCAGACCGGGCACGTGGCGGCATCTTGCGCCGCCCCGCCCCACTGCCCCGCGTGTGCGGCGGGCGATAAGCCCGCCAAGCACCGCATGGGCTCTGGGGCGTGCAAGCCTCCAGCTTCGGCCCCAAAGGCGCGGGGCGGCCCTACGACCACGGCCGCTCCCGCTCCTAGCGCGGTCCGATCGCCCGCTGGCGAGGAGGTCATGGACACAACCCGATAATGGGTACACCAGCCATGCACCTCCTCCTGCAGGCCAACACCAACCACTCCGCCGGAGCGCAGGATCTCCTCCTGCAATCCATGGCGGAGTGGTCGATTGGTGCAGCCGTAGTCGCGGAACCGTACGCCGTGCCTGATCGCCGCAATTGGGTGGTCAGTCGAAACGGTACCGCGGCAATCGTCGTCTCAACGCAGCGGCACTTCCCGTCCTTGTCCCTTTTGGATAGGGGCGAGGAATTTGTCGCGGCGGAGTGGGGAGGGGTCACGCTTTACAGCGTATACGTCTCGCCCACTAGGAGGATGGACGATTTCGGGGCCTCACTCACCACCTTGGAGGCCTCGATACGGCGACTGGCACCGGGCCTCGTCCTGGTTCTGGGGGACTTTAACGCCAAATCCACGGCGTGGGGGTCCCCTATGACGGACGACCGCGGGCGGGCGGTTAACGAGTGGGCGGCTTCACTGGGCCTCTGTGTTCTGAACAGAGGCTCGGTGAACACGTGTGTGCGGCGGCAGGGCGGGTCGATAGTGGACTTGTCGTTCGCTAGCCCCGCTGTTGCGCCACGGGTGAGGAACTGGAGTGTCCTGGAGGAGGCGGAGACCCTGTCGGACCACCGGTACATCCGGATGGAGGTCTACCCCCGGGAACCCGGTAGGGGTCACAGGGCGGACGGAGCTCCCGCGTTTCCGCGGTGGGCTGTGGGTCGTCTTGACAGGGATCTACTGGCGGAGGCGGCCATTGTCAGCACGTGGCTGTCCTCACCACCCCCAGCGGACGGAGTGGACGCTGAGGCTGTCCGCATTCGCAGTGCGTTAACGCAGATCTGCGATGCGGCCATGCCCAGAGTGCGGCGGCGTCCGCCTCCGAGGCAGGGGGTCTACTGGTGGTCCCCAAGACTGGCGGACCTTCGTGCGGCGTGTATCAGTGCCCGAAGGTCCTACACCCGCAGCCGGCGGCGTCACCGCGACGTCGAGCGGGAGGGCCAGCTGTACGAGGCGTACCGCAGTGCGCGGACTGCCTTTCGGCTGGCCATCCGTGCCGCCAAGGGCGCGAGTTGGCAGGAGATGCTGGACGGTCTCGACCGTGACCCCTGGGGTCGCCCATATCGCGCGGCGCTGAACAAGCTTCGCGCGCGGGCCCCCCCCCCTCACCCAGACCCTCCAGCCCGACTTCCTTCGTAGGGTGGTCGAGGAGCTGTTTCCACGGCAGTCGGAACACACGCCCCCGGTCATGGCTCCGCCAGATCAGGACCGGGAGGCCGACGACGACGAGAGTGTTCCGCCCGTGACGGAGTCGGAAGTGGGGGCGGCCGTGGCGAAGATTCGTTCCGCCACCACGGCCCCCGGCCCGGACGGAATTCCAGTCCGGGTGTTGACGTCGCTCCTCGAGCACTTCGAGCCTCGCCTCAGGCAGCTGTTCAACGCCTGTCTGACGTCTGGACGGTTCCCTGAGTGCTGGAAGGAAGGGAGGTTGGTTCTCCTGCCAAAGCCGGGACGGTCCCCGGATTTGCCGTCGGCCTACAGGCCCATCGTGCTCCTCGACGATGTGGGTAAGCTGCTGGAGCGTGTGCTCGCTGCCCGCATCGTCCGACACCTGGAGGAGGTGGGGCCCGATCTGTCGGACGCTCAGTATGGGTTTCGGAGGGGGCGTTCGACCATCGGGGCCCTATTACGCCTGAGGCAGGCGGCCGCGGAGGCCGTCGCCGGGAAGGGAGTGCTGTTGGCGGTGTCGTTGGACATCGCCAACGCATTCAATAGTCTGCCATTCGGCTGCATCCGGGAGGCGCTCCGGTTCCATGGAGTGCCCCTGTACCTCAGGCGGCTGGTGGCAGACTATTTGGAGGGCCGCAGTATCCTCTGCGCGGGTCCCGCAGGGGACATTGTGCGGAAGCCCATGTCGTGCGGCGTTCCACAGGGGTCGGTTCTGGGGCCGACTCTGTGGGACATCGGGTACGACTGGGCGTTGAGAGGGAGTCTCCCCCCCGGGCTGAGCTTGGTGTGCTACGCTGACGACACGCTCGTCACAGCCCGGGGCAGGACACTCGAAGAGGCGGCGAGCCTGGCCACTCTCGGCACCGAGGAGATGGTCAGGCGGATCGAGGCGCTGGGACTCAGGGTGGCCCTAAACAAGACGGAGGCCCTACTTTTCCATGGGCCCCGTGTGAGGCTGCCCATCGGCGCCTCGATAGTGGTAAACTCCATCCACATCAGCATCCAGGCCCATATGAGGTACTTGGGTCTGGTGCTCGACGGGCGATGGTGGTTCCGGGAGCATTTCCGACAGATTGCTCCCCGGCTTGTCGGCGCGGCGTCCGCCCTTTCTCGACTCATGCCGAATGTGGGCGGACCCAGTTTTGAGGCCCGACGGCTGTATGCGGGGGTCATCCGCTCGATGGCCATGTACGGCGCACCCGTGTGGGCGAGGGCTCTGAACGCCCAGCTCAGGGCGGTTCTGTGGAGGCCACAGAGAGCCATGGCGGTCAGAGCCATTCGCGGGTACCGCACGGTGTCGACAGAGGCGGCGTGCCTGTTGGCCGGGACACCCCCGTGGGACCTAGAGGCGGAGATGCTCTCCGACCTCTACCGGCGGGTTATCACAGCGCGCGAGGAAGGTGGCTCCCCATCGTTGAGCGAGATAGCCACCTGGCGCGTGGATGCCCGCCGAGACGTCATCGCCCGTTGGGCTACGCGGCTGGAGAGGCCTAGGCACGGTGTGGAGACCGTTGAGGCCCTCCGGCCCGTATTGATAGAGTGGATGGAGCGGCGGCACGGAGTCCTCACCTTTCGGCTGGTGCAGGTATTGACGGGGCACGGGTGTTTCGGGTTGTACCTGCACAGGGTCGTGTATAGGGAGTGGACTCCGGCCTGCCACCACTGCAGGAGTGACGAGGACACGGCGCAACACACGCTGGAGGTGTGTCCGGGATGGGAGCGGCAGCGCCGTGACCTCGTCGCTGTCATCGGTGCCGACCTGACACTGCCGGCCGTCGCGAGAGCGATGGTCGACAGCATCAGGAACTGGGACGCGGTCGCCGCCTTCTGCGAGGCTGTCATCTCGCAGAAGGAAGCGGCGGAACGGGCAAGGGAGGATTCCCGCGCCCCGGGCCGCCGCCAGCGGCCGGGGCGGCGCAGGCGCGAATACCTGCGCCTGATGCCGCCCTAACCGAGGCTTCGGGTGATCGGACCGGGGAATTGTCCGGTCACCCGACGTGAGGCCACCGCGTGAGGGCGACGCCCCGACGGCGAAATCTGTCGGGGCGTCGACGAGAGGAACCCGCGAGGGTGAACCGCCGGGCGGGCCACCGAAGTTAAAAATCGGGTCCCGGTGACCCGCTCGCACGGCGAAGAGAGAGGAGTTTTTACGGTGGGTCTATGGGGTCACGCGCCGCCTTTTCCGTCACCCCGGACCGATTTGGCGGGGCGAGACTAATCCATAGTCCCCAAAAAAAAAAAAAAAAAAAAAAACGGTAGGTATCTTCTGAACCACTACGCCCTATATGCAGTATTGTTTTCGAAACAATGTTGTTTTCCTTTATTCTAATATATTTTAATATGTAGATACTGTTGTGTGATAGCGGCTACGAATACTACCAAACTTACTGCTACTACTTTGCTAATGGATGTCGTAAAAGACGACTAAGAGTTTTATATCGATCTGGGCCAACCCCATCGGATGCCGGTGGTAATAATTACATTCCCAAGGAGGGTTGACATCTGGAAGGCGACCAGTCATAAAACTATTGCCAATAACTTTTGCAATATGTACAGGTACAATACCAATTGTGTCGGCCAAAAGTAATTGGGAGAAGAGTATGCGAATGCATGAATCTATATCTTCATATATTTAAATATTTTTTTTTTTTTTTTTAAAAGACACCACCCTGCACTAAGGAAATAACCCTTGTATTGCGGGGGACTTTACAAACATGCAATTAACGGAGACAAATTACACCCAGACTCAGAACAACACTTTGTGGATCGCACAAAGTAATGTCCTGCGTGGGAATCGAACCCACGGCACTCGCACGGAAGGTCGGTATCTTAACCACTACGCCATCTGTGCAGATATATTTACCATAAAACCCTATTAAGACAAACCAAGCTAAGTTCCGTCATTCAGATAATCATCATCTCAACTCATATATGTCCCACTGTTGGACTCAAGCCTCCTTCTGTAATGGAAGGGAAATTAACCTACTATACCGCGCTGGTCAGACGTGTTAGTATAGGGTTTTGTTTCGAGTTTTCCTTCTCTTGCATAGATGTTATATGTATTTTATATCCCTTAGACGTCTTTTACGATCGCCCACGGGTAATATAAGGGTTGGTGAATTGTATTCTTTCTCCGTCACCACACGGACATTCAGATAATAAATAAAGAGAAATGAAACTAACTTCAACAGCGAGGCTCTGGCAAATATTATTACGCAATCTTATCTGCTTACAACCTTTAATTGTCTTCTACTATACAGATGAAAAGGGAAGGCTGGTGATTTGTCTTACTTCGTCACCATATGAAAAGAATTGTGTTGCTCTTTTCATCATCATTTATCATTTCGGCTTAGGGGACGTCTATTAATCACGTGATCTGTTTTTTAGCATTTTTAACCTCCTCTCCCACTTGGTGATACGTGGTGAGGTTTAAGACTATGACCCCCCTCTCCCACTAACATCACGTGGATTTTTAGGGTTTGACGAAAAAATAAATACACATGATATCTTACTACACAACTTGTGATATTTCGTGATTTATGTCAAACAACTAACCCCAATTTCAAACCTCACGTGATTAATGGACAGCCCCTTATATACGTCTGCTATGCTCGACAATAGGAAGTAAATACTACGCTAGTCAAATGGGTCACTATCAAGTATAAAAACACACCAATATGCTAATAAAGAACGATTATCTTATCTAACTAGGTCAAAGATTAAATGATTTCTTTTTGTTGAATCTTAGATTCATTATGAATCAATTTATGATTCTTTTTTAACTGGCAGGCAAGTGTGATCCTTTGCTCGCGATATTTACAGGGGATGAAATTTTGTCCGTCAAAGCTATAAGTTTTCATGTATAATCATAATCGCAATGTCGCAATGGTCGCAATTTTACTCTCGCCATCGAGGTGCGAAACTGGACGCTGAAAAAGTCGAACGATGTCCCTAGTTAAGAATTTTCCTGCTCGAAGGGTGCTGGTATTTTTTTTTTGTACACTGTCCTCGGGTTCAGTGCACTTAATGCTCACCCATAGTCCAAGCTAAGTTTAAAAAAGCCATTTGCAGCTAATCTGTATACGATGGAAAAAATTAAACTATGGTCCAGTCTTTTCTATGGTCATCCGGCGTGAAGGGAGAGCCTATAGCCCATTTAGAGGCTTCTTACCATCTTTTAAACGAGTCAACTATCAGAATAGATATATATAATAACACTAATTTCAAATTTTAAGTGTAAAGATGCGAAAGGGAATGCTCCGATGGTTCGGACATGTGGAAAGAATTCCGAACGAACGTCTGGTTAAGAAGATATACAATGCGAAAATGGAAGGATGTAGGTACCGGGGGAGACCGAGACTAACCTACCTAGACCAGATCGGTCATGTACTGAAGGAAGGTGGAGTCAAGAGTCTCCGAAACCGGCGAGCGTGTATGAAGAGAATTATGAATGTTGAGGAAGCGAGTGAAGTATGCAAAGATAGAGTTCTCTGGCACTCTGTTCTCTCTGCCTACCCTGCAAGGGATATGGCATGATGATATGTATGTACTAATTTCAATCGACATCCCACCTTTCAAGCACGGTGATTACAGCGATATCGTCACTTGTGGAGTCCTAATCCCCGCAGTGGACGTAAATAGGCTGATGGGTATATCTAATACCGCCAAGATCAATGGCGCATATTAAAGGTTGCGGCAAATTTAGCAGAATGCAGTGAAAGCTGCATTGACCTAGCACTCATTGCATTCTGTATATGGCGACCGACAGATTTTGATAATTTACACTACGTCTATTATTTATTTTATTTCAAAACAGGGCAAACCACACTTAACACTTGCAACGGGCCAATGCTGTCTTTTTTTTTCCTGTATTGTATGTATGAATAAATATGATTTTCTTTCCCACACAATATTCGCGATAAAATCCTTTAAAATTATTTTATTTCAAATATATAATAGTCGCTTAAATATCTACCATCACTGAGTTATAACACATAGTCCGCGTAAAGCTGTCAAAGCCATCTGCGGCTAACAGCTAAAAAAGACACAAAAAAGAAAAAAAAACTGAGTTACAAGTTGTTCAAAAGAGTTATAATTATCATCATCGTCGGCATCACAGCGCATATACGCCCCATTGCTAGGCTCCAGTCTGCTCTACATTAAGAGGCAAATTAGCTTCCACGCTGGTTAGATGGGTTAGGATAAGGATAAGGTTTTATTTCAAAATTTCGTTCCAAATGAGCATGCATCACACCTCATGGTAAGTGTTTCTATCGCTCATCAATACCAGGGATACAGTTAAGCCGCTACATACCAACCAAAACACACCCACAAAGTTGGGCTTCCTATCCTCTTGCTCACCGAACAAAGTGCAAACAACACATTACTATTTCTCAAATGCTGATTTTCTGCGCAAGTGTGGTACTACCTATACGAACCGGCCCGCGGCAGTATACAGAAAACTGTCAACAGTGGCACTATAACTAAATTTAAGATATCCACGTGCATGAGAGGGAACGATATTTTGTATTTTCACTCCGGCACCGCACGGAAATTGCTTCAATGAAAAACTTGAAAAAAGACCCAATATCAACCCGTCTGATAAGAATGGTATATAGTAGGTACATAAATTTTCCTCCTAATGTGGAAGAATCTTGAACCCATCAATGGAACATATACCAGCTATAATAATAATGATGAATTATATTAAACAAAAAATAAAAAAACAAAGATCAAGACTATTTGTCGCCGTTGAACTAAGAACTGAAGTTAGGGAAAGTTAACATAGACTATAGCGGGCACTTACTGATGGTATACCGTTAGACTAAGCCAAGTAATGGAGTATTTAAACTGATAATATTGTGTATTAATACAATACGAAGGTGCCTTATTAGTTATTTGTGTATGGTGCTGAATGGAAGCTGCTACGAAAACTACCACGCTATACTTTGCTCGTGGATGTATACTAAAAGCTTTACATTGACCTGGGCCAACTCTACCTGATGCTGTTTGGTCAATAATTACATTCTCAAGAAGGATTGACGTCAGCCATTTTTTTTTCTGTGGTCAATGTACGTGGTCGCGCCCCGCCAAGTCGGTCCGGGGCGACGGAAGAGGCGGTGCGCAACCCCATAGAACCACCCTGCAAACACCTCTCTTCGCCGTGTGAGCGGCCCACCGGTACCCGATCTTTGTCTTTGGTGGCCCGCAGGATTGACGTCAGCCTGCCTGACTTGTACTTGTATATATTGCAAAAGTTATTGGCAATAATTTTATGACCAGCCTAACGTTAACTCTCTTCAGGAAGATTAAATATTAAGCAGACGGCGTCAGAAAGATCTCCATCTGGTCTAGATCAATGTAAAGCTCTTAGTCTTATTTAACAATATCAATAAGCTATGCAAGTGTTGGTAGCATTCGTAGCCGCTATCATACATTATTAGATATTATATGTTTTTCGTAATTATTTTTATATATCTATAATTTCTGATAAAAAAAGAAGTTATTATTTCTTCTTCTTTTTCTTTTTTATATTAGCAATCCTGTGTCGAGTTATTATCATTTCACGTCTTTAGTCTCTTCATGTTAGTTATTGTCCGTCAGTAAGTCAAATCGTCGCCATCAACAGTGCTATGGCCACACTGTTAATGGTATCTTCTGGGAATTTTGGTGGAATACTAAACGCTGTAAAGCATTTTTATATTATATTGACTACATTCCTGCAGTCCCTTTGCATCACATTACACAAAATACCACCAAAATTATTTAAAATAACACGTTAAAACACTAATTATACAATACCATCCACATGGCGTTTTCAGATTCCCGCCAAAAGTCCGTTTCTTATTTTAAACATAAGCTAAAATATAAAGTCTCGGGTCCTTGGCATACAGGAACTAACTGCAGTCTGCAACGGTCAAAGCTATATTAAAAAACTAAAAATTCGCGCGTTATTTTAGATTAGCCACGTTTGAAATTCGAACACGCCATTTTTATTTACGGTATTCACAATTCAAATCTTAATATTGATCATAGTGTGCTTAATATAGCATAGCAACACAAAGTTCCATGTAAAACTGTTGCCAATCTATAAATTTGAATTAATTAGCAATGTAACGGTACGCTAACTATTGTAATTTTAACGTCAGGGCCAATTATTACCTGCCTGTGTAATCTCAGTTAACCCGTTCAGTTGCTGAAGAAATTAACGTAACTTAGTACGGTAACATGATCGGCTTCACGCTTTAGAGGTTTTAATAGTTTCTTTCTTATTTTTTATTTGCGTCATGGTGAACAATCTTTTTGTTTTTAATTATAAATAAAATTCTGACGTAGAGGATTAAGTTAATTAGAGAAATGCTGTACACATTTCTACACGAATATCATTGTCCGTGTCTAGATGCAATAATAATAAAAACCACTATCCCTTTATTTTCCATAAGCTCCTTAAAACATTTGAAATATGTAAACAGATAACGTCACCGCGCAAGACTTCTTAATGAAATCTTAACTAGACTGATCGTCGTGTTATAATAGATCAATTTGTCCCCCATCATGAATAATGCATTTACCTAATAATGGTGCACGGTAGACGAGGGTTAACTAAGAAAAAGAAAGAAAAAGATATCTGCCTCGCCTACAGGATAATGCTGATAAATAAAACTATGATTTGCCATAAAACTCCAATCTTCGAGGTGAAAGAATCTATTAAAATTAATAGCAGTATCGATCTTCAAATAAATGGAATATTCAAGCTGATAGATTTCTAAAAATGGCATAGTAACTTTTAGTATCATAAATCACACTTTACGCAAGGGGACAACTGAGCTTGTAGAACATAACTACCCGGGATTACAGAAAAATTCTTTCAAAATTGGTAAAAATGGCTTGTATGTACCAAATTAATTAATAATTAAATAATATTTTACCAAAACAAAAAAAAGACGTACAGTTAAAAAGCAACATAAAAACTGAGATGTCTAAGACAATTGAACTTGACTTCTTAAAAAAATAAAACTCCAACATTAACTATTCATAAAAAGGGAAAAAGTGTAAAGTGTAAGTGTCGTTTATAATAATGACACAATTAATATGCAACTTTCTTTTCGCATTAATATCTAAAATACAAATACACGCGATCTCATTAACCCCCAAACACGACACGACCACCTAACGGTGCAATCACCAACTAGACCACAGATAAAAAGTACAAAAGAACAATAGCAACGGCAGCCTGATAAAAGCAAAAAAAAAAGCGTTGTGTTCCAAATTCAAATAATTTCCCACACGTAACGTTACGCGGGCGGGCATTGAGCGCAAGCCGTTATATGCGCGGCAGTGACCTAGTTAGCAACGTTTTCGCCCAGATTATGAGACAGTTTACTTATAACCTTATTGGTTGAAGCGAACATTTTAATATACATTGCTGTTTATATCAAAACTTTCTCTTTGAGTAATTTAAATAAAGCAGCAATGTATTGTGTGTGGAAGAAAGAAGTAATGTTTAAATAAATGGAAGTGATTTTTATAGTCAAGTGTCTCAGTCGGTGCAAGTTGCCGCGCTTTCTGATTTTTGATATCTCGTAGCGTTTTCAAAGTCACGTACCTACCCATTTATCTGTTACGTACTATGTGGCAATTTAATTTATTATGTATTTTTATCGGTACCTATTTATGGTATTTATGTGATGTTTTGTATTGTATTGCAAATACATGTGACATACTGCAATGTTTAACGGCAAAATACTTACGGCAAAAATACACAATAGTGGTCTGTGCTTGTAATAAAGATGAATAAATTGTAAAAATATATACATACCTTTTTTATAGCTCACTATTGGTATCAGTCTTTTGACTCACATGTAGGCCCCGTTAAGTTCTGTCGTGACGTACTGCTCAATCATAGCTGTACTCTTTTTCTTAGGCTGATAATTTATTTTCGTTTACTGCATATAAACAAAGTGGAATCTTTCCAACTTTATCATCATCGTCATGTCAGATTTTATTCATCCCAGTGCTGGCTTCGAGCTTCTTCCACAATTATACAACGCTGGTTAGACATGATGGTGCAGAGTTCTATTTCGAGATTTTCTCCTCTTTCACAGTAGGTATAGTACAATAGTACTCTTTCATAGTCGAATTTTACAACATGGTGAATCTACTCCATGACCACATAAAAAACAACCAGCTCTTCTTAATTTTATTTTTATTAAAGTTCTCAAAATAATTAAAAAGCCTTTCACGTAATTCTTACATACGCCTCACGCCTGTTTCCCAGAGGTGTAGGCAGATACTACGAACTGCCACAAAACATGATCCTGGCATATTTCCATCGCTTCATTCACATTCATAATACTCTTCATGCATGCTCTACGATTACGCATACTCTTAATATGATCTCTCTCGTTAACACATCTCCAATTTGTGCCCAGAAGAATTTTTTTAAGTAATTCATTCAACGTCAAACTTTCCTTATCTATGAAAATCCTGGTGAGTCCTGGCTTCATCATCATCATCATCTCATTTCATATATGTCTCACTATTGGGCTCGAGCATCCTCCTCCACCAGCATCATGATCTTGGCACTATTATTATATGATTCAAAGAGTCACCATCTCAAACACAAGATACGATGATGATGAAGGAGACAAAAAATATAATAATTTTAAAAAGTCAATTGTCGCAAAGGGATTGAATTTGTAGTTTTAAAGCAGTTGACAATCTGTTTATAGCCACGAGGTAGTCCATCCAGGATAGTACCACACTCTAGCTGAAAATCAACGTGTAAGCAGTGGCATTGTGCTCACTGCAAGCAAAGACCGGGTTCTAGTAGCCCATTCGCACGGCGTCGAGTCGTACATGAAGAGCGGGTCTATAGATCACGCGCCACTTCTTCTGTCGCTTCAGACGGCTTTTGCGATGACCAAACCATAGTGCGCCGCCAAAAAAAAAGTGGTAATGTGGTGTTGCGCTTCGTTCTGTGCGCTAGAGATTCGGAAGCCCAACCTTCTAGTTATACTCCTAGTATTTCAAAGATTAATAAGCGAGAATAATATTTACCATCAGGGGTGCTGCTGAGTGTTGCCCAAATCCACGACAAAGACTTGCTGCAAGAGTCTCGTAGTGACAGCATTTTACGATTCTTTTGGCAAGAAAAGGATTATCAACATTTTATATTCTTAATACCAGTACACAAGGAAATAATTGAATGTTATTTTAAACAGTCCCATGATAGATAGGTTTGATTATAGCACCACTCCCGTTAAGTGGTATATACCTAATTATTGATAGTTGTACAGTTACTGTCACTAGATAAATGGTATTTAATTAATTTAGTTGGATTTTTCATTTCTATAACAGTGAGAGTTGCAAGACTTGTGAGACTAGTAAGAGTCTTGTATTTGGACAACACTGTAGTCTATCTAATCAAATAAATCAAGAAGTGCACTTTGACAGCTTCTTCTTCTTCTTATTTTTATGTATTGGCAATCAGCTACTTAAATGAGCCATTGTTGCCAGTGTCGAGTTATAATTATCTTCAAGTTTTTAGTCTTCAGATTAGTCATGTCCGTCAGTAAGTCAAATTGTCGCCTTCAACTGTGCTATGGCCACACTGTTGATGGTATCTTGTGAGAATTTTGATAAAAAACGAAAACGTTGTAAAGCACTTTTATATGATATTCACTACATCTCAGCAGTGCCGTCACATCACATTACATAAAATGCCATCAAAATTATCTAATATAACACGTTAAAATACTAAGATATCGAATATAATACAAGAGCACCACATGACGTTTTAGATTCCCGCCAAAAGTCACGTTCCACTTTGACAACTTCTTCTTCTTCTTTTTATGTATTGGCAATCAGCTACTTAAATGAGCCATTGTTGCCAGTGTCGAGTTATAATTATCTTCAAGTTTTTAGTGTCTTCAGATTAGTCATGTCCGTCAGTAAGTCAAATTGTCGCCATCAACAGTACTATGGCCACACTGTTAATGGTATCTTGTGGGAATTTTGATGGAAAACGAAAACGTTGTAAAGCACTTTTATATGATATTCACTACATCTCAGCAGTTCAGACACATCATATTACATAAAATACCATAAAAATTATCTAATATAACACGTTAAAACACTAAAATATCGAATATAATACAAGAGCACCACATGATGTTTTAGATTCCCGCCAAAAGTCCCCACTTTGACAACTGTCGGGGTAAGTTGTCTAGGTATGTGAACCAAGCCACCGAAGTTAAAATCGAGTACCGGTGGTCCGCTCGCACGGCGAAGAGAGAAGGTTTTACGGTGGGTCTATGGGGTCACGCGCCGCCTTTCCGTCACCCCGGACCGATTCAGCGGGGCGAGACGCACCCATAGCCCACCAATAAAAAAATAAAAAAAAAAAAAGGTGTGTGAACCAAATAATCGCTATCGAAAATATCCGATTTTACTGAGAAATCGATATTGATTCTTTATAATTAATAATCGGTTTATTTTTCAAAAAGGTGATGAATAAATTAAGTGCTAAATTAGTAGGTACTAAACAAATTTAATTTTTTTTTTTTTTTTTTTTTTTTTTTTTTATTGCTTATGGCGGCAAACGTGCCGCCCATGGACCTTTGCCAATGGTATAGCTAGGCCGCTGCCTACCAATACAACCCTGAACCCACCCCAGTTAGGCTTCCGGCTCTCTCGCTCACCGAACGAAGCGCAATAGCACATTGCTATTACTCAGACGTCGATCTTCTGCGAGAGTGTGGTACTACCCCGGACGAACCGGCCCGCGGCTGTAGACAGAGAACTGTCCACAGCGTGGTCCTACCACAATAAAAATAAAAATTATTTCAGCAAAGAATTTATTCATCATATTTAGTAGGATTAGGTTAATTAAAAACATAAACTGGATTGGAAAATAGCTATTTATTAAGAATTACTACTATTACTTGAATTATCAGCGTCGCGAACATTAATAATTATTTCCTCATCAATCAAAGTGTCGAAATGTACATCTCTGTCAAAATCTCTATTCGATTAATTGTATTATTCTAATATTTTTACCGATTATTTGGATATTCGTGAATTGGAAGTTGTCAAGCACTGCTATATAGAACGTAATGACGTGACATTGTTAGATCGTCAATAACAATTACTATTTACCATGTTATTTTTATTTTAAATTAGTTTTACGAGTTTCAACATTAGATTATTGTACAAGAAAGTCACCTGCAATGTTAATTATGTAAATAACTTAATAGTTGTTTAAAATTTCAGATTTAGTGTTTACAATCATGTGTATACGTTTGACCGAGGTTATTGTGTATTAAAAAATGCAAAACGTCAAAATGCACTTCTTAGATTAAATGAACTATAGTGCTGCTTGTTCGTTTGCCATAAACAAAACTGTAGAGCCCTCTAACAGCTTGTCAATAGACATTTGCTTTTTTTTTAAATTTTCTTTAACGCTCAGTAAATTTCAACTTTCACCAATGTTTAGCGTTATTTACATACATGTAACAGTTAACGGTATTACTAGTAGTTAGTCATTGGGGTCGGTTGGGGGTCATGCTGTTCGAGTAACGAGGGTAATTGGGGTATTAAACCACAGGATATAACCGTGATTATTTATTCATGTTTACCAAAGTGTAACTTTATTATTTAATATATGTCATTTTATTGAACGGATTTCTATAGGTTTTGGGTATTTTAGATTGTTTATGAAGTTCTGCTGTAGTTTTATAGCGGATATAGGGTTTCATTAAGCGTTTTCTTTGTATTAAATAGATGTTATCTGCGCATTTCTTTTATTATTTCTTTAATGTATAGAGTTGTGTATAAAACAAATAAAGGTAACAAATGATAATTAGATTCGGAAGTATTTGACTGCACTGGTGGCATAATGGTTGGAATGCAGAGATATCGTGCTTGATTCCAACATAGAATATTCTTTCTATCTAGATTATTATATCTAGTCTATTCTTTGTGTGACTATTCTTTTTATCTAGACTATTCTAGCTAGACTATTCTTTGTGCGACTATTCTTTATATCTTGATTTTCTATCAAAACTATTCTTTGTACGGCTATTCTATCTATCTAGATTATTCTATCTAGACTATTCTCTGAGCGACCATTCTTTCTATCTAAACTATTTTTTGAGTGACCATTTTTTCTATCTGTATTATTCTATCTAGACTATACTTTGTACGGCTATTCTCTCTATCTAAATTATTATATCTATACTATTCCTTGTGTGACTATTCTTTATATCTAGATTATTTTTTGTGTGTAGGTACTTGTTATTCAAAGTCTTTATGTGATTTACATATATCAAAGTCTCCCAAAATGTAAGGATAATATGCTTAGTGTCAATGTTGTATTATAATAATAAAACATTTTAATCATCTGTGAATCGTGCTGAAATTTATCTTGCGTGCGTATTATATGTTCCAAGATTCATACTCCATCCCAATCGTAAATAGACTTCCAATTTTCATATTGTCATCCCATAAAGGTCGCACTATTGCGGTCCTTCTCAAATTAAAAGAAATTTGCTTATTAATAACCACGCTAGACAGAGCTAGTATTTATCACCTCCAGTGTTGAACGAGCAAGCAGTGGGAGCTGCTGCTTACGAAACTCTACAAAACCTAAGTCACAGCTAGGTACCAGGACTAACTACCTACCAGGATTTTGACGTCAGACTCTCACTAGGAATTAAGAAGTCCAGTAGCAAATTGAAATTATTTAAACATCTGCTTTTTGCAAGAGCGTGGTATCCAGACAGGTCGTTTCATTAATGGCTGCATATAATGCTATCAGCATCGTGTTCTTTTCTACTTTATAATTAAAAGAATCATCATCATCCTAGCTTATATACGTCCCACTCCTGGGCTCGAGCCTCCTCTATAACGAGAGAGAAATTGACCTATTGTACCAGTACCACGCTAGGCAGACGTTTATCTGTGTGTGATGATATACAGCACTAAAACGAGGTCTCTAAATGTCGACCTCATAAAAGGGCTTAAAGTCGCTCAAAGTGTTATGGAGAGGGTTATGGTCGGTATTTCTCTGCATGATTAAATCGGTGATATGCAAATCCTGCAACCGTCATAGCCTGAAGATTTAGCACGTTGAAGTGGCAATGGGCAGGCCACATCGCTCGTTGAACCGACAACCGTTGGGGAAGATATGCTCTCGAGTGGTGACCACGCATCGGATGACGCAGCTTAGTGCGACTCCCCGCTAGGTGGTCTGGCGACATTAAGAAAGTCATAGGTAACCGTTGGATACAGATGGCACAGGACAGTTCTGAGTGGTATGTTCGTGAGGTGCCCTATGTCCAACAATGAATGTGAGAGCAACCAAAGCTTGTTTTTAAAAAAAAATTGAGGTAGTACTTCAATTTCTTTCTTATTGTGGAAGATCCTCGAGCCCAATAGTGGTATGTCAGAGCCAGTAGCCCAATTTGGACGGCTTTTCGATACTAAGCAGCGGTTTAGCTATAGCCCCAGGATTTGCTATGCAAGTATGCTGCTTATTGGTATGCCACCATCATCAACACCATTTGGGTCGATGCAATATTTACTCGTACTTAACTTAACTTTTTTTATGAATGTAATTGTTGGCCAAACGGTATCAGATAGAGTTTGTTCAGGTTGATATAAATCTCTAAATCGTCTTTTATGATATTCACGAACAAAGTCAGGGTTGATAGTATTCGTAGCCGCTATCACACAGCACTACAAGCAATAAAAAAAAATTGAAATTAAATAATTAAAATTGACTGCACAGATGGCGAAGTGATTGGGTGGACCTTTCATGCCAGTGCCGTGGTTCGAATCCTACATAATACTTTGTGTGATCCACAAACTGTTGTTTTGAATCTGGGTGTAATTTATCTGTGTTATTATATATATATGTTTGTAAAGTCCCCCGCAATACAAGGATTATTTCCTAACGCAAGGTGGGGTATTTAAAAAAAAAATCGTAATGTATACAACATAAATACAATACGGTTACGCATTAATACATGTAATACAGTTATACAAAATGAGTCAACATCTAACATAGTTATTTGGTACATTGTTGCGCCTACGCATATGTATACTACGGCGTCCATGAGTTCTGTGAAAGCAGGACTCGTGACTCATCTTGTCGGAACTTCAAAACAGTAGTTCAACGGACAACTCCCTGGTGAAGCTATTGATTAGAAATCGGATTTGTAAGTTTAATTAATATATGGTTAGAGGGAAATGATTATGGTACTTCACTCACCGTACTGCCTTTTTTTGCGCGGGCTATAATCTGGTTACCCTGCTAAGTCTGTCCGGGGCGACAGATGAAGCGGTGCGCGACCCCATTTTCTTTTTTGTGTAGGGTATGGTCCGCACACACAGGCAGCGCGTGGCCATATAACCCACCGTGTACCCTCCCGCGATTGGGCCAGCCACTGGTACCGCTTCTTTGCCATCCATGGCCAGCCCGGCGGGTTACCCTTTCGGACACCATTCCCCGTCGACGCCCCAGCTCACTGCCGGGGTGTCGCCCTCACGCGCTTAGCCTCTCTGCGGGTGACGGAGTATTCCCCGGTCTAATCGCCTGGGCTCGGGGGGCGCGTGATTCCGCGAACCGCTCCGTAATGTACCTCTCCACGCCATGCGATTGGGCCACCAGAACCCGGTCTTTGTAGTCGGTGGCTATGCCGTACTGCCTCTCTGTTGTCTAGCTGTCAAAAACAGACTCCTGATTCAATTAAATATTTTTTGAAGAAATCATGAATCATCATCAACAGTGATCATGGTCACGGGAGGACATGCTCACTGTAAAGTGTTCGAAATGTCGGGAAATTAAAAATCAAATACAAACGCGATAAAATCCGTAAAAGTAGTTTTATTTCAAATGTGTAATACTCGCGTAAACATTTTTTTTTTATTTTATTATGCCATTCAAAACGGTCCTGTGCCACCTGCATCCAGCGGTTGCCTACGATCTTGATGGGGTCGTCAGTCCTGGTGGCGGGTCATCCTCATTGTATTATGTATTATATCAAATTATATTATTTTCGTATTTTGACGAAATTATAATAAATTTAACACTTTCTATACTACCTGTGTGTGACTTAAATGACAACTAAGGGCTATAACATGCATATAACAATTTGCAAGATAAGAAATCCTACTAATATTATAAACGCGAAAGTTTGTAATAATGTATGGATGTGAACATCTTTGTTGCTCTTTCACGCAAAAACTAGCTAATGGATTTTGATGAAACTTTATAGTAATATAGCTTATATATTAGAATAACACATAGGCTATAATTTATAGAGATATTTTGTAAATAGGCTAAAATATAATGATAAAAATTGCTTAAGTCAGAAAAAAAGCGGATCTGCGAGCTATTTTTGCATACACTGCAAAAATCTTGAAACTTAGACGAATGTTATGTACTGTGGAAATGTACCTCTTAAATAGTTCTACAAAAAAGTCCGCGACAGCATATATCTATTTTTAATATGTAAGCATTTATCGTTAAAATAGTAAATTAAAAATTCAAAATAATTTGATATTTATTGCCGATGCACATTTTATAGTAACGAATTGATTCTTATGCAAACAAATGCTTTTATTGCTTTCGATATTTAAAGTACATATTTTTTGCCTTTTACCGTGTGTCGTTTGGTACAGTATTTCAAAAGTTAGGACAATAAGAGTGCGCAGTGCTGTGGTCAGGCGGTAACCGGGCGCACTACACAAATATGGCAAGAAAGAAGATCGCCGATCGTGTGACCCGAACACAAGTAAAGACTTGAGAGCAGTCATCGTTGATGATTGTTGTATTTTTGACAGCACTATTGATTTGTAAATAACATACTATACCTGTATATAATAGATAGGCATTGAAAGTCTGTGATATGAAACATCTTTTTGCGCGCCTTGGCAGTAAAATTGTTTCGACTACTGGAAATGATAGATTGGGTAGGTACTAAGGCAAATGTGGTCATGCCGTGATACTACGCCGCTATTCTCTTTTCATTTGTGTGTGCGCGCGTATGACAGGGGTAGCTGTCTAACATAAATGTGACATTAAATAATTAAATATTACCTAATCCTTACTAATATTATAAATGCGAAAGTAACTCTGTCTGTCTGTCGCTCTTTTACGCCAAAACTATTGAACGGATCTACATGAAATATGGTACACAGATAGTCTAGAGCCTGATAAAGGACATAGGCTACTTTTTAATACAAAAAAAGGGTTGTAAAGGGGGATGAAAAGTTGTAAGGAATTATCGTCATTTTTAAAGCCAGAAGCTTGAAACTTATTTTTAGGCTATTGATTAGATATAAATAAATATGACATTAACATATAAAAATTTACCCTTAAGGGGAAAAATAAAAATAGGGGATGAAAAACTTTAGGAAAGTAACCTTTTACGCGGGTGAAGCCGCGGGCAGAAGCTAGTAGCAAATAAATAAGAAAAAGCAAAAATAAAACCTTATACTAATCCGTTAGATTAACGTTGTATAGTACATCAATTACCCACCCTCCTGGTCTCCTAGCTAAGCCTAGCCGTAAGACGTGTTTGAGCTGAGATAGACGGACGGATGGACATCACTATATTAACGATAAAGCTATTTATGTAGTTAATGTATTAACGGGAAATATCCAAATAAAAACTTACGGCTGGTCACCCTATTTGCATAAAGATCGGTATCGTAGTACTAATGAGTTTGTTTAGTAGTTATCGTACGTACCATGTGTTTGCATAATTGAGGATAATTTAGCACATTTTTTTTTCTAATAGCACAGTAAGTACTTGCATGATTGATAATGCCATCATAAAAAAACTATTAGTCATCAGTCAGAAACTATTGATGTGGAAACTTCCAATTTCTTTTTGTGTAAGAGATAATACGGAACGTGAAAATGTGGCAATAATCTTCAAATTAATTGTTTTAGAATATAGTATCAAATAATCTCATTGGTATTTTATATAATGTTAAGCAGAAAAAATGCTAGAGAATAGTGAATATGTAATGATAATAATAAATCAAAGATTTAAAATGTTGAGTATATCAGCCATTGGAATAAAAAATCCAAATTTAAAATTAAACCGTCTCGACATTGGCAACAATTGCTGGCAGTAGCTAATTATAAAAAAAAATGTCATTAAATGTTGCCCACTTACAAACGTATTTCTACCAAAGTAACCGCAGCGCGAATACCTCAGGGAATATGGTGGTTACAAATCAAATCCAAACTAAACTTTCTTTAACTATTGCAATGGCTAGTGAAACTTTCAATAATAAATCGCTATAATATAAATCTTATTGGTTATAAAATCACAGTAAAACTCTTAATTATAACTAGATCGGGAAACGTGAAAGTTAATGTGTATATTGAAGTTGAAACACGAAGAAATTTGTCGCTTAATATTATAACTACTTAAAAACATATAGAACTAGTTTTTTTTTTATTAGAATTCTTGGTATTGACCGTATTAAGTTATACAGCCGGAATGCCTTTCAGAATTCAGAAAGCCCCGAATTTATATCTAATTTCACTACCTATTCATTACAACTATTTCTTTAGTGCAGGGATTATTTCCTTAGTGCAGGGTCTTTATAAAAAAGAAATAAACCGTTTTTCAGATTAAAAATACCATGTACTATCTTATTTTTTTCGCAGATGTGTTGAAAAATACTTAAGAGGTATTAATGAAAACTAAGAAAGCAATATAAAAAAAGTCGGAATATAGTCTATTATCTTCCACTATTGCTGAACTTCTACCTTATAGCAGAAGGTATAGGTATGGGCTAAAAATGAACATGCAGCACACTTATAAATGTGTTTTACTGTCATCTGGGTCCTGCAATAACTGTTACGAATTTTATGGCGGTAAAATCCAAAATATGGTTTGTGTGAAATAAAATTACAATCCTTCAAACTGCCTTGTTTTCTCGCCATTTTCATTTAAAATGATTAAGGGATTATGCCTTAAAGTATTTATAAACTATCTTGTCCTAACTTTTTTTATCAAGCTATTATTTGTGCCTCCAGAGTAACGAAAAAGCAAAGTGAGTTTATCTAACTTGCCGTATTTCCAATCTCTACTTATTGACACCGCCAAATATTTATTTACTTCTGGAGATTAATTTATTATGACAGCCATAACATCCGAACATGACCGGTAATGCATTACCGCAGTGCCGCGTTTAAAATACAAACTTTCTTCACTGTAAGTGTGCTGTGTCCCAAAAACGCGCTCCAGTTGACAGCGGATCTCGAATACCGGCCATTTCTCTGAGCCGTGCAACTGACGTCTGTTATAATACTAGAAAATGTACTAATACTTTCTTTGTCAATGTAGTTAACTGCAGTGTTTGTTGAAGTCAGAATATTGTCTACATTGTAGCGGAAATTGCTAGAAATGTTTGCATGTAAGCAGTCCGTGTGGTCTCTGAGTAAGAATACAACGTGTGACCATTTTTCTATTCCTATAGTTCCCCACTTTCTAAAAGACCTTCTTGAATATGAATAAGGGGAGCAAGCAGATAAAATCGATGCCTAGCAAGAAAAACTAGAAATAAAATCCTAGATTAACCCATCTGACCAACGTGCCACCGCAGCTCAGTTTCTTTTCCATTTTGAATGAGGCTTGAGCGCAGTAGTGTCTATGAGTGGATGAATCTATGTCTTCAGTAAAGATTCAAGCAGCTTTAAAATATTCTTGAAATATAATTTTTCGATTCTGACAATAATGATGAATAATAGTCGCTTGGGAGTTTTGGCGGGCATGTAAAAATATCATTTGGCGCTCTCAAATTATGTTCAATAACTTGCTTTATAGTGTTATAATAAATATATTTGCTGGTATTTTATGTAATGTAATACAGATAAAGGGCTAATGTAGTCAATAATGATATAACAGTGATTTACATGTATTTGCATGTTCTGCCAAAATTCCCAGATGTATTGAAATTTGGTTGTGGGCGCCCAATCGATAGCAACGACTTGTTTTACTGACGGACCGTGATTATGAACCATCTACAATAAGAAGAAGTAGAACATTATTCTGTAAATTAAAAAGAAATTTTGTACACTATTCTATTCAAATTGTAAAGTGAACAGAGTATTAAACTGAAGGACTTCGTAATAATAGCTATGAATAAATATTATTAAAAAAAATAACAGTAATTTTCTAAAATAAGAAAAAATATGGATTTTTGGCGGGAATCTAAAGATGTGCTGTGGTGGTCTTGTATTATATTTAATATCTAAGTGTTTTAATGTGTTATCAAATAATTTTGATAGCATTTTGTATAATGTGATGCAAAGGAACTGCTGGGATACAGTGAATATGATATAAAAGTGCTTTACAACGATTTCGTTTTGCACCAAACACCCAGAAGTAACCACTAACAGTGTGTCACTGTTGCTAGCAACGATTTGACTTACTGACAGACAACGACTAACATGAAGAGACTAAAGACGTGAATAAAATTATAACTCGACACTGCCTACAATGGCTCTTATAAGAAGCTGATTGCCAATACAAAAAAAAGAAGAAAATAAGAACAAAAAGGATAAACATCTTGTTTATAATTAAGATTACAGAGAAGAAGTTGAATAACAAAACCTACATTTATTATATCTAAATTTTTGCTCACACACGTACATAATCTAGGGCGAAGAAAGTTTGTGTTGTGAACGCCATAGCAGCTTCTAGATTATGCGTCACCGGTCAAGATCATACCGGTCATAATACCGCTAATAGAAAGGTGTTTTCGTATTTACTTGGTGATTAACTAATTTATTGATGACGCTTTAGTGGTTATGAGACTAATAACATAAGGAGAACTCTAAACCTTATGCTAAACTGATTCTACATTAAAGCCGTTCTTCTATTAAAGCTTACAAATCTAAAAAGTTTCCTGATCTCTTTTATTTTTTGCGCAGTGATAGCCGTATTTTGGTATATATTTACTTTTTAGTTGACTAATTTAGGGACGAGAGTTTGTGGTACAATGATTGAGTATTTATCTTCATCTTTTCAGTTCATATCTTACTACTGAGCATGAAAGAAACCCACAATTGAAAGGCAGTCAGTCCAGCCATCAAAGATTCTAGAAGTTCTTTTCTTGAACTTTTCTTTGTTATTAGATCCATTCATCAACCGATGCATGACCTTTTTTGGATTTATTACATAAATGCTCTCCAGTAGAAGAAGAATAATCCTGTAATCGCTACGCGGGTTAGTAATTGCAATTGCTGATATAAGTTTCACAGGAGAGTACTTTTCTCCTCCCTGGTGAACCCTAAAGCAGTTTTTTTATAATTTGCTGGAGAAAGTAACGACGGATGACTCATAGTATTCTTTAATTTTGCACCCACAGGAACTGTTATTAAATGCATAGCGAGGACCAAATCAATCTGATAACATAGAACAGGAAATTAACTGACCAGCAAGCAAAAAACTAATCCACGCGATACATAAATTGCAAAAATTAAATGATAATAATATTTATAATGTATAATGTTTGAATTATTTTGCGTCTGAATTATCTACATTACATATTTACTAACCTCATCATTTTAGCTCATCTTGCATCCTATTGCTGGGGGTTCGACCCTACACAGTGGGAAATTGACCTAAGCTACTGGTCAGAACGTATTATTTAGAGTTTTTCTACTCTGGCATATTATATTTTTGCGCCTTTTATAGATCTTTTATTATCACCAACGGGGCAGTCTCCATTTTTATTATGAATACAAAAATTAGAATAATTAGATTTAAAAGTAATCTCAGAAATTAATGAATTTGAAAAATTTTACTAATACAACATTAACCCGGAAAAATCATCAATAAATTTTTCCAATAGGATGCAAAATCTACACATGTGAAATCGCTGTCTAATTATTTTACACAGAAAAAGTAATGTCTAAAATATTAGCGAATAAATTTGTTTAAAAGAATAATTCTTTTATAACTTGTTATTTGGTATTAAATTTAGTATTACATATATGTTATACTAAATTTAATTATAATGCTATATTGCAATTTAAATAAATTTATACATAATCTACTCAATATATGCAAACTTTATTAAAATTATATTTAAAAAAATAGTTAACAAATGAAACACAGACACTGATTCAATTTTTTTAATTTTTTAATGACGATTAGTAATTGACGACCAAAACGGAGAAAACTATAGCATGCGTACATAATGGAATTATCGCAGAGGAAATGCAATTTTCTTATGCAACTATCTCTAATGCGATGCAATTAATGTATAAACCAACATTTCTAATATTACACACACGCATATTAGCTTGCTTTCTTTGGCATACTCTTGAGCAAACTGTTCGCCGGTAAAAATATAGTGCTTTCTTTTTCAATGTCGACTGTAAAGTAGGATATAAATATAATTTACACGTGCTGGAAAGAGATGGTAATATATTATGTATTGCGCGTTAATGTCACTGTTAACATTTGAATTTCGAACAGTATCATACGTCAAAATGCCCGCCAATTGAGTTTGACGTTTGTGTGTTTGAAATAAGACTTTGTTTTCGTGTTAAGTTTAGTTAGATGCCTTATGATGTTTTGGAGTCGCGGGGAATCTTCGCGTGCGCCGATATGTGGGACAATCGAAAGCCTTTCTCCGCTCTGTTGTTAGGTATTTTATGCCGTTAGTTTTTTTGTGACCGCCATTACACCAATATGGCGGGTGGCATCATTTTTCGCTTTGTCACGTTAGATCATTTTTGTTTGTTAGAAGTTGGAAAGCTGTTCTGCTTCTAGGAATCAGAGTAGCATAACTGTACACTCTGTGGAGAAATTATGTAACTGGAAAGATTTTTATGTTAACATAGTGTTTATGCTTTATATATTTTTTAAGTTTACCTTTTAAAATATACACCTAATTAATGTTCTGTGTAGCTGTGCTCGTGGGATTATTATACGACTAGCAACCTCTTTATTCCCGCGGGTTTTAGTAAAAGGCGACGTAAACGGATACTTATCACTTTAAAATAATGAAAATTATAAATCCTCTATCAATTAATCAGTATGTAGATAGCTTGCTTTCCATTGTTGAAGAGACGTGGCGAACAATGGGATGGGTAGGTATAGATTGCTGAAGAAAATAACTTAATAAATTATCAGTAAGTAGGTACTTACTCTAATTATGTAAACGTATTTTCTGCAACGTGATTTAATAAGAATAAAATCCACAATACTTACCTGGTATTAGTAGTTCCGTATCTTTTCTACTTTGGATAAGGCTTGAGCCTAGGAATAGGACGTAATAACTGCCGAAAAATTTAACCGTTAGACTAGGTCTAATCAAAAGCTTCATTTTTCAAATAAAAAGGTAGTATAAAATATAACATCGTCCTTACAGCTAATAATTCAAAGTAACCACAGATAATAAATCTGTCGATAATAAGATTAGTTAGTCTTCTAAAATTGTAAATTATTACATATATTTATTATAAAATAATTTATAATATCATAAAATATATTTGCAAGTCAAATAATCATAATGTAATGGTAATTAGCAAAAAAATATGTATGTCCTTACTTCTATATTTATTTAAAAATTTGCACGGGTATTCACCTCAGTCAGCCACATCTGTCAAATCTGTGTCATAGATATCACTTACTTTTATGTTTACATGCATCCGTCAGAACACCGTAAAAAAATACATACAGCCAGCATGTAATTGCATAATTTGCATAGGCAGTGCATCGCGTCCGCCACTTTCTCCTGGTAACGGGACTTGAAACTGGGACAACCGTCATGTCGTATTCATTTATTGTTCCCACTACCATCAAATGCTTTGAGTTTTTATTCTAAATTCGTGAAGGTACTTCTACATTTGGAAAATTTTTCTACGTACCTACCTATCTAAATGGGTAAAATCTTGAATAAGATTATTGCATCATATGGTACATCCATCCATGAGCCGTAGTGGTTTTATTGATATCTTAGTGGTGATACAGTTGAGAGATATGGACGTAGGCATCTAATCATCAATCATCTCCAAATGAGAAATAATGTCATATTTATGATGATTGAAAAGTTGGTTGATCATTTTAGTTATGATTTAAATTTCTCTGTTCAATGCTGTTGAAGTCCTGACCTTTTTAATGATTATTCTTCAGTCAGGTTTTAAGACTAATTCTGAGTACAAAATCACAAAGGATATTTTACAATATATTTTATATGCTTGAAAGTAATAAAGAAGGCATGTCAGTATGACCGGATGAAAAGCATCTAATTAAACGACAAGCGAACGAATAAAATTTTATAGTTATTGAAAGTTCATAAATAAAAAAAACTCGTCTAAGTGTAAATTCAATACTCCTAATTAGGATAAAGAATGTAATAGCACTTAGAAACGATAATCAAATATGAACATTAGATATTTTTATTAAAAAAATCTTTCTATAGCGCCATTAACGATACATCACTATTTTATTATAATTTTACTTCACCTTTTTTACGACACATTCACTCAAAAACTCCCAACATTGAGAAACTGGAACACCAAATTCAAAAGCATTCTTATCAGTTCACGGCCAGACAACACGAGAAGTGTGTCAGACAACCGGTGAAAGTCAGCGAAAGGTGACCACAATCGGGTCAGTTACTAGCATTACGTGTGCGCCGTGTGACACTTTCTTTAACCGCCATCTTGTTTTGACTTTTATTTAAATTTAGAACACTGTGATTAACGACAGTTACAGCTATTATGGGTGGTTTACATAGGTTTTTAATATTTAGTAGTTTTAAATGCACCTGCAGTTTAGTTTTCTTAATTGCTACATGGTGATAGAGAAGCAAGTTCATGAAACACGTTTTTATCATTGATTTTTGTAAAGATTTGTCTGTTTTAAATTTCTTAGTCGAGAATTCTATTATATGTATTATTATTTTATATAATTGTACTGAATGATGATAAATGTACCATCATCATAATTCAGTCTTTCGCTGTCCACTGTTGAACGTAAAACTCTCCCATAGATCACGTCCAGACATTTTTTTTTAATGGCTAGTCGTGATTTGCGCAATGCCAATGACGGAAACGGAAGTCCAGACTTGGATACACTATATTTTCTGAATGATCTGATCTGATAAAATATGGGACTTTTAATAATGTTTGAGATAATATTTACATCTTTGATTACTTCGCTTGTGGATGTCGTAAGAGATGACTAAGAGCTTCATGGACCTGGGCCAACTCCACCTGATGCCGTCAGGTCAACAATTACATTCCCAAGGAGGGTTGACGTCTGGCAGGCGGCCGGTCATAAAACTATTGTCAATAACTTATGCGATGTGTACGATGAAAGCAAAGTACATATTGCGTCAACCCCAAGTAATTGGGAGAGCAGGAGGATGTGATTAACATTTACCTATCTTTCTTACCTGTTATCTGCCTTTTATCTACCTCTTTTTTATTTCAACTTACTTTTAAATAATGTAAACTTATCTTAATTTATGAATTTTGGTTTTGCATAGGAATATCATCCGAATACGTTTTTCTGAAAACAATGTCCAGCAAGTCTGGGCTATTATTATAAGTGTATATATAATTATTTAATATGAATTACACTTGAGCACTTTCATTCGTCATTTTACACCATTACAAATTAACGCTTCAAAAGACTTACAAAATGAATATAAAAATGATTATATGACATTCCCACATGCTCGCAAGAAAAAAAAAGCACTAATTTAAAAAGTTAGAATATCTCTTCAAACCGTTAAAATATAAAGGGACATGACATTTCCACATTTCACAGAAAAAAAAAAAAGATTTAGTAACATATAATAATACCCAAGCACTAATTTAAAAAGTTACAATATCTCTTCAAACCGTTAAATAATCTATAAACCCATTTAAAATAGGAACAGTACGTCACGTCACTATAGCGTGATAACTGATCATCATTCAAAACAGTACCGTTATTTAAAAAAATATATATATTCAAAAATATACTTTATTGCCATGAGATAAGATAGATAAAACTGTGTAGCAGTATTAATAAAGATCTGCTGATATTAATATGATTAGGTATACAATGTAGTTAAGATGCGAAGCTATAGCTATGTTTAATTTTTAAAGTCAAGTTTTCTATTGTTACCTCAGATCAATTTTGTTCGAATCATATATTGTCTACTAGCGACCCGCCCTCGCTTCGCTTCGGTTACGTCAGTTCAGTTGTGTAGTTTACTCTCGTTACATAGAATTCCTTTCAGAGGATTTTTTTAAAATCCTACTTCATCTGACCTTAACAGGGCAGAAAAAATGTTTATACCAAATTTCAAGTCTGTAGGAGCTATATTTAAAAAATGACATGTTTACACCGTAGCAACCCCCCTTGCGGGTGGAATTTCGTAAAATACGTTCTTAGCTGACCTTTACTCGGCGAAAGGAATATTCCTAACAAATTTTAAGTCTGTAGGCCTTATGGTTTCAGAGATATCGTGATGAGTCAATACATAGCTGGAAATCTCTTATATCTATATAGATAATCAAACGTAACTTTTTGAGGGTCAAATCTCAGTATAATTTATGGAAATCATTGTAGGTTCTAGCTTAAGGCGTTACAAGGGTGGTTGTGTATTGTGGATTAGTACCAAAAAAGTTTAACATATACTATTTGTCTGTGGTATATATTTGATATCTTGATGTACGCGCATGCCTTTATCAATAGTGAGCAGATATGCGCGGGAAGTATTCCATAATTCTACCACTTTTCTTAGCAACACTTTCATCGATACGCCGTAATGGAAATAAATATTCATATTTCCAAACTGTAATAGGCTAGGAATTTTAAAATTGCCCCCTGTGATGATGGATTAAGAATGTAATATCATCATAATTATCCTGCTCTTAATTATTATTTGAGGCTGACATAACATGCCACCGAAGACAAAGATCGGGTGCCATGGTGGGTCTATGGGGACACGCGCTGCCTCCTCCGTCACCCCGGACCGATTTGGCGGGGCGAGACGCATCCATAGTCCACCGCAAAATGAATAAAAAAAAAGCGTGACATAACATGTACCTACTATTCTACGATCATACGTGTTGCAAAACTTTTCGTAATAATACCTATTTTTTTTTGTGTGTTTTAGTTGTTTGCCTCAGATGGCTATGACAACTTTACCCGGACTGTGGGTGAGTGCAAAACTCTCAACTCTCAACCCAATAAAGTTAAGCGACCGATCTCGAGGGAATAGTATTATTATGCCACCGAAGACAAAGATCGGGTACCGGTGGCCCGTTCGCACGGCGAAGAGAGGAGTCTTTGCACGGTGGGTCTGTAGGGTTGTGTACCGTCTCTTCCGTCGCCCCGGATCGATTTGGCAGAGCGCGACCACATCCATAGCCCGCCACAAGGAAAAAAAAAGGGAATAGTATTATAACCGGCTATTTGCCTTATATTAAACATCTTTGTAGTTATTGGCCAAATGACACCCACAAGCAATGCAATGGTCGGTAGTACCTTTCTGTAGAAATCATGAAACTGGCGAAGAAATTACCAGGCAAGCGCGTCGCGATGCTTATAGAAAATCATGAGCCAAGTGTAACGATTATATCAACATTACTCATTGTGGGACAGCTTATCCAGTAGTGAATATGAACAGACTGATGGATGGATGAATTCATCTATGAAATAATGAAATAGCAATTCTAAATTTCCCATTATAATGATGAGCTAAGAATACAATGTATCTTTATATAATGTATCCCTTACTCTCCTTTGGGAGTAATTAAAACCGTTTGAAAAGAATAAATATAAGTACTCTCTCAGAAAACTTTTTTTTATTGCTTGTGGTGGCAAACGAGCAAGCAGCACACCTGATGTTAAATGTCACTGCCACCCATGGACCTTTGCAATACCAAGGGTATTGCCTACCAATATAAACCCCAAACCCACCCAGTTGGGCTTCCGGCTCTCTCGCTCACCGAACGAAGCGCAATAGCACATTGTCATTACTCAGACGTCGATCTTCTGCTCAGTGTGATACTACCCCGGACGGGCCCGCGGCTGTAGACAAAGACTGTCAACAGCATGGTCCTACCACTAATAAATATTAACTTAGAACAGCTGCAATTGTCACACCGAGTCATAATGCGTGGAGATCATGACATCCTCTGCACTTATGAGTAGGCTTATGTATAGCTGTAGACGTCCATTGCCAGCTATTTGAATGTATAATTAAAACTTACGCCATTTTTTTTCAGGTCACACTCCACCCGAATCATCTAGGATGAAGGAAGTAAGCGTGAGGCTACATCATCTTCTGTTTTACTTCTATCGCCAATTGAGCGGGTCGTCGTGACTGATTCCTTTAATTTGGTGGCCCGCCCAGTTACTCTTTTCAATGCTAATTATGCCAGCCTGTTGTTTAAAAATACAGCTAAGCAGTTATAAGCCCCATCGCTTAGCTTTGAACCAGTATATGGGCACAATGTTTATAAGAACTTTAATATCATCATATCATAACACAGCCACTGAAGACAAAGATCGGGTTCCAGTGGTCCGCTCGCGAGAAGAAAGGCGCATTGCCGAGCGGGTCTATGGGGTCGCGCGCCGTCTTTTCTATCACCCCGGACAGATCTGGCGGGGTGTGACCAGATCCTAGTCCGCGGAAAAAAAAAAAAGGTCGTCATGATATTTGGAAATCAACTCTATTCCAAGAAATATACTCATCATCATTAACCCGTCTGCATCTCACGCTAAGTGGGACCACTACATATCCTTACTTTCAGATATACTCCTGTAATCCATCAGCTTCGCCCACTACTTTCATATTTATAACTTCATTTACATAACACATCTTTCTTTGACTCTCCCTTTCCGGTTCTTAAGTCCATCCACAATCATATTGATAACTCTCCTTATGACACGTCTTTCATTACTCTTTATTATTCGGTGTGGACACCAAGCCAATCTCCCGCTAATAGATGCTTGCTATCATATTCAATGAAATATATTGAAGTATTAATAATTATATTTAAATGGTAACGGAGAAAGAATATATCAATCCCTTTTTTACCTGTGGCAGTAGTAATAGACCACAGATAACATATATACAAGAGAAGGAAAGCTCTATACCAAGCCTTTTGATCAGTTTAGTATTTAAATTATGACGGCCTAACTATGCCGTGGTATTGCAAAGGTCTATGTGCCGCAGTATCATTTACCATCAGGTGTGCTGCCTGCTCGTTTGCCACCATCGGCAATAAAAAGAAAAAAAATACATTTTTCGTCAGCGAAGGACGCTTATGTCCAGCAATGATGCATATATATTTGAAAATTATGATGATTAATAATGTTATTTTTATACACCTACATATTATTTCAAGTTTATCTTATAGATGATAATATTGACAGCATTGACAAGTAATAAATTAAAAGTTAGCAAAGAGAAATGCGTCTGTAATATATACGTATTATATCGTACGACATAATAATGACAGGGTTGTCACTCATATCTCCTGTCTTTAATTTTTGGTGATCTGAAACTTTTCTACCTGCAACCATAAATTGAATGACTTGGTATAAACCATACTCACAGAAAATCAACGTATGAGCAGTAGTGATTTTTCTAGTGCGCTTCTTTCAGTAAGCTTCAAGGTTGAGGGCCAAGTTCCCAATATCGTTGAGCAGAGAAATTGTGACCTTGTTACTTTTTAATCCTATAAGCCAGGATGTAAATGAATTACCATAAATGACATCATGGTTTCTTGCGATACGTAATAAATTTAATTAGAAAAAAAAAATATATAATAAGAGTTGAAAAGAATCCACTTCGAAAGCGAGATGCATGAAATCGACTAATAAGCCAATGAATAAAAGGATGTAGAATTACAAGAGGCACTGCACTTTTTATTGTAGGATTTCTTGAGTAGTACTTCCCAGCTACCATTAGTTGGACTGCTTGCCCGCTTACCAATCAAGGCTATAAAAATGACAACCCGTCGGGCAAAGGAGGCGCATAAATATCCTCACCTTAGTAATATAATAGAAAGCCGTGAGTGATTGTTGTAGATGTAATAGTGGTGAAATATCTGCTATCAAAAGAGATACAAAAAAGTTGCAGTGAAGTATACAGTGTAAGTACGACTTCCCAGCCACTGGAGACAAGGATTCTGGATTACTGGTGACCCGTTCAAACTTTGAGTTGTACGCCATTCCTTCCCCTGCCCTGGGCTGTTTTGTCAGGGTATGCCTAGACAAAAAAAAAGTAAAAAGAGGGTTTGACTGGACTATAACCTATTCAAAACAAGGGTGTTACTTCCTTGTATACCAGTACACTTAAGCTGTAACTGGTGTATGCCTAGTGTATACCAGTACACTTAAGCTGTAACTGGTAAAATATGGAAATCCCTACAATCCCCAATCGATCGACCTGTCGACGCCTAGTAATAAATGTATGCTTCGCCATGGAAATAATGCCATAGGCATCACACTTAATAGATTGCAAATGGTGTGAATGACTAAGTTTTCCCGTAGAAATTCCCTGATCCCTGGTGTTACAGTATGAATGTGTCGAGTGTTTCGTAAGACATATCTGATAATGATTGTTTTGTTGGAAAAACTGTCTAAGTGGACACTAGGAAAATAGACATAATTTCAGCTCGTATTAGTCCCACCACTGGCCTTCACTATATGAGTGAAATTGACCTACAGTACCACACTAATCAGATAGGTAGGAAAAAATATTTTTCGAACTTACCTTCTCTTATAATGACGTTATCTGCATATTCACCTCTCAGGGATATCCCTATCCTATTTTGCGACGTCCACACTGTTAAATTTTTTTGTAAAATTGCAATTGTTTTACAAAACAAATAAGAGCAGAATTCCAAATCAACGTATACTAATACAAACCATAATATAATTCGAGTAAAATTAAAAGACATGTGAAGGAATGAAAGAAACTTACTATAGTGAGTTGTAATTTTAGAATCTTTTTGTAATAATATCAATCAATCTATCAATAAATAATTCTAGGCAAAGTCACTTAGGTAAACTGCTGATCACCAGTACCGATTCATTGACTTCAGTTATATTTTGTATCCGTTGTATTCTTGAGTCACCTTTCCCGTTTTGGAAGAACATTTTTCGAGTGGTAACTACGAATTGGAAGACGTAGCGTAGTAAAGACGACCTACTAAATGACTTGACAAAATCTCAAAAATCATAGGGAACCTTTGGAAGCAAGTGGCACAAGACTGGCTGATGAATGCATAAAGAATCGTCTTTAAAACATCCGTAGGTAAGAAAGAAGACGACGGAATCAATTCTAACTCCGATACCCCTTTTATTAGCCCTATATCACTCATGAACTGGGATTCATTTGATTTTTAAGATTTAATATGATAACAACAAAATAAAAGTCACGTATTTCTGGGTACATTTTTTTTATTATTAGAAAAGAAAATTACAATAATAGGGAGTGTTGCTTTTAGGAAACACTCCTCTTTTTTTTTTAAAGAGGTGGAAGTTTCTAATACAATGTTTAGGTTTTGTATAACATAGCACAATGTCGCATTTCTCGCACACATTATGTGTAAGCACACTTTGGAAACTTACATCTAATTTTTTTAACAGCAAGTAACATTCGAAAATCTCAACCGTCGGTAAACAAATCTCATTTTTTTTTGCATATATCGCCATTTAGTGGTTTTATTGGTACCAGTTATTAAGTTCGGAATATAGGCTATAGGCAACAGTGCATGTTTAAGTAATAAAATCAATTTTAATAAATCTGGAGTCGTTTGAACGGTTTGTTGCTTACAAGCTACATACACTACGCTACAGAGGGTTAAGTGGATGTAAAATATATTTTTTTTAATTTTTAGATGTTTTAGACAGCCCTAGGGTCTGAGTATACCGTTATGCAGCTAACAAGCATAGACGTGCATACGGGGTCGCTTTCTCGCCACATCGCGGTCACCCCGTTCTTCGAACGTTTAGCCGATAATAACGCCAATGACCGGAGATTGCTTATTTCAATGTCAATAACAAATGGTTAGATTTTTATTATTATTATTTAGTTTATTTTATAAATTCACACGCATAGAATATACACCTACGTGTGGTGACGGAGTAAGAATACAATTCACCACCCCATATCTTACACGTGGCTGATCGTAAGAGACGACTATGGGATATAAAAGGCATATAACATCTATGCAAGAGAAGGAAAACTCGAAACGAAACCCTATATCAACACGTCTGACCAGCGTTGTATAGTAGGTCAATTGCTTTCCCATTACGGAGAAGGCCCGAGCCCAACAGTGGGACATATATAGCCTGTGATGATGTATAGAATATTATATAGAAATGCTATGTGGTAGCGGCTACGAATATTACGAACCTTTTGCTTGTGGATGTCGTAAAATACGACTAAGAGCTTTATAAAAACCTGGGCTAACTCTACCTGATGCCGTTTGATCATCATTTATCATTTCATCTTCAGGTTAGGCTGTTAGGCTCGAGCCTCCTCCATAATGAGAGGGATATTGACTGAAATTGGCCATGCTAGTCAGACGTGTTGGTTTTGGGTTTCGTGTCGAGTTTTCCTTCTCTTGCATAGATGTTATATATACATTTTATATCCCTTAGTCGTCTCTTGTGATCACCTGCGGGTAAGATAATGGGTGGTGATTTGTATTCTTGCTATGTCACCACACGGATAACGATGCCATTTAGTCAACAATTATTACTATTGCCAACCATGTTTTTTTCATTATAGACGAACGAGTACAAATTTCGTCGACCATGAGTAATTGGGATAAGAGTAGAAGAATGACGATGACATGTATGTATATATTTTTTTTTGTACAGCACTTAAAAATAATGTATCGCATGATATTTCACGAATATAATAGTGCTACACCATTTACCAGTTTTCTGTCTACAGCCGCGGGCCGGTCCGTCCAGGGTAGTATCACACTCTCGCAGAAAACCTACGTCTGAGCAGTGGCAATTTGCTTTTGCGCTTCGTTCACTGATCGAGAGAGTCGGAAGTACACCTTTCTGGGTGGGTTTGGGGTTTTCATTGCCAATGCCCTAGCTATACTCTGGTATTGCAAATGTCCATGGACGGCAGTAACACTTCAGATGCCTCGTTTGCCACCATAAGCGATTAAAAGAATATGTACAATTAATTGAAAACAAATTACATCTACACAATTTGTTGTTGCACAAAATATTAGAATCGAACTGACGGTACTTAAACTGTAGATCAGTATCTTAACCACTACACCATTTGTGTATTGTCGTCTCGTCTCGGCTTATAAAAGTCCCGTTGCTGGGCTGGAACCTCCTTTACAATGAGAGGTCAATGAAGCGGTATCAGTGGCCGGACCAATGTCGATGGGGAGGGAATACGGTGTGTTATGGGGCCACGCGCTGCCCTTCCGTAGCCTCGGATGGAACGGGCGACGTGTGCCCACACCATAGCCTACCATAAAAAAAGGTGGTTGACGTCAGGCAGGCACCCGGCCACAAAACTATTGCGAATAACTTTTGCAATATGTACGCTGGAAGAGAATTACATATTGCCTTGATCCCAAGTAATTGGGATAAGAGTATGAGAATGGTGATGAAGATGCTAGTAAAAACACTAGTCATAGATCTTTGTTTTCAAACACTGCGTCGTATTTAAATGCTAGAATCCACTTAAAGCATATCGATCACGCCATCTCACAGTCTAAAAAAGTGGCTTGCTATATCTCTGGTCCATTTGGGTTGGCATAGCTCACGTTTCAATTGCAAACATTTCGTATTACCTACAATTTATTGTAATAATGGATTCTGTTTACAACCATTACTCGTCTTATTTTTTCTTTTAAAAAAGACACCACCCTTTTTTTTTTATTGGTGGGCTATGGGTGCGTCTCGCCCCGCCAAATCGGTCCGGGGTGACGGAGAAGGCGGCGCGTGACCCCATAGACCCACCAATAAAAAAAAAAAAAAAAAAAAGACACCACCCTGCACTAAGGAAATAATCCTAGTCTTGCGGGGGACTTTACGAACATACAGTTAATGCAAACAAAGTATACCCATACTCAAAACAATAGTTTGTGGATCGTACAAAATATTGTCCTGCGTGGGAATCGAACCTATGTCACTGGCACGGAAGGTCGATGTCTTAACCACTACGCCATCTTTGCAGTCAAGTCTTATACTTTGCCTACGAAAATAGCCTTCCTTTTAATAAAGCCATTTATTTCCATATCCTTCTTCTTACATTTCAAATGTTGTTAGTACTTGATTGTTAGTAGTTTTACTTAATATCTAGGTGTTAGTACAGATTATTTGTTTTGGATATGGACCCCTTCTCGGGTAAAGGCCTCCTCCAGTTTCTTCCATGCGTCTCTGTCTAAGCCAATACTCTGCCAGTCTTTCCCTGCTATCTCTACTAAATCGTCAGCCCACCTTCGTTTCGGCCTGCCAACTCTTCTTTTTCCTGTTGGACCTTACCAACATGTAGTTCTGAGTGTCCACCTATTGTCTGTATAGCGTGTTACATGACCGGCCTATTGCCACTTCAGTTTTAGGGCTTGCGTGAGGGCATCGGTTAATTTTGTTTGTTGTCTAATAACTTCGCTTTTTACTTTGTGTATTTTTCTTATATTTAGTATGCTCCTTTCCATGGCTCTCTGTGTTGTTATCATAGTAAGATTGGACACTTGTGCTGCCATCCATTTTTCCTGCGATATACTGTTTAAGACTATCTGTATAATGTTTTTGTTCTTCATCCGTCTTTGGGGTTTTTGGCAGTAGGTTAAAGTTTCTTCTGCTAAATTTTGGCTGGTTTAAGAGGAATGTCGCTCTTATTAGTCTGTGATCAGATTGGAACTTTACATTATTGAGGACTTCGTAGTTTTGGATTTGTTTAGGGACGTTTGTCATAATATAGTCTATTTCGTTCTTGACACTTTCGTCTGGTGATTTCCACGTCCATTTTCTGCTAGATCTTTTTTTTTAAAGTAAGTATTAATTATTGCTAGTCTATGTTCGAACGCATATTCTAATAGTCGTTCTCCTCTTTCGTTTCTTTTGCCTATGCCATAGTTTCCCATAGTAAGATTTTTTTCTTCTTTTTTGGGTTGCCCTATTTTGGCATTAAAGTCCCCTATTACCAAAACTTTCTCATCCGCCAATGCGTGAGCTCTTTTAAGGTCGGTGTATAATTTTTGTATTTCAGCTTCATTGGATTTTTCTGTCGGTGCGTATGCCTGGATTATAGAAATGTTTAATTCTTCAAATTTTACTTGTAATAATGCTACTCTTTCTGATATACCAGCAAAATTTATTATATTATTTTTCCATATCTTTTTTTATTAAGAAACCTACTCCGTACATGCCTTTTGTTTCTCCAATGTAGCAGAAAATGTAGTCTGAGTATTCTTCTATCTGGCAACCCATTCTTCTGATTTCCGAAAGTCCCAGTATGTCACAATTTATACTTTCTAATGCATTGGTAAGTTCTAGATATCGATGTGTTGATGCCAGCGACCTCACATTAAAGGTTCCGACTTTTATACAGTGCTTATATTTTTTGTTCGGTTTGATGATTTTTCCTTTAGGTGGCGGGTGGTGGTCGGACTTCTTATGGTGATGATCGGTCGGCTGTGGGAATGTGGTAGCAGTCAGAAGTTCGGTGTTATTTTTGCTTGTAAGTATTGTTTGCTTGTTTTGTAGGTTCTGTAGTATTTCTGGAGGGTTGTGGTCGTACTCTTCCACGGGGACCAGCCGGCTTGGACCTTGGCCTTCCTTTTAAGTTTATTAAATTCTTTAGTGACGGATTAAGCAAATAAAACGCTATTTCCGAGAGATATAATTTAGCTTATAATTTGCTTATTTCCTCACTAAAAAGAATAACTTAAATAAATCACGGAATATCCGTGTGGTGACGAAGTAAGAATACAATTCACCACCCCCTTCTTATCCGTGGGATATCGCAAAAATGCTAAAGGATATAACATGGTTATAGCATCTCTGCAAGAGAAGAACTCCATATAACATTCTATACCAACCATCTGACCGGTCTGATATAGTATGTAAATTTTCCTCTTATTGTGGGGGGGCTCGAGCCCAGCAGTCCAGCTCAGCAATGGGACATATATCAGCCGTGATGATGAAATGCAGTATAAAATATGAATCTTAAAAACTTTAATTTACACATAAAAAAATCCGTCATCATCAAACACTAAGAACATAATAAAAGAAAAATAATAGAAAATCGCTCTACATAACCCAATTCCCCCTCTTGACCCCCTCTTTCCCGCACGCAACACTTTGCATTGACATTCAGTGCAGGCGGTGAACGACCCCACTTTCACTACGTCCGGCCACGCCTACTATACCCGCTGCTTTCCTGTTACGTAATATTTGCGATGCGTGCGCGCATGAAAATGATCAAGAGTAGTTGGCCAGTGTTATTATAACATATTAGCTATGCCAGTTGTTTCGCTTGCATGGATATTATACTTAGCTATTTAAATGTTATTATTTTGTTTCAATATCCACGTCGCCCCATTATTTTGGTAGTAATAACTAAAATAATAACTACCATAATACATCTTTTCACCATTTTTGTTTTCTTATTAGTTGCTATGTAACGGTGCCTGTATAGAATGCTTGATGCCCGATATGCCATTATTACCCAATATTGTTTACTCCAAAACCTTCAGAACCAGGCTTCGAATGCGCATTTGCAGTCGAACCGTCATGAAGATGCCAAGTTTAGGAGTAAAACATGTGTCGAATCCATATTCCCATTTCTGTGGCAAATTGCAAGTTGAAGTTCTAAAGGCTGCTCCTTACAGGAGTAAGATTTCCTTATATCGTATTCCATCTTGACTTCCAGCAACCTTCACCAAGTCACCCGTCCACCTGGTGGGAATCTATCACATTAATTCAATATTCATTTTTAGATATCATCATCAACCTGCTCTTATCCCAATTTATTTGGGGTCGACGCAATATGTCTTCTCCTTCCATACAACTCTATCAGACGTCATCTCTATGGTCACTCCTTGTCTATCCATGTCATGTTTCACGCAGTTCATCCATCTTTTCTTCGGTCTTCCCTTACCCGTAGCCTTCAACATTCATACTTAAAGCTTTCCTCACAACATTAGTTTCATCCCGTCTCATCACATGTCCATACCATGTCAATCTTTCACTCCTTAATTTTTCCGTCACTGGCGCAACTTTCAAACTTCCTCACTTTCTCTCTTATATGTTGCATTCATGCATTTTTAGATATCATGATACGAAATTAAGTAGGTAATATTATTTTAAAGGTTAAAATCAAAATATTCTTGAAGCTTTATTATTTGGTTAAAGTTATGACAGCACCGGAGATCATTTATCAATCAAATTCAATTATAAACTTTGATAGATTGATTATATAGTTCCAAAAACGTCGGTAAGTCAGTGAGGCATATTTAAAAGTTCAACAATGACGCAATAAAAGTAGTTGTGACGCAATTAAAATAAATGAATGACGTCCAAGAGGACCATAAAGGCAATCAATTCTACTAAAGTTTGCATAATAAAAGTCTATGGAAAACTTTTTTTAAATTCAAAGCTCGTACTCTCAAGGAATTCAATGATCTTTGTAATTTCAACTGTTTGATACGTCATCCCTTTGCCTTTATTACATGAAATTATTACTAGATTTATAAATACACACACTCTCGCAGAAATCGACGTCTGAGTGGTGGGAATTTGGTACTGTGCTTCGTTCGGTGAGCGAGAGAGAGCCGGAAGTCCAACTTTCTGGGTGAGTTTGGGATTTTCATTGGTAGGCAGCGGCCCTTTACAGTTAAAACATTACTTATTTTTACTGATCGTCGCGCCGCCTACAGATTGTTTGTACAAACATAGCTGCCATTTTGTTGTAATTGTCAAAAGTTTGACAACTGAGAATTGTTATATTTTGTTCCTAGCGTATGTACTTATTGTCAATAATCTATTTTCGGTTATTAATGTTCGTTCTGGAAATTATCTCAATTTTCATTATTAAGTTTATACTATTGCCGTTTCGTTAACGGCTAATATGTTATTTTTATATTTCAGGGTAGGTTTCATAGTAAAGAAAAATCCTATATAATTACATACACACAATATGTAGATACGTAGGTATATATGTATATTACTTCAACTTTAGTTCACCGCCTTAGCTCTAGGTAGCAGCACTTTCCATACATGCATATTTTACCATCGAGTTGCCACTCTTTTTCAGTTAATATAATTTTAATCTTTTGCAGCGGTCGAGCTATACCCTGGTATTGCAAAGGTTCATGGGCGGCAGTAGCACTTACCATCAGGTGTGCTGCTTTGTTCGTTTACCATCAAAAGATATTAAAAAAAAAAGATTTGATATCGACGTACGATGATATACCTACTCCTTCGACCGGTCCCACTTTTTACCAAATATTTTTTTTCAACTAATCTTGCAAATTTCTTTTTAGTAACATATGCCACAAGGGTCAAAGAATTTTTTCATCAAACCCGCATAAAGTGCATGCGTATTTATTTTTTTTTTCTATTTAAAAAAGGCTATAGTCTGAGCCTGACCACCCTTCGTCTCTGTCGTCAGACTTGACAGTAAGGTTAAGTTAGATTAGATATTAAACTCCCTCTAATAAGATGTTACGACAAGTGGTCTTGGGCTTCTTGTAACCAATGCTTTACTGTGAATTTTCATCATCATCATTCCAGCTCATATATGTCTTTCTGCTAGGGTCATTATCATTGCATAGAAAGTGTAGTACAACACTACGCCTTCTTTGCAGACAAAAATATCTTTTTAACATAAATAAATAACTAATTCCTTTATATATTATGTCATTATGATATAATATAAAAAAAAGGAATTCTTTATATGCGTTAGGAAGCAAAGAAAGCATTAATTATAATTGTATATACATATAAATTGTTGCAAATATTACCGACACGTGACGCAACAGTGAAACGGTCGAGGAAACGTTATAATTTTACGTAACCAGGGCCTTGAACCTTGTGCGGAACCTGCTACTAGTTGAGTGACTGTCAGGAAATCGGATTTATAAATCGTATAGACTTTCGTGGTCATTGTCGATTTGAAGGTGGACATTAATATATAATTAGTTAATGAATATCTGGAAAGAATGCCGATCGAACGTCTGGTTAAGAAGATATACAATGCAAAAGTGGAAGGATGTAGGTACCCGGGGAGACCGAGACTAACCTACTTAGACCATATTGGTCACGTACTGAAGGAAGGTGAAGTCAAGAGTCGACAAAACCGGCGAGCGTGTATGAAAAGAATTATGAATGTTGAGGAAGCGAGTGAAGTATGCAAGGATAGAGTTCTCTGGCACTCTGTTCTCTCTGCCTAACCTGCAAGGGATATGGCGTGATGATAAGTATGTATGTATATATTAATTAATGATCATTCTATTGTTATTAATTTGAATAAACTTTTTTTTATTGCTTATGGTGGCAAACGAGCAAGCAGCTCACCTTATGGTAAGTGTAACTGCCGCCCATGGACCTTGGCCGGCACCAAGGGCACAGCTTAGCCGCTACCTAACAGTGAAAACCCCAAAACCACCCAGAAAATGGGGCTTCCAGCGCCTTCACTCTTCGAACGAAGTACAGTAGCATATTGCCATTGTTCAGTGGTCGAACCACTACAAAAAAAATATGATTAAAATATGATCTATTAAACTTGACGCTTAGCGACCATATCACCTAAAATTAAAATCATTAACACAAAAAATCTGATCGCATGCCTGACGTGAAATCTTTTTTTGGGATTGTAATTATTGGCCAGACAACATCATATGGAGTAAGCCTAAGTTTATGTTTAGCTTTCATGACATACATGAGCAATCTAAGAATTGATAATATTCACAACTATCGCACAACAGGGAAGCTGTTACAACTTATAAGCTGGAAATAATTATTATAAATTTCACCTGCAATCTGTATCAATAGTATCTAATCACAGAACTGCAGGTGTTATGCGGTTTAGTGTTTTTTTTAAAGTATTCTTTTCATATTGATAACATTGAATTGCAGTAGCTATAATGTTATCAAAAAAAAAGTGTATTTTTTTTTCGACGATTGTGTTGATTACGACAATTTTCCGGAGATTGTTAAGACATCTCAGCTATGTCCCACTATCTTGAGCATCCTTAACTATAGAAAGGAAGTTAGCCTATTATGTGACGCTGTTCAGAGAGTTTTATTACGAATGCTTCTCTGACACTAATTTTATATATCGTATTCGCTTTTTCCGACATCTAAGAGCAAGATAGGGGGTGGTTAATTGTATTTGCCGTCCGTCACCTCACAGAAAAGGCTTATTAATAAATCGTGGATTAAATGACCTAAATCAAAATCAATTATATTTCTTCATTGTTCACTTATTTTACATGGTTTCCTCCGCATTAAGAGAAATATTGACTTATTATACCACGCTGGTCAGACGAGTTGAATTGATTTCTAAGAATTGCCATTCTTTTTTCCATCGATATTTTCTGTATACATCCTTTTTTTTGGCAGCGGGCTACGGTACGTCACGCCTCGCTAATATATCCTTTAAAAGTCATTTATCTATAACCGAGGGTAAGCTGGTGAATTATATTTTTACTTTGTCGACAAATTAAAAAGAATAGCTATTACTAAGTGTTATTTATATGACATGAAAATCCCCCAGCTCAAATACTATGGTTGAAAATTATAGACAATTTTTAGACCAACTCAAACACAGACTAGTAATTAGTATGCGTATTTATATATTTTCTTTTATTATACACATATTTAATCATTACTGGCTTTTTGTCTCAAATTTATATGTATTATAAAAAATATCAATCATTATTTTCTTCGACAGCTTACTATTATCCCATTTATTTGGAGTGAAAGATACCACAAGACTTAATTCAGGAGGTTACACGACCAAATTGGACAGTCACTGGATAGCTCCCGTACAAAGCCATTATCATCATCAAACATATTGCTGAATATCTTGCAATATAATAGATTGCAATAGAAAGGGAAAAAAAAAGATATTTGGGGTGGACGCAATTTGTACTCCTCTCCCACCGTATATTTTGCAAAAGTTATTGGCAATAGTTTTATAACCGGCCAATCATTTTGGGAATGTAATTATTTCCGTGTGGTGACGGAGTAAGAATACTATTCACCATCCCATATGTTAACCGTGGGTGATCGTACGAGATGACTAAGGGATATAAAACGTATATAACATCTATGCGAGAGAAGAAAAACTCGAAACAAAACCCTATACCAACACGTCTGACCAGCGCGGTGTAGTAGGTTAATTGCACTCCCACCACGGAGGAGGTCCCGAGCCCAATAGTGGAACATTCATGGGCTGTGATGATAATGATGATGAATTATTGACCAAACAGCATCAGGTAAAGCTGGTCCAGTTTGATATAAAGCTCTTAGTCGTATTTTAGGACATACACAAGCAAAGTATTTTTTACTTTGTATATTTGTTTCGTTAACCTATCTTCACTCATTCTTTTTACTTTTTACTTCCATTCTACGTAATGTAAATAGTTATTGGCAATAGTTTTATGACCGGCCGTCTGCCTGACGTCAACCCTTTTTGTAAACGTAAATTTTGATTAGATGGCATCAGATGGAGCTAGCTCAGATATGTAAACAGAAGCAGATTAAACGTTGAGAGCGCCGTAAGCAAGCATATTATTGGCGCCCCTATATTAAAAATAAAAACTGGTAGTAAAAATTTGATGACTGTAATTGGTGTTGCTACATGTGTAGTAGAAGTTATTTTACAATTTGGCCCTTGCGCTGTTTTGTACCCTCGCGCCACTAGGCACGTGCCTAGTCTGCCTTAAGGATAATCTGCCTCTGTATGTAAAGCTTTTATTCGTCTTTATGACACTCTCGGGCAATATAAAGGATAGTAGTATTCGTAGCTATCACCACACAGGATAATAAAAATATCAATAATATTAAATATTGAATTATTTCAATGGCAGTGAAATATTCAATAGCTTGTCAAAAAAAATACATATTTCTCAACGACATAGCTTCCAAGATCATCGACCTCATCTCAGTACCTCTAGCTTTCTAGTTATCTAAGCTTGAAATAGTAAACAACTGCACAACGGTTGTGAGTTCAAGGCCCGGCAGTTGCGTAACGTCGTGACGTCACCAGGTCGACGCTCGCGCAGAATTCTGTGCATACTTTTATTATCTGCGCCACGCCAAATGTTTGCCAGTTATTTTTAATAATAAATTTTATAATTCAATGTCTTTGTTAATGTTTGTTTACGTAATTTTTGCATTGATTTATGAATTCTTATGTATTTCTTACTATAAGTATAGAAACTAAGGTGGAGTCAAGAGTCTCCGAAACCGGCGAGCGTGTATGAAGAGAATTATTATTATGAATGTTGAGGAAGCGAGTAAAGTATGCAAGGATAGAGTTCTTTGGCAGTCTGTTCTCTCTGCCTATCCCGCAAAGGACATGGCGTGATGGTATGAATGTATATATGTATAGAAACTTACCTATATTTAACTTGATTTTTAGTCGTACGCCTATATTCTTTATATGTAAGTATTTTACTTCAAAATTGTAGTCCCTCCGTTTAGAGGAAAGGATGATCATCATTATCTCAACTCATATATGTCCCACTATTGGGCTCGAGCCTCATCCAAAACAGGCCCTCCTGTGGAAATTAAATTACCACAGCACGCTAGTCAGACATGTTGGTATAGGGTATTGTTTCGAATTTTCCTTCTCTTGCATAGATGTTATATGCGTTTTATATCCCTTAGCCGTCTCATACGATCGCCCACGGACAAGATAAGGGATGGTGAAATGTATTCTTACTCCGTCACCTCACGGAAACTTGGAAATATAACCTAACCTAATAAACTATTAATCCATATGAGCTCGTACGATGAATTGTAATCGAATTTTCCCTTTACACCGTTTTACATGTTGACCATGACAGGTTCCTAACATATACTCAGGATTAATGTTTTTTTTTTGTATTAAAAAGTATATACTTTTCTACTATGCTAACTAGAATGTGCCGGTCGATTAAGACCGCTGCGTCTCATGCACAAACAGTCAGCAAGTCAAACAAGCAGGTAGAAAAGATACATTAAAGAAAATTTCAAAATTTTATCAATTGCTATGCTATTACTAGTTTCGTTTTAACAGTTACTATTATGATATCTAGACAGATAACAGTAAATATAAGTTTTAGCGCGCGGACCTTCTTAGACCTAAACGGTATTCATTGTAAGCTAATATCCGCTGCAAATGTAATTGAATACTGAGTACTCATACTATAAACGTACCTAAGACCGATGTACATCTTTCATTATAATTACAAATTTATTTCAAAGTCCAGCCAAAGCCACCCACGTCTAAAAATACAATGGCATCTGCCTAGAATCTATTATAAAAAAAAAATCGTTTTCCCCGCCAATATTGTTTTTAAATATCGAACGACGCACTATTTCGAACAGTAGTGCCGTTATTTTTTTTTTTATCCGTAGAAAGTGAGAAAGCACTGTGCAATGCAGATTACGTCCAGACATGTAGCATTACGTCACAAGCGGCCATTGACCGGCAGCCATGACAGTTGTCAGCCTATGTAAATAAAAAGCATAAAATAAATTCTATTTTCATTGTAACTATAACAATTACGAAATAGAAATTATTTTATATTGAATAAAATTGTAGTTTTTATTTAGTTGGAATGTCAATCCATCCATCCGTAAGCCCATAGACTTTCCAATATAGGATAAATCTGGTAGTATAAATTAGGTAAGCCATAAAGTAATAGTAGTTCTTCTTCTTCTTTTTATGTATTGACAATCAGCTACTTATACAAACCACTGTTTCCAGTGTCGAGTTATAAATTTCTTCAAATCTTTAGTCTCTTCAGGTTAACCATTGTCCGTCATTATGCCATATCCTAGCCATCAACAGTGCTATGGCCACACTTTAATGATATCTTCTGGGAGTTTTGATAGAAAACGAAATTCGTTGTAAAGCACTTTTATATCATATTCACTACATTCCAGCAGTTGCTTCGCATTACATTATATAAAATGGCATCAACATTATTTATTATAACACGTTAAAGCACTAATATATTGAATATAATACAAGACCGCCCCGTGAAGTTTTCAGATACCGCGTCATGGTAGTTACTAATACTTTTTCTATATTTTGGTAAAAGTCCTTTTTGAAGTGAGACTTGTAATGCGACTTCCAACAAGGTTGCGTTAAACGTTTAACGCAATGGCACTCAAACGCATGCACGTAGTATGTTACAGGCCAGGGCGAGCGTTAGCGACGAGTAGCGTCCAATATACCAACGCAAGAGGGAGAGAGAAGGAAAGATACACAAAGGTAGAAAGTAGGAGAGATAAAAAGAGTGAGTCCGAAGCACATGCACGTGGTATTCTTGCTATGCAGCGAAATAAACAGTGTGAGCGTAGTGAAATTAGCTGAAATACGTACTTGTTGTTCTATTTTAATTTATAATATTCATTATTTTCATAGGTTTAAGTTTTCACTTCTGTCAGTAGACCTCATGACTGCTTTCTGTTTTTTTTCCTGGATAATGTTTACCCCATTGCATTATCTGACTCTAACTAAATGTATGCGAATTTTCAAAACGATCAATCAGTTAAGTAGTAAAAATGTTAAACATTGACAAACCATTCGCTAAATAGTTTATTTGCAAATTGGTAAGTCAGTCCAATCCAAATTTTCCATCGTTAGAATCAATGTTATGCGAAATTGTTGGGGGCGGAATCGAACATTAACCCAATCGACCGATGTCGGTCAATCACCCGATGGTTATGACGCATCGGTCATTAATGCAAGTCATACCATTACTCGTGGTTGTTTATTTAGGAAACTCGAAAGTTCAGTTATGACGTAACTACGAACCAGCCCTTTTACTGCTAAGCTATAAGAGAATGGACTTTTGAATGACCTATGAAAATACTATAATTAATTAAATGGTCTTCATCTCAGCTTATATATGTCCCACTGTTGGGCTCAAGTCTCCGTTACATTGGGAGGGAAATTGACCTACTATACCACGCTGGTCAGGCGTGTTGGTATAGGGTTTTGTTTCGAGTTTTCCTTATCTTGCATAGATGTTATATGCGTTTTATATATCTTAGTTGCCTCTTATGATCTCTCACAAGTAAGATAGAGAGTAATGAATTGTATTTTTACTACTTACATCACCACACGAAAAATGTTACTCTTACATTAAATGCTACCGTTATTAAAATAAATATATTCTGTGGTATCTACGAATACTACCAACCTTTACTTTGCTCGTGGATGTCGTAGAAGAGCTTTACATCAACCTTTTTTTTAATTTTTTTTTTCGCAAGGTGGTACGATGGATGTGGTCCCGCCCCGGCAAATCGGTCCAGGGCGACGGAAGAGGCGGCACGCAATCCCATGGACCCACCCTGCAAACACCTCTCTTCGCCGTGCGGGCGGGCCACCGGTACCCGATCTTTGTCTTCGGTGGCCAGCCCGGCGGTATACCTTTGCGGGTTCCTCTCTTGTCGATGCCCCGACAGCTTTCGCCGTCGGTGCGTCGCCTTCACGCGGTGGCCTCACGTCGGGTGACCGGACAATTCAGCGGTCCGATCACCCGAAGCCTTGGTTAGGGCGGCATTAGGCGCAGATATTCGCGCCTGTGCCGCCCCGGCCGCTGGCGGCGGCCCGGATCGCGGCAATCCTCCCGGACTCGTTTAACCGCCTCCTTCTGCGAGATGACAGCCTCGCAGAAGGCGGCGACCACGTCCCAGTTCCTGACGCTGTCAACCATCGCTTTCGCAACAGCAGGCAGCGTCAGGTCGGCACCGATGATAGCGACGAGGTCGCGGCGCTGCCCGTACCAGCTCGAACATTCCTCGAGCGTATGTTGCGCCGTGTCCTCGTCACTACCGCAATGGTGGCAGGACGGAGTCCACTCCCTCCACACAAGCGTGTGCAGGTACTTGCCGAAGCAACCGTGCCCCGACAACACCTGCACCAGTCGGAAAGAGAGGACCCCGTGCCGCCGCTCCATCCACTCCATCAGTACGGGACGGAGGGCCTCAACGGTAACAACACCGTGTCTAGGCCTCTCCTGTCGCGTAACCCAACGGGCGATGATGTCTCGGCGGGCGTCCTCGCGCCAGGTGGCCATCTCGCTCAACGATGGGGAGCCATCTTCATCGCGCACTGAGGTAACCCGCCGGTAGAAGTCGGAAAGCATCTCCGCCTCTAGGTCCCACGGGGGTGTCCCGGCCAGTAGCCATGCCGCCTTGGTCGATACCGTGCGGTACCCGCGAATGGCTCTGACTGCCATGACTCTCTGTGGTCTCCATACAACAGCCCTGAGCTGGGCGTTCACAGTCCTCGCCAACACGGGTGCGCCGTACATGGCCATCGAACGGATCACCCCCGCATACAGTCGTCGGCCCTCGAAGCTGGGTCCATCCACGTCCGGCATGAGCCGCGATAGGGCGGACGCCGACCAGCCGGGGAGCAATTCGGCGAAAATACTCCCGGAACCACCATCGCCCGTCGAGCACCAGACCCAAGTACTTCATATGGGCCTGGATAATGATCTGGATGGAGTTGACGACTAACGAGGCGCCGATTGGCAGCCTTACGCGTGGCCCATGGAATAATAGGGCCTCCGTCTTATAGCTTTAAATCAACCTGGGCCAACTCCACCTGATACCGTTTGATCAACAATTACATTCACAAGGAGAGTTAACGTTAGGCAGACGGCCGGTCATAAAACTATTGACAATAACTTTTGCAATATATAAGTGGAGTGCATATTGTTTTGATCACCAATAATTGGAATAAGATATGATGTATTGAACAAATATGTGTATTATCTTCTCAGCTCGAGAGTCCATAGGACGGCTTGTATTGCACTGATCTGACAATATTAAAATAGAAATATTATATTGAATTTTCATTTTTTTTAAAAAGACATGCATATTATAATACTCATCATTCTCCTACTCTTATCCCAATTACTTGGGGTCGATACAATATGTACTCTTCTTTCATAGTACATATTGTAAAAGTTATTGGCAATAGTTTTATGACCGGCCGCCTGCCAGACGTCAACGTCCTCCTTGGGAATGTAATTATTGACCACACGGCATCAGATGTAGTTGGCCCAGGTCGATATATTATAATATAATACTATACATGTATATTATAATACTCATCATTCTCCTACTCTTATCCCAATTACTTGAGGTTTTATGACCGGCCGCCTGCCAGACGTCAACTCTCCTTGGGAATGTAATTGTTGACCAAATGGCATCAGATGTAGTTGGCCCAGGTCGATACATCTCTTTTGGCTGGAGCTCGGCAGGCGTCCAGGTGCTGGAGAATCTCCCACTAAGATGTTTCCGATGTCTGGAACTGGGACATACAACCCCTCTGTGCCCATCCTCTGTCGACCGTTCTGGACTTTGTTTCCGGTGTGGCGGTATCGGGCACATGGCGGCCGCTTGTATGGCACAACATCGCTGCGCGGTATGTTCAGATGCGGGTCGCCCAGCAGAACATAAGATGGGAGGGAGACTGTGCAAAGCCCCGAAATCAAGAGGTAAGGTGGCCCTAGGACCTCGGGCCGCTGTGCCTAGTACGAGCCGCCAGGCCCAGGAGGAGGTTGAAATGTCCCCTTAATGGGAGACAAAATCCGCTTCCTCCAGGCGAATCTGAACCATTGCGCCGGGGCTCAGGACCTGCTACTGCAGTCCATGGCGGAGTGGGGTACAGACCTGGCGGTGGCCTGCGAGCCGTATTTCATTCCTGCCTCACCTAGTTGGGTGGGGGACCTGAATGGGGATGTTGCTGTCCTGACAAGAGGGAGTGCCGGTCCTCCCCTCTCTATTCTGGAGAGGTGCAATGGCTTCATTGTGGCGGGGTGGCGAGACTTCGTCATAATTGGCATCTATTTTTCTCCCAACCGCAGCCTGGCGGAGTTTGAGCTTTTCTTAGACTCCGTCAGTGCTGCGGTCCGTCGCCAGTCGCCGAGGAGAATTGTAGCTCTCGGCGACTTCAACGCGAAGTCTCGTGAATGGGGGAACCCCGCCACAAACGCCAAGGGAAGAGCCGTTGAAGAGTGGTCTATTCTCTCCAACCTATCCCTCCTCAATAGAGGGACAGTTCACACTTGCGTGCGATATCACGGAGGGTCCGTGGTGGATCTTTCTTTTGCCACTCCTGGTGTCGCTCGCGAGGTAAATGGTTGGAGAGTCGAGGAAGGGGTGGAGACCCTCTCAGATCACCGGTATATACGGTTTGAGGTCTCCCCCCCTCCGGGATCACTAGGGCCCCGGCGTGGAAGGAGAAGTGGTCTTCCCAAATGAGCCATTGGGCAATTTAACCCAGAGATGGCCCGGGAAGCCGCCATTGTACAGCGCCGGGGTTTCATGGGACAGCACATCACGGGAGTGGATAGGCTCGCAGGCCATTTGAGGAGTTTCCTGCAGACGGCGTGTGATGCGGCGATGCCGAGGGCACGGCGAAGGCCGCCGCGGCGACAGGTTTACTGGTGGTCGCCCGAAATTGCCGATCTTCGGGTGGCCTCCAACCGATCGCGGCGTGCCTACGTCCGTTGCAGACAGCGAAGAGACCGGGACGACGTCCTTGAGGACCAGCTGCGGATGGAATACAAAACGAGGAAGAAGACTCTGCAGCTGGCCATCGGCCAGGCGAAAGAGAGGGCTCGCTAGGAGCTTCTTGCGGGTCTCGATAGGGATCCCTGGGGGCGCCCATACCAGAGGGCACGGAACAAGCTCCGTGCCTGCGGCGCCCCCATAATTGAAACACTGGATGCGGCTTTCCTATCGGGGCTAATTGGGGAACTATTCCCACACTCCACGGGACATGTTCCCCCCAGGATAGCTCCTCGGTCGGTGGTGGAAGAGGAAACACCTATTGCCCCCATCACCGACGATGAATTGGAAGTGGCCCTCTCCCGACTTAAAGGGAAAAGGAAAGCGCCTGGTCCGGACAGTGTCCCGGGACTCGTACTCGGCGTCGTCGCAGAATACTGCATGGATGTACTTCGGGAACTGCTCAATGAATGTTTGAGGTCCGGGCAGTTCCCGGAACAATGGAAGAGCGGAAGGCTTTGTTTGCTGCGGAAGGAGGGTCGCCCAATCGACTTTCCTTCTTGGTGCTTGCGGACCGTCTTGTCCGGCACCTCGAGGCTATCGGGCCGGGACTGTCGGCAAATCAGTTTGGGTTCAGGTGCGGCCGGTCAACGATCGACGCTTTGGCCGCCCTGAAGACCCTAGCCACCGAAGCGGTGGCAAAACAGGATGTGGTCCTGGCAGTCTCGCTCGGTATTAAAAACGCCTTCAATAGTCTCCCACACGAGACTTTAAAGGAGACGCTCCGATATCATGGGGTGCCTCTGTATCTCCGGAGGCTGTTGGAGGCGTACCTCGAGGGAAGGCACGTGCTCTGGGAGGGGGACAACGGGCGCATGCATCGTCATAGGGTAGAATGCGGCGTTCCACAGGGTTCGGTCCTTGGTCTGACTTTGTGGAACGTCGGATTTGATTGGATGTTGCGGGGCCAGCTTCTCCCCGGGATGGGGGATTATTTGTTACGCAGATGACACCCTCATCACGGTGAGGGGGGCTGACTTCCGCAGCGCCGCCCGACTGGCAAGAGTCGGAGTAGCGCTCGTTGTTGACCGGATTGGCAAGTTGGGCCTGAGGGTCTCATTGGAGAAGACAGAGGCCCTCCTATTTTATGGTCCCAGCCAAGGTCTTCCCCGAGGGGCACAACTCAGTGTGTCTGGGGTTGCCGTGCCGGTGCAGACCCGGATGAAGTACCTGGGTCTGCACCTAGACAGTAAGTGGAATTTTGGGCCGCATTTTGCCCAGCTCGTCCCTAGGCTTTCAAAGTCGGCCGCGGCGCTGGGTAGGCTTCTGCCCAATACTGGAGGTCCCGGATCGTCCTGCCGGCGGCTTTATGCCGGTATCTTGCGGTCTATGGCGCTGTATGGTGCCCCGATCTGGTCGCAGTCACTCACCGCCTCCAATAAAGCCTTACTACGCAAGACGCAGAGGGCCATGGCGGTGAGGACAATACGGGGGTACCGTACGGTGTCCTGGACTGCAGCTACATTGTTGGCGGGCGATCCGCCCTGGTCACTTCAGGCTAGGGCTCAGGCGGAAGCCTACCAGTTCTGCGCTGCGGCGCGGGCAAATGGTGAACGCATCACCACGAGGGGACTGAGCAGGGCGAAAGAAGCGGCTCAAAGGGCACTAGTCCAGCGGTGGAGGGAGGAACTAGAGTCCCCCGTAGCAGGACGGGGGACCGTTGAGGCGGTAGCGCCCCACCTTCACCGCTGGACGACACGAAGGCACGGCAACCTGTCCTTCAGGCTGACGCAGGTACTTACCGGACACGGGGTCTTCGGTAAGTACCTGCACCGAATTGGACGTGAAGAGGCCCCTGGATGCCATGAGTGTGGCGTGCAAATCGATGACGCGCGTCACACCCTGGAGGTATGTCCCGCCTGGGGGCCTCAGTGCCGCGACCTGTCGGCGGTCATTGGAGCGGACCTGTCGTTGTCAACCGTCATCAACAAGATGCTTGACAGCGACAGGCACTGGACGTCGATGGCCTCCTTTTGCGAGGAAGTCATCTCTGCAAAGGAGGCCGCGGAGCGAGAACGCGAAGCACTCGCGTCTGCGAACTCGCTCCGCCGGCGGCGACCAGGGAGAGGGAGGCGCCGCTACGCGCACCTCCTCCCACCGCCTTGACGGCTGACGGGGGTCGTGGCCAGATGGCTAAGCGTAGGGGTGTCGGGGATAGAATGTCAATAGACGATCTCTCCAGCATCCCGTAAAAGCGCGGAAGAGACCGCTGTTAGGTTTTAGTGGGTATTCCGGCCGTCAATCTCATGGCCGGCGAGTCCCACACACCCCCCCGTCTGTCACTGGCGGGGGATGTGCGCAAAAGCATTTCCACAGCGTAAACAAAAAAAAAAAAAAAAAAAAAAGGTCGATACATCTCTTAGTCGTCTTTTACGATATCCTCAAGCAAAGTAAGGGTTGGTAGTATTCGTAACCGTAACCACACTGCTTGCATGCCTATTATAACACTATATAATTAAAATTATCCATGTGGTAATGGAGTAAGGAATAAAATATGCATATAACATCTATGAAAGAGGAGGAAAATCAAAATAAAACCGTATACCAATACGTCTGACCAGCGTGGTATAGTAGGTCAATTTCCTTCCTAGTGTGAAGGAAGCTCGAACCCAGCTGTTGGACATATATGAGCTAAAATGATGATGATGATGATATAATTAAAATATAGGCACGTACGGTATGCCACCAAATTGAATCGTTTTGGTAAAAAGAACTAATATGCGTTTGTTTTTTTTTTCAATAAATTCTCCTTCTTGTTATATATTGGCAATCAGCTACATATACGAACTATTGGTGCCAGTGTCAAGTTATAAATATTTTCACGTTTTCAGTCTTTCAAGTTTGTCATTGTCTAAGTCAAAATGTCGCCATTAACAGTGCAATGGCCACACTGTTAATGGTATCTTGTAGGAATTTTGATGGAAAACGAAAACGTTGTAAAGCACTTTTATATGATATTCACTACATCCCAGTAGTTCCGCCGCTTTATATTACATAAAATTCCATTAAAATTATCTAATATAACACATTAAAACACTAAGATATCGAATATAATACAAGAGCACCACATGACGTTTTCAAATTCCCGTCAAAAGTTCGTCTTCTTCTTCTTAGTGAATGGCCTCTGTGAGTGATTAACCACAATTTCGCCAATGTCAAGTAAAATAAGTTAAAAAAATTATAATAAATTTATATTTTAGTCGTCAGTCATGTCGGTTCATTGTCTCGTCAAAAGTCCGTCCGTCAATAAATTCAATCGAACTGATTTATAAGTCAATTTCTTTTTTTTTCATGTCATATACATAGGACTATTAAAATAGAATAGAATAGAATAGCTGCACGGATGTCTTCGCGGTTAAGATACCAAGCTACCAAATGTCGCGAGTTCGATTCCCACGCAAGACTATATTTATTTTGTGCGATACACAATTTGTTGTTCTGAGTTTGGGTGTAATTTATATCCGTGAATTATATGTTTTGTAGTCGCCTGCAATACAAAGAATATTTTCTTAATGCAGTCTTTATAAAGAAAATAAATACGTTTATTATCTCAAAAGGGCATATGAGTTGATAAATAAAATCTAAGAAATAATTATAAAAATAAATACAAATCATGCTTTATCTCGTGCGTTATTTTTGCCAAACGCCATCTATAAAACTTATTCTATTTCTTTTGACTAGATGACGTAGGCATATTTCCATTTAGTGTCGAAGTAAAAATATAATTCACCCCCTTATTTACAATTTACCACCCTATCTTGCCCGTGACTGACGTAAGAGACGACCTTTTTTTTTTGCGGTGGGCTATGGATGTGTCTCGCCCCGCCAAATCGGTCCGGGGTGACGGTAGAGGCGGCGCGTGATCTCATACACCCACCATTCAAACTCCTCTCTTCGCCATGCGAGCGGGCCACCGGTACCCGATCTTTGTCTTTGGTGGCCACGTAAGAAACGACCATGGGATATAGTATGGATATAACGTCTATACGAAAGAAGGAAAATTGTTAATAAAACTAGGGTTGGTATAGATACTAATATTGAAGGTTTGGCTAGAAATTGACCACTATGTAGCACAATTCCTCACAGGCCATGGTAATTTTAGAAGTAAATTATTCTTTTTTAAACTAGTACCACCATTTTGTCGATGTTCCACACCAAATTGCACTTTTGAACAAACAGCCCATCACATCCTCTGGGAGTGCAGTCTCTGGCAAAACGAGCGCGATCTTATGTTAGACAGTCTGCAAGTCGTGTCGGGGGTTATATATTATACGGACCTTGTAGCAGCACTCGAGAAAATTTCCGTGCGTTCAGGCGCTTCTGCCATACCTACTCTTGTAATCAAACTTAAGGCTCACATATAGGCCCCTTAAGCTCTGTCATATCCGTGGTGCTGTACTGCTACGCTTCACGTGTCAGTACATCCTTCTATCTATTGGCCTATTAGCCAATTTTGCTTCATGTCTCCCGCTTTGCATAGGAGGGAAGTGGAAATTCTTCAACTCCTCCTATTTTTCTTTTCTAATTAAATTTGTTGCGGGTCCCAAGACAATTAAAAGCGTTTCCCGGGACTTCCTGAGGGTCAAAACTCAGTGTCTTTTATGGAGACCATTGTGGATCCTGGCTTACAGGAGTTACAGTGGTGGGAATGTGTGGTGGGATTAGTCCCAAACAAAAAGATACTAATATTCAGCAGTATGGTCTAGTAGTCAATTTTCCTCCTATCATGGTGAAGGTGGGCCTTCACCAGTGCAGCAGTGGGACGGACGAGTATGAGTTGAAATGATGACGATATATGTAATAATCTGATTTATTTATCCTCTATCTACTAGATCCGAATGGTCTGTCTATTAAGCGGGCCACCGGAACCTAGTAGAAATAGATATATGCCCTTATAATTCAAAGCGCGTAGCACTTTCGCGTCACAAGCGTACGCGCGCAGCGCATACTACGCGCGCCCTCTTCGGTGAAACGCGAAAACTATTTGCGCACTTTCTGACCGGATACGGACGTAAACGAAAATTATTATTTAACTTAGTTAGATAATGGCATTGTGAAAATACGGTCGTTAAACCACTGAACTTAATAGAGTACGAAGACAAATTAAAACTAGATACAATATCTATATTGTACTACTCTAGTACGAACACAAATTAAGAACTTTGTAGAGTACGAAAAGAAGTTAAGTACTTTATAGAGTACGTAAAACAAGCGAAGAGAATTTAAGCAATTCATAGAGTGCAGAGTCAAATTAAGAACTTGATAGGTTACGAAAACAAATTAAGAACTTCATAGAGTATAAAGTCAAATTAACAACTTGATAAAATACGAAGTAAAATTAAGAACTTGATAGAGTACAAAGTCAAATTAACAACTTGATAGATGCTGAAGCTGATCATAAGGGTTAGATTCGAATCTAAGCGTTAGATTCGAATCTAAGTGTTAGATTCAAATCTAAGTGTTAGATTCGAATGTAAGCGCTATGATCAGTTTCAGTAATTTATAATTTAACATAGCTATATGAGAGCGACGATTTGAGTTTCGTATCCAAAATTACTGCACATTTTATTGCTATTCTACCTGATTCTTACTGGTTTTCCATACATGAACCATTATTTATAAGCAAATATTTAAAACTTTCTTAGATAAATATTAAAAATCGTCTTTATAAAATTATATTTGGAACCTTACAAGAAAAATTATTATATAAGATAATAAGACAAAACAAATATTTGAAAAGAAATTTATGTAAACTGTTAAAACTATTTATAGAATTCTAGTTGAACGAACATACAATGGCTTACAAATGAAAAACAAATAAAGCTGATATAACTCCATAGCAAAATTACATATAATTTTTTTTTTATGTTGGATATATATTTTCAGAATCTCAACAAAGGCAGCAACAATTTTCAGAAAATTTAGAGTGCAAGAGGTTGCGGAGGCTATAAATATATTCACACTAGCTTTTATTTATAAAAAGCAACGTTTTGTCATTGTTTTCCAGCCAATGAAAGAAAATATACTATCATTGGATGATAGCTATTGCAATATGAAGGCAAATTTGGCTGCACTCATTGAGCATACACGTAGCCCAGTTTAATAATCGAGTAGTATAATCCAAGTAGTCTTGATTTTCCCTTTTTATTTTTTCCAGTTTTAAATTTTATATTATATATTAAAAAAAGATCCGATTCTTGTCCGATGAATGTCCTGCAATAGTTTACGGTGGTGTAAGTGGCAGCACGATTGGAACGGATTTCCAATAGATGTGGTCTCGAATCCCAATGGTGACAATAATTTTTCACTGGTAATCGGGTTTTTATAAATAACCAAGCATATTACTGAAATTTTTAGCATTTAATATGCTTAATTATTTATAAATACCCGATTACGAAACGAAAAATTATGTCACAAGCGGAGTTCGAACCCGCACCTATTGGGAATCCGGCCCAACCATTTTTCGTTTCGTAATCGGGTATTTATAAATAATTAAGCATATTAAATGCTAAAAATTTCAGTAATTTGAATAACAAGGTTGTGTCATCGTTTAATACTATTTTAACTGTAAAGTTTGAAGTATTAAGCCTATACAATGTGTAAACATTGTCCGATAGATGGCATACCTCACCTTGAAGACGTAAGATATAATATGAATCGAAATTTGCATGTCCTAAAAATAGTACACGAAGGTGTAAGTGGCAGCACGGTTGGGCCGGATTCCCAATAGGTGCGGGTTCGAACCCCGCTTGTGACATCATTTTTCGTTTCGTAATCGGGTATTTATAACGAAGCATATTAAATTCTAAATTTCAGTAATTTAAATATATGTATTTAATTATTTTATCAGCAACTTTTTAAGTATTCCAAAAAATAATAAAAAGAAAATACAGAGCTAGGCTTGGTCAGTGGATTTTGAGAGTGGGAATACTCAAAGTATAACAATCAGCATGGTATAGTGGGTCAATTTCCCTTCTATTGTCGATGAGGCTCGTGCTCAGCAACAGGACATATATAAGCTGAGATGATAATGATGAAGCTGGGTCATCCAGCTAATACATAAAATACAAAAAGTGTTTCTACCTATGGCCATTATAAGTTTAAAACCATTCAGGAAATATACTATACTGAGTTAATTAGAAAGATGAACATGATTTTAAACCAAATATAAGACACTGGTCGGTGGCATTGCTATTGATTTAATATTTTTATTTATTTATATATCACGTCTTCTTACTCTTTTTTTGTAAAAACAATCAGCTACAAATTCGAGCCAATTATTGCTAAACTGAATAAAAGTCTTTATTTAAAAATTGTTATTTCATTTAATAAAGATAATAGTATATTTAGTTATAGTATGTTTATTTATATATAAGTGAATATAGAAATAAAACTTATGTAAAGCATTATTATAACATATTCACTATATCTCAGCACTTCCTACGTATGAAATTATATAAAATGCTATCAAAATTATTTAATATAATACGTTGAAAAACTAAAATCATCATTCTCCTACTCTTATCCCAATTACTTAAGGCCGACACAATATGTACTCTTCTTTCATAGTACATATTGTAAAAGTTACTGGCAATAGTTTTATGACCGATCGACTGCCAGACGTCAACCTTCCTTGGGAATGTACTTGCTGACAAAACGACATCAGATGGAGTTGGCCTAGGTCGTTATAAGGCTCTTAGTCGTCTTTTACGACATTCACGAGCAAAGTAAGGGTTGGTAGTATTAGTAGCCGCTACCACACACACATAAAAACTAAGATATTGAATAAATAAAAATACAAGACCACCACTTGACGTTTTTACGTGCCCGTCACAACTCTATAACAACCTCTGTTGCGTCAATTATAACATTTAATATAATTGTAACATTAGACGTCAAACACTCCACGTTTTTGTTTTTATTTTTAAAACTATAAATATTTATTTTTTTATCTTACAAAGTTTTTCAAATGTACAAAAAAAAATATTTTGTTATATTTCATTTCGTATTGTAAAACAATAATATTTTAATTTATAATGTAGGAAAAGTGTCAATAATAATTAAGTAGTAACAGATAACTAAGTGATACAATAGAAAACTATATATAAAAATAAAAAAAATAATTAAAAAGTAAGCTAAATTCTTACGAGTAGTAAAAATTCGGCGAACTTTGGAGCGTTCTAAAACACGCATAAATACACGAAATCTTAAAAGAAATATAGGTCAAAATGTTTGTTAAAAGACCCTTTACAAGATTGTTCTTGACTCGTTTTGTCGTAAAATAATAAATAAAAAGTTGTGTAACAAAAAAGAAAATTTGTTGAGCAATTTTCTCCTATTTTTGTTAATAACTGTTTTATTTGTAATATTATTGAAAAAAGTTATACAAACAAAATTGTAGACAAAGCAATTTGCTACAAATTACGAATTTTATGGCGAAAAAGGCGTTTACATTCCTTCTTTTAATATGGCGGCCGCGGGACAAGGATTGCAACTCTGCAAACTTGGGGTTAAGCTGTTACTGACACAACAAACCCCAACAATGAAATTGCGTACTTTGAAAAACGCAAAGTCCAATGTAACTTTTCAATGGACTAAAAGATTCAATAACACAATAGTTGTAGATTCACGCTATTGACAGTTCTTTGTCTACAGTCATGGGCCGGTCCGTCCGGGATACTACTCTACTTTTGCAGAAAATCAACGCCTGAGCAGCTGCTGTGCTTCGTTCGGTGAGCGAGAGAGCCGAAAGCCCTACTTTCTGGGTGGGATTATTGATAGGCAGCCCCTTACCTGTAATTTTAGTATTGCAAAAGTCTATTGGCGGCAATAACACTTACTCAGATGTGCTGCTTGTACGTTTGCCACCAAGAGCAATAAAAAAAAGAAATTCAATTAAATCCGTTAATATGTAGTGGGTCAAAATAACGTATAACGTTCAAAGATGCTGTTGCAATGATACATAGTGATAGATAAGTGAAGCTAATCAACAACATGTATTTTTATCTAACCAGTGAATTTGCAAGTTCGTTTTCCCTAATAGCTTCTAAAGTTTAAGCAACAGTTTTTTAGATTTGTTTTTTTTTTATTTGATTTATATCATCATCATCATCATCACAGCCCATAAATGTCCTACTGTTGGGTTCAGGCCTCCTCCGTTACAAGAGGGAAACTAATCCACCATACCGCGCTGGTCAGACGTGTTGGTATAGGGTTTTGTTTCGAGTTTTCCTTCTCTCGCATAGATGTTGTATGCGTTGTATATCCCTTAGTCGTCTCGTACGAGCACCCACGGGCAAGATATAGGGTGGTGAATAGTATTCTTACTCCGTCACCACACGGACAATTGATTTATATGGATGCATATTTTTTGTACTTTTTGAAAAAATAAAATATACACCCTGCACTTAAGAAATAACCCTCAATTTGCGGGTGACTTTATAAACATATAATTAACGTAGACAAATTACACCCAGACTCAAAAAAATAGTTTGTAAATAACACACAGTGTTATCTTAATAGGATTCGAACCCCTGACATTAGCATGGTAGGATGTTATTTTAACCACTGCCATTTTTCCATTCAAATAAAGTAACCTTTTAAAAACCTTACCTTACCTAAAATTTAGCATAGATTTCAGACACTAACATTGAAATAATAGCGTGCCCTTACCTTTTAATTTAAGAGAAGATCAATCATAAGAACAGAAGTATTATTATATTTATATATATATATATATATATATATATACATATACATATATATATATATATATATATATATATATATATATATATATATATATATATACGGTCTACGCGTGAATGTGAGCAAAACCAAAATAATGGTCTTTGAAAGAAAGAGACGAAGCCAGAACAGGTGTAAGAGTAACAATAGGTAATGATATACTAGAGCAAGTGGATGAATTTGTATATCTTGGATGTGGATTTAGCCGAGATGGAAGGTACACCACTGATATAGAGCGAAGAGTGAATGCGGGAAATAGAGTGAACGGAGCGTTGGGGCAACTTCTCGGCAGCCACCACCTCAGCCAGAAGGCACGTGTAGCAATACATAACGCAGTGCTTGTCCCAACATTACTGTATGGAAGCGAGAGTTGTGTATGCAGAAAAGAGTATGAAAGTAAAATTAATGCGGTCGAAATGCGATCTCTGCGGAAAATTTGTGGAGTTAGGCTGACCGACCGCATTCGTAACGACGACGTAAAAGAGCGAGTAGGTATGAAAGAGAGTATTGGTGTAAAGATGCGAAAGGGAATGCTCCGATGGTTCGGACATGTGGAAAGAATGCCGAACGAACGTCTGGTTAAGAAGATATACAATGCGAAAGTGATGTAGGTACCGAGGGAGACCGAGACTAACCTACATAGACCAGATTGGTCATGTACTGAAGGAAGGTGGAGTCAAGAGTCTCCGAAACCGGCGAGCGTGTATGAAGAGAATTATGAATGTTGAGGAAGCGAGTGAAGTATGCAGAGATAGAGGTCTCTGGCACTCTGTTCTCTCTGCCTACCCTGCAAGGGATATGGCGTGATGATATATATGTATGTATGTATATATATATTATATATATATATATATATATTATATATATATATATATTTATATATATATATTTATCTATATATATATGCAGAAAAGAGTATGAAAGTAAAATTAATGCGGTCGAAATGCGATCTCTGCGGAAAATCTGTGGAGTTAGGCTGACCGACCGCATTAACATTATTGGGGCAACTTCTCGGCAGCCACCACCTCAGCCAGAAGGCACGTGTAGCAATACATAACGCAGTGCTTGTCCCAACATTACTGTATGGAAGCGAGAGTTGTGTATGCAGAAAAGAGTATGAAAGTAAAATTAATGCGGTCGAAATGCGATCTCTACGGAAAATCTGTGGTGTTAGGCTGACCGACCGCATTCGTAACGACGACGTAAGAGAGCGAGTAGGTATGAAAGAGAGTATTGGTGTAAAGATGCGAAAGGGAATGCTCCGATGGTTCGGACATGTGGAAAGAATGCCGAACGAACGTCTGGTTAAGAAGATATACAATGCGAAAGTGGAAGGATGTAGGTACCGAGGGAGACCGAGACTAACCTACCTAGACCAGATCGGTCAGGTACTGAAGGAAGGTAGAGTGAAGAATCTCCGAAACCGGCGAGCATGTATGAAGAGAATTATGAATGTTGAGGAAGCGAGTGAAGTATGCAGAGATAGAGTTCTCTGGCACTCTGTTCTCTCTGCCTACCCTGCAAGGGATATGGCGTGATGATATGTATGTACATATAATAAATCAGTAGAAAGCCCGTATCTGTACATTTGATAAATTTATTAAAAAAATAATCTAGGTAGTAAGAAAACACTAACAGAAAACAAAAAACATTTTTTGGAATTTCTTGTCTGTTTGTATGTCTGTGTGTTCGCTCATCTCCGAAGTTACTGAAAGGATTGTTTCGCAGTTTTGATAAAAAAATTAAGCCCAATTCAGAGCAACATTTAGTCTTTGTGTCATTGAAATCTGATGTCTGTAAAAAAGTTATAGTCATTTAAGTTTTTAAAATCACCGCTCGCCTTTTATGTCATTAGTAGGTTCGATTCAAAATAAATATATAATTTATCTATAGTGTAAGGAAAGTATTTGTATTACTTAATATATTAGTAGTTTCATCAATTCAGCTCATATACATCCCACTGCTGGGCTCAAACCTCCTTCAAAGTTGAAGGGAAGTTGACATAATACATAACATTAGTCAGGTAGTCAAAATAACTATTAAAAATATTTGTGATAAAAAGAATGTTTTAATTAGTTAATAATATATAATTTAGCTATAAATTAACAAAATGCATGATTTATTAAGTTTGTTAAATGATCAATAGATGGCGCTATAATTTAGTTTAACACTGTAAATCATTTTTTCGTTATATTTTCAAAAGCTAGTACATTAACTGCTTGAATTTAGTAAAGGTACTTTGGATGGAAAGCTCTCAGCACTCACCTAACAGTCCGAGTAAAGTTGTCATAGCCATCTGCGACTAACAACTAAGTAAAACACGAAAAAGAAAAGTGAAGTCCACATCATAGAGCGTGCAAAACGTACATTCTTAGTTAAAATGCTACTTTGGGCCGAGTATGCAATGTGCACCTTTTTTGTTTTTGTTTGGTAGGTTATGATCTGGACACGGCCATTCCTTCCGGGGTAACAGAAGGGCGTCGTGTGGCCCCATAACTCATCGTGTTCTCTGCCCAAACCATCAGGCTGGCCTCTGGTACCGCTTACTTGACATCCGTGGCCGGTCCGGGGGTTTAGCCTTCCAGGTATCGTCTCCGTCTACACCCCGGCAAACAACAGTGTTGTATCTCCCTCGCGCGGTCGGTGTCTCTGCGGGTGGTAGATTAATTCCCATGGTCCATCTACCTTCGACCTCAATTAGGATGGCAACAGGTGCAGGTACCGCGCCTGTGACGTCCGATGCGGCGGCGGCAGAGTGTGTCAGCATGGAGAGTCTCTTCTGTGACACGCTCCGCCGCCTTTTTCTGTGGGACGACTGTCTCGCAAAAGGCGGTGACCGAGTCCGAGTTCCTGACGCTGTCAAGCATCGTCTTTGCGATAGTCAACAGTGCCAGTTTGACACCGATGATTGCGATGAGTCCACAGCGCTGCTTTTCCCAGGTTACGCAAACTTTAAGAGTCTGCAGCGCCGTGTCCGCCTAGCAATCGCAGTAGTGGTTAGACGGTGTGCTCTCCCTCCTTGAGACCGTGCGCAGGTAAGCGCCGCCCCGCCGCCTCTTTCAAATGAAGTGGAAATAACACATTGCCACTGTTCAGACATTACTTTTCTGCAAAAGTGGGGTACTAGATCCGACTGGGGTCGGACCAGCCCGTGGCTGTAGAAAGAATACTATCAACTGTGGCTTTACCACTATTAGTGTTTTTATTAAGGATTGCTGTCTAATCGTTTGTGTTGATAGGACAATGATAAATTAAAAAAATCGTAGAGGCCGTAGATCGAGCACTATGAGATCGTAATGAAAAGTCAATGGTGCTTTTTTGTTTGGAGTTTTTTGGCAAATCCTTCCTGTTAAAACTCGAGGAAATAGAACTGATAAGATCAATGCTTCACTTAAGTACTCTTATTTGTGGCCCCAAGTAGGAAAGCTGACCCTAACCACCAACATGCAAGCAAAGCCAAGGTCACCATTCACATTAGTGTTGCCCAAATGCAAGACCAAGACTTGCTGCAAGAGTTTCGCAGTGCTCCCTTAGACATGATTTTACGATTTTCTTAGCAAAGAAAGGATTGTCAACATTTCGTATTCTTACGAGTAATACCAGTACACGGTAGAATAATAGCCACATTTCCGTTTAGTAGTATGTACCTAATTATTGATAGTTGTACAGTTACTGCCACTAGATGAATAGAATTTCATTAATTTAGTTGGATTTTTAATGTCTATGGGGATTTTTTATTTCTATCAAAACAAGTGACTTTGATTCTAAAAGCAAAAGTTGCAAGATTTGCGAGCCTCGCAAGAGTCTTGCATTTGGGTAAAACTAATTCACATACTTCACATACTTAAGAATTTGCAGATGTTTTAGAGAAAATTGGAGAAAGCGTCCTCCTTGATGAAAATGGTCAAGTGGCTGCCGGAAATACTTGGTCGAGTTTGAATTTTTAAGTTACAAATAGGAGTGCGTAGTAAAACTGAATGTCACTCGGACGAAGTCGCGGGCATCAGCTAGTACAAGAATAAAATTCGTATAGTATTATTTCAAACATTTATATATATACAACATTCAACGTACAAACATAATGACATCTTGCAAATACAAACGCTAATAGCATATAGGAAGCTCGTGTTTACATAACGACTATTACAGGGCCTTGAACCTCGGAAACTCAGCCGGGAAGCGAACCTACGTCCGTGCGGCACGTCAATACTAATTAATTAGGAAGTTTATGTAACTAGTGCGGGAAGGGTATAAAGAACATGATATTTGCTTTTACAAATGACTTAGTAGCTTAAGTAGCGATACTATGCCGAGTTTGTGTGTTTTTTTTAATGTTTATGATGGCAAACGAGCAAGCAGCACACCTGATGGTAAGTGTCACTGCCGCCCATGGACCTTTGCTATCACCAAGGCTATAGTTAGGCCGCTGCCTACCATTACAATCCCCCACCCGATTGGGCTACCGGCTCTCTCGCTTACCGAACGAAGCGAAATATCACATTGCCATTACTCAGACGTCGATCTTCGACGACCCCGGACGGACCGGTACGCGGCTGTAGACAGAGAATTATCAACAGCGTGGTCCTACCATTATTAAATTCTATGTCCATTAATTGAATGTTATAATGCTGTATGGTAGCAACTACGAATACTATCAACCCTTATTTCACTCGTGGATATCGTAAAAGACATCTTAGAGCTTTATATCAACCTAGACCAACTCCATCTGATGTCATTTGGTCAACAATTACATTCCCAAGAAGGGTTGACGTTAGGCAGGCGATGATATTAAAACTATTGCCAATAACTTTTACAATATGTACGATGGAAGAGGAGTACATAATGCATCAACCACAAGTAATTGGGATAAGAGCAGAAGAATGATGATAATTAAATACATACATACATACATATCATCACACCATATCCCTTGCAGGGTAGGCAGAGAGAACAGAGTGTCAGAGATAGAGAAGTGTCAGAGGTAGAGTATGCAAAGATAGAGTATCTTTGTATACTTCACTCGCTTCCTCAACATTCATAATTCTCTTCATACACGCTCGCCGGTTTCGGAGACTCTTGACTCCACCTTCCTTTAGTACATGACCGATCTGGTCTAGGTAGGTTAGTCTCGGTCTCCCCCGGTACCTACATCCTTCCACTTTCGCATTATATATCTTCTTAAATGATTATAAAATACTGCTTAATTCATTTCTGAGCGTTGAGTCATCTCAGCTCATACATGACCCATTGATGGCCTCGAGCCTTCTTCACAATAAGAGATAAATTGCCTTACTATACCTACCAAGCTGGTAATACGAGTTGGCATAGGATTTTATTTCGAGTATACCACCTTTTATAGTGATGATATCTGCTTGCGACTCTAAGAGGTCTTTTTTTTTTATAGCTGATGATAGCAAACGACCGAGCAGCTCATCCTATGGTAAGTATTACTGCATACCTTTGCAATATGCAATATCAGGGATACATCTAGGCCGCTGCTTACCAAATCTCTCATTCATTGAACGAAGCGCAATATACTGTATATTGCCATTGCTCAGATGTAAATTTTCTGCGAGAGTATGGTACTACTCTAGACGGTGCCACCCGCGGCTGTAGACCACTACATAACGTATGAGTATCTACGTGATAGGAATAGCTTGTATATACCAATCATCATTCATAATCATCATTCACCTACTCTGATCCCAATTACTTGGGGTCGATACAATATGTACTCTTCTTTCATAGTACATATTGTAAAAGTTATTGGTAATAGTTTTATGACCAGACGTCTGCCAGACGTCAACCCTCCTTGGGAATGTAATTGTTGACCAAACGGCATCAGGTGGAGTTGGCCCAGGTCGTTATAAGGCTCTTAGTCGTCTTTTACGACATCCACGAACAAAGTAAGAGTTGGTAGTATTCGTAACCTCTACTACACAGCACAGCTTGTATATACCAATGAAGTTATATTTATTATTTCCTTATTTACTCAAGTCACCTTTCAATACGACCACTAAGAAATAATCACAACGTGACGCACTGTTTTTCCCAGTCAATCACATAGTAGCTCATTTTCAATAAGTGTTTTTCCTTTAGTGGAAATATTCGTCATAGATTTAGTTTATTTTTCACGAGGGTGGATAGCGGTGACTCATTTGTGGGCGGGGTGTGACGCGAGGGACAATCGAGTGACGTCACAATAACGTCATATAATGAGAGCTTGTACATAAGTAAAAAAAAAGGATTATTATGAAAATTACAAAGGAGTTTTATTTGCATAATATTTTTTTTTAACCTTTTACCCGTTACAAATACAATGTAATTTTTGGGGTTTTTACATTTTTTCATCATTATTTGTAATTACATTAATAATTTTTTTATATTGTCAACCTATTTGTCATGACATGACGTTGAATATGAATAGTAATTTAGGGTAGGGTTAAACTTAACAGTTTTTTGTCTACAGCCACGAGCCAGTCCGTCTGAGGTATACCATACTCCAGAAAATCGACGTCTGAGCATATTCAATGCGCTGTTGCGCTCCGTTCGGTGAGTGAGAAAGCTGGAAGCCTATTTTTCTGGGTAGGTTTTGGTTGATAGTCAGCATTTCAGCTGTAGTTCTGGTATCCCAAATGACCATCATCGCCGTGTTAATCACTTACAATTATATATAAGCAATAAAAAGAATACCGTTCGAACCGTACCACTAACGTCAATTGAGTCCTCATCTCATCAGTCATTCTCCTACTCTTATCCTAATTACTTGGGGTCGATACAATATGTACTCTCCTTTCATAGTACATATTGTAAAAGTTATTAGCAATAGTTTTATGACCAGCCGCCTCCCAGACGTCAACTCTCGTTGGAAATGTAATTGTTGACCAAACGGCATCAGATGGAGTTGGCTCAGGTCGTTATAAGGATCTTAGTCGTCTTTTACGATATCCACGAGCAAATTAAGACATGGTAGTATTCGTAGCTATGATTGAGATTGAGTCCTCATCTGCTATCAATAAAAGAAAATAGCATTAAATGAGCTAAAGGACAAGGTGGCATATGACCATGTCCATGCTTGGAATATCGTTACATTGAATATTTTGCTATAAGTAATATAAGGGTGCTGAATTGATTTCTTACCTGATTGCCATGTGGAAGTTATCATGTTGGATTTTCATAAACCAAAAATATATAGTTTTTTTTTTTAATTATTTTTTATTATTGCTTACGGTGGTAAACGAGCAAGTAGCACACCTGATGGTAAGTGTTGCTGATGTTCATGGACCTTTGTAATACCAAGGGTACAACTAGACCGCTGCCAATCAATACAAGCCCCAAACCCACCCAGTTGGGCTTCCGGCTCTCTCGCTCACCGAACGAAGCGCAATGGCAATCCATTACTCAGACGTCGATCTTCTGCGAGAGTGTGGTACTACACCGGACGGCCGGCGACTGTCTGCTCGTTTGCCACCATAAGCAATAAAAAAAAACTAACCTATATCTTCTTATTATCATCATCCTTATGGTACAAACAGTATTGATTGCGTCGTTATATCGTTAATTTACATTTAAATACTCGATAATCTAGTATTAGTCATAGGGGTCAGTTTGAAACAACCCCTTCACCCCAACTTTATATTGTGACTCATTGTATAACAATGATATACGAATAAGCTGTGAGTCATTTTCAAGAACTTATGCAACATAATATTGATTATAAAAATTACTGTGTAGATTAAGTACCGAACTCTAATCTAATTTTGAGTTCGATCTTCGATTGAACGATTCTTTGCGTAAATTAAGTTGTAAACATTTGTTTTCATTAATTATATGTTTGAGAAGTCTCCAGCGAGATAAGGATTTATTTCTTAGTGATTGGTGACTTTATGAGATATATGTTCTATATATTTACTCATTATATTTATCCGTGATATACATATATCCGTATATAGAGTGAACGGAGCGTTGGGGCAAGTTCTCGGCAGCCACCACCTCAGCCAGAAGGCACGTGTAGCAATACATAACGCAGTGCTTGTCCCAACATTACTGTATGGAAGCGAGAGTTGGGTAAGTATGCAGAAAAGAGTATGACAGTAAAATTAATGCGGTCGAAATGCGATCTCTGCGGAAAATCTGTGGAGTTAGGCTGACCGACCGCATTCGTAACGACGACGTAAGAGAGCGAGTAGGTATGAAAGAGAGTATTGGTGTAAAGATGCGAAAGGGAATGCTCCGATGGTTCGGACATATGGAAAGAACGCCTGGTTAAGAAGATATACAATGCGAAAGTGGAAGGATGTAGGTACCGAGGGAGACCGAGACTAACCTACCTAGACCAGATCGGTCATGTACTGAAGGAAGGTGGAGTCAAGAGTCTCCGAAACCGGCGAGCGTGTATGAAGAGAATTATGAATGTTGAGGAAGCGAGTGAAATATGCAAAGATAGAGTTCTCTGGCACTCTGTTCTCTCTGCCTACCCTGCAAGGGATATGGCGTGATGATATGTATGTATGTATGTATATTTATCCGTGTGGTGACGGAGTAAGAATACAAATGACCACCTTCTATCTTACTCGTGGGTGATCGTAAGAGATGACTAAGGGATATAAAAGGCATATAACATCTATGCAAGAAAAACAAAACTTGAAACGAAACCCTATACCAACACGTCTAACCAGCGTGGTATAGTAGACCAATTTCCTTCTAATTACGGCGGAGGCACGAGCTTAACGGTGGGACATATTATAAACTAAGATGATGATGATTTACTTATTTCTCTGTTGCTTCTCTAGTTGATTTCAAAGAAGCCTACGTTAAACTAAGGGTTTTTTTAGGAGGCTACGGTCCGCCCAGGGCTATGAAAGGTTCCATAACCCATCGTATTCCCTTCCCATCGCTATTGGCCCGGCTACCAGTGCTTAATCCTTGACGTCCGTGGCCCCGTTAAAGTAAGGGGTGATGATATATTGTACTCTTAACCAATAGGAATCATTTAAAGTTATCGTGAGTTACGTATTCAAAGAAGAATTACTTCTTCTTCTCAGCCCATATACGTCTCACAGTTGGAATTGGGTTATCTTCAGAATAGGAGGAATATATACCTATTATACAGCACGGCTAATATAGGACACGGATAATATATTATATCTAGCTTATCTTTTCTTGCATTTATTTTATCTGGATATTAATATAATGTGAAGGTAATATCGGAGGTACATAATCGGGTTGAGAGCCCTCAGCCCTCACCCATAGTCCGCTTAAAGCTGTCAAAGCCATTTGCGGCTAACAGTTAAAAGCACACAAAAAAAAAAATTGGAGATCAATGATCAATAACTGACGTCGGTAGGTTGATTGGTGGACTTTGTTTTTTTAAACACTACCCTGCACTAAAGAATAATTTGTATTGCGGGCATTTTACAAAAATGCAATTAACGCAGACAAATTACAACCAGACTTCGATCTAAACTTTGTGGATCGCAGTAAGTATTGTCCTGTGTGGGCATCGATACCGGAAGGTCGGTATATTAACCACTACGCCGTCTGAGCAGTCAAATGAAAAAGGATGGAAAATTATAAACACTTTATCATATATATTTTATGATTTCCAATCATCATCTTAGCTCATATACGTTCCACTGCTGGTCTCGATCGTCCTCCATATGTGGAGAATTTACCTACTTATACCACACTGATCAGACCTTTTGGTGATTTTTTTTTGGGCAATGGGGTGGTCACGCCCCGTTAAATCCATCCGGGGCGACAGAAGAAACGGCGCCCGACCTCATAGACCCGCCCTACCTGTACCTCTCCACGCCATGCGAGCGGGCCAACGGAACTCGGTCTTTGTCTTCGGTCACCTCTTGGTGTAGGGTTTTAATTCGAGCTATCCTCCTCTTGCATATATGTTGTCTGGATATTATATTCCTCAATCATCTTTTACGATACCAACTGGTAAGATATGGGTGATCATCATCATCATCATCATCATCATTCTCTTACTCTTATCCCAATTACTTTGGAGTCGATACAATATGTACTCTTCTTTCATAGTACATATTGTAATTTATTGACAATAGTTTTATGACCGGCCGCCTGCTAAACGTCAACCCTGATTGGAAATGTAATTGTTGACCAAACGACATCAGATGTAGTTGGCCCAGGTCATTATAAGGCTCTTAGTCGTCTTTTACGACACCTACGAGCACAAGGTTTGGTAGTATTCGTAGCATCTACCACACAGCATACAGACTTATATTTTAAACACGTCATCATAAGGATTGTATATACCTTTTTCTTTGCGGTGAACTATGGAGTTGGTCACGCCTCGCCAAATCGGTCCAGAGCGACAGAAGAGGCGGCGCGCGACCCCATAGACCCACATCAAAGCGCCTGTCTACGCCGTGCGAACGGGACACCGGTACCCGATCTTAGTCTTCAGTGGAAGATCGTATGTACCTACATCTTATTAAGTTATATAAATAGTTGAATAAATAAAAGGTCATATGTTAGCCGATGACATTTTTTTATTGTCTATGACTAGAATAATTACGTGACAATGTTTGATTTAAAAGTATAATAGATTGTATAATATAGCGATAGCTGAATTTATTACTCATCTATTTATTAGTAAATTGTTTTGATTTTAATTTAACTTTTTAATTTAATGGCAAAGGTGTTTTAGAGTTCACATAATGGGAGGATAAGTAGAAGAAATAGAATGAGAAAATTAAAAGTAATCTGTAATGGCGCCAGTGGTAGAAAAGATTTTGCACCAGAGATTGTTTCGGTATGAACATGTGATGAGGAGGCAAGAAAGGCATGTTGCAAAAATATCATTATTATCTAGGGTAAATGGAGTTTGTCAATGAGGTGGGTATTAAAAAAGTGAGTGCAGATATAAGGGCTGATAGAAATCAATGGAAGGTAAACACGTCTGGTGGTGACCCCTCTAAGCATATCCCATGCTTATATATAGGCAGGCTAACGATTATGACGATGTCTAATGGCAAAAGCATATAGCTACCTGAACTTTAAGTGTATTGAATCATAAGATTACAGGTTTCCTATAAGGAAATTGAACATAAAGACTGGAATTTTTGCGTGACAATTTCTTTATCGTTTTTATCAGTCTACCGTATTTGAAAAAAAAAGATAAAAGATATCTACTAATAAAAAAAAAAGACTAATCGGCGGGCAAGTTATAAATACGGATTCGTTGTATTTATAAATGGATTATAAATGAGCTCTGTGTAGACTTATAAAAATAAATATATTTATAAATTATAATTACATTGCATGCATGCATGCATGACGGAGTAAGAAAGAATACAAATTTACCATCCCCCTTTCTTACCTGTAGGTGATCGTAGTAAAGACAAATAAGGACCGCCATATGCAGCTAAAATCAATAGAAAGGAAGGTACAATCTAAATAAAATCCTATCCATCCATCCATCAACCCGTAAACGTCCACTCTTGGACATAGGCCTCCCCACAAGAATGCCATTTGCAACGGTCACCTGTGTCACCTGCATCTAACGATTTCCTGCGACCTTGATAATGTCATCAGTCCACCTAGTGGAAGGGTCGTCCTACGCTGCGTCGTCGATTCTTGGTCGGAAGCTTTCTTCCCCAACGGTTGTCGGTTCGTCAAGCGATGTGACAGTGCGAATTTCTCTCCTATTTACGCGATTTTGGACTAATAAAATAAGACTATTGCCAGCTATTGCTATATATACGTTGGAAAATGAGTACATATTGCTTCGACCACAAGTAGTTGATATAAAGAGCAAGATTATGATGTCATTGTAATGGCTAGAATCCAGCAGTGGGACGTATATAAGCTGAAATAATATATATATATATATATATATATATATCCCTACTAATATTAAATGTGAATGTAAGTTTGTTTGTTACGCTTAAACGCTAAAACTACTCAACCGATCATCATGAAACATTGTACACATACTCTTGGAGGTATTAAAAGTAACATAGGATACTTTTTATTAAAAAAAAATCAAAATCTTTATATGAAAAATAAAAAAATTGTCAAAACATCTCAAAATCTAGCTTCTTCAACGCCATCTAGCAGTCCAGTAATGAAGTTCCAACCCTGAGTATTGTCATACCGTTGCACTGTATTACCGACGGTCAAAAATAAAAATAGGGGATCAAAAACTTTAGGAAAGTAACCTTTTACGCGGGCGAAGCCGCGGGCAGAAGCTAGTATATATATATATATATATATATATATATATAGATATATATATATATATATATATATATATAGATATATATATATATATATATATATATATATATATATATATATATATATATATATATATATATATATATATATATATAAGAGATGAAGCCAGAACAGATGTAAGAGTAACAATAGGTAATGATGTACTAGAGCAAGTGGATGAATTTGTATATCTTGGATGTGGATTTAGCCGAGATGGAAGGTACACCACTGATATAGAGCAAAGAGTGAATGCGGGAAATAGAGTGAACGGAGCGTTGGGGCAACTTCTCGGCAGCCACCACCTCAGCCAGAAGGCACGTGTAGCAATACATAACGCAGTGCTTGTCCCAACATTACTGTATGGAAGCGAGAGTTGGGTATGCAGAAAAGAGTATGAAAGTAAAATTAATGCGGTCGAAATGCGATCTCTGCGGAAAATCTGTGGAGTTAGGCTGACCGACCGCATTCGTAACGACGACGTAAGAGAGCGAGTAGGTATGAAAGAGAGTATTGGTGTAAAGATGCGAAAGGGAATGCTCCGATGGTTCGGACATGTGGAAAGAATGCCGAACGAACGTCTAGTTAAGAAGATATACAATGCGAAAGTGGAAGGATGTAGGTACCGGGGGAGACCGAGATTAACCTACCTAGACCAGATCGGTCATGTACTGAAGGAAGGTGGAGTCAAGAGTCTCCGAAACCGGCGAGCGTGTATGAAGAGAATTATGAATGTTGAGGAAGCGAGTGAAGTATGCAAGGATAGAGTTCTCTGGCACTCTGTTCTCTCTGCCTACCCTGCAAGGGATATGGCGTGATGATATGTATGTGTAATTAAGCTATCCGTATAGTGAGGGAGCAATAATATAATTTTTTTTTTTTGAAAATAATAATATCAATATCATAATATTAAATTTTATACGTGTGCAATATTTTTTAAAATTTGAGTTTTAAGCGTGAAGGTAACAAACAAACTTAGATTTGTAATACTGTACCACCACATGACATTTTCAAGTGACACATGATCACTAAAAAGTTTTTCCACCAAAACTTTTTAGTGGTCTGTGTCATAGTGTTACATACTCTTTGGTCTGTGTCAATTTTATTTTTAGGCGGGCAACATGGTAATTTTTAAACGGTCAACAAATGGTTATAAAACCTAAACCCATCATCATCAATCCACCAATGAAGACAGCCTGCAATAAATCCACGACTAGTAGACAAGTATAACGAGGTCCACGACCTTTAAGTATACCAAAAACATTCAGTGGAATAGAAAGTCTTTCTATGCAAAAAGGAAAGTTTTATAATTCAAATTGAAATCTTTATATATATATATATATATATATATATATATACACACATACATATCATCACGCCATATCCCTTGCAGGGTAGGCAGAGAGAACAGAGTGCCAGAGAACTCTATCTCTGCATACTTCACTCGCTTCCTCAACATTCGTAATTCTCTTCATACACGCTCGCCGGTTTCGGAGACTCTTGACTCCACCTTCCTTCAGTACATGACCGATCTGGTTTAGGTAGGTTAGTCTCGGTCTCCCCCGGTACCTACATCCTTCCACTTTCGCATTGTATATCTTCTTAACCAGACGTTCGTTCGGCATTCTTTCCACATGTCCGAACCATCGGTGCATTCCCTTTCGCATCTTTATGAAATATTATAAATTTTAAAAATAATGCAAAAGAATATGGCTGGATCAGATACCACAAGTAGTCACAACGTTTTTTAGAAATAGGTTTCGAAATACCATATTCGTCATTAGTTTATATATATTAACCCAGGATAATAGTGCTAACCTCAACTGAGGTTTTCGTCTTCCATGGAAAATTACGTCCATCTCGCCAATACACAACGAATTTATCATGCAATATTTTAAATCAAGATTAAACCTTTGATTTGTGATTAGTAGCTGTACAAATTAAAAAAAAATACACATTATCTATTGTTCTAAATTTAAAAAATAAAACTAACATCAGCCAGTTACATCATAGACAATTAATTCCCCCACATATGCCGTTAACCCGTTGTACGATGAGTCATCGGTTACGCAACAAGTCAGTGTCCGCGGTGACCTTCACTCTCGCAATTTAGTAGTACTCCAGTGGTAGCCATAAAATGCGGGTTTTTTAACTTTTTAATTGGAATGAAAACGGGGCAGTTGAGCTTAACATACGTCACAACAATGACTTATTAGAAAAACGAGTGATTCTAAATTCAAAATTTAAAATTGCTGAATTTGAGGACGGTTTTTTGGGGAATGTTAAAATGGCGGTCATTTATTTAGTACTAACTAAACCCATATCCTCATTGGTGTCTATGTTGATTTGCTCACTCATTTTTTTTATCCCTCGGCAACAATAGTTTTGCCGGGATGTAAGTTGCGACATATTCTTTTCTGTTTTCTTGACAATGTTTATACTAAATCACATCACCAACCATTCCTCCTCCTTTTAAACGCAAACGAATATATGTTGTAAGCCCTATTTCCTGCCCCTGGGGTAATGTATATGACATTTTCCTCTGTTAGGGTTTGAGAATAGAGGTGGATAAAATATGTCACTAACGTTATATCTACTCATTGGTTTCCTAAAAGCCGGCTGAAGTATCACCAAGAGAACGAGTAGCAGTACTAAAAATGTATGATAGCAACTGAGATCGCCAATACGTTGACAAAGCGTGGTGATTATAGCATTAGTCCTCCTTTGGAGATATCTATGTACAATAGTGGAACATCAATGGACTGATGAAGTAGAAATAAAAACCATAATAAAAATCTATACCAGCCTGTTACATCTATTTCTTGTAGATAGTTTTAACGGGAACGTGACATTGTCATATGGTGGTCTGGTATTACATATATATCTAATAATTTTAGCGTGTTTTATTAAATACTAGCTTTCGCCCTCGACTTCGTCCACGCAGAAGTCATCTCTGACAGAGTTAAATAGAAAAAGCAATGCAAGGTGTTGAAGGTTTGTCGCTACGACGATAATCAACAGCGTCAGAAACTGGGATGCGGTCGCCGCCTTCTGCGAGTTAGTTGTCTAACGGAATTAAGCAATAGGGTGGGTCCGAGAGATTGCTGTCTACTATGTGTATCGTGTGAGCTCTCACGCCGGCACTGGTCGCCACAACGGCACTGGTGCGGCGCGGTGCATATCATCACGCCATATCCCTTGCAAGGTAGGCAGAGAGAACAGAGTGCCAGAGAACTCTATCCTTGCATACTTCACTCGCTTCCTCAACATTCATAATTCTCTTCATACACGCTCGCCGGTTTCGGATACTCTCGACTCCACTTTTGAAATTCATTAATTCAATATATTTTAAATTTAGAATTTTAAATTTAGTTTTAATTAAAAATTAATAGCGCTATTTGCATTCAGCCAGAACAATCATCTATATTATGTAATCGAGATATAATTATAATATATCCAGGCCACAATATTTTTATGATTCACATTAAAGGTTTTCCTGAAGCCCAATAGACGTTCATTATTTATGCTATATAATAACGAATATAAAGGCGGCAATATAGATATTATATAGATAGTACTTAGGTACTGTGTTTATTCGTAGAGGGCTTTGACTTCGAGGTTGAGCACCTTGTTTTTTTTTTCTATTCATTGTGTTGGCACCTGATCGACGATTGTTATTAAACACGTGTGGTAATTTTTATTTTTATTGGCAAATTTATATGACAGGGTGAAGATATAGGAAGTAATTCTGTAGCTTGTCACTGATATGAGAGCCATTACCTACCATCTGTCCTTAAAACGATAATAATCAGTTTAAAAAAACATAGTATTTAAGGTTAAATTTATTATTTTCTACTCCGCTTGTATACATTACATTATGCACCAAAAAGATTCATCTGAATAAGAGGAAAATTGATCAACTACTCCACGCCAATTCGGTGGCATCGTATAGGTTCAAATTTTTCTTCAATCGCAGTGATATATTATTACTCACTCAATACGCTGAAATAACGGCAACCAAAGATTCTGCTAATAAGCCTGACCCTATTAATTTATTGGTATTTCATGTAGTTTTTATACACCATTTGATTCTAGTTGCTTTTACTAGATGGCGTTGTGTATATAAATATTTTACTAATACAAGTCTTCAAAAAAAATCTTATTAATAATTAGAGAATCTAATAAGTCTAATAACACATATACCCTAGATTTGATACTATTGGACTAACATACTATTATGGACTGCACTGATAGCATAGAGTATATCTTAATATAAGGGGCATCCATTAATGACGTGAGGCGTTTTTGAGGATTTTTTGAAATAATAAAAATATTACTATGCATATGCATAGAAATATTTTTATTTTACAAACAAATTTAACTTATAGTGTGAATATCGAATTATGTAAAAAATATAGATGAAAATATTATCAACTAAAGCAAAGTTATGAATAGTGGTAGAAACACATTATCGACAGCTTTCTGTCTGCAGGCGCGGCCTGGTCCATCCGGAGTAATACCACTGTCTCGTAAAAAATCGAGGATTTTTTTTATTTTTTTTTTATTTCTAATGGTGACAAACGAGCAATCAGCAAACGTGATGGTAAGTGTTACTGCCGCCCATGGACCTTTGCAATATCAAGGGTATAACTTAGGCCGCTGCCTACCAATTATATCCCCAAACCCACCCAGTTGGGCTTCCGGCTCTCACGCTCACCGAACGAAGCGCTAGCACATTGCCATTACTCAGACGTCGATATTCTGCGAGAGTGTGGTACTACCCCGGACGGACCGGCCCGTGGCTGTAGACAGAAAACTGCCAACAGCGTGGTCCTACCACTATTATATGGTAAACAGTGGCCTAGCTATAGTCTTGGTATTGCAAAGGTCCATAGACACCAATTACACTTACCATCATGCTGCTTGCTTGTTTACCACCATAAGCAATTTAAAAAAAAAAAAAACTGGGTAATTTAAAAAAAAAAAATCTTTCTATTTTTGAATATAATTTCAATACATACATATACATATCATCACGCCATATTCCTTGCAGGGTAGGCAGAGAGAACAGAGTGCCAGAGAACTTTATCCTTGCATACTTCACTCGCTTCATCAACATTCATAATTCTCTTCATACACGCTCGCCGGTTTCGGAGACTCTTGACTCCACCTTCCTTCAGTACATGACCGATCTGGTCTAGGAAGGTTAGTATCGGTCTCCAAATACATAATAATTTCAATAGCTAATAATTATTATATACTTATAATATATATATATATATATATATATATATATATATATATATATATATATATATATATATATATATATATATATTATAAGTATATAATAATTATTAGCTTAATTAAGAGATAAAACCAGAACAGATGTAAGAGTAACAATAGGTAATGATGTACTAGAGCAAGTGGATGAATTTGTATATCTTGGATGTGGATTTAGCCGAGATGGAAGGTACACCACTGATATAGATCGAAGAGTGAATGCGGGAAATAGAGTGAACGGAGCGTTGGGGCAACTTCTCGGCAGCCACCACCTCAGCCAGAAGGCACGTGTAGCAATACATAACGCAGTGCTTGTCCCAACATTACTGTATGGAAGCGAGAGTTGGGTATGCAGAAAAGAGTATGATAGTAAAATTAATGCGGTCGAAATGCGATCTCTGCGGAAAATCTGTGGAGTTAGGCTGACCGACCGCATTCGTAACGACGACGTAAGAGAGCGAGTAGGTATGAAAGAGAGTATTGGTGTAAAGATGCGAAAGGGAATGCTCCGATGGTTCGGACATGTGGAAAGAATGCCGAACGAACGCCTGGTTAAGAAGATATACAATGCGAAAGTGGAAGGATGTAGGTACCGAGGGAGACCGAGACTAACCTACCTAGACCAGATCGGTCATGTACTGAAGGAAGGTGGAGTCAAGAGTCTCCGAAACCGGCGAGCGTGTATGAAGAGAATTATGAATGTTGAGGAAGCGAGTGAATTATGCAGAGATAGAGTTCTCTGGCACTCTGTTCTCTCTGCCTACCCTGCAAGGGATATGGCGTGATGATATGTATGTATGTATGTATATATATATATATATATATATATATATATAATCTGTGGAGTTAGGCCGACCGCATTCGTAACGACGACGTAAGAGAGCGAGTAGGTATGAAAGAGAGTATTGGTGTAAAGATGCGAAAGGGAATGCTCCGATGGTTCGGACATGTGGAAAGAATGCCGAACGAACGTCTGGTTAAGAAGATATACAGTGCGAAAGTGGAAGGATGTAGGTACCGAGGGAGACCGAGACTAACCTACCTAGACCAGATCGGTCATATACTGAAGGAAGGTGGAGTCAAGAGTCTCCGAAACCGGCGAGCGTGTATGGAGAGAATTATGAATGTTGGGGAAGCGAGTGAAGTATGCAGAGATAGAGTTTTCTGGCACTCTGTTCTCTCTGCCTACTCTGCAAGGGATATGGCGTGATGATATGTATGTATGTATGTATAATATATATTTTTATGTAATAAGGAAAATGCATTGAGGTAAATTTAAATATTAATGCACTTTTAATTATATTATGCATTTAGTTACGTGAGGGATTTTCGGTACGATTTGGTTTAGTACATATAAATAAATTGTCCGCGTGGTAACGGAAAGATTACAATGTCACATAATTAACTTTCCATATAGGTATTGTTGAAACAATTCAGATATAATATTTAATGAAACAGATATTTTAATAGTGGTAGGACTACGCTGTGAACAGTTCTCTGTCCACAGCCGCGGGCCGGTCCGTCCGGGGTAGTACCACAGTCTCGCAGAAGATCGACGTCTGAGTAATGGCAATGTGCTATTGCGCTTCGTTCAGTGAGTGAGAGAGCCGGAAGCCCAACTGGAGTGGGTTTGAGGTTCGTATTGCTAGGCAGGGGCCTAGCTATACCCTGGGTATTGCAAAGATCCATGGACGGCAGTGACACTTACCATCAGGTGTGCTCTCTGCTCTATTTGGGCGGACTCCCTCACCACCCGCAACAAGGCTCTTTTGCGACGTCCGCAGAGGGCCATGGCGGTGAGGGTTATCAGGGGCTATCGTACGGTGTCGTGGACTGCGGCAATATTGTTGGCGGGCGATCCGCCTTGGCCACTTGTGGCTGCGGCACTGGCTGAGGCCTACCGGATTCGCGTCGCGGCGCGAGCCGACGACGAGCAAGACTCCGTAAGGGGACTGGGCAGAGCACTGGAAGTGGCCCGAAGGGGAGTCATCCGGCGGTGGAGAGAAGAACTGGAGTCCCCCGTAGCAGGGCGGGGGACTGTGGAGGCGGTTGCGCCGCATCTCCACCGCTGGATTAATAAAAGGCACGGCAGCCTAAGCTTTAGGATGGTGCAGGTGCTTACCGGACACGGGGTCTTCGGTAAGTACCTGCACAGAATTGGAAGAGAAGGGGCCCCAGGATGTCACGAGTGTGGCGCGCCAGTAGACGATACGCGTCACACTCTGGAGATATGCCCCGCCTGGGGGCCCCAGCGCCACGTCCTGTCGGCGGTCATTGGGGGAGACCTGTCGCTGCCGACTATCATCTCGAAGATGCTTGGCAGCGACAGATGCTGGTCGTCGATGGCCTCCTTCTGTGAAGAGGTCATCTCTAAAAAGGAGGCCGCGGAGCGGGCACGCGAGGCAATCGCGTCTGCAGACTCGCTCCGCCGGCGGCGGCCAGGGAGGAGGAGGCGCCGGTATGCGCACCTCCTTCCGCCGCCTTGAATGGTGACAGGGCGTGGCCAGAAGGCCAAGGGTTGGGGCGTCGGGGATCGAATGTCAGTAGACGATCTCTCCGGCGTCCCGTAACAGCGCGGAAGGGGCCGCTGTGGTTTTAGTGGGTATTCCGGTCAGACTGTTCAGTTGGCCGGTGAGTCCCACACTCCCCCCCGTCTGTCACAGGCGGGGGATAGCGCGTAAACGCGTTTCCACAGCGAGAAAAAAAAAAAAAAGAAAAAAAAAGGTGTGCTCTCTGCTCGTTTGCCACCATAAGTAATAAAAAAAAAAGACAGCAAACTTGAAGTAAGTCTGCACGTAACAGAAGAACGTACAGTGCCTTCTCAGTGTTATTCTGTGTTAAGTTGTTAACCATTTGCTGGCTTTTAACTACCCGACATGTGGTTGTGAAGCTGAATAATCTTAACTCAAATACCTTCTCAGTTTCAATAAAGATTATTTAAACGTTAACAAAAATTGTTTCTATGACATTTTAATATTTTCTGGTGGTTTTTTTTTTTTATTACTTTTGGTGGCAAACGAGCAAAGAGCACACTTGATAGTAAGTGTTACTGCCGCCCATGGACTTTTGCATAACTAGGGCTATACGCTGGACCGCTGCCTATCAATACATATCCCAAACCCACCCAGTTGGGCTTCCGGCTTTCTTGCTCACCGAAGTAAGCACAACAGCATATTGCCATTGCTCAGACGTTGATCTTATGCGAGAGTGTGGTACTGGTACCCCGGACGGACCGGCCCGCGGCTGTAGACAGAAAACTGTCATAAGAATGATCCTGCCATTACTACTGGTGAGGGAGAACCACTACGACTACGACTAAGGGCCTTATAAAAGACGAAATAGAGATGTAATATGCAAATAACATCTATGCAAGGGAAGGAAAACTCGAAATAAAATCCTCTACCTTCCAGCATGAGTAGCGTATTATAATAAATTAATTTCATTTCCATTATGGAGGAGTCTCGAGCCCAACAGTGGGATGTGACAGTGGGAGTGGGACATATATAAGCTGAAATAATGATTATGATGTCCAAAATTATTAACCAACGATGATGCAATACAATTAAAGTCATAACACCCACTTATGTATCTACGAAGTTTTTATTTAGCCGGGTTCATCGGTCGAAGATGATCTATGGTTGAATGACCTATCCACATGACACATATTATGGAATTATATGCTGACGTAATCGTACAGTAATAGTATGTTTTGAACTTGGTTTATTCAGATGAACTGAGTTAATAGTATTACAGGTCAAAAGTTCAACGAACGGTTACTTAGGTACATATATTAATAATGGTGAATTCTCTGATTGATTTTCTTTATATATTTTCCTTATATTTGGTAAATAAATGCAATATAATAACTATTATTATTGCTTATGGTGGCAAACGAGCAAGCTGCACACCTGATGGTAAGTGTCACTGCCGCCCATGGACCTTTGCAATACCAAAGGTACAGCTTAGGCCACTGCCTACCAATTAAATACCCAAACCCAGTTGGGCTTCCGGCTCTCTCGCTCACCGAACGAAGCGCAATAGCACATTGCCATTACTCAGACGTCGATCTTCTGCGAGAGTGTGGTACTACCCCGGACGGACCGGCTCGTGGCTGTAGACAGAAAACTGCCAACGTCGCGGTCCTACCACTATTAAAAATTAGTTTAGATACTGATTTAACGTACCATTACCGTGGTTTTAATTCTCAAGCAAGAAACTATTGCTTAATGATTTCTGATATTTAAGCGAGTATTACATATTTGAAATAAAGATACTTTTACGGATTCAGTTCATCCGTGACCATGATCACAGTAAAGTATTCGAAACGTTGGCAAATCAAAAATTAAATACTAACGCGATCATCATCATCATCATCATCACAGCCCATATATGTTCCACTATTGGGCTCGGGCCTCCTCCGTAATGGGAGGGAAATTAACCTACTATACCGCGCTGGTCAGACGTGTTGGTATAGGGCTTTTTTTTTCGAGTTTTCTTTCTCTCGCATAGATGTTATATGCGTTTTATATCCCTTAGTCGCCTCGTACGATCACCCACGGTTAAGATATGGGGTGGTGAATAGTATTCTTACTTCTTCATCACACGGAAAGAAAGAAAGAAACAAACGCGATAGAATCCGTAAAAGTAGTTTTATTTCAAACACACTATTGCTTTTAATAAATTTTTATTCTAAGTCTGAATGTAATTTGTGTTAGTTAATAATATGTTTGTAAAGTCCACCCGTATTATTCGTTTGGTGACGGAGTAAGAATACAATTCACCACCCCCTATCTTATCCGTGGGTGATCGTATGAGACGACTAAGCGGTATAAAATGCATATACCACCTATGCAAGCGATGGAAAACTCGAAACAAAGACTCTATACCAAAACGTCTGACCAGCGTGGTATAGTAGGTCAAAGTTCCTCTCATTGTGGAGGAGGCTTGAGCCCAACAGTGGGACATATATGAGCTGAGATGATGATAATGATGAAAGTCCATCCACGTTGTAGTATAATTTACAGTAGACTGTGCCCCAAATAATGCAAAGTTCTAGGAGCAGTAAGTATCACTTACCGTCACGTGTACTGCTTACCCATTTGCCATCATCAGCAATAAAAAAAGTATTCTGTTATCATATGAAAAAAAAAGCATACATATGTACGTAAATTTAAAATTTTCTTTAAAATAATAATCATGGAGTTTAATTACCTTGAAAAGTCACGCTTGGTCATTGCGTAAAGGGTGGTTGCCTGAACAAGGTCGTCCACCTTCCAATCGAAAATAGGAACTAGACTGTCAGTGGTGACGTAAAATCACCTTTTCTGCGTGTTAATATCACGATATGATAACATGCCATGCTAACGTAAGACCTACGTCATCGACACAAGTATTTTTATATTTTTATATAATTGATTGAAATGATATATTATTGCAATGTATTTTACTGCAAAATATTGAATTTTACTTATGTTAGGATGTAGGTACCGGGGAAGACAGAGACTGACCTACCTAGACGAGATAGGTCATGTACTGAAGGAAGGTGGAGTCAAGAGTCTCCAAAACCGGCGAGCGTGTATGAAGAGAATTATGAATGTTGAGGAAGCGAGTGAAGTATGCAAGGATAGAATTCTCTGGTACTCTGTTATCTCTGCCTACCCTGCAAGGGACATGGCGTGATGGTATATATGTATGTATGTATTACTATTTTGAAATGTAAGGTTAGGAAAAAATGGAGATCACTCCAACTGCAGTATACTCTGCCGTGCAATAACCTGAAATTTTACGGGCCGAATGTCGCAGAGAGGTAGGCAGGTTTAATATTGATAGGGCCACGCTGTTGAAAGTTTTCTGTCTACTGTCGCGGGACGGAAAGTCAATCTTGTTGCATGATACTACCAAGTCATAATAACATGTGCCAAATTAATGAGGTGATGTAAATTCTACGTCATCGGTTAGTATATAAAGTATTTTTAATTTTATATTTACACAGTTCAGTGAGTTGGACTTAGCTATTTTTTTTTATATGTTTATAATATTCTCAGCTATGTGGCTATGAATACTACCAACCCTAAATTTGCTCGTGGATGTCGTAAAAGGCGACTAAGGGCCTTATACCTGGGCCAACTCCATCTGATGCCGTTTGGTCAACAATTACATTTCCGAGGAGGATTGACGTCTGGTAGGCGGCCGGTCATAAAGCTATTGCCAATAACTTTTATAATATGTACCACTATGAAAGAAGAATATATATTATGTATATCGACCTCAAGTAATTGGGATAAGAGTAGGAGAACAACTGATTGCGATAAGAGTAGGAGAAACTATGAAAGAAGAATATATATTATATCGAATCCAAGTAACTGGGATAAGAGTAGGAGAATGATGATGTTTATAATATTCTCTTTATTTATTCTACCATATATTACCTGTGGGTGTATTAATAGACGAGTGATGAATGTAATACGCTTATAACATCTATGCAAGAGAAGGAAATATCGATATAAAAACTTTATACCAATTTTTCTTGTCAACATAATACATTCTCAAGTTAAATCATATATTATGCATAACTTATAAGTGCACTTACATATTGTCAATTTTACATCTTACTTTTTTAAATCAATTTAAAATAATCTACCGCAAACTGAGAAGAGAGTTTACACGATGATGATGATGATGATGATGATAATATTCTATAAAGACTACGTCTAGAATTTTGGAAAACTAGAGCCACGCGTTATCCGTGTAGCGACGAAGTAAGAATACAATTCACCACCCCCTATCTTACCCGTAGGTGATCATAAGAGACGACTAAGGGATATAAAATGCATAGGTATAACATCTATGCAAGAGATGGAAAACTCAAAATATAACTCTATACCAACACGTTTCACCAGCGTGGTATAGTCTCCTCCACCACCGGCGCCTTTTATTTTTTTTTTTTTATTTTTTTTTATTGGTGGGCTATGGGTGCGTCTCGCCCCGCCAAATCGGTCCGGGGTGACGGAGAAGGCGGCGCGTGATCCCATAGACCCACCGTAAAATCCTCTCTCTTCGCCGTGCGAGCGGACCACCGGTACCCGATCTTTGTCTTCGGTGGTCTCCACCACCGGCGCCTGGGGCGGCGTAGGCGCGAGAAAAATAAAAGTGGTATATTAGATCAATTCAATCCCATTACGGAGAAGGTTCGAGCTCAATCACTATATAGCCCACTGGCTATTTATGAGCTTAGATAATTGTGATGAGGGCCACGCAGTAAATAAATACTTTTGAATGAACCCCTAAAAGATTAGATCAAAATCAGTAGATTTTGATAAAATATGCCTGTTTGAGTAAGTCAGGTAGGTAGGATTCTTTGCTCCAATCAATTGCATCGACTTGAGAGGAACCCGTGACGGTAAACCGCCGGGCGGGCCACCGAAGACAAGTACCGGTGGCCCGCTAGCACGAGGGAGAGGTGCTTTGCACGGTGGGTCTATGGGGTCGCGCGCCGCCTCTTCTGTCGCCCCAGATCGATTTGGCGGGGCGTGACCAACTCCATAGTTCACCACAAAAAAAAGGTAGGTAGGATTCTTGTGTAATCTTTTTAGCATTATTTAAAAAAGTACACATTTTTTTTCGGTCATGGAATATTGTAGAAAATTCTAACAAAATAATTTAATGTATATATGTATAAATAAATATATGTACATTAAACGATGGAAAATTCGATCACAATATGAAATCACTACATTACATTGTCAGATTCCCGCCAACAAAAAAAAAAAAACAACCAGACAGTCTCTTTTAGGTATTATAATTTCGTTTTTATATTCCAGAATAATTAAATTGGCCCGCTTAAATAATTTTGAAATCATTCGAATTATGTATGCAATAGTTACAAATAATTAAATCGTCACATTAAGGAACGTTTCAAGGGCATTCACATCATATAATGAACGAAATAAATTAATATACTTAATTATAATTAAACTAACAAATATCCTTTGTTAATGTGCGGACCATGTTTTTTTTTATATAATCAGTAAAAATGTCTTCAATCTTCAGCTAAAAAATATATACATTGTCATTTATTTTGAGTTTTTGGATTGGTTACTAAGACCTTTAAGCCAAATCTTGGTTTCTAAATTAACGTACTTACTTATTTAAAAAGTAGTGTGAAAGTGGAAGGATGTAGGTACTGGGGGAGACCGTGACTACCTACCTAGCCCAGATTCGTCACATACTGAAGGAAAGTGGAGTCAAGAGTCTCCGAAATCGGCGAGCGTGTATGAAGAGAATTATGAATGTTGAGGAAGCGAGTGAAGTATGCAAGGTCTATCCTTGTTCTCCGGCACTCTGTTCTCTCTGCTTACCCTGCAAGGGATATGGCCTGATGATATGTATGTACTTATTTAAAGTCATCGTCCGTCAGTAAGACAAATTGTTGCCTTCAACAGTGCCATGGCCACACTGTTAAAGGTGTCTTTTGGGAAATTTTGGTGGAAAAACGTATGTAAGGCATTGTTATGTCATATTTACTACACCTCAGCACATCCTGCGCATCAGATTACACAAAATACAATCAAAATAGCTTAACGTAACACGTTAAAACACTAAGATATTGAATATTATACAATAGCATAACATGACACTTTTCCTTTCCCGCTAAAAATCCTCATTGTCATTTTGCTTCTCTTGATCACAGAGTATTTTACGACGTAATTACAGCATTGGAACTAAGTCACTATGTCTGTTTTTTTTTAAATAAACGCGCTCATTTTCTTTTTTATTTTTGGGTACAGAATATGGTCGTTAACTTCCCGCCCAAGCCCCTGCTCGAGGTTGTAGAAGGGGGAATCTCTCTATCGACACGTTGGCGGATAACAATTACTCACTAAGGAACACAGTTTGTGGTTCACAGAAAGATTTTGTACTACGTGAAGATTGAAATCATGACCGTATCATGAAATCAGTACTTCAACTCACAATATCAACAAGCAAAGAGTAAAATAGTCCATACAGTTATATTCCCTTTGCTTAGAGGTTTTGGTCGAAAAATACTTAATGAAATGCTAGGTGATATATAAATTCACGTTTCAAGTGCCTCGTGCACTGAGTCATAAATAAACTTACTCATATTAATGATAATAAAACGTTTGTCATTGTTTATATAATTTTGATTATAATATAACTTTCTTATCGGTTTGTTGTACAAATTGTCTACAATAGATGGCGTAATATGTAATTATTTTAGCCCTGTACCCAGTATTACCAAAAAGTTTTATCCATGCAATAATAACCTTTTTGTAAATATTCTTAGTAAATGCTATTAATGGTTGCCTCCTTTAGGGTTGGAGGGGTAACTCGGTGAGTTATAAGGCCGCACGCCGTCCTGCCGTCGCATCGGGCCTGTCAAAAATAATTATAGTAAATTACTACTAGTAATTATATAATTCTTAATTTTAATTACTTATTATCTTAGATCTGACTAATAATATATCAGATTGATATTTTTTTGTTTGGATTGTTTTACTTCAGCCAATATATGGATGTTTTTTTATTGGACCTAAGGCTAATCCAAAAAGGAAAATTGACTTACTTTACCACGCTAGTCAACCGTGTTGAAATTTTTTATGTGTAGTTGTCATTACTTTATCTAAATGCTGTATGCATATTATACCTCTTAGCACGTCTTTTACGACACCCACGGGCAAGATAGTGGTAAATTCTATTCCTTCTCCTTCACCACACGGCAAATGTCAACCAATTTATAGAAGCTAATTTTAAAATTATTAGACACTAGCTCACCCTTTCAAAGCCATAAGCGTAAGATTATAAATAAAATATATACAATTCGGTTAATTACATAAACATATTCAAATGAGGACTTTACCCTTAAAATTGTCACTCGTAGGCTGAATGACGTATTATCAAAAAACATATTCGATAAAAATATATTACACAAATTGTGCAAACAACGACATTGGCCTGATCTAATCGTGAACATTTTTTTATCTGTGAATTAAAAAAAAAATGTTAGAACCATCCTATTTGCCCCCATTAGAGTGCGAACCGCACACATGCACAGCAAATTTTCAGTCTATAGATACACTGCTATGTCTGTGTGCGGTCGTGTATGTATACACAATAGGAGTATCTGTGACGTCGTCGTGTATTTGCATGTGTGCGTTAGTACGGGAGGTCGTCGACCGGCGAATTTTCGGCGGTACAATTTATTGCACAACTATGAATATGAGCAGTACTGTAATTGCCAGCGTTATTTGACCTGTGACAAACTCTTTTTTCAAGCGTTAATAAGAAGCTCCATAGTTCAAATTACGTTGGGCGTTATATTTGTTTATGATTGTTAAGTATTTTTCACACGCAAACGTTTTCGCTAATGATTTTAGATGGCGCTGATGTTTTATAAAGTATTTTTTTTTTTTCAAATAATATATCGTTTGAAGTTGACATTGGCTTTAAACAAATATTTGTCGAGCTTGTATAATTTTGTAAACAGTTGCTAGATAATTTAGAAAATTTAAAACATGTTAATTGCCTTTTGAGCTCGTGGAATTAGCATGTGACTATCGATCGCGATGGATTTGACCTGACTTGAATGAATTATATTTTTTATAAGAATAATATCAAGAATAACACGTAATATATTAGCTATGTGGTAGCGGCTAAGAATACTACCAACCCTTACTTTGCGCGTGGATGTTGTCAAAGATGACTAAGAGCTTTATAACGACCTGGGCCAACTCCATCTGATGCCGTTTGGTCAACAATTACATTCCCAATTAGGGTTGACGTCTGGCAGGCGGCCGGTCATAAAACTATTGCCAGTAACTTTTACAATATGTACTATAAAATAAGAGTACAAGAGTATTGTATCGACCCCAAGTAATTGGGATAAGAGTAGGAGAATGATGATGATGAATAACACGTAATAGGTATATTCATTTCCTAGTACATCAAAATAAAAGCATTTCTCAATCGGTTTCATTAAGGAGATAAATCAATTTCTCTTCTGTTATGAAGGATACTAGAGCCCAGCAGTGGGACTTTTTTTTTTTTGTAGACTATGGCTTGGACACACGCCGTCCGTTTCTACCGGGTCGTTATTCCCTCCCTTTTGCTATTGAACCGGCCATTGGTACCGCTTCCTTGAAATCCGTGACCATCCTATTTGCCCCCATTGCCACACCGTGTGGTGACGGAATAAGAATACAATTCAACACCCTCTATCTTACCCGTGGGTGATCGTAAGAGACTAATAAGGGATATAAAATGCATATAACATCTATGCGAGAGAAGGAAAACTCGAAACAAAACCATATATCAATACGTCCGACCGGTGTAGTAGGTCAATTTCCCTCATATTTTGGAGGAGGCTCGATCCCAACAGTGGGACATATATTAGCTGAGATAATGATGATGATTATAAACCATTTGCCTTATTGAGAAGTCCACCCGCACAAAGCATTTAGTGTTATTTGAGTTCTAAGAATATCATAATATTATTACGAATTTTTTTTTTTGCGTCGTGGACTTGTCTTCGGTGGCCAATATTTTTATGACCTCGACAAATGATTTTAAATTCGAACTGGTGAATTTTATCATTGATGCTACGATGTGTATTATCAGTATTATATTTTATACGTCTGACATAAATATCCGTTTTAGATAATGTATAAAATGTTGAGTAATCTGTCTGACCTGAATTACGTTAACTAAATGACATTTATATTACCTACTTGAAGAACAAAGAAAAATGTTATTCGTGTGGTGACGGTGTAAGAATACAATTCAACTAATATCTTACCCATGGGTGATCGTAAGAGACGATTGAGGCATATAAAAATTATATGCGTTTTATATACTTCAACCTTCTATAATATCTGAATATGGGATAAATGGCTAAGTATAGTGAGTTGGTTTATATGTCATCGGTTAAATAGAAAACTGTATTTAATCAAAATGATCAAATTTCACAATCATCCGTTGGGCTCGAGCTTCCTCCACAATGGGAGGGAAAACGACCTGCTATACCACGCTGGTCAAGCGTATCGGTATAGGGTTTTGTTTCGAGTTTTCCATCTCTCGCATAGATGTTATATGCGTTTTATATCCCTTAGTCGTTCCGTACAATCACCCACGGGTAAGATATGGGGTGGTGAATTGTTGAATTGAATTGAATTCCTAGCCTGTCACCACACGGAAGTTTTCACAATACACGCATTTAAATTTTTTTTTTTTATCAACTATCAATATTTTTTTAACTTAAAATGACAATTTTTTGAGAGATCTTACGTTTAATTTAAGGATATGTATTTTTTATTAAAAATAAAAACGACAACAAAACGGTTTAAATGAATAATATCAATTTCCAAAATATTTGACATATGTCACTCTTCTTTTTAATTGACGATGTATTAAATTATTCTGGCCGTGTGGTGACGGAGTAAGAATATAATTCGCCACCCCTTATCTTACCCGTAGGTGATCGTAAGAGACGACTAAGGAATATAAAACGCATATAACATCAATGCAAGAGAACAGCACAGGAGCACTCGAAAGAAAACCCTATACCAACACGTCTGACCAGCGCGGTATTGTAGGTTAATTTCACTCCAATTACGGAGGAGGCCCGAGCCCAACAGTGGGACATATATGAGCTAAGATGATGATGACTCTTCTTTTTACCGACGATATATTAAATTAGAAACTGTTGTCTGACTATAAATCATATAAAAACTTGAATTGTAGATTAATAGGTTTACCGTCGTTATTACTTTGTGGTGAAATGTATTCTTACTCTATCACTGTAGGGAAAGGTATGCAAATTTGCTAATAATATTATAATAAAGACCTATACTACCGTCATTGCATAATTCATTTATTTCTGTAGTAAAAGAGGAAAAGTATTTAATGAAAGGTATATTTTGTAACATAATTATAAGTAATTGAAGCCGTATTTAATTGTGATTTAATTATACAGATTATTGAATAATTACGTAAGAGGATTATTAGCTATCGAGGCCAAGGACTTGAAGGTAGTCAGCCTAAATGGCGATGATAATACTGCAGCTTATGAGCTAAATACTGTGTTTTCGCCGCCTCTAACGATTCAAGCTTGATGTAAACAGATTATAAAATGAAGAATTATAGCCTTGGATTTTCTAGAATGCTATACAAATTTCGCTTTTCGCACTAATTATTGACGTTTCGTTGACTTTTCAGTGATTTTAAAAGCTGTAGCTCCTATTACCATAGGCACATACAGTCTTTTATAAATTACAAGGTAGAGTAGAAGTTTGCATCCATTTTACTCAAACCTTCGCGGGTGTTTTAAGGTCATTTAGTCCCACTTGTTCTATACACAGCGAATGGCGCGAGCCACCAGAAACGCGTTTCCTCGGCTTTCAGTGAAGTGACTTTATATTAATTTTCCTCTGCTTATTCAATATATATTTCTGATATTTACTCGGAAATTAAATTATTACTTTAGTAATTAAATAATTTGTATTAGGTAACTAATATTTATATTTATTATTAAGATTATACTAACACCAAAAGAATAAGTATTTTATGTCAAACGTGACTGTACTGTGACGATAGTAAACAAAATTAAAAAATAAATAATAAACAGTGATAAAATCCGTAAATATAGAATTACTATTTTTTATTTTTATAACTTATTTCGAAGACTCCTTAAACACAGAATTTCTTTTTTTATTTTTATAAAATATATAAAGAGTCATATTTCGTTACTTTGCGACTGTTAGAATATTCTAACCGTTTCTGACATCTATTTGGATGAATTTTGTCTGTATTATAAATATATGTTTTCGTAGTATTAATGCTATTTATATTATAATTTAATGAATTTAGGATTACGAAAAGCTGCATATTTAATGAATCTAGAATTACGAATATTCATCATCATTATCCTACTCTTATCCTAATTACTTGGGGTCGATACAATATGTACTATTCTTTCATAGTACATACATAATGTAAAAGTTATTGCCAATAGTTTTATGACCAGCCGCCTGCCAGGCGTCCACCCACCTTTGGAATATAATTGTTGACCAAACGGCATCAGATGAAGTTGACCCAGGTCGTTATAAGGCTCCTAGTCGTCTTTTACGACATCCACGAGCAAAGTAAGGGTTGGTAGTATTCGTAGCCGCTACCACACAGCTTAGAATTACGGATATTATGACTAGTTAAAGGAAAAAAAATTAAAAACAAAACGATTCCAAAATAAGTAATACTTCATTGTCAACTTCGTAATCATTGGGCCAGATTATATTTACTTAATAGAATGATGTTTTTTTTTTTAAATTATTTCCACCGTATCATCTGTGTTGCTACTAAACTACAAGCTATAGTTTGTCGCAAGATGTTGCTAGTTGTTTGCGAAATATCATTGCTAAACATAGCCTTGATTTTACTTGAGTAACTACAAGTAGCTAAGTGTTTGACAATCTTATGAAACATTTTAATAGTTCGCCGGTTGCTTCGGTATTATTTTGTTTAGAAAGATTTTAAAACAACAAGGTTATTTAAACAATTGTTATTGTAAAATGTGAACTCTTCGTAGCTATGTGTGGTGTAAGTTTTAAATATAAAATTACATACATACATATATACATATCATCACGCCATATCCCTTGCAGGGTAGGCAGAGAGAACAGAGTGCCAGAGAACTCTATCCTTGCATACTTCACTTGCTTGTTCAACATTCATAATTCTCTTCATACACGCTCACCGGTTTCGGGGACTCTTGACTACATATTCCTACAGTACGTGACCAATCTGGTCTAGGTAGGTTAGTCTCGGTCTCCCCCGGTACCTACATCCTTCCACTTTCGCATTGTATATCTTCTTAATCAGACGTTCGTTCGGTCTTCTTTCCACATATCCGAACCATCGGAGCATTTCCTTTCGCATCTATACACCAAATACTCTCTTACATATCTACTCGCTCGCTTACGTCGTCGTATAAAATTACTAATAATATATACGAGAGCCTTGCCGTGTGAATGAAGAAGTAGTGCTAAGGATCAAAAAAGGTATGCTGAAGTGTTTTGGATAAGTAGAAAGAATGAGAGATTGACGAAGCAATTACATAAAGCAATTGTTATTTTGAGAATTACAAGGGGAAGAATATTTGAAATAAAACTACTTTTACGGATTCTATCGCATTTGTATTTGATTTTCAATTTCCCGACGTTTCGAACACTTTACAGTGATCATGGTCACGGGAGGACTAAGGTATCTTACGTCCAAAATGTCATCGTTATTACAGAAATTTACAACTACCCACTACAGTATCAGTTATTAAAATTTAACCCACATTTTAATACAAACTCATTGCCAATACAAAAAGAAAATGATTCTATTCTATATATATGTAAAAAAAAAATATATTGTTTATGATCTGTTATTATTAAACATTTAATTTATGATAATTATTATATCGTGGCAATTTACTAGTTTAAAAATCTAACAAAAAGAAATATATCATAATTTTTTGGATCAAATTGGAGGTGTGTTGGCAAAAGGTACATGGCATACATGAAGACTGTAATGAGTGTGAATAAAGCGATGGAGATATGCTAGGTACGTTGTTTGTGGCAATTCCTAGTATCTGTCTGCCCCAATATGAAACAAGTATGAGGCTTTGTATGTATGTATGACATGTATGTTAATCGGGTGCCGTTTGTGAGATCTGTTTCAGCCATAATCTTATAGATACATTGTATTTGATTTTTACATTATATCGGAGTTCAAAGAACATCATTCTACAGCTATTTCTTTCTAAACATGTTGTACTATATTTTTATATAAAAAAAATGTAAAGAAATAATAGTAATAGACAAAGCTGAGTTTCTTGCTGGATCTTCTCAGTAGCGGTTACGTTCAGATCCGGTGGTAGTTTATTGCATTATTTTATGATGTTAAAACTGACAATAGCGGCTCCGTCTCGAGAGGATACCCGCGAAGATAACCCGCCGGGCGGGCCACAGAAGACAAAGATCGGGTTCCGGTGGCCCGCTCTATCGGCGTAGAGAAGTACGTGTAGGGCGGGTCTACGGGTTGCACGCTGCTTCTTCTGTCGCCCCGAACGGATTTAGCGGGGTGAGAACAATCCATATCCTACCGCCAAAAAAAAAAAAGTGTACCCCCGGAGGGTTTCATCATTCTTCTGCTGTTGTCCTAATTACTTGGGGTTGACGCAATATGTACCCCTCCTCCTACATATTGCAAATGTTATTGGCAATAGTTTTATGACCGGCCGCCTGCCTGACATCAACCCTCCTTGGGAATGCAATTGCTGACCAAATGGCATCAGGTAGTGATGGCCCAAGTCGATATGAAGGCTCTTAGTCGTCTTTTATGACATCCAAGAGCAAAGTAACGGTTGGTATTATTCGTAGCCGCTACCACATAGCAACAACAGCACAGGTACCCCCGTAGGGTTTACACATAATAAAAGAATTTATATTGTAAAACATATGAATCTTTACTTATATAATACCGGGAGTGTGTATGTTTATGAGTCTTAAATTTTAGGTTACAAATTATATTATACATACATACATACATATCATCACGCCATATCTCTTTCAGGGTAGGCAGAGAGAACAGAGTGCCAGAGAGCTCTATCTCTGCATACTTCACTCGCTTCCTCAACATTCATAATTCTCTTCATACACGCTCGCCGGTTTCGGAGACTCTTGACTCCACCTTCCTTCAGTACCTGACCGATCTGGTCTTGGTAGGTTAGTCTCGGTCTCCCTCAGTACCTACATCCTTCCACTTTCGCATTGTATATCTTCTTAACCACACGTTCGTTCGGCATTCTTTCCACATGTCCGAACCATCGGAGCATTCCAATTATATTTTTACTCCAATTATATTACCAATTCCATTCAAATTATATTATAATTGTTAAATATCATTGAGGATAATTAAATTCATTGACATCAATGTTTAATGAAATTATAATTTTATGTAACATCTATGTCGATGTAAATTAATAATAATATTAATATTATAAATAATTTATGCTACCTTACCTAAAGTTGGGACGTCCTTGGCAAAGGGCCTTTGATTCATAGATGTAATAAAAGATATTATTTGAAGTATAATTATTTTTAAAGATTCTTTCGCGTTTGGATCTCTCAAGTTCTCTCGCAACTCCAGCTGTAAAATGTTGGAAATGTCGGGAAATTAAAAATCTATATGATTTTTTTTTTTTTTTTTTTTTTTTTTTTTTCAAACGTGATAGAATCCGTAAAAAAATGTTTTATTTCAAATGTTTCAACTTGCGTAAATATAAGTAATCGTTACAGTAGTTACTAGTAGTTGATATTACAACATTATGTTTAGCTTTCGTTTGCTCATTTACGAAGGGGGACGCCACTGTCTATATCTATTTATGTACTCTTTTATTGTTGTTGTTATTATATTATTGTACTTATTTTAAACGTTTGTGATTATACTTCAAGTGAAGGATTAATGTCGGGCCGGCCACTGACGTCAAGTTCACGCTGCTCCAGTGGTCGGTCCAACGACGAAGGCGAGGTGTCACGGGTGGGTTACGGGTGTGCGTGCTTACGCTCCTCTGTCGCCCCGGACGGAGTGGTGCGAGAAGTAAGTCGACCGTAGCCCACCCAGAAACAAAAAAATGAAGGATTAATAAATTATTTTTCATCCCATCTTTTTTCAGACGTATATCTGGCTATTAAGTTGTGCAAATGTTTTCTATTCCTTGATTAGTTTTCTTTTTCCCCACTAGTTTCTCTAAAATATCTAATTTTAGAAACTAACGAAAATAGTCTACTCGATATTGGGGCAAGTGATGAAAATCTGACTTACATAACGATATTTTGGGATTTTTTTAGATCTGTCAATTCGTAATAGTTCACAATAAGACTCATATGGGACAGTTGATGGTAGTATTTTTTTTATTTACAGCCTTTATATGTTCTAGGCTAGAAGCGCCTCCAAAATCGAAAGGATTTTGACCTAATATAGCAGTTTGCTTAGAAGAGTTAGCATAAGTTTGATATTTGTCGTTAAAATTTAACGTAATGAATTTAAGCGTTGAATATAAGCTCAGAAAAAGAAGATAACAACCTACAGGAGTGTTAATCACCCTCCATAGATCTCCAAAAGCCGTTTTAAAAAATTTTGATCATTATAACTCTATAAGCATAAAACGAAGACACATCATATTGAAATGCGTAATAATTTGAACTCCAGTACATTCTAGAAGACATTTGAAGAACAGTTGTGTTAGTGTGGGTATTAAAAATCATTGCCCTCTTGCTGACCAAACAGCATGGCCTGCCAATCTTCTATATCAGGCCCTTCAATCTGTGTATAATGTGAGAATAAAGGGCGGAGTGGGAGGTCTATGTATCTGGCTGATCGGGAATTTTCCTTAAAGAAAAACGCCCGAAAATATACGCAGTGTCATTGAACCTGGGGCAAGGTCGCGACGCAAGGTCGCCGGCCTCGCTGCGGTCGACGCCCGCACGGCCAAAACATTAGACAAAATCTAAAAAAGATGGCCGAATTGTGAAACTTTTTATTGATTGATTTATTATATATAATTTTTTTTAATACGTTTGTATGGAAAAGTATGTAAAGAACAATGTGTTACCGTTCCATTCCTTCGCTGTAGCTGTTGTAAAAGATGGTTAAAAGATGATGAGACAGATGGTATTATTGGAAAAGGGACAAAAGTCCAATTTTTCTCTCACAGTGGTAGAGGTTCAATTTTAGTTTACATCTTAATATATATAAATTACGCGTCACGTTGTTTGTCCGCGATGGAGTCCTAAAGTACTTAACCGATTTTAATCAAATTTGCACAGCATGTGTATTTTGATCCAACTTAAAAGATAGGATAGCTTCCATCTCAATTTATAGTCGCAATATTATTTTATTGCAAATTATTTGTCTATTATTTGACAGTCACAATTATCTGTTATCTCCAAACGATTCTAACCTATGGCGATATCTGTTGACTGGTTTGAATAAGTATTTAATAGATGGCACAGAGGGCTTCCTTAGCCACAGCAACGCATGGCCGGGTCTGCTAGTATTATATAGTAATTAGTTCAAAGTGGGTACTCTTGAATTAGTAATTAGTTTTTTTTTATAAAAGACCCTTCCTTAAGGAAATAGTCTTTGTATTGCGGGGGCGTTTACAAATATGCAATTAACGGGTACAATATACACTAAGAATTCTGACTGTAGTTATATATGGATTGTACAAAGTATTATCACGCGGGGGAATCAAACCCACGGCCTTGGCACGGAAGGTTTATATCTTAACCACTACGCCATCTGTGCAGTTGTACACATAAGATCATAATAAGGTTCATTGTTGTCGGTTATCGTTGAAATTCCACCTAATTTTAGTAATATTACATCTTTATTTCAAGAAAAATTAACCAGAATTGTATTTTCCTTATTGTTCAGATAATAAGTTCCACGTAATAATAGCCGGTCTTTTAGTGTGGTGACGATATATGAATACCATTCATCATATCTTGCCCGTGATATTCCTAACGAATCATCATTCTCCTACTCTTATCCCAATTGCTTGGGATCGATACAATATGTACTCTTCTTTCATAGTACATACTGTAAAAGTTATTGGCAATAGTTTTATGACCGGCCGCCTGCCAAGCGTCAAACCTCCTTGGGAATGTAACAATATTTTGTACGACCCACAAAGTGTTGTTCTAAGTCTGGGTGTAATTTGTCTGCGTTAATTGCATGTTTGTCAACTCTCCCGAAATATAAGCATTATTTCCGTAGTGCAGGATAGTGTCATATAGTTAAAAAAAAAAAAAACAAAATAAAGAAAGGAAATATAAAATTATAAAAAAAAGATATTATAAAAATTAGGTGGGATTTCAACGATCATCAAACGACAATAAACCTTATTATGATCTACTGAGTATAAGTTCTTATATGTACATATTTACTTTAATAGCATCTATAGGTGATTCAAAGGAAAATTTTCGATATTTTTAAAACCACTAATGTGGGTGTGGATAACTAAATCTATGATACAATCATGTATGTTGACGTCACGTTCGGTCACCGCCCTACTCTTGGTTCAGCAACCGTCTCTCATCAGGTCAAAATAACTAACTCAATGGCAAAAACCAACCAAGTGCGAGTTAGCCTTAGTTAAAAAGGATTCCGTATAGTTGTATAAAAATTAATACTCTTTTGCAGAAATCAACATATATAAAGAGAGATAGGTGAAGAGAAAGAAAAAAACTAAATACGTTTTAATAGTTATCGTAACTCTTAAAAGATACCAACCCTTACTTGAACTAGTGGGTTTCGTAAAAAACGATTAAGAGCTTAATGTCCTTTTTTTTTGCGGTGGGCTATGGCTGCGTCTCACTCCGCCAAATCGGTCCGGGGTGACGGAAGATGCGGCGCGTGACCTCATAGACCCACCATGCAAACTCCTCTTTTCGCCGTGCGAACGGGACACCGATACCCGATAAGAACTCAACGACTTGGGGCAATTCAGGCTGATGCTGTTTGGATTGACAATCACATTGCCAATGAGGGTTGACGTCAGGTACACATTGCGTCGATCCCAAGTAATTGGGATAAGAACAGGTATTCACCTGTTCTGAATAGTATATAGAATGAAAGAAAGTCATTCGACTTTCTTTCATATTTTAGTTCTATTTATTTTATTAAATTTATAGTAGTAATAGAAGGGGTTAGGTAATGGAAATACTATTCACGAGGTGATATCACAGAAGGGGAAGAAAAACTTAAAAAGAAAATCATATATTAACTAGCGTGCTATAGAAGGTGAAGTTTGAAGGAAGATCCGAGATGATTAAGATCATGACAAATAGTTGGTGTGTGGTGACGAAGTAAGAATACAATTCACTGCCTTATCTTATCTTACCCGTGAATGATCGTAAAATACGACTAAGGGATATAAAATGTATATAACATCTACGCAAGAGAAGAAAATCTCGAAACAAAATTCTATACCAACACGTCTGACCAGCATTATATAGTAGGTCAATGGCCCACTCATTATGGAGGAGGCTCGGTCCCAGCAGTGGGGTATATATGAGCTGAGATGATGATGATGAATAGAACATTTTGTGAAAATGTTGTCTACTAAAATTTAACCTCTTGTGTGAAAGAGGATATGTGTATGAAAGTTGTGAGCACAGATATGATGGCTGATAGAAGCGTAATGAAGGCTAGAACATGTCGTGCCGACCCCACTTAGCGTGAGAAGAGGGCAAGGAAATGATGATGTGTATTCAATCTCCCAATCATCATTCTTCTACTCTTATCCCAATTATTTGGGGTCGATACAATATGTACTCTTCTTTCATTGTACATATTGTAAAAGTTATTGGCAATAGTTTTAAGACCGGCCAGCTTCCAGACGGCAACCCGCTTTGGGAATGTAATTGTTGACCAAACGGCATCGGATGGAGTTGGCTCAGGTCGTTACAAAGCTCTTAGTAGTCTTTTACGACATTCACGAGCAAAGTAAGGGTTGGTAGTATTCGTAGTCGCTCACCGGCGAGGGCTAGTGCGCAAATGCATTTCCACAGCGTGAACAAAAAAAAAAAAGAAAAAAAAAAAAAAAAAAAAAAAAAAAAAAAAAAAAAGTATTCGTAGTCGCTACCATACAGCTCCCAATAATGTATTTAAAAAACTAATAACTATATTTAAAAATTAATATATTATATAAAAAAAACTCTCTTAACTTAGTAATAAATCCTTGTATTGCTGAAGACTTCATAAACATTCAAATTAACTGCTACCATCTCTATTTGTGGCTTGCACAAAACAATGTCATTTATGGATATGGAACTCACAAAAGTCGGCACGAAATCGATACTTAAATCATTCTATCATTTGCTCTGTCAATATGCTTAATCATACATTGGTACGAAATAGCATAAAAACTGTTATAAGAAATGGTGATGCTATTCCCCTTATTTAACAGAGTACGGTACGGCCATAACTCGTTTTAACTGACCAGAGTAATGAAAAAGTGACGTAGAGGTTTATAATCTGTCATATTACTCCGTATCAATTGAGTGGATCTCTGAAACAAATGTATATAAGTACACAAATAGGCAATAAGATTGTGGTCCTTCGAGCCGGATCGTTAGCTTAAGCTCACTGCGGTGTTAAGCTTAAAACTAACTTTATTCTATGCGTAGCGTAGTTGTTGCGTAAACTGATTCGTTGAAGGCCTTCATCGATATTAAACCTGAGACTATTAGCGCTATTAAACTAAGCTAGCCAATTTAGCGTTACTATTATTAGAAAAAAAATACCGGCAAACGTAAACAGAATTGTATGTTAAAAATGTTTTGCACGATGTTGGATTATTGCCAAGTTCTTTGTTCCATATTTATTGAATGCGTATTTTAAATGTTCTATCAATCTTTCGTTAACTAAATATTAACGAAATAATCTATGTGGTGATGAACTAAGAATATGTCACCAACCTTTTCTCACCTGTAAGAGTCAAACAAGACGACTGAAGGACGTACGCTTGCGGAGGCTACGGGAGCGATTGTTGCCTTTTTTGCAAGGTGATTCAGGATAATGATGGCTAGTGTAGTAGATAATTTGTGTTTGGGATTCGTTTATAGGATCTTGGACAGTCATAATCTTTTGTATTACATTTAAAAATAATATTATATTTGTGTTAAAATGGAATTAATATTTACTAAAAATGTTTTATAGAATTTTATATATTAATAAAAAAAAAATAATAGTAATGGACAGACTCTCTCTTTATTGCTGTGTGTTTTCATTGGTGGTCGCATAACAAATCCGGTGGTAGTTCGCTCAATTAATTTAAGCTAAAATATTAAAATTTGAAATATGCAACGTACCGCAAGGTTTATAGATAAATGAATTTTAATTTTTATTTAAGCAGATAAGATTTTATGTAAGAAGATAAAAGTAAAACAGGTGAGAAGATATACTGAGGAATCCTTTTTTTTTCTTCATTCATCAGCCATCCATTCATAGGCCTCACTAAGTGATAATGCCAACGCCACATTTGACGGATAATTTGAAAGCAAAAAAATAAGAATTTATTGATACATTCCTTTAACAAATTAAAAAATTATACAAATATAACAATAGAATATGTGTATTTGAAATGTATCAACCAGGATTCCATTTCAGCATGTGCTAAGTTACAAAGCCCTGGTGCTGATTTTCAAATGGAACCTGTTTTGGAATTGAATGGAACATGTTTGGCGATCGAAGTTAATTTAATAAGATTCCTAAGAGACGATTATTCTCTATTTGTATACTGATTGCTCAACCAGCTTTTACGACTCCTACTGCAAAGTAAATGCCTTCTCATCACACAAGAAAAAAGAAACAAAGTACCTATATACACATAATTTATAGATTTTATTATATTATATTTATTTTTAATGAATGGGTCTGTATATTTTCCTGAGTCCCGGGCCTGAGTTCATTGTCCCCGGAAAAAATACAATCGTACTACGACCCATGTTACGTAGACCTTAAGAGGAATGACCTCTGAGGGTTTGTTATCCTTAATTTATTATTTTAGCAAATAATAACTGTCAAAAATGTATATTATAATAACATTATATTTTGTTTTATTAGACAGAAAACTATCAACGACATGATTCTCTCATTAAAGACTGATAATATACTTATTCGTATAGTGACGGAGTAAGAATACAATTCACCACCCCTATCTTATCCGTGGGTGATCGTAAGAGACGAGTAAGGGATATAAAATTCATATAACATCTATGCAAGAGAAGAAAAACTCGAAACAAAAACCCTAAGCCAACACGTTTGACCAGCGCGGTATAGTAGGTTAATTGCCGTCCCATTATGGAGGAGGCTGGAGCCCAACAGTGGGACATATATGGGCTATGGATAATGATGATGAATATACGTAACAATATTTTTTAAATTCTCGACTTTCGAACGTATTTCAATATTGACGGTCACTGAAGGACCATGAATGCTGTAAATTTTTAGAGATATAAATTCCATCTCGTATGTGTAAGATTTGCGTCAAAATCAGGAAGCTCTATGAAATCTCTCAAAATAATATTATGGCAATTATTATCCTCATTCGTCCTTCTATACAGATATTTTTCGTGTGATTACGGAGTAAGAGTATAATTCACCACCCCTTCTTGCACGGGGTGTGTAGAAAACACTAAATGAATACAGATAACATCAACATAAGAGAGGAAATTCTTGACACAAAATCTTATACGAACACGTGTAAACAGCGTGTAGCTGCAGTGTGTGGAGATTAATTTCCTTGACATTGTGGAGGAAGCTTGAGCCCAATAGTGGGATGTAAAAACATGTCTTCATCATATTCATTTTTCTTCTCATTCATTATACTTTATCACTTTACTGCATTACATTATATCATCATCATCATAGCCCATATATGTCCCACTGTTGGGCTCAGGCCTCCTACATAATGGTAGGGAAATTAACCTACTATACCACGCTGGTCAGACGTGTTGGTATAGGGTTTTGTTTCGAGTTTTCCTTCTCTTGCAATAGATGTTATATGCGTTTTATATCCCTTAGTCGTCTTTTATGATAAACCACGGGTAAGATGGTGGTGAATTGTATTCTTACTCCGTCACCACACGCATAGCAGATTATATAAAATACTATTATTAAACACATCAAAATATTGAAAACGAAAAATACATAATTAACAACATGACACACTCACGTTCCCGCCAAAACTTTTCTCAGATAAGTATAATCATAGCATCTTGTGACCTATTTTCATTCCTTGTATGAAAAGATTCATCCTGTTTATAATTCTGTAAAGGTTACTATCAGTCAGTAATCACGCTGAGCGCTGGCCGTTCGTTATCCGATTTAGACATGACGTGTTTCAATGAAGTTATTGACTGGTATAGAATCTGAATGACGGATAGTATAATATAAACTAGAACACCATTTCATGAATCTATATTTATTCTATCATCTCAGATTTTTAATGATTGATAGTTTAAATATAAAATATTGAAGTGAAAACTTCTTTAGGCGCGTTGAGCGTTTTTGGAGGGGAAAACTTATAGGTTCGCGTCACCGACATGCTAATGCTAATAGTATAATCTATAGCTATGAGTAGTGTTTTTATATAGATAAATGAATAATGAAAATAAAGAATTTATTTTCAAATATTTTCAATATTCATATCAATATTTGCATTTAAAAGTATGGCATTATTTATTTTTAATTGTATTTTTAATATTTAACCTTTATGTCATGAAATGAGTATCATTGTGGTTTAAAGGTTATCTTACTAGCGTGGTAATACCGATTCCTAGATGTTCGATAATATTTTTTTTATATAAAAATTAGAAAATTATTATTATTTCAATTAGTCTTAAGTTAATAGTTTTCACTTCTATCGGCAGTCCCCATGACTGCCTGTTTTTTTTTTGTATTGTGTATGGTTTATTATCATTTCACCTCATGCATGTTCTACTTCTAGGCTTGAAACAACGTGGCCACCGAAGACAAAGATGACAAAGATCGGGTACCGGTGGTCCGCTCGCACGGCGAAGAGAGGAGTTGCACGGTGGGTCTATGGGGTCACGCGCCGCCTCTTCCGTCACCCCGGACCGATTTGGCGGGGCGAGGCGCATCCATAGTCCACCGCAAAAAAAAAAAAACTCGAAACAACTCCATTATTGGAGTGAAGTTGATCTGGCATATCACGCTGGTGCAATATGAGAGATCTCTACTCAGAATATTATGTCATATTTACTATTAAGACTATAAGTAACATAGGTAAACTTCATCTGATTTCAGCTTATATCTACAAACTGATTTATACTACGCTATTCAGATGGATTGCTATAGGGTTTTATTTTGAGATTTTCTTCTTTTTTTATATAATTTATTTGTATAATATATCCTTTAATAGTATTTCACAACACATATTATCACGAAAGGGTGAATAAATTGTATTAATACCCCATTAATAAATTGAAAATGAAAAATGACTGTATTTGAGACGTTACGTTTAAGAGATTGCGTGCTTTTGTCACTTGAACGTAAGATCTAGATGAGAAATAAACCTATTTTATCACGCTGGTCGTTTGTAGTCGTATTTCGATATTTTCTTCTTTTATGTAAATATTATTGATGTGATAAATATATTATCGTAATTATCGTCCCTTTATCGTAAAAAACGACTAAAAAATCGCCTTTACATTACCCAAAGGCAAGAAAGTTGTGACATACATATATATTCATACTTTGCCACTACACGGAAAACCTAATAGTTATTGAATATCTTTTCCTTTCATTGTCAACATTGGGAACTTTAATTATACTAATATAGTTAATAATTCAGATTAAATAACATATATAGCTTATTTAATAAAGTAGTTAATTATTATATGAATAATTTGAAGTACCATAGGTCAATGACCAGTGCCGTAATGTACATTTTAGTTTTCAGGTCGGCCGGCTTTACAGCTAATGTTTTCAGTCGGACATTGACCTCGAAAAAAATTGTGTTACGTTGGGGAGTTGAACCCGGAATATAGCGTTACTGACTGTACCTATTAACACTATATCTAAAAACTTATGTACATAACATGTATGTAGGTCTTTGTGTTTGTAAAATTATTGAATAAAATTATCATAATATATGTCTTTTTCATTGTATAATAGGATTTTAGTTAAAATGACGTCAAGCAAATGGCCGGTCATAAAACTATTGCTAATATCTTTTACAATATATACGATGAAAGAGGCGTATGTATTACTTCAACCCCCAATAATTGGTATAAAACATACATTCATACATACATACATATTATCACGCCATATCCCTTGCAAGGTAGGCAGAGAGAACAGAGTGCCAGAGAACTCTATCCTTGCATACTTCACTCGCTTCATCAACATTCATAATTCTCTTCATACACACTCGCCGGTTTCGGAGACTCTTGACTCCACCTTCCTTCAGTACGTGACCAATCTGGTCTAGGTAGGTTAGTCTCCGTCGCCCCCGGTACCTACATCCTTCCACTTTTGCTAATTGGAATAAAAGGAGGATAATAATGAGTTTAATTGGCGTGGTATGGATATTTGATGAGATAGGTTGAAAGTAATGTTATGAGGAAATATTAAGGTTTTAGAGGCCAAAGAAAATATAGATTAAATTGCATGAAACATGACGTGGATAGGAAGGAAGTGAATGCAGATATAATAGATAAGGTTTTTTTGGCTGCACAGATGGCGTAGTGGTTAAGATACCGACCCTTCATGCCAGTGCCGTGAGTTCGATTCCTACGCAGGACAATTTTTTGTGCGATCCACAAAGGGTTGTTTTGAGTCTGGGTGTAATTTGTCTGCGTTAATTGCATGTTTGTAAAGTCCCCCGCAATACAAGGATTAATTCCTTAGTGAAGGGTGGTGTCTTCTTTTTAAAAGAAAAAAAAAATGTATCCAAGAAAAACACATATTCCATCAACCAAGTAATTGGGATAAAAGCAGAAGGTTATTGTAATATGTCTTTTAAAGTTTATCATTATTAAGATCGTATATGTCCCACTACTAGGCTCGCCTTCTTTATAATAGGAGGGGAATTGACCTACTATACCACGCTGGCCATATGAGTTGGTATAGTCTTTAATTTTGAGTTTTCCTTTAACCTTTTTAAAATATGGTAGCAATATTACTATCTTTTATAGCTTTTGGTGGCAAATGAGCCAGCACCCCCAGGTAAGTGATAATTGTCTTTTGAAATACAGGGGCCTAGCTTGAATGCTGTCTATTGTGATATTTAGACCTGAGGCTCTCTTTTTCACAGCAAATTGCTAATATTCAGACACTGATTTTCTGCAAGACTGTGGCACTACTTCGAACGAACTAACCCATTTCTATCACTAAAAATATCTATTACATTTATAAAATAAATTCTTTTTTTTTTCTTATTTTATTTCTTTTCTATGTTAAATTTATGTATTAAAATGACTATCAAGGGACTAAAAGAGTCTTTTACGTGGTGACGGAGGAAGAAAGAATAGAATATGGAACAAACACTTCCAGCTGTTATACTTGTTTTAATAGTATCGTGTGACTTTCAGGTGATTTCTTTGTGTAACCCAGAAATGTTTATTTCGAATTTAGTCGTAAATCACAATAATTAAAAATATTTTTATAAGGAACACTATGTTTTTACGATGTGTGCGTATGACTATTACGTGCGTGTGTGCATGCATATGAGTAAGCGTATACGTATTTATGTATATATATTTGAGTTTGTACGTAGGTATATGTGTGTCTGTGTTCTAATATTTTTTTATTACATAAGTCGAATAATTATATTATATAAATATAAGTTAAGCTTTATATCTACTCAATAACGGAGGGTCTCCAACCTTTCAGTACACGCATTTTAAAAGAAAACTACGAAAGAAGTTAATATAATTACAATACAAAGAAAACTCGTAATAAAACTACAAAATTTTTGTCTAACGAAATATACTAGCTCTATTTTCCTTCAACTGTGGTGGGGTGGTAACCTGGAAAAAGAATGTGGCAAATCTTTGATCATACTTCGATCGCATCGGATTCGAACCTCCTCCCCTTAGAAAGGAACTTGACGTACTTAACCACACTGGTCTGATGATTTGGTGCAGGGTTTTACTTCGAGTTTTCCTTATCTTGCATGTCATTTTCATATTAGTCTTTTACGACATCCACGGGTAACAAAAGAATGGGGGTGATTAATATTCTTACTCTTTCAGTGCTTGGGCAATTCGCGCGTCAGCAATAGCTGAGATAGATACCATATTATAAGGTCTACAGACTTTAAATTTGGTAGGAATATTCCTTTCGCCAAGTAGAGGTCAGCTATGAACGGATTTTTCGAAATTCCACCCGCAAGGGGGGTTGCTGGGGTGTAAAAATCACATTTTTTAAATATAGCTCCCACAAACTTGGAATTTGGTATGGACTTTCTTTCTGCTCTGTGAAGGTCAGATGAAATAGGATTTTAAGAAATTCCTTCTCCGAAAGGAATTATATGTAGCGAAAGTAAACTACTCAACTGACCTAACGTAACCGAAGCAAAGCGAGGGCGGGAAGCTAGTTTAATATAAACGTTAAGCTTAAGCAAAAATATGAGGTTGCAAAATAAAACAGTTTTCTTTCTTTCTATCTTTCAAAAGTCTCAAATTTGAGACTATACGATTAAGATCGTTAAGGCGTGCTTTCGGCACTAGACATACGTAAGACAGCCTATCCATATCAAGAGTTGGTAACTACGCATCTAATGACGTCACGAGGGTTGCCAACCTACAAGCGTTACAATGACCGCGCCGAATTCATGTACAAATATATTACAACTAATTGATCATGCTGATCTAAGCTTTGTTTGTGTTTAATTAATGCTAAGATTAGTCTGACCCGCTTCTATATTTTGGAGATGATGATTGCATGAATGACGTAGTGGTTAAAATACTGTTCTAAGTATTGTTACGCTGGGGTGGTAAATAGGTGACAAAAAAAAATTAACATACATATACATACATACATACCATCACGCCATGTCCTTTGCAGGGTAGGCAGAGAGAACAGAGTGCCAGAGAACTCTATCCTTGCATATTTCACTCGCTTCCTCAACATTCATAATTCTCTTCATACACGCTCGCCGGTTTCGGAGGCTCTTGATTCCACCTTCCTTCAGTACATGACCGATCTGGTCTAGGTAGGTTAGTCTCGGTCTCCCTCGGTACCTACATCCTTCCACTTTCGCATTGTATATCTTCTTAACAAGACGTTCGTTCGGCATGCTTCCCACATGTCCGAACCATCGGAGCATTCCCTTTCGCATCTTTACACCAATACTCTCTTTCATACCTACTCGCTCTCTTACGTCGTCGTTACGAATGCGATCGATCAACCTAAAAATCAGATTAAAAGGAATTAAATGTTTAAAAAATTATAATTAAGAGAAGGTATGCAACGGGAAATGAGTTCGTTAGCCTTTCTAGGTATTCCCTAAGCTCTGCACCGATATTAACAGGAAAACAGTAGATTACTCTCTTTACGCTTCTTTCCCGTAACCAATGTGAAGTTCTCGCAGCCTCTGCGTTTAGTGCCTACTCACGAATATGATTATTAAAGCAATATAACAGTATCGCAGATTCAAATAATGTCATCATCATCTCAGCACTAATAATCCCAATGCAGGGTTCAAGTCTTCTTGACTATAGAAGAGAAATTGACCTATTACATCAGCTGGTTAGATGTGTTCGTATATGGTTTTATTTTGAGTTTCCCTTGTGTAGTAGCTTTCGCTTGTGTAGTAGAAGTAGTGCATGTTCTATATTATAAGCCTTAATAACTTTTCCTAATAAACATTCAAAGAAATTCAGAATACACTGAACCACCCCTATTCAACCCGTAGGTAAAAGACAGCTTAGGAATACAATGTAAATACAATCACTGCAAAAGCTGCTATCCTCATTGATGTAACTCGCCACCAGACGGCGCTGCGATATATCGACTTCTACAAACAAACCAACGGACTAGGTTTGCTAGTAATAATATACATATAATTATTTTAAAAATGGAAAGATTCAACTTGCCCTTAATAAGATTACAAAAGCTTATCTTTAAGATTGATTAGGTTACATAATTAGAAACTATGTGCCACTTATATTATAATTATTACAAATAGTACCAACCAGAACATTGCTTGTAGTGCTTGTAGTATCAGGTGAGCTGCTTGCTCGTTTGCCACCAAAAATAGTAAAAAAAAGAATAGACTTCAAGTAATTGAGATAAGAGCAGGATTGTGATAATGATGATTCTATTTTAATTATAAACAATTATTGTGGTGGAGAATAAAAAAACTGCTACATTTCTTAAAAAAATCATCCTAAATGTTTTCTTCTTCTATAGGAAATAAACGTCCTCATAACGGAGACATTTATCCGTGTGGTGACGGAATAAGAATACAATTCACCACCCTCTATCTTATCCGTGGGTGATTGTAAGAGACGACTAAGGGATATAAAACGAATATAACATTTTTGCAAGAGAAGGAAAAACTCGAAACAAAACCCTATACCAACACGTCTGACCAGCGCGGTATAGTAGGTTAATTTCCTTCCTATTACGGAGGAGGCGCGAGCCCAACAGTGGGATATATATGGGCTGTGATGACGATGATGATGATAACGGAGACAATTTAGTATTAGTTACCATTAGGAAACGCGTGGGATGATCACAATTGATGTTATAATCTTAACCCTTATGGGATAAAGGTGAATGAGCGCCCTAGTTGAGGCCTCGAACGAGCGATAGATGTTAACCAAAGAGTAACAGAGATTTTACTGAGCGGATCACCGAAGGCAGGAAGTCAGCATATGTTATCTCAGATGGTGATAGAAAGATATACTGATATAGTACAACAGTTTAGAGTTTGATATTCAAACTCTAAACTGTTGTTCCGTTCATCTTCATCCGTTCCGCTTCATCGAGTAGTTTGAGCGGTTTATGACCAGATCATAGATAGCATCAAAGAAAGAGGATTAAAGCGTAAGATTAGATTGCACAGATGGCGTAATGGTTTAGACATCGATCTACAGTACCAAGTATCACAAATTCGATTGCAATGCAGAACAAATTACTTTGTACGATCCATTGTTCATTTGAGTCTGAGTATAATTTGTGCCTGTTAATTATATGTTTGTGAAGTCCACAATGTCTTCCGTGTGGTGACGGAGTAAGAATACTATTCATCACCCCATATCTTACCCGTGGGTGATTCTACGAGACGACCAAGAGATATAAGACGCATATAACATCTATGCGAGAGAAAGAAAACTCGAAACTAAACCCTACACCAACACGTCTGATCAGCGCGGTATAGTAGGTTAATTTCCCTCCCTTTACGGAGGAGGCCCGAGACCAACAGTGGGACATTTATGCGCTGTGATGTGATGAAAGTCCACAATATAAGGATTATCTCCTAAGTGCAAGGTCTTATTTAAAAAAAAAAAAAATCGAACGTAAGATTATAAAAAAATATAAACATAAGCGGTATTGAAATAACTATTACATTCGTACAACACGTTCATTCGCTCGGGAAAGCGACCGGAAGAGTGGAAAGCACGGAACCGGCTGTTATGTAACGTAACGTGGAAACGGTTATTGTCATTTTTTTTCATGTCTCATAGTTTTAAATGATAATGGGAATTATTGAAAGAGGCATAGTTATTTTATTGGTATGAGACTAAAGATGAAAAATATTACGCGAGAGTCCGAAACAAGATTAATTTGTCTATCCGTATCTTTTGCTTCACATACCCGGCACTAAGAAAATAATCTTTGTATTGCGAGAATTTTATAAACATATAATTAACGAAAACAAATTAAATCCTGACTCGGAAAAATTTGTGGATGGCACAGAAATTGTCTTGTCCTGAAATGATATGTAGGTATTTTAACCGCTACGCCACCTATGTTACCTGGACTAATATCTATCCATCAGCCAATTAACGTCTAATTTTGAACGTAGATCTCTCCAGGAAAAGAGAACTATGATCGCCACGTTTTCTAGCGTTAGCAATCGCAATTGTAGTTAAAAGTTATCCAGAAAAGTAATTTTTCTGGTGATCCTTCAGCCAGTTTTTACTAATTTCACAGGAAAGTAATGAGTAGTAAAAAAAAATATAACAAAGATACCAATTTTCCGCATGATGATAGTCTAAGTATAAAATTTACTTAGAATATAATTCGAAACATCCTATCTTATCCTCATAGGTCCTAAAATACAACTAAGGTTTGCATATAACAGCTATGCTGCCTGCTACAATACGTCTGACTAGCCTGGCAATTTCTCTCTTATTGTGAACAAGTCTTGAGTCCAACAGTGGGACATATTCATATACGGTACACAGCTAGTCTTATTTATTATGTCTATCAAAACAGAAGATTCCCTTATTTCTATTTACATACATACATATCATCACGCCATATCCCTTGCAGGGTAGGCAGAGAGAACAGAGTGCCAGAGAACTCTATCCTTGCATACTTCACTCACTTCCTCAACATTCATATTCTCTTCATACATGCTCGCCGGTTTCGGAGACTCTTAACACCACCTTCCTTCAGTACGTGACCAATCTGGTCCAGGTTGGTTAGTCTCGGTCTCCCCCAGTACCTACATCCTTCCACTTTCCTTCCAGTTTCAAAATATCTGAATTTTGTATAGTTCTAATTTGTTATTAGTTCACTGACCCTAATTAAGCTTACGTACAGAATTTTCTATGTAATTAGTAAAACAAAAATATTATAATTTTCAAATGGCAACATTTAGAATTACGTATTCTGGCAGCAGTTTTTAGGTCACTAATTGAGCTGCCAATAAACATGAAAACATAATAGACACTTTAGAAAAAGAAAATGTAATTATTCATCACCATCTTAGCTCATATTATGTCCCATTGTTGGGCTCGAGCCTACTCCGTAATGGGAGGGAAATTGACCTAATATACTACGCTGGTCAAACGTGTTGGTATAGGGTTTTGTTTCGAGTTTTCCTTCTCTTACATAGATGTTATATGCCTTTTGTATCCCATAGACTTTTCCGTGTGATGATGAAATAAGAATACAAATCACCACCCCCTCTCTTGCCCATAGGTATCGTAAAAGACGGTTAAAGGATATAATAATATGCATATGACATGATCTTGCACAGAGCAAGAGAAGGAAAACTCGAAATAAAACCCTATACCAATACATTTGACCAGCGCGGTATAGTAGGTCAATTTCCCCCCTCCTACTGTGGAGGAGACGTCTCCTCGACGACATGAGCTGTCGCCGGCGACTGGGGCGGCGCAGGTGCGATTACCTGCGACTGATGCTGTCCTAACCAAGGCCGCGGGTGACTGGATCGGGAAATTAGTCCGTCACCCGCTGAGAGGCCGACCCGGTAAGGAAAGGCCGACTTCGGTCGAGGAGAGGGTACTCCTCATTCTGGTATTCCGTCGGGCCGACCACTGACGTCAAGTTACCCTGCTCCGGTGGTCGACCCAACAACGAAGGCGACGTCCCACGGGTGGGTTACGGGTGTGCGTGCTTACGCCCCGGACGGAGAGGTGTGAGGAGTGCGCCAATCGAAACCAGCCAAAAAAAAAAAGGGTTGTTAATAATGATGAGCTGACCTATATATCGAGCCTACGATTTTGCACACATTAAACGCACGTTAATTCCACAAAGCAAAAAAGTCAAGATTACCTGACTTTATCTTTAGAATCTAAATTTTGTTTACGATTTCTCGACCTAGAAACGATGGCAGTATAGATTATAGTATTCGGAAGACATTGTACCGTGGTGAAAAAATGAGAACATAGATAAACTAGAAAAGGTTTTTTAACCTGCAGAAATAAAATTTGAGAATGACGGTGATTAGCACGCTGAGCTTCCCACTATGGTGATGAGTGCAAAATATAAAATCACATCATAAAAACTTGTTTTTACGAACGAAAAATGATTGCTGCACGTGGGATATGACTCTGATAGATAGCATTTGGAATGTCTACTGTAAAAACGACAATATGGGCGAAAATTTTATTGTTTATAGGTGGGACTTCTCTTTTCTAATTCGTTAAACGTTTAGAATGGATTGACAGTAGATATAGGTAATTCTACTCATGGCAACCATTTTTGCTTGTAAAAATAAGTTTTTATAAATAGCCTAGCATTTGGCCTCATAGCTCATCGCATTCTCTCCTTATCGCCATTGAACAGCCCAGTGATACCGCTTCGTTAAGATATGTGACCGGCCCAACGGGTTATCCTTTTGGGTGATACCCATTTTTTATTTTTTACAATTTTTTTTTTGCAATTTTACATGCTAGGTTAGGTGTATTGGTTATGTTTGTAGATATGATTATCTACAAACCTAACCAATACACCTAATCTAGCATGTAAAATTGCATTTATTTAAAATTTCACATTTTATTTTACTGTAAGATTTTCTGTTGGCTAAGGCAAAGAGACTAATAACATCAATTTCAAACGTTAACTCATCTGCCAAGCGTGGTTATTACACAATTTAATTTAGACTTTGTTATTTTTATTTGAAAGGTTATAGTGTAGTTATAGATACTAAAAAGTCAATAACACAGTTGCCAATTAGGTATAGCTGGTTCAGACTATATTACTAAAGGTTTCCTTAAAATTTAGGTCGTTGGAATTACCAATTCTTTATTATTTTTAAAATGTAAATCGCGCAATCAGTTCTGTGTAATTGACACCATTTTATATTTAACTACAATTTATAAATCATTTAATTTTATATAACTAGGTTTCTGATGTTTACGCGTTTATTATTACATTTGAAATAAAACCATATTTACGGATTCTATTTTGTATTTAATTTTTAATTTACCTACGTTTCGAACACTTCACAGCATCCATGTTCTCCCGTGACCATGATCACTGTAAAGTGTTCGAAACGTTGGGTAATTAAAATTCAAATACAAACGCGATAGAATCTGTAAATATAGTTTTATTTCAAATAGATATCTGCTAGTTGTTAATATCTGAATGCATTATTAGAAGTTGATAATAAAATATATCAAAACCATTTATATTCTTGTGAAAGCAATAAAAATTCGTACAAAACTCATTAATGTATATAGTATTCTTTTGAAACTTAAAACACCAAGTTAAGCTGTGGTTATTATTATATAAATACTTTTTAGATAAATCAGTGTACAGGAATGGACGTCAATGTAGATGTAGTCATCAATATCATACTGTTATCCCAATTACTAGAGGTAGACCTAAGATGTACTTTTCAACCATTGTACATATTTTTTACGAACGAAGCTTATACTCCGTACATCGACGTTTCACTCAAAACCAAATCAGCCATTAATTTTAAGAAAACTATAAATTTTGCTGTTTTACAATCGTCCTCAAGTTAAGCTTCATTAAAAGCGTTCTGAAGCTTATACACATATTGCAAATAATTTTGTTAATAGTTTTATCACCGATTGTATATTATCTTGAAAATTAATAGGTTGAGTTTTTTTCGTGTGGTGATGGAGTAAAAATACAATTCACCATCCCCTTTCTTACACGTGAGTGATCGTAAGAGACGACTAAGGAATATAAAACGCATATGACATCTATGCAAGAGAAGGAAAACTCGAAACAAAATCTTGGTATAGACCAACACATCTGTTCAGCGTGGTATAGTAGATCGATTTCCCTTACATCATGGAGGAGGCTCGAGCCCAACATGTCGCACACATATGCCGCCGAGATGATAATGGGTTTTAGTAAAGCCGAGATGATAATGGGTTTTGGTAAACTGAATTGTGTGTTTAATTTTTTCTCTTATTTCGCTTATACTTTTTATATATAAAGCGAAGGAGTTAAAGAGATATATATGTATATATATATATATATAATGTTATTCAAATTCAAATCAGTTATTATATATTTTAACTTTTTTATTTGTTAGGTTATGGTCTGTAACAACCCACCCATTTCGTGGGGGCAGCGTGCGATCCTATGATCTACCTTATATCTTCACCATCGCCAATGGCCTGGCTGACGGTACCGATTCCTTGACCTTGATTACCAGCCCGGTATTATGTTTAAACTCATTTTTTTTGTTTTTTTTTTCTGGGCAGGCTATCCCATGTAGGAAATGACGACGGGCCCAGCATTGGTCCAAGCCTGCGCCAATCCTGTTGAAGCTAGGCCCAACGTTGCATGCCAATACTGGGCCAACCTTGGTTAAAGTCTGGGATGATAACTAAGGCCCAGGCTTGGCTTACAGCATTGGGCCAAGGCTGGCTTGAAAAATTGGCCCGAACGTGGCAAACAACGCTGGGCCAACCTTGGTTAAACACTGGGATGATAACTAAGGCCCAGGCTTGGTATACAGCATTGGGCCAAGGCTGGCAATATGCGTTGGCCCGAGCGTGGCATACTACGCTGGGCCAACCTTGGTTAAACTCTGGGATGATAACTAAGGCCTAGGCTTGGTTTACAGCATTGGGCCAAGGCTGGCAATAAGCGTCGGCCCGAGCATGGCACACAACGCTGGGCCAACCTTGGTTAAAGACTGGGATGATAACTAAGGCCCAGGCTTGGTATACAGCATTGGGCCAAGGCTGGCAATTAACGTTGGCCCGAGCGTGGCATACAACACTGGGCCAACCTTGGTTAAACTCTGGGATGATAACTAAGGCCCAGGCTTGGTATACAGCATTGGGCCAAGGCTGGCAATTAGCGTCGGCCCGAGCGTGGCATACAACGCTGAGCCAACCTTGGTTAAACTCTGGGATGATAACTAAGGCCCAGGCTTGGTATCCAGCATTGGGCCAAGGCTGGCAATAAGCGTCGGCCCGAGCGTGGCATACAACGCTGGGCCAACCTTGGTTAAAGACTGGGATGATAACTAAGGCCCAGGCTTGGTTTATAGCATTGCGCCAAGGCTGGAAATTAACGTTGGCCTGAGCATGGCATATAATGCTGGGCCAACCTTGGTAAATGTCTGGGCCTAGCTTTGATTTACAGCATTGGGCCCAGGTTAGCAATGAATGTTGACCCCGTGCATAATTAATGTTGGCAGAATCCTGAAATATTGGCAGCCCTAAAAATAGAAAATGACATATATATTACATATGTTATGATGAAATTCATAAAAAAGAAAACACTGTATAACTAAATAATGTATTATTATTACATTTATTATTGTGAGTATTAATATAATAGTAATTACACTCATTACATAGTTCAAACATAAGTCATATTCATAATAAATACATGTAAATTATTAATGAAAAGTAACATTTTATTTTTGATCATTGGTATCGGCTGCCCTCTATCCTTTCTAGAAATTTACTAGCAATTTACTCATCATATGCATAATTTTCACTTTCCTTTGATTAACTATACTTTGACAGTATAAAATCTGAAATGTTTATTATTGATTAATTAAAATATAATTACATGCATAATTTGTATAAACATTTAATTAAGTATTCATTTTATACTTTTTTCAACTGCATTGACCATTCTGCCACATCCACTATACAGTAACTGAATATTGTTTCCTTTTACTTTTATTAATGTTTGTAACATCTGTTTTATAATTAGTGGAACCAATAGCTTCTAATCAAAAATAATGTTTCTGTAAATCAAACAAAAAATATATAGTTATAATCCTGGATGGATTCATCAATCAGCACATATAGACATCCACTGTTAGACATTCATCCATTATTAGCTTCACCAACACATTATAGTCTCAACTGTCACCACACACTGTACAGCCAAATAGCCAAATAGTAATACATAATTATATAATATATACAATTTAAACATTAGTTTAATTAAATATATGTGGTGGTGTATAAGAACAAGTACATAAACTTGTTCTTATTATAATCTACTTCTATATATTAATAATATAGACTCAATAAATACTAAAACAGTTTACTGTTTTAGAGTTGGTACATACTAACATACTAGATGCTCAGAATTCCATGATGAATTTTTTTCTAAGAAGGGCTTATTAGACACATGGTGTACGACTATATTTTTATTATGGGGAAATTTTCTTGACTAAACATTGATCAATCTCTATTCTTGGCATAGTATAAAGCAAACATAGTTTTAATACGTAGGTATTTTTAGCATAATCTTCCAATCTGAACTAGCGTGAATTCAATGAAGTATTTTATACGATATCTTAAAATATTGTTACAGAATATTATGATATAAGTAAAAATCTGTCAAGGATACATAAATAAGGATGGTTAATTTCACATTACTTGCATACACACTACATTAATAATGACTAATGTGAAACAAATTTACCTGTAGGTATTGTGTATTGGCTGTATTTCAAAGAACCATTAAGTAACGAAGAAGAACCAATATATCTTAATATTGGAGATCCATCGATAATGATGATATTAAACATTGTCTTATGCGAGCAATATTTACATATTCTTTTATTTATTGTGTATATTTGTATAACGTATTGAAACAACAAAACTAAACTTAAGGTCTCAAACAAGAGACGTAGGTACACACTTACATACACAGTACACTAAATATCGATGAATCGAGTCCATTCGATATTTATTTAACAGACAATTTACATCAGCGTTCGGTATGGCAAATATATTATCGAATCGATGTATCGATCATTTTTTAAAAAATATAATATCAATGGAAAATTCACTAAATATTAAAAATAATAAACTTTTCTAAAAGGCTTGCATTATTTTATGTTGATCTATGCATATGCATCGTTAATAGTAGAATAAAAGTTTATAATTTTTTTTTGTAGGTACCTACTTAGCAGTTTTATTGTTATAATTTACACGCTTATCGTTTAATTTTTCTAAGGCGACTTAGAAGAGGTTCGAGTCCAGCATTGAGATATATATGAGATACGTATATGATGATGCTGAGATTTTAATAATGATTCATCATTTCAGCTCATATATTTCACATTGATGGGCTCGAGTCTCCTCCATAATAGGAGTTTTATTGACCTACTATACCACGATGGTCAGACGTGTTGGTATAGGGTTTTGTTTCGAGTTTTACTTCTCCTGCATAGATGTTATATGCGTTTTGTATCCCTTTGTCGTCTCTTACGATCACGCACGGGTAAGATATGGGATGGTGAATTGTATTCTTACCCTGTCACCACACGGAAGATGATGATGATGATAATTACGATGATGAATATAGCCTAATACTGACTATCCAGTTGTAAGTACTCTAGATCGATCGTAATTGTAATTTGAGATTTTCTGTTTTTGTGAGCTTAAATTCCTTTTTTAACATAAATATCTCTAACCTGAATATAAAAATAATTAAGCTAAGTTAATATAACCAATGCACTCATTAAATACAAAACATTAACAATACGTTCTGGTATCGCAATCTTCATAATTGTATTTTTGATTCGACAGAAGCATAATCGATACATATGTCAATCTCTATTATTTTATAAATACAACAACAACAATCTGACCAATATGGCGTTGAAGCTAAAATGACTATTATTTTTTTATTGCAAGAATAGTACCTACAAATTCAACTGAAAAATTAAATATGTTTAACTAGGAACTTAGGAAATTCAGATTATGTTTTTATAAAGATAAGTGAAATCTAAACACGTTTTAATTCTTTTGTTAGATATTTTCGGACATCCGGCCACCTCCTTCTATTCTATTGAAATATTTTATGTTATTTAAATTCTATATTTAAACAAAATAAAATTTGTATAATAATTAAATTTAAAAAATATATATTTAAGTTTTTAATATAAATCCTTATTTGCCGTCGCTCATCTACTTAAATAATTATGAACCTAGAAGGTCAATTATATTGACACTTGTTTAGGTACATTAAAATGAAATACATTTTCGATGTAGGTACGTATTGAATTTCGAACAGTATTTTATCCTTTTTCACAAGAAACTAATTTCATAACACCAACATCTATTGACGGAGTGGGGAATTCAAAGATTTCTTTTCTTAGATTTTCTATAGTACCATAAACAGTAGATGATGTATATAGTCTTGAAAAGGCTCGGACCAGCATCGAATAGCCGAGCCTCGGCTGTTCAAGACTGGCCCAAGCTCGGGCTAGCATCGAATAGCCGACGCTCGGCTGATTAAGGACTGGCCCAAGTTTGGATTAGCACCGAGTAGCCGAGCCTCGGCTGTTCAAGGCTGGCCCAAGCTCGGGCCAGCATCGAATAGCCGATCCTCGGCTGTTCAAGATTGGGCCAAGCTCGGACCAGTATCGAATAGCCAAGCCTCGGCTAATCAAGGTCTGGCCCAAGCTCGGTTCAGCACCGAGTAGCCGAGGCTTGGGTGTACAAGACTGGCCCAAGCTCGGGCCAGCATCGAATAGCCGAGCCTCGGCTGTACGAGACTGGCCCAAGCTTGGGCCAGCATCGAATAGCCGACGCTCGGCTGATTAAGGACTGGCCCAAGTTTGGATTAACACCGAGTAGCCGAGCCTTGGCTGTTCAAGGCTGGCCCAAGCTCGGGCCAGCATCGAATAGCCGATCCTCGGCTGTTCAAGATTGGGCCAAGCTCGGACCAGCATCGATTAGCCAGGCCTCGGCTAATCAAAGTCTGGCCCAAGCTTGGTTCAGCACCGAGTAGCCGAGGCTTGGGTGTACAAGACTGGCCCAAGCTCGGGCCAGCATCGAATAGCCGAGCCTCGGCTGTACGAGACTGGCCCAAGCTTGGGCCAGCATCGAATAGCCGACGCCCGGCTAATCAAGGTCTGGCCCAAGCTCGGTTCAGCACCGAGTAGCCGAGGCTTGGTAGTTCAAGACTGGCCCAAGTTCGGCCCAGCATCGAATAGCCGAGCCTCGGCTGTTCAAGGCTGGCCCAAGCTCGGACAGCATCGAATAGCCGAGCTTCGGCTGTTCAAGACTGGCCCAAGCTCGGGATAGCATCGAATAGCCAACGCTCGGCTGATTAAGGACTGGCCCAAGTTTGGATTAGCACCGAGTAGCCGAGGCTTGGAAGTTCAAGACTGGCCCAAGCTCGGGCCAGCATCGAAAAGCCGATCCTCGGCTGTTCAAGACTGGCTCAAGCTCGGACCAGCATCGAATAGCCGACGCCCGGCTAATCAAGGTCTGGCCCAAGCTCGGTTCAGCACCGAGTAGCCGAGGCTTGGCTGTACAAGACTGCCCAAGCTCGGGCCAGTATCGAATAGCCGAGCCTCGGCTGTTCAAGACTGGCCCAAGCTTGGACCAGCATCGAATAGCCGACGCCCGGCTAATCAAGGTCTGGCCCAAGCTCGGATCAGCACAGGGTAGCCGGGGCTTGGTAGTTCAAGACTGGACCAAGTTCGGGCCAGCATCGAATAGCCGAGCCTCGGCTGTTCAAGACTGGCCCAAGCTTGGGCCAGCATCGAATAGCCGAGCCTCGGCTGTTCAAGGCTGGCCCAAGCTCGGGCCAGCGTCGAATAGCCGAGCCTCGGCTGTTCAAGACTGGCCCAAGCTCGGACCAGCATCGAATAGCCGAGGCTTGGTTGCTCGTGACTGGCCCGAGCTTGGGCCAAGATAAAAAAAAGTTACGGCTCAATTGCACAAGGTCGGTCCAGGCTTGGGCCAGCATTGGACAGCCGAGGCTTGTTGCCCAGTATTCGCCCAAGCTTGGCCCCATCGTTGAAGACTGGCAGTTCCTACATGGGATGATGTGATCACTCCTTGCCCAATCGGGGCGATTCTTGTCACCGGTGGTCCGTCTCTAATATTATGTATAAGCTCTGCAAGAGCTTTTTATATTGTCTATTTACACTTTCTTTCACATTTCATTTTAAATTAATATAAAAATAATTTCTGATCAAGAATTTGATCACAAAATATTTTAAATTAATTAAATAAAATTTAATTTCAAAATAGGCAAAAACCAAAATTATCCGAATTAAATATTGTCCTTTGAGTTTTTAAAAACTATGAGCGGTTATGCAGCCAACTTTAACCTGTTACATTTGTGTTACAGTGATACACGCGCATCTTATTTCGAGACTTAATGAGCGGTTTTGCAGCCAACTTCAACATATAACTTTTCTGTTACTGTGATACGCGCGCATTTTAAAATTTCACTCTCATCATTTTTTCATAACACATCTAAAAAAATATAACTTCAATAAACATTCAAGTTCGATAAGTTAACATTCAACCCTTATCGAAGGACACGACCCCGGTGTTGCTATGGTAACAAAATGAAGATAACAACCAGGGTTCGTGACCTCGCGTCCCGATTAATAACACACCAAAACGATAAGGTCAACGGCATAATTTAGCACAGTTTTCTACGGAACGTACCACTAAAGTATAATGACCTTACGGCTATGAAAAGCTATAATAACGTTTGACATAAATAATATATTATAGCTAATTAAGGACTCAATAGATAAGCGCGTTATAATACGTGATATTACGCATTCGTTATTATTATAACGCGTGTAAGAATTGTTAGGTATTAGCTTTTCTGATAATGGTAAGGAAATAAATTTACTATACTATTCCGGTTAGATGGTTTTAAATAGTAATTAGTTTCTATTTATTTCTATTCTTAGAATTATAACTAAATCAATTTTTACCAATGTCAATAGCAATGCTGTGTGGTAGCGGTTACGAATACTACCAACTAAGGGTTGGTAGTATTCGTAACCGCTACCACACATATACTTTGCTCGTGGATGTCGTAAAGGATGACTAAGAGCCTTATGGCGACCTGGGCCAACTCCATCTGATGCCGATTGGTCAACAATTACATTCCCAATGAGGGTTGACATCTGGCAGGCGGCCGGTCATATAATTATTGCCAATAACTTTTACAATATGTACTATCAAAGAAGAGTACATATGGTATCGACCACAAGTAATTGGGATAAGAGTAGGAGAATGATGATGAATATTCATAGCAACGGAAAGGGTGGTAAACACTGTATTCATTATATACAATTAAATCTTTCCGTATGGTGATGAAATAAGAATAAAATTCATCATCTTATCTGTAGGTATCGTAAAAGACGACTAAAGGACATATGCATATAACTATTTAAGTGAAGGAAAACTCGAAATAAAAGCCTATACCTACACATCTCACTAGCGTGGTATAGTACGACAAGGATAATGGTTAAATCCTATATATCCCATTTTTTTAGTAGGTTAGGGTTCAGAATCACGCCGTCCATTCCGTCCGTGATGACGAAACCGACGGAAGAGCGGCGCGTAGCCTATAATCCACTATATTCCCTCCCATCGCAATTAGGCCGGCTACTGATACCGCTTCCTAGATATCCGTGGCCAGCCCGGCGGGTAAGCCTTTCGAGTACCATCCCCCTTCCATGTCATAATACGATACATTACACAGTGTGTAGCAGACCTAACATTATAAATACGTAAGATTAAGCACATGTTTGTAAATTATTAACATAGAAACGGCTTACCGAAATTAGGTAAAGCTTTGTAAAATAATAGTTTCTGTTCCGTTTTATACGTAGTTTTTTTTATTTAGGGTAAGTTTATATTATCAATAACTAAAATAAACGATATTAATGTAATAGATATTTCATTTTTAATTATGACGTGTTGTAGGCGGATAAGAAGCAATGTGTTACTATTTTTTACTATTTCATGGATAGGGTAAATATAGAGTTACAGACATTATTGTTTTAGGCAATGGCTTTGGGCATACAAGAATTTGCCAGTAGTAAAAAAAAAGTGTGGTGACGGAGTAAGAATACAATACCTCTATCTTATCCGTGGGTGCCGTAGACTAAGGTATAAAATATACATATATAACATCTGCGCAAGACAAGCAATGCTTAAATAAAACTCAATATCAACCCGCCCAACCAGCTTGGTATAGTAGGTCAATTTTGCTACTTCTATAGAGGAGGTGTTGAACTCAGCAGTAGAACATGTATGAGCTAAGATGATAATGATAGCAATTATACTTAATAAATAATTCCTTGTGTGGCAATGGGATAAGAGCAAAATCGCCACCTCTTACTTGCCCGTAGGAGTTATAAATATCGGCTAAAGATTCAAACTAGGAGAGCGGGCAATAGCTGTCTTACGGACACGTATAACATTTCGCTATGATCGCCAGCATGCCTGAGAAACGCGACGATTAGATCATTATCCCCTCATTTATGAGGGAGATCTATGTCAAGCAGTGGAGGGTGAAAGGCTGAAATGATGAGACCATTTTTAAACAGATTACTATTAAAAAAATATATTCCTAATAATGATTAGGACCCCGTGCAAAATTAAAAATAGATCACAGCCTATGTATATATGGGCGCTGCTTTGATTATTTGAACGAAATATCGTTATCACATATCTGTGTATGAATTAATAGATAATTATTGCTTTCGTTTATTATAATTCATTAATGTAATTGATTAATTATAATATTAATTTAATATGATTATTTTATAGACATATATCATAAGAAGTTATGATATTCTATAAAGATCTAAAAAGGAAAATATTAAAAAATATTTATTAAAAGAATACGTACAAAATATTCGAGTCAGTCATAAAAATGTTTTCGCCAATTATATAGGGCACGTTTGCGTATGAAATTCACAGTTTTATAGGGTGCTTAAAATAGAAATAAATTATAGAGGAAATCGATATGATTAATTTGTTATTCCATGTGGGAAAGAATATTTATCTACGTGTTATGGTTAATACGTATAATAAATTATATTATTAACAAATAAGGTTATTCACTTTTTTCCGTATAGAACTAAATATATGCGATATAGTGGTTTTAGTATCCTGCAGTGTTAACGCATAGAGTGAAACATCTAATATCTTTAAACGAGCCTTGAAATTCCTCTATATATATATATATATATATATATATATATATATATATATATATATATATATATATATATACCAGCTTTCGCCCTCGACTTCATCCACGCAGAAGTCATCTCTGATAGAGGTAAATAGAAAAAGCAATGCAAGGTGTTGAAGATTTGTCGCTAGGATGATAATTAATAGCGTCAGAAACTGGGATGCGGGTGTGCCGCCTTTTGCGAGTTAGTTGTCTAATGGAATTAGGCAATAGGATGGGTCCGAGAGAAAATACTCTACGTTGACACGCTCTAGCATCGGTGCTTTGGGCGGCGCAAGCGTGAGAACCTGTATTGAAGTTCACTGCATGAGGGTTTCGACTCGAGATGGTACCCGGTTGCGGTGGCCCGCCGGATAACGTAGATGTACGTGTACGGCGCGCTATAGGGTCACGCGTCACCTCGGACGGATTGGGCGTGGTGTGTCTATATACCATAGCCGGTCACTTAAGAAAAAGGTTGTTCAAAGTTCTATTCATTCTATAAATTATATTGCCTTTAATATACTATTTACGGTATGACTATGGGATAAAAATATAATTATCGCCACCCTTTATTTGACTGTATTGTTTCACTATCAGAGTTGCGACCTCGTTAGATATGATTTATTATTTGAGTTATAGAGTGAACATTTTTGAAGCTAAACTTAACCTGTATCTTAAACCATTAAGCAAGAACCTATTGCTGTCTACTATGTGTATCGTGTGAGCTCTCACGCCGGCACTGGTCCCCACGACGGCACTGGTTCGGGGTTTATGGAGAGGGAGACAGAAACACGTGTTTATTTATTTTTACCGAAGAATATTTGTACGTAATTTGAAAAGAATCGATAAAGAAATTTTCTCGCCACAATAGTCGGGGCAACAGAAAGACCATAGCTTGTCAAATAAAACATAAAAAAAGGTTCACATAAAGTTTTAGAGCTAGGCTACCTACCAATGAAAACTCCAATCATCATCTCATCATCATCTACGTCCCACTGTTGAGCTCGAGCCTCCTCCGTAATGGCAAGGAAATTGACCTACTATACCACGCTGATCAGACAAGTTTTGTTTCGAGTTTTCCTTCTCTTGTATAGGTCTTATATACGTTTCATATCCCTTAGTCGTCTCATACGATCACCCACGGATAAGATAGGGGGTGGTGAATTGTATTCTTACTCCGTCACCACACGGATGAAACTCTAAACCCGCCCGGAAAATTGGGCTACCGGTTCTCTCGCTCATAGAACGAAACGCAATAAGCACCTGGTCACTGCTCAGATTTCGATTTTCTGCGAGACTACCTCGGATGGACCTGCCCACGATTGTCGACAGAAAACTATCAACACTGAAATCCTACCACTATAAAATTTCTTGTATTATGAGGATTCTTGTATAATATTACGAGGACAGTTCAGTATTAGAAGACCCCAAGAAGAGATGGATGGATTTTGTAAACGAGGATACGTGTATGAAAGTTGTGAGTGCAGATATGACGGCTGATAGAAGATTGTGGAAGGCAAAAACATGCTGTGCCGACCCCACTTAGCGTGGGATGAGGGCAGGCAAATGATTAATGATGAGTTCAGTATTAGATTAAAAAAACTTCATCATCAATGAAATATTTTTTATTATTTAAATTTTTAGAGAGAGGCTTTTTTTTAAAGACCAACCACTAACTAATGAGTGGACTGCTTCCTTGTCTGCCATCAATATCAATATACATAGAAAAATACATATATATTCGGCTTAGAAATAATTTTCCTCATTTGATTCTTGGAACTTACAGTCTGTCAGTAATTCGGTTCAATAACATCATATCAAAGGCTTAATCTATGTATCTGTTTACTAACTACCTACGCTGACTACGCATTGTGTACGAGTATAAAGACAGTTTTATGGTCATATTTTTCCCCTTAAGTGTCCATTTTTTTTCATAAATTAACTACATAGATAAATGTGATTATAATAAACCTATTTGAGGATAAATGAGTTTGGGGGAAAGCAGAAAATACGAAATTAATCTTAAAACAAGCATCATCATCATTCTCCTACTCTTATCCTAACTACTTGGGGTTACCACAATATGTACTCTTCTTTCACAGTACATATTATAAAATTTATTGGAAATAGTTTTATGACCGGCCACCTGCCAGACGTCAACTCTCCTTGGGAATATAATTGTTGACCAAACGGCATCAGATGGAGTTGGCCCAAAGTCGTATTTTCGATATCCACAAGCAAAGTAAGGGTTGGTAGTATTTGTAGCCGCTACCACACAGCAAAAACTTAAAACAAGCATATTAATAAAAAAAGAAAATAATTTGTATAATAAAAAAAAATACGCACTTTGTAGGCTCTGGTATAAATGAATGCTACAGTATTTCTCTAGTGCTGTGAGATGCCCTTAAACTTCGTTTCAAGAGACCTTCTTCCTTGTGGTAAACTGTGATTTGAATGTCATATCATCTCAGTTCATACACGTCTCACTCTTGAGCTCGAGCCTCTAAACGCGAGGGATGTGCTACACTACGCTGTTCAGACGTGTTGGTATAGGGATTTGTTTCGAGTTTTATTTCTCTTGCATAGATGTTATATGCGTTTTATATCCCTTAGTCGTCTCTTATGATCCAAGGGTAAGATAGGGGGTAGTGAATTGTATTCTTACTCCGCCACCGCTCGGAAAAAAGATTTGGATGTGCACTTGTTATTTCTGAAGTCCATGAGGAGTTTTCCGCCATCAGATGGGCTGCTCCCTCGTTTGTCCATCGAAAAGCAATATAAATATTTGAATAAATATTACTCTTAGCTTAATATGAAATCTATCTACAATTATTATAATATTATTCGCCTCTTCATAGATAAATTGGTGTGGAAAGAAGATATAAAAGTTGATTAATTTTAAAATAAGCATGCATTTAAATGAATATTACTCTCAACCTAAATATATAACTATTTTATCAACAAAATTAAATAGGTAATGTTTTTATGCAATTCATAAAAAAAAATTCATCGACATCTACGAATTTGTTGTTAAAATTTAATTTCAAATAATTTTTTGTGTTAATTATTAAATTGGTGCTTAGAAATCAATATTTTACTATATGTACCGTTAGATGGCATTGTATGAAGCGACAAATTGACAATTCACTGGAACAAATAAAAAATAAACATTTTGCAGCCCCAAGTCGAGGTCCGTTCCCCACAGAGGAAGCTCTTCGGTGACGCCACTTGAGAGCCTTCAGCGGCCAACCATTGCCCGGGTTAAGCTGTGAAAGACATCTGTGGCTAACAGCTCAAAGACCCGAAAAAAAAAATTCAATATGGTGTTGGAGTAAGAATACTATTCGTCATTCCCTTTCTTGCCCGTGGGTATCGTAAGACTTAGTATGCATACCTATAACATATTTACAAAAGATGGAAAACTCGATATTTACCCTTATACTAATACAATTTCCCTTCCATTGCAGAAGAGACTCGAGTCCAGCAATGGGAATTATATGTGTGCTAAATAATTTACAACACTGCTCGGTTCTACGGTTATTTTTAAGATTGTCTTTTAATTAGATTAATGAGCAATGATCGATTTTTAAAACATATTTTTTTAAATTCTTTAATTAATAAAGAATTAGAAGTTGATTTTGAGCAAACGATTGTTTTGATAATAACTTGCCGGGTTTCTGTTTCTTTTTTAAAAGTAAATTGACAGAAGAAAATGCTAGTCAAAGCACGGAAGGGTTTTATAGTAGTAGGACCCCAGTGTTAACAATTTTCTGTCTACAGTTGAGGGCAAGTTCGTCTGGGATCACACTCGCACATGATCAACGTCTGAGCAATGGCAATGTGCTATAGTGCTTCGTTCGATAAGCGAGAGAACCAGAAGCCTAACTTTCGGGGTGAGTTAGGGGTTTTCATTGGCAGCGGCCTAGCTGTACCAGTGGTATCGCATAGGTCCATGGGCGGTAGTGACACTTACCATCAGGTGTACTGCGTGCTCGTTTGCCGCCATACGCAATAAAAAAATGGGAAACATATTATTATTATAACTTCATTAATATTAAAATCTTATAAAAAATGTTTAACTTATTTATATTTAATATTAAATCACTGAATATAATATTTTATTTTAATATTTTTACAGTAAAATTTAATAAAAACTAACAAAGTTTACACGATGTTAATTGATAAGTTATAATTGCATTTTTAATTGCTATTTTTACGAATATAAACGTAATTATTTTTATACTCTACTAATTGTACTGATGCGTATATAAACAATAAAATATATTAAATATTTATAATAATACATATAAAATCGAATAACACCGGGTGCATTTACTAGTAGTTTTTATAAAACGTTGTTGTTTTACCATAAGTTTAGTGCAGCAAGCGGACAACGACGTCCGGCCTTGACGTCCGATTCGTGAGCCGACTCGACGATTGCTATTCACTTCTTGTTATTGCATAGAGAAAACCATTGAGATGTCTGGATTTGATAAGATTTTTATTTTTTTATTTTTAATATAATAAAAAAGAATATCTTTATGATGAGGGAGTAATAATAATATTCATGCTTAATGAATTGGGTGGAATTTTACTATATGAATGGACTGTTAGGGTCTTGGTGGACATTAAAATAAATGTGTGAACTGTATTTTTCAAATGTTGGTTTATACGTGATTATAAATTCATAGAATCAAATCACAGAATAATAAAAAAATTTTAAAAAAATATGTAAATTGGGTCTTCACGCGTGTTCTTACCGTGCATACCGCAGCCCCGCTATTATTGTGGATGTTGAATCGCAAAAGCAGCAGAACCTTCTTGAGCTATTAAACTCCAACTGCGTTCACCAATCCATCGCTAGCTTATAGTATTATACTTATATTTATACTCAAGTCTTGTTATATTATTCAACTATTACCACCCTCAAATAATTATAATTTTTAATTTCGCAACACATTGGAAATATTAAAAATGGTAAGTGTAGTTTTTTAATTATTTTTGGTCATAGACGAAGAAGCAAACAACCTTAGGGAAAATGATAACTCATGGATCTCTGTAATACCAACACAGCCAGGTCGTTGAGCTCGATTCTTTTTTATGGCAAGGTATACTCTGAAGCCACCTCGTCCGATTAATCGAAGATGGACAACCAATGTGTGGTTTCATAACTTCACATCTCACCGCGATTAGATAGACATCCAGCACAGATTTTTTGATTTGGGCCTCCATTTGACTCAATCCAAAATATTGTTAATGTAAATCGATTCCATTCATTTAGTGGTGTTGCCCTTGAGCGCGGGCGCATTGCGGCAGGTCGCGTCTGGTACAGTTATAGGATCGCATGAACGCGCCGGAATATAACAAGCGCCATTCGAGACTAATCTCTTTATAACTTATGGCGTGTTCGTTGGCATTTAATGCAGAATTTCTATCGCTAAATATTAATATTGCTTACATGCTAATAAATATAGTTAAAAAAACTAAAAAAATCGCTTTAATGATAAATCAAACTAAAAATTTATAGTGATAGGGTCACGCTGTTGATAGTTTTCTGTCTACAGCCGCGGGCCGATCCGTCCAGGTTAGTACCACACTCTCACAGAAAATCAACGTCTGAGAACGAGTAAGAACATGCTGTTATGCTTTGTTCGGTAGACAAAAGAGCCGAGAACCGAACTTTCTGGGTGGGTTTGGAGTTTTCATTGGTAGGCAGCGGCCCAGTTGTACGCCTGGTATTGTAAACATCCATAGACGGTAGTAACACTTACCATCGGCTTGCTCGATTGCCATCATCTGCAATAAAGAAATCAAAAATAAATCTTAATATAGGAATAAAATAATGAACGTAAAATTGCAGTATTAATCCTAAAAATAGCATGAAATGCTTTGTGCCATATCTTTAGTACCATTTTTTGGATTAATATCAAATCAAATAGATTTTTCTATATTGATTTATTAAGCTTAACATGTAGGTAAAACTAATAAAAGTGTGTAAAAAAAAGGATTTGAAAAAAATATTTATTTGTGGAGAAACTTTTTATGGGAGGGGTGGGCAAATGTTTTTCACAACCATAATACACTTAATACAGTAGCAATTATTCAAAATAATAATTATGCAAGTAATCTGTATCGAAGCGAGGTTATATGTGCATTGTGGTAGGACCATGCTGATGACAGTCTTCTGTCTACAGTCGCGGGCCGGTCCGTCCGGGGTAGTACCACACTCTCGCAGAAGATCGACGTCTGAATCTTATGATCTAATGGTAATGTGCTTTTGCGATTCGTTCGGTGAGTGAGAGAGCCGAAAGCCCAACTGGGTGGGTTTGGGAATTATAACAGTAGGCAGCGGCCTAGCTGTAGCCTTGGTTATAGCAAAGTTCCATGAACGGCAGACACTTACCATCAAGTGGCTACTCGCTCGTTTGCCCACCATAAGCAAAAATAAATGTAAGAAAACATCTAATAATATACTTATTAATATAATATATGGTCTAGCAGTTTACACACTGCAAGAGGATCTCACTCTCACCTCCGAATATGAAACACCAGATATCTGATGCAAAGCATCAGTACGTATAAATACTTTGCCATTAACAAGACTGAGTAAGAATACAAAACATGATGGAATAAGAATACAAATCACCACCCACTATCATGCCTATAGTTGCTGTAGAGGACAACTAAGGGATATATACTTCAATTGACTCAGAAGTCCAACTGGACGGGTTTGGGGTTTGTATTGGTAGGCAGCGGCCTAGCTATACTCTTGGTATTGCAAAGGTCCATAGACGGCAGTAACGCTTACCACCAGGTGTGCTGCTAGCTCGTTTGCCACCACATGCTATAAAAAATGACCCACTCGTAGGTAACTTTGACCCTGACTTGAATATCTTTTATAGGAGCAATTATTGATGTTACTAAATAAAACGTAAATTAATTTGACCTAGATACAATTAGTTTGTCCTAAAATTGACTTCTGTCGGTCAAATATTGCTACATAATGTTACCCAAATGTAAGACCAAAACTTGCAGGACTTGCAAGAGTATCACAACTCTTGGAACTCTCTCTGTTAGAATAAAATAGAGTCATTTCTTTTGGGCAAATGCCTTACAAATGAAAAATCCAACTAAATTAATGAAATTCCATTCGTCTAGCGGCGCTAACTGTACAACTATCTATAATTACGTACATACCACTTAATTGGGGGGTTGCTATAAACACACTTATCTATTATCAAACTGTTTAAAATTACTACAAATTGTTCCTTCGTGTACTGGTAATAAGAATACAAAGTGACAACCCTTCCTATGCCAAAAGAGTTGTAAAATGCTATCTAAAGGAGTAATGTGAAACTCTTGCTGCAAGTCTGGGGTCTTGTATTTGGGCATCACTAATATAGATTATATATAGGTATAATAATATGTTATTTTTAAATTAATGAATACAGCATATTTGAGTATAAACATCGTCTATAGAACGATCCAGAATATCTTTGAGTTACGTTTGAACAGATTTATCAGGATCGTAAACTGGGGTTATGTCCATAAACTGTTACAGATATAAATTTTCAACAAAGACAAATTCAATATGGCCGACAAATAGTGCATAAAATTAAAAATATATTAACTTCCATTATTGGCAACAGTTGTAAAATATTTTCATAAAAATCTTAGATTTTTTTTAATTAAAATAGATGCAGGCTTAATCAAATTGTTTTTTAATCGATTTAGATTGAAATTTTTCATAATCCTAGATCTCTGATGAAAAAAAAAATGCTTAAATATTAACTTTTTTATATATGTATATGATTTTTTTTACGAAATACTACTCCACTAATAAATCGTTGTAGGCGAATATACAAATTTCGTACACGACTTGCAAAACTTTGTGGATCACACAAAGAAATATGTAAATTGAACCCAATGGGCAAAAGAGATCACTACTTAGTTCACTGTGCTATCTGTGCTGTTAATATAGATATAAGCCTATCATAAAAATACGTTGAGATCATTTTAAGAATTGTAAATAATGTTTTTAAAAAATCAGCACAATTTTCGAGTTCATTAATCAATGGATGTTTCTTTCAGGTCAGATAAACTTGGGCTCTGAACGCCCAGCTCAGGGCTGTACTGTGGAGGCCACAGCGAGCCATGGCGGTTAGAGCCATTTGAGGGTACCGCACGGTGTCTACCGAAGCGGCATGCCTATTGGCCGGGACTCCTCCGTGGGACCTAGAGGCGGAGATGCTCTCCGACCTCTACCGGCGGGTTACCACAATGCGCGACGAGGGTGACTCCCCATCGTTCAACGAGATAGCCACCTGTCACGAGGACGCCCGCCGAGAAGTCATCGCCCGTTGGGCTACGCGGCTGGAGAGGCCTAGACACGGTGTTGTTACCGTTGAGGCCCTCCGGCCCGTACTGATGGAGTGGATGAAGCGGCGGCACGGAGTACTCTCCTTCCGGTTGGTGCAGGTCTTGTCGGGGCATGGTTGCTTCGGCAAATATCTGCACACGGTCGTGCGGAGGGAGTGGACTCCGTCCTGCCATCATTGCGACAGCGACGAGGACACGGCGCAACATACGCTGGAGGTGTGTCCGAGCTGGGACGGGCAGCGCCGTGACCTCGTCGCTGTCATCGGTGCCGACCTGACGCTGCCGGCTGTTGCGCGAGCGATGGTCAACAGCGTCAGGAATTGGGACGCGGTCGCCGCCTTCTGCGAGGCTGTCATCTCGCAGAAGGAGGCGGCGGAACGGCCCGGGAGGATTGCCGTGACCCGGGTCGCCGCCCGCGGCCGGGGCGGCGCAGGCGCGAATACCTACGCCTGATGCCGCCCTAACCGAGGCTTCGGGTGATCGGACCGGGGAATTGTCCGGTCACCCGACGTGAGGCCACCGCGTGAGGGCGACGCCTCGACGGCGAAAGCTGTCGGGGCGTCGACGAGAGAGGAACCCGAGAGGGCATACCGCCGGGCGGACCACCGAAGACAAAGATCGGGTACCGGTGGTCCGCTCGCATGGCGAAGAAGAGGTGCTTACAGGGTGGGTTAATGGGATTGCGCGCCGCCTCTTCCGTCACCCCGGACCGATTTGGTGGGGTGCGACGTCCATAGCCCACCGCAAAAAAAAAAAGGTCAGATAAACTTACTAAATGTTCCTAGTGGTGGAATAAAGACGTAGAGTAAGATGGTCTCTAAATAGTAGCCACTGGTTATAGAGAAATGTGATAATATTTAGCGCTAATTTCTTGTAGTTATAGAAACGAATAGATAATACCAATTTTGAATTTTTTTACCTAATTATGTAATTTACTTCTACAATTTATTATATTATAAAATAAATAAGGTTTATAGAGTACCTACCTACTGTTTATTTAAAAACTTTCATTTATTTATATGTCTTATAATTTCAACAAGCTAAAACAACAAAACAAGTTATGTAACAAAAAACCCAGCCGTTTTAAAATTAAATAATAATTAATTTAAAAGGTATTTATTACAGGTATTAACAATATTTTCTGACATTTAACATGTACTTGCCATTTCTGAATGTAATGCAACAAAAGCCCGCCAAAAATAAACGTCAAAAAATTCAAGATGGCGACTGTACTTCGTACACGGCCTCGAAGAGTCAGGAAGTGCATGTAATACCAACGAACTTTTCAATGTTACCCAGTTTTCTGTTGCGAATCCTGCTTGTGTAAAAATATTCACGTTTTATTGTATATATGTGTAATTGTTGCCCTTTTAAAGCAAGATGTTCGAATAGCAAGAGTGTACTGACTCCCGAGTCAAAATGGGCAGCCATTTTGAATGTCGTTTCGTTTCGACCTTGGTCTTGGAATATTTATAAGTGTGAACAGCTTATGCAGTTTTATACGTTATTGCAATTTTATTATATTGATAAAAGCATACTCACGTCCTTTAGATATTTCTATATAATAAGGTAGCAATTCATAGAGCAATCAACTTAATTATGCAATCGTTTTTGAAACTAACTCTCCCAAAATGGACGTTATTTTTATAAATCCAAAAATATAAGAACTTGACCAAACGATTCATTATTACTAGACGGAACTTTAATGGCTTAGTGGCCAGGTTCAGAGATAGTCTCGTAGATCTATTGAGTCCAAAACCAAGCATACACCTCTTTCTAATCATTCAAAGTTACCTGTAACTTAAGGACAGCTTGTCTTTAAGTTACAGTTAATAAAATTATTTCTTCCTAAGCCTTTATATGTTTTGTATACACGCATCTTTTATAATGGTTTTTATTTTTTACCTCAGACTGGTTGGTATAGGATTTTGTATTCATTTTTCTGTACCTTACAATGACATTATTAACCAGATACTTTTTAAAAGTCCGTAAAAAAGTGCAGGGCTCTCCATCATAACATGGTTATATTTTTTTTTATTCCTATTTTGTGGATATTTGATAAGCTAGATTCAAGGATGAAGTTACTATACAAAAGTCTTGAGTTTGCACTTTCAGCACGTACCTACGTCAAACTCTTCGATATTAAATACTTGCTATATTGCTGATAGAATTTATTTGCATATCTGCAAGTTTTCCCGTCGAAATTTGAGGTCTGAGTTTCAGATAATTGTGCCTGTGGTAAGCAATTATGAGAAGAAAGTAACCTATACCTTGGAGTTTTCATGTACCGCTGAAATTCTTAGACATATCTATTTGTAGCATAGCCATTGCTCTATTGAAACCGATAGCTTTCCTCACCAGAGATTGTCTTTACAGTTAAGAATAAGATTAGCTTCAAACTTATAATGTCTTATGAGTATCATTCGTTCCAGACTAAAAGAGAGGATGGCTTATCGTATTCATATTTTATACGGTAACAATACAATTCGCTAACCACTCGTATCACGAGGTTATCGCAAAAAATGATTTAAATACTTCTTTAAGTTATTTACATAATATTATTGTAAAGGAGGAAAAACTTGGAATAAAATCTTATACCTCTCGACCAGTGGGGTGAAGGTTAAGGTTTTCCCTTTGCCAGTATATAATAATATAAAATATATTATCTAAAATGTAGAATTATTAAATGTTGCTATATGTAATAATACTTTAACCTTAAAATACCATAACAACCTTGAAAAATAGTAGCTATATTACGCATATGTTTATAAAGATGCATTTAAAACTATAAAATCAGAAATGTTAGTAGTTAATGCATCTGTTAGAATAGTGCATGATTTTCCAAGGGAAGTTTTGAGGCCATGACCGTCATATACAGCCGGAAGCTAAGCGTAAACTGTTTTGTTTATCATGTCTATTATTAACAGAGATATTTTGCGTTTTAGATGATCAAGATGATCTTGAATTAAACGGTGGAATAATGCGGAACTAAGGAAGGTCAAAATGAAATTATTTTGTGTCTATTTTAGCGGATTATATGCAATTATTTAATTAAATAATATTTAAAAATATTTACATCTTCTTGTTTTGTGGTAGCGGCCATGAATAATGTTATAATAATAATCGTCATTATTGATTAACCTATGGATATAATTTGTTGAATATATTCCAGCCATCCATCAGCTCATCCATAATTAGATATACATAGATCTTCCTTTTCAGTGGGCCATTTGGAATGGTCTTGTGCTACTTGCATCTAACGGATCTCTGTGACTTGTTAGAATTTGTCAGAAAACTAGTGAGACCTATAGTACGTCGCCGTTGTCAGGTTGTTCTTTGAGCTATGTTGGGTTACACTCATTCTTAAACTGATTTCATCACCTATAGAGTTAAGCATAGGCTTCTCCGTAACACACTGAGTGACTAAGATTTTGTGAGATAAAATATGCTACTGAACTTCGTGGAGAGAGTAAGGAAAGTTAACACTATAATTGCTTCGCTTAGCAAGCGAATTGGTCTAAATCAACCAAAACTTTAATTAGGTATATTGTTGGTGAAAATAACCCTTAATGTCGACTTTGGATTACCTAATTATATAAATAAACTTATCCAAACGTATTATTATGACTTTATATCGTATCAATAACAACAATTATGGACTTTAGTATCATCATTCTTTTGCTCATAAGAGCAATCGGGACAATCCAATTGCTAGGGGTCGATGCAATATTTACTCATACATATTGCAAAAGTTATTGTCAACAGTTTAATGATTGGCCGTTTGTCTGACGTCAACCCTCCTTAGTATTGTAATTATTGACCAAACGGCATCAGATTGAGCTGGCTCAGATCGCTATAAAGGTTTTAGTTATCTTTTACCACATCCAAGAGCAAAATAAGGTTTATTCATAGCCGCTTCCACACAGCAGTATACGCATTTTAGTAAATAGTAGCAAAAGTATTAAATATAATACTTGCAAGGAATATAGAAATAACCTATGGAATATATTGCTGTTGAAATCGTTTAGTTTTATAACTCTCGTTGCTGCCAACGTAAATACTTCTTTAAACTCTTCCGTAAATAATGCTACAGTAATTCTATATTTATAGATGTGAACTCAATATAGAGCATCATCATCATCACAGTCCATATATGTCCCATTATTGGGCTCAGGCCTCCTCCGTAATGGGAGAGAAATTGACCTATACCATGCTAGTTAGACGTGTTGATATAGGGCTTTGTTTCGAGGTTTTCCTTCTCTTGCATAGATGTTATATGCGTTTTATATCCCTTAATCGTCTCGTATAATCACTCACGGGTAAGATATTGGGTGGTGAATTATATTCTTACTCCGTCACCACACGGAAATAAATAAATATAAGTAATTTTATTTCTTTAAGTGGTAACGCCCAGTACTAAGAAATGAACATTTGTCACAGGGGATTTTACAAATATGTATAAAGAATTATATTATCTGCATATAGAATTCACTATCAATCTATAAGTACTTCAACCACTTAACTACTATGCAGTTACCTGTGCATTGCAGTATGTCTTAAAAATATTAACTTTTTTAACGACAACGCCCTGCACTGGGGAAATAATCCTTGTACGGAGGACTTTACAAACATACATTACAATTAACGCATACAAATTATACTCAAAACATTAGTTTGTTGATCGCACAAAGTAACATATTTCGTGGGAATCGAACCCATGACACTAGCACGGATGGTTGGTATCTTAACCAATACACCATCTGCGCAGTCATTTAGAATATACATCTAGAATATTTATGAAATTAAAAAATAATAATAATTTATTTATTTTTACTACACGAAGTTTGGAATGATTTTTAGTATTCATAGTTACGAGAGGACTCTGTGTTATGTGATAGCGGCTACGAATACTACCAACCCTTACTTTGTTCGTGGATGTCGTAAAAGACGACTAAAAAGTTTACAACGACCTGGGCTAACTTCATTTGATGCCGTTTGGTCCACAATTTAATTCCCAAGGAGGGTTGACGTCTGATAGGTGGCCGGTTATAAAACTATTGCCAATAATTTTTACAATATGTACATACTATGAAAGAGGAGTACATATTGTATCGACCCCAAGTTATTGGGATAAGATTAGGAGAATGAATGATGAGTTACGAGAGGACTCAGTATTTGAAAGTTATCTTTAAAAATCTGTACCCACTGTTTCATTTCATATGTACAATACTCGCCTAAATATCAGGAATTGATTTTTTATAGATATACTCATTACAGTACTAGAATACGCACGATAAGACAAGTATTACTTCTTTAACCCCCCCATATGACAAATCTGACTTTAAACCATGTATACGGATTCCATATACAATAACAAAAAAAAAATAGTAATGGAAGAAATTAAATACAAACGCATCTTAATTTTATATAAAAACATATTACGAATTAAAATTAATATACGTCATAGCAATCTTTAATTACATGCCGTCAGTAATTTTATGACATAAAAAAATACAATCAACATAATAATGAATACAAGTGACATTTGCAACAGTTGGCTCCACAAGACGAATCTGGCTGCAACAAAAATAAAATGGAGTTGTCTGCTCCTTGGCGCAGTGCGCTTGTCCATGAACCTGGCGTGCGGTGTTAAATATACACAAGACGCGTCATCCGGTGCGTGCATATAGATTATGTAAATGTAGATACGATTTTTCCTTACGTGATGGAGTAAGTAACTTTCTGTGTGGTGACGGAGTAAGAATACTATTCACCGCCCCATATCTTACCCGTAGGTGATCGTACGAGACGACTAAGGGATATAAAACGCATATAACATCTATGCAAGAGAAGGAAAACTCGAAACAAATCCTTTACCAACACGTCTGACCAGCGCGGTATAGTAGGTTAATTTCCCTCCCATTATGGAGGAGGCCCGAGCCCAGCTGTGGGACATTTATGGGCTGTGATGATGATGATGATGATGGAGTAAGAATACAATATTCTGCACCCCATTCTTTCACGTGGCAGCACCTCATTCTTACGCTTGGTTTCACCAAGAACAAAATCTTGAAATAAAACAGTTTGTCAACCTATACAGACGATGTGGTTTATTAAGTAAATTTATTTTAACTGGAGGAGGTAGACATTTTTTTTTTGGCTGGCTATGGTCTAGACACTCCGCGTCTATTCTATCCGAGGTCACGAAAGGGTGGCGTGTGACCCCATAATCCACCGTGTTCCTTTCCTATCGGCTGGTAACAATTCCTTGAGATCCGTGACCGACCTGGATTATCCTTTTGGGTATTATCTCCAAAGAGCAGAGTGATGCATATGTGTTAAAAAGAAACACACATCTGCTATAGCAGATTTTAGAAGGATTTCTTTCATAATTCAGAAAAAGAAAAACAGCTTGCTGTACCACGCTGATCAAGTTTGGTATTTTATCTTATAGCATTTCAGCTTGGACTTTTGTGTGTCTGTCAGGATATTTAGATGTTCGTTTTGATTTGTCGGCAAGTAATAGATGTCAACTGATTCTTGTTAGATTTTATAAGAAAGTTTTGCAATAATATAAAATTATTTGTGGTTTTTTTTTTAATTTTTGGAAACATTTGCAAATTATGTGTAATTAGGTACTGTTCAAATTTTATAAACTAGGCTAAAAATGAAAAAGGGAGCTTTTTATCGTCGAAAAATGATGAATTATCGTGACTCGTGACATGACTCGCTCATAGAGCATATAGTATTTTCAATTGTAAAATTACTTTCTTAACGGATTAGGTAAAAGAGTAAAGACTCATGAATTTTTAATGGAGTGTCATATCTGTAAAAATTAACCCACTGCAGGAGATGGAACTGCGAAGGTCACGAGGTTGCTTACATTTACATAAACAACGTTAATATGAATACTACACGATCATATATTTAACCTTCTTTGTGTGTTGAAATAAATTTTCACGCAGATAAATTAAATGTTTAATTTCAAATTAAAAGGAATTTTAAGCTACAAAGTATAAGTTATTCAAGCCATCATCATCATCTCAATCTACATATCACATCACACTGTTGAGCTCGGGCCTCCTCCACAATGAGAGGGAAATTGACCCACTATACCGCGCTAGGTGAAAGACTTTTCATACAGTTTTAGTAGTTTAGGTATTAAAGTGTAACAAACAAATTTACATTCGCATTTATAATATTAGTTATGATTATGAGATTACATAAAAAAAAAATATCATTTAAAATTCTGACTCTAAGCCCATTACATTAAAATAGTCTCAATAATAAATTACTGAAATTTAGCATTTAATATGCTTAATTATTTATAAAACCGGATTACGAAATGGGCGCGGGTTCGAATCCCGCTTGTGACATCATTTTTCATTTCGTAATCCGGTTTTATAGTCTCAAAAATGCTAGTAAATAGTTTTAAAACTAATAAACGCATGTAAAGCGCTAGAAGCTATCAAGACTGGAAAGTTATTGTATTAGTATAAGTAGCGATCATCCATATCGAATTTTGTAGTTTCTATCTCTATGCAGGATTATTCCCTGTGTGATCTACAAATAATTGTTTAGATTATTATTTGTATCATTTAATTATATGTATGTAAGGTCCCCAGCAACACAAGGATTATATCCTACATACATATCATCACGCCATATCCCTTGCAGGGTAGGCAGAGAGAACAGAGTGCCAGAGAACTCTATCTCTGCATACTTCACTCGCTTCCTCAACATTCATAATTCTCTTCATACACGCTCGCCGGTTTCGGAGACTCTTGACTCCACCTTCCTCCAGTATATGACCGATATGGTCTAGGTAGGTTAGTCGCGGTCTCCCCCGGTACCTACATCCTTCCACTTTCGCATTGTATATCTTCTTAACCAGACGTTCGTTCGGCATTCTTTCCACATGTACGAACCATCGGAGCATTCCCTTTCGCATCTTTACACCGATACTCTCTTTCATACCTACTCGCTCTCTTACGTCGTCGTTACGAATGCGGTCGGTCAGCCTTACTCCACAGATTTTCCCCAGAAATCGCAATTCGACCGCATTAATTTCACTTTCATACTCTTTTCTGCATATCCAACTCTCGCTTCCACACAGTAATGTTGGGACAAGCACTGCGTTATGTATTGCTACACGTGCCTTCTGGCTGAGGTGGTGGCTACCGAGAAGTTGCCCCAACGCTCCGTTCACTCTATTTCCCGCATTCACTCTTCACTCTATATAAGTGGTGTACCTTCCATCTCGGCTAAATCCACATCCAAGATATACAAATTAATCCACTTGCTCTAGTACATCATTACCTATTGTTACTCTTACATCTGTTCTGGCTTCATCTCTTTCAAAGACCATTATTTTGGTTTTGGTTCACATTCACGCGTAGACCCCTTTTCTTACAATCTTCTATCATTGTGTCGACTAGGGTCTGCAGGTCAGTCGCTGACTGTGCCAGCAGGACTGCATCATCAGCATAAAGCAGAGCAGTGACCACTGAGTCGCCCATCTGGACTCCCACATTCATATCGTTCAACCTTTGGAGACATTTATCCAGATATATGATAAACAACCTGGCTAACAGAAGGCACCCCTGCTTAACGCCGATATTGACGTCAAACCAAGGCAACATTCCATCATCCAGCCGCACACAGGCTCTACAGCCCATGTAACTGGCCTGCGCACCCTGTAGCAGTTTACCGTTAATACCATACTCCGGTAAAATGTCCCAAAGTTCCTTTCGTACAACCGTGTCAAATGCTCTCGCCAGATTCACAAAACTGCAGAAAACCCTCTGACCTAGAGCCAGATGCATCTCCACAATGTTGCACAGAGAGAACACTTGATCCATGCATCCCCTTCCACCTCCTTGTGTCTCACACAGTAAACTATCGGACACTATCCTCATTATCCTTTCAATAATTTTACCGTACACTTTTGCTGCCAAACTGGTCAAGCTTATGGCTCTGTAATTTGCGCAGTCATAACGTGAACCCTTGTTTTTAAACAAAGGCACGTTATGACTGCGTTATTCCAGTCCCTAGGAACCATTCCCGAGCTCCAACATAAATTGAGGAGCAACAGGAATGCCTCCCAGACACAGGAGCCACCAAGCTTAATTATCTCGGCAGACACCATATTAATGCCCGCTGCCTTACCATTTTTCAAACTTCTTATCGCCCATTCAACTACATCCATACTGATGTCATCGGAGGACGCCGTTGTCGAATGTTGTTCTACTAAACCACATGCGACACCGGCGTCAACCGTAGCATCTGCATACATATCGCCAAAATATTCACTCCATCGGCTTAACACGTCTTGTGTTTGTGTAAGAATGTCTCCACCTTTAGACCTTATTTTATTCATTCTGAAGGCTGACCAATCACACCGAGACTTCTTCACCTCCCTCCAAAAGAGTTTGGTGTTACCCTTGAAGTTTTTAGTCAGCCTATCTTCTGCACTCATACTTGCTCTATCACGTTTCTCTTTCACTAAGGCCTTGGTGTCATTCTTACATTGGCGATATATTTCTTTCTTCTGTTCAGTCACACTGTCATTCAGATTTAAAGAAGAGACATAGTCCAGCCACGCTTTCTTCTTTTGCTCTACGGAAGCTGCAACTTCCGCATCCCACCATGCATCACCATTTGTTTTTCTATGCTTCTATGAACTTCCACATACTTCTTTCGCTGTATCTACCATACTCTCTTTCAATACTCTCCAGCATTCTTCAATGTCCGTTTGCGGCTGGCTTGCCATCGTCAGCCGTTCTCGGACACCCTCTGCATACTTTTCTCTTACACACTCTTCTTGCAACCTTTCAACCTTTATTCTTTCAAGCCCTCCGAAGTGGACACGCTCTCGCCAGTGCCTCCACTTTCTGAACAGGCCACTAAATCTCGCAATAATGAGATAGCGGTCCGTATCGACCCCGGGGCTGTGGTTATAATTTGCTTTTGCGGACTTCTATTTTCTTTTCCAACATAAATTAGGCTATTTTACTCCTTATAAGATCAGCTACCTACCAGTAAAAGTCCTGTTAAAAGCGGTCCAACTGTTTCAGAGATTAGCCGGAACAAACAGACAGAGAAAATTTTAAAAATAACTTTTTTTATGTAAGAACCGTATATAATTTCATATACATTTAATGAAAAGCTGTTTATTTGGAATTAAAGGCAGATACTTCAAATATAATATATATAAATTATATGTTAAGATGAAGTCAACAAAATTATTAAACACCATAAATATTATTATTACATTGAATATAATTTAAGAGCGCCATCTATAACATATAGAAGTTCCCGCCCAAAAATTGCTAGATCTTAATTTAAATAAATTCATATTCAATATATCGTGTTTATGTATATATTTTTTTAAATTACTCAACAACACGCAACGACATCCACCGGACATTGGGATCTCCGGATGCGCTCCTGCACATCCGTTCTATATAAAATGGTGGCAAGTTTACATAAATTTATACCTATATTAACTGTTACCTGACCTTTCCTAACGTCGATTTAAATATTCCTAATCTTATTATTATTGTTATTTTGATCGCACACGTCATTTTTAGGGTTCCGTACCTGGAAAGGAAAAAACGGAGCCCTTATAGGATCACTTTGTTGTCTGTCCGTCCGTCCATCTGTACTTCCCGTGAACTCAGAATCTTGAAATTTGGTACGAAGCAACTTCTTATAGCACATATAAAGGAAAAATTGTGAAAACGGTAAATTTTTAATTACATCATATATAAAAAAATATTTTAATAATTTTAAACTCACTACCCCTCTATTCACCTGAACGTGTAGAGGTATTAAATTGAAATTCGTATTAAATATTCAGGTCTATAATACCTTTAAGTTGTAACAAAGTCAAACTTCTATGTTAACGCAGTTCATCATCAGTTAAAATCAAGTTTTTTCGAACATTTTACAGAATTTCGAACACTTTACAGAGTTCATGGTCACGGGAAAACTAAGGTGTCCCGCGTCCAACAAGCCATCGTTATAACTAACTACATAACTAACTACGTAAGACATTTACCAATTTTTAACAAAATTATCTTCACAAAAATTCTAAAGCAACAAAAAATATTTAAATAAACGTAAGTAAAAGATAAAAAAAAACAGTCGCGTTTATGCAACTCGATACAATGGATTACCATTTCCTCCCCAAATCCCTTTGGTGTCGATAATTTAAGACAATATCAATCTTCAGTCGGATGTGACACCCCGAAATAATAAAAGGATGCGCGTGCGCCGACGAATTTTATTCCATTTTCGAAAAGGGGGTGCTGCGTTTAAATTTAGAACTAAGAGGCAACGGAAATCGCTAACGGCTGACTCATACACATCCCGACTGCTTGTTAGTTTGTTAACTTATTACATTACTTTTTTTTTAATGGAATGATCCTTTGTAATAGATTTTACTATAGAATGATACCTATCTTACCCGTGAGTGATCGTAAGAGACGACTAAGGGATATAAAAAGCATATAACAACTGTGCTAGAGAAGGAAAACTCAAAACCCTTTACCAACATGTCTGACCAGCGTGGTATAGTAGGTCAATTTACCTCCCGTTATGGAGGAGGCTCGAGCCCAACAGTGGGACATATATGAGCTGAGATGATGATGGTGATGATGGAATGATAATAGTAAACAATTGCCTGGCCGGCTATATCTGTGGAGTTGTGCAGGTCTATGAGCTAGAGTTTTAGCTCGAAAATAAAAGTGTCATGTCGTGCTCTTGTATTATCTTCATTTTTACTGTTTAGTTGTGATATATCGAAAAAAATTGCTGATGTTTTATGTATTATAAAACAGAAAAAGCGCTGACGTGTTGTGAATATGTTATAAAAGTGGTTTACTTGTATTTTTCTGATATGTCAAAATCCCCATCATTAATTCGGTTTTCCTCACCTAATCAATGATTACTGGACTTGGCTTGCAAAATTGAACTATGAGTAAGCCATTCAATAAAAAGAAGTGTCAAATAATTTGTGAAGAAAATTGTATAAGACTTGACTTGGCTTTGTTCCTTTTGACCGAATGAATGAATTGATTAAAAATTAATATTAAAAATACGTCCAACCAACGGATTCTATCGGGAGACCTCCCGTGACCATGATCACTGTAAAGTGTTCGAAACGTCGGGAAATTAAAATCAGAAACAAACGCGATAGAATCCGTAAAAGTAGTTTTATTTCAAATACCCAGTGGATTATTAAAATAAGCTTAATAATAAGCCAGAACAGATGTAAGAGTAACAATAGGTAATGATGTACTAGAGCAAGTGGATGAATTTCTATATCTTCGATGTGGGTTTAGCAGAGATGGAAGGTACACCACTGATATAGAGCGAAGAGTGAATGCGGGAAATAGAGTAAACGGAGCGCTGGGACAACTTCTCGGCAGCCACCACCTCAGCCAGAAGGCACGTGTAGCAATACATAACGCAGTGCTTGTCCCAACATTACTGTATGGAAGCGAGAGTTGGGTATGCAGAAAAGAGTATGAAAGTAAAATTAATGCGGTCGAAATGCGATCTCTTCGGAAAATCTGTAGAGTTAGGCTGACCGACCGCATTCGTAACGACGACGTAAGAGAGCGAGTAGGTATGAAACAGAGTATTGGTGTAAAGATGTTCGGACATGTGGAAAGAATGCCGAACGTACGTCTGGTTCAGGTCTAGTTAACAATGCGAAAGTGGAAGGATGTAGGTACCGGGGGAGACCGAGACTAACCTACCTAGACCAGATCGGTCATGTACTGAAGGAAGGTGGAGTCAAGAGTCTCCGAAACCGGCGAGCGTGTATGAAGAGAATTATGAATGTTGAAGAAGCGAGTGAAGTAGGCAAATATAGAGCGCTCTGGCACTCTGTTCTCTCTGCCTACCCTGCAAGGGATATAGCGTAATGATATGTATGTATGTATTATTAAAATAGTCGGCTAAGTTACTGGAAGCTTTTTTCTGCAGCTATCAATGAGTGCATACTTCGAGTAGCATCATACGCTCGCAAAAATCGTCTGAGGACCAACAATTCACTACTGTGCTTTGTTCGATAAGTGAGAGCCTCAGGCGAAAACCCCATATCACGATAGGCAGGAACTTATCGCTTCTGATATTGCAAAAATCAATAACTGCCAGTTACTATTTACTTTCATCAAGTAGACTACTAGCTCTTCTATCATTAAATGCAATGAAAATATAGCATTAACGATCATTCTCGGCCAGGTCTTTATCCAAAAATGGATATATCCTTTCCTTCTATCAGAACTACGGGAGCGACGCAATATGCACTCTTCTTCCATCGAATGTATTTCAAAAGTCTTGACAATAGTTTTATGATCGGCCACCTGCTTAATGTCCAACTCTTTAGGAATGTAATTGTTGACTAGGCGACAGCAAATAAAGTTGATCCAAATCTATGAAAAGCTTAGTTCTCTTTTACAATACATGAGCAATCTAAGAGTTGGTCATATTCGTAGCCGCTGGCATACAGCAGTATTATAAGATAATGATGATATGGACTGAAAAGAAAAAGAAAGAAAGATATTTAACTAAAAACGTAAATGCAACATTATAAATATGTTTTATGATGTTTATACGATAATAAAACGTGTTTACATCGTCTGTCCGTAGATTTGGATCAGTCAGGGTCAGCGCTCCGAGGTCCTTCACTCCTATCGACCTGTAAGTATTCGCTGGTATTGAATATTCTCGAGTTTATGTTATTTTTGAAATCAACTGCGCGAAATGTCTGGAATTTTGAGCTAGGGTAAAGATTTATATAACTAATTAAGTCAAAATATCGGTTCCTTTAGCTCGTCCTGCTGTAAGAATAATATTACATATATGGTTTATAAGACGCCGTTTGGTAGGCGTGGTATGACTAGACCATAAGGGTTAAGCTGAAAACTAGCGCCAGAATTCAGTCTTCTCAACATTAAGCGATATCCATTTAGGACAACCACGTTGCACTGGTTGCACACGAAATGCGTTTCTTTCTTTTTTTTTAAATATTTTTTTTAAATTTTAATTGTTTAAATCTACCATGGTTGTTCCCTTCATTTCTTTCGTTAAAATAAATTGTTAAAAAAAGGCGTGAGACAGCAAAACACGAAATTATTTATTATACAAGAAATTAATTATCTCGAGTCATGTTTTGTCATACCTATAGGAAAGACAGAAATGGTGACTTGTATTCTTACTCCGTTATCAAATGGACATTAATAAGGAAGACAAGTTAGATATTTTTCAGACAGTCCAAATTCATCATCATCATCATCACAGCCCATAAATGTCCAACTGTTGGGCTTGGGCCTCCTCCGTAATGGGAGGGCAATTAACCTATTATACCACGCTGGTCAGACGTGTTGGTATAGGGTTTTTTTTATTTTTACCATGCCATCATAAGCTATAAAATAGCTTATGGTGGCAAACGAGCAACCAGCACACCTGATGGTAAGTGTCACCGCCGCCCATGGACCTTTGCTATACCAAGGGTATAGCTAGACCGCTGCCACCCAGTGGGGTTGCCGGCTCTCCAGCTGTTTCGAGTTTTTCTTCTCTCGCATGGATGTTATATGCGTTTTATATCCCTTAGTCGTCTCGTACGATCACCCACGGGTAAGATATGGGGTGGTAAATAGTATTCTTACTCCGTCACCAAACGAAAGTGAAGTCCAAATTCATATATTAATTACTACAGACTTCTAATGATAGAGGTATCAGCATTATCTAAACCTCTTGCTGTGTTGCTCTTGCTTTATCTACGAAAAGAACGAAATGTATACAGGCAACTATTTGTAAAGAGAGAAATTCTCATTTAATTTTAAAATAGTTACATATTTTAAAATTAAATGAGAATTTCTCTCTTTTGATTATTATGAAGATTAAATCAAATTTGAAGGAAGGTGGAGTCAAGAGTCTCCGAAACCGGCGAGCGTGTATGAATAGAATTATGAATGTTGAGGAAGCGAGTGAAGTATGCAAGGACAGAGTTATCTAGCACTCTGTTCTCTCTGCCTACCCTGCAAGGGATATGGCGTGATGATATGTATGTATGTATGTAATCAAATTTGTCGTTATTTTCTTGCTTGGTATGTAAAAGCCACTTAAGGGAACCAGCCTCACTGGTTAGGCTACACTGTTGTTTGTTTTATGTCTACAGCTGCAGGCCAGTCCTCCTTTTGGTAGGGTTTTGGTTGGAAGACTGCGGCCTAGCTGTACCTTGGTATTGCAATGTTTCATGAGTGGCAGTGTGTGTGTGTGTGTGTATGTGGGTGTGTGTGCATGCGTGAGCCCTGCGTTATCCTTGAAGTGTTACGTGGTCCGTTGACCTAGCATAATACCCCTTGTTGCGAGTTTTATACTAGTAAACTTATCTTTAAATATTGTGATATTTTTGTTGATAAAATATATAAAATCATTTTTATAATTTATTTATCAAGATATGATTTAAATCTAACTTTATGACAATTTGTATAAATATATTTATAATATCAGTTAGTCTACATCCAAATGTTAATTAAGGATCTCTATGGCTGAAGATATCATAATCGCCACATTTGGTGGATGGTTTGGCGATTGAGAATGCTATTGACTATTTACCTTGACTGCTAGGTAAATAGTCAACAGCATCCTTTCAAAATCGACTAATAGACTGCTATTAGTCGATTTTTATTACTCAATATCATAAAAAATTTTAGTCTGCCTCAGAATGCAGATATACACTAATATTCGTCGCGTATCGAACCTAGAATACTGGTACAGAAGGTCGGTATCTTACCCACTATGCTGTGCAGTTGACAATGAAAGGGATCATCACCACAAATTCATAACACACTTATCAGATAGGGTTTTTTTATATCTGGTTTTATCTCTGTTGTAAAGATGTTTATCTCTACATCGTATTTAATCGTCTTTTACGACATCCACGGCGAAAAAGGATAGTGAAATATATTCTTACTCAATCACAATATAGAATTCCATTAAATACACTCATAAATAATGAGCTAATAACTTCTAACTCTTCAACATTCTAACTGGAAAACAGATATTAAATTCGCAGACAAACTTTTATTAGATATCATAGACTTTTGTCTAGAGTCTAGACGGTACAATCAGACCGTCTGCATTATGTAAAAGATTATCCTTTTAGAATTATGATAACAAAAATATTTACTGCACAGATATCGTTTTGGTTAAGATACTGATCTAACTTACCAGGTTTCAAGGGTTCGATTCTCATGCGGGACAATATTTTATACGATTCATAAATAAGTGTTCCGAGTCTGATATTTAGAGCTATATCATTCATTCTCCTACTCTTATCCCAATTACTCGATATAATATGTACTCTTCTTTAATAGTACATATTGTAAAAGTTACTGGCAATAGTTTTATGACCGGTCGCCTGTCAGATGTCAAACTTTCTTTTTTGGGGTGGTCTACGAGTATGCATTTGGTCACGTCCTGCCAAATCGGTCCGGGGCTACGGAAGAGGCGGCGCGCGACCCCTAGACCCACCCTGCAAAACGGGCCACCGGTACCCGAGTCTTCGGTGGCCATCAGACGTCAATACTCCTTGGGAATGTAATTGTTGACCAAACGGCATCAGATGGACTTGGCCCAGGTTGTTATAAGGCTCTTAGTCGTCTTTTACGACATCCACGAGCAAAGTAAGGGTTGTTAGTATTCGTAGCCGCTACCACACAGCTATATATACAATATATCGACGCTGATCAGACGGGATAAGATTTAAGTCGGCTTTTCCTTCGTATTTCGTACATTTCATTCATACATGTATTACGTTTTTTTTTTAAAACCTGTATTAAGGAAATCATCTTTATATCACATTTGCAATTAAAAACACAATTTACACCCAGACTGAGAGCAAAAATTTGTGGATTGCACAAAGTATTGTCCTGATTAGGAATCGAACTCACGGTGCGGAAGGTCGGTATTTTAACCAATACACCATATGTGCAGTGTTGTCATCAATAATGACTGTCAAACCAATATTTAGGAGTACCTGTTCAGTTAACTATTTAATTATAAACCTCACGTTTCAAGTTGAACGTACCGTTAACCTTTAAAGGCGAAAGTCTACTAGTTAATTACTAGCAATATATAGTTATATTCATTATCACAAAATTGATAACTAAGTTATATTAGTTATCATAAATAAATCTTATTCAGTAATTTCCTTATAAATAAATATGTTTATTCATTTAGTTATCATTATCATCTTGTTAATCCTTACTAATATTATAATTGCGAAAGTAACTCTGTCTGTCTGTTGCTCTTTCATGCCAAAACTACTGAACCGATCTAAATGAAATTTGGTACACAGATAGTCTAGAGTCTGATAAAAGACAAAGACTACTTTTTAATGCAAAAAAAAGGTTGTAAAGGGGGATGAAAAGTTGTAAGGAATTATAGTCATTTTTAAAGCCAGAGGCTTGAAACTTATCTTTAGGGTACTGATTAGATATAAATAAATATGACATTAAAATTTCGTAAAAACTTTACCCTTAAGGGGTAAAATAAAAATAGGGGATAAAAACTTTAGGAAAGTAACCTTTTACGCGAGCGAAGACGCGGGAAGAAGCTAGTCATCAATAAACTACTTATACGAGCCATTGTTACCAGTGTCGAGGTATAATTTTTTTTACATCTTTAGTCTCTTCGTGTTAATCATTGTCCGTCAGTAAATCAAATCGTCGTCATTAACTATGGCCACAATGTTAATGGTACTCATATCTTTCTGTAATTTTGATGGAAAACGAAAACGTTGTAAAGCACTTTTATATCATATTCACTACATCCCAGCACTTCATCCGCATCACATTAGATAAAATATCATAAAAAATATTTTATACGTGTTAACGTTAAAACACTAAAATACACATATATTCAGATTCCCACCAAAAGTCCATGTTTTTTTTTATTGCTTATAGTGGCAAACGAGCAAGCAGCACACCTAATCGTAAGTGTCACTGCCACCCATGGACCTTAGCAATACCAAGAGTACAGCTTAGGTCGCTGCATACCAATAAAATACCCAAACCCACTCAGTTGGGCTGCCGGCTCTCTCGCTCACCGAACGAAGCGCAATAGCACATTACCACTACTCAGACGTCGATCTTCAACGATGTGCTACTCATATCCTAATTACTTAGCGACGAGGCATTATGCACTCTTCTTCCATTGTAATATTTAAAAGTTTTGACAATAGTTTTATGACTGGCTGCCTGCCTAATGAACCTGCCTACTCACGTCTCGTTTCGATACGATGGTAGTTCTTCTTCTTCTTATATAATGGCAATCAGCTACATATACGAGCTATTGGTGCCAGTGTCGAGTTATAAATATTTCCACGTTTTTATTCTTTCAGGTTAGTCATTGTCTAAGTCAAATTGTCGCTATTAACAGTGCAATGGCCACACTGTTAATGGTATCTTGTGGGCATTTTGATGGAAAACGAAAACGTTGTAAAGTACTTTTATATGATATTTACTACATCCCAGTAGTTCCGCCGCTTCATATTACATAAAATGCCATCAAAATTACCTAATATAACACGATAAAACTCTAAGATATCGAATAAAGTACAAGAGCACCACATGACGTTTTCAAATTCCCGTCAAAAGTCTCCGTAGTATACGAATGAGGTTACATTAGCTTTTTCTGTTTACATATTTCAAAATATAAAAGATATATATATAGATATATATCTCCAAAGGTTGAACGATATGAATAGGGGAGTCCAGATGGGCGACTCAGTGGTCACTGCTCTGCTTTATGCAGATGATGCAGTCCTGCTGGCACAGTCAGCGACTGACCTGCGGACCCTAGTCGACACAATGACAGAAGATTGTAAGAAAAGGAGTCTACGCGTGAATGTGAACAAAACCAAAATAATGATCTTTGAAAGAGATGAAGCCAGAACAGATGTAAGAGTAACAATAGGTAATGATGTACTAGAGCAAGTGGATGAATTTGTATATCTTGGATGAGGATGTAGCCGAGATGGCAGGTACACCACTGATATAGAGCGAAGAGTAAATGCGGGCAATAGAGTGAACGGAGCGTTGGGGCAACTTCTCGGTAGCCACCACCTCAGCCAGAAGGCACGTGTAGCAATACATAACGCAGTGCTTGTCCCAACATTATTGTATGGAAGCGAGAGTTGGGTATGCAGAAAAGAATATGAAAGTAAATTTAATGCGGTCGAAATGCGATCTCTAATGCGGCAAATCTGTGGAGTAAGGCTGACCGACCGCATTCGTAACGACGACGTAAGAGAGCAAGTAGGTATGAAAGAGAGTATTGGTGTAAAGATGCGAAAGGGAATGGTCCGATGATTCGGACATGTGGAAAGAATGCCGAATGAACGTCTGGTTAAGAAGATATACAATATGAAAGTGGAAGGATGTAGGTACCGGGGTAGACCGAGACTAACCTACCTAGACCAGATCGGTCATGTACTGAAGGAAGGTGGAGTCAAGAGTCTCCGAAACCGGCGAGCGTGTATGAAGAGAATTATGAATGTTGAGGAAGCGAGTGAAGTATGCAGAGATAGAGTTCTCTGGCACTCTGTTCTCACTGCCTACCCTGCAAGGGATGTGGCGTGATAACATATATGTATGTATGTATGTAAAAGATATATAAGCAAGACACACGCAAGAAAATTAACTTTTCTTAAACATGCTCGGAAATTTGAGCATTATTTTGACAACCTTCTACATGCGAGCAGGGGCCGGCAAAAAATGTATGAAAATTCTATCTGTCGTCTTTTAGCGGCCAAATAAATATATATGTGAACTCATATCTATCGTATATTTTAAAAATGGAACGATTTGTTACTTCAAATTCTAGTAACCATAGGCAACTTATCAGAGTTTTGTTTAAATTTCAAACTGGCTTGAAAAAGGAAGCTCTTTAATAATGAAAAAAAAAACAAATGAACCCTGTAGCACGTGAAAAATGTTGTTAGTTATTCGTCATGTATACAGTTCTACTTAATACTGCTTAGTTTTAATTTCCACGCATTATTTGAAAAAAGTACTATACTTGTATAGTACTTTTCGCCACCTTGGCCACATCTAGGAATTGATGGACTGGGCACGTTCGTCCATCAATACCTCTTTTGCTGGCCGCTGCAGTAATCTACTATTAAACAAAGACAAATAAAGACATTTTTATATTTAGGAAATTAATGTATCTACGTATTATTGGACTTAACAAACATATAATTAACAAAATCAAATTACATTTCAACAAATCACAGGGCTTGGTAAAGTGATTTACGAATCGCACAAAATATTACCCTGCATGGAAATCAAACCGGAGACGCTTAGCAAGTCATTATCTTGACCGTTAAAACATATATGTAGTTAACTATAAAAATCGATTCTAGAATACATGCTTCTTATGGATTTACTTAGCAGAAGCTGTGTGGTAGCGACTACAAATATTACCAACCCTTACTTTGCACGTGGATGTCGCAATAGACGACTAAGAGCCTTATAACGACCTGGGCCAACTCCATCTGATACCGTTTGGTCAACAATTACATTGGCAAGGAGGGTTGACGTCTGGCAGGCGGCCGGTCATAAAACTATTGCCAATAACTTTTACAATATTTTCTATGAAAGAAGAGTACATATTGTATTGACCCTAAGTAATTGGGATAAGAGCAGGAGAATGGTGATGGATTTACTTAGCAAGGTAAAATGTTGGCAACAAAAAATAATCAGTGCACCTAAAATTCTAAATAGACATTATCCGGCTCTAATTCGAAATTCTTATGCAGTTACACAAAAGGTAATCTTATTTTGTTGTACATATTTCAAAAAGTTTTGGCAATACTTTTATGCCTGCTTGACATCAACACATTTGATAGTGGTAGGACCACGCTTTTGACAGATATCTGTCTACAGCCGCGGGCCGGTCCATCCGGGGTAGTACCACACTCTCGCAGAAGATCGACGTCTGAGCAATGGCAATGTGCTGTTGCGCTTCGTTCGGTGAGCGAGAGAGCAGAAAGCCCAACTGGGTGGGCTACTACTACTACTAATACTTCTGTTATAATAAAGGTTCATGGGACAGCAGTAACACTTACCATCAGGTGTTCTGCTTGCTCGTTTGCCACCAAAAGCAATAATAAAAAAAAACACTCCTTGGGAATGTAATTATTGACCACAAGGTATCAGATGGAGTTGGCCTACAGTGATCTAAGGTTTATAGACGTCTTTTAAAATAATTTAAGTGCTTGCTAGTATTCGTAGCTAGCATGCCTTCAGCTCACAGAAAGTCCATCTCTCACCACAAATCTCACAAACTAATTACATAAAAAAAACAGAAAAGAAAAAAAAACCCGGCCATTAATATTTGCTATTCGACTGTATCCTTAACATATTAACCTAAATAAAATGATAACAGTAAAGTGTTTCTGATAAAAAAAATTACTGTAACTAAAACCTTGAGTGTAATGACACAACAGCTTCCAGATATCTCTTATCATAATATAAACATATTTTTAATGCAATCACAAATGGCCGTTACATTGTTATTTTTTTTTATTATACTAGTCTTCCATCCTGGTTTTTGATATAATACATACATACATACATATCATCACGCCATATCCCTTGCAGGGTAGGCAGAGAGAACAGAGTGCCAGAGAACTCTATCTCTGCATACTTCACTCCCTTCCTCAACATTCATAATTCTCTTCATACACGCTTGCCGGTTTCGGAGACTTGACTAGACTTGACTAGCTTGACTCTACCTTTCTTCAGTACATGACCGATCTGGTCTAGGTAGGTTAGTCTCGGTCTCCCTCGGTACCTACATCCTTCCACTTTCGCATTGTATATCTTCTTAACCAGGCGTTCGTTCGGCATTCTTTCCACATGTCCGAACCATCGGAGCATTCCCTTTCGCATCTTTACACCAATACTCTCTTTCATACCTACTCGCTCTCTTACGTCGTCGTTACGATGATATAATACATTTACTCCAATTGTATAATTAATGCGATCGAAATGCGATCTCTACGGGAAATCTGTGGAGTTAGGCTGACCGACCGCATTCACAACGACGACGTAAGAGAGCGAGTAGGTATGAAAGAGAGTATTGGTGTAAAGATGCGAAAGGGAATGCTGCGATGGTTCGGACATGTGGAAAGAATGCCGAACGAACATCTGGTTAAGCATATTTCGCATACAATGCGAAAGTGGAAGGATGTAGGTACCGGGGGAGACCGAGACTAACCTACCTAGTTGGTTGGTCACGTACTGAAGGTAGGTGCAGTCAAGATTGTCCGAAACCGGCGAGCGTGTATGAAGAGAATTATGAATGTTGAGGAAGCGAGTGAAGTATGCAAGGATAGAGTTCTCTGGCACTCTGTTCTCTATGCCTACTCTGCAAGGGATATGGCGTGATGATACGTGTGTATGTATATAATTGCCAACCTCGCTACTTAGGAAGGTGACTACGGTTTTATCTGCCTTTAAACTAGTCTACCCAAGAGTGGACATTCATAACTCTTATTGGATAGATGCTAATTAAAATGATTATGTTTTTTTTTTTACAAGATTATTTATGTAAACAATGTCTTATTAGTTTAGTACAAAAGTCCTTTGTCTCCATTATCAACTTCGTTTACCTAGGCTTAGGTCAGTTTGTCCATGCACTGAGTTATAATAAATGTTTTTTTATTCTTTCTTCATGTTTAACAGATAAGCGTTAATGTATTTATATAAAAAAAAAAAATATAGAATAATATTATACAAGGACAATGGCTGAAGCTGTAGATAATATAGGAACATGTGTCACTTACCTTAAGTCTGTTGTAGTTTGGTTTGAAACTAGTGAAAATTATAATTGACTAATATTTTTTTTTCCGTGTGGTGACGTAGTATTAAATACTATTCACCACCCTATATCTTAGCCGTGGGTGATTGTACGAGACGTCTAAAAGATATAAAACGCATATAACATCTATGCGAGAGATGGAAAACTCGAAACGAAACCCTATAGCAACACATCTGACCAGCGCGGTATAGTATGTCAATTTCCCTCCTATTACGGAGGATGCTCAAGCCCAACAATGGGACATATTATGAGCTAATGATGATGATGATGGTAATGAATTTTATTAATTTAAAAGCATTTAGAATATCTTTACAGGATATAAAAAAGTTTTTTTTATTTTAGCAGGCTATGGTCTGGATACACACCAACTATTCCGTCCGGGGCGACAAAAGGGCGATGTGTAGCCTCATAACACACCTTACCTACCCATCGGCTTTGGGTCGACACTGGAACCGATTCTGCGGAACCAGCCCTGTGGGTTACCCCCCCGGGTTAATCCCCGGTCCATCCACTCGTAATGAATATATAAACTAATGAGATATTATAAATAACAAGATAAACTATAAACATTATAAAACTTATTATGAAAAATAAAGACAAATAATAAAATGTAAATCAAAATATTAATAATAATTTTATATTTTATCAATATTATATTGCTTGATATTATAAATTAATTATTACTTATATATTATTTTAATTTAATTTTATACTATTTTTTAGATTGCAGAATTATTTTAAACCTTATATATTTTATTGACTCTAAAGTAAAATTTTTGTGAATAAAATTTAACACCTTCATTTTTCTCCGTGGATGCTGTAAAAATCTATAACATATTATATACCTATATGTTGAAAACATCTATGCAAGAGAAAGAAAACTCGAAACAAATCATTATACCAACACATCTGATTAGCGTGGTATATTAATTTCCTTCCCATTATTGACGTGTTACAAACCCAGCAATGGGCCATATGTGAGCAGAGATTATGATAAAACCAAGAAATAGTAACCCATTGTATTCTTAACTCTTCACCAGAAAAATCAATCTGTAACTCAAAATAAAACCATTTATTATATTTAACATACATACATACATACATATCATCACGCCATGTCCTTTGCAGGGTAGGCAGAGAGAACAGAGTGCCAGAGAACTCTATCCTTGCATACTTCACTCGCTTACTCAACATTCATAATTCTCTTCATACATGTTCGCCGGTTTGGGAGACTCTTGACTCCACCTTACTTCAGTACATGACCGATCTGGTCTAGATAGGTTAGTCTCGGTCTCCCCCGGTACCTACATCCTTCCACTTTCGCATTGTATATCTTCTTAACCAGACGTTCGTTCGGCATTCTTTCCACATGTCCGAACCATCGGAGCATTCCCTTTCGCATCTTTACACCAATACTCTCTTTCATACCTACTCGCTCTCTTACGTCATCGTTACGAATGCGATCGATCAGCCTAACTCCACAGATTCTCCGTAGAGATCGCACTTCGACCGCATTAATTTTACTTTCATACTCTTTTCTGCATACCCAACTCTCGCTTCCATATAGTAATGTTGGGACAAGCACTGCGTTATGTATTGCTACACTTGCCTTCTGGCTGAGGTGGTGGCTACCGAGAAGTTGCCCCAACGCTCCGTTCACTCTATTTCCCGCATTCACTCTTCGCTCTATATCAGTGGTGTACCTTCCATCTCGGCTAAATCCACATCCAAGAAATACAAATTCATCCACTTGCTCAAGTCCATCATTGCCTATTGTTACTATTACATCTGTTCTAGCTTCATCTCTTTCAAATACCATTATTTTGGTTTTGCTCACATTCACGCTTAGGCTCCTTTTCTTACAATCTTCTATTTTTGTGTCGACTAGGGTCTGCAGGTCAGTCGCTGACTGTGCCAGCAGGACTGCATCATCTGCATATAACAGAGCAGTGACCACTGAGTCGCCCATCTGGACTCCCACATTCATATCTTTCAACCTTTGGAGACATTTATCCAGATATATGATAAACAGTCTGGCTGACAGAACGCACCCCTGCTTAACGCCGATATTGACGTCAAACCAAGGCGACATTCCATCATCCAGCCGCACACAGGCTCTACAGCCCATGTAACTGGACTGCACAGCCAGCAGCAGTTTACCGTTAATACCATACTCCGGTAAAATGTCCCAAAGTTCCTTTCGTACAACCGTGTCAAATGCTCTCTCCAGATCCACGAAACTGCAGAAAACCCTCTGACCTAGAGCCAAATGCTTCTCCACAATATTGCGCAGAGAGAACACTTGATCCATGCATCCACTTCCACTCCTGAAACTTCCTTGTGTCTCACACAGTAAACCATCGGACACCATCCTCATTCTCCTTTCAATAATTTTACCATACACTTTTGCTGCCAAACTGATCAAGCTTATGGCTCTGTAATTTGCGCAGTCATAACGTGAACCCTTAATTTTAAACAAAAGCACGATGACCGCGCTATTCCAGTCCCTGGGAACCATTCCCGAGCTCCAACATAAATTGAGGAGCAACAGGAACGCCCCCCAGACACAGGCGCCACCAAGCTTGATCATCTCGGCAGACACCATATCAATATCCGCTGCCTTACCATGTTTCAAACTTCTTATCACCCATTCAACTTCATCCATACTGATGCCATCGGAGGACGCCGGTGCCGAATGTTGATCTACTAAACCACATGCGACACCGGCGCCAACTTGAGTATCCGCATACATATCGCCAAAATATTCACTCCATCGGCTTAACACGTCTTGTTTTTGTGTTAGAACCTTTAGACCTTATTTTATTCATTCTGAAGACTGACCAACCACCCCGAGATTTCTTCACCTCCCTCCAAAAGAGTTTGGTGTTACCCTCGAAGTTTTTAGTCAGCCTATCTTCTGCACTCATATTCGCTCTATCACGTTTCTCTTTCACGAAGGCCTTGGTGTCATTCTTACATTGCCAATATATTTCTTTCTTTATTATATTTAAAATATGTATTATAAGTTTATTGATTCAAAACAATTAACTTATTACAATTTAATTAAAGTACGGTTCATTGAATCTAGTAATAAATAATAAAAGAACTCATAATTTATGAGTTTTTTTTAATTGAAATTTATACCTTATACATTGTTTATAAAAATATATTGAGTAATTTGATTATTGATCTCAATTAATTTATTATTTACTTAGGTACTAGTCTCTCACAAAGGTTGATTTATTCTGATAAAAGTACTTATATATAAATCACACCAAGGTAACCTTGTAAAGAGAAAATAAAATATATTATTATTATTTATTTAATCATATCTAATATTTACGCGAGTATACATGTGACATAAAATTATTTTTATAGATTTTCTCATATTTATATCAAGATGGAGACTTGTTATTGGCAATAGTTTGATGACCGGGCGCCTGCCAGACGTTAACCCTCCTGGGGAATGTAATTGTTTACCAAACGGCATCAGATGGAGTTAGCCCAGGTCTCGATCGTCTTTTACGACATCCACAAGCAAAGTTAGGGTTTGTAGTATTCGTAGCCGCTGTTTGCCACCATAAGCAATAAAAAGAAATCAATCAAGCAAATAATATTAATAAATCTTACAAAATAACACAGGAAATTATAAAAATAACATTGATAAGGTAATGATTTATTATAAAAAATAACAGCAATAAATAAAACATTATCAGCTATTGTCTCGAGACGTGTTGCATCATTACAATGATAACGTAAGTATTACTGAACGCTTGTGCAAGGTCAGTTAGTACAAATGATTACAGAGAATAAATTGTTAATTGATCTTTTTAATTTTTTTTTAAACTCCACTCTGCGCTAAGGAAATATCTTTGTTTTGCGTGGGACTTTACAAACATATAATTAACGCATATAAATTCACTCACCTCAGAAGACCTAAGGAATTTATTCATAAATAATCAAGTGTTATTTATATTTATATAATATAATAATAGTGGTAGGACTACACTGTTGATAGTTTTCTGTCTACAGCCACGGACCGATTCATCCGGGGTAGTACCATACTCTCGCAGAAGATCGACGTCTGAGTAATGGCAATGTGCTATTACGCTGCGTTCGGTGAGCGAGGGAGCCGGAAGCCCAACTGGGTGGGTTTGGGGATATTATTGGTAGGCAGCGACCTAAGCTATATCCTTGGTATTGCAAAGGTCCATGGGTGGCAGTGGCACTTACCATCAGGTTTGCTGCTTGCTCGTTTGCCACCATAACCAATAAAAAAAATGGAGGCAAATTCGTTAATTAATTAGTATTTATCATAAATTATCACTAGCTCTGGCTGATGAATGAATGGATGGATCACTAACTCTTCACTCTGGTTTACATTCTACCACCGAATCGTCCTATTGACCAATTTGGGCATGTCACTATTGATCGTAAAATCCCCGGATAAGAAACTAGATTATTAAAAAAAAAAATCACTGGATTTTTTACCAATATTATATTAGTCATAAATATTCCATATTTTTAGTTTAATTTTCCTTAATGATCTCTAAAAGTTTACGCGAGTATTATTACGCTTTTCAAATACAACTACTTTTGCGGATTTTATTGTGTTGGTATTTCATTTTTAATTTGCCGACACTTTAAAGTGATCATGGTCACGGGGGGACTACATATTATTTTTCTTGTATCGAAGAGCTAAGAATATGGCATAAGATTAAGGGATTTGATCAAAGAGCTATCTTAATCTATCTGGTAATTTAGATAAACTCATTTGCAAAAAAAACGGGCGGTTTTGATTTTCATTCATATTTAAAAAGATACAATACCAAAAAGGTTTCAATCGTTTGTACACGTTACTGGCCGGTTTTAAAAATGCTGTGGTATTTAAAAAAGTACGTTCTAAATTCAATTTTTCATTTGATGTTCATTTTTACAGAAAACCCCTTTTTATCCTACATTTTTGGCGCGAAGTTCCAGAAGTTAACATCGACTTTCATAACTTTTATTCAATTTTTAGCGATTAATTTCATATCCTTGACTGTCAAAGCTTTATTTAATGCTGTTTGGCTGTATCAAAAATGGTAGATAAAGTGGTAAAAGCTACCAAAATTATCGCGCTGCTTGAAGAGGGTTGCAGCCAATGTTTCGTGGCTAGGAGGCTAAATGTTAGTCGCTCGACAGTCCAAAGGACCTGGCAGCGATATCAGGAGACTGGTTCCGTCGAGAGAAGGCCTGGTTCTGGAAGAAAACCATGTACCCAACCACGGGATGATCGTTTTCTTGTGAGTCGCGCATTGAGAAATCGCAAATCTTCGTATGTGGATCTTAAGAACAACCTCCAAGAAGTAAGAAATGTGCATATTAGTCTATGGACGGTCAGGAGGAGGCTTCTCGCTGCCAATATACGCAGTCACCGCCCGGCCCGCGGCCCCAAATTACTCCGTGAGCACAGAGTTCACAGGCTTAGGTTCGCTAGAAATTGTGAATCATGGACTCAAGACGATTGGTATAGGGTTTTGTTCTCTGATGAAGCCAGGATATCTCTGTTCGGTGAAGATCGACGTCGGCGAGTGCTAAGAAGACAAGGAGAACGCTTTGCAGAGGCATGTTTCGAAGAAATCACACCTTATGGTGGGGGCTCTGTTATGTTTTGGGCAGGAATAAATTCAATGGATCGTACAGAGTTAGTCTTCATTGAAAACGGCTCACTGACTGGGCATCGATACATAACGGAAGTTCTAATTTCTCATGCACAACCCGCATTGGCCGCTCTAGGTGAAGACTCGATTTTTATGGACGACAATGCTCGCGCCCACCGATCCCGCGATGTTAATGCGTATGTGCAAGAGGTCGGCATTCGTCGTTTGGATTGGCCAGCTCGAAGTCCCGACCTCAATCCCATAGAGCATGTCTGGGACGTTCTGAAACGGCGTGTGAGATCAGTACACCCGGCTCCGCAGACCATCAGAGAGCTGAAGAATGTGATTACTGCGGAGTGGGAACGTATTCCGCAAGCAAGTATCCGGGATATACTCGCTAGCATGCCCAGACGAATTCAAGCTGTGATTTTAGCTAGAGGGGGTCACACTCGATACTAAACATTTATCTGCTTTTACTTTATTAAAGAAAAACAAACAAAAAAACTTTTTTATTTTTACTTCATGAGCATATGCACTACTAGCGAATATACACTACTAGCAAGGTTTAGCATTATTTCCCATAAATTGTATCTAAATTTTATGAAATACTGATGAAAACAATTATTTTCTTATTAATTTACCAAATTGTGTGGATAAAACTACCTATAATTATCAAACAAAGAAATATTAACATTTGAAATGGTTCATTGCTTAGGTGCCCGTTTTTTATGCAAATGAGTGTATAATAATTTGATCAATTTCATTTGAAACCTCCTTTATCAAATTTTAATTGTATGCTTATAAAATCCCCCATGACGTGAAAGATTTATTCTTTAGCGCAGAGGAATTATCTTTAAAAGAAAACCTCTAAATTCTTAACATCACCGTTATCATAACCTCCGCTCTAATATGTCCCACTGTTGGGCTCGAATCACCTCCATAATGAGAAGGATATTGATCTACTATACCACGCTGTTTAGTCGTGCTGTTATAGGGTTTTGTTTCGAGTTTCCATCTCTTGCATAGATGTTATATGCGCTTTATATCCCTTAGACGTCTTTTACGATCACCCACGGGTAAGATATGGGGTGGTGAATAGTATTTTACTCCATCACCACACAGATAAATTATTAATATACTAATAATTAAATTACATTTTAATTCCAATTAAAAATAATAAAATAAAAATAAGGATATACATAATTATTATTAAATCGTATAATTAATTATATACACTGCAACATTGTCGCCTTGTCCTACATTTTTTCGTAACAAAAGATTACGAGTATTGTTGGCAGATGGTATTGCAAACATTTAACTTATCTATATTTGAATTGACATCATAAAGGCACAGTCTTAGATATACATACATACATATATATATATCATCACGCCATATTCCTTGCAGAGTAGACAGAGGGAACAGAGTGCCAGCGAACTCTATCCTTGCATACTTCACTCGCTTCCTCAACATTCATAATTCTCTTCATACACGCTCACTGGTTTCGGAGACTCTTGACTCCACCTTCCTTCAGTACGTGACCAATCTGGTCTAGGTAAGTTAGTCTCAGTCTCCCCCGGTGACTACATCCTTTCACTTTTACATTGTATATCTTCTTAATCAGACGTTCGTTCGGCATTCTTTCCACATGTCCGAACCATCGGAGCATTCTCTTTCGCATCTTTACACACATCACAGTCTTAGATATATTAAAAAGTGATTATCACAGTTCCTTTGCTTAGTAGTGGCCACGATTAACACCAACTCTTATATTCGTCTTGGGTATCGAAGACATAGACCAGGGCAAATATCATCTGATGCCGGATAATCAACAATTATTTTCTCAAAGATTGACGCCAGGCAGACGGTTGATTATAAAACTATTACCATTTCTTTTGCATTAGGTATGACGACTGATAAGTACATATTATATCGACCCCGAGTATTTGGGGTAAGAAAAAGTTAATAATGATTATTACAGCTTATATAATTCGCACTGCTACGCTCGAGACTCCTCCATGAAAAGAGGGAAATTGAGCTACAGTAATTGCGCTTCTAAAACTGGTGCATATAGGATTTTATTTTGAGTTTTCCTTTTACTCCATTGATGTTACTTGCTTGTGCCCACAGTCTTTTTTTATGCTTACAAAAAAGAAATAGGCGATGACCATTGTAATCTTATAGAAAGAACGGCGTGCAACGTGCAACTTCATAGACCCGATCTACATGTATCTCTGTGGCAGTGGACCACCGGTACCCAGTCCTTGTCTTCGATGACCCAACCGGTCAAAGTTTCAAACACCTGAGAGTATCCTTCCTTAAATCAACTTTTTAATATCCACTGTTGGACTTTTTCAGAAATTACTTCTACCCTATCCACTGATGCTATCTTATAAGGTTTTTACATCTACACATACATACATATCATCACGCCATATCCCTTGCAGGGTAGGCAGAGAGAACAGAGTACCAGAGAACTCTAGCCTTGCATACTTCACTCGCTACCTCAACATTCATAATTCTCTTCATACACGCTCGCCGGTTTCGGAGACTCTTGACTCCACCTTCCTACAGTACATGACCGATCTGGTCTAGGTATGTTAGTCTCGATTTCCCCCGGTACCTACATCCTTCCATTTTCGCATTGTATATCTTCTTAACCAGACGTTCGTTCGGTATTCTTTCCACATGTCCGAACCATCGGAGCATTCCCTTTTGCATCTTTACACCAATACTCTCTTTCATAACTACTCGCTCTCTTACGTCGTCGTTACAAATGCGGTCGGTCAGCCTTACTCCACAGATTTTCCGCAGAGATTGCATTTCATATTCTTTCCTGCATACCCAACTCTCGCTTTCATACAGTAATGTTGGGACAAGCACTGCGTTATGTATTGCTACACGTGCCTTCTGGCTGAGGTGGTGGCTACCGAGAAGTTGCCCCAACGCTCCGTTCACTCTATTTCCCGCATTCACTCTTCGCTCTATATCAGTGGTGTACCCTCCATCTCGGCTAAATCCACATCCAAGATATAAAAATGCATCCACTTACTCTAGTACATCATTACCTATTGTTACTCTTACATCTGTTCTGGCTTCATCTCTTTCAAAGACCATTATTTTGGTTTTGCTCACATTCACGCGTAGACCCCTTTTCTTACAATCTTCTGTCATTGTGTCGACTAGGGTCTGCAGGTCAGTCACTGACTGTGCCAGCAGGACTGCATCATCAGCATAAAGCAGAGCAGTGACCACTGAGTCGCCCATCTGGACTCCCACATTCATATCGTTCAACCTTTGGAGACATTTATCCAGATATATGATAAACAACCTGGCTGACAGAACGCACCCCTGCTTAACGCCGATATTGACGTCAAACCAAGGCGACATTACATCATCCAGCCGCACACAGGCTCTACAGCCCATGTAACTGGACTGCACAGCCTGCAGCAGTTTACCGTTAATACCATACTCCGGTAAAATGTCCCGAAGTTCCTTTCGTACAACCGTGTCGAATGCTCTCTCCAAATCCACAAAACTGCAGAAAACCCTCTGACCTAGAGCCAGGTGCTTCTCCACAATATTGCGCAGAGAGAACACTTGATCCATGCATCCACTTCCACTCCTGAAACCTCCTTGTGTCTCACACAGTAAACCATTGGATACCATCCTCATTCTCCTTTCAATACTTTTACCGTACACTTTTGCTGCCAAACTGGTCAAGCTTATGGCTCTGTAATTTGCGCAGTCATAACGTGAACCCCTGTTTTTAAACAAAAGCACGATGACTGCGCTATTCCAGTCTTTGAGAACCATTCCCGAGCTCTAACATAAATTGAGGAGCAACAGAAACGCCTCCCAGACACAGGAGCCACCAAGCTTGATCACATCGGCAGACACCATATCAATGCCCGCTGCCTTACCATTTTTCAAACTTCTTATCGCCCATTCAACTTCATCCATACTGATGACATCGGAGGACGTCGTTGCCGAATGTTGATCTACTAAACCACATGCGACACCGGCGCCAACCGTAGTATCCGCATACATATCGCCAAAATATTCACTCCATCGGCTTAACACGTCTTGTATTTGTGTAAGAATGTCTCCACCTTTAGACCTTATTTTATTCATTCTGAAGGCTGACCAACCACACCGAGACTTCTTCACCTCCCTCCAAAAGAGTTTGGTGTTACCCTCAAAGTTTTTAGTCAGCTTATCTTCTGCACTCATACTTGCTCTATCACGTTTCTCTTTTTTACTAAGGCCTTGGTGTCATTCTTACATTGCCGATATATTTCTTTCTTCTGTTCAGTCATACTGTCACTCAGATTCAAAGAGGAGACATAGTCCAGCCACGCTTTCTTCGTTTGCTCTACGGAAGCTGCCACTTCCGCATCCCATCATGCATCACCATTTGTTTTTCTATGCTTCTTTGAACTTCCACATACTTCTTTCGCTGTATCTACCATACTCTCTTTCAATACTCTCCGAAGTGGACACGCTCTCGCCAGTGCCTTTACTTTCTGAACAGACCACTAAATCGCGCGATAACGAGATAGTGGTCCGTATCGACTGTGGGGCCCCTGTAGGCTTTTGCGTCCAATATTTTGCTTCGGAGGCGATTGTCTACCAAAATTAAATCTATTATACTTTTCTGTTCATTCCTTCTCCATGTATACATAGGATGTCCTTATGTTGGAAAAATGTGTTTGACACAATAAGGTTTCTCTCCATGCATAAAGCCGCTATGAGCCTACCTTCGTCGTTTACTCTCCTATCACCAAATGGACCAAGTACGTCCTCATAGTCAGAACGCTTGGTCCCCACCCATTCGTTTAAATCTCCGCATACAATCACGCGTTCACTGGTTTTTGCCATATCCAGAACTTCCCTAACATTATCCCAAAACTTCTCTAGGTCTGATGCCACCGAGGATCCTGCGGGAGCATATGCTACAACCATGAATACCTTGGTGACACCTAGTTTTATACGGACCCAAAGAAGTCTGGGATCATACATTCCGTAATCCTTCACACCCGAGGCAAAGCGAGAGGATAACAGCACTCCTACCCCCATGCTGGCTCGATCGCTCTGTGGTACACCAGACCATAGAGCCATCCCGCCACCAGGAAGATCACAGGCGTTGCTGCCCCTTCGCTTGGTCTCTGTTACACACAGCACGTCTGGCTATTTATCCGCCATGACGGATATCAGCTCATGCAACTTACCTTCCACACAACCTCTTACATTCCACGTGCCCACCCGGCACTCTGCTCTCCTCGACTCGCCTGACTGGGCAAATCGTGATGGATGGGGGCTCCCATCGCCGCGACTGCCGAAGTTCATACCGACGGGGGCGGATCGGTACGCGTCGCCTCCGGGGGACGCCCTAACCCGCACTGCGTTACGCATATCCAGCCGGATTAACAGTCTAATTAGACTGGCAGGGGACGCGACGAGCACGCTCCGGACTATGTCCCACCCATTTTACATCTAACATGGGAATATAAAGGCTGTCGATTCATTTTATTCTTTACTAAACTAATAAAATTTTCATTCGTCCTTAAATATGATTATTGTATTATCTAGTATGAGTAAACTTTAATCTAATCTTAACCTAGACCTGATTTTTATATACAGTATCACACGATCTAGAAATTGTTAACGATGTATCTGAACAGTTTGTAAAAAATATCAAAGTTCGTTCTCGTTTTTTGTGAAGTACTTATTGTACTCTTCTACTACAGTGTACGTCACCTCATCTGTAGGATGCTTTTATTCAATAGTGGACGTTAATAGGCTAAATATAATTATGAATAAGCTAATATTGTAGAAGTGGAAAGTGTTTCGCTTGACTTAAAGATGACTCTTCAATCAGCAGACTATTTCTTGCCTGCTTTCATAGTTCCTATGATAAGATTTTACCGTGTGGTGACGGAGTAAGCATACTATTCACCACCCCATATCTTGCCCGTCAGACGACTAAGGGATATAAAACGCATGTAACATCTATGCGAGAGAAGGAAAACTCGAAACAAAATATACCAACACGTCTGACCAGCGCGGTATAGTAGGTTAATTTCCCTCCCATTATGGAGGGGGCCCGAGCCCAACAGTGGGACATTTATGGGCTGTGATGATGATGATTATTGTACTCATCAATTAATGCAATAACGCGTTATGCTATATAATTTATTACCACAAGAACTTTAAAGAATTCAAAATTTTAGAAATAATTATTACAATAATTAATTATAAAATTTTAAAGTTAAGATTTTTTATTATTGTATAGTTATTCAAATTTAACCTTAAATTACTTTTGTAAGAGTGTAATTATGAAAAAAAAAGACATACAAGACCTATTTTGTAGAGCGTCAATTCATTGAGCAATTTAAGTGTAACAAAATTTCAAATTTTCTCATACTACTTAAACGGAAAATAGAAATTCGCGATAAGCGACCTCTAAATATTAAATCGCCTGCTCGGCGTCAACCCTACGTTTTGAATGTAATTTTTGACCAAACTGACCTTTACCCACTGACTTTACCAACTAAGAGTTGGTAGTATTCCTAGGAATAGGGCCTCACAGCAATAAGGATGAAGTTGAAATATTAAAAAATGTATACCTAATACTCCATCCATTGATTAGCTTATTAACGTACGTAGCCTGTTAGACGCATTTAAAGACTAATAAGGAGTAGTACCAAAATCTTTATGCACAATAAATAGTTTGATGGTTGCAGTTATTATAGTATTATTTTCCAAGAATGCGATGGTAACTGAAATTTAGCATTTAACACGCGTGGTTATTTATAAAAACTTGATTACGAGCGAAAAATGATTGTCACACATGGGATGCGAACCCACACCTATTAGAAATCCGTTCCAATTGTGCTACCACTTACACCAGCGTGAGCTTTTGTATGACATTCAATTCTCGGCTCGTATTATATTTTCGTCTTTTTAAATGAGGTGTGTGTCATCTACCCGTCAATGTTAACACATTGTGAAATGTGTGACAATCGTTTTTCGCTCGTAATAAAGTTTTTATATAAAGAAAGAGCGAGTGTATTTATTCTACTCGTGATGTCAATGATTTTTTTTTTTCAATTTCGACGTAAAACTAAAGACTTGATGGTGATGCATTTTATTTACCACAAGGTGAGTTAAAGCATCCAGTATTAATTAAATAATGAAATACGTAATAAAAATCCTCACATAAAATTTCTTTATTACAATATTTGTCGACGTCCTTGCAAGGTTATATGATCATAACGCACATTAAAAAGTTTAGTTTAATTGGCACATTGCATCTATTTATAATAGGGTTGGCATATACAAAAATTTTGTTAATAGTTTTATCACCGACTGCCTGCCTAACGTCAACCATCATCATCATCATCATCTTGCTCTTATCCCAATTTATTTGGGGCCAACGCAATATGTCTTCTCCCTCCGTACAACCCTATCAGACGTCATCTCTGTGGTCACTCCTTGTGTCATGTTTCACGCAGTCCATCCATCTCTTCTTCGGTCTTCCCTTACCCTAAAGCCTTCAACATACATACTTAAAGCTTTCCTCAGAATATTGCTTTCATCCTACCTCATCACATGGCCATACCATGTCAACTTTTCACTCCTTAACTTTGCCGTCACTGGCCGCTACTTTCAAACTTCTTCTTATATGCCTAACATCAACCCTCCTTGGAAATGTAATTGTTGACCAATATGAATTAAATGTTTTTTAACTGAGGAAATAATCCTTGTATTGCGGGGAACTGTACAAACATATAATTAACGCAGACACAACCTGTATGTTGTTCTGAGTCTGGATGTACCAGACTCCGAACAACACTTTGTGGATCGAATTTACTCAATCAAAATCATTGGCCTTATGGAATCGCATGCCTTCCAACTGTGAGTAAGTATGGAATGAAAGAGATGTAGCCAAACCATAACCAACCAAAAAAAATATGTGAGCTATTACGATATTAAAATTATATTTTAATTACCTTTTGTTTTTAATTTCATATTTTTTTTTTATCGCGATTTCGGTGAACGGAACGGTGAACCGGAAGTCCAACTTTCTGGGTGGGTTTGAGATTTTTATTGGTAAGCAGCGGCCTAGCTGTTCCACTGGTATTGCAAAGGTCCATAGGCAGCAGTAGCATTTACCATTAAATGTACTGTTTGCTCGTTTGCCATCAGGAACAATAAAAAGAAAACAATTTTCCAACGTTTTGAATTTTTATCAGCATTTATAGTCACTAGAAGACTAAGATGTCTTACATCCAACAAATCATTGTTATTACAGAGCTATTTATCTACCTTTTTATTTCAAACTAGCTTCTGCCCGCGGCTTCGCCCATGTAAAAGGTCACTTTTCTAAAGCTTTTCATCCCCTATTTTTATTTTACCGCTTAAAGGTCAATATTTACGAAATTTTAATGTCATATTTATCTTCTAATCAATAGCCTAAAAATAAGTTTCAAGCTTAAGGCTTTAAAAATGACGATAATTCTTTACAACTTTTCATCCCCCTTTAAAACCCTTTTTTGCATTAAAAAGTAGCCTATGTCCTTTATCAGTCTCTAGACTATATATATACCAAATTTGATTTAGATCGGTTCAGTAGTTTTGGCGTGAAAGAGCGACAGACAGACAGAGTTACTTTCGCATTTATAATATTAGTAAGGATGTACTATTCGCTTAAACATCGCAGATCTTCATAAAACAATTCTGACAGCCCTGTTGATTCAAACAAGGCAATGGCTGCTCAAGTATCTGAGATCAAACGAGCCATGAACTCGGCTATGACCAGTAACGATATATTTCCGACATACGAAAATAAAAAAAAAACATCGCATTTATTTTTCGACGAATTATGTACAAGTCAATGTGAGTTTTTGTAATTTTTATTTCGTTTATTAATAGTGATTTATATTTTCTGTATGTACTGAAATATTTATGATATGAACTGGGAAAATATATTTATTCTTATGATTAAAGATTATTATTATAATTTATAAGGAAAGGGAATGCTTCGATGGTTCGGACATGTGGAAAGAATGCCGAACGAACGTCTGGTTAAGAAGATATACAATGCGAAAGTGGAAGGATGTAGGTACCGGGGAAGACCGAGACTAACTTACCTAGACCAGATCGGTCATGTACTGAAGGAAGGTGGAGTCAAGAGTCTCCGAAACCGGCGAGCGTGTATGAAGAGAATTATGAATGTTGAAGAAGCGAGTGAAGTATGCAAGGATAGAGTTCTCTGGCACTCTGTTCTCTCTGCCTACCCTGCAAGGGATATGGCGTGATGATATGTATATATGTATGTATTATAATTTATTATTATTATAGTAGCAATATATCATCAACATCTCAGTTTAAATGCATCGAACTACTGGAGTTTAGTTTTCTTCGAAACATGAGGGAGATTGACCTACTATACCACGCTGGTCAGACAGAAATTGGTATATTTTCTTTCTCTTGCATAGTTCTTATATGCATATTACATCCCTTAGTCCCTTACGATCATCTATGAGTAAGAAAGGGGTGGTGAATTGTATTCTTATTCAGTCAGCTCACGGAAAATAAATCATTATATTAACACTAGACAGTATAAACGCAATAACTTTTACTTTTTTAAATTAAAAATGTGCTTTCGTATTTGTTAATTTACAGTTTTAATTTTTGTATATTATCCAAAAAAACTTTAGATTCACATTTTGGAGTTATACTTATTTTGGCACGTTAGGGAAAAATGATGAGTGTAAATTTTTACGATGCGCGCGCACATCGTCACGAAAAACCGACACCCTAAAGTTAGCTATAGTTAAAATTTTAGTTTTTCAAAAATAGTTACCAACAAAGTAAAAGTAAGGATATCTACGTATGTTTGCGTGAGAACTGACAATTATATTCACGGTATTTATTTATTGTGATATTAAAATAAAGTTTATTTTAACTGGATAATGCGTTATAATAAAACTTTCAATGTATTAAATACCTTTTTTCTATTGTTAGTGTCGTTTTTTTCTACAAACGTAGAATAAGGAAAAAGATAAAATTTTTGAAAAGATTTTATTTTGTTACGCCAAAGAAGTTTAACTTTTAACGCGTGTACATAACTACCACACACACTTTTTTTTAATATTTTTTTTCACATATTTTTATATGTCACTTTACTATACTTATAATTTCTAGCGTCGATTTATATAACACTTCTAAACGTGTGAACGACTAAACTTCAACCTAAACACCGAAACCAATTTTGATGAAATTTTTATGTGTTCAGGTTCAAGAATAGTTCAGATTAGCTCTGTAAACAATATAATATTGGGATTGTATAGAATACCGCTTTAAGAGTGAACTAGTTCCTACTTACATATAACCGATAGACAAATAAACTTACACAAAGTGATCTCGCGTCTTCAGTTCGATACCCATATCACGCATTTTTGACTTTATTTTTGACTTTTGCGTTTATTATTCACGGCTAAATATTTCTATCAATCTAGATTCAAATTAGGAGGTGTAATGTTATTTATAAAGTTTTAAGATTGAAAAGGGCACCTAAAATATTTCTCCTCTTAAGTGTGTAAGAAACGATCCAAATACGGCAAATATGTGTAAAGGAACACTCATTTTGGTAATATATTATGCCTTACATGGTGACTAGATAAGAATATATACATACATACATACATATCATCACGCCATATCCCTTGCAGGGTAGGCAGAGAGAACAGAGTGCCAGAGAACTCTATCTCTGCATACTTCTACAATATATAAAGTACAAGATAAGAATATATTTTATAACTATCCTTTAATTTTTCGCGGGTGTATTTTAAAGCTGCTGATATCCCTCAGCCAGTTTTACACTAAGCAAATGAGCATCAATTTTATCTTTGGAAACTTATAACAGTGTCTGGCTTATATGGTCACTGAAGAACAAGAAGCGTTCTAGTGACCCACCCGCACAGCGTCGAGGGGTATGTTGTAGGGCGGGTCTTCCGGGTTCGGTCCCGGATGGATTAGCGGGACGTGACTACACCGTAGCCCGCTGCAAAAAAAAAATACATACATACAGACATATCATCACGCCATATCCCTTGGTAGGTAGGGTAGGCAGAGAGAACAGAGTGCCAGAGAACTCTCTCTATCTTTGCATACTTCACTCGCTTGCTCAACATTCATAATTCTCTTCATATACGCTCGCCGGTTTTGGAGACTCCACCTTCCTTCAGTACATGACCGATCTGGTCTAGGTAGGTTAGTCTCGGTCTCCCCCGGTACCTACATCCTTCCACTTTCGCATTGTATATCTATCAAAAAAAAATCTATACTATAAATGCTTTAAATTTATGATTATTTTCCATCCATCCATCCATCAGCCCGTAAACGTCCACTGTTGGACATAGGCCTCCCCACGAGAATGCCATCTATAACGGTCCTGTGCCACCTGCATCCAACGGTTTCCTGAGACCTTGATGAGGTCATTAGTCCACCGAGTGGGGGTTCGTCCTACGCTGCGTCGTCCGATTCGTGGTCGCCACTCGAGAACCTTTTTTCTCCAACGGTTGTCGGTTCGTCGAGCGATGTGGCCTGCCCATTGCCACTTCAACGTGCTAATCCTTAGGGCTATGTCGGTTACACCCGTTCTTCTACGGATTTCCGTATTTCGGATTTTATCACGTAGAGAAATACCGAGCATAGCCCGCTCCATAGCACGCTGAGCGACTTTGAGCCTTTTTATGAGGCCGACATTTAGAGACCACGTTTCAGTGCCGTAAGTCATCGCTGGTAACACACACTGGTTATAAACCTTTATCATCGCAGTCATGTGTAATGCGATTACACATGATTATTTTATATTTATATTATTAATTTATATTTATATATATATTACTATTATTATACCATCTCCCCAGATTACTTGAGTGCTAAATCTTGGACCATTTTTAATACTGGCTTTCAGGAGTTACGTTATGAAGAATATGTGATGAGATTAGTCCCAAAAATATGCTATTCTTTTACGAATTTAGCTGATTAGATTGTAGCTTGCTTACAAAGACATCGCTATATTTAGCATGTGCTTTTGTGAATACAATGCTGTAGTACTAATTGTAAACAGCGAAGCACATGCTAATCTTGTTGCTTTTTTTTTTGCTTATGGTGGCAAACAAGCAAGCACCATATTTTATTGTAAGTGTTACTGTCCCCCATATTATAAACAGAAAACTGTCTACAGTGTGGCCTTATTCATCATCATCATCATCACAGCCCATATATGTACTGCTGGATTCGGACCGCCTCCGTAATAGGAGGGAAATTAACCCACTATACCACGCTGGTGGTCAGACGTGTTGGTATAGGGTTTGTTTCGAGTTTTCCTTCTCTCGTATAGATGTTATATGCGTTTTATATCCCTTAGTCGCCTCTTACAATCACCCACGGGTAAGATATGGGGTGGTGAATTGTATTGTTACTTCGTCACTACATGGATAATTACTGTATTTATAAGTTGCCTACAAGGATGATGTTGTCCATTTTACTGATGATCAATTGGATTTTAGGAATGTCACGGGTAGGGAAGCCCCATGACACTTTGTATGATGAATCTTTAACCATATAGGTATGCACTTCTCAGTTCCTGTACGCAAAAATTAGCATGACTTTCAAATAATTCGATTTTATTCACTAGTCTGCTCGGACTACCCGAAACGGTAACCCGCCGGGCTGACCGCGGATGTCAAAGAAGTGGTAGCAGTGGCCGGCCCAATGGCGATGAGAAGGGAATACGGTAGGTTATGGGGTCTTCGGACGAGGAAGGCGACAACATAGTATCACACCATAGGCCAACAAAAAAAAATCTGCTTAGAGTACAGCGTGTGTATCAGAGAAGACGCTAGTAATTTTGTCAACATGCAAAATGGGCTTATGAAGGACCAATATTGGGAATATCCCTAAGTAAAGAGTGAGATTCCGATTTTCATATATTATTATAATATGATTTTCATATTTACTTTTTTATTTTTAGATTTTCATTTCCGCATTTGTAACGACGACGTAAGAGTGCGACTAGGTATGAAAGAAGTATTGGTGTAAAGATGCGAAAGGGAATCTCCGATGGTTCGGACATGTGGAAAGAATGCCGAACGAACGTCTGGTTAAGAGGATATGCAATGCGAAAGTGGAAGGATGTAGGTACCGGGGGAGAGCGAGACTCAACTACCTAGACCAGATTGGTCACGTACTGAAGGATGGTGGAGTCAAGAGTCTCCGAAACCAGCGAGCGTGTATGAAGAGAATTATGAATGTTGAGAAAGCGAGTGAAGTATGCAAGGATAGAGTTCTCTGGCACTCTGTTCTCTCTGCCTACCCTGCAAGGGATATGGCCTGATGATATGTATGTATGTAAAGAGTGAGAAATAGGCTAGTAAAAATGGTAAAATAGGCACTTAGTACGACAGCTCTTATATGTCCAACCATCAGAATTAAGCTTCCTCCATATACCTATTATGCCATCCACGTCATACGGTTTGTTATAAGATTTTATTTCTACCTTTCTATCTCTTGCCTATGCAAGATATTATTTACATATTCCTTTAGTCGTATTTTATGACAGCATGAGGCAAGAAAGAGGAAGACGAATTATATTTTCACATCATCACTGGAAACAGGAATTTTATATAGAACAAAATGTACCTTAATTTTTATTCCCAATGACCTTAAACAGGTTTCATTTAAATATACTTATAACCGTCTCCCAATGTTGTACGGGAACGGTGTTTAGTGCTTAACTTGCTAGCGACGTAATATTAAAACGCTAACCGTAAGGGGCCTACCTCAACATGGGCAGGCGCATATATGCGTGCGTGTGCGCACACTGGCCCGGTATTTTGAGACGCTAGTACTGAGTGCAAAAGAAATATATATTTAAAAAAAAAAGTAAATTGTGAAAGGATCGTTCATGGTCAACGGTGGACTGATGGACGATGGAGAATAAACGCTGTAAAGGGTTCGAAACGTCAGACATTTAAAAATTTAACACAAGCGCGATAGAATCTGTAAAAATTGTTTTTTTTTTTTCAAATGTGTTATACTCGCGTAAACATTAAAAATTATTATGAGAAGCTATATTATATGCAATACTTGTAACTTATTGTATGTACCTTTATCAGTTAAGCTAATGTGGCAGCTACGTGTATTGTGGTCCTATGTAATTTCTTTTCTGTTTACAAATGATCTATTACTTCAAAAATTAAATCAACAAATTAATCCATAGTTATTTCTAATGTCTGTGCTAGTATATGTACACACAATAAAATATTTCCTAATCATCATTTCAGCTCCTATACGTCCTATTTCTGGTCTCAAGCCTTCGCTTTGTGGCGTAGGAAGAAAATTGAGGAAGGAAAAAATGATAAATTATTTCAGTTATTACTTACTCGGATAGTTAAAAATATGTATTAAATTCAAATTGCTTGTGAACATGGAATTAACTTAAATTCTTTGTTAAAACATTTTTTAAATTTAAATTGTTTATTAAAATATCTATTTAATTCAAATTGTCTGTTAAAACATTTATTAAATTCAGATAATCTGTTAAAACATGTATTAAATTCAAATTGTTTGTTAAAACATATATTAAATTCAAATTGTTTGTGTGAAAAGATAGGTACCCGTATAACTAGATGCTTGGATTATCTTTAGTAGACATCCATTTCTGCTGACCGTACAAACAAAGCATCCGCGCCATTGACTTTCTGATGCCATTAACCGAATAACCCATTGCACAAAGAACTGGCGCTTTTCAAGGTGAACGCACACAGACGCATATACAGACGTGCATACACTGCATAACCACTATGTGACTCAAAATAAATCTACAAACTTAACCATACCTTTACACAAGAAATAATCATTGAAATTAGAGCTATACTGCTCTTATTATAAAGTCTGAAGTGATTATTTTGGATGGTATATTTAAATCTGTCGAGACGAGAAGGGTGCACCCACACATGACGACCGAGACATATAGTACATTCAACTGCAGTCTGCACACACACATACATATCTTTGTGTAGATTCTACTTTCATTACAGTATTAAAAGCTTTTAAAATTGTTGGAATAACTCTATATAGTTTAATCTGTGAATAGTTTTTATGTATATGTGCAACTCACACATTGATATGTTTCAGGGAAACACAGAGTAATCAATGTTAATCGTACTCACTCATTTATATAATATCCTGTATCCTGTATATATACAGATATGTGTGTATGTGTGCGTGTTGTATTTGTGAAGTTGTGTTTTGTAACTACTGCGATTGCGTATATATTATTAATAACTTTGTATATTGTATTGTATATTATTTTGTATTTGTAACTTTTGTTTGGATATATTTGATTATATAAGAATTTAGTTATGTATACATATAATAATAATTTAATGATTTTTTTTAAAAGGTAAATTGAAAACAAAAATAATAATTAGTGCTTGATAAAAAATTGTATTCGATGTCAAAAATAAAGCTTTTACAATTTTTATCTGTTCGTCTGTTTATTCTAATTTATAACTGTTAGCTCTTTAATTATTTAAATTTACTCAAATAACAATCACATATATGAAGTCGCAATTAGGAATGGTGGTGACGGAGTAAGAATACAATTCATCACCTACTATCTTACCCAAGGATGATCATAAAAGACGACTAAGGGATATAAAAACGCATATAACATCTATGCGAGAGAAGGAAAACTCGAAATAAAACCCTATACAAACACGTCTGATCAGCATGGTATAGTAGGTTAATTTCCCTCCCATTACGGAGGAGACTCGAGCCTAACTGTCGGAGATATATGAGCTGAGATGATGATGATGAATTAGGAATAGTCCTCTACCAGGTGGATTGACGACCTAGTGAATATCATTACGAGTTGTTGAAGGCACAGGACTTCACAAATTGGAGTTCTATGTAGGGGGCCAACTACAAAAGTGGACGATAAAGAAGTAATCACGCTATTTACTGTACAATATAAACTGTCATTTGTACGTCTTTAAACCTTTTGTATGACTATGTATTGTATTCTTAAGAACTGTAATTGTTAAAAATATGCCAGGATAAGCCACATCCACCAAAGACCAAGAACTGTGGTAGGACCACGCTCTTCACTTGACTCTTCTCTGTTTACAGCCAAGGGCTGGTCCATTTTTTTTTATTTTTTTTATTGGTGGGCTATGGATGCGTCTCGCCTCGCCAAATCGGTCCGGGGTGACGGAGAAGGCGGCGCGTGACCCCATAGACCCACCGTAAAATCCTCTCTCTTCGCCGTGCGAGCGGGCCACCGGTACCCGATTTTTGACTTCGGTGGCCCGCCCGGCGGTTTACCCTCATGGTTTCCTCTCGAGCCGCGGGCCGGTCCATCCGGGGTACCACACTCTCGTAGAAGATGGACGTCTGAGTAATAACAATATGCTATTGCGCTTCGTTCGGTGAGCGAGGGAGCCGGAAGCCCAACTCGGTGGGTTTGGGGATTGTAATGGTAGGCAGCGGCCTAGCTATACCCTTGGTATAGCAATGGTCCATGGGTAGCAGTGACATTTACCATCAGGTGTGCTGTTTTCTCGTTTGCCACCATAAGCAAATAAAAAAAAATCTGTCTAATCAATTAGCGGACATAGTGAGTTATCATATCCCACGAAGCACTTCTGTCATTTCAGATGATTAGACGAAGCATGACTAGTCCATGTGCGATAGAAAAAAAAGACTCGCTAGGGCACTACATCCCGACCGGCTGGACACGGATGTTAAGGAACCGGTACCAGTGGCCCAATGGTGATGGGGCGGTAATACAATGGGTTCGCCGGGGCGCGCCGCCCTCCTATCTCTTCGAACGGAAAGGAAAACCTAGTATAAAAACCGAGTATCTATTACCTTTTTTTTTGCGTTGGGCTATGGTATGGTCACGCGCCGCCAAATCGGTCCGGGGGCAACAGAAGAGACGGCGCGCGACCCCATAGACCCACAACCTCAGCCAGGCTAGAAGCTCAGATCTTCTAGTAATGATAGTATTTCCTTTGTCACAAAAATATCGAAATATATGAAGTAAATTCGAATCTAGTGATCTTTATTTTTTATATCTAAGGGTCAATAAACTTGTCATAGATCGTAAAGGCTTGTGTCAGAAACCCTTGGAGAAAAATGAACCCTTGTTATGACAAATATACGAATAGTTATATATCCCAAAAGATTACCTGTATATCCATATCAATTCCAATGTTTATTGAAATATATAAACATTTCTTACATGAAAATATATCGAACGAACTTTTGTTTTTTTTTTCTGGTAACGCAGTGGCTAAAATGCATTTTTCGCATACCCGCCCGTAAGGGGTATGTGGGACTCGCAGGCCCTGAAGGGGACACTGAATATCCACTAAAAAACCAACTGCGAGCTGTTAGCCGAAGGGGCAAGGAGACTGAGACTAACCTACCTAGATCAGATTGGTCACGTACTGAAAAAAGGTGGAGTCAAGAGTCTCCGAAACCGGCGAGCGTGTATGAAGAGAATTATGAATGTTGAGGAAGCGAGTGAAGTATGCAAGGATAGTTCTCTGGCACTCTGTTCTCTCTGCCTACCCTGCAAGGGATATGGCGTGATGATATGTATGTACAATATACCTATATGTATATTTTATTCCTTTTTTATTAAAATTTATTTTGTATTAGGACGAAGTAAAAATACTTCCTTAGGTGTCGTAAAAGCTGACTAAGGCTGATATGCAGATGAAATATATCTAAGAACAGAACACTTTCAAATAAAATCTTATAGCAACACATGATCATGGTGGAAATGTGTAATGGAACGGTATCCGTTTAGTGATGGAGTAAGATTAACATTCACCATTCTCTTATACGCTTATCATCATCATCTCAGGTTATATATGTCCCAATATCGAGCTCGAGCTTCTCTACTAACGGAGAGAAATTGACCTACTATACCACGCTGGACAGATGTATTGGTATAGGGTTTTGTTTCGAGTAAACAAAGGAAGAAAGAAAATACATTTATTCGGCAGAAGACATGCTAAACTAATTATCATATACAGAACAAAAAATAAATTTACGCTTAATATAAAAAAAATAAAAGAAAAGGTATACACTAATAATAATAATAATAAAAAAATAAAAAATATAAGAGAAATAGTGGTCAGATCATCAGTAACAATAGTTCTACGACCACAACAATCTGAAGGATCAGTAGCAGACTAAATTCAGACTAAGCATGTCCTGCCGAAAGGGTCACCATCTCAGCATTAGCTGGGTTTCAACCAACACTGATCTTCCGCTGGCAACCCTGTTGTGTAACTCACGGATATCAGTTAATAATATATTAATAATTATCACATAAAAATACAAATATAAATAAATTGTGTTAAAATTGTAAATAAATAATTTAAAGAAAAAGAGAAAAGATAATGAAAATATTGAAAGAATGACTTCCGACTAAGCAAATACTTATTTTTCGCGGCCTCTTACTGCGTTCACCATGTTATGTTCTGCAGATACTAATAATACTACTATCACAGATTAATAAATTGTACAACCGAACAATCAATATTAGTACGTAACTAATACTGATTGTATGCTTGCTGATAATAATAGTAATAAATAACTACTCTCCTAGTACTACTCCTTCTCTTGCATAGATGTTATATGCATTTTATATCCCTTAGTCGTCCCTCACGATCACCCACGGGTAAGATAGGGGGTGGTGAATTATATCTATGTTCAATAATGATTGGGCTATTTTTTCTGTCTATAACAGTAGGCAGCTCCGTCTGGGGTATCATACTGTCGTAGAAAATCGACGGCTGAGTAACGACAATGTGCAGTTGCGTTTCGTTTGATGTTCAAGAAAGCCGGAAGCCAAACTTTTAGGTTGAATTTGGGGTGTTCATTGGTTGACAGCGGCCTAGCTATACCCCTGGTATTGCAAAGGTCCATGGACGAAAGTAACAATTACCATAAGGTGTGCTGATGGCTCGTTTGCCAGCAATAAAAAAAAACAGGTTAATTTCCTTATTGTGAAGGAAGCTCGAGCCTAATATGATGGTGATGATGGCTATACAATAAACCCCAACCAATTCATAATTCATCATTGGACCACCATACAAATGTGTAAATTAGTATAATATTCTTTTGACACCGTTTCCTTTGTTTTCTCTGTATGTATATGAAGAAATTTACAATAAAGAAATATGCTGAACATATATCATTTATATTTCCATATGATGACTGAGAATACAATTTATCACTTCCTATCTTGCCCTGATTAAGGTATATCATATGCAGATAACATGTAAATGTTTAATAATAACTGATCATAAATAATATTAAATGTAATATATATATATATATATATATATACATACCATCACACCTAGTCCTTTGCAGGGTAGGCAGAGAGAACAGAGTGCCAGTGAACTTTATCCTTATATATATATATACTTACTCGTACATACTTCACTCGCTTCCTCAACATTCATAATTCTCTTCATACACGCTCGCCGTTTTCGGAGTCTTGACTCCACCTTCCTTTATTACATGACCGATCTGGTCTAGGTAGGTTTGTCTCGGTCTCCCCGGTACCTACATCCTCCATATATATATATATATATATATATATATAGAGGATAAAATTTTATAATAATGATGAATTATTGGACGTGAGACCTTAGTCCCCCAGTAGTGACCATGATCATTGTAATGTGTTCGAAACGCGATAGAATCTGTAAAACTAGCTTTATTTCAAATGTGTAATACTCGCATAAATATCTATGCAAGAGAAGGAATATAATAAACACGTCTGGTTAGTGCGGTTTAGTAAGTAGAATTCCCTGTGCCGATGGCTGTAATATGAATGGTTCGGTCTATGGCCTTGTATAGCGCAACTGTATGGGCCGTGACCCTGATCGTTTGTCTTAAGGCTTGTAGTGACCACAGAAGGCCAAACTGTACGGTAATGACAAATGTAGAATGTTTGTTGGCCGAAACTAATCAGTCATGGCGACGAAAATACTCGCCACACTATATCAGCAACAGTCAGCGAGAGTATTTCGCCCATTGACTTAGCTGCCTGCGGGGCGACATCCACTGAGACGTCATTGCCGGCTGGAGAGGCCTTGATTAGGTGTTAAAACTGTGGAGGAAAATCATATTTAACCCGGACGACATGATTTCTATGCGAACGAAGTCGCAGTTAAAAATTTATAATTCATATAAGCACGTGATTGTATAAACATGTTTTAAATCAATTAACATAATAAATAAATACTAACAGAATAAATAAATACTTTGTGTTTGAATGTATTTGGGAGAAGATAAAAATCAATTCCTGTCGAATGCATAGTGTCGATATAGTGTACGTTTTCATTTTCATTATACGATAATATTTTCATTTATTATTTTAAGGTAAGACCCGGTATTAAAAAAAAAGCTGGTTTAGTAAGTTTATACTCGATTTTGTATTATCTATGGCATCATGACTTTTTAATTAATTTTCTTCTTAAGTATTTTTTTTATTGCTTATGGTGACAAACGAGCAAGCATAACACATGATGGTGAATGTTACTGCGGCCCATGGACCTTTGCAATGCTAAGGGCTATAGCTAGGTCGCTACGTACCAATACAAACCCCATATCTACTCAGTTGGTCTTCCAGCAACAACAATACAACAATATCGCGCCAACAACATCTTGGATGCGATTTTTAATGTTCCTGACTTTGACACATTCATATTTCCGGTGTGAGATCACGCAAAGAGGAACCACAGATTATTAACTATATTATTATTTAAGTAATATATATGACTGCACAGGTGGTGTAGTAGTTAAGATATCCACATTCCTTGTCAATGCCGAGGGTTCGATTCCCACGCAAGACAATACTTTGTGCGATCCACTAAGTGTTGTTCTGAGTCTGGATGTCAAATTACATCAGCGTTAATTGCGTGTTTGTAAAGTCCCCCGCAATATAAGAATTATTTCCTTAATGCAAGATGCTTTTTTTTTTTAAAAAAAAGCACAGAAAATTAGTTATTATTATTATTTAAGTAATAGTTATTATTACTATAACAATGCGAAAGTGAAAGGATGTAGGTACCGGGGGAGACCGAGACTCACCTACCTAGACCAGATCAGTCATGTACTGAAGGAAGGTGGAGTCAAGAATCTCCGAAACCGGCGAGCGTGTATGAAGAGAATTATGAATGTTGAGGAAGCGAGTGAAGTATGCAAAGATAGAGTTCTCTGGCACTCTGTTATCTCTGCCTACCCTGCAAGGGATATGGCGTGGTGATATGTATGTATGTTATTATATTATTTTTTACTTATTTTTTTGTGGTTTTTATTGGTAAACAGTGACCTAGCTGTGCCCCTGATCTTGAAAAGTTTCATAAGACCCAATAACACTTACCATCAGGTGTGCTACTTACTTGTTTAGCATCATAAGCAAAAAAGGAAAAAAAATATTTCAACATTATTGACCAAATTTACTAATACGTGACGTCATAATACTCTAATTGAAATGATCTTATTCCGGCAATCATTTCATATACAATGCGAACACACGCTATATATTACTTTTACATAAGAATCGGTCAGAGCAAGGGCGGCCGGCCATTGATCTAAATGGCATCAGACTAATATAGAATATAGACGCATGTTCAATGTACATATATAATGTTTTGTTTTTAAGTGTAAAGTATAAAGATAAACAAATACAAAGTATACATTACAAATGAATGCGCAGTTTTGAAAAAAAGATTTGATTTGGAAAATATGTGATACTAGCTTCTGTCCGCGGCTTCGCCCGCCTAAAAGGTTACTTTACTTTTTTTTTTCCGCAAGGTTGACCATGGATGTGGTCGCGCCCAGACAAATCATCCGGGGCGACAGAAGAGGCGGCACGCAACCCCATGGACCCACCCTGCAAACACCTCTCTTCGCCGTGCGAACGGGCCACCGGTACCCGATAAAAGGTTACTTTCCTAAAGTTGAACTATTATCGTAAGGAAACACATTACCGCGATAAAAGTATCCTATATGTTAATCTAGGAAATGCTTGCAAAGGAAACATAAGCTATTTAACATAAAAGATTTTATTGGGATAAGAAAAATTGGAAAATATAGAAACTACAAAACATTTTATTTCACCCCTTAAGGGTAAATTTTTAACAAAATTTTAATGTCATATTTATTTATATCTAATCGATATTACATTTATATATAATCGACTATCCGTGTGGTGACGGAGTAAGAATACAATTCACCACCCCCTATCTTACCCGTGGGTGATCGTAAGAGACGACTAAGGGATATAAAACGCATATAACATCTATGCAAGAGAAGGAAAACTCGAAACAAAACCCTATACCAACACGTCTGACCAGCGCGGTATAGTAGGTTAAATTTCCCTCTCTTTACGGAGGAGGCCCGAGCCCAACAGTGGGACATTTATGGCCTGTGACGATGACGATGAATCGACAGCCTAAAAATAAGTTTCAAGCCAGAGGCTTTAAAAATGACGATACTTCTTTACAAATTTTCATCCCCCTTTACAACCCTTTTTTGCATTAAAAAGTAGCCTATGTCCTTTGTCAGGTTCTAGACTATCTGTATACTAAATTTCATTTAGATAGGTTCTGTAGTTTTGGCGTGAAAGAGCGACAGACAGACAGAGTTACTTTCGCATTTATAATATTAGTAAGGATTACTGATTAAAATGAATGATATCGTTATTTGATTAAAAAATAATATAATTCCTGTGTGGTAGCGGCTACGAATACTACCAACCTTTACTTTGCTTGTGGATGGCGTAAAAGATGACTAAGAGCCTTATAACGAACTGAGCCAACTCCATCTGAAGCCGTTTGGTCAACGATTGAATTCCCAAGGAGGGTTGACGTCTGGCAGGCGGCTGATCATAAAACTAATGCCAATAACTTTTACAATATGAACTATGAAAGAAGAGTACATATTCTATCGACCCCAAGTGATTAGGATAAGATTAGGAGAATGGTGACTGATAAAAATTAATGAATTTAATGTTCAATAATAACTGATCATAAACTATATATTTTTCCGTGTGGTGACCGAGTAAGAATACCATTTACCACCCCTCTATCTTACTCGTGGGTGATTGTAAAAGATGACTAAGGAATAAAATATGCATGTAATATCTATGGAAGAGAAGGAAAACTCGTAATAAAACCCTATACCAACACGTCTGACCAGCGTGGTATAGTAGGTCAACTTCCCTCCTAATGTAAGGGGGCTCGAGCACAGTAGTGGAACATATATGAACTAAGATGATGATAATGAAACAATATACAATTTGATATATAGAATTATTTTCTTATTGTACTGACAATGAATTTGTATTAGAAATGTGGGGTCAAAATTTAATAACTAATACTGTAGCGAGTAGATATAAATCTCTGTTATAATAATGACTTGTTGGAAGTGAGAAATCTTCGTCCTCCCATGACCATGAATGCTGTAAAGTATTCAAAACATCGGCAAATTGAAAATCAAATACAAACGCAATAATCAAATGTGTAATAGGTCGCTACTCGCGTAAACATCAGAAGTCATTAAAACTAATGATTTTACATACTCTGCTAGTTAGCTCCCTTAGCTGATTTTTACGTCTTCTACGGGCAAGTTAGTTGTGAGTGGGCCACGGAAGACAAAGATCGGGTACCGGTGGTCTGCTCGCACTGCGAAGAGAGGTGCTTGCAGGGTGAGTCTATGGGGCTGCGCATCGCCTCTTCCGTCGCGCCGGACCGATTTGGTGGGACGAAGTTAGTAGTGAATATAATTGTATTTTTATCCTATCGCTACATGGGGAGTAGGAAGTTGGTAGGTTAGTGCAAAGATAATATTTAGATTCAGACATAATGGATTTATACGTGCTAATATATAATTAAGATGGAAGGTACACCACTGATATAGAGCGAAGAGTGAATGCGGGATATAGAGTGAACGGAGCGTTGGGGCAACTTCTCGGCAGCCACCACCTCAGCCAGAAGGCACGTGTAGCAATACATAACGCAGTGCTTGTCCCAACATTACTGTATGGAAGCGAGAGTTGGGTATGCAGAAAAGAGTATGAAAGTAAAATTAATGCGGTCGAAATGCGATCTCTGCGGAAAATCTGTGGAGTTAGGCTGACCGACCGCATTCGTAACGACGGCGTAAGAGAGCGAGTAGGTATGAAAGAGAGTATTGGTGTAAAGATGCGAAAGGGAATGCTCCGATGGTTCGGACATGTGGAAAGAATGCCGAACGAACGTCTGGTTAAGAAGATATACAATGCGAAAGTGGAAGGATGTAGGTACCGAGGGAGACCGAGACTAACCTACCTAGACCAGATCGGTCAGGTACTGAAGGAAGGTGGAGTCAAGAGTCTCCGAAACCGGCGAGCGTGTATGAAGAGAATTATGAATGTTGAGGAAGGGAGTGAAGTATGCAGAGATAGAGTTCTCTGGCACTCTGTTCTCTCTGCCTACCCTGCAAGGGATATGGCGTGATGATATGTATGTATGTAATATATAATTAATATTATTTTTAAAGTTAATGCCTTGTATTAGAGATTTGTGCTGTGTGATAGTTTTTTAGAGTTAGAATATTTCTAACCCTTACTTTGCTCGTAGATATCATAAAACACGACTAAAAGCTTTATAACAACCTGAACCACCTCCATTTGATGTCTTTTGGTCAACAATCACTTTTTCAAAGAGAGTTGAAGTCATGCTGGTGGCCGATGATAAAATTATTGTCAATAACTTTTGTAATATGTACGAGTATGTATTGCATCGACCACGAGTAATTTGCATAAGAGCAAGAGAATGATGCAATGACCTTGTATCAGCGATTTATTTAGTACTTATTCCTTAAATTTCCAAGGATTTTACAAACATCCTCTGTGTGGTGATGAAGTAAGAATACAATTCACCACCCCCTATTTTACTCGTGGGTAAGAGACGACTAAGGGATATAAAACGCATATAACATCTATGCAAGAGAAAGAAAAATCGAAATAAAACTCTATACCAATACGTCTGACCAACGTGGTATATTAGGTCAATTTCCCTAATATTATGGAGGACGCTCGAGCCTTACATTGAGACATAGGTAAGCTGAGATGATGATCATTACATACATATAAACGGACACAAATTACATCTAGAATCAGAAACACAATTTATGTAACTCACAAAGTTTTGTATGGCAATCGAACCGATAATATCATGTTAGGTAAATATCTCAGCGACTACGCCGATCTTAGTAGTCAAAATGATTTATAAATCAAAAATAAAATTCACATTATTTCTAATTAATTTTAAACAATAAAAAAAATAAGTGCAACTTAAGTGGTTTATGGTCATATAATTAATTGCACATTTAACTCCCTAAAGTTCATGGACCGATTTATATACAAACAAATGTATAAGTGATATATATATATATATATATATATATATATATATATATATATATATATATATATATATATATATATATGTATTATTGCTTAGGACAGACATCTCAGGGCGTCGGGGTACGTGACCGATCGATTAGGATGCTGTTTGGGTCTTGTTCAGACGGATTTAGTTTATTTAATTCATTTATTTTACTTATTTTATTATTTAACATGTATTAAGTTGCACACTTGTAATATATTTGACATTTTTAGACCCTATAATTCATTCTTATTTTTCAAATGTGTTTGTGTATTTTTGATGATATTTTTTTTGCATGATAAATTCCAAAATGTCGAAATCTTTTTTATGTTATTATTTTTAATATACAGTGATATGAATATATCTAGTTCAATTCTTTTGGGGCAACGGAAGTAATGGCGTTGCTGTATGCTTGATATATCACCCCTTATCCTCAATTGGGGAGACCACTGGAGTCGATTCCTTGAATTCAATGGCCTTGGGTTACCCTTTCGAGAATAGACTGAAGGAATGTTCTGATGTTCTAGTATTATTTGTGTTTGTAATTGTATATTAGTAAAGTCAACTGCGATAAAAGAATTTATATAATATATATTTTTGAAATATATATATATTTAAAAAATATATTTCCCACCCTAAAATACCTCCCTGTGCTAGTGAAAGTTCATTTACTCCAAAAGACCGGTTGTCTGAAATAAAACTTCGCTTTCCCAACAGTTCAGTGACCCGTCGCGCCATCATAGATTTTATTGCCCCAAGGTGCGTGAACTTTTATTTACTAATATTTTAAAGTTACAATCGCTTGGAGTCTAGAGTGCAATTATTTTTTTTATATACTTTTAATGGAAATTTATAATCAAATATTTGCAACGACTTATATATTTATATATATATATATATATATATACATATATATATATATATATATATATATATATATATATATATATATATAGATAGATATATATTTTTTTACAATATATTATTGACATATTCATTTAAATTAATAGCCTACCAATAAGTTTCAAGCTTGTGGCTTTAAAAATGACGATACTTCCTTACAACTTTTCATCCCCCTTTACAACCCTTTTGCATTAAAAAGTAGCCTATGTCGTTTTTCAGGTTCTAGACTATCTGTGTACCAAATTTCATTTAGATCGGTTCAGTATTTTTGGCGTGAAAGAGCGACAGACAGACAGAGTTATTTTCGCATTTATAATATTAGTAAGGATTAATAAATTCTTAAATAAAATTATTTTCCGTGAGGTAACGGAGTAAGAATACAATTCACCATCCCCTATCTTACCCGTGGGTAATAGTAAGAGACGACTAAGGGATATAAAACGCATATAACATTTATGCAAGAGAAGGAAAACTCGAAACAAAACCCTATAGTGACGAAAAAGTTAAGGAGTGAAAGATTGACATGGTATGGATATGTGATGAGACGAGATGAAAGTAATGTTGTGAGGAAAGTTTTAAGTATGAATGTTGAAGGCTTTACTGGTAACGGAAGATCGAAGGAAAGATGGATGGACCGCGTGAAACATGACATTGATAGACAAGGAATGACCACAGAGATGACGTCTGATAGGGTTGAATGGAAGAAGACATATTGCGTCGCCCCCAAATAAATTGTGATAAAAGCAAATTGATGATGATGACATTCCATTCAATTATTTTAACTAATATGTAAACTTTTTATTATATTTAATTATTTATTCTTTTATTTTCCATTCAATTATTTCAACTAATATGTCATGCTTTTTATTATATTCAATTATTTAGTCACGCAATATCTTTGATAACATAATAAATAATGTTATAAAATTATTATATTCGTAGCACGCCTACGCGGTCAACAACCCCCGAACCGTAGCTCCGTAGTTTGATAACGATATGCCCTTAACGATATAGGACATTGACCTTACATTCGCTTTTTTACAAATATATCTATTGTTTTGAATATTTAATAGTATTTATCTAATACCTACCTACATATTATATTATTCTAATGTATTATGTAGTATATCTAATGTTATTTTATTATGGTAAAAGAGTCAAGAAGTCAAGAGTCTCCAAAACCGGCAAGCGTGTATGAAGAGAATTATGAATGTTGAGGAAGCGAGTGAAGTATGCAAGGATAGAGTTCTCTGGCACTCTGTTCTCTCTGCCTACCTTGCAAAGGATATGGCGTGATGATATGTATGTATGTATGTAAAGATATAGTATTATATTCTAATATAAATATCATCATCAGTAATCTGTATTTATCCCAATTATTTAGGATCGATATAATAAGTACTCCTCTTTCATTGTACATATTGTTCGGGTATCATTTCTCGATGACACCCTTTTTTTTTTTTTCTTTCTTTGCAGGGTGGACCGTGGATGTGGTCGCGCCCCGACAAATTGATCCGGGGCGACAAAAGAGGCGGCGCGCAACCCCATGGACCCACCCTGCAACCACTCTTTGCCGTATGAGCGGGCCACCGGTGCCCGATCTTTGTCTTCGGTGGCCTTCTCGATGACACCCTAGTTTACTGTCGGGGCGTCGCCCTCACGAGGTCAGCCTCTGCGGGTGACACTCTATTCCCCGGTCAAGTCAACCGAGGCCTCAGCTAGGCCGTCATCAGGTGTAGGTACTCGCACCTACGTTGCCCCAGGCGCCGGTGGCAAAATATTTGGTAGTGATACTATTCTATCCTAATGGCTGTGTGGTAGCGGCTTCGAATACTATCAACCCTTACTTTGATCGTGGATGTTATAAAATACAACTAAGGGACTTATAACGACCTAGACCAACTCCATCGGATGCCGTTTGGTCAACCATTACATTCTCAAGGAGGGTCGACGTCTGGCAGGCGGCCGGTCATGAAACTATTGCCAATAACTTCTACAATATGTACTATGAAAAAGAGTAGATATTGTATCGACCCCAAGTAATTGGGATAAGAGTAGGAGAATGATGATGCCTATATTATCCTAGTAACATCAACCATATGCGACTTTAAGATATGGTAAATGTATTTCAAGTAAAATAATAAAGTAATTGATCACCTAGAACATAATTAACAGGAATCCCGAATGTTATCAAACGCTGTTTTTTTTTTATTTCAACAAAAACCCCATTTTATAATATATTACCGCACTAAATAAGGTCATGCTATTAATCTATATAGCACCGCAAACTCTTAACTAGGCTATCTAAAGGTCAACGGACGATAAGAGATTTCAATTCACACATTTTTTTATATTTATTTATTTATAATCATACTGATAATGTTTTGCGTATGTTGACATTATACATTATCGAATATTACAAATTGATATGTTAAAATTTATGTGTTGTAATTTTTATTTACAATATTACGCTTATATATCTAATAGGATAGTGGTAGGACCACGCTGTTGACAGGTCTCTGTCTACAGCCGCGGGCCGGTCCGTCCGGAGTAGTACCATACTCTCGCAGAAGATTGACGTCTGAGTAATGGCAATGTGTTATTGCGCTTCGTTCGGTGAGCGAGAGAGCCAGAAGCCCAACTGGTGTGGGTTTGGGGTTTGTATTGGTAGGCAGCGGCCTAGCTATTGTAAAGATCCATGGGCGGCAGTGACACTTATCATCAGGTGTGCTGTCTGCTCGTTTGCCATAAGCAAAAAAAAAAAAGAATAGGCAGAGATGATTTTTTATCGACTAAAATTTCTGTCCCAACTATTATTCAGTCTTTCGCCGTTCGACTGTTAGATGTCGACCTATCTCTTTAGTGGGTTTATTGCCTTAATCATCATGCTTGATAAGCTTGATTCAAACCTAGTAAGGTCTTCATCATTATCAACATCACAGCTCATAAACGTCCCACTGTTGGGCTCGGGCCTCCTCCGTAATGGGAGGGAAATTGACATACTATTTGCACTGGTGAGACGTGTTGGCATAGGGTTTTGTTTCGAGTTTTCTTTCTCTCGCATAGATGTTATATACGTTTTATATCCCTTAGTCGTGTCGTACGATCACCCACGGGTAAGATATAGGTTGGTGAATAGTATTCTTACTCCATTGCCACACGGACTTAGATTCAGGAAAGTATTAGCAAAGCTGCCATATTTGATAATATTTTGTGATTTAACCATTTTTTGCCTCTATATACGAAGAAAGTTGTTTTTTATATTATTTAAAAACTGACTAAACTACAGTAACATACCTAAATTACAGTCTCTAAATGATAATTTTAGATTGCACAAAAAACTGGCCTTTTTTTATTTTTTTTTTGTGGGGTGCGCTACGGTCGTCGCGCTCCTCGCACCCCTCTGTCCGGGGTGACACGCGTAAGCACGCACACTCATAACCCACCCCTGAACCTTACCTTCGTCGTTAGACCGGCCACCGGAGCAGCGTGAACTTGTCGTCAGTGCATGAAAAAAAAAAAAAAAAAAAAACTGGCCTGTGTGAGTTTCGAACTGGTATAGCAGACCAGCTTCTATTACAAACCTGTTAAAAAGAATTAGTTTTGAAACTGTTACAATGATGAATTGATAATTTGATTGATTGGTTCTATAAGTTATAAGTTCATAAGACATAATAATAATTTCTCAATTAATTAAATTATTTATCATAACATAACTCATATACTTCTGGATACGAGTCGCCTTCACAATAGGATGGAGATTGACCTACCACGTTGTTCAAACGGGATGGTATAAATTTTCATCTTCATGTATTGCGTAGATGTTATTAATATATCAGACTCGTATTTGTAGTGGATTATCCGTATAGTGACGGAGTAAGAATACGAATCACCACCCCCTATCTTACACGTGGTTGATCGTACACGACTAAGGGATATAAAACGCATATAATATCTGTGCAAGAGAAGGAAATCTCGAAAAGCAACCCTATACCAACATGCCTGACCAGCGTGGTATAGCAGGTCAATTTCCCTAGGCCACCGAAGACAAAGATCGGGTACCAGTGGCCCGCTCGCACGGTGAAGAGAGGTGTTTGCATGGTTTGTCTATGGGATCACGCGCCACCTCTTCTGTTACCCCGGACCGATTTCGCGGGGCGAGACGCATCCATAGTCCACCGTAAAAAAAGAGAGAAAAAAAAGTTCAATTTCCCTCCCATTATAGAGGAGACTCGAGCCTATTAGTGGGATATATATGAGCTGAGATTATTCGTATTTTAAAATAATCACGGGCAAGATTGAGAGTGATGAATTCTTATTCTAAAACCATAAGAAAATCATCGTCATTTATTTGTATAATGAAATACTCTAGTCCAATGACACTACGAAATATTCATTCAGTGATACATTAATGAATTTTAAGCTGAAGCATAAAGTTTCATTTGTAATACGATCGTATTTAGTATCAGACAACAAAGGCAACTAAATCACTTGGCGGACGGGACACATTATCGCCCAATTTTAACTGTATATAATAACTTTATATACTGGGTGGAAGGGGACCGCTCCCGAAAACAAAGACAGGTAACCCTACTTGTAATCCAACTTGTAATGATAGGCTAGAAAAAAAATCGATTCTGATGAAAGAAAAATTTTTTTTTCACCGTGCGAGGTCGTTGTGCTCTTGAACATATATCGTGAGCTTTGAATAGATTACGTCTTCTCTCATCAGAGTAAAGTTACGTAGTTTTTTTATGGAATTATCATTACATGGTACTCCTAATACGATGGAATGTGAAAAAAAATTAAAATTCGTTGTAAAAATATATTTTTTCATCCAAATCGATTTTTTTAGCCTATCATTACAATTAGGACTAGTAGGTTTATCTGTCTTTGTTTTTGGGTGCGGTCCCCTTCCACCCTGTATATCGCCTGCCTTAACATTCTAGTAATATAAGCATGAAACATTTGAAATAAAACTATTTTTACTGATTCTATCGCTTTTGTATTTGATTTTTAATTTCCCGACATTTTGAACACTTTACAGTGTTTCAAGTCATAAGAGGACTAAGGTATCTCAAGTGCAACAAGTCATCGTTATTACAGAGATTTATATCTACCCGCTACAGTCATCATTCTCCTACTCTTATCCCAACTCTCTTCTTACATAGTACATATTCTAGAAATTACTGTCAATAGTTTTATGACCGGCCGCCTGCCAGACGTCAACCCTCCTTGGGAATGTAATTGTTGACCAAACGGCATCAGATGGAGTTGGCTGAGGTCGTTATAAGGCTCTTAGTCGTCTCTTACGACATCCACGAGCAAAGCAAGTGTTGGTAGTATTCGTAGCCGCTACCATACAGCGAAATGTTTAAAACCATAGGCAGTTAAGTAATATTTATCAAATTTTCATCAATATCTAGTGTTCGACCGAATGTTCGGTTTCGGTTTCGGTTTCGGTCGAGTTTCGGCAAAAAAACGAGTTTCGATTATGTTTCGCTTTCGGCAGCAAACCTGCCGAAAATACGACCGAAACCGAAACTGCATTCGGGAGTTTCCGCGCTGTGCTCGGGTATGTTCGGCGCGGTAAATGACATCCTGCGACGATGACATTTGGCCGCGTCCACGTGCGTAATCATGTCGTAACCTGTTTGTTTGCAGTGTATTAGATAACAACATAAATAAGTATTATATATACCTGTGTGATTTAAAGAAAAAAAAATAAAACTGACTGATTATAATACATTTTCTCTATTTTTCTCTGAAAACATGATCTTTATAAGAAAGTTTCAGTTTCGGTTTCGGCCGAAACTGAGACCGTTGCCGAAATTCGGTTTTGGTTTCGGTTTCGGTCGTAAAAACCAGTTTCGGTCGGACACTATCAATATCATCATACATATCCACGTGTACTCTTAGAAATAGGGTTTTCAAGAGGTAGGTAATATCAAAAACTGGTACGGGAGGTTGGTGATCACATTTTGGGGTATAAGTTCCCGAGAAAAATACTGGTAATCCATCGATTAGTTTGTAAAACTCCTCCAGGCAATTAATAAGTGGCGATACGGTCTAATAATACATTTAAGAATACAAAAGTTAAAGCGAAAGTGGAAGGATATAGGTACCGGGGAAGACCGAGACTAACCTACTTAGACCAGATTCGTCACGTACTGAAGGAAAGTGAATTCAAGAATCTCCGAAACCGGCGAGCGTGTATAAAGAAAATTATGAATGTTGAGGAAGCGAGTAAAGTATGCAAGGATAGAGTTCTCTGGCACTCTGTTCTCTCTGCCTACCCTGCAAGGGATATGGTGTGATGATATGTATGTATGTATGTTTAAGAATACATTCTTAAACCATCATGGAGTATATTGCTATCAGTTAATAAATGAATACGTTAAAGCTTATTAAAGCGAGCTTTTAGTTATCATAAACTCGCTCATTACATTAGATAAGGTACCGTAAATAGGACCGTTAGTTAAAGCTCTTATACATAAGATAAATTTTAATATAAATACATTGTTATGAAAACTATTGACTTACCGCTTCATAGGCAATGAAATATCCCTTTGACAGGATTATTTTGGTCACATTGTTAGTGGTAGGACCACGCTGTTGACAGTTTTCTGTCTACAGCCGCAGGCAGGTCCGTTCGGGATAGTACCACACTCTCACAGAAGATCGACGTCCGGGCAATGGTAATATGCCGTTGCGCTTCATTCGGTGAACAAGAGAGCCGGAAGCCCAACTGGGGGGGTTTGGGGTTTGTATTGGTAGGCAGCGGCCTAGCTATACCCTTGGTATTGCAAAGATCCATGGGCGGCAGTGACACTTACCAGCATGTGTGCTGCTTGCTCGTTTGCCACCATAAGCAATAAAAAAAAAGTTAAACGTTGTCGCCTTGAAGGGTATATTAATATCGTTTATGACGTTTAACTTTTTTTTTATACTGTGCTTAGTATGTACGAGATATTAGTACGATGTAGTACACGACCACGTATTACTTGTGGGGCGGCCGCTAAAGCACCCCAAGATGCATGCATGCATGCAGAATAGGCAAATTCAAACTGTTTAGAAATATTTGCTGTCCATCATCAGCTTGATAAAAGTAGAAATATTTAGTTTGATTAAGCTTGTCAACATCTGTAACAACATTGTCAATTTTTCGCTCAGGTTCTGGAGACTATGAGAATTTCCGTAGACTAAATGTCCACCATTCACTCAACGGAAATTCCTCTGTGGAGGGCTGTGGCAACTCATCAAATATAAAAGCTGCTGCTTCAGGATTCAAATTAGAATCAACACTATTATTAATATCTAGTCCATCTATTTGGTTTTGTAGTATTTAAATGCATGCTGCTCCTTCCTCATTGACATCAAACCAATCCATCTTGTTTTGATTTATTTCTTGTTTTTCATAACACTCGTAGGTTGGCGAACGCAGTTGTCCGTTTAACAGTTGCAGAGTAAGTCATCGAGGAGTTATACAGCCTCCAAGATATCTTAGAGTCCGGATGAGATGTAAAACAGCAGGCCGTACACTTCATCCTTTCCGTCATTCTGGATTACTTCGGCAAAGTGTGACGGGATTATAGATTGTCAAAAAAATAATGCCTTATGTAACCTGGACCCAACAAAATAGAGGATAATGGCGTAATAGCCTAAGGAGCGATGACAGTATCATAAATATGATATTTATGTAGAAAAATTTTACGATCCAAAAGAGATTGTTCTGGTTGTGAATGTAATTTGTTTACGGTTATTTCTAAAGTTTCTCGAAATAAATGACTTAATTTAGTGTAATGTTGTAATACAAGATAATAATCATCATTCTCCTACTCTTATCCCAATCGCTTGGAGTCGATACAATATGTACTCTTCTTTCATAGTACATATTGTAAAAGTGATTGGCAACAGTTTTATGACCGGCCGCCTGCCAGACGTCAACACTACTTGGGAATGTAATTGTTGACCAAACGGCATCAGATAGAGTTGGCTTAGGTCGTTATAAGGCTCTTAAGCGTTTACGACATCCACGAACAAAGTAAAGGTTGGTAGTATTCGTAGCCGCTACCACACAGCAATACTTATTTAATGATTACTTTAGTGTAATATTGTCATAAAAGATAATAATATATAAAATAAATAATAATAAAAAAATAAAAAAAGAACATCCATCCGTCTATAAGCTCGTATACGTCCACTGCTGGATATAGGTTTCGCAAAAATGCCACTCAGAACCCGTGTCATTTGTATCCAAGGGCTTCCAGTGACATTTAAGATATCGGCAGTTCAGTTAGTGGAGGTTTATCCTTAGGACAAACCTCCACTAACTGAACTTTGCTTCATTTCATTTGTTATCGCCATTCGAGAACCTTTCTTCACCAGTGTCGACTCAACCTGCGATAAAACCTGCCATTTTCGTGTGTTAATTCGCCGGGCTATATCGATTACCTACTTTTCTACGCAAAAATATGATATATTAAAAATTATTTCCTCGTATCGTGTATATTGCCTCTAATTATCAATGTCACTACTGAGTCTGAATACTACACGCCCACGTGGCCGTAATCAGAAGCGATATGATCTGTTATGTTGGTTACATTGTTACGAAACATATTTATATCCACAGTTTTTTTTTTATATGGGACACTTTTGTTGACAGTTATTTCATTTAATAGTTTATTTTTTATACTACATAAATGTATAGATCTTTTTATCATGGTACACTTTTTTATATGTTGGTGGTAGTACCACCCTGTTGACAAGTTCTCTGTCCACAGCGGGACGGTCCGTCCGGGGTACTACCTCACTCTCGAAGAAGATCGACGTCTAAGTAATGGCAATGTGCTATTGCGCTTCGTTCGGTGAGCGACAGAGCTGGCCGCCCAACTGGGGTGGGTTTGGGGTTTGTAATGGTAAACAGTGTAGCTGTAATCTTGGTTATAGCAAAGGTCCATGGGTGGCAGTGACACTTACCATCAGGTGTACAGCTTGCTCGTTTGCCACCATAAGCAAAAAGAACAAAATATGTTGATAGCAAACGAGTAAGAAGTACACGTGATGATATATGCTACTACCATCCATGGACCTTTGCAATATCAAGGGTATATCTAGGCTGCTGTCTACCAACCAAAACCCATCCAAGTTGGGCTTCCTGCTCTCTCGCTGACTGAACAAAACGCAACATCACATTGCTACTATTCAAACGTCGATTTTCTGCCAGAATGTGGTACTACCCCAGATGAAACGGCCCGAGGCTGTAAACAGAAACTATCAGCGGTATGGCCCTACTATTTACATTTAGGCTATCATTTTGATTAGTTCACAGAGAACCTGTTTTAATATGTCTCATATAGACACCGACTCTGTCCAAAATTATTAGAATTTTTTACGATTACGGTCGGATAATCAGAAATATCGTATGAGAAATCGGTATAATGTTATTCTAATGTCCCTATCCATATCCAGATCCAAAACTTCATATATTCAACATCCCTAATAGATATTATATAAAAATTTACTTCATCATCATCATCATTATCTCGGCTCATAGATCTCCCACTGTTGGGCTCGAGACTTCTACATAATGAGAGGGAAATGACCTGCTATACCACGCTGGTCAGGTATAGGGTTTTGTTTCGAGTTTTCCATCTCTCGCATAGGTGTTATATACGGTTTATATTCCTTAGTCATCTCTTACGATCACCCACAAGTAAAATAGGGAGTGGTAAATTGTATTCTTACTGCGTCACCACACGGAAAGTTTTTACTTATTATTCTTTTATTACTTCTAACAAAAAGTGTGGTAAATTTGTTTTCTAACTTCATCGCAATTAAATTTATTACAAAAGAAAAATTTGTTAAAAAATATTAACATTATGTAAAAGGAAGGCAAACTTGTGAGTTTTTAACGGAAAAACGTGTCTCGTAACAGAAACGAGCCTCTGTGGAGGCAGTCACGCACTGGTTATGTCGTCTTTATATAAGAGGTCCGCTTATTCCAAAGCTTTTAATAGATTTTGCCAAGTCAGATGTTTCTGGAGCTTTGTTAGCGTAAATCACTTATATAATATTTCCATTTCATATCATGCTTTCGACGTTCTCTGTTAGTTATTTACCTCTTGCGAAAACATATAATATATTATTATGACGGCTGACCGACCGCATTCGTAACGACGACGTAAGAGAGCGAGTAGGTATGAAAGAGAGTAATGGTGTAAAGATGCGAAAGGGCATGCTCCGATGGTTCGGACATGTGGAAAGAATGCCGAACGAACGTCTGGTTAAGAAGATATACAATGCGAAAGTGGAAGGATGTAGGTACCGAGGGAGACCGAGACTAACCTACCTAGAGCAGATCGGCCATGTACTGAAGGAAGGTGGAGTCAAGAGTCTCCGAAACCGGCGAGCGTGTATGAAGAGAATTATGAATGTTGAGAAAGCGAGTGAAGTATGTAAGGGTAGAGTTCTCTGGCACTCTGTTCTCTCTGCCTACCCTGCAAGGGATATGGCGTGATGATATGCATGTATATATCATAAGTTTTCGCAAGAGGATTAGATGGCATAATCGCGGTGCTATTTTTTTATTTCTATTGGTGGCAAATGAGCAATCAGCACACTTGATAGTAAGTGTTACTACCGTCCATGGACTATAGTTATATCAGGAGTAAAGCTAGGCCGCTGCCTATCAATAAAAAAAATTCAAACCCTGAGTGGGTTTGGAATTTTGAAAGTTGGGCTCTCGGCTCTCTCGCTCACCGAACGAAGCACAACAGCACATTGCCATTGCTCAGGCGACAGTTTTCTGCGAGAGTGTGGTAATATTCCAGCGTGGAACTCCCAGTAGTAGGAACTACTATACAAAAAAACCTATCAAGAGGGTGGTAGTCAACAGTGTGGCTAGGCAGGGGGTTGGTGATTTCACTTAGTTTACAAGTTTCCTAGAAGAATACTGAAGTCCATTATTTTGATAATTCATCAACTTACTTTTGCAACTCCTATGGGTAAGTAAGGGTTGGTAATAGGTATATTATATATACAGGCTGTATCAGAGAATGGAGCAGCTGGTCAGAAGGATGGTAGGTAATGATGCTAGGAACCCATAACAAAAATTTAAAGGGAAAATGTCGATTCGTTAATAAATTACAAGCATATAAAGTTTTCAATTTTGTCATCGCTTTTTCTTTAAAACTGAATGAAATGTACCAAGTAAATGATAAATAGTCTGCTACATACTCATACTTTCTTAAATATTCATTAGTACTTAAATAAATCAATGATTACGTTTGCTACAGTATAACAAACGTCACCTTTACAAACAGCTGACGAGTCAATGACCTTGAAATTTTCCCTTCAAATTTTTGTTATGGGTTCCTACCATCATTACCTACCACCCTTCTGACCAACTGCTCCTTTCTCTGATACTCCCTGTATATATATATATATATATATATATATATATATATATATATATATATTTTAACCTTGCATACTGTTTACTTGCTATTTTTTTTTTAAATATAAATATTTCTGTTTCAAAGTAACTGAATAAATAAAATGTATTCCCTATAAATTTAAAAAAGAATTTTAAAATAATAAAAAGTAGTTTTATTTATATTTTTATAGTAAATAGTAGTTTTATTTCAAAATAATCTTAGATCAGGATTGCAGCATCTCTTATCGGATGCAATTATGCATTTAAGTCATTTTAATTTTACATTATATCAGAGTTCGAAGGGCATCACCCTGGATCTAATTCTTACTAAACATGTTGTAATTATACGTGTGATGAAGGACTAAGAATACAAATCACCACCCCCTATCTTACCCTTGGGTGATCGTAAGAGACGATGATGAGATACAAAGGGCATATAATATCTATGCAAGAGAAGGAAAACTCGAAAAAATAACTCTATATACGTCTGATCAGCGTAAATATTACATCATTATCTCAGCTTATAATACGTCCCCCTGTTGGACTCGAGTCTCCTCCGTAATGGGAGGGAAATTAACCTACTATACCGCGCTGGTCAGACGTGTTGGTATAGGATTTCGTTTCGAGTTTTCCTTCTCTTGCATAGATGTTATATGCATTTTATATCCCTTAGTCTTCTCTCACGATCACGCACGGGTAAGATAGGGGGTGGTGAATTGTATTCTTACTCCGTCACCACACGGATATGTAAGCATATATAGTTCATGTAATTGTTTTACGTAGTCAAAGTACTATTAGATAATTTTTATATAACATAAAAAAACATTTTACCAAAATAAAATCTTATATAATATAATATTTTAAAACGTTTAACGTCATTGCTCGATTGTGAAATGAAAATGTGAGTTATAATTAAATTTGTAATAATAAACTTATTTCAAAAGAAATTTGTATTGTATTAACAATCGTGAAGTTTGTTTTTTTATTAGCCACGTGATTATGAAAATCACGTTACACAATAAATTTGAAAGCTCTGTCTTTAGATTTTATATTGAAAGCTTCTTTAAGCACGCATTGTCGAATTCGGGATTAATACGTCACTCTCAGAGAGCGACCGCGTGAGGGCGACGCGAAATGGTAAACCGCCGAACGGACCACCCATGACAAGAACCAGATTTTTTTTTATTGCTTATGGTGGCAGATGAGCAAGCAGCACACCTGATGGTAAGTGGCACTGCTGTTCATGGACCTTTGCTATACCAAGGATATAGCTTTGCCGCTGCCAACCATTACACTCTCCAAACCCACCTAGTTGGGCTTCCAGCCCTCTCGCTCACCGAACGAAGCGCAATAACACATTGCCATTACTCAGACGTAGATCTTCTACGAGAGTGTGGTACTACCCCGGACGGACCGGCCCGCGGCTGTAGACAGAGATCTGTCAACAGCGTGGTCCTACCACTATTAAAAATAATAAATATATAGTCTGCTTCAAATAAAAGGCCTGCACTTTATTTTATGTGTGTAGAATGAGATTGGACGGTAAGCTCTGTAATGCTGGTTCGAGTGAAGTCGGCTCTCGTGGACTAAGTAAACATTTTTAAGGTACCTACGATGCAAAAGATGGTTAGTTAGAACAAAATTTAGCACAGTAATTTACATATTGAATATATGGTAAACGTACTTTTTGCCATGTGGTAGCGGCTACGAATACTACCAACCCTTACTTTGTTCGTGTGTGTTGTAAAAGACCACTAAGAGCCTTTATACCAACCTGGGCTAACCCTATCTGATGGCATTTGGTCAGCAATTGCATTCCTAAGGAGAGTTAATGACAAGCAGGAGGCCGGTCATAAAACTATTGCCAATAACCTTTGCAATATATACATAGGAGGGGTACATATTGCGTCGACCCCAAGTAATTAGGACAAGAAGAGGAGAATGATGATATGGTAAAAGTACTTTATGAATCTATACCAATAAATTTAGAGCCGGTTTTTTGTTTGGTTGTTTCTCTGGCACTCCGTTCTCTCTGCCTACACTGCAAAGGACATGGCGTGATGGTATGTATGTACTGCGAAAACTACTGAACCGAGCCGAATAATACTTATACCATAAGATGCAGCGATTTTTTTCATTGCCTTTGGTGGCAAACGAGCAAACAGCACACCTGATGGTAAGTGTTACTGCCGCTCATGGACCTTCGCCATACCAGGGTATAGCTAGGCAGCTGCCTACCAAATAAAACCCCAAAACCACCCAAAAAGTGGGGCCTCCGGCTCTCTCGCTCACCGAATAAAGCATAGCAGCACATTGCCATTGTTTAAATGTAGATTTTCGGTGAGAGTGTGGTACTTCCCAAGAAGGACCGGCCCGTGGCTGTAGACAGAGAACTGTCAACAACGTGGTCCTACCACTATTATATATATAATTATATATATATATATATATAAGTTCTTTCATTTGTTATATTAGCAGTCATTTTGATAATGGTGATGGCACAAAATGTCCCTTTGCTACTAAATTTTATTTAACTTACTAAAATTTATAATTATACACTTTCTAAATTAACAGCCTACCTAATACAATGATTTTTCCGAATTCAACAGTAGTTTCTGAGATTTGTCTGTTCAAGGATTCTCCAGTCTTTATAAATATCATTATTATCGCTGTTTATATACGACCCCTGCTGGGCGCGACCCCCTGTCGAGCTTCCTCCACAATCTAAAGGAAATCGATGCTACACTGACCAGATGGGTTAGCTTTATTTCGAGTTTCCCTATCCTGCATAGATGTTATTTGCATACCATATCCTTTAACCGTCTTTTAGTACAAATTACTGAAATTAAGAATTTAATATGCTTGATTATTTATAAAAACCCGATTACGAGCAAAAAATAATTGTCACAAGTGGGATTCGAACCTACGCCTATTGGAAATCCATCCCAATCGTGCTGCCACATACACCACCGTGTAGGACATTCAATTCTCGCATCGTATTATATTTACGTCTTTAGGGAGACGTGTGCCATCTACCCGACAATGTTTACACACGTCTTTTAGTAGGTACTAAAGGAATAAGGAATAGGGTGGTAAAATTGTTACTCTGTTACCACACAAATATTTGTAACCGTAATATAGATTAACGATCTATACAGAAAATCTGTGGAGTTAGGCTGACCGATCGCATTCGTAACGATGACGTAAGAGAGGGAGTAGGTGTGAAAGAGAGCATTGGTGTAAACATGCGAAAGGGAATGCTCCGATGGTTCGGACATGTGGAAAGAATGCCGAACGAACATCTGGTTAAGAAGATATACAATGCGAAAGTGAGACCGAGACTAACCTACTTAGACCAGATTGGTCACGTACTGAAGGAAGGTGGAGTAAAGAGTCTCCGAAACCCGCGAGCGTGTATGAAGAGAATTATGAATGTTGAGGAAGCGAGTGAAGTATGCAAGGTTAGAGTTCTCTGGCACTCTGTTCTCTCTGCCTACCCTGCTAAGAATATGACGTGATGATATGTATGTATGTATAGATTTATTAAACCTCTTGCACATAATAATATATACGAATAGTCTGTGTGTGTGTGTGTGTGTACCATTGACTTATATAATCAGCTTACTTTGAAAAAAGTTATTTTTGCGTGAATAGCAACGTGACAGGTTTCTGTGTCGTCATTGCTATGTAACATCATATTTTACACACAGTTAAAATAGATTGAAAAAAATACTTGTTGACAAATAAAAAAAAAATTCCGTGTGGTGACGGAGCCAGAATACTATTCACCACCCCATATCTTACCCGTGGGTGATCATAAGAGACGACTAAGGGATATAAAACGCATATAACATTTATGCAAGAGAAGGAACACTCAAAACAAATATGCCAGTACAGATCAGCGTGGTATACTAAGTCAATTTCCCTCCCAATACGAAGGAGGCTCATGCCCAAGAGTGGGACATATATGAGCTGAAATGAAATAAAAAAGAGGTAAATTACTTTCTTGTGTCATTCAAGATCTAGAATGAACCACCTGGTGCTGTGTTTCCCGAACGTTATGGCAAATTCTTCTTTAAATAAGGTATAAGTAGAGCACGGTAGGCAACGGCCTAATTATGATTCTTGTAATGCAAAAATTTCATTACTCATTTACTCTTTTAAAGATAGGGATGAAGATTAATGTGTGCAATCATCAATATCTTTCAAATATAACCAACATAGCAGTATGTCACGAAATATATTGTAATATGTTATTCATGAAAAGAAAATTGGCCGAATTGAGAGAGATTTCGATTTGCTTATGAATCGTTTAGTTTAGCATTATAATAGCAGGTTGCGTGGAAAGCCACGTGCTTATTTTCGACTATATTATTATAATAAAACTGCATATAGTTTATTTGTTTATATGTGTATATATATATATATTATATATATATTGTGAGATCACACTAATCTCAGGTATTATAAAGTAGATATGAACAATTTTTTTAACAAGGTAAGTGAGGTAGGGGCTACGAACACTACCAACCCTTACTTTGCTCGTGGATGTCGTAAAAGACGACTAAGAGCCTTATAACGACCAGGGCCAACTCCATCTGATGCCGTTTGGTCAACGATTACATTCCCAAGGAGGGTTGACGTTGGGTTGACGTCTGGCAGGCGTAAAACTATTGCCAATAACTTTTACAGTATGTACTATGAAAAAAGAGTACATATTGTATCGACCCCAAATAATTGAGATAAAAATAAGAGAATGATGATGATTAACATTTTAACAAGGCTTCTTCACTATTGGAGGGAAATTGACCCACTATACCACCCTGGTCAAACGCCTTGGTTTTATTTCGAGTCTTTTCTTGTTTCATTTTCGTGCAAAGATGTTATATGCATATATATATATCACGAAGGTGACGAATGATATTCTTATTAAACATGATTTTTAATATTTAGGCAGTTATGATACATACAAAATAAAACTATTAGTACTTACATAGTAAAAGACATATCTATACAAACATATTTTTTTTTTAATCCTAACGGATTAAGAAAAGGGTAACCCACGACCAATATTATAGAATTTTGTTTTCAGTATTCTTATATGATGTAATAACGATTACACGTCATTTTTATTACCTTAGGTATTACCTAAAAATTAGTTATCGTTAAAGAAAATCTACATAAGCGAAAAATTAATGTCACACATGGGACTCGAACCGAGACACCTATTGGAAATCCAATAGGCTCTTATATCCATTCCATTGGTGTAGATATAAGCCTATTGTCTCACGACTGACATTCATTATTAGCTCGTAATCTAGTTTATATAAGTAACCTATAAATTTCATTAATTTGAAACTATATAATTCAGCCTTAAATATCCTACGGTATAGTTTATTTTTGTAATATCTTTATCTCAAGTACTGACTTTTTGAATGGAATTATATTCTAACTAAGCATCGACCTAGTATTAATAAAGTTTATTTCCTTTTTAAAAATATATTTTTAAATACACATACATACACATCATCACGCCATATCCCTTGCAGGGTAGGCAGAGAGAACAGAGTGCCAGAGAACTCTATCTCTGCATACTTCACTCGCTTCCTCAACATTCATAATTCTCTTCATACACGCTCGCCGGTTTCGGAGACTCTTGACTCCACCTTCCTTCAGTACATGACCGATCTGGTCTAGGTAGGTTAGTCTCGGTCTCCCTCGGTACCTACATCCTTCCACTTTCGCATTGTATATCTTCTTAACCAGGCGTTCGTTCGGCATTCTTTCCACATGTCCGAACCATCGGAGCATTCCCTTTCGCATCTTCCATCATCTCCCTTTTTAAATAATTTAAATGTTTATTATGTATATGTGAAGAATAAATACATATTCAATTCTACCACGTGCTTTGGTCGTATTGCTGAATTCTAAGCAATTTATATCAGTGTGAATACATGAATTGTATTTTAATAATTTTAACATAATATGTTAATAAAATAAGAGAATTTTCATGAATATGAATGCTGTAAAACAACTGAGTATCCATGTAGTGACGGAGTAAGAATACAATTCCCCACCCACTTTATTACCCATGGTTATTTAGTAATCTGTGCCCATGGGTGATCGTAAGAGACGACTAAGGGATATAAAACGCATATAACATCTATGTAAGACAGGGAAAACTCGTAATAAAACCCTATACCAACACGTCTGACCAGCGTGGTATAGTAGGTTAATTTCCCTCCCATTACGGAGGACGCCCGAGCCCAATAGTGGGACATATATGGGCTGTGATGATGAATGTGTGGTGAATTCTTCTCTCAAAGAGTCTCAGCCTCAGACTGTAGAATAAAAAATAAGAAAAGAAAGAAATATAAATACTTATTACGTAAACGGTTCACACTTCATCGTCTACTCGCTTTGATCCCAATCCATATTGGTTTAATACAGCCTGTCTTCTTCTTCTAAATCAAGCAAAAGAAAAGCATAGGTTATTGCTATTTCACAAACAGTTAACTGTCGCTTACCAGCTGATCAAAGAAAGGAAATTGGAATTGCAATACATACATATCATCACGCCATATCCCTTGCAGGGTAGGCAGAGAGAACAGAGTGCCAGAGAACTCTATCTTTGCATACTTCACTCGCTTCCTCAACATTCATAATTCTCTTCATACACGCTCGCCGGTTTTGGAGACTCTTGACTCCATCTTCGTTCAGTACATGATCGATCTGGTCTAGGTAGGTTAGTCTCGGTCTCCCACGGTACCTACGTACTTCCACTTTCGCATTGTATATCTTCTTAATCAGACGTTCGTTCGGCATTCTTTCCACATGTCCGAACCATCGAAGCATTCCCTTTCGCATCTTTACACCAATACTCTCTTTCATACCTACTCGCTCTCTTACGTCGTCGTTACGAATGCGGTCGGTCAGCCTTACTCCACAGATTTGCCGCAGAGATCGCATTTCGACCGCATTAATTTTACTTTCATACTCTTTTCTGCATACCCAACTCTCAATGAATTGCAATGCTATGCCAATTTAATTAGTTTTCTTTCCTTGCAAAGATATCATATTCTTTTTTTTTATATATATATAACACCTACGGCAAAGAAAAGAATAAAGAAGCATTTTATTTATACCTATCCCCACATGGATATAATAAAATGACTGTGCCCACTATAATTTTATTTCATCATAATCATTTTAGCTCCTATATGTACCACAGCTGGGCTCGAGCCTCGTCCATAATGAGAGGGAAATTGACCTATCATGCTGGTCGAACGACGGCAAAATAGAGGGTGATGAATTGTATTCTTAATCATAGCAACTATTATAGGAGGCAGGTGGGCATATTTTTGTGTCAGTGGGAATAGAGGTTAATTGTTAGCCAGATAGCCTTAATAAAATCACAAAGAATCTTGCATTGAAAAAAAACCAGTTTACATTAAATAGCCTATATACACGTTGTACTAACCTAACCAACCGATTGATTTATTAAATACTAGCTTCTGCCCGCGGCTTCACCCGCATGAAAGGTTACTTTCCTAAAGTTGTTCATCCCCTATTTTTATTTTACCCCTTAAGGGTAAATTTTTACAACATATTAATGTCATACGCGTGAATGTGAGCAAAACCAAAATAATGGTCTTTGAAAGAGATAAAACCAGAACAGATGTAAGAGTAACAATAGGTAATGATGTACATGATGCAAGTGGATGAATTTGTATATCTTGGATGTGGATTTAGCCGAGATGGAAGGTACACCACTGATATAGAGCGAAGAGTGAATGCGGGAAATAGAGTGAACGGAGCGTTGGGGCAACTTTTCGGCAGCCACCACCTCAGCCAGAAGGCACGTGTAGCAATACATAACGCAGTGCTTGTCCCAACATTACTGTATGGAAGCGAGAGTTGGGTATACAGAAAAGAGTATGATAGTAAAATTAATGCGGTCGAAATGCGATCTCTGCGGAAAATCTGTGGAGTTAGGCTGACCGACCGCATTCGTAACGACGACGTAAGAGAGCGAGTAGGTATGAAAGAGAGTATTGGTGTAAAGATGCGAAAGGGAATGCTCCGATGGTTCGGACATGTGGAAAGAATGCCGAACGAACGCCTGGTTAAGAAGATATACAATGCGAAAGTGGAAGGATGTAGGTATCGAGGGAGACCGAGACTAACCTACCTAGACCAGATCGGTCATGTACTGAAGGAAGGTGGAGTCAAGAGTCTCCGAAACCGGCGAGCGTGTATGAAGAGAATTATGAATGTTGAGGAAGCGAGTGAAGTATGCAGAGATAGAGTTCTCTGGCACTCTGTTCTCTCTGCCTACCCTGCAAGGGATATGGCGTGATGATATGTATGTGTATGTGTATTAATGTCATATTTATTTATATCTAATCAATAGCCTAAAGATAAGTGTCAAGCTTCTGGCTTTAAAAATGACGATAATTCCTTACAACTTTTCATCCCCCTTTACAACCCTTTTGCATTAAAAGTAGCCTATGTCCTTTGTCAGGTTCTAGACTATCTGTGTACCAAATTTCATTTAGATCGGTTCAGCAGTTTTGGCGTGAAAGAGCGACAGACAGACAGAGTTACTTTCGCATTTATTATATCAGTAAATTTTACTTTCGCATTTATTATAAACTCATTTGCAAAAAAAACGGGCGGTTTTGATTTTCATTCATATTTAAAAAGATACAATACCAAAAAGGTTTCAATCGTTTGTACACGTTACTGGCCGGTTTTAAAAATGCTGTGGTATTTAAAAAAGTACGTTCTAAATTCAATTTTTCATTTGATGTTCATTTTTACAGAAAACCCCTTTTTATCCTACATTTTTGGCGCGAAGTTCCAGAAGTTAACATCGGCTTTCATAACTTTTATTCAATTTTTATCGATTAATTTCATATCCTTGACTGTCAAAGCTTTATTTAATGCTGTTTGGCTGTATCAAAAATGGTAGATAAAGTGGTAAAAGCTACCAAAATTATCGCGCTGCTTGAAGAGGGTTGCAGCCAATGTTTCGTGGCTAGGAGGCTAAATGTTAGTCGCTCGACAGTCCAAAGGACCTGGCAGCGATATCAGGAGACTGGTTCCGTCGAGAGAAGGCCTGGTTCTGGAAGAAAACCATGTACCCAACCACGGGATGATCGTTTTCTTGTGAGTCGCGCATTGAGAAATCGCAAATCTTCGTATGTGGATCTTAAGAACAACCTCCAAGAAGTAAGAAATGTGCATATTAGTCTATGGACGGTCAGGAGGAGGCTTCTCGCTGCCAATATACGCAGTCACCGCCCGGCCCGCGGCCCCAAATTACTCCGTGAGCACAGAGTTCACAGGCTTAGGTTCGCTAGAAATTGTGAATCATGGACTCAAGACGATTGGAATAGGGTTTTGTTCTCTGATGAAGCCAGGATATCTCTGTTCGGTGAAGATCGACGTCGGCGAGTGCTAAGAAGACAAGGAGAACGCTTTGCAGAGGCATGTTTCGAAGAAATCACACCTTATGGTGGGGGCTCTGTTATGATTTGGGCAGGAATAAATTCAATGGATCGTACAGAGTTAGTCTTCATTGAAAACGGCTCACTGACTGGGCATCGATACATAATGGAAGTTCTAATTTCTCATGCACAACCCGCATTGGCCGCTCTAGGTGAAGACTCGATTTTTATGGACGACAATGCTCGCGCCCACCGATCCCGCGATGTTAATGCGTATGTGCAAGAGGTCGGCATTCGTCGTTTGGATTGGCCAGCTCGAAGTCCCGACCTCAATCCCATAGAGCATGTCTGGGACGTTCTGAAACGGCGTGTGAGATCAGTACACCCGGCTCCGCAGACCATCAGAGAGCTGAAGAATGTGATTACTGCGGAGTGGGAACGTATTCCGCAAGCAAGTATCCGGGATATACTCGCTAGCATGCCCAGACGAATTCAAGCTGTGATTTTAGCTAGAGGGGGTCACACTCGATACTAAACATTTATCTGCTTTTACTTTATTAAAGAAAAACAAACAAAAAAACTTTTTTATTTTTACTTCATGAGCATATGCACTACTAGCGAATATACACTACTAGCGAGGTTTAGCATTATTTCCCATAAATTGTATCTAAATTTTATGAAATACTGATGAAAACGATTATTTTCTTATTAATTTACCAAATTGTGTGGATAAAACTACCTATAATTATCAAACAAAGAAATATTAACATTTGAAATGGTTCATTGCTTAGGTGCCCGTTTTTTTTGCAAATGAGTGTATTAGTAATCATTAATAAATTCTTAAATAAAATTATTTTTCGTGAGGTAACGGAGTAAGAATAGAATTCACCATCCCCTATCTTACCCGTGGATGATCGTAAGAGAAGACTAAGGGATATAAAACGCATATAACATCTATGTAAGAAAGGGAAAACTCGCAACAAAACCCTATACCAACACGTCTAACCAGCGTGATATAGTAGGTCAATTTCTCTCCCATTATGGAGGAGACTCGAGCCCAATAGTGGGCCATAACTATATGAGCTGAGACGAGACGAACTAAATATTTGTTCAATCCTGGTTGCTCTAAGTCAACCGCCTGCACCTGGCTATGAATGATTATACAGTCGGATGAATTATCTCTTATTACAAGTAATTATTAGTTTAATAGTGTTCAATTTGTCTCTGCCATCCCGAAGCCAGTTTTTAAAGTAGTTATTATCTAGGTTGCTAGGGTCTAGATAATTGTAAGGAATTTACAAGTAGACAAAGAGTACTGGCACAATATAGGGCAGGTGGTCTGGTAACATAACAATTTAGACCAGGTTTACACTTCACGAGACGGATACGATACGATTTCATTATAATCATCATCTCAGCTCATATATGTCTCACTGTTGAGCTCGAGCTTCCTCTATAGTGGGAGGGAAAGTGACCTACTATACCACGCTGGTCAGACGTGTTCGTATAGGTGATATGATTTATTAACGTGATATTCTTCAGTGTTTTTTTAATAAATGTATTGGCTATGCATGTAAAGCAGATTGGCGATTGCAATTGGTCTCATAAATTTTTCAGGATATTACATCTGTTCATTTTTCATTGTGGTGATGGAGTAGCAATACAATTCACAACTCCTATCTTGTTCGTTGATTTGAAATGAAACTACTTTTACGGATTCTATCGTGTTTGCATTTGATTTTAATATCTCGACGTTTACAGTGATAATGGTCACGGGGGGACTAACGTGTCTTACGTCCAAAAGTCATCGTTATTACAGAAATTTATATCTACCCGCTACAGTATCAGTTATTAAAAAGTTGATCCACATTTTAATACAAAATTTATTGCCAGTACAAAAATAATATACACTCATTTGCAAAAAAACGGGCACCTAAGCAATGAACCATTTCAAATGTTAATATTTCTTTGTTTGATAATTATAGGTAGTTTTATCCACACAATTTGGTAAATTAATAAGAAAATAATCGTTTTCATCAGTATTTCATAAAATTTAGATACAATTTATGGGAAATAATGCTAAACCTCGCTAGTAGTGTATATTCGCTAGTAGTGCATATGCTCATGAAGTAAAAATAAAAAAGTTTTTTTGTTTGTTTTTCTTTAATAAAGTAAAAGCAGATAAATGTTTAGTATCGAGTGTGACCCCCTCTAGCTAAAATCACAGCTTGAATTCGTCTGGGCATGCTAGCGAGTATATCCCGGATACTTGCTTGCGGAATACGTTCCCACTCCGCAGTAATCACATTCTTCAGCTCTCTGATGGTCTGCGGAGCCGGGTGTACTGATCTCACACGCCGTTTCAGAACGTCCCAGACATGCTCTATGGGATTGAGGTCGGGACTTCGAGCTGGCCAATCCAAACGACGAATGCCGACCTCTTGCACATACGCATTAACATCGCGGGATCGGTGGGCGCGAGCATTGTCGTCCATAAAAATCGAGTCTTCACCTAGAGCGGCCAATGCGGGTTGTGCATGAGAAATTAGAACTTCCGTTATGTATCGATGCCCAGTCAGTGAGCCGTTTTCAATGAAGACTAACTCTGTACGATCCATTGAATTTATTCCTGCCCAAAACATAACAGAGCCCCCACCGTAAGGTGTGATTTCTTCGAAACATGCCTCTGCAAAGCGTTCTCCTTGTCTTCTTAGCACTCGCCGACGTCGATCTTCACCGAACAGAGATATCCTGGCTTCATCAGAGATCAAAACCCTATTCCAATCGTCTTGAGTCCATGATTCACAATTTCTAGCGAACCTAAGCCTGTGAACTCTGTGCTCACGGAGTAATTTGGGGCCGCGGGCCGGGCGGTGACTGCGTATATTGGCAGCGAGAAGCCTCCTCCTGACCGTCCATAGACTAATATGCACATTTCTTACTTCTTGGAGGTTGTTCTTAAGATCCACATACGAAGATTTGCGATTTCTCAATGCGCGACTCACAAGAAAACGATCATCCCGTGGTTGGGTACATGGTTTTCTTCCAGAACCAGGCCTTCTCTCGACGGAACCAGTCTCCTGATATCGCTGCCAGATCCTTTGGACTGTCGAGCGACTAACATTTAGCCTCCTAGCCACGAAACATTGGCTGCAACCCTCTTCAAGCAGCGCGATAATTTTGGTAGCTTTTACCACTTTATCTACCATTTTTGATACAGCCAAACAGCATTAAATAAAGCTTTGACAGTCAAGGATATGAAATTAATCGATAAAAATTGAATAAAAGTTATGAAAGTCGATGTTAACTTCTGGAACTTCGCGCCAAAAATGTAGGATAAAAAGGGGTTTTCTGTAAAAATGAACATCAAATGAAAAATTGAATTTAGAACGTACTTTTTTAAATACCACAGCATTTTTAAAACCGGCCAGTAACGTGTACAAACGATTGAAACCTTTTTGGTATTGTATCTTTTTAAATATGAATGAAAATCAAAACCGCCCGTTTTTTTTGCAAATGAGTTTATATAAAAAAATAGATATATTATTTATGATCAGTTACGAGTATATTAAATATTTCATTTAATTAAATGTTTAATATAACTGACCATAAACAAAAAAATAATGTTTTTAAATAAAATTTACTATTACTGATTCATTGGATTATTACTGATTCTATCTCGTTTGTATTTTATTTTTAATTTCTCCTCGTCCTAGGAAGACTATCGTGACCATGAACGCTGTAACGTGTTTGAAACGTCGGATAATTAAAAGTCAAAAAATATATGCGATATCGTAAAAATAGTTTCATTTCAAATGTCCGTAAAAATAGTTTCATTTCTTCTAGGGGTAGGACCACGCCGCGGGCCACCGAAGACAAAGATCGGGTACCGGTGGCCCGCTCGCACGGCGAAGAAGAGGTGCTTGCAGGGTGGGTCAATGGGGTTGTGCGCCGCCTCTTCCGTCACCCCGAACCGATTTGGCGGGGTGCGACGTCCATAACCCACCGCAAAAAAAAAAAAAAAAAAAAAAAAAAAGGGGTAGGACCACGCTGTAGACACTCCACTGTCTACAGCCGCGGGCCGGTTCATCCGGGGTAGTACCACACTCTCGCAGACGACGTCTGAGTAATGGCAATTTGCTATTGCACTTCGTTCGGTGAACGAGAGAGCCGGAAACCCAATTGGGGTGGGTTTGGGATTTGTATTGGCAGGCCTAGCTATACCCTTGATATTGCAAAAGTCTATAGGCGGCAGGCGGCACTTACCATCAGGTGCGCTGCCTGCTCGTTTGCCACCATAAGTAAAGAAAAAACGTGCAATACTTGTGTAAACATCAGAAATCATTATGGGTGGACAGAATTTTTTCTCTTGAGTTTTTGCTTCTTTCGCAGTAGTATTGTCTGCATAGGCCCTTTGATCATTATAGTTACTACAGTAACCACGAAAAAAGACTGAATAACATAATATTCTGTTAATTAATCACCAAAACGATGAATGAATATAAAAATCACGCGTTTATTTAGATTATATATACATACATATCATCACGCCATATCCCTTGCAGGGTAGACAGAGAGAACAGAGTGCCAGAGAACTCTATCCTTGCATACTTCACTCGCTTCCTCGACATTCATAATTCTCTTCATACACGCTCGCCGGTTTCGGAGACTCTTGACTCCACCTTCCTTCAGTACGTGACCAATCTGGTCTAGGTAGGTTAGTCTCGATCTCCCCCGGTACCTACATCCTTCCACTTTCGCGTTGTATATCTTCTTAACAAGACGTTCGTTCGGCATTCTTTCCACATGTCCGAACCACGGGAGCATTGTTTAGATTATAAAAATCGTTTAAAGGTCGTAAGTTGTAAATATAGGTTCACAGATTATGCAGGTTAACGGTACAACACTAGGACCGGGCCAGGTGTTTGGCGAACAAATTAAAAATAAAGAAGTTTCGTGTTCATGTTACATCTTATATTTATCCATGTAATAGTGTCAACAGGTGGGACTACGGGATATAATATATATTTATTTTCATTCATCAGCTCATATATGTCCCAAAATTGGGATCGAGCCTTCTTATGGGACGGAGTCGTGTTTTACGTTCACCCACGGGTAAGATTGGCGGTGGTGAATTGTATTCTTACTCCGTCACCACATGGAAATAATATATTTAATGAAACATTTTTGAAGCCTGGTGAAAAAGGTTATTCTACTTGGAATTAGAATAACATTCGATTCTAGTTTTACATCTGTGGGTCAAAACAGGTTTAAGTTGAAAACCAGCGCCAGAATTCAGTCTGGCAAAAGCTAAGCGAGACCATTTTAGGACAGTCACAAGGCATATGATTTTTTTATATTATATATAAATCCATTTAATTAATTTTATTTATTCCTTTATTATTTTTTTCTCCTCTTTATTCCTCTTTATTTACTCCTTTCTTTTCCTATCTAAATGTTATTTTATTTTCATTTTGCGTGTATCCTGACTTCTGTCACCAAATAAATGTTTTCTTCCTCTTGTTTTTCACTCTCGTTATAAATGTAGACATTTATTGAAAGTGATATTTTTTTTTATAACGCTCGGCAGTCAATTTTAGACATAAGACCTCTGTAGTAGAGTCGAGCTCGGAAGAAAGCCTATGTCTGATCAGCCTGGTATATTTGACCAATTGCGAAGTAGAGCAGTGGAAAGTAAATAAACTGAAATAATCATGATAAGAAGGGAAATAATACAATAATCGCCAAGCCTGATTAGCGGGGCGTGGATCGTAGGTTTTAATTGCACAGAAGAGCGCTGCTGACATTATCTGGACGCTCCCTCAGGCAGTTTTTACGACTTCCATGCCAAAGTAAGAACACGTGATGGTGACTACTAATTCTACTAATCCTTACAATGATTGTGGATTCATAAAATACGATTAAGAGCTTTAGATCCACCTAAGCCGTATCCGTATGGGCAACAATTACATTCCTAAGAAGGATTGATGTCAGGCAAGCGGCTGGTTATAAAACTATTGTCAAAATCTTAACAATATATATGATTAAAGACAATACTAAGTAATTGGATGAGGATGACAACACGAGAAAAATATTTCAAGTTGCTAAGTTAGAAAATAAAACAGAAAATGTTATATTTAGAAATTCTTAGAATTTTTCCAACATCATTACGATGTTGTTTGACTAACGAACAAAAATTTTCATTGACGTAATACTTACTGTATATTAAAAAGCAATTACATAATATAACGTAACAGAGTTAAAGTTCAAAATTATGAAAATAGCAATTTAGATTATTATAAAACCAAAAAGTTTGTTGAGTTCGTCGCATGGCGACGATATAAGAATACAGTTTTTGCCACACCTTACTTGCTTGTAGAAGTCGTAAAAAATGGTTGAGAGATCGGCAGGGCCAATAAAATGGACTGGATATGTTCTGATGGCCTAGCGTTGGGATATTGAGGATAAAATGTCAATAGACGATCTCTCCGACACCAGTAAAAGCGCGGAAGGGACCGCTATGGTTTTAGTGGGTATTCCGGTCGAATTAGCTGGCCGGCGAGTCCCACACACCCCCGTCTGTCACTGCCGTAGGATAGAGCGTAAATTCATTTCCACAGCGTGAACAAAAAAAAATAAAAAAGAAGGTCAATAAGATCCGAATTCACAAAACTTGCTTACAAGCGAAAAACGATTATCACGCGTAGGGCTCGAACCCACACTTATTGTAAATCTGTTCCAATCGGCTTACCACTTAGACAAGTGTGAGTATGACAATCAAATTATGGCTCGTATTGTTTTATCGTCTCTATGGGAGACACTTCATGAGAGATAGTTCATCTATCTACCAGGCAACGATTACACATTATACCGATTTAATAATCTAACTTTTCACTTAGAATTGTATTAGTTGATGACATTTCGCTTGACAAACGTGGTGATTATGACAATAACTTATCTAATGAATCCCCAAACAGCCCCTTGTTACGTTCTAGGACAGAAATCTACCTCCAGCAACTTTTTTTTTTTTTTTTTTTTTTTCAATCGTTTATTTACGATAAACGATTGAAAAAAAAAAAAAATTGAACAAATTAGATTTTTAAAAATGTTATTCTGTATAATAACTTATTTATAGAGAAAAAACAGAGGAGTGGCTATAAACATTAGCAAACCAAACAAAATTTGCTAACAATGTACACTTCACTAAACAAGCATTCTTCAGTCATCGTTTCGTGGCAACCGCTGGCATAACAAAATAGTGATTGATATATTATAGATGTTATTAATGTTGATATTATTATTAATAAAGACTGTTCACGTACTGAAGGAAGGTGGAGTCAAGAGTCTCTGAAACCGGCGAGCGTGTATGAAGAGAATTATGAATGTTGAGGAAGCGAGTGAAGTATGCAAGGATAGAGTTCTCTGGCACTCTGTTCTCTCTGCCTACCCTGCAAGGGATATGGCGTGATGATATGTACATATGTATGTATGTAATTTTATATTTAATTATGGCGTTAAATTATGGCATGATGATACCTATGTATGTAGTAAGTAATAAAAAATGCAATTATATATAACTATTTATGTGGTAATCCGTGTGGTGACGGAGTAAGAATACAATTCACCACTCACTAACTTAACCGTGGGTGATCGTAAGAGACGACTAAGGGATATAAAACGCATATAACATTTAGGCAAAAAAAAGGAAAACTTGAAACGAAACCCTATACCAACACCAATGTGCTACAGGAGGTCAATTTTCCTCCCATTACATAAGAGGCTCAAAGTATAACATTGGGATATATATGAGCTAAGATGGTGTTGATAATTTATGCGATAACATGAGAAAAATTTTCAGTATTAATCTTGAACGTTTTAGGTGTAAAGTAAGATCACTTACCCAATTTTAGAACTCCCACAGGCAAGTAAGGAGTTACCAAAAATGTATACCATATTCACATGTCTGCATAAAGATGCAGTTTCATTTACGCAGACAAGTAACGGTGTGGTTGTACATTACATAAACATTGTGTATGTAGCGCACGTCGCACTTGGTGGCTGGCCAGCGACCCCGGCGGTCCAAGGTCGCGAACGAGACGCACTCTGCGCCTGTGTGTGCTTTATAAGGATACGTGTTGTTATATGCGAATATATGAATGCAATTTGCAATGCAACTTCTATTGTATTTATGGTAATAGAAAAATCATTAATGTATTATTATTAATTTATATCTACATTATACAGTAGTTATATTTTTTTAATTGACAATTTTACTTATGAATAATTGCAATGGTCCAAGTAGAATCATAATTTGATAATACATTATGAATATCTTCTCTTTTTTAATATTTTTTGTAATACTTTTTATGTTTTGTATGAGAAAATTGATGTTAGAAAATTTTAAAATGCCTAATTAACATTATTATTCTCTTTTGCCGTCTTTTGAGAACATGTATTAGAGATATCGCGAGTATTTTTGTGATGTAGTAGACTCAAATTAATAGGGCCATTCTATTTGACTAGTGTGTAAATAATTAACTCATTCACGTAAAATATAGTAAACTAACATTAATTCTTGTGTAAAAATATGTTTGTGTTTATATACTGGTTAGTTATTATAAATATATTTCCTGTAAATATATTTTCATATCTCCATAACTGCTTACACGCTTTCAAATGTTCATTTACTGATTTTAGCTAATAAAAATACGAATCGCAGCTATTTCTATAACCGATATATGGAAATTTTATATGTCATCATCATTTCCCTACTCTTATCTCCAATTACTTGGAGTCGATACAATATTGTACTCTTCTTTCATATACAAATTTTAAAAGTTATTGGTAACAGTTTTATGACCGGCTGCCTACCAGACGTCAACCTTCCTTGGGAATGTAATTGTTGACCAAACGGCATAAGATGGAGTTCGCCCAGGTCGTTATAAGGCTCTTGGTCGTCTTTTACGACATCCACGAGCAAAGTGAGAGTTGGTAGTATTCGTAGCGGACTAGCTATCACACAGCTGAGAAATTTTATATATATCTGGTATTATTTTTATAAGGCAAAACCATATCGTAACGCATAAAACAACCACAATCTTTATACATTATTCGTCAAATATTGCAACCTAAACGGCAACCACTTAACAAAGATCTCTGCAGTTTCTTTACATCATTCTTTCTATGCACCTATTTTTGAACATTCAATTGGTAAGGAGTGTCAACCTAAATTGGTGGATTTACCCACACCAAGTTAATATTATGCTAGTGTTAAGTGTAGAAGTGTTAAAAGGAAAATCCTGCTTTTATTTTTTTTAATACCTTTGAACAAAATAAATGTTTGAATTACTCGATTGCGCGGTGAAAAGAGGGTTGCATTTATCAATCTATGTATGCTCATTTTTATTTTTCTTTGTGACGCTCAAAAAAATAAAATATGTGAACCGATTTTAATGTCTTTTATCCCTCCATCCATCAGTTTAAATGAGACTTAAAACTACGCTTGGTAATCAAATTGAAGGATGTGGTTGTCAATCTCCTGGTGAAAGGAGTGATTTTAAGTCAGTTATTTCGACTTAATTTTGCAAGTATAATTAAGTACGTTATAGCAATCAAATTTAAATATATACATTATGACACGTCATATTGTTAAAAAAATAGTGGTAGGACCACGCTGTTGACAGTTTTCTGTCTACAGCCGCGGGTCGGTCCGTCCGGGTACTACACTCTTGCAGAAGATCGTCGTCTGAGTAATGGCAGTGTGCTATTGCACTTCATTCGGCGAGCGAGAGAGCCAGTAGCCCAACTAGGCTGGTTTGGGGATTTTATTGATCGGCAGCGGCCTAAGCTATAACCCCATAAGCGATAAAAAAATCGAAGAACTATGTTAAAATTGGATAAGCATTGAATAGGAGTCTATTACGCATTTCAGTTTCTCAGTTTTTTTTTTTTTTAAATAAAGACACCACCTTGCACTAAAGAAATAATTCTTGTATTACAGGAGACTTTAAAAACATGCTAGTAACGCAGACAAGTACATCCAGACTCAGAAGAATAGTAGTATTGTCCTGCGTCAGAATCGAACCCACAGCGCTGGCACAAAAGGTCGGTATCTTAACCATTATTCCATCTGTGCAATAAAAATTATTTGTGTATTTTATTATATACAATATCAGTTTTGGCCTGCAACTTCATTCGCGTGTAACAGAAGCCAGCAGATATTGTTAGAATTAGAGGTATACAAATTATAAAGCTTTTTATGTTCTATTTCTAATATAGAAAGATTTTAACTTACATATTTTAGTAATTATATATAATATTATTTAATTTCATATTAATAAGAATTCAATTTTATTTTTGGCGGCGTACTATGGAGTGGTTAAGACCCGCTAAATCCGTCCGGGGCGACAGAAGGAGCGGCGCACGACCCCATAGACCCCCCCCCCCTACATGTACCTCTCCACGCCGAGCGAGCGGAAAATAAGAATTCAATTAAAAGTTAGAAAATGAAAATTATCAAATGCAAGAAAACTTCTTTTTATAAATTACAATTCATTTTATTGCATTTCTCAAATAATTTTTGATGAAAATTCATTTAATGGCTCCATAATCTGTTGATCAATACAGGAAATAACATCGAATAAAAAGCTAAAGCAATAATCAAAAATATGCCTTTGTGTAACAGTTATCGATGTTTAAAACTTTTGTTAAAAACTACCGTCAAGTTTCGTTGAATAGAAAATTATCATGCAAATTAAAAAGTATAAAGTACGTTTTCATCAAGCAATCCTAAATTTTAGGTAGTATCTAAGGCAATATTAAGACGAATAATCATCATCATCATCTTGTTCTTATCCCAATTACTTGGAGGTTGAAGCAATATGTCATCTTCCTCCATACAGTCCAGTTAGATGTCATCTCTGCAGTCATTCCCTGTATATCCATATCATTCCTCACGCAGTTAATCCATCTTTTCTTTGGTTTTCCTTTACTAAAAAAAAACCAAAGCCTTCAACATTCATATTTAAAACTTTCCTAACAATATTACTTTCATCCCGTCTCATCACATGTCCATACCATGTCAACCTTTCACTCCTTAACTTTTCCGTCACTGGCGCAACTTTCAAACTTCCTCTTATATGTTCATTTCTTATTTTATCCAATCTCGTCACAATACACATCTCAACATTCGCAATTAAGACGAATAATTTAATGTAATTAATGTAGGCTGTGGGGTAACGGCTACGAATACTACCAACCCTTACTTTGCTCGTGGTTGTCATAAAAGACGACTAAGAGCCTTATAACGACCTGGGCCAATTCCATCTGATGCCGTTTGGTCAACAATTACATTCTCAAGGAAGTTTGACGTCTGGCAGGCGGCCGGTCATAAAACTATTGCTAATAACTTTTACAATATGTACAATGAAAGAAGAGTACATATTGTATCGATCCCAAGTGATTGGGATAAGAGTAGAAGAATGATGAATATTATGTAATTAATAAAATAATGGTAAACAAATTAAGATTTTATGTAACATAAAAATAATATTTTTCGAGTGTAAAATTACAAATCCCTCCACTTCCCCACTTCTATCTCTGCCCTGAGTATCTTAAAAGATGACTAAGGGATATGTTATGCATAAAAAATGCATAAATAAAACTCCATACCAACCCGTTTAACTATAGATGGTATTTTTTTTTATTATTGCATATGGTGGCAAACGAGCAAACAGCACACCTGATGGTAAGTGTCACTGCCGCCCATGGACCATTGTAATACCAGGGGTACAGCTAGGCCACTGTCTATCAATATAAACCCCAAACCTACCCAATTGGGCTTCCGGCTCTCTCGCTCACCTAACGAAGCTCAATAGCACATTGCCATTACTCATACGTCGATCTTTTGCGAGAGTGTGGTACTACCCCGGACGGACTGGCCCGCGGCTGCAGACAGAGATCTGTCAACAGCGTGGTCCTACCACTATTGTATGTATTTAAGGCACCATTAGCTAATTTGTGAGGGAAACCTACGTCCAGCAATGGATTGCGAAAGGCTGAATAATAATAATAATAATGATGAACATGATATATCATCATCATAGCTCTAATATTTCCCACTACTGGCTTCAAGCCCCATCCAGAAATTGACCAACTATGCCACGCTAGTCAAACGATTGAATTTTTAGACTAGAGAGGTTTTATTTCGAGTTTTCCTTCTCTTGTATAGATGCTATATTCATATTACACCTTAATTATCTTTTAAGACATCCCACAAGCAAAATAGAAGGTGAATTGTATTCTTGTTCAGTCACCGAATAAAAAAAATAATTGATTATACATTGAAGTTATAAGTATAACACTGAGCTGAAATAACTTCGTTTCAAATATTGACCTATCGAGGCTGGTCATTGACCATTAACCAACGCAACTGGTTATGTTATTTTATTGAATACGGTTTTATCCAAGTTTGTGATATCATAATAAAGGAATGTACGATGTCTTTACCGAGAAATTTTCTTCTCAATTTTATTTTATCTTTGTCGGGTAATACCTAAGTTCTTGGCCTTTGGTATACGATTACGTTTGATGATAATTATAATTACGTATGGCAGTTAAAACCTGGATTTAGCGGGGTAGATATGAAAGCAGAATAAATGCTTTATTGAACGATAAAATTAGGAGTAGTGTTATAAGAAAGCGCCGTGAATGAAGAAATCAAAACTCGATTACGAGCGAAAAATGATTGTCATATGTTGGATTCCATATGTGACAATCATTTTTCGGTCGTAATCGAGTTTTTATATATAATCAATGCATGTTAAATGCTAAATTTCAGTAATTAATATGTTTGTTAATTTTAATTCTATAGTTATATAAAAAAGAAAATGATTCTATATATAAAATTGGTTTCTATATATAAAAATTCTATGTATAAAAAAGAAAATGATTCTATATATAAAATTGGTTTCTATATATAAAAATTCTATATATAAAAAAGAAAATGATTCTATATATAAAATTGGTTTCTATATATAAAAATTCTATATATGAAAAGAAAATGATTCTATATATAAAATTGGTTTCTATATATAAAAATTCTATATATGAAAAGAAAATGATTCTATATATAAAATTGGTTTCTATATATAAAAATTCTATATATGAAAAGAAAATGATTCTATATATAAATTCTGGTTCTCTTAGTTATCAACAGCGCAATGCCACTGTTCCGAGGTCAATTTTCTGCAAGTATATGATGCTACCTCGGACGAGTTGGTCCGTGAATGTAGATAGGCAACTATCAACAGTGTGGCCCACTACTAATCTTATTCGTACGTTACACAATCATAAAGTACGCAAGTATTTCAATCACCAAGGTCTGATGACGGTGATATTAATTCTGAAAAATTATTTGTATATACTTCCGCTGTAAAGGACACTAGAGTGATATTATTGCGCACAAAATAATGCCCCAGACAAACAAATTACGTGTGTAATTTTGTTCTCAACTGCCATTGGTTCACTTTTTATATCATATTTAGGGCTGTCAGATTATTGTTTTGTTTATTTTTGAAGTGAAAACTATATAGTGCATTTGATTTTGTAGTTATTGAATGAGATAGCCGTCACGCTGAGCTATGTAACGCTCATTCGTGTAAAGTCGGCACTTTTCGTCTACGGGAGCATTTTTAGCGTACAATATAAATGATTATTAGTTAACGCAAATATTACCAAAGTAATTATTACAAATTATAAGTATTTATATGTATTAAAACATATTCATTCATTAATTTCAGCTCATATTATGTCCTATTGCTGGGATCGAGCCTACTCCAAATGGGGGGAAATTAACCTACTATACCATGTTGCTCAGACGTTTTGGTATAGGATTTTGCTTGGAGTTTTCCTTCTATTGCATATATGTTGTATGCGTTTGTTATATCCCTTAGTCGTCTTTTACGATCACCCACGGGTAAGAAACGGTGAATTGTATTTTTACTCTATCACTACACGAAATTATTATAACTTATCAATGTAGAATAAAAAGTAATGCAAATTTCGTTTTAATGAACTCCCCTTTTTTTGGATAGGATAAGGTCTGGGAACACGTCTTCCGTTCCATCCGGAGCAGTGGAAGGGCAGCGCGTGGCCCCATAACCCACCGTATTCCCTCCCCATCGCCATTGGACCAGTCACCGGGACCGCTTCCTTGACATCCGCGGCCAGCCCGGCGGGTTACCCTTTCGGGTACCAAAACTCCGTCGACGCCCCGGCTCCAGTAGAGCGTGTCTCCGAATAGAATTTTCTCTAGGAGACGCCTCGCCGCCTCTTCCGCGAGACGACTGTTTCGCAGAAGGTAGCGACCGCGTCCTAGTTTCTGACGCTGTCAATCATCGCCTTAGCGACGGTCGGTAGCACCGATGACTGCGACAAGTTTACTGCACTGCTCTGCCCAGGCCACACAGACCTCAAGCGTGTGCTGCATCGTGACCTCGTCGCAGTCGCAGTTGTGACAGGACGATATCCTCTCCCTCCTCACGATCGTGTGCAGGTACTTGCTGAAGCAACCATGCCGCGTCAAGACGTGCACCAGTCGGAAGGAAAGGACTCCGTGCCGCCCACCCAACCACTCCATGAGCACCGGCCGGAAGACCTCGACAGTCCAAACACTGAACCAATGACTTTCCAGCCGAATTGCCCAACGGGCAATGGCATCACGGGAAGAAAAGTAAGGGCTGTTAATACATTGTATTATTAATCCATCACCACCATCAAAAATGAAAAATGAATATCATGTAGGTACTTCAATTAGTTGCGGTAACCCTATCCAGCTTGAATCACGGCTTGCATTTCTGCGCAATGATGCAATGCTTACGCAAGCGGTCGTTCCCCCGAAGGTGACCCTCAGCCCGCGGACCCTACCAAGGTCAAGTGTGGCGAGGGTTTGTTGGACAAACACATTGTAACTCCTTTTGTTTATATCATTCTATATTTATATAAATAATGTTTTTTTTTCTTTCACAAACACTTCTGACACTCCTCAATAAACTTGCCTTGTTTAAAAGGTGATTAGGTTCAGAAGCAAAGTTTGTCAGTAAACAAAAATATTTTAAATAAAAAAAATATTTTTGCCAGCCATTTACTAGCAATATTTATTATTTTGTAATGTATTATTTTTTTATTCGAAATGATACCACGTTCAAAAACTGCACTCAATTCCATATATGTGTAATTATAAATACCTCTCAATAAATACTCTGTGTAGGGTACATACAGACCAATGGGGTTGCGCGCCGCCTCTTCCGTCATCCCGGACCGATTTGGCGGGGTGCGACGTCCAAAGCCCACCGCAAAAAAAAAAAAAAAAAAGGGTACACACAGACAGATAGATAGAAAAATATATTGGTATGGCTTCTATTACTTTAATGAGGACACCAATATTATTTTTTCTTAGATATTTTTATAGATATTGGCCAATTAATATAATAATGAAATCAAATATAGAAAACAACCTTTAATGAGACGAATACAAGGGGAAGACCACGCCATACTTATCTGGACTAAATTGGCGACGTATTGACGAGAGTTCATATTAAGAGTATACGTAATCGTAGACCATGTATGAAGACTGTTATGCGTGTGAATGAAGCGATGATGGAGGTATACCAGAGTTGTGGTTTGTGGCAATCTGTAGTCTTTGTCTATCCCTCTAGGAAGCAGACACGTCGGCTATGTACTAGTATGTAAGTCTGTATGTTAAATAAGAAATTATATTACACACAGCATTTATTTTCAATGCTGTGTAGCATGCATCCAAACTGTGTGGTAACCCCTACGAATACTACCAACCCTTACTTATTCGTGGATGTCGTGAAAAACAACTAAGAGCCTTATAACGACCTTTATTTTTTTTGCGGTGGGCTATGGCCGTGGTCGCGCCCCGCCAAATCGGTCCGGGGCGAACACAATACCTCTCTTCGCCGTGCGAGCGGGCCACCGGTACCCGATCTTTGTCTTCGGTGGCCTTATAACGACCTGGGCCAATTCCATCTGATTCCGTTTGGTCAACAATTACATTCTCAAGGAGGGTTGACATCTGGCAGGTGGCCGGTCATAAAACTATTGCCAATAACTTTTACAGTATGTACTGTGAAAGAAGACTACATATTGTATCGACTTAAGAGTAGGAGAATGATGATTTTTTTTCCATCTATATTTTCTATTTTGGTCTATACTATTCCAATTTTCATGTACTAATCTGCTATGCTCTAGGAGAGAAATGGACCAACTACATCACGTTGTTCAGATATGTTGGTAACCTAACGCGTGAGTCTTACGATACTAAACCAACTATACATCGGCAGTCAAACGAGTTGATTGTTTTATTTTCAGATTTCCTTCCCTAGCCGTAATATTATATAAATACTACACATCCATCTATCATCCTATCGATGTTTATTATTGGACTTAGATCTTCCCAAAGCGGATATATCAGTCTTGCTAAGTGGATTGATGATCACATTTACACCTGTTTTCCTGGTGATTCCACAGCCGTTATTAGTAATAATTATTATTAATTATTGCAGGCAATATCCGTGTGGTGACGTAGTAAGAATACAATTCACCACCCCCTATCTTACCCATGGGTGATCGTAGGAGACGACTAAAGGATATAAATGCATATAACATCTATGCAAGAGAAGGAAAACTCGAAACAAAACCCTATACCAACACGTCTGACCAACGCGGTATAGTAGGTTAATTTCCCTCCCATTACGGAGGAGTGCCGATTCCAACAGTGGGATTTATATGGGCTATGATGATGATGATGATGATAATTGCATGCAGTGCTAATAACAATAATTTCAAAACTAGTGTTAGTAGACTATATACAATTTATTTATTGACCAGAGCCAACTCTGTCTGATGCCGTTTGTTCAACAATTACATTCCCAATGAGGGTTGACGTCTGGCAGGCAGCCGGTCATAAAACTATTGCCAATAACTTTTACAATATGTACTATAAAAAAAGAGTAGGTACATATTGTATCGAACCCAAGTAATTGGGATAAGAGTAGGAGAATGATGATACAATTTATTTTATTGACAGAAATGGAGATTACATCCAATACGCAGTATCTGAGATTGACATCTATTTCCTTTTGCTTTTTCCTTGTATTGCCAATCAACTAATTACACGATTACCAGTGGTAGAGCCACATAGTTGACAGTTCTCTGTCTGCAGCCGCGGGCCGGTCCGTCCGTGGTAGTACCACACTCTCGCAGAAGATCTACGTCTGAGTAATGCCAATGTGCTTTTGCACTTTGTAGGTGAGAAAGATAGCCGGCAGCTTAACTTTCTGGATGAGTTTGGGGTTTTTATAGGTTAGTAACAGTGTAGTTGTACCTCTGATATTCCAGAGGTCAATGGACGACAGTAACACTTATTATTAACTGTGCTGCTTGCTCGTTACCACCATAACCAATAAAAAGAAAAAAACCAACCATGGTTGCTGCTGTACAATAATATTCCTTATCTTCTTTTTTAACCCAATCACTGCCTACAAAATAAATAAAAATAATAGCCGGCTGCCATAACTTTTTAAGGTGAATTTTGAATAAGTATATATGAATGTTTGAATATATGGATAAATGTATATTGGTATTATTTCAATACAAAACACATTTTTCTGATTATATTCTTATCCGACCACTCTGATCCTACTGATACAAAATGAATGGGATGCTCCCTCGGATCCGAGTGCGAGGTGCCGCTACTATAGCCACGCCCCACTCAGATCCGAGTGGTCGGCATTGAATGTGTTAATCTCTCCATGTTAGTTATTGTACATACATACATACCATTACGTCGTGTCCTTTGCAGAGTAGACAGAGAGAACAGAGTGCCAGAGAACTCTATCCTTGCATACTTCACTCGCTTCCTCAACATTCATAATTCATAGTTAGTTATTGTCCGTCAATAAATCGAATGGACACCATCAACAGTGCTATGGCCCCACTGTTAATGGTATCTTCTAGAAATATTGACAGAAAACAAAAATGTGTAACATTTTTATATCATATTCACTACTACATCCCAGCAGTTTCTTCGCATCATTTTATTTAAAAGCTATTTAATATAATATGTTAAAACACTAAGATCATCATTGTCCTACTCTTATCCTAATTACTTGGGGTCGATACAATATGTACTCATCTTTCATAGTACATATTGTAAAAGTTATTGACAATAGTTTTATGACTAGAGACCTGTCTGGCCCTCCTTGGAAATTATTAACTATCAGACGGAGGCATCAGATGGAGTTGGCTCAGGTCGTTATAAGCCTCTTAGTCGTCTTTTACGACATCCACGAGCAAAGTAAGTGTTGGTAGTATTCGTAGCCGCTACCACACAGCTTTTAAATTTATTCTAAATCCATTAGTATAAAAATATTACAACATTGGTATTATTATAAATACAATTAAACTACAAATATAATTTTAAAACTAAAAATAACCTAAACTATTTACCAACGATTTCAATCAAATAATTAAACCATTAGACCTTTTAACTAATAATGTGTATTACCGCATTATATCCTCACAATAAAACGGCGGCGAATTTGTGGATGATTCAATAAAAACATGGTCCTCTCGATTGAGTTGGAAAACGAACAAAAAAACATTATGCAAGCGTGCAACGACCGGCAAGGTGACCCGCTATTGTCTGGCCCTTCATGCAAGAAAGACATTAGACAGACAGATAACAGAAGTATCAGTTAGCTCAGCTTATCGATTTTCCAATTTATACTAATTCTTATCTAGGAAGGTTATATGATATCATAGTATGACTAATAAAAACAGGCATCAATGAAAAATGTTATAAAAATTAGGGAAAATTGATTCCCTTTGAGAAATTTGGTCACGTGCGCTGCCCAAGTGCTGCAGTAAGTATCTACGACCCCTTTTTACTGGCTCTCTCTTTCTTGTCATGAAATTGCGTGGGTCTAGTATTAAATATATGTATGTTATCTCCTTAAGAGAGGATAGTATCATAATTGCTTGGCAAATGGATAGATGCCGCTGTTTATTTTCAAGTTCTTCTTCTTTTTGCATTGATAGTCAGCGACCAATACGAGGGCATTATTGCCAGAGTTAAGTTACAATTTTCTTCATAAATGATCAGTTTCTTCACATCTTTAGTTTCTTCAAATTAGTCATTGTTCGACAGTAAGTCAAATCGCTTTCAACATTATTATAGCGACATTGTTAATGGTGAATTTTTTTTTTCTTTTTTTTACGATGGACTATGGATATTGTCGCGGCCCGCCAAATCGGTCCGGGGGACGGGAGAGGCGGCACGCAACCCCATAGATCCACCCTGCAAGCACCTCTCTTTGCCGTGCGAGCGGGTCACCGGTAACCGATCTTTGTCTTCGGTGGCAATGGTGTATGTCTGAGCATTTTGGGGGAAAACGAAACTAAAATTTATTGAGCATATAAACATATATAATACTGAATACAGGCCAGCAGTTCCTCCGCATCACATTACATATTGAAAATAATTCAAAACCACCATGATGCTTTCACATTCCCGCCAAAACTTCCGCATATGTTATTTTAATTTTTTTAAAGAACTGACGCTACCCACTTGATAATTCATCAGCAGGTTTTTACAAATACTATGGGAATATGGTGGTGACACGTCATTGAATAACATTATGACATATTATTCTTAGTCCATATCAACATGGAAATACACGAGTCGTAAATATGCTGATGAATAAATTATATATCGCATTATACTCTTTGGTGATCTGTAAAAGACGACTATGGAATATGAGCAAATTATATGACTACAAGAGAAGGAAAACTCGCAGTGATTTTTTTTTTATTGCTTATGGTGGCAAATGAGTAAGCAGCACAATTGATGGTAAGTGTCATTGCTGCCCATGGACCTTTGCTATACCAAGGGTATAGCTAGGCCGCTGCCTACCATTACAATCCCCAAACCCACCCACTTGGGCTGCCGGCTCTCTCGCTCACCGAACGAAGTGCAATAGCACATTGCCATTACTCATACGTCGATCTTCTGCGAGAGTGTGGTACTACCCCGGACGGACCGGCCCGCGGCTGTAGACAGAGAACTGTCAACAGCGTGGTCCTACCACTATTGCAATGAAATTCTGTTTTAAAGTACTTCTTTTATATATTACTTTGTTTTTGCATATATATTGAATACCAGCTGTGTGGTAGCGGCTTCGAATACTACTAACCCTTGCTTTGCTCGTGTATGTCGTAAAAAACTTACATTACATTCCCAAAGAGGGTTGACCTCAGGCAGGCGGCTGGTTATAAAACTATTGCCAATAACTTTTACAATTTGTACTATGAAAGAAGAGTACATATTGTATCGATCCCAAGTAATTAGGATAAGAGTAGGAGAATGATGATGATTAATTGAATACCATATTCCTTGGTTGCCTTTTACAAGGCAAGGCAAAAATTGAGAGTAAAAATACAATTATATAAATTGTATTTTTACTCCATTACCACATGAAAGAGATTACATTCAATAGAGAAACCGAAATAAGTGGATTAAGCAATTTTAAGGTTACTCCAGAAAGGTAAATTACAATTTGGTGACATATTTTATTCTCAATTCTGACTATAAAGGTGGTGTAGTAGCTAAAATACTGCACATATTGCAAATGCAATGCCAGTTTCATGGGTTCGATTCCATGCAAAACAATTCTTTGTGCGATTCATAAATTATTGTCCAGAGCCTGGGTGTAATTTGTATCATTAGGTTTATATATTTGTGAAATCACCACAATACAAGGATTCTAGCCCAGTCATCTTCATCTCAGCTCATAAATGTCCCACTATTGAGCTCGAGCCTCCTCCATAATAGGAGGGAAAATGATCTACTATACCACGCTGGTCAGACGTGTTGGTATAGGGTTTATTTCAAGTTTTTCTTCTCTTGCATTGATGTTATATGCGTTTAATATTCCTTAGTCGTCTCGTATGATCATCCACGGGTAAAATAGGGGGTATTGAATTCTATTCTTACTCCATCACCACATGGAAAGCCTTAGTGTCTTATTAAAAAAACAAACGCCTGTATCTTTTGATTGCATTGGCTTAGAAGTTTAATTTTTTGACAGCTTTAAGGGACAGTAAACTTAAGTATTTGATATAAATTTCAGCTTGATACCTTCACGCGTTCCTTAGAAAAAGGGTCTTGACAGACAGACAGACGGACAGATGGACGGACGGATGGATGGACAGACGGACGGACAACAAAGTGATCCTATAAAGGTTCCGTTTTTTTCCTTTTGAGGTATAGAACCCTAAAAACATCATATGAACATTATTCATTTCCTGATTTAATACGTACTTAACCTTCTGCATTTAACTGTTTGTTACAGTTGTCCTTGCACGCCATATAGACAATATATTCACCCTCAAATTAAATATGCAGAACCAATCCTAAGCTATAAATTATTATATCAAACCTGTATTTAAACACATATTTATTTGTAAACGGTATAACACCTAATATTTATACTATGAACATTAATCCTTCACATGGAATTAACAACAGACAAAGAAACTTTAATATACTAGTTTTTGCATGAATTTGGCTGTATAGTAATCATAGAATCATAGGTCATCAGGACGCTTCAAAGTAACAACGTTGTGCTACTTTTTGTAGTATTTACCACTGTTTTTATCTAATCTGTGGAGTTAGGCTGACCGACCGCATTCGTAACGACGACGTAAGAGAGCGAGTAGGTATGAAAGGGAGTATTGGTGTAAAGATGCGAAAGGGCATGCTCCGATGGTTCGGACATGTGGAAAGAATGGCGAACGAACGTCTGGTTAAGAAGATATACAATGCGAAAGTGGAAGGATGTAGGTACCGAGGGAGACCGAGACTAACCTACCTAGACCAGATCGGTCATGTACTAAAGGAAGGTGGAGTCAAGAGTCTCCGAAACCGGCGAGCGTGTATGAAGAGAATTATGAATGTTGAGGAAGCGAGTGAAGTATACAGAGATAGAGTTCTCTGGCACTCTGTTCTCTTTGCCTACCCCTGCAAGGGATATGGCGTGATGATATGTATGTATGTATGTTTATCTATTCATCTCATAATCTTACTCTTATTCCAATTACTTGGAGTCGACACAATTAATCCTCTTCTTCTATACAGCCCTACCACACGTCATCCCTGTAGTCACTTTCAATCTATCCACGTCATGTTTCACATAGTCAATCCAGATTTTCTTTAGTTTTCCCTTAAAACCTTCAAAATTCAAATTTAAAACTTTCCTCACAACATTACTTTCATCCCGTTGCATCTTATGATCATATCAGGTCAAGCGTTCACTACTTAACTTATCCGTCTTCATCCGTTTATATTTATGTATTCTTCTATTGTTTTTATAATATTATTTTTAAAAAAATTGTGATTGTCACCCCCGTGAAGGATTAATAAATTGTGTAAATGTATGACTTGCGGGTTCATTTTTCATTACTTGTGTTAGGGGGTGAAAAATATTAATACAAAATTCATTTCCCATTTCAGTTTTATGCAGTAATGTATCTCTAAGAGGTTGATTTTCAGAACATTCTTTTCAAATACGCCTCTAAACATCAGAGAAAAGATGAAAAAAGATGTTGTGTGTAGTACTTATTTGTGCTAATTTTGAATTTAATTTTTTAATAAAGTATCAAGTAAAAGTATCAACGTATTTATTCTCTTATTTTACAACCTTAGAGGATGAAAATTTTCAAATGCTGTATACACGTCTTAATTAATTTTTACTGAAGAATATTTTTAATTAATTTGAAGAGATTGGTAAAGTTACGTTAAGACTTAGAGTGTCAACTGACGTGGATTCAATTTCCATGCAAGATAAGACAGCGGGTATAATAGCGGGTGAATTAATTATATTCTTGCACGTTAACCTGTATGGCGATTAAAATGTCCTCAATATACACCGGCCTTATATATTTTGACCCTCATATGTCTTCAGTTCAATAAACCTGTTAAAAGAAAAATTCAAGGCGACATTACAATATTAATACAATGTAATATGCAAACGAATAAATATAATTGGATAGTTGTCAACTTACTAATTAATTGTTTAAATTTAGTTACCTATCACATATATTATTGGTTAATATATCAAAAAGTTTGCTGTATGGTAGCGGCTACGAATACTACCAACGACGTAAAAGACAACTAATAGCTTTATATAAACCTGGGCCAACTATACCTGATGCCGTTTGGTCAACAATTAAATTCCCTAGAAGAGTTGATTCCAGGCACGCGGCCGGTCATAAAACTAGAGAATAAGAACAGGAGAATGATAAATGATGATGGCTAGTATATCAAACAGTAACAGCTAATCATGGGTTGAGACGCAGTAAGAATACTATTAATTTTTTTGTTTGTAGATTTCCTAACAGATGACTAAGGGCATACAGATGATAAAGAAAACTTGGCAGAAACCTTATATTAACTCGTTTAACTATATTGGATTATTTCTCCATCTTTGTTGAGACAGTCATGGATTTACTGTAGGTTTTTAATAGTTTATTATTCATGATGGGCAATAATCAGTGTTATAAGCTGTAACATAGCTTTCTCAGCTATAATCATATGAAAATATATATATAAAAATAATCACAGTAAAAATAGAAAACTATATGATACCTTTTTTGTGGCAGGCTGTGGTATAGTAGCAACGCTCCTGATCCGTCCGGGGCGACAGAGAGAAGGTCGAGCGACACCATAACTTGCACTGCAACGTATTTTTCTATGCTTTGTGGGCGGGCCACTTGAACTCGGTCTTTGCCGTTAGTGAAAAATCTTTGTAGTCAGTGGTCTGTGAAACACATTGTATTCTAGGTCAATTCTCCTTTCATTATAGATAGAAATAGTATGTGTCTGTGATACCCTTTTTTTTTTTTTTGCGGTGGGCTATGGACGTCGCAGCCCGCCAAATCGGTCCTGGGTGACGGAAGAGGCGGCGCGCAACCCCATCAACCCACCCAGCAAGCACCTCTTCTTCGCCGTGCGAGCGGGCCACCGGTACCCGATCTTTGTATGTGTCTGTGACACCCTGACACTGTATTCTAGGTCAATTCTCTTTTTATTGTAGATAGAAAAAGGAGAACGGTAAGTACCTCGTGTGATCACAGATTAAGAATTAAATATGTCGTTAATCTTTAATATCTCGTGAGAATTGAATACCGCTTAAATAAGTATAATAGTGGTAGCACCACGCTGTTGCCAGTTATCTGTCTACAGTCGCGGGGCCAGTCCTTCCAGGGGAGTACCACACTCTCGCAGAAGATCGACGTCTGAGCAGTAGCAATATGCTGCTATGCTTCGTTCGGTGAGCCAGAGGGCCGGAAGCTTAACTTTCTGAGTGGGTTAGGGATTACTGGTAGACAGCTGCCTAGCTATCGCTATATATAGCTCTGGTATCGCAAAGATCCATGGGCGGTAGTAACACTTACCATCAGGTGTGCTGCTCGTTCGTTTGCCACCAAGAGCGATAAAAATAATATAAAAAAAAATCATAAAGGATACGGTCGACATACTTTTCCTTGGAAATTTATAATAGCAAATGGGAAGACCAACCCGCTTGCTTAGCGTACTAAATCATTATACCGGTTTCGGATAAAGTTAAGGATATAAAAAATGTTTCAGAATATCCGCTAGTTTCGTATTATGGATTTTTTTTTTTTATGGGACTAATCCCACCACACATTCCCACCATTGTAACTCCTGTAAGCCAGGATCCACAATGGTCACTATAAATGACACCGAGGTTTGACCCTCAGGCAGTCCCGGGAAATGATTTTAATTGTCTTGGAACCCGCAACAAATTTAATTAGAAAAGTTAAAGAGGAGGAGTTGGAAAAGAGTGATTCCACTTCCCTCCCAGGCAAAGCGGGAGACAGAAAGCAATATTGACTAGTCAGCCAATAAGTAAAGGGTTGTACAGCTACGATAAGCGCAGCAGTACGGCACCACGGATACGGGATAACTTAACGGGGCCTATATGTGAGCCTTAAGATTGGTTGCAGTAGTAGGTATGGCAGAAACGCCTAAACGCACGGAAATTTTCTCGAGTTGCTACAAGATCCGTGTAGTATACTACTCCAGATGTTACTTGCAAACTGTCTAACATAAGGTCGCGCTCGTTACGCCAGAGATCGCACTCCCAGAGAATGTGATGTGCTGATTGTTCATACTCGCGGTTATTTGTAGAACATTGACATAGTGGTGAAGGTACGAGTTTAAAAGAAAATAATTTACTTTTAAAGTTGCCATGTCCAGTTAGAAATTGAGCTACAAAATGGTCAACCTCCAGCCACACTCTCTCTAGGCGCTCGCGGACGCATGGGAAAAATAGATAGAGGTGACGGCCCTTCGATGATGAATCCCATCTTTCTTGCCATTCAATTAAAAGTTTTTCATAGACAACGGACTGCGGTGCAAACAATCGAGCGATTTTATTACGGTCGCGCGGTAGAAGGAAATCTGTGTTCATATTTTCCCTTGTCGTGTAATACATTGATGCCCGTCTCTGAATCTCCAAGTCAACCGGAAGTACACCCGCGAGTACCGGCAAAGCCTCGGTACTGACCGTCCTGTAGGCTTTACACAAGAATATTAAGGCCAATCGTTGGCTTTGTAATAATTTAAGGCGAGCTGCCCCTATGGTAGCCCTATCAGCCCAAACGGGTGCAGCGTAACAAATACACCCCAAATATGTGGCCATATATATAGTTTTCAGTGTATTAAAACGAAGGCCCCAGGTAGACGTTGATATTCTAGTAAGCGCATAGAAATTTCGTTTCGCTTTTTCACCTACAGTTTTAATATGCTCGACAAATGAAAAATTTTTTTCTAAGAGTAGACCAAGATAGCAAACTGAATCTTTCTTTTTGACTGTCATATTATTGAATTTTATACGCGGCAACGATTGTAAATTTCCTTTTAATAAAAGGTGGTACGTTTTTTGTGGGGCAAATGTAAGCCGATTTCGTGTGCCCCATTCGAATATATTATTGAGACAAATTTCTGCTAATTTCTCTAAACCGTCTCTAGTGTTGGATTCTACGAGTAGAAGACCGTCGTCGGCATAGCCGATCAATTGACAGTGTTTCGGCAGAGGTAATTCGAGGAAATCGTCAAAACCTAAATTCCATAGATATGGACTTAGCACCGAACCTTGGGGGCAGCCCATCGTCAGTGGCTTCGACACAGCATGGTGACCAAGTTTCAGTTTAGTCGAGCCTTGTGAAAAGTATGACTGTATAATTAGGTAGATGTTCCTATAGCACCCACGAGTCTTTAATTTAAGAAGTAGCATTGGCCACCAGGCGTTGTCGAAGGCACCTGAGATATCCAGGAAAACGCCTAGCGCGTATTTAAAAGCGGATGAATTAATAACTTTTCTCACCGCAATGGCTGCGTCGATAGTTGATTTACCGCGAGTGAAGCCGAATTGCTTATGGTTGAATGTTGGTCCACCCGGCAATAAACGAGGAACAATTAGCCGTTCTAAGAGTTTGCCTAGTGAGGGCAATAAGGTGATTGGTCGATATGATTTCGGGTCATCTGGTGGCTTATCACCGCCTTTAGGAATTATCCGTATATATCCGCGACGCCATGACCGAGGAAAAATACCTTCAGATATACAACGATTAAAAACCATTAACATTGAGCTGCCCGATGCTCGACTAGCTTCTTTGATCATTTTATTTGATATTTTGTCTTCACCAGCAGCTTTGTTGAGGGGAAGAGCTCTAACGGTATTCATAAACTCGGCAAAAGACGGAAGGTCAGACATAGGCGAGAGAGGTGGGTCAGCGGCCCACGCGCGTATTTGTTTATGGTGTTCGCTGTCGACTGATATGTTATCGTCTGGAATTAACGTATTTAATAAAACTTCCGTGGTCTCCTCAATACCCGTAGTGTGTTTATCATTTACTTTGATATTTTGTACGTAAGCTAGGTCGATTGAGCGATTTGCTTTAAACTCATGATATAGTGGAGACCACGGACCTTCACTTTCTAATTTTTCAACAATCCTATTTAATAAAGCGTCTTTCGACTTTTCCACCGCAGTTCGGTAGCAAGATCGGGCAGCCTTCAGTAAAGATAGAGATTCATCAAAGGCCGCTCCTATCCTGCATGTCTTTTTGAGTTTATTATGTTTCCTGCGCGCCTTTCGGAAGCGTTTGCGGAGCTCTACTAAGTGATTATTCCACCAATCACACCTCTTAGTATTAGGCAGGGGTGTTCGACCCAAAGCTATATCAGCACAGTATATTAGAGAGTTTGACATTATTTCAGCACTTTCTTCTGCGGTTAATTGACTGCGAGTGAAATCCCTAGCACATGAGGAAAAGAGCGAGCTGAAAAAATCCCAGTTAGCTCCTTTAGATTTATATCTAAAATTGTAGCTCTGTCTAGTAGGATCCTGCGACAGACTCGATCCAAATTCGTACACGATCAGACGGTGATCACTACACGACGCGTCAGGGAGAACGCGCCATCTATTTAAGCGGACGTCTGCGCTTGAAAGCGTGACGTCAATAGAAGATTCACCCATAGGGCTGCAAAATGTTGGTGGTGCATCAGGTGTATTGTGGATGGACAGATTCATCTCAGCGATGAAATCTTCTATCGCACACCGTCGATCAGTGTCGGTGTATCTAAACTTGCCATACCAGAGAGTAGATGACGCATTCACGTCAGCACCTATTATAATTTTACGGCCCGTGAGAGACCGCAAAACATGGCGAAGATGGTGTAAATGTGGATTTACGGGGTCTGAATATTGAAAATAATAGCTCACAACGTAAACCCTACAGGATGAGGATGTAATCTCAGCGACAGCACAGTGTGACGTCATAAGATTTTGTAGTGACGTAACCGTAAATTTGGCACTTGCAACATAGATGCCGGCTCGTGCTTTGTTGTCCAATTGTACAACCCTATTACGTAAGCGAGTACTATGGTATTGTTCTTGTATAAGTACGATATCTAGATTATATTCCATAACTAGACGGTCTAGCTCTGATGTCGCTACCCTATCATTATGGAGATTTAATTGCCCTATATTTAAACTATCCATTTTTTTTTTAATAATTTGTATTGAGTACTAATTGTTCTAACTTTAACTTGTAGGTGGGGCAGTCCGATGCGCCACATAGATGATCATAGGGTTTTTTAAAACGTTTACACGACGCACATTTTGGTTTAAAATCTGATTTGTCTTTATTTGGGCAGGACTTCGTGATATGTCCTTCGGTACAGTGACCACACGTAGGTGTTTTTTCTGTACAGTACTTCGCGACATGACCGTGAACCTGGCAGTTTGAGCAACGTACGTAAATCATCGTAGAAGCGGCAGTTGGCCCAGTCTATAAATAGTTTTTCTTTTGTGGTTAACAGATGGACGCGCACTTCGCGATCAAGTTCGATGCCGATCCACTTCCGCCCATTCTGTAATTTTCTATTACGGATAATTTTCGTAGATTTAATGAATTCGTCCTCTTTAAGTGACATTTCGTCTTTAATATTTTGACGGTACAGTGCGACAAGGAACGCCTCGTCTTCCATAGAAATCGGCACGTCTTTAATTATTAAACGAGGACGTCTACCTTTCGGTTTTTCTAAACGTAGGCCAGCGGCCTTTATAGCGTCGACTGATTCCAGTTTTTTAATCTGTCTCTCATTAGTAACGCGAAGGACGACACCCGATTTCGCGGCTTTTTTGACGCCTACTATTTGGAAACCATCATCGATAGGTTTGATTGCCTTCAGTAACGCTTGTTTGGTAGCTGAAGATGACGCGTAATCAGCTGTACGTTCGGCCGTGGGATATGCAATTACACAGGGAGCGCGCGACGAGCGAACCTCGAACTGTGGCACCACATTTGACAGTTTTAATTTTTCGGCGTAAGATGGTTTTTTAATATCGTTTATAGGGAGTTTAGTTTGAACTTGGCTTAATTCTCGTTCGACGTTGGCCAGTTTAGTCTCATTACAAGATGATTTTAATGCTAAAATCGATACAATGGCCGTAATGCGTTGGGTGTAATCCATAATGGCAGTTTTATTTGCGTTATTCATACGTGAACCCTGATCATTTACGAGCTCATTTATTTTTGACAAAAAAGTTGACGCCTCGGAAACCAGCTCGCAATAATCGGCTTTTCCCGTGTCACTAACACTAAGTGGAGACGAGTTATTCGCAATAGGTAACGGTATGGATTTCGTCTCGGGTGTAACGTATGCCGGAGACGGCTCATTGTAAAGGGCACGTCTGCTGTTACCGGCTGGTGGTGAGCGAGGTGTTAACTGACTCAAACGAAATACGTCGGCGCCACGATCAGGCGGTTCGCTATCATTACAACATTTAGGCATTCTAAGTACAACGATATAAATTAAACGAAGAAAATAAAATTAAATCCCAATGTTAATAATAATATAAACCTACCCACTACTTAAGAAAAATAAAAACTTACCGATTTTAACACTATTAAAGCATAAACAAGAACAAATACTTATCGTAATACACGTAATCGGGAACAAAACACAACAAACCACAATTGGAAACACTGCACAAGCCGATAGAATATCCTTAAAAGGACAAAACTATTTTTATTCTACGCGCGAATCAACTTCGCACTGTACTAGGCTAAGGCGGGGAGGGGAATGATCGTATTATGGATATTGAATTTCGATTACGAATATTGAATGATTAAGGAATTGTAAAAGTCACTCGTGTAGTGACGGAATAAGATTACAATTCACCATCCCCTATCTTACCTGTGGGTGAACGTAATAGACGACTAAGGGATATAAAACGCACATTAAATCTATGCAAGAAAAGTAAAACTTGAAATAAAACTCTATACCAACACGTGTGATCAACGTGGTATATAAGTCAATTATCCTCCTATTGTGGAAGAGGCTCGAGACCAACAGTGGGACATACATAAGCTGAGATGTTGACATGATGATAACTTGATTATAACTTGACTAAATTAGTTATCGACTGATCTGATATGATTCACCAACTTTATTTATCAAATAGCCGTAATAAAAATCCTATACTTATTAATTTAGGCAGCGTGATGTAAAAAACTTATCCTCAATTATAAACAGCTTACTTACTGTAATGAAATTCCTATACTAAAGATACCGACACCGGCACCGACTTCAAACTTATCAATAGATAGCACATACAAATGATAGTATTTTAAGTTATTTAGTGTTTTTCAGTTTTTGAAGTCGGTTTTTTTAAACGTAGTTTTTTTATATTTTTTACTTTTTAGTGTTACAGACACACATTAGTTATTCTATTAGTAGCGGGGCTTGAGTTATTCGTTCATTTGTCGCACACATACTAAATGCTAATTTTAGACTTTTATGGTTTTCTCATGGGTGCCATTGTCAGAACTGAATCAAACTGAAATGGGACCACACAGAAATCACCAGCTTTCAAATAAAAACAGAATCATTAAAATCGCTTCGCCTAGTCGAAAGTTATGAGGTAACAAACAAAAAAAAATCCAAACGAATTGAGAACCTCCTCGTTTTTTGAAATCGGTTAATAAGGAAGAGACACTGCATCCAAAATTGCGATACACATATATGGTTTATAATATGAAAAGGTTACAAAAATCATTTTAAATATATGTAATATTATCCAGTGGCTTCTTCCTCAATTGGCTTATATAAGATACAACAATTAGCTTATTTATTTCAATGACGTAATTCTCGAGGTCAGAGAACGGCAGCACTTGTGACCATTGTCACGTATTTTTGACGTCATCGTCATACAAGCACCTCATAGGTAATTACCCAACTGGGATGTTGAGATGTACACGAATTATAAGGGTCAACTCAGACTTGCTTATGTCTATTTATAAATAAAATCTTCTTTCGGTGCGATTAAGTCTTGTCTGAATGTTTTGGAATGGAAACCTGTTTCGTTGGAAGAAATATTCAATAAAATATATTAGCCATCAAATACATTGTCGCACCAAGCTCGCATCCATGTAACAGAATATGTTCCGTTTTATCACTTTGGATGGGTGTATGAATGACTGAATTACTGAATGTTCGATAGGTAAACTGGTGGATAGATGAATCGATGTACAAATTTTGGCATCTATCCGCGGTTTTAAAACAGTGACTTGAAAATATTGAACATGGAGATTAAAGGTTTAAAAGGACGCATGATAAAAAAATATAAATCTCTACTATTAGTACGTACTAAAACCATATTTGATGCAACATTTATAACAAACAAGCAAATAATCGTATACTAATGTCTGTATAACGTTGAAATAAGCTATAAATTGTTCTACCCATACACAATCCACCTGAAAATACAGCAACTTGTTTAGGCAATTAAACACACGCGCAGACGCGTACACAAGCAAATTTCGTATAATAGCACATCCTCACATTACAATTTAATTCTTCATCTATCTTTTCATTTTCTTTATTCTTTACTTTATGTTGTTTCTATTATTACTACTCTTGCTTTAATTATTTTTTTATTATTTTTTTATTCTCTAAGGGCTTGCTGAAAACCAGCCGTGCATATATACTATGCCATACAACCCTGAGCATTCCCCTGTTGACAATATAATATGTAGTTAGTTAATAAAAGTGATGCATATATTGTAACTGTTACCTATTTGCTCAATTGTTATATTGCCAATAAATCTGATTCTATTCTATTCTATAAATCAAGACAATATGTACTTTAATGCAAATTGTCTACTAATCTCCAGATACTAGATCCGAATTTTTTAAGCGGAAATAAAAATCTGATTATTTTATAGAATTTTGGAAACTACTGTTTAAGATCTACTTGTGGTTAAAAGTATTATTTTTATTTTTCAATGCTACATACGATGATTTAACAATCATATACACTTAGAAACTCAGTCATTATTCATCTCTCTGAATATTTTTACTGATCTTAATAAAATATAGAAAAAATATATATTCTTAACCATAATTCAATTATGGTATTGTTCCTTTATTTAGAAAAAAAAACAATATATGTACAGCCACTCCCTATAGATAAATATTGCATGATCGTTCGTGAGCGTGTACCGAATTTTTCAATTCAATTTAATCACTGTTGGTCTGAATAGATCTTTATAAATTTTCTAGTATTGTTTTGTATTGTACTTGTATTATTACAGGAAGTTCTTATGTTTTGAGTAATACATTATTAATTGGGTCAATAATACATAATATACTCTATTTAATTGTGATGAAACAGTAACGATTATTATGAAATAGAATTATATGACTTTTTAGATACAAATTAATTTATATTAAAAAATTCAAAGATTTAGAGCACGTTAAACTAAAACAAATTTATTTAATATCACATAATAAAATTTAAAAAAATGCAACGTCTCGGTAGCCACCACCTCAGCCAGAAGGCACGTGTAGCAATACATAACGCAGTGCTTGTCCCAACATTACTGTATGGAAGCGAGAGTTGGGTATGCAGAAAAGAGTATGAATGTAAAATTAATGCGGTCGAAATGCGATCTTTACGGAGAATCTGTGGAGTTAGGCTGATCGATCGCATTCGTAATGACGACGTAAAAGAGCGAGTAGGTATGAAAGAGAGTATTGGAGTAAAGATGCGAAAGAGAATGCTCCGATGGTTCGGACATGTGGAAAGATTGCCGAACGAACGTCTGGTTAAGAAGATATACAATTCGAAAGTGGAAGGATGTAGGTACCGGGGGAGACCGAGACTAACCTATCTAGACTAGATCGGTCATGTACTGAAGGAAAGTGAAGTCAAGAGTCTCTGAAACCAGCGAGCGTATATGAAGAGAATTATGAATGTTGAGGAAGCGAGTGAAGTATGCAAGGATAGAGTTCTCTAGCACTCTGTTCTCTCTGCCTACCCTGTAAAGGACATGGCGTGATGATATGTATGTATGTATTTTATAAAATAGCGCTGATATTCTGCCAACACCTGGTACATTTTAAAGTAATTATAAAAACATTACAATTTGAATATGTACGAATATTATCGACCCTTATAATACTCGTGGATATCGTAAAAGGTAAGCTTTATCAACCTCGGCTAAGTCTACCTGTTTCCGTCTGATCAACATTTTACATATCTAATGAGGGTTGACATCAAGCAGACGGCCATTCAAGTAATTATTGCCAATATTTTAATATGGAGGAAAAATAGGAATATATATTATCATGAAAAGAATACGGAAGTATTTATATTATATTAATTGCTATATAAATAATATTTAGTTAAATTTCCGGAGACTGCTCATCACTTTACTTTCCTAAAGTTTTTCATCCCCTATCAGTTACTTTCCTAAAGTTTTTCATCCCCTATTTTTATACAAAATTTTAATGTCATATTTCTTTATATCTAATCAATAGCCTAAAAATAAGTTTTAAGCTTCTGGCTTTAAAAATGACGATAATGCCTTACAACTTATCATCCCCCTTTACAACCCTTTTTTGCCCTAAAAAATAACCTTTGTCGTTAATCAAGCTCTAGACTATCTGTGTACCAAATTTCATTTAGATAGGTTTAGTAGTTTTGGCGTGAAAGAGCGACAGACGAGAGTTACTTTCGCATTTATAATATTAGTAATTATTGTACGTTCCTATTTGTGTATGTATGTATATATATTTGTGTCTGTATTTATGAGCGTGTGTACATAGCCAGCATCGAATCTCCAGAAATTATCCCGTTGAACAAAAAACCGATCTCATATTACAAAGGGCGATCCAGGTGGGGTTCAATGGCCTTGAAGGTGACCCTAAAGTCCCGGTGACCTACCCCAATGTCTGCGAACGTTCCTAGAACTATGGCTTGGCTTGGTATCCATCCGGTTTTTTTAACAAAAAACTCCTTACGTAAGGTCGTTTTGTATAGGTAATATAACTGTCTGGTAAATTGGAGATGCATATGGCTGATGACGATTCTTAATGTTAGTTTCAATTTTTTTCTACCTTTTCTTGTAACTACTAATAAATTATCACAACTAATTTAGGTCCCTGATCAAGTCAGGGGTAATTTAGACTAAGTTCATGATGACTTAGAACAATAAAAAAAAAATATAAGGTGAAACTATTTTTACAGATAATGATTTCTGATATTCACCCGAGTATTACACATTTGAAATAAAACATTCTTTTCCGAACGCTATAAATAAATTGTTAAAAACTTAAACGAAAATAAAACGCGATAGAATCCGTGAAAATAGTTTTATTTCTGCAGATTTTATCGCGTTTATATTAGATTTTTACATAGTTCTTAGTCAAGTGTCTCACATCCAATAAATCATCGTTATTACAGACCATTCTATCTACCTGCTACAGTACTAGTTATTAAATTTTGACACATATTTTATACAACTTCATATAAAATACTCTCGAAATCATTCAGAAGAATATATTAGAAATCATTAGCTCTAAAGATCAAATTGACATGACAAAGTAGGAGTCTACTGTAAATTCCTTTCGTCCAATAGTTTAGTGATATTCACTGTTAGCTGGACGCTTCGTCATAAGCCTTATTCATAAGAGATCAGGTTATTATAAATAAAACTTGGCCAAATACCTAATACTTTTCATCATACCCGATCCGTATTCTTCCACTTATGTTAAAGTTAAAATTACTGTATTCATTCCATACGATTGGAAATATAGAGGGGAAATAAGAATGATTTCTTTAATAAATCAACTAATTGTGGACTTAAAACAAATTTAGCCGAGATGGAAGGTACACCACTGATATAGAGCGAAGAATCAATGCGGGAATAGAGTGAACGGAGCGTTGGGGCAACTTCTCGGTAGTCACCACCTCAGCCAGAAGGCACGTGTAGCAATACATAACGCAGTGCTTGTCCCAAAATTATTGTATGGAAGCGAGAGTTGGCTATGCAGAAAAGAGTATGAAAGTAATATTAATGCGGTCGAAATGCGATCTCTACGAAAAATCTGTGGAGTTAGGCTGACCCACCGTATTCGTAACGACGACGTAAGAGAGCGAGTAGGTATGAAAGAGAGTATTGGTGTAAAGATGCGAAAAGGAATGCTCCGATGGTTCGGACATGTGGAAAGAATGCCGAACGAAAGTCTGATTAAGAAGATATACAATGCGAAAGTGGAAGGATGTAGTTACCGGGGGAGACCGAGACTCACCTACCTAGACCAGATCGGTCATGTACTGAAGAACGGTCAAGAGTCTCCGAAACCGGCGAGCGTGTATGAAGAGAATTATGAATGTTGAGGAAGCGAGTGTAAGTATGCAAGGATAGAGTTCTCTGGCACTCTGTACCTACTCTCTGCCTACCCTGCAAGGGATATGGCGTGATGATATATATGTATGTAAACAAATTTTAATATATTATTTTTAAAGTTGTTTTTTTTTATTATGCAATATATACCATAGTACTACATCAATGTTAATTTTTGATACGTCATTTAGAAGATTATTTTTACCCTCTAATTACGAAAAATAATTGCATATTTTTAAATATTAATATTTTCTTTATAAATACCCAATTACGAAACGAAAAATGATGTCACATGCGGGGTTCGAACCCGCACCTATTGGGAATCCGGCCCAATAGTGCTGCCACTTACACCATCGTGAACTATTTTAGGACATGCAAATTTCGCTTCATATTATATCTTACGTCTTCAAGGTGATGGTGTAAGTGGCAGCACGATTGGGCCGGATTCCCAATAGGTGCGGGTTCGAACCCCGCTTGTGACATCATTTTTCGTTTCGTAATCGGGTATTTATAAATAATTAGCATATTAAATGCTAAAAATTTCAGTATTAATATTTTCGTTCAAAAACAGCATACTTAAACTTAACTGTTCACCAAAGTATATAAATATGCCATTCTTAAGTTATAGTTATGTACGTAAAAAAATCTCTGTCAATAATACGAAGTATGAGCACGGATCATCATCATTATTCTCCCACTCTTATCCCAATTACTTGGGATCGATACAATACGTACACCTCTTCCTAGTACATTTTGTAAAAGTTATTGGCAATAGTTTTATGACCGGCCGCCAGCCTAACGTCAACCCTCCTTGGGAATGTAATTGCCGACCAAACGGTATCAGATGGAGTTGGCCCAGGTCGTTATAAGGTTCTTACCGCTGGACGACACGAAGGCACGGCAACCTGTCCTTCAGGCTGACGCAGGTACTTACCGGACACGGGGTTTTCGGTAAGTACTTGTACCGAATTGGACGTGAAGAGGCTCCTGGATGCTATGAGTGTGGCGCGCAAATCGATGACGCGCGTCACACCCTGGAGGTATGTCCCGCCTGGGGGCCTCAGCGCCACGACCTTTCGGCGGTCATTGGAGCGGACCTGTCGTTGTCAACCGTCATCAACAAGATGGTTGACAGCGACAGACACTGGACGTCGATGGCCTCCTTTTGCGAAGAAGTCATCTCTGCAAAGGAGGCCGCGGAGCGTGAACACGAAGCACTCGCGTCTGCGAACTCGCTCCGCCGGCGGCGACCAGGGAGAGGGAGGCGCCGCTACGCGCACCACCTCCCACCGCCTTGAAGGCTGACTGGTCACGACCAGATGGCCAAGCGTAGGGGTGTCGGGGATAGAATGTCATTAGACGATCTCCCCGGCATCCCGTAAAGGCGCGGAAGGGACCGCTGCTGGTTTTAGTGGGTATTCCGTCCGCCAACATCTATGGCCGGCGAGTCCCACAGACTCCCCCGTCTGTCACTGGCGGAGGACAGTGCGTAAAAGCATTTCCAAAGCGTAAACAAAAAAAAGAAAGGTTCTGAGTCGGCTTTTACGACATCCACAAGCAAAGTAATTGGTAGTATTCGTAGCCGCTACCATACAGCTTATGAATCGTATGAGCATGGATCTTTTAGTTAAATATATAAAAAAAAATTGTCAAATATATTCAATTAATGTACGGAACCGTTATATTTTATTTAGCGTTTAGACCAGTTTTTTATTCCAAAGTCGGATCTTTTGTATCGCGACCTATTTAATCATTATAATAAAACCGTCATGGGAATAAGACTTGAGATTTAGAACGAGAACAAACGAACAAAAAAAACATCACTTGAAATATATTTATTCTTCATTTATTGACACAATTTCTACCCTAAAGTGGTAGATAAGAACCATATCATTAATTATCATCTCAACTTGTATATATCCCACTAATGGGCTCCAGTCTCCTCCTCAAACTCTAGTCAGATGCAATGGTCATCATCACCTTCATCTCAGCTCATATATGTTCCACTGTTGGGCTCAAGCCTCCTCCATAATGGGAGGGTAATTGACCTACTATACCACGCTGGTCAGACGTGTTGGTATAGGGTTTTGTTTCAAGTTTTCTTTCTTTCGCATAAATGTTGTATGCATTTTATATCCCTTAGTCGTCTCGTACGATCACCCACGGGTAAGATAGAGGGTGGTGAATTGTATACTTACTCCGTCTTAATACTTTGTGCGATCCATAAACTGTTGTTCTAAGTCTGGGTGTAATTTGTCTTGAGTCTGGATGTAATTTGTCTGTGTTAATTACATGTTTGTAAAGTCCCCCGCAATACAAGGAATATTTTCAGCAGCATAGTGTCTAAAAAAAAAGAACAATATACTTTCCTTCCTTAGTGCAGGATGGTATCTTTAAAAAGAAAAAAAAATTTCCAATACATTTAAAACTTATTTAACACCTTACGTTAGCAATGACGTCTTTAAATAACGTCACATCAGGTAATTTGTGGCCATATTTATGTACATTTATTATTAATGCTGAGAAGTAATATAGTTAAAAATTGTGCAATCTGAATTAGATCATAATACTAACTTAATTATATTTTGATTGAATACGCAGCCACACAAAAAATAAAGTTGTTTATACGTCGAACTAAACTTTTCCGAAGCAACTATTTTAAGCCATTGAATCTATATTCGAAGTCAGAATTAAGATCCTGCCTATTTTTTTCTAAGATATCTTCAAAAACTTTATTATTCTCATTTAGAGTCAATTGTAATCGTTTTGGGAGACTCCACTGGCTTTATTATCCTTAAATATTCACATATTGATATTGATTCGTATGGTGACGGAGTAAGAATACAATTCACCACCCCCTATCTTACCCGTGGGTGGTATTAAGAGACGACTAAGGGATATAAAACGTATATAACATTTATGCAAAAGAAGTAAAACTCGAAACAAAACCATATACCAACACGTCTGAGCAACGTGGTATAGTAGATTAATTTCCTCCCATCACGGAGGAGGCCCAAGACCAACAGTGGGACATATATGGGCTGTGATGATGATGATTCATATATTAACATAAGGGTAGAACTATTAACACAGTTTTAATATAAAAAATGTCCATCCGATGACGGAGTATGAATTGAATTCACCACCCCTATGTTACCCGTGGGTGATCGTAAGGGACCACTAAAGGATATATATATATATATATATATATATATATATATATAACATCTATGCAAGATAAGGAAAACTTGAATTAAAACCCTATACCAACATGTCTGACCGGCGTGGTATAGTAGGTTAATTTCACTCCTAGTGGTGAAGGCTCGAATTCAACAGTGGGACATATATTAGCTGAGACGATGATGATGATAAAACAAAAAAATTAACCAAGGACTGGCGGAATTCGAATATTTAGCGAAAACTACGCAAAAATAGATATTATGCCCTTATTTTTATAACGTTAACAAGTTTCAAATATTATTATTATAGATTTGTAAAAAAATATTACACAGAATCTTAATTCTGACTTCAAATATTGCTTCAGCAGCATAAGATGCGTTAGAAAAATATAGTCTGGTACGTCACACAACCAATATTTCTTTGGGATTGTGTTATTTTATAAGCTGTGTGATAGCGGCTACGAATACTTTTTTTTTTTTTTTTTTTGTTCACGCTGTGGAAATGCATTTGCGCACTAGCCCTCGCCGGTGACAGACGAGGGGGTGTGTAGGACTCGCCGGTCAGCTGGTTCGACCGAAATACCCACTAAAACCACAGCGGTCCCTTCCGCGCTTTTACGGGATGCCGGAGAGATCGTCTATTGACATTCTATCCCCGACACCCCAACGCTAGGCCATCTGGCCACGTCCAGTCGACAGTCAAGGCGGCGGGAGGAGATGCGCGTAACGGCGCCTCCGCCTTCCTGGCCGCCGCCTACGGAGCGAGTCTGCAGAAGCAAATGCCTCACGTATCCGCTCCGCGGCCTCCTTCGAAGAGATGACCTCCTCACAGAAGGAGGCCATCGACGACCAGCACCTGTCGCTGTCAAGCATCTTAGATATGATGGTCAACAACGACAGGTCTATTCCTATCACCGCCGACAGGTCGTGGCGCTGAGGCCCCCAGGCGGGACATACCTCTAAGGTGTGACGCGCATCATCAGTTAGCGCGCCACACTCATGGCATCCAGGGGCCTCTTCCCGTCCGATTCTGTGCAGGTACTTACCGAAGACCCCGTGTCCGGTAAGTACCTGCGTCATCCTGAAGGACAAGTTGCCGTGCCTTCTCTTCATCCAGCGGTGGAGGTGGGGCGCAATTGCCTCAACGGTCCCCTGACCTGCTACAGGGGACTCTAATTCCTCCCTCCACCGCCGTATAATTGCCGCTTGAGCCGCTTCTCTTGCCCTAATCAATTCCCCCACGGTAATATGCTCGCCGCTTTCCCGCGCCGCAGCGCAAAATTGGTAGACCTCCGCTTGTGCCCTAGCCTGGAGCAGCCAGGGTGGATCACCTGCCAGCAATGTGGCTGCGGTCCAGGATACCGTCCGGTAGCCCCTTATAGTCCTCACCGCCATGGTTCTTTGTGCTTTACGCAGCAAAGCCTTATTAGGGGCGGTGAGAGACTCCGACCAAATTGGGGCACCGTACAATGCCATGGACCGCAAAATACCCGCATATAGACGCCGGCAGGACGATCCGGGACCACCAGTATTTGGCAGAAGCCTACCCAGCGCCGCAGCTGCTCCGACGAGCCTGGGGACTAAATGGGCAAAGTGCGGCCCGAAGCTCCATTTACTATCCAGGTGCAGACCCAGGTACTTCATCCGGGTCTGCACCGGCACGGCAACTCCAGACACCCTGATCTGTGCTCCTCGGGGGAGACCTTGGCACCGGCCATAGAATAGGAGGGCCTCCGTCTTCTCGAGAGAGACTCTGAGACCCAGCTTGCCTATCCGGTCCACGACGAGCGCTACACCAACCTCTGCCACTCGGGCGGCCTCCCGGAAGTCAGCCCTCTCCACCGTGATGAGAGTGTCATCTGCATAACAAATAACTCCCATCCCGGGAAGGAGCTGGCCCCGTAAAAGCCAGTCGAACCCAACGTTCCACAGGGTCGGACCGAGGACCGAGCCCTGTGGAACGCCGCATTCCACCCTGTGGTAACGTATGCGCCCGTCGTCCCCCTCCCAGAGCACGTGCCTTCCCTCGAGGTATGCCTCCAACAGCCTCCGGAGGTACAGAGGCACTCCATGATATTGAAGTGCCTCCTTCAATGTCTCGTGTGGGAGACTATTGAAGGCATTCTTAATGTCGAGCGAGACTGCCAGTAACACTCCTTTCCTGGCCACCGCTTCAGTAGCCAGGGTCTTTAGGGCGGCCAGTGCGCCAATTGTTGACCGGCCGCATCTGAATCCGTACTGTTTATCTGACAGTCCCAGCGGCTACGAATACTACCAACCCTTACTTTGTTCGTGGATGTTGTAAAAGACGACTAAAAGCCTTATAACGACCTGGGTCAACTCCATCTGATGTCGTTTGGTCAACAATTACATTCCCAAGGAGGGTTGACGTCTGGCAGGCGGCCGGTCATAAAACTATTGCTAATAACTTTTACAATATATACTATGAAAGAAGAGTACATATTGTATCGACCCCAAGTAATTGGGATAAGAGTAGGAGAATGATGATGTTGTTTTATAATTCTTATAATTTACGTCCACTAACAGGTACATTATAGTTTTTATATTTCGCGGACAGACCTCATCCATAATTAGAAAAGAATGGAACAATTATAACACCTTTAGATCAATTTACATAAGTTTTTATTTTAAGTTTTACTTGTATTATAAATATGATATTTGCTTATCGTTCGTTACGATATTGGGGCCTGTTGGATTGTATTCTAAATCTATAATTCCAAGAAATAATATATTTTTTAACTTAAATACATTTGTTTCTTTTCATCCCAATTTAAAATTAAAATTCAAAGTTCTTTATTAGATATTAGCTTTAGCCCCTGACTTCATCTACATAGAAGTCGAAAATGTTTCTAATAAGGTAAATAAACCAATTAAAATTTGTTTTTTTACGTTTAAATGTTTGAATAGGTAAATAACTTTTAAGGTGATATATTTTAAGCTTTTTTTTTTTTTTTTTGGGGGCTGGGCTACGGTCGGCGCACTCTCCACCACTTGCACCTCTCCATCCGGGGTGACAGAGGGGCGTAAGCGCGCACACCCGTAACCACCCGTGACGTCGCCTTCGTCGTTGGGCCGACTACCGTAAGACCTTTACTTTCCCACAGTACTTTTAAAATCAAACTGAGAAATCAACAAGAGAATGGACAGCAGAATTTTCCTGGAAACTTATTGCGTCAAACATGGTAATTAGAGCATACAGGAACGTATTAAACATTAGTTTTCAAGTATATATGCATCTAAAAGTTGCGCCAGTGACAGAAAAGTTAAAGAGTGAAAGATTGACATGGTATGGACATGTGATGAGACGGGATGAAAGTAATGTTGTGAGGAAAGTTTTAAGTATGAATGTTGAAGGCTTCAGGTTTAAGGGAAAACCGAAGAAAAGATGGATGGACTGCATGAAACATGACATGGATAGACAAGGAGTGACCACAGAGATGACGTCTGATAGAGTTGTATGGAAGGAGAAGACATATTGCGTCGACCCCAAATAGATTGGGATAAGAGCAAGTTGATGATGATGATGATAATGCATCTAAAAGTGCAATGGTATATAATAAAAATATTAAAGTTTACAATTTAAAAACTTAAAATAATCTATGACGTCAGAATATAACGAAGGGCGTCACCAGTACATCACGTAGGCCATTATTACATAACCTTGTTTATTATAACAAAACAATTTATATGTATAATTACGAAGATTTACGAGGAAATGATACAATAAGTAGTCACGTCCTCCATTGTGACCGCAAAAGGTTAACGGTCATACATTTCGTATGTTTCTCAAACAATAATTGATTAATTTATTGGAGTTTACTCCTTAAGAATCGATTTTCATATAAGGCGCCCGGTACGAGAAAAATTTGAGGAGTAAAATCTAGTGATCGAATGACCTCGTTACGTTTTTGGTGCGCAACCTAATCTGCGCACCTTTCACTTTCTGACATGAGATAATACTTCACTGAACAGTTTTAATAAATGTAAATTATTATTTATTATATTATTATTTTTAGTCAAATGAGCTTTTTTTGCACTTGTTTTGATAATCGTACTTAAGGAGTAAACTCCAGTCGTGCGTCGGAGCTGACACACATTTTTAATTATTTATGAAAATACTTGTATGGCAAATTTATTGACAGATGAGTAGCTTAATCCTTACTAATATTATAAATACGAAAGTAACTCTGTCTGTCTGTCGCTCTTTCACGCTAACACTACTGAACCGATCTAAATGAAATTTGGTAAACAGATCGTCTAGAGCCTGACAAAGGACATAGGCTACTTTTTAATGCAAAAAGGGTTGTAAAGGAAGATGAAAAGTTGTAAGGAATTATCGTCATCTTTAAAGCCAGAAGCTTGAAACTTATTTTTGGGCTATTGGTTAGATATAAATAAATATGATTTTAATTACTCTTAAGGGGTAAAATGAAAATACGGGATGAAAAACTTTAGGAAAGTAACCTTTTACGCGGGCGAAGTCGCGGTCAGAAGCTAGTAGAAGTAGAAATAAAATTGGAATGAATTTCCAATATATATAAGGCCTGCTTTTTTATTGGGGACAGGCTATGGTACGGTTGCACCTTGTCCGATGCGTAAGTGGTAACGGAAGGGATGGCGCGGAATCCCATAACATGGCGTATGTACTTGTATATGTACCACTCTAACGCCATTTGCTTCATTTGTTTTAAACAAATATAGTACAATTTGAATCTAAAATTTTGAGACATTGATTGAAAAGTTTTTTTCATGTCTAATTTTGATGTGTTGTATCAGAAATATTTCTGTGCTAATGATTTATTATTAATAAAAAACTTGATTACGAGCGAAAAATTATTGTCACATATGGGATTCGAACCCACACCTATTGAAAATCCGTTCCAATCGTACTGCCACTTACACCAACGTGAACTGTTGTATGACATTCAACCTTCGCCTCGTATTATATTTTTGTCTTTAAAGGATAAATAATCAAGTTTTTAATGCTAATGATTTATTTAATAATTAATTGTAATTCTTCAGAGCAAAATTATTAATATATTAAATGCATGCATATTATTTATAATAAAATAATAAAAAAAAACATTAGTGGTTTTTGTTATACTCCTATCTCAAGTAAAAAACTATGAAATATTTCTATGATTTTGGTAATAAATATGATTATGTTAATAATTAGATAATAAATCCGTCCATCCATCCGTCTACCAATATCTAGTATTGAACATGGGTCTTCATCAAACGAGAAAAAAAATGGTGATCACCATTTTTTTGTTAAGTTCTAGTCTTAACTAGAACTTAACATCCTCTATCTTGTCCGTGGGCATCACAAAAGACAATTTACCGGATTAAAACTCAAAATAAAACCCTAAACCAAACCCATCTGACCAACATAGTAGATTAATAAATTACCCTTCTATAATGGACGAAACGAGACCAGGAGTGGAATGTATATGTACTGAGAAGAACAGGGGTAATGGAATTATAACTACGCTCGATATCCAAGGAGGCTTAAAGTCTGGCAGGCGGCTGGTCATAAAACTATTGCCATTAACTTTTACAGTATGTATTACGAAAGAAGAGTACATATTGTATCAACCCCAAGTAATTAGGATAAGAGTAGGAGAATGATGATGATAAGTTAAAGTTTGGGAACCAGTTCAATTAAAGGGACTGTCCTGATTCCGTTGCGAGTAATTTATTTAATTTAATAATTGAGTTACTATAACAGTTGATATTGAATTCTGGGAGTTAAGTAATATTTATGAATTAATTTCAATTGTTTTATCCTTATGTTCACACATTAGAATGAATTAATTTGTTTAATAGGAATTTATTAATAATTAAGGCTGAACCTTGTGGTTATTTGATAATTACCACTGAACTAAATTAAACCTCGTTTGCAACTTAGATATTTGTTTTTGGAATATGAAGAGACGATTACTTTACCTCGAAGATTTTCTGGAAGTCCATAAGATCGTCTGGAGGCAAAGTGCAAAATACAGAGATAGTCTCGATCAGGGATAAATGTGGAAGGACAGTGAATGGTGAAGAATGTATGCTAGAGCGATAGAAAGAATACTTTGAAAGCTTAATTGAAAGAGAAAAGCCACAAAAACAACGATTTGTAAATGGAAGGAATGAATGGCGAATGTATAATTACGATAGTGTGAGAGTGGGTTAGTCTGCACGATACGACAGGGTTACAATTGAAATGCTGACGGCTGGAGAAGATATTATAGCTAACATGCTATACCAGCTGTTCAATCTTTGCTGGACTAATGGCCGAGTACCTATAGACTGATGTCAGGAGGTAATCTTTACAAAGGAAAAGTTTCACATACAAGATTGTAGTAACTACATGGGCATAAGCCTCTTTAGCGTTGTCGGCAATCTGTATGCGAAAGTGTTTATTTAAAGAGTACTGAAAGTGACCGAAAAGAAAATATGGAATACATAAGCTAGTTTTCGAAAGGGTATGGGTTGAACGAATCAAATCTTCTCTTTACGATGAAAACTTTGGCTAAAGGTCCAAAAGTCTTTTGCGCTTTCATTGATTTGAAGAAGGCTTATGATAAAGTGAGGAGGAATGAACTGTGGTCAGTACTATCTATGTATGGGGTAAACGGCCATCTTATTTAGGCGTTTCAATCCATCTTTAAAGATTCCAGAGCCTGCATAAAGATAAGCGGGTTCTACACTGAATGGTTTAACATTGATAAAGGTGTTAGACAAGGATGTGTAGCATCACCGTGACTGTTTAACTTATTCATGGATAGCTGTTAGCAAGATTTGAAAAATATAATTAATGTGATTTAAGAATGAATGAGCTATTCATCAAATGTCTTCTTTATGCCGATGATTAAGTTTTTCTTGCATCGTGGGCTGAAAACTTACAGGCATTGGTAGCTACTATGCATGATTCTTTTGAAAGGAAAGGTATGAAAGTAAATGCAAGTAAAATGAAAGTAATAGTCTTTGAAAAAGATAAACGCATGATGGAATGTAATATTTTTTATAAATGGTGAGGGATTGCAACAGGTGAAAAATTTGTATACTTGGGTGTACTGTTTTCTAGTGATGGTAAAGATTATGATAATGTTTAATGACGAGTTAATGGTGGTAATAAAGTAAATGAGGTACTGTACGCTTTTATGAAGTGTTGAAATATGTCTGAAAAGACACGCCTAGCTGTACATAAGAGAGTGTTAGTGCCCACTCTCATCTATGGCAATGAATGTTGAATTTGTGAAAGTAGAATAAATGCTGCAGAGATGAGCTCTTCGTAGTATGTGTGGTGTAAGTCTGAAAGACAAAATTATGAATAGTGTTATAAGAGAGCGCTGTGGTGTGAATAAAGAAGCAGCGACAAAAGTAAAAAAAAAGGTATGCTGAGGTGGTTTGGACACGTGGAAAGAATTAGTGAAGAAAGGTTGACTAAGCAAGTATACAAAGCGAGTGTAAGTAGGATGATTACAAGGGGAAGACCACGTCGTACTTTACTGGATCAAATTGATGATGTGTTGGCGAAAGGTCAGATTAAAAGTACGCGTAACCATAGAGCATACGTAAAGACTGTGATGAGTGTGAATGAAACGATGGAGGTATGTCAGGATCGTACTTTGTGGCAATCTGTAGTCTCTGCCTACCTCTCTGGGAAACAGGCATGAGGGTATGTATGTATGTATTACCTTAGGAGCTTAACAGTAAAACTGGGCCTACTAAGACTGGTATTGCTTACGATCCAAGGTTGAATGTGGCGTAATAGGCGGAAAGAGGATACACGTCAAGTTGATTTGCAGAGTCCTATTATCGTCCCGGGCGTCTGGACAGACGCCGTCCGTTCCGTCAGGGACGACAAAATCTCTATAATAATATTTATTTTGAAAATATTTATATAATAAAAACAACAGGAAACTTGATGTTTAAGTAAATTAACAAAGGTTACACATTAATTACCTAGAAGTTATGATTAAATAGCTTTTGTTTCAATCGCCTTTGGATTTTGTTACAAAATTAACCGTAGAAACAACTTCTTTTGCTTAGATTACCTATGTGCACTTGAATGCTATATTTTCTATTTGAACATCTATAATACATCGATCAAAATTTTTGTTATGTCATCAGTTGCTATTACAAAAGTGACTGCATAGAACCCTTAACGCTCATTGTGCTTTGCGCATGTATATTGCACTATTAACTATATAGTCTATATTCTTGCCAATAAACAGGCAATATCCATGTGGTGTAAATAAAAATACAATTCACCATCCCCTATCTTACCCGTGGGTGATCGTAAGCGACGACTAAGGGATATAAAATACATATAACATCTATGCAAGAGAAGGAAAACTCGAAACAAAACCCTCTACCAACACGTCTGACCAGCGTGGTATAGTAAGCTAATTTCCATCCCATTACGGAGGAGGCTCGAGCCCAAGATTGAGACATATATTAGCTGTGATGATGATAATGATGAAATAGGCAATTTGATAATACATTTGGATACCAAATGAATTTTTCTGAGATTAACACGTTGAAACAAATAATTTCTTCAGCATTATAATAATTAACAAACAGACTGACAGACAGAATAATTTTAATATTTCCAATCCAAATAAAACCACAACCGCATATTTATATTAAAAAGAAATGCAATTTTATTAAATTAAAACATGAATGGAAGAAGTTTAATACATATCTTCATACAACCATGACGAATCATGAACTAAAAAGGGCCAATTCTACACGAGGCATTGGTGACGCAATTCCGTTTGTGATTCAGCTTGCCTCTGGCCGACATTGTGAACCCTTCCTGGAAACTAGTCTAGACGGTATAGGTTGAGCGTTTGGTGTACAAGCGCGCGAATGTTTTTCCGTTTTATAAATTTTCCATCACAATACTAGGTGGTCTTAGACCGTGAAATATTTCCACTGTTGGCTGACATTAGAGGAAATTTTATGATGACGTATATTGTAAAGTCCGTATAACGACGAATTAAGAATTTATCCTTTATTTGGCTGCATACTAATACTGTAGTGTATTTAGTACCCAATACCATATACGGAGATGTCGTACATAAGAGTTTAAATTTATTTTTAAAAAAAAATCTTCTACCATGACGTGACAGCAAATTATTTGACGGAGGTAGAGGAGACATTATCCGTGTGTTGACGGAGTAAGAATACAATTCATCACCCCCCTATCTTACCCGTGGGTGATCGTAAAAGACGACTAAGAGATATAAAACGCATTATAACATCTATGTAAGAAATGGAAAACTCGAAACAAAACCCTATACCAACACGTCTGACCAGCATGGTATAATTGGTTAATTTATTCCCATTACCGAGGAGGCCCGAACCCAACAGTGGGACATATATAAGAATCACCATAAGATTCTTCGCAACATCGTTTCCCACTATGACCATGTTAACAACTTATCATAAAAAAAAATCTAGATTAGCTGTCCCCCACCAACTTTCCTCCTTTCTGAATAAATAATCACTAATATATCATATACCAAAACCTTCTCCGAAATACGACGCATCTAATGGCATAACTATTATGCCGATCGGTTCAGTAGTTTTCGCAGTACAATCTAACAAAAAAACATCTTTCCATTTGTTATTTGTATAGATGTTCTCCATATTGATAATTTTTTTTGTTGTATTAATTATTTTTGTTGTATTGTATAGATGTTCTCCATATTGATAATTATAAGACTAATGGCCGTTTTTACAAATGACCTTTATAGATTATATAACATCCAAGGACTTTGTGAATGACGCATATTGTTGAAATTGATTTAGTTTGTTAATTTTAATTTATCTATGTTAACTTTTTTTTTTATAGCTTGTGGTGGGCAAACGAGCAGACAGCACACCTGATGGTAAGTATCCCTGCTGCCCATGGACTTTTGCAATACTAAGGGTATAGCTAGGCCGCTGCCTACCAATACGAATCCTAAACCCATCCCGGTTGGGCTTCCGGCTCTCTCGCTCACCGAACGAAGCGCAATAGCACATTGCCATTACACAGACGTCGATCTTCTGCGAGAATGTGGTACTAACCCGGACGGACCGGCTTGCGGCTGTATACAGAGAACTGTCCACAGCGTGATCCTATTAAATATATATATATATATATATATATATATATATATATATATATATATATCTATATATATAAATATATATATATATATATATATATATATATCTATATATATAAATATATATATATATATATATAAATAAAATTAAATTAGTTTAACGCAATATAAATGACATATAAACGCAATATGAACATACAACTTTGATATTATGACAACTATAATAAGTACTTTTTTTTAAATTTTTTGTTAGACTTTGGTTTGGACATATGCTGTCCGTTCCGTCCGGGGCGATGGAAAGAGAGCGCGTGGCCGCATAACCCAGCGTATTCCTTCCCCATCGCCATTTGGCAGGCCACTGGGACCGCTCCCTTGACATCCGTGGCCAGCGTGGCGGGGCTCAACTACAATGCCATGACCGTTATCTAGACGTTGTTAGTGAAAATAGATATATGACCACTTAACCAGCCCCATGGTCCGTTAACAAGTTGGTCAGTATATTCTGTCTGTGATGCTAAACTACGTTGTAAGGAGTATAATAGTGTAATATTCATCATCTCATCATCATCATCATCATCATCTCAGCTCATATATGTCCCACTGTTGGGCTCGAGCCTCCTCCATAATGGTAGGGTAATTGACCTACTATACCACGCTGGTCAAATGTGTTGGTATAGGATTTTGTTTCGAGGTTTCCTTCTCTCGCATAGATGTTGTATGCGTTTTATATCCCTTAGTCGTCTCGTACGATCATCCACGGGCAATATGAATGATGAAACGAGGAACGGATCAATTCATACCATACCTGATATAGTATGAAATGGTGGCAGTAGGCATTCTTTTAACCTTGATTTAATAACTGCGTAGAAAAAGGTTATTCTAAACTCTGTTACAAAAAAAGGCATATTCCCAATTATATGCTCAATTTCTTATAATTAATTTATAAAATTGTTTATAATATTTTAAAAACAAGATAAAATTTAGCCTAGAATACAAAAAGTAAGAATACAGTGAATAAAAATACAATTCACCACTGCGCCATCTTACCCGTGGGTGATCGTAAAAGACAATTAAGGGATAAAATATGCATACAGGGTGTAAGGGGACCGCTCCCGAAAACAAAGACAGGTAACCCTACTAGTCCTGCTTGTAATGATAGGCTAGAATAAAAAATCGATTCGGATGAAAAAAAATTTTTTTCACCACGCGAGGTCGTTGAACTCTTGAACATATGATCGTGAGTTTTGAATAGATTGCGTCTTTTCTCATCTGAGTATAGTTACGTATTATTTATCGAGTTATCGTTACATGGCACTGTCCTAATACGATGGAATGTGAAAAAGCGGTCCACTTCCACCCTGTATAACATATACGCAAGAAAAGGAAAATTCAAAATAAAATCATATACTAACCCGTTTCACCAGCATGGTGTTGTAGGTTCATTTCCCTCCTAGTATAGAGGAGGCTCGAGCCCAACAGTGGGACATATATGAGCTGAGATGATGATTATAATGATGATGAAATACCAGGTTGTAATACAACCTGGTATTTTGTGATGTGTCTCGTATGAATTTTTATTATAAAATATTATGTATTTATTTAAATTAAGATATAAGTCGTTAAGTAAGGTAAAATTAGGGAGATGGGTGGACTGCGTGAAGAATGACATGGATAGATAGAGAATGATCATAGAGATGACATCTGATAAGATTGTTTGGAAGTGAGGAGAGCATTTAATTTCGAGTATTTGAGATAAAAGCAAGATGATGAAGCGGATATATTTTTTTAATTATTTTGATTAATTTACACATATTTTGACAATATTTTTCATTCCCAGAAGAAGGATAATGGTATAACAAATATTAGTCACTAACAATTTTACCAAAAGGTCAAAAGCCATATCTGATTCACAACTTGTGGACGTATATTATATGGGAATTCCGTGGAGGCATGATATTATCTCATCCCCATCTTACCCCCTTAAATATTACTCATTCTACTTTATAAAGTATGTATGTAACATATAAAACACTGCCGGGTTCGAGTCTCGTTTTGACATATTTTCCAAGATCGAGATTTGTAGCGAATGTTCGTTCTGTTTCGGTATTGTGATCTGTTTAATTTAAAGAAATATCACCATTCTCATCTTAGTATATACGTTCCACTAATGAGCTCGCGTCTCCTCTACAATAGGAGGGAAATGAACCCACTATATCACGATGGTCAGACAAGTTGGTATAGGCTTTAATTTCGAGTGTTCCGTACATAAATGTTATATGCATATTATCCTTTCCGTGTGGTGACGGAGTAAGAATACAATTCACCACCCCATATCTTACAACAGTGGGACGTATATGAGTTGAGATGATATCCTGATGATATCCTTTAGTGATATTTTACGGTAACAGAGGCAAAGAGCAATGGGCAATAATAAAATAATATAAATTATAAAAATCAACAATATGTAATTCAACAGAGTTCAATTTACTGTTTTTCAGTTAAATTTTTTATTGACTCATAATTTGACTATATCCCATCCGAACGACCGATGTGACAGCTAGAAAACTTGAGAAAATATCTCCGATTATGTACAAAATAATGCAAATAGTATTTTAACAGCAAGCCTTTGGGACAACATTAATAAAAGCTACACTGAATTCTTGATGTAAATACTCCATGAAACCTAAAATTAAATACGCTCTATTAAAAAAGACATATCAGCCCAATTGGGTGGGTTTGGTGTTTATATTGCTTGGCAGTCGTCTAAGCTATACGCTTAGTATTGCAAAGGTCCATGGGTGCTAGTGACACTTACCATCAAGTGTGCTGCTACGTTTGCCACCACTAGCAATAAAAAAAATCATCAAAAATTAAGTTTTAAGATTTACAAACTTATAAACATTATTTTTGGGTTGTAAACAAACAGTTCAAAGTAGTTTTTTACTAGAAAATATTTTGTCAACGTGTTAATACAGTAATAGTATTTGTGGTCCTACCACGCGGCTGTTGACAGTTTTCTGTTTACAGCCGCGGGCCGGTCCGTCCGGGGTAGTACCACACTCTCGCAGAAAATCGACGTCCGAACAATGGCAAAATGCTATTGTGCTTCGTTCGCTGAGCGAGAGAGCAGGCAGCCCTTTTTGGGTGAGTTTGGGATTTATATTAGTAGGCCTAGCTGTACCTCTGGTACTGCAAAGGTCCATGGGTGCTAGCAGCGGCAGTGACAATTACCATCAGGTATGCTGCTTGCTCGTTTGCCACCATCAGCAATAAATAAAAACAATAGAATTTTCATTTATTACGCTGTATTTGAAAAGTAATTGTTATTATTTATATAATAGAAATTTATAAATACCTATACGAAAGGGCATGCTCCGATGGTTCGGACATGTGGAAAGAATGCCGGACGAACGTCTGGTTAAGAAGATATACAATGCGAAAGTGGAAGGATGTAGGTACCGAGGGAGACCGAGACTAACCTACCTAGACCAGATCGGTCATGTACTAAAGGAAGGTGGAGTCAAGAGTCTCCGAAACCGGCGAGCGTGTATGAAGAGAATTATGAATGTTGAGGAAGCGAGTGAAGTATGCAGAGATAAAGTTCTCTGGCACTCTGTTCTCTGTGCCTAACCTGCAAGGGATATGGCGTGATGATATGTATGTATGTATGTATAAATACCTATCAATTATATTAAATTTTATCAATAATTTTTACAAATTTTAAAATATTTTTCTGGTATTATGTTACATACATAAGCATGACAGTCATGTAAACTTAGGGTATTTACCCTTGCCACTGAAGAAAAAGACCGCGTACCAGTGACCCACCCGCATGGCGTCGAGACGTATATTGTAGGGCGGGTTCTACGGGGTCTTGCGCCGCTTTTCCTGTCGCCCCGGACGGACTAGCGAGGTTCAACGTAACGTAGCCCGCCGCCCAAAAAAAAAAGTGTATTTACCCTTAGGATTGCCAAAACTTTTGCAATATATACGATGTAAGGAGATATATGAGCAAGATGATTACCGAAAGTTATGTGAAACGATTCGACAACCCTCATGTTATTAATATTTTAGGGATATAACATTTCTTATTCTTATTTTTATTCTTACAATAAAACATTTCATGAACGTGTGATTCAAGTGTGACGCACGATTTAAGTTTTGTTTGATTGTTTGTCTGTCTGTATCAAGCGTCCCTTTAAAATATTGTGACATATGTCTCGACTTTTACTGCGTCATGATTTATATTTCAAACGTTAGCTAAATTCGTATAAAGTACGTATAATCATCTTAAAGGACAGTACATTTTTTTCTCTTTCTTAATCTAATTACGTGGACGTGTTTTATGCCATAAAGTCGTTGTTTATGTCAAGTATTTAATCAATAAATGTATAGTATGTGTATGTGTGTGTGTGTGTGTGTGTGAGTGGCCGCATGTAGTATTACGTACAATAGCAATTATTTAATTCGCTTCTCATATTTGCAGAAAATGTTTCTGTAGATCGCTACAAATAATTGGAACATGCCGACATGTCAACAATCAATTCTGAAAAATTGACGGCACAGCTGCAGGCCAATGCTTCTGGGATAGTACAACGGGATAGTCTCACAAAAATTCGACATCTGAACAATGGTAATGTGCTGTTGCGCTTCTTCGTTCAGTTAATGAGAGAGCCGGCAGCCCAACTTTCTGGATGGTTTTGAAGTTTTCATTGGTAGGCAGCGTAGCTATACCCCTAGTATTGCTAAGGTATAAGGCCCATGGGCGGCAGTAACAGTTACTACCAGCTGCTTACTTGTTTGCCACCATCCTTATTCGCGTAAACATTGGAAGTCATTATCCTTACTAATATTATAAATGCGAAAGTAACTCTGTCTGTCGCTCTTTCACGCCAAAACTACTGAACCGATCTAAATGAAATTTGGTACACTGACAGTCTAGAGCCTGATAAAGGACATAGGCTCCTTTTTAATGCAAAACAGGGTTGTAAAGGGGGATGAAAAGTTGTAAGGAAGTATCGTCATTTTTGTATCCAGAAGCTTGAAACTTTCAAAAAAGTTTTAAGATATAACATTAAAATTTTGTGAAAAATTTACCCTTAAGGGGTAAAATAAAAATAGGGGATGAAAAAATTTAGGAGAGTAATATTTTACGCGGGCGAAGCCGCGGGCAGAAGCTAGTAAGCAATAAAAAAAGAAAAAGGAACGGCCATAAGTCCCTGTGTTGCAATAAAGCAAGAATAAAATTGTCACCAGATTTTTGTGCGTGGAAGTCCCAAAACTAGCCTAAGAACCTCACCAAAAGAGTAAATAGTTGGTGTTCCTACTCCGTTACATATAATAATAGGAATGAAAATTAAAATCATCTTTAGAACAATCACATAACCTCAATCAATTATAACTATACAAATCTTATTATAAATACGTATTCATGAGTCAACCTAAAGGGGCCGCCAGACTGCGGGATGGGGTGGGGTGCTGAGGCTATGACTCAGACTTACCAAGGGTGATGTCGCTCACTTGACTTGCTAATGTTGACAAGAGGCTTAATTATAAATGTATAACTTTTTGTATTTTTCCTGAATTATGTCAAGCATACCTCATTATCTTATAATAAATTTGTAAGAAGTCTATGTCTCAACAATACATATCATTATAATGATCACCTCAGCTCATGCACGTTCCACTGCTGGGTGCAAGTCTCTTGCTAGACGAGAGTTCACTAAAACACTCAATTATCCGTGTGGTGACGGAGTAAGAATACAATTCACCACTCCCTATTCTACCCGTGGGTGATCGTAAGAGTCGACTATATAAAACACATATAACATCTATTGCAAGAGAATGAAAACTCGAAACAAAACCCTATACTGACACGTCTGCCCAGCGCGGTATAGTAGGTTAATTTCCCTCCTATTACGGAGGAGGCCCGAGCCCAACAATGAGACATATATCAGCTGTGATGATGATGATGATAAAAAACACACAAATCAGATGAGTTGATGTAAGATTTTAAATCGAATTTTCCTTGTCTTTTATAGATGTTATATGTACCTATATTATTTTCCTTAATCGTCTTGTACGACACCGACAAGATAGAAGTGTGGCAAAATCTATACTTTCTCCATCAATACATGTATGTGATATTGAAGAATAATATAGCAAGCTCTTCTTCTTCTTATGTATTGGCAATCAGCTACTTATACGAGCTATTGGTGCCAGTGTCGAGTTATAAATATCTTCACTCTTATTTCAATTTTTAGTTTTTCAGGTTAGTCATTGTCCAAGTCAAATTGTCGCTATCAACAGTGTTATGGCTACACTGTTAATGGTATCTTGTGGGAATTTTGATGGAAAACGAAAACGTTGTAAATGTGATATTCCCTACATCCCAGTAGTTCCGCCGCATCACATTACATAAAATGCCATCAAAATTATTATTATATATATCATTAAAACACTAAGATATCGAATATAAGACAAGAGCACCACATGACGTCTTCAAATTCCCGTCAAAAGTCACCGAAAGTTCTTTATTATAACACCAGAAGATAAACCAACAATTTTGACAGATGCATGTTTGACAACTGCAATGATGGCGTATGATTTTTATAACCTCACTTGAACTCACGACCTTGCCAGTGTCATGAGTTCACAGGACAATACTTCAGACGATCCACAAATTATTGCTTCGAGTCTGGTCATTTGTATTCGTTAATAATATTTTAGTAAAGTCGACAATACAATGGTTATATCCTTAGTTCATTGTTACTTTACAAAATAAAATCAGATTTTGAGTCTGTCTTTTTTTTAAGTTAGTACACGCATCTTACAAAAATCCACGGAGGATGTAGGTACCGGGGGAGCCCGATACTAACCTACCTAGACCAGATTGGTCACGTACTGAAGGAAGATGGAGTCAAGAGTCTCCGAAACCGGCGAGCGTGTATGAAGAGAATTATGAATGTTGAGGAAGCGAGTGAAGTATGCAAGGATACAGTTCTCTGGCACTCTGTCTCTCTGCCTACCCTGCAAGGGATATGGCGTGATTATATGTATGTATGTACAAAAACCACTATCTTTAATTAAATACAGTCTTCTCCAATATATTTCTAGAGATCCATTTCAAAACATAGTGTCATCTCAGAAAAAGAAAATAATAGAAAATATCTAGGATATCAACTCAAATAAAGCCGTGGGTACAACAAATGTGGAATATGTTTTCAAACTCCTACTTTATGACGGACCCAATAAATAAATAATGCATTTGATTAGCCCATAGTCACCTAGCTACTGCATCATCACGTTTGAAAGCTGGGTTGACGATTAAAGTTGTCCTTATTATTGACCAAAATAGCGCTTCTATTCAATAGTCTATTGTTCCTTTAGCGTATTTTTACGATTCATCATCATCCTCAGTTCGTATATGTACTACTGTTGAGCTCTCTACAATGAGAGAGAAGAAAAAAAAAATAATATATCTTTAGTTGATTACTCAATTTTGTTTCCTGTATAAAAAAGTGATCCTTTAAAGGGCCAAATATATAAAACCCTAATAAGATCTGCTGTACTATGTGGATTAGCATGTTGGGCGACAAAAGCGACGGGTGAGAGACGACTGCATGTAGCAGAGATGCGAATGTTGAGATGGATGTGTGGTGTAACAAGAATGGATAAAATAAGAAATAAACATATAATAGGAAGTTTGAAAGTTGCGCCAGTGACGGAAAAGTTAAGGAGTGAAAGGTTGACATGGTATGGACATGTGATAAGACGGGATGAAAGTAATGTTGTGAGGAAAGTTTTAAGTATGAATGTTAAAAACTTAAGGGGTAAGGGAAGACCGAAGAAAAGATGGATGGACTGCGTGAAACATGACATGGATAGACAAAGAGTGACCACAGAAATGACGTCTGTTAGAGCTGTATGGACGGAGAATTGCGTTGACCCCAAATAAATTGGGATAAGAGCAAGTTGGTGAAGTATAAAAAAATGATCATTTTCTTCTTCCAACTTACCTTTTCTAATTTAATTTTTCATACCTTTTTTAATTTGCAGTTGCAGATACCTAGACAAAGAAAGTGCTTTTCTGGGACATTTTTAAGCTTAAACAACTCTGTCAGCTTTTAAGCTTATGTAGATATTCATAATCATTAACCATTCAACCTGTTTTTATTCACAGCTATTCCTCCCCCAAAGATCGTAACAAAGCACGCTCTTATGCCGCCCGTATCCAACTCTTAGTATGCTTCACCACGTTGTAAATCCACCTAGTAGAAGGGGGGTCCCATGATTTAAATTATTTTTAGTTATTTTGAATCTGAATGTATATATCCATTTATTATATGTTTTTGAAGTCCCACGGGCTATGTTATTTAGTGCAAGATACTTAAAAAAGAAAAAACAAGATAATATCAAGTTCTAGATACACGTATATCTTCCCCATTCCAAAGTTTTCCGTACCATTTAATAGTACCCAATGAACCAGTTAAATAAATAATCGTCTTATTTTATTACTCACTGAATGATCGCGAACATGTTCTCATATATTTTTAGAAATACCTACCTCGCCTGAGCATTGAACCCACTGCCCTTGAGTCTCCCTTTGCTTGGCGATGCGCCGGCGCAGCTTTTTGCGACACACCTACTTTTTGCTTTTTGCAAGATATAAATGAATTTTCGTGATTGATGGTTTTCGTTGTGTTTTAGAGTATTTTCGATGTACACCGAAGGGGCTTGTAAGAATAATTACTTATTCTTATACTTTCGAGGGTATAATTTACGAAAATGATGTCTTTTAAAACCCACTACACTATAGATATAATCCTTGTATTGCAGAAGAGATTTTTTTTTATTGCTTTTGGTGGCAAACGAGCAAGCAGGACACCTGATGGTAAGTGTTATTGCCGAGCATGGACCTTTGCAATACCAAGGGTATAGCTAGGCCGCTGCCTACCAATACAAACCTCAAACCCACCCAGATGAGCCTCCGGCTCTCTCACTCGCTATACGAAGCGCAATAGCACATTGGCATTACTCAGACGTCGATCTTCTGCGAGAGTGTGGTACTACCCCGGACGGACCGGCAGGCGGCTGTAGACAGAGAACTATCAACAGCGTGGTCCTCCCACTAATAAACAGAAATTAACAGATATACCAGTACATAATTTGAAATAAAACTATTTATATATATTCTATCGCGTTTGTACTTGAGTTTTTTTTTAATTTATTCGAAACGTCGGGCAATTAAGAATCAAATACAAACGCGATAAAACCCGTAAAAATAGTTTTATTTTAAATGTGTAATACTCGCGTAAACATTAGAAGTCAGTACATATTTTTATACCCAGACTGAGAACAGAAATTTATGGGTCGTTGTACTGCATAAAAATCGAAGCCACGAATGACACTATGCTTTTTTTTGTGTGACTTAGTTGTTGGCCTCAGATGGCTATGACAACTTTACCCGGACTGTGGGTGATCGTTGAGGGCTCTCAACCCGAATCACGACACTTTGCACATTAGATGAGTATTATAACTACCATGCTACCTAGGCATATAATTTTTCTTTTCTTTTTTTTTTTTGCAAAAGATAAATGAAGGAAGGTGGAGTAGTGGAGTCATGTACTGAAGGAAGGTGGAGTCAAGAGTCTCCGAAACCAGCGAGCGTGTATGAAGAGAATTATGAATGTTGAGGAAGCGAGTGAAGTATTTAAGGATAGAGTTCTCTGGCACTCTGTTCTCTCTGCCTACCCTGCAAGGCATATGGCGTGATTATATGTATGTATGTAAAAGATAAATTGTTTGTAAATTTATTTTTCCCTCTCTGTTCACATACATATGTAATGAATATTTTTAGCATAGTAATTATGTCACTATCCTCATCTTAGACATATATTTTCTCTGTAAAGCCTATGTTTATCCGTGAACGTCGCTGATTATACAGACTTAACTAACAAAATATTAGCTGTACACTTAATTACTTAGAGTTCCCTTAAGATATTATTATCCTGCGACGATACGAATTACTTGAGGTCGATACAATATTTACTTCTCTTCCATCGTACATACTCGTATCAACACTTTGCATTCTTAATACCAGTACACGGGGGAATAATTTAATATTATTTTAAATAATTATATTTATATGCTAATAGTGATAGGATCACGCTGCAATACATTAGAAAAAGTTTGAAAATTGCGCCAGTGACGGAAAAGTTAAGGAGTGAACGGTTGACATGGTATGGACATGTGAAAAGGCGGGATGAAAGTAATGTTGTGAGAAAAGTTTTAGGTATGAATATTGAAGGCTTAAGGGGTAAAGGAAGACCAAAGAAAAGATGGATGGACTGCGTGAGGCAGGATATGGATAGTTTAGGAGTGACAGCAGAGATGACTTCTGATAGGATCGTATGGAAAAAGATGACATATTGCGTCGACCCCAAGTAATTGGGATAAGAGCAAGATGATGATGATGAGTGATAGGACCACGCTGACAGACAGTTTTAGACTCTTGCTACAAGTCTTGGTCTTGCATTTGGGCAACACTACATCAGTTTAAGTTCATCTAGCTCGATGTAAAGATATTAGTCATCATTTACAAATTCTACGAGCAAAATAAGAGTTGGTAGTTATTCTACGAATAGCATATCGGTGCCGACCTGACGCTGCCGGCCGTCGTGAAAGCGATGGTCGAAAGCGTCAGGTACTGGGACGCGGTCGCCGCCTTCTGCGAGACAGTCATCTCGCAGAAGGAAGCGGCGGGGCGTGCCCGTGAAGAACTCCTCTACGGCGACAAGCACCACCGCCAGCGAATTGTGCGGCGTAGGCGCGAGTACTTCCACTTGATGCTGCCCTAGTCGAGGCAGCGGGTGACCGGACCGGGATTAGTCTGGTCGCCTCGAAGCGAGGCCACCGCGTGAGGACGACGCCCCGACGGCGAAAGCTACCGGGGCGTCGACTCGAAAGAATACCCGCGAGGGTAAACCGCCGGGCGGACTACCGAAGACAAAGACTGGGTTCCTGTGGTCCGCTCGCTCAGCGTGGAGAAGTACTTGTAGGGCGGGTCTATGGGGTTGTGCGCCGCTTCTTCTGTCGCCCCGGACGGATTTAGCGAGGCGTGCCCACTCCATAGCCCGCCGCCAAAAAAAAAGCCGCTAGCATATAGCAACACATACAGTTCCCCTACGATAATAAATCAATGGAAAACTATTAGTCACTACAAATATTAATTCTTAATAATTTAACCTACAGGGCATTGATCTATTAGTATGTAATACATCATATGCATATTATTATTATATAAGAAAACCACAACTGCTTTAATGACCTGAAAAATATGTTATGATTCAGTTTCTAACGAATTATATCATGAGTAAGTATGGATTTTATTAGACAATATTATTTCGATTTTGCTAATGGCATAGTGGTTAATATCTTGATCCGTGCAAGTGTTATTGGTTCGATTCCCACGCAAGACAATACTTTGCCATAGAAGACAAAGACCGGGTTCCGGTGGAGTTTTATGAGCGGCTGCCTGCCAGACGTCAACTCTCCTTGAGAATGTAATTGTTGACCAAACAGCATCCAGATGGAGCTGGCCCAGGTCGTTTTAAGGTTCTTAATCGTTTTTTACGACATCCACGAGCAAAGTAAGGGTTAGTAGTATTCGTAGCCGCTACCACATAGCTAAAAACACTATATTTCCAATACCTAATTAATAATTATTATATAATTAATAAAAGAAATTAAAATTCCTGGAATGCTATGATCTAGAAATCTCATTTCATATGTACCATTATTAGGCTCAATTCTCCTCCAAAATAGAAGGGAAAGTTACCTCCTATACCTGAAGATCAGAAGTGTTAGTATATAGATTTTTATTTTGAATTTTCCTTCTGTTGCATAGAAGTTATTATATATCCCTTAGTCTTCTTTTTCTACAATCACAGGTAAAATAGAGGGTGGTGAATTGTATTCTTATTCCATCACCAAAAAATAATTAAATATGATGATAGCGAAAGTGGAAGGATGTAGGTACCGGGGGAGACCGAGACTAACCTACCTAGCCCAGATTGGTCACGTACTGAAGGAAATTGGAGTCAAGAGTCTCCGAAACCGGCGAGCGTGTATGAAGAGAATTATGAATGTTGAGGAAGCGAGTGAAGTATGCACGGATAGAGTTCTCTGGCGCTCTGTTCTTTCTGCCTATCCTGCAAGGGATATGGCGTGATGATATGTATGTATGATGATAGCCGAAAATCCTTCAATTTCATGAAGAAACTATTTCTAATAATGTACGTATTCATTATACGATGAACGTATATAACCACATCCAGGCTTATTAACAAATAAAGGTCATAATACATTGCATCGTAATATTGCATAACTGACCAAACGACACACATTGTAAAACTTGTAACAAAATTCGCACACGCTTATGCCTAATGTAACTAGTTACTATGCCCATCTATTTTGTAACATAAATCGACTGTAATAACTGTTACAGAATGAGTTTTTAATGGACATAGTTTAAACTAGTGTATTATTATTATTTTTTTACTTTTATTATGGCTGCATAGATGGCGTAGTGTTTAAGATATCGAACTTTCATACCAGTTTTGTTTTTTTGTTTTTTTTGTGTGTCTTAGTTGTTAGCCTCAGATGGCTATGACAACTTTACCCGGACTGTGGGTGAGCGCTGATGGCTCTCAACCCGTTAAAGTTAAGCGTCCCTTTCATACCAGAGTCGTTCGATTCTTATTATTTGATTCCTACGCAAGATCATATCTTGTGCGATTTACAAACTCTTGTTCTGAGTCTGAGTGTAATTTGTCTGCGTTAATTATATTTCTGTAAAGTCGGGGGCTTTAGCATTACAAGGATTATTTCCTTAGTGCAGGGAGGGGTCTTTTATAAAAAAAAGGGAATATTTGTTACAATATTTTACAATTTTTTTTTAAACTTTTATTCTACCATCGTTATATTTGGAGTACTTTTTAATATTCTTGGTCACGGATATTTTTTTTAAAGATTAGAATCTATCTATTTATTTATCAACCTATTAACGTCTGGTATTGGGCATAGGGTTCCCCACAGAGATCCCTCCGTAAGGAATAGCAAAAACAAAATTATAACGCCATCATATAATGTGGGAATAATTTAGACATTTTTGACTGTATAGATGGTCTAGTGGTGGAGATAACGATCTGCAATGCCAATGCCGTCGGTTCAATTTCCACGCAGGACAAAACTTTTGCGATCCATAAATTGTTACTCTGAGTTTGGGTGTAATTTGTGTCCGTTAAATAATATGTTTGTAAAGTCCTCCGCAATACAATGATTATTTCTTTAGTCCTGCACTAAGGATACTACACTAATAATCTTTGTTGTTGAAAAAATTAAATGTAATTAGTAGATTACAAACTACTTTTTCTTTTTCAGTCTAAAGACGACGGATCATAGTGGGTATAATCCATAAAAACTAATACCACTATCATAGAAGGAAATTGTCCCACAATACCACACGAGTTGAAAAGATTGGTATGTTATTTAATTTCAAATAAATCGTAAGTATTCCTAAAATCTTGTGTTATCAGATGGAGCTAAACGAAATTATACCAAGATGGCATTAAAGCACTTGATCGGCTTTTATAACAACTTTTTTTTATTTTTTTTCTTGCGGTAGACTATGGATGTGGTCGCGCCCCGCCTATTCAGTCTGTTGCGACTGGAAGAGGCGGCGCGCAACCCCATAGACCCACCCTGCAAGCATCTCTCTTCGCCGTGACTGCGGCAACCGGTACCCGATCTTTGTCTTCGGTGGCCTTTTATAATAACCCTTAAACAAGACCATGGTTAGTAATATTAGTGAGCATAGTCACAGATACTAGTATAGTGCTGTGTGGTAGCGCCTACGAATACTACCAACCCTTACTTTGCTCGTGGATGTCGTAAAAGACGACTAAGAGCCTTATAACGACCTGAGCCAACTCCAATTGTTGCCGTTTGGTCAACAATTACATTCCCAAGGAGGATTGGCGTCTGGCAGGTGGTCGGTCATAAAACTATTGCCTACAACTTTTACAATATGTACTATGAAACAAGAGTACATATTGTATCGACCCCATGTAATTGGGTTAACAGTAGGAGAATGACGAGTCACAAATACTAGTAGATTTAGTTATAATATTTAATCCAAGATAATAACCTTCCAAAAGACATTACACATATCGTACGCATATTTTCGTAATCCCGTAACAAGAATTTTAATTGGTCACATTACGCCATGGTTACAAAACAATAAATTTTTTAAACATTAAAACACACAGTTAATAGTAAAACACCTATTTGTACAGGTTTCGTAACCGTGCCGATAGCGCCCGGCTTGTTTGACCCATTTACATTAGAAATGTGTTCAATTCGACGCAGTGAAGCCGTACCTTGATTAGTTCCAGTTCTCCATTCGGAGCAAACCTTCAATGTGATAATAAACAGAAAGCAATTGTAACAGGTTGATTATTTATGACACATAAATTACCGCATTGTAAATTTGATTATTATTGAAATTAATAACAAGATTTCCTGCATCTAAAATAAGTATATAATTGTCAATAAAGTTTTTGATATGATTGTTGGGTAAGAATAAAAATAAATCTGGAATTTCTGCAAATTTTCTTCGATTATAGAGAATTTTGATAGGTAATTCTTGAAAAGTTTGGTCTGTATCACTTATGGTCAACATATAATTTATTATTGTATATACTACACCTTTTCTTATATCGATAATAATAAAAATATAATTAAATATAATTTATAATGACATTACATAATAAAATGGCGTAAAATTTATTAAATGTTTTCAAACAAAATTATACTGCAAACAAGCCTGCACACTTGTTCGTAAATTCTCGACAATGTTGAAATATTAATTAATTATCCAACAACGCACAGCATGTCTAATCGAGTAATATAAAATTACTCAATATATACTATAAACTATTAATTATGTCATGACTATAGTGATCGTAAATTTTAAGTTCAAAAAGAAAAAAAGAAAAGTATAATCTGACATTTAAAAAAAATCTATGTAATTATTTTCAGATATCCATCACGAAATAAACCTGAAGAGTGGAAAGAAATACCTAAAGTGTAAAATAAAAAAATCCGTGATGTAGTGGGCTAAAAATATATGCCAATTGAAAATCAAAGTGGGTACCTCTTTCAATAGACATAGAAATTTTCATGAACATAATATAAAAATATATATACTTTATGTTTTTCCTTGTGGTGACGGAGTAAAAATACAATTCACCACCCCATATCTTACCCGTGCGTGATTGTAAGAGACGACTAAGGGATATAAAATAAATGTTATATACATCTATGCGAGAGAAGGAAAACTCGAAACAAAACCCTATACCAACACGTTTGATGGCAGCGTGGTATAGTACGGTCAATTTCCCTCCCGTTATGGAGGAGGCTTGAGCCAAACATATATCAGCTGAGATACTTTATGCGGTTTTAACCGACTGCAAAATAAACATAGAAGGTTCTTAATTCGACTGTTTTTTTTATGTGTATTACGACATATTTTATTTTTATGTAAACAAATTTTGTTGATTTATTTTTTATTTGAAAGCTGGTTCATTTAAATTTGATCAAAATCTAACTAGTATTTTGAGTTATCTTTAATAATTCATACTTAGTTGACCTTAACTACATTGTCTTGAAGTGGACTTTCTATTGTCAATTTCTTTTATTATTTTTAAAATTTTCTAGGGTTCACACGCCGCTTCTTCTGTCGCTCCGGACGGATTTGTCGGTGTGTAACCACTAGATAGTACGCCGCCGTAAAAAAAGTTGTCATAATTTTGGACTATATTTATTACTCAAGAATTAATTCAACTTCTAATCGATGTCCACTGGTTGCTGGATAGCAGTTGATATTATAAATTTTCCATGAGAATACCACTGCACATTCACCCTTTGATTTCTCAGAATTTCCATTGCTAAGTAAGATACGGTGACTCAATATATTCGTAACCCATTACAAATACAAAAGGGTATTATTTATTTATTATAATGTTATTTATTTTACTATATACCTTTATGCAGACAAGAATTTATTTTTCTTCTTTTCTTCTAATTCCGTAATTGGAAAATAGTTTGCATTGTATAAAGCTGATTAAAATTTATAATAATATGCTGAAATATGAATGTGTTGAAGGGGCGTCCTTTATTACGTGAGGCATTTTTGAGGATTATTTGACCCATCTTAAAAATTTACGACATCTCACCTAGGGGTAACCCTTCCCCAATCTCATGTGAGATTTTTTAAAAATTGTACTTTCGTACAAAGGCTTTTTACTTTCATTTAACTTCAATTTAACTTTTCTTTCTTTTATACCATATTCTGTTAAAAAAATGACACACATATGCCCCACTGTTGGGCTCGGGCCTCCTCCATAATAGGAGGGAAATTGACCTACTATACCGCGCTGGTCAGATGTGTTGGTATAGGATTTTATTTCGAGTTTTCCTTCTCTTACATAAATGATATATGCATATTATATCCCTTAATCGTCTTTTACGATACCCACGGGTAAGAGAAAGGGGACTGAATACCTCACGTAATTAATGGACGCCCCCAAACTAGTGATATCATGTGGCAATTTAAAAAATCACCAGCAATAGTTACATAACATATACATTTGCAAACAATTACTTATTCCATGACCCAGTTTATATCACATACTTGAATATATTTATTTATAGGTTATCAAATTGTAACTGATATTGAAATAAAAAAAACTGTTTTGTATATTCATAATACTGATAGCAATTTCAAGGTCTTTTTATACGAATCTTTTTATACGAATGTAATATTTTTTTAACGAGCAAACAGCACATCTGATTGTAAGTGATGCTGTTGACCCAGCAACACCAGGGACACACCCCGGGCCGCTGCCTATCGTGAAAAAAGAGCTCTTCTTAAACCTCGTTTGAAGAAGGACATCGCTCGGGAACACACAACAATAACTAAGAGACGATTATAAATGGTATTGAGAGAAAAATGTAAAAATGGATGGAGTAGAAACAAGGTTCCAAGTAGTCTTAATATCGATGATAGATTTGAGATAGATTTGATTACAAGTTATATATAACTTCTTTAGTTATAATTGTGCTTAAAGGAACGTTCTGCAATTAAATTACAATTTATGCTATGTGGTAGCGGTTACAAATACTACCAACCCTTACTTTGCTTATGGATGTCGTAAAAGACGACTAAGAACTTTATATTGACCTAAGCTAGGGTTCGGCAACCTGCGGCTCGCGAGCCACATGTGGCTCTTTGGATGTGAAGTTACGGCTCTTTAGTTTTATATGCAAAAAAAAATATTTAATAAGGAAAACATTTAAAAATGGTTCTGAATTGATTAACGAGCATTATGCACAAATTATTGTTGCCAAAAAACAAATTGTGGCTGTTTAAAAACTTTAAAGTTTTATAAATTTTAATTTTTGGCTCTTCCGACCCAACAGGTTCCCGACCCCTTTTTTTTTTTTTTTTTTTTTTTTTTTTTTTTTTTTTTTTATTGGTAGGCCATGGGTGCGTCTCGCCCCGCCGAATCGGTCCGGGGTGACGGAGAAGGCGGCGCGTGACCCCATAGACCCACCGTAAAATCCTCTCTCTTCGCCGTGCGAGCGGACCACCGGTACCCGATCTTTGTCTTCGGTGGTCCGCTCGGCGGTTTACCCTCGCGGGTTCCTCTCGTCGGCGCCCCGACAGATTTCGCCGTCGGGGCGTCGCCCTCACGCGGTAGCCTCGCGTCGGGTGACCGGACAATTCCCCGGTCCGATCACCCGAGGCCTGGGTTAGGGCGGCATCAGGCGCAGGTATTCGCGCCTGCGCCGCCCCGGCCGCTGGCGGCGGCCCGGATCGCGGGAGTCCTCCCTGACTCGTTCCGCCGCCTCCTTCCGCGAGATGACAGCCTCGCAGAAGGCGGCGACCGCGTCCCAATTCCTGACGCTGTCGACCATCGCCCTCGCGACAGCCGGCAGCGCCAGGTCGGCACCGATAATAGCGACGAGGTCACGGCGCTGCCCGTCCCAGCCCGAGCATTCCTCGAGCGTATGTTGCGCCGTGTCCTCGCCACTACTGCAATGATGGCAGCCCGGAGTCCACTCTCTGTACACGACCGTGTGCAGGTATTTCCCGAAGCACCCGTGCCCCGTCAACACCTGCACCAGTCGGAAGGTGAGGACCCCGTGCCGCCGCTCCATCCATTTCATCAATACGGGCCGAAAGGCCTCGACGGTCACGATACCGTGTCTAGGCCTCTCCAGCCGCGTAACCCAACGGGCGATGACGTCTCGGCGGGCGTCCTCGCGCCAGGTGGCTATCTCGCTCAACGATGGGGAGCCACCCTCCTCGCGCACTGAGGTAACCCGCCGGTAGAGGTCGGAGAGCATCTCCGCCTCTAGGTCCCACGGGGGTGTCCCGGCCAATAGGCACGCCGCCTCTGTCGACACCGTGCGGTACCCGCGAATGGCTCTGACCGCCATGGCTCTCTGTGGCCTCCACAGAACCGCCCTGAGCTGGGCGTTCAGAGCCCTCGCCCACACGGGTGCGCCGTACATGGCCATCGAGCGGATGACCCCCGCATACAGCCGTCGGCCCTCGAAACTGGGTCCGCCCACATTCGGCATGAGCCGAGAAAGGGCGGACGCCGCGCCGACCAGCCGGGGAGCAATCTGTCGGAAATGCTCCCGGAACCACCATCGCCCGTCGAGCACCAGACCCAAGTACTTCATATGGGCCTGGATGTTGATCTGGATGGAGTTGACGACTAACGAGGCGCCGGTTGGCAGCCTTACGCGTGGCCCATGGAATAATAGGGCCTCCGTCTTATTTAAGGCCACCCTGAGCCCCAGCGCCTCGATTCGCCTGACCATCTCCTCGGTGCCGAGAGTGGCCAGGCTCGCCGCCTCTTCGAGTGTCCTGCCCCGGGCTGTGACGAGCGTGTCGTCAGCATAGCACACCAAGCTCAGCCCGGGGGGGAGACTCCCTCTCAACGCCCAGTCGTACCCGATGTCCCACAGAGTCGGCCCCAGAACCGACCCCTGTGGAACACCGCACGACATGGGCGTCCGCACAATGTCCCCTGCGGGACCCGCGCAGAGGATACTGCGCCCCTCCAAATAGTCTGCCACCAGCCGCCTGAGGTACAGGGGCACTCCATGGAACCGGAGCGCCTCCCTGATGCAGCTGAATGGCAGACTATTGAATGCGTTGGCGATGTCCAACGACACCGCCAACAGCACTCCCTTGCCGGCGACAGCCTCCGCGGCCGTTTGCCTCAGGCGTAGCAGGGCCCCGATGGTCGAACGCCCCCTCCTAAACCCATATTGAGCGTCCGACAGATCGGGCCCCACCTCCTCCAAGTGTCGGACGATGCGGGCAGCGAGGACACGCTCCAGCAGCTTACCCACATCGTCGAGAAGCACGATGGGCCTGTAGGCCGACGGCAAATCCGGGGGCCGTCCCGGCTTTGGCAGGAGAACCAACCTCCCCTCCTTCCAACACTCAGGGAACCGTCCAGACGTCAGACAGGCGTTGAACAGTTGCCTGAGGCGAGGCTCGAAGTGCTCGAGGAGCGACGTCAAGACCCGGACTGGTATTCCGTCCGGGCCGGGGGCCGTGGTGGCGGAGCGAATCCGCGCCACTGCCGCCCCCACTTCCGACTCGGTCACGGGTGGAACACTCTCGTCGTCGGCCTCCCGGTCTTGATCTGGCGAAGCCATGACCGGGGGCGTGTGTCCCGACTGCCGTGGAAATAGCTCCTCGATCACCCTACAGAGGAAGTCGGGCTGGAGGGTCTCGGTGAGGGGGGGGGCCTGCGCGCGAAGCTTGTTCAGCGACGCGCGATACGGGCGACCCCAGGGGTCACGGTCGAGACCGTCCAACATCTCCTGCCAACTCGCATCCTTGGCGGCTCGGATGGCCAGCCGAAAGGCAGTCCGCGCACTGCGGTACGCCTCGTACAGCTGGCCCTCCCGCTCAGCGTCGCGGTGACGCCGCCGGCTGCGGGTGTAGGACCTTCGGGCACTGATACACGCCGCGCGAAGGTCCGCCAGTCTTGGGGACCACCAGTAGACCCCCTGCCTTGGAGGTAGACGCCGCACCCTGGGCATGGCCGCATCGCAGATCTGCGTTAACGCACTGCGGATGCGGACAGCCTCAGCGTCCACTCCGTCCGCTGGGGGCGGTGAGGACAGCCACGTGTGAACGATGGCCGCCTCCGCCAGTAGGTCCCTATCAAGACGACCCACAGCCCACCGCGGAAACGCGGGAGCTCCGTCCGCCCTGTGACCCCTACCGGGTTCCCGGGGGGAGACCTCCATCCGGATGTACCGGTGGTCCGACAGGGTCTCCGCCTCCTCCAGGACACTCCAGTTCCTCACCCGTGGCGCGACAGCGGGGCTAGCGAACGACAAGTCCACTATCGACCCGCCCTGCTGCCGCACACACGTGTTCACTGAGCCCCTGTTAACAACACAGAGGCCCAGTGAAGCCGCCCACTCAACGACCGCCCGCCCGCGGTCGTCCGTCATAGGGGACCCCCACGCCGTGGATTTGGCGTTGAAGTCCCCCAGGACCAGGACGAGGCCCGGTGCCAGTCGCCGTATCGAAGCCTCCAAGGTGGTGAGGGAGGCCCTGAAATCGTCCATTCTCCTGTTAGGGGAGAGGTAAACGCTGTAGAGTGTGACCCCTCCCCATTCCGCAGCGACAAATTCCTCACCCCTATCCAAAAGGGATAAGGACGGGAAGTGCCGCTGCGTTGAGACGACGATTGCCGCGGTTCCGTTTCGGCTGACCACCCAATTGGGGCGATCAGGCACGACGTACGGTTCCGCGACTACGGCTGCACCAATCGACCACTCCGCCATGGATTGCAGGAGGAGATCCTGCGCTCCGGCGGAGTGGTTGGTGTTGGCCTGCAGGAGGTGAATGGATTCTGCAGCCATTAGTGGGCCGTATCCATCACCTCCACCTCGCCAGTGGGCGATCGGGCCGCGCTAGGAGCGGGAGCGGCCGTGGTCGAAAGGCCGCCCCGACCCTTCGGGGCCGAAGCAGGAGGTCTGCACGCCCCAGAACCCATGCGGTGCTTGGCGGGCTTATTGCCCGCCGCACACGCGGGGCAGTGGGGCGGGGCGGCGCAAGATGCCGCCACGTGCCCGGTCTGACCGCAGCGGAAACACAATCCGCCGCAGTCGAAGCAATTGGTGCATGTCGGTCGAGTGTGTCCGACCGCCATGCACTTATAGCACCTCGCAGGCCGGTGCTCAAGCACGGTTACCCGCGCCGAGCTCCAGCCTACGAGGAGCCTGCCTGAGCCGGCCAGTTGCCTGACCGACTCCACCGGGCACTGCGCCCAGGCAGCACCTACGCCACCCGGACCGGGACGAATGGCACCGACCCGGACGGTGTCTATGGGACACCCGGTTTTCGAGGCAATAGCCTCCCGGATGTCTTCCACCGTCACGGAGTCGTCCAGACCCGAAATGCGCATTTCGGCGCACTTGACAGGCCTGGCGATCCTGATGCCACCCTCCTCGGCGAACAGACCTCGCAGCTTCTCAGCTACGCTGTCAGCCGTCTTGGCGCCCTCGGCCCCTGGGAACTCGAGGATTCGAGCCCCCGTCCGGGCCTTGCGGGTCCTGGCTTCGACGCCTCCAATATCGGAGACGTCTAGCTCCCGCCGGGCCTTCCTCAAGACGGCCTCGTAGTTGAGGCCCTTCTCGGCCGCCTCAGGCAGCACAGTGATCACCACTGCGGCTGTCTTTGGCGGCTTGAGCCCCTTGCGCGACCTCTTCTTCTTGTCGCCAGCTCCTGCCTTGGGAGCGGAGACCTCAGCAGCGCGCTTGGCCTCCGCTCTCCTTCTTTGGCCGCGACTCCTTCTATCGCGCTCGGCCACCTGCCAACCCTCTTCGGGTACGGCAGTCGTGCCAGACGCGGAAGGCCTCGTCGCAGCCTCGCTGGTCGTCGCCGGTGGTTTCGTTGCGGGCGGCTTCAGCGGTCCGGCAGGAGCCGGCGCCGTCTTCCTCCTCAGGGCAGGTCCCTTCGGAGCGGGGCCGGGGCCTTTGGGCTTAGGCCCGGCCGCGGCCGCGGCGTAGCTCCCCACGCGGCCACCCTGACAAGGCAGCGGGGCGGGGGCTGGTGCCGTATGTGGCCGCTTATCTGCGGCAAGCGGCGGCCGGACACGTGGTTCTGGAGGCAGCCTTGCCTCCAGAACGGCGAAGCGCGCATCGACAATTTTGCCCACTGCGTCGATTATCGCGCGCAGGGACTCATCCGGCAATCCTCCCACCGCAGGGGTTGGCATCGGGGTCGGCAGCGGGGTCGGCGCCTCCAGTTGAGCCTCCACCGGGGCCCGCTCCGAGACGCTTGGCGACTTCGTCGCCGTGGCGCGAGTCGTCCTCCTCGCTACCGGGACAGGTGTCGGCTCGGTGGCCGTGACGGCTTCAGCCGGCGGTGTGCCCTCCGCAGCGGGGGGCGTCCTCCTCGCCGCAGGGACGGGTTTCACCGCGGCAGCTGTTTTGCGCGCCTTGGCCGACGGCTTTGGCGCAGGCGGTAGGAACTGCGCCATCTGGGCCCGCAGGTCGGCCATGTCTTTGGCCAACATGCGGTTTACCCGACGCACCGACTCCAGCTCGGACTCCAACTGGCGGTTCAAGTCCCGCAAGCCTGAGACCTCGCCACTAAGGCGGGCATTTTCAGCCTGCAGGTCCAGGGGGCCGTCGCTCGCAGCAGGCGCCACCTCACGCCGAGGGGTGGCCGACCTTCTTCCTGCTACTGCGGCCCCTCGCCCCCTGCGAGAAGCCGGCACCTTCGGTGGAGGCATGATGGTCCCGCTCCCCTCGGAGTCGGCGCCCGAGCTGCCTCCCTTGCTCAGGGGGCGCTTTCGCACCTGCGAGGGGAGGGCCTCCTCCCTGGTCTTCTCAGCCGTCGCCACAGGACGCGGCGACGACTTAGCGGGGGCTTTAGCGTCCGACCCGCTTTCTCCTCTGGACGGCCCTGCGGATACACCGCCCTCGTCCATCTTAGCGGCAGATCTGCTGCCCTCATCCACGGACGGCTCTGCGACGTCACTGTCGCCCTCGTCCGTAGACGGCTCTGCAGCATTTCTGCCACCATCCTCCTTTTCAGCGGCGGCAGCCTCTCTCCGCGTACGCCGCTCCTCCATCCTCCTCTTGTAGCTGGAAGCCTGCCCCCGGCTCTTCCTGGGCGACTTCCGCTTCACTTTTTGGGCCTCCACGATTTGTGCCGGGCCCTCGGCGGACGCCTCAAGTCCTGAGGACGAGGCGTCGTTTAGGTCAGTTTTTGATCGGCTTAACCGGGCCTTGGGGTGAAGATCGCTACGATCCCCGTCGTTATTTATTTTTAATTTTTGCGTATCCATTATTGATCCCACGATTATGGGAGATACAATACGTCGACCCGGGCAGAGATCCCTTTACCCGGGCAAGCCTACATTTACCAACCAGGGGGGCAGCCGGTACCCTGGCTGGAGCGTGCTAAGAACAGAACAACCCATCTGCCATGCATCTTCTCGCCGCACGCCAGAACTTAAGATTCTGGGTGATTTCCGAGTCCGAATGTTACTTCGGACTCTTTATAGAGGTTGTCTTCCTCGCGGTCCGGGCGGTTAAGCCAAGACCCTCGCTCCTGAAGCTAAGACAAGCAAAGAATCAGGTTTACGATGTGTGGGCGGTGGCAAGGGCCTGCCCAGCCCTCAAATGAATGAGTGACTGAGCCCGTCCCGATATTTCGCGTCCTATAACCTCTACTACGACTGTAGTAGAGTAAGGAGCGAAATCGCGCAGATATTCGCTACGGACGACAGTACAACAGAAGAACTGGGGACCGCCGCCCGCACCCAGGGTACACCGCGTGGAGGTTTCTGGGATAGTACCCCAGGTTCCCGACCCCTGACCTAGGCCAATTTCATATGATGGCGTTTGGTCAACAATTATATTCCCAAGCAGAGTTGACGTTAAAATATGGCGTCTACCCCAAGTAATTGAAATAATAGCAGGAGAATGATGAATGATACAATTTAATTTTCTCTTTTAAAATTAAATTTAAATGTGAAATTTATTCAACGCAAATCTTTCATTAATTGAAGTGAGTTGAATAGGAAAGAATTTAGACTATTACACCATGTCAACTAAATAGATAGACATAAAAGAGTTAAAGTTTTTAAAAGCTAAAAACTGATATTGAAAAAAAAAATTCGGCATTTAAGCGAAACTGATAAAAAAATCGGCCAAATGCGAGTTGTACTCGCGCACGAAGGGTTCCGTAAAACTAAAAAAAAACAGGTTTGTTGTATGGGAGCCCCCTTAAATATTTATTTTATTTTATTTTTAGTATTTGTTGTTATAGCGGCAATAGAAATACGTCATCTGTGAAAATTTCAACTGTCTAGCTATCACTGTTCTTGAGATACAGCCTGGTGACGGACGGATGGACGGACGGACAGTGAAGTCTCAGTAATAATGCCCCGTTTTTACCCTTTGGGTACAGAATTATAAAAACATAGTTATCGGCAATAGTATAACTATAATTGTATTTGTTCAATAATTAATTAATAAGTAAAATCGGTAATATAATGATGTTTAAAATAACTATAATACTCCTGATAACTTAATTAAATTTATTACTGTTTGTGCATACAGCACAGGTTAATAGTTACGAATACTACCAACCCTTACTTTGCTTGTAGATGTCGTAAAAGATGGCTAAGAGCGCTATATAGACTTGGTCATCTCTACTTGATATCATTTGGTCAATAATTACATTCCTGCGAAAGGTTGACGTCAGATAGATAAGTGGTTATAAAACTATTACCAATAACTTTGCAATATGTTACAATAAGAAGAGGAGAATGATGATTATAACTCGTGATAAATAAATAAAATTAAAAATTTAGGAAACATAAAAATAGTATCTAAAATTCTTGAGAATGCATCAAAGCGTAGGTATCCTTTTTTTTTTTTTTTTTTTTTGTGGTGGGCCATGGACGTCGCACCCTGCCAAATCGGTCTGGGGTGACGGAAGAGGCGGCGCGCAACCCCATTGACCCACCCTGCAAGCACCTCTTCTTCGCCGTGCGAGCGGGCCAACGGTACCCGATATCAAAGCGTATCCTTTTTTTTTTTTTGCCGTGGGCCATGGACGTCGCACCCCGCCAAGTCGGTCCGGGGTGACGGAAGAGGCGGCGCGCAACCCCATTGACCCACCCTGCAAGCACCTCTTCTTCGCCGTGCAAGCGGGCCACCGGTACCCGATTTTGGTCTTCGGTGGCCCGCTCGGCGGTATGCCCTCTCGGGCTCCTCTCCTGTCGACGCCCCGACAGCTTTCGCCGTCGAGGCGTCGTCCTCACGCGGTGGCCTCACGTCGGGTGACCGGACAATACCCCGGTCCGATCACCCGAAGCCTCGGTTAGGGCGGCATCAGGCGCAGATATTCGCGCCTGCGCCGCCCCGGCCGCTGACGGCGGCCCGGGTCACGGGAATCCTCCCGGACTCGTTCCGCCGTCTCCTTCTGCGAGATAACAGCCTCGCAGAAGGCGGCGACCGCGTCCCAGTTCCTGACGCTGTCGACCATCGCTCTCGCGACAGCCGGCAGCGTCAGGTCGGCACCGATTACAGCGACGAGGTCACGGCGCTGCCCGTCCCAACTCGGACACACCTGCAGTGTGTGTCTCGCCGTGTCCTCGTCACTGCTGCAATGGTGGCAGGCCGGAGTCCACTCCCTATACGCGACCGTGTGCAGGTACAGACCGAAACACCCGTGCCCTGACAATACCTGCACCAGCCGAAAGGAGAGGACTCCGTGCCGCCGCTCCATCCATTCCATCAGTACGGGCCGGAGGGCCTCGACGGTAACGACACCGTGTCTTGGCCTCTCCAGCCGCGTAACCCAACGGGCGATGACGTCTCGGCGGGCGTCTTCGCGCCAGGTGGCTATCTCGCTCAACGATGGGGAGCCACCTTCGTCGCGCACTGAGGTAACCCGCCGGTAGAGGTCGGAGAGCATCTCCGCCTCTAGGTCCCACGGGGGTGTCCCGGCCAATAGGCACGCCGCCTCTGTCGACACCGTGCGGTACCCGCGAATGGCTCTGACCGCCATGGCTCGCTGTGGCCTCCACAGCACTGCCCTGAGCTGGGCGTTCAGAGCCCTCGCCCACACGGGTGCACCGTACATGGCCATTGAGCGGATCACCCCCGCATACAGCCGTCGGCCCTCGAAACTGGGTCCGCCCACATTCGGCATGAGTCGAGAGAGGGCGGACGCCGCGCCGACCAGCCGGGGAGCAATTTGGCGAAAATGCTCCCGGAACCACCATCGCCCGTCGAGCACCAGACCCAAGTACCTCATATGGGCCTGGATACTGATGTGGATGGAGTTGACGACTAACGATACGCCGATGGGCAGCCTCACACGGGGCCCATGGAATAGTAGGGCCTCCGTCTTGTTTAGGGCCACCCTGAGCCCCAGCGCCTCGATTCGCCTGACCATCTCCTCGGTGCCGAGAGTGGCCAGGCTCGCCGCCTCTTCGAATGTCCTGCCCCGGGCTGTGACGAGCGTGTCGTCAGCATAGCAAGTAATGCTCAGCCCGGGGGGGAGACTGCCTCTCAACGCCCAGTCGTACCCGATGTCCCACAGAGTCGGCCCCAGAACCGACCCCTGCGGAACACCGCACGACATGGGCGTCCGCACAATGTCCCCTCCGGGGCTCGCGTAGAGAACACTGCGCCCCTCCAAATAGTCTGCCACCAGCCGCCTGAGGTACAGGGGCACTCCATGGAACCGGAGCGCCTCCCTGATGCAGCTGAATGGCAGACTATTGAAGGCGTTGGCGATGTCCAACGACACTGCCAACAACACTCCTTTGCCGGCGACAGCCTCCGCGGCCGTCTGCCTCAGGCGTAGCAGGGCCCCGATGGTCGAACGCCCCCTCCGAAACCCAAATTGAGCGTCCGACAGATCGGGCCCCACCTCCTCCAGGTGCTGGACGATGCGGGCAGCGAGGACACGCTCCAGCAGCTTACCCACATCGTCCAGAAGCACAATGGGCCTGTAGGCCGATGGCGAATCCGGGGGCCGTCCCGGCTTTGACAGGAGAACCAACCTCCCTTCCATCCAGCACTCAGGAAACTGTCCAGACGTCAGACAGGCGTTGAACAGTCGCCTGAGGCGAGGTTCGAGATGCTCGAGGAGCAACGTCAACACCCGGACTGGGATTCCGTCCGGGCCGGGGGCCGTGGTGGCGGAACGAATCTTCGCCACGGCTGCCCCCACTTCCGACTCCGTCACGGGCGGAACACTCTCGACGGCCTCCCGGTCGTGATCTGGCGAAGCCATGACCGGGGGCGTGTGCTCCGGCTGCCGCGGGAACAGCTCCTCGACCACTCTACGAAGGAGGTCGGGCTGGAGGGTCTCGGTGAGGGGGGGGCCCTGCGCGCGAAGCTTATTCAGCGACGCGCGATACGGGCGACCCCAGGGGTCACGGTCGAGACCGTCCAGCATCTCCTGCCAACTTGCGTCCTTGGCGGACCGGATGGCCAGCCGAAAGGCAGTACGCGCACTGCGGTACGCCTCGTACAGCTGGCCCTCCCGCTCAATATCGCGGCGACGCCGCCGACTGCGGGTGTAGGACCTTCGGGCACTAATGCACGTCGCACGAAGGTCCGCCAGTCTTGGGGACCACCAGTAGACCCCCTGCCTCGGAGGTAGACGCCGCACCCTGGGCATGGCCGCATCGCAGACCTGCGTTAACGCACTGCGGATGCGGACAGCCTCAGCGTCCACTCCGACCGCTGGGGGTGGTGAGGACAGCCACGTGTTCACGATGGCCGCCTCCGCCAGTAGGTCCCTATCTAGACGCCCCACAGCCCACCGCGGAAATGCGGGAGCCCGGTCCGCCCTGTGACTCCTGCTGAGGTCCCGGAGAGGGGAGACCTCCATTCGGATGTATCGGTGATCCGACAGGTTCTCCGCCTCCTCCAGGACACGCCAGTTCCTCACTCGTGGTGCGACAGCGGGGCTAGCGAACGACAAGTCCACTATCGACCCACCCTGCTGTCGCACACACGTGTTCACTGAGCCTCTGTTTAGGACACAGAGGCCCAGTGACGCCGCCCACTCCACGATCGCCCGCCCGCGATCGTCCGTCATCGGGGACCCCCACGCCGTGGATTTGGCGTTGAAGTCCCCCAGGACCAGGACGAGGCCCGGTGCCAGTCGCCGTATCGAAGCCTCCAAGCCCGACCGCCATGCACTTGAAACACCTCGCAGGCCGGTGCTCCAGCACGGTGACTCGCGCTGAGCTCCAGCCCACGAGGAGCCTGCCTGAGTCGGCCAGTTGCCTGACCGACTCCACTGGGCACTGCACCCAGGCAGCACCTACGCCGCCCGGACCGGGCCGGATGGCGCCAACCCGGACGCTGTCCATGGGACACCCGGTTTTCGAGGCAATGGCCTCCCGGATGTCTTCCACCGTCACGGAGTCGTCCAAACCCGCGATGCGCATTTCGGCGCACTTTACGGGTCTGGCGATTTTGACGCTACCCTCCTCGGCGAACAGACCTCGCAGCTTCGACGCCACGCTATCGGCCGTCCTGGTGCCCTCGGCCCCAGGGAACTCTAAGATCCGAGCCCCTGTCCGGGCCTTGCGGGTCCTGGCCTCGACGCCTCCTATGTCGGAGACGTCGAGCTCCCGCCGGGCTTTCCTCAGAACGGCCTCATAGCTGAGGCCCATTTTTGCCGCCTCAGGCAGCACAGTGATCACCACTGCGGCTGTCTTCGGCGGCCGGAGCCCCTTGCGCAGCCTCTTCTTCTTCGTGCCACCTCCTCCGGCTCCTGCCTGGGGGGCGACGACCTCAGCGGCGCGCTTGGCCGCCGCTCTCCTCCTCTGGCCGCGACTCTTTCTGCCGCGCTCGGCCACCTGCCAACCCTGTTCGGGCGTAGCGGGCGTGCCGGGCGCTGAGGGCGTAGTCGCGGCCGCGCTAGTCGTCGCCGGCGGTGTTGGTGCGGGTGACGACTGCGTTCCGGCAGGAGCCGGTGCCGTCTTCCTCTTTGGAGCGGGCCTCTTCGGCTTGGGCCCAGCCGCGGCTGCGGCGTAACTCCCCCCCACGCGGCCACTCTGACAGGGTAGCGGGGCGGGAGTTGGTGCCGCATACGGCCGCTTGTCCGCGGCGAGAGGCGGCCGAACTCGTGGTTCCGGAGGCAGCCTTGCCTCCAGAACGGCCAAGCGCGCATTGACCATATTCCCTATGGCGTCTATAATGGCGCGCAAGGCCTCGTCCGACACGCCCCCCACCGCAGGCAGTGGGATCGGTGTTACCGGCTGGACCTCTGCCGGGGCCTGCTCCACGGCGGCGACATTTGGCGTGCTGGCGTTGGTCGGCGGCGCACGCTTCGCGGTCAGAGGCGTCTTCGGCGCGGTGGCAACCGCTGGACGGCCGTCGCCTCGGGGCGGCTTCGGAGCGGTGACGACGGCGACAGCTCCTCGGCGGCTAGCACTAGCCGGCGGCGCAGTTGGCGCAGGCGGTACGAGCCGCGCCATTTGGGCCCTCAGCTCAGTCACGTCCTTGGCGAGGACGCGGTTGGCCCTCCGCACCGCGGCCAGCTCCGACTCCAGCCGGCGGTTCTGGGCCCTGACACCTCAGGCCTGACACCTCGCCACCAAGGCGGGCGTTTTCGGCCTGCAGGGCCTCCATATTTGCGGCTGGGGCGCTCGCGCGGGCACCAACGGCCGCCACTTCGGTGGGAGGGATGCTGGACAACACCCCCAGCACCCTCGCGGCGGCCGCCTCGTTGTCGGCCTGCCTGCCAGTTTCCGCGCCTCCGCGCACTCCGCCGGCCGGGGAGTGGGTCGCCCTTCCCGACGCCGCGGCCCCTCGCCCTCTGCGAGAGGCCGGCACTTTAGGAGGAGGCATGATGACCACACTCCCCTCGGAATCGGCGCCTGAGCTGCCCTCCCTATTTAGGGGGCGCTTCCGCACCTTCGAGGGGAGGGCCTCCTCCCTTACCGTCAGGGCCGCGGTCAGGGCCGCCACCGCAGGGCGCGGCGACGACCTGGCGGCGGCGTCTTCCTCAGCCGACCCGCTTACCTCCTTGGACGGCTCTGCGGAACTACCGCCCTCGTCCATCACATCGGCAGATCCACTGCCCTCGTCTTTGGACGGCTCTGCGACAGAATTGTCGCCCTCGTCCGTTGACGGCTCTGCAGTGGATCTGCCGCCGTCCTTGTCAAGCTCACGCGCGTAACGCTCGCGGATTTCGGCATTCCGCTTCTTCTCGCGAGCGTTCGCTTTCGCAGCTTTCCCCCATGTGAAGCGTGCCTGTCGACGCTTCTTCGTCTTCAAGAGGGGGAGGGGGCCTCCTTGGTCGGTGCCGGGCCCTCGGCAGACGCCTCAAGTCCCGAGGACGAGGCGTTGTTTGTGCCAGTTTTATTTTGCCTTGGCAAGGCCGTAGGTTGGGAATCCGAAGCTTCCCCGTCTTTATTATTTTTTGTAGGCAATTCCATTTTGTTCCCACGATTATGGGAGAAATAAACGGTCGACCCGGGCAGAGATCCCTGTACCCGGGCAAGCCTACATTTACCAACCAGGGGGTCGGCTGGTACCCTGGCTGGAGCGTGCTAGGAACAGAACAGCCCATCTGCCATGCATCCTCTCGCCGCACGCCAGAACTTAGGATTCTGGGTAATTTCCGAATTCAAATGTTAATTCGAACTCTTTATAGAGGTTGTCTTCCTCGCGGTCCGGGCGGTTAAGCCAAGACCCTCGTTCCTGATACTACGCCTCACAACAACTTGTCTTGAAGCAAGATATCAGGTTTACGATATGTCGGCGGTGGCATAAGCCTGCCCAGCCCTCAAATGAATGAGTGACCGGGCCCGTCCGAAATTTCGCCTCCTGTATCCTCTACAAATAGAGGGTCAGGAGCGAATTGGGGCTCAACCCATCGCTGGGGAACCCCCCCCCGCGCCAGAGATTCGCTACGGGCGACAATTCGACAGAGGGATCTGGGGGACTGTCGCCCGCACCCAGGGTACACCACGCGGAGGTTTCTGGCGTCGTACCCCATCAAAGCGTATCCTGGAGATATCTTAGAAAGCGACTAATAGAAAAAAATAATTTATATACAAGCTTTAGATCTGAAATAATTTGACCGTAAATTTTCTATTCTTTCTAATAGTTAGCCTAATTATTGACGTAGTTCTCTGTTTCAAGTCCATTATCTTGCAAACAATATTATATGTTTGTATCCTTTAGTTGTATCTTTCAGTATTCACGAGAAAGTATCGTGACTACATATGTTACGCATTCAAATATTTACTTTTCTTCTTCTATTTTGACCATATACGTCACCTTCATTGAAATTCGCCTTCAGATCCATGTGCAATGAGAAAAATATTGGATTATAACTACGCGCTGATTATACACTATGATTCGGTTTTATTATTTTTTTTCTTATTGCTCATGGTGGCAAACGAGCAAAAATACACCTGATGGTAAGTGTTACTGCCGCTCATGGACCTTTGCAATTAAAAGGGTATAGCTAGGTCATTGCCTACCAATACAAACCCACCCAATTAGGGCTTCCAGCTCTCTCGCTCGCCAAACAAAGCGCAACAGCATATAGTCATTGCTCAGACGTCGATGTTCTGCGAGAGTGTGGTACTTCCCCAGACAGACCAACCCGCGTCTGTAGACAGAAATCTATCAACAGCTTGTCCTACCACCAATAACTCACCTTTCTTTTATAATAACTCTCTTCTCAATAACGTTACCTTTTTTCAGTAACCTTTCTCTTCTTAATCTCTATTCCTACCTTACTCATCCTTAATAATACCCATCATCATCAAGCAATGTTTTAATTCATCATCTATATACGCGAATTTAGTCGTATATATATAGTAGTATTGTTGAATACTCTAATGAGGAGTATGTAAATAAAACTGTAGACTAATATAATGCTGGTATATTACGTGAAATAAACAAAAAATTATAGAATATAATATTAAATACACGTGCGTGCTGTGCGCTCAGAAAGCGAGAATGCCCGAACCGCCGTCGGCTGTAGCTCGCCGCCACCGGCCCCCGCGCAGCTCCGCACCGCCCAGACGGCGCCTGCTCGGCGCCAACATCCTCCCCGGGTTGATTGTATCAAGAGTTTGGAAGTGGGCAAATGTTATTGAAGCCTCGAAGCATGATTCCTCGGGAAGTTTTTAGCTCAGCAACTCTCGTGAATCTGTCACCGCCGGGTATCACCTTAGTGACACGTCCTAATGGCCACAATAGTGGTGGCTGACCCTTTTCCTTAATAAGGACTAAGGTCCCAACGGCAAGTTGTGGTTCTGTGGAGTGAGTCCATTTTGTCTTGCTCTGAAGTAAAGAAACATACTCAATATGAAAACGATTCCAAAAATGTTGCTTAATGTTTTCAATTCGTTGATAACGCTGCAGGCTGGTGATATTGACGTCATCAATCTGAGGGTGCGGAACAGACATAAGCGATCGTCCAATTAAAAAGTGAGCTGGAGTTAGGACCGTTAAGTCTAGAGGATCAGAGGATATAGGAGTAAGTGGACGCGAGTTTAGAACTGCTTCTATCTGAGTCAAGCAAGTGGCCATTTCTTCGTAGTTGAAATGTGTTAACTGAAGTAATCTTTTCAAGTGATGTTTGGTTGAGCGGACAGCTGCTTCAGCTAAGCCGTTGAAATGTGGTGTATATTGTGGAACAAATGAAAACTCGATACCTAATTGAGCTACTTCATATGAAATATCAGACTCTTGTAGAAAACGTTGTAGTTCATTACAAGTGCCTACAAAGGTGCTAGCGTTATCAGATAAAATACTTATGGGCTTACCACGTCGAGACACAAATCTGTTTAAGGCCGCCATATAGGCTTCCTTTGTGAGATCTGTAACGAGTTCAATATGTATACATTTAACTGCCTGACATACGAAGATACACAGGTAAGATTTTATAAGCTTACACCCTCTACCCTTTCGGTCTGCTAAGAGTACTGGCCCAGCATAATCCACGTTACAATGAAGAAACGGAAACTCTAGTTCCGTTCGAGTGGTTGGCAGTTGACCCATGATGGGTTGAACGGTTTGACTTCTGTACCTAAAACATTTAATGCATTGTTTAACAATCGTTTTTGATAAGTTCCTGCCACCGAGAGGCCAATAAGTCTGTCGTAAATTTGCTAATAGAAGTTGTGGTCCCGCATGCAGCAGCTTGACATGCTCTTTTCGGAAAACACATATTGTGAAATGATGTTTACTACAAAGTAAAATAGGATGTTTCACATTAAAGTCATAGGGAGCATTGTCAAGTCTGCCGCCTACACGAATGACACCATCGCCATCTACGAAGGGACTGAGTGCTTTCAGCCTATTTTTACGGGGTAGCGATTTGCTAGACCGAAGGAGATTGGATTCGTTTGGGAACATTTCAAGCTGGGCAATTCTAATAATACAAGTTAATGAATCGTTAAGCTCAAAGGATTGCAATGTTCCTTGTTTTTTGTTTAGGTTATTTTTGCAATTGTAAATAAATCTCTTTATGTAGCCTAATATCCTTTGTAAATGATCTATATCTGAGTATTTGTGTATTAATTTTGAAATTAATGATTTATCATCCTTGCTTATTTGATAAGATTGTAACTGATTATATGTACTATCGTCCATTTTAAACTGGTTTACGTGTGACGAAACTATTTCTGACAGATCCTGTTTTAAAGTGGGGATTTTTGGCCAATGGCTCTGATCTTTATTTAAAAAATTCGGCCCGGACCACCAAAGTGAGTTGTCAATAATTAAATCAGCCTTACAACCACGAGAGATGACGTCAGCCGGGTTTCTTTTTGTGTCAGTGTATCGCCATTCGTGGCCTGCAGTACTTTCTTGAATTTCACTTACACGGTTACGAACAAATGGTTTCAAAAGATTAGCTTTTGTTCGTAACCAACACAATACAATAGTCGAGTCGCTCCAAAAATAGCATCTACTAAATGTAAGAGTCAACGAATCAAGAACCTTAGTATACAATCGTGATCCCAACAATGCAGCAGCTAGTTCAAGACGCGGAATAGTGGATTTTTTTATTGGGGCTACTCTACTCTTGGAAATCAAGAGTTGTATATGAAATTTACCATTGCCGTATAGTGATCGAGTGTAAATTACTGAGCCATAAGCTCGTTCACTCGCATCTGTGAAAATATGAAGTTCATGTACAGGGGAGTCAATAAAAACACGTCGAGGAATTTTTAAATTGTTTAAGCTAGGTAAAGCGTTGGCAAAGGAGACCCAGTCATCGCGTAATTGTCTAGGAACTTCAACGTCCCAATCACAATTGGCAACCCATAGTTGCTGCATGATTATTTTGGCTTCTACTATGCAAGGTCCAACCAAACCTAGCGGATCAAATATTTGACTAATAACGGATAATATGTGTCTTTTAGTGATCCTTTCTTTATATTTTATGTCAATAAGGAACCCTAAAACATCTGATTCGCATAACCATTGCAACCCTAAAGTTTTGGTAGAAACATTGTTTCCTTCTGAAATATTTAACATGTCAAACTGTTGTGACGCTCCTGGAATCTGAGCTAGAATCTGATTACTGTTCGATTTCCATTTACGGAGAAAGAATTTAGCAGATGATAAAATAGCGTTAACTTGATTCGCCATTTTTATTGTATCGGATAGGATATCGCAACCACTCAAATAATCGTCAACGAAGAAGTCGTTTTGTATCGAAGCCTTTACTTGGTCATCGGGAGTGGTATCAGCAAGCGCTATGGTTAGCAGTACGTAAGCAATTCAAACAGACATTGAGTTCTTTGGCCTTGGTAATACGTGATGTAACAGGAAGACTACGGAAAACGTCACAGGAATATAAAAGATGCGGCTTAGAACACATTGGGCACTGCAATACCCTAGTTGATTCATTAAACTGTTGCGTAATTTGGTCATTATTCTCTTTAATAGTTACATAGCTCTTTTGGTTATTTTTTAAAGGTTTATTTAATTTTTCTTCTATGGTTTCTAATAAATCGGCTTTATTATTTAGGTAGGTACAAAATTGTAAAAGAGTAGGTGAATTATCTATAGAGCTTCGGTATTCTTCCCAGTCTCTATTGGTGACGGAATCTAATTTATTTGACATCATGTATATAATTATTGTGTCCCAATGTTCTACTGGTTCATTTAGAGATTTTAATGCTCGAATATTTTTATTTATAACATCAACTAGAAGGCGTAATGTAGCACTAGATTCTTTCATAATTACTTGTACGTTAAATAATGTTTGTAAATGATTATTTATTAAAAGTCTACTGTTGTCATATCGTTCACAAAGCAAGCTCCATGCAGTTTCATAATTATTAGCTTTAAAATCTATGTTGGCAATAACTTGATGTGCAGTGCCTTTTAAAGAAGCACGAAGGTAATGGAACTTGCTTATGTCATCGATATTTGAACTGTTATGAATCAACGATAAGAATGTGTCTTTATACTCCAGCCAGGACTCTAGACCGCCGAAAAAGGTGGGTAGATCTATTTTGGGTAAGCGTACAAAATTCTTTGAACTACCTGTTTGGATTGTCGAACCCGTTACAGATCCTTCCTCGCGAATGTCAGTGATTGGGGTCAGCAAGGTGCGAGCTTGTGCGGCTAGCGAGTGAAACCATTCCTCGAACTTTGATCGTTCAGCATATGCCTCATCCGGTTGCTCTGATAACACCTCAATCTCCAGCTGTAACTGGTCAAATGTATCATATATAGCTTCAAATTTTGAAAAGCGACCATCTAGTTCACTGCGTTGCAAGGCAGACAAAGATTTGCAAGTGAGAATTACACTGAGATAGTTACTGAAATTAGTTAATTTAGCTTTAAATGCACTGCGTTTTTTAATAAGAATTTCGAGATTTGCCATGTTTGAAATATTCTTAAATAAAAATGCGTAAGCGGGAAGCTATTATATAGTATTATTTTATGTGAAGAATAGCAATTGCAATAGACTAAGAAGTTATATTTAAGAAGGTATGTTAGTAAGACTACAATGATGGTATGCACCTTATCCAAAGAATACAAGGCAATTAATTTTGAAAGGTAGGTTAATCGAGCGCCGCGGCAGCTAAAGATGTAGATATGAGCTGTGGGTACGTGTCATGTAATGCTACAGGCAAAAGATTTAGCGATTAAATTGTAGCACCTGTATATAGATGCGTCGACACCAATAGGAAAATGTATCAGATTATGTATTATATTTTATATATACAGATAACTACTAGTTAGCGATACCGATTGCAAGACTCAGATGGAAAGGATCTAAGCAAAATTTTATATTTTATTAATAACAAAATGGCGGTTTTGTATTTGTTGGAAGGGATTGTAGACGGGTAATTAATTGGAACGACTCACAAAATTATCATGTCCTAGCCCAAATAAACGATGTTAGTCCTTGGGCAATATGTTGCAGACTCGATGATACGTCGTAAGTTTGAATTCTCTTTCTTAATGGATGTTTCACTTTCCGATTGACGCAACAAGGCTGCTTGGCGTGCCGTTTATTTTGATGTTTTTACACGTAATCTTGATTTTATAGACGGCGAAGGACCATTATGTTGAATACTCTAATGAGGAGTACATATGTAAATAAAACTGTAGACTAATATAATGCTGGTATATTACGTGAAATAAACAAAAAATTATAGAATATAATATTAAATACACGTGCGTGCTGTGCGCTCACGCTCAGAAAGCGAGAATGCCCGAACCGCCGTCGGCTGTAGCTCGCCGCCACCGGCCCCCGCGCAGCTCCGCACCGCCCAGACGGCGCCTGCTCGGCGCCAACAAGTATATATATATATATATATATATATATATATATATATATATATATATATATATATATATATATATATATATATATACACTACCGTCCAAAAGTTTGGAAGCAGCAAGGTAAAATCGAATAAAACCAAACTAAGTCATTTAAATTTAAATGTATTGATAAAAAAATAAAGAACAAACAGAAACTAACTTAAACAAAATAAAAAAATAATATACAATGGTAAATTAGATTAAATTTTAGCTTCATCAAAGTGTCCACCTTTCTCCTTTATAATCTTCTCACATATTCTGGGCATTCTATTAATCAATTTTTTAAAATAATCTTTATCTAATTTGTTCCATTCGTTCTCTAATAGCTGCCACAAATGTTCTGAGCTCGTAGGACAACGACTTTTCACCCTCCTGTCAAGTTCATCCCAAACAAGTTCAATGGGAGAAAGATCAGGGGATTGAGATGGCCATTGCATGATGTTTAAAATGTTTTCAGCTTTTTTCTTGTTTAAAAAGTTCTGGCACAATTTAGACGAATGCTTAGGATCATTATCCTGTTGAAAAATGAATCCAGAACCAATGAGACTTAGTCCACTGGGTATGGCAGAATCTTGGAGAATTTTTAAATAGCCTTCCTTGTTTAATTTTCCGGTTATCCTCACAAGATTGCCGGGTTTACTGTTGCCAAAACACCCCCAAACCATGACATTACCACCACCATGTTTGATGGTAGGCACTGTACATGCCTCTGAAGCCCTCTCTTCTTTTGACCGGCGTACAAAGACACGTCTATTGGATCCGAAAATCTGAAATTTTGATTCGTCACTCCAAACGACATTTTCCCATTGTTCTATAGTCCAGTTTTTATGCGCTTTTGCCCATTCTAGTCTATTTTTCTTATGTCGATTTGTTAGTTTGGGTTTTTTAGCAGCAACACATCCTCTTAATCCCGCAGACAGTAAGCGTCTTTTAACAGTAGTTGTTGAAATGGGTGTTTCTCGCGTATCATTCAGAGCTGCAGTGATCTGTGGTGCAGTTAAGCGTCGATTCCGTTTAGAAAGACCTCTAATGAAGTTGTCCTCTTGATTTGTTGTGGATTTGGGCCTACCAGATCTCTTTCTATCTTCATTTTTCCCCGTTTCTTGTTTTCTAGCAAGGGTATAGTGGACACCTTTACAAGAAATTCCGAGCCTTTCTGCGATTTGACGTTCACTGTATCCTTCCTCGCGTAGAGTGCAAATAGCGCTTCGCTGTTCAAGCGTGATTTGCTTGCGTTTTGCCATTTTCAGAAGAAAAAATACGGTCAAAGTAGTAGCCGATATCTTTCGAATACAGACAATGTTAATATCACAACTTTCACGTGCCAATGCTCAAGTGCGACTGAATAAGGTCTAAAAAAGTTAAAACCAGCAAACATTATCAATAAAACTACACCATTGCATAGGATAAAGTAGCCGACGGATTAAGTCATAAAACACGTGTTTCGTCAATATTAAGGAATTCCATAAAACTTGATGAATGTAGGATAATAATCCTTTTGTGCTTGTGTAGACAGTCGTAAAAGGTTGTAAAACTTAAGATTATTGCTAATTTTTACCGCTATTAGTCGGCATTTATTTGTTTTGTTTGAAAACAGGTGTGCTTCCAAACTTTTGGACGGTAGTGTATATATATATATATATAAACCGGATTACTCAAAAAATAATCAACGGAAATATAATTATAATACGATGCGAGAATTGAATGTCCTATAATAATTCACGGTTGTGTGTGTTAAGATTGGAATGGATTTCCAATAGGTGTGGGTTCGAATCCCACGTAGGACAATCATTTTTCACTCGTAATCGGTTTTTTTATAAATAATCAAGCATATTAAATGCTATATTTCAGTAATTTGAATTCATTTTTTTATAACCTATAAACCAAATGATAACAGTACTTATAATGTGAATAATAAAACGCACATTCGTTATTTTTATCACTGGTGACCGTATTTTTTAGTTTAGTCAACACTTGCTCCACATTCGCGATATCTAAAATCAACATTTTACATTATCAATGTTTATATTTCTGGTTACTTAATATTATTTTTATTGTGTCATACTATTAATGGTTTGATCAAATGTTGTATAAAAATATATATTTACATTCATCGTATATAAGCCGTACGTTATATTAATAATGTTTACGAGTATATCTATATATATCTATACATATAATAAATCAGTAGAAATACCGTGTCTGTACATTTGATAAATTAATTAAAAAATTATCTAGGCAGTAAGAAAAAACTAACAGAATATAAAAGCATTTTTTGGAATTTCTTGTCTGTCTGTATGTCTGTAATCGCTAATCTCCGAAGTTACTGAACGGATTGTTTAGCAGTTCTGATAAAAAGATTAAGCCCAATTCAGAGCAACACTTAGTATTTGTTTCATTGAAACATGATGTCTGTAAAAAAAGGTTATGGTCATTTAGGTTTTTAAAATCACCGCTCGCCTATTATGTCACTAGAAGGTTCAATTCAAAATAATTATTTAATTTATCTATAGTGTAAGGAAAGTATTTGTGTTACTTAATATATAGTAGTTTCATCAATTCAGGTCATATACATCCCACTACTGGGCTCAAACCTCCTTCAAAGTTGAACGGAAGTTGACATAATATATAACATTAGTCAGGTAGTCAAAATAACTATTATAACTATTTGTGATAAAAAAAAATGTTTTAATTAGTTAATAATATATAATTTAGCTATACATTAATAAAATGCATGATTTATTTAGTTTGTTAAATGAGCAATAGATGTCTCTAAAATTTAGTTTAAAACTTTAAATCATTTTTTCGTTATATTTTCAAAAGCTACTACATTAACTTCTTGAACTTAGTAAAGGTACTTTGGGTGGAAAACTCTCAGCACTCACCTAACAGTCCGAGTAAAGTTGTCATAGCCATCTGCGACTAACGACTAAGTCAAACACGAAAAAGAAAAGTGAAGTCCACATCGTAGAGCGTACAAAACGTACATTCTTAGTTAAGATGCTACTGCTGCTGCTGGGGGAGTATGCAAAGTGCACCCTTTTTTGTTTTTGTTTGGTAGGCTATAGTCTGGACACGGCCATTCCTTCCGGGGCAACAGAAGGGCGTCGTGTGGCACCATAACGCATCGTGTTCTCTGCCCAAACCATCAGGCTGGCCTCTAGTACCGCTTACTTGACACCCGTGGCTGGTCCGGGGGTTTACCCTTCCAGGTATCGTCTCCGTCTACACCCCGGCAAACAACAGTGTTGTATCGCCCTCACGCGGTCGGTGTCTCTGCGGGTGGTAGATTAATTCCCATGGTCCATCTACTTGTGAATTCAGTTAGGATGGCAACAGGTGCAGGTACCGCGCCTGTGACGTCCGATGCACCGGCGACAGAGTGTGTCAGCATGGAGTCTCCTCTGTGACACACTCCAACGCCTTTTTCTGTGGGACGACTGTCTCGCAAAAGGCGGCGACCGAGTCCGAGTTCCTAACGCTATCGTGCATTGTCTTTACGATAGTCGACAGTGCCAGTTTGGCACCGATGATTGCGATGAGTGCACGGCGCTGTTTTGCCCAGGCCACGCAAACTTTAAGCGTCTGCAGCGCCGTCTCCGCCTCGCAATCGCTGTAGTGGTTAGACGGTGCGCTCTCCCTCCTTGCGACCGTGAGCAGGTACACGCCGAAGCAACCATGCCACATCACTACACCAGTCACTTTAGCAATAGTGCTGTTACTGCCGCCTGTTGCTGCATATGTGCGAGGGCTTATTTTTTTACATTTTTATACACTGTTGATAGCATAGAGTACGTTTCAAGCAGCTTGCAGAGCACTTGAAGGTGATCAGTGCTGAGATGACACCCTTGAATAGGCCTGTAATATTCATAGCCCTATTAGTTTGAGTCTTTTGCTTTTAATGATGTAATTGTTTTACAGTCTTTCAAATCCTTTGACATTATTATAAAACATAAAAGATATCCATCTGAAGATATTCTACGCTACTAAAACACGACATGAACCATGAAATTCATTTTTATTAATTCTTTCGTATTGAAAGCCATTTATTATATATTTATCCGTGCGGTTGCGAAGTTAGAATACAATTCACCAACCGCTTTCTTACCCGTGGGTCGATCACCCACGAGACGACTAAAGGACATCGTACATATCATACATCTGTGAAAGAAAAGGAAAACTCGAAACAAAACCCTACGTCTGACCAGCGTGATATAGTAGGTCAATTTCCCTCCCATTACGGACGAGGCTTGAGCCCAATAGTGGGCCGTATATAAGCTGAGATGATAGATGTCCATGTCCCCAGGTAGCCTTGAAAAGACTTATCTGAGCAGAGCAATCTTACCAAAATGAGGAGACAGCGTAAAATAACTTTGAAAGTAACTGCAGCTGCATTACTTCTTGGTGGTAAAAGAACTTTGTTTACAAACCCGATAGATTTATGAAGCAATGAAACACCGAGATGTTCAATAACACGAAACTGCGACACATTCAAAGTATTTTTTGTTTTATTGTGTACGGTGGTAAACGAGCAAGCAGCATGCACTTATTTTTTTGGCAGACCATGCTCTGGACACACTCCTTGCATTCCGTCCGCGTGGCTCCATAACCCACCGTTTTCCCTCCCCATCGCCATTGGGCCTTTCAAGGACCATCCCCGATGACGCCCCGGGCCATCGGGCTTCACTCTCACGTGGTCAGCCTCTCCGCGGGTGACGGACTATTCCCCGTTCCAGTTACCCGTGGCTTTGGCTAAAGCAAGTAGATAGGCAGCGTATTACGCAGGTAATCGCGCCTGCTCCGCCCCACCGCCTCTTACAAATGAAGCGGAAATAACACATTGCCACTGTTCAGACGTTGCTTTTCTGAAAGAGTGGGGTACTAGGTCCGACTGGGGGTCGGACCCGCCCGTGGTTGTAGAAAGAATACTATCAACTGTGGCTTTACCACTATTAGTGTTTTTATTAAGGATTTCTGTGTAATCGTTTGCGTTGATTGGACAATGATAAATAAAAAAAAATCGTAGAGGCCGTAGATCGAGCACTACGAGATCATAATGAAAAGTCCTTTCTGTTAAAACTCGAGGAAATAGAACTGATGAGATCAATGCTTCACTGAAGTATTCTTATCTGTGGCCCCAAGTAGGAAAACTGACCCTAAACATCAACATGCAAGCAAAGCCAAGGTCACCATTCACATTAGTGTTGCCCAAATGCAAGACCAAGACTTGCTGCAAGAGTTTCACAGTGCTCACTTAGACATGATTTTACGATTTTCTTAGCAAAGAAAGGATTGTCAACATTTCGTATTCTTACAAGTAATACCAGTACCTTCACGGAAGAAAAATAGCCCCACTTCCGTTTAGTGGTATGTACCTAATTATTGATAGATGTACAGTTACTGCCACTAGATAAATAGAATTTCATTAATTTACTTGGATTTTTAATGTCTATATGGGGTTTTTTTATTTCTATTAAAACAAGTGACTTTGTGTTATTCTAAAAGCAAAAGTTGCAAGATTTGCGGGCCTTGCATTTGGGCAACACTAATTCACATGCTTAAGAATTTGCCAATGTTTTAAATAAAATTGGAGAAAGAGAAAGGAGGACGCCTTGGTGAAAATGGTCAAGTGGCTGCCGGAAATACTTGGTCGCGTTTGAATTTTAAGTTTCAAATATGGGTGCGTAGTAAAACTGAATGTCACGCGGACGAAGTCGCGGGCATCAGCTAGTTTACAATATATTATTTTAATCCCCGTGGTGACGAAGTAAAAGTACAATTCACCACCCTCTATCTTACCCGTAGGTGTTCATAAGAGATCGGGACGGCCCCCGGATTCGCCGTCGGCCTACAGGCCCATTGTGCTTCTGGATGATGTGGGTAAGCTGCTGGAGCGTGTCCTCGCTGCCCGCATCGTCCAGCACCTGGAGGAGGTGGGGCCCGATCTGTCAATTTGGGTTTCGGAAGGGGCGTTCGACCATCGGGGCCCTGCTACGCCTGAGGCAGACGGCCGCGGAGGCTGTCGCCGGCAAAGGAGTGTTGTTGGCGGTGTCGTTGGACATCGCCAACGCCTTCAATAGTCTGCCATTCAGCTGCATCAGGGAGGCGCTCCGGTTCCATGGAGTGCCCCTGTACCTCAGGCGGCTGGTGGCAGACTATCTGGAGGGGCGCAGTGTTCTCTACGCGAGCCCCGCAGGGGACATTGTGCGGACGCCCATGTCGTGCGGTGTTCCACAGGGGTCGGTTCTGGGGCCGACTCTGTGGGACATCGGGTACGACTGGGCGTTGAGAGGGAGTCGCCCCCCCGGGCTGAGCGTTATTTGCTATGCTGACGACACGCTCGTCACAGCCCGAGGCAGGACACTCGAAGAGGCGGCGAGCCTGGCCACTCTTGGCACCGAGGAGATGGTCAGGCGAATCGAGGCGCTGGGGCTCAGGGTGGCCCTAAACAAGACGGAGGCCCTACTATTCCATGGGCCCCGTATGAGGCTGCCTATCGGCGCCTCGTTAGTCGTCAACTCCATCCGCATCAGTATCCAGGCCCATATGAGGTACTTGGGTCTGGTGCTCGACGGGCGATGGTGGTTCCGGGAGCATTTTCGCCAAATTGCTCCCCAACTGGTCGGCGCGGCGTCCGCCCTTTCTCGGCTCATGCCGAACGTGGGCGGACCCAGTTTCGAGGGCCGACGGCTGTATGCGGGGGTGATCCGCTCAATGGCCATGTACGGCGCACCCGTGTGGGCGAGGGCTCTGAACGCCCAGCTCAGGGCGGTGCTGTGGAGGCCACAGCAAGCCATGGCGGTCAGAGCCATTCGCGGGTACCGCACGGTGTCGACAGAGGCGGCGTGCCTATTGGCCGGGACACCCCCGTGGGACCTAGAGGCGGAGATGCTCTCCGACCTCTACCGGCAGGTTACCTCAATGCGCGAAGAGGGTGGCTCCCCATCGTTCAACGAGATAGCCACCTGGCGCGAGGACGCCCGCCGAGAAGTCATCGCCCGTTGGGCTACGCGGCTGGAGAGGCCTAGATACGGTGTTATTACCGTTGAGGCCCTCCGGCCCGTACTGATGGAGTGGATGGAGCGGCGGCACGGAGTCCTCTCTTTCCGGTTGGTGCAGGTCTTGTCGGGGCATGGTTGCTTCGGCAAGTACCTGCACACGGTCGTGCGGAGGGAGTGGACTCCGTCCTGCCACCATTGCAGTAGCGACGAGGACACGGCGCAACATACGCTCGAGGTATGTTCGGGCTGGGACGGGCAGCGCCGTGACCTCGTCGCTGTCATCGGTGCCGACCTGACGCTGCCGGCTGTTGCGCGAGCGATGGTCGACAGCGTCAGGAATTGGGACGCGGTCGCCGCCTTCTGCAAGGCTGTCATCTCGCAGAAGGAGGCGGCGGAACGGGCCCGGGAGGATTCCCGTGACCCGGGCCGCCGCCCGCGGCCGGGGCGGCGCAGGCGCGAGTACCTGCGCCTGATGCCGCCCTAACCGAGGCTTCGGGTGATCGGACCGGGGAATTGTCCGGTCACCCGACGTGAGGCCACCGCGTGAGGACGACGCCTCGACGGCGAAAGCTGTCGGGGCGTCGACAGGAGAGGAGCCCAAGAGGGCATACCGCCGAGCGGGCCACCGAAGACAAAGATCGGGTACCGGTGGCCCGCTCGTACGGCGAAGAAGAGGTACTTGCAGGGTGGGTCAATGGGGTTGCGCGCCGCCTCTTCCGTCGCCCCGGACCGATTTGGCGGGGTGCGACGTCCATAGCCCACCGCAAAAAAAAAAAAAAAAGGTGTTCATAAGAGATTAAAGAATACAAAACGCATATTATTTTCATGATTTTCTTTTTATTTTGAGATGCCTTCTCTTGCATTGATAACATCAATATCAGAAGGAAAACTTGAAATAAAACCCTATACTAACACGTATGACCAGCGCAGTATAGTAGGTCAATTACCCTCCCATTACGGAGGAGGCCCGACCCCAGCAGGGGAACATATATGAGCTGAGATGATGATTTTATTTTATCTTTTTATGTATTATTTATTTATTAAATTATGTAGTGTCTATGTAATTATAATACTTTGTTAAATGACTAGATAATAGATGTCATTAGAGTTATCACACGAAATGTTTCAGCTCATATACGTCCCACTGCTGGACTCGTGCTAACTTCACTGATTAATTAACCCATTACACCACGGTGGTATTGGTTGGTATAGAGTTTTATTTTGAGTTCCCCTCCTCTTGTTTAGATGTTTTCCTGCTATAATATCCGTTAGTCTCTTTTGAGACACCCATGAGCTTGTCCATGTATCGCAAAAGAGTGTTAAATTGTATACTTGCCACACACCATAACTACTTGTAGACTAGAGAAATAGGTTCTTGACCTTAATTATACATATAGTATGGTCAGTATTTATTGAAAGGCTATGACTGCGGATTTGATACCACGTATTTAAATTATTTTTTGAAGTGAAAACTTCTTTAGGCGCGTTGAGCGTTTTTGGAGGGGAAAAACTTATAGGTTCGCGTCACCGACATGCTAATGCTAATAGTATATCTATAGCTATGAGTAGTGTTTTTATATAGATAAATGAATAATGAAAATAAAGAATTTATTTTCAAATAATTTCAATATTCATATCAATAATTGCATTTAAAAATATGGCATTATTTATTTTTAATTGTATTTTTAATATTTAACCTTTATGTCATGTAATATATATATATATATATATATATATATATATGTATATATATATGTATATATATGTATATATATATGTATATATATATATTTGGTTTTACTAAGAATTGCTCTACTACTGATGCAGGTGTAGAATTGTTAAAGAACATCTTTGCAGCCTGGGAGGAATCGCATGAGGCCTTGGGTATATTTTGCGATTTGTCTAAGGCATTTGATTGTGTGCACCACGAAACCCTCGTCAGAAAATTATACCACTATGGGATCAGGGATAGTGCCCTTGAGCTTTTAACTTCTTACTTAAGCAACAGAATTCAGAGGGTCGATGTTAATGGTGCACGATCATCTGGTTCTGTTATTAAAATGGGTGTTCCACAAGGGTCCATTCTGGGGCCATTTCTGTTCCTTGTATACATTAATGACTTATCCTACTATATAGAAGGCAATCAAAACATTGTGTTGTTCGCAGATGACACATCTTTGTTATTTAAAATTAAAAGACAAAAGCTTAATTATGACGATGTGGACAACGCACTGTCTAATGTTGTTCATTGGTTCAACACAAATAACTTAGTTCTTAATGAGAATAAAACAAAGTGTATCAAATTTACCACACCTAATGTGAGACAAGTGGGAACCAATGTTCAAATGAATGGTGTGGCTCTGGACCTTGTCGAATCAACCGTTTTTTTAGGTATTACTATAGATGCTAGACTGCAATGGAGCCTTCATATTGAAAAATTGTCGAGCAGGCTTAGCTCAGCGGCTTATGCGGTCAAAAAAATTCGAGTATTGACCGATATTGAAACGGCTAGAATAGTTTATTTCGCTTATTTTCATAGTCTTATGTCATACGGCATATTACTGTGGGGATGCTCCGCGGATCTGAGTAGTGTCTTTGTTCTCCAAAAAAGGGCTGTCCGCGCAATTTATAAACTAGGCCCAAGAGTTTCACTTCGAGAAAAATTTAAAGAAGTAAATATTCTGACTGTTGTATCGCAATATATTTACGAAAACGTATTGTATGTAAAAAGAAATATCAATAATTTTGAAAGGTATTGTGACATTCATTATGTTAATACTCGGAATAAGGACAAATTAGTTGTACACACGACTCGTCTCAAAAAAATTAATAGGTCATTTATGGGGCAATGTATACGCTTCTATAATAAACTGCCAAAAGATATCCGAGACATGCCTGTGAATAAATTTAAAAGGGCTGTCAAGAACAGACTCTGTAAGAAAGGTTATTATAAAATCTCGGAATATCTAAGCGATAGTACAGACTGGCTATGAGCAGCTCCTCATTCAGAAATTACCTTGTCTTTGTAAACTGTTTGTTTTATGTTTTTTTTTTATAATGATCTTACATACCTGTGAAGCGTAGCGTGTCTTGCCTAACGAATTTTGACTTTGGTTAGCGTTAGTAATACATGGTATTGGTCATGCTCACTGAAAGGTCTACTTGCGGTAGCTGCGTCGAGCGGGTCCCTCCCTTCCCTTCAAGGTGGTTGAGGGGAGTGATGGCTGCTCTAGTAGTTAACTCGTGATCGGGTGCCGCTTGTGGGATCTGGTCCAGCCATTGGCTATTTTACATTGTATTTAAACTATTAGGTTCGAAGGGCATCACACTGGAGCTATTTCTTTCATGTACCATTCTTATTATATATACAAAAAAAAATGAAAAGAAATAATAAAAGACAAACCCGCTGAGTTTCTTGCCGGATCTTCTCAGTAGTGGTCTAGTTCCGATCCGGTGGTAGTTTATTAGATTAAAATTAAATTGTTAATACTGACAATATGTAAGTGCCCTCACAGGGTTTATACATAATAAATGAATTTGAATTTGAATTATATATAATATCATATATATATATATATATATATATATAATATCATTGTAGTTTAAAGGTTATCTTACTAGCGTGATAAACCGATTCCTAGATGTTCGATAATATTTGTTATTTTTATATAAAAATTAGAAAATTATTATTATTTCAATTAGTCTTAAGTTAATAGTTTTCACTTCTATCGGCAGTCCCCATGACTGCCTGTTGTTTTATTTTTGTGTTTTATCATCGACGATTGCATTGTAACTTAACTTCGTATCGGTGTCGTGGATTAGATTCATATGTAGGACAATGTTTTTGTGCCTATAATTTCTTGTTCTGAGTCTGGATGTAATTTGTGTCCATTACATTCAATCTATGTGAAGGCGTCATGCTCTGTCAGTAAATCAAATCATCGCCATCAATAGTGCTATGGCCACACTGTTAATAGTATCTTCTGGGAATTTTGATGGAAAACGAAAATATTGTAAAGCACCCTTATATAATATTCACTACATTCCAGCAGTTCTTTCGCATAACATTACATAAAATGAAAATTATAAATCAAAATTATCTAATACGTTAAAACATTAAGATATTGAATATAATAATATAAAAAAAACTACCACATAACGTTTTCCGATTTCCGCCAAAAGTTTCAAGGATTATATTCTTTGTTATCCCAAAAAAAAAACATAATAAAAGGACAATACAAATATATAACCTACAAGGTATCTGAAAAAGTTGTTAATAAATAAATGGCGATAACATTGCAATAATCTAAAGGAGGTCGTTATTTTTAAAATCATTTTTTTATATAATGTTTTAAAATATATTTTAAATACGCATTTGGCACGCCTCATAAGCGAAGCTCTACTCTCGATATATGAAAATCAAGCACTTTTCAAACCTAAAAATGATTGTATTTTTCTTACATTGAACTTATAGGATAATATAATACATATGTCAAGAAAACACATTCGTCTAATCGTATTTGATATTTTTAAAAAGCAATTATTTTGTTTAAAGTAAGAAAAAAGTTGATTAACAAAAATATTCGAGGACGTCCGGGTGTTATTCTAAAGAACTGGCATTCTCACGACCGTAAAAATTAATGTACTGAAGTTTTTCTTTTCTTAAAAGCTTCATAATCGCAACGCAATTTTTCCTTTCAAAAATGGCTTGGTAATTCTTTGTCGTTTCATTTTCATTTATCGCATGGACTAAATAATATAAAAAATATGAGGCGTGCACTTTTGGATTTACCAAATTATATTAGTTAATGATTAAGATTGATATCATTTATTGTGCCTGAACATTCCACACGAACATTCAAAATTAAAACAAATATAACATTCGAAACGTTATTCAATAAAAATATTTATCGTATGCAGACCGCAACTGCCCTAGTTGTGGAATATCTAAGTCGCGTTGCGCCAGTGATAGTTAATTGCGTAATCACATGAACTATTTCGATATACCTACTATTGTTAGTATTTAGGCAATTGTGAACTATGCGCCCCATTATAGTTCATTTGTACTAAGGTTTTAGCCTTTATCGTATTATTATCTGTTGCTTACTTAATATTTAAGATATTGTGAGAAACTTGAGAAATGATTGTGAGTGCGCTCAAATAACGAATTATAGCGAAATTAACCTACTATACCGTGCTGGTTACACGTGTTGGTATAGGGTTTTGTTTCGAGTTTTCCTTCTCTCGCATAGATTTTATATGCGTTTTATATCCCTTATTCGTCTCGTACGATCACCAACGGGTAAGATATTGGGTGGTGAATATTATTCTTACTACGTCACCACACGGAAAAACGTTGTATTACTGTATTAATTAAGGTTTCAATGTTTAGTTATTACAATCTTATCTATAATAGAATTACATTGTTAACAGTTTTAATTCTACAGCTGCGAGCCGGTCCGTCCGAAACAGTGCCACACTTTCGCAGAAAATCCACTTCAGAGCAGTGGCTTTTGCGCTTTGTACGATGAGGTAAAGAGCCGGTATCCTAAATTTTTAGTAGATTTTGGTTAGTACGCAGTATCTTAACTATACCCCTGGTATTGCAATACTTACCATCAGGTGTGCTGCTTGCTGGACCACCGAAGACAAAGATCGTGTACCGGTCGCCCGCTCGCACGGCGAAGAGAGGAATTTGCATGGTGGGTCTATGGAGTCACGCGCCGTCTCTTACGTCACCCCGGACCGAGATGGCGGGGCCAGAAGCATCCGTAGTCCAGCGCAAAAAAAAAGCTATGCTGCTTGCTAGATTGCCACTGTAAGCAAAAAATATTAATATTGTTTTTTAATATGAACGATTAGCAAACAGTATATTATTCTTTTATTAATTTCGTTACACAATTATGTGTTTCATGTAATAAAGGTCAAGCTTAATGATCAATCTTCATCGGTAAATTAGAATTTTGCTCAAATATTGAAAATGACCATATAACCGTAACTTCCAAAGAATTACAGAAAATTGGCATCCGAGTAGTAGCAATTGTCTACTTCTTTTCATTCAGTGATCCAGGTAGCCGAAGACTCACTCCACCTTACAGCATGCCCAACCTGACTCTAGTAGCACTAGCATTGCAGAAATCTATGGACAGCAATTAACATTAGGTGCTTATTCGTCAAACATAATACTCAATAAGAAAAATAAAATCTAATATAAGTTTCAGTCTAAGTTTTTTTTCTATAGCGTTCGGAGCGTTCTATAAATATAAAAAAAGACATAGATATGGTTAACAACACAATTACATCACCCGCTTGTGTACTTGAGGCGTACTTCCGATTACCTCACGTGCTTCCGGCTGACCTTACGTGATCATGCGCAGCGTGATTAGTCCAAGTGCACCACTGTTATGCGCTTAGAATCAACAACAAACTCTCTCGAAACTTTATTTATATGCATCTATGTATATCCGTACTAAAGTTGAGGTAGTGTAGTTGTATTATTTAGTTTTGTTATTAGTTTTAATTGAAAAAAAAAATAGTTATAGAAGCTAATTCGAAATAAAATTCAAAAATATCCATCAAAGAAAGTTAATTTGAAATAAAACTCAAAAATCAAAAGAAAGCTAATTCAGTATAACATTCAAAAATATCCATCAAACGAAAGCTGATTCGGTATAAAATTCAAAAATATCCATTAAAAGAAAGTTAATTTGAAATAAAACTCAAAAATCAAAAGAAAGCTAATTCAGTATAATATTCAAAAATATCCATCAAACGAAAGCTGATTCGGTATAAAATTCAAAAATATCCATTAAAAGAAAGTTAATTTGAAATAAAACTCAAAAATCAAAAGAAAGCTAATTCGGTATAACATTCAAAAATATCCATCAAAAGAAAGCTAATTCGGTATAAAACTCAAAAATATCCATTAAAAGAAAGTTAATTTGAAATAAAACTCAAAAATCAAAAGAAAGCTAATTCGGTATAACATTCAAAAATATCCATCAAAAGAAAGCTAATTCGGTATAAAACTCAAAAATATCCATTAAAAGAAAGTTAATTTGAAATAAAACTCAAAAATCAAAAGAAAGCTAATTCGGTATAACATTCAAAAATATCCATCAAAAGAAAGCTAATTCGGTATAACATTCAAAAATATCCATCAAAAGAAAGCTAATTCGGTATAAAACTCAAAAATATCCATTAAAAGAAAGTTAATTTGAAATAAAACTCAAAAATCAAAAGAAAGCTAATTCGGTATAACATTCAAAAATATCCATCAAAAGAAAGCTAATTCGGTATAAAACTCAAAATATTCATCAAAAGAAAATGTATTCGAATTATAAATTCTAAAGTATTCATGAAAAAATAAATTGAATTAAATCTCATACCAAATATTCTGATCAGCCTCTCTCTCATATATAGTAAATTATTTTTCCTCCCAATATGAATATGAGTCTTTGCCCAAAAGTGGTACAAAGAATAATCCTGCATTTCCTTCTTTCCCACAACTATTCTGAGACTATGTGATATAGATAGATAGGTAAATAAATAAAATTCATTATAAAAGAGGGAAAAAAACATATTGCAATTGGCCAATTAATTTCTATTTATATCTTATGTCCAATGGTGGGATCTTAATGAGCCAGAAAATATGCATCAAGAATCAGCAAGTGATTCCTTTCATTTAGATATATACCTATAACCGAATTAGGGTACGCAGCAGATATTTGTAACCCTTTTTTTTAACCTTGAATAGATTTCTATCGAATTTGTTGGTAGACGAATAAGCTAAACTTCATTGTAAGTGGAAACTGCCTCTGCAGACTCATCATCTTAGCTCATATATCTCCCGCTACTGAGTTCATGCCTCCTCTAGTAAATACTACTCTTACTCCGTATAAATAATAAATAAAATCTTACTGCGTCACTACACGATGTTTTTAGTTTCGCCAGACTCACTGAATTTACTATATAAACATAAATAATATGATAAGTTTACTTTGTTACTCTCGTATTCTCATTATATTTTAATAATTATTATAACCAGTTTTTTTTTTGGGTTGGTTACGCCCGGCGCACTCCTCGCACCACTCCGTCCGGGGCGACAAAGGGGCGGTAAGCACGCACACCCGTAACCCACCCGTAGCACGTCGCCTTCGTCGTTGCGCCGACCACCGGAGCAGCGTGACTTGGCGTCAGACAGACGGAATACCCTCTGAGTACCCTCTCCTCGACCAACGTCCTCCCCTCGGGGATACTTATTGTAACTATGCCAAACGTTCATAATAACGTACCTTTTTCTTTTTGTATGATGACATGGCATACCTAGCTTAAAATTATTTTAATTATCGGTGTATTATCAATTAAATTAAATAGAGTAATCAATTGTATACTTTGTTTTTGGGATGCTATGATCTAGACACATGGCGTCCGTACCGTTCGGGGCGACGGCAGGGCGGTGGCCCCATAACCCACCGTATTCCCCATCGCCATTGGGTCCACTGTTACCGCTTTCTTGACATATGTGGCAATCAATATACTACTATATAAACTTACTTTATAAATAAATATATTTTTTAATCAAAAAACAATGGAATACTAGAAGCAGAGTCAGATTGTTTCTACCGTAAAGATTTGGGCTTCCGTTTTGTTCCTTTACCAAAACGGAAGCGTAGTGGCGAATCGCTACTATTGAGATTTTCTACGAGTCTTTGTACTACACTGGACGTGCCAGCTTATTTTTGTTTGTAGACAGAAAACTGTTAACAGCTTGGCTCTACCACTAACGAAGATTATTTATTTTTTATACCTCTCTACTAGGTTTTATTACTAATCTTTAATCTTAGATAGGTTGAACATCATAGTATGATCATCTTTTTATTTATTTATTTACTTGTAGCAATTGATCCTCGCGTAAGTATGACTTAAATCTTGAAAAGTTACTTATTTTATTAATAATCTAAGAACTATTAATGAAGAATTACTTATTTTGATAGTATCTCTGGTACTAATAATTTATAGACGTTAGTTTAGGGTAGGGTAGTTAGTAGTATAGACGTCAGTTATTTATAGTTGTTAGTCTATAAATTATTAGTACCTATTCAAAATTAAAACATTTCAGTAATATGGAGAAGAAGTTAAAAAGAGCTTTTTTAATATTAATATCTTCATTCATCATCATCTCAGCTCATCTAATCACAGCAGTGGGACTTGTCCCACAGTTGGGCTCGAGCCTCCTCCATAATGGGAAGGCAATTGACCTACTTACCACGCTGGTCAGACATATTGGTATAGGGCTTTGTTTCGAGTTTTCCTTCTCTCGCATAGATGTTATATGCTTTTATATCCCTTAGTCGTCTCTTACGATAACCCATGGGTAAAATAGAGGGTAGTGAATTGTATTCGTACTCCGTCACCACACGAAAAAATCTTAAATAATTGAAAAAAAGTGTGTTTGTACTTATGTACACGCGTTAGAAGTTATATACTTCTTTGGCGTAACAAGATAAAAATCTTTTCAAAACTTTTATCTTTCGCCTTATTTTACGTTTGTAGAACAAAATGACACTAACAGTAGAAAAAAAATATTTAATACATTGAAATAATCAAAATATCGTGAATACAGTTGTTCAGTTCTCACGCAAACATACGTAGATGTCCTTTCTTTTATTTTGTTGATCACTTTTTTGATAATCTAAAATGTTGACTATAGCTAACTTTAGGGTGTCGGTTTTTTGTGAAAATTTACTCTCATCATTTTTCCCTAACGCGCCAAAAGAAGCATAACTTCAAAAATACTCGTATTCAAAATCTAGCCAGAAGAAGAGGCGGATTACATAACGAAATCAAAGAAAGTCTCCACTTAAAAGATGAAGAGGCTCCCTTCTTATCACCCCTATTATGTTATAGAACTTCTCGTCACCCTTGCGTCGCTCTAAATGACTAAGTTCACAGTTGTGGTGGAGATTCCTTTTTCATCCCGACAAGCGATGTATATTATAATTATATATAGCTAATATCTCGGCAACGGCTACAGCGATTTTGATGAAATTTAATATACAGAAGGTTTTAGGGGCAATAAATCTATCTAGCTAAGTTTTAATATATGTAAAATATTATTTTGGATAGTACATTTAGCCACTATCATTAAAAATAGAAAAAAACTCTGTTGCAATCAAGCAATCGCATAATCCAGATAGCCCCACTTCGATCTTTGGTTTTTCCTTTTATATTATTTTTCTTTTATTTTTTTAATTTTTCAGTTTTTTTTAATTTTACATATTATCTCTCATATGCCCTACTGTTAGGCTTAAATCTTCTCCAAAATGGGAGAGAAATTGCCCTACTATACCACGCTGGTCAGATGTGTTGATATTTTTTTTTTGGCGGCGGGCTATAAAGTGGTCACATCCCGCTAAATCCGTCCGGGGCGACTGAAGAAGCGGCAAGTGACCCCATAGACCAGCCCTACATGTACCTCTCTTCGCCGAGAGAACGGGCCCCCAGAAAGATGCGTTGATATAGGGTTCTGTTTAAAATTTTCCTCTTTTTTCATGGATGTTATATGCGTTTTATATCCCATAGATCACGGGTAAGATACAGGTTTTCTACGTATAAGAAACCTCGTGCAAAAGCTAACAGATATATAAATAGATAGATATGCACTATTTAAAGAATTAATACATAATACATTATATGATAATGCTTGTATTGGCATTGATAACATTGCCTAGTGTATAATTTCCTCATAGCATTATAATATGCGTTTGTATAATTATAAGATGATTCATAGTTTTGCATTAATTTGTAATGCTAATGTATATGTAATGATTGCACGTAAATATAAGACTGATTATTTGCACTTTTTTACTGTAAATATACAAAATTGACTTATTCACAATGTATCATATTAATTTTAATGTATTATGTATATAAAGGACCTTATTGATTGTATACGTTTGACGATATCTATATTTGACTTGTAAATACCACATTTACTAATAAAAAGATTATTCAGATTATAATAAATGTAATTTCACAATTTTATATAATCATCATCATCTCAGCTCATATATGTCCCACCCACTGTTGGGCTCGAACCTCCTCCATAATGGGAGAGAAATCGACCTAATATACCGCGCTGGTCAGACGTGTTGGTATAGGGTTTTATTTCGAGTTTTCCATCTCTTGCATAGTTGTTATATGCGTTTTATATCCCTTAGTCGTCTCTTACGATTACTCAGAGTTAAGACAGGGGGTGGTGAATTGTATTCTAACTCCGTCACCACACGGAATAATTTTATATAAATCTTGTATTATTTTTTTATCTAAAAGAGCCCAAACCTTTGTAGTATGATAGCTGATGGTACCTAGATGGTCAATGATAGTAAATTAATTGTAAATAATTGCAAAAATCTGAATAATCAAGGTTAACTCTATATTTTTTTTTTAATAAATGAAGTTTATAATATCTAAAATATTAAAAGTAATATATGAAATATTTTATGTGTGGTGATGGAGTAAGAATACAATTCATCACTCCTTTCTTATCCGTCAGTGATCGTACGAAACGACTAAGGGATGTAAAATGCATATAACATCTTTTTTTTTTTTTTACGGGACTATTTCCACCACACATTCCCACCACTGTAACTTCTGTAAGCCAGGATCCACAATGGTCTCCATATAAGACACCGAGGTTTGACCCTCGGGAAGTCCCGGGAAACGCTTTTAACTGTCTTGGAACCCGCAACAAATTTAATTAGAAAAGAAAAACAGGGGGAGTTGAAAAAAATTCACTTCCCTCGTATGCAAAGCGGGAGACATGAAGCAAAAATTGGCTAGGGCATATAATATCTATGCAAGAAAAGCAAAAACTTGAAACAAAACCCTATACCAACACATCTGACCAGCGTAGTATAATAGGTCAATTGCCCTTACAATACGGAGGAGGCTCGTGCTCAATAGTGGTAAATATACGTGTTCAGATGAAGATGATAAAAATATATAACAAAAACATTTTAATAGTAATCAAATATTTAATTGATGCGAAATTGCTGAGTGATGGAAGATATTTCAAAATGGCAAAAGAAACTTTGAGAAAAATAGATTTCTAAATGGAATTATACTGTATAAGATTATTATACAAGTTTAATGTTATCAATGTTATAATTACTCTTTACATTATAATTCAGATAATTATAATCTGTTAGATGCTTGACTACTAAAGGTCTTCCCCCAAAGACGAGACTACGACTTCATAAAATTTGAACTTCAGAAAATTTTGTATTTTCCAAATCTATAGATCATTATATCCTTATCGTCATCATTACAGCTCATATATATCTTAACGTTGGGCTCGAGCCTCCGGCATAATAGGAGGAAATTTAACCTACTATGTCAAGCTGGGCAGGTAATGCCGATTTTTTTCTTCTCTCGCATAGATGTTATATGCAATTTATAACCCTTAGTCGTCTCTTACGATCACCCACGGGTAAAATAGGGGATGGTGAATTGTATTCTTACTCCATCACCACACGGCAAATCCAATAAATCCTTGTAATGCAGTATATCAGATTAAATTGTTTAGTGAGAATGTGTATTGTATAGCAATACGCATATATAATAAACTGCCAGAGTCTTTTAAAGACCTGTTTTTAAGCAGATTTAAATGTACAATTTTTAATTTCTTAATGAATAAATGTTATTACTCAATTAACGAATTTATGGATGACAAACTTCAATACACATACATACATACATACATATCATCACGCCATATCCCTTGCAGGGTAGGCAGAGAGAACAGAGTACCAGAGAACTCTATCCTTGCATACTTCACTCGCTTCCTCAACATTCATAATTCTCTTCATACACGCTCGCCGGTTTCGGAGACTCTTTAATAATGTAATTTAAAAATGTTTTTATATTTTATTACTTTGACATGTCAATTGATTTCTATATTATCCCAATCCATGACATTGTATTTCTAATTATTATTATTTTTGTTTATTTGATTGTGTTCCCAATATTTATAAAATCTATTAAACATTTGTACACCTGAAACGGTAGAATATTTGAAACTTTATATAAGATAATTGTAACCAATATGACAATATTCTGACAAATAAATTATTTTTGATTTTGATTTGATTTAATATAAATACTAAAGAATGCAAGCAGATAATATCGCTATAAGAGACGAAAGCCTCGAAATAAAACTTAACAGTTAGAATGGTAGGTCAATTTCTCTCTTAATTTGAGGAATGCTCGAGTCTAACGAGGACGTAGATACACTCAGATGAAGATGAAAACTTTGAGTCCTAATTTTTTTTTTATACTATATAGTATAACTATGATGAGATGACAAAAAAGCGAAACCTACTTCTTTGAAGCAGTGTATATAACAGTATTAATATTCAAATTATTGAAATTTAGCATTTAATATGCTTAATTATTTATAAAAACCCGATTACGTAGCGAAAAATGATGTCACAAGAGGGATTCGAACCCGCACCTATTGGGAGTCCGGCCCAATCGTGCTGCCACTTATACCACCATGAATCCCGTATTGTAGGACATTCAAAGACTCCTTTTTCATTCACCTTAAAGACGTAAATATGATACGAAACGAGATTTGAATGTCCTACTATTATAATATATTATATATACTTTAGCCGAGATGGAAGGTACACCACTGATATAAAGCGAAGAGTGAATGCGGGAAATAGAGTGAACGGAGCGTTGGGGCAACTTCTCGGTAGCCACCACCTCAGCCAGAAGGCACGTGTAGCAATACATAACGCAGTGCTTGTCCCAACATTACTGTATGGAAGCGAGAGTTGGGTATGCAGAAAAGAGTATGAATGTAAAATTAATGCGGTCGAAATGCGATCTCTACGGCAAATCTGTGGAGTTAGGCTGATCGATCGCATTCGTAACGACGACGTAAGAGAGCGAGTAGGTTTGAAAAAGAGTATTGCGAAAGGGAATGCTCCGATGGTTCGGACATGTGGCAAGAATGCCGATCGAACGTCTGGTTAAGAAGATATACAATGCGAAAGTGAAAGGATGTAGGTACCGGGGGAGACCGAAACTAACCTACCTAGACCAGATCGGTCATGTACTGAAGGAAGGTGGAGTCAAGATTCTCCGAAACCGGCGAGCGTGTATGAAGAGAATTATGAATGTTGAGGAAGCGAGTGAAGTATGCAAAGATAGAGTTCTCTGGCACTCTGTTCTGTCTGCCTACCCTGCAAGGGACATGGCGTGATGGTATGTATGTATATGTATATATGTATGTACTTAATATCTTAACTTCAAATACAAAGTGGTCACAGATAAGATATTAATATAGTATAATGCGTATGCGCAACTCATACATGTGTGTGTTACTCACACATACAAGTTTTGATTGTAACATTGCGTAACGTGTGATGTAATAGATATAAGTATTTGTAGACAAGGTTATTTAATAGAGTGGCTACAGATAATTTTATTTAACTGATAAATAATTAACTATTTTGTTATTAGATTCGCTTTTTTGTAAGCATTAATTTAATGGAACTTTAATTCCATTCAAGCATAAATAAAAAAAATAAAAATAAGTTTTAATTCCTGCAAAAAATAAACTTAAAAAAAAAAAAAAAAAAAAACATCCTCATCACCACAGCCCATATATGTCCCACTTTTGGGCTTGGGCCTCCTCCGTAATGGGAGGGAAATTAACCTACTATACCACGCTGGTCGGACGTGTTGGTATTGGGTTTTGTTTCGAGTTTTCCTTCTCTTCCATAGATGCTAAATGCGTTTTATATCCCTTAGTCGTCCAATATTTTGCAATGATCTTATTCGCATGTGTCTCTTAGCCATTTTTTACAATCAACAGTAAATCATGGCATTCTTATACCATCACTAGTACTATAATCTGTTTCAATAATAATCTAATCATCTCAGCTCATATATGTCCCACTGTTGGACTCGAGTCTCCTCCATAATGGGAGGGAAAATTGACCTACTATACCACGCTGGTCAGACGTATTGGTATAGGGTTTTGTTTTGAGTTTTCTTCCTCTTGCATAGATGTTATTTGAGTTTTATATCCCTTAGTCGTCTCTTACCATCACCCACGGGTGATGAATTGTCTTCTTACTCCGTCACCACACAAATTTATTTCTATCAATTTTATAATTAATTACTTCTAAAATTCACATCACTATTTAGAATGAAATTCGAACCCACAACTACTCAATCTTATTTTAAACTGTGCACTAAGGTTAACGCACCGTGAGCTAATATTAAGCAACGTGTAACAGATGTCCTACAAAGATCCCTGTCGACCCCACTATACAATTTGTATGATGCAATATGTCGCCATTTTGAAATACATGGGGGAGTATTCATTCAAAGGCACGTTATATATGTATGTATTACTTCATGGCGTAATGTACTTCATATGATTATAGTATGAGAATAGAATGATCCAATTGGTTTTCCGTAACTTGTGTAAGAATCAGTTAAAATTCCCGGTGGTGATGGAGTATGAATATAATTCTACACCCCTTATCTTACACAAGGGTGATCGTAAAAGACGACTAAGGAATAAAATATACTACCAGCTCTTTCACGGGGATTGCTCTGAGGAACTGTTTAACTTGGTACCACCGTCACTGTTTTACCATCGTACTACTCGACTCCGTAGCAGGGTTCATTCATTTCACCTGGAAACGATACCGTCCTCGACTGTACGTTTTCAGCGATCATTTTTCCTATGTACATACAAGATCTAGAATGAATTACCTGCTGCTGTGTTTCCCGAGCGCTATGACATGTCCTTCTTCAAACGAGGTTTAAGAAGAACTCTTTCTTCACGGTAGGCAGCGACCTGGCTGTGTCCCTGGTGTTGCTGGGTCCATGTGCAACAGCATTACTTACCATCAGGTGTGCTGTTTTAAAAAAATATACCATATATACCAACACATCTGATCAACGTGGTGTAGTAGGACAATTTCTTTCGTAGTGTGAAGGAGACTGAAGACCAATAGTGGGATATATATGAGCTGAGTTGGTTAAAATGTGTAACATTAATGAAAGAGAAAAAAAAACTATTTTTACGCATTTTATCGCATTTGTATTTGATTTATAATTTCTCAATGTTTCGAACAATATTCATGTTTATGCTCACAGGAGGACTAAGATATCTCAAGTCCAATAAATCATCGTTATTACAGAGATTTATATCTCATCATCATTGTCCTACTTTTATACCAATCACTTGTGGTCGATACAATATGTACTCTTCTTTCATAGTGCATATTGTAGAAGTTATTGGCAATAGTTTTATGACCGGCCGCCTGTCAGACGTCAACCCTACTTGGGAAATGGCCCAGGCTGTTATAAGTCGTCTTTTACGACATCCAAGAGCAAAGTAAGGGTTGGTAGTATTTGTTGCCGCTACCAAACAGAGATTTATATCTATATTTAGTAATCTGGTTGCAATTCGTGTTCCTCAATTCTGTAGGTACTTATGAAGTCTCCTGTGACATAAGGATCTTTTTAAAGTTAACAATATTAAATCCTCATCATCTCAGCTCATATATGTCCCACTACTGGGCTCAGACTTTGTCTACATTAAGAGAGAAATAATCACGCTGGTCAAACGTACTAGTGAATAGTTTTACTTCGAATTTACCTTTGCTTACAGAGATAATGTATGTTGTTATAATTACCCAGTCATCTTTTCCGACACCTACGCCTAAGAAAGGGGGTGCTGACCTATATGAATAGTCAACAGATGGATTTAAATGTTGCATATATAAAATATCCGCGTGGTGATGGAGTAAAAATACTATTCACCAGCCCATAACTTACCCGTGGGTGATCGTACGAGACGACTATGGCATATAACGTCAATGCAAGAGAAGGAAAACTCGAAACAAAACCTTATACCAACACGTCTGACCAGCGCGGTACAGTAGGTTAATTTCCCTTCCATTACGGCGGAGGCCCGAGCCCAACAGTGGGACATATAGGGACTGTGATGATGATGATGATGATGATATATAAAATGGCAATACATAAATATACTTATTCTTTTTTATATATTGTTGGTCTCATATCGTGTATGTCTCCCATAACTCTTGCAATTCCTGATTGATATATGACCCAGAAGCAACAATGTTGCGTAATGTGAATCAGGATGTCCCGGTGAAAATGTGGGCTAACGATCAATTATCTATTTAAGAACAAATTGAAACCAACTTTCATCCTCCTCGCACTTAGTTTTTTTTTTATTTTATCCGTGAGTTGACGTAGTAAGAATATAATTCCCTCTATACTTTTTTTTGGTACAGGCACTTTGGTCTTTTTGGTCACATTCTGTCCAATGCATCCAGGACGGTGATCAGGATCCAGGACATCCATAATTTGTATATACACCCCATAATAGACTCGGGTACCATCTCGAGTTAGAACTTGAGTCTCACAACAGGTGATCTTCTATATTGCTCGCACTGGCGTAACAATCGGGTGGCAGTGCTGGCAAAATGCCACGGGCCCCCGACCCAAGAGGGCCCCGGCCCAAGCGGCCGCGAGCTCGAAAATATTTTTTTACATTGTATCTAAGTATTTTATTTTATTTGAAAAGTATTTTTTATAAGTTCTGCTTAAAATCCATATCCAAAAAATTTTATTGAAAATTCTCTGGCTTGATCTTTAAACTTTGATGATGTTATAGACCTTTTTGGGGAACAGAAAGCTCGAAAAGATTTTTCTTGATAAATGTCTAATTGAAATTAAATTGTTATTTTTATTTCATTGTAAAGGTATGCAAGTTTCCTCACGATGTTGTTCCTTCACCGAAAAGCTAGCGAATAGATGATGAATGTATTGAGATATTATGTTCTATGGATGAATGTGAAGTCTCAAATACGTATTAGGCTAGCGTGGAGACTACAGACCATTCCCTCTCGCCTAAGAGGGGAGGCCTATGGCCATTAGTGGGACATATACAATTGAGTACGTTGAAAATCTCGAAGTTTATTCAAATTAAACTGAGTACAACATGACGATTTTTACTAATAGGGCCCCATCAAAAGAATTTGCCACGGGCCCCAGATGGTATAGTTACGCCACTGATCGTCCGTGGGTATCTATATCTATATGGTAATAGTGTTGCTGTGTGATAGTGGCTTCGAATACTACCAACCCTTACTTTGCTCGTGGATATCGTAAAAGATGACTGAGAGCCCTATAACGACCTGGGCCAACTCCATCTGATGCCTTTTGGTCGACAATTACATTTCCAAGGAGGGTTGACGTCTGGCAGGCGGTCGATCATAAAATTATTGCCAATAACTTTTACAATATGTACTATGAAAGAAGAGTACATATTGTAATTGGGATAAGAGTAGGATGATGATGACTGCTATTGGAAATCGATCTCCTCCTTATGAAGGATATTAGGCCATTATAATACACTGATCAGACTGTTTGGCAAATAGATTCTAGTTAGAATTATCCTCTTGCAGATATGTGATCTCCTTGTCAAGATAAAAACAGAAGCTGGCTATGGCATTCCTACTCCATCACCACACTGATTAAGAATGATTTTAATACATACATACCTATATATCATCACGCCACATCCCTTGCAGGGTAGGCAGAGAGAACAGAGTGCCAGAGAACTCTATCCTTGCATACTTCAATCGCTTCCTCAACATTCATAATTCTCTTCATACACGCTCGCCTGTTTCGGAGACTCTTGACTCCGCCTTCCTTCCAGTACGTGACCAATCTGGTCTAGATAGGTTAGTCTCGGTTTCCCCCGGTACTTACATCCTTCCACTTTCGCATTGTATATCTTCTTAACCAGACGTTCGTTCGGCATTCTTTCCACATGTCCGAACCATCGGAGCATTTCCTTTCGCATCTTTACACTAATACTCTCTTTCATACCTGCTCGCTCTCTTACGTCGTCGTTACGAATGTGATCAGTTAGCCTAACTCCATTGATTTTCCGTAGAGATCGCATTTGATGCATTGCATATGAATTTTATAATAAATCTAAATGATAAAACAATAGTAACTTCAACTGATACCAAAACATGACCATTCTACATATACATATAAGGAAAAATGTGTGTTATTTTGGAGTAGTTATTTTCACAATCCATTACAAATTATCAAAATGAAATAGATGGTGACGTTATTGAGTATACTATCGCGTGGATAATTTTACTTACCTATCCAAGAAAGAAATAACAGATAAGAGGGCAATGGCACTTGTAGAATTTTATCTGTACACTTTCTGCAAACAAAATATAAAACTACTGACTTTCTCTAACGACTTCGCCTGTTTTTGCAAATTTGGTGGAATTATTAAAATTTTTGTACGTTCCGCTATTAACATCAGGCCACCTTCATAATAGGAGAGAAATTAACATACTACACTGTTCAAACGTGTTGTGTGGTAGGGGCTACGAATACTACCAACCCTTACTTTGCCTGTGTATGTCGTAAAAGACGTCTAAAAATGACCTAGGCCAATTCAATGCCTGATGCCGTTTGGTCAATAATTGCATTCCCAAGGACGGTTGACATTAGGCAGGCGGCTAGTCATAAAACTATTAACAATAATTTTTCAATATGCACAAGTACATATTGCGTCGACCCCAAATAATTGGGATAAAAGTTGGGTGATAATGATGACTAATCCCTGTCAAATGTAAAGGATACACTGTGGATTCAGCTTAGATCATCTAGAGCTGGAAAAGATTAATAATCAATTAATAAGATAGAAGATTAATAAGATTAATAAAGAATTTTTAATTTATTATCAAAATTTTTGAAACTAAAATGTTAACGATAATATTTTTTTGAGAAACAAAAAATTTAGTACATACATGCATACATACATATCATCACGCCATATCCCTTGCAGGGTAGGCAGAGAGAACAGAGTGCCAGAGAACTCTATCTCTGCATACTTCACTCGCTTCCTCAACATTCATAATTCTCTTCATACACGCTCGCCGGTTTCGGAGACTCTTGACTCCACCTTCCTTTAGTATTTAGTAATATGTATTATCTCTCTTTCTATCTCTCATTTTCTCAAATAAATGGAATTAATGTACTGTTTCTTTTTAATATACTTAATAAGTGCAATATTTATCTGTGTTGGACATGGGTCCTTCCCCTGATGAAGAATATTACACTATGCAGGTCAGACTGATTGGCAAAAGATCTTAGTTCCACTCGTCCTTTTGCATGTGTGTTATCTCCTGACAAATTTTAGTCTAGTTTACTTAAGTCGGTTTTGGCTGACAGAGAGAAATATGTTTTTTTTTAAATGAAACTTATTTGCCCGCATGAGGGTAAAATTTTTACAGATGAAACGCAATATTAGCGACACGAAAATGTGGGACGTCTTTGTTCAAAAAGAGGGAGAGAGCGATTGAGACCGATTGAGAGAGAGTGAGAAAAGGCAAACGTAGCATGAAGCACATAGTCATGGAGCGAGAGTAGGGAGCAAGCGAGTGATAAAGATTAAGAGAAAGAGTGAGATAGAGTGAACATCGCATCAAGCACAGTGCTATGGAGCTAAAGGTGAGTGAGAGCTAGCGAGAAAGATTGAGAGAGAATAAGATAGAGCGAACGTCGCATAACGCACATAGCCAAGGAGAGAGAGAGAGAGAGTGAAAAGGAGATCGAGAAAAAATACACGCTATTGGTTGATGTAAAAATTACGAGATTTAAAAATTAGTTTGCCATAGAAGTTTCATTTCTAACATGTGTACTTTGTATGCACGCACTTTTAATTTCTTTTTAACGTATTATCAAAGTGTTATAGCATTCAATTACGATACGATGGTATGCGAGACAAACATAGAAACATTCACTTTAATATATAGATTTAGGTGTATACATTTGTTACTAAGCAAAATTGTTTTGGACCATTACAGTTATAATTACGTAAGAAAAATATTCACACAGCTGAACTATCAATCTAATTAAGAAAGTTCAATGAAATTAAAATTATCTATAATATATAGTTTAGTTCTCGTTATTTTTAATAGTTCACTATTAAAAATAACAAAAGTATTTCGTTTAGTAACAGATTAAAAATATCAGCTATCACAAAGTGAAATAAACGCTTATTATAATTAATTAAAGGTTTAGTAACGGTTTTAGTGCACAATATATTATAAGCTATTACGTTTACATGATGGGAGAACCTGCAGCAGTATCCCTTTTTTTTGGTGGACTTTGGTCCGGACATACGCCCCCCGTTCCCCATAACCGCCCGTTCGCCATAACCCACCGTATTTCCTCGCCATCGGGCCGACTACTAGTATCGTTTCCTTGCCATCTGTGGCCAGCCTGGCGGAGCAGCAGCACTTCTGGAGGGAAGTTGAATCAAGAATTTCTAACACCTGTTTAATTGTTCAATTAAATTTCTCTACACAGATTTTGTAGTGGATAAGATTCTAAACTTATAATGCTAGGTATCGTCGTTTCAAATCCCATGCAAGCAAATACTTTGTGTAAACTACAAATTACTGTTATGAGTCTGGGTTTTTTTATTAATTATACGTTGATGAAGATTACATTAATACAAGGATTATATGTGCAGGTCGTATGGCTTTAAAGTTGTGGATTCAAAGACAGTTAAAAGTATTTCCTGAAGCTGCCTAAGTCTCAAACCTTAATGTCATTTATGCAGACCATTGTAGTTGAGATTAGTTCTAATAAAAAAATGTATTTTTCTGGTAATATATGGGTGTATACTTATAGTACTAAATACTATAGGTAACCCATCCATCAGTCATCATTTAAGTACTTATCCACCCTTGGTTACCTTATTTTTAATAAACGATTGTCAAAAAATAGAATCAACAGAGAAGAAAGATGATTTCTAATGTTTACGCGAGTATTACACATTTGAAATAAAACTATTTTATGGATTTTATCGTATTATATATTTGTATTTGATTTTTAATAGCCCGAAGTTTCGTTTCGAAACGTCACGGCAAGACTCTCGTGACCATGAATGCTGTAAAGTATTCCAAACGTTGGGCAATTAAAAATCAAATAAAAATGCGATGAAATCCCTAAAAATAGTTTTATTTCAAATGGTTTATATAAAATACAAAAAAAAAGCAAAAAAGTTGTATATAAAATACAAAAAACATTCCAGTTACTACCTTAGTGTATAAAATATTCCATTACATAACAGAGAATTATGTGATAATGATTCGTAGTTTGGACTCGTGAGTCTCACGATAATCCAATCATATCAATTGACGACCGGCCTTACACAATAAGTCAACTGCGTTACGTTTTGAAGAAGACGGAAGGTAGATAATAGAACATCAAAATGGCTTTATCATTCAAAAGTTTTATTGCTGCACGGCTATTTAGTATATAACTAAATTGAGTAAAATATGTTTTTCACTGTATATCTGTTGTGACGTTTGCATGTAGAAGACAGTTTGTGCAACTACCTACCTAATTTTATATTTTTTTCATAATAGAAAGTTATATTAGCCAGTTTTCATATTATTACTTTTTCCTAGAGGAAAGGATTCTCGTTTCAGCCTATCTCCATCCCTCGTTTGGCTCTCCTCGTACACACCAGGATGTAAATTGGTTTATTACACTGGTCAGACAAATGCGAAAGGGAATGCTCCGATGGTTCGGACAGGTGGAAAGAATGCCGAACGAACGTCTGGTTAAGAAAATATACAATGCGAAAGTGGAAGGATGTAGGTACCGGGGGAGACCGAGACTAACCTACCTAGACCAGATCGGTCATGTACTGAAGGAAGGTGGAGTCAAGAGTCTCCGAAACCGGCGAGCGTGTATGAAGAGAATTATGAATGTTGAGGAAGCGAGTGAAGTATGCAAAGATAGAGTTCTCTGGCACTCTGTTCTCTCTACCTACCCTGCAAGGGATATGGCGTGATGATATGTATGTATGTCAGACTAATTGGCATAGACTTTTATGCCGAGCTAAGTAGTAGCTTAGTACTGATAGTTCGCCCACATGGAATAAGAGAGGTACGTGTTCCGTAACTTATAAGGATACACATTGCGCCATGTGGCCCCATGGTCCACCTTATTCTCTCTCCGTTGCAAAATGGGCAATGCAAATAGGCCGCAAACTGGTATCAATTATTTCACTGTATTCAAACTTTTCTTTTTTTTTGTTTTGCGATGGGCTATGGCGTGGTCACGCTCCGCCAAATCGGTCCAGGGCGATGGAAGAGACGGCACGTGACTCCATAGACCCACCCTGTAATACGCCTCTCTTCACCGTGCGAGTGGGCCACGGGAAACTGTAGCCAACCTTACGGATTACTTGTTCGAGTACAATTCCCCAACGCGCCCCGGTAAGAACTAATAGTGTTACTAAGACGTCGCACTCGTGTGATTAGTCTCTTTGCAGATGAACGACTAATCCAACAACGACCATAAAATCATTGGATCAACGACTTATTCTACGTAATGTTCGCATGCATAGGTACAAAAGATTTTAATGGCTTCTTTATATATTGCACATTTTTAAAGTCGCTGTGATAGAATAATATACGAAAGAAATATTATCGTCATCATCTCAGTTCATTTATATCCCTCTGTTGGGCTCGAGCCTCCTCCTTAATGGGAGGGCAAAAGTTTTCCATCTCTTACATAGATTTTATATGCATTTTTTATCCCTTAGCCGTCTCTTACGATCATCCATAGGTAAAATAGAGGTGGTTAATTATATTCTTATTCGGTCACCACACGGAATAAAATATATTCAAAAATTAATGATATCTATTATCTTTTTAATGTTATTTGCATAACAGTAATTACATAAATGCTAGGTTTATAGCCGATTACAAGATCAATAAAGGTAGTTGAGGGCAACACCAAGGTAAAATATACTTCCTGAATAACCAACAGCTTATTATGTAAAGTTATTTTTTATTCACTGCGTATAATACCTATATCTCTAACGGTCTGACTTCCTAATGTCTAAATTCATCTGCCACGGCATCTAGGGGTTGCATTTTGTTAGTTTGATTATATAATATCTAGATGAGTTTTGCTCAGTATTTTCTTTTTTGTGTTTTAGAAGATATATTTCAATATAATAAAATTACATACATACATATCATCACGCCATATCCCTTGCAGGGTAGGCAGAGAGAACAGAGTGCCAGAGAACTCTATCTCTGCATACTTCACTCGCTTCCTCAACATTCATAATTCTCTTCATACACGCTCGCCGGTTTCGGAGACTCTTGACTCCACCTTCCTTCAGTACCTGACCGATCTGGTCTAGGTAGGTTAGTCTCGGTCTCCCTCGGTACCTACATCCTTCAACTTTTGCATTGTATATCTTCTTAACCAGACGTTCGTTCGGCATTCTTTCCACATGTCCGAACCATCGGAGCATTCCCTTTCGCATCTTTACACCAATACTCTCTTTCATACCTACTCGCTCTCTTACGTCGTCGTTACGAATGCGGTCGGTCAGCCTAACTCCACAGATTTTCCGAAGAGATCGCATTTCGACCGCATTAATTTTACTTTCATACTCATTTCTGCATACCCAACTCTCGCTTCCATACAGTAATGTTGGGACAAGCACTGCGTTATGTATTGCTACACGTACCTTCTGGCTGAGGTGGTGGCTGCCGAGAAGTTGCCCCAACACTCCGTTCACTCTATTTCCCGCATTCATTCTTCGCTCTATATCAGTGGTGTACCTTCCATCTCGGCTAAATCCACAGCCAAGATATACAAAATAAAAATATAAATATAATAAAATTAATTTATAAAATAATGCAATATAATTCAAAAATAATGAAAAAGGAATCTAAGAGTCGGAACCGGCGCTGTCTTGGTTAAGATTACTCGGTTTTCTAACTCTGCTATGTCTATTCTTAATGACAGAGACAAAATTTGTATATTTTAATAGCTTTCAGCCAACCAAAAAGATTTTTTTTCGTTGCCTGAAAATATTGACAAAAAAATATTTTCTAATTATATATATATTTATATATATATATATATATATATATATATATATATATACATTTAATCGGGCTGAGGCTTCTTCTGTAATGGGAAGGACAATGATCTATGCTATCACGCTAGTCAAGCAAATTGACAGCAAGGATTTTCTTTCAAGTTTTCCTTCTCTTACATCGATATTGTCTACATATTATATTAGTTACATCCGTAGGCAAAGAAACTAAGTAACATGTCATATGATTATTTTCAGCCTTTTGAGCGGACCTTCGTACTGTCTCTTGGACTTGCGTCTCTGTTCTAGTTGTCGCACTATTTTCACCTTTTAAACGTACCAGTATCACCATCACCTTTTAGTTACTATTATGCTGCCTTTCAAATACCTATCTTCTTGTTGACGTGCCCAAGAGATGGCAGGACATCACTCTTTAATACGTTATTCTTAAAGCAAAACATTTTACAACAATCCACAGATAATTCCGTGTGGTGACGGAGTAAGAATACAATTCACCACCCCATGTCTTACCCGTGGGTGATCGTACGAGACGACTAAGAGATATAAAATGAATATAACATCTATGCAAGAGAAAGAAAACTCGAAACAAAACGCTATACCAACACATCTGACTAGCGTGTTATAGTAGGTAAATTTCCTTCCAATTATGGAGGAGACTCAAGCCCAACAATGGGAAATATATGAGCTGAGATGATGATGATGATTATTAAAAAAAAGAACATTAATAGCCTAGTGATGCATTGTATTTTTAGTCTGTTAATCCACAGATTAAATATCCGTATCCCACCACAGAGTATATACGGTCCCATTGCCTAACAAATGGAAAGGCTCAGTTTCCATTGGCGCCTTGACACACCGCTCCTTTCCTAAGCCGACATTTGTGTTTACGCAAGTGTTCAACGGTTGCTTGCACTATCCTTGAAGTTTTGCGTAATCGTTACCTCATATTTGTTGTACTATACGTACAAGATAGATGGCGGTGTGGTCGGGTTGTTTTGATTTAAAACCAAGTTACGTTTTGTACTTATAGAACTAGTTACAATTTTAACGATGTAATACTCGTTTTTGTGTTAGTTTTGCATTGGTTATATTCGTGTAATGATGAAGTAATTATTATGGAATAATTATGTGGAGAATCCTATAGTAACGGAGTAAGAATATAATTTGACACTTCATTTCATGCCCGTAGGTGCCATAAAAGACCGCATTCCAATGACCCACCCGCACGGCGTCGAGACGTATATTGTAGGGCGGGTCTACGGGATCGTGCACCGCTTTTCCTGCCGCCCCGGACAGATTAGCGGGGCGTGACGTACCATTGCCCGTCGCCAAATAAAAAGCATAGTATAATTTTCCTTCTATTATGTAGGAGGCTCGAGCCCAACACTGGGACATATACGAGCTGAGATGATCATAATGAAAATGGGGTAATAATACAGTGGACACCACTTCTTTCTTTGCCATGAATATTGTAAAAAATGATTAAAGGACGTTTATTAGCAGATAATAGCAGTAAATAGAACTTGAAATAATTTTTTTGTAATGTTAGATAACGCTCCTGAGAGTTGCCTGCAAATCATGCGAAAATATGCCTGGACCAAGTCCCACAAAAAGGACCCGATCAATATTTAGCTAATTGAAGTATATATAATTTTATGGTCAGCCGCCTGCTTGACGTCAACTCTGAAGAATGAAATTGTTGACCAGCATCAAATGGAGTCAACTTATATTTATGTAAATCTCTTAGTCATCTTTTACAATATTTATAAGCATTGTAAGGATTGGTAGTATACGTAACCATTGCCAAAATAACAAGTCGTAAAAAACGATTAAGTTAGATAATATACATATAACATCTATGCAAGAGAATAATACCTACTATAAATAAATCATTACACCAATCCTTCTGATGAGGACAAGGTATGTTTTGATATTCCGCAACCGAAACTATCATCGAATATACCAAATGAAAATATATCCGAAACTGTAAGCGAAACGGATATAAGAGTTACGAATAATTTCGGATAGGGTCTGAGTTATGATAAGCTTTCTTTCAACCATCCGAAGTGAACTATATATAAGCCTATTAAAAGGGTAAAATAAAACAATAACTATCATACTAGATAAATTCTAAATTGGAAATACTCAATATCTGTTTATTCCGTATGGTGACGGAGTAAGAATACAATTCACCACCCTCTATTTTACCCGTGGGTGATCGTAAGAGACGACTAAGAGATATAAAACGTATATAACATCTATGCAAGAGAAAGAAAACTTGAAATAAAACCCTATACCAATAGGTCTGGCCAGCGCGGTATAGTGGGTTAATTTCCTTCCCATTGCGGAGGAAGCCCGAGCCCAACAGTGGGGCATATATGGGCTGTGATGATGATGATGAAATATCTATTTTACAATTGCCTAAAAAGCAAATGATCGAAATTATTTGAATCCATTGAATAAGCCTAAATAATTTAATAGCCGTAACCGTATTCGAAAACTTTATCTCTGCTGATATATCAGTGTCATTTCCCTTCAATGGTGAGACTCGAGCCCAGCAATGGGACATATAATAGGTAAGATGATGACGAAGAAAAATATGATGCATAATTAATATAAGCTTAATTTAATAATGGTTTTCTCAATAATTTTCTCATTGTTTATAGACATTTCAAAATGTTCTAATTAAAAAAAAGATTTCATCATATTCAATAAGGTTAATTACCTAATATATATTTTTATACAACTTTCATCAATAACAATTATTATCAATAACTCTTGATAAGTAATAATTGATATATTGAATTAATGCTTAAGATATGCGCATACAAAACAATTTCCTTCGTTGTAAACTTCTTATCAGAATTACGAAATTTCCGTGAAGGTAAAATAATTTCTAGATATCATTTATTATTATAGTCAACAGGTAAATTGCGCAACCATTATTTTTCATTCATTCATAAATATAATAAGGTAATCTTTCGCAGAATTTTTTAATGCCCAGAATTTACAGATTATAATATTAATTATAATTTTACAAAGAAAACCTCGTGATGGCGCCATGATATTTTAAATAATTTGATAAAAATATTAGTTTTATCGTTATATGCTCATCATTTTACGATACAAATCTTTTAAAGATTAAAATTTTATGTTTTTGGGCATTCCCCGTGTGAGACTTTTACTTTATCTATAAGTAAGTAGTGGGTATATATTGCATTAAGAACGCATATTGCATTTTTAATCCCCGTTACTACACGATTAAATAACTTGATAAGAATTATACTAATATCAGGATTTCCAATTCCATTTTTTTGTTGAATTATTCTATTTCAAATATTAATTTGTTCTATTTCTAATACTATATTTTAAAAATTTACTCCACTGGATATGTAAGTCCAGACATAACCATAATCGTACTTTTATTCTAATCATTTGAGATCAAAAATATTTACGATGTAAGAACAATAAACTTAAAATGAAACATTCTTCAATTAAATTAAAGAAAGATAAATAATAAACTTTAAATTAAACATATGTCAACTAAATTCAATCTGGACTAAACATTAAATTTAGTTATGTAATACGTGTCAATCATTAAATGAACCAGAAATATCGTGACAAACGCATATATACATTAAAAAATTTCAACAGTAAATTATATGTAACACATATCAGAATGTCAAATTGCAACTACATATATTGTAAAACCTTATTTTTTTTTAAGTAATGTTTAATAAAATTTATTGTAAGAATCGTATTGCAAAAATTAACAAACAGCGGTTTATTGGATTGATGCAATACAAAACGTGTGGACAGTTAAATATTTTCGTAAATTATTTCATTCCTTTCGAGGCTTAGCTTGCAATTTATAGTTTTGCAATTAATGCATTTGATTGCATACTCATAAATTATTTATCTATGAATATATTTAGGCTTTGGTTAGTGTATATAATTTATTAAATTATTTGATTTATTATATGCTAACTACAGATAATTTTGTTCGATAACGTAATTGATATGTTATGCTAACAAGATTATATATGCATTTATAATATCTATAAATCATCTATTATTGAGATTATAGATATTTTAAGTGGCTACTAGATTTTTTTTTAATATTTTATTTTATTTTAGGCATTTATTCTGAATATTTAGAAGATGTTACTTTATAAGATATACATATGTGCTGTGTGGTAGCGGCTATGAATATCACCCTTTACTTTGCTGGTAGATATCGTAAAGAGAGGGTAGGGTAGCTCCACCTAATGCCATTTTGTCAACAATAACTTTCCCAAGGAGGGTTGACATCAGGTAGGCGGTCGATAATAACACTATTACTAATAATTTTTACAATTTTTACAAGTACATATTGCGTCGATTCCAAGTACCTACTTAAAGTAGAGAGTACCTAATTGGGATAAAAGCAGGAGAATGAGAACGATGACTTTATAAGAGAAATAAAAAAATATGACCTTAATCGATCGATCTTTGTCTTCGGTGGCTCGCCCAGAGACCCTCGCGGGTTCCTCTTGAAGCGACACCCCGACAGCTTTCGCCGTCAGGGCGTCGTCCTCTCGCGGTGGTCTCACTTCGGCTGAACGTACTATTCCCCAGTCCGATCACCCGATGCCTTTGTTAGGGCGGCATTAGGCGCAGATATTCGCGCCTGCCCCACCCGAGACGACGGCGGCGGCCCGAGACTGCATGGAGAGAATCCTCCCGGACTCGTTCCGCCGCTTCTTTCTGCGAGATGACTGCCTCGCAGAAGGCGATGAGTGCGTCCCAGTTCCTGATGCTGTCGACCATCGCTTTCATGACAGCCGGCAGCGTCAGGTCGGCACCGATGACAGCAACGAGGTCACGGCGTTGCTAAACCTAGGTCACGCAGACCTCGAGCGTATTCTGCAGCGTGTCTTTGTCACTGCCGCACTGTTGGTAGGACGGAATCAACTCCCTCCTTGCGACCGTGTGCAGGTAACAACACCGTGCCTAGGCCTCTCCAGCTGCGTAACCCAACGGGCGATGAAGTCCCGGCAGGCGTCCTCGCGTCAGGTGGCTATCTCGCTGAGCGATAGGGAGCCACCCTCGTCGTGTATTAAGGTAACCCACCGATAGAGATCGGAGAGCATCTCCGCCTTCAGGTCTCACGGGGGTGTCCCGGCCAATGCACATGCCGCCTCGGTCGACACCGTGCGGTACCCGCGGTTGGCTCTGACCGCCATAGTTCTCTGTGGTGGCCACAGACGCCATATTTATAATAATAAGTCATTTTGTCCTGTGTTGTTATTAAAGATATTTTAGAAAATAGTACAAGAGATTTATCTATCTGATAATTTGTGCATGAATTATACAAATTCCAGTAGGATGAATCTCTTGAAATTTGGTATTGATAATAGCTCAAACACTGCAGTAACATATAAAACTATTTTAATAATATTTATTAAAATACAAAATTTATCATGAATGAAGTCACTAAATACCTCTATTATTATTATGTAAAAAATATTATTGCAAATATATTTGAAATATAACTATTTTTACAGGTAGACTATGGATGTTTTAGTCCTACAGAGATCATAAGAAAAGTATTCGAAACTTCGCGTAAATCAAAATAGAAACACGATAAAATGAGTCAAAATAATTTTATTCTATATATTTAATAAATATAATATTCACGTAAAATCAATAATTATAAAATATATAAGAAAATAGTAAATATATATCATGAGGATAGCATCCGCTCTTATCCTAATTATTTGGGATCGATGCAATATGTACACTTGCACTTCACTAAACAGCATCAGGTGGAATTGGGTCAAATCAATAAATATAATGTTAATATATATATATATACATACACACACATATATATATATATATATATATATATATATATATATATATATATATATATATATATATATATATATATATATATATATATATATATATATATATATATTAGTAATATTTAAAATCAATAATATCCGGGGTACTGATACTGATAGCCACTGTTGCATTTATTACTGCAACCGCAATTATATCCTGCAGAATAAACTTTACAATCATCAGGACAATATTGGCTGCAACCTCCATAACAGCTCGTTGTATAAGCAGGTTGGGTTGCACAAGGATAATAACAGCATTGTCTTGTAACACAGGTACAATCAGGTTCACATTTCTGACATGGAACAGTTTTCCGACACTGATTCTCGCAAGAATGGACTATAATAGGTCCATCATAATTTTGTATGTGAACTGTTGTTTGTGGTTCTGGTATTGCTTCAGATGCAGCCTGTAATATGTATAAAAAAATATGATATATATCGGAAGACACTAAACTTAAATTCACTGATATGACTGACTTTAAAATATAATTATGCCTTTTAAATGCAGTAGTCAGTTAGCTTCGCAACGTAGTGTATTTTACTAAAGACAACGTTGATAGTTGACTGGATAAAAATACAATTCACCACCTTCTTGTCCATGGTTGAACTTAAGAGACGTAACATAAGTAGATAAATTCACTGTAGCATATAAAAGACTCGCAATAAAACCCTATAAGAGGTCGTTTGATTAGCATGGAGTAAGTAAATATTCCTTTCGTTGTGGAGGCAACTTGAGTCCAGCAGTCAAACATGTATAAGCTATGATAATGATGATGATGAGAGTAGTTAGATTAAAAACCACTGTACTTGACAGTATATAAACTGTTATAATTAAAAAGTATAGTTTCCTTATAGATCTAGATTTATAGAAAAATGTTAATAAGTTTCCAGACAAAATTAAAAATAGTATTTGGTATTTAATTTTTGACTTTATTTCTTTTATTATATTTTATTTTTTTAGTGCTAGACTTTGACTCTAAAGCCAATACTATAGAGATTTTGCTTAAACAATATGTTTAAGCAAAAACTCGGGTACATATGCAGAAAAGTATAAAACTACTTTTTCCTGTTCAAAGATTTGAATCCAAGAACTTGGGTGACAATCTAAAGTTTACAAGATAGGTAAATTATTAATATATATTAAAAGTATTTATTAATATATAATAAAAATTAATTATAAATATAATAGAAAAAAAAACATTACTTACACAAAACAATATTACAGATACAATTAAACGCAACATTTTAAAGTAAATGAAAGTTCTCAAACGAAGATCGAATGATCTACCAGCACTTAAAATTATTCCTTTATACCTAAATATTATCAATTTTAAGAAAATTGCGTACAACATATATCAAAAAATTTACAAATTAAAACAAAATCACGTACGAATAAATTCGTTAAACTTTTGCAATGTTTTGCTAAACATATTGTTATGATAATATTTTGTCCATCCTTCCATCAGCCGGCTACTATTAGATACGTAGGCTTCCTTTAGAAGGGAAAATATGGCTGTGATCACGGCGCTTGACTTAATGGATTGACAGTTGCTGTTGATATTTATTTATTTTAGGATCATCATTATCTCAGCTTATATACGCGCCACTGCTTGGCTCGAGGCTCATCCATAGTAGGATGAAAATTGACCATACCATGTTGGTTATACAGACTGGTACACATTTATTTCGAGTTTACCTTATTTTGCAATGATTTCATCTGCTTCTATTGCTCGCTGAACGAAATGCACTACCAAATTGTTGAAAAACTGAGACGTTCATTTTCTGCGACCTAACCCATTATGGCTATAGGTAGAAAACTTGTCAGCAGGCTGACTCTGCTACTAAGGTGTGTCCATTATTCACTTTTTAAGCGGACCACGGATAAAATATCCACGTATCCATCAGCTCATTGGCTATATATTTTGGCTGTAAATAGATTAAATTTCTGGCAGCTCCTTTCGCTAATTTAAATCTTTTACTTATTAGTATTTTCATATACACTATTTATTTTATTACTGTAATACGTTGTTTAATTTAAAAAGACTTTATCTGCATTTTATTGATAGTTCCATGTAGAACAGTATGTCAATAAGCGACACAACACGACGTGTTAGCATAGCATAGATATGGCGTGTGGGAAACTTTATTTTATATTTTCTGAAAAATACCGAAAGATACATTTTAAATTCAACATTCTGGATTTTTTCTATATCTATAAAAATAATGCTTGTACTCGTATATATGACATTACTAAAATCAGAAACTTTTTGACCAATCATTATGAAAATTGATATGTATGTATATATATTTTTACGGAGAAGGTTTATATGCTATCTTCATGGATGTGACTCGTTACCAGGCGGCGCTACGATATATCGACTTCTACAAACATGAGTTTACTAGTTTTATATAGAATCTATTTCATAAATGTGCCTAAAGTATTATTTAATATTCTATTTTTGCATTATTGCCTTTCTAATTAATGATTTCAACGTCCATAACCGGAATACTTAAAAACAATTTTTATTTTTTGTATACATAGATTTGAACGACTCGTACGCATCACTATTTCTAAGCTAAATAGCATAGCATTTACTATTAATTATATCCATTAATAATATTCCCTATGATGACAGATTCTGCATATAATGCTCAATGACTATGTCCTCTAATTTAAAAATGAAATACAAAAGTGATAGTAGCCGTAAAAATAGTTTTATTACAAAATATATTTATCAGTGCCAGCTGCGATCTTTAAAAAATAGATTGTAGTATTCTATTCCATATCCGTTTTCTATAATTTAGGGAGCTACCATTAGTAGGACATATATAAGTCAAAAATAAATAAAATATTAAAAATAATTCGTAATAAAGAAAACTTACTCACGTCAGATCCATATTATTCTCATGTATAGGTCCCGTTACGCAGTTGTAGGTTAAAATCCGCTGAGCACATCCCTGTGATGCTGTGCTTATAGGGTTGTACGTATGGGCATTCTTTTTTTACAACCTCGAACTGTAAAGTCATCAGTCTTTGACACATTACTCCCTGGCCTGACGAAGTTTATTAACGTTGGCCTTCCCCATAAAACTTACTCGTCCATATAACAGGATCCTGTCGTAATCACCACTCTTGAAACTTCCCGAGCATTAGCGATTGAAGCAGATGTTATACGTTTCCCAGAAAATATCTCCTGGGAATTCTCCTGGTAAGACGTTTATTCGATTTTTGTGACAGCCACAAGCAAAGAAAGGGTGGCGAAAATTTTATGCCTATCCAATCGCCACTCGGACGGATTCATTGGGAAACTAGGCTATTTTAGTGTTACTGCGTTTACACTCTATTACACGGACTAAGAATTATGTGGTGAAATGAAGGGTTACTCATCTTTACTGACCTATTTGAGAATGAAGTTGAAAAAGAGACTCCATATGATGATGACGGGTAAGAATACAAGTGGGGTCATCATCATTCTCCTGCTCTCGTCCCAACTGCTTGGGGTCGATACAATATGTACTCTGCTTCCATCGTACATATTGCAAAAAGTTATTGGCTATAGTTTTATGACCGGCCGCCTGCCTGACGTCAACCCTCCTTGGGAATGTAATTGTTAATCAAAAGACCTCAGATAGAGTTGGTCCAGGTCGTTATAACACTCTTAGTCGTCTTTTAAAACATCCACAAGCAGAGTAAGAGTTGGTAGTATTTTTAGCCGCTACCACACAGCAAAGTGGGATCGATGCAACAAAAGAGAAATAGCAAATAAAAGAGACACTCACACACTCTTCTTCTATCATATATATGAATGTAATTGTCGGCTAGACAGCTTCAGAGGGAGTTAGGTCAAATCGATGATCGCTCTTAATCGTCTTTTATGACACCCATGAGGAAAAATAAGAGTTCGTAAAATATATATAATATAGTTAAGGTTTTCTGGAAGAAATTGCAGTATGCGATAAGACCGTCTAATTGTACCAACATTTTAACATTGTATTTTGTTTTTTTTTTGTTGATTTTTTTATTTTATTCCTGTACCTAGATATGGTGTACAATAAAAAGATATTGTAATATAGATATTGTATATATACAACACGCAATAGATTTTTAAATAAAATATAAATAAACTTAATTACGAGCGAAAAATGATTGTCACACATGGGATTCGAACCCACGCCTATTGGAAATCCGTTCCAATCGTGCTACCATTTACACCAGCGTGACCTGTTACTATGAAATTCAATTTTAGCTTCGTATTATATTTTCGTCTTTAATGGAGACGTGTGCCAGCTACCCGCCAATGTTTGCACATTATACAGATTCTGTTTTTCGCTCGTAATCAAGTTTTTACAAACAATCAAGCATGTTAAATGATATATTTCAGTAATTTAAAATATAAAAAAAAAATATATTTACTTATTTTTCGTTAGAAAATATCTTTTAAAATTGCCTATCAACCATTAATATTAGTTCAGTATTTGATGGTTAATTTAATACAAACCAAAATAAAGATTTTCGAGATAATAATATGTAATTGATATGTATTTAAAACTAAGTGTAAACCCTAAGTTGTATCCGGCCGTTAGTGGGTAAGCGGATTATGTCACGGTGCGAATGCTTACCCGCACCCGGTCGTAACATGCCGCTAACTATGGGAACTACAACGCTAGTGCATACATACACCTGTTATACACGTAAGTTATTGTGACCAGGAATATTGGAAATTAGTGGAATTTTTCTTACGTATGTATGGTGACGGAATAAGAATACAATTTACCACCCATGGGTGTTAAAAAAGACGATTAGAGATTAAAACTTTGAATACATTTTATTCCGGTTGTTTTCTCAAGATAATAATTCAACTTACGGCATATTGCTTTTTATGCCGAGGAAGCTGCGTAGAGAAGCCAGTAAAGAATGAAAATTGAATCGCGGAGGATTTTTAATGGACGCAAACTATACGCAGACTCAGATCATCACTTTCAATTAAAAATCTATTCCTCTCGGAAATCGATGATGTGTACTTTAACCGCCATCATCGATTGGTATATATTATTTTTTTTCTAGCTTATGATTTGACATAATCAGGAGATTAGAATATGGTGATAGTCTATTAAAGTTCACTGTTGAATATACTTCTTAGGTACCTATACTCCTTTTCCACCAAAAAGAGATAATGCCAATTGGTGGCAATTGGAAAGTGTGGACTTGACATTCGAATTAACGATCCAATTTGACCGACAATCAACAAAATATATCATAAATATAATAATGCTATTATATAACTAAATTATAAATAAAGCATTTAAAAATAATTTATACAATATATATATATTTAATATAATATAATAACCACCGGATAAATTAGTTATGTAATATTTAAACAGCTAATTAGAATTTCAAGATATTTTTTGCGTAAAAATTTAGTTTTGAATCATTTAATTATCCGTATCAAGTATCTCACCGATTTCAAGTTCAAATGGTTTTTTAAATTACATTTAATTGGCCTCTGTTCCTGTATTATTAAAATATTTATTTAAATTTTTGTTTATATATTAAAACTATGCATGATAATTTACTTTTGGTGAGAAGTTTTTATTTTAAAATACTATGCGTAATACATTGTCACGCTGGAGTTTACAAAGTGGACTAGTGGACTCAAATCACATCTAAGATAAAAAAAAACAGTTATCTGTAAAGTTGGTTTACGGACCATAATTTTACGTGATAACATCATAAGAATGATAAAATTTTGTATACTTTCATGAATTGAACAAACATAAACAATGGAAATCACATTAACTTTTCACTTCATTTTATAAATAGTTGACAAAAAAGTTTATGTCAAATTCTTAAAATTCAAGAACGCTCAGGTCGGTCGTGCCTCTCTGTCGCTTGTTTCGCGCTGTCGCTTGCACGCTCGGCTCAAGCAAAACGTGACACTTTTTCGTACGTGCAGCTGACGTTCATCGATTTATAAGACGTTAGCATGTCAAAAATTAATTATAAATGTGTTTAAACTCAGAATATTTAGCACGACAGGAGACTTAAGACTATTACGTCTGTTCAGTAATACATGAAAATAAAAAAATGTAATACAGCTTTATTTTACTTCTCTCATATCTGCTATATCTGCTGTGTAATGATGAAGTAATAAAACAGCTCACCAAAAAATGTGGTGAGCTGTATTCAGTAAAATATTACAAGTTAGGAGAAAACATTACTACAACAATAAGGAAATTTGAATTAATACCCTCTACTATCTGACCAGCGTAGAATAGCTAATTAACTTATTTCTAACTGTGATCCTCAATATTAGAACTAAATTTTATTGATCTCTAAATTTTAAATAATAATTAAGTATAATATTAATAGAAATAAAATAAATCATCATCAATCTTCTACTCTTATCCCAATTACTTGGTGTCGATACAATATGTACTCTTCTTTCATAGTACATATTATAAAAGTTATTGGCAATAGTTTTATGACCAGCCGCCTGCCAGACGTCAAACCTTCTTTGGAATGTAATTGTCGACCAAACGGCATCAGATGGAGTTGACTCAGGTCGTTATAAGACCCTTAGTCGTCTTTTACGACATCCACGAGTAAAGTAAAGGTTGGTAGTATTCATAGCCGCTACCACACAGCTTATAAAATATATATATAGTTAACGAAATCTAAAGTTGGTTTAAAATATCTCATATATACGTACCTATTTTTTTTCTTTATAATAATTTATGTAGACAATAGAATTCAATTATTTTAATTTTATAGTTACTTTAAGTTAATTAATTTAATTATATTTTTTAATAAATCTAATATTATTAGACCTGTAAATTTAAGAATGAAATATTTAGCACAAAAATGGCATAAAATGTTTTTTTTTTTTTTCAAAAGACTAGTTTTTCATATGATCGACTTACGTAAATTATCTAAGAAAACGTGCGGATATTGTAAAGAAAACTAAATGAAATGAAATACTTGCCATTACTGGATTATATTATAGCCAAACATGTTGGCATACGTTTATGTTTCAACTTTAAGTTATGTTTTTCTACTTGTGTCTCTTAATATATCTCCATCCGGTTAGTAGTAACTAATATCCTGCCCCTATTTTACCTTTTTTTTTTTTATTGGTGGGCTATGGATGCGTCTCGCCCAGCCAAATCGGTCCGGGGTGATGGAAAGGCGGCGCGTGACCCCACAGACCCACCGTAAAACCTTCTCTCTTCGCCGTGCGAGCGGACCACCGGTACTCGATTTTAACTTCGGTGGCCCGTCCGGCGGTTTACCCTCGCGGGTTCCTCTCGTCGACGCCCCGACAGATTTTGCCGTCGGGGCGTCGCCCTCACGCGGTGGCCTCACGTCGGGTGACCGGACGATTCCCCGGTCCGATCACCGGAGGCCTCGGTTAGGGCGGCATCAGGCGCAGGTAGTCGCGCCTGCGCCGCCCCGGCCGCTGGCGGCGACCCGGGATTCGGGAATCCTCCCGGACTCGTTCCGCCGCCTCCTTCTGCGAGATGTGGGTGTCATAAAAGATAAATAAGGGATATAATATGCATATAACATCTATGAGGCAAGAGAAGTAAAACTCGAAGTATAAACTTACTTCACTCAATTTTACTTCTAGGAGCAGGCAGAAACTCAGCAGTGGCATGTATATGAGCCAAGCTGAAATAATAAACATCCATAATTTTATATATAGAATCATTTATATTAAAAATGTGAGTCAAAATTTAATAACTGACACTGCTGTTGATATAAATCTATGTAATAACGATGACGTGTGACATCTTACTCCTCCCGTGACCCTGAACGCTGTAATATTTTCAACACGTCGGGAATTTAAAAATCAAATACAAACGCGATAGAATTCTTAAAAATTGTTTTATTTCAAATGTGTAATACTCGCGAAAACATCAGATACTGTAATATCTCTTAGTAGTTATTTTTACAACGAGTAAGCGACATTATCACACAGATATTACGGTGAAAGTTTGGTCAACAATTACATTCCCAAGGAGGGTAGACGTCTGGCAGGCGGCCGGTCATAAAACTATTGCCAATATACATACATATCACCACACCATATCCCTTGCTGGGTAGGCAGAGAGAACAGAGTGCCAGAGAACTCTATCCTTGCATACTTCACTCGCTTCCTCAACATTCATAATTCTCTTCATACACGCTCGCCGGTTTCGGAGACTCTTGACTCCACCTTCCTTCAGTACATGACCGATCTGGTCTAGGTAGGTGGGTCTCGGTCTCCCCCGGTACCTACATCCTTCCACTTTCGCATTATATATCTTCTTAACCAGACGTTCGTTCGGCATTCTTTCCACATGTCCGAACCATCGGAGCCAATATCTTTGCCAATATCTTTTCCAATATGTACTGTGAAAAAAAGTACATATTGTATCGACCCCAAGTAATTGGGATAAGAGTAGGAGATTGATGATGATGATATTACGAAGAAAGTCTCACCTCATTCAAATATATTGACACCCTACTATTGTAACGCGGATGACACTGAGAACCAGATCAGCAAAGTATGGCACTTTATACATTGTATCTTAGAGACCATCGCTCTATTAATGCTACGCTTCTTACTTTGTTTTTTTTTTTAATTGCTCTTGGTGGCAGACGTACAAGCATCACAACTGATAGTAAATGATACTACCGCCCATGGAACTTTACAATACTAAGGTGCAGTTCAGCCTATCGCCGTCCATTGCTGGACGTAGACTTCCCACATGTTACGCCATAGAGTGCGATCCTGTGCCGCTTGCATCCACCGACGCCCAGCAACCTTCACCAGGTCGTATGTCCAATCCATCGTACGGTACGTGATCGCCACTCTAGAAAAATGCCAGGGTTACCTAATATTAAAAATCCCAACCCACCCAGAAAATTAGGCTGCCGGCTCTTTCGCTCACCGAACGAAGCACATCAGCACATAGCCATTGCTCAAGCGTCGAGTTTCTGCGAGATTATGGACCTTTTCTTTTCCTTTCTTATGGTGGCAAACGAGCTGCAGCCGTTGTCGCGGAACCGTACGTCGTGCCTGATCGCCCCAATTGGGTGGTCAGCCGAAACGGAACTGCGGCAATCGTCGTCTCAACGCAGCGGCACTTCCCGTCCTTATCCCTTTTGGATAGGGGCGAGGAATTTGTCGCTGCGGAATGGGGAGGGGTCACACTCTACAGCGTTTACCTCTCCCCTAACAGGAGAATGGACGATTTCAGGGCCTCCCTCACCACCTTGGAGGCTTCGATACGGCGACTGGCACCGGGCCTCGTCCTGGTCCTGGGGGACTTCAACGCCAAATCCACGGCGTGGGGGTCCCCTATGACGGACGACCGCGGGCGGGCGGTCGTTGAGTGGGCGGCTTCACTGGGCCTCTGTGTTGTTAACAGGGGCTCAGTGAACACGTGTGTGCGGCAGCAGGGCGGGTCGATAGTGGACTTGTCGTTCGCTAGCCCCGCTGTCGCGCCACGGGTGAGGAACTGGAGTGTCCTGGAGGAGGCGGAGACCCTGTCGGACCACCGGTACATCCGGATGGAGGTCTCCCCCCGGGAACCCGGTAGGGGTCACAGGGCGGACGGAGCTCCCGCGTTTCCGCGGTGGGCTGTGGGTCGTCTTGATAGGGACCTACTGGCGGAGGCGGCCATCGTTCACACGTGGCTGTCCTCACCGCCCCCAGCGGACGGAGTGGACGCTGAGGCTGTCCGCATCCGCAGTGCGTTAACGCAGATCTGCGATGCGGCCATGCCCAGGGTGCGGCGTCTACCTCCGAGGCAGGGGGTCTACTGGTGGTCCCCAAGACTGGCGGACCTTCGCGCGGCGTGTATCAGTGCCCGAAGGTCCTACACCCGCAGCCGGCGGCGTCACCGCGACGCTGAGCGGGAGGGCCAGCTGTACGAGGCGTACCGCAGTGCGCGGACTGCCTTTCGGCTGGCCATCCGAGCCGCCAAAGATGCGAGTTGGCAGGAGATGTTGGACGGTCTCGACCGTGACCCCTGGGGTCGCCCGTATCGTGCGTCGCTGAACAAGCTTCGCGCGCAGGGCCCCCCCCTCACCGAGACCCTCCAGCCCGACTTCCTCTGTAGGGTGATCGAGGAGCTATATCCACGGCAGTCGGGACACACGCCCCCGGTCATGGCTTCGCCAGATCAAGACCGGGAGGCCGACGACGAGAGTGTTCCACCCGTGACCGAGTCGGAAGTGGGGGCGGCAGTGGCGCGGATTCGCTCCGCCACCACGGCCCCCGGCCCGGACGGAATACCAGTCCGGGTCTTGACGTCGCTCCTCGAGCACTTCGAGCCTCGCCTCAGGCAACTGTTCAACACCTGTCTGACGTCTGGACGGTTCCCTGAGTGCTGGAAGGAGGGGAGGTTGGTTCTCCTGCCAAAGCCGGGACGGCCCCCGGATTTGCCGTCGGCCTACAGGCCCATCGTGCTTCTCGACGATGTGGGTAAGCTGCTGGAGCGTGTCCTCGCTGCCCGCATCGTCCGACACTTGGAGGAGGTGGGGCCCGATCTGTCGGACGCTCAATATGGGTTTAGGAGGGGGTGTTCGACCATCGGGGCCCTGCTACGCCTGAGGCAAACGGCCGCGGAGGCTGTCGCCGGCAAGGGAGTGCTGTTGGCGGTGTCGTTGGACATCGCCAACGCATTCAATAGTCTACCATTCAGCTGCATCAGGGAGGCGCTCCGGTTCCATGGAGTGCCCCTGTACCTCAGGCGGCTGGTGGCAGACTATTTGGAGGGGCGCAGCATCCTCTGCGCGGGTCCCGCAGGGGACATTGTGCGGACGCCCATGTCGTGCGGTGTTCCACAGGGGTCGGTTCTGGGGCTGACTCTGTGGGACATCGGGTACGACTGGGCGTTGAGAGGGAGTCTCCCCCCCGGGCTGAGCTTGGTGTGCTATGCTGACGACACGCTCGTCACAGCCCGGGGCAGGACACTCGAAGAGGCGGCGAGCCTGGCCACTCTCGGCACCGAGGAGATGGTCAGGCGAATCGAGGCGTTGGGGCTCAGGGTGGCCTTAAATAAGACGGAGGCCAACCGGCGCCTCGTTAGTCGTCAACTCCATCCAGATCAACATCCAGGCCCATATGAAGTACTTGGGTCTGGTGCTCGACGGGCGATGGTGGTTCCGGGAGCATTTCCGACAGATTGCTCCCCGGCTGGTCGGCGCGGCGTCCGCCCTTTCTCGGCTCATGCCGAATGTGGGCGGACCCAGTTTCGAGGGCCGACGGCTGTATGCGGGGGTCATCCGCTCGATGGCCATGTACGGCGCACCCGTGTGGGCGAGGGCTCTGAACGCCCAGCTCAGGGCGGTTCTGTGGAGGCCACAGAGAGCCATGTCGGTCAGAGCCATTCGCGGGTACCGCACGGTGTCGACAGAGGCGGCGTGCCTACTGGCCGGGACACCCCCGTGGGACCTAGAGGCGGAGATGCTCTCCGACCTCTACCGGCGGGTTACCTCAGTGCGCGAGGAGGGTGGCTCCCCATCGTTGAGCGAGATAGCCACCTGGCGCGAGGACGCCCGCCGAGACGTCATCGCCCGTTGGGTTACGCGGCTGGAGAGGCCTAGACACGGTATCGTGACCGTCGAGGCCTTTCGGCCCGTATTGATGAAATGGATGGAGCGGCGGCACGGGGTCCTCACCTTCCGACTGATGCAGGTGTTGACGGGGCACGGGTGCTTCGGGAAATACCTGCACACGGTCGTGTACAGAGAGTGGACTCCGGGCTGCCATCATTGCAGTAGTGGCGAGGACACGGCGCAACATACGCTCGAGGAATGCTCGGGCTGGGACGGGCAGCGCCGTGACCTCGTCGCTATTATCGGTGCCGACCTGGCGCTGCCGGCTGTCGCGAGGGCGATGGTCGACAGCGTCAGGAATTGGGACGCGGTCGCCGCCTTCTGCGAGGCTGTCATCTCGCGGAAGGAGGCGGCGGAACGAGTCAGGGAGGACTCCCGCGACCCGGGCCGCCGCCAGCGGCCGGGGCGGCGCAGGCGCGAATACCTGCGCCTGATGCCGCCCTAACCCAGGCCTCGGGGGAATTGTCCGGTCACCCGACGCGAGGCCACCGCGTGAGGGCGACGCCCCGACGGCGAAATCTGTCGGGGCGCCGACGAGAGGAACCCGCGAGGGTAAACCGCCGAGCGGACCACCGAAGACAAAGATCGGGTACCGGTGGTCCGCTCGCACGGCGAAGAGAGAGGATTTTACGGTGGGTCTATGGGGTCACGGGCCGCCTTCTCCGTCACCCCGGACCGATTCGGCGGGGCGAGACGCACCCATAGCCTAACAATAAAAAAAAAAAAAAAAAAAAAAAAAAAAAAAAAAAATAATGGTGGAAAAAGAGCAAGCAGCACACCTGATGGTAAGTGTCACTGCCGACCATGGACCTTTGCAATAATAAGCGTATAGCTTAGACGACTGCCAAGCAATAAAATCCGCAAACCCACCCAGTTGGCCTTCCGGCTCTTTTGCTCACCGAATGAAGCACATCAGCACATAGCCATTGCTCTAGCGTTGATTTTCTGCGAGATTGTGGACCTCGGACGTCCCGCGACTGTAGACAGAAAACTGTCAACAGCGTGGTCCTATCACTATGAATTACTGAAGATTTTATTTTTGCAAAGCAGTCCTTCTGTGAGTATAAATGCTATTTTTTTTTTTAATAGGCAGGTCTGTACATACGGCGCTCGTTTCATCTGGGGCGACGGAAGGGCAGCGCGTGGAGCCATAACCCACCGTATTCCCTCCCTATCACTATTGGGCCGACCACTGGTACCACTTCCTTGCCATCCATTATCAGCCCGTGAGTATAGACGCTGAATAGTGTTCGTCACGTTTGGCTATGTAACGCTTGGCCTAGTATAGTCGGCTCTCATTCACTAAGGAAGCATTTTTGGAGTACGATACAAACGACAATTATCTCAGCTCCTATATGTACCACTTGAGCTCGAGCCTCCTTCATAATGGGAGAGAAATTGACCTACTATACCAAGCTAGTCGAATATGTTCGTATAGGGTTTCGTTTCGAGTTTTTCTTCTCTTCTATATATGTTATATGCGATTTATAGCCCTTAGTCGTGTCTTACGATCACCCACGGGTAAGATAGGGTGGTGAATTGTATTCTTACTTCGTCACCACACGGACAAAACTGAAAATCTGTTTGAGCAAAATATATCAGAGTAAATCATATACTATATATTTATTTATTTGTACCACATATAGCCATCATTACGGTTAATAGATACCCATTTCAATGGATGTGTATAGATTATACAAACATAATTATCAAAATCAACATTATCATTTTTATTTTTAATTAATAAACCACATTATAATTACACATCTTAAGGAAATAAAAATGAATTAATTTCGTTACAATACATATATATTGTAAATATTATTACTTCAAGAATATAAAACAAAAAAATAAGAAGATAAATAATGTCCTCCGCGGAAAGGAGACAGGGCTCACAATGGTAAATAATATATAGGTATTTTTAAAAGACATCACCCTTTTTTTTATGATGGTCATCACGCCCCGCCAAATCGATCCGGGGCGACGGAAGAGGTGGCGCGCGACCCCATAGACCTACCCTGTAAGGCGCTTCTCTTCGCCGTGCGAGCGGGCCACCGGTACCTGACCTTTAGTTTCGGTGGCCTAAAAAAGACTGATGTCTTTTTACAGGTTGGTAACCTGTACTAAGGTAATAATCTTTATTGTACAGTTCTGTGATGTGGTCCTACGCATTAAAATAAAATAAATACTTATGTCTTCATAAACGTACGAATTATAATCTAGACTCTAAACTCTTATTTGTGGTTCGCACAAAAAAAAATCTTGAATGGGAATCGAACTCACGATACGGTTGGTATATATACATCACTTAAACATCTATTCAGTATTTATATTACAACACTAGTTAAATGCAATAAATTCCTAATTTAACATTAATAGCTAAACTATTGCAATTTCTAACAAATTTAGACCCAATAGTGCCTAGTAGTATTTCAAAACTAACGTTCTAAAATTAGCTAACACAAATCATATAAATGTCTAATCAACCTGACCTCCCATGACCCCCTTGTCCCATTTAAATATACATAAAATTTCAGCTGTGTAGTATATCTGAATAGTTCTTGTTACGCTGGCAATTCTCGCTGTACTATTATGCAATCATATTGACCTTAAAATCTTACGTAACAAACAAAACTTGGATATTAACAACTTTATAATAAACTCTGTTTTCTTTATAATAAGGTTAAATTTCAATTGGGATGATTAAATGAATTAGGTTACACAAAATATTATTTGTAATGTTCAATATGCCGGTGGTTATGTGTCTACATTACACAAAGTTACTACACATTTTTTTTTATTATAAATAAAAAGAGATTACGATGATAATTTGAAGGACTTTTTTGCTTCTGTTGATCTAGATACGTGAAATGAAGACGGCGTATGATTTCTTAATAAATTGTGAAAACGTTTATGATTGAGAAGATTAAATAAATTGAACTATATTTATATAATTTTATATATAGATAAATAAAATTTATGTGTCTGTTTATCATGTTAAAATTATTGTTTTGTTTTTAAATCTTTTTCTTTCTCCTACTCTTATCCCAATTACTTGGGGTCGATACAATATGTATTCTTCTTTCATAGTACATATTGTAAAAGTTATTGGCAATAGTTTTATGACCGGCCACCTGCCGACATGAAACCTCCTTGGGAATGTAACTGTTGACAACGGCATCAGATGGAGTTGACCCAGGTCTTTATAAGGCTCATAGTCGTTTTTTGCGACATTCACGAGTAAAGTAAGGGTTGGTAGTATTCGTAGCCGCTACCACACAGCAAAACAACATTTACTTCGATGTTTTATTAAAATAAATAGGCCATCAATATTTCCAGTTAATCATACATATATTTTCTTTGACGGCACAGATGGCGTGGTAGTTAAGATACCGACCTTTCGTGCCAGTGCCGCAGGTTCAATTCCCACGTGGGACAATACTTTGTACGATCCACAAACTGTTGTTCTGGTGTCTGTGTTACAGTAATTTGTTTGCGTTAGTCTCCCGCAATACAAGGATTATTTCCTTGGATAGTCTCTTTAAAAAAAAAGTATGAAACTAATATATTTTAAACAACAATTATTCTATATTTCTATATATCTTATATTTTTATCATCACATTAGTTTTTTATGTCTTAAAAAAAAACTTATTTTTGTCATTAGAGGTGAAAATATTTTTCAAAAGTGGTATATCACAAATTCAAAATGATCCACTGCTATGAGATAAACCTTTGAAAATAATGACACACAAAAATCCTTTGAAAATAATGTTTATAACCTATGTATATGTTCCTATACGGTGACAGAGTAGGAATAAAAAGCATCATCCCCTTCAGTTCCCAGTGGATATCGAAAAAGATGATTTTTGATATTAAATTAGCGGGCAACGAAGAGGCTGACAGATTGGTAAAAATAGGGTCTAGATCGGGTTTGTAAATTTTTATATTTCCCACACACACTCTGAATTACAACAAAAATACCAAAATTACTGTTTTAATATATGGAAAGATTGTTTTAACCAACAATCTAGATCTAAAGGGATATGGTACAAAATCATTCAGTATCCCAGGGTTTAATAGCTGTGAAGTCAGCCGTAGAATAGTGGTTACTGCTCATAGGGTTTAGGAATTATGAATATTAAGGAAACGAGTGAAGTATGAAAGGATAGAGTTCTCTGGCACTCTGTTCTCTCTGCCTACCCTGCAAGGGATATGGCATGATGATATGTATGTATGTATTAGTTAAAGAGGCTTACGCTTAACGAGACTTATGTGGGTTGAAGTAACAACAAGCGAAACAATAGGTTTAACTTGTATATCTATATTAAACGCCAGCACATCAACATAATGTACCAATATCTTACAATAGGCACACATGTAATTATTGAGTGCTATGACCTAATCTGAAAACCTTGGCATGCATGCGTAAAAACTGGGCCGAATATGATGCAACTATGTTGCGTCATAGCTCTGCAGATCGATCTAAAGATTGACCCACATTTACTTGGACCATGTTTCATATGGGTACTTATGGCCAGGGACAAGATTAGAATTATAGATATTTATTATTGAATAAGAAATATAGAAACGTAATCTATAATTAATATGTTGATCACTTTTTATTAGGGCAAAAATATACAAAAACTATATCTTATTTGGAAATGATGATGACAGAAATTTGATAATCCGTGTGGTGACGGACTAAGAATACAATTCACCATCCCCTATATTACCTACCTATGGGTGATCGTAAGAGACGACTAAGGGATATGAAATGCACATAACATCTATACAAGAGAAGGAACATTCGAAACAAAACCCTATACCAACATGTCCGACCAGCTTTGTACATTAGTTCAATTTCCCTCCCATTATGGAGGAGGCTCGAGCCCAACAGTGGGGACGTATATGAGCCGATATGATGATTTTTAATAGTAGTCAACCTTTTAGTGTCAGGCAATGGTTTGTTAATTTACTTATACTTGTATATCTGTTACTTGTATTAATTAATTATTTAATGCAAGCTATGTGAGTCATAAACTATTAGTATTATAGTATAATAATTCTATGATCAATAGAATACGCTTATAATTGCTAAATAGAGGTAAATTATTCTTCTACTTTTGCAATGAATAATAATTCGTTATATAGAGGTTTTTCATAAAAGTATTCGTAATTTAAAGGAATTCTGTTTTAAATTTTATGCACAGTAGTAAAGGATTTCGAAAAATTCGTTAAATCGAGGCAATCGTTATATTGAAGTTAGTTATATACTACTAAGTAGTTAATTCTTGTTACTAATTTTACGGTTTTTTATCCATCGATGAGCCCGTAGACATCCGCTATTAAACATAGAACCACAAGACGCCATGATAATGATTAGAATGACCTTGTGCTACCTGCATGCAAAGATTCCCTGTGACTTTTAAAGTGTCATTAGTCTACAGGATGGAAGTCCTACGCTGTATTGTCCAATTCATGTCCGCCATTCAATTATCTTACTTTACAAAAAATCATCGATTTGAAGAGTCGTGAGGCTTGCGTTTTGGCACTCAACGTCTTCTTCTTCTCTTGTTCGAGGTTTTTCAGCTACACCCACTCTTCTATTAATATCCATATTCCGGCTTTTATAACGTTGAGGAACCCCCAGTATAACTATTTTTATAGCATGCTGTGCAACTTTGAGCCTTGTTCAGAGGCCAAAATTTAAAAGCCATTTTTCAGTGCGATAATTGCTGGTAATACTAGGTACAGATTGGCTTGATTTTGTTTTAAGACATTGCAGAATTTGGACATACGTAGGCTCAAAATATTCTTTTTATTTATTGCCTATAACTACTGTATACCCTTCTCTGCTCAATGGTGTCAAATTAAAATAACATGAGAGAGCATAAAGGTTCAAATATTCTGTTCAAGTATATTGCTTTCTCTGTAAACTCTTTCTCTTTGGATATTGTTCACATTTAGTCTCCGTTAAACTGTGTCGTATCCATTTTGGTATACTGATGTCCTCAATATAGCTGCCTAGTCTCTTCTTTATTTGCTGACCACTAAGTTTTGGTTTTCTTGTTTTTGGAATTGGAATTCTTCCAGTTCTATTTATATTTTCTAATTTAATTTGTTTCAGAAGGTGTAACATCATGTAACCTGTGGAGGCAGTTGTGTATTTTTTTTACTTCAATTAAAATGGTGGAACTACTCGTATGTCACTACATACTGACTGATCCACTGATCAGTCTAAGCATTTAAACTATCTCTAGTACTTTAATGCAGAGTGCTAATTTTATTGTAGCTCTGTCTCATTAGCTACAGATGTCAAGAAGCAGTACCAGTATGGGGAGGGAATATTGTAGATTTTGGAGCTACGCGCTGCCTTTCAATCGTCCCGGATGGAATGGACGGCATATGTTCAGACTATAGTCTGCAAAAAAGAAAGCTCTGTTTCATTCTTTTTATTGACTCGTATATCTATTCCATCCATCAGACCATAGACAGATATTCACTGTTGGACACAGTCTTCCCCTCGAGACTGCCACTCAACGCGATCCAGTGCCACCTTCATCCAACGATTTCCTGCGATCTTCATAATGTCATCTGTCCACCTATTTTTATTCATCACAGCCCATAAATGTCCCACTATCGGGCTCGGGTCTCCTCCGTAATGGGAGGGAAATTAACCTACTATACCACGCTGGTCAGATGTGTTGGTATAGAGTTTTGTTTCGAGTTTTCCATCTCTCGCATATATGTTGTATGCGTTTTATATCCCTTACTCGTCTCGTACGATCACCCACGGATAAGATATGGGGTGGTGAATAGTATTCTTACTCCTTCACCACACGGAAAGTACTATTTTTATTATACCTCTCATATTGCATAAATGAACATGAGAACTGTGTGGTAGCGGCTTCGAATACTACCAACCCTTACTTTGCTTGTGGATGTCGTAAAAGACGACTAAGAGACTTATAAAGAGCTAGGCCAACTCCATCTGATGCCGTTTGGTCAACAATTACATTCCCAAGAAGAGTTGACGTCTGGTAGGCAGCTGGTCATAAAATTATTGCCAATAACTTTGAAAATATGTACTATGACAGAAGAGTACATATTGTATCAACCCCAAGTAATTGGGATAAGAGTAGGAGAATGATGATTGCATAAATGAATATTTATACCAACCTGGGTCTCTACCTGATGCCGTTTGGTTAACAGTTACATTCCCAGGCAGGATTGACGTTGGTTAACATCAGGCAGACCAGTTATAAAGTTTTAATTTTAATTCATAATGATGATATTGCCCATGAGGCTAAAATCGGCAGTAATAAAACAAAGAGGAATTTTAAGAATACCCCTATTTTTGGCGGCAGGCTACGATACGGTCACGCCCCGCTAATCCATCCGGGGCGACGGAAGAAGCGGCGCACGACCCCTTAGATCCATCCTACAACATACGAGTACCTCTCGACGCCGTGCGAGTGGGTCACTGGAACGCTCTTCTTTCTTTTCTGGCCATTTCTTCAATGGCCAAGAATACCCCTGCCTAAAAGATGTATATAGGCTATGAAAAAAGCTTATAAGTAATTCATAACTATCAATATTAATAAATCAAGTGATATCAACGATAAAAACCACTTATATTTCAACATTACATTTCATCAAGCGTCATCTTATCTCAGTGATTTCCTAACATATTACAATAACCAACCTTGACATATATGTAATAGAGCTGTGTTTAAAAAATGTGTAAATATTACATCACTACTCTGTGTACATTGTGTTTAATTTTAAATGGATTGCTGCGTTTATAAAGTTTTTTTTTAATTAAAAAAATAACATTATTATAAAATTAATATAAATATTTATTCGTGTGGTGATGGAGTAAGAATACAAATCACTAACCCTTATCTTACCCATGGGTGATCATAAAAGACGACTATGGGATATAAAACGCATATAACATATAGATGTTTGCATAGGCAAGAGAAGGAAATCTCGAAACAAAACCCTATATCAACACGTTTGACCAGCGTGGTATGGTAGGTCGATTTCCTTCCCACAATGGAGGAGGCTCGAGCCCAATAGTGAGGCATATATGAGCTGATATGATGATGAAAAAAAAATAAACAATCATGGAACCGTTGACAAATATTAAAATTTTATTCATTAATAATATTTGAATGAAAGAATTTGTAATAATTATTGAATCATTTAAAAAAAAAAAACAATGTTGCATTCTCATTCAAGTCATACTCCGTCATTAATAAATATAATTAGGTTCTGAGTTAATAATATCTACTGCGATTGTCAATTCGCCTGCCAAGCGTGGGGATTATGGCAGTATAACACTCCCAGACCCCAAAAAAAAAATCGTAAAGTCGCAGGAAATCTTTTGATGCAGGTGGCACAGGATCATTCTGGAGTGGCATTCTCGTGCGACGACGTCTTTGATACTTTATATAATGTTATTAGATGCCAGCAATGATTACTTTCATAAATTAATAGATATAGCAATAATATTTTATCAAATACGTGGGTTTTGTCGATATGAAATATCTCCTTTTCTCGTCGATTTTTTTTTTCGATGCCCACATTGGATGTCGACTTGCAATGGGACAGATGTACAAACAGCTAATATAGTATATGCAGAATATAATATAGCAAGAATATTTGCTGAAGGTATTATCCCCGTGTGACGACTTAACAAGTATACAATTGTTGTCACCCCATGGGAAATATAAAAATTGGCTAAGGTTCTCATCAAGAGAGTAGGCAGCAGCTATGTCCCGGGAAACTTAGTAAATCCTACTGCGCGACCGCCTGCCAAGCGTGGTGATTTTGACATTCATCCTCCCTCGCGGGGAGGCCTATGTCCAACAGTGGACGTCTACGGGCTGATGGATGAATGAGTTTTATTTTTACTGGCAACACCCTGCACTAAGGATAAAATATTACAGAGGACTTTATAAACATATAATTAACAGCCACAAATTACTTTTAATTTGTGGATCGCACAAAGTATTGTCTTATATGGGAATCGAATATCACGGTATGTCAATATTACTATCTGTAAAGTTAATTATTTCATCCATCTATCGGGTTATTTGAGTGATTTCCTATGATAAGAGCCATCTTCAATTTTATTATTCTCGTTTTAAAAAAATCAACTTAAATCGATTTTGGTCTACTTAAATCCAATTAGATCCACTTAAATTCAATAGAAACCACTTAAATTCACATAAGTGGATGGTGAATTTTATTCTTGCTCCTTACTTCATCACCACAAGGATAAAACAGTAAAACATACAGAAATTACTAAGGCACAAAGTCTGAAAAGTCATTTATCCGAAAAATCATCGTTTATAGAACTTTACTGCATGGGGATCGAACGAGTCACGCCTGTTTTAAATATTATCCTATTGTACCAACTTAAAAGTGGCATATAGAAAAGCATATTCACTAACGAACCCTAAATTTTAGATAAGAGACGATCTATATATGATTGATGTAATGTATGTGTAAATCCCCTTTGGTGGTGCCTAAAATACAGGTATCGTTGGTGGAAACAGTAATTTTAATCTACTATAGCGAATAGATAATTGGCGATTGCATTTGGTGTTATAAATTTCCCAGGAGAACGGGCAGCGGATCCCTCAGCCAGTTTTTACGACTCCCACGGGAAATTAAGGGATGTTGACATATTATACACAGATTCTTTAGGGGGTCATCTATTAATTACGTGAGGCTCTAAAGGACGAGTAAATAACACGAGGAGGTATAGTATAATATCACGTGTGTTTATTTTTTCGTTAAACATGCGATTTCTACACCAAAAATCGGTGTTATAACCTTGACTCAACGTTACCAGGCCACAATTTTAATCAAGATATTAAATTTACCATAATTAAATCAGATTATTTAAATAAAATATTTTTTTTTTTTTAAGATTTAATATACAAAGGACAAACAAATTAGTAGGACGATCCTCACTCGGTGATCGGCCGACGTCTCAAAAGTAAAGTAAAAAGTAGTAGAAAGTAAGAAGTAGCAAGTAGTAGTATAAAAGCAGAAAGTAGTTGAATGCAAGGGGCACAGGATCATTCTGAGTGACATTATTTTTAGTAGACCTATATTCAACAATTGGTATCAACAAGCTGATGGAGAGATAGATAAAAAAACACACGATACGAGTTGGGATATAAGAGAGCAGTTAATCTTAAACCTGACGATTGACGGGATAGGGTATTTAAAGAGATACTAAAAACATCACGTGATTAATGGACGAACCCTAACCCTTAAAAAATACTACCTAACTATAGAGTAATATATTTATTACTCGAGTAAAAATAAAAAGAAAAATCATAAATTAAATTATAATGATTAAATCATGGCCTGAATACAAGGAGGTCTATGTTGAATGATATATCGCAACCAACCAAGTATTAATTCAATGCAATTTCTACACAAAACTTCACCTTGACAAAAAAATAAAAGAATTAAAGTATGTGTAACAAATAATTACATAATTATCAGAGATAATGGCGATTGCTCTGATGTAAAACTTATACTTGTTGATTGTGACATTAACTTGTTACTTAACGTTAGCAAGTTCAAGTTAAGTAATGGAGCTTTAGTGTAAGATATTGGTAATAAATTATTTATTTAAATAATTATTTGTTTTTTTGTATTAAAATTATTACGTAACGTCGATTCGTACGTAGTATCAGATATATGTAAGGGAACGTACCCTAATTACGTAAGAAGGAATCTTTAAAAATACCACGATTGTTTGCAAAGGCACAAGAGGTTAGGACTGTGTCGAACTAATTCATTATCAAACTTATTATTATAATTTTATTACCGTGTTTTTTTTATTAATTCGTTTTGTATATATATATATATATATATATCGTCCTTGTATATATATCATAGCTCAGAAGTGGATAACTATGCATGGATGTGTGATAAAAGAAGAAACATAAAAAAATAATGATAATAAATAAAGTAAAGTAAGTATTTGAAATTAATTTTATAGTGGTAGAGCTACACTGTTAATATTTTTCTGTATATAGCCGCGGGCTGGTCCCTCCGGGGTAGTATTATACTCTCGCAGAAAATCGACGTCTAACCAGTGCCAATGTGCTATTGCGCTTCGTTCACTGAGCGACAGAGCCGGCAGCCGAATTTTCTGAGTGGTTTTGGGATTTTCATTGGTACACAGTGGTCTAACTCTACCACTGGTATTGAATAAGTCTATGGGCGGCTGTTACAGTCACCATCGCGTATGTTGCTTGCTCTTTTGCCACCATATACTATAAAACCCATAGACCCACCCTGCAAACACCTATTTTCACCGTTCGAGCGGGACACCGGTACCCGATCTTTGTCTTCGGTGAGCATTAACTGCCTAGACAACTTATACCATTAACTACAATTCCTAACCCACTTACCTTGTATGGCGCATATGGCATATATTACCCTTTCATAGGGACACCTATTTCCAATAATAGAAATGAACAGGCTAATATTTGGATGAATTGCCTTTTGCTATGTTGATTTGTGATTACAATCCTCAATTAAATTTTATAACATCCACGTATAAATAATGTCTAGTAAATTATATTCCAAACCACGTCAAGTGACATCCAATTAAGATCACAAACATCCTATAGCTGAGTGCGAGTCTCCTCTAACATAGGATATGGATCTACTACACCAATCTGGTTGAACGTGTTGATAAAGGGTTTTATTTCGAGTGTTACTTCTCTTGCGTAGAAGTTATCTACGTATGCCTTTACTTTATAATATCCAAATAATCAAAAATAACAACAACTAAACATTATAATATAAGAAACATGATTCATTGGCAGATTTATCCCTTATGTAATAATAATGTATAATTATTAAACGAGGTCAGTATTCGAAGCAGGTCAGTAATTATGACTCGGTCATCAGACAATATCATTTCTTATAATATAAATTTTATTATTATTATTATTATATTGGTAGACTATATTGTTGCAACTTTTCAGTCTTATAAAAGAACGAACTTATTCAGAATTATATCCTTCCATTACTTTCCTCGTGAGTATTGGAGAGAATTAATTCTCTTCAATACTTATCTTATTACGGTAAGCACCGTCGGGTTGAGAGCACTCAGCGCTTACCCATAGTCCGCGTAGCTGTCAATGCCATCTGCGGCTACCAGCTAAACACACACACAATAAAAAAAAAGGTAAGCACCGCATATGCTATACCCTCGGAATTACATAAGTCTATAAACGGCGGTTGGTACCGACTAATAATCGCTTTAATATATTTCTTCATACATACATATCATCACGCCATATCCCTTGTAGGGTAGGTAGAGAGAACAGAGTGCCAGAGAACTCTATCTTTGCATACTTCACTCGCTTCATCAACATTAAGAATTCTCTTCATACACGCTCGCCGGTTTCGGAGACTCTTGACTCCACCTTCCTTCAGTACATGACCGATCTGGTCTAGGTAGTCTCGGTCTCCCCCGGTACCTACATCCTTCCACTTTCACATTGTATATCTTCTTAACCAGACGTTCGTTCGGCATTCTTTCCACATGTCCTTAATATCGAAGCATTCCCTTTCGCATCTTTACACCAATACTCTCTTTCATACCTACTCGCTCTCTTACGTCGTCGTTACGAATGCGGTCGGTCAGCCTTACTCCAAAGATTTTTTAATAATTCTTCACTGAATACAAAATACCAAACACTTAGTACCAATTTCCTAAATTTGAAATCAATACATGTTTTTTATTTATTTTATTGCTTATGGTGGCCCATAGACTTTTACAATACCAAGCGTATAGCTTAGGCCACTGCCTACCAATAAAATCCCCAAACCCATCCAGTTGGGCTTCCAGCTCTGTCGCTCAATGAACGAAGCGCAATACCACATTGTCATTACTCAGACGTCGATCTTCTGCGAGAGTGGGGTACTACCCGTAGTTTTTTTAGTCCCAGTAATCCCTCAATACACAAAGAGATTTTATACCCAAAAATATTATACTTATACTTGAAACGAAATTGCAATAATATCACACATCTATGGAACCCTAAAGTTACAACAAATAGTTCGAGATTCCAATTTAAAGTTAACCTTGATCCCCTTTTGCTTAAGTGTTATCTTACATCAAGTATAATGTAACTTAATGTATTAACTAAATGTCTACTTACATAAGAAGGACTTACATATACTTTTTAATGATTGAATAAGAGTTTGTAATCAACGTAGGTGTTATTGCAATATAGTTTAAAGATATATATATTGTAACGAATTGAATTATTTAGTATCTATCATAATCTCAGTTTTTGTAAGTCCTTGTTTCTCCTTCTCAATAGGATGGAAATTATTCTGACCATGCTGATCAGACGCCTCGGTAAGGGACGTCCATTAATCACGTGATCTTTTTTTAGCATTTTCAACCTACCTCCCCCTTGGTAATGAGGTTTAAGACTATGACCTCCCCCTCCCCCCATCAACATCACGTGCATTTTTAGTACCTACAAAGAAGTAGCCCACAGCTAATTATATTCTCGAATTTTTGGTTTTTTATACTTCGCAAAAATGTCTTTATACAGATCAACTACTTTAAGCTTCGTTCCTTGCCGGGCAACGGCAAGTCAAAGTCACACTACATGCCGCTTTTCAGTTTAGAAATCGCAGCGTTTGACGACAAAATATATACACGTGATATCTTACTAAACCCCCCTCCGCCTTGTGATATTTCGTGATTTTTATCAAACTCCTCCCCCCCTTTCAAACCTCACGTGAGTAATGGACGGCCCCTAAAGGTTTTCATTTCAAGTTTATTTTTTATAGCTTATGTTGGCAAACGAGCAAGAAGCACACCTGATGATAAGTGTTACTGCCGCCGATGGACCTTTTCCAAATACCAAGTGTAAAGCTAGGCCGCTGCCTACCAATACACACCCCAAACCCACCCAGTTGGGCACCTCGCTCACCAAACGAAGCGCAATAGCACATTGCCATTACTCACGACATCAATCTTCTGCAAGAGTGTGGTACTACCCTGGACGACCCGCGGCTGTAGACAAAAAACTGTCAACAGCATATCACTATCAAATTTGGTTTCCCTTATATAGATGTTACCTGCTTATTATTCCTCATAGTCGCCTTTTACAATAACTATGGGCAAGAAAGGTAGTGATCTGTTTTCCTACTCTTTCATCACACATAAGATGACCACCTTTACTGTATTTTAAACGGAGCACTTCACTGAGGGAGAATGGGGCACATATCTACGTTAAACTTTAAAATTTTTATTGCTTTTGTTATAAGACTAGAAAGCAGCCTTTTCTTTTGTAGACTATGGTTTGGACACACCCTTTCCATCCGGGTCGACGGTGGGGCAACGTGCACCATATAACCTATCGTGTACGCTCCTCATCGCCCTCGGGTTGGCACTGGTACTGCTTCCTTGATATTCATGGCGGTGGGTTACTCTTTCGGGTATCGTACCCGTCGATGCCCCGGCAATAAATAACAGTGTTGCCGGGTATCACATATACTGTTTGAGAGCCCTCAGCGCTCACCCACAGTCTGGATAAAGTTGTCATAGCCATCTGAGGCTAACAACTAAGACACGAAAAAAAAGGTATCACATCACCGATAGGAATTGTAAAAACCAATTGGGAAATCACCGGGAAAATAAGGCATCAGTACTCTTCTGGGATACTTATAACACGAATTGTGATGACTGTGGCATAAGAGATACTTATGTCCAACAATAAACTTAAAATTGATGATAATGATGAGGAAAATTCATGTTGTACCACATAAATAACTATTTTAACCACAACATCACCAGTAGAACATCTTTATTAATTTATAAAACCCGATTACGAAGCGAAAAATGATGTCACAAGCGGGATTCAAACCCACGCAGAACCCCCTGTAATCATTGTAGGGTAGATGGCGCACGTCACCTTAAAGACGTAAATATGATACAAAGCGAGATTTGCATGTCCTACAATAGTTCACGGTGGTGTAGTGGCAGCACGATTGGGCCGGAATCCCCATAGGCGCGGGTTCGAATCCCGCTTGTGAAATCATTTTTCGCTTCGTAATCGGGTTTTATAAATAATTAAGCATATTAAATGTTGAATTTCAGTAATTTGAGTATCTTTATTAAGTTAAAACTTCACAATAATAGAACCCACTACCTTCCAATTTAGTTGCCATTTCACGCTGTATTGCCGGCTTGCAGAGCGTTGCATAATTAACCTTGACACATTACATCAGCAAGGTGAAGACCGGCTGCCGGACTGGTGATTATGTAACTATCTCGTTATGATAGCTCGTGATGAAATATAATTTGTCCACAATCTTCGTAATAAGTATTTGTAAAAGTATATATGTTTAGAACTACAATTTTATAATCAAACTTCTGCCATAGGTATTTTCTAAGGATTTTATTAAATTAATATTCAAATAGTAGTACATCATTACCTATTATTACTCTCACATCTGTTCTGGCTTCATCTATTTCCAACGAGAACGTCTGTTTAAGAAGATATACAATGCAAAAGTGGAAGGATGTAGGTACCGGGGGAGATCGAGACTAACCTACCTAGACCAGATTAGTCACGTACTGAAGGAAGGTGGAGTCAAGAGTCTCCGAAACCGGCAAGCGTCATCATCATCATCATCATTCTTCTACTATTATCCCAATTACTTGGAGTGGATACAATATGTACTCTTCTTTCACAGTACATATTGTAAAAGTTATTGGCAATAGTTTTATGACCGGCCGCCTGCCAGAGGTCAACCCTCCTTGGGAATGTAATTGTTAAGCAAACAGCATCAGGTGGAGTTGGTCCAGATCTTAATAAGGCTCTCAGTCGTCTTTTACGACATCCACGAGCAAAGTAAGGGTTGGTAGTATTCGTAACCGTTACCACACAGCTAGAAACCGGTGAGCGTGTATGAAGATAATTATGAATGTTGAGGAAGTGAGTGAAGTATGCAAGGACAGAGTTCTCTGGCACTCTGTTCTCTCTGCCTAACCTGCAAGGGATATGGCGTGATGATATGTATGTATGTAATATTCAAATAATCTTTCAATTAAATTTTGTTCAGGATTAACAATTTTAAATAACAATATTCTCGTATCGCCTACTCATGCTTTCGTCATATACTTGGCATATAAATAAAATATTTAGGACACATTTACCTAGGGGATAAGAGTGGACCAGATAACATGAAAATCATAAAAATAATTATTGACAAATTAAAAATGAAAATCTTTTAATCTTTTAGTTATATAGGCCTAAAAAGTCTTCCTTTTTTCTGACCTCAATCCATTCGTTTTTTTATTGCTTAATGTGGGAAGCGAGCAAGCATCATACCTGATGGTAAGTGTCACTGCTGCCCATTGACCTTTGCTATACCAAGGGTATATCTAGGCCGCTGCCTACCATTACAATCCCAAAACCCAACCTGTTGGGCTTCCAGCTCTCTCGCTCACCGAATGAAGCGCAATAGCACATTGGCATTACTCAGACGTTGATCTTCTGCGAGAGTGTGGTACTACCCCGGACGGACCGGCCCGCGGCTGTAGACAGAGAACTTTCAACAGCGTGGTCCTACCATTATTCAGCTCTTCACCCAATATTCTCTTCAAATAATAACAACAAGCGGAATAATTATTGATACTACATTACAAATACAAAGTCGAATTAATTTTTCAACACAACAGCAACTAAAATAAAGCCATTGCCACTTATTTTTTTTTTTGCAACAAATTCTCTTGCTGCAAACAATTTGCCACACTAAGGCAACAATTTTTATCTATCGCAAAATGTAAAAAATTTTGTAGTACAATTGAATTGCAAACTAGGTCTTGATTTACATAATATATTACACGGTCATAATTCGTTGTGACAACTTTATTGCTATATTATTTCGGAAGACTTGTAACTGGAACCTTTATACATCGTATGTGAATTACAGAGAATAGGAACGATCGCATTCGTAACGACGACGTAAGAGAGCGAGTAGGTATGAAAGAGAGTATTGGTGTAAAGATGCGAAAGGGAATGCACCGATGGTTTGGACATGTGGAAAGAATGCCGAACGAACGTCTTGGTAAGAAGATATACAATGCGAAAGTGGAAGGATGTAGGTACAGGGGGAGACCGAGACTAACCTACCTAGATCAGATCGGTCAAGTGGAGTCAAGAGTCTCCGAAACCGGCAAGCGTGTATGAAGAGAATTATGAATATTGAAGAATCGAGTGAAGTATGCAAGGATAGAGTTCTCTGGCACTCTGTTCTCTCTGCCTACACTGCAAAGGACATGGCATGATAGTATATATATATGTAGGATTTTCCTTCCAATCATTTCCTTTGCCTTTTTGTTTTTATAGGCTATGGTCCGGCCACACGCCGCCCGTCCGGGGCGATGGAAAGGCAGCACGTGGTTCCATAACCCACCGTTTTCGCTCCCCATCGTCATTGGGTCGCCAACTAGTACTGCTTCCTTGCAATCCGTGGCCAGCCTGGTATTTATTTTGACTTTGATTGTGCTATTGAACTATATACAGATATCCAGAACATCCATGTTTATTATAGAGAATGATTTAATATATTCAAAAAAATTTGTCTGCTCAAGTAGTTAAGTAGTACTCGTGAGTGAGTGCCACTTATGAAATCTATTCTAGCCATATTTTTTTGGAATATATTAATAATTTTATAATAAAACTGTCACACTATCATGGGAGGACTTACTATGTCGTTAAAAAAAATAGACAAACCAGCTGAGTTAATTGCCCAATATTCTCAGTGCGGTCGTTTTCTGATCTGGTCGAAGTTATTAAATTTAAGGTAAAATGTAAAAATTGACGATATATACATGCTCTCCTGATGTACGAGTATACGTATAGATTATAATTTGAATTACAATATATAGGGATAATAATCATTATCATAAAAAAGATAAAGGCCCACACAATACAAGAATGTCCTTAGGACTGACTTTTATCTGGCCACCGAAGACAAAAATCGGGTACCGGTGGCCCGCTCGCACGGCGAAGAGAGGTGCTTGCAGGGTGGGTCTATGGGGTTGCGCGCCGCCTCTTCCGTCGCCCCGGACCGATTTGGCGGGGCGCGACCACGTCCATAGCCCACCGAAAAAAAAAAATGATCTGACTTTTATCTGGAAACAATGTGGTCTGGTAATCATTGTTTTTCCATAATGATTTCTAATATTTACGCGAGTATTACACATTTGAACAACAATGACAATGGATGTGGTCGGGCCCGACAAAACGACCGGAGCGACAGAAGAGGCGGCACGCAACCCCATGGACCCACCCTGCAAACACCTCTCTTCGCCGTGCGAGCGGGCCACCGATACCCGATCTTTGACTTCGGTGGCCCATCGCCATCACGTCTGCCACGTTTGATGATCATGGCAATGTTAGTCTTTGAGTGATGTTATCAGGTTAGAGTTAAATACGTAACTAGCGACCCGCCCTCGCTTCACTTCGGTTACGTCAGTTCAGTTGTGTAGTTAACTTTCTCAACATAGAATACCTCTCAGAGAAGGAATTTAAATCCTACTTCACCTGACCTTTTCAGGGCAGAAAGAAAGTCCACACCAAATTCCAAGTCTGTAGGAGCTATATTTAAAAAGTGTGATTTTATACACCAGCAACTCCCATTGCGGGTGGAATTTCGTAAAAACCCTTCTTAGCTGACCTTTACTCGGCGAAAGGAATATGCCTACCTATACTATATGTAGGTAGGTAGGTATGGCTCCCAGAGATATCGTGATGAGTCAATACATAGGTGGAAATCTCTCTTATTTATATATATATATATATACTAGCAGACCTGGCCACGCGTTGCTGTGGCTAAGATAGCCTCAGTAACACGTGGTGGTTATGCTAATAAATTGTAGCTTATATGAAACGTTTCTACGTTTAACATAGCGCCATCTATAAAATACTTACTCGATCCAGTCAACAGATATCGCCATCTGTTGATAGAATTGTTTGGAGATAACAGATAATTGTGACTGTCAAATAATAAACAAATAATTTGCAATAAAATAATATTGTGATTATAAATTGAGATGAAAGCTATCCTATCTTTTAAGTTGGATCAAACTACACATGCTGTGCCAATTTGATTAAAATTGGTTAAGTATTTTAGGAGTCCATCGCGGTCAAACAACGTGACGCGTAATTTATATATATATATATATATATATATATATATATAGAAGATTGTGTGGTTTTACACAGTACGTTTGCCATTATAAACAATTTAAAAAAAACACCATTTTCAACGCAATCAAATAACTCATCAGTTTTATAATAATAATATAAATTAATGATTAAATATAAACAAAAATTTTATTACGATCAAATGGGATATTAACAATATATTTATAGATGTTTCCATAGTATATTTCTAAGCACAATTACGAAATTATAAAAATTAGCTTCAATGTCAGCGGATGCATCATAGAATTTCGTCTTTCGCACTATTCACACACGCTTCATAACTATCTCTTCGCTCGTTGACGACTTTGACCTAAACAAACATATAATGTAATAATAAATTGTGTGATATGTGTCTTTTATACTCTCCCTTGACCTTGTTTTTGAGTGTTTTATTTTGTAATTTTATTTTTTTATTGTAAAACTTTTCTATGATAGCATGGGATGAGAACTTTTTATTGTAGTAGTGGATTTCAGTCTATGTACCAAAGTTCTTTTCCACAATTAAGGTTCAAAACGTGTGTGAGTGCTACTACATCTGTTAGCGTCAACAATTACATTAACAACAACGGTTGGCGTCAAGCAGGCGGCGGACGGAAGAAGAATACATATTCCATATACCCGAACTAATTGGGACAAGAATAGGATAATAATGATTGAGAAATAGTAAAATTAATGGTTCTTTCCGTGTGGTGACGGAGTAAGAATACTATTCACCATTCGAAAACTCGAAACAAAACTCTATACCAACACGTCTGACCAGCGCGGTATAGTACGTTAATTTCCCTCCCATTACGGAGGAGGTCCGAGCCCAACAGTGGGACATTATGGGCTGTGATGATGATGATAATTGGTTCTTTACACAGTTTTTTGTCTTCATGTCATCGTATTTACTCATCGATTTATCAAATTTACAAAAGGTTTTAGCAAAACAAAATATATTAATGTGGGCGCCATTTTTCATGTCATCATTCTCCTGCTCTTATCCCAATTACTTAGGGTCGTCGCAATATGTACTCCTCTTTCTAGATATTGTAAAATTTATTGGCAACAGTTTTATGACCGGCTGCCAGAAATTGTTGAGCAAACGGCATCTGTTGGTTCAGGTTGATATAAAGCTCTTACTTGTCTTTTACGATATCCAAGAGCAAGGTAAAGGCTGGTAGTATTCGTAACCACTACCACACAGTGATCTTTCACGTATGACGACGAAGAAAGAAAACTATTCATCAGAAAAACTATTTATTCCCTTAAGAAAACTATTCCCTTTCATGCGTTTTTTTTTTTTTTTTGTTGGACTATGGATGCGTCTCGCCCCGCCAAATCGGTCCGGGGTGACGGAAAGGCGGCGCGTGACCCCATAGATCCACCGTAAAACTCCTCTCTCTTCGCCGTGCGAGCGGACCACCGGTACCCGATCTTTGTCTTCGGTGGTTTACCCTCGCGGGTTCCTCTCGTCGACGCCCCGAAGATTGTCGGGGCGTCGCCCTCACGCGGTAGCCTCACGTCGGGTTCCCTTTCATGCCTGTGGTTGTCGTAAAAGACGATCAAGAGGTTGAGACGATGACTGGAAGGCCTAATATGCATATAACAATCTATGCAAGAGAAGCATAACACGACTCAAAAATATACCAACTAGACTAATTAGCATGGTGTCGTATATCGAAATTTCTCCTATTATAGAAGGAGGATTTACCCAGCAATATAATAATCTATATAAGCTAATATGCTGATTATAATGATTTTTCCGTGTGGTGACGGAGTAAGAATAGTATTCACCACCCCATATCATACCCGTGGGTTATCGTACGAGACGACTAAGGGCTATAAAACGCATATAATATCAATGCGAGAGAAGGAAAACTCGATACAAAACCCTATACCAATACGTCTGACCACCGCGGTATAGTAGGTTAATTTCCCTCCCGTTACGGAGGAGGCCCGAGCCCAACAGTTGGGACATATGTGGGCTGTGATGATGATGATGATGAATGATTTAAAATAGAAATAAAGTAGAAAATGCAACAATCACAAAACATTTATTAGATTAACGTCATGTCGAAATTGATAAACCCCGCGCCCGCGGAACATTTCTTGCGAGCGGTGGAAATGCAACAGGTCAACTAACTTTGTGTTGAAATAGCTCCGGAAGGTCTGCAGTTCATTCGCTACATTATAATGCACCGTTTATTTCTTATATATTCTTATATATATATATATATATATATATATATATATATATATATATACATATATATATATATATATATATATATATATATATATATATATATATATATATATATACATATATATATATATATATATATATATATATATATATATATATATATACATATATATATATATATATATATATATATATATTTGATGTCTTATCAACAATTGCATTCCCAAGGACTTCTGATATTAAGACAGCCAGTCATAAAACTATTGCCAAAATTTTTGACGTATGTACGATTTAAGAAAGAGGAGTACATAATGCATCGACCTCTAAGGGGATGAACAGGATTGTGATATTGTTTAGGTTACTATTGAAACCCACTGTAAGAGATAGATCTTTTTAACTCTATAATAATAATCCAAAGAAAATAATCCAAAGAAATAGCTTAGATGCTCTTTCGCACACAGAAAACAGCAGCAAATGACTTAGAAATTGATTTTCTACGAGAGTATTTTAATATACGGGCACGTAAAGCCTGATGCATTGTAATATCAACTACGAGAGAGAAGCTGTACAGTTTACCAGGTGACTGATTTATGATTAACAGTTCCTCACTATAGTCTGTCTAATCTAAGAAGTGCACTTTGACAGCTGTCTGAGTAAGTTGTCTAGGTATGTGAACCAAATAATCGCTATCGAAAATATCCGATTTTACTGAGAAATCGATATTGATTCTTTATAATTAATAATCGGTTTATTTTTCAAAAAGGTGATGAATAAATTAAGTGCTAAATTAGTACTAAACAAATTAAATTATTTCAGCATAAAATTTACTCATCATATTTAGTAGGATTAGGTTAATTAAAAACAAAAACTGGATTTGAAAATAGCTATTTATTAAGAATTACTACTATTACTTGAATTATCAGCGTCGCGAACATTAATAATTTTTTCCTCATCAATCAAAGTATCGAAATGTACATCTCTGTCAAAATCTCTATTCGATTAATTGTATTTTTCTAATATTTTTACCGATTATTTGAATATTCGTGAATTGGAAGTTGTCAAGCACTACTGTATAGAACGTGATGACGTGACATTGTTAGGTCGTCACTAACAATTACTATTTACCATGTTATTTCTATTTTAAATTAGTTTAGAGAGTTTCAACATTAGATTATTGTACAAGAAAGTCACCCGCAATGTTAATTATGTAAATAACTTAATAGTTGTTTAAAATTTCAGACTTAGTGTTTACAATCATGTGTATACGTTTGACCGAGGTTATTGTGTATTAAAAATGCAAAACGTCAAAATGCACTTCTTAAATTAGATGATATACTATGAATAAAGATGGATGAGATGATTCTATTCTATTAATCGAATTAATGACACCAAAAGGAATTGCCGTTATATATTTTGTATTCCATGTACCATCAATCAGCCCGAAGATTTCCACTGTTGGACATAGGTCTCCCCCCACGAGAATTCCACTCTGTCTGTGTCTCCTACCTATAATGACTTCTTGCGAATTTTAGGATGTTTTTAGTCAGTGAAGATTTGGTCTACGTTGCGTCTGATCCGTAGTCGCCACCTGGGGGGCACGCTTAAAACATTACTTATTTTTACTGACCGTCGCGCCGCCTACAGATTGGTTGTACAAACTTAACTGCTGCCATTTTGTCCTGCCTGTCAAACGTTTGACAACTGAGAATTGTTATTTTTTGTTCCTAGCGTAGGTACTTATTGTCATCGATCTATTTTCGGTTATTGATATTCTTTCTGAAAATTATCTCAAGTTTCATTGTTAAGCTGATATTATTATTGTTTAATTATCAGCTGATATGTTTTTTTTTTTATATTTCAGGGTAGCTTTCATAGTAAAAGAAAATTCTATGTAATTACACATACACATGTAGATATGTATATATATTACTTCAACTTTAGTTCACCGCCTAAACGCTGAGTAGCAGCACTTTCCGTACATGCATATTTTATCATCGAGTTGCCACTCTTTTTCAGTTTAACAACTTTACTCTTTGGTCGCCACTCAAAAACCTTTTTTGCCCAGTTGTTGCTTCAACGAGCGATGTTGCCACTTCAAAGTGCCAATTCTTTAAAAAAAAAAACCTAATTAAATTCACATATGTATTAGTCGTATATATAATAGTACTTATATGTATATTTACCAAGCATTAGGTAATACTATATGTATGTATGTGTTGACATATCTACGGAACTACGATTACAACAGTGTTGCTATTAGCGAAATATTTTGCTAATTTTATACGTAGCAATTACATCAGTTATTTTGCAACTATGTGTATACTGTCTTTTGTTCGGTACTTATTTTTTTTAATTATGTTTTTTTTTTAAAGTCTTTAATATAATTATCTATGAAACAATTAATTAATTGTGTCAGTTTTTTTTTATTTATTTTCAGTGCATATTACTAAATATCATTATTTCTATTAATATTGAAGTATTTGTTTTTTTTTTTAAGATTGCTGATTTAGATCATATAAAGTGTCGTAATTCCCCCTACCGTTTATTGAGTAAGCTATCAGTTCCACTGCTTTGATTTCAATGAAACATACGGCGGGTTTACTCTTTCTGGTACCCACTATTCATGTGCACGATAGTTTCACCCAGATGGCTAAACGATAACGTTAAAAAATAAAGTCCTCATCAACCATTTTTCTTAACACTTATTCCTTAATAGTTAAAATTGAAGTCCACTTTGGATCAGGCAAATCATTAGAAAACACACAAAAGTTGTTTAAAATCGCTCCAGCCGTTTAAGAGAAGTTAGATGATAAACACATACATTACACGAATTATATATAAAAGTATGTATTATATTAGCGTAAGTTGCTAAACAATTAAAATATGTAAGCAGTTTGTTAAATAAAAAAAAACTATCAACGTCTTTGTTAACAATAGCTCATCAAAATTTCACAACATTTTGACACGGTGCTATTTTAACGGCTATTGCAAAATCGATTTTCCATTTACGAGACGATCTATTCGATATTTCGTATTGATTACAGTATCGATTTCGAAGTTCAGACACCGGAAAGTGGCCTGAAGGACAAGTTTAATGGGGCCTTTGAGATTCTTGCCGCAATTTTATACGGTTGATTTGGTTGCCCTTTGATGTAAATTTGAAACTTTGTTTAGAAAATGAAAATGCTTGTATTACGCGGTCTATTGTGACATTTTAACTAAAATAAGTAAAAACCCTTCCGCGCACTGACTCAGCTGCGCACTCGCCCTGATGATGAGCATCGGACATGCTCGAAACCCGGGTCGACATTATCGACTCTAACGCGTGAATATTGCCAAAAAATACACTTGTTTAATATGTATCAAACTCACGATAATTTCAATACTAAAAACCCTTCCATTCAAATTCAGATATAAACGTAATTTCGGCAACTTATCTTTAAAAGTTTTGTCTGAAAGTCTGAGCTGTAGCACGTTCGTGATGCAGCTTATGTTAGATAGGAAATTTTTTACTAACTGATGTGCATTTCTAATCATAATTTATAACAATAATTGTGCATCTTTTGAAAACCGAAATATTATTCGATCTTTAATTACGTGAATTAATAATACAGTATCCATCCATCAATCTGTAAATGTCCACTGTTAAACATAGGCCTCCCCACGAGAATACCACTCAGAGTGATCCTGTGCCAACTGTAGCCAACGGCTCATGCAACTCTTAAGATGTCGTCAGTCCAGCGGGTCGACCTCGCTGCGTAACCAGATCGCGGCAGGTGATTTTTAATAACCTCTCCCGAACGGGCCCACTACCAATATGAGATCAAGGAATGACTGAAATAATTGTAGCATTCATATATATTTTTTTTGGGATACAATTTCCATAATCATCGTTTAGCTTGCGAGTTGACGATCGCAATTGGTGTTATAGGTTTCATAGGAGAATTCAGTAGCATTCACGGACTGTAGTCCATTACATCATTATCATTTTAGCTCATATACATATGTCCCACTGTTGGGCTCGTGCCTCCTCCATAATGGGAGGGAAATATACCTACTATACCAGACCAGTGACCAGTGGGTCAGACATGTTGGTATAGGGTATTATATCGAGTTTTCATTCACTTCCATAGATGTTATTAAAGTTTTATATACCTTGTCATCTATTACGTCACCCACGGGTAAGATAGGGGGTGATGAATTGTATTCTTACTCCGTCACCACACGGAAAATAAAAGGATAAATATTCTTAAAAGTGATAGGAGCCATAGGTAATATTTTGTAATAGTTTAAACCTTATTTGTTAAATAAATCTAATTTAACATTTATCTAGTTTCTTAGTTCTAGATTTATTTAATTGTTAAAATTAACAATTAACGATCACTCTAATTATTTTATTAAGAATAACAAGGACAGAAGTTTATGATACAAATTTAATAACAACGTATTTTTTTATGATGCAAATGCTGAAGTTATTAATTATATTGTCTTTTTTTTTTCAAAACATTAATCAAACTGTAATCTTCCGTGTTTATATTAAAAGGAAATTAACGTTTGAATACAAAATATGGTTCTCAAATAGTAAAGACAATTATTAATTTTTGAATTTTTATTTATATCTAGTCTTCGAAACCGGCGAGCGTGTATGAAGAGAATTATGAATGTTGAGGAAGCGAGTGAAGTATGCAAGGATAGAGTTCTCTGGCGCTCTGTTCTCTCTGCCTACCTTGCAAGGGATATGGCGTGATGATATGTATGTATGTATGTATCTAAAGTAACAAAAATTAAATTCATCTTAAAGAATATTATTTGAAATAATTTCTAAGTTATCAGGCATAGTTAACATTGTTGGTATAATTTTAACGGTTAAATTAAGGTAGTTGAAATATCAACTGTTAGCCCAGTTTTCTTCTTCCAGATAATGGAAATATGTATCTCAATTACTGTAATATTTATTTTTGTTCCTGTCTCCTCTCCTATAGTGATATTATCTCTTTTTTTTTTTTTTTTTTATTGCTTATGGAGGGAAACGAGCATGCAACACCTGATGGTACGTATCACTGACGCCCATGGATCTTTGCAACTGCAAGGGTATAGCTAGGCCGTTGCCTACTAATAAAAACCCCGAACCCACTCAGTTGGGCTGCCGGCTCTCTCGCTCACCGAATGAAGCACAATAGCACATTGCCATTACTCAGACGTCGATCTTCTGCGGGAGTGTGGTACTACCCCGGACGGACCGGCCCGCGGCTGTAGACAGAGAACTGTCAACATTGTGTAAACTACCACTAATAAGAATATATAACTAATATATGTTATTAAATTTCTCAATACACAGCATAAGTAAATATCAAATCAGTCATATTTTAGTTATTATATTAAATTGGCTATATTATAATATTTACGTAGTGTAATCTGTCTTTATCATAGTCTTGGTTATTAACATTTCAGTCAACTAAAACTTAACACAACGAATATACAAATATTATTTTGGTATTCATTTAAATATATTCTAAACCCTATTGTTTTATTAATACGATCTATGTCTTAGTTTCAACAACGAATACTTATATTTGTGATAATATTAAGGAGCCTGCACATTATAAGGTATTTGAATTTTATATCCTGCCAGCTATTATTATATATGAAATATTTTTTTTATTATAAGTAAGTATTTTAATACATACATACATATCATCACGCCATATCCCTTGCAGGGTAGGCAGAGAGGATAGAGTGCCAGAGAACTCTATCTTTGCATACTTCACTCGCTTCCTCAACATTCATAATTCTCTTCATACACGCTCGCCGGTTTCGGAGACTCTTCTACATTTTAATAATATTTATAAATAAATAAAAAGTGAAAAATATTTCTTTATACCATATTTAGTGGTAATTGATAATTGCCGCTAATGGACGCTACTTACCGTCAGATGAGATTTAGACTTTCAGCATAACAACGGTTTTAAAGTTTGCAAAACAATACCAAATGGTATATTGGCATTACTAAAATCTCTTATATGAGACTGCATAGATGGCTTAATGGTTAAGATAGCGACCTTTCATGCCAGTGACATACACAGAATGTTGTTCTGAGTCTGGGTGTAATTTCTCTGCATTAATTGCATGTTTGTAAAGACCCCGCAATACAAGGATTATTTCCTTAGTGCAGGGGTCTTCAATAAAAAAGTCCCTAAAAAAACTGTAATGAAATTTTCGATATTTGGCATGTTAAATCGTCCCCTTTTTTTTCTGGGGTGGGCTACGGTCGGCGCACTCCTCGCACCACTCCATCCGGGGTGACAGAGGGGCGTAAGCACGCACACCCGTAACCCACCCGTGACGTCGCCTTCGTCGTTTGGCCGACCACCGGTGCAGAGTGACTTGACGTCAGTGGTCGGCCCGACAGGATATCCTTCGGGTAGGATGTCGGTCTTTCCTCACGCGGTCGGCCTCTCGGCGGGTGGCGGACTCATTTCCCGATCTAGTCACCCGCGGATGTTAAATCGTCTCCTGCTAATAATAAGAACTAAAAAATTATTACAAGTTATAGCTGCCACCAGTATTTTAAATAGAAACTTGGAAAGCATTCCAATTTCGTCCTTACAGATCACGTAGTTACGATACTAATTTATTGTGTCAGTATCGTGGGTTCGATTCACATGCAGACAGATTCTTTTGTATGTTCTTCAATTTATTATCCTGAGTGTGAATATAATTTGTATTAGTTAATTGAATTTTTGTGAAGTCCACCGCAATGCAAGAATTATTTCTTTAGTAAAGGATGTATTTCATTATTTTGAATTAGATTCTTTCTAGGTTCACAATTAGTTATACAAAAAGATAATATATCAAATGCTAAATAAGTAAACAGTAATGAGTAATTTGAACTTTCGTTAATTATTGCCATACAAATCTACACAACCATACAAAAGCTTCAAATATAAAAGTATTAACCATACTGTGAAAGTTTACATTGTTAAAATACTGAAGAAAAGTCTTCCCGACGCTGTAAAGGTGTTCAAAACGTCGAAAATTAAAAAAAAAATGAATACTTACAAATACTTTTATTACAAACAGCTTATTATAAAAATTCTGTACATATTTTTTTGGACTTAAAAAGCGCTCTAAAGCAGCAATAACAGAGAACATAAAATCAAAATAAAACCCTATACCAAACCCATTTATTTGACCACCTAGAGAAGCCAGTAATCTCTAAAATAGTTATAATTAATTTTGTAGCACGCAGAATTAGCCCCTTCGAGTAACAGAAAATAGCAGAGTTGGCATTCTCTAGAGGCTTATGTCCAAGAGTGAATAACTACGGGCTAATGGGTCGATGGATGGAATTAATGTAGACGTTTCCATCGCTGCGACTAATCGGGCACGTGTAAATGCCATTTAAATTGCATTGGCGATAATGTCGTAAGTATCCAACCTTGTATCATTGCAACAGAGTATTGCGTACTGTATTCGTTACCAACTTATAAACAGAGCCTATATACTGAGAAAAAAGATATACGATTATACTGAAATTTTATCCGTTTATCCATACATACATACATACATATTATCACGTCATATCCCTTGCAGGGTAGGCAGAGAGAACAGAGTGCCAGAGAACTCTATCTCTGCATACTTCACTCGCTTCCTCAACATTCATAATTCTCTTCATACACGCTCGCCGGTTTCGGAGACTCTTGACTCCACCTTCCTTCAGTACCTGACCGATCTGGTCTAGGTAGGTTAGTCTCGGTCTCCCTCGGTACCTACATCCTTCCACTTTCGCATTGTATATCTTCTTAACCAGACGTTCGTTCGGCATTCATTCCACATGTCCGAACCATCGGAGCATTCCCTTTCGCATCTTTATCTTTTCATCATCTTTTTCTTTTCCGTTTATCCATCATTGCTGAAAACATCTCCATTCTTATTTTCTAACAATATGGGTCTCATTTCTGGGTTCAACTTGCCCGAAAATGAGAAAGGAAATTTAATTACAATACCACGTTGGTCAGATTTGTTAGAATAGGATTTTATTTCGATTTTGTTTTTTCTTATAATCATCATCATCTCAGCTCATATATGTCCCACTGATGAGCCTTGTTTTTTTTTTAATTTTAGTTGTATAATATAAATAATAAATTAAATTTTTGTTTTGTTCATATGCGAATAAATAATGACAAGTATCTTGTTAATTTTACAAATTTAAATGTTTAAATATTATATTATTTTAGTACTTCGTTAAATAGAACAAGAATGCTATATATTGCCGTCCCTTTCTAGCCTAAAGAGGTTATATATGTCATTGCTATCAACGTAAGAGTATATTATGCTGGCTACGAATACTACCAGCCCTTACCTAGATCATGGGCATAAAATGCAACTAAGACATTTATCATCATCATCACCATCTCAGCTCATATATGTCCCACTGTTGGGCTCGAGCCTCCTTCGCAATGAAAGCGAAATTGACTTACTATACCACGCTAGTCAGACGTGTTGGTATAGGGTTTTATTTAGAGTTTTCCTTCTCTTGCATAGATGTTATACTCGTATGCATATTGCATCACTTAGTTGTTTCTTACGATCACCCACAGATAAGATAGGTGGTGGTGAATTGTATTTTTACTCCATCACCACATTTTTTTTTCATACATCATCATTTTTCTGCTCTTATCCCAATTACTTGGAATCAACGGAATATGTTCTCTTCCATTGTATTGCAAAAGTTTTGGTAATAGTTTTATAATTGGCCACACTTCAACCCTCCTTGCGAACGTAATTGTTGACCAGACGACATCAGATTAAGTAGTTTTAGGTCTATATAAATGTGTTATCCGCGTAGTGACAGAGTAAGAATATAATTCACCACCCCAATCTTACCCGTGGGTGATCGTAAGAGACGACTAAGCGATACAAAACGCATATAATATCCATGCAAGAGAAGGAAAACTCGTAACAAAACCCTATACCAACACGTCTGACTAGCGTGGTATAGTAAGTCAATTTCCCTTTCATTGCGAAGGAGGCTCGAGCCCAAGAGTGGGACATATATGAGCTGAGATGGTAATGATGATGATAAATGTCTTAGTTGCATTTTACGCCCATGATCTAGGTAAGGGCTGGTAGTATTCGTAGCCAGCATGATACACTCTTACGATGATAGCAATGACATATGTAACCTCTTTAGACTAGAAAGGGACGAACCGAAGACAAAAGTCGGGTACCGGTGGCCCGCTCGCACGGCGAAGAGAGAGGAGTTTTTACGGTGGGTCTATGGGGTCACGCGCAGCCTTTCCGTCACCCCGGACCGATTTTGCGGGGCGGGACGCATCCATAGTCCACCAAAAAAAAAGGCTAGAAAGGGACAACAATATATAGCATTCTTGTTCTATTTAACGAAGTACTAAAATAATATAATATTTAAACATTAAATTTGTAAAATTAACAAGATACTCGTCATTATTTATTCGCATATGAACAAAACAAAAATTAAATTTATTATTTATCTTATACAACCAAAATTATAAAAATAACAACACTATTACGTAATTTATAATATAAACAATAAAAATAATATATAATAAACACGGAATTCACGTTTCATAATACGTGAATGAGTCAAAGTAATTTAACACGCTGTTTCGTGTATTATTTAAAATTCTTTTGTTGCATTTACCGTGTTACTTGAACATCTTGTAGGCATATACAATAAATTATTTAATATTATATGAGTGAGATCATAATGCTATACATACATACATATCATCACGCCATGTCCTTTGCAGGGCAAGCAGAGAGAACAGAGTGCCAGAGAACTTGTATACTTCACTCGCTTCCTCAATATTCATAATTCTCTTCATTCACGCTCGCCGGTTTCGGAGACTCTTGACTCCACCTTCCTTCAGTACGTGATCAATCTGGTCTAGATAGGTTAGTCTCGGTCTCCCCGGCACCTACATCCATCCACTTACGCATTGTATATATTCTTAACCAGACGTTCGTTCGGCATTCTTTCCACATGTCTGAACTATCGGAGCATTCCCTTTCGCATCTTTACACCAATACTCTGTTTCATACCTACCCGCTCTCTTATGTCGTCGTAACGAATGCGATCGATCAGCCTAACTCCACAGATTCTCCGTAAAGATAACATTTAGACTTATAATGCTATATAATGCCATATAATTATTTTAATAATAGATTTATTCTCAAGATATGATAGAAAAATACTGAAGCTGTGTGTGTGGTAGCGGCTAAGAATACTACCGACCCTTACTTTGCTCGTGTATGTTGTAAAAGACAACTAAGAGCCTTATAACGACCTAGGACAACTCCATCTGATGCCGTTTGGTCAACAATTACATTCCCAAGAAGAGTTGACGTCTGGCAGGCGGCCGGTCATAAAACTATTGCTAATTTTTTACAATATGTACTATGAAATAAGAGTTCATATTGTATCGACCCCAAGTAATTGGGATAAGAGTAAGAGAATGATGGTTTTATTCAGTATAAAAACCCTTTTCATTCTTAAAAATATTTCATTTACAAATATTATTAAGTCATAATTTAGTCTTATTTACATTTTATTATTGTAAATATATAATTGAAACACTTGTACTAATAATATCATGTGGCTAAGTGTAACTCAAGAATACTTAAAACACGTGTTTTATATAAATTAAGTCAATAATTCCATTGGTTAAACAACCTAATTTTTAAACGTATTTATTTCATAATCATAAATTAAGAATTATAATATATACATACGTATCATCACGCCATATCCCTTGCAGGGTAGGCAGAGAGAATAGAGTGCCAGAGAACTCTATCCTTGCATACTTCACTCGCTTCTTCAACATTCATAATTCTCTTCATACACGCTCGCCGGTTTCGGAGACTCTTGACTCCACCTTCCTTCACTACTTGACCAATCTGGTCTAGGTAGATTAGTCTCGGTTTCCCTTGGTACCTATTAAATTAAGAATTAATTATTTTTATTTTTTTCTGCGGTTTAATAATGACTAAGAATCATCATTCCATTTCAGACCATATACGTCCCACTGTTGGGCTCGACCATCCTCCGCAATGGGAGGGAAACTAACTTACTATATCGCGCTGATTAGACGTGTTGATAAAGAGTTATGTTTCGAGTTTTTCTTATCTTGCATAGAGGTTATATATATTTTATATCCCTTAGTCGTTTCTTACGATCACCCACGGGTAAAATAAGTGCCGAATTGTATTAATATTCCGTCACCACACGGAAAATTTACAAATAAGAATCACACAGCAAACCTCTTTATATTGCCTTCTCTTTTCCGTATGGTGACGGTGTAAGAATACAATTTACCACTTCCTATCTTACCCGTAGGTGATCATAAGAGACGACTAAGGGATATAAAACGCATATAACATCAAAACAAGAGAGGGAAAACTCGAAACAAAACCCTATACCAACATGTCTGACCAGCGTGGTATAGTAGATCAATTTCCCTCCCTTTATGGAAGAGGCTCGAGCCCGACAGTTGGACATATATGAACTGAGATGATGAATGCCTTCTCTTTATAATTGGTATCGTAACAGACAATTATGAGATATACATAGGTACATACATACATACATATCATCACGACATATCCCTTGCAGGGTAGGCAGAGAGAACAGAGTGGCAGAGAACTCTATCTCTGCAATAGAGATATACATAGTCTGAGCTAATACTATTTGATGACGCCTGGTCAACAATTACATCCCCAAAGAGTGTTTAAGTCGGTCACTAAAATTAATGCTTTTTTTTCTTTTTTTTTTTTTTTTTGCAATATTTACGATGTAAGAGGAATATATATTACATCAATCCCAAGTAATCGTTACCATCATCATCATGAATAGCCCACATACGTCCCACTGTTGGACTAGGAGCGCCTCTAAAATAGGAGAGAAATTAACCTATTAAATCATGGTGGTTATACAAATTGGTATAGGGTTTTATTATGAGTATTCATTCTCTTGCACAAATGTTAGAAGTATCATCATCATTCTCCTACTCTTATCCCAATTACTTGGGGTCGGTACAATATATTTATTATCTCTTATTTCATAGTAAATATTGTAAAAGTTACTGGCAATAGTTTTATGACCCGCCGCCGGCCAGACGTCAACCCTTCTTGGGAATTAATGTCAGAAGTACCTATATTACCTTAGTATTCTTTTACGACACCCATAGGCAAGATACGATATAGAATTATATTTCTTACTTCATCCATATTTGGGATAAGAGAATAATAGTGATGATTATGAAAGTGATATATTAATAATATATAAGAAATGTGTCACTTCTTTCATTCGCGTTTATCATGCCATTCCGTATCTGACTATGTATGTGGTCACGCTCCACGAAATCGGTCCGGGGTGACGGAAGAGGCGGCGTGCATCCCCATAGACGCACCTTACAAGAGCACCTCTCTTCGCCGTGCGAGCCGGCCACCGGTACCCGATCTTTGAAGCATTCCGGTCTGGTGTTAGAACATGAATATTATATTTCACCCTTCTTAATTCCCCGTAGAAGTTTTATAATTCTGCTGAAGATAGTACATACTTTTCTAGGAAGATTACGTATTGCTGTCCAATATGATACCAGCTACGATCTCAAACCCGCCTCCTGAGGCTGGCGATTACGTCATTCACCCTCCCTATGGATCAATCTATCATTGATACTGTGTATCATGTAGATTGCTTTAAGTGCTAGCTAAAATTTATGTCGTTTTATTATTTCCTCGTTTTTTTTTATTGCTTATGATAGCAAACAAGCAGACACCTGATGGTAAGTATGGTAAGTGTCAATGCCGCCCATGGACCTTTGCAATACCGAGAGTATAGCTAGCCCCCTGCCTACTAATACAAACCCCAAACCCACCCCAGTTGGGCTTCCGGCTCTCTCGCTCACCGAACGAAGCGCAATAGCACATTGCCATTACTCAGACGTCGATCATCTGCGAGAGTGTGGTACTACCCCGGACGGACAACCCGCGGCTGTAGACAAAGAACTATTAACATTGTGATCCTACCACTATTCGTTTAAAAAATAACAGAATTTAAAAGATTTTATTATCTTTTTAAGGATGTCTAAAGACTTTATACACATTTAATCAACGTATAAAATAACTATTCGTAGAACAAATAAATATTATCATGTGCTAATATCAAACCTATAAAACCCTAAAAGCGAGGTAACTATCCATGCAGACGCTTTTTTTTATACTGACCAAGTTAAATTTGTAATCAAACGATTGCAAATATGCTTATTCTTTTAATAAACATATTTGCAATCGTTTAATCGTTTCGCCCTAAGGCGCTAAGTACAGTTAAATTCATTCTAGAGCAATGAGCGGTTCTACCTGTTGAATCTTGGCAAACGGTAGTTGAGGTTTAAAGGCGATGTGACCGAGTTATCTTATCCATGACTGTTATATGACAAATATTTAGTAAAATAACCCATTATTTATATTAAGTCCTACTGTAGCCATAAATGCTGAAAACTGTTAAAAAATTTGGGAAAGTATAAATCAAATCATAATTTTTAGTTCATATATGTCCCACAGCTGGGCTCAAGTCTCCTCCACAATGGGAGAGAAATTAACCTATAGTAGGTAAATTTTCCCAGCTGGTTGGATGTGGTTAAAGGTTTTGTTTCGAGTTTTCCTTTTCATGCATAGATGTTATATGCGTTTTATATATTTTAGTATTCTTTTACGATCACCCAAGGGTAAGATGGTAAATAGCGGGTTACCTCAGCGCGCGACGAGGGTGGCTCCCCATCGTTGAGCGAGATAGCCACCTGGCGCGAGGACGCCCGCCGAGACGTCATCGCCCGTTGGGTTACGCAGCTGGAGAAGCCTAGATACGGTGTTGTTACCGTTGAGGCCCTCCGGCCCGTACTGATGGAGTGCCGGCTGTCGCGAAAGCGATGGTCGACAGCGTCAGGAACTGGGACGCGGTCGCCGCCTTCTGCGAGGCTGTCATCTCGCAGAAGGAGGCGGCGGAAGGAGTCCGGGAGGATTCCCGTGACCCGGGCCGCCGCCAGCAGCCGGGACGGCGCAGGCGCGAATATCTGCGCCTGATGCCGCCCTAACCAAGGCTTCTGGTGATCGGACCGGGGAATTGTCCGGTCACCCGACGTGAGGAACCCGCAAGGTTATACCGCCGGGCTGGCCACCGAAGACAAAGATCGTGTACCGGTGGCCCGCTCGCACGGCGAAGAGAGGTGTTTGCAGGTTGGGTCCATGGGGTTGTGCGCCGCCTCTTCCGTCGCCCCGAGCTGATTTGCCGGGGCGCGACCACATCCATGGTCCCACCTTGCGAAGAAAAAAAAAAGGGTAAGATGGTAAATTGTATTCTTACTCTGTCACCACACAGAAAAAAGAAAAACGATAAGCTCCATAAAGAATATTTTATTTCATATGTAATTATCGCGTAAACATTAGTATTTCTTATATTATCTCATCATTCTCCTGGTTTTATTCCAATTACTTGAAACCGACTCAAAACATCTTCGTACATATTGAAAAAAATATTAGCAATAGTTTTATGACCGGTATGTCTGACGACAATGCTGCTTGGGAATGTATTTGTCCTCATTCCACTTGATTGCATTTGGTAACTGTATCAAGTAGAGTTAGCCAGATCGATGTAAAGCTCTTAGTCGTGATTTACGACATCCATAAGTAAAGTAAGGGTTGGTAGTATTTGTAGTACACAGCAAAAATTGTTACACATATAATAATAGATCAATTTGTAACTAGCGTAGGTCAAAAAGTGAATAATAGCCCTACTCCATCTGACCATAGGCTGCTAAAGATAAAGAAGACTGGAAACAACAAAAAAATTGCATGAAAATCGAGCCCATGACGCTGGCTTGATATACCTTAATATATATTTCTTAACAACTACGCCATCTTTGCAATTTGAAAAAGTTTTATTTAGCAATCTCTTACAACTACCGCGGCAAAGAAAGAATTGTTATAACAAAAAAAATCTCAACACACAACCATACGAAGTATATGTCATTATGATGATGAGAAACTGCTCTTGACACATTACCATTGGACATGGTGAGTCACTGCTGACGTCATACGGTCATGACCATTATGTAAAATTACATAACTATTACGTAGCACGCCAACATTGTTATTTAATATTCTTAAAATGGATTCTTATAAGTCATAATATTTATAAATTCCGGCCGGATTCCCAATAGGTGCGGGTTCGAACCCCGCTTGTGACATCATTTTTCGTTTCGTAATCGGGTATTTATAAATAATTAAGCATATTAAATGCTAAAAATTTCAGTAATTTGAAGTCATAATATTTCTCAAACTAACTTTGACTGAACGTTTAGTTAAAATATCGGTCTACTGTGAAGCGCCGGTTTGATTTCCACACAGAACAATACATTCGCCTTCAATTGCATTTTGTTTTATTATGATCATCGTCTTCACAGCTCATATACGTCCCACTGTTGGGCTCGAGGCTCCTACGTAATGCGAGGGATTTTTTTTTTGAATAATAATTATCTATATAACTTTAGTTATTTTTTTGTATTTATGTACCCACATCAAATAGGAGGGCGGTTACTTTTGTACTGGCAGGTTTTTCATCTAGTGCAAAATTCAGACACTTCACAAACCAAATGTGAAACTTTAAGATGAAATGAAATTGATTTATTGATTAATCGTAAGGGTCTTTACAAACATATATGTAATGAAATGTTACAAATTATATCATGAAAATTATCATTTTTGAATTACACAAGCGCTTAGGACATGTCTTTCTTTCTTTAAACGAGGTTTAAGAAGAACACTCCCTTCATAGTAAGCCACTGCCCACAGCAAGACCAATGACATAGCTATGTCCTTGGTGTTGCTAAAATCCATGTCATTACATCCTTAACAATAGGACCACATCCAGACAGTAGATTTTCAAGTAAAAGCAATTTTCCCAAATAGGTCATCCGCTTTTTAGTAATCAAGTAACATACATACCTAAAAATTGTAAGGAATTAAGAACTCCCTCATTCTAGAAGTCCTTTTACATCATTATCTCAGCTCATACACATCTCACTGCTGGGCTCCAGCCTCCTCTACAATAAAAGGGATATTGGCCTTTAATACGCCAATGAAACACATACATAGACCAGATTGGTCAAGTACCGAAGGAAGGTGGAGTCAAGAGTCTCCGAAACCGGCGAGCGTGTATGAAGAGAATTATGAATGTTGATGAAGCGAGTGAAGTATGCAAGGATAGAGTTCTCTGGCACTCTGTTCTCTCTGCCTACCCTGCAAGGGATATGGCGTATGGCGTGATGATATGTATGTATGTACATATGTATTTATGAAACACGTTGGTATAAGCTGTGTAGTAGCGGTTACAAATACTACCAACCCTTACTTTGCTCGTGGATGTCGTAAAAGATGATTAAGAGCTTTATAACGACCTTGGCCAACTCTATCTGATGCTGTATGGTCAACAATTACATTTTCAAGGAGGGTTGACGTCTGGCAGGCGGCCGTTCATAAAACTATTGCCAATAACTTTTACAATATGTTGTAAGAAGAGTACATATTGTATGGACCTCAAATAATTTGTATAAGAGTAGGAGAATAATTAAACACGTTGGTATAAGTGGTTTAATTTCCTTTTTCTTCCACAGATGTTAAACGTATATCATATCTCTAAGTCATCATTTATGACATCCACGAACAAGAAATGAGGTAATTAATTGTATTCTTAATGCCTAGCCATACAAAAATATATTAACGTACTCATAACTGTTAATCATCCGTGTGGTGACGGAGTAAGAATACTATTCACCACCCCCTATCTTACCCGTGGGTGATCGTAAGAGACGACTAAGGGATATAAAATACATATAACTTCTATGCAAGAAAAGGAAAACTCGAAACATAACCCTAAACCAAAACGTCTGACCTGCGCGGTATAGTAGGTTAATTTCCGTCCCATTACCGAGGAGGCCCGAGCCCAACTGTGGGACATATATGGACTGTGATGATGATGATGAACTGTTAATAGTCTTTTATAACAACTACAGAATAGAAAATTATGCTGAATTGTATTACTCCATCATTATAAGGAATAGAACTTTAATCTTAAGCAATTTTCTTTAATTATTTTCGTTATGTAAATAAAATTGTTATTTTTCGCAACTCATAGCTATACAAAAGCTGACGGCCTTGTATCGTACGACAGCCCATGCGATACATTCGTTCACGTGCAATAATTGATAGCCACGTGCCGTATTATGCGAGCTGAACTAATGGTTTTGACGTGATTATTCAACGAACTCTCTATTATCATAAGAAAATATATTCATTATCACATAATCTATATATTTTATAGACGGGTTATATTGTGGTCGTCATACGCAGAGGCCCGTCCTACCTATCAACGCTGAGCGAATGAGCCACCGGTACCCGGTCCTTGTCTTCGGTGGCCCACCCGGTGGTTTACCTTCCCGAGTATCCTCTTGAAAAATGTTCACCATACACCGAACTTGAATCCAGATTTATTCGAAATCCGTTCCTTCTTCGTGATAAAATATAATATCATAAAAAAAAACCTAAATAATCTGCAAACTAGAAAATGTTTTCTGTAGGCAGGACAGATTATAATTTTTTCTACCATCATGAGAAAATATATTTATCTTAAAAAAAAATACTAATTTCCGAACCAAAACATGTTCACCATACGTAGGATTTAAATACGGTATTTTTGGAAATGCGTTCTTTCTCTCATTATGATAAAATATAGTATCTCAAAAAAAAAGAGCGAGTAGGTATGAAAGATAGTATTGGTGTAAAGATGGGAAAGGGAATGCTCCGATGGTTCGGACATGTGGAAAAAATGCCGAACGAACGTCTGGTTAAGAAGATATACAATGTGAAAGTGAAAGGATGTAGGTACCGTGGGAGACCGAGACTAACCTACCTAGACCAGATCGGTCATGTACTGAAGGAAGGTGGAGTCAAGAGTCGCCGAAACCGGCGAGCGTGTATGAAGAGAATTATGAATGTTGATGAAGCGAGTGAAGTATGCAAGGATAGAGTTCTCTGGCACTCTGTTCTCTCTGCCTACCCTGCAAAGGACATGGCGTGATTGTATGCATGTATCTCAAAAATAAAAATAATCTGTGAACTGCAAAAGGTTTATCATACCATATTAATAGTGCCACACATCTAAGACAATCTAATGGCAATTACCATCAATTTTATTTATTATATAGGTAGTTATATCACGTTAATTGTCAACCACTAATATAAATGCATTTCTTTGTTTTTTTTTTTAATTTTTAGATTATTTTTTGCTATGTAGGATACGAATACTACCAATCCTTACTATGCTCGTGGATATCTTAAAAGACAACTAAGAACTTTATATCGACTTGGGCCAACTCCACCTCATGTCGTTTGGTCAACAATTACATTTAGTTATATTTTCAATGAGGATTGACGTCAGGCAGGCGGCCGGTCATAAAACTATTGCCAATAACTTATGCTATATGTACGATAGAAAATGAGTACATATTGCATCGACCCTAAGCAATTGAGACAAGAGCTGGAGAATGATAATGAAGACGAATTCTCAGATTTGGTGAGATATCATAAGATTTTTCTCGATCGAGGGGATCCCACTTCTCCAATCAAGGTATAAAGCCTTTTTAATTTCATTTAACTTTAATTTAACTTAACTTTCAAACAGTTTTAGACCATTTTCTGCTAAAAAAAATTACGTGATATTTGCCAAAAGCAAGTGAGATTTAGAAAGATTCGACTCGACCAATGAATATCTAACGTAATTAATGGACGCCCTCTAACTATGTCAGCTTATAAAACGTTCTTTATAATAGAAGTAGTAGTTGCACTATTAATGGCGTCTAACAAGCTTATTTTCAGATTCATCATTCTCCTACTCGTATCCCAATTACTTGGAATCGATACAATATGTACTCCTCTTTCATAATACATATTGTAAAATTTATTCGCAATATTTTTATAGCCTGCCAGACGTCAACCGTCCTTGGGAATGTAATTGTTGACCAAACGGCATCAAATAAAGATAGCCCAGGTCGTTATAAGGCTCTTAGTCGTCTTTTACAACATCCACGAGCAAAGTAAGGGTTAGTAGTATTCGTAGCTGCTACCACACAACATAAAATCATCACACATTCAGATTCATTTTCAATAAACTAACGAATTAAGAAACAACCCGCATACATTCACTAAAGTAAGTGAAAATAGTAGATTTATGAAAAGGGATCCTACTAAATTAAAGAGTGAATTTTGTAGAAGCACTTTTCATCTCAAAAATAGCTTTCTAATGTGTATAAAAATTTATAATCATATTCCTCAACAATTTAGAGAACTACCTTTATTAAAGTTTAAATCAAAATTAAAATCTTGGCTACTTGAAAAGAGTTTCTACACAATTAATGATTTTTTTAATATTAAATATGTGTAAATTTATGTAAATTGTAATGATTAATAAATAAGTTTTTATTATAAAATGGAGGAGAGACGGTTCGGCTTCAAATGCGCATTTGAAGCCGAACCGTCCTGAGGATGCCTCGTTTAGAGGCGAAACACGTGTCGAATCTTTATTCGAAGTTCTGCGGAAAATTGCAAGTAGAAGTTCTGAAGACGGTGCTCATCACAGGAGTAAGATTTCCTTATATCCTATTCCACCTTGATCCCATCCCGTATTCCTTCCTTTTTTGAGGTGTACGGTATATTGATTAACCGTGGGAAAGTGGTGGGTTTTCCTTCCTCTCCTCCATTTTATAATAATAATGGATTTCCGCCATGTATCGCCTAATTCAATCAAATAAGTTTGTATAATATAATATTTGCATGCCTTAAAAAGGTGGCTGTGCTGAACTTAATAATATGTATTTAATAATTATTGTACCATATATATAAGCAAATAAATAAATAAATAAATTAAATAAAGATTTCCTCCTCGGAAACTATTATACGTATATTATTATATATAAGAAATAAAAATTACTTATTTTTATTTCTTGGTCCAACACTATTAAAACCTTTGAACTATGTGGTCAATATATAAGAGGAAATTTTATATTAAACACTAAAATAGTAATTTTAATTTAACATAAAATTTGTTCTTTTGGAATTACCAAACATCCATAATTTTTTCCTGTAGGTATATGGCTGCATAATTTCATCATTGTTTTTCAATGGTCATGACCTAAATATGATATTTAAAAAAAAAAGACAACTTGATACTAAGGAAATAATAATTCTATTGATGGGGATTTTACAATTTAGGTATTTATTATCCTGCATGGAATAACAATCGATACCCATTACCAAGGATGGGGGAGGGGTCGATATTTTGCGGGTGACTGGACCGGGGAATCAGTCCGTCAACCGCCGAGAGGCTGACCGCGTGAGGAAAGACTTATGTCTTCCCTGAGGGGGGTCGTTGGTCAAAGGGAGGGTAACCCTAAGGAGGTATCCCGTCGGGCCGGCCACTGACGTTAAGTTCACGCTGCTCCGGTGGTCGGTCCAACGACGACGGACGGAGTGGTACGAGGAGTGCGCCGACCGTAGCCCACCCATAAAAAAATAATTAAAAAAAATGGGGTCGATATTTTTTATAATCACTAACCATCTTTGCAATCATATACAATTATTTTTTTCTTAATAAATCTGATGACGGTGACACTTATTTTTTTTTTTCATTATATCTCAATATTTATTAGGAAGTTTTTCTAAGGTACCAAATAGCCTCTTATATATATTCTTAATGCAACTGTGTGGTAGCGGCTACGAATACTACCAACCCTTACTTTGCTCGTGGATGTCGTGAAAGACGACTAAGAGCCTTATAAAGACCTGGGCCAACTCCATCTGATGCCGTTTGGTCAACAATTACATTCCCAAGGAGGGTTGACGTCTGGCAGGCGGCTGGTCATAAAACTATTGCTAATAATTTTTACAATATGTACTATGAAAGAAGAGTATATATTGTATCGACCCCAAGTAATTGGAATAAGAGTAGGAGAAAGATGATGATCATTCTAAATGTGTTGATAAGGTTTTATTTTGAAAGTAATATAAAGCTTGGTTATGCTTTCTGTAACCCACATTGCCTAGGAGGGGAATGAATTCACTCTTTTCAAACTCCTTCTCTTTAACTTTTCTAATTAAATTTGTTGCATATTCCAAGACAATTAAAATCATCTCTCGGAACTGCCTGAGGGTCAAACCTCGGTGTCATTTATACTTACACGAGTGGAGCAAAGCTATGGTACGATTAGTCCCAAAAAGAATATGATGGTTGATGCTATTCATAACCGCCATTATGCACCATTTTAGTATAGCAGAAAATTAACTTATTATGACACTGACAAATTTGCAATTTTCCTTCTGTCATACACTCTAACTTTTCTCATTAACAGCCACGGATACGGAAGGGAATAATACATCCAAACAGCGTTATTATTTAACGTGACAAACGCACGTGCTGCAATTGAATAACCGTTTCACGTGAACTGAAGCTTCACGTTGTTGACCAGTTCTAAGTTTGACATATTTCATAATCATTTACGTGTTATTTTAATTCCACCTTCTCAATAAACCACTAATAAAATTATTATTACATGATTTTACCTACTATTTTATATTACAATATTTTTATATTACAATATTATGGTGCTAATCCCACCACACAATCCTGCAACTGTGACTCCTTTTTTTTGTTAACACTGTGGAAATGCGTTTACGCACTATCCCTCGCCAGTGACAGACGAGGGGGAGGGGCCACTGTAATACTGTAAGCCAGGATCCACAATGGTCTCCGTATAAGACACCGAGGTTTGACCCTCGGGCAGTCTCGGGAAATGCTTTAATTGTCTTGGGACTCGCAACAAATTTAATTAGAAAAGAGAAAACAAGAGGAGTTGGAAAAAATCCACTTTACTCCTATGCAAAGCAAGAGACATGAAACAAAAGTTAGCTAATAGGCCAATTGATAAGAGAATGTGCTGTAACCTGAAGCGCAGCAATACAGCACCATGGATATGACAGAGCTTATGGGGCCTATATGTGAGCCTTAAGATTGATTACAACTGTAGGTATATGGCAGAAGCGTCTGAAGTCTGAACGCACGGAAGGTCACTTTTTTGACTTGTTATAAGGTCCGTATAATATACTATCCCAGACTTGAATTACAGACTATCTAACATGAGATCGAGCTGGTAATTTTTTTTTTATATTTATTATGATTTTCATACTAGACAACACAACATAATTTTTTTTAACTATTTATATCCCAAGAAAACACATTAACGGATTAAAAATCAGTTGCCTATGTAACACATAGCTTCCAAGATATTTAGTAACAAGCACAGAAATATTCAACTGTCCAAATATCTTTAACAAATTTTCCCATCTATAATATTAGTTATCATCACAGCCCATGAATGTCCCAATGTTGAGCTCGGTCCTCCTCCGTAATAGGAGAGGAATTAACCTACTATACCACGCTGGTCAGACGTGTTGGTATAGAGTTTTGTTTCGAGTTTTCCTTCTCTCGCGTAGATGTTATCTGCGTTTTATATCCCTTAGTCGTCTCGTACGATCACCCACGGATAAGATATGGGGTGGTGAATAGTATTCTTACTCCGTCACCACAGGTATATAATGTTAGTAGGATAATAATATTTTCCCCAGCAATACTGTTATTTGTTGCCGGGACGTCGATGGAGACGATACCCAAAAGGATAAACACGTTGGGCCGGCCACGGATGTCAAGGAAGCGGTACCAGTAGTCGGTCCGATGGCAATGGGAAGGGAACGTGGTGGTTATGGGGCCACATGTCGTCATTCCATCGCCCCAGACGGAATGGTCGGGGTGTGTTCAGACCATAGCCTACCAAAAAAAAAGGAAAATGACAATATAAGTTAATAATATTATAAGCTAATAATATCAGAAGCTAGTAATATTATAAATTAATAATATTATAAATTAAAACTATAATAATAAATCATCATAATCATAATCGTCACAGCCCATAATGTCCCACTGTTGGGCTCGGACCTCCTTCCTAATGGGAGGGAAATTAACATACTGTACCGCGCTGGTCAGACGTGTTGGTATAGGATTTTGTTTCGAATTTTCCTTCTCTCGCATAGATGTTATATGCATTTTATATCCCTTAGTCGTCTCGTACGATCATCCACGGGTATGATATGGGGTGATGAATAATAATCTTATTCCGTCACCACACGGAAATAATAATAATTGATAAATGGATACTATTATAAGTTAATAATATTATAAACTAATATTACAAATCAGAACTTTACAATATTTATTGCTGTGAACTTGGACATTTAAAAATTAAATTAAATTGTTCGTACATAATTTTATCTCAAGCCTAGTAATTTCCTAGTAATACGTAATTATGATTTGAAACCCTTTCACGATTAAACTTTAAGGTAATAATTTTTCATTGTGTCCTACATTCTTTAATATATTTTACTGAGCTGAATGCTATTACCAGTTTTCCTATTCCACAAGGCTCGTATAAGGTGATATGTTGACATATGTTTCCGTAATACAGCATGGAATAGCAATTGTAACCTTCAGAATTAATGGAGGTAATCGCGAACACATTTATTAGTTTATTTAAGGACGGATTAAGATTACAAAAATAATGTCTAAACACTATCTTCAGCAGGCCACACGAGAGCCACTGTGGACTTGGATCTCCTTCGAAATAGGAGGGAAATTGATCTAGTATACCACCCTTTTTTTTTGCGATGGGCTATGGACGTGGTCGCGCCCCGCCTAATCGGTCCGGGGCGACGAAAGAGGCGGCACGCAACCCAATAGACCCACCCTGCAAGCATCTCTCTTCGCCGTGCGAGCGTGCCACCATCTACTATACCACCCTAGTAAAACGTATAGATTTTATTTCGCGATTGCCTGCATATAATCATATTGCTTAGACTGAATTATTATTACTGCTGGATATTTTTTACTTGCAGCCATAAATAGGACAGCTCACCCGTAGTATCATACTCTCGCAGAATATCGCCGTCTTTGTAGTTGAAATTTGCTACTACACTTTATTCGGTAAGCGATTGGACCAGAGGTCCAATCTTTACAGTAACCTGTCCATGCCTCTAATATTGCGACGATCCATGATCGGCAGTTACCCATTACCATCAAGTGGACTACTGAGACATTACAAAACCTTCAACACAAAAATATAAAGGGGAATGAAGATTATTGATTATATTTTATATTTTACACAATGACAGAAGATTGTAAGAAAAGGGGTCTACGCGTGAATGTGAGCAAAACCAAAATAATGGTCTTTGAAAGAGATGAAACCAGAACAGATGTAAGAGTAACAATAGGTAATGATGTACTACAGCAAGTGGATGAATTTGTATATCTTGGATGTGGCCGAGCCGGAGCCGAGATGGAAGGTACACCACAGATATAGAGTGAAGAGTGAATGCGGGAAATAGAGTGAACGGAGCGTTGGGGCAACTTCTCGGCAGCCACCACCTCAGCCAGAAGGCACGTGTAGCAATACATAACGCAGTGCTTGTCCCAACATTACTGTATGGAAGCGAGAGTTGGGTATGCAGAAAAGAGTATGAAAATAGAATTAATGCGGTCGAAATGCGATCTCTGCGGAAAATCTGTGGAGTTAGGCTGACCGACCGCATTCGTAACGACGACGTAAGAGAGCGAGTAGGTATGAAAGAGAGTATTGGTGTAAAGATGCGAAAGGGAATGCTCCGATGGTTCGGACATGTGGAAAGAATGCCGAACGAACGTCTGGTTAAGAAGATATACAATGTGAAAGTGGAAGAATGTAGGTACCGAGGGAGACCGAGACTAACCTACCTAGACCAAATCGATCATGTACTAAAAGAAGGTGGAGTCAAGAGTCTCCGAAACCGGCGAGCGTGTATGAAGAGAATTATGAATGTTGAGGAAGCGAGTGAAATATGCAGAGATAGAGTTCTCTGGCACTCTGTTCTCTCTGCCTACCCTGCAAGGGATATGGCGTGATGATATGTATGTATGTATGTATGAAGATTATTAGTACAGACCTTAGTTACCAACTCTATGGTGTTTGATTTTAATTTTTAATTTGTGTAGGTATATATTGAACCAAATTATATATTTTCAGAAAAAAAAAACTTAAATTAAACAAGTTTCTGAGAATACAAGAATATAAGCATAGCTATCGCAGAACGTAAAAAAAAAATAATTCAAAAATATCTTAAGTATTCCAGTCTTGGCTTAAAGGAAATCGTTGCAAATTTTATAAGACTTCTTAAAAATATAATGTGACATTTATTCCTTAGTGAATCAATTATGCTTTAAATCATATACAACTAGAACTATTGATATAAAAATTCAGGATACACAAATATCCAGACATCTAATCTATTCTTAGAATATCCTCTTGAGTAGAGATCGCTTCATCAGAAAAAATAAAATATTCTACCGAATAATCAAATGACCGTATGTGGAAATAGTCTTTCTAATCATATGTCAAGTGAACTATAAAATTGCTTAAATCATATCTTTTTTTTTGTTTATGGTGGTAAACGAGCAAGCATTACACCTAATGGTATCTGTTATTGTCGCTCATAGATCTTTGCAAGACCAAGGGTGCAGGTAGCCCTTTTTTTTTTTATACGGTGTACTATGAATGCGTCTCGCCCCGCCAAGTCGGTCCGAGGTGACGGAAAAGGCGACGCGTAACCTCATAGACCCACCGTGCAATTCCTTCGGGTACAGGTAGGCCTACCAACTAAAGCCCACCCATAAAATTGGACTTTCAGCTCTCTCGACGATAACTTAGCATTGTTTTACGACATCTACGAGTAAAGTAAGGGCTAGTAGTATTCGTATCTGCTACCAAACAGCAAACATTAGTTCATAAAAAAAAATACCAACATTTCAGTGCAAATTATCGCGAGAAACTCGTGGCGATTAACGAAAATTTGTTTTTAATAAATATGTAATTAAAAACTAACGCTGTTTGTTAAAAGCTATATATTACTAACATCCTTTTTAGTATAATATAAATTCAATGTTACTAAATGTTATATAAGACGTTACTGAGTCAGCTGTTGGTATCGACCTAACACAAGGTTCTACGACCCGTATGCAGAACACATCCAACGGAAGTACGAAGGCTGTTGCATTGACTCAATGTTGAACGACCTTTATTCGTGTTGTGGTTTAGATAACGATGAAGTATTTCTATAATACTCTTAGTATTAAATAAACACATTGAAAATTGATCAATTGATTTCTGTATCATGGAGAATTTCGTAACAAGATTCAATATTTATTTCCTATGGATTAAATTCTTTGTTTCCTATTTTTTGAATTTATACTTCTTTTGGCGCGCTAGGGGAAAAATAATGACAGTATTTTTTTACGATGCGCGCGCTCACTGTCATGAAAAACCGACACCCTGAAGTTAGCTATAGTCAACATTTTAGATTTTTTGGGATATTTAAATAAACTTTATTTAACTAGATAATGCGTTATAATAAAACTTTCAATGTATTAAATACCTTTTTTTTCTGTTGTTAGTGTCGTTTTTTCTACAAACGTAGAATAAGGCGAAAGATAAAATTATTAAAAAGATTTTTATCTTGTACCACACTCTCGCACACAATCGATGTCTGAACACGGTTTTTGACTATGGGATATAATATAATATAATTACATTTTGAGGTATAATATTTTATCACTCGTCATACATTTTGTACGAAACCGTTCACACTGTGCTATAATATATATTACATCCCAAACTATAAATATTTTTTCGACCAAATTAAGAGATATTTTGAAGGAGTATATTTAACCTCACGTCCCCGGACACCACGCCTCCAGCTCTCTGCCTCGCCCTCAGTTTGAATGGTGACCGAAGCTGAACTGTTCCAAAATATATATCTTATAGTATGAACAGCAATCGAGGGATGTAATATATAGTTCAAGATGTGATATATATTACATCCCATAGTCAAAATCCGGCTTCAGCAGTAGTAATTTGGTACGCCTCGATTGGTGATTGAATAATTTAAGTTAAAGTTAAGCAGTGACACGATAATGTTCCAAGCATTGCAGAAGTTCGCTTACTATATGTTAGACTGTTTATTCGTCTGTCATCAAAAATAATCATCATTCACCTATTCTTATCCCAATTACTTGGGGTCGATACAATATGTACTCTTCTTTCATAATACATATTGTAAAAGTTATTGGCAATAGTTTTATGATCGGCCGCCTGCCAGACGTCAACCCTCCTTGGGAATGTAATTGTTGACCACGACCATCAGGTGGAGTTGGCCTAGGTCGTTATAAGGCTCTTAGTCGTCTTTTACGACATCCACGAGCAAAGTAAGGGTTGGTAGTATTCTCAGCCGCTACCTATGTGGTAGCGGCTGAGAATGCGAGCTTGTCATCAAAAATAACAAATAATTAAAAAACAAATAAGAAGGACTATATATCTGTTCGGTCCTTGCAAGTTATGTGGAGGGTATTTGGAGAAACTTCACAACTTCGATTCTGCAACCGTCGTTATGACAGTTGAGTAGAAGATTTGAGACAACTCGGTCCGCCAGGCGGTTGTGCCACTCGGTGTATTCGTAATCGCCGCACCTGCTTAATCCTTGGTAGGACATTGTTTAACGGAACTGTTGGAACCACCATAATAGTGTTTTGTGGTGCTGTGAACTGCATAGTTGTATAGAATATAGTGAAGCTGACTGCGCGGTTTGGCGAGCCTACTGCGACGACACTACTGCCCTCGGCGAAAGTGGATGAAAGGTTGGTGGAGTATTTTTTAATTACTTCTTCGCGGCTTGCAGGGATAGGATAATATCAGTTCCTCACCTAGTTCAGTAAACTTACCTCATACAGTCCACTGCAGGCTGTGCATACCGTACAGTCTTTTTTTGGTCACTTCGACCCAGGATACCGCTCCTAAGGTCTCATACCTCACCTAGGAATTCGTAATTCCCAGGTATTTAGACAGTACAGACGTTCTGTACCGTTATTTCTAACCGTGTTAGAATACCTCCCAATAAATATCATATATGTTAAGACGTTCTTAGCATATAATTTATTTATATTGGCCGTGCCAATTACTTCTTATTCCCCATTATTTAATGAAATTATAATTTCATTGTGTAGACGTTCTATACATATCTTATGTACTTTACTTTTCTCCACTATACGAAGTATACAATATAAACAAAACACATAAATTATTTTTGTCGTACAATTATTCAGCTAAGTGTTATATAATTAAATTGTATAGGTAACAAGTATTAGTGAAAGTAATATATTATTAATTTTATAATTTCATTGGGCTACGTGTGTTGTTTCACAAGATGGCGGCACCTAAAGCAAAAACTTCTAGTGATAAGAAAAATCCATTACCCAAAGAATTAACCGTGTTAATTCAACGAAAACAACTCTTGTTTTCACAAATGCAAAAGGTATATGATATGTCCCACGATTTATCGAATTCTGATACGAAAGAATTGTTTTTATTGCACGTCTCTGAAATTAGTGACCTACGTAGTTCATTCGAAAAAATAATATTCGATATATTCGAACAAGAACTTTTAGTTGATTCTGAGTCAATACTTAGAAGTCAAGAGTTACAAAGTTTTGATGAACTATATTTTCGAGTGAAATTATGTGCTTCGAAATATAGCTCGGCACGCATCGGCAATAACGGTGAGAATCGCTTGGTTACCATGGAGTCCCGCCCTCGCCTGCCTAAACTTGAATTATTTACATTTAATTCGGATATTGAGAATTTTAATACATTTTATGAAACATTTTGCTCGTTAGTACATGATCAGCCGCACATTCCAAAAATTGATAAATTTCATTATCTATTGTCTTGCACGAAAGGTTCTGCATTAAATATGGTTAAAAGTGTACCGATATCCGCCAATAACTACGATCTCGTCTGGCAGAGTTTAATTGATAAATATCGAGACAATAGATTGTTAGTTGGTAGGTACCTAGATAAAATGTTAAACTTTTCACCGTTACGCAAGGAATCGTCTGCTGATTTGAACATGTTTATTGAGAACTTCGAACATTCGTATAAGGCAATACAGGCACTTAATATTAAAGATTTAAGCAGTTATGTAATGTGTCATATTGCGTTAAGGGCATTAGATCCACAAACTCGAAAATATTTTGAACAAAAATTAGATCAAAATTCCATTCCTACCTTCGATGAATTAGCATTATTTATACATAATCAAATAAAAGTTCTAGATCATTCTGCGTCATATTCTAATGTGTATTCTAATAAATATCAACAAAATGATTCGCGACAAAAGGATACAAAAAAGCATTCGCTATCTTCTACACGCTCTGGATTAAAGGGTTTATGTGTACATTGTGATAGTAATCATATGATTTTCCGTTGTGAACAATTTCGTAAATTGTCTAATGAGCAACGTATTCGCCGTGCGAATGAATTAAAATTATGTCATAATTGTTTAAAATCAAATCATACCGTTAAGGCGTGTAAAAGTAATTTTAAATGTTTAATCTGTAATTTACCGCATCATGTTCTGTTACATCGTGAAGTTAGCGCGATAGATAATAACAAACCGTGTTCGAATCAGCTGATTTCGACTGAGACCGCTCCTGCGCCGTGCAAGGGAGACGAACAATCAATTATAAGTACGGTGTGTCATCTGACGTCTACGCATACTTCTAACTGTACAGTTATCTTGGGAACAGCTGTTGTGAATGTTTTGAACGCGTTTAATAATTATCAGCCCGTGCGCGTATTAATTGACTCTGGGGCGCAAAGTAATTTCATTACGTTAGATTGTTTTCAACGGTTAGGATTATCAGCTAATAAATGTCCATATAATATCTTCGGACTAGGTGGCGAATATGTAAAAAATTATGGAATGGCTTCGTGTGTTATTCAGCCGCGCTACAATAACACGCCGGTGTTTAACATTGATGCTGTAATTTTACCTAAAATTACATCCGATTTGCCAAACGTACTTATTCCCGATAAGTTGATTACTAAGTATAAAGACTTACAATTAGCTGATCCGTATTTTTATACAACGTCCCCGATTGACATTATTTTATCGGGCGAAGTGTTTCCCTATATTTATGACGGGACAAAATTTATAATAAATAAAGATGTACCAGTGGCATTGGGGAGCATATTTGGTTACGTCATAACTGGAAGACTAGGGTTAAAAAATTGCTCTAGTAGTCTCGATGTTGTACCGTGTGCAACGTCATTTGTGTCGTACACAATTGAAAATAATTATTTAAATGATACACTTAAACGGTTTTGGGAGTTGGAATCTTTACCGTGTGAAGTTCCAACGGATCCTATGGAGGAGTTAGCCGAAAAAATGTACACAGAAAAACACTGTCGTGATGAAAATGGTCGTTATGTTTCTCCCATTTTATTAAACCCACACCATGCACCTATTGGTGATTCTTATGATGTGGCTATAACAAGGCTTAAACAGGTCGAGCGCCGCCTGGCGCGATCGCCAGACCTTCATAAGTCTTATGTTGACTTCATGCGAGAGTATGAATCTCTTGGACACATGGAGTTATATCAAGGTCCTGAGCAGTCAGGATATTATATACCGCACCATTGTGTTCTGCGTCCATCGTCCGTAAGTACACCTCTGCGCGTTGTTTACGACGGTTCAGCACAACCTAAGAATGGTATTTCAATTAACGATGCACTCTTGACAGGCAGAAAACTACATCCAGACTTACTAAAGATTATAATTCGCTTTCGGTTATATAAAGTTTGTTTCACTGCTGATGTGTCAAAGATGTATCGGGCTGTTCTGATTGATCCTGCTGATAGGAAGTACCAGCACATTCTTTGGCGAGAATCTCCAACGGAGCCAGTTCGCGTCTTCGAACTTCGAACGAATACCTACGGTCTCCGTAGTGCACCTTACATAGCTGTGCGCACGCTGCATCAGCTAGCTGAGGATGAGCTCACTCATGCTGAACGTCCGCGTACAGAGGCTGCAAAGGTGCTCAAACAAGGCTTCTACGTTGATGACGTATTATGGTCCTGCCCATCATTAGAACAGGCCTGCACGTTGCAGGATGATTTGCTGACACTTCTTAAAAGTGGTGGCTTTGATTTAAGAAAATGGGCTAGCAACTGTCCCGAGTTACTTACTCATATGCAGTCAAATCAAGTTGTAACCATCGATTTTCAAGATGATACGTTATCATCCTCCCTTAAGGTGTTAGGGTTGACATGGTTACCTGCCTGTGACAGTTTTGCGTTTTCCTATAACATGACTGATAATAAACAGACCAAACGATCAGTTTTAAAACTACTGGCGAGCATATTCGATCCTGTAGGTATTATTTCACCATGTACGTTTGTCGCAAAGTGTATCATGCAAGATCTCTGGAAGATGGGAGTCGCATGGGATGAGCAACTACCACCTGAGCCGTGCTCACAGTGGAATCGATTCATCTCCGATCTACCACTTTTGAGTGAATTGCGTTTTGAGCGTCACATCTTAATACCTAATTTTAGTGAAATACAATTAATAGCATTTTGCGATGCGTCATCCCGTGGATACGCAACGTGCTTATATATACGTAGTATAAACAATATAGGTGAAGTGAAGGTTCGACTGCTGACTAGTAAGTCAAAGGTTGCGCCGTTAAACCCACTCTTGTCTATACCTAGACTCGAACTCGAAGCAGCCGTGCTGCTATCGAAGGTTGTAAGTTTTGTCGTACAAAACTTAAGCGATAATAATTTATCTGTTTCTATATTTGCGCTCAGCGATTCGAAAAATGTTTTGGCTTGGATACATACACAACCATACACGTTAAAAACTTTTGTGGCTAACCGTGTTAGTCGCATTATTGCCGCAGTACCACCTAGTTGTTGGTATCACGTGAAGGGCGAAAATAACGCTGCAGACATATGTTCACGTGGAACGTTGCCTGCTCACTTCGTGGAAAGAGCTACAGAGTGGATTCACGGCCCCGATTGGCTATATGATAACCAACAAAAGTGGCCTATAAAACCATATTTATTAAATCATAACTTCAAGATTCCCGAACTTAAATCAAATAGTGCAACATTTAGTTTTAATTCTTCTCTAAAGGTTGAAATTAAAAATGACCTTGAAGAAATATTTAATAAGTGTTCTTCTTTTAATAAATTACAGCGTATTATTTCATGGTGTCATAGATTTATTATAAATCTTCAGTGTAAAATTTCAAATCGGTCTTTAGGCCCTCTAACGACCCTTGAGTTGCGCAAAGGTCATGATTCAATTATTAGAATTATTCAACAAAATCACTTTGAATCTGAAATAGTAGCGTTAGAAAAGGGTAAGTTTGTAGCCTCTTTACGTAAACTATCACCCTTCGTTGAAAATAAAGTCCTCAGGGTGGGGGGTCGTATCTCACAATCTGACCTTCCGTACAATACGAAGCACCCGGTTTTGCTACCAAAATGCCATACAAGTAAATTATTAATCGAATATTTGCACGTAAAATACCTACACGTAGGGCCTCGTACATTACAAGGTCTAATGTGTCAAAACTATTGGCTCGTTGGTGCTCGTAGCATCATTCGATCGGTACTGACAAAGTGTAAGGTGTGTTTTAAATGCCGACCTACTGCATTACAACCTCAAATGGGTACGTTGCCCATGTCCCGACTTAAGGTTGATAAGGTATTCAGCCATGTAGGTACAGATATAGGTGGTCCATTCCTTGTAAAAGAAAGTACACGTCGTAACGCAAAAATATACAAGGCTTATCTATGCCTATTTGTATGTTTTTCAACAAAAGCAGTACACTGCGAGGTGTTAACTGATTTATCAGCTGAATGTTTTCTAGCTGCATATGACCGTTTCGTAGCCCGTCGCGGATTAAGTACTTGTTTATATTCCGATTGCGGGACGAATTATGTATCGGCAGCCAAGCATCTCAAGGAGGTACTTAGATTTTTAAATGGTAATAAGATTCATGACGAGGTACTCGTAGGATTAACCGCGCGGCAAGTAGAGTGGAGGACAAATCCTCCTAACGCAGCTTCCATGGGTGGACTTTGGGAAGCCGGGATAAAAAGTACGAAACACATTTTACAACGTATTGTAGGTGATAGAAGTCTCACTCTGGAAGAGTTGTCAACTGTGTTCTGCAGAATAGAGGCTGTATTAAACTCACGCCCTTTATGTACACTATCTGAAAACCCAAACGAGTTCGATGTATTAACTGCTGGTCATTTCCTGATAGGACAAAGCTTAGTGGCTGTGCCTGAATATAATTATGAGGACGTTCCTCAACATAGATTATCTCGTTGGCAGTCAATTCAAAAAATATCACAGTTATTTTGGAAGCGCTGGTCAAATGACTATCTTCATACTCTGCAACAAAGAGAGAAGTGGTTTGCCTCACCTCCTAACGTAAAGATTGGTGATTTAGTTTTACTGAAATCAAATTTGACGCGCCCATTGCAGTGGCCTCTTGGTAGAATTGAAACAACACACGAGGGCGTTGATGGCATTATTCGTGTAGTTACTTTGAGAACTAAAAATGGTCTAATTAAGAGACCGGTGAATAAAATTTGTCCATTACCGTATGCAAATTAATTACCTTTTATTTTTTCTTAGGTTAAATTTTATTGTTTATCTAGATTAATTAATTATTATTATTCTTTTTTTTCAAAAATATACCTCACTAAAGGTTTATTTATTCTATGTGTTTTGTTTACATAGGTTAGTGGATTGTATATCCCTTACTTGCTTTTTAATTTAGAATGGGGAATTCATCATGTTGAATTCGGTGAGGGGTATGTTCGGTCCTTGCAAGTTATGTGGAGGGTATTTGGAGAAACTTCACAACTTCGATTCTGCAACCGTCGTTATGACAGTTGAGTAGAAGATTTGAGACAACTCGGTCCGCCAGGCGGTTGTGCCACTCGGTGTATTCGTAATCGCCGCACCTGCTTAATCCTTGGTAGGACATTGTTTAACGGAACTGTTGGAACCACCATAATAGTGTTTTGTGGTGCTGTGAACTGCATAGTTGTATAGAATATAGTGAAGCTGACTGCGCGGTTTGGCGAGCCTACTGCGACGACACTACTGCCCTCGGCGAAAGTGGATGAAAGGTTGGTGGAGTATTTTTTAATTACTTCTTCGCGGCTTGCAGGGATAGGATAATATCAGTTCCTCACCTAGTTCAGTAAACTTACCTCATACAGTCCACTGCAGGCTGTGCATACCGTACAATATCTTTAGTGGTAGGACCACGCTGTTCACAGTTTTCTATATACAGCCGCGGGTCGATCCGTCCGGGTTAGTACCAAACTGATACAAAACAATTCGCGAGAAAATCGACGTCTGAATAATATCAATGTTGTGCTTCGTTAGGTTAGCGAGAGAACTGGAAGAAAGGTTTAGGGTTTATTTTGATAGGCAGCTTATACCCCTGGTATTGCAAAGGTCCATAGGCGGCAGTAATAATTGCCATCAGGTATGCTGATTGCTCGTTTATCACCACGAGCATTAAAAAAAAAGGGAAAAAGCAATAAAAAAAAGAAAGGTAGTACCACACTACTGCAAAGTATTATCGTATGACTAACCTACCTAGACCAGATTGGTCACGTAATGAAGGAAGGTGGAGTCAAGAGTCTCCGAAACCGGCGAGCGTGTATGAAGAGAATCATGAATATTGAGGAAGCGAGTGAAGTATGCAAGGATAGAGTTCTCTGGTACTCTGTTCTCTCTGTCTATCCTGCAAGGGATATGGCGTGATGATATTTATGTATGTGTATTATCGTATGCGATTTTAAGAAATTCGGTACAATGGTTATTGGATTTATGCCCGGCAAAGTCAAGAGTGAGACAGACATATTTTTTTCAAAAACAATTCATGGGAATATGTCTTTCAATGATTGAAACGCCATCCATATTATTTATTCTTAAAAATCATCAATAAATTTGTCTTTTTACTGTATTGTTATTAAACATATTTCATATTAAAAATGCAATAATATATATTTTTTTTAATTATATTAATTTTATTAAAATAATATTTACATTTAACGCTAAATTTTAAATTAAAATATTTACAGAAAAATAGATGAAAATAGAATAAGGAATAAAAAAATAAATAAAAAAATAAATAAAAAAAAAAACAAAAGGCGCAAATCAGGCATCGAAAAATTCCTCTGCATCACTGTCTACCTGGCAGCATTACCACGTTGAATGACAATTCTAAACTTTTGTGCAAAATATAGGCCAGCCCTCTGATCATTTGAAGTAGCTATTAATATTTTTGGCATCTCTATAATAAAATTAAAATAACTTTTGCAACATTTGAAAAACGCAATAACAATAAAATTAAAATAAGTTATACAACACTTGATTTTTCTAATCGAACTTGTAAATGCAAATATCTATTTTTTTACTGTATAATTATTAAATAGATATAAGAAACCAGACTGACTTTAATAGGAAAACTTGTAATATATAATTGACCGTCAGCCTGACCTGATGGAAGGTCACCTACATATATTCCTTGCATAATAATATGCAATATTATTTCCTATCTATTTATATACATCTTCCGGCGTTTTTGAAAGCATTTATACGCATGTAGTAATTTTTTCTTTCCGTATCTTATATTTCTCTGCACTAAGAAAATAATAAGGATAAGAAAATAAATAAATAAAACTATGAAAATAATAAGAAGGATGTAGGTACCGGGGGAGTCCGAGACTAACCTACCAGATTGTTCACGTACTGAAGGAAGGTGGAGTCAAGAGTCTCCGAAACCGGCGAGCGTGTATGAAGAGAATTATAAATGTTGAGGAAGCGACTAAAGTAAGCAAGAATAGAGTTCTCTGGCACTCTGTTCTCTCTGTCTTCCCTGCAAGGGATATGGCGTGATGATATGTATGTCTGTAAGGAAATAATCCTTGTATTGCTGGGGACTTTACAAACATATAATTAACGCAGATAAATTACATTCAGACTCGGGACAACGATTTATAGATCGCACAAAGTATTGTCCTGCGTGGGAATCGAATTGTGGCACTGGCACAGAAGATCGGTATCTTAACCACTACGTCATCTGTGCAGTCGACTAAATGATTATAATAAGAATATAGCATCTGTGCAAAAAAGGTTAAACTCGAAATAGCCCATATACTAACCTGCCTGACCAGCGTAGTTATAGTAGGTCAATTTGCCTTCTATTGTAGAGACGATTTTAGCCTAACAGTGGGACGTATATGAGTCAGAGTAGTAATGATAATGATTTCTTTTTCTGCAGGCTATGGTCTAGATACACGCCATGCGTTCGTTGCAGACGGGCAAACATTCTTCATTCATGAACGCTGTGAAGTGTTAGAAACATAAGTAAATTAAAAATCAAATACAAACGCGATAGAATTCGTAAAAAATTAGTTTTATTTCAAATGTGTAATCACCACGTAAACTTCAGTAATCATGATGGTAATATGCGTTATAAGTTTCCAAATCATCATACTCCTACTCTTATCCCAATTACTTGGGGTCGATATAATATGTACTCTTTTTTCATAGTTCATATTGTGAAAGTTATGACAATAGTTTTATGACCGGCAGCCTGCCAGACGTCAGTCAACCCTTCTTGGGAATGTAATTGTTGACTAAATGGCATCAGATGAAGTTGGCTCAGGTCGATATAAAGCTCTTAGTCGTCTTCTACGACATCCACGAGTAAAGTAAGGGTTGGTAGTATTCGTAGCCACTACCACACAGCGTTATAAGTTTCCAAATGCTTATGTATATTAGCCTGGCACTTCATTAACCAGTGGACTTCCATGTTATGTTCCATGGTTAAAGTAAGAAAAGATAATGACATTTGTATTTTTAATCCACATAAACATAGTATTATTTCTTTAGTGAAGGATATTGTCTAAAAAAATATATATTACCCATTTAATATTACCCGTGGGTGATCGTAAGAGACGGCTAAGGGATATAAAACGCATTTAACATCCATTCGAGAGAAGAAAACCTCGAAACAAAACCCTATACCAACACGTCTGACCAGTGCGGTATAGTAGATTAATTTCCCTCCCATTATGGAGGAGGCTCGAGCCCAACAATGGGTCATATATGAGCTGAAATGAATGAATGGAATGAATGAGGTTCTTATTCTCACTAAGCTAATCACATTTGACACAATAACACAATTAAAACTATTCCACGTGTACCTAATCACAGTTTACAAATCACGTGAGTCAAAGTGTGATAGTTATATAAACGTGACCGGAACATCTGCCAACTAATCTAATATTGCGTAATTACTAAACATAAACAATTTCATATTGCACATGCATTACTCATTAATATTATATTAATAGGGAATAGGGTTTCTCCATTTAAACATAAAACTATTATTACGCATTTTATCGCGTTTTATTTATTTAATTTACCGACGGTCTTCCCGTGAACATGAATGCTATAAGAAACGTCGAGAAATTAAAAATGGAACATATACGCCGCATATATATATACATAAAATGCGTAAAAATATTCTTATTTCAAATTTGAAATACTCGCGTAAATAAAATAAATTTTGGCTTCCGTATTGTAAAGTTAAGAATATAATTTGGCGAGCGTATATTTTTTTATTTGGTTTTGATGGCAGACGAGCGTTTAGCCCAAACACAGGCACTTCCAGGTGTCTATCAATCCTAAATGTTTAGGTCACCAGCACTCATCGAACGAAGCGCAGTGGCAATATACTCAGAAGTCTGTTTTCTTGAGTTTTTTATAACCGACTGTCGGCCGGTCCGTCTGGGATAGTACCACACTCTCGCAGAAGATAGCCCTCTGAGTAATCTGCTGTTGCGCTTTGTTCAGAGAGAGAGAGAGTCACAAGCCCAACTGGGTGGGTTTGGGGTTTATATTGGTAAGCAGCGGCCTAGCTATGCTTGTGATATTGCAAAGGTCCATATTTTTTTTATACGAAATTCTAACATATAAAGCGAATACATGTATATATATATGTATAGCATTAATGAATACATATTTAAAATAAAACTACTTTTACGGATTCTATCGCGTTTGTATTTGATTTTTTTTTAATTTCCCGACGTTTCGAACACTTTACAGTAATCATGGTCACGGGAGGACTTTTATTTCAAATATGTAATACTCGCGTAAACATTAAAAATTATTATGAATACATGTGAATTTATTTTTAATGTAAAAAAAAAACACTGATTATGTAAATCGTAATTAAATCGGACAATTTAAAAAAGAAATATTTATCATTTGTTTTCCATTCCATTATTTATACATGGGCATCCTATTTTTTTATAGGTCTGGACCTGATAGTTCTGGACAAAATAGGCCCTATACTAACCTGTCTGACCAGCGTATAGTAGGTCAATTTGCTTTCTATTGTAGAGACGGTTCTAGCCCAACAGTGGGACGTATATGAGTCAAAGTAATAATGATGATGATTTTTTTTGCAGGCAATGGTCTGGACACCGTTCCATCTGGGGCGACGAAAGGGCAGCGCATGGCTCCTTAACCCACCTTATTCCCTCCCCATCGCCATTGGGCTGGCCACGGGTCCGCTTCCTTAACATCCGTGGGCAGCCCGGTGGGTTACACTTTCGAGTACCATCCCCCGTCGACATCCCGGCTAACTACCGGGGCATCGTTCTCACGCGGTCAGCCTCTCTGCAGGTGACGGACTGGGATACATGGGTATCCTACTAATATTATAAAACAGTGAAAGTTTATGAAAATGTTTGAATGTTTGTTGCTCAATCATGAATAAATCGTCAAACAGATTTGGATAAAATTTGTCATTTATGACATGTTAAACCGTTTCGATAGACACTTTCTATCCCGGTAATGTGTTCCTTTGGGAAAATATAGTGATGAAATTTTATATTGTGAAACTCGTGGACAAAACCGCAAGCAGAAGCTAGTATAAAATATTTATATTATCAGTGTAAAGAGAGCGAGTAGGTATGAAAGATAGTATTGGTGTAAAGATGCGAAATGGAATGCTCCGATGGTTCGGACATGTGGAAAGAATGGCGAACGAACGTCTGGTTAAGAAGATATACAATGCGAAAGTGGAAGAATGTAGCTACCGAGGGAGACCGAGACTAACCTACCTAGACCAGATCGGTCATGTACTGAAGGAAGGTGGAGTCAAGAGTCTCCGAAACCGGCGAGCGTGTATGAAGAGAATTATGAATGTTGAGGAAGCGAGTGAAGTATGCAGAGATAGAGTTCTCTGACACTCTGTTCTCTCTGCTGATGATATATGTATGTATGTAATATTATAAATGCGAAAGTAACTCTGTCTGTATGTCTGTCGCTCTTTCACGTCAAAACTACTGAACCTGAAGTTTGATACACAGATAGTCTAGAGCCTGACAAAGGACATAATAAGGCTACTTTTTAATGCAAAAAAAGGGTTGTAAAGGTGGATGAAAAATTGTAAGGAGGTATCGTCATTTTTAAAGCCAGAAGCTTGAAACTTATTTTTAGGCTATTGATTAGATAAAAATAATTATGTCATTAACGTGTCGTAAAAATTTACCCTTAAGGGGTGAAATAAAAATAGCGGATGAAAAACTTTAGGAAATTAACCTTTTATGCGGGCGAAGCCGCAGGCAGAAGCTAGTTTATTATATTATTGACATCAGTGGTAGGACCACGCTGTTGACGGTTCTCTGCCCACAGCCACCGGCCGTCCGGGGTAAGTAACACACTCTCGCAGAAGATTGACGTCTGAGTAATGGCAATGTGCTATTGCGCTTCGTTCGGTGAGCGGGAGAGTCGGAAGCCCAACTGGGTGGGTTTTGTGATTGTAATGGTAGGCAGCGGCCTAGCTATACCCTTGCTATTGTAAAAGATCCATAGGTGGCAGTGACACTTACCATCAAGCGTGCTGTTAGTAGTCCGTCCTCACGACCTAGATAAGTACATATACGGGTTATGCAATCGCGGTAACTTTTCAATCGCTCGTGACAGATTGAGGAAAGTGTAACTATACCATAGCCTGTCTCTAAAGAAAAAGCGGATGTTTTTTTTTTGACTAACCATTATCTCAAACGCAATGCCAAACGTTACTGTTTAAGCATTGTAAAAATTATAGCATTGTACAGCTTCTAATTAATGTTCTGTACTGTAATTAATATTGGACAGCCCTATATAATCTGCGTATGCGCACGGTAAAACCCACGTGACCTGGAACGTGTTCCTCCTCGTGTCCAAATGCATACATTATACATGATGTTGTTATAACGAAAGCGCATAAATATTGATGGATGGACGATTTTCAACAAAAAAGTGTTTTGAGTATATATGGTGATTAGACTCATGTTTTACTGATTATTGTGGTGAATTTTACGATTGAATCGATTTGCTTTCCATTTTTGTGTGTTGCTGTGTGAAAGGGAACGTGTAGCAACTGAATATGAATACACTCACCACTCACCTTTGATGGCCGTGGATGTCGTAAAAGACGTCTTAGTAGTATAAGCAGATAAGGGGACATCCATTAATCACGTGATCTTTTTTTTTTAGCATTTTTTACTCCCCCTCCCCTTTGGTGATACGTGGTGAGGTTTAAGACCGATGACCCCCCTCCCCCTCCCCCACCAACATCACGTGAATTTTTAGTTCCTACAAAAAAGTAGCCCACAGCTCATTATATTCTAGGTTTTTGCTTTTTTATACTTCGCAAAAGGGTCTTTTATATAGATCACCTACTTAAACTTCGTTCGTTGCCTGGCAACGACAAGTCAAATTCACACTACACGCTGCTTTTCAGTTTAGAAATCGCAGCGTTTGACGAAAAAATAAATACACGTGATATCTTACTACACCCCTCCCCCTTGTGATATTTCATGATTTTTGACAAACCCCTCCCCCTTTTCAAACCTCACGTAATTAATGGACGGCCCCTAAAAGACCGAAATAAAATTCTATATCAATCTATCTAACTAGTACAATATTACAATTCAATTTCATTCGTATTTTAAGACAGGCATAAGGCCAGTCCAGTTGGACTTTTCTGAGCTGAGTAGATGATGATGAAAATGATATTTGCAACCGACTTCTTAACCTCTTTTTTTTTTTTTTTTTTGGTAGGCTATGGCCTGGTCACACGTCGCCCGCACCGTCCGGGGCGACGGAAGGGGAGCGCGTGTCCCCATAACCCACCTTATTCCCTCCCCATCGCCATTGGGCCGGCCACTGGTACCGCTTCCTTGCCTTCCGTGGCTAGCCCGGCGGGTTACCCTTTCGGGTACCATCCCCCGTCGACGCCCCAGCTAACTGCCGGAGCGTCGCCCTCACGCGGTCGGCCTCTCTGCGGGTGAAGGACTATTCCCCGGTCCAGTCACCCGCGGCCTCGGCTAGGGCGGCATTAGGCGCAGATACTCGCGCCTATGCCGCTCCAGGCGCCGGCGGCGGAGCGTCTCACCGAAGAGGATTTCCTCTCGGAGTCGCCCCGCCGCCTCCTTCCGCGAGACAACTGTCTCGCAGAAGGCGGCGACCGCGTCCCAGTTCCTGACGTTGTCGAGCATCGCCTTAGCGATGGTCGGCAGCGCCAGGTCGGCACCGATGATCGCGACGAGTTCACGGCGCTGCTCTGCCTAGGCCACACAGACCTCGAGCGTGTGCTGCGCCGTGTCCTCGTCGCAATCGCAGTGGTTGCAGGACGGTGTCCTCTCCCTCCTCACGACCGTGTGCAGGTACTTGCCGAAGCAACCATTCCCCGTCAAGACCTGCACCAGTCGGAAGGAAAGGACCCCGTGCTGTCGACCCAACCACTCCATCAGCACCGGCCGGAAGGCCTCGATGGTCCGAACACCGAACCGAGGCCTTTCCAGCCGGATTGCCCAACGGGCAATAACGTCACGGCGGGCGTCGCCCCGCCAGGCGGCCATCTCACTAAGCGAGACGGTGCCGCCCCCTGCCCGCGTCACTGACACCCGCCGGTACAGTCCGGCGAGCATCTCCGCCTCCAAGTCCCACGGAGGTGTTCCAGCCAACAAGCATGCTGCCTCCGTCGCCACCGTGCGGTACCCGCGTATGGCCCTGACCGCCATGGCCCGCTGTGGCCGCCACAGCAGAGCCCTAAGTCGGACGGTCAGAGACCCCGCCCACACGGGTGCGCCGTACAGGGCCATCGACCGGACCACCCCCGCGTACAGCAGTCGGCACGTAGCGCTGGGTCCGCCCACATTCGGCATAAGCCAGGATAGGGCGGACGCCGCGCCGACAAGCCGTGGAGCAAGCCGATGGAAATGCTCCCGGAACCACCATCGCCCGTCGAGCACCAGGCCCATGTACCTCATATGGGCCCGGATGCTGATGGGAACCGAATTGACGGTGATCGAGGCGTCGGTGGGTGGACTGGTGCGGGGCCCATGAAATAATAAGGCCTCCGTCTTATCCAGGGCCACCCTTAGCCCCAGCGCCTCGATCCGCCTGACAATCTCCTCGGTGCCAAGGGTTGCCAACTTCTTAACCTCTAAACTACGTTTTTTCTTCTTTGCACTATTGGATACTAACCGTGTGATGACTTGTATGGGTTTCGCGGGTGGTCGTACGCCGTAGAGACATGCAGACAGAGAAAGATCTGAAGGTTTATTCTGTCTTCTTTTATAATTTATTCCTATAAATACAACTTACTAAATATATTCTATACAATTAAAAAAAAATAAAGTCAGTAAAAAAAAGACCAAAAATCATAGACAAACCCACTAAGTTTCTTACTAGATCTTATCAATGGCAGGCACTCTCCTATCTTTTAGTTTTTTTTCTCTTATTGCTATATATACATACATATCATCACGTCATATCCCTTGCAGGGTAGGCAGAGAGAACAGAGTGCCAGAGAACTCTATCCTTTTGCATACTTCACTCGCTTCTTCAACATTTATAATTCACTTCATACACCCTCGCCGGTTTCGGATTATTATGATTTTTTATTTTCTTATTGCTAATGGTGACAAACGAGCAAGCAGCACGCTTGATGATGAGGGATACTACCACAGATAGATCTTAGCAACAACTGGGGCACAGAAAGGCCGATCTTTTTTTTCCTGTTACGGTGGACTATGGACGTGGTCTCGCCCCACCAAGATGGTCCGGGGTGACGGAAGAGGCGGCGCGTAACCCCATAAACCCACCATGCAACTCTCCTCTCTTCGCCGTGCGAGCGGGCCACCGGTAACAGAAAGGCTGACCTACGATGAATAGTGTTGTTCTAAAACTTCATTTGAGGAAGTACATGTCATAACGCTCAGGAAATACAGCTACAGGTAGTTTATTTCATTAAATTAAAATAGGTATAAAATATTAATTAAGGTAAAATATTTATTTACTTCTTATTTGTTTTTTAAGACCCCATCTTGCACTAAGGAAATAATCCTTGTATTAGGGACAAAACAAACATACAATTGACACAGACAAATTAACAAATTGAACAACAGTTTGTGGAATACAGTGTTGTCCTGCTTGGGAATCGAGCCTGGAGCTTTTTTAGTAATAGAACCACACTATCGACAGTTTGTTGTCTACTCTACTGGTCCGTCTGGGGTAGTACCACACTCTCGCAGAAGATCAACGTCTGAGTAATGCCAATGTACTATTGCGCTTCGTTCGGTGAGCGAGAGAGCCGGAAGCCCAATTGGATGGGTTTGGAGTTTGTATTGATAGACAGCGGCCTAGTTATACCCTTGGTATTGCGAAGGTCTATGGGCAGCAGTTACATTTACCATCAGGTGTGCTGTTTGCTCGTTAACCACCATTTTTTTTTGCCGGCGAGATATGACGTGGTCACGATAAATTCGTCCGGGCGACAGAAGAAGCGGTGCACGACCCCATAGACCCGCCCTACATGTAGGTACCTCTCCACGCCGTGTGAGCGGGCCACCGGAACCCAGTCTTTGTCTTCGGTGGCTCGCCCGGCGGTTTACCCTCGCGGGTATCCTCTCGAGTAGACGCTCTGGCAGCTTTAGCCGTCAGGGCGTCGTCCTCACGTGGTGACCTCGCTTCGGGGCGACCAGACTAATCCCCGGTCCGGTCACCCGCTGTCTCGTTTACCACCATAAACAATAAGAAAAAAAGAAGCGCTATCTGTGGAATGAAAATGTTAAAATCGAAAATATATAAGCCCCAGAGATTATTTTAAATAAATTGTAATACATATTAGATTATCCACAGAGAGCACGTGAAATAAACGCGTTATAGACACATAGCATAACAAATAATATGGCCGTTCAATATACATAACATATAAATTGTAAATAGCGTCAACATTGTCAATATTTTAATTTCACTACATAGGTACATGACGTACTACTTAAAGATTAACATACCATTCTAAATACTATAGGTTCGAATTAAACGCAGGTTACTTTATGCAGACCACCGAAGACAAAGATCGGTTTCGGTGACCCACTCACACGTCGCGGAAAGCTACATTACATCATCTTCTCAGTGCCACTACTGGGCTCCTACACACAAAGGGAAATTCACTTACTATTCACACAATAATTTTTTTCTTATTGCTTATGATGACAAACGAGCAAACAGCACGATGATGGTAAGTCTTACTGCCGCCGATGGACCTTCGTAATACCAAAGGTATAGCTAGGCCGCTGCCTACCAAAACAATCCCCAAACCCACCCCAGATGGGCTTTCTGCTCTCTCGCTCACCGAACGAAGTGCAATAGCACATTGCCATTACTCAGACGTCGATCTTCTGCGAGAGTGTGGTACTACCCGGCCCGCGGCTGTAGACAGAGAACTGTCCAAAGCGTGGTCCTACCACAGAGTACTACTAGCCAAATGTTTTGGTATAGAATTTCATTACGAGTTTGTCTTATCTGATATAGATATTATATTATATGCATATCACAGTTCTAAGTCGTCTTTTGCAACACCCAAAGACAAGATAGGAGGTGAATTGTCCTACTTCTTTATTATATATATAATAAATAACGTACAGTAACTATTACGCTATCCACAGAACAACATGTTATATAATACGCTTCATATAAAATAGCATAACGAATTTTCATTCGAAATAGCATAACGAATGTTTTATAATCACTTAATAAACAACAGAGTATATCAGTAAACAACTATAAGTACTCATTATCATATATATATCCCCCTTTACAAAAAGTAGCCTATGTCCTTTAGCGACGGAATACAGACAGACAGAGTTAACTTTATATATATATATATATATATATATATATATATATATATATATATATATATATATATATATATATATGAATTTATATATATATATATAAATTCACATTAAAATTTTGTATAAAAAATACCACTAAGAGGTAAAATAAAGAACAGCAAGGTGGGGTCTTAAAAAACAAATATGAAGTAAATAAATATTTTACCTTAATTAATATTTTATACCTATTTTTTATACCTATTTTACCCCTTTACAAAAAGTAGCCTATGTCCTATAGCGACGGAAGACAGACAGTCAGAGTTACTTTGGCATTTATAATATGGATATAGTATGGATATCGCATTTATATATATATATATATATATATCACGCCATATCCTTTGTAGGGTAGGTAGAGGTAACAGAGTGCCAGAGAACTCTATCCTTGCATACTTCACTCACTGCCTCAACATTCATAACTCTCTTCATACACGCTCGCCGGTTTCGGAGACTCTTGACTCCACCTTCCTTCAGTACATGACCGATCTGGTCTAGGTAGGTTAGTCCATGTCCGAACCATCGGAGCATTCCCTTTCGCATCTTTACACCGATACTCTCTTTCATACCTACTCGCTCTTACGTCGTCGTTACGAATGCGATCGATCAGCCTAACTCCACAGATTTTCCGTAGAGATCGCATTTAGATCGCATTAATTTTACTTTCATACTCTTTTCTGCATACCCAACTCTCGCTTCCATACGGTAATGTTGGGACAAGCACTGCGTTATGTATTGCTACACGTGCCTTCTGGCTGAGGTGGTGGCTACCGAGAAGTTGCCCCAACGCTCCATTCACTCTATTTCCCGCATTCACTCTTCGCTCTATATTAGTGGTGTACCTTCCATCTCAGCTAAATCCACATCCAAGATATACAAATTCATCCACTTGCTCTAGTACATTATTACCTATTGTTACTCTTACATCTGTTCTGGCTTCATCTCTTTCAAAGACCATTATTTTGGTTTTGCTCACATTCACGCGTAGACCCCTTTTCTTACAATCTTATATATATATATATATATATATACATATATATATATATATATATATATATGTATATATATATATATATATATATAAGATTATATATATATATATATATATATATATATATATATATATATATATATATATATATATATATATATATATATATATATATATGTAAGCTTTGTACACTGTATGTTGTGTACGTAGCCTAAAGTACGAGTATGTGTACGCCGCCTAATGACGCTACACATGAAGAATGACATTGACACTAGGACACTCGAGATACCTAAGAATTTAAGCCTGCACGTGAAGTGATTTATTTCTCATTGTTTAAAAGTAATGAAAAGAAATAATTTTCATAAAGTAATTCAGTGTCGATCTACTAAATTATTGGAAGTAAAAACCTTTAATTGTCGGTTTTTCTATTTTTAGGTTAGTAGATTCACAATGTGTAAATATTTTGAGTGTTTTAATTTGATAATAGCAATAAATATTTCTATTTTTAGATAAATCAAGTTGTGCGTTATTTACTCCAGTATCATCTAACATATTACAAATCGACAATTGTCAGAGTTGATTGGATAATAGTAGATCATGAAAAGATTGCAATTTGAAGTTGAGCTGGCGGCAGATGAAGACCCGAAGAATAACATCTTGATTATAAAATCAGTAACAAAATAAGATGGCATAACATATCTCATACCACCATGTTTGCAAGCAGCGAAACATCACCCTCAATTGATAAAGTTACCAGAATTTTTGAAAAAAAAAAAAACATTACAAAGAAGAGGTCATAATAGAAAGATGTGGATGTCCATGCCAAGTGATGTTTTAGCACTATACATGGATGATGCTGAAAATATGGTATTTGATGGTTATTTATTACAAGAAATGTCTCAAGTCATGAAACAATCTATTACAGATGGAAAATTATTGGAGATTTTAGAGAAATTAAGTGATAAACCCAATGTCAAAAAGAATATAACAAGTTAAGCAAATTAAATGAAAAATTTGTTTTAAAGAAATTTGATAACAAAATCACTAACGCCAAACAATGGTTGCAAAATTTTGAAAGTGAATGTACAAGATTTGATTTAAATGATGATATAGAGAAAATTAGTGCTTTGAGATTATTTTTGAATGACTCAGAAAGTGACTGGTATGAGTCTATGTTAATTAAACACAGTTTAAACTCGATGTGGCAAATATGGCAAACAAGTTTCCTAAACACATTTGCAGATAAAAGTTGGTCCTCTGTAATGTATGCATTGAGTTTCAAACATTTAAATGGCTCTCTTCTGGAATATGCATTGAAAAAGCAGAGATTGTTACTCGAGTATAATAGTAATATAGATACCAGAACTCTCACTGATTTAATTGTGACCGGACTACCAACCTACATTACAAGTAAACTAGATAGACAAGAGGTGACCGACCCAACTCTTCTGTTTAGTGCCCTACGGATGCATGCAAATCAGAATAAAAATGTACAAAAATATTTTACTGAAAAGAAAAGCTCTACTAAAACAGAAGCTGAATATAAAAAAAAACACCTTGTCAAATATGTTACAAGATGGGAAAGAAAAACAGATTTCACTCTGAAGATTTGTGCTGGTTCAAAGAAGACAAGAAGAGTAATGACAGTGTAAAACACTGCAAAACTTGATGTTGGAGATTGATGAATTTCAGGATACAAAAAACAAAAGATTCCCCCACTAATAGATGTTGAGGTTACATTGGATGACACATTGAAATGCACAGGTATTTATGACCCTGGCTGAAATATAACCTTAATAAATTCCAAATTAATAAAAGTAACAAATTCAAAGAAAAATTACATAGAAAGTAAATTCAACACTATAGGTGGTGGGGGAAAAACAACAGGTTTAATAAGATTAAAGGGAAAAATACTGAATATTGGAAAGGAAATAAATGCATTTGTTTGCAAGGATAAAAACTTCACTCATAATTTACTTTTGGGACTGGATACAATAAAACGGTTTGGATTGACCGATGATGGGAATTTAAACATCCAACTACAGAAAGATGCCAACCCAAGTGAAAATAAATATGTCAGCCCCATTGAAGAAAAAAAAAATAGTAATCAAGAAATTAAAACCAGAGAGTTTAATTATGAAATAAATTTCAATGAGGGCATAGATGTGAATAATTTTGATAGATACTACTTACTTGGAACATGGCCAAAGAATGAAAATTAGTGCATTATTAAATGATTATAAACACATATTTGCCAAAGATAAATATGATGTAGGCCAAGTAAAAAACTATGAAGCATTTATAGACCTACAAATAGATAATTTTTGCTCAAAAAGACCATATAGATGCTCCTTAGATGATAAGGAAGAAATCGAGAAGCAAATTGCACAACTGCTAAAGAAAGAATTAATCGAAGAATCTTATAGCCCATTCGCAGCACCTGTAACATTGGCATTCAAACGGGATGAAGGAAAGAAGTCAAGATTATGTATTGACTTTAGAGACCTTAATAAGATTATTACCCCAAAGCCACAGCCGTTTCCTCTAATAGAAGATCTAATGGTAAAAACGATAAACTGTAAATATTTTACTACCCTCGATATTAATTCTTCTTTTTGGTCTATACCATTAAGGATCAGCGACAGAAAAAAGACAGGCTTTGTTACACAAGAAGGTCATTATCAATGGACTTGCCTTCCCTTCGGACTGAAAACATCTCCGGCAATTTTCCAAAGAATCCTGACTAATGTAATAAGAAAACATAAGCTGTCAAGTTTTGTGATGAACTATATCGATGATATTATGGTGTTTTCGAAAACTTTTAATGAACATATGAACCATTTATCGAAACTGCTGGATGCAATTACTGAAGAAGGATTCCGTCTGAAATTAACAAAATGTAAATTTGCAGCACATTCTGTAAAATTCCTGGGACACATAGTAAAAGGTAATACAATCACACCTTTGAAAGATAACCTCAGATCCATAGCAGAATTTGCAGCACCACAAAATAAGAAACAAATAAGACAATTTCTGGGTAAAGTAAATTTTTATAATAAATACATTCCGAATGCTACAATAACTCTTGATCCAATACACAATCTACTTAGGAAAAACATCAATTTCGATTGGTCAGCTGATTGTGAAAAGCTTTCCAAACAATAAAAAATAATTTATGCTCTGCCCCAATTCTAGCTATTTTCGACCGAGAAGCGACAACTTTTATATACACTGATGCAAGTATAAAAGGAATTGGCGCTATACTAAAGCAAACACAGAAATGTGGAGAAATCAAACCAGTGGCATACTTCTCAAAGAAGTTGAATGAATCACAAAAGAAGAAGAAAGCCATATTTTTAGAATGCTTAGCCATTAAGGAAAGTTTAAAGTTTTGGCAACACTGGCTAATAGGAAAATCATTCACAATTTATACGGACCACAAACCACTAGAAAATTTAAATATAAAAAACAGAACAGATGATGAACTGGGAGACATGACTCATTACCTATCACAATACAACTTTGAAATAAAATACAACCCAGGTAGAAATAATACAGAAGCGGACTGCTTAAGCAGAAATCCTGTGTTTCTAACAGCCACGAAAATGAAGAAGATAACTTGAAAACAGTAAATATTGTAAGGATTGAGGAAATATTGGAGGACCAGAACAAAAATCAAAATATAAAGAACAAACATAGTTTTATTAGAGAAAATGGTATATATTACAAAAGGAACAACAAGAGGAAAAAAATCGTTTTGTCCGAAGACTTCAGTAAGACATTAATAAAAAAAGTGCATGAGTATTTGTGCCATGTAAGAATAAATCAGATTGAGTCAAAAATAAGACCTTTCTACACAGCACCAAATCTCCTGGATAACATAAAATTGATTTGCCGTCAATGTGAAGTTTGTATAAAAAACAAATCACGATTGAATAGAAATTATGGACTCATGTCACAATTAGGACCGGCAGAAAAACCTTTCCAAATCATGTCCATAGATACAATAGGAGGATTCGGTGGTAACAGATCTTCAAAAAAGTATCTACATTTGTTGATGGATCATTTTACACGTTATGCCTACATTTCATGCTCGAAGACCCAACTGACTAAAGACTTTATAAAACTGGTAGACCAAGTAATCAAGGATAATGAAGTTGAAATATTGCTCTCTGATCAATATCCAGCACTGAATTCAAAAGAGTTTAAAAAATATTTAAAGGGCCACTCTGTTAAGTTAATTTTTACAGCAGTAGATGCTCCTTTTTCAAACGGTCATAATGAGAGGTTGAACCAGACGTTGGTAAATAGGATTAGATGTGTCTTGAATAGCAAAGAGAAAAGAACAGCTTGGACAATCGTGGCAATGGATTGTGTGAAAGCCTGCAACTCAACAAACCACACAGTGACAGGTTATTCGCCTCTATATCTGTTAAGTGGGGAACCAACTGATGTACTACCAATGGATCTAATGAAAAAACAAATGGAACCCGGAGAACTGGAAAAAGACCGTCATACAGCATTTCTCAGATCAAAAAAAGCACATGAAGTGAACAAGGCTATTTTTGACAAAAACAGAATAAATTACAAGTTTCAAAAAGGTGATATGGTTTACATAATGGACTGTAATAAGTTAAACAGATCTAAAGTGGATGAACTAAGAATAGGTCCTTTTGAGATCGAAGAAATGATATCAGATTCACTATGTAGAATCAACACTGGAAAGAATAAAAAGTCATTGGGATTGTACCATATGACAAAGCTCATTCCCCAGTTGGATTATTCAAACTAGCCCCAACTATTTTACACTTTAGAGGGGGGGAGATGTAAGCTTTGTACACTGTATGTTGTGTACGTAGCCTAAAGTACGAGTATGTGTACGCCGCCTAATGACGCTACACATGAAGAATGACATTGACACTAGGACACTCGAGATACCTAAGAATTTAAGCCTGCACGTGAAGTAATTTATTTCTCATTGTTTAAAAGTAATGAAAAGAAATAATTTTCATAAAGTAATTCAGTGTCGATCTACTAAATTATTGGAAGTAAAAAACCTTTAATTGTCGATTTTTCTATTTTTAGGTTAGTAGATTCACAATGTGTAAATATTTTGAGTGTTTTAATTTGATAATAGCAATAAATATTTCTATTTTTAGATAAATCAAGTTGTGCGTTATTTACTCCAGTATCATCTAACATATATATATATATATATATATATATATATATATATATATATATATATATATATATATATATATATATATATATATATATATATATATATATATATTAGGGTGTCCCTTATCTGACGAAAAATTTTTTTTTTTTAATTTGTAAATGCATACCCTCCTATTTTTTTATAAATACTAAATAGTACTTAAATTTGAAATTTTGTCTTTCTAGCATGATTGCAACCTGTGCCGACCGAGCTACAAAGTTTATCAAAAATAGTATTTTGTTCTGATATATCGGTCTGCTATAAAACTGACTTCATTACAACAAATGAACTAAATAAAATTTTAAATAAATTAATGTAAACATTAATATTTATTTATAACATAAAAATAATTATTATAAAATGGAGGAGAGGATGGAAAACCCACCACTTTCCCACGGTTAATCTATATACCGTACACCTCAAGAAAGAAAGGAATACGGGATGGGATCAAGGTGGAATAGGATATAAGGAAATCTTACTCCTGTGATGAGCATCGCCTCCAGAACTTCTACTTGCAATTTTCCACAGAACTTCGAATAAAGATTCGACACGTGTTTCGCCTCTAAACGAGGCATTCTCAGGACCGTAGACCACGTAGTTTTTTTACAGTCTGGATACAAATTTATATGTTCCTGAACACAACGTAACAAAAACTGTTTTTGTTCTTCTTCGACCGTGATAAGTCCGTTAAAATCTTGCAATTATTTAACTGCCCTTTCAGCAGTGTCATTTACAACCTTCAAAAGAGTTATCCTTCTTTTAGCTTTAAGAAAATCAGCATTATCATGCCAAGAAGATACATCTACCAGAAGAAAACTCTCGTCGATCTGCAGTCGAGATAGAAATTGTTTGCTCTTTTCCGATACAAAATCATCCAAAGTTTTATCTGCAAAAAAAGCAGGTTAAATAGCAAGAAAATTAAAAACTAGAGAAAAATAAAACAATAATAAAAAAAATATCTTACCAAACAACTTTTGGGATAATTCTTCCTTAGATGGAATATAGCGTGTGTTCGAATTTGAGATTTTGTCCCTGTTTAAGTTGGCAATCATTTTCATCTTAGTTTGGTAATCAACTTCGTCATCAAAAAGGGATAGAATAACAGTCTCTTCACATAAATACCACAAGTGTTGGCTAAATTTAGGTATAGAAGTTTTAGAGATGGTTTCGTCAACTTTTTCGTACTCTTTTAACGCCTTTAAGAAGCACAAATCTTGATTTGGTGCTTTAGTTGCCACTGTACATTCGAGCCAAGGTTTAACGTATAAAGTGACGATAAATAAGCAAACGTCCTGTATGGCCTTTTTATCTTTCTCAGTCATTGTGAATTGTGACTGAAGCATACATATTTTTAAAGAATAGATCGCCCTCGCCATCCATCGAGCCTGATGCATAGCTCCGGGTGGTCTGAGTTTTAGTTCATTCTGTAAATCTCCTCCCAAAAATACTACGCATAATTCAACTAACTCGCGGTAATTGTCTCTTATAAAAGCCAAGCCTTTGCCCGGTTGTGCCTTATAAAACTGTCACAACTGTCACTGGAGTTGATGTTTTTCCAGTTATCTCTAAACTTTTTGAAGAGTGGAATTTCCGGGCTACTAGTTATTTGCTTTATCTTAGTTTCGAAGACAGCTTTTAGGACTAACTCATAAACATGATGACAACAAGCGAAAAATAATAATTCTCTTTCTAAAGTTTGCTCCATAATAGCACAAGCTCCATTAAAACGACCAGTATTCGAAGCTGTTGTGTCCCGGCACATTATTTGTATTTTATTATGTAGGTCCCAGTCAAAGAGCGTTGTTGATATTGCTTTGGCCTGATGTTTCCAGAAGAACTTTCTAGTTTTGGTACTGCAAGAAGCTGTTCTCTATCATCAAATGTAGCAATAATTGGCAAGCGTTCTTCTTTTGAACTTCGTACATCCAATCCGGGTAAGAGTTTTCCATCCCAGTGGACAGTGACGATATCAGGTACATTATTTTGAAAGTTAGTTTTTATTGCTTCTGCCCTGGATTTTCTTGTCTGAGTACGAATTCGCTGAATCGAGAATTTGTTAATAGGGAAATCGTCGCTGCTCAAACCAAGAGCTTCTACAACCGCATGAAGAATGTAAACTGAGTCTTTTGTACTCAATTGGCATCGATCTAAAGCTGCGACAAGTTTAGGTGTTATGAGATTCTTTCTACCTCTTTTTAAACTTTTTTCAGAGCAAGGAACGTGTGGCAAACTGAGTTCAAAATTCAAAAGTTGGTCTTCGTCCGAATCTTCCGAATATTTTAAGTAACTTGTAGTAGAAGTAGATGCAACAGTCAACAACTCTATTTGCCTTACATTTCTTTTCTCTTCCTCCAATCGTCTTTGCCTAGCTCTTTCTTCTTTCTCCGCCAATTTTTTGTCTATACCAGCTAAACATCCCGGTCGACCTGGTTCTCTCTGTTTATTTAAAAACATTTTGTCTTCCTCTATTTTCATTCTCTCAAGGACAGCATGTGCAATATCAAATAAGTTATCAAGTTCTATTTTAAAATTATCTTCTCTGTTCTTGAAAGTGGCTTGAGTTTTCTTACAATTTTTTTGCAGCTCTCTCCAAATATGATATAAATCAACAAGTTTCTTCACGCAGTTAGGAAATACTTTGGTGGGAATTCTTGCTTTTTCCCAAAATATTATGCACACCCTAATCACAAGATTTGCACTTTCACTGACAGTCAGCTTAACTTCGCGAATATTGTAAAAAAAGACGGCGAGAACTTGTCGATTCGATGGTAATTTTGCACCATTTATTTGATGGCTAGGCAGCCCGATAAAGAAAACATTTTGTTTATCACTCCGTAATTCCACCGTCATCTTTACGCAACAAACGATGGTGCACTAATAACATAAAAATGACGTATGAAATAACAAATGAAACATATAGTGACAGGTCACAGCGCAGTACCCGCGCAAACTTGTACGGACAAGTTTAAATTGCAAGTCGGCACGGGTTATCTTTTACAAAACGGGTTAATATTTTTTTTTAGATCATATTGGGTTATTACGAAAGTTTTAAGAAGGTATGCGTAAAAATATATCGATATTGAAATTTAAGGGACACCCATATATATATATATATATATATATATATATATATATATATATATATATATATATATATATATATATATATGTATATATATATATATATATATATATATATATATATATATATATATATATAAATCTATATATATATATATATAAAAGAAGAGAAGGAAAACTTGAAATAATATATTAAATAAACCGTTTGATCAGAGTATTAGAACAATTTCCTTCCTATAATACTACTTGTATTTACCAACAAATTGAATATATTTAACTTTATTCTATCTAATATATAAATACTATTTAATATTATTTTAAAGTCCTTTATGAAGGGGAAAATCATCGTCAAAGAAGGCTAAGTCGACTAAGGTATATAAAATGCAAATAAAATCAAAATGCAAAATAAAAAAACCCTGTCAATATTTTGAAAAACTCAAAATAAAACCCTATAACAACCCAACTACTCTCTATGCTACGGCAAAAAGCTTAAATGGCGGTGGGCTGGACATATGTATAACCAGACTGACAGACGACCGATGGAGCCACAGAATAACATCTTGGGCGGGGCCGTCAGGTATTAGGAAGCGAGGTAGACCTGCGGCCCAATGTGCAGATGTTATCATAAGAGTGGCTGAAAAAAATTGGATGGAGACAGCAAAGAATAGAGAGAAATGGAAATCTCTAGAGGAGGCCTTCACCTTCGAATTGAGGGGTTCTTACTAATAGTAATAAGTGCTACTACTTTTAGTTAATAAGTTGAAATGTTTTAGTATTTTACATATAAATTAATCAAAACAAAATTGAATATATTGTAAAACTTGATATCTTTGTAGAGTAAGAAATATAAGGCTTTTTTATTTTCTTGTTATTTTATTTATTTATAACCATCCGACTGAACAGCGTGGTATATTAAGCCAATTGCCACCTATATTTTTTTTTGGCAGGCTATAGGCAGGACATATGTACGTCCGTTCCGTCCGTAGCGATGGAAGGCGGCACGTGTCTCCATCATTCGCCGTATTTCCTCCCCATCGCTTTTGGGCCGGTCACTGATACCGAATCATTGACGTCCGTGACCAACCCAGTGGGTTACCCTTTCGGATAGCTTCTATGCTCTTCTGTGTGGAGAAGTTTTTAGCACAATAGTGAGCACATATCTTCCGGAATGATGATGAAGAGATGATGATGTAGACCATTCTAGTTGATCCACAAATGAACATGAAAGTTAATGCAAATGACCATGTCATTTCAGTACCAGTCCTAGTTAGAAATGCTATTCTCAAAATTATCAAACACTGTTTACTTAGGTACACACAACAAACAGTCCATTTAGATTCAATTTTAAGGATGATTCAGTCATTTAATCCATCTAACTCGCCTGCTTAGGAGTACCATTTTTTTTGCAGTGGTCTATAGATGCGTCTCGCCCCGCCAAATCAGTCCGGGGTGACGGAAGAGGCGGCGCGTGACCCCATAGACCCACCGTGCAACTCCTCTCTTTGCCGTGAAAGCAGGCTACTGGTACACGATCTTTGTCTTCAGTGGCCAACTTAGGAGGACCTAAGAAATTGTTAGATTCAGGTAGAATATGATCGCGTCTTGTAACATTCTAAATATAAGTGAATCCTTCTTCCAGCATTAGACGACTAAAAGCTGAGTACCTAATAAAGATCCAAATTTGCAATGTAATGCTTTTGCTGTTAGACCATTTAAGACACCTATACTAGAGCCAATTATATTTTGTTTAAGTTGTACAGATATGAATATGCGAACATATTATGCTATAAATATACCATTGATTAAATGACTAATGTAATTATAGAGTTAAAAATAGATACTGCGCATAAAGTGACAGATATCTATCAATATTTTGAAATAAAACTTCTTTAAAATCATTCTCCTACTCTTATCCCAATTACTTGGGGTAGATACAATATGTACTCTTCTTTCATAGTACATATTGTAAAAGTTATTGGCAATAGTTTTATGACCGGCCGCCTGCCAGACGTCAACCTTCCTTGGGAATCTAATTGTTGACCAAAAGGCATCAGATGAAGTTGGCCCAGGTCGTTAGAAGGTTTTTAGTTGTCTTTTACGACATCCACGAGCAAAGTAAGGGGTTGGTAGTATTCGTAGTCTCTATCACACATCTTACTACATTTTATTACATAAACATAAAATAAAATCGCTTATTCAGACATCAGATATCTTTATATAAATGTAATATATTTCTATAGAACTATTTGTAGATTGTGCATAACTGAACGACCTGAATATCAAATAACGGTATATATTACGTTGCATAATAATATTCATTGATCGACTTGGGTATTTATATAACGTTATTTCTCGGGAATCACAGGCAATAACCAATTACTAACGATGTTTTCCATATGGTGACGCTATAAAAATAGAATTCTTTACTATATAAAAACTGTTATGAAAGTAATGTATTGAGCCTTTTTCTATCTGGAATGAAAGGTGGCGTAGGACCGTGTTCTTTCGCCATTGCCATTAAGCCTATCATTTCTCTCAGACTGTCTTAGCTTTTTGGTATTGTATACAAAGTAATATATCCATTTAAATTACTGAAATTTAGCATTTAATATGCTTAATTATTTATAAAACCCAATTACGAAGTGAAAAATGATGTCACAAGCGGGATTCGAACCCGCACCTATTGGGATTCCGGCCCAATCGTGCTGCCACTACACCACCGTGACAGTGTAGGACATGCAAATTTCGCTTCGTATCATATTTACGTCTTAAGGTGACGGTATGCTATCTACCCGACAATGTTTACACATTGTTATAGGCTTAATACTTCAAACTTTACAGTTAGAATTGTATTAAACGATGACACAACCTTGTTATTTAAATTACTGAAATTTAGCATTTAATATGCTTAATTATTTTTCACTTCGTAATTGGGTTTTATAAATAATATATCCATATTATTTACATCAGATAATTATATCTGAGTAACATGATTTCCATTTGGTGACGGAGTTAGAATACAATTCACTGCCGTCGTTCTTGCACGTACATTGTATCGACCCCAAGTAATTGGGATAAGAGTAGGAGAATGATGATGTAATAAAATGTAGTGTATAATGGCGGCTGCGAATATTACCAACCCATACATTGCTCGTAAGTATCATATGCTTTAAGAGGTTAGGTAAGTTACACCTGGGCCAACTCTATCTGATGCTATCTAGTCAGAAATCCCAAGGAAGATTGACGTCAGCTAGGCGACCTATCTTAAGACTGTCGTCAAAACTATATGTAAATACAATTAAAAAAGAGTACATATTACGTCGATCACAAGTAATTGGGATAAAAGCAGGATAATAATTATTCTAAGATGCGAAAGGGAATGCTCCGATGGTTCGGACATGTGGAAAGAATGCCGAACGAACGTCTGGTTAAGAAGATATACAATGCGAAAGTGGAATGATGTAGGTACCGGAGGAGACCGAGACTAACCTACCTAAACCAGATCGGTCATGTACTGAAGGAAGGTGGAGTCAAGAGTCTCCGAAACCGGCGAGCGTGTATGAAGAGAATTATGAATGTTGAGGAAGCGAGTGAAGTATGTAAGGATAGAGTTGTCTGGCACTCTGTTCTCTCTGCCTACCCTGCAAGGGATATGGCTTGATGATATGTATGTATGTATAATTATTATTTTTTCTTAAACAGACACCACCCTGCACAAAAAAAAATGTAAATTTATTGGTTGGATTGCAATCGTCTATGGGTGGCAGTAACACTTACCATCATGCTCGCTCGTTTGCCACCGTAAACAAAAAATACAAGAATTATTTGCTTAGTACCGCTTGTTGAATAAAAATATGTAATACATCCTAGCTATTATATGTGCCACTAAAGAACCCAAGCATCCTCTGCAGTGGAAGTTTTATTGACCTACTATAACGCGTTGGTTAGATTTATTTATTTATTTTTAGGATTACTAACGAAAAATACATAAACATACAATATAGTAAAAAAAGAATCACATGGATCATGTTTTGTGCTCTATCATTTACAGGTAACCACAACTAACTAAATGTTACTTAAACTCTTTAAAACAAAATATCCATTTCCTACTTTTTTAAAAAGGAAAACATAAAATGATAAAAAAATCAATATACAGTTGGCAAACTATATATACTTACATACATATATATATTTAAACATAGACATATAAACACATATATATATATATATATATATATATATATATATATATATGTATATATATATATATATATATATATATATATATATATATATATATATATCATTTGTACATAATATAATATTCATAGATTTTAGTCTTAAAATTACGAAAATTATCACCATAAATGTCTAAATTCAAATTTATTAACATATAGTTTTATTTCCAGCTTTCCTTCTCTTGCTTCATGTTATCTAAATATTAAATCCTCTAGTTATAGAAAAAATAAATAATCTCGTCCAAATCATAGCCTACCCAAAAATTTAAAAACCTGTCAATATCTTAAAGAACGCTTATAAAAGCTTAACCATTGCAAAAGTACAAACACGTAAGATAGAACTTTAATCACAGAGAAATGATATAGTGGTTAAAATACTGATCTAAAGTGCCGATGGCGTGGATTCGATTCTTATGCAGGATACATAGTAGGTACGATCCCTAAATTGTTGTTCTGAGTCTGGATGTATTTTTTTTCTATTAATTATATGTTCCGTGTGGTGACTGAGTAAGAATTTTATCACCCCTGTCTTTCCCGTTAGTGATCTTAAGAGAATGAATAAAGGATATCCTTTATTCATTCTCATAATGCTGTAACATCTATGCAAGAGAAGGAAAACTGAAAACAAAACCTATACCAACACGTCTGACTAGTGTGGTATAGTAGGTAATTTCCCTCCGATTTCAGAGGAAGCTCGAGCCCAACGTGGAACATATATGAGCTGAGATGATGATATTTGTAAAAGTCCCCGCAATATACGAATTATTTCCTTAATTCAGAGTCATCATTCTCCTACTCTTATCCCAATCAGTTGGGGTCGATACAATATGCACTCTTCTTTCATAGTACATATTGTAAAAGTTATTGGCAATAGTTTTATGACCGGCCGCCTGCCAGACGTCAACCCTCCTTGGGAATGTAATTGTTGACAAATCGGCATCAGATGGAGTTGGCCAAGTTGGTCTTTATAAGGCTCTTAGTAGTCTTTTACGACATCCACGAGGAAAGTAAGGGTTGGTAGTATTCGTAGCCGCTACCACAAAGCTTCCTTAATTCAGAGTGTTTATCTTTTAATACCTATATAAAAAAAATTGCTCCCATTTCCCATTTTGAAGTACCTTTCCATTAATGAATGCGATTGATAATGATGAGGATAATACTTTATCCTATACGTAACAACTCTGTGACGTCACTAACTCGAAACACGTGTATCGCAGCTAACAATTAAATTTGTCACAGCATCCAGTGACGTATTTTATCACGTGATTTACCAAACGAACCATGAATTTTAATGTATTCACGTGTATTTCAATCACGTGATAATTAATGATATAATAATGTGTCGATATTTTCTGTATAATGACGTCATCATCATTCTCCTACTCTTATCCCAATTACTTGGGGTCGATACAATATATTACTCTTCTTTCATAATACATATTGTAAAAGTTATTGGCAATAGTTTTATGACCGGCCGCCTGCCTGACGTCAATCCTCCTTGGGAATGTAATTGTTGACCAAACGGCACCAGATGGAGTTGGCATAGGTCGTTATAAGGCTCTTAGTCGTCTTTTACGACATTTACAACCAAAGTAAGGGTTGGTAGTATTCGTAGCCGCTACCACACCCCAAGTAATTGGGATAAGAGTAGGAGAATGATGAGATGATATAACGATAATATTACGGATTAATAATACAATATGTGCTCATAAATTAATTTGCCGTGGCAGTTATAAAAATCGGTTGAGTGATTAACATGAAAATGATCACTAGAACTCAGCTGGAAATTTTTCCTGTGTCCACGCGCCTGTATTGTATAGTTATTATGTCCTTATCTTATACTTAGGCAGGTTTATATCTATTGAATTAAAGTAAGAAGGTATGCTATGCGCACGCCATATACCTACAAAGATCATTGTCTGGCAAGAATAGAACTTTTTTTTTGCTGTGGACTATGCTGTGGTCACGCCCCGCCAAATCGGTCCGCCAAGGCGGCGCGCGACCCCATAGACCCACCCTACAAAGCGCCTCCCTTCGCCGTGCGAGCGGGCCACCGGTACTCAATCTTTGTTTTCAGTGGCCTATTTGACATATCCTAAATATTTCAATGTACTGACGTGACGGGCCTATGACTGAATAGGTAATAATTATTTTTAAAATTATTATATATATTATATTAATTATTCTAGGACTTAAAATTATACTTTAAATCTACGGATATTACCGAGCCGGCCACGAACGGCAAGAACTCGGTTCCAGTGATCGAGCCAATCGCGATAAGAACGACATACGGTAGGTATTCGAGCCACGCACTGCTCTTTCGATACCCCGCCCGGAACGGACGTAGTGTGTCTAAACCATAGGTTTCCAGAAAAAAGGTGTACGATACTTTATAAAACCCGATTACGAAGCGAAAAATGATGTCACAAGCGGGATTCGAACCTGCGCCTATTGGGCTTCCGGCCCAATCGTGCTGCCACTACACCACCGTGACTTAGTGTAGGACATGCAAATTTTGCTTCGTATCATATTTACGTCTTAAGGTGACTGTATGCCATCTACCCGACAATGTTTACACATTGTTATAGGCTTATTACTTCAAACTTTGCAGTTAGAATTGTATTAAACGATGACACAACCTTGTTATTTAAATTACTGAAAATTAAGCATATTAAATGCTAAATTTCAGTAATTTAAGTATACGATACTTCTTAAGCCAAAGGTTTATAGTCTTATTAAATAATTTAAAATTAATTAACCATCATCATTCCCCTACTCTTATCCCAATTACTAAGGGTCGATACAATATGTACTCTTATTTCACAGTAAAAGTTATTGGCAATAGTTTTATGAACGGCCGCCTGCCAGACGTCAACCCTCCTTGGAAATGTAATTGTTGACCAAACGGCATTAGATGAAGTTGGCCCAGGTCGTTATAAGGCTCTTAGTCGTCTTTTACAACATCCATGAGCAAAGTAAGGGTTGGTAGTATTCGTAACCGCTACCACACATATAACATTAATTAACCAATGAATGTCTTTATTTCCATTTTAGTGGGCATATTAGAATTTAAATGATTAATGGTAGTATTAAATTACTCAATAAAAGCAACTGTATTAGTCAAAATACTAACTATCAGACTATACTAAAATCAGATCCAAAATTATAATCAAATAATTGTGGAATTAATATTATCATATGATAAAAACCAACGAGCAGTATTTAATAACTAACGTTTATTTATCTAACAGTAGAATATAGATATTTTTGCCAATTTACTCACCAAATACAACAATTTTATAATTAAAACTTATATTTAAAAGGTATGATATAGTTAGAGATAAAACTGCATGATTCATCTCATCATCTCAACTCATACAATCCCCAATATTTATTATTTATTACAAACGGGAGTGTTAACCCATATCACGCTAGTTAGGCGTACTATGTATATAGATTTTTGTTTCGAATTTCCTCCTCCTGCAGCATGTTATATGCATTTTATATCCCTTAGTCTACCTACTTACGATCACCCACGTGTACGATAGGGAGTGGTGAATTGTATTCTTACTCCGTAAGACGTAAAAAACATCATTAGCTGTCAATAGGGAATTGTTAGTAGAAGAAAGATTATAAATTAGAATAAAGATAGGAGACTAATAAATACAGACTTAATATCTACATTGAAAATAAAGATTATTCACATAATCTATATTACAAAGCTTGTTAAATCAGTTGATTTTATTAGTATTAATGTCGTTTATATAACTTCTAAACAAATTCAAAATACGTAGAAAATTCGAGAATGCCCTTCAAAGTACTCTATACAATAACAATATCACCGTTTTGTTCTGTTTCCTAAACTTTAATACTTTATGAAAACCCATAACAGAGTTAATGGAAATTTTGATTTCAATTATATAGCGTCTTTGTTTAATCCAAGTACTTATTTGCTTATAATTAAAACTTTACATATAATAGCAATTAATAATATTCTCATATTTGTACAAACAAATTATTAATCATCATCATCACAGCCCATAAATGTCCCACTGTTGGGCTCGGACCTCCTCCGTTATGGGAGGGGAATTAACCTACTGTACCGCGCTGGTCAGACGTGTTGTTGGTATAGGGTTTTGTTTCGAGTTTTCCTTCTCTCGCATAGATGTTATATGCGTTTTATATCCCTTAGTCGTCTCGTATGACACCCACGGGTAAGATATGGGGTGGTGAATAGTATTCTTACTCCATCACCACACGGAATAAACAAATTGTTACATATTTTATTTGAAATAAAATTATTACATATTTCAAATAAAACTTTTTTTACGGATTTAACGCGTTTCCATTTGATTTTTAATTTTTCGATGTTTTCGAACCCATTATTACTATTTTGTGACTATAAAGGCTATAAAATCTGTAAAAATAATTTTATTTCAAACGCGTAATACTCGCGCAAATATCAGTAATTATTATTTAAAATATCACTTACATGTATCTGTGAGATTTCCGTACCATAATATATAAAAAAAATATGTGATGTAACTAAAAATTTAAGGTTTTCGGTATTTATCCTTTATATGTGCTATAAATTATTACTTCATGCCAATTTTTAAGATTCTAGGTCGACTGGAAGTACCCTTTAGGTATTGATTCCCTTGCGAGTAGTTGCGTGTTTGAAAATATGCGGCTTAAATTGCTGTTTCTTTTGATTGCGTTGACATAGAAGTTTGATTTTGTTACAGCTTAAAGGTACTATAGATCTGAGTATTTGATATAAATTTCATTGCTTGATACCTCCATGCGTTCCTGAGAAAAAGGGTCTTGACAGACAGACAGACGGACGGATGGAAAGACGCACGGACGGACGAACAACAAAAGTGATCCTATAAGGGTTTTGTTCCTTTTGAGGTACGTAAATATAATAATAATAATAATGATTTCGTTTTATATGTGTAGACTAACTAGTATTAATAAGACTAGCTAGTGTAAACGTTGGAAATGCTTTAGCTTTCTCACATAAAAAAAAATACAAATATTGAGCCTCTCATTTGAGATAGTAAATTTTTGCAGCCTATTCACATTTCAATGGCTGGCAAATTCATCCTTTAAATGAGAAAGAAATTTAGTACTCTATATAAAAAAGTTGAAATAAGTGTGTGACAGCGGCTGCGAATACTACCAACCCTTACTTTGCTCGCGGATGTCGTAAAAGACGACTAAGAGCTCTATAACGATTCGGGCCAACTCCAGCTGATGCCGTTTGGTCAACAATTGTATTCCCAAAGAGGGTTGACGTCTGGGAGGCTGCTGGTCATAAAACTATTATCAATAACTTTTACAATATGTACTATGAAAGAAGAGTACATATTGTATCGACCCCAATTAATTGGGACAAGAGTAAGAGAATGATAATTGAAAAGTTGGTATAAGGTTCTATTTCGAGATTGCCTCCTTTTACTATTACTAGAAACTCAAAGTTTCTACTTTCCTATTACTTCTACATTTATTTTCCCGTTAAACTAAGTCTTACTAATAGAGAAGACAGCAGCTCTCCTGGAGAATCTATAGTATCTCATTGCGACCGCCAACTGGTCTATTAAATGCGATGATTACAGTACTATACCCCATCAATAGCGAGAGTATAACCAGTAGTAGATTGTGAGAAACAAAACGAAATGATGACAAGAACAAAGGCTTTCAGCTAAACTGTTTACAATTGTTAATGATTTGAAAGCATCTCATAATAATTAAAGTACTAATAACCAGTTCTATGAATAAAACAAAGTACGCATACGTATTTACTACACGTGAATCGAGGAACGTGGCACAATCTCGTGCTTCATGTTAACTAGATATGTCACGTTTTAAGGTTTAGTAGTTAAGCTAATTACATAGCCAACTTTGTATATCTTATATAATGTTCTTTAAACAGAATTGATATTCTAATGATTAACTAACTCTGTAAAACGAGTAGGTATTAAAGAGAATATTGGTGTAAAGATGCGAAAGGGAATGCTCCGATGGTTCGGACATGTGGAAAGAATGCCGAACGAATGTCTGGTTAAGAAGATATACAATGCGAAAGTGGAAGGATGTAGGTACCGTGGGAGACCGAGACTAACCTACCTTTTTTTTTTTTTTTTTTTTTTTTTATTGGTGGGCTATGGGTGCGTCTCGCCCCGCAGAATCGGTCCGGGGTGACGGAAAGGCGGCGCGTGACCCCATAGACCCACCGTAAAACCTTCTCTCTTCGCCGTGCGAGCGGACCACCGGTACTCGATTTAAACTTCTAGACTAACCTACCTAGACCAAATTGGTCACCTACTGAAGGAAGGTGGAGTCAAGAGTCTCCGAAACCGGCGAGCGTGTATGAAGAGAATTATGAATGTTGAGGAAGCGAGTGAAGTATGCAAGTATAGAGTTCTCTGGCACTCTGTTCTCTCTGCCTACCCTGCAAGGGATATGGTGTGATTATATTTATGTATGTATGTATGTAACTAACTCTGAATGATGATGCAGGCCAGTAGCTATACTGTTGACAGTTTTCGATCTACAGCCACGGGCCTGTCCGTTCGGGATAGTCTTTCATCTCAGGCCACATACTTCCCAATGTTAGGCTCGAGCTTCGTACATAATCGGAGGGAAATTGACCTACTATACCACGCTGGTCAGACGTGTTGGTAAAGGGTTTTATTTCGAGTTTTTCCTTCTCTTGCATAGATGTTATATGCCTTTTGTATCCCTTAGTCGTCCCTTACGATCACCCACGGGTAAGATAGGAGGTAGCGATTTGTATTCTTACTCCGGCACCACACGGATAAGGGTAGTCTTTACTGAAGCAGAAAATTGGTGTTTGTGTAGTGGCAATGTTGCGTTTTATTCGATGAGCGAGAAAGCCGGTAGCCCAAGTTTCTGGGTGGGTTTTGGTTGGTAGACAGCGGTTTAGCTGTACCTCTGATATTGCAAAGCTCCATGAGCTATACTTACCATCAACTGTGCTAGTTGCTCATTTTTCAACATAGACAATAAAAAAAAAAAAATATTTTAAATATTCTCTCTGCTTTTACTTTTAGGAATGGTACTTGAATTTCTTTTAGATTTTGATATCTATAGAAAACATTGGCAATAGAACCATTCAAATGTATGGTTTCGCTATGAAATCATCGACTGATTTTGGACAAATGTGTAAACAATGTCGGGTAGATGGCACACGTCTCCTTAAAAGACGAAAATATAATACGATGCGAAAATTGAATGTCATACAACAGTTCACGTTGGTGTAAATGGTAGCACTATGGGACCTATTTCCAATAGGTGTGGCTTCGAATTCCATGTGTGAAAATCATTTTTCGCTCGTAATCAAGTTTTTATAAATAATCAAGCATATTAAATGCTACATTTCAATCCTCTATTTACTTCTTACTGTATAAGATTCTATTCTTTAAATTACTGAAATTTTAGCATTTAATATGCTTAATTATTTATAAAACCCGATAACGAAGTGAAAAATGATGTCACAAGCGGGATTCGAAGCCGCGCGTGGCAGCACGATTGGGCCGGAATCCCAATAGGCGCGGGTTCGAATCCCGCTTGTGACATCATTTTTCACTTCGTAATCGGGTTTTATAGATTCTATTCTGTTTCTAATCGGAGTACGTAAATCTCTCCATCTAGAATCTATTGTACAATAAATAGTAATGATGAAATTGAATCATTCTCATCTTATTGCTATTATCCCAATTATTTGGAGTCGAGGCAATATGTTCTCTCCTTCTTATAGCTCTATCAAACTCATCTCTATAGTTACTCCCTGTCTATCCATATCATGATTCAAGCAATCTTGAAACAATGAATTAAAAATGCCAGCACTATCAAGTTTCTTACGCTGAACTATTCATCTCATCATCTCACCTCATACATTTCCCACTGTTGGGCTCGAACCTTCTCTAAAATGGGAGAGAAACTAACCTACTATACCGCACTAGTCAGACGCATTGGCATAGGATTCTGTTTAGAGTTTTCCTTCTCTTGCATAGATGTTATATTTTCGTTTTATATCCCTTAGTCGTGTCTTACGATGACGGGTAAAATAGAGATGGAGAATTGTATTTCCATTCCATCGCCACACAGAAAGAACGCTGTACTATTACAACCCTATAATAATCTATGTTTAGAATCTAAGCAACCGCTTCTTGGAACTATATTATTTATGCAATGCAATATATGTAAGAATAAATACGATTATATGAATATAAATAATTAATAGTACCATATAATACCCAGAACAGTTACAGCAGGCTCGTATGCCCCAATTGTGCCACGTAGACACGTGCAAAACTAAAGCTGGGATTCGAACGCCCCAAGTCACCTGTTCGACATTTTATACGTGTCGATCAGTCAACGACGGAGCATACTTCTTATACATAGGATATTTTTAAATATTCTAGCTAAAATTAAAAAAAAAACATCGTATACAATTTGTTTTTCTTTTAGTTTTTTGGGACAGGCTGTGATATAGTCACACACCACCCAGTCCGTCTGGGGTGAATAAAGGGACGGCGTGCGAGTTCATAACTGCTGTACTGGTCGCAGAGAGGTCTCTACGACACGCGGGCGGGCCATGTGAGCACTGTTTGTTAATACATACATACATACATACATAGCTTCACGCCTGTTTCCCAGAGGGGTAGGCAGAGACTACGGATTGCCACAAACCACGATCCTGGCATACTTCCATCGCTTCATTCACACTCATAACAGTCTTCATGCATACTCTACGATTACGCATACTCTTAATATGACCTCTCGTCAATACTCTCGCTAATTTGATCCAGAAAATTATGACGAGGTCTTCCCCTTGTATTCGTCCCACTCACGCTTGCTTTATATATTTTCTTCGTCAACCTCTCTTCACTCATTCTTTCTAAGTGTCCAAACCACCTCAGCGTACTCTTTTTGATCTTTGTCACTACTTCTTCATTCACACCACAGCGCTCTCTTATAACATTATTCCTAATTTTATCTTTCAGGCTCACATCACACATACTACTACTACTGTTTGTTAATACTGAGGAATAAATCTATCTTTGTATGTCTTAATCTTTGTATCTCTTTTTATTTTTATAAATATTTGCATCGGTTGCACATACCTATAATCAAATTATTCAAGATTTTTATTGTAACACTGTAACCTACTGTAAACTTTTCATCCCTAATACAGAGTCTCGCTAACTAAACTTGAGCCTTCTACATAATGAGAGGGAAATTGCTGCCTACTATATGACGCTAAACATCAAATCAAACATGTTGGCATGGTGTTTTACTTCTAATCTTCATTCTCTTGCAATGGATATTATCTGCTCGTGTTCTTGAGTCTTCTTCTACGATCTCTAACGAAACAATACAAGGTAGTAACCATTTTATACTCACTTCTTTACTTTTGAAGTGAAAATAATCGACGTATGGGATTTTTTTTATATTATTGTAACGTTTTTCTGTTACGCGCCATTTTTATTTCTAAGTAACATTTTTCCGTTACGCGCCATATTTAGATTGAAGTGAAATTTCTTTGCGCGCATGAGAGTAATTTTTTTACAGATGACACGTGACACGAGAGAAAGAGAGAGAGACAGAGAGAGAGAGAGAATACACGCTATTGGTTGGTGTATGTAAACGAGATTTAAACATTAATTTGACAAAGAAATTTCACATCTGATATGTATACTTCTGGTGACAAACTAGAAAGCAGCACACTTAAAGATGAGTACACCTTAGACGCCACCTATTAACCAAAACTCACCCAGAAATTTGGATTGCCAGCTCTCTCGCTCATCAAACAAAATGCAACAAAATATTGCCTTTTTTTTTTTTTTTTTTAAACGACACCACCCTGCACTAAGGAATTAAACCTTGTATTGCGGGGGACTTTACAAACATGCAATTAACGCAGACAAATTACACCCAGACTCAGAACAACACTTTGTGGATCGCACAAAGTAATGTCCTGCTTGGGAATCGAACCCACGGCACTGGCACGGAAGGTCGGTATCTTAACCACTACGCCATCTGTGCAGTCGTCATTGTTCAGGCGAGGATCTTCTGCGAAAGTATTATACTATCCCTGATGGCTTGGTTCGCAGCTGTGCATAGATAATTGTCAACTGTGTGGCTCTACAATACTTACTAATATTATAAATGCGAAAGTAACTCTGTTTGTCTGTCTTTCTGTTTGTTGGTCTTTCACGCCAAAACTACTTAACCGATCTAAATGAAATTTGGTAAACAGATAGTCTAAAGTCTGATAAAGGACATAGGCTACTTTTTAATACAAAAAAAGGGTTGTAAAGGGAGATGAAAATTTGTAAAGAAGTATCGTCATTTTTAAAACCAGAATCATTAAACTTATTTTTAGACTATTAATTAGATATAAATAAATATGACATTAACATGTTGTAAAAATTTGCCCTTAAGGAGTAAAATAAAAATAGGTGATGAAAAACTTTAGGAAAGTAACCTTTTATGCGGACGAAGCCGCAAGCAGAGGCTAGTTATAAATAAAATACTATTACAACATCATAGGAATAACAAATACAAAACGTTCGTAATATATTATATAACTAAAAGTCCTAAGTCTAAAGAAGCCCCTGTAATCTTATTATAACCACTGTTACGTCATAATACGTATAAGTAGAGATATTTTTTAACGGATTTTATAGCATAGCCACTAAGTCCTTTATGCTTTTTTTTTATAAATTATTATTTCATTTAAAATCATTATCGGTCAGTAAATTTAATCGTCAACTTTAGCAGTATCATAATCATTTAATAATCAACTTCATCATCATCATCTCAGCTCACACACGTTTCACTGTTAGACTCGAGCCTCCTCCGTAATGGAAGGGAAATTAACCTACTATACCACGCTGGTCAGACGTGTTGGTATAAGATTTTGTTTCGAGTGTTCTTTCTCTTGGATAGATGTTATATGCGTTTTATATCCCTTAGTCGTCTCTTACGATCACCCACGGGTAAGATAGGGGGTGGTGAATTCTACTCTTGCTCCATCACCACACGGAATAGTTATAGCCGGTCATAAAACTATTACCAATAACTTTTACAATATGTACTATAAAAGAAGGGTACATATTGTATCGACCCCAAGTAATTGGGATAAGAGTAATAAAATGGATGGTTCAATAATAAAAAAAGGCGGGAGAATTCAGCATAAATAAAATTGCTTCCTCAAATTACGGTAAAAGACGATTAAAGCAATTAAGCACGTATATACGCTGATAAAGAAAATGATATATAGATTATAAGACCTACATAATATAATATATATAAAAAAACGTGATTAAATTCGATATTATTATTATTATTGTATTTAATTATCTGAATTATGTCACGATATTGATTAAATGTTAATGAAAAATCTGATATAGATAACAAACATTCCTAAGAAAGTAACGATTAGGACTTTCAAATATTCAACCAACTTAAGTATATTAATATTATTTACTTAAATAAAACCCGCTTTATGGCACGTATTATATAAAACTATATAAACTGATAACACAATAAGAAAATTTAAATCTTATTAGTGTAATGATTTCTGTTGCTTACGCGCGAGTATTACTCATTTGAAATAAAACTATTTTTTTTAGTGCTTATGATGGCAAACTAGCAAACAGCACACCTGATGGTAAGTTTCACTACCGCCCATGGACATTTGCAATACCAAGGGTACAGCTAAGCAGCTACCTACCAATACAAATCCCAAACCCACCCCAGTTGGGCTTCCGGCTCTCTCGCTCACCGAATGAAGCGCAATAGCGCACTGCCATTACTCAGACGTCAAGCTTCTGCAAGAGTGTGGCTGTGTGGTACTATCCCGGACGAACCGGCCCGCAGCTGTCTACAGCGTGGTCCTACCACTATTAAGTAAGTTTTAGTTAAGTAATTTTCGTATTTGCATTTGATTTTTTTAATTTTCCGACGTTTCGAACACTTTACAGCGTTCATGCCAACGGGAGGACTAAAGTGTTCCACGACCAATAAATTATCTTTATTACAAAGAAAATCATTTTCTTTTTGTTCTAACAATAAATTTGTATTAAAATTTAAGTCCAAATTTAATAACTGATTCTGTAGCGGGTAGATATAAATTTCTGTAATAACGATGACTTTTATATGAAATAAATGATATATAATATTGGTATATACAAAGATAATAATATAAAGAAATAATATAATAATTCCGTGTGGTGACGGAGTAAGAATACAATTCACCACCCCCCTATCTTGCCCATGGGTAATCGTACGAGACGGCTAAGGGATATAAAATGCATTAATATCTATGTGAGAGAATGAAAACTCGAAACAAAACCCTATACCAACACGTCTGACCAGCGTGGTGTAGTAGGTCAATTACCCTTCCATTGTGAAGGAGGCTCGAGCCCAACTAACAATATGAGCTGAGATGATGATGATGATGAATAATATAAAAATAATATAAAGATATTGTCTTAGATGCTACCTAAAATTTAAGTATAGATACTGAAAACGATCATTATAATACTAATGACGGTGGCAGCTATTGTATTATTAAATGTCTTTCTCTTATCCACATTTCTCTACAACCATTAACCTTTTTTTTTTTTTTTTTTTTTTTTTTGTGGTGGGCCATGGACGTCGCACCCCGCCAAATCGGTCCGGGGTGACGTAAGAGGCGGCGCGCAACCCCATTGACCCACCGTGCAAGCACCTCTTCTTCGCCGCGCGAGCGGGCCACCGGTACCCGATCTTTGTCTTCGGTGGCCCGCTCGGCGGTATGCCCTCTCGGGCTCCTCTCCTGTCGACGCCCCGACAGATTTCGCCGTCGAGGCGTCATCCTCACGCGGTGGCCTCGCGTCGGGTGACCGGACAATTCCCCGGTTCGATCACCCGAAGCCTCGGTTAGGGCGGTATCAGGCGCAGGTATTCGCGCCTGCGCCGCCCCGGCCGCGGGCGGCGGCCCGGGTCACGGGAATCCTCCCGGGCCCGTTCCGCCGCCTCCTTCTGCGAGATGACAGCCTCGCAGAAGGCGGCGACCGCGTCCCAATTCCTGACGCTGTCGACCATCGCCCTCGCGACAGCCGGCAGCGTCAGGTCGGCACCGATAATAGCGACGAGGTCGCGGCGCTGCCCGTCCCAGCCCGAGCATTCCTCGAGCGTATGTTGCGCCGTGTCCTCGTCACTACTGCAATGATGGCAGCCCGGAGTCCATTCCCTGTACACGACCGTGTGCAGGTATTTCCCGAAACACCCGTGCCCCGTTAATACCTGCACCAGTCGGAAGGTGAGGACCCCGTGCCGCCGCTCCATCCATTCCATCAGTACGGGCCGGAGGGCCTCGACGGTAGTGACACCGTGTCTAGGTCTCTCCAGCCGCGTAGCCCAACGGGCGATGACTTCTCGGCGGGCGTCCTCGCGCCAGGTGGCTATCTCGTTAAACGATGGGGAGCCACCCTCTTCGCGCATTGAGGCAACCCGCCGGTAGAGGTCGGAGAGCATCTCCGCCTCTAGGTCCTACGGGGGTGTCCCGGCCAATAGGCACGCCGCCTCTGTCGACACCGTGCGGTACTCGCGAATGGCTCTGACCGCCATGGCTCGCTGTGGCCTCCACAGCACCGCCCTGAGCTGGGCGTTCAGAGCCCTCGCCCACACGGGTGCGCCGTACATGGCCATTGAGCGGATCACCCCCGCATACAGCCGTCGGCCCTCGAAACTGGGTCCGCCCACATTCGGCATGAGCCGAGAAAGGGCGGACGTCGCGCCGACCAGCCGGGGAGCAATTTGGCGAAAATGCTCCCGGAACCACCATCGCCCGTCGAGCACTAGACCCAAGTACCTCATATGGGCCTGGATACTGATGTGGATGGAGTTGACGACTAACGAGGCGCCGATGGGCAGCCTCACACGGGGCCCATGGAATAGCAGGGCATCCGTCTTGTTTAGGGCCACCCTGAGCCCCAGCGCCTCGATTCGCCTGACCATTTCTACAACCATTAACCTGGAGACAAAGAAGTTAGAAGCTATATTTTTTGCACATGGCATAGTGGTTAAGATTCTGACCTACCATACCAAATGTCAAGTATTCGATGAATATTTTGTGTGTGGCTCATATTTAGTATAAGGCAGTGGCGTAGCGTGCCTTGGCGGGGCCCCGTAAAAAAAATTGTTTGGTAAAGATTTCTCAAAAAAAGAAAAAAAAATGTTTGCATAAAATTAAAAGAAATATTTATTCATCATAATGTATTTTTTTAGTTGGGACTAATCCCACCATACATTCCCACCACTGTAACTCCTGTAAGCCAGGATCCACAATGGTCTCCGTATAAGACACCGAGGTTTGACCCTCGGGAAGTCCCGGGAAACGCTTTTGACTGTCTTGAAACCCGCAACAAATTTAATTAGAAAAGAAAAACAGGGGGGAGTTGAAAAAAAATATAATATCATAATGTATATTATGTATATTATATTTATGTATAATCTGTCACTTTTTCCAAAAATTTTACAGACACTTCGGGATGCCCGTGGCCCGGGGCCCTCTATAATTGATACGGCAGATACGGCGGTAGCTACTGGTATAAGCCATAAGCCGACTACATTACACAATCTTTTATCAATAATATTTGAGTTAATATGCTGAAATTATTTAACGCTTACAAGTAATTATAAGCAATTAATATAAAATTTTCCGTGTGGTGACGGAGTAAGAATACAATTCACCACCCCATATCTTACCTGTTGGCCATCTTACGAAACGACTAAGGGATATAAAACGCATATAACATCTATGCAAGAGAAGGAAAACTCGAAACAAAACTCTATACCAACACGTCTGACCAGCGTGGTATAGTAGGTCAATTTCCCTCCAATTATGAAGGAGGCTCGAGCCCAACACTGGGACATATATAGCTGAGATGAATATTAAATTTATAATTATATTTTGCAATTATCATCATACGTGACTTAAAAATTACACAATGCAATTTATTTCAATAATATTCAAATGTTTTAATAGCGAAATTATGTAAAAGTACAGATTTGTCGTTCTGTAGTTGGGTTCGACCCATATGCAGCAAAATAATATGTCCAATTCACAAATAATTATTCTGAGTTTGGATGTAATTTGTTTTAATTAATTATACATATAAAATGTCTCTCATTATACAAGAATTTATTCCTCGAATGTTGTTTTAAAAAAAAAAATAGAATAAAAATGTGAAGCATCGCACTGGAGACGGGGAATTTATACCGGTGGACAACCCAAATGGCGATAAAGAGTGTACCTCTCTGTGTGTGGCAGGTTACGGGGCTTCCTTCGTCCTGGGCGGTATGGGTGGAGTTTCACCGGGAATATTATATTTTCCGTCAAAAAAAAGTGTATAGTATAGAAAAAAGTGGAAATATTTACATAATAAAAAATAAATTAAAATAATTTCAAATAAACCTAGGTCAAATGTTCTTTACGAGGTTTAATCACCTTTTTTTTTTTTGGTGGATTATGGATGCGTCTCGCCCCGCCAAATCGGTCCGGGGTGACGGAGAGGCGGCGCGTGACCCTATAGACCCACCATAAAACTCCTCTCTTCGCCGTGCGAGCGGGCCACCGGTACCCGATCTTTGACTTCGGTGGCCCGCCCGGCGGTTTACCCTCGCGGGTTCCTCTCATCGAGAGGTTTAATCACCTAAGATTTAAGTGATTCTTGAACTTTGCCACTCATAATTTAAGTTTGGTGTAGTTTTACATGTAATTATCTCCTGGCCGCGCCTTAGCCTACGCGAAAAGAGACATTCCTAATATAAAACTTTGTTAATAAATTATCCCATGGGTAAACATTAATGGAATAAAAAGTGTACTACGCGTTAATCCGGATAATTATCTAATTATGTCACAATTTATATCCAAATCTTTTCAACACTTTACGCGTAATTGAGTATCAAGATTTTTGTTTTTATTGCTTGTGGTGGCAAACGAGCAAGCAGTAAACCTGATGTCAAGTGTTCAAGCCATGGACTTTTGCAATACCAAGAGTATAGCTAGGCCGCTACCTATTAATATATACCCCAAACCCACCCAGCTTGGGTATCAGCCCTCTCGCTCACCGAACGAAGTGCAATAGCAGATTACCATTATTCAGATGTCGATCTTCAGCGAGAGTGTGGTACTACCCCGGACGGACCGGCCCGCGACTGTAGACAGAAAACTCTCAACAGCGTGGTCCTACCACTGTTATGCAAACATTAAAACATCTAAACATCTTCCCAAATTTTCACATTTATTATATTAGCAGGATATTAGGATAATACAGTATGACTGAACAGAAGAAAGAAATATATCGGCAATGTAAGAATGACACCAAGGCCTTAGTAAAAGAGAAACGTGATAGAGCAAGTATGAGTGCAGAAGATAGGCTGACTAAAAACTTCGAGGGTAACACCAAACTCTTTTGGAGGGAGGTGAAGAAGTCTCGGGGTGATTGGTCAGCCTTCAGAATGAATAAAATAAGGTCTAAAGGCGTCGATACAATGTGTACTCTTCTTTCATAGTACATATTGACAATAGCTATGACCGGCCGCCTGCCAGACGTCAACCCTCCTTGAGAATGTAATTGTTGACCAAACGGCATCAGATTGAGTTGGCCCAGGTCATCATAAGGCATCTTCATCATCTTAGTCGTCTACGACATCAACGAGCAAAGTAAAGGTTGGTAGTATTCTCATTCATTCTTATATATATATATATATATATATATATATATATATATATATACATGGTGGAAGTGTACCGCTCCCGAAAACAAAGACAGGTGACCCTACTAGTCCTACTTGTAATGATAGGCTAGAAAAAAATCGATTCGGATGAAAAAAAATATTTTTTTCACTACTATTTTTAAGTTTTTTTCACATTCCATCGTATTAGGACAGTGCCATGTAACGATAATTCGATAGAAAATACGTAACTATACTCAGATGAAAAAAGACGCAATGTATTCAAAACTCACGATCATATGTTCAAGAGTTCAACGACCTCGCGTGGTAAAAAAAAATTTTTTTTCATCTGAATCGATTTTTTTTCTAGCCTATCATTACAAGTAGGACTAGTAGGGTTACCTGTCTTTGTTTTCGGGAGCGGCCCCCTTACACCCTGTATATATTCTGCTTCGATATGATCGCTCTGACACTGCTTTTTAAGTCTTATACGAGTAAGTTTTAAGATATTCATATTAATGATATGCTTTAAAATTGATTTTTATCTTTATTAAATAAACAACGTATTTCATTTAGTTAATGACATAAGAAATGATACATTTTTATTTGAAATAGCTTCATAAAAAACATTATTTTTTAATAATATGTAAATTACTCCGTTGAAAAGTTACATTGGATCTTTCGTTTATCAAAGTACGCAATTTTATTGTTATGTGTGGGGAGACCATATTGGAAGAAAATGCCATCGCCTTTTTCGCTATATCTTTGAAACTAATAATCTGATAAATAAATTGTAAAAACAAAATTTGTAGCAAATTATTTTCTCTACAGTTTTGTTTATATAACTTTTTGCAATAATATTACAAATAAAAAGTTATTAGCAAAAATATGAGAAAATTTCTAAACAAATTTTCTTTTTTGTTACAGAACTTTTTTACTTTACGACAAAATTACTTAAGAACGATCTTGTAGAGGACCTTTTGACAAATATTTTGACCTATAATTTTTTACAATTTCGTGTTTTTATGCGGGTTTTAAAGCACTCCAAAGTTCACCTTAAAACCGTTAAGGGAATGAAAATGGCAGAACAGATGAATGGATTGCATGAATCATGACATGGATAGGAAGGGTATGTATGCATAGATGACATCTGATTGTGTGGAAGAAATGGTCATTTTGCGTCAACCCCAAGTGATTGGAATAAGAGCAGTGCAATGTTGAAGATCCATTTATCCAAATAAACCTATGATTGGCTATCTGGCGTACGGCTTTTTTGAAGTACGAAACTTCTTTAACGACGTATGGGAGAAAAAAAATTGTAACGTTTTTCTGTTATGCGCCATTTTTATTTCTAAATCACATTTTTCCGTTACGCGCCATATTTATTTTGAAGTAAAACTTCTTTGCGTGCATGAGGGTAGATTTTTTACAGATGAATTAAACGATACGAGAAATGCGGTACGAGAGAGAGAGAGAGAGAGAATGCATGCTATTGGTTGATGTATATAAACGAGATTTAAAAATTAGTTTGCCAAAGTTTCACTTCTAATATGTGTACTTTGTACGCACGTATAATTTTTTTTATTAAATCTGACCACTGTGTAACTGTGTGTGTGACTGCATAGATGACGTAGTGCTTAAGATACCGACCCTATGGGCCCGTGTTGCGGTTTCGATTCCTACGCTGGACAATAATTTGTGCAATCTACAAAATGTTATTCTCAGTTTGGGTGTAATATGTCTACGTTAATTGCATGTTTGTAACCACGTAGTACAAGATTTTTTATTTGTTTTTGATAACGCAGTGGCTAAAAGTGCATTTTTCGCATTCCCGCCCAAGCGGGGTATGTGGGACTCACAGGCCCTGAAGGGGTCACGGGGCACAAGAATTATTTCCTTATTTTTTATGGGTAGGCTATGGTCCGGACAAACACCGTCCGCTTCGTCCGGGGCAACGGAAGGCTTCGATTGGGCCTTCATTATTTCCTTACTGCGGGGTGATTGATGTCTTTATAAAAAAAAAACTTGTTTTTATTAAAGAAAAAAAATCGGCCAAGTGCGAGTTGTACTCGCGCACGAAGAGTTCCGTAAAACTAAAAAATAGCTATTGCATAGCATTTTGTATCAACTTATGTAATTATAATTCATCATCATCATCATCACAGTCCATAAATATCCCACTGTTGGGTTTGGGCCTCCTCCGTAATGAGAGGGAAATTAACCTACTATACCGCGCTGGTCAGACGTGTTGGTATAGAGGTTTGTTTCATCATCATCACAGTCCATAAATGTGCCACTGTTGGGTTCAGGTCTCCTCCGTAATGGGAGGGAAATTAACCTACTATACCGCGCTGGTCAGACGTGTTGATATAGGGGTTTGTTTCGAGTTTTCCTTCTCTCACATAGATGTTACCGAGAAATTGCCCCAACGCTCCGTTCACTCTATTTCCCGCATTCACTCTTCGCTCTATATCAGTGGTGTACCTTCCATCTCTGCTAAATCCACATCCAAGATATACAAATTCATCCACTTGCTCCAGTACATCATTACCTATTGTTACTGTTACATCTGTTCTGGCTTCATCTCTTTCAAAGACCATTATAACAGTAATATATCTGACCTTTAATCTTTCACGCAGCTCTGCTTGAGTCTATTAATTACAGAATCTACAATAACACATACTAGACGTGGTAGATTGCACTCTTATTTTCTTTGTAACTTATTAGTGTCTGTCTTCTTATTATTAACATGATATGCCTCGAATGAATATAGTTAAGTAATAAAATATTGGCTAAGTAATAAAATTTTAAAAACTCCGGTAAATATATATGAAATAACAATAACTATTATTGTTGTTGCTTAATTAATTTTTTATTAATAAAACTTTATGTTTTTATTTATATGACCACACAGAAGACCTAAGCTAGTTTAGTAGTGCAATTACTTTGTGCTGGTTTTCTATGCAGGAAAATATTTGTGCAAACCATAAATCGTTGCTCCAAGTCTGGATGCAATGGTTTTGTCAGAGGAAAATCCCATATTGCAAAAATATAATATATTACCTGTTTGCAAGTTATAGGTTATAGATTGAACAGACATATGTACTAGTGATGTAACGAATGTCATATTTTGGACATTCGCGAATACGAATGCGGATGCGAATATCTGCTGCCAACATTCGCGAATGCGAATATTTGGTTTTTATTTAAATTTGGCGCCATTTGTCTATGGCTTTATTTAGTTACACCACCAACGAGTGTCCCCAGTGAGCGTAGCGTTTAGTGGCGCTGGACTTATTTACACGCCACATCGAAACAGACTTGAAGGAGACAAGGCATCAGAACTACTATTTTTAAAGTTTAATATTCCCCTACTGAAGTTCAATTATTAATATGAAAATATATATATAATTAACTGTTATTTTTTTAAGGTAGAGAAGTATTTTTGTTTGAGAATCTTATTTTTTTGTTGTTTGTTCAGAGTTACACTATTTAATGGTCTACTGTAAAAGAATATAATTTTTGTTTGATTATCTAAATATTAAAAATATATCTAAAGACTGAGAAAACTTTAATAGAAGAATTTAATTTTATTAGTTTCAATTTTATGTCACAAGTTCTAATAACAATTAATTTTTTTAGCTTTGTTAAAGTAAAAGACTTAATTTTATCTTTGTTTGCTTAAAGTGTTAACTGTTAACTCTTATGTAAAATGATTATATCCTTACTAATTATATTTTATATGGAAATTAGTTATTTTAAATGCTAGATTGATTAAAATATTATTTTTTGGCTTTTGATTTGATATAAATAAAAATGGCATTACGTTGACCAGCTGCTGTCAGTAGTAGTAGAGGTATGGTACCTCTCGCCTCGCAGCTCAGATGCATAGTTAGCTAAATACAAAATGCTGTATCCTGCGATCAGCTTTTTGTTATATTTTTTTATGATATCTCATCTTATATTTCACCATATTAATTAAAGTTAGCTATAAATTTTATTTTGTAATTTTTCTATATTTACAATTTTTTTTTATCCCAGTAAAATCACTTATGTATATGTTTCCTTTGCAAGGATTTCCTAGATTAACATATAGGATACTTTTATCCCGGTAATGTGTGCACTTGCGATAACAGTTCAACTTTAGGAAAGTAAAGGTTACTTTACTTACTTACTACTTACTTACTTACTACTTACTTACTCAGGCGAAACCGCGGGCAGAAGCTAGTTCATACTATAAATACTATAAACTATATAATATAGATATACTATAAACACTTTGTGATTATGATGACAGCAACTCATGTTAAAATTTAATTTGATTTTAATTATAGTTTATTTATTGTAGAAGTATTTGTAGATTATTATTTTTAGATAAAGCTAAAAATAATAATCTTTATTGTTATCATTAAACTTTGGTAAAAATTCATAGAACATTATTTTTGTTTCATTACATTGCATTTAGGCAATTTAGTATATAGTTTTGTTATTTAAATTGTTATGAAAGTTTGATTGTTAAGCTTCATTGCCCAAAGTTAAATAAATAAATGATATCAAATGATAAAGACAAGACTGATAACGTGATTACGAAGTTAAGTTACTTTTTATTGCATTAAAAAATATAAGAAATTAATGGAATTGGATTTTCTTATATTAACCAACTATTATTACCCACTTAAAAAAAAATATACGCACAAAAACATTCGCAAAAACATTCGCAAGAATTTCGCGAATGCGAATGCGAATATGCAAAAATATGCGAATATTCGCAAATGCGAATGCGAATATTCGTTACATCACTAATATGTACATTACCACAAAGTAAGAAATGTTAACAATTGTAACATATATATAGAATATTTTTAATGTTGCCGTTGATGTTGCCTCTGTATTTTATTGTTGTATAGGGATATTATAATATCTTAACACTACTGATATTTGTATAAAACGAGTATTCAACTCAACAGTAAACTTGAAAGTTGTAGTGGTGCTGTATTGCTTTCTTGTTATATAGTTATTTACCAATATTCAATATTTTAACAACAATTTTGGTGAAATATTTACAGCCACTTATATCAAGCTCTTCAAAATATCCCACACATGCAAGTTATTGTAAATAAATTTATAATATTTAAATCACATATCCATCGTAAAATAATATTCCAAAGAGTATTCAAAGGGTAAAAAATTATGCCTTTCCTGAAACATTATAAACATATAAAATAACTTTACAAAGATTATATATGGGCCCACAAATTAAAATAAACCAAAGATTTTATTACAACGGAATTTTAATTTAAAATTAAAAATTTAAGTTACTAATATAACAATCATATAATTAATTAACATTATCAACCAAAAGTATTAAATATAAAATTCATTCAACTCTTACCATATTGTATCCATCTGTGTATTTGTTTTCTTTATGACAGAATAATGGCCCACTGCATATTTCTAACCAAAATGGCGATTTTTTTAAATTTCATAGTTGCTTTAGTGATTCATGATTAAATATTGAGGCAGGCAGGAGAATTCTATAGCAATAATAGTGGTGCCTGAAGCCTTTTCAATAGAAGGCAAAGCTTTAAATCTAATGATAAGCCAACAGTACGCAATCACAGCTGAAATCATATTTGTATCTATTAGTAAATATTCACTACTATTCATTGTATATTAAACAGGCAAAAAAGCATGTTAAGTAACCAATTATACAGCAGAACTGTTTTATGACAATATTAGGTAAATGTTATTACCATAGGTTTATATAAAGCAATTAAGTAAAAAGGATGTAAGCATATTTGCTTACATATAAATGTAGAAACCATACAATGTACATATGAAGAAAACTTAAGCAAGAGAAATCTTGTATTACGCTATACCGATCACTTTGACCCGCGAAGTGGATTAGACTAATTTCCTTCATTAAAAAAGCCCGTAATCAACAGTAGTACTATAAGAATTGAAAAGAAAGAATGTAATTATATTTGAACCCCGTTCTTCAGCAAGAGGTTAATGCCTACCATGAATATTAATAACGTACAGTATAATTGTCTGCACTATAAAAAACTATAGTATTGTGAATTTTTCTATCAATACAACTCAGGATTATTCGTGATCAGATGGCAGTAACTTTGCAAAAAAGTCGTTAGTCCGGCGGATTTGTATTATTGAGAAGGCTCTATAAGATAATGGATAGAGAATATACACTGAAATATACATACCTTTATACAGACAGTAGACACACACACACAAATCAAATAATTAATGCAGCCACTATTTATTTCAGAAATCTTGTGGAGATGCTAGCTATGAGACATATATATGCAATATGCGGAGACATTGGTTAAACATTTAACTAAAATAAAACAGAAAAATTATACATTTTCAATCAAAGCGTACATAATGTCAACATTAGTGACAAGTGTGACAACATTTGACGTTTCGTTTGTCTAATGAAAAATCCGCTTTTAGGTCATCTATCGGTTTTTTACACAAAATACTACGAACAAAGGGGTATGCCCATTTATGGTTTCGTTTAGTACATCAACCAAATTATTATCAAAAATCAAGTTTTCAATTATCATATCCCCCTTTACAATATGAAGTCATAATAATACCGGATATAATATGCTAAACAATGAAAAAGTATTTTACGTTTTCGCCTTTTTTTAATGTATTGTTCTGCATAGTTGCCAGTATTTTAAAACTGTATTAATCGATTTTAGGGTCTGGGTTGGTTTTGCGTTTTTATGTATTGCTTCAAATCTATTTTCCTAATCTAGAATAATGACATACAGTTACCATATATACGTTCTAAATAAAATAGATTAAAGTATATTAGTCATATACATGTTTTTGAGTTTACTCCTTTAGAATCGATTTTCATATAAGGCGCCCGGTATGAGAAAAATTTGAGGAGTAAAATCTAGTGATCGAATGACCTCGTTACGTTTTTGTTGCGCAATCTATTCTGCGCATCTTTCACTTTCTGACGTGAGATAATACTTCACTGAACAGTGTTAATAAATGTAAATATATATATATATATATATATATATATATATATATATATATATATATATATATATATATATATATATATATATATATATATATATGTATATTATTTTTAGTCAAATGCGCTTTCTTTGTGCCTGTCTTGATAATCGTACTTAAGGAGTAAACTCCAGTCGTGTGTCGGCGCTGACACACACACTTTTTTTAAACATTAAGTTTTTTTACAAGCAATATTTTTGGATGCCAGATATATTGCTATTGGAGATACAGATACCATTCTATGGCTACAAAATTTTTAAATGATACTGATCAACCAAAATAAAAACGTCCAAGTCGGCAAACTGTAAATAATAAATATAATAACCTAATTTAATGAGCTTTATAGGCCTTTTGTGCAGTAGCCCGGCGATGTAGGACTATATTTTTTTATAATAATAGATTATACATTTAAAGCTCAATAAAACAAGGTAACTTTTTGATTAACGCACAACGCGAAGCTGTACTCCATAGTGCAATGGGCGAATGCCCATAACCATAATCTAAGGGGAATCACTTAGCTTATTATTTACAGTTTGCCGACTTGATCGTTTTTTTTTATTTGGTTATTCAGTATCGTTTAAAAATCTTGTAGCCATAGAATGGTATCTCCAATAACAATATATCTTGCATCCAAAAATATTGCTTGGCAAAAAAACTTCATGTTTAAAAAACACGTTTATGATTAATATGTTATAATCTATTTTATTTAGAACCTATATATGGTAACTGTATGTCATTATTCTAAGGTTAGGAAAATATATTTGTAGCAATAAATAAAAACGTAAAACCAACCAAAATCGTAAAATCGATTAATACAGTTTTAAAATGCTGGCAACTTTGCAGAACAATACATACCTGCATTAAAAAATGGCGCAAACGTAAAACATCTTTTTAATTGTTTAGCATATTATATCCGGCGTTATTATGAGTTGATATTATAAAGGGGGACATGATAATTGAAAACTTGATTTTTGATAATAATTTGGTTGATGTTCTAAATAAACCCGTAAATTCTCATACCCTTTAATGTGAAATAATCAGTGGTAAGTTTAAAATTATTAAAAATATTTTTATTATATGATGTAATTAATAATTTACTGTTTTCGCAATTTTTCCTTTATCGGTGCTATATGACGTTGTTTTGTACCAAATTTCAAGATTCTGAGTTTACGGAAGTACCCTGTAGGTTTTAATTCCTCTGCGAGAGTCGAAAATTTGTGGAAATTTGCGGCATAAACGCCTGTATTTTTTGATTGCGTTGGCTTAGAAGTTTATTTTTTTACAGCCTTAAGGGACAGTAGACTTGAGTATTTGTTATAAATTTTAGCTTGATACCTCCACGCGTTCCTGAGAAAAAGGGTCTTGACAGACAGACAGACGGACAGACGGACGGACGGACAACAAAGTGATCCTATAAGGGTTCCGTTTTTTCCTTTTGAGGTACGGAACCCTAAAAATGAGATATATCTTAATATATATAAATTACGTGTCACGTTGTTTGTCCGCGATGGACTCATAAAGTACTTAACCGATTTTAACCAAATTTGCACAGCAAGTGTAGTTTGATCCAACTTAAAAGATAGGATAGCTTTAATTTCAAGTTATAGTAATATTATTTTATTGCAAATTATATGTCTAATATTTGACAGTCAAAATCATATGTTATATCAAAAATATTTTAAAAGATGGCGGAATCTGTTGACTGGATTCAAAAAGTATTTAATAGATGGCGCTATGTTAAATGTACAAACGCTTCATATAAGCTAAAATTTGTTAAAATAAACAAAAAGTGTTACTGAGGCTAACCTAAGCCACAGCAACGCGTGGCCCGGTCTGCTAGTATATCTATAAAATTGTATATTTCTTGTTAAACTAAAATTATTTTTTTTTATTATTTTTTTTTTAATTCAAAATTTAATTTAGTTAAAAATGCTTTATTTTATAATTACAGTTGCGGCACGCTATGATGGCTTTTTGACATATTACAATAGTGATGTGAAATGTCGATTTATTCTCGAAAAAAATATAGGTAATGAAATCTATAAGTTTTTATTGCAAGTAGTACCTGATTAAAAAGGTTTTATAAAACAAAAATATAAATGCTAAATAATAAAACAAAAATATAAATGATCCTATGTGACGAACGTATTAAATTTAGTTTTGTTAAATTTTGAATTTCGAAAATTAAATGTATAGTTGTGTGGTTAATAAGTGCACCAATAATTGTAATCTTATAAAAATAAAAAATAAATGCTCACGGGACCCTAATACATATAGTTTAGAAATCAATGTAATAAATATTTTGTGTCTTAAAATAATATATTCGATAAATTTTATGACTAACTGCACGTCACCATTGACAATAAGGAACAGCAATGTGCTCCTTCAAATGTAATTACTATAAATACGAAACTGCATGAGTGGACAAACCTCAAAACGGTCATCATAGCGTGGCGCTAGTATAGTAATAAGATAAGCAGCTTCAAACAGACAAAACACTTTGTCTTTATAATAATAATGTAGATCTAATGCAATGTAACTTCTGATGGAATGCTAATGAGATAAACTATTTTCAAGGTCGGGGTACAAACCTTCACTACACGTGACAATACAGATAATTTTTTATAATCACTCCTTTAATAACAAATTGACTTAATAATACATCATCGATGTCAAAGAATTGATTCCAATGGCCTGCTTAATAGGCAAAATTGGATAATAGGAATGGAGTAACAGGCCACGTTCGACCAGATCATAGCCCGTTCAGACGTCTAAGCGAACTATCACAGCCAGAACAAAGTGGAAATAAAGAAATTCAAATACACTTATATTTCACCATGTAAGTTTTTATGCTGGTACGCACCAATGAATCCTAAATATGGGACTTTTGGCGGGCAGGTAATGCAGAGAAACTACTAGAGTGTAGAAATTATGATGTAAAAGTGCTTTACAAATATTTTCGTTTCCACCAAAACCAGCATAATTAACAGTGTGGCCATAGAACTATTGATGGCGATGATTTGAGTTACTGACGGGACAATGACTAATTTTAAGAAAATGAATGAATGGAAATGTGCTGTTGCGCTTCGTTCGGTGAGTGAGAGAATTCCAACTGGGTGGGTGGTTATATTGGTAGTTAGCGGCCCAGCTATACATTCTGGGGAGTTTTGGCGCGAATATGGAAATGTCATGTCACGCTCTTGTATTATATTCATTTCTTTAGTGTTTTGTAGTGTTATGTTGAATAATTTTGCTGGTATTTCATGGAATATGATACAGTTAAAGTGCTGAAGTGTAGTGAATATGGTATAATAGTGGTTTTCGTGTATTTTCGTGTTCACCCAAAATTCCCAACGAAACTATGAATTTGGTTATCAGCGCCAAATTGATAGTAACGACTTGACTTACTGACGGACAGTGACTAATTACAATTTGAAGAAATGGTAAACAATAATACGGAAGACAAGGCACGAAGTGTCTAAACTATGAAGACTTGGCTTAAAGGTCTAAGTAACCAAGCCATAAACTCCAAAAAAAAAAAAACTATACATTCTGGTATAGCATAGATCCATGGGCGGCTATATTGGGCTCGTATTAGTAGCTGATTGCCAATACAAATATAGAAGAAAAATAATCCTGAATTTTAACCACATGTTGATGTCACGGGAGAGATAATAAAGTGGGTGACAGGAGGACGACACGCTGTCATAACATTAACCAGCCCATAGCCTATCAAAAAATACAAGGATGTAACCAGAGAAGACATTGTTATGCGTGGTAATGTTGTGATTCAAAACTTCAACCGGCCCGAATAATCTTGAATTAACAGTTGCAGTAACCTTCTTACCCAAGGGTAAGACAACTATGATAAAAACTACCCTTATTTTAAGATTAGCTTTATGATGAAGTAAGTGATAATTGAATCATGTGCGTGCTGAAAGCGAGTAAGTCAGAAAATTTCAAACTTTTCTTTGATTGCAGTACAGCATTAAATAAGTGGTGCCTACTGTTGATGAACTTTAGTAACACAAGAGAAACATCGAAGTCATTGCCCGAATTTAGAGATTGGTTTGTAAGTAATAAAATATGAAGAGAAAGGGAGACAATAGTGATTTTCCGCAAAGGTTTAAATACTAGACAGGGCGGGTCGACCCATTTGGGTCTCCAAGGAAGAAGCAATTAACAGCACGACTTAACATTAAAATTATTATTATATTATTATAATTTTTTTTTTTTTTTTTTTTTATTTTTTTTTTTTACACACCACCCTGCACTAAGGAAATAAACCTTGTATTGCGGGGGACTTTACAAACATGCAATTAACGCAGACACAAATTACACCCAGACTCAGAACAACACTTTGTGGATCACACAAAGTAATGTCCTGCGTGGGAATCGAATCCACGGCACTGGCACGGAAGGTCGGTATCTTAACCACTACGCCATCTGTGCAGTCAATATAACTTAGATTAAGTCAAAATAACTTAGAAAGATACATGTAGTATTTCCAAAGCTATATCTCGCGTATTAAAAACTTTTTCTGATTTGGAGATAAGAAGAAGTTTGAGTTACAGATATATTGGTGATAGTAACAAATTCTCATGATTGGCGATGGGGTTTTTGAGAAGAAAAGTAATATATTTTAAATTCTTAATCTACTCGTAGCAGCTTTTCAATATCTCGCCGGATCCGAATGGCAAGGAAGCGGCACCAGTGGCCGGCCAAATGGCGATGGGAAGAGAATACTGTGGGTTCTGGGGCCACGCGCTGCCCTTCCGTCACTCCGGACGGAAAGCCATCCAATGTAATGCTACGCGATACTAAAAGCGACTGCACAGATGGCGTAGTGGTTAAGATACCGACATTCGGTGCCAGTGCCGTGGGTTCGATTCCCACGCAGGACATTACTTTGTGTGATCCACAAAGTGTTGTTCTGAGTCTGGGTGTAATTTGTCTGCGTTAATTGCATGTTTGTGAAGTCCCCCGCAATACAAGGTTTACTTCCTTAGTGCAGGGTGGTGTTATAAAAAAAAAAAAAAATATATATATATATATAGGCGAAATATATATTAAAACTTTGCTTATTCAATTTGAGAGATAAACGCTTAAATATTATAAAATTAAAACAAGTGTTATACAATGACGCCAAGACTTTATAATTCTTTTTTAGTGCAAACAAAACACGCTTAGTTATTTACATGTATTTTCTATTTCACATTGTTTATATACGTTCAGACGAGATAATAGTTGGTACCACTCGTGAGTTTAAATAGAATAATTCATAAGATGATAAATATATACCGACCTTGTCTGTAATAAAAACATATGTGTTTTTATCATAAGTAAAAGTTTTTTTTTTTTTTTTTATTGTTTATGGTGGCAAACGAGCAAACAGCACACCTGATGGTAATTGTCACCGCCGCCCATGGACCTTTGCAATACCAAGGGTATATCTAGGCCACTGCCTACCAGTACAATCCCCAAACCCCAAGTAGGGCTGCTGGCTCTCTCGCTTAGACCCATTGCCATTACTCAAACGTCGGTCTTCTGCGAGAGTGTGGTACTACACCGGAATTATTTTATGAATTATTATTATATTTTTTATACCTCGGAATTATTATATTTTTTAATTATTAAAGACAATAACAAAATCATATGAAAAAAAAAAAGATTATGTATACTATATTCTATATATAAGGTTAGCAGTACACCTACAACTATCAATCTTTCCAATGTTTCCATTCAAAGGTTGCCTGGTAGTAATCGCTTTTGCCCATAAGACCGCCCATTGTACTATCTAAACTTGGAATTATTATTATAAATATGCAACTAAGTGTACAATAAAGTATAAATAAATAAATTTGAAAAAAATATTACTAAAAAAATAAAAAAGAGAAAGAAAACTCGAAACAAAACTCTATACCAACACGCCTTACCAGCGTGGTATATTAGTTCAATTTCCCTTCCATTACGGAGGAGGCTCGAGCCCAACAATGGGACATATATGAGCTGAGATGATAAATTACTTAAAATTAATAAAAAATGACACGTAGATAAGATATATATTGATTTCTGATACATATATTAATTTCTATTAAACGAAAACTTAGTTTGTAGAAATTAAAATTAGAACTTACGATATCATTGACCTAACCGAACTACTAATATTACAATAACAGGTCAACTACCTAAAATATGATATATTTTAAACAGGATTTAATGAAACCCATGAAAATTTACGTGTTTATAATCAACTTTATACACGGTATTTAAATTAAAAGACAATTAATATGAAATCAAAACAATAATAAATTACATTGTTAGTCTATGAACCAGCTAATAATGTAGGATACAATGTAGAAAATTGAGCAATATACGAACAACGTGATTTATAATCACGTGGACTAAAGAACACGTGCCATTGTAACCCATACAGTTTAGTTACATAATTCAAAATTATTCAAACTAAACTGTTTATATGAAAATAAAATATTTTTTTATATCCAATACCGTTTATATTCTAAAATATATAATAATTAATGTTAGAAAATAAGCAATGGATTATTATTTAGAAGTTTGATATGTTTCTTTTGTATTAAATCAACATTTTTTTAATGCTGTGCTTTTGTCTCGTAATTTCTAGAACTTATAACATAGGGAAGGGAACAATGTTGGTCTGAGAATGGAAAATGTAAAATTATTTTGTTTAAAGACAATATCTAATCGTCCATTTGTTGATGGAGTAAGAATACAATTCACCACACACTATTTTACTCGTAGGTGATCGTAAAAGATGACTGAAGAATTTAATATGCATCTATGCAAGAGATGGAAAACTCCTATACCAATTCGTTTGACCGGCTTAATGTAATAGTCAATTACACCCCTATTGTCCTCCACGGGAGGTTTAAACTCTGTAGTGGGATGTGTATTAGCTGAGATGATGATGATGATGATAAATATTTAAACTAAATGTAAGGAAATAAATTCTTGTAAGATTTTAGAAACTTAAAATTATTTATAAAACCCGATTACGAATCGAAAAATGATGTCACAGGCGGGATTCGATTCGATTTTTGATACAATTCTAACTGCAAAGTTTGAAGTATTAAGCCTATAACAATGTGTAAACATTGTCGGGTAGATGGCATACCATCACCTTAAGACGTAAATATGATACGAAGCGAAATTTGCATGTCCTACAATAAGTCACGGTGGTGTAGTGGCAGCACGATTGGGCCGGAATCCCAATAGGCGCGGGTTCGAATCCCGCTTGTGACATCATTTTTTTCGCTTCGTAATCGGGTTTTATAAATAATTAAGCATATTAAATGCTAAATTTCAGTAATTTAAACTTAAAATTAACTAACACAAGTAATACTTAAACTGAGAATAAATTAATAGATCGTACAATCTGTCCTGTGTGAAGACCGAATCCGATTAAATCATCATCATCATTCCATCTTACATGCACTACTGTACTTGCGCGAGAAGTCACTATATGAAAAAATTGGCAACTCCATTTGTCAGGCGGGTTATTGCAGGATTTTATTTCGACTGTTTATTCTCTTGCTAAATGGGAGGCAACTCATTAACAAGACTTCCTGAAAAATAGTTTTAAAAAAGGCCAAGAGGGGATCTATGGCCACGAATCTTATTATTCGCTATTACGCCATCTATAAACATCATCTCAACTCGTACACTTGACTCGTACACTCGAACTCTAAGCCTTCACTTGAAAAGAAGGTTACCTAATCTACTCTTTTTTTTTTTTGGCGGCGGGCTATGGAACTGTCACGCCCCGATAATCCGTCCGGGGCGACAGGAGAAGCGGCGCACGACCCCGTAGACCCGCCCTACAACATACCTCTCTACGCATTGCGGGTGGGCCACTGGTACGCTTCTTTTCTTCAGTGGCCCATCCGGTCTACCCTCACGGGTATCCTCTCGGGTCGACGCCCTGGCATCTCGACTAATATGTCTCTATGTCAGGGCGTACCTAATCTACTCTACCACATACTCTTCTCATATGTATTTATTGTGGAATCTAATCCAGCCATAATTTTTTACATTATATTATATTTATTACATTATAATCATATCGATGTTCGAAGTTGCATCACACTGGAACTAATTATCTGATCACGATGTTTCTTTTTTGTTTTTTATAAAAAAGTCAATAAAGAAATAATAATAATACACAAACTCGCTGAGTTCTTGCTAGATCTTTTCGGTAGCCATTACGTTCCGATCCGTTGATAGTTAATTATAAAAGGAATTTGTAAATTATATACCTTTTACGATATCAAAATTAATTCCAAAATCAATATCTACTATAACTAAAATTTCGAATTAACGACGAATAGATGAATAGATTTTTTTGGTTTTTCTAAAATTGTAAATTGCCACAATATGATAATTATAATAAATTAAATGCTTTAATAATAACAGATCATAAACAATAAAAAAAAAATATATATTGAATCATTTTCTTTTTGTACTGGCAATGAATTTGTACTAAAATTGTGGGTCAAAATTTAAAATTTAAATACTGGTAGATATGAATTTCTGTTAAAACGATGACTTATTGGACGTGAAACAGCTTAGTCCTCCCGTGACCATGATCACTGTAAAGTATTCAAAACGTCAGAAAATTAAAAATCAAATACAAACACGATAGAATCCGTAAAAGTAGTTTTATTTCAAAAATTAAAGACTTTCAAACTAATTATTGATCTCATGACCATAAATGTCCCATTGTTGGGCTCGGGCCTCTCCCGTAATGGGAGAGAAATTAACGTAACGCTGGTCAGACGTGATGGTATAGGGTTTTGTTTCAAGTTTTCCTTCTCTCACATAGATCTTATATGCGTTTTATATCCCTTAGTCGTCTCGTACGATCACCTACGGGTAAGATGTGGGGTGGTGTATCACAGAATACTATTGTATTCTTACGTCCGTCACCACACGGAAACTTTTATTTATTTTTTTATTATTGATCTAGATACATTGATATTGGACAGTACAAGGTTTCAAATATCATTATATGCTATTACTAATCGCAATCATTATTATATAACTGTATACTGCGCAAAACTTACAACATTGTTGACTATACACGTGTTGATATAAATATACACAATGACTAAAAGGTCTTCATTGTATATAATTTCTATACGACTATATCTAATTCCTTCGTTTGAAAGCATTCACCACTGCCTATTTTTCCTGTAGGTTTTGTAAAAGACGAGTAAGGGAATGATATGTATTTTTCTCAAACATTCTTGGAAATTTGAGCATTATTTTGACAATCTTCTTCGAGATAAATCGAAATTGTTGTACTGACCAAAAACATACGAGCAGCGGACGGCAAAAAATGTATGAAAATCCATATCTGTCGTGTTTTAGCGGCCAAATAAATATATATGTAAATTCATATCTATCGCGTATTTTAAAAATGTAACTATTTGTTACTTGAAAACATTGCAACCAAAGAGGTAACTTATCAGAGTTTTATTTAAATTTCGAACTGGCTTGAAAACAAACCTGTTTGATAATTTAAAAAAAAAACAAATGAACCCTTTAGCACGTGAAATATGTTGTTCGTTGTTCGTCATGTATACAGTTCTACTAAGTACTACTTAGTTTTAGAATTTCCGCGCATTATTTGAGAAAATTACTATACAAGCCTTGGCCACAACTAGGAATTGATAAACTTACGTATGTGTGCCTCGGCTACGCCTCGGCCCACATTTATACGTTCGTCATCAATACCTCCTTTGCTGGCTGCTGCAGTAATTTACTATATTTGGACAACCAAGAATTGGTTACATCTACATTTATAAAAGTGAATAAACAATATTATGAATAAAATAAACAAGATTAGTTGCATAATTTTTAAAGGTAAGACAATAAAATGGTAGCTACATATAGGTAATTAAAATAGTATCTAAATTTAAGAAACATCAAAGTAGAAATATGAGAAAAAAATAATAATTAAATTGAACGTATCGCCTATTTGTTTCAATTTATCTTGTAAAATTATATTTTAGAGGAGTCTTTTCTAGTTTCAAAAAATAATTGTTTCGCAACGAATATTTATATATCGTAAATCTGATTTAAATCATAAATGATTTATTTATAGAATAATGAAATAATTAAAATCATAATATTATCATTAGATTTATAATATATCTATATAATATATTATCAGTAGATTTATAATATATCAATTATTTTTTGAAATTTGGAAAACACTCCTCTAAAATTCATTTTTCAATATAAGACATTATTGAAGCAAAGAGGCGATATAATTCACAAATATTTATCACAATTCAAGAGAAGGAGTACTCTAAATAAAGTCCTGTACCGATCCCTTTGGCCGGGACGATAAATCTACTTATCTACTTATATTATTGTGGTAGGAGCACAGTGGACAGTTCTCTGTTTACAGCCGCGGGCCGATCCGTCTGCGGTAGTACCACACTCTCGCAGAAGATCGACGTCTGAGTAATGCAGTGTGTTATTGCGCTTCGTTCGGTGAGCGAGAGAGCCGGAAGCCCAACTGAGGTGGGTTCGGGGTTTGTATTGATAGGCAGCCCAGGGCCTAGCTATACCATTGGCAAAGATCCATGGGCGGCAGTGACACTTACCATCGGGTGTGGTATCTGCTCGTCTGCCACCACAAGCAATAAAAAAAAAAGAAAATATCTCCTATTGTGTAGGTTTGATCCCAGCAACGCGCGCGTATATCTATAGCTATGTGAAAACTTCTTTAGGCGCGTTGAGCGTTTTTGGAGGGGAAAAACTTATAGGTCCGCGTCACCGACATGCTAATGCTAATAGTATAATCTATAGCTATGAGTAGTGTTTTTATATAGATAAATGAATAATGAAAATTAAGAATTTATTTTCAAATATTTTCAATATTCATATCAATATTTGCATTTAAAAGTATGGCATTATTTATTTTTAATTGTATTTTTAATATTTAACCTTTAGTCATGAAATGAGTATCATTGTGGTTTAAAGGTTATCTTACTAGCGTGGTAAAACAAAAAATTGCATATAATTTTTGCATATAATTACAATTAGTCTTAAGTTAACAGTTTTCACTTCTATCGGCAGTCCCCATGACTGCCTGTTTTTTTTATTACTTATGGTGGCAAACGAGCAGTGTCACTGCTGGACTTTTACAATACCAAGAGTATAGTTTAGGCCAAGGCTGCTTACCAATAAAATCCCCAAACTCACTCAGTTGGGCTTCCGGCTCTCTCGCTCACCGAACGAAGCGCAATAGCACATTGCCACTACTCAAACGTCGATCTTCTGCTCAGTGTGGTACTACCCCGGTCGAACCAGCCCGCGGCTGTCGACAGAAAACTGTCAACAGCGTGGTCTTACCACTATTATGTACTGCTGTCTATTCACTTTAATAAACCCTTAACTAGTTTTTATCACTCCCAAACTAAAGGTTGATGACTCGTGGTATTTTTAACTCATCACTACAAGTTATTATACAGAAGTTGTATGCAGTAATAGCTTCTCACATATTAAGATATTTTTAGCTTCGTATCAAAGATGGAATAGAAAAATAATTAGTCTTTTTTTCTTTGCTGGTTAAGTTCGTAACATACTCTGCTGACCATCAGGGTTGAAAGTAATATATCAGAGTTACAACCCACCGTCCAACCACTGTCCAGCTTTAATGATCTCAATTTATTGTAAATTCAGAAGTTATGCTAGAAATTATAAATTAATATATACATAGTGGAAGTGGACCGCTCCCGAAAACAAAGACAGGTAACCCTACTAGCCTAGAAAAAAAAAGCGATAGGAATGAAAAAAAAATTTTTTTTCACCACGCGATGTCGTTAAACTCTTTACCATATGATCGTGAGTTTTGAATAGGTTGCGTCTTTTCTCATCTGAGTAAAGTTACGTATTTTTTATGGAATTATCGTTACATGGCACTGTCCTAATACGATGGAATGTGAAAAAAAACTTAAAATTCGTAGTGAAAAAAAAAATTGTCATCTGAATCGATTTTTTTTCTAACCTATCATTACAAGTAGGACTAATAGGGTCACCTGTCTTTGTTTACGGGAGCGGTCCACTTCTACCCTGTATTTACAGTTCTTTAAGTTTTTAATATGCAAAATTCTATTTATCAGCTTGTAGAAATCTACTTGGACACATTCGTAGACGTCACCAATAGAATGCCATTCAGAGCAGTCCTACGCCCTTTGGATCCAAAATTCCTTGCGATTTTTAATATGCTAACAATCCTTATGGAAACAAATCATCCTACTCTGTCTCGTCCAATTTGTGGTCAACACTCGAAACTCTTTCTTTCTCAATAGCTGTCATTCGTATATAAAAATAGACTAAAACAATTAATCAATCTGTCCACGTGTGATTTAAGTAGCCTGTGCCGCTCGCTGGTACACTATGTGACGTCAAGCACTGTTGGGCTCAAGTCTCCTCCAGAATGGAAATTGACTTACTATAGCACGCTGATCAGGCGTGTTGGTACAAGGTTAATTTTCGAGTTTTCCTTCTCTGGAATAGATGTTATACGCGTTTTATATCCCTTAGTCGTCTCTTACAATCACCCACGGGTAAGATAGGTGGGTGGTGAATTGTATTCTTACTCCGTCACCATCTAGAAATACTACAAATAATATCTACCCCTACCCTTAAATTGTTCATGGCTGTCGTAAAATATTACTAAAAGCTTTATAACCTTTGTTAACTCTAATTAAAGCCGTCTGATAGACAATTACATCCCCAAATACGAAAGAAGAAGAGTAACTAGAAAACAAGCAGGGTGATAATGATAATTACGTATATATATATATATATATATATATACAGGGTGAACTTTATGTATGGGAACACCTGAAAATCTCGAGAACTATTGGATATATCGGGAAATGACCCGGACAAAAGCTTCATGAGAAGGAACGGGGAACTCGAATCAAAACTCAAATTTGACCTTGGGCATGACCTTCAGCCAAATTCGAAGGTCAACTTTGGTTTTTTAAATGGGAACCCCTATTTATGACCTCGGATTCGGAAAGAACGGGCAATTTTACGTTCAAAACCATATTCATACTTCATTTTTGAAGGTGTCGTTGGAAACGAAATTATAAAAAAGGACCTCATATCAACTGATTTTCATACTGGAACACCAGGATATCTCGGTAAATACCGATTTTTCAAAAAAATGTTTGAGGCAAAAGTTTCATGGGAAGGAACAGGGAACTCCGATTCCAAATTCCTAACACATTTTTTCAAAAAAATCGCTATTTACCGAAATATTCAGGTGTTCCAGTGTGAAAATCAGTTGATGTGAGGTCTTTTTGTAAGCGACCTTCCTACGACCTTAAAATAAAAGTATGAATATGGTTTTGAACGTAGAATTGCCCGCTCTTTCCGAATCCGAGGTCAAAAATAGGGGTTCCCATTAAAAAAAACAAAGTTGACCTTCGAATTTGGGTGAAGGTCATGCCCAAGGTCAAATTTGATCTTTGATTCGAGTTCCCCGTTCCTTCTCATGAAACTTTTGTCCGGGTCATTTCCCGATATATACAATAGTTCTCGAGATTTTCAGGTGTTCCCATACATAAAGTTCACGTGGTATATATATATATATATATATATATATATATATATATATATGTGTATATATATATATATATATATATATATATATATATATATATATAGGTATATATATATAGGTATATATGGATGTTTCCTGTAAAAATGTAAGCGAAAAACCATTAAGAACATTTATCGTACGCTTAAAGGCATTAAGTCAAACTTTAATATGTCTTTCAAAAAAAAAAATATTAAAAAACTATGGATATATGTAGTATATACCTATCTAGTCAAAACAAACGATATATTTAGCTTACACTTAAAAAAAAAGAACAAGTCAAACTTTAATATCTCTATAAAAAAAAAAAAAACTACGGTTATTTGTAGTATATACCTATTACCTATCTTGTCAAAACAGTTTTAAATATATTTAGCATACACTTGAAAAAAATTAGGTCAAACTTTAATATATCTATCAAAAAAAAATCTAATATGATATAATTCTAGTCTAATGTAATAAATAGATAACAGATAACTAACATTTCCTAGTTATTATCAATATTTTAATCGTTTTACGAATCAAATTATCGTATAGTAATGGTTTTCCGTATAGTAACGAAACCATCCATATGATAGCTGAGCACAATATCTATGCCATCTCTAAAAAATCATTAAATATTTTAATTATTAATTAATTTATATTACGCGAGCTCAGTGCGGCGAGAGATGGCGAAAAGTCGCTTGCGCGTAACATCGTGTCACTACGTCTCACACGCTACTACGTATAGTACATAATATTCTATCATACAGCGTAGCGATACGTCGCTCGCCACGGCCTGTATCGCCACGCCAACAATCAATTTACACCTCGCCTATAGATGTTTCACATCAAAAAAGGAACTATTGACAGTTTTTTGTCTTCAGTCGCGCGCCGATCCGTTCAGGGTAGTACCACGCTCTTGCAGAAAATCGACGTCTGAGCAAGTAGCAATATGCTGTTGTGCTTTGTTCGTTGAGCGAAAAACTTGGCGGTCTAATTTTCTCGGTGGTTTTGGGGTTTCTATTGGTAGATTAGACTACCCTAGTATTATAAAGATCCATTGGCGGCAGTATCACATACCATCAGGTGTGTTGCTTGCTCGTTTGCTACCATAAGCAAAAAAAATAAACGGTGCTCCATAACCAAAATTAGATAACCGAAATTAAAATATATACGAAAATGTAACCGAAACTGACATAAGAGTGTCGATTAATTTCAAACAACAGCGAATACTGATGCGATGCAATACGTTATAGTAGGTATCTACAATTTTAATATAGAAATGAAATCAAAATGGAAGAAGATATACAATGCGAAAGTGGAAGGATGTAGGTACCGAGGGAGACCGAGACTAACCTACCTAGACCAGATCGGTCATGTACTGAAGGAAGGTGGAGTCAAGAGTCTCCGAAACCGGCGAGCGTGTATGAAGAGAATTATGAATGTTGAGGAAGCGAGTGAAGTATGCAGAGATAGAGTTCTCTGGCACTCTGTTCTCTCTGCCTACCCTGCAAGGGATATGGCGTGATGATATGTATGTATGTATGTAAATCAAAATGGCTAATTGACTGCATATATGATATAACATAGATATAATATAATAGACAAACCCGCTGAGTTTCTTGTCGGCTCTTCTCATTAGCGGTCTCATTCCGATCCGTTAGTAGCTTATTAGATTGAAATATAAAAAATGACAATACTTAAGTGCCCTCGCAGAGTTTATGTATAATAAATGAATTTGAATTTGAATATGGTGTAGTAATATTTATTCTTTTAGGCGTAACTAATATGCCACCGAAAACAAAGATCGGGTACCGGTTGCCCGTTCGCACGGCGAAAAGAGGCACTTTTCAGGGTGGGTCTATGGGATTGCGCGTCGCCTCTTCCGTCGCTCCGAACTGATTTGGTGGGGCGCGACCACATCCATAGTCCACCTAGAAAAGAAAAGGTGCAATTAATATTGCTGTATGGTAGCTACGAATACCACCAACCCTTACTTTGCTCGTGGATATTGTAGAATACGACTAAGAGCCTTATAACAACCTGGGCCAACTCCATCTGATGCTGTTTGGTCGGCAATTGCATTCCAAAGAAGGTTAACATCTGCCGGGCGACCGGTCATATAACTATTTCCAATAACTTTTACAGTATGTACTATGTTAATACTAATTATCTAATATAACACGTTAAAACACTAAGATATCGAATATAATACAAGAGCACCACATGACGTTTTCAAATTCCCGTCAAAATTCCTCATTGTTAGTATTCCTCGAAATATTTCAAACATGACTTGCTATTATAACGATTACTTATTTTCTTAGTATTTAAAACAATTATTAAATCCAAAAGCTTTATAAATGTTAAAACTAACAAAGCCAAATTAATTTATTCATACATCAGCCTTTCTAGGTTCTAGAGCTTTCCATAAGAATACCAAGTAGAATGATCTTATGCTACCATTCTTATGAATCAAACGTGAATACGTATCAAACTCAAAATCAAACCTGTGAATTTTTGTCCTTAATATTCCTGGTGAGGAATCTAAAAACAATACGGACTCTAAAAACATAGGAACCTAGGAATAATGCAGACATGGAATCAATGATCCTGATTCAGATGAATCAGACAGATGTCTGCAATGGTAGCCTGCGCCTTTTACAATGTTGTCAGTCCATCTGTTGAGAAACTGTCTTATACCACGTAATTCTAGTAGCCTAACACCGTCAGTAGTACTCGTTTTTTCTTTGTTTTTTTTTTATTGCTTATAGTGGCAAACGAGCAAGTAGCACACCTGATGTTAATTGTCACTGCCGCCCATGGACCTTTACAATACCAAGGGAGTAGCTTAGGCCGCTGCCTACCAATAAAATCCCCAAAACCACCCAGTTGGGCCTTCGACTCTCTCGCTCACCGAACGAAGCGCAATAGCACATTGCCATTACTCAGACGTCGATCTTCTGAGAGAGTGTGGTACTTCCCCAGACGGTTCCGCGGCTGTAGATAGAGAACAGTCAACAGCGTTGTCCTACCACTATTAATTGTGTTCGTATTACTATTAATTGTGTTCGTATTACTATTAATTGTGTTCGTATTACTATTAATTGTGTTCGTATTACTATTAATTGTGTTCGTATTACTATTAATTGTGTTCGTATTACTATTAATTGTGTTCGTATTACTATTAATTGTGTTCGTATTACTATTAATTGTGTTCGTATTACTATTACTTGTGTTCGGTATTCGAGCACTTATCATTTCCAACGCTTGTTGGATCGATGTGGCCACATTTTTTTTTTTTTTTTTTAAAGACACCTCCCTCTTTTTTTTTTTTTTTTTTTTTGTGGTGGGCCATGGACGTCGCACCCCGCCAAATCGGTCCGGGGTGACGGAAGAGGCGGCGCGAAACCCCATTGACCCACCCTGCAAGCACCTCTTCTTCGCCATGCGAGCGGGCCAGCGGTACCCGATCTTTGTCTTCGGTGGCCCGCTCGGCGGTATGCCCTCTCGGGCTCCTCTCCTGTTGACGCCCCGACAGATTTCGTCGTCGAGGCGTCGTCCTCACGCGGTGGCCTCGCGTCGGGTGACCGGACAATTCCCCGGTCTGATCACCCGAAGCCTCGGTTAGGGCGGCATCAGGCGCAGGTATTCGCGCCTGCGCCGCCCCGGCCGCGGGCGGCGGCCCGGGTCACGGGAATCCTCCCGGGCCCATTCCGCCGCCTCCTTCTGCGAGATGACAGCCTCGCAGAAGGCGGCGACCGCGTCCCAATTCCTGACGCTGTCGACCATCGCCCTCGCGACAGCCGGCAGCGTCAGGTCGGCACCGATAATAGCGACGAGGTCGCGGCGCTGCCCGTCCCAGCCCGAGCATTCCTCGAGCGTATGTTGCGCCGTGTCCTCGTCACTACTGCAATGATGGCAGCCCGGAGTCCATTCCCTGTGCACGACCGTGTGCAGGTATTTCCCGAAACACCCGTGCCCCGTTAACACCTGCACCAGTCGGAAGGTGAGGACCCCGTGCCGCCGCTCCATCTATTCCATCAGTACGGGCCGGAGGGCCTCAACGGTAATGACACCGTGTCTAGGCCTCTCCAGCCGCGTAGCCCAACGGGCGATGACTTCTCGGCGGGCGTCCTCGCGCCAGGTGGCTATCTCGTTAAACGATGGGGAGCCACCCTCTTCGCGCATTGAGGTAACCCGCCGGTAGAGGTCGGAGAGCATCTCCGCCTCTAGGTCCCACGGGGGTGTCCCGGCCAATAGGCACGCCGCCTCTGTCGACACCGTGCGGTACCCGCGAATGGCTCTGACCGCCATGGCTCGCTGTGGCCTCCACAGCACCGCCCTGAGCTGGGCGTTCAGAGCCCTCGCCCACACGGGTGCGCCGTACATGGCCATTGAGCGGATCACCCCTGCATACAGCCGTCGGCCCTCGAAACTGGGTCCGCCCACATTCGGCATGAGCCGAGAAAGGGCGGACGCCGCGCCGACCAGCCGGGGAGCAATTTGGCGAAAATGCTCCCGGAACCACCATCGCCCGTCGAGCACCAGACCCAAGTACCTCATATGGGCCTGGATACTGATGTGGATGGAGTTGACGACTAAAGAGGCGCCGATGGGCAGCCTCACACGGGGCCCATGGAATAGTAGGGCCTCCGTCTTGTTTAGGGCCACCCTGAGCCCCAGCGCCTCGATTCGCCTGACCATCTCCTCGGTGCCGAGAGTGGCCAGGCTCGCCGCCTCTTCGAGTGTCCTGCCTCGGGCTGTGACGAGCGTGTCGTCAGCATAGCAAATAACGCTCAGCCCGGGGGGGAGACTCCCTCTCAACGCCCAGTCGTACCCGATGTCCCACAGAGTCGGCCCCAGAACCGACCCCTGCGGAACGCCGCACGACATGGGCGTCCGCACAATGTCCCCTGCGGGGCTCGCGTAGAGAACACTGCGCCCCTCCAGATAGTCTGCCACCAGCCGCCTGAGGTACAGGGGCACTCCATGGAACCGGAGCGCCTCCCTGATGCAGCTGAATGGCAGACTATTGAAGGCATTGGCGATGTCCAACGACACCGCCAACAACACTCCTTTGCCGGCGACAGCCTCCGCGGCCGTCTGCCTCAGGCGTAGCAGGGCCCCGATGGTCGAACGCCCCTTCCGAAACCCAAATTGAGCGTCCGACAGATCGGGCCCCACCTCCTCCAGGTGCTGGACGATGCGGGCAGCGAGGACACGCTCCAGTAGCTTACCCAAAGACACCTCCCTGCACTAAGGAAAATAATCTTGTATTGCGGGGGACTTTACAAACATGCAATTAACGCAGACAAATTACACCCAGACTCAGAACAACACTTTGTGGATCGCACAAAGTATTGTCCTGCGTGGGAATCGAACCCACGGCACTGGCGGAAGGCGTGGGGTATCTTAACCACTACGCCATCTGTGCAGTCGACTATTATATTATTATGCTAATTCTTTAGTCTATATCCATTAGATACATTATTCTAAAGATTTCTGTACTATAGATTGTACCTTATAGAGAAATTCTTTGAAAAACAAAGGTGTGTCTTTGGGAGATTATGGTCCGGTCACACCTTATGTGAATCATCCAGGGCAGTGATAAAACGTGTAATCAATAACCTGTCGTATTACCCTTCATTGCTATCGCTCGTACCGTCCGAGGTGGTGGAAGGACAAGGTTCATAAACTACCGTATTATTTTCCTATTACCATTTGAACTGATCACCGCACCGAATCCTTGTTTTCAATGGAGTAATACAACAATAATATATTATTGTAATTTCTTTTTTAATCTGTCCAATAACTTTTCCCAGCAAGATTTAGTGTCATTATCGTCTATTATTCCGTGTGGTGACGGAGTAAGTATACAATTCACCACTCCCTATCTTACCCTTTTAAAGGATATAAAATGCATATAGCAAGAGATGGAAAACTCGAAACATAATCCTATACCAACATGTCTGACCAGCGTAGTATAGTAGGCAATTTCCCTCCCATTATGGAGGATACTCGAACCCAACAGTAGGACATCTATGAACTGAGATGATGATGATGATGATCATCTTGCTCTCATCATCATTGTGTCAAGAACAAGTAATAGTTACCCTATTATTTGTTCTTGACAAAATATGTTCTTTTTCATTGTTCATATTCCAAAAGTTACTGGCAATAGTGTTACGATCGGCCGCCTGCTTCAATCCTCTTTGGGAATATAATTGTTGACCGGACGGCAAGGGGTTGACCCAGTTCGAAATAAATAAAATATTTATTATCAGACATACGCCACTAGATGGTTCTGTTTTAAAAAAAAATGTATTTAATTATTAAAATAAGATAGAGCAGTCATTAGAGACGTAATTAACTAGATATCATAGAACAGACGTTACATAATTTGACCTTCGTTGCGTAATAGTCACGTGTTGCGCCTGCGCACGTGGCGGTCGCCACGAGACTATTTATATGGTTGCCAGTAGATGATCTTCTATGGAACAGGTTTTGATATTTTGTTGCTTGTTTATTTGTTTACGATACAATAAAATAGTCAAGGTTATTTGCCGTGTGGTGAAGTCAGAAATAGATATTACCAACAATAATATTTGTAATACGTATACATTATTTAAGATAAATTGGACTTGGATCAAAGATACAGATTAATTATGGATAATAGCTGTAAGAATTATATATCTATAACAGACAAGGTGGACTGACGGGCTGGTGAAAGTTAATAGAAGTCATTTATAAGCTTAACAGATCTTATTTTTTGTCGAATTAAGAGGTAGGCACATATACATAATTCAGCAGTGGATATAGCAGAATAATAATTGATCACGTCATCATTTACGGAATGTATGATCCCAGACTTCTTTGGGTCCGTATAAAACTAGGTGACACCAAGGTATTCATGGTTGTAGCATATACTCCCGTAGGATCCTCGGTGGCATCAGACCTAGAGAAGTTTTGGGATAATGTTAGGGAAGTTCTGGATATGGCAGAAACCAGTGAACGCGTGATTGTATGCGGAGATTTAAACGGATGGGTGGGGACCAAGCGTCCCGACTATGAGGACGTACTTGGTCCATTTGGTGATAAGAGAGTGAACGACGCAGGTAGGCTCATAGCGGATGTATGCATGGAGAGAAACCTTATTGTGTCAAACACATTTTTCCAACATAAGGACATCCACATGTATACATGGAGAAGGAATGAACAGAAAAGTATAATAAATTTAATTTTGGTAGACAGTCGCCTCCGAAGCAAAATATTGGACGCAAGAGCCTACAGGGGCCCCACAGTCGATACGGACCACTATCTCGTTATTGCGAGATTTAGTGGTCTGTTCAGAAAGTGGAGGCACTGGCGAGAGCGTGTCCACTTCGGAGGGCTTGAAAGAATAAAGGTTGAAAGGTTGCAAGAAGAGTGTGTAAGAGAAAAGTATGCAGAGGGTGTCCGAGAACGGCTGACGATGGCAAGCCAGCCGCAATCGGACATTGAAGAATGCTGGAGAGTATTGAAGGAGAGTATGGTAGATACAGCGAAAGAAGTATGTGGAAGTTCAAAGAAGCATAGAAAAACAAATGGTGATGCATGGTGGGATGCGGAAGTGGCAGCTTCCGTAGAGCAAAAGAAGAAAGCGTGGCTGGACTATGTCTCTTCTTTGAATCTGAATGACAGTATGACTGAACAGAAGAAAGACATATATCGGCAATGTAAGAATGACACCAAGGCCTTAGTGAAAGAGAAACGTGATAGAGCAAGTATGAGTGCAGAAGATAGGCTGACTAAAAACTTCGAGAGTAACACCAAACTCTTTTGGAGGGAGGTGAGGCAGTCTCGGGGTGGTTGGTCAGCCTTCAGAATGAATAAAATAAGGTCTAAAGGTGGAGACATTCTTACACAAACACAAGATGTGTTAAGCCGATGGAGTGAATATTTTGGCGATATGTATGCGGATGCTACGGTTGACGCCGGTGTCGCATGTGGTTTAGCAGAACAACATTCGACAGCGGCGTCCTCCGATGGCATCAGTATGGATGAAGTTAAATGGGCGATAAGAATTTTGAAAAATGGTAAGGCAGCGGGCATTGATATGGTGTCTGTCGAGATGATCAAGCTTGGTGGCTCCTGTGTCTGGGAGGCGTTCCTGTTGCTCCTCAATTTATGTTGGAGCTCGGGAATGGTTCGCGGGGACAGGAATAGCGCAGTCATCGTGCCTTTGTTTAAAAACAAGGATTCACGTTATGACTGCGCAAATTACAGAGCCATAAGCTTGACCAGTTTGGCAGCAAAAGTGTATGGTAAAATTATTGAAAGGAGAATGAGGATGGTGTCCGATGATTTACTGTGTGAGACACAAGGAGGTTTCAGGGGTGGAAGGGGATGCATGGATCAAGTGTTCTCTCTGCGCAACATTGTGGAGAAGCATCTGGCTCTAGGTCAGAGGGTTTTCTGCAGTTTTGTGGATCTGGAGAGAGCATTTGACACGGTTGTACTAAAGGAACTTTGGGACATTTTACCGGAGTATGGTATTAACGGTAAACTGCTACAGGCTATGCAGTCCAGTTACATGGGCTGTAGAGGCTGTGTGCGGCTAGATAATGGAATGTCGCCTTGGTTTGACGTCAATATCGGCGTTAGGCAGGGGTGCGTTCTGTCAGGCAGGCTGTTTATCATATATCTGGATAAATGTCTCCAAAGGTTGAACGATATGAATGTGGGAGTCCAGATGGGCGACTCAGTGGTCACTGCTCTGCTTTATGCAGATGACGCAGTCCTGCTGGCACAGTCAGCAACTGACCTGCAGACCCTAGTCGACACAATGACAGAAGATTGTAAGAAAAGGGGTCTACGCGTGAATGTGAGCAAAACCAAAATAATGGTCTTTGAAAGAGACGAAGCCAGAACAGATGTAAGAGTAACAATAGGTAATGATATACTAGAGCAAGTGGATGAATTTGTATATCTTGGATGTGGATTTAGCCGAGATGGAAGGTACACCACTGATATAGAGCGAAGAGTGAATGCGGGAAATAGAGTGAACGGACCGTTGGGGCAACTTCTCGGCAGCCACTACCTCAGCCAGAAGGCACGTGTAGCAATACATAACGCAGTGCTTGTCCCAACATTACTGTATGGAAGCGAGAGTTGGGTATGCAGAAAAGAGTATGAAAGTAAAATTAATGCGGTCGAAATGCGATCTCTGCGGCAAATCTGTGGAGTTAGGGTGACCGACCGCATTCGTAACGACGACGTAAGAGAGCGAGTAGGTATGAAAGAGAGTATTGGTGTAAAGATGCGAAAGGGCATGCTCCGATGGTTCGGACATGTGGAAAGAATGCCGAACGAAAGTCTGGTTAAGAAGATATACAATGCGAAAGTGGAAGGATGTAGGTACCGAGGGAGACCGAGACTAACCTACCTATACCAGATCGGTCATGTACTGAAGGAAGGTGGAGTCAAGAGTCTCCGAAACCGGCGAGCGTGTATGAAGAGAATTATGAATGTTGAGGAAGCGAGTGAAGTATGCAGAGATAGAGTTCTCTGGCATTCTGTTCTCTCTGCCTACCCTGCAAGGGATATGGCGTGATGATATGTATGTATGTGTGTATAATTCATCATTCAGCCTTTCGCCATTCACTGCTGGAAATAAGCCGCCATATTTTGCCACAAAGTAATAATCTATATATATGCTAAACTTAGTAACTATTTGACTAATCATTATAAATAATTATAGTATGGATATGTATTTTTTCACGTAGATGGTTTATATGCTATTCCTATTGATGTAAGTGGCCACCAGGCGGTGCTGTAATATATCGACATCTACAAACAAATCAACGGGCTGAGTTTTCTAGTATATAAGTATAGGCAGTAAATTATAAAATAATAATTTAATTTAATTATTGTAAGATGCTTTCTTCGTATCTTCTTTACTTCGTATTCACGGTAGCAAATCGATGCAAAGTTCAACCTCCCACTTGAAAAGCCTGGCGATTATGGTGAATGCCTTCTTTATTACAAACAGTGACCTTTTTTATTATCTATTATTATTGTTTATTCCTTGCCTTGATATAGGCAATATATATATATATATATATATATATATATATATATATATATATATATATATATATATATATATATATACTAGCTTTTGCCCGCGACTTTGTCCACGCAGAAGTCATCTCTGACAGAGTTAACTAGAAAAAGCAATGCAAGGTGTTGAAGGTTTGTCGCTAGGACGATAATCAACAGCGTCAGAAACTGGGATGCGGTCGCCGCCTTTTGCGATTTAGTTGTCTAACTTTTTTTTTTGGGACTAATCCCACCACACATTCCCACCATTGTAACTCCTGTAAGCCAGGATCCACAATGGTCACTATATAGACATTTATATTTATATAGATTTATATCTAAAATTGTAGCTCTGTCTAGTAGGATCCTGTGACAGACTCGATCCAAATTCGTACACGATCAGACAGTGATCACTACACGACGCGTCAGGGAGAACGCGCCATCTATTTAAACGGACGTCTGCGCTTGAAAGCGTGACGTCAATAGAAGATTCACCCATAGGGCTGCAAAATGTTGGTGGTGCATCAGGTGTATTCTGGATGGACAGATTCATCTCAGCGATGAAATCTTCTATCGCACACCGTCGATCAGTGTCGGTGTATCTAAACTTGCCATACCAGAGAGTAGATGACGCATTCACGTCAGCACCTATTATGATTTTACGGCCCGTGAAATACCGCAAAACATGGCGAAGATGGTGTAAATGTGGATTTACGGGGTCTGAATATTGAAAATAATAGCTCACAACGTAAACCCTACAGGATGAGAATGTAATCTCAGCGACAGCACAGTGTGACGGCATAAGATTTTGTAGTGACGTAACCGTAAATTTGGAACTTGCAACATAGATGCCGGCTCGTGCTTTGTTGTCCAATTGTACAACCCTATTACGTAAGCGAGTACTATGGTATTGTTCTTGTATAAGTACGATATCTAGATTATATTCCATAACTAGACGGTCTAGCTCTGATGTCGCTACCCTATCATTATGGAGATTTAATTGCCCTATATTTAAACTATCCATTTTTTTTTTAATAATTTGTATTGAGTACTAATTGTTCTAACTTTAACTTGTAGGTGGGGCAGTCCGATGCGCCACATAGATGATCATAAGGTTTTTTAAAACGTTTACACGACGCACATTTTGGTTTAAAATCTGATTTGTCTTTATTTGGCCAGGACTTCGTGATATGTCCTTCAGTACAGTGACCACACGTAGGTGTTTTTTCTGTACAGTACTTCGCGACATGAACGTGAACCTGGCAGTTTGAGCAACGTACTACTTCTAAATCATCGTAGAAGCGGCAGTTGGCCCAGTCTATAAATAGTTTTTCTTTTGTGGTTAACAGATGGACGCGCACTTCGCGATCAAGTTCGATGCCAATCCACTTCCGCCCATTCTGTAATTTTCTATTACGGATAATTTTCGTAGATTTAATGAATTCGTCCTCTTGAAGTGACATTTCGTCTTTAATATTTTGACGGTACAGTGCGACAAGGAACGCGTCGTCTTCCATAGAAATCGGCACGTCTTTAATTATTAAGCGAGGACGTCTACCTTTCGGTTTTTCTAAATGCAGGCCAGCGGCCTTTATAGCGTCGACTGATTCCAGTTTTTTAATCTGTCTCTCATTAGTAACGCGAAGGACGACACCCGATTTCGCGGCTTTTTTGACGCCTACTATTTGGAAACCATCATCGATAGGTTTGATTGCCTTCAGTAACGCTTGTTTGGTAGCTGAAGATGACGCGTAATCAGCTGTACGTTCGGCCGTGGGATATGCAATTACACAGGGAGCGCGCGACGAGCGAACCTCGAACTGTGGCACCACATTTGACAGTTTTAATTTTTCGGCGTAAGATGGTTTTTTAGTATCGTTTATAGGGAGTTTAGTTTGAACTTGGCTTAATTCTCGTTCGACGTTGGCCAGTTTAGTCTCATTACATTCATAGCCAGTTAGTCTCATTACATACATTCATTGATTTTAATGCTAAAATCGATACAATGGCCGTAATGCGTTGGGTGTAATCCATAATGGCAGTTTTATTTGCGTTATTCATACGTGAACCCTGATCATTTACGAGCTCATTTATTTTTGACAAAAAAGTTGATGCCTCGGAAACCAGCTCGCAATAATCAGCTTTTCCCGTGTCACTAACACTAAGTGGAGACGAGTTATTCGCAGTAGGTACCGGTATGGATTTCGTCTCGGGTGTAACGTATGCCGGAGACGGCTCATTGTAAAGGGCACGTCTGCTGTTACCGGCTGGTGGTGAGCGAGGTGTTAACTGACTCAAACGAAATACGTCGGCGCCACGATGAGGCGGTTCGCTATCATTATAACATTTAGGCATTTTAAGAACAACGATATAAATTAAACGAAGAAAATAAAATTAAATCCCAATGTCAATAATAACATAAAACTACCCACTACTTAAGAAAAATAAAAACTTACCGATTTTAACACTATTAAAGCATAAACAAGAACAAATACTTATCGTAATACACGTAATCGCGAACAAAACACAACAAATCACAATTGGAAACACTGCACAAGCCGATAGAATATCCTTAAAAGGACAAAACTATTTTTATTCTGCGCGCGAATCAACTTCGCACTGTACTAGGCTAAGGCGGGGAGGGGAATGAGAGATAGTTGTCTAACTGTGGAATTAGGCAAAAGGGTGGGTCCGAGAGAAAATACTCTAGGTTGACACGCTCTACCGTCCGGCTTCGACTCGAGATGATACCCGGTTGCGGTCGCCCTCGCACAACGTAGATGTACGTGTACGGCGCGCGTGTGTCTTATATAGACATAGCCGGTCACTAAAGAAAAAGGTGGTTCAAAGTTCTATTCATTCTACAAATTATATTGCCATTAATATACTATTTACGGTATGACCATGGGATAAAAATATAATTATCGCCACCCTTTATTTGACTGTTTTGTTTCACCAGCAGAGTTGCGACCTCGTTAGATATGATTTATTATTTGAGTTATAGAGTGAACATTTTTGAAGCTAAACTTAACCTGTATCTTAAACCATTAAACAAGAACCTATTGCTGTCTACTATGTGTATCGTGTGAGCTCTCACGCCGGCACTGGTCCCCACGACGGCACTGGTTCGGGGTTTATGGAGAGGGAGAAAGAAACACGTGTTTATTTATTTTTACCGAAGAATATTTGTACGTAATTTGAAAAGAATCGATAATGAAATTTTCTCCCCATACACACTTTGCCGCTTTGTTACATCCCCTTAGAGGCGGAATTCATAAAATCCTTTCATATTGAATCTCTATGTCATAAATAGAAACGTGCTTCAAAATTTAATGTTTCTAGCTTTAATAGTTTCGGCTTGGCGGTAAGCCGCTTCACAGGCCTAATTTACACAACCAGAGGGTGAAAATTGACAAATGCCGCATATTACCTTAGAATATTTGATTCGACTCGTAATTTGAAAAGAATCAATAAAGATTTTTTTTCTCCCCATACAAATTTTGCCATTCTGTTCCACCCCCTTAGGGGTATAATTTCGTAAAATCCGTTCTTAGTAAATTTCTACGTCATAGAAAGAAACCACTGTCAACATTTCAAGTTGCCAGCTTCAATAATATCGGCTTGGCGCTAATGTCTTAATGAATCGTCCAACCCGCTTTGCAGGCCTAATTAACACCCCCAGAGGGTGAAAATCAACAAATGCTGAAACACGTATTTATTTATTTTTACTGAAGATAATATGTATGTAATTTGAAAAGAATCGATAAAGATTTTTTTCATCGAACATTTTTTAAATTGACATAACTTTTTTATTTATAAACCAATTTACATAAAATAAAGCCTAAATGTTAAGTGAAGCTTACCATAATATATTTGTGAAAACCGCGTCGAAATCGGATAAGCCGTTTCTGAGATTAGCGTGCACAAACACACAGACAAACAGATAAACAGACAAAAATTTTAAAAATTATTGTTTTGGGTTCTATTAGTGTTGATAAAGGTCCCAGTAATTTTTTTTTTTCATATATCTTCCATGTACAGACAGCGACCCGTTACATTTTATTATATGTATAGCTATACGACCTGGGACAACTGCAGCTGTTGCCGTTTGGACTTTGGTCAACAATTACATTCCCAAAGAGGGTTGACATCTGGCAGGCGGCCGGTCATAAAACTATTGCCAATTACTTTTACAACATGTACTATGAAAGAACAGTATATAGTGTATCGACCCCAAGTAGTTGTGATAAGAGTAGGAGAATTATGATGATGATAAAAGAAAATATTTTATTAACATAATATGTACCTATATCTCCACTGCTGGACCGGATATATAACGATGACGTTATAAAATGACTAAATAAGTAATTATAACTGCTTTCATGCACGTTTTCGATATGAAATAACGATAAGATATATAAGAATTATGTCATCAATTTTAAGTTGTTTTGATTGTGAAAATAATCTGTAATAGTATTTTGAATTAGATTTTTTTAACACCAACCTTTTTATTTTCTTGCGGTGGACTATGGAGATGTTCGCGCCCAGCCAAATTGGTCCGGGGCGTCGGAAGAAGCGGCGCGCAGCCTCATAGACCCACCCTGTAAGCACCTCTCTTCGCCGTGCGAGTGGACCATCGGTACCCGATCTTTGCCTTCGGTCTTTTAACACCAACCTGAACGAAGGATGATTATTGTATCCCAGGGGACTTTACAAACATATAATTAACGCAGACAAATAACACCCAAACTCAGAGCAATATTTTGTGGATCGCACAAAATACTGTCCTGCGTAGGAATCGAAACCTACTGTATTGGAATGGAAGATCGTTATCTTAACCACTACGCTATCTGTGCATCATATCAGCTAATATACGTCCTAGTGCTGGGCTCGAGCCTCCTTTATAATGGAAGGCAAATTGACCTTTTTTTTTTTCTTTTTTTTTTTTATGTTCACGCTCGAGTGACAGACAAGGGGGTGTGTGGCACTCGCCGGCCGACTTCTGGACCGAAATAACCACTAAAACCACAGCGATCCCTTCCACGCTTTTACCCCCGTACTCTCCGGCACCCCTGCTGGAGAGATCGTCTACTGACATTCTATCCCCGACACCCCAACGCAAGGCCATCTGTCCACGTTCAGTCGACCATCAAGGCGGTGGGAGAAGCTGCGCGTAACGACGCCTCCGCCTCCCGGCCGCCGCCTGAGGCAAATTGACCTACTAAATCACATCGGTCAGACGTGTTGGTATAGGGTTTTGTTTCGAATTTTTATATCTCTTAGTCATCTTTCACGATCACCCACGGTATGGTTCTTCAAACGAGCAAATATTTAAGAATGCCATTAGCACCATCACTTACTTGTAAGTCATAAATATCTCTTAAAAGATGCACCAAAAGAGCGTATAGCATTCCTCTTCTATGTACGATAGCTCACTGCCATCGCCAATCCACTAACTAAGCGTGGTTATTACATTATCCTCAGCATTTGTAATGGAGATCTACATACCTCAGTAAAAGACGTAAGGTTAAATAATGATAACTACTTTCCGTGTGGTGGCGGAGTAAGAATACAATTCACCACCCCTTATCTTACCCGTGGATGATCGTAAGAGACGACTAAGGGATATAAAACGCATATAACATCTATGCAAGAGAAGGAAAACTCGAATAAAACCCTATACCAACACGTCTGACCAGCGTGGTGTAGTAGGTCAATTTCCCTCCCATTATGGAAGAGGCTCGAGCCCAACAGTGGGACATATATGAGCTGAGATGATGATTGCTGATGTCAATTATAATTGAAAAACAATTTAATATATGTATTTCGTCATCACTATCTACTTTTATCAAAAAATCTCATGATTCTTTTTTTTTTTTTTTTTATTTATTTCTGAACAATATTTAATTGTGTTGAAAATGTGATAGATATTAATACAATAGCGCTTAGTAATATAATAGTCATTAGAATATTAGTCAATAAATAAATTAAATTTTTGCATCATCACAAATCATTTACACTAGGTATACTAATCATTGACACTAGACATCTATTTAATAGGTACTTCTTTAATTTTATCTTACACTTATTTGTATAAACAGCATTTTTTAAATCTTTAGGCAACTTGTTAAATAACTGTACAGCTTGATAATGCGGGCCGTGTCTAACAACATCATACCTACTTGGGATTCATTTTTGTTTTAAAATCTTTTCTACGAGTTGCATCTGTCACTTGTCTCTCTTCACTTGTTTCAAAATTATTTATGTATCTAGAGAAATTTGTTATCTTTATATGAACTATAGGCATTTTCTTTTTTAACACGCTATGGTCTGGATAGCATTCGCCTCTACCATCCGGGTCGATGTAAGATTGGCGTGTGACCTACCTGTGAGCCTAGCATATAAAATGCCATTGGGTGTGTCCACTGATATCAATTCCTTGATATCGATGGTTTGTCAAACTGCACACATGGCGTAGTGGTTAAGATACCGACCTTCCGAGTCAGTGCCGTGGATTCGATTCCTACGCAGGACAATACTTTGTGCGATCTACAAAGTATTGTTCTGAGTCTGGGTGTAATTTGTCTGTGTTAATTATATGCTTGTAAAGTCCCCCGCAATACAAGGATTATTTCTTTAGTACAGGATGGTGTCTTTAAACAAAGATCGGGTACCGGTGGCCCGCTCGCACGGCATAGAAAGGTGCTTGTAAAGTGGGTCCATGGGGGTCGCGCTCCACCTGTTCCGTCACCCCCCGGACAGATTCGGCGGATCGTGGCCACTCCATAGCCCACTGCAAAATAAAAAAGAAGGGTGTCTTTAAAAAAAAAACCAAAGTGTCAGTGTATTTATAGTATACAATAATTTAGTACTCTTGGCAATCGCCACAATAATAATCAATTAATATTACGTGCGGGAGACATGTGGAATGCGAAACACGCTTGGCACAAATTATCTCATATTAATTAATCAACATATGAAACGCGTAATTAACTTCACTGCGTATTCTCACTTATTCGTGTAGTGAGGGAGTAAGAATAGCCGAACGAACGTCTGGTTAAGAAGATATACAATGCGAAAGTGGAAGGATGTAGGTACCGACTGGTACGGGGTGACCGAGACTAACCTACCTAGACCAGATTGGTCACGTACTGAAGGAAGGTGGAGTCAAGAGTCTCCGAAACCGGCGAGCGTGTATGAAGAGAATTATGAATGTTGAGGAAGTGAGTGAAGTATGCAAGGAAAAAGATCTCTGGCACTCGCTTCTCTCTGCCTACCCTGCAAGGGATATGGCGTGATGATATGTATGTATGTAGAAGGAAAACTCCAAATATATTCCTATACTAAAACATCTTTTTTTTTCTTTTGCAGTGGACTATGGATGGGGTCACGCCCCGCCAAATCGGTCCGTGGCGACGAGAGAGGCGGCGCGCGACCTCAAAAACTCACCTAGCAAAGCGCCTCTCTTCGCCGCGCGAGCGGGCCACCGGTAATCTATCTTTGTCTTCAATAGCCCGCCCGACGATTTACCCTCGCGGGTTCCTCTCAAGTCACGCGATGGCCTCACTTCGGGTGATCACCCGATGCTTCGGCTAGGGCGGCATCAGGCGCAGGTATTCGCGCCTGTGCCGCTCAGAGCGATATTAAATCGTCTGACCAGCGTAGTACAGTAGGTCATCCTAGAGCTTAGCAATGGTATGAATATAAACTCAAAAAATAACTCCGCTCTTACCCGAGGGAGTCGTAAAAATACTCTAAAGGTCTCAGGGAGAAATTAAGAAGTCACATTCTTCTGTGAAATGCCTAACACGTTATTGCACCAATACGCCTACGGCATTTGTAGTGGAGGCTAGGCTAACGTCCTCTAGCAGACGGTGATAGGCTGAATAATGATGATAAGATGTAACACATAGGCCTCATGGTATAATCACCGCACTTGGTAAACCAATTGGCGATTGCAATTGATTGATATTATCCAATAGAAATCTATTCTTTTTATTGCTTATGGTAGCAAACGATTAAGGAGCATATCAAGTGGTTTTGCAATACCACGGGTACAACTAGTCCACTGTCTTCCAATGAAAAACTAAGCCCATCCAGAAAGTTGGGCTACCGGCTTTCTCACAACATCACATTGCCACTACTCAGGCGTCAATTTTCTGCGAGAATGTGGTGTTACCTCGAGCAGACGGAACTACAGCTGTCAACAGTGTATCACTATTTTCTTGTCAATTCTGATGCTTAAATCCGTTTATAATATTACCACGAGTCACAAATAATGACGAATTTTATTTATAACTAGCTTCTGCACGCGGCTTCGCCCGCGTAAAAGGTTACTTTCCTAAAGTTTTTGATCCCCTATTTTTATTTTTGACCGTCGGTAATACAGTGCAACGGTATTACAATACTCAGGGTTGGAACTTCATTACTGGACTGCTAGATGGCGTTGAAGAAGCTAGATTTTGAGATTTTTTGACAAACAATTTTTTTATTTTTCATATAAAAATTTTGATTTTTTTTTAATAAAAAGTATCCTATGTTACTTTTAATACCTTCAAGAATATGTGTACAATGTTTCATGATGATCGGTTGAGTAGTTTTAGCGTGAAAGCGTAACAAACAAACTTACATTCACATTTATATATTAGTAGAGACTAGGGATTTGACATTACATAGGTTATCCATTGAAATTATTCAAATTTAACCATTCAAAGATAAAAATAAATCCATTTTATTATAAAAAAAAATACATATAATACTTATTTTACATGTCCCGAAAGCATTATGCAAAGTACACACGTGTCATTGTTGTATAATAAAGTTTAAGTGACAACATCGGGTTATATAAAAAATCTACCTATATTTTTTTATAAATGTGTCGTTTCTAAGGAAAAATCAAGGTTATAAAAGTAATAATAATGTATTTGGATGTGGTATTACATGGATTTTATTAATATTATACTTGGTTAAATATTTATCATCATTATCACAGCCCCATAATGTCCCACTGTTGGGCTCGGGCCTCCTCCGTAATGGGAGGGCAATTAACCCACTATACCGCGCTGGTCAGACATGTTGGTGTAGGGTTTTGTTTCGAGTTTTCCTTCTCTCGCATAGATGTTATATGCGTTTTATATCCCTTAGTCGTCTCGTACGATCACCCACGGGTAAGATATGGGTGAATAGTATTCTTACTCCGTCACCACACGGAAAATATTATTTAAGTATATTTCCTTAAGACCTTATTTTCCCATATGGTAACTATTAAGAATAGAAAATGTTGACCACTATTTCAATAGATTCGTTTATGCATATTCCATTATTTCGTTCGATTCGATTATGCATATAACATCTATAAAAGAGAAAGAAAACTGGAAATAAAACCCTATCTACACGTCTGACCACCATATTTTTTTTTTTTGCGGTGGGCTATGGACGTCGCACCCCGCCAAATCGGTCCCTATCTACACGTCTGACCACCATGGTGTATTAGGTCAATTTCCCTCCTAATGTAGTCCTCTACATTCAGCCTCTTGGCTCGAGCCCAGAAGTGGGACGTATATGAGCCTAGATAATTATGAATTCGTTAATATTTAAATTATGCACATTAATAAGACCGAATAACTTTTTCCAAATTACAATAGAGATAAAAAAAGAGAACTTAATAATAAAGAAAAAAAAGATAGTCATAATAATTAAAAATAGAAATGAAATAGGTAGTTTAGAAGAGATCTTCGCTGATCCGTGGTTTTAATTTACAGAGAACAAACAAATATATATATGAATGCTAATATTATTCAAAAAAAAAATATGTACCTGAAAATCAAGAGCATAAACTATTATTACATAATAACAAGTACTATTGCGTTGTAAGTGCCGGAATTATTTGTCTGACAAGTAAAAAAAATATGTATAGGGTTGTCAGTACTTATTGAAAAACATATGTGATTATGCAATAGGTTCATTTTTGAAGTGAAAACTTCTTTAGGCGCTTTGAGCGTTTTTGGAGGGGAAAAACTTATAGGTTCGCGTCACCGACATGCTAATGCTAATAGTATATCTATAGCTATGAGTAGTGTTTTTATATAGATAAATGAATAATGAAAATAAAGAATTTATTTTCAAATATTTTCAATATTCATATCAATATTGCAAATATTGATATGAATATTATTATTATTGATATGAATATTATTATTTAAAAGTATGGCATTATTTATTTTTAATTGTATTTTTAATATTTAACCTTTATGTCATGAAATGAGTATCATTGTGGTTTAAAGGTTATCTTACTAGCGTGATAAATCGATTCCTAGATGTTCGATAATATTTTTTATTTTTATATAAAAATTAGAAAATTATTAATATTTCAATTAGTCTTAAGTTAATAGTTTTCACTTCTATCGGCAGTCCCCATGACTGCCTGTTGTTTTTTTCTTAGAATTATGATGTAAATCTATTTATTTGGATTTTTATCGTGTTTATATTTGATTTCTACTTTCTTGACGGTTCGAACTCTGCAGTGTCCATGATCACAAGAGGATTAAAGCGTTTCACGTCCAATAAGTCATCATTATTACAGAGATATCTATCTAAAAACTTCATAGAGGTAAAAATGAAACATAAAAACCGGAAAGAAATAAAATAAAATAAAACACATAGGTTTTTTTTGTTTACATGATAAACATTAGAAATTATTAGATAAATCTTATTGATCTATAACTAAACTAGTTCTCCCGATCCTAGGTTTCAATCCTGCGTCAATAAATCCCAGGTTTCAATCCTGCGTCGTCCTGTTTGTCCTGTCCTGGTTTTGCTTTACTCGTTCTATGAAATAGGTTTGGAATAGCGACCACTTAGTGATGACACAGATCTTTACAAAAAGAAATGGTGTAATATGGTGAAATGGTGATACATTATATTTCTGTTTATTTCTGTCTGTAAAAATCTCATTCTCCTGCTCTTATCCCAATTACATGGGGTCGACGCAATATGTACTTTATTATTTACTTATTATTTACTTGTATGTTATTGGCAATAGTTTTATGACTGGCCGCCTGCTTGATTTCGACCCTTCTTGGAAATATAATTATTGACCAGACAGCATCAGGTGAAGTTGGCCTAAGGTGATGTAAAACTCTTAGTCATCTTTTACGACATCCACGAGTAAAGTAAGGGTTGGTAGTATTCGTAGCCACTACCGTACACTAGTTGTCTGTTAAAATCTACGTAAGGATAAATAAAAACATGATACTAAACGAATACAAAGCAGACCCAGAAGAATAATTTGTGTATTATAGAAAAAAATAAAATGCATTAAGATAAACCATTTCCTCTCTAAAAAACAAAACTTGCTCAATGACGACTATTCTGCAGTCGTTACCTAAGAATGATGTTTTGCATTATTTTCTCATACCATTTGGTTAGAGTAGTATGCTGTGTGGTAGCGGCTTCTAATACTACCCACCCTTGCTTTGCTCGTGGATGTCGTAAAAGACGACTAAGAGCCTTTTAACGACCTGGACCAACTCTATCTAAAGCCGTTTGGTCATCAATTACATTCCCAAGTAGGGTTGACGTCAGGCAAGCGGCCGGTCATAAAAATATTGCCAATAACTTCTACAATATGTACTATGAAAAAAGAGTACATACTGTATCGACCCCAAGTAACTGGGATAAGAGTAGGAAAATGATGATTTGGTTGGAGTAGTAAATGAAAACGATAAATATATATATAAAAAAGGGATGAAAATATATAGAGCAAGTGACAACCCTAACTATGAATGAACATTTGACAGATCATATTGACCGATTTGTCACGACCGCGACCGATGTTTGACATTGAATACGTAAAACAGTCTAGGTTTTTTTTATTAAACCACAACATTAAATATCTTGCTTTTACTAGTGATATGGCTAGAGTTAGATATTAGTAAAAAGTTCCGGGTTTATTTGTATGATAAGAGAGGCGGTTAATTCGATAATTAGGGTTGTCAAAAATAATTTATTTAAATTTTTTTATAGTTTCATGCATTTGTCAACGGAGTAAGAGACTGAAACTGTGAAGTGAGGAGGCTGTATCGTAACCATATTTCTATAATATAACTGAAGACATTTCCAAATAATGCGTTTTTATTCCATATTATTTTTCTAGCCCATATAAAACCCAGTGGTTTGAGTTCTGCTTCTCTGGTGGTGAGATATGCTAAAGTCTCCAAGTCAAAATATATTTATGGAATTCATTATTTACTCTGCCACCGAAGACAAAGATCGGGTACCAGTGGCCCGCTCGCACGACGAAGAGAGGCGCTTTTCAGGGTGGGTCTATGGGGTCGCGCGCCGCCTCTTCCGTCGCCCCGGACCGATTTGGCGGGGCGTGACCACCTCCATAGTCCACCGTAAAAAAGGCATTCTTTACTCCTTCTTCCATTTATTTGCTTTACAAATAAATTTTATCCTAGTTGGATAGTTACATAATATATTAATTTATTATTTATAATAGTAAATATTCTACGTATAACTATAATAGCAAATATATAATAACAGGCAATCTATACAGAGGACGACCGCTTAAGAGATGGCAGGACGTGATCATCACGACGTGTATATATGCTTAGATTATTTATAAAAACTTGATTACGAGTGCAAAATTATTGTCACACATGGGATTCGAACCCACACATATTGGAAATCCGTTCCAATCGTGCTACCACTTACACCAGTGTGAGCCGTTGTATTACATTCAATTGTCGCCTCGTATTATATTTTCATCTTTAAATGAGACGTGTGCTACACCTCACGTTGGTGTAAATGGTAGCACTATTGAAACGGATTTCCAATAGGTATGGGTTCGAACCCCATGTGTGACAATCATTTTTTGCTCGTAATCAAATTTTTATAAGGAATATTTGTATGAGTAAGCTTTACCTCTATATAATTATGTAAATTTATATATCAAGTAAATTGTTATTCGCCGTCTATTACATTACCATTCATTACTCACTACGGTGTAAATGAGATATTTAGACAAAAATATAAATGATATAATCACAAATGATTAAAGTATTACTCCCTTATTTTGTAACTACAAAAATATTTGTGGTGTGGCATTACAATGACTACATTGTAATAAGAAATATGTATGTATATTATCATTCTCCTGTTCTTATACTAATTACTTGGGGTCGATGCAAATATGTACTCCTCTTTCTACATATTGCAAAAGTTATTGGCAGTAATTTTATGACCAGCCGCCTGCCTGACGTCAACCTTCCTTGGGAATGTAATTGTTAACCAAAAGGCATAAGGTGGTGTGTTAACCCAGGTCGAAATAAGGCTCTTGGTCGTCTTTTACGACATCCACGAGCAAAGTAAGGGTTGGTAGTATTCGTAGCCGCTACTACACAGCTACAATATATATATATATATATACATATATATGTCAATTATAGTCAAGAGAGTATTGGTGTAAAGATGCGAAAGGGAATGCTCCGATGGTTCGGACATGTGGAAAGAATGCCGAACGAACGTCTTGTTAAGAAGATATACAATGCGAAAGTGGAAGGATGTAGGTACCGAGGGAGACCGAGACTAACCTACCTAGACCAGATCGGTCAGGTACTGAAGGAAGGTGGAGTCAAGAGTCTCCGAAACCGGCGAGCGTGTAAGAAGAGAATTATGAATGTTGAGGAAGCGAGTGAAGTATGCAGAGATAGAGTTCTCTGGCACTCTGTTCTCTCTGCCTACCCTGCAAGGGATATGGCGTGATAATATGTATGTATGTATGTATGTATGTCAATTAAAACTAAGTTTTAATTGACTTATCTGAGATGAAAGAAAGCTATCCTTAATGAATACAGGATACATTTTTATTTACGCTTTTTGTTACTTATCGCCACATATAGACGAATGTTAGTTCTCTTTTACTAGACAACGATTGTTTTAAAAATAAGGTTTTGGATTAGTTTTAATATTATGCTAATTCATAAGTTAGTTTCTTTTATTTAGAGGTGGATTCAGTAACTATTTTCTGTTTCAATAGCTAACAAGATATCTTATTATCAATATAACAGAATCATACATAGATTTTGTCGCGTAATATTGATCATACTTTTTGAAGTAAACCGTGTACAAGTTATGAATTTGCTATTTCTAATAGTTAACTCGTGTTCGGTTGCCGCTTCTGGGATCTGGTCCAGCCATAATCTTTTGCTTTTTTTTTTTTTAAATTTTATATTATATCGTGTTTTTAAGAGCATAACTGAGGCGAATTTTTTTTTTTTTATCATACAATTTTTTATTTATTTTTTATTTTTTATAAAAATGTCATCATCATCATCGTGTGTGGTAGCGGCTACGAATACTACCAATCCTTTGCTCGTGGATGTCGTAAAAGACGTCTAAGAGCCTTATAACGACCTGAGCCAACTCCATCTGATGTCGTTTGGTCAACAATTACATTCCCAATGAGGGTTAACGTCTGGCAGGTGACCGGTCATAAAACTATCGCTAATAACTTTTACAATATATACTATAAAAGAAGAGTAGGTACATATTGTATTGACCCCGAGTAATTGGAATAAGAGTAGGAGAATGATGATGCGAGGAACCTATTCCATTACGATAAATTATCATTTTAGGTTTTTATTTCATATTTTATTTGTATGCAAGGATAGAGTTCTCTGGCACTCTGTTCTCTCTGCCTACCCTGCAAGAGATAAGGTGTGATGATATGTATGTATTTTATTTAAATATCAAATAGTTACAGTAGTATAATAACTTTTAAAAAATTTGCTCCAGTATTTGTCGCTTATTACTCAACGGTGACATTGGCACACATACTTCAGTGTTCCCGGTAAAACAGTGATGATATCTATATTAATACTTAACTAAATTTGCTTTGTCACATTTTTCTGGCATTAACAATTTTGTTTTTAATCATCATACAAATTTATCAAACTATCTACCTTCATCCGTCTCTACAAAAGGCTGGAAAAGGGCCGCAATTTTTTTATTAAATGCCCTACATCCTCTTTTTGTAGGCTATGGTCTAGACACACGCCGTCCATTCCATTCGGAGCTATGGAAGTGCGACACGTGGTCTCATAACACACCATATTCTCTCCCCATCGGGCTGGCCACTGGTATCGCATTCTTGATATCCGTGGCCAGCCCCATAAAAAAAAACAAAGCACTACATCTTGTATCATTATTCTCCTACTCTTATCCCAATTACTTGGAGTCGATAGAATATATACTCTTATTTCATAGTAGGTTGTAAATGTTATTGGCAATAGTTTTATGACCGACCGCCTGCCAGACTGCAACCGTCCTTGGGAATGTAATTGTTGACCAAACGGCATCAGATGGAATTGGTCCAGGTCGTTATAAGGCTCTTAGTCGTCTTTTACGACATCCACGAACAGTGAAAGGGTTGGTAGTATTCGTAGCCGCTACCACACAGCAAGAACTTCATCCTGCAATAAGGAAATAATCCTTATCATGCGGAGGGTACTTTAAAAACATAATTAAAGGACCCAATTTTTTTTTTTTTTTAATTTTTTTTTTTTAATTTTTCAGACAAATTACACCCAGACTCAGAACAATACTTTGTGGATCGCACAAAGTATTGTTCTGCGTGGGAATCGAACCCACGGCACTGGCACGGAAGGTCGGTATCTTAACCACTACGCCATCTGTGCAGTCTATTCTAGATTACAATCTATTCTAGAAAATTTTCAGAATGAACAGCGTCTGTATTGATAATCATAAACTACAATCTGTTTTTATATAATGACTATACATATTTCATATTGCACAATTCAAGATATATACACCATCATAGTTCAAGAAACTTTAAGTGGAATATTGTTCGAGTATAAACTTGAACTTTTATGACTCATATCGACACTTAGGACAATCCTTACAATTAATTGGCTATCACTTATGATATTAGGGGCCCATTGTTTAAACGATAAATTTCTATTCACTTTTTTATTGCTTATAGTACATTATCAAATAGCATACTTCATCATCATCATCATCTCAGCACATATATGTCCCACTGTTGGGCTCAAGCCTCCTCCATAATGGGAGGGAAATTGACCTACTATACCACGCTAATCAGACGTGTTGATATAGGGTTTTGTATCGAGTTTTTCTTCTCTGGCATAGATATTATATGCATTTTATATCCCTTAGTCGTCTCTTACGATCACCCATGGATAAGACAAGGGGTGCTGAATTGTATTCCTACTCGGGCACCACACGCAAATTAATAAAAAAAAATATTAAATAAAAATTTAAAAAAAACTACTTTTTTTGTGTGACTTAGTTGTTAGCCTCAGATGCCTATGACAACTTAACTACCGCGGACTGTGGGTGAGCGCTAAGTGCCGCTGAGGGCGACCCGAAAAAAAAAACCACCAATCTAGAGTCCCATATACCTATTGTCTTCCGTCGTCCTCAACTGATTTGGCGGGGCGAGGCTACTCCATAGCCAACATAAAAAAAAATAAGAAGAGCTCATGTATTGTTATCAATAATTATTTTAAATAATGTCCAAACAAGGAAGCCTTGAATTGTTATCATTACGTTAATATTTAATTATATGCCTCGGTCCCTTTGACCTTGGCGCGAACAAAATAATAGGTGTTACCTAATTCTGTTATCGTCTCATTATTAATATTTGACCTTGTCCATTAATAGATTAACATTCCAATAATTGTTTATGGTCAGGAACTTAATAAATCTACTAAACTAGGTAACTTAGGGTACCTAGTCAGACGTGTTAGAATATGGTTTTATTTCGATTTATCCTTTTCTTAGAAATATGTTATATGCATATTCCTTTAGTTATCTTTTACAATACCCAGGAGTAAAAAAGAGGATTGTAAATTATATTCTAACTCAATTACCGCACGGATAATAGTTATATTAACATTTTTATAGTAGTTATTTTCTACTGTATGTAGAAAATATGAAAATACTGAATAGATGGTGTAGTTATTAAGGTACCAACCTATCGTACCAGTGTCATGGGTTCGATTCCCATGCGGGACAATACTTTGTGCAATCCACAAATTGTCTTGAATCTGAGTGTAATTTGTGTCACTTTAATTACATGTTTGTAATTTTGTTTTCATTTAAAAAAAAAAATAGTGAATTTTTAAAGAGATATGAATATAAACTAGATATGTATAAAAATGTATGTATTTTCCGTACGGTGAATTTTTAATTGATATAATGAAAATCATATTAAACAAGGACATTACCGAGAATATCTATGCAGACCAATCAATATGCACCGAAAACAAAGATCGGGTACCGGTGGCCCGCTCGCATGGCGAAGAAGAGGTGCTTGCAGGGTGGGTCAATGGGGTTGCGCGCCGCCTCTTCCGTCACCCCGGACCGATTTGGCGGGGTGCAACGTCCATGGCCCACCACAAAAAAAAAAAAAAAAAAAAAAAAAAAAAAAGGTAGTTAATAATGTCAGAGATTATTGGAGTTTACTACTTAAGAATCGATTTTCATATAAGGCGCCCGGTATGAGCAAAATTTGAGGAGTAAAATCTAGTGATCGAATGACCTCGTTACGTTTTTGGTGCGCAACCTATTCTGCGCACCTTTCACTTTCTGACGTGAGACTTGAACGTGAACGTGAGAATACTTCATTGAACAGTTTTAATAAATGTAAATAAAAATATATATATTATTTTTAGTCAAATGAGCTTTTTTGCGCCTGTTTTGATAATCGTACTTAAGGAGTAAACTCCAGTCGTGCGTCGGTGCTGACACACACACTTTTTTTTACTTAATAGTGACAGAAAGTACTAGAATATTTGTAATTATGATAGCGACATTGTTCATGTTGATGTTTAGCCAAATGGATGAAACATTTATATATATATATAAATAGTCTGTTGACTCGTTGATAACTATGCAATGCACGTGTTAATGTAATGGCCACGCCACTTAAACTGGATATAACTTCCTGCAAATCTGTATGAGATAAAACGTATATAAATAGAATTGTTAAATACCTTTTGAACTTAATAAAACTTTGATTAAATATGATCATATTCAAATCATACATACATATCATCACGCCATATCCCTTGCAGAGTAGGCAGAGAGAACAGAGTGCCAGAGAACTCTATCCTTGCATACTTCACTCGCTTCCTCAACATTCATAATTCTCTTCATACACGCTCGCTGGTTTCGGAGACTCGTGACTCCACATTCCTTCAGTACGTGACCAATCTGGTCTAGGTAGGTGAGTCTCGGTCTCTTCCGGTACCTACATCCTTCCACTTTCACATTGTATATCTTCTTAACCAGACGTTCGTTCGGCATTCTTTACACATGTCCGAACCATCGGAGCATTCCCTTTCGCATCTTTACACCAATATTCTCTTTCATACGTACTCGCTCTCTTATGATATGTATGTATGTATGCATATTCAAATCAAATCAATTATTACGCATAAGCCCCATAAGGGCATTCACATATTTTCAATTTTACATCTTGTTTTTTTAATCAATTGAAATTAATCTACAACATCGGAAGCGGCAACATACAGAGAAGATCCGGTAAAAACTCAGCGGGCTCGTCATTTTTGAAGTTATACCTCTTTTGGTGCGTCAAGAATAAATGATGAGAGAAAATTTTTACGATATGCGCCGGCACATCGTCACGAAAACCTGACACCCTGAAGTTAGCTATAGTGAAAAGGAATTGGCTCAGCTTTTGCTGTCACAAGAACAGCGCTGATTTTCAGCCATCCCCGAGAATCTATTGTATTGTGTATGTTTAAATGTGTGTGTGCCTGCGTGTGTGTATGTGTTTGTGTGTGTGTGTGTGTGTGTGTGTGTGTGCATGAGCGTGTGTATGCACGTGTGTACGTGTATGTGTGTGCATGTGCAAGTGTGTGTGTTATACTACTGTGTGTTACTATGCATGGTATAAGATAGTGCATTAGCAATTGTTTTAGCACTGTATTTCACATTTTCTTGTAATATAGCAACAATAACAGTTTACGTAAAACCTTAAAATTCCCTGAACTTTTTTAATAAATGAACGGGACAGGAGGTTGTAAATTATAACATAATTTAAAACCTTAGTTCCAAACATATATTCATATCTATTGCTCAGATTAGGCAGTGACCAATCTCATATTTTTAGATCTGATAATATTATTAACATATATTATGTTAGCCATTAAAGGAATTTATCAAATGATTCGGATGTAATCACAAACAGGAAATAAGATCACCGGCGAGACGAATATTAAAGCTAAAATTTGCAAAGTCATTATAACAATGAATCAACATATTTTATGATAAAACGATTGGAATAGAATGCAAATCTCACTCATAAATAAGAATTTTTTATTCTTCATTGCTTCTTCACAGCACACACATGGATCTTTCACTATATGCATGTAGCACGTCTAATTACAAACAAAACCAATCAACTCATTATTAAGGGTTTAGTTTCAAATATTTTGCTTTCTATGTGGTGACTGAATCATCATCATTCTCCTACTCTTATCCCAATTACTTGGGGTCGGTACAATATGTACTCTTCTTTCATAGTACATATTGTAAAAGTTATTGGCAATAGTTTTATGACCAGCCACCTGCCAGACGTCAACCCTCCTTTTTTTTTTTTTTTTTATTGGACTATGGATGCGTCTCGCCCCGCCAAATCAGTCCGGGGTGACGGAAAGGCGGCGCGTGACCCCAAAGACCCACCGTAAAACTCCTCTCTCTTCGCCGTGCGAGCGGACCACCGGTACCCGATCTTTGTCTTCGGTGGGGACGTCAACCCTCCTGGGGTATGTAATTGTTGACCAAACGGCATCAGATGGAGTTGGCCCAGGTCGTTATAAGGCTCTTATTCGTCTTTTACGACATCCACGAGCAAAGTAAGGGTTGATAGTATTCGTAGCCGCTACCACACAGCACACATTATATCTATGCAAGAAAAGCCCCAATCCGTAAACCAATCTATCTGGGCCGTAATATATTATGCTAATATACGTTAATATCCATCTTATTGTAGATATAATAGAATCACGAGCTCAGCAGTAAGACATATATATCTACTAAGATAATGATGATTTAAAGTATTATTCTCTACATTTTCATTCAATGAATATAATGAGAATCGAACAAAAAACGTAAACAATTATCATTTAATTAAAAAGAAAAACATCGTAATAAAATCGTATGGCAAGCCATCTAGCCATCATGTTTTAGAGAGTTTCTTTGTCTCATTTTCAAAAGAGATTAATTAGAATTGAACCTATGAAATTTGGCACTGTAACTGTTTGGGCATTTGACACTACGCCATTTTTGCAGTTCATTTGATAGCAATACCCCTGATTTTGAAATTATCAATAGAATATATGTAATCCTTATTGGTTTAATAATAACCCACTTTTAGATAACTTTTGTTGAATTACAATTGAAAGATAAGAAAATTAGTTCAAAAAACATCAACATCTCAGCTCATATATGTCCTATTTGCTGGGTTCGGGCCCCTCCCCAATAGGAGAGATTAAACTGTATGCACTGCACTAAAGAAATAATCTACAAGGATTGCGGGGGACTTTACAAACATATAGTTAACGCAGACAAATTATACTCAGACTCAAAATCACAGAATTATTTTTTTTATTTTTTTTTATTATAATTTTTTTTTTTTTTTTTATGCGGTGGGCTATGGACGTCGCACCCCGCCAAATCGGTCCGGGGTGACGGAAGAGGCGGAAGAGGCGAATAAATTATTGTCCTGCGAAGCGCTTGAACCCACTGGCAAGGAAGGTCGGTATCTTAACCACTAGATCATCTGTGCAATGAATTTTAAATATGTTGTATTGAAGTCATCGTCATGCCCCTGCTCTTATCCCATATTGCAAAAGTTATTACCAATAGTTTTATGACCGGCCGCCTGACTGACGTCAACCCTCCTTGGGAATGTAATTGTTGACCAACAGAATAAGTTAATGTTGGCCTAGGATATAAAGCTCTTAGTCGTCTTTTACGACATCTACGAGCAAAGTAAGGGTTGGTAGTATTCGTAGCCGCTATCATACAGCAAAAATCTGTTATATTGAAGTATTAGTAAATAAATTAACCATATGTTTATTTAAAAAAATATAAACGGAATATAGTTGATAATCTTTGATATAATCAAATATTCTCGGAACTAACGCGGAATTTTGATGACTAAGTTTTTCAGGCAAATGCTGCGTCGAAAACAACAAGCTGAATATAAAAACAATATTTATGTACTATATATTATATCTATAACGCCATTCAATGTCGCATTACATGATCTCAATTGCGCAGTACAAATAAAACCCTTTGTGATTTTTATTGTTTTATACCTGAAAATATTCGGCGTACATACATTTTAAACATACCTAATAATTACACAGTATTCAAAATGTATGTAAGATTAATTCTTTGTAATTTTAGATTAGTTCTTCTGGTTTTTATTGTTTGTTTTTTTTTTTACAATTAGTTACTTCTGCAAAATTGTATTACATAATTATTTAGTTTTATAAACTATAAAAACTTGATTACGAGCGAAAAATGTATATTTTTTTTATAAATGCAAAATTTTAGTAATTTGTATAACAGGGTCGTGTAATCGTTTAATACAATTCTAACTGCAAAGTTAGAGTATTAAATCTGTATCCATCAGCCCGTAAAGGTCCACTGTTGGACATAGGCCTCCCCACGAGAATGCCATCTATAACGGTCCTGTGCCACTTGCATCCAACGATTCCTGCGACCTTGATGAGGTCATCAGTCCACCGAGTGGGGGGTCGTCCTACCCTGCGTCGTCCGATTCGTGGTCGCCACTCGAGAACCTTTTTTCCCCAACGGTTGTCGGTTCGCCGAGCGATGTGGCCTGCCTATTGCCACTTCAACGTGCTAATCCTTAGGGCTATGTCGGTTACACCCGTTCTTCTACGGATTTCCGTATTTTGGATTTTATCACGTAGAGAAATACCGAGCATAGCCATCTCCATAGCACGCTGAGTGACTTTGAGCCTTTTTATGAGGCCAACATTTAGAGACCACGTTTCAGTGCCGTAAGTCATCGCTGGTAACACACAGTGGTTATAAACCTTTGTTTTCAGACACTGCGGAATATTAGACGAGAAGATCCTCCTAAGTTTCCCGAACGCTGCCCAGCCGAGTTGGATTCGTCGGCTGACCTCTTTCTCGAAATTGGATCTACCTAATTGGACTGTTTGTCCTAGGTAAATATAGTGATCGACAACTTCGAGAATCGCATTCCCAACCAGGACCGGTACAGAAATGACATGAGCATTAGACATGATTTTCGTCTTGTCCATGTTCATTTGCAGCCCTAATAGTTGAGAGACCTTGCTGAGGTCATTGAGCATGGTGCCAAGCTCCTCCAGGGATTCTGCCATGACTACGATATCATCTGCGAATCGAAGGTGAGTGATGTATTCGCCATTGATGTTGATGCCGAGCCCGGTCGAGTCTAAGAGCTTGAAGACACCTTCCAGCGCAGTGGTGAACAGTTTCGGAGAGATAATGTCTCCCTGTCTCACGCCTTTCTGCAGCTGGATCGGTTTCGTACTCTTATCCTGGATGCGGACCGACATAGTAGCGTCTTTATACAAACACTTCAGCACTTCGATATGTCAATTGGAAATCAATTTGGAACCTCTGAAGGGACTGCAGCACTGCCCAAGTTTCGACCGAATCAAAGGCTTTCTCATAGTCCACAAACGCTAGACACAGAGGCCGATTATACTCCGCGTCCTTCTGTATAATCTGGCGTAGCGTGTAGATGTGGTCTATGGTACTATAACCTTTTCGAAAACCGGCTTGTTCGGGTGGCTGGAAGTCGTCTAACTTGCGCGAGAGTCGGTTCGTAATAACTCTTGAAAACAATTTGTACACGTGGCTCAGGAGATGGGTCTGTAATTCTTTAAAAGCGTTTTATCGCCCTTCTTGAAAAACAGCACCACCACACTCCTGGTCCACGACTCTGGAACGTCGCCCCCAAGAATGACAGAATTAAACAACTTCTGTAGGGCTTTTATAACTGTCTTGCCGCCTGCCCTCAGAAGCTCTGTGGTAATTCCGTCATTTCCCGGTGCCTTTCCATTCTTTAATTGTTTTAGAGCCATTCTGATCTCGTACAAGCTGACGTCCAGGATTTCTTCGGGTGCCGAGTTAGCTTGGATCTGGGGTCTTGGACCAAGCCGACAACAGGATTCAGGGATGATTTGTACAACTGCTCATAGAACCTTTCGACCTCTCCCAAGATCTCAATCTGGGATGAAATGACAGTACCGTTATCGGTCTTCAGCTTAGTCATTTGGCTCTGCCCAATATACAAATCTCGTGCGAACACTTTGGAGCCTCGATTTCGCTCTATCGCCTCTTCAATACGCAGTGTATTGAATCGGCGAATATCGCGTCGCATAGATTTAGAGATTTGTCTATTAAGCTGCCTGAGTTCGGACCAATTGACTGAAGACTGTACCGTCATTTCCTTTCTCCTCTCCATGAGTCTGGTCAGAAAGCTTTGGTTCAGGTTCTGATATTGGACAGTTGTAGGTCGGAGTGTAGACCTCATCAAGCGGGACCGCTCGACTTTCGTACGGAGATTCAATGTGCCTCGAACTATTCGGTGATCACTCCCAGTTTTAATCCTGCTGATCACAGAGACATCATTGAATATTTGTCGTTTGTCCGTCAAGATGAAGTCTATCTCATTTTTAGTGGATCCATCAGGGCTAATACAGGTCCACTTCCTTTGTGGCCGTTTCTTGAAGAAGGAATTTATCATGAAGAGGCCTTCCTTCTCCAAAAAGTCGGCTAGTTTTTGGCCCCTTTGGTTTCTCTGTCCAAATCCATATTGCCCCACTCTCAACTCATCGTCTGTCCTTTTGCCTAGTTTTGCGTTGAAGTCTCCCATAACTACCGTGAAGTGGGTTTTGGACGTGTGGATGGCTTTCGAGATATCCTCGTATAAGGCCTCCACTCCGTCGTCGGAGTATGTCGAAGTCGGTGCGTAAACCTGTATGACCTTCAACGAATACCGTTTGGTAATTCTGAGTATAAGGTACGCTACCCTTGTTGACACATTTTCGATCCTCTCCACGTTCTCTACGAGAGACTTACGAACGATAAACCCTACACCGCCTTAGGATGGGTGATCTCCCTCCCGGTAGAACCTTAGAAATTCCTAGCACCCCCTGCCCCGCCACCAACAGGCCCACTACCAAAATGAGCCCGTGGAACAGCGGAACTGCCGTGACTTTTTCTACATCCATATTTATTTTGAGGGGGTAATAATGTTAAAATCGCCACGCTTGGTGAGCGGATTGGCGATGGTGGTAGATGTTATTAAGTTTCCCGGGAGATAGCCGCTGCCCAATCTCTCGGTGAGACCCTTAGCCGATTTTTACGACTCCCACGGGCAAGTAAGGGGTGACGACCTTTGTATTCTATTCCCGTCGCCACACGGGTAAATCTGTATAATGTGTAAATATATTACACATATACAGGGTAGATGGCACACGTCTTCTTTAAAGGCGCAAATATAATACGAGCCAAAGATTGAATGTCATATAACAGCTCACGTTAGGAATAGTAAACGAATTTCCAATAGGTGTGGGTTTGACTCCCATGTGTGACAATCAGTTTTTGTTCGTAATCAAGTTTTTATAGATAATCAAGCATGTTAAATGCTATATATCAGTAATTTGTATTACAGTTTGTTGGCAGATTAAGCTCCCTGGTTTATTACTTTCACAATTTTCCATAATATGAATATTATTACATTATTATTACTAAGTTGAATTAATATATTTTTCTATGATATTTACGATTAAGTGATGAAGGTATGTAACACTACATATAAAGAAAATAAGAAATAAATTCCTATACTTTACAAAATGGTATAATATGTCAATTGCCTAATGATTTCTATCCTCCCGTGACCATGAATGCTGTAAAGCGTTCGAAACGTCGGAAAATTAAAAAAATCAAATATAAACGCTATAAAATTCGTAAAAATAGTTTTATTTCAAATAAAAATTACCTTTTTAGATATGCAATAGAAGGGCATATGAAAGTATATGAGATCAAAAAGGTGCTGTCCGAGGTCGGTTACACGAAAAATGTACATAATAACCCTTGAAACTCATTTAGGGAATAACTGAAATTTAACATGGTAGGTTATTTATAAAAACTTGAATACGAGCGAGAAATGAATGTCACACATGGGACTCGAACTCACACCCATTAGTACGAATCCCACGTGTGACATTCATTTTTTGCTCGTAATCAAGTAATTTTTTTTTATATTCTTAACACTAGAAGGGCCGCGCATCATACTATACCTTTAGGGTTGTAACAGTTTCGAAACTGCATATTTGGGTAATGAAATATCGTTTGAACGGTTCTCGTCTTTACCTAGATGCGGAAATCCACCACATAGGTATTTACTCTTGACATCCACAAGCAGCTAAACTTTATGCCGAATTTAACATAAATAAAAACAAAAATGCCTGTATTAGTTTGAAGAAATCGTTGTTTACTTATCTAATCTAACTAATCGTTGTATTCTTATATGCCGTCATATTGACGGTGTGGTGGTGGTCTTAGTAGGTATCTGTAAAAGAATCTCATATACAACATATAGTTTAATATTTTTTTATTTAGATTTAGTCTAATAATAGCAAATTAGGAAAAGTCATAAAATATGAAAAGAAACAAAAACATAGTTTGTAAAATATTTAGGAATGAAATCGCCGTGCGGTCAAATTAACGGTCTTGGTCTTTCTAGTGTTAAAAAAAAATACTGCCATTTTTTTTTTGTCATTCAATATCGGCAACCCAGGTGTTTACTAATTACGTTATCATATACATCGTACTACCGTATTTCCCCCCCAAAATATCCAAGCTTTAACAAACAATATCGCAATATATTATGAAATACATTATCAGTTACTATTCGATAACACTTTATCAAACGTTATTTGTCATCGGTTATTTTGAGGTCGAATAACAAAACAATGTTGTATGAATATCATCGTAATTGTCTGCGTCGCATATAAAATATGCGTAAAAAGGAAAAAAAAACTGTCAATATAATAACTAAACTAAACGTTGTTTTCATCTGTTTATCCATGTTTAGTATTGATTCAGAACTAACCAGGAAGATAATGATAAGTACTACTCTGCACTAACGTATTCTTTTTTTTTATTTGTAGGCTATGATCTGGATACACGCCGTCTGGTCCGCGTGCCCCTATTAGTCAGTGCATTCTCTCCCCATGGTCATTAGGCTCGCCATTGGTACCAAATCCTTGATGTCCGTAACCAAACCGGGCATTGTCACCGAAGACAAAGATCGGGTACCGGTGGCCCGCTCGCACGGCGAAGAGAGGAGTTTGCATTGTGGGTCTTTTGGGTCACGCGCCGTCTCTACCGTCACCCCGGACTGATTTGGCGGGGCGAGACGCATCCATAGTCCAGCAAAAAAAAAAGAAAAACCAACCCGGGCACTAACGCAGTAAAGGGTCACTCGAAAGAATACTAGTACCTATTCTGCCCAAAAACAATCTCAGTTGATTTGAGATTGAACTCTTAATCCAAATTTAATAAAATGAAACTTGATGCTTTAGATAAAAATAATAAGATTTTATTAAAATACCCTATAGAAATAAGACGTAATTGGTATAAAGATGCGAAAGGCAATGCTCCGATGGTTCGGACATGTGGAAAGAATGCCGAACGAACGTCTGGTTAAGAAGATATACGATACGAAAGTGGAAGGATGCAGGTACCGGGGGAGACCGAGACTCACTTACCTAGACCAGATCGGTCATGTACTGAAGGAAGGTGGAGTCAAGAGTCTCCGAAACCGGCGAGCGTGTATGAAGAGAATTATGAATGTTGAGGAAGCGAGTGAAGTATGCAAGGATAGAGTTCTCTGGCACTCTGTTCTCTCTGCCTACCCGATATGGCATGATGATATGTATGTATAGAAGTAAGCTAATAACATCAGGGTATGTAATAATAAGGTATATTAAATGGCTCAATAGTCATCTGAACAATTAAATAATTAATAGTTTAAGAAACATTAACACGAACAAACAAGGGCTCTGAATTAATATCAGAGGTGTTCACGAACCGGAACCTGGACTTATAAAAAAAAAGTGTGTGTATCAGCTCCGACGCACGACTGGAGTTTACTCCTTAAGTACGATTATCAAAACAAGCGCAAAAAAAGCTCATTTGGCTAAAAATAATATATATATTTTTATTTGCATTTATTAAAACTGTTCAGTGAAGTATTATCTTCCGTCAGAAAGTGAAAGGTGCGCAGAATAGGTTACGCATCAAAAACGTAATGAGGTCATTCGATCACTAGATTTTACTCCTCAATTTTTTCTCATACCGGGCGCCTTATATGAAAATCGATTCTTAAGGAGTAAACTCCAAAAACATCAGGGTATGAATACGTAAATTTGAAATAGAATAACTATTCTAACGCCAACACTAAATATAAGGAAAAAGATGAAAATTTTATATAAAATCCTATTCTAACTAATCTGGCTAATATGGTATATCGCATCAATTTCTCTTCCATAGAAAAATAACCAGTAGATGAACGTATATGGCCGAGAATAAAAAAGGCGCTAAATTTCATCATATGAAACTATTGCCTAAACCTTTAAAATGCAGTATAAGGAGGTTAGCCAGCTATTTACACCACCACATCCATATACTCATAATTCCGCTTAACATTCGAGGTATATAGTAAGCCAATGAGTCATACCCTCTTCATCTGATAACTAACAATATTATACACGAACATATTACAAACGAATTACAACATGACGTCATATATGTGAGAGTATGTGAGTCACAAAAGTTCTCAAATCCCACAACGTCACTAAGAAAGCTTATGATTCATAGTAAAAGTAAAAAAAATAATGAAAATCCACCAATCGATACGTTGAAATATAAACTATACTGCGTTCTTAAAGTATCTGATCAAAAGTTAAACGACATTTTACTTATAATTATCATAATTCTACATAAATTACAAGGATTATAAATCAATAATATATAAAAGAGTTAAATCTCTACATTCTCATAAGTAAAAAGTATTAAAATTATATAATTATTAAGAAAATTGAAAATAATATACTGACATTCTGTCTTCTCTCTTTTCGAACGTTTGTTTAATACGATTCATCAGAAAACTGGATGAGTCATGTTTCGCGCCAAATCTTGACACACGGCCATCTTAGAAATTACGTTTTTTTACGAATGTCAGTGACGCGATTTTATTCTGCTTTATGTAATACGTTAAACGAGTTATATAATATGGTGATGTACTGTTATATAGTTTCTTAGATAATATTGTTACATCATTTTATATAATTCAGATAGCATTATGACATTGTAGCTGTGTATAAATTGATTTAATATTTATGCAGCCCATAACCTAGCAACATAGATTATTTTATCTGTATAAAATATTTATTATATTTTAAGTTAATTCGTATTTAAAAAAATAATTGTGAATTTTATAAGCCTTTAAAATAGAGACAAAGGAAGTGGTCTACGATATATCTAGAATACAGCAATTGATATTAGATAAGTACTTTGCATATAAATTTAATTCTAAATAAAGATTTTTATCGCCTCACAACGCTCCGTGTGAGATTGTGCTCTACTCCCATCTCATCTCTATTCCCATGCCAACAAAATGTTTCTATTTAGAAAATATTTATAATAGGCATAATAATATCATAATGTTCACACTCGACAGATAGTAAATTCGACTACGTCGATGCAATTTACAATACATGGAAATATAATGACTTGGAAGCATTCGTACTGATCCGAAATGCCGCAATGAAAACTTTAAAGCTGTACCAAAGTAACCTGTAATAATGCCTTTATTCAGTTACACAAAAAGACGTAACAAACGTATATTCCAAACAAATAATATACTTTCTTATTAAAATAAACTTCGTGGCGCGATGCCACATGAACTTTAATAAAAGTAATGCATACGATTTAGCATAATGCTAGGGCCGCACCTGCGTGTATCGTCCCGAAGTAATGTGTGGCGAAAATTCGTACGTTTTACTAATATATTATTACGATAAAACTGTGGTCATATTAGCGACTTAAGTATTTTACACGAAGTATCGTACAATAATTTATTTTTCATTTATCTTCGAAAGTGGAAGGATGTAGGTACCGGGGGAGACCGAGACTAACCTACTTAGACCAGATCGGTCATGTACTGAAGGAAGGTGGAGTCAAGAGTCTCCGAAACCAGCGAGCGTGTATGAAGAAAATTATGAATGTTGTGGAAGCGAGTGAAGTATGCAAAGATAGAGTTCTCTGGCACTCTGTTCTCTCTGCCTACCCTGCAAGGGATATGACGTGATGATATGTATGTATGTATGTATCGTACAATAATTAAAGATGGCCGAAATAATTTTCATGCATTTAACTATGGATGACAAATTGCTTTGCTTTTACAGCTATATTATGCTAATAATTACATAATGATTGTTCTGAATCCCTTCATGGGTTCAGCTTCATAATGGTGTAAAAATGTTAACACCATTACATCGCTCCACTCCATATTTATTGAATAACTGGAGATCCTCGAACGCGTCTAAACACATCGAAAATTGCCGCCGAAATGAAAAACGCTTGTCTGACCACGCTCTGAAGAAAAGAACGCGTACCAGTGGCCCACCCGCAATGCGTAGAGAGGTACATTGTAGGGCGGGTCTACGGGGTCGTGCGCCGCTTCTCCCGTCGCCCCGGACGGATTAGCGGGGCGTAACCGATCCGTAGCCCGCCACCAAAAAAAAAAGTCTGACCACGCTGGCGCGCTAAAACTCTTTGACTTATCGCCACCCAAGCGACAACGCACACGAAGCCCGAATGTTCGTGACGATAGCCAATAATGATCGGTCACATCTGCGTATATCGTCTCATTGCACGAAGCTTCGTGACGATACACGCGGTGATTAAACCACATGTTATACGTTCAGTCAGAACTTAAAATCTTTACGATATGGATCATTTTTATATGAGTTATGTTCTTTTAAACACCGACGCAAGAGGAGTGTTAATATTTGACACCTTTTCTGTACTTCGGTGCACTAGACTGAATGGACCGATTTCAATGCCATTTTTTTACGTAAAAGCTAGTTTCCTTACTTTGGTCCTTAGCTGTGTTTGTCAAAAATCGATGATTTTGGCGGACCCCAAACGCGGCGATAGTCATCTCAACAATATAAACAGATTCTCTTAATCAAGATAAATGACCGTGCGAAAATGTTCATTATTTTAGTTTTTAGAGATTTATTTGTTTTTTTTATTCTCTATTTCTAAATACGCACTTAAATAAGGTGAGTAATGGTGATTAGTTGTTTAAGTAAAAAACAGCGGTATATATATATATATATATATATATATATATATATATATATATATATATATATATATATACTAGCTTTTGCCCGCTACTTCGTCCACGCAGAAGTCATCTCTGACAGAGTTAAATAGAAAAAGCAATGCAAGGTGTTGAAGGTTTATTTATCGCTAGGATAATAATCAACAGCGTCAGAAACTGGGATGCGTTGAGGTGTTGATTCTGCGAGTTAGTTGTCTAACGGAATTAGGCAATAGGGTGGGTCCGAGTGAAAATACTCTACGTTGACACGCTCTACAGTCGGTGCTTTGGGCGGCGCAAGCGTGAGTACCTGTATTTAGGTTCACTGCATGAGGGCTTTGACTCGAGATGATACCCGGTTGCGGTGGCCCGCCCGCACAACATAGATGTACGTGTACGGCGCGCGTGTGTCTATATACCATAGCCGGTCACTAAAGAAAAAGGTGGTTCAAAGTTCTATTAATTCAACAAATTATATTGCCATTAATATACTATTTACGGTATGACCATGGGATAAAAATATAATTATCGCCACCCTTTATTTGATGGTTTTGTTTCACCAGCAGAGTTGCGACCTCGTTAGATATGATTTATTATTTGAGTTATAGAGTGAACATTTTTGAAGCTAACCTTAACCTGTATCTTAAACTATTAGGCAAGAACCTATTGTCGTCTACTATGTGTATCGTGTGAGCTCTCACGCCGGAACTGGTCGCCACAACGGCACTGGTGCGGGGTTGATGGAGAGGGAGAGAAAATCACGTGTTTATTTATTTTTACCGAAGAATATTTGTACGTAATTTGAAAAGAATCGATAAAGAAATTTTCTCCCCATACACACTTTGCCGCTTTGTTACACCCCCTTAGGGGCGGAGTTCATAAAATCCTTTCATATTGAATCTCTATGTCATAAATAAAAACGTGCTTCAAAATTTAATGTTTCTAGCTTTAATAGTTTCGGCTTGGCTACCGCCAAACATTTGAACGACTCATTACCATGAGTCATTCAACCCGCTTCACAGGCCTAATTTACACAACCAGAGGGTGAAAATTGACAAATGCCGGATTAATATCCGGCATTTGTCAAAGGGTAATCCCTAGAATATTTTATTCGACTCGTAATTTGAAAAGAATCAATAAAGATTTTTTTCTCTTCATACAAACTTTGCCACTCTGCTCGACCCCCTTAGGGGTATAATTTCGTAAAATCCTTTCTTAGTGAATCTATACGTCATATGAAGAAACGACAGTCAACATTTCAAGTTGCTAGCTTCAATAATATCGGCTTGGCGCTAATGATTTAATGAGTCGTCTAACCCGCTTTGCAGGCCTAATTTACACCTGCAGAGGGTGAAAATCAACAAATGCTGAAACACGTGTTTATTTATTTTTACTGAAGATAATTTGTACGTAATTTAAAAAAAATCGATCAAGATTTTTTCTCTGAACATTTTTTAAATAGACATAACTTTTTTTTTTATAAACCAATTGACATAAAATAAGCCTAAATATTAAGTGAAGTTTACGACAATATATTAGTGAAAACCGCGTCTAAATCGGATAAGCCGTTTCTGAGATTAGCGTGCGCAAACACACAGACCAACAGACAAACAGATAAACAGACAAAAAATTTAAAAATTATTGTTTTGTGTTCTATTAGTGTTGATAAAGGTCCCAGTAATATTTTTTTTCATATATCTTCCATGTACAGACAGCGACCCGTTACATTTTTATTATATATATATACATAGCTGGGTGTATCAACCCTTACTTTGCTCGTGGATGCCGTAAAAGACGACTGACAGCCTTATAACGACCTGGGCCAACTCCGTCTAATGCCGTTTGGTCAACAATTACATTACCAAGAAGGGTTGGCGTCTGGCAGGCGGCCGGTCATAAAACTATTACCAATAACTTTTACAATAATGTACTATGAAAGAAGAGTACATATTGTATCGACCACAAGTAATTCGGATAAGAGTAGGAGAATTATATATATATATATAACTTATGCGAGCAATATAGCGGACGCAATTAGTAACATGTAGACGTAATCATCAAGTCCCAACGCCCCAGACATGTCACGATCACGCAAAAGATAAACACGTCTCATTGTTAAACAAAAATATAATCGCTTCTTAGAAATAACAATGTTGATAGCCATAGAATGTATATTTATTTGGGAGGTATAATTTCAATACAATATAATAATTTGTCCGTTAAATGACAGATTAAAAATACTCATTTATTCACCGCCTGAGAAATGGGTGTGAAGATATGTAAACCTTAATAAAAACATGATTATAAGATAGAAATATGGTAACATGGTAAAATAAAGAAAACAGACTGAGTTTCTTGCCTAATCTTCTCAATGTATGTATCTCTTACGATCGAAATTTTAAAGATAATTCTAAAATTGACAATATGCAAGTGCTCCCATGGATTATATACATAATAAATGATAATAAATGATTTTTCCGTGTGGTCCCTCCCTCTCTTACCCATATCATCATTCTCCTACTCTTATCCCAATTACTTGGGGTCGATACAATATATATTCTTCTTTCATGGTACATATTGTAAAAGTTATTGGCAATAGTTTTATGACCGGCCGTCTGCCAGACGTCAACCCTCCTTGGGAATGTAATCGTTGACCAAACGGCATCAAATGGAGTTGGCTCAGGTCGTTATAAGGCTCTTAGTCGTCTTTTACGCCATCCACGAGCCAAGTAAGGGTTGATAGTATTCGTAGTCGCTACAACACAGCAATATCTTACCCGTGGGTGATCGTACAAGACGACTAAGGGATATAAAACGCATATAACATCTATATAAGAGAAGGAAAACTCAAAACAAAGCGCCTGATGAACGTGGTATAGTAGGTCAATTTCTCCCCCGTTTTGGAGGGGGCGCCTGCCGGGTTGTCCTCCTGCTCCTGTTCGGTGTGGTGTAATTTACCTAAGCATTATTATTCCAAATAATATTTTACGAATTCTATGTTTTATTATTCTTATATTATTCTGAAAATTCATCTGTTTGGGATAACTTCAATTACCATAGTCACTGGTCCATTATGATATGATACCTATCAGATTTCCGTTAATAAAAAAAAATAATAAAATTCTCGTATTTATTTGTTTACCTATATATTTTCCCACCGGTTTTATTTCTTGACCAGAATTTTACAATATTAAGTAAAAAACAAAAAGGAAAGAAAAAATATTCTACATAAGCATAATATTATTTTTGGTTTAAAAAAAAAATCTATCTAGATATTAACCTATGGTTTCCTCTCCAAATATAAATAAATACGCAGTAGTATACCAACAATTTAATTAAAAATATTTAAAAAGTATGTATTAAAAAACATTCAATATTTTATTCGTCATATATTTCAATGAATTATATACCTACATATTACTTTATTTCCACCTCTCTTATATTCAATATCCACCGTGTCGAACGCTCTGTAAAAACAGTCATGTTTTACACATAACCAATAGCGCACCGAATCTCTTAATTATACTCTCGCTGATAATATAAGCCATATTAAATTAATGTTTGTGTTGTGAAGTGTAAATGCTAAAATTAATTATTATGAACTAATTTAAATAGTTGTAACAATCTCTGAACTATCGAAGAACATTATGACAACTAGCCATCAAAACTTAAATAAAATTCTTCCTCGAACGTCATTTGTATTTCATTCACGGAATCTTCCTTAGGGAAGATCTCCGGTTCTTTGAGAAGCCAGCATGAGGATGTGGGTCCAATACGCTTTTGAAGAACTTTAATTTATAAAATGGGATGGGATGAGTACTCCACCAATAATACTCCACGTTTGCGTATAACACTTGTGGACTGCCAAAGGTAAATACTATTGTGTGTCAATAATATCTATTTAATTCATTATTCCATGGATTAGTTTTAAATTATATCTATTGAATTTTAAACTTCTTTCGTTTTTATCTCTTGCATCGATATTGTATTTCCTTCTCTTGCATATCAATCTTCAATCGTCTTCTACTGCATCTATAAGCAAAAGAGAGATATATTCTTGGACCATTTAATCATTACTCAGGCACAGTTTGAAAAATCGATTTTATAATAAATAATTTCTTAAGAAAATTCCCATAACTCAATCCCAAATAAGTCTCTAGTTATTTTACTCGAGCCATGATTTGTAATATATAACTTCACGACAGGCAATCAATTTACAATTGAACCAATCAAACAGTTAATATAAATTAAGGAAATTAAATTTAGGTAATAGTATATACTGGTTTATCCCGATATATACCTAAATTAATTTATAATAAACCAATGTGATGAAGATCACGTATACCGGGCATAAAAAAAATATCCCATTTACTTTCCTGTACTATATTCTGCCCACTGCTATCTCTGCGTCAAAAGTGACTTTCACAATATAAAATTTATTAGAATACACACTACATTATGCCATGGGAAGACATTACGAGGAGAAAATTGACCTATATATTAATCCATATCGACAACAAAGACCGTGTTCCGATGGCCTGCTAGCACGGTGAAGATAACTACATGTAGAGAGGGTCTATGGGGTCACGCCCCGTTTCTTCTGTCGCCTCGGATGGCGAAATGTTAATCCAGGAATTGGGGTATCTATATTCCAACGTTCGTCTAAATTTGTTCAATGGTTTAAGCTTGATTGAGTAACAAACATCTAAACATTCATACATACATATCATCACGTCATATCCCTTGCAGGGTAGGCAGAGAGAACAGAGTGCCAGAGAACTCTATCTTTGCATACTTCACTCGCTTCCTCAACATTCATAATTCTCTTCATATACGCTCGCCGGTTTTGGAGACTCTTGACTCCACCTTCCTTCAGTACCTGACCGATCTGGTCTAGGTAGGTTAGTCTCGGTCTCCCTCGGTACCTACATCCTTCCACTTTCGCATTGTATATCTTCTTAACCAGACGTTCGTTCGGCATTCTTTCTACATGTCCGAACCATCGGAGCATTCCCTTTCGCATCTTTACACCAATACTCTCTTTCATACCTACTCGCTCTCTTACGTCGTCGTTACGAATGCGGTCGGTCAGCCTAACTCCACAGATTTCCCGAAGAGATCGCATTTCGACCGCATTAATTTTACTTTCATACTCTTTTCTGCATACCCAACTCTCGCTTCCATACAGTAATGTTGGGACAAGCACTGCGTTATGTATTGCTACACGTGCCTTCTGGCTGAGGTGGTGGCTGCCGAGAAGTTGCCCCAACGCTCCTTTCACTCTATTTCCCGCATTCACTCTTCGCTCTATATCAGTGGTGTACCGTCCATCTCGGCTAAATCCACATCCAAGATATACAAATTCATCCACTTGCTCTAGTACATTATTACCTATTGTTACTCTTACATCTGTTCTGGCTTCATCTCTTTCAAAGACCATTATTTTGGTTTTGCTCACATTCACGCGTAGACCCCTTTTCTTACAATCGTCTGTCATTGTGTCGACTAGGGTCTGCAGGTCAGTCGCTAACTGTGCCAGCAGGACTGCATCATCTGCATAAAGCAGAGCAGAGACCACTGAGTCACCCATCTGGACTACCACATTCATATCGTTCAACCTTTGGAGACATTTATCCAGATATATGATAAACTGCCTGGCTGATAGAACGCAGCCCTGCTTAACGCCGATATTGACGTCAAACCAAGGCGACATTCCATCATCCAGCCGCACACAGGCTCTACAGCCCATGTAACTGGATTGCACAGCCCGCAGCAGTTTACCATTAATACCATACTCCGGTAAAATGTCCCAAAGTTCCTTTCGTACAACCGTGTCAAATGCTCTCTCCAGATCCACAAAACTGCAGAAAACCCTCTGACCTAGGGCCAGATGCTTCTTCACAATGTTGCGCAGAGAGAACACTTGATCCATGCATCCCCTTCCACTCCTGAAACCTCCTTGTGTCTCACACAGTAAACCATCGGACACCATCCTCATTCTCCTTTCAATAATTTTACCATACACTTTTGCTGCCAAACTGGTCAAGCTTATGGCTCTGTAATTTGTGCAGTCATAACGTGAACCCTTGTTTTTAAACAAAGGCACGATGACTGCGCCATTCCAGTCCCCGGGAACCATTCCCGAGCTCCAACATAAATTGAGGAGCAACAGGAACGCCTCCCGGACACAGGAGCCACCAAGCTTGATCATCTCGGCAGACACCATATCAATGCCCGCTGCCTTACCATTTCTCAAACTTCTTATCGCCCATTCAACTTCATCCATACTGATGCCATCGGAGGACGCCGTCGCCGAATGTTGATCTACTAGACCACATGCGACACCGGCGCCAACCGTTGCATCCGCATACATATCGCCAAAATATTCAATCCATCAGCTTAACACGTCTTATGTTTGTGTAAGAATGTCTCCACCTTTAGACCTTATTTTATTCATTCTGAAGGCTGACCAACCACCTCGAGACTTCTTCACCTCCCTCCAAAAGAGTTTGGTGTTACCCTCGAAGTTTTTGGTCAGCCTATCTTCTGCACTCATACTTGCTCTATCACGTGTCTCTTTCACTAAGGCCTTGGTGTCATTCTTACATTGCCGATATATTTCTTTCTTCTGTTCAGTCATACTGTCATTCAGATTCAAAGAAGAGACATAGTCCAGCCACGCTTTCTTCTTTTGCTCTACGGAAGCTGCCACTTCCGCATCCCACCATGCATCACCATTTGTGTTTCTATGCTTCTTTGAACTTCCACATACTTCTTTCGCTGTGTCTACCATACTCTCTTTCAATACTCTCCAGCATTCTTCAATGTCCGATTGCGGCTGGCTTGCCATCGTCAGCCGTTCTCGGACACCCTCTGCATACTTTTCTCTTACACACTCTTCTTGCAACCTTTCATCCTTTATTCTTTCAAGCCCTCCGAAGTGGACACGCTCTCGCCAGTGCCTCCACTTTCTGAACAGACCACTAAATCTCGCAATAACGAGATAGTGGTCCGTATCGACTGTGGGGCCCCTGTAGGCTCTTGCGTCCAATATTTTGCTTCGGAGGCGACTGTCTACCAAAATTAAATCTATTATACTTTTCTGTTCATTCCTTCTCCATGTATACATATGGATGTCCTTATGTTGGAAAAATGTGTTTGACACAATAAGGTTTCTCTCCATGCATACATCCGCTACGAGCCTACCTGCGTCGTTCACTCTCTTATCACCAAATGGACCAAGTACGTCCTCATAGTCAGGACGCTTGGTCCCCACCCATCCGTTCAAATCTCCGCATACAATCACGCGTTCACTGATTTCTGCCATATCCAGAACTTCCCTAACATTATCCCAAAACTTCTCTAGGTCTGATGCCACCGGGGATCCTACGGGAGCATATGCTACAACCATGAATACCTTGGTGACACCAAGTTTTATACGGACCCAAAGAAGTCTGGGATCATACATTCCGTAATCCTTCACACCTGAGGCCAAGCGAGAGGACAGCAGTACTCCTACCCCCATGCTGGCTCGATCGCTCTGTGGTACACCAGACCACAGAGCCATCCCGCCACCAGGAAGATCGCAGGCGTCGCTGCCCCTTCGCTTGGTCTCTGTTACACAGAGCACGTCTAGCTGTTTGTACGCCATGACGGATATCAGCTCGTGCAACTTACCTTCCACACAACCTCTTACATTCCACGTGCCCACCCGGCACTCTGCTCTCCTCGACTCGCCTGACTGGGCAAGGCGTGATGGGTGGCGGCCCCCATCGCCGCAACTGCCGAAGTTCGTACCGACGGGGGCGGGTCGGTACGCGTCGCCTCCGGGGGACGCCCTAACCCGCATTGCGGTACGCATTTCGAGCCGGATTAGCAGTCTAATTAGACTGGCAGGGGACGCGAACGAGCACGCTCTGGACTATGCCCCCCTAAAAAAATAGTAATAAAATAAATAAAAAGAAACATTCAAATATCCAAAAATCCTTATATCGGAATCCTCACCTACCTTTGTTCAGACTATGGTATGACCTACATCCCGCCCGATCCATTCGACGGTAGAGACGACGCACGTATACCACACCTCCTACGCAATACTTCGTCGTCTTTTACGATATCCATGAACAAGAACTAGATTAGTGGTAGGACCACGGTGTTGACAGTTCTCTGTCGACAGCCACGGGCCGGTCCGACCGGGGTAGTACCACACTGAGTAGAAGATCGACGTCTGAGTAGTGGCAATGTGCTATTACGCTTCGTTCGGTGAGCGAGAGAGCCGGAAGCCCAACTGGGTGGGTCTGAGGATTGATAATGTTAGGCAGCGGCTTAACTATACCCTTGGTATAGCATAGGTTCATAGGCAGCAGTGACACTTACCATTCGGTATGCTGCTTGCTCGTTTGCCACAATAAGCAATAAAAAAATAAAAAACATGATAAAGGAGAAGCATACGCTCAATAATGTACTTTAAGATACCATAAAACGAAGAACAAATTCAAATTTTGTATGTCACTATATTAATACAAGTTCTAAAAGCTGGAGTTGGACCACATTTACCTTCAATTATTCTGAGAAGTTTCTGTTATGAATTTTTGACCACCTAACACATGTTTCGAAGTAAGTATACAATGGTTACACTGAATATTGTCATGGATATCCTAGAAATCAATTTAAGGATATAAGCAGTTAAGTAATCATCTCTGTCCGTATAAATCTCATGATAAATAATGATTTGATATTCACGCGAGTAAAAAAAACTATTTTTACGGATTTTATCGCATTTCGTATTTGATTTTTAATTTGCCCCGACATATTTGTACATGATTCAATGTTTATGGTCACATATGGACTAAAGTATTTTATGTCCAACAATTCATCGTTTTATAACGATGACTTATTGGACGTGAGATATTTTAATCCTCCACTATGAAAGCTGAAAAGTGTTCTTAGCGTCAGGAAATTAAAAATCAAATACATACATATCATCACGCCATATCCCTTGCAGGGTAGGCAGAGAGAACAGAGTGCCAAAGAACTCTATCCTTGCATACTTCACTCCCTCCTTCAACATTCATAATTCTCTTCATACACGCTCGCCGGTTTCGGAGACTCTTGACTCCACCTTCTTTCAGCACGACGTGATAAAAATATATAAAAATATCTAGTTTTAATTCAATTTTAATATGGGAAAAGTCTTAAATCAACTTCACAAATGGACCGAAAATGCATTATCTTCTATTTAACATAATGACTTGTGATGTTTACCCGAATATTACATATTTGAAATAAAACTATTTTTTTACGGATTTTATCGCGTTTGTATTTGATTTTTAATTTCCCGACGTTTCGAACACTTTACAGAGATCATGGTCACGGGAGGACGTTTATATATTTCCATTTAAAATTAAATACAAACGCTATAAAATCCGTAAAAATAAATTTATTTCAAACCTATTACTATTTTAATGATCTAAAACTATTATTAGCTCTCTAATTAAACCGGTTTGGGGTACATCGACTTAATGGTTTCAAAGTCTATAACGGACATATGTAGAAACAATTTTTTTTTTTTTTAATATACAGATTACTGAAGTATATTTCGACAACAGATTCCGCGATATTATGTCATGAACCCGTCACACAAGTATGCCTATATTCTGTACTTATGATATTTTTTTAGCCTTAGGCAACTAGATAACGCAACGAAATGCAATAACACATGTTTTTTACAGACTGTGTAGATAATATTGTCTCGCGCTTATCATTATATAAACTTGTGCCTATACAGATTTCTATGGATAAGTTTTAATAAAAAAAAAGTACTTATTAACGAAAGTAATTATACATACTAATATTATAAATGCGAAAGTAACTCTGTCTGTCTGTCGCTCTTTCACGCCAAAACTACTGAACCGATCTAGATGAAATATGGTACACAGATAGTCTAGAGCCTGATAAAGGCAATAGGCTACTTTTTAATACAAAAAAGGATTGTAAAGGGGGATGAAAAGTTGTAAGGAAGAATCGTCATTTTTAAAGCCAGAAGCTTGAAATTTATATTTAGGCTATCGATTAGATATAAATAAATATGATATTAAAATTTCGTATCAAAATTATAGTTACTACTAGTTTTATATAAGACTTGCTTAAATCATCATCATCATTCTCTTGCTCATATTCCCGCAATATGTACTCCTCTTCCTGCATATTGCAAAAGTTATTGGCAATAGTTTTATGACCGGCCGCCTGCCTAACGTCAACCCTCCTTGGCAATGTAATTGTGACCAAACGACAGGTGTAATTGTGACCAGGAACAGGTTGTATTGGCTCAAGTCGATATGAAGCTCTTAGTAGTATTTTATGACACCCACGAGCAAAGTGAGGGTTGGTAGTATTCGTAGCCGCTACCACACAGTGAATAAGACTTGCTTAAATATCTGTAGATAAATAATTTCTGATGAATATACATGGAAAGATATTTTCTACCCAACTAATACACCTTTTTTTTATTGCTTATGGTAGCAAACGAGTAAGCAGCACACCTGATCCTAAGAGTTACTGCAACCGTTTGCAGGTGTACATTTAGGCTGCTGCTTACGAATCAAAACCTACTCAAGTTAAGCTTTCGGCTCTCTCGCTCACTGAACGAAGCGCAGTAGCACATCGCCACAGCTCATAGGTCGATTTTCTGCGAGAGTGTAGTAGGTACCTATGCTACTCCGGACGAAAAGGCCCGCAGTTGTGGACAGAAAACTGATAACAGTGTGGTATTAGAAGAACTTATTTGTGGTGGACGGGTAAGAACAGACTGAAAGTAGTCTCGTCCTGAGAACTTTCGCGTAAGTGTGATGCTGTGCATATTGCATCAAGACCTCTAATTATTGGTGTTTTTATCCTAATAAATATCTATTGTTACTGGAATGGTGGGCGAGAATATAAGCCAGTGAAATCTAGGAAAGGATGAAGTAAGATAACATGGGAAAATATGGCCCTTTCGTCGTTCAAAAATGAATTACGACGGTAGAAAGACGAATCCAAAGATAAAGATTATAAGTATTTGAACATAAAGCTAGCTGGCGAAAGCAAAACCCTACCTACTCTAACCAATCATCATTATCATCATCATCACAGCCCATAAATTTCCCAGCCCAACAGGGGCTCGAACCTCCTCCGCAATGGGAGAGAAATTAACCTAATATACCGCGCTGGTCAGACGTGTTGGCATAGGGTTTTGTTTCAAGTTTTCCTTCTCTCGCATAGATGTTATATGCGTTTTATATCCCTTAATCGTCTCGTACGATCACCCACGAGTAAGATATGGGGTGGTAAATAGTATTCTTACTCCGTCACCACACGGAAAACTCTAACCTATAGCTTTGAGAAAAGAACTCAAAAGACAAAAAAAAATCGAACCGAAAATACATACCACAAAACAGAAGACGTATGGATGCAAAAAATCATATTTTTCACTTCTAACTTAGATTAAAAACAATACCAAACGAATTCTTAAGTAGATCGGAGGCTAATATACATTAAAAACAGGAAAAAATACAAATTTTCCTTAAAATAATATTAATACGTACATTTTTAATAGGTACTCTTTTTCTATACGTGTGATATTCAGTCACGTAGGTAGTAACGCCCCCTTTTAAATGTACAAATAACTTTTCTATATATTGTTACCATTTATTTTAATAGGTACCTAATTATTATTTAGTTAAAACGGAAAATACGTTATTATTGGTTACTATACTTTAGTTATACGCATATAATATCGTAACGACGACGTAAGAGAGCGAGTAGGTATGAAAGAGAATATTGGTGTAAAGATGCGAAAGGGAATGCTCCGATGGTTCGGACAAGTGGAAATAATGCCAAACGAACGTCTGGTTAAGAAGATATACAATGCGAAAGTGGAAGGATGTAGGTACCGGGGGAGACCGAGACTAACCTATCTAGACCAGATCGGTCATGTACTGAAGGAAGGTGGAGTCAAGAGTCTCCGAAACCGGCGAGCGTGTATGAAGAGAATTATGAATGTTGAGGAAGCGAGTGAAGTATGCAATGATAGAGTTCTCTGGCACTCTGTTCTCTCTGCCTACCCTGCAAGAGATATGGCGTGATGGTATGTATGTATGTATGTATGTATGCATATAATAAATACGCAACAGTTAATTACCTATTATGTTTTATATTTTTTATATATACTTATACCGGGTGTAACAGAGAATGGAGCAGCTGGTCAGAAGGGTGGTAGGTAATGATGGTAGGAACACATATCAAAATTTAAACGGAAAATGTCAAGGTCATTGACTCATCAGCTGTCTGTAAAGGCGACGCTTGTTATATTGTATCAAACGTAATAATTGAATGACTTCTAATGTTTACGCGAGTATTACACACATTTGAAATAAAACTACTTTTACGGATTCTATCGCATTTGTATTTGATTTTTAATTACCCGACGTTTCGAACACTATACAGTCCTCTCGTTACCGTGATCACTGTAAAGTGTTCGAAACGTCGGGAAATTAAAAATCAAATACAAACGCGATAGAATCCATAAAAGTAGTTTTATTTCAAATGCGTAATAATTGATTTATTTAGGTTCTAATGAATATTTAAGAAAGTATGAGTATGTGGCAGATTATTTATCATTTATTTATATTCATTCAAAGGAAAAGCGACGACAAAATTTAAAACTTTAAATGACTCTAATTCATTAACGAATTAACATTTTCCCTTTAAGTTTTTGTTATGGGTTCCTACCATCATTACCTACTAGCCTGCTGACCAGTTGCTCCATTCTCTATTACAACCGGTATATGTACATTGAATGCCTGAAAATTCAAATGCCTTAAAAACCTGCAAATTTTCTTAGAAAGACCTACGACAAACCGATCTTAAATTGTAAGATAAGTTTTATAGTAAAAGATCTATTTGTTAAGCCAGATAAATGGTAAGGGTCAATCATCCTATCGGGCTGGCCATATACGTCAAGGATTCGGTACCAGTGACCGACCTAATTGCGATGGGAAGGGAATACGGTGGGTTATGGAGCCACGCGCCGCCTTTTCCTCGCCCCATACGGAATGGACGGCTGGTGTTCAAACCATAACTTGCCAAATAAAAAGAGCAAACCATCCCCTATTATACTATAAACAATTAACCGTGCATTATTTCATTATATAATAGTGTATTTTCATCATCTCATCTCAGCTCATATATATGTACCACTGGGAAGCTGGCAGATGGCGTAGTGGTTAAGATACCGACCTTCCGTGCCAGTGCCGTGGGTTCGATTCCCACGCAGGACAATACTTTGTGCGATCCACAAAGTGTTGTTCTGAGTCTGGGTGTAATTTGTCTGCGTTAATTGCTTGTTTGTAAAGTCCCCCGCAATACAAGGATTATTTCCTTAGTGCAGGGAGATGTCTTTTTAAAAAAAAAAAAATAATAATAATGGGAGGGAAATTGACATACTGTACCACGCTGCTCAAACGTGTTGGTATAGGGTTTTGTTTCGAGTTTTTCTTCTCTTGCATAGATGTTATATGCGTTTTGTATACCTTAGTCGCCTCTTACGATCACTCACGGATAAGATAAGGAGTAGTGAATTGTATTCTTACTCCGTCACCACACGGATAACAAATAATTTTGGATTAAAATAATATCTACTTTATTTATCCGTAGCTTAAAATTTAATTGCATAAAGTATATTCTAACAGATTTGGGCTCTGATCTGTCTCTAATAATTCCCTTGTGGCTTCATAAAATAGTATAAAATAAAACAAACTATATTTTATTCATTATAAAAAAGAACAGAATATGACTAATCGCTTAAACTACCTATCAAATGATACCACGTTATATAAATTGTCTAAACAACAATTCTTGGAACTGCTCCGTTGTTATTATTTAAAATACCGAATTTTAAATGATGTAATAGCACAAGCACAGACCGCCGGAAACGGCTAGAATATTTAGTCGCAATGTCATAATGTCATATTATAAAAACAATAGCGACAATATTTTCTACGTGTTTTACGTAATACTAGCTGTACCAGCAGCTTTGTTTGAATGAAGTATTTATTTAAATTTTGGAGTTTACACCTTAAGAATCGATGTTCATATAAGGCACCCGGTATGAGAAAATTTGAGGAGTAAAATCTAGTGATCGAATGACCTCGTTACGTTTTTGGTGCGCAACCTATTCTGCGCACCTTTCACTTTCTGACGTGAGATAATACTTCACTGACCAGTTTTAATAAATGTAAATAATAATCGTACTTAAGGAGTAAACTCCAGTCGAGCGTCGGAGCTGACACACACACTTTTTTTTTATTTATAGTGGTGGTAAACGAGCATGCAGCATACCTGATGGTAAGTGTCACTGCCGCACATGGACCTTTGCAATACCAAGGGTATAAATAGGCCTACCAATATAAACCCCAAACCCGCCTAATTAGGCTTCCGGCTCTCTCGCTCACCGAATGAAGCGCAATAGCACATTGCCATTACTCATACGTCGATCTTCTGCGAGAGTGTGGCACTACCCCGGACAGCTCGGCCCGCGGCTGTAGACAGAGAATTGTCAACAGGGTGGTCCTACCACTATTAAATTAATTTAATACTATTATTTTAATGATTCCTGATATTATGAATGATTAAACGTGAAATGAAGGTACTTTTAAATTTTTTATCTTGTTTGTGTATAATTTTCTCATTATCATTAACGGCGGGAAAGTGAAAATTACATTTAAAAGCGATAAATATTTTGATGTAATTATAATTTAATTTCCATCCGTGATCATTTACGCTTAATTCGCTGTGTGGTTGCAGCTACGAATAGGTACTGCCAACCCTTACTTTACTCGTGGATGTCGTAAAAGACGACTAAAAGCCTTATAACGACCTGGACCAAGTCCATCGAATGCCGAATGATTGGGAATGTCAATCATCCACAACCCAAAAATTATTATTATTAAAAATTATTTAGAATTGGGGTAAGAACAGGAGAATGATGGTGATCAGATACGCTAAAAAAAATGACAAAATGTCAGAAAAGTAAAAAGCAAATAATATCCGTAAAAATAATTATATTTTTATACCCGATGTCGGCCTGCTACACTAGTAATAATATCAATATTAATAATATTCACAATAAATTAAATCACTATTTTTATTACCTCAGTTGTTATGACACCAGCAACTACGTTAAACACTTGATAGTCATTATTACTATATTTCTATTATTTTTTTTAATAACACAGTCCTTTTTTTTGCGATAGACTATGGATGCGTCTCGCCCCGCCAAATCAGTCCGGGGTGACGGAGGAGACGGCGCGCGACCCCATAGACCCATCATGCAAACTCCTGCAACGAAGGAAATAATCATGTTACCGAGGACTTTACAAATATATAATTGACGTAGACAAATTACACACACTATCAGAACAACAGTCAGATAGCACAAATTATTATTAAACTTGAAATTTAAACTCGTGATACTTAGTACGATGTATCGATTTCTTAACAAATACAGTCAGAATTTGTTAACATTTTTAGACACTATTCTACTCCTATTTGTAGCAGAGCTGTGTATTATAGTGTCTAACCTTTTTCTAATTAATAGTTTAAAAGTGGCGCCTGTAACGGAAAAGTTGAAAAGTGAACGTCTGAGTTGGTTTGGACATGTGATGAGACGGGATGAAAGTAATGTTGTGAGTAAAAGTTTTAAGTATGAATGTTGAAGGATTTAGAGGTAAGGGAAGACCGAAGAAAATATGGATTGGATTGCGTGAAGCATGATATGGATAGGAAGGGTGTGACCGCAAATATGACTTCGAATAAGATTGGGTGGAAGAAAAGAACATATTGCGTGGACCCCAAGTAATTGGAATAAGAGCAGGGTAATGATGAGGCCTATCTGGGGTAATAAAGTTTATTTCGAATTCAACTCTTATCTACATGATTAGCGCGTACAAACATACAAACTCTTAAGATTTATAATAATTTATATAGATATGGAATATCTAAAACGTTGGTCGCCGCTCTTGCATCGATGTTATTTGCACATTTATGTCAACCTGGGCCGACTACATTTGATGCCGTCTGGTCAACAAATACATTACCAAGGAGTGTTGACGTTTGGCAGGCGGTTGGTCATAAAACTATTGCCAATAACTTTTGCATTATGTGCGATGAAAGAGGAGTAGGTACCTACATATTGCGTCGACCCCCAAGTAATTGAGATAAGAGCAAATATAGTGATGATGATCATTATGACTGATGTTATTTGCATGACATATCATAAATATTTATGTACATATCATGTTTAATAGCAACAAGCAGTGCCTACCTTTTTTTTTTTTTTCTCCACAAGGTGGACCATGGATGTGGTCGCGCCCCGACAAATCGGTTCGGGGCAACAGAAGAGGCGGCGTGCAACCACATGGACCCACCCTGCAAACACCTCTCTTCGCCGTGCGAGCGGGCCACCGGTACCCGATCTTTGAATTCGGTGGCCGGCCCGGTAAGCAGTGCCTAACTAAAATTTAAAAGTTGATGGTGAGAAAGAACCTAAATTTTAGGTAATTTATATGACTAAAAACAATGTGATTGAATTGAGATTGTAATTGAATGGTAGTGAAAGTTGGATTTGGCAGGTAAGACATGAAAGTAGAGTAAATGCTGTAGAGATGAGAACTCTACGTAGTGTGTGTGATGTAAGTATGAAAGATAAAATTAGGAATAGTATTATAAGATAACGCTGTGGTGTGGATGAAGAAGTAGTGACAAAGATCAAAAAGGGTATGCTGAGGTGGTTTGGACATTTAGAAAGAATGAGTGACGAGAGGTTGATGAAGCAAATATATAAAGCAAGCGTAAATGGGACGAATACAAGGGGAAGACCACGTCATACTATTCTGCACCAAATTGGAGATGTGTTGATGAGAGGTCTTATTAAGAATATGCGTAATCGTAGAGCATGCATGAAGACTATTATGAGTGTGAATGAAACGATGGATGTATGCCAGGATCGTGGTATGTGACGATCCGTAGTCTCTGCCTTCCCCTCTGGGTAACAGGCGTGAGGTTATGTATGTATGTATGTATGAAATGTAGTTAGTAAAAACGGGGAAAATAAAAAACAGAATTCTCTGCTCTAATAATCGCGGTAGACTTCTTTTTCGCACTTATGTGTGGACTATATATGTCCCAATACTGGACGCCTGTCTCGTTCTCAATGAGAGAAAAAATTACCTACTATACAAGCAGGTCAGACGGGCTCATAATCCTATAGTGAATAGATAATAAATTCGTCTCGTCTTTTACCCACGAGCAAGGTTATAAGTAATGTTGCTCAAATGCCAAACTCACAAGAGTTTGAGTCTCGCAAGTCTTGCAATTCTCGTTGTTAGAATAACACAGAGTCACTTGTTTTAATTGAAATGAAATATCCACATATTAATGAAAATTCCAACTAAATTAATGAAATTCCTTTCATCTAGTGGCACTAACTGTACAACTATCAATAATTAGGTACATAGCACTTAACGGGAGTTGAGCTATAATCACACATATCTATCATGAGACTCTTAAAATAAGATTAAATTATTTCTCCGTTTACTGGTATTAAGAATACAAAATGTTGACAATCCTTTCTTTGCCAAAGAAATCGTAAAATACTATCTAAGGGAGCACTGCGAGACTCCAGCAGTCTTAGTCTTGCATTTCGCAACACTAGTTACAAGGCATCGTCAAATATTGGTATAATAATTTTATAAAAACTGCCTAATTATAATTTCACATCTATATTTAGGGGAATACCTTAATGTCCTTCGATCAATAAGATAAAAAAACATTGTTTAATAAATGCGCACATATTATTTTTGCTGGGGCGCCTTTCTGTTGAATCATAACGGCTTATCAGACTATCGAAATGATAACGCGTACGTTGTAACAATTATCTAGAATTTTCTTAATGTTTACTTTCTTTTTGTATATTTTTAATGCGTAAAACTTAAAATATCCTCATACGGTTATATTTTTAATTCGACTATGGTGGCTTATATCTACAGATATTACTTATCTGCTTAAGACACATTACAGTAAAAAGAATGAATATACCATACATTAATATATAGTATAATTAATTTTCCGTGTGGTGACGGAGTAGGCATACAATTCACCACCCCCTATCTTACCTATGGGTGATCGTAGGAGACGACTAAGGAATATAAAACACATATAACATCTATGCAAGAGAAGAAAAACTCGAAACAAAACCTATACCATCACGTCTGACCAGCGTGGTGTAGGTAGTAGGTAATTTTCCCTCCTAGTGTGGAGGAGGCTCGATCCCAGCAGTGGGACATATATGAGCTGAGATGATGATGATGATGATAATTAATTGAATTAGGCGATACGTAGTGGAAATCCATTATTATTTTAAAAAGGAGGAAAGGAACGAAGACCGACAACTTTCCCACGGTTAATCAATATACTGCGCACCCCAAGAAAGGAAGGAATACGGGATAGGATCAAGATGGAATAGGATATAAGGCAATCTTACACCCGTAATGAGCAGCGTCCAATTCAACTTGCAATTTACCTCTGAACTTCGAATTCGACACGTGTTCCGCCTCTCAAACGAGGCATCCTCAAAATGTTTTGGCTTGGACGGATTTAGCAGGATGTAACCAGACCGAAGCTCCCCGCAGAAAAAAATAAAGAACTGTTTGGCTTCAAATGCGCATTTGGTGTACATGATATTGATTAACCGTGGATAAGTGGTGGATATTCCTATCCTTCATTTTAAACTATATTGAATGAATTATTGACTTGTAATCGAACCTACATATAGATTGCGAAGATTGAAGCTTTCCTTTCCCTCAGAGGGAGTGATGACTGCTCTAAGGCTTATAAAACACATATTAACACCATTTTAAAAGCTTCACTTTATTAAACCATTTTAAAAGCTTGCCTTTATTTAATAATCTTCTAATCGGTCTTCACGGGAGTTTAAAATAATGATGAAATAATAATATGCTTTAATTACATAAGCGAAAATAGCACAGTATTTAGTAAGATTTAAAAAAAAATGGAACACAAACATGTAAAGCACTGTTATATTATATTCACTACATCTCAACACTGCCTCCGCATTACATTACATAAAATATTATCAAAATTATTTAATATGACACGGTAAAACACTAAGATAATGAATATAATTCAAGACGGTAACATTTCAATTTCCCCTCAAATTTCTTTAAAAGTTTCTGACATGCTCATAATACAATAAAAAAAAACATACTCGAAGTCGTATTATGTAGCATAAAAACAATGAAATATGGACTAAGACGCAGTTCAGTCATAATTATTGAGAAAACATGAGCGAAATTACAAAAATATCAGCATTACGTAGTCGAAATACGGTGACCTGTTGGTACAACGTGGAGACGTCATCGACACTTTAGGCTATTTAGCCTCAATTATTCATGTCAATGCCCCTAGTTTTATGCGACGGAACATTTAAATAATCTGTGAGAAAATATTTTAAACATGTATCTTTTTGACAAGTTAAAAATACAGATATGACCTTACTTGCACATCTTATCGGCTGAATGACCACTATGACAATGGCAGAAGCGTTCTCCCTTTTTTTTCCCGCAAGGTGGACCATGGACGTGGTCGCGCCCCGACAAATCGTCCGGGGCGACAGAAGAGGCGGCACGCAATCCCATGGACCCACCCTGCAAACACCTCTCTTCGCTGTGCGAGCGGGCCACCGGTACCCGATCTTCCCGACTAGAAAAAAAGTATAGTTCAACCAGATCATGTATCTGGACCCGATCAGGATAGAATGAGGCATGCCGGATCCGGCAAACCCTATCAGGACCAGATCTGGTCCTGATCAGGATAGCCTGATGTGAAATAACATCAAGTATGGTAAGGCATACCGGATCAGGACCAGATCAGGACCAAATAAGGATAGCCTGATGTGAAATATCATTAAGTATAGTAAGGCATACCGGATCAGGACCAGATCAGGACCAAATAAGGATAGCCTGATGTGAAATATCATCAAGTATGGTAAGGCATACCGGATCAGGATCAGGTCAGGACCTAATAAGGATAGCCTGATGTGAAATATCATCAAGTATGGTAAGGCATACCGGATCAGGACCAAGTCAGGACCTAATAAGGATAGGCTGATGTGAAATATCATCAAGTATGGTAAGGCATACCGGATCAGGACCAGGTCAGGACCAAATAAGGATAGCCTGATGTGTAATATCATCAAGTATGGTAAGGCATACCGGATCAGGACCCGATCAAGATAGAATGAGGCATGCCGGATTCGGCAAACCCTGTCAGTGCCGGGTCTGGTCCTGATCAGGATAGCCTGATGTGAAATAACATCAAGTATGGTAAGGCATACCGGATCAGGACCAGATCAGGACCAAATAAGGATAGCCTGATGTGAAATTTCATCAAGTATGTTAAGGCATTCTGGATCAGGACCAGGTCTATACCAAATAAGGACAGCCTGATGTAAAATATAATCAAGTATATGGTAAGGCATGTAAGTATATCAGTACCAGAAAAGTTTTCGTAACACAAAAAAAATATCAATCAAAATTCAAAAAAGTATCATATCATGATTGTCATATTTATGCCACGGTGTAAATTGTATTTGCATCAGAGGAGCTTAATCAGAAATCTTTAATTAATCATATGTATTTAATAATAATAATAATGTTTAATTAATAATATAAAAATAATTTATATTTAAATTAAAAACAAAAATAAATAATAGGTACATTTGAAAACATAGATAGAAATAAATATAATAATATTGTAACAACCATTCTAACATTTAATGTTTTGGGTCATAAATTGTTTATGGCGTTAGTAAAATGACGTCATTATCTGAATCGCGGTGTTAAGATTCTCCGAAGCGTAATGACATCGACTAATATTAAATTAGTTGTTATCGAATCAGATCAAAACAGATCGATCAGGTCATGAATGAGAAATTCAGGCGACAGTTGAAGTCGTTAGCATCTGGTGGTTGCGCCCTAATTGGAACGGCTCACTGGGACTCTCTATGATAAGAATATAGCACTGCATTCGCTGCCTACGTCATATATTAATTTATATTTTTTCTATTAAACATGTTCTTTAAGATATTCATGTTTTTTAAAAGGATCGGACTGGGCATACTCGTTTTGGATCAGGCAAGATATATAACGCAGATGATTGATTTGGTTCCGATCAGTAAAATTTCATCCGGACCCGATCAGGTATGCCTGATCTGGACCCGATCAGGAATGCCTGATCTGGACCCGATCAGGAATGCCTGATCTGGACCCGATAAGGTTTTCCTGATCGGGTCCAGATATATCTTCTGCGTTACATACCTTATCTGGTCCAGATCGGGCATGCCCGGTCCGGTCCTGCTAAGGAAGACGAAAAAATTTCTAGTCGGGTTTGTCTTCGGTGGCCGCAGAAGCGTTCTCCTGGGAAACTATTAATACATTCTGTAATCAACAACTTGCTCGCCAAACTTGCCAGCTAATGGATAATTAGTGATCACATAATTCTTAATACAATTCAAAGCACGTCTTTATTTCGCGCATGTATTAAATACCTCATATATAAACAAACAGAATCATTAGAAACTAAAGAGTTTCCAAAATATACCCTCTCTAACACGTTGAAGTACTATAAATCAATTTACTTTAAAACACAATGACTTCTAATGTTTACGCGAGTATTACACATTTGAAATAAAACTAGTTTTACGGATCCTATCGCGTTTGTATTTGATTTTTAATTTCCCAACGTTTCGAACACTTTACAGTGATCATGGTCACGGGGGGAACTTACCTTAAAACAACTTAAAATCTCTCGTAACGTGTTCTCAATAGAATCAGCCCTTAACTGAAACTATTAAAAACCTATATTAAATTCAGTGACGATTTCATATAGATCCTCATTTCTTTTTTTTTTTCAATAAGACATATCACTCTGCGCTAAGGAAATAATCCTTGTAAAAATTTACAAACATATAATTAACGCAAATCACATCCAAACTAAGAACAACACTGTGAATCGCAGAAAGTATTGTTTCGTGTAGGAATTGAACCCATGCTAATGAGACGGAAGGTCAATATGTTCAATCATTACACCATCCCATTATACTTCGGTTATAATTCGGTTACAGAGATCAATAAAATCTCCAATTGGAGACATAAATATGTCCTTATATACACTTAGAAAATACTTTTCGGAGTAAGAATACAAATACAATTATCCTTCTATCTTACCCGTGGGTATTATAAAAGACGATTAAGGGATATAATATTCATATAACACCTAGACAAGAGAAGAAAAACTTGAAATGTCGTATACCATCCCGTTTGATTAGCGTGGTATAGAAGGTCAATATCCTCTTATTATGGTGGCGATCCGAGCCCAACAGTGGGATTTACATTAGCTGAGAAGATGATCATATTTAGAATATTTGACGTATTCTAATCAGTACATAAGTCATCATTCTCCTACTTTTATGCCAATTACTTGGGGTCGATACAATATGTACTCTTGTTTCATAGTACATATTGTGAAACTTATTGGCAATAGTTTTATGACCGGCCGCCTGCCAGACGTCAACCCTCCTTGGAAATGTAATTGTTCACCAAATGGCATCATATGGAGTTTTCCCAGCTCGTTATAAGGCTCTTAGTCGTCTTTTATGACATCCACGAGCAAAGTAAGGGTTGGTGGTATTCGTAGCCACTCCCACACAGCGAATCTAATCAGTCCATAAATACATACATACATACCATCACGCCATGTCCCTTGCAGGGTAGGCAGAGAGAACAGAGTGCCAGAGAACTTTATCCTTGCATACTTCACTCGCTTCCTCAACATAGTCCACATGTACATAAAACATATCCATAAATAGCTATATATAAATGCTACAACAACAATAAAAGTTAAGTCCTTGTCATTCAACACTGCATAAATTAAATGTTCAATGCAAAACATACGATAAAAACCCCATACAAAATTGTTCTTAAAATATATTTTAAACCACTTATCTAAATAAATACCAACAAAATTGGGTCATGGTGAAATAATTATTGATATAGAAATAATTCTTATCGTTACATTAAAATATTTACTTATTAATGTCCATATCGTTTATTTTTTTATCTGTAATAACTAATGACATAATATTGACAGTGATGTTTTTTTATAAGACAAAACACTGAATTAAGGAAAAATAAACACTGATTATTTTTTTCCTTTTCGTTCTTTTATTGTTCTCATTTTGATTACGCAAATGGCTTTAGAGTTTTAAATGCCAATCTTCCATATCGAGTGTACTGGATTCAATCCCCACTCAGTATAATTGTTTCTACAAATGATTGTTTAAGTTTGCCGAGTCTGGACTTTATTTGTGTCTGTTAATTGTGTATTTGTAAAGTCATCCTCAATATTTCTATAAGTATGCCTTCCTTATCGCGGGGTGTTGTATTGTACAAAAAAAGAAAAAAAAATGTTAAGTAAGTTGCCTAGTCTGTAGCTCTAAATTTGACTTTCAAACTATCATTACTACTAAATTCATAGCTTTTCTAGATTTATAAGTGGTTATATAACTGAAAATCTTCGTGCCTAATTTTTTTTTTTTATTTCTTATGGTGGCAAACGAGCAAGCAGCACACCTGGTGGTATGTGTGATTGCTGGCCATGGACCTTTGCAATACCCAGTTAGGCTTCCGGCTCTCTCGCTCACTGAACGAAGCGCAATAGAACATTGCCATTACTCAGACGTCGATCTTCTGCGAGAGTGTGGTACTACCCCGGACGGACCGGCCCGCGGCTGTAGACAGAAAACTGTTAACAGCGTGGTAGGACCAGAATTATATATGGGCAAATCATCATTCTCCCACTCTTATCCCAATTACTTGGAGTCGATACAATATGTACTCTTCTTTCATAGTACATATTGTAAAAGTTATTGGCAATATTTTTATGACCGGCCGCCTGCCAGACATCAACCCTAATTGGGAATGTAATTGTTGACCAAACGGTAACATATGGAGTTGGCCCAGGTCGTTATATATAGTCGTCTTTTACGACATCCACGAGTAAAGTAAGGGTTGGCAGTATTCGTAGCCGCTACCATACAACGTCCAATATATTATGAATTATATGTGGGCGAATATAATATGAATGAAGAATTAGGTCACTAGTGAATTCAAGAGAACTATAATAAAATTTAGAAAGCAATAAACAATATTTTTCTGTTACTCTACTACATATACATACATACATACATATCATCACGCCATATCCCTTGCAGGGTAGGCAGCGAGAACAGAGTGCCAGAGAACTCTATCTCTGCATACTTCACTCGCTTCCTCAACATTCATAATTCTCTTCATACACGCTCGCCGGTTTCGGAGACTCTTGACTTCACCTTCCTTCAGTACATGACCGATCTGGTCTAGGTAGGTTAGTCTCGGTCTCCCTCGGTACCTACATCCTTCCACTTTCGCATTGTATATCTTCTTAACCAGACGTTCGTTCGGCATTCTTTCCACATGTCCGAACCATCAGAGCATGTCAAGAGCAAGTCTCATCATATGAATAAATTTGTTATGACAACAGTTTTTGTTGTCAAAAACATATATTACTATCAATATTTTATCGACATCAAAATATAAACATTATATTCTATTTTTGCTATAATTATAAACAATCTTTTAAAAAAAAATATGTTTACTTAATTTTTTTTTGGCCGAGAGACAAATTTATCGTTATTTGCGTAGATTTTAGATTTAAAAACCAACTAAGGAATCACCACGAGAAAAGGCAGTAACTTCTTTAAAAATTTATAATACCTAAATGCAATATTTTTGATCAGTGGTAGGACCACGCTGTTGACAGTTCTCTGTCTACAACCGCGGGCCGGTCCGTCCGGGGTAGTACCACACTTTCGCAGAAGATCGACGTCTGAGTAATGGCAATGTTCTAATGCGCTTCGTTCGGTGAGCGAGAGAGCCGGAAGCCCAACTGGCTGGGTTTGGGGATTGTACTGGTAGGCAGCGTCCTAGGTATACCCTTGGTATAGCAAAGGTCCATGGGCAGCAATGACATTTACCATCAGGCGTGCTGCTTACTCGTTTGCCACCATAAGCAATAAAAACAAAAAAATCTCTAACTCGCCTGCTAAGATTATGGCATTATTCCACCTACATGTTGAAGTAATTATAGATGGATAGAGTTCAGCTAATATACGTCCCGCTACTGAACCCGAGTATACTCTACAATAGGAGCAAACTTGACCTACTATACCATAATGGTCAAACAGGTTAATATACTAGAGTTTTCTTTCTCTTTTTTTTGGCAGTGGGCTATGGAGTGGTCACACCCCCATCCGGGGCGACAGAAGAAGCGGCGCTTGACCCCATAGGCCTGCCCTACATATACCTCTCTACGTCGAGCGAGCGGGCCACCGGAACTCGGTCTTTGTCTTCGATGGCTCGCACGGCGGTTTACCCTCTCGAGTCGATGCCCCGACAGCTTTCGCCGTCAAAGCATCGTCCTCACGCGGCGGGAGTTTTCTTTGTCTAGTATAAATACTATTAGAACTATCATATTTGAAATAAATCTATTTTTACGAATTCTATAGCGTTTGTATTTGATTTTTAATTGCTCAACGTTTCGAAGACTCTAGAGCCTTCATGGTCACGGGAGGACTGAGATGAATCACGTCCAACATCATTGCTTTTTTGTGTGTATTTAGCTGTCGCGCAGATGGCTTTGACAGCTTTAAGTGGACTATCGAAGTCTTCGTTATTATAAAGACTTGTAATAAAGATTACTTGTTGGACGTGAGATACCTTAATCTTCCCGTGACCATTAATACTGAAAAGTGTTCGAAACGTCAGGAAATTAAAAATCAAATACAAACGCGATAGAATACGTAAAAATTGGTTTTATTGCAAATATGTAATACAGTTGCGAAAGTGGAAGGATGTAGGTACCGAGGGAGACCGAGACTAACCTACCTAGACCAGATCGGTCATGTACTGAAGGAAGGTGGAGTCAAGAGTCTCCGAAACCGGCGAGCGTGTATGAAGAGAATTATGAATGTTGAGGAAGCGAGTGAAGTATGCAGAGATAGAGTTCTCTGGCACTCTGTTCTCTCTGCCTACCCTGCAAGGGATATGGCGTGATGATATGTATGTATGTATGTATGTAATACAGTTTTCCGTATGGTGACGGAGTAAGAATACAATTCACCACCCCATATCCTACTTGTGGATGATCGTAAGAGACGACTAAGGGATATAAAACGCATATAACATCTATGCAAGAGAAGGAAACCTCGAAACTAAACTCTATATCAACACGTCTGACCAGCGTGGTGCAGTAGGTTAATTTCCCTCTCATTATGGAGGAGGCTCGAGCCCAACAGTGGGACATATATAACCTGAAATGATGATGAATACAGAATCCGAAATCATTACGAATATCAGATTCCCTCGTCACATTTTACGATACATTCTATTCTTACTTGGTCACCATGTTAAAAAAAAACCTTTTTAGTTAAGATTTAAATACGATAATGATTGTAATATAGTTAACATTTTTCTTTCATGAAGCATTACAAAAAAAAAAATAAGTTTTTGTTAAAGTTTTATGCATATATTATCTAATCGTAAATATAATAATTTTATTTATACTTTTTAGATCATCATGGTGATGAGAATTATTTTCAGAGATACAAATCATCATGACTGTGATCATTTCTTTAAGATTATATACTTATCACTTACTTTTTCTTATAACTGAGATGGAAAAACAGCAAAACATGTTGCACAGATTTTACTGATGAAGTAAGAATATAATTCACCACATTTCACGCCCGTGGGTGTCGTAAAAGATGGCTAAGGAATATAATACGCATATATCTGTATAAAAGAAGGAAAACTAGAAAGAAAACGCTATACCAACCCAGATGGGGTGATCGACATCATCTATAACAAATAATTTCTCAATTGTGAAATAAACCTATTGTTTATAAAATCCGATTACGAAATGAAAAATTGATGTCGCAAGCGGGATTCGAACCCGCGCCTATTGGGATTCCGGCCCAATCGTGCAATCGTGCCGGAATCCCAATAGGCGCGGGTTCGAATCCCGCTTGCGACATCAATTTTTCATTTCGTAATCGGATTTTATAAATTAAGCATATTAAATGCTAAAATTTCAGTAAATTTAAACCTATTGTTATTGATTTTATTCACTATTTTTGCGTTTATATTTTTTTATTTCGTATTTAGTAAAATTCTAAAAAACATCCGATTTTAGTAAAAGTTTGTAAATGTGTCTTGCTTCGTCTAGATACTGATAGAGAGATATTAAAAGAATAGATATTAAAAGGTAATATAGTTTTTTTTTTCACTCTCACAGCAAATAGTAAAATATATTAACAAGTACACAAAATACTTTTGGCGGGAATCTGGAAACGTCATATGGTGGTCTTGTATTATATTTAATATCTTATTGTTAGTGTTTAAACGTGTTATATTAGATAATTTATATATTATAGATAATATATATAATTATTAGATGGTATTTTATTTAATGTGATTCAAATGAACTGCTGGGATATAATGTATATGATACAAAAGTGTTCGACAACGTTTTCGTTTTTAACAAAATTCCCAGAAGATACCATTGACAATGTGGCCTTAGCACTATTGATGACGACGATTTGACTTACTGGCGGATAATGACTAACATGAAGAGACTAAAGACGTTACTTTGTAACTCAACTCAGACGAAAGTTGTAATTCAACACTGGCAACAATTCCTAGTCATAAGTAGCTGATTGCCAATACAAAAAAAGAATAAAAAGAAGTACACTAAAAAATATAAACAAAATACTTCATTTTGTTTATTGAATGAATGAAGAGATAAAAGATCAATTTCATTCACTTTTAAATGATTCATTGCAACTTCTATATACAAAATTACTAACAAATCAGCAACAAAACGCATTTCACTATTGTTTTATAATATCTAAAGAGCATACCATTCTTCTAACGTAACATTTAAAAAGAAACAAACGGGACAATTGATTAGTATCGAGTATAAAATCTGTTAGGTATCTGTCAACATCTATATTTAGTAAACTACACACATTGTCTATGACCTGACATTGTTTGTTTGTTTATTTATGATAGTGTTGCTATTGTATAAGTCCTACTAGGGTTATTTAAGCCCTATTATATATGTTATGTTACAATATCGTGTAATTATTGTAGAACTGTAACGAATTATTTTCTCTGGAAAAAAAACATTACTGATTATTCCTGTACGATCTTTATAATCACAGACAATGTCGATATTCGTCAAATCGATAGAGAAACATTACTTTATATTTTAATTCAATTTATACAAAATCCCTGCATAAAGAGAGGATCTATTGTGATCTATTGTGTCATGCTAAACAAATAGTTCGGCATAAAATTTCATTTAAAATTTTCCTTATTTCGAAATGATGCAGTGTAAAGTAATTTATGTCAGTTAATTTTGTAAAGGCCACACGACTCAGAATATAATCCACAATGGAGTGTTTTAGTTTATGATATCAAAGATATACTTAAATCTATTGGCCGATCGTCCTTATTAGGTCTTACGTTAACCTGACATCTAGACCACAGATTGCTAATAAAAAAAAACCAAATAGGTGGCTGGCTGGCTATCTATCACCTGATAGTTAGAATTTTAAATTTGGAATTTCATTAGAATCTCGGTGGGGACTTTTGGCGGGAATATGAAAGTGTCATCTGGTCTTGTATTATATTCAATATCTTAATTTTTTTTACTCTGGCAGCGAATAGTAAAATATATTAAGTACACAAAAGATTTTTGGCGGGAATCTGAATACGTCATGTCGTGGTCTTATATTATATTTATTATCTTAGTGTTTAAACGTGTTATATGGAGAATTTTGATGGAACTTTATCTAATATGATACGATGGAACTGCTAGGATATAGTAAATATGATATAAGAATGATTTACAACGTTTTCGTTTTCTACCAAAACTCCCAGAAGAATAGCACAGTTGTCGGCAACGATTTAACTTACTCACGGACAATGACTAGCCTAAAGAGACTAAAGATATAAAGAAAATTATAACTCGACACTGGCAACAATGGCTCGTTTTTTTTTGTTTTGTTCGTCCGTTGGGACAGGCAATGGGATCAAAACCCACACAGCCAAGTGTTCTTTAATTTTTTTTTTCATATATTATTCAAAACTCCTTCATATTGTAAAGTCTTAATAGCCATTGTCTGTCAGTAAGTCAAGTCATTACTATTAATCGGGCACTGATAACCAAATCAATGGTTTTTTGGGAATTTTGTCAAAATATGAAAATACACGTAAACCACTATTATACTATATTCACTACACTTCAGCATTTTAACTGTATCATATTCCCAGCAAAATTATTCAATATAACACTACAAAACATTAAAGAAATGAATATAATACAAGAGCCTGAAATGAAATTTCCATATTCGCGACAATGGCTCATATAAGTAGCTGATTCATCAACATCATCATCATCTCAGCTCATATATATCCCACTGTTGGGCTCGAGCCTCTTCCATAATGGGAGGGAAATTGACCTACTATACCACGCTGGTCAGACGTGTTGATATAGGGTTTTATTTTTGAGTTTTCCTTCTCTTGCATAGATGTTACATGCGTTTTACATCCCTTAGTCGTCTCGTACGATCACCCACGGATAAGATATGGGGTGGTGAATTTTTTTCTTACTCCGTCACCACCCGGAAAGTAACTGATTGCCGATACTTAAAAAGAAGAAGAATCTTAGTGTGGTGAGAGAATTAAGTATAAAATTATTACCACCAGTTATTACACTTCTTATGCTTATCGTATATCCGGGGAAGTAGTCCGTCACCCGCCGAGAGGCTGACCGCGCGGGGAGGACCCCGGGGGGGGGACGTCGCTCAAGGAGAGGGTACCCCTCAGGGGGTATTCCGTCGGGCCGGCCACTGACGACAAGTTCACGTTGCTCCAGTGGCCGGTCCAACGACGTAGGCGAGGTTCATGGGTGGGTTACGGGTATGCGTGCGTACGCTCCTCTGTCGCCCCGGATGGAGTAGTGCGAGAAGAGCGCCGACCATAACCCAACCATAAAAAATATATATATATCGATTAATATAATATAGACCGATTAATAGATATAAGTGAGTAACACCATTGTAAGTGAAATAAAACCATAATAAGAAGACTCGTATACCCAAAACATTCTTTTGATGGGATATGAAATGTATCATACTAGGGCCAGTCATTTTTTAGTGATATTTGTCGCAAACGATATTACATTTCATAATTTTTAAAAGGGGCATTACATAATACTAATGATTAGGAAGTCAATAGCATTAAGAAATATAATAATTTATTTTGTAATTATACTTAAAATATTTATTCACAGAACAAGAATAAATTAACATTCAGCTGTTTGTCACGATGACGTCACAATGTCATGGAGTCATTTAAAAATGGCGCCGAAAAACGTGAACCTTACATAACACGTGAAACAAAACAGGTACTAGGTATATTATATAATATTGCAAATTATTCTATTGACCACGTGTTCCTTATGTCTACCTCATTCACTCACGTTTTCTTTGTTGCAGACTAATATGCAAATTAGGCGCCATTTTATTAACCATAGATAATTAGTATCTTTTTTTTTAAATTATATTTACATCTACAATAACAATATTGTTTGCGGTTACTCTTAAAGTAGTTATCTTAACAATATTCCTGGAAGATATTAGTTAATTTTGTTATTTTATAGACACTGGAATTTCAATGACGTCACAAAATTAATTTTCTATAAATATTGGGGAATTCCATATAGGTATACCTTACCAAATTAATACTGATTATTTATTTAGCAGGTGGTTTTTTAGAATAGGAAAACTGATATTCATACTGGGAGAGATCTAAGCATTAGAGCAAGGGCCTTAGCAAATTCCGTCTGGTGACAGAGTAAGAATACAATTTAGTTCCCATTTTCTTGCCCTTGGGTGTCGTAAAAGAGAACCAAGGGATAAATTATTTATAAAATAAGATAAACTTAAAATAAAACCTTATACCATATGATAAAGCAGTATACTGTTTCAATTTCCATCCTATTGTAGAAGAGGCCTAGCAATAGGGCACGCTTAGCTGAAAAGAAAAAGAGTAAGAAACAGCCCAGGCTCAAGTATTTAATATTATCTATGAAATAAAAAAACAATCCAAAATATATTTCTGTACCCTCGTCCCGGGATATGTACCTAAAAAAACAAAAAGTAATTTCACCTGCTTATCTCGTTAGGGACAAAGGGAATGCTCCGATGGTTCGGACATGTGGAAAGAATGCCGAACGAACGTCTGGTTAAGAAGATATACAATGCGAAAGTGGAAGGATGTAGGTACCGGGGCAGACCGAGACTAACCTACCTAGACCAGATTGGTCACGTACTGAAGGAAGGTGGAGTCAAGAGTCTCCGAAACCGGCGAGCGTGTATTGTATGTATGTATATGTATGTATGTATCTCGTTAGTGTATTATCTTAATCAAAGTACCTACCGTCTTTGGAAAAACCAATCAAAATATGTTATTACAATTTGTATTTTCAGCGTCATCAGCTCATATCTGCCCCACTATTAGGCTCGACTTTAGTCCGTAATAGAAAAAAAAATACCTATTATTTTTTTATCTATTATTATTTATTTATCAACACAATAGAAAGTTACAATGTAGTACAATTAATAACATTTAAAACCACAAAGTTTTTTTTTAATGTCATTGTCAGTAGCAGTTTGTAGCGGAGATATAAAGTAGTCTTTTGACGGGAATTTGAAAACGTCATGTGGTGCTTTTGTATTATATTCGATATCTTAGTGTTTTAACGTGTTATATTAGATAATTCTGATGGCATTTTATGTAATGTGATGCGGCGGAACTACTGGGATGTAATGAATATCATATAAAAGTGCTTTACAACGTTTTCGTTTTCCATCAAAACTCCCACAAGATACTATTAATAGTGTGGCCATTGCACTGTTGATGGCGACAATTTGACTTAGACAATGACTAACCTGAAAGATTATAAACGTGAAGATATTTATAACTCGACACTGGCATCAATAGCTCGTATAAGTAGCTGATTGCCAATATATAAGAACAAGAAGAAGATATAAAGTAAGAAAGTTATTTCGACTTTTCCTTTTTTGCATAGATGTTATATAGTTACGTATTATTATTACCTTATTCGTCTATTACAACACCTAGTGGCAAGGTACAGAGTACTGAATTGTATTTTTACATCGTCACCAATCGAAAAATTACTGGGTTTTACCGATAAATCATTCTCAAACGTAATCGCAAATAAAATTACAAAAGTTTAATCTATTAAAAAAGAAACAATATTGTCAATGATGAAGCTTTACATATGTGATTCATCAGCCTATTGAAGTCTACTAAGTGACATAGGTCTATATCATCATCACAGCCCATATAATCTGTTGGGCTCGGGTCTCCTCCGTAATGGGAAGGAAATTAACCTACTATAACGCGCTGGTCAGACGTGTTGGTATAGGGTTTTGTTTCGAGTTTTCCTTTTCTTGCATAGATGTTATATGTGTTTTATATCCCTTAGTCGTCTCGTACGATCACCCACGGGTAAGATAAGGGGTAGTGAATTGTATTCTTACTCCGTCACCACACGGATAATTATTATATTTTTATTATAATAATAATACATACTTCCCCGTGTGGCGACGGGATAGAATACATGTGTCGCCACCCCTTGCTTGCCCGTGGGAGTCGTAAAAATCGGCTGAGGGTTCACCAGGAGAGTGGGCAGCAGCTCTCTCCTGGGATACGTATAACACCACACTGCGATCGCCAACCCGCCTGCCAAGCGTGGCGATTATGGCTCTAAACCCCTTAATGAGTAACACAATTGCAGACGGCACAGGACCGCACACTGTGGGTGTACCATGAGGGAGGCCTACGTCCAGCAGTGGACAGCGATGGGCTTAAATGATGAAAAATGATGAATAATACATACATAAATACATATCATCACGCCATGCGGCCATGTCCCTTGCAGGGAAGGCAGAGAGAACAGAGTGCCAGAGAACTCTATCCTTGCATACTTCACTCGCTTCCTCAACATTCATAATTCTCTTCATACACACTCGCCGGTTTCGGAGACTCTTGACTCCACCTTCCTTCAGTACATGACCGATCTGGTCTAGGTAGGTTAGTCTCGGTCTGCCCCGATACCTACATCCTTCCACTTTCGCATTGTATATCTTCTTAACCAGACGTTCGTTCGGCATTCTTTCCACATTATATCTATATAATAATAATAATTAGTATTATATATTTCTTAAATTAATTCTTCTATCTATTTTCCTGTAATACCTCAACCCGGTTTTTATAACTTCCTTACGAACGTAACGCGTGATCCATCATTATATTCATAGCCCCATATAGGATATATTAACAATTTAATATCAAAATAGTTTTATCAATCAAGAAATACCCAATATGAAATAACAAAATGTTTGAATTAAATGTAATTAACGATAATAGACTCCCTGTGGGCCGGGATTATACGTTAATATATAACTTATTATTATATTATGACTCTGTAATCATATGGGAATAACCATTTGAAATTAAAAAAAAAAAATAACGCAAAAGTGAAAGGGTATGATAATGATTTTTGATGTTTTACACGAGTATGAACTATTATTGTGTCAGTAAATTGGCAAATTCTCCGTGTGGTGACGGAATAAGAATATAATTCACCACCCCCTATCTAACCCGTGGTCGTAAGAGACGATTAAGGGATATAAAACGCATATAACATCTATGCAAGAGAAGGAAAACTTGAAACAAAACCCTATACCAACACGTTTGACCAGCGTAGTATAGTAGGTTAATTTCCCTCCAGCTAACAACTATGTCATACAAAAAGAAACAGTATTTTTTTTTTTTTAATTAAACCTTTTACTGGGTGTCTTTATTTTTATTTATTTATTTAATTAATTAGAGCAAAGTCTAAGTTTAAATCTTTGAAATTTGAATCCGTAACTTCGCAAGGAAAAAAGCTACGACTAAAACACCTGCTACATTACATACTTAAGCGTATTTGTCATTAATAATTCAAATATTTTCCTGTAATAGAAAAATGTTACCGTGTATTCTTTTACAACACACCCTGATATAAAAATAATAAATAAAAACTATTTTATTATTTTTCTTAAACAACTTTAAATGAATTTGTCTCATCACAATTAAAACTTGACGTAAAAGCCTTGGCTACAATGCCATAAAATTTTTCTTATTTTTTCTTTTAAAGTAATAGCTTTCTTCGCGGGAATTACGTAATAAGCAATATTGATTGTTTTAAAACGTGTTACTATGTTAATATCCAGAATATGGACATTTATGGAATGGTTATTACGTTACGTTAGGGGTCTACGCGTGAATGTGAGCAAAACCAAAATAATGGTCTTTGAAAGAGATGTAGCCAGAACAGATGTAAGAATAAAAATAGGTAATGATGTACTAGAGCAAGTGGATGAATTTGTATATCTTGGATGTGGTTTTAGCCGAGATGGGAGGTACACCACTGATATAGAGCGAAGAGTGAATGCGGGAAATAGAGTGAACGGAGCGTTGGGACAACTTCTCGGTAGCCACCACCTCAGCCAGAAGGCACGTGTAGCAATACATAACGCTGTACTTGTCCCAACATTACTATATGGAAGCGAGAGTTGGGTATGCAGAAAAGAGCATGAAAGCAAAATTAATGCGGTTGAAATGCGATCTCTACGGAAAATCTGTGGAGTTAGGCTGACCAACCGCATTCGCAACGACGACGTAAGAGAGCGAGTAGGTATGAAAGAGAGTATTGGTGTAAAGATGCGAAAGGGAATGCTCCGATGGTTCGGACATGTGGAAAGAATGCCGAACGAACGTCTGGTTAAGAAGATATACAATGCAAAAGTGGAAGGATGTAGGTACCGGGGGAGACCGAGACTCACCTACCTAGACCAGATTGGTCACGTGCTGAAAGAAGGTGGAGTCAAGAGTCTCCGAAACCGGCGAGCGTGTATGAAGAGAATTATGAATGTTGAAGAAGCGAGTGAAGTATGCAAGGATAGAGTTCTCTGGCACTCTGTTCTCTCTGCCTACCCTGCAAGGGATATGGCGTGATGATATGTATGTATGTATTATTACGTTAGAAAAATGATTCATTCAAATGATTCACTTTGTTTTTCATTATTAATATAGAAATAGCTATATTTCCTATTCCCCTGATATGCCATTAAATCCTTGCCACATATTCTATATTAAATATTATGAATAAGCATGCAACAATGTTTCTAGGAATGATTGGGCCTCATTTGCATATTACATTTAGCGCCCCCTGACTTATATTACTTTTATTACTAGGCTGTAGGACTCCGATGTTATTGGATTTCCTTTCGCCAATTTTCAGTACAGTGAAACCTGGAAGACTATTAATCGACTTCTTAGTATCTATTCTTGCAGTATTTTACGTGGATTAAAAAAAAACTTCTAGTTAAAAATGGGTGTATTTATTGTATAAATTGTTGGATATCTTCATTATAATATATTATTTTTAATCAGTGTGGCAGCGGCTACGAATACTACCAACCCTTACTTTGCTCGTGGATGTCGTAAAAGACGACTAAGAGCCTTATAACAACCTGGGCCAACTTCATCTGATGCCGTTTGGTTAACAATTACATTCCCAAAGAGGGTTAATATCTGGCAGGCGGCAGGTCATAAAACTATTGCCAATAACTTTTACAATATGTACTATGAAAGAAGAGTATATATTGTATCGACCCCAAGTAATTGGGATAAGAGTAAGAGAATGATGATGCAGATAAGATCTAAGCAATAGAAGAAAAATCTCAAAAAACCCCTATAACAACCCAGTCAACCAGCGTTGTAGATCAATTTCACTCATATTTTGGATAAGACCTGGTGATATTGTATTAAGTATAGCTGCCCTATATTTATTATTTGTATTCTTTCATCGCCTTCTTTTATCTTAATCATTTGGAGCCGAAAAAATGTATACTCCTCTTCCAGCATACACATTGCAAAAGTTTGGACAATAGTTCTATGATAGATCCGCCCTACATGTACCTTTCTTCGCCAAGCGAGCAGGCCATCGGAACCCGGTATTTTTCTTCGGTGGCCCGCTCGATGACTAACCGCCTGCCTGATGTTTTCCCTGCTTCAAAATGTTACTACACCAGACGGCATCAAATAAAGTATACCCAGATCTAAATAATATTATTTTTTTTTTTATTAATTATGTTTTTTTATTTTCATTTCTCTTTTGTTTTTACCATATGGCCGCTACTAATACCAATACCAAACTTTACACCACTCGTAAGTGTTATAAAAGAGGATTAAATCTTTTAAATCGTACTTCATCACATCATCATCATTATCACAGCCCATATGTACCACTGTTGGCCTCGGGCCTGTGCTCCGTAATGGGAGGGAAATTAAACTACTATACCATGCTGGTCAAAGGTGTTGGTATAGGGTTTTGTATCGACTTTTCCTTCTCTTGCATTGATATCATATGCATTTTATATCCCTTAGTCATCTTGTACGTTCACCCACGGGTAAGATAAAGGGTAGTGAATAGTATTCTTACTCCGTCACCACAATTTTTTTTATTAATTATGCTTTTTATTTTCATTTCTTTTTTGTTATTACCATATGGCGGCAACCAATCCGACCCATCTTTACACCATTCGTGGGTGTAGTAAAAGGGGATTAAAGGTTTTCAATCGTACTTATACGAACTATATCTGATGTCGTCTGATCAACAATTACATTCCCAAGGACAATTGACATAAAGCATATGACTAATAATAAAACTATTGCTGACTCTTTTGCAATAGGTACTCGTACCTACGATAAGAAAGGAGTAAGTACATATTACGTCGGCCCAAATAATTATGATAAGAACAGGATGATGTTGATGACGAATCTTCTTTATGGTACATGCTATGGTCTGACAAAATTATTATTAGTTGAGTTACAATTATGATAACATTGACCATGGTGTTATTTAATATGGAAGGGGCCTTAACCACAAACAGGTATTGAGGAGGAAAAATAATAACAAAATGTAGAATCGAGCCAGTATATGTTGGAATAGTTGCAGATATATATACAATAAAAAATTGTATTATTTGAAATTATATATTTATATAGCTTATATATGTGACTTCTTCCGCTTAGAAATCATGTATGAAGTGCTGGTTAAATATCATTTTTATTATCCGTGTTGTGCGGTGGGAAACAAGAAAATTCAATCAATATTTTAAACGCTTAAACAGGAATGTATCCTCTGGGGATTTACAAGATAATCCTTTTTTGTGGGTTTCTATATCACAAAAATAAGACGTTGTCTAGTATTTATTACTAGTTCCTATTCATTAAAAAATCAATTACAAGTATTACCGCAAAATTTATTCCCCTAATTAACAACCTTAGAGGAGGAAAATTGGCAAATTCTAAAGGACGTGTTTATTTATTTTTTACTGAAGAGTATCTGTGCTTAATATGAAGATAATGGAATAAGTTTTATTTCTAACCATTGATACTTAACACAGCATTTCACACCTTTCGGGGTTTAATTTTGAAAAATCCTTTTTTTTAAGTTTTTTGCATTTCACTCCTTTCGGGGTTGAAAAATCCTTTTTAAGCGAATCTCTACATCGCAAAAACTATAAGTTCGACTAGACAATATTTTTTTTTTATAAAAAGACACCACCCTGCATAAGGAAAGGTTAATGAATTAGTCAACCAGCTTCTTTATATATATATATATATATATATATATATATATATATATAACCACCAAAGTAGCGTAGTATCAGCCTCTACATTTTTTTGACAAGCTATGCTAAGTCTTTTTAATTTTCCTTGTGGTGACGGAGTAAGAATACAATTTATCACCACCTATCTTGCGGTGAGTATTTTAAAAAACGACTAAGGAATATAATATGCATATAAACATACGGATGTAAGAGAAGGAAAACTTGAAATAAAACACTATAATAACAACCCGTCTGAGCAACGTGGTACAGCAGATCATTCTTCCTCGTATTGTAGAGGAAGCATAAACCCAGCAGTGGGATGTATATGAGTGGAGACGATGATGGTCTGATCACATCCAATCTAAACTGACTATGGCATCAAAAGGGCGACGGCTGTATAGCTCATCGTATCATCCTTCACCTTAAACGAGCTATCGATAATGACTCCTTCTCCAGCCCATCTGAAGGGTTACTCTTAAGAAATAACAGTATCAACAACCTTTCAGCGGTTAATGGATTGATACGCGATGCGATTAACCACAGACTCGATTAGGGTACCCAATTTGATCTTTGAAAGAATAAAAGAAAACTATTTTATTAACACTTAGCTTAAATTTAGATATTACAGTAAGTCGAATGAAATCTTTCAAAAATTATTACACAAAAACTTGCAGCCAGGTTTTCTTTTTTTTATTGCGTTTAGTGACAAACGAGCAAGCAGCGCACCTGATGGTAAGTGTTACTGCAGCCCATGGACCTATGCAATACCCACTCAGTTGGGCTTCCGGCTCTCTCGCTCACTGAAAGAAGGGCAACAACATTTTGCCATTGCTCAGACGTCGATCTTCTGCGAAACTGTGTTACTACCCCGGACGGACCGGCCCGCAGCTATAGACATAAAACTGTCAACAGCGTGGTCCTACCACAAATAAAGATTTGTGCTAAAGATTCGATTTCAACACCTTTATGACAATATTAAACCCCATATTAACTGTCTATATACATGAAAATTCAATATAAAAATATTAAACGTAATAAGTTTTTCATCAATTCTTATCACAAATAAACTTTAATGAAAATTAATGTTATTTATAGAAACGTATCATTCAACAACACTTCCGAACCGTTCTTGATAAAATGTTACGAAACATAAACATATTAACAATATAATAAATGTCTTTCCCATATATGAACATGGAGCATTGACATTAAGCACAGATAACTAAAAAAAAATGATAACAGCAACCAAAGTTTATTAATATGCTCTGTGATATAGCATATAAATAAATTTTGTTTGCTGTTATCATTATTTATCGAACTAGAACCGTTTGTACATAAAATAAGATAAGGAGGCAATACAATCATTATCATCATCACAGCCCATATATGACCCACTGTTGGGCTCGGACCTACTACATAATGGGAGGGAAATTAACATACTATACCACGCTGGTCAGACGTGTTGGTATAGGGTTTTGTTTCTCTTGCAATAGATGTTATATGCGTTTTATATCCCTTAGTCGTTTCTTACGATCACCCACGGGTAAGATAGGGGGTGGTGAAATACAATAGTAGATCCTAATTATTTTTGTGGACAGCTTAGCCACGCTCCGATCAAGCTATCTGAGGAGACGTCAGAGTGCATATAACATCTATGCAAGGTAACTAAAAAAAAAAAGGACTGGAAAAGGATAGGATAGTTTTTTTTTTACTAATATTTACAAATAGTAAATAATATTAATCAAAATATTCAAATTGAATCAGCGCTGAATATAATTTATTAGCACATATATAATTCGCATTTGTATGAAAATAAAACACGTGTTTTGAATATAGAAACTAGAAAGAGGTTTCATTTTTATTTTATTGGTAGCTTTTTTTTTCGAGAATTAATGAGCGGTTTTGCGGCTAACTTCAACCTGTTTTACTTTTGTGTTACAGTGATACGCGTATATTTTGTTTGCGGCCAACTTCAACCTGTTAATTTTTTGTTACAGTGGTGCGCGTCATCTTAAAACTACACTTTCATATTTTTTTCATAACACACCTAAAGTAGTATAACTTCAAAAACCGAATTAAAATCCTATATCAATCACTTTGACCTACATTCGTTCATTCATTCATCTCAGCTCATATATGCCCCACTGCTGGGCTCAGGCATCCTCCATAATGGAAGGGAAACTTACTACACCACGCTGGTCAGACGTGTTGGTATAGGGTTTTGTTTCTAGTTTACCTTCTCTTGCATAGATGTTATATACATTTTATATCCCTTAGTCGTCTCTTACGATCACCCACGTGTAAGATAGGGAGTGGTGAATTGTATTCTTACTCCGTCACAACACGGAATACATCCACAACATAGCCTTAAAAAAAGGCAAAAATATACCCGTAAAATAATCATTCATCATTCTCCTACTCTTATCCCAATTACTTGGGGTCGATAAAATATGTACTCTTCTTTCATAGTGCATGTTGTAAAAGTTATTGGCAATAGTTTTATGACCGGCCGCCTGCCAGACGTCAACCCTCCTTGGGAATGTAATTGTTGACCAAACGGCATCAGATAGAATTGGCCCAGTTCGTTACAAGGCTCTTAGTCATCTTTTACGACATCCACGAGCAAAGTAAGGGTTGGTAGTATTCGTAACCGCTAGCACACAGCTCGTAAAATAATCATTACAATTTTGTAATTAAAACCGATTACATATACCATAGATAACCTATATTTTTTAATTAATATGCGTTAAGATAAAATTAATAAAATAAACATTAGCTTATCATCAGGAATTTCTGACGACACTTTTGTAGATATTTTTTTATTATTAAATGTTGCCATGCAAATTGTTTGCTATTACGGCTACGAATACTACTTGAAATACTTGTACACATGCTCTTGGATATAATAAAAAACGACTAAGAACTTTAAAACATGCTGTGTGGTAGGGGCTAAGAATACTACCAGCCCTTACTTTGCTCGTCGATGTCGTTAAAGACGACTAAGAGACATATAACGACCTATGCCAACTCCATCTGATGCCGTTTGGTCAACAATTACATTTTTTTTTTTTTTTTTTTTTAAAACACCACCCCGCACTAAGGAAATAATCCTTGTATTGCGGGGGACTTTACAAACATGCAATTAACGCAGACAAATTACACCCAGACTTAGAACAACACCTTGTGGATCACACAAAGTAATGTCCTGCGTGGGAATCGAACCCACGGCACTGGCACGGAAGGTCGGTATCTTAACCACTACGCCATCTGTGCATTCCCAGGGAGGGTTAACGTCAGGCAGGCGGCCGTTCAAAAAACTATTGCCAATAACTTTTACAATATGTACTATGAAAGGAGAGTACATATTGTATCAATCCTAAATAATTGTGATAAGAGTAGGAGAATGATGATGATGATGAATTAATAAACATAATTTACACCCATTTTTTATTGTGGTAGGACCACGCTGTGGACAGTTCTCTGTCTACAGCCGCGGGCCGGTCCGTCCGGGGTAGTACCACACTCTCGCAGAAGATCGACGTCTGAGTAATAGCAATGTGCTATTGCGCTTCGTTCGGTGAGCGAGAGAGCCGGAAGCCTAACTGGGGTGGGTTCAGGATTGTATTGGTAGGCAGCGGCCTAGCTATACCATTGGCAAAGGTCCATGGGCGGCAGTGACACTTACCATCAGGTGTGCTGTCTGCTCGTTTGCCGCCATAAGCAATAAAAAAAAAAAAAAAAAAAAAAAAAAAACCCAAATCGCACAAAGTATTAATCCAGCGTGGGAATCGAACCCATATCACTAGAATGGTAGAACATTAAATCTTAACCACTACACCATTTATGTATCAAAGATAAGAAGCAACAGATATAATAAAACCATAATGCATATATATGTCTGAATAAAAAAAAAGTTTATTAAAAAAAACATTATACTTACATACATTATGTAAAACTATTCGTCACCTTGACATTGATATTTTTACACGAGCAACAAAATACATACAAAATACATATCATTGCTTATTCTAAGAAAAATATCGTTTTCCGCTACATAATATATTATTTCTTTAACCATCTGGTGTTCGCGGTTTAGGCCGTATGGGCATTGAAATTCTATAATCTATTTGAATTTTATTACATACATACATATCATCACGCCATATCCCTTGCAGGGTAGGCAGAGCGAACAGAGTGCCAGAGAACTTTATCCTTGCATACTTCACTCGCTTCCTCAACATTCATAATTCTCTTCATACCCACTCGCCGGTTTCGAATACTCTTGACTCCACCTTCCTTCAATACGTGACCGATCTGGTCTAGGTAGGCGAGTCTCGGTCTCCCCCGGTACCTACATCCTTCCACTTTCGCATTGTATATCTTCTTAACTAGACGTTCGTTCGTTTTATTCTCATCGTTTTTTTTTTAATAAGAATCCACCCATCCATCCTTTAGCCCGTAAATGTCCACTTTTGGACGTAAGCCTTCCCACGGAGGAAGGGAATAATACCATAATCGCCACACTTGGCAGACGGATAGGCGATGGCGGTGGATGTTATTAAGTTTCCCGGGAGATAGCCGCTGCCCACTCCCTCAGTGAGACCCTTAGCCGATTATTACGACTCCCACGGGCAAGCAAGGGGTGACGACAATTGTATTCTTTTCCCGGCGCCACACGGGGATTAATAAGAATACGCCTCCCTTAAGGAGATAAATGTAAGGAAAGGTTATGTATTAATTAATTCTTTTATTGATTATAACATACATACAGAAATTTTCCATCTACCTATTTGAATTTTATTACATACATACATATCATCACGCCATATCCCTTGCAGGGTAGGCAGAGCGAACAGAGTGCCAGAGAACTTTATCCTTGCATACTTCACTCGCTTCCACAACATTCATAATTCTCTTCATACACGCTCGCCGGTTTCGGAGACTCTTGACTCCACCTTCTTTCAGTACATGACCGATCTGGTCTAGGTAGGTTAGTCTCGGTCTCCCTCGGTACCTACATCCTTCCACTTTCGCATTGTATATCTTCTTAACCAGACGTTCGTTCGGCATTCTTTCCACATGTCCGAACCATCGGAGCATTCCCTTTCGCATCTTTACACCAATACTCTCTTTCATACCTACTCGCTCTCTTACGTCGTCGTTACGAATGCGGTCGGTCAGCCTAACTCCACAGATTTTCCGCAGAGATCGCATTTCGACCGCATTAATTTTACTTTCATACTCTTTTCTGCATACCCAACTCTCGCTTCCATACGTTGGGACAATCACTGCGTTATGTATTGCTACACGTGCCTTCTGGCTGAGGTGGTGGCTGCCGAGAAGTTGCCCCAACGCTCCGTTCACTCTATTTCCCGCATTCACTCTTCGCTCTATATCAGTGGTGTACCTTCCATCTCGGCTAAATCCACATCCAAGATATACATTTTCATCCATTGATTATAAAATATATTTTATTCTTAGTTACAATTCTTGAATATGTACTCGCATATTAGAATTTTTCGTCGAAACTTTCCGTGTGGTGACGGAGTAAGAATACAATTCACCACCCCATACCTTACCGTGGGTGGTCGTAAGAGACGACTACGGGATGTAAAACGCATATAACATCTAAGCAAGAGAAGGTAAACTCGAAACAAAACCCTATACCAACATTTCTGACCAGCGTGGTATAGGAGGTTAATTTTAGTCCGATTATGGAGCAGGCTCCGAGCCCAACAGTGGTACATTTATGCGCTGAGATAATGATGATGATGAAGCTAAGTATTCAGAAAATATTAAGATCAACTCATCAATGAACCTCGTCGTTCCTATCAAAATCTCTTGGAAGAATCAGGCCCAGGAACTAACAAAATGTAATAATCTGCAACGATGGCGCAGAGTTTAAGATACCGTATCAGTATCAAGAATCTGATTCCCACGCGGGACTTTGAGTGATTGACAAATTTTTGTTCTGAGTCTGGGTATGATTTGTATCCGTTGAATGAATATTTCTATAGTCCCCCGCTGAAAAGCGTTTTTTAGTGCAAAAAAATGTTTTTAACATAGTGTAAAACAAAGCCGCTTTTCGCCGCGGTACGCTTAAAACTTTTAAAATACGCACCCGATTAAAAAAGAATTAAAAGAAAGTTGTTTGGATCGAAATATCATTCACGAACAAACGAAATAAATAGTAGAGCTAAGAAGCCATTTTTAAAAATTGACTAAATTTTTAGCCTAATTCATCCATGGAGAATTTGAAATAAAACTATTTTTACGGAGTCTATCGCGTTTGTATTTGTGTTTTAATTTTCCGACGTTTCGAACACTTTACAGCTTACATTCATAGTCCATACGGTCCTTGATCCGTGACCAAAATTTAAAAATCAAATACAAACGTGATAGAATCCGTAAAAATAGTTTTATCTCGAATGTGTAATACTCGAAACATACATGGAGAAGTTATAAAATAGTGGTAGGACCACGCTATGGACAGTTCTCTGTCTACAGCCGCGGGCCGGTCCGTCCAGTGTAGTACCAGACTCCTGTAGAAGATCGACGTCTGAGTAATAATAGCATTGTGCTATTGCGATTCGTTCAGTGAGCGAGAGAGCCGGAAGTCCAACTGGGGTGGGTTTACGGTTTGTATTGTTAGGCAGCGGCCTAGCGATACCCTTGGTATTGCAAAGATCTATGGGCGGTAGTGACACTTACCATCAGGTGTGCTGTCTGCTCATTTGCCACCATAAGCAATAAAAAAAATATATTATATTAAAATCCAAGCAAACAAGAGAGATCTACAAAGAAGATATGCTGCATGTTGAAGTTTTGAAGGTTGCTCATCACATAGATGTACAAATATTTATATCCTCTTTTACCTTGGATCCCGTATTCCTTTCTATCATGAGGTGTATGGTACATCAATTAAACGCGAGTAAATGGTGGATCAAAGGAATCCTCAATTTTAAAACATCTAATTTTAATTTAATTAAGAACGGCATCACTTGCAATCCCAATAAAAAGTTATACTAATCATCATCTAAGCCTTTATATGTCCCACTGTTGGGCTCGATCCTCCTCCATAATGGGAGGGAAATTGACCTACTATATACCACGTCAGTCAGACGTGTTGCTTTTGAGTGTTCCATCTCTTGCATAGATGTTATATGCATTCTATATCCCTTAGTCATCCTCTACTTCTGTTAGAGGTGTATGAAAAAAGAAGACATGTTGCTTCATCCACAAGTAGTTGGGATAAGAGCAAGAGAATGATGATGATCCCTCAGTCATCTCTTACGACCCACGGGTAAGATAAGGATAGGTAAATTGTATTCTCACTTTTGATACTTCTATTCTAATATACAGAGTGGAAGGCGACTGCTCCCGAAAACAAAGACAGGTGACCCTACTAGTCCTACTTGTAATGATAAGATAAAAAAAAATCGATACGGATACAATGTTTTTTTTTCACAACGAATTTTAAGTTTTTAACACATTCCATCGTATTAGGACAGTGCCATGTAACGATAATTCCATAAAAAATACGTAACTTTACACAGATGAGAAAAGACGCAAACTATTCAAAACTCACGATCATATGTTCAAGAGTTCAACGACCTCGCGTGATGAAAATATTTTTTTTTTTCATCCGAATCGATTTTTTTTTCTAGCCTATCATTACAAGTAAGACTAGTAGGGTCACCTGTCTTTGCTTTCGGGAGCGGTCCACTTCCACCCTGTATATGTATTAGATATACACGTGATTATTTAAGATCAGTACATCTGCACTATAAAACCATTATATATTGTGTTAGGTAATTATAGTCATACGATCAACGAATATCCATTGTCAATAATTATTTTGTATTACTTACCTTATAATGCTTATATGGACTTCTTGATAGAATTACTATTAATTAATGCGTAAATGGGAGGTGTGTCACAGTTATAATACTAAATAATTGTAAAATAATGAATTATGTAATATTTTTTTTATTTTAATTACGTACAGAAAACATATAGATGCTAGATAGCATAAACGTAGCACATTCAATGCCGACCACTCGGATCCGAGTGGGGTGGGGCTAGAGTAGCGGCGCCTTGTACCCGGATCCGAGCGAGCATCCCGTTCATTTTGTAGTAGTAGGATCGGAAAAAAATGTTTTTTATTGATATAATAACAACATACATATTTTCAAACATTCATATGTAGGTACTTAATCAAAATTCACCTTAAAAAGTTTTGGCACTCGGCTATTATTTTTATTTATTATGTAGGCACTGAATGTGATAGTATACCCACAGAAGAAGAAAAATGAAATAAACATAGTAAGCCATAAAATAAAAACGTGTATTTAACATAATATCTAAAAAGATTGAAAGAAACTCTAGATTGACAAATACGAGGCCACCGAAGACAAAGATCGGGTACCGGTGGCTCGCTCGCACGGCGAAGAGAGGTGTTTGCAGGGTGGGTCCATGGGGTTGCGTGCCGCCTCTTCTGTCACCTCGGACGATTTGTCGGGGCGCGACCATATCCATGGTCCACCTTGCGAAGAAAAAAAAACCAAAAATTGACAAATACGAAAGTTATAACTTTAAATTGAAAGAACTAAAGGGTTTTTTTTTAATATAGTGTAAGATTATAATTTTGTCAGTTACTACTCTATCTAGATATATAGACTAAAAATATGAAAAAAAAAACAAAAAAAATCGACTCGACTCGAGCTTCCACTACAATAAGAAGAAAATTGACCTACTTTACCACGCTGGTCAAACAGGTCGATAAAGTTTTATTTAGAGTTTTCTTTCTCTTGCATAAATGTATATGCATATTATATCCCTTAGATGCCCTTTACAACTCTCATGGGCAAGTTAATAATGAATTGTATTCTTACTCAGTCACCACATAGAAAAATACCAACCACAGTAGTTGCATCGACCTCATATGCCTCATATCGTGGGTGCGTATACCAAACAAAACAATTCTTTGAGCGATCAAGACATCATTGACTACGAGCAATGACACACCCCCAAACTACGCATCATAACTAGTAATAGCTTTATCAAAGAGTCCATATAGGTCTTATAAGGTAAACAGTACAAATTTGTATAAACAATGGATATCGCATGATATCCTATGACTAAAATAACCTAATAATGCAACACGGTGTTATAGTACAGATGTACTAATCTTAAATACACACGTGAATATATATTACTAGCTTTCTGCCCGAGGCTTTGCTCACGTAAAAGGTTACTTTCTTAAAGTTGAACTATTATCGCAAGGGAACACATTACCGGGATAAAAGTATCGTATATGTTAATCTAGGAAATTCTTGCGAAACATAAACATAAGTGATTTTACTGGGATAAGAAAAAAATTGGAAAATATAGAAAATAACAAAACAAAATTTATATATAGCTAACTATTTTTTTTTTTATTTAAAACTATTATATTTATATTTAATTTATTTATATAGAAATATTTTATTATGATGATATGATATAAATACAAATAAATAAATACAAATAAATAATTAAAGCTAAGTTTTAAATTAAAATATTTACAGAAAAATAGAAGAAAATAGAATAAGGAATAAAAAATAAATAAATGAAAAGAGAAACAAAAGGCGCAATCAGGCATCGAAAAATTCCTCCGCATCACTGTCCACTGGTAATGTGCCCAGAAGGCTAGCAGCATTGCCACGTTGAATGGCAATGCTAACCTTTTGTGCAAAATATAGGCCAGCCCTCTGATCACGTGAAGCAGCGATTAATTTTTTTGCGATATCTTTAAATAAAATGCGCGCATTGGGACCCCAAGGGCCAAGAGTTTCGACCCCAAACGGCTCGAAAATATAATTTCCAATAAGGTTATTAGCTATATAGCTATAGCTAACTTATTTATATATAATTAAAATATAAGATATCATAAAAATTTATAACAAAAAGCTGATCGCAGGAGACAGCATTTTTGTATTTAGCTAACTATGCGTCTGAGCTGCGAGGCATGGCACCTCGAAGAGCTACTGACAGCAGCCGGTCAACGTAATGCCATTTTTATTTATATCTAATCAAATCCAAAAAAAATGTTTCATCAATCTAGCTTCTAAAATAACCAATTGCCATATAAACTTTCATCCCCTATTCTTATTTTACGCCCCTTTTTTTAAATGTCATATTTATTTATATCTAATCGACAGCCTAAAAATAAGTTTCAAGTTCTGGCTTTAAAAATGACAATACTTTATTACAACTTTTCATCCCCCTTTACAAACCTTTTTTTGCATTAAAACGTAGCCTATGTCCTTTGCCAGATTCTAGACTATCTGTGTACCAAATTTCATTTAGATCGGTTCAATAGTTTTGGCGTGAAAGAGCGACAAAGTGACAGACAGAGTTACTTTCGCATTTATAATATTAGTAAGGATTGAACGTTTTTCATTGTGATTTTACCCGCATGGCTTTTAATTCAACCGTATTTAAATAAGAATAGGCATTTCTAAAGCTTTTCGCGAGTATTCATCATCATCATCATCATCTCAGCCTATATATGTCCCACTTTTGGGCTTGGGCCTCCTTCACAATGGAAAGGTAATTGACCTACTATACCACGCTGGTCAGACATGTTGGTTTTTTTTTTTTTTATTGCTTATGGCGGCAAACGAGCAGACAGCACACCTGATGGTAAGTGTCACTGCCGCCCATGGACTTTTGCCAATGGTATGGCTAGGCCGCTGCCTGCTGCTGTTGGTACAGGCTTTTGTTTTGAATTTTCCTTCTCTCGCATAGATGTTAAACGCATTTTATATCGCTTAGTCGAATCTTACGATCACCCACGGGTAAAATAGGGAGTGGTGAATTGTGTTCTTACTCCGTACACGGAAAATTATTTAATTAAAAAGTAATAAAATTTGCAAATTGAAATTATAAAAACAGTTTTCCTCAACTATGTATACCAGTAATATTTATATATTCTTCATCAGCTCATGGCCATCATCACTATTATTCTACTCATATCCCAATTACATGGGGTCGACACAATATGTCTTTCATCTCTTACATCGTACATATTCCAAAAGTATTAGCAATAGTTTTACGACCAGCCGCCTGACTGACGTCAACCTTCCTTGGGAATATAATTGTTGACCAAACGGTATCAGGTGGAATTAGCCCAGGTCGATGTAAAGCTTTTAGTCAGATTTTAGGACACCCTTGAGCAATCATCATCATCTCAGCTCATATATGGGACATCTCAGCTCATATTGTTGGGCTCGAGCCTCCTCCATAGTTAGAGGGAAATTGACCTACTATACCACTCACACATGGCATAATAGTTAAGATTGACTGCACAAATGGCGTAGTAGTTAAGATACCGACCTTCCGTGCCAGTAGCGTGGGTTCGATTCCTACAACTTCGATTACTACTTTGTGCGATCCACATACTGTCGTCCTGAGTCTCTGTGTAATTTGTCTGCGTCAATTATAAAAAAAAAAAAAAAAAAAAAAAGTGGTGGTCGGACGTGTTGGTATAGGGTTTTGTTTCGAGTTTTCCTTCTCTTGTATAAATGTTATATGCAGTTTATATCACTTAGTCGTCTCTTACGATCGCTAGAGGTTGGTGAATTGTATTCTTACTCCGTCACCAGACGATCAACTTATTTTAAAGGATCCTCGAACCCAACAGTGGGTACATAAGCTGAAACGATGATAAACATTAATTAAGTTATGTTATTCCCACGAAAATGAAGAAACCAAGGTTAAATATATATTTAAAACAATGACGACATAGAATTAATTAATTATAATACAGTGACGTAATTAAAACTTAAAGTTTATTCCAATACAAGTATGACGTCATCCGATAAGTTACAGTGAAACGTCAGTAGGTACAAAGTACAAAACCGTAATAACGAAAATTTTATGTAATTATAATTTGAAAATAATATTAACTTTATTCTTGGAAATGTTTATTATTGTTACCTCATAATTTTATAACTGTAGGGGGTAAACAGAGGTGCCAATGAAGACAAAGATCGGGTACCGGTGGCCCACTCGCACGGCGAAGAAGTAGGGTAATTGACCTACTATATCACAGTGGTCAGACCTGCTGGTATAGGGTTTTGTTTCGAGTTTTCCTTCTCTCGCATAGATGTTATATGTGTTTTATATCCCTTAGTCGTCTCGTACGATCACTCACGGGTAAGATAGGGGGTGGTGAATAGTATTCATACTCCGTCACCACACGGAAAGAGTAGAGAGAGCCATAAGCTCAACTTTCTGGGTGGGTTTGGGGTTTTCATTGGTAGGCAGCGGCCTAGCTCTAACTTTTTTTTTTTTTGGAATTTATGTCTTGGTTACTTAGACCTTTAAGCCAAGTCTTCATAGTTTAGACACTTCGTCAATACTTCTTCATATACTTTATTTTTAATAGTCATTGTCCGTCAGTAAGTCATGTCGTTACCATTAATCGGGCGCTGATAACCAAATCAATGATTTTCTTAAGAATTTGGCAAAATATGATAATACATGTAAACCACTATTATACCATATTCACTACACTTCAGCACTTTAACTGTACCATATTGCATAAAACACCAGCAAAATTATTCAATATAACACTACAAAACACTTAAGAAATGAATATAATACAAGAGCGTGACATGACGTTTCCACATTCGCGCCAAAACTCCTAGCTCTACCTACCCTTGGCATTGCAAAGGTTAATGGGCGGCAGTAACACTTACAATCAGGTGTGCTGTTTGCTCTTAATCCACTATTACCAATAAAAAAACTACATAACTGTCTGCTATGAGAATCGTACCCAAGACCTCTATACAACAGTCTAAAGTGAAGATATTATATAAACGTAACCGAAACTATCGTATTTCTGAAATGAAAATCTATCCAAAACTCATCATCTCCTTAAGAAGAAAATTGACCTACCACACTAATCAGAGTGGTGTAAAGTTTTATTTCGAGTTTTCCTTATATTGAACATCTATGTAAGGAAAACTCGAAATAAAACTTTAAATGTCCAATACATATCTCTTAATCAACTTTACATAAACCACGGACAAGAAAGGGAATGGTCAATTAAGTTCCTAATGCGTCACCATAACGAAAACATAAAAAAAAAGTTAAAAATAACAAATTAAAAGATAATACGAAATTATTGTGAATGTACTGAGATAAATTTATTATGATACTTACCTACATATTTAAAATAAAACATAATACAAAGAATATCGATAAAAACAGTGAGTGGAGTCGAACGATAAGTTAAGAATATATGTCAACACCTCTTATATTGCCATAGGAATCATAAAAACTGAGTAAAATAGTTGTAAAGGTCTATAGCGCTCTCGTTAACTGAATGAGAACCTTATAACACTAATGCAATCACCAATTGCCTTAGCAAGCGTAGCCAATATTGTACTTTACTCTCTGCACAAAACATGTTAACAAAATCATTAATATCATAAAATTAACAAGACTCCAACCAAAAATGATTCAAAAGCAACAATTACGAAAATAGTTACCGTAATTGTGAACTAATTTAAAATAAAAAAAAAATGTATATATTTGCCCAACACGATTTGTAAATATCGTAAAAATGCAAAAATTTTAACATTAACAGATTTAATATTACACCATTTAAATTATCCAAAACTAAAATCTAAACATGCTTATCAATCGATTAAATTATTTCTTGGAATAACGCAAAAAGAACTACAAATATGACTCAAGCGAGAATTAGCTAAAAATCGGACAACTACATTGACTCAATACTGAGTAAACGATTACACGGCAGAGTCAGGGTAAGTTACGTAAATACGCACACTAATAAACATACACACACAGATGTAATTATAACTCACACAATCGCATTATGTTTATGTGTGCGTGTCCACAGGCTGGGAGTCAGACGACCCCACTACAAAATTTAGTCGCACTCTAGACGTTAGTCAGTAAAGACCTGTCCAAGCGAGTGGAGTTACACAGCGCCATACGCAGTGGATATTTCGTCATAACAACATTGTGATAGTGACAAAAAATTATTCAGGACGTGAAAAAGTGGGAGTGAAACATTTTATTTGTATTTATATTGAAAACTAACTGTGAACGATAGAACGTTTGTGTATCCCGGTTTTGTGGATTATGATATTGTACCCACTATTTGGATAATTCCGGATAAGGAGTACTCAAACACCGCAAATATTTTCGTAAGTATATTTATTATATTTTTTGTTTTTTTTTTTTATCAGAGCAGGCATCGCTATTTAAATTTTATTTATTTAAAAGAAAATATTATTTATTTAAATTCTCAATTTAAATTTTTTTTAAATATTTTATAATCGAACACCAACCATTTCAAATAAATAATATGGAACAACTTCATATATAAATGCAAAAAAAATAAATGAAAACAAACAACGGCTTCCCGCTAGAAATTGAAAGCTCTAATTTACATTTTAGGGAATTCGAAATTTAAAATATGAAAATCGAATTGCTGATTTAGATTTTTCTACATAACATAGAATTTTAATATGGCGAAAATTTCTAACTTTGTGATTCTAATATTGAAAGTTAAGCGATGAAAAAAAAATATATAATAATATGAAAATTCGAAACACCTGTTCTTAAGAAGAATGTTTTTTTTTTCGCTCGAGTCATTGACTTCTCGTTCAAATTTGTTTACTCATGCTTTGTGAGTAACGTGCCAAAACTCGTATGTTAATCATTTTATTTATTGAAATCTTACGTTTTCCCTGAAGTTTTTCAATGGACATGAAAAAACAGCAAAGGCGTTGTTTCGCAGTGTTTTTGAACGTTTGTTTGTGTTTCTACTTCCTCATAATGTTTTCGTTACACTTCAAAAGTAACCGAGTATTGCCTACAAATGTTTATATTATTTTATGTTGTGTTAACTTTATTTAAATTAGTAATATTCAAAGTAATGCATTATATGAAAAATCACTCTATAATTTTTTTAAGGGTTACCGATTTATAAAATATGAAATAATAATCTTAAATTGTCTATAATTGTTGCCTGCTTCAATTTGCTAAAAACTAAGTAATTTCTCGACTAATGTATTCTGTAGGAATACCTGGCTTTAGAAAATATATGGATTAAAATGTTTTCATTTTATAGAAACTTATTAAATTTATAGTTTAAATATCATGTGTAGCTATTTGGTTTTAATTACGGGATTGCGTTGGTTGTAAGTGTTGTAAGCAGCGCCTGGCACGGCTCTGTCGTAAGCTATTGTGAGTTGCTTACACAACTGGTTCAAGGTTCCTTTCCGGCGTGCATTCGCCCGCGGATGTACGGAAACTAATGTTTCGATAATGTCGTGCACTTAAGCTATTTCTATATTTTTTATTCAATATAAAAATTTATATTAAAATAATAACATGTTCATACATAAATATAATTTCAAAAATTTAATTAAGAGACTCTACTCCTGTTAAATTGTAAACTATAATAAGTTAAATTGAAAATATTTCTTTTTTACAAACGCACATTCTTTTAAAAATGTAAATTCTTTCAGAACGAAATATAGTAGCAATTCAATATGTATAGTCGGATATATTTTTGTAATTAATAATTATCACAAATTACATTCTATAAATTTATTGTAACATTGAAAAAAAAAACCAAAACAATGATAAAAAAAAATTAAAAATTCAGTTTTCAATGAGCAAAATACTAAAATTAAAAATAATTCCAATATCAAAATGTATATCGACCGTTTCAACAAAGCACAATGCGGTAGCCAACACCTGTTATAGAATATCCAGACATGCAGTAGTCTGAATGCAATCGATCCACCTAAAGGTCAGTCTGTATCGACGCATGACGTAACATATGTAGGGTTGAATATTGCACAATCAACTGCAATGAATGAATAAAGACAATTACGACGTAGTTACATATTTAAAAATAAATTATTCGTGCATAGCCGCCTTGTTTTAGTCCTCACAATGAGAGAAAGAAAACGCTTAGCGTGATCATAAATTCCCATAATGTATGACTAACTTACTAAGCCATTATTAAAAAATAACGACATTTTTTTACATACTGTCATTAAAAAATCAAAATTAATGTTTCAATATGTCGGAACTAATTCAATTATAGGTATTATTATACAATATATTGTAGCGAAATAAACTTCCGGTCACTTTAAAATGTATATGAAATTACTACCACAGTTAACAAACTCAGTCCGTGCTATTGAACACAAAGGCATTACTAACAAATAAATAGATTTATCACGAAATGCATTACAAGTATATGATGTAATACGGAACTAAAGCAAGGCTGCACGGAAAGTACTGCCGAAGACTAAGGACGAACGGCTTAATCATACAAGGCATGGTATTATCAATATCAGATCTTGGTCGAGTCATTGCAATGATAAATTTGTAAATAAGACCATCACCTAGTTCACTAAAACTAATGTAAATATTATCACAAGTGTTTACTTTGTTGAGGACTAAAAAAGAACGACATTGGGGCGTAATCAAACGACTTAATGCCAGACAATGAGTTTGCCTTGGCTCATCTGCCCTAAATGCAAATAAAAAAAATATAATTTCATTAAACGTAATTTTAAATTAGGAATATAATAATATTATTTTCCGGTGGTTATGCGTTGCTAGATAGACGCAAGGTCAAGATGGAGGCAACTTCCGTCGTTCGCCAAAGACAACATTATATTTTTTTTTATCCGAAATAGTTTCCTTCAAATTTACAATGAAGGTTTTGTTTTAAACAACATAGGGTTACGTAATCTGAATTTTTTTCACGCGCAATAACAACGCCGATAATTTCATCGGCGCGAGGACAAATAAAGATAACTTGACCTATTTTTTTTTATCTCTGCGCTGCGTAACTGTAACCTACATAATGATGAACGCGTGAATGTATGAACTGTAGAGAACCAATTGTAGAGAAGTGGATCAGTGACGGTGACGAAGACCCAAACATTTGATTGATAGCAAGATTGCGTCATACAACAGAAAAAAAAGAACAGTTTTATTTTTCTGATTCATATTTACGCATAACACAATGTAATGTATAACGGAAATAACCGAACCCTCCCGAATCTATATCACTTTTAACGAATCAACAACGTTCGTATTTAAATTTTTATAACGACAATAATTGACCTAAAATTTAAGATATTTAACTTCCCCTTCTGTTTTAGATATAATTCCACACAGTTCATGTTCGTTATGTAATTTAAGTAGACTTATTCTACGAAACTAGCACAAGAAAATAGGTTAAGCGTTTCTTAATAATATAGCAATTAACATGTATGGAGCAAGGCCAACAAACTAGGTCTTTCTTTGTTATAAAAACTGATTCACTTAAGGCACTGTAATCATTCTTATCTTTGTTATTTAAAAAGACAGTTTTACCGGAAAAGAGGAACGACCTTGGCACGTTTACAGTCTGTTACGAAATATAGCCTTGACACCATACCTTTATCGCGAGTCGACCGATAGAGGCCGTCGGCGCCGAAATAGCCCGATTCCCGTTTTTAATTAAGACTTACGGTCAGTGCGAAAAATCGGTCAAGTATACGAAATTTACGACGTAAAAATCTTTGAAACGTATCCAAACAGTGTGTCCTTAAGCTGGTAAGTCAAAATAGCTTAGAGTACGACAACGGGTGTAAGACATAACATATAAGTCTGGTCGTAGGAAGTTTACAAAACATAAGATCTTGACATAATTCATAACCACAGACAATGAGTTCTTGGCGCCAATGTTAACGTCAGTAATAAATTATGTAACTGACTTCTATTCGTCGTTATCAAAGCTGTTTCCAACAGGAAAACCAATACAAGATACATTATTTTATTGTCAATGTCTTTATAATTCGATGACACATTTTATGTAGGTACATACATAATTACTAATTAGTACAAAATGAAGTTTCTAACTACTTGATGTAGTGTGAATAGAAGTTTAATTTTAAACAGATTCTAAAATTAAGTGTTTAGATAATAAAATTCTCGCAAATATTGTAAATATAATAATAATATTTCAGATTATAATGACATGTATAAAGACTTAAATTACAAAGTATATTAATATTTCTAACATCTCATTCTTAGCAGCGAACCGTCGAATTAAACATGGCGGACGTCCCACTTTTCCCTTGCAATAAACAGCAAGCGCGTGGAAAGTTACCGCTGTACTACTTTCTCTACTTTTTCCAAGATGGCCGCTATTATTCTATTATTTTTAAACTAAGGTCAAGAGCGTAGCTATTACATTTGAACCACAGTTTAATTTAATAAAAAATGTGGTTAAAATTGTTATACATTTTATTATTTCTGTAGTTTGTATATTTTAAAATATTAGTTCGATAATCAGTGCTAAATAACTACTCAAACTATAGATAATTTACATATAGTTTTAAACAATTTGTATAATGAATACATTGTAACTTATACTTCGCACGAGTTAAAATCAGCGAGCATATTCTGACGGCCAAGGACATGTAGCATTACTTCCATTAAAGACAATAATTGAATTTCGCATTCTTGGATCACGTTGCTGTTTATATAACCGTAGAGAAGAGTAAACGTGTGCGGTTGTTTCGTTGCGCAACTACAACGTGAGGTAAAGTGAGGTTCAAGAGCGCACACGTGTCAGAAGCCGCGTGACCGTTGTACGGCTAGGCACGTGCGCTTTACAGGTAGGGCAATCACAGCGGGGAGTCAAGAGTTTACCTCGTATAGGGCTGAACGAACCTTCGAACTTTGACATGTCAAACACCCAGACATTTATTGTACAGCCGAGATAACTTTATCTTACTTCGAAGCGACAAATATATGATAACAACGATAAGCGCGAATACACATTCCTGATAAAAAAACCTAAAAATATATAACTAGAGCCTAAGTATTAAAATCGTCGTCGGATTACAAAGATATTTTCGCGCTAATTTTTAATTCTTTTTTTAAAAATTACATCGTTAAATATATTTTTTTAAATCTCATTTTGAGTTCCTAATTTAAATGTTTCATAGATAATAACTGAAAATTATTAAACCTTATTAATATTCATCAAAAAAACATTAGAATTTTAATTAATATAATAATGACATAATCATACAACGAAACGTTGCAGAGCACGTGTTGTCTATGATTCAATGACGCAAATGTTGATCTGTATGCAGCCAATTGCATTATTATATAATCATTCTTGGAATTATAAACGGGAACAAAACATTACAGGCACATAATTTACACATAGTATTGTATAATACGTTAAAATATGCTTTATGCAAATAATCTGATAGCAATGTTCGCGTAATGGGACTTTGTACAATGAGTCAGTTAGACACCTCAGTCATTATGCAATAATTTGATAAGTTATATTATGTTAAACAATTTATACGTTTATTATAAACATGGCTGTTGTCAATAAGTAAATTATTATAAACAAAAATTAATATGTTCTATGAAATATTAATACAGAATTTTACATGTCATATTATATTGCTGACGGGACATATTATGATTTAATTAATAGACTTACATTTATCAGCGGGACTCTATTAATGAGTGTAGATTGGTAAAAAATAAAACGTCATACTAATACCCCATTTTATCATAACGTATGACATAAACAAGCTGACTTGTACTAACATGTATTATAAGTGAAAATTCTAACTATTTGGTTCCAAGTTCAAATCTTCAATAGGAGAGTATTTGCCTAATAAAAAAAAACTCTCAAAATCGATTTGTAATCTGGCATTATACCCGAATAACAGCTTCAAAAATAAACACCGGATGCTAGATAAAGATCTAAATGAAATCTACAAAATTGACAACCATAATAATTAAATTATTAAACAATGCACATATTTTACACAAAATCACATCTAAAAACAAAGACACTCTAAATGCAATGTTAATAAGTACACGTGAGGCATTTTGACGCATTCAGATAACCAGAATCGTATTCTGTAAAAAAAAACTAATCTAAATATAGAAAGGGATGGTACACGTGTCGAACACATGTGTCTCCATCGACCTAAAGGCCTTGGCACTCTGATACATCGCATTTCGGTTTTATGCGTTTCATTGCAACACGTTTTAGCGATTTTAATATCGTGCTACAGTATATAATTACACACGCACTGCTTCAAAATTAATGCTGCCCTAAAATTGACCTTCGTTTGAATACGTCACGCAGTTCAAAGTGCCAATTTATCCTATGATGTTACCAATGCATACTAACGGTTGCACAATACTGCTAACAGCTATCAAGCGGGTTTTGACAATCGACAGTTATCGCTAATCATGTACTTTCTCGCAGCATGACCCGTTACACCAAAACTGGGACTATACGGTACAACCGAAAACGGTTTTTTTTGTGCTCGTCGTTGGTCTCTAAAACTTGTAATACTGTTATGAAACAGCTATTAATGTTTCGTCATCATTTTAGCGGTTTAAATAAGTTTAAATATCGATGTGATAGTCAAGGTTGAGTTTGTGTAATGTTCGCTTAACTGCAATCTAGTATACTGTCAAATGTCAAAGTTTAAATTTAGAACGATCTGACCGATGACTAACCGAGTTATTAAAAGGAGACATTATAAATGTCAATGTAATAGCCCAAAACAAAAGTTCCTTCTTAAAAAAATCAACAACAATAAAAATAGTATTTTATTAACAATGCTAAATAGTAACAGTTCGGTCGGAAACGGTGCCCGTGCTCCGCCAACCGTCAACTATATAACGGACGAGGCTATTTTTCAGTTACTCTTTACTGCAAATGAAATAAAATTCACAATTTTATAAAGAGTTTTTTCTAAATTTAAAATGCTGTCTTCGGATTCTAAATTCGAATTACAAAAATTTCAATATCAAGCTCATGACCATAAACAATAAAATCAACTAGTTTTGTTTTAATATCAAACACGATGTTGAATATAAATACAGTTATAATAGATCTCTCAATCTATAGCACAAATACTATTTCAAATTAACACCTAGTAAAAAGCAGCGGTCCGAACGGAGCGACCCACAAAAAATAACATTGCTTAACTGTACTGTATAGTAATATTGAACTAACGGAACGATATTTAAATAAATATGATAGAACACGGAATCATTCACTCAGAGTCGTTCACATAAACTGCTCTGTAAACCTTAATCTAAATTAAATAATTGTCTTTTTAAAACATTGCAATAATATAATATCTAATAATAACAATGCATATCAATTAACGTTGCCGCGATTATTTTAACAGTTAGACGGTGTAACGGATCCCTGTGCATCTGGCCCGCCCTACTGACACCGATCATATCGTGTCGTGAAACGGAACGTATCAATAACAATTGTAAATTTAACCGAGTGAGTTTCTAATCTTAACAACCCTCGTACTAATTTAATAGAATAATATAAAAAAAAAACAATATATTATTTAAATTTACTGAAATTTTAGCATTTAATATGCTTAATTTATAAAATCCGATTACGAAATGAAAAATTGATGTCGCAAGCGGGATCCCGCTTGCGACATCAATTTTTCATTTCGTAATCGGATTTTATAAACAATATATTATATGTATTCTATCGAATTAATATACTAAAGTCCCTATTTGAATTTAATGTGCCTTGTTTATACAGTAAAAGTGAAAAAAAAAATAGATTATTCAAGCAGCATGTCCACCGTTTAAATATACATATAAAAATACGAAAATCGTATAATTTACTTTTTTAAAAGTTACATTAACCTCTCACGTTGTTAACGAGTGCGTGTATTGGAACGTGATTATTTTTTTGTTGTTTGAGTGCAATAAGCATTGTTTAAAATTAAAGTAAAAAAAAAAAAGAATCAACCAATCCACAATAGTCATTCATCAATCAACTTTGATAATAGTTTTACATTTTTTTTAAACTTCCTGTGCGTATTTCTTCAAGAATTAAACGAGAAGTTTACGTATGAGAATTTTATATACAAAATGATAAGAATGCAATGGCTGCACTTATCATTAATCCACCAGTGTTATGACCATAATTTTGAAGCCCGAACTCAAGGCCGACTTTTCGAAATCATTTACGTTATAATTAAATACCACTTGCATAAACTATGATGGTGATGTAACCTTCATGCCCGAGAGATTTTCTTGATAGTACGTTGCTTGAAGTATATTAAACCCGATAATACAGTGAAATATTTTTCCCATATTAAAACAATATCTGAACTCAGTCACTTAATCCTAGAACCACGTTTCACTCAACGTGATTGGAAAGAAAAATCTTAATATTATCGTTTAGTAACCTGAATGAATGAAAAGTCATTTATTCAATATATGAAAATATTTAAAAGCGAGACTTTTAAATTGTATTATGTATATACCTTAGTTTTAGTTGCATAATGAATATCAATCTGTATATTTAAAGATTTTTAAATGGCTATTTGATTAACAGATGTAGTCTGCTACGTAAATGTTTATCATATTCATCGTTACCTAATTAGACCGGCAATCGCCAACATTCGGCAATAGTGAGGAAGTACATTTTGTAACGGAACAAATCCGGTGTGTAACTTTAACTCGTGTTGGTAATGTTTAAAATTAAGAAACACGGACTTATTAATGAGTTTCGCTAACATGAAGGGAGCAAAAAGCGTTGTGGTGTGGCAACATTATTACACAAAGGTGATCCACGTGCAAAGTTGCACTGCGGTGTTGCAACACTCGTTTTTGCAACCGGCCGATTTTGTAACGGCGACATTATTTAGACAACTGCAATGGTTTGCGATTTTTGTTTCAGTAACTAACGTAATGTTTTTTTTTTGTTACAGAACCACAGTGAAGATTCGTGCGGACCAGTGCTTGTCCGCCGAAACATGGTTGCAGAGTTCATCTTAAGTCAACAGCAGCAACAGCTGCTTGGAGGTCCAGGCCTAGGCCCTGCGCCTGCACCACCACGTGGTGGCCCAATGCCGCCAAGGGGACGACTATCCGTGTCCCCACATTTCCCAATGGATCAAGGATCTGGCCCTCAGGGTAATGGCCCTGATGATTCAATGGATTATAACAGCTTCGATTTTAATAAACGTAAAGAGTTCTTCGGTCAACGCAAGCAAAGGGAATTTATTCCTGATAATAAAAAGGATGATGGCTACTGGGACCGTAGGCGGCGAAATAACGAAGCCGCCAAGCGTTCTCGTGAAAAGCGCCGTTTCAACGACATGGTGCTTGAACAGCGTGTTGTCGAGCTATCCAAAGAGAACCATGTAATGAAAGCACAATTAGATGCGATCAAAGAGAAATATGGAATCTGCGGGGAGACACTCATTAGTATTGATCAAGTGCTGGCTACCTTGCCTACATGTGATCAGGTACTCTGTGTCACAAAAAGGAGTAAATTGTCGACCGGTGGTCTATTCCCACCAGCGCCACCACCTCCTCCAGCACCTCCCGCGTCGCCGCCATCACCGCCGCCACAGCGCGCGCCTGAGCCTTACCAAGAGAGGCTTCCAGCACCCGAAGCATACTATCCGCATCCAGCACACTATGAACCCCCAGGCTCCGTCCTCAATTTATCCAGATCTCGTCGTGTCCCTTCTCCCTATGAGATATCTTCGCTCTCCGGCTCTGGAGATGAGAACACTGAACAATATGCCCCTGAAAACAATGGGCTACCATTGAAACTTCGCCATAAGTCTCATCTTGGAGACAAAGATGTCGCCAGCGCCTTGTTGTCCCTCCAACACATAAAGCAAGAACCAGGCCCCCGATCCTCACCGTCATGGGACGGCGAAGGCTCCAGTGACGAAAGAGACTCTGGTATTTCAATTGGTGCTGAATACCGACCAGCGCGACCTGAGGATAGGATGGCAGAGGAGGAAGACGCGCATCTGAAGGCAGAACTTGCGCGGCTCGCTACCGAAGTAGCGACGCTAAAGAATATGATGAACCAGAACAAGACACGCGCTCACGATCATTGAGCGCGCTGCAGAGCGCTCCGGCGCCCGAGCCTACCCCGCGCTGCGCCTGGACCGCGCAGCCGTGCCACGCGCACGTGTCGTACTCGTTCGTACAAATTGTCCTTTGCCCATCCCTGTAGATGAAGTTACCACGTTGTAAAGAGATGAATATATTATATTGTACCATATTGCGCAGCTGTAAGCGGCTAAGCCGCAGCACCTAAATATAATCCTTACTAGTATTTTGTATGTCGTGGTCGGTGTATTGTACTGTGTAGGGTAGACAGAAGTAGTGGCAGGTCGTCGCAGGCGCGTAAGTGTTCCGCTACGCCTCCGTGGACTTGCGTCCTATAAAATGAGACTAATTATGTTCGGTTTATAGACTTTTCGGACAGATAAAACTTGTCTACTCAGTGATAGGATTTAAAAAAATGCATTTTTAGTGACGAGCTATGTATGTATATGTAATATAAGTTATATAAGTAGATCTGTTTCATCTTTTCGAAGACTCGATAGTGGAAATCGATTGCTAAAGACTATGTTCTTATAAGTAGTTTATAAGTTTGATCCAAGTAAATTTAAGTCCAACTTAGATGGTTATTTATAAAATATTAAATGTATATTTCTCATTTCGGAAAGGCCGTTGTTAGTTTGAAAACCAAAAAAAATAAATAAAACAAATACTTGAATCCTCTGTTTAGCTTCTATAGAGGGATCGCAAAATAAACTTAAGGCATAGTTTTACAACGTAATACTATCCTTGACAGTTATATTGAGTAATCAGTATAAGAGAATACCCAGTGCCTTTAACAATACATACCTTACCTTATAAATAGCTACCTAAAGGAATATTTTTGTACATTTGTTAATAAAAAAAAAAGAAAGCGATTTCGTTCATTGGAAGCAAATCACTTTATACAGTTCGCGTCGACAAATCGAAATATTCATTAGAGAATATTCAAATACCTTTGAACTCGTTAATACATCGATTTGTCGATTATTTAGAACTGATAATAGAGTGAGCAAAGTTTGTAAATGTATCGAATCCTAAGAAAAGCTAGTTGAAAAGTATTTTATTTGTATTGTAAGTTTACTCCTAGTATTGCCCAAAGGGCATGTGATAGGACTGAAGGGGAGTTATAACTAAGTATTTATTTATTATTCGGACCGTGAAAAGAGGATTTTACAATTTATTATCTTTGTATAAGAAAATACTATACGATACGAATAAATTGTGTACATTACAATTATATGATGACATTTTATTTTTACCTATATACCAATCCTTTATGTGTGACGTATTAAAAATACGATTGAACACTGAAAATAATATCAATTCTTATTACTCATGGCAGTATAGTCTTAAAACTATGGCGATAATAATTAAAGAAAGTTTTCTGTGAAGTGACGGAGTAAGAATACATTCACTACCCTCTATCTTAACCTTGGGTGATCGTAAGAGATGACTACGTTATATAAAACGCATATAACATCCATGCAAGAGAAGGAAAGCAAACAAAACCCTATACCAACACGTCTGACCAGCGTGGTATAGTAGGTTAATATCCCTCCCGTTTAGAAAAGGCTTGAGCCCAATAGTGGGACACGTATGAGCTGAGATAAATCAAAGAAAGTTATAAAGATACTAAGATAAATGTCCAAATTTAATTACAAATTAGAAATACTCAAGTTCAAAAGCTGAGAAATTTGAATTGTTATCGTCCTTTGGGATATATCCTAACATAGGATAAAAAGAGCAAAGGCTGCCTAAGGTTTTAATGAGTGCTGGTTGGCTGTCTAAAATCATTCCAATATTCTCAGGGAATTATTTGATGCAGATGCCGCAGGATTGCTCTGTGTAGCATTCTCTATATTCGACAGTTGACATCTTATATACGTAAGTGTAAATACGAGAGAGAGAATAGTTGCAACTCTTCGACCTTATTTATCCCTTGTGATATTCATAAGCATATTTCTTCTGAATACAAATAGAAAGAGAAGCAGAAAAGTCTCCCGCTTTAGATAATTAACCAGATTACCTATATGTAGACTGCTTGCCGACCGGGGTGTGTCCAACCAATCACAAAACAGGGGTATTGCTGGCTCCCACTTTACCGTACTCTCTTGTGCAGAATTGTTCTACGTGTCTACAAAATTTAAATTTTCCCATATTTTTGTTATTTAGAGAAGCACGAAATCAACAATGGGCACAAATAAGTTAATTATAATAATAACGTATGTAATGTTAAATATAATAATTATTTATGGAAATTAATTATATACATACATACATATCATCACGCCATATCCCTTGCAGGGTAGGCAGAGAGAACAGAGTGCCAGAGAACTCTATCTCTACATACTTCACTCGCTTCCTCAACATTCATAATTCTCTTCATACACGCTCGCCGGTTTCGGAGACTCTTGACTCCACCTTCCTTCAGTACATGACCGATCTGGTTTAGGTAGGTTAGTCTCGGTCTCCCTCGGTACCTACATCCTTCCACTTTCGCATTGTACATCTTCTTAACCAGACGTTCGTTCCGCATTCTTTTCATATGCCCGAGCCATCGGAGCATTCCCTTTCGCATCTTTACACCAATACTCTCTTTCATACCTATTCGCTCTCTTACATCGTCGTTACGAATGCGATCGGTCAGTCTAACACCACAGATTTTCCGCAGAGATCGCATTTCGACCGCATTAATTTTACTTTCATACTCTTTTCTGCATACCCAACTCTCGCTTCCATACAGTAATGTTGGGACAAGCACTGCGTTATGTATTGCTACACGTGCCTTTTGGCTGAGGTGGTGGCTGCCGAGAAGTTGCCCCAACGCTCCGTTCACTCTATTTCCCGCATTCACTCTTCGCTCTATATCAGTGGTGTACCTTCCATCTCGGCTAAATCCACATCCAAGATATACAAACTCATCCACTTGCTCTAGTACATCATTACCTATTGTTACTCTTACATCTGTTCTGGTTTCATCTCTTTCAAAGACCATTATTTTGGTTTTGGTCACATTCACGCGTAGACCCCTTTTCTTACAATCTTCTGTCATTGTGTCGACTAGGGTCTGCAGGTCAGTCGCTGACTGAGCCAGTAGGACTGCATCATCTGCATAAAGCAGAGCAGTGACCACTGAGTCGCCCATCTGAACTCCCACATTCATATCGTTCAACCTTTGGAGACATTTATCCAGATATATGATAAACAGTCTGGCTGACAGAACGCACCCCTGCTTAACGCCGATATTGACGTCAAACCAAGGCGACATTCCATCATCCAGCCGCACACAGGCTCTACAGCCCATGTAACTGGACTGCACAGCCTGTAGCAGTTTACCGTTAATACCATACTCCGGTAAAATGTCCCAAAGTTCCTTTCGTACAACCGTGTCAAATGCTCTCTCCAGATCCACAAAACTGCAGAAAACCCTCTGACCTAGAGCCAGATGCTTCTCCACAATGTTGCGCAGAAAGAACACTTGATCCATGCATCCCCTTCCACTCCTGAAACCTCCTTGTGTCTCACACAGTAAACCATCGGACACCATCCTCATTCTCCTTTCAATAATTTTACCATACACTTTTGCTGCCAAACTGGTCAAGCTTATTGCTCTGTAATTTGCGCAGTCATAACGTGAACCCTTGTTTTTAAACAAAGGCACGATGACTGCGCTATTCCAGTCCCCGGGAACCATTCCCGAGCTCCAACATAAATTGAGGAGCAACAGGAACGCCTCCCAGACACAAGAGCCACCGAGCTTGATCATCTCGGCAGACACCATATCAATGCCCGCTGCCTTACCATTTTCAAACTTCTTATCGCCCATTCAACTTCATCCATACTGATGCCATCGGAGGACGCCGTTGTCGAATGTTGATCTACTAAACCACATGCAACACCGGCGCCAACCGTAGCATCCGCATACATATTGCCAAAATATTCACTCCATCGGCTTAACACGTCTTGTGTTTGTGTAAGAATTTCTCCACCTTTAGACCTTATTTTATTCATTCTGAAGGCTGACCGGACCCCGAGACTTCTTCACCTCCCTCCAAAAGAGTTTGGTGTTACCCTCGAAGTTTTTAGTCAGCCTATCTTCTGCACTCATACTTGCTCTATCACGTTTCTCTTTCACTAAGGCCTTGGTGTCATTCTTACATTGCCGATATATTTCTTTCTTCTGTTCAGTCATACTATCATTCAGATTCAAAGAAGAGACATAGTCCAGCCACGCTTTCTTCTTTTGCTCTACGGAAGCTGCCACTGCCGCATCCCACCATGCATCACCATTTGTTTTTCTATGCTTCTTTGAACTTCCACATACTTCTTTCGCTGTATCTACCATACTCTCTTTCAATACTCTCCAGCATTCTTCAATGTCCGATTGCGGCTGGCTTGCCATCGTCAGCCGTTCTCGGACACCCTCTGCATACTTTTCTCTTACACACTCTTCTTGCAATCTTTCAACCTTTATCCTTTCAAGCCCTCCGAAGTGGACACGCTCTCGCCAGTGCCTCCACTTTCTGAACAGACCACTAAATCTCGCAATAACGAGATAGTGGTCCGTATCGACTGTGGGGCCCCTGTAGGCTCTTGCGTCCAATATTTTGCTTCGGAGGCGACTGTCTACCAAAATTAAATCTATTATACTTTTCTGTTAATTCCTTCTCCATGTGTACATATGGATGTCCTTATGTTGGAAAAATGTGTTTGACACAATAAGGTTTCTCTCCATGCATACATCCGCTATGAGCCTATCTGCGTCGTTCACTCTCTTATCACCAAATGGACCAAGTACGTCCTCATAGTCGGGACGCTTGGTCCCCACTCATCCGTTCAAATCTCCGCATACAATCATGCGTTCACTGGTTTCTGCCATGTCCAGAACTTCCCTAACATTGTCCCAAAACTTCTCTAGGTCTGATGCCACCGAGGATCCTACGGGAGCATATGCTACAACCATGAATACCTTGGTGACACCTAGTTTTATACGGACCCAAAGAAGTCTGGGATCATACATTCCGTAATCCTTCACACCTGAGGCCAAGCGAGAGGACAACAGCACTCCTACCCCCATGCTGGCTCGATCGCTCTGTGGTACACCAGACCACAGAGCCATCCCGCCACCAGGAAGATCGCAGGCGTCGCTGCCCTTTCGCTTGTTCTCTGTTACACAGAGCACGTCTAGCTGTTTGTCCGCCATGACGGATATCAGCTCGTGCAACTTACCTTCCACACAACCTCTTACATTCCACGTGCCCACCCGGCACTCTGCTCTGCTCGACTCGCCTGACTGGGCATATCGAGCCGGATTAGCAGTCTAATTAGACTGGCAGGGGACGCGAACGAGCACGCTCCGGACTATGGCCCCCATTTTTGATTAAATTAATTATATGAATTAGATAAATCAATTATCGTTATTTCCCGTTAAGTATTTTTATATATTTGTATATCCTTATTTTATTATTGATATTCAGAAATGACGCGTAACAAAATCCTGGAAATATTTGATCCTGTATGTTGTTTTCCTTTAAAATTGCCTGTATATATATATTTTTTAAATATATATTTGGTGGAAATTCACAAATATATATTTTTTTTTAAATGGAAGAAACGCTTGGGTCAGCCTTACAGTCTTTATAAATAGATCTAGAAAAGACTAGACAGGAGGACTGATCTATTTTGAGATTTCCTTCTCTTGTATAGATGTTATATATACATATATATATATATATATATATATATATATATATATATATATATATATATATATATTATATATATATATATATATATATATATATATATATATATATATATATATATATATATATATATATATATATTATATATTCAAAAATTGAAAAGGTTTTTCTAGTCTATTGTACAATTTTAATTCTGTGAATCGCTACTAATATGTTTTTCTTATTATATACAAATATTTTCTATTATTGCATATTGCTACGCTACCAGCGTGCAGCAATAAGAAAATTGATTGAATTAAAAAAATAAACATAATTTTAAATGCATACAATAACTATAGAAACGATAGCATGTCAAGGTTACCTTGATATCGTTTGCGAGTAACAAAATAACCTCCTTCCTAGCATACCTCACAAGCAATGCATGAAGATAACAAACTGCGATAACATCACTAATTCTTTCGTTTGTAACTGTAGTTATTTTTCTTGTTATGACTTTGAGATAGTTTTAACGAGAACGTGTATATGTCGCGTCTAATATTATTATTGTTATGATGTTACAACAAATAACCTTGACAATATTTTGGTACGAATATTTTTTAGCGCCTTCTTAAAAATAATATCACTCCACATTAGTAGTTTTCTGTACGTAAACAATTGAAGTCTTAGGTCATACCGCAGTCATATGGCACACAAAAATTTAACGCTCATGGTAATGAGCGTTAAATTTTAAACGGGGAATATTCAATGACAATGGGGAAGGAACATGGATGGGCTGTGGGGCCACACGTCGCCTCGATCGGATAGACGTGGTCCAAAACATAGATAACCTAATGACTACTGATGTTTACGCGAGTATTTGATTTTTTTATTGCTTATGATGGCAAACGAGCAAGCAGAACACCTGATGGTAAGTGTCACTGCTGCCCATGGACCTTTGCAACCAAAGGTAGGTACAGCTGGGCCGCTGCCTACTATTGCAATCCCCAAACTCAGCCAGTTGGGTTTCCGGCTCTCTTGCTCACCGAACGAAGAGCTATAGCACATTGCCATTACACAGACGTCGATCTTCTGCGAGAGCATGGAGACTAGAGTATAAGGAGAATCATCTGTGTATATGAAAAGTGTCCATCGAAATGTATTAAATATGGGTGGCGCCACATTAGCATCATGGTAAATTTGAAAGGAAGCGGAAAAGGAAACTAATAAATCAATAAGCTTACTATTCACAGTTTAAGAAATAAAATCAATCGAAACTAATAAATCAATAAGCTTACTATTCACAGTTTAAGAAATAAAATCAATCGAAACTAATAAATCAATAAGCTTACTATTCACAGTTTAAGAAATAAAATCAATCGAAACTAATAAATCAATAAGCTTACTATTCACAGTTTAGGAAATAAAATCACTCTAGGTGTAAGTTTTAAACAGTTTTAAGAAAACAGGAAAGAATAAAAAATAAGAAACATATTTTTTTCCTTAAACTTATATTTAAATATAATTATTATTGATTAGTATAAAAAAAAATTGTTTATTAAACATGCTACAATACAAGTTTTAAAGTGGTTAAGGTTAATTGTTAATACATCCGTGTGCCTATGGCGAAAGATTACTGAGGTAGCTACATCTTACTTGCCCGTGGGAATTGTAAAAAATCGGCTAAAGTTGCGCCAGAAAAGTAGGCAGCAGCTTTATCCCAGGAAACAAATAACACCTCACTGTGATCGCCAACTTGCCTGCCGAGGATAGTAATTACGTCAACTATTCTTTCATTTGTGAAGGAGGTCTACGTCCAACAGAGGATAGCGAAAGGCTAAATGATAATAATAAACTATTACTATTATTAAAATTATTACATATATTACTAAAATTATTTATTATAGGTTAGGGTGTGTTGCACGCTGTCCCTCGTGCAATCACGGGAGTCTTAAGCGGAGCTTGACCAGACCATAGTATGATCCACAAAAAAAAACTACGTCTCATAATGATCATTGGGGATCAAAAGTTTTCAAGTGATAATGACGTATACATCAAAATTATATAAGATAGCATTCCACCAGATGGATTGAAGAATTGGGGAAATCCCAAAGAGGGATTGTTTGTGTACTACTTCACGGGTGACTTGTAAACTATTTAACATAAGGTCACGTTCGTTTCGCCAGAGATCGCACTCCCAGAGAATATGATTGTTCAAACTCATAGTCAGGTGTGGAACATTGTTCGACGATCGCGGCTCTGTTGCGCCTAAGGGCCGTGGCGACTGAGGCCGTCACCGGCGGGGGAGTGCTGTTGGTGGTGTCCCTGGACATCGCCAACGCATTCAATAATCTGCCATTTAGCTGCGTCAGGGAGGCGCTCTGATACCACGAGGTGCCAGTTTACCTGAGGCGGCTAGTGGCAGACTATTTGGAGGGGCGCATCGTCCTCTACACCAACCGAGTAGGGGACGCTGTGCGAACGCCCATGACTTGCAATGTCCCACAGGGGTCGGTCCTCGGACCCACCCTGCGGAACATCGGCTACGACTGGGCGTTGCGAGGGACCCTCCCGCCCGGGCTGGGCGTGATCTGTTACGCCGACGATACGCTCGTCACAGCCCGCGGTGGCACGCTGAAGAAAGCAGCAAGCTTGGCGACTCTCGGCACCGAGGAGATCGTCAGGCGGATCGAGGCGCTGGGGTTGAGGGTGGCCTTGGACAAGACGGAGGCCCTCTTGTTCCATGAACCCCGCATGGGACCTCCCATCGGCGTCTCGATCACCGTCAAATCGGTTGATATCAGCATCCGGGCCCATATGAGGTATTTGGGTCTGGTGCTCGACGGGCATTGCTGGTTCCGGGAGCATTACCGCAGGCTCGCTCCACGGCTCGTCGGCGCGGAGTCCGCCCTATCATGGCTTATGCCAAATGTGGGCGGACCGAGCGCTACGTACCGACAACTGTACGCAGGGGTCATCCGGTCGATGGCCATGTATGGCGCACTGGGAGACGGTACTCCTCAAGGGTATTCCGTCGGGCTGACCACTGACATCAGGTCACTCTGCTCCGGTGGTCGGCCCAACGACGAAAGCGACGTCACGGGTGGGTTACGAGTGTGCGCGCTTACGCCACTCTGTCGCCCAGGACAGAGTAGTGCGAGGAGTGCGCCGACCGCAACCCACCCCAAAAAAAAAACAAATAAAAAAGGTGTGGAACATTGACATAATGGTGAAGCTACGAGTATAAAAGAAAATATTTTGCTTTTAAAGTTGCCATAGGCAGTTAGAAATCGGGCCACAAAATGGTGAACCTCCAGCCACACTCTAGCTCATAGACGCATGAGATAAATAGATAGAGTTGACGGCCTTTCGATGATGAATCCCATCTTTCTAGCCATTCAGTTAAAAATTCTTCATAGACAACGCATTGCAGTGCAAACAATCTAGCGATTTTGTTACGGCCGCACGGTAGAAGGAAAAACTATGAACTCAGTTCATAGTTTTTCGGTATAATACATTGATGCCAGTCTCTGAATCTCCAAATCAACTGGAAGTACACCCGTGATCATACGTGTAATATATCCTTTTATAAACTGTTTTACAGCTTGTTTGGCAGCTGCAATTCGTCGTAGTTTATCTAAGAACATTCTTAAAAATAAACTTGTTGACAAGATTTGGCAAACTAAATAAATACACGATAATTTCCATCAAAAACAATATTATCAAGACAATTAAAATTTATTATTATTGATATATAAATTACGAAAAAATATTTGCATAATATTTTTTTCACGAGCGATTCGCAGACATTTCGTATTTATTTTTCCTTAAAAACAGATTACGTAATAAACAAAAACAAATGTCTGCTATTTTATCAGCATGTTTACGTGCCGATATCATTGTCGTTGCAAAAATACTCCAGAAACTCACATTATTACCTATATTATTGTAAACTATTTTATACTATTGATATTATAAATTATTTATATACATGTTTATAAAATGAAAATAGTTTTTTAGAATTTAACGCGTTTTAATTCGGTTTTTACTATGTTAACATTTCGAATAATTTACAGTAATCGTTATTACAGGTATCCGTGTGGTGACGGAGAAAGAATACAATTCACCACCATATCTTACCTGTTGGTGATCGTAAGAGACGACTATGGGATATAAAACGCATATAACATCTATGCAAGAGAAGGAAAACTCGTAACAAAACCCTATACCGAACACATCTGACAAACGCGGTATAGTAGGTTAATTTCCCTCCCATTACGGAGGAGGCCCGACCCCAACAGTGGGACATATATGGGCTGTGATGATGATGATGATGTTATTACAGATGTTATTTAAGTTCTTTTTAAAAAATATAACTGGACTTTTTGAACGTGAAATATTTCTAATACTTCATGATGATCATGAAGAATGATTTTTTTTTATATAAAGGACAGGTTAGTAAAAATACAAATGCGATAAAATCCATAAAAAAATAAATATTTCGCATCTATATACTAATATAATACTCGTTTAAACGGGATACAATTGTCATCACCACTTAATCGACCGTCGAAATCGTTAAAATCCACTAATAATCTCGCTAGGAGAGTAGGTAGCAGCTTTTATTTGGAAAAACATTTCACTGCTATCTCGAACCTGCCTGTGTTACAATTACAGCACTATCCTCTCATTTGTGGAGGTGGCCTACATCCTAGTGGACGGCTAAAGGCTAAATCATGATATTGATAATGATAAAGGAGTAATGATAAGCCGTAAATCATCATTACATATAAATAGAAGTCGTAAAAATCGGCAGAAGAATCACTGAGATAATGGACAGTAGCTATTAGGAAACCTATAACACCAACTGCCATGGTCAACCCGCCTGCGAGCCGTAGCGATAATTATACTTACCAAGTCCACTGTTGGACATATGGCTTCCCACATAGAAGATAACGTTTAATGAGAAAATGCTATCCATTTTACTAATAATTTTAATGAAACCCATAAATATTTTATTACTGTACCACATAACAAGAATAAGTTAAAAAAAACTAACACTACTCAAAAGATTAATCTATAAATTGTAATTTCACTCAAAATCAATTAACCCATATTCTTAATTTGTTTTAATGTTGATTTTATATTAAATCCGCAATGTATTTTAATAATTACATACTTTGATATTAATTGAAGATAAGCTCACCACACAAATCGTTCGGAAATGTTCTGACAGGGTTAAAATCTAGGCTAAAATGAAGCAAAAAAAAAAACTTCGTTCATAGGTAATTGTACTGATCAAAACCGTTTTAAAATGGCGTATTTATATTTTAAAATATCCTTAATTTATTGCGTATTTATCATAAATGTACATTATTATTTTTAATACAGCATTCGTTTTTAATTTTTTCGTGTTTTTTTTTTAAATTACGAAGTTATTTATGAATAAGATATTTTTAAATGTTTGTCTGTGCTTTTGTTCAGTTTAAATCGGAACGCGCTATTAGGCGCCAATGGACAGTAAATATCAGATAAGAGAAGAAAGCTAGCCTTGACCGAGATCCCTAGATAGATTTCACGATGTGCAAAATACTCGTTGTAAAAATAGACAAAGTACACCTCAAGATCACCCATCGAGGTTGCAATTTGTGACACAATAATTATTAATTAAATAATTATTAATTTATATATGTATTAGTCGATTTATTCGTGAAAGTTTTTAAATTAATAGATGTATTCTTCTAACTAATATTTCCTGTCTCCCGGTTTCTAAATAAATATTTCTTCAGAGGATGTAGAGATTATTTTTTGTATATTTTTTTTTAATTCACAAATCATCTGGCAAACTTGATAATTATGGCATTGTCCTCCTTCGTGGGGAGTCATATTCTACACAATTTACTCTTTACTAAAGTACTGCATTGTATAGTAGATATTATTTAGAACCATTTAATAGATATAATAAAATTAGTACCCTCAGTATTAAAGAATAAATTCTCGTTGCTTCGGACATTCAACATCCTCTGCCATGACACACCCCAACCAACTAGTGGTTGGGGCGGCTTCCTACACCCCATCGCGTATCTCCAAAGTCCGACGTCCACGTCACGTCCTCTACGACGATGACGACGTTATTACGCTCGCCCAGACCAAAGCCTACGCCGCACGCGAGGCCATCGCGCACAAATATCCGCGTTTCCGTCCTCGACGTCGAGGTACGAAAACACGGCGAGCAAAAATCACCGACCCAAAGATGGACACGTCCACGTCCACCTTGCCCCCAGCGACGCCCCGAGCCGAGGTCCGTTCCCCACAGGGGGAGCCCTCGGGCGAAGTCGCTTAACTCATGTCTATCGGGTTGTGAGCCTTCGGGCTCGGCTCTCGGCTTCGGCTCTCGCCCGCAGTCCGGTTCAGCTGTAAAAGCCCCTTCGGCTAACAGCTCGCAGTTGGTATGTTTTAGTGGGTATTCAGTGTCCCCTTTAGGGCCTGTGAGACCCACATACCCCGCCCGGGGCGGGTATGCGACAAATGCATTTTTAACCACTGCGTTACCAAAAAAAAAAAAAAAAAAAGAAAATCATTATCATCATCTCAGCTCACATACGTCCCACTGTTGGGCTCGAGATTCCTCCATTATAGGAGGGAAATTGATCTACTATACCACGCTGGTCAGACGTGTTGGTATAGTTTTGTTTCGAATTTTCCTTCTCTTGCATTAATGTTATATGCGTTTTATATCCCATAGTCGTCTCTTACGATCACCCATGGGTAAGATAGGGCGTCGTGATTTGTGTTCTTGTTCCGTCACCATGCAGCTGACTTAGGACATTGCAAATATAAAATTAAAAAACACAATGAACTGTTATTTTTTATTGTTTATGATGGCAAACGAGCTAGCAGCACACCTGATGGTAAGTGTCACTGCCGCCCATGGACCTATGCAATGCCAAGGGTATAGCTTAGGCCGCTGCCTACCAATAAAATCCCCAAACCCAACCAGTTGGGCTTTCGGCTCTCTCGCTCACCGAACGAAGCGCAATAGCACATTGCCATTACTCAGACGTCGATCTTCTGCGAGAGTGTGGTACTACCCCGGACGGACTGGCCCGTGGCTGTAGACAGAAAACTAGCAACAGATTAGTCCTACCACCATTTGTTTCTATCAATCATCAAGGATATAATCAGCTAGATTCAAAACCATTACAGATAACGCAAACAATTATTTACATAGCATTACTTAGAAAGAAAAATCTTAGTTTTTACCACAAAAGTAGTACATAATAAAAAACATAAAAAAAACTATAGAAAGAAACAAATAAAAAAAGGAATAAATAGAAAATAAATATTGTATGGTAAATTTTATAAATAATATCAACTATTACTTGGTTGTATGTTGTAAAAGACAATTAAGAGCTTTAATATCGACCTGGGTCGACTGTATCTGATGCCCTCTGGACAAAAATTGCATTCCCAAAGTGAGTTGACATTAGGTAGGCGGCCGGTCATTAAACGATTGCTTATAACTTTTGCAATATGTACAATGCATCACGAGTACGTATTGTTTCGACCCCTGAATTTGAATTTTAAACACTGAATTTTCATTTCATGATATATTATTAAAACCCGAGCTCAACAGCGGGATATATATGGGCTGTAATGATGATGATATATTGTTTCCTTACTTAATCAACACCCAACAAATCTACCTATCCATAGTATCCATCCATCAGCCCGTAAACGTCCACTGTTGGACATAGGCCTCCCCACGAGAATGCCATTTGCAACGGTCCTGTGTCACCTGCATCCAACGGTTTCCTGCGACCTTGATTGATAATGTCATCAATCCACCGAATGGGGGGTCATCCCACGCTGCGTCGTCCGATTCGTGATCGCCACTCGAGAACCTTTCTTCCCCAATGGTTGTCGGTTCGTCGAGCGATGTGACCTGCCCATTGCCACCTCAACGTGCTAATTCTTCAAGCTATGTCGGTTATACCCGTTCTTCTACGGATTTCCGTATTCCGGATTTTATCACGTCAAATCAAAACAAATCTACCTATAAAATATTAACTAAATAGAAGATATCTTTGTCACCAAAATTTTTATGTCAATGACAAAATCGGTATTCATGATTCAGAAATATTTTTCGTTCAGGCGGTTTTCTTTGGAAACAACTGTCATTCGACCTTTCTAACAACAAAGTATTTTCTTCAAGTATTTTTCATTTCCAATTTTACACATGAAGGGCATTCTCAACATTTTAAAGAAAATGTACAGTCAAAAGTATATTTCGATGAAATTATTCAAAATACATCCATTCCTCCACTGCAGCTGACGATCATAAGGCTTCATGATACCTCTTTGAATCATTTTACGAATTATCTAACAAATTTTGTGCCTGGCTTGTGGACTATTATTAAGTATTAAGTCTAGTATGATGCCCTTCAAACTTAGAAAGAATCATCATTATCTTTCATCCTTTTGCCGTCCACTGTCATACATGAGCCTTCCTCATTATGAAGATACGGTGCAGCAATCGCCACAATTGGTGGGCGGATTCTCTATCGTAATGAGGTGCTATGTGTCCCTCAGGAGAGAGCTGTTGCCCGTTGTCCTGATAAACCCATAACCAATTTTCACGATTGCTACAGACAATTGTATTCCTAATACCTAGCCACACTGGGGTATATTATTCTCAAATGTATTGCAAAAGATAGTGTCTGGACAAGTACCTATAAGTGGCATTCAATTACTAGTTATCTACTAAAGCAGGCATCACTCAACTTAACCACGATACAGGGAAGAGACAAACCCGCTCCACATTTAACTTTTACGTCGTATTCGGACAAGTACCACATAGATAATATCTACTTCATCACCATTGGGCTCAAACCTTCTCCAAAATAGAGAGAGAAATTGACCTACTATACCGTACTGCTCAGGCGGGTTGGTATAGTTTTAAATTGATTATCTTCCCTTGCATATTATCTGCATATTATATCCCTTATTCATCTATTACAACATCGAAAAGCAAGAAAGGAGGTGGTTGAATTGTATTCTGACACCGTCAGTACATGGAATTAATACCTAGATTAAATGTTAGTAGAATCCTATTCATCTTTCAGCTCTTTGTCAACAACTAATAGCGCTATTTCACCACGTGTCCGCCCGTACTTATACGCATCCGTTAGATTATTTCTGTCTAACCCGGTTAAAACTGGCACAGGTATTCTGGCGACGGAATGCATTCGTTAAAATTAGACAGGTGAGTTAAAGCTTTGTTTACGATTAGCTGTATAGATATAGCTATTGTTTGCCGTTTTAATATATTTTATTATTAAAAATATACAAAATCCTGCACTAAAGAAATAATCTTTATATTGCGGACTTTACAAATACGTGATTAAGGGTCGCAAATTGCACCTAAACCCCGGAAAACAATTTGTGGATCGCACAAGGTATTGTCGGGCATCGAACCCAGAACACTTGGCATGGTAGGTTAAAGTAACCTTAATTACCACACCATATCATACGAAATGACCAAATAGTCCTTCGCCCAGAAAATTAGGCATTTGGTAAGCTCTTACCACCTTTTATGGCTACGCCAATGTAGTTTCCAGATTATAAAGTGGTGCTAAAATTCTCACCTCTATTATATATGCGTCCTGCTGTTAGATACGGGCCTTCTCCTGCTCCTGTATTAGCTCTAGTATTATTCAGGAAATGTTTTTTATACATAATATAATACAAAAAAAATATTGTCTAGAGCAGATTCCACAAGCGGCATCCGTTCACTAATTAACTATTAAAGCAGCGAAGAAAAATTCCCACTTCACATAGCTACCGCAAGCAGAGGCTTGTTATCTCCCCATCACCATTTAGGCTGACTATCGGTATCGAGTCCTTTACACTAACGAGACACTCATTTTAAATACTTACGCTTTGTAATAGCGTGATAAATACATAATAATATAAAATTAAAATAAAATGCCTTTTATGGCATCCAGATGTATATAATAGAATCCAGTTGGGGCCGGCGATTTCTTTAAGCTCATCTTCCCATCTAGCTAAAGGTCTCCAGGTCCTCTACGTCTTTTAACTTGAGGACCTGTCAATGTGGTTACCCTTTTCGTCCATCACTGGTATAACCATCATTGTCCTACTCTTATCCCAATTACTTGTGGTCGAAACTATATGTACCCTTCTTTCATAATACATATTTATAAAAGTTATTGACAATGGTTTTATGACCAGCCGCCTGTCAGACGTCAACCCTTCCTGGGAATATAATTGTAGACCAAACGGCATCAGATGGAGTTGGTCCAGGTTGTTATAAAGCTCTTAGTCGTCTTTTACGACATCCACGAGCAAAGTAAGTGTTGGTAGTATTCGTAGCCGCTACCACACAACTATATACAGTATAATCATGATCCCATAAATACATAACCGTATTTAATATATAAAGGTTTTAGCAAGCCGTGATTTCTGAACAGAAATATATTGTTGTATTGCGAAAGTGGAAGGATGTAGGTACCGGTGGAGACCGAGACTAACCTACCTAGACCAGATCGGTCATGTACTGAAGGAAGGTGAAGTCAAGATTCTCCGAAACTGGCGAGCGTGTATGAAGAGAATTATGAATGTTGAGGAAGCGAGTGAAGTATGCAAGGATAGAGTTCTCTGGCACTCTGTTCTCTCTGCATACCCTGCTAGGGATATGGCGTGATGATATGTATGTATGTAAATATATTGTAATAATATTTTGAAGTATTTGTATTATATAAGTACGTGGCAGGTGTTATTTCTGTTACGTCATCCATGTTATCCGGTAAACATTATCTATGATCACGTTATGCTAAATTTATATGAATTGCGTAATATAAAATGAGTAATTCACCGATTAATAGTTGAAATGATAAACAATTATGATAAGTATAAACGACTTGCAAAAATGAACAGAGGTGATGAAACCTCACCAATTTCTTTATCCCTCATAAATGTAATGATAAAAAAGGAGTGCGTGAAAAATAAAAAAACATTAAGCAGTGATGAGGACTGCCGACAGAAGTGGAAACTTAAAACTACAAAAAAAGAAACAAATACAAAAAAAATAAAAAACGTATCCCAGGGGGTATGTATGCCACTGAAGAAAAGAACGCGTACCAGTGGCCCACCCGCAATGCGTAGAGAGGTACATTGTAGGGCGGGTCTACGGGGTCGTGCGCCGCTTCTCCCGTCGCCCCGGACGGATTAGCGGGGCGTGACCGATCCGTAGCCCGCCGCCAAAAAAAAAAAAAGGGGGTATGTATGGTTGCCACCGAAGACAAAGATCGGGTACCGGTGGCCCGCTCGTACGGCGAAGAAGAGGTGCTTGCAGGGTGGGTCAATGGGGTTGCGCGCCGCCTCTTCCGTCACCCCGGACCGATTTGTCGGGGTGCGACGTCCATAGCCCACCGCAAAAAAAAAAAAAAAAAAAAGAGGGGTATGTATGGCTATGACCATACCATAGCCAGCCGTCAAAAATTACTATTAAAAACTATTGAATAATTAATAATAACAATTCATCATTTCAGCCTAACGCCGTCCACTGCTGGACGTAGGCCTCCCTCATGGTACGCCACAGAGTGCGGTCCTGTGCCGTCTGCATCCATCGACGCCCAGCAACTTTCACCAGGTCGTCTGTCCACCTAGTGTCGCGTCCTACTCTGCGTCGTCCGGTACCTGATCGCCACTCTAGAATCTTTTTTCCCCAGCGGTTGTCGTTTCTTCGAGCAATGTGGCCTGCCCATTGCCACTTCAGCGTGCTAATTCTTCCCGCTATGTCGGTTACACCCGTTATTCTGTGGATTTCCGTATTACGGATTCTATTACGCAGAGAAATCCCGAGTATAGCTCGCTCCATAGCACGCTGAGCGACTTTGAGCTTGGTTATGAGACCTACATTTACGGACCACGTTTTCGTGCCGTAAGTCATCACTGGTAACACACACCGGTCGACCTGTGTTTTCAGACACCGAGGTATATTGGACGAGAAGATCCTCCTAAGTCGCCCGAACGCTGCCCAGCCGAGTTGGATTCGTCGACTGACCTCTTTCTCGAAATTGGATCTACCTAACTGAACTGTTTGTCCAAGATAAACATAATGATCGACAATTTCGAGAATCGCATTGCCAACTAGGACCGGTACAGGAATGACATGGGCATTTGACATGGCTTTCATCTTGTCCATGTTCATTCGTAACCCCACCAGTTGGGATACCCTGCTGAGATCGTTGGGCATAGTGCCAAGGTCCTCCATGGATTCTGCCATAGTGACGATATCGTCTGCAAATCGAAGATGAGTGATGTATTCGCCGTTAATGTTAATACCGAGTCCGGTCCAGTCTAAGAGCTTGAAGACATCTTCCAGTGCAGTGGTGAACAGTTTCGGAGAGATGACATCTCCCTGTCTCACGCCTTTCTGCAACTGGATCGGTTTCGTACTCTTATCCCGGATACGGACTGACATTGTGACGTTCTTGTACAAATACTTCAGCACTTCGATATAACGATGGTCGATTTATCACCGCGGAAGGGACTGCAGCACCGCCCAAGTTTCGACTGAATCAAAGGCTTTCTCATTAATCTCTTTCGCTGTGGTTTCTATATTCAATTTATATGTAATAACAATTATTACATATAAATTGAATATAGAAACCACAGCGATGTAGCAGTGAAGAGCAGCTGACTGTATCTTTCTCGCTCGGGTACACTCGGCGGTCCCGAGTTCACCCGATCGAGCGTTTCACCTCAGAGCGTGACGGATCAGGCTCACTTGCAGCCTACGAAAAAATCTGTGTGCAAAAGAAGTTTTCAAAAGAATCTAAGCAATTTGTTTATAGCAGACTAGCTGTTTCCCACGGCTTCGCCCGTGTGGATATATTAAAATATGGCTAGTTGTTTGAATGGTCAAAAATTAATTAATATAATATCTTAACTTAATAAAGAACTAATAAGTAAAAAAAAAATATAACACTTTTATTTTAATAATAGATTGTTCTTAATTTTATTTCTTTTTAACTAAATATAAGTTTTTTTTTTATTTTATATATTACTACTATTACCAATTATTCGGGGTGGACACAATATGTACTCCTCTACCTATATATTCAAAAAGTTATTGGCAAAAGCTTTATGACCAGCCGCCTGCCTAACGTCAACCATCCTTATGAATTTATTTATACTTAAGCATCGATGTACTAAGTTCTATAGATTTCATTCCAAAAGGGACAATTTTCATACAACTATTATCTCTAGTTTAGTCCCCGTGGAGGATATTTTCTAAAAACATTGAAACACGCCTTTACTTAATTTTAATATAAAAACATTTTTTTAAGAAAGATCCTTATCTTTCTTTCAAATTGACGCATTTTCATACAAACTTTAATGTCATATTTTACTTTCTTTAGGTATGATTAAAAACAAAACTTTAGTAGGTACCTACGTGTTTTTCATCTTTAATTAAATATTTGTATTTGGTTAAGTTACAGTCGCTGTGTGGTAGTGGTTATGAATACTGCCAACCCTTACTTTGCTCGTGGATGTCGTAAAAGACGACTAAGATCTTTGTATCGGCTTGGGCCAACACTACCTCATGCCGTCTAGTTAATAATTATATTTTTTTATGATTTTTATCGAAAGGTAGCGGCCTAACTGTACCCTAGGCATTGGAAGGGTCCATAGGCGGCAATAACACTTACCATGTTTTGCTTGCTCGTTTGCCAAAAACTTTAGAAAGGAACAAAGAAAAGATGGTATATTCCGTAACTCAAGTACGATAAACTCATTATAAAAGAATGTTGCATTCTTTTATAAAAGAAAAAAGAAACTTTTTTAAATTACTGAAATTTAGCATTTATTATGCTTAATTATTTATAAAACCCGATTAAGTAAAAAATGATGTCACAAGCGGGATTCGAACCCGCGCCTATTGGGATTCCGGCCCATTTTTGCTGCCACTACACCACCGTGACTTAATGTAGGACATGCAAATTTCACTTCGTATCATATTTACGGTATGCTATCTACCCGACAATGTTTACACATTGTTATAGGTTTAATACTTCAAACTGATACGACGATGTAAGAGAGCGAGTAGGTATGAAAGAGAGTATTGGTGTAATGATGCGAAAGGGAATGGTCCGATGGTTCGGACATGTAGAAAGAATGCCTAACGAACTTCATGTTAAGAAGATATACAATGCGAAAGTGGAAGGATGTAGGTACCGGTGGAGACCGAGACTAACCTACCTAGACCAGATTGGTCACGTACTGAAGGAAGGTGGAGTCAAGAGTCTCCGAAACCGGAGAGCGTGTATGAAGAGAGTTATGAATGTTGAAGAAGCGAGTGAAGTATGCAAGGATAGAGTTCTCTGGCAATCTGTTCTCTCTGCCTACCCTGCTAGGGATATGGCGTGATGATATGTATGTATGTATGTATGTAAAACTGATTAACAATACCCTATCCCAAGCTGACTAGTCTTCAAAGCAAAAAAAGACCTTCTATGGTGGCAGATAACTACCATTTACCAACACAACGATGTCAATATAGCTTTTTTTTTCATTCTGCAAGGCCTATTCCTTCCTTATAATCCATTTCTTTTTCTAAATTATTAAGATTTGACTTGTTAAGCTATTTACAATATATAAAATAAAAGAATAATAAAAATAATAATATATAAAAGATGATTACCATAAGTGGAATTTGATTTCACATCTATTGAAAATCCATTTCAACTGTCTTACCCATTATACTAGTGTAAGTAGGAAATGGTAGTCTAATAAATCGGAGCGATGTGTAAACATTTTGGTAGATGGAGTGTAAAATAATACGAGTGGCGATAATGTGAGTCATAAATTGGTTATCGTTCGTACCCATAGTAACCTACTTGTTAAGGGTAAGGTCTCTCAAAATGTATGATATTTATAGTTCATCTAATCTAAGAAGTGCATTTTGACGTTTTACATTTTTTAATACACAATAACCTCGGTCAAACGTATACGCATGATTGTAAACACTAAATCTGAAATTTTAAACAACTATTAAGTTATTTACATAATTAACATTGCGGGTGACTTTCTTGTACAATAATCTAATGTTGAAACTCGTAAAACTAATTGATAATAAAAATAATATGGTAAATAGTAATTGTTAATGTCGACCTAACAATGTCACGTCATCACGTTCTATACAGTAGTGCTTGACAACTTCCAATTCACGAATATCCAAATAATCGGTAAAAATATTAGAATAATACAATCAATCGAATAGAGATTTTGACAGAGATGTACATTTCAACACTTTGATTGATGAGGAAATAATTATTAATGTTCGCGACGCTGATAATTCAAGTAATAGTAGTAATTCTTAATAAATAGCTATTTTCAAATCCAGTTTTTGTTTTTAATTAACCTAATCCTACTAAATATGCTGAATAGATTCTATGCTGAAATAATTAAATTTGTTTAGTACTAATTTAGCACTTAATTTATTCATCACCTTTTTGAAAAATAAAAAATAAACCGATTATTAATTATAAAGAATCAATATCGATTTCTCAGTAAAATCGGATATATTCGATAGCGATTATTTGGTTCACATACCTAGACAACTTATTCAGACAGCTGTCAAAATGCACTTCTTAGATTAGACAGACTATAGTTATCATTATCACCTCGACTCATAACATCCATGGGCTTTTAATACGTACCTGGCTTATCGTGTTTGGTCAGATTAGTTGATATAGGATTTTTATTTCGTGTTTCTTGCATAGCCATATTTTATAGTGGTCACACTGTTAATATTTTTCTATCCTAAAGTGCGTCCGGGGGTATTTTTTTTTTTTTTTTTGCGGCGGGCTACGGAACTGTCACGCCCCGCTAATCCATCTGGGACGACAGAAGAAGCGGCGCACGACCCCGTAGACCCGCCCTACAACATACCTCTCTACGCATTGCGGGTGGGCCATTGGTACGCGTTCTTTTCTTCAGTGGCCCTATATAGGTATTGCCCCAGGTGAAGATCGAATTCACGACCTTAAGATTATGAGACTTACGTGCTGCCTACTGCGCCACTGAGGCTTGTCGTCCGGGGTAGTACCACACTCTCGCAGAAAATTGAAGCCTGAGCAGTTGCATTGTATTGATGTGCTTCGTTCGGTGAGCGAGAGAGCCGAAGCCCAATTTTCTGGGTGGGTAGAGATTTTTATTGGTAGGCAGCGGCCTAGCTGTGCCCCTAGTATTGCAGAGGTACATGGGCGGCGGTAACATTTACCAACAGGTGTGCCGCTTGCTCGTCTGCCACCAAGATCAAAAAAAAATATTATCATTCTTCTAGTTTTATCCCAATTACTTGGGGTCGATACAATATATACTCTTCTTGCATAGTACACATTGTAAAAGTTATTGGCAATAGTTTTATGACCGGCTGCCTGCCAGACGTCAACCCTCCTTGGGAATGTAATTGTTGACCAAACGGCATCAAATGGAGTTAGCCCAGGTCGTTATAAGGCTCTTAGTCGTCTTTTACGACATCCACGAGCAAAGTAAGTGTTTTTCTTCTTCTTCTTATGTATTGGCAATCAGCTACATATACGAGCTATTGGTGCCAGTGTCAAGTTATAAATATTTTCACGTTTTTAGTCTTACAAGTCAGTCGTTGTCTAAGTCAAATTGTCACCATTAACAGTGCAATGGCCACACTGTTAATGGTATCTTGTGGGAATTTTGATGGAAAACGAAAACGTTGTAAAGCACTTTTATATGATATTCACTACATCCCAGTATTTCCGCACATCACATTACATAAAATGCCATCAAAATTATCTAATATAACACGTTAAAACACTAAGATATCGAATATGATACAAGAGCACCACATGACGTTTTCAAATTCCCGTCAAAAGACCAAAAGTAAGTGTTGGTAGTATTCTTAAACGTCACCATACAGCCAACCAATTAAAAAAAAAAGAAAAAACGAAAAGAAAAAAATATATTTCTAGCATAGCTGTTATCTGCATTCTATATCCCTTTGTCATCATGGTCAAGAAAGGATAGATAATGAACTATATTCATGCCCCATCATCACACAGTAAATTTTTACAATAAACTAAAATTACATAATTTAAATCCTATTCATAATTACATGCAAAAATATTGTGTTGATGAATTTGAGTTGGTTAATTGTATATGCCCCCGCAATATTTAGGATTCCATTTGTGCAGGGTGTTGTTTATACAAAAAAAACCCACTTGCCACAATTCTGATACATATTTGTACTTTTGTATGTGTTTTGTGGAAGGATGTAGGTACCGGGGGAGGCCGAGACTAACCTACCTTGACGAAGCGAGTGAAGTATGCAAGGATAGAGTTCACTGGCACTCTGTCTGTCTGCCTACCCTGCAAGGGATATATATCCATATCATATCCCATAAGGGTGATGATATGTATGTATGTATGTATTTATATGGACACTATTTAATTGCAAAAATCGGCTCAGGGCACAATCCCTTTGTCCCTTTCACTACCCTGAGCAGTTTGTAATCAATTTGTAAAAATATTTTAAATTTTAGTACTTACATGATTAATCATTTTGGCTGTGTGGTAGCGGCTAAGAATACTACCAACCCTCACTTTGATTGTGGATGTCGTAAAAAACAACTGAGAACCTTATAACGACCTGGGCCAACTCCATCTGATGCCGTTTTGTCAACAATTACATTCCCAAGGAGGGTTGACGTCTGGCAGGCGGCAGGTCATAAAACTATTGCCAATAACTTTTACAATATGCACTATGAAACAAGAGCACATATTGTATCGACCCCAAGTAATTGGTATACACCGAAGACAAAGATTGGGTACCGGTGGCCCGCTACACGGCGAAGAGAGGAGTTTACGTGGGACTATGAGGTCACGCGGCGCCTCTTCCGTCACCCTGGACCGATTTGGCGGGGCGAGACGCATCCGTGGACCACCGAAAAAAAAAAAGTATTTGGGATAAGAGAGTAGGAGAATGATGATGCTTAATCATTTTATTTGTATTATTTTAGGATTGTAAAAGGGAAAAATTGCAAAAAAATAGTAATCAATAAATCGTAGTCAAAGTTCTGCCACTTTACAAAATTTGGTTAAAAATTTACCGCCCTAAGACCAAGTCTTGAAAAACTAATCCTAAATCCGTCACTAAGTATCACTCCTCTAGGAAACTCATAATACCTACTGAAATTATCAAACATGGCAATTGTAGCATTATTCTCTTTTTTAGTTCAACAATGCTTATGTTCGTACGGTCTACATTCAACAAACAACGTGAACAGCCTAATGGATAAAGGGACAATAGTCTGGATGGATAAAGAGACTCTTTTTATATATGCCTTACATTTTTCTTCGCAGGTTATTTTCTGGACATACGCCGTCCATTCAATTCGGGGTGACAGAAGCCCGTATTCCCTCCCCATCGCCTATGGACCGGCCTTTGGTACCGATTCTTTGACGGCAAGCCCGGCATTTATGCATTCTCCTTAGTCGTTCTCTCCTGACGGAGTGGTCAAGGTTGATGATGGGTCATTGGATAGAGCAGCTCCCGCCATGCCCCTCCACTTGTTCCGGTCCTTAGCGTCTCATGAACACTGGACTACGGAGGTTTTATGCATTACTGCTATATTTATCGTAGCTACATATACGATTATTATTCTAATGGCTGATCAGTTAATTTAATATTTAATCATCCGAGAAGTATAGGATATAAATAGAATATTTTCTCCTAGATTCAATTTCAGTTAATCAAAGTTATTTTATTCATTTTTTTTTCATCATCATTTCAGCTCACATATGTCCCACTGTTGAGCTCGAGCCTCCTCCACAGTGGGAAGGAAATTGACCTACTATACCACGCTGGTCAGACGTGTTAGTATAGGGTGTTGTGTCGAGTTTTTCTTCTCACGCATAGATGTTATATGCGTTTTATATCCCTTAGTCGTCTCGTATGATTACCCACGGGTAAGATGGTGATGAATTGTATTCTTACTCCGTCACCACACGGATTTTTTTTATTTTATACATGAATCATTAAAACTACTTCAGCATTTACAATTATAAGAATACCACTAATATTATAAATGTTTGAGTGTTTGTTAATCAAATAAGCATAAACCGTTGAACAGATTGGGTTGAAAATTGGCATATAGACAGACCATTTCGCCGATTAAAACATAGAATACCTTTTAACCTGGTAATATCCAAAATTCAAACCTGGTAATTCAATTTTGGGTTTTTTAGTGATAGGACATAGGCTGTTGACAGTTTTTTGTCTACAGCCGAGGGCCGGTTCGTCCGAGGTAGTACCACACTCTCGCAGGAGAGCGACGCCTGAGTAATGGCGATTTGCTATTACGCTTCGTTCGATGAGTGAGAGAACTGTAAGCGGAACTTTTTTTTTTTTTTTTTTTTTTTTTTTGTGTGTCTTAGTTGTTAGCCTCAGATGGCTATGACAACTTTACCCGGACTGTGAGTGAGCGCTGAGGGCTCTCAACCCGGAAAGCGGAACTGATTGGGTTCGGGGTTTATATTGTAAGGCAGCAGCGTAGCTATACTTTTTGTATTGCAAAGATCCATGGGTGGCAGTAACACTTGTCCCTTTATAGACATTGAAACCCCCAAATCAATTTGCACCAAAACATTTTCGATAGTAGACGGACAGTAGGAGTAATAATGCGAGGTTTTAAACCACTAAAACAATGCATCAGACCCCGATAGATGGCACTAGAATCTATTTCAAGGCATTCTGGTTTTATATTTTATTTTTATTTATACAGAACAGTTATCTGTTTAAGCCTACAATGTGTAAACATTGTCGGTTAGATGGCGCACGTCACCTTAAAGACGTAAATATGATACGAAGCGAGATTTGAATGTCCTACAATAGTTCACGGTGGTGTACCTAAGTGGCAGCACGATTGGGCCGGACTCCCAATAGGTGCAGGTTCAAATCCCGCTTGCGACATCATTTTTCGCTTCGTAATCGGGTTTTTATAAATAATTAAGCATATTAAATGCGAAATTTTAGTAATTTGAGTTATCTGTTTAGTTACCTAGTTTAAAATATTAAAACCAATATTATGATTGAATATAATTTATTTGAGACTAGCATACTTGAATATGACGTAATTTTATTATAAATATCATAATATATAGTAAATATCTAACAAAAAGCAACACGAAATATCGTAAGATTCAAAATCTAACTTTTAAAGTTACTAACACTTAGATATAGGTATAATTTAATTTATTCACAAGCACCTCTCTGCATATCCTATGGATATAGCCTGAAATATCGTCAATCCAACACACCTGTTAAGCCACCAATCAGCTCGGTACGTCTGCACCTCGCGGTGTTCACTTGTCAAATGACATAATCTTCACTATTCGAACGAGTATACCCTATTGCTGTCTCACTCACTCTTGGAGTGCGCACGGACATGCTCGTCCGGCCAGTGAAGTGGACTGTTTCACTCGGCCGCCTGTATCATTTCGCCAGCACCAATCGATTGAGGTGCCTCTAATGTTTGTAAGGATTGTGGCGCTCTTAATCTGGCTGAACTCAGCTCGTTGCATTGCACCCAAAGTTCCAACTGAAAAAGCCAAATAATGGAATATTAAATATATTCCTTTTACACCTGCTTTGTTTATTTTGTTTTTAATCTTAGGAAGGTGACGGGAAACTCTCGGGATGATGTAAATTACTCTATTATACCACGTCAACCATGTGGTTAATCCATCTAGATTATCGTCATCTAATCGTAAGTAATCATATCGATATCTAGTGTTGCCGAAATGCAAGACCAAGACTTGCTGCAAGAGTCTCGCAATGATCCCTTAGCATTTTGCGATTCTTTTGACAAAAAAAGAGTGTCAACATTTTGTATTCCTAATACCAATACACGGGGAAATAATTTGATGTTATTTTAAATAGTCTCATGCTATCATGAACCATATCTGTATGACTTGTCCTTGTACGAAGTTTTAAATTGCACTAATTGACTCTCTGGATGTAACTTCAACAATAGGTACATGTTAACCTAGTTATAGCACTGTCTCGGCCTAATGACATTTCTTTGTCTCACCACTCCACTCAGTAGGTGTAATCAGGGCGTAAGAGTGTAAATAAGAATTTAACACACATTCCGCAATATTAATTTTTGGATTCAAGTAACAAAACGCAAGCCTTTATCGTTAACCAGGCACCAGTTCCAAATTTGTATCACGATCAGGACTGAATACAGATCCAAAATATGCAAACGAAAAAGATGATCAAAATTAGTGTTAGCCAAAAGCAAGACCAGCAAGAGTTTCGCAAGTGCCCTGCTAGAATAGCACAGATGCATTTGTTTTGAGCACATGCTATAGAAATGAAAAATCCAACTAAATTAATGAAATTCCATTCATCTAGCGGCTCTAGCTGTACAACTATCAATAATTAGGTATATACCACTCAACGGGAGTGGGTGCTATAATCACACATATCTATCATGAGACTGTTTAAAATAACGTCAAATTATTACCCCGTTTAGTGGTATTAAGAATACAAAATCTTAACAATTTTTCTTTTCCAAAAGAATCGTAAAATGCTATCTAAGGGAGCACTGCGAGACTCTTACTGCAAATCTTGGTCTTGCATTTGGGCAACACTAATCAAAACGGTGAAAAGCAAAGTAACATACATTAGAACGTATATGGGCTGCAATGATGATAATGATGATTTGAATAGATGAATCATGATTGATTATATTTTATTTGAAGCACTGCACTTACAATTTGCTACGGATTACATAAAAAGATACTAAAGAAATGCTCACAGAACTAAAGCAGAATGAAGAGCGTATTAATTACCTCTTGTGGCATCTTGCCTGGTGGTTGCCTACAAGTACCACCGCAATGCAATTGCAGAAGCAATTCTGCAATGGCAGCCGCTGAAGTATCAATGACTCGTTGCCGGCAGACAGCCACAGCATGCACAAATCCACCGGGACCCACGAACTCGTGCTCCATGAAGAAGGTTTTGTCATCCCAGTAGATAGCCTGGAATGAAATAAATTATTTCTTAGTACTCTCCGATGAAATGAGAATACAAATGTCGTCACCACTTACTTTACTTAAAATTAATGCAGTCGAAATGCAATCTCTACGGATCAAATCTGTGGAGTTAGGCTGACCGATCGCATTCGTAATGACGACGTAAGAGAGCGAGTAGGTATGAAAGAGACTATTGGTGTAAAGATGCGAAAGGGAATGCTCCGATGGTTCGGACATGTGGAAAGAATGCGAAACGAACGTCTGGTTAATAAGATATATAATGCGAAAGTGGAAGGATGTAAGTACCCGGGGTGACCGAGACTAACCTACCTAGACCAGATTGGTCACGTACTGAAGGAAGGTGGAGTCAAGAGTCTCCGAAACCGGCGGGCGTGTATGAAGAGAATTATGAATGTTGAGGAAGCGAGTGAAGTATGCAAGGATAGAGTTCTCTGACACTCTGTTCTCTCTGCCTACCCTGCTAGGGATATGGCGAAATGATATGTAGTCATAAAAATCGGCTAAAGATCTTACCAGGAGAGTGAACTTTCTTCTAGTAAACATATAATTCTTCAATGCGATCACGAATCCGTGTATTAACCGTGACTAATATGGCACTGCTCCTTATATTATCTTCTGTATGAAAAAGTCTACGTCAAGCAGTAAACAGCGTCAGACTAAATATTGATTAGTTAGAATACAAAAAGCAACATCCATCTATTAGTCTATTGACGACCGCCATTAGACATAAGCCTCTATAAGAAAGGCTAATGCTATAATCATTACGCTACATAAGCTGGTTGATAATTGCAGTCAGTGCTAAGAGTTTCGCGAGAGAACCCTGCTACCCAGCCTCCAGATAAACCTCTAAGGTTTTTACAAATCTTACTGCCAAGTAAGACGTTATCATTATTATCTACTTGCCTTTATTCCATTTTATATAAGGTCGGTAAATTTTGCTCTAGCATAGCTGAAAGTAGAACAAAACGTAGTTGATAGAATTTTTAAGAAATTTTAGGTCCTGCGTGGCAGATGTCTATAACTCTTGAGAATGTAATCCGTGACCGCATGTAACTAAGTGTTAATACCACGCCACCGAAGACAAAGACCGGGTTCCGGTGATCCGCTCGCTCGGCGAAGAGGTGCATTGCGGGGCGGGTCTATAGGCTCATGCGCCGCTTCTTCTGTCGCCCCGGACGGATTTAGCGGATTGTGAACAGACCATAACCCGCCCAAAAAAAGGGTGTTATTACCACAGTTTTTCCCTTATCTATAACCAGGTGCGGCTCTAGCACATGTAGCGCCCGGGTGAAATTAATAACCTGGCGCCCTCTTGTATCAAAATGCGTGAACAAAATGGAATAGGTTGATAGTTACAACACGTTCGACTAAACTCCGAACCTCGCTGGAATGCGTCGTCGCATGCTTAGTCTCGTTGTTTTGTAACGAAACCAAGTAAACACGATCGGATTATGAAGTTACAGTGAGCATGGCGACAAAGCGACCTACCCAAACCCGTAATAACGCACCCACTACGTTTATAGACGGTTAGGCACTCGCTACGTTCGGTGTGCCCGCTCCGTGTGAAGCGTTACAGTGGAGGCTCTATGTGCCTCGAGCGGCTCTCGGCGCCCCCTAACACCCGGCGCTCGGGTGCATCGCACCCTCTGCACTATAGGTAAAGCCGCCTCTGTCTATCCTTACTATAATATTATAAATGCGAAAGTAACTCTGTCTGTTACTCTTTCACGCCAAAACTACTGATCCGATCTAAATAAAATTTAGTACACAGATAGTCTAGAGCTTGACAAAGAACATAGGCTACTTTTTAATACGAAAAAAGGGGTGTAAAGGGGGATGAAAAGTTGTAAGGAAGTATCGTCATTTTTAAAGCCAGAAGCTTGAAACTTATTTTAGGCTGTTGATTATATATAAATAAATATGAGATTAAAATTTTGTAAAAAAAAACTAAGGGTATTTTTTTAGAGGGTAAAATAAAAATAGGGAAAGTTTATATGGAAATTGGTTATTATTGAAGCTAGATTGACGAAACATTTTGTTATTTGGCTTTTGATTAGATATAAATAAAAATGGTTACTTTTATTCCGGTAATGTGTTCCTTTGGGATAATAGTTCAACTTTAGAAAAGTAACTTTTTACGCGGGCGAAGCCGCGGGCAGAAGCTAGTAACATATATATGTTTTAAGTATAGATCACTTAGTCTTTTTTGCAACACCAACGGATAAGACAAGGTGGTGATTTGTACTCTTATTTCGTCACTATACGGCAATATATAACACCTTAATTGTGGTAGGACCACGCTGTTGACAGTTCTCTGTCTGCAGCCGCGGGCCGGTCCGTCCGGAGTAGTACCACACTCTCGCAGAAGATCGACGGCTGAGTAATGGCAATGTGCTATTGCGTTTCGTTCGGTGAACGAGAAAGCCGGAAGCCCAACTGGGGTTGGTTCGGGGTTTGTATTAGTAGTGGCCTAGCTATACCATTTGCGGCAGTGACACTTTCCATCAGGTGTACTATCTGCTCGTTTGTCACCATAAGCAATAAAAAAACCTAATTCACTCTAATAGTGAAGGAGATTAGTTTCTAACATCGTCTTCTTTACTTCATTAGCGCTCCTTTCCTCTCCTTGGGAGCATGAGTCTCCGCCATAATGAGAATACATTTGACACCTATACAGTGCTGGCCCAATGGCCTGTCATATATCCATCGCTTCAATGTATCTTAAAGCATTCGCAAAGTGTAATATAGGTAATACTTTGTTATCCTCTGGCAACATAGGTAACATCGTATCTTATTTTTTTTCGACAACAAGGAAATAATCCTTGTATTGCGGGGGACTTTACAAACATTCAACTTAATAGACATAAATTCTCGTGTGTTAAAAAAATGTTGTACTAAATTTCGGTGTACTTAGACACAATTTTTGGATCGCACAAAGTATTGTTCTACGTAGAAATCGAACCCACGACATTGGCAAGATAGATCGGATCTTTATTAATACGTCATCGGTACAGTCAGTCAATCATTATTGTTATTAATTTTTCTTATATTTTATGTCTAATTCTTTTGTGTAATAATAAAGAAATTATTTTACAATGAATGTATGAAGCATACTCGTACGTTGCAATTGAAAATCGGAATTAAGTTTTGTTTAAATAACCGACTCCGAAAATGTGTCAGTAAAAGATTTTTCTATCTTGCCTTCTATCTTCAAAAAATGTTAGTGAAAATATATACGAGTATATATATAGTATATATATATATATAGATACGTATAAAGACATATTAGAGGACGATTGAAAATTGCCCCAGTAACGAAAAAGTTAAGACCAGTTCGTGTGAAATGATATGGATATGTGATGAAACAGGATGAAAGTAATGTTGTGAGAAAAGTTTTAAGTATGAATGTTGCAAGGGTAAAGGCAGAGTTTAGGAAGACCAAATAAAAGACGAGACTGCGTGAGGCCTTACAGGGATAGACAGAGAGCGACTACAGAGATGTCGTCTGGTAGGGCTTTATGGAAGAAAGTAACATTATTCGTCGACCCCTAGTCATTGAGATAAGAGCAAGATGATGATAAAACGTAAGCAACTTACTTTAGAAGTAATTTTGAACTTCGTAAAAGGTTTGATGAACCTTCTGTATCTGATAGTAGCTGCTGCTTGGACGACGGCACCTCCAGCCGCTTTAATATTGGAATACAATCCAGTACGCTCGTAGAAGTCCGCCCTGGCAAAGTCCAACTCCCGCATATAGCGAGCATTATTCATATGATAGAGTAGAGTATCTATATCGGTCAGCAAACACCATGCTGAAATAAGAAACATTAAGATTTATATTCAATACGTTTCTCTCATCCGTGTGGTGACGGAGTAAGAATACAATTCACCACCCCCTAACCTACCCGTGGGTGATCGTAAGAGGCGACTAAGGGATATAAAATGCATATAACATCGATGCAAGAGAAGAAAAGTCGAAACAAAACCCTATACCAACACATCTAACCAGCGTGGTAGTAGGTCAATTTCCCTCCCATTATGGAGGAGGCTCGAGCCCAACAGTGGGACGTATATGAGCTGAGATGATGATGATGATGACATTTTTCTATTTTACAAGTTAAAACAATATATCAACACCCCCCCTAACTTTCTCTTCGATTTTATAAAAATTGGTTGAGTGATCACAGGTGAATAGGCAGCAATAGCTTCCAGGATTTTTTTAACAACAGCTGCAATTGCCCATACGCGAAAAAAGCGTGACGATAATGACATTATCTCTGTTATAAATGGGAAAGAAATTGACCTGAAATGGATGGGACATTGGCCTGGATTGGTAGGGAAATTAGCTTGGAGTGAGAGAATAATCGACCTGAATAGGAGGGAATTTGGCCTGGAGTAGGAGAAGAAGGGAATGCGAGGTAGATTGCCCTACTATACTACACTGGTCAGACAGGTTAATATTGCTACTAGCAAGTAGCAGTCTTTCGCCATCCGCTGGTTGTATGCCTCCTCCATAAAATGCCACAAGGCGTGGTCATATTTTGGTGGAGTGATTGCCTTAATCGTTATACTTAACAAGCGGATTGACGGCATCAGTAAAGTGTTTTACGTTCTCCATTCTCTTGATGGTCCTACAGTCGATTTTACGACTCCCATCCTAAATAAAAGTACTTAGACTCATAATAACTGCTTATGTATGTATGGGATCTCGAGGTATGCGTGACCTGGGCTCAGCAGTGCTCTGCCCTCGTCGCCGCCATCGGTGCCGACCTCTCGCTGCCAGCCGTCGTGAAAGCGATGGTCGACAGCGAGAGGAATTGTACGCGGTCGCCGCCTTCGGCACGATAACGGTCTCGGACCGGACCGGATATTAGTCTGGTCGCCCTTGGAGCGAGGCCACCGCGTGAGGACGACGCCACGCTGACACGACGGTGAAAACTGTCGGGGCGTCGATCCGAGAGGATACCCGCGAGGGTAGACCGCCGGATGGGTCACCGAAGAAAAGAACGCATCCCAGTGACCTACCCGTACGGCGTCGAGAGGTATGTTGTAGGGCGGGTCTACGGGGACTTGCGCCGCTTTTCTTGTCGCCCCTGACGGATTAGCGGGGTAACATACCATAGCCCACCGCCAAAAAAAGAACATGTATGTATGGGACTAAAACTTGTCCCGCTTAGTTATTGAATCCAAGCCATTCGACACGAAAGATTGAAACTTAAATCAACACATCATCGAAGCTATCATAAAAGAATTAAAAATAGAATTTCGAATAGTTATTACCATAAACTTCTGTAGTGTCCAGTATACACGTCTTCTTCTTGAAGAATCTTGCTTTCCCAACGGTATACAGCATACGTAAGAAGTAGGCTATATCGAAAGTCATGTAGAGGAACAACGCGCCCACTACAGCTGCTGCCAGAAATCCTAACACGCACACCGTCCACATTATTGATCTGGAATCAAAATGTATTCTAATAAATTATCTAGCTGACCCAATAGACCCTGTTCTATACAAAATAAATGAGAATTTCTTGAGGTAATAATAATTTATTTGAAAATACCTTTTGAAAACTAAAACTACAAACAAGAAATTAAAAAGAAAATAAAGCTAAATAGTGTTGTATTACCCCAGACGAACCAGCCTACGGCTGTAGACAGAAAACTATCAGCAGTGTTGACCTACCACGACTAACATAGAACGGCGCACGACCCCATAGTCCCGCCCTACAATATAGGTACGTCTCGACGCCGTGCGTGTGGGTCACTGGAACGCAGTATTGTTTTTCAGTGGCCCACTCAGCGGTCTACCCTCACGGGTATCCTCTCATGTAACGATTCGTACACTAAACCTTGTTATGGTATATCCAAGCTAATCATCACCTTAAGATAGACTTAAGTACATAAATGTCGATGGATTTTTTTTTTTTTTTTTTTTTTTTTTTGTGTGTCTTAGTTGTTAGCCTCAGATGGCTATGACAACTTTACCCGGACTGTGGGTGAGCGCTGAGGGCTCTCAACCCGTAATGTCGATGGACAGATTGGTAGACTTTTTAACTACAATTCTAACATCTTTAAAGCCAGTAGCAGTAACCTCAACTAAGAAATGAATATATCATCAGGATGATGACATCCTGCTCGTATCCCAATTATTTAAGACTCGATAACTGCTCTACCATCATACAAACTGCAATAGCATTGGCAATAGTTTTATGATCAACCGCCTACCTGACATACTACTCTACCCAAGAATTTAATTGTTGACCAGACAACATCAGATTCAGTTAGGTATAAGTCGATTTAAAGATCTCATTCGTCTTTTACGACTTTACTCATAGATTTCGTAAAAACCGACTTAGAACTTTATATCGACCACGTGATGCCGTTTGGTCAACAATTACATTCCAAAGGAGAATTCACGTTAGGCAGGTGGACAGTTATTAAACTATAGCCAATAACTTTTCCAATATGCAGGAAGAGGAATACGTATTGCGTCGACCCCAAGTAATTGTGATAATAGCAGGAATTAATGATACATACATACATATCATCACGCCATATCCCTTGCAGGGTAGGCATAGAGAACAGAGTAACAGAGAACTCTATCCTTGCGTACTTCACTCGCTTTCTCAACATTCATAATTCTCTTCATACACGCTCGCTGGTTTCGGAGACTCTTGACCCCACCTTCCTTCAGTACATGACCAATCTGGTCTAGGTAGGTTAGTCACGGTCTCCCCCGGTACCTACATCCTTCCACTTTCGCATTGTATATCTTCTTAACCAGACGTTCGTTCGGCATTCTTTCCACATGTCCGAACCATCGGAGCATTCCCTTTCGCATCTTTATTATGATGATGATGATGAGTAATCTTTTACGACAAGCATAAAACAATAAAAGGGTGGGTAGTCTTCATAGCCATCATAAAGCAATGTATTTAGTCAGAAATGTATACGTATTTCTATTTTCTATAAATAACAGATAAATATGTATTTCAAGGGTAGAGATAATCGATAATAGCAATAATACTCAGCGGTATGCAAGTACTTACGTATACTCGTATAATGGCCGAGTTATGTAATACTGACTTGTTATCGCTAAGTTATTTGTTATGTTTACATATAAAATTAAACTAATTTTAACGATAATTTGTTTTAATTTCTCCATAAAGTATGTTTCTCAAACAATTGAGTTAATTACTCTTTGAAGTTTTACAAGATATTAATTATAGAACGCAAATAAAATATTGATTGCTGTTATTCCAGCTCTTTGTTTTTTTGGGTAGCCATAATCCTGGACACACCCCGCATATTCCGTCCTGGGCAACGGAAGTATGGCGTGAGGCCTCATAACCCACCGTGCTCCCTTTCCATCACCATCGGGCCGGCCACTACTACCACTCCCTTGACATCCGTGACAAGCCCGGCACTGTTATTCTGGTTAAAACTATTTTAATAACTAAATATTTATTTTTATGTTGAACTAGTTTTCAAGCGATTCAGTTTTAATTAAACAGAAAAAGCAATACAAATAATATGACATCAACTCATCGTAGCAATTCCATAGTAATCTGCGTTTATCCTAAACAAATATTGTTGTGCGTGAAAGAGACAGAATATGCCTCATTGTACAGAGGGAAACGATAGAATATATATTTTGAAAACCTTGTGACTCCTATCGTGTTTATTTTTAGATTGTTAAGATATTTTTCTTTTTGTTAAATTTAGATGCAATATCATCCATCCCAGTTCATATATGTCCCACTGTTGGGTTCGAGCCTACTCTATAATCGGAGGGAAATTGAGCTACTATACCTACTATATCTAATATACTACCATGCTAGTCAGTGTTGTGTTGGTATAGGATTTGTTTCGAGTTTTCCTTCTCTTGCATAGATGTTATGTGCGTTTTATATCCCTTTGTTGTCTCTTACGATCACCCACGGGTAAAATAAGGAATGGTGAATTGTATTCTTACTCCGTCACCACAAAAATAACATGCAATTTAAAAGATAACATCCAAACTAAAAAACTATTCCTAATCACTTCTTCAAACTACTGAAATTTAGCATTTAATATGCTTGATTATTTATAAAAACCCGATTACGAGCGAAAAATCGCTCATAATCGGGTTTTTGTAAATAATCACTTCGTGTTTTAAAAATTCAGTTGACGCCTGAAATAAAATTCATAACAATTTTCTTTTCAACAACTTGCATCAGATGAAGCTTTTGTAAACAGGCGTTTATTACACAGGCCTGTAGAGGAAAAGCCCTGATAAATCTAATTAGCAATTTCATTTGCTATTTAGCTATTTATTATTGGTAGGGTCACTTACATTCTATTTGGGTTAGTATTACCATTAAATATGCTACTTGCTCGTTTGCCACTATAAGCAATAAAAAAAGCAAGCTATATAAAAAATAATAAAAAAAAACCCAGCATGTAAATTTATTGAGAATTTTATTTTCAAATCTCTTAATATTTCCAGAGATTTTATTAAAACTAAATTGATTAAAACGCTATTTGATGACTGTTTGAAAAATTAAAAACAAAAACATGTGTGTGTTCAATTTGTGCTCGTGAACTTCGACGAACGGCGAAAAGCTGTTAAAAACGCATTTTTTTCTTCTTTTAAAACGCAATGATTTAGATGTGGTAGGGCCACACTGTTGATAGTTCTCTATCTACAGCCGCAGGCAGGCCCGACCGGGGTGGTACCACACTCTCGCAGAATATCGACGTATGAATGGTGGCTTTTGCCGCTGTGCTTCGTTCGGTGAGCGAGAGAGCCGGAGCCTAACTTTCCGGGTGTGTTTTCGTGTGGTGGGTTCTGGTGATGCTTGAAATTTACGGTGGTAAGGTCTTGGTTGGGGCATTGGGCGTGAGGGGCTGATATGGGGTACAGGGAGACCCGGTGGGAATGGTCACCGCCGGCCACCTGCCGGTCAGCAGGGGACCCGAGCCCAGGACTATCCCCCCTGGGAGGCTGTCCCGCCAACCGGCGAAAATCCCGTTGCGGAGTCGTCGTGCCGGAGTAGGAAACCGGAGTGGAGCCCGACGACTATTTGGCCCATCCGTGCTTCGTGTCAGCTCCTCACAAAACCCACCCTCCAACCATGTACTATGCCCCGCACCTTTTTTTTTTGCATCACCGGACCCCATTCCACGAAAGTACACTCCCTTCCTCTTCTTATACAAACCCCATGAAAAGGAAACACAAAAAGACAAGGTTTTACACGGCGGTCCCTCTATCCACATTTGACGTGGACTTTTGTAACATTAGGGGTTTACACAGCAATCTCGACGCCGTTCACCAACACTTCGAGACGGCGCGGCCTGCCTTGCTCTTTTTAACGGAGACGCAGATAAGTGCCCCGGATGATATTTCGTACCTAAATTATCCAGGCTACGAGTTGGAACACTCCTTCCACCGTAAAGCTGGGGTGTGCGTGTTCATCCGGGATGACATCTGTTGTCGCCGCCTTAGGGCCCTCGAGCATGGTGACCTGTCAAATTTATGGTTACGCGTAGACTATGGAGGGTATACCCGCATCTACGCGTGCCTCTACAGGTCCCATGGCAGTGATTCAGGGTCAACTCAGTTATTCGAGAACGTTCAATGGGGGATTGACGAAATATTGGAGCAGTGTCCATCAGCGGAGGTGGTGGTTCTTGGAGACTTTAATGCTCATCATAAAGAGTGGTTGGGGTCCCGAACCACTAACCTCTTGGGTAGGCATCTCTTCAATATGGTCTCGGCCTATGGTCTCTCACAACTGATAACACAGCCCACCCGTGTTCCAGACATTGAGAGCCATGAGCCCTCTCTACTGGATCTTCTGCTGACTACACACCAGCACGGATACCGGGTAGTGGTCGAAGCTCCTCTTGGGTCATCTGACCACTGCTTGGTCCGTAGCAAAGCCCCTATTGCGAGGACTAATCGCTCTAAAGCGACTGGGACTCGCAGAGTCTGGCAATATAAGTCAGCAGATTGGGATAGGCTTCGCGAGTTCTACGCATCCTACCCATGGAAGCAGCTTTGCTTCGCCTCTGGGGACCCTGGCATTTGTGCGGATTGCGTTACCGATACCGTTATTACGGGGATGGAATTATTCATCCCCAACACCAAAATACCGGTCGGTGGCCGCAGCCAGCCTTGGTTTAATAAAACCTGCAGGACGGCTGCACAGCAAAAGCAGTCCGCATACCAGGCCTGGAATAGGGCCCAAAACTGTCGGGACCCAAATGTCAGGGAGGAGAAGCGAAAATTTAATGCTGCTTCTAGATCTAGTAAGAAGGCTATTGCCAGAGCCAAGGCGGCATATGTTGCCAGAATCGGCGAGCGATTGGAGAGCTATCCCGCCGGGAGTCGTGCATTCTGGTCGCTCGCCAAAGCTGCCCAAGGCAACTCCTGCCAGTCCAATCTCCCACCACTGCAGAAAAATGATGGCAGTCTAGCCCACAGTGCAAAGGAGAAGGCCGATCTTTTAGGTCAATTCTTTGCCTGTAACTCGACTTTGGACCCTGGAACCGCCACACCACCTATCATCCCGCGGTGTGAAAGCTCTCTGCCTAAAATCCGCATTACGCAGCGAGCGGTGAGGCGGGAGCTGCGGCTAATAGACGTACATAAGTCGAGCGGGCCGGATGGCATCCCTGCAGTGGTCCTGAAAACGTGCGCCCCCGAGTTGACCCCCGTCCTCACGCGCTTATACAGACTTTCCTATGATACTTGTAGGGTTCCATCTTCGTGGAAGATAGCCCATGTCCACCCGATCCCGAAAAAGGGAGACCGGTCGGACCCGTCGAATTACAGGCCGATTGCGATTACATCCTTGCTCTCCAAGATAATGGAGAAAATAATCAACCATCAGCTCCTGCAGTACCTTGAGGATCATCAGCTGATCAGTGACCGCCAATATGGGATTCGTCATGGCCGGTCGGCTGGTGATCTTCTTGTGTACCTCACACACCGTTGGGTGGAGGCCTTGGAGGGCAAGGGTGAGGCGCTAGCATTCAGCCTAGATATCGCGAAGGCGTTCGACAGGGTTTGGCACAGGGCCCTTCTATCGAAGCTACCATCATATGAAATCCCCGAGGGACTCTGTAATTGAATCACCAGTTTTTTGGATGGTCGGAGCATAAAAGTAGTCATCGATGGCTCCTGCTCCGAGACCATGCCCATTAATGCTGGTGTACCACAAGGCTCGGTGCTCTCCCCGACGTTGTTTATTCTGCATATCAATGACATGCTCTCCATAGAGAGTATTCGTTGCTATGCGGAGCACGGGTGACGAGCGATACACCGAGCATCAGAATGTCCCTCGGAGTATGTTACAGGAAAGACGGGCTCAACTTGTGTCTGAAGTCGAGCGCTGTCTAGGGCGGGCCTCAAAATGGGGTGAACGGAATTTAGTCCAGTTCAACCCCACTAAGACACAAGTTTGCGCATTCACTGCGAAGAAGGACCCTTTTATCATGGCGCCTCAGTTCCAAGAAGTAACTCTCCAAATCTCCGAGAGTATTGGGATCCTCGGCGTCGAGCTATCGAACAAAGTCCAGTTTGGGAGTCATTTGGAGGACAAAGCCAAATTGGCAAGCAAAAAGTTGGGCGTGCTGAGCAGGGCCAGGCGGTACTTCACGCCGAGACAACGTCTTGTGCTATATAAAGCACAAGTTCGTCCTCACATTGAGTACTGCTCACATCTCTGGGCAGGCGCGCCTAAATATCAGCTAGACCCACTTGACTCCCTACAAAGGCGGGCAGTTCGAATCGTCGGTGATCCCAATCTCACGGACAGACTAGAGTCGCTGGAGCGGCGGAGAGACTTTGGGTCACTCTGTGTACTCTACCGGCTCTTTCACGGGGAGTGCTCTGAGGAACTGTTTGACTTGGTACCACCGTCACCATTTTACCACCGTACCACTCGACACCATAGCAGGGTTCATTCATTTCACCTGGAAACGATATGGTCCTCGACCGTACGTTTTCAGCGATCATTTCTCCCACGTACATGCAAGATCTGGAATGAACTACCTGCTGCTGTGTTTCCCGAGCGCTATGACATGTCCTTCTTCAAACGAGGTTTAAGAAGAGCTCTTCCTTCATCTGTAATCTATATCTTCTTAATCTGTATTACAATATTAATATCATAAAACTGAAGAGTTTGTTTCTTTAAACACACTAGCAAGTACTACCATTGGATTCCAAAAAAGACGTAGGTATTGTATTAGATAGCGTCGACTCGGACACCCGCGAGGTTACAACGCCGGATGGGCCACTGAAGAAAAGAACGCGTTCCAGTGACCCACCCGCACGGCGTCGAGAAGTATGTTGTAAGGCGGGGGTCTACGAGGTCGTGCGCCACTTCTCCCGTCGCCCCGGACGGATTAGCGGAGCGTAACCACACCGTAGCCCGCCGCCAAAAAAAAGTTATTGTATTTGATGGAATAATCAACGACGACGTAAGAGAGCGAGTAGGTATGAAAGAGAGTATTGGTATAAAGATGCGAAAGGGAAACGACGACGTAAGAGAGCGAGTAGGTATGAAAGAGAGTATTGGTATAAAGATGCGAAAGGGAATGCTCCGATGGTTCGGACATGTGGAAAGAATGCCGAACGAACGTCTGGTTAAGAAGATATACAATGCGAAAGTGGAAGGATGTAGGTACCGGGGGAGACCGAGACTCACCTACCTAGACCAGATCGGTCATGTACTGAAGGAAGGTGGAGTCAAGAGTCTCCGAACCGGCGAGCGTGTATGAAGAGAATTATGAATGTTGAGGAAGCGATTGAAGTATGCATATATAGTCTCGGTCTTCCCCGGTACCTACATCCTTCCATTTTCGCATTGTATATCTTCTTAACCAGACGTTCGTTCGGCATTCTTTCCACATGTCCGAACCATCGGAGCATTCACTTTCGCATCTTTACACCAATACTCTCTTTCATACCTACTCGCTCTCTTACGTCATCGTTACGAATGCAATCAGTCAGCCTAACTCCACAGATTTTCCGTAGAGATCGCGTTTCGACCGCATTAATTTTACTTTCATGCTCTTTTCTGCATACCCAACTGTCGCTTCCATATAGTTATATTGGGACAAGCACTGCGTTATGTATTGCTACACGTGCCTTCTGGCTGAGGTGGTGGCTACCGAGAAGTTGCCCCAACGTTCCGTTCACTCTATATCAGTGGTGTACCTTCCATCTCGGCTAAATCCACAGTCCAGATATACATATTCATCCACTTACTCTAGTACATCATTACCTATTGTTAGTCTTACATCTGTCCTGGCTCCATCTTTTTCGAAGACTATTATTTTAGTTTTGCTCGTATTCACGCGCAAGACCCCTTTTGCAAATTAATATAATTTGTTAAATACATATTTACAAAGATCATCGCAATGTATTGCGATTTATTTCCATAATACAAGGCTGTATTTAAAAAAACATCAAACTAGTTGCATACCTACATACCCGGCTGACTATAATTCCAAATGCTACTCGGTCCAAATATGTAGACATTCATATCTTACATATTTTAAATTTGCTTAATTAAATGAAACTTTGCAATATATAAAAATACTTCTCAAACATTTCCATACAATTACAATCTAAAATTACATATTTTAATGGACTCACGCTTGGTATGCTACGGGCATACGACATTCTTCAGTATATCAACAACCGCTGTTAGACGTAGGCCTCTCCTTGAAAGAATACTAGCACAAGTGGGCTCGCCAACCTACTGCTCAATGCGTTTGGTAGGTAGGTTGGCGATCCTACTTGGAGTTATTTCTCTGGAGTATGTTGCTGTCCATTCTATATATATAAAAATGTCTGAGATTAGTCTCAGACATTTTTTTATTCCCAAAGGAAAGTAATGGGATGGTGACATTCTATTCGTACCCAGTGCCGCATTAACCCAGCGCGGGGCCTGTAGCAAAATCTGTCAAGGGGCCCTTGATTTGCTTTAGGTAAGGTAATTAAAGGTTAGTAACTAAATAAAACAAACTGTTACAAATAAACTTTTCTAAATTTAATATGGGCGAATTTAGAGCTAACACTTTCAATATTGACTTTTTTAAGCAAATCATGCTCTATATTCATTAAAGTGAGATACAAATATTTTTACACTCCTATTTAAAATTTTTTTTTTTTTTACAGTTTAGACACCCGCAGTTGGAATGCGGGGCCCCCCAATTCGCGGGGCCCGTAGCATTTGCTACTGTTGCTATGTGGCTAATCCGGCGCTGTTCGTACCCCATCAATAAACCTACGTCCCCTCTATAATGACATATTATACCACGCGGTTCAGTGCGGTGGTTTCCATAGAACTGAATTTAAATTTTCTCTCTTTTGACTAAGCTTTGCCATTAGGAAATATTCTTCAAAATGAAGGCAGTTTTTAAATACTTTCAATTTACAGTAATAGACAGTAATACCGCCTTTGCCATAAGGGTACGCGGACCCGCTAGATGTGGGATCTAGGCCCCCACACTGCTATGGACACTGAAAATTCTTGCTTTTATTTATTATTACTATCAATATTATATCTATTTTAAATAAATAGTAATAACTAATCTTAAAGTGCTGTGTGGATGTCCTAAAAGACGACTAAGAGCCTTATAACGACCTGGGCCAACTCCATCTAATGCTGTTTCGTCAACAATTACATTCTCAAGGAGGGTTGATGTCTGGCAGGCAGCCGGTCATAAAACTATTGCCAATAACTTTTACAATATGTACTATGAAAGAAGAGTACATATTGTGTCGACCCCAAGCAAGATAAGAGTAGGAGAATGATGATAGCATGGGACTAGAAACTTACAAAAGCGAAACAGCATATTTGAGATTAAAATCAACTAATTGTACCGTGAAAAAGGCATGACATCACAACAAAAAACCCATTTACTCGCTTACAAATTGCTTGAATCCATAAAATGACACATAAAAATGACCTTACAACTTTAATATAGAATTCATGGTCAATATCTTACCGTGAGTTTACAAATTATGAATAAAAATTCACCACTATGTTACTTATACGTGAATGTCGTAAAATACAATTAAGTATATATGTATATATATATAAAGATACATACATATCATCACGCCATGTCCTTTGCAGGGTAGGCAGAGAGCACAGAGTGCCAGAGAACTCTATACTTGCATACTTCACTCGCTTCCTCAACATTCATAATTCTCTTCATACACGCTCGCCGGTTTCGGAGACTCTTGACTCCACCTTCCTTCAGTACATGACCGATCTGGTCTAGCTAGGTGAGTCTCGGTCTCCCTCGGTAGCTACATCCTTCCACTTTCGCATTGTATATCTTTTTAACCAGACGTTCGTTCGGCATTCTTTCCACATACACGCATTCTTTATTCGGTATATATATAAAGATACTCGTAATATTTATTAGAGAAGGAAAACGAGAAATATAATCTTATACCAACCCTGACCAGTATGATATAGAAGGTCAGTCTCTCTCTTAATGTGGAAGCATTAGTAGGACGTAACTAACTTGAGATGAATTTATCCGTGTGGTGACGGAGTAAGAATACAATTCACCCCTGGATAATCATAAGAGACGACTAAGGGATATAAAACGCACATCTATGCAAGAAAAGGAAAACTCGACACAAAACCCTATACCAACACGTCTGACCAGCGTGGTATAGTAGGTCAACTGTGTGACATATATGAGCTGAGATGATGAATTTGCTGCGTGGTAGCGCTGACGAATACTTGCAACCCTTATTGCGCTCGTGGATGTCGTAAAAGACGACCAAGAGCTTCACCGACCTAGGCCAATTACACTTGATGCCGTCAGGTCAACAATTACATACAAAAGAGGGTTGATGTCAGACAGGCGGCCGGTCATAAAAATATTGGCAATAACTTTTACAATATATACTATTGAGATGTAGTAGGAACATATTGCATCGACCTCAAGTAATTAGGATAAGAGCAGGGTGATAAGCTCTTATGAGCAGGGTGATAATGATGGCCACCGAAGACAAAGATCAGGTACCGGTGGCCCGCTCGCAAGGCGAAGAGAGGAGTCCTTGCAGGGTGGGTCTATGGGTTTGCGCGCCGCCTCTTCCGTCGCCCCGGACCGATTTGGCGGAGCGCAACCACATCTATCCATAGTCCACCGCAATGAAAAAAAAAAGAAAAAGGGTGATGATGATGAATGTAATAGGACTGACTAAGACAGCACAGATGGCGTAGTGGTTAAGATAACCGACCTTCCGTACCAATATCGTGAGTTTGATTCGTACGCAGGACAATACTTGGTGCAATCCACAAAATGTTGTTTTGAGTCTGGGTGTAATTTGTCTGCGTTAATTATATGTTTGTAAACTTCACCGCAATACAAAAAACAATTTCCTTAGTGCTGGGTAGTGTCTTTAAAGGAGGCGGCGGAACGAGCCCGAAAGATTCCCTCCATGCGGACTCGGGCCGCCGCTGGCGCCTCGGGTGGCGTAGGCGCGAATATCTGCGCCTGGTGCCACCCTAACCGAGTCTTCGGGTGATTGGACCGGGGAATAGTCCAGTCACCCGACGTGAGGCCACCGCGTGAGGACGACGCACCGACGACGAAAGATGTTGAGGCGTCGACTCGAGAAAAACCCGCGAGAGTAAACCGCCGGACGGGTCACCGAAGACAAAGATCGAGTACCGGTGGCCCGCTCGCACGGCGAAGAGAGGAGAGTTGCATGGTGGGTCTATGGGATCACACGCCGCCTCTTCCGTCACCCCGGAACGATTTGGCGCGGCGAGAGGCGAGGGTCACGTCCATAAACCACCGCAACAAAAAATAGAGGTGTCTTTAAAAAAAAAAATATGAATCTTCATTAATATATTCATAGAAAAACTGGTTTATGAACCAGTAAAACTAGTTTAGTCAAAAATAAATGGCAATAGGCCTAATATTACTATTATTTGTATTACCGAATTTTAAAAATATGTATGGCTATTATAGCGACGGTTTATGAATACAATGTGTCACCACCCCTTACAAAACTTTTTTTATTTTGCCGCGGGCCATGGTCTGGTCACATCCTGCCAAATCCGTCTGGGGCAACAGAAGAGGCAACGCGCGACCCCATAGACCCGCCCGCTAATACGGCTCTCTTCGCCAAGCGAGTGGGCCACCGGAATCCGATCTTTGTCTTCGGTGACACCCTTTACGAAAGCATGGGAGTCGTGAAAACCGACTGAAAGGTTACCAGGAAAATGGGTAACAGCAGCGCTGGGCAATTTATAACACCGACTACGGTCGCTCCCTCGTCTGTTTCTGTGGTAAAGTTTATGCCTAGTAGTGAACTTCAAACCTTGATATATGGCTATTGCTCAATTACCAGCATGTACTAAAGTGTTTTAGCCACCGACGACAAAGGCCAGGTTTCGGTTTATGGGGACGCACTCTGCGCCATCTATCGCCCCGGATGGATTTAGCGATGTGTGATCAATCCATAGCAGGCCTCAAAAAAAAAAATATTACAACACTATATGTAACTAAAGAATATATTTGGATGTATTCATATATTCAATAAAATTGAACAATTACGACACCCTGTTGTGTGGTAGCGGCTATACGGCTACCAAGCCTTACTTTGCTCGTGGATGTCGTAAAAGACGACTAAGAGCATTATTTTTGATGTTTACGCTGAGTATTACACATTTAAAATAAAATATTTTTTACGGATTCTATCGCGTTTATATTTGATTTTTAATTTTCTGATGTTTCGAATATTTTACAACGTTCATGGTCACGGGAGGACTTTTGAAAGAAGGAGAGGATTTTTTTTAATTTTAATTAAGAGCGTGTCAACCTGGTTCAACTCCATCTGATGCCGTTTGGTCAACAACTATACTCCCAAGGGTTGATGTCAGGCAGGCGGCCGGTTAAAAAACTAATAACTTTTGAAATATGTATCAGTCAGTACATATTGCGTCGACCCCAAGTATTTGGGGTAAGTGCAGGGGAAGATGATGGCCAATTACGACATTACGTCTAAAAATATTCAAGAAATAAAAAAGATGTTTTTTATTTCTTTTTAGCGATAGATGCTTGATGGTAAGTGGTGATTGCCGCTCATGAACTCATACAATACCAGGTCTACAAGAAAAATCGCTACTTACCGTGTAAAAATACAATTTAAAGAAAGGAAAAAATCAAATTTATAGGAAACCATATTTCAACTGTATCGATCAGCTGATATTGAAATGTAAAAATTACACAGTTGATAATTACTCGCACAAGAAGCTTTTACACTAGAGACTTTAGAAATACACTACATAAGCCTGCAATATAATATTATCTATTAATTTTCATTGTTATAAGAATAAAATTTAACCTACCTTATCCGATGTCCGGTCAAATGTCACAGAAAATTTATAACACCATATTATTATAAGAAAAAAACAATTCTACAACCAATTTCACGTGTATACCTTGATATAAGGAAATATAATGATTAAAATTACAAACGTTATCATTTAAATTGATTAAATAACCTTGGATACAATATTAGTATTTTTTTTTTTTCACGTATCATCGAAACCAAGGAGTATAAACGAGTAACTGTCAGTTTTGAATGCGCGCGCACTCGGATCGATACTGCCAAGTATATTTGGCGCGAAATGTTGACGTTCAAAAAATTATTTCGAAAGCAGGACGTGTTGCATATTAATATAATATTTAGTATATCATTAGTGAACCAGATTCATAATAATAGTACGAAACGTAATATTTTATTTTTGTGCTAATGACCCCCTTAAGTAATAAAAAAAAACCGGATTTATATTTTATTCCTCGTTATCGATTTCAAATACATACTTAAATTCAATTCAAAAAGAAAAGTATTTTGATTTTTAAAATACTTTGTGGTGATGGAGTGGGAATAAAACCACCCCATTCGTATCCGTCATGGACTTGGTACCGGTAGTCAGTCCAATGGTAATGTGGTGATACCAATATAACCTATATTATTATTATATATGAGACCGCATGCCGTCCTTTTATCATCATATATCATATCATAACCTGGCACAATAATGGTACAACCCTTATTTATCAGATATCATAGGAAAAGAAGGGAAAGAAGAAGGAAGCTATACATCTGGTACCAATAAAAACTTTTCCATACATTGTGGATGACGTATGTGTCTTCTTAAGAAAAATAAATCACTTCCAGCCAATAGGATTATAGCTGCGGGTGACTGAACCGGGGAATAATCCGTCACTCTTAGAGAGGCTGACCGCATGAGCCTCCTCGGAGTTGGTACCCGAAAAGGTAACTCGCCAGGCTGAATATGGAGCTTAAGGAAGCAGTACCAGTGGCCGACCCGATGGAGAGGGAATACGGTGGGTTATGAGGCAACGCCTCGACCTTCCGTCGCCCAGGACGGAATGGACAGCGCCTAAACCATAACCTACCAAAAAAAAAATAGCCAAAAGGATTATTACTATAATACAGTACTAGGTATGGTATTCGTTATGACCACATAAAAATTTAACGCGTCTCGGCGCAATGTTTGTGACGAATCAGTATTCTCTATTACAACACAAAGATTTCTTTAGCATATTTTAATGACGTCAAGCTTTAACTGGTCTTTATGGAGTTATGTCTGATAGCAAAACAAGGAGTTTCAATAGTAATATTACAAGGATAGTTTATAAGTGCATAGTTCTATTGCATAAAAAACAAAGATGCAATGAACTGATACTAGACCGAATAGTAGAAGTTGAGTTTCAAACCTCAACTAAACTATTCACTGGTGAGAAATATGTAAACGGCTCATATGTCATGCAAACTTTTTTTAAGAGCGAGACGTATCTTGCTTAGTTTATTCATCGATTTGTTCACTAGACCATACGAAATATCTGTAATTAATCCCTTCCCAGTGGAAAGCTATAGTATTTTTTCCATATTGCTTCTAATTGTCTGTTCGGACAGGCAAAGGGAACAATTGTTATACAGCCAAGTCTTATACAATTTATTAATATTGAATAGCTTATTAGTAATCCCTATCCATTAGTACATCAAGAAAGCTATAGCCAATAACAGATTCAAATAAACCGAGTTTTATTATCCCGCACGAACGTTAAAACTTTTTTGTCGTGTAGGATTTCACAAACCTACAGTTAACGGACACAAATTACACTCAGACACAGAACAATTATTTGTGGATCGCCTAAAAAATTGTCCTGCAAATATCTATTTGCAATGTATCTACATTGAACCCATGATATTCCGAAAAAAGTTGGTACTTAGACCACTCCATTATCTATGCCATACAATAAAGATCGACTAATAATTCAATTGCACCTACATATCCATTGTTACACGCCGTTCTTTCCCCCGCCAGAGGTAGTTTGGGCGAAACATGATCGTACCACAGCCTGTACCCAAAAAAGAAAAAAAAAGTGTTTGAAAATAGAAAGTAAACATGACTTTAAAAACTCAATTATACATATATATTTTTTTTTTTTGCGGTGGGCTATGGACGTCGCACCCCGCCAAATCGGTCCGGGGTGACGGAAGAGGCGGCGCGCAACCCCATTGACCCACCCTGCAAGCACCTCTTCTTCGCCGTGCGAGCGGGCCACCGGTACCCGATCTTTGTCTTCGGTGGCCCGCTCGGCTAGGTGACTATCCCTACGAGATCACGAAGGTCGCAGGTAACTGTTGGATGCAGGTGGCAAAGTATCGTTTTGAATGGCATTCTCGTGGGGAGGCCTATGTCCAACAGTGGACATTTACGGGATGGATGGATGAATGACATATAATTTTACATATAATTTTAATGCTTTGATTATTAGATACTTGCTCATTTCTTCCAATGAAGACGACATTAATCAGCGGCCAAGCTCAAAACAGTTATTGCACAAACTTTATGAATCACATTTTTTTAACATAGAAACACATATTTATTACTAATAAGCTAGAACACTACGATAGTCAACAACTATATCCTCGGCATTTTATTGTAGTAAAGACGTTGATCACTGTATGTATCCAAGCTATAACTGGTTCAAAGGCGTGTGTATAATGAATGGAAAAAGCCTTAAACAGGATGACCTTAACCACTTCTGTGCAAATCTACGAGTCGGTGTATTAAAGTAAAAATACTTGACATTGGTGTACACGTAAAGGCCCACGGCGTCGAGACGTATATGTAGGTTGGGTCTACGGGATCATGCGCCGCTTCTCTGTCGCCCCGGATGGATTGGCGGGGCGTGAAATACCGTAGCCCCGCCGCCAGAAAAAAACACGTAAAGGTTTCACATTTTAATTTTTTTTTTTACTGCTTATTTCCAAGGAGGATTAACGTCAGGCAGGCAGTCGGTCATAAAACTATTGCCAAAACTTTTGGAATATGTACGATAGAAGAAGAGTACCTATTACGTCGACTCAAGTAAATAAGATGGATGAAGGATGATGATAATAACCTTCTACTTATTATCATTTAATATGCACTTATGCAAGATGCAATCTTAAACAACCAGTATTTATTTCTTCAAACTTCACCAATGTGATTTTTTTCTTTGTTTTTATTGCTTATGGTGGCAAATGAAGCTAGCTGTGTGGTAGCGGCTACGAATACTACCAACCCTTACTTTGCTCGTGGATGTCGTAAAAGCCAAATAAGAGCCTTATAACAACCTGGGTCAACTGCATCTGATGCCGATTGATCAACAACAATTATAATCCCAAGGAGGATTGACGTCTGGCTGGCGTCCGGTCATAAAACTATTGCCAAAAACTTTTACGATATGTACTATGAAAGGAGAGTAGGTACATATTGTATCGACCCCAAGTAATTGGGATAAGAGCAGGAGAATGATGGTGGCAAATGAACAAGCAGCACATATGATGGTAACTGTTACTACCGCCCACCTTTGAAATACCATGGATACAACTAGGGCGTTACCTATCAATGAAAACCTCAAACCCACACAGAAAGTTGGGCTGCCGGCTCTCCCGCTCACCGCAAAGCGCAACAGCCCATTGTCACTCCTCAGACGTCGATTTTCTACGAGAGTATCGTAATACCCCAGATGGACCGCATCGTGGCTGTAGACAGAAAACTAAAGAAAGAAAGAAAGTCAACACTGTAGTCCTACCACTATTAATTATATTTTATAGTTTATTCTACAGTATAGTCTGAAAAAAGCTTTAATAGTTTTATAATAATTGTTGCTTAAGGATATTTTTTTAAACCCTTTTTTTGCGATGGTCTATGGAGATGGTCACGCCCCGCCAAATCGGTCCGGGGCGACGGAAAGGCGGCGCGCGATCCCAGAGACCCACCCTGTAAAGCGCCTCTCTTCACCGTTCGAGCGGGTCACCGGTACCTGATCTTTGTCTTCGGTGGCTTTAAAACACCACCCTGCACTAAGGAAATAATCCTTGTACTGCGGGGTACTCTACAAACATGCAATTAACGCAGACAAATTACACCAAGACTCAAAACAACACTGTGTATGTGATATTAGCATGGATGAATGTAGAGGTTGTAAATGATTATGATAAGAAGCTCTTACATATTTTGTCATTTCTTTTATGACATTTTAGTTCCCGTTTTTGATGGTCATTCTCAAGTTATTTTTTATAATGCAAAGTGCCAAATTTGTCCTCTATATCAGTCACTATACTTAAATTTTATTAGTAACTATGAGCCATTCCGTAAAGAAACAATAATGAATAAAAAATAATAAAATAACGAAAATTGGCTGAAATTTCAATAGTATTGCTCTAAGCAGGGCCGGATCTACCAAATGGCTTCTAAGGCTGAAGCCTTAGGGCCCATTGATTCAAGGAGCCCCTATCTAAGTCAAGTCAAAGTCAAATATAGACGATAATAATTTAAAGAATTTGCCAAAGGAAAGTGCAGAGAGGTTGTTTTATAATTTGTCAATTTATTTACGGTTTATTCATTTTTATTTTTTATTTGTATTTCTTTTGGTGGCAAACGAGCAGGCAGCACATCTAATGGTAAGTGTTATTGCCGCCTATGGGTCTTTGCAATACCAGGAGTATAGCTAGGCCGCTGCCTACCAATACAAACCCCAAACCCACCCAGTTGGGCTCCCGGTTCTCTCGCTCACCGAACGAAGCGCAACAGCACATTGCCATTACTCAGACGTCGATCTTCTGCGAGAGTGTGGTATTACCCCGGATGGACCGGCCCGCGGATGTAGACAGAAAACTGTCATCAGCGTGGTCCTACCACTATAATTTTAACACGACATTATAACATAAATCAAATATTTTATTGCCTTATTTTTTTTCCTTCACTTTGAGTAATTAGGTGGGTCCCTAAGTAGCATAAGCCTGGGCCCCTTAAACTCACGGTCCGGCTCTGGCTCTAGGTCGATAATATTTTACACTTCTTTTTAAAATTTTACTTAAGTCTAAGCCTCCACTTACATTTCTAAGATTCTCAATGGCCGTACTGTTTTCCAAATTTTAAAATCTTCCGCTCAATATTATGTCATCTTTAGATGCAACCAAAATTAATTACGGAAGCGTCTTGTGTTTTGCACATTAGTTTTAATTGCAACATTATTATTGAAACTGATATGCAATTTTTTATTTTATTGTTTTATTTTTCAATTAATGCATTATTGAGGATTTTAAACTAAATTTGATATTGTTGAATTTCTACACTATTATTGATTTACACAAGAGCGTTTTAAAATAGTAATTCTACTTACGACATTATTACTATTTTAATTATTAATATCTGGATGACCGAGCCTTGCTCGGTATTTTCTTGTTAGTGTGTATTGGAAGATATATTTAAATATAATAAAAATAATGAAAACATAAATTAAAAAAAAGTCAAAAGTAAAAATAGAAACTAAAAAAATATATCGAGCAAAAAGGAACCAGAGTCGCGTTTGTTGAATAAGAGCACCCCTTAAATATTTATTTTATTTTGTTTAGTATTTGTCGGTTTAGCGGCAACAGAAATACATCATCTGTGAAAATTTCTGTCTGACTGTTTAACTATCATGGTTCATGAGATACATCCTGGTGATAGACAGATGGACGGACGGATGAACAGCGAAGTCTTAGTTATAAGGTCTCGTTTTACGCTTTGGGTACGGAACCCTGAAAAGGTTGAACTCACATAAAACTTGGTACAATAGAAATACTCTTTAAAATTAGAGTGTTTCTCAATACAATACAACAATACTGTATTAATGTGGCATTTGAAAGTTTCTAAGTTACAAAGAGGTCACTTTTAGGACACGGCGTCATAGGAACGTTGAGTTTGAAATTTTAAATTCTTGGACAGCAATTTTCTAAGCCGAATAATGTAATTGAGATGATAACACATTGCACCGAATAACTGAAATCCATCGCTCATAAGATGTATTACCTGTTTTTATTATACTCTGGAGAGGGTATTTTTACCGCATAATGATTAGGAAAGAGAGATAGTCATTTGCTATGTTTTGGTTCGCTGTTTGGCCAGCGTTTAATCAACATATTTGTAAAAATTGAGATGGAAAAGCCGAGTTATATTAGGAACAGTCAGTAAGATATAATAGGGAAACGGGATGTTAATGCTGATCAGATTGGTCCCAAGACGCCATGACCTACCTATGTGCGTTACTACGGTCGTTTCGATTTCTTTATACCAATTACTTGCAAATACTTTAAATCATTCGAAGGGGTCGAATATCAAAATAAATCCTTCGAATAAGTGATAAACCCCGAGTCCAACAACCGGTTGAGTTCCTGAATACTCTGCAGGCTCCCGGTCTCCCAACTCACATCTTAAAATAAAAGAGCTGGCGACTAGTTTGCAAGAATAAACACAATTGCAATGTAATCGGTTCAACTATACTGACCGGTGGTTCTCGAGCAGAGTCTGTATTTATTCCTAGGATTCCTCAAATACCATCAAATGACTACTTCGAATTTCAGAGAGTGCAGTTTGCCATCAAAGTCTGCTTCACAATGACCATAAACAAAGCTCGTGGTCAAATTCTTAAGGTAGCGGGAGTAGACTTGAGAGAAAGCTGCTTCTCCTATAGGCAGTTGTATTTGACATGCTTCAGAGTAAGCTCACAGAGTAACCTGGTAATTCTAGCATCCGAAAGAAAAACAAAAGATATTGTTTACAAAGAAATACTGTAATAGGTGTAGTATCGCGGGTGGATGTCAAAGAAGTGGTACCAGTGGTTGGCCTAATTTCGATAGAAAAGATGGTGGGTTATGCGGCTGCATACTACACTTCCGTCGCTTCGGTCGTAATGAGCACGGTGTGTTCAAAACATAGCCTGCTAAGAAAAAAGCCACCCATCCATAATATATAACAAAATTTCATGTTATTTTCATGTTTATTAAACCTTCCCTACACTATAACAAAGATTGTTAGCATCATCATCATCACAGCCCATATACGTCTCACTGTTGGGCTCAGGTCTCCTCCATAATGGGAGGGAAGTTAACCTACTATACCGCGCTGGTTAGACGTGTTGGTATAGGGTTTTGTTTCGAGTTTTCCTTCTCTTGCATAGATGTAATATGCATATAAAATCTCTTAGTCATCTCTTACCACCCATGGGTAAGATGGGGGGTGGTGAATTGTATTTTTACTCCGTCACCAGATGGATAAGATTATAGTGCTATATAAGTAGATACCTATACAAACATTTATACATAATAATTTATAAATTATAATAAAATTAATAACGTAAAAAACAAACAAAAATCCTATTAGAACCATTTTCGACTTCTACGCAGACAAAGATGCGGGCAAATGATAATTTAATAATTAATAAAATAATAAAAAAAAGGCCAAAAAGTAAATAAGAGAAGGTAAGGATCCGAACCGAGCTCAATTTTCCAACTGAGCTAAATGTCAATTCTTAATGACAGCGTCAAAATTTGAAAACCTTCATATTCTTATAGTTTCAATACAACGATAAATTATATTTTTCGTTGCCGAAAAAACTGACAAAACAATATTTTCTATAAATGAAACCTAGCTAGATCGATTAATGGCCCCCGGAACCCCTTGTATGCTAAATTTGAAGAAAATCGTTGGAGCCGTTTCCGAGATTCAGATATTTTTTCGGTTTAAAGATATAGTGAGATTTTGGTTATGATACAATCTTATTAGAGAATAATAATGTCAGTTGATTTGTTTGAATAAATTGTTGATATAAGATATGGGGTGGTGAATTGTATTCTTACTGCGTCACCACACGGAAAATGCTAATACAATAGGAGATTTAAAACATTGTCAAAAAAATTCTTCAATACTTGATCTTTCTAATGGACGAAATATTTTAATACCGAAATGTATGGAGCCCTCGAAGTGGAAGTTCATCTTGCACTTGATGAAATTTTAACTAATACTTCTGCTTGTGTCAGCAATGAAGCGTTTCTTCATAAAAGCTCTACTTCATTATCATCTCAGGTCATATAGGTCCCACTACTGGGCTCGAGCCTCCTCCATAATTAGAGGGAAATTGACCTACTTATACGAAACTGGCTAACGGGATAGTATATAAGGTTTTATTTTGAATTTTCTTTTTGAGTTTTTTGAGTTCATCTTGTCTTAGTCGTCTTTTTCCTTCCTTGGGAAAAACAGGACAGGAGATTTGAATTCTTAGTCATTCATCATAGGGAATACTTTTTCTTCTTCTTATGTATTGGCAATCAGCTACTTATACGAGCTATTGGTGCCAGTGTCAAGTTATAAATATTTTAACGCTTTTAGTCTTTCAAGTTAGTCTTTGTCTAAGTCAAATTGTCGCCATTAACAGTGCAATGGCCACACTGTTAATGGTATCTTGTGGGAATTTTGATGGAAATCGAAAACGTTGTAAAGCACTTTTATATGATATTCACTACATCCCAGTAGTTCCGCCGCATCATATTACATAAAATGCCATCAAAATTATCTAATATAACACGTTAAAAAACTAAGATATCGAATATAATACAAGAGCACTACATGACGTTTTCAAATTCCCGTCAAAAATCCATAGGGAATACTATTAAATTAAATCACGCGGCAAATTACTTCACTATATGTCAATTGAATCAAGCATCCCGTAAATGAGCTAAACGCGGACTTGCCCATATATAATACTGATAGATTTTATTGGCTGTACAAATGGCATAGTAATTAAGACACCATGCCAATGCTATCGGTTCGATTCTCACGCTGGACAATACTTTGTGCGATTCATAAATTATTATGAGTCTAGATGTAATTTGTGTCTGGATGTAATTTACATGGATGGATAGAAACGCACTACATATATTTTTGACTGCACAGATGGTGTAGTGGTTAATATATCGACCTGCCATGCCGGTAGAGTGGGTTCGATTTCTACGCAGGACAATACTTTAAACGATCCACAAATTGTTGATCTGAGTCCGACTGTAATTATCCGTTGATTATATGTTTGTAAAGTCCCAAATACAAGGATTATTTCTTTAGCGCTGGTCTTAAAAAATCAATACGTAGGCTTATATAACTATGACGTCACAAATACATAAAATTGATATTTCTAACTACTTGATAAACTAATTGATATTTCTATAACTAAATGTCATAAGTATTACATAAAGTATAAGTTATATCTACATAAATTACTAGCTGTGCCATTAGTACCATCATTTCATCATCATCATTCGTCATCTTAGCTTACATACGTCGAGCCTCCTCCGTAACAGATTTTTTTTTTTAAATCACCTTTTTTTTGCGTTGGACTATGGATGCGTCTCGGCCCGCCAAATCGGTCCGGGGTGACGGAGGAGGCGGCGTGCGACCCCATAGACCCACCATGCAAACTCCTCTCTTCGCCGTGCGAGCGGGCCACCGGTACCCGATCTTTGTCTTCGTTGGCCAAAGTCACCCCCCTGCACTAAGGCAATAAACTTTGTATTGAGGGGGACTTTACAAAAATGCAATTAACACAGACAAATTACACCCAATTAACTTTAAAAAAATTTACTTTCTATATCGCCCTTTAAAAAACTTAACTTACTATATCGCCCTTTAAAAAAATTAACTTACTATGTCGCCCTTTAAAAAAATTAACTGTCTATATTGCCCCTTAAAAAAAATAACTTACTATATCGCCCTTTAAAAAAATTAACTTACTATATCGCCCTTTAAAAAAATTAACTTACTATATCGCCCCTTAAAAAATAACTTACTATATCGCCCTTTAAAAAAATAACTTACTATATCGCCAACTACTAGACAACACATAAAACATTAATAAAATAAGGTTTTCTATAAAGAAATCTTAAAAAACTATAGTCTATCTAATCTAAGAAGTGCACTTTGACAGCTGTCGGAGTAAGTTTTCTAGGTATGCGAACCAAATAATCGCTATCGAAAATATCCGATTTTAGTGAGAAATCGATATTGATTCTTTGTAATTAATAATCGGTTTATTTTTATTTCTTTTTCAAAAAGGAGATGAAAAGTTAAGTGCTCAATTAATATACTAAATAAATTTAAATTCCTTATCAATAAAATTATTGAAACGTATATCTCTGTCAAAATCTCTATTCGATTATTTATATTAATCTAATATTTTTACCGATGAATTGGAAGTTGTCAAGCACTATTGTATAGAACGTGATGACGTGACATTGTAAGATCGTCAATAATAATTACTATTTACCATGTTATTTTTATTTTAAATTAGTTTTACGAGTTTCAACATTAGATTATTGTACAAGAAAGTCACCCGCAATGTTAATTATGTAAATAACTTAATAGTACTTTAAAATTTCAGATTTATTGTTTGCAATCGTGTGTATACGTTTGACCAAGATTATTTTGTATTAAAAAATGCGAAACGTCAAAATTCACTTCTTAGATTAGATGAACTATAGCTAAATCGATTTATCCCAAGAAACCGTGACGTTGCAGAGATTCTAGATCTGTAGTGATGGCTCCTCTAGTAATTTATGCGTGGTCGGGTGCCGCTTATAGGATCTGATCTAGCCATTTTTATAATTTCACTTATGTGAAGGAGAAAGATGATTATTATATTCAATTCCATCACCTCATAGATTTATATCCACTTTATAATGGTTAAGGTACCGCCAAGTCTCTGGAAAAAGATGCTTTGAATTCACACTCATTTATACCATATTGCTTTTGAATTTGATTAATCGAAGAACTGAAAGTGAGAAACTGTTAGTCAATGCCATTAATGAAAGGAAAATACTTCTGAAATTTCGCACCATTCTCGACGTAACGCAAAACATAGCTTGCAAGAATTGTAAACGAGCCCAGGGCTTTGTTACCTTTGTCTATCCGAATGGACGAACAGAACCAAAAAAAATGTAAACGAACTCAATTTTCATAAGGTATATACATACACTAAACTGCTTAGTCTTTCTAAGTAGTTTAGTTTTTTATTAATTGCAATTAAACGACAAAGAATTACCTCGCAATTTTCGAAAAGAAAAAGCGCGTTGCAATTATGAAGCTTTTAAAAAGCAAAATACTTCGATACAATAATTTTTACGGTCGTGAGAGTACCGAATCCACACGGATAGACATCCGGACGTCCTATAATATATTTTAATCAACTTTTTCTTATTTTAAACAAAATAATTGCTATTTAAAAATATCAAATAGGTTTAAACGAATGTTTTTCTTGACATGTGTATGATAATATTATCCTATAAGTGCAGTGTGAGAAAAATACAATCATTTTTAGTTTTGAAAAGCCCTTGATTTTCATATATCTAGAGTAGAGCATCACCTCTACGCTTCTCTTAGGGCCGTCCATTAATCACGTGAGGTTTGAAAGGGGGAGGGAGTTGTTTGACAAAAATCACGAAATATCACAAGGAGGAGGGGGAGGCTGTATTAAGATATCAATGTATTTATTTTTTCGTCAATTGCTGCGATTTCTAAAATGAAAAGCGACGTGTAGTGTGACTTTGACTTGCCGTTGCCAGGCATCGAACAACGTTTAAAGTAGGTTATATAGTAGGTATAAAGACCTTTTTTAAGTTTAAGTATAAAAAAGCGAAATACCGAGAATATAATGAGCTGTGGGCTACTTCTTTGTAGGTACTAAAAATTCACGTGATGTTGGTGGGGGAGGGAGGTCATAGTCAACCTCACCATGTATCACCAAGGGGGAGAGGGGGTTTAAATGCTAAAAAAAAATCACGTGATTAATGGACGTCCCTTATGAGGCGTGCAATACTTTTAAAAAAGAAGCAATATAATTTTAAAGGGGAAAATGGCTAGGCATCAGCTGGGATCTACTCATAAACTGATATAGTTTTTATTTATAGTCTATAAAAGAATAAAAGAGGATGTTTGTATATATGACATTGCTGTATTCAGAAACTATTTAACCGATAATTATGAAAATTGGTATGTATAAGTATAAGTGGACTAATGACATTATTAAGGTCGCAGGAAACTATTGGATGCAGGTGGCTGGCACAGGACCGTTGCAAATGGCATTCTCGTGGGGAAGCCTATGTCCAACAGTGGACGTTTACGGGCTGATGGATGGATGGAAGTATTTTTTCATGGAGACGTTTTAACATATATGCTATCCCCATTGATGTAACTCGCCACCAGGCGGCGCTGCGATATATCCATTTCTACAAATAAACCAACGGGCTGAATTTGCTAGTTTAAAATAAACTAAGCAGATTATCTAATGATATTCACAGATAACAAAACATGTAAGCGATTATTATGTAGATAACAAATCTTTATTAGCAAATTCAAATTTATTAAGTAATTAGTTCGCGTTGTGTAATAAAATTATATGTAATTTGAATCTGCCCACTGCCATTTCTAGACATTTTTTTTTTCAATAAAGCCGCGTTCGGACACGCTGATATATTAAATGGCATTGTGTTACATATTTTTTTTTGTAATATTTCCGTGTGGTGACGGAGTAAGAATACAATTCACCACCCCCTATCTTAATCGTAGGCGATCCTAAGATACGACTGAGGGATACAGTATGCATATAGTTTTCATAGATGATGCATGAGAAGGAAAACTCGTAATAAAACCCTATATCAACCCGTCTGACTAGCGTAGTATAGTAAGGTCAATTTCTTTCCTGCTTTAAAGGAGGCTCGAGCTTGGCAGTGGGACGTATGTAAGTTGAGATCATAAAACCAGAGTTGAAAAGTAACTTCTCAATTCATATAAAGAGAGTCTAATGGACTACGAAGGTAGTTAAAAGTTGGAATAGGGTTTTGTATCCATTTTTCTTTGGTTTTCTGTATTGCTATTTGCTTGTGTCCCTTTTATTGTTGACTACTATTATCATAAAAAGCAAGACTTAATTGGTCAGCACACGGAAAATTGTTAGTTAAAAGTACCTTTTTAATTATTCTAGTGTTGAATTCTTTTATTTTCAGCATTAGTATTAAAACACTGCTACGCGCCGGTCCGTTCAAGGTAGGTACAACACTCTCGCAGGAAATCGACATCTGAGCAGTGGCAATGTGATTTTGCGCTTCGTTTGGTGAGGTAGAGAAACGGCAGCCCAACTTTCTCGGTAGTTTTTGGTTAGCAGGCACCGACCTAACTGTACTCCTGGTATTGCATTCCTTGAGCGGCAAACACACTTATCATTAAGTATAGTGCTTGTTCATTTACTATCAACAGCAATAGAAAAAAACAAAAATCTGTACTCAAATATAGTATGTGTATTCGACCTAACAATAACACAAACAGCCTTCTTTCCAAATCCGACGGAGGAGTTCCGGTGAGAACACTTTATAACTGATCGTACGGTATCCCTAATGATCCTGACGGCCCCTTTGTGCCGTCACAACTACCACGCAACACCCACGTAGAGGCTATTGGACCGGAATTATTATGATAACTAGTTCCTTATAAAAAATCAGAACCACGCTTTTTTTATGGTAGAGTATGGACTGGACACATCCTGTACGTTCCATCCGTAGGGATGGAACGTGAGCGTGCAGCCCTAGAACGTACTGTGGTGCCTCCATCGCCATTGGGATACTCGTACCGATACCATGTGGATAATCACGCTACAAGATTTTAAGGACCACTGAAACGTATGACTGAAGCTGTTTGGTAGCGGCTACGAATACTACCAACCCTTACTTTGCTTGTGGATGTCATAAAAGCCGGCTAAGAGCCTTATAATGACCTGGGACAACTCAATCTGATGCCGTTTGGTCAACAATTACATTCCCAATGAGGGTTGACGTCTGGCAGGCGACCGGTCATAAAACTATTGCCAATAACTTTTAGAATATGTACTATGATAGAAGAGTACATATAGTATCGACTCCAACTAATTGGGATAAGAGTAGGAGAATGATGATGAAAGGTATGACAGCACAGACAGCGATAACCTTTTAAATATAAAAGTTCACCACTAATACTCGATGATGACCATTGTAAACTTGCCTTTACAATAATATTCGCGAATAAGGCAGTTTAACCAGTAAGTATTGTGCAAAAATAATACGAATATTTTTACATTTAATAATAGCAGACAATTTTAAAAAAATGTTGCAACACTTATTTCATAACCGTATCATTATCCGGCCAGTTAATTATTGCGGACAAACTCGATACAAGAAGAATCATAATTAAAAGCCTAAATATTCTAGTACTTTTTCAATGGTAGAACGCCTCACACGATTAGCTTTGGTTTATTTTTCTAATATTTTTTTTACTAGAAGGGAATTGTCAATTTGTTTAATTTAGGTTGGACTTACGCCATAAGTGCCTAAAGTTAAACAATAAAAAATATCATACACCCCCTTTTCCTTTATCACGCAAGTGTTGCAAATATGAGTAAGAAATTCATTCAAATAAAGTCACTGAAAGAGAATTAAACTTCAAAATAAAATAAATAGTAAGAAAACTTCTATCTCATAAACGAAATGTAGTCCAAAAATGAGAGGTATTAATATAATCCAAATATACCAACACGTCTGACCAGCGAGATATTGTAGGTCAATTACCTTCCCATTATTGAGGAGGCCCGAGCCCAACAGTGGGACATATATGGTCTGAGATGATAAATATAATATTGATTAACAAAGATAATTTATTATCATTTATTACGTAATATTTTTTTTTATTGCCTATGGTTGCAAAAGAGCAAACAGCACACCTGTTGGTAAGTTATACTACTGCATATGGACCTTCAGGGCCGACTTTACCTATAGTGCAGAGGGTGCGCCGGTGCGGTGCACCCGGGCATTAGGGGGCGCCGAGAGCCGCTTGTAACCATCAACCTATTCCATTTTGTTCACCCACTTTGGTACAAGAGGGCGCCAGGTTATTGATTGCACCCGGGCGCTACATGTGCTTGAGCCGCGCCTGTGGACCTTAATAATATCAAGGAAACAGCCAGGCCGCCTACCATGCCTACTGTGAAAAAAAATGCTCTTTCTAAATCTCGTTTGAAGAAAGATATGTCATAGCGCTCGGGAAACAATAATAAAATTAGGTACTACCATTTATATGAGTACTTCTACCATTATTTAAAGGAATACAATTCCGCCGTCGCCGTTTGGTCAACAATTACATTCCCAAGGAGGGTTGACGTCTGACAGGCGGCCGGTCATAAAACTATTGCCAATAACTTTTACAATATGTACTCTGAAAGAAAAGTACATATTGTATCGACCCCAAGTAATTGGGATAAGAGTAGGAGAATGATGATGACTTTTTTTGTTGTTTAACATTTTTCGTCCTTAAAGAGAATAATTCTGCTGTGTGGATACATACACTACTCGTTCATATCGTAAAAGACGATTAAGGGCAGCAAAGGGGCCCAAGGAAGGACATCCCTTGAAGGTACAGACCTCAACTTAGAGCGCTACTAAAGGCAATGTGGGCATTCTCAGTTAACTAATTATTACGCGGCACGGTTTCGCACCTCGACAACGAGAACCGTGGTTATATAATATATTCATTATGACCTCACGGGTCGTATAAGCTTTTATCTGAGCTTAAGTGACCTCGAAGTCAGGTTCGACCCCTAAAACGTTCTCTATTCATATTCAAAACTTACTTTACATTTATCCCCTCTCATCACATGTCCCATATCACGTCAGACGTTCATTCTTTTAACGTACTCGTTTCTGCCGTTATTAATTTTTATTTTAATTAATATCATCAACAAATCTATAATTCCGAGTCTAAGGTTCTATGTAGGTATACATTACAAGGTAAACTACGAGTCGGCATTTTATCGAACGGTACCGATTAAAGACCAATAATATCTTGACCTGTAAAACAATATCAACTCATTCGATAATGTATCACATTTGTCTACAAAGCAAGCTCATTTAACGTAGGCGTCCGAAACAATACTATGGCTGGCATACGAGACGCCAAGCGATGTCGGTGACCTCGGTATAATGCTCTATCTCTTTAACTCGTACGGCGTTAGAAAGGGACATCGTTATGGCATCCGATTCGAGAAACGGATAACCGCACGCCAAACGAGTGACGTATCAGACGAGGGAGTGTGAACAGTGTTTTTGTTATTATTCTTATATTTATTGAAATTTATTATACATTTAGTTAAAATGAGAGAATTTAAATACGATGTTATACAATTAATACAAGGGATAAGAGATAGGCCGTGTTTATGGGATAAAACTATTGATAATTACAAGGATCGTGTCGAACGACGGAGCGCGTGGGAGGAAATATTTAATATGTTAGAGGAACGATACGAAGAAATGACGGCGGAAGAGAAAAGGTTAACAGGTAATGGAAACCAACATTATTTAGTATGTACCTAATAGTTTGATTAACTTGAACGTCCAATGGTTTATTAATATCTGTTTATTCCAAAGATACCTAAATTCTAAGTATTTAATACACAAGAGGATAATAATGCTACGATCATGTTATTTTTTTTTAATATTAAATAATACACATACATACATATCATCACGCCATATCCCTTGCAGGATAGGCAGAGAGAACAGAGTGCCAGATCCTTGCCTACTTCACTCGCTTCCTCAACATTCATAATTCTCTTCATACACGCTCGCCGGTTTCGGAGACTCTTGACTCCACCTTCCTTCAGTACATGACCGATCTGGTCTAGGTAGGTGAGTCTCGGTCTCCCCCGGTACCTACATCCTTTCACTTCCGCATTGTATATCTTCTTAACCAGACGTTCATTCGGCATTCTTTCCACATGTCCGAACCTTTGGAGACATTTATCCAGATTATCCAGAATGTGGAAGTCCAGATGGGCGACTCAGTGGTCAAAAAGAGTTTGGTTCCTCCAAAAGAGTTTGGTGTTACCCTCGAAGTTTTTAGTCAGCCTATCTTCTGCGCTCATATTCGCTCTATCACGTTTCTCTTTCAATAAGGCCTTGGTGTCATTCTTACATTGCCGATATATTTCTTTCTTCTGTTCAGTCATACTGTCATTCAGATTCAAAGAAGAGACATAGTCCAGCCACGCTTTCTTCTTTTGCTCTACGGAAGCTGCCACTTCCGCATCCCACCATGCATCACCATTCGTTTTTCTATGCTTCTTTGAACTTCCACATACTTTTTTCGCTGTATCTACTATACTCTCTTTCAATACCAGCATTCTTCAATGTCCGATTGCGGCTGGCTTGCCATCGTCAGCCGTTCTCGGACACCCTCTGCATACTTTTCTCTTACACACTCTTCTTGCTTGCTTTCTTCTTCTTGCTTGAATATTGAATAAAGTTAAATAAAATGTAAGTTTTAGGTAACACTTAAGCATAGGGTTACCACCTTTCTTTTGTGTAAATAAAGTATATTGCTTAATGAAAATTGAAAAAAAAGAAGTAGGTACTTTGGATCTAAATAAAGCAAGATTTACTACATTGTTAGCAAATTTTAACAAAATTTTATTACAAAATCACTACAAAATCTTTGATTTTATTAGTAAATAAATAACACATCGGAGGAGACCTATCAATAAACTGCGGCAACGAAATTAATTTCTACAAATTTGAAACAATTATCACGAGTCATAAAATTAATCCTAGAAAAATTAACTCGTGCGACATAAAGTATTTTCGTGTAATTTATAGTTTATAAAAAGTACAATTACCCGCAAAAAAAAACAGTACTTAATAGCTAAATACGGGTGGCAAGTCTACGTAAGGGGGTCTATTTGAAACGTAATATTAATTTTATGTGTCATATTCATATATGATATGTTGTCCTAGGTGTAACTTAAAATTAAATTGTTGTTAGGCTGAAGACTCCTTACCGCTGGGCTGGCCACGGATGCCATGAAAGCGGGACCAGTGGCCGGCCCAATGGCGTTGGGGAGGGAATACGGTGGATTACGGGGCCACAGGTTGCCCTCCCGTCACCCCGGACGAGGGGGCAACGTGAGTTCACACCATAGCCTACCAAAAAAAAATGGCTGAAGACTCCTTCACAAGGAAGTAAATGAATATTTTATAAACACTAATCAAACTGATTGGTATAGGGTTTTATTTTAAGGTTTCCTTCTATTCCATAGATATTATCTGCACAGCACATCCTTGAGTCGTCTTTTATGAGACGCATTAGCAAGAAGGGGGGGGTGATGTATTTACTCCATCACCATAAAGACAGATACATAAATTAAACCTTTATTCTTTTAATTTGTGATTAATTAATAAAATTAACTATCATCTCTATATATAAAAGAGGATGTTTGTATATATGACATCGCTAAACTCAAAAACTATTTGATCGAGCATTATGAAAGTGTATGTCTTTTTTTTTCATCCATTGCTGGACGTAGGTCTCCCTCATATTTCGTCACAAAGTGCTGTTTTGTGCCGCCCGCATCCAACGTTTTATAAATCAAACGTAATAAGAATAGGAATTGTTTTACTATTTGAAGAAACATAATGTTAACCACAACCAACACCTAGCCTAAGTAACTCCTCAAAACATCAGCTCTCTTTTAGTTAAAGTCTCGTCAAAATCGTTACAGCCGTTTCAGATTAGCCGTAATAAATAGGCCGACAGACATTTTGAAGTGTTTTTACTATGTTCAGTTTACACATTTATTTTTATATTATTATTTTTCTTGACAATACTCTGCACTAAGAAAAAATTATATTCTACTAGCAGGCCGGGCCACGCGTTGCTGTGACTTAGGTTAGCTTCAGTAACACTTTTTGTTTATTCTAACAAATTTTAGCTTATATGAAACGTTTGTACATTTAACATAGCGCCATCTATTAAATACTTACTGAATCCAGTCAACAGATGCCGCCCATCTTTTAAAATCCTTTTGATATAACATATGATTTTGACTGTCAAATATTAGACATATAATTTGCAATAAAATAAAATTGAAGAATACAATTTATAAATCTTTAGAAACTTATAAATACCTATAGGTACCGCACCTATTAGCAATATAGCGATTCAAAGTAATATATGTTTTCTTTTTCTTTAATCAAGTCTCAAGTTATAAAAGTTTTATTAATTTTATTCATTATTAATTTCTATATTGACCATATATGTTTAATTTAAGTTAGTCATTATATTATTTAAAATATTCACTTTTAATGTATACATGCTGGTCTATCCGTAATTGGCAACTGTATCAGCCTATATGCCTAAATTGTAATTTTTTGTGATGTTTTAATACTTTTGCTGTGGATGAACCTAAATAAATAAATATTACTATAAATTGATATTTAAGCTATTCTATCTTTTAAGTTGGATCAAACTACACTTGCTGTGCAAATTTGGTTAAAATCAGTTAAGTACTTTATGAGTCCATCGCGGACAAACAACGTGACACGTAATTTATATATATTAAGATTGCGGGAGACTTTACAAACATATAATTAACAGACACAAATCAGAACTCACAGTGCACGAGCGGGGTAGGTAATCTTAACCACTGCACAACTGTCTGTGCCGTCATTAAATAAATTCAGCAAAAATTCAAATAAATTCAGCAAAAAAATCAAATAAATTAAGCAAAAATTTTAATCAAGACTTTCTTCAGACATACTTGGCCTATTTATGTGTATAAATAGCTAATAAAATGATTCTAAGCAAATTTATGATTAAAACTGTTTTCAAATAGGTCTTTATTCGGGCAATTCTCTAGTGTCCTATTTCCAACAATAGACGCCAACTGGTCGATTGATAGATAGAATTGTTTAAAATATAATTTCTATGGTTGCTTTAAATTTTCTATCTTTCATTCATCATCATTCTCCTACTCTTATCCCAATTACTTAGGGTTGATACAATACTCGTCGACTATGTACGTACTACGTCGATATGTACTCCTCTTTCATAGTACATATTGTAAAAGTTATTGGCAATAGTTTTATACCAAAAAAAAGTTATTGGCAATTTTAGACCGGCTGCCTACCAGACGTCAACCCTTCTTGGGAATGTAATGGTTGACCAAACGCCATCAGATGGTGTTGGCCCAGGTCGTTATAGGGCTCTTAGTCGTCTTTTACGACATCCACGAACAAAGTAAGGGTTGGTAGTATTCGAAGCCGCTACCGCACAGCATAAAATGAATTTTCTATCATTATAGAAATTAAACGGTTCGTATTAAAAGAATTTTAACATACCTAAGTTTTTACAAGACTACGTCAAGCGTATACTTTTAAAGCTAAGTAATTAAAAATGAGATAATTTGTATACAGTATGTGTAATGTGTTAAAATATTAAAATTTATATATTTAATTAACCAAAAATAATTGCAGACTTTGTTTATAGCTTAAGATCAATTTTTGGAACGAAGTTCCTTATCGCGCGTTGTGAAAGGGGGCTAGACGGAAAAAATTCTTACGAAAAGTTGTCACGACACTTTTTGCTATAGTAAGCTATTGTAAGCTGTGCGGCGTCGCTCGTCGGCTCTCTTATAGAAAGCAAGCCAGATATTTTCATTTCTATTTCGCATTGAACAGTGTGGTGTCGCGACGATTTTTTTTATAGATAGAGTGATTCAAGAGGAAGGTTTATATATATAATATATGCATAATGTACTAGAGAAACACTGATAATTTTAGAGGTTTCTAATGTGATGTCGTAAATAAACACATTATTTTGCGCTTACATTGCAAACGCTGGCTGAACCCTACGAAATAGATCAAAATAAAGTACTACAGTATTATACAGCTTAAAAAGGCCTACAAAAAAGTCCGCGATGGTATATATCTATCTCTTAAGGATAACATACTATATCCATTTTAATACTTTAAAAAATGTTCTATTATAAAACGGTAATTGAAAAGCTATTTACACAAATACTGTATTAATCCTTATCATTTTAAATACATTAGTTGGCTTGAGCATTTCATGAAGATATTTTTTTCCTTCAGACCATGCAAATTAAATCAATACCTTAAGAGATATAGCAAAATCAAAATAATGCGCAACGAAATTATTTTCGCCCGTGACCGGGCCGCGTGGCCGGCTCGCGTTCGAGCTCGGGGCCGAAAAGTTTTGGTAGTCTAGTGGAATTGTATATCCTATTATTAATATTATAAACGTGAAAGTTTGTAATAATGTATGGATGTGAACATGTTTGTTGCTCTTTCACGTAAAAACTACTGAATGGATTTTGATGAAATTTATAGTAATATAGCTTGCACATCAGAATAACACATAGGCTATAATTTATAAAGATATTTTGCAAATTGGCTAAAATATAACGATAAAAATCGCTTAAGGCAGAAAAAAATTATATAATTAAAATAGAACTTCGTTCCATCCGGGTGTCCCTTGACACCTCCGGTTTTTTTTTTTTTTTTTTTTTTGACAACTGTAATACACATTTGTTTTTTTTTTATTGCTTATGGTGACAAACGAGCAGCCACCGAAGTTAAAATCGAGTACCGGTGGTCCGCTCGCACGGCGAAGTGAGAAGGTTTTACGGTGGGTCTATGGGGTCACGCGCCGCCTTTTCCGTCACCCCGGACCGATTTGGCGGGGCGAGACGCATCCATAGCCTTGTAACCAATAAAAAAAAAAAAAAAATGGTGACTAACGAGCAGGCAGTAAATCTGATGGTAAGTGTTATATAATGCTTTAATGATAGTGCCGCCCATAGACCTTTGCAATACCAGGGGTATAGCTAGGCCACTGCCTACCAACACAAACCCCAAACCCACCCAGTTGGGCTTCCAGCTCTCTCGCTCACTGAACCAAGCGCAACAGCACATTACCATTGCTCAGACGTTGAACTTCTGTGAGAGTGCGGTAGGTACACCCCGGACGGATCGGCCCGCGGATGTAAACAGAAAAGTGTCAACAGCGTGGTCCTACCACTACTAAACTTGATAAATTTCTATCTAGTAAAAATAACCTTTATATTTCTAAATATATCACTGATAAAATAAAATTAAATAATAATATTAAAATTAATTTATTAATTAAAGAATTTTATCCGTGGGGTCACGGAATAAGAATACAATTCACTACCCAACAAAACCCTATAGCAACACGCCTCACCAGCGTGGTATAGTAGGGCAATTTCCCTTCCATTATGGAGAAGGCTCGAGCCCAACAGTGGGACGAATATTTAATTAACAGAAAACGATCACAGACTCTTGCTATTTAGTTAATTTTTTTTTCTGACAATCATTATAGACATTTGAATAATTTCTATCTCGTAAAAATAGCATTTATAATTCTAAATATATCACTGATAAACTAAAATTAAATAATAATAATAAAAAAAATAATTAAAGAATTATGTACTTACGTTTATTTTATACAATATCCTGATACAATGTAATTGCCTCGAAAAATAATTATTAATTACAAAATATTGCCACTAAGCAGATTGTTTATCGAGCACCAAAATGTGACTAAGACTAAACTCGTTCTCATGTATCCAAGCGTATGTTTAATATTCATATTTATTACGTGTAAATGTTTAAATGTATACATAATTACCTACCTTTGAATACATATCGTAAAAGTAGTAGTAGACATATTATTTTATTGATTTTAGTGAATTTATTTCCCCCTTTTGCCTTATTTAATCATAATGATTATATTTATTATATTTACACGAGTATTACACATTGGAAATAAAACTAATTTTACGGATTCTATCGCATCTGTATTCGATGTAATAACGATGACTTATTGAATGTGAAACACTTTAGTCCTCCCGTGACCATAAACGCTGTAAAGTGTTCGAAACGTCCGTCGGGAAATTAAAAATCAATTACAAACGGGATAGAAGCCGTAATTATAGTATTTTTGAATTGGGGAGGCTTATCACCAATAATAGCGGTCGATAGGCTCGTACATGGATGGTGACTGACTGAGGATACAATATGTCACCGCCTAACTTTCTATCTTCTTAATATATATATAATTCTGTATATATATGAGGAGAGCAGAGTGCCGGGTGGGCACGTGGAATGTAAGAGGTTGTGTGGAAGGTAAGTTGCACGAGCTGATATCCGTCATGGCGGACAAACAGCTAGACGTGCTCTGTGTAACAGAGACCAAGCGAAGGGGCAGCGACACCTGCGATCTTCCTGGTGGCGGGATGGCTCTGTGGTCTGGTGTACCACAGAGCGATCGAGCCAGCATGGGGGTAGGAGTGCTGTTGTCCTCTCGCTTGGCCTCAGGTGTGAAGGACTACGGAATGGATGATCCCAGACTTCTTTGGGTCCGTATAAAACTAGGTGTCATCAAGGTATTCATGGTTGTAGCATATGCTCCCGTAGGATCCTCGGTGGCATCAGACCTAGAGAAGTTTTGGGGCAATGTTAGGGAAGTTCTGGATATGGCAGAAACCAGTGAACGCGTGATTGTATGCGGAGATTTGAATGTGGTCGGTGGATATATTTTTTCCGTAATATTGTTGACCTTCTGTGTTCTTTTCTGTATAGTGGTCGGCGCGTGTGACGTCACTGGTTCGGGCGCCGCGTACGGTGCGCATAGGTCGGCTTCTTGTTTGAAAAAGTTTTCTAACTTCATAAGATCCGGGCTGTCTTGCGGTTGTTTCGCCGAGAAGTCGTAATATCTGTAGCGGAGTGTCGGGGTAAGCTTGTCTATGACGGCTTTCGTAACTTCGGGGTTGTACAAGTAGTTAGTACAATTTAGAGTCTTCAGAGTTGCCACGATGTTGGATATTTTTGTCGCGTAGATGCAGATGTCTCGTGGTGATTCTGTGAGGCGCGGTAGACCACGGACCGCTTCCATATTCATCATTGCGATCGCTTCTGGTCTTCCAAATCGGGACTCCAAAGTCTTCATCACTTCCATCGGATGAGCGTTGGTGATCAGCAGACCATCGACGGCTTCCTTCGCTTTACCCTTCAAGTTTCTTCTTGCGGTTAGTATTCTCCACTGTGGTGAACATTTTTTCGGTTTCGTAATACGCGGCGCGGAACGGTAGCCACTCTTGATGTGACCCGTTGAACTTTGGTAGCTCGATGAATTTCGGTCGGTGTGCAGCTTTGATGGCGAGGGTGATGGCGTCGGTCATCATCTTGACGTCAGATTGCACTCCCGCCGGTGTCTGTAGTGGCTGCTGCGGTTGATGATGCTCTTCGGTAGGTCTGGCTGGAGTCTGCGGCTCAGTGCTGGCGATCACTGGGTCTTCCACTGGGTGGGTTTGATGCGCCTGGTTCTTCAGCCAGTTGTCCACTCGTTCGTTCGCGTTCAACTTGGAGCAGATTGAGACATCATCTTCTTCATCATCATTGCTATCTTCGGTTTCTAGTGCGGCGAGGCGTGCGGTGGCCAGTTCGACTTGTAGACGTAATAATTCTTCTTTAGCTTTCGCTATCTTGTACGCCTTAGTCTTGCTATGGGTAGATACCCCCCCGCCCCCCTTCTTGTTAGAGGGCCGAGGATTCGGTGGTCCACTCGGCGGCGACGGGCCGACTATATTCTTCGCTCGTTTCACTGTATCGGTTTCTTGACGAGCCTCTCTTCGATTTTCGGTGACCGTAGTAGGCGGCTTCATGTTCGTATCCACGGGCAGCGTCGTTGCGGTCGAGTAGGCGACGGCGTCGGCGGGGGGCGAGGTAGCAGCGGGCTCGGCGATTGCAGCGGCGGAGACGGCGGATTGGGCGGTCGCGGCGGAGGCTTCTGTACGTTCGGTTTGTTCGGTTGTTTCCGTAGCGACGCTTGTTTCCCCGCTGTATTCGGTTGCCGAGGTAGTTGCGGTGTTCTCAGACGACGACTGAGTTTCTGTAGGCTGCTTGCGACCTTTTCCCTCGGAGCGTGTGACCGGCATACTTGCAACCAGTGGCTTCTTACTTGCTGTTTAGACTTTGTCTACCAATAGATAATAATTTTCTTCGCTTCCCACTGGATCCGGCTCGAAGGACCATTAAATGTACGGTGACATTGACGATTTGCTGGGATTAGTAGGAATGAAGAGACTTCTTGTTCAGTAGATTAATCTTGCTTTATTTTCTTAAGAGTTGTTTCTTCGGAGAGAAGCACCTGACGACGGTGCCGGTACCATTTTTTTTTTTTATTTTTTTTTTTTTTTTTTTTTTTTTGGTAACGCAGTGGTTAAAAATGCATTTCTCGCATACCCGCCCCGGGCGGGGTATGTGGGACTCACAGGCCCTGAAGGGGACACTGAATACCCACTAAAACATACCAACTGCGAGCTGTTAGCCGAAGGGGCTTTTACAGCTTAACCGGACTGCGGGCGAGCCCGAAGGCTCTCAACCCGATAGACATGAATTAGGCGACTTCGCCCGAGGGCTCCCCCTGTGGGGAACGGGCCTCGGCTCGGGGCGTCGCTGGGGGTAAGGTGGACGTGGACGTGTCCATCTTGGGGTCGGTGATTTTTGCTCGCCGTGTTTTCGTACCTCGACGTCGAGGACGGAAACGCGGATGTTTGTGCGCGATGGCCTCGCGCGCGGCGTAGGCTTTGGTCTGGGCGAGCGTAATAACGTCGTCATCGTCGTTGAGGATGTGACGTGGACGTCGGACTTTGGAGATGCGCGATGGGGTGTAGGAAGCCGCCCCGACCACTAGTTGGTTGGGGTGTGTCGTGGCAGAGTCAAAGTAGCTCTGGGAGCACCGCTTCATAAACTGCCTGATGGTCGGCAGTTCGAGGTCGATGTGAAGATCGACGTTACGAATGAACCACGGTGCTCCCGTAGCTCGGCGCATGAACCTATTCTGTAAGGTCTGTAACCTATGGATCCTGTGTGCCTTGGTGTGCGCGAACACTACGCTTGCATAGGTCATGATCGGCCGTATGCAAGCGGTGTATAATCGGACCTTGCTGTTCAAGGGTAGTTTCGACCTAGCATGGAGTAGGCTGTGGAGGCGTCCCATCACAAAGGCTGCACGATCGCGTACAATCTTTATGTGGGGTGCGAAGCTAAGTCGGTCATCAAGGGTCACACCCAAGTATTTAGCTTGCCTGCTCCAGGAGACAGGTTTGCTAAATAGCTGGAGGGGTGGGATGTTGTCTATAGAGTAGGAACGGGCAGTTCTGCGAGTGAACATGACCGCCTGACTCTTTTCTGGATTGATTTCGATTCTCCATTTCCTGAACCAATTGGCTAGGGCGGTAACCGCTGTTTGGAGAGTTTTAACTACTGCTGTCGGGGTCCTGCCTGCACAGTAGAGTGCGGTGTCATCAGCGTAAAGCGCTTTTTGGACTCTGTTAAACTGGGGCATATCGCTAGCATATAGCGTAAATAAGAATGGGGAGAGGACCGATCCCTGAGGGACGCCGGCCTTGATGGGGTGGGAGGTAGACAGCGTACCTTCCACCCTGTAGCGAAAGCTGCGGTGACTCAAGTAGTCGTGTATAATTAAAATTAAATAATCTGGGATCTTTAGACGATAAAGCCTGTGAATGAGGCCCTCGTGCCACACTTTATCGAATGCTTTCGCTACGTCTAGGAATAATACACCGGTGTATCTGTTCATCATGAACTGACCACTTGTGTATTCCACCAATCTGTGGACCTGTTGTACGCAACTGTGCCTCGCACGGAAGCCGAATTGCGTGTCTGGAATGAGGTTGTTATCCTCGGCGAATGATCTAAGTCTGCTAAGGACTATGCGCTCATAAAGCTTGCCTAATCCTTTTAGTAGACTTATCGGGCGGTAGCTACTGGGTTCGGTACGTCGCTTGCCGGGTTTGTGGATTCCGATTACCACGGCCTCTTTCCATTGCGAGGGAAAGATGTTATTGTTCAGTGCTGCATTGTAGATACAGCACAGAATGGTAATGAGGTGAGCAGGGAATAACTTAATGACTTTATTGGAGATACCGTCCGAACCGGGGGCTTTTTTGGCGTGTAGACCCTTGACCAGAGATTTGACCTCGTCATTGGTCACTGCTGGAATAGGTACGTCTGGGTTGTCGTATTCTGAGGAGCGAGAGATAGTGGTACGACGTTCCACTTCACTATTTATGGTACGGTGATGAATTGTGTCGTCGGGGTATAGTGTGCTTGGCGTGCACTGAAGTTCCAGACAGTCGGCCAGGCATTCGGACTTTTCATCGTCCATGAATGCCTGTGGCTGGTTTGGTCGGTTGAGAGGAGGGAGAGTGGACACTATGTCCTTTTTGAGTGAGCGGGAAAGCTGCCAGAAGGCTTGGTGAGAGGGCTTTAGCTCCTCAACCATGGCGTCCCATTTGCTCTGTCTCATGTCTTGTATAGCTTTTTTGACCTCCCTTTGTAGGGACCGCAGACGAATGCGGTTGTCCTCCGTAGGGTATCGGTCATAAGCGCGGGTAGCGGTGTTCTTGCGTCTTAACAGGTCACGGACGTCGTCCGGCAGGTGCCGTCTACGATCGCTCGTAATTGGTACCCGCCGTGAGCAGTCGTCGATAATTGACTGCACGTGACTCGTTAAGGAATCGATTGCCTGAGAGGTGTCTTCCTTGGACCTAATGTCCTTTGGAATTTGATCAAGGTGGGGCGAGGATGTTGATTGCAGTCCTTTCTGCAATCGAGCCCAGTTGGTGGTCATCCTTGTCATGGTGTTGTTTTGACCTGAAGGGTCGGGGGAGCGGGCGGCGAGCTCTAGAGTCACCGGACGGTGATCTGAGTCTAACTCGTGTTGTACTTCGATTGAACATAAGCGTAGGCTTATATTCTTGAGAAGGACAATATCGAGTATATCCGGTCTGTGTAGGATGTTGTGTGGGAAGTGCGTCGGCTCTAATGGCGCTATGACGTCATATCCCAATCGGTCGGCGTAGGTCTCTAAAGCTCTGCCCCTCTTGTTGGAACTGAGACAGTTCCATGAGGTGCTCTTGGCGTTAAGATCACCGCCAATGATGACGGCGTCACCCAAGTCAAGCAAGGCCTTGAGATCGCTCTCGACTAGAAGAGTGTCCTTGTCAGGAGACAGGTATGCGGATATAAGGGTTATCGGCTGATGGCCGGTGAGGGCTAGCCGACAGATGGAGGCTTCAATGTACGCCAAAGGGGGCGGATCCATAGGTGTGCAGTGCAGCGATCTCTTGTAGTAGATGAGCGTTCCACCCATAGTAGAGGTTGTCCTATCGTTACGAACTATGTTATAGTTCGCAATTTTAGGGTCCCTGTTGTATGGTTTGAGGAACGTCTCTTGTACCAACAAGATGTCGAGCTGGTGGTCCCGAAGGAATGTGCCTACTTCGTCCCTTTTGAGGGCGAGGCTATAAGCGTTGAATGTCCCTATTTTTAGGTGTCGTGGTTTGACTCTACCGGGAGTGTGTCTATCCATTAACGGCTATTGAAGGACCCGAGACGCTCCAGGGTGGGAGCGAACCTAACGGCTGTGTTGAGGAGGGCGAGGCTGTTGCCTTCATTCCTTCTCAGCTCAGCTGCGATCTCGCGGATTTCCGTAAGATTAATGAGACTCGCGAAATTTAGCACCAGGGCTAGGTCCGGGTCTAGTCCCTGGGGTGGTTTTGTAGGCGCGTTGCCTGGGGCTACCGGCTTCGCGGCTTTTGTCCCTTGAGGCTTTGTATGGCCCACGGGGGGAGGGTTTGGCCTAGCGGTAGGCGGTTTGGGGGTTTGTGATACCAGTGGTGGCGGGTGGTTGGGCTGCCTGATGGGCAGGGTTGGGAAAGCCTCCTTGTTGGATAGCAAGGGGCGGGCCCACGCGTTGTGGGTAGGGATTGGGGCTGGGACAAAGACCTTATTGTAATATAAGGCCTGCTTGGGTGGCTGCCGGACTATCCGCCTCGGTGCACGTGGGCAGCCGCGGTAGTTAGCCGGGTGGCCGGACTCTCCGCACAGAACGCATGCTGGCGGTTCTTTGCACAGTGTGTGGTCCTTAGGGCGCGCACACTGGCTGGTGTGGTGGTCGTCCAAGCATTTCACGCACCTAGGGCGCGCAAAACAATTCGTTGACGAATGGCCGTATAGCTGGCACTTATGGCATTGTGCCAGGTTGCCATTTTTATATGGTGGCTCAACGGTTACACCGGAGAGCCCACATATTTTCGTGGTTTTATATATGCCTTTGCCCTCTGGGGTATTTAAAAGGCATACTAATACCATGTTGAGGGGGAGTCTTCCCCTACCGCGTACCATGCGGTGTACCTCTACTACCGGGAGATTGTCAGCTTTCAGAGATTGGAGAATCTCTGCTGTGCTGATTTCGTGAGGCATGTTACGAACTACTGCTCGTAACAGTTTGGCCTCGGGGAGGGTATAAGTATGGTAGGGGATCTGTTGATCCCCTAACATCTTTGATAGTTTGCGCGGTGGTCGTCGGAGGACCGCAGGTCGACCCGGATGCCATTTGGGGTCGACTTGGCCGCTTTGTAGTTTACGTAGTGTGTGGTACACCACGTTTGGATGGCCAACCACTTATCCTTGTCCCTAATGTATAGGGGCGGCGGAATAAGTGTTTTGACGGGGGCCTGAGGGGCCGGGCTGGGCTTAGGAGCGGAGGACGCTACTGGGGTGGCCGGGGCGGCCGTAGCAGTAGGGGTCGACGCTGGTTTAATTGCCGATTCAGTCGGCTGGATTTTAGCGGCCTTGGAAGGGCCGTCATTGGAGGACTTTTTAAGCCTCTTACGGGAGTGGACTTCGATGAAGTCACTGTCATCGGTTGCAGAGTCATCTGCTTCCGAGGAGGCTGGGGATGGTGACGGCTCTTCTGTTTCCATCGCCACCTCGATAACCGGCAATTGCGGTTGGTGCGATGTGGCTGGTGGAGACAGCGAGCGGGCGCGTGAAGGGTGGGTTGGCGGCGCGATCGTTAGGTCGCTGGTGCCGAAGTGACGGAAGAGGGACTCCTGGATCTCCGGGATGGAGAGGATGTCCTCTATGGTAATACTTTTCTTAGCTGCCATGGCTGCTAAGAAAGTATTCGCGGGAAGAATTAAATTTTCGTGGGGAACGACTAACTCCCCGGGGGGTGGACCCGGGGATGTGTACCTATATTCCCTCCCAACCGGGTATAGGTCGGGAGGATGTGTGCTTAATTAATGAGCCCTAAGCTTGTAGCCTGTTGCCGATCTTATTGTGCGAACAGGGCCCTAGCTGCTTGGGCTGTTAGGCCCGCGCAGAAAAATGATGATGTGCCGTAGGTTAGGTCCGACTAGGAGATCCCCCAAGGCCGGATGCTCTAACCCCTTCCGATTGTTAGCCTTCGCCAAAAGGGCTCGGCAGGCAAATCGGGGCCTTGCCTCACTCGGCTTCGTTGGCACCGTAAGGTTTCAACCGAGGACCAAAGTTGGTTTTTCCCTGAAGGGGCCAAATGGACTTATGTCACTAATAGAAATCGGATTTCTATGTCTTCAGAAGAACAAGAAATCCGTTGGATGGGTGTTGCAATCTGGAATCTCCGCGGCTCCGCGGCGACTCGGCGGTCTGGCAGCCGCAGCGCGGTTCAGGCAGCCGTAGCGCGACACACTCGTACCGGTTGCGGCTTCCTGTCTTGAGTTGCGGCTTCCAGACTTGAGTACACTGCAGCGCTTCGGAGTTCCGCGAATTGCAACAACGCGAACGCGAGAGAGCGAGACGGCACGACGAGCGAGCCGAAACACGAGAACGCACGACCGCAGGGCGCGGGTGCGAGTGAGAGCGCGAGTGGGAGAGCGGGCAGCGCACGTCCGTACGCTACGAGTCTCCGACGCGGAAGAAATGGTGCCGGTACCACGGTTTGGTCCCGTATTTATATATTTTTGGCCGACCCCGCGATTGGTCGTAATTTTACAGTTTTTCTTGACCAATCACGGAGTCGGCATTATAGCCAATCACAAAGCTCTAAAATTTACTGAAGTACAACGGAGCATTACTTTGGCGAGAGCCGCGCTCAATTTTAACACAATTAATTACCTTAGGTACTATGCGGCGTTACCGTTGCGAGAGCCGTTTACAATGTTAGTACTTACGTGCTATGAAATCTATATTTATTCTTTATTTAATCTTGTAAAATCTTATAACTAACTACTTTAATTAATTACAACTGTTACAAACTATTCTTAAAACTATTGTTTATCTGCTGTCCCGCACAGACTTACTTTTTGAGTTGTAGGAGGGAGTTCGTGATATATAGTTTATTTGTGCTTTCGGTACTTTGTAATTGACCTTGGCTCCTATCGTATCTAGAACCTTAAAGAGATTTTCATCCTTCTTCTCAGGTATTCCTTTAATCTCGATATTATTAAGCCGCGATCTTTGCTCACTAGTCGTTAATTTAAGCTTCATTTCGGTCATACTAGTTTCCAATATTACGAATTTACGTTCAAGGTCGTCTACGAGTCTTTCTGTAGTGGTTAGTGGTTATTATAGTGGCAATACAGTTGTAATCCGTATATTATATATTTTGTACCCAACTAAATGTTTCTTAAGTGAGAGACCGTTTTTTTTTGCGGTGGGCTATGTATTGGTCACACCCCGCTAAATCCGTCCGGGGCAACCGAAGAAGTGGCCCACGACCCCATAGACCCGCCCTACATGTACCTCTCCACGCCGTGCGAGCAGGCCACCGGAACCCAGTTTTTGTTTTCGGTGGCCCGCCCGGCGGTTTACCCTCGCGAGTATCCTCTCGAGTCGACGCCCCGGTAGCTTTCGCCGTCGGGGCGTCGTCTTCACGCGGTGGCCTCACTTCGGAACGACCAGACTAAATCCCCGGCCCGGTCACCCGCTGCCTCGGTTAGGGCGGCATCAGGCGGAAGTACTCGCGCCTGCGCCGGCCAAGACGCTGGCGGCGGTGCGTGTCGCCATAGAGGAGTTCCCCACGGGCACGCCCCGCCGCTTTCTTCTGCGAGATGACTGTCTTGCAGAAGGAAGTGAGAGACTGTAAGATATTATTTCCTTAATGCCGACGTTATTTAAAAAAAAAGTAAATGGCTACTTATAAACTCATAAATAAATCGAGGAAGTAAAGCGATAAAGTCAGTTTCCCAGTTCCTTCTTTTATACATATTTTGTTTTATTTTTTAAATGAATATTTTCAATGATTTTTAAATTTTGTTAAAAGTAATTATCAAGTCAAACCTGTTTTGTTTTTTTTTTCTTAATGTTCAATGACGTATTTTTTATTTTCATAATAATATAATTAAGCTTGCTCTTGAAGTTAGTAAGAAGAGTATCTTGTTAAAATTAATGTTTTAATGCGAGTGACGCTTGTAAATTTTAGTCCAACCAGGTTTTACAATATTGAAATACTTACTGTCATATGTATCTATATTATAAAACATCATCATCATCATCACAGCCCACAAATGTCCCACTGCTGGGCCCGGGCCTCCTCCGCAATGGGAAGGAAATTAACCTACTATACCGCGCTGTTCAGACGTGTTGGTATAGGGTTTTGTTTCGAGTTTTCTTTCTCTAGCATAGTTGTTATACGCATTTTATATCCCTTAGTCGTCTCGTACGCTCACCCATGGGTAAGATATGGGGTGGTGAATAGTATTCTTACTCCGTCACCACACGGAGAACATATATAATAATTTTATATCCAGATCGAAGGACATCACAGCGAATTAAACTGGCTTGACCTCTTTTAAGACTGACCTGGATTATTGATTTAAATACATTTGATTTTTTTTTTCAAATAAAACTTTAGGTCCTAATGTTTTGGAAAGGAAATTCATTACGAGGGAAGTTTAGTAATAATTTGGAAAATCCAAAAGTGCACGCCTCATAATTTTTATATTATTTATCATTTACCTACTATTAGTCAATGCCAGAAATGAAAATAAAATTAAAGAAAAAAATCCTTTTTTAAAAGCAAGCTGTTTATTATTTGCTAAAAAATGCAACACACTTTTATTTATAAAATTGGGACTGTGATAAAAACGGGCAGATTTAATAATTATGGTGTAAAGTTTTAGTGTTAAAAATATATAATTATGTATGATATGGAATTATTTTGTTGTTGAAGATTAATAAAAATATCGTTAAAGGTTACAATGAACTTATAAAGTGTTTTATGTCTGATTAGAGTTAATTTATTTTTAACTTTTTAGTTTATTATATTAGCTAATAATAAAAGCTTGTTTTTAAAAAAATATTTTTCTTTAATTTTATTTTTAACTTTTTAGTATTTTTATTATTCGTGTTGTTCCCACAAATATAGGACAAAAAGGGTTCATCACCCCAGAGGTCCATTGTGGAGGGATAAGGGCTTCAGTATAACAGGGTTCGCCCTGGTACTCTGAGGCGCAACGTTAGCGATATGGATATATAATTACGGAGTTCTTATGGCCAGGTTCCAGGTCCATCATCAGACCCTGGTTACCATATAGTCTCAAAGTACTCGTCAAGACGAATCAAACGAGCCCAAACTCGATGGAGTTGCGTCGCTTAATTATGGAGTTGTTATGGACAGCTTCCAGGTCCATGATCAGACTCTGGTTTCCATATAGTATCAAAATACTCGTCAAGACGAATCAAACGAGCCCAAACTCGGTGGGGTTGCATCTTTTAATTACGGAGTTCCTATAGCCAACTTCCAGGTCCGTCATCAGAACCTAGTTACCATATAGTATCAAAGTACTCCTCAAGACGAATCACGCGAGCCCAAACTCGATGGGGTTGCATTGTTTAATTACGGAGTTCTTATGGCCAGGTTCCAGGTCCATCGTCAGACCCTGGTTATCATATAGTCTCAAAGTACTCGTCAAGACGAATCAAACGAGCCCAAACTCGATGAGGTTTCGTCGCTTAATTACGGAGTTCCTATGGACAGCTTCCAGGTCCATGATCAGACCCTGGTTTCCATATAGTATCAAATTAGTTGTCAAGACGAATCAAATAAGCCCAATTTCGATCGGGTTGCGTCGTTTAATTACGGAGTTCCTATGGCCAGCTTCCAGGTCCATCATCAGGTCAGCTCTATGTCACAATAATATTGCATTGTCATCTAATTTATACATGCATGCAAAATTTCAGCTCAATCGAAAACCGGAAAGGGGATCAAATTTAACTTGCAAGATTTGATTACAGACAACGGGACAGGTGAAACTAAATAAAAGCTTGTACATACTCGTAATGAAATAAAAAAAAATACTTTAGATATCTTGTGCCATTCTCGACGTAGAGCTAAACATAGCTGTATAGGCTGAATGGGATTTATTTCCTTTGCTTGTCCGAATGGACGAACAAAAAATATAACGAACCCAATTTTCATAAAGTATACATATACCAATGACTAAGCAGTTTAGTTTTTTATTAATTGCAATTAAACGACAAAGAATTACCAAGCCATTTTCGAAAGGAAACAGCGCGTTGCGATTATGAAGCTTTTAATAAAAGAAAAACAACGATACATTCATTTTTACGGTCGACAGAATGCCAGATACTTTACGGTAAAATCCGGACGTACTCGAAAATTTTTTTTAATCATCTTTTTTTAATCATCTTTTTTCTTACTTTAAACAAAATAATTGCTTTTTAAAAATATCAAATACGTTTAGACGAATGTTTTTTCTTGACATATGTATAATAATATTATCCTATAAGTGCAATGTGAGAAAATACAATCATTTTTAGGTTTGAAAAGTGCTTGATTTTCATAAGTCGAGAGTAGAGCAAGACCTCAACGCTTCGCTTATGAGGCGTGCAAAATATAAATGCCGATAGTTAAGTGTACGCGACATCTTCGGCCAATTTGCTGAAACGTTGCATTTTAACACTTTGGTTGGATAGCTGAACGGACGGACGGGCGGATGATAGATCAGTACTACGTATACGCTAGGACGATAGACCACAGAACGGACGAATCCAAAGACTTTTCTTCCATCTGTTATTTTTCCATCATTTTTCCTTATTTTGGCATAAAAGTCTTGGCGGGGAAAGTGGTTTTATTTATTGTTTTAAACTCATTTCTCATATGTGACAATTTTAAAAATGGGGAATGTAAGGAACTGTCTTCTTTCTTCCATTTTTAAAATGATAATAGATTTCCGCCACGCATCGCTTAATGTATTATCTGTGACAATATCAAAAATGTTTACTTCAAGGGTGTGTGATCGTTTTAAATTTTTGTATACAATATTATACGAGAACAAATATTTCTTTTCCTTTATGCGTTTATGATTATCAGCCATATTCCAGTTGACTTTTTTATCCATTTGCTTCAAGCAAAAATAGTATTTAGACGAATAATTTTTAGAAAGACGTGATGGTGCCTGTAGCTGTGTTGACGAAGTGAGAATATGTACTAATATCACCACCCTCTTTCTTTCCGTCGTATAAATATTCTTATTAAATACAACACGAAATACTAATAGGCGAAAATCTTTATTTATTAAATTAATTTAAATTACACCGCAAATACACAAATGACTGATTTGAGTTTGGTTATAATTTGTATATATTGCATGTCTCTAAATTGTATTTTCTTAACCTGACTTCACTCTTAATGCAGGTGAAAACATTTTAAACAAGTGGACTAACATACGAGATACCTTCATGAAATCACTTAAGGCTAAACTAGGAAGACCTAAAAGAAGATACGTACTATATCACCATTTGAAATTTTTAACAAAAATAAGGCCTGAAGAATGTGCTGTAGATCAAAATGAATTCATGAATGAATCTAACGAAGAAACGCCTTATCAAATTCCTATGAAGGAGGAAATAGAATCACTATCACCAGAATCGTCAGAAGTAAATTACCAACCAGATACACTTTCAAAACAAAGTGAATTAGATGATACCAATTCAAATGATTTTAATACAGTAATAGAAGAAAGTTACAGTCAAAGAAAGAAGTCGAAACGAAAAGAATTTGACAACTTAAAAACATCAACTTACAATAGCGAATGTAGCAGTAAAAGGAAGTCAAAACGGCCTACTGTAGAATTGAATGACTTGAAAGATTCAAACACTAAAAAGAAATCTAAAATAGAAACTTCAAAAATAATTAATGATAGTGATCAGATTGATAATGATATAGATTTTGTAGAAGTTGATGAAGCTGATAATCCGAGGGTTATGAATGAGGACGAGGCATTTTTCGCCTCTTTATTACCAACAGTTGTGAGGTATAGTGAAGACGAAAGATTAGAATTTAGGATAGAGGTTCTTAAAGTAATGAAAAAGATAAAGGATGAACGTAAACTTTTTGCAGACTGAATATGATTTCATGAGAGAGGACTAAGGAAAAAGATAATATACACGAACATTAAAAAGATTGTCATTATGATATCTAATGTTTACGCGAGTATTACACATTTGAAATAAAACTATTTTTTTACGGATTCTATCGCATTTGTATTTGACTTTTAATTGCCTCATATTTCGTTCATGGTCGCGGGTGGACGCTAAAAAATAGTATAAAATAATTTTATTTCAAAAGACTGTCATTAAAAATAGTAAATAAAAGTTTTATTTCCAAAAGATTATAATTAAAATTAGTAAATAATAGTTTTATTTCAAAAGATTGTTATTAAATTATTTTATAAATTAAGCATATTAAATGCTAAAATTTCAGTAAATTTAAATAACAAGGTTGTGTCATCGTTTAATACAATTCTAACTGTAAAGTTTGAAGTATTAAGCCTATAACATTGTGTAAACATTGTCGGGTAGATAGCACACCGTCACCTTAAGACGTAAATACAATACGAGATGAAAATTTGCATGTCCTACAATTGGTCGCGGTAGTGTAGTGGCAGCACGATTGGGCCGGAATCCCAATAGGCGCGGGTTCGAATCCCGCTTGCGACATCAATTTTTCATTTCGTAATCGGATTTTATAGATTGTTATTAAAATTAGTAAATAGTAGTTTTATTTCAAAAGATTGTCATTAACAAGGTACAAATTATCTATAAGATGAATAATTTCAGATTGCACAGATAGCGTAGTGGTTAAGATGCCGACCTTCAGTGCCAGTGCCGTGGGTTCAATTCCCACGCAGGAGAATACTTTGTACGATCCACAAAGTGTTGTTCTGAGTCTGGGTGTAATTTGTCTGCGTCAATTGCATGTTTGTAAAAAATCCCCCGCAATACAAGGATTACTCCATTGTGCAAGGTGGTTGGTGTCTTTAAAAAAAAATTTATAGCCGAATAAGATACCAGTCTATAAGTAATATATAACCGTCTATAAGATAATTTGTAACACACACACACTATTGTTTGTAATCTAGATTATATTGAAAACTTGCATTTGTAATATTATAAACTTTTTTCATTAATCCTTATATTAAGAGATAGCTCACATTTAATAGGAAGATGTCCGTCTTTTGTAACACAGTTTTTAACTAACACAATAGACAATGTACTAACTGATATTTTGTACTTATTGTTACTTTTTAAAGTAAAGATTTGATATAGCTTGGTAATGTTCGTGTTCGAATGTTGTAAATATATTTTTAAGGAAAGGTAAAAATAGATATATATTTCTAAGTACCTACTCGTTTTATTGTTGACATTAAAGGTTAAATATTTCATATAGGTGATGTTTTATACAAATATAATATACGTATAGAGATATACTACCCTATAGAGAGATATACTAATCTATAAGAGAAGGAAAACTCGAAACTAAACCCTATACTAACACGTCTGATCAGCATGGTATAGTAGGTCAATTTCACTCCCATTATGGAAGAGGCTCGAGCCCAATAGTGGTACATATATGAGCTAAGATGAACGTATAGTGAAGAAGAGTCTTAATTCTCATTCCTAGGGAGGTTTACTGGGGTTAAAAAATAATAAAAAAAAGATCACGTGATTAATGGACGTTCCTAAAGGTGTATTAATAATTGTTTACTGGGCACGAGATAAATAAGAGCTTTTCATTAAATACCATTTATATTCGGCAATACACACAGAAAATCAGTTTTAGTACGTCCCACTGCTGGGCTATCCTTCTCCACAATAGGCGGGAAATTAACCTACTATACCAAATTAAAAAAGATAAGACATACTTAGAAGTTTAAACAAACAAAAATTGGTAAATAATTCCGCGATAGGAGTTACGAAGTCCGCAACTGTTCGATAAAGTATAGAAGGTAAGTTCGATCGAGTATGTGAGCTGGACTTAAATGTACAGGAGACAACCCTTCAACCACTAAAGTATTAACATCCCGCTTGCGACATCATTTTTCATTTCGTAATCGGATTTTATTAACATGTGGATGGAGGACACTCCTCGGAATGTCACATGGCATCATAAGTTTCCGCCAAAAGACAAAGTGCTGGAGCATGGTGTGTTATGGAGTCGCACACTCTTCTAACATAGTTATTGCACGGTGGCATCGAGACAAATATATATTACTCATTAGCTTCTGTCTGCGACTTCGTCTGCATAGAAATAATATAATCCGCCACCCCTTTAATTATGATTTTCGTTATGTATTGTAAGATAAATAATATGAAAACAAAAATTACTCCCTTAGGAGTATATCCATTATCACAAAAGTAATTTGCAGTGTATTTGTAATCATTTTTAAATTCAATAAGAAATCATGTAACACAGCATTAATCCCCTATACACCCTTTTTTTTTTGGTGGACTATGGATGCGTCCGCCCCGCCAAATCGGTCCGGGGTGACGGAGAAGGCGGCGCGTGACCCCATAGACCCACCGTAAAATCCTCTCTCTTCGCCGTGCGAGCGGGCCACCGGGACCTGATTTTTAACTTCGGTGGCCCGCCCGGCGGTTCACCCTCGCGGGTTCCTCTCGTCGACGCCCCGACATATTTCGCCGTCGGGGCGTCGCCCTCACGCGGTGGCCTCACGTCGGGTGACCGGACAATTCCCCGGTCCGATCACCCGAAGCCTCGGTTAGGGCGGCATCAGGCGCAGGTATTCGCGCCTGCGCCGCCCCGGCCGCTGGCGGCGGCCCGGGTCGCGGGAATCCTCCCGGACTCGTTCCGCCGCTTCCTTCTGCGAGATGACAGCCTCGCAGAAGGCGGCGACCGCGTCCCAGTTCCTGACGCTGTCGACCATCGCCCTCGCGACAGCCGGCAGCGTCAGGTCGGCACCGATAACAGCGACGAGGTCACGGCGCTGCCAATCCCATCCCGGACACACCTTCAGCGTGTGTTGCGCCGTGTCCTCGTCACTCCTGCAGTGGTGGCAGGCCGGAGTCCACTCCCTATACGATCCCCTATACACCCTTAGAGGATGAAAACTGACAAATACTGAAATACGTGATTATTTATTTTGACTGAATAGTATTGCACGCCTCATGAGCGAAACGTTGAGGTCCTGCTCTACTCTCGATATATGAAAATCAAGCACTTTTCAAACCTAAAAATGACTGTATTTTTCTCACATTGCACTTATAGAATAATATTAAACGTATTTGATATTTTTAATAAGCAATTATTTTGATTAAAGTAATAAAATAGTTGATTAAAAATAATATTCGAGGACGTCGGATAAAATATTCCGGATCTGGCACGATTACAACCGTAAAAATTAATGTATCGAAGTTTTTCTTTTCTTAAAAACTTCATAATCGCAACGCGCTGTTTCCTTTTGAAAATGGCTTGGTAATTCTTTGTCGTTTAATTGCAATTAATAAAAAAAAACTAAACCGCCCTGCCCACGATGTCGTTCTAAGGTATTAATATTTCCGTGAGTGTATCTGTGCAGTCAGGTGTATCTGTGCAGTCAGGTGTATCTGTGCAGTCAGGTGTATCTGTGCAGTAAGGTGTATGTGTGCAGTCAGGTGTATCTGTGCAGTCAGGTGTATCTGTGCAGTCAGGTGTATCTGTGCAGTCAGATGTATCTGTGCATTCAGATGTATCTGTGCAGTCAGCCTATATGTATAGATAAGGTAAGTCAAATACCAAATACACGAGTGGAACCAGAAGATGAATATTGTGAAGGTACATATATTTATATGTAGTTTAAAGGGAAAATACTCATCTATATCTATAAGTGAGGATGTTGGTATATATGAAATCGCTAAAACTCGAGAAATTATTTGAACCATCATTATGAAGATTGGTATATGTATTTTTACGGAGGATTATATACTATCCGCATTGGTGTACCTCGCCACCAGGCGGCGCTGCGATATATCGACTTATCGACAAACAAACCGACCGGCTGGGTTTGCTCGTATTAAATAAAACGATAAAATATTTAATAGATAAGTTTTAATGATCATTTCACCTGTAGCACTTTCAAAAATAATGTTCACAGTAATCACAAAACACAATCCGTTTTAATTAAAAAATAATATTGAAACTTCTAAACGTTAATTATTAGTTTTTTTTTACATTTACAGCTAATCAATATATAATTCTAAGTGAATAATATAACAAAAACACAATTTTTTGCAAATACTGTATTTACTATTGACAATATCGAAGGTCACGCCACCTACAATATTTAAAAGAACAATAACAACTTGTTGGAATAATGTATATATATATATATATATATATATGTATTATATATATATAAATAATTCGAACATCATACAAATGGCAGATTTTTCTCACAAACAAAATAGTACATAGGGATTTCAAAAAGTTTCGGATATATACGTAGTCAGTAACACTGGATTGGTTAACATTAGTGCCTTTAGCGCGAGTCACGGCGCTAACTAAATTCAACTTACGACTAAATTAAGTTTCAACTATGGGCCATACATATTTACCCATTGGGTGCACATAAAATTCCAGTTACAATTTTCACTATACGACCCAAAACAGGTCCGAAAATCACTAAATTCACTAAAATTTAAACAGCCCCCATCTCACTATTTACAAATTGGATGTAACGTTGTATCTTACGTTACATTACGATCATAAACGTCACTTTGTAAAGAGACAACGCTTGTAAATTAACGCGCATTTTTTTTATATATACACAAGCTGTAAATACTGCAAGGACAATGATTATTATCGGCTCAAGGCTGGCCACGTATCGATGATAATCGCAACCAACAACATCGATACTATATCGGTACAATAGTGACTAGACAGTCCCCTAAACAAAATGGGGGATCAAAATATTATTTACATGTTTATTTATTTATTACACTATAGATATTAAATTCACACTAGCTTAACACGTCGCTACTATAATTGTTTTAATATATATTAAATACAGCGATAAAACGCCCTTTGGGAAAGTAATTCAAAGCACGAGTGAGTAACATTATGCGCCAAGATCATTACTATTGGCACCGAAATATATTTATCATAAATGAAATCTCAAAAATAATTAAAATCACCCCCAAGTTTAAAGCTCCCAGCGTCTTTTATGTTATTCATTTTGTGCTGTATCATATGGAAGTCGCTTATCAACTAAAACTAAGCGATGTAACTATTTTAATATTAAAAAAAAAAATTAAAAAATATATTGGCTCCAAATGTAAGGATAAGCTAATGATATAAATTTTCACCACAAATATCAGTCTAGCATAGTTTATGAAGGGCTATTTTCTTTCTTTAATTATAAATTAAATAAATCTACAATGAAAGACGATTATTTTATTAAATACACATATTGAGTATGGCCTGTAATCACTAACGGAAACACTTATACACTATAAAAGATAATCCTATAGAAATACAATTTTATACAATTACAGTTACAAATATGTATATGGATATTATACAAGAAAAAGAAAATATATATTCAACAATATAAATGAAAGAAAATTTGTCGTAAGTTCGCATATAGTAAATAAAAAATAAACAAATTTGAACTCATCGGTGACGAAACTTATTTAATTAATAACACTTTAAAGGAACTTCGCTCGGAATCGTTTCGGCAATCTTTAACAAACAAAATAAAATCCCTTGATAAAAAAAGAACCCACATCGTAAAAGCCCCGCGCAGTTAAGTTCGATTATCTATTAAAAAAAATTATATACAAAAACAATTTATTCAACAACATTTTTTTATAGTACAGCTAAGAAAGATACTCATATCGGTAAGAGATCTTATATCAGTCAGTATAATTTTCTAGAGGATAATAAAGTATAGAGCGAGTATAAACACAGCTTGTGAATATTTTTAATATATTTCTTTATCTAAAATAGTCACTGATTTACTCCCTTACAGAAACTGTTGCAGGTAGTTTTTTTTTAAAAAACGAGATGTTTCAGTGACGCTCTATACTTTCCTATCCTCTAATACGTCTTAATAATCTTATATTAAAAAAAAATGTTACATAAAATACAATTGTTTCCTCATTGACATGAAAATGACATATTAATTGTATTTTAATCACATTTTCACCTTATTTGACTCTCAAGATTTATTTTTTAATAGCAAAATACTCAATTGGCAGCGGCAAAATCTAACGCAGGCCGTCGTTGGCGGGGTTTTTTGGGTCTAGGCGGTGCAGTTTCGCTGACACAGCACAGACAAGTCCCTCGTTTGACGATCCCTCGGCCTGATGCTCGCCTTCGTCCGCTGATATCTTCACTGCTTGGCGCGGTCTTCCCGCTGAGTGAACGCGGTGCTGGATACGTCCTTAACGGTGGTACATCATCATCGCTAGCTAATCCGCGAGCTTCCTTTATCACAGAATCAAGTCGCATATGCGCACTGACGCTTACACCGGCACTTGAATCCGTTGAAGTATCGTCCGATGGACTTTTACAGCACTTGTCACTATCTGAACTGAAATCGGCGCGACCAGACGCAGAATTTGACTCCCAAAACATTTCTGCATGGCGTTCAGGAGACGATGCTGTATCGCCCATAGATTCTAGTGTCGCATCTCTGGATGAGTCCTCACCCATGATTTTAGAATCATCACCGGCTATGAGGCCGTCTGATTCGTCCATTAGATAACGTTGGTCTCTATCACGCCTGTCATCTTCATAGCAGACTCTTCTAATAACTTGTGCCGTATGTCCTGAAGAGTGTACGATAGTGGAAGCAGTATTAGACAGATGCAACTCTCTCGAATCGTGAAGTAGATTATCAAATCTGGATAGACCATCCTCTTTCACAAGTACTGACGACAAATTTATATTGTTATGAGTTCCCGGTATTGAGTTGATCATATTGTCTATATCTGTGTATTTGATACTGTTTTGGTGCATCCCAGTGTTGTCTGTGGTGGCCTGCGATATGACTGTGGTCTGTGGACCGCTCATAAGCACAGTGCCAGGCGGTCTATTGGCGTGGAATATTGCTGATGTTATATGTCGACCCTTTAGACCACTTAATGTGAATGGATGAATCTGAAAAAAAAAATACCATAGACTAGAGTACTTTTTACAATTCATATTACGCACTACTTTTGGCGATAAGTCAATAATGAAGAAAAAATATTTTATATTATTGATTAGTATCGTATTCTGTGTTTTTTTTTCTGCAATGTTTGTATCTGCTATGTCTCTTGTAAATTCAAATAGCAACCGCAAGAAAAGGTGGTCACACACTGCATCACTTCACTATAGCAAGATCGTATTAATAAAATATGGTTAAGTATGCCTGCAAGTTTTATTTTTTTGTATATGCAACACCAGACGATCTGTAGATACGACATCCACAGATAAGAACAGTAGTCTGAGCGACAGTGTCGTATACCTAAAAGGCAATTTTCTGACGCCCTACACAAGTAGAAACGTGGAGCCGCTGTTTATTTTTAGTAAGTATTCTGATAAATAAGTCGTCGATGAATATATTTGCTATAAGAAGCGATAGAGTGCGTGAATTCATTTCCCCAGTGAGAAAAAGAAGATTAAATAAGACTATCTATCAGAATAGATGCAGAGATAAGACGTGCAAGTTGTAGAAACTGGTTGAGTGATAACCAGGAATATGATCAACAACACTTCTGGGAAACATAACATCAATTGCGATCGCCAACACAATGTAAACACGTCTTTAAAGCTTGGCGATTACGTTATTATTGCCTCTGATGGATGTAACGAAGTGGAAAAAGAAAAAAATTATATTCAAAACACTCTCACCTCTCCTTCTTCTGTAGGCTCACTGTGAAACGTGGTATTGGGATGTGACCTGGCGAACTCCTCCTGGTCCAGCTGTATCGTCGCTTGCATACCGTCCTCACTCACAGTGACAATACCAACGTCCTCCAGCCCCAGCCCTAGATCGCGATCATCGTGCATGTGCTCTGGTCGAAGTAGATGGTCCGTAGCGATCTGGTCGTCCATATCTGGTTGGGGAATCCCGCTGTGATTGAGCAAGGGTTGAGCTGGAAATTGTAATACAATAAAATAGTAGATTTTTACTGTTAGAATGATGTCTTATAGTTCATCTAATCTAAGAAGTGCATTTTGACGTTTTGCATTTTTTAATACACAATAACCTCGGTCAAACGTATACACATGATTGTAAACACTAAATCTGAAATTTTAAACAACTATTAAGTTATTTAAATAATTAACATTTCGGGTGACTTTCTTGTACAATAATACATACATACATACCATCAAGCCATGTCCCTTGCCGGTTAGGCAGTGAGAACAGAGTGCCAGAGAACTCTATCCTTGCATACTTCACTCGCTTCCTCAACATTCATAATTCTCTTCATACACGCTCGCCGGTTCCGGAGACTCTTGACACCACCTTCCTTCAGTACATGACCGATCTGGTCTAGGTAGGTTAGTCTCGGTCTCCCCCGGTACCTACATCCTTCCACTTTCGCATTGTATATCTTCTTAACCAGACGTTCGTTCGGCATTCTTTCCACATGTCTGAACCATCGGAGCATTCCCTTTCGCATCTTTACACCAATACTCTCTTTCATAGCTACTCGCTCTCTTACGTCGTCGTTACGAATGCGGTCGGTCAGCCTAACTCCATAGTTTTTCCGCAGAGATCGCATTTCGACCGCATTAATTTTACTTTTATACTCTTTTCTGCATACCCAACTCTCGCTTCCATACAGTAATGTTGGGACTAGCACTGCGTTATGTATTGCTACACGTGCCTTCTGGCTGAGGTAGTGGCTACCGAGAAGTTGCCCCAACGCTTCGTTCACTCTATTTCCCGCATTCACTCTTCGCTCTATATCAGTGGTGTACCTTTCATCTCGGCTAAATCCACATCCAAGATATACAAATTCATCCACTTGATATAGTACAACATTACCTATTGTTACTCTTACATCTGTTCTGGCTTCATCTCTTTCAAAGACATCTCTATATAGGGTTTATCTAACTCATAAACTCACACCGCCGATTGAGCGAGCCACCCGCTGCCCTGACTAATGTCTTCGGTGATTTGCCCGGTGGGAATCATCCTGATGCTGATTGACGGCAGTCGAACAAACAGCCCACCTGACGGTAAGTGGCGACTGTCATTCTTGTGCCTCGTTGCTCGTCGTTGCCGTGATAAGAGAGCTCTCCTCTTACACCCCGTATAAAGAAGGCTATGTCATAGCATTAGGGAAACACCACTGCAGTTAATTCAATCCGAAGTCTATCTGTGCATGGCAGCCATGAACGCTGAAAGCGTACATTCAATGACAATAACCCTACTGTGGCATCGATTGGTAACTTCTCTTGCAGTGATGATCCATCACTTTACTTTTACAGAATCCGTAGGAAGGAATGATTTGGTGAATTGTATTATTACTCCTAAGAGATGTAAAATCTTGATATAATACCCTATACCAAACCGTCCGACAACCAAGAGATAGTATGGATCTCCCTCCTATTGCAGAGGAGACTAGTTTTCTTTTTTTTATTATTGCTAATGGTGGCAGCACACCTGATGGTAAGTGTCACTGCTGCCCATGGACCTTTACAATATCAAGGATATAACTAGGCAGCTGCCTACCAATATAAACTCCAAACCCACCCAATTGGGCTTCCGGCTCTCTCGCTCACCGAACGAAGCGCAATAGCACATTGCTATTACTCATACGTCGATCTTCTGCGAGAGTGTGGTACTACCCCGGACGTACCGGCCCGGGGCTGCAGACAGAGAACTGTCAACAGCGTGGTCCTACCACTATTGAACTAGTCTAGCAGTTCCACTGTTACACAGGTAAAAATTCTTGCCCGGAAAAAATAGAAGCAAATAATTATAGCGTCACTCACGTGTGTGAGAATGGTGCATCTGATCATGTGTATGTTCGTGTGCAGGTGATGCAGCGAAGAGTAGCTCTGCTTCGGGAAACAGCTCCGATGCTGAAGGCGAGTCCACACCAAGATCTTCGCATTCCTCAGACAGAGATTTCTAAACAAGCACAAATATTCAAATTACTGAAAATTTTTAGCATTTAATATGCTTAATTATTTATAAATACCCGATTACGAAACGAAAAATGATGTCACAAGCGGGATTCGAACCCGCACCTATTGGGAATCCGGCCCAACCGTGCTGCCACTTACATAAACATTGTCCGATAGATGGCATACGTCACCTTGAAGACGTAAGATATAATATGAATCGAAATTTGCATGTCCTAAAATAGTTCACGATGGTGTAAGTGGCAGCACGGTTGGGCCGGATTCCCAATAGGTGCGGGTTCGAACCCCGCTTGTGACATCATTTTTCGTTTCGTATCGGGTATTTATAAGCACAAATATTTTATGTTAAAATTTAAAATATTCTTATTTATCTTTAAATGAGCAATTTTTGTATATATTCAGAAATCTCGGCAACGGCTCCAATGATTCTCATGAAATTTATTATGCATATAGGTTTCGGAGGCGATTATTCTTTTTTATTTTATTTTATTTATTGCTTATGGTGTTAAACAAACAAGCAGCACACTTGATAGTGTTACTGCCGGCCATAAACCTTTGCAGGGTATGACTAGGCCGCTGCTGCTAGTTGGGCTTTCGGCTCTCTCGCTGACCAAACAAAGTGCAATAACACATCGCCATTTCTCAGACGTCGATCTTCTGCGAGAGTGTGGTACTACCTCGGACGGACCGGCCCCGGTTGTAGATAGCAAACTGTCAACAGCGCGGTCCCACGACATTTATAGAAAATATCGTTTAGTCAGAGGTTGTAGACTATGAAAATATAATTAGAATACGAAAATAAATTTAGCAACTGCCATCAAAGATAACGATAGCTCAGTTGGTAAATCAAACAGTCACTTAGTTTAGGAAGCCCCAGGATAGTTGGTTTCATAGAAATTTTTGTCAGTCAGTCATATTCTAGAATTTTTTTCATAGGTATACAATTTATTACTTCTTCTTCTACTACAGTGTTGTACAAGACGATTTAAAAATATTGGCAACAAAAACAACAAATAGAATATTAGAATCGTCTCAGCTATATATAAGCTGCTGGGGTCAAGCGTTCTCAGGAAGGGCAAATGACCTACTACACCACGCTGGTCAGGCGGATTGGCATAGTTTAAGTTCAAGATTATCTTACAAAGACGTTATATGAATATTTAATCCCTTAATCATCTATTACGACACCTATAGGCAAGATAGCCTCTTCCATAATGGGAGGGAAATTGGCCTACTATACCACGCTGATCAGACGTGTTGGTATAGGGTTTTGTTACGAGTTTTCCTTCTAATGCATCGGTGTTATATGTATTTTATATCCCTTGGTCGTCTCTTACGATCACCGACGTGTAAGATAGGGGTTGGTAAATTACTCCCTCATCGTCTAGAAAAGGATATTGAAAATATTTTATGCTCGCATGGAATATTTTTTTTACACATGCCCACTTCTCACGAAGGAGATGACATATGCCTACCACTCTACCTGGGCAAAATCTTCGTTATGACGAAGTCATGAAGTCGTTTTCACATGCATCGCATTTCCACCGGATACGAAACTTATATTATGTTTTGTGTGAATTTTTCCTCTCATCATTGAAAAAGCTACCCAATAGTGGACTTATATATAAGCTAAGGACAGAAGAAAGAAATTATTAATGTATAACTTACTTGTAATCTCAATTCATGTTCCAATATAGCATATTTATGTCTCAAAGCAGCAGCCGATACGTGGGTCAAGCGATGTTGTCTGTGCGACGACCCATCCCTTTTATGAACAACCTACATCATAATAATAAGAGTTAATAAGTTTTTCCTACTATTTATAGCATAATCATCGTACATAACAATTGAATTTTTACGTTTTATATTTTATACATATACAGGTTGCCGATTTAATTAGTAGAATCCTTGAAGGTGGTGTATCAGACCATGATACACTATCCAAATCAGTAAAAAAAATAGTACCTAAGGTTTGATTAAGTTGCCATACTGATAAGCCGTCAATACACTTGCACTATAAAAATATGATGTAGGCATATACTCATGCGTGACACTGAACTAGTAGGCAAATAGCCACGCTCTCGCTGCGCTCACCGCCGCACAGCTGGTCGAAATGTACCTACAGGTCAATGTACGCTGACAAACCTACTGTTTTGATAAGAAACAAATCACTTTATCTCGGGATTGGACAGAGCTAGGAGTCTGCAACTAACTTTAATGTTTTTATGACGTCATTCCTACACCTAGTTTAAGTTATTCTAGTAATAAAATCGGCACACTGTGTAATGGGTTAATATATTGTAAATGTTTCTGTGGTGTAGTAAACTACCTTTTGAATAAATAAATAAATCTTTGGATATTTCTACATAGAAATATTTGCCTCGTATAGAAATTTTCGCGTTATTTATTTATCATTTTTGTATATATTTTTTTGTATTTGTGTATATGACGGAGCGACTTCTAAATAGTTAGATTATAATGGTTTTTTTTTTGTGTTAATGTGGATTCAAGAATGGTTTAAATAAAAAATTCTACCCCATATATGGCGGTTGATTGATTTAATCAATGTATTAGTGTATTTTCGTTATAGTAAATTAGGCAGGATTTAAACGTTTAAAATTATTGTTCACGCATCTACAATTTGCAATATTTTTTTTTTTTTTTTTTAAATAGATTATTTAATGCAAAATATTTTTCAAATCAAATTTCTTCAGCTTTATATTAGTAAAATATAGATAATTTAAGCAGAAAGCTGTAATGATTACTTAATTGAACTGAAGCCTACAAGTAATGATTCCTGTCCAAATTATGATTTCAATGACTGCAAAGCAAGCCCCTCAGTAACTCAATTAAACATGAATAACATACCTTATTACTACGACATTAAGATATTTTTATAACCACAACAACTAATGAAGGTTTTCTTAATAATGATCCGAATGACAGGGACATGCATAATAAATGCCGGACCGGACTTGACAATGGATATAGAATTGAATAAAATTCATGCAAAAAATTATAAAATAGTCGCTAGAATTACATGTTCGGAAATAAAGTTTCAGTCCGAAATCGAAGATCATAAGAAAATAAAATAGACTAGTTATGGACAGGGGAGGCATAATTAATAATAAGTCCTAATTACAAGTCTGAGAATATCATGAGGCGATACCGACGACACGTCATTTAGAGGCGACATTAATTTAAGTAAAAAAGAAAGATTAATTAAATTTAATTCTTCGAAGCGAACATTTTTCATATTAGGACAAAATGTCGCATCTATATCACGCGTATAACGGCCGACCAATAAACGAAGAGCAGCTGACAAAATAAATCGATGCGTGCATTCTACTAAAGAGGCGGGACTAATCGATTAGGGTTCAGCATCGGCTCTACGATCCATGTACCTGGTGGTAGGTCTTATCGTCGCAATCGGATGCGTCAATATCGTAGCCGCATCGCGGCGAATCATCGTGCGAATCGACCATGTAAGATTTTTTCGAATCGACGTCAAACATCTTATCGAAAATCCTTTGCGCCTCCATATCGGGACTGTATCGATCTGGGATTGGGTCCTGAAGTTGGAAATGTGTGAACATACACTATTCTTCAACAATTCTGAACTCGTTATAACCTTATACAATTTTACAATTAATATAAATACTTACCAGCACAGTTCTGTCCATGTTATCAGCTCTGACAGTCTCTTCGTAGCAATAATCAGACGGTGGCAGGTGCCAAGGCTCTGAACTTTCTGGACTTGAACTTCTCTCCGGTTTGGTGCTATGAGATTCGCGGTCCGTTCTCCATGGTGAACTGGATGCTCTCGTGTCAACTAAGTCCGGTGGATTAGGTAATGTGACTGACGATGCAGTACTGTCAGGGGGGTGTACTGTTGTAGCCGTTGTCAGATTAAGGGCTTGAAGATTATGTAAAGCAGATGTCGGCAATCGAACATGCCGGACCCCTGGTCGCGTTAATACTGGTTTGAGACCAGCTGGACTTATGAGACGTTGTAATAATAAAGCATTAGTTGTTCCACCTTCGCCACCGCCTACTGTTAATAACTTAGGACCACGATTTGTCACTATAGCAATCTGTTGACCACCTTTCACCATGGATACTGGTAGGATATAGTTCGCAGGCATTAGGACAGCTGTTGCCGGTTTACCGGCTGTACCGCGGGCCACAGTGATCGTCTGACCGTCGGCCACAATAACATTGCGTTGTGGTTGTGGTCTGGGATGCATTACAGGAACTGATGTTTCACTGTCAAATGTCAACCTGCGTACTACTTTACGTGGACTGTCTTCGGGTGAATGACTATCAAGGCAACTTTCATTACAATCACCCTGGGATGTTCCACAGCTGCTATCTTCAGAACCCATTGTGCGACAGGTATCTTCACCATGACACGGACTCATATCACGTCCCGAACGACGAGACCCACCCGAACACTTTTTCCGTTTTGATGAACACCCCGGATTTGAAGGCAAATTGGTTCTTCGACGTGGCGCAGGTTTATTTTTATCTGGAGAATTTTCCACTTGTTCCTTATACTCTGCCAAGATATATAAAATCCTCTGTGTTGTTTGTTCGTCTTCTGCAGGTTTTTGAGTGGATGTCTTAGGAGGCGCTGGCGGTAATTTTAAAGTATTTGGCGGATTGGATGCCGCTTTTGGTCTGGGCTTAGGTTTCGGTTTAGATGGCTTCGGCTGCGGACCAGCGTTGGATGTATTGCTTGTTGTTGGATTAGAAACAGAGGCTGTAGTAGAAGGTTTGACAGTATGAGCTATTTGATGAGTAGAGGACGTAGGCGACTCTACTGTTTCTGTTGAATCTGGTGACCGTGCGAAAGATGATGTTGGAGTAAGATTAGGTACTGTAGTAGTTGGGGTTTTCTTGTTAACATACGCTACACTTAATGGGGGTGTATTGTTTACAGAATATAGGACTTGCTGTGGTTTTTGTGCTGGTGCAGTGTTAATTGATGGAGAACTATCATCAACGGTATCTTTGGGTGGATTTTGCTGCCTCGTAAACGCCGCACTGCTAGATGTTGCTGCTGGCTGAGTCGTAACAGTACCTGTACTCCTTTCTTTGACTTGTTCTAACACTAGATCAAACTCTCTGAGCTGTTCTAAAGTAGATGTGCTCATTTGAGATTCGGGTGATGATTGACTTTCACTTTGTACCTTCACTTGTTTATTAGTTTGTGCTTGAGGTAGCCTAATGGTGGGCTGCCCTATAGGTGGTGCTGCTGTGAGGACAAGTTGTTGGTAAACTGGTTGATTAGCTCCACCAATAACATTGCGTTGTATTTGGAAAAACGAGGGCCTTACTAGTCTGGCTCCACTAACCATTTGAGGATTCTTACTCAGCATAGGTAACTTAATCCTCATCTGAGTTAGAACTGGCTGTGGTTGCGTCGGACTATCACTTGACACGCCCACGTGAGCATTATTTTCTTCGGAAATTTCGGAACTAGATACTGTAGTTTGGGGTACAAGTTTAATTATGGGAGGCTCTATTCCCTCTTGGTTACCCCCAGCTTGGTGTTTTGATCCAGAGTCATCAACAAGATCTGTACTAGGTACAGTTATTAAGTTTATGGTTTGTCCGCCGCCGATGTTTACTGGAATTTGACGAGTGTATATTACGCCACCATGCATGCCCATACTCATGGGCGCAATAGTCTGCTTTAATTGCTGGACTAAATTTGACTGGGCTTGCGAAGTCTGCGGTGACTTTCGTAACAACAGTGGCGGACTGCTCATTTGAGTTATGTGTTCTAAATTTAGAGCATTGTCATTTGACTGGCAATCCGAATTTTCAGAGGTAGATGGTAAATGAGAATCACTATTATTTAATTCGTTCTTCTGGGCTCCTTCTTGAAAAACTTGCTTACCAAAAGCTTGACCAAACTTTGGTAAGCTTGTAGCCTTTTCCGTCACTGTGGTTTTATTTGACGATTGTATAAACTTTGCATAATTCTCTTCGTACACAGATCGTGATTTTATTTCTTGCTGAGAGTTTTCTTTATTCGGCACATTATTAGGCGCACTAGTCGTTGTCCTCAACTCTTGGGGTTCTGACGTTTTAGGCTGTGTCTGTTGAAGACTTGGAGACTCTATCGGTTGTAACCTTAAGACCATACCTCGCTGATTAGGAGCATTTAACTGAATAGCCTTCCCGTCAGCAGATTTGCAAACAAACTGCAACATTTTTTGTTCATTAGATCCCTGCACATTGGAAAGATTTGTTAATAAATTAACTTTTCTTAGGAGTTGACCAGTGTTGGCATTCTTTTGGCTTCCAGTATTAACAATATGAAGAAGCGGATTGCCTTGTTGTAGCCCCGTATCGACAAGGGATAATCCACTAAATGAATTCGTTTGCGGCATAGATGTACTATTAGATGTGGCTCCAGCACTATTAGCCTTATTTTGGACAATGTGTAAAACGGGTGTAGCATTCGGTGTATTATTACTGCATGGCTGACCGTTTTCGAGCAGCGTAATTTGGTTGGCAGTATTCTTGCCCTGTACTATGTGCAATACTTGTGAAGTAACCTGTGAGGAGTTAGTCGTATTTTGTTGATTATTTTCCGATGTGTTCGTCTGACTTAAGGGTGGAGGTAGTATTTGGGCAAAAGCTTGTTGTAACGCCATAGCATTGATTTGAGTCGTCTTTGGAAACGAATTTATTGGTGGTGTGGTGCCTACAGCACTTTGACGTAATTTCTGAGAAATTATATTCACAAGGGCATGGGCTCTAGCATTATTTAAGCTATCTGCGGAAGTAGTTATACCAGCAGCGTTCATAGCATGTGCTATCTGATCAGATTTCTCCGGTACACCATTCTGCTCATCATGGCAATTCTGTTGTTGCTGTTGATTTTGCTGCGAAATTTGTATCTGTTGACTTTGTTGTTGAATATGCACTTGATGATCGTGTCGTAAATGTGGTACTTGCTGACTTTGATGTTGACCTTGGTTTTGTTGGCTTTGTTGTGACATCTGATTTTGTTGGCTTTGTTGTGACATCTGATTTTGTTGTTGCAGATGCTGATTTTGTTGTTGTTGCTGATTGTATTGCTGAACCTGCACTTTTTGGTTTTGATGCGTTAACTGATCCCGTTGTGAGAATTGTGCTTGCTGATTTTGTTGCGCGAGATGTACTTGGTGATTTTGATGTGAATGCATTTGATGAAGTGGAAACGTCTGAAAATCAGATTGCTTTTCCGTTGATTTAAAAATTATATCTGCGTTCGCCTCTGGCATAGCTGGTACTGGTGGCGGATTTGCATCGTATGAGTATACCATACTATCAACAAAGCTATTGCTGTCCATAGAATATGGTTCATTATTGGGTATCCCATAATCATCGTTAACTTCATCACTTATATCTGGTTCTTCTTTTATTTCTTCTTTGATCTCTTCTTTTATATTTTCAATGATAACATCAGTATGTAATAATCTGTCCGTATCCTGAGAAGCCACAGACATGTTATGATGTTGTGCATAGTCTTGCAAAGGAAGCCTTATGTCAGCAGTTGTTAGTTCCGTGTATTCTGTTTTGATGACCGATTGTGGATCGTCGTTGGGACTATTTTCTGAAGAGCATGGTGAAGGACTAGCATTCGACACTTGAGTAACCCTTGGGTCACATGTCATAGGATTTTGCGCCGCCGCGCTAACAGGCATTTGTCCGACTTGCACTACTTGAACACAAAACTCTACAGGTAATGGTTCTATAGACTTTGGAAGGTTAAATCCAAATGGAAAATTGGATTTATCAACTGTTCTTATAAAAATATCGTCATCTTTCTCGCTTTGTTTAATCCATTCATTACTCAATTCAACCATGGTTTTCTTAAAAAACGATCTGACTTTATTTTTAAGTTGAATGCATTTATAATTGCGTTCTATTTTTTCTAAATCGTTTCTACTATCTGGCAGACTATTACAATACTCATAATTTCTGGATAGTAAAAGCGGCTGATTTTGTTTTACGTCCGACAGAGTCGCAGCCGAAAATTTGCAACCACCATAGTCTTTTGAATTTTGTATGACTCTGTCGGACCGCTCACCAAAACCCATTTGAAAATTTGTTTCAGCGCTTTCACTTATATTTCGTGATGCAGAATAATCTAAATCACTATAGTCAAATGCTATTTCTGCCGCCAGTGTCTGCTGCAAGGGGTCGTAATGCGTTCTAGTAGCAATATTTGTATCAGTAAACAAGTTCTCATCAACGTGAACATCAGGTTTTCCTATGCAACAGTTACCTTTAATAGGCCAACATTTCAATGTTTTGTATACGTCTATACATTCTTTATGAAATGGACGTGAATATGAAAATTTTACTGAATTGCAATAATCCAATAAATATTTAAATTCTTTGCTATACGCATTGGCAGCTAAGACAGCTGCAGTCAATTTAGGTGTGTCAATATTTTTACCCTTTCGGTACTTCTTTTCAGATGTTCTTACATCTGCCATATCACATTTGCGTTTTAAACTTTTCGTTTTAGGTTTTTTGTCATTGTACCAATTATGATTACTTAAAGAACCCTCCAAGTACTTTTTAGAATATGTTGCCCGAGGCTTATTTAATCTAATCTCTATTTCTGTAACATTTCCAAACTCATCAATGTCCTGTATTACTTCGAGTATATCATCAGATGATTGAATAAACTCATTAGCTTCTTCATTAGATACACTTGGCTCTGATGTACATTTATCGTATCCTTGGACCTTTAGCTTCTTATCATCATGTTGATCATCTATTTGCATTAATTTCTGCAGCTCGGATTGCTTGATGCAACAAATTCGGAGCTCATCAAATTCTAAATTGTCTTCATCTATAATTAATATTTGTTTATCATCTTCACAGTTAGGTCCATCTAGAACAATTCGAGCGATTTCCCGGTTCAGTTCATCATTACTACGTATTTCAACAATATCTTCTACTTCATCATTTCGTATATCATTTAATAGGATACCATTCTCATTCACCGTTACCGAAATAGTATTTCTTCTATCGTGAAGTGTTAATTCATTTTTACTCAATAGTTTAGTTTTATTATTAGTATGTTGTACATCTTTAAGCTCAGGAGTTTTTTTATGATCAATAACATCAAGTATTTCAACTAAATCATTACATATGTCTTTTCTTTTATCAGCTCCGACAACAATTTCAGCAAGAGTAACTTCAAGTAAATCGTCTCTATGCGTTTTAACAGAATCGTCTAATGTATTATTAGCAAATATTTCAACATCATCCTTATTACATGTAAGAACGTTATCAGTCATACGATCAGTTTTTCTACAATCTCCTTCGACGATGTTTTCTCGATTGGTAAACGTAGGATATTTATCAAGTAATTCTAACAAGTCATTCTCTATAATATCTGCAGGTGTTGCTTTAGTATTAATTTCGTTATGGCTGTGATCTGATGGAGATACATATACTTCCAATGGTTGAGTGTGTTCTAGGTGATCATTTGTAGCATTACCCGATACTATATGAGCAAGCTCTAACTCTAGTTTTTGATCACAACATATATCGTGCCTACTTTCGACTAAATTGTTCGATTTTGCTTCCACTTGATAACTACTATAAGATAAGTTTTTCTTAGAAGCTTGAATTTTATTACAACATACAGATTCATTTTTCAATTTATTTATAGACATTATTTGAGCATTCTCATTTTTTAGTACTTGAATTAAATCAACACACGAGTTATTTAGTACACACGAATTCACATTTATATTATCACTATTTTTATTTAAAGGGCTTTTACTTTTATGTTTATCCGGAATTGTGATATTCTCATCATCGATTGAGGAAGACTTTTTTTCATATAGTTTATTACAATCACTAGCGACCTCAAATTTCTCCGAATCACTACGCGAAATATAAGACTCTTCTTGAATAGATGTACTTATGCTTATTTTAGTATTCTCTTCAAAAGATAAGGTTACTTCACTAAATCCAGGTATTCTATTGCCTTGGTTAACGTGTGTTCTCCCATTATTTCCAGCTATTTGATCCTCAACCAGCACATTGATATCTGCCTTAGTAAATTGGTCGTGTATAACTTTTTTAATATCACAGTTATTTTGAATTGGTTCATGGAAGTCAAACATTTTCTCTAATTTACTAGAAATGTCCTCAAAAATGTCTTCGTGAGTTTTTTGTTCTTGCTCTGTAATGACATTATTGGGAATATTACCATGTAGAATTTCCATGTCACTGTTAGGGCCATTTGTCTTATCTCTAATAGCTTTCTCTTTAATTTCTACTAATTGTGTTTTTGTTATATTGTCTCGACAGCATTCTTCACTAGAAACCTGGGTCGCCTGTTCAAATGAACGATTATAAATGCTATTGGCAGAAGCAACAGTAGTGAACTCTGGTGAATGGGCATTAGAACAACTGACAATATTGATATTCTGTTGCGACTCATTATCGAAAAAATGTTTATAATTGACATCTCGCAATGACTTAGTACTGACAACTGTATTGTGCTGAGTACAAACAGTACTAAGTTTCGCTTCAAATTTTCTCACATCTTGGTCATTATAATTGCCAGAAGATAGCACTTGTGTGTTATTTGTGGATATAACAGAATCGATTTCTTGATTATCAAAAATTGCATGGGTATTCAATTTGACACTTTGCCCTCCCAAAGCTTTAGTCTGTGAAATAAATCCTTCATCATTCATGAAATTGTTATCAGTCACTGTTGAGTCAGAAATTAAGATTCCATAAGTGTTATTTTCTGAAATGTTATTTATTTGATTGTCAAATGTTTCGGTTTTAGTGTGCAATAATTTGGATATGTCTGACACAATAATAGCATTATTATGTACATTTTGTTTTTTAATCACATTCAAACTACAATTTTCATCATTTGAGGCATTTGTTTGCCCGTTATCTTGAGGATCTAAATGCACATTGATGTTGTTAACACTGGGATTTTCCCAGTCACTTTTATTATCTTGTGATGTACTTTTCGATATTTCTCGTTCATTTAGATCTTTTATGACCTTCGTATCAGTGCTATTTATGAAATCTTCATTACGGTAAGACTCTGGAAATAAAGTTTTAGGTACTTCTAACAATGCCTCAGCGTCCGTTACTTCAAAGGTTTTTCTAACATTAAATTCGTTCGTCTCAAATGAATCATTACACTCTTCAAACCTTGCATTTTTATCACCTATTGGTTTCACAATTTCACTTGAACTGTTTTCTTCATCTTGGTATTGATTTTGTTTCGTAGTGTCAGAACTTATAGCGACTTTCTCTTCCAGAGGCACAGGTGTCTGGAAATCGGAATTATTTAACAGTCCCATCTTTTTTTTATCTTTATCTATGGCCAAAACAGTTTTTACTTCTGAGTCTGTGTGTTTTAGTTCGGTATATACCTGCTTAAGTTTTAAATGCTCCTTTAACATTAAATGACTACTTGGATGTGCACGAGTGTGGAATGTATCTTTGCCTTGACCTATTATATCATTGGATATAGAAAATGTACAACTGGTCTCAGTTGTATCAACAGATTGTGCTCTTTGTTTAATATCCATTCTTGAAATATTCTTAGAAGATGACTTTTGATGATAGTATGAACTATGTCGGCATTTATGATCAAAACTCGTAAACTTACTCTTCTTTGAAATTTTGCATACCTCTAGGATATTATCTAAAGACTTTCGTTTCAAATTATTATGTAATGTTGGAATGGCAGCATACATAGGTTTCAAGATATCTATATTAGAAATATCTTGTATAAAGTTTGTAATTATGGTGACTAGGCTAGGTACACAAGATTTTCGTTCACAAAAGTCAGCATTATTAATTCCAGTATCTGTAGCTGAACTAGGTTCGTATCTAATACTGTTTGTAGAACCTACACTTTTAAGATTATCAACGTCTTCATTAAAACCATTAGATTTAAATTGAATTTGTAACTGGGGTTTTGTCAGAAACCACTGAGCTTCACAATTTGATGACTCCTGGTTCTGATGTACATTTTTGTCAGTGTTCTGACAGTATAATGTTACAATGCTCTGATATACTTCCATCACTGGTGAAGTACAATCTTTAGATAACAGTTTATCAATACTATAATCATTCAAAATGGAGTAGGAATTACTCCGAGATAATGATTGGGTAAAAGATAAACATGTGTCAATGTCTTCTTCAAAATTATTTTCTTGTCCTAACATTGCAGAATTCAGCTTAATGTCCACCTCAGATAGTGATAACTCTGATTTTTTTAAAGTATTACCTTGATTAGCATCACAACGAACTAATTTAACAGCACACCGTTTCAAGTTTGTATATTTTTTTACTAACTCATCGCACCTAGATAGTTTTACAAAACATTTTAGATCAGTAATTGGGGTAATTGGTATTTTCTCAAGATCTTCATTGTAGTTAACAACATTAGATAACTCTTCAACAGGTGTAACTGTAGTATCCATTAAAAACTCATCTTCAGTTGCATTTGCACCAAGTAAAGCTGGCTTATCAAGTACTTCCAATCCACCGTCAATTATACCCAGATCCTTTAAAAGTTCATTTTTTAAATGCTGAATTTTTTCTTCACTTGCCTTGCTGACTGATTCACTATTATTTACGTTAAGTACATCATTAGATGCATCATCAACTTCAATTACTTCAGCTATAGTCGATTTACGTTTCCTTATAGTTAATCCTTTAGGTAACTGAGATATGAGCTGCTCTGCGCTTTGCTTTATATTCACAAGAGCAGGCATATGAATATGTTCTGAAGATATGTTATCTGGAATTATAACTTCTTCTTCTGATGGCTTTATATCATTACATTTTAAGAGTTGGGAATTTTTTAAATCAGGTAATAACTTCTCTCTTTTTAATTTGACAACACATTTTTTATTAAAAACCTTTTGATGATCCTCGTGATTATTTTGCTTCGTCGGTATTTTATACCTACCAAATTCAGTTTGAAAATATTGCATACCATCGTCATCTTCATCATCGCTCAACAAATTAATAGTTTCAATACTACCATTAGTTTTAGTAGATTTTGTTGAATGTATAGATATCTTCTGTATTACATTTTCAGTCTGAGATTTATTCAATGTAGACACTTGCTTTATGTTTAAAGTATATCGATTTTCATTAGATAAATTCTTCATAAACACAGATTTGAGGACCGGATCAGAAAATAAAGTATCAATATCAAAATCAACCTGAGCGCGAACAGTAGCTCTAAACGATCTTCCATTCGGTAGTTTAATACGTACACATTTCTTTAATGGATCATCCGTAGTACAGCTTGGTAAATATTCTATTTTCAAGCCATCGAAAATAGATTGTGATATATCCTCTTTTGGCTCCATCGCTACTGCAGCATTATCATTATTTTTCACTTTCCTGTTTTCATTATTTACGTCATCATCATTATCTAGACAAATCACTTCAGGTTCTTCCATTTTGTCTTCCTCTTGTTTCTCTGAATGCTTTACTTCGTTTTGTGTTGTTAAACTACATAAAGTGTTATCAACAAGCATATTTTTACATAAAGTAGGTTCACTCAATTTATTGGAATTATCGATTTGTTTCAAATTATTCAATTGTTGTTCTTCACTTTTTGATGTTGTATAATCTTCTTTTATGATAGATTTCTCATTATTTTTCTTTTTATTGTCTAATTGGTATGAGTTTATATTCCACTCTCTTGACGGACACTCTCTCTCATACTGTTTGTATTTTTCATTGTTTGTATTTTCCTCCAACATTTCTTCACAAGATGTACTGCCTGGTGCACGTTTATTATTATCAGACGGCTTTGCTTCTTGTAACGGTATATTATTACTAGCTTGTATAGAAAGAGAAGACCGATTATCAAGTTGACTAATTATTGGAGTTATAAGATGAGTTTCGACTAGGGATATTTTATCAGTTTCAGGTTGACCTAAGGTTGGTAAAATAAAGTCGGCTTCCATATGTTTTGATAATAGAGATATTGGAGATAAAGTATTAGTATCATATTGAATGATTGATGGACTAGATGGATAGTCCTTGTTAATTTGTGTCAAATCTGGTGAAGAAGTTTCATTAATTGGAACTACGTTCGCATTATCTTCATTAATTGGAACTATGTTCGCATTATCCTCATCAACATCAACCAAATTGCTAGATTTCTGGTTATCATTAGGTATACTTAAAGAATCGTCCAAAACGTTCCTTTTTTCATTTATCCCATGAGCACCAATTAACATTTCAGATGACCCTGTGTTCAAGTTTGTGGACTTTGTGTCTTGTTCTAAACTCACAATATTTGGTACTACTTCTGTTATAAGAGAATTTAGCTCATTAATTACCAAGGATTTTTCTCCTAATACATTCTCATTTTTAGGTTCTATTTGATTGTTATCAGTAAGTTTATAAGAATTCTTTGAGGTCTGCCTAGTAATTCTCTTTTCAATATCTTTCGTTCCCCAACTATTATCTTGAGACTTTTTGGGCTTTCGCTTCTTTTTTATTACCTTCTTGTCTTTAGTGATAATACTTACTTCACTGTTTATTTTACAAGGTTTTGCAGATACTTTATCAACTTCCAGGCTTGATGATTTAGCCGTATGCGAATTTAACTTATGCGATGCTCGTGATAAAATACGCCGACACGTAGATCTTTCTTTATTTTCTTTATAATTCTCGCTAATGGTCCCATCGCCTAAATTTAAAGTTTTAATTTCATCATTGACACTCGAGTCTATTTTAGAGTCAAGATTGTTATTGTCAACGACACACGCGGGCACTTTGACTATCGATATCGAATTATGGCACTTTTCTGGAACTGTATCAGTTTCAATTTTTTTGATTTGCAATGGTGTGTAACTCAGAGCAATTGGCTTGTTGTTGCTACAATGATAAATTTGCCTATTCAAAATAGCCTTTCGCTTATTATTCAATCTCTCAATATCGGCATTCTTTTTGATTTCCAGTTCGAACGCGACCCTTGGGCATTTATTACTCTTTGAATCAATATTTTCATTGACACTATTTTTTTGTTTATCTTGTACCTCTGATAATACTTTCCTTTCAATGCTCTTGTTGAAATTAACATCTTTCTCATTAGAGGTAATACCACACCATAATAGATCTTTTGGAAGTGTGTGTATTGTTGCAATATCAGTTATGGTCGTTTGTTTGTCGTTGCTGATGGATTCAAGAGAGACTGATGATGTGACTTGTGCTTTATTTATTTTAGAAGGACTTTTCACTATTGACTCATTTACTGTAGAAGTAGTAATAGCGCTTCCTATGATCACGGGGTTGACAACAGGCGCTGCAAACTGTGTTGTTTGATATACAGCTATATTTGGATGACTATTGAAAGTTACAAATGTCGGTTGCGATGATTCTGCAGGAATAGCTTGCACACAAGGCTGGTAAACTAACTCAGAACCCACAAGAACTACATTTTGCAAAGCAGTTTGTTGCGGCATTGTTATATATGTTGCTACATTATCGATGCGACTTTCTTGTATTTTGTTCGGCGGTATAACAACGGTTGCCGGCATTTGATGGTTAATATTAGTTATTTTATTACTGCTGGTCATACTTGGTCCTACAGGGTATTCAACTCGATTACAAATTGTTTTGATGTTAACATACCCACTTGATTGTTGAATTGGAAATATAGAATCGAAAACAACTTTATTGGATGAAGCATCTTGTGCGAGTTTCTTTAAAGGTGGCTTAATCAAAACAGAATTCACAGGTGGTACTTCACTGATTTGCTTTTCATGCTGAATATCTGTCCGTACATTCATTTGCTTTTCATGCTGAATATCTGTCCGTACATTAATTTTTTCATGCTGAATATCTGTCTGTACATTCATTTGCTTTTCATGCTGAATATCTGTACTATTATTCATGCCCACAAACCCCTTAGCATCATTTGCGTAAGAAATTGGTGTAGTATATTTGTATATGTCATCATCTGATGATAATTCTCCAATTTCCTGTCTCAGATCATCGTCCATTAATTCTTCTATTAAATCATAGTCAGAATTGGGTATACCAGAAATAAACGGATCATCTCGTTTCACTAGAGAACAAGTGAACTGTTGCTGTTTCAATACTACTGTAGGTTTTGCTGAGCATGTAATGACTTTGGGTCTATTGTCAGTTACAATTTTCTTTGGTGTTTCAGTCAGCAACATCTTGTCTTTGGTATACTGAGCTTTTAATTGCAACTTTATTTGCTCCGCTGTCTGATTCATGTAGGCATTATTTACAGTAGATTGCAGATTCGCTTCAGAGTTTGTTTGAATTAGAAATTTTGGATCTTTAGAAGTTACTACAGATGATTGCAAATTCGCTTCAGAGGTAGTTTGAATTAGAGATTTTGGATCTTTTGAAGTTACTACAGAAGATCGCAGATTAGCTTCAGTGTTAGTTTGAATTAAAAATTTTGGATCTTTAGAAGTTACTTTGGAAATTTTTTGTTTGGTGTTTTTAGAGTCAGTATTTAATCGCCTTAAAATATTAGGATTTCTGTGTTCAGTCACAGGATCAGAGTTTAATTTCTCTTTAATCACATGATCATCATTAGCTGTTATTAATTTACTATTTAAAACAGATGACGTCCTTTCAACCGTGTGCTTTGGTAGGCTATTTTCAAAAGCCCTTCCATATATGTCGTTACTTAGTGCCATATCAAGTGCATTGGGGCCTCTACTTGGAGTTTTGTGTTTTAAAATTGCATCCATAACACTTTCCCAGTCAGTCTGTTTATTTTCCTCTCGTTTAACATTTACACCAGACTTAACACTCCTACCTTCACTGTCAATAACTTCTACTTTTTGTATTTTGTTATACTTGTAATCTAAGTTCTTAGAGTGTGACAGCTCAGTCTTCACTATAATAGGTTTACCCAATGATTTATTATCACTAGAAGGGTGTATAGTCAAACTATGTTTGGGTTTATTTGTAACTATTACTGATTTATTATCTGATACTCTTGTGCTTACAGAACTTGTAATATTATTTATTGGAAAAATGCTATTAGTGCTAGTTTGTGGAGGTACTCTCAGGGCATCAACTATTGGCTTGGTCAAATTCTGTTTGCTCTGCTGTCGAAGTAGTAACAAAATATCTTGTTGATCCCTTTCTGTCAAAGATGTCTGTTTATGTGATACTGCAGATGATGTATCCTGTAGTTGTTCAATATGAGCATTGTTGTATTGTTTGTTTGGTGTTTTATTTAAGATTGGACTAGACTGAGGCAAACCTAAATTACTAGTTTTATTTGTTAATATTGTAGTATCTTCCCTAGGTGAAGTTTTTTTTATAACTGTTTGATTAACATTAAGTCCAGCATTTTTTATTGCTGAATTACACATATTCTGCATAGCCAATTTAGCATTTTTATGTTCTGTAATAACCCTGTCCAAGTCTGTTCTATTAGACTGGCTCTGTTGCTTGTGATAATGGCGTTCTACTGATTGTTTAGCTTTTATATCATTTGTTAGTAGGTTGCTCTTATAATAATTAAGACGAGAGAATGTATTAGGTGCATGTTCAGGCAGTTTGACTGGTTTGGCACTTGGGATCAATTTAGGTTCAGGCCTTGGTACTACGGGGGTTACTTTGCTAATAGGTTTTAATTCTTTCTTGGTGGAAGTATGTCCATAATAGTAACCAGTGCCAGCGTTAATAGATTCTTGCAATTCCTTAACAAAATCATCAAACTTCTTTTGGTGATTAACCTTACTTGGATCAGGTAAAGGATTACTTATATGATTTTCATTGGTTTTTGAATCACTAATCGTAGTAGGCTCATGTGATTGTAGTCTATCAATGGTATAATTAAGTACTTTAGTACCAGCTGGAATAGCGTTACTGTATACATTAGATTTGCGACTATATTGTATGACAGGACGAGGCATGTAGTCTTCTTTATTTACAAGGCTATTATTTACTTTACTTGTTTCAAGCACTTGTTCTGACTGAGATTTATTCACAATAGGTCTAGACTGCTGATTCGACAAATCTCGTGGAGTTACTGGTTTTGCTTGCATATCATATTGTTGAGGGTTACTGCTAACATTTTTAGGTCGTCTAAACTGTATTAGTTTTGCTATTCTATTTTTAACACTTTCTCTAACTTCTGTTAATGTTTGTTGTGAAATATCAGTATTAGTACAATTCAAATTAAGCTTACTCTCAATTCTGTCATTGTCAGAATGGTTAATTCTGCTATTTCTATTCACTTCATTATTCTTCTTTGGACATATCGTGTCAATCCTTTTTTTAGCTGATTTTAACTCATCCATAGAGTATAATCCATCAAACAGGACCTCAGTTTCAGTGCCTTCAAAAGTGGAGTTGATGGATGATTTACCTTGACTATCATAATCACTATCACTCACAGCAGGTGTTGCTGGTACTTCAGGATTACCAAGTTTCGTAACTTTCATACCAATAAGACTTGATAAGGAAGAGACTGAGTGAATCTTCTCTTTCTGTGCATCTTTTTGTTTACGTTCTTTCTTTTCTTTTTTCTCCCTCTTCCTATCCTTATCCTTTGCTTCTTTTTTTCGTTCAGAACCATGTTTCTTCCTCTCATTTCCCTCAGCGCCATGGTTTTCTGCTTTATGTAAATTCTGATCTTTATTTTGAACCATATTGACAGTGTTGTTTCTCTGAAAGCTTTCATCTGTGATATCAAGAGGATCTTTTAACTTGGTCTTTGTTTTTGATTTAACTTCTTTACTTCTTTCTTTGCTGTGTGGCCTTTCCTTTTTCTTTTCTACTCTTTTAGGTTCTGTTCCTGTGTTTAGAGGATCTTCTTCCTCACAGGAGGATGAATATATTTTCCTAGACTTTTTCTTGGCTTTTGAAAGTGATTCTGCATCAACATAGTTTGAATGTGCACTATCTGTACGTTCAGGATCATATGCATCTTCCCAAATCTCTTCAGGTTCTTGAAATTCAACAAGATGTTCATAACCTGTTAATAAAAATAGAATAACATTAGCAATAAGTCGTGAGATTAGGCAGCAGCATTTTCCTGGGCAAGAGTAACAGCGATCGCCAATCATCTCCTTTTGGGCTACATTATGAGATGGGCGAATCAGTCGAGGATGTCAAGCACCTATGACAAGTGATATAGGTAATCATCAATAACATAACCTTTAGGTTTATCTTCATAATGTCATCATTTCTTACCTCTGGATAGGAGTCGTAAAAACCGGATGATGAATCATCAGATCGGGTAGCAACGCTCTCCTGGGAATCTCTTAAAACTAACTGGCATTGCCAAACTACCTGCTAAGCGTCGTGATATCCCCTACTTTGTGAGATCTTTGCCAACAGTGCATGTCAATGGATGGCCCATTGTAATGTTATATGTGTAAGAGAGCAAATACAAGAGTAAATTAAATACTTGTTAATTGTTACCCTTTTCAATGCCGTAATAGAGGTCGTTGTCATCGTCTTCCTCTTCAGGCAAGTGTTGGTATTGTCGCAGGTCAAGGTTCAAATACTTGAGCTCGGTAGTAAGTGCACGTGTACCAAAATTAGTGCGTTGCATGTATGTGCGGCAATTTTCCAATAATAGGTTCCTGGAATTAAATGACTTTTTTATTGCCTTCGATATAGACAAGCCACTCCAGTTAATGGTATGGTGAGGGCACATCCAGGTCACAGCTTATCATACATCGTGTGAAATTTGAGTGGAGATGAAGTTGAGGGTAATGCTGGGGAGGACTTTAATAACGTTTAAGGCGATCTGTGCGACACCCACTTCGGTTTCCAGAAGGGGCGAATAGCGGCCTGATGATAACGATTATGCGTCTGAAGCTTGTGGTCGCGGTTATCGGCAGAGCTGTTCGTAGCGTCTTTAGACCTTGACAACGCATTCGACATTCTGCCATTCAGTTAGATCAGGAAGAGACGGCGTCATCACAGGGTGCCTCAGGTATAGTAGATCTACGTGGACCGAGTAGGGGGCATACATTATATGTAGGCCCATGTCCTACGTTGTCCCATAGGGGTCGGTCTTAGTCCAACTTAGTGGAAAATGGCCTAATCCTTGAAACTACCATTCTTCAACAGAAAATAGATGTCAGAGTAATAAAAATCAATGTTTGGTCTGAGCATATAATTTTGTTACTTTGCTTTATTTGGTGTGCAAGTGATCCCAGAGTTCCAAACAGATCTTTATGGTAGGCAGCGACCTGGCGGTGCCTCTGGTATATAAATAGCATAATCTATAATACCAACCTGTTCATGTCCCAGGAAAGTGTCTTCAATCTAGGTCCTGACAACAAGACAGCAATATCTTGACACAGTTCAGCACTGAGACCTATGGCTTCTCCTTCATTGAGGATGGCGGTGGACAACACATTTGCTTGGTGTTGAGTCTGTTTAAGTTTTAGAGTCTCTGAAGTCTTCACAAAGTTGGTCTGCGATCGACTATCGCCAGCCCAGGAGCCAAATTCTGAGGTAATTGTTTCTACTTTTGGTTCATTGTCCTAAAAATTTAAATATAAACATTATCAAAAATACTCTGATTGTGTTAGTTAGGAAGGGAAAGGCGGGACAATCTATATATATATATATATATATATATATATATATATAGAGAGAGATTTCCACCTATGTATTGACTCATCACAATATCTCTGAAACCATAAGGCCTAGAAGACTTTAAATTTGGTAGGAATATTCCTATCGCCGAATAAAGGTCAGCTAAGAACGGATTTTATTGAAAATTCCACCCCTAAAGGGGATGGGTGTCAACCACAGAGCAAATACATTGAGGAGACGGCCTAAGTTACTGTGCACTGTGATTCTCAAGTAGGCCTTGGCGTCATCACGTTAACATCAATAGTAGGCGTGGCCTATTAGTTTGCTGTCGTCGCTGCCGGTGTTCGTACGGTGCATACAATTATATTTTTGGTGTATTTTTATGTTATTACGAAGAAATCCATGAAGTGTTGTGTTTTATCATGTGAAAACTACTCCGATAAACGTTCAGATGCTATGGAACAAATCACATTTCATTTGTAAGTATATTTATTCATAATTTATCAAAATAATTTCTAGAAAAATCTTTTGGCGGTATCATGTTCAAAAATAATTTTACTCAACGTTAGATGGCACCACTTTGCGTAATAGGACCTAGAACTATAAAAGCACATAAAGTTCAAACTATTAAGATTATCGTAATAACTAATAACCATGAGTATTAAAATTTATACCCAAAGACTTTTACCTCGACACAAATATGAGTTTTATATGTAGTTAATAATTATTTTGTAAGCAATATGCCAGCTGTCGTAAACTATGAAGAACCATAAAAGTGTCAAAATTCCAGGGTTGTAATTACAATATAATTATAACATTCGGATTTTTCATCAAAGAAAAATATTTTTTTACACTACTTTAAATGAACCTATTATAATTATACTCGTTCCAACCATTTATTTTACTTTTGACACATGCTTTAGGACGTAACTGTTTCATTATACGCAATTATTAACTTTGAAACGAGTGAACAGAGAAATATATAAACTGCCCAATAATATTTATATATCTTAATTATTACCCACTAAATACATTAATATGCCGTAAATAGCTCTATTCATAAAATTTAAGTGATAATTCATTTCCGTTATAAAAAAAGTTACGTTCTATCGCATCTAGTGACAGGATCAAAAGTATTCGGTGCAAACTAATGAATCGCAAATAATCGATTACACTTATTTGCAGTTAAGTCAGCTGACAACTGAGTTTTGAATTGTTGTAATAGACAACACGTTAAAATTGTATCAGGGAGATATAAAAATCTTCTCATCATACCTATAACATGAAATAAAACAACCAAAATATTTTAATATTATTTTATTATAACGAATCGTCGGATTCTTCATACGAACTCGAATCGTCGCTTGAATCATCTGCAGTGTTTATTATTAACTCTTGTGTAGGTATGTTGTCAAATTCAATTTCCCGATCCCAATCAGAGAATATTATATTTTTTGTCTTGTTGACGACACTCGCCCAGTTTTCAGGCGTCACACTAGCACATGCGTTTTTTAAAAGTTCAAGCATTTTATTTGCTGTGAAAGGAGGAGTTGTATTGTTTCTTGCGGCGTGTCCTTTGACTTGTGCCCAGATCATTTCAATTGGATTATATTGACAGTGGTACGGAGGAATTCTGATTACAACATGCCCATATTCTGCTGCCATTTCGTCGATGACATATCGTTTTGGCTGCTTTTTACTTTTTAATATTTTAAGTAATTCTACTTTTAGTAGGAATTCGTCCACATCTTCCCCATTATCACGAAGCCAGTTTATAATCTCGTGTTTTTTGTTGGCCTGTGTTGGCATTTTATTAATTTGGCGAGAGTGATAGGGTGCATTATCAATAAATATTGTTGATGGCTCTTCAAGTGACGTAAGCATTTTTCTGAACCACTTTTCATACACGTCCGCATTCATCTCCTCATGATAGTCTCCTGTTTTTTTTTATTTGAACGCTAACAGAGCGTCTGGTACAAATCCCTTTGTAGTTCCCGCATGGCAAATGATGAGGCGTTCACCTTTCCCCATTGGCACTGCAGAAGTAGAAGCAGCAGTATCATCAGTCCAACCTTTTGGTATGGAATGATTGGCATTGAGCCAAGTTTCATCTGTGAAAACGACCAGTCTTCTATTTTCTTCGCTTGTCTTAAAAATTCACAGCGAGACAAGGCTATATCACGACGTTCCATCAAATTTTTTCTTTTGTCGGATTTCTTATACAAGAACCCGATTTGGTGCAGCACCTTTGACAAAGAAGATTTTTGACCACGAAACAAGCCACAATTTCGTAGAGACGCTACTAGTTTTTTCAAAGTAGGAATCTCTTTGCTTGTGTAATAATTGTATATATGACGACGAATAGCATCAGTATCAAAACTGTCAATTGCTGTCACTTTACGGGGCTGACGTTTTTCTTAGGCGTAGATAGCTTGTTCTGTTCAATACCACTACTACCATAGGCTTCTTTAGTGATTTTCGCCACCGTTGGAGCACTAATACCTAATGCTGCTGCAACACGGTCTCTAACTTGGGTTACTGGTATAAGGAATCCGCCATTGCGGCTTTCCTTTTCAAAAAATTCAAGAAGCCGCAGCACTAACTCTCTGGATTGTCCTTTAAGCACCATACCTTTCGGTATTTTGCAAGTAAAATCTTACTGGGAGGAACGATACGCTCAACTCAATCAAAGTAAGAACAATGAAATCAATACGGTGGAATATAAATACTCAACACAGCATATGAAAAATATGAAAGAGCACTCAGCGAACAGAAATGTGACTAGCACGGGAGTCTTGTTGCGAGTGACAGACAACACAACAAAATGGCGTCGCCGGCGCGCCGTTCAGTGTTGCCAATTCGGCTTAAAAAAAAAGGGGTAGGCTGGATGAGAAAATTAGTGATTTACTACCGCAGACGAGGGCGCCATTGTCTCTAAGTAAAGTTTGGAGCAGCGGACCCCGCTTAATGGAAAAATGCTTCATAAAGTAGTTATTTTTTATTTTGCAAAGTACAAAGTAAAATATTTTGGGAGGACTGAATTAGTGGGTATGCAAAAATTAATGTGCCCAAATAACAAATATATTTACAGAAGTGAAGCTTTTAAATAATATGAAATATGTATTTAAGCAAAAATAAAATATCCGTGTTAAATCAATTAAAAGTTCTTCCTGACTAAAATCGATTATTACAAAACATAGTATCCGTAATACATTGGTACAACACTAATTGATCAGAATTCGACCTGTCAAAAGTAAAATAAATGGTTGGAACGAGTATAAACTGTAAATTTTGTACATACATACATACATATCATCACGCCATATCCCTTGCAGGGTAGGCAGAGAGAACAGAGTGCCAGAGAACTCTATCTCTGCATACTTCACTCGCTTCCTCAACATTCATAATTCTCTTCATACACGCTCGCCGGTTTCGGAGACTCTTGACTTCACCTTCCTTCAGTACATGACCAATCTGGTCTAGGTAGGTTAGTCTCGGTCTCCCTCGATACCTACATCCTTCCACTTTCGCATTGTATATCTTCTTAACCAGGCGTTCGTTCGGCATTCTTTCCACATGTCCGAACCATCGGAGCATTCCCTTTCGCATCTTTACACCAATACTCTCTTTCATACCTACTCGCTCTCTTACGTCGTCGTTACGAATGCGGTCGGTCAGCCTAACTCCACAGATTTTCCGCAGAGATCGCATTTCGACCGCATTAATTTTACTATCATACTCTTTTCTGCATACCCAACTCTCGCTTCCATACAGTAATGTTGGGACAAGCACTGCGTTATGTATTGCTACACGTGCCTTCTGGCTGAGGTGGTGGCTGCCGAAAAGTTGCCCCAACGCTCCGTTCACTCTATTTCCCGCATTCACTCTTCGCTCTATATCAGTGGTGTACCTTCCATCTCGGCTAAATCCACATCCAAGATATACAAATTCATTTGTATGTTTTAGAATACCGTCCAATGATAATGTTAAGAAGCAATGGATTAGAAAGTATGGTTTGCACTAGATGCCATGATAATTTGGAGTCCCTAAAACAATCCATACGATTGGCAGTGAAGAATTTTCCCATTGAATGAGTGCATGCTTCTATTGACAACTGGCCTCAACGTTTAAAGGACTGTATTGCAGCCAATGAAAACCACTTCAAACAAGCTTTTTATATTTTAAATTGTTTTATATTTATGTATTAAACTAACACTGTAAAAGTAATAAACATTTTTTGCAATAGAAAAAAGTTTTTCCTTGTTACAGTATTTAGGGCAAGACTAGGTATAGCTCAAGAAATATATGATGCAAAAGAGTATTTCATTTTTATTATTGGAACTAATGTCTCCCTTTCTCCTTTATTTATTAATAATGTAATTGCACTCGATGTAATTCCTTGATAAGATTAACGAGGTTGAGCACGTCACAAAAATATTCAAAATGGTGTTCGCGTCGAAGACGGGTCTTCAAGTTACCTTTGGCATGGCTAAGTTTTAGATGGCCCGTGCGTCAATCAAACGGTTGCTACCATTCTGGTCTGCTCGCCTGAAATACTCTTTTACATGTCTTGGTCATTGACACTGTTGTTGCATTATCGATTGTATAAAGCATTATTTTAATAGAGTGGTTTGATTCTTTTTTATATGGAAAAGACAAAAAGGAAGGTAATAGTACCGTGTAACTAACATATTTACTAAAAGTCCAACTAGGGCTTACATTCGACAATTTGTTAGAAACCCAAACAAATAATTGTATTATTTGGTAGTATGAAGGACACAAATATGAAGGGAGAAAAAAGGTTTCTAAACTTCTGAGTTTATCAGAATGACAATAAAGAAAAGATGGATTTTTCATAAAATATTAACATTATGAACAATGCTGACAAGCTTATGAAGAAATTTGCGGTTAAAAACAGTAGACATTCACCTATTCACTATTCAGAATTATTTGATTATAAACATTTATATTTGAATAGAGCAAACAGCTAATAAGATATGTTTGTATCTTTGAAATAAAAAAAATTAGCACTCCTCGATATAGGCAAATTCTGAGTACATCCCTGCTACACCATACACTTACTGACATCTAATCCAAGATAGCTCAACTGCATAAAATATACGAAATTAGTAGTTGTGCTAATAGCCGGTAGATGGACATAAAGGAGGGAGTGAGACAAGTACTATTACTTGTCTCTCTCTCTCTCCAATAGCAGCGATCCCCTCAACCCCTGTAAATGAAACGAATTGTTGCATAGAAAATATTCATTACAACAGCTCCTCTTTGTATTTGCTCTGTGGTGTCAACCCAAAAAATTCACATTTTCCAATACGGGCGGTACTACTACAGACTTGGAATTTGGTGTGGACTTTGTTTCTACCTGTAAAGGTCAGATAAATTAGAATTTTAAGAAAATCCTTCTCCGAAAGGAATTCTATCTAGCGAAAGTATACTACACAATAGAAATGACGTAACCGAAGCGAAGCGAGAGCGGGTCGCTAGTGTATTATAATGGGGAATATGCATGATATTTTTTTTATTTTTTTAAACATTTCTACTAGTTATTACATTACCAAAAATAAATATAACACATCCAAAATATAAACAATTAAGCTAAAAAAAAATTATTAAAATCACTATCAATTTTGGGCGATAAAAACGCGGCTATTATGGCGCGCTTCTGTGACGTCAGAATACACACACACATGTTGGATGTCATTAACGAAATGGTTGGTTCACGAAGTTATTGAAAATTAAAAAAAAGGGAGTGTAAAGTCAACTTATTACCATGGAAAAGAACAGAAAACCGTATTATAAATATTGTGTCGTTCCTATGTGCCAAAATATTATCAAAACTGTACCTAACAAAGTATATTTCCTTATGCCGAGAAATGTAATAAATAAGAAAAAAATGATGCAAGGCGATAAAAAAAAGACAATGTGTTGTGTTTGAGCAGTTTATACTGTTGTGAAGTTACATTTTGGAGTCACGTGCATATTCCCTATTCTTCAATTCATTGACACTATTAATCATACGTCCATTGCAATATAAATAAAGAAGCCATCCATTACAGTACATGCATGTTGTTGCCACAGTTTTAAATGGAATATTTTTATTCATTATTATTGTCTGCTTATGAACATCGCGCTTTATTCGTACGAGCGATTTAACGGCGCGTATTAAAGAAGTAGAATAGCTAGCAGCTAGCAATAGATGTATTTTATTTAATAATAAAAAGTCAGACTGTTAGTGCTTCGTGAGATGTCACATAGGTAGTCCAACGGAGAATATGCTCTAGAAGCCGATATAAATCTGAATCTCTTTCAAAGACTGTCTCTTCGCAAGGGTAAATGCACAATATATATAGCCGGCATGTAGAACCTATCAGTACGCCCAAGCTTCTTCCACAAATGGAGGATTGGTATAAGTTTTCCCCTCTGTTACACATGTACAGCTATCTTTTTTTTTATAAATACCCGATTACGAAACGAAAAATGATCTCACAAGCGGGGTTCGAACCCGCACCTATTGGGAATCCAGCCCAATCGTGCTACTGGTTCGAACCCCGCTTGTGACATCATTTTTCGTTTCATAATCGGGTATTTATAAATAATTAAGCATATTAAATGCTAAAAATTTCAGTAATTTGTACAGCTATCTTGTTTACATGATATGATAAATATAAATACAAGAACAAAGGTCAACAAAAATAAAAGAAATTACCATTGAAACAGCTGGAAAGTTAGGTGCCGTGTTGATTTTTTCATACATAGTCGGATTGGGATGTACAGAGAATGCAGTCAGTTCGCATTCACAGCGCATTCGCTCGCTCGCCGAAAGTACACCGCCCAATTGAACGAACCATTGGCATAGGGTCTTTTCATATAAACGAGCCTCAGAATCCTGGAATATTAAAAATGGGATTATATATTTGAATAATTCAAATGCACAAAACCATTGTGACCGTATTTTGTAATAAAATAAATCTTTTCAATAAATACATAATTGCGAAAAAAAAAGCAACTTTTTCAATTACGTATTTATACAGGGTGGAAGGGGGCCGCTCCCGATAACAAAGACAGGTAACCCTACTAGAAAAAGCTTTTTTTTTCATCAGAATTGTTTTTTTTTTCTAGTCTATCATTACAAGTAGGACTAGTAGGGTCACCTGTCTTTGTTTTCGGGAGCGGTCCACTTCCACCCTGTATAAATACGTAATGTTCGTTATCGACGTATGACAATGAAGGAACAGATACTGCCCTGTATTTGTACTTGAACAACTATTAAGACATTTGGGTTACAATTACCATCAATATGTTGTCATATAAAAAAAAATGTACTTAGTGACAGCAGCTTTTTCTTTGTTACTGTGGTTATGAGATAATGAACGAAGAAAGATCAATGATGTTTGCAATAAGAAATAAAATTACGAGAAAATGCAACGATTTTTTTTTATTTATTTATTTATTTGGAAGACCAACAGCTAGTTAATAAATATATAATATATAAAAAACAGTTGCAAGTTTAATAAAAAGAAAACCTCTTTGTACTAAGAAATCTGACATGGCAGCATTTCAATTATAAATATTAATATCACCACACAGAGTCATGTTGATAATTAAATTGATAAATACAATTAATTACATCGTAGAAATTTACCACAGCACTCTTTTTTTTTTCTTTTTTCTTGCGAGAAATCAAAGACGTTGCACCCAAGTGTGTTGCATATAATTAGTTAAGATATATTTGGTTATTGAATATGATAAAATATAATATTAAATTAGTATTAATATTGTGATATTAGGTTTTATTATTTATCTTAATTTATTGTTATCATTATTTAATAGATAAATAATAATAAAAATGTTTATTATGCCATTAACTTATTAACAAATTATTACAAACTCTCGACTCCCAAACTAATATTTGTTTACATAACATATTATTATTAATTTTATTCTCTTCTTTCCATGTGGTGACGGAGTAAGAATACAATTCACCATCCTATATCTTACCCAAGGGTGATAGTACGAGACGACTAAGGGATATAAAACGCATATAACATCTATGCGTGAGAAGGAAAACTCGACACAAAACCCTATACTAACACGTCTGACCAGCGTGGTATAGTAGGTCAATTTCCCTCCCATTATGGAGGAGGCTCGAGCCCAACAGTGGGACATATGTGGGCTGAGATGATTAATTTTATAATTCATATTGTTACTTATAATATTGCATTAGGTCACGTCCTGTAAAGATATTATAATTGCTTCTTAATAAATAAATAAATTAATGTTCAAATCACAAGGATCTTTAACAAATAGGCTACTTGTTTCCCTTTGTTCTCTCTGCCTACCCTGCAAGGGATACGGCGTAATGATATGTATGTATGTATTTATTTTTTTGTTTAACTACAAATTAGTTTTATTATCCAAAAAAATTGAGCTAAACATGTAATATGATTTAATTTACCTTATCAGTATTAAGCTTAAGCCTCTCCAGTTCGTTCATCCCCGCAGTAATAGCGCGCACGAATAATTCGCACACAAATGGCTTCATATCGGCCGTGCTCTGAAAAATACAAGTGTTGATTCAACATTTTTTGTTATTGTGAAACAATTTTTGATTGGTTATGGCCGGCTCCGTGTTTATAGCTTATAACCGGTACCGTGGCTTGCCTTAGGTGGCCCACACAATGGGTTACTTGTTTGGGTAATATCGTCAGTGACGTCCTATTATAGTGATATCTTAGATCAGTGTGTACGCAACGTTCCCCGACGTTTTGCACTACATCTTTCTCGCAGAAGGCGGTCAATGTATACCAATAACTTATACTATGGACCAGTATTCAAACGAGCACTGACAGGGACCGATCACCATGGGTAACAGATCACGTTGCTACTCTAACCTAGTCAAATAGATCTTGAGCGTATCTCTACGTCGTCTCCTGCAATCACAATGGTGACGATACGAATTCGTAGTACAAATACTTAAACCATGAACCGATAACACTTGCTGTAAAAAGGATTCCACTCCATCCAAAGGCTGTTTAAAAGAATTCCATCAGAGCCGGCCACAGCACCTAACAGTTCAAACACTGAATAGTCGTCTCTAGCCCGACTGTGACCACCATTCAATAAAGTTTTAATGATCTTCACGCCAAGCGGCAAGGGTGCTTAGTCTCCAATTCCGATTTATCAAACTTAATAAACGCAATAAAATGCGAAAAATAAAATTGTTTTATTTTATACAGGGTGGAAGTAGACCGCTCCCGAAAACAAAGACAGATAACCCTACTAGTCCTACTTGTAATGATAGTCTAGAAAAAAATCGATTCGGGTGAAAATAATTTTATTTCACCACGCGAGGTCGTTGAACTCTTGAACATATGATCGTGAGTTTTGAATAGATTAGGTCTTTACTCATCTGAGTAAAATTACGTATTTTTATGGAATTATCGTTACATGGCACTGTCCTAATACGATGGAATATGAAAAAAAAACTTAAAATTCGATGTAAAAAAAAATTGTTTTTCATCCGAATCGGTTTTCTTATCTAGCCTATCATTACAAGTAGGACTAGTAGGGTCACCTGTCTTTGTATTCGGGAGCGGTCCACTTCCACCCTGTATATTTTAGTAGAATATATTAAAAACATATTTTTACCATGTTACTATGCTTTCATTAACTTGCTCTCTTGTATGACCTTTCTCGGTGGAATTTTGTATTTGATTTTAAACTAAGAAGAAATTTTTACCATAGCTCAGAGGTGGATGACAATCCAACAAAATATGAAAAAGAAGAAGAATAACCAGAGGAAAAAGATTGAAATACATTTTAAGTTTATCGCATGTCTGTAATCACGTCATCAAAGTATTTGAAATCAATTCCAAAATTTCATTTAATAAGGCGAACCCACACAGCATCTTGCCGGATTTTTGCAGCGGCGTTCCAATCCAATAGATTATTTTATTAATTACAAACAAAATTGACAATATGTAATTGACCATATAAATTTTAAACATAATGATTTGATTTGTGTTCAATTGCTGTAATGTGTGCATAAAATACCTTTGCGTTCACAGCGGTGGCCAATGTGTGCAGGTGATGAGCAGTAGCGGCAGGTGCTGCAAGCGCAGCCGCTGCGTTGGGCAGCCGCGGCGCCGGCACCAGTCCCGCCAGTGAACGCGTACAGCAGTACAGCGCCGTGCGACCGACACCAGCGCACACAGGTACCACCATACATCTTGCTATCACCACCTACCAACAATCATAGATATTTAAAAGTCATCCTTTAAAATGACTTCATATTGCCCAAACAATTGTTTGAGTTTAATATGACTAGATTACTAATAGAGTAGGGTATTCCGTGTGGTGACGGAGTAAGAATACAATTCACCACCCTCTATCTTACCTGTGGGTGATCGTACGAACCGACTAAGGGATATAAAAACGCATATAACATCTATGCGAGAGAAAGAAAACTCGAAACAAAACCCTATACCAACACGTCTGACCAGCATGGTATAGTAGGTCAATTAACCTCCCATTATGGAAGAGGCCCGAGCCCAACAGTGGGACATATATGGGCTGAGACGATGATGATGATGATGACTAATAGAGTAAGAAGCAACCTACGGTACATTGTCTTTGGTTCGAATATCATGTTATACTTGGTAAAATCTAATCGAGTGCATTTATGAATGTATTTTTTTTTAACTACCAGTCTCCGCACTAAGGAATAAACCGTTTTGTCACAAACTTGCGTGTTCACAACATACAATTAACAGACACAAATTACACTTAGACTCGGAACAATCATTTTTGTATCACACAAAGATTTGTTCTACGTGAAGAACAAAGCCACGGCACTCGGCACGAGTTCGGTACTAAAACCATACTGCCCTCTGTGCAAGTATATGTAAAAACTTTTCTATGCCAGTTACTTTTCCATATATGAATTGTACCTAGTATCATCACTTTCATGATATCAAAAGGGTACGTTTCCATAGATGAAATATAGCCAGTATAAATGGATGTAAAAGTAAAGATAAAATGCATTGCCTTTTCTGTATACCTAATAATGTACCGAATCGTCAATCGAAAACCTATCAACTAAGCTTAGTGAACGTGACATATCACTTTGGGACACCTAAATCCAACAATGAACATGGAGATTGATGAACGCAAATTTTAGAACAACAAACCTGAGCAATAAGAATAGCCACATCCTTGGCGTTCTTCCATAGCTTCTTCTCACGGGGCGAAGTTTCGAGCCGGCTACGTAGCCTCTCAACTAGTTGATACCCGTTGCGGAGAGGGGTTTGCTTTGCCTATGGAGAAAATTAATTACAAGTTGAACAAGGAACTTGTGAATTATGTTAAGATACGGAATGTTGTTGCATTCATCCCAATTTTTATGTGGTGACAGTGAGATTACATTTCACAACCTGCAAATCTTGCCCATGGGTGTTCTTAAAAGATGTCTAAAGAACATGATATACTCATATATAAATCTATGCAAGAGAATGGAAACTCAAAATTAAGTCCTATACCAACCTGTCTAATCAGCGTGATATAGTGCGACATTTTCCTTTACATTGTGGAGGAGGCGTGAAGCCAGCTTATATGCACTGATATAATCATAATTTTAAGCGTGACAATTAAGGCAATACCAAATAATGATCGTTATTTGGTATTGCGCATTAAATGTGTTAGGCCTATGTCTAACAATGAACAGTGAAATGCCAAATGATGATAATGATGATGAAATACTTTAGCATATCATCATTACCATTTTCGAAATACTCAGGTTCAACACATCACATGGTATTATTCTACACAATTCTATCAGATATCACCAAGGTTTCTTTTCATATTTATCCATAATATCATCAGGAAGGATCTCAAAAATACTACATTGTAGCATAATTTGATCTTAGTTGTACAGTTAAAGGGTTAAAAATTGGTAAAACAATAATTACGTGGTATGTTCCCTATATGTAATAATAATAAGCAAATCTATAGTACTTTTCTCAAATAATGTGCGGCAAATAAAACTATGTAGAACTGTATAGATGACGAACAACATTTTTCACGTGCTAATCTGATACGTTGACTGTTTGGTTACCATGTTTTACATACATACATACATACATACCATCACGCCATGTCCCTTGCACGGTAGGCAGAGAGAACAGAGTGCCAGACAACTCTATCCTTGCATACTTCACTCGCTTCCTCAACATTCATAATTCTCTTCATACACGCTCGCCGGTTTCGGAGACTCTTGACTCCACCTTCCTTCAGTACATGACCGATCTGGTCTAGGTAGGTTAGTCTCGGTGTCCCCCGATACCTACATCCTTCCAGTTTCGCATTGTATATCTTCTTAACCAGACGTTCGTTCAGCATTCTTTCCACATGTCCGAACCATCGGAGCATTCCCTTTCGCATCTTTACACCAATACTCTCTTTCATACCTACTCGCTCTCTTACGTCGTCGTTACGAATGCGATCGATCAGCCTAACTCCACAGATTTTCCGTAGAAATCGCATTTCGACCGCATTCATTTTACTTTCATACTCTTTTCTGCATACCCAACTCTCGCTTCCATACAGTAATGTTGGGACAAGCACTGGGTTATGTATTGCTACACGTGCCTTCTGGCTGAGGTGGTGGCTACCGAGAAGTTGCCCCAACGCTCCGTTCACTCTATTTCCCGCATTCACTCTTCGCTCTATATCAGTGGTGTACCTTCCATCTCGGCTAAATCCACATCCAAGACATACAAATTCATCCACTTGCTCTAGTACATCATTACCTATTGTTACTCTTACATCTGTTCTGGCTTCATCTCTTTCAAAGACCTATATTTTGGTTTTGCTCACATTCACGCAGATACCCCTTTTCTTACAATCTTCTGTCATTGTGTCGACTAGGGTCTGCAGGTCAATCGCTGACTGTGCCAGCAGGACTGCATCATCTGCATAAAGCAGAGCAGTGACCACTTAGTCGCCCAACTGGACCTTTGGAGACATTTATCCACATATATGATAAACAGCCTGGCTGACAGAACGCACCCCTGCTCAACGCCGATATTGACGTCAAACCAAGGCGACATTCCATCATCCAGCCGCAGACAGTCTCAACAGCCATGTAATGGACTACACAGCCTGTAGCAGTTTACCGTTAATACCATACTCCGGTAAAATGTACCAAAGTTCCTTTCATTGTATGAAATGCTCTCTCCAGATCCACAAAACTGCAGAAAACTCTCTGACCTAGAGCCAGATGCTTCTCCACAATGGTGCGCAGAGAGAACACTTAATGCATGCATCCCCTTCCACTCCTGAAACCTCCTTGTGTCTCACACAGTAAACCATCGAAATACCATGTTTTAGAGTACAAATCACAAATCGTTCCATTTTTATAATACACGATAGATATGAATTTAATGTATATTTATTTGGCCACTAAAACACAACAGATATGCACTTCATACATTTTTTCGGGCCGCTGCTCGCATGTATTTGGTCAGTACAGCAATTTCGATTTATCTCGAAGAAGGTTGTCAAAATAATGCTCAAAATTCCAAACATGTTTGAGAAAAAAATATTATCAACTCACCAGTTCAATACAACGCGCCAATTTGTCTCGCTTATGAAGAAGAACAAATTCTATGTCTGTTATTAGTTCCATAACGTCGAGTGTGAACCCCGCCTCTGATTGCAGGATATCCGTAAAGGTCGTTACACCATCTGTCTTCGGTTGTTCTATAACATAAGTTTCAAAGACTGAAACGATCGCTTTATAGGATGGGTGATTAAGGTATAAGAATATAAATATAAGAAGACCTAGGAATGGACTATTATATACTATACGCTGGGAATTGACGGGTTAAATTATAAATTAAAAACTCATGTTTAATATGAAAATAGTTTATCACAGGCAGGACTTGGACCTACATATACTGGAAATACATTACAGATGTGTTGTCATTTAAACAAAGTTTTGTTTTTAGGACAGGCTGTGGTCCGCTCAAGTCTCACCCAAAGCATCCGGGGCGGCGGCAGATAGCATGCAACCCTATAACCTGCTGTACTTAACCTTTATATTGCTATGAGGGTTGACCAACGATACCAAGTCCTTGTCTTGTAGTAATCCGTATAATTTCCTGTGATGATGGAGTAAGAACCCAATACACCAATCGCTATATTGCTGGTGGATATCGCAAAAGACGACTAAAAGAATAATATTCCTATAAAATTTGTGCAAGACAAGGACACCTGGAAATAAAACCCTATACCAATATGTCTGACCAGTATGGTATAATAGGTCAATTGTCGGCCTATTTTAGAGTAGGCTCGAGCCCAACAGTGGGCCATATATGGGCTAATATGAATATATGTAGTAATTGTCTTTATGGTATAGACAGAATAAAAATACAATGGTCACCATATACCCTTCTCGCGGATTATTATTAAAAACTAAATAACTCATTGCAACAAAACAAAAATTTTATTAAAATCTTATACCAACATGTCTAACCAAGGTGGTAGAGTAGTAAGTAGGTTAACAAAAGAATTTACCTTTCACTTCGTCAGCCTGATCGTCTTTGGGTGGGTCCATACAGGCCCTCACCCTATCCAAGACACTGGAAGCGAGTCGTAGTGCTAAATCTTGACAATTTTTCGAGGATGCTAGCTGTCGCAACCGTGTAATGAACATTACAGCGCGTTCCTCTTTCAGCCATTTTAGAACTAGAAACATGATACAAAGTTAAATTTAAATAATAATATTTAATAAGTAAATTACTCAGAATGATAATAATTAAATATATTACCAGAGCCAAAAGAATACTGAAAGAAAATCTTGTCACGTTAAATTGACTACGCAAATGGCGTAGTGGTTAACTAACCTTCTTTTTTTTTTTTTTTTGCGGTGAGCTATGGACGTCGCACCCCGCCAAATCGGTCCGGGGTGACAGAAGAGGCAGCGCGCAACCCCATTGACCCACCCTGCAAGCACCTCTTCTTCGCCGTGCGAGCGGGCCACCGGTACCCGATCTTTGTCTTCGGTGGCAGTGGTTAACTAACCTACCGTGCTAAAGGCATGGGCTCGATTCCCACACAGGATGATACATTGTAAAATTCACAAATTGTTGTTTTAAGTCTGGTTGTAATTTGTGTTCATCTATTATCAGGTAGGCCACGTATCCACGATGGCATAACAGCTCTAAACCTTTAAAATTTCACAATTACATATTCCCATACATACAGTCAAAATCTGTTATAACGACATCGAAGGGACTGCTCATATTCAGTCGTAAAAGCCGATAGTCGTAACAACCGGTGATGTTTAATGTGTATCGTGCAAGTACAAACAAATCGATAGGTAATTATTGGAAAAATATATTCATTCAACTATGTACATTTTGTTTATTACACATAAGTACAATGCATATTATTTTTCTGTGTGCATAAAATCGGTATAGATAAGTAACAAAGTAACTGAAGAGTTATGAAGAATCGGGCTTTGACTCTACTGCATGCACGTGTTTTGTTTCTAAGAATTAGAAAAGAACCTACACTAAACTAAATCCTATTGTTTTCTTTCCTGATTTTAATAGGCATTGAAGACAGATTTGGATACCTATTGAAATTGTTTACAATACAGCTTAGCCGGTCGTTCTAACAGATCTAATTCGCCGAAATATTAGTTAAATGTGGTCGTTTGATGAGGTATGTCGTTATTAGCAATGTCGTAAAAAGCAATGTTTTTGATAAGGCGGTCATATAGCATTCAGCCGGGACCTTTGTTCTAGGTTATTATAACCGGCATGTTGTTCTAAAATATGTCGCAGTAAACGGTTTTGATTGTATTTATACAGACAGACTTGAACAAACAGGGTAATAGGTCCATTTTTTATGTATTTTTCCATTCAGTTTAAAGGTAATTACAATGTATAATATCATGAATATTATAGCCGAAACCTTGAATGAATCCTGTACCAAACTATTCATAGTTTATTAAAAAGAAAAGAAGATATCTACTAAATTATACTGTTAGACATACAACAGTATTAGACATATAACTGCCTTCCTTCTGTGCCAGTGCCAGGGGTTTGGTTCTTATGCAGGACAATACTTTGTATGATCCACAATTTTTTGTTTTGAGTCTGGGTGTAATTTGTCTATGTTAATGGCAAGTTTGTAAAATCCCCTGCAATACAAGGATTATTTCTTAGTGCAATACACCTCCCTGCCTCTCTTATAAAAAAAAAGAAAAAAAAAACCAAATGAATACCAATCAGTTGCTTCAAGTCCAGCCTTTTCTACAATATGTTTTAAAGCTTTATTTTTTTGCATGCTACGGCGCATCCACGGGCCAAAATAAAGATAAATTTAAAGACTAACAGTCTTTAAAAAGAGTTATCATCATCATGATCCCAGCTCATATATGAGCCACCGCTGCACTCGAGGCCTCTCCACAATAAGAGGGAAAATAACCTACTGTAACATGCTGATTGGTTGGCATGTGTTGGTATATGGTTGTATTTTGAGTTTTCCTCATCTTGCACATATGTTATATGCATAATATATCCCTTCGTCTTTTACGACAGTCACGAGCAAGATAGGGGTTTGGAAAGGGTTAAATATTCATGAGAGTGACGTAAATATTTAATACACAATTACCTTCCTCATCCTTAGGTGACTCTCCACTCTCGGGATTCAGAAGAATCCTGAGCACTGGGTGCCCCCAGGGTTTGGCCAATATCTGTTTGAACCATTCCCCGCGCGCGACCAGCTGCGTCTGCCAGGGTGGGTCCCCATCGGGACTGGATCGACTCTCCGCGATAAAGGCATCAATAGCCTCTTCAAGGCGCTTATGTTCATTTTTACTGTCTGGATCCGTCCATTTGGTCTAATAACAAATAGATAGATTCAAATTAGATGGTGGCAATATTTTTCCATTCCTTTGAACAGTTATTACCGTCATCATCATAATCTTAACTTACATATGTCCCACTGAGCTGAAGCTTTCAAAACAGGGGGAAATTGACATTCTATACCACGCTGGTCAACCGAATTGTTGTAGGGTTTTATCTCGAGTTTTTCATCTCTTGCATAAATGTTATATGCGTATTATATCTCTTAGTCGTCATTTACAACACCCAAGGTTAAGTAATTGTATTCTTACACCGTCACTACAAAGAAAAGCTTTGCACGGTGAGCTAAGAATATATTATGTTGGCTCTCCATCTCTTCTGACAGTGTTCTAAAGCTAAAAGATATAAATAGATAGCACAAGAAATCTCAAATTAAACCCTACTGCCGGACCAAGTAGGCATTGAGAAGCCAAAATCCCTGGCCATTAAGGAGAATTTTATATGAGCAAAAAAATAGACGCGTGTTATTAAAACTCTTGAAATAAAAATCATTATGACAATATTTTATATTAATATAGATATGTACAATTGCATAATCATGCCCTGTCAAGATATTGAAAAACCAAAACAGTTGACAGATACTTGAAATAAATTACAAAAAGTCACTTAGCTTCGAAACGCACTTATGATAATCTTTGCCGCTTCACGAATTTACAGTAAGCTTACTTCTAGTTGTTAATTTAATAAGCAGAAACGATACTTACTTGTAATATAGTTCTCGCTGTGTGCCTTTGGAGCCAGCTTAGTAGATGTGGGTGTGTCGATGTGGCAGAGTGCACGCAGAGGCTGTGCACGCGTCGCCACGCGTCGCACAGCTTCTGTGTTCGCTCACTTAGCTCGCACTCTTTGTTCAGACCTGCCTCCAAAGACTGCAATACAAAATAATTTTATTATTATTACATTATGTATGGCATTTATTTTATGTCAGACCCTATTCTGCTCGGTCGTAAGGTGACAGCAAGGCAAAATGAGGATGCTAAGGATTTTTCCATCATAAAATTAACCGACAAAAACTAAATTGAGACCCAAGACCGCCATATGTAGGATTGTCTTGCATGGCAATCTAACCTATGTCATTCGGCAAGTGAGATCGGTGCTTTGACCACTACACCAAATCTGTGCTAAACTTAATTAGCTGTATTTCCCCCTTTATAGTAAAACCTAATTAGCTAAATAGTACATATTTACTGTAGTAATAGTAAATAAGAACTTACATATTTAGTAAAACTTTCACAACTTCGCAATATATTATTGTAAATCTTCAGTGGGAGTGTACACAAACAAGTGAGTCAGAAAGAACAGCGTGCCAACAAGAGAAATAATAGAAATGAAGATATAGAAAAAAGTCAAATATAGAAATTCCATTAGATATAAGCCGAAATCCAGCTCTTATTTGAAATGTGGAAGAGCACCAATAAGTGTTATATATTGGTATTTTTAGAGATCATTAACACAAAACGTGCAGTGACAATTCTCATCATACGATAAGATCACGAAATCAAGATAAAGTTCGAATTTGAACTACGTACTATTCAATATTAGGATGTAATAAGTACTAAGATTAGATTACCATTCTCGAAAACTCATCGAGAACAAACCAATCCCGCTTGGGAAAACTTTTGAATTACAAAATCGAAATAATATCCTATTGACGAAAATTAACCCCTGATACTTGACGACATTTTTAATGTATTAAACTGAGATCCACCAGTTGACTATGAATTATAACTTCGCAACAAAACGTGGTCACCCAAATTTCACCCTCTTAGGAGGGCCGTGACAAAGTCTATGGTTAAAATTTCTCTACACGACAGAATTTGTTATACCGTATTCGTAGTAACGTCGAAAAACTTAAAACTTGAACGTACGTGCCTGGTTAAAGACTGTGAACAATATGTCTAAAACTCTTTACAGCAGAACGTGGCTACGATTCGTTACACTAAATTATGAAAATATAGATATGCTCCAAATGATGCAAAATAAATATTTTTAAAGAACAGAAGAAATGCATTGTAGCTCTACGTAAAAATAGCTTATTTGATGAGCCGAAATCTATAAGGAATGCATTTAACATTTAGCTGTAACTTACATAATGACAATGCTATAAAATTGTTAATATACTTAATGCTCGTGGATATTTTTAAAGACGCCAGAATTCCTTATTTTTAAAAATAATTTATAGTATTCAAGAAAAGATCTTAATATTAAGCTTTAAAACTAAAATATAGCTTACTGAAATTTAGCAGTATTTAATATACTTAATTATTTATAAAACCCGATTACGAAGTGAAAAATGATGTCACAAGCGGGATTCGAACCCGCGCCTATTGGGATTCCGGCCCAATCGTGCTGCCACTACATTCTACTCTACTATCACTTCTCACTTCGCAATCGGGTTTTATAAATAATTAAGCATATTAAATGCTAAATTTCAGTAATTTAAATAACAAGGTTGTGTCATCGTTTAATCCAATTCTAACTATAAAGTTTGAAGTATTAAGCCTATAACAATGTGTAAACATTGTCGGGTAGATAGCATACCGTCACCTTAAGACGTAAATATGATACGAAGTGAAATTTGCATGTCCTACAATAAGTCACGGTGGTGTAGTGGCAGCACGATTGGGCCGGCATCCCAATAGGCGCGGGTTCGAATCCCGCTTGTGACATCATTTTTCACTTCGTAATCGGATTTTATAAAATATAGCTTATAAATCTATCCATTAGTCACATTAGTGTATCCAAGTTCACAGCTGGACATAAGCTTCTACATGAAGTGGGCATTATGCCAAAACCATGTTTGGCGAGCAGATTCGCAGTTGATGCGAGTTTCCCAAGACAACGCTGCTGTCGACTCCTCTGGTATACTCCCTTGGCCAGTAGTTACGATTCCCACGTGAAGATAAGATGGTGGCGACACTTTGCATTTTTAACCCTTCATCACATTAGGAACCACCATTCTCCTAATCTTATCCCAATTACTTGTGGTCGATAACAATGTATGTACTCTTGTACTCAATGTCAATGTACTCTTCTTTCATAGTACATACTGTAAAAGTTATTATTGGCAATAGTTTTATGACCGGCCGCCTGCCAGACATCAACCCACCTTGGGAATGTAATTGTGACTAAACGGCATCAGATAGAGTTGGCCCAGATAGTTATAAGTCTCTAGTCATCTTTTACGACATCTATTAGCAAAGTAAGGGTTGGTTGTATTTGTAGCTGCTATGTAGGAACGTATTACCTAATAAATTACAATACAAAACGATTTTAAAATTGTTTACCTAAATATTTTTTTTTATTAGTTATAGTGCAAAGGAGTTCGCAACACACGTGATGGTAAGTGTTACTGCCGCCCATGGACCTTTACAATACCAGGAGTACCGGTAGGCCGCTGCCTACCAATGAAAACCCACCCAGAAAGTTGGGTTGCCTGCTCTTTTGCTAATCGAACGAAGCGCAACAATACATTGCCACTGCACAGACGTTGATTTTCTGCAAGAGTTTGATACTACCCCGGACGGACCGGCCCGGCGGCTCTAGATAGAAAACTATCAACAGCGTGGCTCTACCACTTTTACTAACAATTATATAAATCTTTTAATAAAGAATATCTCTTGAGTTTGTGCCTTTGGACAAAGGCCTCCTGTAACGCCGTCCTTTGCGTCCTGTCTTTTACAAACCTTCTCTAATTGCTCCCTACTGTCAGTTAAGTTCTTCGTCCCATCTTTTGCGTTGTCAATCTTTATTTTGTTTACCGTTTCTAGGATACCATTTTGTTAAGATTTTCATTCATATATCATGAGATATATTAATAAATGAGATACATATTCGTTTTTATTGCTCAATAGAGCAGGGCATAGGAAATTTTATAGTTTTATAAACTATTCATGTTTACTTTAGGACATGTCAAAAATGTAAATAAATACATTACTTGAAGGTTAGGATAACTCGTAAATAAATATCAAAAAACAACCCGCCCAGTTTATATTATTGTAAGCCAATTATCCTCTATTGTTGAAGCAGACTAATGTTAATCAGTGAGATGCATATTAGATGTATAGTAAAAGTAGGATTTGTCAAATAACTATGTTGAAGTACTAATTCAAAGAACACAGCTGGCAAAGAAATTATACCAGGGTCTTTTATTTTAAAAAGTTTCTTACACTTGTAAAGTAACAAAAGACAAAAAGACAATTTAGAATCAATTACAAATGTACATACATACATATCATCACGCCATATCCCTTGCAGGGTAGGCAGAGAGAACAGAGTGCCAGAGAACTCTATCTCTGCATACTTCACTCGCTTCCTCAACATTCATAATTCTCTTCATACACGCTCGCCGGTTTCGGAGACTCTTGACTACACCTTCCTTCAGTATATGACCGATCTGGATCACTCTATTACCCGCATTCACTCTTCGCTCTATATCAGTGGTGTACCTTCCATCTCGGCTAAATCCACATCCAAGATATACAAATTCATCCACTTGCTCTAGTACATCATTACCTATTGTTACTCTTACATCTGTTCTGGTTTCATCTCTTTCAAAGACCATTATTTTGGTTTTGCTCACATTCACGCAGATACCCCTTTTCTTACAATCTTCTGTCATTGTGTCGACTAGGGTCTGCAGGTCAGTCGCTGACTGCCAGCAGGACTGCATCATCTGCATAAAGCAGAGCAGTGACCACTGAGTCGCCCATCTGGACTCCCACATTCATATCGTTCAACCTTTGGAGACATTTATCCAGATATATGATAAACAGCCTGGCTGACAGAACGCACCCTTGCTTAACGCCGATATTGACGTCAAACCAAGGCGACATTCCATCATCCAGCCGCACACAGGCTCTACAGCCCATGTAACTGGACTGCACAACCTGTAGTAGTTTACCGTTAATACCATACTCCGGTAAAATGTCCCAAAGTTCCTTTCGTACAACCGTGTCAAATGCTCTCTCCAGATCCACAAGACTGCAGAAAACCCTCTGACCTAGAGCCAGGTGCTTCTCCACAATGTTGCGCAGAGAGAACACTTGATCCATGCATCCCCATCCACTCCTGAAACCTCCTTGTGTCTCACACAGTAAACCATTACAAATGTATCTAAAGATAAAACAATTCCAGGTAAACTCGGGGTCGAGCCTGAATTTGTAAAAACCTTTATTTCATCACAGTCGAGCACAATGTAAAACATTGTGTTTTTATTACACTATTAATTGATTATAAACCGAGACAAGCTGATGAAAAGACATCATAAAACCAAATATTAAGACCAACATGATTAACAAATACTGACAGTATTCAGCTTCACCGAGATGAAAGCAAATAGTGACAATACAAATAGCTAATAAATAATAGTTACAACTTCCATATTAGACTGAACACATTACCCCAACTTTATGTGCTTTCTGTGTGGTGACAGAGTAAGAATACAATTCACCATCCCCTATCTTACCCATGGGTGATCGTGAGAGACGACTAAGGGATATAAATTGCATATAACATCTATGCAAGAGAAGAAAAATTCGAAAAAAACCCCTATACCAACACGTCTGACCAGCGTGGTGTAGTAAGTCATTTTCCCTCCCATTACAGAGAGACTCGAGCCCAATAGTGAGACATATATAAACTGAGCTGAGTTGAGATGTGCTGTTAAAATAAGGCTGTATTATTCAAACAAATTCTGATTGTGAAACCATTGGAATGGGTGAAAGCAGACATTAGTAATTCCATCTCTTATTTAAAAAAATAAGAGGAGAAAAGGGAGATGAGAAATAGTAATTTCCTGCTGGCACAGTCAATGCGAAAGTGGAAGGATGTAGGTACCGAGGGAGACCGAGACTAACCTACCTAGACCAGATCGGTCATGTACTGAAGGAAGGTGGAGTCAAGAGTCTCCGAAACCGGCGAGCGTGTATGAGGAGAATTATGAATGTTGAGGAAGCGAGTGAAGCATGCAGAGATAGAGTTCTCTGGCACTCTGTTCTCTCTGCCTACCCTGCAAGGGATATGGCGTGATGATATGTATGTAGAAATAGTAACATTATTTAAAACATGTTAGGTCTATGAAAGCACATGAGAACTATAATCTCTCAAAGCTACTTGAACCATCTTAAAGTTTCGTCTTGTACGCTCCTATTTTTAAATAATATTTTGTGTTTTCACTTTTTATTCATTTACTCTTAAATCTGTCTAAAAAAACGTTAAAATAAGTGGTTCAAAATAAAAAACAACAATGTTTTTTAACACCCAAATCTCAATTTCTTCTTCATCAAGAAGAGTAAACTCCATTTATAACTTATTGAAGCATTTAGATGTGTCTTTCCTGAAGTATAAAACCTTAGATACAAATATTTGATTTGCAATTGCTAAGAAAACAAATATGACATGAACATAGATAGGCAATTATAATTATTCTTATTGCCTATCGGGACAGTAACACAAGCATTCAAACCATCTGATGATAAGTGGTAATGAGTGGCACTCATGGATCTTAACAACATTAGCTAAGGATATAGCCAAAGTGCTACCTACCCTGAAAGAATGAAGTTAATAATGAACTAGCTTCTGCCCGCAGCTTCGCCCGTGAAAAGGTTACTTTCCTAAGAAGTTTATAATAGAAAAACCATTAGGTTTTAACTAGCAAAGGCATTTTTTAACAGAATTATCACTGTTTTAATTTTAACTCTTTCAATTTAAAATTAAGGAAAGAGGTGGTTAGGTTACCTCTACAGCTTTGTGGTAGCGGCTATGAATACTACCAATACTTACTTTGCTTGTGGATGTCGTAAAAGACGACTAAGAGCCTTATAACAACGTGGGCCAACTCCAGCTGATACCATTTCGTCAATGATTACATTCCCAAGGAGGGTTGACGTCTGGCAGGCAGCCGGTCATAAAACTATTGCCAATAACTTTTACAATATGTACTATGAAAGAAGAGTACATATTGTATCGATCCCAAACAATTGGGATAAGAGTAGGAGAATGATGATAAATAAGGTAGTTAGGTTACCTCTTTCAATAAAATTTTTAAATGAAAATCCACATCAACTACTGGAAATCTGTTAAATCATTATAACTTGAACCGTTCTTGGTAAAATGCGAGTGATTTATAGCACATCATTCAGTGATTGTATAAAATAAAAATTCATTTGCGTTGAGTTGAATATTGCCGTAATGTGCTTAGGCTTTTTCTTTAATACTTTTTATGCAATGTATTTTCATATACCTAATTTCATGTGTTTACATAAAAATGTTATTACTATGTGTATTTACAACATACATTATAGTAGTTAGTAAACTATCCACTGTAATTGTTATGGGTTTATGGTCATAATCTACTTAAAACTTATCTATGACTTTTTTGTATTTGTTACAGTATGGCATACTGACTAAAATGTTAAGATATCGAAAATTAGTAGTTGGAATATATTTAGCGATGTAGCGAGAGTATTTATAGCAATAAAGATGACGAAAAAGATACAGAAGATCAATTAAATCCACTGATATTGGGCGATGTGCTTGGAGAAGTATAATCACTGATAATTATTATGAATTGTGATACATCCTGTGCAGAAACCATGAAAGAATACAATGTGAACATGAATTTTGAAGTTAAACGGAAAACCCAAAGGTTTTTCTGTTATAAGTTTCTAAGTAACAACGATGTGATTATAACTTTGTCTGCTATATCATGAGCATCTGATGCATATTTTTATACCCTTAGGGCTTAAATTCAGAAAGATATAATGTGATTGTACTCGGCTGACTATTATATAGGGGACAATAGATAGTAAAATGAGCATGTTTCAATATACATTTTTTAACATTTTAAAGAGTAAAGTTTTTTTCTAACCATTGTTTAATGTAAATAATATTTTTTTGAGGCAAATGTGGGTTTTTTTTTATATACCAAAAGTCGGCAAATAGTAAGCACATGGTATCACTTAATATGATCTAACCTTTTTCTATCGTTGTTGTCATAATTCATTCATAACAACAACGTGTTTTGATAAAGAAATTTAATATTATGAATCAAATGTGTGTTATTACTACTCAACAGGCGCAATACTAATTGTAAACACACTTTTGATTTAAAAATGGCGAACATTACCCCACCGACATCTTGAAGGAATACCCTAGATAAACAGCTGATTAGCTAAAATACGCATATATTTTATATTTTTTGTGTGAAAAAATATACTTCCAGTAAATTATTAAAGTAAATATCTACTTTAGCGCTACGTGACTCAACGATGTTATGATATGGCTGTCTGTCATCATTACACATATATGATTACGAAGGCCATTATGAATGAATGCAATTACTGCCAAAGTGCAATTTACACGCTTTACTTCTTCGAATTCAGTAGAGCCTTAATAACTATGAGAAATAAGTACATATTTAGTTTCTACAAGTACTAAAATAAATAATTATAACAATTGGTCTTTTAGGTGATTAAATTGAAGCTGTCGGGTAAATACAGCTTGGACAGCTGTATTTACCCAAGCACATTATAGTGCTACAGCTATGAAGGACAACCTTTCTCTGAAGTGACAATAGATTTAACGAAAAATAAAGTAAAGAACATGAAAATATATGAAAACAAGGGTCCATTGAAGACAAATATGGCGGCCATGGTGAACTTTACTAGCACAACGGCGTCGCATTATGCATGTTGATCTTGATGATTCTAAGCATAACACTTACCTTGTAAAGTTCAATGTAAAATGTTTTGCCTTTTGGGCCACTTGTTTCATTACTTTTCACGTCTTTTCCATCATTTGTAGAAGTCATTTCTCAAGAAAATATCGCGGGGAGACATTTATGCGCTTGTTTTCCCGATGGTACTGTCAAAATCAGTGTTGCATTATCAAAATAGATCCACAATCTTCATTCAAAGATTTCGAAGATTTTGCTGTTTATAGTATTTTCTTTAGGAGATTAATCTTGTCTCTAACATTTTCATTTCATCAACCTTTACCATAAGCTGTGATATGGACAACAATTAAATACAATATCTCCCATATGTAGATAGAAATACAGAATAACCACCAATCATCATTCTCCTACTCTTATCTCAATTACTACTCAATACAATATGTACTCTTCTTTCATAGTACATATTTTAAAAGTTATTATAGTTAGCTATTGGCAATAGTTTTATGACCTGGCGTTGGCCCAGGTCGTTATAAGGCTCTTAGTCGGTTTTTACGACATCCACGAGCAAAGTAAGGGTTGGTAGTATTCGTAGCCGCTACCACAAAACTGACCGAATAACTCCCAATATTATGATAAAATAGGGATTAGGTATATTATTCAACTACACTACGCTACATAATCTCGATTATAGTGGCTAATAATAGAATACTTTGTTCATATAGTATAGTAGATACAGATCTACAGTACTTTTATATCTATAATAAACCATAACTTAAATGACTAGCTACGGTATAAAACTGTTAACTGAAACAGACTTAAGATTATTAAGTCACATACACAGTAAGTAGACTCACGCCTGTTTCCTAAGGGGTAGGTAGAGACTTCAGATTATCACAAGTCACACTTATTGCATATCCTTCAATACTGTGATAAACAATTAAGATAAAGAAATGATGATTATGTGTGGCATGACAGCGTATGAGTCTATCTCTCAGATTTTGTTAGTTGCTTGCGTTTTAAATGAAACTTTAGCATAAAAAATATATTATTTCACTTGTTAATTTATTTGAGCCAGATACATCAGTTCAATTTAGATAATGAATGAATTGGATCCAAACAAATAGGTACTCATCATTCAACATCTGCCATCCAAAAAGCATTTTAGGTACAATGCCCTTTATTTGGCATGCTTTAATTATTTTTTAGCATGCTTTTATTTGGAAGGTTTGTAATTATTGCTTAAATGGACGCTAAAATAGCCCAATCCAAGAGTGGGAACGTCAAAGCACGTGTTTTGCACACCAACAACAAATAAAAAAGGGCAACAAATTTAAACATGGTAATCTAGTACACCGCTACAAATAGAGAGTTAATACTCTCTTAAAGAATTAATAATCTATTGTATTTATTTGCAGAATATTATAAATGTCCAAGATGTTCATTAACGATGGGTAATTCGAATCGTTTAATTCGAATAACTCGAATAAGACTATTGACTCGTTCATTCGAATCGCCTTTGACCGAAACCGAATCAATTCGTTAACTCGTGTCGTACCTACTCGCAGCGCGGGCGACCGCTGCGGCGCAGCGATCAGTTGACTCGGCTTAATTGGACATTCGTTGATTCGCTCTCTCGTTCTAATACGGAGTCGAATAATCTAACGAATGAATTCTACTAGTGAGAAAATACGAAAATACATGAAATGTTCTAAGAATCACGAATTGGTTGGATACAATTCCATTCGTTTAACGTACCTATTACATTTGCAAAGAGTCGTCTAGAGGAAATAAAAGTTTGAACTGGGAGTTTTTTAATAAAAATGAAGATGGAAACAGTTTCGTGTAAACTATGTTCCTGTAGTTATAAATATTGGTAATACAACAAACAGTATAAATAATTTAAAATGAATAATAATGTAAACGAGTTATAAACTCGCCAACTCGGCTTAACAGGCGGATGACTCGACATACGAGTACGAATTCGACTGTAATGCTTTCGCGAATTCATCGCGCGATTTGACGACTCCCACGTGACGATTCGAATCAATTCGAATTGTGATTCGAATCAATAATAATTTTAATTCGATTGATTCGAATTGAAAAAAATACCATTCGTCTCATCGCTAATGTTCATGTATATTTCTTGACTGAAGGCTACAGCTAACAGTTTTTGCATAGCTTCTAAGACACCTCGATATATTTATAAGTTGTATTATTATTTTGTTGTATCCCCTAAATTAAAGTATCTTCTAAATTTTCTCATAATTCTATTAAATATTACAACACTTTGAAACTATTTCTTAAATGATGTATGAAATTATTTGAATAAATTGGTTTATCATGATCAATGCCACTATTATATTATCGCTATGTTTATATTATAAAAAATATTTGAATATTTTCTTCTTCTTCTTAGCGAATGGCCTCTGTGAGTGATTAACCACAACTTCGCCAATGTCAAGTAAAATAAGTTTAAAAAATTATAATAAATTTATATTTTAGTCGTCAGTCATGTCGGTTCATTGTCTAAGTCAAATATATATTTTAATATTTTAATTGTTTACAAAAGGTTTCAATAATAATTTGACATTCGCTCTGAAGTTCATTGTTTCTTTTTTGTTTTAAAAATACCACTCTTGGTCACAGAGACAGGGAGCAGATTAGATACCTGCGCCTGATGAACATTAAATAAAAAATTGAGTAGCGAGTTGCAGCAGTTGGATAAAAATTGTAAAAATGTGTTACGTTAGGCACTACTACACTATGTATGAGAAATACATGGATACACAATAAGTTAGGGACTATTAATGCCTTTTTATAATGTTATGACTTTTATAATATTATCTTTACCGTCACATTAAATATTTGTATGTGTAATTACTAATTATTAAATGAAAGTTTTTTAAAATTACAATAAGATTACGGTTAGTAAGTTAAAAATTAAACTGAGATAAAATTATTGTCAATAAGTGTGTTAGATTGTTAAGGCATGCCATTAACTAGTTTGGGGTTTTAATAAACATGATCGTCATCATTATCATCATAACGTCGCCCTCGTTAAGTTAGAGTCTTCTCCACATTAGGAGCGAAAACGACCTACTGTAAACGTCACACTGGTTAAACGTGTTGGTATACGTTGGGTTTATTTCCATATTTCCTTTTCTTGCATAGATCTTGTATGTATATTGTATCCTTAAATCATTTTTTACAAGACCCACGGGTAACATAAGGGGTGGTAAATTTTATTCTTACTTTGTCACCACATGGAAAGGATTGGTTTTAAATATTTTTTTCTAACTTGTTCCATAATAAATACGTTATGATTATGTTACAAAAGAATATATATATTTTTAAAGGAATAACTATTCTTGAAATCTACATTACCATTTCAGTTAATATAATCTGCATTACCATTTCAGTTAATATAATTCTACTCTTTGATTACCACATAAAAGTCCAGATTGTCGATATTCATCGACAGAGCTCGGCCAGTTCTTATTTAAGGTAAGTATACGGTAACCTAATGAAATAGTTTAGTTGGCACTTTGGCAGAGGATTACATGCGAAGCATGTTCTGGGTGTATGAATTAAGAAACATAGATTCAAGGATACACTAATAAAAAATGTATATCACCAAAAATTAAAAGGTAGAATAAATGTTGCCAATTTGCAAGAAAAGTATTTTTTTATTCTTGGCAGTACAGCAGCTGTACAAAGCAAAGCGAGTTGTGTCAAGATTACTGCGTTTTTTTTATAAAAAATAATCTCAAGTCTAAGTAGAAATAGAAAATGTAAATCTTATTGCTAAAGTGATTTACTCATATAAGCAGAATAAGCAGTCATAATTATATTTTAAGTAGGATCAGTACGTACCAAACGCTTGTTAATAAAAATTGGTATGTCAAAGTACAAGGCAAATGAAGGGACAATAAATTATCATTCTAATCAGTAATCGAATGTGAATTTCATGATATATACGTTATTTCTCATCTGTATAGTGTTAAAGTGTTTAATTATATATGCATAATATATTGGGACAAGCAGGGCGTGTAATCCAACTAGACACATCTGGCGAGTCTAAAACTACTTGCCTTCCTTTCTCATTAATTGGGACATTATTTACTCCTGTCCATCATTCAAAGTAACATAAAATTTACCATTTTCCAAGAATAATTTATATCAACTGAGATTATTTTTAATAAAACGTGTTCTTTACACAATTATTAAACTGACGGCTTTTTTTTTGTTTCAGTGGTTTAAAGTTTTGATATTAATATTTAGTAACAGTGTGTTGAAAAGAGGACAGTTTGCTTAGTGTTGTGATGTTCGTATTAAATAATTTTATTAATTTTACATATTGTGTACCAATTGAGTGATAATTTTGTAAAATGGCTAAAAAATCGGATAATATCGGCGGAAAGCTTGTGACTGTATCTGTTGTGGGCCTATCTGGTAAGAAATCCATTTTATTTGCTAATATCATCCCTTAAATTTAACTTTTAGTATTTTTACTGCACCTTATATTCATTATACTACCCTAATTTTTTTTTTAATTTTTAACATTGCTCCTATAATAATCATTAGAAAGGAGTATTAAAAGCATAATAATATATAATTATCTTAGTAATGGTATTTATATGGTATATTTAATTTGATAGTTAATGCTGTATTAAATACAATTAGGTTTAAAGGGCATTCATCATAGACTTATGATCATGCTACATCATTTATTTATCTGCTTTTAAGAAAGTATTAAGAGTATAATTCATCATCATTCTCCTACTATTATCCCAATTAGTTGGGGTTGATACAATATGTACTCTTCTTTCATAGTACATATTGTAAAAGTTATTGGCAATAGTTTTATGACTGGCTACCTTCCAAACGTCAATCCTCCTTGGGAATGTAATTGTTAACCAAATGGTATCAGATGTAGTTGGCCTAGGTCTTTATAAGGCTCTTAGTCATCTTTCACGACATACACAAGCAAAGTAAGAATAAGAGTATAATTATAAGAAATTAAATATTAATAATTGTTCATTTTGATGCCTTAATAAGTTTGAACATTAATAAGTTTGATTGGGGACTAAATTTGAAAGCCTACTGATCTCTAATGTTTACATGAGTATTAACACTGGGCTGAGATGATGATGATGAATAGTTACACTGTTTATATTTGTAAGACTTTTGTAATAGTGTTTTATGTTTAATATTTTGCTTACTCATTGGTATTAAATGCTGTATTTACATATCGACCTAGGCCAACTCTATCTGACGCCGTTTGGTCAACAAATACATTCCCAAGGATGGTTGAAGTCTGGCAGGCAGCCGGTCATAAAACTATAGCCAATAACTTTTACAATATGTACTATGAAAGAACAGTACATATTGTATCGACCCCAAGTAATTGGGATAAGAATAGGAGAATGATGATTTACATATACTGTGAAGCCATATAAAATCATCAACCCATTTTAATTCTGATGTTATACATGGCCTACCGGTACCAGTAGGTTAGCTTCGATTGTAGTCATAGCACACTTTGCTAGATAAATAATTTTGTTATGCAGGGAAAGCGCAAGACATTCTAGTTTGCCTGGAGTGCAAACAACATGAGTAGCTGAAAATAATGATTCAGCCCATCTTTACCAATTGTTTGATTTGAGTTGCTTTATGTAGAAAATCCTATTATGTAACTTTTATTTAAAAGATATAAGCTATATAATGTATATATTATGATTTCTAATTTTTATATAAATATATAATATTAAATTAGTTATTGTTCATTTTAACTGTGTTTTTTATAGCCCATTTTTGATATACTATTATTTTCTTTTTAATTTTTAGGCACCTCTCTGCATTAAAGATATAATCCTTGTTTTTCAGGGAACTTTACTAACATTTAATTGATGAATACAGATTACTTTCAGGCTTAGAACAACAGTTTGTCAATTGCACTTTGCCAACAGCACTTTTCTGCCTGGGAATCAAACACATGATACTTGGCACAGTACTTTTTCAAAATAAATCCATTATATAAAAGAATTCTAAATTCTACATAAACTTGATATGGGTGGCCCCATGGCCATATATTGAGAAAGATATGACATGAAAACTCAATTGTTGACCATTTTCTAATTTTAATCTTGATTTATATAAAATAGATTGGATAGTAAACTGTGGATTTTACATATAATTACATATTATTATGGACAGAATAAATGATAATGAAAGTTTGGCTTTTTTAATCTTTTTTTTTCATAAATGACATTCACTTTTTTAATGTTAGTATTATTTGGATTTATACAGCCTTAATTCATGCATGACTGGCTGTTGATAAGTATCTACAATATGGGTTATTATAGATCCTGAAATAACTTAAAAATACAAAGCTCAAATTCATTTGCTTTAATTCTTGAACAATTTAAAATTAGGAAGAATTATTTCCATATTTTATAAAGTAATTATTTGTTAGGAAGTGTATCTTAGCATTGTTTACTCGTTTTATCTTAGTCACATGAGAAATAACACCTATTGTCTTTCTGATAATTATAATATGTGTTTAATTACATCATGCCTGTAAACAAAGCTCATAACACATGTGAGAAATTGGCCATTTGGTAATTTTTTTTTAATTTTTTGGTTTTTGTAATATAAATATTTTACATTTTTTTTTTGAAAACTATATATGCACTAGAGCATTGTCAATAAAAAAATTAAGAAACTGAATTAGATAATAAATAAAATTTATTATACGGCCTACATACATTTATTTTCAACTTTTACACTATTTTTTTATAATTATTCACTGTTCACTTTGAGTAATAGTCATGGAGAGTTAGAATATGTAAAACCATAGGAGTACAAAGTACATCATACTGGCATAATTATTACAAGTTTTTGATGACATTTTACTGTGACCGTTTTAGTATTTTTATTGTATTCTTCCCTAGCCTAAATTTATAGCAAACTAGCTTCTGCCCGCCACTTTCTCTTCAGTAAAAACTCAAACTCCAAGGAACTAATTACTGGGATAAAATAATCATCATCATCACAGCCCATAAATGTCCCACTGTTGGGCTCGGGCCTCCTCCGTAATGGGAGGGAATTTAACCTACTATACCGCGCTGGTCAGACGTGTTGGTATAAATAATAAGGTTTTGTTTCGAGTTTTCCTTCTCTCACATAGATGTTATATGCCTTTTTATATGCCTTGCCACACGGAAATAAAATAATCTTGTGTTTATCCAGGAAATGGTCTATCTATGTGCCATTTCCATTCAAATTTGTTCAACGGTTTATGCATGATTAAGTAATAAACATCCAATTATCTTCAAAAACTTTCACATTTATAATACATACATTGTATTTAACCTACTATACCGCGCTGGTCAGACGTGTTGGTATAAGGTTTTGTTTCGAGTTTTCCTTCTCTCACATAGATGTTATATGCATTTTATATGCCTTAGTCGTCTCGTACGATCACCCATGGGTAAGATATGGGGTGGTGAATAGTATTCTTACTCCATCACCACACGCAAATAAAATAATCTTATGTGTTTATCCAGGAAATGGTCTATCTATGTGTTTATCCAGGAAATGGTCTATCTATGTGTCATTTTTATTCAAATTTGTTCAACGGTTTATGCATGATTAAGTAACAAACATCCAATTATCTTCAAAAACTTTCACATTTATAATATTAGTAGGAAATACTATAAGGAGATCCTCTGTTCTTCAAGAGCGAAAGTTGGTTGACTGGCATGACATCTCTTTGCTTCTAACAATCGTAAAGGTTTCCCATGGACTTATTCACCAGTCTTCACTTTCCTTCTTTTTTATATCAATGATAGCCCATATATGTCTTCCATATTATACTATCTTCTATATTCGAAATTTTCTTGTAGGATATATTGCTCAGTTTGGCAGATCTAAATGTAAAATTGTCTTGTGCAAGGTTTTTAGGAACACCCAAACTGGTCCTACTCCAGTGTCCAACCTCATCCATCAGTGTATCATTGACCACTATTTGACATAGGCCTATCCAATAGGTCATAATCTTCTTTTAATAGATAAGTTGGCTATTGCTGGTACTCGTTTTTCTGGTGAACCTCAGCCAAATTTTGCATCTCCCATGGGAAAGTAAGGAATGGTAATATATTCTATTTTTAATTCATAGTCACACTCTCCATCACGAAATTGGTAAATATGTACTGTTAAAGTAATACGAAATTACTGAAAAATGAAAGTACAACTTCCATGATCCACTTTTAATTCTTAATCTTCATCATTATGTTCTTGTGTAAAACAAATTAATAAAACTTTAGAACATTGCATTGTTTTGTAGACCAAAATATATCACACATTCTGACTCATACTAATATTATGAAATAATGAATTAAATATACTTTTTTATACATACATACAGTCAAAAAGAGTTTGTGTTGAAATAAATAAAAAGTTGTAAATTATATTGTAAATAAGAGGATTATCTAATTATCTTGTCCATATGTTAATGTCAATGACCTCAGCATCTTGCTACATACTCCAAACAAGGTCAACCATGTGTATTATTGTGTATAGGGGTAAAATCAATCCTATAAATTTGTTTTGTGTTATGTAATATCAAATTATTCAAAATCTCTGATTTCAATTACATTGTAAGTGTGAGCATACTTCTAATTTCCGCCTTCCTAACCTTGGAAAATTTACCTACTATGTCATTCATTTCAGGTCAGATGAGTATAGGCTTTTATGTTTAGTTTTTTTTCTTTTGCATCAATGTTATTTGCCTATCATATCCTTCATCATCTCAGCTCATTTATGTCCCACTGTTGGGCTCGAGCCTCCTCCATAATGGGAGCGAAATTTACCTACTATACCATGCTGGTCAGACGTATATCATTTAGGTTTTTTATCACTTTTTATTCTTAGTATAAATGTTTCAATTTATTTAATAACTAGCAACCCGCGAAGGCATACAGTTGTAATTCTGTAAGAAGTATTGATATATAATTATTTAGAGCTTCTCTTTTAGAAACTCCTTGTTCTGAAGGCCCACAAAATAAAATTATGACTACAAATAACTCGTATGTTTTTTTTGTACATTGCGTAGTAGAAGCTTCTTTTACAGTGTGCATGATCTTCACTTTCAATCAAATCTCTTTCACGGCAAGCGGTTTGATAGGTCGAAACAATTCAATTTACAGTTTTTAAATACTTGAATGAATTAAGACCACGCACTTGATACAGTAACATCAAGGGCGTGGTAGGGTGTAATCGCTCTAATTACGAAGGATGTATGCTTTAGACTCTTCCTAAACCTTTTTCTTTAATACCTGGATGACCAACTACATCCTCATCGCGTCTCTTTCTTGTTATTGTATTGTTACGTTATTGGCCCAAATGTAATATTGGACTTCGTAGTAGTTCTTTGCGAATTAATTTCTATTACAAAGATTTAAAAAAAAGCGAGCCGTACGGTAGACGTAAACTCCGCTTTGGTCACACTTCTCGTGGTGGCAGGCAACACTGCGCAGCACAGCTGAATTTGGTAAACTTTGCGTACACTGTATTTCACATAATAAAGCGTTTTTAGTGTAAAAAAAAAAATATATAGTTAAAGTTTGAAGAATAATTAGTTTTAAAAGGTATTATTTAACGTACATTAGTATTTGTTAATAGACTAAAAGTAAAATTAGGTATGAAACGAGACTATTGGTGTAAAAATACGAAAGGGAATGCTCCGATGGTTCGGACATGTGGAAAGAATGCCGAACGAACGTCTGGTTAAGAAGATATACAATGCGAAAGTGGAAGGATGTAGATACCGGGGGAGACCGAGACTCACCTACCTAGACCAGATTGGTCATGTATTAAAGGAAGGTGGAGTCAAGAGTCTCCGAAACCGGCGAGCGTGTATGAAGAGAATTATGAATGTTGAGGAAGCGAGTGAAGTATGCAAAGATAGAGTTCTCTGGCACTCTGTTCTCGCTGCCTACCCTGCAAGGGATATGGCGTGATGATATGTATGCACTAAAAGTGGGACAGTTTGTTCAAACCGTGACATTTTATTTACTTGGAGAGTTGTTATACCTGTTATAACTTCTAAACGTCACCTAGGGTTCATTATGGGAAATATTCATACAATTCCATACGTATTGGAGTTATAGTAATGCATATGTTTAAGAGAAGGAAAACTTGAAACAAACCCTAAACCAACTGTCTGACCAGCGTGGTATAGTAGGTTAATTTTCCTCCCACCACGGAGGAGGTCCGAGCCCAACAGTGGGACATATATGGGCTGTGATGATGATGATGTACGTTTAAGTGAATGATTTCCCTATAAGACTAAAAGCTTTAATTTTTTATTTGCGGCGGGCTATGGTCTGGTCACACCCCGCAAGATCCATCCGGGGCGACAGAAGAGGCGGCGCGCAACCCCATAGAACCGACCCGCAATGCGCTTCTCTTCGCCGAGCGAGTGGGGCACCGGAACGCGATCTTTGTCTTCGGTGGCCCAAGATTTCAAGCTGTTGCTTTATCATCCTATCAGCTTATATACATATGTCTAATTGCTGGATTTGAGCCTTTTCTACAATGGCAGGCCAATTGACCTGCTGTACCACGTTAGTTCGCTGGGTTGGCATAGACTTTTATTTCCAGTTTTCCTTCTTTCGCAGTGATGTTATCTGATTGTTTTCCTTAGTCGTCTATTACGATCACCCACGAGAATGCAAGGGGTGGTGACATATTCTATTTTTATTTCTTCAACACATAGCTAACAAGTACTAGATTATTAACAAAATTTGGCGAAAACTCATAACTGTTATATATTTATTGTACAGGGTATCTTTAAAGGCCAATTGACCTACTATACCATGCCAGTTCGGGGGGTTGACATAGACTTTTATTTCCAGTTTTCCTTTACATGCAGTGAAGTTATCAGTTTACGTCCCTTATTCGTCTATTACGATCACCCACGGGAACGTAAGCGGTGGCGACATATTGTATTTTTATTTCCTCAACACACAGCTAAAATACTAAATTATTAACAAAAATATGGCGAAAACTCATTACTATTTATTGTACAGGATATCTTTAAACATTTTAACAGAGTCTGCGATTAATTACTTAACCTAATTAGTAAGCTTGTAACTTGACCTCAATAAGCTTGGGAAAATACTTTCATCAATATTACCAGTCGTAACTCACTACCAGTTAAGCGTGTTACTGTATTAGTAATTTAAAATACATAATTCTAATGGAACTAACAAACCAATGAATGCATTCATTTGAATGGATTTACTCGTTTTGTAAGGTACGGTGTACACGCGTGGGTTTTTGGTTACGATGTGGGCGAGTCTATAAACTAGAGAGTATATCAATTGAATGAATGAAGTTGACGCAGGTGAGGTTGAGTTTGTATATAATAAGAAGACGTCATTTTGACGCTAAGTTGTGACGTGCAATAACACATTTTAGGTATCAAAATACCTATAGAAATATACTTATTTCTAAGTTAAGACTTAGTAGAGCATGTTACCTTATTTAATCCATAAATCTCATCAGTTCGTAGCCGAGGTAAATTCACTTAAACACGCGATTTTAGTTAAATACTAATTTCGAGTTTTCTTTTTCTCATGTATGTTTGGATAGATTTCGATTCCTTCTCTAGCCTATCGATGCTGACCTTTGGATATATGCCTTTCCCAGAGGGGCTAATGGCCATGTTCAGCCCGATTTACTGTTGCCTTAGCGTTATTAATAGATCGTTGTATTTATAATTTTTATAGACAGATCTTTGCCTTGTGAGGCAACTGCCATAAGCTTACGTATTGTGATAAATTACGTATTCAAATCTTGAAGCGGACAGAAAGTGGTATTGTGTTTCCTTTTTTTTTATTGCTAGTGTTGGCAAACGAGCAAGCAGCACACCTGATGGCAAGTGTCACTGCCGCCTAGGGACCCTTGCAATACTAAAGGTATAACTAGGCCGCTGCCTACCAATATAAACCCCAAAATCACCCAATTGGGCTTCCGGCTCTCTCGCTCACTGAACGAAGCGCAATACTCATACCTCGATCTTATGCGAGAGTGTGTTGCTACCTTGGACGGACCAACTCGCGGCTGCAGACAGAGAATTGTCAACAGCGTGGTCCTACCACTATTAAACTTGCTATGAAATTTTCAGACACAAACACGACGTTTAAAATTGTAGATAGCAAGGACGTAGAATTTTCCTAGTTTCCATCTATCACAATGAAGTTACCATTGTTTTAAAATGGAGGAAAGAAAAAAACTTACCACTTGCCCATGATTAATCAATATACCGCACACCTCAAGAAAGGAAGGAATATGGATTAGGATCAAGGTGGAATAGGTATAAGGAAAACTTAATTCCGAAATGCGCATTTGATGCTGAAACGTCCTGTGAATGCCTCGTTTAGAGGCGAAACACGTGTCGAATCATTATTCGAATTTCTGCGGAAAATTGCAAGTTGCAGCTTTAGAGGCTCCTCATCACAGAAGTAAGACGGCTTTATACTTATTCCACCTTGATCCCATTCCGTATTCCTTCTTTTCTGGAGGTGTGCGGTATATTGATGAACCTTGAGAAAGTGACGAGTCTCCCCCTTTTTCTTCTTTTAAAATTTTAGATAAGATTTAAACATCAATGCAATTGAATATATGCAAATGATACTAACATTGATATGTTATATAAATTCTGAAAACTTATCAAAGTATAACCTTCATTATCATCTTTGTCCACTACCACCACCACTTCAGCTCATATATGTCCCACTGCTGGGCTCGAGTTTCCTTTCACACTAGGAGTGAAATTGACATACTACACCACGCTGGTCAGACGTGTTGGTATAGGGTTTTATTTCGAGATTTCCCTTTTCTTGCGTAGATGTTATATCCATATTTTATCTTTTAGTCGCCTTTTACAATACCACCCACGGTGAAGATACGGGGTGGTGAATTGTATTCTTACTCCATCACCACACAGATTAGTCCATTTGCGTTTTAGTTTTTTGGCTCTGTGTCCTCCACAATAGGAAGAAAATTGACCAAGTATATTAAACACGTTAGTGAAACGAGTTATACGGTTATGTTTCGAGGTAATTTACTCGGCATCAAGCGAAAATATAACTATCCTTACTAATATTATAAATGCGAAAGTAACTCTGTCTGTCTGTCGCTCTTTCACGCCAAAACTACTGAATCGATCTAAATGAAATTTGGTACACAGATAGTCTACAGCCTGATAAAAGAACATAGGCTACTTTTTAATGCAAAAAAAAAGGGTTGTAAAGGGGAATGAAAAGTTGTAAGGAATTATCGTCATTTTTAAAGCGAGAAGCTTGAAACTTTTTTAGGCTATTAATTAGATATAAATAAATATGACATTAAAATTTCGTAAAAAAGGGGTTAAGGGGTAAAATAAAAACAGGGGATGAAAAACTTTAGGAAAGTTACCGTTTACGTCGGCAAAGGCGCGGGCAGAAGCTAATTTAAAATATATGCTTTAAAAGGATATTACGTCTAGGAACCCGCGTCAGCCGGTTACGCTCGATTGTGTACAAGACTTTATGTGTTAGCGATTGTGAAAGAGAATCACATCTATTGTTGTATTGTTATCAACAACTATTTCCTGTTATCATTGCTGTGTAGGTGTTTATTTTGTATGAGTGAAAGTTGATAAAATTTTGTATTGTGATTTTCTATAACCGTAATGTTGAACGAATGATGAATGATTTATTACATACTACCTTCTGCCCGCGGCTTCGCCCGCGTAAAAGGGTACTTTCCCAAAGGTTTTCATCCCCTTTTTTATTTTACCCTTTAAGGGTTAATTTTTTACGAAATTTTAATGTCATATTTATTCATATCTAATCAATAGCCTAAAGATAAATTTCAAGCTTCTGGCTTTAAAAATGGCGATAATTTCTCACAACTTTCATCTCCCTTTACAACCCTTTTTTTTGTATTAAAAAGTAGCCTATGTCCTTTATCAGGCTCTAGAGTATCTGTGTACTAAATTTCATTTAGATCGATTTTCAAGAGCGACAGACAGACAGAGTTACTTTCGTATTTATAATATTAGTAAGGATTGGCTACTTGAATAATAAGGCATAAGATAATGTGAGTGGCGATAATTACAGACTATGACTGCACAGATGGCGTAGTGGTTAAGATACCGACATTCCTTGTCAGTGACGTGGGTTCGATTCCTACGCGGGACTATATTTTGTGCGATCCACAAACTGTTCTGAGTCTGAATGTAATTTGTCCGCGTTAATTGCATGTTTGTAAAGTCCCCTGCAATACAAGGATTATTACCTCAGTGCCAGGTGGTCTTTCAAAAAAAAAAAAAAAGGTTAATTTAAAAATAATATTTAACACACAATAGTCAAGTCAAACGTCTTTTTTTAGTCTATGTACTGTTAGTTATTCCGTGAGGTGACGGAGTAAGAATACTATTCACCACCCCATATCCTACCCGTGGGTGATCGTACGAGACGACTAAGGGATATAAAACGCATATAACATCTATGTGAGAGAAGGAAAACTCGAAACATAACCCTATACCAACACGTCTGACCAGCGCGGTATAGTAGGTTAGTTTCTCTCCCATTACGGAGGAGGCCCGAGCCTAACAATGGGACATTTATAGGCTGTGATGATGATGATGATGATGTACTGTTAGGTACGCTTTCACAACTACACTAATTTTAAAAATTCTTTCACATTTTGAAAAGCTACGTTATTAGCGAGTAACTATTAAGGTTTTTCTAGTAGGTACTAAGAATTTTCTAGCACTAAGAAGATATGCTAAAAAGAAATTTTCTAGTACCTACTAAGAAAATAAAGATAAAACTGAAGAGTTTGTACTACAACAGTGATAGAATTGTAATGTAATACAACAATAATAAACAATAATTCAGTTTTATCTTTACTTTCTTAGTACTTACTAGAAAATTCTTCTTAGTACTAGAACATTCTTAGTAGGTACTAGACATGTGTAAGTAATGCGAGTGATGCATCACACGTAATATTACACGACCGCGTACTGTCATATTACACATTGCGCGGCTAAACATGACATGACATAAAACATCACACATCACATTAAACATGACGCCGAACACTCGTGTACTGTTCTGTATTTCTGCAATGTTCGGTAATTTGGTAATGGTTATCTATCTCTCAAACGCGCCGTGTGTCTTTTCGGGAGAGTGAGAGGGATAGAACGACTGGACCGCGCTGCGCCTGCGGTCGATAAATATTTATTTTGAGCTCTATTTTTAGAACATTAAGGCTTATATTAAATGAAATGTCATGTGTGATGTTTGAAGTGATGGTAAAATGTAATATTATTCGGCACGAAATGTAATGCCATATAACATCACTTCGCGAAGTACTGTTTCGCGCATGTCTAGTAGGTACCTACTGGAAATACCTTAATATTAACTTGCTGATAATGTAGCTTTCCAACAGTGAAAGAGTTTTTAAAATCAGTACAGTTATTTAGATGTGAAAGCATATAAATTTACTTTCATTCGCATTTATAATATTAGTTAAGATCCATATTATGGTATATGTCATTTGGTGGTTATGACGTCAATAGCAAAGCGTACTTATCGTCTGTGTCATACTCTTCGTGTTCTTTATTATTTACATTTTGTTGTTTTTCGTTGTTTGCCTTCAGTGGTTATCATTATATGCCTTTGCTATGCTTTGGCGGAGTCGTAACACAATTCACCATCCCATCTTTTGCCCTTTTTTTTTTTTTTTTTTTTATTGGTGGGCGATGGGTGCGTCTCGCCCCGCTGAATCGGTCCGGGGTGACGGAAAGGCGGCGCGTGACCACATAGACCCACCGTAAAACCTTCTCTCTTCGCCGTGCGAGCGGACCACCGGTACTCGATTTTAACTTCGGTGGCCCGCCCGGCGGTTTACCCTCGCGGGTTCCTCTCGTCGACGCCCCGACAGATTTCGCCGTCGGGGCGTCGCCCTCACGCGGTGGCCTCACGTCGGGTGACCGGACGATTCCCCGGTCCGATCACCCGAGGCCTCGGTTAGGGCGGCATCAGGCGCAGGTATTCGCGCCTGCGGCGCCCCGGCCGCTGACGGCGGCCCGGGTCGCGGGATTCCTCCCGGACTCGTTCCGCCGCCTCCTTCTGCGAGATGACAGCCTCGCAGAAGGCGGCGACCGCGTCCCAGTTCCTGACGCTGTCGACCATCGCTCTCGCGACAGCCGGCAGCGTCAGGTCGGCACCGATAACAGCGACGAGGTCACGGCGCTGCCGGTCAAAGCCCGGACACGCCTCCAGCGTGTGTTGCGCCGTGTCCTCGTCACTGCTGCAATGGTGGCAGAACGAAGTCCACTCCCTACACGCGACCGTGTGCAGGTAAAAGCCGAAGCATCCGTGCCCCGACAACACCTGCACCAGTCGAAAGGAGAGGACTCCGTGCCGCCGCTCCATCCACTCCATCAATACGGGCCGGAGAGCCTCGACGGTGACGACACCGTGTCTAGGCCTCTCCAGCCGCGTAGCCCAACGGGCGATGACGTCTCGGCGGGCGTCCTCGCGCCAGGTGGCTATCTCGCTCAGCGATGGGGAGCCACCTTCGTCGCGCAGTGAGGTCACCCGCCGGTAGAGGTCGGAGAGCATCTCCGCCTCTAGGTCCCACGGGGGTGTCCCGGCCAGTAAGCATGCCGCCTTGGTCGATACCGTGCGGTACCCGCGAATGGCTCTGACCGCCATGACTCTCTGGGGTCTCCACAGAACAGCCCTGAGCTGGGCGTTCAGAGCCCTCGCCCACACGGGTGCGCCGTACATGGCCATAGAACGGATCACCCCCGCATACAGCCGTCGGCCCTCGAAGCTGGGTCCGCCCACGTTCGGCATGAGCCGCGAAAGGGCGGACGCCGCGCCGACCAGCCGGGGAGCGATTCGGCGAAAATGCTCCCGGAACCACCATCGCCCGTCGAGCACCAGACCCAAGTACTTCATATGGGCCTGGATGCTGATGTGGACGGAGTTGACGACTAGCGAGACGCCGATTGGCGGCCTTACGCGTGGCCCATGGAACAATAGGGCCTCCGTCTTATTTAGGGCCACCCTGAGCCCCAGCGCCTCGATTCGCCCGACCATCTCCTCGGTGCCGAGAGTGGCCAGGCTCGCCGCCTCTTCGAGTGTCCTGCCCCGGGCTGTGACGAGCGTATCGTCAGCGTAGCATATCACGCTCAGCCCGGGGGGGAGACTCCCTCTCAACGCCCAGTCGTACCCGATGTCCCACAGAGTCGGCCCCAGAACCGACCCCTGTGGAACGCCGCACGACATGGACGTTCGCACAATGTCCCCTGCGGGACTCGCGCAGAGGACACTGCGCCCCTCCAAATAGTCCGCCACCAGCCGCCTCAGGTACAAGGGCACCCCATGAAATCGGAGCGCCTCCCTGATGCAGCTGAATGACAGACTATTGAATGCGTTGGCGATGTCCAGCGACACCGCCAACAGCACTCCCCCACCGATCCCATCTTTTGCCTGTGGGTGTTGTAAAAATAGACTAATAGATGTAATATGCAGATATCATTGAAGCAAAGGATATAAGAGTCGACATACAATTTAATGTCAACATGTCTGACCATTGTGGTATAGTAGATCAATTTCTATCCCATATTGTGTAAGCCATGAGACTAATAATGGGACGAGTATGGATTGAGACTATGAATTATACCCATAAATAATTTTAGTCCATTGAAAAGTTTATCTTTGCGTTTTTCAAAGTACGCAATTTTATTGTTGGGATGTGTGGGATCATAACAAAGTTTTTTTTTTAATCTTTTTATTGCTTGTGGCAAACGAGCAAGCAGCACACCTGATGGTAAGTGCTACTGCCGCCCATGGACCTTTGCTATAACCGAGGCTATCGCTAGGCCGCTGCCTACCAGTATAATCCCCAAACCCACCCAGTTGGGCTTCTAAGTAGTAACATAGATTACTAAGTAATAAAATAGAAAACTATATATAAAAAATAAAATTAAAAGTAAGACTGAGGTAGAGAGAGAGAGTGCTTCAAAACCCGCATTAATACACGAAATCATAAAAAAAATATAGGTCAAAAAGTTAGGCCAAAAAATGTAACATTTCAATAGTCTATTTCATACGTTTGGAAAAAAATCTTTTTAATACGCATTAAAAATAGCGGCCTGTATGTTGATGGTTCGATGTATATATTCACCATTGCACCCTAATTTTTAAGTGACACCTAAGACAATAACTGACAACATAGCATAATTTTTATTTGTCATTTTCATCGCCTTAACAGTTCCCTAAATTTTAATTTTATTTATCGTTAAAAATATAATATCTTTGATTTTTATGCACTTATGTGTTTAACATAAAATTTTGGGGTTTTTGATGAAATTGCCATAAGAATATTACATATTTTAGTTATACTATAAAGATATATTTTGTGGGTTTTTAATGAATAGGCACCGAGACCACTGGATCGATTAAACCATTTCTTTTTCATCAATAGAAAACTAAAGTCTGTATTGGTAGGGCGGCCACACTGGTGACAGTGATTAGTTTACAACCGCGGGTAGGTCTGGCTGGGGTAGCGACACACTTTCGCAGATAGAGAGGCAGAGTTTGCTTCGTTTGGAGAGCAAGAGAGCCGGAAGCCTGACTCGGGTGTGCGTTGTTTGTTAGGCAGCGGCGTAGTTGTGCCCCTGATAATGAAAAGATTCATGGGCCGCAGTAAAACTTACATTCAGGTGTGTTGCTTACTCTTTTGCTACCATAGGCAAAAAAAAAAAGTTGGCAAGTAATCATCATTATCATCATTGTCTTATACCAACTACTTGGGGTCGATACAATATATCCTCTTTTCCATTCAGCCCTATCAGACGTCATCTCTGTAGTCACTCCCTGCTTCACGCAGTCCATCCATCTTTTCTTTGGTCTCCCTTTACCCCTAAAGCCTTTAACATTCATACTTAAAATCTTCCTACCAGTTTTAAAACCTTCCACGTTCACTTTTTAACGTATCCGTTACTGGGGCCACTAACAATTCTAAGTCGGGAAGTAGTATTATATATTTTTAGAGGCTCCTTGCACAAATATAATAAATTCACTTAGGAATCTATAAACACAACGTAGAAAAACTACAATTGAACTCAGAGTAGCCGTTTTTAAATTGTACAAACAATTGGGGCAGCTAGAACCAGAGCGGCCTAACTACAAGAACTTTGTTTTACATTACGGGGGGAATTAAAATTACAAAAAAAAACAATTTAATCGATTTGAACATAAACCGAAAATGTACTTCTACTGCCATCTATTGTTAAGAGCTTGTAAACAATTTTAGGCCGCTGTGGTTTTGTAGATTAATGTTTTTAGATTACGAAATTGCAATTAGGTTAAAAGTTGCAAAAATGCAGTTAGGCCACTCTGGTTCTAGCAGCCTAATTGTCCTACGTACTATGAGTATTTGTACAATCGTAGAATTATGTTCATTCATAAAGTGTTGAATGAAAGTTGTTTAAATTTCTGGGTTAGCACATTCGATATCGGAACAGGTTTTTATTGATTGATTGCATATTTGACATTCATTATATTGCACGCGCATAAATTTTATTACGCAATACCTGCGTAATATATATTAATTTTAATATGGGCCTGTTAATATCTATAAGGATTTATATTAAACTTAATGAAGCGACAATTGATCGGCATTGACTGCCTTTTATTTGGCACAGAGGTTGAGCATTGCCATCTAAACGTGGCAATGATACCAGCATTCCTGTCACGTTGGCCACTGACAGCGGTTTATTTGAACAAGTGTTCAGTGAGCTTTATTAAGTTTTATTTATCATCATCCTCTTATACCAAAGGGTTGATGCATACATATTGCATAAGTTTTGGAATATAATTTGTTGATGAGATGGCAGCAGATTATTGAGGTCTGTGTAAAGCGGGGTGTGACTACAGCATAGTCCAACGCAAAAAAAAAAAGAAAAAAGTCTGTGTAAACAGACATTCACGATGTTGCAATGTTAGAATTGTTAGTGCTCGTAGCCGCTACCACGCAGCAATGCATTCTACACAGAATGCATTCTGTATGGTAGTACTTATTGAATATAAATAAATGATTCGCACGCCAGAATCGTTCTTATTGATTAGTAAATTTTGCATTCTATTACGCCAACAGTATTTTTCATTCTTGGACTTTTAGGGCTCCAAAAGGGAGATAGAACTTTAATAAAGTAATTTTCCTCATGGTGACAAAGTAAAAATACGATTCACATATATCTTGTAAAAGGCAAGTGAAGGAAAATTTTAAATAAAACATAGGGTTTATTAAGACATTTAAACAAAATTACAAAGATCACCAATAAATAATAAATAACTTACATTATCTTCTTTTATATTATGTTATTATAAAACATAATATAAAAGAAGATAATGTAAGTTATATAAATATAAAATATAAGAGAAGGAAAACTCGAAATGAAACCCTATACCAACACGTCTGACCGGCATATAGTAAGTAAATTTACCTCCTATTGTTGAAGAGGCTCGAGCCTAACAGTGGGACGTATATGAGCTAAGGTTGAAGGGAAATAATACCATAACTGCCAGCTTGGTCAGTTAGAGGACGTCCATAAATCACACCTAATTTTTCAATCGATCCCCACTGTTCAGTTGTCATGTTCTATTATTAAAATATATTTCATTTTCTGCAATAGTATTTATTCAATAATATATTGTGGAATTCTAGACCACCGGACAACTAAGTGCTTGTTTTTTTCTTTTCAGTTTTTTTATTATGTATCTACCTACGTAGTTTTGGTGACTTTTTACGCAGTCGGGTTTTTTGATATTTTTAATTATTTTTTTTTATTTTATACTTTTTAGTTATAAATACCTAGGTAGCTATAGTTATCTTATTTATTAATAAGTAGGTAAGTACCTAACTATATATAGTTTTTCGACTGAAGTTGAGTACTAAATCGTTAGAATTTGAAGATGGGCGACCGCGTCAGCCATTAGATACTTTAGGTAGGACTACCTATGGTATATTGGACAATATACCTACTAAATACTTCAGTATATGTCCATCCACATCCAGTTATATGAATTTTTCGTCTTTTCATCGTAAATTTCTACTGTCTAAAAAACGTATATGTGAGAAAGGTTGTTACGAAACTTTAAATCGATATAGATCCTAAACGGCCAGTCAAATCGAAAAATGTTGAGAGAAAACTAAAAATGATTTTTAAATACCTATTTAACGATACTCCACTCGATATAGTTTGTTGACTTTAATTTTTTTTATTTTCACAATATGGCGTCCAGTAGTCGCCATATTGAATTTTCAATAACGTCATATCTTTAGTAACACTCGCCGGATTAAGAGGAATCGATTGACGTGCGAATCATAAAAATCGGCCCAGGCGTTTCGTATATATAGTGCTTCAAAGGAACATACAAACATACATACATAGACTGTTAAACACAATACCACTCCTTTGCAGTCGGGTAAAAATAACATTACGCGCACACCGCACGTATCACCAAGGTCAAGTGTGCATTAAAACTCTCCAATAATTAAAAAAATCTCTTTAATGCTGGGGCCACACTAACGAGAAATGCCATTAATTATTGCGATAATGGACGTTAACCGTAGGTGTAGCCAGGACTTAACGCGATAATTTGACAACGGCATTAACATTGCCGTTTGGCGTTAAGCAATAGCTCAAGTGGCGGTACATCAAAGATATTAACGCGAGAATTAATGCAATGCAGCGGCCACACTACGTCAGTGTCAGTGTGCATTTGTATCATCCACCATCTTCTTTGTAATTGTTTCCTTTTTTCCTTCATTCGGTAATGATTCAATAAATTCAAATAATAAAAATTTACACTCATGAAATACAGAACTTTGTCAACGTCCATCTTGCTTCAATTCAAGTAAAATTAACGTCGTTTTTATCGCCAATGATGAGCATTCACGTTGACCGTTCAAGTGTAGCCACCCACTTAGCGCGTTAAAAATTATCGCAATAATTATCGCGCTATTGGACATTAACGTTAGCCGTTAGTGTGGCCCCAGCATAACAAACACAAAACTTAAACTATCATTAAGTATTGCGTAATATTATCATGGAAGTAGTTCCATTCTGATATAGATCTTATTCCCTGTCCCTTGTAATTCTGTTTCGTTTCAATCTGCCATTCTTAGTTTCTTAGAAACCGCCAAAATCCAAAACTGATGATAATTCGCTCGCTTCATCTCTTTCACTACACTAAACGATCGCTTAGTTAGAATGAAAGGAGGCGAATTTTAATGAAATTCGCTTTCTCTCATTCTAACTAAGCGATCGCTTAGAGGAGTGAAAGAGTTAGTAAGTTTTCAAATATTGGTTTGGTTTGCAAAACTAGCAATAGAAAACGATTGCGCGATGATTAGATTTATATTTGTTTGTGTTTTCGTCGTTTTGTTTTGATTTGTCGTGTTTAGTTTCTGTCGAGATACGTTTTCAAAAATCAGTTTGTATAGTGTTGAATATCGATACGATACGATTTCTGACTGAAATCCGATCTCAGATTCGTTTTGATATATCGGACGCATACCTAATTCCTGCTGATGTTTCCTCGGACATGTTCTTACGATTTCCATTTGAAAGCTAGGTGGTACTAACGCATTGTATTTTTAACTTAGATGTGATTTTATCTATTTTTGTCATCGATATATATGTACTACGTACTAGATTTCGCGTTCTGAACACTTGCTTTGTTCGACTAAGGTGTACTGCAATCCGTACACCTCACTTCAGTGTGACTGCGACCATCATGGACTGTTGGTGTATACAGAGCAGCGTTGTTAATACGATAATTCGAATAATACCAATCAAAACTTGCACATGTGGATGTGAAAAAATTCTTTATTTAACTAAGTAAAATATTTTGTTGTTAAAGTGCACAAATAGGTAATAATATCGAATTAGCACAATAAAAAAAAATATTCTACATTTAAATGTCACGCCATCTTTGATTATAGACTAAAGCCCGCAGATGTTCAATTACACTGGTTGGAGGTAAAAATGTGTGACTAAACACAGACTTGACGTAGTGTCTAGAAAGTATTTTGATTATTTATATTCTTTTTCCTTTAGTTTGTGTTATCAGTTGATACTTATTTGTCAACGATCAAACAGGTTGGTATAGGGTTCTGTTTCGAGTTTTCCTTCTCTTGATAGTATAGTAGTATATGCATATTACATCGTTTAAAGGCGACCTTTTACGATATCCACGAGCAAGACAGGTAGTGATGAATTGTATTCTTTTTACGTCATCACACGGATATTCAAAACTATTGTCGTATGTTAAAGCAAAGTTTATATAAACATATAATAGTTCATTTTCTTTTATAATTTACTATTATTTTTATTTATTTAACTACTGAATAATACACTTTGAAATAGAGAATGCTGTATGAGTTCTAATGAATGTTTGTAGGTACAAAAACTGTGTCACTTCTGCGGTGTAACATCTATAAAAACAAACTTTGTTACATAACGTTGAACGAAACGCGTAAGTGCGCATGAAATGCCTACATCTTACGACGTTTTGGTCGCGAGAAAATTACAACTATAAAGCGATCTAGCGCTGTGTGCTTCAATGTTCGCGTTAGATTTCCTATTTATTCTTTTAGCGCTGCAGCGGACTTTAGTTTAACTGTTACCAAAATGGAACAAAATATTTATTCGGGATAGCTTCTCTATACATATAACTCTAAGATTTTTGTCTAGACTTTTCTTGGCTTTCAAATAAAAAAGGGTGACTTTTTAAATCAACGCATTTGATATTGGTCAACTATGCCATTGGCTAGACAAGTTGGCACAGGATATCGCGCTGTCTTTCTCTTGTTTTGTTATTTTTTTTTCTATATCTCTTAGTTTCAAAAGATATCCAAGCGAATGAAAGAATGTCTATTCTTTTCAGTCTCGAATGACGTGTGATAGGCATAGTAGGCCAATCAAATTGCCATATTAGGGTGTAGGTACCAATAGTAGATGTATGAACTGTAAGGCCCTGTCCGCACAGCGATTTTTCACCGCGCGGATTTTTTTTCGCAATTCTGTACACATTGAATCTTATGGAAGTATCCGCACTGGCGATAAATTATTCGCGCGGTAAAAAAAATCTGTGATTTGATGCAAATTGAACGCGTTGCGGTGCGATTTCTTTTCGCGCGAATATTCTGTGCAGTATGTAGTAAGTATGGCTATGTCCGCACTGCGGAACAAAATTCGCGCGTTTGACTCAATCGTGCCACGGCGCTGTTGAAGGAATGTCGCGTACTTCTTCTCCGGGCAGATCGGCGGCCATGCAGACGATATTAGAAAATTAAATTGATGTGGAGCAACCATTTTCGCTAATGGTTAAGAGACCTCCCCTGTGGGACAAGTTTGATGAAATATATATATTATATTCTAATACTTAGCATCTAAGTTAAATCAAAATGGGAATGTCCTGGGTCTGTAGTAAGTTATCAAATGTTATTTTTGTCATTCTGTAATAGCCAAAAAACTTATGCCTGTATTTTCGCAACTCTTAATATTTTATGTAGAAAATCATTTCATGGGTCTCAATTCTATAAGTGGGTGAAGCCAATGTTCATGACATCTTTTAATACGTCTGCTCAATTTATCTAATACTAAGGTTAAAGGAAAATTTTAGTTCGATTGTCCATCTTGAGACTCAGCTGAGAACTGAATTAAACTGTCAAAATCGAATGAAATTTTATTCGCAGTGCGTACTAGGTGTAATTTCGATCGCGGAATATAAAACGCGAGAATAAAATACGTGCGGTGAAAAATCGCTGTGCGGACAGGGCCTAGACGAAAATGGAGAAGACTAGATTCTAATTTTAGGTAATCTTTTGTCGACAGGTACTGAAAAGGAGAAGGGACAGTTGGGTGTTGGCAAGTCCTGCCTCTGCAACAGATTCGTTCGCACGCACGCTGATGATTACAACGTGGACCATATCTGTGTATTGAGTCAGGTAAGCGTGAAGAATCTTAAAGTTATCTAAATTACTGACGTTTAATATTTAAATAATAAAATATAGGTAGGTATATTCCACTATCATATGTTTCAATTATTATTGTGACTAATACTTTCACAGATATAACTTTACTAAGCAATGATTTGAAGTTATATTGTAATTGACTGCACAGATGGCGTAGTGGTTAAGATACCGACCTTCCGTGCCAGTGCCGTGGGTTCGATTCCCACGCAGGACATTACTTTGTGTGATCCACAAGGTGTTGTTCTGAGTCTGGGTGTAATTTGTCTGCGTTAATTGCATGTTTGTAAAGTCCCCCGCAATACAAGGATTATTTCCTTAGTGCGGGGTGGTGTATAAAAAAAAAAAAAAATATTTTTACTTCTTAACATTCTAATATCTATACATGTATAGTACATAGTATAAAAAGAAAATCGCCGCTATTGGCTGTACGCTTATATCTTTTATACTTCGCAACGATTCAAGGGGAAGTTTAATATGTATTATACATGCATATTATAGTTAAAAAAATAGAATTTAAAAGAATGGTAATTTGATGTCGTAAATAACATATTTTTATGCATTAACATTGCAAACCTTACGAGATAATATACTAAAAAATTGTACATCTTGAAAAGATTTACAAAAAAGTCAATGATGATATACGTTGGTCTTCTAAGCGAAACCCACAGTAATTGTTTATTTTTAAAAAATAATGGGTTAGATAAGAAAATATTATACAGGGTGGAAGTGGACCGCTCCCGAAAACAAAGACAGGTGACCCTACTAGTCTTACTTGTAATGATAGGCTAGAAAAAAAAACGATCAGGATGAAAAAAAATTTTGTTTCACAAATATTTTTAAGTTTTTTTCACATGCCATCGTATTAGGACAGTGCCATGTAACTATAACTCGATAAAAAATACGTAACTATACTTACTACTACTCAGATGAGAAAAGACGCAATCTATTCAAAACCAAAACTCACGATCATATGGTCAAGAGTTCAACGACCTCGCGTAGTGAAAAAAAAAATTTTTTTTTCATCCGAATCGATTTTTTTCTAGCCTATCATTACAAGTAGGACTAGTAGGGTTACCTGTCTTTGTTTTTGGGAGCGGTCCCCTTACATCCTGTATAAGAAAATATACATATACATGAACATTTTACAGTGATCATGGTCACGGGCGGACTAAGGTCTCAACGTCGGCCAATAAAAAATCAAATACAAACGTGATAGGATACGTGAAAATAGTTCCAATACAAAATTTTAATACTCGCGTAAACATCAGAATTTACAATTATTTCAATAAGCTGAAAGTGTCAGTCAAAACTTTTAATCATTTTCATCGTAATTGACTGATTCGCACAATCTCTTGTGGGAATCCTTTGCAAATGTTTTAATCAATTAAGCTACGGCAAAGTACGTTTTAATAATCAAATTATAATCCACTCACATATATGGATTGCCCGCAGTCCTTATTCTCGTGAGCTCGACCGACCGCACCGTATGATAAATGACCCGAAAAACGGTCATCCTATTTTTATTTATTCATTCGCTAGGATAACTCATTACAAATTCACGAGTAGAACTTCTCATAATCGAATTTTGTGTATATACATTCACAATGCCTAATTCCCATGTTGAAATATATATATATTTTTTTTATAAAAAGACCACCACCACCCTGCTGCACTAAAGAAATAATCCTTATATTGCGCGGGACTTAACAAACATGCAATTATAACGCAGACAAATTACATCCAGACTTAGAAAAAACACTTGGTGGTGAACAATACTGTGGACCGCACAAAGTATAGTCTTGCGTGGGAATTGAACCCACGGCACTGACACTTCTTAACCACTATATGCCATCTGTGCAGTCTCTATTATGGAGTTCAAATACGATATGGTATCTATAGTTAAAGTTAATTCGCCATTTTGCAGGTCCATGTTATGTTGTTGTTTTTTTTTTTGCTATTTTGGTCTACTACTTCTCTTGTAAGACCTGCAGAATCAAATTTGATTTTATAGCGTGTAAATTTATTTTTCAAATCGGATATCTTTTTTTGTTTGTACATTTTTGTGGTAGATTATGCTCAGGTAAATGGCATATCCAACCCAAATATAACTAATCAAATATAATAAGATTTTTCCGTGTGGTGACGGAGTAAGAATACTGTTCCCCACCCCCTATGATCGTAAGAGACGACTGAGGGATATAAAACGCATATAACATCTACGCAAGAGAAGGAAAACTCAAAACAAAATAACCTTATACCAACACGTCTGACCAGCATGGTATAGTAGATCAAATTCCCTCCCATTATGGAGGAGGCTCGAGCCTAACAATTAAACGTATATGAGCTGAAATGATGATATCATCTGGCTCTTATCCCAATTACTTGGGGTCGACGCAATGTGTCATCTTTTTCCATACAATCCTATCAGACGTCATCTCTACAGTCACTCCTAGACTATCCATGTCATGCCTCACGCAGTCCATCCATCTTTTCTTTGGTCTTTCTTTATCCCTAAAGCCTAAAGCTGAAATGATGATAATACATACATACATATCATCACGCCATATCCCTTGCAGGGTAGGCAGAGAGAACAGAGTGCCAGAGAACTGTATCTTTGCATACTTCACTTGCTTCCTGAACATTCATAATTCTCTTCATACACGCTCGCCGGTTTCGGAGACTCTTGACTCCACCTTCATTCAGTAGATGACCGATCTGGTCTAGGCAGGTTAGTCCCGGTCTCCCCGGGTACCTACATCCTTCCACTTTCGCACTGTATATCTTTAATGATGATGAATGATGATAATGTAATATAATAAGTCTTTCTTGAGATTAGTCCTGAAACTAACAAACGTTTTGTGTTAGTAAAATATAGGTAGTTAGCGTAATATATATTTTACTGATTGAAATGAATATAATATAGGAACCTTGGTTTTAATTGAAGTCACCATGCCCTTCGGCTTGGTACTATTTCAATAGATTAACAAATATACCACTTAAGAGATGACAGATCACATTTGTATATATAAACTGTCAGTCATCATCATCATTATTCATCTGCTCTTGTTTTAATTACTTGGGTTCGATATTTACACCTCTTCCATCGTGCATATTGCAAACGTTATTGGAAATAGTTTTATGACTGATTTCAAACCTCTTTCTGTATGTAATTGTTGACCAAACGGCACCAGATGGAGTTGGCCCAGGTAGATATAAAGCTCTTAGTGGTCCTTTACGATATCTAAGAGCATTGGTAGTATTTGTAGCCGCTACCACATAGCAACTAAACTATTAGTCATTTTATTTGTATAACGAATATGTTTATTTTCTTGCTACAATATGATGTAGATTTACAGTTATTAATTGATTGAATTAGGCGATACATGGCGGAAATCCATTATTATTATAAAATGGAGGAGAGGAAGGAATACCCACCACTTTCCCACGGTTAATCAATATACCGATGGGATGGGATCAAGGTGGAAAAGGATATAAGGAAATCTTACTCCTGTGATGAGCACCACCTCCAAAACTTCAACTTGCAATTTTCTGCGGTAAATTGCAAGTTGATATTGAATATATTCTTGAGGTGTACGGTATATTGATTAACCGTGGGAAAGTGGTGGGTCTTCCTTCCTTTCCTTCATTTTATAGGTATTAATTATTTATAATTTTCCTTTCCTGTACTGATGAAGTAAGAATACAATTCACTACTCCCTTTCTTGCCCTTTGGTGTCGTAATAGACGACTAAAGGAAATATTATGCTTATAACAACACCTATACCAGAGATGGAAAACTCGAAATAATACCATAAAGCAATACGTCCTGAAGAGCCTGGTATAGGTAAATTACTGTCCCATTATGGAGGAGGCTCGAGGCCAGCTGTATTTATGAGCTGAGATGATGATAATATTTTTATACAATTAACACACCTCGGGAGACTGGTACTGAAACTAGGTTCGGGATTTGTATTTCGGGACGCGAAGAATTATTTTAATTATGTTGTTGGCAGACGATAACTCGATGCTGTTGACGGATTAATCAAGTCGATAATGTTTTACCATCACTTCCTTTCCGCTGGGTGTAGACAAAAAGAAAAAGCATCATTGTTAAAGAAGGAAAAATCTAAATAAAATACAATATTAATTTGTTTGGCATTAATTTCCGTGTGGTGACGGAGTAAGAATACTATTCACCACCCCATATCTTACCCGTGGGTGATCGTACGAGACGACTAAGGGATATAAAACGCATATAACATCTATGAGAGAGAAGGAAAGCTCGAAACAAAACCCTATACCAACACGTCCGACCAGCGCGGTATAGTAGGTTAATTTCCCTCCCATTACGGAGGAGGCCCGAGCCCAACAGTGGGACATTTATGGGCTGTGATGATGATGATGATTTGTTTGACCAGTGTTGTAACTGTACAATGAATTGGTGTAAGATTTTACTAAATTCAACTACTCCATACCCCTTATGGGAAAAGCTCGTATCTTGAATTTGAATGTATATGGACTGTAAAGAAAGGGTTTTGCCAACGACTGAATTATGTATTCTTTAGTGTATGGTTTTTGCTCGAAATGCGAAAAGTGCTATTAAGACAGGTTATTGCCATCCATACCATTCTGCTGTAACCCCAAACGGCATAGTATCATGAAGTCAGACTATTATTTTCCAGAAAAAGGATTCTTTAAAAATTTATTTCATAATATACTCATGTTATTTTCAGTCGGACTTCAGTGGTCGTGTGGTCAATAATGATCATTTCCTGTACTGGGGCAGCGTGCAGAAGGATAATGATGAACAGGAGTACAGGTTCGAGATTGTCGAGCAGACTGAGTTCGTCGATGATGCGTGCTTCCAGCCGTTCAAAGGTGAGTTATAGTATTTATATTTGAAAACTATTGTCAGAGATGCGATTTATTTGAAATACTTCTATTTAAGATGCAAATACAAAATACCTATTTTGTATTTTGCATTTAAATGCTTTTTAGTAAAAACCATTTTGTATTTTATTTGAAATACCTTTCGAGATGTATTTAGCATTTTTAATATTCATTTCAAAATGCAAAATACTTTGTGATCAAGTTTCACCAAAATGAAATGAACGAATGACGCTTGTATTGCCGAATTTGACCGATAGAGGCACCTGCTAGCCATGCGCGCCCTTTTTTATTTGATTGGATTACCTAATTTTATGATATTGAAGTGTTGTTGTTATCCCTACAATACTGAAACGGCTATGTACTGTACTATAACAAGATAAGAGAAAAGAAAAGTGAACCGAAATAAATGGCCAAACAATTCACAAAATGGAGCCATGGCTCTCTTTTCGTTAGTCTAGTTTTTTACATTATTTTAAGTAAGTATTATTATTATTAATAACATAACAGAATTTATTATTAACAGAAATAGACCAAAATGTCGTGCATAAGGTGCCATGTTATTAGACGTTTTTGTTTGGCTCGGCATTGTGTCTTTATTTCTAATGCTAGGGCCGCATCTCCGTGTATTGTCTCGAAGTAATTTGTGGCGAAGCTTCGTATGTTTGGTACACTAGAAAATTATCGGGATAAAACTGTGGTCACATTAGCGACTTCGGTATTTTACACGAAGTATCATGCTATAATTAAAGATGGCCGAAATCATTTTCATGCGTTTAACTATGGATGACGAATTGCTTTACTATTACAGCTATATTATGCTAATAATTACATAATGATATTTTTGGATCCCTTCATGAGTTCCGCTTCATAATGGTGTATAAATTCTAACACCATTTCATCACCCCACTCCATATTTATTGATTAACTGGAGATCCTCGAACGCGTCTAAACACAACAAACATTTCCCCCGAAATGAAAAACGCTAGTCTGACCACAGAGCGCGATATATTAGCGCGCTAAAACCCTTTGACTTATCGCCACCCAAGCGACGAAGCTCGAATGTTCGCGACGATAGCCAATAATGACCGGTCACATCTGCGTGTATCGTCTCACTGCACGAAGCTTCGTGAAGATATACGCAGGTGCGGCCCTAACATAATGATAAATACCTAAAATAAATAAAAATTTCTGAGATTTGGTCAAAAGGTATTTTATTTTGAAAAAGTATTTTGAAAATACCTATTTTGTATTTAGCATTTGAAATACAAATTTAGCATTTGTAATACAAAACGCAAAACTATTTGGTATTTTGCATTTGAAATAGTAAATCTGAAAAGTATTTTGCATTTTGTATTTAAATGCTTTTTTAAAACCATTTTGTACATCTCTGACTATTGTTTATTGCTAACCACTAAATTATCAACGTCCACTATTATATATATTTTTTGTTATTGCTTGTGGTGGCAAATAAGCAAGCAGCACACCTGATGTTATGTGGACCTTTGCAATACCAAGGGTATAGCTAGGCCGCTGCCTACCAATATAAACCCCAAACGCACTCAGTTGGGATTCCGGCGCTCTCGCTCACCGAACGAAGCGCAATAGCACATTGCCATTACTCAGACGTCGATCTTTTGCAAGAGTGTGCTACTACGGACGGGCCCGCAGCTGTAGACAGAGACTGTCAACAGCGTGGTCCTACCACTAATATATCCCCAAAGGGGAGTTTTAATGTCATAAACGTCTTGAGGTATCCGCAAAGTACAGGTACACTGATATATGGTGTTCATAACCCGTCCTCACTGAATATATTAAAGATTATTTGTATTTATACATTTAATACAATTTTCACGCCACGATCTTTGTAGATGCTAATTTTTGATGATAAATAACAATCCACCCCACCACTGCCGATCGTTTTCTGTGGGATTCGGCGGTCACTGTTCTACCGGAATACCAGCTAAAACCACAGCGACTCCTGCCGCGCTCACTTACTGGGTCCGCAGAGATCGTCTGATAACATTTAAACTTCGATAACGCATGTCGTCTTTCAAAGCGGTGGGAGAAGAGGCTCGTATGGGCGCCTCCCCTTCCGCCTTACAAAATGAGACGACGACATCGACGACTGGGACCTGTCGGTGTTAAGCATCTTGAAGGTGATCGTCGGCAAAGACATTTCAAATGCCGCCGACTGGTTTTGGCGCTGGGCCCCCAGATGGGTCATATTCCCAGCGTATGACACGCATCGTCAGTTAGTGCGCCATACTCATGGCATCCTGGGGTACCTGCCCATATAAAATTATGGGTATACTTACCGAAGACCTCGTGACCGGTAAGCACCTGTCTGAGCCGTGCCAATGTGCTGTTTCACTACCTTTGGTTATCGAGAGAGCCGGTAGCCCAACCTTCTGGCTGGGTTTGTGGTTGATAGGCAGCGGATTAGCTACCTATTATTGCAAAGTTACATGAGCGTCAGGAAAACTTATCATTTTACTTGCTAGTTTGCCACCATAAGTAAGTTTTATGTTTTACCCTTAGGTGGAGAAATATGAACAAAAGATCCGACTACCTTTTCGGGCAGCTAGTACTTAATGTTATGTAATGTTCTTAAGCTTATAAGTAATGGACGGCTTATATCATATTTTAATATTAATACAGAGCTATTAAATTGATATATGTCTTAAAAATATTTTTTAATACACATAAATCACAGATAATACATTGATTAGGGAACGGTGACCCAATTTTTGCAATTTTTTTTCTATTCGTCTCTCCTTCTGTGTAGAAACACCTCATAGAATAGAAAATGATTCAATTTTATTCAAACGACAAATACTTTATGACATTCTTGATTTGTGAAATTTGTGTTCGTTAATCATATGTTTGTAAAATCCTCCGCAATAAAAGGATGACTTCCGTCTTCTTCTTCAATAAAAGGATGACTTCCGACTTCTTATTGTCCGTGTGGTGACAGAGTAAGAATACAATTTACCACCCCCTATCTTATCCGTGGGTGATCGTAAGAGACGACTAAGGGATATAAAACGCATATAACATGTATGCAAGAGAAGGAAAACTCCAAACTAAACCCTATACCAACACGTCTGACCAGCGCGGTATATTATGTCAATTACCCTCCCGTTATGGAGGAGGCTCGAGCCCAACAGTGGGACATATATGAGCTGAGTTGAAAACAATGACTTCCTTGGTGAAGTATTATCTTTAAAAAATAAGATAATAATATACAAATAAATGTAAAATAAATAAATGATAAATAGATATACGCTATATTTAGCAGACTGGTTGGCGATCGTAATTAGCTTCATAAGTTTTTTAGGACAGTGCTGATTTCTATTCTTCTAAAGATCTCTTAGTCGTTGTTTACGACTGCCAGGGTGTAAAGGAAAGGCCACCGAAGACAAAGATCGGGTACCGGTGGCCCGCTCGCACGGCGAAGAGAGGTGTTGCACTGTGGGTCTTTGGGGACACGAGCCGCCTCTTCCGCCACCCCGGACCGATTTGGCAGGGCGAGACGCATCCATAGTACAACGTAAAAAAAGGGTGTAAAGAAAATACACAGTATTTTTATTTTTAATCCATCATTATAAGATGAATGTTATTTTTTTTTCTAGTGGGCAAAACGGAAACTTACGTAAAAAGATGTGTGGCTACAAAGTTACAGTCTGCTGAGAAGCTCATGTATGTCTGCAAGAACCAGTTGGGCATTGAGAAGGAGTACGAACAGAGGTTGATGCCTGACGGCAAGCTTGCGGTGGACGGGTTTTTGTGTGTGTACGATGTCAGTCTTGTGCCTGGGAGGACTTGGGAGAAGCAGGTTAGTCATTTAATTTTGATAACTTTTTACGTTTTTTAGTCTATAAAGGAAAATGGAGAGGGAAATTATATAAATAAAAAAATAATCATAAATATTGATTAAGCACAGCTCTGGTCGCGTTGTTTCAACTTTAATTATTCATAGGATATTTACATGTTTCTAGCGTAAAATTATGCCTCTGCCGGCTGGCCACGGACGTCAAGGATTCGGTACCAGTGGTCAGCCCAATGGAGATAGGCAGGGAATATATATTTTAGCGATAAGACGTATTGTGAAAGCCAATTTTACGCGGGCGAAGCCGCATTCAGAAACTAGTATTGTTGTATAAACACTTCTTTATTTATTAAAGACGTGTCCATATTAGCATTAAAAAGACGTGTCCATATTATAAAAAGACGTGTCCATATTAGCATTACAATAATTTAATTTCTTTCTAGAATGAAGTTCTGGCAGCTATCCTTCAAAACATCTTGAAGCTTAAAAAACCAGTAGTACTCGTCACATCCAAGAACGACGAAGCATGTGAACAAGGTGTCAGGGAGGCTGAGCGGTTGGTTCAACGCAAGGAGTTCAAGGGAAGCATTCCCATAGTGGAGACTTCCAGTCACGACAACGTCAATGTGGACCAGGCGTTCTTTCTGTTAGCTCAGATGTGTGACAAGTCTAAAGCCAGAATTAAGGTATTTTCTTTTCATATTATGACGATTAAAATACCTAACCCTGGCAGGGTTGCAGTTTCTATTCCCACGCGGGATAATGTGCTATGTGCGATCTACAAAATATTCTGAGTCTAGGTGCAATTTGTGGCCGATAATTATATGTTTGTAAAAGCCTCCGTAATGCAAGGATAAGTTCCTGTGTGCAGATATGTCTTTAAAAAAAAATATGTCAGTCGATATGGAATTACAATCACCTCACCCAGACATTTTTTCGAGACACTTTTACTTGGACTTTAGGGAAATTGCTCCTAGCGATAGTTGCAATAGAAACCGAAAACAGAGAGAAAAAAAAAGACCTGGATATTCGATCTAATCATAGAATAACGTTATCGACCTGAGTTGTGGTTTGAAATAAAACTACTTTTACGGATTCTATCGCGATTGTATGGTCACGGGAGGTCGTCCTCTGTTAGACTGCAGACTCAGAACAACACTTTGTGGATTGCACAAAGCATTTTACTACGTAGGAATCGAATCCAAGACACTGGCAGGGAGGGTCGGTATCTTAACCACTGTGCCATCTGTGCAATCAAATTGCTGGTTAATGTATACTTAATTATTGTATTTTGTACACAGGTGGCGAACTATGCGGAGGCCTTGCGGATAAGACGGGAGACATTAGATTTTGTGACTGAAGCGTTTACTCAACTCATCAGAATGCATGTACAGGATCATAAGTAAGTTCAAAGTCCCTTGCCTTAGTAGTCCTTACTTATGTATTGAGTGTAGTAGAATCGATCTTAACGCAGAATACTCATTTCTGTGATACACAAATAATTGTTTCGAGTCTGTCAAAATAGATAATATCACTGCAAGGGAAGAAAGACTCCAAATAAAATGCTATATGAACTTGCTCACCACCGTGTTGTAGTACAGTGGGGGAAAGCTCGAGCCCAATAATGGGCAATATATGAACTGAAATCACAGTGGTTATAGTTCAGTTGTAAACCTTTGTTATTATTGTATTTATATGACTTTTTTGAATTGAAAACTTCATTTAGCGCACCGCACACAGATTTTTTCGTAGGCTGTATAGTATAGTAAGTAAGCCTGATCCGTCACGCTCTGAGGTGAAAGGTTCGATTGGGTGAATTCGGGACCGCCGAGTGTACCCGAGCGAGAAAGATACAGTCAGCTGCTCTTCACTACACGTGTCGTTTACTATATTTAATTTATATGCAATAACTGTTATTATTATCAGTTATTCAATACTTTTTAATAGTTATTTTTTGACGGCTGGCTATAGTATGATCACACCCATAATAGACATGTGTAAGTAATGCGAGTGATGTATCACACGTAATATTACCCGAGCGCGTACTGCCCCATTACACATTAAACGACTAAACATCACATCGCATTAAACATGACGCGAACACCCGTGTACTGTTCTGCATTTCTGCAATGTTCAGTAACTTGGTGATGGTCATCTATCTTTCAAATGCGCCGTGTGTCTTTTCGGGAGAGTGAGAGGGATCGAACGACTGGACCGCGCTGCGCCTGCAATCGATAACAAAAGAAAATTCGAAACGTTTTGCTCGGTTTGGCAATTCAATATTTATTTTGAGCTTTATTTTCAGACCGTTAAGGCTTATAATTCTTGATGCCGCCCGCCGTATATATAGAGCGCTATCGCATTACGCGAGATGAAATGTCATGTGTGATGTTTGAAGTGATGGTAAAATGTAATATTACTCGGCATGAAATGTAATGCCATATCACATCACTTCGCGAAGTACCGTTTCGCGCATGTCTAACCCATACATAATCCCTGGGGCATACTTTTTATTTTTTGTATTTGTTTTTTTTTCATAGGTTTAAGTTTTCACTTCTGTCGGCAGTCCTCGTGACTGCTTTGTTTTTGTTTTTAATACAACGGCAATAAACGTTCGTGTCTATTATGGTTGAAAGTGTAAAACGAATAGTGGTTGCTTCACTATAAGGTGGAATTTAGTATGTCAATTTCTAATGATCAACTTTCCTGTTTGGATTGAATTAAACTGTATTGTTTTAGGGAGATGTGGTCGGCAGCTAGCAAGAGATTGTGTAACTATCCGGAATGGATAAAATTCGTTCAGCAGTTTGGCAATGACGGAACTCAGGTAAATGTAATAAAGCATCTATCCAGTCTCTTTTTTTTTTCTTTTTTTTTTATTGTCTACGGTGGTAAACGAGCAGGCAGTACACCTGATGGTAAGTGTTACTGCCGCTTATGGACCTTTGCACTACTAGGCGTACAGCTAGACTGTTGCTTACCAACCAAAACCCACCCAGAAAGCTGGGATTTTTGCTCTCTCGTTTATCGAACGAAGTGGAACAGAACATTGCTTTCACTGTCAATTTTCTGCGAGAGTGTGGTACAATTTCAGTTAGACCAGACCGCGGCTGTAGACAGAAAACTGTTAACAGCGTGGCCCTACCACTACAAGGACGTCTACTATTGAGTATTAGCCACCCCCTATGGGAATGTTTTGGTAAAACTTCAAAAGAATAAGTACATACATACATATCATCACGCCATATCCCTTGCAGGGTAGGCAGAGAGAACAGAGTGCCAGAGAACTCTATCTCTGCATACTTCACTCGCTTCCTCAACATTCATAATTCTCTTCATACACGCTTGCCGGTTTCGGAGACTCTTGACTCCACCTTCCTTCAGTACATGACCGATCTGGTCTAGGTAGGTTAGTCTCGGTCTCCCTCGGTACCTACATCCTTCCACTTTCGCATTGTATATCTTCTTAACCAGACGTTCGTTCGGCATTCTTTCCACATGTCCGAACCGTCGGAGCATTCCCTTTCGCATCTTTACAGCAATACTCTCTTTCATACCTACTCGCTCTCTTACGTCGTCGTTACGAATGCGGTCGGTCAGCCTAACTCCACAGATTTGCCGCCGAGATCGCATTTCGATCGCATTAAATAAAGAATAAGTGCTATCTCATTTTGTATATTTGACTTATCCAGGTGGTGTTCCGTCGTCACATCAGAAGACTGAAGGAGGAGCGATCAGCTAAGAAACTTCGGAAGCAGTTGGCGAAATTACCTCAGGTTCTGTCCAGAATGCAGCTTCCCACTGAGGAGTTGCAAGAGAGGTACATTGTCGTATCTGTTAATTATATTACTCTATCTTATTTATGTCTTTTTTTTTCTATTGCTTATGGTGGCAAACGAGCAAGCAGCATACCTGATGGTAAGTGTCACTGCCGCCCATGGATCTTTGCTATACCAAGAGTATAGCTAGGCCGCTGCCTACCATTACAATCCCCAAACCCACCCAGTTGGGCTTCCGGTTCTCTCGCTCGCCGAACGAAGGGCAATAGCACATTGCCATTACTCTGTTCATCTTCTGCGAGAGTGTGGTACTACCCCGGACGGACTGGCCCGCGGCTGTAGACAGAGAACTGTCGGCAGCGTGGTCCTAACACTAATTAAACTAATGTATACATTTTCTTACTTATTAAACTTGCTTACTTGTTTAGTTTAATTTGTTTTCTTACTTAAGTAACTGGTATATCATATTGTTGTTATTAATCTCATTCTTCTATAGTAAATTTTAGTTGCAAGGTTCAATGGATGGTCTTTCTCTCTCCCTGGGTATTTTTTACAGCATAATATGCAGTCGAATGATGTCTCTAACTATTAGTAGCAAGAATTTTAAAATCGAATAGGCTATTTTAGAGATTTATCCCCTTCATATTTACCTTTTTAATAAAGAATATTTAATACTAAAGACTTCACTTATGGTACGGATATAGAGAATAGACTACAATATTGGTGATCTAATAAGTTTTATATTTCTTTTTAGAAAATCTTTAACGCCTTTTTTTACGGTGGACTATGGATGCGTTTCGCCCCTCCAAATCGGTTCGGGGTGACGGAAGAGGCGGCGCGTGACCCCATAGACCCACCGTGCAACTCCTCTCGGCCACCGGTACCCGATCTTTGTCTGCGGTGGACCGCCCGGCAAAATCTTTAACGCCTTGGTGATCCTTTAGCGAATTATGACCACTTCCAAGGATGAGTAAGGGATTGCGACATATTGTATTCTTAACTAGTCACCACATGGAATTACGTTGCATGAATGCAATAGTTAATCGTATTTAAGCTCGGGTATTAATGAAGATAAGAATATATTTACAAGTTGTTGTGTTATTAAAAAAAAAGTGAACTTATTATTCGTTGGCAGTGATTGGCCGATGGTGGTTCGTCAGCTTCGTACGCACCGCGACTTCTCCGTGTATTTCAGCGAGGGACGGACACATGACTCTGGGTCAGAGTCGGGCTCGGACCTCGATAGCCCCTTGGCCATAGATACTACTCTAAGAGTTGGCGAGCGAGCCAGATACCAGGTAACGACTTTAATATCTATATTATATTTACAATAGAGAAATCCGTGTGGTGACGGGGTAAGAATATAATTCACCATCCACTATCTTTCCCGTGGATTATCGTAAGAGACGACTAAGGGATATAAAACGCATATAACATCTATGCAAGAGAAGGAAAACTCGAAATAAAACCCTATACCAACTTGTCTGACCAGCGTGGTATAGTAGGTCAATATTCCTCCCGTTGCGGAGCAGGCTCGAGCTCAACATTTGGACATATATTAGCTGAGATGATAAAGATGAATCTAGAAATCTACAATCATGAGATAAAAATTAAAATAATAATAATAATTAATTTTCATTTTATTCTTAAAATCTTGTCAAAATTTATGAAAATTAATATTATTAGATTATCTCTAAATTCCAAACTAACTATTACTGCATTTAGAAATAAAAACGGTGTAGTTATACGTATAATAGTTTCATTATCATCATTATCACAGCCCATAATGTCCAACTGTGGCTCGGGCCCGGGCCTCCTCCTTAATGGGAGGGAAATTAACCTACTATACCGCGCTGGTCAGACTTGTTGGTATAGGGTTTTGTTTCGAGTTTTCCTTCTCTCGCATAGATGTTATATGCGTTTTATATCCCTTAGTCGTCTCGTACTATCCACCCACGGGTAAGATATGGGGTAGTGAATAGTATTCTTAGTCCATCACCACACGGAAAATATAGTAATTTAACTAATACTAATACGGAGATCATCTTTGAATACCTGTGTATTTATACCTTGAATACTTATGTCTCTCACTGTATCCTGAATTCCACAAGCCATTGTCAAATGAGTGGCAACTCTAAGCTACTGAAGCCATAAAACGAATCTGAAGTTCAAAAGAATCAGATATTTCTGTTACTTTTTCGTTTATTCTTTTAATCTGTGACAATTTCAATTCTCTGCCTATTTTTATTCAAGAGATACAATCCACTGACAGACGGATGAATGGACAGTCGAGGTTTAGAGACAGGTTTTAGTGGGTAATCTTTGATTGCGGCACGCTAGAAAATATATTAAAGCCTGTAGAATATAATTATAACTTTATACCTATAAAATAAATCTTAATTTATTTACTGGGCATTTTCTCTTACACATTTTTCCTCTTTTAGACTCTTGGACAATCGCAGAAGATTCCTTATGAAATATTGGAAACTAATGAAGCGGCAGCCGTATTTAAAACCTACCTTCACGAAGCTCAAGAGGAACATAGAAATTTTGAGTAAGTTATTTGATTTTTACCCATATATATTCATGTGTAATTAGTAATTGAGCCATGTCTATGACTAATTTCTATCTGCAGCTTAAGGGGGGAAATACGTGTAAAAGGGCGTTTTCATGCTGATTTTCATATTTTTTTTTAAGGTATAAAAGATGATATTATTTAGTGAAACTATTAGGTTATTTTATACATATATTGATTAGTTTTTTTTCATATATTACAAAAATATTATTTAAAAATTAACAGAGATATCAGCTGATACACATCGTAGATTGTCATCCGACTTAGCAGTTAGTGTACACGATGGAAGCCACAATTTTTATCAGAAATCAATAGCATAGAAAAATTACTGTTTTTTATATGTGTATCTTCTATATAAAACTCAATTTAAAAATAAAAATTAGCATTTTTTAGATGGCCGTTAAAATAAGTCATATTTAACCATTTTTTCGTATATTGTTTACTATAAAAAAAATAGTTAAAATTAAAATATCGCTTATGATTGAGGTTCATATACAGCACAATTATGAATGAATAAAATAAGGTCTAAAGGTGGAGACATTCTTACACAAACACAAGACGTGTTAAGCCGATGGAGTGAATATTTTGGCGATATGTATGCGGATGCTACGGTTGGCGCCGGTGTTGGATGTGGTTTAGTAGATCAACATTCGACAACGGCGTCCTCCGATGGCATCAGTATGGATGAAGTTGAATGGGCGATAAGAAGTTTGAAAAATGGTAAGGCAGCGGGCATTGATATGGTGTCTGCCGAGATGATCAAGCTTGGTGGCTCTTGTGTCTGGGAGGCGTTCCTGTTGCTCCTCAATTTATGTTGGAGCTCGGGAATGGTTCCCGGGGACTGGAATAGCGCAGTCATCGTGCCTTTGTTTAAAAACAAGGGTTCACGTTATGACTGCGCAAATTACAGAGCCATAAGCTTGACCAGTTTGGCAACAAAAGTGTATGGAAAAATTATTGAAAGGAGAATGAGGATGGTGTCCGATGGTTTACTGTGTGAGACACAAGGAGGTTTCAGGAGTGGAAGGGGATGCATGGATCAAGTGTTCTCTCTGCGCAACATTGTGGAGAAGCATCTGGCTCTAGGTCAGAGGGTTTTCTGCAGTTTTGTGGATCTGGAGAGAGCATTTGACACGGTTGTACGAAAGGAACTTTGGGACATTTTACCGGAGTATGGTATTAGCGGTAAACTGCTACAGGCTGTGCAGTCCAGTTATATGGGCTGTAGAGCCTGTGTGCGGCTGGATGATGGAATGTCGCCTTGGTTTGACGTCAATATCGGCGTTAAGCAGGGGTGCGTTCTGTCAGCCAGGCTGTTTATCATATATCTGGATAAATGTCTCCAAAGGTTGAACGATATGAATGTGGGAGTCCAGATGGGCGACTCAGTGGTCACTGCTCTGCTTTATGCAGATGATGCAGTCCTGCTGGCACAGTCAGCGACTGACCTGCAGACCCTAGTCGACACAATGACAGAAGATTGTAAGAAAAGGGGTCTACGCGTGAATGTGAGCAAAACCAAAATAATGGTCTTTGAAAGAGATAAAACCAGAACAGATGTAAGAGTAACAATAGGTAATGATGTACTAGAGCAAGAGAATGAATTTGTATATCTTGGATGTGGATTTAGCCGAGATGGAAGGTACACCACTGATATAGAGCGAAGAGTGAATGCGGGAAATAGAGTGAACGGAGCGTTGGGGCAACTTCTCGGCAGCCACCACCTCAGCCAGAAAGCACGTGTAGCAATACATAATGCAGTGCTGGTCCCAACATTACTGTATGGAAGCGAGAGTTGGGTATGCAGAAAAGAGTATGATAGTAAAATTAATGCGGTCGAAATGCGATCTCTGCGGAAAATCTGTGGAGTTAGGCTGACCGACCGCATTCGTAACGACGACGTAAGAGAGCGAGTAGGTATGAAAGAGAGTATTGGTGTAAAGATGCGAAAGGGAATGCTCCGATGGTTCGGACATGTGGAAAGAATGCCGAACGATCGCCTGGTTAAGAAGATATACAATGCGAAACTGGAAGGATGTAGGTACCGAGGGAGACCGAGACTAACCTACCTAGACCAAATCGGTCATGTACTGAAGGAAGGTGGAGTCAAAAGTCTCCGAAACCCGCGAGCGTGTATGAAGAGAATTATGAATGTTGAGGAAGCGAGTGAAGTATGCAGAGATAGAGTTCTCTGGCACTCTGTTCTCTCTGCCTACGCTGCAAGGGATATGGCGTGATGATATGTTTGTTTGTTTGTTTGTTTATGTAAGGAAATTATATAACAAATTTCAGAATGATTGATTGATTAAATACTTTTTAAGCTAGAGTGTACACCGTTTCGAAAAAACTTGTTTCAAGAAAATCGCGTTTAAACAAGAAGTGATAGCAAAAGTTAAAGTAGTATTAAACTAATTGAAACAACATACCAATTAATCAGCTAATCCAGCACCATATTGCAAACCTTCTTCATCGTTATATGCTTCATTTTCCGCTTGTAATTTTTCTTTTCGTGCTTTTCGGGCTTCATTACTGTCTAAGGCTACGTTACGCCCTATACTGAAGGGTACTTACTAAATCGCTTATAACTTTTGAACGAATAGGAATTTTGACTTGAAATTTTAAATTTATAGTTTTGAATAGTTTTACAAGTGATTCATGAAAAAAAAAAGAAAATTGTTTTTTTTAAAGCCTCTCTCTAAACGTATTTCCCTTCTTAAATGCGCTGCCTCGTCTGAGATAGTATCACATTCTCGCAGAACGAAAACGACGTATGCTTAGTAGTATACTGCGCTTCGTTCTATATAGGGAACCTTGCCGAGATCGTTTAAAAAAAATATATATTAAGATTAATATATTTATTAGAATAAGAATTAAAAACTACTACGGTAAGGGAACCCTGAATCAAACGTCCTTCGCGGATTCGAAGTGGCGCTGGCGCTTGGGCTCTCTGCGTCAAGCTCCATACTAAAAGTGTTGATGTGACGCAAGTGGTTCTAACGTTAAAGGAGGGCTGAGAGCTACGTTATCAAGCTGGCATACATTGTATGATTATAACAGTAGACATGCACGAAACAGTACTTCGCGAAGTGATGTGATATGGCATTACATTTCGTGTCGAGTAATATTACATTTATCCATCACTTCAAACATCACACATGACATGAAATGTCATGTGTGATGCGTAATGCGATAGCGCTCTATACATACGACGGGCGGCGTCAAGAAATACAAGTCTTAACGTTCTGAAAATATAGCTCAAAATAAATATTGAATTGCCAGACACCGAACATTGCAGAAATGCAGAACAGTACACGGGTGTTCGCGTCATGTTTAATGTGATGTGATGTTTAGTCGCGTAATGTGTAATGGGTCAGTACAGGGTCGGGTAATATTACGTGTGATACATCACTCGCATTATCAAATCAAATCAAATCATTTATTTTGCATAAGCCCCATAGGGGCACTTACATATTGTCAATTTTACATTGTTTTTTTTTTAATTAAATTTAATTAATCTACCACCGGATCGGAAAGCAGCCACATACTGAGAAGATCCGGCAAGAAGCTCAGTGGGCTCGTCATTTTTTTTTTATTATATTTTTTCACAAAAGAGTTTGGTTACATGTTTAATTTATGTTAGCTCCAGTGATATGCCCTTCGAGTAAAGATTCATTTTTAAAATTTTGTATATAATACAAAATTAAACTAAGAATATTTATAAAACAAAAAAGAAAGAAAAATGGCTGGACCAGATCCCACAAGCGGCACCCGATCACGAGTTAACTATTAGAGCATCCATCACGCCCCTCAACCACATTGGAGGGAAGGGAGAGACCCGCTCCACGTAGCTACCGCAAGCAGAGACCTTAACTTTTATTTACTTACACATGTTTATATAACAGTTCGATGAGCGAAAGAGACGCAAGTCTGAACTCTACCTTCAAGGTAGCTGGTGAATTGGCTGTGTCCCTAGTATTGTTGAGGTCCATGAACAACAATTATTTCTTACCATTAGGTGAACTGATGATTTCTGAACCTGTCTTACTTTCACAGATGGTGTCAACAATTTAAACGTCTATTAGAAGAAACCGGTTACGTAACTCCAGGAAAGCAGCTATCGGAAGTGAGAGTACTATTGATGGGACGTGAGTGCTACGAAGCTCTATCAGAGGAACAACAGCAGAGGGTTTACGATCAACATCAAAGGCACATTCAGAGACGTGCCAAGGATAACTTTCAAGTGAGTCCCTTATACCGGTTACGAAGTTCACTGATGGCGATGGGGTTCTTTTTTTTTTAAGGCAACTCTTGGCACCAAGGAGATTATTCGTGTATATGGACGACTTTACAAACTTACCAATAAAGCACATAAATTACATCTAGACTCAGAACTACAATTTGTGGATCAATCGAAATATTAATCTGCGTGAGAATTGAACCCATATTTTCGTTGTCTTAACCACTACGCCATCTATCAACATTACAAAAATTGTTGTTCAGTCATTAATTTTTCTGACGCTGGTAATAGAAAATATTTCAAATTACTGAAATTTAGCATTTAATATGCTTAATTATTTATAAAAAACCCCATTACGAAGCGAAAAATGATGTCACAAGTGGGATTCGAACTCACACCTATTGGAAATCCGTTCCAATCGTGCTGCCACTTACACCACCGTGAACTATTGTAAGGCATTCAAATCTCGCTTCGTGTTATATTTACGTCCTTTAAGGAGACGTGCGCCATCCAGCCGACAATGTTTACACATTGTATGGACTTAGTACTTCAAACCTTGCAGTTAGAATTGTATTAAACGATGACACAACCTTGTTATTAGCTTTCTATTTTTTCGCTTTGTAAACGGGTTTTTTTTTTTTTATAAATAATTAAGCATATTAAATCCTAAATTTCAGTAATTTGAGTTTGAAAGAAATTTGAAAGAAATTTACCAACCATACACATACATACATACATATCATCACGCCATGTCCCTTGCAGGGTAGGCAAAGAGCACAGAGTGCCAGAGAACTCTATCTCTGCATACTTCACTCGCTTCCTCAACATTCATAATTCTCTTCATACACGCTCGCCAGTTTCGGAGACTCTTGACTCCACCTTCCTTCAGTACATGACCGATCTGGTCTAGGTAGGTTAGTCTCGGTCTCCCTCGGTACCTACATCCTTCCACTTTCGCATTGTATATCTTCTTAACCAGACGTTCGTTCGGCATTCTTTCCACATGTCCGAACCATCGGAGCATTCCCTTTCGCATCTTTACACCAATATTCTCTTTCATACCTACTCGCTCTCTTACGTCGTCGTTGCGAATGCGGTCGGTCAGCCTAACTCCACAGATTTTCCGAAGAGATCGCATTTTCATTTACCATTTACATTCACATTCCATTTACCAACCATCGCGGGAATATATTGGGCATCATAGCGTTGTATCATTAATTTGTTAATTTATTGCAGGAATTATTATTGGAACACGCGGATTTGTTCTATCACTTCAAAAGTATATCTCCTACGGGTACTATTACACAAGAGGATATAAAGGAAATCACTGATGTACTGCAAGATGACTTCCGGTAATTATTTGTATTTCTTTTTTTTTTTTTCTTTAAATTGTGTAGAATTTTGTAGAACTGTAATTTTAACCTGAACAATAATAATATGATAGGTCAAATTCCCCCTTTGCTGTGTGGTAGCGGTTACGAATACTACTAACCTTTACTTTGCTTGTGGATGTTGTAAAAAACGACTAAGAGCCTTATAACAACCTGGGTCAACTCCATCTGATGCGTTTGGTCAACAATTACATTCCCAAGGAGAGGAAGGGAGGGTTGACATCTGGCAGGCGGTAGGTCATCAAACTATTACCAATAACTTTTACAATATGTACTATGAAAGAAGAGTACATATTGTATCGAACCCAAGTAATTGTGATAAGAGTAGGAGAATGATAAGGTCAAATTTCCCCTATGGAAAAGGCTTGTGTGAAGAAGATGAAAATATATAATTATTGAATTAGCTGGGCGATTAGCAAGTATATATAATTATATGACTTGCCTTTTTCAGGTTATCGTTAACCGTATACTTTGAGTTAAAAAAGGTTCCTTTATGCTTTCCTTTTGTCATCTTGAATGACTGGGTGGACTGTAATTAGGCCATAACTGACAAAAAAATACAGGCACGATATAAAAGACGAAGACTCGTGTGCTACCAGCTAACGTCACTGGAAAAAGAAAATTCGAAAGACTTATGTCTATTATTTATTACCAGTTACCCCCCTATTTTGATAGACTCTTGCCCAACAGTGGGACGTTTAAAAGTATTTTAGATAATCCGTTACGCATAAATGATCCATGCCTATTTTTCTTTCAGATACAAGATGTTAGATCGTATGGAGCAAGATAGAAAACTGATGCTGTTCCAACATCTTGGCTTCGTTCACTGTCCGATGCGTGAGCACTGTCCGGCTGGTGCCAATTGCCTTGATGCTACCTTACCTGTCATACTTAATACAAGAGTTGGGTGAGTAGTATAGCAAAGTAGTCTGTGCTAAAGTTTACCGTAAAGAAATCTGAAACTTTTGGACGAGAATTGGTTACTTCACGTACATATCCAACAGAATTGGTAAAATGGTTGTAGGGGGTCCCTAGATCTGTATTCAAATCCTACTTGCATTTTTTTCGTTTGAACATGAGTTCTCGATCTCGAAGCCGGTGATATAATAATTATTGAAAGTAATTAAAAATTACTAGCTTCTGCCCCGCAGCTACGCTCACCTAAAAGTTATCTCCTCAGCATGAACCGATATCATAAGGGAACAAAGTTACTAGGTTTTTTTTAAATACACCATCCTATACTAAGAAATTAAAATACAGATGTTCTATGCGATAAGGAAGACTTGAACTAAAACCCAACCCGTCTAATTAGCGTGGTATAGTAGGCTGATTTAGCTGTGTGGTAGCGGCTACGAAAACTACCAACCCTTACTTTGCTCGTGGATGTCGTAAAAGACGACTAAGTCTTGTAACGACCTGGGCCAAAGTTGACGTCTGGCAGGCAGCCGGTGATAAAACTATTGCCAATAACTTGTACAATATGTACTATGAAAGAAGAGTATATATTATATCGACCCCAAGTAATTGGGATAAGAGTAGGAGAATGATGAGTAGGCTGATTTAGCTCCTATTACAGGGGAGACTTAAGCCCGACAATGAGAATACATACATGAGCTGATATGCTAGTGATATTTAGAATATTGATAGTGACCTAAGGTATTGTAGAATTTATATTAAATTTATTAGTAATTGCATTGTACAACAAATGTGTTCAGGTCATTAACATCGACGGGGGAGTCGCAGTGCCACGCTGGACCACCAGCAGCTCCGTGGGCTCTCACCACGGATTCCAATCAAATCAACGTCATCATTCTTGGTGTAAGTATATCCGCATATATTTTTTTTAAAACAACATCTTACACTGATAAAATCATCTTTATATTACGGGGGACTTTACGAAAATAAATAACGGACACAAATTATACCCAGACTTATGACAATATTTGTGGATGGCACAACATAAGGTCCCGGGTGGGAATAGAGTAGTGGGAATGTAGTTAAATTTGGGGATTTTCTTCTTATTGTAATACATGCATCCATCAACCTATCAATGTCTCTTTGTAGATGTAGCTATCTCTTGACGTACATAATTAGCTACTATAGTATAGTAATTAATACCGTTACTCAGCCTAATTAATGATAAATAATTACAATCAATGAATCGGTCATCATTATACTATTCATATAATTCCCAGTGCTTGGCTCGAGCATTCTTCGCAATAAAAGTGATAAAATGGGGAGGTTCTGCTATCCAGGTTGTGAGGCCGTGCCTGGTCTTTCTTTGCTCCCTTTAGTACAGTACAGACCAGCCTGTCAAAAATAATTGAATGGCGATCACAGCAGGAGTAAGGCGGTGGCAATATTTTGTATTAATAATCTTTACTACAATGGGTATTACCCAATTATAAAGATCTTTGTCTGTTTACATTGTATGCTTGGCCAAAAGTGAAATGTTGTGATTTATATTGATGGACAGGTGGAAGGTATTGCGGGTGAGTTCAGCAAGCGGTTGGTGGCGGGGTGCGATGGAGAGAGGCGTGTTTGTGTTGGGGGCGTGGCCTGGCGGGTGGAACAGCGCGTGCGCACGGACGACTTCAGCGCTGAGACCACTTCTATAGACGATTTCGCACCTAACGGTACGTATACTGCTTGTATAGTAATGCTATTATAATCGTGTATAGTAATCGCGCAGGCCAATATCAATAGTAATTAACTATCAAAATAATTGTGTGAGATATGTTATTTCATCATCATGAAAACGGTAATCTTCCCCGTGTGGTGATGAATTAAAAATAAAATTATTATCACTTCTTACTTGCCTGTGGGAATAGTAAAAATCGGTTGAGGGATCACTAGGAGATTGGGCCGCAACTCTTTCTTGGGCAATTTATAACACATACTGTGATCGTAAATTCACCTGCCAAATATGGCGACGCTATTACCTCGTCATTTATCGAGTAGGTATACGTCCAGCAGTGAACGGCTAAAGGCTGGACGATGAACAAAGATAATGCCAAAATCACTATGTTTGGTAGGCTGGTCGTCGATATTAGTTGGTGTTATGCGTTGCCCAGGAGAGTACTGCTCTGATAATCCCTCAAATAGTTTTTACTGAGTTATATTTTTACTCTGTCACTACACGGATAATGGACATTTGTTTCTAAGCGTGCTGAGACTAATAACTTCACAATTAAAATAATAATAATAGAACAAGTATGTTAAGATGTAATACATATACATACATATTATCACGCCATATCAATAAGTAATAATAATAATAGTAATACAAAAAATCGATGTTAGTAATATATATATTTTTAAATGTTCATTTCATTAAATGATGTAATTTATTGTTTTTTTTTTTTTGTAGGTTATTTTTGTGTATATCAAGACCAAGAATCTTTCGAGTATATTCGAGGTTGTGCTGAAAAAACTCTCCTTTCAAGTCTTGAACAAGAGGACAGATTGCCATTTCAGGTATACATAAAATTATTAAAAACAATTACTACACAATTACTAATATTTATTTACTTATAGAGTTTATAATATCTTTTTTAAACAATATTATTCACAAAGGAAATAATATCTGTATTATATTCCTTAGTCGTCTTTTACGATATCTACGAGTAAGACAGAGTGTGATGCATGATATTCTTACATTACCACAACATAAGTCACTATTTATATTTGATGCACTTATTATGACGGTGACATGTTTACTACGCACCTAGTGGGTCGTCATCAAAGCTCTAAAAATAAGCTTCGTAAGAAATTTGAAATAAAATTATTAATTATTATTTATAGGGTTTACCACTAGTAGTGATGTTCGTTCAAGACGAGGATATGGATAAGAAGGAGCTGACAAGACTGCAAGAGGAGGGCCAGAATCTCGCTGACAAGTTAGTATAAGTTTTAACAACAGTAACTATATTACGTGGTTGGTCTAAAGGTAATGGCATAATCGCCACGCTTGGCCGAAGAATCAGCGATCACAACCTCGCTGTGCTTTTGCTCCTGGAGATGCCTCAGCCGGTATTTACGTCTACCATAGACGAGCACTAATTTTCGTATGGTGATTGAATAAGAATACATTACGCCAACCCCCTTTCTTGCACGTGGCGTGCCTTAAAAGGATATAATATGCAGAGTTAGACGTGAGACACCCTGACCGATTATGACGATTCGATTACGATTGCTCAAGAAAGAGCATACACGGCCCGCGCGGCCATAACACAAATATCCGCGCTTTCGCCTCCGCCGCCGGGGAAGGAAGACGCGACGCGAAATAGTCAATAATTTAAACGTGGGTCAATAATAAATAAATAGTCAATAATTCAAACGTGGTAAACAAATAATTCAACATGCCCACTTGGCTACCAGCGACGCCCCGAGCCGAGATCCGTTCCCCACAGGAGGAGCCCTCATGCGTTGTTGCTTAAAATTTTTACCGGGTTGAGAGCCCTCAGCGCTCACCCATAGTTCGGGTTAAGCTGTGACAGCCATCTGCGGCTAACAGCTAAAAGACAGACACAATAAAAAAGTGATACACCTTAGTCCTTCCGGGAATATGAAGGCTGTAAAGTGTTCGAAACATCAGGAAATTAAAAATCAAATATACACGCCATAGAATACGTAAAAATAGTTGCATTTCAGATTGATAATAAATATTTCAGTAGAGTGCTGTTGTCCACTCCCTTGATTTTTTCCCTTGGGCAACTTCTGCGACTGGAAACTAAGCGTTGATGACACATTGTATTCTTAATACTTTTTTTGATAGGTGTTAAAACAAAAATTGTCAGTGGCGACAGACGAATAGTGTGGACTTGCCGTATTATTCTTTACCGCCAAGTGAGCGGGTCACAGGAACGGATGCCGTGATCGGTGGCTATCTCTGGGTTACCTTTTCGGGTACTATTCCTGGTTAACGTCCCTGTACTAAAGTATGAGAACATCGCCCTCAAGGGCTTGTCCTCCTTGCTGTTGCGGGACTAATACCTGGATTAATTTACACGACCTCGGCTAAGGATTATTAAATGTTTAAACTAAGTTTAATATAATATTGCTTTATCTTCCAGCTTACACAGTTCGTATATGGAGGCGACGATAAACGAACTGGGCACCGAAGCGTTAACGTCTGATGCTGTACAGGAACTAGTCAGAGCGAATCGCGAGAAGGCGAGCTACGCGCATTTATATAGAGACGTCATTGTGTGCTTCGACTCTGATATACGGTGAGCATATTTCCTTTTGTTCACTCCATATAAGTACTAGGCACGTATTTCCTAAATTATAGAAGGTAAATTGATCTAATGTATCACGATGGTCTTTATTTCGAGTATTTGGCTTTTAAGTAGTCTCATCTGTGTCTTAAAAAACGACTAAGAGTATCGTAGTACCCGTAAAGACTAAGACTATTTTCTATATATAACTAAGACGAAGATTTTTTAACTTTCCCTTCTATTACAATAATATGTTACTTACATATAAATAATTTCAAAATGACATTTTTTTTACCTTTCTCTTCCACTTCAATATTATATTACCTAAATAAAAATAAAAATTACAGGATAATGGTATGCATGTTCTGCGATGATCCATACTCGCCAGAGCGTGTCCTCAGTCCTTTGCTTCTACATCGCGCCTGTTTCTTAACCGGGGATCGGTCCATCGTCATTGAGACTTTCCTTGGTGACTCTAAAAGGAAAGTCGAGGTAAGGCATTCATTCTTATTCATTTCAGCCAATATATGGTTCACTGTAAGGCATTGGCTTCATTATGAGTTTTCTGCCTGTAGCTGCAGGGCTATCTACTTATCTATAGTCTTTAAAATATAGCTTGATCTCTGTGACAGACAGCGACAAAATCGATGAAGTATTATGAATACGCGTCATGTCTACAATTTTATTTTGTATCGCCTATATTTTCATTCTTTACATGTCACTTATACCTACATACATATCATCACGCCATATCCCTTGCAGGGTAGGCAGAGAGAACAGAGTGCCAGAGAACTCTATCCTTGCATACTTCACTCGCTTCTTCAACATTCATAATTCTCTTCATACACGCTCGCCGGTTTCGGAGACTCTTGACTCCACCTTCTTTCAGCACGTGACCAATCTGGTCTAGGTAGGTGAGTCTCGGTCTCCCCCGGTACCTACATCCTTCCAATTTCGCATTGTATATCTTCTTAACCAGACGTTCGTTTCGGCATTCTTTCCACATGTCCGAACCATCGGAGCATTCCCTTTCGCATCTTTATACCGATACTCTCTTTCATACCTAATCGCTCTCTTACGTCGTCGTTACGAATGCGGTCGGTCAGTCTAACTCCACAGATTTTCCGCAGAGATCGCATTTCGACCGCATTAATTTTGCTTTCATGCTCTTTTCTGCATACCCAACTCTCGCTTCCATATAGTAATATTGGGACAAGCACAGCGTCACTTATATCTCAACTGAATTATGAATATAAAAATATGAATATTTACACCAAACTTGTACCTCATATGTTTTAAAACACTTAGTAACCATTTTATAAAAATATGATGCTTACGCAAGCACACGGTCATACTGGACTGAGAATAAGATAAAGATGGGACAATCGATAAACGTAAATCGATAACATTCTTATTAATTATTTATAAAACAAGTAAAACCAATACATTACCTATATAAACCACATGGTTACTCTATAAAATAAGTAAATCGTGTTAATTTAGTATTCAGACCTCAGTTATAATATTAATAAGACCATTTCTTTTATATTAAAAAGATAATGTCTTTTATAAAATAAACATGATTATTTATAAAATAATCTGTGACCAAGAACTCATCATCAATCTACAGAAATGCTCCAGCGATGATGATAATAGTGACGATAAACATGGATGTATTCCTTTCGAATAATAAAAAGAATTAATTAATAGCTTAGTTTAAATTAAATAAAATTCATTAATTTAAATTCAATAAGATTTTCATAGATTGTTTTAAATTTATAATCGATTAATCCATCTATTTGATTGAAATTCAATAAGATTTTCATATCTTGTTTTTTTTTTCAATTGCAGTAGCAAATAACTTTCATAAATAAGGAATTATATCGACAAAAATACGGACTGCATCGTAAGCGTGCGGCACTAGTGAGAACTGTCACAGAGATCAAGCTATATTTTATAGACTATAGTTGAATTATGAATATAGATGGTGCAGTGATTAGTATAAAGATCTACCATGCCAGATGCCAAGGTTTGATTCCTACGCAGGATAATGTTTTGTACAACATGTTTTTCTAAATCTGATTGTAATTAGTATCCATTGTGTGTTTGTAAATAAAAGCAATACAAGCATTCGTTTCTTAGTGCAGTGTTTGTTTTTTTTTTTAAATCTTATTTAGCTATACGCAGAGAAAAGGTAGACATAGTAACATTGATTATTACTTAGTTATGAAACGAAAAATTTTTATGTTCACAGGTAATAATATCAAGTTTCCATGGTGCAAGTCAGTTCAGGGAAGAGTTGATACATGGCTTCATACTTATTTATTCTGCGAAGAGAAAAGCTAGTTTAGCTACTTTAAAGTAAGTATAATTGTTTAATATATATATATCAATGGTTAGGATTGAACACCACGGGGGCACATCTCATCATCATCATTCCCCTACTCTTATCCCAATTACTTGGGGTCGATACAATATGTACTCTTCTTGCATAGTACATATTGTAAAAGTTACTGGCAATAGTTTTATGACCGGCCGCCTGCCAGACGTCAACACTCCTTGGGAATGTTATTGTTGACTAAACGGCATCAGATGGAGTTGGCCCAGGTCGTTATAAGACTCTTAGTCGTCTTTTACAATATTCTTGAGTAAGGGTTGGTAGTATTCGTAACCGCTACCACACAGCTTACACGCGCGGGCACATCTTATATGTATATATAATTCTTTTGTACGTGTTTATATAACGGGACACTTAAACGACTAGACTGATTTTAATTTTTTGGGTGTTTAGGAGCACTCGGGAATAATTTAGATTAACCATTAGAGTCGGTAACTAGCGCCGTGAGCGATTTCGAGGAATCCTATTTTATTTTTTATTGCTTTTCAACAGCGTCTATTGGGTTAGTTAGTATTATACATAAGCGGATATATATTTTATTACTGTATTGAAATCTTGTTAAAACTAATAACATACGTATTATTTTTACCAGTGCGTTTTCAATGAACATACCTAATCTGCCAATACAAATGGTGGCTGTGACGGATGGAGGCGGTTCGGCGGCCAGTACGTTCTTCGGCACCGACCTTGGGCACGCACTCATCACCGAAGGCAATGCTACAGCTGACAGGCTCGCGGCACACTTTACAACTTACACCTCTAGTGCTGAGAATAAGTGTGAGTAATTTATTATCTCATCATCTTTTCCCAGCGTGATGACTGGTTGGAACAATTATGTCGTCACCTTTTTTTATGCGGCGGGCTATGTTGTGGGTATACCCGCTACTGTACCTCTCGACGCTGTACGAGGGGGCCAATTATGTCACCACCTCTGTGGGAGCCGTAAAAAACTTCCATAAGGAAGTTGGTCTTCTATACCATGCTGGTTTTATTTTTATTTTCCCTTTTCTTGTAATGATGCTATATGCCTAAATCTCTTAGCCGTTACTAATGGCACTCATGGAATAGAAAGATTAACACATTGTATTCTTAGTCTATATCGTTTTTTACTTGTTTTTTTTTAAACTGTATAATGCTAATAAAGTGCTAAAGCAGTGTTTGTGATATGACAACTAAAAGTATGTTTTCATGTTCCACCAAATTTCCAAGAAGATACTATTAATAATGTGCCATCGTACTATTGGCGACAATAATATGTCATAAAATACCTTAAAAAAGTAATGCACACAAACTATTTTGGATTGCACAAAGAATAATCCTGCGGGAAAATCAAATCCACAATACTGGTTTGTAAAGGTCCAATAGTAGTTTATTATTTACCACGCCATCTGCAAATTCACATCCAGTTTTATCCATCACCAATAAAATATATATTCTCACCATAAATACCGTTCAACTATGAAAATGATTAATGTCAAACACGAATTGTGTAAGTTTCTGATGGAATAAAACCACTTATCTATATTAAATTGGTTGTCCATAGCTGCCTTTTACACGCCATTCTTCAAAGAGGTTTGGGAGAGGAAGGGTGAGATCGAACGAGCATTCCGGTTAGAACAGCCACACAACTTGCCTGATGTAGCAGCTGCCAGACCAGCTCCACCGCCCAGGAATCATTCTTACCATCTCAATCATATGTAAGTAAATTATTTAGTGTTAGTTGAGTTTCTAAAGGGCACGTGGCAATGGCCTGCCATGTGTTTCATTGTTGATGTTTGCAAATTTGTAGTTTTATTAATTGATTCTTATAAAATATATACTAATTTGAATCAGGAGGGAGCATAAGTTAACCAACTCGCTGGATCTGCTCATCGGCCCCGACTCGAGACCTGACGTCGATTCTGAATACAGTGATACTTTGAATAACTCCAAGAATAGAGGCTTTTTAAAAGGTATTCATCCATTCTTTTGATCTCTTGCATGAAGGAAGGAAGGAAATTTAAACGAATAATGATTTATAACACTTCTCTTTGGAATGTTCAACCACTTCTTACCATACGTGGTATTCATCAAAATCACCTGAAAAATTACCGGGAGAGAGGGTAACAGTATCCTTACAACATCCTTACAACACCTATTGCCGACACGCCTATTAAACGTGGTGATACATTATGGTTTCTTGAGCAGGCCTATATGCAACAAGTGAACGTTGACAAGATTCGCAACTAATTATAATCAGTTCTGAAAACAATCTAAATATATCTAGAATTAATCTATTTTCATGCCTTTACACCCAGAGGTATAAAAGATTTAATACCTATGACTCACACCATGGACTAATTTACGAAAAACTAATACAATCATTTTCCGTGTGGTGACGGAGTAAGAACTCACGAGAGAGAGAAAAGAAGAAGAGAAGAAAAAGAATTCACCACTCCATATCTTACCCGTGGGTGATCGTACGAGACGACTAAGGGATATATAACGCATATAACATCTATGCGAGAGAAGGAAAACTCGAAACAAACCCTATACCAACACGTCTGACTAGCGCGGTATAGTAGGTTAATTTCTCTCCCATTAGGGAGGAGGCTCGAGCCCAACAGTGGGACGTTTATGGGCTGTGATGATGATGATGAATACAATCATTTTATTGTCTGACTCAGGGTTTTTAAGACAGGACCAATGAGTAAAATTATTTTAATTGAAAAAGAGTGTCAACTCGATGATAAAATATGCATGTATGGAAAGTGTCGCTACCTAGAGTTTAGGCGGTGAACTAAAGTTGAAATGATATATCTATATGTGTGTGTAATTATATAGGATTTTTTTTTACTATGAGACCTACTCTGAAATATCAAAAAAAAAAACATATCAACTGATAACGAAACATCAATAATAAAAACTTGACAATGAAAATTGAGATATTTTTCAGAAAGCACATCAATAATCCAAAAGAGACTATTGACAATAAGTACATACGCTAGGAACAATCATGGAAGTAATAAGTACTCTGTACAACAGGAATGAGCTCTATCTGTGCATCTTGCAGCAAAAATAAAGAAAATAAAACCTTATGCTAAGGTAGTAAGAGTCTTGTTGCGCGCAAAATAAAAATGAAGCCGAGTGAGAGGGCAACCAGTGTACCCTGTGTACCGTTCTAACAGTGGACTTAGAATTGCCAGAGTTAAGTTGATTTCAATCCTTTCCTTGTTGGTAGAAAAATATGCGATTGATGTAATGTAATGAAGTAAAAACATTTACTTCTAAAATGTTTTTAAATATAAATAATAATTTATTACCGACATATTAAAGCAATATTATTTGTTGCTAAGTGTAAAACCTTATTAATGCAAACATTTTGCGATTGGGGTATAGGTTTTCTTTTATATGTATGAAATACGGACACCTGACCTGACAACCCCACATGAAATCGTAAATAATAATAATAACATAATTTGTTAGTGAAGAATTACGGTGACCATGCATGACTATTCAATCCTAGTTCAAGAACAAATAACTTAAATTCCTATGTATTTTTTATTTTTTCTATGAAAATAACTTTGTTTAGATTTCAAATTTCCTAAAGATCTTAATGTCCCTAACATTAAGTTCTTTAGAAAATTTAGGAACAAAAAGAAAGCTATTGTGGAAGAATGTAATAAAGATCAGTCGACATGATCGACATCAATAGATGATTTGTTAGATCTCGTAGATAACGCTTGTGTTTCAGATTTTAAACTGAACATTATTTTTTATATTGCTGGATATATCGTGAATGGGATGATTCACAAAATTTCTTGTTCAAATTGTGTGGTGTTATTGGATCACAACACCATAGAACACTGTTTATTACATTATTAAATCAATCGTTAAAAACGTAAACAAAAATAAAATTATCATGTAGGTATGTCGTCCGAGAAATTTATAGCAAACTACATACATCGTTAGAATCAGCACATCCTCCTCAATCTATATTTGAAGATCCACATGATATTCTATTGATGAAGGCGTTAGCGAATTCATATCTCAATTTACGTTTAACTCAATGCAAAATTAGAATCAATGAAACATATAAGGAATAAGCTGGGTTTGCGGCAGAAACTTCACAAGACTCTTATTTAGCAATGTCTGATTTAGAATTAAACTTAAATGTAAACTTAACTGTTTTTTCTGAATTAAATATACCACACACCACCTTATCGTAATTTTATCTCAGTCCAGCTGCATGTCGTGTCCCACAAGGACCAGTAGATAAGTACCTACCTATATGACGCGAGTGTGAAAAGCAAGCAAAAACAGGAAATGTATAGCGCCACAAAGGGCAAGTTTATAATTAGCATCTTCGATTAAAATCCATCTGAAGCAATGATCTGCTGACGTCAGATCACAAATATTTTTTATAATTATTGTCCTTAAATCATATTTCAATATGGTCACCATCGCCAGAGAGGGATAAAAGGTACAGTTCTGAGCTCTCGCTCGGCTTCAATTTTGCGACAGCAGCTCATTCCTGTTGTACAGAGTTCTTATTACTTCCATGGGAACAATAAATATCAATTGTCAGTTGTCAGACTTTTGACAAACAGGACAAAATGGCAGTTAAGTTTGTATAACCGAGCTGTGGGCGACGCGACGATCAGTAAAAATAAATAATGTTTTAACTGTGCTCCCACAGGACAGGACCTATAGAAAACTCAAACAACCCTTTTATTATCCAGCTCAGGGATGCATCTTCAGGATCACCAAATCGGCAGATTTATGCTTAAAAATGCTATTTGTATTGGTGTTTGATTAACTTTATTTTTTTTTAGGTTTTAGCGTATACCCACCGCCTAGCACACCGCCGGAGCCAGCACCGCCAGATCATAGGATGCACGCAGATCTATCACGTAAGTTATTAATTAATAGATACATAATATATTTAAACTATCAGTGCTCGTATTCTCTATAAACAAATAAATGAATAAGGTACCCAATAGGCAGCGTGACCGAGTGGTCTAAGGCGCTGGTTTAAGGGATAAGGTACCCTTATGTTATATCTACCTTAATTTACGTTATATTAGTCACTCATGTTAAGAATTTGTTTGTTTATGTCAGAAGTTAATATATCATTAATATTCAAACTCAAGGAAATTTATTATGTATTAACTTTGCGGGGTCACTTAAATATTGTCAATTTTAATATTTAATATTAAAAATAATAAAAAAATATTGTCAATGTATCAGAACGCGTTTGATAACATCTGGCAAGAATTTCACCCTCCTTGTCTTTTTTTTTAATTTCATTTTAATGACTTTATATAATTGATTGAATTAGGCGATACATGGCGGAAATCCATTATTATTATAAAATGGAGGAGAGGAAGGAAGACCCACCACTTTCCCACGGTTAAACAATATACCGTACACCTCAAGAAAGGCAGGCATACGGGATTAGATGAAGGTGGAATAGGATATAAGGAAAACTTACTCCTGTGATGGGGCACCACCTTCAGAACTTCAACTTGAAATTTTCCGCAGAACTTCGAATAAAGATTCAACACGTGTTTTGCCTCTAAACGAGGCAGCCTCAGGACGGTGGACTTTATATAGAAAACTATACACAATGTTTAGTAAAAATATTGACCTAATAAGGTCCAGTATGATGCCATGCACCACTATAAAGTGCAACAAAACTATGGCTGGACTAGATCCTTTGAGCGGCATCCGATCACCAGTTTATCTAGTAAACTGCAGCTATCATTATAATAAGTTTAATAACAGTATTGGCTGTATTTGAGGAACACTGTATATGCTAAGATTCTCTGGTGAATGAAAACAAAATTCTTATAAAGTATAGTTTATTAATTTATAGTACATTTATCTGAGTATTGAAACTCACTATTGGAAGTAGACTTGCCTAAGAAAGAAGCTATTGCCATAATAGGACACGCTTGTGAAACTCATTGGAAAAAGTACCCATACTATCTGATCCAATTCTTTATAATAAATATTTTAACCGCATCATCACCTTCTCTGGGTGACCATCCGAAGTATACACCAAGATACGCCCCCCTCCTCCCCCTACAGTTTTCACTTATTAATATGATTTTTAAATCGCTTTACCAAACAGGCAGTTAAAAAAAGCTTGATGATAAATAAGTTTTGCTGGGATATGTAACAGAGACCTAATCTGCTCCACCTTCTATAGGTTCTTCTTTAGGTTCTATAGGGTCGTTATATGAGTAATTGGGTACGTTTCCTTGGTGATTATTGTGGGTATGACGAGTTTCACAGTCGAGCGTTGTTGACCACTTCCTTGGTGTTTCTTTAGCTGACTTATACATAACCAGGGTGGCCGCGATAAATTGTATTCTTAATTTGGTGTTCTAATTTATAGTGAGTAAACAAATTGTGGTGACGGAGTAAGAGTACGATTCACCACCTCATATCTTACCCGTGGGTGATCGTAAGAGACGACTAAGGGATATAAAACGCATAAAACATCTATGCAAGAGAAGGAAAACTCGAAACAAAATCCTATACCAACACGTCTGACCAGCGCGGTATAGTAGGTCAATTTCCCTCTTACTATGGAGGAGGCTCGAGCCCAACAGTGGGACATATATGAGCTGTGATGATGATAATAAAATGTTAAAATATTATGACGCAGCGGATCTCAACTGTTCCGAGGATTCACTCAGCACGCACGAGTCAGGTGACTGCATGAAAACGATTATAAATCATAGCACATTTAACTTACGGTGCAATTTTGTGTGTAGTTTAGGCGATAGATGATTTTATATTTTTTTTCAATTTACTTTTTTTATTTATTATTACTTGTACAAGGAATGCATTTATAATTTTGCATGATGTATAATAGATTTTTTGTCTATGTTTTTCTCAACTGGATTTTGTTTTTTTAATTTGTAGGTGCGTTTTTTGTATATGATTTGTACTGTGATTAATAAAGCCGGCACTAAATACATATTCGATTATATTCAACTTTTTTTCATATAAAATTGGTTTTATTGTGTTTTTTTTTTATCAAATCGAATGCCTTAACGTTAACTCAAATATACAGTACGTTTGGCATACACTCATACTCATGGCGATGGAGTAAGAATACAATATTAAGACTTCCATTCAAATGGCTGATCGTATAAGTCTACCAAGGGTTGTAAAGTGGTGAGAATGTGTGGTGGGATTGGTCTTTGAACATAAATGCTACTTTTTTTTTAGATTGTTAAATTCTCGTGCATTAAATACTTTTCTTAGTGGAGGAGATCTACTTCTTTTTTAAGGTAATGGATTGCGGAACGACCTTTTGAATGCTTTATGCAATTGCTTTACAGAATTAAGCGGTGCTAGGTATAGCGGACCGCCGGGGTTACGAATCGATTCCATTGGTCTGCTTAATAGGTGTAGAGTGGAAGGACAAGCCCATGGCACCTCAGGCCCTCCTGTTTTTCTTTTCTAAATAAATATGTTCAAAATTACTATTGGAATAATGACTAATATATTTTGTTACATATTTAATATATAAGATCGCTATGTGGTAGCGGCTACGAATACTACCAACCCTGATTTTGCTCGTGGATGTCGTAAAAGACGACTAAGTTTATATAGACCTGGGCCAACACCACCGATGCCGAATGGTCAACAATTACGTTCCCAAGGAGGGTTGACGTCAGGCGGGTGGCCGGTCATAAAATGATTGCCCATAACTTATGCAGCATGTAGGAGTACATATTGTGTCGACCCCGAGTAATTGGGGTAAGGGAATGATGATGATGATTTAATATGTAAGATTGCAACAGTATTTTGTGGAGAAAAGTTGAATCAGTCTGATTTAAGGTGTTTAGTCATTTGAAACAAAATCATCGCTTAACTTTTACGGGTTGAGAGCCGTCAGCGCTCACCCACAGTCCGGGTAAAGTTGTCATAGCCATCTGAGGCTAACAACTAAGTCACACAAAAAAAAAAAATCATAAAATATTTTCATATGGTATACTTTATTTTACCTTATACTATGTTTTTGTTATAGTTTTGTTGTACAAATACTTATTATATACTATTTATATATGTAGGTAATTAGTTGATTTGTATGTATCTAAATATATTGTGAAGGGTTATGTGTATATTTTAATAGTAAGTTTGTTTCATAAATAATTTGGTATATAATGCATGTTTATTGTTTAGGATGTGTAATGAAGAAGCGTTCGTGTATTTATTACTCATAGGTTAAAAGGGATAATCTGTGAATTTTCGTCTAAAGATTGTTAGGATATTTGTAATATAAAACATTTTCTATGGATTTTAACTAGTGTTGCCCAAATCCAAGGCCAAGAATAGCAGCAAGAGTTTCGCAAGTTTTACAACTCTCGCTGTTAGAATAACACGGAGTCATTTGTTTTGAGCACATGTCATAGAAATGAAAAATCCAATTCAATTAATGAAACTCCATTCATCTAGCGGCGCTAGTTGTACGACTATTTATAATTAGGTACATACCACTTAACGGGCGTGGGGCTATAATCACACCTATCGATTATGAGGCTGATAAAAATAACGTGAAATTATTCCCCCGTGTACTGGTATTAATAATACAAAGTGTTTACAACCCTTTGTTTGCCAGAACAGTCGTAAAATGCTGTCTAAGGGAGCATGTGAGACTGTTGCTGCAAGTCTTGGTCTTGCATTTTGGGAAACACTAAATTTAACAAGTTAGTATATACTTTTAAGTAAAAAGGTAAATATAAATTTAATACAAATGCGATATAATATGTAAAAATAATTCACATGTGGAATATTCATGGTAATACTTAAAAAATCAGAACATGTTTATGTATAGTAAAAAAAAACAAATGGAAAATACTTCAAAACTACACAATATACTTTAATATTTATCTTACATTAATCAGCGCTAAAAGAAATTTTAGTTTCACAATTCAGCAATGCAAGCATTTTCCGTGTGGCGACGGAGTAGGAATACAATTCACCACCCCCTATCTTACCTGTAGGTCGTAAGAGACGACTAAGGGATATAAAACACATATAACATCTATACAGAAGACAGAATACAGACACAGAAGGAAAACTCGAAACTAAACCCTATACCAACACGTTTGACCAGCGTAGTATAGTAGGTCAATTTCCTTCGTATAGCCATAGGCCGTACGATTTCTCTTCGTCGCTTCTCTATATCTTTAACATTTAATTTCTTAATGATGCTTGATGGCTTATAAGTCATTTCTTTATCTAAAAAAAAAGTAGTTGAAATTCACATACTGGTCATATATGTAGTATGTACCTTTACTGCAGAGTGTCGTGACTTTATTGGAAGAGAAGGGGCCCCAGGATGTCACGAGTGTGGTGCGCCAGTAGATGATGCGCGTCACACTCTGGAGGTATGCCCTGCCTGGGGGCCCCAGCGCCACGTCCTATCGGCGGTCGTTGGGAGAGACCTGTCGTTGTCGACCATCATCTCGAAGATGCTTGACAGCGACAGGTGCTGGTCGTCGATCGCCTCCTTTTGCGAGGTCATCATGAAAAGGAAGGAGGCCGCGGAGCGAGAACGCGAGGCGCTTGCGTCAGCTGACTCGCTCCGCCGCCGGCGACCGGGAAGGAGGAGGCGCCGTTATGCGCACCTCCTCCCACCGCCTTGAGGGACGATAGGACGTGGCCAGAAAGCCAAGCGTGGGGGTGCTGGGGATCGAATGTCAGTAGACGATCTCTCCGGCTCCCCGTAAAAGCGCGGAAGGGGCCGCTGTGGTTTTAGTGGGTATTCCGGCCGCTAACATCTATGGCCGGTGAGTCCCACACTCCCCCTCGCCTGTCACCGGCGGGGGATAGCGCGCAAATGCGTTTCCTCAGCGAAAAAAAAAAAAAAAAAAAAAAAAGAGTGTCGTGACTTTGATTTTTTTAAAAGACATTTAGTTCGTACTATTCATAAATGATTGGGTCTTGTAATTTGTAACGACTAGACCGTGATAAGATTTATTTCATACCAGCAAATCCAGCCCGTTGGTTTGTTTATAGAAGGCTATATATCGCAGTGCCACCTGGTGGCGAGTCACATTAATGGGAATAGCATATAAAACTTTTCCGTGAAAAAAAAAAAGCTCAAACCAATTTTCATAATGATCGGTCAAATAGTTTCTAAATTTAGCGATGTAATATATACAAATATTCTCTTTTATAGATATAGATATATTATGATGATAATTTGATTTTCTAATTGATTGCTAGATGGTGGAGGTCTTTGGCAACCGGCTAGTTATGGACATCGTGCATTCACGACGGGTCGTACTCGACCTCACCCGCCCCCGCCAAGAGTTAGACATTCTCAAACGCTTAAGGTAAGTTTATGATTTTATTTATTATTTGCAGTTGTTCCATCCATGTCTATCGAGGTCTTGGATATGTGAGAAGTGTTGGACATAGGTTAGCAAGAGGCTGTATATGTATAGACATGACGTTGGATTTGGTGCTATGAGTTATTATAGAAGAGTGCTGCTCTCCAATTCCTTAGAGATCCCTTAGCCTGTTTTTAGGATTTTCAAATATTATTCAGAGAATTATTTGTTATTCTTCTAGTGGTAGGACTACGCTTCAGGCTATTTTCTGCCTGCAGCCATAAGTGGTTCCGTTAGTCGTTCGACGAATGAAAGAGCCGAAGGTCCAAAGCCAAACTTACCTGACTGTGCTTGTAGTAGGCAGTTGCCACCTACCATCAAGATATGGGCTATAGGTAGATGCCATCAAATGCTATAAAAATACTGCACGAATTTATACCATCCTATATATGCTATATCTAAAATATTGTTTACAGCAACCGGGTAAACTGGATTTGAACAATTACACTATGGTCAGTGACGCATTACAGCATATCACAATCGGACCACCACCGCCACATTCGAGAGATAGAAAGGTAAGAACATAAAAAAATGTTTATTAATTCTATATAATTTTACTTGTGTAGCTTTTGAAGACACTTCCAAATTTTTCTTACTACCTTTTACATGGGTTTAAAAAAATATATGTATGCCTCTTTACGTAAGTAACTTACTGGAGACAGTTCCAGACTCTGTAATACTTCTGAAAATTCCAAACAGAAAATACAGATCAGAAATAAAAGAACTAACTGTAGACTACTGACATTCTCTTACTTTTATTCCAATTATTTGGGGTCCAGCAATATGTATCCCAATCACTTGGGGTCGATACAATATTTACTCGTACATATTACAAGAGTTATAGGCAACAACTTTATAATTGGCCTCCTACTTGACGTCAATTCTAATTGGGAATGTAATTTTAAACCAAACGGCATCAGGTGAAGTTTGCCCAGATCGACATAAAACTCTTGGTTGTCTTTTACGACATTCACGAGCAAAGTAAGGGTTGGTAGTATTCGTAACTGCTACCACACATCACTAACTGAATACCTCTGTACCAGTATAAGCAATTATATCAGAGAATATAATGTACATTAAAGGCTCTTACCATATTTTCTCGCGGATGTCATAGAAATCTACTAATGGAACATCAGGCGACTTGGAAAAAGCATGAACTCCCGGGAAAGTTTTGCCATAAACAGCTTTTGGTGAGACTTATGCAGCAGTAAAATGTGAAGAACTTATTTACTTGCAGAATCCTTTTCACGGTAGCTCTACATCCTAAATTAGTGGTGGTAGGACTACACTGTTGACAGTTTTCTGTCTACCTGGCCTATCCATCCGGGGTGGTACCAATTTCTCGCAGAAAATCGACGTCTGAGCAGCCGCAATGTACTGTTGTGCTTAGTTCGGTGAGCGAGAGAGCCGACAGCACAACTTCTGGGTGGGTTTGGGGTTTTCTTTGATAAAGCGGCAGGCTGCAAAAGGCGGTAATAACACTTAACCATCAGTGCTCGTTTGCCACGGTCAGCAATAAAAAAAAAATAGTTTGCTGGTGACAGTTGTATCCGCGTTATAGTTTCTAACAAATAAGACGTATGAATACTTCGTATGTAGCAATGACGACGTAAGAGAGCGAGTAGGTATGAAAGAGAGTATTGGTGTAAAGATGCGAAAGGGAACGCTCCGATGGTTCGGACATGTGGAAAGAATGCCGAACGAACGTCTGGTTAAGAAGATATACAATGCGAAACGGGAAGGATGTAGGTACCGGGGGAGACCGAGACTCATCTACCTAGACCAGATTCTGATGGTAAGTGTCACAGCTGCCCATGGACCTTTGTTATACCAAGGGTATAACTAGGCCGCTGCCTACCATTACAATCCCCAAACCCAACCACTTGGGCTACTGCCTCTCTCGCTCATCGAACGACGCGCAATAGCACATTGCCATTATTCAGACGTCGATCTTCTGCGAGAGTGTGGTACTACCCCGGACGGACCGGCCCGCGTCTTTAGACAGAAATGTCAACAGCGTGGTCCTGAGCGTGTATGAAGAGAATTATGAATGTTGAAGAAACGAGTGAAGTATGCAAGGATAGAGTTCTCTGGCACTCTGTTCTCTCCGCCTACCCTGCAAGGGATATGGCGTGATGATATGTATGTATGTATGTAATACTTCGTCACTATTTTGGTTTGGCTATGATGTAGTATCATCCTGTAGTGCCATCCAAGGTGACGGAAGATCGGGCACCTTTCGTCTCAGCTTATTCGCGGTTCGCTGAAACGCCTCTTTCGCTACACCTTGACTCTGGTGTGCTAATACTTAGTATTCATAGGATATAACTAATGATTTGAAATTATTTATAATCGATTTTGGACTTGACAATAACATTTATATGGTGGCTGTTCAGTCGCAACGAACTGGCTGGAGTCACTCCAGCAGCCAGCAGGGTGGACACCACCATCCGTCAGGAGTCAGCTCGGAAACCGAACTCGATGCGCAATATGCACAGGTGCTACAAATAAATCTATATACCAATATATATGTTTATAATGTAATAATCTCGTGTGTATGTGTATGTTTATGTATTAGCTAGCTATCTGAAATTACTGGAACGATCTTAATAAAAGTTTGCAAATTTATATTGCTTGATCCAATTTGTGACGTACTTTGTCTCCTTAAATGGAGAAATTCAATCAGGCAAATATTATCAACCTATTTATACTTCGTACAAAGCATTGACCACTACAAAGACTTAAATAGATACAATAAGAGTAGAATCTTATGAATCTTTGGTGCTTTTTAGTTAGTATAGGTATAGTTATTTTTGCCCGTTTTCATGCATTATCCCAGTAGCTATCCATATAATTTTTTCACAATTAATTTTTTCCAAAGACGTTTTTTTTAGTTTGGAACTTTGGATCCCAAATGAAAATGAACATTTATTAATATTGTAATTTGTTATAGATAAAAGAAACGAACGAGTATATGGAAGCACCATCTATGATGAGATTGAGAAGGCATCGGAGACACGAGAAGACTCCAATGCATCAACCTTGTGAGTATTTATCATTAAAACTTTAATAATTATCGCAACTCACTTCTTACTGCAGGGCTCGAGCTTCCACCACAATGGGATGGAAATTGACGTACTATACCATGCGAGTCAGACGGATTGGTATATGGGTTTATTTCAAGTAATCCTTCTCTTCCATATATATTATATGCATATCATGTCATGATTAAGTAACGAGGTGTTGAATTGTATCATTATTTTGTCACCATACAGATTGAAACATATATATTATAATAATGAATATTTTCCCTGTGGTGACTGAGTAAGAATACAATTCACCACCTTACTATATTACCCATGGGTGATCGTAAGAGATGACATCTATACAAGAGAAGGAACGCTCTAAATAAAAACATATACTAACACGTCTTACCAGCGTGGTATAGTAGGTCAATTTCTTATCCATTATGTAGGACGCTCGAGCCCAACAGTGGGACATATACGAGCTGAAATGAAAAAAATAAAATGAACACTATACATACATACATATCATCACGCCATATCCCTTGCAGGGTAGGCAGAAAGAACAGAGTGCCAGAGAACTCTATCCTTGTATACTTCACTCGCTTCCTCAACATTCATAATTCTCTTCATACACGCTCGCCGGTTTTGGAGACTCTTGACTCCATCTTCCTTCAGTACGTGACCAATCTGGTCTAGGTAGGTGAGTCTCGGTCTCCCCCGGTACCGACATCCTTCCACTTCGCATTGTATATCTTCTTAACCAGACGTTCGTTCGGCATTTTTTCCACATGTCCGAACCATTGGAGCATTCCCTTTCGCATCTTTACACCAATACTCTCTTTCATACCTACTCGCTTTCTTACGTCGTCGTTGCGAATGCGGTCGGTCAGCCTTCGTCCACAGATTTTCCGTAGATATCGCATTTCGACCGCATTAATTTTGCTTTCATGCTATGAACACTATATATTTCCAGAAATCTCTAAGACATGGAATTTATTCCTTTGTACCTATGGGTTCTTGTTTAAATATAGAAAATCTTTTAATAATGCAAATTGTCTCCATTATAACTACAGTCAGTTTGTTTTTAAATTTTGTATTATGTGTATTAATGAAGTATTGTATATGTAGCGTTTTCGGAGACTGATAGTTCGGGTTCGAGTGAAGCATCGGGAGGGGCGGTGACCAGTACTGCAGGTGCCAGGATCCATCCTCGACGAAGACATAACGCACATCATGCACCCAGACATTATAAGAAACGGTACGTCTATTATGCTTATTTCATTATAATCTTCCAATATGATGATGAAAATCCAATCTTGGATGTAGGTCTTATGAAACGAGAGAATAATGTTGTAGCTTACAACGCAGCTGGCGATCAAAGTGAGGTGTTATACGAATTTTTAAGAAGGGAGTTGCTGATCACTCTCCTGATGAGTAATAGTTTTTTTTCTTTCTACAGATCTCTTGGTAACTTGGTAGCCGTCCAGAGTCCACGAGTACCGAAGCTGGGCATGTTTGTTGGGCCGCCTGAATTGCCCACCGGCTATAGGGCGAGAACGCAGGAAGACAAAGGTTATTATATTACTAGATAGATTTATTTAAAAGTCTTTTTGAATTAATTTGAATTGATTAATATTTCAATGATTTTACACACATATGTACATACATATCATCACGCCATATCCCTTGCAGGGTAGGCAGAGAGAACAGAGTGCCAGAGAACTCTATCTTTGCATACTTCACTCGCTTCCTCAACATTCATAATTCTCTTCATACACGCTCGCCGGTTTCGGAGACTCTTGACTCCACCTTCCTTCAGTACATGACCGATCTGGTCTAGGTAGGTTAGTCTCGGTCTCCCTCGGTACCTACATCCTTCCTCTTTCGCATTGTATATCTTCTTAACCAGACGTTCGTTCGGCATTCTTTCCACATTTACGAACCATCGGAGCATTCCCTTTCGCATCTTTAGACCAATACTCTCTTTCATACCTACTCGCTCTCTTACGTCGTCGTTACGAATGCGGTCGGTCAGCCTTACTACACAGATTTTCCGCAGAGATCGCATTTCGACCGCATTAATTTTACTTTCATACTCTTTTCTGCATTCCCAACTCTCGCTTCCATACAGTAATGTTGGGACAAGCACTGCGTTATGTATTGCTACACGTGCCTTCTGGCTAAGGTGGTGGCTGCCGAGAAGTTGCCCCAACGCTCCGTTCACTCTATTTCCCGCATTCACTCTTCGCTCTATATCAGTGGTGTACCTTCCATCTCGGCTAAATCCACATCCAAGATATACAAATTCATCCACTTGCTCTAGTATATCATTACCTATTGTTACTCTTACATCTGTTCTGGCTTCGTCTCTTTCAAAGACCATTATTTTGGTTTTGCTCACATTCACGCGTAGACCAATGATTTTCTATCACAATGTACCTACTATCTTTTTTAATATTTATTTATTTAGCAGTTTTTAGCTTCAAGGCTGGTCTAGCTCGATCATAACCAACCTTATCACAATTTGCCTTATAATACCTAAGATTAATCTTATCTACTGGATTTTAGACTAAAATGGCAGCCTCAGAAGTCTTAATAAATGTATTGTAAATATATGAACACTCCATGTGGTGGCGGAGTAAGAAAAGACTAACACAGAAAAACTTTTTTTTATTGCCTATGGTGGCAAACGAGCAAGCAGCACACATGATGGTAAGTGTCACTGTTGCTCATGGACCTTTGCAATACCAAGAGTATAGCTAGGCCGTTGCCTACCATTACAATGCCCAAACCCACCCAATTGGGCTGCCGGATCTGTCGCCCACCGAACAAAGCCCAATAGCACATTGCCATTACTCAGACGTCGAACTTCTGCGAGAGTGTGGAACTACCCCGGACAGACTGGCTCGCGGCTGTAGACAGAAAACTGACCAACAGCGTGGTTCTACCACCAATAAAAAAACTACATATGTTATATTACAGAACTAAGTTATATAAAACTAGCTTCTGTCCGCGGCTTCGCCCGCGTAAATGGTTACTTTCCTAAAGTTGTTGATCCCCTATTTTTATTTTTGACCGTCGGTAATACAGTGCAACGGTATTACAATACTCAGGGTTGGAACTTCATTACTGGACTGCTAGATGGCGTTGAAGAAGCTAGATTTTGAGATTTTATGACAAACAATTTTTTTATTTTTCATATAAAAAAATTGATTTTTTGTTAATAAAAAGTATCCTATGTTACTTTTAATACCTCCAAGAATATGTGTACAATGTTTCATGATGATCGGTTGAGTAGTTTTAGCGTGAAAGCGTAACAAACAAACTTACATTCACATTTATATATTAGTAGGGATAGGGATAATGTTTGCACTATCGCATTAGGTATTTCTCCCGTAAAGATAGATGTATATTTGAAATAAATAAAAAAAACAACTCACCATTCCCGTGGGTGTTGTAACAGACGACTAAGGCATATAATATCCTAATAATATTCATGCAAAAAAAAATAAAAAAATTGGAATATAACTATACCAACCCGTCTCACCAGCGTGTCATAGTAGATTTATTTCCTTCCTATAGTATAAAGGAGCATCAAGCCCAACAGTGGGACGTAAATAGGCTGCGATGATGATGATATATATTATACAACTTCGTGTAAGATGGTGATGAATTTTATTCTTACTCCGTCACCACAGGGAGAATAATATTAAATATATTTCTATAATATTTTAGCTGCGAGTGAGTCAAGTGAAGGTAGTTCTGATGGTGAATCAAGAAGACCAAGGCCTTTACCTCCACCACCACACCATGAACCGCCACATAAGGTAGAGTAATACAGTAGAGAGAATCTTGACAAAATTGCGAGTACTACTTCCATGTGACAATTTCTTGCAAAATTATGTTAATCACTTGCGTGGCTTAAATTAAAAATATCGCAATTTCAATAGGAAAGATGATGGAAAGATGGGTATTAGATATGCGCGAAACAGTACTTCGCGAAGTGATGTTATATGGCATTACATTTCGTGCCGAGTAATATTACATTTTACCATTACTTCAAACATCACACATGACATGAAATGTCATGTGTGATGTTTGTTTACGCATCACACATGACATGAAATGTCATGTGTGATGCGTAATGCGATAGCGCTCTATATATACAGCGGGCGGCGTCAATAAATATAAGCCTTAACGTTCTGAAAATAAAGCTCAAAATAAATATTGAATTGCCAGACATCGAACATTGCAGAAATGCAGAACAGTACACGTTTGTTCGCGTCATGTTAAATGTGATGTGTGATATTTAATGTGATGTTATGTTTAGTCGCGTAATGTGTAATATGCCAGTACGCGGTCGGGTAATATTACGTGTGATACATCACTCGCATTACTTACACATGTCTAATGGGTATTGCCAATAAATTGAGATCAAGTTAAAAATATAATTAAAACAAAGTCTTAGACGCACTACCACCGAAGATAACATACCGGCTTCCGGTGGCCCACAAGCACGCGTCTTACGCCGTTCTTTATGTCGTCCCGGACGGAATTAATGGGACCATGAACACAGTCCAGCGCCAAAAGAAAAGACGAGCCAATATTACTGTATAAATAATAATATTATAGAATCATTAACTTTTATAAAAAGTATTGTAATACGGTTCGTCAAAAGTGTACAATGGATGTTAGATAGTATCAGGAACGTCGATAAAAAACCATAGTTAAAACGCGATAGAATTCTTTATAATAGTTTTGTTTCTTAACAAAATTATAACTTATTCAAATTTAGTTCTAAATTAATATTAATAATAAATTAGTTGTAAGTGTGAGTAGATAGAAATTTTAATTTTGAAATGTTGAAAATTAACGATATTTATGTATAGTAAAAAGAATAAAAAGCTATAAAAACCGTAAAATAATTTTATATAATATTGTTCTCCTACACTTGTCCGTCGATACGATATGTATTCTTCTTTCATAGTACATATTGTAAATGTTATTGGCAATAGTTTTATGACCTGCCGCCTGCCAGACGTTAACCCTCCTTGGGAATGTAATTGTTGACCAAACGGCATCAAATGAAGTTGGCCCAGGTCGTTATAATACTTTTAGTCGTCTTTTACGACATCCACGTGCAAAGCAAGGGTTGGTAGTAATAGTAGCCGCTACCACACAGCTAAAATCGTAAAATAATTTTATATAATAAATAAAATATTACTTATTCAATTTTTTGTAAATATTCATAATTATAGCTGTAAGTGGGTAGATAAAAATCTTAGTTGGACCTAAAATGCCTTAATCATCGCATGACACGCGAACTGAAATTCTAAATAATATTCAAGACCTTGGAATAGTAAAAACCAAGGTAAAAACCGTAAAATATTTATTTAAAATGATATTTTTATAACAATAGTATTTTTATATAGAACATGACGTCCATGTTGGTGAGTGAGTACCCGTCGTCGGCGCAGGACAACTCGTCGTCCAGCACGGCGGATACGAGGCGACGACATCATCCATTCAGCAAACATGACCGTAGGCATAAGGTAAAACGCATTTCTATACAACTTAATTACATCCTAATGTTACTCGCAAGGATGTATTTCTTAGTCAAGGTTAAAAAGAAGCTAATGCTCCTTCGTTATAGAATAGATAACTTTCTACTACATACATATCATCACGCCATATCTCTTGCAGGGTAGGCAGAGAGAACAGAGTGCTAGAGAACTCTATCCTTGCATACTTCACTCGCTTCCTCAACATTCATAATTCTCTTCATACACGCTCGCTGGTTTCGGAGACTCTTGACTCCACCATCCTTCATTACTTAATAACTTAACTTTCTACTGATAGTTCTATTTAGTAGTGGTAGGGTCACAGTGCATGATATGATGATGCCATGATACAGTGTTGATTAGCGGGGCGTGACCACTCCATAGCTCGCCGCCAAAAAAAAGGATCACAGTGATGACATATTTCAGTCTACAGCCGCGGCTCGGTGTGTCTGTGGAAGTACTACACTCTCACAGAAGGTGGCCACACTAGGCTATGATCAGATCCCTTTATAATGTTCATGGGAAGTCAGTCCTCCAGTGACCATGAACGCTGTAAATTGTAGGAAACGTCGGGAAATTAAAAATCAAATACAAACGTGATGGAATTCGTAAAAATTGTTTTATTTCAAATGTGTAATACTCGCGTAAATATTAGAAGTCTTTATCTAACTATATTACTGGTTATAAGTACGTTTTTTTTTCTGGATATTTTGAAATCATCTAAGGGGACTAGGAGAATGGTATTACCCAGTGTGACTTGGAGAAAATTTATAACAATAACTAAGATCGCCAATTTCCTGTTAAATCCTGGCGATTATTATTATGATATTCTAGATATCTTTTTTTTACTCATTATTGAGATAAAATAAAAAATAAGGGTTTATCAAAGTAGGTAGTGGCGCCCTCGGTACAGAGTAAGGGAAAGTACACAGGTATTACTTACTATCCATTCTTAGCAACTATACTCGTTCCAACCATTTATTTTATTTTTGACACATGCTTTAGGACGTAACTGTTTCATTATACGCAATTATTAACTTTGAAACGAGTGAACAGAGAAATATATAAACTGCCCAATAATATTTATATATCTTAATTATTACCCACTAAATACATTAATATGCCGTAAATAGCTCTATTCATAAAATTTAAGTGATAATTCATTTCCGTTATAAAAAAAGTTACGTTCTATCGCATCTAGTGACAGGATCAAAAGTATTCGGTGCAAACTAATGAATCGCAAATAATCGATTACACTTATTTGCAGTTAAGTCAGCTGACAACTGAGTTTTGAATTGTTGTAATAGACAACACGTTAAAATTGTATCAGGGAGATATAAAAATCTTCTTTCTCATCATACCTATAACATGAAATAAAACAACCAAAATATTTTAATATTATTTTATTATAACGAATCGTCGGATTCTTCATACGAACTCGAATCGTCGCTTGAATCATCTGCAGTGTTTATTATTAACTCTTGTGTAGGTATGTTGTCAAATTCAATTTCCCGATCCCAATCAGAGAATATTATATTTTTTGTCTTGTTGACGATACTCGCCCAGTTTTCAGGCGTCACACTAGCACATGCGTTTTTTAAAAGTTCAAGCATTTTATTTGCTGTGAAAGGAGGAGTTGTATTGTTTCTTGCGGCGTGTCCTTTGACTTGTGCCCAGATCATTTCAATTGGATTATATTGACAGTGGTACGGAGGAATTCTGATTACAACATGCCCATATTCTGCTGCCATTTCGTCGATGACATATCGTTTTGGCTGCTTTTTACTTTTTAATATTTTAAGTAATTCTACTTTTAGTAGGGATTCGTCCACATCTTCCCCATTATCACGAAGCCAGTTTATAATCTCGTGTTTTTTGTTGGCCTGTGTTGGCATTTTATTAATTTGGCGAGAGTGATAGGGTGCATTATCAATAAATATTGTTGATGGCTCTTCAAGTGATGTAAGCATTTCTCTGAACCACTTTTCATACACGTCCGCATTCATCTCCTCATGATAGTTTCCTGTTTTTTTTTATTTGAACGCTAACAGAGCGTCTGGTACAAATCCCTTTGTAGTTCCCGCATGGCAAATGATGAGGCGTTCACCTTTCCCCATTGGCACTGCAGAAGTAGAAGCAGCAGTATCGTCAGTCCAACCTTTTGGTATGGAATGATTGGCATTGAGCCAAGTTTCATCTGTGAAAACGACATTCGATCAGTCTTCTATTTTCTTCGCTTGTCTTAAAAATTCACAGCGAGATAAGGCTATATCACGACGTTCCATTAAAATTTTTCTTTTGTCGGATTTCTTATACAAGAACCCGATTTGGTGCAGCACCTTTGACAAAGAAGATTTTTGACCACGAAACAAGCCACAATTTCGTAGAGACGCTACTAATTTTTTCAAAGTAGGAATCTCTTTGCTTGTGTAATAATTGTATATATGACGACGAATAGCATCAGTATCAAAACTGTCAATTGCTGTCACTTTACGGGGCTGACGTTTTTTCTTAGGCGTAGATAGCTTGTTCTGTTCAATACCACTACTACCATAGGCTTCTTTAGTGATTTTCGCCACCGTTGGAGCACTAATACCTAATGCTGCTGCAACACGGTCTCTAACTTGGGTTACTGGTATAAGGAATCCGCCATTGCGGCTTTCCTTTTCAAAAAATTCACGAAGCCGCAGCACTAACTCTCTGGATTGTCCTTTAAGCACCATACCTTTCGGCATTTTGCAAGTAAAATCTTACTGGGAGGAACGATACGCTCAACTCAATCAAAGTAAGAACAATGAAATCAATACGGTGGAATATAAATACTCAACACAGCGTATGAAAAATATGAAAGAGCACTCAGCGAACAGAAATGTGACTAGCACGGGAGTCTTGTTCCGAGTGACAGACAACACAACAAAATGGCGTCGCCGGCGCGCCGTTCAGTGTTGCCAATTCGGCTTAAAAAAAAAGGGGTAGGCTGGATGAGAAAATTAGTGATTTACTACCGCAGACGAGGGCGCCATTGTCTCTAAGTAAAGTTTGGAGCAGCGGACCCCGCTTAATGGAAAAATGCTTCATAAAGTAGTTATTTTTTATTTTGCAAAGTACAAAGTAAAATATTTTGGGAGGACTGAATTAGTGGGTATGCAAAAATTAATGTGCCCAAATAACAAATATATTTACAGAAGTGAACTTTTTAAATAATATGAAATATGTATTTAAGCAAAAATAAAATATCCGTGTTAAATCAATTAAAAGTTCTTCCTGACTAAAATCGATTATTACAAAACATAGTATCCGTAATACATTGGTACAACACTAATTGATCAGAATTCGACCTGCCAAAAGTAAAATAAATGGTTGGAACGAGTATAATTTGAATATTTTTGGTTTTGTCGGACACATTTTTTTGATGTTCAATTACATTATGCTTTTATTATTATTTTCAGGAATTTTCAAAGAGCAAAGATTCGAAGAAGAATTCTTCTCAATTGAACAACACGCAATCAATACAAAACTGGGGTCCACAAGTAAGTTTACATAAAATATAGAGATAAGGTATTGTCCTAAAGTTTATTATTGCTAATTGTACTCAGATTTCTAGTCTAAACAATTCCATGTAGTCTGCTTCGTTGGTCAATCAATTGTGAGGTGCTGGCTTTTTTTTGCAGTTTCAGTTTTAGTGTTTCTCGTGTAATTTTAAGTAGTAAGTTAGGTGTTAAGTATTGTGCTCTGTTAGCGGTAGCAGGCTCTTATTATTTGGAAACAAGGATTATTGGTCAAAATACGTCGATTGTGGGGGAAAAGTGATACTATAAAAAATAAATTGCTAAAGTCAGAATAAGTACGTAAATGTCTTCTTATTTCAATTGTCATTGATGTGGTTTAAGTAGCATTAACGTACTCTTCGAGGCAGATATTATTGAAGAATTGTACTTAACAATACTAGATCCGCGCGAATACTCGTAACCTAGCAATAAGAAGTTTTTACATATTTTGATATCACACGTTTTTAAACATTTACGAATCACCTTTTTTTTTTTTTTGAAGAGGCAACACCCGGTACTGTGGAAATAATCCTTGTAATCCTTATATTGCTCCCCACAATACAAAGATTACGAGTATGTCCCTAGTGCCGGGGTAGTCTCTTTAAAAAAAATACTTATAAATGTTGTAATTCTTTTCTTTTTAAAAAACACCTCACCCTGCACTAAGGAAATAATCCTTGTAATCCCTCACCCGGCACTAAGGAAATAATCCATGTAATCCTTATATTGCTCCCCACAATACAAAGATTACGAGTATGTCTCTAGTGCCGGGGTTCTCTTTTTAAAAAAATACTTATAAATGTTGTAATTCTTTTCTTTTTTTATATATATTTCTTTGCGTATGTTTTTAGGGGTCCCATGGTGTGCCGCTGTTTGTTGAGAAGTGCGTGGTGTTTATAGAGCGGGAGGGTCTCGCCTCAGAGGGGCTGTACAGAGTGCCTGGCAATCGAGCGCACGTCGACATGTTATTCGCTAAGTTTTATGAAGGTACAGTAATAACTTATTGAAATACTAGTAAGTTAATATTTTGATTCATCACCATCGTCATCATGACAGCTCTTAGTCCTTCGTCCTTCTAACGTCTTATTGCTGGGCTCAAGCCTTCCGCATAAAGGAAGAAAATTGATCCACAATACTTCGTCTGTCAGACGAGTTTGGAATACCGTTTTATTTCAAGTTTTCCTTGTCTTGCAAAGTTACTATTTGTAAATTATCATCTCTTAGGTTGTCTTTTACGATACCTACAGGCATGATATACATATAAGATAATCTGTGATTAAGATTTAATATTTTTAATTACGGTAGAAATAGGATTTACCTAAAAGGTGATTTAGCCACTGTAGTTGCTCTTATGTTAGTTTACCTGGTGAACATTACTCCTGTCTCGAGAGTCGATTTTTACGATTTCTACGTGCCAATATAGAGTGGCGACTTATTGTGGATGACACATGGGGTAAACGAAGTAAACTATAAACAAGGCGAGAAAAAAATGTTCATTGAAGAAATTTTTCATAATTAAATTCATATAACTTTTCTTGTCGAAGAGTATACAATTCACTCCCCGCCTAGTTCACATCCCGTGGATATCGTAAAACACGATTAAAACATGTGGTATGTCTATACATACATACATATCATCACGCCATATCCCTTGCAGGGTAGGCAGAGAGAACAGAGTGCCAGAGAACTCTATCTCTGCATACTTCACTCGCTTCCTCAACATTCATAATTCTCTTCATACACGCTCGCCGGTTTCGGAGACTCTTGACTCCACCTTCCTTCAGTACATGACCGATCTGGTCTAGGTAGGTTAGTCTCGGCCTCCCTCGGTACCTACATCCTTCCACTTTCGCATTGTATATCTTCTTAACCAGACGTTCGTTCGGCATTCTTTCCACATGTCCGAACCATCGGAGCATGCCCTTTCGCATCTTTACACCAATGTAGGTATAGGTATGTCTATATGTTACATGAAAGCTCGAAATAAATACTGCACCACCTGTCTGACCAGTAGGTCAATTACTCTTCTATTGTGGCGGAAGATCGATCCCAGCAGTGGAAAGTATATGAGCTGAGCTGAGGCAACTCATAAAAATAAGTTCGTTCGTTCGTTTAATGGAAATAATTTTTATTTTTGACAATCCATCCATCAGCCCGTAAACGTCCACTGTTGGACATAGGCCTCCCCACAAGAATGCCATCTGTAACCATCCTGTGCCACCTGCATCCAATGGTTTCCTGCGACCTTGATGAGGTCATCAGTCCACCGAGTGGGGGTCGTCCTACGCTGCGTTGTCCGATTCGTGGTCGCCACTCGAGAACCTTTCTTCCACAACGAATGTCGTTTCGTCGAGCGATGTGGCCTGCCCATTGCCATTTCATCGTGCTAATTCTTCGGGCTATTTCGGTTACACCCGTTCTTCTACGGATTTCCGTATTCCGGTTTTTATCACGTAGAGAAATACCGAGCATAGCCCTCTCCAAATTTTTGACAATATTAAATACAATTACTTGGGGTCGACGCAATATGTAATTCTCTTTCTACATATTACAAAAGTTATTGGCAATAGTTTTATGACCGGCCGCCTGCTCGACGTCATCCCTCTTGGGAATGTAATTGTTGACCAAACGGCATCATGCAGTATTGACCCAAGTCGATATAAGACTCTTAGTCGTCTTTTACGACATCCACAACCAAAGTAAGGGTTTGTTGTATTCGTAGCCACACAGTCTCGGCAATATGTAGATTGAAAAATGATAGGGTTTTTTTTTATCTTTGATTTGTTTTTATTGCAGATCCAAAGGTAGATTTAGATTCGCTAGACATACCAGTTAACGCCGTAGCGACTGCGCTCAAAGACTTCTTCTCAAAGAAACTGCCGCCGCTGTTGGATGAAACTAGTATGGCCCAACTTGAAGATATTGCTAGTTAGTATATATTTATCTATATAATTATTCTGTACGTGTATATATGACTGAGCTTGACCAATTTTGATGAAAGTTTCGTATTCAGTTTTATAGATGGTAATGGTTTTATAGCGAGCTATGGTCGGGATGTCTCTGCGTGATAGAATCCGTAATACGGAAATCCGCAAAAGAACGGGTGTAACCGACATAGCACGAAGAATTAGCACGCTGAAGTGCCAATGGGCAGGCCACATCGCTCGAAGAATCGACAATCGCTGGGTAAAAAAGGTTCTAGAGTGGCGACCACGTACCGGACGACGCAGTGTAGGACGCCCCCCCACTAGGTGGACGGAAGGCCTGGTGAGAGTTGCTGGGCGTCGATGGATGCAGACGGCACGGGACCGCACTCTGTGGCGTATCATGAGGGAGGCCTACGTCCAGTAGTGGACGGTGATGGGCTGAAATGATGATGAAATGATGAATGGCTTTATAGATGGTAAAAAGTATTTAAGAATAGTTTAAATTGTGGCGCTGCAATCGATTTGACTATTTTATTTTTACAGAACAGCGTCTGTTTAGGCAGCTAGGTGTTTTATATTTTAGTTCTAAAATCTTTTTTCTAAACACAACACAGATCTATCATTTGTGGATAACACAAAGAATTATCCTGTGTGGGGATCGAACCCATGACACTTGGCAAGAGAGATAGACACTTAGACCACTACGCCAGCTGTGCAGTTGTTTTTTAATATATTTTTTGTGTATGTGTTGTATGAAATGTAAACATTGTCTGTTGTATGGCAGCGATGCGCGGTTGTATGGCGGGCGGTGTAGAGCTAAAGGATCGTAGTTGGCGGTTGCTGGCGCTACGCTCTTTGCTCAATACAGCGCTGACGCCGCTCGCTAGCGCCACTCTCGACTATCTACTCGAGCACTTTGCTAGGTACGTAATAACTATTTATTTTATACTAGTTTTTTACTCTGCGTTGTCTTCCACGTAGAAATCATCTGTGTGGTGGTCCACACTGAATATGATTTTCATTATTTGTGTTGTAAAGTAAAAATATCAAAAGTTATTTCTCAGAATATTCCCTTTTAATGAGTCTACACTAGGGATGTTATGGAATTTCGCAACCATAACCGTAATTCTTGAAAATTCAGAATGAAAATATATCCAAAATCGTAAACTAAACCGATATAAAAATTTCGAATAATTTTGGATAGGGTCGGTGTTCGTATGAGACATATTACGACAAGTATTATTTTAATATGCCGAACTCCGATCTGGTAGCGGCAAAAGGATTAACGAACATTCCTACTTTATACTATAATAGTTAGAGGCTGTCTAGTACATATTTGTTCTAATTTTTAAATCAATAAGTCGTCAAATAAAAGTATCATTGCAAATTTTAATTCCCTTTCTATTTTATACCCTTAGAGGATGAAAATTGTAGAATGCAAAAAACTTTTTATTTATTTTCACTGAAGCCTTTGTGAGACCAATACTTAATTTTAAAAATGAATGTTAATTTAAAAAAATGGACAAAGCTTTTTTCTCCTTATACAAATATTGCCAAAACATTTCACCTCCTCCTTCTTCCTAAAATCATTTCTTTGTAAGTCTCTACAGCACAAAAGATCTTCAAGATTATTGTTTCATTAGTTTCGGCTTTGCTTTGAGGAGTCAGTCGATAAGCTACTAATATAAATTATTACTAACATTTATTGAAATTTATTAAATGAATATGATATGTGTATATATAACAACATACCCGTAGCTGCCTAGCTGTGTGGTAGCGGGTACGAATACTACCAACCCTTACTTTGCTTGTGGATGTCGTAAATGACGACTAAGAGCCTTATAACGACCTGGGCTAACTCCATCTGATGCCGTTTGATCAACAATTACATACCCAAGGAGGGTTGACGTTAAGTAAGCGGCCGGTCACAAAACTATTGCCAATAACTTTTACAATATGTACTATGAAAGAAGAGTACATATTGTATCGACCCCAAGTATAAGATAGGAAGAGGATAAGAATAGGATAATGATGATGACCCATAGCTGTCGTAAAAAAATGACTAACGAATATATATGCATAAAACATCTGTGCGAAGAAGGAAACCCGTAATAAAACTCTGTACCATTCCATCTAACAAGACTGGTACAACATATTTATTTCCCTTCTGTTGTGGAGGAAGCTCGAGCCCAGTAATGGGAGGTGACATGAGCTGATATGATGATAAATTTAATATATGAGCTGCAAACATAGCTATTAATAAATAATTATGACGTTCATTCACCAGGGTGGCGGATAATTCAAAATTAAACTCGATGGACAGCAAGAATTTGGCCATATGCTGGTGGCCGACACTGCTTCCAGTGCAGTTCTCCGATATGGGACGCTTCGAGATGACCCGGCCATACCTCGAGGACATTGTCCAGACCATGATCGATCAACATCCCTTTCTGTTCCGGGGGCAGGAAGCTTTCGTAATGGTGTGAGGACAGTGTGTAAGTAAACTTCTCTCTTCTTCTTTTTCAATTTATAGACGTTTCACTATTGAGCATGGGATTTTCCCTCTATAGGGATTCACTTCCTCTCTCATCGAATCGGATGAAGCAGCGTAGTACATATCAATATGGTGGACTGATGACATCTCAAAAGTGGCACAGGACTATTCTTAGAGGCATTCTCGTGGAGTGGCCTATGTTCAACAGTGGACGTCTATGGTGGGCAAATAATAGTTTGGTCAGGTGGCTTAGTATAGGTTTTCATTTCAAGGTTTCCTTCTACTGCAGTGATGTCATCCATATATCAACAACGCGCTTGCCTAGTGTGGCGACTATGGCGATATCAACTCCTTGACGAGGCTTATGTTCAATACTGGACCAATTCCTTGGTGAATGGACATCAGCATTCCTTTTCTTTTTTTTCATCGCAAGGTGGGACCACGGATGTGGTCGCGCCCCGGCAAATCGGCCCGGGGCGACGGAAGAGGCAGCACGCAACCCCGTGGACCCAACCTGCAAACACCTCTCTTCGCCGTGCGAGCGGGCCACCGGTACCCGATATTTGTCTTCGGTGGCCACATCAGCACTCTCTTGGGAAACTTATTAACACCAACTGCGATTGCCAACCCGTCTCGCAGGCAATTATAGATTAATCACCTGCTGTGCGGCGACCTATGTCTAACAGCCAAATGTAGACAGTCTAATATAAATATGAGTGATTTATATTCCAACGTTTACAGGAACCCACAATGCGGGTTGCATTTGTGATGGACGACGTCTGACGTCAGCCGCGACGGTGACGTCACAACCGAGTCATTAATACATACGATACATAGCGCGTAAGTTTGGCCACTGTGTGCACTGCCGGTGTTTGTATTGCAGCGATGACGTGGAGCAATGACGTCACCGCCCATTGACAGGCCGCACTCGTTGTAGATCTGACGTTTGTCAACTCCGTTTAGAAATGATAACATTATTTTTTACATGCGATTTTTCATATCAATATTGCTTAGTGATCGCGAAGTGTTGCTTGCATTAAAAAAAAGGCTTAAATTATTTTTTTCATTTCATTTTAATTTCAACACGAAGGACTAGTTGAATTAATTAGGTGGTTATTCAAAAATTGTATCGCAATTGTAATAGTGTTTAAGGTGGATGCACAAAAAAAAGTATTTAAATAAAAGTTTATAATCTAAGGTAACCGGTATATGAATATTTAAAACAATTATTTATATAATGATGGCAACACTATGTTATGAGCACATTCCGTTCAGAAACAAATATGTATTAATGTATTTAATTATTGGATATATTAATGTGATTAAACTTTATATTGGATTAATCGATCGTTTGTAAGTGTCGATATAATGCTTGAGAGCGCTTGTTATAAAATTTTTTTTTAATTGTTTTTTTTTTAAATGCGTCTTGATAAATGTAGTAGAATACTGTTTTGTGAGGTTACTGTTGTTAATTTTAAGCAAAAGTTAATGGATTAAACTTACTATAGTTATAGTAAATGACGTCTACAGTATTGATCTCCCCTTGGGGAGTATGGTTAACTCAGTTGTCGAGAAAACGCTAGTGTTAATCTGTGCCTCAATTCGTTATGACAACAGACACAAAATGCCACAAAAGTCATTAGGATCTGAAGGTATCCTTTTAAAGACTACATTACGCAGATAAACGTATGTTTAATATATTATATTCAGACTCAAAACTCATTTGTGGAACGCTCAATAATAGTCCTGCATGATAATCAAATTCACGGTATTTGAGGTTACTACTTACTCTATTAACATTGAATATTAATCTTGTGTTTTCATTTACCATACTATCGGAGATTCGAGACTAAAAACTTCGTAAAATATTCGTATATCAAATCTATAATGAGTTTTGAAAAAATATTGTCGTGATAGTGAATATCATTCCACACGGATTCCACGCGGATATCGTAATTTTATTTTCTATTGGCGTGCGTCATCATAGCGAATACGTACTAGTTTCAATTATTATCAGCACGACAAAACAGAGCGCTTCAATATATACTTAAAAGTTCTAAGTCACTAAATTCTGCTCTTGGGACTTGTAACTCCCTTGGACTGGGCCAGGGTTTCAATTCCCTTGACTAAGTATGGAGTGGTTGTCTGTCATCACACGTGGAACATATAAGTGCCGCTGTGGTTTAAATGCTTTAATATTTAAATGGATAAGGATTGCCCAATTGCAATAGCTTCTAGTACCGCTTATGGGTATTTATTTTTTAATTTACAAAATAATAAAAAAAATACACTGCTTATATTAAACTAGCTGACAAACGTATCTTCGTCTGTGTCGTATAGAAGAGAGAGTGGAGGTTCTCAAAAGTAATAAATTTGCTCCGTTTATGCAACATTTTTATTATGATTTGTTGGACACGCCCTTAGTCCTCCTTTGGAACGCTATAAAGTGTTGGGAACGTCGAGTACAAACGCGATAAAATCCGTGAAAATAGTTTTATTTCAAAACGAATATAAATATTTTTTTAAAGGGAGGTGCAATCTTGTAAAATCACAATATATTTTTAATCACATTTGTTTTTAAACAGTTTTTTTATTTTATTTTGGAGACTGATACCCAGCTAGTTCCTTTGACGTTGGATCTATTATTCTACGTTATTTTTGATTAAACAATATTTATCTCATTCTAGATAAGTTATTTCTTACACAGTTGACTCCATTAACTATAATTTTTAAGTGACACCTAAGACAATCTATATGACTAACATTAATTTTTGTTGTGTCATTCAACGTGTAACATCAGTGTTTAAATTGTTACCTAAAAGTTAGGGCTCTTTGGTGGAAATGACTAAGAGTAAATTTGAAGACAATGGACGAACTTTTTTCTTACAATACTAAGTATGCTACTGTATTTCACTCCCTTTACGGTCTTATCTCGTAAAAACATTGTTTAGTGAGTGCCTTGGTAAAAAAAAAGAAACTGCAGTCAAAATTATTTTTTCTGGCTTCATTATTTCAATAGTTTCAGCTCCATATAGTTAGAAAAATATAAAATTAAATTAAATGTGTAAGAAATAACTATCGATTATTAATGTATTATGACTGGCCTATGTTAAGTGTTAGATATATTGATATAAATAGCATTTATCATATAATTTACATCATGATTTACAATAAAAATATTTATTTCAATTTTACATTATTGAAAACGAAGTTGGTGTCAATAAATACGATGTTTTTTTTAATTGAATGAATAATAGGCAAAGAAAATTAATGAATAATACCCGTATTCACAAACAAAATCATAATTTTAGGTCATATCTATGGCAATGTAAATGACACCTAACATTATTGTATCATGAAATCGAATTGGGGAACTATTTATATTACATTATTTTTTAAGAATACTATGCTTGAACAAAATTTTTCTTTTTACTGCGTGTCATTCACACATAGTGGTCAAAAAATAATACCAATACTGTTATTTATACCTATTGCTTTAGGGGTTACCTAAAATTTGGAATACGTTAATGAAATTGGTCATAATTCACATTTATTGTAAAATTTGCAGCGAATTCTTAACCAAATGTGAAAGGAAATATACATTTTTTTTATTGTATCTTTGTCATACATTTGTTAAACTGCTTAGTTTTTTTTTTGAACAATTATTTTGTGATAAAAGGACTTGTAATAGAGAAGGTTTAGTACTGTCTGAAGTTTGAAAAAGAATCGAATTATTCGATTTGTATAGGGTTATATAGTCATCACAATATACTATATCTTATGGTTGGTACACCAACTTACTTTTTGTGGAGCAACAATTAGGAATTTTAATAATAGGCTGTTTATAACTGTATATTGTGTTTTCATAATTATATATCTTTATCCATACAACCAGTAAAATAAAGTAATTGTATGTTTAGTAACTTCTTTAATAACCGTATGAGCCTATATTTGCAAAGCCAATATGCAAGTTTGTATAAAAACTGAATCATCCTTGATAGAAAAATTCTAAAAGTCAAAAAATAAAATCTAGCAGTTCCTAATAATTTGAGATCAACTTTTCACTGTTAAGATTATTTAAAAATACTATGATTCCGATTTACTTTCCATCGTTATTAAATTCCATTCCATGGTTGAAGGCGTTGGCTGTATGGTTTAATATTTCCTTTGCCTGAATGGTTGAAGGTGTTGGCTGCATGGATTAATGTTTTCTATGCCCAGTCAACGGTTAGATTAAATAAAAAATATAATTGTATTCTTTCCAAACGGTGTTTCTTTTTAATAAGTTTCAAATCCTAAATAGTAATAAAATTGATTTAAGATTAATTCTAAAGAAGATTTTTATACGTGCTTGTTTTTATACGTGCTTATGAGGTATGAGGCCAAAATCGCTTGGTTTTAAGCAATTTTATGTATTATTTTAACATTCTGTAACAATACTACGTTACTAAGGAAAGGAAAACAACTCGTCTGATCAGCGAGGTAAAGCAGGTCAAAAAGTCTTACCTCTTATTGCGGAGGAGGCACCACCCCCAACGTATATGAGCTGAGATCATGGACACTACTACTGCAAGATTTTGTTTATTAATTAATTAATACGATTTAAAGTACAGATACTATATATGGCGGTCTGGAATTGTCTTCTTAAAATTTGCAATAATTGCTTCACAAAAAGTAATAAATGCCTGATTAGTACACGCTATTATGTAAATATTTTGTAGCCATGATTAATGGTGTAATAAAGTAATTTTGCGGTTGGCCTATGGGCTAAAAGAGACTCTGATCTTGCATTGCCACCGCATTAAAAAAAAAAGTATTTTTATTTGGCAATTTTATACTAAGTCAATATATTGAAAGTTCTGATGCCATTAGATTTAAGAGTAGGCGTGTGTTACAATTTTAAAATTAGTGTCCTCGTTTGAAAATATTTTTTTTAACTTACGCTTTTATTATTGTTAATTTTTTTTGTATTGTATTTTTAACATGTTTAAGCTTTTAAATAAATCGCTGTATTTATAAAAATATTCAATCTTAATTGTTTAAAATGATTTTTACGTTTAAATATTTAATTAATTTATAAATACAATTTAAATGTATTTGCAATATATTTATTCGTATCTAACGCTTTCTTCTATTTTATAATTAAATATTCAAATGTATAATTATTGAATAAGTCTTCGGTGTTAATTTTTAAGAATTTTGTATAACGGTATGTATGGTCTTTAAAATGTATGGAAGAAATTGTGTAGCTATTGGTTTTAAATATATTTTATTTAATTACAATATTTTGCATAAGCAATTTTCGTTTTATGTATTTAAGCGTCGCGATTATAATATAACTATATAATAAGTATATTTAATATATTTAGATGTCTTCGTTAAGTAAGTTAAGATGTATGTAAGTTTTTAACGATATAATATCATTATATCGTTATCTCTGTTGCGCATACGCTGCGTATACGGCGCGTGTTGCGTGTGTGCAAGCGAGATAATATCATGTCCATTAGGGGAATGATGTGAAGGAATTTTTATATTTTACTATGAATCGAAAAAGACAGAGCCTACTTATGTTTTAAAAATATTTTATTTTTCTAGAATTTTTCGCTTCTCTTTATAGATCTCATTGACCGTGTAAAAGTATTTTTTAGTTTTTTTTTTTACTATTTTATTGTAAAAATCTCCCCTAATGATTTTTTATTTAAATTGAAAAATAAAATGCAATTTCTATATATAAATATTCGATGTAAATATTGTACATTCGTTCATTTTTAATTTGCTTAGTTTATTTATTGAGAATTTTTTTATTGAATATTTAAAAAAAAGAACATTATATTTGTTACTCTGCAATATTAAGAGTGTTTTTTTAAACATTTTTTTTGTATTATTTTTGAGCACATACTTTCATTGAATTTCGCGAACGTGCCATTTTTATTTTAGTACAGCAGTGATTTTGAAGATTCCTAAAATTTATGTGTATTGTAATTATTTTCTTTTTGGTATACGCTTTTACGTTTCAAATACTTTCCTTGTAGGTTCTCGTATGTTCTAACAGTAGAAATCAATGTACGCTTGGTTATGTGACCCGGTGTTGCCTGCGTTGTTTGTCTCTTATGCGATTATTGTGTGTGAGAGGATCGCTTTTGTAGGTTAATGTAATCTTGAGTGAGATTTAATGAGCTAATTATATATTTGCTCTTGCCATTATAAGTCTTAGCGTCGAGATTATAACTCGTGAGGTTTCATTGAGAGCGAGGAGTGGTAAGTTTGTGGTATTTAAGTTTGATTCGGCTTGAGGATGCCTCGTTGAGAGGCAAAAACGTGACGAATAAAATACTCCTTATGTAATAGGATATTCCACTTTATCCGTTAATCCTTCTTTTCTTGAGGTATATCGATTAATAATGGAAAGTAGTGGATTTGCCCCTCTTTTCTTCTTAAAATGTTAATGGATTTCCGTCATCATCATCATCATCATTCTGCTCTTAACTCAATTATTTGGGTTCGACGCGATGTTTTTCACTTCAACCATTGTTCCATTGGAAAAAGTTTTCGCAATAGTTTTTATGACCACGACAGGCAGCTTGACGTCCAGACACCATCAAATGGTGTTGGGCGTAGGTCATGATAAAATTCCTAGTCATCTATTACGACTCTCACAAATTATGTAAGGGTTTGTAATATTCGTAGCCGCCACCATACAGCATGTCCGCTATGAGTAATCGAATTAAATTAACTTAGTAGCTGGTTACCTCTCCGCTTCTGCTTATAGGTATCACCTAATTCTATGGTAGTGTGATCAATGTTGTGATATTATAAAACGTGATGGTATGTTTATACGCAGGCGACGCCGGGGGTCATGTAATAATATAAATTTTTGCTATGCGTCTCAATTACTGTAAAACACGACTCAAAGGAATGTGTCATATTTTATAATAAATAATCATCTATGTAATGAATATGTGTTTTAATTGTTTCATTCGTTCATTCATTTCAGCTCATAGACGTCCCACTGTTGGGCTCCAGCCTCCTCCACAATAGGAGGTAAATTGGTTTATATCACTGGTCAGATCTCTTGTTATATAGTTTTATTGAAAGTTTTCCTTCTCTTGCATAGATGTTATATGCATGGAAGTAATAAGTACTACATTGTACGTAGTACTTATTACTTCCATGGTTATATGTATGTATATTTTTTTTGCGACGGTCTATGGAATGGTCACACCCGCTAGATCCGTCCGGGGCAACAGAAGCGACCCGCGACGCCATAGACCCGCCTCGCATATAAATAACTATCTTCGCCGTCCGACTGGGCCACCGGCACTCAATCTTTGTCTTCGGTGATGCATATTATATCACGGAGTCGTTCTTTACGACATACACAGACAAGAAAAGTAAAACTAAATAAAGACAGACAGATAGAATAAAGATTTAGGCCAATCAGTCTTCCCACCATAGAATGATAAACCAATTCGTTTGTATTATGACAAAGATCTACGCCAAATGGGCTGTTCAATAAATTGGAGAATAATGATATATTTTTATTGATTCGTTAGTGCAGTGAGATTATCACGGGTCTGTTGAGGATTTTAGTTACAAATACTGGTAATAAACAAAGTAATATGTATAAAAATTTTATTCATTCAACAGACATGTTTTTTTAACTTAGCGTACCTATCGTAGCTATGATAGTAAAGTAATAATTAATCACAGATTACTCTTTACATAATTATATTATGTGACAAATTATATAGTACAGTGGAATCTCGATAATTCGAATGTCAAGACAAATGCAAAAAAAAATGACAAGAGTAAAAACTAAAGTTAATTGTCAAAATTTCGACTTAAAAGGTGTAAAAAGAATTTAACAGAAGGCGTCACTATATTTCACTAAATACACGCATTCCATTTCGAGATATAGAGTATAAAAATACCTTCTATTTAGCGGTTCAGCGCAAGGGAATGACACTTTTTTCGACTTACTAAGGTTTACGACATAATGAAGTTCGTATTATAGTGATTCCACTATATTTATTAATGTATATAATCTTAAATTTCTACTATACAAAGACCGGGACACGTGTGTAATAGTAATAAAATTTAAGTAATAATATTAAAGTCCTTTTATATGTACGAAGCATGTTTTTAGCAGACTTTCCCAGCAGGTGTAGTTTGTAATTTTAAATTACCACAGTTGTAAAAAAATAAACAATCTGTTTATAACCACAACTAAGCCGTCTAAAATGATTGAATACTCGATTGCGATAATAATGTTTTAAAGAATCTTATAACAATTTGTTTTTGTTACATATATTAATTTTGGTTTAACCCCGCATTGCTCGTCCATCTGGGATGATGGCACTACTGCGTGACCTACATAAATACTTTTTATAATTATCAAAAATAATTAGAAAATAGTAATAGCATGAGTGAAAAACATCGCTGCGCTCCATGGAATGACATGTCTATGAAGCAATGAAAATAGTTCCATTTTTTTCAAGCGTTTTTAAACTAAATATTGTACTAACATATGTATAGATCATGGTAGGCAGTGGTAGGTATAGCAACTACTAAATTATTTTTTGGTGGTGATATTTATATGTCTTCTGATCTACATAACATACTTGGCTATTGTTACTTTGTAAGCTATTTTATGGTAGCCGGGAAATTACATATATATAAAATTCCAGTAAATCAAGGTCAGAATGCGTGCAAGAATAAATTGAGACCTTAAAAGCTTGAGCTTAACTTAAAATAGGATTTTTAAATAGGGTTTATAATAAATAGCAATGTTTTACGATAAGGAAATCAGGTCGAACTTTGTGGGTCATAATGGTGACACATTAGCACAGATTAAAAGTATCCTCATGAGCATGCAGATGAGAAGATAAAGGAAGCTTGCATCACGTGTGTCAAGGACGTGGTTATTACCTAAATATTTATGAATAAATACCATTTTGAAAGCTAGGTTCAGTAGGTACTTATATCTAAGCCGTAATCGTAGAGTTATAACTTGGATTTTACTCAATTTTGCTGCTAACAGTTATTACTCGGTATGTTAGCGAGTAATAATTGTGTATAAGACGAAGTTTTATTAAAAAATTGTACATTATTTAATGCGAATATTATACATACAGCGAATAAATAAAATAAAAAGCTTTTAAACGAAATCAGTATTTGAAATATCCAGATAACTTTAGACATGTTTGGTTATATTATTCTCGATTGTCACCAATATCCCAGTACCCTTACTAGACTATCCCTAACTAAAAACCTAATAGACTTAAATGTTGATAATTAAAAGAGTACGAAGCTATGATATAATTTGTCTGTTTTTAGATGATGATGGCACCATTTTTTTTCTAATAAAAACCTAATAATGCGATATCTTACTTAAAAAAGGAACCTGGAATATTATAATGAAGTATCGTATGCTTTCGAAAATATAATTAGACCGGACTTTTACTGACATCATGACTTACTTCACTTTAAAAAATAATCTCATTAATAATTAATAATTTTAACTATGTTGGTTCTGATTATTTTGACTATACAATTGTTCAATTAAATTTTCTATTAAATCTATACACATCCAGCTCCCCAACATCCGCACCAGGGTATTGAACCATCGTTGATGGGAGCTGACAACTTTCGTGATTTATGGGTGCACGCAGATCCTAAAGAATTAACTGAAGAACACATGCTATTTGTCCGCTCATGCTCCGAGTGTGATGTAGTCATCTCCTGCAAAAACATTAAAATTCCAGTATTACATGCATTTTGAATATTTTTGAAATTTGTAATGTGATTTGATACCCTATGGGGTGATGGGTGGAGAACACAATGCATTATCATTCCTTATTTTTCCATGGAAGTCGTAAAACGCAGCTGTTGGATCACCAGGAATATGGGATCTTCCTAGGAAACTTATAACATCTGTCAAGCCTGACGATTATGTATTATCCTCCTTTAGGATATAAATCTCCCACCTACGTCGATCAGCGTGCATAGGTTGATGGGAATGTTCTGTTATTAAAGTGTGCTTGAGAGAAGTTAACAGACAATGATATCTAATACATAGCAGTAATTTCATGTTTTCTGTCATTTATGGAATTTATTGTGTATCTCGAAAGAAAATATTGATAATATATTATCCAATTATAGCGAGACCACAATGACAGAATTGCTCATTTGAAATAAAACTACTTTTACGGATTCTATCGCGTTTGTATTTGATTAATAATTTCCCGACGTTTCGCACACTTTACAGTGATCATGGTCACGGGAGGACATAGAATCCGTAAAAGTAGTTTTATTTCAAATGTGTAATATTCGCGTAAACATTAGAAGTCATGTTAGACAGAATTGCTATTTGAAATCAAAAATAAAACTACTTTATTTTGAAATCGTTGATGGTAAGCGTTATCAAAAATATTGCCATGTTTTGAGAACCTTTTTTGAAGTGAATAAAAAGTACCCAGAATTGTTCACAGAATTCTTATCTAATAGCAAACTTAATCTAATACCTTTTTCTAAGAATTAAGACAGATGTAGATTGAATCGTAGTATAAATATAATTCTAAAAAAAAGTAGGATCTAAAATTAATAAATAATGTTTAAATAGCTTCAGTAGTCAATTACTGTTTAGTTGTTAGTAAAGAAATGTCCTTCGTGAATAGCTTCTTGACAGTGACACGTGATTCATAGAAAGTAAATGATAATAGCTAATTTAGAAAAAAATACTATCTTCGTCGATGATTTCATTCTTTACCTGATAACTGTCCCGCTTGTACCGCGGGCCTGAACTCGAGGACGACATGGTATTCCTCGGCTTATGTCTAGTACAATGCTTGTGTTTCCCTAATTCTTGCGCTTCCCCTTCTATCAACCTTTCGTTGTCACTTTCCACCTGCACTGTTCCTCCATTCTTTGCTGTTCCATTTTTGGATTCTTTCTTTTTATCTCTTCTTTTCCGTTCTCTCTTTTTAAAGGTTAACGAGAATCTTTTTCGTTTTTTAGCTTTTGGAGAATCCGGTCTTTGAGGCGCAGTAGATTTTTCTCTGTCAGATCTACTCGTATCATCGTCAGGTGGTGGCACTTGTGATTCAGTATCTGTTTTAAACGTTAATTCGGTTCGAGTGGACGAATCTGGCTCTCCAGTTCTATAAGCCACTTCTTTCTCTAGATTAGCAAGTTCCATTCTGCGCAATCTCTTCGGTAGTTTATTAACTGTGGCATATATCGGCTCTTCACTTTCTCCGACAGGCGCCGACCGGGACCGTGAAAAGAAATCGAATTTTTTAGGTTTAACAGGTATTCTTCTTTCAACGAAGACTACTGTACTGGCTACTTCGGTAGTCGTCGTCACATCATCACCAGATTTCAGACTCGGACTGCTTGGAATGGGTGTTCCTCTTGGATAATCATAGGTTAACTCAATATTCTTTTCAGTGACGTAAGATTTCGGAGTATCTTGCTCTTCAAGTGTAGGCATACAAACAATAGGTTCTTTTTTCTGACAACAACATTGTTTTTGAGTGATTCGTCGCGTATTACACATAAATACGGAGTTTTGTTGGATGTAAGTGGTTTGAATAGTCGGACTCGACTGAACTTCGCCAAGAAGATCTTCAACATTTCCACCGGTGTGGAAACGTGGTGCTTGGTATGGTGCGACGACGAAGCCTGGTGGCGGGGGTCCTACGACGTGGTAGGGAGGAGAGGTAACGGATTGGAAGAATCTTGGTACCTCAGGCGGCGCGTCGTGCACCAGTACATCAACCACTCGCTCGTGTCCATTGTCCGCTATATTTGGCTGCATATTGTTCTCGATTTGCGTCATTTGCCCCGGTTTTTGTGTGATTGGGATCTTTCTAGTCACCTCCTGTTGGCATTCTTCGCACGTGCATGGTGATTCGGCGCCGCTCTGTAACGTCAAACGTATATTTTTAGTTTGCTTATTTTAAACACTATTATACAGATTACCTAATTTTTAATTAAGTTTGCGTCTAAATCTTTTTGAGATGAATGAAATTTTATTTATTTAGTTATATTTTATTCTCAGTTCATATACATCTCATTGTAGTGACGGAGTAAGAATACAATTCACCACCCTCTATCTTATCCATTTTTGTCTTAAATGATGATTAAGAGATTAAGTATGCATATAAAATCTATGCAACAAAATGTGAACTCGAAATAAAATCCTATACCTACCCATCTGGCCAGCGTGGTATAGCAGACCACCGAAGACAAAGATCGGGTACCGGTGGTCCGCTCGCACGGCGAATAGAGAGGATTTTACGGTGGGTCTATGGGGTCACGCGCCGCTTTCTCCGTCGCCCCGGACCGATTTGGCGGGGCGAGACGCACCCATAACCCACCAATAAAAAATGAAAAAAAAAAAAAAAAAAAAAGCGTGGTATAGCAGACCAATTCTTTTTATTTCTTCATATTGGGAAGGCTCGAGCTCAGCAGTGGAAGGTATGTGGGCTGAGATGATGATGATAATGATACAACCCATTACAAAATACACAAGCTGACTGGTTTGGAATACAATATGTTACTACCCTACTCTCTCTTGAGAGGAAAATTTGCCTAATAACATTGACCAGATGGATTGGAACGGGGTTTTATTTCGAGATTTTCTTTTCTTACAGTAATGATTATTTATTGCTTAATCGATTCAAAGAGAAAGTGGTGAATTAATAATGAGAATAAAAGTGAATAACATAATATTGTAAATATATTACATAAACTAAATAATAACAATTTAATTGTAAAAACTACATACATACATATCATCACGCCATATCCCTTGCAGGGCAGGCAGAGAGAACAAAGTGCCAGAGAACTCTATCTTTGCATACTTCACTCGCTTCCTCAACATTCATAATTCTCTTCATACACGCTCGCCGGTTTCGGAGATTCTTGACTCCAACTTCCTTCAGTACATGACTGATCTGGTCTAGGTAGGTGAGTCTCGGTCTCCCCCGGTACCTACATCCTTCCACTTTCGCATTGTATATCTTCTTAATCAGACGTTCGTTCGGCATTCTTTCCACATGTCCGAACCATCGGAGCATTCCCTTTCGCATCTTTACACCAATACTCTCTTTCATACCTACTCGCTCTCTTACGTCGTCGTTACGAATGCGGTCGGTCAGCCTAACTCCACAGATTTTCCGCAGAGATCGCATTTCGACCGCATTAATTTTACTTTTATACTCTTTTCTGCATACCCAACTCTCGCTTCCATACAGTAATGTTGGGACAAGCACTGCGTTATGTATTGCTACACGTGCCTTCTGGCTGAGGTGGTGGCTACCGAGAAGTTGACCCAACACTTCGTTCACTCTATTTCCCGCATTCACTCTTCGCTCTATATCAGTGGTGTACCTTCCATGTCGGCTAAATCCACATCCAAGATATACAAATTCATCCACTTGCTCTAGTACATCATTACCTATTGTTACTCTTACATCTGTTCTGGTTTCATCTCTTTCAAAGACCATTATTTTGGTTTTGCTCACATTCACGCGTAGACCCCTTTTCTTACAATCTTCTGTCATTGTGTCGACTAGGGTCTGCAGGTCAGTCGCTGACTGTGCCAGCAGGACTGAATCATCTGCATATAGCAGAGCAGTGACCACTGAGTCGCCCATCTGGACTCCCACATTCATATCGTTCAACCTTTGGAGACATTTATCCAGATAAATGATAAACAGCCTGGCTGACAGAACGCACCCCTGCTTAACGCCGATATTGACGTCAAACCAAGGCGACATTCCATCATCCAGCCGCACACAGGCTCTATAGCCCATGTAACTGGACTGCACAGCCTGTAGCAGTTTACCGTTAATACCATACTCCGGTAAAATGTCCCAAAGTTCCTTTCGTACAACCGTGTCAAATGCTCTCTCCAGATCCACAAAACTGCAGAAAACCCTCTGACCTTGAGCCAAATGCTTCTTCACAATGTTGCGCAGAGAGAACACTTGATCCATGCATCCCCTTCCACTCCTGAAACCTCCTTGTGTCTCACACAAGGAGGTAAAAAAAGGTGTAAAAACTAGTAATACATTAATGGTATATTACCAAAAAAAAAATATTGATATTACTATAATTTTTAATAAATTTAATTTTTGCTTTCCATTTCTATATTACGCTACCCAAAATTTGTCCATCTTTTTTTAGTCGCCGTATACTCTTCAAGTCTCAGACAAAGGAGTGAGAGAATATACAAAGAATCATTACTGAAGACTAGGACTTTTTTATTGTGGTCAGCTTCAATAAGAGGCGAGGGGAACGGTTAGTTGTGGGTTCTTACAGTGCACTTCCACCGCTTTGTGTTTAAGCGGGGCATTGCCAGACCATAATTGTCAAAAAATCAGGATAGCAAGCAATATGGGACAAAAAGTTGCACTTCCGATGGCTTTTCTTAACGACAAAATTACCAAAAAAGGTACCCAGGATATATTAAATGCATCCTGTAATAGATATGCGGATATCGTTATTTTATATTGTAATGAACTTAAAGCTGTTTGGAATTACAATGACACTACTTAAGCCATTAAAAAACCATTGTGATAGCAACTATCTGTGAGTCCGTAACGACGGCATGTGACACTAAAATTTATTAGTTGATACTGTTATCTTTCTCCGTATGGTGACGGAGTAAGAATACAATTCACCACCCCCTATCTTACCCGTGGATGATCGTATGAAATGACTAAGGGATATAAGGCGCATATAACATCTATGCGAGAGAAGGAAAACTCGAAACGAAACCCTATACAAACACGTCTGACCAGCGTGGTACAGTAAGTTAATTTCCCTCCCATTAAGGAGGAGGCCCGAGCCCAACAGTGCGACGTTTATGGGTTGTAATGATGAATGATAATGACTACCCTACTTTCCCGTGAGCACAAAAATCCGCTCAGGAATCAGCAGTATGGGACATATACGGGCTGTGATGATGATGATGATGATGACTGTTATCCTTCTAGGTTTTATTATTCCTATATATCTTGGTGCCATCCAGGGCCGGCTTTACCTATAGTGCAGAGGGTGCGGTGCACCCGGGCGCCGGGTGTTAGGGGGCGCTGAGAGCCGCTTGTAACCATCAACCTATTCCATTTTGTTCACCCACTTTGGTACAAGAGGGCGCCAGGTTATTGATTGCACCCGGGCGCTACATGTGCTTGAGCCGCGCCTGGTGCCATCTTTGTAATGACATTAGATTCAGTAGAATATATTTTTAAGGACCGAATACCACATGACATTTTCTACTCTACTCTCTTCACGCCCCGGATGGCAGCTGGCTGTAGAGCTGTGGGACACTATCAGTAGCATAACCTGGGGCCTTTTTAACCCACTGTGTCATTTCTTTGCAACTTTCGAGCGAATCATTGACAACCTGAAAGTTGGGTTTTAGTGCTTTTGCACGCGATTGAACCCCAAAAAGTTTGAATAGCTAGATAACTATCCAAACTATTTAAGGTTTTTTTGCTAATCAATTTTGTCAGAATACAATTTTTTCACAGAATAATTACTATCTGACCTTCAATAGCGTTAGTCTAAAATTTGATATAGATGTTAGGATACTTGATGGTATTTACTACCCATTTAGATTGTCACAGATGTATTAGACAGCTAGGACCAACGTTTAAATTTTTGAGGCACATTATTTTTTTTGACCAAATAAATTTATGGGTTTCCTCACGATGTTATTTTCTTTACTGTAACTACAAAATTCTTAAGTGTACATCGTGGCTTTGAACCTGAGAGTTTTTGAAGTAGTCTATAAGTTTTCCAATCACCTATCCTGACTAGGTATAAATACATATATGTTTTGAAATCTTAACCTTCGTTTGCGGTATGTTTATTTTTATCTAAACTTTGATTGTTCTTGAAATCCATTTGGTAGCTGTAAAAGTTTATGAGAGTTTTCTGAGCTGAGTGGAAATACTTTGAAGAGTTATCGTCTAACCGAGCTCAATAATATTTATTTTTACGAACGAGAAAGTAGACTCAATGCTAGTGGAAATTAAGTGGAGTTGAATTAAAATAGGCGGACCACCAAGGTTGTATTATCTGGTTTCTGTTGTTCCACATCATGACTCCATAACCACTGTTCATAATATTCGGGGGTTTTGGATTTTGACAGTATTACCTACCATTTAAACCATAGATTCTCAACGTGGGCGATAACGCCCCTGTAGTCTACTGACACTATCTGGGGGCTAAAACATCCAGAGAAAATTGGCAGAAATTAATTACATTCAGATATCGCAATAATTGTTATTTAGGAAGCTCTACAAAAACATTGCCAAAGTGTGCGTTGCAGAAACTAGACTCAGATTCTAGACAATAGTTAACCTAAGTCTATATACAAACTAGCATACCCGGCCAAGCGTTGCTGTGGCTAAGGTAGCCTCAGTAACACGTGGTGGTTATGCTAATAAATTGTAGCTCATATGAAACGTTTGTACGTTTAACATAGCGCCATCTATTAAAGAGTTACTCAATCCAGTCAACAGATACCGTCATCTGTTAGAATCGTTTGGAGATAACAGATAATTGTGACTGTCAAATAATAGACAAATAATTTGCAATAAAATAATATTGCGACTATAAATTGAGATGGAAGATAACCTATCTTTTAAGTTGGTTCAAACTACACGTACTGTGCAAATATGATTAAAATCGGTTAAGTACTTTAGGAGTCACAAACAACGTGACGTGTAATTTATATATATTAAGATAGAGATCAAACTTGTTTTATATGCACGTTTTCGAAAAACATTGGTAGTTTTGGTTTCGCCTCGAGACCTTAGACTAATGTTCGGATACGATGTCACGGTATTAGCAGCTCTTAGTTTTTCCATTATTAGGTATATTAACAGTTTAAAACGTATCAATTCAAACCCGCATATTTATAAGGCCCTGCTCTTTTTTTGCGGTGGGTTATGGTGTGGCCAGACCCTGGCAAATCGATCCGGGGCGATGAAAGAGACAGCGCGCGACCCCATAGACCCACCCTGCAATGCGCCTCTCTTCGCTTTCGATCTTTGTTTTCGATAGATAAGGCACTAAGGAAATAAATCTTTCTTTTGCAACTTTACAAATATGCAATTATCGGAAACAAATTGTGTCTAGACTCGGAATTATTCTACCATCTGTTCAATCTTTACAATCAATGTCGGTCTGGCAGAATAAAAAAGAGTCACCAAGTTCTGTTTTCGCCGCATCTGGCTACTGAAAACTACTATGTTTTATGAGATAACGTCATACGTCGCACAATCGTAAAACATTCTTCAAATAAACACAAGCTTTAGTATCTAATGAAATATAAATATGTTTCTGTTTCAACTAACATCACTTATACATAAAAGAAACCGGAATATTATTGACATTGAATATAGAAAAATCTTTAGCGAAAACATAAGTACTACTCAGAACATTTTAATGTCATCATTCTCCTACTCTTATCCCAATTACTTGACGTCGATACAATATGTACTCTTCTTTCATAGTATACAGGGTGGAAGTGGACCGCTCCCGAAAATAAAGATAGGTGACCTTACTAGTTCTACTTGTAATGATAGGCTAGAAAAAAAATCGATCAGGATGAAAAAAATAATTTTTTTTCACTAATATTTTATTAGGACAGTGCCATTCCATCGTATTAGGACAGTGCCATGTAACGATAACTCGATAAAAAATACGTAACTATACTCAGATGAGAAAAGACGTAATCTATTCAAAACTCACGATCATATGTTCAAGAGTTCAAAGACCACGCGTAGTGAAAAAAAAATTTGTTTCATCCGAATCCATTTTTTTTCTAGCCTATCTATCATTACAAGTAGGACTAGTAGGGTTAACTGTGTTTGTTTTCGGGAGCGGTCCCCTTACACCTTGTATATCGTAAAAGTTATTGACAATAGTTTTATGACGGGCCGCCTGCCAGACGTCAACCCTCCTTGATAATGTAATTGTGTAATTGTTGACCAAACGGCATCAGATGGAGTTGGCTCAGGTCTTTATAAGACTCTTAGTCGTCTTTTACGATATCCACGAGCTAAGTAAGGGTTGGTAATATTAATAGTCGTTACCACGCAGCTTTTGCTTTTCCTTTTCTTCTTCTTACACATTCTACCGTTGAGCTCGACTTTATTCACTAATAAGGGAAAGTTATCTACATCACGCTAATCGATTGGATTGGCATTTTATTTTCTTTCTCTTGCATCAATTTTATCTTCATTTCGTATTGCTTAGTCGTCTTTTACGATATACACAACTAAAAAACGGGGTGGTGAATTGCTTTTTTACTCCGACACCAGAAGAAAATAAATTGATATAAATAAATTTGATTAAAGGAAAGAATGCTAAATAATTTTCTACTCTGTAGCCTAATTTTCATCAGAATAAAATAGTTTCCTTGCTTTATTTTTTTTTCATTAACTTATTTGTGATCTGCTATTATTTGGAATTGAGCTTAATTCGTAGTTGGATAGCGAATGTTTATTAATGACATTAATGAATGATATATTAATGACAGTTTTTCTTCTTTTCATCATGATCATTTTAGCCATATATGTCCCATTGTTGGGCTCGAGTCTCCTGCATAATGGGAAGGGATTTGAACTACTATACCACGCTGGTCAGACGTGTTGGTATAGGGTTTTGTTGCGAGATTTCCTTCTCTTGCATATATGTCATAAGTATTTTATATCCCTTAGTTGTTTCTTACGATCACTCACGGGTAAGATAGAGGATGGATTGTATTTATTAGTGGTAGGAGCACGTTGTAGACAGTTTTGCAGCCGCGGGACAGTCCGTCCGGGTTAGTACCGTACTCTTACAGAAGATCAACGCCTGAGTAATGGCATTGTGCTATTGCGCTTGTTCGGTGAGCGAGAAAGCTCAACAAGGGAGCGAGAAAGGGTGGGTTTTAGGTTTGTATTGGTAGGCAGCGGCCTAGCCCTTAGTATTGAAAAGGGCCATGGGCGGCAGTAATTCCATCAGGTGCTGTTTGCCACCACTAGCAAAAAAAAAGAATTTCTTATTTCATCACTACACGGCAAAATATAACATATATCCTCTGTATTTGAAAAATTACAAATATTTTAAAAAGTTTTGTAATCAAATTTGATGCAAATTTACTCTGAACGGAAATTAGCTTCGAACGGAAATTACCATTATAGAAGCAGAAGTTAAAAAGACGACTAATGAATATCATATGATAAAGATATGTGGATACACTACATGAATTTTAATGAGAAGATTTTAAATAAATATGTTTGTTTATAAGCGCACATATTTGTAAAAAAATATTTTATCTATTCTAACATCCATAGTAGATACTTTTCATAGAGGTTATTTCATAAAACGGTTAATGCACTAGATTTTAACTGAAATGAATAATATGCCTACATATATTATATTTAAAAAAAAAGACCATCCTCATCATCAAAGAAATAATCTTTGTATTGCGGGGGCCTTTACATACATATAATTAACGCAGACAAATTACACCCAGACTCGGCACTACACTTTGTGGATGGCAAAAGTATTGTCCTACATAGGAATCGAACCCACGACACTGGCATGGAAGGTTCCATCTTAACCATTACTCCATCTGTGCAGCCATATATGTCCCTGGGATACCTAATAGATAACCTATATGGCTCAGACATAAAAAATAAGAGAAAGAATTTTTGATATTCGTAAACAATTCTGGAAATAGTATCCAAACTCTGTCCAAAGTGTTTCTTTTTTCTCAGACCACATGTTCCATTTGGGTACCAGCGTATCCTCCACACACGGAAATGAAACTAATAAGCCACGCTGATCAGATAAGTTAACATGTTTCATTTAAAGTTTTCCTTTCTTCAGAATGAAAGATATCTGTTCATATCCTTTAAATTTATATCCACGAGATAAGAAGATATGGTAAATATTGTATTCTTACTCCGAGACCACATTTTATCTTTTCATTTATAGAAGTGGCCTACGTAAAGGCTGAAAGATAAAAGATGACTACACGGATAATTCAAAATTAATAAGTATTCGTAATTTTCCGTGTGGTGACGGAGTAAGAATACAATTCACCACCCCCTTTCTTACCCGTGGGTGATCGTACGAGACGACGACGGCGAGAGAAAGAAAACTTGAAATAAAAACCTATACCAACACGTCTGACCAGCGCGGTATAGTAGGTTAATTTCCCTTGTATTATGGAGGGGGCTTGAGCCCAACAGTGGGAGATATATGAGCTGAGATGATGATGATGATGAAGTATTCGTTATCGCGCAGCTTTTCTACGGACTTAATAGTTATGTTAACACTTTTCACTATAAAAATTCTTATGGTTACTCTCTGTTTCATTATGAATTAATCCAGAATACAAAGTTCTAAAAATATAACTAAAGCAATTAGAAAGTATTAGTAACTAAAATGGAGAACTCATGCACCACGATATGTAAACAGTTGAAGTTTTCACATAGCGTATTTATAAGTGTCAGGTAATTCCTAATCATCATTCTCCTACTCTTATCCTAATTACTTGGGGTCGATAAAATATGCACTGCTCTTCCTACATATTGCAAAAGTTATTGGCAATAGTTTTATGACCGGCCGCCTGCCTGACGTCAACCCTCGTTGAGAATGTAATTGTTGACCAAACGGCATCAAGTGGTGTTGGTCCAGGTCAATATGGAGCTCTTAGTCGTCTTTTACGATATCCACGAGCAAAGTACGGGTTGGTAGTATTCATAGCCGCTACCACACAGCTTATTAGTCAGGTAATTCCTAATAAAAATAAAAAAAAAACTATTAAAATTTAAAATAAAGATTTGTTTTTATGGCATTTATATGTCGTTTTTGTTGCCTTAACTTATTAATAATACAATATGCAATTACTGCTTAGTCTCTTGTCGTATCGTAATATATTTATATTTCTATAAATTAATTAAGATATTCGTAGTTTTAAAATTCATACAATGCTGTTGAATCCTTCGCGAGGTGATTTTTTTTTTTGTAAAATATATTTGTCCAACTAAATACAGCCAAATAATATAAAATAGATGACATTATAATTACACAATATAGATAGCAATATGATAAAAGTAGCGCCTTATACGTCGAGATTGATAGGTTTGATTCCCAAGCATATACAAATCTTTGTTCATAGCTTATACGACTGTTTAGAATCCGGAAGTAGTTTCTATCTGATAATTGTGCTTGCGAAATACTCTGGTGACGAGATTTATTTTAATAAACACAGGGTATATTGTATATTATTTAATAAGCAAAATTGATATCAAAATTTGTCATACCTGTAGAAAATGGCACATGTATCCATAGCATAAACTACAATCAGATTAAAAATAAACACACCGAAACAAAAACTTTAAAATCTACTTAAAAAAAGAAAAGATTTTGGGCTTGTTTTTTTTAAATCTAATTTAGTTCTTATTTTACATAAAATATGAAGGTTAAATGATGAAAATTGACCGTACCTTCATCACAATGTCATAAGCAGTTCGCTAGCACGGCTGCGCACGCGACGTTCTAAACGCGACTGCGTATATTTATAAGTCAACATTACGTTCCAAAATATTTTCTTACACACGAATCTTTTGCCCGTCCTTGACTCATTTCCTATCTAAAGAAAATAAAATTGTTTTAGTACCTAATTTTATCAATGCCATTCAAGGGTACAATTGTATTGATGATAAAATCAATAAAAAATCCATATTTTAACGTGAGCGTATAGGCAGATTTTAATTCTACCAACAAGTAGTACAAGAATTAGCTTTATAAGTGCCTGGTGTGAATCTGCGCACTGTTTTTGGGCCGGCTATGACCCAGTTTCATAATTTGCTAATTTCTACGTCTCGCCAGGATCTGCGCCCTTTGCATAAACACTGACCGCCTCGGTGGTTCTAGAAATAAACTGCTAAAGGTAACAAATGTATTTGATAAAAGGCTAGTACCAAATAAGGCTTGGTGCTTTATTATTGCGAAAGCATTGAGCGTAGTGTACTGTAAAGTTAGGTGTGATATATATTTTTTTTTTCAGTCATACGATACTGTTGTATTTGAAAAAAAAAAATACAAAGCTGATTTAACTTATTTCATCATCATCACAGCCCATAAATGTCCCACTGTCGGGCTCGGACCTCCTCCGTAATGGGAGGGAAATTAACCTACTATACCACGCTGGTCAGACGTGTTGGTATAGGGTTTTGTTCCGAGTTTTTCTTCTCTCGCATAGATATTATATGCGTTTTATATCCCTTAGTCGTCTCGTACGATCACCCACAGGTAAGATATGGGGTGGTGAATAATACTATTCACCACCCCATATCGGGGTAAGAATATTCTTACTCCGTCACCACACGGATAAACTTATATACATATAAATTTAATTAGGAATTTATTTGATGGATTATTTCGGAGACTATTTGCTTACGAGTAAGTTGAGAGGATTTTTTTTAGCAGCTATCTATGGTGGTATAATCACACCTAAGCCGATCCATCCGGGGTGGCAGAAGGAACGGCGCGTGCCATAAAAAAACACGACCTGCTACAAGTACCGGTCGTAATTCGTTTTAAGCCAATACTTAATTAGCTTTCAAAAACTTATCATAACAGCATAGATATAAAATCTAATAACATTTCTCATTCATATCTAATAATTTGCTGATACTAATTTAATACACCTTTAGTATCTGAGATAAACACATGTTATGACGTCACGCCTTTTTAGCATGACATCACAAAATTGTATCATGGAGTCATGTCAGAGCTTTGGTTGGAGCTAACATGCTTAATCCTCTACCATTGTATTGCTATTTAACAATATAAGAGATTTATAAATTAAGTTTTCTTTTTTGCAAGAAAGAAAATTATTATATTTTTTCATTAATGCAAGCCAATTCTTAAGCAAATAAATAATATGAGCGAATTGATCAAAGAAGGCAAAACGTTATATATTTTTATTAATAATACTTTTAGTGACAAATTACTCGATTATGTAATACAATGATGCCGTGATGTATCATTAAGAAAGAAGCTAATATATCAACCATTGTATTAAAATAAGATAGAATAAAATGTTCTACCATATTTATCTCACTCTAAAGGGGGACAACTGTACTCCGAGATACAGGTTCACATCTAGTTCGGGTGCAGTAGTCAATAATATAATTCATTTGAAGTTCAATACCTGATTCTATATTTATTGGTTTTGTGTTATACCTATTTCTAGTGATTGTAAACTTTAGGAATCGCTGTCAAATTATTGAGAATAGTACATTACCACAGTGGCCAAGCAAAAGAGGCATTGATGGACGAACGTGTAAATGTGGGCCGAGGCGTAGCCGAGGCACACATACGTAAGTCCATCAATTTCCAGTTGTGGCCAAGGCTTGTATAGTGCTTTTCTCAAATATGCGCGGAAATTAAAACTAAGTAAAACATGTATACAACATAACGAACCATGAACAATATTTTTCACGTGCTAAAGGGTTCATTTGTTTTTTTTTATTTTTTTATTTTTCATTATCAAACAGGTTTCTTTCTCAAGCCAGTTCGAAATTTAAATTAAACTTTGATAAGTTGCCTTAGTTGCAATGCTTTTTTTGAAGTATCAAATCACTCCATTTTTTTTAAGTACTTGATGGATATGAATTTACATATATATTTATTTGGCCACTAATACCATATTTTTTTTATTTTGATTATTTGATCAGTACAGCAATATCGATTTATCTCGAAGAAGGTTGTCAAAATAATGCTCAAAATTTCCAAGCATGTTTGAGAAAATAAATATATGTATTTAAAAAAATATATTTTGTATCTACTGTACGCAATATAAACATTCAAGGCCGTTACGTTTTTAAATGGTAAACTTGGAGTCGCCAGGCCATTTTGCCTATTGCCAGTAAAGCTAATCCGCCAAAGGGGCTAACCAAATCAAAAATCCAAGATATCCGAGTTTAAAACTCGGAATGTTATTTCACGTAGGGATTCGGAGTTGCCTTATTCTTTATATGCTACCGTTTTTAAACTAGTCGCGACCGTCTAAAAAGTCCGTTTTAATTCTTGTATCATTGACTTCCTCGTTCATAACATACTCGGAAATCAGTTCACGGATGAATCCGTCGATCGTCTGAAGACATCTATTTTCGTTCCGAACGGTTAATGCTCGCGGAAACAGATTTATACGTCAAATATCTTGATGGCTTTCTTGAACTTTCTGTGACGCATTTTTTAGTGTTCCGTATTTTATTTATTGTACGATATTAATAATGTTCGACTAGTAAATATGGTACTGCCAAAATAAAATATTATTTATAAAAAAATTGTCGTGTCATCTTTTTAATATTTTTCTACAAAATCGCTTTAAAATTCCCCAGGATTAGCTGGATATGATAACCTAGGCTGTAGTGTATATAGATTTGGAATAAATCCTTACTAATATTATTAATGCGAAAGTAACTCTGTCTATCTGTCGCTCTTTCACGCCAAAACTACTGAACCGATCTAAATGAAATTTGGTACACAGATAGTCTAGAGCCTGATAAAGGACATAGGCTACTTTTTAATGCAAAAAGGGTTGTAAAGGGATATAAAAAGTTGTAAGGAACTATCGTCATTTTTGAAGCCAGAAGCTTGAAACTTATTTTTACGCTATTGATTAGATGTAAATAAATATGACATTAGAATTTTGTAAAAAAAATTACCATTAAGGGGTAAAATAAAAATAGGGAATGAAAAAATTTAGGAAAGTAACTTTTTACGCGGGAGAAGCCGCGGGCAGCAGCTAGTATCTTTATAATACACTAATATTATAGACGACTAATGGATGTAGCTATCCGTGTGGTGACGGAGTAAGAATACAATTCACCACCCCCTATCTTACCCGTGGGTGATCGTACGAGACGACTAAGGGATATAAAATGTGTAAAACAACTATGCAAGAGAAGATAAACTCGAAACAAAACCCTATCCAACACGTCTGACCAGCGTGGTAGGTAAATTTTCTTACCTTTATGTGGGAGGATCGAGCCCAGCAGTGGGACATATGTGACCTGAGATGGTGATGATGAATGGATGTAGCCGATTATTAATTATTATTTATTTTAGTCACAGATGGTGTAGTGGTTCAAATACCGACCTTCCGTGCTAGTGTTAAGGGTTCGATTCCCACGCAGGACAATACTTTGTGCGATCCACAAAGTGTTGTTCGGAGTCTGGGTGTAATTTGTCTGCGTTAATTGCATGTTTGTAAAGTCCTCCGCAATACAAGGATTATTTCCTTAGTGCAAGGTGGTGGTCATCAAGTGCCACCGAAGTCAAAAATCGGGTACCGGTGGTCCGCTCGCACAGCGAAGAGAGACGAGTTTGAATATACAAGTCAAAACACGTTAAAACATTCCCCGTAGTATTTTGTTTATAATGCTAGGGCCGCACCTGCGTGTATCGTCACTAAGCTTCGTGCAATGAGACGATACATGCAGATGTGACCGGTCATTATTGGCTATCGTCGCGAACATTCGGGTTTCGTGTGTGTTATCGCCTGGTTGGCGATAAGGGTATTAGCGCACTAATATATCGCGCTCTGTGGTCACACTATCGTTTTTCATTTTGGCGGAAATTTTCGATGTGTTTGCCTAAGCACATCGAAAATTTGAGTTAATCAATAAATATGGAGTGGAGCGATGAAATGGTGTTAAAATTTTTACATCATTATGAAGCTGAACCCATGAAGGGATCCAAAAAATCATTATGTAATTATTAGCATAATAATAATACATATATAGCTATAAAAGTAAAGCAATTCGTCATCCATAGTTAATCGCATGATAATGATTTCGGCAATCATTTCGGCAATTATTGCACGATACTTCGTGTAAAATACCGAAGTCGCTAATATGACCACAGTTTTATCGGGATAATATTCTAGTATACAAAACGTACGAAGCTTCGCCTCACATTACTTCGGGACGATACACGCAGGTGCGGCCCTAGCATAAAGGCAACGCATTAGACACTAAATAAATACTACCAAATCCACCAAAACTAAATAGGTACACTAAAATATACCCACAAGATAAAGATATGTTTAAGCTGATAAGCTCAGCTATTTATGATATATGAGACTCCGTATAATAAATAAGGAGCATCATATATCATAAATATCTGAGCTCATACACGTCCCACTACTGGGTTTAAGTCTCCTCCACAAGTGGAAAATGGACCTGCTACACCACGCTTGTCAGACGAGTTGGTATAGGGTTTTGAGGCTGGATCAAAACCCACAAGCAGCACCCGATCACGAGTTAACTACTAGAGCAGTCATCACTCTCCTCGACCACCATGGAGGGAAGGGAGAGATCCGCTCCGCCCTTACTTTACGTTACCTTAACGGTTGTAACGATTTTGATAAAACATTTTCTTTGTGTTCATTTGAACACACCTGTATTCAAAAATAGTTTATAACAATCAGAATAAGTAGGTGGCGCTGTGATCTCCGATCCATTTTTTTTTAGGTTTATATAGAATAACGTCTGCTGAGTTAACTAGTTACATAGAAATAATATAGAATAGACCTTTTCTTGTTCTCCTTCTTCAGGTACCACGCTGAGGTCATGGAAGGCGACTCGTGCGGATCCATCGACGCTTGCGCAGTCAGGGCAAGCACTGCACACAGACACGCTGTCCTGCCAATCGATAATGTGTTTTATTTACTCTACATTTAATAAAAAATCGATAATTTGTGAAATAATTACTCCGAACTAAGGAAGCAAATATATAATTACAGATACAAATTAGATCGTTATTTGGAACAACAGTTTGTGGTTCGCATAAAGTATTGTCCTGCGTGGGAAACGAATTCATGACACTGGCACTATAGGGCTGGCTAGGCATATTTGCCGGGCGGGCCACCGAAGACAAAAATGGGGTACCAGTGGCCCGCTCGCACGGCGAAGAGAGAGGATTTTTACGGTGGGTCTATGGGGTCACGCGCCGCCTTTCCGTCACCCCGGACCGATTTGGCGGGGCGAGACGCATCCATAGTCCACAAAAAAAAAAAGAAAGGCATTATATATTTACACATATAAATATATATATATATATATATATATATATATATATATATATATATATATATATATATATATATATATATATATATATATATATATATAAATATATATAAATATATATATATATATATATATATATATATATATATATATATTTATTAGGGGTGTGCGAATAATTCGAACTTACGAATTATTCGTTCCGAATCGAATATTAATATTCGATTCGAAACTCGAATCGAATAATTCGAAATTTCGAATTATTCGAAAGTTCCCGAATAATTCGAAAAATTTCGAATAATTCGAAAAATTTTGAATTATTCGAATAATTTCGAATTATTCGAAAAATTTCGAATTATTCGAATAATTTCGAATTTTTCCGAATTATATATTATTCGCAAATTTTTATTGTATTTTAAATTCGGAGTTTGTTATGTTCGATATTCAAATATGACATTAATAATTAATAAATATTTTATTTAAACCATGAAATATAACTACATGAGAACAATGAGTATGAACATTTGCTACAAATTTTTGTTTAAAAATAATAAATACGATACTGAATCTGGTGATAATGAAGTTCGTTTATCAGATACAATATCACCAGCAGTGGAAAATAATCTTTCACTTTCAGCAGAAGTACAAGGTATTCCTAAATATCTTCTCGCCATAAGTAACAATCGGGGATATTTATTTTTTTCGAATTATTCGAAATTTTTCAAATTATTCGAAATTTTTCGAATTATTCGAAATTTTTCGAATTATTCGATTTTTTTCGAATTATTCGTCGAATTTCGAATAATTCGAAAATTCGAATTATTCGATTCGAATTTCGAATCGAATATTAATATTCGATTCGATTCGATTCAAACGATATTCGCACACCCCTAATATTTATACATATATATATATATATATATATATATATATATATATATATATATATATATATATATATATATATATGTATATATATATATATATATATATATATATATAATATATATATATATATATATATATATATATATATAATATATATATATATATATATATATATATATATATATATATATATATACTGTGAACTAATAAACCATCTATATATTACCACTTTATATTTAATACAAAATTAATCAATTATTGTAATGTATTCACCAAAAGAAATGAAAACCAAGCGATGATTTCAAATAGTTTGAAAAATCCAAAAGTGTCATAGTTTTTTTATTGTTTATCATTTACTATTAGTCAATACCATAAATGAAAGACAAAATATCTTTTAAAATTTCGTGCCATTCTCGACGTAGCGCAAAACGTAGCTTTGCATGCATTGTAAACGAACCTAATTTTCATAAGGTATACATATACTAACTAAAGACAAAGCAGTACGATCGTATATATTACAGAAATGTTGCCAATATTTCTATAATCATTCGTCTAGTTATTGCACGCCTCATAAGCGAAGCGTTGAGGTCTTGCTCTACTCTCGATATATGAAAATCAAGGACTTTTTAAACCTAAAAATGATTGTATTTTTCTCACATTGCACTTATAGGATAATATTATCACATCACACATTTGTCAAGGAAAAACATTCGTTTAAATGTATTTGATATTTTTAAAAAGCAATTATTTTGTTTGAAGTAAGAAAATAGTTGATTAAAAAAAATATTCGAGGACGTCTGGATTAAATATTCTGGATCTACACAGCGTCACCATACTTCTATACTATATATTTTAAAGAGTAGGGTAGAGAGGGGAATGGCGCGCACTGGGTAATGGCGCTCACCTCTGTAACTCTGTCAAAATGGAACTTAGGGACACGCCACGATGCGACAAGCCCGCTGGAAGTTGTCCTTTAATAGACAGCGATGCAAACAGATAGTCAGCTTTTTTGTTTGCGGCCGCTCTGATCTAATTTTTGGTTATGTGTTTTTTGTCGGTAAGTCCAAAACTTTAATGGCTATTTAGTTTTTAATTTTACTTTTCTGGCAGTAAAATTATTCAGTTTTGTGATAATGCAACTAATTTTCCATAATTGTGTATGGTTTCTTTTAATTTCAAATTAATTACAAAATGACCAAATCAAATCAAATCATTTATTATGCATAAGCCCCATAGGGGCACTTACATATTGTCAATTTTACATCATTGTTTTTAAATTAAATTTAATTAATCTACCACCGGATCGGAAAGCAGCCACATACTGAGAAGATCCGGCAAGAAACTCAGTGGGCTCGTCATTTTTTTTTAATTATATATTTTCACGAAACAGATACATACATATTTAATTTATGTTAGCTCCAGTGACATGCCCTTCGAGTAAAGATTCATTTTAAATTTTGTATATAATACAAAATTAAACTAAGAATATTTATAAAACAAAAAAGAAACAAAAATGGCTGGACCAGATCCCACAAGCGGCACCCGATCACAAGTTAACTATTAGAGCCGCCATCACACCCCTCAACCACATTGGAGGGAAGGGAGAGACCCGCTCCACGTAGCTACCGCAAGCAGAGACCTTTTCAGTGAGCATGACCACACCATAATCTATAAATTTGAAACAGATAGCTTGGATAAATAAATACATAACTCGTTAGGCAAAACACGCTTCACTGTACAATTAAGACAATACAAATAATACAAGAGTATCAGACGACAGTGAGGATCAGCGTCGAGCGACCGTTTGGCGTTATACCGCTCACCTGAACGGTATTACCCTATAGTGACAAGTTTTTTTTTATTGTTGTAGATATGCCAAGAAATTGTCAAAGGACCGATTTAAAATTATAACAAATTTATTATTTGCGAATAATTTGGAAAAAACAACGAGTTGTGGTATCGCTGCGCCATCTGCGGACTGTGGGCTCATGCTATATATTCGCGGTGGTAGGATTCGCCAAACGCATACATTTGTGATTTATGTTTCCAAAACTAAAATATTACTATTTCTAATTAGGCTTACCTCTAATAATAGTTATTGTCATATATTATATTATAATAATTGAAATTGATTTGACATCTAAGACTTCTATTATATTTGTTAAGCTGAAAAAGTGTAATCTTACATACAAATAACTGATGCTAATTTACGATCGTAGACTTTGCTTTTATTGTATAAGGTTGATCTAATTAAATTTATTGTTAAAATGTATCTTACTTTTTATTTGCCAAGAAAAAGCATGTTAGAGCGTTGAACACCACAAGCGTCATTAGCTCGACCCTGAGCGGGATTACCCAAAGTCAGGGGTAATGTCGCTCAAAGATTTTTTTTTTAATAATGTTTTCCTACAACTAGTAGGCTAAAGATATATGCTTTTGTTGTTAAATTATTGACTACTCGACAATTAAAGACTTTGTACTACTATTCTTAATTCTGATTTATAATAAATAATTTAAAAAGTACACCATGTTTGCCTTAAATGAACGCCATTCCCTCTCCTTACCCTAATTCATTTTAAACTCAAATAGTTTTTTTAATTAAAATATTATAATCAAACTATCTGTGTAGTGACGGAGTAAGAATACAATTCACCACCCCCTATCTTACCCATGGGTAATCGTAATAGACGACTAAGGGATACATAATGCATATACATTCTTCTACATCTATGCAAGAGTAAGAAAACTCGAAATAAAACCCTATACCAACACGTCTAATCAGTATAGTATAGTAGGTCGATTTCCGTCCCATTACGGAGGAGGCTCGAGTCCAACAGTGGGAATTATATGAGCTGAGCTGATGATGAATTAAATGGTTGTTATAACGTACGTCCGAATGTTCAGGCGAAGATCTCCGTTCGCGCAGCATACTATCCAGTCTGTCGTATTCGTAGCGAAGTGCCGATATTTCTCTCTTAAGCTGCTCGTTCTCTCGCTTTAGTTTCTTTATATCTGATTGACCTGAATTTATAGTGAAATTAAGCATATTTATAAGTAATCGGGTTATAAAAATTATATCGAAATCTTTGTAATGACAAAAAAAATATTTCTCTTGCAAAGTATGAAGGGAATGCCTTTTTTTTATTTGGTAACGATATGTATTTTATTACAAACTCACAATACGTTCAATATAGTAAGGAAAACTGTGTAAAATTTCCTTGAGTTTGTAGCAACCTTTTTTTTTTTACTAAATCAAAAGAATTGTATGCAATTTAAGCGTACATATTAAAATCATAGAAGTTTATCTAATGCACTCAGTTTCAGACTTCGTTCCTACCATTGGAAAAAAAATTTAAAGTTGAAACAAAATCTTATGCGTCTGTTTGATTAGCGAGATAAAACAAACGAGTAGCTCTTTTTCTGACTAGGCTTGAGCCATGCATTAGAGCATGTATGGTTGTGAAGAACAACAAATGACTTTTAGCGGTAGAGTTACTCTGCTGTTTACTGCATGGAGCCATGAATGTATTGGCTTGTTCAGGATATTTTCACACTCTCAAAACTCGACATCTAAGTAGTAGCAATTTAGTGCTATATTTTGTTCGGTGAGCGAGAAAGAGTTCCATACCCCATTTTTACGGTAGGCAGCGATCTGGCTGTGCGCAAGTCTATAAGCAGCAGTTATCACTTACCATCAAGTAGCCTTAGCGTATTTCTTCTGGTAGGACCACGCTGCTGACAGTTCTCTGTCTACAGCCGCGGGCCGGTCCGTCCGGGTTAGTACCACAGTCTCGCAGAAGATCGACGTCTGAGTAATGGCAATCTGCTATTGCGCGTCATTCGTTGAGCGAGAGAGCCGGAAGCCCAACTGGGTGGGTTTGGAGATTTTATTGGTAGGCAGTGGCCTAGCTATATTTTTAGTATTGCAAAGGTCCATGGGCGGCAGTGACACTCACCATCAGGTGTGCTGCATAACCGAAAACCACATCACTTTTTTGATACTATTCAAATTCATTTATTATGCATAGACCCTGCGAGGGCACTTGCATATTGTACAGTTTTAACATCTTAAATTAATACAATAAATTACCACCGGATCGGAAGTAGACCACTACTGAGAAGATCCGGCAAGAAACTCAGCGGGTTAGTCTATTATTGTTATTTCTTTAATTTTTTTTTTATATAAATTATGGTACAACATGTTTAATAAGAAATAGCTCCAGTGTGATGCTGTGATGATGTGATATTAACATACCTCTTTCAACTTCAGCATTTATATTGATAGTACGTAGTCGGAGCTCTTCGTTCTCGTAGAGCATGCCCCGGGACGACTTCCGATCCAATCTGTGGGCAAAATAATTGTGGATATGCCACTATATAATATCGTGTTAAAGTGTTTATATTTGTCTATATACAATAGTTCCTATCTGAATTCAGTTAAATCCGTGCGTCGACAGTAAGCTCTACCATTTCTGATTCTAATTTTTCTAATGAGATTATTGAATGATATTTTAAACTAACGCCCATTGTAACAAAGAGCGAATAATTCATATGTATAAATTTATACTATAATTTGTCATTAAAATAATGTAATAACTTTAAGCATTTAAAAAAGAACATATCATAAAATCATCATGATTTACAATATATCGGGTAAGGGCGAGCCGGACAGCAAGCAAGGGGTGTCTACGGGAGATAGTACCCGAAAGGGTAACCCGCCGGGCTGGCCACGGACGTCAAGGTTTCAGTACCAGCTGGCCTAGTGGTGAATTTTACGGAGGGTTAAGCGGCCACGCGCCGCCCTTTCGTCACCCTGGACAGAATGGCTGGCGTGTGTCCCAGACCATAGCCTGCCAACATAAGTTCTCCAAGTATCTAAGCGCTGCACGATTTGACAATGAGGTTGACTTTCGAGAGTATTTAAACTTATACGGCACAGTCAGCGACTGACCTGCAGACCCTAGTCGACACAATGACAGAAGATTGTAAGAAAAGGGGTCTACGCGTGAATGTGAACAAAACCAAAATAATGGTGTTTGAAAGAGATGAAGCCAGAACAGATGTAAGAGTAACAATAGATAATGATGTACTAGAGCAAGTGGATGAATTTGTATATCTTGGATGTAGATTTAGCCGAGATGGAAGGTACACCACTGATATAGAGCGAAGAGTGAATGCGGGAAATAGATTGAACGGAGCGTTGGGGCAACTTCTCGGTAGCCACAACCTCAGCCACAAGGCACGTGTAGCAATACATAACGCAGTGCTTGTCCCAACATTACTGTATGGAAGCGAGAGTTGGGTATGCAGAAAAGAGTATGAAAATAAAATTAATGCGGTCGAAATGCGATCTCTGCGGAAAATCTGTGGAGTTAGGCTGACTGACCGCATTCGTAACGACGACGTAAGAGAGCGAGTAGGTATGAAAGAGAGTATTGGTGTAAAGATGCGAAAGGGAATGCTCCGATGGTTTGGATATGTGGAAAGAATGGCGAACGAACGTCTGGTTAAGAAGATATACAATGCGAAAGTGGAAGGATGTAGGTACCGGGGGAGACCGAGACTAACCTACCTAGACCAGATCGGTCATGTACTAAAGGAAGGTGGAGTCAAAGTCTCCGAAACCGGCGAGCGTGTATGAAGAGAATTATTAATGTTGAGGAAGCGAGTGAAGTATGCAAAGATAGAGTTCTCTGGCACTCTGTTCTCTCTACCTACCCTGCAAGGGATATGGCGTGATGATATGTATGTATGTATGTGTGTTTAAACTTATTTATACCTAGGTTGAAGCCTGGCTTAATTTGGATCACAGTTTTATATTCCATTATATGTTTATGACCCTTATATTTTTTAATACGTTCGAACAGAATGTTGTACGTAAAAATGTAATAATAATAGATTCTATTGCATTCATCCGTCTGGTAACAGAATAAGAATACAATTCATCAGCCCTAACTTACTGCAGGTATTGTAAAAATAATTAAGACATATAATATAACATCTACACAAGAAAAGAAGAACTTAAAAAACCCTATATCAACCCGTTTGCCCAAAAAGAAGTTGAAATTTTTATTTCAAGTTATATTATTATATGTATATATAATTATATATTGACCAGTATTGTATAGTAGGTCAATTGCCATCCTATTTTGTAGGATGTACTAACCCAGCAGTAGGACATACATATATGAGAACTATTCACAATTTCATGGATTTTAATTTATTTGTCTCGGCTCCCTAACTCATTTTTTAAAATTAAATAAGCTGAAGTTACTTCTGATTCTATCTAATTAAGTTATAATCAGTCCACTGTGTGTGCGTTCGAGATTAACAGGAACAAACAGGCAGAGAAATATCATTTATTAATATAGAGAGAGGTATAGTATAATTAAATTATTTTGTAAGAATATCATTACGATAGTTTTGGAAGGTTGAAGATAAAACATGCCTACAGTTTGACAACATTTATATTTAAAACAAGATATTTATCAAATATATTCCTTTATCTGAAATAAATATATTATTATTAATTAAAAAGACAATACATTAATGAAAGCTGATGAACGATGCAATAGCAAAGCTACAGTACTATGCACAAGCGTAACCATTAAGGTCTTTTGGGGGTTGAAATTCTTCAAATGTTGAATAATAAAAACTTATTTTTTTTATTACTTTTCTATTACATTTAATTAAGACAAATAATCTTTTATTTTTTTCTCATTTAGATATTATAACAAGTATGGATATTAATATTATTTCAAATATATTTTTGTTAATCCCCTCTCATATTAAAACTTGGTTATGCCCGTGGTGTTGTTTATTATAGAAGAAAATAAAATCATTAATAGACTAGTTGCCTAAAAATGTAGTAATAATTATTTACCACTCAAACATGTATATTTTCCTATATTGCATTAAAATAACGGTAATTAATGAATCTAATTCTAGATTATGTTTAAAAATTTAACTTTAAATTTTAACTTATGGGACAATTAAACTAAATAAAAAAACAATACCAGAAATTAATAATAAAAAGAAAATACCAACCCTTACTGGTCTCGTGGATACTGTAAAATATGACTAAGAGTAAAAAGTAAAATATTGACCTGAACCCATTACACCTGATGCCTTCTGGTCAACAATTACATTCCCAAAGAAGGCTGATATCAGTCAGGCATAACTTTTACAATGTGTACGATAGAACAGCATTACTGCGTCGATCCCATGTAACTCGGATAAAGCAGGATAATGATGTCATTACCTTATAATGATGATTGTAATTTGAATATGATATTTATTTAAGTATTTATCTATAGTAAAATTAAATATTATACAGAATAGAAAATAGTTAAAATGTTTAGTTAAAAGTTGTGTAATTTTTTTATACTAGAGATATGTTTTAATTTTGAAATGTTTTTAATTGCATAAAGAGTGTATTGCTTTCAGCCTCACGTTGAATATTCACAGTGCTTATACGCCATTTACAGTGCACATACATGGACATTTTAATCTTTTACCTATCATCATCATCATCCTCTAATTCTTTATTTTTGTCGTAGGACCTCTTGAATCGCCACCAAACGCGGTCCTCGCCTATTCCCAACCAGAATGAACCGGCAAACCGTCGAAATTCCAATCGTCTCGTATACGCAGTATACAGCTTTAGTCTGGTCGAGCAAATTTTTAATATTAGAGTTCGCTAAATGATATTTTAGTCTTCGATTTAAGGGTTAATAGAACTTTACAATTTGGAAAATTGCGATCTCTAAGTTTAATTTGGTATGAATGAATATATTATCTTTAAATTGGGCTATAAGGTAGACTCGGAATTGGACCATTTGGCTGCGATATTAAAATGTATGAAACTTCACAACATACTGAATAAAAAAATAATATATATTTAACGTCTTTTATACTGCAATTTTAGTATAAATAATCTCTTATCATTTTATCATTATAATTCCAGCTCATATATGTTCCGCTGCTGGTCTAAGTTTCGTCTACAGGAAAATTGTCAAATATCCAGAAAAGTCAGAAATATCTCAGGCAATTTCACCATACTTTAAAACATTGTTTCGAATGAAAATTAAAATAGTGATTATTCACCATTCTGCATTTTGCCGTTTAGCGGCGTGTAGGCCTCCCTCATACTCATAAGAGGGATAGTGCATTAAACGCCATACTTGGCAGGTGGGTTGGCGATCGCAGTAAGGTGTTATACATTTCCCAGAAAAGACCTGCCGCTCACTATCTTGGTGAAACTTATTTATTTACACATACATACATATCATCACGCCATATCCCTTGCAGGGTAGGCAGAGAGAACAGAGTGCCAGAGAACTCTATCTCTGCATACTTCACTCGCTTCCTCAACATTCATAATTCTCTTCATACACGCTCGCCGGTTTCGGAGACTCTTGACTCCACCTTCCTTCAGTACATGACCGATCTGGTCTAGGTAGGTTAGTCTCGGTCTCCCTCGGTACCTACATCCTTCCACTTTCGCATTGTATATCTTGTTAACCAGGCGTTCGTTCGGCATTCTTTCCACATGTCCGAACCATCGGAGCATTCCCTTTCGCATCTCTTATTTATTTAATTCCAATATTCTTAAAAAAAAATCACCAATATAATAAACCGTACCACGTAAACCACGAAGGGTTTATCTAGGTTGCGGTGGGTCGTTGTTATTACAATTTATATGTATCAATATTACCTACCTATTATTCTTATTTATTACTTACATACATTTTTTTGAGTTGGTATTTAAAATGTTTGGTATTTAAACTCTCAGCAAATTTTTACGACGCCCACGGGCAAGCAATCATATTCTAATCCCTTCGCCATAGGGGTTTTTTTTTTTTTTTTTTTTTTTTTGGTAGGCTATGGCCCGGTCACACGTCGCCCGTACCGCCCGGGGCGACGGAAGGGCAGCGCGTGGCCTCATAAACCACCGTATTCCCTCCCCATCGCCATTGGGCCGGCCACTGGTACCGCTTCCTTGCCTTCCGTGGCCAGCCCGGCGGGTTACCCTTTCGGGTACCATCCCCCGTCAACGCTCCAGCTAACTGCCGGGGCGTCGCCCTCACGCGGTCAGCCTCTCTGCGGGTGAAGGACTATTCCCCGGTCCAGTCACCCGCGGCCTCGGCTAGGGCGGCATTAGGCGCAGATACTCGCGCCTCCGCCGCCCCAGGCGCCGGCGACGGAGTGTCTCACCGAAGAGGATTTCCTCTCGGAGTCGCCCCGCCGCCTCCTTCCGCGAGACAACTGTCTCGCAGAAGGCGGCGACCGCGTCCCAGTTCCTGACGCTGTCGAGCATCGCCTTAGCGATGGTCGGCAGCGCCAGGTCGGCACCGATGATCGCGACGAGTTCACGGCGCTGCTCTGCCCAGGCCACACAGACCTCGAGCGTGTGCTGCGCCGTGTCCTCGTCGCAATCGCAGTGGTGGCAGGACGGTGTACTTTCCCTCCTCACGACCGTGTGCAGGTACTTGCCGAAGCAACCATGCCCCGTCAAGACCTGCACCAGTCGGAAGGAAAGGACCCCGTGCTGTCGACCCAACCACTCCATCAGCACTGTCCGGAAGGCCTCGATGGTCCGAACACCGAACCGAGGCCTTTCCAGCCGGATTGCCCAACGAGCAATAACGTCACGGCGGGCGTCGCCCCGCCAAGCGGCCATCTCACTAAGCGAGACGGTGCCGCCCCCTGCCCGCGTCGCTGACACCCGCCGGTACAGTCCGGCGAGCATCTCCGCCTCCAAGTCCCACGGAGGTGTTCCGGCCAACAGGCATGCTGCCTCCGTCGCCACCGTGCGGTATCCGCGTATGGCCCTGACCGCCATGGCCCGCTGTGGTCGCCATAGTAGAGCCCTAAGTCGGACGGTCAAGGACCCCGCCCACACGGGTGCGCCGTACAGGGCCATCGACCGAACCACCCCCGCGTACAGCAGTCGGCACGTAGCGCTGGGTCCGCCTACATTCGGCATAAGCCAGGATAGGGCGGACGCCGCGCCGACAAGCCGTGGAGCAAGCCGACGGAAATGCTCCCGGAACCACCATCGCCCGTCGAGCACCAGGCCCAAGTACCTCATATGGGCCCGGATGCTGATGGGAACCGAATTGACGGTGATCGAGGCGTCGGTGGGTGGACTGGTGCGGGGCCCATGGAATAATAAGTCCTCCGTCTTATCCAGGGCCACCCTTAGCCCCAGCGCCTCGATCCGCCTGACAATCTCCTCGGTGCCATAGGGGTAAATTATTGTAATAAATAATCTATTGTATATATATATATATATATATATATATATATATATATATATATATACATCCCCAAAGTGATGTTGCGTCATACATGGCGTTTTTTACCGATGATGTTGCATCCAACTGACTTGTTGCATCATTTATACGGACGCACGATTGCCCAGCTCTCAAATTCAGCCAGAGGCAGCCAAATGGTTGATACAATGCATGGGTGAAATATTGGCGTGGAGTCCATTTTGTCACTGGGGTGATTTTTGGCGTATTTTTTAGTTCTGCACTATACCGCGCAAGTTCGAGAGGCCGCCTCAGCGCGGCGTATATTATTAGCGTATATTCACTATTTTGGTCACAGACATTATGTCGATAATGTTGCTTCTGTATATAAATTTAAAAGTTTTTATCGATTTTAATTAGTAGTTTAATTGCGTCACACAAAATGGCACCGTGCAAAGGGCATCGCGGGGATTACAGGAGTGAGGGGGCGGAGTTAGCAAAAAAAATCGATACTGCGTGATTGTCGTTATTTGATTTTTTTAATTTTTTATGGTCTATATTAATTAGCGTATATTCGATGTTTTTTTTAAATTGGTCATGTCGATAATGTTGCTTCTGTATAGAAATTAATAAGTTTTATCAATTTTAATTAGTGATTTAATTGCGTCACACAAAATACTAATGCAGGAATAAACATGATGTCGTCTATTGATCCAGCGATATAGATGTGGGCCATCAACCTCCACTGTTTGTCTTCCTGTTACGGAGGATTCTATCTACCTTTCATCGCTGGATCAAGGTTCCCCAGGCCGTCACCATCACTCTGTCCAGTTCTCTGTCAGAGATCTGCTCACTCTAGGCTCGCGCCGTGGCACGAAGCCGGTAGGCTTCTACCTGGACCTCCGCTTCAAGCTCCCAGAGCGAGTCACCTGGTGGTGGCCTGCGAGCCCTATTTTGTTCTTCACTCACCCAATTGGGTGAGGACAATAACGAAGATGTGGCGGTTCTGTCCAGAGGATGTTCCGGCCCTCCCCTCTCTGCACTGGAGAGGGCAATGGTTATGTTGTGGTAGGGTGGCGAGACTTCGCTATCATCGGTATCTATTTCTCCCCCATCTGCGGTCTGGCTGAGTTCCAATTATTCTTGGACTCCGTCAGTGCCGCGGTCCGCCGTCAGTCGCCGAGGAAAATTGTGGTCCTCGGTGACTTTAACGCGAAGTCTCGCACATGGGGGAATCCTGCCACAAACGCTAGGGGCGCAGCCGTCGAGCAGTGGTCCCTGCTGTTCGGTCTGTCCCACCTTAATAGGGGGACGGTCCACACTTGCGTGCAACATCGGGGTGGGTCCGTGGTGGACCTAACGTTCGCCAGCCCTGCTGTCGCTTGCGAAGTGAATGACTGGAGATTGGAAGAAGGGTGATCCGAGAGGGTCCCCACCCTCTCGGATCACTGCTATGTGCGGTTCGAGATCTGTGCTCTTCGGAGACCACCAGAGCCCCGGCGTGCAAGAAGAAGTAGCCACCCAAAATGAGCCATTGGTCAACTCGACCTGGAAATGGCTCGGTCTGCCATAGCACAGCGTTGGGGCAGGACGGGACAGTTATCCACAGATATAGAGGGGCTTGCAGGTCAAATGAGAAGTCCCCTTGAGGCAATCTGCGATGCGGCGACGCCAAGGGCTCGGTGGAGGTCGCTGCGCCGTCAGATGTACTGGTGGTCACCTGAGATTGCGAATCTTCGGTGGCTTCTAACCGGGCGCGGCGTGCCTACGTTCGATATCGTCAGAGAGTTGACCGGGACGACGTCCTTGAGGGTCAGCTGCGAGAAGAATACAAGACGAGGAAGAAGACTTTGCAGCTGGCCATCAGCCAGGCGAAGGAGAGGGCTCGTGAGGAGCTACGTGCAGGCCTTGACCGGCACCTGTGGGGGCGCCCATATCAGCGGGCGCGGAACAAACTGCGTGCCTGTGGCGCTCCCATCATCGAATTCGATGGACTCGGGTTTCCTGTCGGGGATAATGGGGGAGCTGTTCTCGCGTTCTATGGGACATGTTCCCCCTCGAATGGTTCCTCGGTCGGTGATGGAGGTGGAGACCACATTTCCACCCATCACCGACCGACAAATGGAAGTGGCCCTTCACGGGAAAAGGAGAGCGCCTGGCCCGGACGGCGTCCCGGGGCTTGTGCTCGGTATCGCCGCAGAATACCTCAAGAGTGAACTCCAGGAACTGCTCAACATGTGTTTGAGGTCCGGGCAGTTCTCGAAGCAATGGAAGGCTGGCAGAGTGTGCTTGCTGCGGAAGGAGGGTCGAGCAGTTGAGTTGTGCTGCTGGACGAGACGGCTAAATTGTTCGAGAAGGTGCTTGTGGACCGTCACGTACAGCACCTCGAGGAAGTCGGGCCGGGACTGTCAGAATGTCAATACGGCCAGGGGCGGCCGGTCAACAATCGATGCATCTCTCTGGACACCGAAGCGGTGGCCCAAAAGGAGGTTCTTCTGGCGTTCTCGCTCGACATCAAGAACGCCTTCAACAATCTTTTATACGAAACATTGAAGGAGGCATTTCGGTAGCATGGAGTGCCTCCGTATCTCCGGAGGCTGTTAGAGGCGTACCTCGAGGAAAGGCACGTGCTCTCTTCGCATACGTCGCCATCGGGTGGAGTGCGGCGTCCCACAGGGCTCGGTCCTCGGTTCGACTCAGTGGAACGTCGGATTCGACTGGCTCCTACGGGGTCGGCTTTTCCCCGGGATGTAGGTCATCTACTATGCGGATGATACCCTCGTCACGGCGAGGAGGCCCGACTTCCGGGGAGCTGCCCGATTGGTAGAGGAGGGAGTTGCGCTCGTCGTGGGCCGGATCGGCATGTTGGGCCTGAGGGTCTCGGCGGAGAAAACCGAGGCCCTCCTATTTCATGGCCCGAATCGAGGTCCTCCCCGAGGGGCACACATCGGTGTGTCTGGGGTGGCCGTGCCAGTGCGGGCTCAGATGAGATATCTGGGCCTGCACCTTGATGTAACCTTGATGTGTCTAGATGGAATTTCGGGTCACACTTTGCCCAGCTCGTCCCAAGGCTCGTCAAGACGGCCGCGCTGTTGGGTAGGCTTCTGCCAAACACTGGCGGTCCCGGGTCGTCCTGCCGGCGTTAATACGCCGGAGTCGTGCGCTCCATGGCGCTGTATGGAGCCCCTATTTGGGCGGATTCCCTCACCACCCGCAACAGAGCCCTTTTGCGAAGACTACAGAGAGTCATGGCGGTGAGGGCTATTAGGGGCTACCGTACGGTTTCCTGGACCGCGGCGACGTTGTTAGCGGGCGACCCACCTTAATCGTTAGTGGCTGAGGCTCTGGCGGAGGCTTACCGAATCCGCGTTGCGACACAGGCCGACGGCGAGCAAGTCTCCATAAGAGGATCGGGCAGAGCATTAGAAGAGGCCCGAAGGGGAGTCATCGGTGGAGAGAAGAACTGCAGTCCCCCGTAGCAGGGCGGGGGGGACTGTAGAGGTGGTTGCGCCGCATTTCCACCGCTGGATCAACAGAAGGCACGGCAGCCTAAGTTTCAGGGTGGCGCAGGTGCTTACCGGACACGGGGTCTTCGGTAAGTACCTGCACAGAATTGGGAGAGACGCGTAACACCTCGTCGTCGGAGTATGCCGAAGTCGGTGCGTATACCTGTATGACCTTCAACGAATACTTCTTGGTAATTCTGTGTATAAGGTACGCTATAGATTACCTACATACATATACAGACATAAATATTCGGTATCAATATAACCTCAAACGTAGTAGGAAGTAATTGAATTAATAAAGTGCATAGAATGAATACAGGATAATATTCATGATAATATACGGAAGCGATATACCCATATATTTAGACGGATTTAGGAAAATCGAAGAAATGTATTGATAACTAAGAAATATACAAAGTGTCGCATGATTTCCATCATGAACGGACACCACAAACCAGCGAGAATTATTCCAAATTGAATATTTTCATTTCGTGTTTAATTAAAATTTCTCGTCGATAATGGAATTCATATGACAGCAATGTAACAATATTCGCACGATTAACTATTGGAATCCCATTGACAATGGTGGACGCTACAGGATTCGACTTTGAAAAGACGCAACAACACTTCAGCGATTTAAATATATATATATATATATATATATATATATATATATATATATATATATATATATATATATATATATATATATATATATATGTATATATATGTATATATATATATATATATATATATATATATATATATATATATAGTATCTACATATTGTATTGACCCCAAGTAATTGATATAAGAGTAGGTGAATGATGACTAAGTATAAGAATTTAGGTATATAAGCATATATCTACTTGTAAAGTTATTTTATATCTAAAACTTTTATTATATATGTATATTGAAAACACAGAAACCTAATCTCATTAGCATATTTGTAAAAAAAAAATAAGAGATACCGTTTAATTTATACGTTTTTATTCCAAATAATAAATTTGTCACTTTTATATAGATCCTTTGATTTTCAGTCAATGTATTAATTTTGTATCTACAATTAATAATAACAGAAAAACCAAAGCTTTTCCTTGTGGTTTATCCTTTGACTCATTCTACATATAAAACAGATGTCTAATATAATAAATCAATTTACCTTAATATCTAGTTAATTAAAATCAAAAATTATTTAATCTCTTGAATTATAACTTAGAGTAATACCTACTTCAAGAGTTTTTAAAATTTTGTTTATATTTATATACTTTTTTTTAAATAAGCACCCCCGTTCTTTCGATGCGATTATCACTATAGTGTAATACTTCAAGAGTTTTTAAAATTTTGATTATATTTATAAACTTAATTTTTTAATAGGCTATGGTGTCGTACACCTCATCCGTTTTATGCGATAGAAGGAAGGCTGTGCAGCTCCGTTGGGCTGAAGATCAGTATGGGCAGGGGCGGCTCTAGCACATGTAGCACCCGGGTGCAATCAATAACCTGGCGCCCTCTTGTATTAAAATGCGTTAACAAAATGGAATAGGTTGATAGGTACAACACGTTCGACTAAACTCTGAAACTCGCTGGAATGCGTTGTCGCATACTTAGTCTCGTAGTTTTGTAACAAAACCAGTTAAATGCGATCGGATCATGAAGTTACAGTGAACATGGTGACAAAGCAACCTACTTAAACCTGTCAAATAACGCACCCACTACGTTTATAAATGGTTAAGCACTCACTGCGTGCGGTGCGCCCGTTCCGTGCGGAACGTTACAGTGGAGGCTCTATGGGCCCCAAGCGGCTCTCGGCGCCCTCTAACACCCGGCGCCCGGGTGCACCGCACCCTCTGCACTATAGGTAAAGCCGGCCCTGAGTATGGAATCCTAGTCTTTGGTCTAAAATAATCTAATCATAGTTTAGTACGTAGCGATCTATAGCGTTTATGTGTTGTCAAGTTTCATACATTTATATTGAGTAAAATATTTAGTGCGTTATAAGATAACACAAATAGTGTTTTTTAAATCATATAAAAATGTGCACTATAAACGGCTGCCATGATATGTGTAAAGCTAGCTCTAATATGGAAAGCGTAGTGGCGATGTTAAATGATGTTCAAGATTCGAGGAAGTCATCAACTTGAATATATTTAATAAAAACTATTTATTATTTTGAGCGTTTTATGAATTCCTCTGTATCAACTTATAGTGTGGATGATGATGACTAGGCTAGTATATCACTCACTTCCTGTTCGGTTTGACGTTGACATCCTTCCTGCGCGTACGCAGCATGCTCGCACCTGTCATGCCCGACATCTTGCCGCTCGATAGCCATAAGCCAATTAGCACCTGTAACAAACGTACAATCTAAATATATAATAAATTCTAATGTTTACGCAAATAAAATAATATTATTTCAAATATGAATATTTGAAATAAAACTATTTTTATGGGTTCCATCGTGTTTGTATTTGATTTTTAATTTCCCTACGTTTCGAACACTTTGTTCACACAGAGTCATATATCTAAAATACTCCCGTGACCATGAACGAATTCATAAAATAATCCGTAAAAATAGTTTTATTTCAAAAGTCTAAATATAAATAGATAAAAACAAAAAGGCACAATTATGATTCATTATCATCATTATGATGTCAGCTCATATATGTCCCTCTGTTGGGCTTGAGCCTCCCCCATAATGGGAGGGTAATTGACCTACTATAAACGCTGGTTAGACGTGTTGGCATAGGGTTTTGTTTCGAGGTTTCCTTCTCTCGCATAGATGTTATATGCATTTTATATCCCTTAGTCGTCTCGTACGATCACCGTGGTGTAGATAGGAGGTGGTTAATTGTATTCTTACTTCGTCACCACACGGAACAATTATGATTATTACACCATCCATCCATCCATCAGCCCGTAAACGTCCACTGTTGGACATAGGCTTCCCCACGAAAATGCCATCTATAACGGTCCTGTGCCACCTGCATCCAATGGTTTCCTGCGGCCTTGATGAGGTCATCAGTCCACCGAGTGGGGGGTCGTCCTACGCTGCGTCGTCCGATTCGTGGTCGCCACTCGAGAACCTTTTTTCCCCAACGGTTGTCGGTTCGTCGAGCGATGTGGCCTGCCCATTGCCACTTCAACGTGCTAATTCGTCGGGCTATGTCGGTTACACCCGTTCTTCTACGGATTTCCGTATTTCGGATTTTATCACGTAGAGAAATACCGAGCATAGCCCTCTCCATAGCACGCTGAGCGACTTTGAGCCTTTTCATGAGGCCGACATTTAGAGACCACGTTTCAGTGCCGTAAGTCATCGCTGGTAACACACACTGGTTATAAACCTTTGTTTTCAGACACTGCGGAATATTAGACGAGAAGATCCTCCTAAGTTTCCCGAACGCTGCCCAGCCGAGTTGGATTCGTCGGCTGACCTCTTTCTCGAAATTGGATCTACCTAATTGGACTGTTTGTCCTAGGTAAACATAGTGATCGACAACTTCGAGAATCGCATTCCCAAAACCAGGACCGGTACAGAAATGACATGGGCATTAGACATGATTTTCGTCTTGTCCATGTTCATTTTCAGCCCTACTAGTTGGGAGACCTTGCTGAGGTCATTGAGCATGGTGCCAAGGTCCTCCAGGGATTCTGCCATGACTATGATATCATCTGCGAATCGAAGGTGAGTGATGTATTCGCCATTGATGTTGATGCCGAGTCCGGTCCAGTCTAAGAGCTTGAAGACATCTTCCAGCGCAGTGGTGAACAGTTTCGGAGAGATAACGTCTCCCTGTCTCACGCCTTTCTGCAGCTGGATCGGTTTCGTACTCTTATCCTGGATGCGGACTGACATAGTAGCGTCTTTATACAAACACTTCAGCACTTCGATATATCGATAGTCAATTTGGCACCTCTGAAGGGACTGCAGCACTGCCCAAGTTTCGACAGAATCAAAGGCTTTCTCATAGTCCACAAACGCTAGACACAGAGGCCGATTATACTCCTCGGTCTTCTGTATAATCTGGCGTAGCGTGTGGATGTGGTCTATGGTACTATAACCTTTTCGGAAACCGGCTTGTTCGGGCGGCTGGAAGTCGTCTAGCTTGCGCGCGAGTCGGTTCGTAATGACTCTTGAAAACAATTTGTACACGTGGCTCAGGAGTGAGATGGGTCTGTAATTCTTTAAGAGCGTTTTATCGCCCTTCTTGAAAAACAGCACCACCACACTCCTGGTCCACGACTCTGGAACGTCGCCCCCGAGAATGACAGAATTAAACAGCTTCTGTAGGGCTTTTAAAACTGGCTTGCCGCCTGCCCTCAGGAGCTCTGTGGTAATTCCGTCATCTCCCGGTGCCTTTCCGTTCTTTAATTGTTTTAGAGCCATTCTGATCTCGTACAAGATTATTACACAACAATATGAAATATTTCTATGTGATGAGGTGATGACGCAGTAAAAATATATATCACCATCACTTATCTCTTTCTATTGCCTGTGAGTGTCGTAAAGTGCGGTTAAAGGATATCCTTTATATAAATATGCTTATATTTATTTATTTATTCATTTTTAGGATAGCTAGTAATTGATACATTGTAGATATTAAAATATAAATATAACATAAAATTATACTAAATTCTTAAGCTATCACAGCATGCACAGAAATGGCAACAAATTACGGAAACAAACTATAAAAAAAGAAAGAAACAAAATAAATCCTAATTCATCATTATAAAAAAAGAAAAAAGAAAAAAAAGTTGAAATGATTAATATAATTTAATTATTTGAAAGAGTTAAATGGAATTTAGTGATGACAACACTCTCTTTTTATATTTATGAAGTGAATCATTAAAGAGATCCCCTTCACTTCCAATTGAATTGCAAATATAAAAAATATATATATATATATATTAATAAAAATATATTATAAAATAAAATATATTATAAAATCTATACAAGAGATGATGAACTCGATATAAAACTTTATATCAATCCGTTTTGTCAGCGTGTAGTAGGTCAATTTCCTTCCTATTGTGGAGGAGACTCGAGACCAACAGTGGGATGTTATACATACATACATATCATCACGCCATATCCCTTGCAGGGTAGGCAGAGAGAACAGAGTGCCAGAGAACTCTATCTCTGCATACTTCACTCGCTTCCTCAACATTCATAATTCTCTTCATACATGAGCCAAGCCATGTTATGAGCTGGGATAAGGTTAATGATGATGAATATGAAATATGCTGTGTGATAGTAGACTAGAAATACTACCATATTATAGTATGGCTCGTGGATATGAAGCTGATTTAGATTTTAATATTAATATAGACTAATTTTATTAACCGACTTCTAAAAGGAGGATGTTCTCAATTCGATTGGTATGTTATTTTTATGTATGTACACCGATTGCTCTGAGATTAATAATCCGAATTACGTGATTCTTCTTTAGTTTGATGCGAAATAGCTGCCATTTGGTCCCGTAAAAATTAAGGATAGTTTGGCTTAGAAGTTTTCTTTTTATGAACCTTTTTTATTTATGGTACCGGAAGCGCCTATGTTAAACTACATAGTAAGTTGTCGCGACAAGTGGGATTCGCACCACTACTAATTATAATCCCATATTACGTACTTTTTTATATAACCTTAATTAATTTCATTGAACTTACTGGAATAGTATACCTTTATACTTTTCGTAGGCCTACCCATAGCTACCTAAAAAAATTGCTATGTTTTTTATATTGGTCCTGATAGGGTTTGCCGGATCCGGCATGCCTCATTCTGTCCTGATAGGGTCCTGATCCGGTATGCCTTACCATACTTGATGATATTACACATCAGGCTATCCTTATTTGGTCCTGACCTGGTCCTGATCCGGTATGCCTTACCATACTTGATGATATTTCACATCAGGCTATCCTTATTTGGTCCTGACCTGGTCCTGATCCGGTATGCCTTACCATACTTGATGATATTTCACATCAGGCTATCCTTATTTGGTCCTGACCTGGTCCTGATCCGGTATGCCTTACCATACTTAATGGTATTTCACATCAGGCTATCCTTATTTGGTCCTGACCTGGTCCTGATCCGGTATGCATTACCATACTTAATGATATTTCACATCAGGCTATCCTTATTTGGTCCTGATCTGGTCCTGATCCGGTATGCCTTACCATACATAATGATATTTCAGATCAGGCTATCCTTATTTGGTCCTGATCTGGACCTGATCCGGTATGCCTTACCATACTTAATGATATTTCACATCAGGCTATCCTTATTTGGTCCTGATCTGGTCCTGATCCGGTATGCCTTACCATACTTGATGTTATTTCACATCAGGCTATCCTGATTCGGGTTTGCCGGATCCGGCATGCCTCATTCTATCCTGATCGGGTCCAGATACATGATCTGGTTGAACCATACTTTTTTTCTAGTCGGGTACCTACATGTGTGTATGTAATTATATAGGATTTGTTTTTACTATGAGACCTACCCTGAAATATAAAATCATATCAGCCGTTAACTAAACGGCAATAGTATAAACTTAAGAATGAAAATTGAGATAATTGCCGGAAAGAACATCGATAACCGAAAATAGATTATTGACAATAAGTACATACGCTAGGAACAAAAAATAACAATTCTCAGTTGTCAAACTTTTGACAATCAGGACAAAATGGCAGCTATGTTTGTACAAATAATTTGTAGGCGGCGCGGCGATCAGTAAAAATAAGCAATGTTTTAAATGTGCCCCCCCCAGCTTGTATCTAATAAATTTGAAAAGTTTCTGATGTTTACGCGAGTATTACACATTTGAAATAAAACTATTTTTACGGATTCTATCGCGTTTGTATTTGATTTTTACTTTCTCGACGTTTCGAACACTTTACAGTGATCATTGATCACTTTACAGTGATCACTTTACAGTCCTCCCGTGACCATGATCACTGTAAAGTGTTCGTAAACGTCGGGAAATTAATAATCAAATACAAACGCGATAAAATCCATAAAAGTAATTTTATTTCGAAAAGTGTTCAATGGTAAGAAGTAAATTGTAACTAAAAACCCACCAAAACGGCGCTGGTGTAACAAGTGAGAAAGATATAAATGCCGCAATTATTACTGGAGTGAAGTGCTCTTAGCTGAAAATTTAAATATATTGGCAACAGATGAAGTTTCATCTATGCAGTTGCATTATATGAAAACTATCTACGTTGTCAAAAATAGTTTATTAAATAATTTAAAAATATAGCATACGATAATTTAAAAATGTAATGATAATTAAAAAAAAAGAAATAGGTGTATGTACTTATTTATGTACACGCATGAGAAGTTCTTCTTTGGCATCAATAAAAAATAGTTTTTAATTGCATGCAATTAATTAATTACAATAAAATAATAAAAAGACTGGAAAAGGATAAGATATTTTTTTTTTCATTAACATTTACGAATAGTAAATAATATTCATTAAATTATTCAATTTAAATAATTACTGAATATAATTTACTAGCATATATAATTCGCACATATATGAAATTAAAACACATGTTGTGAATGTAGAAACTGGAAAGAGGAGACTGAATGAGCGATTCCGCGGCCAACTTCAACCTGTTAACTTTGTGTTACAGTGATGCGCGCGCATCTTAAAACTGTACTATCATCATTTTTGGATAATGCGCTTAAAGAAGTATCACTTCAATATAAAATAATTTATTAAATGTAATATATGAAACAGTTCCGAGATAATATGGGTTGTTTTAGTTTTGTAATTCTTTAATATTCTGTGTGGTGACGGAGAAAGAATACATTTCACCACCCCATATCTTACCTGTGGGTCATCGTACGAGACGACTAAGGGATATAAAATGCATATAACATCTATGCAAGAGAAGGAAAACTCGAAATAAAACCTTATACCAACACGTCTAACCAGCGTAGTGTAGTAGGTCAATTTCACTCCCATTATGGAGGAGGCTCGAGCCCAATAGTGGGATATATATGAGTTGAAATGATGATGATGAAGATGAATTCTTTGATAACACCATAACAAAACGTTAGTCTTTTATCCCTTGTTTAATTCACTATCTCAATCTAATAACTTTTGGCGCTATGTTTGAAATTATATCACTTGCTACCGTGGTGACCAATTTGACATTTTCGGATGGATACTTTTTCATACACATAGAGGGTTATCCTGACTTCTACACTCATTCATCATTCTCGTACTCTAATACCTTGGGGTCGATGTTATACGAGTATATACTAGTACATATTGCAAAAGTGATTGGTAGTCAGGACCGGACCGTGAGTTTAGGGGGCCCTAGGCTAATATTACTTAGTCGCCCACCCAATTACACAAAGTATAGGAAAATATAAGATAATAAAATTGATTGATATTATATATAGTATGCCTTAGTGTTTGTTAAATACAAATGTAAAGAAATTGACAAATTATAAAAGAACCTTACTGCACTTTCCTATGACAAATTCTCTTAATTATTATCGACGATTTTTGATTTTGACTCGACTTATTGGCTTGAACTCACGGGGCCATAGGCTGAAGCCTTAAAAGCCATATGGTAGATCCGGTCCTGTTGGTAGTAGTTAAAACTACTAGACGTCAGAAAAACAACCCTCCTTGCGAATGTAATCTGCAAATGGTATCGGGTGGCTTTAGCCCATGTCGATATAAAGCTCCTAAGCGTCTTTTACGACATCCACGGGCAAAATAAGTGTTGGTAGTATTCGTAGCCGCCACCACGTAACATTATAGTGGCCTTAGTTGATTACCCTATGATACAGTTGTCTAAGAAAGAGGATATAAATAAAAAAAAGCAATAATATACGTAATATTTATAAAAAAAAAGCAATAATATACTAATTTCCGTGTAGAGACGGAGTAAAAATACTATTTACCACCCCATATCTTACCCGTGGGTGATCGTACGAGATGACTAAGGGATATAAAACGCATATAACATCTATGCAAGAGAAGGAATACTCGAAACAAAACCCTATACCAACACGTCTGACCAGCGTGGTACAGTAGGTTAATTTCACTCCCATTACAGAGGAGGCCTGAGCCTAACAGCGGGACATTTATAGGCTGTGATACGTAATATAGTTTGGCATATATCTACAAAACTATATCGCCTACTAAAAATAATATTCGTCTGTCAAAAATAGTATTTCCTTTAAACTTATTTGAGTATTTGCTATAATAGTAATTGTAGGCGTAATAAATAATTCATAATGAAGTGAATTTGGAGCTAATAACTCTTTTTTAATCCGTGGTAATCGGGTCAGCCTCTTAGAAAGACAACAAAACCCTGAAGAACCCCCCTTTCTGCTTCTTAGAGTCAACTATGGTAACGTGAATGGATCATCGAACCATCCGATATGTGTCGCTGTTGATTTTACTTCTCTTACTGTCATAGTGACTTAAGTATGCAACTACCGACCGTGGAATTCTAGGTTTAAGTCTGAGCATAAAAGGTTTGATGGGGTATTAAGCAAAATTATCTATAGCTTATCTGGTTGGAACTATGTTGGATAGACCGCAATAGAATCACTATTTAATAAAGTAAACAAATATGATCACAGTACGTATGATCACAGTGTACAGTAGTAAGTATGACAAATATGATCACAGCCCCTCATTCTTATTAAGGAAAGTGAAAGAAACAATTCAAATATTTAAAAATAGCCAAGTATTTACATTCTGTTGTACTTACCTAAGTATATATCAACTTAAATAGCGTTAATACACTAATAAATTGTCACTAAGTTATCACTTGTAAGCTAATCCACTAGTCGTTCGCTTAGTGCGAAGGCGTTCGCGAAATCGCCTTACCTACTTTATTCAACACGGTACATAATAAGATTACGTTCCGCTGACAGTGTAAGGATGAAGAGGATACTGAACTAGGGTGATGAGAGACTCTTCACTTGGATCATGCGCAGTATAACTCCTACTTGAAAATAAAATGGCGCTTAGGCTTTTTTTGTGTTAAAAGAAACATTTTCAAAGATATTTCTTTATTATTTTTGTGCTTTGATTTTTGATAAATACAGTATTAAGAATACTTATTGGTGGTATAAGTGGCTATCCATTGGGGATTTCGGTTAGAATTATTGGGTGGTACAGAAAAAGTTCGAGTGGTACCTACTCTAAAGTTTCTCTTAGAAAAAATTTCGTTAGCAAATTATGTCTCTGAGATACAAATCTGCTTATTTTACTATCAAATGCTATAAAAATCTTTGTAGTTGTGATATCGAGGTATATTAAAATAATACTTCAACTAATAGATATAAATAACGAGCCTACAATCGCAAATAATATTATAAATGCTGCACAGATGGTGTAGTGGTTAAGATACCTTCCGTGTCAGTGCCGTGGGTTCGATTCATATGCAGGACAATACTTTGTGCGATCCACAAATGTTGTTCTGAGTCTGAATGTAATTTGTCTACGCTAATAATGTTTGAAAAGCCTCCCCCAATGCAAGGATGATATCCTTAGTGCAGGGTGGTGCTTAAGAAATATAGGAATATTTGTTAGTTTATTTGTTTGTTTGGTCCCTTTTTTTTTTTTGCTTATGGTGGAAAATCAAACGAGCAAGCAGCACACCTGATGTTAAGTGTTACTTTCGCCCATGGACCTTTGCAATACCAAGGATATAGCTTAGGCCGTTGCCTGCCAATAAAATCCACAAACCCACCCAGTTGGGCTTCCGGCTCTCTCGCTCACCGAACGAAGCGCAATAGCCATTTGCCATTGCCATTACTTAGACGTCGATCTTCTGCTAGAGTGGGACTACCCCGGACGGACCGGCCCGCAACTGTAGACAGAAAACTGTCAACAGAGTGGTCCTACCATTATTAATATATCACCATCATATCATGTCATCATATCAGCTCATATACGTTCCAATGCTGTGACTTGTGGCTTGAGCCTACCCATAATGAGAGGTACATTGACATAATATACCATGCTGGTGAGAAGTGTTAGTTATAGTGGTTTATTTTGAATTCTATTCTTTAATCGTCTTTTGTGCCATCCACGGGCAGAATGGTGAAAGGGAGCTGTGAATTTTATTCTTACTCCGTCATCACATGGCTACCGTCATACTTTTTTAATAATCAAAATAAAGAAGGAGTTTTTTTTTTCATTTAGAAAAAGTCTGTTCCAAGTATTATAAAAATTGATTGACGAAATCTAAAATCTCCAAAGGCCTAAACATGCTGACTGCTGAAACGGGAAGACCTTTGTCCAGTAGCGGATGTGGATATATGATGGCTGGTCGTCTCTTTTCACACTCATGAGAATCGAAGTAAATAAATTTAGGTTTGCTTGTGCCGTTGGCCCTAGGGGGAAACATAAGGTTGTGTATTAACTAGTGAATATAACGCCTTCTTTAGTATCAATTTTTTAGATATTTTAAATTTTGATACTTATATACATGATTAGTCATTTTAAGAAAATATTTTTCTTTTTCTCTTTTAAAAGGGGTCTACGCGTGAATGTGAGCAAAACCAAAATAATGGTCTTTGAAAGAGATGAATCCAGAACAGATGTAAGAGTAACAATAGGTAATGATGTACTGTAGCAAGTGGATGAATTTGTATATCTTGGATGTGGATTTAGCCGAGATGGAAGGTACACCACTGATATAGTGCGAAGAGTGAATGCGGCAAATAGAGTGAATGGAGCGTTGGGGCAACTTCTCGGTAGCCACCACCTCAGCCAGAAGGCACGTGTAGCAATACATAATGCAGTACTTGTCCCAACATTATTGTATGGAAGCGAGATTTGGTTATTCAGAAAAGAGTATGCAAGTAAAATTAATGCGGTCGAAATGCGATCTCTACGGAAAATCTGTGGAGTTAGGCTGACCGACCGCATTCGTAACGACGACGTAAGAGAGCGAGTAGGTATGAAAGAGAGTATCGGTGTAAAGATGCGAAAGGGAATGCTCCGATGGTTCGGACATGTGGAAAGAATGCCGAACGAACGTCTGGTTAAGAAGATATACAATGCGAAAGTGGAAGGATGTAGGTACCGGGGGAGACAGAGACTAACCTTCCTAGACCAGATCGGTCATGTACTGAAGGAAGGTGGAGTCAAGAGTCTCTGAAACCGGCGAGCGTGTATGAAGAGAATTATGAATGTTGAGGAAGCGAGTGAAGTATGCAAGGATAGAGTTCTCTGGCACTCTGTTCTCTCTGCCTACCCTGCAAGGGATATGGCGTGATGATATGTATGTATGTATTTTTCTTTTTCAATTTTGTCAAAGCAGGAGAAGATACAAAAATCTTTCAACTTTAATATAAAAAAAAAACGAGATTACAAATTTTCAACGTTTCCAAAATTTTGGCGGCTCTAAAAATTTGCCGCCCTAGCCTCGGGCCTCGCAAGTCTACGTCTAAATTCGTCATTGAATAACCGGTGACGAATTTTATCTTTATTTCGTCACGGCATGACGTCACTATTCCGATTCAGTAAACATGACTCATCGATATCATTCAATTTCATATTAATTTTTCTGGGATATTCCCAACTGACATAAAAAATAGGTCATACATTCGCGTTTAGGTCCAGTTAATACGAATAAATTACGAAAATTTATTCGTATGATATAATAGCACATTTTTAATATAATCTTGATGGCAATAATCATGATTATGACGTAGCTAGGCTTAGGTATTCACGTTTTCGTGATTCATGATATTTGAGCCTGTAATCTGTTGCAATGATTGTGTTGTTTTTAATCGAGAACTGATTAAAATTATATTAACGCCATTTTTTCATAGGTATCGTGAAAGAGAATAAGTTCTTGTGCTTCTACTTGCATTTGTATTGTAGCTGACTACATTCTCACCTAGTAAATCATGAGCCTAAATGACGTATTCAATCTTTCATTGTGATTCTTAATTTTAATCCAAATTTCAAAAGCAGTTTTCTTTCCTTACTAGCAACGTATACATATCTTAACAGGTAGAATGTTCTCAAATATTGCTTTCAGATTGAATAATAAATTACTGCGATACAGGCTTAATATTAATTAATTTATCAAAACATTATGCAATTGATCCCTAGTATTTTATGTATTTTTACAGTTAAAAAGTTCATAAATCATAAACATATACGTGACTATAGACATATCTGGAAATAATTTTTATAAATAATATTTCGTATTCATACATTTCATCAGAAAAATATTACGCAATAACAAGTATTGTTAATGCAATGTTTCGTTATGTTATACAACGTGATGTCATCGACCGGACCGTGAGTGTGTGTGTAAGCATACCCGCTTCTCATTGGCCAAGCGCGTGTGAGAATACAAAATGGTGATATTGCGCGCCATTTAATGTTTCACCACATCTAGATTGCGACGCAGTTGCGCAGAGCATACGGTGACGAACGGTTGTAAATAATTAACGACACATTGTAAATTTGTTTTATAAATATGGAGGGAAAATATGACTTTCTCACTAAAGTGAGTGATAGACGCGATATAGTGGATTTTGTGAAGGAGATTGAAAAGTATCCGTGTTTGTATAATAATACATTGCCGGAATATGGCAATAAAGTTCATAACAGAAGAGCCTGGTCTACTATTGCTAAGAAGATCAATACTACAGGTAAAAGTTTGTTTACGTTATTCAAATTATTTTAACTTTATATTAAATTTAATCTATTTAAACTTGAAAGTGCTAACACAAATACAATTAGGTACATTTATAGATATAATAGTGGAAATAATATATGATATCTTGATGGTATTGAAGTATACGTAGGGTATACTGAGGATTAGTCTACGTCTCGCAGGAAAACCAACATGTCAAAGCGTAAACGTATTCATCTCTACAGACGGTTAGGTAGTTTTATAAAAGAATTATGGTGGTTAAGCGAGTTAGTTAGAATTCACCACCTCTAACTTGATCGTGGGTCTTGTAAAATATGATTAAGTTATATAAATATGCAGAATATATCTATAACCCGTATGACCAGCGTGGTATAGTAGGTCAATTGCCCTCCTATTGTGGTTACGGCTCAAGCCCCGCAGTGGGATGTATATGAGCTGAGGTGAAAATGACAGATATCATCATCATCAGTAATTCATTATTGACAATCATTCTTCTTTCATGCTTAAAGAAATATTGCCAATTTAGATAAAAAATTAGCAAAATACCTACCAAGATAGATTTTATAATGTCGGGTGTTAATTTATGTGAATACGCATATCATATAGAATTAAAAACGTTACTTGAAGATAATTCTGGTAGATTATTTTATTTTAATTTATTATGCAAGTAGGTAGGCCTACTTGCTTTGTTTCAGCATCATCATCACAGCCCATAAATGTCCCACTGTTGGGCTCGGGCCTCCTCCGTAATGGGAGGGAAATTAATCTACTATACCACGCTGGCAAACGTGTTGGTATATGATTTTGTTTCGAGTTTTTCTTCTCTCGCACAGATGTCACATGCGTTTTGCATTCCTTAGCCGTCTCTTACGATCACCCACGGGTAAGATAGGGGGTGGTGAATTGTATTGTTACTCCGTCACCACACGGAAAGCACTTTAGTTAACTAATATCAATAGTTATTAAGGATTTAAATTATTATTGTGCTGGGTCACGTCTACGAATACTACAAACCCATACATTGCTCGTGGCTGTCGTAAAAACGATTAAGATCTTTTATATCGACCTGGGCTCATTCCATTTAATGGCGTCTGATCAACAATTAAATTTCAAAAGAGGATTACTGCCTGACGTAAGGGAGGCGACCAGTCATAAATCTATTACTAATAAGCAATTCCTAATATGTACGATGAAACAAATGTATATATTGCATCGACCCCAATTAATATGGGGTACATATTTAAATTGAGATCAGAGCGATGATGATGATAATTTTAAGTACCTATCCATTTGTCTAATGTTATTTTCTTAGCCTCAGGCTTAGGCATTTTAAAACAGACAAACAGACATATTTAAATATTGCGTAATACATAAGTAATAAAGAGCTTGTTCCTGGTTAAAGTGCTAAAATTGGATGGCTTTCTGTATAGACTTGCCTCGAAAATTTTGGATATGTATAAAAATCTCCAACAAAAGCGGTTTACCCGGTCTAAAATTCGAAATGGAATATTATGAACGCTTAACATGTTTATACAACTAAACCAAACAAGGCAATATTGTTTGAAAATATTTTTATCATAAATGTCCAAAGATCATGCTCTGTTGTTATCTTAAAAGACATAGTGCAATAGAAACTCGATAATACTTTCTGTAGAACCTTTAACATGTGGTCATGGAGTAAGAATATAATTCGCCACTGTGTATGATCGTAAGAGATGACTAAGGGATATAAAACGCATATAATATCCAAGCAAGAGAAAGAAAACTTGAAATAAAACCCTATAACAATAAGTCTGCCCAGCGTGGTGTAGTAGGTAAATTTTCCTCCTATTATGAAGGAGGCTCGAGCCCAACAGTGGGACATATATGAGCTATATAATATGTTTATTTTATTATTAAACTATTTAAGTATATATATATATATATACTTAAATAGTTTAATAATAAAATAAACATATTATATAGCTCATATATCATATATATATATATATACATATATCATATATATATATAATAATCATATATATATATATATATATATATATATATATACTTAAATAGTTTAATAATAAAATAAACATATTATATAGCTCATATATGTCCCACTGTTGGGCTCGAGCCTCCTTCATAATAGGAGGAAAATTTACCTACTACACCACGCTGGGCAGACTTATTGTTATAGGGTTTTATTTCAAGTTTTCTTTCTCTTGCTTGGATATTATATGCGTTTTATATCCCTTAGTCATCTCTTACGATCATACACAGTGGCGAATTATATTCTTACTCCATGACCACATGTTAAAGGTTCTACAGAAAGTATTATCGAGTTTCTATTGCACTATGTCTTTTATATTATATATATTTATATATATATATATATATATATATATATATATATATATATATATATATATATATATATATATATATATATATATATATATATATCATTAATAGTAGTTGCATGACATTGCGAAGTACTTACTCGCAGTACGTAAGCAGGTATCAAGTACTTACTTATTTACGTACTATACTAGGTACTACGTGTCTGAAATAGATGTTGCGATTTATTATGCAATATATATTATTATAGTTGTAATTTAATATCGTGTTTCTTAGAAGTTAAAATTGTATAAAATATTTTGCTAATTTGAAACATTTTTATAGATTAGTATTTAATGGCGTTTTTATTCAAATTACTGTGGGGTAAATATAATTATGGCTATGAATGATGCGCGAAGGAAGTTTATTGTTATTTGCAATTATAATTATCCTATTTTTTTCTTTGTTTCAGTACCTGATTGTAGGGACAAATGGAGGAAAATAAGGATCTCATTTATGAGGTCTTTGAAGCAGCAACAAAGTGACAAGCCTCCGATGAGACCTTATTATCTATCGGAGGAGCTGCATTTCTTACGACCATTCCTTAAAATAAATCCTCTAAAAACTTCACCTCGAAAGGATGAGCAAATGGACTATGAAATCCCCGTACAAAAGCAGGAAATTTCTGACAGTGAGGCTTCTGATCCATTTGATATTGAATGTGTAGAGGATGAACGCGAGGATACTAGCAAAATAGCATTAAAGGAGGTAAATAATGTGATTCAGGAGAAACCAAATGAAGTGGTATACATAAAGCAAGATACCAGAAGCAGTTACAGCGAGCAGAAAACAAATGGTAGAAGATATAGCGATGAAATAGAATCGAATCCTAGGAAGATGTTTCTATTAAGTCTTCTACCAGATGTAGAATGCTTTACAGAAGCTGAAATGCGAATATTTAGGAGGAAAGTAATAACAGTATGCGACGATATAATAAGTGGACATATAATATGAAATTAATGAATGGTGTATTGGATTTAATATAATTACGCTACAGTTGAGTCTGTAATTAGCGTCTTCGTCGGTGCTACAAATATTGAGGCTGAAAGATTGGGTTCTCATATTGGAAAGTATGTCCTGAGAATTATTTGAGGCCGCGGGCTATATAGCAAACGTCTTTAGCAATCGGTTTACAATAGCGATTGCTTAATCATCTCATTATAAAATTTTATATTCTTGAAAATAACTTGGAAATATATTGATTCTAAATTGTCTGATATATTTAATAATTTTGGAATAAAGATATCGATGACGATTTAACTAAAGTATGATTTTTCATTAGTTGTGAGAGTTGCCTATTTAGAAAAACAGGAGGCCTAGTTTTTTTTGGCTTGTATTAGTACTATATCAATAATATTATTCGCCTGTTATGAACATAACAACTAAAATAAAGGCTGACAAATAATAATACTAGTTTGTATGGGTTTAGTTTTGTTTTTGTTTATTTATCTATCCTGTGTTTCAAATATAGATCATGTTTTTACGTATTGTCCTCTCGTGACCAGAACAAAATCGAAATACGATACAATCCATATAAATATTCTTATTAAATATAAATTATCGCGTAAAAGTTAAAAATAATGATAGAGGTTACACACTTTTACGGTAAAACCTGGATAAGTGGAAATTGAAGTGGCCTATATTGTTTATTATCGCCTATAAAGGCTCATTTACGCAATTTCCCAAATAGGCAGGTTGACTAGGCAGTTGTCTTTTTATAGAGGACCGTTTATCCAGGTTTTTTATTCAGGTTTTACTTTATATCCGATAATAATATTATCAAATCATATAGAAAAACATCAGAAATGGAGGCAAGAAATAAAAATAATATCACATTTTAATCATCTTCCAAGTACATAATTGTGTATGGTATATTAAAATAAAACGCTTTATTTATTGTTCAAAGTGTAGGTACTAATTTGTTGAATGTTAACACCATATCATATGATCGCAAAAAAAAAAAAATATCTTGACGTCATTGGCTTGTTTTGAAAATTATCAAAGCATTACGAGATATTCATTCATTAAAACACTAAATACTAAGGTGAATGGCGTTGATGGTTTTAGTCAAAATGGATCTCTTTAATATGTTTTAATTGATATATCCAGTTGAAATCTTCGTTACAAAAAGTAAACATATTTAAATTGTATGAGATAAATATTTCTAATTAGTGTCAAACATAGATACGGTTTCTACGCCATCTTATCATCTGATGTTAAAAATGTCATAAATTAACATCTTTAAGGTATTTTACGTACAACAAGAATCAGCCGTATGTATTTAAAAGAAGTGTTATCTACTAAATAATTATAAAGGAATGAAGAATTATATGTATATCATAAAACAATATTGATTGTTGATATGTTTACAGTGAATAAGTTGTTAAACACATTTTGTAAATAACTATTAGTTTTTCGTTGGATCAGCATCAATTCCAGACATGTTTATTTATTAAAAATATTTTTGTCCTCGAATTACTGTCACTAATAGTTGTTAGTCGCATAAAGAAAATTGTTTTGTGATAGTTTGTTTTAATAAAAGGCGTAAGCTATAATTATTGCATTTTTATTTTTATCGTAATAAGTTATTTAAGAATTCTGATAGCGGTTGATGGTGACGATAAATAATGAGATGCCGAATTCGGTATTTGGTTCCAGCAAGTTTTTGTTTGACTCCACATGTGGTGTAGCAGTTAAAATTGCCAGTTGTCGTGAGTTTGATTTTCACACAAGACAATATTTTGTGCGATTCGCACAAAATATTGTTCTGTATCTGCATATAATTTGTGTCCGTTTATAATGTTTGTAAATTCTCGGACAATAGAAGGATTATTTCCTTAATACTGGATGTTATCTTTTAAAAAACGAATCAGTAGTGTGTGATAGAATATTTTTAATATTAATCCAGCAAGAAACTTGCATGATAAATTGTAATAACCAAATATTACATGGATTATTCAATTTATATTAGCAAGATATAGTCGTTTCTATTTAGAAGTTTGTGTGATGATAAAATATCAGTGTCAACTCAGATTAGGCGAAATTATGTTGAACCAATAAAATATATCATCATTATCTTCGTTAAACTATGAATGTTATAAGAGAACACTAAATAACTTGAGTAGATAATAGAAATCATAGTATTATATGTACATAGATGGAACAGGAAAAGTATAGTGCGAACACCCGCAAAATAAAAACTTGTAAATTATGTAGTGAAATTCGTGTGTCGAAGAGTTCATTTAGTGTTCGATCCCGCCTGTTGTCCTATTTCAATCGATATGGGCCGTCATTATCTTACCTAGTATCAAATATAGAAAAAATTAGAATCTTTTCACTGATCTAATACTTTCCGTCTAATGACGAAGTAAGAATACAATTCACACCCTCTTTCTTGATTGTGCATGTCGTAAAATATTACTAAGGAATATAATATGCTCTATCCAGGAGCGGCTTTACCTATAGTGCAGAGGGTGCGGTGCACCCGGGTGCCAGGTGATAGGTGGCGCCGAGATCCGCTCGGGACACAGAGCCTCCACTGTAACGCTCTGCACGGAGCGGGTGCGTTATTTGACAGGTTTGGGTAGGCTGCTTTGTCGCCATGCTCTCTGTAACTTCATGATCCGATCGCGTTTACCTTTTTTTTTTTTTTTTTTTTTATTGGTGGGCTATGGGTGCGTCTCGCCCCGCTGAATCGGTCCGGGGTGACGGAAAGGCGGCGCGTGACCCCATAGACCCACCGTAAAACCTTCTCTCTTCGCCGTGCGAGCGGACCACCGGTACTCGATTTTAACTTCGGTGGCCCGCCCGGCGGTTTACCCTCGCGGGTTCCTCTCGTCGACGCCCCGACAGATTTCGCCGTCGGGGCGTCGCCCTCACGCGGTGGCCTCACGTCGGGTGACCGGACAATTCCCCGGTCCGATCACCCGAGGCCTCGGTTAGGGCGGCATCAGGCGCAGGTATTCGCGCCTGCGCCGCCCCGGCCGCTGACGGCGGCCCGGGTCGCGGGATTCCTCCCGGACTCGTTCCGCCGCCTCCTTCTGCGAAATGACAGCCTCGCAGAAGGCGGCGACCGCGTCCCAGTTCCTGACGCTGTCGACCATCGCTCTCGCGACAGCCGGCAGCGTCAGGTCGGCACCGATAACAGCGACGAGGTCACGGCGCTGCCGGTCAAAGCCCGGACACGCCTCCAGCGTGTGTTGCGCCGTGTCCTCGTCACTGCTGCAATGGTGGCAGAACGAAGTCCACTCCCTACACGCGACCGTGTGCAGGTAAAAGCCGAAGCATCCGTGCCCCGACAACACCTGCACCAGTCGAAAGGAGAGGACTCCGTGCCGCCGCTCCATCCACTCCATCAATACGGGCCGGAGAGCCTCGACGGTGACGACACCGTGTCTAGGCCTCTCCAGCCGCGTAGCCCAACGGGCGATGACGTCTCGGCGGGCGTCCTCGCGCCAGGTGGCTATCTCGCTCAGCGATGGGGAGCCACCTTCGTCGCGCCGATCGCGTTTACCTGGTTTCGTGTCAAAACAACTAAGTATGCGACAATGTATTCTAGCGAGGTTCGGAGTTTAGTCGAACGTCTTGTAACTATCAACCTATTTCATTTTGTGCCCGCATTTTGATACAAGATGGCGCCAGTTTATTGATTGCACCCGGGCGCTAGGTTATTGATTGCATTTCGCGGGTACCGCACGGTATCGACCGAGGCGGCATGCCTACTGGCCGGGATACCCTCGTGGGACCTAGAGGCGGAGATGCTCTCCGACCTCTACCGGCGGGTTACCTCAGTGCGCGACGAAGGTGGCTCCCCATCGTTAAGCGAGATAGCCACCTGGCGCGAGGACGCCCGCCGAGAGGTCATCGCCCGTTGGGTTACCCGGCTGGAGAGGCCTAGACACTGTGTTGTTACCGTTGAGGCCCTCCGGCCCGTACTGATGGAGTGGATGGAGCGGCAGCACGGAGTCCTCTCCTTTCGGCTGGTGCGGGTGTTGTCGGGGCACGGATGCTTCGGCTTGTATCTGCACACGGTCGCGTATAGGGAGTGGACTTCGTCCTGCCACCATTGCAGTAGTGACGAGGACACGGCGAAACATCGACGATCAACGCTCGAGGTATGTCCGAGCTGGGACGGGCAGTGCCGTGACCTCGTCGCTGTTATCGGTGTCAACCTGACGCTGACGGCTGTCGCGAAAGCGATGGTCGACAGCGTCAGGAACTGGGACGCGATCGCCGCCTTCTGCGAGGCTGTCATCTCGCAGAAGGAGGTGGCGGAACGAGTCTGGGAGGATTCCCGTGACCCTGGCCGCCGTCAGCGGCCTGGGCGGCGCAGGCGCGAATATCTGCGCCTGATGCCGCCCTAACCGAGGCTTCGGGTGATCGGACCGGGGAATTGTCCGGTCACCCGACGTGAAGCCACCGCGTGAGGGCGACGCCCCGACGGCGAAAGCAGTCGGGGCTTCGACATGAGAGGAACCCGCGAGGGTAAACCGCTGGGCGGGCCACCGAAGACAAAGATCGGGTACCGGAGGCCCGCTCGCACGGCGAAGAGAGGTGCTTGCAGGGTGGGTCTATGGGGTTGCGCGTCGCCTCTTTCGTCGCCCCGGACCGATTTGGCGGGGCGCGACCACGTCCATATCCCACCGCAAAAAAAAAATGTGTTGTCGGGGCACGGCTGCTTCGGCAAGTACCTGCACACGGTCGTGTGGAGGGAGTGGACTCCGTCCTGCCACCATTGCGGTAGTGACGAGGACACGGCGCAACATACGCTCGAGGAATGTTCAATAAGGATAGCCTGGTGTGAAATATCATCAAGTATGGTAAGGCATACCGGATCAGGACCAGGTCAGGACCCAATAAGGATAGCCTGATGTGAAATATCATCAAGTATGGTAAGGCATACCGGATCAGGACCAGATCAGTACCAAATAAGGATAGCCTGATGTGAAATATCATCAAGTATGGTAAGGCATACCGGATCAGGACCAGGTCTGCACCAAATAAGGACAGAATAATGTAAAATATAATCAAGTATGGTAAGGCATACCGGATCAGGACCAGGTCTGGACCAAATAAGGACAGCCTGATGTAAAATATAATCAAATATATGGTAAAGCATGTAGTATATCAGGACCAGAAACAGTTTTCGTAACACAAAAAAAATATCTATCAAAATTAAAAAAAAGTATCATATGATTGTCATATTTATGCTACGGTGTAAATGGTATTTGACTCAGAGTGCGACCCGATTGCCCGTTAGCACGGAGGAGGAGACGATGGATACGGCCCGTTAATGGATTACGAATGCATCCGTCTCCTCCAAGCCAATCTCAACCACTCCGCCGGTGCGCAAGACGTTTTCCTGCAAGCCATCGCGGAGTGGTTAATAGGAGTAGCCGTAGCCGCGGAGCCGTACGTGGTGCCCGACCGGCCTAACTGGCTGGTTAGCACCGACGGCACTGTGGGAATCGTCGCCTCACGTCGTGGCCTTCGACATCTCTGACCCTTAGGGACAGGGGCGTCAGATACGTCGCGGCGGACTGGGGAGAGATTACGCTCTTCGGAGTCTATCTCTCCCCTAACAGGAGTGTGTCTGATTTCGGGGCCTCCCTCACCATCTTGGGGGCTTCGTTATGGCGGCTGGCACCGCGCCAAGTCTTCGTCCTGGGGGATTTCACCGCCAAGTCCATGGCGTGGGGGTCCCCCGGGACGGACGTCCGAGGACGGGCGGTCGAGGAGTGGGCGGCGGCACTGGGCCTCTGTTTGCTGAACAAGGGCTCGGTGCATACGTGCGTCCGGCAGCGGGGCGGGTCGATAGTGGACTTGTCGTTCGCTAGCCCCATTGTCGCCGCACGCGTGAGGAGCTGGTGCATCGCGGAGGAGGTTGAGACCCTATCGGACTACCGGTATATCCGGATGGAGGTCTTCCGGACCCTCCCGATGCCCGGCAGGGGTCACGGGGCGGACGGATGTTCCGCGTTCCCGCGATGGGCTGTGGGTCGTTTAGACCGAGACCTGCTGGCGGAGGCAGCCATCGTTCACTCGTGGCTGGCCTCTGCCCACCAGTCGGATGGCGTGGACGCCGAGGCTGGTCGCATCCGCAGTGCGACGTTGACGTAGATCGTGTTGACGTAGATCTGCGATGCGGCCATGTCACGTGTACGGTGTCTGCCCCCGAAGAGGGCTGTCCACTGGTGGTCCCGGGAGCTGGCGGATCTTCGGGCCGCGTGTATACGCGCCCGGAGGGCCTACACCCACAGCCGGCGGCACCATCACGACGAGGATCGGGAGGGCTAGCTTTACGAGGGCTACCGCAATGCATGGTCGGCTTTCAGGCTGGCCATCCGTACCGCCAAGGACGCCAGTCGGCAGGCGATGCTGGACGGTCTCGATCGTGACCCCTGGGATCGCCCCTATTGTGCGGCACTGAGTAAGCTCCACGCGCGGGGTCCCCACCCCTCACCGAGACTCCAGCCCGGCCTCCTCACCAGGGTCGTCGAGGACCTGTTCCCACGACGGGCGGAGCACACGCCCCCGGCCATGGCTTCGCCAGACACTGACCGGGAGGCCGACGATGACAGTGTTCCGCCCATCACGGCACCTGAGATGGGGATGGCGGTGGCGCGCATGCGCGGAAAATTCACCGCCCCCGGGCCCAACGGTATTCCCAACCGTGTGCTGGCCCTGGTCCTCGACCACCTGGGTCCCTGCCTCAGGGGGCTGTTCGGCGCATGTTTAGCGTCCGGGCGGTTCCCTGGGCGCTGGAAAGAGGGAAGGCTGGTGCTCCTGCCGAAGCCGGGACGGTCTCTAGAGTCGGTCTCGGCCTACAGGCCCATCGTGCTGCTCGACGATGCGGGGAAGCTACTGGAGAGGGTGCTGGCTGCCCGCATCGAGCGGCACCTCGTCGGCACGGGTCCCGATCTATCGGACGCCCAGTTTGGGTTCAGGAGGGGTTGTTCGACGATCGCGGCTCTGTTGCACCTGAGGGCCGTGGCAGTTGAACGTTGGCCGTTGCCGGCGGAGGAGGGCTGTTGCTGTGGTGTCCCTGGACATCGCCAACGTATTCAATAGTCTGCCATTTAGCTGCATCAGGGAGGCGCTCCGATACCACGGAGTGCCAGTTTACCTGAGGTGGCTAGTGGCAGACTATCTGGAGGGGCGCAGCGTCCTCTACACCAACCGAGTAGGGGACGTTGTGCAAACGCCCATGACGTGCGGTGTCCCACAGGGGTCGGTCCTCGGACCCACCCTGTGGAATATTGGCTACGACTGGGCTTTGAGAGGGAGCCTCCCACCCGGGCTGGGCGTGATCTGTTACGCCGACGACACGCTCGTCACAGCCCGCGGTGGGACGCTGGAGGAGGCGGCAAGCCTGGCGACTCTCTGCACCGAAGAGATCGTCTGGCGGTTCGGAGCGCTGGGGTTGAGGGTGGCCCTGGACAAGACGGAGGCCCTCTTGTTCCATGGGCCCCGCATGGGCCCTCCCATCGGCGTTTCGATCACCGTTAATTCGGTTGACATCAGCATCCGGGCCCATATGTAGTATTTGGGCCTGGTGCTCGACGAGCATTGGTGGTTTCGGGAGCATTTCCGCAGGCTCGCTCCGCGGCTCGTCGGCGCGGCATCCGCCCTTTCGTGGCTTATGCCGAATGTGGGCGGATCGAGCGCTACGTGCCGACAGCTGTACGCGGGGGTCGATGTGGTCGATGGCCCTGTACGGCGCACCGGTGTGGGCGGGGTCCCTGACCGTCCGACTCAGGGCTTTTCTGTGGCGACCACAGAGGGCCATGGTGGTCAGGGCCATACGCGGGTACCGCACGGTGGCGACGGAGGCAGCGTGCCTATTGGCCGGGACTCCCCCATGGGACCTGGAAGCGGAGATGCTCGCCGATTTGTATCGGCGGGTGTCGGGGGTGCGAACGGAGGGCGGTTTGGTCTCATTAAGGGAGCTCACCGCCTGGCGCATCAACGCCCGCCGAGATGTCATTGCCCGTTGGGCAGTCCAGCTGGAGAGGCCTCGGTTCGGTGTGTGGACCGTGGAGGCCTTCCGGTCGGTGCTGATGCAGTGGTTGGAACGGCGGCACGGGGTGCTCTCTTTCCGACTGGTGCAGGTTTTGACGGGGCATGGTTGCTTCGCCAAGTACCCGCACACGGTCGTCAGGAGGGAGAGTACACCGTCCTGCCACCACTGCGATTGCGTTGAGGATACAGCGCAGCATACGCTCGAGGCTTGTGCCGCCTGGGCAGAGCAGCGCCGTGAACTCGTCGCAATCATCGGTGCTGACCTGACGCTGCCGACCATCGCCAGGGCGATGCTCAACAGCGTTAGGAACTGGGATGCGGTCACAGCCTTCTGTGAGGTAGTAGTTTCGCGGAAGGAGGCGGCGGAGCGCGTGCGCGAGGAGCGTCTCCTCGACGACGCGAGCCGCCGCCAGCGACTGGGGCGGCGTAGGCGCGATTACCTGCGCCTGATGCCGCCCTAGCCGAGGCTGCGGGTGACTGGATCGGGGAATTGGTCCATCACCCGCCGAGAGGCTGACCGAGCGAGGAAGGACCGACGTTCTGCCCGGGGGGGAGGTACCTCGCTCAGGGAGAGGGTACCCCTCAGGGGTATACCGTCGGGCCGGCCACTGACGACAAGTTCACGCTGCTCCGGTGGCCGGTCCAATGACGAAGGCGAGGTTCGCGGGTGGGTTATGGGTGTGCGTGCTTACGCCCCTCTGTCGCTCCGGACGGAGTGGTGCGACGAGTGCGCCGACCGTAGCCCACCCACCAAGAAAAAAGAGGAGATTAATCTGAAATCTTTAATTAATCATATTTATTTAATAATAATGTTTAATTAATAATATAAAAATAATTTATATTTAAAGTAAAAACAAAAATAAATAATAGGTACATTTGAAAACATAGATAGAAATAAGTATAATAATATTGTAACAACCATTCTAACATTTAATGCGTCATGCCATTGGGTCATAATAAATTGTTGATGGCGTTAGTAAATTGAAGTCATTATCTGAATCGCGGTGTTAAGATTCTCCGAAGCGTAATGACATTGCCTAATATTAAATTAGTTGTTAACGAATTACATCAAAACAGATGGATCAGGTCATGAATGAGAAATTCAGGCGACAGTAGAAGTCGTTAGCATCTGGTGGTTGCGAGCTAATCGGAACAGCTCACTGGGACTCTCTATGATAAGAATATAATATAGTACTGCATTCGCTGCCTACCTCATATATTCATTTATATTTTTATTTATTAAACATGTTTTTTAAGATATTCATGTTTTTGAAAAGGACCGGACTGGGCATACTCGTTTTGGATCAGGCAAGATATATAACGCAGATAATTGATTTGGATCCGATCAGTAAAATTTCATCCGTACCCGATCAGGAATGCCTAATCTGGACCCGATCAGGAATGCCTGATCTGTACCCGATAAAGTTTTCCTGATCGGGTCCAGATATATCTTCTGCGTTACATACCTTATCTGGTTCAGATCGGACATGCCTTTTTTTTTTTTTTTTTTTTTTACGCTGATGTAAAATGCATTTACGCATGCCCCCCATTGATGGTATTTTGTATGTGGGGCTCGGCGGTGGCTTAGTAGCCAACCGGAATACCCACTAAAAATCATCAGCGGCTTCACTTCCCCGTTATTTGTGGAGTGTCAGAGGGTCGCCTTTCGGCATTCAACTCAGACGCTCCAACGGTAGGCTTGCTAGCCTCGCCCTGGTATCATTCTACTGTGAGAGAAAGCGCGCGTAGTGTCGGCGCCGGCTTCCTGGTCGTCGCCTGCGCAGCGCGTCGGCGGCGGCATCTGAGATCGGACATGCCTGTTCCGGTCCTGCTGAGGACGAAAAAAATTCTAGTCTGGTATGTGGTAGCGGCTAAGAATATTACCAACCCTTGCTTTGCTCGTGGGTGTCGTAAAAGACGACTAACACCCTTATTTACCCTTTAACGACCTGGGCCAACTCCATCTGATGCCGTTAGGTCAACAATTACATTCACAAGTAGGGTTGACGTCTAGCAGGCGGACGGTCATAGAACTATTGCCAATAACTTTTACAATAACTATGAAAGAAGAGTACATATTGTATCGACTCAAGTGATTGGGATAAGAGAGTAGGAGAATGATAATGTATTATATTATAATAGAAAATAATTTACTTTAACAAATTATCTTTTATCAATCAATTCTAAAATTTATATATATTGTTGTATGAAATCGGTAAATGAAATACGTACCGCAATGCGGGTTAGGGCGTCCCCTGGAGGCGACGCGTACCGACCCGCCCCCGTCGGTACGAACATCGGCAGTTGCGGCGATGGGGGCCGCCACCCATCACGCCTTGCCCAGTTAGGCGAGTCGAGGAGAACGGAGTGCCGGGTGGGCACGTGGAATGTAAGAGGTTGTGTGGAAGGTAAGTTGCACGAGCTGATATCCGTCATGGCGGACAAACAGCTAGACGTGCTCTGTGTAACAGAGACCAAGCGAAGGGGCAGCGACGCCTGCGATCTTCCTGGTGGCGGGATGGCTCTGTGGTCTGGTGTACCACAGAGCGATCGAGCCAGCATGGGGGTAGGAGTGCTGTTGTCCTCTCGCTTGGCCTCAGGTGTGAAGGATTACGGAATGTATGATCCCAGACTTCTCTGGGTCCGTATAAAACTAGGTGTCACCAAGGTATTCATGGTTGTAGCATATGCTCCCGTAGGATCCTCGGTGGCATCAGACCTAGAGAAGTTTTGGGACAATGTTAGGGAAGTTCTGGATATGGCAGAAACCAGTGAACGCGTGATTGTATGCGGAGATTTGAACGGATGGGTGGGGACCAAGCGTCCCGACTATGAGGACGTACTTGGTCCATTTGGTGATAAGAGAGTGAACGACGCAGGTAGGCTCATAGCGGATGTATGCATGGAGAGAAACCTTATTGTGTCAAACACATTTTTCCAACATAAGGACATCCATATGTATACATGGAGAAGGAATGAACAGAAAAGCATAATAGATTTAATTTTGGTAGACAGTCGCCTCCGAAGCAAAATATTGGACGCAAGAGCCTACAGGGGCCCCACAGTCGACACGGACCACTATCTCGTTATTGCGAGATTTAGTGGTCTGTTCAGAAAGTGGAGGCACTGGCGAGAGCGTGTCCACTTCGGAGGGCTTGAAAGAATAAAGGTTGAAAGGTTGCAAGAAGAGTGTGTAAGAGAAAAGTATGCAGAGGGTGTCCGAGAACGGCTGACGATGGCAAGCCAGCCGCAATCGGACATTGAAGAATGCTGGAGAGTATTGAAAGAGAGTATGGTAGATACAGCGAAAGAAGTATGTGGAAGTTCAAAGAAGCATAGAAAAACAAATGGTGATGCATGGTGGGATGCGGAAGTGGCAGCTTCCGTAGAGCAAAAGAAGAAAGCGTGGCTGGACTATGTCTCTTCTTTGAATCTGAATGACAGTATGACTGAACAGAAGAAAGAAATATATCGGCAATGTAAGAATGACACCAAGGCCTTAGTGAAAGAGAAACGTGATAGAGCAAGTATGAGTGCAGAAGATAGGCTGACTAAAAACTTCGAGGGTAACACCAAACTCTTTTGGAGGGAGGTGAAGAAGTCTCGGGGTGGTTGGTCAGCCTTCAGAATGAATAAAATAAGGTCTAAAGGTGGAGACATTCTTACACAAACACAAGACGTGTTAAGCCGATGGAGTGAATATTTTGGCGATATGTATGCGGATGCTACGGTTGGCGCCGGTGTTGGATGTGGTTTAGTAGATCAACATTCGACAACGGCGTCCTCCGATGGCATCAGTATGGATGAAGTTGAATGGGCGATAAGAAGTTTGAAAAATGGTAAGGCAGCGGGCATTGATATGGTGTCTGCCGAGATGATCAAGCTCGGTGGCTCTTGTGTCTGGGAGGCGTTCCTGTTGCTCCTCAATTTATGTTGGAGCTCGGGAATGGTTCCCAGGGACTGGAATAGCGCAGTCGTCGTGCCTTTGTTTAAAAACAAGGGTTCACGTTATGACTGCGCAAATTACAGAGCCATAAGCTTGACCAGTTTGGCAGCAAAAGTGTATGGAAAAATTATTGAAAGGAGAATGAGGATGGTGTCCGATGGTTTACTGTGTGAGACACAAGGAGGTTTCAGGAGTGGAAGGGGATGCATGGATCAAGTGTTCTCTCTGCGCAACATTGTGGAGAAGCATCTGGCTCTAGGTCAGAGGGTTTTCTGCAGTTTTGTGGATCTGGAGAGAGCATTTGACACGGTTGTACGAAAGGAACTTTGGGACATTTTACCGGAGTATGGTATTAACGGTAAACTGCTACAGGCTGTGCAGTCCAGTTACATGGGCTGTAGAGCCTGTGTGCGGCTGGATGATGGAATGTCGCCTTGGTTTGACGTCAATATCGGCGTTAAGCAGGGGTGCGTTCTGTCAGCCAGGCTGTTTATCATATATCTGGATAAATGTCTCCAAAGGTTGAACGATATGAATGTGGGAGTCCAGATGGGCGACTCAGTGGTCACTGCTCTGCTTTATGCAGATGATGCAGTCCTGCTGGCACAGTCAGCGATTGACCTGCAGACCCTAGTCGACACAATGACAGAAGATTGTAAGAAAAGGGGTCTACGCGTGAATGTGAGCAAAACCAAAATAATGGTCTTTGAAAGAGATAAAACCAGAACAGATGTAAGAGTAACAATAGGTAATGATGTACTAGAGCAAGTGGATGAATTTGTATATCTTGGATGTGGATTTAGCCGAGATGGAAGGTACACCACTGATATAGAGCGAAGAGTGAATGCGGGAAATAGAGTGAACGGAGCGTTGGGGCAACTTCTCGGCAGCCACCACCTCAGCCAGAAGGCACGTGTAGCAATACATAACGCAGTGCTTGTCCCAACATTACTGTATGGAAGCGAGAGTTGGGTATGCAGAAAAGAGTATGATAGTAAAATTAATGCGGTCGAAATGCGATCTCTGCGGAAAATCTGTGGAGTTAGGCTGACCGACCGCATTCGTAACGACGACGTAAGAGAGCGAGTAGGTATGAAAGAGAGTATTGGTGTAAAGATGCGAAAGGGAATGCTCCGATGGTTCGGACATGTGGAAAGAATGCCGAACGAACGCCTGGTTAAGAAGATATACAATGCGAAAGTGGAAGGATGTAGGTACCGAGGGAGACCGAGACTAACCTACCTAGACCAGATCGGTCATGTACTGAAGGAAGGTGGAGTCAAGAGTCTCCGAAACCGGCGAGCGTGTATGAAGAGAATTATGAATGTTGAGGAAGCGAGTGAAGTATGCAGAGATAGAGTTCTCTGGCACTCTGTTCTCTCTGCCTACCCTGCAAGGGATATGGCGTGATGATATGTATGTGTGAAATCGGTTCAGGACCATTTTAAGTGGTATTCTCTTGGGGAATTCTGTGTCAATAATGGACTCCAATAGGCAAATCAAATCATTTATTATGCATAAACCCATACACTCATACTTATATATTGTCAATTTTACATATTTTTTTAAATTAATCTACCACCGGATCGGAAAGCCGTCACAAACAGAAGATCCGGCAAGAAATTCAGCGGGCTCGTCAAGTTGATGGATGGATACAATACATATACCTATACCTACTTATTGTAATAGTAAACAAGTTCTGTTCTAATACTTCTATTATGTATGGCTTGAAGGGAAAGACGTAGGATAATGCAATAAAGGGTAAACAAAGTCACCATGTTTTACATTTTCTATAGAATTATCACGATTATTCTTTTTAAAATAAATATGTGTATTCCTTTTTTTTTTGCGGTGGGCTATATGGTGTGGCCACGCTCTGCCAAATCGATCCGGGGCGACGGAAGAGGCGGCGCGCGACCCCATAGACCCACCCTGCAAGCACCTCTCTTCGCTGTGCGAGCTGGCCACCGGTATCCAATCTTTGTCTTCGATGGTCGGTTCACCTTCATCGGTTCCTCTTGGGTTGATGCCGCGACAGCTTTTGGCGTCGGAGCATCATCCTCACGCGGTGGTCTCACTTCGGGTCACCGGACTAGTCCCCGGTCTGATCACCCGATGCCTCGGCTAGGGCGGCATCAGGCGCAGATATATGTGATTCCTTGAATAATGAAGGATTTGTTTTTTTTTTATAATCTACATATATCGCAACATGGACTTCCTTTAGTAGAAAACAAAATGGCTATGCTATATTTTACTTTTTTAAAAAGACATCATTCAGCAATAAGATAATAATTCTTGTATTGCGGTGGACTTTACAAACATGTAATTTAACGGACACAAATTACAACCAGACTATGTACGACAATTTGTGGCTCGCAAAAAGTATTGTTCTATATAGAAATCGAAACCACGACACATGGCATGGTAGGTTGGTTAACCACTACGCCGTTATTATCAGACGAGCAAGCAGTCTACTTGATGGCAGGTAATAACTGCCGCTCATGGTCCTTCGCAATATATGCACAGTCAGGTCGTTGCCTACCTTACCGTTTGTACCTACTAAATTACTCTCTCACCGAGAGAAGCGAAGTAATAATAAATAGTTTAATCATTAGACGTCGATTTTCCACAAGAGAAAGAGCCGACCTAGTTGTGGCTGCAGGCAGAAGAAAGTAGCATGGCTCTACCATTGAAACTACGTTATCATCATCATCACAGGCCCGATGGGACATTTATGGGCATAAATGTCCCACTGTTGGGCTCGGGCCTCCTCCGTAATGGGAGGGAAATTAACCTACACTTATATAAGATATATATAGGGTTTCACTTATATAGGGTATAGGCTATGTATAGGGTTTTGTTTTGAGTTTTCCTTCTCTCGCATAGATGTTTTATACGTTTTATATCCCTTAGTCGTCTTGTACGATCACCTAAGTGTATGATATGAGGTGGTGAATAGTATTCTTACTCCGTCACCACACGGAAAGAAACTACGTTATTATATATTATAAACTTAGACGGATTATCCACTACTGGTTTATATAAAGATTTCGTAAAATTATATTAGATATTAATGGAATTAATTATGTTAGTTCATGGAGTTTGGTCACCCTACATAGCTTTGTCACATAACCTTAAAGAATTATTCAAGGTGTTGCAGTACTCTCTATACATTGATTAGTGTTAGTTACTTCGACGTGTAAACTAAACTTTCAAATAGAATGGATAATTTTATTAGTGTTGAGAACAATACTTAATAGACATTGTGAGATTTTTTCTGTTTTATATAAAAACGTTATTTAAATCTGTACCCTATATATTTTTTATTTTTTTTATGATATACATATATATGTATATATATATATATATATATATATATATATATATATATATATATATATATATATATATATATATATAAAATAAAAAAAAAACCGGCGAGCGTGTATGAAGAGAATTATGAATGTTGAAGAAGCGAGTGAAGTGTGCAAGGATGGAGTTCTCTGGCACTCTATATATATATATATATATATATATATATATATATACATCTATATATATATATATATATGTATATATATATATATATTTATATATATATATATATATATATATATATATATATATATATATTTATAACGATTTACAGATTAACTTTATATTACGTATGTATATGTATGTATGTGTATGTTGTGACGGTGATGTTAATAAACTTTTGTGTTGATATTAGTATATTTTACATATGTAATAGTTAATATTTTACATAGATAATTCTCCGTGTGGTGACGGAGTAAGGATACAATTCACCACCCCCTATCTTACTAGTGGGTGATCGTAAGAGACGACTAAGGGATATAAAACGCATATAACTTCTGTGCACGAGAAGGAAAACTTGAAACAAAACCCTATACCAACACGCTTGATCAGCGTAGTGCCCCAGACGGATCCTTTTTGTTGCCCTTTTTTTGGCGGCGGGCTATAATGTGGTCACTCCATGATAAATCCGTCCGGGGCGGTAGAAACGACGTGCGAGCGGGGTATGGTATGGTAATGTGACTATATTTTTGACGGCGGGCTATGATGTGGGTACACACCGTTAATTCCGTCAGGGGCGACAGAAAGAACGGCGTGCGACCCCATATATCTGACCTTTATGTACCTCTCGACGCCGTGCGAGTGGGCCACCGGCAACTAAGTAATATAGGCCTACTATTACAACAACTCTTTGGAATTTTGTATATTGATATGTTTTTGATAGCCATTTCAATTTTTCAGTTTAATTGTTATTTATAAGTGCTCATTGATACGAGCCCGTAGCAATACAGTATCTATATATTTCCGTGTAGACATCGAATCTAAAACATTTCAATGGGTATTAACAAAAAGAATGGTTGTAGGTTGTAGTTAAGTACGATATCTATAGTCGAAAAAAATGTCGGACATGCAAATAAATTTGCCTTCACGCAAATAAACTGCTCGTAAAATTTCTATTGACTTTATGATGCATAAGTGGATTGCCTATAAACTTCACATCAATGTTGTAAATATGTTTATAGTTTGTAATTGGAGCAAAATACTATTAATGATAATAAAATTTATATATATTGATAGACTTTTTAAATAGATACAGAATCAAATGACACTGGCGATTAAAATACAAGTACTTAAATACAATCATCACAGCCCATATATGTCCCACCGTTGGGCTCGGGTCTCCTCCGCAATGGGAGGGCAATTAACCTACTATACCGCGCTGGTCAGACGTGTTGGTATAGGGTTTTGTTCCGAGTTTCCCTTCTCTCGCGTAGATCTTATATGCGTTTTATATCCCTTAGTCGTCTCTTACGATCACCCACGGGTAAGATAGGGGGTGTTGAATTGTATTCTTACTCCGTCACCACACGGATGGCTTAAATACAATAATTTACTATAAAAATCCACAAGTGTACGCCTGATATTTTTTTTGTTATTGATCATTTACAAAAAAAAAATACATTTGAAATGCCGCAAAACATAGCTTGCAAGCATTGTAAACAAACCCATAGCAGTATGGGCTTTGTTCCCTTTATGTGTCCGAATGGACGAACGTAATCAAAAAAAAAATGTAAACGAACCCAATTTTTATAAGGTATACATACACTAAAGACTAAGCAGTTTAGTTTTTTTATTAATAGCAATTAAACGAAAAAGAATTACAAAGCCATTTTCGAAAGGAAACAGCGCGTTGCGATTATGAAACCTTTAAAAAACAAAATACTTCGATACATTAATTTTTACGGTCGTGAGAGTGCCAGATTCATACAGACAGACATCCGGACGTCTTCGAATATTTTATTTAATCAACTTTTTTCTTACTTTAAAGAAAATAATTGCTTATTAAAAATATCAAATACGTTTAAACGAATGTTTTTTCTTGACATATGTATAATAATACTATCCTATAAGTGCAGTGTGAGAAAAATATAGTCATTTTTAGTTTTGAAAGTCCTTGATTTTCATACATCGGGAGTAGAACATCACCTCAATGCTTCGCTTATGAGGCGTGCAAAAGAGTATGTTTATGTATATGAGTATGTCATCGCTAAACTCAGAAATTATTTGACCGATCATTATGAAAATTGGTACGTATATGTATTTTTTCACGGAAAAGGTTTATATGCTATCTATATTGATATAATCCGCCACCAGGCGGCGCTGCGATATATCGACTTCTATAAAAATCCAACTAGTATTTAATAAATAAAAATATATAAAAAAATATGTTAAAAACATAATCATCCACCCTTTTAGTTTATGTAGCAGGTACTGGATGTCTGTGTATTCCCATAGGAGAGTCTTGATGAATTATTTTTGCCATCTGATTCTATACTCGTTTTGGCTACGAGGTCATAGAATATGTAGGTAACTGCCGTGACTAGGTTCTATCTATTGCAGACGAAATAAAAATATAACAGACACTTCTTTACTTCCTAGCGGATATTTAAAAGAAGATTTAGACCAGATTTAGACTTTAGTGATAGGATCACACTCTTAACAGTTTTCTGTCTACAGCCGCGGGCCGGTTTGTCCAGAGTAGTACCACAATCTTGCAGAAAATCAAGGTCTAAGCAGTGACTATGTACTATTGTGCTTCGTACACAGAGTGAGATAGTCGGCAGCCCAACTTTCTGGGTGGGTTAGGGGTTTTCATTGGTATGCTATCTAGCTTTACTCTTGGTATTGTAAAGTTCCATGTGCGGCAGTAACACTCACCATAAGGAGAGCTGCTTGCTTGTATATCACCATAAGCAATAAAAAAAAAGATATAGTGCCAATAACATCACACTCTAAGAGAAGTAAACGAAGTTGTAAGAAAAACAAAACCTTGTAATAATAAACTTTCTATACCAACATAGTATGAGATAATTTTCGTTTCCATTATGGAAAAGCTCCGTGTCCAATAGTGGGATATTTATGAACTGAATAAGAAGTTACATACATACATATCATCACGCCATATCCCTTGCGGGGTAGGCAGAGAGAACAGAGTGCCAGAGAACTCTATCTCTGCATACTTCACTCGCTTCCTCAACATTCATAATTCTCTTCATACACGCTCGCCGGTTTCGGAGACTCTTGACATCACCTTCCTTCAGTACATGACCGATCTGGTCTAGGTAGGTTAGTCTCGGTCTCCCTCGGTACCTACATCCTTCCACTTTCGCATTGTATATCTTCTTAACCAGACGTTCATTCGGCATTCTTTCCACATGTCCGAACCATCGGAGCATTCCCTTTCGCATCTTTACACCAATACTCTCTTTTATACTTATAATATACTCTAATAAGAAGTTAATTAAGTAATACGAAGAGTACAATAACTTCCTTTCTTTCCTTCTAGGAAAAATAAAACATAACGTGAAACATTTCTAAGAATTATTGTATGATTCATATGATTTTTACGAAACACTACTTTCACTTCTTGTCCAAATGTACATTGTTCCAGATTTAAATTAAAAAGTATGCGGTCATTAATTTACGATAATAAGCATATGAAGCATTACGCGTGATGAATGAGCAAGAATGTAATGGTCACCGTCTCATCCTTTTCATTGGGTATTTCTAAATAAGAACTTAAGAACGCAAGCGAATGATATCACTAAAAGAAAACGATCACCTGATTTCAATATAGCTTTATTTTCATTCCGTTGTGGTGGCTTGAGCTCATCAATGGGACGTATATGAGTAGAGATGACGAAGGAAGTCATATGACTTTGAAAATATCATCATCTCAGCTGATATACGTCCCACTGTTAGGCTCGAGCCTCCTTCATATGGGAAGGAAATTGAACTACTATACCGCGCTAATCAGACGTGTTGTTATTGGGTTTTGTTTCGAGTTTTCCATCTCTTGCATAGATGTTATAGACATTTTATATCTCTTAGTCGTCTCTTACGACCAACCAGATAAGATAGGGGGTGGTGAATTGTATTCTTACTCCATCAACATACGGAAATCGAAAACATACTCGCCCCAAATTCGAATACGTTTCCTTTGAATTCGCTTATAATAAGTTGTTGATTTCTTTAATCCAATTGCTTTAGATAAAGATTTTTATTTCGTGCCCAATAGCAAAGATTAATTTTAAATCATTTGAATCTTTCAACAATCTAATAAAATACAAGTTAATAGTTATTTTTGTTTTATGCATACTTCGTGTTAATTTTATAGAAACTTCTGAAGCTTTATTTAATGTAATGGTAGCTTGTTTATCGACGATATGTCTTAAATTAGCTTAAACTTAAAGTAACAGTTCATTACCGCCCACTGTGTTCATAATCGCCACGCTTAGCGAGTGAGTTCCTAATCGCAATTAGTGTTATAAATATCTCAGAATAGATGAGATTTCCCGTGTGGTGACGCACAAAGAATACAATTTACTAACTCTCATCTTGTCGGTGTAGTAAAAGACGAGAAATAAGAAATAGTGGTAGGACAATGCTGACAGTTCTTTGTCTGCAGCTGCGGGCCGGTCCGTCTGGAGTAGTACCACACTCTCGCAGAAGATCGACGTATGAGTAATAGCAATGTGCTATTGCGCTTCGTGCGGTTAGCGAGAGAGCCGGAAGCACAATTGGGTGGGTTTGGGGTTTATATTGGTAGACAGCGGCCTAGTTATACCCTTGGTATTGCAAAGGTCCATGGGTGGCAGTGACACTTACCATCAGGTGTGCTGCTTGCTCATTTGCCACCATTAGCATTAAAAAAAAATATAATATGTACAGAATATCTGTATAATAGAAGAAAACTTGAAATGATACCCTATAGAAAACCATCTGACCAGTGTATAGTATATTAGGTCGATTTCTCTGTTATTGTGGAGGAGACTCAAACTCTCGCTCTTGCCAATAGTGCCACTCGCCAGTAGGGTGACGTATAAGAATTGAAATGACGATGATGATTGCTTCGCAGTCCGGTTCAGCTGCAAAAGCCCCTTCGGCTAACAGCTCGCAGTTGGTATGTTTTAGTGGGTATTCAGTGTCCCCTTCAGGGCCTGTGAGTCCCACATACCCCGCCCGGGGCGGATATGCGACAGATGCATTTTTAACCACTGCGTTACCAAAAAAAAAAAATAAGGATGATTGCTTAGAGAAAGGTTCTTAGTGATGCCTCAGGATTTTTTTACGAGACCCACGGCAAAGTAAGGGATGACATCAGAATATATACCAAATGCTAAATATGTAACTTTAACCTAAATAAACAATCCAGAAATCTTAGGGATGAATCGTCTTGTTAATGATAAACTAGTTCATAACTAAAGTGTGATAAGAAACAAAAAAAAAAACCAATTGAAGTGAAGTGTAAAATGGTGATAGCCTTTACGCTAATTGGAGCAAGCCTTCTCATCAGTCGTTACAGCAGCATAAGGCGCCGGGTGAGTTTTTACCTCAATATTATTAATTTTTATCTCAATATTAAATTTGAATCACCTAAATATTTTTATAGTAATATAAATCTTCGTCATCATTATCATTCAGGTTTTTGTGGTTCATAGCTGAAGATAGTAATTAGCTATAGAACGAGTAGGTACTGATCGCGCCATGTGGATCAAATTTGGTGAAATTATTGATATAATCGCTACGCTTTGCTTGCCTATAGCAGTTAAGTGTTATACGCTTCCCGAGAGAACTGCTATCCACTCTCTTGCTGAATTTTTTAGCCCATTTTTACGACTTCTGCGGGCAAGCAAAGTTTGGCGGTAAAGGGTCTGTTCCGTAAGGTAATATTATCATTTCAGCTCATAGATATCTCACTACTGGGCTCGAGCCTTCTCCAAAATAGAAGATAAATTGATCTATCCTATACCACGCTGTTCAGACGCATTGTTGTTCTCTGTTCATCATTACGACTCCACGGAAGATCAGTGCAGTCTCCTGGCTGCAATATACTGAGCTGGAGTCGTTTTGTGACGAGCATTTATTTATTCGTAATTGTTGTAGATATCTACTTTTGTCAAATAGCTCGTTACAATAAAACCTTTTTTGGAACGAAGTTCCTTATCGCGCGTTGTGAAAGGGGGCTAGACGGAAAAAATTCTTACGAAAAGTTGTCACGACACTTTTTGCTATAGTAAGCTATTGTAAGCTGTGCGGCGTCGCTCGTCGGTTCTCTTATAGAAAGCAAGCCAGATATTTTCATTTCTATTTCGCATTGAACAGTGTGGTGTCGCGACGATTTTTTTTATAGATAGAGTGATTCAAGAGGAAGGTTTATATGTATAATATATGCATAATGTACTAGAGAAACACTGATAATTTTAGAGGTTTCTAATGTGATGTCGTAAATAAACACATTATTTTGCGCTTTCATTGCAAACGCTGGCTGAACCCTACGAAATAGATCAAAATAAAGTACTACAGTATTATACAGCTTAAAAAGGCCTACAAAAAAGTCCGCGATGGTATATATCTATCTCTTAAGGATAACATACTATATCCATTTTAATACTTTAAAAAATGTTCTATTATAAAACGGTAATTGAAAAGCTATTTACACAAATACTGTATTAATCCTTATCATTTTAAATACATTAGTTGGCTTGAGCATTTCATGAAGAAATTTTTTTTCCTTCAGACCATGCAAATTAAATCAATACCTTAAGAGATATAGCAAAATCAAAATAATGCGCAACGAAATTATTTTCGCCCGTGACCGGGCCGCGTGGCCGGCTCGCGTTCGAGCTCGGGGCCGAAAAGTTATGGTAGTCTAGTGGAATTGTATATCCTATTATTAATATTATAAACGTGAAAGTTTGTAATAATGTATGGATGTGAACATGTTTGTTCCTCTTTCACGTAAAAACTACTGAATGGATTTTGATGAAATTTATAGTAATATAGCTTGCACATCAGAATAACACATAGGCTATAATTTATGAAGATATTTTGCAAATTGGCTAAAATATAACGATAAAAATCGCTTAAGGCAGAAAAAAATTATATAATTAAAATAGAACTTCGTTCCATCCGGGTGTCCCTTGACACCTCCGGTTTTTTTTCTTTATTTTCTTTCTTTTCTTTCTTTTTTACTTTTATTTCTTTCTTTCTTTTCTTTCTTTTCTTTCTTTTCTTTCTTTTCTTTCTGTTCTTTCTTTTCGTTCTTTTCGTTCTTTTCTTACTTTTCTTTCTTTTCTTTTTTTTCTTTCTTTTCTTTCTTTCATTGGTATAGGGATTTATTTTGAGTTTATCTTCTCTTGCATATATTTTATATACATATTAGTAATTTTTACGACACCGATGGCTGAGATAGGGAATTGTATACTTACTTAGTACCACACAGATAACACATGTACCATTACAAACACTTTTATATTACCTTTGACGTGATAACATCTTATAAATCGATGAACGCTGGCTGCACCCACGAAAAAGTTGTCACGTTCCTCCTGAGTCGAGTGTACAAGCGAGAGCGTGCAACAAGCCATAGAGAGGCACGATCGGCCTATGCTTGCATTTTAAGAATATGACGTAAACTATTTTGTAAACGGTTTATAAAATGAAGTGAAAAATCAATGTGGTTGCTCTTTTTTCATCAACGTTTTCTTAAGATATTATCACGTAAACTTATCGACCATAAATCGACTTTACAGATAACTATCTGTGTTTTAATTAAAAGATTATTATAAATCTATTTTGGTATCTAAATAGATTTGTTAATTCTATCATGCCTATATAGTCATTTATATAATCTTATTTTATTTATAATACACACTTATGAAGTATTTAAACCGTCAACCGACTTAGTGTTTTTGAATTTGTTTGAGTCAAAACTGTCTGAATTATTCCAATATCTCATTGAAGTTCAGCCACGAGTGACTCACTCTCGGTTCTGTTCCCGACATATTCCATTAGCCTATTTAAAAGGATTTACTTTAATTCTACATGTCTGATTTTAATGTACTTAATATTTTATTTTTATTTTGCCCAAATCTATAATAGGATAATTTTTATAAATATTTATTGAGTTTTTTTGAAAGAAATGTTATTTTAACAAGAGTTTGCAAAATTCGATATCGTTTCTTAATTTTATTCCTAGTTAAATGTCTTAACGCTCACGCCCACAGTCCGGATAACAATTAAATTCACTCTAAAAAAATAAGGATTTGTCATCATTGAAAAAAACTATAACTCTGAGTAACGCTGAGTATTTGGTTAATAATAAGTACAAAACATGTGGAGGGATAGTAAATTGACTGTATTATCTACTGACACTGTAAAGATCCATAAACGGCAGTAGCGCTTACTATCAAGTGTGATGCTTGCTTGTTTGCCATCATGCTTAAGTAATACAAAAAGAAAATAAATCAGGAGGACCTAATTTACCGGTACGAGAGTATGGTACTATCCCGGTACGTCCGGGGTAGTACCACACTCTCGCAGAAGATCGTCTGAATAATGGCAATTTGCTATTGCGCTTCGTTCGGTGAGCGAGAGAGCCGGAAGCCCAGCCGGGTAGGTTCAGCGGCCTAGCTATAACCCTTGGTATTGCAAACGTCCATGGACGGCAGTGACACTTACCATCAGGTGTGCTGTTTGCTCGTTTCCCACCACAACCAATAAAAAAACAACCTAATCTGCGAAATTCTAATCACTATGCACTTTAAGCTCTCAATTATATCACTTATTTACTTAAAGCCTATTACTTACCAGAGTTTTACCACCAGGCGGGCTTCTGGATTGATTTAGAACTATAATAACAAGCAAATATAATGATTCTTTAATTAACTTTTGAAAATCTGCTTACCAGATTTATTTGTATTTATATTTTTTTTGTCTCAGTATTACTTTTTCTTACTCATTCTGTCATATTCATACCAATATGAATGATTTAATATTACTATATAGTTATGCTTTGCTCGATATTATCGCGGCGAAACATGGCGGAATTTTTTTTCTATATGTATATCACAGCCTAATAATCAGCATTTTGAGCGTAACGACGACGTAAGAGAGCGAGTAGGTATGAAAGAGAGTATTGGTGTAAAGATGCGAAAGGGCATGCTCCGATGGTTCGGACATGTGGAAAGAATAATGCGAAAGTGGAAGGATGTAGGTACCGAGGGAGACCGAGACTAACCTACCTAGACCAGATCGGTCATGTACTGAAGGAAGGTGGAGTCAAGAGTCTCCGAAACCGGCGAGCGTGTATGAAGAGAATTATGAATGTTGAGGAAGCGAGTGAAGTATGCAGAGATAGAGTTCTCTGGCACTCTGTTCTCTCTGCCTACCCTGCAAGGGATATGGCGTGATGATATGTATGTATGTTGAGCGTCCTTTACAGACCGGAGCAAATTGCCATAGCACGTTGCGCTCGTCTGACGAATTACCATAGAATTCCATTTCAAGTCCTGGTAGGGGTACTATCTGATTACGTCACTTTGTCGTCTTTTATGACACCCCACAAAAAATAAGACATTCACATGATTGTACTCTTGTAATTTAAATTTGCTCAGTTGTTTTGTCAAGTTTTAATTGCATAATATGTCTACGCAAAGTCCTAGTTCATTTACAAATAAACAAGAAATATATTGCGTAATTCTAATCCTGGACTTTGAAATATGGCGCAATTCTTAATATTACGTAACATATTAGATAAAATACTCCAGTAAATATAGATATGTAGACATATGTGATTCAAAACTTGATTGAATATGACAAGAAATTTGTAAGCTTATCAAGACACTAGCTACTTGTCTTCATACGGTCTTTTAATATAACAAAACTGGAAGCCAGACTACATTAGATAAACAAAATATTATTGAAATCTGTTTTGCAGTTTAACATGCATTAAATATTATACCTATGTGATTTATTTATTACTAGTGACTCTCGTTTTGTTTCGGGTTAATAAGATTTTTAAGCTAAAAACTTTTTAATTCAAAGTTAAATGTAGCTGTTTTTAGCTGTTTTCCGTGTGCTGACGGAGTAAGAACACAATTTACCACCTGCTATCTTACCAGTGTGTGATCGTAAGAGACGGCTAAGGGATAAAATATGCATATAACATCTATACAAGAGAAGGAAAACTCGAAATAAAACTCTATACCAGCACGTCTGACCAACGTGGTATATCAATTTGACACAACTTTGTTATTTGTAGTGGCAGCACGATTGGGCCGGAATCCCAATAGGCGCGGGTTCGAATCCCGCTTGTGACATCATTTTTCACTTCGTAATCGGGTTTTACAAATAATTAAGCATATTAAATGCTAAATTTCAGTAATTTAAATTAATTTATTTCTAAAAAGGATATAAATTTGTTTGTTTAATATTGCCTTTTTAGATCTCTCCGCTATATACTTTATTATTCAACCATTTACTACTATTTCGTTTTATATTTTGTTTGAAAATTGTCTTAAATGTTTTTTTAAAGCATTCTCTAATAAGTATTTTCTAATAAGTAGATAATGTATGTATATATTTTATGAGGATTATTCATATGGATGAGTATATTCCAGTCGATTTCATCTAATAATGAGTCAACTTTTTTATTATTAAACACTATTTTGAACTTTGGAACAGTCTGTATGTATGTGGGCGCGACGTAAGCGATAGCCACAGCTCCATGGTCCGCTAGTACGGTTCTAAGTGCACCCTTGTAAATGTCTTGGCTATGTGACCTCGCATATATGTGATCAATGAATGAACTTTTTATTTTGTTATCTACACATTGCGAGATACCATATTCAAGTCCACAATTGTGTAGCATACAATTTTTTTTTGCTGTGGACTATGGAGGTGGTTATGCCCTGCCAAATAGATCCGGGGCGACGGAAGAAGCGGCGCGCAACCCCATAGACCCACCCTGCAAAGCGTCTCTTTTCGCCGTGCGAGCGGGCCACCGGTACCCGATCTTTGTCTTCGGAGGCATTTTTTACAGGCCTATCAGTCTTTTAGTCTATATTAGTATCGACAAGCAATATTAAATCATTTTTGTGCTTATTGGTTTAAGAATATTTCGTAGTCTGTCAATAAATAAATGCTTCCTAGTTTTAGGCGGGCGATTGACGTCACACAGATTTTTTTTTTTGTTTTCTTGACACCACCCTGCACTAAGGAAATAAACCTTGTATTGCGGGGGACTTTACAAACATGCAATTAACGCAGACAAATTACACCCAGACTCAGAACAACACTTTGTGGATCGCACAAAGTAATGTCCGGCGTGGGAATCGAACCCACGACACTGGCACGGAAGGTACGGTAAGGCACGGTATCTTAACCACTACGCCTTGTAGAATATGTATTGTGGGTATTATTAATGTTGATAATTATATAGCTATGTGATCATCATCATCATAGCCCATAAACGTCCCACTGTTGGGCTCGGGTCTCTTCCATAATGGGAGGGAAATTAACCTATTATACCGCGCTGGTCAGACGTGTTGGTATAGGATTTTGTTTCGAGTTTTCCTTCTCTCGCATAGATGTTATATGCGTTTTATATCCCTTAGTCGTCTCGTACGATCACCCACGGGTAAGATATGGGGTGGTGAATAGTATTCTTACTCCGTCACCACACGGCAAAGCTGTGTGGTAGCGGCTACGAATACTTTCTTTTTTGTGTTTTCTTTGTTCACGCTGTGGAAATGCATTTACGCACTAGCCCTCGTCGGTGACAGACGAGGGGGTGTGTGGGACTCGCCGGTCAGACTGGTTCGACCGAAATACCTACTAAAACCACAGCGGTCCCTTCCGCGCTTTTACGGGATGCCGGAGAGATCGTCTATTGACATTCTATCCCCGACATCCCAACGCTAGGCCATCTGGCCGCCGCCTACGGAGTGAGTCTGCAGAAGCAAATGCCTCGCGTATTCGCTCCGCGGCCTCCTTCGAAGAGATGACCTCCTCACAAAAGGAGGCCATCGAAGACCAGCAAGCGGCTACGAATACTACCAACCCTTACTTTGCTCGTGGATGTCGTAAAAGACGAGTAAGAGTGCTATAACGACCTGAGCCTACTTCATCTTATGCCGTTTGGTCGACAATTACATTCCCAAGAAGGTTTAACGTCTGGCAGGCGGCCTGTCATAAAACTATTGCCAATAACTTTTACAATATGTACTATGAAAGAAGAGTACATATTGTATCGACCCCAAGTGATTGGGATAACAGTAGGCGAATTATGATATCATTGATGCCACGGGACAATGTAAATGTAAAAATAACATTTAAATACCTATATTATTTAAGGCACAGCTTTTGCGTGTATATAGTGCTTGCATGAAAATGTATTAGCGTGTTGATTAATGGCCTAAAAACTATAAATAGACTCATACCTAGAAGTCTCACATTAAAATGTTTTTCTTTATTATCTATAGGGTAGCAAACGACCAAGCTGCACAACTTTTTTTTTTTTTTTTTTGGTGGACTATGAATGCGTCTCGCCCCGCCAAATCGGTCCGGGGTGACGGAAAGGCGGCGTGTGACCCCATAGACCCACCGTAAAACTCCTCGTTCTTCGCCGTGCGAGTGGACCACCGGTACCCGATGTTGACGGTAAGTGTTACTTACTGCCGCTGATGGGGCCTGGTAGCTCTTTCCAATATTCTTCTACACAATTAAGGCGTGCTTCTATGTAATTTCGCGTTAATCTAGATTTTGGTGACTTCTTTAAATTAATATGAGTCTTCTTCAATGTATGTGCAACATTTTCCAATATCATTAACGCTTTTTCGACTCCTGTAGCCATTGTAAACGCGAATAAAGCGCAGAAAATTGTCAAGATTGTGGTACTAAGTTAAGTATCGATTTCGTTTATATTAACTGGTTAAACGGATGTACCCATGAACAATTATTTAATTACTTCTCTATTTATTAGGTACTCAATAATCATTACTTTTATTTAGAGCAGTGGTTCTTAACCTTTTTGTAATGACCACTAGACAAAATTTTTGTCTAGCCGCGGACCACCTATCTGATTTATTATTTGGAGGTAATATAAATATAGTTAGAAGGAAATAAAGGAATAATAAAAAAATACGTATTAAATTATATTACGAATTTTATATTAGAATAAAAATTAATATTTATTACGAATCAAAGATAAAATTTAATGGGATTTTTGTGATTGCATATTCTTTACTATATGCATAGTATATAGTTGTTATTTTTAAGGATGGCTCCGCGGACCATTTCGGATGCTCTCAGGGACCACCAGTGGTCCGCGGACCACCGGTTAGGAACCACTGATTTAGAGAGAGAAAAAAATTATTATGTAAAAATCTCTGACATTCTTAAAATTTATTTGTGACTACATAATACCACAGATTACTTGATAATACTGGCTGAACAAAGAGCTACTGTTTTACACAAATTAAAAAAAAAATAATGTAGAAATGCCTGAAATCGTTTACAGCGCCACCATTTGAGTCTTAAAACATTATTTCCTTGGTCTAAAACCATCTTCGAATTATTGCCTTTTCTAATAAAACAAATTTGGGGCACATTCGTTGGATAGTTTCACAGTCTATAACGCATATTTATGTACTTTACATACATAGATACCTATATAGATTATTAACGGATGTGGATATTTGAGGTTAAAATTTGGCACCTATATCAATGTTGATGCAGCCATTTGCAAGTCACGTATATAGACCGGGTTGGATCGCATATTGAATTATCTTCTATGTATGTAATACGAGAATAGTAATCCAAAATAAATATATTTGTTCTTTTATTAGGAGTTCTTTAAATCTATTTTAGCTACCTACTAATATCCTTAGCGTCTTAGCGATCTTAGGTAGATTAGGATAAAAACTTCAATGTATTCAAGGTCAAAAAAGATTATCAATGTATTTATAGCAACATACCTATCTACCTAAGTAAACTAGGTACATATTAAGTCAATATTCTATCAATATTACGAAGTGTATAAGATTTATCTACTCAATTATAATCGAATTGTACGTATCTACTTTATAATCTATATAGGTATTACTATAAGGTTTAATTCAGAAACTTACGAAATATTACTACGTAATATCTACTTAATTGTTGGCCCTTGTTATTAAACGCAAAATCGCTTTTACTGTAGCCAATGCTATTGTCTAGCACAAATAATTGTATGAATGTTACGTGATATTTTCGTTGACTATAGCATGCATTGCTGTCAAATAATAGTAGTGGATACGGTTTTTGTCGTGATAAAACGCAATGTAAATATAATATTGATCAAACTGCTGTAATGTGTGACTGTGAAATAGAGTTGTAACAGCGGATTAGTCAACCAACCGTGTCGCATCGAGAGGGGAGCGAGGCGGTGAGCGAAGAGGACAGCGATACTTCAGAGCGGGTGGTGGCAACATGCGGCGGAGCGCAGCGGCGAGCGGGCGATCACCAGGGGAGCGGGCGGCTGACAGCCCGACCCAGTCCCTCGGCGCGTTTCGCTCACAGCGCCCGTCACCGCTGTCGCCTGCGCGCCCGCTCTTCCTCAAAAATGAAAGTTAAAGGTGCCCGAACCAAAAATATGGATAAGCTGATAGCAGCTGTCCAAGCAAGGGAGTGTCTATGGGATAAGAGTTACAGAGGACATCGTAATCGGTTCAAGTTAGAGCGTTATTGGAATGAAGTAGCGGCTGAGGTGGGCACGACAAGTGAGTATGTTGTAGCGTTTTGCGTTTCTCTGTGTGAAGGTTAACGTCCGCGGCGGATAGCAGTCGGCGGGCTCTGCCGCACAGCCGCACCGACGAACATAAATATTGATAATATTCAGTTTGTTTTTCTACGCGCAGCACTTTGCGCAACAAAGATTATAATAACGTAAACTTATGGATTGAACTTTAAAAACTCTCAACGGTCATTAATCTTGTTGTGATTAATTTTCCTGTTTGTATTTTAGCGCATATAAACATTGATTTTGCAAACGAAATGATTAATGAAAAAAGGAAACCTATGGCTGTAAAAAAGTACGAATATAGAATCATTAGATAATAGATAAAATTAAAGAGATGAAGCAGACTAACTAATAGAAATAAATAGTTAGCGCTTGAATTTATATCAGCAATTACTGAAAATATATAGGAAATTAATTCAACAGTCAATGAATTTAGAAATAAATTATAAAGTTTATAAGAAAAGTTGGCTAGTTTAAAATAAAATTAAGTATTTTTGTCGTATAAACTTTGCGTTTCTTAAATAAAATAGGCATCTACGCCTACAAAACAAGTAAGAAGATAATACAATTCCAACAACCTACTAGTTTCACTTATATTTTTTAACAGGCACCTGTTAATTGTCTATTTCTCATGAGCTAATTTAATTTTTATGAGTAGCCCAAATTTAGCGATATTATAGCTCTTTAGTGGAAAAATAAAATTAAAAATATTTGATTATATATTTCAGGTTTGAATTGTCGAAAGAAATGGAAAAATCTAAAAGATCAATGCCGCAAAGAGATGAAAAAGAATCCTACTGATTCAGAATGGCCTCATTTTCAGAAATTAAAGTTTATTCATCATCAATTCTTAGCAGAAGACGAAGAGGGCGATGAAGATACAACAGATGAAGTTTTTAATTCCTTAGATGATTCAATTAAGAGGCCTAAACTTGGTTACACATTGAGAAAGAAGCTTTTGATGAATAAGAGAAGAACTATAGATGTGGACATGAATAAATTAATAGAGCTTGTAAGAGCTAGGGAGATAATATGGAATAGGCAATTAAAAGGTCATCATAATTGGTATAAACTTGATGAGAGTTGGAAAGAAATTGCGCAGGAGCTGGATGTTACACGTAAGTATATTTATCATGAGTTTTTACATAGCTGGTAACTATTCCTTTTCAGGGTCCTTTTGAATTCCAATCTATGCATTAACGTGCCTTGTTAATATTTGATGAACATAAGATCATCTAAAAAAGAGGTTAACCCCTCACGCGCTTTTGGGACACCCGTTTGACTTAAAAAAAAAATTTGCTCAACGCGCTTTTAGGACAGGTTTGGCCCAATTAAACGTTCTACAATTAGCAATTGTTTTTAGCACTGCATTTCACATTTTCTTGTAATATAGCAGGGGTCGGCAAATAGTTTTAGGTGGGGTCCGGATACTGTGGGCAAATTTTTACAGGGTCCACAAAAAAAAACAACTAATAATATTTATAAAACCCGATTACGGAGCGAAAAATGATGTCACAAGCGTGATTCGAACCCGCGCCTATTGGGATTCCGGCCCAATCGTGCTGCCACTACACCAAAATTTAAATTACTGAAATTTAGCATTTTATATGCTTAATTATTTATGAAACACGATTACGAAGCGAAAAATGATGTCACAAGCGGGATTCGAACCCGCGCCTATTGGGATTCCGGCCCAATCGTGCTGCCACTACACCACCGTGACTTATTGTAGGACATGCAAATTTCGTTTTGTATCATATTTACGTCTTAAGGTGACGGTCCACCGGTCCGCCTGTTGCTGATCCCTGTAAATATAGCAACAATAACAGTTTACGTAAAACCATAAAATTTACTGAGCTTTTTCAATAAAACAAAGCGCGGGGCACTCGAGAGCACTGCGAAGTCTGGCGCGTGAGGGGTTAATGCCGCGATCGTCATGATTGGCAGGCGAGATGCTGGGTGATCGCAGTTCGTGTTATAAGATTCTGGGAGTCGTAAGATTCCCATAAGAAAATAAAAGCTGGTGACAATACTGCATTTTTAAACCGTCCACAAGTATAACTTGAACGTTAAATTACCAATTCTCTTATCTTATTACTATATAAGGTATTAGATAGTTTTTATGGCTTATGGCGGCAAGTAAGCGAACAGTAGGTACACCTGTTGGTAAGTATTACTGGCGCCCATGAACCTTTGCAATACCAGGTGTACAGATATGCAGCTTGCCTACCAACAAAAAAAACCCACCCAGAAAGTTGGGCTTCAGGCGTTATCGTTCACCGTACGAAGTGTAACAACACGATGCCATTGCTCAAACCTTAATTTTCTGCGAGAGTGTGGTGCCGTGGTAAGCCATGGATGGCCCAGCCTGCAGTGGTAGACAGAACTGTCACCAGTCTGGACCTACCACTACTAAGTTATATTACATTCTACTTTCATTATTTTCATTAGTTTTATTTAAGAGAGTAAAATCCTTATAAAGAAGTTCGAACAGGAAAATTTAAGTAGGTATTTAATTGAAGTATTTAGTTTAAGTAGTAAGTAGGTATATATTTGACTAATCAACATCTCTTTAAAATGCCAATTGACGCATACAGTTAATAAAATAATCCCGGGCGTGAAAATTTTTACATTGTCTGGGATCCCATGAGCACACCAGTATGCTGGGCTATAAAAATAATTTTGTAATTATAAATGCTTTAATAGTATTCGTGCTACTTAGCAAGTTACTTAACAATTTTATGTTTAACCTAAAATTTAATAATAACTAATAAATCTTGCCTGTTTACAGGCGATGAAGCAAGATTGAAATGGAAGTACCTAAGAGATCAAGCGCGAAAAGAAGTGAGGAAGCAAGGTGAATCAGAATGGGAATATCTTCCAAAACTTCAATTTCTCACCAATCAGTTCAACGATTACGAGGGTAACGAAGTGCCGGATGATCAGTTCACAGCCGATGATCACCACGATCATGATCATTTTGATGCTGATCAGAGTAGCAGCTATTATATCGAGCAACCACATGAAGTTAGTGTTAAAGAAGATGATTTCGATGAATTTGATACAAAGCCTATAATAATGGAGACTGATTTTTATGATGACGATGACGAGGCTCAGAAAAGTGCTAGCGGAGAACAATCCGAGACTACGAAAGATGAAGATATAGGCTTTTTCAATAGTCTTCTACCTCACGTCAAGAAATTAGGACCAGCTAAAAAGCTAATGTTAAGAATGAAAATTCAGGAGTTAGTTTATAATACTGTTTATAGTGAAACCTAGGGCTGTGAACAAGGTTCGGAAACAAGTTTATTTTCAGAACCGATTCCACGTTAAATAATTATTGGTGGTTTCGGTTTTAATAACCAGAGCATTAATAGCTTTTAGGTAAAACACCCGGTTTTTAACCGATATAATCGTCTGAAATCGTAGTCGTCTCTCAACTCATATATGTCCCACGCCTGGGCTCGAACCTCTTCCGCACAAGAAGGGAAAGTTGGCCTACTTTATCACGCTGGCCAGACGTTTTGGTATAGGGTTTTATTTCGAGTTTTCTTTAGATATTATATGCATACTTTATCACTTACTCGTCTTTTACGATCACCCATGGACAATATAGGGGGTGGCGAATTGTATTCTTACTCCGTCACCACACGGAAAAATATAGTTTGATCTAATTATTTTCAAGTTTAAACGAATTATTTCGGTTGAAAAGCGATAATTTAACATTGGTTATGTTCTGAAGATAGCGTACCGAGCCTTGTTTAACATACGCAAATTAGCGCATATATGGCTATGTAAGTTAGAATAATGAATATTATTAAGATAGTTTAAATATCAATAAAAACTTATGGTCTCTATTAATAATAAAAGTATTTATATAATAAGCTTAATATATTTAAAAGGTATATTTAGGGGTTTTATTGCATTACTTGTCTTATATGAAGGATTTCGTACCATTCGAGACCATAGCCTGCCAAAAGTTTTCCTTTTATGGAAGCTATGGAAAGCTAAAGGAAAACTTTTCGCCCATAACGAAATCAATACCACGAAGCATACTTAACTAAAATAATTTAAATTTAATTTTATAGGTGATTAGTGAATTACTGAAAACTTGAAAATATAATTAAATATATATTTTTACTTAAAAGGGAAGTAATTACTGAAAATTTGAACATATAATTAGATACATTTTTTTTGTTAAAGGGGGAATAATTGGCCTGCGTAGAATAAGCTAAAATCCGAAAAACTTGATTGATTGCGTTCCTTTGATAATGCGCTATTCTAAAATTTATTTTCAAAGCACGAAGTCAGGTAAATCTAATGTATTAAATCTAATGTATAATAATGGAACGATAAGGTGGATAAATCATATAATAATAGGCATTCATATTACTGGAACACAAATCCTTGTTAATACTGCTATAGAAATGATCGTCAAATAAGCTAGATTCTTTGGCATTAAAAAGATGAGAAAACTCACAGTCATAGAATCATAAGATAAAATATTAGAACTATGGTCCAGTTATAGGAGCTTAATGCCTCTATCGCAATAACATATTTATAATTGCTTGAAATTTCAAATATATAGATATTTTAATATGCTTTTTATTAAAATATGCATAAATTTAGAATTTTGAGCAATAATAAATATTTTATTGTTATTATCAATAATATTATTATCAAAATATTTGATACCTCTTATAATTTTAACAAAGTATATTAAAATAGTATGATAAAAAAAATAAACTAAACTTTATTCAATATACCTTACCGATGTTGAATAATTCTGAAAACGTAGGATACCTTCTCTTTGAAAATCGAACTAGCTATTATAATTATATGATACTGTAACAATATTTACAAATCACGAAATGAAAAGAGAACCTTCCATGACCATGTTTAATATAGTATTCCAAACGTTGAGAAATTAAATATAAAGAAAATTATATACTAAAAATATTCAAAAATAGTTTTATTTAATTATTTATAAATAAGCTTACTTTCGCATAAAAATCAAAAATGAGTCAAGTCAATATTGGGACTATTTTTTATACAATATTCTATTGAATATTGTATAAAAAACAGCATGTATAATAAGATTCTATGGACTTTTTTTAAACGCAAACTTGAAATACCGTTTAATTATGTTTACATTTTGACCGGACGTTGATTATGTTATTATGTTGGCCACACAAGGTGAGACTGAAACGAACAGACTATAATCGCGGTCTTGACATATTGCGTTCCAGATTTATATCATTTCATAATTCGAATCAGCTTTAAAATAGAAAACTGGAATGTACCAACTCACTTTATTATCACTTATTTCATATGTTTTATTGTAATCATAAAAATATAATTAATAAAATATGTATATAATTATTATTACAAATATATTTCAGAAAAATAATAAAATATTAGGATTAATTATAGTGTTATTTTATTAATTATTACTATGTGGATTTAAATTTATTGGCAGTTTTTAGAACTTCTTTCTTCTCTCTTCTCTTTTAGTATTTAGTTATGCGTCTAAGACTCAATATTTTATTAATTTTATCTATAGGTATAATACAATAATTTTTCGGTGAATTCGGTGTTAACCCGCGTTCTCGAAAGTGAATTAAACTTCAGAAATAGATGGCGAGACTATCGCCGTTAACCGGCTAGACAAGCACATCGAAATTACTATTATGAATTTCCAGGTAAGATAATCAAAAACTGGAAATCTGAAGAAGATTACTTGTGTACTTACTTAATAAGTAAAACTAATTAGCAAAGTTGAGTAAGAGTGCTTTGCAGACAATATTGTTTCAGACTACAGTCGTTTTACACGATATTCGCGTAAGATGTAATGTAAGATGTAGATTAATTAATTCAATTCAATCTATGGTCGAAGTTTGGCGGTAATTCATTAAATTTTTAGTATTATTTGAAATCCTTTTTGTTAAGACCGACTTAGTCTTTCTCAACATACCTATAATGATAAATGACAATTATAGTTCTTTTTTGTATCTCCACATATGGTTTACTGTTTAATAGCTAATTGAATTACATGGCGGAAATCCATTATTATCTTAAAATGGAGTAAAGGAAGGCAGACCCAGCACCTTCCCACGGTTAATCAATATACCGTAAATGTCAAGAAAGGAAGGAATACGGGATGGGATCAAGGTGGAATAGGGTATAAGGAAATCTTACACCTGTAATGAGCACCCACCAGAACTTCTACTTGCAATTTTCCGCAGAAGTTCGAATAAAGATTCGACATGTGTTTCGCCTTTCGTAAAGCCTTCAAATGAAGTTGAACCGTCCTGAGGTTGCCTCGTTTAGAGGCGAAACACGTGTCGAATCTTTATCCGAAGTTCTGCGGAAAATTGCAAGTTAAGTTCTGGAGGGTGCTCATCACAGGAGTAAGATTTCCTTATATCCTATTCCTTTTTAATCCCATCCCGTATTTCTTCCTCCCTTTCTTGAGGTGTACGGTATATTGATTAACCGTGGGGAAGTGGTGGGTCTTCCTTCCTTTCCTCCATTTTAAGATATGTTTAATAGTATCGAGATCCATTTGCTTGCTAACTCTGATAATAGTTGTGTCATAACGGAATGAAGAATGGGTTATGTTGATTAAATCTCAATACAATATTTCGGGTCTATGCTGATGTCTATGAGTTGCCTGTTTGGGTGCCAATTCTGGGTGCTGAATGATATCATTTAAAAGGGTTAAATACAGATACAGAGAAGAAGAACTCAAAATAAAACCCTATACCAACCTTACTGACCAGAGTGAGTAGGTCAACTCTACTCTCACTATGGGGAGGGCTCGAGCCCAGCAGTGGGGCGTATATGGACTGAGATGAATAAACGAATGAAAATACAAATATAATTAGCTCGCGTGTGATAACGGGAAGAATACAATGTTATCTTTATCCAACCTTTATCTGCCTGTAGCAGACATAAAAATTGAACGAGATATGGTCAGGGAGGACGCAGCAGCGCTCTCCTGGGAAATTTAAAACACCAATTGTGATCTTAAACGCGCTTGCCAAGCATGGCTATTGTGTCATTATCCTCCCTTTGTAGGGAGGCCCTACGCTCAACAGTGGATGTAAAATTGACGAATAGATAGGTGATACATGATCAATGCGTATGTAAAATTCCATGTCTATGGTGTTATCTTTTGAGCAGTCCTCTAATAGAGGGAGAGTCAAATATTAAAGCTCTAGTCATAAGATAGAAGTAGTCATATTGGACTATCATAATGGAATTGCATATACATACAAAAAGTATCTATGCTTTTCACTGGTGAACAGCTCCCTCATTGGGAGGATACCCCGAGTGAATGAACTTGAATAAATTAGGTAAGCAAAATGTCGTTTTTGGGCTAATTGATCTGATCCTTCTTCAAGAACTTACTCCGAAGATAACAGTATTATGGCAGAACTACAATATATATATATATTAAATAGAAAATAACTTGTGAATAAAAAAATAATGAATTTTCCGTGTGGTGACGGAGTAAGAATACTATTCACCACCATCATTCATCTTACCCGTGGATGATCGTACGAGACGACTAAGGGATATAAAACGCATATAAGATCTATGCGAGAAGGAAAACTCGAAACAAAATCCTATACCAACACGTCTGACCAGCGCGGTGTAGTGGATTAATTACCCTCCCATTACGGAACAGGCCCGAGCCCAACAGTGGGGCATTTATGGGCTGTGATGATGATGATGATGAAAAAAGAAATGAGTTGGCTGTATGAGCTCTGTTCCCTTGCCCGAATGAAACCGCGTTTTAAAAAGAGTTAAACGATTCCCATTGTCTCATTTAAAATATTTATGAACCTAATCGATGAAATTTATGGAAGTTTAGATTAATTATATTTATTTATTTAATATTTCTGTCATACGCACTGTACAGAAGTTTTGTTTACGTAGGTATTCATTTAAATATGCTGAGGGTTAAGTAGGTGAAAGAGGTAGATCACCTTTCGAATGGTATATTTTTAGAATCAAACGCAATTCAATCTGTATTATTACCTGATGTCTTATACGATATATTCGACCATATGATTGATACATTCCCAGAAACAACAGTTCCACGATTTATTCCGTATTGGTTTAATGGAAACGTTTCAATCATTCGTGATCCATGCAAAACAAGCGTGGGCGTATAACATTTCAGAGTTCTTCAGCTCTTGTTAAAGTAAACCTTATAAATGTTTGGTTGAATTTTATTAGTTTAACAAAACAAACCATTTTTTACAATAATTGAAATGTCTAATAGTTTGCCATTATGTTCAATTATGTATTTGATTTTATATTTTTGTTGATGGATATTAAATTAAAGATGAGTGTAGTACTCATGTATTTTGGGATTAGGCAGCTTTAGTGTTTTATATTTATAAATATTACAACATAGTATTTTTTTATTGTACATCAGGCAAATATAAAGTAAATAAAAAAAAAAAATAAAAATAAAAAGTAGTAGTTGAACCACACTCTTGACAGTTTTCTGTCTGGACCGTACTAGATACCACACTCCCAAAGAGAAAATCGATGTCTGAGAAAATGCAATTGACTGTTGCGAACAAAGCGCAACAGATAGCGCCGGAAGTACAACTTACTGGATGGGGGTTTCATTAGCAGGCAGCGACCTAGCCCAAGCGGCTATACCCCCTGGTATTGTAAAGGGTGGCACTAACACTTACCATGAGGTGTGTGAGTTGCTCTTTTGCTACCATAAGCAATAAAAAAAACGGTACAATTATGCGGTTTCGTGGCATACTAAAATTTCTTAAAGACAACCTAAACTTGGATTTTTAATTTATAGTGAGCTATTCTACTCGCGTTGTATTAGACAAATAATAGAAGAGTTAAAAATATCATGATACTCAAGTTTAGTAGGATAAAGTAAGCTTCTTAAAAGCAAATTATATTATTTTTTCTTCTGAGTTATCGGATCTTTCTCAGTGTGGCCGTATTCCAATCCAGTAGTAGCTTAATAAATTTGTTATTTTTTTTAAAACAGTAAATTATCGCAATATAATTACCATAAATTTAATATTTAATAATAACCGACCAATAAACAATATATATATATATATACATATGTATATATATATATATATATATATATATATATATATATATATATATATAGATATATATTTATCTAGAATCATTTTCTTTTTGTACTAGCAATGAATTTGTAACATAAATGTGGGATAAACATGGAATAATGTCACGATTGTCATGGTTGGCAGGCGCATTGATTGTTTCTGTAATAAATTTTCCAGAAGATTGATGCTGACCTTTCATGTGATGAAGTAAGCATACTCTTCAAAACCCCATATATGACCCGTGGCTAATCATAAGAGATCACTGAGAGATATAAAAAACACATATAACATCTATGCAAGAGAATCTAAACTCAGAAAAAAAAAGGTCCCTGATATACTAGGTCAATTTCCCTCCTATTATGCAGGAGACTCGAGCCCAACAATGGGATATATATGAGCTGAGGCGAACACATATGTGTGTAGGTGTTAACCAATTTTAATATTGTGAAAATAATCAGTCAAATATAAAAATAATATCATAACACAAAATAACTTTTATTTAATCTGCTATCATACAACCGTATTGGGATTTTAACTAGCCAACCCGTTTTAAATTTCGTTTACGTTACATAAAAGAGAAAGAAAGAGTTGGAAAGAGAGCATCGTAGGCAGTTACAAAGCGAAGCCTAAGCTCTCAAAATGTTAAAATTTTAACGTTTTGCAAAATTGTTTCGTGATGCAGCGGTCTTATTAGTCCTAGTGTAATTTTATATAGCATTACAGCCTTCCTCAATAAATACGCTACTCAACAGTAAAAGAATTTTCAATTCGAACCAGTAGTTCTTGAGATTAGCGTACTCAACCAACCAAACAAACAAACCCTTTAAATTTGTAATATTTTAGATGTGCTTATTACATTTATGCACGAATAGGAAAACTCATTTTTTTTTAATTACTATACGAAACAAGTAAAATAATTTTAATATCACTCAAACCTTACAAACCCAAGAGGGTTTGTAAGTGACACTTTACAATCCATTCCCGATAGGATATAAAATACATATTAATATCCATATATAGTCTTATATCAAATTGTCTAACCAGAGAGTTATTGTAAGTCAATTTCTCTACTATACTCGTTCCAACCATTTATTTTACTTTTGACACATGCTTTAGGACGTAACTGTTTCATCTAGTGACAGTCACTAGATGCGATAGAACGTAACTTTTTTTTATAACGGAAATGAATTATCACTTAAATTTTATGAATAGAGCTATTTACCGCATATTAATGTATTTAGTGGGTAATAATTAAGATATATAAATATTATTGGGCAGTTTATATATTTCTCTGTTCACTCGTTTCAAAGTTAATAATTGCGTATAATGAAACAGTTACGTCCTAAAGCATGTGTCAAAAGTAAAATAAATGGTTGGAACGAGTATAATGTAAACGAGGCTCAAGTGTAGGCTCAAATGTAAACGAGGCTCAAGTGGTCTTAAATTAGCTGATATGATTGAAAAATTGATGGTGACTTAATATATAGATGTCACCACATGGCATACCAGAAGACCACCACACGGATATCTGTTCATCATCATCATAGCCAATAAATGTCCCACTGCTGGGCTCGGGCCTCCTCCGTAATGGGACGGAAATTATCCTACTATACCGCGCTGGTTAGACGTGTTGGTATAGGGTTTTGTTTCGAGTTTTCCTTCTCTTGTATAGATGTTATATGCGTTTTATATCCCTTAGTCGTCTCGTACGATCACCCTCGGGTAAGATATGGGATGGTGAATAGTATTCTTACTCCGTCACCACACGGAAATATATCTGTTACTATAGTGAAATATATAGGTTTTATGTCAATGGAAGCCGCAAGTAAGACTTGGTTTAATGATAAAAGTAGCGCATTGTAGAGCAAATATCGTTAGAAATTTTATTGAAGTTGCGTGAAGGTTTCAGAATATTTTAAAACTGTCGCATTGCGGTCACTAGTTATGTCTTCAATTGAAATAAGGAAAATGTCTTTAACAAGCTATAAGCTGGACATGCCATTTTTTGGACTGGTTATGTATTGGTTACAATGCCCCTAACAGCTTCTGCGTAGCAGTAGCCTGATGTGAGGCTCCATAACCTCATGTATTATCCTTCTTCGCTTGTTGAGTGGGACATCATAATAAATTCTGGCCGTTCCAGGTGGTAGCAGAATAGTGTAGGGAGTACTACTTTACTCCCATTTTTTGAGCTCATTATTGTATATCTGAGAATGTGATAAAGAACGAACGTCTGGTTAAGAAGATATACAATGCGAAAGTGGAAGGATGTAGGTACCGGGGGAGACTAAATGTAACTAAATGTTAGCAAATCGGGCAAAATACTTATAGAAACAATGACCGACAAGCGTTCGGCAGTTGCCGTTGTAATGACAGCTGCTGACATAACAACAAACATTATTGAGATATTAAGGGTATGGTATTATTATTATTACTAACTAAAGACTCGCCCTCGCTTCACTTCAATTTCAGTTGTTCTGACCCTGGATTTGATTTGATTTGAGTAATATCTAAAAGATAAACATGGTTACTGCGTATTTTCATCATGGCGAATGAAGCGAGCCCTGACACTATCCCACAACCAAAGCGTTTTTGTGGTACACTTTACTGAAAAATTAATACCCCTATAGATTTGTGTTTATTCATAGTAATTTAACTTCATATCTAGATGTGTTATCTGTCAAAAAATATAATTTTAGAACCATTACAAAATGAAAATTAATAATTTTGTAGTCATCGGATAGAATGTTATTGTACTACTAACGCCATCTGTTAGAAAACCAGAGTTAACATAGCTGCAACAGAACTACACTCAATACTCAAACACATCATGTCATAGAATTAATTTAAGTAGTACTCATACATACATACATACCATCACGCCATGTTCTTTGCAGGGTAGGCAGAGAGAACAGAGTGCCAGAGAACTCTATCCTTGCATACTTCACTCGCTTCCTCAACATTCATAATTCTCTTCATACACTTAGTCTCAGTCTCCCCCGGTACCTACATCCTTCCACTTTCGCATTGTATATCTTCTTAACCAGACGTTTGTTTGGCATTCTTTCCGCATGTCCGAATCATCGGAGCATTCCCTTTCATCTTTACACCAATACTCTCTTTCATACCTACTCGTTTTCTTACGTCGTCGTTGCGAATGCGGTTGGTCGTTCACTCTCTTATTCTCACTCTCTTATCACCAAATGGACCAAGTATGTCTTCATAGTCGGGATGCTTGGTCCCCACCCATCCGTTCAAATCTCCGCATACAATCACGCGTTCACTGGTTTCTGCCATATCCAGAACTTCCCTAACATTATCCCAAAACTTCTCTAGGTCTGATGCCACCGAGGATCCTACGGGAGCATATGCTACAACTATGAATACCTTGGTGACACCTAGTTTTATAAGGACCCAAAGAAGTCTGGGATCATACATTCCGTAATCCTTCACACCTGAGGCTAAGCGAGAGGATAACAGCACTCCTATCCCTAAGCTGGCTCGATCGCTCTGTGGTACACCAGACCACAAAGCCATCCCGCCACCAGGAAGATCACAGGCGTCGCTGCCCTTTCACTTGGCCTCTGTTACACAGAGCACGTCTAGTTGTTTGTCCGCCATGACGCTAATCAGCTCGTACAACTAACCTTCCACACAACCTCCTACATTCCACGTGCCCACCCGGCACTCTGCTCTCCTCCACTCGACTGACTGGGCAAGGTGTGTTGGGTGGCGGCCCCCATCGCCGCATCTGCTGATGTTCGTACCGACGGGGGCGGGTCGGCAAGCGTCGCCTCCGGGGGACGCCCTAACCCGCACTGCTCCAATGCGTAGAGCCGGATTAGCAGTCTAACTAGACTGGCAGGGGACGCGACGAGCACGCTCCGGACTATGCCCCCCAAGTAGTAGTCATAATGTTTGATAATTTAAAAAATATCTAAAAATAATTGGTTGTATGATTTATTTATCGAAGACCATATCAAGCACTATATAAAAATAATAATTAAACAAAAACGTCTTAAAAATCATTAGCCGTTAGAAAAACGAGAGCCGTCTCAAAGCTCAGCTTTTTGCTAGTACTACATTAGTTAGCAATTTAAGCGCACAAAAATATGTTTTTTACGATATTACATTACATTTTTTTTTAATTTTTTGCTTTTTTAATTTTTTTTTATTGCTTATGGTGGCAAACGAGGAGACAGCACACATGATGATAAGTGTCATTGCCGCCCATGGACCTTTGCAATACCAAAGGTATAGCTGGGCCGCTGCCTACCAATACAAACCCCAAACCCAGGCTCTCTTCCTCATCGAACGAAGCGCAATAGCACATTGCCATTACTCAGATGTCGCTCTTCTGCGAGAGTGTGGTACTACCTCGGACGGACCGGCCCGCGGCTATAGACAGAGAACTGTCCACAGCGCAGCGTGGTCCCACCACTATTCTTCTACTATAATATTCATGTATTACATATTTAAACCTTCACCTTAAATCATTTTATCTACTGACGAAAACCGCGTTAAAATCCGTTGCGTACTTTAAGAGATCTAACCGTACAGATCGGGTTGACTTTATTTCATGCTATGTTAAGATAAAAATGTCACGGGATGATATAAAAATAAAAAAAGTCGAAATAATGTTTTTATTTTTGTGTTTCTTAGTTGTTAGTCTCAGATTGCTATGACAACTTTACCCGGACTGTACGTGAGCGTTGAGGGCTCTCAACCCGAAAAGTCGAACTGTTCTATTGCCACCGTATATACTTTACAGGTTAAGAGAACAATGTGTCATATTTACTAGCCTTTTTTTTTTTTTTTTTGGTGGACTATGGATTAGTCTCGCCCCGCCAAATCGGTCCGGGGTGACGGAAAAGGCGGCGCGTGATCCCATAGACCCACCGTAAAAACTCCTCTCTCTTCGCCGTGCGAGCGGGTCACCGGGACCCGATTTTTAACTTCGGTGGCCCGCCCGGCGGTTCACCCTCGCGGGTTCCTCTCGTCGACGCCCCGACAGATTTCGCCGTCGGGGCGTCGCCCTCACGCGGTGGCCTCACGTCGGGTGACCGGACAATTCCCCGGTCTGATCACCCGAAGCCTCGGTTAGGGCGGCATCAGGCGCAGGTATTCGCGCCTGATGCCGCGGGAATCCTCCCTTGCCCGTTCCACCGCTTCCTTCTGCGAGATGACAGCCTCGCAGAAGGCGGCGACCGCGTCCCAGTTCCTGATGCTGTCGACCATCGCTCTCGCGACGGCCGGCAGCGTCAGGTCGGCACCGATGACAGCGACGAGGTCACGGCGCTGCCGCTCCCATCCCGGACACACCTCCAGCGTGTGTTGCGCCGTGTCCTCGTCACTCCTGCAGTGGTGGCAGGCCGGAGTCCACTCCCTATACATGACCCTGTGCAGGTACAACCCGAAACACCCGTGCCCCGTCAATAGCTGCACCAGCCGAAAGGTGAGGACTCCGTGCCGCCGCTCCATCCACTCTATCAATACGGGCCGGAGGGCCTCAACGGTCTCCACACCGTGCCTAGGCCTCTCCAGCCGCGTAGCCCAACGGGCGATGACGTCTCGGCGGGCATCCACGCGCCAGGTGGCTATCTCGCTCAACGATGGGGAGCCACCTTCCTCGCGCGCTGTGATAACCCGCCGGTAGAGGTCGGAGAGCATCTCCGCCTCTAGGTCCCACGGGGGTGTCCCGGCCAACAGGCACGCCGCCTCTGTCGACACCGTGCGGTACCCGCGAATGGCTCTGACCGCCATGGCTCTCTGTGGCCTCCACAGAACCGCCCTGAGCTGGGCGTTCAGAGCCCTCGCCCACACGGGTGCGCCGTACATGGCCATCGAGCGGATGACCCCCGCATACAGCCGTCGGGCCTCAAAACTGGGTCCGCCCACATTCGGCATGAGTCGAGAAAGGGCGGACGCCGCGCTGACAAGCCGGGGAGCAATCTGTCGGAAATGCTCCCGGAACCACCATCGCCCGTCGAGCACCAAGTATCTCATATGGGCCTGGATGCTGATGTGGATGGAGTTTACCACTATCGAGGCGCCGATGGGCAGCCTCACACGGGGCCCATGGAAAAGTAGGGCCTCCGTCTTGTTTAGGGCCACCCTGAGCCCCAGCGCCTCGATCCGCCTGACCATCTCCTCGGTGCCGAGAGTGGCCAGGCTAGCCGCCTCTTCGAGTGTCCTGCCCCGGGCTGTGACGAGCGTGTCGTCAGCGTAGCACACCAAGCTCAGCCCGGGGGGGAGACTCCCTCTCAACGCCCAGTCGTACCCGATGTCCCACAGAGTCGGCCCCAGAACCGACCCCTGTGGAACGCCGCACGACATGGGCGTCCGCACAATGTCCCCTGCGGGACCCGCGCAGAGGATACTGCGGCCCTCCAAATAGTCTGCCACCAGCCGCCTGAGGTACAGGGGCACTCCATGGAACCGGAGCGCCTCCCTGATGCAGCCGAATGGCAGACTATTGAATGCGTTGGCGATGTCCAACGACACCGCCAACAGCACTCCCTTCCCGGCGACGGCCTCCGCGGCCGCCTGCCTCAGGCGTAATAGGGCCCCGATGGTCGAACGCCCCCTCCGAAACCCATACTGAGCGTCCGACAGATCGGGCCCCACCTCCTCCAGGTGTCGGACGATGCGGGCAGCGAGCACACGCTCCAGCAGCTTACCCACATCGTCGAGGAGCACGATGGGCCTGTAGGCCGACGGCAAATCCGGGGACCGTCCCGGCTTTGGCAGGAGAACCAACCTCCCTTCCTTCCAGCACTCAGGGAACCGTCCAGACGTCAGACAGGCGTTGAACAGCTGCCTGAGGCGAGGCTCGAAGTGCTCGAGGAGCGACGTCAGCACCCGGACTGGAATTCCGTCCGGGCCGGGGGCCGTGGTGGCGGAACGAATCTTCGCCACGGCCGCCCCCACTTCCGACTCCGTCACGGGCGGAACACTCTCGTCGTCGTCGGCCTCCCGGTCCTGATCTGGCGGAGCCATGACCGGGGGCGTGTGTTCCGACTGCCGTGGAAACAGCTCCTCGACCACCCTACGAAGGAAGTCGGGCTGGAGGGTCTCGGTGAGGGGGGGGGCCCGCGCGCGAAGCTTGTTCAGCGCCGCGCGATATGGGCGACCCCAGGGGTCACGGTCGAGACCGTCCAGCATCTCCTGCCAACTCGCGCCCTTGGCGGCACGGATGGCCAGCCGAAAGGCAGTCCGCGCACTGCGGTACGCCTCGTACAGCTGGCCCTCCCGCTCGACGTCGCGGTGACGCCGCCGGCTGCGGGTGTAGGACCTTCAGGCACTGATACACGCCGCACGAAGGTCCGCCAGTCTTGGGGACCACCAGTAGACCCCCTGCCTCGGAGGTGGACGCCGCCGCACTCTGGGCATGGCCGCATCGCAGATCTGCGTTAACGCACTGCGAATGCGGACAGCCTCAGCGTCCACTCCGTCCGCTGGGGGTGGTGAGGACAGCCACGTGCTGACAATGGCCGCCTCCGCCAGTAGATCCCTGTCAAGACGACCCACAGCCCACCGCGGAAACGCGGGAGCTCCGTCCGCCCTGTGACCCCTACCGGGTTCCCGGGGGGAGACCTCCATCCGGATGTACCGGTGGTCCGACAGGGTCTCCGCCTCCTCCAGGACACTCCAGTTCCTCACCCGTGGCGCGACAGCGGGGCTAGCGAACGACAAGTCCACTATCGACCCGCCCTGCCGCCGCACACACGTGTTCACCGAGTCTCTGTTCAGAACACAGAGGCCCAGTGAAGCCGCCCACTCGTTGACCGCCCGCCCGCGGTCGTCCGTCGTAGGGGACCCCCACGCCGTGGATTTGGCGTTAAAGTCCCCCAGAACCAGGACGAGGCCCGGTGCCAGTCGCCGTATCGAGGCCTCCAAGGTGGTGAGTGAGGCCCCGAAATCGTCCATCCTCCTAGTGGGGGAGAGGTATACGCTGTAGAGCGTGACCCCTCCCCACTCCGCCGCGACAAATTCCTCGCCCCTATCCAAAAGGGACAAGGACGGGAAGTGCCGCTGCGTTGAGACGACGATTGCCGCGGTACCGTTTCGACTGACCACCCAATTGGGGTGATCAGGCACGGCGTACGGTTCCGCGACTACGGCTGCACCAATCGACCACTCCGCCATGGATTGCAGGAGGAGATTCTGCGCTCCGGCGGAGTGGTTGGTGTTGGCCTGCAGGAGGAGGTGCGTGGCTGGTGTACCCATTATCGGGTTGTGTCCATGACCTCCTCGCCAGCGGGCGATCGGACCGCGCTAGGAGCGGGAGCGGCCGTGGTCGTAGGGCCGCCCCGCGCCTTTGGGGCCGAAGCTGGAGGTTTGCACGCCCCAGAGCCCATGCGGTGCTTGGCGGGCTTATTGCCCGCCGCACACGCGGGGCAGTGGGGCGGGGCGGCGCAAGATGCCGCCACGTGCCCGGTCTGACCGCAGCGGAAACACAATCCGCCGCAGTCGAAGCAATTAGTGCACGTCGGTCGAGTGTGTCCGACCGCCATGCACTTGTAGCACCTCGCAGGCCGGTGCTCAAGCACGGTTACCCGCGCCGAGCTCCAGCCCACGAGGAGCCTGCCTGAGCCGGCCAGTTGCCTGACCGACTCCACCGGGCACTGCGCCCAGGCAGCACCTACGCCACCCGGACCGGGACGAATGGCACCGACCCGGACGGTGTCTATGGGACACCCGGTTTTCGAGGCAATAGCCTCCCGGATGTCTTCCACCGTCACTGAATCGTCCAAACCCGAAATGCGCATTTCGGCGCACTTGACGGGCCTGGCGATCTTGATGCCACCCTCCTCGGCGAACAAACCTCTCAGCTTCTCGGCCACGCTGTCGGCCGTCTTGGCGCCCTCGGCCCCTGGGAACTCGAGAATTCGAGCCCCCGTCCGGGCCTTGCGGGTCCTGGCTTCGACGCCTCCAATATCGGAGACGTCTAGCTCCCGCCGGGCCTTCCTCAAGACGGCCTCGTAGCTGAGGCCCTTCTCGGCCGCCTCGGGCAGCACAGTGATCACCACTGCGGCCGTCTTCGGCGACTTGAGCCCCTTGCGCGGTCTCTTCTTCTGTCCGGCTCCTGCCTGAGGAGCGGGGACCTCAGCGGCGCGCTTGGCCTCCGCTCTCCTCCTTTGGCCGCGACTCCTTCTGTCGCGTTCGGCTACCTGCCAACCCTGTTCGGGTACGGTAGTCGTGCCAGACGCGGAAGGCCTCGTCGCGGCCTCGCTGGTCGTCGCCGGCGGTGTTGTTGCGGGCGACTTCAGCGGTCCGGCAGGAGCCGGAGCCGTCTTCCTCTTCAGGGCCCTTCGGAGCTGGGCCGGGGCCTTTGGGCTTAGGCCCGGCCGCGGCCGCGGCGTAGCTCCCCACGCGGCCACCCTGACAAGGCAGCGGGGCGGGGGCTGGTGCCACATGCGGCCGCTTGTCCGCGGCGAGAGGTGGTCGGACACGTGGTTCTGGAGGCAACCTCGCCTCCAGAACGGCGAAGCGCGCATCGACGAGCTTGCCCACTGCGCCGATGATTTTGGCGAGGGCCTCGTCCGATATGCCTCCCACCTCAAACGGGGTCGGCTGAGCCTCCTTAGGGGCCCGTTCTACGGCGCCTGGCAGCTTTGGCGCCGCAGGGGCGCTAGCCGGCGGCAAGCGGTCCGCGGGGAGAGGCGTCAACCTCACCACGGGAACAGGGAGTTTCACCGCGGTGACCGCGCCAGTGTCAGCCGGCGGCGCGCGCTTCGCGGCGGCAGGCGTCTTCCTCGCCGCGGGGACGGGTGTGACGCTGACGCCATCACCCAACGTCGTCGGCGCCGCAGCGCGAGGCGGCTTTGGCGCCGCAGCGGCCGCCGAGTATCCGGCCCTGGCCGATAGCGCGGCTGGCGCGGGTGACACGAACAGCGCCACCTGCGCCTTGAGGTCGGCCACGTCTATCAACAGCTGGCGGTTTGCGCGACGCATTTCCGCCAGCATGTCGCCCAGGTTCCGGTTTCGGGTCCGCAGGCCTGACATCTCGCCTCTAAGGCGGACATTTTCGGCCTGCAGATCCGTGGCCTCGCCGGCGCGGACAGCGACCGCCGCCGCCCTTTCCATGACCGAGGTCCCTCGCCCTCTTCGGGAGGCCTGGATCTTGGGTGGAGGCATGTTGGCCACGCTCCCCTCGGTTTCGGCGCTCGAGCTGCCTCCCTTACTCAGGGGGCGCTTTCGCACCTGCGAGGGGAGGGCCTCCTCCTTCTTAGTCGCGGTCGCCGGCGGCGTCTTTGCTGCCAGACGCGCCGACGACCTAGTGGGGCCTTCACCAGCCGACCCACTGTCCTTTTTGGACGGCCCTGCGGGAATATCACCGCCCTCGTCCATTCTGACGGTAGATCCGCCGCCCTCGTCTTCGGACGGCTCTGCGACATCGCTGTCGCCCTCGTCCGTCGACGGCTCTGCTGCGAGTCTACCGTCCTTCTTCTCTTCAGCGGCGGCAGCCTCCCTGCGCGCTCGCCGCTCCTCCAGCCGCCTTTTGTGGCTCAGGCCGTTGCCCCGAGACTTTCGAGGCGACCTCCTCTTCTTCTTCTGGGCCTCCACGGTTTGTGCCGGGCCCTCGGCGGACGCCTCAAGTCCTGAGGACGAGGCGTCGTCTTGGTCAGTTTTTGATCGGCTTGACCGGGCCTTGGGGTGAGGATCGCTACAATCCCCGTCGTTATTTTTATTTAATTTATCAGCATCCATTATTGATCCCACGATTATGGGAGATACAATACGTCGACCCGGGCAGAGATCCCTTTACCCGGGCAAGCCTACATTTACCAACCAGGGGGTCAGCCGGTACCCTGGCTGGAGCGTGCTAAGAACAGAACAACCCATCTGCCATGCATCTTCTCGCCGCACGCCAGAACTTAAGATTCTGGGTAATTTCCGAGTCCGAATGTTACTTCGAACTCTTTATAGAGGTTGTCTTCCTCGCGGTCCGGGCGGTTAAGCCAAGACCCTCGCTCCTGAAACTAAGACAAGCAAAGAATCAGGTTTACGATGTGTGGGCGGTGGCATGTGCCTGCCCAGCCCTCAAATGAATGAGTGACTGAGCCCGTCCCAATATTTCGCGTCCTATAACCTCTACTACGACTGTAGTAGAGTGAGGAGCGAAATCGCGCAGATATTCGCTACGGACGACAGTACAACAGAAGAACTGGGGACCGCCGCCCGCACTCAGGGTACACCGCGTGGAGGTTTCTGGGATAGTACCCCTCATATTTACTAGCCTGTGGTATTCGTATAAATCGACTGAGGATGCACCTAGAAAAGGCGTATCACTTGCAGTTGACGCTGATGATGATAAAATAAATATTAAAATCATACATTTCGTTACCAAGTCTAATATACAATTCACATTTCAACAGTTTGGCACAACATTTCATTCACAGATAGCAATTGGAAACAAATAACTAAAGCAATTTATATCTATCGGCATAAAAAGCAAACATTTTCAGCATATATTTATAAAAATATTTCTAAGAACCACATTATTTACATACCCGCTAATACTTCCTTAACGATAGACGTATAGACATACATACAAACATAAGTATTTTAATTTGCTAATTAATTGAATGTGATTTCAACAACTGGTTGAAATATTTTGAACGTTGGTAGGTGTGATAAATAGTAAAATAAACAAACTGAATTGTTTCTTTTATTTAACTATTTAGTTTTTACGTCATTTGAAAGTAATGGAAGAATAATTTATTACTACCACACCTATTCTTGCTAGAGAATATAATAGATTGCATAAGTTTGATAAGTGAACACTTAAGTGACGTTGGGTATTTATAAAACCCGATTACGAAGCGAAAAATGATGTCACAAGTGGGATTCGAACCCGCGCCTATTGGGATTCCGGCCCAATCGTAGTGCCACTACACCACCGTGACTTATTGTAGGACATGCAAATTTAGCTTCGTATCATATTTACGTCTTAAGGTGACGGTATGCTATCTACCCGACAATGTTTACACATTGTTATAGGCTTAATACTTCAAACTTTACAGTTAGAATTGTATTAAACGATGACACAACCTTGTTATTTAAATTACTGAAATTTAGCATTTAATATGCTTAATTATTTATAAAACCCGATTACGAAGCGAAAAAACGACGATGGGTAGTTTTGGGATGAGGAAAAAACGCACTGAAATTCCGTGACTACGACGTCACATTCGTCATCTCAGCCATTGAGGTCGACAGTGACAAGTCGTCAATAGTTACGTTTGTGACATGTCAAGTTAATCTGACTGAATGGCGTAATTTATTATTTATTTAGTGTTGAGTTTCATATCCTTATGTTATTAAATTGTTTTTCCTTTTTTTCACTAACAGTTTTTGACTGTTTAAAATGCATAAGTATTGGGATGGGTTTTGTGCATGATTTTTTTAGTATGTGGTATTTATTCAGTACTTCTGTTTCTTATTATTATAATAGAATATTATAAAGGAATTCATATTATATTTGTACAATTCACACCCTTTTCTACTCATGGACGTGGTGAAAGATGACTAAGGGATATAATATTCAGGTGACATCTTATATATGAGCAGGGAAACTCGTTATGACTAAGCTGTTTCACTAACGTGATGTAATGGAGGAGACCCGTACTTAGCAGTGGGATGTATGTGTGCTGAGATGATGGTATAAAAATTTTACTTAAAGTTTATGAAACTAAGAACTTTTCCACTTTGATCTATGGTATTAAGTAATATTTTTTGGAGTTTACTCCTTAAGAATCGATTTTCATATAAGGCGCCCGGTATGAGAAAAATTTGAGGAGTAAAATCTAGTGATCGAATGACCTCGTTACGTTTTTGGTGCGCAACCTATTCTGCGCACCTTTCACTTTCCTTCACTGAACAGTTTTAATAAATTACTGAAATTTAGCATTTAATATGCTTAATTATTATATAATATAATATTATTCATTTCGTAATCGGATTTTAGTTTTAATAAATGTAAAAAAAAAATATATATATTATTTTTAGTCAGATGAGCTTTTTTGCGCCTGTTTTGATAATCGTACTTAAGGAGTAAACTCCAGTCGTGCGTCGGAGCTGACACACACACTTTTTTTATTGCCTGTTATATACATGAATGTGTATTTTTTTTATTGCTTATGGTTGTAATCGAGCAAGCAGTACACATAATGTTGCTATCGCCGATGGACGTTTTGCAATATCAGGAGGTACAGTTAGGCTGCTGCTTACCAATGAAAATGCCAAACTCACCCAAAAAGTTGGACTCTCTTGCTCATCGAACGAAGCGCAACAGCTCATTGCCACTACTCAGAAGTCGATTTTCTGCGAGAGTGTGATACTACAAAAAACTGTCAACATAGTGGCTCTACTACTAATTAAGATCTTCTTCATTTTGTTATGAGCGATATTATTGAGGAAAAGACCGAGATCCTCCCCGAGGGAGGGGATGTTGCTCAAGAAGAGGGTACCCCTCAGGGGGTATTCCGTCGGGCCAGCCACTGACGACAAGTTCACGCTGCACCGGTGGCCGGTCCAACGACGAAGGCGAGCTTCACGGGTGGGTTACGGGTGTGCATGCTTACGCCACTCTGTCGCCCCGGACGGAGTGGTGCGAGGAAAGCGACGACCGTAGACCACCCCACAAAAAAAAATGGGCGATATTATTGACCTTATAGTAATATTTACATATGAACGAGGCTATTTCTTTCTATTATAAGATAGTTTCAAATTATTAGTGATATATATATATATACTATGCAATATAACAAAAATAACTTATAGATTAATTTTATCCTACAGATGAGAAACTCTTAAATGCTTCACGGTCATTTAAAAATTTAATGTATTTTATATAAATACTTGAAAGGTGTAAAACTAATTTATTATTAGCTTTTTATCTTGTACTTCAAACAACGATTGATGTTGGTAGGCAACTTGTACTAAATGTACTAAAGAATACCTTTTCTCATATAAATCTTTTCTTTTTATTATAAATACTGGAACTCGATTACGCATTAAGTAATACTTAACAGAAATAATTAAAGAAAAAGTTCTTTAAACGATTTTTTTCTCAAAAAAATATGCTCGACTGCAAGACTAATTTATGTGGTGACGGAGTAAGAATACAGTTTATCACCCACTATCTTACCCGTGGGTGATCGTAAGAGACGACTAAGGTATATAAAACTCATATAATATCTATTCAAGAAAAGGAAAACTCGAAACAAAACCCTATACCAACACGTCTGACCAGCATGGTATAGTAAGTTAAACCCAACAATGGGACATTTATGAGCTGAGATGATGATGATCGATTGCACAGATAGCGTAGTAGTTAAAATAACGACATTCCATGCCAGTGCAATGGGTTCGATTCCTATATAGGACGCTATATACCAAGTGCAATTAACAATTAATTTCGTAACGACGACGTAAGAGAGCGAGTAGGTATGAAAGAGAGTATTAGTGTAAAGATGCGAAAGGGTATGCTCCGATGGTTTAGACATGTGAAAAGAATGCCGAACGAACGTCTGGTTAAGAAGATATACAATGTGAAAGTGGAAGGATGCAGGTACCGGGGAGACCAAGACTAACCTACCTAGACCAGATCGGTCATGTACTAAAGGAAGGTGGAGTCAAGAGTCTCCGAAACCGGCGAGCGTGTATGAAGAGAATTGTGAATGTTGAGGAAGCGAGTAAAGTATGCAAGGATAGAGTTCTCTGGCACTCTGTTCTCTCTGACTACCCTGCAAAGGACATGGCGTGATGGTATGTATGTATGCAATTAACAAACTGTTGTTCTGAGTCTGGGTGTAATTTGTCTACATTAATTATATGTTTGTAAAGTCCACCGCAATACAAGGATTATTCACTCCTTATTTTGTCATTTTATTTAAAGGCTGTCTTTATATGAAACGACAAAAAAGGTTTGATTTAGCGGATTATTTTTGTACACTGTTTCCTTATTTCCTTAACCTGCTTAATGTGATGCTGATGACGAATTTGGCAACACTTCACAAACATCAGAAAAATTCAAGCGAATGCGTAATGAATAAATTATTATTATTATATTATTATTGAGTTGCCATGTTTAAAATCGTGTTGCAATCTATTTTTATTACATTTGGAAGTTGGGAGAATTTTTAGTCCGTATAATATTGTTTGTCACTAAGAGATATAAATCGCATATAATATCTATGCAAGGGAAGGTAAACTCGAAACAAAACCCTATACCAACACTTCTGACCAGCGTGGTATAGTGAGTTAATTTCCCTCCTATTACGGAGAAGGCCCGAGCCCAACATGTATGTGGCTGTGATGATGATGATCATAATGATGATGATGATAATATTATTGGTCAGAATCCAATAATCTCTTGAGCTTGTAAGGCCCGGATCACAGTACTATCTAACTCTTTGCTACCCCACTGGCTGTATATCTGTGACGTCATTGCATCTTGAATTACATTACCACTTTCCATCAGTTGGCATGTTATTGTAATAAAGAATGATATGCATCGATGCATTAACTCGTATGCGCATGTTAATGCACTTCTTGTATATTTTTGTCATCAACTAAATAAAGTATATCGATTCGCAATCTTGTTCCAATTCCATCGCCCGTCACTCGATCAATGCACTGTTTTAATGCAGTACATTAACCCTGTTGTTACTATATATATACACTTAACTTATCCGTGTGGTGACGGAGTAAGAATACAATTCACCACCCCGTATCTTACCCGTGGGTGATCGTAAGAGACGACTAAGAGACGTAAAATGAATACAAAATCTATGCAAGGGAAGGTTTTGAAACAAAACCCTCACCTGACCAGCATGGTATAGTACGTTAATTTCCCTTCCATCACTGAGGAGGCTCAAGCCCAACAATGGGAAAATACATATATAAGCTGAGATGATGATGATATACTTAAATCTGCAAAAATATATTATATTGTGATGATGATGTGTGAATTATGACGATTACAACTATTACAACTTTTTGAATCGTTATATCTCAAAAATGGTGGCTCGTAGGAAAAAAAGTATTGATACATTTTTTTTAGATAATTTTATGATCCACAATCTTTGTTTGAAGTATTTTTATGATAAAACTTATCGTTTTGCTGAAAATCGCGAGAAACTTATTTTTTTAACCTTTGACCTTGATTTTTTTTTTCCGTACAGGAGAAAGATTTTAAAATTTAAAGAATTTAAAGAACTTTAAAATTTTTAATCATATTTTAAATAATCTTACTGATTTTCATCTTGTTGGGAATTTATGTAGCATTACTCTTATTTTTTGGTCTAATTTGACCGGACTATACTGCAAGCATTGTAAACGAACAGCTATGTTTAGCACTACGTCGAGAATGACACGATTTTTCAAAAGTATTTTTCTTACATTTTCATTTATGGCATTGACTAATAGTAAATGATAAATAATATAAAAAATATGAGGCGTGCACTTTTGGATTTTTCAAATTATTTTGTTATATACCTCAACAAACAACTTGAAGGAATTTTTGTATAGCGCAGGACTTAAAAAGCATACAACTAAAGGGACAAATTACACCCAGACTCAGACAGCAATCTATGGATCACACAGAATATTTTCCTGTGAATTGACCCTGGGAATTGACGCCGCGACGCTTGGGACGGTAGGTTGGTATCTAAACGCTATGCTATCTATGTTATAGAATTAATCAAATATATATAGACTATAGCCTGACAAAAAAAGATATTACTACATATGCAAACATATCTTATTCTAATTACGTTATTCCATAAGAAAATGTAGTGTAAAAGTCTGCTTTTTTATGGTCTGTACACACGCCGTCCACGCCGTCCAGGCCAGCGAATGGGTGGCGAGTGGCCCCATACCCACCGTATTCCCTCCCCATCGCCATTGGGCCGGCCACTGATACCGCTTTCTTGACATCCGTGGCCAGCCCGGTGAGTTACAATTTCGGGTACCAAATCAAATCAAATCAAAATCATTTATTATGCATAAACGCTGTAGGAGCACTTACATATTGTTAATATTACAATTTTTTTTTTAATTAATTTAAATTACTACCGGATCGGAAAGCGACCACAAACTGAGAAGAAACGCAGCCGGCAGGAAACTCCGTGGGCTCATCATTTTTTAAATTATATATTTTTACGAAACCAACCCCCGTTGACGCCCTCGGTGACGAACTATACCGCGATCCAGTCAGCCGCGACCTAGGCTAGGGTGGCATCAGGCGCAGGTACTCGCACCTGCATCACCCCAGGCGCCGGCGACGGAGCGAGTCACCGAAAAAAGAGTGAAGAGACGACAGTTTCGCAGGAGGTGGCAACCGCAACCTAGTTCCTGACGCTATCGAGCATTAGCGCTTTAGCGATGGTTGGCAGCGCCAGGTCGGCATGGATGTCTTTCTTTCAATAGTGGTATCTCTTAATATTTCTCCGGTGGTTATTATTTGGTTTCGTAGTTATCTATTCGGGCGTTGACAACGAGTTCATTTAAATGACAATTATTCTCCATGGTCTTATATTTCCACTGGTGTACCACAGGGTTGCCTCGAAAACCGGGTGTCCCATAGACACCGTCCGGGTTGGTGCCATTCGTCCCGGTCCGGGTGGCGTAGGTGCTGCCTGGGCGCAGTGCCCGGTGGAGTCAGTCAGGTAACTGGCCGGCTCAGGCAGGCTCCTCGTGGGCTGGAGCTCGGCGCGGGTAACCCTGCTTGAGCACCGGCCTGCGAAGTGCTATAAGTGCATGGCGGTCGGACATACTCGACCAACGTGCACTAATTGCTTCGACTGCGGCGGATTGTGTTTCCGCTGCGGTCAGACCGGGCATGTGGCGGCATCTTGCGCCGCCCCGCCCCACTGCCTCGCGTGTGCGGCGGGCAATAAGCCCGCCAAGCACCGCATGGGCTCTGGGGCGTGCAGACCTCTAACTTCGGCCCCAAAGGGGTGGGGCGGCCTTTCGACCACGGCCGCTCCCGCTTCTAGCGCGGCCCGATCGCCCACTGGCGAGGCGGAGGTGATGGATACGGCCCACTAATGGCTGCAGAATCCATTCACCTCCTGCAGGCCAACACCAACCACTCCGCCGGTGCGCAGGATCTCCTCCTGCAATCCATGGCGGAGTGGTCGATTGGTGCAGCCGTAGTCGCGGAACCGTACGTCGTGCCTGATCGCCCCAATTGGGTGGTCAGCCGAAACGGAACTGCGGCAATCGTCATCTCAACGCAGCGGCACTTCCCGTCCTTATCCCTTTTGGATAGGGGCGAAGAATTTGTCGCTGCGGAATGGGGAGGGGTCACACTGTACAGCGTTTACCTCTCCCCTAACAGGAGAATGGACGATTTCAGGGCCTCCCTCACCACCTTGGAGGCTTCGATACGGCGACTGGCACCGGGCCTCGTCCTGGTCCTGGGGGACTTCAACGCCAAATCCACGGCGTGCTACCTCCGAGGCAGGGGGTCTACTGGTGGTCCCCAAGACTGGCGGACCTTCGCGCGGCGTGTATCAGTGCCCGAAGGTCCTACACCCGCAGCCGGCGGCGTCATCGCGACGCTGAGTGGGAGGGCCAGCTGTACGAGGCGTACCGCAGTGCGCGGACTGCCTTTCGGCTGGCCATCCGAGTCGCCAAGGATGCGAGTTGGCAGGAGATGTTGGACGGTCTCGACCGTGACCCCTGGGATCGCCCGTATGGCGCGTCGCTGAACAAGCTTCGCGCGCAGGCCCCTCCCCCTCACCGAGACCCTCCAGCCCAACTTCCTCTGTAGGGTGATCGAGGAGCTATTTCCACGGCAGTCGGGACACACGACCCCGGTCATGGCTTCGCCTGATCAAGACCGGGAGGCCGACGACGAGAGTGTTCCACCCGCGACGGAGTCGGAAGTGGGGGCGGCAGTGGCGCGGATTCGCTCCGCCACCACGGCCCCCGGCCCGGACGGAATACCAGTCCGGGTGTTGACGTCGCTCCTCGAGCACTTCGAGCCTCGCCTCAGGCAACTGTTCAACGCCTGTCTGACGTCTGGACGGTTCCCTGAGTGCTGGAAGGAGGGGAGGTTGGTTCTCCTGCCAAAGCCGGGACGGCCCCCGGATTTGCCGTCGGCCTACAGGCCTATCGTGCTTCTCGACGATGTGGGTAAGCTGTTGGAGCGTGTCCTCGCTGCCCGCATCGTCTGATACTTGGAGGAGGTGGGGCCCGATCTGTCGGACGCTCAATATGGGTTTAGGAGGGGGCGTTCGACCATCGGGGCCCTGCTACGCCTGAGGTAGACGGCCGCGGAGGCTGTCGCCGGCAAGGGAGTGCTGTTGGCGGTGTCGCTGGACATCGCCAATGCATTCAATAGTCTGCCATTCAGCTGCATCAGGGAGGCGCTCCGGTTCCATGGAGTGCCCCTGTACCTCAGGCGGCTGGTGGCAGACTATTTGGAGGGGCGCAGTATCCTCTGCGCGGGTCCCGCAGGGGACATTGTGCGGACGCCCATGTCGTGCGGTGTTCCACAGGGGTCGGTTCTGGGGCCGACTCTGTGGGACATCGGGTACGACTGGGCGTTGAGAGGGAGTCTCCCCCCTGGGCTGAGCTTGGTGTGCTATGCTGACGATACGCTCGTCACAGTCCGGGGCAGGACACTCGAAGAGGCGGCGAGCCTGGCCACTCTCGGCACCGAAGAGATGGTCAGGCGAATCGAGGCGCTGGGGCTCAGGGTGGCCTTAAATAAGACGGAGGCCCTATTATTCCATGGGCCACGCGTAAGGCTGCCAACCAGCGCCTCGTTAGTCGTCAACTCCATCCAGATCAACATCCAGGCCCATATGAAGTACTTGGGTCTGGTGCTCGACGGGCGATGGTGGTTCCGGGAGCATTTCCGACAGATTGCTCCCCGGCTGGTCGGCGCGGCGTCCGCCCTTTCTCGGCTCATGCCGAATGTGGGCGGACCCAGTTTCGAGGGCCGACGGCTGTATGCGGGGGTCATCCGCTCGATGGCCATGTACGGCGCACCCGTGTGGGCGAGGGCTCTGAACGCCCAGCTCAGGGCGGTTCTGTGGAGGCCACAGAGAGCCATGGCGGTCAGAGCCATTCGCGGGTACCGCACGGTGTCGACAGAGGCGGCGTGCCTATTGGCCGGGACACCCCCGTGGGACCTAGAGGCGGAGATGCTCTCCGACCTCTACCGGCGGGTTACTGCGCGAGGAGGGTGGCTCCCCATCGTTGAGCGAGATAGCCACCTGGCGCGAGGACGCCCGCCGAGACGTCATCGCCCGTTGGGTTACGCGGCTGGAGAGGCCTAGACACGGTATCGTGACCGTCGAGGCCTTCCGGCCCGTATTGATGAAATGGATGGAGCGGCGGCACGGGGTCCTCACCTTCCGACTGGTGCAGGTGTTGACGGGGCACGGGTGCTTCGGGAAATACCTGCACACGGTCGTGTACAGGGAGTGGACTCCGGGCTGCCATCATTGCAGTAGTGACGAGGACATGGCGCAACATACGCTCGAGGAATGCTCGGGCTGGGACGGGCAGCGCCGCGACCTCGTCGCTATTATCGGTGCCGAACTGACGCTGCCAGCTGTCGCGAGGGCGATGGTCGACAACGTCAGGAATTGGGACGCGGTCGCCGCCTTCTGCGAGGCTGTCATCTCGCGGAAGGAGGCGGCGGAACGAGTCAGGGAGGACTCCCGCGACCCGGGCCGCCGCCAGCGGCCGTGGCGGCGCAGGCGCGAATACCTGCGCCTGATGCCGCCCTAACCCAGGCCTCGTGTGATCGGACCGGGGAATTGTCCGGTCACCCGACGCGAGGCCATCGCGTGAGGGCGACGCCCCGACGGCGAAATCTGTCGGGGCGTCGACGAGAGGAACCCGCGAGGGTAAACCGCCGAGCGGACTACCGAAGACAAAGATCGGGTACCGGTGGTCCGCTCGCATGGGGTCACGCGCCGCCTTCTCCGTCACCCCGGACCGATTTGACGGGGTGAGATGCACCCATAGCCCACCAATAAAAAAAAAAAAAAAAAAAAGCGTGGCATTTTATCCCCTTTATTATTCTTTATTTATATTAATTCTAATAAACTTGATTCTTCCTATGCTGATGATTTGCAAATTTACTACCAAGAATCCGCAGAAAATTTAGATCAAGCTATTTCTATCATTAACAAAGACTTGTCCAGATTGCTGCTTTGGGCAGAAAGTTATGGGCTTAAAGTTAATACTGCTAAGACTCAAGCGATCATAATTGGTAGCTCTCGACTTACGACTAAAATCAATTGGTTGGTGCTTCCCCGAGTAATATTTAATGGCGTAAATATTCCTCTCTCTAAATGCGTTAATAATTTAGATGTGTTCATCAATAATACATTGTCATGGAAAATTCAGATACAAAATGTTAGTCGCAAAATGTTCTTTTCTGCTGCATCTATAAAAGACTTCGCAACTTCCTTTCAACTACAACTAAAATTGCTCTAGCACAGTCCATACTTCTTCCTATTTTTGACTACGCTGACGCCAGCTATCTTGGTTTAACCGAAATTCAACTTGACAAACTTGAACGCCTACAAAATATCTGTATTAGATTTGTTTTTGGTTTACGTAAATATGATCATGTTTCTGAATTACGTACGCGGCCAAATGGTTCCCAATTCGCCTTAGACGGAATACTCACATCCTTTGTCTTCTTTATAACATTCTTTTTAATTCCGCTTCACCACCGTATCATAAAAACCGCTTTGCATTTCTCCATTATAGAACGTACGTATACTCATGCGTTTAGAATATTTTCTCGCGAATAAGTTAAGAATATATTATATGGATTTTTACGATAGCTTCAAATAAGTATGTTTATCTAAGAATTACATTGTACAAATAAAAATAAAGCAGATCGTTCGGTGACTAACTCACTCGGTTGCATACTTTCAATCTTGTAACAACTCTCACTCGCCAGACCTCATATATCACCTGGTCGTGATCTAAGTAGTTGAGTCCTTTGGATTCTTAACCCCGAAAATAGTGACATATATTAATTCCTAAACACTGTAATAAAATGTCTTCGACTTTATTGCGAAATCTAATACGTCCTGCCATTTTAGCTTAATATAGAACAAGTGTTACGAACTATTAATATGAAGATCGTATTAGTTAATAGTTTTATCAAGTGCGACCAGTACGAGGTAAATGGTTTCATGGCACAAACAGACCAATATATTTGAAAAAGATTTGTGAAATTGAATTATATTACTGTTATGGTAAGGTTGAATTTTGTGTCCAGCTTTTATTTGGTGATTTAGGTAGTGGAAGGGTGTGTCGAACTTTTGTATGCAATATGTTTACTTATTTACATTGATATATCCTGTGTATTTTTTTTTCTTGTAGAATTAAGAATTTTGTTTTCTTTTGGATTTTTATATGTCTTTTTTTGTTTATTTTGATAATTCCTGTCCAAAGTCTCTTAAAAATATGCGATTAAAAATATTTGAAAGATAGACAGAAGCGAATACTTTTTAAGATAGACAGAAGATAATGGACATTTGAATATAGTGATTTTTTTTCTATTTCCATTATGACAAAAATAATATTTTTTTTACGATAATAATCATGTCAATTGTGTAGCAACCTTGTCTTCCATGAACTGCCACTAAGACAGAATCTGAAAGTAAATTCCATAAAATCGCGAGCAACCCTTTAATATTAGAGGGAATCTCCACGGGAATGCCACTCAAAATGGTATAGTACCATGCCACCTACTTCCAACGGCTCAATGTGCCTTTTTATATGTCGTCAGTCTACTTATTGGAGGAAAAACAGAGGATAATATTCTACAATGAGTATGGATTGTAAATTCATTAATTATCATTTATCTCAGCTCATATATGTCCCACTGTTGGGCTCGGGCCTCCTCTGTAATGGGAGGCCAGTTAACCTACTATAGGTACCGCGCTGGTCAGACGTGTTGTTATTATAGGGTTTTGTTTCGAGTTTTCCTTCACTTGCATAGATGTTATATGAGTTTTATATCCCTAAGTCGTCTCTTACCATCACCCACGAGTAAGATAGGGTGGTGAATTATATTCTTACTTCGTCACTACACAGATTATCATTATGTTGCACCAAAGTAAAAATACAGAGCTCATCATCACTTTCTTGCTTTTATCTTAAGAATCGATTAAAAATTATCCGAAGTATATTCGTGCGGAATAATATGAAGGATATACGGGGTTAAAGAACATGAAAACGTAAATCCTGTTTGGTTTATTAATTGCTTTCATCATGAATATGACACGTAAGCTGGATACGTTCTTTGTAGTAGCACTTAGGGCCCTTAACCAGATAAAAGCACAGCAACAGCGTGACAACTTGCCCTTAATCTATTTGCCAACCGATATTAACTGATTTTGTAATTGAAAAGTAGGTTTCATCATCCAACAAGGAGGAGAAGGGGATATAGAATTATAGATACTAAAATACACGAAGAAAATATTAATATATTCTTTATTCTACGGTGAATATCATCATCATTCATCATTTCAGCTCATATATGTCCCACTGTTAGGCTCGAGCCTCCTTCATAATGGAAGGGTAATTGACCTACTATACCACCCTGGTCAGACGTGTTGGTATAGGATTCTGTTTCGAGTTTTCTTTCTCTCGCATAGATGCCCATAGGTAAGATAGGGGGTGGTGAATTGTATTCTTACTCCGTCACCACACGGTGAATATCAATATTGTAGATATATTGCATATAACTGATTAGTTGAGAATTTCATGTTATTAACGAGAACGAAAACCAAGACACATACGGTTAGAATAATTTACGACGCCACAGATGAACTGACCGCCATTACATTCTGGCTCTTTCGTTACGTTTTGGCACTGGTTCAATTCCCAGATGAATAAATTGTGATGAGCATCTGATATTGTAAGCTTTGAATGAATGTTATATTATGCAATTAGAAAAAAATATAGAATGTTGACATAAATTTTACGACTTGTGTTTTTTTTTTATCATTACACTACTACATACATACATCATCACGCCATATCCTTTTTTTTGCTCGTGGATGTCATAAAAGACGACTAAGAGCCTAACGACCTGGGCAAACTCCATCTATCATGCCGTTTGGTCAACAATTACATTCCTCAAAAGGGTTGACGTATGGCAGGCGGCCAGTCATAAAACTATTGCCAATAACTTTTACAATATGTACTATGTAAGAAGAGTACATATTGTATCGACCCCAAGTAATAAGGATAAGAGTAGGAGAATGATGATTTATAAAAAAACACAAATACTTGCGTCGCAACGGATTTCACAAATAAACAACAAACAAAGCCAAACTAAGAACAATTATAAATGAATTAAACAAAAAAAAAACCTTCCTGTGTGGGAATCGAAACAATAATACTCGGAATGAATAGCCACTATTTAGATGAGACTATGCCATCATAAAAACAAAAGATAAAACAAGAAAATAATGCAACAATATAAAATTTTATGAAAAAAAAAAGCATATAGGTACATTCAGCAAAAATATTACAATACATATCTTGTTGATAATAATAATGATATATCATTAATTTAATAAGTACAGCTGTTCTTCGCTTTACGATCTGCTTCAATTCTGTTTTAATTATAGTTGAAAACAAAATAAAATATTATTCGAATTCGGACTGTTATAATAACGTAATGATAAAATTAATATTGCCGTCAGATTCTGGATTGCTACAGAACTTTTTTTTTTTTTTTTTTTGGTGGACTATGGATGCGTCTTGTGAGTCTCGCAAGTCTTGCAACTCTCGCTGTTAGAATAACACAGAGTCACTTGTTTTGATAGATTTTTTTTTTATTGCTTATAGTGGCAAACGAGCTAGCATCACACCTGATGGGAAGTGACACAGCAGCCCATGGACCTTTGCTATACCATGGTATAGCTAGGCCGCTGCCTACCAATACAATCCCCAAATCCACCCAGTTGGGCTTCCGGCTCTCTCGCTCATCGAGCGAAGCGCAATAGCATATTGCCATTACTGATACGTCGATCTTCAGCGAGAGTGTGGTGGTCCCGGACGGACCGGTCCGCGGCTGTAGACAGAAAACTGCCAACAGCGTGGTCATACCACTTAAAATGAAATGAAGAAATGAAAAATCCAAGTAAATTAATGAAATTCCATTCATTTAGTGGCACTAACTGTAGAACTATCAATAATTAGGTACATATCACTGAACGGGAGTAGAGCTATAATCACACCTATCTATCATGAGACTGTTTAAAATATCATCAAATAATTTCCCGCGTACTGGTATGAAGAATATAAAATGTTGACAATCCTTTCTTTGCCAAAGGTATCGTTAAATGCTGTCTAAGAAAGCAATGAGAGACTGTTGCAGCGATTCTTGGTTTTGTATTTGGGCAACATAGCATGCTAGAACTCATCATCATCATCACAGCCCATGAATATCCCACTGTTGGGCTCGGGCCTCCTCGGTAATCGGAGGCAAATTAACCTACTATACCGCGCTGGTCAGACGTGTTGGTATAGGGTTTTGTTTCGAGTTTTACTTCTCTTGCCTATGCATTTATCTATATATTATATGCGTTTTATATCCCTTAGTCGTCTCTTACGATCACCCACAGGTAAGATAGGGGGTGGTGAATTGTATTCTTACTCCGTCACCACACGGATTAGCATGCAAGAATTATTAAATTTAAAATATACATAAATAAACATCATATTGACAAATAATTTTCAAGTATTGTCTTCTATTTTAACAACATAGTATAATAAGGAACTAAAGCTGTGTGGTAGCGGTTACGAATATTACCAACCCTTACTTTGCTCGTGAATGTCGTAAAAGACGACTAAGAGCTTTATATCGACCTGGACTAACTCCACCTGATGCTGTTTGGTCAACAATTACATTCCCAAGGAGGGTTAAAGTCAGGCAGGCGGTTGATCATAAAATTATTGCCTTTGCAATATGTACGAGTACATAGGCATTACGTCGACCCCAAGTAATTTATTTGCGTTCGGGGCCTCACTCACCACCTTGGAGGCCTCGATAGGGCGACTGGCACCGGGCCTCGTCCTGGTTCTGGGGGACTTTAACGCCAAATCCACGGCGTGGGGGTCCCCTACGACGGACGACCGCGGGCGGGCGGTCAACGAGTGGGCGGCTTCACTGGGCCTCTGTGTTCTGAACAGAGGCTCGGTGAACACGTGCGTGCGGCGGCAGGGCGGGTCGATAGTGGACTTGTCGTTCGCTAGCCCCGCTGTCGCGCCACGGGTGAGGAACTGGAGTGTCCTGGAGGAGGCGGAGACCCTGTCGGACCACCGGTACATCCGGATGGAGGTCTCCCCCCGGGAACCCGGTAGGGGTCACAGGGCGGACGGAGCTCCCGCGTTTCCGCGGTGGGCTGTGGGTCGTCTTGACAGGGATCTACTGGCGGAGGCGGCCATTGTCAACACGTGGCTGTCCTCACCACCCCCAGCGGACGGAGTGGACGCTGAGGCTGTCCGCATTCGCAGTGCGTTAACGCAGATCTGCGATGCGGCCATGCCCAGAGTGCGGCGGCGTCCACCTCCGAGGCAGGGGGTCTACTGGTGGTCCCCAAGACTGGCGGACCTTCGTGCGGCGTGTATCAGTGCCCGAAGGTCCTACACCCGCAGCCGGCGGCGTCACCGCGACGTCGAGCGGGAGGGCCAGCTGTACGAGGCGTACCGCGGTGCGCGGACTGCCTTTCGGCTGGCCATCCGTGCCGCCAAGGGCGCGAGTTGGCAGGAGATGCTGGACGGTCTCGACCGTGACCCCTGGGGTCGCCCATATCGCGCGGCGCTGAACAAGCTTCGCGCGCGGGCCCCCCCCTCACCGAGACCCTCCAGCCCGACTTCCTTCGTAGGGTGGTCGAGGAGCTGTTTCCACGGCAGTCGGAACACACGCCCCCGGTCATGGCTCCGCCAGATCAGGACCGGGAGGCCGACGACGACGAGAGTGTTCCGCCCGTGACGGAGTCGGAAGTGGGGGCGGCCGTGGCGAAGATTCGTTCCGCCACCACGGCCCCCGGCCCGGACGGAATTCCAGTCCGGGTGCTGACATCGCTCCTCGAGCACTTCGAGCCTCGCCTCAGGCAGCTGTTCAACGCCTGTCTGACGTCTGGACGGTTCCCTGAGTGCTGGAAGGAAGGGAGGTTGGTTCTCCTGCCAAAGCCGGGACGGTCCCCGGATTTGCCGTCGGCCTACAGGCCCATCGTGCTCCTCGACGATGTGGGTAAGTTGCTGGAGCGTGTGCTCGCTGCCCGCATCGTCCGACATCTGGAGGAGGTGGGGCCCGATCTGTCGGACGCTCAGTATGGGTTTCGGAGGGGGCGTTCGACCATCGGGGCCCTACTACGCCTGAGGCAGGCGGCCGCGGAGGCCGTCGCCGGGAAGGGAGTGCTGTTGGCGGTGTCGTTGGACATCGCCAATGCATTCAATAGTTTGCCATTCGGCTGCATCAGGGCGGCGCTCCGGTTCCATGGAGTGCCCCTGTACCTCAGGCGGCTGGTGGCAGACTATTTGGAGGGCCGCAGTATCCTCTGCGCGGGTCCCGCAGGGGACATTGTGCGGACGCCCATGTCGTGCGGCGTTCCACAGGGGTCGGTTCTGGGGCCGACCCTGTGGGACATCGGGTACGACTGGGCGTTGAGAGGGAGTCTCCCCCCCGGGCTGAGCTTGGTGTGCTACGCTGACGACACGCTCGTCACAGCCCGGGGCAGGACACTCGAAGAGGCGGCGAACCTGGCCACTCTCGGCACCGAGGAGATGGTCAGGCGGATCGAGGCGCTGGGGCTCAGGGTGGCCCTAAACAAGACGGAGGCCCTACTTTTCCACGGGCCCCGTGTGAGGCTACCCATCGGCGCCTCGATAGTGGTAAACTCCATCCACATCAGCATCCAGGCCCATATGAGGTACTTGGGTCTGGTGCTCGACGGGCGATGGTGGTTCCGGGAGCATTTCCGACAGATTGCTCCCCGGCTTGTCGGCGCGGCGTCCGCCCTTTCTCGACTCATGCCGAACGTGGGCGGACCCAGTTTCGAGGGCCGACGGCTGTATGCGGGGGTCATCCGCTCGATGGCCATGTACGGCGCACCCGTGTGGGCGAGGACTCTGAACGCCCAGCTCAGGGCGGTTCTGTGGAGGCCACAGGGAGCCATGGCGGTCAGAGCCATTCGCGGGTACCGCACGGTGTCGACAGAGGCGGCGTGCCTGTTGGCCGGGACACCCCCGTGGGACCTAGAGGCGGAGATGCTCTCCGACCTCTACCGGCGGGTTATCACAGCGCGCGAGGAAGGTGGCTCCCCATCGTTGAGCGAGATAGCCACCTGGCGCGTGGATGCCCGCCGAGACGTCATCGCCCGTTGGGCTACGCGGCTGGAGAGGCCTAGGCACGGTGTGGAGACCGTTGAGGCCCTCCGGCCCGTATTGATAGAGTGGATGGAGCGGCGGCACGGAGTCCTCACCTTTCGGCTGGTGCAGGTATTGACGGGGCACGGGTGTTTCGGGTTGTGCCTGCACAGGGTCGTGTATAGGGAGTGGACTCCGGCCTGCCACCACTGCAGGAGTGGCGAGGACACGGCGCAACACACGCTGGAGGTGTGTCCGGGATGGGAGCGGCAGCGCCGTGACCTCGTCGCTGTCATCGGTGCCGACCTGACGCTGCCGGCCGTCGCGAGGGCGATGGTCGACAGCATCAGGAACTGGGACGCGGTCGCCGCCTTCTGCGAGGCTGTCATCTCGCAGAAGGAAGCGGCGGAACGGGCAAGGGAGGATTCCCGCGCCCCGGGCCGCCGCCAGCGGCCGGGGCGGCGCAGGCGCGAATACCTGCGCTTGATGCCGCCCTAACCGAGGCTTCGGGTGATCGGATCGGGGAATTGTCCGGTCACCCGACGTGAGGCCACCGCGTGAGGGCGACGCCCCGACGGCGAAATCTGTTGGGGCGTCGACGAGAGGAACTCGCGAGGGTGAACCGCCGGGCGGGTCACCGAAGTTAAAAATCGGGTCCCGGTGACCCGCTCGCACGGCGAAGAGAGAGGAGTTTTTACGGTGGGTCTATGGGGTCACGCGCCGCCTTCTCCGTCACCCCGGACCGATTTGGCGGGGCGAGACTAACCCATAGCCCACCAAAAAAAAAAAAAAAAAAAGTAATTTATTTGCGACCTTTGTATCTTTACTTTGTCACTGTACAGGGAGATGCAAGTTAATTGGACCAGTCTATGTGGGGATGGGATAAGAATACACTTGATCTCTAATGTTTACGCGAGTATTACACAATTGAAATAAAACTACTTTTACGGATTCTATCGCGTTTGTATTTGATTTTTAATTGCCCGACGTTTCGAACACTTCAATGATCATGGTCACGGGAGGACTTTTAAGAATGAAATACAAACGCGATAGAATTCGTAAAAGTAGTTTTATATCAAAAGAATACACTTGTCTTACACTTGATGCCAATCTTTACATATCCTTCGGAATCATAGCATCAGCTAAAGATTCTCCAGGAGAGTGCGCAGCAGCTATCTCCTGGGAAACGTATAACGCCTTACTGCGAATGCCGACCGACCCATCTATCATGCGTGGCGATTATGGCACTATCTGCTCATACGAGTGGCCCGTGCTTTGTGAAGATCTCTCGGTTTCCCTCATGGAGGCTTATGTCCAATAGGTACGGCAAAAAGCTGAATAGAGATAAAAAAAAAATTAAAGCAAAAATAATCTTTTTAAAAAATTAACTTTTATTATTTGTTAATAAAATGAACTAATAAGTTAAATCTAATAAGAAATAAAACACTATAAGTTCATTGTAACCTTTAACGATAATTAAACTTCCTTGTTTACGACAAAATAACAAATGTCACAACTCGTTTGGGTTGCGACATTTAATTACGGAGTTCTTATGACCAGTTTCCAGGTCCATCATCAGACTCTGGTTATCATATATTATCAAATTACTCGTGAATACGAATCAAATGAGCTCAAACTCGATGGGGTTGCATCATTTAATTACGGAGTTCCTATGGCTAGCTTCCAGGTCCATCATCAGATCAGCTTTATATCACAATATTATTGCATTGTCATTCGATTTATACATGCATGCAAAATTTCAGCTCAATCGAAAACCGGGTAGTGGATCAAATTTAACTTGCAAGATTTGATTACAGACAACGGGACAGGTGAAACTAAATAAAAGCTTGTAATAATAATAGAGATCAATAATAGAAATCTGTGCCTGTGGCGACTATTTAGGGGGCCCATTCAGTGAGTTGGCGAGTCACCGTCTGCCACTGTTCATCTCTTAATATGGGTTTGAAGGCAGACGACAGTTTAAAATTTCATAGATGTAGAATGAACCAGTCCACTAAGCCCCCACTCCCATATTCATATATTAGATACCATCATCACACAATAATTTTACACTTACTGCTGGCATTCCACGAATGGTATGTGCAGACGTGGAATGTCATCGCTAGATGTCCCATCCCAATATTTAGATTAAATTTCTCCAAAGGCCTTTGCATGTTGAATCCATATCCCCATGTAGCCTCCCAAAGGACCGGGGATCTTCCCTACGAAAAATCCCGTGATTAAAAAGGAAATAGAGAGCAATTTTATTTTTATGAAATTTATATTTAAAATTTTATGTCAAATATTGGATAAGAAAAACATATTATTATTTATATTTAAATGTGTAAACACGTAATTTATAAAGCACTAGAAGAATATTCACCTTCAGAATACATTAAAGAGAACGTTATTTTTATGTTTGTTTAGGTAATAACTCAGTAATAATACTAACAAATATTTTCATCTGTCGTCTTTCTCTTAATAGAAGGTGCAGAGTGAATACACCTTTTCTAAATTGAGGCAAGGTCTTAGAGTTTTTTCCTATAAAAATATTATTAAAATGAGAGACCCTCAATCGATTTTTACAACTCCCACGGGCAAGAGTAGCAACAATTGTTTGGTTATGCCGTCACTACACATTAGGCCCGTGAAACAAGAAATTAAGGGTCGTAAATATGATTCTATTTACCACTGGTTTTCTCTTCGGAAATTAAGGCGTGATTAAATTAATTCTCCTACTCTTATCCCAATTACTTGGATTCTATACAATATGTACTCTTCTTTCATAGTACATATTCTAAAAATTATTGGCAATAGTTTTATGACGGGCCGCCTGCCAGACGTCAACCCTCCTTGGGTATGTAATTATTGACCAGATGGCATCAGGTGGAGTTGGCCCAGGTGGTTATAAGGCTCTTAGTCGGATTTTACGACATCCACGAGCAAAGTAAGAGTTGATAGTATTCGTAGCCGCTACCACACAGCATAACTAGATTGAGGTAGCTATAAAGAGGGGTATCTTGAAATGACACTCGTGTCTCTAGTCGTCGATGCAATGATTGAACCTGTCGCCTATAATTTTACACTACGTGCTATCCCCGTCTCTTTCTTCAGTGTATTGATCTTCAATGTTGGAGTTAGGCCTCCCAACGAAGGAATAATGTGATAATCACTACATGCGAGTTGATGAGCGCAATTGGTGTTATGATTTTCTTAAGAGAAGGCAGCTGCCCATTTTTGTTGATCTTTTAGCTAATTTTTATGACTTCCACAAGAAGGCCCTTTTGACATCATCATTCTTCTACTCTTATCCCAATTACTTGGGGTCGATACAATATGTACTCATCTTTTATAGTACATATTGTAAAAGTTATTGGCAATAATTTTAATGACCGGCCGCCTGCCAGACGTCAACCCTTCTTGAGAATGTAATTGTTGACCAAACGGCATAAGACTCTTAGTCGTCTTTTACGACATCCACGAGCAAAGTAAGGTACGGTAGTATTCGTAGCCGCTACCACACAGCTTAAGGCCCTTTTTGACACATGTAGTTATATTTATTCAGTAACCCCAATGCACCAACCTCTGCAATTAAAGCTAAATTAATTTATCTAGTACTCGCAATTATCAGAATACGGCTACTGAGTGACTAATATTTTTTTTTTTTTTTGATAAAAATAGATATGTATTTTAAATTTAAAACATGTTGACAGCGTACTCTTAAAATGTTTCGTTTTATTATTTGTTTAGTGGTATTTTTATGTTATGTGCCAGTTTAAACAGTCCGATGCGAATATGTAATTTTTTTTTTTTTTACGGTATGGATATATCGTGGTGAATATTTTTTTTTCATAATAAAAATAATCGTGCCATTGACCACGTAAATTTTCCATTTGTATTTCCATAGCACTTTGATTGCGGTGATAAAATAAAAAGGAATACGTATTGGCATTCTAAATTTGTTTTCTATGAATCAAATATAGATTGATAAGATGAGTTACTGCTATGTGGTAGCGGTTACGAATACTACTAACCCTTACTTTGCTCGTGGATGTCGTAAAAGACGACTAAGGACTTTATATCGACCTTATTTTTTTTTGTATGGGAAAATGCCTTTACGCATGCCCACCTCTCAGGAGAGAGATGGGGTATGCCGGGCTTGGCGGTAACTGTAGCGCCACTACCTGCTAAAAACCACACGCTATTCCTTCATGGGACCGTTTTCACATGCACCGCAAATTCGCCGGGGCGTTATATCGACCTGGGCTAACTCCACTTGATGTTGTTTGGTTAACAATTAGATTTCTAAGAAGGGTTGACAGGATAGCGGTCGGTCATAAAACTAATGCCAATAACTTTTACAATATGTACGATGGAAGAAGAGTCGTTTATAAAACCCGATTACGAAATGAAAAGGTACCGAGGGAGACCGAGACTAACCTACCTAGACCAGATCGGTCATGTACTGAAGGAAGGTGGAGTCAAGAGTCTCCGAAACCGGCGAGCGTGTATGAAGAGAATTATGAATGTTGAGGAAGCGAGTGAAGTATGCAGAGATAGAGTTCTCTGGCACTCTGTTCTCTCTGCCTACCCTGCAAGGGATATGGCGTGATGATATGTATGTATGTACGAAATGAAAAATGATGTCACAAGCGGGATTCGAACCCGCGCCTATTGGGATTCCGGCCCAATCGTGCTGCCACTACACCACCGTGACTAATTGTAGGACATGCAAATTTCACTTCGTATCATATTTACGTCTTAAGGTGACGGTATGCTATCTACCCGACAATGTTTACACATTGTTATAGGCTTAATACTTAAAACTTTACAGTTAGAATTATATTAAACGATGACACAACCTTGTTATTTAAATTACTGAAACTTAGCATTTAATATGCTTAATTATTTATAAAACCCGATTACGAAATGAAAGTAGTTACTTATTGTGTCGATACAAATATGCTTTTTCACTTGTCACCTCACGGCGATATTATACCTTTAATATCGCATATGTGGACCAGTTTCTTGGTATAATTTGGGTAGAGACTAATCTCCACTACACAGACTTCCTAGTATGGAGAGCTAAACGTAGTACACTAAATTAAAATAAGTGTATGCCGAAGTTAAATAGGTTTAATGAATTAATCATCATCATTCTCCTACTCTTATCCCAACTACTTGGGGTCGATACAATATGTACTCTTCTTTCATAGTAGATATTGTAAAAGTTATTGGTAATAGTTCTATGACCGGCCGCCTGTCAGACGTCAACCCTCTTTGGGAATGTAATTATTGACCAAAACGGCATCAGATGGAGTTGACCTAGGTCGTTATAAGACTCTTAATCGTCTTTTACGACATCCACTAGCAAAGCAAGGGTTGGTAATATTCGTAGCCTCTACCACACAGCAAGTTTAATAAATTATTATTGGATTTAAATAAAGTGTATTATTATTATTTTCTCCTTTAATATATAGAGTGCATTATTCTCCTGCTCTTATTTAAATTACTTGGGTTTGTCGCAATATGTACTTTGCCTACGTTCATATAGCAAAAGTAATTGGTTTTATAACTAGCGTGCCGTCAAACCTCTCTAGGAATGTAAATATTGACCAAATGACATCAGATGGAGTTGGCTCAGGTCGCTATAAAGCTCTTAATCGTTTTTTACGACATCCACGAGCAAAATAAGTGTTGGTAGTATTCATAGCCGGGTATTTCTTCAATCTTGAGTTATTTATTTGATCGCTCTGGACTTTTCAAACACTGATATTTAATGACATTCACATATTCTCTTACTCAAAAGAGATGGCTAAATAAGTTTTAGGCGTCTCTTTTGAATAATTTTTTTTAAATTACTCCGTACTATTATCAAAACAGGCGCAAAAAAAAAAAAAAAAAAAGAAAATATTGGTTGCCTGTAAAGTCGGTATACGGGCGAAAGTTTTTTTTTTTTTTTTTTGCACATGGACCCAGCAACACCAGGGGTACAGCCAGGCCGCTGCCTACCGTGAAGGAAGAGCTCTTCTTAAACCTCGTTTGAAGAAGGACATGTCATAGCGCTCGGGAAACACAGCAGCAGGTAGTTCATTCCAGATCTTGCATGTACGTGGGAGAAATGATCGCTGAAAACGTACGGTCGAGGACCATATCGTTTCCAGGTGAAATGAATGAACCCTGCTACGGTGTCGAGTGGTACGGTGGTAAAATGGTGACGGTGGTACCAAGTCAAACAGTTCCTCAGAGCACTCTCCGTGAAAGAGCCGGTAGAGTACACAGAGTGACCCAAAGTCTCTCCGCCGCTCCAGCGACTCTAGTCTGTCCGTGAGATTGGGATCACCGACGATTCGAACTGCCCGCCTTTGTAGGGAGTCAAGTGGGTCTAGCTGATATTTAGGCGCGCCTGCCCAGAGATGAGAGCAGTACTCCATGTGAGGACGAACTTGTGCTTTATATAGCACAAGACGTTGACTCGGCGTGAAGTACCGCCTGGCCCTGCTCAGCACGCCCAACTTTTTGCTTGTCAATTTGGCTTTGTCCTCCAAATGACTCCCAAACTGGACTTTGTTCGATAGCTCGACGCCGAGGATCCCAATACTCTCGGAGATTTGGAGAGTTACTCCTTGGAACTGAGGCGCCATGATAAAAGGGTCCTTCTTCGCAGTGAACGCGCAAACTTGTGTCTTAGTGGGGTTGAACTGGACTAAATTCCGTTCACCCCATTTTGAGGCCCACCCTAGAGAGCGCTCGACTTCAGACACAAGTTGAGCCCGTCTTTCCTGTAACATACTCCGAGGGACATTCTGATGCTCGGTGTATCGCTCGTCACCCGTGCTGTCATCCGCATAGCAACGAATACTCTCTATGGAGAGCATGTCATTGATATGCAGAATAAACAACGTCGGGGAGAGCACCGAGCCTTGTGGTACACCAGCATTAATGTGCATGGTCTCGGAGCAGGAGCCATCGACGACTACTTTTATGCTCCGACCATCCAAAAAACTGGTGATCCAATTACAGAGTCCCTCGGGGATTCCATATGATGGTAGCTTCGATAGAAGGGCCCTGTGCCAAACCCTGTCGAACGCCTTCGCGATATCTAGGCTGAACGCTAGCGCCTCACCCTTGCCCTCCAAGGCCTCTGCCCAACGGTGTGTGAGGTACACAAGAAGATCACCAGCCGACCGGCCATGACGAAACCCATATTGGCGGTCACTGATCAGCTGATGATCCTCAAGGTACTGCAGAAGCTGATGGTTGATTATTTTCTCCATTATCTTGGAGAGCAAGGATGTAATCGCAATCGGCCTGTAATTCGACGGGTCCGACCGGTCTCCCTTTTTTGGGATCGGGTGGACATGGGCTATCTTCCACGAAGATGGAACCCTACAAGTATCATAGGAAAGTCGGTATAAGCGCGTGAGGACGGGGGTCAACTCGGGGGCGCACGTTTTCAGGACCACTGCAGGGATGCCATCCGGCCCGCTCGACTTATGTACGTCTATTAGCCGCAGCTCCCGCCTCACCGCTCGCTGCGTAATGCGGATTTTAGGCAGAGAGCTTTCACACCGCGGGATGATAGGTGGTGTGGCGGTTCCAGCGTCCAAAGTCGAGTTACAGGCAAAGAATTGACCTAAAAGATCGGCCTTCTCCTTTGCACTGTGGGCTAGACTGCCATCATTTTTCTGCAGTGGTGGGAGATTGGACTGGCAGAAGTTGCCTTGGGCAGCTTTGGCGAGCGACCAGAATGCACGACTCCCGGCGGGATAGCTCTCCAATCGCTCGCCGATTCTGGCAACATGTTCCGCCTTGGCTCTGGCAATAGCCTTCTTACTAGATCTAGAAGCAGCATTAAATTTTCGCTTTTCCTCCCTGACATTTGGGTCCCGACAGTTTTGGGCCCTATTCCAGGCCTGGTATGCGGACTGCTTTTGCTGTGCAGCCGTCCTACAGGTTTTATTAAACCAAGGCCGGCTGCGGCCACCGACCGGTATTTTGTTGTTGGGGATGAATAATTCCATCCCCGTAATAACGGTATCGGTAACGCAATCCGCACAAATGCCAGGGTCCCTAGAGGCGAAGCAAAGCTGCTTCCATGGGTAGGATGCGTAGAACTCGCGAAGCCTATCCCAATCTGCTGACTTATATTGCCAGACTCTGCGAGTCCCAGTCGCTTTAGAGCGATTAGGCCTCGCAATAGGGGCTTTGCTACGGACCAAGCAGTGGTCAGATGACCCAAGAGGAGCTTCGACCACTACCCGGTATCCGTGCTGGTGTGTAGTCAGCAGAAGATCCAGTAGAGACGGCTCATGGCTCTCAATGTCTGGAACACGGGTGGGCTGTGTTACCAGTTGTGAGAGACCATAGGCCGAGACCATATTGAAGAGATGCCTACCCAAGAGGTTAGTGGTTCGGGACCCCAACCACTCTTTATGATGAGCATTAAAGTCTCCAAGAACCACCACCTCCGCTGATGGACACTGCTCCAATATTTCGTCAATCCCCCATTGAACGTTCTCGAATAACTGAGTTGACCCTGAATCACTGCCATGGGACCTGTAGAGGCACGCGTAGATGCGGGTATACCCTCCATAGTCTACGCGTAACCATAAAATTGACAGGTCACCATGCTCGAGGGCCCTAAGGCGGCGACAACAGATGTCATCCCGGATGAACACGCACACCCCAGCTTTACGGTGGAAGGAGTGTTCCAACTCGTAGCCTGGATAATTTAGGTACGAAATATCATCCGGGGCACTTATCTGCGTCTCCGTTAAAAAGAGCAAGGCAGGCCGCGCCGTCTCGAGGTGTTGGTGGACGGCGTCGAGATTGCTGTGTAAACCCCTAATGTTACAAAAGTCCACGTCAAATGTGGATAGAGGGACCGCCGTGTAAAACCTTCTCTTTTTGTGTTTCCTTTTCATGGGTTTTGTATAAGAAGAGGAAGGGAGTGTACTTTCGTGGAATGGGGTCCGGTGATGCCAAAAAAAAAAAGGTGCGGGGCATAGTACATGGTTGGAGGGTGGGTTTTGTGAGGAGCTGACACGAAGCACGGAAGGGCCCCCGGTGCCCCCCCGCCCGTAGTCGTCGGGCTCCACTCCGGTTTCCCACTCCGGCACGACGACTCCGCAACGGGATTTTCGCCGGTTGGCGGGACAGCCTCCCAGGGGGGATAGTCCTGGGCTCGGGTCCCCTGCTGACCGGCAGGTGGCCGGCGCTGACCATTCCCACCGGGTCTCCCTGTACCCCATATCAGCCCCTCACGCCCAATGCCCCAACCAAGACCTTACCACCGTAAATTTCAAGCATCACCAGAACCCACCACACGAAAACACACCCGGAAAGTTAGGCTCCGGCTCTCTCGCTCACCGAACGAAGCACAGCGGCAAAAGCCACCATTCATACGTCGATATTCTGCGAGAGTGTGGTACCACCCCGGTCGGGCCTGCCTGCGGCTGTAGATAGAGAACTATCAACAGTGTGGCCCTACCACAATAAGTTTTACGTGACAACGACTTTGAGTGGTAAAATAATTTTAATGTGAATATTCATTCGTATAGTAGGAAGAAGGATGAAATAATAGTAACAATTTAAAACATTTATTTGTACAAAGAATTATATTTAAAACATTAATTTATACAAAGAATCTCGCACTGAATTTCATATTAACAAAATTTTATTTTTACCTTTACACATACATACGTATTTATATACAAATATACATACAATAACTTGTGGAAGGGACGCGTGCCTCTCACTCGCTCTCATTGTGAGCGCATAACGTGAGCGGAGCGTAACGCAGTTTCTTGAAGTGTCACCCGGCAAACCAATTTATAAGACGTTGTCACGTCAAAAAAAAAAAAAAAACTCATTTGACTAAAGATAATATATATATTTACAATTATTAAAACTGTTCAGTGAATTATTATCTCACGTCAGAAAGTGAAAGGTGCGCAGAATAGTTTGCGCACCAAAAACGTAAAGAGGTCATTCGATCACTAGATTTTACTTCTCAAATTTTTCTCATACCGGGCGCCTTATATGAATATCGATTCTTAAGGAGTAAACTCCAAAAGTATGTGAATGTCATTAAATATCAGTGTTTGAATAGTCCAGAGCGATCAACTAAATAACTCAAAATTAAAGAAATGCCCAGCCGCTACCACCAGGAGTTTATATATATTATATAGAGTTTTTTTGTGAATTAATAAGGAAGTAACCTAATTCGTAATAAATAAGCTATATCATTTATAAATACGTTACAAAGACTTCATACATATCAATCATAACTTTGGGAAGATTGTTTAGTAAACATTGCAGGTAGGTACGTGTAACGTGTACGCCACAAGGTCGATTATCTGTTTGTATTTATGTGTTTACCTACGGAAATGTGTGTGGATCGTTATTTTTGGTTAAAGGGATAATGTTTTCGATATGCAATATATATGTTTTTAACTATGAGTGAATTTTAATATAGAATTTCGTTCTGTAATTTTCATTTCATCTATTATGTACGTTTGCCATGTGGTGACGGAGTAAGAATACTATTCATCACCCCATATCTTACCCGTGGGTGATCGTACACGACGACTAAGGGATATAAAATGCATATAACATCTATGCGAGAGAAGGAAAATTCGAAACAAAACCTTATACCAACACGTGTGACCAGCGCGGTATAGTAGCTTAATTTTCCTCCCATTACGGAGGAGGCCCGAGCCCAACAGTGGGACATATATGGGCTGTGATGATGATTACGTACACGTCACTTCTATTATTATTCTACAATAATTAATGCAAATTTCAAGTAATACAAGATTAATTGCAAAAAACTTCACCATCATCACAGCCTATATATGTCCCACTGCTGGGCTCGGGCTTCCTTCGTAATGAGAGGGAAATTAACCTACTATACCGCGCTGGTCAGACGTGTTTGTATAGGATTTTATTACGAGTTTTCTTTCTCTTGCATTGATGTTATATGCGTTTTATATCCCTTAGCCGTCTCTTACGATCACCCACGGGTAATATACCACACGGATAAAAAGCTTACTTTTATTAAATAACTTATTCATCAAGAATAATTGTATATTATAATATTTATCATCAATATCAAAATTATAGATATATTTATCACAGTATCAATATTAAAAATCAATATAATAGCTATGAAACAAAGATAATAGCTAATACTTTTGATGTAGATTATTAGACCAGGTGTAAATTTAGCTAGTGTTACTCGAAGGGGTCATTCGCGTGCATCTATTCTAGGGCCGTTAGAAAATAGCTGAATGTATCTAGTGAGTTGGAAAGGTTAGTTAATAATTCAATGCAGCGCTAAATATACTAGTATTTTTGCTGTATTATATTCCTTCGCGTGAAGATGGGGTAAGAATACTTCTATTGTCACCTCTCTCTCACCGCTGTATCCGTGTGATGGCGGATTAAGAATATAATTCGTTCAACTCTTTTCTTGTCAATGTGTGTTGTAAAATATGACTAAGGTATTATAATATATACATAATATCTATGCAAGAGAAGGAAAATTCGAAATGAAAACCTATACATACCTGTTCGTTTAGCGTGGTTATAATAGTTCAATTTCCCGATTTCCGAGCTCAGCAATATGCGTATATGGGCTATTGATAATGAAAATTATGATGATATATTTTTTTTATTGGTAATGTTGGCAAACGAGTAAACAGCACACCTGATGGTATGTGTCACTGCCGCCCATGGACCTTTGCAATATCAAAGGTACAGCTAAGCCGCTGCCTACCATTACAAACACCAAACCCACCCCAGTTGGGCTTGCGGCTCTCTCGCTCACGCAACGAAACGCAATAGCACATTGCCATTACTCAGACGTCGATCTTCTGTGAGAGTGTGGTCCTACCACGGACGGACCGGCCCGTGGCTGTAGACAGAGAACTGTCCACAGAGTGATTCTACCACTATTAGCTAATGTTGTTACGTCGGTTTAACTACGAAATCACGAAGAGAGTTGATATCAACACTCTTCTTGGCAATGTACTCGTACAACATCTTACTGCAATTGTCAAACCGCTAATAAACATGGTGATTTCGGCCTCTTAATTTTATCTTTTTAAACTAAAATACATTCCTCTACATAATAAAGTACGGATGCTAAAAATATATAATGGAACCACAGAGTTAATCAAATGATGGAGCTTGAAGGTTGGAGATGAAATTCTAATTGTGTATTAGTAAACTCATCAACTTTGGACTCATTGAATTAGTCTTAATTAATTCTGTTCATTTCTTCTGGTGATGTTCTTATCTTATTACAGGTTCTCGTGATACTTACTTTTTAATGTTTTTTTTTTAAATTATTCATGGTGACAAACGAGGAAGCACATTGTAAAAGTTATTGGCAATTATTGGGAATAGTTTTATGACCGGCCGCCTGCCAGACGTCAACCCTCCTTGGGAATGTAATTGTTGACCAAACGGTGCCAGTTGGAGTCGTCCTAGGTCGTTATAAGGATCTCAGTCGTCTTTTATGATATCCACGAGCAAAGTAAAGGTTGGTAGCATTCGTAGCCGCTACAACACAACACAAAATAATTCAACTAAACAGTTCAAAATGGTTTTTAGTTTTATTTAAGATATAATTGTACTGCTATTATGTTTATTAAACATACTAAGTAAATCATCAAAATACGTTAAACTTATAAACAATATTTCAAGATGTATACCATTTGGTGGTTATTTCTGATAGCACTAGTTTATTACAAAGTCACGAACAGGAAATCTATAACACATTGCTATTATTTGAATAGATTTGCAGTTTTAATAAGCCAAGGGCCGATTATTTTCAATAATAAAGACTCGGCAACGCAAATCTTTATGTCAGGTAGCAACTTGGTTTTGGCCCTGGTATTGCAAATGTAGGAGCGGCAGCAAGCAGTTACCACTTGCCATTAAATCAGTTGCCTACTCCCCTGCCACCAAAGTAAAATAAGTAAAATTAAAAATTTTGATTAACGCTCCACACGAGAGAATATAACAATAGACAATTTATTAAAATAATTAGCTATAATGCATTGAATAATAAATGAAAACGAAGAAGACATTTAAAAAAAAAATAAGCAAAGATATCTCCTAATTTTTTGGAAAAAAAAGTCTACCCGTACTAAAATTTTTATTTTTTGTATTCCAATGGACTTTAGAAATATATCATTAACCGACGATCGAATATCGAAATTAAAAATAATAAATAATTTTTCAATCCTGCGTGGAGCTCACGACACGTTTGATTCATCAAAACTAATGCGTCAGACCAATGTGGTATAGTACGTTAATTTACCTGTCGTCATGGAAGACTCTCTTTAACAGTGGTAGGACCATGCTGTTGACAGTTTTCTGTCTACAGCCGCGGGTCGATTCGTCCGGAGTAGTACCACACTCTTACAGAAAATCGACGCCTGAGTAGTGGCAGTGTGCTGTTGTGCTTCGTTCGGTGAATGAGAGAGTCGGCAGCCCATTTTTTTCGGTGGGTTTGGGATTTTTATTAGTAGTCAGTGGCCTAGCTGTACCGTTGTTCTTGCAAAGATCCATGGGCGGCAGTAACACTTACTATCGGGTGTACTGCTTACTCGTATGAAAGAAGAATACATATTGTATCGACCCCAAGTAATTAGATAAGAGTAGCAGAGTGATTAAATGATGAATTGAATTCATTTGTGTCAGTGAACTTCAGCCAATAATTATTCTTTTTTTTTTATTAATTTACTTCATCAATAATTCTTGTATTGCGGGGGATTTTACAAACATATAATTGACGCAGATAAATTACACTCAGTACAACGCTCGTCTATATATTTCCCATAAGAATATAAGAAACACTAAAGAGAAAACACCGAGCGAAGTCGGTCATCCAAACATTAAATATATCATCATTCTCCTACTCTTATCCCAATTATTTGGGGTCGATACAATACGTACTCTTCTTTCATACTACATATTGTAAAAGTTACTGACAATTGTTTTATAACCGGACTTGCCAGACGTCAAAGATCCTTGGGAATGTAATGGTTTAACAAACGGCATCAGATGGAGTTGGCCCAGGTCGTCATAAGGCTCTTAGTAGTCTTTTACTACATCTACGAGCAAAGTAAGGGTTGGTAGTATTCTTAGCCGCTACCACACAGCGATTCAGATATTAAATATAATATGCTTTTAAAATATGAATAAGTTGATGTTTAAAAGAATATGATATACTGTAAAAAGGTGGGTTTGCCATCCTATTTATCTTTCATCCTTCAAATTTTTATAACTAATGTTATTATTTATTGATACTTTAAAATACTCAAGTTTAATAAATGTATGTGTTTTTTTTTCTGTTGTTGAAATACGAATGAGAATATGTAACATATATCAAAATACAGTTCGCTCACGGCTACACGGCCACATAAAAGTCGTGTAAAGTAATTACCCCGGACAGATTTACATTCAGAAGAGTTATATCGTTGCATGGAATATTGTGGACACGAAATATTAACTAGAAATGTTGGTTTATTTAAATAAACGTTTTACCTACAGTTGCAAACTTGAATGAAATACAAAACTATACTATTTATAGTACTATTTGTCTGTGTCATTATAAAAATATTTTATTCAAATTTCATTCGTTTTATTTTGGGTATATATTATAAGGTGTCTACATACCTTTTATCCGTGTGGTGAGGGAGTAAGAATACAATTCAACACCCCCTATCTTACCCGTGAGTGATCGTAAGATATAAAACGATATAAACTAAGGGATATAAAACGCATATAACCTCTATATAAGAGAAGAAAAACTCGAAACAAAAGCCTGTACCAACACGTCTGACCAGCGTGGTACAGTAGGTAAATTTCCCTCCGATTAGGGAGGAGGCCCGAGCCCAACAGTGGGACGTATATGGGCTGTAATGATGAATGATGATGAATGACATACTTTTGGAAAAACTTTTACTGTTTGTATATTTCTCTTGGTATTAAAACGTTAAATTGTATTGTATTTTGAACCAGTATAACAAATATCGACCCTTAACTTTACGTGCTTTATTCTGTAAGTGATAGAACCGGCAACCCTACTTTCTATCTGAGTTTTTATTCGTAGCGGCCTATCTGTTCTCCTGGTATTGCAAAGGTCCATGAGCGCCAGTAGCACTTACTAACAGGTTTACTCTATGTTCGATGGTGGGGTGCTTATGTTAAGCATCAAAAAATGATTGATGATAAGAATTGAAAATCAACCAATATTTTGAAATAATAAACGTTATGATGGATTAATATTATAGGATCTCACGCCGCTTTTTGTCTCACCGGACAGTTTAAGCGGAGTGTGTTCCGACTATAAGTATTTAATAAAAAAAGTTGTAAATAGTTCGAGTCAAGAGTCTCCGAAACCGGCGAGCGTGTATGAAGAGAATTATGAATCTTGAGGAAGCGAGTGAAGTATGCAAGGATAGAGTTCTCTGGCACTATGTTCTCTCTGCGCACCCTGCAAGGGATATGGCGTGATAATATGTATGTAAGTTGTAAATACACAGAGTGGCAATTATAATATTGAATAAGACCTAAGACGACTTACCCATTCTGCGTGAACCATTTTTTGCAAATTTAAATCCCGTCCCCCCAGCACTCATAATATAGAAAAAGGTCAAATTTTATTTAAATGTAGAATTTTTAAAGACTTCTTCCCACCAGAACAAGTCAAGTAGCTTGGGTACGTTCTCAAATTTAACTACATATAAGGTGACTGACTGCCCACATGGTATAGTAACTAGCTGTATTTTTATAAATTCCCCCATAAGTGCAGATAATGACATTTTTAAAGAATAGGGAATATAGAATTTAATTTATCTCATTCCCATATAATAGTCGGAAAAACGGATAAAATGATTTCCATAGATCTAAATATAATTATTTATCGACTCTTATGCCTCGTAATTTTATTTATTCTTAATTTTTAGAAATGTAAAAATAATATTTTTATAGTCATCTCAGCCCATATACGTCCTACTATTGGGCTCGAGCCTACTCCATAAAGGGAGGAAAATTGACCTACTATACTACGCTGGTCAGACGTGTTGATATAGAGTTTTGTTTCGAGATTTCCTTCTCTTGCACAGATGTTATATGCGTTTTATATCCCTTAGTCGTCTCTTACGATCACCCACAGGTAAGAAAGGGGCTGGTGAATTATATTCTTACTCCGTCACCACACGGATAATATTTTATAATAAAATAAATAAATTCTTATTCGTATGCGACGATGTACTTATTATTCTTATACATATCATAAACAGATAATTTAGGTCACAAATTCCGATTTCTTCGGTTATTGAAGACGTGAAAATACGTATATAAATTTTTACAATGTTGTTTTATTTACAAAATGATTTAATTATGTTTAATTTTGATGCAAATAAAACGGTATGTTTATCATGTTCTGGTAGAGATATTTAGGTCAAAGCTGGCGAGTACAGTCATACCGTTCGTTGAATTTGAAATGGAGTTGTAAGCTTTTTAATGGGCAAGAAGTTTTGTGAGTTGAAAATTAAATTTTGACGATGAATTTAGTCGGTCGAATTGATAATAGTTATTGTTTTTTTTTTGTTTTATAAATTTATCTTCTAGGTAATTTAATTTTTAGGTTAGCGATTTAGCACGTTTTTAAAATTATAGCTTTATATTTTTGTTGCAAAATTGAAAAAATTCGGAAGATTATATTTTATAATAGTAGGTTTTAATTTTTTTCTGTATGTACAGGTGAAGGCAGGTAGGTTTTGATTTTTCCTGTCTATATATTCGTACATATACCACTCAATTCTACTACGTGGAATTGAGTGCACAAAATTGCACTTAATTCCATGGAATTCTACTACATAGTAGAAACCGATATATTGCTAGAGGTTTAACGTAAAACATGGTATCATCTAAGACATAAAATAACAATAAATGTGAAATTAATAAATATCTGAGTAACTAACGCAAAGTAGCATAACTATATAGTTTCAAATATACTTTCTTTTTTGTTTTTTAATGCTTATGGTGGCAAACGAGCAAATAACACACCTTATGGTAAATGTCACTGCTGCCCATGAACTTTTGCTATACCAAGGATATAGCTAGGTCGCTGCCTACCATTACAATCCCCAAACTCACCCAATTGGGCTTCCGGCTCTCTCGCTCTCGATTAGCACAATGGCATTACACAGACGTCGATCTTCTGCGAGAGTGTGGTACTACACTGGACGGAACGGCTCGCGGCTTTAGACAGAGGACTGTCAACAGTGTAGTCCTACCACTATTAGATTATATTATCATTATATACTATTAGATTATATTACCAGAAGTGGTAAATATTAAGTTATACGTAAATAATAATAATCATCATAATTATCCTGTTTTTATCACAATTATTTGGGATTGACGCAATATGTACTCCTTTTCCATCGTACATATTGCAAAAGTTATTGGCAATAGTTTAATAAACGGAGTGTCTTCATACAATAGCTTGCAGAAAAAATATCCATAATCACCTAGCTTGGCTGGAAAATTCCCAGAAGAATGTTGCTGACCCTATTCCTGGGGAAAAAATCATATGCTGGATACAATTTCCTTTTACAATTCCCAGGGAAAGTAAGTGGTGATGACACCTTATATTATTAATCCATCACTAAACGAGAAATAACAAAAACATAATAAAGCTTTATATGAATAACATTCTTTTTTAAATAAATTTAAAGCGTTCTTGACAGAAAACTCGGTCATAAATAGGACTTTAAATTATAAGCACGGAACAAAATTTATATTTTCCGTTGCAAGCGATATACGAATCTATTTATGAGGCAAAGAAAAATATTTAAAATCCGCTGTATCTGGCACAATATCAAGGATACATAGAATTACCATATAAAAAGCATTACATATTACTCTTACATTGATAACGAAAATTTCCGTCATAAAAAAATTAATGAAAGATTATATCTCAGCACAGAATCTTAAGCTTAATAGCTGTTTGATTTGCAAACAGAAGAAACAAATCTTTCTAGTTCACACAATCGATGATAGTCTAGGAACATTTTGAACGGCGCTGATGCTTTGGTCAGAGTAGTAAAAATTTTAAATTTACATTTTAACGCTTACCTTGGCATCTGGTGGGTAGTTTCCTTTCCAAGGAGCGTTGACGTGAGGCAGACGGTCGGTCATAAAACTATTGTCAAATAACTTTTGCAATCTATGCGATGGAAAAGAAGTACATATTGTGTCGAACCCAAGTAATTGGGATAAGATCAGAAGAATGAAATTCATTAATCTATAATTATCGTTATAATTAAACGTTAAAATATTTTTTAGTTATTGCTAAAAACTTCCATAGAATATTAATAATATACGTTTTAGGAGGTTTGAGTATGAAAACATATATAAAAATCAGTATTGATAACTTAAGGAATATGGGTACTAAGTTTATTTACCTTAAGCACACAGAAAGGGATAAATGGCGAAAAATGTCGAACCGAGCTAGCAAGTATGCGTATACTCAAAGTACAAGCTAATACTTTATTTCTTACATTTTTATACGAAAAGTTTAGTAATTATTGGGGGTCCTGGATATTCTACAAGCAGATAATATCAATGCAAGAGAAGATAAAATGAAATAATAATATTATTCCCTGATTTGTTGGACCATCGAGATGTATAAGGTAGCTGCATGGAGCAGGTCTCTTCCTTCCCTTCAAGGCGGTTGAGGGAAGTGATGGCTGCTCTAGTAGATAATTCGACCGAGTGCCGCTTGTGGGATCTGGTCCAGCCGTGGTCTTTTAAACTGTATTTGAACTTTATATTATTTCTCGCTCATAAATTATAAAACACAACTAACGGATATTTTTTTTTTTTTTTTTTTTAAACACCCTGCACTAAGGAAATAAACCTTGTATTGTGGGGGACTTTACAAACATGCATTTAACGCAGACAAATTACACCCAGACTCAGAACAACACTTTGTGGATCACACAAAGTAATGTCCTGCGTGGGAATCGAACCCACGGCACTGGCACTGAAGGTCAAGCCTGGCAAGGAAGGATCTTAATCACTACGCCATCTGTGCAGGGTGCCATCTGTGCCATCTGTGCACTACGCATCTATATCGGGGTTCAAAGAGCCACACACTGGTTCTAATTCTTATTAAGTATATTATACTATTTTTATAAAAAAAAAGTATGTGTGTACTTATGTACACGTATTAGAAGTTATACTTCTTTAGGGTAACAAGATAAACATTCGCGGGTACCGCACGGTGTCCACCGAGGCGGCATGCCTATTGGCCGGGACACCCCCGTGGGACCTAGAGGCGGAGATGCTCTCCGACCTCTACCGGCGGGTTACCTCAATGCGCGAAGAGGGTGGCTCCCCATCGTTGAGCGAGATAGCCACCTGGCGCGAGGACGCCCGCCGAGAAGTCATCGCCCGTTGGGCTACGCGGCTGGAGAGGCCTAGACACGGTGTTTTTACCGTTGAGGCCCTCCGGCCCGTACTGATGGAGTGGATGGAGCGGCGGCACGGAGTCCTCTCTTTCCGGTTGGTGCAGGTCTTGTCGGGGCATGGTTGCTTCGGCAAGTACCTGCACACGGTCGTGCGGAGGGAGTTGACTCCGTCCTGCCACCATTGTAGTAGCGACGAGGACACGGCGCAACATACGCTCGAGGTATGTTCGGGCTGGGACGGGCAGCGCCGTGACCTCGTCGCTGTCATCGGTGCCGACCTGACGCTGCCGGCTGTTGCGCGAGCGATGGTCGACAGCGTCAGGAATTGGGACGCGGTCGCCGCCTTCTGCGAGGCTGTCATCTCGCAGAAGGAGGCGGCGGAACGGGCCCGGGAGGATTCCCGTGACCCGGGCCGCCGCCCGCGGCTGGGGCGGCGCAGGCGCGACTACCTGCGCCTGATGCCGCCCTAGCCGAGGCTTCGGGTGATCGGACCGGGGAATTGTCCGGTCACCCGACGTGAGGCCACCGCGTGAGGACGACGCCTCGACGGCGAAAGCTGTCGGGGCGTCGACAGGAGAGGAGCCCGAGAGGGCATACCGCCGAGCGGGCCACCGAAGACAAAGATCGGGTACCGGTGGCCCGCTCACATGGCGAAGAAGAGGTGCTTGCAGGGTGGGTCAATGGGGTTGCGCGCCGCCTCTTCCGTCACCCCGGACCGATTTGGCGGCGTGCGACATCCATAGCCCACCGCAAAAAAAAAAAAAAAAAAAAAAAAAAAAAAAAGGGTAACAAGATAAAAATCTTTTCAAAAATTTTATCTTTCGCCTTATTCTACGTTTGTAGAAAAAACGACACTAACAGTAGAAAAAAGGTATTTAATACATTGAAAGTTTTATTATAACTTATTATCTAGTTAAATAAAATTTATTTAAATATCACAAAAAAACTAAAATGTTGACTATAGCTAACTTCAGGGTGTCGGTTTTTCGTGACGGTGCGGTGTGCGCGCGCATCGTAAAAATTTACTTTCATCATTTTACCTTAACGCGCCAAAAGAAGTAGAACTTCAAAAATCAATAAAGAAATAATATTAATAGACAAACCCTCTGAGTTTTTTTTGGCGGGCCTTCTCAGTAGCGGTCACGTTTCGATCCCGTGGTAGTTTATTGGATTATAAATAATAAATGAATTTGAATTTGGTAAATATTATCCTCCGGATATTAGTCAAAATGAATATATATTAAATTTAGATAGCATAAATAAATCTATGGACATTATTACGATAATATCTTTCAACGAATCGTTAGCGTAAATTATAAATAGTATGGAAATTATAATATTAATAATCGCAACTTTGAGTTATAACCGCAACAATGTTATTTGAAAGTGTTATTGATTGTTTTATTAAACATTATATAGTAGTTCGAAAAACGATTAAGAAGTTGTGTGATTTTTATTACTTCTATATTTTATGATTACATAATCATCATCTTCACAGCCCATAAACGTCCCACTGTTGGACTCGGGCCTCCTTCGTAATGGGAGGGAAATTAACCTACTATACCGCGCTGGTCAGACGTATTGGTATAGGGTTTTGTTTTGAGTTTTTCTTCTCTCTCATAGATGTTATATGCGTTTTATATCCCTTAGTCGTCTCGTACGATCACCCACGGGTAAGATAGGGGGTGGTGAATTGTATTCTTACTCTGTCAACACACGGAATGATTACATAAAGTATGTGCTAAATGATTGAGACTTTCATAGCGTCGTTCGGTTTTCAGATTTAGGATATTGAATAAAAATCGAGAGCTAGATTATAGTTTCTTCTTATTGTGACAGAGTAAGAATATAATTTACCCTTCCTATCTTACCCGTGGGTGTTGTAAAAGACGACTAAAGAATCATCATCATCTTGCTCTTATCCCAATTACTTGGGGTCGACGCAATATGTCATCTTCTTCCATACAATCCTATCAGATGTCATCTTGTCAGTCACTCCTTGTCCATCCATGTCATGCCTCACGCAGTCCATCTATCTTTTCTTTGATCTTCCTTTACCCCTAAAGCCTTCAACATTATTTTTTTTTTACATTTCCTTTGACATTCAAGCAATTAAGATGCCACTGTGGATAGTTCCGGTGGGCCCTTTAATAGGCAACGATGAGAAATACGATTTTCCCGGTGGTGACGGAGTAAGAATACAATTCACCACTACCTATCTTACCCGTGGGTTCGTAGGAGATGACTAAGAGATAGTGGGTGATCGTACGATACCACTAAGGGATATAAAACGCATTAATATCTATGAGAGAGAAGGAAAACTCGAAACAAAACCCTATACCAACACGTCTGACCAGCATGGTGTAGTAGGTCAATTACCCTCCCATTATGGAGGAGGCTCGAGCCCAACAGTGGGACATATTTGAGCTGAGATGATAATGAGAAATACGACAGGTTATAGAGGCTCGAGGTGGCCTTACAGGCCGTCTATACCGATCCAAAATATATTGGTCAACGCTTAATCATTTGTATATATATACACTACCGTCCAAAAGTTTGGAAGCAGCAAGGTAAAATCGAATAAAACCAAACTAAGTCATTTAAATTTAAATGTATTGATAAAAAAATAAAGAACAAACAGAAACTAACTTAAACAAAATAAAAAAATAATATACAATGGTAAATTAGATTAAATTTTAGCTTCATCAAAGTGTCCACCTTTCTCCTTTATAATCTTCTCACATATTCTGGGCATTCTATTAATCAATTTTTTAAAATAATCTTTATCTAATTTGTTCCATTCGTTCTCTAATAGCTGCCACAAATGTTCTGAGCTCGTAGGACAACGACTTTTCACCCTCCTGTCAAGTTCATCCCAAACAAGTTCAATGGGAGAAAGATCAGGGGATTGAGATGGCCATTGCATGATGTTTAAAATGTTTTCAGCTTTTTTCTTGTTTAAAAAGTTCTGGCACAATTTAGACGAATGCTTAGGATCATTATCCTGTTGAAAAATGAATCCAGAACCAATGAGACTTAGTCCACTGGGTATGGCAGAATCTTGGAGAATTTTTAAATAGCCTTCCTTGTTTAATTTTCCGGTTATCCTCACAAGATTGCCGGGTTTACTGTTGCCAAAACACCCCCAAACCATGACATTACCACCACCATGTTTGATGGTAGGCACTGTACATGCCTCTGAAGCCCTCTCTTCTTTTGACCGGCGTACAAAGACACGTCTATTGGATCCGAAAATCTGAAATTTTGATTCGTCACTCCAAAGGACATTTTCCCATTGTTCTATAGTCCAGTTTTTATGCGCTTTTGCCCATTCTAGTCTATTTTTCTTATGTCGATTTGTTAGTTTGGGTTTTTTAGCAGCAACACATCCTCTTAATCCCGCAGACAGTAAGCGTCTTTTAACAGTAGTTGTTGAAATGGGTGTTTCTCGCGTATCATTCAGAGCTGCAGTGATCTGTGGTGCAGTTAAGCGTCGATTCCGTTTAGAAAGAACTCTAATGAAGTTGTCCTCTTGATTTGTTGTGGATTTGGGCCTACCAGATCTCTTTCTATCTTCATTTTTCCCCGTTTCTTGTTTTCTAGCAAGGGTATAGTGGACACCTTTACAAGAAATTACGAGCCTTTCTGCGATTTGACGTTCACTGTATCCTTCCTCGCGTAGAGTGCAAATAGCGCTTCGCTGTTCAAGCGTGATTTGCTTGCGTTTTGCCATTTTCAGAAGAAAAAATACGGTCAAAGTAGTAGCCGATATCTTTCGAATACAGACAATGTTAATATCACAACTTTCACGTGCCAATGCTCAAGTGCGACTGAATAAGGTCTGAAAAAGTTAAAACCAGCAAACATTATCAATAAAACTACACCATTGCATAGGATAAAGTAGCCGACGGATTAAGTCATAAAACACGTGTTTCGTCAATATTAAGGAATTCCATAAAACTTGATGAATATAGGATAATAATCCTTTTGTGTTTGTGTAGACAGTCGTAAAAGGTTGTAAAACTTAAGATTATTGCTAATTTTTACCGCTATTAGTCGGCATTTATTTGTTTTGTTTGAAAACAGGTGTGCTTCCAAACTTTTGGACGGTAGTGTATATATATATATATATACATATACATACATACATACATATCATCACGCCATATCCCTTGCAGGGTAGGCAGAGAGAACAGAGTGCCAGAGAACTCTATCTCTGCACACTTCACTCGCTTCCTCAACATTCATAATTCTCTTCATACACGCTCGCCGGTTTCGGAGACTCTTGACTCCACCTTCCTTCAGTACATGACCGATCTGGTCTAGGTAGGTTAGTCTCGGTCTCCCTCGGTACCTACATCCTTCCACTTTCGCATTGTATATCTTCCTAACCAGGCGTTCGTTCGGCATTCTTTCCACATGTCCGAACCATCGGAGCATTCCCTTTCGCATCTTTACACCAATACTCTCTTTCATACCTACTCGCTCTCTTACGTCGTCGTTACGAATGCGGTCGGTCAGCCTAACTCCACAGATTTTCCGCAGAGATCGCATTTCGACCGCATTAATTTTACTATCAAACTCTTTTCTGCATACCCAACTCTCGCTTCCATACAGTAATGTTGGGACAAGCACTGCGTTATGTATTGCTACACGTGCCTTCTGGCTGAGGTGGTGGCTGCCGAGAAGTTGCCCCAACGCTCCGTTCACTCTATTTCCCGCATTCACTCTTCGCTCTATATCAGTGGTGTACCTTCCATCTCGGCTAAATCCACATCCAAGATATACAAATTCATCCACTTGCTCTAGTACATCATTACCTATTGTTACTCTTACATCTGTTCTGGTTATAAATATATAAAATTGTTGCTTATATATATATATATATATATATATATATATAAGTAACAATTTTCTATAGAGACATGTTTAAATACGACAGGTCATTGACCTATGGGTCACAGCCACTATAACCTATATTACAGTTTACGAGTTCAGTCACTGGAACGTTATCATCATTCTTTTCACGTGCTATGGGCTAACATTAATAAAAGACTTTTGTTCACTAGTTTCACGTTCTCGGTTACGAACTCGAATATGAATACATGGATCATTAGTTTGGATAACTTAACCCTTAATTACTCGCATTAAGAAAATCACATAACTACTCGCTTGGGGTCTCAGGTGACCCCAAACTGTAGGAGCTATTTTTAATATTTAGTAAATAAATATCTAAACAAAATTATTTTATTACGAAAGTATTTTATTATAATTTTAATAAACAACACAAATAACATCTTGTTAGGTAAAAAATAAACAAAATTAAAAAAAAATAGAAAACCTAACATTTTATACTTATATTGAGACCTATTAAAAAATATGTGATTTTTTAGGAACTTGCCGAATCACTGTTATCACATTATAAGTGTAAAATTATGTTATGGCCCTGGTGTTATTATAGCACTTGATGGAGCTGACTTTAACCATTTTTATTTAGGACCATTCCTGCCATTATGTCTCATAAAATAAAAATTGTCAGATTGCTCTGTATCGTCTTGAGTATCTAATGAATCGCTTGAATGTGCAGGAGGTTCGTCTATTTCACTAGCACTATCATGATCACTTTGGCTTACTTCGCCTGGCTCTGACTCAGATTCTGAGCCTTCAGCCAACCATTGTAAAATATGCTTCTCTTCTCTACTCATAACTAATTTTAGAAAAAGAAACATAAATCTCACGGTAACACGTAATTCTTGGATAACTTCGACATATAAAGTTATAAAAAGTATATTTGTAACATAAATATGAATGATAATATAAATTGAAGTAATAATACACAAAAATAAATAATAAATTAAGCAACTCAGCTTTTTCGAAACAGTTACGTAATTACTCGCATGGGGTCAACAGTTAAGAGAGCAGAGACGTACCCTTAAATTCCCGTGACTGAATCGGTACTAAAATGCAAACTTTGACACGTATTAGGAAGCTAGCGGGGGCGCGGGGAATTTCGGAACGCAGTAAGTCCTTTTTTTTTAAGCACAAAAGAGCTTTGACCCCATGTGAGTAATTAAGGGTTAAATAAATAAATATTAACCGTGTGGTAACGGAGTAAGAATACAAATTCACCACCCCCTATCTTACCCGTGTATGATCGTAAGAGACGACTAAGGGATATAAAAGGCATATAACATCTATGCAAGAGAAGAAAAACTCGAAACAAACCCTATAACAACACGTCTGACCAGCGCGGTATAGTAGGATAATTTCCCTCTAATTACGGAGGAGGCCCGATCCCAACAGTGGGACATATATGGGCTGTGATGATGATGATGATGAACTTAAATAATGATTTCCGTTTGAATATATCACAGGCTTTCTTATCTGTGGGTGACGTTAATGCCGACTAAGGGGCCGTTCATAAAATACATAAGGGATTTTGAAGAATGGTTTGGCCCCCACCCCCCTACCGTAAGACATAATAAGATTGCAACTACTCTCCCCCTGCCCCTTAATAAGAATTTTTGTAGGCAATCGCCCTATTGATCAAGTATAACTTCATTTATTCAGAAGATATCTTTTATTACAATCTTACTACATGTATTACATACATATCATCACGCCATATCCCTTGCAGGGTAGGCAGAGAGTGCCAGAGAACTCTACTACTCCTTGCAAACTTCACTCGTTTCCTCAACATTCATAATTCTTTTCATACACGCAGGTATCATTAGCTCACTGCAATAACTTTAATCTTATTAATCTATCACAGTTTTGACTAAAATTTGTAATTTTCAATTTAATATCTTACCTAATGTTAGGTTCACTACCCCCAACAATCCTTCCTACAGTAAGAAGTTATAATATTCAGTCAACACCAACACCGAAAATAAAACGTCTTATATAATTTATGAAAGGCATGTAATTAACAGATAACATGTATGCAAGGAAAACTCGAAATAAAGTCTGATATTAACCATTCTAACCTTCATCCTTATCCTGCTCTTATCTCAATTATTTGTAGATGATACAATATATACTCCTCTTTCATAGTACATAATGTAAAAGTTATTGGCAATAGTTTTATGAACGGCAACCTGTCTGACGACTATCCTTCTTGGGAATGTAACTAGTGAGCAGATGGTATCAGATGGAGTTGACCCAGGGTGATATAGATTAGACATGCGTAAAACATTACTTTGAAATGTCATATCACACCATATTACATGTCGCATAACGTAATATTATTTTATGATATTACAAATGTGATACATATCACATATGTAATATCATAAAGTAGGTAATATTACGTTCGAGTTCGGTTCGCATAATATTGTGATCCGCATTTTGTAAATTAATATTTATTATTTTATGATATTTATCACATGTTACCTACCTACATGTGTTAAATATTAAATTTTTACTCGATTTGCTTAATATGATCAATGTAAAATAGTCGATTGATTTCCCTTCATACTTTTCCAGGTTTAGAACTGACAATCTTCATATACCACTTACTTTATATTTTTTATTTTTTCTTTGTTTTGATAAATTTTAGGTTCAAGGTTATACAATAATGTTAAAACACGCGCTACACGGTTTCAAACAGTGGTTTGAAGCAGAAAAAGCAGAAATACGCTTTGCTGGCTACATGGTTCAAAGCTAGTTTGAAACCAACAGTTTTCAGAGAACGTGGCGCGGATAGGACGTCTTTACGCTCGCGTACCGTATATTTACTACAATGATGTCATGGTGCCTTACCTATCAAAAGAACAAAAAAATGGTTACTCAAAATTTTTGTTCAAAGGCTCAAATGGGAGCCAGTCTGATGGTACGACATTCACGGAGACGTCATTTTATAAAATATTTATAAATATTATTTATAAATTATTTTTATTAGTTTTTTTTTTTCATTTTTATTTATTATTTATAAATAAAATATAGATGCTATAGTTGTATTGGAAAGTTGGGTTTTACACAATTTATTGAAGAAAAAGGCTTGACAATTTTTACTAAGGAAAAATTTTTTTGCTAAAACATCCCACGCATTTCTTTTTTGTGTAATAGTTTTATAAGCTTTACAATTTAACTCCCAAAGGCAGGGCAAGTCTTTGTATAACTTGAGAAGTTGAGTAATAACATCGCGATTGCGTTCTGTCTGTTCACGCGCAGAACGTCGTCACGTGCGTCTACGCTCACCGCTACAGCGTGACTGTCGTACATTTGGTTTGAAGCAAGCGGCTAGATGGTTTCAAACAAGATTTAGACGAACGTTTGGCCAGTGGTTTGTAGCGCAAGCCTCGCTACCAAGGGCGTTTAGAGGTCATGCGAAATTTGGCATCAAACATCTGTCTACACTGTTTGAAGCCGTTGCTTCAAACCACTGTTTGAAACCGTGTAGCGCGTGTTTAACGGGCATAAGCGCGATCATGGTATAGGTTTAGGTACATATACGTACCCAGTCATTCTCCAATAGTGAGTGAGAGATCTCTTATTTCGTACAATACAATAATGCGTTGAGGAATTAGCTAGCAACTCAAGCAAGCAAGCATTACATTACGCGAAATTCGGACTAGAGCCAAGAGTGCATAGCATAACGATCGAGTAATGTATTGCGTGATGTGATGTGTAATGCCTCGGTGTGTCGCGTAATGTTTTATGTGATATTACCCGCCCGAGTAATATTACGTTTTGATATCAAGCGCATTACTTACACATGTGTAATATAGATCTCTTAGTCGTCTTTTACGACATCAACGAGCAAAGTAAGGGTTGGTAGTATTCATAGCCGTTACCACACAGCATATGAAATTAAACCTTCTAACTAGCGTAAGGTTAATTTCCCTCCTCATGTGGAGAAGATTCAGTATTCGGACGTTTATGAGCAGCGATGATTTTCTGTGTGGTGATGAAGTAAGAATACAAATCACCACCCTCTAACCTACCCGTGGGTGATTGTAAAAGACGACTAAGAGATATAAAACGCATATAACATCTATGCAAGAGAAGGAAAACTCGTAACAAACGTCCAACACAGACGTGTTCTGGTCAGACGACCAGCGTGATATAGTAGGTCAATGTCCCTTTCATTATAGAGGAGACTCGAGCCCAACAGTGGTAAATATATCAGCTGTTATGATGGTTATGATTTTGGAGAAAGCTGTATGTAATCAAACGAACCAATCAAGGTGATTGATTACTCGCGTTATAGTTTTCATAGCAGTGTGAGTCAATATCTTATCATACAGTTATTTCCGCTCTAAAATTCTTGTCCTATCTAAAAATAACATAGCAATCAAATTTTACGCAAGACTTTTCGAAACACCATTCAAAGCAAGGTTGCTATTACAGGCATATAAAATTCCTACCATTTAACTAGAACTTGGCCTATTTTTATATAGTAATATAAACATATAGTAATTTATATACATATAATCTTGTGATGAAATCATTTGAGGTGCCAAAATCAGTTTCCAGATATTTATATTGCAAGTATATATTTTTTTATTTGTACATATAGTTGCAGATAATTTTACGATCAAATTAAGTTCTGCGGTTTTAAAGTTTATTAATTTGTAACGAACTCTTTGTAGAGTATTTTGATATATATTTATTTGATAAACTGGTACTGCTATATTTTTTTCAAATATCTATACCTCACTGCGATAGTATGCTCCCTGAGCTGCTCCAGGTTCTGAAATTATAAATGGATTAATGATAAACTCGCGTTAACAAGGCTTAGGGTTGATTAAAAGCTGTCGGGGCATCGACTCGAGAGGAACCCGTGAGGGTAAACCATCGGGCGGGCCACCGAAGATAAAGATCGGGAACCGGCACGGTGGCTCATTCGCACGACGAAAAGAGGTGCTTGCAGGGTGGGTCTATGGAGTTGCGTGCCGTCTCTTCCGTCACTCCGGACCGATTTGGCGGGGCGCGACCACCTCCATAGTCCACCGCAAGAAAAAAAAAAGGTTGATAAAAATATAATACGTTACTTTAAAAAAAACAGACTCCATTACAATTGATATATTAAAAAGGTTCGAAGGAAAAGATAATGTAATTTTTTTATTCATTCGTCATTTGCTACTATAATAATACAATTTAGGGTAGTATTATCATGGAGCTATAAACCCATTACGGAATAAAGCCTGCAAATGATCTTCAGTAAAATACGTTCGATCCCACAGTTACTTACGTATAAGTTCTGGAATGTACTACCTGTCAAAATATTTACTGAGTTATGTCAAAATATTTATAAGCATTTTCTTCTATACCGACCTAATTTTTTAAGCGTTATTTTAATTTCAATGATTGCCTTACATGACATGATAGAAATTATCATCCTTCTAGACTCATCCTAGCCTATTGTTTTTTTATTGCTCTTGGTGGTAAACCAGCAAGCAGTACACCTGATGGTAGTAAGTGTTACTGCCGCTCATGGACCTTTGCAATACAGCCAGGCCGCTGCTTATCAATAACGAATTCCAACCCCACCCAAAAAGTTGGGCTTTCAACTCTCTCACTTACGGAACGAAGCACAGCAACACATTGTCACTGCTCAGGCGTCGGTTTTCTACGAGAGTGAGGTACTACCCTGAACGAACTGGCCCGTGGCTGTAGACAGAAAACTATTAACAGTGTGGCCTGGCAGTGTGGCCTGTAACCTATCTATAAAAAAATGTCATCTTATCATCATATTGCCATCTTCTTAGACTCTTTCTTTAAATTATGTTAAAGATTTAAATTACTGAAATTTAGCACTTAATATGCTTAATTATTTATAAAATCCGATTACGAAATGAAAAATGATGTCGCAAGCGGGATCCCGCTTGCGACATCATTTTTCATTTCGTAATCGGATTTTATGTTAAAGATCATTATTATTATTATTTTATCATTATTATTATATATATATATATATATATATATATATATATATATATATATATATATATATATATATATATATATATTGATCATTATTATTAATTTTAATAGTTCTAATTTTACCGAGGACTACACACACTTTTAAATGATTAATCTGGAAGTTACAACTGTAAATTATCTATATGCTGTGAAATATATATTTTTTTATCATATTTACTACTAATAGAACTTTATAATACTAGGCCTACTACATACTAGTACTAGGGTACAGCTAGGCCGTTGCTTACCAACCAAAACCCATCTAGAAAATTAGGCTTCTGGCTCTCTCGTTCACTGAACTAAGCGCTACAATGTTACTGCTCAGACGTCGATTTTCTGCTAAACTGTGATACTAACCCGGACGGACCGGAACGTGGTTGTAGACAGAAAAATGTCAACTGTATGAGACCCTCTACTACTACGAGATCTAATTCTACAATTGATATTCATGTTCTTTTTTTTTATTTTTTTTATATTTTGTGTGTCTTAGTTGTTAGCCTCAGATGGCTATGACAACTTTACCCGGACTGTGGGTGAGCGCTGAGGGCTCTCAACCCGTAACTTCATGTTCTTCAAAGAAGACTTATATATATTTGACTCGTGTCTCTATTCAAAACTAAAATATTTATTGAAATACCATTTTTTATTCAAATTACTGAAAATTTTTAGCATTTAATATGCTTAATTATTTATAAATACCCAATTACGAAACGAAAAATTATGTCACAAGCGGGGTTCGAACCCGCACCTATTGGGAATCCGGCCCAACCGTGCTGCCACTTACACCATCGTGAACCACTTACACTTTACTTTTCAGTAATTTGAATAACAAGGTTGTGTCATCGTTTAATACAATTCTAACTGTAAAGTTTGAGGTATTAAGTCTATACAATGTGTAAACATTGTCCGATAGATGGCATACGTCACCTTGAAGACGTAAGATACAATATGAAGCGAAATCTGCACGTCCATTAAATAGTTCGTTTCGTAATTGGGTATTTATAAACCATTTTTTATTTTTTAACCTCACCTAACTTAAAAATGCAGCACAATTTGTAAATTAATGGTAAAGTAAATCAACAATTCATAAGATCTATAAAATATATAAACTCAAGAGGCTTTATGCCTTTTGAGTTTATATATTCCCCTAATTTAACCTTGACCAAAATCTACGATTTAAGGTATTTTCATATCTCTTATATTTTGTTATACTTCTAATAAATATTTGTACTAAAGTTTCACTGAAATTTATGTTCTTTTTTAAAGTTATGTTAGATATAAATAACACCTATACTCAGAAAACTTATTTGTGTGTCGTACAAAAAACTACCCCGCATGGGGGTGGGTGTCAACGACATTCACCATACGAGGCCGCTGTCACTACGCCATTTGCGCAATGTTTTGTTGATTAATCAAGCATTTGATTTTTTTTATTGCTATGATGGTAAACGAGCATGCAGCAAATTTGAAGGTAAGTGTCACTGCCGCCCATGGATCCCTTCAATACCAAGGATATAGCTAGGCCGCTGTCTACCAATACAAACCTCAAACCCCAACCCAGTTGGGCTTCCGTCTCTCTCGCTCACCAAACGAAGCGCAATAGCACATTGCCATTACTCAGACGTCGATCTTTTGCGAGAGTGTGGTACTACCCCGGACGGACCGGCCCGTGGCTGTATACAGAGAACTAGCAACAGCGTAGTCCTACCACTAATAATATAATTGATATAATATACTAGTTGAGTTGTATAGTTATTTAACAAATGGAAATGTTTACTATAGTCTGTCTAATCTAAGAAGTGCACTTTGACAGCTGTCTGAGTAAGTTGTCTAGGTATGTGAACCAAATAATCGGTATCGAAAATATTCGATTCTACTGAGCAATTGATATTAATTCTTTATAATTAATAATCGGTTTAATTTTTATTTTTCAAAATGGTGATGAATAAATTAAATGCTAAATTAGTACTAAACAAATTTAATTATTTCAGCATAGAATCTATTCATCATATTTAGTAGGATTAGGTTAATTAAAAACAAAAACTGGATTTGAAAATAGCTATTTATTAAGAATTACTACTATTACTTGAATTATCAGCGTCGCGAACATCAATAATTATTTCCTCATCAATCAAAGGGTCAAAATGTACATCTCTGTCAAAATCTGTATTCGATTAATTGTATTATTCTAATATTTTTACCGATTATTTGGATATTCGTGAATTGGAAGTTGTCAAGCACTACTGTATAGAACGTGATGACGTGACATTGTTAGGTCGTGAATAATAATTACTATTTATCATGTTATTTTTATTTTAAATTTTATTTTACGAGTTTCAACATTAGATTAATGGTCTTTGAAAGAGATGAAGCCAGAACAGATATAAGAGTAACAATAGGTAATGATGTACTGGAGCAAGTGGATGAATTTGTATATCTTGGATGTGGATTTAGCCGAGATGGAAGGTACACCACTGATATAGAACTAAGTGTGAATGCGGGAAATAGAGTGAACGAAGCGTTGGGGCAACTTCTCGGTAGCCACTACCACAGCCAGAAGGCACGTGTAGCAATACATAACGCAGTGCTTGTCCCAACAGGAAGCGAGAGTTGGGTATGCAGAAAAGAATATGAAAGTAAAATTAATGCGGTCGAAATGCGATCTCTACGGAAAATCTGTGGAGTTAGACTGACCGATCGCATTCGTAACGACGACGTAAGCGAGCGAGTAGGTATGAAAGAGAGTATTGGTGTAAAGATGCGAAAGGGAATGCTCCGATGGTTCGGACATGTGGAAAGAATGCCGAACGAACGTCTGGTTAAGAAGATATACAATGCGAAAGTGAAAGGATGTAGGTACCGGGGGAGACCGAGACTAACCTACCTAGAACAGATCGGTCATGTACTGAAGGAAGTTGGAGTCAAGAGTCTCCGAAACCGGCGAGCGTGTATGAAGAGAATTATGAATGTTGAGGAAGCGAGTAAAGTATGCAAGGATAGAGTTCTCTGGCACTCTGTTCTCTCTGCCTACCCTGCAAGGGACATAGCGTGATGGTATGTATGTATTATTGTACAAGAAAGTCACCCGCAATGTTAATTATGTAAATAACTTAATAGTTGTTTAAAATTTCAAATTTAGTATTTACAATCATGTGTATACGTTTGACCGAGGTTATTGTGTGTTAAAAAATGCAAAATGTCAAAATGCACTTCTTAGATTAGATGAACTATAGTGCAAATCATTTTAGAAACTTAATTTTCAATTTATTATTATTCATCATCATCATCATCTCAGCTCATATATGTCCCATTATTGGACTCGGAGCTCCTCCATCGTTATGGAGGAGGTCCAAGCCCAAGAATGGGACATGGAGGGAAATTAACCTACTAATACCACGCTGGTCAGACGAGTTGGTATAGGGTTTTGTTTCGAGTTTGCCTGCTCTTGCATAGATGTTATATGCGTTTTATATTCCTTAATCGTCTCTTACGATCATCTACGGGTAAGATAGGGGGTGGTGAATTGATTCTTACTCCGTCACCACACGGATAATACTAGTACAAATCATTTTAAGAACCCAATTTTCAATTTCTCATTATTATCAACTACAAATTCTAATCATTTTTGCTAAACTACGGATGATTATTATCTGAATTTAGTAGGATAGTTATATGTGGTACGTTGATATATGGGTGTATATAATTATGTATGTATTGATATCTTTATTCATACATAAACTATTTATACTAGATTATTAAAAAAAAAAAAATTTAGGTTTCATTAAAAACAATTTGATTTATCATATGTCTTATTTTTATCTCAATTACTTAGGTGTCGACGCAGTAAGTCCTACTTTTATTTGGTCTTCCTTTAGTCCTAAAGCCTACAACATACATACTTAAAACTTTACGCACAACATTAATTTCGTCCCGTTGTATTACATGTCTAAATCATGTCAAGCGTTCATTAACTTTTTCGTCACTGGCGCAGCTTTCAAATTTCCATTTTCAAATATGTTCATTCCTTATTTTATCAATTCTCGTCACATCACACATCCATCTGAACACCCTCCTCCCTCTTGCTCTTCCCTGCCCCTCTTGCTCTCACATCCGTGAGAAGCAACTTAACAATTCGTTGATTATAAGCTGCGATTCAATGTAGCGTCTTTTAAATGACAGAAAGTCTGGAAATAAAAAAAAATAAGCAATACCATGATCACTATCAAATTGAAAAGCTTAAATAGCAAGTTTTAAATATGTATATTGTATAAAAAAAACTAACCTACCTAGACCAGATCGGTTATGTACTGAAGGAAGGTGGAGTCAAGAGTCTCCGAAACCGGTGAGCGTGTTTGAAGAGAATTATGAATGTTGAGGAAGCGAGTGAAGTATGCAGAGATAGAGTTCTCTGGCACTCTGTTCTCTCTGCCTACCCTGCAAGGGATATGGCGTGATGATATGTATGTATAAAAAAAAAGGAGCAGTATTGTGTTTTACTCGATAATTGCGTATGTACTAAATTGGTGAGAAATATGAACTATAACTGAAGCTTATCGTTAAGTTAATAATTTACCTTTGATTATTATGGGTTTATTGGTTAAACTTTTTAACGGCTCTTTGTACAAGGTGGAATAACACTACGGCTATGCTCTAAACATAGCTATATTCAATACTTTTGTTCCTTTAATTGTTTTTCTAAAGCACGTTTTTTGTAGTAGGGTTAATAGTTGCGTAGTTTTTGAACTTATTTTTGTATACGTTATCTTTGAAGCATTTTTTTAGCGGGAATTAGAGTGAACGGAGCGTTGGGGCATCTTCTCAGTAGCCACCACCTCAGCCAGAAGGCACGTGTAGCAATGCATAACGCAGTGCTTGTCGCAACATTACTATATGGAAGCGAGAGTTGGGTATGCAGAAAAGAGCATGAAAGTAAAATTAATGCGGTCGAAATGAAATCTCTACGGAAAATCTGTGGAGTTAGGCTGACCGATCGCATTCGTAACGACGACGTAAGAGAGCGGGTAGGTATGAAAGAGAGCATTGGTGTAAAGATGCGAAAGGGAATGCTCCGATGGTTCGGACATGTCGAAAGAATGCCGAACGAACGTCTGGTTAAGAAGATATACAATGTGAATGTGGAAGGATGTACGTACCGGGGGAGACCGAGACTAACCTACCTAGACCAGATTGGTCACGTACTGAAGGAAGGTGGAGTCAAGAGTCTCCGAAACCTGCGAGCGTGTATGAAGAGAATTATGAATGTTGAGGAAGCGAGTGAAGTATGCAAGGATAGAGTTCTCTGGCACTCTGTTCTCTCTGCCTACTCTGCAAAGGATATGGCGTGATGATATGTATGTAATTTTTTAGCTTATGAAATGTAAATTATTGATCGTTAAATATTTAACGTAAGAAGCCATAGGGAAAAAATAAGAAACATCGGGAGACGTTATGTAGATATAAAAAACATGGAAAAGGAGTGAACGCAGAGAACTGATAGAATTGTGAGGAAGAAAAGGATATTTTGCGTCGACCTCAAGTAATTAGGATAAGAGCAGGGTAATGATATATTTGGTCATATAAGTGTATATATTTATTATAAAATTGATGTTCAGTCCTTGCAAGTTATGTGGAGGGTATTTGGAGAAACTTCACAACTTCGATTCTGCAATTGTCGTTATGACAGTTGAGTAGAAGATTAGAAATAACTCGGTCCGCCAGGCGGTTGTGCCACTCGGTGTATTTGTAATAGGCGCACTTGCTTAATCCTTGGTAGGACATAGTTTAATGGAACTGTTGGAATATAGTGAAGCTGACCGCGCGGTTTGGAGAGCTTACTACGACGACACTACTGCCCTCGGCGAAAGTGGATGAAAGGTTGGTGGAGTATTTTTTAATTACTTCTTCGCGGCTTGCAAGGGATAGAATAATATCAGTTCCTCACCTAGTTTTGTAAACTCACCTCATACAGTCCACTTACATAGCTGTGCATACCGTACAACAAATATTGTTTGTATTTTTATCTAGTAATTTTATCTATAGCTGGTAATATAAATGTTAATATTTTTCAACTTTCTTTTTTTATATTTAGTTGTTAATACTGATGATTTGATAAAATATATACTATTTTTAATATTTCTTTTTTTAATTTAATTCAAATAAAGTATTTTAGTTCAAATTAGATCTACAATCTACATGTGGTTTATGTAAGTAATTGACTCCCACGTTGTGTTTTAGACGAATGAAACGTTAAAACGTATAAACATATGTAAACAAACAAAAAACACAATTTTTATTGCCATTGAATTTCTGAGCAGTCGGTATTTTTAATCAAGCAAGTAATTTGTTATACTTTATTCCTTTTTTTTTACCAGATGAGAAGAAGATAGTATAAATAAAGTGTGTTTACGCGTATCATGTAACCTATGTGGTGATGGCTTAAGAACACAATGTGTCGCCATCCTTTAATTTACCGTGGATGTCGTAAAATACGACGAAAAGAGGGCCCACCTGCTTTCCTTTGAAATTTAAAATACTATTTAGGATTGCTAAATTACTAACTAAGGATTAAAATTGTAGCATTTTTTTTTTTTTTTGCAATTGTCCCTTTTCGGGAGTACTATGTACAATACTATTAGAACAATAGGTTTAATTAATGAAATATAATATAGGTATATAAAAAGATAACGGCATCGGCATTTCAAAAAACGCAGGAAGCCGTTGGATGGCAAGTTGCACAAGACCGTTCCGAGTGGCATTCTCTTAGGGAGGCCTATGTCCAATAGTACATTTATATAGGCTGATGGATTACTTATTAAATTCTGTCTTAACTACATTTCATCAACATACGTATATTTATAAAGTTAACATATTGATTTATTTCTCAAAATACAAAAATAGCGGTCTGAAATTAAAAGACAAATTCGACTGATATTTAAAATTGATTTTAAAAGTCCATAAAAAAACTATTAAAATCTTAAACTATTAAACTCATCATCATCATCATTGTTCTCCTCTTATCTCAACTACTTGGGATCGATACAATATGTACTCTTCTTTCATAGTACATATTGTAAAAGTTATTGGCAATAGTTTTATGATCAGCCGCCTGCCAAACGTCAACCCTCCTTGGGAATGTAATTGTTGACCAAACGGCATCAGATGGAGTTGGCCCAGATCGTTATAAGGCTCTTATTCATCTTTTGCGACATCCATGAGCAAAGTAAGGGTTGGTGGGTATATGTAGCCGCTACCACACAGCAAACTTAAACTAGAAACTATTAATAACAAAAAAAAAAAAACTATTTTCAAACTTCATGATTATAAATGAAAGTACGACGTTGTTTATAGTAGTTATTTCATGATTCATAACTATAATTTATGCTCTATATTTTTTCCGATCATCAATTTCCACTAGCCCCGACCTTGACAAATAATGTAGATAAACATATTTTTTTTTTATTTCCCAATCGTAAAGTCGTAAAAAAATTCAAATCTTAAAACAATATATATGGATGACGTCAGACGTAATCATTATGATTTGCCTGTAATCAGCTTCGATTGAATAGCTAAGAACATCGAAAGGCGATTTTATGATCATTTAAATGCATAGCTACGTCTTACATTAGTCATGTTTGCTTCAGGATACGGCCTATTAAAAGTAAACACTTCTAATATACTGTAAATAAATCTATATATAAAAGAAAAAGGAGCAAGCTTTGATATAATATAATTATTTTTTAATATAGTGCTGAAAGTTTCCGTGTGGTCACGGAGTAAGAATACTATTCACCACACCATATCTTACCCGTGGGTGATCGTACGAGACGGCTAAGGGATATGAAACGCATATAACATCTATGCGAAGAAGGAAAACTCGAAACATAACCCTATACCAACACGTGTGACCAGCGCGGTATAGTAAGTTAATTTTCCTCCCATTACGGAGGAGGCCCGAGCCCAACAGTGGGAAATTTATGGGCTGTGATGATGATGGAAAGAGGTATCAAACTGAAATGATTTATTATCTACTAGCTGTCCCGGCAGACGTCATCCTGCCAGGAAAAGTTTTAAGCGATATGCTGACAGCAGCGCCACCTACCAAATCCAATTGTGTTTTGAAATTAAGCAGGGACCCATTGGAATATACATAGAATATTTCATCCCAATCGGTTCAACCATTTAACATACCGTCAACGGCGCCACCTACCGGGTTCAATTGTGAATCTAAATCATTTTAGAATCCCTTCGAATACACACAAAAAATTTCAAGAAAATCTGTCCAGCCGTTTAGGAGGAGTTCACTAAAGAGTAGTAAACGTAGGTTCGCTTAATATACAAATCGTTATCATGCTCCCAATTAATTGGGGTCAACGCAATATTTAGAGAACGTATTGCAAAACTTTTGGCATTAGCATTATGACCGATCGCCTGACATCAACCCTACTTAAGAATGTAATTGTTGACCAGATGACATAACAGATGGAGTTAGCCCAGATATAAGTTTAAGTTCTTAGTCGTCTTATGCCTATGAGCCTATAAGTTTAAGTTCTTAGTCGTCCTATGCCTATTATACAACAAATAATAATATGATTCTGTAGCGCTTTTTATATAGGCAATTAAAATGTGTACGTATTTTTAAACTGTCGCTGGAACGGAATGTAGCCTCATTCGAGTGCTAATCCCGTGGAAAATCCCGGCAATCGTGTCTGTTATATTTTCGTTTCTCTTTTCATATCTCCATCAAATTTGCGTCGTGAATTTTATTTACATTTGCGAGATTCACAGTCATGAAAATATTTATGCAAAAATATTTACAAAAAGACGCCTGAGTATATCTCATAATCATATGTAACGCGGAATATTAAAAAATAAATTCCATTCATCAGTTGCTTGATGCCCACTGTTGGACATAGATCTCTCCAAGGATGGATAATGTCACAATGGCTAGGCTTGCAAGGTAGATTAGCGATTGGCATTTTTGACTACCTTTAGCCACTAATGTCAAGTAAACGGTACTGCTTATCAACGTTTTATATAGCTGTTGTTTGCGTATTATATCCCTCATGTTACCCACGGGTAAGATAGGGGGTGGTGATTTGTACTCTTACTCTTTCACCACGTGGATATCATGTCCCAAGAAGATTATAACATGCATTATAGACAAAAAAAAGACATTTTTTTGCTGTATAGATATACAGCTCTATATATTTTTTTTTAATATATACTTTCACTAATTATAGTTAATCAAGAATAAATAAAAAAAATATTAATAAAATAAATTTGAACTTATATTTTTTACATCACCCGATACTAAGGAATTATATATCTTATATATCTATTTTATATATCTAATTAACGTAGGCAAATTACACCCAAAGTCAAAACAACACTTTGGAGATTGCACAAAATATTGTTCTGCATGGGAATCGAACCCACGGTGAATCTTAACCACTACGCCATCTGTGCAGTCAAGTCAAATGCAAAGGCTAAATTAAAAGAAAGGAAATAAAAAAGGGGTATCACTTATGAAAAAAATCCTTTCAATGTCATGGTGTATTACATTCCCATGATGACAATCCAAATTGGTGATGGGAATGTAATACACCATGACATTGAAGCGCACACAGTTTTTCCATCACCTCGAACGGTACGGGCGTGATGTGTTTAGTTATTCAAATAAAAAAAGGATTGGCGATCGCAATTGGTGTTTTAAATTTAACAGGAGAATGCTGCTACCCATTCTTCTGGTGATCCCTTCGCTGTTTTTTACGAGTCCCATGAAGTAGTGAGTGGCGGTGACGTATTGTATTACTCCGGTGACCATTAATACTGTCAAGTATTCGAAACGTCGGGCAGTGAAATATACAATAACAATTACAAACTCGATAGAATCCGTAAAAATAATTTTATAACAAACATGTAATAATCGCCAAAAAATCTATTATCATTAATAATATAAAATTAAAAAAGTTGAATATGATATACGACGAAATATTAAACATAATATAAATTAATATAAATTTTAAAATGAAAATGTTTTTTTGAAAATTTAATTTTTTTTTATCCATGTGGTGACGGAGTAAGAATACAATTCACTATCCCCTATACCCTGGGACATATTTGTGCTGTGATAATGATGATGGTGATTTAATATTTTTGCATATTGTCATACTATTTATAAAGTAAAATTGTTTCCTTTGAAAATGAATCTTGTTCAGTGGTAGAGCTACACTACAATTTTCTCTCTACAATTGAAGGCCGGTCTGTCCTTTGTAGTACTAGACTATCGTAGAAAATCGACGTTAGAGCAGTGGCAAGTGAGTCGGAAGACCAACTTTCGGGGTGGGTTTGTCTTAGTAAACGGCCTAGCTGTACTTTTGGCGTATTTGTTCCACCATAAGCAACAAAAAAGAAATCTAAACGGGCAGGTGTTATCTGAAATGCAGCCTTAGCTTTATACCTCACTCTCAAAGTGGTATGCATTGCTACATTTTTAAGTGGTAACTTTTCTTGTATATTTAGCAAATAAATGTTTTTGAAGCAATAAATATTATTTGATTTAAATTGAAATAATTGATAATAATAGACCTATATAAAAGTTATTATTAAGATAATAGTAATAAATGTAGTTCCTAATGCGTCACAATCCAATCTATGTGAATTGTGATGCGGCTAAGTGCCAATATTCTATGTCAAGATAATTATGTTTAAATTGATTGTAAACATTAAAATTTTATAGTTGTAGCCCATTATTCAACCAAGAAGATTATACTATTGGTTGAATAATGAGCTTGGGCTTTGGATCTTTAAAATGTATACTTATGATTTACTCGTATTAATGATAAATATTCCGTGTGGTGACGGTGTAAGAATACATTTCACCACCCCCTATCTTACTCGTGGGAGATCGTAAAAGACGACTAAGGGATATACAACGCATATAACATCTATGCAAGAGAAGGAATACTCGAAACAAAACCCTATACCAACACGTCTGACCAGCGTGGTATAGTAGGTCAATTTCCCTCCCATTAAGAAGGCTCGAACCCAAACTACTGCTACTTATATCACGTTGGTCAGACATCTTGGTATAAGATTTTACTTCAAGATTTTCTTCCCTTCCACAGACGTTATTTGCGCATTATATCCCTTAATCGTCAACCACGGATAAGGAAGTGCGTGGTGAATTGTATTCTTATTCCATCACCACACGGATCTTTTTCGTTTAGTTCATTATTGTATGTCATAAGTCATCTTGTAATATCTTTATTTTGAGATACTAAGAAATATTTTAGTTACATAAATATAACAAATCAATACTGACAGACAGTAATATTAGTCTCTTTACAGGTTAACAGTTTGTTAATAAAGACAGTTTTGTACTGCATATGCTATAATATAATATTTTTATATCTTTTATAGAGTTATAGGTTGAAATGTGCTGATTACAGTTATCCTACGTATAAAGAAAATTAGCTTACAATTCCACGTTTGGTCAGACAAATTGTCGAAGATTTTAAGTTTTAGTATTGGTAGGACCAACGCTGTTGACAGTTTTCTGTCTACAGCCGCGGGCCGATCCGTTCGGGGTAGTACCACACTCTCGCAGAAGATCGACGTTTGAGCAATGGCAATGTGCTGTTGTGCTTCGTTCGGGGAGCGAGAGAGCCGGAAGCCCAACTGGGTGGGTTTGGGATTTATATTGGTAGGCAGCGGTCTAGCTATACCCTTGTTATTGCAAAGGTCTATGGGCGCCAGTGACACTCACCATCAGGTGTGCTGCTTGCTCGTTTGCCACCAAAAGCAATTACAAAAACAAAGTTTTCCTTTTCATGCATTTGTTTTATTTGCTAGAATTCCTTAATAAATTGTTTACAATAACTACAGCAAAAGACGCAGTGATCATAGTATTTTTACTTCATAGTTATTCTGTTATATATGAAAATTTAATTCCAAATATTATTATCTTTTTTTCTGCGAATTAAAGTAACGGAAATAAATATTGATATTATTATCAATACTTCTATCCATTACACGCTTATTGCCATGGGTTGTAAATATACTCAAAGCATTTCTTCTCTAACATCTTGTCTAAATGAGTTTATGTTGTGCAGTATTTTAAGCTTTGTAATATTATAGGCAGATTCTGTTGACATGAAAACATGAAGAGTGCTATAGAAAATTTGTGATAATCATGAAATTCATTACCAAGTTCAAGAACATATGTATATGTGCAGATATACAGAATATATCTTAGTTTACGTCACAAAGTCGATATTTTATAGCGTGTAGTGTGTCACAATCTTAACAAAATGGCTGTGATCCCAGGCTATTTGTAGTCTCCCGGCCTTGACACGGGGTTGCGACATGATCGCGAACGTTTTAACGTTTAACAATTATCATTCTATAATATATTTAAAACATCATTATAAATATATTTAAAGTAGACACACCGTAAAAATAAATTTGGCATTACATCGTTTTTCTTTAGAAAAAAAAAACATAATTTTTATTTATTATCCATGCCACATAATTTAATATTTCATGCGTCTCATATTTAGATAATTGAAAATGTTAAAATTTTAAAAACACAAACTCAAAATAATTAAATCCACTTGTAATATGAAGAAGAATGTTAAATCAAATCATCAGAATTCATTACTTTAATAACCTAACCACTGGATCTGAGAAGATCTAGGAAGAAACTTAACGGCCTTGCCAATTCCTAAGTTACTTCTTATATACAGGGTAGAAGTGGACTGCTCTTGAAAACAAAGACAGGTGATCCTACTCGTCCTACTTGTAATGATAGGCTAGAAAAAAAATCAATTCGGACGGCAAAATAAAATTTTCAACTTCTTTTTTAGTTTTTTTTTCAGTACATCATATTAGAACAGAGACCGCTGACGTGTAGGAATATAATGTGTCACGGCGGGCGTGTAGGTATATAGTGGGTTACGGTTGTTGTACTATGAAACATATGGTTTTGAGTTTTGAATACATTGCGTTTTTTCTCATTTAAGTAAAGTTACGTATTTTTTATGGAATTATCGTTATTATAATACGATTTAATAATATTAATTTTATAATAGCCTATAATTACAAGTAGGAGTAGCAGGGTCACCTGTCTTTGTTTTCGGAAGCGGTCCACTTCCACCTTGTATAAAAACTTGATTATTTTTTTATTTATTGAATGTCATACGATAGCTCACGCTAGTGTAAGTGGTAGCACGATTGGAAAGGATTTCCAATAGGTGTGGGTTCAAATTAGAGATGGGCGTTTTCAGATTTTTACGCAAACCGATACAAATTCGATTTCTGATATTGAAATCGATTTTAAAAACCGATTTCTGAAATCGATTTCCAGAGCGGTTGACGGAGCGGGTTTACCTTAGTTTCGATCGATATTCGATGGTTTTAGTTATTTTAGCGTAGCAAACGAAAAACGCAATCGAACGAACGCATTCAAAATATTTTTCTATAATTTCTTTGTTGATTGGATTTAGGTGTACGATTTTCCTTCATGCTTTATCTAGGCTTAACTAGAGTACTAGACCAGCAAAAATGTTTTGTTTTGGATATGATACAAAACTTTCTTGCGTATTTAAAAATCGTCATATTTACAATGATTTCATGATTATATTATATAATTTACATTTTTTTGTATGTTTTTTTTTTATTAATCCCGATTACGAAGCGAAAATCTTACCTTTTTACATTAAATAGTTATTTCTTATTTATCATCAAATCGTATGTATGATACTAACATACGTTAGTATAGTATTGAATCATAAAATACCTATCTAATTATATAGTTCACGAGATCACAAAAATAACATTACGCGCACACAGCACGTGTCACCAAGGTCAAGTGTGCAAAAACTCTCCAATAATTCAAAATTCTGTTTAACGAACATAAAACTTAAACTACTATCATTAAGTATTGTGTAATATTATCATGGAAGTAGTTGCATTCTAATATAGATCTTATTCCCTGTCTCTTGTAATTCTGTTTCGTTTCAATCTGCCATTCTTAGTTTCGTAGAAACCGCCAAAATCCAAAACTGATGACAATTCGCTTCATCTCTTTCACTGCACTAAACGATAGAATGAAAGGAGGCGAATTTTAATGAAATTCGCTTTCTCTCATTCTAACTAAGCGATTGTTTAGCGGAGTGAAAGAGTTAGGTAGTAAGTTTTCAAATATTGGTTTGGTTTGCAAAACTAGCAATAGAAAACGATTGCGCGATGATTAGATTTATTATTAGTTTGCGTTTTCGTCGTTTTGTTTTGATATGTCGCGTTGATTTCGTTTTTGCCGAAATACGTTTTCTAAAATCAGTTTGTATAGTGTTGAATATCGATACGATACGATTTCTGACTGAAATCCGATTTCAGATTCGTTTTGATATATCGGACGCATACCTAGTTCAAATACCATGTGTGACAATCATTTTTCGCTCGTAATCAAATTTTTATAAATAATCAAGCATGATAAATGCTAAATATCAGTGATTTGGTTACTTTTTATAAATGAAATTGTATATAACATGTTTAGTATGTATTAGCTACAGCGTGATGTCCTTTTTTAAATCTACAAAAGAGGAAGAGTTTGTATATATGACATCGCTAAACTCAGAAAATATTTGACCGATTTATAAAAATTGAAATGTATATGTACTTTTACACGGAAAAGGTTTATATGTTACATCAATAGGGGTATTGATGTAACTCGCCACCAGGCGGCGCTTTTTTATATCGACTTCTACAAACAAACCAACGGCTGAATTTGTTAGTTCTAATATAGAAAAAAAACACAGAGCCGTAAAAATAATTGCCATCCAGTAAGTTCATTTCCGTGTGGTGACGGAGTAAGGATACAAATCACTACCCCCTATCTTACCCGTGGGTGATCGTAGCAGAGGACTAAGGGATACAAGAGGCATGTAACATATATGCAAGAGCAGGAAAACTGGAAACAACACCCTATACCAACACGTCTGACCAGCGTGGTATAGTAGGTCAATTTCCCTCTCATTACAGAGGGGGCTCGAGCCCAACAGTGGGATGTATTATGAGCTGAGATGATGATGATGATGATTAAGTTTCTTAACTAATTATTTACCATTTCATTTCGTAATCGGATTTTATAAATAATTAAGCATATTAAATGCTAAATTTCAGTAATTTAAGTAACAAGGTTGTGTCATCGTTTAATACAATTCTAACTGTAAAGTTTGAAGTATTAAGCCTATAACAATGTGGAAACATTGTCGGGTAGATAGCATACCGTCACTTTAAGACGTAAATACAATACGAAATGAAATTTGCATGTCCTACAATTAGTCGCGGTAGTGTAGTGGCAGCACGATTGGGCCGGAATCCCAATAGGCGCGGGTTCGAATCCCGCTTGCGACATCATTTTTCATTTCGTAATCGGATTTTATAAATAATTATTTACCAACTATTAGTTACGGTTTTCACTTAATATGTGAGATACAAGTCGTATCACCTTGACCACGCTGACCAAGCGCTAGTTGGCAATCCAAACAAAAACATCAAAACCATAGAAATTTCAATGTCGAAGCGGCTACATCATAAGTTCATATAAAATCTTGCGGATATAATAAATTATTTAACATCATCACCATCATATAGTATAACTAGTTTCTGTTTGAAATTAAACGCTGTTTAATGAATCTCTTTATGAGTTTCATTTACGATTATTCTTCCGAGCGACCAAGCCAAGAGTTATAACTGAGTTGAATTAAAAATATATCTCTTTGAAGTATCCATTAAGGTATATAATGAGCGTGTAATGCAACGTATTTATAAGTGAACAAGTTTATAAGCTATCACCTTTTTTAAAAGTAATTATAAGATCATTGCGCTTGCTACAATTTTTGAAGCGAAAAATTTTTAGCTTTTTTGGGATGGATACAAAATGACCTCGCAAATAAACTCGCATCAGGACACGTGACCTGATCGAAAATTCGTAAGATGGAGGAAGAGTAGGCCGTAGGAGACGAAATTCGTGAGACGGAGAGAGAGCAGACCATAGGCGAATATTGTTTCTAACCACACAGATGATATTTTAAATACATAACTGATAAATAAAGCAATTCATGCGAAATTATACCCTAACAGTCAAAAAGAATAATATGGAATGGTCCCCGTATATAAACATACTCCCTGGGGCACACTTTTTGTATTTGTTTTTTTATGGGTTTGAGTTTTTACTTCTATCAGTAGTCCTCGTGGCTGCTTTGTGTTTTTTTTTCTTTTGCTTATTATGGTAGATAAACAAGCAGCTTACTTGATCGTAATTAGTAAGATGATAGATTCTGCACTTCCTAAGAACGTTATTCTTCTTAAAGATCATTCAATAAAAAGAAAAGCCTGGCCCTTTTTATTACTCAAAGCAAATTAAATGAGCGAAAGTGATTTGAATTGCAAACTAATGGAGCAGCGCGTAAGGTCAAACGGCCATCGTAAAAATAAACTGTTACATAAATTTTGACAATGTTGCCATTTGTAAAACAATTTATGCTCTATATTTTATTTATTACTCGTTATCGGAGAATATTTATTCAGTGAAATTCTACTAACGTAGATAATCTATATGCGAGTAGGTATATAAAGTTGTGTTAGTTACAACACTTATAATTCGAGAACGGCTGGACCAATTTTTATGGTTTTTATGTTTTTGAGCTTGTCTTCGTCAGGAATAGGATATAGGATATTAAATATATGATAATATTATATATAATATGATATTAATCAACAAAAAAAAAACAATAAAAAACCTCAGGCAATCATCATGTTAAATGTTCATTTATTCACGATATAACAAAATGCAACTGATACCTGAGCTGTCAGTTGCATTTTGTTTTATATTTATCTAAATATATAAAAGAAAGTTGTGTTAGTTACAACACTTATAACTCGAGAAAGACTGGACCAATTTTTATGATTTTTATTTTTTGAATTTGTTGTCGTCGGGAATAGAATATTAAAATATGGTATTAATTAACAAAAAAACCATTAAAAAGCACCAGTTCTAAACGTTCATTTATTGATGATGTAACAAAACGCAACTGACAGCTCACCTAATGTTATCTATGGTCTGAAAATATCGCAAAACGTTGAATTTAAGTTGACCGGTCGATGTATTTCTGAGTGCGAGTTGCGAGTGCTACAAGTTTTTACGAGTATTATTATAATAAATTTCATTGCATCGAAATTATTAGTAACAAAGTTTTGACCAAGAAAATCAAATCTTTCCCTACAACGCCGTAACACAATTAGGATTCTAAACATCGCGAATGAAACCACTGAAGACGAACGATATATTGTACGTGAAGATCGCCGCGTTAGTATAGTCCGACTTCGTGCTTCTCAATCACAAGAGCAAAGTGAGACAGCTCATGAAAAGGCTCGGTTGACAATTTGAAATCGTTAAGCAAATCTCAGAGATCAACAATTACATAATTTTCAACGGGCAAGAAGAAAAACTCGTATAACACAAAGTGCTTCTTCGTTTTGCTGGCACGTCAATAAAATATTTGATTTCTTAAATTTATTTATTATCTAAATAAAATAAAAATAACTTTATCATTTTGAACTAATCGAAATCTGCTCATTCGTTGACTGTTCGGCGGAACGAAGGGATTGTTTGCAATATTTGTATTATATATTTTATATTATAATTTATAATTGGTACTGTGTGGTAGCGGCTACGAATACTACTAATCGTTACTACCGTGGATGTCGTAAAAGATGACTAAGAGTTTTATATCGACCTGGGCCAACTCCACCTGATGCTGTTTAGTCAACAATTACATTTAGGGTTGATGTCAGACAGGCGGCCGGTCATGAAACTATTGCCAACAACTTTTGCAATATGTACTCGTACATATTGCGTCGATCCTAAGTAATTGGGATAGGGGCAAGTGAATGAATGGATTGATGGATGGTTTGCAATAGCTATTATTTTGTTAATATTAGCCTTTCGTTTCTGTGGCCGACATTCATGTTATCACTTAGGGCAGCTAAACGGTTGACTAATTTAAAACATTAAGTGATCATTTGAAGATAGTTTTTAACCATTTCCAGATGTTTTTTTTCTTCTAATTAGCCCAATAAGTCAATAAAAATTCTATATAATGGATCTTACAATACATATTCGAAACGTACAACGCACAATGATGAAAAATGTAGTTCAATAAATATCACATCATTTTCCATTGACCATAGCGTTAAAGCATTTAATAAAATGGCAAAATCATTTTTTATAACAAAAAATAATAATAATATAGTTCAATCGAGTAGAAGAATAGGTTCTTATTGACTTAATGTATATACAGCCTCATTAGTATACCAACCAGGCAAGACCAATTAACATTCATATTCGAGTAGAAAATGAAAGTGGGGCGTTATTCATATACATCCTAACTATCAAAGTAAAGAGTAGTTTCGAAAGCAATGTTTTACAAATAGAAAACTGTACAATTAGTTCGACAGTGTTATAATTTTTGAGATTCAGCTGAACATATTTTTTCTGTTGTATATGTATGAATGGAATCTTAAGTAGCAAGCGAAAACTATATATAGCATTAAACTAAAATCTGAGAGCTGAGCTGAGTGTCTGAGATATCTGAGAGTTTGTTAAAATTTTCCTATACGATTAATAACACACGTTTCCGTGGTAAACTAGCTTATTTTCTTCTGATTATGGAGGAAATTCGTGTGCTGTGGTGGTGTGTGATGGCGACTACGAATATTACAAACCTTCATATTACTCTAGTTTATGGTAAAAGAAGCTTAAGGGCTATATATTGATCTAGGTAAACTCCATCAGATATCGTCTGATATAAAATTATATTTCTATGACCGATTTGCCTTCGAATTGCCATAAATTTTTATGAACGATGGAAAAAGAGTACATTACCCGATGTTTCGAATACTCTCATGGTTACGGAAGAACTAATAATTACGAATAAATTAAAGAAAATGTTAGAGAAAGTGTAATAATGTAATATCTAAGTACTTACTTACAAACAAGTCATCGTTATTACAGAGATATTTCTACTGCTAATGAATTTATATTGGAAACATGGATCAATATTTATATACTAATACTGGAGCGGTAGAAAAAAAATCTCTGTAATAACGATGAATCGATCAGTAAAAATAATTTTAATTTATATATGTCATCATCATCATCTCAGCTCATATATGTCCCACTATTGGGCTCGAGCCTCCTCCATAATGGGAGGGCAATTGACCTACTATACCACGCTAGTCAGACGTGTTGGTATAGGGTTTTGTCAAATTTTTCTTTCTCTTTCATAGATGTTATATGCGTTTTATATCCCTTAGTCGTCTCTTACGATCACCCACGGGTAAGATAGGGGGTGGTGAATTGTATTCTTACTCCATCACCACACAGAAAATTTATCAAAAAATATTATCTCTCATTGATTCAAGACGTTAGATTGGCAAGTATTAGAGAAGCCTGTAAGAAAATTCCCACATTTCATAACGTAATCATCATCATTCTCCTACTCTTATCCCAATTACTTGGGGTCGATACAATATGTACTTTTCTTTCATAGTACATATTGTAAAAGTTATTGGCAATCGTTTTATGACCGGCCGCCTGTCAGCCGTCAACCGTCCTTGTGAATGTAATTGTTGACCAAACGGCATCAGATGAAGTTTGCCTAGGTCGTTATAAGACTCTTTTACGACATCCACGAGCAAAGTAAGGGTTGGTAGTATTCTTAGCCACTACCACACAGCTAAAATAGTGTTATGCACTATTTTAGCTGTCTCTCATAGCGTAATATAAACGAGCAATATATGTATATTTATAAACCAAAACACATTGATGAAGTGTCGAGAGTCTTTAAAAAATATTAGTTTAAAATATTAATTTGTAAATTTGGAAGTTGATGAAAGAATTTTCATATTAAAATATGATATTTATATACATATGTATCAAGCCTAAACTATGAATTTAGTGGTTCCTTTGAAGTATGAAACTGAAATAAATCATCTTAAACTACGTAATACAAAGAGCTCGCGCTATCAATAGATCGTTTCATTTCAGAAATATGTATTGTATTACCAAAATTTAATTACCGTTAGCCGATAATATAATTCAATTTGAATTTTTCTTTTACTTTCTTCGATTTGGGCTATTTATATCCCATAGGTACTTTCTATTTCAAAATGAAACGACGTTGTTCTACAATTCTCTTTTGCTTTGTCCTGGAAGGACGGTACCACGGTTATTTTTTTTAAAAACATATTCAGACCTAAGGAACAAAATTCTTGTGTTGTGATCATCTTAGCTCATATAGAAACGTTCAGCTGTTGGCTCGAGGTGCCTCTGCAATAGGAGTAAAATTGAGGTACTGTACACATATTAGTCAGATGTTTTGATAAGCTTTTCACGTCGTTATTTACTACATCCAGGGGCAAGATAGAGAGTTATGAATTATATTCTAACTCCATCATCACACACAAGATGATACGACAAAATATTTTGCCAATATCCGACACAATTAACATAAAAAAACAATTGTTTGTGGAACATCCAAAAAAATTTTCTGTTTATGTTTAGACAATTATGTCTTCAGCGCGGTGAAGTCTACATTAGATATGATATATATCGAATTTTTATATGATTTCATATCGAATTTTTTTTCACATGCCGTAATACTACATACACACATACATATCATCACGCCATATCCCTAGCAGGGTAGGCAGAGAGAACAGAGTGCCAGAGAACTCTATCCTTGCATACTTCACTCCCTTCCTCAAAATTCATAATTCTCTTCATACACGCTCTCCGGTTTCGGAGACTCTTGACTCCACCTTCCTTCATTACGTGACCAATCTGGTCTAGGTAAGTTAGTCTCGGTCTCCCCCCGGTACCTATATAATACATACATATCATCACGCCATATCCCTTGCAGGGTAGGCAGAGAGAACAGAATGCCAGAGAACTCTGTCCTTGCATATTTCACTCGCTTCCTCATCATTCATAATTCTCTTCATACACGCTCGCCGGTTTACGGAGACTCTTGACTCCACCTTCCTTTATTACGTGACCAATCTGGTCTAGGTAGGTTAGTCTCGGTCTCCCCCGTTACCTACATCCTTCCACTATCGCATTGTATATCTTACCTACATAATACTATTTGTATAATTATTTTAGTACTCTTTACAATCGCGAAGGACATTGACCAAATAGAGATTGGCTTATAGGAGTTACAAACTTAAGAAAGTGTGATGAGAAAGTCTCAATATAAAAGGTACCATGGAAAATTAGGGAATGGTGGTGTTCCTATGCTGTCATATCATATTAGACAGCATATTCGATTCCTCATAGTAAGGGGGCGTTCAAGTATTACGTAACGCAATTTTTGAAGATTTTTGATACTCCCTCCCACCCATGTAACGCGCCGTAACGTTTCTCTGTACCCCCTTCCTAAACGTTACGTAACACCCTAGTGACCGTTTTTAAACGTATTTGCGGCAATAATAAATAAAAAAAGAGCTTCCAAACTCGCAATACATGTGTATATTGATTTATTCATCATCTAAAAAATAAAATTTGCTTGGCAACTTGGGAAATTTTTATTTCCTAGTTTTTTATTTAATAAAATAACAATGTTACGTAACGTGTTGTTTGAACTCCTCTCCCGGCTATGTAACGCATTGTAACATTTTACAAGACCCCCCCTCACCCCAAATTGCTTTACGTAATACTTGAACGCCCCCTAACGTAGTATAAATACAATTAAACATTTTCAATCTTGCCCATGGACGTTGTAAAAATCGATTATGGAATATAATATGCAAATAACATTTACACTCGAAATGAAAATTTTATACTAATCCATCTGACCAGCGTGATATACTAAGTAATTTTCCCTCCTAATTTGCAGGAGGCTCAGGTACAACAGTGGGATGTATACAGGCTGAAATGATAATGAAAATATGGTATGCATTATTCATATTTTTTTTTAAATTGTGTTTCATTATCATCACAGATAATAAATATCCCACTGTTGGGCTCGGGCCTCCTCCGTAATGGGAGGGATATTAACCTACTATACTGTGCTGGTCAAACGTGTCGGTAAAGGGTTTTGTTTCGAGTTTTCCTTCTCTTGCCTAGATGTTACATGCGTTTTATATCCCTTAGTCGTCTTTTACGATCACCCACGGATAAGATAGGGGGTAGTGAATTGTATTTTTACTCCGTCACCACACGGAAAACTGTTAATAAAATATTGTATTATTTAAATTAAATCCCCGCTTGTCTTATGTCATCTTTCCTTGGGAATGTAAATTATTATATGAGCTGAAATGATTAATATTACAATGAGAGATGCGAAAGTCTCTATATATTTTAATATACAGTCTTCTGAATCACTTGCAAACAATGTAATGACGTGGAAGTTTAAAACACAGGGGCCTGGATTTTATAGTTTGTTGTAAAGTACAGCCCCAGTGCAAAGTATACTGTTACTTTGTAAAATTTCTTATGAAACATTTTTATAGGTGGTACGGAATTAGAACACGTGTGTTTCATTTGAGAATATAATATAGAAGTCCTGTGAGTATATCTCAGATAATTAGTGGTCATGTATGTAAAATGAAAATAAGCAGTTATAATTATGCGATTGTATAAATGGTTGCAGTATCGTGGGTTCGATTGCCACGCAATATAATTCATCTCATTCATTCATCTCAGCTCATATATGTCCCACTGTTGGGTTCGAGTCTCCTCCATAATTATAGGTAAATTGACCTACTACACCACGCTGGTCAGAAGTGTTGGTGCAGGGTTTTGTTTCAAGTTTTCCTTCTCTTGCATAGATGTTATATGCGTTTTATATCCCTTAGTCGTCTCGTACGATCACCCATGGGTAAGATATGGGGTGGTGAATTGTATTCTTACTCCGTCACCACACGGAAAACAATATTTTGTACGATATAAAAACTGTTGTTTTAAGTCTCGGTGTCATTTGGATCTGTTTTTTTTTTAGGACAGGCTATGTAATAGCTACATTCCGCTTAATCCGTATGATTGTAATTTATGTCAATTAATTTTATTTTTGATAAAGTTACCAGCAATAGAATTATTATTTCCTTATTGCGTGATGTTGGTCATTAAAAAATAGTCAAAAACTATTTATCAAATCAAATATATTATATTAAATGATATTAATATCGTATAAAATATGATATTTTACATATGGTGACAGAGTAAGAATATATTCCACCACCCTATATTCTACTCTTCGAATACTACCAGCCCTTACTTTGCTCGTGGATGTCGTAAAATACGTCTAAGAGTTTTATAACGACCTCGGCCAACTCCATCTGATGCCGTTCAGGAGAATGATGATGAATTATGCGATTATATAAATGGTATAGTAGATTTACGGTTCCAGTATCGTGGGTTCGATTTCCACGCAATACAATATTTTTTTACGAATTATAAATTGTTATTAGAGTATGATTGTAATTTGACATTAATAATTTTAATTTTGATCAAGTTCCAGCAATAAATTTATCATTTCCTTAGTGCGAGATATTGTTTTTAAAATATGGTATTTTACATATGGTGACAGAGTAAAAAGAAAGAAATTTTTGGTCTCGAGTAGAATCAAATGGAGTTGGACGCATCAATCTAAAACCATATATATAAGAGTTGTTAGTATTCGTACCCGCCAACATTTAATATTTATACGAATAATATATAAATCCTAAACTATTAATTATTCGCATGAATGAAAGAAAACATTTTAAGGAAACCAATGTTCAAAGCACTCTAAGAGATTTTTGCTTTCGATAAGTAGAAATGTGCCGAATCAGAGAAAACGTTATTAAATCATTAATCTTAAATATTATGAAGATAATATCTATCCATATGGTGACGAAGTAAGAATACAATTCACCACCCCCTATCTTACACATGGTGGATTATAAGAGACGACTAAAGGATATAAAGCTCTAATAATATATATGATGCAAGAGAATGGGTGGAAGGTCTTACCAGCGTGGTATGGTAGGGAAATTTCTCTCCTATTATAAACGTGGCTTGAGCCCAACAAAAGGACATATATCAGCTGAGTTGATATATTTTTTTATTACTCTTGGTGGCAAACGAGCAAGTAACACACCTGATGGTAAGTGTTACTGCCGCCCACGGACCTTTGTAAGCCCAGGGGTACACCCCTACGCCCCGACGGCGAAATCTGTCGGGGCGTCGACGAGAGGAACCCGCGAGGGTGAACCGCCGGGCGAGCCACCGAAGTTAAAAATCGGGTCCCGGTGACCCGCTCGCACGGCGAAGAGAGAGGAGTTTTTACGGTGGGTCTATGGGGTCACGCGCCGTCTTCCCCGTCACCCCGGACCGATTTGGCGGGGCGAGACGCATCCATAGTCCACCAAAAAAAAAAAGGAAAAAAAAAAGGGGTACACCCCTACCAATATAAATCCTCAAATCCACCCAAAAAATTGAGCAGCCGGCTTTCTCGCTCTCGGAAAGAACACACTCTTCGCCACTGGTGGATCGGGCAGCACAGGCGCGAGTATCTCCTCATGATGCCACCTTAGCCGAGACTGCACGTAGTCGGATCGCAGATTAGGACACCACGCGTTGTGAGGCTTACCGTGAGGGCGATAGTCCAACCATGAAAGCTACCGAGGCGTCGACTCGGTAGGTTACCCGAAAAAGTAACCTACCAAATAGGCCACTGAAGACCAATACCAGGTCTCAGTGGCCCATTTGCAAGAAGTAAAGACGTGTACGACTGTTATGGGGTCGCACGTCGCTCCTACCATCGCCCCAGATGGATTAGGCGGAGTGTGGTTAGACATAGCCTGTCCTCAAAAAATAATATTTTTACGACACAAATTTCACCCAGACGTAAAATAATAATTTGTGAATCGCACAATGCATTGTTCTGTGTGGGAATAGAACTCATGATAGTTGGTTAATATCTGAACCACTACGGTATTTGTGCAATCGTATTTATTTATAACTAAACATTTTTAAATATTTTCACATTACTTGATGCAAATTAGAGAATGACGTCATAATATACAGTTTATTTTCTTCTTCAGGTTCAAGATTATGAAGATGCAAATATTTACGTAAAACGTATATAAATTACGCCTTAATTAGTTGTAGTAAATGTCCGTTTCGTTCGCTAACCTATGAATCTGGAATTAAAACTATAATACACTTCCCATTTGTATTGTATCTAAAATACTGATGATATGCTTATCTACAGATTATAGATTATTTATAATCATTACCTATATTCTAGTAGTACCTATAATTGTGTGGTAGCGGCCACGAATACTACAAACCCTTATTTTGCTCATGGATGTCGTAAAAGACGACTAAGAGCCTTATTTCGACCTTTTTTTTTTTTTTTTTTTTGCGGTGGGCTATGGGCGTTGCACCCCGCCAAATCGGTCCGGGGTGACGGAAGAGGCGGCGCGCAACCCCATCAACTCACCCAGCAAGCACCTCTTCTTCGCCGTGCGAGCGGGCCACCGGAGCCTTATTTCAACCTGGGCCAACATCATCAGATGCTGTTTGGTCAACAATTACCTACATTCTTATTTTTATTTTTTTGGGCTGGATTACGGTAGGCGCACTTCTCGCACCACTCCGTCCGGGGCGACAGAGGTGCGTAAGCACGCACATCCGTAACCCACCATGCATGACCCACCATACAAAACTTCTCTCTTTGCTGTGCGATTGGGACACCGGTATCCGATCTTTGTCTTCGGTGGCGAGGTGGTTACACAATCGAAGGCAGTTTCAATATCAATTAAAGTATCGATGGTAAAAATATACTTTATATACATACATACATACATATCATCACGCCATATCCCTTGCAGGGTAGGCAGAGAGAACAGAGTGCCAGAGAACTCTATCTCTGCATACTTCACTCGCTTCCTCAACATTCATAATTCTCTTCATACACGCTCGCCGGTTTCGGAGACTCTTGACTCCACCTTCCTTCAGTACATGACCGATCTGGTCTAGGAAGGTTAGTCTCGGTCTCCCTCGGTACCTACATTCTTCCACTTTCGCATTGTATATCTTCTTAACCAGACGTTCGTTCGGCATTCTTTCCACATGTCCGAACCATTTTATATACTGTATGTATAAAATATAAAAAAAATGTTTCTATGCCCGTTATAGACTTTCAACATATTCAACCGATATGCTCCAAATCAGCAATTAAAAAGGCAATAACTAGAAGATGGTTTTAGATCACTAAAATAATGCATTAGGATCTGGTAGGTGGCGCTGCGATCGATGTTAAGAAAAACAACTTAATTTTTTAAATTCGCGAAACAGTCTGTGTTCGTGAATATGAATGTTAACTTTAGGGGTAAGGGAAGCCCTAAGAAAAGATATATGGACTGCGTGAAGCGTGATAGACAAGGAGTGATGATAGAGTGATAAATAATTGGGATAAGAGCAAGATTATGATGACGATAATGTGAATAGTCTGCTGGATTTACTAGTTACTTACAATTTAGAAGCTTAATATTCGTAGTTTGATAACATCTGCTTCTGGTAACATAGTGTATTATTAGATTGTACTTAATTTCTAATAGCATTATAAACAGTTATGTGCGATAAATCTGTTTGATTACATGATAAAACTTGGTTATCTGAGATTATTGAAGTGATTAAGGTAAAAGGTACTTGAGAAATTTCTGGATAACAGTTAAAAGGATTAAGAAGATGTTTGTTTTTTTCATTCAATTTCATTATATTGATAGAAAAAGTATGTAATGGATATTCGCATCTGCTATAACAGGTATAGTACATTACTGCAGTGGCCATCAAAAGAGGTATTGATGGACTAACATGTAAATGTGGCCCGAGGCGTGGCCGAGGTAAACAAAGATAAGTCCATCAATTCCTAGTTGTGGCCAAGGCTTGTATAGTACTTTTCTCAAATAATGCGCGGAAAAAAAATTAAGAAGTAGTAAGTAGAACTGTATATATGACAAACAACTAACAACATTTTTCACTTGCTAAAGGTTTCGTTTGATTTTTTTTTTCATTATTAAACAGCTTTCTTTTTCAAGCCAGTTCGAAATTTAAATAAAACTCTGATAAGTTGCCTATATGGTTACTATAATTTGAAGTAACAAATCGTTCCATTTTTAAAATACACGATAGATATGAATTTACATATATATTTATTTGGCCGCTAAAACACGACAGATATGGATTTTCATACATTTTTTGCCGGCCGCTGCTCGCATGTATTTGGTCAGTACAGCAATTTCGATTTATCTCGAAGAAGGTTGTCAAAATAATGCTTAAATTTCCAAGCATGTTTGAGAAAAAGATATTATCCACCCAAGCATTAACGAAAAAAGACCTATGCCACCTTCATTAGCCTAGTTACTTGAGATTTTATTATCATCCATTTGATGCACGCTAAACTTGTTTTTATTATTATTGCTACTACTTTGTAGTAGTAATAACTAAATTGTGGCTACACGGTTGACAGTTTTATATCTGCAGCCGCGATTTCAAAAAAGCCTTCATTTGTTTTCTAATAAAAATCTTAAATAAGATAACTTATTTACTGTTAATAATATGACGTGGCGACATGTAGGCGCGTAGCAGTGTCTCTAAATATTAGGAAAACAAAAATAAGGTAACAATGGGATATCAGATATCGAGGGTTCAGACCCGTTGTCATGTCATCTGTAGAGGTAACAAAAATATTGATTGATGTAGACGATATTAATTTCGTTATTATTATTGATGCATAGGTACGAAATATTAATTCAACCAAAATAATAATGTTAGGTTAAATCTAATATAATACAATATAATAAGCCTTATAGTTAAGAATTAGAACGTACGATACATATTATAATTACTTTCTCAACGTAGACAATGGAATAGTCTACACAGAATGCGACGTATTTCCCAGTTTGAGAACCCCGTCAGGGAATTAATATGAGTCATATTAATATAGCCTTAGTTGGAAGGACTTGAATATGTAGGCGAGATATGTAGTTATCTTGAATATTTTCTTGCTGCATTATTATAGCTAATATAAATCCCACTGCTGGTTTCAGATCTCCTCAATAATGGGACGGAAATTTACTTACTATGTGATGTTCAGATGGTATGTTTTGTTCTCTTGCAGTTTTGTTTTGTACTTTCACCTCTTAATAGTCTTTTCCAATCAGCCGCGAGAGAGGAAGGAGGTAATAACACAGTGTTTTCTTACTCCTTTATTACAGGTCTTCTTCTTGTTTTTATGTAATGGCAATCAGCTACTTATACGAGCCATTGTTGCCAGTGTCGAGTTATAATTATCACGTTCACGTTCTTAATCTCTTCAGGTTAGTCATTGTCAGTCAGTCAGTCGAATTGTCGACAACAACAGTGCTATGGCAACACTGTTAATGGTTTGTTGTAGGAATTTTGATGGAAAACGAAAACGTTGTAAAGCACTTTTATATAATATTCACTACATCCCAGCTGTTCTGTCACATCACATTACATAAAATGCCATCAAAATTATCTAATATAACACATTAAAACACTAAGATATCGAATATAATACAAGAGCACTACATGACGTTTTAGATTCCCGCCAAAAAGTCCTACAGGTCGTAATATAACATTTTTTCAGCATTATCAATATCTCAGCTCATGCTTGTCCCACTGCTGGATTCAAGCCTCTGATACAATAGAAATAAAATTGACTTCTAATGTTTACGCGAGTATAACACATTTGAAATAAAACTACTTTTACGGATTCTATCGCGTTTGTATTTGATTTATAATTTCCCGACGTTTCGAACACTTTACAGTGATCATGGTCACGGGAGGACTGAGGTGTCTTACGTCCAATATATCATTGTTATTACAGAAATTTAATTGTATTAATTTTGTATAAAAATGTGGGTCAAAATTTAATATCTTATAGGGTAGATATAAATAAATTTCTGTAATAACAATGACATATTGGACGTAAGACACCTCAGTCCTCCCGTGACCATGATCACTGTAAAGTGTTCGAAACGTCGGGAAATTATAAATCAAATACAAACGCGATAGAATCCGTAAAAGTAGTTTTATTTCAAAAAATAAAATTGATCTATTTACTTCACCAAGCTGGTAAGACATGTTGATAATGTGTTATTTTGAGTTTGCCTTTTTGCATTAAGTATTATATTTATATTACATCCCTCAGTAGTCTTTTTTAATATCCACGGGAAAGATAAGGCACCTCCTTGTGAATTGTATACTTGTTGACCACACGAATTTACATTTTAATATCATTTTATTCTTAAATACTTGGTTTATAGAATATAATAATTTTAAAATTGCTTATACGTTTTTAAATAAGTTTTAATGATATCTAATAGAACATTAAAACAATGAGGAGAGTTAACGTTAGAAGACCAACCATACAGAGGGATTTTTACCATCAACATCAATCAACTACGCAAAGTAGAAAACTCCAAAGAAACATGCGGTCACACAACATCAAGGACCATACGCTTTTTTTTTTGTGTGACTTAGTTGTTAGCCTCAGATGGCTATGACAACTTTACCCGGACTGTAGGTGAGCGCTGAGGGCTCTCCACCCGTCCGGACCATACGCACACGCCAATATACATATAAACCATAATAAATGTATTAAAGCCACTTCAAGAAACCTTGAATTATATAACATCAATGAAATAATTAAAATAAAAAAACATAAAAAAGGCACGTACAAAAGTCTGGTCCAAAACTTTATTATAAATAAAAAAGAAAATGATATCTAATAACAGAACTAGGGGAAAATTGTTACTGTTAATCAGGAATAGTTAAAAACTACCAGTTTAATAAAGATAATTATTAGAAAAACCTTGATACAATTTAAAGTAAATCAAATTCTTTTGTCTTTTTACTAAGGGAAAGGACGGCGTACAGCTCCATAAGTTACCGTACTAGCTATATATTATCATATGGATGGTATATTACAGAACCTGCCCTGCACGTACCTCTTTATCATCATAAGGGTGGGCTACTGGTACCGAGTCAATGTCTTGGATGACTCTTTTGTACTATCTAGTATTAGAACTTGAAATCTTGTTTTTCGTGTGGTGATGGAGTAAGAATACAATTCGCCACCCCCCCTATCCTACCCGTGGGTGATCGTAAGAGACGACTAAGAGATATAAAATTCATATAACATCTATGCAAGAGAAGGAAAACTCGAAACAAAACTCTATACCAACACGTCTGACCAGCGTGGTATAGTAGGTCAATTTCTCTCCCATTATTGAGGAGGCTCGAGCCCAACAGTGGGACATATATGAGCTGAGATGAAAGAATAGCATGTTTTTATCATTGGACCAAGGCAGTCATATAAACAATGCTTACTAATATTAATTAATAATACGAAAGTAACTCTGTCTGTCTATCGCTCTTTCATGCCAAAACTACTGAACTGATCTCAATAAAATTTGGTATATAGATAGTTTAGAGCCTGATAAAGGACATAGGCTTCTTTTTAATGTAAAAAAGGGTTGTAAAGGTGGATGAAAAGTTGTAAGGAAGTATCGTCATTTTTAAAGTCAGAAGCTTGAAACCTATTTTCAGGATATTGATTAGATATAAATAAATTAATGATATAATAATTAAATTTTTTTTTTTTAATAATTAATATTAATGTAAAATTTAAAGTATGTAAGTGTCCCTATGGGCTTATGCATACACATAAATGTTTTGATTTGGTTTAAATATGACTTTTTTTATTTTTTAAATTTGCTCTTAAGGGGTAAAAAAATAGGGGATGAAAAACTTTAGGAAAGTAACCTTTTACGCGACCGAAGCCGCGGTCAGAAGCTAGTATCATATAAAACTAGTTTTACAATAAGATGTTATATGGTTTACAGTCTATATATTCTATTTTATAGAGGGTACTATAATTATCATCCGTTTGTGGTGAGACAGTGGCGCTGGTTGAGACGTGGAGGCCACCCATAGAGATAGGCACGTGCAACAAATTGTAAAAACTTGTAAAAACACTTAATGTAAATTGTAATAACTCATTTATGAGCAAAAAATAATTACTATGGGACTTGAATATTTAGTATACGTGTATAGGTATAAAATAGAGAAATTGAAATCTATTGGCCTATATAAATAATGCATACAACACATACGCGGATGCACTGTTGTCTGACTAGAATATTCGAACAAAGCGTTGTTTATAGTTAAATAATTTAAGTATATGAATATGAAACAGTTCGCATTCTTGTTTTCATATCTACTGCGTGTTAATTTATATTATATGTGAATACTAGATTCTGCCCGCGGCTTCGCCCGCGTAAAAGGTTACTTTCCTAAAGTTTTTCATCACCTATTTTTATTTTACCCCTTAAGGGTAATTTTTTTACAAAATGTTAATGTCATATTTATTTATATCTAATCAATAGACTAAAAATAAGTTTCAATCTTCTGGCTTTAAAAATGACGATACTTTTTTACAACTTTTCATCCCCCTTTACAACTCTTTTTTGCATTGAAAAGTAGCCTATGTCCTTTGTCAGGTTCTAGACTATCTGTGTACCAAATTTCATTTAGATCGGTTCAGTAGTTTTGGCGTGAAAGAGCGACAGACAGACAGAGTTACTTTTGCATTTATAATATTAGTAAGGATTTACTATTATTGCAGAATACATATTAAAAATGATAAAAACATCATGAGAAATTTTTGAATATAAATTTCATGTTTTCTAGAAATTTTCTTGTCGGCGATTCGAAACAAATTTTGTATTCAGAAAATATAATTTTCGAATTTAGTTTATTTTCAGATTAAAGCGTAATTTTCTACAAAAATAGAATAATGTAGTTCCGTAAATTTTTGTAGTACGTTGTGACGTTAGTTTTTCTTTAATCTTCGTCTAAGAGCAAACACTACTGTTCTCGAACCTACTCTACAATAGGAGGGAAATTGACCTACTGTACCACATTCGTCAGATGTTTTGGTATAGAATTTTAATTTGAGTTTTCTTTCTCTTGTATAAATATTATATGTATAATATATCACTTAATTGTCTTTTACGACACCCACATGCAATGTAAATTGTACTCTTACTTTGTCACTACACGGAAAGGTCATCGTCGATGCTCAAGCTATATAGTTACTATGACCCAGAGATACAAAATATACTTTCGTCCAATGCTGTATATGAACCCCTTTTTTTGCGGCGGGCTATGGTGTGGTCACATTCCATTAAATCCGTCCGGAGCAACAGAGTGTACGGCACGCAATCCCATAGACCCGCCCTACAAATACCTATCTACGCTAAGCGATAAGGCTCCCGGAACCCGGTCTTTGTTTTCGGTAGTCCGCCCAGCGGTTTACCGTCGCGGGTATTCTTTTAAGCCGACGTCCTGACATCTTGTCTCAAGTCTCGACGTCAGGGCGTCGTCCTCACGCAGTAGCCTCTCTCCGGGCGATCAGACTAATCCCCGTGTATATGAACCCCTAACATTGTTCAAATATTTACGAAAGGTAGAAATATTAATTTAAATCGCCATTATCTATTGTAAGCAATTGAAAGGGACCTGAATATTATTCTGATACTATATTTTCCAATAGGATTATTAGAAACTCGTAGAATTGTATCATGCGGTATCTATTCTCGGTAACATCAATAAGTTATAAATATTTGTATTAACTTCAAATTCAAATACTACAGAGTTCAAAGAAGTAATTGAGCTGTATATTTGTATCAAGCGGATTTTCTGATAGTTTATATTATATGTACTTGAAAGTACAAATAGTTAAATACCTCAGATAAATGCGAATTTTTGGATCTACAGATGGTTGTTCATCACATTAGTAAAGAATTTAGCACAGAGCACAGTTTGGGATAACCTATAAGCAACTTTTATCCTAAAAAAATATATAGTTCGTATGAGATAAATTTGATTCTTACATTAACCCGAGTAAAGCTAAGAGCATAATAGCGGCTGTACACACTCGACGAGACAACCCGAGACGGGCCGAGAGCGAGTAACGAGTATGACAATGGTACCTACTCTCGTCTCGCCACGGTTAGTCTCGGTCACCTGTCGGGTTTTTGCACCCGAGTCAAAGGGTCTCATTAAGTTTCGCTAGGAAAAAAAAACTGAGGATGTACACACTCGATCGTTTAGTTGTCCGCTGACAGTGTTTTACCTGTTTCTATTGCGATGCATAGCAATAATCCATCATCTTTTTTTCTCCATGGCTTACAAATTTTCTTTTTATACTAAATGTTTAAATAATTATAATAGCTCACGGTACAAAGACAAATAGCAACAGCAGTTTCTACATCCATTGTCTTGGGTGTTTACAGTACAACTGGCATAACGACGTATACTGGGCGTGCGATCGCCTAGAACCTCTTTGACGAATCTCTCGGCGACAGGTTCTCGTCGAGTGTGTACAGCCGCCATAAGAAGTAAATTATTAACTATTTAAAATAGATAACTTTAACTATAATTGGTATGCTAATTTTGATAATGTAAATTTACTATCTGTAGTCCCTGTTTCTTCTGGGGACAGGCTTTGTTCCAGTCACACCTTGTCCAAACCAGCCGAAAGCAGATGGGACGTCGTGCAACCCCATGCATAATCTGCTGTACTGGATCTCTTTATTGTCATTTGCCTATCAGTAGCCAATCTTTTTTGATGACTATCTCCACCCAAAAAAACATATATTTATTTTTATACAAACGTCTTAACGTTAACGTTTTCGTATTTTTATAAAATATTAAATTATATTATTTTACTAGCAGACCGGGCCACGCATTGCTGTGGCTTAGGTTAGCCTCAGTAACACTTTTTGTTTATTCTAACAAATTTTAGCTTATATGAAGCGTTTGTACATTTAACATAGCGCCATCTATTAAATACTTACTGAATCCAGTCATCAGATTCCGTCATCTTTTAAAATCCTTTTGATATAACATATGATTTTGACTGTCAAATATTAGATATATTATTTGCAATAAAATAATATTACTATAAATTGAGATTTAAGCTATCCTATCTTTTAAGTTGGATCAAACTACACTTGCTGTGCAAATTTGGTTAAAATCGGTTAAGTACTTTATGAGTCCATCGCGGACAAACAACGTGACACGTAATTTATATATATTAAGATTATCAACACATTACCAACTAATTACTAAATAATTTATTGAGTTTCCAACCGAATCTAACGGGTATCTGAAATGAAAATATATTCGAAACCTGTTACCGAAACTGATTTAAAAATTTCGAATATATTTGGATAAGATCGGTGTTTACATGAGACACATTACAACAGGCTTTTTTTCAACCAGTCGAACTGAGAGTCTAAACGTAAGCCTTTCCGTAGGGGAATGACACGATAATCACTACACTTAGCATTTCTCTTTTACAATTCCCTAAAAATCCAATATCCGTAATTATCTGAATCACATCAGTTCGGAACCAGTATAATGTAAATATCCGCATTCAGATCTGAATCCATAGATATCCGCTATATTTCTACTAATTACTACTTTGATGGTGTAAGAGAATGTGGGATAGTCTTTCGTGATTTGCGCGGTTTGTGTAAATTGTTCTTAAACGAATGACATACCAACTAAAACACTTTCACGTAGGCATGTTGCTATTGTCTCTACCCGTGAGGGTAAACCGCCGGGCGGGCCACCGAAGACAAAGACCGGGTTCCGGTGGCCCGCTTGCTCGAGAGGTAGGTACATGTATGGCGGGTCTATGGGGTCGCGCCCCGCTTCTTCTGTCGCCCTGGACGGATTTAGCGGAGTGTGATCACTCCATAGCCCGCCGCCAAAAAATGTATTATGCTATGAAATTATTTCCATGAGTACGAACTAGGAAGGATGGCTATGATATACTTTCTTATCTTACCTACCGTTGTCGTGGACTCCAGTCATAGATGCAGTACGCATGCTAATTAAGTTAAAAACTGAATAAATCACTTCGCAAGGCTACTGGTAGGGCGAACGCGTAGTGTACTAGTATCCAAGAGATGCGAAGCGCTTAACAATGGATGATACTGTAGAAATGTCAGGAGTGACATATCCAATTAGACTGGCACACATTTGACAAAGTTCGGGGTTTGACAGAGCATGAAGATGGCCTACATTTTAACCCTAGAGAATATGTAATATTTGTTTATCTATCGGCCTATGATGTCTATTTTAGACATATGCCTCCCTAATACCGCATAATGCCGAAATCACTACGCTTCGAGGACACGATGGTGACGTCATTTGGTGTTATAAGTTCTCCATGAGAGGTACTGATGCCCATAATCTTGCTGATACCGCAGCGATTTTTATGATTTATAGTTAGAAAGAAGGTCATTGAAGACAAGGTTGGTATTGGTGGTCCATCTAAATATATTTTTTTACCACCTACTGATAGTTATGGACTTTAACAATTCTAGGAGTACACCTAGCCCTCTCCTCCAACCAAAATCCACCCAAAAATTACGCTTCCGATTCTCTCACTCACCGAATGAATCGTAAGAGCACTTTATTTTATACTACCCCGTACGGACTGGCCCGTACTTCAAGATAGAAAATTATCAACAATGCGGTACTACCAATATTAATTAGCGATAGAGAAGTATATACGGCAGGAGAAAGTTTTCCACGCCGTCTCTGAAGTCGTTCTGAGTAGTTAGAGTCTAACGAGACCATAGCTTCACCTCAAAAAAAAGGACGACGGAAGGTTGGAAGGTTTTACATTCTTAACCACACCGCCGCATTATTAACCAGTCACACTCATGAAGATACAAGTAAAATTACAAAAGACATAAATATCATTTTATTTATTATTTCAAAAATATAACGTTTCATAAGTACACAAAGGAACTTCGAGCTAGCTTGTTACCCAAACTCATCATCATTATCACATTTTCAAATGAATAAAAATGTATCACTATTTTCTAGTTCATAACCCAAATATTTTGGAAGTAAATTATAAAATTAAATTAGTGCGCAATGGATATTTTAACGACGTTGGGTGTCGAAATGTCAGCTCTCGGGGTCCAAATTTCTAAACGAAACGTTTAATAAGTCTTTTGAATACATTGCAGTTGTACAATAATGCTGAAAACATTTTTAGAATAAAACTGTTTCGCTTTTAATATTTTTTATATATATATTAAAAAAAAATCTTCTCTTCATTCCATATTCATCCCATTATTGTATAAGGCCATATCTACACATGATATAAATTAGCCAATCATATGGTTTTGAAAGTAGAAATTCTGTTGTAGTGATATTTTCATATTCCATAATGGATACTTACGACATCCACGGGAACAAGAAGGGTGTTGTTCATTGTAGTTTTATCCCATCACTAAACACAAAAGTAATTAGATATTACCAATATTGAAAAAATGTTATTAATATTTAAATACAACTGTCGTTTAATTTAAGCAATCATTAGAAATATTGACAAATACTTATCGTGTAATATTAATTATATCATATTGTTTTAAAAATATACTAAATGTTACAGCAATGTAATAATTCAATTCTATTTCCAATGCCTAACAGAACTAACTAAAAAAAAATACACATAAATAAACATGACAGATAATATATAAAATATGTTCTAAAATTTATATATTGATATTTAATCAATTATTTTCATACCTGAATTGATAAAAAATTGATCCGGATTCTGGAAGAACTCCAGCAGACATCCAACAGAGCAACTATAAAACACTATTGTAACAATAATAAAATTCACCACAGATAAACACTTAACAACTGTTGAAATAAAACAATACGGAATGAACCTCGGGGACGTCGTTTTAAACTGAATGTATAACGATAAACTTTCGAAACCACGACCGCAGTAACACTGAACTAGCAACGTGCAGAATCCAGTGGCTTTTCACTCATAAAAATAACTCGTAGTACCTAAATGTTGATGAAAAACATCGCTTTCCGTGTAAAGCTAATCAACATGCCTGTTAAGAGTGATCACTCGTCACCTCTAGTTAATTCAAGATAAATTTTGCGCTGTTAATATGCAATTTTTTATTTAATAATAAGAAGGCTATTTTTTTTTTATTTTTTATCTGTCGAAATTGTGATCATTAATTTTATTGAAAAATATTTGGAACATTGCTAGGATTTGTGTAGTTCTTTTTTTAAAAAGTAATCTAATATTGGCATATAATAAATTAACAATTCGCGCCCAAATCACTGTCACTAGTGTCAATGTTTATTTTTTTTGTAAATACGCGGGAATTTCTTTTCAGCCTGATCTAGCTTTTTGGGACGCGTTTATCGTACGGTATCTTTGACATCGCGCGTAAGACTGGCTAATTTCAACGCGTTAGTGCAATGTTCAGTAGCCGACGTCGGCGCCGATGCGCTACCAATCGATCGATCGATAGAATGATCGATATTATGCAGATGTGTTTGGGGTTCCGCATAAATATTAGTGATGTTATGTTTGGTTTTTGTAATTGTAGTTTGACGGTAAATGAAAGGTAGTTTGAACTATTTCTAAATATTTTGTAATAGCACATCAATATGAGAAATTATCTTGAGGTTTTTATTGTCAATGAAATGGAATTTCTTTATCATTCCTTTTTTTAAATAATTGCTTCAGTGTTTCTTTTTATTCTATTTATAAATTTTTAAAAAGCATTTGGAATATCTTTGTACCTAAGAATATAAATCTATATAAGTTTAATTGACGAATTAGTGATATAATAATATTTTATGACAAATTTCTTGTTCTTTGTTGTTCTCGTGAGAGACTAATAGCAAAACATCGACCTGTTGATCTGTACTGCGTCTGATGTTGTCAGGTTGACAATTACAAGCAGACGGTGTCAGACGTAGTACAGATCAATAGATCGATGTTCTGCTGCTGATTGCGACTGATGCCTGACCTGCCTGTAGCAGGAGGTTGGGGCCCAGCATTGGCACGTTTATGACTTGAGGTGATGATGGTGATAATTACCTATTATAATTCCTTTTGATTAAGAATTAAGAATAAAATAAGTCAATAGAATGATTCTTATGGAATAATTATAACACCAACGCCGACCCGCCTGGAATTCGCTTGCAAGCGTTGTTTGTAATTTTTTCTATTAATTCAGAATGCGGAACCCTTATAAGTAAAAATAAACAGGTGGCTTGATTGCATCGTTTGGTAACTAAAGATAATTGAATAACGATATTAGCCCTCAATGAATTTGTCCTCATTTTTATGCATGATTTCTGTTTTATTTTTATCTAAAGTCTTATTGGTTTGACGTGCATATCTGGGATTTTACTGTGTAAGTTATGAATTTCAAAGCGAACTGTCAAGCTACGTGTGAATTCTCCATGAGCCAGTGGAACGGTATAACTATATATGAAATATGTTCGACAGTGGTAAAAGTTTCCAATATTTGTAAAACTGAAACCTAGCTCGGTATTCTTTTTTGGAATTGTATTTATTATTTTACACGAACTGGTTATTTAAGTAATAAAATAATTGATTAAATAATCATCATCATCATCATCACAGCCCATAAATGTTCCACTGTTGGGCTCGGGCCTCCTTCGTAATGGGAGGGAAATTAACCTACTATACCGCGTTGGTCAGACGTGTTGGTATAGGGTTTTGTTTCGAGTTTTCCTTCTCTCGCATAGATGTTATATGCATTTTATATCCCTTAGTCGTCTCGTACGATCACCCATGGGTAAAAAATGGGGTGGTGAATAGTATTTTTACTCCGTCACCACACGGAAAAAATATAAATTAATAAAAAAAAGAAAAATTATAGAATGTCTATTATAAGTATTTTAAAGATAAATTTAGAAACTCACTTGCTTACACAATGTGGAGACAGTTAAATGTTGGCAGTTAAATGCATAGTGGAGTCTAGGACACGGATCCTAAGTTATTTATTTCAATTGGTTGTAACAAGTTCTTGTCTTCTGATCTTACATGAATATAAAAAATACCACTATAACTGTGTCTGTAATAACTCTCTTTCAGCAAGATACGGGTCAACTTGTACGTGGTCAACCACACCCTCGTCCAGTAGTCTATAATGACAGAATGAGAGTCGCGTGGTCCACTTTATTTTGTAAGTATTGAATGACACTAAGCCTAAATTTGACTTTCGTCAACTAAGGGACCACCTTCTTAGAGTATGATATAAATAACGATCAATTAGAGCATTTACCGGAGTAATTTATACGCCATTATATTCATTTATATTATAAATGTTATTACTCTATGAATATAGAATAAAACAAGAAGAAAATCTAAAAGTGCACGCTTTTTTATTATTTATCATTTACTATTAGTCAAAGCCATAAATGAAAGAAGAAAAAAAACTTTTGAAATTCTCGATGTAGTGGAAAACATAACTTGCAAGCATTGTAAACGAACCAAATTTTCATTAGGTATACATGCACTAAAGATTAAGCAGTTTAGTTTTTTATTAATTGCAATTAAACGAGAAAGAATTACCTAGCCATTTTCGAAAGGAAATGGTTCGTTGCGATTTTGAAGCTTTTAAAAATAAAAATACTTCGATACATTAATTTTTATGGCAGTGAGAGTGCGTTTAAACGAATGTTTTTCTTGATATACTCGTATGTATGATAATATTATCCTATAAGTGCAGTGTTAGAAAAATAAAGTATTTTTTTGGTTTTGAAACGTCCTTGATTTCCATATATCGGGAGTAGAGCTTCACCTCAACGCTTTGCTTAAGAGTCGTGCAAAAGACTTGTAATTTGAATTATTAACCTATCTCTGATAATATTTTTTCTTGTGTCATATGATGTTAATATTCACTTTTATTTTTTTGTTATTTAAATAAAGTTCGATGTGCTACTAGGTATATAGTTTAGGGTAAACCGCCGGGCGGGCCACTGAAGACAAAGATCAGGTACCGGTGGCCCGCTCGCACGGCGAAGAGAGGTGCTTGCAGGGTGAGTCTATGGGGATGCGCGCCGCCTCTTGCGTCGCCCCGGACCGATTTAGCCACCTCCATAGTCCACTACAAAAAAAAAAGGGTGCAGTACCCAAAGGGTTTAATTCGGGGACCCTATTACTAAGACTCCATTGTCCGTCCGTCTCTCTGTCACCAGATAGTGATAGATAGTTGAAATTTTCACAGATTATTTCTGTTGCCGCTATAGCAACAAATATTAATACTAAAAAATAAATACTAAAAAATCAGAATAAATTTATATATTTAAAGAGTCTCCCATACCAACGTGATGTTTTGTCGTTTTTATAGATGATAGTACGACACTCTTGCGCGAGCCTGACTCGCACTTAGCCGGTTTTTTATTAATCCTATTCCCAGATAGTACATTAAATTAGACCTGCAAAGCGGGTTGGACGACTTATTAAATCATTAGCGCCAAGCCGATATTATTGAAGCTGGCAACTTGAAATGTTGACTGTGGTTTCTTTATATGACGTAGTTATTCACTAAGAAAGGATTTTACGAAATTATACCCCTAAGGGGTGGAGCAGAGTGGCAAAGTTTGTATGAAGAGAAAAAAATCTTTATTGATTCTTTTCAAATTACGAGTCGAATCAAATATTCTAGGTTAATATCCGGCATTTGTCAATTTTCACCCTCTGGTTGTGTAAATTAGGCCTGTGGAGCGGGTTGAAAGACTCATGGTAATGAGTCGTTCAAACATTTGGCGGTAGCCAAGACGAAACTATTAAAGCTAGAAACATTAAATTTTGAAGCACGTTTTTATATATGACATAGAGATTCAATATGAAAGGATTTTATGAATTCCGCCCCTAAGGGGGTGTAACAAAGCGCCAAAGTGTGTATGGGGAGAAAATTTCCTATCGATTCTTTTCAAATTACGTACAAATATTCTTCGGTAAATGTAAATAAACACGTGTTTCTCTCTCCCTCTCCATCAACCCCGCACCAGTGCCGTTGTGGCGACCAGTTCCGACGTGAGAGCTCACACGATACACATAGTAGATGACAATAGGTTCTTGCCTAATAGTTTAAGATACAGGTTAAGTTTAGCTTCAACAATGTTCACTCTATAACTCAAATAATAAATCATATCTAACGAGGTTGCAACTCTGCTGGTGAAACAAAACAGTCAAATAAAGGGTGGCGATAATTATATTTTTATCCCATGGTCATACCGTAAATAGTATATTAATGGCAATATAATTTGTAGAATGAATAGAACTTTGAACCACCTTTTTCTTTAGTGACCGGCTATGGTATATAGACACACGCGCGCCGTACACGTACATCTACGTTGTGCGGGCGGCCACCGCAACCGGGTATCATCTCGAGTCAAAGCCCTCACGCAGTGAACCTAAATACAGGTACTCACGCTTGCGCCGCCCAAAGCACCGACGGTAGAGCGTGTCAACGTAGAGTATTTTCTCTCGGACCCACCCTATTGCCTAATTCCGTTAGACAACTAACTCGCAGAATCAACACCTCAACGCATCCCAGTTTCTGACGCTGTTGATTATTATCCTAGCGATAAACCTTCAACACCTTGCATTGCTTTTTCTATTTAACTCTGTCAGAGATGACTTCTGCGCGAACGAAGTCGCGGGCAAAAGCTAGTATTATAATATAATAGAATGCCCTATTCCATTGACCTACTGGGTTCCGTGTACTTGAATCATTTTTTATCAGCAAGGTCATATATTACATTGCTATAAGGGTTGAAAGTGGCTACTATAGAGTCTTTAGTAGATGCTTACGACCACAGCTTATGAATAAGAGCCCTTCAAATAAGCATTTATAATAAACTAGCTCCTGCCTGCGGCTTCGCCCGCATAAAAGGTTACTTTCCTAAAGTTTTTTATCCCCTATTTTTATTTCACCCCTTAAAGGTAATTTTTTTACAAATTTTTAATATCATATTAATTTATATCCAATCAATAGCCTAAAAATAAGTTACAAGTTTCTGGCTTTAAAAATGACGATACTTCCTTACAACTTTTCATCCCCCTTTACAACCCTTTTTTTGCATTAAAAAGTAGCCTATGTCTTTTATTAGGCTCTAGATTATCTGTGTACCAAATTTCATTTAGATCAGTTCAGTAGTTTTGGCATGACAGAGCGACAGACAGACAGAGTTACTTTCGCATTTTTAATATTATTAAGGATTATGGATTTTTATAGGTTGATTGCACAGATGGGGCGTAGTGGGTAAGATATAAAATGCCAGTGACTTGTTCGATTTCTACGATTCCCGTCTGGGTGTAATTTATGTCCGTTAAATATGATTTTGTAAAGGCCCCGTAATACAAGAATTATTATATTAGTACCGGATATTGTTTTTGAACAAAAAAAAACAGATGGTGGTCTGTAAAGTCGGTTTATGGACGATAATTTCACGTGATAATGTTATAGAACATTGAAGAAAAATTTGTATATTTTTATGAATTGATTAAACATAAACAATGGAAACCACATTAACTTTTCACTTCACTTCATAAACAGTTGACAAAAAAGTTCACGTCAAATTCTTAAAATACGAGAGCACTTCAGCTGATTATGCCTCTCTATAGCTAGTTCCATGCTCTCGTTTACACTCTGGGCTCAGGCGGAACGTGAAACTTTTTCGTGCGTGCACCTGGCGTTCATTGATATACATTATCACTTTAAAAATTTAAAAAAAACTTTAGTAGACAGGTACTTATTGATTATTTACCTATGTATAGTATTCTGGTCTAGTGGAGTATGCATAAAATTGCTGACCGCCGTTGTCACAGATTTAATTTCTAGGTGGAGTATTAGTGATATCTATCCATGTCTGGGACTGTGGTGAGAGAAACTTTTTACAAAGTTCCACAAAATTTGTTGAACCATTTTTTTTATTTTTGTGGCATTCGAGGTATACATGCAGTCAGTTATTGCTAAGTAATAGTGGTGTAAAAAATCGTTTAGCATAAAGAATGACCTAGATCTTGTTAATACTTAAGACAAATTAAAATGAGCGAAAGTGATTTGAATTTCAAACTAATGAAGCAGCGCGTAAGGTCAAACGGCCATCGTAAAAATAAATTGTTACATAAATTTTGACAATGTTGCCATTTGTAAGACGATTTAAACTCTATATTTTATTTATTACTTGCTTTTCTCATAACTGTACTAGCGTTAATATTTTTATTCAATGCATGTGAGCATTACTATTTTGCTAAGATCGCTGGTTCGTGATGCTTGGTGTGGCTGAATTGCCGGACTGGCCACGGAGGTCTACTAGTGGCCAGCTTAATGGCGATGGGAAGGGAATGTGGTGGGCTGTAGGGCAAGCGACGCCCTTCCGCCGTCCCGGACGGAATCGGCGTGTGTTCCGATCAAAACCTGCCAAAAAAAAAAGTGTCTCTGAATGGGAAGTTAGCTGATTTGGGAGATCAAGAGTAGTAATTGTTCAGATATGTCTGCATATAGTTTGAGCTACCTCCATTTCCAATTAGTCAACTGGAAATTAAACAAATTTCTGTAGAATGCCTTTTTTTTTTCTGGCGGTAAGCTGTAGAGTGGTCGCACCCCGCTAAATCCATCCGGGGCGACAGAAGAAGCGGCACGCGACCTCATATACCTACTCTGAACTGTACATCTCGATGCCGTGCGAGTGAACCACCGGAACCCGGTCTTTATCTTCTGTGGCCCACCCAGCGGTCTGTAGAATGCCCTAAAATATTTCTAAAATATTCATCATCATCATCATCATCACAGCCCATATATATCCCACTGTTGGTCCGTACCGCGCTGGTCAGACTTTTTGGTATAGGGTTTTGTTTCGAGTTTTTCTTCTCTTGCATAGATGTTATATGCGTTTTATATCCCTTAGTTGTCTCTTACGATCACCCACGGGCAAGATAGGGGATAGCGAAAAGTATTCTTACTTCGTCACCACACGGATAAAATCATAGAGTTATATGTATAGAGAAGCTATCCCGAATAAATATTTTGTTCCATTTTGGTAACAGTTAAACTAAAGTCCGCTGCAGCGCTAAAAGAATAAATAGGTAATCTAACGCGAACATTGAAGCACACAGCGCTAGATCGCTTTATAGTTGTAATTTTCTCGCGACCAAAACGTCGTAAGATGTAAGCATTTCATGCGCACTTACGCGTTTCGTTCAACGTTATGTAACAAAGCATGGTACTATAGATTTTACACCTCAGAAGTGACACAGTTTTTGTACCTACAAAGATTCATTAGAACTCATACAGCATACTCTATTTCAAAGTGTATTATTAAGTAGTTAAATAAATAAAAATAATAGTAAATTATAAAAGAAAATGAACTATTATATGTTTATATAAACTTTGCTTTAACATACGACAATAGTTTTGAATATCCGTGTGATGACGGAATAAGAATACAATTCGTCACTACCTGTCTTGGTCGTGGATATCGTAAAAGGTGACTAAACGATATATGTAATATGCATATAACATCTATCAAGAGAAGGAGAACTCGAAACAGAACCCTATACCAACCTGTTTGATCTTTGACAAATAAGTATTAACTGATAACATAAACTTTTTACTTTTTTTAAACATAAACTTTTTACTTTTTTTTAAACATAAACTTTTTACTTTTTTTTTACTTTTTATTGTTTAAATACCTACATGAAATTGAATATGATAAATAAATATGTATCAAAATCGATTGTATTCTAACCGTAGTACGTTTTGTGAGTTGTTTATTATTGTAGTGTTGATCGAGGACCGGGAGGACTATTTTACCGTAATACAGTGCTTACTAGTACGGAGGATAGTGTACCAGTTTCAATCTCGTGAATTTTAAGCAATTAAACAATCTTACGGCATTATTGTAATTAGATATATCACAAATAAGAAGCTTTATGTGTTTTTAAAAAAAGAATAAAAGTGTATTAGCTTGATTCCAGACTAAATTTAAGATTGAAAATATGTAAGTGCCCTCACTGTTTGTACTTATTTATTCATTATCTGTAAATCTATTTGTTAATAAATTATTATTATTATTTGTATCTCCTTTTAATTCACGGGATCCTCCATAGGGAAGATGCCCGGTCCTTTGGGAGGCTTACATGGGGATATGGATCCAACACGCAGAGGCCTTTGGAGAAATTTAATCTAAATATTGGGGTGGGACACCTACCGATGACATTCCACGTCTGCACTTAACATACGTGGAATGCCAGCAGTAAGTGTAAAACTATTGTATGATGATGGTATTTAATATATGAAATATGGGAGTGGGTGTTCAGTGGACTGGTTCATCTTAAATCTATGAATTTATAACTGTCGTCTGCCTTCAAACCCATGTTAAGAGCTGAACGGTGGCAGACGGTAACTCGCCAACTCACTGAATGGGCCCCCTAAAAAGTCGCTACAGACACACAAGTCATACGGGCAACAAAGGGCAACATTGATGTAAGTGTCTAGGGGTGTCGAGCGGTGCGGCGCCGGTTTCACCATTGAGTCTGCGATAAACAAACTCATGGTTTCCCCGTAATTATGCCCTTGAAAATGACACTTCCACCCCCGAGCATATAGCTCTGGCGACCCCTCTCTGATCAGCTGTTTAAGGCAAGCCAGAGCTGAGAGTCCTTCGGGCACTCTTCGGTTTCCACTCTAGCCAGCCAATGAAGGCCAGCTGGAGACGAGTCCCTGATCGACTCTCTGGAGTATTCAGGACCGCAGTGTCGCCACTCACATTCAGCTTTATTGGCTTTCCTGTAAATCTTGTGATACATTTTTTTTTTATATCAAAAGAACTTAGGGAGCCAAATAATGTTCCTCCGAGTTTTGCGTTAGCCTCATGGTAAAGTAACGACTGGCCCGGAGGTTATTATTATTACTATTAAACTTTTCATCCCCTTTAAAAAAAAAAAAAAAAAACTAAAGGAAAAAAGAATATAAATAATCAAAATAGTTTCTAGACACTACGTCAAGTCTGTGTATAGTCACACATTTTTACCTCCAACTAGTGTAATTGAACATCTGCGGGCTTTAGTCTATATATCAAAGATGGTGTGACATTTAAATGTGGAATATTTTTTTTTATTGTGCTAATTCGATATTATTACCTATTTGTACACTTTAACAACAAAACATTTTACTTAGTTAAATAAAGAATTTTTATTCATATCCACATGTGCAAGTTTTGATTGGTATTATTCGAATTATCATATTAACAACGCTGCTCTGTATACACCCACAGTCCATGATGGTCGCAGTCACACTAAAGTAAGGTGTACGGATTGCAGTACAACAAAGTCGAACAAAGCAAGTGTTCGGAACGCGAAATCTAGTACGTAGTACATATATATCGATGGATAAAATTTTATTATTGTTTAAAAATAAAATATTATTTTATTAATAAGCAAAATACACTTTCTAATTTTTTGTTTGTGACAATTTTTTTGTTTCATATATTATTTGTAGAATGCCCTAAAATATTTTAAACAAAATATTCTTCCCAAAAAATATAACAAAGCATGTTTTGCTTATTGCAGAATTAACTAGAAGTAGCTTCTAGTTATTTTTTTGCCATAATCTATTTTATCTAGTGATGCCTCGAGCACAACAATTACTATGTAATCCAAAGTACCTGTCAAAAGAATTAATGTTCGTTATAAAGAACAAAATTAAACATTTTAATAGAAAACTTGGGAATATAATTTTAACTAATTAATAACTATGATGAAGGCTTTCATGTTTCTTAATGAAATTTGTCGGGTATAATCGCTATAGGCTTTAATTGTATAACCAGCATTCAATTTGTAATAAATTCTATTTAATTAATTTGACAAATGAACAATTAAAACCAAACGGTGCGCATTTAAAGTCATGGCCCAAATACTAGAAGGATTATAAATAGCTTTTACTGACGAGAATATACAAATTCAAATCATTTATTCATCATTATCATCACAGCCCATATATGTCCCACTTTTGGGCTCGAGCCTCCTCCGTTATAGGAGGGAAATTAACCTACTTTACCACGCTCGCTGGTCAGGCGTGTTGGTATAGGATTTTGTTTCGAGTTTTTCTGCTCTTGCATAGATGTTATATGCATTATACATCCCTTAGTCGTTTCTTACGATCACTCACGGGTAAGATAGGGTGTGGTGAATTGTATTCTTACTGCGTCACCACACGGATAAATCATTTATTATTATATAATTGCTTTTTATGCATTAACCACGTCCTAAGATCTACCGTGGTAGTTCCGTGGATTCGATTCCCAAGCATGATAATGCTTTGTGCGATATATAAATTGTTGTTCTGACTCTGGATGTGATTTATGTTGATTGATTGTGTGTTTGTAAAGGCTCCTGCAATACAATTTTATATCCTTATTGGCGGGTGTTTTTTTTTTATAAAAACAATAGAACTCGGTGGTTCTGTCTATTTTTATTTTCTTTTTGTTTTAACAACTTCTTTTATATAAAAATTGTGTACAACATCCCTAATGATTATTAATTCTAATATGATATCCTTCGAACCACCATTTTCAAATATAATATGAAAGATTGTGGCCTGGAACAGATACGGCACGCGATCATTAGTTAACTATTGGAGCAGCCATCACTCTACCACCTTGAATATAAGGGAGAGACCAGCCTCATACAGCTACCGTAAGTAGATCTTTAAGTGCCATAACATTATCTACAAACATAAACCAAAAAAAAAAAACAAACAAAACTCGTCAAGTAAAATACGCTAAGCTTTACAGTTACAGTATTAACAGCAAAATAAATACTTCTGTGACATTTTCATTTAAATAAAACAATAATTTCACTCCACTTTTACTTATATTCATCATCTCATCGCAGCTCATACACGTCCCACTGTTGGGCTCGAGCCTCCTCCATGATGGGAGGGCGATCGACCTACAATACCACGCTGGTCAGACGTGTTGGTATAGGGTTTTGTTTCGAGTTTTCCTTCTCTCGCGTAGATATTATATGCATTTTATATCCCTTAGTCGACTCGTACGATCACCCACGGGTGCGATATGGGGTTGTGAATTGTATTCTTACTCCGTAACCACACGGACAGTTTACTTATATTAATCTATATTTTTATTATCTAGGCCTTTGTCAACCAATGAAAACCCAAAAACCTCTCAGAAACTTGGGCTGTCAGTTCTCTCGCACACAGAACGAAGCGCATCAGTACATTGTCGCTAGTCAGATATCGACCTTCTGCGAGAGTTTGGTACTACCACGAACAGACCAACCCGTGGCCGTAGACAGAAAACTATCAACAGTATAGTTCTACCATTATTACATACATACATACATACCATCACGCCATGTCCCTTGCAGGGCAGGCTTAAGGCAGAGAGAACAGAGTGCCAGAGAACGCTATCCTTGCATACTTCTCTCGCTTCTTCAACATTCATAATTCTCTTCATACACGGTCGCCGGTTTCGGAGACTCTTGACTCCACCTTACTGCAGTACATGTCCGATCTGGTCTAGGTAGGTTAGTCTCGGTCTCCCCCGGTACCTACATCCTTTCACTTTCGCATTGTATACCTATCTTCTTAACCAGACGTTCGTTCGGCATTCTTTCCACATGTCCGAACCATCGGAGCATTCCCTTTCGCATCTTTACAATACTCTCTTTCATACTTTTCTTTCTTTCTTTCTGTTGGGCTTGAGTGGCGTCAACATTCGAGGGCAATTTATTTAGTACACCACCGTAGTCAAAAGTATTGGTATAGGGTTTTATTTTCAGATTTGCCTTCTCTTGTATGTACATTTTTTTTCCTTAGATGTCTTTTACGACATCCGTGAGTAAGGCAAGTGGTGGTAAATCGTATTGATCTCGTTATAATGGTTCCATCTGAAAATCAGTACTAGAGCCCTAGCTTCGGTGTAGCCTTTGCTAAGGCAGGACCTCTTCTGATCTCTCTTTCAAAAAACTTAATGTGGTATTTCTTCTCTTATATTATATTTGAAAGTACTTTCACCTTAATAGAGTTATAAACCTTAGTTAAATAGATTAATATAAAATTTGTATGAATTTATTACTCTGAGACCGAAATAAATGTGTTTACTTCCTTTTTCTTTCTATTCTTACTCCGTCACCACATAGAAAAATATATGTTACTATTTATTCGAAACATTAGGGAAAGAAGACTCGAGTTAAATAATATCCATAAAATTATTGTACAATCTTATTCTTAAATTACAGTATATTAAATTTCAACAAACTGTTACGAAATAAGCATAAAACCAAAATTCAGTGACCATCAAATCAATTGTTGTTAGGTGAGTCTAATTTTCTGTCTGAGCCTGGGTAAAGGTATTACACAACTTCTTATTTTGAGCCTAGTTTTTATTATTGGCTGTCTTGCTAACGCCATTGTGTGCCTACACGATTTCATACCTTTGTAGGGGCCTCTCTGTCTGATATTCCCTAACATCTGAGTCCACATTATTGATTGTATTAACACACGCAACAAAACCACTCAACACAGGCCTCCAGAACTGAGAATTGTGAGCCCTTCCTTTACGAAATTATACTAAATTAGAGGGGGATGAATAGGTCGAGTCGATCTGGTTTTGATACACGCAAATTACACACACAGTGGAACATTCTCGCGCAGTCGCAATGAAATCTCGCCACCCCACCCAACTCACTTGTCGCCTAAAGCCGGCAAAATACTTCTGTGCCCCCGTGGTGAGCTACCAAACGCAACAACTTGTAAGAAAATCTACAAATCTAACTGTATTAAAAAGTATTTATTAATCTAAATTTATCAGCGTATATGTAGTTACAGCTTTAATTGTCGCTTAGTATATCTTAGGTATAATTTAAAAAAAATAAGTGATATCCAATCACGGAATTGGAATACGGAAGAAAAATGGCGGAGCGCGGATCGCGCGTTTCATTTCGAATATAGAACTCAATCGATATTCGAATTAATTATCTTAAAATATTCTTTTTTTTTAAATGACTATACTAGTGTGGACTTTGTATTAAATAAATGAAAGTGATGGGACATTAAAAATCGATATTTTGGGCAATGTCGATTTGATTGGCCGGTGATTTTACACTGTCCACGTTCACAGACTGTTGTTCATGTCAGAAAAAAAAGAAGAGGAGTAGATTGGCGTCGGTGGAAGTCGACATGACGACGGAAACTGCGACGCCTAACCAGGTAAGTTCATGTGATTTTTGCCGCAATGTCGCGTCAGGCGCTGCCTTTACTTCGTGTCAAGGACATTGGCCTCCAAAAATAGATACCTGGGAGTTATGTAACTACATTCTTTGGAAAAAGAAAACAATATTAATTTGAAATCTACATTAAATCAGCCAATAAATTATTATCAACACTTTTTATTTGCAAAATCGATAATACTGCAATATTATTTCGTGTCGGTAGACGTTTTGAATTGGATATGCATATATTATTTTAATTCGAAATTCGAGTTTGCAATTAGTTTTTTTTTTATATTATGTGACAAAAAATTTTTTTTTTCTTCCGAATTATGTTCCGAAAATTTTCCGTATGGTGACAGAGTAGGAATACAATTCATCACTCTCTATTTTGCTCGTGGGTGTTGTAATCGACTACTAAAGGATATATGCGTATAACATTAGCAAGCAAGCTTTGCAAGAGAAGGAAATATCGAAATAAAACGTTAGACAAATCTGACCAGCGTGGCATAGTATGGTGATTTCTCTTCTATCGTGGAACAAGCGCGAGCCGATATATTATGAACAACGATGATGATAGCTGAATCTCTTTAATTTTTTTTTCATTATGTAGAAAACTATTATGCTTTTTATTCCAGCCAAATTAAAATCTAAACGTAATATGTGGGTTTAATTAAATAAAAATATTACGAAATGTGACTATACATATGGCCTAGTGATTAAGATGCCTATCTGTGTGGTAGCTCGTGGATGTCGTAAAAGACGACTAAGAGACTTATAACGACCTGGGTCGACTCCATCTGATGCCGTTTGGTAAACAATTACATTCCCAAGAAGGGTTGACGTCTGGCAGGCGGTCGATCATAAAACTATTGCCAATAACTTCTACAATATATACTATGAAAGAAGAGTACATATTGTATCGACCCCAAGTAATTGGGATAAGAGTAGGAGAATGATTATGATGATTAAAATTCCTACCTACTGTGGTAGTACTATGTGGTAGTACCGTGTGGTAGTACTGACATTCTCAAATTATGATTCTGAGTTTGAGAATAATTTTTGTCCCTTAATTATAAGTTCGTATAAAACCCGGCCATACAAGAATTATTTCTTGAATTCAGGGTATATTGTTTAATAAAATATTATTGAACATTATGTTACAACCCGTGTGTGGTGTCCAATAAAGAATGCTAGCTGACAGATAAGAAGAAATATTCCCACGAAACAATAAGAGGTGGACTCTTATTGTTTCGTGGGAACCATATTAATAGGGTAAGGGATCAGGCGGAATTTTTTTAATATCAAACGTGATCGTCTAAGTTTTTTTTTTTTTTTTTTGCGTTTTTATTTATGGTGGCAAACGAGCAAGCAGAACACTTGGTGGTAAGTGTTACTGGCGCTCATATACCTTTGCAATATCATATGTCAATGGTAAAGCTAGACCGCTGCCTACTAACACAAATTCATTCAGAAATTTAAGCTTCCGGCTCTTACAATCATCGAATTAAGTACAACAGGATATTGCTATTGCTCAAACGTCGATTTTCTTCGAGAGTGTGGTACTTTCTAGACAGGCCGGCTCGCGGCTGTAGACAAAAAAAAACCATCAACAGCTAAGCCCTACCAATTTTAAAGTGATAAAGATTGTGGCAATTATATTATTATCTTCGCATTGAAAAGCTAAAGCAATCTTCAGTAGTGGGCGTTGATAACGATGGATTGATAGACAGCATATTACTGAGCAAATTAAATTAACATTTAAATAAATTAGATGGTTCATATTTTTTTCTTTATCTATTTAACCCTTCTAGGAGAAGGGTTAAATAGATATATAAAGGTGTCTTAATTTCACCACCTAAATCCAACTTTAGCTTCAAGTAACAATGGATGAGTGCGTTCCTGTTAACTGAGACACACAGACCAAAATTATTATCTCAATCGACGCCTCGGAAGTACAAAACTTTGTTCTGCCAGGGCGTCGCCCTTTCGTGGTTTTTGTGAATACACTTACTATTTTTTTATTTACCTTACCCCAGGATACGAATGAAGATATTCATATTTTTATTAGAATACTATTATGCCAATCGATCAACGAGACGGCCTCAATAAAAAAAAATATCTGTAAAATAAATATGAAAGTTGATTAATAGCGGATAACCGATCTAGTTTCAGATATTCAAAATTATTAAAATAGTAGAAAAGTTAAATAAGAGTTACATACTGAACTATTCAAACCAATGCGTCTAGTTATCAACTACCACTCCCAAAGGGGGTAAACATCAAGAAACATAATTAATATTTACTCAAAAATATATTTTTCTTTTCCTCCACTCCTCTAATATAGAGTTAGATAAAAAGAGATGCTAGATAGATATAAAATACGACAAAGACACGAAGAAATAAGAATATAAAATCGGTTTTTACTCAATAGGCAGAGATGAGAAAATATAGGTGATTGGTTATCAGGATCAACGCTATTTTGCAGTCACCCGATGGTTAGACAGGGTTTGACTGCTGTAGGCCTAAAAAAAGGAGAAGTTGACCTCTTGCCGGCTAGTCGTAAAAATTAATCAAACTTCTTACTATAATGTTAGCCCACGCTGCTAAGAATTTGTCTGCAGCCATTATAATTCAGCGTGCCTAAAATGTACGACACTTTCGCAGATAATCAAAAATTTTGTAATAGCTATATACTACTGCGTTTCGTTTAGTGAGAGAGATAGTCGAGGACCCAAATAACCTTCCTACTCTTACTGTCCTCGTACCATTCCCTTCAATCCTGCATTTATGGTAGAAAGCGACATGATTCCAGGCTGATATTCAAGATCAAGGCATCAACAATAGCGCCCAGTACATTAACAATGGTTGAGTTGGGTTGCACGCCAAAGACCAAACAGGCGGGGTGTATCCAGACCATGGTCTACGAAAAAAAAAAACAAAAAGGGTAGACGACTTAACTTTGCCTTTGTTATTAACACATACTATTCTATTGCTTATATCATCATCATCATTATCATTCTCCTACCCTTATCCCAATTACTTGGGGTCGATACAATATGTACTCTTCTTTCATAGTGCATATTGCAAAAGTTATTGGCAATAGTTTTATGACCGGCCGCCTGCCAGACGTCAACCCTCCTTGGAAATGTAATTGTTGACCAAACAGGTTCATATAGAGTTGGCCTAGGTCGTAAAAAGTCTTTTAGTCGTCTTTTACGACATCCACGAGCAAAGTAAAGGTTGGTAGTATTCGTAGCCGCTACCACACAGTATATTAAATTGCTTATATGTCGGCCATTAAAAGCAATAAAATATATGACAAGTTTTAATCTTTTTCTTTCTATATTAACGGAAGAAGACAAGCTGTGTCAACTCTATATAAATTAAGAATGCTTGGATTATCGAGCACAGCTCGGATACTTTTTGGTCAATTGTGCTTTTTTGTAAAATATATTTTGATATTAAAGTGTTACGATGGAGTTTCAGCATATACAAATTAAAATGACTGATCATAGAAAATCAAATTGATGAAATATGATAAAAATGATGTAAAAATGAAAAAGATAAATACAATTTAATAAGGAAAAATAATAAAAAAGAAAAAAACTAAGGATGCTCAGTCAGTCAGTAATTATATTGCTCAGTCAGTAATTATATTCTTAAGGAGAGTTGTCGTTAGGTAGGCGGCTGATCATAAAACTATTGCCAATGTCTTTTACAATATAGAAGATGGTGATGGAATACAGTACGTCTACTCCAAAGTAATTGGGACAGGGAGTAGGATAATCGTGATGATGAGTCGTCTTTTGAGATACCCACGAGCGAGGAAGGGGATAGTGAATTGTATTTTTATTTTGTCACCGTGCAAATAGATTTGTTTAAATTACTGAAATTTAGCATTTAATATGCTTAATTATTTATAAAACCCGATTACGAAGTGAAAAATGATGTCACAAGCGGGATTCGAACCCGCGCCTATTGGGATTCCGGCCCAATCGTGCTGCCACTACACCACCGTGACTAATTGTAGGACATGCAATTTTTTTTACTTTTTTCACTTCGTTTAATTTCAGTAATTTAAATAACAAGATTGTGTCATCGTTTAATACAATTTTAACTGTAAAGTTTTAAGTATTAAGCCTATAACAATGTGTAAACATTGTCGGGTAGATAGCATACCGTCACCTTAAGACGTAAATATGATACGAAGTGAAATTTGCATGTCCTACAATTAGTCACGGTGGTGTAGTGGCAGGACGATTGGGCCGGAATCTCAATAGGCGCGGGTTCGAATCCCGCTTGTGACATCATTTTTCACTTCGTAATCGGGTTTTATAAATAGATTTGTTCCTTTAATGTGTTGTCCAAATGTAAGACTCTTGCGAGTCTCGAAAGTCTTGCAACTCTCGCTGTTAGAATAACACAGAGTCACTTGCTTATTAAAGCAAGTGTCTATTAAGACATGAAAAATCCCCATGGAAATAAAAATCCAACTATATTAATGAAATTCCATTCATTTAGTGGCATTACTTGTACAACTATTAATACTTAGGTACATACCACTTAACAGGAGTGAGGCTATAACCACGCCTATTTATCATGAGACTGTTTAAAATAACATCAAATTATTTCCCCATGTACTGGTATTAAGAATAAAAAATGTTGATAATCCTTTCTTTGCCAAAAGAATCGTAAAAATGCTGTCTAAGGGAGCGAGACTCTTACAGCAAATCTTGGACTTGCATTTGGGCAACACTAATTATTTAAATGCCATAGCTTGTATATTCATTCATCAACTTATCTGTTCCTTGTCACATAGACCTCCATGAAGAAAGTATCACTTGTCTAACAATGCCTAAATTGCAAGAATCAAACAAAGGAATTGGCAATATTGAATTAATCCACTCAAAATTCAAATATCTCTACAATATATTTTTATTTAATTAATACACAAAGAAACGATAATGGTAAACATTTTTATAAGAGGAATTATTAAGGTTCGCGCTTCCTTTATAATGCAAATTCTCCACGTAATTTGAGTGTCTATTGAGAATTTGATAAATTGTATCACATTTTAACAATATCGCTTTCGCTTCATTATTCTAGATCCTACTGGAATATTCCAGAACAAAATAATAAGATATCCAAATAACGGTTTTTTTTTATTGCATATATAGGCAAACGAGCATGCAGCACACCTGATGGTAAGGTTAACTGCCGCCCATGGACCTTTACAATACCAAGAGTATAGATAAGCCGCTGCCTATCATTACAATCCCCTAACCCACCCAGTTGGGCGTACGGCTCTCTCGCTCACCGAACGAAGCGCAATAGCACAATGCCGTTACTCAGACGTCGATTTCCTGCAAGATTTTGGTACTACCCTGAACAGACCGGCTCGCGACTATAGGCAGAGAACTGTCAACAGCGTGGTCTTACTACTATTAAAAATAATATCGAATGACAAACGAATAACATCAAGATTCGGAACAGCTCAGAACTTTTCAAGTGTGCAAATGGCGTACTTAAGATACCGACCTTCCATGAGTACGATTCCCATAGAGACAGACAATGCTACGTGCAATATATAAATAGTTGTTCTGAGTTTGAGTGTAATCTGTTTCTGTTAATTGTATATTTATAAATTCAATTACTTTTATAGCAGAATTATTTCCTTAGTGCCAGCTATGTCTTGCTATTGCTGTGTGGTGGCGGCTACGAATAATACCAACCCTTACCTTGCTCGTTGATGTCGTAAAAGACAACTAAGAACCTGGGCCAACTCCATCTGATGCCGTTTGGTCAACAATTACATTCCCAAGGAGGGTATATGCTAGGTATCTGCTAGTTCTTGATTTCAGTAACTCATCTGGAATCTTTCGGGCACTATCCACAGCGACGTTGCGGCTTATTTTAAGGTGTCACATTTACACGACAGATTTTATTACGGATAACTGCTTTGGTCGAATGCGTCCGAGCAGTAAGATGTCTACATTATCATTAGCCTAAAAAACCACCCTTTTTTATACGGTTGACTATGCATGCGTCTCGCCTCGCCAAATTAATCCGGGGTGACGGAAGAGGCGGTGCGTGACCCCATAGACCACCGTGCAACTCCTCTCTTCGCTGTGCGAGCGGGCCACCGATACCCGATCTTTGTATTCGGTGGACCGGCAGCCTTAAAAAAAAAATTGTAAGACAGAGATGGCTACAGAGATGGCTACTAAAGAAATAATAAGTGATGTTAGTTTTATGATTGTATTATTGGATCCTTATGTTGAAGATGACGATGGCCATTAGAATACAATAGTTATCACCTCTTCCTTTAGACATGTACTATCGTATGAGAAGCTCAAGCGATATAAGTAGATTAAATACCACTGCAAGAGAAGAAAAATTCAAAAGAAAACCCTATATCAAACCGTCTAGCGTGGTTTAGTAGATCAATTTCTCAACCACTGTGATATAGATTCAAAATGCTTTGATTTATAATGACCTGGGCCAACTCCACCTGATACCATTTGGTCAACAATAACACAATCCAAGGAACGTTGAAGCCAGGCACTCGGTCATAAAACTATTGCCAATAACTTCTGATATATGTATGATAAAAAAGATGGAAGATATATTGCGTCGATCTGAAATAATTAGTATAGGAGCAGGAGAATGATGATACGGAATAGGCTCGAATCTAACAGTAGGATGTACATATATGAGCGGAGATGATAGGTAAATAAGTTTTATGTGTTTTGTGAGTGTAAATAAAAGGGGTTGACTGAAAGAGGGGTATATATTTACATGTCTGATAGGGGTTTAATGACTAATGTGATAAAATGTAACAAGATATGTACTTTGAAAGTTGCTAGTCAATAATTAGTAGAAATTTTATAGGATTTTTATAATAATAACGACTGCATAGATGGTGTAGAAGTTAATATACCTTCCGTGCCAGTGCTGTGGCTTCGATTCCTACGCAGAACAATACTTTGTGCGATCGTCAAACTGTTGTTCTGAATCTAGGTGTAGTTTGTATGTGTTTATTATATGTTTGTAAAGTCACCCTTGATACAAGTATTACTATTTTTGTGCAGGGTGGTGTTAAGAATAAAAAATAATAATCCTAACTAATATTATAAATGCGAAAGTAACTCTGTGTCTGTCGCTCTTTCACGCCCAAACTACTGAACCGATTTTAATAAATACTTTTTAATGCAAAAAAAGTGTTGTAAAGGTGGATGAAAAGTTGTAAGGTACTTCCTTCGTCATTTTTAAAGCCAGAAGCTTGAAACTTATTTTTAGGTCATTGATTAGATATAAATGTGACATTCAAATTTTATAAAAAAATATACTTAAGGGATAAATAGAAATAGGGGATGAAAAACTTTAGTAAAGTAACCTTTTACGCGGGCGAAGCCGCGGGCAGAAGCTAGTAATATATATACGGACAATATAAGAGATGAATTTCTGTGTCATAATAAAGTAAGAGTACAATTCACCCACCCTATGGATTGCATTGCCTATGGATGTCGCATATAATATCTATGCAAGAGTAGGAAAATTTAAAAATAAAAAATTATACCACTCCGTTTGACCAGCAAAGTATATTAGATGCATTTTAGATCTATTGCGTAGGAGTTTCGAGCTAAACAGTGGGCAGTATTTGAACTTACTTTAACGATAAAAACAACAAACAACCTTTTTAGTCGAAAAAGTCTGTTAATAGTTTTTTGTCTGCAGCTGCGTGTCGGTCCGTCCGGGGTAGTACCATACTTTCTTAGAAAATCATCGATTTTCTACAATAAAGCAGTAACAAAACGCTTCGTTCGGTGAGCGAGAGAGCCAGAAGCCCATCTTGCTGGGTGGGTTTTAGGGTATTTATTTAATAGGCAGCGGTCTAGCTATACCTTTGATATTGCAATGATCAATGGGCGACAATAACACTTACCATTCGGTGTGCTGCTTGCTCATTTGCCAACGTAAAAAAATATCAATTTTTAACAACATCGATGAAGGAATGAAAGTAAAATACCGCCCTGTTTCCCAGAGCGGGAGGCAGAGACTACGGATTGCCACAAACCACGATCCTGACATACCTCCATCGCTTCATTTCACGCTCATCACAGTCTTCATGTATGCTCTACGATTACGCGTACTCTTAATCTGACCTTTCACTAACACATCTTCAATTTGATCCAGGAAAGTACGACGTGGTCTTTCCCTTGTAATCGTCCCACTCACACTCGCTTTGTATACTTGTTTCGTCAACCTTTCTTCACTCATTCTTTCCACGTGTCCAAACCTGTGCCACCAAATGACTGCACAGATGGCGTAGTGGTTAAGATACCGACCTTCCGTGCCAGTGCCGTGGGTTCGATTCCCACGCAGGACAATACTTTGTGCGATCCACAAAGTATTGTTCTGAGTCTGGGTGTAATTTGTTGTTGAGGTGTAATTAAAAAAAAAAAAAAAAAAAAAACCACCTCAGCATACTCTTTTTTATCTTTGTCACTACTTCTTCATTCATATCACAGCGCTCTCCTATAACACTATTCCTAATTTTATCTTTCATACTTACACCACACATACTACGAAGAACTCTCATCTCTACAGCATTTATTCTACTTTCATGTCTTCCCTGCCAAATCCAACTTTCACTGCCATACATGAGAGTGGGAACTAACACTCCCTTATGTAAAATAATTTTATTTAATACTTTCTTTATATATATATATATAGCTGTGTGGTTGCGGCTACGAATACTACCAACCCTTACTTTGCTCGTGGATATCGTAAAAGACGACTAAGAGCCTTATAACGACTTGGGCCAACTCCATCTGATGCCGTTTGGTCAACAATTACATACCCAAGGAGGGTTGACGTCTGGCAGGCGGCCTGTCAAAAAATAATTCCCAATAATTTCTACAATATGTACTATGAAAGAAGAATACATATTGTATCAACCCAATTGGGATAAGAGTAAGAGAATGATGATGATCACTCTAGACGGTTTGATATAGGGTTTTCTTTTGTTTTTTTTCTTCTCTTGTAATAGTATGTTATCTCTTTATATCACTTGAGCTTCATTTACGTTACTTATTACATTTAATTATTTTATATTTAAAATCCTTTATTTATATATAAAACTCTTTGATTAAATTATGTACAATACTTTCCAACACAGCAATAGTTAATAAATCTCCATAATATGATTAAGGGTGTTGTGTGGCAACAATTTGCCGATCCATTAGGGATGGCCTTGACTTCATGTTAGCTTATAAGGTTTCCTAAGCTGGGTTGGACGGGATTGTATTCAATATATCTAGATATAGACCTAAGCTCTATAATGTACTGGTATTTTATTACCTTCTGATTCTTTTAAGTAGTAATATAATAAAAATTCGTTGTGTTGTCACTTTAATATTTGTCAAGAATAAGATTACCAGGCCATTTGATCAGCGTATTTGTTTTTTTTTTTTTTTGTAAACTTTGCGCTGTGTGGTAACGGCTACGAATACTACCAACCTTTACTTTTATTGTCAATAACTTTTGCAATGGACTTTTGGCGGGAATCTAAAACGTCATGTGGTGCTCTTGTATTATATTCGATATCTTAGTGTTTTAACGTGTTATATTAGATAATTTTTATGGTATTTTATGTAATATGATGTGACAGAACAGCTGGGATGTAGTGAATATCATATAAAAGTGCTGTACAACGTTTTCGTTTTCCATCAAAATTCCTACAACATACCATTAACAGTGTCACCATAGCACTGTTGATGGCGACAATTCAACTGACTGACAGACAATGACTAACTACTAATGATAATTATAACTCGACACTGGCAAAAATGGCTCGTATAAGTAGCTGATTGCCAATACATAAAAAGAAGAAGAAGAAGAACTTTTGCAATGTGTAGGGAGAGAAGTACATATTGCGTCGACCACAAGTAATTGGGATAAGAACAGGAGAATAATGTTTTTTTTTTTGTAAACTTATAACATTCTAGAGTGATGGTTTTAAATTCCAGGTTATTTAAATTACTTTTTTATGACTTATTTAGTTTTTTATTGAAAAAAAAATTCATTGGCCAACACCAAATAGTAAATCTCGGCTTTTAATATATTGATAGTGACAATGAACTTAAAAAAAAAAGCATACAATGTATAACCCCTTACTTTCACGTAGAAGTCGTCACCTAGTGGCTTTACATAACCCTTGGGTCTGATGGGATCAAGAAGACCTTGATAGTCATATAATAGCGATTAAGAAGTCGCTCGATTTCTTTTTTTTTTGAAAGACATTAATAAATATATTTTTGTATACCAGGAGACTTTCGTCATTATTATCTCAGCTTATACATCACTGTTGGGCTCTAATGACCTCCATAATAGGAACAAAATTGACCAAACTATATCACGTCGACGGGTTGGTGTAGGGTTTTAATTCAAGTTTTCCTTCCTTCCTTTTAGTAGCCTTTTACGATGCCCACGAGCAAGATAGGGGGCTGGTGAATTTTGTTTTATTCTGTCACTATAAGGAAAGAGGATTTAACAAATATAAAATCAAGAAGGATGGCTCATCACTTCTACTTCCGTTGCTTCTTCTTCGTTTTCTTTTGGGCCTCCGTGGTCTGTGCCGGACCCTCGGCGGACGCCTCAAGTCCTGAGGACGAGGCGTCCTTTGGTCAGTTTTCCGTGGCTTGACGAGGCCGTGATGTGTGAATCCTCTGGATTCTTGTCTTGAGTTGGTGTTTATGTAGGTTTAAGAGAAAAATCCATATTGATTCTTCTGTACCTGGGCAAGCCTACATTTACCAACCAGGGGGTCAGCCGGTACCCTGGCTGGAGCCTGCTAACGACAGAACAACCCATCTGCCATGCATCTTCTCGCCGCACGCCAGAACTTAAGATTCTGGGTGATTTCCGAATTCGAATGTTGATTCGAACTCTTTATAGAGGTTGTCTTTCTCGCGGTCCGGGCGGTTAAGCCAAGACCCTCGTTCCTGATACTACGCCTCACGACAACTTGTCCTGAAGCAAGATATTAGGTTTACGATATGTCGGTGGTGGCATAAGCCTGCCCAGCCCTCAAATGAATGAGTGACCGGCCCCGTCCGAAATTTCGCCTCCTGTACCCTCTACAACTAGAGGGTCAGGAGCGTATTGGGGCTCAACCCATTGCTGGGGAACCCCCCCTCGCGCCAGAGATTCGCTACGGGCAACAATTCGACAGAGGGATCTGGGAGACTGTCGCCCGCACCCAGGGTACACCACGCGGAGGTTTCTGACATCGTACCCCAGCCTTATAACGACCTGGGCCAACTTCATCTGATGCCGTTTAGTCAACAATTACATTCCTAAGAAGGGTTGACGTCTGGCAGGCGGCTGGTCACAACACTATTGCCAATAACTTTTACAATATGTACTATGAAAGAAGAGTAGGTACATAATGTATCGACCCCAAGTAATTGGGATAAGAGTAAGGAGAATGATGATACACAATACTAGCAAACTCAGCCCGCTGAATTGTTTGTAGAAGTTGATAGATCGCAGCGCCGCCTGTGGGCGAGTTGGATAATCCCGATAAGTGTAACCCGCCAGACTGGCCACAGATGTCATCAGTATCAGTAATCGGTCTAATAGCGATGGGGAGGTAATATGGTGGAATATGAAGCCACACGCTACCAAGTCCAAGGCGTGTCCAGACCATAAGCCTGCTACAAAAATGGGATATGCTATACAAATAAAGTAATATAATGAAAATCTTATACCAACTTACATAACGAGCTTGGTATAGTATATTTCCCTCCTATTATGAAGGAGGCTCGAGCCCAACAGTGGGATTTATTAACTGAAATAATGATGATAATGACTCTAAGATTCCCTTAATCACTTTGTATAACCGTTGTGAGACAGCAAATAGCCTTTCATTGTCTTTTTCCAAAAAATATTAGAGCGTTGGATAAATGTGACCTTTTAATATAAATGAATGCGTAATATGATCTCATTGTCATATTGGGGCGTGTCATCAAGGTTACCCAACTAACGATTTATCGACACGAAATTAATTAGGCCATGAACGAGTTAAACAGTTTAAGTAAATAGATTCTATTTTATTAACAGAAGCTAAATAATGGTTCGCCGTGAGAATTGAGAATACATAGTATCTGACCCCCTTTTTTTTTTCTTTTTTTTTTGTGGTGGGCTATGGACGTGGTCGCGTCCCACCAAATCGGTCCGGGGCGACGGAAGAGGCGGCGCGCAACCCCACAGACCCACCCTGCAAACACCTCTCTTCGCCGTGCGAGCAGGCCACCGGTACACGATCTTTGTCTTCGGTGGCCGTGTCTGACCCCTTCCTACCTTATTATTTTGAACTGGTAAATGAATGAGACCATAAAAGGTTAAAAACAAATAACGTTACTTTAAGATTCCCGAGAGAGTCATAGAATTACCAAAAGAATGGATAATCGTACTCTCCTTTTTTGTAGTAGGCTATGGTCTGAAGACACCTCACCCGCTCCGTCGACGAAAGAGCGATGCGAGACTCTACAAGTCACCATATTCCCTACTTATCGCTATTGAACTGACCATTACCTTGCCTTCTGTGGTCAACCCGACGGGATACACTTTCAAGAACCATCCCCGTCGACGCCCCGGCAACAACAGTATTATCAAGGCATCGTGCGGTCGAAACAAAATTTTAATAGATTGGGTATCTGTCAAAAGCAGATTTTCTTTTAAAGATCGACCCAGCGCAAATCAAGTAATCCTTGTATTGCAGGGAACTTTATAAATATGTAATTAACGGACACAAAAATTATAATCAGACTGAGAACAAAAATTTGCGGATCGCACAAGGAATTATACTTTTTTAATTAGGACAGAGTGTGGTCTGGACTCCATTCATTCCGTCTAGAGATGGTGACGACATGGCAGGTCGGAATGGTGGCGTGCGGTCCCCTAACATATCGTATTCTCTTCCCATCACCATTGGAATGATCACTGGTAACAGTTACTTGACCTCGATGGGCACTGTATTACTCTGCGTGGGGATCGGAACTCACGACATTCTTAACCACTACGCTATCTGGGCATGAATAATGGTATATATCTATAAACGATTGAAGGATCTCGTATATCTGAACTGAATTGCATGCAACATTCATTCCGGTTTGTCCTAAACAGAAATTCTTCCCCAATGATCACCGGTCAGTTTAGCGATGCCACCTAATCATTTCCACTTCAAGAATATTGTTACTTTGTGAAACTATACATTTTATTATCGATGGAGATTTTAAACATATAAAATTAAAACATCACTTATTTTTTTTAAACCTTTGAATAATTGGGGTTATAATGGACCAGGGTAAAATTTTACCAAATATAAATAAATAATCGATTTAAATCCCATTCTAATGCAATTAAAAATAATAAAGACGAGAATGATGATGGCTGTCTAGAAAATTCGAGAATATAAAACTAATCGTATCGCAGTTTTTATGGCCAAGAAAGAAATGTGATAATGACATTTTAGATTCTAAAATTTTATGGAAGGGAAACTATCGAAAGATATTTTATAGCTGTAAAAGAAACATAAAAACGTATACTTTCTTATTTATGGTGTATTCGAAGTAAAGTTTTGCAATGCTACATATTATGGTTTCATAAACTTTATGTTTTTTGGTTTATGTATCGATAAACTGTATTAGTTTTTAGGGTTCCGTACCCAAAGGGTAAAAACGAGACCTTATTACTGAGACTTCGCTGTCCGTGCGTCCGTCCATCCGTCTGTCTGTCATCAGGCTGTATCTCACGAACGGTGATAGCTAGACAGTTGAAATTTTCACAGATGATGTATTTCTATTGCCGCTATAACAACAAATACTAAAAATAAAATAAAATAAATATTTAAGGTGGGCTTCCATACAACAAACATTTTTTTTTTTAGATTTACGGAACCTTTCCTGCGCGAGTACAATTCGCACTTGGCCGATTATTTTTATTGCTTATGGTGGCAAACGAGCAAGCTTCACACCTGATGGTAAGTGTTATTGCTGCCCATGGACCTTTGCTACAGCTAAGTCGCTGCTTACCAATACAAACCCCAAAAAGTTGGGTTTTCGGCTCTCTCGCTCATCGAACGAAGCGCAATAGCATATTGCCATTATTCAAACATCGATCTTTTTCGAGAGTGTGGTACTACCCCGAACGGACCAGCCCGTGGCTGTATACAGAAAACTATCAACAGCGTGGTCCTACCACTATTAAAGAACTCTAAACTAATATACTGAAAACATTTATAATGAATATTTGCTTAATTTTCAATTAAAAATAAGTAGTTTGCTAACCACGTTCAATTGAACAGCAGTTTCATTGCTTTCTTTTTAATACGACCACACAAAACTACTGAGATATTCACTCTTATAATGAATTTATTTAATGCGCTTAATTTTCGTGTCTAATGCAATACAGAAATGATGCTTAAAAATAAATTAGAATGATATGTAGTAAGTTACGAATAATACCAACTCTTACTTTGCGTGGACGTCGGGAATTTTTTTTTTTTTTTTTTTTGTGTCTTAGTTGTTAGCCTCAGATGGCTATGACAACTTTACCCGGACTGTGGGTGAGCGCTGAGGGCTCTCAACCCGTGACGTCGGGATAAACGACTAAGAGCTTTATATCAATCTTGGTCTACTCCTCATGATACCGTTTCAACAATTAAATTCTCAAAGAGGGTTGACGTCAAGCAATTTTTTTTTGCAATATGTACGAGTACTATAGGGGTCGATGCAACATATACTCCACACATTTCGTTGACCCCAAGTAATTGGGATAAGAGCAGGATTGATAAATTAAAAGTATTCTATGTTAATACATAATACACTGAAAGACGTATGTAATTATATGAGAATGAAAATAATATGATCCAGAATAGACAACACCTCAAATTAAGGCAAAAAAAAAGCATATTACGAGGTAGTTAACAAGATAAATAGATTTTAATAATATTTTACATCCAGCCTCAGATCAATTATGATTTACAAATCGTAGAAAAACTTATCCTGCTTAAGATATGGTTATATAGTATTACTAGCAGACCGGGCCACGCGTTACTGTGGCTTAGGTTAGCCTCAGTAACACTTTTTGTTTATTCTAACAAATTTTAGCTTATATGAAGCGTTTGTATATTTAACATAGCGCCATCTATTAAATACTTACTGAATCCAGTCAACAGATTCCGCCATCTTTTAAAATCCTTTTGATATAACATATGATTTTGACTCTCAAATATTAGACAAATAATTTACAATAAAATAATATTACTATAAATTGAGATTTAAGCTATCCTATCTTTTAAGTTGGATCAAACTACACATGCTGTACAAATTTGGTTAAAATCGGTTAAGTACTTTATGAGTCCATCGCGGACAAACAACGTGACACGTAATTTATATATATTAAGATATATTTAGTGGTAGGGCCACATTTTTGACAGTTTTCTATTTAAAGCCGTGAGCCAGTCTGTCCAGGGTAATAACACACTCTTGCAGAAAATCGACGTTTGAGCAGTGACAATGTGCTGTAACGCTTGGTTCGGTGCGCGTGCGAGCCGGAAGTCCAACTTTCTGGGTGGGTTTTGGTTGGTAGACCACGACCTAACTGTACCTCTGGAATGGCAAAGGTCTATGGAGGGCAGTAACATTTGTATCCAGGTGCATATGAAGTATTTGGGTCTGGTGCTTGACGGGCGTTGGTGGTTCCGGGAGCATAGCCGCAGGATTGCTCCCCGGCTGGCCGGCGCAACGTTCGCCTTATCACGGCTCATGCCGAACGTGGGCGGACCTAACTTCGAGGGCCGACGGCTGTACGCGGGGTTGTTCCGCTCAATGGCCATGTACGGCGCACCCGTGTGGGTGAGGTCTCTGACCATCCAGCTCAAGGCTTTTCTGTGGCGCCTACAGAGAGTCATGACGGTCAGAGCCATCGGCGGACATCGCACGGTGTCTACCGAGGCGGCATGTGCATTGGCCGGAACACCCCCATGGGACCTAAAGGCAGAAATGCTCTCCGATCTCTACCGGCGGGTTAATTTAGCACGCGATGAAGGTGGCTCCCTATCGCTTAGTGAGATAGCCACCTGGCACGAGGACGCCCGCCGGGACGTTATCGCTCGTTGAGAACGCAGCTGGAGAGGCCTAGATACGGTATTGTTACCGTTCAGGCCCTCTGGCCCGTACTGATGGAATAGATGGAGCGGCGGCACCGAGTCCTCTCCTTCCGGTTGGTGAAGGTCTTGTCGGGGCACGGTTGCTTCGGCAAGTACCTGCACACGGTCGCGAGGAGGGAGTTGACTCCGTCCTGCCACCAGTGCGGTAGTGACGAGGACACGGCGCAACATACGCTCGAAGTATGTACGAGCTGGGACGGGAAGCGCCGTGACCTCGTCGCTGTCATCAGTGCCGACCTGACGCTGCCAAGTATCGCCATGGTCGACAGCGTCAGGAACTAGGACACGGTCGCCGCCTTCTGTGAGGCTGTCATCTCGTAGAAGGAGGTGGCGGAACGAGTCCGGGAGGATTCCCTCCATGCGGACTCAGGCCGCCGCCGGCACCTCGGGCGGCGCAGGCGCGAATATCTGCGCCTGATGCCCTAGCTGAGGCATCGGGTGAGCGGACCGGGGAATAGTCCGGGGGCGTGGACTCGAGAGGAACCCGTGAGGGTAAATCGCCGGGTGGGCCACCGAAGATAAAGATTAGGTACCGGTGGCCCGCTCACACGTCGAACAGAGGTGTTTGCAGGGTTGGTTTTTGGGTTTGCGCGCCGCTTCTTCCATCGCCCCGGACCGATTTGATGGGACGCGACCGCCTCTATAGCCTACTGCAAAAAGAAAGGGCAGTAACACTTCGCATCAGGTGTGCTACATGCTCATTTTCCACCATAAACAATAGAAAATAAAATAAAGACAATACGCCACATTTTTTATCAGTAACTGAGGTGATTCTGATTACACTAAATGCTTCTACAAAACTAATTTGCATTAGTTTAAGCTTTCCTTTAGTCGACACCGCAGGAATAATTGAAGTCATAAACGCCTACCTGAAATTAGTTTCTAAAAAACCGCAAAACTCGATGAGACTGCAGTGAAATTTTCCCTTTAAGTAGAAATTTATGCGCATACTGTAATTTAGAAGCTCAATCTGAGTAATAATAGGGTAGCGGGTAAACTTATCGCTTTTAAAATCGATTTGTAAGGGGTCAAAGTATTTTTATTCGCTTCTTTTATAAAAACTAGAAATTCTATTTTTAATGAAACTATATATCGTAAATTGTATTAATAATACATACATACATATCATCACGCTATATCCCTTGCAGGGTAGGTAGAGAGAACAGAGTACCAGAAAACTCTATCCTTACATACTTCACTCGCTTTCTCAACATTCATAATTCTCTTCAAACACGCTCGCCGGTTTCGGAGACTCTTGACTCCACCTTCCTTCAGTATGTGACCAATCACCAGATTGGTCTAGGTAGGTGAGTCTCGGTCTCCCCCGGTACCTACATCCTTCCACTTTCGCATTGTATATCTTCTTAACCAGACGTTCGTTCGGCATTCTTTCCATACGTCCGAACCATCAGAGTATTCCCTTTCGCATTTTTACACAAATAATCTCTTTCATACCTACTCGCTCTCTTACGTCGTCGTTACGAATGCGGTCGGTCAGCCTAACTCCACAGATTTTCCGTAGAGATCGCATTTTTTATTAATATATTCATGTTTATCATAATACTTAGCTGTGTGGTAGCGGCTACGAATACTACCAACCCTTACTTTGCTCGTGGGTGTCGTAAAAGACGACTAAGAGCCTTATAACGACCTGGGAAAAAGAAGAAGAAGAGAGCAGGAAGCCCAACTGCCTAGGCCTAGCTATACCCTTGGTGTAGCATGGGTCCATGGGCGGCAATGACACTTATCATCAGGTGTGTTGCTTGCTCGTTTACCACGCAATAAAAAAAAATATCCAGCAGTAAGAGTTTCAGTCTATACTAAAAACTAGTTTCTAATATCTGACTGTGAAAATTTTATGAATATTATTTAGATTATTTGCATAACAGTGGATATTGATTTTATAACACGTCATAGAGTCTACGCTATGTGATAAACTTGTCTATGTGGCTCGTGTCCTACTTTTCAACGAGTAGAAAACTTAGTGAAAAGTAGTTCTGACGTCAGGGCATAATTATATATCGTTATATTTCCGCTTTGTTTATACTTTCTCGTGTGGTAACGGAGTAAGAAATACAATTCAATACTTCCTATCTGGTCCGTGGATGTCACAAAGTATCATATGCAGATAACATCAATGCAAAAAAGGAAATCTCGACATAAAACCTTTTGCCAATCTGTCAGACCAGCGTTGTCAAATTTGTCCAAACCAGGTCAATTTTGTCTTCCATAGTAAAGGAAACTCGATTGCTATGTTGTAGCTCCTATGAATACTACGTAGTTTTTATTTATGTTGATTGGTTACTCTTCAAAACTAGTATATTTTACTTGATTTATCCTCTTTTGCACGCCTCATAAGCGAAGCGTTGAGGTGATGCACTACTCTCGATATATGAAAATAAAAGAATTTTCAAAACTAAAAATTACTGTATTTTTCTCATACTGCACTTATAGGATAATATTATCATACATACATATGTCAAGAAAAACATTCGTGTAAACGTATTTGATATTTTTAAAAAGCATTTATTTTGTTTAAAGTAAGAAAAAAGTTGATTAAAAAATATTTGAAGATGTCCAGATGTCTGTTCGTATAGATTTGGCATTCTCACGACTGTAAAAATGAATGTTTAGAACTATTTCTTTTTTTTAAAGCTTTTTAATCGCAACGTGCTGTTTTCTTTCGAAAATATCTTGGTAATTTTTATGTCTTTTAATTGCAATTAATAAAAACTAAATTGAGTCTTTAGTGTATGTATACCTTATGAAAATTGGGTTCGTTTACATTTTTTTTGGTTCTGTACATCCATTCGAACAGGCAAAGGGAACAAATCCCATACAGCAATGGGTTGGCTACGTCGAGAATGGCGCGAAATTTCAAAAGTATTTTTCTTCCGTTTATGGCATTGACAGTCAATAAATGATAAAAAATATAAAAATTATGAAGCGTGCACTTTTGAAATTTTCAAACTATATTCACCTATTTAGAAATTAATAGGTACTATCGATCAATCTGACTAAAACCACATTGCCGACCGCACAATCCCTTCAAGTAAATAATTTCTAGGCAAAATTGAAGGGTCGGGACCCTTTATTGTTCTTGTTTACTTTCGTATGTTTGTTTCTGACCCCTTTAAACTTATTATCCTTAAAGTTTATGGTCAAGTGTATTTTTGGCATAATGCAAATAACTTAATTCATTTTTGAAGCTTATATTAGTTCTTGTTTTAATACATACAATTTTTATATCACTTTTTCATTGCAAATAAAAACAAACCTTTTTTTGCCCTTGAGGTATATCAGACTGAGAATAAAATGTCACACATTATTTTCATTCTTACACTGCTGTTCAAGAATAAAGAAATTTTTATTACTTATAACTGTTGCCCATGTTTCTCTAAAGGGCTCACCTTCTCATCACATTCGACGGATAGGTTCAGGATAGTAGTGACTATTATAGGCTCCGTAGGAGAGCGCTACTGTCAAATAGTGTAAAATATATAATAATAATAATAAAATATAGTGATATAGTCAAGTACTGTAAAATAATTTAAGCTGCATCTTTTTATTATCTTTATATTTATTTAGATTAGTACCATGTAGGAATTTTCAAGCTATTCTTTTTGCAACATGTACGCCATATAGTGCCTATGGGTGTCCGTGATATCACTCACAGGTTCCATTTGAAAATCAGCGCCAGGGCTTTATAACCTGGCACATGCTGAAACGGAATCCTGGTTGATACATTTTCAATATACATAGTCTCTTGTTATTTTTGTAGTTTGTTAAAGGAATGTACCAATAAAAGTTTTCTTTCTTTCCTTTTTTTCTTACTGTCCTCTTTATTAGTGAATTCTCAAGTGGCTTTAACAATTCCCATCGGGAAGTAACGGGTAGTGCCATATTGCATCCTTAACTACAAGAAATATTAAGAGATTTGAATCCTTTGAAATAACTCTATAAACTCTTTATATGCCATAGTTTTATGCAATTCTAAAAGATACCAGAATAACCAGTCTGCAAGGGGAACTTACGCAAGAGTACGAAGAAGTAACTTTGAACATTGATACATTACTTTTAATATTACTTTCATAATACTGGCTGCTCTCCGCCCACTTCTCTCCTTTCCAGATAAGTAATCACCAACATATCGTAAACCTTCTCCAATACATGCTGCATCTTATGGTATAATAATTATTTCAATTGTTTCCGTAATTTTTGCAGTATAACCGAACAACCGGGCGGGCCACCGAAGACAAAGATCGGATACCGGTGGCCCGTTCGCACGGCGAAGAGAGGAGCTTGTATGGTGGGTCTATGGGGTCACGCGCCAGCTCTTTCGTCACCCCGGACCGATTTGGCGGGGCGAGACGCATTCATAGTCAACCGAAAAAAAAAAGTATAACAATATTTCTACAGGCAACAATCCTTCATACATACGCCATCACGCCATGTCCCTTGCAGGGTAGGCAGAGAGAACAGAGTGCTAGAGAACTCTATCCTTGCATACTTCACTCGCTTCCTCAACATTCATAATTCTATAAAATCCGATTACGAAATGAAAAATTGATGTCGCAAGCGGGATTCGAACCCGCGCCTATTGGGATTTGCATGTCCTACAATTGGTCGCGGTAGTGTAGTGGCAGCACGATTGGGCCGGAATCCCAATAGGCGCGGGTTCGAATCCCGCTTGCGACATCAATTTTTCATTTCGTAATCGGATTTTATAAATTAAGCATATTAAATGCTAAAATTTCAGTAAATTTAAATAACAAGGTTGTGTCATCGTTTAATACAATTCTAACTGTAAAGTTTGAAGTATTAAGCCTATAACATTGTGTAAACATTGTCGGGTAGATAGCACACCGTCACCTTAAGACGTAAATACAATACGAGATGAAAATTTGCATGTCCTACAATTGGTCGCGGTAGTGTAGTGGCAGCACGATTGGGCCGGAATCCCAATAGGCGCGGGTTCGAATCCCGCTTGCGACATCAATTTTTCATTTCGTAATCGGATTTTATAAATTAAGCATATTAAATGCTAAAATTTCAGTAAATTTAAATAACAAGGTTGTGTCATCGTTTAATACAATTCTAACTGTAAAGTTTGAAGTATTAAGCCTATAACATTGTGTAAACATTGTCGGGTAGATAGCACACCGTCACCTTAAGACGTAAATACAATACGAGATGAAAATTTGCATGTCCTACAATTGGTCGCGGTAGTGTAGTGGCAGCACGATTGGGCCGGAATCCCAATAGGCGCGGGTTCGAATCCCGCTTGCGACATCAATTTTTCATTTCGTAATCGGATTTTATAAATTAAGCATATTAAATGCTAAAATTTCAGTAAATTTAAATAACAAGGTTGTGTCATCGTTTAATACAATTCTAACTGTAAAGTTTGAAGTATTAAGCCTATAACATTGTGTAAACATTGTCGGGTAGATAGCACACCGTCACCTTAAGACGTAAATACAATACGAGATGAAAATTTGCATGTCCTACAATTGGTCGCGGTAGTGTAGTGGCAGCACGATTGGGCCGGAATCCCAATAGGCGCGGGTTCGAATCCCGCTTGCGACATCAATTTTTCATTTCGTAATCGGATTTTATAAATTAAGCATATTAAATGCTAAAATTTCAGTAAATTTAAATAACAAGGTTGTGTCATCGTTTAATACAATTCTAACTGTAAAGTTTGAAGTATTAAGCCTATAACATTGTGTAAACATTGTCGGGTAGATAGCACACCGTCACCTTAAGACGTAAATACAATACGAGATGAAAATTTGCATGTCCTACAATTGGTCGCGGTAGTGTAGTGGCAGCACGATTGGGCCGGAATCCCAATAGGCGCGGGTTCGAATCCCGCTTGCGACATCAATTTTTCATTTCGTAATCGGATTTTATAAATTAAGCATATTAAATGCTAAAATTTCAGTAAATTTAAATAACAAGGTTGTGTCATCGTTTAATACAATTCTAACTGTAAAGTTTGAAGTATTAAGCCTATAACATTGTGTAAACATTGTCGGGTAGATAGCACACCGTCACCTTAAGACGTAAATACAATACGAGATGAAAATTTGCATGTCCTACAATTGGTCGCGGTAGTGTAGTGGCAGCACGATTGGGCCGGAATCCCAATAGGCGCGGGTTCGAATCCCGCTTGCGACATCAATTTTTCATTTCGTAATCGGATTTTATAAATTAAGCATATTAAATGCTAAAATTTCAGTAAATTTAAATTCATAATTCTCTTCATACACGCTCGCCGGTTTCGGAGACTCTTGACTCCACCATCCTGCAGTACAATCTTTCATGCGATCCCAAAATGTATATTAATGTGACTTCTTATGTTTACGCGAGTATTACACATTAGAAATAAAACTACTTTTAGGGATTCTATCGCGTTTGTATTTGGTTTTTAATTGCCCGACGTTTCGAACACTTTACAGTGATCATGGTCACGGGAGGACAAAGGTGTCTTACGTCCAATATGTCATTGTTATTACAGAAATTTATATCTACCCTATAAGATATTTTTTTCAATAAAAATCAAATACAAACGCGATAGAATCCGTAAAAGTAGTTTTATTTCAAATGTATAAATATTGAATCTGAGTTTTATTTGGTTTCATTAAATATATGTTTAAATGATGTTTATTTTACGCTAAATAAACTGATTAGCATAAAATATGTTAAAACAATACTGAGATTATTTCACCGCTTTGCTTCAACCAAATCTGCCATCATCAAAAATCTCTAGTTTTCATGTGATTTTATATAATTGATTAAAGAATCAAGCTGTATCTATACTAAGAAATATATTTCATTTCTTCAAGTTTCTAAAAGGGTCGAAGTTTTGTGTCGATGAAACTAGGAAATTTTTAAAGATATATACTATCTTTACATCAACCATCTAGATATGACTTAAAAATATTGTCTAATATTCCAGTCTCATTTTCTAAAGAAAAATCGCAGTTCTATGTAAAAATCTAAACGAAAACAAAATTAAACGTTCATTTATAAAAGAAAACTCTCCCTCGCTGCGTCACGTCCGCCATGTTGCCATAGACAATATAAAAAGCACCATAGGCAAACGCCTCATTTGTAAGCATTTGTTTGCTGTCGCTGCGGAAGCTCGTGTTTATGCGTACCTACTTGTTTGTTTTACGTACCTACTTAGTATACACAGAGGTTATTTTTTGTAGTTCTTTTATTAAAATTCGTATTATCTTTATTAAGAAGCTTATGAATTTATTGGATTATTAAATAATCACAAAATTTTGGTACTAAGTATAACTGAAAGAGGGATAGATTATAACTTATAAATCATTTAATGCTTATTTAGTTTATTTTTCGTCATATTATATGTTGCTTTCGTGCGGATGCGGCTACGAATACTACCAACCCTCATATTGCCCATGGGTGCGCAATACAAACAGGATAAAATCCGTAAACATAGTTTTATTTCATATATCTAAGATAATGTTTTTTTTTTTATTGCTTATGGTGGCATACGAGCAAGCAGCATACCTAATGGTAAGTGTCACTGCCGCCCATGGACCATTACAATACCAAGGTTATAGCTTAGGCCGCTGCCTACCAATAAAATCCCCAAACCCACCCAGTTGGGCTGCCGGCTCTCTCGTTCACCGAACGAAGCGGAATAGCACAATGCCATTACTTAGACGTCGATCTTCTGCGAGAGTGTGGTACTACCCCGGATGGATCGGCCCGCGGTTATAGACAGAAAACTGTCAACAGCGTGGTCCTTCCACAATTCGAACATAAACATTCATATTTTATATTGAATGGCAAATAACATCTTCTTCTTCTTCTTCTTATATATTGGCAATCAGCTACATATACGAGCTATTGGTGCCAGTGTCAAGTTATAAATATTTTCACGTTTTTAGTCTTTCAAGTCAGTCGTTGTCTAAGTCAAATTGTTGCCATTAACAGTGCAATGGCCACACTGTTAATGGTTTCTTGTGGGAATTTTGATGGAAAACAAAAACGTTGTAAAGCACTTTTATATGATATTCACTTCATCCCAGTAGTTCCGCCGCTTCATATTACATAAAATGCCATCAAAATTATCTAATATAACACGTTAAAACACTAAGATATTGAATTTAATACAAGAGCACCACATGACGTTTTCAAATTCCTGTCAAAAGTCGGCAAATAACATCATTCGATGATTAATATTATAATGACAGAATTGTCCCAACCGGCACTGCTTGCCACTAAAAAGAATTGAATTGACTCATTAATATAAAGTTCCATATAGATTGTTTTATGAATTACCTGCAATTTGAATATCATTATAATATACTAACCATTATAATCCAATTTTGTCATCGTTAAAAAATATACTTCAAATCTAAAGCTAATATAACAAAACAAAAACTCATTCATTTTTCTAAAATGGCTGGAGACAGATTTGGAAATTGTCTCTAAAAAAAAAACATATCGCTGAAAATACCTAGTTTCCAACTTTTCTGCTATTTATCTCATTTATGTTGCCGGTTTTACCTACTTGATATTTTATGTATAAAATGTCTGGCTTCACTTGAATATTTACACAGTTTACTTGTCTGCAATGCATTAAATATTTCGCGTAGTATAAAAAATATAGTTACTTTGCAAAATGAAGTAAAACATCAAGTAAGCTGTGCTCAGACGAGTGGCCAATTCAAATCATATATTTAGTAGCTATTTAACAGCTTTTAAAATACCAAAGCAGAACTTGTTAGTCATACTTATATTAGATAATAGAATATCTTTACGTGGAACACAACCTTTAGTTAAAAGTAAGATGTTTTTACGAACAATATTTAAATTTTAGGTAGTAAAACTTTGTTATCATTATTATTTCAGCTAATATAAGTCCCACTGCTGGGCTTCACCCTACTCCATAATGAAAGGAAAATTGACATACTATACCACGCTGGCCAGAAGGGTTGGCATGGATAGAGTTTTATTTATGTTTTATATTAGATAGAAAGATTGATATGGTATGGACATATGATGAGACGGGATGAAAGTAATGTTGTGAGGAAAGTTTTAAATATGAATGTTGAAGGCTTAAAGGGTAAGGGAAGACAGAAGGAAAGATGAATGGACTGCGTGAAACATGACAAGGATAGACAAGGAGTGACCACAGAGTTGACGTCTGATAGAGTTGTATGGAATGAGAAGACATATTGATGAGAGAGAGAGCAAGTTGATGATGATTAGATAGATAAGAGTTTAATTTCAAATTTTCCATCACTTGCACACATATACATACACTTGCACACTCTTGCATACTCTCTTGCACAGCGATATAGATATATCATAATCCTTAGTCCTTTTTTTACGATATCCATGCACAAAGAAATAGGGTGGTAAATTTTATTTTACTTATTCTGCTACCATACAGAAATAGAAAAAGGAATCTTATTCAAATTAAACTTATAAATGTTGATTAATTACGCTGACATGTTTAAGTCGTGATAATAGCATGATCAGTGTCGAAAGCATTTTGACTGATTTCACGTAAATATTACTTAGTAAGAGGTGTGATAAGTACAGGTATTATAATATAAGATATATACATTCATGTTAGAATAAGCGAATATAGAATAATAGGTTACATGATATTAATGATATAATAGCCGCAATAGTGAAGTCTAACAGCGAACGAGTCAAGTGAGTCGCAATGCTCGCTGTCTCAGTATTAGCTAATATGAATATTAGTTTATTATATTTGTAAGGACCAAATTTGACTGCACAGATATTGAAGTGGTTAACACATTCCTTGCTCACCACTTGGATCAGAGTGGGGCGGGGATATAGTAGCGGCGCCTCGCACTCGGATCCGAGTGAGCATACCGTTAATTTTTTAGTAGTATGATCGGAGTGTTCAGCACACAGCACGCTGGATCCGACCACTCGGATCCGAATTTTTTTTATTGAAATAATAATAATAACATACATACATATCAACACGCCATGTCCTTTGCACGGTAGGCATAGAGAACAGAGTGCCAGAGAACTCTATTCTTGCATACTTCACTCGCTTCCTCAACATTCATTATTCTCTTCATACACGCTCGCCGGTTTCGGAGACTCTTGACTCCACCTTCCTTCAGTAGGTACATGACCGATCTAGTCTAGATAGGTTAGTCTCGGTCTCCCCCGGTACCTACATCCTTCCACTTTCGCATTGTATATCTTCTTAACCAGACGTTCGTTCGGCATTCTTTCTACATGTCCGAACCATCGGAGCATTCCCTTTCACATCTTTACACCAATACACTCTTTCATAATAATAACAATATACATTTATCCATATTTTCAAACATTCATATGTATGTACTTAATTAAAATTCGCTTTAAAAAGTTTTGGCGCCCAGTTATTAATTTTATTTATTTTGTAAGCAGTGAATGTGTTAAGATATCAATTTACCATGCAAATGTTTGTCAAATGCAAGACAATAATTTGTGCGACCCAAAAATTGTTGTTCTGAGTCTGGATAGTCTGGGTGTAATTTGTGTTCGTTAAATTATACAGTTAAGAGGTCCCCCGCAATACAAGAATTATTTTCTTATTACCGAGTGTTGTCTTTTCTAAAGGAAAGAATCACCCAGCGGCCTTTGAAAATATTCTTATGAATTTTTTCGCGTTTGTATTTGATTTTTAGTTTGAGCATTCAGCGTTCATGGTTACATGAGGACTGAAAGTACTTCTGTTCATTGTTCTCAAAAATTAAATACAAACGTGACAAAAAAAAAATCCATAAAAATATATGAAATGTTGTGTTTATTTCATACCTCATTCTCGTAAAAACGCTAAAAACCATTATAATAAGTCCTTAATAAGCTAATGTCTCAAGATACAATACTCTTTTACACATACCTAAAACAACACTAGTAAAATCCTACATTTATTTCATTAATCTAACTTCGGTCTGTTTTGTATCTAATATGATTCGCGTTACTTTGTTCCCGGGAAGAGGGTGTGAGGAGATTGGCGATAAAAGTCATGGCCCTTTTCTGCTAAGGAATTGGTTTTATTCTTAGCAACTTACATAATATTTAGCTTTTATTGTAATACTTACGTGTAATGTAAAACCTTAGTTTGTTAGAATAATTCTGTCTATTTGGTGATAGATTTATTTTTTATTGCTTATGGCGGCAAACGAGCAAACAGCACACCTGATGGTAAATGTCACTGCTGACATGGACCTTCACTATACCAAAGGTATAGTTAGGTTGCTGCCAACCATTACAATTCCCAAATCAACCCAGTTGGGCTGCCGGTTCTCTCGCTCACCGAACGAAGCGCAATAGCACATTGCTACTACTCAGATGTCGATCTTCTGCGAGAGTGTGATACAACCCCGGACGGACCGGCTCGCGGCTGTAGACAGAAAACTGTCAACAGCGTGGTCCTAACACTATAGATTGGTGATATAACATAATAATCACCATTCTCTTTGCCTTTATGGATCCTAAAATCGGGATTATGGGACGTAAGTAGATTACGTCATCAAAGACTCGCAATAAGACTCTATACTAATTCAGCTCTTCAGCGTAATGAAGATGGTTAAATTATCTCATTTGAAAAAAGTTTTGTTTAATAGGAGAAGGTAGGTATATGGCATGTGATTCTTCGATTTTTATATTCGTAAGAAAAAATCTTGACTTATTCTAGACTCGCGGAGACAACTCGAATGGCACACACGCGGTAATAAGAAACTTGCTGAGTTACCTCGCAGACTTGCCAAATGTGACTAATTGACACACGTGATGGGGCCCACTTTATATAATTAACTGCCTGAATATATAACCGAAGCATCTAGCTTAACGATGTTTAAAAATAAATTAAAGTCATGGCTTGTTGAAAAGGCTTTCTATCGTATAGAGGATTTATTTGTCCATAGGTTAATATAGCTTTTAATAAATTTTATTATACAATTCTAATTTTAACGATCCTTATTGACTTCTGTGTATTTATAAGGATGAATTGATTCTTAAATATTTTTATTTATATTATATTAGATACTTATGACAAATTATCACGAAAAATGACATTATAACGAAAATTACTATCACGAAAAATTATTTAATGTATGTGTTTGACAATATTTTATGTAGATTTTTGATTTGTAAATACTATATTTAGCAATAAATTGATTATTTTGATTATTATTCTGAGGAGTATATAAAGTAGAGATTATCTGCTATCAGAGATAACCTGCTAACCGTATTGCTATAGAATAATAGTCGTGAGACTCGCAAACCTTTGTGATAATTTTGAAATTTTCCATCCACCTGCCTGACGTCAAAACATTTTGGGAATGTAATTGCTGCATTGCTGCACAGCATCACGAATGAAGTTAGCCCAGGTTGATATCTTTATATCGTGCTTTTTCTTAGTTGTTTTTACGACATTTACAACTAAAGTAGATGAGTAAAGGTAGTATTCGTAGCTGCCACCACACAGCACCATTACACATTAAAAATATATTTAAAAAAATATTGATGTGACGTAAGTTTGTTGACATCTTTTTAAGATATATTTATATATAAATATATGCTACTCGATAACAGAGAGACGTCATCTAACATAAAATGGAACTCGGGAGGCTTTCACAGGAAACAGCCGGTAGTTTCCTCAAGAGGGGAGAAAGCTAACTTTATTAGAGTATTGGGTTGCCCGTAAGAGTGATCTGTGAAACGTTCTTGGTTTCATTATAATGCTAATGGAATTACATAGAATATATAAAGGAATAAATTACGTAGAATATATTAAGAACTATATAAAAGATGGGACTTAGAACGTATATAGAATATATGTATAAAGGATCCTTATGACTTGATTCAGCGGGCTAATGTTTTCACTTTTGAGTAGGCGTTTCTAAAATGAAAGGTAAATCTATCTACTACACCACATTAGCGTCACAAGTTAGAAGGTTTATTTTGAGTTTCACTTCTATTATGAAGATGTTCTTCTTTCTATTGGTTCGTTTTATTAGTTTATGTTTTTCATTTCACATTTTTTTAAGATATCCACAGGAAAGTAAGTGGTGTTCAATTTTTATTTTATTCCGTGATCAAACTAATAATATACTTCATCATTCATTCTCCTACTCTTATCCCAATTGCTTGGGGTCGATACAATATGTACTCTTCTTTCATAGTACATATTGTAAAAGTTATTAGCAATAGTTTTATGACCGTCCACCTGCCAGACGTCAACTCTCCTTAGGAATGTAATTGTTAACCAAAAGGCATCAGATGGAGTTGTCCCAGGTCGTTATAAGGCGTCTTTTACGATATCTATGAGCAAAGTGAGGGTTGGTAGTATTCGTGGCCGTTATCATGCAGCAAAACTGTTAACATATCTATAAGCATGTATATTGTTTTAACTGTATTATTCTGCTAGAATGTTGTGGGGTAGCAGCTACGAATACTAGAAAAAACCTCACCTTGCTTGTGCCGTAAAGAATGATTAAGAGCTTTAGTTTGACTTCTGTCAACACCATCTGAAACCGTCTGGTCAACAATTACATTCCCAAGAAACGTTGACGTTAAGCAGTCGGCTGATACTAAAATGAATGTCAATAAATTTTGCAATTAGTACAATTTTAGATGAGTACACTACTCATTTTATGGTAGACGTTTTTACTTGCTAACTATCCTTAAGCCAACTAGAAACGGTACGGGCGACGTGTGACCGGGCCATAGCCTACCAAAAAAAAAATACAAAAAAAGCCAACTAGAAAAATAATATGCTGGAATTTATATAAATCTTATATTTTTTGGTAGCAATTTTGTCCACATTGCAATCGTAGCACCCCGTGACCCTATCACAGCACAAAGGGTGATAATACAACTGGATCGCTTATCGTTTGAGGGGTGGCTAAGTGGCTACTGTGAAAATCAATACCACCGTGACTCTCATAAATGTAAACCCCATTGACTTCAGATGTATATAATACTGGCTAAGACTTTAGTTGTATAACTAAATTAAAACAATATTAAAATAATTATCTCTAGATGATTGAGCTTTGTTCGGTATTTTTTTCTTAGGGTTTTTGGCAAATACATACATACATACATATCATCACGCCATATCCCTTGCAGGGTAGGCAGAGAGAGCAGAGTGCCAGAGAACTCTATCTCTGCATACTTCACTCGCATCCTCAACATTCATAATTCTCTTCATACACGCTCGCCGGTTTAGGAGACTCTTGACTCCACCTTCCTTCAGTACATGACCGATCTGGTCTAGGTAGGTTAGTCTCGGTCTCCCCCGGTACCTACATCCTTCCACTTTCGCATTGTATATCTTCTTAACCAGACGTTCGTTACGACGACGTTTGGCAAATATATTTATATATTAAAAAAATAGTTGACAAAATAATGAAAAAAGATTATAAAATTTAAAAGAAAAGTTTTTTTATATTACATATGTTATATACATATAAACGAGCAACCATGAACCTGAAAGTGTTACTGGCGCCCATAGACCATTTTTTCATCATCATTTTTATTTTTTCATAGACCATTTTACCATAGCAGTGTTACAGTTAGACCATTACCTACCTGTACATTAATAATTAGTCGCAATTTCTCACTTGTACCTGAGAAATTCCATTTACTCACACGTACTCACCTGTACCGCTCAGAAATGACGGCATAGCGCTCAGAGTTATTTTATGATAACAGCGTTCTAAGCGTTATTCACATTGGTTCATTTAACAGGTTAATTTTTCCATGGGCTTGTAGTTTATAAATGAAACCTAGCTGAATCAATTTATCACCTCCTTTGAAACCCCCTGCATACTTTATTTCATGGAAATCATTGACACCGTTGCTGATGCAGATTCTAAAAAAAATATATAGAAAGAATATTTTTCTAAAGAGATATGATATATTTAATATTATTAGAAAGCATTTAAGCGTTTGATCTTATTGACAAACTATCGCCAATATCTATAGCGCCCTCTAGATGTAACGAGGTCAATATATGGCGCCTATTGTACTGTCCACGGTTGGATTCCCCAGAGAGAGTACATATACCTTATATATATATATATATATATATATATATATATATATATATATATATATATATATATATATATATATATATATAAAGAGAGAAAGACGTAAGAGAGCGAGTAGGTATGAAAGAGAGTATTGGTGTAAAGATGCGAAAGGGAATGCTCCGATGGTTCGGACATGTGGAAAGAATGCCGAACGAACGCCTGGTTAAGAAGATATACAATGCGAAAGTGGAAGGATGTAGGTACCGAGGGAGACCGAGACTAACCTACCTAGACCAGATCGGTCATGTACTGAAGGAAGGTGGAGTCAAGAGTCTCCGAAACCGGCGAGCGTGTATGAAGAGAATTATGAATGTTGAGGAAGCGAGTGAAGTATGCAGAGATAGAGTTCTCTGGCACTCTGTTCTCTCTGCCTACCCTGCAAGGGATATGGCGTGATGATATGTATGTATATATATATATATATATATATATATATATATATATATATATATATACTTTTGACTATGGGATATAATATAATATATATTAAATCTTGAGATATATTTTATCACTTGTCATACATTTTGTACGAGACCGTTCACACTGTGCTAAAATATATGTGACATCTCAAACTATAAATATTTTTTCGACCAAATAAGCGATATATTGAAGAAGTATATTTCTTTTTTTTTTTTGTTTTTTTTTTTTTTTTTTGTTTTTCGCAAGGTGGGACCATGGATGTGGTCGCGCCCTGGCAAATCGGCCTGAGGCGACGGAAGAGGCGGCGCGCAACCCCATGGACTCACCCTGCAAATACCTCTCTTCACCGTGCGAGCGGGCCACCGGTACGCGATCTTTGTCTTCGGTGGCCCAAGTATATTTTACTTCAGGTCCCCGGACACTGCGCCTCCCCCTGCCTCGCTCTCAGTATGAATGATGATTGAAGCTGAACTGTTCCAAAATATATATCTTACAGTATGAACAGCAATCGAGGGATGTAATATATAACTCAAGATGTAATATATATTACATTCCATAGTCATATACTTTTATTTCAAGTGGTATAGTTGGTTAATGTCTCTCCCATTGTGTAGGAGGTTCGAACCCAGCAATGGGACATTTTTTCGTGTGGTGATAGAGTAAGAATACAATTCACCACCCCATATCTTACCCGTGGGTGATCGTACGAGACGACTAAGGGATATAAAACGCATAAAACATCTATGCGAGAGAAAGAAAACTCGAAACAAAACCCTATACCAACACGTCTGACTAGCGCGGTATAGTAGGTTAATTTCCCTCCCATTACGGAGGAGACCCGAGCGCAACAGTGGACATGGGGACAATGGGGACATTTATGGGCTATGATGATGATGATGTTAAAATGTAAAATCTCTTGCAATTTAGGAATTAGTACCTCAACGCAGGGTATTTTTGATTATATATGAAATGTGATATGAACCAATGGTTTAGAAAAAATATTATCCCCATTGATTCATATTAGGTATGTTAACAGTTTATAAGCAAAGTCAATAGAGGCGAATAAACTTAGCAATAAAAAAAAATCAATAAAAACCAAATTAGTTTCATCTATTGCCAGCGTTAATAACACAAGCTGTGTCATCAATCACCCGATGTGACGTCATGAATGACGTCCCCGTTACCGATTGGATGTGGGGTAGTGACATTTTCCACCCCACCTCTATTATGTTCGTTTATTGTTCTGTATGTATATTTACCAATATCGATTTCTGTTTGTTTATTTATGTGCTTTAAAAATGTTTGTATCTATAGTACTTCTTAGTTCTTTCTTTTTCTTTTGCTCAGCCTATATACCATCCATTATTCGACATAAGCCACCTTCACAAAGAAAAAGAATGTATCCTAGAACACCTTATAATATTATCTGCATATATCTTTTCGATTCCCATTGGAAAGGGATGGGTGATCAATCGAATTTTGACTTCATCACCACATTTTTTTTCGATATTAAAATCCTTGTGGTGTTCCGTTATTATGTACGAATTAAAAGCACAATACATGATTAATAAACTTATTTAGTCCTGTTCTGTCCTTTTTTATCCTGTCCGTATTCGTAACGACGACGTAAGAGAGCGAGTAGGTATGAAAGAGAGTATTGGTGCAAAAATGCGAAAGGGAATGCTCCGATGGTTCGGACATGTGGAAAGAATGCCGAACGAACGTCTGGTTAAGAAGATATACAATGCGAAAGTGGAAGGATGTAGGTACCGAGGGAGACCTAGACTAACCTACCTAGACCAGATCGGTCATGTACTGAAGGAAGGTGGAGTCAAGAGTCTCCGAAACCGGCGAGCGTGTATGAAGAGAATTAAGAATGTTGAGGAAGCGAGTGAAGTATGCAAAGATAGAGTTCTCTGGCACTCTGTTCTCTCTGCCTGCCCTGCAAGGGATATGGCGTGATGATATGTATGTATGTATGTATGTATAATGGTGAAATATTGAAACACTAGTCATTCTTTTGCTCTTATCCCAATTACTTGGGATCAACGCAATACGCAATAGAAAAGGACTTTCGTATAATCCTATCAGACGATATCTCTGCGTTTACTCTATAAGAATATAAAATCCATGTACTGCTTCACGCAATCCATCTTTACTTCCGTCTTTCCTTACCCCTAAAGCATTCAACATTCATATTTTTAATTAACAATAATAAAAACTGCCTTTAATTGACCCGTAAACCTTAGCTAACCGGGTTGAGAGACTTCAGCGCTCACCCATAGTCCGCGTAAATCTGTCAAAAACACCTGCGTCTAACAGTTAAAACAACAAAAAAAATAGTAAAAGCTGGCTGTGGATTCAATAGTAAATAAAGTTGGAATTTAAGATTAATTTCTTTGAGCTCTTTTCTATTTAATATTTATCTCTTTTTATCAACAACAGACCGTTGTTGATAAAATCTAGATTATTTTTCGTATTAATGTTATGTAGACATTGAAACTTTTCGGTTTCAAATTACTGAAATTTTTAGCATTTAATATGCTTAATTATTTATAAGTACTCGGTTACGAAACGAAAAATGATGTCACAAGCGGGGTTCGAACCCGCACCTATTGGGAATCCGGCCCAACCATGCTGCCACTTACACCATCGTGAACTATTTTAGGACATGCAAATTTCGCTTCATATTATATCTTACGTCTTCAAGGTGACGTATGCCATCTATCGGTCTTATTTACTTTTCGGTTTGGTTAAGTTAAATCTTATTTTGAATTAATGTGTAGTTTTGCCAAGTTATATTTACCTATATAAAAAAAAATATCATAGGTATAAATTTGAGTTTAGTCTGTGTTCTTATCTGCTGGTAGATTACTAGTTAAAATATTCTTTTTTTATATGTATTATTAGAGGCACAAACAAAGAGCACATAATTAAAAGGATAAACCATTATTGATATACGTGGCGTTGTAAATCTTTCTCGTAAACACAAATTGTGAACGAAAATTTTCCTTCACATTCCGTTGCTATAATAATAGCTCAAAGCTTACATGGTAAATCAGTTGGATAATCTTTCACATAGATATAAGTTCAATCCGTATCAGTAGACATTTTCCGTTTTAAATATGTGTTTTATGAATACGCGTAACTTAGACCCAAGATACGAATTTTACTTCTAAAATAAACACAGAAGCATTTCCAATAATTTGATGCTTTGCGAACAGGCCGTAATCTGGACAAACACAGTCTATTGATTCACAAATAACCACTCTGCCACCCCTAGAGGGTGGCAACCTTACGTCACCCTCGCCAGGGGTGTCACAATATTGGTCGCGTGTCATGCAACGGATATTTCTATAAATGCACTCAGGGTTTTGATTTGAGCAAATTTATATTAACTAGTTGAAGTATAGAAATTTTGTAAATATTAAAATATAGAAAGGTGTGAACAGAAGGAAAACTCGAAACAAAGCCCTATACCGACAAGCTTGACCAGCGTGGTATAGTAGATCAATTTCCCTCCCATTACGGAGGACGCTTGAGCCCAGCAGGGGGACATATATGAGCTGAGATGTTGAAGGCGTGAATTTGAAGAAAGAAAGCAGAATAACACCGTTGCTTCAACGAAATCACCTCTTTTGTCTCTAAGTATACGTTAATTTTTAGTTTTACTAGTACCTAAACTATCATTCTTTCACTTTTTTTTACTTCCAAATGTTTTATGTAAAATGTATAAGAGCAAAATAAACAGTTTATCTTTCTTTTCTTTTTCTTTAATTTTTTATAAGTAAACGATTAATAATAACTATTTTGTATGAACAAGAATACACTTATACATAAGAAAGACATCTAGTTTTATAGAATTTTGTCGCGTTTGTATTTGATTAACTAAATATATATTCATATGGTGACGTAGAATACAATTTACCACTCCCTATCGTGCCCGTGAGTGACGTAAAAGACTAAGGGATATAATAGGCAAATAATATTCACGAAAGAGAAGAAAAGCTCTCCATATAAACCAATACTAACAAGTCTAACCAACGTTGTAAAGTAGATCAATTTCCCTCCTATTATCGAAAAGATTCGAGCCAAGCATTTGGACATGTATGAGCTGACATGACGAATTATATATTGATACTAAGTATTCACTTCTCTCGTGACCATGAATGCTATGGTTATAAAATCCTAACAAAAAAGAACCGACTTTAACTAGTAATCAGTGGAATAAATTAAAATGAGACCAAACAGGTAGCACCAGTTTTGATCTAAAATAACAATCATTAAAATCGGTTCACTTAGTCGAAAGTTCTGAAGGTCAGCATCATCATTCTCCTACTCTTATCCCAATTACTTGTAGTCGATACAATATATACTCGTCTTTTATAGTACATATTGTAAAAGTTATTGACAATAGTTTTATGACCGGCCGCCTGCCTGACGTCAACCCTCCTTGGGAATGTAATTGTTGACCAAAAGGCATCCGATGGAGTTGGCTCAGGTCGTTATAAGGCTCTTAGTCGTCTTTTACGTCATTCACGATCAAAGTAAGGGTTGGTAGTATTCGTAGCCGCTACCACACAGCTCGAAAGCTCTGAAAGTAACAAACATAAAAAAATACAATCGTATTGAGAATCTCCTTCTTTTTTGAAGTCGGTTAAAAAGTGTTTTAGAAAATTAAAAATCAATTACAACCGCAATAATAATCATTAAAAATAGTTTTGTGTAATATTATAATGTACAATTATAGGTTTAATATTTTGTGTGAGATCGTTTATCATCTAAAATTTGTCGTCAATGTTATCGAGTTTTATAAGCCAACCCCTATTTTGGAGGGTAAATTTGCACAAAGGACATAATAATTTCATTAATATTAATAACTTTATAACTATTAAGGTTCCTATAGAGTGTACTGTATATGGCCTAGCGTTGGGGTGTCGGGGATAGAATGTCAATAGACGATCTCTCCGGCATCCCGTAAAAGCGCGGAAGGGACCGCTGTGGTTTTAGTGGGTATTTCGGTCGAACCAGCTGACCGGCGAGTCCCACACACCCCTCGTCTGTCACCGGCGAGGGCTAGTGCGCGAATGCATTTCCACAGCGTAAAAAAAAAAAAAAAAAAAAAAAAAAAGAGTGTACTGTATAGCATAATAATATGGTAGACATGTTTATTTATGAGTAACTTGTAATATCCTTGGTCTCGTTCACATGACTGTGCATTTTGGTAATCAATTTTCATCATCATCATTCTCCTATCCTTCTTCTTATCCCAATTATTTAGGATCGATACAATATGTACTCTTCTTTAATAGTACATATTGTATCGACCCCAAGTAATTGGGATAAGAGTAGAAGAATGATGATGATATGGCGTAGTGGCTAAGATACCGACCTTCTGTGCCAGTGCCGTAGGTTCGATTTCGTAGGACAATACTTTGTGCGACTCACAAACTGTTGTTTAAAGTCTGGGTGGAATTTGTCTGCGTTGATTGCATGCTTGTAAAGTACTCCGCAATAGCTAGCTTAGTGCAGGGTGGTGTCAAAAAATACTTAATTATCAAACTATTTGTATTCATATTAAAAGCTCGAAATATATAGAACTATTATTATATGCCATATTATATAATAGATTATGTTTGTAGTTGAAATCTTAAACCTTAGTTTAGTTATTTGTACTACTAGCTAACCCAATAGATGCCGTTCTGAACAAATATTAAATTCATTGAAATTGATCGCAGCACTATTTACCAGGTCCTAAGGTATTAGTTTATTATATCAGTGATTTAAAACCGTCTTTACATTATGTAGTATGATTATATTACGAATATTATAATAATAATATATATTACTTACATTATATTACGAAGTATGCAAAGATAGAGTTCTCTGGCACTCTGTTCTCTCTGCCTACCCTGCAAGGGATATGGCGTGATGATATGTATGTATGTATTTACATTATTACCTTTTTTATGAAACTGGTTTCGGCGTATCGGTTTGATGGTTTCAAAGTGTAGAAAATTTTTTTCTTTACAACATAATATATAAATTTTATAGAACCTTATTAAGCAGTTCTACTGATGTCGCAAACACATTTATCTAAAATTTGAATATTAGTCCGTACATTATATCCGCAATATTAGATAGAAAGGATAATAGTTTTGGCCGGCACTCGCAATATCAACAGTGATGGATTTTTAGGCTTAGAGGCGTGAGGTCGGGGTCTACGGTGTCAAAAGTTTTAGAGGCATTTTGGAAGTGCCGAAAATTTAAAATTGTTTTTTTATTAACTATAAGATCAAATTATTTTGTTTCTTGTTTTCTTTGACAAATTTTAAACTAACAAATTTTAAAAGGTAAATAAAATTCTTGTGTTGAAATGATTAATTATGTTAGTATTAAAGTTTAAAATATCTAACAAATTGGTACTAATGAAGTTTTTGCTAGAGTATTATTATAGTGGTTGGAACGGTGGCACGGGGTGCTCTCCATCCGACTGGTGCAGGTTTTGACGGAGCATGGATGCTTGGCCAAATACCTGCACACGGTCGTCAGGAGGGAGAGAACACCGTCCTGCCACCACTGTAATTGCGACGAGGATACGGCGCAGCATACGCTCGAGGCTTATGCCGCTTGGGCAGAGTGGCACCGTGAACTCGTCGCAATCATCGGTGCTGACCTGACGCTGCCGACCATCGCCAGGGCGATGCTCGACAGCGTCAGCGTTTTGAACTGGGACATGGTCGCAGCCTTCTGTGAGGCAGTAGTCTCGCGGAAGTAGGCGGGTGAGCGCGTGCGCGAAGAGCGCCTACTCGACGACGCGAGCCGCCGCCGGCGACAGGGGCGGCGTAGGCGCGATTACCTTCGCCTGATGCAGCCCTAGCTGAGGCCGTGGGTAACTGGACCAGGGGATTAGTCCGTCACCCGCCAAGAGGCTGACCGTACGAGGAAAGACCGACGTTCTCACCTTGGCGGGACGTCGCTAAAGGGGAGGGTACCCCTCAGGGGGTATTCCGTCAGGCCGGCCACTGACGACAAGTTCACGCTGCTCCGGTGGCCGGTCCAACGATGAAGGCGAAGTTCACGGGTGGGTTACGGGTGTTCGTGCTTACGCCCCTCTGTTGCCCAGACGGGGTGGTGCGAGGAGTGTGCCGACCGTAGCCCACCAAAAAAAAAGGTATTATTATATATCAGGGTATTATATTAACTTGAGCCTAGGGCACCATAGAACGTAAATCCCTAACTAAATACCAGGTATTCCATTAAAGGTAATACAATATTTAGGATTTTTTATTCACGACAAAAATACCAACTTTGTAAAAATTAAAACACAATAGACATTTTTTTAAAACCTTAAAATTCACAAAATTACTTTCACATATAAAATGATATTTCTAAGACTATTTTACATAGTAATTAAAAACTCCACAGTACATCAACTTCAGAAGATTTTAACGTAATTGGTAGGTAGACTTAACCCTCTTAACATCCCCACAACAGAAACCACTCGACTTTTAAAAAAGGGAATGGACAAAGTAATAAGTACCTTTGAAGGGTATAGATTGTTTAAGCTCGTAACCATAAAACTTTAACGATTCGAGTCTTTGAAGAAGGGAATATAGACGAATGAACCCCATAATAATTTTAACAAGTCGTTAGAACAGTTTATGAATTGACATTATTAGTGAGATGAAATAGGCATTACAGATTGAATTATTATCTGCTATTAAGAAGAGATTTACCACAATTGGATGAAGATTGGTTTACCATATCATGGTAATCATACATATTGACATAAATTTCTGTTTCAAGATTTCATTTTCATTAGTGATTTTATCTGCTTACATTTATTAGTCTTTTGAAATAAAATTACCTTTACGGATTGTATCGCGTTTGTATTTGATTTTTAATTTCACTTTACAGTTCATTTACTCTTAACAAAAGAGTTCGAAACGTCGGGAAATTAAAAATAAACTACAAACGCGATAGAATCCGTAAAAGTAGTTTTGTTTCAAATGTGTAACACTGGCGTAAACATCAGAAATCATTATTTATTAGTCTGTCAGATTGGAAAAAAGGCTTAATGGTCTGAGTATCAACTTTCCATGCTAAACGCTGCTAAATTTTGACGTCAATTTGATTGCACAAATGGCATAGTAGTTAACATATCGACTTCCTATGTCACCATTACGCGGTTTCGATTCTTACCTAGGCCAATACTTTGTGCTATCTATAAACTGTTGTTCTGAGTGTAAATTGTTTCAGTTTTTTGTATGTTTATAAAATTATAACAGAGGATTTTATTTAGTATAGTGTGTAATCTTTAAAAAAGTCGTAAGATGACGGTGACACTCAATCGTTAACAACTTGTGGATCGCAAAAAGTATCATCCTACGTGGGAATCAAACCTATGGCACTTGTCATAGTACATCATTATCTTAACTGCTACTCTATCTGTGCTGTCAAGCTACAGGTTATCTGCGTCTTTCACACAGTTCTTTAAGTAGTTCACCTGGTCAAAAGCAAACAATAGAACATAATCCATTCAAGCCGAGAGGCTGTTATATGGAAATTCACTGTTGGACGTAAATATCCCTAAAGGGGATCGCATAATTACCACATCGGCAGTTTCCTAGAAAATTCTCCTTCCCATTTTGTTAGTGATATCCTTACTCATTTATTACAATTTCCAAATAACACATTATTCCCTTAATCCGGGATAAGAAACACCAATCCTCTACTAGCACCACCAACCCTCCTTATCGATTCAATACAATCTCAACCCTCCATGCGGATATAATCACAAGACTCATTTTATTGATCATAAATAAATCTCCATTATTATAATAATTTAAACGTTTATTATCTTTAAGTAATAATAAATAAGAAGCCATTTCCTTACTTCATCTCCCCTAATACATATTTACCGGATACCGTAGAGAATGGGTTCAGTAAATATATTATTTTCACTTCCGAACACTGACGTCATCAGGCTACGAACTGTTTCCTTACTATTTGTTCATTTGTTCATTTATTTATTCAGAATCGCATTTACTATTAGAACTGTTATCCGTTATCCGTGTGGTGACGGAGTAAGAATACAATTTACCACTACCTATCTTACCCGTGGGTGATCGTAAGAGACGAGTAAGGGATATAAACCGCATATAACATCTATGCAAGAGAAGGAAAACTCGAAACAAAACCCTGTACCAATACGTCCGACCAGCGTGGTAAAGTAGGTCAATTTCTCTCCCATTATGGAGGAGGCTCCAGCCCACCAGTGGGACATATATGAGCTGAGATGATGATGATTAGAACTGTTTCTTTATATTTGTTTATTTATTTATTCATTTATTGAGAATTACATTTAATTTACACTTAATTACTGGTAATTATATTATAATTAGGTACTATTTTACTACATTATCTGTTTGGTGATGGACTAAGAATACAATACAACATGTATTTCTCCGTCTGGTGATGGAGTAAGGATACAATTCACCATCCCTGTCTTACGCATTGGTGTCTCAAAAGAGTGACTAATAGAGATGGGCGTTTTCAGATTTTTACGCAAACCGATACAATTTCGATTCCTGATATTGAAATCGATTTCAAAAACCGATTTCAGAAATCGATTTCCAGAGCGGTTGGCGGAGCGGATTTACCTTAGTTTCGATCGATATTCGATGGTTTTAGTTATTTTAGCGTAGTAAACGAAAAACGCAAACGAACGAACGCATTCAAAATATTTTTCTATAATTTTGTTTTTGATTGGATTTAGGTGTACGATTTTCCTTCATGATTTATCTAGGCTTAACTAGAGTACTACACTAGCAAAAATGTTTTGTTTTGAATATGATACAAAACTTTCTGGCGTATTTAAAAATCCTCATATTTACAATGATTTCATGATTATATTATATAATGTACATTTTTTTTGTATGGTTTGTTCTTACATTAATACATTTCATTTAATAGTTATTTCTTATTTATCATCAAATCGTATGTATGATACTAACATACGTTAGTATAGTATTGAATCATAAAATACCCATCTAGTTATATAGTTCACAAGAACACAAAAATAACATTACGCGCACACCGCACGTATCACCAAGGTCAAATGTGCATCAAAAATCTCCAATAATTCAAAAAATCTATTTAACAAACACAAAACTTAAACTATCATTAAGTATTGTGTAATATTATCATGGAAGTAATTGCATTCTGATATAGATCTTATTCCCTTCATCTCTTTCACTGCACTAAACGATCGCTTAGTTAGAATGAAAGGTGGCGAATTTTAATGAAATTCGCTTTCTCTCATTCTAATTAGGCGATCGATTGGCGGAGTGAAAGAGTTAGTAAGTTTTTAAATATTGGTTTGGTTTACAAAACTAGAAAACGATTGCGCGATGAGTTGATTTATATTTGTTTGTGTTTTCGTCGTTTTGTTTTGATATGTCGTGTTGATTTAGTTTCTGTCGAGATACGTTTTCTAAAATCAGTTTGTATAGTGTTTGAATATCGATACGATACGATTTCTGACTGAAAACCTATTTCAGATTCGTTTTGATATATCAGACGCATACCTAGTGACTAAGGCATATACGAGCTATACAAGAGATGAAAACATGGAAATAATAACCTATACCAACCCGCTTCACAAGCATGGTATACCTAGTAGATCAATTTCTTTTCTATTGTGAAGGAGGTACGAGCCCAGCAGTGCAACGTATATAAACTGAGATGATGATGATACTCTCTAATCTGATGCAGTAATGATGACAAACAGCCTGACCATGGTTTATTGTTTTTTAATAAAGTCTACAAGACTTTCTACTAGAGAATAAATTCAAAGGGCGTGAATGTGAGCAAAACCATAATAATGGTCTTTGAAAGAGATGAAGCCAGAACAGATGTAAGAGTAGAAATAGGTAATGATGTACTAGAGCAAGTGGATGAATTTGTATATCTTGGATGTGGATTTAGCCGAGATGGAAGGTACACCACTGATATAAAGCGAAGAGTGAATGCGGGAAATAAAGTGAACGGAGCGTTGAGGCAATTTTTTGGTAGCCACCACCTCAGCCAGGAGGCACGTGTAGCAATACATAACCCAGTGCTTGTCCCAACATTACTATATGGAAGCGAGAGTTGGGTATGCAGAAAAGAGCATGAAAGCAAAATTAATGCGGTCGAAATGCGATCTGTATGGAAAATATGTGGAGTTAGGCTGACCGACCGCATTCGCAACAACGACGTAAGAGAGGGAGTAGGTATGAAAGAGAGTATTGGTGTAAAGATGCGAAAGGGAATGCCCCGATAGTTCGGACACGTTGAAAGAATGCCGAACGAACGTCTGGTTAAGAAGATATACAATGCGAAAGTGGAAGCATGAAGGTACCGGGGGAGACCGAGACTCACCTACCTAGACCAGATCGGTCATGTACTGAAGGAAGGTGGAGTCGAGAGTCTCCGAAACCGGCGAGCGTTTATGAATAGAATTATGAATGTTGAGGAAGCGAGTGAAGTATGCAAGGATAGAGTTCTCTGGCACTCTGTTCTCTCTGCCTAACCTGCAAGTGATATAGCGTGATGACATGTATGTATGTGTAATAAATTCTAGAAAAAAATAGTTATTATATAGAGAAATCTCTACAGTCTATAGAGACAGACAACCGCATAGAAAAAAATCTGTGGTTATATTAATTTGTCGCTGGAGTTACTACAATAAGCGCTTAGAAAATGCAACTGTATCAATCTTTCTTTTTTTAAACGCCACCTTGCACTAAAGTAGGCCTTGTATTGTAGGGGACTTTACAAATATATAATTAACGCAGAAACGTATCGCACAAAATATTGTCCTGCGTAGGAATCGAACCCACGGAACTGGCATAAAAGGTCGGTATCTTAGCCACTACACCATCTGTGCAGTCAATTAACTATGGTGAAAGATAGTCTAAATTGACAATAGACGTTGTGACACGAATACAATTAGATATAATTGGCATTTTTGACTTTATTTTAGTCTTTTATTTGTAATCTACAGTGATAGCGGCTACGAATAATACCAACCCTTATTTTGCTCGTTGATGTCGTAAAAGACGACTAAGAGCCTTAAAACGACCTGGGCCAACTCCATCTGATGCCGTTTGGTCAACGTTACATTCTCAAGGAAGGTTGACGTCTGACAGGCGGCCGGTCATAAAACTATTGCAAATAACTTTTACAATATGTACTATGAAATAAGAGTATATATTGTATCGACCCCAAGTAGGTAATTGTGATAAGAATAGGAGAATGATGATGATATTCTTAAACCACACCACTCAATAATCAAGTTTTATTATAGCTATAAATTTAATTTATAATATAGATACTTAATCGGTTTATTCTTTTGGTAATTCATTACTTTTTCATATTTCTTCACGAGACTATGATCAGTACTGGCTAGATTTACGTAGTGTAGCTGTCCGGAACGAAATTTAAACGAAATTGGATTTTTCGAGATAATCTCAGCGGTTTTCTTATATCTGAAACATTGCACAGATTATTTTAAATAAGAATTATATGTATAAAATCAACATATATATATATAAAAATTATTTATGAAATAGTGTAGGTTGTAGTTAAATGTAAAAATTACCAAGGAAATAGTGTGTTGTATGACTCAACTATATCCTTTTCACAGTGTCCCATAAGTCATTGTGCATCCTCTATCCAACTTTTCAACAAACCACTGCGTCCTTGTCTTCAGTACACTGCAGAGTGGGTTAGTTTTTCAAGCCTCTGAGCGACGTTGCCATAATATTATTTCTACTATCGGATTAATCTTCAATTCAACCAACAGCGACCTTAATTAAGGTTTAAGTATTAAAAGTCTGTTTTCAACCTTTCTACCTGGAATAAACGTGTAAAGATGCGTAATGTACATTCATCTTCTAACATGGCTTTCTTATTCCCATTTTTCGTTATTAGGATCCGGCGTATTTCATAATTCCTTCCTTTCTCGTAATTATTGTTTCGTCACCTATATTCTCTTACAACACTTTTGGGAAATAAGAGAGTTAATCCACCATATGAATGAAAAAAAAATGGTGTTATAGGTTGATAGTAATCAAATTCAATGAACTTTATATTCAATAATTGCTGTTGACCCTGTCCCTTCATGGGCTACGTAACCCTTCTCATGCAGACGCCTCTCTCACCATCAATTCGTCCACATCCAAGAGCATACATTTCATTGTACACTCAACGTTTCGTATTTCAAAAATAATACCATTAATTAATTCTAGAAATGTTAATATCTATCAAAGAACCTCAAACATTTTTGCCAAAATGTCTCTCTTATTTTACAGACAGGAACAAAAAAAGGTAAAAAAAAACAAAGGTAAAAAGTTCGAAGTTGATGTTTTGTGAAAATATATCTCGTATCGTTTCAAAATAAAAAAGCCAATAAAACTCCCCAAGGAGGTTTATGTTCGTCCTTACGGTGAATTGATTGGAATAGTTTTGCCAATATATAAATTGTGTGTGTAGGTAAGCGATATAAATTGTCAAAGGAACTTTATTGCTAACTAATTCTTTTATCTTCGTATACGATTCTATCAAAGTTTCTATATTGACTTTTTCTAATATTAATATTTTTTTAATCGCTTCTGGTGGCAAACGAGCAAGAAACACACCTTATGATAAGTATTACTGCCACCTATGGTCCTTTGCAATACCAAGAGTAGCTAGGCCACTGCCTACCAATGCAAATCCCAAAGCTACCCAGTTGAGCTGCCGGTTCTCTCGCTCACCAAATGAAGCGCAATAGCACATTGCCATTACTCAGACGTCGATCTTCTGCGATGGACCGGCCCACGGCTATAGACAGAAAATTGTCAACAAACTGCGTAGTCCTACCACTGAAAGTTAATTTTTTTATGATATTCTATAGTATATAGAAAGTACATTATTTGTTAAAATAGAAATATCAGTTATTTTTTTTAAATATAACACTGCATTGAGAAAATAATCCTTATAGACTCAGTGCGACAATTTATGTATCGCTTAAATAATTGTTATGCGTGAGAGTCGAATGTACCATACTTGATACTACACATCAGGATCTTAAGCACTACACCAGCTGTGCATTCGTGTGAGTCAGATTAAGTTTATTTTTTATTGCCTACTTTCGTACCCCACTTGATGCCCTTTTGTACTTAGATTGCAATACTTACATTCCCAATGAGGGTTGACATCAGATACGTGGGTGATCATAAAACTATTGGCAATAACTTTTGCAATATGTACAAGTAATACTGCATCGACCCCAAGTAGTTGGAAGAAGAGCAGAAGAATGATGACGATGGATACATTTTATGTTCAAAAGTGTACAAATAGTATCCAAATATCCATCCATGTCAAAAATGACTATCAACTATCTCCGAGTATTGGCGAGTAATCCAAAAGGGTAAAAGCGAAGACGAACATTTTTTGGTCTATAGGTCTTATTCAGTTATCATTTCAAATTTTCTTTCTCTTGTTGCAATGTTATTTGCTAATATTATTGTATTATTGAACATAAAGATGGAGCTAAGTTTCTTTACTTAATCAAATATATAAGTTTCCAAAACTTAGAAGTAAACAAACTAAACAAAATCTAAAAACACATACACGTAGGATACCGCAAAAGGTCTTACCTCAGCATAAGCTGCGTCACAAATGTGCTACAGCGCTGATTTTCAGGTGAAACCTTCAGGGAGTGAGTACGGCTCGTCACAACATGCAACAATAGGGTTTTGTATCGAGTTTTCCTTCTCTCGCATAGATGTTATATGCATTTCATATCCCTTAGTCGTCTCTTATGATCACCCACGGGTAAGATATGGGGTGGTGAATAGTATTCTTAATCCGTCACCACACGGAATATATATAATGTTAATCTATATTATTATTGTAAATTCTTTGTCAACAGGCGGACGCGAGCACCGCGTTCCTCCGAGCGGCTCGTGCTGGACAAATCGAGAAGATTATCAGCCTCCTCGAGCAAGGTGTTGATATCAACGTCAGTAACGCTGTAAGTATAAAAAGATTACTTTATATCATCATAAAAGTTACATGCAATATACGCTCTATATTTAAAATAGTAGAAACTTTATATTCAAATTAAAAATTATTTTGTATGTGTAAACCCTACGAGGGCACTTTTTTTTTTTTTTTTTTTTTTTGTTGTTGTGGCTCTGTTTATACTTAAGCCAATGTCAAAGTTAAGTTGCAGCTTCTTCTTCTTCTTCTTTTTATGTATTGGCAATCAGCTACTTATACGAGCCATTTTTGCCAGTGTCGAGTTATAATTATCTTCACGTTCTTAATCTCTTCAAGTTAGTCATTGTCTCTACGAGGGCACTTATATATTTGTCAGTTATAATATTTTTAATTAATACCATAAACTACCACCGGTTTAGAACGTAATCGTTACTAAGAAGATCCGGCAAAAAAACTCATCGGGTTTGTCTATTATTATTACTTCTTTACTGATTTAAAAAAAAAAAATAGAACAAAATGTTTATTAAGAATTAGCTCCAGCTCCAGCCTATCAAACCCCGATATAATGTGAAATTCAAATACAATGTAAAAAGGGAGGGGGAAGACCCACTCCACTCAGCTACCTTCAAGTGCAAGCAGACCTTTAAGTGAGAATGACCACTATGTGCTACAAACGCTAACCATAGTCAAAATTCGTTGCCTAACGAATTTTATAAGCTTTACAAGTATGTATGTATTATAAAAAAAAATAACTATTATATAACAATAGTTATAATAACATTTATATAGACCATGATTATTTGTTTTGAAAAATTGTAGACTCATTTCGGTTTTGAGCGAAATCTAGTTTGAAAAATATAGTTTTTTAAGATGAATAAATAGTTGTTTTGAAAATTATAGACTCATTTCGGTTTTGAACGAAACCTATTTTGAAAAATATCGTTTTTTAGGAGGAATAATATAGTTGTTTTGAAAAATTATAGACTCATTTCGGTTTTGAACACAATTTATTTTGAAAAATACAGTTTTTTAAGAAGAATAATATAGTTAGTTTGAAAAATTATAGACTCATTTTGGTTTTGAACGAAACCTAGTTTGAAAAATTATGGACTCATTTCGGTTTTGAATGAAACCTAGTTTGAATACGTACTTCAAATTCCCAAAATATATTTTAAAGGTACACAATAGCGCCACCATATACTGTAAATCGTAGGTGAGGAATCAAAAGGCTGAGGTAATCGGTTTCTAGTTTTTGCGTCTGCAGTCCATCAGGCGATTTTAGATAGAATTACAGTTGAATCTGATGTTTGTGTCAACAGTTTTATTAACTTATCAAAGTTACTTCTAATATGGACAAGTTATTTTCTTTATTACTCTGCTATTGACCTGGTCTTCAGCGTATTTGTTTAAAGGGAAGTTTTCGATACAGTTAGAATTTGATATTTAAGTATCGGCAGTCTTATTGTGATAACATACTACTACTTTTATCAAATTATTTTCTTATTTTTCGTTCTAATTTTGAATGAGCCCACTATATCATTAAAAACAAAGTTGAATTAGGGTTTTCTTAACCTATAAACGTCTTTCTGTGTGGTTCACTATTGACGTCTCTCTACTAAGCTTACCATAAACGCCACGCTTCGTAGGATTGGCGGACGCAAATAGTGTTATGAGGTTCCCAAGATACGCTGCTACCAACTCCTTCAGTGCTCCTTTAGCCAGTTTTTTGTGAGACCCCTGAGAAAAGCAAGGATTACAACATTATATTCTTAACTCGCTATCAAACAAATAAAACATCATCATTCTCCTACTCTTATCTGAATTACTTGGGGTCGATACAATATGTACTCTTCTTTCATAGTACATATTGTAAAAGTGATTGGCAATAGTTTTATGACCGGCCGCCTGCCAGACGTCAACCTTCTTTGGGAATATAATTGTTGATCAAATGGAGTTGGCCCAGGTTGTTATAAGGCTCTTAGTCGTCTTTTACGACATCCACGAGGAAAGTAAGGGTTGGTAATATTCATAGCCACTATCACACAGCTACAAGTAAAACATATCCCTATTAAAATTTTATTCACATATCCATTTCCTAAACTATAAGGCCCCGTTCGTGACAACTTTGCGTGTTTCTACTAAATATCTGGCAAACAGTAATAACTCAAATTAAAATCATTAGAGTTAAGCAAAAATTAACTTTATTACAACGCAGTAGAATACTTTACAAATAAAATGACAAATCGGCAGAAATATTTTTTGCAAATTAATGTACGCCCAAATTACAAGTTTATGAGTCACAAAGAAATTTTCTTATTTTAATATGGTGACAGAGTAAGAGTACTATTCACCACCCCACATCTTACCCGTGGGCGATCGTACAAGACGAGTAAGGGATATAAAACGCATATAACATCTATGCAAGAGAAGGTCAACTCGAAACAAAACCCTATACCAACACGTCTGAGCAGCGTGGTATAGTAGGTACGTCAATTTCCTCCCCTTACGGAAGAGGCTCGAGCCCAACAGTGGGACATATCATGATGATGATGATAAAATTACATAGTCCTCTTCAAGATAGGTCATACCTATCTCACGTCACACTGTCAATAGTATCTTCTAGAAATGTTGGTTGGCAAGGAAAACTTTAATATGTCATTAACTATACTCCAGCAGGTCCACTAAAACTTAAATATTGAGTATATTATCATCACAAGACCAGATCATCACAAAACACTTTCACGTAACCGCAAAAAAACCCAAAAATGGCTTTTTACGTTTATAATCCTGCCTATACCTGTATTCACCATAACAGTCATAATTTTTATCCTCCTCTAATCCCAATTACTTGGGGTTGAAATAATATGTACTTCTCTTCCACTTTATATATTGAATAACTGTATATATTCATTGACTGCAGCTATGTGGTAGTGGCTACGAATACTACCAACCCTTACTTTGCTCGTGGATGTCGTAAAAGACGACTAAGGGTTTTTTTAACGACCTGGGCCAACTACATCTGATGCCGTTTGGTCAACAATTACATTCCCAAGGAGGGTTGACGTCTGACAGGCGGCCGGTCATAAAACTATTGCCAATAACTTTTACAATATGTACTATGAAAGAAGAGTACATATTGTATCGACCCCAAGTAATTGGGATAAGGGTAGGTGAATGATGATTCATTGACTGCACAGATGGCGTAGTGGTTAAGAGAAAGATCTTCCGTGCGAATTCTTTAGGTTCAGTTCTTGAGCAAAACAATACTTTGTGCGATCCAAAAGCTATTCTAGATTTGCGTGTAATTTTTCTGCGTTAATTATGTATGTACAGTCTCCAGCAATACAAAGATTATTTCTTTAGTACAGAGTGGTGTCTTCAGAAAAAGAAAGAAAGAATTTTGTAATAGTTATAAGCAATAGTTTTATGACAACGTCAACCCTTCTAGGGAATGTAATTGTTGACCAGACGACATCAGGTAGACTTGGCCAATGTTGATAACGCTCTTAGTCGTCTTTTACGATATCCACAAGTAAAATAAGGGTTGGTAGTTACACCACACAGCAATTTTCACAATAAAAGTATGGTATCACATTTAAAAGCATAACTACTAGGCAATATTCACATAACTAAAGAGTTGATATAATTATTACTGTTAGGTTAGCGTGTTTGTAATAGCGTGCCAATAAGATGATTGCGTGACATAGTGTTCACTATATAACTTATTTTTTTATGATGTTATAACATAGCGGGTCGATGTGTGGATGAAATTGACTAATAAAATTTATTTTTAGTTGTCCGTATGAAAGTATTCGCTCTCATGACAATGTTGGTTAAGAATCATCATCATCATCATCACAGGCCATATATGTCCCACTGTTGGGCTCGGGCCTCCTAAGTTATGGGAGGGAAATTAACCTACTATAGCACGCTGGTCAGACGTGTTGGTATAGGGTTTTGTTTCAAGTTTTCCTTCTCTTGCATAGATGTTATATGTGTTTTAAATCTCTTAGTCGTCTCTTACGATCACCCACGGGTAAGATATGGGGTGGTGAATTGAATTCTTACTCCGTCACCACACGGATGGCTAAGAATACTACCAACCATTACTAATAGATGTCGTAAAATACGACTAAGAGCTTCACATCGACCTGGTTTAACACCATTAAATGATGTCTAGTCAATCATTGCAATCGCAAAGGGATTTGACGTCAGGCATATGGCCGGACATGTAACTTATTGTCAAAATTTTTACAACTAAGTAATCTCTTATTCCTACATGGAAGAAAAAAAAAATTGTTATGCTCTGTTTATGTTAAGAATAATATAATAAAAGACAATCTTAGATACGTTAATTTTTACGGGCGTGAGAGTGCCAGATCCTTACGGAAACATCCGGACGTCCTCGAATATTTTTTTAATCAACTTTTTTCTTACTTTAAACAAAATAATTAATTTTTAAAATATCAAATATGTTTAAACGATTTTTTTTCTTGACATATGTATGATAATATTATCTTATAAGTACAGTGTGAGAAAAATACAGACATTTTTAGTTATGAATAGTCCTTGATTTTCATATAACGAGAGTAGAACATCACCTCAACGCTGTGGCGTGCAGTATAATATATTACAACCGCTTAATATCTAGAGGGATTTGTGAAAAAAAAAAGTAGGTGAAGAATGAATATTAAGAAAATTGGGCAATAGACGAAGCTACAACTTACCGCCAAAGATGTAACATCAACAATCACCATCTTTTTATTTTTATTTTGTGTGTCTTAATTGTTAGCCTCAGATGGCTATGACAACTTTACCTGGACTGTGGGTAAGCGCTAAGGGTTCTCAACCCGAAATCACAAACATTGATGATTTTGGATTTATCCACGACACCCCTTTATCCGATCCGAGAAAAATTGTCAACCCATTGTTGTAGCAAGGGATTATATATATATATACTTATATATCCTTTTATACAAAACTAAAGTAACAAAGGGGGATTGTATTAGGGTAACGGGGCCAAGGATATGAAATGAAATGAGGTCGACGTCTATTGAATACTCTATTCAACAATGGTCTTCCTTTTTGAGGAATTCTTTGGGTCTAGTTTAAATAATGATCAACAAAATTGATTGTCATGGATTGGAAGATGAAATTATCCAGAACAGAAAATAGATAGGTATCATCTTCATCATCATCTCAGCCCATATATGTCCCACTATTGCGCTCAGGTCTCCTCCATAATGGAAGGGTAATTGACCTACTATACCACGCTGGTCAGACGTGTTGGTATAGGGTTTTGTTTCGAGTTTTCCTTCTTTCGCATAGTTGTTATACGCATTTTATATCCCTTAGTCATCTCTTACGATCACCCACGGGTAAGATAGGGGTGTGGTGAATTGTATTCTTACTCCGTCACCACACGGAAAACAAATAGGTAAAAAATACATAGGTAATAAATTATTTATATTATTCTTGTTATTTTGATTGTGGTTTGTTTTTGTGGCTTACGCTACTGGTTATGCTTACTAAAAAATCCACGTACAGGAGCTATGTGAATTAGGTCCTTCCCTTCCAGGTGGATGAGGAGAGTGATGACTGCTGTAGCAGTTAACTTGTGATTGAAGTCACTTGACAGATCTGATGTAGCCATAATCTTTTGCTTTATTTTTTAAAAACATATTTTGATGTGAAGGTACTTAGTAAACATATTGTTTATAAAACCCGATTACGAAGCGAAAAATGATGTCACAAGCGGGATTCGAACCCGCGCCTATTGGGATTCCGGCCCAATCGTGCTGCCACTACACCACCGTGAACTATTGTAGGACATGCAAATTTCGCTTCGTATCATATTTACGTCTTAAGGTGACGGTATGCCATCTACCCGACAATGTTTACACATTATTATAGGCTTAATACTTCAAACTTTGCAGTTAGAATTGTATTAAACGATGACACAACCTTGTTATTCAAATTACTGAAATTTAGCATTTAATATGCTTAATTATTTATAAAACCCGATTACGAAGCGAAATTGTCGGCTAGATGGCGCATGTCACCTTAGAGACGTAAATATGATACGAAGCGAAATTTGCATGTCCTACAATAGTTCACGGTGGTGTAGTGGCAGCACGATTGGGCCGGAATCCCAATAGGCGCGGGTTCGAATCCCGCTTGTGACATCATTTTTCGCTTCGTAATCGGGTTTTATAAATAATTAAGCATATTAAATGCTAAATTGCAGTAATTTAAACATATTGTTTACAATTTTATATAAAACTAGCAAACCCAGCCCGTTGGTTTGTCTGTAGAAGTTGATATATCGCAACGCCATCTGTTGGCGAGTGATATCAATAGGAATAGGCATATAAACCTTCTCCGTGAAAAAATACATATACATACCAATTTTCATAATGATCGGTCAAATAGTTTCACTTAGTCTTTTATAGATATAGATAGATAGATTAGTATTTATAAAAAAAAAAAAAATATGAGTATCTTGCTGGATCTTCTGTTTCAATCTTGATGATCCCAATCCGATCTAGTGGCAGATAATTGGATTAATATAAGGTTAAGTCACCGTGATTAATGCTTTTTAATATGAAATTGCAATGATTTTATTTTTTCTTCATTTCCTTGCAATGGCAATGGCGGGAGAGGGTTGCCAACTTCATAAAATTACACTATTAATAATTACTTTTTTTAATAGTAATTCGTTCAGTAACATAAACATTTGTTTTCAGAACGGTCTAAATGCCATCCATCTAGCATCCAAGGATGGCCATGTCGATGTAGTTCGTGAGCTGCTACAGAGGGGAGCCGCCATTGACGCTGCCACCAAGAAAGGCAATACTGCTCTCCATATTGCCTCACTCGCTGGTCAAGAGGCGGTTGTTAAACTGCTCGTCCAAAATGGAGCTCAGGTAAGAACTTTTAAAAAAAATACTTATGAAATAAAAATATTCTTAAATTCTTATGACTTCAATCTTCATTTTCGTGTATAAATTTATATATCAACATCATCTCAGCAACTGAGCTCGAGCCAGTTCCAAAATAGAAGAAGAATTGACCTACTAGACTAACGTTGGTCAAACCATTTGGTATATTTTCTATGTCTTACAGTTACGAGTATTGGGATTCCGGCCCAATCGTGTTGCCACTACACCACCGTGACTAATTGTAGGACATGCAAATTTCATTTCGTAATCGGATTTTATAAATAATTAAGCATATTAAATGCTAAATTTCAGTAATTTAAATAACAAGGTTGTGTCATCGTTTAATACAATTCTAACTGTAAAGTTTTAAGTATTAAGCCTATAACAATGTGTAAACATTGTCGGGTAGATAGCATACCGTCACCTTAAGACGTAAATATGATACGAAGTGAAATTTGCATGTCCTACAATTAGTCACGGTGGTGTAGTGGCAGCACGATTGGGTCGGCATCCCAATAGGCGCGGGTTCGAATCCCGCTTGTGACATCATTTTTCATTTCGTAATCGGATTTTATAAGTTACGAGTATGTTATCTTTTTATATCCTCTAAACGTCTTTTGATAATTAAATTATATTCGTATTCCATCACCACTGCAGTATATGTGAGCTAAAATGATGAATAAGATTATGAAGTGCAATAAGGGTTGAAATTAAAATGATTGATATTTGAAGAATGGGGTTACATTTATTTCATCTAAAAAGTAATAACTAGCATTTACATTAATTATGTGATGTGTATTGGCAGCTACAAATACTAGCAACCAATACATTTCTAGTAGTTTGCCATAAAAACTACCTACGAGCTTTTATATAAAGCTAACTATATTTAAAGTCTGTTCAATAATTATAGTACCAACAAAAATAATTGACATCAGGCAGGCGTTCGGTCATAAAAAAGCGCGGAAGGGACCGCTGTGGTTTTAGTGGGTATTCCGGTCGGGTCCCAGCTGGCCGGTGAGTCCCACACTCCCCCTCGTCTGTCAACGGCGGGGGATAGCGCGCAAATGCGTTTCCACAGCGATAAAAAAAAAAAGGCGTTCGGTCATAAAAATATTATAAAAACATTTGCAATGTTTACGATGATGTAAGTAGTTTGTATATTGACTCCTAGCAATTGGGATAAGAGAAGGATGTAGATGAAAACGATTCATCATCATCATCATCTCAGCTCGTACACTTGCCATTGTTGCGCTCGAGCCTCCTCCATAATGGGAGGGCAATTAACCTACTATACTACGCTGTTCAGACGTGTCGGTATATGGTTTTGTTTCGAGTGTTCCTTCTCTCGCATAGATATTATATGCGTTTTATATCCCTTAGTCGTCTCGTGCGATCACTCACCAGTAAGATAGGGGGTGGTTAATTGTATTCTTACTCCGTTACCACACGGTAGATGAAAACGATTATTAAATAAAATTTCAACATAATAATTATTGCACTAGTCTTAATGTGAGTGATGATAATGGATAATAAGTAGAAATAGTTATTATAGGCTGGTTAAAAACCAAATACATCACTAGCTAATAAAAAATACACGTAACGAAATAAGGAATGTAATAAAGAAGTAATATATACTTAATGACCATTCCAACACGTATTCCGTGTCCAGACGCTAATAGCCTCTCAGACGAACACAGAAATAAATTGAGTTCGTGATTACAAACAAAACGAATGTAAGTTCAGACTTGAACATTCAATAAAATTTTTGGAAAGTTCTTTTATTTTAAAATTATACTTCTTTTTGCTTTAATTCATCATCATTTCAGCTCATATATGTCCCACTGTTGGGTTCCTCTAAAATGGGAGGGAAATTGACCTACTATACCACGCTGGTTGGACGCGTTGGTATTGAGTTTTGTATCAAGTTATCCTACTTGCGCATAGATGTTATATGCATTTTATATCACTTAGTCGTCTCTTACGATCACTCACGTGTAAGATAGGGGGTGTTGAATTGTATTCTTACTCCGTCACCACACGGATTTTAATTACAATTACTATAATTATGAAGATTTTAATATATGTTTATCAAAATAAATTTATCTGTTTATAATAAAGAGATCTAAAAAGATTTTTATATTACATAATATGTGTGTGATGACGGAATAAGAATACAATTCACCACCCCCGATCTTACCCGTAGGTGATCGTAAGAGACGACTAAGGGATATAAAACGCATATAACATCTATGTGAGAGAAGGAAAACTCGAAACAAAACCCTATACCAACACGTCTGACCAGCGCGGTATAGTAGGTTAATTTCCCTCTCGTTACGGAGGAGGTCCGAGCCCAACAGTGGGACATATATAGGCTGCGATGATGATGATGATAATATGTTTTACGAATACCCATTTTCATCAACGACCCCTATACTATAGGTAACTCTTTAAGCAATAAAAATACATATACAATTATAGTAATGAATCAAATATGTCAAATTAAATTTAAATTTTATTTAGCTTCAATTCATCACCATCAAACAAGACGATACGTCTTTTTATTACTAACTAGCTCTTTTTCTAAATTATTGCTGTTTTAATAACTCTATATATATTTTTGACTCGATGCAAGTACATTGTCTCGGCTTCATACAATGAATGACAAACGTCACACATTGCGCGAAAGCGACATTGTCTCTTTCGCACACATGGCAGAAATTAACCGATTGCCTCTCGCTAAGAATCGATGTGCAATATATATTGCTGGGTACTGTCACTACGTAAAAAAACCTTCCATAAAAATTAATATTAAAATAGAATATGAAACGAAGTAAATAAAAAATAAAATATTCAAATTATTCATGATATTTACTCTTTTATAATGTATATAAAATAGAAATAAAATAGATGATGCTTAAGGATATGCTTTTGAAAATCTAAACCTTGCTGATATTGAACAAACATTTTAATATAATACATTTTCACAGGTCAATATTCAGTCACAAAATGGCTTCACACCCTTGTATATGGCTGCGCAAGAGAACCACGATGGTGTTGTGAAGTTCCTACTAGCTAATGGCGCTAATCAGAGCCTTGCCACTGAGGTATTTTGAATTTTATTTCTGTTTAGTAACTAATAGGTACTCTATACTTTTATATTTTTTTATATCAGCCTTATTCGGATAGAATAAGCCAGAAGTTAAACTCTACCTCACGTAATTGTGTTAAATTTCTGTTTACTCTTTTGCAGATAAAAGCAAAGGTTTGACAAAAAAATATTATAAAATTTCACCTTAATCTATTTTTTTATACTAGGATGGCTTCACACCTCTAGCTGTGGCTATGCAGCAAGGTCACGAGAAAGTAGTAGCAGTTCTTCTCGAAGCTGATACACGCGGCAGAGTACGATTGCCGGCCTTACATATTGCTGCTAAAAAGGATGACGTCAAAGCTGCAAACTTACTTTTGGAGGTTTGTGAACACAATTTTTAGCGGCAACTAAAATTCATCCGACACTTAGACAAGCCTTAAGATTGACAAATTTCGTAACGATTATTTGCTAGTATTATAGGTAATATAATAATACAAAGAAAATGTTCAAATGTAGTAAATGTAATAGTGATGATTTACATCTAATTTCATGTTCCATCAAAAATTCTCAAAGGAAACTTTTGAGGTTGGTAGCACCCAACGGCTTCACTTACTTATGGTCTATTAATAAGCTCCTCAATATGAAGAAGCAGAATATAATACTATAAATTATAACAAAATTTTCAGCACTTTGGTATATTCAGATTTTTAAACTAACTTTAATCTAATCTAATAATTAATCTTGAATGGATGGATTGCGTGAAGCATGATATTATAAAATGGAGGAGAGGAAGGAAAACCCACCACTTTCCCACGGTTAATCAATATACCGTACACCTTAAAAAAGGAAGTAATACGGGATGGGATCAAGGTGGAATAGGATATAAGGAAATCTTACTCCTGTGATGAGCACCGCTTCCAGAACTTCTACTTGCAATTTTCCGCAGAACTTCGAATAAAGATTCGACAAGTGTTTCGCCTCTAAACGAAGCATCCTCAGGACGGTTCGGCTTCAAATGCGCCACGTCCTGAGGATGCCTCGTTTAGAGGCGAAACACGTATCGAATCTTTATTCGAAGTTCTGCGGAAAATTGCAAGTAGAAGTTCTGGAGTCGGTGCTCATCACAGGAGTAAGATTTCCTTTTATCCTATTCCACCTTGATCCCATCCCGTATTCCTTCCTTTTTTGAGGTGTACGGTATATTGATTAACCGTGGGAAAGTGGTGGGTTTTCCTTCCTCTCCTCCATTTTATAATAATAATGGATTTCCGCTATGTATCGCCTATACTAATCACAAAATAAAAGGCCCGTTTTGACAGTTCACACCCGAGAAGTTCTCTATTTTTTACCGATCGAAATGTTCTAAGGTAATTACATTTTTCATTGATGGGTACCGCCCACTCGGCTAAGTGCCGTTCATAACGATTTTTTCATATTCTCCACAGACTATTCATAATCGGTTAAAGAAAAAATAAATCGATCAAAATATTTTCTTTTAAGGTGGACTCGCAGTTGTCCGGTTTTATTAATTTTAATACTAGTGTTTAGAATAACTGAATTTCACCAGCTGTGTATTGATCTTTACTGAAAGTTATGAGCTTGGAGCTAACAAAGTCACAAATTGGGACCATGTCATATTTGTCGAAGAGATTTGGCTGAACTCGAATCATACCGTGCCACAGTCGTAGACGGGCGATACCAAGGCATCTTGCTCAAAAGTGCCAATGGGAAAAGGTGGACGCTTAATAATCTGCCACGCTGAATCAGCTGGGGGAAGTTTTTTTTTAATAATGCCTTGCTTGCAATGGAGTCTAAAAGTACAAAAAAATATCACGAAGAAAAGGACGCAAATAAATTCACAGAGTGGTTCAGCATGGACACAAAATGATAAGAGCGCCACCATACCATTGTCAGTACAATACTTTGATCTGGGCTCAAATGAAAGGATATGCAGCACGCCACAATACAAGGCCGCCATTCTCCACTAAGAAAATTATGACATTGTTGAATGAAGCTTGTGCCAAAATTACTAAAGAAGACTGGACAAAAGTGGTAGAAAACTCGAAAAATAATTAAGGAAGGCTATGATAGAGACATCAATATTGACAATATAATTGAAAATGAAATAATTATAGATGCGGGTGACGATAGCTCAGCCGACAATTTTGGCTCATCATTTGAAGAAAATGAAGAAATTAAATGAAGAAATTGAAGATTCACTTATTCTCTATTTTTTATTTTGTGATTGAGTGAATGTTATTGTAACACAAATATATAATGATAGAAAATTGACCTTTCATAACATTGTGTCATTTCAAAATACCCATAATATCAAAATTTTAAATTAAATTTTCAAATCAGAACTTTAATCCAATGCACTTTACAATACATATTCAAATCGATTAAATACTCACGCAAACTTGAATCGATATATCGTGAGTATCGAGTATCGAGTCGTATGGTTATATCACTATATCCATCAATAAGACAAATGTCAAAACGGGCCTTTTATTTTGTGACAACTATAATTCAATCAATTATGAAGCATGATATTTTATATCAGTTCAGTGATATTCAGATCTCAGTTCATATAATATGTCCCACTGTTAGGCTCGGGTCTGTTGTATGGTAGAAGCTACGAATACTACCAACCCTTGCTTTGCTCGTGGATGTCGTAAAATACGACGAAGAGCCTTATAACAACCTGGGCCAACTCCATCTGATACCGTTTGGTCAAAAATTACATTCCCAAGGAGTGTTGACGGCTGGTAGGCGACCGGTCTAGAAGTTATAACAAAATTGTCAGGACTTTGGTATACTCAGATTTTTAAACTAACAATCTTGGATGGATGGATTGCGTGAAGTATGATATGAATAGAAAGGGAGTGAGCGCGGAGATAACATCGGCTAGGATTGAGTGGAAGAAAAGGACATATTGCGTCAACCCCAAGTAATTGGGATAAGAGCAGGATAATGATGAATTTACTCGATTGAAGAACTCTGTATTCATGATGATGAATGTATATTATAAAAAAAAAATCTGTGAAGGATAGTAGGTGAATTGTAGGTATAAGAACAAACGGGTGATTCTTTTACAAAAAGAAATCATGAATCATATTCTAATATTTAATCTAGTCATAATTAAATTAGAACTATTGTTATAGAATGAACATAACCCCGATGTGACATCAAAGTCAGGCTTCACACCACTTCATATTGCTGCACATTATGGTAATGAAGCCGTCGCTAGGCTACTATTAGCTAAGGGAGCTGACGTCAACTGTGCTGCGAAACATAATATATGTCCTTTACACGTTGCTGCTAAATGGGGTATGTAGAAATAACTACATTTTCTTTTGTTAAGATCGAATGTTATTAACATTAAACGGCTAAAACCCGATTCATCATCACAGTCCATAAATGTCCCACTGTTGGGCTCGGCCTCCTCCGCAGTGGGAGCGAAATTAACCAACTATACTGCGCTGGTCAGACGTGTTGTTATAGGGTTTTGTTTCGAGTTTTCCTCCTCTCGCATAGATGTTATAGGCGCTTTATATTCCTTAGTCGTCTCGTACGATCACCCATGGGTATGATATGGGGTGGTGAATAGTATTCTACTCCGTCACCACACGGAATAAAAAAACAAAACCCGATTACGAGCGAAAAATGATGTCACAAGTGGGATTCGAACTCACGCCTATTAGAAATCCGTCCCAATCGTGCTGCCACTTATACCACCGTGAACTATTGTACGACAATCAAATCTCGCTTCGTATTATATTTACGGTTTTAAAGAGACGTGTGCCATCTACCCGACAATGTTTATTCATTTTTAGCTCGTAATCGGGATTTTATAAATAATTAAGCATATTAAATGCTAAATTTCAGTAATTTGAAAATCGAATGTTTTTATTTATATCTGTGATTTTTACAACTAGGCAAGGAAAATATGGTAACGTTGCTTTGTGACAACGGAGCTAATGTGGAAGCTCGTACCCGAGATGGTCTCACTCCCCTGCATTGTGCTGCGCGCTCCGGCCACGAGCGAGTGGTGGAGTCTTTATTAGATAGGGGAGCACCAATAACTAGTAAGAGTAAGGTAAGTCTACGAGTTCTCACTTACAGCTAATTTTTAGTGCACTTTAAGAATTTTATCAATATGCTCCATTATCTATTATTTTCTTATCTATTGGAATATTAGCCAATTTTTACTTCATGTCTCCCACTTTGCATAGGAGGACAGTATTTTTTTTCTAAACTCTCCTGGTTTCCCTCTGTAATTAAATTTGTTACAGCTCTCAAAACAATTAATTGCGTTTACTGGGACTACATGAGAGTCAAACCTTAGTGTTTTTACGGAGACAATTGTGGCTTACAAGAGTTGCAATGGGGATAAGTCTAAAAAACATGTGTTACTTCTAACAGCGATTTTAAAACAAGAAGATCGTCATATTATCTGAGAACGCAGTCTCTAGCATAACGAACATGATTTTATGTTAGACAGTCTGTTAGTCACGGACTGAAGTAGTATACCATATGGACCTTGTAGCAACTAGAGAAAATTTTCGTACGTTTAGGCGTTTCTGGTATATCTATAAGTGCAATCTGTCTTTAAGCTTACAAAAAGCCGCTTAAACTCGGTTATATTCGTGGTACTATACTGCTGCGCTCTACGTATTAGTATCTCTTATCTATTAACTTATTAGCCAATTTTGTTTCATAGGATTTAATAATAATAATTTATTGCCTTTTCAGAACTTAAACTAAGAACTAACAATTATAATAAACAAAATTAAATCTAGTAGGCAAAAGGAATTGGCTCAGCTTCTGCTGTCACAAGAACAGCGCTGATTTTCAGCCATCCTCGTGAATCTATTGTATTGTGTATGTTTATGTGTGTGTGTGCTTGCATGTGTGTGCGTGTGTGTATGTGTTTATGTGTGTGTGTGTGTGTGTGTGTGTTTGTACGTGTGTGCGTGTGTGCGCGTATGTGTGTGCATGTGATAGGAAGGTAGTGGAATTTTGACATCATCTTCTGTTTTCTTTTATAATTTAATTTGTTGCGAGTCTTAATACGATTAAAAGCGTTTCCGGGACTTACTAAAAGTCAAACTTCGATGTGTTTTATGGAAACCAATGGTGGGATCAATCAAAAAAATAATAATAAAAGTTTAATTGAAAATCTCGTAAGATTAATACTAGATTAGAGATTAGAAAAGCGTCTCATGTTATTAACCAGATGTAGGGTTTCTCTCACGCACATGGAAACCCTGGAATGAATTACCTGCTGCAGCATTTCCTGAGCGTATAATGTTTGTCCATCCTTTCAACTAGGCCTAATTCTATAATATATATTATGTACATACATCGAAAGTAAATCGAAGTAGCTGTCTTCTTCGGCGAATAATTGTATCGACGTAGCAATAACAACAAAGTAGCTCGATCATACAATAGATTTATGGGGATATTTATATCTATATAAGCTGTGTGGTAGCGGCTACGAATACTACCATCCATTACTTTGCTCGTGGATGTCGTAAAAGACGACTAAGAGCCTGATAACGACCTGGGCCAACTTCATATGATGCCATTTGGTCAACAATTACATTCCCAAGGAGAGTTGACGTCTGGCAGGCAACCCGTCATAAAACTATTGCCAATGACTTTTACAATATGTATTATAAAAGAAGGGTACATATTGTATCGATCCCAAGTTATTGGGATAAGAGTAGGAAAATGATGACTTAAATTTATACAATACTAATAAGAAATTTGTTTGTCACAGAACGGTCTAGCTCCATTACACATGGCGGCTCAAGGAGACCATGCTGACGCAGCCCGTGTACTACTCTCCCGTCGGGCACCAGTCGATGACGTCACCGTAGATTACCTCACCGCGCTCCATGTTGCTGCGCATTGTGGCCACGCTAAAGTTGCCAAGTTATTATTAGACAGGTAATAAAGAGTATAATAGTAAAATTAATGCGGTCGAAATGCGATCTCTGCGGAAAATCTGTGGAGTTAGGCTGACCGACCGCATTCGTAACGACGACGTAAGAGAGCGAGTAGGTATGAAAGAGAGTATTGGTGTAAAGATGCGAAAGGGAATGCTCCGATGGTTCGGACATGTGGAAAGAATGCCGAACGAACGCCTGGTTAAGAAGATATACAATGCGAAAGTGGAAGGATGTAGGTACCGAGGGAGACCGAGACTAACCTACCTAGACCAGATCGGTCATGTACTGAAGGAAGGTGGAGTCAAGAGTCTCCGAAACCGGCGAGCGTGTATGAAGAGAATTATGAATGTTGAGGAAGCGAGTGAAGTATGCAGAGATAGAGTTCTCTGGCACTCTGTTCTCTCTGCCTACCCTGCAAGGGATATGGCGTGATGATATGTATGTATGTATGTATGTAATATTTTTACCTCCTGTGGGAACGGATAAAGAATACAATTAATCACCACACCTTAAAAGGTATCCATTAGCCGGGCGGGCCACCGAAGACAAAGATCGGGTACCGGTGGCCCGCTCGCACGGTGAAGAGAGGCGCTTTGCAGGGTGGGTCTATAGGGTCGCGCGCTGCCTCTTCCGTCGCCCCGGACCGATTTGGCGAGGTGTGACCACAGCATAGTCCATCGCAAAAAAAATGAGCTATCCAATAATTACGTTAGACATTATTTGAGAATTTTTTGAACTCTTCTCCCCCTGGTGAGATCTCGTGGAAATTGTCTCAATTCAGACTCCTATTTCTTAATCTCACGTAAGATTTTTAAAATTTGTACTTTGAGTGTAAATGCGTTGAATTTAATAAAAAAAAGCATAATTCATTTAATTATTTTTATTAACTTGCAATGGAGCAAAAGATGTGTGATGACTCACCACTTTACCACGGTCAATCAATATACCGCACACCTCAAGAAGGGAAGAAATAAGGGATAGGATTAAGGTGGAATAGGATATAAGGTAAACTTACTGTGTTGCTTAACTTAGGTGTACGGTATATTGATTGACCGTGGGTAAGTGGTGGGTCTTCCTTTTTTCCTCCATTTTAAGATAATAATGGTTATCCGCCATGTATCGCCTAATTTAATCAATTATTATTTTTGTTAAGACTAGTAAATACTAGTATTTAAGATTGTTTACATTAATCTGAATGTTACACTACTTTATGTCCAAAAAAATATGTGATATTTGCGGCAAATTCCTCTCTCCCATAGATGAGGTTAATTAAATCTACATACATACATACATATCATCACGCCATATCCCTTGCAGGGTAGGCAGAGAGAACAGAGTGCCAGAGAACTCTATCTCTGCATACTTCACTCGCTTCCTCAACATTCATAATTCTCTTCATACACGCTCGCCGGTTTCGGAGACTCTTGACTCCACCTTCCTTCAGTACATGACCGATCTGGTCTAGGTAGGTTAGTCTCGGTCTCCCTCGGTACCTACATCCTTCCACTTTCGCATTGTATATCTTCTTAACCAGGCGTTCGTTCGGCATTCTTTCCACATGTCCGAACCATCGGAGCATTCCCTTTCGCATCTTTACACCAATACTCTCTTTCATACCTACTCGCTCTCTTACGTCGTCGTTACGAATGCGGTCGGTCAGCCTAACTCCACAGATTTTCCGCAGAGATCGCATTTCGACCGCATTAATTTTACTATCATACTCTTTTCTGCATACCCAACTCTCGCTTCCATACAGTAATGTTGGGACAAGCACTGCGTTATGTATTGCTACACGTGCCTTCTGGCTGAGGTGGTGGCTGCCGAGAAGTTGCCTCAACGCTCCGTTCACTCTATTTCCCGCATTCACTCTTCGCTCTATATCAGTGGTGTACCTTCCATCTCGGCTAAATCCACATCCAAGATATACAAATTCATCCACTTGCTCTAGTACATCATTACCTATTGTTACTCTTACATCTGTTCTGGTTTTATCTCTTTCAAAGACCATTATTTTGGTTTTGCTCACATTCACGCGTAGACCCCTTTTCTTACAATCTTCTGTCATTGTGTCGACTAGGGTCTGCAGGTCAATCGCTGACTGTGCCAGCAGGACTGCATCATCTGCATAAAGCAGAGCAGTGACCACTGAGTCGCCCATCTGGACTCCCACATTCATATCGTTCAACCTTTGGAGACATTTATCCAGATATATGATAAACAGCCTGGCTGACAGAACGCACCCCTGCTTAACGCCGATATTGACGTCAAACCAAGGCGACATTCCATCATCCAGCCGCACACAGGCTCTACAGCCCATGTAACTGGACTGCACAGCCTGTAGCAGTTTACCGTTAATACCATACTCCGGTAAAATGTCCCAAAGTTCCTTTCGTACAACCGTGTCAAATGCTCTCTCCAGATCCACAAAACTGCAGAAAACCCTCTGACCTAGAGCCAGATGCTTCTCCACAATGTTGCGCAGAGAGAACACTTGATCCATGCATCCCCTTCCACTCCTGAAACCTCCTTGTGTCTCACACAGTAAACCATCGGACACCATCCTCATTCTCCTTTCAATAATTTTTCCATACACTTTTGCTGCCAAACTGGTCAAGCTTATGGCTCTGTAATTTGCGCAGTCATAACGTGAACCCTTGTTTTTAAACAAAGGCACGATGACTGCGCTATTCCAGTCCCTGGGAACCATTCCCGAGCTCCAACATAAATTGAGGAGCAACAGGAACGCCTCCCAGACACAAGAGCCACCAAGCTTGATCATCTCGGGAGACACCATATCAATGCCCGCTGCCTTACCATTTTTCAAACTTCTTATCGCCCATTCAACTTCATCCATACTGATGCCATCGGAGGACGCCGTTGTCGAATGTTGATCTACTAAACCACATCCAACACCGGCGCCAACCGTAGCATCCGCATACATATCGCCAAAATATTCACTCCATCGGCTTAACACGTCTTGTGTTTGTGTAAGAATGTCTCCACCTTTAGACCTTATTTTATTCATTCTGAAGGCTGACCAACCACCCCGAGACTTCTTCACCTCCCTCCAAAAGAGTTTGGTGTTACCCTCGAAGTTTTTAGTCAGCCTATCTTCTGCACTCATACTTGCTCTATCACGTTTCTCTTTCACTAAGGCCTTGGTGTCATTCTTACATTGCCGATATATTTCTTTCTTCTGTTCAGTCATACTGTCATTCAGATTCAAAGAAGAGACATAGTCCAGCCACGCTTTCTTCTTTTGCTCTACGGAAGCTGCCACTTCCGCATCCCACCATGCATCACCATTTGTTTTTCTATGCTTCTTTGAACTTCCACATACTTCTTTCGCTGTATCTACCATACTCTCTTTCAATACTCTCCAGCATTCTTCAATGTCCGATTGCGGCTGGCTTGCCATCGTCAGCCGTTCTCGGACACCCTCTGCATACTTTTCTCTTACACACTCTTCTTGCAACCTTTCAACCTTTATTCTTTCAAGCCCTCCGAAGTGGACACGCTCTCGCCAGTGCCTCCACTTTCTGAACAGACCACTAAATCTCGCAATAACGAGATAGTGGTCCGTGTCGACTGTGGGGCCCCTGTAGGCTCTTGCGTCCAATATTTTGCTTCGGAGGCGACTGTCTACCAAAATTAAATCTATTATGCTTTTCTGTTCATTCCTTCTCCATGTATACATATGGATGTCCTTATGTTGGAAAAATGTGTTTGACAATAAGGTTTCTCTCCATGCATACATCCGCTATGAGCCTACCTGCGTCGTTCACTCTCTTATCACCAAATGGACCAAGTACGTCCTCATAGTCGGGACGCTTGGTCCCCACCCATCCGTTCAAATCTCCGCATACAATCACGCGTTCACTGGTTTCTGCCATATCCAGAACTTCCCTAACATTGTCCCAAAACTTCTCTAGGTCTGATGCCACCGAGGATCCTACGGGAGCATATGCTACAACCATGAATACCTTGGTGACACCTAGTTTTATACGGACCCAGAGAAGTCTGGGATCATACATTCCGTAATCCTTCACACCTGAGGCCAAGCGAGAGGACAACAGCACTCCTACCCCCATGCTGGCTCGATCGCTCTGTGGTACACCAGACCACAGAGCCATCCCGCCACCAGGAAGATCGCAGGCGTCGCTGCCCCTTCGCTTGGTCTCTGTTACACAGAGCACGTCTAGCTGTTTGTCCGCCATGACGGATATCAGCTCGTGCAACTTACCTTCCACACAACCTCTTACATTCCACGTGCCCACCCGGCACTCCGTTCTCCTCGACTCGCCTAACTGGGCAAGGCGTGATGGGTGGCGGCCCCCATCGCCGCAACTGCCGATGTTCGTACCGACGGGGGCGGGTCGGTACGCGTCGCCTCCGGGGGACGCCCTAACCCGCATTGCGGTACGCATTTCGAGCCGGATTAGCAGTCTAATTAGACTGGCAGGGGATGCGAACGAGCACGCTCCGGACTATGCCCCCCATAATTAAATCTAAATCATCTGATTACTGATCGCCAAACGTAATTAATGAACGCCCTCATACTTTTAGAGGTGTAAAAATCGGCTTCACCTACTACGACTACTTATTAAGCGTGGCGGTTATTTCATAGAATATAAGTCTTCCTTCCCAGTGGAAATGGCTATTTTTATTACTATACTAGCCCGCGGCTTCGCCCGCGTAAAAGGTTACTTTCCTAAAGTCTTTGATTCCCTATTTTTATTTTTGACCGTCGGTAATACAGTGCAGCGGTATTACAATACTCAGGGTTGGAACTTCATTACTGGACTGCTAGATGGCGTTGAAGAAGCTAGATTTTGAGATTTTTTGACAAACAATTTTTTTATTTTTCATATAAAAATTTTGATTTTTTTTTAATAAAAAGTATCCTATGTTACTTTTAATACCTCCAAGAATATCTGTACAATGTTTCATGATGATCGGTTGAGTAGTTTTAGCGTGAAAGCGTAACAAACAAACTTACATTCACATTTATATATTAGTAGGGATTATTAACCGCCACTGTGATGTGTGGTAGCGGCTACGAATACTATCAACCCTTACTTTGCTCGTGGATGTCGTAAAAGACGACTAAGAGCCTTATTTCGACGGGCCAACACCACCTCATGCCCTTTGGTCAACAATTACATTCCCAAGGAGGGTTGACGTCAGGCAGGCGGCTGGTCATAAAATTATTGCCAATAACTCTTGCAATATGTAGGAAGTGGAGTACATATTGCGTCGACCACAAGTAATTGGGATAAGAGCAGGAGAATGAGGATCATTAACCGCCACGAAATGGCCACAGATGGCGTAGTGGTTAAGATACCTACCTTCCGTGCCAGTGCCGTGGGTTCGATTCCCACGCAGGACAATACTTTGTGCGATCCACAAAGTATTGTTCTGAGTCTGGGTGTAATTTGTCTGCGTTAATTGCATGTTTGTAAAGTCCCACGCGATACAAGGATTATTTTCCTTAGTGCAGGGAGGTGTTTAATAAAAAAAAAAATTCTTAAAATTCCAAGTAACCGTAAGTAAGAAGTGACAACCCATTGAATTCGTAAACTGTTGCCGTGAAAATTTATTCAAAGTTACCCAAACATACCTATATATTTTCTATATTAATACGTATATTCGAGGATCAAAAACGACATGGCAAATTATTATTTTTAATATTCAGGAACGCGGATGCAAATGCACGTGCTTTAAATGGCTTCACACCACTGCATATTGCCTGCAAGAAGAACAGAATCAAGGTCGTCGAACTACTACTAAAATATGGCGCAAGTAAGTGACTTATTTTATGGCCACAGTGCAACGACTGTCCTTTTGATGTTCTAATAACAGAGCGTGTGGCCATATTGGCTATTTATCCCTTCCACATACTGTATGTGTGTGATAATATGATATTGAAGGTGATAGACTACCCTCAATGTTTCCACCAAGTAAACTCAAGCGCACTACAAAGATTTATATCATAGTGTAGAGTATTACTTAAAAAATAAGAGTGATACTTTAAAACAAAATTTGAAACTTATGTATAAAAAATAAAAAATATGTAATTTTACACTATAATTTGATTATTCTGCAAACTTCTCTGATATCTTAGTGCATTAATAATCGCGGAAAGTTTTAGAATTTACATATATGAAATAAAACTATATTTATGGCTTCTATCGCGTTTATATTTGATTTTTAATTGCCCGACGTTTCGAACACTTTACAGCATTCATGGTCACGGGTTGGACTAAGGTGTCTTACGTGTTTGAAACATCGGGATATTAAAAATCAAATTTTGTATTAGAATCGCGATAAAAGCCGAAAGTAAAGGTAGATAAAAAATATTTGGAAGACATACACCACTGTTCGTAAAAGAAGATTAATTTTAAAATTTATAAATTACTCGTCAGGTATACAGGCGACTACTGAATCAGGACTGACTCCACTTCACGTAGCAGCATTTATGGGCTGCATGAATATAGTTATCTATCTACTACAGCACGAAGCCAACCCGGATGTGCCTACTGTCAGAGGAGAAACACCACTACATTTGGCTGCCAGGGCTAATCAGGTACTACTACCGTTAAAGTTACGATATATAGTAATATATCTAAAGATATAACTGCAATCTCAAATTATCTGGATAAAAACATAGTAAACAGAAGCTTTATATAAATTCAGTCGCTATTGGAAATGGATCACGCTTGGCAATGGTGGGTGTTGCCTATATTAGAACTTCTGACCACACCCTTATTTTTTCTAGGACAGACTATGCTCCGTCTGAATCGACCGCGGTAAAGAAAGAGAACGTGCAATCTCACAATGGTACACGACCTCTCTATTGCCATTTGGGCAGACTATTGGTATCGAGTCCCTGTCTGCAGTGGTTTTTATTTCTACCACAGGAAAGTTAATACATACATACATACATATCATCACGCCATATCCCTTGCAGGGTAGGCAGAGAGAACAGAGTGCCAGAGAACTCTATCTCTGCATACTTCACTCGCTTCCTCAACATTCATAATTCTCTTCATACACGCTCGCCGGTTTCGGAGACTCTTGACTCCACCTTCATTCAGTACATGACCGATCTGGTCTAGGTAGGTTAGTCTCGGTCTCCCTCGGTACCTACATCCTTCCACTTTCGCATTGTATATCTTCTTAACCAGACGTTCGTTCGGCATTCTTGCCACATGTCCGAACCATCGGAGCATTCCCTTTCGCATCTTTACACCAATACTCTCTTTCATACCTACTCGCTCTCTTACGTCGTCGTTACGAATGCGGTCGGTCAGCCTAACTCCACAGATTAAAGTATAAATTATAGTTGAAAAACTATTATATTTGGTGACGAAATAAGAATATAAAGTTTTACCGTCCCTTCCTTTTTTTAAATGTGATCATACAATGATTCAGCAGATAAAATCAATGAAGAAGGAAAACTTGAAATAAAACTCTAAACCAAACCATTTTATAAGGTTGGCACAGTAGATCAATTTGCCTCCTATTATAGAGAAGAATCGAGCCCAGCAGTAGGGCTATATATGAGTTAATATAGAGAAACTGTAAATTAATATGTTTAATACTAATTAATTTCTTTTCCCGTAGACGGATATAATCCGGATACTTCTCCGCAATGGTGCAGCTGTAGAAGCTAAGGCTCGAGAACGTCAAACGCCTCTCCATATTGCATCGAGACTTGGAAACGTAGATATTGCAGTGCTGCTATTACAGCATGGAGCTGACGTGAGAGCAATGACAGCTGACCATTATAATCCTCTACATATAGCAGCTAAACAGCATAACCATGATGTAAGTATGGATACTGTTAATTGAAAAATTCTTTTCGCCATCATAATTCAAGCGAGGATACATTATTTAGGAAATTTACAACATTTCTATTATTTTTCTTATCAAAATTACCCACAAATAGGTACAAAAACTCTTTGAAGTTGCAGTGAAATTTAGAAATATTACACCCAAACTCAGAATCACACAAAGAATTATCCTAATTGAGGATTCAATTTGGAATACTCTAAGGAGTCACTTTCGGCGTAGATAGGTATATGTAGGTAGGTCGGCGGGCCACCGAAGTTAAAATCGAGTACCGGTGGTCCGCTCGCACGGCGAAGAGAGAAGGTTTTACGATGGGTCTATGGGGTCACGCGCCGCCTTTCCGTCACCCCGGACCGATTCGGCGGAGCGAGACGCACCCATGGCCCACCAGTAAAAAAAAAAAAAAAATAAATAAAAAAAAAAAAAAAAAGGTAGGTCGCGCGCAATTTCTTCTGTCATTCGGGACGGTTTTAATAGGGTGTGACCACAACATAGGCCACCGGTAAAAAAAATGGATACTCAACTTCGTGTCAGGTATTAGAAGAAATTAACAGGATATTCCTTTTCCCTTTTCTATTTTTTATAATTATAATATTATATGCAATAACAACAGAAGTGATTAAATATTTGAATGATATTCTATGCCAGTACACAGCATTATTAAAAGTAAGGGCAAAATGAAAAAAAAAAATGGGGAGAATGTTTTCTACTCAATTTATCGTTGAAATAACAGCATCGTTTTACATACAGCTATTTTATGGCAGTCTTATTCCAATGCTCTCATTGAAAATTATTAAATTTTTACTAGACGTACTTTAATATACCGTCTTATCTTTGAAGTATATTTTAATAACGTAACTGGATTATAATATACAATCACTGAATGTTATTTTTTTTTGGGTGATTCCTTTGTTATTATGTAATATCTCTATTACTAGTGCATAAATATAATTTTACCATTTCAATATTTATTTCCTTCTTTTAATAATGCAAAATAAGCAAATATATCAAATTTAATGATATTTTTAAAAAATTTACTGTTTAATAAACCATTGCATGTATCAAACATACTAGTAAGATTTTTTTTATATTTATAAACATACTATGGCATGGTACCTACCATACAATTGTATATTTATAAATTTACATACATTTATAAGTACATCTGTATATACACTGTGACATTTATATCATCCTACAAAAGAATTGCCATAGAAGTATCCGACCAATGAAACATATTTAACATATTTATTTGTTCAATAGTGGTAGTGAAAAAAAATAACAAAATAAAATAAATTAAAGTTAATATTTTGTAACAATGTTTACATTTTAATCAAAAGAAATCATACGGCATTCCGCATGATAATGAACGTAATTACGTTAGCCAATCACAGCTACGAAGTCCACGTAGACTGCTATTCCAAAACGTATCTACACCTATGTAGTACCTACACAGTACGTAGGTTATGCCGAGTAAGTAGCCTACCACTCGCTACATGCTGTTCTCTTACTATTTTAATTAGTAATTATTTATAATAATTTTTAGTAAAAAATATTCCAGTAAATACTTTTTTTTACATACATACATATCATCACGCCATATCCCTTGCAGGGTAGGCAGAGAGAACAGAGTGCCAGAGAACTCTATCTCTGCATACTTCACTCGCTTCCTCAACATTCATAATTCTCTTCATACACGCTCGCCGGTTTCGGAGACTCTTGACTCCACCTTCCTTCAGTACATGACCGATCTGGTCTAGGTAGGTTAGTCTCGGTCTCCCTCGGTACCTACATCCTTCCACTTTCGCATTGTATATCTTCTTAACCAGGCGTTCGTTCGGCATTCTTTCCACATGTCCGAACCATCGGAGCATTCCCTTTCGCATCTTTACACCAATACTCTCTTTCATACCTACTCGCTCTCTTACGTCGTCGTTACGAATGCGGTCGGTCAGCCTAACTCCACAGATTTTCCGCAGAGATCGCATTTCGACCGCATTAATTTTACTATCATACTCTTTTCTGCATACCCAACTCTCGCTTCCATACAGTAATGTTGGGACAAGCACTGCGTTATGTATTGCTACACGTGCCTTCTGGCTGAGGTGGTGGCTGCCGAAAAGTTGCCCCAACGCTCCGTTCACTCTATTTCCCGCATTCACTCTTCGCTCTATATCAGTGGTGTACCTTCCATCTCGGCTAAATCCACATCCAAGATATACAAATTCATCCACTTGCTCTAGTACATCATTACCTATTGTTACTCTTACACTTTTTTTAACCTTTTAATTTTACGAATGAATAGTAGATACTGGATACAGTAACTGAACTGCTTTTGTAAGACGACATAAATATCACCGTCACCGTGTACATATAAATAATAAATCCTCCACAAACGGTGCGAAGTATTCGCGAAGGTTTTCCTATAAATATTTAATATAATATATCAGGTAGCAGCTGCTTTGATTGAGCACAACGCACCATTGACAGCAACCACAAAGAAAGGATTCACAGCATTGCATCTAGCAGCCAAGTACGGCAATTTAAAGGTAAGGTTACTTTCTTTATATTATTCTTCTATTCATGTACATATGTATCTCTAAAGCTTGACAAGAAGTGTGCTATAAATTTGTATATAGCTTACCATTTTCTTCCAATGGTCTTAGAAACATATCAGCAGGTATATCAAGACTGTGAAATGAAATTGTCTACTAACCACGTGATAAAACAGTACAGCATTGATCCATCATCATCTCAGCTGCAGCTCAATGTTGGGCTCGGGCCTCCTCCGTAATGGGAAGGAAATTGAGCTACTATACCACGCTGGGTCAAACGTGTTGTATACCAACAAGGGTTTTGCTTCGAGTTTTCCTTCTTTTGCATAGATGTTATATGCGTTTTATATCCCTTAATAGTCTCTTACGATCACTACGGTTAAGATAGGGGTGGTGAATTGTATTCTTACTCCGTCACCACACGGAAAACAACATTGATTAAATAGGATAAAAATAGTTCTAATTAAATTTGGTGGTAATAAAGCTTTATCGAAAATTCAATTAATATATCAAATATTATCAGATCCAAGAAATGAATAATATGTATGTAATCTTGTAATTTAGGTAGCAAACCTCCTTTTGGCACATGGCGCATCACCAGATCAGGCTGGTAAAAATGGAATGACGCCGCTACATATAGCTGCTCAATACGACCAGCAAGCCGTCGCTACTACACTCTTAGAGAAAGGAGCTGATGCTAAGGTAAAAATAATAAATTATAAACTTTATGCAATTTAATTGATCTGCAAGATTTCATCATCTCAGCTCATATATATGTCCCACTGTTGGGCTCCAGCCTCCTCTATAATCGAAGGGAAATTGACCTACTATACCACGCTGGTCAGACGTGTTGGTATAAGGTTTTGTTTCGATTTTCCTTCTCGTGCATAGATGTTATATGCGTTTTTTATCCCTTAGACGTCTCGTACGATCACCCATAGGTAAGATTTGGGGTGGTGAATAAAATTGTATTCTTACTCCAATACCACACGGCAAATAAAAAGCAAGCTGCAGGATTTGAATGTTATTAACAAGTTTCATTACAGTTTATTTTCTTTTTGTTCTTGAATTTGTTTCGTAATGTTTTCTGATTTCATATTATATACGCGATATTAAAAAAAATCAACCCAAATTTATTAACAGTTTTCTAATTTTGATAGTGTTTACGTAAAATTACATTAATTTATTTATTATTAAGTAAGATAAAATATATAATTAAAACTCACTACGAGTGAGTTTTTGTTTAAATTTGATCTATAATAGGCTGACCGACCGCATTCGTAACGACGACGTAAGAGAGCGAGTAGGTATGAAAGAGAATATTGGTTATTTAAATTACTGAAATTTAGCACTTAATATGCTTAATTATTTATAAAATCCGATTACGAAATGAAAAATGATGTCGCAAGCGGGATTCGAACCCGCGTCTATTGGGATTCCGGCCCAATCGTGCTGCCACTGCACAATAGACGCGGGTTCGAATCCCGCTTGCGACATCATTTTTCATTTCGTAATCGGATTTTATAAATAATTAAGCATATTAAGTGCTAAATTTCAGTAATTTAAATAACAAGGTTGTGTCATCGTTTAATACAATTCTAACTGTAAAGTTTGAAGTATTAAGCCTATAACAATGTGTAAACATTGTCGGGTAGATAGCATACCGTCACCTTAAGACGTAAATATAATACGGAGTGAAATTTGCATGTCCTACAATTAGTCGCGGTGGTGCACAATAGACGCGGGTTCGAATCCCGCTTGCGACATCATTTTTCATTTCGTAATCGGATTTTATAAATAATTAAGCATATTAAGTGCTAAATTTCAGTAATTTAAATAACAAGGTTGTGTCATCGTTTAATACAATTCTAACTGTAAAGTTTGAAGTATTAAGCCTATAACAATGTGTAAACATTGTCGGGTAGATAGCATACCGTCACCTTAAGACGTAAATATAATACGGAGTGAAATTTGCATGTCCTACAATTAGTCGCGGTGGTGCAGTGGCAGCACGATTGGGCCGGAATCCCAATAGACGCGGGTTCGAATCCCGCTTGCGACATCATTTTTCATTTCGTAATCGGATTTTATAGAGAATATTGGTGTAAAGATGCGAAAGGGAATGCTCCGATGGTTCGGACATGTGGAAAGAATGCCGAACGAACTTCTGGTTAAGAAGATATACAATGCGAAAGTGGAAGGATGTAGGTACCGAGGGAGACTGAGACTAACCTACCTAGACCAGATCGGTCAGGTACTGAAGGAAGGTGGAGTCAAGAGTCTCCGAAACCGTCGAGCGTGTATGAAGAGAATTATGAATGTTGAGGAAGCGAGTGAAGTATGCAGAGATAGAGTTCTCTGGCACTCTGTTCTCTCTGCCTACCCTGCAAGGGATATGGCGTGATGATATGTATGTATGTATGTATAATGGTTTTCTACATCAACGAAATTATCGTTATTTTAAAATGGAGGAAAGGAAAGAAGACCTACCTCTTTTCTATAGATAATCAATATATCGTATAACTCAAGAAAAGAAGAAATAGGGGATAGGATCAAGATGGAATAGGATATGAGTATATCTTACTCCTGTGATAAACAATCTCCAGAAGTTCAACTTGCAAATTTACGCAGAAATTATAGTTTTAATTATAACAGTAATAAAATGTTTGTCAAACTCAATTCAATTGAAACATCTTTGGGATAACATAAACATCATTCTCCTACTCTTATCCCAATTACTTGGGGTCGATACAGTATGTACTCTTCTTTCATAGTACATATTGTAAAAGTAATTGGCAATAATTTTATTACCGGCCGCTTTCCAGACGTCATCCCTCCTTAGAAATGTAATTGTTGACCAAACGGCATCAGATGGATTTGGCCCAGGCTCTTAGTCGTCTTTTACGACATCCACGAGCAAAGTAAGGGTTGGTAGTATTCGTAGTCGCTACCACACAGACTAACATGGGATAACATAAACATGTTTAATTATTTCACGATTATAAATATTAAATATGAATGTGAGCAAAACCAAAATAACGGTCTTTGAAAGAGATAAAACCAGAACAGATGTAAGAGTAACAATAGGTAATGATGTACTAGAGCAAGTGGATGAATTTGTATATCTTGGATGTGGATTTAGCCGAGATGGAAGGTACACCACTGATATAGAGCGAAGAGTGAATGCGGGAAATAGAGTGAACGGAGCGTTGGGGCAACTTTTCGGCAGCCACCACCTCAGCCAGAAGGCACGTGTAGCAATACATAACGCAGTGCTTGTCCCAACATTACTGTATGGAAGCGAGAGTTGGGTATGCAGAAAAGAGTATGATAGTAAAATTAATGCGGTCGAAATGCGATCTCTGCGGAAAATCTGTGGAGTTAGGCTGACCGACCGCATTCGTAACGACGACGTAAGAGAGCGAGTAGGTATGAAAGAGAGTATTGGTGTAAAGATGCGAAAGGGAATGCTCCGATGGTTCGGACATGTGGAAAGAATGCCGAACGAACGCCTGGTTAAGAAGATATACAATGCGAAAGTGGAAGGATGTAGGTACCGAGGGAGACCGAGACTAACCTACCTAGACCAGATCGGTCATGTACTGAAGGAAGGTGGAGTCAAGAGTCTCCGAAACCGGCGAGCGTGTATGAAGAGAATTATGAATGTTGAGGAAGCGAGTGAAGTATGCAGAGATAGAGTTCTCTGGCACTCTGTTCTCTCTGCCTACCCTGCAAGGGATATGGCGTGATGATATGTATGTATGTATAAATATTAAAAATTCGTTACGTATATTGAGTCAAATCTTTGATGGTCCAAATATATGTCACTCTTTATCATATCTTCTTATTTTTTCCTCAGGCTATAGCTAAAAATGGACATACACCATTGCACATAGCTGCTCGCAAAAATCAAATGGAGACAGCTGCTACACTATTAGAGTATGGAGCATTGACTAATGCTGAATCTAAAGCTGGATTCACACCATTGCATTTAGCCGCACAACAGGTACGTCAATTTTGGATAACTCTGAACTGTCAATTATATTTCCCTTATTTTGAAAGCAAACAAGCAAACAATACTAAAAGTAAAATTTTAAACGTTACAACGACAGAATGCACTGTGCTTAACCAGAACTATCTGCAAATATAGTTTTAAGAGGATAGAAGTTAAAGAACCACTAGGTCACGCACCGCCTCTTCCGTCGACCCGGACCGATTTGGCGGAGCACGACCAGATACATAGTAGTAGTTGTCGAGACAACGGTAATCTGCTTAAATGATGACAAAGATGGTTATGAATTTACACACTATCTTTTTAGAAGTAACGGTGGCGTCGGTCACCGTTACCTGCCAATTTCTTCCTAACTGCCTATTGAGCAGGCTACTGGAATCGATTCCTTTACTTTAATTAATTAATCGATCAAGACTAGGCTCTAGGCTCTGTAAAATATATTTTAATTGAAAAATAACTTAATATACTATAATATTTTCTTTTAGGGACATACGGAAATGTGCTCCCTGCTTTTGGAGCATGGTGCAGAAGTGGATCAGCAAGCTAGAAATGGTCTTGCACCACTACACTTAGCTGCTCAAGAAGATAGAGTACCCGTTGCCCAGCTTCTAATCAAGAATGGTGCAGAAGTAAGATCTTATTCTAAAAGATAATCTTGTATCTTTTGGGTTCGTGTACAAATAAATTTTAATATCTTGATAATTCCTCAGGCGGATATTTGTACTAAAGGCGGGTACACACCATTACACATTGCGAGCCACTATGGTCAAGCTAACATGGTCCGCTTTCTACTTGAGAATGGAGCTTCTGTGAAAGCTCAGACCACTCACGGGTAAGAAAAAATCTTGTTTAAAATACTTTAGTAAATGAAAGTCTTATTAGTTTATCAGATCGTTAAGTTCCTCTATATTTTACCTTTAGTTAAGAATACATTATATGACTATAGCTTAATTTCCCGTGGGAGTGACCAGGAGAATGTGTATCACCGGTTTCTCTTAATTTAAAAAAAAAATTGACGTACAGGTCACACCATACTGGTTATATGAGGATCATACGATATATATTGGTAACAGATTTTATTTTGGGGTTCCTTTTCTCTTGCACAGATGTCATTTGTATATTATATCCGTTAATATATTTACATGTTTTCTCTCAGCTGGTTTTTATGTTTTATTAGAGTAAGGCCCTCTCACTTCCATATATTACATCAATTTATATATTTTATTGCCATTACAGCTATACAGCTCTTCATCATGCCGCTCAGCAAGGTCATATCAACATCGTGAATATCCTACTGGAGCACAAGTCGGATGCCAACGCTCCAACAACGGTATATCTGCCTTATTCTATCTATCTTTCTTCTTCTTTACAGATGATATATGTCTCATTGCTGAGCGCGGGTCTCTTCAGAAGAGAGAAATTACCTTAATATACCCTTCTGGCCATATTGCTGAGAATAAGTCTTTATTTTCATTTTATTGCACTGATATCATTTTCTTACTGGATTTTATGGTAATCACAGGAAAGAGGAGGTTGTAACAATTCTAGCTTAGTCACCACACAGGTTATTTTTAGTGTATTTTTAGGGGTTTTTTTAATAAACATTTCGATCAATATAGACCATATAAATAGCAGAAATGATATTTATATCCAAAACCTAAAGTATATTATATAATGTCATACATACTAACGGAAATAAAGTTATTGAAGTTCTGATTTAAATGTTTGAGTATAAGCTCTAACACAGGAGCATATTTTACGTTTAGGCGGTTATTTATTTTTAATACAACACAGCGCACTAAGAAAATTTATGTGATGGGTCTTTACAAACACTAAAATAGACATGATCCAAACTAAGAACTACAATTTGTGAATCATTAAAAAGAATATCCTACGTAGGGATTGCGACCGTTACACTATAGGCAAGGTTACCTGGCTAGGTTACTTGGCTAGGCTACCTGGACCACTAATTTATCTTTTAGGCAATGTTGTTATATTTTTATCTTATGCTGCTATTGCACGTATGGGGTGTAACTTATTACATTGGGGTAATATAATAAATTCTTACTTATTATTTAGCATATAAATAGTTAAAATTTGATTACGAAAAATGATTGTCACACATGGGACCATGTACATGTACATGGTCCCATGTGTTTCTAGTTTTTATAAGTAATCACGCATATTAAATGCTAAATTTCAGTAATTTGAAAGAAATAATATATAAAGAAACAAAAACGACCTCCTAATATTATAGTTTATTTTCCATAGAATGGACAGACTCCATTGGATATCGCCTCAAAATTAGGATACGTGACGGTAATGGAAACACTGAAGGAAGTATCAGAGCCATCTATGGGTCAGGTATCACAAGAAAAATACAAAGTGGTAGCACCTGAGACCATGTTAGAGACTTTCATGTCAGATTCTGAAGAAGAAGGAGGTAAGTTGTGAGACTACTGATAATAGTACATTACTACAGCGGCCAGCAGAAAAGGCATTGATGGACGAACGTGTAAATATGGGCAGAAGCGTAGCCGAGGCACACATACGTAAGTCCATCAATTCCTAGTTGGGGCCAAGGCTTGTATAGTGCTTTTTTCAAATAATGCGCGGAAATTAAAACTAAGTAATACTAAGTAGAACTGTATACATGACGAACCACGAACAACATTTTTCACGTGCTAAAGGGTTCATTTCATTTTTTTTCATTATCAAACAGGTTTCTCTCTCAAGCCAGTTCGAAATTTAAATAAAAGTGATAAGTTGCCTATTTGGTTGTCATGTTTTAAAGTAACAAATCGTTCCATTTTTAAATTCTGGATAGATATGAATTTACATGTATATTTATTTGGCCACTAAAACACGACAGATAGAATTTTCATACATTTTTTGTCGGCCGCTGCTCGCATGTATTTAGTCAGTACAGCAATTTTGATTTATCTCGAAGAAGGTTGTCAAAATAATGCTCAAATTTCCAAGCATGTTTGAGAAAAATACTCTTTCATAAATTGCTTAATTCTTATTATAGTGTAATGGACTTCTAATGATTACGTGCGTGTCATACATTTAAAATAAAACAAGTTTTACGTATTCTATCGCGTTTGTGTTTGATTTTTAATTTCCAATTTCGACACGTGTCATCCTATGACCATGATCACTGTAAAGTGTCCGATGGATCCGTAAAACTAGTTTTATGTCATAGTGTAATGTTAACTCTATAGTCCAAAAGATCTATAAAATTTATAGCGATGGAGTGAAAAATGTATGAAGTTCTCGAATATTCTAATATTTTATTTTCTCGAATATTATTTCTTCTTGAAACTCGTAATAGCTGCTTTAAATTAAATTTTAATATCAAATACAAATTTAGGTGAAGATACAATCCTGAACGACCAGCCATATCGTTATTTGACGGCAGATGATATGAAATCTTTAGGAGATGACTCTTTACCTATAGATGTGACAAAAGATGAAAGAACAGAATCTGCTATGAGTCATAAAAATATAATGGAGCTATCTCAAGGTAAGCTTTTTGATATTTATTTATCAGCCTATCGATGTCTATGCATCTCATTAAGTGGGCGATATTACTATTAAAGTCACGCTTGGCAAACAAATTGCCATTTGCAATAGACATTATGAGTTTCGTAGAACAGTGCTGCCCACTCTCCTGGTGCTCCCTTAGTCACTTTTAACGATTCCTTCATAAATATAATATAAGGGATGATGATGGATTGAATTCTTATCATCGTACAAAGTAAAGATAGTATTTTTGCAAGAAAATCCGAAATTAAATCTGAAACCAACCAATCAAGCGCAACCATCTGAGCAGTGTGATATAACAGCCTCGATCTTTTCTGGTTGTGGTGAAGGTCCAAACTCAATATAGTGTTAGCGGTTGGCTTACGCTGCTAATAGTATCTGTCTGTAACCATTGATGGCTCGCCTCATCTGGGCTAATACCATACTCTCACTGAAAATTAACATCTGAATTTGTTACTCAGCTTCGTTCCGTAAAAGAAAGACCTGAGGTTGAGCCAGCTCTTTCCCAACTTTACACTAGAGAGTGACTTAGCTGTGCCACTGGTATTGAAAAAGTCTATAACTGGTAGTACCCACTTCATATCAGCTAGGTTTTTCCTTTATCTATCACCAAACGCAATTAAAATAACATACATACATACATATCATCACGCCATATCCCTTGCAGGGTAGACAGAGAGACCAAAGTGGCAGAGAACTCTATCCTTGCATACTTCACTCGCTTCTTCAACATTCATAATTATCTTCATACACGCTCGCCGGTTTCGGAGACTCTTGACTCCACCTTCTTTCAGTACGTGACCAATCTGGTCTAGGTAGGTTAGTCTCGGTCTCCCCCGGTACCTACATTCTACATCCTTATAATTAAAATAACAATGATCAAAATATAATCTGAGATGTTTAAATTGAATCAAACCACTTTTTATTCGCAGGCTCAGTAAACGGTATGCCATACCAACCTCAACAAGAAGTAGTAGTGAAGAGTATCAGCCGATACAGTACAGCACAGGCGCCTGAAGGTTACTGCTACAACGTTGATCCAACACAACCCAAGTCAGTATTTCAACAGAAAATATGTTAAACTATAATAATACAAATAAAAAACATCTTTAGTCAGGAATCAAATAGGATATATATATATCCTATATCCTATTTCATTCACAACGAATTTTATGTTTTTTTCACACACCATTGTATTAGGACAGTGCCATGTAACGATAATTCCATAAAAAATACGTAACTTTACTCAGATGAGAAAAGACGCAATCTATTCAAAACTCACGATCATATGTTTAAGAATTCAACGACCACGCGAGGTGAAAAAAAAAACATTTTTTTCATCCGAAACGATTTTTTTTCTAGCCTATCATTACAAGAAGGACTAGTAGGGTTACCTATCTTCGTTTTCAGGAGCGGTCCCCTTCCACCCTGTATATATTCAGGCATTTAAAAAAAACATTTATTTTATTTTATTATACCTAATTATTTATTTTTTGTTTGAACATGTTATGTAATCCGTAGTATTGTTGTAGACACTTTTAATATTAATAACATCTACAAAACATCAATCACCGTATTTGTTATCTTAGCCGTGGCTATAACAACAACCATCGCGGAGAACGTTTGAAGCGCATTGTCTCTATAATGTATAGCTTTTAATTAATCTGTATCTATAAACAGGCTATCTTAAACATTAAAATTTGGGAACCCACCTGCTGGTTTTTTGTAATCGAATTACTGGTTCCTTAGTTGAGCGTGTTCAAACAAACAAACAAACTCTTTTTTATTATAGGAGTAATGTAGAGTATATAAAATATAGACTATTATTTTCTAAATTTACAATACAGAAGTAATTCCTACTCCTTACTTATTAAAAAGGTCTCTGCCTGCAGTAGCTACGTGGAGCGAGTTTCTCCCTTCCCTCGAATGTGGTTGAAGGGTGTGATGGCTTTAGTAGTTAACTCGTGATCGGGTGCCTGCTTGTGGAATCTGGTCCAACTATTTCTGTTCTTTTTGTTTTTTGTTAATCTTAACGTCTTTTTAATCTTAACTTCTTTTTAATTCTTAGGTATTTAACTTTTAAAAAATGAATCTTTACTCAAAGGGCATCTCACTGGAGCTAATATGGATTAATCATGTATCCAATAATATTTAAGAAAATATATAATTTCAAAAAAATTACAAGACCGCTGAGTTTCTTGCCGGATCTTCTCAGTTTGTGGCGGCTTTCCGATCCGGTAGTAGATTAATTAAAAAAATATATATAAAATTGACAATAGTAAGTGCCCTTATAGGGCTATGCATAATAAATAATTTGATTTTATTTGATTTGACACCTTTCAGTGTTATCAAAATATTTTCTGTACCTCTGTACATAAATATTTTAATGAAATAAGAACACAAATGCACAGTAAAATTTTCATTATATTTCTTCAAGATTTCTCTAATCATTTTATTTATAGATACTCCTACTAACTCGAACAATGTTTAAGTAATAAAGTAATATAATTAAAATGATTTTGATAATATTGCAATTCATAGACATAATTTACATGTCAAAAGTTGTGCTGTGCAAATATAAATAAAATCGGCCAAGTGCGGCTTGTACTCGAGCACGAAGGGTTCCGTAAAACTAAAAAAAACAGTTTTGTTGTATAGGAGCCCCCCTTAAATATTTATTTTATTTTATTTTTAGTATTTGTTATTATAGAGGCAATAGAAATATGTCATCTGTGAAAATTTCAACTGTCTAGCTAGACGGACGGACGGACGGACAGCGAAGTCTCAGCAATAGAGTACCCGTTTTTGGGTACGGAACCCTAAAAAAATAATAAAATTAGAAGTCCTGGAAATTGATCGCAGCGCCACCAACGCAATTATAAGTTATTCTTTTTTGTTCTTTCGATTTTCAGCGTCAAAAACAGGGGTTTCTAATAAGAAAAAAGTTAACCTTGGAATAATCTCAAAATAGACGTTCAAGGTCAATTTTAAGGTCATCGTACTTTTTCATATCTCGATTTAATCATCTGTTTTCAAGATCTTCAGTGTGTTTCCATACCTTTTTCTCACTCTGAATATATTTCTGAATAATATTTTAATCTGTCTCAGTACATAGAAATAGAACACCATTCATAAATTAAACCATACCAAAATAACGTTGAAAATATATATATATTTTTTTATAACAAACAATATCTCATTGTCATAATGGAAATAGCAACAGTTTACGATATTTTAATGTGTTCTGCTATGATGCATATGTGTATCTATTTCAGAATGTAAACATTTAAACTGTTCCGCATGCTTGCCTGGATTGATACAGGAAAAAATTACAATGGAAAAAGTGAGTAATACGAATTGATTTGTTACTATGATATAATAATAATAAGTTTAATCCCAATACCCGCTGCTTTATTAAATAGATTATGTGTAACCTTTCTCGTGTGGTGATGGAGTAAGAATACTATTCACCACCCCATATCTTACCCGTGGGTGATCGTAAGAGACGACTAAGGGATATAAAACGTATATAACATTTATGAAACAATACACACACACACATATGTTTCTTTATTGTTGCTTATTTTATATCTACCTACTGTATTAATTACTCCATATTTAATTATTATAAAAATTTGTCTTGTATAGTGGGGGAGGACATTGGTTCCTGCAACACAGTTTGTAACTACAGTAGAAGCCAGAGATCCCCATATTTCTTTTGTAATAATCATATGGTAATATCAGTCAGTCATCAGTCCTCCCGTGACCATGATCACTGTAAAGTGTTCGAAACGTCGGGAAATTATAAATCAAATACAAACGCGATAGAATCCGTAAAAGTAGTTTTATTTCAAACTAGCTTCTGCCCACGGCGTCGCCCGCGTAAAAGGTTACTTTCCTAAAGTTTTTGATCCCCTATTTTTATTTTTGACCGTCTGTAATACAGTGCAACGGTATTACAATACTCAGGGTTGGAACTTCATTACTGGACTGCTAGATGGCATTGAAGAAGCTAGATTTTGAGATTTTTTGACAAACAATTTTTTTATTTTTCATATAAAAATTTTGATTTTTTTAATAAAAAGTATCCTATGTTACTTTTAATACCTCCAAGAATATGTGTACAATGTTTCATGATGATCGGTTGAGTAGTTTTAGCGTGAAAGCGTAACAAACAAACTTACATTCACATTTATATATTAGTAGGGATAGGGATGTGTAATACTCGCGTAAACATTAGAAGTCATTACATATGGTAATAATTAAATTTAAAAAAATGAATGTGAAGGTAAACCTGAAACGAAACCCTTTACCAACATGTCTGTCCAGCGTGGTTGTAGTAGGTTAATTGCCCTCCCATTTAGAGGAGGCTCGAGCCTAACAGTGGGACGTGTGTGAGTTGATATGAGATGATGAACCTTTTTTTTTTGCTTGTAATTTATATGTTTGTGTGTGTGTTTGTTTACTCTTTTTTTTTAATATTCTATTTAAAGATGTATAAAATATGAAAGAAATAAATATACAAAGAATAATTATAATAATTTATTGCCTTTTCAAACGATAGTCACTTATGCCCATTTTCACCAGCAACTCTTAAAGATTAATTAAAACTTAAAACAATATACATAGTTTATGACTATGATTGTTACGTGTCATCTATATCTTTGGTGTTACATAAAATTTTAATTATATTTAATATTTAACATTTAGGAGTTGTGGATGAAAATGGACGTTAAAATAGTAATAGGGTTAGTAAGCATGAAATCTCGGGTTCCAAAACCTTGACACGCCTCTTCAACTATTCCAACGGATTTTCGTTTATATATTAAATCTTAAATTAATATTTGTTTATTTGTATTTCTAATTATTTGCTTTAAAGGAAAATATTGTGCTGACCGCGTATTAGAAAGTAAAAAAAAAAAAGTATGTTAAATGCCTCGGAGAGTACTTTTAGTCCGGTCAAATTAGACCAAAAAATAAGAGTAAAGCTACATTAATTCCCAACAAGTTGAAAATCAGTAACATTGTTTAAAATATGATTAAAAATAAAATTTGAAAGTTCCTCATCTTTTCCCGTGTATGGAAAAAAAAATATTCAAGGTCAAAGGTCAAAAAAATGAGTTTTTCGCGATTTTCAGCAAAATGGTAAGTTTTATAATAAAATACTTCTGACAAAAATTGTAGATCATAAAATTATCTATAAAAAATGTATCAATACTTTTGAATTTTCAAATTATATTTTTAATCATATTTTAAACAATCTTACTGATTTTCAGCTTGTTGGACATTTATGTAGCTTCGAATGTCTAAATTGACCGGACTAGTTAAGACTTAAAATATTTGTAATTACCTAACGTGAAGTTTTCACTTGAAAAAAAAAGGGTATCATTATTCGATAGACTATAAAAATGAATCCAACTATCTGTAATGATGAATGTTATTGCCTAGTTTCCTGGTATCGTTCTTGGTGGATGCCCGTGGAGGTGCACTGCGTGGCTGCCGCGGTGGTGGAGTGCGTGTCATCGTACCACCACTTTCTGCTCAACAGCCTACAAGAATCACTTGCAGGTTTGTCATATAAAAGAAATTAATACAATGATATCTCTAAAATATTTTGGTAAACTAAAATTTAATTAATTTTTATTTTGTAACGGGGAACTTTTGTTTAAGTTTTACTTACAGTCATGAATAACTTTGCCACTTTTTTTTTTAATGCCTATGGCGGTAAACGAGCAAGCACCAACCTGATGGTAAGTGTTACTCCCGCCCATGGACCTTTGCAATACTAAGAGTATAAGCTAGGTCACTGCCTACCAATACAAACCCCAAACCCACCCAGTTGGATTGGTTGATTTGAAGTGATACTATCTACATATATATCTTAGTTCTATTTTACGACACTGGCCGACGATGTAGGTGTGATAACTTTATGTATATTCTCACAACAAAATCACATAACACTTTTGTTAATAGGACCACGCTGTTGACAGTTCGCTGTTGTCCACACTCTCCCAAAGCGATCTTTGGTCGACGTCTGAGTTATGGCACTGTGCTATTGCGCTTCGTTCGGTAAGCGAGAGAGTCTGAAGGCCAACTGGGTGGGTTTGTGGCTTATATTGGTAGACAACAGCCTGGCTATATTCCTGGTATAGCGACGGTCCATGGACGGTAGTGACACTTACCATTAAGTGTGCTGCTTGCTCGTTTGCCACTAAAAGAAATAAAAAAAAAGTTTAAAGGATGTAAATAGAAATCGCCCCCCGTGTGATCAGACCATTCCCTGAAACAAATAGCGCGTGCTAAGCCCTTGTGGAAAGGTATCAAAATTCAGCACCACCTTATAATAATTTACAATGTTTTGTTTGTATATATTATATTATAGATATTTGAAACCATCCCGAATCAACCATATGCCACCATTGATGGAAGGAGAAGCACTTGCAGCTCGGGTACTCGAGATGGGACCTGTCTCTGCCAAATTTTTAGGGTATGTATAAAAAAATAATCGTCATAATAACTTATACTTAATAAACTATTATTAATAATGTTAATTGAGTCAATGTTATATTAATCAACGTAGCATGAAGAATTAGCATATCTGTTGGCAATGGGCAATCCACAATGCTCGACTAACTGATAACCCCTTTTTTTTATACGGTGAACTATGGATTCGTCTCGCTCCGCCAAATCGGTCTGGGGTGACGGAAGAGGCGGCGCGTGACCCCATAGACCCACCTTGCAACTCCTCTCTTCGCCGAGCGAGTGGGCCACCGGTACCCGATCTTTGTCTTCAGTGGAACTGATAACCTCTAGTGAAGAAAAGTTTTTGAGTGTCGATCGCGTTTAGTACACAGTGTGAGACAGGCGCCCACCTGGTGTTCTAATGATTTGATGAAAGTCAAAATGTGGCCTTCCTATAAATGAATAATTTACATAATATAAACGAATATTACACATTTGAAATACAATTATTTTTACGCATACTATCGCGTTTGTATTTGATTTTTAATTTCCCAACATGTTGAACATTTTACAGCATTCATGGTCACGAGAGGACTGAGTTCATTAACGTCGAATGATTCACGTTTAACTTTGATGATAAAAAAAAATAGCTTAAACATAAGCTTTCCAAAAGCTTTAATATACTTACTAAAAAGCAATAATAAGAATATTTCAAATATTCATTGCATTCTTTGAGCCATAGATAATTACATTGTAAGAGAAAATACTCAAAATAAATACTAATAAAATCGCAGACAAATTTTTAATAATAGATTCGTTCGTTTCGTTTATAGAGAAACTGGAAGAAATTTTCTCTCAATTTCCCAATAATATATAGGGTTTAATGACTGCACGAATGACATAAAGGTGTAAATACTGACCCCCATGTCGAGTACAGTAGGTTCAAGATCTTCACAAGATAATTTCTAATGTTTACGCAAGTTATTATTACAGATCTGAAATAAAACTACTTTTACGTATTCTATCGCGTTTGTATTTGATTAAAAGTAGTTTTATTCCAAATCTGCACATGATAATTTTTATATCGTCTACAAATTCTAATTCTGAATCTGGATGTTGTTTGTCGCAACTAATTACAAATTTTTAAAAGCCTACACACTACAAGAATTTATTTCTTATTATTTTACAGACCAGTGATATTAGAAGTTCCCCATTACGCTTCATTGCGAGGGAAAGAGCGTGAGATCGTGATACTAAGATCAGACAATGGAACCAGTTGGAGGGAACACAACGCGGATGCCACAGACGATGTTGTGCAGGATATCCTGCATGAAACTCTCGAGATCGAAGGTAAGTCAACTTAAAGTAGGATGCTGATAATTTTCTGCCTTCAGCCACAATTGATCTGCTCGTCCATGGTAGTATCAAACTTTAGCTGAAAATTGATGCCTTAATATCAACAACTTGCTATTGCACTTCGTTCGGCGAGCGAATAAGCCGAAGATCCAAACCTTATATGTTAATTATGGTGTCTCTTATAGTAGCGATCTGTCTGTGTCACTGAGATTGCAGAGTTTTATAAGAGGCAGCACTTATTATCAAGTGGACTACTTACTTACCAGCCTTATAAATCAATATAAAAAGTAATATTAATGCAGGCTATGATTAAGGTCAAAGTCTGATGGAGTTCTGATGGACTTCTATGAAGTTAAAAGTTAATAAATAAAGGAAAATTAAAGATAAAAATAACAATTAGTTTATTAATAACTAACTAGTTTACTAATACACGTAAGTTATCGGGTAGACCTAATAAATATTAAGAGAATGTATATATAAGTATATTATTTAGAAATTAATAAAAAAAGTTAAGATTCACAGAAGAATGATATCTAAACTATGAACAGATAAAAAGGATTGCATTTTTATTTTATTCCATAAGACGCACTCTCGCAAAAAATCGACGTCTCAGTAGCGTGCCTGATCGCCCCAATTGGGTGGTCAGCTGGGACGGAACCGTCACCTTCACGCAGCGGCATTCCCCGTCCTTGTCTCTTAAGGATAGGGGCGAGGAATTTGTCGCGGCGGAGTGGGGGGAGGTCACACTCTACAGCGTCTACCTCTCCCCTAATAGGAACGTGGTCAATTTCGGGGCCTCCCTCACCAACTTGGAGACCTCGATACGGCGATTGGCACCGGGCCTCCTGGTCCTGGGGGACTTCAACGCCAAATCTATGGCGTGAGGATCCCCTACGACGGACGATCGCGGGCGGGCGATTGTTGAGTAGGCGGCTTTCACTAGGCCTCTGTGTCCTTAACAGAGGCTCAGTGAACACGTGTGTGCGGCAGCGGGGTGGGCCGATAGTGGACTTGTCGTTCGCTAGCCCCGCTTTTGCACCACGAGTGAGGAACTGCCCCCCCCCTCACCGAGACCCTCCAGCCTGACCTCCTTCATAGGGTGGTCGAAGAGCTGTTCCCGCGGCAGTCGGAACACACGCCCCCGGTCATGGCTTCGCCAGATCACGACCGGGAGGCCGATGAGAACGTTCCGCCCGTGACGGAGTCAGAAGTGGGGGCGGCTGTGGCGAAGATTCGTTCCGCCACAACGGCCCCCGGCCCGAACGGAATACGAGTCCGGGTGTTGACGTTGCTCCTCAAGCATCTGGAACCTCGCCTCAGGCGACTGTACAACGCTTGTTTGGCGTCTGGACAGTTCCCTGAGTACTGGAAGGAGGGGAGGTTGGTTCTCCTGCCAAAGCCGGGACGGCCCCCGGATTCGCCGTCGGCCTACAGGCCCATCGTGCTTCTGGACGATGTGGCTAAGCTGCTGGAGCGTGTCCTCGCTGCAAGCATCGTCCGGCACCTGGATGAGGTGGGGCCCGACCTGTCGGACGCTCGATTCGGCTTTCGAAGGGGGCGTTCGACCATCGGGGCCCTGCTACGCCTGAGGGAGACGTACGCGGAGGCTGACGCCAGCGGAGGAATGCTGTTGGCGGTGTCGTTGGACATCGCCAATGCATTCAATAGTCTGCCATTCAGCTGCATCAGAGAGGCGCTCCGATTCCATGGAGTGCCCTTGTACCTGAGGCGGCTGGTGGCAGACTATTTGGAGGGGCGCAGTGTCCTCTGCGCGAGTCCCGCAGGGGACATTATGCGGACGCCCATATCGTGTGGTGTTCCGCAGGGGTCGGTGTTGGGGCCGACTCTGTGAGGCATCGATTACGACTGGGCGTTGAGAGGAAGTCTGCCCCCCGGGCTCAGCGTGATATGCTAAAGGAGATGATCAAGCGAATCGAGGCGCTGCGCGCTGGAGCTCAGGTTAGCCCTAAATAAGACGGAGGCCCTTCTATTCCATGGGCCCCGCGTAAGGCTGCCTATCGGCGCCTCATTAGTCGTCAACTCCATCCACATCAGTACCCAGGCCCATATGAAATATTTGGGCCTGGTGCTCGACGGGCGTTGGTGCTTCCGGGAGCATTTCCGCAGGATTGCTCCCCGGCTGGTCGGCGTCCGCCCTATCGCGGCTCATGCCGAACGTGGGTGGACCCAGTTTCGAGGGCCGGCGGCTGTATGCGGGGGTGATCCGCTCATTGGCCATGTACGGCGCACCTGTGTAGGCGAAGTCTCTGACCGTCCAGCTCAGGGCTTTTCTGTGGCGCCCACAGGGAGCCATGGCGGTCAGAGCCATCCGTGGATACCACACGGTGTCGACCGAGGCGGCATATGCATTGGCCGGAACACCCCCATGGGACCTAGAGGCGGAAATGCTCTCCGACCTCTACCGGCGGTTTCATTTAGCACGCGACGAAGGTGGCTCCCTATCGCTTAGCGAGATAACCACCTGAAGCGAGGAAGCCCGCCGGGACGTAATCTCCCGTTGGGTTACGTGGCTGGAGAGGCCTAGACACGATGTTGTTACCGTTGAGGCCCTCCGGCCCGTACTGATGGAATGGATGGAGCGGCGGCACGGAGTCCTCTCCTTCCGGTTGGCGCAGGTCATGTCGGGGCACGGCTGCTTCGCTCGCACGGCGAAGAGAGGTGTTTGCAGGGTGGGTCTATGGAGTTGCGCGCCGCATCTTCCGTCGCCCCGGACCGATTTGGCGGGACGCAACCACGACCATAGTCCACCGCAAAAAAAAAAAAAAAAGGGCGGATCTTGGTTGGTAGGCAGTGGCCTAGCTATGCTCCTGATATTACAAAGGTCCATAAGCAATAAATAAAAATGAATTTAACTGCAATGCTAAAATCATATTAAAAATATGCTTGGAATGTTATTAACGAATTATCAGAAAATTTAAATAATGCCAGCACAAATATACTTCATATCAGAGCAATAGCTTTTTACTCATTTTATCTAAACACGTTTTTTTTTCCCTAACAGAAACAAGCGAGGACGAGAAAGGATGGGATGCCCCTCGAGTTATCAGAATTCTGACTCATGATTTTCCACAGTATTTTGCTGTCATATCGCGTATCCGACAGGAAGTGCATGCTATTGGACCTGAAGGTTAGTATAAAAATATATGAAACTGCCAACCCTATTCTTCTTGTTTATCAAAGTCTTGACTTCGAACTTAAATTCATAATTGATACTATTAAATAATTAATTTAATTAAAATAATTAGAAAAGATTAGTAAAAATATAAAAATATTAAGGTAATATATAATAAGTAAAATAACATTTCTTTTTTCAAAATCTTCCAGGTGGTATGGTATCCAGTTCCGTGGTTCCGCAAGTGCAAGCCGTATTTCCTCAAGGTGCATTGACCAAGAAAATCAAAGTTGGCCTACAGGTAAATCTTTTCAAGCCAAGAAAGGGAGTCAAAGATAAAAATCTCAAAAAGATCACCGTCAATAATGTTTCAAAGAAAAAACGTTTCTCACTAATTTGGTAGTAAATTTATACACAATATTAGTCTAGCATTAATATTAATTCAATTCATATGCAAAATTAATTATAATATTTAATTAAAATACGATTTACTTAAGAAAGGTGAATATTATTCAAAATTTACTCGAATATATTTTCTTACTGACAAAGTCAGCTCACCTGAAATGTACACGAATATTTTAAAATAACATTAGATTATAAGAAATTAATTTATTTTCACAATTTTCGCTAGTAAGTGTATGAATGTGTTCATTACTTTATCTATAAGTTCTTTATGTTCATTATAAAGTTAGGTAGTCTTTGTACGTAGGTATTATTAGATTTGGAGAAAATATTCTCTGAATAAGTAGAGGACTCTAAAACAATCCTATAAATAGAGAGGACCTTGGGGTCACATGTATTTAATAGTTTTAAAATCTTCACAGATTATATGAAACTGTGCCTCATTCTAACTTTTATCCTTACGAGTTCATATTTAAAAATTGATGTGTAGAATTAGAATTAAAGAATTTTAGGGCACACTTGTAGTCTTTCTAAAATCATTTAAAATACTTTTATTAAGCTATTATTTTACTATATATATATATATATATATATATATATATATATATATATATATATATATATATATTATTTTACTAGTATAAAATTTTACATAGAAACTTAAATCCAAATATAATTTGACGTAGTGCGCACAAAAATAAAGCATTGTTATGATAGAGAGTTAGTAAAGTCTAGAAAAATAGTTTACAATTTTGAATAAAATACATGATTAACTTTGCTGTTTCATCGGTCAATAACCGTATTTTAATATCACTATTTCTCTCTCTTTGGTTTGAGCATTAAAACATGTTTGCAATAGGATTTTATTAAGATAACGCGCATTACTATATATGATTATAACTATGCCTGATGCTGTATATAATAGAAAACTGCTTGAAAACTGCAGATAAAATTATTATTTACAAAAAAATTATCGTAATAGCTTTATAAGATTCAAGAACACATCATAATTTGTCAAGCATTTTCCATATTACAACTAAAGTACAAATTGAATGCCAAAATTTTTTTAACAAAGTACATATTAATTTGTACAAAAAAAATTTAATGCGAGGAGTCCGTTTTTAAACTATTTTATTATAAAGTTAAGGATCTTAATAAGTTCTTTTATTATTATGCATCATAACATATCGTAGTCATATTTGCAAAATTAATATATAATCATTTAAATATAAGTTATAATAATATACGTGATTAATACAATAAATTTTAGTCTTTTAACTATTTCATCAAAATTAACGAAATTTTAACACTCATTTATTTAATAATTTTGTATTATTTAAATGTTTTTTTAATGAATAATTTATATTAATTGGTTTTTATTATCTATTCATTTAGTATTTATGATGAAATATTTCATTAACTTAATTATTTTTTTAGACCTATCATACTCAAAAAAAAAGTCTACAATAAACTTAGTCGTTAAAATATAAACTTATCGAAGTGAAATTCATGTCAAATCCAATAAAATATATAAAATATATTATATATTTTCTATCAATCAAACAATTATATTATATATCAAGAAAATATATTAAATATTCAAAATTTTTAGTCAAAAGTGAAAAAATAAGTAGTGGGCAGACAGTCCTGTAAGAACTCAGATATTTATAGATCTTCACCATTTTAACGTGTATGCCATTTTAATAGCTTTTATTAATAATAATCTCACCTATACAAATTATACTGACGTCTCTCTATTACATACATACATACATATCATCACGCTATATCCCTTGCAGGGTAGGCAGAAGGAACAGAGTGCCAGAGAACTCTATCCTTGCATACTTCACTCGCTTCCTCAATATTCATAATTCTCTTCATACACGCTCGCGAGTCTCGGTCTCCTACAGTCCTCGGTGCCTACATCCTTCCACTTTCGCATTGTATATCTTTTTAACCAGACGTTCGTTCGTACTCTATTCAAAAAAAATAAAAACCTTTGTAAGTATGATATTCAAAGTCTTTGCCGATAAAGTACGAAATATAATTGAAATCGTTGTAAATATGTGTTTTAATTTAAAATCTTAAAGAAAAAGTATTATTAAATATTATATTAGTCACAGCAAACTTTAAACCTAGTGAATTTACACGTTTCGTTAAAAATAAGAAAAAAAATTAACAGATTCTATCGCGTTTGTACCTATTGGATTTCTAATTTTTCGATGTTTCGAACACTTTACAGCGTTTATGGACACGGGAGGGCTAAGGTGTCTTACATCTAATACCTCATCGTTATTACAGAGTTTATCATAAATAAAATAAAATAATAAATGGTCGTAAACAATATAACCGACCACGTACCGGACCGACGACGCAGTGTAGGACGCCTCTCAACTAGGTGGACAGACGATCTGGTGAAAGTTCCCGGACGTCGTTGGGTGCAAGCGGCACAGGACCGCACTCTGCGGCGTAGCATGAGGGTGGCCTACGTCCAACGGTGGCCAGCGATAAGCTGAAATGATGATGAATGATGAAACAATATAAAATTTTATATATAAAATGTATTTTTTTTATACTGGCAATAAATTTGTATTAAAAATGTAGGTAATTTAATAACTGTTACTGTAGACGGTAGATATAAATATCTGTAATAACGATGACTTGTTGGACGTGAGAGCCTTAGTCTTGTCGTGACTATGAATGCTGTAAAGTATTCGAAACGTTAGATAGAATTCATAAAAATAATTGCGTAAACACCAGATATCGTTATAAGAAAAATAAAGTTATATTATTTCACAGATATTTTAGTGTAAGAAGCGCCCAAATTTAACATAATGTGTATAGTATAAAAACGATCTAAGTCATGCTCTGGTGATTTAAAATAAAGCACTAAATCGTTTCACTTCATTTTTCGATATTCATAAATTCGATATTAACCCACCCTCATTTTTCGATATTAATTATTTCGCTATTAACCCACCCTCATTTTTCGATATTAATTATTTTGATAATCAACCCACCCTCATTTTTCGATATTAATTATTTTGATATTAACCCACGCTCATTTTTCGATATTAATTATTCCTTCTTTTGTTTAAAACTTATTAAAATTGTTATTATTAAATCAAATTATTTTGATGAAATAGATAATTTTACTATTAATAGTAAGTCAATACGTTACTCCTATAGAAAATAATGTCATATACCCAATAAATTTAGAAATTTATTTAATTACCATGTAGACGAAATAATCAATAAATCATTAATAATAAAAAATTGTTTTCAATTTTGGGCAAAAATTGAATTCTATGAAATCACATTAAAATTTAAAAAAAAAATTAGGTATTCTCACACAGCTCTTTTTTTTACTAGTAAAATTTTTCTCTAGTTGGTCTTTAGGCTGCATAAGAGCATGATTTCAAAATGTTATTTTTAAAAAATAATAATTATATATTTTATATGAGTGAATATGTAAAATTATATTATAATTAGTTATAAAAGTGTGTGTATTATTATTATTAGATGTATTTAAACGACCGGAGTGACGTAATATATGTATATAATATTATTAAGATTTTGCTAAATTTATTGGGTAATGTTTGTTATATTTGCTTTTAAATTGAAATGTCAAATGAATTGTTATGCTAATTTATAATTTATTTCCTAAAGACCAAACGTGAGAGTTGCATGATGTATATAAATTATTTCTTTTTGCTATATTGTTTAAGCTTCATGATGTCAGAGTGTGGCTGCGTTATTAATTTTAAGTGCATGTGTGAGAAATTGTTGAACGACTGATTAATAAACAATCGTTCAATTTAATTTTCCAAATGCTTTTCTTGTGATTTCATAATGTTCATATTTGCTTAGTATTGCACCGACTGCTCTATGCCATTTACCCACCAATTTATTTTTATAAATATAGAAATGGTTAACGCTAATAACTGATGGTTAAATGTTAATAATTTTATATGGCAACACTCTACAAAATATTACTGCTTTTGTTTTATTCTTAAAAGGTAAGTACAAATTTTGAATTTAATAATCACACGCTGCCTTTTTCATGATAACACTCGCATGAAGCTTTGGCAACGATTACGTTTGGTCTTTGTAATTTTAGAAAAAAATATAGCTGTTAAATGTTAAAACCAGATACTTTTTATGATCTTCATGATCATCAAAAACTAAAAAAACTTCCAATCAAATCTTTACAGGCGCAAATAATAGATTCGGAACTAACAGCTAAACTACTTGGACGAGGAGTAGCTGTGTCACCTGTGGTAACAGTAGAACCAAGAAGAAGGAAATTCCATAAAGCTATCACCTTGAGTATGCCAGCACCCAGACCTCATACCCAGGGTATGACAAACCAGTACAGCACATCATCAGCACCGACGCTAAGACTTCTATGTTCCATATCAGGTACAATTAAAATAATTCGCTTCTATTTTATACGCAAATCTGATTCATTACTGGAATATTTTTGACACAATTCTAAATCAACTTTAGATTTCTAATGAGACTTTCATTTACCTTAATCATCATCAACTTGCTCTTATCCCAATTTATTTGGGGTCGACGCAATATGTCTTCTCCTTCCATACAACTCTATCAGACGTCATCTCTGTAGTCACTCCTTGTCTATCCATGTCATGTTTCACGCAGTCCATCCATCTTTTCTTCGGTCTTCCCTTACCCCTTAAGCCTTAACATTCATACTTAAAACTTTCCTCACAACATTACTTTCATCCCGTCTCATCACATGTCCATACCATGTCAATCTTTTACTCCTTAACTTTTCCGTCACTGGCGCAACTTTCAAACTTCCTCTTATATGTTCATTTCTTATTTTATCCATTCTTGTCACACCACACATCTATCTCAACATTCATTTACCTTAATATCATGTAAATAAATATATATTACCGTATCTCCAAAATTATTTTACTATTAATAATACATATTCCAGTAATGATCAGAGAAACGCAATGTGTTGCAATGGAGTATGGCTTGTATTTGCTATCTTGACGATAAAATGCTTTTGCTATGAGAAAGGTAAGTGTGCCTAACGTTAGGTATACTGCTTACAAATAGTATCAACATATAGTTTAGTATTTATCAACGATTATTGATGACAAATCAATTAAAAATTCATAGAAAGACAAAATAGTTAAAACAAGTACTGATTCAGACAATAATGGCATATAAGTCCTATGTATTGGTACTGTATTTTGCTTATAAATTAGCTTATTAAATACAAAAAATAATCGTGTTAATAGCACCAATATTCCATTACGACACATTGGTAATAGTGGAGATACAAATACAGATATTATAGTCAATTCAATTTGTAGGTACAATTATAGTTACTACATAAAATTCTTAGAATATAGATTTTGAATTTTTTATAAACTTTTAATAGAGTATTGATAGATAAATCAGAAATTCTACTAGTTTTGATATTAAATTATTATAAATATTGGTTAGTGTAGTTCAAAAATATTATGGGTACAAACTCCCCATTTTATAGACAAAGGGATGAGCATGATATTAAGATATAGTGTAGTGTTTTGTATATCATTTCATCTTAAACTATCATACGTAAGAAAGGGAAAGAATATATCAAATGATAAGAGAGCAAACCGCTTATAGCAAATACACAAGCAGCTACAGGGATAAGTGTCCTTGTGTTTTCGTTCTGTGCGTGTCTACATTGTCTTTGTTCTCGTGTTTGTGTATGTTGCACGCTCACCGTGTGTGGCGCTAAATAATGTGCTGTCATCTATCGGCGCGCACCAACAGGGGTATTTCGCAAAAGATCTCTCGAAGGTAAAAATATTAGAAATATTATAACAACAAAACCAAATCAAAATATCGGTTTAAGTTCGATTTTCAATATAATTATTTTTTTTTAATTATTTTATTTGTCTAAATACTCTCTAAAATTGTTTTCTTGGTATTTTTTTTTGTCATAAATCATTATTTTTTTCGATATCTATACTCCGTATAGCAGTTTGTCTGCTTTTGAGTATAAATATTAATTAAATACATTATTTTCCCTCTACCACTTTTTGAATGCTTTACCATATCTTGCTTCTCATACATTCTTCCTCTATGCACGGGCTGAAAATTTTACGCTTTATTAAACCACGTTCACAACGTACATAAACATTTAAAAAAAAAACCTGGGGATATCAAGAGTTTGCACTGCGATATATTCACAAAAATATATTGGTTTAGAATCAATGTAAAATCTTAAAGGATTGCTACTGTATTGGCACACTGTCTTAAATAAACATACTAAATATCTGTTTTTCTCTAGATTAAGCCTAAAAATAATACAAAATCGGTGATATTACCATATTCATTTTCATGATCATTCGATGTCAATGTTCCCTTTTTGTTACTTTGCTTATAATATTCAGAGATTTATTTCCAAAACGGCCTATCAGTTCTGTTTCACATCATCTTCTCTTGTTTTGTATTATTCCTTTTCTCGTCATTGTTTCACTGGACACTTATTTATTTTCATGATATAATTTCGTACGAATTGGATTTTGGTTTTATTTCAGTGAATGTCCTTCGAGAGATCTGTTTTCCCGAAAACCTGAAAAGCAATTTTAGTAATTAGTTTTTTTGATAAATTAGATTTCATTTTCATTTTTTAAGATACAACGGCACTATATGTAAGAAACAGGCGATACTTCACAGTGTGCCCATAATAGACACATTTTCATTTTAAAATTAAAAAATACAATGGTAGGTTTATTGATTTGTTTATTTGTGTGATGTGTTTGTCTTTGCTTGTTGTGTGTTTGCTATAGGCCGTTTTGGAAAACTTTAAGTTTATTTTTTTATTAATTTAATTATTATCTATCTTTCTGATTTCTAATCTTTCTTCTTCTACATAGGTTATTAAAAAAATCTCAATTAAGGTTATGATAGTAATTTAACAAAAGCTCTCTGAATTCTATACTTATGATATTACACTTGAAAGATAATTTCGAATATACTAGATAAGTGGTAGAAAAAAAATAGATTGTAATTTAAAAACTCTATACGTTATTATGTAGATCTTACATAAGCCTGCTTTGGCATGCATACTAATTTAGTATCATCATCACGGCAGTTGGAAAAATAGCGTTTTAGCCGCAAAATACTGCCTCTTAGCTTCCATCTAATCTGAGAGAGAAAACGCATTTAAAATTGTAGCGGTACTAAGTATAGCGTAGCATGTATTTAGTTAATATATATCTTATTGTTTATAAAATGATAATAATATAATAACAGGTGGAACGAATCGAGCTCATTGGGAAGATGTAACTGATAATACACCACTGACGTTTGTGAATGACTGCGTTTCATTTACTACAACAGTATCAGCCAGATATTGGCTAATTGATTGTCGACATGTTGAAGATGCAACGAAAATGGCAACTGAATTATATAGGTAAGTTATTAATTATATTCTTCGTTCTATCAATCGTGCTTGCTTAAATGGTGAAGCTCTGATATTCCAAAATAGTGATATGGTTGCACCATATCATAAAGTGATTTATTAATTAGCTAGTACGGGGCAGTAGTGAAAACCTATATCCGTGTGGTGAAGGAGTAAGAATACAATGGACACTATCACTTCCTTTACTATCATCGTCATCTCAGATCATGGGAATCGAACCCACGGCACTGGCACGGAATGTCGGTATCTTAACTACTACGCCATCAGTGCAGTCATAAATCATAAAATTTATTTCGTTTTCCTTTTAATTTACGGGATCTTCCATAGGGAAGATGTCCGGTCCTTTGGGAGGCTTACATGGGGATATGGATCCAACACGCAGAGGCCTTTGGAGAAATTTAATCTAAATATTGGGATGGGACACCAACCGATGACATTCCACGTCTGCACTTAACATACGTGGAATGCCAGCAGTAAGTGTAAAACTATTGTATGATGATGGTATCTAATATATGAAATATGGGAGTGGGTGTTTAGTGGACTGGTTCATCTTACATCTATGAATTTATAACTGTCGTCTGCCTTCAAACCCATGTTAAGAGCTGAACGGTGGCAGACGGTGACTCGCCAACTCACTGAATGGGCCCCCTAAATAGTCGCCACAGACACACAAGTCATACGGGCAACAGAGGGCAACATTGATGTAAGTGTCTAGGAGTGTCGAGCGGTGCGGCGCCGGTTTAACCATTGAGTCTGCGATAAACAAACTCATGGTTTCCCCGTAATTATGCCCTTGAAAATGACACTTCCACCCCCGAGCATATAGCTCTGGCGACCCCTGTCTGATCAGCTGTTTAAGGCAAGCCAGAGCTGAGAGTCCTTCGGGCACTCTTCGGTTTCCACTCTAGCCAGCCAATGAAGGCCAGCTGGAGACGAGTCCCTGATCGACTCTCTGGAGTATTCAGGACCGCAGTGTCGCCACTCACATTCAGCTCGCCACAAGCTGCCCTGCGGTTTATTGGCTTTCCTGTAAATCTTGTGATACATTTTTTTTTTATATCAAAAGAACTTAGGGAGCCAAATAATGTTCCTCCGAGTTTTGCGTTAGCCTCATGGTAAAGTAACGACTGGCCCAGAGCTATTTAAGTATTATTTCGTTTATTATTAAGCATGTCGTCGATTAAAAAGAAAAGTGACATTTGTCGAAAATTTTGAAAATTGGTGTTATTGTTTAAAATGTTTTATTATAGTTTGTATTTGAATAAAAATGGATGTGCGTGAAATGGAAATGCCATAATCTCCACGCTAGACAAGCGGATTGGCGATTGTTTTTATAAATTAACTCCTAGAGGCCATTATCTTAGTAATCTTTCAGCTGGCCTTCACCACGCCCATGGGAAAGATAGAATTATAGATATTATTTTCTTAAACAATCAGCACATCATAGATGATGACCATTATCATCATCATCATCATCATCATTCTCCTGCTCTTATTAAAGCTCAATTAGGGCGGACGACGACGCTATATCTACTCCTCATTCATCATAGATATTGCAAACGTTGCCTGCCTGACATTAACCTTCCTTGCGAATGTAATTGGTGGTCAGACGGCATCAGGCAGAGTTGGACTTGATCAATATAAATATTTCAGTCGTCTTAACCAGGTATTAATATATGTGCCCCGACGGTGAAAGCTGTCGGAGCGTCAACTCGAGAGGAACCCGCGAGAGTAAACCGCCGGGCGGGCCACCGAATACTAAGATCAGGTACCGGTGGCCCGCTCGCACGGCGAAGAAAGGAATTGGCATGGTGGGTCTATGAGGTCACAGGTCAGAGATTTGGCGGTACGAGACGCATCCATAGCCCACCGCAAGAAAAAAAGAGGTATTAATATATATTCTGCCGATTCTTGTTACTTCACCAATTTCTTTTTTTTGGTAACAGGGAAGCTATTCATGTACCTTTCATGGCTCGTTTTGTGGTATACGCTAAACGTACTGATGAGTGCCAGGCGCAGTTGCGTATGTTCTGCGTCACAGATGATAAGGAGGATAAGGCCTTGGAGCGAGTTGAACGGTTTATACAAGTGGCGAAAAGTAAAGATGTTGAGGTAAGCTTTATTAAATAAAGATCTTGAGTTTGATTCCTCGGGTGTTCGAATATGCCAACGAAGTCAAAGAATCAGTACCATTGCTTTTTTCTTTTTTTTTTGTGTTTAGTTGTTAGCCGCAGATGGCTTTGACAGTTTTACGCGGACTATTCTTTGACTTGCTCAATTAGCATTTTTTTACACCTCATAAATATTTTGGGGCCATAGAGCACTCTTTCATCATCCCAGATAATTCAGGCGAAGTGTTACCAGACTATAGCCTGGCGCAAAAAAGAGTAGACATAATGAATTTTTAGAGTTGTGTGTATTAAATTATTAATTACTAGCTTCTGCACGCGGCTTCGCCCGCGTAAAAGGTTATTTGCCTGAAGTTTTTCATCCCCTATTTTTATTTTACCCCTTAAGGGTAATTTTTTTACAAAATGTTAATGTTTTTACTTATATCTAATCAATAGCCTAAAAATAAGATTCAAACCTCTGGCTTTAAAAACGACGATACTTCCTTACAACTTTCCATCTCCCTTTACAACCTTTTTTTGTATCAAAAAGTAGCCTATGTCCTTTATCAGGCCCTAGACTATCTTTGTACCAAATTTCATTTAGATCGGTTCAGTAGTTTTGGCGTGAAAGAGCGACAGACAGTTTATAATATTAGTAAGGATTAATAAGGAAAGCCAGTACCACAAAGTTCTAAGATATAGTTTTAATATATGTTTTTCTAATATACATTAAAACAATATTTTTTATTATATTAGGTACTTGAAATTTTAATTATGTTCAGAACGTAAATCTTAATAATAATACTAACTGTTTTTCTAAAATTTCTTTATCTTTATGAAATTTATAAAAAATTTAACATGAGATCATCAATATATAAACTAGTAAAATTACAAATTACTATTTACAGGTTCACGAAGGTAAACCAGTTTACTTGGAATTCGGAGGCAACTTAGTACCCGTAGCCAAATCAGGAGAACAATTATCGATACCATTTCGTGCATTCCGAGAGAACCGCGTCGCGTTCCCGGTGATGATCAAAACGCAAGACTTAGAACCTATATGCAGATGCCAGTTTATGAGAGATCCGAAGGTACCGAAGGGAGAACCATCGCCAACACCTGTAAGTTTGTGTTCATAATTATCTCAACTCATATACATCATATTGTTAGGCTCAAGATAGTTATATAAGCATGTTTTAGCATACATCCATACACATACATATCATCACGCCATATCCCTTGCAGGGTAGGCAGAGAGAACAGAGTGCCAGAGAACTCTATCTCTGCATACTTCACTCGCTTCCTCAACATTCATAGTTCTCTTCATACACGCTCGGCGGTTTCGGAGACTCTTGACTCCACCTTCCTTCAGTACATGACCGATCTGGTCTAGGTAGGTTAGTCTCGGTCTCCCTCGGTACCTACATCCTTCCACTTTCGCATTGTATATCTTTTTAACCAGGCGTTCGTTTTAGCAACAGAAACCACGTTAATAATTTTTAGAATTTTCGCCTGTCTGTTTGTATGTTTTTATACGCATTACATAAAACTACCACTTGCAATAATTGAATGCAGTTTTTAACAATGTTTTAATAAAATAACAATGTATTTCAAAATAATAAACATCTAAGTGTAACCGTGTGAATATAATTAACTACCCCCTTTCTTACTCATCGCTGTCATAAATTACGACTAAGGGATACAATATGCAGATAACATCGATGCAAAGTAAGGAAAATTTGAAATAAAACCATTTATCAAACCATCTGACCAACGTAGCTTAGTAGGTTCAGAGAACCTATCATCTAAACAAAATCAGAAGAAGAAGAAATAATCAACGCAAGAAAAGCAGCTGCAACAAAAAGTAATACTATTGTTAATTTTATTTCTCTGCTTCAGATCGCTGTGCTGAATATAATGGTACCAGACGAGCTAATAGAGAGAATCTCACCGATCCCAACTGATACTGTTCCATTACGTACTGAAGAGCAGGAGTTAATCTGGAGACAAAGGCTCAGTGATCCAAGGTACTTTATCTATATTGCTTTTTATCATCAAAATTTAATTCATTCATGACTGTATAGGTAACCATGAATAGATGATCAAGTTAGGGACACTGTTGATCATAAGCCTCCCTAAGAACGGTTATTACCATTATCACCAGATTTAACAAGCAGGTAAATGATCACAATAAAAAATATACAAGTTTTTTACGTAGGGGAATGAATTTTTTACATAGGCCACTGACGACAAGTTCACGCTGCTCCGATGGCCGGTCCAACGACGAAGGCGAGGTTCACGGGTGGGTTACGGGTGTGCGTGCTTACGCCCCTCTGTCACCCCGGACGGAGTGGTCCGAAGAGTGCGCCGACCGTAGCCCACCCAAAAAAAAAATGGTAATGAATTTCTCTAACTGGAAGACTTCATTTGGATCTGAAATCGATTTTGTGTCATTAAAGGATTACATTGTATTTAGTTGCAAAATTTCTTTTTCAATTTTCAAAATTACGAATGTTACCATAATCAAATCTTTCCTTTTTTAAATATAACCCTACTCAAAGTTGAACAGCGCTATTTGAACACGATTAGCAGTTGCGATTGTAATTGCTATTAGAAAATTTTCAGGGAAACTTCATTCTCCTGATTTATACCTCAAGCTATTTTTATAATTCCCACGTGAGAATAAGAGGCAATATACCTATTACCACAAAGACAGGGATCTACTATACTATAATAACTAAATGGGTTGACATAAGATAGTTTTATAACATTTCCTTTTCTTGCACCGAGTTAACTTTCGTTGATGTCTTTATCGTCTCATAAGATTATTCTTATGAGATGATAAAGACAGCAACGAAGGTTCCGTTATCCACGGAACCTATTAATATTATAATATAAAAGATTATGAAGATATTTGGATGTTTGTTACTCAACACGCGTAAAACGTTGAACAGATTTGTATGAAAATTAGCATATAGATAGACCATTACCTGAACTAACACATACGATACTTTTTATCCCAGTAATGTGTTCCTGTGGGATAATATTTCAACATTGAAAAAGTTACATTTTACGCTGGCGAAGCCGCGGTCGGAAGCTAATATGACAATAATTCTCAACCTTCTTCTTCTTATTTTTATGTATTGGCAATCAGCTACTTAAATGAGCCATTGTTGCCAGTGTCGAGTTATAATTATCTTCAAGTTTTTAGTATCTTCAGATTAGTCATTGTCCGTCAGTAAGTCAAGTTGTCGCCATCAACAGTGCTATGGCCACACTGTTGATGGTATCTTGTGAGAGTTTTGGAGTTTTGGCGCGAATGTGGAAATGTCATGTCACGCTCTTGTATTATATTCATTTCTTTAGTGTTTTGTGGTGTTATATTGAATAATTTTGCTGATATTTTATGCAATATGGTACAGTTAAAGTGCTGAAGTGTAGTGAATATGGTATAATAGTGGTTTACGTGTATTTTCATATTTGTCCAAAATTCCCAAAGAAAATCATGATTAGGTTATCAGCGCCCGATTAATGGTAACGACTTGACTTACTGACAGACAATGACTATTAAGGCTACATAATATGAAGAAATGATGAACAATGTATGAAAAATAATTAAATAAGACTTGGCTGTATGGGCTTTGATCCCTTTGCCTGTCCGAATGGACGAACAGAACCAAAAAAAAAAAAAATATCTTGTGAGAATTTTGATGAAAAACGAAAACGTTGTAAAGCACTTTTATATGATATTCACAACATCTCAGCAGTTCCGTCGCATCACATTACATAAAATGCCACCAAAATTATCTAATATAACACGTTAAAACACTAAGATATCGAATATAATACAAGAGCACCACATGACGTTTTAGATTCCCGCCAAAAAACCTAACCTTTATTTTTAATCTATTATAGAGTGTTACAAAATATTAAAATGTTTTAGATTGGAAGATATATGCAATCTTCTTGGCAAAGATTGGGTGGCATTAGCTTATGAGCTCGGGGTCAGCGTAGCCACTGTCAATCAAATACAAGCAAAGAGAATCACGGCCCCAGAACAGGCTCAGCTTATGCTTAAGCTTTGGAAAACGCAATCTGGTACAAAAGCTCAAGGTAATACTTTATATAAGTTTTAGCTAAGAATTAACTAAAATTTTCGTCTATTAACGTTCGAAAACTATGAATGGATTATTGTGTTTGTCATAAAAACTGAGTGTTCATCATTTGATCATCATTTCTATACAAATAAATTCTGCTACGCCCGAGCTGCCATCAAAATGGGAGAGAAATTTATCGATTACCATATACCACGCTGATCACACTAGTTAGTAGACTTCGAGTTTTATATCTCTTGCATTGATGTCATCTTCATATCATATGCACCCACGGATAAGAAATGGAGTGATAAATTGTATTCTTACACCATCACCACACGGAACAATAATAATAATATCATAATACACGATAATAAATAACATATATTACATACAATACCTGATCATCTTACTACTATAATGAAGATCTTTGTTACTCAATCATGTCAGAATAATCATATATTAAATTTGACACATAAATATTTATGTATCAAATTTCATACATGACCATTATATGTCAATTTTCATAATGGCATAACTATTCAAACATTATCGTCTGGAATTGTTATGCCAGTGTTTGCTCCAATAAAATATACGGTTCCTGAGGTACTTATTTGATTCTCAAAATTACCTGAGGTCTGTGGAAAAGTAGACAATGTGCATCATCTTTTGGCGGAGTGTGTGCGAAATCAGAGAGAAAACAAATTGTTACAACACTTACCATAAATCGGTTAAACATATGTGTATTTACAGACTTACTGACTCAGCCAATGTCTCGTGAAGCTAAAATGATTTATAACTTAGTAAATATTTTAGATTATATAATATATTTTAAGTCTATGATGGGTCTGAATGAACTGCGTTCAAAAGACCTTATAAAAATAAAGATAAAAAAAATACCTTAAGACCAGGCGCAACTAGTAAATAATTAAACAAAAATCATAACATTATAACTCGTCTCATTCTTTCAGACAATTCATTAGAGCTCGCACTTTGTCGTATTGGTAGAGATGATATAATTGCTCCGCAATCAGAATTAACAAATGAACGTCGTATACAAAGAAATATATATCAAGAAAGACAAGCGTCTGAAGAGATTGAAGCATATAAAGGTAAGTGATTACACTGAAACTAAATTACTGCACTTATTATGACTTAGAAAAAATAAACACTTCTATATTGGGGGGTTCTTTTTTTATCTTCAACATTAATTATGAGTTCTGTAGTGGTCGGGCCACGCTCTTAATGATTTTCTGTCTTCAGCCGGATGCCAGTCTGGGGTAATATACACCCTCACAGAAAATCGACGTCTGAATAGTGGCAATATGCTGTTGGGTTCTGTTCGCTGAGCGAGAGAGGCGGAAGCCCAAATTTTTGGGTGGGTTGTGGATGGAAGACAACAGTTTAGCTGTACGCCTGGTATTGAAATGGTTCATGAGCGACAGTAATACCTACCATTAAAGGTGCTGCTTGCTCGTCTGCCACCATATGCAATAAAAAAAAATTTTAATATTATAATCATGTTATAACGAAGTAAGAAAGCAATGGTCACCATCCCTTCCTCCCCAGTGATTATCGTAAAAATCTTAGTGTGTGGTGGCGGAGTAAGAATACAATTCATCACCCCCGCTCTTGTCCATGGGTGATCGTAAGAAACGACTAAATTATATGATATGCATATAACATCTATGCAAGAGAAGGAAAACTCAACATAAGCCAACAAGTCTGACCAACGTGGCCTAGTTATTTCCCACCCATTGTGGAAGAGAACCGAGTCCAATAGTGGGCAATATATCAGCTGAGATGTTGATTACTTAGAGTAATATGTAAGTATATCCATATCAGATCAGTATCATTATAATCATCTCAACCCACATAAGTCCTAAGGTAACTCTAAATAATGGCTCTATTTTATATTAAAATTGCGGTAAAACTTATTCTAGTAAGTATTAAGTATGTGAATAATGATTAATAATATATCGTAGCTGAAGAAGACAATAAACTAAAGGATCGTATATATGACGAAGACGAGATTGCTGAAAATCGAGAATCGGAGCAAGATCAAGATGAAGCAAAGTATTCCCCTGAGGAGAAATCTATTGTGGAAAAGAGTGATATTGGAAGGACTCCGACGCCAAGCGAGGAAAGTGAAGAGGATGAAGGTATATAATTATCTAATGAAGCTAATTATCTTTTAATTATTTTGTAATATACAGCCTAGCCACTGAGCAAAAGCGTTTTCATAAATCATTAAAAAATAAATTGAACACTAATTGTTTTCTAAAATAAAGGTATACTTGAACGAAATGAGTAGTAATTATTATAATATTTTAGGCGAAATTAAGCGTAGTGTGGCAGAAAGGAAAGAACAAATAACTAGAAAATTAAGTCAAAGTAAAGTTCCTGCTTCTAAACAAAAGAAGGAGATACGTGAAGAAATTATTGAAATTAAAACTCAGATTAAACCAGATATCAAAAGGTTTCAGGATATTGAACAACAGGTAAGAAATAAAACGTCTTAAAATATTTTGAAAATAAGCAAGAAAATGTTATTTTTCACGAAAATATCTTTTTCAGGTACAGAAAGAACCAAAACTGGATAGGATTCGATCTAAAATTTCTCCTGAATCAATGGAAGAAGAAAAAGGGGTTGACGGGCAAAAAGAAGATATTATTATAGAGACAATGAAGGAAGAAGTAAAAGTAATAGAACGTCCTGTAGATCAATTTCGAAAGTTTGATCCGTTATCACCAGCTAAGCCTACTCCTAAACACTTACAAAGACATATGAGAAACGAATCTATGAGGTTCCCATCCGGAGACTTCTCTAACGTGACTATTACTCCAAGAAAGTCAATAGTTAGTGAATCTAGTGACAGTAAAGTAACAGATGTTAAAGACGTATTTAGTAAAGAAGCTATCTCACAGAAAGAGATTGTTACTTCACGCGTTGAAGAGAAATTAGATGATGGTAATAAATCACCTGATCTAGTTATGGAAGATGAAAAGGATATAGCTGAAGCACCACTAAAAGCAAAAATTAGTTCATTTGAGTCAAAAATGTCTAAAGAATTACCAATAGAGCCATTAAAAACTACGGTAAAATTAACAAAAGAAGCATTGAAAAAACATACTCTCGAACAGGATCAGGGGATTGAGTATACACAAGAATTTGTTAGAGAACAATCAAAACAAGTATCCAGTGTGGAGACTCACATTACTCATAAAGTTTCAGTAGAAACAGAAAAACATACATCTGTGAAATCAGTGAAAGAAACGATACAGCACTTTGATGCTAAGATAAAACAAGAAGATAAATCTAAACCTTTTCATAAGACCATACGAACAGATTCTACGTTAGTCCAGGTATCTTCTGAAGAAGATAGTGAATTCTTAAAGAAATCTACTGACTCTGAAACAGAGACTGAATCACAAACTACTGTAAAGGTAGACAAATTAGAACAAAAATCCAAAATTAAAATTGATAAGAACATAATTCATAAAGCTGACAGAAAAGAGAAAAAGCAAGCTATAATAGATGACAAAAAAATAGATGATGATTATAAGAAAGATGATAATATTACAAAACAAAAATTAGAAAAACAAATGACACAGGAGTTGCGTTCAAAAGTGAGTGAAGAAGAAATTATGGAAGCTATAGAAGAAAAAGATGTATCTATTAGTGAAAAGTTAGTTAAAGAAAAGGTAAATAAAACATTAATAACAATCTTATATTAGGGATACAGAATACATTATTATAATTAATTCTAAGGCATATTGTAGAAATATATTTATTTTTATAATTTTGTCTGTTTTGATTTTTTTTTGTAGTTATCTTATAGATGATACTGTCATATTTTTTTTAAATTCAAATACATATTTTTTAAATGATGTAATTTATAATGCCCTGGATTTTTCAATTTTTCCAAACTTAAATATTCCATATGGAGTTTATTTAGGTTTTATTAGAAATTTAAATGGTCCAATAAATTTTCTATAGTTTTGAACAATCTGTCGTTAAAAATTTAGTTTTATAATAATACTAGAAGTAATATATGACTATATACTATGTATATAGTAATTTATAAAATAATACTTTTCTTTTTATTAAAAGATTGAAAGTCAAATCTCTACTACAAGTACAAAATCTGACATAAGCAAATACACCAAGATTGATTCTATTGGATCAGAATTACAAGATGTGATAGACAACAAACTATCCCAAGAATCACTAATACAATCTGTAATTGATAAGGCTGACTCGTTAGCTGATCTACAGCAGAGTACAGAAAAAGATTTCAGTTTTATTTCGCAAACAGAATCCAAGGTAAATTTTTAAATTAAATTATAAGCAATCTTGTCCGAAAAGAGAACGAGGATTTAGAACTCTAATTTTGATACGTTTAAATAGTATGAGTATTCATTTTTAATTGAAGTTTTTATGTTTTCTATAATCTTAAAATAATTATTGCTTCACATATTTTATTAAAGTATTGATACAGATATATTTAATATTATAATCATTTTTTTAACATAATATATATATTTACAGATTTACTCGAGAGACTCAAAACACAGAAGTGATTCCTTAGATGAGGCTTCTCAATTCTCAGACCTAGAAGAACAGCTAGGCCCCAGCCCAGTTCATGGAATTCAAGCGGACCAAATGGTTTCTAACATAACGGAGACAAAGATTACTAAGACAACAGCTCAAGAAGAAAAAGAACCACATGATCAGATAATAGAATTCTTGAAATATGAAAGTGAACATAGCTCTCAAATGCTTAATACTGAATCAGTCCAAACAAAAACAGAGAAGGTATATATAACTCCTATTATTTCATCATTATCTCGGCTCATATCTGTCTGACTATTGGGCTCGAACCTCTTCCACAATGGAAGGAAAATTGAGCTACTATACTACGCTGTTCAGATGGGTTGGTATAGAGTCTTATTTCGAGTATTCCTTTCCTTATTACGTGTTTTTATTCTCATATTTTTCTTTCTTTTGTTCTCTATAATAGGTTTCTATATCTATATGAAAATAAAAAATTAACAGTCTGATTTACACCAAATAAGCCCAATTATTCAACCTTAAGAAATTTGCTCATGGGTTTTCCTTATACCTTATCCTTTTGCTGGTATACAGATAAAATTGTAGATATTATAATTATGTTGCTGTCATTTGAAGTGTAAAAGAATAAATCATCATTCGCCTGCTCTTATCACATACACCTCTATATTACTTTCGAAAAGGAACACGTATATATAGTATAGTGTAAATTACACATTATGCATTAATATTTCGGTGTTTTGTAATAGAGGCGATTTTGCTCAGGCAAAACTCTTAATGTGAATCCGAGATCTTACGATTGACAGTTACCTAAATTTATTTTCAACATAGTATGGTACACATTATATTCTATTTATGTAAATAAATTATTTTCACTGCGTGGCAGCGAATACGAATACTACCAACCCTTACTTTGCTCGTGGATGTCGTAAAAGACGACTTAAAGAACCTTATATCGACCTGGGCCACTACCACCCTGATGCCCTTCGGTCAACAATTACATTCCAAGGAAGGACGTCAGGCAGACGGCCGATCATAAAACTAATGCCAAAAACTTTTGCAATATGTAGGAAGATGAGTATATATTGCGTCGATCCCAAGGAATTGCGATAAGAGCAAGAGAAAGACAATGATGTAAATAACATCATCGTTGTTTTATTTAAGTTTGTTGTTTTATTTAATACTATAATATATAGATATAATAAAATTTATTTTAGGAATTACTGAAGGATTCACCAGTTATTAGTGCAAAAGCACGACAATTTATTGAAACAGTTCCTGAAGATGATTCAGTACAGGAATGTTTCTTTTCTAAGCGCATATATTCAGACTCATTAGAAGACTCGGAACATACAGATTCGAGACGACATTCAGAAGCAGAATCACTTAAATCAGACCAATCTGACGTCAAGGTAAAAGTCTCGTCCTCTGATTTTGATGAAAGAGCAGAGTATGAAGAGACTGTTGATTCAGGAAGTGGATTTGGCGATGAGAAATTTGAGGAAAGTGTTGGTTTTACTTCAATGAGGATCGAAACTAATATTGTAAAACAAGATTCTGGGTCCGATAAGGCTGATGATTCGGAACCAGTATTTAAAAAAGTTACTCCCAAACGACATTCTAGAACAGAATCTATATCAATTACTAAACTAAGTGATTTTGCGGTTGGTATTGAACCGCCTAATAATAAGCAAGAGTTCCAAATATTTGTTACGGAGGCAGAAGAGATTGATAGATCATTTGATAAAGATGAAGTATCCGATAAAATATCATCTGAAAGTAGTAGGGAGATTGAAATTTCTGATAGAAAATCTTCAGAAGCCATTTCCGATAAAATTAGCTCAGAAGATGCAGTAACAGAGAAAAAAACTTCTTCTGAAGAGGAGGTACCAAAAGAGGAACAGATTTTAAGTAAAGAAAAAGTAATTCCGCCAATAATTGATAAAATTGAGTCGACTGAACTTAAAACTCAATCCATAAAAGAAGGTCTTTTAGAAAAGGGTAAGTACTGTGTGAATGTTTTCCTTGCCTAATTTATATGATTGTTTATATTACATTATAGTAAATATTATAGTTTTATGATTACTACTCATCCTTATATTATTTCATTTTGGGTTTATAAATGTTATTATTTTCATCTCTTCTTATTCATTTTACTATTAAGCATTGATCTCTATCATGAAAGAGATGTATTTAATCGAGACTAATTAAGATACTTTCCCGCATGGTGACACAATAAGAATTCAATTCACCACGCTTTATCTTACTCGTGGGCATCGTAAAATACGATCAAGGGATATAATATGCATATAACATCTATGCAAAAGATGGAATACTCGTAATTACACCCTATACCAACCAGCGTCTAACGAGCGTGGTACATTAAGTAAATTTCCCTCCTATTGTAAAGGAGACTCGAGCCCAATAATGGAACGTATATAAAGTGATATGAAATTTAAAAAAAATATGATACTTATAGTTTTTATTTAAATAATCTTTTTTACAAAAATAGATACTGTTAAACGACAATCAGTTACGTCCGCCGGGTCCAGCTCTGTCAGTGAACTTCGTTTGGAAGAGAAACGTTTATCAGACGCTCATAGTCTTACAGAGTCAAGGGATTATACATTCGAGGAGTCTGAAGATGATATAGGAACTCAAGGAACTCATGTTGAATCAAAAGATAAAGGAGAAGTTAAACCTGAAAGTGATTCTAAAACAAAGACTGCATCAGGTTTGTGTAATTTTATATAACCACTAAATAAAAAGATTACTATCTCTTTTAAACACACGTTTAATAAATATTGTACGAGCATGCGTTTATTAACAGACATATTATATCGTTGAATAATGTTATAAAAGTGTTCTTTTCTTCTAAACTGTCGATATTCCAGTGACACCAACATCTTCTTGTTGCATTTAATATGGCGTTAGACTATTTAGTATTTTACTATAATATTTCTTTTCAATATATGTATATATATGTATCTATATGATAACTATATAATTACAATTAATTTTAAAATAACTCTAATTATAGGAAAAACTGATCAACTAAAACTAGCAAAATTATCACACGGTGACTCATTAGACGATGTTGAAGGTTTTCCTGAAGATCATGTAATAGACTATGTCCATAAACTACCTCACATTGCTGAAATTGGGTAATTAATAATTAAACAAATATTTATATGTCAAATATCATTACTACATAAAAGTCTCGAAACCTTTTCATTGATTATCTATAATCTTTTTTCCAGTTCATTAATGGACAAGGATCTGACTGTTGATTTCTTAAATAAAGAAAGAGAAGAACAATTAAAACGTGAAACTGTGATTGTAACAAAAAGCCTTATAACTGATACGATACCTCCAACGAAGTCAAGTAAAGTTATGAGTTATACTGAAGTGAGCCATGAAGAAAAGCCTAAGGAATTAGTATTTACTACAAGACAAACTGAAACAACTTACACTGTTACCTCAAAACATGAACCAACTGTGACTACCCAAGTTACTACTATCCTTAGAGATGGAGCTACTTCAAAGATAGTTGAGGATCAATTTGATATGCCAACGTCAACTATAGCTAGTGATACATTAAGCAAGTTTGACGTCTCTAAAATAAGAACTGATACATTAGGACATTTCGATATTGCAGATTTAGAGGAAGTCAAAAAATTTTCACCCAAAAAATTAGATCTAGTGGAAACTACTGAAATAACTAAAGAACAAGTCAAACCTGTAATAGATGAAATTCTTCAAAGAGGCACCATCGCTGCTGCAGCCAGAAGTCCAGTGCAAGATAAAGATATTAAAACTATTACAAAAGAAATTGTGGATACCGAAAAAAGATCTTATGATACTAAAGTTCCCCATAAAGATGAAAGGAGACATTCATGTATTAGTCCAGCCATTTCCTTAGAACGGATAGCTGAATCTGAAGTTGAAGCTGAAGAAGAACCACAAAAGGAAGTTGTTTTTACTTCTGAAATACAGACAGTTTCAGAAATAAAAACTGAAATGAAAAAATCTGATTCTGCTATGAAACAAATGGCAGATAATATAGAGATAATTATAAAACAAGCTTCTGAAGATTTCGATGCTTCCTCGGAGGAGCATCCAATTGAGAATACCCAACAAGATATAGCTGGACATGTATCAGTGGATTCGATAATTGAAGAAGCTGTTACTACGGTTGAAGGTTACTTAGACGAAAAAGATATCGCACAGAAGGAATTAGATGCCAAAAAAGAAATTATATTCCAAGAGACCAAAAAATTTGTTAAGGACAGGCCTAGTTTAACAAAATCACTATCGAAAGATAGCGGAGAAATTGCAATAATGCCTAAAAAAAAGCATCCCAGAACGTTTTCTGTTCAGAGCTCACCTGAAGAAGTTGAGGAACAGATATATACGGATTCTGAATCTGGTAAATACTTAATTAAACTCTATGACTTAATCATATGTACACACGTCATTGAATTGTTTTAGTCATGCAAATGTCTGAAAAATAATATATTATTTTCAGGTATCTTAAGCAGGCAATAATTATCATTCATTATTATAATAGTAATTATCTTTGCATAATGTTAGGTGTTCCATGTTATAATTTCAGTTTATTTAGAAAATATTCAAAAGAATTAAAAAAATCTGATTTTACATTTTCCACAGATATGGATAAAGCTAAAGTTCTTGAAATCATTGAACCTTGTTCAGACTTAGAAGGTAAGGTTTCGGCATCGAGCTTTGATGCAAGAAAGATACGTACTGATTCGTTAGATGACGCTGATGATTTTCCTGAAAAAGAGGTAAAATATTATTTTCTTTTAAGTTTTATATATCATACCATCCATCCGCTGAGAGAATGCATTTGTCATCCAGTATAAACAGGGTAAATCTACATCTATACAGACATTAACCTATCAAAGTCCACTCATGGATATAGCAGCATAATACCATAATTACCACGCAAGCGCAAGTGCAGGTAGCATGCAGGCGGATTGGTGATCTCAGTTGATGTGCAGCATAAGTTTCTCAGCAGAATGCTGCTGCCCACTTTCTTGTTGCTCTCCTATTTTGTTTTACGACTCTCATAGCAAAAAAAGGCATTTTTTTTGGCGGAGGGCTACTGAACGATCACGCCCCGCTAATCCATCCGGGGCGACGGGCAAAGCGGCGCATGACCCCGTAGACCCGCCCTACAATATACCTGTCAACGCCTTGCGGGTGGGCCACTGGTGAAGGCATAGCGAAACATTGTTTTTAATCTATCACAGTATATATGTATATTCTGATATCAGTAGACTCATAAAAATGACAATAAAACATAATTTATTATTTTTATAGTATAATAGTGCCTGATGTTGCCGCGAAATTATTTTTAAAATAAAACTATTTTTACGATTCTTTCGCGTTTGCATTTGATTTTTTTCTTTTGAATTTAATTTTCTTACGTTACGAATACTTTACAGCGCTCATGGTCACGGAAGGACTAAGGTGTCTCACGTGTAATAAGTCATCTCTGTAATAACGGTGACTTGTTGAACGTGGCACACCTTAATCTTAAGACCATGATTGCTTTAATTTGATCGAAACGTCAGCAAATTAAAAATGCGATAGAATTCGTAAAAATAGTTTTATTTTTATACTATTCAAAGCAAACATTAAATGTATGCTCTACGTGATTGGACCGTAAATATATTTAATGTAATCGTACAGTTGTAGTAAATTTTAGTTTTCCTGCGCATTTTAACTACTACTAGACTAAATTACTCATTTTAGGCAGAATATTTTGGTGATGATATAAAATATGCTGAAGATTTACCACCTTTTCAAGACACTCAGTCTGAAGGAATAATGCCTGATAATGCTATTCCTGGAAGTAGTGCTTCACGTGACTCTGAAGAAACAGATAAATTTAGTGAGAAATGTACAAAGAAGACTCATTTTGTGGAAAGTCTACTTCGCGCAGATTTAGTGTCAAAATCTACAACAGAATCATCAATTACCACAGTAATATCAACATTAACGAAATCATCTGATGAAGACCAAAAATCTGTATTGGAAGATGGAACATCGGCAGACTTTTCAAAAATAAGCGGAGCAGATTTAGTGAAGGATCCTTCTAAAACGTCTATGGACGCTAAAGATGATTCTAGAATTGAGGAACAAGTAGAAGATAGGGGTACTCCTGATATATCTAAAAAGTCTATTGATTTAACAAAAGATTATTCGAAGTCTTCTATTGATAGTAAAGATACGTCTAGAGATTTCGCAACCAATGAACTTTCAAAAGATTCAACCGTAGATCTTACGAAAGACTTTTCAAAAGCTTCTGTAGAAAGCGTTAAGGAAACTTCTAGATCAATTGATGAGAAAACTTTTTCGGAAGATCATTCTTCTCTTGATATATCTAAAACTTTAGCCTCTGATGCATCAGAGGCAATTACAGTGAGTAAAGAATTTATTGAGCAAGAGAGATCTCTATCTAAAATAGTACGAGTATCCACTAGCTCATCACAAGAAACTTCTGTTTTAACTGAGAGTAAATTATTAAGTGAACCTGATGAAAAATCATCAGATAAAACTAAACTTTCTGATAAAACAGAACAAGACTTCATTGGCGAAATGGAAGAAAAAATTGCCCAACTGCAGTCGGAGTTCAAAAAAGAAGAAGAAAGTATTAAAGAAATGTCGTTTGAAAAAGAACCAAAAGTAAAAGTTCATAAAGAAGCTATAGTAATAGAACAGGATAAAACAACAAAGGGAGATAAAATAATTAAAAAAGTACATACCATTGGTGAGAAAATTTTAGAAAGCGCAGCAGACAAATCTTTAGATGGTACAACAGAAGTAGTCGATGATATAAAAGAATCTGAGCTTGACAAGGAAGCAAGTGATGAAGTGCCAGACATGAAAGAATTAAACCGAAGATGCTCGAATCTATTAGAAGACATCTCACAAGGAGCTCTCATTAGAATTGATTCTACACATGTTACTCATGGTAAGTATTTGTAAGTATAATCTAAGCTATGTATCTTTCTTGTGCTTATTTATAAAATACAATTCAAATACTTAGTTAATATTATGTTATGTTGATAATACTAGTACGCACGTTTGTGACAAAAATTTGAGCAGTTACAGAATAGTAGAATTACGGATTTTCAGGATACCTATATTCGTGTGCAAGTATAGGTACAAGGGACGTTGAATGTTTTGTAATCGTGCCTTTCTGTAATTGGTTGAATTTTAGATCATATATTATTTTAAAGATTAAATTTTTACAGACATTTCTATTAATAGACTCTTGACAGTTATACACGAATTTAATCGTGCAACTGTGCTGCTTGATGTCACTAGAAGTAAACGATCTAGGTATTTATAATACAACCTCAGTTGGCGTCGCGATAACTAAATATAAACCTTATTCCGTAATTATCCCGCTGTCTATACCGCGAATTCAGACGATAGCCTTTAGAGGCTGTTTCAATTTTGCCACCAATTATTGGCATTTCATTCTCATGCCGTCAAAATAAAACAAGCATATTTCCCTTTCATTTATGTTTTAATCAACTTATTCTGAAAAAGTAGCAAGATACCTGAAATAAATTTGTTCATACATTATGATTTTACGAATGGAGTGGTGTTTTGGTGTCCGAAGAATTTACTGGTACTATTGGCATGTTTTTAGGGTTCCGTACCTCGAAAGGAAAAACGGAACCCTTATAGGATCACTTTGTTGTCCGTCCGTCCGTCTGTCCGTCTGTCTGTCTGTCTGTCTGTCAAGACTCTTTTTCTCAGGAACGCGTGGAGGTATCAAGCTGAAATTTATATCAAATACTCAGGTCTACTGTCCTTTAGAGCTGTGAAAAAATCAAACTTTTAAGCTAACGCAATCAAAAGATATAGCTATTTATGTCGCAAATTTCTGCAAATTTTCGACACTCTCAAGGGAATCAAAACCTACAGGGTACTTCCCGTGAACTCAGAATCTTGAAATTTAGAACGAAGCAACATCTTATAGCACAGATTAAGGAAAAATTGTGAAAACTGTAAATTTTTGATTACATCATATAAAAAAAATATTTTTAATAATTTTAAACTCACTACCCCTTTTCACCTGAACGTGTATGGTTAACAAGCAGCAGTTAATTTTGCACTGGCAATGAACAGGCAACGTGACTGAGTGGTCTAAGGCGCTGGTTTAAGACACCGTAGACACGAATTCGAATCTCACCGCCGCCGAGCTCTTTTTGCTATATATTTTTGCAAAATGTATTTATAATAATTTAATAATATAAAATTATAAATAAAATAGTTTGAAAACGTGTTCATTAAATGTTTTAAAAATTAGTAGTTTTAATATTTATTAAAAGTACTAATTTTTATTTACTACTAATTTAGGTGTAACTTGAATTAATATCAAAGAAAAAAGAAACTTGAATTCATCATCATCATTCTCCTACTCTTATCCCAATTACTTCCGACGTCCGCCCCAGGGGGGGGGGTCGCTCAAGGGGAGGGTACCTCTCAAGGGGTATTCCGTCGGGCCGGCCACTGACGACAAGTTCACGCTGCTCCAGTGGCCGGTCCAACGACGTAGGCGAGGTTCGTGGGTGGGTTACGCGTATGCGTGCGTACGCCCCTCTGTCGCCCCGGACGGAGTGGTGCGAGAAGAGCGCCGACCATGACCCACACCATAAAAAAAAAAAAAAAAAAAGCCCAATTACTTGGGATCGATACAATATGTACTCTTCTTTCATAGTACATAATGTAAAAGTTATTGGCAATAGTTTTATGATCGGCCCCCTGCCAGACGTCAACCCTCCTTGGGAATGTAATTGTTGACCAAACGAGATTTTTAGTTTTACGGAGCCCTTCGTGCGCGACTACAACTCGCACTTGGCCGATTTTTTTTTATTATCTATGCCTGTGCTATAGCATTTTGTTTTGGTTTGTATAATCAGTACGTTAATAACGTAAACATTTAAAATCATCGTTGCAGTGTATATAATATTATTGCTCAAAGAGCTTTCACTTATTATTCTTTCTTGTGTTGTAAATATTGTTAAATATAATTATTATCTTAATCTTTTGTTACGCAGTGTCAATAAAATAGTTTTCTTTCTTTATTTTTCGTGTTTCTTTCTATCCAGTACTTACAATTCTATTCAAAGATCAATGAAGTATCAAGTAGTATAGCATATTTTATTTAAGCCATTCTAGATTATTCATGGCAATTTGTTGGGAGAGGACAATATTTTCCTTACAGCTTGTTTTAATAACAATTGCTTATCAGCAAAACTATCAGCGTGTCCCTACGTATAGGGACTGACATGGATGTAAATTTGAAACGATGATTTGATTGTAGTTGAATGTGAAGCTTATAGATTGTTAACTAAGGAATTTGAGTATCGAAATATGTATACGCGTTAAGAAACAAATTTAGTGACTATTTTATTTGAATGGTATATTTATCATATTAAGGTTATGTTGTTGTACACAGTTTGCACTTAGGCTAATAGCTAGGCAATGTGTTGAGTATACCAGTAATATGTTAGTAGATACGATCGGTGTACAGCTATATTGGGTATTATTCAACAGTTTTAACTTATTGTATTTATAAATTGATAGATCTACAGTCGAAGTTCTCGAAGACTCCACCACCGTCTCCAGTCGATTTAATATTGAAGGATAGAGGAAAGATCGACGATGGTATTAGTGATAAGAACATTGGACTACAAGCAAAGGGTATGACTATTTACAAGTAATTTACAAACTGTCAAAATATTTAACATGCGTCAAAACATTTATATTTAATTTTTCGTCATCCTTATACTACAGTGGTTTTATTTACTAACATGAATATGGATTATTCCTACGCTTGATTCTTTATGCTTCAGTTAGAATATATCAAAATATCTCTTATAAATATTTGAACTATATCAATTTTGATAGTCACACATTAAGATATTAGTTAATGCCATCTTTATCAGTTGTTATGTAGATAACCTTCGTTCTTCCTAGCTTGTACGAGATCAGAATGGCTCTAAAACAATTAAAGAACGGAAAGGCACCGGGAGATGACGGAATTACCACAGAGCTCCTGAGGGCAGGCGGCAAGCCAGTTTTAAAAGCCCTACAGAAGCTGTTTAATTCTGTCATTCTCGGGGGCGACGTTCCAGAGTCGTGGACCAGGAGTGTGGTAGTGCTGTTTTTCAAGAAGGGCGATAAAACGCTCTTAAAGAATTACAGACCCATCTCACTCCTGAGCCACGTGTACAAATTGTTTTCAAGAGTCATTACGAACCGACTCGCGCGCAAGCTAGACGACTTCCAGCCGCCCGAACAAGCCGGTTTCCGAAAAGGTTATAGTACCATAGACCACATCCACACGCTACGCCAGATTATACAGAAGACCGAGGAGTATAATCGGCCTCTGTGTCTAGCGTTTGTGGACTATGAGAAAGCCTTTGATTCTGTCGAAACTTGGGCAGTGCTGCAGTCCCTTCAGAGGTGCCAAATTGACTATCGATATATCGAAGTGCTGAAGTGTTTGTATAAAGACGCTACTATGTCAGTCCGCATCCAGGATAAGAGTACGAAACCGATCCAGCTGCAGAAAGGCGTGAGACAGGGAGACGTTATCTCTCTGAAACTGTTCACCACTGCGCTGGAAGATGTCTTCAAGCTCTTAGACTGGACCGGACTCGGCATCAACATCAATGGCGAATACATCACTCACCTTCGATTCGCAGATGATATCGTAGTCATGGCAGAATCCCTGGAGGACCTTAGCACCATGCTCAATGACCTCAGCAAGGTCTCCCAACTAGTAGGGCTGCAAATGAACATGGACAAGACGAAAATCATGTCTAATGCCCATGTCATTTCTGTACCGGTCCTGGTTGGGAATGCGATTCTCGAAGTTGTCGATCACTATGTTTACCTAGGACAAACAGTTCAATTAGGTAGATCCAATTTCGAGAAAGAGGTCAGTTGACGAATCCAACTCGGCTGGGCAGCGTTCGGGAAACTTAGGAGGATCTTCTCGTCTAATATTCCGCAGTGTCTGAAAACAAAGGTTTATAACCAGTGTGTGTTACCAGCGATGACTTACGGCACTGAAACGTGGTCTCTAAATGTCGGCCTCATAACAAGGCTCAAAGTCGCTCAGCGTGCTATGGAGAGGGCTATGCTCGGTATTTCTCTACGTGATAAAATCCGAAATACGGAAATCCGTAGAAGAACGGGTGTAACCGACATAGCCCTAAGGATTAGCACGTTGAAGTGGCAATGGGCAGGCCACATCGCTCGACGAACCGACAACCGTTGGGGAAAAAAGGTTTTCGAGTGGCGACCACGAATCGGACGACGCAGCGTAGGACGACCCCCCACTCGGTGGACTGATGATCTCATCAAGGTCGCAGGAAACCGCTGGATGCAGGTGGCACAGGACCGTTATGGATGGCATTCTCGTGGGGAGGCCTATGTCCAACAGTGGACGTTTACAGGCTGATGGATGGATGGATGTAGATAACCTGTATATGTACTCAGCTTCGATTTGCAGACGATATTGTCGTTATGGCAGAATCCATGGAGGACCTTAACACCACACTCTACAATCTCAGTAGGGTATCCCAATTAGTAGGTTTATTAATAAACATAGACAAGACGAAAGTCATGTCAAACATCCATGTCATTCTAATACAGGTTCTAGTTGGCAATGTGATTCGACCTTGGACAAACAGACCAGCTAGAAAGATCCAATTTCGATAAAGAGGTCATCAGAGGAGGTCGGTCGACAAATCCAATTCGCTAGGCAGCGTTTAGAAAACTTAAGAGGATCTTCTCATCTAATATACCTCAGTGCCTGCAAACTCAGGTCTATGACCAGGGTGTGTTACCAGTGATGACTTATGGCATGCAAAAATGGTCCCTAAATGTAGGTCTCATGATCAAGCTCAAAATCACTCAGCATTCTACAGGGATTGGAGATTTCTCTGTGAGATAGAATCCGTAATATGGAAATTCGCTGATGAACGGGTGTAACCAAAATAGCAAGAAGAATTGACACGCTGGAGTGGTGTGCCTCATCGCTTGACGAATACCGATGCCAATAACCGATAGGGAAGAAAAGTTCTCGAGTGGCGACCACATATCGGACGTCGCAGTAGTCGCCTCAACCTCAATCAGATGGATCGACGACTTGGTGAAGGTTGCTGGGAATCGTTGGATGGGGACGGCACATGACTGCACTTTGTAGCGAAATATGACGAAGGCCTACGTCCAGCAGTGGATAACAAAAGGCTGAAAATTATGAAAAATAAAGAACCTATCTATTGGGAAATGTATTATATAATTTTTTATAGCCGTAAATTTTAGTAATAGTACGGCCGTAAATTTTGGTAAATTTTGGTGTAGAATATCTGAAAACTTATTTAACGTCTTACGTGTGCTATAAAGAAGAGTTTATAGAGCAAATTAGATACCACTTACAAATTTTTGAATTATTTTACGATGCCTGACGTTTTTTATAAGTAAATGCAAGTATTCGAATCATCGTTAGTCTAATCGCATATCACTAATGTAACACGTCAACAGCAACAGTAGAAAGATAATTAGTAAAGTTTCCTAGATTGCTAGATATTGAAGCTAACTAATCCCTTCCATTTAGGATCCAATTCTTCGTTTTTGGATGCTAGCCGTCAGTCACCACGAGCTTCTTCAGCGGGAGATAGTCTGATCAGTGAAACAGAGGCTCACCAGAGTGGTCAGTAATGATATTTAAATTTTGCTTTCAAGAATGTAAACCAAGCATATGACATTAACATTTATGACAGTAAATATGAAAATTTCGAAAAATGGAAATATTGACTTTTCAAAATGTGCGGTAAAATTATTGCAAGCTTATTGCAGTACCGTAGTGGCAAAGTAGAGTCATAGCGAAACTTTACTCTTAATTTTGTAGAGGAAAATCCATTATAGACAGCCTTATTTGCCACACTCTTATTTTGTACGCCAGTTATCGCATGGTTGATTTTATACAAAATTAGAAACTATTAAGGAAGGCTTATTAATTAATTAAATGGCACTATACTCAAAATAGAATGCACATAGATAAAATAATAAAAAGTTTCAGTAATATGCTCCCATAAAACAAATAAAAATGAAAAATGAAATCCCATAAATCTTAGTTCATTTGCAATCTCATAATTTACGCCAATATTTGTCAGCACAGTAAATTTTACTTTTTTTCTTGCGGAGCCCTTACGTTGCTATAGGTAAGTGGATCCAAAAGCAACCAACATCACTATGTTTTATTATTGCTTTTTAATCTAACGGGCAAATTGTTTTATTGAATTTAAGTCGCAATTATTTCATTCACTATCATCCACGTTTGAGTAACGTTTCGCTTTGATTCTAAATCTTATTTTTTTTTTACTATTTTATTATCACTAGCTTTCATCGCCGCAGTTTCAACAAAATCATTTCGACAACATTCTAATATATGCTTTAGATGCTTCTGGTGAATTTAAAATGCAAACACTGTAAGAAATTAAAAAATCTAACATTATGCACAAAAATATACAAGTTACATATAAATACATAATTGTAAAACATCTGTATTATTTTACCACTCTACCCAATTACTAAGATATCGTGTAAGAAATCCATTTAGTAAAATTTTACGTTTATTTTTTTTTTCTTTTCAGACTTATTGTTGGAAGCACAAGTACTTACAAATAGACCAAAGTCTCCAACCAAACATATATCTGATAACATAACCTTTGTAAACGTTGATCAACCAACTATAACAAGTGGAGCAATAGAGCTTGTTGATAGAACAATTGAAAAAAGCATTGACGTTATTGACCAAATTAAGAAAGAGCAACTTGCTGTAAAGAAGGAAGAAATGGAAAAATCTACTTCTACAGATACTTTTTACAGTGAGTCTAGGATAGAAACTTCTTCATCAACACACAAAACATTCGAAGGTGGAGAACTAAAGTTCCAATCTATTGATCCAGAGGCTGTTATGTCTAATATGATAACAAAATTTGGTAATATAGATCAAGATTTCAGCACTATTTTAACTCATAAAGAAACTGAAACAAGAAAGATATCTGGTCAAGAATTTTTTTTCGAAACTAAGCAAGTCTCGTCTTCAGATGACGACTCACTCATAATTAAAACTGAAACAAAACATGAATTAAGAGGACAAGAACATGAAACTAAAGAAAAAACTACTATCCGTAAAGACGGTGATCAGACTGAAACATCAGAAAAAAAATTGGAAAAAGCTCATGAAGCCACAGCTAAGCGCGCTGATATTGAAACAAAGACTATACAACGGAGTACAGATGACACAGATATAATCAAAGTTGAAAGAGAATTTTCTGAACAAGGACTTTATACTGGTAGACAAACCAAATCTGAAGAAAAAATGACAGCAATCAAAGATGAAAGTATTAAAAAAAAACACGAAGTGAAGATTTCTGAACGAGATTTATCGCATGAGCAATGGGGTAAAGAATATTTCACTGAACCAGGCGAATTAGAAGATATTGTTGAGGATGATGATGATGGAAAGTCAAGAGTGGCATTTATTGATTCATCTTTAAAAATTGTTGAAAAAGATGAAAGCGTTTCAAGTGTAGAAGTCAGTGAAAAAGGAAAAGTTATCCATTCAACGGTAGAGCACCACAAGGAAGAATCTATCATAGAAAGTAAAGAACACGATGACTTGAGCTCGGATGCTTCTCATGCGCCTAGTTTCAAAAGTGAACCTACTGAACGACGAGATTCTTCTGAAGGAAGTCCTAAGAGTAAGACAAGATCTTTTAAAAAAGATGATGAAATTTACGAAGTTAACTTTATAAAAGAAATAAAAGTTACAACATCACCCGTTAAAAGTACATTTAGCCGTACTGGTAGTCAAGATACGCAATCCGAATCTGAAATAGCCCCTGAGTTACCCCACGATGATAAAATTGGTGATACGCCCAAAAAAGATAAACTAACAAAATCACCCATAAAATTGCCACAACAACAAATTGAAGACCGAGTTTGGGAAGTATCTTTACAAAAAACAGAATCATTCGAACTGGCTGAAGAACTCCTAAAACCTAAAGTTCCGAAACATTTTGAAACATCAAGTACAACAAAGAGTTCGGATAGTGATACCATTCTAGAAATCAGAACTATTGTAGAAACTAGAACTGAAATAACAAAAAATTCTAAAACTGACATGTCACCGATAACGTTTGAGCTATCGGAGGAAATCAGTACCACTTCTAAAGATATAATGATAAAATCTGGTGAAAGCCTTGACACAGAGTGTATGGTAAAATCCTTAGAATCCCATGAAGGAGAAGTTCTACAAAAATCTATGGATTCTACAGTTAGCGCTGAAACCTTACATCCATCTGATTTCTCAACAGAAGCTGACTCCGCTTATTTAACGGGTACCGGAACTGATAAAAGAGAAGAAGTTAAATTATTTAAAGAAAAAAGTTTAGAAGATATTTGTAGCAGTGGCTACGACACTGATCTTTCCTCTGCCGAGTTTCACGCCACGAAACTTGAATCAGAAAGGGTTGATTTAGATTCATTAATATCTGCTCAGCCACTCGCTGACTTGTCAGTTTTGGAAAAAACTATAGATGAAGTCAAACAGTCTCTTGAAGCAGCTCAAGTTGAAATAATAAGTGAAAAAAATGATGGAAGTATGAAGTATAAACAGTCTCCTTCAGAGTTTCAATTCAAACTCTTAATTAGTCCCGACAGACCTGAAGTTATTAATGAGGAACAACACGATGATCATGACAAAACTTTAGTAACTACTGAAAAACACGAAAAAGTTTCAGATAGCCAAACATCAGAGCATACCTCTCCAAAAATTAGTTCGCAAGAAGATACAATTACCTCTGATGAAGAAAAAGAAACCATTCATGTTAAAGAATCTAGCCCACCTCTGGATACTGGAGATATTTCAATTAGATCTGATAGTGGCCCTCACTCTATTATTGAAACAGATAGTGAAATTGTTCTTTATGATAGAGATAAATCAGTGAGCAATTTTGAAATAAAACTCAGGGATCAAAAATATATTAAATCGAAACTTAACGTAGGAGATAGGCGCTCTGCATCTGAAGTAGAAGGCTGGTCAAGTTCAGGAGAAAGCCATTACCATAGTTTTGAACACTCTGAAAGTAGACCATTGTCATCTGACATAGAAGCTATGATGACTGCTCAAAGTGCTACCGAATTTGAAACAGCTCTCACTAGTCATGATATTTCATCACAATCATTAAGAACATCTAAGGATTACTTTACAGCAGGTAGTTCGCTTACTTCGCGTGATAGTATGAAGAGTTTGGATTCAGATGGGTCAAGCCATGTAGCTAGTATAGATATATCCGATGCTTCAGAAACTCTTGTACCTTCAGCGAATGAATTAAAAGAAGAGTTAATGGAAAGTAGTACTTATGTTGAACAATTTCTACATGAGGGGGAAAAGGAGCTGAAAGCTAAAGATGTAAGTGATGAAGAAGCTTCAGGTGATGATGATGACAAAGTAGACACAAAACCTGTATGTAAAATGAAACGCTCCCATGAAATGAGATTTCAACCTAAAGAAATGATACCAGAACATTTTCCAGTAGACACTGCTTCAAAAGGCACTGAACTTGATGAAGACTCTACAAAGGATAAAGATAGTTCTGACACTACCATTTCTAGTCAGTTAAAAACAGATGAAATTCTTTCGTCATCAATTTCAAAAGTAGATATATCTTCCACATCAGAACCGCAACAAAAAGAAATTGAAGAAGTGTTCACAAAAAAATATATTCTACAAGAAGAGGCTATACCATTCTCAATAACAAAAATGGAAAAATCACAGCGGGAGTTCGTTGATATTGATAAAGACATTATTCCGGTGGGCTCTACGGAATTTGATGAAATTGTAAAATATGGAAGCATTTCACCTAAGCCTAGAAAACCCTCCACTGAAAATATTTCTATAGCTAAAGAAATATTTCAAGAATCGGGTTCATCGCCTCGCCAGTTGGCAATAGAAGAAGATAAAATATGTGAAGTTGTAGAAGAATGTCATAAAAAGATAGTCAAAGAGGTTAGCGTTGTTCCTTTTCCAATAGCAGAAATTCCGCCTAGTCAACGAGAATTTGTAGACGTTGAAGACGAAATAATACCAATTGGAACAAAACAATATGAAGAGATTTTGAAATCTAAAAGTGATTCCTCTGTACCAAAAACAAAAGTTGAAAAATCTATTGTAAAGACGCCTGATTCTACATTAGAAAGTAAACAAAGTTCGACCTCTAGTCTTAAAACACATGATCATTTATCAACACCGCACACACCTTTGTCTGCACCAAGTCAAAGTTCAATATCTACTGAGAATGGAAAAGAATATGTATTAGATGATATGTATGATATATCTGAAACTCCTGAGTTAAGATCCGACATAGCTGAGAATAGCAAATCAGAATTAATTGTGACCACTGAAGAAAAATCTATTCTTAACTATGAGAAAGAACAAGTGTCACCAACTAGTGATGAATTTGAAATAGTAGATAAACCGAGTGAAATGGACGACTTTGTAGTAATAGAAGAAGTAGCAAAAGAAGCTCAAGAAACTGACACAGAAGGTAAAAGCGTCCAAATAAAAGCACAAAAATATGTAAAGCATCATGACACAGAGATAGAAGATTTTCTATCAAAGTCTTCAAAGAAACAGGATAGCGCGAGCAGCGCTTCGGGTTCTTTATCTGATGAAGAATTGCAACAGTATGAATTAGAGCAAAAAAGACAGGCTCAAGAATTAGCGGAAATTGAAGCAGGTCGACGTTGGATTCAAATGCAGTTTGAAGGAGATCCACGTTATGATTACGAAAGGGTACCGTTAGAAGATATTAAAGAAGAAGAAATGACAGATTTTGATGCAAGTCGAATTGGCAGTTTGACTTCTCAAAAAGAATCAATAGGTAGTTACGGAAGCTTTCGAAATTCATATGGAAGCCTTTCTGAATCTGAAATGGCTTCAAGGATACGCTTCAGAGTTAGAGGAGAAAATGATGACATTTCTATTAGCTCTTTACAGGAATTCGAAAACCTGGAACGGGCATTAATGGAACAATATCAACAATACTCGTCATCATCACAAGATTCTCTTAACGGCTCTTTACCAAGGCGATATATATTAAGTAGAAGTCAAGGAGATGATATTTCAGTTTCCAGTTTAAAGGAGTTTGAAGGTCTTGAATCTGCTTGCCTTGAAGCTCTTAAAGCAGAAATACTTGCTAAGCAAAAAGAAGCACTTTTAATGGCCGATCCTAAAGAAGTAAGCGGTAGCTTTCTTGAAAGAGAAAAACGATCATACAGCGGTAGCTCTGAAAGTAGTCCCCCACAAAAGAGTGGCAGCCCTAGTCAAAAAAGTGGCAGTCCTTCTCAAAAAAATGGAAGTCCTTCACAAAAAGCAGGTAGTTATGGTAGTCCCTCCAGTAAAATTCTTACTGACTCTGCCACTATAAGAAAACTTATTGATCAACAAATGGCTATGGAACAAAAATTACAACAAGTAACACCGAAAATAATAACTGTAAGGAAGTTTGATGATAGAGGTGCTTTTTTTGTAGCAGAAATTCAGCCCGAAACATCTTCAACTTGTGATGCTGCACCGTCTGATAAAGTACTAGAAGAATGTAAAAAATCGTCATCTTTTGTATGTGCAGCAGCATCTAACGATGGCTCCGCCGAATCTATACCCGGCGATTGTGAAGAGATGATGAAAATTTTGGATCAAGAAGAAAAATCAAAAGAGGGTCCTATAGTGACTAGAACTTTCACTGATAGCGGTGTGATTGAAGTTGTGCGAACTACGACTGTTATTCAACAACGTTTTGTGGACGGAAAAAAGGTTTCGGAGACAATAACCAGTAGAGATGGTGAAGGTGCGATTGATATTCCTGCAAGGCCAACACAGCTGGAAGACAGTGCAATGTCTTATGGCTCTGAAATGTCATCTTCCATCACGTCACAGCCATCAGAACTAGATAGCTTAATGACCGTTATGGAAAAACATTCAGATGGAGAAATAGTGACGGTTACACGACAAACCATAACAATGGCATCCGATAAGCCTGAAGAATTGCAATTGTCTAGGGAAGGGAGCATGGTTCGGGAGCTATCTCCCTCTTCGGGCAAATCACTGGCGTATAGTGTAATATCTTTCTCTGGTAAACAATTTACAGATCCTGCCAGTGGATCCTGGAGCGGCCAGGATGAGGAACTCAGTTCCTCTGGGAGCTTTAGTAGGTGAGTTCTATTTATATAATTATGATAAATGTTTAAGAAATATATTTAAAATATACTATTTTTTGTATATACACATATGTGTATATATACATATAATGTATATTATTATCTACTAGGGGTGCTCGAGCTGACCTGATGTTAGGTAGTACCGACAGTTTAGAAGCAACCAGTTCTAATGCAACCCGTGCCACCTACAACTATGAAGTCGACACCCCTATGACTGGCAGTCTCACTTCAGGAGGTAAATGTTAAAACTTTATGATTTTATTTTCGACCTTCGAGTCAAACAGTTCATGTGTGACTCGGAGATTTAAGAAATATATTCTATAGATGTGTTAGGTTACAAGACAAATAGTTTACAAATATTTGAAGAACATAAAGAGTTATCGTACTTCAACTACTTAAGATTAAAATTAATTATTTGTTTTACAGTTATTAGCATAAACTATCACAAATACATTTCGTTTTTTTTTATATCAACGTAAATAGTAATAATAACAGTTATTAAATTTATTGTGACTTTACTATTTCTATTATTTTACATTTTTAATTAACTGCCTTTTGGGTCTATTGGCATAAGAATCTCCCTGTGATTATGAGGTCGAATCGCTTGGGTTCGAATAGGTTAGGCTAGAAAAGGTGTTGTGGTTGGCTGTTTTTTTTTGTTTTTTTTTTTGTGTCTGTCTTTTAGCTGTTAGCCGCAGATGGCTATCACAGCTTAACCCGGACTATGGGTGAGCGCTGAGGGCTCTCAACCCGGTGAGTGGTTGGCTGCATATATCCCCAATTTTTAAGGTTTTCTCAGGCAATGTAGAAGATAGCTTGACTTTGAAACTGTTCCCAATCAACTGCAATATGCTTACTATGTAAGCATAGTAAGTATGATCGAGGGTTGTATGGAGAAATATTGACGAATCTAACAACGCTGAGCTGCATTCGGAAAACTTAGGAGGATCTTCTCATTTAATATTCTGCAGTCTGAAGACAAAGGTTTACAACCAGCGATGTCTTACAGCACTCAAACGTGATCTTTAAATATCGGCTTCATAACAAGACTCGGCGTGCTATGAAAAGCTTTGTTTGGTATTTCTCTACGTGATAAAATCTGGAATACGGGATTTAATTACGTGAAGAAAAAGGTATAACCAACGTATTCCGAAGAATTAGCACACTGAAGTGGCAATGGGCAGGCCACATTGTTTGAAAAACCGATAACCAATGAGGAACAGAGGTTCTCAAGTGGCAACCGCATACCTGATGACCCAATTTAAAACACTCATCCATCTGGTGACCGACGGCTTGGTGAAAGTTATGAAAAGACAACAGTTCCGCACTTAGTCATGAAGTGTGAAGGAGGCTTATGTCCAGCAGTGAAACGCAAGAGACTGAATGATGATAATGATGATGAACATATTTGGAGATTCTCAAGGAAGAAAATGCCATAATCACCTCCTTCAGCTGATGGGTTAGCGATCGGAGTGGCTGTAATATTTTTTCAAGAGAGTGTTTTTATCCATTCTTCTAGTGATTTCTCGACATATTTTATGGCTCCCATGGGAAAATAAGGGGTGGTATCATATTGTATTTTAACCTGTCGCTGCACAGGTAATATAATATGCTATCATTAATTTTATCATTTAAAATTCACTCTTAATAAGAAAATCTAACAAAAAGCATGATGCTAAATATTAATTATATTTATCAATACTTTATTTTTGGTTTGATTTATATTTAATATTTTGTGCTTGATAGTAGTAGCTATTTCATTCGTTATATTATGTTAGGGATATAATTGCTAACCTAAATGTCTCTTAATTTGTTTTATTTTTCAAAGCGCATATAGCTTATTTTTTTTTATTTGTTCCATTGCAGTCACTATATGTACGCAACGGTATTCGTCACTAGTCTCTTTCGTAGCGAGAAGGATTTTGGTCTATATTATTATTCGGGCTGGACGAGTTGACATAAAGTTATATTTCAAGTTTTCTTTACTTTTATATAACAAAGTTATTATCTCCGCCTCTAACAATAGTTCCAACAACTTCTGCATGCGCCTCTTTTCAATCATCATCATCATAACAGCCCATATATGTCCCACTGTTGGGCTCGGGCCTCCTCCGTAATGAGAGATGTGTTGGTATAGGGTTTTGTTTCGAGTTTTCCTTCTCTTGCATAGGTGTTATATGCACTTTATATCCCTTAGTCGTGTCTTACGATCACCCACGGGTAAAATAGGGGGTGGTGAATTGTATTCTTACACCGTCACCACACGGATAATTTTCCTCTTTTCAATATGTGATGTCATTAGATAACTAAATTATTGCACGTACCTATTATAATTTCAAAGTCACAAAAAACAAACTCCTGATGCCTGTAATACTGGTGTTGTTTATTCATGCTTATTAAATTTATATACCTTTTAATCGCATGAACTGTTAATATATTTTTATATATAAACATATTTTTGTACGTTTAAAATTTTACAAATAAGCTTTGCTTTCATCCCGCTTTTATATCTAGACATTAATTCCAAATATATTAATTTGAAATTAATGATCTCATAAACTAACATATTTATTACTTTAAAAGTTAAAATTTCCATTTTATTTTATTTTTTGACGCAGAACACACATTAATATACATGTACCTATATATATACATATATATGTATATTTATTATCGTATTTCTAATTCATATTGCTACGCTAAGCTTGATACTAATCAGAAAGATAACAGCGGTGCACCCTCCAGGCTCGAACACCATGGTGTCGTCCCTTGATACCTTGGACCCCGTCACAACTGTTCAAATGGAAAGCTTAGAGCATCAGTCCACAAGTGAACATTACTCACACGATTATGAAGTACAAGAACCTGATTCTGAAACTGAAAAAACGGTGAGTTAATCAAAGTATATGTGTGTTTTCTTTACATAAATTTAACATCGCCATTAGAATTTAATATTGAGAACTTCTTTTACTATAATAACTAAAATATGTTTTAATTCCCCTTATTTGTCTATATCTAGGAACTTGATAACCGAGCACCTCAAGCTAAAGAACGCACCATCATGTTTGATAGTACTGATACTCTCAGTGCTGTAAGTGGGGATGGATCAGTCAAGGAAGCGACTGTGGAAGCACCAGCACCTACTTTCTACATCGGCGATACTCCCATTGTTAGAGGTAAATCATATCACCTTATATACGTTTTAGTGCAGGGCTCGAGCCTCATTCGTAATAAAAGAGAAAATTACCTACTTCCACATTGATCAGATGAATTGATATAGTTTTTATTTCCAGTTTTCTTCTTGCATGTTTTTTTATATTCAAATGATATCTCTTAGTCTTCTTTTACAAAGCACCAAGAGATGAATTGTATTCTTACTCCATTACTACACGAAAAAAGGTGGTAAATATAAATTGGTGGCAAAAGATAAATGCCAAAAGCATATCAAGTACACAAAATAGTTAATAAGAATATAAATTAAATAAACAATATCACAAAAGTACAAATAAGCAAATACAGGATATTAAGAGAGCTTAAAGAGAAAAGCCAATATCCTAGTATTTGTGAATCACAGCAATTGTTCTCGATTATAATTATTTGATCGTTTTCTTAAAATATTAAGGTTGGAATATACGGCAGATTTAATATACCGGGTGTTTTAGAAAATGGAACAGCTAGTCAGATGGATAGTAGGTAATGATGATAGGAACCCAGGACAAAAATTTGAAGGGAAAATATCAAGGATCATAGACCCATCAGCTGTCTGTAAAGGCAACGTTTGTCATACTGTAGCAAACGTAATCATTAATTTATTTAGGTTTTAATAAATATTTAAGAATTTATGAGTATGTAGCAGATTATTTATCATTTACTTGGTACATTTCATTCAATTTCAAAGAAAAAGCGATGACAAAATTGAAAATTTTATATGCTTCTAATTCATTAACGAATTTTCCCTTCAAATTTTTATTGTGAGTTCCTTCCATCATTACCTACCACCCTTCTGCTAGCTAGCTATATATACCAGCTGTTCCATTATCTGTTTTATATATACTATATATACCAGCATATATACTATACAGGGTGTAAGGGGACCGCTCCCGAAAACAAAGACAGGTAACCCTACTAAGAAAGAAAGAAAGAAGAAAGAAAAGATCTTTATTTGTTTTTACAAAGGAAAAATAATACATTATGGTTTTTAAAAAAAAGAAAATAATAACAAATAGTAAAAACAAATTGGTATTGGGCTCAACTTGTGGCCAGGAATGCAGGTACATCCCAGCCGTTGATTTTCAGCCCAAGCCAAGATTAACAACTAAACACACTACACACTATGATTAATAATTTAACATAACAATATGACTGCCCTCCTAAACACAAAAAATAGTACCTACAAGTCTCATATTAAGTACCTACTTTCTAGTTACACTGTAGCCAGAGTCAGAGAACGCTTCAAAATTAACCGATGATAACAATATTTTTTGAAACTTAAATGAGAATTGGAATATGTTGGTGGTAGTAAAACATTCCAACATTTAGAAGCGGCAATTTTGAAACGTCCCGTAGTCCTGGCTAGGGAGTGCCGGGGTATGACTAGCCGACGATTGCGTGATCTTGTCGCGTAACTGTGAGCGTCGGACGACCATTCCAGTTTGTTATGTAGGTAGGTTGGCTTTTTCGTTTTAAGTATTGACTGGATAAAGCAAGCCAGTTTCACTGAACGTTGGTCAGTCATATCCAATACCCCTCGTTCAATTAGGTGGGGTGAAATGTGATGCCTTCTAGGAATATTATATATATATCGCATACATGCATTCTGTACCTTTTGAATTGAATGCACTGTTTTTTTATAAAGGCACGGGCCATAAACAATGTCACAGTACTGTAAATGGGACAATACTAGACTGTTACACAGTTGATTACGTAAGTCTGAGCTTATGAAGGTTTGAAGTTTGTACAATGTACTTAGAGCTGCAAAACACTTCGCAATTTTTTGTTGTACATGCGTCTCAAATCGTAAGGTTTCGTCTAATAATAATCCGAGAGACCGAACGCATTCACTTCGAGGGACGCTATTCCCTTTGATTCTAACGTCGGGATTAAATGATTTGATAGTACGTACTTGCTTCTCGGTTCCGCATATGATATAAAGACACTTAGAAGGATTAAGAACGAGTCCATTTTTCTCAGACCATTCGGACAATGAATCTAAATCTTGACGTAACTTACTTAACGCCACTTGAACACCTTCAATGGTGGGGGGTACAGAGACGTATAATTGGGTATCGTCCGCGTATAAGTGGTAGTTTGAATGTAAAATTACTTGTGGGATGCCGGATGTATAGATGGCAAACAATGTCGGCCCTAACACCGAGCCTTGAATCACCCCACTGTTGACAGGGATGGGAGTTGATTTCAAGGTCATTCCTTGAGAGTTAATGACTTTCACTATTTGGCTACGATTAGAGAAATAAGAAACAAACCAAGCACAAACATTTTCAGAGAAACCATAAGATTTAAGTTTTTTAATAAGAGTTGGAACATGCACGCAATCGAATGCCCTGGTATAGTCGAGCAATACAAGGAGGGTTCCGCGTCCCTGGTCGGAGGCGGCCAGTATGTCGTCTACTATATGTAATAGAGCGGAAGTTGTACTATGGTTTTTACGAAACCCGGACTGTAGCATAGGTAATATATTATTAGTTTCAAGATATAAAGAGATCTGTGCTTGAATCACCTTTTCAATTACTTTAGACATGGCTGGTAGTATACTTATTGGTCTTAGATCATTTAGATTATCGATTTTGTGCTTTTTAGGAATAGGAGTTACAACAGCACATTTCCAGAAGTCTGAGAAAGTACCTGACTGTAAAGATTTATTGACAATAGCGGACAGCGCTGATAAAGAATGTGGTAGGGTTAACGCAATCATCTGCATCGAAATATCATCGTAACCAAACGAGTTAGAACTGTTCGTTTTGATAATGCGCATAATTTCTTCATCAGATACATTTTTAAAATTAAAAACAGAATCTGAGACAAAGCTATTTGTGGGTGTGTCTGTTCCGAAATGACCAGCGTGAGGTATGCTATGCACAAAATGAGCGTTGAGAGTATGTGGGTTGGCGAACTGATCTGGTAGGCGCTGAGATGATGACGGTTTTAGTATATTATTAATATGTTGCCACATAATTTTAGGGTTAGTACTATTACAATTTATAAAGTGATCAAAATATTTTTTTTTCTCATGATTAATGGCGAAGTTAACAGAGTTTCGTAGCCGCCTATAGTAATTAATAGCTTCGTCTGTTTTAATAAGTTTTGCTCTCTTACATGCGGCGTTTCGCCGAGAACATAACATTTTTATAGAATCAGTATACCATGGCGTAGGCGATTCCCTAAATAAACGTCTCTGAGTCGGTGCAAATGTGTCAAATAGGTCGGTAATCAGGTAATTAAACATAGCCACCATATCATTTATATTTTTATATTGAGAGATAAGTTCCCAAGCAGTATATTGTGCGGCGTTTATAATTAAATCTGCATTATTCTTTATTGGTCTATAGGTTACCATTCGTGGGATAGATTTACTTATAGTAATGGGAAAGGTAGCAATTACCAACGCATGATCACTCAAATCATCGTTATGTTCGATGTGTATAGAACAAGGATAAACTTTCTTTTTTGTAAAAATTACGTCTATAAGAGATTCACTATGTGCTGTCATTCGCGTAGGTTCTTTGACAATTTGGTGTAAGTTAAAAGAATCTAAAAGTAGTTTAAAGCATGTTGGTGTAGTAATAATTTTATTCTCATCTAAGCAGTTAATATTTAAATCTCCCGCTAAAAATAATATATCATATTGCGGTGCGAAGACAGATAATGAATCGAATAAAGAATCAATTGCGTCCGAACAGCTTAGACTGGGTGGCCGGTAGACAATACCAACTATTATTTTGTTTTGTTTTACACGAATCTCCAGCCATAATTGCTCCAGATTACTGGCAGGATGATCTAACATACTGGCTTGAAACTCCGTGCGGACATAGGCTCCCACGCCCCCACCCCTACTCTTCCTGGGTATATGTAACAATCTATAACCCGATATGTTAAATGGCTTAATATTAGAGTCAGGTTTTAACCGTGTTTCATTCATACAAAGTATATCTAACTTGTAGTTGATTAAGTTTAACTTTAGTTCATCCCATCCTGTATTTAATGAGCGGACATTTAATAAACCTAGCGTAAGGTAATGTTTTGTATTTTGTTTAAAACTATTTATCATAATTTAAATAAACAATAATCTTAACACAATGTAGGGTATGCGTAGGTACATAATGACTACATACATAACATTTACAGTTCTTGGCCAGTATAAATATCATTGAAAAAAAGTACACAGATTGAATAAATAACTTTTGTGACATAAATTTTATATCAATTAGCATCATATATAACAAATATTGAGGGCAGATCCGGGCGTTTATAAATGGAAAACAAAATAGTAAAAAGTAAAAGTAAAAATAAAAATAACATAGTCAATACTTATTAATAGTACTAGTAATAGTAGTACTTATTAATAGTACTAGTACTAGTCCTACTTGTAATGATAGGCTAGAAAAAAAATCGATTCGGATGAAATAAAATTTTTTTTTCACCACGCGAGGTCGTTGAACTCTTGAACATATGATCGTGAGTTTTGAATAGATTGCGTCTTTTCTCATCTGAGTATAGTTACGCATTTTTTATCGAGTTATCGTTACATGGCACTGTCCTAATACCATGGAATGTGAAAAAACTTAAAAATATTTGTGAAAAAAAATTTTCTTTCCTCCTGATCGATTTTTTTTCTAGCCTATCATTACAAGTAGGACTAGTAGGGTCACCTGTCTTTGTTTTCGGGAGCGGTCCACTTCCACCCTGTATATACAAATATATTTCTAGAACATCTATAAATTGCTAATGTTATATTGCAGGCGAACGTCGAGAATTCGAGGATAACTTACCAACGTTGTCAGGAAGTTGCCCTGCATCGTTACCGCCAGTAACACAGCCCTCACCACCTGTACCGGCTCAAAGAAGGTAAAACTACTTATTGTGCTTGTCCTCACTCGCCTTGCTGTATACCCATTTATTTTTATGTATATCTTCTTTCTCTATAATATTATGCCAATGGATTTTGTTAATTTATTTTGTCATCTCCACTGCAGTTCGTTCAGTGTAATGTGACGCTGATCATTCGATGTAATTCTTATCATAATTAAATGTTGAGTGGTCAGATTCATATTACTGCATTTACGGATTATAACTGTCGAATTAATATTCATGGTAGATATTAGATTAATTCAATAAAAATAATTTAGTATAACTTTTCCCAATCATAACCCATGATTTATCTGTTGTACAAAACTCCTTTCTGTATTTTAATCCATTGGAGGAGGTTTTTCAAAAATCTTAAAAAAAATAATGGCTCATTTATCTTTTTCGAGATTAGAATGGCTAGAACTTAGAATAAAAACACAAAGAAAAATAGTTCGGTACTTTAAGTGTTTAAAAAAGTAAACACGAACACTACTACACTACACTATGTAACTGGCCGGCGTAGGGTGACATTTCTGATACCAATTTAGTGGCGTCAAATATTATGCGTAAAATTTTCTATGTGTTGTTATTCTATGGGCTAGAAATAGACCCTTTCGTATTTTTTGTTAACATTAACAAAGCTTTTTTATATTTTATTTTATTATAGCCGGTATATGATTTAATACGTACATATTATTATATAAATTATAATTACCATTATGATTTGAACAATTCAAACAAAAAATATACCTAATAAATATAAAATATTATCATTGCAGCTGCTATTGTTTAAGTCACTCTCAAGACAAGCTCGATAAATAGGTACACTATTTTTTTAACAGTATTGCTTTTTAATATGATTTGCTTCAGTTTTAACGATATTATTCATTATTCATTTACGGTTTAAACCTTTTCTTTTTTTTTTTTTTCTTTTTTTTTTTTTTTGGTAGGCTATGGCCCGGTCACACGTCGCCCGTACCGTCCGGGGCGACGGAAGGGCAGCGCGTGGCCCCATAACCCACCGTATTCCCTCACCATCGCCATTGGGCCGGCCACTGGTACCGCTTCGGTTTAAACGGTTTAAACCTTGCTGTATGGTGTACTATATTTTTTTTGTATTTTATTGCTGTATCGAGCATTTTTAGCATGTAGTACAAAAGAGTGAATTAAAACCGAAATGTTGAAGATTTTAGCCATTTCTTTAACTTGGTACTAATCAAAATAATCTTCTTTATTAAATATTGTTATTAAAGCTTCAAATTCTGTAGTGTTTTTTTTTTTCATATTTTTAATCTATGTGATAGAATTTACTATCGAATTAGATCAAGTATACTAAATGCTAATGTCTTCTTCATTTCAGAGCAGGCAACCTTTCTTTGATTTCAGAGCTATAATTAATATTTTCTCTTTTCAGATCATTAACGATGCTAACCAAATCTCCTCCATCCAGTTTTGATGAATCCAAAAAATGAATTTAATTATATTTTATATATAATCTTGCCACTAAATGAAAATCATTTTTGATTTTGATGTTTTTATCTTTTTGCAATCTTAAAGTATTTTTGCTTAAAGCAAATTTTGCACGACTGCTATTAGTTTTGAAAATTTATGATATTGATATTTTTTTGATTTCTGTAAACCTAAATTTCTTAATAAAGCAAGATATAATAATTTAACTTTATAGGTTCTGAGCTCAAATCAAAAACAAAATCGTTAAAGGTCTAAAATTCGGTAGTAGACTTATAATACTTGGACATTGAATATACAAAATCATAGCTCTTAACATACATAATATGAGAACAAAGATAATAATATGAATAAAATTGATAGAAATATTAGTATCTAAATGTGCTTTACTATAGTAGTAAAAAAACTTCACTTTAAAACAACAACTGAAACTTTTTGCTATATACACAAGGCATATATGAAATATCTTTTGTGATAACTTCAAACTAAATTGACTCTTATAACACTCGCAACTAAGTCCTAAACTGAATGATATTTTAACTAGTTTGATAGCAAACTTAATGTTTGCTTAATTTTGGTTGACTTTAGATCTAACATTGGCCATGTATATGGATACTTCTGATAATATTTTGGTACTCAATTTTTGTACTAAGCCGTCGAATATCGACACGGTCCATGTTATTTGACCTATAAGCCCATAGCTTAGCTTTAGATACTTATTATGCTTCATGATGTTAACGGACTAGAAATATAAATTAATTAATAAGAAAACTATGTAGATATCTAAAACTGTTCAGATATCGTTAATAAATGAGATTCCGTTCACTTAAAAATAGACAGACAAAATAATATCTCCATATTTAATGCACAATTTTTTACTTAAGTAGGTAGGTAGGGTTACAATATAGGGTAAATACTGATTTTTCTGTGGCCAACTGAATTTTTATTAAATTAACTATTCATTTTCATTCTATATATTGCTAGCTTCTGCCCGCGGCTTTGCCCGAGTAAAAAGTGATTCACAATACAGTTTTATAACTAGATTACCCCAAGGTAACACATTAGGTACTGGGACAAAAGCTATCCTATGTGTTAATACAGGCAATGATCTATCTGTCTACAAATTTTCAACTAAATCTGTTCAACGGTTTATGCGTAATTGAGTAGCTAATATTCAAACATCTTTACAAACTTCATATTTATAATTTTAATAAAATGGTCAGGATAATAATCAGCTATTTAGACATGCCAATTTAAAAAAAAAAAATAATACATTATAATATCCAAATATTAATTGGTACGCAAATAACATGAAGCTTGTCTTGTAAGCAAAGGCTACAATTTTTCAAATACTAAACACAGTTGAATTTACGATTAATACATGATATTATAAAAAAAAAATGGTAATTCTGTGTAATTTTTTAAGTATAATAAAAAATATAGACTTAATAAAATTGAAATTAAATCATTATGATAATTTTATAAAAATGAAGCATACATTTTCTATGTCTTCGATTGTGGTTCATGATTGAATTAATCGCTTGAATAATTATTAGTTTTAGCCAAATTCATCTGAGTACAAGAAAATAACAATAGAATTGGATCAAATAAAAAGAATTTTGACTCTTAATATTCATATTAAGTTTTTTATAAATGTGTATCAATATGAGAGTAAGAGAGTGAGTAGGTCTGAAAGAGAGTATTGGTGTAAAGATGCGAAAGGGAATGCTCCGATGGTTCGGACATGTGGAAAGAATGCCGAACGAACGTCTGGTTAAGAAGATATACAATGCAAAAGTGGAAAGATGTAGGTACCGGGGGAGACCGAGACTCACTTACCTAGACCAGATTGGTCACGTGCTGAAAGAAAGTGGAGTCAAGAGTCTCCGAAACCGGCGAGCGTGTATGAAGAGAATTATGAATGTTGAAGAAGCGAGTGAAGTATGCAAGGATAGAGTTCTCTGGCACTCTGTTCTCTCTGCCTACCCTGCAAGGGATATGGCGTGATTATATGTATGTATGTATCAATATCAACACTATATTCCTTTCAACTATTAAATTTATTCTTCAGTAAACCGAGCGCCAGATTTTATACCAACGGAACTATTATTGAGGCAAATATTCTCCTCACGATACAAAAGAATATTAAATATTTGTTTTATTATTAATCAATGTACTTAATAATTTAAAATTCGTTATTGTTATTTTTATATTAATTATTTTATTAGGTTGGGATATATAACTACGTAATTAAATTTTGTAAATTATGTTCGTAATTATAATGTAAAATTTAATTTAATTACTCATATTTTAAACTGCTCTTAATATTGTTATTATAATTAGGAAATTAATAATATTATTTTGTAGTTGGTCGTGGATAAATTACAACCAAACTTAGACAAATGATACGGGGCTTGCTCACTTCCAATTCTTATTAAAACTGACTATAATAATATGATTTTTATGATGGTAATGTGTAGGTTTTGGACCTAAATATAACGTTTTGTATGAATAGCGAGAAAGTAGAGCAATTTATCCTTATAAACGCCAAATATGACAAGGAGATTTTTAATGTAATGTCATATAAATGTAGTGTAGTGATAACTGTAAAGGATATGGTCGTAAATTTCTTAGTCATTTGGCGTTTAAAAGGTTAAAGTAAAAAAATTGATGCGTGATATAATTCTTACATCAATATATATGTTATGGGATGAGACTGAATGAATAAAACGTTAATAAGTACTAAGGTAATTGTATGTCAAGTCAGATTCGACTCAATGGTTATGTCATATCGGCTCTGGAAGTCCCCTATATGACTAGTTTGTAAGGATCTGCTTATATGTAACTATTTATAATGAAATAGTTAATTTTTTTAAAGTCTGTGTGCTTAAAGTATTGATGTTAAGGTATTTCGAATTAGTATCTACAGTTGCTATGCTCGTCATATTAAGTTTTAAAAAAAAAAATTAATTAAGTTGCAATGTTTCAATTGTTTCACGTTGTATTTGTAATATTGCTGAATATTCTATCGATTAAATAATTATTGAATATTGAATAAAACGCTGTCTCATATTATATATTATTGTTTTATTATATTTTAGAAAATATAACCTTAATGTTACATGATAATAGGCTATTTTTCATAGCTTTTATCCTGGGCTTTGAGCGCGGCGACGGAATCAAGAAATTTCGTAACGAAAATAAAACCTAAGATTGTATGGTTGAAAATCAGCAGTTAATTTTGCATTTGCTATACGCAGGCAGCGTGACCGAGTAGTCTAAGGCGCTGGTTTTAGGCACCGTAGGCGTGGGTTCGAATCTCACTGCCGTCAAACTCTTTTTGCAATTTATTTTTGCAAAATTTATTCATAATAATTTAATAATATTATAAATAAAACAGTTTTAAAAAGTGTACTTTAAATGTTTTAATAAATTAGTACATACATACATACATATCATCACGCCATATCCCTTGCAGGGTAGGCAGAGAGAACAGAGTGCCAGAGAACTCTATCTCTGCATACTTCACTCGCTTCCTCAACATTCATAATTCTCTTCATACACGCTCGCCGGTTTCGGAGACTCTTGACTCCACCTTCCTTCAGTACATGACCGATCTGGTCTAGGTAGGTTAGTCTCGGTCTCCCTCGGTACCTACATCCTTCCACTTTCGCATTGTATATCTTCTTAACCAGGCGTTTGTTCGGCATTCTTTCCACATGTCCGAACCATCGGAGCATTCCCTTTCGCATCTTTACACCAATACTCTCTTTCATACCTATTCGCTCTCTTACGTCGTCGTTACGAATGCGGTCGGTCAGCCTAACTCCACAGATTTTCCGCAGAGATCGCATTTCGACCGCATTAATTTTACTATCATACTCTTTTCTGCATACCCAACTCTCGCTTCCATACAGTAATGTTGGGACAAGCACTGCGTTATGTATTGCTACACGTGCCTTCTGGCTGAGGTGGTGGCTGCCGAAAAGTTGCCCCAACGCTCCGTTCACTCTATTTCCCGCATTCACTCTTCGCTCTATATCAGTGGTGTACCTTCCATCTCGGTTAAATTAGTGGTTTTAATAAATAGGTTAATAATAATATAACTTTAATATCTGGTTAGGAAGATATACAATGCGAAAGTGGAAGGATGTAGGTATCGAGGGAGACCGAGACTAACCTACCTAGACCAGATCGGTCATGTACTGAAGGAAGGTGGAGCCAAGAGTCTCCGAAACCGGCGAGCGTGTATGAATTATGAATTTTGAGGAAGCGAGTGAAGTATGCAAAGATAGAGCTCTCTGGCACTCTGTTCTCTCTGCCTACCCTGCAAGGGACATGACGTGATGATATGTATGTATGTAAATATTTCATCATGCGGTGACAGAGTAAGAATATAATTAACCAACCCTCTATCCTACCCGTGGGTGATCGAAAGAGACGATTAATATAAAAACGCATATAAAATCTATGCAAGTGAAAGAAAACTCAAAATAATACCCTATACCAGGAGTCGGCCACCCTTTGAGTCGGAAGAGCCAAAAATTAGAATTTATAAAAGTTTAATGTTTTTAAAGAGCCACAATTTTTTTTGGCAACAATATTTGTGCCTAATAATGCCTCGTTAATCAATTCAGAACCATTTTTAAATGTTTCTTTATAAAATATTTTTTTGTGTATAGAACTAAAGAGCCGCAACTTCACATCTAAATAGCCGCATATGGCTCGCGAGCCGCATCTTGCCAACCCCTGCCCTATACCAACACGTCTGACTAGCGTGGTATAGTAGATCAATTTCCTTTTTATTATGGAGGAGGCTCGAGCCAAACAGTGGGACATATATGAGCTGAAATTAATGAATGAAATAAAATATATAATTTTTTATCTAATCTCATTTCTCTATATATCAATGGATGAGCACAATCACAATTCGCCTTATATTGACTTACAATTCAATGGATGGAGAATAGAGATACGTTACAGAGGCTTCGGCTAGCCCTCAAGAATTTCTTTCTCTCAATCTTACTGAAATCGTTTTGCTAATAAAGAGCGGCCTTCTTTATATTGAGACACAAATCAATTTCTATTGAAAGCATGTAAACAATTATGTCCCTATTTATGCGACAAGCTATGCATCAGCGAGGCGATGAGCGTGGCACAAGGCTCGACACCAGCGACTTTAGTGCGGCGAATACTTTTCAAGCTTCACCGCGGCGAGTAAACATGCCTACCATTATGGTACTTAATTATTTTAAAATAAATCTATTATCATCAATATCAATGGTTACATCTTGAATGACAGATAGCTGATGCTATAATATGTATCATATGAGTTGTTGTCTACTAAGCTGTGTGGTAGCGGCTGCGAATACTACCAACCCTTACTTTGCTCGTGGATGTCGTAAAAGACGACTTAGAGCCTTATAATAACCTGGGCCAACTCCATCTGATGCCGTTTGGTCAACAATTACATTTCCAAGGAGAGTTGACGTCTAGCAGGCGGCCGGTCATAAAACTATTGCCAATAACTTTTATAATATGTACTATGAAAGAAGAGTACATATTGTATCGACCCCAAGTGATTGGGATAAAAGTAGGAGAACGATGATGATGAGTTGTTGTCTACATTTTTGTTAACGTGCTAAAGTTTAGGTCACGTTAAAGAAGGCCATTAGCCATTTAAATATAGTTGAAATATTATGTGAATAAAATTTAGAATGCTATTTTGGTATGCATGTGAAATTAAGCCGAATTCAGCCAGCCATAATAATTTTTGAAAGCTAAACCCTCGTTGCAATTAGCCGATTGTAAAGCAAACACAGTATTACAAAACTATAATTTATTATTAACAAAGAATACAAACCTTAATAAATACAAAATAATAACTATTTGATGATACAATATCATCCTTATGCTGTGATAGCAATCTCCATTAAGATTTATATACACCATGATTTTATACATTTGCAAATTATATACAAAATAACCTAAAATACATTTTCAGCAACTTGAAATTTATAGATAAATGCCGCGTATCGCTATTTTGATGATTTAATTTAACAAATTAACGCTACAATTTTAGGATAACAATAAATATTTATTAACAATAAACAAAATAAATAATAAATTAATTAATAAGTATTTCAAAGTCCTTTAATATTTTAAATTAAAATTTATTGTATTATTATTATATTATTTTTTGTGTAGATAATATATTTCACAAATTATGACAATTGTAAATTTCTAGAAAGCGTTTATTATACATTAAATGCTGGTGAATACATATTACCTACATATGTCGCTTTTAAAATATCGATATTACATTTAAAAAAAAAAATTTGGAAGTTATTAATATATTCTGCTTTAAGTTTCTGCTGCTATTTTTATTTTTACTTTCTTGTAATAATTATTTAATGCATAAAACCGTGGAGTTAATATATCATTAATATACAACAAATTGGCAATTCACGTTGCACAATTTTCTAAAACACCAACGAAACGAAAATTCTTCAAACAAGAAATCTTTTTTTAAAATAGCCTATTCGATTTCTTATTCAAATTATTTTCAATTTTTTTTTAACAAATCTTAATATCTAATAATTCTTATAGTTACTATGGCATTTAAAAAAAATAATTTTATTTGTGAATCTGAACAAAATTTAAAAAATAGAAACAAAAAAAAAATTTAAGCATTTTATTTAAATAAAATAAATAAGTTAATAAATTAGATAAGTCTTTACTTTGGTGGTAAAAAGAATATTTAGCTTAATATTATATCATTTTACTTATAAAAATAAAATATGCTGAAAATTTGGCATTGAAAATAGATCTATTTTATATAAAAATGTAAAGGATATATGTGTGACTATTATAAAAAAAGTGTCTATTATAAAAAAAAGTGTCGGTTATAAAAAAGAAAATGGTTTATTATTTTCGTAGAATAATTATTAATTGTTTATAAATTAAATCGTTTAAAATAAACGATTTAATGTGTAGTTAATTAATTAATTTATTTATACTAATTAATTTTTAAAAAGTACTTCATTTCACGTTTATATGAGTTCGTAATATAATTATATAATGTATAACATATTACGGAAAAGGGCTTTGTAGGGCCAAGAGACTACTATAGCTTGAATGAGTGATGAAGAAAGCAGATATATTATTATATTTTTTCATAATCACATAGTTATTTCTGAAGAGTAATTTTATAATGAAAACAATTTTCACTTTTTCATAGGTAGATATTGTGATAATATTTCAAATTTTTATCTGTTTATTTTCGTACAATATTCAAACCATACAGTATCTAAATTGTAATAAAATAGACATCATTAAAAAGTGATATTGATTACATACGTGTACATTATACAATAAACATGAATAGCATAGACGTATAAAGATTCTTTTTTTTTTTTAAATAAAATAAATAATTGTATCATACAAAATTCAAATAAGTGAGATGCATATTAAAGCAAAAAGTAAGCGAAAAATATTGCCATCAAGCTTTGCCTGTTTTTGCATTTAAATTGGCAATAGATTAAATAAAATCAAGTGTGCAAATTTGTACCATCATATCGAAAATCATCAGAAATTCATGTGAGTTATAAATGTAGGCTTGAAAACGTAATTGACACGTGTTTATATTGAAATTTAAATATAATTATCGTATTTTATCAATTCTGTATAAAAATAAAATTTAGTGCTAAAATAACTAGCAAATATCTATGTTACATTGAGAATTCCAAATATTTTTCTATTGTACATTTACTGGTATAAAATAATATAAAAATTATGCAGTAATATTGATAAGATTTTTTGCATAAGATACATTAAAAATCAAAAAGGTTTTTTACCAATGTAGTACTCATTTGAATATGGATAAATTTTTAACAAAATAGAAAGCAGAAGTGACATATTTCTATAAGTAAATAATATATATATTTTAAGAAGAATATATTTTAAGAACAATAAATAATAAAGATAAAGTAATACTTGTTACATTATGACTTGAATTTCACTGATCTCACAGGGAGTCGAATTCTGACACGTCACTGGTCTGAAAAAGAATAACAGAATAGAGATTATATTGGGTTTATGTCAAATATAGCAGTGTGCATAATTGTTGACTGGACAGATGTCGCAATAGTCTAAATATCGATCCAAAAAATTTGAATTTGATGATCCAAGAAATTATTGTTTTGAATCTGGGTGTAAATTTTTATTCGATAATTGTATGTTTGTAAAATATAAAAAGATTTATTCCTTAGTGTGTCTTAAAAAGTAAATAGTTGTTTTTGAAACCTGATTTACCTTTGATATTATAATTAGACTACTATATATATATATATATATATATATATATATATATATTACTTCATCAATTAATATTTATAATCGGATAGTGAGGAGTTAAATGAAGAAGACAAGTGCAGGATACCCACAAGTTCTGGTTTGTAGAGATGAACGTGCGGCAACAGGAAAGTGGAGCCCAGGTCACGCTCAGCCATGGTATTTGCCTCCTATATATGCGTGCAAAAGTGGTTATGTATATACGTGAATTGGTAGATAAAAAGGTAGGTGGCTAAATATGTGTGCAAAAATGTATCACGAACTACACTTAGTATATAAAGTAGCATGCTGCTAATAAAAAATATATTGATACAGTATATATGGTAGCTAATAATAGTTGATAGCTTATTGATAGATATAATAAAACAGAACTAGGTAGCGAAAACTAAAAGAGAAAACTCGTTTAAAGTTGAATTCAATTTTAATATTATTTCTACTTTAATGGGTTACAGAATAGTGAATGACTCTTTAAACACAGTTTTGTAGAACACATACTAAAGTCATAAATATGTTCTTCCATCCATCCATCATCTACTATGCATAAATCTCTTGTACATTAAAGATTTTTAATAAGTATTTAAAATCAATAGCAGCGGTCTCGAAGAGTGACATATATTTTTGTGTAATAGATTTTTAACATATTTAATATAATATGAATGGTGCTATCGAGTTTATTAGCATAACCTACCACCAAATACAACATAAATACTAAAGGGATAGACATAGGGGTGAAGCCGAGTGATGTGTGCTTTAAATAATCACTATACGATGATAATACCTGGTGCGTGAGACGTGTAGATGATGCCGCTCTGCCGGTACTGGCCGGTAGAGTTCCTCCAACTGACCTAGCTTCTGATAAAGTCCTATAAATAAGAACAAAATCAAAAATAGATCTATATTTTGAAATTAATCTGCTTGTGGCTCTTCAAATTTTCTCTTAGTCAAATGGCAATTCAATTATAAACTCCAAAAACTTACTTCTATTCTTCTTATTTACAGATCGCTCTGCGGAGCAAGGTCCTCCTCCAGATGAGGAAAATTAGTTTACGACATACTAAGTAGATGGATTGGCAAAACATTTTAAAGCAATTTTTCCATCTCACTAATGCCCATTTTCTTAGTGTTACTTAAATATGTTCTTACTGAGCACTGTAGCCGCGAGCCAAGTAATCAGCACCAGTACCAGTAATCCCACTCAAATACCCTCATAGGGTCAAAACGCTACTGGAAGCCACATTTCTGTTACTCTCGTCGTGTTCTGTAGTATCATTGATGAAATGAGCAATTTGGATTTTAGTTTCTGAACGATACATAACTTACCTTGATTTGCAACTCTAACAAGACCTGTAACTCTTTTTAGCTTAAGAATCTTCAGAATTACTACAAATCATTATATCTACATCAAAATTGCTCAGATTATTCTGAAAAACTCACCTGTATACACCACAAATGTATACCAGTTAGATACATTCTAACTGGTATACATTTAGCATCATATAGACAAACCATTTGTTCTCAGGTTCACACGAAGTAATTATGGTAATGTAACTAGTTAAATTTACTGAAATTTTAGCATTTAATATGCTTAATTTATAAAATCCGATTACGAAATGAAAAATTGATGTCGCAAGCGGGATTCGAACCCGCGCCTATTGGTCTACTCAATTTTTCATTTCGTAATCGGATTTTATAAATTAAGCATATTAAATGCTAAAATTTCAGTAAATTTAAATAACAAGGTTGTGTCATCGTTTAATACAATTCTAACTGTAAAGTTTGAAGTATTAAGCCTATAACATTGTGTAAACATTGTCGGGTAGATAGCACACCGTCACCTTAAGACGTAAATACAATACGAGATGAAAATTTGCATGTCCTACAATTGGTCGCGGTAGTGTAGTGGCAGCACGATTGGGCCGGAATCCCAATAGGCGCGGGTTCGAATCCCGCTTGCGACATCAATTTTTCATTTCGTAATCGGATTTTATAAATGTAACTAGTTGTTAATATTCGGCACGAAGCTATATAAACTTGTCGAATATTTCTGGTCATCCTTGGCATTAGTTGCGTCCAGGAATTTGTATCAGAAATTAGTCTTGAAAGGGAAATAGTTATCGTTAAAGTTACTTACAATTCTCCAAGTCTCCTCTCTGCATCAGTCCACTCTGATAAGTGTTCTTGGCTAAAAATTTAACCAATTAGTCAAATAAATTTCTGCACTTGTATCATCAAAAGCGTAAAAGGAAATAGATTTGGATTCATCATTTACGGTAATATAAATGGTCAAGATGGCACAATTAAGTAGTTCCAATAACAGATTGACAATTAAAAACGTTTTTTGTTTGATTTACGGTAGACAAGCACACAAGCTAGCAGCGCACCTAATAGTAAATGGTGATTGCCACTCGCGCCTGTTTTACCACAAGTACAGCTGGATAGCTGCCTGCTATAAGTTAAAATTTGAACTTTCAGTTCCCTCATATACCGAACGAAACGCAATAGCAAATTGCTAATATTCAGATGTGATAACTTTCTACGAGAATATAGTAAATCCCGAACGAACCAACCTCTTTATAACTGCAGATGGAAAACCGTCAGCAGTGTAGTCCTACCAGTTGTAAAGGAGTCAATTTGATTAATAATCTTCGTAAAAGTCCAAACAATAAAAACATTAGCAGTCTCTGATTATGACCATATTACCGTACAAAAATTACATACCTAAAATGAAAAACCATGAAAAGATATTCGGTAATAATCCAACTTTGTATAAAAAATTTAAAACCAAGTCATAAGTTAGTTTTGCCAATTTTCAGACAAACTTGAATCTTTTAGCTATTGTACAAATTTTTGACAGTATATAATAATGTCCTAATACCATGCAATCCAGCCATTTTGGCGTAGCTAACTTTTACATTTATTTAAACTATTACTGATATTATTTTATTTACCTATAAGCCTTTCTTAATGCTTCAAAGTGTGATAGTTCAGCCTCTAAATCTCCCTTGTTTACAGACGAGAGATCATCTCTCTCGGATTTCATCATTTCCACGTCTGGTTTAATAGTTGTTGATACTTTAAAACCTGCCGATACTAAAGCACCTGAAACGAAATTCACTTTAAATATTAGTTTAAAGTTACATTGCTAGAATCATAAAATAACCGGCATACTAAAATCAATATGTCTATTTTTATTTCTTAAATATTAAAGTTTCTTTTTTTTTTCTTGTCTTTTTTAAAATTAGTTAAAAATTTGGAAGTTATTAGTTCTTAACTATTTTTAAATTGGTTAATAATTTTAATGGATTCGAAGATTGAAATCAAACTTGCAATGCAATCTTGGTTTGATATAGGTTATTTATTGTTCCAACAGAAATAACCACTCCTGTGAAAAGAATATCTATTCAAACTATCAGTTTATCAAAATCCATTGTTAGACACGCCTAACACAGAAAACGCCTGAGACATAGCTGGGTTGGGGATTGCAGATACTGTTCAAAGTTTCACAGGAAAGTATTGCTGTGATTCCTCATGGTGATCCCTTGGCTGGTTTTTATGGCTTTTAAGAGTCATTCAAAACATTGTACTTTTAACGAGGGTTAAAAGCACAACATATAGGGCAATAATAAATATGTATTCCGTACAAAGCTACTGATAAAACTATTAATAATATATACCTTGTTTATTATGCCTATCTTTGTTGGCACTATATGAAGATTCCAAACTATGTTTTCTTCTCATCTGAAATAATTCCATTGTATTAGTTGATATCCTAATGTCATTATTGTCATGTAAGCAGCCACGTAGGCTCTTAATGATAGAGTCTCATTAAGAGCCTACGTGACTTTTTCTATGAGTGAATAACAATTTCTCAAAAAATTTGAGGTTACTAAGATTCGGCAACTAATATCGTTAAGTGAAGTCGTAATCCACTGAATAAGTCAAAGCCAAAGTAAATATGTACTTATTCTTTATGTATACAATAATACAACATATAAATAATTAGTTATTTAGAGAAGAAAAAATAGTACTATTAGAAATATTATAATGTGACGAAACACGAACCTCATTATTATTGCTAACAGTGGTAGCTCCTGATTCCAAGTAACTAATCAGTTTAGCTTCACTGCTCAGTTCTAAACTTCTCTTTCGTGCAATATTCTCACGACTGTCAAAAAAATAAAAATGGATATAGCTAAACACATTTAATGTTTACCCAAATATTTATATATACATGCATCATCACTCTCCTACTCTTATCCCAATTACTTGGGGTCGATACAGTATGTACCTACTCTTATTTTAGTAGGTACATATTGTAAATGTTATTGGCAATAGTTTTATGATCGGCCGCCTGCCTTACGTCAACGTTCCTTGGGAATGCAATTGTTGACCAAACGACATCAGATGGAGTTGGCTCAGGTCTTTATAAGGCTCTTAGTCGTCTCTTACGACATCCACAAGCAAAGTAAGAGTTGGTAGTATTCGTAGCCGCTACCATACAGCTAGTATTTATATATACATCCGTCGTAAGAATTATATATGTGTTGAATCTAAGCCCTCCTTAAAGAGTAAGGTGGATAAAGCGATAACTCTTATGCCTGACATTTGAGTTGACGATCGCAGTTAAAATTATAAGTTTTCAGAAGGGCGCTATTCTCTATATTCGCGGTGATTCCTTAGCTGGCTTTTAGGACTCCAAAGGAAAGTTATGGGGCGGTGCCACATTGTATTATAGACAAATTGTAATGCAGACTAGTTTATTAATTATCTAGTAAAATTATTAGTATATGTAGTATTATTAAGATTCTATTTATCCTGTCTAGCTACTCGTAGGATCCTTACCGAACTCAGTCGTTCAGGTTAGCGGTTTCGAAACAAATCGTGCAAAAGATCTCGGCCTTATTAGCTGACCTTGGCTGACATCTTTGAACTCAGTGAGATTTTTTCCTTTTGATGAAAGAGGCGATTAAAAATAATATTCAACATTCTCTGTTTCCAATGAATGTCGACGTAAATGACACCACTGCAATGACCTACGACCGCATTGCCAACTACACGTCCAGAAGAATTATTGACCAGCTTAAAAATTATCGTAATCCAAAAAATACCTGTCGCCATGGTGAGGATTTAGTCGCGCTCTTGGTATCATAACCGCTGGTGCCGGCGGTGGTGGTGGATCGTGAGCAGGAGGATCTGACATCACACACTTCTTACTTGTAGACGCTCTATGTTGCTGAAATAAGAAGAAAGATTAAATAACATTTAAATATTTTTATCTCGATATCAAAATAAAGTCACATTTTCTTTCTTCATCATATGATGTACAAGTAAGAAGACAATTAAACAACCACTTACAGCCGGTGGATATTATAAAAGCTGAATACGAGATACCATATTCAGACGTCATCTATGTAAAAGCAGGAAAACTCTAAATAAAATCCTTTGCCAATGCGTCTAACCAGCGTAGCATAGCCGATCAATTTTACTCTCATTGAGAAAGAGGTGCGAGCAAAGCAGTATCCATGATTCGAGATGATGACACATGACTTATATTAGATTTTGAAATTTATTAAGGTCTGACAATAGATTTACCAGACAGATCTTTTAGATTAGGTCCTGTAGTTGTATTACGTTTGGCGAGAATTTTGAGAGCTGGTAGTAATCGTTACTTGTTCACTACTTGACTAAGATTCCTTTGCTTAGATAATCAATTAATAAAGATATGTACGAAAGATAAGGGCATACAGCGGCACCCCACTGCATTCCTTTAGTCTTTTCCTATTAAAACTTATCATTTATATTGAGTTCATTTTAAAATTACTACCTAAGTTTTGTCTCGGGTCTGATTAGTATAGGGATAGGTGACGTAAAAGACAACTAAGAGATATAATATGCAGATAACACCTATGCAAGAAAAATAAAACCCTATACCCGAAAACCTAAATGCAACCCGTCTGACCGTCGTAGTATAGTAGCTCAATTACCCTCCTATTGTAAACGAGACTTCTCCCCGGTAGTGCGTACGTAAATAATCAAGCATTTTACAATGCTAAATTTCAGTAATTTGATTGATCTTTAAGTTTCCAACTGAGTAAATATGAAAATCTTTTGTGGATCATACCTTAGCTGGTATATATGGCAGCGAGGCATTCTGTAAGCTAGCCGCGTCACCTGACTCCCCTCGTTCGCTAATCAGTGCTCGGCGATCAGCCCTCTGCTTAGGTACTGCTCCCTAGAAGAAAATCAAAAAGAAAATGAAATCAAGAATTTAAAAACAGGTGCAGGTGTTTAATATCAAACTGGATCAACTCCACTCGATGCCGTTTAGTAAATAAATACATTCTCAAGGAGGGTTGATGTCATGCAGGCGGCCAGTCATGAAACAATTGACAATAACTTTTGTAGTTTTGCACGATGAAAGAGGAGTGAATATTAACGTCGATGCCGACTAATTGAAATAAGTGCAGGACGATGATGATGATGACGAATGCATGTATGCCCTACAAAACGTGAACACTATCCATTCAACCCTGCTTCTATTAGCTTATTAGAGTCCAATGTTCGACACAGATCCATCTAAAATCCATAAAGTCAGAATCACCACGCATAATGGCTAGAATGGCACTCGCAATTGATTCATGTAAGTTTTCTATAAAAGTACGACTATTCTTCTCCTGATGCTCCCAGTTTTTACGACTCTACTAAAAAACAAGGAGTGGTGATATATTACTATCTTAAACTGCTATCACATGAGAATTGGTAAATATATAGGTAAATTCCTTATTTTCAATTGACGTCCCAATTTTGAACACGAGCTTTGTCCGCAATGGAATTTGATTTACTATTCTAGGCTGGACTGACAAATTCTAAGCTGGTCTAACAAATCAAACATAATTGTCTAATCATTGTCTAATAGACTACTGCCTATAAACACGCTGACCAGACGAACAGCTGATAAAAGCTTTTGATCATCAACAACATTATATTCTTAGTTTGCCGTCAAAACATATAATTTATGATCTCACCTGATGTAAACTGGGCATTCCCTGTATACAAGCTACGATGGATCGTTGCGGATGTGGAGGTTTTTGAGACCGTCTTGAACAAGCGAGAACTGCGCAAACAGCTAAAACAGCTGACAATAAAGCCCCACACACTACCAATGATATAAGGACCACTGAAAAGAAAAGCAACGAATACATTAATTTAAGGTAGCAAGAGTTACAGTTCAAGTATTCCATTCATTAATCCATCAACCCATAGCCTTTCATTGTTAGATCTCTAAGTCTAGGTCTCTAAATGATAATAATGTCTAACTAATTATAATGCATAATGATTGCCACGCTTGGCAGGCAGGTTCACATTAGATTATGTGTTGTAAATTTCTCAGAAGAGTGCTGATGATTTTTCTAATGTCTCAGTCGGTTTTTGCAACACAAATAGGAAAAAATAGCTGATAACATATTGTATTCACAATATGGTGTCATTTAACCTTGAGATACAATCTGTCAGTGTTAAAAATTTAACCGCTCAATACACTTCTTCTTCTTCTTCTTATGTATTGGCAATCAGCTACATATACGAGCTATTGGTGCCAGTGTCAAGTTAAAAATATTTTCACGTTTTTAGTCTTTCAAGTCAGTCGTTGTCTAAGTCAAATTGTCACCATTAACAGTGCAATGGCCACACTGTTAATGGTATCTTGTGGGAATTTTGATGAAAAACGAAAACGTTGTAAAGCACTTTTATAGGATATTCACTACATCCCAGTAGTTCCGCCGCTTTATATTACATAAAATGCCATTAAAATTATCTAATATAACACATTAAAACACTAAGATATCGAATATAATACAAGAGCACCACATGACGTTTTCAAATGCCCGTCAAAAGTCCATCTAGAAAAGTTCTTCTTCTTCTTATATATTGGCAATCAGCTACATATACGAGCTATTGGTGCCAGTGTCAAGTTATAATTATTATTACGTTTATAGTCTTGTCAGGTTAGTCATTGTCTAAGTCAAATTGTCACCATTAACAGTGCAATGGCCACACTGTTAATGGTATCTTGTGGGAATTTTGATGGAAAACGAAAACGTTATAAAGCACTTTTATATGATATTCACTATATCCCAGTACTGCCCCATCACATTACATAAAATGCCATCAAAATTATCTAATATAACACGTTAAAACACTAAGATATCGAATATAATACAAGAGCACCACATGACGTTTTCAAATTCCCGTCAAAAGTCTTCCCGCTCAATACACATTCTAACATTAAAATAAATAAATGTCAAACATCATTTCAAATCGGACTCACCTTTCAAATTGATTTGACAAGTACTACCCGCGTGCCATTGGAAACATTCACACAAAACCCTTTTATCGTCTCGAGAGTAACATGCGCCATGATAATTGCATCGTTCACAGCCCACTGGTTCCGCTGTATAATTGACAAATATACTTTCATTAGCCATCAGACCAATGACATTTATTCTTGGAGATATTGTTGGTCTGCTCGAAGTGGGTTATACCATAATTGTCGCGCTTAATAGATGGATTGTCAGTCACAGTTGATGTAATAAGTTTACCAGGAGAATGATACTGACGATCTTTCAGTCAGTTTTCTGACATTCACAGACTAGTAAAGAATGATAATATATTGTACTTTTAACCCGTAATACGAGTAATATTACTGTAAAAACTATTTAAACATGTAAAGAAATAAATTAAAATATGAAGCATCATCACAACATTTAGATCAACATATATACTTTACCAAAGACCTTAAAAACTAATAAAATATACTAATTTCAAATTATATATATATATATATATATATATATATATATATATATATATATATGAGGCGTTTCACATGAAAGCGGCCACCCGGCCCGGTCAGAATTGGTTGGGATCAAATGGGCCCTATGCGGGCTCAAAATGTTCGTAATAACGTGAACTTTCGAAATCTGAGTGGTGATTTTCAAAAAAAAAGATGGCCTAACCAATATGGCGGCTGGAAGTGACCACCGTCGAGGGTCGTTTTCAACAATTTTTCTGCAAAATGGCTAAAACAACAAGGATCGGCTCGCCCGTGGGTACTCGGGGGTTTTCGGGATCGCTGAACAAGAATCCGTCCTCAGATTTTCAAAATCCAAGATGGCGAACCAGGTATGAGTCACGTGACGGGCCAGATTTCTGGAATCTGGCTAAAACGACTAGGATCGGCTCGCCCGTGGGTACTCGGGGGTTTTCGGGGTCGCTGAACAAGAATCCGTCCTCAGATTTTCGAGAAAGAAAATAGAAATCCAACATGGCAGACCCATGGGTAACGTGACCCCGGTTAACTTACAAAATCGTGCCAAACGACTCTGATTGTCCCGTAAATATCGATAGTCGATAATCTATCCAACTTTTAAATAGCTTTTAATAAAAATCTTTTTACCTGTTTAAAGAGTTTGTAAATTAAATTTGTACATTTATCCAGTAAAATAACCAATTTCTCTATTAAGATCTAATACATTATTAATATCTTTGTAATAACCCAAGTGAAAAGGATTTGTTTTAATATAAACAATTATCAATTTTTTATTTATACATATATATATATATATATATCAAAAATCAGACGAAAGCTAATTTAGTGAAAACTTAAATTAAACTAGCTTTAATGTAGATATAGATTATAACATATTCAATAGTATGATTAGCATCTCTATAGCTTACTTATTTTTTAGTAGATAAATCTTTACCTGAACATATTCTTCCGGGGTACAGACTATTAACACTGAGATCGGCAAAACCTTCAAGGCAACTACATGTGTATGTGCCGCGCAGGTTGAAGCACTGAGCGTGTTCAGAACAATCATGGAAGTGTCCACTCACACACTCGTCGAAATCTTAAAAGATATTGAAAAAAAAATATTAATATGAAATAACTATATCTTACGTTCATGATATTAGATGATCTACGCTATTCAGTATACTGTAGATTCTCTAATATAATAAATACGATCTCTAATAAATATGTAGATGGCAGATGGTGGTACTGGTTGAAATTACCGACCTACCGTGTATCACGGATTCGCTGTCCACTCAGAACAATATTTTGTGCGATTCACCAATTGTTGTTCTAAACATGGATGTGATTTATGTCCGTTAAATTAAATGTTTGTAAAGCAATACAAGGATTAGTTTCTTAATGCAGGGTGTTGTCTTCTTAAAAAAAAGTCAAATTACAATTGGGTACAATGTTTGTTAACAGACTTTTGTTTGTTGCTAAGAATCTTATGCATTTCAGCTCAGGGCTCAAGCTTCCTTCGTAATGGGAGCTAAATTAACCTACTATACGTTGGTCAGGCGTGTTGGTACAGAGTATTGTTTTCGAGTTTCGAGTTTGTCTTCTCTTGCATAGATGTTATATGCGTTTTATATCCCTTAGTCATCTCTTACGATAACCCACGGGTAAGATAGGGGGGTGATGAATTGTATTCTTACTATTAGTATTACTCCGTCACTACACGGACAAGAATGTTATGCATTAGTAATATTATTCTGAAGTAGAATATTACTCAGTAGTAACTTTACACTGGCCATTATGTTATGAAAACCCTTATATTCAATTTTAAAACATACATTTCTTCACATTTAACATTATATGTTATGTCTATGTCAAAGTTATATTAACTCAATTCCTTAAAATCGCTCATTTATTTATATTGTTTTTGTGTTTCGAAGTGAATATCTTTAATTATCTGTATGTAAATTTAAAATACAGTTGTTACTATAATTTCTATTGTTATCTATGCCGTATGAGGTCAAAGTTAAAGTAGTCGATTTTTATTAATTATATTAGGGTTCTTATTGTCACATAGCTTACCGCTAACATCAAGTTTCTCCATCAGTTCACTGTTGGCATGGACTTCCGTACCACCAAGACTATAATTATTATTCCGCAAGTACTTCTCGATTACTTCTTTCAGCCTATTTTCGTGAGCATTATCTGAAAGCTATTCGAACAATACATTATGTTTTGATACAAGAAAATTAGTAGTAATAGTACCATTTAAATCAATCAAACAACCAAATAATAGTAATTGCCTACCTGCACATAAAAATCATTCATAACTCCTTGATATAATTCTCCACCTGAACTTGTCAACTCAACAGGATGAAAACCGGTAATATGGACTCCATGGTAAACATCTCTCAAGTCTGATTGCATGATCATCCTGTTAATGCCCTCATGGGTGGCCACTGCTAGAGCATGGTATTGCTTACTAGAATTGTCTGATAGATATTCGTTGTAATGTAGACGACCACTACCTTGAGAACCCAAAGCCAATTTCACGGAATAGGTGTAAGTCGCTGAAATGATAAGAACATAAATTTGCAACTTGTGATAACATTATATGCACTTAATTGAAATAAGTTTATAGAAATATTTAGATCATACGTTTACAAGGTCGATCAGGGAACATTCTAGCAAATCCAGGTCTGCAAATACATTTCATAATGCCGTCAATTCTTTGACAACGCTCATTTCTCGATGCTTTGCAGTCCGGTAGACACTCTTTACCATATCCTCCTGAAATAGAATTAAAATCAGTTCACTACCTGCAAAGAATATCATAAAAACATTATGTAAACGTAATTAAATATTTTGAAAAAATTACCATTAGGATTAACATTTGTTGTTTCTAAATATGGAGTTCCAGCTAATAAAATTTCACCAAACAGGACTTGAGACACTCCATTATTAGTGACTTGTTCATTTCGAGTTACATCGTAATCACCGGTTTCAATCTCAGGGTTAACAGGAAGGGACTGACCACCATTTTGTGATTTATTCATAACCACAAAGAATGTATCATTATCAGTGTCATTATCACCTTCATTTTCTATCTTTTGAATGGTGTTAGCTGTAATTTCTGGGCCTCTAATAATAAGGTTTTCATTTTCTTCTGATGACATAGTTATATCATCAAGAGGTAATTTTGTTTGTGAGACAACACCTTGCACTTGCGTTGGTTGTACTTGCGAAATAGGTATATGTTTAGTAACGGTCTCAATTATAGTAGTTGGTTGCACTTGAGTGTGAACTTTAGTTACTATGTCCACTACTGTGGAAGTGTGAGTATTAGTCAATATAAGAGTCTGCGTTATGGCTCCTTCTGATTGACTAACTAAGCTTGTCTCTGTATGCGTCACAGTCAACGTGTGTGTTAAGTTAACATATCCAATGCTAGAAACTGTTCTAGGTGGTTCCGATAAAGTTTTTGTAAGAGTAACTACAGTTGTTCTAAATTCTGTTTTAGTTGGGATAATTTCATCTGATATTTTTATTTCATTGCCAGCGTGGTGAGTAGGTTTTATATTTATAACATCTTCAATGTGTGTTAAAGTTGGCATATGCGACACTACTGGTTCTTCTAGTTTAGTAATTGGCACTCGAGATGCCGTTACTGTCATTTCATCTTCAAGCACATCTGTCGGTTTTACAAAGCTCTCATCTACAGCTTGTTCTGAACTTTCTATAACACTTGATACAATAATAGCTGGGGGTCGTGAGAAAGGCCGTATAACTTTTTTGGAGGACACTTGTCTCGTAGGATATAAGATCTCTGACCGAGAAATAGTTCTGGTAGGTTTCAGAATTGGTGTGATTTTAGTAGGCAATTTAAATCTATTTGTATTATTTTTCTTTTCTTCTGATCGAATGGGGTAAGGTTTTCGAATTCTATTTTTATTTCCAAGAGGAATAACTTTAACCTTATCTGTTGAAGACTCTTCTTGACTTGACCATTCGATACCTTGAGCGTGTGTAGAATCATTTATTTCTGTGGCAGAGGTTATTTTAGATGTAAAAGTTGTGGCTTCTGTGGCCGAATCTTTTGAAACAATATCTTTGTCGTCTGTTATTGGTTTCACAAAGGATGTTATACCAATATGTTCAGAAGACGATTCAAATTCTTGGGAATAATAGTCTTCAGATGAAGGATTTTCTGTATCTTCTAAAATTTTAGACGGTTGTGGTGTCTCTGGCATTTGTACAAATGTGGGAGCAGAATTAAAGCTTGATGGAAAATCGAAAATAGATGAAGTCAACCAACCAGATGATATAGGTGTAGGGAAAACTACTTTTGGTCTATCAGCAACGATACTTGTTGATACTGGTAATTCATCTAGAGTGCTTAAAACCCGCGATGGGATTTCTCTTGGAGGTGGCAGTAATAGTGATGAAGGCTGGTCACGGTTATAAGAGGGTCTTCTAATACCATTCAATATATCATATGAAGGTCTGTAGGTAGATACTTCATCTCTGTTAACTTGTTTTCTTATGGGTTTTTGTGTTGTTACTCTATTTAGAGTAGGTCTTGGTGGTTTTGTTCTATATGGTAACATAGTACGTAGAGGAATAACAGGCCTTGGCGTTAAAGGTACTCTTGGAGGAATTCTGATACTTGGTGGTGTCCTGGGCGGGGGTGGACTCATACCCATTATCATTTCATCATTTGTTGAAGGTTTAAAACTATAGTCCATTGTTGGTGGTGGCGGGGATAAATCAATGATTTCAGTAGATGAATGGTTTAATTCTAAATTAGATAAAGTAAATGTGGGCAGTGTGGTCTTCTCCGTTACCTTTTCAATTATTAATGGTTTCTTATCTTGGATGTGGACTGTTGATGTTATAATTGTCTCATTATATAAATGGGTATTATTCAGATTATTTACAAATTCGGGTTTCAGTGGTATTTTACTTTTAGATTCAGGTTTAGTTGTATAAGAGGGTTTAAATGTTGAAAATGGTTTAGCAGATGATGGTTTTGGCATTTCTTCGCCGATATTGAGATCAACAGTGTCTTCATATGATACGTTAGTAGAATTTTCTATCATATGGTTTATCTGCCAATGAGGTTGTTGCAATTGATGATCTAATACCACATTAGTGTTCATTGTAAAAGGTCTCGGCTTCATGTAAGGATTACTGCTGCTCTGCTCATAAGGCTTTATAGTGTTAGATTGGAATGTTGTTTTATTATGAACACCAAACGGTTTCTCTGTTTGGGATCCAGTATTAAAATGAATTGATATTTTGTCATTATCTGTCTCTTTGTGATTATTGGGGGAGTGTTCAAATACCTCATCTTGGAGTAACGTTAACTCAGTTGATGCTTTAGAAATATTTTCTGTCTCGTTTGAAGAACTAACCACGGGCACTTTCATTGATTCTGAACTTACTTCGCCATCCATTTCGCCGGTACTTTCATTTACTTCTTCACCATCATAAATTTCATCGGAATTCTCATAAACTGGTTTAAACTTTTCTGTAGTTTGTTTATCTCTAAGTGTAGTCGTTTCATCACTGTTATCTCTTATTGGAATATCATATGTAGGTTGTTTCATGGCATCAAAATTAGAAGGTAAATAGTTAGTATTATAAGGTTTGGTTGTATACGGAGGATAGGATGACAATGGCTTTTCCGTTGCTTGTGGTTTTGTAAATGGTTTGCCAATGTTGAATCTAGAAGGCATTTTTTGTGCCCAAAACTCGTTAGGTGGCTTACCAATGCTAGCAATCTTTTGCCCAAATTGAGGGCCCTTATTTCTATCGTTGTAATCATAATTTAATGGTATTACCTTTCGAGTTGTGACTTCGATTTTAATATTATTTAATTTATTGTCATTAAGTAGGCTAGAATACCATCCATGAGAATTTGTTGGAATATTCGGTATTAGTTTAGCGGGTCTCTTAATATCTCCAGATTTTATGTTATTTGCTAATTCCGCAGCTGGCGTAACTTCTTCATGGTCACTTAAACCTGCGGTATAATCATTGATCATTGGAAAATTTGCATGACTATTAAGAGAAGGTTGTAATGACGGATTTACTGGATCTTGAGTAACTTTGGGATTATAGTTTTGATTATAAAACTCATTTGCATTAATTGTATCTGACGAGCTTTTATTCCACCTATTATCTTCTACTGATATTTGTGGTGCAGTGACTCTTTGTGGTATATGATCATGTTGATCATAAACAATTGGAGGATTAATACTACCTTGATGTACGTTGTAAGTTTCAAATGGTGTCCTACTATCTTCAACTTTAATGGCGAAGTTAGTTCCAATAGGAATATCCGTATTAAATTGATCAATGTTTTGCGAAGTACTAACTGGCACTGCAACACTAGAGCCTACCACTTGTCCAGTGTCGGTATTGCTAACTACATTCGTTGCTGTATTCAATGTCACTGTGTATGTGTTTTTATCATCATTATCTTGAGGTGTCAAAGACTTATTGACCATATTAGGTGGAGACATAACAGTAAATGAATTATGAAACGCTCCAATATTTTGATTGGGGTTTATTGATTTAGGAGGTTGAACGTTATTTGGTGATGATTGTTTGTATTTATTGTGTGACACTGGTGGTATACGGATTGTGTATGTTGGAGTGGGATTACTATTAGGCATCTGAGATGCAAAATAAATTTCAGAAGTTACTTTTGGTGGTAATTTTTCCGGTACTGGATGCTGTATGTTTAAAAATACTTTCATATCTTGTACTGGCTTCATATGTACTATAGGTCTTTGACTATAAGGTTTATTTTTATCATAAATATCTTGATTATAGTATTGTTTCGGGGGTAAAGGTGGTGGTGGTACAGCTAAATAATTTTCGTATTCTTTATCAATAATATCCTTTCCATCCTTGATTTTGAATTTTCCTTTCATTTGATTAAGCTTTTCGAAATTATTATTAGTTGGATTATATACGTTAGGGTCATACACTGTTATTTGTGGGCCCACTTGTATATGTGTTTCTTGATTACTAGTAGGAGGTGGAACTTTATTTAAATCATTAGCCTGCTTATTATTCGTCCATTTAATTTTTGGATCATTTCTAAATGGCTGATCCTTATTTGGTTGTGTATTGGATTTATAAGATTCTAATGAATGATGTATATTTGGGTTTTCCATCAATTTATTATTGCCATTCGGTGCCACATTGTGAACATTCGTCATTTGTGGTGCGTCTATACTAAAGCTGCCAAAATAACCTGGTTCTGGATATGGTAACGGATCATCAATATAATCACCAGTTTTATGAGGTTCTGATGATCCTGCAAATACTAAAGCAGTACTGCTGCCATGAGGAATTAAAACATTAGCCACTCGTGAAGGTTGAATATCGACCAAGAATGGTTTATTGGCATCTGCATCATCACCTACCGTAAATTTATCAACTGTCTTTATCTGTGTATTTACTACTTCAGAAGAGCTAGGGCTATTATCAGATACATCGGTCTCAGCACTAGGTTCACTTACAGGCTTAAAATCAATATGATGAGGTATTGAAGCACTCACTGGCTTAGATAATGACGGAATATAGTCTAAAAATACTGGCCTACCATGGTTTCCTAATATCGTTCCAGTAACTTTTATTTGTTCATTACTCATTACATGGTCGTGTTTACTTGGAGGCATGCGATATGGATATTGATCGTTTGGTGAAATACTTTGCATATTAAATGGCAATCCTGGTTTAGACGTGGGTCTATATCCTTTTACTTTGGACTTGGGTGGCTCAGGTGGTCTTAAATCAAAAGAATCATCTACTGTTGAAGGCATTGACGGTTGGTCACTTTGAGGTTTTTGTTTCGAAAAATATTGCTCATTTGCTGATAAAAAGCTATCTATAGGAGGTGAGTTGATAGAGCTATGTAACTTAATTCCACTAGCAGCTAAGGTAAAAGGTCCGCCTACAGCTGGTTTACCAACAATTACGTCAGAATTAGTTGTAATTATTTCACCAGGGCTAATAGGTATTCCACCATTAACAAGCGGACTTTCATGAATAATTTTTGGAGGGACGATGCGGGCTTTAGGCTGCTTATGTTCTGCTGCCCAAGCTAAATTTTGATGTAGAGTAGCATTAGTAAAAAACTGTTGAGATTCAGATGTTTCCATTTCATCTACTGGAATGTATATTGGAAAGTTGCTGTGTTTTGCTTCCATATCATTGTCGATTCTTTTGTTTGCACTATAAGCCGTTAATTTTAAAGCAGGTTTAATTGTGGTAGTTGTTGTTTTGTTAAAATTATCATATCTTTTTATGAATCCTCCTGTCATTTTTTCTATAACAGGTGCTAATTGTGTTAATCCTTTTATCCCTAATGAACCTAATTTTAAGAGATCAGCAACTACAAACTTATTTTTATTGAGCTTTTGTATTTTGTCAGGTTTAGTCCTTTCTGGTATTTTAGTATTGACTTTATTTGTTTTTGTCGGTGTTGGTGCTTCTTCATTTGTCAATAATTCACTTTGTTCAACTGAATTTAAATCTTTTTCATCTGAGTAATCACTAATAATTTCGGTATATTTTTCTACTAATTTATCAGTAGGGGCTAAATGAGAATTTGTTTCGTACTCATAAGGTTGATATTGAGTTTTCTTATCTGGTGAATCTTTGTTGGTTGGTTGTACATCAATTTTAGTTGTACCATATTTGGTAGATTTTATTCCATACTTAGTAGGTATACTATGATCAGTATATTTCGTTTTTAGATCTTCAGTTTTCGTATTACTGCAGGAACATGAACTCGTACAAGGTAAGTTGCTAACTTCAGAAGGTTGTATTATATCGAAATTATCATCTTCTTCATTGTCAATTCGTTTATCAATCTTTGGGTAACTGCTTAGAAACGTGCCAGCAACTGATGGTTGTATGGTCTTTACTTCCATATATTTAATCTGAAAATTGAAACATAATGTGTATACAACTGAATCAGCATAGTTATTTATTATGAATAAATAAGGTTTATATGGTGAGGATTTAATTACTTTTTATTTTAAATATATTTTAGTATGTAAATATAATAAAAATAACGGTAAATAAAGGAAAGGGAATACGTACTAGCTAAGGTAAATGTGGCAAATATGGTATATGTAAAAATATTAGATAAATATTATTGTAACTACGCTACATAACAGGGATTTTATTAACTAGTAAATGGAGCTATACCTATCTCCAGTTAGAAGGATAATTGGAATGAAATGGTGTTATCTAACGGGGGTCTCAAATCTTACTTTTGTCGGCCTTAAATCAGGTCTAACGTCAGTGGCATATAAATTGTTAAGAGATTCTGTAGTAACAACTGATACAATCGTCTCAAACGTTGATATAGCGCTTCTTTTATTATGTACCACTGTTGTTAAATATGTGTAAGTAGTCATACAAGTCTTGATAATATAATTATGTTGCATTAATTGATGAAGGGGGAAAAGAGCGCTTATTTGCTGACGACTGACAACAGTAGCCACAGCAGATGAAAGCAATTGTTTCGATGTTGGTGCCGACTTGTAGTGTGCTTGCGACGTGCTTGCATGAATGAGCCTATGTTTGCGCTGAGGAAAAATTGTATGTGTAAAATGAATAATAATCATAGTAAATTTAGATAGTAAATTGAGACATTCAATCACATATTAATAGTAGACTTCACAATCATATTAACGGGTGTATAACGCTTCATCTTATTTTTATCTTATATTTAACAACTATAACAACAGTTCTATTTGTAATATTATCGCTAATTGATAAAGATTTTTAGTAAAACAAAATCATTGAGTCCAATATCATTAAATCACAATTTGATATTGTTTTTTAATTGTAATGGCTGTTGTAGCAACTATTAACTAGCTTCGCATTAATTTTTTGTCATTCTTAGTTTATAGTCAACATTTATAATCACAGGTTTGTTGCCTACAATTATCTTCGATAATTAGATGTATTTTTTTAAATGTAATCTGAAGTTTTTGAAATTAACGCGTTTAAATAAAGATTTTTTTATCTTTATTGTATTAAAATACATTAGAGCACTTTTAATTTTCCCTAATTCGGTTACTTCAAATAAAACTTATTGAATTTATAAAATGGGCTTACTTCAAAACCCTGTTAGATATTATTTTATATAACATTTTAACTATCTGCTGTCATTTATATCTATTACATTATTATGACTATATACTTAAAATTTACAGACAAAGCTGAATTCTAAAATTTTCGCCAGACCGGACGAGTCTTCTCTTTTGGGCGCATTAAGTACTGTTGGCAAGGCATCAATTCCTCAAGCTTAAGAAAACGAATTGTGAAGAGTCGTGATTTTTAGACCATGTTTACGGCATCATTGATTCGACGACCGAGTTGTGAAGACTCGATCCAATGTCTCAATTATTATTTATTGTTATGCACATGACCGATAGTTAAAATATGCTCAACTACATAGTTGCAATAATTATTAAGATTACATATTTATAGTAGACCCTTATTTTATTTTGCTAACTTGCAAGTTTCTGCCTTCAAAAATATGTAATATTTTTCAGGATCTCTTCATATATTGTTACCATATTTGTATGATAGCAGCTTAATACGTTTTTAACTCGCCTGGTTCTTTGTGGTATATTTTCTGCCCATTACAAACTAGAATGATACACCACAACGGGCAATACATGAAATGAGAAAAAGATAATGGCAATAACTTTTTCAATAATATTACAAATCTTACCTATACGAATGTAATTCTAGTTTTTCAAATTAAACGTTTAAATTATATTATTTTGATAATATCAAAACTTATTAAACCAAAACGTGAAACTTATTAACCTAATTAAGGAAAACGTTATGGTATGATCACTAAACATATGGTAATTTTCATAACACCATGTTAAAAGAAAAGTTCAAACGCGCCTAGATTACACCATCAACTCGGTCTGTACTACTACTAATGCTAATAGCTAGCTGTTGAGAAATCCCCGAACAAAGCCTCGACAGTTCAAGTACAAAATTGACATTAATTATTGCATTTTATCATATTTTAAAGAATTTATGACAATAACACCGACAACAATATCTATTTATATTACGTACCTGCTCATTTTTCCCCTCAGGATTTTTCTCTTTCACTAACACTTCTACACCATTTGACATTATTCTAGTAGCGAGATTTTTTAATTTTCGTTCGTCATCTTCTGATTCGTTTTCCACTAGATCCATATCTCTGCCAGGTCTCCATGGTGTGTTATCATAAACTATACCATTTGTGTTAAAAGCTGAAAGTTAAACAAATGTATTATATTATACGTCAATTAGGATAAACAATTAAACATTTGTCACATTTGCTGTTATATTTACACTAATATCTACAATTTAAATGCGAAACAAATTTCAATAGTTGATAATAATATTTTGCATCTTATAAAAATAAATGTAATTTGTGAAGAACAAGAAGTAATTTAGTTAATAAATAAAATGTAAGCTGAACATACAAGCAAATTCTTGGCATTTAAGCTATATTCAATAGCATTCACAATCCTGAAAATAAACAATATTTAGTGCACGTTAGTATATTGAACTATTACTACAAATCGAAGAAGATAGAAAAGACATTTATAATCTAGAATAAACTTTATATTTAACACAGTTTAAAGGAAATTTTATAAGTTACTATGAACGTATGTGAAATTTCAACTTAAATCTTTACTATTTGAAGTAGCACTTATCAAGTAAATTTGATTTTTGCTATCAAATATCATACTAATTCATATTTTACGATTTTGTCTCTAATTTAATTTAAAATGAGCAATGGTTGAATGAATTTACATTTAAAATTCAGCATTTAAAATAGTCCTTACAATTACATTTTCTAAATTCATACAGGGTGGAAGTGGACCGCTCCCGAAAACAAAGACAGGTCCATAGTGGACATTGACAGAACCATACTGGTCCTACTTGTAATGACAGGCTAGAAAAACATCTATTGGGAAGAAAATTTTTTTTTTCACATCGAATTTTAAGTTTTCTTCACATTCCATCGTATTAAGACAGTGCCATATAAGGATATGTACCATGTAATTCCATAAAAAATACGTAACTTTACTCAGATGAGAAAGGCGCAATCTATTCAAAACTCACGATCATATGTTCAAGAGCTCAACGACCTCGCGTGGTGAAAAAATGTTTTTTTTCATCCGTATCGAATTTATTTCTAGCCTATCATTACAAGTAGGGCTAGTAGGGTTACCCGTCTTTGTTTTCGGGAGCGGTACCTTTCCATCCTGTATATAATATTTATTATTAAATGTCTTATAAGTCAAGATCACAATCATTTGGTTCATTTCTCATTGCAATACTATTGCTATCATGTGGCATTGCATGACTGGTCTGTATTGCGTGCACCAATGACATTCTTATTTAATATAATGTTTGTATTTCTAACTAAAATACTCATGTAATTTCTATCTGATTTGGATTTTATAATATCTACTGTTAATTTTATAAAGTTAAAACTATACTACAAATGTTATTTGTTATTTCAATCAATAAAAATATTGATCACAATAATTCTATTTACATCTAGTTTATTATTTATTGTCTTTGAAAATTTTGTTGAATTTAGAAAATCAACATATGCAATCCTATTTATATGGAATTAAATATTAACATTGAAGACATTTTTATAAATAACATACAGGTAACTCTAGATCAAATTGCCAAACTTCGTTTTCACTAACCTAGTGATGAAATAATTTGAGTAAAATTTTCAAAGACACTATCGTACATTATTATAATATTATTAGAACACTATACACTCACCTCCATATTGGATGATGCAGGATGTGGGTTTGGAACCATCCGTTATGGGAAACCTTCAGAATCCCCGAGTGGTGAGGTCCAGTCTTCGTCATTAAGCGGTCGTTGTCAATTTTAGTCAAATTTTAGTCTTAAAGTCATTGTAGTTCATGATAAATATTTTTGAAATCATCATCATTTCATTTCTTAACTACCTAAGAATACAATATCATCATTCTCCTGCAAGAGCACCCCACCCCAAGCAATTGGGATAAGAATCCCAATTGCTTGGGGTCGATACAATATGTACTCTTCTTTCATAGCACATATTGTAAAAGTTATTGGCAATAATTTTATGACCGGCCGCCTGCCAGACGTCAACCCTCCTTGGGAATGTAATTATTGACCAAATGGCATCAGATGGAGTTGACCCAGGTCGTTATATGGCTCTTAGTCGGCTTTTACGACATCCACGAGCAAAGTTACGCTAAAGTTACGCTACCACACAGCTACCAACCTAAGAATACAATATATCAAATATATTACCACTTTTTATTAGCAGGATGCAGATACAAACGAAAAATGCATTGACCATAGTTTGTTAACACACATCTAACGGCTTACCATTCCGGAGGAATTCTAAGTTATTACTTATCTATCCAAAACTAGCTTTATTTGACATTTATGCATATTAATATACACTGCAGCCAGGTAATATATCAGCAATGCACTCAGTAGCAGAGGGAATATATGATGTCTCAGAGGGCTTCACGTTTATCTGCTATTATCATAGGGCTAGTGTTGCCCAAATGCAAGACCAAGACTCGCTGCAAGAGTCTCGCAGTGCTCCCTTAGACAGCATTTTATGATTCCTTTGGCAAAGGATTGTCTACATTTTGTATTCTTAATACCAGTATCATATATCACGGGGAAATAATTTGATGTTATTTTAAACAGTCTCGTGATAGATGGATTTGATTATAGCCTCACTCTCGTTAAGTGGTATGTACCTAATTATTGATAGTTGTACAGTTAGTGTCACTAGATGAATGGAATTTTATTAATTTAGTTGGATTTTTCATTTCTATGCAGATTTTTCAATTCTATCAAAACAAGTGACACTGTTATTCTAACAGCGAGAGTTACAAGATTTGCGAGACTTTCAAGAGTCCTGCATTTGGGAAACGCTACATAGGATCAACGGTGAAACCATAGTCCACCATCAAGAAGTGTGCTTTGTCATTCAGAATTACATCGACAATCACTATGTAGCATATTGTCAAGCACCAGTTAGGATTAAAAGAGAAAAAGGTATGTATAACTTTTTTTGTAAATTAGTGAAAGTGTAAATGTACATGGTGACAATGATAGACGTTTTTAATTTTCGAGTTATTTATTGTTTTATAATTTTAAGTCGTGTTTGCAATGTACAGTTGTAAGCAAAGGAAGAACGAGTATTAAAGGTAATTATGATAATCATAATCTAGACTTATTCTTAGGCAGTGAGTAATTGTTACCCATCAAATTTTCCCAACACAACGATTATGGTAACATAGGAAATAACATTTTTGGTGAACTTAGAATACATGTTAATATCTAGTCAAGTACAAAAGAGTATTTCTTCCTTAAAATTAAACTAAATCTATAAGGCACTATTCCATAGTTAACTTACTATGATACACTCGAAATAAATAACTAAACCATTACTATATAATACATTTAACCGTTTGCATTTTCACGAAACATCATCTATTGAACTTTGTTTAAGATCTCTAATAGCAGAGGGGCTCGCTACCTTTACGACGTAAGTTGGTGATGCATTATACCTTATATGTTTGCTGACTTCGCCTACTATACTTTCTAAGCTTTGTGTTTCAATTTGATTTTCAATGGAGTCATTATATACATATTTTTCAGTCTCCAAAACTTCGCCATTATCAGTAAAAGAACCCGCAAGCTCACTAATAGTAGGCAATAATGACGGTAAACTTTGGACATTATCATAATAAATGGCTTCACGCTTTCTAACTATTTGAGTGTCATCTGACACGACTGTGGATAGTACTGTGCTAAACTCACCAGGGTGTCTACCTGATACATATAGAGTTACTACACTAGTTTGTTTAGGAGGTGCCGCTGGAGGAGCTTTTGAACCTCGCTTTCTACTTCTTCGTGTTGTAGGAGTAGGGGGCGGTGGAGGATCATCTTCTGTATTTTGTACGTCCTCAGAAAAATCTTCATTGCTATTCAAGTCAGAAAGGATATTCGGTTTGGGACTATTACTGAAAATATCATTGTTTAAATTATTTTGTTGATTGAAATTGGGCGTAAGACCGAGGTTGTTGAAATTATTTAGACCGCCTAATCCGGTTATATCTGACTGCCCTAAACCTAAAAGTGGGTTAGCTGTTGGCAGTGTGAGTTGTTGTTGCTGTTGTTGTTGAAGAAGAAGGGGAAGCAGTAAGGAATTTAGCTGAGGAGCAGGACCTAATGCAGTAGGCGTAGTGACAACGGTATCAGTAATGAATTCCGTGGCTGTTATCACGTTAGTAGTTGGATCAACAATTGTAGTCAAGATAGCTTTACCCCTAAAAGTGATAGGCAAAATTGTCTCCCTAGCATCAGTTACCGTAGTCACATAGGTAGTTGTACGCGTTTTATATTCAGTAACCGGAGTTTGTACTATTGGTTGCTGGGGAATCAAACCCTGTCCTTGTAAAGCAAGGAGAGGATTGATCGCAGGTTGCTGCCCACCTAACAACAGTTGTGAAAGCAACAAGTTAGCTAAAGGAACGTTTGCGTTAATTTCTGGTGCAATTGTCTGTGTAACTGGTTCTACACTGTAAACAGTACTTGGCAGAATATGAGAGAAAGAGGTCTTACGACCTCTAATAGTTGTAGGGGTAAAAATCACTGTAGTAGTAGGAGTTTCGTGTAAAATAAATTTAATTATTTTAGTGGCACCGTTTTCAGCTAATTCAGTAGATTCTGAAGCGAGAACTAGTTGTGGATTACCTAAAGCGCCGAATACGGTAGATACTTGGTTTTGCAGAAGTATTTCTATACTAGGTGTAGCTGATAATAAATTTTTGTATTCCGTTATTTTACCGTTTACAATTGGTACAGTAACTTCAGTTGGTATCTGATGTGTAACGGTAATTTTACCATCGTCTAAAATATTTTTGGTATTGAAACGTTCACCACTTAAATTTTCAAAAGAGTTCCTCTGTCTGCTGGAAGCTCTACTGGTAGTAGTACGAGTACGTGACGTTCTTCCTAATCCTGAACTACGTGATGTAGTGGATCTTGAACCTGATGAACTTTTGTTAAGCCTTGGTGGTTTTGGCCTTGAAGCAGATGTGGTTGTTCTGGATGAAGGCCTGGATGATTTACTTCTCCGATATGCTGGTGCACTTGTTGTAGTTGTTGTTCTTGTTTCCCCACGAACAATGAATGGTTGTCTCGCTGCAGATTTAGGAGATGAAATCGTGGTTGTCCTAGAGTTAGAACGACTATTGTAACGCCCAGACCTCTTCGGAGTAGTGGGTTCTTCAGTTTCAGGTTCTGGACGTCGAGTGGTAGTAGTTTTAGTACCTACTCGTCGAAAATTATTATATTTTCTATTACCATAATCCACTTGCCGTTTCGTACGCCTTCGAAATGCAAAAGGTCTTATTTGAACTACATTTCTTTTGGGAGCTACAGTGGAAGGCGTTGGTACCTGTCTTTCTTTTCTGTCAGAGGAGTCATAATCATTATCTTCTTCAAACTCCTCTTCATCTAATAGCTCTCCACTTTCTTCTTCTTTCTCTTCATCATCTTTAATGTCATCCTCTGGTTCAGGTTCAGGTTGACGGAAAAGATTTCTTTTAGGAAATAGAGCATTAGGCCGTTGTCTGCGTAACGATAAGAGAGGATTAGGCGTAGATCTAGTAGTAGAACGTCTAGTCGTAGTCGTTAGCCTGCTTCGAGCTGTAATGACACCACGTCTTGTAGAAGGCGTAGTTGAACGTGGAGTGATTGCTGTGCCAGGTTGTCTATTGATTGGAGGTCTTCGGAACCTCAAGAGAGGGTTGTTTGTTGTTCGAACAACTTCTGTGACTTCTTCAAGTGCTTCAGTGGCATTTTCTTCTTGTTGTGTTGCTAATGTCTCATCATTCTGATCTTGTGGTGGGAATGTTATTGACGCAGAAGGCCTGCTTCTGCCAGGAGGAAGTCTACTAGAAGCAGTAGGTCTAATCCGTGGGACAGCTGATCTGCTTATATAATCTAAACTGTTACCCCTGATTGAACTCGATCTAAATCCTGTTCTTCTGGAGGTAGGTTGAATGCTTCCTCTTTGACCAAAACCTCCTACTCTTGACGCTGATGGTATATTAGCAGAGGGATTCGATATACTACTTCTTCCAGAGAATCTTTTAGATGCACTTGAAGAGCCAGAGAAAGCAGGTGCTTTTCTATTTCCATTATAACCTGAAGACTTTACAGATTTTAAGCTGGGGGTAGCAGTTATTACAGGAGGTGTAAAGTCAGAACGAGTGATAGTAGTTGCGCCACTCGATAATGGCACACGTTTAGGAATAAAAGTTGGTCGGTTTCGTGAAGCAAATGGAATAATAACAGGTGTACTAGAAGGTTTTTTCGGTGTGAAAGTTAACCGAGATTTCTTTCTAGTATTTGAATTATCCTCTTCTTCTTCGACTGTTTCACGGGCTGATTCAGTAATTACTTCTGGTTCACCAACAGAACTTTCTATAACTTGTGGCGTAGGACTAATAACTGAACCTTCAGTAGTAGTAGAGCTAGAACTACTAGTACTAGAATTTAAAGGCAGTGATTTGTTATCACTTGTTACTATAGTTGAATCACCTGATATAACAGCTACTTGAGAATATAATATTTTTTTCTCTGGAACTGCTGTAGTTGGACTTTCAGGTTTTACTTCAGCAAACAAATTATCAATATAGGTCCCTAAAAGAACAGTCGATGGTGGTGAAGCTGCATCTGGTAACTTAGTAGGAATTATCTCTTGTTTTACTACAGTTGGAGTGATACGTGGTTTTTCTTCTCCATCTTGAATTATATTTTGATCGGGGGAACCTCCTGGTACTTTTCTGCCTAATTGGTTATCATCAACTAGCTGTGTATTGTCATAAATTCGTGTCACTGTTTCTAAACTACTTCTCACTTGAGAAGTATTACCGGTGTAAAATGTAGTGAAGTATGTGTAAGTTGTATAAAAAGTTGCTTTACCATCATCTTGTTCGAGGTTGTCTTCAATTAAAGATGGCTTAAGCTGAATTTCTAATTCTTTAGGTGGGAGCACACTATCAACGTCAATAGGCGTAGTGTCAATAGGACTAACAGTGACAGCTGCTTGAGGTACTGGTGTAACTACATTTGAAACAATTTCTTCCCTACTTGTTATGGTAGTGGATTTATCTTTGTAAAGTGTAGTCCAATATGTAAACGTTGTATAATAGGTTATAGGTAAATTGCTTTCTTCTTCGGGTTCCTTATTAGGCATTATAGTCTCAGTCACAACATTAGTAATAGTCTCTAAGTGGCTTTTTACTTTGCTTGAGTCTTTACCTATATACATTGTTGTGAAATACGTAAATGTTGTATAACTTGTCTGTAATAAAAGAGTGGGTGACGGTAAAATTTCCTCAATATTACTTTCAGAGCTTATTTGGTCGTCTAATATTATATTGTTGTTATCCAAGAACTTCCTTTCTCCTTTCGAGGATGATGATTTTACGTCGGTAATATATGAATTTTCTGATTCTAAAGGATTAGATTCAACACTAAACAACATGTCTACTTCGATTGGAGTCGGTTGAGGTGTAATGTCACCCTTTGTTTCATGAGAAGACTGTACTGAACCTTCTTCCATAGTAATACTCGATTCCATTGAAGAACTCTCTTCCTGACTAGTAGGCTGTTCCAGTTTCACTTGTTTGCAATTCCTAAAATCAAATTGCGCTCTTGTATTTTCCAGAACTAATGGATTGGCTTTTGTAGGCACCAATTCATCTGGTCCAACGTAATTTGTATGCACTTCATTTCTGCTACATACATTAGCATCCGTACCAACATAGATCGTCGTAAAGAATGTATAAGTTGTAAAATATGTCTTTACTGCATCGGGTTTAATGCTTGCAATAAAATCGTCACCAAGTGATGGTGTCGGTGTCTGAGAATTGTAAATGTTATCAACCTCAACAGACTCGATGACGTCTTTATTCTTCACCAGATCAATAATACTATTGATCGCAAATGATTCGGTAGGGCCACCTATTTGAACAGCAGTTGGTGAAATTTCATCTTCGTTAAAAGCTCCTAATAGTGATGGATCTAACTTGGAGAGATCAACTGTCGATGTGATGATGTTAGTTACAACTGATTTATGACTGGCAATACTTGAAGTTTGATCTCCGAAAAATGTCGTGAAGTAAGTGTAAGTGGTATACAATGTTTTGTAAATAACATCAATTTCGTTTTCTTGATCTTCAATCTCTTCTGACGCAGGTTTAAAAGTAAAAGATTTTTCAGTGGTTGTGGAAGATTGTTCAGTTTTTACTGACACTTCGACAGTATCTTGGTTTGTTGTAATACCCTCAGTTGTACCCGTCGCAAAATTAGATTCCTTTTCTTCAATAGATTCTGCGGTTTCTTTGATTGCATTATACTCATTAGTACCCGAGTTTTGTTCTTCAAAAATTGTAGTATCTAATACTTGTGATTCAGTTGTTTTAGGTGCTTCCGTAATTGCTTCAGCTTCAGTAACAGGGTGGTAATTTTTCGTGGAAACTGTTTCACTTGATTGGACTTTGGTAACTATTGAATAGTTTATTTCACTATTAAAAACTGCTGTTGGCTCAATATTAAGATGTGTTTTACATGCAACATTAGTTATATATCCAATAGCACTTTCCACTACTACATCTGATTTGATTGAAGTAGTCGTTTCTGTACTTTCTAAAGGAATAAAATAGGTTGTCAAGTAAGTCAAAGTTTTGTAAGCAGTCGTCATAGTCGATTGTGTTTCGAAACCTTCAGTACATATGATTGGTGTCTCTTCTTGATTATCTTCATTTGTATTTTCTTGTGAATCTTGAGTAATCAATTTTGATTCCGTTGTAGTTTCAAAGTCTTCCACGGACTCCTCACTATGACCACTTTCAGTAGTAGTCATGATACTTTCAGGAGTTTCGGTGATTGTTTCTTCTTCTTCCTCTTCTTCTTCTATTCTTTCAGTTACTTCAGCTGCAGTGTTTTCTGATTCCTCTTCAGAATTTATAAATAATTCAGTCATATCACGTTCTGTAACTGATGATTCTTGAGGAAGGTCAACAACAGTCGACGTAGGAGACAAAACGACAAGTGGTTCTGTAGCACGTGAACTATAGTCTTGAATAGGTATTACCGCTAAATCTTCTAGCGTTTGAGTACTTTCTGTTGTTGTTATAGGTAATTCCGAAGGTTGAATAACATCAACATTAAAATCAAAACCATTATTGTACTGTATACTAATAGAATTTGGCACTTTACGGTCTACTTCATATAAATCCTTTTTTAGGCTCTCGTCATCGTTAAATAAAGCTTTGTCAGATCGATTACCTTCACCTGGTACAGCTAACTTAGTAGGAGACGGGCTTTCGTTTGCCTTAAAAGTGGCAGATGCTACAGGAATATCAGCTGCCAAAAAAGTTATTTTAGTTGACAACTTTTCAACTCGCTTAGCAGAAGGGAACACATTTACCTCATCGGGATTTTGAAGTCTGCTAGTCTCAGTATTAGGAGTAAATATAATAACTGTATCACCTACAACAGTCGTAAAGTCAGCGAAGCCAGCGTAAGTAAACGTTTTCTTAGGTCTAGGTTCGCTTTTTTGACCAAACAATTTTTTTGGAGTTTTAGTTTGCTGTCCTTCCTGTAAATGAGGGCGGCGTGACTCAACATTATCAATATAGTAAAAAATCGGTGAAAATTCGTTCTTTATCGTAAATGTCGGTAAATCGTAATTAGCCTTAACTTTAACTATATTTGATTTATCAATAACATCGTCAGATGGATTTGGTTCGACTTTTATTTGTTCGGTTACCGGTTCATTTGCTTTACTTTGCCTATGCAAAGTATCCACATTATTTATATTAGATGGCTCCACGACAAATTCATTTTTTTTATCGCCGCCAATGAATGGACCGTCAAGGTAATTTAAAGCTTCATGTTGAACATATCTAGGTATTTCTTTGAAAGGTTGTACTCTACGAGCTACCGGTTCTTCGAAAATAATATTTTCGGCCTGGCTCTCAGGAGAACTAGGAGGAATCCAGAATCTGGGACTTTCTTGAACCGCTTTGCTCGCATATACAATTTCCATTTTACTACTAGGTGCAAGATAGTCAGTATTTTTTATAATGAATTCTTTAGGATCAATGAAGCCTAAATCTTGCTTGACGTTCCATTCGCCATCAAATGCCGAATGTACTCGGGTTGGCTTAACAATAACAGGGTCATCAACGTTTGTAGGCTTATTATAAAGTACGAGAGAAGATTTAGTTAAGAGCTGTGCATATATGCGTCCGTTATCTAAAGTGGTGCCGAGAATTTGGGTGGCATACTCGGTGGTCACACCATCTTGGATGAACGTTCGTGCCGTAGATGTCAAGAGGCCGATGAGTGGTTTCACGCTGTGATACCTTCCAATCTTCGTATTATAGTCATTTCTCTTCTGATTTACAAGTAGAACGGTCAAGTCTGCAGTCAGAGTCAACGTCAGCGTCGTGTGGGTGGGATTTTGTCGGAGGTGCGTTATATTTTACAAAGTCCGTTTGAGTTGTTCCACGACCCACAGGATTAGATGAAAGAGAAAGAAAAAACAAACAATTAATAATACAATATAAATAGAAATGATACTAATAGAATAATTTGCCATACAGTTAGCACTATTTTTACAGCTTTTCTTTAGCCTGAGGTTTGTGATGGTTAATCTTTTAATATTTTTGTAATAAGAATAATAAGAAACAGTTTATTTCTAGATAAAAAACATGCTTACTTTTATTAATATTAAGAACATACGTGCGTAAGTAATACGAACATTTAATTACGAAAATACAATTTGAAACATCAGGAACCTCATCAAATATACAATTATAGTGGTCTGTTAAATAGATAAGAAAAAGTTAAGAACAGAATAAGAAAGAGACATGTAAACTTGTCGATAAAATAACTAGGGAAAGAAGTACTAGCACTAAAAGATTTCATTCAAGCACAATTTTACAGGTAAATCGCAGAAAGTACGAAAACTCACCCCTATTTTCGGGAACTCCGTCTCTTTTTATGCGTGTTGACTCTATTTGCTCATCGTGACTTAAATCTGTAACAAGGAGATAAATTCAATAAATTTAAGAGATAATTATTATCTTGTAAATAAATGTAAATATTATGTTTCGTTTCTTAAAAAGTGCTCCTTGCTTTTTCTGAATTACTGAGTTCAAAGCAACTTTCATTTTATATGTGATTTTAACACTACACAAATAACAATAATTACTTGATAAAGTATCATAGGTTCATTTCTCATTTAGGATAATAATAATTCATGTGAACTACAAATGAATGTTCTGAGTCTGGCTGAAATTTATGCCTTTGACATGTATATTTTGTAAGTTTATTCAATAAGATTGCAGCCTTAGAGCAGGATTTTGTCCTTATTTTCTTTTTCAAAACAACATTTGTGTAATCAAGTCAAATAATTAATTACAAAAGAACTACATAGATGGCGCTCTGGCTGAAATTTATATTTTTTTTTGTTCTGAGTCTGAATGTACTTCATCTCTGTTGAAAGTATGTTTATTCTGTTTGTTAATGGAATAAGAATACTTCATTCAGCTCCTTATCTTGACTGTGAGTGTCGCAATAAACAACTGCATATAACATTTATGCAAGAGAAGGAAAACTCGTAATAAAACCCTATACTTAACTACTTAAAACGGTACCTATTTCGTCTTAGCTATATGATGAAACTATCTCCTATCGTGGAGGAAGGCTTGAGCCTAGTAGTAAAACCTATAGTATATATAACCTAGTAGTATTTGAGTTAAAATGAAGTATATACTTATAGAATCCTAAACAAGATTAGAACACGAATCGGACAAAGCAGCTTAGGACGACCCCTCACTCGGTGGACTGATGACATTATCAAGTTCGCAGGCAACCGTTGGATGCAAGTGGTACAGGACCGTTGCAAATAGTATTCTCATAGGGAGGACTATGTCCAACAGTGGAGGTTTAAGGGCTGATGGATGGATGGATGAAACAAGATTAGTGTCCCAGTAGATTAGCGTTTAAAATAAGTAACATTAGAAATTTTACGAAGATATTGAAACTAAATTATGAAGCATATAAATACTATATAGAGTAAGCCACATTCATTAGGCAAGATTAAAATAATAAGCCCGCTAGTTTATTAACCTGAGTTAATTTCATAAGAGTTACGGTAACCCAGATGCCTGTAGAAAGTAAATTTAATACGAAGCAAGGCCACTTTTAGACTAGTAAATTATTTCTTAACACATGGACATAATATTGTTTATTTGATCATATTACGTAAGAAAATGATGGTAAAGTCAAATGTACTCTTATTACATTCGGAAGTTTTGGCGGGAATGGGTACGTGTCAAGTGATAATCTTGAATAATATTCAATATCTTAATGTCTCGACATGTTATATTAAATAATGTTGATGGTATTTTAAGTAATGTGATGCAAAAGAAGTGGTAGGGTATAAGTGAATATGATATAACAGTGCTTTACATACGTTTTCGACCATAATTCTCATGAGGTACCATTAACAGCGTATGGCACTGTTGAAGGCATCAGTTTAACTTATTGTATGGACGATGACTGTAAATTGTAAAGAGAATTTATAAATAAAGACTTAGCATAAAGGTCTTAGTTACCATGCCATAAAAAATGGGTAGAATAAAATGTTGTACTTCAGAATATTTTGTCACATTTTTTAAATAAATTAGACACATTTTTTTTGGGACTTTTGACGGGAATTTGAAAACGTCATGTGGTGCTCTTGTATTATATTCGATATCTTAGTGTTTTAACGTGTTATGTTAGATAATTTTGATGGCATTTTATGTAATATGAAGCGGCGGTACTACTAGGATGTAGTGAATATCATATAAAAGTGCTTTACAACGTTTTCGCTTTCGATCAAAATTCCCACAAGATACCATTAACAGTGTGGCCATTGCACTATTAATGGCGACAATTTGACTTAGACAATGACCAACTTGAAAGACTAAAAACGTGAAAATATTTATAACTTGACACTGGCACCAATAGCTCGTATATGTAGCTGATTGCCAGTATATAAGAAGAAGAAGAAGAAGACACATTTTTTGGACTTTTGACGGGAATTTGAAAACGTCATGTGGTGCTCTTGTATTATATTCGACATCTTAGTGTTTTAATGTATTATATTAGATAATTTTAATGTCATTTTATGTAATATAAAACGGCGGAACTACTGGGATGTAGTGAATATCATATAAAAGTGCTTTACAACGTTTTCGTTTTCCATCAAAATTCCCACAAGACACCATTAGCAGTGTGGCCATTGCACTGTTAATGGCGACAATTTGACTTAGACAATGACTAACTTGAAAGACTAAAAACGTGAAAATAGTTATAACTTGATACTGGCATCAATAGCTCGTATAAGTAGCTGATTGCCAATACATAAGAAGAAGAAGAAGAAGAAGAAGACACATTTTTTATCTATATCAATCATACTATCTAGCATGATTCTCCGTAATGAAATGAAATTTTATATACCGTTTTATTTTGTTTTACCTTGCTTTGTAATGATATGATCTATTTATACCTCTCAGTTATTTAGTAGCTCTTAGTATTTTACGGTAATCATGAGAAGTGGTGAATTATTGTGAATTTTTATGAGTGTGTTAATGAAATATGAAGACAGTGTCTTATGCACGGGCATAAGAGGTAGTTAGACACTATATTCATATTCTTTAGAACAACTACGAAGTTGTCCTATGATTCGACTAAGGGGCACGTTAAATAGAAATATCGATAGGAAACCTCCTTTAGTCAGGGTAATATAATATACTAATATTCTTTTAATTATAAGTAGGAACGTTAACAATAATTAAAGAACTTTAAAGAATTTTTAAATGTCTCTAATAAGTAAAGAATAAGTCCTTGGGGACTTTAAAAACGCAACTGTCCAACACAAATTACCCTCAGACTCACCACAATTATTAGTAGATCATGTAAAGAATTATTCTATTTGGGGATAGTTCTACAAAACTTATATGAAGCCGCTATTTACTTCACTACGTCATATTTAATACTAAAAATTATGTAATAATAAACTCACTTAAGAATTTCACTTGCGAAAGTACACATCGCAATATATCCGTTCCCTTTGGGAACTTGGATTGTGCAAAACACAGACAATGGTTAGAATCAAGCTAAAGATTTGCCATCACAAAAAAAAATAATACATCTACACGCTACGTTTTTCTCACAATTAGTTCATATTTAAATGTTTATCTTATCTATGGCATGTCTATCATAGATATTTAGATACTTTTATTTTTTTCTTGGTTCTACATTGGGTTGGTAATACATTGGGAATATATGACCTGTGCATTAATGTGGATATTATAGATGGCGTTTTAATCGTGAGTCATTTTGCATGCCAATGATTTCGATTGCCACGCAGTACAATTCACAAATAATTGATTAAACTTAAAAAACTGATGCAAGTAAAAGATTCGAGTATTAATACTTGAAGTATTTTATGTCCAATAGTTTTATTTATAATCGTGTAGAGGTCAACGCCTCTTTCTTACCTGTGGATATGGTAAAAAATAATTAAGGATATAAGCATATTTACTGCAAAAGAAATCATAAAATAAAACCTTTTGCCAACCTGTATGGCCGGTTCATAGCAGCTTGTTGTTCTCTCTCTTAAAGAAGGCCCAAGCTCAATAAATAGATATTGGCTGATGAATGAATAGATAGGTGCTTCAATGGAGAAGACTGGCCTAATTTCACATAATATCCTTAGAAAATCAAAGTCAAAAATATGCCTTCATCCATCCAGCTTATACACGTCCCATCGACTCGAGCCTCCTCCACAATAGGAGGGAACGTATTCTACAATACAACGTTGGTCAGAGGTATTGGTATAAGATTTTATTCCCAGTTTTCCTTCACTTGCATAGATATTATGATTATATTACATCCCTAAATCGTATTTTATACAGGCAGGAATTGTATTCTTATTATCGTAACGACGACGTAAGAGAGCGAGTAGGTATGAAAGGGAGTATCGGTGCAAAGATGCGAAAGGGAATGCTCCGATGGTTCGGACATGTGGAAAGAATGCCGAACGAACGTCTGGTTAAGAAGATATACAATGCGAAAGTGGAAGGATGTAGGTACCGGGGGAGACCGAGACTAACCTACCTAGACCAGATCGGTCATGTACTGAAGGAAGGTGTGGTCAAAGTCTCCGAAACCGGTGAGCGTGTATGAAAAGAATTATGAATGTTGAGGAAGCGAGTGAAGTATGCAAGGATAGAGTTCTCTGGCACTCTGTTCTCTCTGCCTACCCTGCAAGGGATATGGCGTGATGATATGTATGTATGTATGTAGGAATTGTATTCATATATCGTTAACACATAGAAGTACGCGTCATGAGATTGCAACTTAAAACTTTTGCGTGTTTGTCTGTTTGTGTCTTTACTATATCTATTTAATGACGATTTAATAGAATGAGAGTCACGAATACATCCGATCCTCATAAAGTCAGTCGTGCTTCTGTCAATACATACTATGCCAGTGAAAACTGTACAAGAATGTTGGTCAATCGTGCAGCCGCGAACGAATGTATGAGGATGCGTTTGTTAATACTAATGCTGCTTAAGGAGGTCAAAATTCCCTTTACAAATAAATCATCATGTATATTTTACTTTACAATGCTGTGTGGTAGTGGCTACGAATACTACCAACCCTTATTTTGCTCGTGGACGTCGTAAGGATGTGAAGTTGTAGCTCTTTAGTTCTGTACGCAAAAAAAAAAAATTTATAAAGAAAACATTTGAAAATGGTTCTGAATTGATTAACGAGGATTAGGCACAAATTATAGTTGGCAAAAAAAACTGTGGCTCTTTAAAAACTTTAAACTTTTATAAATTCTAATTTTTGGCTCTTCCGACTCAAAAGCTTGTCGACGCCTGATCTAGGCCAACTCCAGCTTATGCCGTTTGGTCAACAAAGAAATTCCCAAATTCCCAACTATTGCCATTAGAACTACATGATTAGTATGAAAATACTTTATCCGGTATATTTTGTTAGCAATTTCCAGTCTATACTGGTTAATATAATGATTTCTGATGGCGTGTATTACACGTTTTAAGTGCGTTCACAAGAGGTACTTCCATCGAGCAAATGGAAATCAAATACAAGTGCGATAATATTCTTAAAAATTGTTTTATTTCAAATGTTTATTATACGCTAAATATCAAAAGTTTTTATCGAATAAGTTAATAAAGAAAGTCATCGCAATTAATTAACTTGGAATTATGGGTAGCATTTAAAAAATCTATTTTCGTTACAACTTTTTTTGCATAGTTCTATCAATGGATTATGAATATTATAGCCGTTTTTTGACGATTTAAGAATATAATGTGTCACCACCCATTGTGAGCAAAACCAAGATAATGGTCTTTGAAAGAGATGAAGCCAGAACAGATGTAAGAGTAACAATAGGTAATGATGTACTAGAGCAAGTGGATGAATTTGTATATCTTGGATGTGGATTTAGCCGAGATGGAAGGTACACCACTGATATAGAGCGAAGAGTGAATGCGGGATATAGAGTGAACGGAGCATTGGGGCAACTTCTCGGCAGCCACCACCTCAGCCAGAAGGCACGTGTAGCAATACATAACGCAGTGCTTGTCCCAACATTCGGTTCGGACATGTGGAAAGAATGCCGAACGAACGTCTGGTTAAGAAGATATACAATGCGAAAGTGGAAGGATGTAGGTACCGAGGGAGACCGAGACTAACCTACCTAGACCAGATCGGTCAGGTACTGAAGGAAGGTGGAGTCAAGGGTCTCCGATACCGGCGAGCGTATATGAAGAGAATTATGAATGTTGAGGAAGCGAGTGAAGTATGCAGAGATAGAGTTCTCTGGCACTCTGTTCTCTCTGCCTACCCTGCAAGGGATATGGCGTGATGATATGTATGTATGTATGTATGTACCACCCATTACTATTATAACTGATAGTGATGTATAACTATTATGCGCTAATCCCCCACTTGTTTAAGTCTTGTTAATTTATGTAAATTAAATGACGTATCTATCCTGCTCTTATACCAATTACTTGGGGTCGACGCAATATGTACTCCTCTGCCTACATATTGTAAGTTATTGGCAATAGTTTCATGACCGGCCGCCTGCCTGACATCAACCCTCCTTGGGAATGTAATTGTTGACCAAACGGCATCAGGTGGTGTTGGTCGAGGTTGTTATGAAGCTCTTAGTCGTCTTTTACGACACCCACGAGCAAAGTAAGGGTTGGTAGTATTCGTAGCCGCTACCACACAAACATTTATGAATTATGAAAAGAAAATGTATGATGTTCATATATTTTCGTTCGTAGTTTAAACCTCTCTAAACTATTAATATATACGTACTGTCATTTATTTTTATTATAGCATAGGTTACGGATAAGGTCAAACAAGTTATTTTGTTTTCGAAAGCAGACAAAACAAGAAGTACCGCTTCGTACTTTCTTTAGTTAAAAGTGAAAATGAACGATTAAAATCGACTGAGAAACGCTTTTTATCGATAAAATCAGTAATATACGAAATTGTATACAATTGTATAGCGATACAGAGAACACCAAAATATAACCTCTCTTTTTTTCTACTATGATAAGAAAAATATTGTATTTCTTCTAGCAGTTAAACTTTCGTTCAGATACTTTTTAATTAATATCCAGACTCAGAACAATTATTTATGAATCGCACAAAAGGGATCCTTCTAGATCAAACCCAAAAACGCGGCATGTAAGATCGGTACTTGAACCGCTACGCCATATGCGGAGTTAGTGCTTTTTTTTTTTTTTAAAAGACACCAACCTGCACTAAGGAAATAATACTTGTACAGACTCAAAACAACACTATGTGGATCGCACAAAGTATTGCCCTGCGAAGGAATCGAACCCATGGCACTGGCACGAGAGGTCGATATCTTAACCACTACACCTCTCGATCTGTGCAATAAGTACTTGATCATGTTTTCAGGCAAGTTAGTTACTTTGAAAGAAACTGTTGTAATAACAGTTTCTATCAAAGTAAGCAATCGATTGCTATTAAGTTTAATAGAATAGCAATTTATGAGCCTCTATAGCCACTGAATTTTATCTTTGATTAAGATTTGGGAGTGTACGTACGCAATATGACCTTAAAACCATAAAAAAGTTTGGAAATAATTATACAACTATCTAAGAAAACATTTGGAATTAACTTTCACTGTTCGTAATTTTAGATTATATACAGTTTATTAAAATTGTTTTAGTAATGAAAAAAAAAGGTTTAATGAAAATTAGTAGGCGTCTTCGTATTTTCACATAAATTAAGTTTTATTATTTTATTTCTATTATATATTTATATATTTTTTTTATGCCTTAGCGGTGCCTATTTTCATAAATAATACGAATGTTATATTTGATGTTTAAACTAGATCAAAATCAGTTACATTGTCCGGGAACTTGAAATATAGTTCTTATAAAATAATAGGGATATTTTAGATTCTCAGTGAAACATGGACCTCCATGTTTAGAGTTAAATAGTGTTAAATAGTAGTAGTCACTCGTTTTTATTCCGTGTGGTGAGGGAGTAAGAATACAATTCACCACCCCCTATCTTACACGTGAGTGATTGTAAGAGACGACTAAGGGATATAATACGTATATATACACACATAACATCTATGCATGAGAAGGAAAACTCGAAACTAAACCCTATACCAACACGTCTGACCAGCGTGGTATAGTAGGTCAATTTCCCTCCCGTTATAGAGAAACCTCGAGCCCAACGGTGGATGTATTTGAGCTGAGATGACTCATTTCTAAAATAACTATATTGAAATAAGATTACATTTTATTAAAGGATCATTATAAAAAAAATCTATGACAAAAATTTCGAGTTTTGAAAGAAGAAGAGAAAAACGTCTATCAAATTTTAAACATGAAAAATGTTCGAAAAAAAATGTTATATATCCTATAAATAGCTCTCAAACTTTGAATTCTATAAAGCTACTACGACAAAGACCTTTCATTTTATTTCACAATTTGAGCCTGTCGTACGACTTCGCATTCCGCGCTAGGCTGATATAGAAAGCTACAATACAATAGAAATAAGAGTCTAGACAAATGATGAGCGTTTTAGTAATGAGTAACTTTATCTTTAAATGTACTTAAATTACTTTTTGTGTTAGTAAAACATGTAAAACAATTTACTTTATTATTGTACTTTTAAACTGACAAATTCCCACCCTACTACATGCCCTACATAAAATATACTCATTTAAACCACCATTCGATATTGGAAGCAACTCCCTTGCTACAAAGTTCATAATATACAAATGCATATTAAAATTAACTTTTAGAAAGGAGAACGTGCGAATGATTACTGTTTTGACAGTTCTATACATGCAATTAACTGGTACATCTATTCACACAGCTTTACGAACTATGTACTACAGATAATGATAAAAGAATTTAGTACTTATAAATAATAAAATACAGTCTAAATTTCTTTGAACTATAGCTTGGTACAGAGTAATTGATCAGATGTACGGCAGTTATTTTAAAGAGCAATTTTGTTTGTAGATGATTTGTGATGGTTTTATTATTTTCACTCGATGTTATATAAGATTAAATAATACTTGATGACTAAATAAATGTTGGCAAATATGATGAGTGTGATTAAAAACTACGTTGTTTCATACAGACTATTTTGGACAGACATTTTTCGGACCATATGACTGATATGTAAATGTCCTGATTTTGAATTTAACAGTTCGAGATTTCAAAATAACGACTGACATAGGCCATAAATTATAAATTTATTGTGACTTATAAGCAATAAGTAGGTACCTTCCTTTACTAGTGATAACTAGGTAACTTTTAATCAAGTTCTGCTCTTAGATTTGACTTCATTATAGCTTCATCCCAAAATATATTTTTTTTTTCCTTTTGGTGATGAGAGGAATATGCATCCCTATTGATAAAAAGTGGCAACCGTTACTCATGGACCTCTACATTATTAAAGCCATTATGACATAGCCATTTATGACTTCTCTCTTCTTTAGGCTTATAGAAAATATTGTGAACTACAAACAATTTTATAACAAAAACACAAAATAGGCTTCATAACAAATACCGTCGCCATTTTCTAGTGCATTACCGCTTCCTAAGTGACTCGTTTCGAAATGAGTTCTGAACTTTTATGGCGGGAAAAGTGTCGTATAAAAAGTTGCATGAATGAACGAGACAGAAGAGCATTCTCCACAAGTGTGAGTGTGACAGAAAGTGTGTTAGTGGGTAAACAAGCCCTGTGTCATTGCACTTGCTACGTTATGTAGGTGCAAACACAGTTTACACTATGTTATGAGGCTTTAATTATAATGTATGGAAGTAATAAATGAAATTTACATTCATTTGGAATAATAATCGTCTATGCTGGGAATACGTAATATTTTTACTAAATTCCAAATCGTAAAAGATGTGAACCAAGTAGGTTATTATTGTAGTGGTATTAGAATCCCTACTAATATATAAATGTGAATATAAGTTTGTTTGTTACGCTTTCAAGCTAAAACTACTCAACCGATCATCATGAAACATTGTACACATATTCTTGGAGGTATTAAAAGTAACATAGGATACTTTTTATTAAAAAAAATCAAAATTTTTAGATGAAAAATAAAAAAAATGTTTGTCAAAATATCTCAAAATCTAGCTTCTTCAACGCCATCTAGCAGTCCAGTAATGAAGTTCCAACCCTGAGTATTGTAATACCGTTGCACTGTATTGCCGACGGTCAAAAATAAAAATAGGGGATCAAAAACTTTAGGAAAGTAACCTTTTACGCGGGCGAAGCCGCGGGCAGAAGGTAGTTATATATAAATAAAATCTTCTCTATTCGTTAAGAATAATTATTGAGTATAAAATCTATCCGTGTGGTGACGGAGTAAAAATACAATTCATCACCCTCTATCTTATCCGTGGGTGATCGTACGAGACGACTGAGGGATATAAAACTCATTAATCATCTATGTGAGAGACGGAAAACTTGAAACAAAACCCTATACCAACACGTCTGACCAGCGTGGTATAGTAGGTTAATTTCCCTCCCATTACGGAGGAGGCCCGAGCCCAACAGTGGGATATATATGGGCTGTGATGATGATGATAATAATAAAATCTATACACAGACATCCATTGTTCAATAAATTAATTTTAATTTAATCGAATTAACCTAAAAATAAAATGTTTAAATTGGTTGCAAATAATTGCATTGTGAAAGTAAAATTTACTTTTTTAATGTATCATTTATTATTCTTGGTTTTATCGCTTGGACAGGCTAAGAGAACATAGTCCATACAGCCAAATCTTATTTTCATTAACTTGTACTATTGTTTAAATTTAACAAGCAATGCTTTATATGGTAATAAATAATACATAAATTATAATTAATTATTTTTAAATAAAATAGATAACAAATTGTTATATAAAGAATTTTGAATTTTTTTTTTTTGAAAAATTGTAATGGTATTTTATTTAATGCAATAAGAAAGCTGAAAAAAATGCTGGGATGTAGTGAATATGATAGTATAGTGCTTTACAACATTTTCGTTCGCCACTAAAATTCCATTAAAAGTGATAATGACAGACAATAAATAACATGAAGAGACTAAAGGCATGAAGAAAATTATGACTCGATACTGGCAACATTGGCTCTTATAGGCACCATATCATCACGCCATATACGTTGCAGGGTAAGCAGAGAGAAGAGAGTGACAGAGAACTATATCCTTGCATACTTCACTCGCTTCCTCAACATTCATAATTCTTTTCATACATGCTCGCCGGTTTCGGAGACTCTTGACTCCACCTTCCTTCAATACCTGACCAATCTGGTCTAGGTAGGTTAGTCTCGGTCTCCCCCGGTACCTACATCCTTCCTCTTCTTATAAGCACCTGATTGCTAATACAAAAAAAGAAGAAGTACAATTTATATGAAATACACTTTCGCGTAGAACATATAAGTAGGTATAATCAAAGCAGTTGTAATTTATTTTATTACAAAATATTCTCTCACGATAAGCTATGAATTGTTCATATTTACACAACTGTCTATCCGTTTGTCCGTTGATGATACTGTTACGAAAGCGGACTTTGTTCGCATGTCGTGGACAAGATTAGTTGTCGTAATATTTTTTTTATCTTAGATGCATATTTAAAGCTGCTAATTGCAATAGTTTTGACATTTTTATGTGAATTTTAAACTGGCAATATTTGTTTTGATTTGTTAAGGCTATGGTTGATGACAGAGTAAAATCTAAGTTATGAACACAAATAGTGAGTCTTGTAAGTTCGATTCTTGGGTATTATTAAAAAAATCATAACTTTTTGTAAGTGGCGACTGAAGAATACCGTCCACCACCCCATTTTCTTGCCCGTGAGGGTATTAAAAGATGATTAAGAAAAATAATATGCAAGTCGTCTGAATAGCGTGGTATAATAGATCAATTTCTCATGTTATTGAGGAGGCAAGAGTCCAGCAGTGGGACATATAAGAACTGAGATGATAAATCTCCCCATATTGTGACGCCATAGGAATACAGTTGTCACCATCTCCTACATTCCCGCGTAAGTTGTAAAAATCGACTAAAATTTATCAAAAAGTGGCAGTAATGCGATATACAGTTATCAGAAGAGTGAGCTCTTCTGATAACTGTACATCGCATTACTGCATCGCCAATTTGCGATTTTATTTCAAATTTTCCGTCTCTTGTATAAATGATATCTATGTATTATATCGCTTAGTGTTTTATCAGATCCACGGGCGAGACAAAGGGATGGTCATCATGGAAAAATATTTTTTACTGTTTTTATATTTATTTGAATATTTTTATATACTGCCTAATTTATTAATAAAAAGACCTATATATATTAAAAGACAGGGAGTCTCCCTGTCTTTTAAAAAAAAACCTTTTGATGAATTTTTATTCTGTGACCACAAAGAAAATGGCGGAATTATATCACCAAAAAATAATTTAAACAAGATCATTTCTCAATATGAACTGAATTATTACGATAGTTAAGCGAAAGCCTATTCTATTATTGAAACCGGTATTGGTATTGGTACGATAAAAGCTTGGTATAAATTTTGTGATTGCAACACTTGTTTAAAGTGGGCCATATTAGTGATATAGATAAATTTACAGATAAAGTCATTTAATTATTTTTTTTATAATATTTGTAATATATTTTTGAAGTTGAAAATTAATGTATTAATCAAATATATTGAAAATAAATAAACGTTTTCTTATTTCATTTCTCTCACATTTTTCAATTCTTTTTAATAAAAAGTTCTGCACTGAGTAAATAATCCTTGTATGTGTATTATATTATATTAAGTGTATTATATTATTTATACTAAATAACTTATGTAATTTAATCGTGAAAAAAAAAATATAAATATCACGCCTTAATCACTTCTACGTTTCACAAAAAAAAATACACAAAAAAAAATAATATTTATAAAAAATATACAATTTAATGGCCGCTTATTAATGTGAGATAGTCTCTCTTCCGTCACTAAATGAGAACTCAAAGTTAAGTAAATCACTTAACAGTCTTAAGTCATTTTTCCTTTTATTCTGCAGTTATAGATCTCACCATTTGACATGGGCTACTCATGAAAAACCATGGGAAGGAAATTAATCTACCTTATTTACTACTTACTATTATAGCTTTTATTTTATTAGACGACTAAGAGCCCTATAATGACCTAGGCCAACTCCATCTGATGCCGTTTGGTCAACAATTACATTCCCAAGGAGGGTTGACGTCTGGCAGGCGGCCGGTCATAAAACTATTGCCAATAACTTTTACAATATGTACTATGAAAGAGGAGTAGTAGAGTAGTAGTATATTGTATCGACCCCAAGTAATTGGTATAAGAGTAGGAGAATGATGATGTTATAGCTTTTATTTCCAGTTTTACACATACATACATATCATCACGCCATATCCCTTGCAGGGTAGGCAGAGAGAACAGAGTGCCAGAGAACTCTATCTCTGCATACTTCACTCGCTTCCTCAACATTCATAATTCTCTTCATACACGCTCGCCGGTTTCGGAGACTCTTGACTCCACCTTCCTTCAGTACATGACCGATCTGGTCTAGGTAGGTTAGTCTCGGTCTCCCTCGGTACCTACATCCTTCCACTTTCGCATTGTATATCTTCTTAACCAGGCGTTCGTTCGGCATTCTTTCCACATGTCCGAACCATCGGAGCATTCCCTTTCGCATCTTTACACCAATACTCTCTTTCATACCTACTCGCTCTCTTACGTCGTCGTTACGAATGCGGTCGGTCAGCCTAACTCCACAGATTTTCCGCAGAGATCGCATTTCGACCGCATTAATTTTACTATCATACTCTTTTCTGCATACCCAACTCTCGCTTCCATACAGTAATGTTGGGACAAGCACTGCGTTATGTATTGCTACACGTGCCTTCTGGCTGAGGTGGTGGCTGCCGAAAAGTTGCCCCAACGCTCCGTTCACTCTATTTCCCGCATTCACTCTTCGCTCTATATCAGTGGTGTACCTTCCATCTCGGCTAAATCCACATCCAAGATATACAAATTCATCCACTTGCTCTAGTACATCATTACCTATTGTTACTCTTACATCTGTTCTGGTTTTATCTCTTTCAAAGACCATTATTTTGGTTTTGCTCACATTCACGCGTAGACCCCTTTTCTTACAATCTTCTGTCATTGTGTCGACTAGGGTCTGCAGGTCAGTCGCTGACTGTGCCAGCAGGACTGCATCATCTGCATAAAGCAGAGCAGTGACCACTGAGTCGCCCATCTGGACTCCCACATTCATATCGTTCAACCTTTGGAGACATTTATCCAGATATATGATAAACAGCCTGGCTGACAGAACGCACCCCTGCTTAACGCCGATATTGACGTCAAACCAAGGCGACATTCCATCATCCAGCCGCACACAGGCTCTACAGCCCATGTAACTGGACTGCACAGCCTGTAGCAGTTTACCGTTAATACCATACTCCGGTAAAATGTCCCAAAGTTCCTTTCGTACAACCGTGTCAAATGCTCTCTCCAGATCCACAAAACTGCAGAAAACCCTCTGACCTAGAGCCAGATGCTTCTCCACAATGTTGCGCAGAGAGAACACTTGATCCATGCATCCCCTTCCACTCCTGAAACCTCCTTGTGTCTCACACAGTAAACCATCGGACACCATCCTCATTCTCCTTTCAATAATTTTTCCATACACTTTTGCTGCCAAACTGGTCAAGCTTATGGCTCTGTAATTTGCGCAGTCATAACGTGAACCCTTGTTTTTAAACAAAGGCACGATGACTGCGCTATTCCAGTCCCTGGGAACCATTCCCGAGCTCCAACATAAATTGAGGAGCAACAGGAACGCCTCCCAGACACAAGAGCCACCGAGCTTGATCATCTCGGCAGACACCATATCAATGCCCGCTGCCTTACCATTTTTCAAACTTCTTATCGCCTATTCAACTTCATCCATACTGATGCCATCGGAGGACGCCGTTGTCGAATGTTGATCTACTAAACCACATCCAACACCGGCGCCAACCGTAGCATCCGCATACATATCGCCAAAATATTCACTCCATCGGCTTAACACGTCTTGTGTTTGTGTAAGAATGTCTCCACCTTTAGACCTTATTTTATTCATTCTGAAGGCTGACCAACCACCCCGAGACCTCTTCACCTCCCTCCAAAAGAGTTTGGTGTTACCCTCGAAGTTTTTAGTCAGCCTATCTTCTGCACTCATACTTGCTCTATCACGTTTCTCTTTCACTAAGGCCTTGGTGTCATTCTTACATTGCCGATATATTTCTTTCTTCTGTTCAGTCATACTGTCATTCAGATTCAAAGAAGAGACATAGTCCAGCCACGCTTTCTTCTTTTGCTCTACGGAAGCTGCCACTGCCGCATCCCACCATGCATCACCATTTGTTTTTCTATGCTTCTTTGAACTTCCACATACTTCTTTCGCTGTATCTACCATACTCTCTTTCAATACTCTCCAGCATTCTTCAATGTCCGATTGCGGCTGGCTTGCCATCGTCAGCCGTTCTCGGACACCCTCTGCATACTTTTCTCTTACACACTCTTCTTGCAACCTTTCAACCTTTATTCTTTCAAGCCCTCCGAAGTGGACACGCTCTCGCCAGTGCCTCCACTTTCTGAACAGACCACTAAATCTCGCAATAACGAGATAGTGGTCCGTATCGACTGTGGGGCCCCTGTAGGCTCTTGCGTCCAATATTTTGCTTCGGGGGCGACTGTCTACCAAAATTAAATCTATTATGCTTTTCTGTTCATTCCTTCTCCATGTATACATATGGATGTCCTTATGTTGGAAAAATGTGTTTGACACAATAAGGTTTCTCTCCATGCATACATCCGCTATGAGCCTACCTGCGTCGTTCACTCTCTTATCACCAAATGGACCAAGTACGTCCTCATAGTCGGGACGCTTGGTCCCCACCCATCCGTTCAAATCTCCGCATACAATCACGCGTTCACTGGTTTCTGCCATATCCAGAACTTCCCTAACATTATCCCAAAACTTCTCTAGGTCTGATGCCACCGAGGATCCTACGGGAGCATATGCTACAACCATGAATACCTTGGTGACACCTAGTTTTATACGGACCCAGAGAAGTCTGGGATCATACATTCCGTAATCCTTCACACCTGAGGCCAAGCGAGAGGACAACAGCACTCCTACCCCCATGCTGGATCGATCGCTCTGTGGTACACCAGACCACAGAGCCATCCCGCCACCAGGAAGATCGCAGGCGTCGCTGCCCCTTCGCTTGGTCTCTGTTACACAGAGCACGTCAAGCTGTTTGTCCGCCATGACGGATATCAGCTCGTGCAACTTACCTTCCACACAACCTCTTACATTCCACGTGCCCACCCGGCACTCCGTTCTCCTCGACTCGCCTAACTGGGCAAGGCGTGATGGGTGGCGGCCCCCATCGCCGCAACTGCCGATGTTCGTACCGACGGGGGCGGGTCGGTACGCGTCGCCTCCGGGGGACGCCCTAACCCGCATTGCGGTATTTCCAGTTTTCTTTATTTTATAGTAGTCCATCCATCAGCCCTTAAACGTCCACTATTGAACATCACTCCCCACGAGTATGCCATTTGCAACGGTCCTGTGCTACCTGCATCCAACGGTTTCCTGCGACCTTGACAATGTCATCAGTTCACCGAGTGGGGGGATATGTTTTATAGTAGTATTACTTGCTATTTAAGCAGGTAATAATACTATAAATCGTCTAACGGGTTGAAAGCCCTCAGCGCCCACCCACGGTCTGGGTAAAGTTGTCATAGCCATCTGAGGCTAATAACTAAGACACGTAAAAAAAAATATAAGTTGTCAGTCCATCTAGTGAGCGAGGACCCATTTTAAATATTAATAATTACCGCTCTACATTGCATCAACTACTGTAAATACATAAACTAGTTTTCAGTATTACTGATTGTCTAGCTAAACGTGATTAACAAACCAATTCGTTTCGGTACATTAAGCAAACGCCAATTTGGCAGTCGTGACCGATTTAAACTTTGAACTTGAAATAAACACTTTATTTATAAACGATTCATAATAAATTAACTATTCGTCATATTTACAATGTAATTTTACGTGTTTAAAATTAATAAAAACATGTTAATGTATAAAAAAAACTGTAAAATATTTTTTTTTTATATATTATGCAGATTGTGTTTGCGTGTTCATGAACGGTAATTTTAGGCTCCATATGAATTACCTATTAATTAATTGACCAATGTTCAAGGACAACTAGCTTATTACAGATATTGACAGTTTAATAGATATTTAGTGTTGAAGGATACGGGTTTAATTATTTCAGATGATTTGAAATAAAACTATTATAACTGATTTTATCACGTTTGTATTTGATTTTAATTTCCCGATGTTTCGTTATACTCTACAGCGTTTTTAAATGTTAGCACCACGCTGTTGACAGTTTTCTGTCTACAGCCGCGGGCTGGTCCGGTAGTACCACACTCTCGCAGAAAATCGACGTCTGAGTAATGGTAATGAGCTATTGCGTTTTGTTCAGTGAGCGAGAGAGCCGGAAGCCCAACTGGGTGGGTTTTAAGTTTGAATTGGTGAGCAGCGGCTTAGCTATACTCTTGGTATTGCAAAGGTCTATGGGTGGCAGTGACACTTACCATCAGATTATAAAAAAGTTGGAGGACTTTATGCCGTACGAGGATAAGGTCAAATGTAGTTTTATATTTTATTCAAACTCTTCATTCTCCTACTCTTATCCCAATTACTTGGGGTCAATACAATATGTACTCTTCTTTCATAATACATATTGTAAAAGTTATTGGCAATAGTTTTGACAAAGTAAGGGTTGGTAGTATTCGTAGCCGCTACCACACAGCAAATATATATTCATAAATAGTAGTAATAATACATTAATTTATTTCATAAATAGTAGTAGCTATACATTAATTAATTTCATAAATAGTAGTAGCTATACATTAATTAATTTCATAAATAGTAGTAGCTATACATTAATTAATTTCATAAATAGTAGTAACAATACATTATTTTCTTTCATAAATAGTAGTAGCAATATATCAATTTATTTCCATAAATAGTAGTAGAAATACATTAATTCATTTCATGAATACTAGTAGCTATACATTAATTTATGTCATAAATAGTAGTAGCTATACATTAATTTATTTCATAAATTGTAGTAGCTATACATTAATTTATTTCATAAATAGTAGTAGCTATACATTAATTTATTTCATAAATTGTAGCAGCTATACATTAATTTATTTCATAAATTGTAGTAGCTATACATTAATTTATTTCATAAATAGTAGTAGTTATACATTAATTTATTTCATAAATTGTAGTAGCTATACATTAATTTATTTCATTAATAGTAGTAATAATACATTAATTTATTTCATAAATAGTAGTAGCTATATATTAATTTATTCCATAAATAGCTTCTTTTATATTCATAAAAATAAATAAATAGATTGTACCATAACATCCTTAATCAATAATCGTACAAAAACATATATTAACTAATGTCATCATAATAAAATCAAAAAAAATATATATAAACGTGATTTATTAAAAAGACTTCAACAATTAAAAAAACCAAGCCCATTCTTAAAGATGACTATGATTATACAAGGAAGTATATTAACCTTTTTTTAACCAAATTGTTATTTATAATGACGCTTTTAAAATACGATACGCCCTTGACAGTTTATATTTGATGACTAATATTAAATACGGGTCTATGGTATGAGGTCACTACACCAGTATTGTTTCGACAGTGGATTTAACACAGCTGTATGTCCTAGATATTGTTTAGTTAGAAATTTATCCAACTTCTGAGTGATCGGACTGGAGATCAGTCCATCCGACCGTATGAGATTGACTCCACGGCAACACTGATATTTATTGCCAGGACATCGACAGCCAGGTACCCGAAAGGATAACCAAATGAGATGACCACAAAGTTAAGCCATCAATACCATTGATCAGCCCAAATGGGGAAGTAATACGATTATGGAGCCATACGCTGAACTTCCACCGCTTCAGCCGGATCATACAGTGTATGTCCAGATTATAGCTTGTCCTAAAATATAGATGATGGTCTCAATATTTTGTTTAATACATAAGTAGTTACAAAACTTAAACGTTGATGGTTCATTGAGTGCTCGGAAGTCATACTTCCTGCTTGGTTATCTTGGAAATTATTACATGTTATATAATGGTGTGATATAAGGCTTTTGCATTACCGTATGATGTGCAACGTATTGTTAAAAAATTTCATAACATTTCGTTAATATTTTTATATTAATGGTATCTTGTAGCGAAAAAGCTGTGTGGTAGCGGCTACAAATACTACCAACCCTTACTTTGCTCGTGGATGTCGTAAAAGACGACTAAGAGCTTTTAAAAGACCTAGGCTAACTCCATCTTACTCTCAAAAGACGGGGATCCTACGGATTCCCACTCTACGGCCTTGCTAAGCCAACAGAAAACTGGCACAAACGACGCCTCGTCCTCAGGACTCGAGGCGTCCGGCGAGGGCCCGGCACCATCACAGGAGGCCCCAAAGACGAAGAGGCGTGGGAGACCCCCGAATAGGGGGAAGGCTTCCGGCGCCAAAAAGCGACAGGCGGAGCGGGAGGAGCGGCGGGCTCTCAGGGAGGCTGCCACCGCTGGACCCCAAGATGATGGCGGCGGATCTACTGCAGGGCCGTCAATGGACGAGGGCGACAGTAGTGTCGCAGAGCCGTCCAAAGATGAGGGCAGTGGATCTGCCGATAAAATGGACGAGTGCGGTAATCCCGCGGAGCCGTCCAAGGAGGTCGGTGCGATACTGACGGCAAGGGAGGAGGCCCTCCCCTCGAAGGTGCGAAAGCGCCCCCTGAACAGGGATGGCAGCTCGGGCGCCGATTCCGAGGGGAGTGTTGTCATCATGCCTCCTCCCAAGGTTCCGGCCTCTCGCAGAGGGCGAGGGGCCGTGGCGTCGGGTCGGGCGACCCACTCCCCAGCCAGCAGAGCAAGTGGAGGGGCGGAGGCTCGTAAGCGGGCCGACGACGAGGCGGCCGCCGCGAGGGTGCTGGAGGTGTTGTCCGGCATCCCTCCCACAGAAGTGGCGACCGCTGGCGCCCGCGCGAGCGGTGACGCCCTGGACATGGCCCTGCAGGCCGAAAACGCCCGCCTAGGTGGCGAGGTGTCAGGCCTGCGGGCCCAGAACCGCCGCCTAGAATCGGAGCTGGGCGCGGTGAGGAGGGAAAACCGGATCCTCACCAAGGACGTGGCCGACCTAAAGGCGCAAATGGCGCGGCTTATGCCGCCTTGCGCCGCCCCGCCCCACTGCCCCGCGTGTGCGGCGGGCAATAAGCCTGCCAAGCACCGCATGGGCTCTGGGGCGTGCAGACCTCCGGCTTCGGCTCCAAAGGGGCGGAGCGGCCCTTCGACTCCGGCCGCTCCCGCTCCTAGCGCGGCCCGATCGCCCGCTGCAAGCCAGGAGGTGATAATGGACACGGCCCATTAATGGCTGCCCAGTCCACTCACCTCCTGCAGGCCAACACCAACCACTCCGCCGGTGCGCAGGATCTCCTCCTGCAATCCATGGCGGAGTGGTCGATCGGTGCAGCCGTAGTCGCGGAACCGTACGTCGTGCCTGATCGCCCCAATTGGGTGGTCAGCCGGAACGGAACCGCGGCAATCGTCACCTCCGCGCAGCGGCACTTCCCGTCCTTATCCCTCTTGGATAGGGGCGAGGAATTTGTCGCGGCGGATTGGGGAGGGGTCACACTGTACAGCGTTTACCTCTCCCCTAACAGGAGAATGGACGATTACGGGGCCTCCCTCACCACCTTGGAGGCTTCGATACGGCGACTGGCACCGGGCCTCGTCCTGGTCCTGGGGGACTTCAACGCCAAATCCACGGCGTGGGGGTCCCCGATGACGGACGATCGCGGGCGGGCGATCGTGGAGTGGGCGGCGTCACTGGGCCTCTGTGTCCTAAACAGAGGCTCAGTGAACACGTGTGTGCGACAGCAGGATGGGTCGATAGTGGACTTGTCGTTCGCTAGCCCCGCTGTCGCACCACGAGTGAGGAACTGGCGTGTCCTGGAGGAGGCGGAGACCCTGTCGGATCACCGTTACATCCGGATGGAGGTCTCCCCTCTCCGGGACCCCAGCAGGGGTCACAGGGCGGACCGAGCTCCCGCATTTCCGTGGTGGCCTGTGGGGCGGCTGGATAGGGACCTACTGGCGGAGGCGGCCATCGTGAACACGTGGCTGTCCTCACCACCCCTAGCGGACGGAGTGGACGTTGAGGCTGTCCGCATCCGCAGTGCGTTAACGCAGGTCTGCGATGCGGCCATGCCCAGGGTGCGGCGTCTACCTCCGAGGCAGGGGGTCTACTGGTGGTCCCCAAGACTGGCGGACCTTCGTGCGGCGTGCATTAGTGCCCGAAGGTCCTACACCCGCAGTCGGCGGCGTCGCCGTGATGTTGAGCGGGAGGGCCAGCTGTACGAGGCGTACCGCAGTGCGCGTACCGCCTTTCGGCTGGCCATCCGGTCCGCCAAGGACGCGAGTTGGCAGGAGATGCTGGACGGTCTTGACCGTGACCCCTGGGGTCGCCCGTATCGCGCGTCGCTGAATAAGCTTCGCGCGCAGGGCCCCCCCCTCACTGAGACCCTCCAGCCCGACCTCCTTCGTAGAGTGGTCGAGGAGCTGTTCCCGCGGCAGTCGGAGCACACGCCCCCGGTCATGGCTTCGGCAGATCACAACCGGGAGGCCGTCGAGAGTGTTCCGCCCGTGACGGAGTCGGAAGTGGGGGCAGCCGTGGCGAAGATTCGTTCCGCCACCACGGCCCCCGGCCCGGACGGAATCCCAGTCCGGGTGTTGACGTTGCTCCTCGAGCATCTCGAACCTCGCCTCAGGCGACTGTTCAACGCCTGTCTGACGTCTGGACAGTTCCCTGAGTGCTGGAAGGAAGGGAGGTTGGTTCTCCTGCCAAAGCCGGGACGGCCCCCGGATTCGCCGTCGGCCTACAGGCCCATTGTGCTTCTGGACGATGTGGGTAAGCTGCTGGAGCGTGTCCACGCTGCCCGCATCGTCCAGCACCTGGAAGAGGTGGGGCCCGATCTGTCGGACGCTCAATTTGGGTTTCGAAGGGGGCGTTCGACCATCGGGGCCCTGCTACGCCTGAGGCAGACGGCCGCGGAGGCTGTCGCCGGCAAAGGAGTGCTGTTGGCGGTGTCGTTGGACATCGCCAACGCCTTCAATAGTCTGCCATTCAGCTGCATCAGGGAGGCGCTCCGGTTCCACGGAGTGCCCCTGTACCTCAGGCGGCTGGTGGCAGACTATTTGGAGGGGCGCAGTTTTCTCTACGCGAGCCCCGCAGGGGACATTGTGCGGACGCCCATGTCGTGCGGTGTTCCGCAGGGGTCGGTTCTGGGGCCGACTCTGTGGGACATCGGTTACGACTGGGCGTTGAGAGGGAGTCTCCCCCCCGGGCTGAGCGTTATTTGCTATGCTGACGACACGCTCGTCACAGCCCGGGGCAGGACATTCGAAGAGGCGGCGAGCCTGGCCACTCTCGGCACCGAGGAGATGGTCAGGCGAATCGAGGCGCTGGGGCTCAGGGTGGCCCTAAACAAGACGGAGGCCCTTTTATTCCATGGGCCCCGTGTGAGGCTGCCCATCGGCGCCTCGTTAGTCGTCAACTCCATCCACATCAGTGTCCAGGCCCATATGAGGTACTTGGGTCTGGTGCTCGACGGGCGATGGTGGTTCCGGGAGCATTTTCGTCAAATTGCTCCCCGGCTGGTCGGGGCGGCGTCCGCCCTTTCTCGGCTCATGCCGAACGTGGGCGGACCCAGTGTTCAGGACCGACGGCTGTATGCGGGGGTGATCCACTCAATGGCCATGTACGGCGCACCCGTGTGGGCGAGGGCTCTGAACGCCCAACTCAGGGCGGTTCTGTGGAGGCCACAGAGAGTCATGGCGGTCAGAGCCATTCGCGGGTACCGCACGGTGTCGACAGAGGCGGCGTGCCTATTGGCCGGGACACCCCCGTGGGACCTAGAGGCGGAGATGCTCTCCGACCTCTACCCGCGGGTTACCTCAATGCGCGAAGAGGGTGGCTCCCCATCGTTCAACGAGATAGCCACCTGGCGCGAGGACGCCCGCCGAGAAGTCATCGCCCGTTGGGCTACGCGGCTGGAGAGGCCTAGATACGGTGTTATTACCGTTGAGGCCCTCCGGCCCGTACTGATGGAGTGGATGGAGCGGCGGCACGGAGTCCTCTCTTTCCGGTTGGTGCAGGTCTTGTCGGGGCATGGTTGCTTCGGCAAGTACCTGCACACGGTCGTGCGGAGGGAGTGGACTCCGTCCTGCCACCATTGCAGTAGCGACGAGGACACGGCGCAACATACGCTCGAGGTATGTTCGGGCTGGGACGGGCAGCGCCGTGACCTCGTCGCTGTCATCGGTGCCGACCTGACGCTGCCGGCTGTTGCGCGAGCGATGGTCGACAGCGTCAGGAATTGGGACGCGGTCGCCGCCTTCTGCGAGGCTGTCATCTCGCAGAAGGAGGCGGCGGAACGGGCCCGGGAGGATTCCCGTGACCCGGGCCGCCGCCCGCCGCCGGGAGGGCGCAAGCGCGAGTACCTGCTCCTGATGCCGCCCTAACCGAGGCTTCGGGTGATCGGACCGGGGAATTGTCCGGTTACCCGACGTGAGGCCACCGCGTGAGGACGACACCTCGACGGCGAAAGCTGTCGGGGCGTCGACAGGAGAGGAGCCCAAGAGGGCATACCGCCGAGCGGGCCACCGAAGACAAAGATCGGGTACCGGTGGCCCGCTCGTACGGCGAAGAAGAGGTGCTTGCAGGGTGGGTCAATGGGGTTGCGCGCCGCCGCTTCCGTCACCCCGGACCGATTTGGCGGGGTGCGACGTCCATAGCCCACCGCAAAAAAAAAAAAAAAAAAAAGGCTAACTCCATCTGATACCGTTTGGTCAACAATTACATTTCCAAGGACGGTTGACGTCTTTTTTTCGTCGCGCTCCTCGCACCACTCTGTCCGGGGAGACAGAGGGGCGTAAGCACGCACACCCATAACCCACTCATGAACCTCGCCTTCGTCGTTGGACCGGCCACTGACGACAAGTTCACGCTACTCCGACGGAATACCCCCCTAGGGGTACCCTCTTCTTGAGCGACATCCCCTCCCTCGGGGAGGACGTCTGTCTTTTCCTCGCGGTCAGCCTCTCGGCGGGTGACGGGCTAATTCCCCGGTCCAGTCACCCAGCCGGCGACGGTTCGCGTCGTCGAGGAAACGCTCCTCGCGCACGCGCTCCGCCGCCTCCTTCGGCGAGACTACTGCCTCGTAGAAAGCTGCGACCGCGTCCCATTTCCTAACGCTGTCGAGCATCGCCCTGGCGATTGGTCACGTACTGAAGGAAGGTGGAGTCAAGAGTCTCCGAAACCGGCGAGCGTGTATGAAGAGAATTATGAATGTTGAGGAAGCGAGTGAAGTATGCAAGGATAGAGTTCTCTGGCACTCTGTTCTCTCTGCCTACCCTGCAAGGGATATGGCGTGATGATATGTATGTATGTATTTTTATTAAATAGAAAATATTTTTGAAGATGATTGAGGTTAATATGACCTTGCAGATATTATTTACTTATTAACTACACAGATGGCGTAGTGGATTATATACGGACCTAAAGTGCCTCTCACGGGTTCGATTCACCCACAGGCCAAAACTTTATGCGAATAACATTTTTTTTCTTTATCTTGTAATTTGTATCCGTTAATTATATGTTTGTAAAGTCCTTTGCAATTCAAGGAAAGGATTATTTTACTAGTAGGATCATCGTCGGAAAAAAAAAAGCAAAATAACAAATTGAGAATTTGAACCTCCAGCTTATGGTAATAATAAAAATAAAAACATATGACTTAAACAAATTGAACCATATTTGCATAACCATCAAACAACCCAGAAACCTTTGGGCGGATAAAACAATGATCTCTATTAAATAATCAATGGTATTATATGCTAATAACACAATCGCTTTCCCATAGCAGTTCCATTGTTCCAAACAGCAATGAGTCTGGATACTGTGACCCAGAATCAATTGTAACTACCTGACCTCGTACAGTCTTCATGTACAGGTGCAATGAGAAATATGAAGGTGAGTTTTTGAAAATATATATTCAATGACGTATTGGTTACGATATCAACTTACAATGGTCACGAATGTTGTTTGATTCCCACGCAGAATACTTTTTTGCAATTCACAAATTTTAATATAATGATTTCTGATTTTTACGCGAGTATACACATTTGAAATATAATTATTTTTACGAATTCTAATTCTTTCGCGCTTGTATATGATTTTTTATCCGTGTGGTGACGGAGTAAGAATACATTTCACCACCCCCTATCTTACCCGCGGGTGATCGTAAGAGACGACTAAGAGATATAACATGCATATAACATCTATGCAAGAAGCTCTTCAATAGAAGTTATATGCGTTTTATATTCCTTAATCGTAAAACGATCACCCACCAGTAAGATAGGGGGTGGTGAATTGTATTCATACTCCGCCACCACACGGAAATTTCTTTATTTACCAATATAATTTTAATATGTATTAAATATAATATAAAAATAAATAAAATGTTTTAATTTTAAATAAACATATATTATATCAAAAATGCAAATGCCTGTTAGAATATTATTGTTCTATTTTCAAAAGAATGTCAATTTCAAACGGCATAGATAATTAAAAATATTTGTTTGCCAATTTTGAAAATCAATTAACCCTAAATGCAAAAATAAATTAGAATTCAACAATAACTTATGAAATCTACGCTTTATCTGTCTTTATTTACCGACCGCAGTGACCAGAAAGCGACATTCAAGTGAAAGTACGAAAAAGTATTTAGAATTTCACATTCTGCTAAAATTTAATTCACACGGCTAATGTGATAATTCTTAGTTCATGGTATAATAGCCGTGAAATTTCGTTACTGAACATGTTGTCATACTAAATTGAATAAACAAAGTTTGATGAAAGACGACGCCATTTTCGACTTTATACCGAATACGTAGCAGTAAGAACAAATTTAATTTTTTAAACGTTTGCATGCACAATTACTTGATTTATTATCGTTGTTTTACCTGCAAATGCTGATGATATGTAATAAAATTTTATTGTGTAATCTCTGGTTTAGCTAGTATAGGTCATTTACCTTTATATGAATGAAATCGTTATAATTTTTATAACTGTCTTTGAAAACTGTTATATGAAGCTATGTTCAACCGTGCGCACTATTTAAATGTAATAAAACTGAGATTGCCTGTATCCATTTAAAAGGTAATCGAAATTCTTGAGAAACTACTAAATGATTATAATTTATTCTTGCCCTCGTACAAAGAAAGCCTACTAGAAATAAGAAAGTTCGTTAAATTTTATAAATCGAATCACATTCTTGCCGCGCCTTCGAAATTCAAAATGAGGTAAAAACAGATCGAAAACCATGCGCTTGCGATTCGTGTCGCATAACCAAATAACATAACAATTTTAAACTATATATTAAATGAACTTTGTTATTGTAGTTATAAGGGTTATTTTACTTTGTATTTACTGATCTATTTATGAAAAACGATGCGAATGTCAAGTACAAGAAAGCGATTAGAGTGGTCGCTAATTTTTCGGTTACTTTCAAGTTGAGGCCAATGGCATTGGTGAAAGAATATTAGCATTTTTATTAACAAATCTGCTAGATTTAATAAAAATAATCCATATTTATAATATTGACTATGTATATATAGGTACTAAAATTTAATACCTACTAATATTTTATGTAAAGATTATTTTGTTATCTGGCAATTCGTTATTAGATGACGTATATTAGCTTCGAATTTTGAATTTCATGAACATAAAATTTGGCGCTTTATTAAAGATGAGACATTTCATTAATTGTGGAGGAAGCCCTGGTTTATCAGTTGAGTGTATATGAACTGAGAAGAATATAATTTTCATCATTTGACAGTATGACTCGATAAATGGTAACCAACCCGTGGTTAAAGCGGTCTATCGTAGGTATGTGGAAATAAAATTGCATAATGACCTAACAACGACCTGCTGTGTGGTAGCGGCTACGAATACTACCAACCCTTACTTTGCTCGTGGATGTCGTAAACGACGACTTATAACGACCTGGACCAACTCCATCTGATGCCGTTTGGTCGGCAGGCGGCCGGTCATAAAACTATTGCCAATAACTTTTACAATATGTACTATAATAAAAAGAGTACATATTGTATCGACACCAAGTAATTGGGATAAGAGTAGGAGACTGATGAATGACCTAACAACGACCTTAGTCATATTTGTGGTAGTATAAAATTTAAATTCGAGTTGCATGCAGTTTTATCGAATCGCCTCTTGCAGTGGATATTATCAAAAAGACAATTATTATAAGAGAAAATTCGAAATAAATCCCTATTCTAACACGTTTGACCAGCGTGGAATTACTTTTCAGTTAATTCCGTGTGATGACGGAGTAAGAATACAATTTACCACCTCCTATCTTACTCATGTGTGATCATAAGACACGAATAATGGATATAAAATGCAATATAGCAAACATTTATGCAAGAGAAAAATCCTCGGGAAAAACCCTTATTAATAGGTTACATCTCATCTCATCTCATTTCAGCTCATATATGTCCCACTGTTGGGCTCGAGCCTTCTCCATAATGGGAGGGTAATTGACCTACTATACCACGCTGGTCAGACGTGTTGATATAGGGTTTTGTTTCGAGGTTTCCTTCTCTCGCATATAGATGTTATATGCGTTTTATATCCCTTAGTCGTCTCGTACGATCACCCACGGGTATGATAAGGGTGGTGAATTGTATTGTTATTCCGTCGCCACACAGAGAATAATAGGTTTATTTTCTTCCCATTATGGAGGGGCTTGAGTAGCAGCAGTGGGTTGTATATGAGCTGAAATTATGAATAGTGATACGTTTCGTATAAATTTTGGGTATTTTTTTCTTTATCAATAAAGTAACCCCTAACATTCTTTAGTCAAGTCTTACAAGGGCATTCAACGAATTCCATTCTTACTCCGTCACTACGTGGACCCTATACTATTTTAAATTTCTCTACGCCAAATTACTGAAATTTAGCATTTAATATGCTTGATTATTGATAAAAACCCGATTACTAGCGAAAAATGATTATCACAAGTGTGATTCGAACCCACACCTATTGGAAGAAAAACAGGTTTTTTATAAATAATCAAGCATATTAAATGCTAAATTTCAGTAATTTGAATAACAGGGTTGTGTTATCGTTTAATACAATTCTAACTGCAAAATTTGAAGTATTAAGCCTGTACAATATGTAAACATTGTCGGGTAGATAGCACAGGTCTCCTTAAATACGAAAATATAATACGATGCGGGAATTGAATGTCCTACAATAGTTCACGGTGGTGTAAGTGGCAGCACGATTGGAACGGATTTCCAATAGGTTTGGTTTCGAATCCCACTTGTGACAATCATTTTTCGTTTGTAATTGGGTTTTCTCTACGCCGTTATATTTAATTTAAATGATTCTCTTAGTGTGAAAATATTAATTATATTCTGCCTTCGACTATGATTTGGGACCTGCGACTTAGCAACTGCCTATCTATTAACTGAATACAATTGTTATTTTAAAACGACCTATGAGATTAAAAAAAAAAATATAATAGTCTGACGTAATACGTTTTAAAAAGTAATTATTAGGTATTGAGGTCAGGCTGTTTGAGAGTGAAACTGAACTGAAACTTTTTATAACCAACTTTTTCGTTCGCATTGTGTTACGAACTCTGCACTTGAATGATGTTAATCATTCTCGTAGCATAAATATTTCTGTATAACATACTTTTCCTTTAAGAATTTTTTCATTTCGTTTAAAAATATTATACTAGATTACTCCTCTTATGTATATGCTTTTTTATCGCTTATGATGGCAAACTATCAACCAGCACAGCTGATGGAAATTATTACTGCAGCCCTTTGCAATAATATACATGGTATTGTTACAGCTAGGCCGCTGCCTACTAATGAATACCCCAAACCCACCAAGAAAGGTGGACTATCTGCTCTCTAGGTAACCAAATGAAGCGCAACAGCCACTATTCTAACGTCGATTTTTTGCGAGAGTACGATGATACTACATCGAAAAAATTCCATATTTTTTTTTTGGCAGCTTTTTCTTTTATTATAAAAGACACACATGAATTCCACAATTGGCACGCACAGAGATCTTTGTACAAGATACTTTACAAGCATGAATATCTTTTCAATGTGTACACAGATTTACTATCTACAGATTGGAAGTTGTTTATTAGCTGATGATATGAGCTGAACTGAACTGAAAAAAAACAGTAGAAGGATCTGAGTTCATTTGTATGTTCTTTTTAATATTTGGTACCGCATAACTTAGTTATTGATCAACCGATTTGCGAAATTCATGTTTCATTTGAAAGGATGTATAGAAACACTGTAATCTAGAAAGATTGGTTCCTTTTCTTTTCAATTCATTCCTCATAATGGTATCCACAAGAAATTGTTTGATACATATTTTATTTTATATTTTCAGCAATATATTAAATATTTAAGTTCATCATCATCTCTACTTATATAAGTTCCACCGCTAGGCTTCCTTCACAAAAGGAGGAAAATTGACTTACTATATAATGTTGGTCTGGCGGATTGGTATAAGGCTAAACTCGAAATTTCCTTTTCTCGCATATATCTTATCTGAATATTATATTCCTTAGTTACGAGACTCACGGGGGAAGTAAGGGCTGATAAATTCATACTACGTCATCATAATGAAATTTATGACATATAATACCTAACATTTTATGGTTTCATTTTATTTTATTAAATGTATCTATCTATCTATTACAGTGTACACTACGAAATCTAACAAGACAATTATAGACATTTTAGTTCCATTTATTTGATAGTTAGGCACGATTATTTTTACTGTCAGCAGTATTGGCTGGGAACTATAATATTCAGTAAGACATTGATTTTAATTTAGAGATTAATATTAGAGATTGCAGTTATAGTTTTATTCTATTTTGAATGAGGAGTAATTATTGTATTGTATATACTTATACTTGATCAAAAAATACTTTAAGTATATATATATTATTGATATATTTAAAAATAAATGGTAAAGTTGTATATCTGCTCTGTGTAGCCGCTCAGTTGCTAGTAGCAAATACTGATATAATTATTTTTTTTTTACAATTAATAAATTGTAAAATAAAAATAATCAAAATACATAGTAAATTCTGCGTGAATTTAATACTCTTTTCAGACAATTACTTAAATATTACAACACTCGCGATAACCGTGCCCAATTGTATGACGCTCACAAACTATTATATGCCTTTCATTTATAAATAATATTAAAAAAATACTACAACAAACATTCCTTTGCAAACCAACAAAATCGAAAGTGTGTTTGAAAAGTGTAAATTCAGTAAAAAGTCTACGCCAGCGCCTCCACTTGACGTATTAAACAGGGTTGCCAATAACAATAGATTACCCCGAAATTAGGATCTAATGAACTTTTGCCAATATCTCGGTGTTTTGATTTTTACACAAAACAAGAGCAAATAATTATTATTTAAAGTTATATCGTATTTTTTTGTTTAAATAATAGCATAGTTAATGACATAGGAACATACAATTACAGAAACATAAATAAAAAATTTTTTGTAGTGATTTATTTTTAAATTTTTACTTATTTATAATTATTATATTAATAATAATTTCTAATATATTTTAGTGTTGAAATTATCGTAAGTATATGTTCTTTAAATAAATTTGTCGAATATGTGTCAAACATATTAGACAAATTTATTTAAAGGTAATTAATACTCACGCTTTAGAGTTGATTATGTCGACCCAGGTTTTGAGCATATCCGATGCTCATGATCAGGGCGAGTGCGCGTCAGCACTTACTGTATAATATTTAGAAGACAAGGTTTTTTTTAATACAGGCTATGGGTATAACCACACCCTGCCGGATCCGTCCGAGGCGATATATACCTTCTCTTCAGAATTATCCGCCTTTACGTCCAATTATTAAACTTTAAACTTTACTTAAAAACAATACATTCCATATTAATATTGACACAATTTCTCACATAATTTGAACATCCATACATTCATTGCTTTGTTACTTAAATAATTTCATGGGTCCATACATAAAGTCATTTGATAGTAATAACCTTGACAGTCCAACCTATAATATTAAGTCATTATATCTTATAAGCCATTAAACGTATTAGGTAAACGTTCTTTCAAAATTATTATCCTTTGTAAATTGCACAATATCAACTTAAAGACATTTGGCGTAATGGTCAATAAAAATAATGATATTGGCTTAGATAAGTTCTGTATATTTAAACCAGTTATATGACCTAGAGATAGATTTAGGCAATACATAGGAGCGACCATTGACTGCATAGTGATATGATTGAAAAAAAGTACAATATCTAGGTGCTCAAAAATAAATTTTAAAATTTTACGTAATAATATTATAAATAAATATTGATAAAAAACTCTCTCTCTCTCTCTTCTACTCTCTCTTCTACTAGGACGCATCAGCCGATGGAGTGGAAGAGAGATAATTGCGTTACAATCAGAAAGTATAGGCTCAAGCGGAACGTGACACATTTTCATCGATTTATAAGACATTATCACGTCAAAAATATTAACAGAGTGATATCAAATCGATTGCAGCATCACCTTCTGTGTCTAATGATTAATCTAAACCATTTTTAATCTATCTAAATACACACAATAAATTTCATTTAAAATCGATCCAACAGTTTAGGAGGATTTCAGTCACATACGTACACTAGAATTATATATACACTAGATGACCCATTCGAGTACTTCGCACCGTTAGTTGAGGATTTATTACACATAAAGGTGAACTAGTAACGGCATGTCTATAGAATTTGATACACTTAAGTATATACCTATGTACTTAGGATTCACGGAACATAATCAACAGAAAAGATCATTTTATAATATTAACTTAAATAATTTTCAAATATATAAAAGAATACGTCTCAATATAATCTACAAACATACAAATAATATTTGAAATAAAACTATTTTTATGGATTGTATGGCGTTTATATTTTTTGATTGAAGGACTGGTCAGTACTCACGTGACCATGAACACTCTAAAGTTCGAAACGTTGGGCACACAAATGCGATAGAATCCTTAAAATAGTCTTATTTCAAATGTGTAATACTCGCGTAAACGTTAGAAATCATTATACAAATAATAATAACAAATTACATTCTGACTCAGTACTATCAATTGTGAATCATACAACTGTATGTAAAGTTAAAACCTAGGCTTACTATCTTCAACTGCGCAGATGATTACAAATGTCACGGATTCCCAAGCAGATCAATGTTTTGTGCGATTAACAAATGTAATTTTTGCTCGTTAAACCGATATAAAGGCCCAGGCAATACAAGTTATTTTCCTTAGTGCAAGGAGAAAAAAATCTTTGATCATTTGCTCAAGTTATTGTGATGATAAAATTTTATACTCTTTAAAGAACTAAATATTTGGATTATGTACTACTACTATGTATACTACTAGATTAAGGTCAAATATATTTTAAACCAATCAAAATTATCAATATTAATAATCTAAAAATTTTTAATACTCTATACTTTGTGTTGGTAATAAATCATTCGTAACACGTCTGGTAACCCTAAGAATCGAGGTCGATGTAAAAGCGAAAATTGTTGAACAGGTTTCGACATAAATTCGGGTTTGTGACAGGTTCTTTTCTCTCACTTGACACAATACTAAACTGCCTACGTTTCGTCAATGTATATAATTATAAAATTAAGAAGAAAGTGTTTCTTTTTTCGTTTAGTGGCAGCTTAAGAATATAACCACCCCTCACTTTCTTTTGGAAAAGCTGACTGAAAAATCTCCATTAGAGTTAACATTTTTTCGGGTAATTTATTACGGCAACTGGTATCCACCTAACAAGGATGGCGTTTATGGGGAGTTTTGGCGCGAATGTGGAAATGTCATGTCACGCTCTTGTATTATATTCATTTCTTTAGTGATTTGTGGTGTTATATTGAATAATTTTGCTGGTATTTTATGCAATATGGTACAGTTAAAGTGCTGAAGTGTAGTGAATATGGTATAATAGTGGTTTACGTGTATTTTCATATTTGTCCAAAATTCCCAAAGAAAATCATTGATTAGGTTATCAACGCCCGATTAATGGTAGCGACTTGACTTACTGACAGACAATGACTATTAAGGCTACATAATATGAAGAAATGATGAACAATATCTGAAAAATAATTAAATAAGACTTGGCTGTATGGGCTTTGAACCCTTTGCCTGTCCGAATGGACGAACAGAACCAAAAAAAAAAAAAAAGATGGCGTTTATAGACTATGAATTAGGTTTTTTGGCGCGAATGTGGAAATGTCATGTCACGCTCTTGTATTATATTCATTTCTTTGGTGTTTTGTGGTGTTATATTGAATAATTTTGCTGGTATTTTATGCAATATGGTACAGTTAAAGTGCTGAAGTGTAGTGAATATGGTATAATAGTGGTTTGAGTGTATTTTCATATTTGCCCAAAATTCCCAAAGAAAATCATTGATTAGGTTATCAGCGCCCGATTAATGGTAACGACTTGACTTACTGACAGACAATGACTATTAAGGCTACATAATATGAAGAAATGATAGCAACATTTGAAAAATAATTAAATTAGACTTGGCTGTATGGGCTTTGATCCCTTTGCCTGTCCGAATGGACGAACAGAACCAAAAAAAAAAAAAAAAAAAAGACTATGAATTATGGCAGAATATATTATCCTATAGTGGACATCTGTCCCGTAATATTATGTACTGTATTTTTTTTATTATATTCGTAATAGCAAAATACCTAATATATTTAATGTAAAGAGATTTTTAATTTATTTATCAATAAAAAAATATAGCCTATGAAAATTTCAAATTTAACAATTCACATGAAATTTCTCAGAATATCATTGCAGCGTTCTAATCGTGATTTACGATTTAACAGATACAACTCGATAAATACAGATGGATGAACTGACGAATAAAAAGTATATACTTAGTTATTTTCCTTGTGGTGACGGAGTAAGCACACTATTCACCACTCCAAATCTTACCCGTGGGTGATCGTACGAGACGACAAAGGGATATAAAACGCATATAACATCTATGCGAGAGAAGGAAAACTTAAAAGAAAAGAAAACCCTATACCAACACGTCTGACCAGCGCGGTATAGTAGATTAATTTCCCTCCCATTACGGATGAGGCCCGAGCCCAACAGTGGGACATTTATGGGCTGTGATGATGACTTAGTTATAGTCGTAGAGTTTCTGTGATGTGCAGTAGTAACTAATACTACCAACTCTTACTTTGCTAGTAGATGTAAAAAACAATTTAGAGCTTTATATCGACATGTACCTACTCCATCTGTTACCATCTTGTTAACAATAACATTCCCAAGGAAGGTTGCCGTCAGACAGCCGGTCGATCATAAAACTATTGTCACAATAACTTTTACAATATGTACGAATACATAATGCATCGACCCCATGTAATTATGATAAGACCAAGCAAATTATGACTTAGTTATAAAGTGCCGTTTTAAAAATCAAAGTAAACGCGTTAAAATTTATAAAATAAATTTTATTTCATTGACTAAGATGCGAAGGTATTCAAAGAAATCAAACTTTCATTCTTAATAGAATGCAATTCATACATAATTATTTATCTAGATCGAATAATGTTTATTTTATTTTGGAATAAGCGAACCGTTGTATGCAGGCTAATAAAAATGATATTTATAAGATATTAAACCAATCATCTACCTAATTCTGTTAGAAAAGAAAGTATTACACAGAATTGTGAAGTAGAAGTGACTTATCGTTGTATATTTTGACTTGACGATATAAACCAGTTAGTCACCGCTTCCCTGCACGTAAAACTCACGTCTCCATCATCAGACATCAACATACACTAGACTTAAGCTTTCTTAGATAAGTCTCTCATCTTAAATTTATTAGTCTTAAATGAAAATAGAAAACTTGGCAAATTTAAAGTAAAATATAAAATTATTATATTATATAGAAGTAGAACCATGCTGTTGACAGTTCTCTGTCTATAACCGCAGGCCGGTCCGTCCAAGGTAGAATCACACTCTCGCAGAAGATCGACGTCTGAGTAATGGCAATGTGCTATTGCGCTTCGTTCAGTGCGCGAGAGAGCCGGAAGGCCAACTGGAGTAGGAGATTGTAATGGTAGGTAGCGGCCTTACAATATGAAGGTAAATACTTTTTACTACCTTACAAAGGTCCACTTACCATCCACCTGATGGTAAGTGGACTACTTGCACGTTTGCCACCATAAGCAATAAGAAAAAAAAACATCTATTCTGCTTTGTGTTATTACTGAACTCCCTTTTCAAACAAACGCATATAAGTTGAAAAGTATAGGAAGAAATCAAAATTTTCATCCGTCCATCTATCAGCTCATGTATGTCCTGTTAGACATAAGACTCCGAGAGAAAAAAAATTACGTTGGATTGTGGAAGGAAGGTCAGCTGATGGTGATGACATATTCCCCTTTTTTTTGGCGGCGGGCTACGGTACGTCACGCCCCGCTAATCCGTCCGGGGCGACAGAGAAGCGGCACGTGACTCCGAAGACCCGCCCTACATATACGTCTCAACGCCGTGCAGGTGGATCACTGGAACGCGGTCTTTTTCAGTAAGAAAAAGAAAGGGTCACTGAAGACTGAAGTGACCCACCCAGCATGATGACATATACCCTAAAATGAATTCCAACTATGCCCATAACTCAATGTCATCACCCGTGAAGACAGCTATAAAATTACAACCATTTTCCCACACATAGATTTATGATCAATTGAATTACTTTTTGTCAAAGTTTACACTTCAACCTTACTTTTTCAATACACGCAACTTCGCGTTAAGTACAAAATTTATTGATTTCATGTTGAAATGTTGCCAAGACACGTACCCATTATCAACGCGTCCCTTATAAAATTGGAAAACTCTCGAGGTGAAATAAAATTTACTTATACTTAAAAAAGCAAGTTTTTTTTTCTTTTTTTTTTTTTAATTATTCTTCAATGTTCATTCATTCATCATCATCTCAGCTCATATATATCCCACTACTGGGCTCAAGCCTCCTCCGCACCAAGAGGAAAATTGACCTATTAGACGCCGCTGGTCAGACGTGTTGGTATAGGGTTTTAGGGTAGCGGTGTGCCCTCGCAGGGTTTATTTATAATAATTAGTCCATCACCCGTCGAGAGGCTGACCGCGCGAGGAAGTACCGACGTCCTCCACCCTGCACGTCGCTCAGGAAGAGGGTACCCCTCAGGGGGTATTCCGTCGGGCCGGCCACACGACAAGTTCACGCTGCTCCGGTGGCCGGTCCAACGACGAAGGCGAGGTTCGCGGGTGGGTCATGGGTGTGCGTGCTGACGCCCTTCTGTCGCCCCGGACGGACTGGTGCGAGGAGGGCACCGACCGTAGCCCACCCACAAAAAAAAAGTGTTTATTTATAATAAATGAATTTAAATATGACTGAAATGAAACACCTCTAATCACAAAAAATTCTGTTTGTGGCAGATATATTCTTAGTAATAGAGACATTCATTTCTTTTTAACTTATGAATCTCAAGCATATATTTTTTAACGGTGATAAACACTTATCATTAAATAATAGATTAGAACTACTTACGTTTCAAATACTCAAATTAATTAGCCCAGAATAACGGAATATAAGAATAGTTAATACACCAAAATATACCGTTCAAAGTTCTTATTATTTTAATAATGACGATGGTTTCATTGTAGAATGATGTACTCAAGACATGGGGATAAAGGAATGTAGGTGTTAATTGCCGCTACATTTCCACCAGTAATAGCTTAAGAATACAATACTCATTACTTGCCCGTCATCATCTCAGCTCATTAATGTTCCACTGTTGGGCTCGAGCCTCCTCCAAAATGGCAGGGAAATTGACCTACTATACCACGTTGGTCAGACGTGTTGGTATAGGGTTTTGTTTCGAGTTTTTCTTCTTTTGCATAGTTATATGCCTTTTATATCCGATATCGTCTCTTACGATCATCCACGGGTAAGATAGGGAGTGGTGAATTGTATTCTTACTCCGTCACTACACGGAACACTACTTGCCCGTAGGAGTCGTAAAATATGTCTGAAGAATCATCAAAAAATAGTATTATCCTAAAAAAATTATAAAACCAACTGATATTGCCAATGCGCTTGAAAAGTATAGTTAATTTATCTCATTATTATCTTAATCTGCATAAATCCCCCTATTTCTCATTGTTATCTTAGCCTGCATAACTCCCACTATTAGGCTCAAACCTCCTCCACAATGGGATGAAAACTGGCTCTCTCTACTGCGCTATCAAACGTACAGAGTTTTATTTCGAGATGTCCTTCTCTTGCATCGATGCTATCTGCATACTATTTCTCTTAGTCATCTTTTACGACAGCTACGTTCAAGACATGGATCGGTGAATGGTTACCCAAAAGTATAATTCATCGGGCGGGTCACCGAAGTCAAGAAATCCGTCCCGATGTCCAAGTGAATTGGAGTTGAAGGATAATTAATACAGGAAGTTATCAATGCGTATGCTGCTCTTGCGTTACCCTAGACGTTTCAAATGAAGTATGACCAGATCACAACTATAAAAAAACCTATAAATTTCCCTACAGATACGAATTTTAGACCAATTAACATATTGCAATAACTAGAGTTATTATTGCAATTAAAGTACATAGTCTTATGACCTCGAGCAACGACCTTACTTTCATCTTGAGTGGGTTTCCTACGATACTGGTCACCTACGTACAAGCTTGTTAGAATAAGATCATTATAACATTCTTATGTATCTAAATTTTTATAGGCAAAAACCCTTCATCGTCAACAACCAGCTCTTATCATTACTTTGGGTCCACATATGTATGTATTCCTCTTCCATCGTACATATTGCAAAAGTTTTAGCATTAGTTTTATGATGCCTGTCTGACATCAACACGCCTTGGGTAGGAAATTTAATATTGACCAGACATCATCAAATGGGGTTAGCCAGGTTTATGTTCAGCTTTTTTATCTTCCTTTATTGTTTGCTCATGTGCAAAAGAGCAAAACCGACCTATGAGCAAAAGAGTTAGTAGTATTTGTAACTGCCAAAATACAGCGTTTACGATACTTCAACGACGAGTAACAAATTCGAAATATAATATAAAAACCCTTTGGTAACCTGTCAATTGGTGTTGAATGATAATTTCCATCTTAATATATCTTTTGGATAATATTAAATATATTTTACGATGATACGCATAATATATTTTAGAATATAATGAAAAAAATATATATAAAAATTTAAAAGAGGGAAAAGATATAAATAACAGAAAACCAAGAATCAAACTGAAACTATTTGGATTAGACTGTTCATGATTCCAACTGAGCTATGAGCCAGCAGCCATATTTACCTTCATATTGTAATAGTTTTCAGCTAATGAAAAAGATAGTTTTATTCGTTGGCTAAAAACACTGGCGAAATGATATTTTCTAATAATGTAGACGATATTTCCGTATGGTGACGGTGTAAGAATACAATTCACCACCCCTCTATCTTACCCGTGGGTGATCTTATGAGACGACTAAGGGATAAAAACGCATATAATATCTATGCGGGAGAAGGAAACTCGAAACAAAACCCTATACCAACACGTCTGACCAGCGTGGTATAGTAGGTCAATTACCTTTCCATTATGGAGGAGGCCCGAGCCCAACAGTGGGACATGTATGGGCTGTGATGAAACGATTTTTTCTAAATATATATATAAGAACTGCTCGTTTTAAGATATCAGATTGTGATGTTCTTAGTGATTCAACCTTAATAAATATAATGGTCATATACTATCATTAGCATGGTATTACATTATAGTATCCATAATGATCAATCATTCTCACCGCCATCAAATTCGTATCAGAGATTTTCTAAAGTAATTTTATATAACGCTAGTGAAATTCCTTTTATCTGAAACATTACTGACGACTTTTTGCGGTGGTATCAGATTGCCTAGATAATGCATATTTAAGAAAAAAAATACTTGTCACAATGAATATCGGGTTGAGAGCCCTCAGCGTTCATCTACAGTTCGGGTAAAGTTGTCATGGCTATCTGCGCCTAATAAATAAGACGCACATATAAATTAAAAAAAAGCAATGAATCCTTACTAATATTATAAATGCGAAAGTAACTCTGTCTGTCTGTCTATCTGTCGCTCTTTCACGCCAAAACTACTGAACCGATCTAAATGAAATTTGGTACACAGATAGTCTAGAGCCTGATAAAGGACATAGGCTACTTTTTAATGCAAAAAAAGAAGGATAAAAAGATGTAAGGGAGTATCGTCATTTTTAAAGCCAGAAACTTGAAATTTATTTTTAGGCTATTGATTAGATATAAATAAATATCACATTAAAATTTTGTCAAAAATTTACCCTTAAGGGGTAAAATAAAAATAGGTGTTGAAAATCTTTAGAAAAGTATCCTTTTATGCGGGCGAAGCCAGGGCAGAAACTAGTATAGAATAAAAATCTATATTTTTATATATCTACTGTTTCTGACAGGGTGGTCTAAGCATACTGCGCCAATTTGTGAAGAACCACACCACCAGTTCAGGACTATAGAAGAGCGGAGAGCTGCTTCTTTTTACCGCGTGGTGACGGCGTAAGAATACAATTCACGACCCCGTCTTTTGATCGTAGGTGTTAAAAAAGAAGCCTAAAGAATATGGACACGCATATAACATCTATGCTAGAGGATGAAAACTGAGCATAGAATCTAATACTAACACGCCTGACCCGCTTGATATAGTAGGTCAAATTTCCCTCCTACATTTTGACGAGGCACAAAACCAATAGTGGGAGGTATATTGGCTGAGATGAATGAATATGCATTCTTCGCCAATTAAGTGGACTACCGAAACCAATATATTGACCTCATCTAAAAATCACGTCATCTATATCTTAGGCCAATACATTTCTCAACTTTCCACGGATTTTGATTTACAACATTGCCAATTGTCCGATTATTTAACGCGTGCGCAAACCACCTGCGTCGAGTATTTTAAAACCGCCTCTCACACCGACGTGTAACAAATGCGTAGAACATCAATTATAAACGTTTACTAATTATTTAAATCTATTGTCTATGCATTCACGGTAATTTCAAAGTGAAAAGGAATAGAAGCCATGACTGGTTTCAAGAAAATAGTATTAACTAAACTTTTTTTCTTGTTTTTGTAATCTCGTAATATCATAAGCATACACGTCCCACTATTGGGTTCGAGCTGACTCAATAATACTGACTAAAATAAAGAGGTTGATATGGAATTTTATTTCTACCTTTCCTTCTCTATCATTATATTATATGGATATTATATCACTTAGTCGTTTTTTACGGCAATTAGGAGTAAGATCCATCCATCCATCAGCCCGTAGACATCCACTGTTTGACATAGGCCTCCCCATGAGAATGCTACTGAAAACGGTTCTATGCCACCTGCATCCAACGGTTTCCTGCGACCTTGATGATGTCGTCAGTCCATCTAGTGGGGGTCGTCCTACGCTGACGCAGCGTATTTGATGTACTACCTATAGATATGGACCTATGGACCTCACAAGGGCCTCGAAACCGCAGCTATTACCAATCTGTTAGGCTTCTGGCAGACATAGATTCAAATCCCAAATTATCATATGTACGATTTGAATTCATATCTATTAATGCATTTAGTTTTCCTTTGCAAATCAATTTTTTTTTAAATAGGTCAATATGTGAAATGCTAAACCAACAAAAAGTAATTAAAATTTAACAAATTGGCTTAATTATATATTAAAAATTATGCTCTAATATTTATTACCAATGTTTTCCTTTTATTTATTTATTTTTTCAAAGAGAACCTTTAAATATGCAGTCATTACCTTTCTCGATATGTTAAGTTGTAGGAACATTCTCGATGTTTAAAATATCAAGGCTTCTCGGCCTTACCACAAGGCTGATACATAATATTTTGTAGACTGATCAGATACATTCGCGCCATTTTATGTCTGTATTTATTGACAAGACATTGAAGTATGTCTCGTCCTTTCAAAGTGAGGGGACTAATAGCTGGTGATCGGATGCCACTTGTGATATCTGGTCCAGCCACAATCTTGTGCAATATATTTTTTGAAATAAAAAATTCTTTAGCGTCGTTGTGCACTTTTTTTGGATGTGTAAAAAATGTTACACTCCCGTCAGGACACGTGACCTGATTGAAAATTCATAAGATGGAGGGAGAGTAGACCATAAGAGAGAAGGTAATAATATTATTATTATTAGCCTTTATTGCTGATACTAAGCAATGATTTTACATACAGTAGAAAATTATTTTAACTTAAATCTAATACATTTCCCGGTTCAGTAGTCAGCGTGTCCAGTGACACATAGGCCTCTTCCAGCTGCTTCCATTCCTCTCTATTGGTAGCTTTTCTAGACCAGGTTGTATGAGTAATAATATAATATGTGTATAATATAATATATTTGCTTTTTATTTTTCGTATTTGTTTTTTATAGCTTTAAGTTTTCACTTCTGTTGGCAGTCCTCGTGACTGCTTTGTGTTTTTTTTTAAATATATTATATAGTAGTTCAAAGGGAGCCAATACTATCTAAATATATTATATCCTAAGTATTTTATAGTAAAAAAATCGACAAACCCAATGAGTTTCTTGCCGAAACTTCTCCATGGAGGTCGCGTTCCGATAAAATGGTAATTTATTGGATTCATTTAAAATAAAATGTTAACGATAGCGATTTGCAAGTGCCCCTACGGGGCCTGTACTTAATAAATCAATTTGAATTTAAAAAAGAGACTAAAAGATATATTTTCACTTCGTTATATGAGAGTAATGGTCCAAAAAAAAATATAAAACTAATGAACTATATCTCGGTTATTACATCATGACATGATTGCCGCTTATCATAAGATGGATTACAGGATATACTACAACAATGGCACTGAGAAGAAAACCATATCCCTTCCGGACAAAATTAATTACTCTACCAGATATATTTTATATTGACTACAACTTAAGATGATTCTTCTTGCCACCGAAAACAAAGATCGGGTGCGGGTGGCCTATTCGCTCGGCGTCGAGAGGTACGCTGTTCGCCGAATCCAGAAGAGGATAATTCTACTGTCAAGTGTACCTCAAGTGATTAAGAAGAAAAATAAAGTGCTTTATACCTTGTATATGTTATTCATTCATCTTATATCAGCTCATAACCTTCTCCATAACGGGAGGGAAATTGACCTACTACACCAAGCTGGTCAGGCGTGTTGGTATAAGGTTTTGTTTCGAGTTTTCCTTCTCTTGCATAGATTTTATATGCTTTTTATATCCCTAAATCGTCTTGTACAATCACCACGTAAGATAGGGGGTGATAAATGTTATTCATATTCCGTCACCATACGGAAAAGGGGGTTCATTAAACGAAATTAATATTCAATCATTCGTATCTTTATTAGATGGTGAAGGAACAATGGAATTTACTTCCTCGAATAAAATCTCGACTGCATTACCTGCAACAAAAGAAACTGTCTATGAATATTAATAACAATTGTATCTAGATTACGGATACACTGTTTTCCATTTTACCGATAGTAAAAGTAAATAAATATTCAAGTGCATGAATGGCAATAACCTTATTATTACCAAAACAACGACAGAATATTAATATTGAAAAATTTAACACAGTTAAAAATATCGACCATTCGTGCTAGTGTCATGGGTTTGATTCCCACGCAGGACAATACTTTGTGCTATCCACAAAGTGTTGTTCTCAGTCTGGATGTTGTCTGCGTTAATTCCATGATCTTTTTTAATTTTTTTTTTTTTATTGATATGGTAGCAAACGAGCAAGCAGCGCACCTGATGTTAAATGTTACTGCCGCCCATGGACTTTTGCAATACCAAAGGTATAGCTAGGCCGCTGCCTATCAATAGAAACCCCAAACCCACCCAATTAAGCTTCCAGTTCTCTCGATCAAACGAATCGCAATAGCACATTGTCATTACTCAGATGTCTATCTTCTGCGACAGTGTGGTACTACCCCGGACGGACAGGCCCGCGGCCGTAGACAGAAAACTGTCAACAGCGTAGTCCCACCACTAATAAATTATTATCAACCCACTATGCTAAAACGTGTGGCGACGGGATAGAATACAAGTGTCGCCACCCCTTGCTTGCCCGTGGGAGTCGTAAAAATCGGCTAAGGGTCTACCAGGAGAGAGGGCAGCAGCTCTCTCCTGGGATACGTATAACACCACACTGCGATCGCCAACCCGCCTGCCAAGCGTGGCGATTATGGCTCAAACCCCCTAATGATAAGCACAAATAAAAAAACGGCCCCCAGTCACGGCAGCTCCACTATCCTACGGGCTCATTGTGGTAGCGGGCCTGGTAGCGATGGAGTAGGGGTGCTAAGAATCCCCGGCAGCGATCCGGCTACCAATCAAAACGACCCTTGGCCCTGGTAACACACAACATTCGGACACTCAGGACCGACGAAAAGGTCATCGAGCTGGAAGAGGAATTGAGCAAAATCCGCTGGGACATTGTAGGATTATCAGAAGTGCGAAGAGAGGGCGAGGGCACGATAATCCTCCGGTCTGGAAACTTGCTCTTCTACCGGGAGGGAGATCACCCGTCCCAAGGCGGTATAGGGTTTATCGTTCGCAGGTCTCTCGTAGGCAACGTGGAGAGGATCGAGAGTGTGTCGACAAGGGTAGCGTACCTTATACTCAGAATTACCAAACGGTATTCGTTGAAGGTCATACAGGTATACGCACCGACCTCGGCATACTCCGACGACGAGGTGGAGGCCTTTTACGAGGATATCTCGAAAGCCATACACGCGTCCAAAACCCACTTCACGGTGGTTATGGGAGACTTTAACGCGAAACTAGGCAAAAGGAGTGATGATGAGTTGAGAGTGGGGAAACATGGATATGGACAGAGAAACCAGAGGGGCCAGAAACTGGCTAAATTTCTGGAGAAGGAAAGCCTCTTTATGATGAATTCTTTCTTCAGAAAGCAGCCACAAAGGAAATGGACCTGGATTAGCCCCGATGGTTCAACAAAAAACGAGATAGACTTTATCTTGTCGGACAAACGACATATATTTAATGATGTCTCAGTGATCAGCAGGATTAAAACTGGGAGCGATCACCGAATAGTACGAGGCTCATTAAATATCCATACAAAAGTCGAACGGTCACGCTTGATGAAGTCTACCCTCCGACCTACACCTGTCCAATACCAGAACCTCGAAAGCTTTCAACTCGAACTACACAATCGCTTCCAATGTCTAGACGAGTGCGAATCTCCGAACGATATGAACAACAGGTTCGTGGAAACTGTCCACGCGGTTGGGTCGAAGTTTTTCAAGGCTCACCGCGCCAATAGACCTAAAAAACTTTCTGACCAGACTCTCAGGCTCATGGAGCGGAGAAAAGAAATGACAGTACAGTCTTCAGCCGATTGGTCCGAACACAGGCAGCTTAATAGGCAGATCTCCAGGTCTGTGCGTCGCGATATTCGCCAATTTAATACGCTCCGTGTTAAAGATGCGATAGAGCGGAATCGTGGCTCAAAAGTGTTCGCACAAGATCTGTCTATTGGGCAAAGTCAATTGACTAAGCTGAAGACCGATGACGGCACTGTCATTTCATCCCAGGGTGAGATGTTGGGAGAGGTCGAAAGGTTCTATGGACAGTTATATAAATCATCCCGAAGTCCTGTTGTCGGCTTGGTCCAAGATCCCAGATCCAAGCTAACTCGGCACTATACCGAAGAAATCCCGGACATTAGCTTGTGCGAGATCAGAATGGCTCTTGAACAACTACGAAACGGTAAGGCACCGGGAGATGACGGAATTACGGCAGAGCTACTGAAGGCAGGCGGTAAGCCGGTCTTAAAAGTCCTTCAAAAGCTATTTAATTCCGTTATCCTCGGGGGCGACGTTCCAGAGTCGTGGACCAGGAGTGTGGTGGTGCTGTTCTTCAAGAAGGGCGACAAAGCTCTTCTAAAGAACTACAGACCCATCTCACTCTTGAGCCACGTCTACAAGTTGTTTTCGAGGGTCATTACCAATCGACTCACGTGCAAGCTTGATGACTTCCAGCCGCCCGAACAAGCTGGCTTCCGAAAAGGCTATAGCACCATAGACCATATTCTCACGCTTCGGCAGATTATCCAGAAGACCGAGGAGTACAATCGGCCTCTGTGTATAGCGTTTGTGGACTATGAGAAAGCCTTTGATTCAGTCGAAACTTGGGCGGTGCTGCAGTCCCTTCAGCGGTGCCAAATCGACCATCGTTATATAGAAGTGCTGAAGTGTTTGTATAGGAACGCCACAATGTCAGTCCGTATCCGGGATAAGAGTACGAAACCGATCCAGTTACAGAAAGACGTGAGACAGGGAGATGTCATCTCTCCGAAACTGTTCACCACTGCACTGGAAGATGTCTTCAAGCTCTTAGACTGGACCGGACTAGGTATTAACATTAACGGCGAATACATCACTCACCTTCGATTTGCAGACGATATCGTCGTTATGGCAGAATCCATGGAGGACCTTGGCACCATGCTCAACGATCTCAGCAGGGTATCCCAACTGGTGGGGTTACGAATGAACATGGACAAGACGAAAGTCATGTCAAATGCCCATGTCATTCCTGTACCGGTCCTAGTTGGCAATGCGGTTCTCGAAATTGTCAATCATTATGTTTACCTTGGACAAACAGTCCAGTTAGGTAGATCCAATTTCGAGAAAGAGGTCAGCCGACGAATCCAACTCGGTTGGGCAGCGTTCGGGAAACTTAAGAGGATCTTCTCGTCCAACATACCTCAGTGTCTGAAAACACAGGTCTACAACCAGTGTGTGTTACCAGTGATGACTTACGGCACGGAAACGTGGTCCCTAAATGTAGGCCTCATAACCAAGCTCAAAGTCGCTCAGCGTGCTATGGAGCGAGCTATGCTCGGGATTTCTCTGCGTGATAGAATCCGTAATACGGAAATCCGCAGAAGAACGGGTGTAACCGACATAGCACGAAGAATTAGCACGCTGAAGTGGCAATGGGCTGGCCACATCGCTCGAAGAACCGACAACCGCTGGGGAAAAAAGGTTCTAGAGTGGCGACCACGTACCGGACGACGCAGTGTAGGACGCCCCCCCACTAGGTGGACAGACGATCTGGTGAGGGTTGCTGGGCGTCGATGGATGCAGACGGCACAGAACCGCACTCTGTGGCATACCATGAGGGAGGCCTATGTCCAGCAGTGGACGGCGATGGGCTGAAATGATGATGATGATGCTAAAACGATATAAACCCACATTCGCAACGACGACGTAAGAGAGCGAGTAGGTATGAAAGAGAGTATTGGTGTAAAGATGCGAAAGGGAATGCTCCGATGGTTCGGACATGTCGAAAGAATGCCGAACGAACGTCTGGTTAAGAAGATATACAATGCGAAAGTGGAAGGATGTAGGTGCCGAGGGAAACCGAGACTAACCTACCTAGACCAGATCGGTCATGTACTGAAGGAAGGTGGAGTCAAGAGTATCCGAAACCGGCGAGCGTGTATGAAGAGAATTATGAATGTTGAGGAAGCGAGTGAAGTATGCAGAGATAGAGTTCTCTGGCACTCTGTTCTCTCTGCCTACCCTGCAAGGGATATGGCGTGATGATGTACTATGCTAAACATAGTGATTATATCCTTACACCCTTTAGTTAATGTTCAACGAGGAACCATAATGGCCTTATGGATGGTTTTAAGTTTTTTTTTTAAATATACATACGTAAATAAACTCTTGTGAGTAAGCATAAAAATATATAAAAATACAAGTTTATTGACATTTTGGATAAACAAGTTTTTTTTTATTGTTTTGTTGAACACCAGTTCTTTTTTCATAAATAATACTCAATTATAATAATTGAATTGTAACAAAATCCAGTTTCGATCGTAATTATAAGACGGAAGTTTACGTTTTATTTTTTACCTTAGCAGATTATCTAGAAATCATCTTATGTTGATGCTGTACGACACAGTCCAAATGAACCATCATAAAAATCTACCACTGTGCTCTAGAAATCAGTAGGAATAAGGTCGAAGACAGATAGATTTCTTAGCAAGTTACAGTCTGACCAATTTTCGCCTAATTGTCCGACACAACGGCGGATGGGTAGACACAGAGCCACTATAACCCTTATTTGTACCCTTAACTTTAAGCCAACACGGTTTATATTTTTAGACCAATGGGCCATTCATAAATTACGTAAGGGATTTTGAAAAATTATTTGGCTCCTTAAGACATCATAAGATTGCAACTACTCCCCCCTGCTCCTTAATAAGATTTTTTGTAAGACAAGGCTCTATTGATCAAATATAACTTGCGTTTATTTTGATAATATATTTTATTACAGTCTTCTTACTACAAGTATGTTTCATTAACTCACTGCAATAACATTAATATTATTAATCTATCACAATTTTGACTAAAATTAGTAATTTTCAATTTAATATCATACGTAATGTTCACTACATGCCTATAGTAAGAAGTTATAATATTCATTTATATAATACAGTCAAACCTGGGTAAGTGAGAACTGGATAAGCGAGAAAACTCTATAAGTGAGAGTAAAAGCCAGGACCCGTCATTTTAAGCTCCCAAAACCTCTATTAGCGAGAAACAGAAACCTCTGTAAGAGAGAGTCGTTTTTACCTCATGAACCGCCGTAAGTGAGACTTCTGCTTATTTTTACCTCTATAAGCGACAGTCGAGCTTTATTTATTTATATTATTTAGGAGGAACTATAGCAAATGACAAAACAAATTACAAATTTAACATCTGCTATTTTATGACTCATTCTTAACTTTTGTGGAACTTCCTACTATTGTTTTTCTATTGTTTTCTCGTCGATATTGTAGCTATTCTATTTCGTGGAACTAAATAACGTTGTTATTGTATCGCATTCTTTTCGAAGGGACACGTGTGCGAGAAACTCGGGTTAATGAGAAACCTCTATAAGCGAGAATGAGATTGTGCTCCCTTGAACTCTCGCTTATTCAGGTTTGACTGTATATTATTATATAATATTTAACACCAAACCCAGACTAAAACGTCTCACATAATTTATTAATAGCCTCCAAAATGCTTTCAACTGAATAGCCTAGAAATAACGCAAAATCTTAACGATTAGAATGCGATAATAATTTTATCTTTAAAAAGATGACTGCAAAGATGGTGTTGTTGTTTTAATACCGATTTACTGTAACTTAAATGTCACGGATTTAAATCTCAAAAATTATTGTCCCGAGTCTGGATTCGTTTGTGTCCATTAACTGTATGTTTGTTAAATCCTCTATAATACAAATATTAATTTATTAGTGCAAAGTATTGTCCTTTTAAATTAAAAATTTAACTAACCCACGCTGGTCAGACGGGTCCGTATAGGGTTTTGTTTCGAGTCTTCCTCCTCTAGCATTGATGTTATATGCTTTTTATATCCCTTAGTCGTCTCTTACGATCACCCACAGATAAGATAGGGGGTGGTGAATTGTATTCTTACTCCGTCACCACACGGATAATAAGCCCACTTAACGATTTCATTTCGTGCTAGTAGAATCATATGGGTTGGTGAAACCATGAATCCTATATCACCACACACCATGGATGAAATTGATAATTTTAGAAGGTGATCGTACTGTAAATAGAAAATAATAAGGCCCTTCGAGAAAATTGAGCAAGTTTTGTCGCATGGAGTTACTTAATACTAGGAAGTAATAGCGGTAAGCTGTTTAACTGGTTGAAACTAGTTAACTAATTTATTAATTATAATATACGTGAATTACTCATATGATATTTGTGTCATCATTTTTATTTATATATAATTTAAACTCGTCCTAAACGGCTGGACCGATTTTGATGTTTTTTTTAAATTATTATTTATACAGTACAGCGTCTATTGGGTACTGCTGGGGCATTGACTCGAGAGGATACCTCGTGAGGGTAAACCGCCGGGCGGGCCACCGAAGACAAAAACCGGGTTTCGGTGGCTCGCTTGCTCGGCGTAGAGAGGTACAAGTAGATCGGGTCTATGGGGTCGCGCGCCGCTTCTTCTGTTGCCCTGGACGTATTTATCGGGGTGAACATTCCATAGCTAACCGCCAAAAAAATCGTCTATTGAGTCAATTAGTTATCATTATATATTCTTAGAATAAGAGAAAGATTGGTTCCAAATAGAAGCAGAGTACATATGGTATCGACTCCAAGTAATTGGGATAAGAGCACGAGAATGATGAAATGATAAATCTATTCTTTTATAACTTGTACCAAGTTTAATCAAATTGCTTTAATCGCGCATGTGCAAGATAGTGTGATATCACTGCCGTGCATCGTCAAGCGTGAAAACGATGGTTTTATCTTTTGTTTTCCTTCACAATTTGTTAGACTACTGTCAATTATAGAATTTATATTTTAAATGGAATGGTGTATGATGTTTAAACGAATATAACACGTACGCAATAAATATTATTTTTTTAAGGATTTTATCACATTTGTATTTGATAGTTACTTGCCCAACTTTTCGAAATGACCAGCAATTACGAACGCTAAAAAGAAATATCAAATACAAAGGCGATAAAATTCATGAAAGTATTTCTATTTTATATCTTTAAAGCTGGAAGCTGAACTCACAATTAAACCCTACTCCAATTTTTCTAATTAACGAAGTATAGAACATGGATTACTTTCTTCTTCAACATATTTAGATAGCGATACTATGCAGGACTAGATTCCTGCATAGTATCGCTATCTAAATATGATTATGAATTGAATAGACTCAATTATTTCAGTTCATATATGCTCCACTGTTGGCCTCGAGTCTCCTCCATAATGAGAGGATAATTGACCTACTATACCACGCTGGTCAGACATATTGGTATAAGGTTTTGTTTCGAGTTTTCCTTCTCTCACATAGATATTAATGCGTTTTTTATATCCCTCAGTCCTCTCGTACGATCACTCACGCATAAGATAGGGGATAAATATTATTATTACCTTTCCGTTGTGGAGGAGACTGACGTTGAGCAATGGAACGTATATAAGCTTGTCAGTTAGTCTCCTCCACAACGGAAGAGTAATTAACCTTCTGTGCCTCAGAAGAGACGCAGAAGTTTATTTAAAATTTTGCTTCTCTTACTTAAATGTTATATGCATATTAAATATTTTTCCGTGTGGTGACAGAGTAAGAATACTATTCACCACTCCATATCTTACCCGTGGGTGATCGTACGGAACGACTAAGGGATATAAAACGCATATAACATCTATGCAAGAGAAGGAAAACACGAAACAAAACCTTATACCAACACGTCTGACCAGCGCGGTATAGTAGATTAATTTCCCTTCCATTACGAAGGAGGCCCGAGCCCAACAGTGGGATATTTATGGGCTGTGATGATGATGATGACATATTATATCACTTAGTTATCTTTGTGGACAGCCACGGATAAGAAGAAGGCTGGTGAATGGTATACTTGCTTTGGAAAGTTACTTAACTATTTATGTTATATATTACGTATAAGCAATTTATAAACAAACATAAACAATAAAACTGTTCGTAAACAAATTCTTGTTCACTTTCAAACCACCTGTAGGGCATTTATTTCTATTTATCTACTTTCACTCGCACAGAACATCTCTCTTTGGCCGGTTTTGTGCCAATGGTGAAATTTTATCATATGTTTTAACGATGCGTTAGAAAATTCTCTTCATATATTGTTAAATTGATAATAGAAAAATTTAACAAAAACCAAAACGTACTTCAAAATAATTTAATCGTGGTCGACCAAATAAAATATTGTATTATCGAAAGTAACTCAAAAACTACTAGTCAGAACTTGACGAAATTTAAATTATATCACATTAGAAATACAAACTTTAAGATAAAAAAAGAATCATCAAAAACTTATAGGAACATATAAAAAAAAGACAAATTAAAAATCTTTTTGTTTATAAAATCAATTAAAAATTATATGGAGAATATATCCTTGAATTGGTCGAATAAGAATACATTAGTTACCATTCCGACCTATTTCATAGTAAAAATTGATGGAAGGAAATGAATGTACATAGAATAACCTTAGCCAATTCATCTAGCTAATTTCTTTATTCTACAGGTGAGTTCCCTTGACGCTTTTCTTACGAGACTTCCTAGCACTACGTGAATTATAGTACCCAACCGGTTTGCCACGGTGCAATTTAAATTCATGCATAGATATTTGCATCTGCAACGCTGTAGGCGTTAACGGTAATATGGAGGGAATAATGTCTTGATATATCCTAGAAAGAGGCCTAGTGAGATTTTTAAAATACTACATTATTAAAATAGGTTACGTACTTATAAATAAAATAGGTCCTACATAATATTTTTTGCTGTTTATATAAGTATTACATAAGAAATAAAACAATTTGGGAAAGTTCCGTCCTTCGGTGATCATCATCAACATCACAACCCACATGTCCCACTGTTGAGCTCGGGCCTCCTCCGTAATGGGAGGGAAATTAACCTACTATACCCGCTGGTCAGACGTGTTGGTATAGGGTTTAGTTTCGAGGTTTCCTTCTCTAGCATAGATGTTATATGCGTTTTTATATCCCTTAGTCATCTCTTACGATCATACACAGGTAAGATATGGGGTAGTGAATTGTATTCTTACTCTGTCACCACAAGGAAAACCGTGATCATGAACACTAAAAAATTGTCCAAAACATCGGTAAAGGAAAAACTAAATACAAATGCAATATAATCCAAAGAAAAAAGTCCCTAACATCGAAATGCATATGAGATAAAAAAAAAGAAAAAAGATGTTATCTTTATAGAAAAAAAAACTCAAAAAGTTATTTAGAAAATAATGAAATATTTAAATCAAAAATGTAAAAATGCATTTCGAAGATATTTTTAAACTCTCAAATACAAGTTTTTTACGTAAAATAACGTATAACAATGTTGCTTGTGCTTCGTGACTGATCTCAATTGAGGTTTTTTTCCGGCAATTGATTGGGCAACAAAACTACGTATTAAATTCAATCTTTTTGTTGTTATTTCAAAATATCCGCTCGATCTTATAATGCTATTGCAAAAGTATATTATGTTTTAATTTTCCATAATCATTCACATTTTTTATTATTGCTTATGGTGGCAAATGAGCACACAGCACACCTGATGGTAAGTATAAACGCTAAATAAGTATGAAAAAAATGACGAGCCCACTGAGTTCTTACCGGATTTTCTCAGTTTGTGGTTGCTTTCCGATCCGGCGGTAAATTAATTAAAATTAATTTTAAATAATAATGTAAAACTGACAATATGTAAGTGCCCCTATTGGGCTTATGCATAATAAATGATTTAATTTGATTTGCCTACCGATAAAAAACCCAAACCCACCCAGAAAGTTGGGCTTCAGGCTCTCTCGGAGCAAATTGCCACTGCTCAGAAGTTGATTTTCTGCGAAAGTACGATACTATCCCGGACGGATGGACTCTCGTCTGTAGACAGGAAACTGTCCATAGTGTGGTCTTACCACTATTAACTTCCACACATTTCCCTAATGAAAAGATAACGATAAAACTTATACAGTATTTTTGTTGTATTCTTACACTTATATTTATCCTTACTGATATTATAAATACGAAAGTAACTGTGTCTTTCTGTCTGTCTGTCGCTCTTTCACGCCAAATCTATTGAACCGATCTAAATGAATTTTGCTGCACAGATAGTCTAGAGCCTGACAAAGGACATAGGCTACTTTTTAATGCAAAAAAAAGGATTGTAAAGGGGATGAAAAGTTGTAAGTATCGTCATTTTTAAAGCCAGAAGCTTGAAACTTATTTTTAGGCTATTGATTAGATATAAATAAATATGACATTAACATGTTAAAATTTACCCTTAAGGGGTAAAATTAAAATAGAGGATGTATAACTTTAGAAAAGTAACCTATTACGCGGGCGAAGCCGCGGGCAAAAGCCGCGGGCAGAAGCCGCGGGCAGAAGCTTGTGTATTTATAAATTATTCCACCCACACAGCGAATAATTAAGTATTATTCTTCTTGTTTACATAATAATTTATACACTATAAGAGGTCCTCTTCAATTTGACCTTTTCCAATGCAAATATAACTAGTTTTATCAAATAATCATCTTCCGAGCTAGCAGTTTTGTCAATAATAAAATTATTAAATATTATTAAGTATTTTTATTGTATTTGTTCGTAGATAAGACCGCTCGTGAATCTCTGGAATACAAAAGGCATAGCCTGATTGCCTATCGTCACCATTTGCGCCTTTGCCTCTTTCGTTCATTGATCAAGGCGCAGCAAGTTGGTTTATTATATAGATTTTGCTTCGCCAAAAGTGCGATAACTACTCCAGGCGAGTACCTACGCGATACAAGGATATGTTTCTTTTGTTGTAGTATTAAAAAAAACTTTATCAAATATAAAATTAGAACTTTCTTGAATGAGCTTAAAGTCTACAAAACATAGCGGGTACATAATCGTAGTCTTCTTAACACCAGAGCGACTTACTGTCTTTCTTTTTATAGAGATATAGTAAGTGAGTCAGATAATTCCATTAAATACCAAAAAAAAAAACTTTAAAAAGAAGAAGTCGACAGATTTGTAAATTAAAAAAAATACACAAAGGTTTTTGTACAGTGTATAGGATTGCATCATACCTAAAAATATTTAGGTATTTCTTGTCTCTTTATAAATCACAGTTTAAGATACACATCACGTATATTTTGGCTGTATAAAAACTTTTAATCCAACCTTAGTGCTTTGTGCTAACACACTGTTTTTATGTTATGTTATGTATATTCGACGACATGCAATGCTGCATAACATGCATGACAATGCTGTGTGGTAGCGGCTACGAATACTACCAACCCTTACTGTGCTCATGGATGTCATAAAAGACGACTAAGAGCCTTATAACGACCTAAGCCATCTGATGCCGTTTGGTCAACAGTTACATTCCCAAGGAGGGTTGGCGTCTGGCAGGCGGACGGTCATAATACTATTGCCAATAACTTTTACAATATGTTCTATAAAAGAAGAGCGCATAGTCTATTAACCCCAAGAGAGGAGAGTAAGAGTAGGAGAATGATGATGATTCGACGACATGATCAAGAATCACTTACGTATATTTTAATGAGACTATGTAACAGTATAGGATTAGTAATGCATTCATACTATTTTCAGTCATAAAACGTACGATAATTCGTAAATATAGACTTATTTTTACACAAAATAATAAACCTGTAAACATATTACATAAAACGGTTCTTATACCCAAAAAAAAAACAATAACATAACAATCAGCTTTACAAAAATTTTATTGCCAACAAACCATAACCTAAAGTAGCTGTTACGACTCGCACTGGTTACCAAATTAAACAGATCTCAAGGTCATACGTACATGCGTGCATGCGGACGTTTGCGTATGCATGCGTGCGATCGCATTTATACATGCGTGCTTGTAACACGTTCCGGAATCTTTAGATGTTATGTATTTGATGCAGTATCGTTGTTTTAAAATGAAAGTAGATCATATACGAACGTAATATTTGATGTTTTTTTAGTTTTCTTCTCAAAGTAGTGATAGGTTAAAAATAGAATATACACGGTGACATTTATATCGTCTTACAAAAAAGCAGTTCAGTTAACGTATCCAGTATGTACTATTCATTCGTACAATTAAAAGGTTAAAAAATATATTTACTGGAATATTTTTTACTAAAATTATTATAAATAATTACTAATTAAAATAGTAAGAGAGCAGCATGTAGCGAGCGGTAGGCTACCTACTGAACATAACCTACGTACTGTGTAGGTACTACCTAGGCGTAGGTACGTTTTGGAATAGCAGTCCACGTGGACTTCGTAGCTGTGATTGGCTAACGTAATTACGTTAGCCAATCATTATCATGCGGAATGCCGTATGATTTCTTTGTTTAAAATGTAAACGTTATAAACAAAATGTTACAAAATATTAACTTTGATTTATTTTATTTTGTTATTTTTTTATCATTACCACTATCGAACAATGAAATATGTTAGATGTGTTTCTTTGGTCGGATACTTTTATGGCATTTCTTTTGTAAGACGATATAAATGTCACCGTGTATATTACTGCCCTCCCTTTTTTTTGGCAGGCTATAATCTGAACACACGCCTTCCATTCCGTCCGAAGCGATGGAAAGGCGGCGCGTGGCCACATAACCCACCGTATTGTCTGAAACACTATCAAAACTTCTTTTATTCATAATGAGGTTAAAAATATCATTCTATACTAGTTATGTGCTATATAAAATTAGTATCATTATATATTCTGTTAATAAACTATTAATATATAGCGATAGGGTTCATAATACAATAATTTTAAGGTCGACGGCATGCCACAACTTGTTATTTTAATCTCTTAACAACTATCTAGTTTTCTTATGTAACTAGAATATGCCACGGTCTTATTTAAGCTTTGTTAATGAGATTAGAAATATCAAAATTATTATTCTTATTTCCATATGTGGTAACTTGATATCTATAAAAGAGGATGTTTGTATATATGACATCGCTAAACTCGAAAACTATTTGACCGATCATTATGAAAATTTGTGAGTATACACTACCGTCCAAAAGTTTGGAAGCACACCTGTTTTCAAACAAAACAAATAAATGCCGACTAATAGCGGTAAAAATTAGCAATAATCTTAAGTTTTACAACCTTTTACGACTGTCTACACAAACACAAAAGGATTATTATCCTACATTCATCAAGTTTTATGGAATTCCTTAATATTGATGAAACACGTGTTTTATGACTTAATCCGTCGGCTACTTTATCCTATGCAATGGTGTAGTTTTATTGATAATGTTTGCTGGTTTTAACTTTTTTAGACCTTATTCAGTCGCACTTGAGCATTGGCACGTGAAAGTTGTGATATTAACATTGTCTGTATTCGAAAGATATCGGCTACTACTTTGACCGTATTTTTTCTTCTGAAAATGGCAAAACGCAAGCAAATCACGCTTGAACAGCGAAGCGCTATTTGCACTCTACGCGAGGAAGGATACAGTGAACGTCAAATCGCAGAAAGGCTCGGAATTTCTTGTAAAGGTGTCCACTATACCCTTGCTAGAAAACAAGAAACGGGGAAAAATGAAGATAGAAAGAGATCTGGTAGGCCCAAATCCACAACAAATCAAGAGGACAACTTCATTAGAGTTCTTTCTAAACGGAATCGACGCTTAACTGCACCACAGATCACTGCAGCTCTGAATGATACGCGAGAAACACCCATTTCAACAACTACTGTTAAAAGACGCTTACTGTCTGCGGGATTAAGAGGATGTGTTGCTGCTAAAAAACCCAAACTAACAAATCGACATAAGAAAAATAGACTAGAATGGGCAAAAGCGCATAAAAACTGGACTATAGAACAATGGGAAAATGTCCTTTGGAGTGACGAATCAAAATTTCAGATTTTCGGATCCAATAGACGTGTCTTTGTACGCCGGTCAAAAGAAGAGAGGGCTTCAGAGGCATGTACAGTGCCTACCATCAAACATGGTGGTGGTAATGTCATGGTTTGGGGGTGTTTTGGCAACAGTAAACCCGGCAATCTTGTGAGGATAACCGGAAAATTAAACAAGGAAGGCTATTTAAAAATTCTCCAAGATTCTGCCATACCCAGTGGACTAAGTCTCATTGGTTCTGGATTCATTTTTCAACAGGATAATGATCCTAAGCATTCGTCTAAATTGTGCCAGAACTTTTTAAACAAGAAAAAAGCTGAAAACATTTTAAACATCATGCAATGGCCATCTCAATCCCCTGATCTTTCTCCCATTGAACTTGTTTGGGATGAACTTGACAGGAGGGTGAAAAGTCGTTGTCCTACGAGCTCAGAACATTTGTGGCAGCTATTAGAGAACGAATGGAACAAATTAGATAAAGATTATTTTAAAAAATTGATTAATAGAATGCCCAGAATATGTGAGAAGATTATAAAGGAGAAAGGTGGACACTTTGATGAAGCTAAAATTTAATCTAATTTACCATTGTATATTATTTTTTTATTTTGTTTAAGTTAGTTTCTGTTTGTTCTTTATTTTTTTATCAATACATTTAAATTTAAATGACTTAGTTTGGTTTTATTCGATTTTACCTTGCTGCTTCCAAACTTTTGGACGGTAGTGTATGTATTTTTTCATGGAGAAGGTTTATATGCTATCCCCATTGATGTAACTCCCAACCATCGACTTCTACAAATAATTCAACGGGCTGGGTTTGCTAGGAGTATAGTATACTTATATTTGGCTGACCTATATTTTGCTTAAAAGATTAACACTGCCGTTCAACATGGTCTGCTAGCATTCTAGGCACATTATTGGGGACAGTGATGCCAAGGATTTTTTATTATTGCCTAATACAGAAAGTATCATTTTATTGCCTATTTTGTATATATTATAATTCGTTATACTTTTGTTTATTTTATGGAGTAACATCGAATTTATTATATTTTAGAATTATATGCTGTGTAATATACGAATACTACCAACCCTTACATTGCTAATGGGTGTCGTAAGATACGACCTTTTTTTTTTTTGGGGTGGGCTACGGTCGGCTCACTCCTCGCACCACTCTGTCCGGGGCGACAGAGGGGCGTAAGCACGCACACCCGTAACCCACCCGTGAACCTCGCCTTCGTCGTTGGACCGGCCACCAGAGCAGTGTGAACTTGTCGTCAGTGGCCGACCCGACGGAATACCCTCTGATGGGTACCCTCTCCTTGAGCGACGTACAGACCCCGGGGAGGACGTCGATGTCAGGCAGGCGGACGTTCATAAAATTGACTAAAGCTGACCATTATCATAATATTCTTAACTCCACACCATTTTCTTTACATTCCTTAAATATTACCTTTCTATACCCCTTAGTCGCTATATACAACAATCGCGACAAAAGCAATAGTTTAAGACACATTTTTGTAGTGACAGAACAAAAATACAATTCAGCGCCCCGCTTATCTTGCCTATGGATATCGTAGAAGACGACTCCCACTTGGCCGTCTTTAAATATGTATACAACATCTATGCAAGAGGAAGAAATCTCTAAATAAATTTCTATACCAACCCACCTAACCAGTGCGGTATAGTGAATCTATTTATCTTCCATTGTGAAGAATGCTGGTGCCAAGTTGTAGGCTATATATGAACTGTGATGAAAGACACATTCATATCTTATTTTAAATATTACATAAAATAATTATGAAATGCGATCTCTACGGAAAATCTGTGGAGTTAGGCTGACCGATCGCATTCGTAACGACGACGTAAGAGAGCGAGTAGGTATGAAAGAGAGTATTGGTGTAAAGATGCGAAAGGGAATGCTCCGATGGTTCGGACATGTGGAAAGAATGCCGAACGAACGTCTGGTTAAGAAGATATACAATGCGAAAGTGAAAGGATGTAGGTACCGGGGGAGACCGAGACTAACCTACCTAGACCAGATTGGTACTGAAGGAAGGTGGAGTCAAGAGTCTCCGAAACCGGCGAGCGTGTATGAAGAGAATTATGAATGTTGAGGAAGCGAGTGAAGTATGCAAGGATAGATTTCTTTGGCACTCTGTTCTCTCTGCCTACCCTGCAAGAGATATGGCATGATGATATGTATGTAAAATAATTACTCTATTAATTTAAGCACAAAAATAAATGTGACATTAATTTACATAGCATGGAATGTAAAAGGTATGAAAAATATGATAACGGAAAAATTATAAAACCAATTTCCTTGTTGTATATATCTCTATATAAATATATTAATTACGATATCGCGTAGGAGATACTTAAAATCAAGGTTGTGGTCATGTACCTTCGAATTACTATTAAATTGTCACTAGATCACCTTAACTTGATTCTTGTACGTAAAATATTTGGCAATACTTCCTCCCGTCTATGAAGGAGAACCTTAATCACTTGTATATTCAATTAAATATTTCCTATTATAGACCTTGCTTCAACTGGCACAGATCCTTTCTATAACTACAATTTAAAGTATCTATATAATTTTTGAAGTTATACTTCTTTTGGCGCGTTAGAGTAATATGATGAGAGTAAATTTTTACGATGCGTACGCATACAGTCACAAAAAACCGACACCCTTTTTTTTATTTTTTTTTTTTTTCTTTTTTTTTTTTTCGCAAGGTGGGACCATGTATGTGGTCGCGCCCGTGCGAGCGGACCAGCGGTACCCGATCTTTGTCTTCGGTGGCCCGCCCGGCAAAAAAAAAAAAAAAAAAAAAACCGACACCCTGAAGTTAGCTATACTCAACACTTTAGTTTTTTAAACTACTTAGATAATCCGTTATAATAAAACTTTTAAATGTATTAAATACCTTTTTTTCTATTGTTAGTGTCGTTTTTTCTACAAACGTAGAATAAGACGATACATAAAATTTTTGAAAAGATTTTTATCTTGTTACGCCAAAGAAGTATACATAAGTAACTTCTAACGCGTGTACATAAGTACAGGCACACTTTTTTGTACTTTTTTAAGTTTAAAAATCATCAACTAGAAGTTGTCCTCATCATCTATATCATGCTCTTATTGCTAGGCTCCAGCCTCCTTCACAATATGGTGAAAATTGACGTACTCCACACACCACATACGCTGACCGGGCGGGTTAGAATAGGGTTATATTTCAATTTTTTCTCATACGCTTATTATCTACCTTAATCATCTTCAACTATATTTACGGGTAAGATATGAGGTAGTGAATTGGAGACTTGCTCCGTCACTACACGGAAAAAAAATAGTAAAAAGCTTTAGTTATTAGTAAAAGTTTAGTTATTAGTAAAAGTTTGTAAAAGACTTCTCTGTGTTTGTAAATGTTATTTTACTTTTCTGTTAGACTCAACAATAGAGGCAGATGGGTCACCAAGCGAATTAGTTGCAGTATACTCTTGAAAAAAATATAATACTAAATACTTTCGTAAACCCCCCTACCATTCGTGATAACAGTGGCCAGCCATAGACTGATAGATGGAATGCTACATCATCATCATTCTCCTACTCTTATCCCAATTACTTGGGGTCGATACAATATGTACTCATCTGTCATACATATTATATTGTACATATTGTAGAAGTTATTGGCAATAGTTTTATGAGCGGTCGTCTGCCAGACGTCAACCCTCCTACCGAAGTTAAAAATCGAGTACCGGTGATCCGCTCGCACGGCGCAGAGAGAGGAATTTTACGGTGGGTCTATGGGGTCACGCGCCGCCTTTCCGTCACCCCGGACCGATTCGGCGGGGCGAAACGCATCCATAGCCCACCAAAAAAAAAAAAAAAAAGACGTCAACCCTCCTTGGAAATGTAATTGTTGACCACACGGCATCAGATGGAGTTGGCCCAGGTCATTATAAGGCTCTTATTCGTCTTTTACGACATCCACGAGCAAAGTAAGTGTTGGTCGTATTCGAAGCCGCTACCACACAGCATATGTAATGCTATATAAGCTACATATATACGCCTCCACAGGATTATGCCATAAATAACACGCTTAGCTGGCGGTAGATTTTATCGCAGTTGAAAGACCATTAAAAAAATAATGTTTATTTTTATTATTATATTTCATATATAAATACATACATACATACATACATATCATCACGCCATATCCCTTGCAGGGTAGGCAGAGAGAACAGAGTGTCAGAGAACTCTATCTCTGCATACTTCACTCGCTTCCTCAACATTCATAATTCTCTTCGTACACGCTCGCCGGTTTCGGAGACTCTTGACTCCACCTTCCTTCAGTACATGACCGATCTGGTCTAGGTAGGTTAGTCTCGGTCTCCCTCGGTACCTACATCCTTCCACTTTCGCATTGTATATCTTCTTAACCAGGCGTTCGTTCGGCATTCTTTCCACATGTCCGAACCATCGAAGCATTCCCTTTCGCATCTTTACACCAATACTCTCTTTCATACCTACTCGCTCTCTTACGTCGTCGTTACGAATGCGGTCGGTCAGCCTAACTCCACAGATTTTCCGCAGAGATCGCATTTCGACCGCATTAATTTTACTATCATACTCTTTTCTGCATACCCAACTCTCGCTTCCATACAGTAATGTTGGGACAAGCACTGCGTTATGTATTGCTACACGTGCATAACACACATATATAAATAAATATATAAAATATCACTTCCGTGGTGACGGAGTAAGAATATAATTCACCACCCCCTATCTTACCCGTGTGTGATCGTAAGAGACGACTAAGAGATATAAAACGCATATAACATCTATGCAAGAGAAGGAAACTCGAAACAAAACCCTATACCAATACATTTGAACAGCGCGGTATTGTAGGTTAATATCCCTCCCATAACGGTAGGGGCTCGAGCCTGGCAGGGGGACATAGATGAGCTAAAATTGTAATAAATAATAAGAATAAACATTCATCATTCTCCTGCTCTTGTCCCAATTATTATATGTACGAGTACATATTACAAAGGTTATTGGCAATAGTTTTATAACCGGCCGCCTGACTGACGTCAACCCTCCTTGGGACTGTAATTGTTGACCAAACGGCATCAGGTGGAGTTAGCCCAGGTCTATAAAAAGCTCTTAGTCGTCTTTTACGACATCTACGAGCAAAGGAAGGGTTGGTAGTATTCGTAGCCGCTACCACACAGCTTATGGAATACTATATAAGCTGCATATATAATATAAACTCATTTGCAAAAAAAACGGGCGGTTTTGATTTTCATTCATATTTAAAAAGATACAATACCAAAAAGGTTTCAATCGTTTGTACACGTTACTGGCCGGTTTTAAAAATGCTGTGGTATTTAAAAAAGTACGTTCTAAATTCAATTTTTCATTTGATGTTCATTTTTACAGAAAACCCCTTTTTATCCTACATTTTTGGCGCGAAGTCCCAGAAGTTAACATCGACTTTCATAACTTTTATTCAATTTTTATCGATTAATTTCATATCCTTGACTGTCAAAGCTTTATTTAATGCTGTTTGGCTGTATCAAAAATGGTAGATAAAGTGGTAAAAGCTACCAAAATTATCGCGCTGCTTGAAGAGGGTTGCAGCCAATGTTTCGTGGCTAGGAGGCTAAATGTTAGTCGCTCGACAGTCCAAAGGACCTGGCAGCGATATCAGGAGACTGGTTCCGTCGAGAGAAGGCCTGGTTCTGGAAGAAAACCATGTACCCAACCACGGGATGATCGTTTTCTTGTGAGTCGCGCATTGAGAAATCGCAAATCTTCGTATGTGGATCTTAAGAACAACCTCCAAGAAGTAAGAAATGTGCATATTAGTCTATGGACGGTCAGGAGGAGGCTTCTCGCTGCCAATATACGCAGTCACCACCCGGCCCGCGGCCCCAAATTACTCCGTGAGCACAGAGTTCACAGGCTTAGGTTCGCTAGAAATTGTGAATCATGGACTCAAGACGATTGGAATAGGGTTTTGTTCTCTGATGAAGCCAGGATATCTCTGTTCGGTGAAGATCGACGTCGGCGAGTGCTAAGAAGACAAGGAGAACGCTTTGCAGAGGCATGTTTCGAAGAAATCACACCTTATGGTGGGGGCTCTGTTATGTTTTGGGCAGGAATAAATTCAATGGATCGTACAGAGTTAGTCTTCATTGAAAACGGCTCACTGACTGGGCATCGATACATAACGGAAGTTCTAATTTCTCATGCACAACCCGCATTGGCCGCTCTAGGTGAAGACTCGATTTTTATGGACGACAATGCTCGCGCCCACCGATCCCGCGATGTTAATGCGTATGTGCAAGAGGTCGGCATTCGTCGTTTGGATTGGCCAGCTCGAAGTCCCGACCTCAATCCCATAGAGCATGTCTGGGACGTTCTGAAACGCCGTGTGAGATCAGTACACCCGGCTCCGCAGACCATCAGAGAGCTGAAGAATGTGATTACTGCGGAGTGGGAACGTATTCCGCAAGCAAGTATCCGGGATATACTCGCTAGCATGCCCAGACGAATTCAAGCTGTGATTTTAGCTAGAGGGGGTCACACTCGATACTAAACATTTATCTGCTTTTACTTTATTAAAGAAAAACAAACAAAAAAACTTTTTTATTTTTACTTCATGAGCATATGCACTACTAGCGAATATACACTACTAGCGAGGTTTAGCATTATTTCCCATAAATTGTATCTAAATTTTATGAAATACTGATGAAAACGATTATTTTCTTATTAATTTACCAAATTGTGTGGATAAAACTACCTATAATTATCAAACAAAGAAATATTAACATTTGAAATGGTTCATTGCTTAGGTGCCCGTTTTTTTTGCAAATGAGTGTATTATAAGCCTCCACAGGACTTGACAGAACCACAGGACCACAGACTTGACAGGCTTGAGCACGGCAGTGGGACATATTCGTATATGAGCTGAAATAAGTAATAAATTTAAAAAAAACTGATAATAAATAATAAGAATAAGCATTATATTTTATAAAAAAGTAGGTATAATTTAATAAGCATTACTCATAAAAGTAGTAATGTATATATACATTAGTTTATATACGATATCAATTAAGTTGTTAATTAAATAAATATTTAACATAATTTAAAAAATCAACTAGCCGTTTTGGAATCTTGGTCACTTGAAATTAAAATTGTGTTACTTAATTTTAAACAAAAATACGGTAATAGATAAAAGATATAACTAAGTAATGATCTAACAGTAATGACCTGTTAACCCACACATCATTTACAAAATAACAAAGAATGTTATATAAGAATTTTAGGATATTAAAAACGAAGCGAGGTCTTACTGCGAGCGAAGCGGAACGATCATCTAACGGTGAGGTGTATGAGGTAACAATCTTTTCGTTATTAAGAATTGTAACAATTAGATTATGATGAGATTAATGTAATTAGCACGGTCATTAGAACTTGAGTTTATATTTTGACTTGTTTTTTTTTTGCATACATTGTTTTGTAATAAATTTAAGTTAGATTACAGAGGAACTTCCTGAGCGATTTTTTACTAACTTTGTTATTAAATCATTACTGACTATAGATATTATAACTAAATTTCCTATATTCTGCTTTCACTCATATATGTTCCATAGTACGTGTCCCCTCTATGATAAAGGGGAAACTCATCACGCAAATACCATCATTGTGTTTCCTCTTTCAGAGATGTTATATTTTTACGTCAATTAATCACCTTTTAGACATTAATCAGTAAAGAATAAATAATATATCATTTTTATTTATATTTATATCATACAGAATATTTTTGTAAGGTTTTGAGCATTAGTAGCGTTTTGTTTCTACAAACTTTCTAAAAATAAGTATAATATAAATTCAAATATTTAAAGTTGACTAATAAGTTAAATAACAATAAGTGTTAATTAATGTTGCATTATCTTTCATGTTTCTTACATAATAACGTTACTAACCTTTAGTTAACTTTAAATGATATGACAAGTTGACGGTAACACATATTTGTTATATATATTTGCTATTTACGTACACACAGCCTGTGCAAATCCACTGTTGAACATAAGCCTCCTCGTGGTGACTAATTCTACAATCGTTGTCAACTGATAACAATTAAGATAGTGAGTGAATTGAATGAGTGAATGAGATCATTGACACCTGTAAATTTTAATTTCACGCTACTAATATATATTTTGTTTATTTAACTCAGCCCATCACTTCGTCTTATTACACAAATACTCTTCTAATATTTTTCTCTTAAAGCATCAAAAGAGCTTTACGTAATCAAAATTATGCTAATCCAAATGACGTATCGTCTTTGCAAATGCCCTTATTTTCCTATTGTTATCCATGCAGCCACCAGCCTATCAACTTCTACTATATAATATAGGCATTCCCAATGAGAGCCAATGCCATAATTACAATCGTAGCCGACTAACCCATCGCTCACTCTCTCATTGTATTCTTAATCCCTCATCATATAAGAAATTATGTATTATTAAAATTAATTAACTAAATAAAGGTGGCACTACAGATAAAAAAAATATGTAATAAAATGATACCAACCTCTAATTCTATTTCTTTTATTATGTACGACACGGATATTACATTAAAATATAGTCATTATTTTTATATAACACAAACATACATGTTAAATGTCAATGAAATGTCAAAATTATTAGTGCGTAAATTATTACGAATATATTTAAAGAGTACTTTTTTTTAATTAATAAGTACGTACGTAATTAATATAAAATATAGATAATTTACATTGAAATGGTGAATAAATATATTAATTATGGATACAATTATATAATATTATTATATTTTATAATAATATTAATATATAATTCGCTAATTGTAGGACCTAAGCTCAAATTTTTAACGGCAATTGTAGTTTATACGGTTAATTTAATTACTGGAACATTTCACGGTATTATTTAACTATGAATTAATAAAAAAACATATATTTATAATTATTATATTGCCGCTGTATAGGTTAATTGCTAACAATAGAAATAATATATGATTCTTAACATTTTTAAGCTTGAATAATGATTAAATTCGTAGTGATGTTATTTCTATTAAATTTATACGCAAATCTCTTTTTCTTATCCTCCTACTGTACAACTCAGAGCTATTCAAGCGACAATAAGATAGACAACAATATTCGACGAATAAACAGACATTGAAAATTTTAAGGACTAGGTTTTTATCTAGCTTTAGACACGTTTCTAGACATAGTACACAATTCATATAACACTTTGCTGTGTAAGGCGAAAAACGAAATATTTTAGGGCGGCACAACGCCCTTCCGTCATCCCGGACAGCACTGGCTGAATGTGTCTAGACCATAGCCTATTAATTAAAAAAATATTTAATAACATATATGCAAAATAAAAAAAATATTATTTTTATTATTATTAATTCAAATTGAACTGTTGACCGCAAGTAAAAATAGAAAATTCAGAGTTAAAAAAAATACTTTAAAACCACAGGCAATCTTATAGACTAGTTTATAAATTCTTTGCCTGTTAGCTACAATAATAATAAATAACAACAATTCAAAAGAGGTTCAAGGCGATGTAATAGTTGTTTTCAGCTTGCATTTATTAAGACTAGCCACTGTCAAACTGTCAATGAATAGCAACTGAACTAATTTTTAACATGATCAATTTTAAAAGTTGTTAATTCAAAAATGTATTAATTTAATTTTGTATTTCATTTCGTTTTCTTTATCGTTATATATCCCACTGTGAGCTATTAGTTTCTTCTTTAGAAAAGAAATTGACCTAATATATCATTCATCATAAAAGTTAAGATTAGGTTTAATTTTGAGTTTTCTTTTGTTTTTTAAATTTAAAATTTTATGTTCTAACGTTTTTCTGTTACGCGCCATCTTTATTTTTAAGACACATTTTTCTGTTACGTGCCATATTTATTTTGAAGTGAAACTTCTTTGCGCGCATGAGAGTAAATTTTTTACAGAGGAAACGAGAATCGAGAAACGCGGCACGAGAGAGAAAGAACGAGAGGGAGAGAGAGAGGGGGGGGGCGAGAGAGGGAGAGAAAGAGAGAGAGAGAATATACGCTATTGGTTGATGTCTGTAAACGAGATTTAAAAGTTTCACTTCTGATATATGTACTCTGTACGCACGCATTTTTTTCTATATTGAAACAAATATCGTCATCATTTCAACTCAAATATGTCGCCTTTATAAAGGAAGAGAAATTGTCCTGCTATACCACGTTCGGTGTGCATAAGATTTTATTTTAAATTTTGTTTCGCTTTCATATATGTTATCTGCATATCATATTACTTACGTCGTCATTTACGACCTCATAGACAAGAAAATTATATGTTGAATTGTATTTTTGCAAATCTGTGGAGTTAGGCTGACCGACCGCATTCGTAACGACGACGTAAGAGAGCGAGTAGGTATGAAAGAGAGTATTGGTGTAAAGATGCGAAAGGGAATGCTCCGATGGTTCGGACATGTGGAAAGAATGCCGAACGAACGCCTGGTTAAGAAGATATACAATGCGAAAGTGGAAGGATGTAGGTACCGAGGGAGACCGAGACTAACCTACCTAGACCAGATCGGTCATGTACTGAAGGAAGGTGGAGTCAAGAGTCTCCGAAACCGGCGAGCGTGTATGAAGAGAATTATGAATGTTGAGGAAGCGAGTGAAGTATGCAGAGATAGAGTTCTCTGGCACTCTGTTCTCTCTGCCTACCCTGCAAGGGATATGGCGTGATGATATGTATGTATGTATGTATGTATGTATTTTTGCTCCGTCCCACACGGGAAAAAATTATAACATAAATGGTAAAAACTCATTTATAATTATCTCGATACAATAATCTTGTGTTAGGTAAAATTGTATAGAATTTTGCCTTTAATTAATGATTAATAGTAAGCAAAAAATCTTACTTTCGTGTGGTGACGGAGTAAGAATACAATTCACCACCCCTTATTTTACCAGTGATTATTTTGACAGTAAAAGACGACTAAGGGATAAAATATGCATATAACATCTATGCAAGAGAAGGAAAACTCGAATAAAACCCTATACCAACACGTCTGACCAACGTAGTGTAGTAGGTCAATTTCCCTTCTAGTGTGAAGGAGGCTCGAGCCCAACAGTGGGACATATATGAGCTGAGATGATGATAATGATGAAAAAGTCTTAAACAGTGCCTAATAAATAGAAATACTCTGACTTATTACATAGAATAAAGTTATACCTATGTCGAAATGAGACTGTGCCATCACATGCATTAAAAAAAAAAAAAAATCTTTAAAATCAAAGTACACATTACACAATATAAACATTGGTTTTAACACAACCTTGGCAGCAAGTTACAAATTGAGCAAGATTCGAGGAAAGTCTGCTTAAACCAATATATTTCGAGAAATTATCGATAAATTACAAAAGTATATTAATTGTTTACTATTCATCATCTCAGCTTATATATGTCCCACTGCTGAACTCCAGCCTCCTCCAAACTAGCAGGCAAGATGACCTAATACACCACGCTGCTCAGAGTTATTGGTATAGAGTTTTGTTTCGAGTTTTTCTTTTCTTGCATAGATGTTATATGTGTTTTATATCCCTTAATCGTCTCTTACGATTACCCACGGGTAAAATAGGGGGTGGTGAATTGTATTCTTACTCCGTCACCACACGGATAATTTATATAATTGCATTTATATGATTGAAATACACATGCTGTGTGGTAGCAGCTACGAATACTACCAACCCTTGCTTTGCTAGTTGATCTCGTAAAAGACGTCTAAGAGTCTTGTAACGGCCTGGGCCAGTTCCAACTGTTGCCGTTTGGTCAACAATTACATTCCCAAGGAGGATTGACGTTTGGCAGGCGGCCGGTCATAAAACCATTACCAATAACTTTTACAATATATGCTATGAAAGAAGAGTACATATTGTATGGACCCCAAGTAATTGGGATAATAGTAAGAGAATTAATGATGATATGATTGAAATACTCAAATTCCTTTAACAGTTCAGTTAAAATTACAGCTCAGTACATCAGAATGTTTAATAATTTGTCACTATATTTCTACTGTCTTACGTAATAAGCTTGAGTTCAAATTGTGTAATAATTTTGCAATATATTTCGCACGAGCGGTAAGCGTACTCTCCAGTAACGATTTGTAATGTAGCAATAAGTATATGCAAAGTGTAGTTATAGCGATAGTCTAGTTACAGTCTGCTCAAAAAACATGAAACTGCAAAGTGAAAGGTCTTAACTATGAACCTTAATTCTAATTTGATTCTAGTTTATTTTATTTACGGGCTAGGCACGGATAGTCAAGGATTCCAGTGGCCGGCCCAATGATGATGAAGAGAGAACACGGTGCGTTATGGGGCCCCCCTTCCGTGGCCCGGACGGAACGGACGACGTGTGTCTAAACTATAGACTGCCAAAAAAAAAGTTTAATTTATTTTACTATAGATTTTTAAGTACTAGCTTTCAGAGATTTGGTTATTTTTTAAACTCGCATATCTTGCTATTCTTAATGTGCTGAGTGCTGGCTACGAATACTATCAACCCTTACTTTGCTCGTGGATGTCGTAAAAAACGACTCAGAGCTTTATATCGACTTGGGTCAACTACATCTGATGCTGTTTGGTCAACAATTACATACCCAAAGAAGGTTGACGTCAGGCCGGTCATAAAACTAATGCCATTAATTTTTGCAATATTTGTGATGGAATATTACATATGGCGTCGACCATAAATGATTGGGATAAGAGCAGGATAATGATGTTATCTTGCTATTATTAAAAATTGAGTATATTAGCTATGAAGTTAATTTATACATATAAACTTGTTGACTTAACTGTTGTTATAGTACACAGATGCGCGTATCTCATAGATCCAGTTTTTGTGGTGAGCCTATAGGTCATGAGAACGACCGCGTTACACATTGAAGATAAATAGAGACACCATCTATTGGTCGATTGTGGGATTATCGATACAAGTATAATTAATAATTACTGATTTATACGCGAGTATTACACATTTGAAATTAAACTATTTTTTACGGATTCTATTTTGTTTGTATTTGATTTTTAATTGCCCGATGTTTCAAATACTTTATAGCCTTCAAGGTCACGGAATGCAAAGTCCTCCCGTAAAATAGTTTTATTTCAAATACATTATTAATTTATATTTTAATTTAAAAAAAACGAAGAGATGTGTGGCAGGCAGGTATTTTGAAAACATACAATTAAGAGGTTGACTAGTTTCTCTTGTCAAATAAAAACATTGTAGATATATTAGACTAAAATGTTACTGGTTTGTAAAAAATATAACATTTATTTTTATATTAAGCTAGTTATAAGCATTTAAATTTTATTAATTAAACAGAGAGGGCAAAAGAAACAATGTGACGTCACCTTCGTAATCTCCATATTAATTTAATCATTATCATCATCTCAGCTCATATATGTGCCACTGTTAGACTCGAGCTTCCTTAAAACTAGCAGGGAAATTGACCTACTTTACCACGCTGGTCAGACGTGTTAGTATATGGTTTTATTCGGCGTTTTCCTTCTCCTATATTAATTTAGTTTGTTCGAAATATACATTGTCAAGTTAAAAAGGGATAGCATATTAATTATAATTATTATATTATACCATACTCATATTTCGTCTTTATATTTTTGAATTATTATTTCTACTAGCTTAGTTACTCTTTATATTATAACTAAAATATAAATTAATTAATTACTATTTACACAGCAATCTACTAAAACCCAATCTTAAAATGGAGTCGCAGAATTTAGTTTGACGAATTAATGACACCATTCAATAATATTTTTATCACAGAAAATGTAACATAATGGTTAGTTAAATATATATAATTAATGCGAAATATATTCATACATACATACATATCATCACACTATATCCCTTGCAGGGTAGGCAGAGAGAACAGAGTGCCAGAGAACTCTATCCTTGCATACTCACATTTCTTCTTAAATAATGTATCCATAATTAGAAGTGAATTCAATTTGTCCTGAATTATTCGAAATCATGGTGGTTGGAATGTATTAAATTCGGATGCGCAGGCGATACGGTACGGCGCCTACGATCATCCATTGTTCTTACATAGTGACGTATTTGTATAATTATCGATATCGGTAAAAGCTCTAAAGTTTGTTTCCATTTTAAACTATTATTCAATAGAATCGTAATAATGCACTACCTTATTTAAAATAAAAAAAAATAAAGAAATAAATGCCTAATTTATGTTATAATCAGGATTTATTTTTAATGATTATATACTTTTGACTTTATAAATCAGAGAAAAATCGTCTTAAAAAGATAATTAAATTCATATATATGTATATAACTAGAAATTTTACATATGTATAAATATTCTAGAATTCATTTAACCCTGAACTTTTACAAATATCTCGAGTGTCATGTGACCTATGAATATACGCCTGTATTTATTTCATTCGCATGTAAATATAAATCTTAGCGTATGGTAACTTAAAATGAAAATAATATAAAATATTTGACATATATGTACGTATATAGTTCAACATTTTTTTTATTTCTTATGGTGGCAAACGAGCTAGCAGCACACCTGATGGTAAGTGTCATTGCCACCCATCGACCATTTGCAATACCGAGGTTATAGCTTAGGCCGCTGCCTACCAAAAAAATCCCAAACCCACCCAGTTGTGCTTCCGGCTCTCTCGCTCACCAAACGAAGCGCAATAACACATTGCCATTACTCAGACGTCGGTCTTCTGCGAGAATGTGGTACTACCCCGAACGGACGAATGTGGTATTATCGCGGCTGTATACAGAGAACTGTCAACAGCATAGTCCTACCAGTATTAGACAACATCGGGATAAACTAAACTATACAAAATAACTAAGTTCAAAGTAGATATTAGTTAGTGATGATCCATCAAGTACCAATTGGAATATAGTCAAACATTACTCTTAATAAATTTAAAAAATATATTTTTTTACAAATTACTGCTTTCTTTTAATTATTAAATTTTATTTTTGATTTTTTAGAGCCCAACAGTGGGGCATTTATGAGCTAACAAGTTCTTAAGAAAATATAATGATAATACTACATGAATTCTTAATATCTAATGTAACCAATTGAAACTTGTTTACATTTTGTCGTTTTCATATAAAACGACTTGTGTTATTAATGTCCACCTACAACTTCTTAAGTCACCTACGTTATCATTTATTTTATTAATGTATTTTAGATGCCGCTTTTGTCATGCTAATAATACTTGTCACAGTTACAAATATACTTTATTGTTATCCAATGTTGACAAAAAGTTGTCGAAAGCGTATTTTGTAATGAATTGTTACAAGGACTCGGTGAATCGAAATTGGTATCACTTTTTTTTTATACTATAAGCATTATTAAAAAATAGGTTCGTGAGAAAATTTTATCATTCTGATAAGGTCTTTTTTTATTTTATAAGTAACACAAGTTTTAAAGTATTCACTACTAATATAATTAGTCATATTATTAGTATTTTATATGAGGTGATATTATCTAATACCTACTCATAAAATTAGGTCGGTAAATAAGTAATCATGTTTATTTTATTTTAACACTCCATAAATCAATAACTTTTGATGTACTATTATAAATCCTTGAAACAACATGAATATTTTCATTTTAATAATGAAAACTAAATTATTTATATATCAAATATAGGTAACTTTGAAATATACAGAATTTATTAACGTATTAGATAAAAAAAAATATATTAAAATAATAAAATTGTCTATTTCCATCCATCCATCAGCCCGTAAACGTCCACTGTTGGACATAGGCCTCCCCACGAGAATGCCATCTATAACGGTCCTGTGCCACCTGCATCCAGCGGTTTCTTGCGACCTTGATGAGGTCATCAGTCCACCGAGTGGGGGGTCGTCCTACGCTGCGTCGTCCGATTCGTGGTCGCCACTCGAGAACCTTTTTTCCCCAACGGTTGTCGGTTCGTCGAGCGATGTGGCCTGCCCATTGCCACTTCAACGTGCTAATTCTTCGGGCTATGTCGGTTACACCCGTCCTTCTACGGATTTCCGTATTTCGGATTTTATCACGTAGAGAAATACCGAGCATAGCCCTCTCCATAGCACACTGAGCGACTTTGGGCCTTTTTATGAGGCCGACATTTAGAGACCACGTTTCAGTGCCGTAAGTCATTGTCTATTTAGTTATATATTATTTATCCTAAATTGTTATTTTTAATTATTACGTGAAAAAAATTGAGTTCCTTTAATTCGCGACTACGCCGCACCCATTTTTCCGTATAACTGATATGATACATCTATATTACGTTCGGATTGAGAGCCCTCAGCGCTCATCCACAGTCCGGGTAAAGTTGTCATAGCTATCTGAAGCTAACAACTAAGACACACACAAAAAAAACCTATATTACGATTAAATAATTTTTTAAATGACACTTATAATAACCAAAACTATAAGAATCTAGTGGCTACAATTCTACAGTTCGTTCAACTAATAAAAATTATTAAAAAAATTCTAACATGAGTACCTATATACCGCGACAAAATAGGCCTCGAACGTAGTCACGTACACATATCCACTTATACTGCAAAACCAGCATGACTATTTAATCTTGAGTCTATCGATACAAACCACACCCATCACTACGCATCATTCAAAGAACTTTATGATATTTAAACGTGTTCCGTTAGACTAGTTAATTTGTATTTCACTTTTCTTAAGTTAAATGCCATACTTAATATCATTTTGGCATCTTATAATTACTCACTAGTAAGGTTCATGGACGATCCGATACATATGAGAATATCCAGAATGGGGATTTTCTTACCTGTAACAAAATAAAAGAGACAATAAGAAAATGGATTTTTGATATACAGAACAAAACATTAATTTCAATATTGGAAAGTAACTCCTATTCTAAAAAAAAAAAAAAAAAAAAAAATTCTAGTAAGAATTGTGTAGATATATTATTTGAAAATGGTTATAAAATATGGAATAACATAATAAGCTGACATGATTTTTTTAAATATTCTTAGGATAATAATAGTATTTAATTTGCATATATGTATATTAACTTATATGCCTGATGAATATAATCCTACTTTCTAATATCAATATTCCAATGGAAGATAAAATGGCAGTCGATCAAATTTGACGAAAAATCATACAAATCAAATTTATATTTAATAGAGATTCTCTTTGTTTGACTGAGTCATCAACGCTAAGCCGAAACTAGTGAAACTGTAAATATGAATATTTTAAGTAGTTTCTTTTTGTGACGTAGAGATTTACTAATAAAGGATTTTATAAAAATTCGACCACTAGGTTAACCATACAGTGCCGGGCAGGCCACCAAAGACAAAATAAAGATCGGGTTCCGGTGGCCCGCTCGCACGGCGAAGAGAGGCACTTTGTAGGATGGGTCTATAGGGTCGCATGGCCTCCCTTCCGTCATCCCAGACCGGTTTGGCGCAGCGTGACCACAGTATAGACCACCGCAAAAAAAAAAAAAACAATATACGGAGACAAATTTTTAAAAAACTTTATCAATTGTTTTTAAATTATACACAAATATTATTAATAAAATGAATATATTCGTATTTCAGCATTTCTTAAAGAATTCACTTTCCGGTACTTGATATTTTATTAAATTAAAATTTAGCATAAATATGTACACTGTTAGACGCTATCTGCATCTTACTTTTGCAATGTAGAAACTAAGAAAAAGGAATGTTTTGAAAATCAACCCCACAGGAAATTATATATTCTTCTGAGGGGCTATTGTATATGTATAGTTACTCATCTCGGCCTATGTATGTCTCACCGTTGGGCTCGAGCCTTCTCCGCAATGGGAGGGAAATTGACCTACTATACCAATCTGAACAGACGTGTTGGTAAGGGGTTTTGTTTCGAGTTTTCCTTCTCTTGCAAAGATGTTATATGCGTTTTATATCCCTTAGTCGTCTATTACGATCACCCACGGGTAAGATAGAGGGTGGTGAACTGTATTCTTACTCCGTCACCACACGGATAATTACCTTATTCAATCATACATAATCGTATTTAAACCTACATACTTCATTAATGAAAAATATAAGTAACATTTGGCGTACCTGTCTATAACGTTGATTAAAATTGTATAATAGCAATAGTACTTTGTCCAAGTAGACATCTTGAATATTACGTAATTATTTTAAGAATAGGTGTGTTGAAACTTATATTATCTAACTTGTTAAGTTCTAAATGTCATATTACTTAGAACTACAACGATGTTTTGTCTATAAGTTTCGTAAGATATATAAAATAAGTGACTTTATAGTCTTTTAAAGCGAAATGATTAACCGTGTTTAAAATGCGTACAATTACGATTAATTCCATTCAGGATCTATATAATTATTTGTATATCGCAAATGCAGGTTAGTAAGAAAAAGTATGAGGATAAAAAAGCAAGGGGATGTATTCCTCCGACTCTCTCTGTTATCGAAATACAATATCAATTTGCTACAAATAGATTTTGATTCCATCCATCCATTCATCCATCAGCCCGTAAACGTCCACTGTTGGACATAGGCCTCCCCACAAGAATGCCATCTATAACGGTCCTGTGCCACCTGCATCCAACGGTTTCCTGCGACCTTGATGAGGTCATCAGTCCACCGAGTGGGGGGTCGTCCTACGCTGCGTCGTCCGATTCGTGGTAGATTTTGATTGCGAGTGTGTAATGCTACCCCGGATGAGTCGATTTGGAACTGTAGGAAAACATCAGCGCCGTGGCCTAGATTTCTTAAAATCATGTCAATATTTTTCTTTTCACATGTGTTAACAATTTTTTTGCTTTACTTGCTTGCTAATACTTGTTTCATAAAATCAAAGTTCCATTTAAACAAAACCGATATAATGAAACGATAACCAAATCGTTTTTGTCTTTCAATTATTAGATTAGAAATTAGTGGGATTCGAACCCACACCTATTAGAAATCCGTCCTAATCGTGCTTGTGACATCACGTTTCGTTCGTAATCGGGTTTTTATAAATAATTAAGCATATTAAATGCTAAATTTCAGTAATTTGAAAATAATATTGTTTTTTTTTTAAACAATATAGGTATTATTATCTAGTATAATGAAAGAGTCGTCTTTTCTTATTGAAACGATTAATAAATGATTTTAAATAGATACCAATAGATATCTTTTGACCACAACCTTTGTTAAGAGGTCAGCTTTCGCCATGACTAAGTAATATGACAGTCATTGCTAAACTTAACATTTAACCCACTAAATCGTAGCTGTTAAGTTCATATTCATATGTCATTTTTACTATGTCTATGACATTAACACATTTTCATCTACGTGTTTATGGGACATTCTTTACAATGAGTTAATTGAAAAAGATCGTGTTTAGTATTAAAACCCATCTATATATGCTATTTCCGTGTAGTGACGGAGTAAGAATACAATTCACCACCCCATATCTAACCCATGGGTGATCGTACGAGACGACTAAGGGATATAAAACGCATATAACTTATATGCAAGAGAAGAAAAACTCGAAACCAAACCCTATAACAACACGTCTGACCAGCGCGGTATAGTAGGTTAATTTCCCTCCCATTACGGAGGAGGCCCGAGCCCAGCAGTGGTACATTTATGGGCTGTGATGAGGATGATGAATTGTATTTTTACTGCGTCATCATACGGTAATTACAATGTATTTACAATGCCCTAAACACACACACTTAGAAGAACATGTACCTTTAATACAAAAAGAACCAGCTCCGTTAGCGTGTAAAAAGTTCCGAATTTTGTTTATTTGGTTGTAAATATTACTCAACTACATATATACTATCCCTAGGGAATAGCACTTTTCTCGTGGTTGGCAAGTACACTATAAAGTCTTTTCTTTATTCCAGACATACATACATATCATCACGCCATATCCCTTGCAGGGTAGGCAGAGAGAACAGAGTGCCAGAGAAATCTATCCTTCCATACTTCACTCGCTTTCTCAACATTCATAATTCTCTTCATACACGCTCGCCGGTTTCGGAGACTCATGACTCCACCTTCCTTCAGTACATGACTAATCTGGTCTAGGTAGGTTAATCTCGGTCTCCCCCGGTACCTACATCCTTTATTCCAGATGTGTATAGAAAATTCCAAGATAATTGATTCAGTATTAAAATCGTAAAAGCCTAACAAATAAATAAAATTCACATATTGATTAGGATTTAACGTTACAAAACTTTCATTCAATTATTAAATTGCTAAGAAAAAGTTGAGAAAAAAAAATAGAAACATTAAAATATTCGTTAGAAAACTCATCGCAAACGGATGTTATCCAATGAAACTTTCTACATCCTTTTTAGTTTGTCGTCAAACTTGTTTTCGAGACGATGAATCGAAGACGAACGAATAAGTAATGTTAATATACTTTCTATTGTTTATTAGGAACAATTTATTGGTATATGGATAGGCAGTTCATTGGTGATTGAAGCTAAAACATGTTTCAAGGTGTGGTTGATTGAATCATTAGTATTCAGGTTGTAGCAGTAATTTGAACTTTTATACGTGATATTTTAGACGCTTAGTTTGACTTAATAATTCGATTGAATGCTCTATGAACATATACTATGTTGAATATATATGAACATAATATAAACTAACTCTAGTCCAATAATATCCACGGATGTCAAGGAAACGGTACCAATGCCCAGCCTAATAACAATAGGGAGGTACTACGGTGGGTTAAGGGGTCAAGCGCCGCCCGTCCGTCGCTCTGGACTGAAAAAAACTCTAATAATGTATACTCTAATCTGGTCAGTCGTGTCATGATTCACTATATCAGCTGTCATGAACATCTAAAACTATCTTTCTAAAACAGAATCTAGAAAAGTCTTTATTACATTCACAGTAGAAACATCCTCAGTCTTTTCGTAGAGAATTTTGATAATATTCGAAAGTCGTCCCAAATAGAATTGTAATAGAAATTCTTGAAGAATTACGTAGTCAATAAGAAATAATCGAAGATTCTATGCTTTGATGAGATAAGAATTGTGGCAAAAATCTGATGAATAACCACTATTAGAATTGGTACTGTCTTCACATTTTTATTAACATAACACTCGACACCGTAACAGAGACAAATAAATGAATTACTTCATCTGGAAACGTTTGTCTTCAACTGCACGTGTTCCTCTTTTTTTTTTTTTTTTTTTTTTTTTTTTTTTTTTTTTTTTTTTTTTTTTTTTTTTAAACGATAATTTTCCTGCATATTTGCAGAATCTGGAATGAATTGTCTGATATTATGTTTCCCGAGCACTATAATATGACCTTCTTTAAATAAGTTTTAAGAAGAGCACTTTTTTTTTCAATTTAGACGGTGGCGTGATTGTGGCCCTGGTATTATAAAAGTCCATGAGTTGCAGTATATTTTAACATCAGAGGTGCTGTTTGCTCGTTAGCCACTATAAGTAATAAAAAACATTGTCTGGTAAGGCCTATAGGACTGTTAGTTATACCCAACAGTGAACATAGATAGCCGTGGATAGAATCATTATGTAAAATTTTATCTCATCTTAGCCACTATCTTGGCATATTTATTTAATTAAATCAACAAATAAATAAATAAACACGGTCATGGGAGGTCGATGTATTTTACGCCCAATTCCCTCTCCATCGCCATTAGGCCACCAATGGTACCGAATCCTTGACATGAATAGCCACACGTACAAGTATTAGTTATTAAAATTTAACCAATATTTTTAATATAATTGATTGCATTTGAAGCCGAACCGTCCTTTTTTTTTTTTTTTTTTTTTGTGGTGGGCCATGGACGTCGCACCCCGCCAAATCGGTCCGGGATGACGGAAGAGGCGGCGCGCAACCCCATTGACCCACCCTGCAAGCACCTCTTCTTCGCCATGCGAGCGGGCCACCGGTACCCGATCTTTGTCTTCGGTGGAAGCCAAACCGTCCTGAGGATGTCTCGTTTAGAGGAGAAACACGTGTCGAATCTTTGTTCGAAGTTCTGCGGAAAATTGCAAGTTGAAATTCTGGAGGGTGCACATCACAGGAGTAAGATTTCCTTATATCCTATTCCTCTTTGATCCCATCCCGTATTCCTTCCTTTCTTTGCTGTGGCTAAGGTAGCCTCAGTAACGCGTGGTGGTTATGCTAATAAACTGTAGCTTATGTGAAACGTTTGTATGACTAATATAGCGCCATCTATTAAATACTTACTCAACCCAGTCAACAGATACCGCCATCTGTTAGAATCGTTTAGAGATAACAGATAATTGTGTCTGTCAAGTAATAGACAAATAATTTGTAATAAAATAATATTACGACTACAAATTGAGATGGAAGCTATCCTATCTTTTAAGTTGGATCAAACTGCACATGCTGTGCAAATTTGATTAAAATCGGTTAAGTACTTTAGGAGTCTATCGCGGACAAACAACGTGACACGTAATTTATATACATTAAGATATATATATATATATACACACAATCTGGTTCAGGTATTTCAAATGCTACTAATGAATCTGGGTCAAGTGATTGAATTGTTAATTTAAATCTGGTGTTTTATTGGTTGATATTTAACGAATTTAGTGTAAGGTCTTTTAGACTTGGTTCCTGTGCCCCTCTCAATAGGTTGAATTATTGAAAATTACGTCACCTCGGCAGTTGAACGGTGTCATATCAACGGTATATCAACTATATCATATCAACTCTGACTAGCGTAATATTTTATATTAATTACCCTCCTATTGTCAAGGAGGCTTGAGCCCTTTTGTGGGACGTGTGTAAGCTGAAATGACAATAATTATCGTCATTTAATGGGTGACCGTATTGAAATTTAAAATGCCTTTGAGTTAAAAAAGGATTTCTATATATAAAACTAACAAACTCAGCTCATTAGTTTATTTATGGTAGTCAATATATCGCAGCGCTGCCTGGTGGCGAGTTACATGAATGAGCATATAAACCTTCTTCGTGGAAAAATACATATAGAAAGCAATTTTCAGAATGATCGATCAAATAGTTTCTGATTTTAGCGATGTCATATATACAAATATCCTCTTTTATAGATATTATAGAAGATTTGGCAATGGCAAATCTAAGATTTTTGTTAAAAGCAGTTCACAGTTTAATCCATGGCTAAATATTATCCACGGCAACCTCGAAATAAAAATCTATATATATAGATAGGTGGGCTATCTAGCATGGTAACCAAATTACAGATTATACTCTTCTCTGTGTGGTAACGAAGTACCATACGGAGCAGAATACAAAATAGTACGCAACAAAAAACAATAGTTACCAAACGCATACGAATCACAATGTGTTAATATTTTAGCAACTTGCATATCGTACAGTTTAATAGAAAGTAACAACAAAAACATACAGAAAGTACAATGGGGCCGTCAATTAGGGCGATATAGCGAATTCACACCATTGGTGAAATCATTTGGTTCCGCATACGGTCAATGGCCCGAGACTAAGAAAGCGATAGTGATCAGAAAGCGGTCAAGTGTTACAGCAAAGATAAGGGATGGGTGAATTTCTCTTTTAGATAACAATTTATGAGAAAATTTCATTATTTTTATAATTCATACAATGTTATATGTCTCATCATCATCATCATTTCAGAGCGAGTAGATATGAAAGAGAGTATTGGTGTAAAGATGCGAAAGGGAATGCTCCGATGGTTCGGACATGTGGAAAGAATGCCGAACGAACGTCTGGTTAAGAAGATATACAATGCGAAAGTGGAAGGATGTAGGTACCGGGGGAGACCGAGACTAACCTACCTAGACCAGATTGGTCACGTACTGAAGAAAGGTGGAGTCAAGAGTCTCCGAAACCGACGAGCGTGTATGAAGAGAATTATGAATGTTGAGGAAGCGAGTGAAGTATGCAAAGATAGAATTCTCTGGCACTGTGTTCTCTCTGCCTACCCTGCAAGGGATATGGCGTGATGATGGACGTAGGCCTCCCTCATGTTACGCCACATAGAGCTATATGTCTATTACTCTATAACACATAAAATTCATAGACCATATAGCCCATTGTCAGACTTGTGTCTCCCCTATAGTAGAAGAATGAATGAATTATTACAAAAATTACTGATCAGATTTGTATACGGTTTTATGTTGACTTTTCCTTTTCTTTCACTGCTTATGTTGACAAACGAGTAAGCAGCACACCTAATACTGAGTGTTATTGCCGCTTATGGACCTTTGTATTACCAAAAGCACAGCTAAGCCATTGCTTATCAACCAAACCCACCCAGAAGTTGACCTTCCAGCTCACTCACTCAGCGAACGAAGCGCAACAGCATTTTGATTAACACTCCTATACGGTTAACCTCATTGCATTTGACTCTTTGACTTCCAAAGGGACTACACGTTTACAATTACCTTTCCTCAATATGTATACTATACATTCTGCTTTTGGGCAAAAGGAACAAGTTTTTTTTTTTTCACTATACCGATTTCAAAAAATCTATTGACATAAAGTAATATTTTAAATTTAGTTTCTCTTGCAGATAACTTTTGCTTATATTCTTATGGTACAAAATAGAAATGGGTGATGATTTATTATAACGTATTCATAATTCTTCATAATTCATAATTTCCGTGTGGTGACGGAGTAAGAATACTATTCACCATCCCATATCTTACCCGTGGGTGATCGTACGAGACGACTAAGGGATATAAAACGCATATAACATCTATGCGAGCGAAGGCAAACTCGAAACAAAACCCTATACCAACACGTCTGATCAGCGCGGTATAGTAGGTTAATTTCCCTCCCATTACGAAGTAGGTCTGAGCCCAACAGTGGGACATTTATGGGCTGTGGTGAAGATGATTCATAATTCTTTACGGCATTTATATCAGTTTTAGTTAATATAAATAATTTTACATGATAATTTATCTGTTAAAATTAAATTCAAGAGATTCACCAAGGTTACAAATTTCACCGATGACCTTCAAGATCTTTAGCTCATTTGTAAGGCAAAACCTGGCCTCTGACTTGTGACATTTCAAACCAGTTATATCGTGAAAGATTAAAAATAAAGATGTGAATTTAAATATGGCAAATTACTAGTTATATTTATTTAATTAATAAAATGTATATTTACTTAAACATGTGGTTACGGATTAAAAATATAGTTCATCACTCCCTTTTCTTACCCTTGGATGTTTTAAAAGAGGACTAAGGGATATAATAAGCAGATAAAACCTATGCAAGAGAAAGAAAATTCGAAATAAAACCCTGTACCAGTCCATCAGGCCGGCATAATACAGTAGCACAATTTTCTCCTATTCTAAAGAAGACTCAAGCACAGCTATGGGTCATATATGAGCTAAGATTATGATGACGCGTAGGCTTTTGCGTCGTGCATTTACAAACTTCTAGACAGAAAGAAAAATGTTACTTTGTCTTATATTTCTCTGATAAAGCGCAAATTTTGTTTTTTATTGTTTATAGTGGCAAACGAGCAGATAGCACACCTGGATGGTAAGTGTCACTGCCGCCCATGGGCCTTTGCCAAAGTCATAGCTAGGCCGCTGTCTACCAATACAAACCCCGAAACCACCCCAGTTGGGCTTCCGGCTCTCTCGCTCAGCGAACGAAACGTAATAGCACATTGCCATTACTCGGACGTCGATCTTCTGCGAGAGTGTGGTACTGCCCCGGAGGGACTGACCCGCGGCTGTAAACAGATAATTCTCCACAGCGTGGTCCTACCACTATCATGCTTAGTTCTTCTTCAATATCGTATACATGTATCGGCCAGTTATAATGTTTTATATGTATTTATTTAAAAAAACAAGATGAATGCTTCTGCATTTCGAAAATTATGAACTTTAAAACCATATTTAGCATTGGTATAGTAACCCATTACCCTTAAGAAAATTTTGGCTGAATGCCCCTGACCAGAATTTATTCACATAATAACATATAATAATGAATCAGCTTCGAGAATATCATGGAAAAACCAAAAGGTGACATTTACTTTTTTTATTGTTAAAACGCAAATTGTAATTAACATATAATGATTTTGCAACAGACTCAAATTAATGAAGAATAGCAGGATGGCGTTTAAACCAAAGGGCAAAGAACAGACTGTTATAATAGAACCCGAAACAGTTACGATCATACCGTTATCTAAGAAAAAAATCTAGAAGAGCTCCTTGTACTTTTAAAAGTTGACCTGTAATAACTAAAGCAATTTTTTTCTCCGTGTGATGAGAAGAATACAAATTTAATTACTGGATTTTAGCATTTAATATGCTTGATTATTTATAAAAATCCGTTCCAATCGTGCTACTACTTACAATAGTTTCCACCTACAATAGTTCACGGTGGTGTAAGTGGCAGCACAATTGTAACGGATTTCCAATAGGTGTGGGTTCGAATCCCACTTGTGACAATAATTTTTCGCTCGTAATCGGGTTTTTATAGAATACAATTTGCTATTTACGAATGATGACCTTCTTCCAAGTGATATGGTAACTATTAATAATTAACTGTTAATAATCACAAGGGACCTGTTGGATACAGGTGACAGAGAACTGTTTGAAATGATATTCTTATGGTAAAATCCAGAAAGAGGCATTCATGAGACGCTTCAATAGATCTGCAGTATATGTTAATAATTTGCAGTATACGAAATCTCTTTCAATCTCTGTCTTTTTTGTGTATCAAAATTCATCATTCTGTTTTTTATTTCAATTACTTATGGTCGATGCTGTATCAACTCTTCTTCCATCTGTACATATTGCAAAAGTTTTGGTAATAATTATATGAGAGCCATGCTACTCGTACGCCTATTTCATGTCAAGCCTCAATAGAAATTTAATCATTGACTAAACGATATCAGATTGGTTTGTCTTCGGTTTGTAAAATTCTTAATCGTCTTTTACGACACCCATAAGTGATTTTAAAGGTGGGCCACCGAAGTCAAAAATCGGGTACCGGTGGCCCGCTTGCACGGCGAAGAGAGAGGATTTTACGGCGGGTCTATGGGGTCACGCGCCGCCTTTTCCGGCACCCCGGACCGATTCGGCGGGGCGCGACGCATCCATAGCCCACCAATAAAAAAATAAAAAAAAAGTGATTTTAAAGGTTGGTAATATTCTTAGCCACCATCACACAGCAAGTCAAATGTTTGCAACTATGGCGAGAAATACTACTAAATGTTACAAAAGAGTTGACAGTAACATTTTAAACACCTCGTTTGAAATGAAAAAAAAAAAAAAACGGTGTGGGTTTAGTTTAGTAGGCAGTGGCCTAGCTGTGCTTTTAGTATTGCATAGGTCCAAAAGAGGCAATAACTTGCCATTAAATATGCTGCTTGCTCGATTACAATCATAAGCAATAAAAAAGAAAACGTTTAGTTCATAACTCCACCTAAGCCTATTAGCTATGTCACTGATACGTAGAGATCATATTTAAAAAAAAAAGTAAATCAATCTCTTTCTAGCTCATTGAAACAATTTTCTTGTCACAGTGCAAAGTGTCACAGTGTCCATCAAACACAGGAAATGAGACTCTATATAATACATATATGGTGCAATATAGTTTGATAGGTCACACGTGCCTAGCCGGTGTCCGGCTTCGACTACTTTCGATTCGCGAATCAAGGCCATGCGATAGAAATTTAAATTACTCTGCGTATACAGGAATTTTATTTAAAAAGATATATTCTTGAGATATATGTCCGTGTAGTGACAGATTAAGACGTTATATGGTAGCTAGGAAAACTACCAAACCTTTATCTCGGTCGTGGGTCTCTTAAAGGAGAACTAAGAACTAGAACATAAACCTTTTTTTTTTGTTGCCGCGTGCTATGTTCTAGTTACACCTCGCCATATCCGTCCGGGGCAACAGAAGAGGTGGCGCTTGACCCCATAGACCTCGGCAATGCGCCTCTGTTCACCGAGCGAGCGAGCCACCGGAAAACGATCTTTGTCTTCGGTGAGCTTTACAACAACCTGGGGTAACTTCATATGATGATATCCGTACATAATATCCGTATCTAGATCCGAATCTTCATATCCACAATAGTATCTTGTGCGTGCTGTGTGGTATTTTCTACGAATACTACGAACCGTTACATTGCTCTTATCTGTTGTAAAATACGACGAAAGAGAAGAGTTCAGAGTTCCAGAAAGACTTGAACCAACTATCTATTTGATGCCATCTGGTCAATAATTACATTCCCAAGGAGGTTTAACGTCGAGCCAGTCATAAAACCATTACTGAAACTTTTGTAATATGTGTAATGGAAAAAGAGTACATATTGTGTTGACCCTAATTTAGGATTCATCTCAGCTCATATATGTCCCACTATTGGGCTCGATTCTCCTCTATAGTGGGAGGGAAATGACCTACTATACCACTCTGGTCAGACGTGTTTATATAGGGTTTTGTTTCGAGTTTTTCTTCTCTTGAATAAATGTTATATGCATTCTATATCCAATAGTCGTTTCTTACGATCACCCACGGGTAAGATAGGGTGGTGAATTATATTCTTATTCCGTCACCACACGAGAAAAAAAATAGAAATTAGGACAATAACAAGATACTGTTAAGAATAGTGATGTACTAAAAATATACTATACTGGATACAGTGCGATTAGCCTCAAGCAATCATGGATATCTTGACTTTATATATATATATATTTCTCTGCATGTTGTCTGTCCGTCCGTTACACGAGCCGTTACTAACGCTACTCATCCACTCAGCACCATGAATTGACGTTAAAACCGCTATTTATTACAGTATATATTATTATAATTCCCGGTGTGGTACATTTAAGAATGCAATTTATCTAAATGCTCATAAAAGGACTGTTATCTTCGTTCTGTGGTAGCGCCTAAGAATACTATCAACATTTACTTTGCTCGTGGATGTCGTAAAAGAAAACTCTTAGTCAACGACTCTCTTGCCATCGAAGACTAAGACCGGGGTCCAGTGGCCCAGTCGCACGGCGTCGATAGGTACATCACGAAACGGGTTTATAGGGGCGCGCGCCTCTTCATCTATCGCCCCGGGTGCACTTAGAGGGGTGTGACCAGGACCACAGACTGCCGCAAAAAAAAACGATGTCATCGTCTGTCTTTGTTTATATCATACATACATATCATCACGCCATATCCCTTGCAGGGTAGGCAGAGAGAACAGAGTGCCAGAGAACTCTATCTTTGCATATTTCACTCGCTTCCTCAACATTCATAATTCTCTTCATACATGCTCGCCGGTTTCGGAGACTCTTGACTCCACCTTCCTTCAGTACATGACCGATCTGGTCTAGGTAGGTTAGTCTCGGTCTACCCCGGTAACTACATCCTTCCACTTTCGCATTGTATATCTTCTTAACCAGACGTTCGTTCGGCATTCTTTCCACATGTCCGAACCATCGGAGCATTCCCTTTCGCATCTTTACACCAATACTCTCTTTCATACCTACTCGCTCTCTTACGTCGTCGTTACGAATGCGGTCGGTCAGCCTTACTCCACAGATTTTCCGCAGAGATCGCATTTCGACCGCATTAATTTTACTTTATATCAATCTTGCCTAAATTTACCTGATGCCATCTGGTCAAAAATTACATTCCCAATTAAGTATTACAATCAAGCAGATGGGTGATCATAAAACTAAAGTTAATAATTTTTGCATTATATGTTATGGAAGTGGATTATATATTCTATTGACCCCAAGAGTAGTAGGGCGATACTGTTGACAGTTTTCTGTCTACAGCCGTGGACCGCGCTCCCGCGGTAGTACCTGCCATACTCACAGAAAATCGACATTTGAGTAGTGGTTATATGCTGTTGCAATTCATTTGGTGAGCGAGCTGGTAGCCTAACTTTCTGGGTAGGTTTGGGGTTTTTTTTTTTATGGGTTCGCAACAGCCTAGCTGTACCTACCCTTAATATTGCAAAAGTTCATGGACGGAAAAAATACTAATGACTGTTGTGCTACTTATTCGTTCGCCACCATAAGCAATAAAAAAAGTAATTGAAATAAGACACCATCCATCCATCAGCCTGTAAACGTCCACTGTTGGACATAGGCCTCCCCACGAGAATGCCATCTATAACGGTCCTGTGCCACCTGCATCCAGCGGTTTCCTGCGACCTTGATGAGGTCATCAGTCCACCGAGTGGGGGGTCGTCCTACGCTGCGTCGAGATAAGACACACACACACAAATTATCAAAAACAAAATAAATGAAAAATGTTGGCAACTCTTCAATATGCTACTACATTGCATACCACAGAGTATTAAAAACGAAACGTTACCGTGTGACCAGTAAAGAAAATAATAATAAAAAAAAAAACAATATCTCAACACGCAACTTCACGCTATTTAATTTTAATCTCATCATCTGTTGCATTTGCAATTGAAGACGAAACTGAAAGTTTGTTTGTTTATCACATACATATGTACGTGCATAATACATTTAGCAACAATTACTTTATGAAGGAAATAACGTAATTCCATAACGCAATGTACTTATAATATCGCTAAATAATAATATACGAAATTTTATTTGATTGCAAAAATTTTGTTAGTTACTTTTTATATTTTCATAGTGGTAGGACCACGCTGTTGACAGTTCTCTTTCTGCAGTCGCGGGCCGGTCCGACCGAGGTAGTACCACACTCTCGCAGAAGATCGACGTCTGAGTAATGGTAATGTGCTATTGCGCTTTGTCGGTTCAGAGCCGGAAGCCCAACTGGCAGCGGCCTAGCTATATAAAAAAAGGTACTTTCCGCGTAAAAGGTTACTCTCCTAAAGTTTTCATCCCTTATTTTTATTTTACCTCTTAAGGATATTTTTTTAGAACATGTTATTGTCATATTTATTTATAACTAATCAATAGCCTAAAAATAAGTTTCAAGGTTTAATAATGACGATACTTCTTTATAACTTTTCATCCCCCTTCACAACTCTTTTTTGCATTAATAAGTAGTAGTAACCAAATTTAATTTAGATCGGTTCAGTAGTTTTAGCGTAAAAGAGCGACAGACAGACAGAATTACTTTCGCATTTATAATATTAGTAAGGATTCCCACTTTTGAGAAAGCCTATGTTTAAAAGTAGACATTGATAAGCTGACGGATAGAATAATAAATAGAATATGTGACAAGTAGAGCGCCATCGTCGGTTGCCAAACGGAACCGAACACGCACCACTTGGTAGAAAGCATTGAGCTGACCTCATTGTAGCTACTTCATTAAACACTTATTGAACCATTGAACCAACCATATTTAATTGCTTAGTGTTGTTTTAAAATTGTGTATTATCATCATAATGCTTGCTTAAATCCTATTAAGACTTGGTCGACCGATACTAATCACTTTTCACTTAGTGGTAGGAACATGCTGTTGACAGTCTCTGTCTACAGCGACGGGCTGGTCCGTCCGGGGTAGTACCACACTCTCACAAGAGATCGATGTCTGAGTAATGGCAATGTGCTATTGCGCTTCGTTCGGTGAGCGAGAGAGCCGGAAGCCCAACTGGGTGGATTTGGGGATTTATTGGTAGGCAGCCTAGCTATACCCTTGGTATTGCAAAGCTCCATGGGCGGCAGTGACACTTACCATCAGGTGTGCTGCTTGCTCGTTTGCCACCATAAGTAATAAAAAAAGTATATAAAACAGGATGTTTGTATATATGACATCGCTAAACTCGAAAACTATTTAACCGATCATTATGAAAATTGGTATGTACATATATATATATATATATTTTTTCACTAAGAAAGTTTATATGTAATCTCCATTGATGTAACTCGCCACTAGGCAGCGCTGCGATATATCAACTTCTACAAACAAATCAACGGGCCAGGTTTACTAGTTATTTATAAAAATCAAAATAATCATTCATTTTGTTCACACGATTAGACTGATTAGCAGGCACAGCGACTATTTAATAAAATTTATTACAATATATCAGTAAATTGCCATCAAAAACAACAATTTATCCGTTGGTCCGTTTGTCATTTACAGATAATGGTAAACCTGTCGACCTTATAAGGTCGTCGACTCGATAACGAAGGGTACTACAATATAGGTACAAATCGCTCATAATTTTGTGAAGGCCGATACAAAACTTAACTGAACTTTCAAGGTAAGACGATAGTAGCGGACTATTAAATAATCCTTACAATTTGTTCAAACTTAAACTTATAGTTATTGGCCCAAATTGTTGAGAATTTTCTGCCCGCAATCATAGATCAGCTGTATCTTCGCCACATATCTGTGTGGTGTCGAAATAAGAATGTAATTCATCAGTCCCTTTCTTGCTCATGAGTCCACTTCGCTTCGTTGAATGAGCGAAAAAGTCATAGGATTAAACCGCTATATCACTGTAACGAGATAGATAATATTGAGAGGGGAATAATTGTTATTCTATGTTATTTATCTTATTAGTTTTATGACCGAAACTGACGTCAATCCACCTATATAATGTAATGTTAACCATACAGCATCAAATAGAATTAGCCCAGATCAATGTAGAGCTCTTACTCGTCTTTTGGTTGTCGTCACACGAGTAATGTAAGAATTGAACAAATCTTACATTATTAGCATATATATATTTATATTTGTATTTTTGTATTATATATATATATTTGTCATATATTTATAATATATATATATATATTTTTTTAAAAATAAAAAATTACCTTATATATATATAAAAAATTTACCTTATATTTATATATTTTGCCTTATTTAACTACTTACTAAGCTCATAAATAAAATATTTTAGACTCAATATATCAAGTAATATTTCTGTCATAGTGATGCTGTTTTAATTCAAACAATGTCACTAAAACACACAGAACAACTCATTTAGGGCATAACACATTATAACCAAAATTCTCATCATTTCTAGGTTAAGCTTGTCAAGTAACAGTAACTTCACAACGTTGCTTGACATAACTACAACATTAAATTACCATTAAGTTGTGTCTATTTAGTTTCACTATGATTGAGCAAGTAAAGCAGGAAGACAAAACAGGAAAACTACATTGACTCGTTTAGAAGGGGAAAATATTCCGATCAAATCGATATGAAACTCTATTCCAATTTAATATTAAGCTAATTTATCTTTTGTTATGAATTAGACTCAGATCTAGAAGTGAACGATATATGAAGTGAAATGATCCTCTGTCTAATATAATAATCTTTTTTTTTCTTTTTCTTATGGTGGTAAACTAGCATCACCGAAGTCAAAAATCGGGTACCGGTGGCCCGCTCGCACGACAAAGAGAGAGGATTTTACGGTGGGTCTATGGGGTCACGCGCCGCCTTTCCGTCACCCCGGACCGATTTGGCGGGGCGAGACGCATCCATAGCCCACCAATAAAAAAATTAAAAAAATAAAAAAAAATGGTGGTAAACTAGCATGCAATACAACTATTCCTACGTAGAACTATTACTAAAAAAAAAACACGTGTGATGATGGAGCAGGAATACAATTCATCAAACCTTATCTTACCCGTGGGTGATCGTAAAAGACGACTAAGGGATAAAATATGTATACAACATCTATGCAAGAGAAGAAAAACTCGAAACAAAACCCTATACCAACACGTCTGACCAGCGTGGTATAGTAGGTCAATTTCCCACCCATTATGGAGGAGGCTCGTGCCCAACAGTGGGACATATATGAGCTGAAATGATGATGATAATAATGGATGTGCACTCATTCCTAAATTTCCTCAATTTAACCCATAACACGATATACAAAATATCCTTAATAGATTGGACTGGCTTGAGATTGACTTAAGATTTCTAATGCGAAAAATTGATCAGAAAACCGATATATATATATATATATATATATATATATATATATATATAATATTATAATGTAAAGAGGTCAACAAAACTGTGCTAGCAGGCCTTAGTAAAAGCATGAAACCGATATTTCACCGAATTATAACAGAATTGGAGTGAGAAATGCCAATTATATCTGTGAATAATCAGACTTTTGTATATATTTGGTATTGACTGTTAATATTTGAAAGAAAAGGTTTAATACCTTTATTTATGATTAAAGTTTTAAAATATTAAACGGTATTGAGGTTAATTAACCGTTAGCGTGATGAGTTACCCATCCAATGATTACTTAATACGATTTTATGGGTAAATCGAAAGTTTTATTACATTCTACATATATCTAGATCTATAATGATTGCGCAAATGGTGTAGTCGTTAATATACCGAACTACCATACCAGTTTCTACGATTCGATACCCACGCAGAATGATATTTTATGCGATCCAAATATTGTTGTGCAAAGTCTGAGAGCAAATTGTGTTCATTAACTATATCTATGTAAAAATTGACCGGATTACAAGGATTATTGCCTTAGTGCTAGGTTTATAATATTCCGGGGGGGCCACCGAAAACAAAGATCAGGTACCGGTGGCCCGCTCGCACGGCGAAGAGAGGAGTTTGCATGGTGGGTCTATAGGGCCACGCGCCGCCTCTTCCGTCATCCCCGACCCATTTGGCGGGGCGAGGCGCATCCATAGTTCACCGCAAAAAAAGGCTTATAATATTACTTCAAAAGAAGGTAACCATGAAACTGAATCCAAAGTTAATATGTTCGGCCTTTTTCTTACAGATTATGGTTTGAACTCAGTCGCCAGTCTCACCAGTACCGATCATACATTTGAAATAAAACTATTTTTACGGTTCTTAATACGTAAAAATAGTCTTATTTCAAAGGAGTAATACACGCTTAAACATTACAAATCATTATATTAACAGTTTTAGTTTCAAAAATAATTATAAATGTTGAGGAAGCGAGTGAAGTATACAAGGATAGAGTTCTCTGGCACTCTGTTCTCTCTGCTTACCCTGCAAGGTATATGGCGTGATGATATGTATTTTTGTATGTATTTAAAAAATACTATCATTAATAGAAAACTGTGATATTTAACTATTAAATTTAATTATTTATTCTTTCAAATGAAAGTCCGTCTGTTTCCATGTTTAAGTTTTATGTTACTCTTTTCACTAATGAAGCTGGCAATATACTGCATCAGTAAAATGTAATCTCACAAAATTTTATTAATAAACAAGTATTTTAAAACAATATTCTCTGATATGTGTTGGCTATAATACATAACACTCAGAGTAGGAGTGAAGCAGTATCTATAAATATGATGATTGATGTTTCTACTCAATCACCATTGTCATCACAACTGCTGAGAAAACAAAAATCGTGATTAATGTATTGTGCATTTTAATATTATTATTAATGCTACGGATTATATAAACAAAAATAAAAAAACATTGAATAGGTATGAAACAACACCTATTCTATTCTATTTATTCCGTGTGGTGACGGAGTAAGAATACTATTCACCACCCCATATCTTACCCGTAGGTGATCGTACGAGACGACTAAGGGATATAAAATCTATGCGAGAGAAAGAAAACTCGAAACAAAACCCTATACCAACACGTCTGACCAGCGCGGTATATTAGGTTAATTTCCCTCTCATTGCGGAGGAGACCCGAGCCCAAAAGTGGGACATTTATGGGCTGTAATGATGATGAAACAACACCAGCAAAACTCATTATAGTATCATATAAAATAAACATATTCGTGACGTCTAAACAAGTAGAATATAACTTGTAAGAACGTCTTTATAAAGATGCGTCAACACATTGTTGGTTAAACAATACATCACACAAAAAATACAACCTCACTTTAATAGAGTCACAATACAGACAATTGGTAACCCAAATAATAAAGTGTGAACAACCTTTGATAACGTCGACAGATCACGACGTCGGCTCATCTGTTCTAACCACTTGTTTTGGTGACGAAATAAAAACTTTCTCCAGAGAAAGTTATCGGTCGGCATTATTTGATTTTTTATTTGTATCTTTCTATAATGTTTATGTCTTTTTTGGATGCCTTTGGTTTGTAGTAATGGTGGTAGGAAAGTAATTTGTTATGGAGGCTTGTATTAAATATAGAAAGATGGTTTATAGAATATATATAGATGGTGGTATAGAAAGATGGTTGGAAGTCTGTAAGATTTGTGTTCGAGTTTAATCTTTTAATAACACAATTATTTGTGCTATAATGATTTTTAATGCTTTTCGCGCTTCAAAAAGATATAAAAAACGTACGATTTAGCCACGCAAATAGATTCTAGAAATATTTAGTATTCATTTACATGACTTACATTTCATTGACCTAGATTGGAAATCATTTAAATTTAACTGTATTTTTTTCGCTTATCAATTTTATAAATAAATTATCGGACCCGGCAAACTTTGTTCCACCTAACAGTCAATGTATGAAAAGTAATAATCCTACAACTCGATTGCAGCGCCACCTACTGGGTCGAATTGCTAATCTAAGCCATTCTCGACTCCACTTGAACACACACAATAAATTTCAACAAAATCCGTCCAGCTGTTTAGGAGTTCAGTGACATACACACGTACATAAGAATTATATATATAAAGATATTAGAATACACGATTTCAGAAAAAACTGGAAGCTATAATAAATAGAGGTAGAACCACGCTATTGACAGTTTTCTGTCTACAACCGCGGGGCGCTCCATCCGGGGTAGTAGGTAACACACTCTGAGTCTGACGTCTGAGTAATGGCAATGTGCTATTGCGCTTCATTCGGTGAATGAGAGAGCCGAAAGCCCAGCTAGGTGGGTTTGGGAATTTTATTGGTAGACAGCGGCCTAAGCAATAACCTTGGTATTGCAAAGGTCCATTAGCGGCAGTGACACTTACCATCAGGTGTGCTGATTGCTCGTTTGCCACCATAAGCAATAAAATAAAAAGTGTGTGTATCAGCTCCGACGCACGGCTGGAGTTTACTCCTTAAGTACGATTATCAAAACAAGCGCAAAAAAAGGTCATTTAACTAAAAATAATTTATATATTTTTATTTACATTTATTAAAACTGTTCAGTGAAGTATTATCTCACGTCAGAAAGTGAAAGGTGCGCAGAATAGGTTGCGCACCAAAAGCGTAACGAGGTCATTCGATCACTAGATTTTACTCCTCAAATTTTTCTCATACCGGGCGCCTTATATGAAAATCAATTCTTATGGAGTAAACTTAAAAAAAGCTTATTATTCTAAATACCTTAAATAAAATTAACAATACAATTCTCCATAGTGAATCAATGTTCACAAAAGCCTTTAAAACTGCATGCAATTACCTAATAATATTCGTCACACTACACAACACATATATTAACGTCCATCTATGTTATGTCCAAATTCTCAAGGTCCATTGCGCTATGACAATGTTGGTCAGATATTTAAGTTATAATATTGCGCAAAAGATGCGGCGATGGAATGATGACATTACGATTGTGAAGTTATATATCTATTTTGTAAATACCTTTATGAGTGATAACCGATTTGCATGGAGTACTTACCTGTGAATAGAGAAATAAGAGTTAGTTAAGTGTTCATTATCCTTAATGTTTTAACCGATTTGTTTTTATTCTTAGCTCATAATGTTACACTAGTATTCAAGGGACTAGTTCATAGATTAGGGAAATTTGCTTACTATATACACTGCGAGGGTTTATTTGGGTTAGTAAACCCAAATTAATATAACGCTAAACTTATATATAATAATAGCATAACGAAGAAAAAGTATGAGCTGTCGTATGACATTCAATTTTAGACTCGTATTATATTTTGGTCTTTATGGGTGACGTGTGCCATTTATCCGACAATGTTTACACATTGTACAGAGTTTAATACTTTGCAGTTAGAATTGTATTAAACGATGATATATTCCTTTTATTTAAATTACTAAAATTTAGCATTTAACATGCTAGGTCCTATGTGTAACATTTATTTTTCGCTCGTAACCATTTTTTTATAAATAGCCTAGCAAGTAATTTCTATAACGAAAGCTTTTTAGTATTAATTTGTTAGATATTTTAAATTTTAGCATTCACATAAATAATTATTTTAACAAAAGAATAATAGCTTTTATTTTTATTTAATTTTGAGATTGTAAAAAGAAAAAAAATTTCTAAAAATTTGCCGCCCTAGACCCGGGCCTCGCGGCCAAGACATAAACCCGTTACTGAAAATGGTGTATTAAACATTAATTTTGATGCAGATTTATAGAAAAAAAAATCATAAACACAAAAAGCACCTTTCAGAGATAATATAGAAGAATAACTTAGTTGTCATTAGTTCCCACGGCGCATTATAAGACGCGAGACTAACCTATGCGCTTGGCTGCGTACGGTATGCGATTTGCAAGACGCTATTTAATTACACGTATACTATACAATATTTTGTAAGCAGGTTGTGTAAATAAATAAAAAATATTTACAGTAATAAATTTGACTGCGTCGTTAGTCCAATGGCGAAGATACGCGACTGCTGATCAAGACGACCCCGATTCATATCAAGACTTAGAAAAACTTACAATAGTTCACTTGAATTTTTCCATGCGATAATAGGGAATAAATTCTATAACTGGCCAATTATACCATTTTGCTGATCAAGCCAATGCTTGATCAGCAAAATGGTATAATTGGCCAATGTCTTTCATTTAAGAGAGATAAGTCTAATCTATAGGAAATTTATCAATTGCATTTTCCATATGGTGACGGAGTAGAAATACAATTTCGATTACCAGAAGTATCACCAACAGAACTCTTTTGAAAAAATTATAACACCATTTACCGCCAACCCCTATAGCGAATATGAATTTGTATTTTACCTTCTTTTTCGGATTCAAACAGTTCCACTGTTCGTATCATAAGACTTATGATGAGCAAACAAGAATTTATTCCATTCCATAGCGCGCGGTGTTGTAATACAAAAAAAAATATTACAAAAAACAAAGCAATAAATTAAATCGGTGTAAACTTAATGTTAAGTAGATTAGACACTTAATTATTGAGTAGTTTAAAAAACTGACAGTTTAACAAGGTCGTTTAACGCGAATGCAATATTACCGACAGTGATTTTTAAATGTACATACATCGTAATTACATAGAATGAAGGCTCGATATAATCATCTTATCATATCATCATATTATCATCATCTTCATCTTAGAAGCTATACGCCCCACAGTTGGACTCGAAGCTTCCTCACAATGTTAGTTAAATTATCTATTTCCTTGCAAAGATCTGCGCATTTCGTTTCTTAATCGTTCTTTTGCGATGGGTAAATATGGATTTTCCTATGGTACCGAAGTAAGAATATAATTTGCGACTGCACAGATGGCGTAGTGGTTAAGATACCGACCTTCCGTTCAGTGCCGTGGGTTCGATTCCTACGTAGGACAATACTTTGTGCAATCCACAAAGTGTTGTTCTGAGTCTGGGTGTAATTTGTGTGCGTTAATTGCATGTTTGTAAAGTCCCCCGCAATACAAGTTTTATTTCCTTAGAGCAGGGAGATGAAAAAAAAATTACTATTCCTTATCTCATCCGCAGTAATCGTAAATGATGATTAGGGGATATTGTAGGCATATACCTATCTTTAGAAATGGAAAACTCAAAATAAAACGCTATGCCAACTTGTCCGACCAGCGTGGTATAATATGTCAATTTCCCTCTTATTATGATACAGATTTTAGAGGCTCATTTCTAATGAATCATGTTGATAGACGAGCTGATAGATGCATAGCCAACAGTTTTACGTGTAATCATCTTGATTCAACCTTCACTTATTCAAATTACTTTGGGTCGCTGCAATATGTACTTTCCTTATATCATATTGAAGAAGTTACGACAATAGCTTTATAACTGATCGCCTCTTTAGGAACGTAATTATTGACCAGATAGCATCAGATGGACTTAGTCGATGTAAAGCTTTTAGCCGTCTTTTACTAGACTCAAAAGCAATTTAAAGGTTGGTAGTATTTGTAGCCGCTACCACACAAAACATCTTTATCTATATGACCAGCAAGAAAATGATACAAGTAGTCTGCCCGATTACATACATACATAGCCTCACGCCTGTTTCCCTGAGGGGTAGGCAGAGACTACGGATTGCCACAAACCACGATCCTGACATACCTCCATCGCTTCATTCACACTCATCACAGTCTTCATGCATGCTCTACGATTACGCGTACTCTTAATCTGACCTTTCACTAACACATCTTCGATTTGATCCAGGAAAGTACGACGTGGTCTTCCCCTTGTAATCGTCCCACTCACACTCGCTTTGTATACTTGTTTAGTCAACCTTTCTTCACTCATTCTTTCCACGTGTCCGAACCACCTCAGCATACCCTTTTTTATCTTTGTCACTACTTCTTCATTCATACCGCAGCGCTCTCTTATAACACTATTCCTAATTTTATCTTTCAGACTTACACCACACATACTACGAAGAGCTCTCATCTCTACAGCATTTATGCTACTTTCATGTCTTCCCTGCCAAATCCAGCTTTCACTGCCATACATGAGAGTGGGAACTAATACTCCCTTATGTACAGCTAGGCGTGCCTTGTTAGATACATTCCTACTTTTCATAAAAGCGTACAATGCCCCATTCACTTTATTACCAGCATTTACTCGTCTTTCAACATCTTCATCATTTTTACCATCACTAGTAAACAGTACACCCAAGTATACAAATTCTTTCACCTGTTCCAATCCCTCACCATTTATAAAAATATTACATTCCGTCATACATTTATCCTTTTCAAAGACCATTACTTTCGTCTTACTTACATTTACTTTCATACCTTTTCTTTCAAAAGCATCATGCATAGTAGCTACTATCGCCTGTAAGTCTTCAGCCGACGATGCAAGTAAAACCTGATCATCGGCATAAAGAAGACATTTGACGAGTAACTCATTCATTCTTACGATTGCCATGACATATAGTGTATTATTATGATGTTGGAAAGATGAAAATAAAAATATAAAAAAATAATAATAAAATTTTCTATTGATGAAAATAAAAATAAAGAAAAATAATAATAAAAACTTCTATTGATCGCTAACATACTTTTCTGGATTTTTCTATAGGTTGAATCTAAAGATTTTTATGAAAATCAGTTCAGCCGTTTTAGAATGCACAAAGAACATATATACACACATTAATTTTCATATACGTAGATTTCATAAAACGCCCTAATCTGTCTAAACTAACAGAAATGTTTACAGCCATTTTGCACAATATTCTCAGGCGCTTATGAAATGGCTACGCTCATCAACATTACTTGTGATTACCCAATGCGTGATGCCAACCGAAATAGTTCAACATAATAAGTCAATATAAAAAACTATATATACGGTTTTCATCGTATTTGGGTTTGATTTTGACTTGCCTAACGTTTCAAACATTTTTCTGCCTACATCATGAGAGGATTCAAACGAGCATGCAGCACATCTGATGGTAAGTGTCACTGCCGCCCATGGACCTTTGCAATACCAAGGTTATAGCTAGGCCGCTGCCTACCAATACAAACCCCAAACCTACCTGGTTGGACTTCCGGCTATCTCACTCACCGAACGAAGTGCTATTGCACTTCTATATGCTATTGCATATGGCCATTACTCAGATCGATCTTCTGCGAAAGTGTGCTACTACCCCGGACGGAACAGCCCCCAGCTGTAGACAGAAAACTGTCAACAGCGTGGTCCTACCACTAAATCGCATTAGGAATTATTAAATTCCCCACCAATTAGAGAGATGTATATCTTATCTTGCCCATGGATGATCGTAAGAGGTCGTCTCTTACGATCATCCATGGGTAAGATAAGAAGTAATACATAAAGTAGCGACGAATAGGAGTGAAGAACTGTCCATAAATATTAACAAGTCAAGCAAAATTTTGTAACAAATCATCAAGTGGTCTGCGCATTCACCGTTGTCATCACAACTGCTGAGATAACAAAAATGATGATTGATATAGTTTGTATCCTATTAATCATAATCCTACTAATATTATAAATGTGAAAGCATGCGAATACGTTTGTATGTTTGTTACTCAATCACGCGTAAACGATTGAACAGATTTAGATGAAAAATTGGCATTTCCTGAATTAACATATATCCCCCTAATATGCTACTTTGGGATAATAGTTCAACTTTGGGTAATTTACTTTTAACGCAGGCAGAGACTGGAAGAATTAATAACGGCGTGAGACAATGTAAGTGTTCAAACAAAAAAGTAACATTTAATACATTGGTACTTAATTGCAGCGGAGATGCGAATGTTGAGATGGATGTACGGCGTGACGAGAATGGATAAGATAAGGAATGAGCGTATAAGAGAATGTTTGAAAGTAGCGCCAGTGACGGATAAGTTAAGGAGTGAACGTTTGAGCTGGTATGGACATGTGATGAGACGGGATGAAAGTAATGTTGCGAGGAAGGTTTTGAGTATGAATGGTGAAGGCTCTAGGGGTAAAGGGAGACCAAAGAAAAGATGGATGGACTGCGTGCGCAGGGAGCGACTACAGAGATGACGTCTGATAGGGCTGTATCGAAAAAGAGGATATATTGCGTTGACCCCAAGTAGATGGGATAAGAGCAAGAGAATGATGATGACATTGGTACTTAATCCACACAATGAAAGCTGCTGGCACAGCTATAATTGGTTATATAAATAAGCTATTAGATCAATAATTATTTAATAGAACCTTGAATATAATTTTTATTACAAATGTTTATTTTAATTGAACGATTATTGCGTTATGCTATATTATAATTCATTGAATTGACACTTAGTAATCTTAAGCGAGGTTGTACATAACAGTTAAAATCACAGACCAAAAATTATTTTATTCTAGATTAAAACATATGCAATAATAGAATATCTATTACGTAAAATATTATTGTATATCTTCTTAACCAAACGTTCGTTCGTCTTCCCATGATTATAAGCAATAAAAAGCATTCAAAATGTAGGGTACAAATCAAATAACATATATTTATACATAGCCTCACGACTGTTTCCCAGAGAGGTAGACAGAAATTACGGATTGCCACAAGCCACGATCCTGACATACCTCTATCGCGTCATTCACACTCATCACAGGGTTCATGCATGCTCTACGATTACACATATCCTTAATTCATGACCCCTCGTCAACACATCTCCAACTTGGTTTAGAAAAGTATGACGTGGTCTTCCTCTTCTAGTCGTCCCATTCACGCTTCCAAATCAAATAAACACAATAAATAGTTTTATTTCGTATGATCAGAAATCATTTTATGCCTAATATATAAAAAAATTGCCACAAACCAATCGAACAATTGTATAATATAATTTAATTAAAATAAAAATCACATACCGATCGTGATTCAAATAAATAACTTCCTTACATTTTGATCTAGTTATCGACCTTCGTACGACCTTGATGTAAGAAAATTAATATCGCCCGTACATGCAACTAAATGTTAATTTTGTCATGGTATTACATGCACTTCCTGATATCCTTCAGACATAACAAAAAAACTGAATTTATAGTCAATAAATAAAACGGTGAGAGAATTATATAACTAGTTTTTTGAAGACCCACTAAATATTGAGGATTAAATGTTTGTATTTCCGTGTGGTGACGGAGTAAGAATACAATTCACCGCCCCCTATCTTAACCCGTGGGTGATCGTAAGAGAAGGTATATATTCCTTAGTCGTATCTTACGTCGTTTTATAAAACGCATATGCCATCTATGCAAGAGAAGGGAAATTCGAAACAAAACCCTATACCAACACGCCTCACCAGCGTGGTATAGTCAGTCAATTTCCATCACATTATGGAAGAGACTTGAGCCCAACAGTGGGACATATATGAGCTGAGATAGCTATACAAATTAACGTAACCCTTGCATTTATTTCATTAAACATTTATTAAAGTTTCTTTAAACCTTTAATTCAGCTGTATTTAATTGTTTAGTGTAGTATATTAGCTGTGTGGTAGCGGTTACGAATACTACCAACCCTTGCTTTGCTCGTGGATGTCGTAAAAGACGACTAAGAGTCTTATAACCCTTTTTTTTTGCCTATGGACATTTGCCTATGCCATTGGTCTATGGACGTGGTCGCGCCCCGCCACTGTCTGGGTCCGGGGTGACGGAAGAGGTGGCGCGCAACCCCATACACCCACCCTGCAAACACTTCTCAATCTTTGTCATCGGTGGCCTTATAACCTAGGCCAACTCTATCTGATGCTATTTGGTCAACAATTACATACTCAAAGAGGGTTGACGTCTGGCAGACGGCCGGTCATGAAAATATTGCCATTAACTTTTACAATATGTAAAAGAAGAGTACATATTGTATCGACCCCGAGTAATTGGAACGATATTAGGAGAATGATGTGTAGAGTAGTGTATTGTCATTATAATGCACAAATCCTATTAATATCTTGGCGATCGATATACACTATCGTAGTTTTCTTTTGTAATTTCTTTCATAAGATATTTATTGCAAGGGACTTTACAAATATACGAATTAATACACACAAATTACACACAGAAGAATGATTGTATCGCACAATAATTTGTCGTATATAGGAATCGAAGACACTACACGAAAGATGCGTATCATAACCACCGTGTCATATGTGCAATCAAATTATTTGCAGACGTTGAAAAAATTCAGCAAATAATATTACAAGAGACATTTAAATGTTGTTGATTGGAAATAATCTATAATTCATCTAGTTTTTTGACATGCGTTGTCAGGTAATCTAACCGCATAATAAATTTTATAATAGCCTGGCTATGTTTCTGGTAATGGAAAATGTGGTATTGCTTCCTGGTAGTATATTAATATATTTATTACTAGCTTCTGCCCGCGGCTTCGCCCGCGTAAAAGGTTACTTTCCTAAAGTTTTTCATCCCCTATTTTTATTTGTGTGTATTGTCATATTTATTTATATCTAATCAATAGCCTAAAAATAACTTTCAAATTTCTGGCTTTAAAAATGACGATAAGCTCTTACAACGTTTCATCCTTCATCATCATCATCTTTACAATCCTTTTTTGCATTCAAAAGTAGCCTATGTCCTTTGTCAGGTTCTAGACTATCTGTGTACCAAATTTCATTTAGATCGGTACGGTAGTTTTGGTGTGAAAGAGCGACAGACAAACAGAGTTACTTTAGCATTTATAATATTAGTAAAGATAAGGATAATTTGACATTCGCACAGATAGCGTATTGCTATGTGGTAGTGGCTACGAATACTACCTACTTTAATATTGCTCGTAGATATTTTAAGAGAAGACGAGTGGATCAACGCCATTCGATTCCGTCTCGTCAACAATTATATTCCCAAGTAGAATTGACATCATGCGTAATATCTGCCTCCTCCTTCCATCCTTTCATTCTTGATAAAGCTTTTGTAATATGTACAAGAGTACGTATTGCGTCAACACCAAGTAATGGGGAGTCCTTCAGAGGACTTCATTAACAGGATAAATTTTATGCAATTATCACATTACTGAGGTTGTAATTTGTATTTTAAATTGATATCCACCATGACAAGGATTTTTTTTGGTCCATTATTGCATATAACTATAATTTCCTTGAGATGACAGATGATATGAACGATCCGGAATTAACTGCGCATCGAGGGTTTTTTTATAGGTGTTAGCTACAGGTTTTAATAGCTTTGCCCGAACTATGAGTTCAAGCTGAGGGTTCTCAACAGGGAACACTAAATAGCACATTAAATAGCCTCTCCAGATTCAGATGAATAACAGTGGAGGGAATATTTGAAGCGATATGCACAACCGAACCTTCCTTTTTTTTGGCGGCGGGCTACGGTACGTCAAATCCCGCTAATCCGTCCGGGGCGACAAGAAAAGCGGCGCAAAACCCCGTAGGCCCGCCCTACAACATACCCCTCGAAGCCGTACGGGTGGATCACTGGGACGCGTTCTTTTCTTCAGTGACCAGCCGAACCTTCCTAAGGATGCCTCGTTTAAAGCCGAAACACGTTTCGAATTCAAATTCTGCAGAAGGCGCAAATTATTTTTTTTGAGGCTACTCTCCACATAGAAGTAATAAGATTATCTAATATTCTAATCCAACTTGAACCTATTTTGTATAGCTTCCTTTTTGACGTACATACATACACATATATATTATCATGCCATATCCCTTGCAGGGTAGGCAGAGAGAATAGAGTGCCAGAGAACTCTATCTTGGCATACTTCACTCGCTTCCACAACATTCATAATTCTCTTCATACACGCTCGCCGGTTTCGGAGACTTTTGACCCGACCTTCCTTCAGTACGTGACCGATCTAGTCTAGGTAGATTAGTCTCGATAGGATCGCTATATCAATTAATCGTTGGGAAATTATTATTTACCTGCTTTTCCTCCATTTTAAAATAACTCGTGTTGTTATTACGTTGCTATGACGTTATGTAACATAATAATATATCATACAATATATTTTATGATTAACTTATTTTAATATGGACGAGCTTGATTGAATCAAATTAGAATATTCATCATCAGAATGATGATAATGAACATGAACCAATGTGATTGATGTTATGTTAATTTAGAAATTAATTATTTTTATAATCATTAGCTCTTATGTTTACGCGAGTGCTACACATTTGAAATAAAAATACTTTTACGAATTCTATCGCGTTTGTATTTGATTTTTAATTTCCCCACGTTTGATTAATACAACGTATTAAAAAAAAAAATGTGGGTCAAAATTTGATATCTTATAGGATAGATGTAAAATTTCTGTAATAACAATGATATATTGGACGTAAGACACCTTAGTCCTCCCGTGACTATGATCACTGTAAAGTGTTCGAAACGTCGGGCAATTAAAAATCAAATACAAACGCGATAGAATTCGTAAAAGTAGTTTTATTTCAAATCATTAGGCTCTTATCCCAATTAGTTGGGGTCGAGGCAATATACAACTCTCTTCCATCGTAGATATTTTAAACATTGTTTAGTGTTAAAATTTGTTTAGTGTTAGGATCACGCTGTTCACAGTTTTCTGCCTACAGCCGCGGATCGGTCCGTCCGGGGTACCACACTCTCGCAGAAGTTCGACGTCTGAGTAATGGCCATGTGCTATTGTGCTTCGTTCGGTGAGCGAGAGAGCCGAAAGTCTAACTGAGTGGGTTTGGGGTTTGTATTGACCTAGCTATACCCTTAGTATTGCAAAGGTCCATGGCCGGCAGTGACTTATCATCAGGTGTTCTGCATGCTCGTTTACCACCATAAGTAATAAAAAAAACCGTTATTGGCAATAGTTTTATGACTGGCCGCCTGCTCACGTCTCTCCTTGGGAATGTAATCGTTGATTAAAAGATATCAGATAGAGTTGACCCAGGTTGATTTTAAACTCATAATCGTCTTTTACGACACCCACGAGCAATGTAAGGGTTGCTAGTATTCGTAGTCACTACCAAACAGTCATTAATTATTATTATAATCATGTTACCAAATCTTATATTATTTTGATTGAATATTTTTTAGTATATAATTAGTTTTAAATTTATGATCGTTAATGAAATAGAATTAATTTTAAAAGAAAACAGATCTCACGTTAATTTGCATGTATATCTGTAAGGTCATCAAAACAACGGGCCAAATGCTATATAAAACATAAAAATTGTTTTATTTCACACATCAATTTGTCACGTTACCTAAAATTTTAATGTAGAATACTAATTAAATAATGAATGAATAATTAAGTCAGCAACAAGATAAAAATATTGATTCGTTGTCCATTTTTAAGGGTAAATTTTGGGACAATGGACTAAATGACAAATGGACCTTTGCCATAGCTAGGCCGCTGCCTACCAATACAAACACGGAACCCACCCTAGTTGGCCTTCTGGCTCTCTCGCTCACCGAACGAAGCGCAATAAAACATTGCCATTACTCAGACGTCGATCTTCTGCGAGAGTGTGGTACTATCCCGGACGGACCGGTTCGCGGCTGTAGACAGAAAACTGTCAACAGCGTGATCCTACCACTATTAAAGTGACTAATATTACAATAATTAAGTTATTAATATTATATTGCGAGATTTATTACCAGTTGAATATTTTAAATATAATAATAAGTGCACACAATTCACAACTCTCACTGATTGAACTAAAATAACAAACAAACGAAAATTGACTTTCACTGGCAAACAGTGAACGTATTTTACTTGACAGTCACGCACATATTTCATACATTTAATTGATTCGAGGAGAGGGTACTCCTCAGGGGTATTCCGTCGGGCCAACCACTGACGTCAAGTCACTCTGCTCCGGTGGTTGGCCCAACGACGAAGGCGACGTCACGGGTGGGTTACGGGTGTGCATGCTTACGCCCCTCTGTCACCCCGGACGGAGTGGTGCGAGGAGTGTGCCGACCGTAACCCGCCCCCCGAAAAAAAAAAAAAAAAAAATACATTTAATTGATATCTAAAGAAGTTAGTTTAAAAGATATTTCATCTTAAATTATGTCATAATATCCTTACTAATATTATAAATGCGAAAGTAACTCTATCTGTCTGTCGCTCTATCACGCCAAAACTACTGAACCGATCTAAATGGAATTTGATACACAGATAGTCTAGGGCCTGATAAAAGACATAGGCTACTTTTTAATGCAAAAAAAGTTTTGTAAAGGGGGATGAAAAGTTGTAAGGAAGTATCGTCATTTTAAAGTCAGAAGCTTGAAACTTATTTTTAGGCTATTGATTAGATATAAATAAATATGACATTAACATTTTGTAAAAAAATTACCCTTAAGGGGTAAAATAAAAATAGGGAACGAAAAACTTTAGGAAAGTAGCCTTTTACGCGAGCGAAGCCGTGGGCAGAACGTAGTTTAGATATATTTATATCTATGTGATAATGAAGCTAGAATCCAATTGAGCATCCCCTTTCCTGTCCATGGGTAAACGACGACTAAGGCATATAATGTACAAATAATTTCTATGCAAGAGAAAGAGAGTACAAGCCGTATGACTAGCGTGGTGTAGTAGGTCAGTTCTCCTCCTATTGTGGAGGGTCCCAGACAGTAGATTCAACAGTTGAGACGTCCCAACTGTTGGACATACTGTCTAGGGCCATACATATATGGGGCATATACGTATATGCGCGGAAATGACTTAGATATTTCATATCTATCTCGTAGTAGAACCACGCTATTGATAGGTTGTCTGCAGTTGTAAATGGGTCGGCGCGTCCAGAGCAGTACCTCTATCAAAAAATTTAACTTTGAGTAGAAGCAATTTCTTACTGCACTTTATTCGTCGTCGAGTTGTATTCTTACTCCATCCTCATACAGAAATATTGTGGATAATTAAAAAGATACTGATCAGATCAATTTTAATTCAGACTACATAAGAAGCACTAGCTTTAAAAAGAAAAAGAATTGACTCATTCAAATCAGTTCATCTAGAAAAAACTTCTGAGGCAACACCCATAAAAAATTAAACCGAATCGAAAACCTCTACCTATTTTACATACATACGTATATACATATCATCACGCCATATCCCTTGCAAGGTAGGAAGAGAGATCAGAGTGCCAGAGAACTCTATCTTTGCATACTTCACTCGCTTCCTCAACATTCATAATTCTCGTCACACACGCTCACCGGTTTCGGAGAATCTTGACTCCACCTTCCTTCAGTACTTGACCAATCTGGTCTAGGTAGGTTAGTGTCGGTTTCCCCCGGTATCTACATCCTTCTTCAAAAAAAAAAAAATTATAATAACATAGACAAAATATAAATAGACAAACCCACTGAGTTTCTTGCCGGATCTTCTCAGTAGCGGTCTCATTCCGATCCGGTGGTAGTTTATTAGATTAACTTTAAATGTAAAAAAAATGACAATATGTAAGTGCCCTCGCAGGGTTTATGCATAATAAATGTTTTGAATTTGAATTTGAATTTGAACTTCTTTCGCATTGTATATCTTCTTAACCAGACGTTCGTTCGGCATTCTTTCGACATGTCCGAACCATATCTACCTATTTTGTGTTAAAAAATAAAGTCTCGAAGCTATAAAATAATAATTCAAAGACAACACCTACTCTCACTTATACTAACACTATCTACATACACTTGGCATAAATACAAGTGTAAAATAATATTCAAATATTTATACTATAAACACAACCGAATATTAGAAAGTCGATAGCATTGGTATGTTATTAATATGCACACAAACACATGTAAAATAAACTCACACATAGATATGTGTTTGACCTTTCATTGGAGATTGTGAAAGCAACTCTAGTGGTTATTAAGTATTAAATAATGTTTGATTTAGTATACTCATCTTATAAGGTAATAACTTAAATAATTATGAAAATTAAAGTTTGCAGTTTCATTAGTTAATTGGCTAATTAACTTGAACATAACGAGATTTCATCATCATCATCATCACAGCCCATATATGTCCCACTGTTGGGCTCGGGCCTCCTCCGTAATGGGATTGAAATTAACCTACTATACCACGCTGGTCAGACGTGTTGGTATAGGGTTTTGTATCGAGTTTTCCTTCTCTTGCATTGATGTTATATGTGATTTTATATCCCTTAGTCGTCTCCTACGATCACCCATAGGGAAGATAGGTGGTGAATTGTATTTTTACTCCATCACCACACGGATAGACGAGGTTTGCTAATCAAAAATTTTAACTATTTCTATGGTGATATGAGTTGTGAATATAAAGCACCATGACAATAAGTGGCGATTTACAGGGAAACTTTAACGCCAATTGCAATAGACAAACCACAGCAATGATGATTTTATCTTATTTTAATGCAGGCCTAATGTGAAAATTATACCCATGAATAGAAAAGTTTAAGCTAAATCGTTGTGTGGTAGCCTTACTGCGCTCGTAGATGTCGTAAAAGACGACTAAGAGCTTTATATCGACCTCTGCCATTACCATCTGGCGATTGGTCAACAATTACATTCCTAAGGAGGATGGACGTCAGGCAGACCAGGCCGGTCATAAAACTATCGCCAATAACTTTTGCAATATGTAGGAACAGGAGTATATATTGCATCGACCCCAAGTAATTGGGATGAGAGCAGGAGAATAATGATGAAGATAAATTGAAAAGTTTAAGAGCAAATAAAGATGAATAGAATTTTACTTGTATATTAATTTTTCTTAGCGATTTTATTGTCATTCAATAATATATATAGCTTATTCGCTTGTAAGTAAAAGCAAAATAAAATTTTTCTTCTCATGCAGAGATCGTGCGAAAAATTAAGAATACTAAGCAGTATATTATCGAACAACTATCTACATAAACCTGTCTAACGAGTTTAAATTAATAGTGCAATTTACGTATGTTCTACAAAATGAACATGGCTAATTTTCTCACATAACTTATACGACCTGAAACTTATAAAAATAATAATTCGACTGCACAGATGGCGTTGTGGATAAGATATAATTATACCGATCTTTCGTGCCAGTGTCGTGGGTTCGATTCCTATACAGGACAATACTTTGTGCGATCTTCAAAATACTGTTCTGAGTCTGGTTGTAATTTGTCTGCGTTAATTGCATGTTTGTAAAGTCCCCCGCAATACAAGAATTATTTACTTAGAGCAGGGCAGCTTTAAAAAAAAAAATATCAGTTGATTAACTAAAACATTTATGAACTAACCTTTATACAAATGCACACTCTGCTGTTTATTTAACTATATGGTGGATATTATTTAAAATAATTTGCAAACTGTGAAGGAAATTTCTCGAGTTTGTGTTAAAATTTGTCAATACTAGGTAGGTCAGTTGTAAAGAAACATTTTATTGCCTTGCAAAACCATAAAACAGACATAAGAAAACAACATCTTATAATAAACCCAAAAATATTTTGAACATAACGTTTGAATATATTATAATGTAGAATTATCTAGTACTAAAATAGGGTAGTATTTTTTTTTACATTAAAACCCGCTCTAAAAAATAATCCTAGAGTTTTAGAAGCATACAATTCCCTTCATCTATCAACTTATTAACGTCCACTGTTAAACAAGGAGTCATAATAGGTCACATTAGGCAGGTAAATTGACAATCGCAATTGGAGCAAAAAATAAGGAACAGCAACACATTCTTTCCCTATCGTGACGGAACAAGAATACAATTCACTAATTCTTTTTTGCCTATGGCTATCGTAAAAGACAACTAATTTATATAACGCTAAAAACATCAATAATAAAAAAGAAAAACTTGAATTATAACCTTTTATTAAATCATCTGACCTGCATTATGCAGTACGTCAATTTCCCTGCTATTCAAGATCGAAGCTCTATCAGCAGTAGAATGTATATAAGTTGAGTTAATGCTTATGAAGATTTTTTATATTTAGCCAATGTACGGACATCAAAGTATTTATACTACATGCTTCATTATAAAGACATGCTTAGAACTTATTTATAACGTATTATAAATAATATTTCAGTTTTAGCTATAGACCGAGCGAGCATGAAACATCTCCATTTCAACTTAAGCAGAAATATCGATTCATACATGTTAAATTCAAAATTTATAATTTTGTAAAAAAACATCTATATTTTCCAATAATAATGTCTACAAGTTCCATAAAAAGAAAATAAAAACTACTAATAAAAATTTACTAATAAAATTTCATACACTAATAAAAAGTTACGAATACTAACCATATCATGGCGAACCAATAAGGCAGTCTAATAAAGACAAAGCATATAAACTTTACGTAGCTTATAGACCGATAAATACAAGATTGTAAGTGTTTCACAGACTATATTATTAACGGTAGCAGAAGTAGGCTGCAACAAGTATATGATTATCATCCACAAGCTTGCTATAACAGTCTATTGAGGTCAACCAGCTTACTCTTACCGATTGATTGGTGATTGCCGTCGTTTACGAATCAATCTGTGTTTGTAACTTAATTTAAAACAACACTCTGTACCAATGAATAATTCTTTGTTTTATATCTATATATTAGAGATATTGACTGCTTTTTTTTATTGCGTATAGAGTCAAACGATCATGCAGCACACCTGATGGTAAGTATCACTACCGGCCATGGAACTTTGCAATACCAAAGGTATAGCTAGGCTGCTGTCTACCATTACAAACCCCAAACCCACCCAGTTGAGCTGCCGGCCTTCTCGCTCACCGAATGAAGCGCAATAGCATATTGCTGTTAATCAGACGTCGATCTTCTGCGAGAGTGTGGTACTACCCCGGGCGGACCAGCCCGCGGCTGTAAACAGAGAACTTTCAACCTGTACTACCACTAATAAACACTTTTTATGATATTTGTATAAAATAGGCTTAAAACTATAAATATTTTTGAAAATGATATAAAATTTCTTTGACAGCAAGCATTTCAATTTTATTAATTAGACAGAGAGAGCAATACAAACAAGGTGACGTAAAATGACTTAAATAATTTTAGTAAACTAGGTCGAAATAAAACCTTAGATAAACAGGAAAATATTAAGGTTAAAACTCAAAATATATTTTTTTTTAAATAATTAATATTAATTTTACTATCTCGTACAAATTAAAATTGTACTAATTAATAAAGATAACTAAACATGCGACTTACTATTTGCATTTCAATAAGAAGATTATTATTAATTAATTACAAAAAAAAAACAATTTATTTTGTTGTAATTCACCTTGGCAACAACAATTCGTTTATGTTTAAAATATACTTTCCATATAAATAATGCATATGTTAACATTAATTTTTAACTTACCGTAGACAAAGTTTATTATTTATTAGTAACTAACTGGCAAGTTTGTAAGTTAGTAACAGTATCCATCCGGGGCAGCAAAAGAGGCGGCGCGCAACCCCATGGACCCACCCTCCCAAACACCTCTTTTCGCCGTGCGAGCGGGCCACCGGTACCCGATCTTTATCTTCGGTGGCCCGCCCGGCGGTTTACCCTTACGGGTTCCTCTCGTGTCGACGCCCCGACAGCTTTCGCCATCGGGGCGTCGCCCTCACGCGGTGGCCTCACGTCGGGTGACCGGACAATTCCCCGGTCCGATCACCCGAAGCCTCGGTTAGGGTGGCATCAGGCGCAGGTATTCGCGCCTGCGCCGCCCCGGCCGCTGACGGCGGCCCGGATCACGGGAATTGGGCAGTTGCCCCCATGAGAGATCAAATGTAGCAAAGCGACCAAAGTGCGATCATTTGACCGTTTTTAAAATCGCTTTTTAAAATTGAGCCCTAGTCATAGCTGGCGACGCCCTTGGTAACAGTAGTTAAAAATTAACGAGTGATAGTTACGATATAATCGAAAATCGTACCGCAATGCGGGTTAGGGCGTCCCCCGGAGGCGACGCGTACCGACCCGCCCCCGTCGGTACGAACATCGGCAGTTGCGGCGATGGGGGCCGCCACCCATCACGCCTTGCCCAGTTAGGCGAGTCGAGGAGAACGGAGTGCCGGGTGGGCACGTTGAATGTAAGAGGTTGTGTGGAAGGTAAGTTGCACGAGCTGATATCCGTCATGGCGGACAAACAGCTAGACGTGCTCTGTGTAACAGAGACCAAGCGAAGGGGCAGCGACGCCTGCGATCTTCCTGGTGGCGGGATGGCTCTGTGGTCTGGTGTACCACAGAGCGATCGAGCCAGCATGGGGGTAGGAGTGCTGTTGTCCTCTCGCTTGGCCTCAGGTGTGAAGGATTACGGAATGTATGATCCCAGACTTCTCTGGGTCCGTATAAAACTAGGTGTCACCAAGGTATTCATGGTTGTAGCATATGCTCCCGTAGGATCCTCGGTGGCATCAGACCTAGAGAAGTTTTGGGACAATGTTAGGGAAGTTCTGGATATGGCAGAAACCAGTGAACGCGTGATTGTATGCGGAGATTTGAACGGATGGGTGGGGACCAAGCGTCCCGACTATGAGGACGTACTTGGTCCATTTGGTGATAAGAGAGTGAACGACGCAGGTAGGCTCATAGCGGATGTATGCATGGAGAGAAACCTTATTGTGTCAAACACATTTTTCCAACATAAGGACATCCATATGTATACATGGAGAAGGAATGAACAGAAAAGCATAATAGATTTAATTTTGGTAGACAGTCGCCTCCGAAGCAAAATATTGGACGCAAGAGCCTACAGGGGCCCCACAGTCGACACGGACCACTATCTCGTTATTGCGAGATTTAGTGGTCTGTTCAGAAAGTGGAGGCACTGGCGAGAGCGTGTCCACTTCGGAGGGCTTGAAAGAATAAAGGTTGAAAGGTTGCAAGAAGAGTGTGTAAGAGAAAAGTATGCAGAGGGTGTCCGAGAACGGCTGACGATGGCAAGCCAGCCGCAATCGGACATTGAAGAATGCTGGAGAGTATTGAAAGAGAGTATGGTAGATACAGCGAAAGAAGTATGTGGAAGTTCAAAGAAGCATAGAAAAACAAATGGTGATGCATGGTGGGATGCGGAAGTGGCAGCTTCCGTAGAGCAAAAGAAGAAAGCGTGGCTGGACTATGTCTCTTCTTTGAATCTGAATGACAGTATGACTGAACAGAAGAAAGAAATATATCGGCAATGTAAGAATGACACCAAGGCCTTAGTGAAAGAGAAACGTGATAGAGCAAGTATGAGTGCAGAAGATAGGCTGACTAAAAACTTCGAGGGTAACACCAAACTCTTTTGGAGGGAGGTGAAGAAGTCTCGGGGTGGTTGGTCAGCCTTCAGAATGAATAAAATAAGGTCTAAAGGTGGAGACATTCTTACACAAACACAAGACGTGTTAAGCCGATGGAGTGAATATTTTGGCGATATGTATGCGGATGCTACGGTTGGCGCCGGTGTTGGATGTGGTTTAGTAGATCAACATTCGACAACGGCGTCCTCCGATGGCATCAGTATGGATGAAGTTGAATGGGCGATAAGAAGTTTGAAAAATGGTAAGGCAGCGGGCATTGATATGGTGTCTGCCGAGATGATCAAGCTTGGTGGCTCTTGTGTCTGGGAGGCGTTCCTGTTGCTCCTCAATTTATGTTGGAGCTCGGGAATGGTTCCCAGGGACTGGAATGGCGCAGTCATCGTGCCTTTGTTTAAAAACAAGGGTTCACGTTATGACTGCGCAAATTACAGAGCCATAAGCTTGACCAGTTTGGCAGCAAAAGTGTATGGAAAAATTATTGAAAGGAGAATGAGGATGGTGTCCGATGGTTTACTGTGTGAGACACAAGGAGGTTTCAGGAGTGGAAGGGGATGCATGGACCAAGTGTTCTCTCTGCGCATCATTGTGGAGAAGCATCTGGCTCTAGGTCAGAGGGTTTTCTGCAGTTTTGTGGATCTGGAGAGAGCATTTGACACGGTTGTACGAAAGGAACTTTGGGACATTTTACCGGAGTATGGTATTAACGGTAAACTGCTACAGGCTGTGCAGTCCAGTTACATGGGCTGTAGAGCCTGTGTGCGGCTGGATGATGGAATGTCGCCTTGGTTTGACGTCAATATCGGCGTTAAGCAGGGGTGCGTTCTGTCAGCCAGGCTGTTTATCATATATCTGGATAAATGTCTCCAAAGGTTGAACGATATGAATGTGGGAGTCCAGATGGGCGACTCAGTGGTCACTGCTCTGCTTTATGCAGATGATGCAGTCCTGCTGGCACAGTCAGCGATTGACCTGCAGACCCTAGTCGACACAATGACAGAAGATTGTAAGAAAAGGGGTCTACGCGTGAATGTGAGCAAAACCAAAATAATGGTCTTTGAAAGAGATAAAACCAGAACAGATGTAAGAGTAACAATAGGTAATGATGTACTAGAGCAAGTGGATGAATTTGTATATCTTGGATGTGGATTTAGCCGAGATGGAAGGTACACCACTGATATAGAGCGAAGAGTGAATGCGGGAAATAGAGTGAACGGAGCGTTGGGGCAACTTCTCGGCAGCCACCACCTCAGCCAGAAGGCACGTGTAGCAATACATAACGCAGTGCTTGTCCCAACATTACTGTATGGAAGCGAGAGTTGGGTATGCAGAAAAGAGTATGATAGTAAAATTAATGCGGTCGAAATGCGATCTCTGCGGAAAATCTGTGGAGTTAGGCTGACCGACCGCATTCGTAACGACGACGTAAGAGAGCGAGTAGGTATGAAAGAGAGTATTGGTGTAAAGATGCGAAAGGGAATGCTCCGATGGTTCGGACATGTGGAAAGAATGCCGAACGAACGCCTGGTTAAGAAGATATACAATGCGAAAGTGGAAGGATGTAGGTACCGAGGGAGACCGAGACTAACCTACCTAGACCAGATCGGTCATGTACTGAAGGAAGGTGGAGTCAAGAGTCTCCGAAACCGGCGAGCGTGTATGAAGAGAATTATGAATGTTGAGGAAGCGAGTGAAGTATGCAGAGATAGAGTTCTCTGGCACTCTGTTCTCTCTGCCTACCCTGTAAGGGATATGGCGTGATGATATGTATGTGTATGTATGTAGTTACGATATTTAAAATGAGCTGGTAAAACGCTTATCCATGTGTTTACGAAAGAATTCAATGATCACAGAAGATGATTAAAGGTTACAAGTAAATAATATAACAGCAAGAAGAGAAAACCAACCTAACTGATCAGTATGTTGTGGTAGGTCACGGTCTGGAGATAGAGTAAAAATACAATTCGCCACCGCAATGCCTGCCCATAGGTGTCGTATAAGACAAGTTAACATATTACAAGAGATGAAAAACTTGTATTAAAACCATTTGACCAGAGTAGGTCAATTTCTCTTCCGCTGTGGCGTAGGCTCGACCACTGTGCCACCGAAGTCAAAAATCGGGTACCGGTGGCCCGCTCGCACGGCGAAGAGAGAGGATTTTTCGGTGGGTCTATGGGGTCACGCGCCACCTTTCCGTCACCCCGGACCGATTCGGCGGGGCGAGACGCATCCATAGCCCACCAATAAAAAAAAAAGGCTTGACCACTGTGGAAAGAAAGAAAGAAAGAAAAACATTTATTTTGTTCTCGTTAAAAACTAATGAAAATAAACATAACTAAAGAAAACAACTTCTGGTATAAAATGACATTAACGAGAAACAAAAAAGGCTATTGGCTCAGCTTTGGCTATTTTATTTTATAAAATAGCGCTGATATTCTGCCAACACCTAGTATGGAACATATATCAGCTAAGATTATAAAGACAGTTATTAAAATGTCTCTTATTAAAGTATCTCTAAGTATTTATCTATTCACAACATTTAATACTTTTGTTAATAAAGATATTATCATCACCAAAGATAAAATACAAATTTTGTAGTGTTAGGACTACATTCTCGCAGAAAATCGACTTCTGAGCAGTGGCAAGCGAGAAAGCCGGCAGCCCAACTTTCTGGGAGAGTTTGGATTGATTGGCGACGGTATAGTTGTATATTTAGTACGGCAAAGGTCCATGAGCGGCAGTAACACTTACCATCAAGTGTGCTGTTTAATCGTTTGCCCACATTAGCAATAAAAAAGTTACACAAGTAATATTTGCAATAATTTTTACATATAAACACACATTATACGGCTAAATCAACATATAAAAAAAACCAACAAGGCTTAGATCAAATTTTTTTATCTATACTAATTTCTAATCTAATAATAAATGGATTTTTTTAAGTAAAATCTTTAACTGAATCATTCGACAATCTTTAAAATGTATTTCGAGAAAATAATTTTACGATCATACAACATTAATATTCAACACTTATTTTTTAGAATGTAAATTACATTTGTGGTGAAATTTCAATTTCTAATTATTCTGGTTTCAAACGACAATTCGTTCGAAGTCGTATAATTTTATAATCATAAGATTTTTAAACATAGCTATAAATAAAATAAATTAATTATTAAATTGAGTTATATTCATCGTAACTATGCACCAATACTTATGCTTAATTGCGACTTTAACTGATCTTAGAAACATTTTCATGAATTATGTTATGTTATAAATTTTTAAACACAATATATCCTTTTTATACATATTTTTTTATTTTAAATTTATTAAATCAATTTAGAAATCTTTACATGTGGTGAGTAAGAATACAAATCACCACTACCTATCTTATCAGTGGGTGATCGTTAGGGACGACTAAGGGATATAAAATGCATATAACATCTATGCAAGAGAAGGAAAACTTGAAACTAAACCCTATACCAACGTCTGAAAAGTATTGCATATTAGGTCAATAACTTTTATTGTAGTACAATATCTGCTTTGTGTTTGATCTCCTAAACAAATATTATTTTTGTAAAGATTTCTTCATATCATCTATCCAACAATAATTTGATTATTAGTAATTAGAATTGCACTTGATAATATAATTTAAAATAATAAATGCGTAGTTTTTTTTTGCGTGGTGGTAAAATATTTACGTTATAGTTTTGCTCTACTATTTTCATAACTACAGAAACAAATTTTAATATTATTTAGCTGTGTGGTACCGGTTACGAATACTACCAACCCTTACTTTGCTCGTGGATGTCGTAAAAGACGACTAAGACACTTATAACGACTTGGGCCAACTCTATCTGATGCCATTTGGTCAACAATTACATTCCCAAGGAGGGTTGCCGTCTGGCAGGCGGCCGGTACATAAAACTATTGTCAATCACTTTTACAATATGTACTATGAAAAAAGAGTACATATTGTATCGACCTCAAGTAATTTGGATAAGAGTAAAAGAGTGATGAATATAATTTAAAGTACGAAATCATAGCCTAATAAACCAATATCCAACTAAACTTTTTTTTAAATTTTCTCAATAATAACACTTTTTTTTTTATTAAAACTTATCTTTACTTTCACTTTTATTTATTATTATTTAACATTGAATTTTGCTCAGTTTATTTCGGAACGTACATAATTAATTTTGTTAAAGGGCAAGAGTCATTTTTTTTTTTTTTTTTTTTTTTTTTTTTTTTTTTTTTTTTTTTTTTTTTTTTTGGTAGGCTATGGCCCGGTCACACGTCGCCTCCTTGCCTTCCGTGGCCAGCCCGGCGGGTTACCCTTTCGGGTACCATCCCCCGTCAACGCCCCAGCTAACTGCCGGGGCGTCGCCCTCACGCGGTCAGCCTCTCTGCGGGTGAAGGACTATTCCCCGGTCCAGTCACCCGCGGCCTCGGCTAGGGCGGCATTAGGCGCAGATACTCGCGCCTCCGCCGCCCCAGGCGCCGGCGACGGAGCGTCTCACCGAAGAGGATTTCCTCTCGGAGTCGCCCCGCCGCCTCCTTCCGCGAGACAACTGTCTCGCAGAAGGCGGCGACTGCGTCCCAGTTCCTGACGCTGTCGAGCATCGCCTTAGCGATGGTCGGCAGCGCCAGGTCGGCACCGATGATCGCGACGAGTTCACGGCGCTGCTCTGCCCAGGCCACACAGACCTCGAGCGTGTGCTGCGCCGTGTCCTCGTCGCAATCGCAGTGGTGGCAGGACGGTGTACTTTCCCTCCTCACTACCGTGTGCAGGTACTTGCCGAAGCAACCATGCCCCGTCAAGACCTGCACCAGTCGGAAGGAAAGGACCCCGTGCTGTCGACCCAACCACTCCATCAGCACTGGCCGGAAGGCCTCGATGGTCCGAACACCGAACCGAGGCCTTTCCAGCCGGATTGCCCAACGAGCAATAACGTCACGGCGGGCGTCGCCCCGCCAAGCGGCCATCTCACTAAGCGAGACGGTGCCGCCCCCTGCCCGCGTCGCTGACACCCGCCGGTACAGTCCGGCGAGCATTTCCGCCTCCAAGTCCCACGGAGGTGTTCCGGCCAACAGGCATGCTGCCTCCGTCGCCACCGTGCGGTATCCGCGTATGGCCCTGACCGCCATTGCCCGCTGTGGTCGCCATAGTAGAGCCCTAAGTCGGACGGTCAGGGACCCCGCCCACACGGGTGCGCCGTACAGGGCCATCGACCGGACCACCCCCGCGTACAGCAGTCGGCACGTAGCGCTGGGTCCGCCTATATTCGGCATAAGCCAGGATAGGGCGGACGCCGCGCCGACAAGCCGTGGAGCAAGCCGACGGAAATGCTCCCGGAACCACCATCGCCCGTCGAGCACCAGGCCCAAGTACCTCATATGGGCCCGGATGCTGATGGGAACCGAATTGACGGTGATCGAGGCGTCGGTGGGTGGACTGGTGCGGGGCCCATGGAATAATAAGGCCTCCGTCTTATCCAGGGCCACCCTTAGCCCCAGCGCCTCGATCCGCCTGACAATCTCCTCGGTGAAGGGCAAGAGTCATGACATTAGTCAATTTATTTATGATCGACCTTGAAAGTTAACTGAATTGAGAGTACGAGATGGGTACAAGAGTTATCGTATACATATATTAAAATTAATTAATTATCTATTTAAGGGTAAGACCTTCTGTCAACTTTGCTTTACACTTGTCCTTTTTTTGGTAGGCTAGGATGTGGGCACACCTTGGCCATTCCGTCCGAGGCGACAACCGGTGTACAGTCCCATAACACACCATGTTCCCTCCACATCAGCTTTGATAGCCACAGGTACCGATGTTTTCCCTTTAGGGTATAATCGGGCGTTGCTGGTGACTCGCCATCATGCGATTAGACTCTTTGCGGGTGGTTGACTAGTCTACTCTCCAGTCCATACACTAATAATCTGTGATGTTTACTCATGTATTATACATTTAAATAAAACTATTTTAAAATAACTGATATTGTTTGAAAAATATGTCGATTTTTTTAATTGTCCTAAGTTTCGAACACTTTTCAACGTTCATAGTCACGGAAGGCTAGCTCTTCCGTAAGCATAAATGCAAAAAGGTTCTTCCATTGTCTTACTTAGGTAAATCCCTCCCTATTATTATTACTTAATACATTTTGCTAGTAAGTTATTTTATTTTTTATATACGATATAAATTAAAGAAAGTATCTAAAGATCAGCTTATCTACATCCATTATTAAACATAGGCCTCCCAAGAGAGGTGATGCCATAATCGCTGATCTACGCAGGTGGGATGATCACGGCTAAGAATTAATAGCAATTCATTCCATAAGTTTCAAAAGTATATATACTACACATTCTTCTAGTAATTCATCAACCAGTTTTTACAACAAATTAAAGAGTGATAACACATTACCATCTTACCTCATCACCATAAGGAATAGAGATGTTACCAAAAAAATAATAAATAGTATCATCATCATTATCTGAGATCAAATATGTATGTCCCACTGGACTTGCACCTACTTGATAATAATAGAGAAAATTACCCACTATACCACGTTTAGACGGGTTAGTGCAAGGTTTTCTCCTTTTTTTGCATAGGTTTTATCCGTATATCCTTTAGTCGTTTTTTATTATACCAACGTGCAAGCAAAGGGGCTGGTGAACTCTATTCTTACTTAATCACCACACAAAAATATAAATACTAACATTATTTATTTTTCTTATGACTTAATTAAAATTTTATCACTTAATTTGGTTAATTGGAAATGTAATTATGAGGTTTTTTTTTATGTTTTTATGATCATTCATATACTTTCAAAACTGCAGTTAATTATTGATAGCAGTTATATGATACTTGCCAGTAATCCATTCTACCAACGTATTTCGTTCACTCTTGTTGTGTTGTGAAATTTGACATATATAGAGACGTAACTATTTTACTAATAATACTAAAATGATGACTGAATTAGAATATCATCCGCAATCATCCTTTATTTCTTGTGGATGATTATGCGCTGACTGCCATCGCCGACCCTTAGACCAAGTGGTATGACAATGACATTAGTTACTCTTACATGATAATAGTTGCTGAAATAAACCCTAGCGAACTTTTTCTTCAAATCGAGATCCATTTTTAGAGTACAAGGATGATTTCTTCTATTAAAACTTTCGCTGAGGACTAGTACTAAACTCATTACAAAAAAAAAATCTATCCATGGTATTGCCCACCGTTTGAAATGAGTTTCAATTTGGTTTGTAAGGCCTGACTTTTGCTGGTGATTTTAAATTTTAGCTCAACGAACATAATAAAATTAAAATTCGAATAAAAATACAAAACATTATAATGTGAAATTATAAAATAATATTGAGTGAAAATAAAAAAAAAGATCCGAAATAAGGAAGCCAATTTGTATGTAATAACATGATTATTTTTTTAATGTATTTTTTTTTTATATATATAAAAGTGAAGGCAGTTTTGTAAAAGTGGTCTTTGATATAATTGCGTTACGTATTCACTAAATAAATGCGTAGTTTTTTGCGTGTTGGCAAAACATTCACGTTATGTTTTACTATTCTATTTTTATAACTATAGAAAGAAAATTTATTTATGGAAGCCGTAAAGCTGAATGCTGTGGATTTTTTTATATTTAGGGTATATATGATTCAATTTTAGCAACGAGCATCTGTAGGTTGACAGAAATTCAACAAACTATATACTGCGATAGCCCTAAACAAAATGGTAACCCTTGTGGAGGGGTCTAACCTCGGTGTCATATGTAAACCTTTGTAAATTCTGACTTAAAATGATGGAATATAAAATAAGTTTTAACTATCGCATTTGTGTTTGATTTTTAATTTGCCGACGTTTCAAACTCTTTACAACGTTCATGGTTGAAGGAGAACTGTACGCTGTAAAGTATTCGAAACGTCGGGAAATTCAAAATCAAACACAAACACAATATAATCCGTAAAAATAATTTTATTTCAAACGTGTAATGCTTGCGTAAAAATCAGAAATCATTAAGTTTTTTCTATTCCTGTGAGATAAAAATTTTCATTTCGAAAGGTGCTAAAATTTATTAAATTTATTTTTAGTATATTAGTTCAAGCTGTCTAATAGTCTCTGACGAGGCTTGCGGCAATTCTCAATATATTCCTATTAAAGAATGTTCACAAGCAGCTGGTTCTATAAAAACTCCAACACATATGATGAGTTCGCATCAATAGGCCGATGTGTAACGACATCCGAGCATCGCTACACCTCGCCAGCTGACCTACTGAGGTACAGGTTTCAATAAGGTTGAGTCCCATTTTAAGCGAGATAATTATGTATTAAATTAATCTTGAGATCTTCTCATATAACTCGGTATATGGCATCACTCTAATGCTCTTATCTCAATATATTAAACATTAGAACAGCATGTCTTCTTTTTATGATATTTTGTGAAAAAATAGTTGTTAGGCTGTGTGGTAGCTGCTAAGAATACTACCAACCCTTAATTTGTTCGTGGATGTCTCAAAAGACGACTAATAGATTTATATCACGGCCAACTGCCACCTGATGCCGTTTGGTCAACAATTACTTTCCCAAAGAAGGTTGACGTCAGGTAGGCGGTCTTAAAACTATTGCCTATAAGTTTTGCAATATGTACGAGTGAAGAGAGGGAAGACATATTAATTCGACCTTAAGTATTTGGGATATGACCAAGAGAATGATGACGTGAAAAAATAGTAAAGCATTCCTCATAATAATAAAACTAGTGTTAAGGAAAAGCACCAATGTCAGAACTCTTTAGGGAACTCCTTACATGAGTATAAACTGTTTGTTTAAAATATTCAAAGCCTTTGGTAGATGCTTCAATACCATTTAATTTACTATAGGTACTCTTTTTCAATACGTATATTTTTTCAATAATCCAACGACATATTAATTTATATACACTCGCTTAAACATCAGCAGTGAATTTTTTTTTTACCTTACCTTTTTTGCCCTTGGTGGCAAACAAGCAAGCAGCACACGTGATGGTAAGTGACACTACCGCTCATGGACCTTTGCAATACCAGGGCACAGCTAGGCCGCTGCCAACCGTGAAGAAAGAGCTCTTATTAAACCTCGTTTAAAAAAGGACATGTCATAGCACTCAGGCAACACGGCAGCAGATAGTTCATTCCAGATCTTGCACGTACGTAGTAGAAAAGATCGCTGAAAACGTACAGTAGATGTCCGTATCGTTTCCAGGTGAAATGGATGAACCCTGCTGCGGTGTCGAGTGGTACGGTGATAAAATAGTGACGGTGGTACCAAGTGAAATAGTTCCTCAGAGCACTCCCATGAAAGAGCCTGTAGAGTACACAGAGAGACCCAAAGTCTCTCCGGCTCCCCAATGACTCCAGTCTTTTCGTGAGAAAGACTACATTATGTATCGCTATTTCTCGACTTAGATAATCGCTTAAGCCATTCTGTGAAATCAATCTACGCTGTTACTGAGACCCTACATCGAATGTCTCAAGACGACGTTCCACTTTTTAATAGGTTTGTCTGTATTTATAAAATAGGAATGGCGCAGACCAAACAGTTAACTTGTTTTAACATAAATTAATGCCTTAAAAGAATCTAAGTAGACTTGTTTACTGTATAAAAATGCTGACCAACATTTAGATGATTTACTTATTTTTTAAGGCTATTTAAGGCCTCATGATGTCTCCACAGGAGTCTTTTTCTAAGATATGTTTTCGACATAGTAAAATATTCAGCCTCAGTTTGGTTTAATAGACATAAGAAGCGTAATTTGCTTTGCCTTGGCTTAATACATAAATTAAAACTATTCAAGAATTTTGAGTTGCATACACCAAGTCCAATATACTAACATCTTGTAATGATAAAAAATGTTTGTATATTACTCAAGTAAAAACCTAATTAAGAACATGGTGTTCACATTTGTTTTCTTTGCGCTCATGAGTGTAAAATTTTTGATGATGAAACGTGACACGAAAATTAGGGACGTTTTTGTCTCAGAAGAGGGAGAAAGCGATTAAGACCGATTGAGAGAGAGTGAGAAAGAGCATGAAGTTGGAGCGAGAGTAGGGTGCAAGCGAGTGAGAGAGAGAGAGAGACAGAGAGAGAAAGGGAGATCGAGAAAAAATATACGCTATTGGTTGATGTATATAAACGATATTTAAGAATTTGTTTGCCAAAGAAGTTTCACTTCTGACATGTGTACTTTGTACAATTCAATTTTTTTTTAACCTATATTATAGAATAAATCCTTGAATCGCCGATGACTTTATAAACATACAATTAATAGACACAAATAACAGCCAGACTCATAACTAACTATCATCCACGAGCAAAGTAAGGGTTGGTAGTATTCATAGCCGCTACCACACAGCAATTTAAGAGTAAGATGTATATGAGCTGAAAATAAAACAGATCAAGTTGATGATGAGAAATAATAATATAGCAGTAGTTTATATTTTTTTAAATTAGTATTAAACCTCTCACGGAAACATACACTCAATAATTGATACGAAAATAATTTTACCATATCCGTATTAACTAAATATGCGCAAATAAACGGTTTCCGGTAACAACAAATTAATTACGTTCAATAATTTCTACAAACGAAGGCTTTCGACAAATAGAACCTTAAAACCCACTTCCGTTATTTGACACTGGTTTGTTTTAAAGAATTTGCGCTTCCAAATTGTTTTATTTACTTTTTTTTAGTCATAGGTATTTTTTTTAAATTAATATTTTTTTATTTATTAATAAGAAATTAATGTTTGCATATGATGTGTTTACGACTCTTCAACATGCAAAACTATTGCACTAATCTTTCGAGGTCCCAAAATATGATAAAGTATCATTAAAATCCTGAACCTTTTTGGCGTGATTGATTAACAAACTATCGATTTCCACATTTATAGTACTTAGTTATATCCGACATAGCAGCTAATAACCGAGTGGAAGTAATAGACTCCTACGCAAAGTTCTCGAGTTCGATTCATTTTAGTAATGGTAGAGTAAAGTTACATTTAGTTGTAGAGCCACGCTGTAGTCAGTTTTATGTTTACAGCTTTTTTTTTTGTATATTGGACCATGGATGTGGTTGCGCCCTGACAGATCGGTTCGGGGCGACAGAAGAGGCAGCGCGCAACTCCATGGACCCACCCTGCAAACATCTCCCTTCGCCGTGCGAGCGGGCCACCAGTACCCAATCTTTGTCTTTGGTGGTTATGTTTACAGCCTCTCCGTCCAGGGTAGTACCACACTCTTGCAGAAAATCGACGTCTGAACAGTAACAATTTGATGTTGCAGTTCGTTAGATGAGTGAGCCGAAAGTGGGTATAGAAAGGTATATCGAGATTAAAAAGGATACCCTATGGATTGCAATCCAAGACTTCTACGTGGTAATATATATATTGACCGTCACATTAAGTCATCATTACATCTTTCACTATTTCAAAACATAAATATAATATCATCATCATCTCAGCTCATATATGTCCCACTATTAGGCTGGAGTCTCCTCCACAATGAAAGGGAAATTGATCTACTATATCACGCTGGTCAGACGTGTTGGTATAAGGTTTAATATAGAGTTTTATTTCTCTTGCATAGATGTTATATGCGTTTTATATACCTTAGTCGCCTCTTACCATCACAAATGGGTAAGATAGGGGGGTAGTGAATTGTATTCTTACTTCGTCACCACACGGAATATAAATATAATAAACTAATAAAAAATAAAAAAAAAATAATCTTCACAGTGATGTAACAATAATTTCACATTTTTCTTAAATCGTGATCACAAAACACGATCTATCTTTTGATAGACAATCACGTTGTTTGTATAAGCAAATCAATTAAATAAGACAGATTTAGTTTATACAATTATTGTTACAAAACAGTTTTGTACTTGTTATATTTATAGTATAATGAAACATTCACTGAAACTAATTGTAAACGTTCACCGGCATAGCTGACGATTGCCAAAGATGAAGTGGTTTTATATATTTCGTCTTGTTACTTCGTAAGCTAATGGAATAAAATACTTAACTACTTATTTCTTTTAATACGTATACTCCATATATATTTTCCGTGTGGTGACGTAGTAAGAATATTATTCACCACCCCATATCTTACCCGTGGGTGATCGTACGAGACGACTAAGGGATATAAAATGCATATAACATCTATGTGAGAGAAGGAAACTTCGATTCGACCCTATACCAACACGTCTGACCAGCGTGGTATAGTAGGTTAATTTCCCTCTCATTACGGAGGAGGCCCGACCCCAATAGTGGGACATTTATGGGCTGCGATGATGATGATGATACTCCATATAACGAACTATTTAGCAGCGGCTACGAATATATGGATGTCGTAAAAGACGAAGAACTTTATATCGACCTGGGCCAATTACACCTGCCGTCGTTTGCTTAATAATTACATTGCCAAGGGGAGTCGACGTCAGGCAATAACGATGGAAAAGATTACATATTATTATGGTAAGTGTAATAAACTCTAAAACTCAATATCACAGTGCTTAACCTTGGATTAAAACCCAAGACCACACGATTGGAGATATCATCATCATTCTACTGCTCTGAACCCAATTACTTAGAGTCAACGTAATATATACATTTCTACCATTGCACATATTACAAAAGTTATTGGTAATAGTTTTATGATCGGCCGCCTGCCTCGCGTTAAATTTTCTTGAGAATGTAATAGTTGACCAAACGGCATTAGGGGGAGTTAGTCCATGTCAATATCAAGTTCTCAGTCGTCTTTTACGACATCCTCGAGCAAAATAAGGGATGAATTCGTAGCCGCTACCACATAGCATAATTAGAGGCATTATTTTTTATTAAAAGTATTTTTTTTATTATGTTTAAGACTATCTTAATAAATATGATTTTAAAGTTTTCGTTATCTATATATATATATATATATATATATATATATATATATATATATATATATATATATATATATATATATATATATATATATATATCCCTATCCCTATTCCTACTAATATATAAATGTGAATGTAAGTTTATGTGTTAAGCTTGCACGCTAAAACTACTCAACGGATCATCATGAAACATTGTACACATATTCTTGGAGGTGTTAAAAGTAATATAGGATACTTTTTATTAAAAAAAATCTAAATTTTTATATGAAAAATAAAAAAATGTTTGTCAAAAAATCTCAAAATCTAGCTTCTTCAACGCCATTTAGCAGTTCAGTAATGAAGTTCCAACCCTGAGTATTGTAATACCGTTGCACTGTATTACCGACGGTCAAAAATAAAAATAGGGGATCAAAAACTTCAGGAAAGTAACCTTTTACGCGGGCGAAGCCGCGGGCAGAAGCTAGTATATATATATATAAATTGATTGCTGTTCGTTAGTCTCGTTAAAACTCGGGAACGGCTGGACCGATTTGGCTAATTTTGGTCTTAAAATATTTGTGGAAGTCCAGGGTAGGTTTCAAAAATAAATCTTACCTGTCAAAAAAACGACATTCGTAATAAAAAAAGGGAAGCAGTACGAAGTTTGCCGGGTCAGCTAGTGGTTAATAAAATTCAATAGACTAACGAATTACAAGTATTTCAAATAGATAAATGATTAAAATTAAATCATACCCGATGACGCAAATTCGAATACGAACGTGTCATAATATTGTGAAACATTTAAAATTATATCTTTTATAACAAGACGACATGACTTCAATCTTTTTATTTTATCTTTAACAATAAAAGATATCAAAATCTTGTAATTATAACTTTCTTTTTTTTATTACTCCTTAAAAATGTCCCACTTATAAATGAATAGATATAATTATGAAACTAGTTTCAGTCACGTTATTAACTTGTTACTAAACGACAGGGGCCATCGCTTATTCGTAACGGTGGCCCGCCCACAGAGGAAAGTTGTGTACGACAGATTACGAAGCTGCATGACGTCTTCCGGTTGGTTTAGTTAGACGGTGTGTGACTAGACCATCGCCTATCCCCACAGAAGGAGGTAACGTCTAATCATAAAATAATGTATTCATCATCATCATCATCATTATCTCCGCTCATATATATCCCACTGTTGGGCTCGTGCCTCCTTCATAATAAAAGGGTAATTGACCTACTATACCACGCTGGTCAGACGTGTTAGTATAGGGTTTCCTTTCGAGTTTTCCTTCTCTCACATAGATATTATTTGCGTTTTATATCCCTTAGTCGTCTCGTATGATCACCCACGGGTAAGATAGTGGGTGGTGAATTGTATTCTTACTCCATCACCACACGGAAATCTTTAAATGTTGATCTGGTACATCGCAAGTGTTTACATCAAATTAAAAATCCATACTTCGATTGTCTGTAAGAAATTGCAGTATACGAAGAAACCACTTAATTGTACTAATGTCAAAAGGTATTTTTTTATTATTTCTGTAAATTTTAACAGTGTGCAATAAAGATCTTTTTGTGTGGTGATGGAGTAAGAATGACATTCACCATTCTCTATATTGTCTGTGGACGTCGTAAAAGACGTATATATCTCATATTATGCAAGAGAATTCGACGTAAAACCCCATAGCAACCCTTCTGGTTAGGGGAATGGAGTAGAACAATTCCCTTCTATAGTGTAGGAGGTTCGAGTCCAGCATTAGAAGCTATATGAACTGAGATATAAGCTAACATTAAACGCTGGGTCTATGACTAGCATTATACATTATACTAACTAGCATCTACGAGGCTATCTTCACTTTGTTATTATGTGAAAAGAAAGTTCTTCAAATGACGTTCGGCAAGTGATTATGTCTTAGAAATATCATTGTCTATTGTGTAAAAAATAACGAGATATTTAATATATAATTAAAGAATTATCTGACATGGCCCGTTATGGCAATTTCGTCTAGAATCCATAGACGTATAATTAATATACATACATATATTGTTGATCAAGTATTTTTTTTTTATTTCTTATGATGGCAAACGAGCATTAAGCACACCTGATGGTAAGTGTCACTACCGCCCATGAACCTATGCAATACCAAGGGTATAACTAGGCCGCTGCCTACCAATACAAACCCTAAACCCACCGAGTTGGGCTTCCAGCTCGCTCGCTCACCGAATTAACGTACTTAGACGTCGATCTTCTGTGGGAGTGCGGTACTACCCCGGACAGGTCCAGCCCGCGGCTGTAGACAGAGAACTGTCAACAGCGTGGTCCTACCACTGCATAAAAGTATTTAAAATCAGGGATGGTAGAATGGTCTAACAATAAGTAAGTCAAAGGCTGGCATATACTACTACTACTAAATATTCGGAATAGACCGAATATACTAGAATAATTAATTGTCTATTACAATAATTGTATACTTTTATATGATACAATAAGGCAGGATACACTTGTTTATGTAAGTACCACATTAAAAGGCATAGACTAACTTTAATTTAATTGTTTTCAGTAGAACTCCAAACAATCTCATCTCATCATCTCAGCTCATATATGTCCCACTGTTGGGCTCGAGCCTCCTCCATAATGGGAGGGAAATTGACCTACTATACCACGCTGGTCAGACGTGTTGGTATAGGGTTATGTTTTGATTTTTCCTTCTCTTGCATAGATGTTATATGCGTTTTATATCTCTTAGTTGTCTCTTACGATCACCCACGGGTAAGATAGGGAGTGGTGAATTGTATTCTTACTTCGTCACCACACTGAACACCATACAATCTAATTCTGCATTTCACAAATTAATGCTCTGAATCTGTTATTTATGTGTCCGTTAATTGTATTTATAAAATCACTTTCGGCATAAGGATTTATTTTGTATAAACTATTGTATTAAAGAATACGTATTGATAGAATCGAACCTATGACACTTGTTCCGATTGTTCGATATCTTTACTGCTACGCCATTTATACATTCATTGTCTTCAAACATTATATTACATTAATTACTTAGAACAATAAGTAAAAAAATCTTGAACTCTAGCATCAAACAAAATATCTAAGAGCAATGCCAAGGCAAAGAAACATATACATATTAAAACTATTATTTTTTATTGTTAATAGAAGTCATAACCGCTACTGTTTATATTTTTAAATGTTATATTCAATCAAAACATATTGTATTGTTTTAATGATTTTCGATTTTAGTTGTTTTTGAATGTATACCATATGGTTAATTATCTCAACTCATATATGTCCCACTGTTGGACTAGAGCCTCCTCCATAATGGGATGGATATTTACCTACTTTAACACGCTGATCAGACGTGTTGGTAGGGTTTTGTTTCGAGTTTTCGTTCTCTTGCATATATGTTATATGCGATTTATATCTCTTAGTCGTTTTTTACGATCTAGCTGTGTGGTAGCGGCGTCGAATACTACCAACCCTTACTTTGCTCGTGGATGTCGTAAAAGACGTCTAAGAGCCTTATAACGACCTGGACTAAATCCATCTGATGCCGTTTGGTCAACAATTATTCCCTAGGAGGGTTGACGTCTGGCAGGCGGCCGGTCATAAAACTATTGCCAATAACTTTTACAATATGAACTATGAAAAAAGAGTACATATTGTATCGACCCCTAGTAATTGCGATAAGAGTAGGAGAATGAGTCGTCTTTTACGATCAACAACGGGTAAGATAGGGGATGGTAAATTGTATTCTTACTCCGACACCACACAGAAAACTATATGGTTACTGAGTAAGAATACAATTCACCACCCCCTTATCTTGCTCGTGGAGATCATAAAAGATGATTAAGGGATATACTATACATATAACATCTATACAAGTGGAGGAAAACTCGAAATTAAATACTATACCAGTCCTTCTGATCAACGTATAATTGTAGTTCGATTTTCCCCCCGTTATGGAGGAGACTCGAGCCCAACAGTGGGACATATATGAGTTGAGATTGTAATGAAACTATTTAGTTACTATTTTAGTCTTCATTAATTTAGAGGCATATTTTTTAAATCAACTCGGCTGATCAGCTTGGTATATATAGTAGGTAAATTTTTCAACCTCAGCAAAGAGGCCTAAAATCAATATAAAAATATATATCGGCTGACATGATGTAATATAAACACAATAACGGAGTCGAATAATCATATATTAATTGATTGGAACTATAAAAGTTTAAAATTTATTTATATTATACAGAATTTAACCTTTGTATCTGTTGAATATTAATATTAACAATATTATAATATGTTTTTATCTCATCATTTATATATAGAATCATTTTGGGTAGTGTTATAAAAGATTTATTTTCATTATCAACTGTACAGATGGCGTAGTAGCTATATACTGACCTTCTATGCAGAGCCAGCTTTACCTATAGTGCAGAGCGTGCGGTGCACCCGGGCACCGGGTGTTAGGGGGCGCCGAGAGCTACTCGGGACACATAGAGTCTCCACTGTAACACTCCGCACGGAGCGGGTGTACCGTATGCAGCGTGTGCCTAACCATTTATAAACGTAGTGGGTGCGTTATTTGACAGGTTTGGGTACCTACCCAAGGGTTGCTTTGCCGCCATGCATCATGCATGTTTTGTGTCAAAACAACGAGAATAAGCATGGCACAACGCATTCCAGCGAGATTCGAAATTTAGTCTAACGTGTTGTAACTATCAACGTATTCCATTTTGTTCACGCATTTTTATACAAGAGGGCGCCAGGTGATTGCTTGCACACGGGCGCTACATTTGCTAGAGCCGCCTCTGCTTCTATGTCATCCTTTGTGTGGGCCTAAGTGTAATTTGTCTTTTTATTACATATTGCGGGAAACGAACAAGCAGCTGATGATAAGTATTACTGCTGACCATGGACCTTTGCTATACCATTAGCACAGTTAGACTGCTGTTTGTCAAAGATAACACCAAACCCACCCGAAAATTGAGTTACCGACCCTATCGCTCACCGAACGAAGCGCAATAGCATATTGCCATTACTCAGACGTCGATCTTCTATGAGAGTGTGGTACTACCCCGAACGGTGACGGAACTACCCGGAACATGCCCGTGGCTGTAGATAGAAAAACTTTCAACAGCCTTTCAAAAAACTTTCAACAGCATTATCACTAAATTTTTCTGCGTTAACTATATGTTTGCAATGTCCCTCGCAATACAAGGATTATTTCCTTAGTACATCAGTACCTATACAGAAAAAAAATATCATAACTTTGTTCTGGAACAAACTTAATTTCACGTTAATTTATAAAAAAAACAACAGGCAGTCATGGGGACTACCGATAGAAGTGAAAACTATTAACTTAAGACTAATTGAAATAATAATAATTTTCTAATTTTTATATAAAAATAAAAAATATTATCGAACATCTAGGAATCGGTTTTACCACGCTAGTAAGATAACCTTTAAACCACAATGATACTCTTTTCATGACATAAAGGTTAAATATTAAAAATACAATTAAAAAAACCTATAAGTTTTTCCCCTCCAAAAACGCTCAACGCGCCTAAAGAAGTTTTCACATAGCTATAGACATACTATTAGCATTAGCATGTCGGTGACGCGAACCTATAAGTTTTTCCCCTCCAAAAACGCTCAACGCACCTAAAGAAGTTTTCACTTCAAAAAATACAAGCAGCTAAAATTATATATGATTACAAACATTGCTAGATTATTCTATATTTAATGACCCATTGAACTTCGTACAACTTAAAATCAATTGTATAAACTCTTGATTAATAATTATAATCATGATTACAATTCTATACGAAATTTGAAGTGAAATGGCTATTAGAATTTCAATTTGTTAAATTGTTTAGCTATATTGAAATCCCTTATTTTTGTTTTCTTTTTTTTTTTTTATTTATAAAAGATCATCGTTTGCGTATTAATCATAATTATACGCGTTTTATTACCTAATCTCACATAGGTCAGACATTGAGAGTGGTTAATATAATTCGACTCAGCTTATATATGTCCCACTGTTGGGCTCGAGCCTCCTCCATAATGGAAGGGAAATTGACCTACTATATCACGCTGGTCGGGCGTGTTGGTATAGGGGGTTAACATAATGATATCTGATATTTACGCGCGTATAAGACATTTGAAATAAAACTATTTTTACGGATTGCGTTAGTATTTAACTTTTATTTTCATTACGTTTCGAACACTTTACAGCATTCATGATCACGGGAGGATTAAGGTGTCTCACGTTCAACAAGTCATCCTTATTTCAGAGATTTGATGAAAATGGGAATAGGGGTAAACATTGGGCTATTAAAAGTCAAATACAAATGTGATAAAATCCGTAAAAATAGTTTTATTTCACATTGAAAGTGTTTTTATTGACAAAAAAAAGTTTATAAGGCTCTATCATCATCATCTCAGCTCATATATGTCCCACTTTTGGGCTCGGGCATCCTTTATAATAGGAGGGAAATTGACCTACTATACCACGCTGGTCAGACGTGTTGGTATAGGGTTTGAATTTTTTTCTTCTATTGATATTGTATGTATTTATATCCCTCAGTTGACTCTTACGATCACTCACGGGTAAGATAAAGGATGATGAATTGTATTCTTACTCCGTCACCACACGGCAAAGCCACTATATTATTATGAATCGTTTAGATTTCATATATTTTTATATTACTCTTAAATAACAAACCGTAGAATGCATCTTTCATTTAACATTAGTGAAAATGTGTTCTCTTGTGACATTTCTGTAAGAGCATTCACCTTAAGTTATGCAATTTTTTTATATCAAAGTCAATTGACGAAACTTTCAGTGCATTTGAGAAATTATTTCTCAATATAATAGCTATTTTACGTATCTATATATTTTTCATAATACAATGTAATAATAATTAAAATTTCACTAATTATAAAAATTATTACATAACGTTGATTCTTTGCAAATTATTTTGGCAATGGAGCAAATTAAAAAAAAAAATACATTAATTGTATTAAAATTACTCATATATTTATATAATAACTGATTTAATTAATAATTTTCTGATAAATTTTGATGCTACTAATTAGTATATAATTATATATTACATATAATAATTATGATATCCGTATTTTTATATAATATTTCCTTTATTTTTATGTCTTCCGAGTTTATAACTTAATCTTAGAATACAAGCGACCGCGGTGGTCGCTTGTATTTTGTAAATAACTAACTTTAAAATGTCTAATAGTGGTAAAACCACACTGTTGACGGTTCTCTGTCTAGAGCCGCGGGCCGGTCCGTCCAGGGCAGTACCACACTCTCGTAGAAGATCGACGTCTGAATCTTCTGCGCTTCGTTCGGTGAGCAAGAGAGCCGGAAGCCCAACTGGTTGGGTTTGGAGAAAAATAAATTAAAAAAAAATGTCTTTTCACAAGTGTTTTATCTAAACATTTTAAATAGTAGTTCATGATTAGTGAAGTCAAGTCTATTGTCCGTTGTCCCACCGCAAAATATTACGAAAATACAAGTTAGTAACAAAATTTTAAAGGATTGCAATTGACAAATGCACCCGTAATAGTTAAAACGTAATTAGATTTATATTTCACATTTTTTAATATTATTATGTCATGTAAATGTTTAAGAAAATAATAAAAACATATTAACATTTTTATTTTCCCTGTGGTGACGGAGTAAGAATACAATTCACCACCCCATATCTTACCCTTGGGTGATCGTATGAGACGACTAAGAAATATAAAACGCATATAACATCTATGCAAGAGAAGGAAACCTCCAAACAAAACCCTATACCAACACGTTTGACCATCGTGGTATAGTAGGTCAATTATCCTCCCATTATGGAGCAGATGTGAGCCCAACAGTGGGGCATATATGAGCTGAGATGATGATGAAGATGAACATTATTATTTAAAAGTTTAAAAATAGAAATCTGTATTTTCCCTAAAAAAAAATATTAAGAAAATTTGTTTTTTTTTTCTATATAAAATTTATAACATATAATGAACATTCAGAATGAAACACATGTCCAATCTATATTCGACATTTAGCAGCAACTTATATCAAATTCAAATCAGTTATTATGTATAAACCCCACGAGAGCACTTACATATTATCAATTTTTACATTTAACCGTAAATTAATTCAAATAACTACCACCAGATCGATACTCGACTGCACTGAGTCTAACTGGCATAAAATTCAGCCAGTTAATCTATTTTGTTTTTTTTTTTCTAAAATAAATTAAGTTTTGGAGTTTCATATTTGTTTTAATTTTCTCTCTGCCCATATTTCTATAATAATTTAATAATATACCATACTTATCTATATGTGAAAATTAAGTCCAAATAAACTTCTAATATTTTCATATCAATTAAAATTCCTAAACAGATTTTGAATAAAATTGAGTATAATATAATTGACATTTTATTCCGAACAAATCCCCAGCAATACAAGAAAATAATCTTTGTATTGCTGGGGACATACACAAATTTACAAACATATAATTAGCGCAGACAAATTACACCCAGCCTCTGAACAATTTATGTATCGCACAAAGTGTTGTCCAACGTGGAAATCGAAGCCACGGCACGGAATATATCTTAACCAATAAGCCATCTGTGCAGTCATAATTTAGTAAAATTAAATATAGTATTATGCTATGTATAAAAAGTAACAATATATTTTAAAACAAACCAGTTTAATTAAAGTCAACAAAAAAAAATCTTGAAAATATTTAGGCTAACTGTTTGAAAATATTTTAACAAATTATAATATTTATACGATTTGTAGTTAACAGTACATCATGACCGGTTTCTTTAGTTGGTATGCGTGAGTACATATCATACTTAAACATGAATGCTTAGACACAGTGACCTATACGATAGTGAAAGTAAGAAATATCAATGGGAGCGCCTCCGTGTGAAGCTTACTAATATTTCCCACTTGATTTAATTGATACAAGTGTCACAGATTTGTTTTAACAATACATAGATATATACATACCATCAAGCCATGTCCCTTGCAGGGTAGGCAGGGAGAACAGAGTGCCAGAGAACTCTATCCTTGCATACTTCACTCGCTTCCTCAACATTCATAATTCTCTTCATACACGCTCGCCGGTTTCGGAGACTCTTGACTCCACCTTCCTTCAGTACATGACCGATCTGGTCTAGGTAGGTTAGTCTCGGTCTTCCCCGGTACCTACATTCTTCCACTTTCACATTGTATATCTTCTTAATCAGACGTTTGTTCAGCATTCTTTCCACATGTCCGAACCATTTTTAATAATGTATAGTAGAATTATTATCATCATTATTTATTCGTATATCCATTTCTTTCTACCTCGATAAGAAAGATGGTCTTATCTTTCGCAAGCTTACGTGGCAACATTGTTCCAAAGGACATGTTTGAGAGAAGTATAATGTACATGGAATGGAAGACCTACTCGTGCTTAATGGCGTTAGAGTGTTCAGATCGGTTACCATTATTGAATTCCAAAATATCGTTGGCCTTATTACTATGTTAATACTTTTGCCGTGTGGTGACGGAGTAATAATACAATTCACCACCCCCTATCATACCCTTGAGTGATCGTAATAGACGAATAAGGGATAAAATATGAGATGATAATATTTGTACTATTTTTCATCAAAATAAATTATTAAATAGCAGTATAAAAATACAAAATAATATAATTGTAAATTAATTAATTTCAAATTAAATATTAAAATGTGTACCGGAAATTTCATTTATCATCATCATCATCATCACAGCCCATAAATGTCCCACTGTTGGGCTTGGACCTCCTCCATAATGGAAGGGAAATTAACCTACTATACCGCGCTGGTCAGACGTGTTGGTACAGGGTTTTGTTTCGAGTTTTCCTTCTCTCACATTGATGTTACATGCGTTTTATATCCCTTAGTCGTCTCGTACGATCACCCACGGGTAAGATATGGGGTGGTGAAGTATTCTTACTCCGTCACCACACGGATATTTCATTTATCATACGAAATATTAATTTCCACATTAAAAGTCGAAAATATGCTAGCTGAATACCTACGAATGTAAACCGCTTTCTAAGTAAATATTAGCATATATTAAGCAAATAAGCCCTATTAACTTTCACAATATTGCAAATAAAAAGCTTCATAAGGCTTTTTAATCGCAAATAAATAATTAAAAAAAAAAATCCTTGGCTGTATCGAGTTATTGGCGAAAGTCTGTTTAACTCTATTAAAAAAAAACTAATGTTAATATATTGCTTCAGATCTTCATAAGACTTATGTAATCGTATCTATTAGTTAATATAATTTTAGTACGAAGTAGAATTTAGGCAATAATTTTGACATAGTTTCATTTTTCAGTGTTGAAAAATTATATATTTACATATTGTAAATGTTTAAACATAAAGAATCTTGATTAGATTATGCGTTTTTAATTATGTGTATGACGTTGAATGGGTTGTGTTAAAAGTGTTAATGGCAGAAAAATTAAGATTCCTTTCTTAATTAATACAACTATGTAATCAATTAATAAAATTATATATTAAACTGCCATCTTTGATGAGTATATTTCGTGTCTTGGTGGAATATTTCATAATCCTAATGGTTTCTCAATAATAACATAAATGTTTGCATTAATGATTTGTGTAATATTACTAGAGATTAAAAATACAATTCGTGCCTATTGCTATTCGTTCGATTACAGTCACATCATTGTAATGAAAGGGGTTGAAATAAAAACCTAAGCCCACGCGACTAATTTCATAGTGCAATAGACTAATTTATCTCATTTGGAAAAGAGAACGGATCTTTTGCAAATGAGATAATTTCTTATTATGAGAAAAAGAATAAACTAACAACAGAATCGACATATTAATAGAAAATTTTAGGAACATAATTATATGATATGTAAAATTTAAACAGTGAAATGTGGTTGTAATAATAATAATAGATAAAATAATTACATATATTCTATCCATATCATCTTTGTTGTTGGTTATCAACATCTCAGCTCATATATATCCCACTTGGGCTGTAATCTATTCCACAATAAGAGGGAAATCGATTTACTATATCACGCTGGGCAGACACTAGCGATGTAGAGCGAACTATATCAAACCCTAGTTTAGTATAAGATTTTATTTCGAGTTTACCTTTCTTTGTATAAATTTTCATTGCATTTTATAACCCTTGGTCACATTTACGACTCTCACCGGCCAAGGAAAAAAGTGTCCTACTTGGTCTCGGTAATGTTATGCTGACTTCTGACAATATACAACTAATGTTTTATGCTGGTTTAACTAGTTTTTGATATCATTATTATTGAGATGTATTTTTTCAACTTGAAAATTATTTACACAGAAACTGGTGAAGAAGAGAATGCGACATACAACGTCTGATCAGCGTGATATATTAAGATAATATCCTTTCTAAAATGAAGGTACCTGAAGCTTCATATTGAGACGTATATAGTGATATGAATGAAGAATTAAATACAAAAAAAAATTAAACCTCACCAATTTCTATCGGATAACGTGCTAAAAGCGATAGCTAAATAGAAATTCAATAGGCTACTGCATAGACATTTCAGATTTTTATAGCTTAATTTATTATTATAAATTCCAGTGCACAAATATGCATTAGTTTAAATTGTGATCACCTATAACGAGAGGCAGGGATTCGATCGCCATGGACAGTATTATTACAAATTTTATATAATCCATAAATAATTATTATTTATAATGAGTATTATTAATATTTTCATAGTAATTGTGCTTTTGCGAATGTTATCTCTTTTGTTAATAATAAATAACAAATTATTGTGATACGATTGTACCACATATTATAGGTTAAAATGGAAATAGCTATGAATAAATCATAGCTATTTCCATTTTAACCTATAAAATATAAAACTTGTTTTCAACATCGTATCCGTTAATGTAAATAATTGGTTTGGACAACTTTTTTTCTGCATATCATTGACATTTAAAATTTAGCTAATATTTTTTTTTTATATAAAATACGTATAATTCTTTATATTTTATTATTAAATTCAATACCAGTTCTCTTGTTTTCTTTTCAATTGTATTAATTAGAATATATGGTGAAAAATATTTGCTCTGGATGCTTTATAACTTACAGATTTTATTAAAATTTAAACTGCAATTGTCTATTTTTTGTCTCACATAATAACATTAGATTATCAAAGTCTATTTTTGAGTATAGAACTTCACCAAGGAAGAAAAGTCTATAAACGTGGCTCGGTTGGCATGTAGATTGGCGTACCTAGTTGGTGATGCCTAGCGTTGCTGCTCATTCTCCTGGTAAGACCTCAGCCATAAGACTTTCACAAACGTTACAAGTAACAGGCAGGTAAACTGTCTCGAAGGAAGTCAGTCTTAGCCAAGCTGGTCTGAGTCGACCATCATTCAGATGTACCTGCCTTATAGGCAGTATAAAATAAACTGTATCAAGATTTCTGTCAAACTCAAAATAAGCACTCTAATATTCTAACGTTGGATACGTATTATTGCCATAATTAGGATTAATAAAAGTCTCACGCGTTTATCGCGCGTTGATGTCTTCTACAGAGAAGCTTTTAAAACGAACTCATTTGACGTTCCCATTACAACTTTCTTTGCTGTTATTAGCAAAAATAATAGTAAAAATTAATGTAAGTTCCACACATTTTATAGCCTTTCTATTCAACTAACAATATATTGCATATTTTTTGCGATGAAAACGTGATAAATTTTAAGAACAATTCTGCAATTTCATTTTACAGTACGAATTGAAATAAAGACTTGTTTCTTTATATTTTACGCAACTTATATTGAGTGGGTTACAAATGCAATGTCGTGATCACAACACGACATTTAAGTAATAAAAAGTTAAACTTACCTTGACATGTTACTAGAGTCAAGCTTAATATTAAAGCGCTCAGGACAAATCTCCTAAATGGCATCCTTCCACAAACGGTTAACCTGGGCTGAAGCATTTTCACCGCACTACAAATTCATCGATAAGAAAAGTTTTCACAACACTTTATTTTTTTCACTTATATATTATAATTTTTTTTTTGTTCGGTTCAGATCGCCATGACTTGCGCGCGGGCGCTGGATACCGTTGTATTGTGAAAGTGTTAGTTCCGTGAACGTGCGTGGTAAAGCACTGTTGGCGCTTGACTGGGTGAGCTGCGCGTACGCACGCCAGCCGTCGGTTTCTTCGAGCTTGAAGTTCGAGACGTAAGTCGTGGCAGAGATCGTAAACAGTTTTGATAACTCATAATTTTATTTGTATGAATTATGTAGTTTTCCGTGTGATGACAGAGTAAGAATACAATTCACCACCAATTCTTGCGCATGCGTATCGTAAAAGACAACTAAGGCATATCATTCTCGTGCTCTTATCCCAATTAATTGGAATCGACGCAATACATAGTCATACATATTGCAAAAGTTATAGGCAATAATTTTATAATTGGGTGCCTGCCTGGCGTCAACTCTTTTTGGAAATATAATTGTTGACCAGACGGTATCAGGTGGAGTTGGCTCGGGTCGATATAAAGTTCTAAGTTGTCTTTTACGACATCCACGAGTAATATAAGGTTTATCAACCCTTATTTTACTTCGTACCTTTATCGTATTCGCAGCCGCTACCACACAGCTATCAGTCAGTAAGTCAAAACGGTCGGAGCGGAGCGGTGGGCCGGTCAATTTCCCTCCTATTATAGCTGAATTTCGAGTCCAAAAGTGGGACGTATATAGACTGAAAATAAGACTAAGTATCTATTAGGGAATTCTCCGTATGGTGACGACTTAAGAACACATGAACAAAAAAAAGGCTGTTATTCTGTCGATTCAGAGTTCTTACGGTAAAAGGAATTATTATATGAGTTTAGAGTAGATACTTAGTGTACCTAAACGGGCAAAAGTAATGATCTCCTTTCTTTACTATGAGTAAGAAAGTAGATAGAAAGTGCTGGAAGCACTTATTTTATTAAGAATATAATCAGTGACTAAATAGCACCAAGAGAAATTGGATAAAGTAGAGAAGTTGTAGTTGGCTTTTAGGATACCAACAAGCATTCTTGGGTTAGTTATTAATTAATTATGATTACTATTATAAAAATGCGGATTTTATTCGTTGGTTTTAATGGCTCTAAACCTCAAGAGTTTACCACACATATCACATAACTTATTTATAGAAAAAGTTTAGTAGACGCTGCAACGTGAATTAGAACACAACAATGTCTTGAAATTATGAAAGTATAGGACCTGTCAAGCGATCAGCACCATCGCCGTTATCAAAACAACTGCTGAGTTAGCAAAAATTCTCATTGATGTATTATAAAATAACCTATAATGTTGTAAGAAAGTGGAAGGATATAGGTACCGGGGGAGACCGAGACTAACCTACCTAAACCAGATTGGTCACGTACTGATTGAAGGTGAAGTCAAGAGTCTCCGAAACCGGCGAGCGTGTATGAAGAGAATTATGAATGTTGAGGAAGCGAGTGAAATATGCAAGGATAGAGTTCTCTGGCACTTTGTTCTCTCTGCCTACCCTGCAAGGGATGTGGCGTGATGATATGTATGTATATATGTATAATGTTAATGTTATTATTAATGTTGCAGGTATTCGTATTTTGGTGGACGGATCGAGGATTCGTCTGCTACCAACAGAGAGGCCGCGCGAGGGTAATTCTCCGGCAGCACTGTTTTTTGTTGCCGGGGGTAGTTGATCGGGATGATACCCGAGAAATTCACCTGCCGGGCCGGCCACAGATATTAAGGAATCAATGGCAGTGGTCGGCCCAATGGCGATGGGGAGGGAACACAGTGGGTAATGAGGATGCAGCGTCGTCTTTGCATCACCCCGGACAGTTTGGGTGGGACGTGTCCAGACTATAAAAACTACATAGCGTAAGATGTATTATCCCATCATCTATCCATCAGCCTGTCAATATCTACTGTTGGAATAAGCCTTCCATATGCTGAAAAATCTTGACAGTACAAGGACATAGAATTTGCCGATGTTTGACGAATATTTACATAATATATGAAATTAAAGAATTTTAGTGATTTTTCGTGTTTGTATTTAATTTTTACTTGCCCGATGAACATATTTAAGATATAGATACCCAGATAGAGATGCGTTGAAATCTGTAAAAATAGTTTTATTTCAAAGAGAGTACGAGCCATAATTAAGCCCTGAGATACAGATTAACGATTGCAGTTAATTCCATAAGAAGGTTGAGAGAAGCTTCAAAAAAGAGTGCTATGGACCATAGGCTAATGACATAACCAGTTATGTGACTTCCACAAGAAAAAAGCAACACATAACATTCTTAACACTTTACAGACGGTATCATCATAAGCATTCAACTTTTCACAATTGCACGCCTCATAAGCAAAACGTTGAGGTCTTGCTCTACTCTCAATATATGATAATCAAGCACTTTTCAAACCCAAAAATTATTGTATTTTTCTCACATTGCACTTATAAGATAATGTTGTCATACATATGTCAAGAAAAAACATTCGTTTAAACATATTTGATATTTTTAACAAGCAATTATTTTGTTTAAAGTAAGAAAATAGTTGATTAAAAAAATATTCGAGGACGTCGGATAAAATATTCTGGATCTGGCAGTCTCATGACCGTAAAAATTAATGTATCGAAGTTTTTCTTTTATTTAAAGCTTCATAATTGCAATGCGTTGTTTTCTTTCGAAAATGGCTTGGTAATTCTTTGACGATTAATTTCAATTAATAAAAAACTAAACTGCTTAGTCTTTAGTGTATACAAAAATTGGGTTCGTATACATTTTTTTGTTCGTCCATTTGGACAGGCAAAGGAAATAAATCCTATACAGCTATGTTTAGAACTACGTCGAGAATGACACGGAATTTCAAGAGTATTTTTTGCTTCTTTCATTTTCATTAATTGCATTGACTAATAGTAAATGATAAATAATATAACAATTATGAGGCGTGCACTTTAGGATTTTCTAAATTATCTACTAGTGGCCGTAGGCCTCCCAATAAAACGCGCGCTCATCTGGAGAGATTATTACCATAATCACTGGATTGGTGATCGTATTAGGGTTACATTTCGATCGTATTAGGGTTACGTTCCATGAATTTCAATGACTCCCGCAGGCAAGTAGGAGTTAGTGATAATTGTGTTCTTATTCTTTTGTAATACATGGTATAAAGGCCCACTCTGTTAATCCCCTCAAACATAACGACTTTAAAAAGATAAATATAATACAAGCAAAGGAAATGTATAAATAGTTTTTAACCGCTGGTGCCAAACACACTTCACTTTCAAACTCGGTCGCCTCGCGGACGTGGCGCGTAAATATCGCCCAAATGGACACAGCCTTACTAAGTACCTATTCAACTTTCCGCACCACAGGTTCCGGGTTCTACTCCCGTGATGAATAAGTAGTGGGGAATGTGACCTCGTACACGCCCATTAGACTTTTATAATATGGCTTTTTAGGTCGTATATTAATATAATTATGGGTGACGACACTACATATTCTTCACCTATCAGTGTGACGATAAAAATACAATGTTACACAACCCCTTATTTTTGGTGGGAGTCGTCAAAATGCTTAAGGTGCTAAGCAGCTTTCTGCCCTGATCGATTTGGATGCGAATATGGTCAAATCATAATATTTAGTAAAAATTAATAATATTTTTTGTGTAGTGACGTCAGAATACGATTCACCACCCCTCAATAGAATTCTTGCCCGTGGGTCGTAAGAGATAATTAAGTGATATAATAATAATACGTCTGACCAGCGTGGTCTAGGGCATCAATTTCTATAAAAGAGGAAGGGCGTGCCAAGTATTGGGAGCAATTTCATGGTAAATAATGTCTTTATTTCTTTCTAAAATTTTACAATTTGAGAAGATGGGTGAATTGATACCATACAATAAGCAATACCAAAATCTTATTACCAAGCCATAATAAGGTTTATAACTAGATCTTATCATCGAATGCTAATCATCCTTCTTGTCTCATTGCCACTACCCATGTCTTCTTGCTTGTGGGAATTGGAAAAAGGTAAAAATACCTGTAATATTGACTACAGTTTATGATCAACCGTCAGCCAAACAACTGGTCTCCTTCGGGAATAATTTTTGTAAGATAATACAATATATTTTCGTGAATTTGTTTTTACTTCTAATCACAGACTAAATAATACAAAGTGCCATCATCTTTTCTTACCCCGGTGGTATCGTTTACTAAAGAACGCAAGCTGATATCACCACTGCAAGAGAGTGACAATTTAAAATAATACAAAACAATGTTTTAGATCAGTATCATATAGTAAAATAGTTCACCATTAATTACGAACAAACGATGGCTAATAAGAAAATATAAAAGTAATTTAAAAATGACCCACAAAACACAGCCTTTAAGGCTTTGTTTTGTTAATAACCTACTAAACACCTGGGCCACTGGATTACGTGGGCTACTGAGTGACTTGATAGACAATCAATCTTCGTAAGCAGCAGCCTGGTTGCGCTCCTTGTGTTGCTTGGTGCAGCAGTATGATTTACCATCAGATGTGCTGTTTGCTCCTTTGCCAAATAAGGCAATATTTTTTTTTTATTTTTACAAAATTGAATTGGGTTCTGTTTATTGGAAATTCTGACTACCATCTTATTGTCTGGTTTTTGCTCAGGAAAAGGTAGGATTCTAAAAGTTATATAGTTTAGTAGTTAATATATGTGTGTGACATAATCCTGACGGCAAAGATGGCGTAGTGGTTAAGAGACCTACAATATCTAATATCGCTTCCCAGGCAGGACAATACTCCCACCGAAGACAAAGATCGGGTACCGGTGGTCCACTCGCACGGCGAAGAGAGAGGAGTTTCACGGTGGGTCTATGGAGTCACGCGCCGCCTTTCCGTCACCCCAGACCGATTTGGCAGGGCGAGACGCATCCATAGTCCACCAATAAAAAATAAAAAAAAGGTGGGACAATACTTTGTTTTTTTTTTTTTTTTTTACAAATTATTGTTTCGAGAGTAGTTTGTGTCCGTTAATTATATTATACTGCGAATACTACCAACGCTTATCTTTCTCCCGCTCTTATCCTAATTACTTGGGGTCGACGCAATATGCACTTACACTAATATCAACCCTCCTTGGGAATGTAATTGTTGACCAAACAGCATCAGTTGGAGTTGATTTAAAGTTCTTAGTTGTCTTTTACGATATCCACAAGCAAAGTAAGGGTTGATAGTATTCGTAGCGGCTACCAAACAGCGCTGATATTAATTGATGACAGAAACAAATTAAAAAAAAAAATTGTAAGGCTTTACAAGAATTAGTTCGTTAGTGAAAAAGTTATACTTGTTTCGTCAAGGATGAATTAAGTGTCCTCTTTTTCTCTCTCTCATCTTTAATATAGGCTTAGCATATCATATCTTTCTTGAGTACAATAATGGCAAAATATCATGCATAGGGATTTGACCGAACTTTACGATCTTTTTGTGACATTAACAGAGTTTAAAAAAGTAACAGGAATTAAGTTTACCTTAACCCAGATCAGTGAATTGTTCTTAGATTTTTTAGTGGTAGGATCATGCTGTTGGTAGTCTCTGGCTACATCCGCGGGCCGATCCGTCCGGGGTAGTACCACACTCTCACAAAAGATCGACGTATGAGTAATGGCAATATGCTATTGCGCTTCGTTCGGTGAGCGAGAGAGCCGGGAGCCCAACTCTGTGGGTTTGAGGTTTGTATTGGTAGGCAGCGGCCTAGCTATACCCTTGGTATTGCAAAGGTCCATGGGTGACAGTAACACCCACCATCAGTTGTGCAGCTTGCTAGTTTGCCACCATAGGCAATAAAAAAACAGTTTTTCGCACATCATGAAGACTGTTAGGTCTCGCATTATGTATGGTAGATACAACCCGACTAGAAAAAAAGTATGGTTCAACCAGATCATGTATCTGGACCCGATCAGGATAGAATGAGGCATGCCGGATCCGGCAATCCCGATCAGGACCAGGTCTGGTCCTGATCAGGATAGCCTGATGTGAAATAACATCAAGTATGGTAAGGCATACCGGATCAGGACCAGATCAGGACCAAATAAGGATAGCCTGATGTGAAATATCATTAAGTATGGTAAGGCATACCGGATCAGGACCAGATCAGGACCAAATAAGGATAGCCTGATGTGAAATATCATTAAGTATGGTAAGGCATACCGGATCAGGACCAGATCAGGACCAAATAAGGATAGCCTGATGTGAAATATCATTAAGTATGGTAAGGCATACCGGATCAGGACCAGGTCAGGACCAAATAAGGATAGCCTGATGTGAAATATCATCAAGTATGGTAAGGCATACCGGATCAGGACCAGGTCAGGACCAAATAAGGATAGCCTGATGTGTAATATCATCAAGTATGGTAAGGCATACCGGATCAGGACCTGATCAGGACAGAATGAGGCATGCCGGATCCGGCAAACCATATCAGGACCAGGTCTGGTCCTGATCAGGATAGCCTGATGTGAAATAACATCAATTATATTGTAAGGCTTGTAGTATATCAGAACAAGAAACAGTTTTCGTAACACAAAAAAACTATCAATCAAAATTCAAAAAAGTGACATGATTGTCATATTTATGCCACGGCGAAATTGTATTTGCATCAGAGGAGATTAATCTGAAATCTTTAATTAATCATATGTATTTAATAATAATAATAATGTTTAATTAATAATATAAAAATAATTTATATTTAAAGTAAAAAACAAAAATAAATAATATATATATATAAATGTACCTAACATTTGAAAACAGAGATAGATAGAAATATTATATTGTAACAACCATTCTAACATTTATTGTTTTGGGTCATAATAAATAGATGGCGTTAGTAAAATGACGTCATTATTTGAATCGCCGTATTAAGATTCTTCGAAGCGTAATGACATGGCCTAATATTAAATTAGTCGTTATCGAATCAAATTAAAACAGATCGATCAGGTCATGAATGAGAAATGAAGGCGACAGTTGCAGTCGTTAGCATCTGGTGGTTGCGCCATAATCGGAACGGCTCACTGGGACTCTCTATGATAAGAATATAGCACTACATTCGGTGTCTACGTCATATATTAATTTATATTTTTACCTATTAAACATGTTCTTTGAGATATTCATGTTTTTTTAAAGGACCGGACTGGGCATACTCGTTTTGGATCAGGCAAGATATATAACGCAGATGATTGATTTGGTTCCGATCAGGAACGCCTGATCTGGACCCGATCAGGAATGCCTGATCTGGACCCGATAAGGTTTGCCTGATCGGGTCCAGATATATCTTCTGCGTTACATACCTTATCTGGTCCAGATCGGGCATGCCCGGTCCGGTCCTGCTAAGGAAGACGAAAAAATTTCTAGTCGGGAACATACATATACACATACATATCATCACACCATATCCCTTGCAGGGTAGGCAGAGAGAACAGAGTGCCAGAGAACTCTATCCTTGCATACTTCACTCGCTTCCTCAACATTCATAATTCTCTTCATACACGCTCGCCGGTTTCGGAGACTCTTGACTCCACCTTTCTTCAGTACTTGACCAATCTGGTCTAGGTAGGTGAGTCTCGGTCTCCCCCGTTACCTACATCCTTCCACTTTCGCATTGTATATCTTCTTAAACAGACATTCGTTCGGCATTCTTTCCACATGTCCGAACCATCGGAGCATTTCGTTTCGCATCTTTACACCAATACTCTCTTTCATACCTACTCACTCTCTTACGTCGTCGTTACGAATGCGATCGATCAGCCTAACTCCACAGATTTTCCGTAGAGATCGCATTTCGACCGCATTAATTTTACTTTCATGCTCTTTTCTGCATACCCTGTTGGGACCAGCACTGCGTTATGTATTGCTACACGTGCCTTCTGGCTGAGGTGGTGGCTACTGAGAAGTTGCCCCAACGCTCCCTTCACTATATTTCTCGCATATTTAGATACAACACAGTACTATAAAATTTATTAAAAAACAAAACTTTCATATCTCTAAAGGAAACATAATTTTTATAGTAATACTGGGTCATAATGTAACTTAATTAATGATGAAACTAGTATAACACGACATATTGATCTAGTTTAATTCCAATTATACAATTGGGTATTACTTTTATGTATTAATAAAGAAGCTATGTTTAAATGTACTTAATATAAAAAATAAATATTGTTTGTATGAAAGTATTTTTGTGCAATGATTTCTGATGTTTACGCGAGTATACATTTGAAATAAAACTATTTTTAAGGATTCTATCGCGTTTGTATTTGATTTTTAAATTTCTCTTCGTTTCAAACACTTTACAGCATTCATGGGAGGACAGACCTCCTGTGACCGTGAACGCTGTAAATTATAACGATTATTAACGATAGCATCCGTGAAAATAGTATATTTGTATAAATTAGACAGTGCTTCCGTGTGGTAACGGAGTAAAAATACAAATCACCATATTTTGTCTTAGGTGTAGTAAAAGATAACTGAAGAGTACAGGCATAAAATATCTAATTAGAGAAAGAAAACTCAAAATAAAACCCTATATCTAACTGTCTGACAAGCATGTGAATGATGTGCCGAACGAACGTCTGGTTAAGAAGATATACAATGCGAAAGTGGAAGGATGTAGGTACCGAGGGAGACCGAGACTAACCTACCTAGACCAGATCGGTCATGTAGTCAAGCATGTTATAAGTAGGACAATTTCTAGTCGAGGAAACTGAAGCCCAACAGTGGGATATTTATGAGCTTAAATAATAATGATGAGACAGTGGTTAATGAATGTTTTTTTTCTAAAGACCTCAAGGAAACCTTTTATTGTTAATATACAATTTACGTCCGGATAATACCACACTTTCAAAGAAAATCGATGTCTGAGCAGTGGCAATGTGCTGTTACGCTTCGTTCGTTGTCCGAGAGAGCCGAAAGCCCAATTTTCTGGTTGAGTTTTGGTTCATAGGCAACGATCTAGCTGTATCCCTTTTTTTTTTTTTTTTTTTTTATTTTTTACGGTGAACTATGGACGTCGCACCCCGCCAAATCGGTCCGGGGTGACGGAAGAGACGGCGCGCAACCCCATTGACCCACCCTGCAAGCACCTCTTCTTCGCCGTGCGAGCGGGCCACCGGTACCCTATCTTTGTCTTCGGTGGCCCGCTCAGCATCTAGCTGTACCCCTAATATTGCAAAAGTCAAAAACTTTCTCAATATATGCCATGGAAGCGGAGTACATATGGCGTCGGCTTTAATTGGAATAAGTGGAGTTTGATAATAATCATATGGATTCCACATTATTTAAAAAAATCAAAGGGCCTTGATTACAATGACCGAGAGCCTTCAAGTAGACTAATAACCTTAATGAGGACTTAAATATAAATTCATTTATGTATCAATGTCTATATAAGCTAACCAATTATCATTTAACCGGACGTATTCGAACAGGTATTGCGAGCTTTCCAACATGAAGTTCCTAGTTCGATACCCTTGTGGAGATTATATTACTAAGATTTCCTCAAAATTTTAAAGATTCTTTTTTTATAGGAAATCAGGCCACTGCACAAAAAATCTCAGATCGATTGGAAAAATAAATCGGGATCCATAACCTGTAGAATTTCTGCTCTCAGCCTATTAAGTGGGTCGCAACCAATTTCTTGACAGCGTTGGCGCATCAGATCACTTTTACCTACCCCGATCTGCCCCATTCTGCTACCGGTAAAACTATCTATTGTAATCTGTACTATCATCATCTCAACTCATATATGTCCCATTGTTGGGCTCGAGCCTCCTCTGCATTGGGAGGGAAATCGACTTACTATACCACACTGATCAGACGTGTTAGTATAGGGTTCTGTTTCGAGTTTTCCTTCTCTTGCATAGATGTTATATGCGTTTTATATGCCTTAGTCGTCTCTTATGATCACCTACGGTAAAGATAAGAGGTTAGTGAATTGTATTCTGACTCCGTCACCACATGGTAAATCTGTACGTGTACTATAAAATTTATATTAACCGACTTCAAAAATATAAAAAAGGTAGGAAAACTAAAGATATAGATTAAATGAACGGTTTCACTACGAGCCTAGTCTAATAGGTACTAGTTCGAAGTTCATTGCCATCATATTGCAAATCTTTTTTATCGTGAGCAAAACAACTCAAGTGAATAGACCTTGTGACGGTCGTTTCGAATCAGTACCGACTTCAAACCGACCGAACGAGACCATCGTATTTTCGGTGGTATATGGCAGCACGTCGCTTTTCCGCTTTTCCATCGCCCCGCACGGAATGGTCGGCATGCGGTTGACCTAGGCTGCTTAAAAAAAAGGTCGTATATTTGATTAAATCTACAACGTCGGTCGCATGTTCGATTAAATTATTGCATTTTTGTCTTTTTGAAGATGGTTGAAAAGAAACAAAAAAAAATATAATTTTTTTTTTTTTTTTACTTTTAATATTACTTACATATTTAAAATAATACAAAATATTTGTGTATAAAAATTATTAAATAAAACTTACAATTTTTACTATTTACTATATCTAACTAGTTAATATTGACAACAAGGGAGTACTTAGCAATGTGCTTCGTGCGTGCTTGCTTGCCTGTAGTGTATGTGTGTGTGTGTGTGTGTGTGTGTGTGTGTAGTGGCATAACATATTTAAAATAAACATACCTACGATTACTCCAGTTTTTAGTTCAGTTGCGATCGTCAGATGATCCTAATATGATAACAAATGGGACCACCAGATAAATAACTATAACTTTTCATATAAAAAAAGGAATTTAACTTACTAAGATTTAACATTTGACATGTTGCATTATTTATTAAAACTTGTTTCGTGAGCAACATTTGACTCAACTAGATCTTAATAAGCTACATTTTAACCGAGGAAAAAAATCTCTGTAATTGCCATGGAAAGGAAGAACCTAACTGCCACAAACAACATCTAGCAATTATAAACTACTGCTTATATTCAGATCCTCGACTTTTATTTTTTTAATATTTACTTTTGCGTTAAAAAATATATATTACATATGGTAAAATATCCTTCAAAATATAATTTCCTCCATTCATCTCCAATACGATAAATATAAGAGTTACTAATATGTAATACTTCCGCTATCAGTATAATAAAATCTTAATAAACAAGGTTGTTTATTAAAAATATAATCGGCTAGTCTAAATATTTAAAGATAATAAACACCCCACATCGCATCGCATCGTAACTCAGCTCATATACGTTCCACTGCTGATCTCGAGCCTCCTTCAAAACAGGAGGGAAATTATCCTACTACTGCGTAGTATACAACCCTACCTATACTGACCCGCTGGTCAGAAGGGTTTTATTACGAGTTTTCCATCTTTTGCATAGATGTTATATGCATTTATATCCCTTAGCCGTCTCTTACGGTCACCCACGGGTAAGAAAGGGAGTAGTGGATTGTATTCGTACTCCGTCACAACACACGGCAAACACGTCACACTAAGGAATAATTTCTTGTAGGTAATATTATAAATATATCCATAATTCAGTCTTGCAACTTTCACTGTTGGACGTAAACCTTTCTCGCAAATGAAAGAATGGTAGCATAATTAATGCCGTGATACATTTGGATGGAGTTGCTGCCTACTCTTCTGGTTACACCGTTAGAGAATTTAACGACTCCTACGGCAAGTAAAGGATGGCAATAAGTAATTATTTTCATATCCGGTTAATCTTTAGTACTTATCAACTACATGCCTTACGGGCATGTAGTTAATAAGTCGCTATTGAATTAATGGTGTATGAGTAATAAAGCAATCTTCACTTCTATTACTTCTTCAATTTTACTCTACAGCGATTTTCAACTAAAATGTACTTAGTCTAAGTCATCTACATGCCTTTTTTTTGATAGTTTATGGCTTGGCTATAACTAACCTAAACATTCAGAGGCGGTGGTAGGATGACGTGAGGTGGTCCTAAAATGTCCAGTATAACGCGATGCCATAGTCTATTAACTTCGGTAGTAGACCCTTCGAATTACTTATTTATTAGGATACCTAGTCCACGTCCTAGTTACCAAGGGCCAGAACTTCGCCCTCACCCAGTCGATCTTTTTGCATGTGGCAAGTAAGTCCCCGAATCGATTAAACGAAATCTCATCTAGAACTGAGCTATTTTCCTATATATATTTTTCAGTGTAATTTCACACATAACATCAGCCACCTTCAGGGTTATATTGTACTACCAGGCGGATCACGCATATCAAGAAATCGGCACGAGTTATTAGTCCAAAGGCGATGGGGAGGGAATACGGTGAGTTATGGGACCATACGCTGCCCTTCCGTCGCCTCGGACGGGTGATGGGCGAGGTGTATCCAGACCATTACCCATAAGTTATGGGCCATAACCTACCAAAAAAAAAGGTCAACTTTTGTTTTTTTTTTTATTTCGAACTCTTTACAGCGTTTATGGTCAAATACAAACGCTATAGAATCCGTAAAAAATAGTTTTATTTCAAATGTGTAATACTCGCATAAATATCAAAAACAGTCAGCTTATATTAGACAATCCTTTGTAAAATTAACAAATGATTGTACTGAATCTGCTTGTAACTTGTGACCATTAATTTAATTTAAATGTATTCCCAGTGTGATGACAGGATAAGAATACAATTGTCACCATCCCTTACTTGCCCGTGGGAGTCATAAAAATTCAATAAGGATCATTAGGAGATTGGGCTAGTAATTTTCTACTAGGAAACATATAACACCTCACAGAGAATGCCAACCTGCTTGCATTATCACCATATTCATGGAGAGTCGTATGTCTAACATTGGACGGTAAAGGGCTGAATCGAAAAAATCAATAATATTTTCTTTATTTTTTTTTAATTGTTTATTGTCTACAAATTGCATACATCATTCATCATTCTCCTGCTCTTATTTCAATTACTTGGGATAGACGCAATACGTACTCCTTATCGTACATACTGCAAAAGTTATTAGCAATAGTTTTATGATCGGCCGCCTGCCTGACGTCTCCTTAGGAATGTAATTGTTGACTAAACGGCATCAGGTGGTCTTACATTACCCAGGTCTGTGATAATTTGGAAAAATAAGAGATATAATATGTATACAACACAACATCTATACAAGACAAGTAAAATTTGACATAAAACTAGAGTGTTTAGCAGCCAGCACGTCTGAAGAGCATTTATTATGTCAATATACCTCCCATTGTGGAGGAGACTCGAGCTCAGCAGCGGGATGTATATGAGCTGAGATGATGATGATGGTCCAATTATCAGACTAGTCTAGTCTTCTTCTTCTTATGTATTGGCAATCAGCTACATATACGAGCTATTGGTGCCAGTGTCAAGTTGTAAATATTTTCACATTTTTCGTCTTTCAAGTCAGTCGTTCTCTAAGTCAAATTGTCACCATTAACAGTGCAATGGCCACACTGTTAATGGTATCTTGTGGGAATTTTGATGGCAAACGAAAACGTTGTAAAGCACTTTTATATGATATTCACTACATCCCAGTATTTCCGCACATCACATTACATAAAATGCCATCAAAATTATCTAATATAACACGTTAAAACACTAAGATATCGAATATAATACAAGAGCACCACATGACGTTTTCAAATTCCCGTCAAAAGTCCTCGACTAGTCTAGTCATAGAGTAAAATAATACATTGGAAAAGTCTAGAGGTATAGGCTTTGGGGTACGACGCCAGAAACCTCCGCGTGGTGTACCCTGGGTGCGGGCGACAGTCCCCCAGATCCCTCTGTCGAATTGTCGCCCGTAGCGAATCTCTGGCGCGAGGAGGGGGTTCCCCAGCGATGGGTTGAGCCCCAATTCGCTCCTGACTCTCTATTTGTAGAGGGTACAGGAGGCGAAATTTCGGACGGGCCCGGTCACTCATTCATTTGAGGGCTGGGCAGGCTTATGCCACCGCCGACATATCGTAAACCTGATATCTTGCTTCAAGACAAGTTGTCGTGAGGCGTAGTATCAGGAGCGAGGGTCTTGGCTTAACCGCCCAGACCGCGAGGAAGACAACCTCTATAAAGAATTTCGATGTTCGAATTCGGAAATTAACCAGAATCCTAAGTTCTGGCGTGCGGCGAGAGGATGCATGGCAAATGGGCTGTTCTGTTCCTAGCACGCTCCAGCCAGGGTACCGGCCGACCCCCTGGTTGGTAAATGTAGGCTTGCCCGGGTACAGGGATCTCTGCCCGGGTCGACCGTCTATTTCTCCCGTAATCGTGGGAATTGTTATGGATTTCTTTAAACAACCTCAACCACCAACACAAGACGGGAATCCAGAGGATTCCCACATCACGGCCTCGTCAAGTCAATGCAAAACTGACCAAAACGACGCCTCGTCCTCAGGACTGGAGGCGTCTGCCGAGGGCCCGGCACAAACCACGGAGGCCCAAAAGAAGAAGCCGAGGAAGCACCGGAAACGGTCAAATTGGTTGACGGGAAAGGCTTCCCCGACTGAAAGGAAGCGTACGGCGGAGCGGAAGGCGCAGAAGGAGGCGGCTGCCGCCAAACTGAAGGAAGACGGCGGCAGATCCACTGCAGAGCCGTCAATGGACGAGGGCGACAGTAGTGTCGCAGAGCCGTCCAAAGATGAGGGCAGTGGATCTGCCGATAAAATGGACGAGTGCGGTAGTTCCGCGGAGCCGTCCAAGGAGGTCGGTGACATACTGACGGCAAGGGAGGAGGCCCTCCCCTCGAAGGTGCGAAAGCGCCCCCTGAACAGGGATGGCAGCTCGGGCGCCGATTCCGAGGGGAGTGTTGTCATCATGCCTCCTCCCAAGGTTCCGGCCTCTCGCAGAGGGCGAGCGGCCACGGCGTCGGGTCGGGCTACCCACTCCCCAGCCGGCGGAGCAAGTGGAGGGGCGGAGGCTCGTAAGCGGGCCGACGACGAGGCGGCCGCCGCGAGGGTACTGGGGGTGTTGTCCGGCATCCCTTCCACAGAAGTGGCGGCCGCTGGTGCCCGCGCGAGCGTTAACGCCCTGGACATGGAGGCCCTGCAGGCCGAAAACGCCCACCTAGGTGGCGAGGTGTCAGGCCTGCGGGCCCAGAACCGCCGCCTAGAATCGGAGCTGGGCGCGGTGAGGAGGGAAAACCGGATCCTCACCAAGAACGTGGCCGAACTAAAGGCGCAAATGGCGCGGCTCATGCCGCCTGCGCCACCTGCGTCGCCGGCCAATGCCGGCCGCCGAGACGTCGCCGCAGCCAAGCCGCCCCGAGAAGCTGGCAGGCCAGTGGTTCCCACCGCGCCGAAGAAGCCTCCGACCGCGGAGCGTGCGCCGCCGACCAACACCAGTGCTAGCACGCCAAATGTCGCCGTCGTGGAGCGGGCCCCGGCAGAGGTCCAGCCGGCAACACCGATCCCACTGCCTGCGGTGGGGGGCGTGTCGGACGAGGCCTAGCGTGCCATTATCGACACCGTCGGTAATATTGACAATGCGCGCTTGGCCGTTCTGGAGGCAAGGCTGCCTCCAGAACCACGTGGTCGGCCGCCTCTCGCCGCGGACAAGCGGCCATATGCGGCACCAACCCCCGCCCCGCTACCCTGTCAGGGTGGCCGCGTGGGGGGGAGCTACGCCGCAGCCGCGGCTGGGCCCAAGGGGCCCGCTCCAAAGAGGAAGACGGCACCGGCTCCTGCCGGACCGCAGTCGTCGCCCGCACCGACACCGCCGGCGACGACCCGCGCACCCGCGACTGCGCCTTCCGCGCCTGGCACGCCCGCTGCGCCCGAACAGGGTTGGCAGGTGGCCGAGCGCGGCAGAAAGAGTCGCGGGCAGAGGAGGAGAGCGGCGGCCAAGCGCGCCGCTGAGGTCGTCGCCCCCCAGGCAGGAGCCGGAGGAGGCAGCAGCAGCTCGAAGAGGAAGAGGCCGCGCAAGGGGCTCCGGCCGCCGAAGACAGCCGCAGTGGTGATCACTGTGCTGCCTGAGGCGGCAGAAAGGGGCCTCAGCTATGAGGCCGTTCTGAGGCAAGCCCGGCAGGAGCTCGACGTCTCCGACATAGGAGGCGTCGAAGCCCGGACCCGCAAGGCCCGGACAGGGGCTCGGATTTCGGAGTTTCCTGGGGCCGAGGGCACCAGAACGGCCGATAGCGTGGCGTCGAAGTTGCGAGGTCTGTTCGCCGAGGAAGGTGGCGTCAAAATCGCCAGACCCGTAAAGTGCGCCGAAATGCGCATCGCGGGTTTGGATGACTCCGTGACGGTGGAAGACATCCGGGAGGCCATTGCCTCGAAAACCGGGTGTCCCATGGACACCGTCTGGGTTGGCGCCATCCGGCCCGGTCCGGGCGGCGTAGGTGCCGCCTGGGTGCAGTGCCCAGTGGAGTCGGTCAGGCAACTGACCGACTCAGGTAGGCTCCTCGTGGGCTGGAGCTCAGCGCGAGTCACCGTGCTGGAGCACCGGCCTGCGAGGTGTTTCAAGTGCATGGCGGTCGGGCACACCCGGCCAACATGCACTAATTGCTTTGACTGCGGCGGACTCTGTTGCCGCTGCGGTCAGACTGGGCATATGGCGGCATCTTGCGCCGCCCCGCCCCACTGCCCTGCGTGTGCGGCGGGCAATAAGCCTGCCAAGCACCGCATGGGCTCTGGGGCGTGCAGACCTCCGGCTTCGGCTCCAAAGGGGCGGAGCGGCCCTTCGACTCCGGCCGCTCCCGCTCCTAGCGCGGCCCGATCGCCCGCCGCAAGCCAGGAGGTGATAATGGACACGGCCCATTAATGGCTGCCCAGTCCACTCACCTCCTGCAGGCCAACACCAACCACTCCGCCGGTGCGCAGGATCTCCTCCTGCAATCCATGGCGGAGTGGTCGATCGGTGCAGCCGTAGTCGCGGAACCGTACGTTGTGCCTGATCGCCCCAATTGGGTGGTCAGCCGGAACGGAACCGCGGCAATCGTCACCTCCACGCAGCGGCACTTCCCGTCCTTATCCCCCTTGGATAGGGGCGAGGAATTTGTCGCGGCGGATTGGGGAGGGGTCACACTGTACAGCGTTTACCTCTCCCCTAACAGGAGAATGGACGATTTCGGGGCCTCCCTCACCACCTTGGAGGCTTCGATACGGCGACTGGCACCGGGCCTCGTCCTGGTCCTGGGGGACTTCAACGCCAAATCTACGGCGTGGGGGTCCCCGATGACGGACGATCGCGGGCGGGCGATCGTGGAGTGGGCGGCGTCACTGGGCATCTGTGTCCTAAACAGAGGCTCAGTGAACACGTGTGTGCGACAGCAGGGTGGGTCGATTGTGGACTTGTCGTTCGCTAGCCCCGCTGTCGCACCACGAGTGAGGAACTGGCGTGTCCTGGAGGAGGCGGAGACCCTGTCGGATCACCGTTACATCCGGATGGAGGTCTCCCCTCTCCGGGACCCCAGCAGGGGTCACAGGGCGGACCGAGCTCCCGCATTTCCGCGGTGGGCTGTGGGGCGGCTGGATAGGGACCTACTGGCGGAGGCGGCCATCGTGAACACGTGGCTGTCCTCACCACCCCCAGCGGACGGAGTGGACGTTGAGGCTGTCCGCATCCGCAGTGCGTTAACGCAGGTCTGCGATGCGGCCATGCCCAGGGTGCGGCGTCTACCTCCGAGGCAGGGGGTCTACTGGTGGTCCCCAAGACTGGCAGACCTTCGTGCGGCGTGCATTAGTGCCCGAAGGTCCTACACCCGCAGTCGGTGGCGTCGCCGCGATGTTGAGCGGGAGGGCCAGCTGTACGAGGCGTACCGCAGTGCGCGTACCGCCTTTCGGCTGGCCATCCGGTCCGCCAAGGACGCGAGTTGGCAGGAGATGCTGGACGGTCTTGACCGTGACCCCTGGGGTCGCCCGTATCGCGCGTCGCTGAATAAGCTTCGCGCGCAGGGCCCCCCCCTCACCGAGACCCTCCAGCCCGACCTCCTTCGTAGAGTGGTCGAGGAGCTATTCCCGCGGCAGTCGGAGCACACGCCCCCGGTCATGGCTTCGCCAGATCACAACCGGGAGGCCGTCGAGAGTGTTCCGCCCGTGACGGAGTCGGAAGTGGGGGCAGCCGTGGCGAAGATTCGTTCCGCCACCACGGCCCCCGGCCCGGACGGAATCCCAGTCCGGGTGTTGACGTTGCTCCTCGAGCATCTCGAACCTCGCCTCAGGCGACTGTTCAACGTCTGTCTGACGTCTGGACAGTTCCCTGAGTGCTGGAAGGAAGGGAGGTTGGTTCTCCTGCCAAAGCCGGGACGACCCCCGGATTCGCCGTCGGCCTACAGGCCCATTGTGCTTCTGGACGATGTGGGTAAGCTGCTGGAGCGTGTCCTCGTTGCCCGCATCGTCCAGCACCTGGAAGAGGTGGGGCCCGATCTGTCGGACGCTCAATTTGGGTTTCGAAGGGGGCGTTCGACCATCGGGGCCCTGCTACGCCTGAGGCAAACGGCCGCGGAGGCTGTCGCTGGCAAAGGAGTGCTGTTGGCGGTGTCGTTGGACATCGCCAACGCCTTCAATAGTCTGCCATTCAGCTGCATCAGGGAGGCGCTTCGGTTCCACGGAGTACCCCTGTACCTCAGGCGGCATTTGGAGGGGCGCAGTGTTCTCTACGCGAGCCCCGCAGGGGACATTGTGCGGACGCCCATGTCGTGCGGTGTTCCGCAGGGGTCGGTTCTGAGGCCGACTCTGTGGGACATCGGGTACGACTGGGCGTTGAGAGGGAGTCTCCCCCCCGGGCTGAGCGTTATTTGCTATGCTGACGACACGCTCGTCACAGCCCGGGGCAGGACATTCGAAGAGGCGGCGAGCCTGGCCACTCTCGGCACCGAGGAGATGGTCAGGCGAATCGAGGCGCTGGGGCTCAGGGTGGCCCTAAACAAGGCGGAGGCCCTTTTATTCCATGGGCCCCGTGTGAGGCTGCCCATCGGCGCGTCGTTAGTCGTCAACTCCATCCACATCAGTATCCAGGCCCATATGAGGTACTTGGGTCTGGTGCTCGACGGGCGATGGTGGTTCCGCGAGCATTTTCGTCAAATTGCTCCCCGGCTGGTCGGCGCGGCGTCCGCCCTTTCTCGGCTCATGCCGAACGTGGGCGGACCCAGTTTTCAGAGCCGACGGCTGTATGCGTGGGTGATCCGCTCAATGGCCATGTACGGCGCACCCGTGTGGGCGAGGGCTCTGAACGCCCAACTCAGGGCGGTTCTGTGGAGGCCACAGAGAGTCATGGCGGTCAGATCCATTTGCGGGTACCGCACGGTGTTGACAGAGGCGGCGTGCCTATTGGCCGGGACACCCCCGTGGGACCTAGAGGCGGAGATGCTCTCCGACCTCTACCGGCGGGTTACCTCAATGCGCGAAGAGAGTGGCTCCCCATCGTTCAACGAGATAGCCACCTGGCGCGAGGACGCCCGCCGAGAAGTCATCGCCCGTTGCGCTACGCGGCTGGAGAGGCCTAGATACGGTGTTATTACCGTTGAGGCCCTCCGGCCCGTACTGATGGAGTGGATGGAGCGGCGGCACGGAGTCCTCTCTTTCCGGTTGGTGCAGGTCTTGTCGGGGCATGGTTGCTTCGGCAAGTACCTGCACACGGTCGTGCGGAGGGAGTGGACTCCGTCCTGCCACCATTGCAGTAGCGACGAGGACACGGCGCAACATACGCTCGAGATATGTTCAGGCTGGGACGGGCAGCGCCGTGACCTCATCGCTGTCATCGGTGCCGACCTGACGCTGCCGGCTGTTGCGCGAGCGATGGTCGACAGCGTCAGAAATTGGGACGCGGTCGCCGCCTTCTGCGAGGCTGTCATCTCGCAGAAGGAGGCGGCGGAACGGGCCCGGAAGGATTCCCGTGACCCGGGCCGCTGCCCGCGGCCGGGGTGGCGCAGGCGCGAGTACCTGCGCCTGATGCCGCCCTAACCGAGGCTTCGGGTGACCGGACCGGGAAATTGTCCGGTTACCGGACGTGAGGCCACCGCGTGAGGACGATGCCTCGACGGCGAAAGCTGTCGGGGCGTCGACAGGAGAGGAGCCCAAGAGGGCATACCGCCGAGCGGTCCACCGAAGACAAAGATCGGGTACCGGTGGCCCGCTCGTACGGCGAAGAAGAGGTGCTTGCAGGGTGGGTCAATGGGGTTGCGCGCCGCCTCTTCCGTCACCCCGGACCGATTTGACGGGGTGCGACGTCCATAGCCCACCGCAAAAAAAAAAAAAAAAAAAAAAGAGGTATAGGCTTTCGATAACTTTCTGACGTAACTTTTTTTTTGGTTCTGTTCGTCCGTTCGGACAGGCAAAGGGATCAAACCCAAGCAGCCAAGTCTTATTTAATATTTTTCGCATACTGTTTTCATTTCTTCATATTGTGTAGCCTTAATAGTCATTGTCCGTCAGTAAGTCAAGTCGTTACCATTAATCGGGCGCTGATAATATCAATGATGTTTTTGGGCATTTTGGCAAAATATGAAAATACACGTAAACCACTATTACACCTTATTCACTACACTTCAGCACTTTAACTGTATCATATTCCATAAAATACCAGCAAAATTATTCAATATAATACTACAAAACACTAAAGAAATGAATATAATACAAGAGCGCAACATGACATTTCCATATTCGCGCCAAAACCTTTCTGAAGCAACATTAAACTGAAAAGTTACTTTTTCTATTTTAAGTGTTACTAACAATCATGCCCTTTTAAATTGAAGGACTAGATGCCCCTTTCCCTTGAAAGTGTTCCAAACAGTACCAAAGTGCTTCAAGTGTTACCATAATTTTAACATCGAAGCTTATATTTTAAAATTGTATTAATATTTTGTGTATATAATTTTATTTAATATTTAGTATTTAATACCATAAGTTTGATTTAATATTTAGTTTCTAATTTACAAATACAAGTATATACCTAATTATAACACCACGCCATCTAACAATAACACACAAAACTAGATCTATCTTAACTAGAATACCAAACTCAATTTCCATGAAATTATTTAGATGACAATTTGTAACTCTCGGATAAATCATATAATATCATCATCATATAATACCAAACAAGTCACTTTAGCCTAAGCCTTAGAGGCTTTGAAGTCAGCCTGATTTATTTTTTGTGAAAAGAGCCACCTAACAATCTAATAAAATTTATTATAAAGTAGTGCGATATAAGTAGTTCTGTCTTAGCGGATAGGTGACGCTGTACTGTTTAAAAACTGCCATCTATCGAAATTATTGTCAAATTATCAAATAGAGAAACTTCATATTTATCCTAATAGATGGCGCTATACGTACCCTTCAAACAATAGATAGAGTTGTAAGCTTTTTATGCTAGAACACTATGGCGGCTTCAAATGATATTTCAAATGTGGGCGCGTAACTTTTACCTATAAACTATTCTTAACATTTTAAAATTTTATGTTATGAGAAGTTTGCCTTATACAGTATTAAAAAAATATCGACATCCATTGTTAGACATAAGCCTCCCCAAGAAGATTTAAAGCTCTAATCCGTAATCGCCTTGCTTGGAGGACGAGCTGGCGATTGCAGTTGGCCTTATGAATGTAAAAGAACGCTGTTGCCCACTTCCTTGGTGCTCCTTGAGTCGGTTTTTACGATTCCTACCTTAAAGTAAGATGTGACCACACATTATACAATCTTTAACCGTCATTATACAAGAAAGGCATATTTGTGTTTAAGTGATCCCTTATTTGAGTGAAAAACTAAGTTTCAGTCTTTATTATACTTAGATCACGTAACAATAGAGTGATAAATTAAAATATTTACAAAGGAAGAAATAAAAAGAGGCATCAAACAATTGCATCGCGTCTACCGATAATGTGTCCAGAAGGCAGGCAACATTACCACGTTGAATAACAATGCTAATCTTTTAGGCAAAATGTAGCTTAATTTTCTAATCTGATATATTATCGTTTCTTTCCTAATATTTATTTACATACACACATACATATCATCACGCTATATCCCTTGCAGGGTAGGCAAAGGGAACAGAGTGCCAGAGAACTCTATCCTTGCATACTTTACTCGCTTCCTCAACATTCATAATTCTCTTCATACACGCTCGCCGGTTTCGGAGACGCTTTACTCCAACTTCCTTCAGTACGTGACCAATCTGGTCTAGGTAGGTGAGTCTCGGTCTCCCCCGGTACCTATATCCTTATATAATATTTATTTAAGTTTTAATAACTGTATTTGTAATCATAATAACAATTATGTATATATATCTAATAATAAAACTTACTAGTTTATTCAAACTTTATCTATGTTGATTTTTTTATACATAATGATGTAGTCTTGTCACCTAACAAGCGTAGAGTCAATTCCCGGTGCATGAAATCAAATCAGTCATGGCAAATTGCTTCGGACTCGTTCAAATCATGAATACAAATCACTATAATCGGTTGAAATTATCGTATTGCGACAACGTTTTGTTCGCATATTATAAAACTAATGATATCTTCATAAACATATTAATAAAAAAAAATGTTTGGTAAATATCCTTTTCAAAAATTTTATTTTCTTATACATTAATTCTTTATATTTAAAAAGATCTTTCCTCTTTCCGATCTTTTCTGTATGGTGACGAAGTGAGAATACTATTCACCATCCTATCTTACCCGTGAGTGATTACAAAAGACGAGTAAGGGATAAATGTTACATATAACTAGGGGAAACCCGTCCAAAGTAGATACCCCGGTCAAAACGAATACTAGCTATTACTCCCAAATTATTTGTCGACGGGAGACCGCGTTCTCATAGCCACGATGGCCTGTGGCCGCTCCGTGTGCCTCAAGTACCTACTTTAGAGTGAGATCCTGTCATGCGGAGTCTGTGAATTTACCAATTGTATCATCATCTCAGCTCATATAAACCGTGGTATTTATATCGTCTTACAAAAGAAGTGCCATAAAAGTATCCGACCAAAGAAACATATCTAACGTATTTAATTGTTCAATAGTGGTAGTGATAAAAAATAACATAATAAAATAAATTAAAGTTAATATTTTGTAACTGTCTGGTTATAATGTTTACATTTTAAACAAAAGAAATCATACGCCATTCCGCATGATAATGATTGGCTAACGAAATTACGTTAGCCAATCACAGCTATGAAGACCACGTGGACTGCTATTCCAAAACGTACCTACGCCTAGGTAGTACCTACACAGTACGTAGGTTATGTCGAGTAGGTAGCCTACCGCTTGCTACATGCTGTTCTCTTACTATTTTAATTAGTAATTATTTATAATAATTTTTAGTATAAAATATTCCAGTAAATATTTTTTTTAACCTTTTAATTGTACGAATGAATAGTAGATACTGGATACGTTAACTGAACTGCTTTTGTAAGACGATATAAATGTCACCGTGTATGTCCGACTGTTGGGCTCGAGCCTCCTCCATAACGGGAGGGAAATGAATCTACTATACCACGCTGGTCAGACGTATTGGTATAGGGTTTAATTTCGAGTTTTTCTTCTCTTGCATAGATGTTATATGCGTTTTAAATCCCTTAGTGGAAAAATATTAAATTCCACAGGTAAGTCTTTCGTTAATAACTACAATATTATTGATAAGTTTTTTATGCTATGAGCTGGATTTAATGTATGTTTATGTAGTTTTCAACTAACTGTAGCAGATGAGTTTAAATGCAGAAGTTTTCGAATAACTTGGGATAACTTCAAAAATAAGCACATCGGGCAAAGTGACTCGGGCAATGTGGATACACTTTACCCAATTTCTCTCATTTTTTTTTTAATTACTAACTAAGGAAATAACCCATGTATTGCGGGGACTTCACAAACATGTAATTAACGCAGACAAATTACACCCAGACTCAGTACAACACTTTGTGGATCACACAAAGTATTGTTCTGCGTAGAGCAAACCCATGGCACTGGCACGTAAGGTCGGTATTTTAACCTCTAAGCCACCTGTGCAGTCATTATTATTGTAAATATTTTTTCTTTATTTAAATATTTATTGTATTATATCTTTTTATGTTACAGATGGTAAATAAATACGATAAAAAGACGACGCAGGATAAAGTTGAAGGTCATGATTAAGAAGTTTGCTAAAGAAAATAAAAAGCAGAATAAAATTAAGAAATTTGATTAACGGGTTGAGAGCCCTCAGCGCTCACCCACAGTCCGGGTAAAGTTGTCATAGCCATCTGAGGGTAACAACTAAGACACACACAATAAAAAAAAAAAAAAAATTTGACGTTATCAATTGCATTTTTTGTGGTGAAATATATATGGAATTTTATAGACAACCAACAGAAAACTGGATACAATGTAGCATTTGTAGGTACCCGGTGGTGTCATGAAGATCATTGAACTTTCGAAGGCAGTGATAATGTTGTATGTGATAACTGCAATAATTAGATTTTAATCAGAAAAAAACTTGATTTAATATGTTCTTTTAATTTTTAATGTTTATTCAGTTTGTTAATTTCACTTTATGCTATTAAATTAATCATTTTGCCCTTTTTGCATATCCACTTTGCTTGGATTCTCGAGAAAAGTGGATAATTTACCACTTTTGTAAATATGGTTTATAACTAATAATTAAATTAGTATTAAGGAAAAATATTTTACAATATTGTAAGTCCTTTAAATAAAGAATAATCATCATCATCATCATCTCAGCTCATATATGGCCCACTGCTGGGCCTCCTCCATAATGGGAGGGTAATTGAACTACTATACCACGCTGGTCAGACGTGATTGGTATAGGTTTTGTTTCGAGTTTTCCTTCTCTCCCATAGATGTTATATGCGTTTTATATCCCTTAATCGTCTCGTACGATCACCCACAGGTAACATAGGGGGTGGTGAATTGTATTCTTACTCCGTCACCACACGGAGGGAAGAAAGAATAATTAATTATAAATATTTGTTTCCATTTTCCCAGCTATAACTAAACGACAACTATTAGTAGCTTAAGTTGTTCACTTTGCCCGGGTTTCCCCTATCTATGCAAGGGAAGAAGAACTCGAAATAATACCAACCTGTCTAACCAGATTGATATAGTAGGTCAATTGCCCTTTTATTGCGGAAGGGGCTCGAGCCCAATAACGAACTGAGATGAAGAGTTCCTTTGAGTCTGTTACCGGCGATTTGGCTGTGTCCCTGGTATTATTGAGGTCCAGTCACTGCTCATCATTCCGATATAGATTTATCTAATTTTAACGAGATATGAAAGAAGTTTGACTCAGTTTGTGTTATTTTAATGAAACTGCAGGTAATGCTAAAACATTTTTTTTTTATCAAAATTGCACTCTGATATTAACTATACGCCGTTAGCGGCATTGGACTTGACTATTGTAACGTGAAAATAAAGACTGTGGCGAAATGCAAGTATGGTAGGTATGACATTTCTTATCATTTTGACAGTTTTCTTGAGAGTATTCGAAATGCGATTTCATGGTTAGATTGAAGTTAACGGCGAATTTAAGGATCCAATCACTTTGATATCCAGAAAATTTTAATGACTATATTAAACAAAATTTGGAATATGGCTGTATCGTGAAATAAGTTATTAGTGCGAGATCCGGTTTTTAATTGGATGGGTTTTGTAATCTTATCCCGGATACGGACTGACATTGTTGCGTTTCTATACAAACACTTCAGCACTTCGATATAACGATGGTCGAATTAGCACCACTGAAGGGGCTGGAGCACCGCTGAAGTTTCGACTGAATCTCATACTTTCTCATAGTTCACAAACGCTATACACAGAGGCCGATTGTACTCCTCGGTCTTCTAGATAATCTGCCGAAGCGTGAGGATATATGGTCTATGGTGCTATAACCTTTTCGAAAAACAGCCTGTTCGGGCGGCTGGAAGCTTTCAAACTTACACATAAGTCGATTGGTAATGACCCTCGCGAACAACTTGTAGACGTGGCTCAAGAGTGAGATGGGTCTGTAGTTCTTTAGAAGAGCCTAGGTAGATGTAAAGCTTTTGTCATCTTTTACGACACCTATGAGCAATGAACTGTTAGTAGTATTCGTAGCCGCTACCTCATAGAATTATATTAAAATAAATAATATACACCAGTATAAGAAAAATAAACAAAGTAAAATAATAACGGTCCATTTTAAAGCGATAAAATTAAGAAATTCAGGTAATAATTTATGTTAAGAGCGAACGCATATCGTGACTCGTTCTCCAGTGGCAGGCAATTATTCAGTCAAAATTAACCAAGTGATGTGTAGCCTAGTGGCAGAACGGTTGCGTGCCGTTGCCACTTGCGGGTGCAGTGTGAATATCTTACCATAAACGATAGGGTTGATAATTGCGCGCGAAAAGAAAGCGCCAATTCGGTGTTCCACGCCGTCAATTTTGTATGTTGTTTTGTTTTTGCTTTACGAAGATAAATTGGTTACTGAATATAACTTCCCATAAGATTTTTGTCTGTTTGTGTCTAAATAAATGTGCCCCGTGGTTCAGTGAGGGCTGATGAGGACGAAAATTAGTGGTTTTCATTTCTATGTCAGCAACAAAAATCTTATCAACACGTTTAAGAGAATGCGTTGTAACCAAGTGTTAATTTTAAAAAAATAATAAATTTGGACATTATGGTATAGTCAATTGCCCATCATGGATCTACTGTTTATTATTTTTTTTTTTAGTAAATGTGTCCGATAAAATTATAGTTTTTTTTTTATTTCTTTTGTAAAAAAAAAGTATTTCTTCTTTGTGTAAATAAGGAATGCGATATAATATTTTCATAATTTATTTCGTTTACAGCTCTAGATTTTTTGTAGGCTACAAGTTTTTTTTTTTTTATTGATAGCGCAGTGGTCCGAAATGCGTTACGCACTTCCTCCCCGGATGGGAAGTGTGGGACTCCTAGCCTAGGGCTAGTATACCCACTAAAACGTATCCACTGCGATTGCTGTTAGCCTAGGGGCTGTTACAGCGTAACCGGGCTGTGGGTGAGCGCTGAGGGCTCTCAACCCGAAAACAAAAAGGAAATGATTCTTGCACAGTTATATACACAATACCTGGTGGTCGGGTTCGGTCGTGCGTTTATTACTATTCTTCTAATAAGCTCCCCATCTAGTTTTTTTTAAGTGACTGTAAATCATAATAAGGAACTAATCCTTGTGCCTCGAAGAATTAACAACTCAAATAAAAAAAAAATAAAAACAAAAATCTATGGATCGCACAAAGAGATGCACTGAGTGGGAATAGAATTCACATGAATAGAAAAAATCAATTCGATAATAAATATAAATAAATACTGAATTTGATTTAATATCTAGAGCCAACGAAGTCACATTTAACACCTAGTTCTCTATAAGTGGACATTAAAGATCATCGTCAGCGGTCAGTGCAACTGAGAAGGCAATTGTGTGACGTCATAAGGCAGATAAGCGACAGTAACGCGAGCTGACACGGACTAATGAAATCATTGTCGAGTTTCATACTAAGGAATTCAACACGTGTGCTACTAGCGACAATAAAATTCAATGGCGATTAATTAACTTATATTATCCTGTACAAGACAATACTTTGTATAAGTCTAGGTGTAATTTGAGTCTAGGTGTAATTTGTCTGTTAATTGTATGTTCGAAAAACCCTAATACTATTAATTTATTAGACCAAGGTGTAAATTTTTTTCCGTGGTCACCACTTTCCCGCGCTTAATATATAGCACACCTCAAGGAAGAGAGGAATAAGATATAAGGAAAATCCTTATTCTATGTAAAAAGCAGTCTCCAAATCTTCAAATTGGAATTTTTCATAGAACTTGAAATATTGATGCAGCACCTGCTTTGGCAGGCGGTTTGGTGATAACAATTGATGTAATGATTTTCCTAGTAATCGCCACTTCCTTTTATTAGGTACCTTAACTGATTTAAAAAATCCACTATGAATTCTGGCACATTGTATTCTTAATTCGTTACTATATGTAGAAATTAAAATGTCAGGGCATTACCAATATTATTATATGTAAATGCCCATCAATCAGGTTAAGAGCGCTCACCCAGAGTCCAGATAAAGTTGTCAGCCATATGCGGCTACTAAGTTACACAGAAAAAAAAACTACCATATTTTCGAAAAAAACCTTTTCTTTATACTAATACTCAAGATAATTTCAACACTAAAATATAGGTATATACCTACTTAAATTTTAAACCGAAGAAGATATGCATATATAGTAAGTATATCAACAATTAATGATTATTTAGTTTTAAAGGTCTTTTTACGCTTTGTTTTTTAAAGTAGGTAAATATATCTCAAAAAAAAATACGTAGATATATACTTCGTTGCTATATCTACGTTTTACTTTTACGGTTAAAAAGCAAGCATCTAAAAGTTAAAACGGAAGGCAATACCCACCCACGCGTCGTTCGCCGCCAGCCAATATACCTACTACATATTTAAATACCTACTTATCGCACCTACTACCAATGTAGGTATTGCTAACTTTATTCCCAAACTTCAACAGCTAACAGCCCATTCATAGTAGGTATCCATTCACAAAGCGAGCGTTGCCCGCCAAAACTATCAGTGTTGCCAAAATAACAAGCCGAATCACACTGAACAAACTGAACATTAGTGATCATTATAATTTTATTTAGCCTCTTGCGAAACTGAGGCGTAAGGCTCCAAGATGAGAAAAAAGAACCCTTCCGCAAAGAATTTAGGAGTGCCCAAGACTGGGACTGAATCCAACTTGCTCGTTATAAATTTTGTGTAAGATAACAATGCGTGCGTGTGGGTGTGTGGTACAGTCGCTGACGAGTATAGTTACGGCACGCAATAACGCTAACAAGCGTGCGAGTGAGATGTGTATAACGATGTATAGCGTTATCTTGTTCTTGCCGCCGGCAACATGGCGCGCTGACTCGGGCGCAGGCTCGAATCGTATCGCCTGCCCACTCAAGGTTCGCTGACTGCCGTTCTTTTGTTTTTAAAGTTGCCACGTGAGAACCTCTCCCTGGACTAGTGTAAATCTTTGAGTTTATTTCTACTTCATTATTTTAAAGTGAAATTGTAATGAGATTGTTCTATATTTAAATAGGCGTAATAACCGATATTTTTATAAAATAAGTATAATTAATTATTAGATTACCAAGTAGGACAAATACACGTAATTTAAATGATCAAATGTTAATCAAGAAATAAAAATAATAATAAATATAAAATAAAACAAGCACACTATGCTATTTACCATGGATAAAAAAAAACATTTCACTTTAAAATATCTAGAAAAGTGACGCAAGTAAATTATATGTATATTTAAATAATTTATCTTTATCGACTTAGGTATTTGAAAAATATTGGTAACCCAAAACGTAACAAAATATTAAAAATGTAGTAAAAATATGTGGTAAATGTTGTAAATGTTCCGAGAACCCTGAACCGCAGACGAAAACAGCGTCAAGCGAGGACCTGCTTCAAACCGAACGTCTGCATACCGATCGTTGGTTTTTTATAAGCGGCCGTCGATGCACGCGGAGTCTTTAATGTGTGAGTGTAGATGTAAACTAGTGTGGGTGAGCGCTCGTTCTCGCGCGCGCCTCACCATTGTTGTGTGCAGTAGACTCGCGACTCTCGGCTTGTTGCGGCCCGTTTCACGCGCGCTCGCCGACACCGACCAAAACTGCCGGCGATAAACAAAATAATGACCAGTGTACCACATTACGTGCATCGCGAGTGCAATAAGCGACAACAGTGTGTGATAACAAGTATGTAACGTGCGTGTTGTGTCAAACGGTGTGTTTTTCGACGTGTTTTGGGAGTTTAGGGCGCGTGGACAGCGCAATGCTCGTCGTGTTTAGGTATGTGCCGACCGATTAATTATGGCCCATCAGTGAGGGGTCGCTGGCCTGCAATTTCGCCACTGAGATCGTTTAGTGTATTTTTATAATCGGGTGACAGATTTCGCGTCGGTATGGTACGACCACGGCGTGTGGTTATCGTGCTATTTACACGACTGTTTTCGTTTACATACACATAACTGGCTGTCATCAACGTTTTCTAGTTACATCCGTAGTTTCTTGTGGTGTTTTATGTGTGTTTGGCGCCGTCGGGGTGTTATCAGTTGTCGAGAAGTGTGTTGAGTAATTTATAACATAATTAATACATTATCGTTGACGGTGTGACTATGTAATCGCGAGATATATGAACTTTGCGACCATTTGTGATGTTTTGAATACATCGTCATTCAACCAATCAACTGTGTACAATATGAATCTCACCGTGCCATAGGTACTCTGTGCTCTATACTTGCTATTATTGGTGCCATAAAAAAGTAATAAAATACTTGATAAAGTAGGTACATATAATGGCCAACTAATCGTGATATGAATGAAATAAAGACTAATAGAGCTTATACGACACTATAATTTGAATTTCTTTAGGACCTGACGTACTTAAAACTATATTATGCTATTATGCAAATACTTGAGTATAAAGTAAATAAGATATATGAACCCGTGAATCATATTAACTTTGCTTAGAACTACGAACTAGATACATTGCTGCAAAATAATGGATATACTTTAGGTATAGATAACTTTTTGTAGTGTAAATATACTTATAATGCTATGATTAGAAGCAATTCGTTCGTTGATCACATCAGTATATAACTACTAACCAAGAGTTATAATTTTTCTTTAATTTATAACCAGTGTTTCATGACTGTTATGCAATGAAATTACAGAACTAACTCGTCATGCAATATAGTAGGTTTGAAAATACATTAAGATTGAATGGCGATAGATTCGTTAGATACTAACCGTTCTTCTGTTCAATAGATGGGTAGTCTCACCTTGGCACTGCCATAGCCAAGTTTTAATTTCGGAAGGGGTTGAAGAAAATATGTTATTAATATTATTAAAACTAAATGTGATAAATAAATACAGATGTTAATGATATTTATTGTTTGTTAAACTTAAATCTAATCGACGACAAATAAAAAAAATGCATGTCTTAATTTAGAATATTTCATTTATTGGCGTTTGAATCCCCAAAATCACCCCTCTGTCTAGGGCCATGCACCTAGATATGTGAATATTTAGCGCAGTCTGCTTTTCTCAGACTCAATGGAGATAATAGTAAAACATTACAATGATTCTCTAGAGTATGAGGAATAACCGAGTTTATAATTGACCGGTCTGACTGATTATATTAAAGCCGCTTTGTAAATGGGATGAAATGATGAAGCAGATATACTTATATATGCTTCACTTAGAGGTTCTTTAATTATTTGTAAACCAGTGTGAGCAGAACTGTTACAAAGACCATTTCAAGCGTTTCCGGACCAAAATGGTGACGTTAGTGTGCATGCATGAAGAATGTGACGAGTGTTAATGAAGTAAGTCCGAGTTAGGTAACAAGGGAGGCTTACCATGTAAGCAATGAACTTTAGAATAAAATATTAACCTACCATTGAAATCTGCTTTAATCCATCATATGGTATCATTGTACATAGAAAAACAAAAAATAGAAACACACACAAGGAGTTTTATGGCATGGTTACTAAGGACCTTTATACCAAGACTCTATTTATAAATTATTACTTCATTTAAAGTCATTGTCTGTCAGTAAGTCAAGTCGTCATATACAACAGTGCCAATACTGTTAATAATAATAAGTAATTATATGTTCTAACTAATTATATATTCTAAGAATTTTAGTGGCAAACGAAAAAACATATAATGTTATGTCACAGTCACTACACCTAGCACTTCATCCGCATCAAATTATATAAAATGCTATCAAAATTGAAAATAATTTTGATCTTTTATTTTTTTTATATATATAAAACGTTAAAACATTAAGACAGTGAATATAATACAAGGACACTACATGACGCTTTCACGCTCCCGCCAAAACCTACATATTTATATAATAACTACAGATTTAAGCAATTTCATATTATACATCGTTCCGAAGCCCATTTCCTTAAACGGTGAGGTATATGGAACATTAATCGAAGCGTGATTTTGTACATATTTACAATAGCTTCGTTGTATTGATGTCAATCGTTTAGCTTATGTACCTATTTATAGGTAAGCAAAACTTTTATTAACGTTATTGTGATAGCTATTTATCTTACGTAGAATGAGGTTCCCCGTAAGATTTAAATAATTATTATTATATAATCATATATGGTGTAGTGGTTAAGATATCAACCTTCCGTGCTAGTGCCGTGGGGTCGATTCCCACGCAAACAATACTTTGTACGATCCATAAAGTGTTCTAAGTCTGGGTGTAATTTGTCTGCGTTAATTGCATGTTTGTAAAGTTCCCTGCAACACAAGGATTATTTCCTTAGAGTCTTTAAAAAAAAAATCAAAAATCACATATCTTTAATATATATAATAATATATATCAATGAAATAATAATTATACTTTAATATATATCATATACAATGCGAAAGTGGAAGGATGTAGGTACCGAGGGAGACCGAGACTAACCTACCTAGACCAGATCGGTCATATACTGAAGGAAGGTGGAGTCAAGAGTCTCCGAAACCGGCGAGCGTGTATGAAGAGAATTATGAATGTTGAGGAAGCGAGTGAAGTATGCAGAGATAGAGTTCTCTGGCACTCTGTCCTCTCTGCCTACCCTGCAAGGGATATGGCGTGATGATATGTATGTATGTATGTATCTTTAATAATGCGCGACATTTTAAAACATAATGTGTTTAAATACTCATAGCGTACTTAAATAAGTTAACTTGATTAAAGTCACTGGAGATAGTTTACATAATACATATTACGACTAAGTAGTCGTAATGATGAGGTACCTAAGTAGGTACCTCATCATCATCTAGTCTGCCGCTGTTTACTGCTAGACGCAGGAGGAGACCTACTCTCTGATAAATGAGGGTATAGTGCCATAATGAGCATCGTTGTAAGCAATTTGACGATCGCAGTGAGTTGTTATACGTTTACCAGGAAAGAGAACTGATAGTGAACTGAAAAAGAGGGCTCTTTTAAACACTTACTCAACGCCGCAACTTCCACAGGCTAGTAAGGGGACGTCCCTTAATCACGTGATCTTTTTTTTTAGCATTTTTTAACCCCCTCCCCACACCCGTTGGTGATACGTGGTGAGGTTTAAGACTGTGATGGTAGGACTTCGTGATTTTTGTCAAACCCCTCCGCCCCCTTTCAAACCTCACGTGATTAATGGACGGTCCCTAACGGATAGTGATAATTGTATTCAAAACCCGCCGCCTACATAGCAGGTATTTATTAAAGCAAATAATATTACACGTTTACTCCAAAACCAAATTAAAAAGACAATGTTAGATATAAAACACAAAAATGTTAGATATAAAATACCAAAATGTAAAATATCTAAAAAATCATAAAAATGTTCATTACCGTATTAAAATGACATCACGGGAAAAACAAGGTTGATAATAATTGTAATGCCATTATTTTTTATTGCTATTTGGAACCCTAATAAACAACGAAATAGTTTTTCAAATGTGCACAAATGCACCTGCTTAATAAAAAGTTTAGATGTTCTTAATAAAAGTATAGTTTATTGCTATGAAATTATAGTTGTTATATGCCTTATTAAAGAGCAAACTAAAAATAATAGGAAAAGATACCTAGCTATTTTAGCAGTTCTATTAATTTTTTATTCAATTTTAACTTAATATATTAATAGTTTATAATTTCGTCGTAATTTTACTTATTTTTTTTTTTTTTGATATATATTTTTGTCAACTTGTTGCGACAGTTATAAATTTGAATCAAAAGAACTGAACCCAGATTTTATGGTTAAAAAAGTTCAACAAAAAGTATTGTTGGTCCGCTCATTTAGATGAATCGTTTGTACGTTTCGAACGACTCTTGGTGCAATGTTGCCAGCAAATATAAATTCTATAGGTAAATCTATTATTTATTTATATATTATACATACATATGGATAATTTTGTGTAGTGAAAGAATTTTCAGTCGTCTACATACGAAAATAGAATTTTGATAGTATATTTCTTTTAATTTTAAAATTGATTCTATAGACAGCCTTTTAAATTCTGAGTTTATAATAATTTATGGTTTAATTTCTGTGTTTAAACAAATATTGTGGTAGATAATAAAATCTGTTGTTGTGTTCTTAATTATATTACCCTCTTAAGTCGAAGGAATAGAATGCAGTGGTCACCATGCCAACATTTTTCATAGGGATTAAAAAGCAGTTAAACTTATGACATCCCAGTTAGCGCTTCTATAATCATAAGAATCATAAAATAATATTGTCAAAAGCCGACGGCTAGATCGAGTTGAAACTTAACAAAACTTTATAATTCATATAACTAAATTAGCAGTTTTGCTTGCATATGTATATTAAATATATATTTAATGTTATTATTTTATTTCAACCCTATATATCTTACGTGATATTAATAATATCAATATTAATAGTAATACATAAAACCATTTACATTTTTTGTTATCTCAGCACGTTTGGACAACTGCTACTGGTTAGTATGTTTGATGACCATTGTTACTATTTTTTATCCGATTTGTTAACATTTAAAGACTCAACTCCGTTTGTCGCATCGTTATGTATTGCAGCGTATAACCATTCTCAATAAGGCTTCAGGCTAACAATTTTATTTTATGGAATCCCACTGGTATCATGTTCCTGAAATTAGCGTGTTAAAACAAATAAAATTTCATTTTTATAATAATAATATAGCTGTATACCTAGCGATAACACAGTATGAGCTGTGTCGTGATGGCTACAAATACTACCAACCCTTACCTTGCTCGTGGGTGATGTAAAAGACGAGAATGAGTTTTACTTAGACCTAACGTGACTCCATGTTGCGTCTGATCAACAATTACGTTACCAAAGAGGGTTGACATCAGATAGACTGACTGATTATAAAATTTTTGCCGAATTTTTTGCAATATACATGATGAAAAAAGAGTACATATTGCATCGACCCCAAGGAATTAGGATAAAACCAGGATGATGATAGATATATAAGTAAAATATTGTTTTATTATGTACAAGTCGTTTATATATTGGGTCGCGTATGCTATTAGATATATAACATATTGATATCTATAAAAGAGGAAGTTGTGTGGTAGCGGCTACAAATACTACCTGCTGCTCGTGGATGTCGTATAAGACGACTAAGAGCCTTATAACGACCTGGGCCAACTCTATCTGATGCTGTTTGGTCAATAATTACATTCCCAAGGAGGGTTGGCGTCTGACAGGCGGCCGGTCATAAAACTATTGCCAATAACTTTTACAATATGCACTATGAAACAAATTTACACCAATATGTAATATCGATACAATTATCGACCCCAAGTAATTGGGATAAGAGTAGGGGAATAATGATGATCTATAAAACAGGATGTTTGTATATATGACATCGCTAAACTCACAAACTATTTGACCGAGCATTATGAAAATTGGTATCTATATGTATTTTTTCACGGAGACAATTTATGTGCTATCCCTATTGATGTAACTCGCCACTAGATGGCGCTGCAATATATCGACTTCTACATAAAAACCAACGGGCGGGGTTTGCTAGTTTTTTTATAATATAAAACAATTCATATTATTTTTACTCTTTTATAACAACGAATTTTCGGCATCTTATCCGACCTTTTTGGAATTTTGGCTGTGGTTGTCTAGTGATTGATATAAGCTCTTGCAATAAAATATGTAAAAGATAAGAGTATTGTTGAAAGGATGTAGGTACCGGGGGAGACCGAGACTAACCTATCTATACCAGATTGGTCACGTACTGAAGGAAGGTGGAGTCAAGAGTCTTCGAAACCGGCGAGCGTGTATGAAGAGAATTATGAATGTTGAGGAAGCGAGTGAAGTATGCAAGGATAGAGTTCTCTGGCACTCTGTTCTCTCTGCCTACCCTACAAGGGATATGGCGTGATGATATGTATAAAAATCTTAGTATAATATAACCTAGCCGGTATTAAAAGTTTCTACGCGGTAAACAGATCTAAATATTATATTCTCAGAAGCGAACAATCGTCTTATTTTGGTCGTTATCTCAAATGAATTATTCATATAATCGCATTTCCTACGCTCGGCGGGTATTATTGGATCTAATTATTTTTATTTGTTGTTAGTAAACGAAATGTCCAATGTACACCTTGTAGACATTTAGGACCTTTGATTTTAATGAACGGTGGACGTTTTATGCGTTTATCGATTAGTTGTCACTTATATACGATTATTTATTTGATTTTGATATTATTTTTAGATCCTTGCATCATTATCATCTCAGTTCATATACGTCCCACTGCTGGGCTCGAGCCTCCTCCATAATTGGAGGGATATTGACCTACTATACCACGCTGGTCAGACGTGTTGGTATAGAATTTTGTTTCGATTTTTACTTCTCTTGCATAGATGTTATATGCATTCTTTATCCCTTAGTCGTCTCTTACGATCACCCACGGTTAAGATAGAGGTGGTGAATTGTATTCTTACTCCATCACCACACGGAAAATCCTTGCATATTCCTTTCGAAAACTACGAATACCGTGCACTGTTTAGTATTACCTAAGTTTATTTGTATTATCTTTTGTAAGTGTATTGTATTCTTTTAAAGAAATAAAATATGGGTGAAAATATGCGTAGCTATGTATAAAACTCGGCATTTCTTTTTTTTTTCGATGACTAATAGATTAATATAATTTAATTTCGCAAAACTACCTACTATTTATACAAAAAATAATACGAAGAATGTTAAATCGATCCTTGAAATAATTAAGCAATCAGCGCTAATTTACTATAAAAAATAAACTAACAAAAAAAAATGTTTATTATCTTTTTTAGTCTCTATCATTATTTATTCTTACACTAATATTTTACGTTGATTTTAAGGCACGTATTATACACCTGTGGATTTTAAACACTGAAGACAAAGCGCTAGCATTTTGGTATCATCGTCATGACCACGGATTTTAAGGAATCGGCACCAGTGGTCAGCTCAATGGTGATGGAAAGGCAACACAGTGATTTGTGGGGCGCACGCCGCTTTTATGTCGCCCCGGATGAAATAGGCGCGGTGTGTCCAAGCTTGCCAAAAAAAATATCGTCATCATCCTCTCAGCCCACATTCCGCTGAACACGAACTTCCTACATAATAGGAGAGAAACTGAGTATATTCCGCTAGTCAGAAGTGTTACTAGACATCCTCGGCCAGAAAAGGAGGGGTGATGAAATGTATTCTAACTCCGTTACCACACGGAAAAATATTTTAATTATAATTATATTATAATTTTATTTATTCTTGTTCTCTGGTATATGTGCACGCACGATGTAGAAACATTTGGTTAATGTACCTATATATTTAATTATATTATATACTTGCTTAATAAAACGACATGAATATAATAAGGAATATATGTAAATCTTTATTTCCTAATTGCGTTTTGTATTTATAAAAAAGTTGTATATTTCATAAAATGTTTCAAAAAAAAAATATTAATTATAATTTAAATGTGTCATTTAAATTATTATTATTATTATAGAAAAAAAAATCAAACGTAATTAAATGAAACACTGGCAGGTAACCTGTTTTATTTAGTGTACGTTGTTGTCAAGGAAAAAAAAACAAAAATATGTGCTTAAGACCACAACTAAGACATTTTTTTGCCATTTTTTTCTCTATATTCAAAAAGTAACAATATGTACATTGTATTGTATTATTATATATTTTAAATAAATAGTTCTTCCGTGACCATGAACGCTGTAAAGTGTTCGAAACGTCAGGAAATTAAAAATCTAATACATAGCATTCGTAAATGTAATTTTATTACAAATATTCCGCGTCATCAGAAATTATTGTGATTAAAACGAGCAAACAGCACACCTGTGGATTTTAAACACTGAAGACAAAGCGCTAGCATTTTGGTATCATCGTCATGACCACGGATTTTAAGGAATCGGCACCAGTGGTCAGCTCAATGGTGATGGAAAGGCAACACAGTGATTTGTGGGGCGCACGCCGCTTTTATGTCGCCCCGGATGAAATAGGCGCGGTGTGTCCAAGCTTGCCAAAAAAAATATCGTCATCATCCTCTCAGCCCACCTTCCACTGAACTCGAACTTCCTACATAATAGGAGAGAAACTGAGTATATTCCGCTAGTCAGAAGTGTTACTAGACATCCTCGGCCAGAAAAGGGGGAGTGATGAAATGTATTCTAACTCCGTTACCACACGGAAAAATATTTTAATTATAATTATATTATAATTTTATTTATTCTTGTTCTCTGGTATATGTGCACGCACGATGTAGAAACATTTGGTTAATGTACCTATATATTTAATTATATTATATACTTGCTTAATAAAACGACATGAATATAATAAGGAATATATGTAAATCTTTATTTCCTAATTGCGTTTTGTATTTATAAAAAAGTTGTATATTTCATAAAATGTCAAAAAAAAATATTAATTATAATTTAAATGTGTCATTTAAATTATTATTATTATTATAGAAAAAAAAATCAAACGTAATTAAATGAAACACTGGCAGGTAACCTGTTTTATTTAGTGTACGTTGTTGTCAAGGAAAAAAAAACAAAAATATGTGCTTAAGACCACAACTAAGACATTTTTTTGCCATTTTTTTCTCTATATTCAAAAAGTAACAATATGTACATTGTATTGTATTATTATATATTTTAAATAAATAGTTCTTCCGTGACCATGAACGCTGTAAAGTGTTCGAAACGTCAGGAAATTAAAAATCTAATACATAGCATTCGTAAATGTAATTTTATTACAAATATTCCGCGTCATCAGAAATTATTGTGATTAAAACGAGCAAGCAGCACACCTGATGGTAAGTGTCAATGCTGCCCATGCCACCTTTGCTATAGCAAGGGTATAGCTAGACCGCTGCTTACCATTACAATCCTCAAACCCACCCAGTTGGGCTGCCCTCTCTCACTCACCTAACGAAGCGCAATAGGACATTGTCATTACTCAGACGTCGATCTTCTGCGAGAGTGTGGTACTACCCCGGTCGGACCGGCTGTAGACAGAGTATGTGTAAGTTACTCTGGTAAATTATGTTCTAATTGATCGTCAATTAAATCGTAAGACGAAATCCAATTTTACTCGAACCAGCGTTACATAGCCGATCGTGACAGCTCAATCTCTTTCAATAACCCCAAAATAATGCGTTTAAAGTATTTTTTACTTATAAAAAAAAGAAAAATTTAATGGTTTTTTTTAAACGTCGAATACAAGTCGCATTTACGAAGACAGAATTAAACGCGTGCGGCTCGCTATGAGAACCTGCGCGAGAGCTGAGAATGTTAATGCGTTCGTGTTGTTCGCTGGGCACACGTGGAATACTGAATGCGTTTACAAATATACTGTGTAACTAAACATACCCTACCATAAAATAAAATCTTCAATGGCGTTGCAGCAATTTTAATATTCGTGTGCCTAGTAAACGTGACTTATGATAATTTTTTAGTTAACGACCACATATTAAGTTTTATAAAAATTCCAAAAATTTTTGTGGTGACCATGTATGAATACAATAGTCATCCTTCCTTTTCCGTGGGTAATGTAAAAGTAAGGAATATAACCAAATAATATCACTCTGTAAACATAGAATAAAAATCCTATGCTTAAACGTCAGGCTAGCGTGTTGTAGATTGATTTTATGCATTTGGAAAAGGTCCATGCGCAACAATAAGTAGTGTGTAGCTCGGGAAGATGACAAATTTGTAATTAATAGATACTAAACTATATCATTCTCACTATACACACTGTGGGGTGACGGAGTAAGAATACAATTCACCATAAATTTTCTTGAATAACCCGAGGATCTCGTAAAAGACGACGACGAAATATGATAAGCAGATAATACCTAGGCAAGAGAAGGAAAACGCATAATAAAACTTATCTTAACACATCTGCCTAGTGTGAAAGTATATTTATTTCTTATTTTAGAGAAAGCTTGAGCCCAACAGTGACATATATATCAGCTAAGATGACGACGATGAACCTATATCGTTATTAAATTAATACTCATAAGCCTAACCATAGATTTAAAATATTTAAATATAGAATATGAACACAGACTAACTAAACATTGTTATGTTAGTCAAATTACATAAATGTGTGCATACAATTTGTTTGTGATATAAATTTAAATCCAAATTTAAATTATCGAATGGATAGTAACACATATTTGCGCGGCAAAAGTCGTTCAATAATATCAACCGCACATACTGAACACAAAATATTTTACGAGGCAACAAGCGCTGTTCCTCTCTACATTTCAAATTTCCATTCTTCGGAATTCAAATCATTGCGTTCGGATAGTTTGTCAATGGAATTCAAATTGATTTCGACATGTCATCGAGCGAGATTTTATAGTAGGCAGTTAATCTTAGTTTATGATTACAATACGGACCACGTTCGCTCTTTGTTACCCGGGCTATGGCATGTATTATCCATGGAACATAACGGTCATCTCAAATGATTATCTATGGTGCTAATCTGTTAATTATTAACAGTCGCTGAAGTTTAATTATTAATCTATTAACGTCGGCAATGGGTTTTAAATTTAAAGCAGAAGTGTACATTATACGTGAAGTAATATTGGTAAGTGTGCGAATTGGAGTTATTTGATTTTTTTTAATAATATTGTTTTATTGAAGTGAAAACTTCTTTAGGCGCGTTGAGCGTTTTTGGAGGGGAAAAACTTATAGGTTCGCGTCACCGACATGCTAATGCTAATAGTATATCTATAGCTATGTGAAAACTTCTTTAGGCGCGTTGAACGTTTTTGGAGGGGAAAAACTTATAGGTTCGCGTCACCGACATGCTAATGCTAATAGTATATCTATAGCTATGTGAAAACTTCTTTAGGCGCGTTGAACGTTTTTGGAGGGGAAAAACTTATAGGTTCGCGTCACCGACATGCTAATGCTAATAGTATATCTATAGCTATATGAAAACATTGTAATCGTTTAATTAAAGGAATACTGTTCAATATAAAAGTGAGTATTGAACATTTTAATGTTTTATATAGATAAATGAATAATGAAAATAAAGAATTTATTTTCAAATATTTTCAATATTCATATCAATATTTGCATTTAAAAGTATGGCATTATTTATTTTTAATTGTATTTTTAATATTTAACCTTTATGTCATGAAATGAGTATCATTGTGGTTTAAAGGTTATCTTACTATCGTGATAAACCGATTCCTAGATGTTCGATAATATTTTTTATTTTTATATAAAAATTAGAAAATTATTATTATTTCAATTAGTTTTAAGTTAATAGTTTTCACTTCTATCGGCAGTCCCCATGACTGCCTGTTGTTTTTTTTTTTTAATAATATTTATTCTTTTGCATATGGTCAATGTCTAATACACTGTTAGCCTAACAATTTATATATATGCAAATCTTGTACAACATTATAATTTTTAGAGTAATATGTCAATTATTTATGCTGAACAGCTTGTTTATAACCACTGTCCGTATGTCAAAACGATAATCTGACAACCGAAATAACGGCTTGTTTTGCAATTTTTGTAGAACATGAAAATACGTGTAAATCACTAATGTATCATGTTCACTAGACTTTAGCACTTTATCGGTATAACATTACATAAAATATCAGCAAAATTATTCAATACAATATTATAAATTATCAAAATATTGCAGAAAATTGAAACGCGTCACAAGATATTTCCACATTCCCATTTATAATTAGAATCACAACAATTATTACTACCATTAATAGCTACCATTTTGCGCTGTGTGGTAGTGGCTACGAATACTACCGACCCTTACTTTGATTGGAATGTCGTAAAAGATGACTAAGAGCCTTATAACGACCTGGGTCAACATCACCTGATGCCGTTTGGTCAACAATTGCATTCCCAAAGAGGGTTGACGTCAGGCAGGCGGCCGGTCATAAAACTATTGCCAATAACCTTTGTAATGTGTAGGAAGAGGAGTACATATTTCGTCGAGTAAGAGCAGGAGAATAGATGATAATAGCTACCATTTGCGCGACATAAATAAAACAAAAGGTGTAACTAAGTATACATTTTTGACTAATATAATTTAAATTCTACAAGTTAGGGACATAAATTAACATTTTCATAAATTTTGTAACTTGTAGTAGCGTAACTGGAATACTGGGCCAGGTAAAAGTTTGAGTTTTCCATTAGACGATTACTGTCCTAACATGTCGATTACAAAAAGAGTGACATATCTCAAAAATTTTGAAAATTGATATTACTGTTTAAAAAGTTTTGTTATTGTTCATATTTTAATAGGAAAATGGCACGTCATCAAATTAAACGTCAAAAATTTTGTACTGTCACAAGCGTCATTTTGATATTCCATATTAAAACCGCCATTTAGATTCTTGAAAAAAAAAAAAGCTTTAAATGTACTGTAAAATTTGTTCTTCGTGATTAATGTTACATTTGTATTTAATCGACGATGTGTGGTGACTTTAACGGTTTAAAAAAAACCGCCTGTGGCAGTTATTCCAAACTGAGGCAGGAGGCAGTGGAGTGGTATCACAACATCTATCCTGTTACCAATCGTGGTGATTATAACGTTAACCTACCTGATGTGGAGGCCTCCATCCAACAGTAGACTTCGAGATGCATATAATTGTTAGATACTGGACCTGAAAGGCCTCACGCTATTAAAGACTGTACATTGAACTCAAAAAGTGTTATATAGTATATAGGTATTTTATTTCCGACCGCCCAATAATTTTTAATTATTCTTAGAGGCGCTCACTAACCAACTAAAATCGTATAAAAAGCTTGAGCTGCTAACAATATACGAATACCACCAATAATAGCAAAGTATGACTTAATATAATCCGCCTACAAAGATATTATGATAAAACATATTTTAAAACACGACTTTAGTAAGCCGCATAACTGCTTAACAACGAAGCATAATTATTAAATTACAATATTTTACATAACTTCATTATGAAAACTATGTAGTTGGTAGTCAACAACATTCATCAAATACAAAATATATGTACAAAACTTTTCTTATTATATTTAATTGCTCTTAACCGAGCGAAATTTATTAAATAACTTTCTTTGCCTTACCTAAAGTTAAATGTTATATGCATTTCTTATAAATGTAAAAAAAAATCTTCGTTATAGGTGATATACATATATCCTTCCTACATATGAGATATATTAGCCAGGCTATACTAGCAAGACTGTTTGTATTAGGGGTTGCATTTTGATGCTTTACATAATCAAATCATAATTTAATCGATTTTTATGATAGCCACGGAAAAATGGTTGGCTCTGGTCATAATTCTTACTTTATTACTTAGTCGTCATTTACAACACCCACTAGCAAGAAATGGGGTGGTAATTATATTCTTATTCCATTACTACATGGATATCAACTACTAATAAATAAATGATTTACAAGGCTACAACCGCAATCAAACGTTGAGTATACAATCGACTTATTCGAAATTTATTTTCAAATAATTTATCAAACTATTTTTATGTTTGTACTGTAATTTACTCCGTGTGATGGCATATTAGGAACACGATGTATTACCATCACTTATTTGTGTGTCAGACCTGTAAAAAGTGGGTTCATCGGGGGAATAGACTGTAGCCTTCTCCTGGATTGCAACATCAAATGTAATAGCCAACTCGCCTGTTAAGATTGGCAAGGAAGCATTAGCACTCCCTTACAGAGAGGCCTATGCTCAACGGTGGCAGGCTGGTTGATGAACAGATAGAAAGAAGTACTTTTTTGATCCCTTATTGATACACAATATTATATGTATAAGAACTTGATCCCATGTGTGTCAATCATGTTTCGCTCGTAATTAAGTTTTTATAAATACTCAAGCATATTAAAAGCTAAATTTCAGTAATTTGTACAATTTTATATGAGCATAAAAATTAAAAAATATATATATATATATATATATATACATTAATTTTATATATTAATTTTATTATAATTTTATATATTAATTTTATTAATTAATATATATTAATTTTATTATTATCTAATTTAGAGTTCGGATCTTATGTTTCAGTCAACACTTTGATAAATAATAAATCTGTGCTTATTAGACAATATAGCCCGACACAATTTCCTCGGGTATTACAAAACTTTTACTATATCAAAGAAAAAAAGTTTTTTCCACCAACAAATTACTTAAGCGTACTCGCCTTCTAAATTCTGCCGTTTTATAAAATAAAACGTTTTTTTCAACCAGCTCACGCATCCTAATAACCGGTTATCACAAAAAACAATAAATTACATTAAAACGCAACTATATTTACTATGTGTTATAAAGTTCAATTTGCTTTGTACGTACTTAACTAAAATACTGTTTTGATAGAATGTTCGTTGACGTTTTTTTCGGTTATTTTGAGTTATCATTGTATTTTTATGTATCTGTCAAAACGCAAGAAGCGTAAAACTGGTTATAATGAACTATCAGCGTGAGATGTGTTTAATTAAAGCAGCCTTCTTTACGTTTAGTAAAACCGTCAAATGTCCGTCGGTGTATACATATAATTATGTATGTGGTTAAAATTAAATTTAATTATAACCAACGTATTTGCGTTATTAAAGTTCTATTTTATTTTGAACAAGTTTCTAGCTTAAAATTCTTACAATTGTTCATTACCGTTATGAAAAAAAAAATGCTTTGAAAGCGGCATGTATATCATGACTTTTAATTAAATTTTTTCCTACATTTTTGTTCTGTCATATGCCTAACTTTGAGACAACTATGGATGACGTGAATTAACTATTTCTTAATTTATAGGAAAAGATATGCTGTGCCGAATTCACATAGATTGTAACAGTTCCTTTACCGTATAAAAGATTCTATTCTATTTTTTTTTTTATGGCAAGTGTTGCCGGTGTCGACAATTCTGCCAATGTGGAGAAACGTGTGTGATTTTTATGACAATTTAAATTTTGATATCATTATAACCAGAGGTAAATGTCCATAATGAAAAAAAAATTGAATATTTTGAATCGCAGTTGCAACGTCGTTATTAATATTTTAACAAATGTGTCGCGAGCCTCCTCCATAATGGTAGTAAAATTGACCTACTATACCACGCTGGTCAAACGTATAGAGTTTTGTTTCGAGTTTTTCTTTCTCTTGCATAGCTATTATATGTGTTTTGTATCCCTAAGTCGTCTCTTACGGCCACCCACGGGTAAGATAGGAGGTGGTGAATTGTATTCTTACTCCGTCACCGCACATTAATATTTGTATAATCTATAAATTCAAAGTGAACATTATATTCCTTAAATATGATTCCATCAAACACTCTCGTCGTTTAATTATATTTTACCAAGTACGAGTTAACTTTTAATAATAAAAAAAAACTTATCTTTATTGCATTAAAGTAATAAAATAATCGTAAACATAATAATAACGCGTTTATACACAATTAAAACAGAAAAATTATTTAATAACATATTAAAGCTATAAAACAAATAAAAGCATTGCTGCGGGCGAAACCCTGTTAGCGTGTTTTCGATAGCTGATTTAAAGTGTCATGTTGTCTGACTAAAGATGTTATACCATCCGATTACGAAATGAAAAATTGATGTCGCAAGCGGGATTCGAACCCGCGCCTATTGGGATTCCGGCCCAATCGTGCTGCCACTACACTACCGCGACCAATTGTAGGACATGCAAATTTTCATCTCGTATTGTATTTACGTCTTAAGGTGACGGTGTGCTATCTACCCGACAATGTTTACACAATGTTATAGGCTTAATACTTCAAACTTTACAGTTAGAATTGTATTAAACGATGACACAACCTTGTTATTTAAATTTACTGAAATTTTAGCATTTAATATGCTTAATTTATAAAATCCGATTACGAAATGAAAAATTGATGTCGCAAGCGGGATTCGAACCCGCGCCTATTGGGATTCCGGCCCAATCGTGCTGCCACTACACTACCGCGACCAATTGTAGGACATGCAAATTTTCATCTCGTATTGTATTTACGTCTTAAGGTGACGGTGTGCTATCTACCCGACAATGTTTACACAATGTTATAGGCTTAATACTTCAAACTTTACAGTTAGAATTGTATTAAACGATGACACAACCTTGTTATTTAAATTTACTGAAATTTTAGCATTTAATATGCTTAATTTATAAAATCCGATTACGAAATGAAAAATTGATGTCGCAAGCGGGATTCGAACCCGCGCCTATTGGGATTCCGGCCCAATCGTGCTGCCACTACACTACCGCGACCAATTGTAGGACATGCAAATTTTCATCTCGTATTGTATTTACGTCTTAAGGTGACGGTGTGCTATCTACCCGACAATGTTTACACAATGTTATAGGCTTAATACTTCAAACTTTACAGTTAGAATTGTATTAAACGATGACACAACCTTGTTATTTAAATTTACTGAAATTTTAGCATTTAATATGCTTAATTTATAAAATCCGATTACGAAATGAAAAATTGATGTCGCAAGCGGGATTCGAACCCGCGCCTATTGGGATTCCGGCCCAATCGTGCTGCCACTACACTACCGCGACCAATTGTAGGACATGCAAATTTTCATCTCGTATTGTATTTACGTCTTAAGGTGACGGTGTGCTATCTACCCGACAATGTTTACACAATGTTATAGGCTTAATACTTCAAACTTTACAGTTAGAATTGTATTAAACGATGACACAACCTTGTTATTTAAATTTACTGAAATTTTAGCATTTAATATGCTTAATTTATAAAATCCGATTACGAAATGAAAAATTGATGTCGCAAGCGGGATTCGAACCCGCGCCTATTGGGATTCCGGCCCAATCGTGCTGCCACTACACTACCGCGACCAATTGTAGGACATGCAAATTTTCATCTCGTATTGTATTTACGTCTTAAGGTGACGGTGTGCTATCTACCCGACAATGTTTACACAATGTTATAGGCTTAATACTTCAAACTTTACAGTTAGAATTGTATTAAACGATGACACAACCTTGTTATTTAAATTTACTGAAATTTTAGCATTTAATATGCTTAATTTATAAAATCCGATTACGAAATGAAAAATTGATGTCGCAAGCGGGATTCGAACCCGCGCCTATTGGGATTCCGGCCCAATCGTGCTGCCACTACACTACCGCGACCAATTGTAGGACATGCAAATTTTCATCTCGTATTGTATTTACGTCTTAAGGTGACGGTGTGCTATCTACCCGACAATGTTTACACAATGTTATAGGCTTAATACTTCAAACTTTACAGTTAGAATTGTATTAAACGATGACACAACCTTGTTATTTAAATTTACTGAAATTTTAGCATTTAATATGCTTAATTTATAAAATCCGATTACGAAATGAAAAATTGATGTCGCAAGCGGGATTCGAACCCGCGCCTATTGGGATTCCGGCCCAATCGTGCTGCCACTACACTACCGCGACCAATTGTAGGACATGCAAATTTTCATCTCGTATTGTATTTACGTCTTAAGGTGACGGTGTGCTATCTACCCGACAATGTTTACACAATGTTATAGGCTTAATACTTCAAACTTTACAGTTAGAATTGTATTAAACGATGACACAACCTTGTTATTTAAATTTACTGAAATTTTAGCATTTAATATGCTTAATTTATAAAATCCGATTACGAAATGAAAAATTGATGTCGCAAGCGGGATTCGAACCCGCGCCTATTGGGATTCCGGCCCAATCGTGCTGCCACTACACTACCGCGACCAATTGTAGGACATGCAAATTTTCATCTCGTATTGTATTTACGTCTTAAGGTGACGGTGTGCTATCTACCCGACAATGTTTACACAATGTTATAGGCTTAATACTTCAAACTTTACAGTTAGAATTGTATTAAACGATGACACAACCTTGTTATTTAAATTTACTGAAATTTTAGCATTTAATATGCTTAATTTATAAAATCCGATTACGAAATGAAAAATTGATGTCGCAAGCGGGATTCGAACCCGCGCCTATTGGGATTCCGGCCCAATCGTGCTGCCACTACACTACCGCGACCAATTGTAGGACATGCAAATTTTCATCTCGTATTGTATTTACGTCTTAAGGTGACGGTGTGCTATCTACCCGACAATGTTTACACAATGTTATAGGCTTAATACTTCAAACTTTACAGTTAGAATTGTATTAAACGATGACACAACCTTGTTATTTAAATTTACTGAAATTTTAGCATTTAATATGCTTAATTTATAAAATCCGATTACGAAATGAAAAATTGATGTCGCAAGCGGGATTCGAACCCGCGCCTATTGGGATTCCGGCCCAATCGTGCTGCCACTACACTACCGCGACCAATTGTAGGACATGCAAATTTTCATCTCGTATTGTATTTACGTCTTAAGGTGACGGTGTGCTATCTACCCGACAATGTTTACACAATGTTATAGGCTTAATACTTCAAACTTTACAGTTAGAATTGTATTAAACGATGACACAACCTTGTTATTTAAATTTACTGAAATTTTAGCATTTAATATGCTTAATTTATAAAATCCGATTACGAAATGAAAAATTGATGTCGCAAGCGGGATTCGAACCCGCGCCTATTGGGATTCCGGCCCAATCGTGCTGCCACTACGACATCAATGCTTGCGACATCAATTTTTCATTTCGTAATCGGATTTTATAAATTAAGCATATTAAATGCTAAAATTTCAGTAAATTTAAATAACAAGGTTGTGTCATCGTTTAATACAATTCTAACTGTAAAGTTTGAAGTATTAAGCCTATAACATTGTGTAAACATTGTCGGGTAGATAGCACACCGTCACCTTAAGACGTAAATACAATACGAGATGAAAATTTGCATGTCCTACAATTGGTCGCGGTAGTGTAGTGGCAGCACGATTGGGCCGGAATCCCAATAGGCGCGGGTTCGAATCCCGCTTGCGACATCAATTTTTCATTTCGTAATCGGATTTTATAAATTAAGCATATTAAATGCTAAAATTTCAGTAAATTTAAATAACAAGGTTGTGTCATCGTTTAATACAATTCTAACTGTAAAGTTTGAAGTATTAAGCCTATAACATTGTGTAAACATTGTCGGGTAGATAGCACACCGTCACCTTAAGACGTAAATACAATACGAGATGAAAATTTGCATGTCCTACAATTGGTCGCGGTAGTGTAGTGGCAGCACGATTGGGCCGGAATCCCAATAGGCGCGGGTTCGAATCCCGCTTGCGACATCAATTTTTCATTTCGTAATCGGATTTTATAAATTAAGCATATTAAATGCTAAAATTTCAGTAAATTTAAATAACAAGGTTGTGTCATCGTTTAATACAATTCTAACTGTAAAGTTTGAAGTATTAAGCCTATAACATTGTGTAAACATTGTCGGGTAGATAGCACACCGTCACCTTAAGACGTAAATACAATACGAGATGAAAATTTGCATGTCCTACAATTGGTCGCGGTAGTGTAGTGGCAGCACGATTGGGCCGGAATCCCAATAGGCGCGGGTTCGAATCCCGCTTGCGACATCAATTTTTCATTTCGTAATCGGATTTTATAAATTAAGCATATTAAATGCTAAAATTTCAGTAAATTTAAATAACAAGGTTGTGTCATCGTTTAATACAATTCTAACTGTAAAGTTTGAAGTATTAAGCCTATAACATTGTGTAAACATTGTCGGGTAGATAGCACACCGTCACCTTAAGACGTAAATACAATACGAGATGAAAATTTGCATGTCCTACAATTGGTCGCGGTAGTGTAGTGGCAGCACGATTGGGCCGGAATCCCAATAGGCGCGGGTTCGAATCCCGCTTGCGACATCAATTTTTCATTTCGTAATCGGATTTTATAAATTAAGCATATTAAATGCTAAAATTTCAGTAAATTTAAATAACAAGGTTGTGTCATCGTTTAATACAATTCTAACTGTAAAGTTTGAAGTATTAAGCCTATAACATTGTGTAAACATTGTCGGGTAGATAGCACACCGTCACCTTAAGACGTAAATACAATACGAGATGAAAATTTGCATGTCCTACAATTGGTCGCGGTAGTGTAGTGGCAGCACGATTGGGCCGGAATCCCAATAGGCGCGGGTTCGAATCCCGCTTGCGACATCAATTTTTCATTTCGTAATCGGATTTTATAAATTAAGCATATTAAATGCTAAAATTTCAGTAAATTTAAATAACAAGGTTGTGTCATCGTTTAATACAATTCTAACTGTAAAGTTTGAAGTATTAAGCCTATAACATTGTGTAAACATTGTCGGGTAGATAGCACACCGTCACCTTAAGACGTAAATACAATACGAGATGAAAATTTGCATGTCCTACAATTGGTCGCGGTAGTGTAGTGGCAGCACGATTGGGCCGGAATCCCAATAGGCGCGGGTTCGAATCCCGCTTGCGACATCAATTTTTCATTTCGTAATCGGATTTTATAAATTAAGCATATTAAATGCTAAAATTTCAGTAAATTTAAATAACAAGGTTGTGTCATCGTTTAATACAATTCTAACTGTAAAGTTTGAAGTATTAAGCCTATAACATTGTGTAAACATTGTCGGGTAGATAGCACACCGTCACCTTAAGACGTAAATACAATACGAGATGAAAATTTGCATGTCCTACAATTGGTCGCGGTAGTGTAGTGGCAGCACGATTGGGCCGGAATCCCAATAGGCGCGGGTTCGAATCCCGCTTGCGACATCAATTTTTCATTTCGTAATCGGATTTTATAAATTAAGCATATTAAATGCTAAAATTTCAGTAAATTTAAATAACAAGGTTGTGTCATCGTTTAATACAATTCTAACTGTAAAGTTTGAAGTATTAAGCCTATAACATTGTGTAAACATTGTCGGGTAGATAGCACACCGTCACCTTAAGACGTAAATACAATACGAGATGAAAATTTGCATGTCCTACAATTGGTCGCGGTAGTGTAGTGGCAGCACGATTGGGCCGGAATCCCAATAGGCGCGGGTTCGAATCCCGCTTGCGACATCAATTTTTCATTTCGTAATCGGATTTTATAAATTAAGCATATTAAATGCTAAAATTTCAGTAAATTTAAATGTTATACCATTTTAAATTTGGTTGGGTTATATTTCTATTTTATTAGGCGAGAACCAGGGTTGACTGATAGGGATACGACCAATAGGGTTTCTTTATTTCTTTAAAACAAATATATTTAAAAACGTCGCTCGAATTTGAACGTAGTTTCTGAATATAAAAAAAAAAAATAGTGTCGTACAAAGAAAAACCTTTAATAGTCTCCTCTCGTCCTCTCCATAGACAGAGATTAAAAAAAAATAAGAATATTGATGTTGTCGCCAATATTTAAATTTTTTGTTAATCCAAACCCCAAACCCACCCAATTTGACTGCCGGCTCTCTCGCTTACCGAACGAAGCACAACAACACACTACCGTGTACAGATGGGTCTGCTGCTGTAGACAGGAAACTATCAACAAGCCTTCATCATCATCACAGCCCATAAATGTCCCACTGTTGGGCTCGGGCCTCCTCCGTAATGGGAGGGAAATTAACCTACTATACCGCGCTGGTCGGACGTGTTGATATAGGGTTTTGTTTCGAGTTTTCCTTCCCTCGCATAGATGTTATATGCATTTTATATCCTTAAGTCGTCTCGTACGATCACCCACGGGTAAGATATGAGGTGGTGAATAGTATTCTTACTCCGTCACCACACGGAAAATGTAGCCTTATCACTACTAAAATGTATACACTATTTTTTTATAATAAAATATCATTCTCAAATTTTATAACAAGATAATATCTCTATATTCATGTGTTGGCGGAGTACAGAGTACTTCTTGTTTGTATGAGGATTATCCGCAATCTATGCAATAGAAAGAGAACTGGAAATAAAGTTCCAGAACTCATCTGACTAGCTTGATATAGTAGATAAATTTCTTTTTATTGATCAATGATGATTACAAAAATTTAGTGATATTTGACAACCCTGGTCGAAGTAGAGTATATTCAGTAATTGAAACTCGCTACCGGATTTAATAGGCTGGTAACAAATCTGGTGAGAATTTGTTAAGGCCTAGCGATTTTTGTCTAATTAAGGCGTTAATAAAGTTTTTTTTTTTAAAAAAGAATTAATGATCTCGTTAAAATAATAAATTAACCAATGTTAATACTGTAAGTTTTGAGGCAGATGGTAATATTTTAACTGGTTAACAAATAGTAGGCTCGAGAAAAATACGTGTACTCTGTAATTCTTTTGTAACTTTTTTTTTTATTAAATACTTTTTTTGTATTATTTTTAAATTTATTTTAAAGTTTTATTGCCTACTTTTTTAATAACGTTTACTCTGGTGTTTTTTTTTCTATTAGCAAGGTGGTAAAATGTGTAGATTATATCAAAAAACATTATATATAATGATTGAATGGCTTAACCAGGTGGTAGGCTATTGCCCAAATTACTATGCTACGAGGTCCGATAGTTATAGATAGCAGCTATAGGTAAGACTGAGGACTGCTAATACTAAAGTATAGAATTTGAAACTATCTAAGATGTCATTTAACGTAACAATAATGTTTAAGTAAATATCAACTTCTAGTTATAAGTTCGATCTTACACTAGACATTATTAGTGCCATACAAATAATTGTACACCATCCCTATGTAATATGTGCTTTAATTATATTTATGGGAAGTTGTTCTCGACATAAGAATTTATTCATTAAAAATAATAATTAAAAAATCGCTTTGTCTAGTTAACTTACTTTTTATCGGCTTGAGAGCCCTCAGCGCTTACCCACAGTCCGGGTAAAGTTGTCTTAGCCATCTGAGACTAACAACTAAGACACACAAAAAAAACTTGCTTTAGGATTAAAAATACTCTTGCTCCTTTTTTTTTTTTTTTGCGGTGGGCTATGGACGTCGCACCCCGCCAAATCAGTCCGGGGCGACGGACGAGGCGGCGCGCAACCCCATTAACCCACCCTGCAAGCACCTCTTCTTCGCCGTGCGAGCGGGCCACCGGTACCCGATCTTTGTCTTCGGTGGTCCGCCCGGCGGTTTACCCTCGCGGGTTCCTCTCGAGTCGACGCCCCGACGGCGAAAGCTGTCGCTTTATAACGACCTGGGCCAACTCTCTTGTTAAATAATATACTCAAATACTCGTTCTTGTTCCTGGCCTTACTGCAACACAGTTGAATAATTTGAGATGGATTTCTGAAAATAGTCGAATAACCTATTGCAAAATGGTGGGATTTGCATTCTTAGTCTGTCATAAGAAAGAGGCACTAGAAAGCAAATAAATCCTTATTGAAGAACGGTCTACCTGCTGCCCGCTAACGGACCTCAAGGGCGACTCACAAAAAAGTGAAAATGCCACCCATTGTTCTATGGGACACCATTAAATTTTATGCGTTATTATTTATTGCCCTTTGTTCTTACTTTTAGTTTTAAACGGAAACATTAAACTACTAGCTGGTTTCAGAATTGTGCCATTTTTCATTATTCTACAAATTTTCTTTCTCAAAAATTTAATAAATTAATATTTTATTTATTAATGTTAAATTTTATAAATTGTCAACGCATAACTGTCCGCACATATGAATTCTGCTGTCGTACTGATAATCTTTTGAAATAAAACTATTTTTAATTACATATATTATACGATTTTGAAATTAATATCTATATTTATGGTAGAACGGATATTATAGTGGATTATATGGTAAAGCCACAGAAATATTAATTGCTTATATGGTATACATATTTCTTTGTTAGGTATTAATATTTCTGTGTGTAGAATCGTCCTCTCGTGAGATGAACTAAAAATTAAATACAAATGTGATAAAATTCGTAAAAATATTTTAATTTCAAATGTGTAATAATTGTATAAACATCAGAACTCATAATGATATTTTTTAACTTTTATATTACAATAAAATATCGACTAATTTACATTAGAGTCAATACAGACATTTATTATGATTTTTTGAACGTCTTTTTTTAAATATCCATTTTAGCGACTATAATGATTTGGTTGAATGGTTCAAATTTAGAATCGGATTCAGTAGGTGACATTACGATCGAGTTCTTGGAATTTTAATCAAGAATTTTAATAGAACAACTTCTTTTGAGCTATGTCAGTTATTTAAAATAAAATAAAAAAAAACATACTGAAGCTTGTTTTTCATGAACTCAGTACTGTTTACATTTTATTATATAAATTATATAGCATATAAAATTAAAATATTTTAAATAAAATTTCGCGAAAATAAAAATCAATTATAAAGGTGCTGAAATTCGTAAAAATACTTTTATTTCAAACGTGCAATATTCACGTAAACATAAGTCATTACGTTGCAAATTATATAGTACATAATTCAAGACAGGAAATGTGTTATAATTATAATTGACGTCAATACGAATTTGAAACTAATTAAATAAATATTGTTAACTTAATGTATATTTTTAAATTGTTTTTTTTTTTAAATTTATATTTATGAGTTATGATACGAGTAAATGAAACAATAATAGTACAGCCAAAGATAAATGTACATGTTTAATTAATTGCAATTTTTACCTCATAATATTATATATTTGTTATTTTGTGAAATTTAGAATACATACTAAAAACTTTATAATTTAGGATTCAGTAAAGCTAGCATCTAATAAATTATAAAGTTGTTAATATGACATAAATTAAGGATTTTTTTTTGTGTATGTTTTAGCAGTTAGCCCCAGATGGCTTTCACAGCTTAACCCGGACTATGCGTGAGGGCTGAGGGCTCTCAACCCGGAAAGGATTGTTTCTTAGTGACACGATTCCGCCGTTACTTTTTCTCTTCTTTCATACTACTTGACATATTTATTATAAATATCGACAAATTCAATATGAAACACAGTTCATTTCATAGTTATACACACAATGAATAAACTTGTTAAATGTTAAATATTCCGTGTGATGACGAGGTAAGAATACTATTCACCACTCCCTATCTTACCCGTGGGTGATCGTACGGTCTCGTACGAGTCGTCTGACTAAGGGATATAAAACGCATATAACATCTATGCGAGAGAAAGAAAAGTCGAAACAAAACCCTATACCAACACGTCTGACCAGCGCGGTATAGTAGGTTAATTTCCTTCCCATTATGGAGGAGGCTCGAGCCCAACAGTGAGACATTTATGGGCTGTGATGATAATGATGATGATAAATAAACTTGTAAAACATACTAAACCTTTGCCGTATTTGTGAATAATAATTGTTTTTGGATTATATATATATTTAATCATATTAATTGATTTCATTACCCTGACTTCGTGTGTATAATAGATTTATTGATAAATTTCAAGCTCATCTTAATATAAAGTGTAGGTATCCGATAGCCATTCGTGACTCACCAATGGCTATTCTTTAGGCGGTGCACGCCTTATACCAGTGCTCCCCAAGTCACAGTGGGCGGTGCAGAAATAAAGTTAAGTATTGAAGTAGGTAGGTAGTAGTACCTTAGGAAATTCAAGCTGAAATGAGATGTAGAAGGTTTTACTTAAACAGAGAAATGTCTTTTCTCAACGAATAATATCCTAAGTTACTTCAAATTTAATTCAACGTGAATCCTAAAGTTATTTATTTTCATAGGTCATTATTTTACAATTTTACGAAGGATTTTAACATTAATTAATATGTGGCAATATTTCACATTTAATGATTAGCTATTACTGTATCCTTGGTCTTTTTTTTATTGCTTATGGTAGCAAACGAGGCAGCACGCCTGATGGTAAGTGTTAATGTCGCCATGGGCCTTTGCAATACCAAGGGTATAGCTGGGCCGCTGCCTACCAATACAAACCCTAAACCCACTCATTTGGGCTTCCAGCTCTCTCTTTTTCTATAGTTTGACATGAAACAGTAATAAAATCACAAACTTTAAACGCAAATTAAACAAATCTTGTTCAATATTATTCAACAGTTGTTTTTCAAAAAAATTAACTGGTTATATATTATGTAGGAATGCTTATATATCATTAATAAGAAAGCAACTGCAACAGTTATACAATACAAAGAATAACACACAGGAAAAAGCTCCCATAAAAATTTTACCATGTATGTAAAACAGCGAAATTCTCATACAAATAAATCACTAAATATAATCGAGAATCGTTGTAGCCGGCCGCCGTGACGGTCAGACTTGTATGCTTAATTAAATAATCGCTATTGTGAACCCACACTTAGTTATGTAAATAAAATTGTTCGCGCCGCGTCCAACCAACTTCGCGCTATGAATTGATTGCGATATGTAGGTACCTATTAATTTATTATATGGATAAATACTTTTGATCGTGATTATACTTTTGCAATGCCGATGCTTTTAAGTCAATTTTAACGTGTAGATTTTGAAGTTAAAATCGATAAAAAATTTAATTTAGTTTAAAATATTTATTGGTTTTTAAATTTCCATATGTTGATGGGTACAGTATAAAATCTGTCATCAGCTCCTTACTTTCCTGGAGTCATAAAAAGCAGTTAAGGGAGCACCAGGTGAATTATCATTAACGCTCTCTTGAGAAACTTGACACTAAATTAATGCGATCGCCAAGTCGCTGGTCAATAAGGCATCACCTTATTTTATGACGACCCTTGTCCCTGCAATTGGAATTGTCTGATGAAGGATTTGTATTTTATATTATACATTAAATGAATTGTTATTTATAGAAATTGTTGAAGAAATCAGAAATATAAAAAAACATTTTTTTCTTTATATTCATTTATTTCAGTTGAATATTTAGTTAACTAAAAAAAGCTTAATAATAAAATAAAAGCTTAACAATCCGATGCCGGGCTGGTTACGGATGTCAAGGAAGCGGCATCAGTGACCGGCTCAACGGCGATGGTGAGGGAATACAGTGGGTTATGGAACCACGCGCCGCCCTTCCTTCGCCCCGGACTGAATGGACGGCATGTGTCCAGACCATAGATTGCCAAAAAAAAGCATAACAATCCAATATACGATAACCAATGTCTTGTTTTCTTCATAACTTATAGTATAATATTCCACTTCTTCATTCTGAGTAGCAGATGACAGTTGTTCGTCAGTAAGTCAAAGCATCATTCTCCTGCTCTTATTCCAATTACTTGGTAGACTTAATATGTACTCGTACATATTGCAAAAGTTATTAGCAACAATTTTCTGACCGGCCGGCCGCCTGACGTCAACTTTCCTTGAGAACGTAAATATTGACCAAGCGGCATCAGGTGGTGTTGGCCCAGGTCGATATAAAACTCTTAGTAGTCTCTTAGGATATGCACGAGCTAAGTAAGGGTTGGTAGTATTCGTACCCGCTACCAAAAAGTTATCCGCCATTAAGTCAAAGCGTTTAACTTAAAGCTAATGGTAAACGCTTTGGGTTTCCGTCAGTAAGTCAGACCGTTATCATTTAATTATCGTTGGAACCAAATTAACGTTTCCTCTGGGAATTTAGCGGAATATGAAAATACACGTAAACCACTTTTATTTCATATTTGCTACACTTCAGCACCGTTTCTGTATTATTACATACATACATACATATCATCACGCCATATCCCTTGCAGGGTAGGCAGAGAGAACAGAGTGCCAGAGAACTCTATCTCTGCATACTTCACTCGCTTCCTCAACATTCATAATTCTCTTCATACACGCTCGCCGGTTTCAGACTCTTGACTCCACCTTCCTTCAGTACATGACCGATCTGGTCTAGGTAGGTTAGTCTCGGTCTCCCTCGGTACCTACATCCTTCCACTTTCGCATTGTATATCTTCTTAACCAGGCGTTCGTTCGGCATTCTTTCCACATGTCCGAACCATCGGAGCATGCCCTTTCGCATCTTTACACCAATACTCTCTTTCATACCTACTCGCTCTCTTACGTCGTCGTAACGACGAAGAGCGAGTATGTATTATTACGAGTTTGTATTATTACGATATATAAAATTATAAAATAGTAGCAAAAACCGTGGATGTCGTAAAAGACGACTAAGAGCCTTAGTCTAGGTCTCTTACCTGGGCCTACTCCATCTGATGCCATTAAGTCAATAATTATATTCCCAAGGAAGGTTGACGTCTGGCAGGCAGGTAGGTAGGTATATAACGTAAACTGTTATATGATATTCACTTCACCTCAGTATTTCCTATGCAGCAAATTACATAAAATGTCATCAAAATTACTTAATATAACGTTAAAAGACTAAGATATTGAATATTATATATTTCAATAGTGGGAGGACCACGCTGTAGACAGTTTTCTGTATACAGACGCAGGCCAGTCCGCCCGGGATACCTAGTGCCATACTCTCGCAGAAGATCGACGTCTGAGTAATGGCAATGTGCTATTGCACTTCGTTCGGTGAGCGAGAGAGCCGGAAGCCCAACTGGGTGGGTTTGGAGATTTTATTGGTAGGCAGCGGCCTAAGCTATACCTTTGGTATTGCAAAGGTATATGGGCGGCAGTGACATTTACCATCAGGTGGGCAGCTTGCTCATTTACCACCATACGCATTAAAAAAAATATATACAAGAGCACCACATGCCACTTTTTATTTACCTGTTAAAACTTATAATAAAGTCATCGGTTATGATAACAGAGAAAAAGTATCATACTTAGTATGAAGTATATTACAAACTAGGCTCATTATTAACTACACAGAATCTATAGACGTAAGAAAAAAAAAGACATTTAAAAAGGAAGCAACTATTTCTATTGACCATTTAAAAGTTCACATCTAGTGGGGTTTACGACCATGATATGCTGTGATTTGTCCGTTTGTTTTGAGTAACACATAATACTAAGATTTTTACGATCGGACGTATATCAAATATCTTTTTTTTTATTGCTGACACACGAAGAAATGTTTTCCTGTACTTTTATGATTTTATTATATTTAGATGTAGCTTCAAAATATAGTTCAAAGTATTATTATTTTTTTACATGGTTAACTAATTCTGAACGGTCAGTTGAATATTTTTTTTTAATAATCTACGTGACCCATGTTAGTAACCCGACACAGCCACATGCTACCGTATTCATATGAAATTAGGGCTACACAATACTATTTAAAAAAAATACTACCAAATACCAAACTTATTACATAGTTATAGGGGTCATAATAAATTGGCATTAGTCAGAGACAAGGAGCCAGGAATGTGACGAATTTGTAACGCGACACTAAACGCAAGCCTGTGTCAATGCTTTCTTAAAAAAAAAACATGTGTTCTCGGTCTGTGAGTTTTTAAATATGGAATTTGATTGCGATGTTATCTTTAAAATTTATTTGTGTTTAACTTAGAACACACAAAATTAGTTTTCTTAGTAAGTGCAATGGTTTATTTAAAAAAATTATAAAGCTAATGAAATTAAAAGATATTACGGTACAAGCTTATTTAAAATATCTTCAATCTATGTTTGCTTTTAGAAATCATGGTCCGTGTTATTATGCATTATTAATTTGATTTAGTGACCTACTGGTTTTTTAGCAAACGGGTGGCTTTTTATGCTTCTTTCTATTACTATTATGAATTGGTAAAATAATTTATAAAAAATATATATTAAATATTTATAAAAATACTAGCTTCTGCCCGCGGCTAGGCCCGCGTAAAGGTAAAATTGTACAATATGTTAATGTCATATTTATTTATATCTAATCAATAGCCTAAAAATAAGTTTCAAGCTTCTGGCTTTAAAAATGACGATACTTCGTTACAACTTTTCATCCCCCTTTACAACCCTTTTTTGCATTAAAAAATTGTCTATGTCCTTTATCAGGTTTTAGACTATCTGTGTACCAAATTTCATTTAGATCGGTTCAGTAGTTTTGGCGTGAAAGAGCGACAGAGAGAGGGTTACTTTCGCATTTATAATATTAGTTTTGTGTACCATATTGTGGTAGGACCACGCTGTGGACAGTTCTGTCTACAGCCGCGGGCCGGTCCGTCCGGGGTAGTACCACACTCTCGCAGAAGATCGACGTCTGAGTAATAGCAATGTGCTATTGCGCTTCGTTCGGTGAGCGAGAGAGCCGGAAGCCTAACTGGGGTGGGTTCAGGGTTGTATTGATAGGCAGCGGCCTAGCTATACCATTGGCAAAGGTCCATGGGCGGCAGTGACACTTACCATCAGGTGTGCTGTCTGCTCGTTTGCCGCCATAAGCAATAAAAAAAAAAAAAAAAGTTAGGATATGGGCACTGATTATAACAACTGTATTTCTATTTAAAAACTCATTCGCTATCCGCGTCATATACTAACCGCGGGAAAATAAATTGAACAGCTACTTTTTATTGATATTTTTTTTTGTACATAGTCTAAGTGTCTTTTAAGGAGCATTATTTTATCTATATCTATAGCAATATTACGTTACTCATATTTTGTATTGATGCTTATGTGATGACTAAGGTATCTAAACAGATGACATTACTGCCAAAGATGTCACAGCTGCACATTTAAAAACATATATGTGTTACATTAGGCGTATAAAAACATTAAGTATTGTCTGCAATTTTAAGTGATGATATGGTTACGTATTTTATATTAGTGCTGTGTGGTAGCGGCTACGAATACTACCAACCTTTACATTGCTCGTGGATGTCGTAGAAGACGACTAAGAGCCCTTATGATGACCTGGGCCAACTGCCATCTAATGCCGTTTGGTCAACAATTACATTCCCAAGGAGGGTTGACGTCTGGTAGGCGGCCGGTCATAAAACTATTGCCAATAACTTTTACAATATAAAATATTGTATCGACCCCAAGTAATTGGGATAAGTGTAGGAAAACAATGATGGTTAGGTATTTTATTCCTATTTGTATGTATTGTTGAACGTAATTTAATAGAGTATGTATTCATATTTCATTAACCACTCCCTCTTTTTCCTACTCTTTAAGAGAACGAAAGTTGATTACGTTCTATATGAGTTTATCGGTGGCCATTATTGGACATAAAGATATATAGAATCATTTTCTTTTTGTACTGGCGATGAATTTGTATTAAAAATGTGGATCAAAATTTATTAACTGATACTGTATCTTAATTATGATGACTTATTGGATGTAACACACCTTAGTCCTCCTGTGATAAAAAACGCTATAAAGTGTTTAAAACGTCGGCAATTAAAAATCAAATACAAACGCAATGAAAACCACAAAAAAAGTTTTTTTTTTTCAATAAACATTCTATCATGTCTTGGTCTACATACATACATATCATCACGCCATATCCTAGGCAGAGAGTACAGAGTGCCAGAGAACTCTATACTTGCATACTTCACTCGCTTCCTCAACATTCATAATTCTCTTCATACACGCTATGGTTTCGGAGACTCTTGACTCCACCTTCCTTCAGTACGTGACCAATCTGGTATTGGTCTAAACTCCCGATTAATACTTTCTGTACGGATTTAAAATCAAATTGAATCTGGCAATAATATAATACTGCTGGTGACATATTGTATTCTTTACCCAGTCACCATATGTGGAGTTAATGTCATCGGTACAATGACATTATTCCTTTTTTATTTTTATGCCAATAATTATTATAATTTTATTACAATGTCGGAGCCTTAATGCCAAAGGTATATGAACATTAGTAGAAATATTCATGAACACATCTACCAAGTCTTTCAACGCTTAAACATAATGTTTGGTTGATTTGCATGTTAACTGCAGTACAAGTGCGTAATGGTCGGGTCTTATAAGTCATACGTTCTTAGCTACAACTTGTCATAGAATTACTTGTTTGTGAAGTGCAGTTCATTGAGCTATGATAATTATCACATGGTGTATAGGAAAGTAATTTCATCACTAATTCTTTTGTATGTACGTATGTGACTTAACCCTATCCTAAACGACTAGACCGATTTTGATGAAATTTTTAGTGTATATTCAAAAATTGTTTAGATTAAAAATCGGAGCGGATAAGTGATGTAGATTAATTTCAGAAATTATTTTATTATATATTTTTGATAATTTTCTTCGAATCATTGTCACGGAAGGACTAAGATGTCACACGTCCAACAAGTCATCGTTATCACAGAGAACAGATTAAATAGACGCCACATTAGCTGGTAAATTAAAACTCTATTAAGTCTTAACAGAACTAAGTATATGATTAACTGTAATTTGTAACACAATTTCTTATGATAATTAATATGATTCATTATCTATTCCTTGAAACCAATATGCTGCATTTGATATATAGATTAATATAATGCGTATTAGTTTCCAGTTTATTAGTTGAAAATCATTAAAATTGTTATAAATTACAACTTAATTGGTTATTTTAAAAACATTAAATATTCGATTATGATCTACATTTAATATGTTTCGGCTTAAAATATATATATATATATATATCCCGACTAGAAATAAAGTATGGTTCAACCAGATCATGTATCTGGACCCGATCAGGATAGAATGAGGCATGCCGGATCCGGCAAACCCGATCAGGACCAGGTCTGGTCCTGATCAGGATAGCCTGATGTGAAATAACATCAAGTATGGTAAGGCATACCGGATCAGGACCAGATCAGGACCAAATAAGGATAGCCTGATGTGAAATATCATTAAGTATGGTAAGGCATACCGGATCAGGACCAGATCAGGACCAAATAAGGATAGCCTGATGTGAAATATCATTAGGTATGGTAAGGCATATCGGATCAGGACCAGTTCAGGACCAAATAAGGATAGCCTGATATGTAATATCATCAAGTATGGTAAGGCATACCGCATCAGGACCAGGTCAGGACCAAATAAGGATAGCCTGATGTGTAATATCATTAAGTTTGGTAAGGCATACCGGATCAGGACCCGATCAGGACAGAATGAGGCATGCCGGATCCGGCAAACCCTATCAGGACCAGGTCTGGTCCTGATCAGGATAGCCTGATGTGAAATAACATCAAGTATGGTAAGGCATACCGGATCAGGACCAGATCAGGACCAAATAAGGATAGCCTGATGTGAAATATCATCAAGTATATAGTAAGGCTTGTAGTATATCAGGACCAGAAACAGTTTTCGTAACACAAAAAAAATATCAATCAAAATTCAAAAAAGTGACATGATTGTCATATTTATGCCACGGCGAAGTTGTATTTTCATCAGAGGAGATTAATCTGAAATCTTTAATTAATCATATGTATTTAATAATAATAATAATGTTTAATTATTAATATAAAAGTAATTTATATTTAAAGTAAAAAACAAAAAAAATATATATATATATAGATATATAAATATACCTAACATTTGAAAACATAGATAGATAGAAATATTATATTGTAACAACCATTCTAACATTTAATGTTTTGGGTCATAATAAATAGATGGCGTTAGTAAAATGACGTCATTATTTGAATCGCGGTGTTAAGATTCTCCGAAGCGCAATGAGACGGCCCAATATTAAATTATTTGTTATCGAATTAGATTAAAACAGATCGATCAGGTCATCAGTCATCAGTTGCAGTCGTTAGCATCTGGTGGTTGCGCCATAATCGTATCGGCTCACTGGGACTCTCTATGATAAGCACTGCATTCGGTGCCTACGTCATATATTAATTTATATTTTTACCTATTAAACATGTTCTTTAAGATATTCATGTTTTTTAAAAGGACTGGACTGGGCATACTCGTTTTGGATCAGGCAAGATATATAACGCAGATGATTGATTAAATTGATTTGGTTCCGATCAGTAAAATTTCGTCCGGACCCGATCAGGAACGCCAGATCTGGACCCGATCAGGAATGCCTGATCTGGACCTGATCAGGAATGCCTGATCTGGACCCGATAAGGTTTTCCTGATCGGGTCCAGATATATCTTCTGCGTTACATACCTTATCTGGTCCAGATCGGGCATGCCCGGTCCGGTCCTGCTAAGGAAGACGAAAAAATTTCTAGTCGGGATATTAATTAATTACTTTAGTAATTATTGTATCATTTGAAGTGTTTAATGTTTTTATACTTTTTTTTATGGTAAGAGTTTTATGTTAGGTGCTGTGAGTTTTTGTGATACGAATTAACGTTCTGTGACTTGAGTGCGATGACACTGAGGGGAACATTTTTTTTTTTTTAATTATGATATATACTAGTATACCATGTCATAAAACGTTCTCGGCCTAAGTATAAAAATATCTGATTTTTATATTTTCCTTTTGCCGTTTTTTTTTTTTTTTTTTTTTCTGTGTCTTAGTTGTTAGCCTCAGATGGCTATGACAACTTTACCCGGACTGTGGGTGAGCGCTGAGGGCTCTCAACCCGATAAAGTTAAGCGACCGATCCCGAGGGCACCCCCTGTGGGGTACGGACGTCGGCTCGGGGAGTCGCTTTCTTTATAAATTTCCTTTAAAGAAGAGCATGTCGTATCTATACTTAAAATAGTATAGGCAGAATCAATGAACACAATTTAAAGAAAATAGTATGCGAGTATTAGAATCGCTAAATCGCGCATCGAAGGCATGCTGATGATTTTTGAAGTTAAATCAAGATCAAAATAAATTGAAAATTTCTTGAAATTTAGTATGATAATTGAGTCTGTAACATGCAAAATTTTAACCTTCAGGGTTAGAGTATGGAAATTAAAAAAAAATAAAGTCTAGAATTGAACATGTAGATGCTAATAGGGTTGTTCCATATTGCGGGTATTACAAAATATATGGCGAAATATGACCTTATTGCACCTTACTGTAGACGTAGCATTAGAAAGAATAAAAATAGTTATACGTTTTATAGATCAATTAAACGTACAATCATCATTATCATCTCAGCTGATATAAGTCACACTGTTGGACTCGAGCCTCCTCTATAATGGGAGGGAAAGTGACTTATTAATTACACGCTGATCAGACGTGTTGCTGTACGATTTTTTTTCGAGTTTTCATTCTCTTGCATAGATGTTATATGAGTTTTAAATCCCTTAGTCGTCTCTTTTGATTACCCACGGGTAACATATGGTGTATTGTATTCTTACTCCGTGACTACACGGAATACGTACTAAATATACGGAATATAATATATAATATAATAATATATAATATCTATCCTTGCGGTGACGGAGTAAGAATACTATTCACCGCCCCATATCTTACCTGTGGGTGATCGTACGAGACGACTTACGGATATAAAACGCATATAACATCTATGCGAGAGAAGGAAAACTCGAAACAAAACCCTATACCAACACGTCTGACCAGCGTGGTATAGTAGGTTAATTTCCCTCCCATTACGGAGGAGGCCCGAGCCCAACAGTGTGACATTTATGGGCTGTGATGATGATGATGATGATACGGAATAAACGTACAATGGCAAAGTGTAATCAAGTGTATGTGTCAACCCTAGTTACAAACACATAATAGAACCACACCTCAGCGAATGATGGTTTCACATGGCGAAATCGTAAAAAGCACCATAAAGTCGATACCTAAACAGGATCCTATTACACGTACGAGATGTTGCCATTCCGATTTTAACGGTTACTGTCATTTTAATATACCAACTTATATATTATTTACTTGATGGCCAATGTCTTTTGTTAGAATTGAAAACTCTTACATGTTTTATGACAGTGATATATTTATTTTAAATATGGGTTATGAGGAGTTGAGAGGTTTATGTCTTTGTGGAGACGTAAGTCATGTTTTGTGATATTTAGGAACAGCTGTAGGCTATATTTTTGACGTCACGCACCAACCATTTTTGGACAGTCGGGTCTACTTGTACCGAATTAGATGTAGGACTAATCGTCACCTTCAACAAGTCCGTGAAATGTATTAGTGCTGGTACAATGTTTTTTTTTTTGGATTTATGGGTTGGTAACTAAGACCTTTAAGCCAAATCTTTGTTTATAAATTAACTTCATTTAAAGTCATCGTCAGTAGATCAGATCGTCGCCTTAATATTGCCATGGCTACACTGTTAAAGGTATCTTTGGAGATTTTGGTGGAAAACGAAAACGTATGTAAGGCACTGTTATATCATATTCACTACACCTTAGTACTTACTGCGCATTAAATTACATAAAATGCCATCAAAATAACTTAATATAACACGTTAAAACACTAAGATATTATATATAATACAACAGCACCATATGACACTTTTCCTTTCCCGCTAAAACCTCAGGAAAAAAAAACCTCATATCATTCGATCACGGATATAGATAATTGATCTTTGAGAGTATTTTAACCGTCAGGTATGTGAATATATACATATTATGACCTGTTCACTCCTAACATGATTCGAAATTTGAATATAGGAAAAAAAAAATTAAGAACTAAAGTTATGCCCTTATGACGTCACCCTTGTTTTAAAAAACGAACACGCCATCTCATTACGAGCGTGCGGTATGAATTTGTATAGCAAAAAGTTTGAAATAATATGCCCTATGAAGCGTAGCATTGTGTTCTGAACACACACACACACACATACACACAAGCATACAAAAGATTGTCAACAATCGATGTACTACATACAAACTATTCCGTTCGGAATTAGAGTGACTAATAAGTAACGAGCGTTTTAATTTTAACCTTACAAATATACAACTTAATAATATTATTTGAAATATAATAAACAATAACTGCTTCATTTTTAAATGTTAATATGTCTTTGTACTGAACATAATACAATAATGTATGCAAAATGTTGTCATTGTACCTTATACTATGATCAGTTATATTTAGAACGTATATGAGGCATACATGTTTGCATTGTAATTACAATATTGAGGTACTAATGAATGCGAATCCTCTAACGATAATATCGATATGAATATCGATTAGAATCGCTACGAAATATAATACGATTTTTTCGTTCCAAGTATTTATTATTTATAAGAAAACTGGCCAAGTGCGAGTCGGAGTCGCGCACGAAGGGTTCCGTATCATTATTTAACAAAACTAAATATTATGTGAATAGTTAAAGCGTCTACCTGTCATCGTTATTAGTATCGAGCAAGAAACGGTAAAAAAATCAAGTTTGTTGTATGGGAGCCCCCCTTAAATATTTATTTTATTTTTAGTATTTGTTGTTATAGCGGCAATAGAAATACATCATCTGTGAAAATTTCAACTGTCTAGCTATTACCTTTCTTGAGATACAGCCTGGTGACAAACGGACGGACGGACGGACAGCGAAGTCTCAGTAATAGGGTCCCGTTTTTACCCTTTGGGTACGGAATCCTAAAAAAGTAATTAGGTATAGCATACATTTTTCAAGGCACGCCTATATGGCATAGTTATTGTAAATTTTATCACTTTTGTTGATATTTATGGTCGCATGTTATCTATACAGATAAATAAATATGAAGTATCTGTTTATATTGTCAAAATAACAGTTTGTTTATATGTAGGTATGTATATGACTAGACCTCGTATGCAGTAAGTACTTACAATAAAAAAAAAAATCCTACTGCTCATTTGTCTATTTATTTATTTGCTCCGGTAATAAACTATGAAATGACTGTATCATTTTTGATATCACTTTCAATACAGTTGAAGTTATAAGAAGCAATTTGGATTACATTTATGTAATATACAATCGCGTATGCATAAAAATACCTTCGTCTGTCGGAGTATTGAGACCAATGAATCTTCATCTACTGCGAACGACGACTTAACAGGCACACATATAGAGGACGGCTCTTTCCTTATAATAATATAACTTAAATTATTTATTTTAAATTTTTGCTTAAATATGTAGATGTGAGGTCTTATTTTGCACCCAGACTGAGGCATATACAGCCCGCGCGGCCCTGACAAATAAATATCCACGATTCCGTCCCTGTCGTCGAGGACGGAAATCGTGTCGCGTTCAAATCATAAACGTGGGTGAACCCATTTTGCCAGCGACTCCCCCGAGCCGAGGTCCGTACCCCACAGGGGGTGCCCTCGGCATCGGTCGCTTAACTTTAAAGGGTTGAGAGCCCTGAACGCTCATCCACAGTCTGGGTAAAGTTCTCATAGCCATCTTAGGCTAACAACTAAGACACATAAAAAAAAATCTTATTTTGCGCCGGGACGTTGCCATTTTCACTAAAACTAATATAGCAACAAAAACTATTATAGTTTGCAATTATAAATAAAACATAAGTAACAATTGTCCTTGTAAAAATGGTCACCTAGCATCAGTCACCTACAAAAATAAAAGTAACAGTTTCATCTGGATTCAAATGCAAACACCGTCGCCGTGATTTGATTAATAATCTGATAAGCCAATGGTAATATAACTGCTATTCGATATTCGTACTTAAATTCTTAACTATAAAGTATGTATTCGTTTAATATAGACACTGTATTGTCTGAGTAAATTGGATAATGATGAAACACACAGCAAAAACAGCATATAATTACATATGTAAACAAAATTCGATAAGTATTCGTTTAGTAACTGTTAAAAAAAAAATCGCTAAGCCGATATAATTATAACGATAATAATCATAATTTTTTTTACAATTCGTATTTATAAACGGTGCAGCGGTTTAAATGGTTATTTCCTCATATATTATGAGGTCATTATTGCAGTTTGAAAATGTTTTATTGGTTGGTGAAGGCAATAATAGTACATACACATACATACATATCATCACGCCATATCCCTTGCAAGGTAGGCAGAGAGAACAGACTGCCAGAGAACTCTATCTCTGCATACTTCACTCGCTTCCTCAACATTCATAATTCTCTTCATACACGCTCGCCGGTTTCGGAGACTCTTGACTCCACCTTCCTTCAGTACATGACCGATCTGGTCTAGGTAGGTTAGTCTCGGTCTCCCTCGGTACCTACATCCTTCCACTTTCGCATTGTATATCTTCTTAACCAGGCGTTCGTTCGGCATTCTTTCCACATGTCCGAACCATCGGAGCATTCCCTTTCGCATCTTTACACCAATACTCTCTTTCATACCTACTCGCTCTCTTACGTCGTCGTTACGAATGCGGTCGGTCAGCCTAACTCCACAGATTTTCCGCAGAGATCGCATTTCGACCGCATTAATTTTACTTTCATACTCTTTTCTGCATACCCAACTCTCGCTTCCATACAGTAATGTTGGGACAAGCACTGCCTTATGTATTGCTACACGTGCCTTCTGGCTGAGGTGGTGGCTGCCGAGAAGTTGCCCCAACGCTCCGTTCACTCTATTTCCCGCATTCACTCTTCGCTCTATATCAGTGGTGTACCTTCCATCTCGGCTAAATCCACATCCAAGATATACAAATTCATCCACTTGCTCTAGTACATCATTACCTATTGTTACTCTTGTATCTGTTCTGGTTTTATCTCTTTCAAAGACCATTATTTTGGTTTTGCTCACATTCACGCGTAGACTCCTTTTCTTAATAGTGCATTATAGAAAGGCCTATATGTGGAATCGAATAAATCATATAAGGTTTAATAGTGATAGGACCACGCTGACAGTTCTCTGTGCACAGCCGCGGGCCGGTCCGTCCGGGGTAGTACCACACTCTCGCAGAAGATCGACGTCTGAGTAATGGCAATGTGCTATTGCGCTTCGTTCGGTGAACGAGAGAGTTGGAAGCCCAACCGGATGGGTTTGAGGATTATAATGGTAGGCAGCGGCCTAGCTATACCTTTGGTATTGCAAGGTCCATAGGCGGCAGTGACACTTACCATCTGCTGCTTGCTCGATTGCCACCTAAAGCAATAAAAAAAAGGAAGTGGGTTTTATGATCTCGATCTTCCTCCATCACCTTATCAATGTTCATTCTTTGACATAGGCTTTTCTAAGTGGCGTTAATGTCTTATTTGCCGACTTTATTAAATTGGGGAAAGTATTTAATAGTATTACGTGTTTAGTACCATAATATGTGACGGTCGGAAGTTTTCAAGAATACTACGTTTGAATAAAATTGGAGGTTTTCAATACTATGAATGGTCACGAATGGGGAAAGGGGTTAAAAATGCTTAAAATGTTACGTATGAGTTGGTTCTAAAAATGCCCACCGGAAATTTTTGGTAAGATTGTATTTTTAAACTGTCACCAAATGGTCAAACACCTTGATAATACCTTGTCGTTTTATTTAATATGTAATTAGGATTGCTTGGCCGTTTATTACTAACTCGAAAGAAACTTAGTGACTTGGCTAAATATCCTCATGATATTCTGTTAACTCTTCGATACGCAGCGATGTCAAATACTTAATAAATTGTTTAAAAATAGTTTACATTTGTTCATCTCAGCTCATATATGTTCCACTTTTGGGCTCGAGCCTCCTCCATAATGGGAGGGAAATTGACCTACTACACCACGGTAGTCAGACGTGTTAGATAGGGTTCTCTTTGGAGTTTTCCTTCTCTTGCATAGATATTATATGCGTTATTATATACCTTAGTTGTCTCTTACGATCACCCACAGGTAGGATAGAGGGTGGTGAGTTGTATTCTTATTCCGTCACTACAAGGAGACACATTTCAGCACACTCTATCTTACTCATGGGTTTTGCAAAAGATGAATAAGGGATATAAAATGCATAAAATATCACTTTAACAGATAGGAAATCTCGACGGAAATCGTTATATGCGTTTTATATCCCTTAGTCGTCTCGTACGGTCACCCACGGGTAAAATATGGGGTGGTGAATTGTATTCTTACTCCGTTACCACAAGGTCAGTTCTTATTGTGTCGTAATATTTACTTAAATATATAAAACTCACTAAGTAAATAAAGATGAAATGAAACTGTAGTCTTATCGTGACCACGAATGCGTATAATTATTCGAAACAAATACAAATGCGTTTAAATCTGTAAAAAAATCATTTCATATGAATTAATACTGGCGTAAACGTCAGATATAATTAAATATTATTAAACATCACGGTCTCTTATGTGTTCACTTATCAATTGAGAGACTAATTAATTAATCAGTTTGCCAGCCAGCCCCTCCACAGATAACTTATCGTAATTAAATTTTTAAAAACATTCGAATGTCTAAAATGATTTCTTTTGAAGTCATTCCAACATATTGATTGTAATCTGATATATAAAATGCATACAAATTATTACTACATGAGTAATAATAACTCTTAAGGCGAATTCTCGGTGGATGTGATAGAAATTTCTAGAAGCTTTCTCTCTTGTTTACTACAGTATAAACCAAATTTGAATAAAAATTCCCTTTATTTATCTATATTGTGATGTTGTGCAGATATCTAATAATTTCTTTTACATTTACTTGTACCACAGTTTCACTATTATACTATTCACCACCCCATATCTTACCCGTGGGTGATCGTACGAGGCGACTAAGGGATATAAAACGCATATAACATTATGCGAGAGAAGGAAAACTCGAAACAAAACCCTATACCAACACTTCTGACCGGCACGGTATAGTAGGTTAATTTCCCTCCCATTACGGAGGAGGCCCATGCCCAAAAGTGGGACATTTATGGGCTGTGATGATGATACTTTCACTACTATGCTAGAGTCTTTTCAATAATGAAGTATATTGTCCTAATGTAATAACGCTAATCAAGAGAGGTGGGTAAAGGATTTTAATTCGAGTCTTCCTTATTTTTCAATATTTGTTATCTGCTTTCATATCTTTAAGACTTACCACAACCACGAACAATCTTTTGTTCTTGATATTCTCTTAAATATTGTATCTTATAAAAATACTCTTTGTACTGCGCGGGACTGTATAAACATATAATTGAAAGACACAAAATACATACAAAATCAGTACAATTAGTGTATCGTATAAAGTATTGTCCTGCATGGGATTGGAACCTATAACACGGTTGCTCGTTATCTTGATCACTACGCCATCTACGCAATCATCATTACTTTAAAATCCTTACATCAGAACATTCAGCCGTCCTTCTAAAAAAATATATGTATAAAAGTCAGCGTACCAACGTCTAAAGTTAGATGCGATATTTTTAAATCGCAATTCATCTTAGTCATCAGATAGGTCATATTTTAAAAGTTATTTTTGTTTTATTTTTTGTATAAGCAGCTAATTATATTATTTATTTTTAAAATTGTTTTGATGCTATCGATATATTTTAATATATTTTTATATTTCTGTGTGGTGACGGAGTAAGAATAACGATTCACCACCTCTTATCCTACTCTTGGGTGATCGTAAGAGACGACCAAGAGATATAAAATGCATATAACATCTATGCAAGAGAAGGAACACTCGAAACAGAACGCTATACCAACACGCCTGACTAGCGTGGTATTAATAGGTCAATTTGCCTTCTATTATGAAGGAGGCTTGAGCCCAACAGTGGGACATATATGAGGTGAAATGATGATGATGAATGATAATACTTTCATAATATCAAAATGCTCGTCCATCGATCTATTATTTTATCGACTGCAGCTGGCTAGGCCAAGTCAAAAGTTTATCTGTCTACTACATTTCAAGAATCCACGGAACTTGTATAACGTCTGGTAAATTTGTTGGGATGATCTCCTAGAGCATATAGACTAATTCTTTATTGCCTCTCGAGAATCTTAATGATATATCAGCAAAGTTAAAATGCGTTAATGTAGAACTTAAGTTAAAAATATTAAATTACTGAAATTTAGCATTTAATATGCTTAATTATTTATAAAAACCGATTACGAAATGAAAAATGGTGTCACAAGCGGGATTCGAACCCGTGCCTATTGGGATTCCGGCCCAATCGTGCTGCCACTACACCACCGTGACTAATTGTAGGACATGCAAATTTCACTTCCTATCATATTTACGTCTTAAGGTGACGGTATGCTATCTACCCGACAATGTTTACACATGTAAACATTGTCGGGTAGATAGCGTATAGCACAGCGGGCTTATTACATAGCGGGTTTATGTTATAGGCTTAATACTTACAGTTAGAATTGTATTAAACGATGACACAACCTTGTTATTTAAATTACTGAAATTTAGCATTTAATATGCTTAATTATTTATAAAAACCGATTACGAAATTGGGCCGGAATCCCAATAGGCGCGGGTTCGAATCCCGCTTGTGACATCATTTTTCATTTCGTAATCGGTTTTTAAAAATATTAATTTAAAAAAAAGAAGTACCATGAACGCTGTAAAGAAAAGGGAAGACTACTCTCGTGACAATGAACACTATTTTTTTCGAAACGTCGGCAAATTAATAATCAAATACAAACAACGATAGAATCCGTAAAAATAGTCTAATTTCAAATGTGTGTAACAATCGTGTAAACATCAGAAATATTTTTTTATTAATCTATTTTACAAAAATATTTCCTTATTGTTATAAATTTTTAATATAATCTAACATCAATAAAATTACTAATATAATATGAAAATGTTATTGACGAATAAATAAACGTTGAACGTGACCTATAGCGGGTCAATAAACTATTACAATCAACGTCTACACGTGTTCTACAAGTAACAAGACTTCAACTACATCGTATGGTAAGAGTACATTTAGACATATAAAGCAAAGATTGCTACTGTATACTGTGTTGTTATATTATAATTGAATATCTGGATAACCGAGCTTTTCGCGGTATATTCTTTTTAGTGTGTTTTGAAGATATATTTAAATATAATAAAAATAATTAATTAAATAATAATGAAAAAGTGAAAAAGTAATAAAAAAGAGAGACAGGATCCGAACCGGCCTCGATTAGACTGCTTGATTTTCTAACTGAGCCTATGTCTATTCTTAATGACAGCGTCAAAATTTGCCTTCATATTTTAATAGCTGTCAGCCAACGCAAAATCATATTTTCTCATACATACATACATACCATCACGCCATGTCCCTTGCAGAGTAGGCAGAGAGAACAGAGTGTTTTCTCATTGCCTGAAAATATTGAAAAACAATATTTTCTACAAATGACACTTAGCTAGATTGATTAATCGTCCCCGGAACATATGCATGTTAAATTTCAAGAAAATTGTTAGTGCCGTTTCCGAGATTCAGAAAATATATACCTATATATATACATACAAGAATTGCTCGTTTAAAGATATTAGATTAATAGATCGATAGATTAGATTTAAATGGTTAAGATATTATGGTGCCAATTTATATGGGTTCGATGCGTTGTAACTTTTTGCTATCCACGAATTGTTGTACAGTCTGTATGAAATTTGTGCTCGTTAATTTGTATGCTAGAAAAATTCACAGCAGTGCAGTTAGTCTGCTTAATTCAGTTGCCATTTTTTACAAAAAAAAAATATGGTTAGTTTGAGTTATTTTTTTAAATAACGGTTTCCTATCTCTTATATCTGGCAGTTGAATAAAAATATTCAGTAAATTATATATTCTTTTAATTCTTAGTTAAGATAACTATTATATTTAAATAGCACTAAAATTAATTTTCGTTGTTGTGACTACCTTATCTTGGCCGTGGATGTTGAAAAAGACGAGTAATGGATATATGTATATAAATAACATCTATGCAAGAGGAGGAAAACTCAAAATAAAACCCTATAACAACTCGGTATATTTCTTTTATTGCTTATGGCGGCAAACGAGCAAGCAACACACCTGATGGTAAGTGTCACTGCCGCCCATGGACCTTTGCAATACCAAGGGTATAGGTTAGACGGCTGCCTACCAATAAAATCCTCAAACCCACCCAGTTGGGCTTCCGGCTCTCTCGCTGACCGAACGAAGCGCAATAGCACATTGCCATTACTCAGACGTCGATCTTTTGCGAGAGTGTGGTACTTACCACGGATGGACCGGCCCGCGTCTGTAGACAGAAAGCTGTCAAGGTCCTACCACTATTAGTATAGTGAATAAAATTCACTCCTATTACGGAAGAGACTCAAACCCAGTAATAGGATATATTTGAACTGAAAAGAGGATAGTGACAAAATAAATCCTTCAGAAATATTATAAACGAACGCAAATTTCATCGCGTAAAGGATTATTCTGCATATATCCGGATTATATGAATGTTTGCAAGAACATAAAAATATATTGAAGAAGTTTTTACCGTAGTTGCTACTTTAGAACTTAATTGTATTTGTAATAATCATAATTTATTAACCAGAGCCCACTAAGAAGGAGAGCTCTTATGCTGTTTTTACGACACCCATAAGTGGTTTAGGATGGTAGTATTAGCAAACGCATACATACATATCATCACTCCATATCCCTTGCAGGGTAGGCAGAGGGAACCGCCGAGCGGACCACCGAAGACAAAGATCGGGTACCGGTGGTCCGCTCGCACGGCGAAGAGAGGATTTTACGGTGGGTCTATGGGATCACGCGCCGCCTTCTCCGTCACCCCGGACCGATTTGGCGGGGCGAGACGCACCCATAGCCCACCAATAAAAAAAAAAAAAAAAAAAAAAAAAAAAAAGGGTAGGCAGAGGGAATAGATTGCCAGAGAACTCTATCCTTGCATACTTCACTCGCTTCCTCAACATTCATAATTCTCTTCATACACGCTCGCCGGTTTCGGAGACTTTAGCAAACGCAAGTATAACTATCATATTCTTATATTATTTTAATAAGATTTTGAAACTGAAACTATTATTAATAAAATTTTCAATTCATTCAATACATTTCATCATAAACAACTCAAATAGTAATTACACAAGCAATAACGATTTATATTTACACAAGTTAAGTAAAACACTTCTTTTTTTTTTCTTTTTTTTTTACAGAGTTTATTGCGGTTGTATTTGACATTTTCTTTTTTGGTTTCATGTCCAATAATCATTAAATCATTAATGACTTATTGGACATGAAACACCTTCGTCCTCCCATGACCATGAACGCTAACAGTGCTCGAAACATTTACGTAATTAAAAATGAAATACAAAAGAACCGTAAAAATTGTTTTATTTAATATGTAATATTTGCCTCGGAAATCAATGGTTTTATATCAAAAATACTTAGAAACATGTTTAATGCAATGTTTATTATCGGTAAAACATCTTATTATTTCTATCAATTTAAATTTATTGAGCCAATCTAATTTTTGTCTACAATTTGTCCAAAATGAGCTTAAGATTCAATTTGCTCTAAAAAGTTTATTCTGATATTATTATAGTAGTAGCAGTAGTATATATGTAGTTAGGTAATAGTAATTACATTAGATGAATTCGATTCCTAACGACACCAAAAACTTTATAGAAGTTTGCCACAAGTTTTCAGAAGGAATTTTCAATAGTAAGCATAAAGCCTATTTTTTTTTTTTGCGTTAGGCTATGGATGCGGTCTCTCCCCGCCAAATCAGTCCGGAGTGACGGAAGAGGCGGCGCGTGACCTCATAGACCCACCATGCAAACTCCTCTCTGCGACGTGCGAGCGGGCCACCGATACCCGATCTTTATCTTCGGTGATTAAGCATAAAGCCTGGGAACGTTTATGGTATATGAGCTGAAAAAAAAAGTTTTGGTATAAGGGCCGTTCATAAATTACGTAAGGCATTTTGAAGAATGATTTGGCCCACTCCCCCCCTACCGTAAGACATCATAAGATTGCAACTACTCCACCCTGCTCCTTAATAAGAATTTTTGTAAGAAAAGGCCCTTTTGATCAAATATAACTCCGTTTATTCTGAAAATATCTTTTATTACAATCTTCTTACTACAAGTATCATTAACTCACTGCAATAGCATTAATCTTATTAATCCATTACAGTTTTGACCAAAATTAGTATTTTTTTACTTTAATATCTTACGTAATGGCAAATTAACTACCCTCCCTGCCTATACTATAGTAAGAAGTTATAATATTCAGACAAAACCCCTCTCCCCCTAAATGCCTTACATAATTTATGAATGGCACGTGATATGATACAATTATGACGAAAAAATATGATTATGTATTTTAATTCCGTGGCATCAAATTATTGCATTACCATCGAAGTTGAAGTTTATACAAGTATAAATATGATATGTCAGTTCATTTTCTTATATTACTAATTTATAACCAGCTACCCACACAAAAAAAAGTAATTTAAAAAAAAAGTGGGTGTATCAGCACCGACGCACGACTGCAGTTTATTCCTTAAGTACGATTATCAAAACAGGCGCAAAATATATATATATATATTTATTTACATTTATTAAAACTGTTCAGTGAAGTATTATCTCACGTCAGAAAGTGAAAGGTGTGCAGAATAGGTTGCGCACCAAAAACGTAACGAAGTCATTCGATCACTAAATTTTACTCCTCAAATTTTTCTCATACCGGGTGTCTTATATGAAAATCGATTCTTAAGGAGTAAACTCCAAAAAATCACGTAATATTATATTGAAAATTTCGTTCACAAATCTAAAGCTCATAGCGTACATTGTTATTTCTATTTAGTTCGTAATCCTATACATTACTTATGATGCATAGCAGTGTCGAGGCGTGTCGCTGACATTATTCATGACCTCACACCTCCTACATACCAGCGAGCAACTTGCACATATTGCATATCCTGGTGAGATTATAATCGGCACATTTCTAAAGTGCAAAACTTATGCCTAGTAATTATGAACCTATAAAAAAATCATGATAATATCATATCACTATTGTTTCTTTAATTAAAAGCTTTTGCTCGTGACTTCGTCCTAGTCCCTGTTAAATATGATTTTTATATAATACAAGTGTATTGTAGGGTATAACATAAGGCAGAATTAATCACCTATTTTACTCCCTTAGGTGGAAATTTATCTCTTGAGAGTTTGATTTACAGAATATTCTTTTTAGTGAGTTTTTAACAAAAGTAAGACGTCGAAGTCTAGTACTTTTTGTACTAATTATTAATTCAAAAAGAAGCCCGGTAACAATATCACCGCAAAATTTAATTCCCTATTTTACACTCTCAAGAGATGAAAATATTTACTGAAGATTATTTGTGCTTAATTTAAAGATAATGGACAAAATTCTATTCTTTCCATAAAAACTTTCGCGTTTGAATTTTGTAAAATACTTTCTTAGTTAATAAACATCATAAAAATAGTAGTCTCTATTATCAAAATTTCATTTTTCTAGCTTCAATAGTTTTGGTTCAGCGTTGATAAATCGTTTAAACAAACTTTTTATATACTTATATAACAAAAACTACATTGTAACATTGACTTGAAATATTTTTAGTTGCTAATTCTTACTTATAGTTGATCGCTTGGTGCTTTCTTTTTGGGTATGACTTGACGTCAGTATCCTTCCTGGTACATCTAGTACGTGACGGTGTTAGTCCATCGGTATGGAGGCATCCGGCAGCCGTCGTCAGTTCAATCCCGCTTGAGTTTGTCGGTATTACATTTAATACATACATAATTATGCAGATATATTTAATGAATTTATGGTATACTAAGCATAAAACGTGTCACAATGTGTCCCTTTTCCATTGCATTGTAAAAGACGATTAGGATATCTATGTTGGGAAAATTACTGAACGAAATAACTGGATACAAAACCTTATGTCAACCGTGTGGACAGCGTGGTATAATAGACAAACATTGTGGAGGAAGCTTGTACACAATATTGCAATGTATATGGATTGAAAAGAATATGTTATGAAAGACGTGTAAAGAAAGCCCTTCTGTGACCATGAATGCTGTAAAGTGTTCGAAACGTTATGCTAGTGGTGAGACCACGCTATCGAGAGTTGTTTGTCCACAGCCACGGGCCGGTCCGTCCGGGGTAGTACCACACTCTCGCAGAAGATCACAGTCTAAGTAATGGCAATTTGCTATTGCGCTTCGATCGGAGAGCGAGACAGCCGGCAGCCCAATTGGGTGAGTTTGTGGTTTGTATTGGTAGGAAGTGGCCCTTGGTATTGCAAAGTTACATGTGCAGCAATGACACTTGCCATCAGATGTACTGCTTGCTCGTTTGCCACCATAAGCAATAAAAAAGTCAATAAAATAAAAATACAAAGGCGATTAGATTCAGTAAAAATAGTTTTATTTCAAATGTGTAATAGTCACGTAAATATTAGAAATCATATTTTGAGTTAAAATTTTAGAAATTAATCAATGATAACTGCATTCAATTCCGTGCAGTAGTTTTTTTTTCATAGATAAAATTTAAAAAAAAAAGTGTTTTGATTTCATTTGCTTTTTAATAAAGACCACCCATATTAGAATTTCATCATTATCACTTAAGGTACAGATATCGGTTGTAACGTGTTTAGATAGTCAGCAATATAGCTATGAACTCTGTCATAGACTAGCTTTATATGGTAACATGTTTTGATATTAATACCCTGGTACATAAAACAAACGCAAGCTAAGCTTACAGATATCCTTACTAATATTATAAATGCGAAAGTAACTCTGTCTGTCTGTCGCTCTTTCACGCCAAAACTACAGAACCGATCTAAATGAAATTTGGTACACAGATAGTCTAGAGCCTGATAAAGGACATAGGCTACTTTTTAATGCAAAAAAAAAGGGTTGTACAGGGGGATGAAAAGTTGTAAGGAAGTATCGTCATTTTTAAAGCCAGAAGCTTGAAACTTATTTTTAGGCTATTGATTAAATATAAATAAATATGACATTAACAAGTTGTAAAAATTTACCCTTAAGGGGTAAAATATAAATAGTGGATGAAAAACTTTAGGAAAGTAACCTTTTACGCGGGCGAAGCTGTGGGCAGAAGCTAGTAATATATATGTTATGATACATATGTCTTTAATGTTTACTTTGTAATTTTAAATATGTTCTTTGAATCATCAGCTATGTATTTTGCCTGAAGATCGAATTGACAGCACTTCGCATGGGAGATGGTTATGCCAATATACCTGTAATTAAGCTACACAGGTGGCATACTGGTCTAAGTACCTATAGTATTTTGGGCAATGGAGAAATAATAATATTTTTTTATTTTAAGTGTAATTTGTTTTTTAAATACACTAATGAAATAATTATTATATTGCGGGGAATTTTACAAATATATACATAGGTATATATAGAATGCCGTGTGGTAGTACTGACGAATACTACCAAGCCTTATTTCGTACATGAATGTCGTAGAAGGCGACTAAGAGATTTTTATCAACTTGGGCCAACTCCACTTGAAGCCGTCAACAATTAAGTTCCCGAGAAGAGCTGACGTCAGGCTGGTCATAAAACTATTGCCAATAACTTTTGCATATTGCGTTGACCCCAAGTAAAGATAAGAGCAGGATGATGATGAAATAATTAACGAAGTACACCCAGACTCAGAAAAAATATTGTTGGAATGGAATCCACGACATTAATTTAGTAGGTCGGTATCTTAACCACTATGCCATTAGTGCAGCTTATTAATAAAGCCGAGGCCGCGGGTGACTGGATCGGGGAATTAGTCCGTCACCCGCCGAGAGGCCGACCGCGTGAGGAAAGACCGACATCCTACCCGAGGGGGGGACGTCGGTCGAGGAGAGGGTACTCCTCAGGGGTATTCCGTCGGGCCAACCACTGACGTCAAGTCACTCTGCTCCGGTGGTTGGCCCAACGACGAAGGCGACGTCACGGGTGGGTTACGGGTGTGCGCGCTTACGCCCCTCTGTCACCCCGGACGGAGTGGTGCGAGGAGTGTGCCGACCGTAACCCACCCCCCAAAAAAAAAAAAAAAAAAGCTTATTAATAAAACAAAGACGATTAAAACAAAAACAATCTAAGTTTAATATTAGGCAAAATATGCTATAGATTTATATTCTGCCAACATTCATATCGACTATAGATATTATTGCAACTCACTTTGTAAAGAAAACTTGATCTCTTTGATATACAGATATCATATATACATAAACATTACATCACTAATAAATAAGCGTGATATACAATCACATATGAGTTCAAAAGATCATATAAATAATTGGTTAGTAACAAACCAATATTAATATGAAATTATTGGAGTTTACTCCTTAAGAATCTATTTTCATATAAGGCGCCTGGTATGAGAAATTTGAGGAGAAAGAGAGATTGGAGGAGATTGAATTGAGAAAGAGAGATTGGAGGAGTAAAATCTAGTGATCGAATGACCTCGTTACGTTTTTCGTGTGCAACCTATTCTGCGCACCTTTCACTTTCTGACGTGAGATAATACTTCACTGAACAATTTTAATAAATGTCAATAAAAATATATATATTATTTTTAGTCAAATGAGCTTTTTTGCGCCTGTTTTGATAATCTTACTTAAGGAGTAAACTCCAGGCGTGCGTCGGAGCTGACACACACACTTTTTTATTTTTTAAAACACCCGAACACAAAGGAAATATAATTTGTATCGCGGGCATCATCATTTCAGCTCTTATTTGTCCCACTGTTGAGCTCGAGTCTCCTCCATAATAGGAGTGTAATTGACCTACTATACCACGCTAGTAAAACGTGTCGGTATAGGGTTTTGTTTCGAGTTTCCCTTCTCTCACATGGATATTAATGCGGTTTATATCCCTTAGTCAGATCGTACGATCACCCTCGGGTAAGATAGGGGGTGGTAAAATGTATTCTTACTCCGTCACCACACGGAAAATAAATAGATTTACATTTATATTATTAGGATAGGATTAGAAGGATGTAGGTACCGGGTTAGACCGAGACTCACCTACCTAGACCACATCGGTCATGTATTGAAGGTAGGTGGAGTCAAGAGTCTCCGAAACCGGCGAGCGTGTATGAAGAGAATTATGAATGTTTAGAAAGCGAGTTAAGTATGCAAGGATAGAGTTCTCTGGCACTCTGTTCTCTCTGCCTACCCTGCAAGGGATATGGCGTGCTGATATGTATGTATGTATGTAGAATAGTGTTGGCGACTTTTATACATACCTTATCCGTCATATTGTAGCTTTTGTACATTAACCACGTTAGGAATACCACAAAGTCACACGATTCGTTGACATCCATGAATATATATTGCAAGCCATCTATTTTTCCGACTATTGTTGGATCCATTGGCCACTTTTCCGGCGACGTTTCATTTTTGCAATTGTCTCGTGCAAGAAAGGGGTGACGTGAATTGTATGAAATCAAATAATTTATTATCCATAACTCTCATAAGGATACTATATAATATACGGATATAGATAATAATATACGGATCGGCACGCGGCCACAAGCTAAGAGGAAAGAAACTCAGCTTGTCATTTTATTAATTATTTCCTTTAAATAAAACTGTATGTATATTAAAAATTTTGCTAGTATTAGCAGCAGTGTGATGCCCTTCCAACTAGAACTTTTTTATCTAAAATATAATATAAAAAGAAAAGATATGAATATAAACATATATGGCTGAACCAGATCCCATAAGCGGCACCCGATCACGAGTTAACTACGAGACTGTCATCACTCCCCTCAACGACATTAGAGGGACAGCAGACCAGCTCCACATAGATAATGCAATCAGAGAGCTTTATAATGAACATGACAAAATCCTACAAATTAACTACAGATAGAAAGTTTATCCAGTCGTCACACACACACGGTGTACTAAATTATTACTAAAACTAAAATGATTAAATGCCGTACTTTAGCTTCACTCAAAAACACGTATTTCCCTCTCATCATGAATTGTTCCTTGCTCAATATATCGCGAAGACTTTTCTTAGCGTTACTTGGAACATAGCCAAGAGCGCGCGTTGACGTCCACTTGACAAGGAGCTTGACCTAAAAGATGTGTCACACGACGATACAACCACCAGTGAACATTCAATATATATTATCAACCTTACCACCTAACAAATAAGATGTACTACAAAATTCTTGTACAACTTTCTAATTAGTTTGGCCTTTTACACGTTTTTAGTAAACGTCTCCGAATTTAACCCAGACCTTGGTCTCACCAAGGTACGCCATTCAAATACTAACGACGTATTTTTTTTTTGTTACAGATGCAACTCAACAGAAAATATAACGGAACACCTCAATTTTAGGCATTTTAAGTTTAACCTGACAAAAGTTATCTGTGATCTCATTTAGTTTAGTAAAAACAATCGCCTAAGTCTATAAATTAAGTGGCAATAAAAAAAAAACTGAACTGTCAAAAGAATTTTTCAATATTTGAATTCGTAACGAACATAATGGCGGTTGCGTAAGTTGTCATGGATGACAGATAGTTTGGTTAGGAGTTAGAGGGATAATGGAAGTTGGGGCGTTAGGGTCTTGAAAATGCCGCATGCTCACTCGAGTTCGGCGGCGAGCTCGGGCGGTGACGACCTGGGCTCCACTGATGAAGTCAAGGTCTTCAAAGACGAAGGTGACGGAGAAGACGAGAAAAGGAGCTCCGAGAATCTTTTGGAGGAGAAGTCTAGTCTTATCGATTGGACGGAGAGTGAGGTGAGTTGAATTTATATTACATATTAACAATTACGCCATACATATTGACTAATAAATTCCATATTGTAAAACTATCGTTTTGTTGACAAAGGTGAGATAATACACCTACAAATCGTCAGAATAACATCGGCTCTTTCATATTAATTATACGAAAGATCCGTCACTATTCAACGCCTATGAGGAAAAAGAGTCATACTCTCATGAACCGTAGATTTATGGTACAAGTTTTTTCATAAATAATCTATATCTAGCTGTTTCAGCGGCCCAAAATCATCTTTTTTTAATTTGACGCGAAATTATCGGCATTGCATTGCTTGTTAAGAACTGTAAAAAACATATATCTACCTAGTTATTATGTAATCTGGCTGGAACAAAATGATGAATAGAAGAAAAAAGATATCTTTTACTCGCTTCGAATATATTGTTCTTGGATGCAAAGAACATAAACAGAAACAAGCTGAAAGACTATGTCGTTGTGCAAACGGCCATAAAACTAGCAAACGTTACTTATATTATAATTATGCGCTTGATAATTTCACATAATGGTTTCTAAAATATTCTCAACTTAGTTCTAAATAATAATTTTTTTTATTGGAACTAATCCCACCACTGTAACTCCTGTAAGCCAGGATCCACAATTGTCTCCATAAAAGACACTAAGGTTTGACCCTCAGGAAGTCCCGGGCAATACTTTTAATTGTCTTGGAACCCGCAACAAATTTAATTAGAAAAGAAAAAAAAACAGAAGGAGTTAAGGATTTTTTATTTTTCTAAATAATCATGTATAATATATTCGTTTTATAAACAAATTAACCGCAAAATAGTGATTCAATCTTAAATCGTATACTACTTGGTGGTCTACCATATCCTGTCGAGTAAAAGACTATAATTATTAGTTTGTAAAACAAGTTCACGCGGCGCTACGATTTGTTAAATATAATTCAATAGTATTGGCTGCGGCTGAATCAGCAGGTGCCACTGTCAGGTAGATCTCTATTCAACATATTCCTCGTATTAACGCCACAATACCTTCGAATAACATCACAATATGTACGACAATTCAGTATACTATTGATGCAAAACGTATCAATATATGTCTTAACTACATTGAAATATCTATCTTATAACTTGGTAACAAAGTCGCATATGTATTTCTTTAGTATTTAATAAAATAAATTTACTATTAAATGAATCATATAATTGTACGTCTAAATATATAACTGACTAGTTTTCCCCCGCTCGCATCCCTCTTTTCCTGATAAGTAATCACCAATATATATACTAAAACTTTCTCCGAAATACGCTGCATCGTATGGTATAAGTATTATTCCGATCGGTTCAGTAGTCTTCGCTGTGTAACCTAACAAAAAAAACTGGTCTCCATTTATTAGTATAAAAGATTTAGGTATGAATAATTATAATTTAAAATTGTATTTTAAAAAACATCTCGTGTTTTGGAATAAATCTGGCATTTTAGAAATATATATTTAACGAATAAAGTCCAGATTCGGTACAGTCATTTGTTGATCATATAAAGAATTGCCTAAAATGCGAATCGAACCGAGGAATCATCATCATATTTGACGTAATTATGGTTAAATTCTATGTAAAGTTTATTTTTGTTTACAATTTTTATTCTGAAAAGGTAATGGGAAGGGAAGGTATACCATATTTCGCTTATGTAACTTAAGTCTTACGTAATATGGTTAAGTTATTTACGTTCTACAATCTATGAGAATTCCGATCTTCTACCGAGATATTCATAAAGAGAAAATTATAATGTTTGAATTAGGGATTATACTCCCGAGTTTTTAGCGTCAACATACGTATACCAATAAACTAAGGATAATGAAACAATTTAAAACATTTTAAGTACCAGCTCACGTTTGTATACGTCACGATAAATTACACTTTGCGTTATTAAACGAGTTCGTAAAGCACGATTTTTTTACACCTACCCACGAAAATGTGAGCATCTTAAATATTCATAAGACAACGGCGGTAAATGAACTCATTATTGTACAATTCGATGCGTAGATTAACATCTCAGTAATGAGTAACTCAATTAACTAGTTGTACCGCTACGAAGTTAAACTAGAGATATACAGATACACAAAGTCTTTATAATAATCAAATTGGCCGTAAAACAAACAAATATAACTGAAGGACCGAAACGAAACGACGAACTAAAACATCAATAGTATTGTCACCAAAAGAAAAACACTTGGTAGGTACAGACGTTTCCGAAAATCATAAAATGTTATCCAAAACCCACATAAATTACTTTATTCATTGTATTATTTCCGAAAATTCTATTATTCGCTAGGCGGGGTCCATACAATGACTTTTACCTGCGTTCAGGTATTTCTTATAATAAACACACACCCACTGCTTTTGTAGAACTTACCTGACGCCCGATGTTCACCCTTGATGTGCAAACATGACCGAACACCTACGAACAGTTAAAAAATATCGATGCATCATCACTTTCACGCATACGTGCATACATATAAGCGCGAAAGAGAATCAAAAAATGATTTGTTTAGCGATTCTCGACGCCTTCAATATCCGTTGATATAAATATTGGATTATAGTTAGGTGCAATTCTTGTGTATGTCATAATAGCTTCGATTATCGTACGTGATGCCATTACAATAAGTATTGTGTACGTATATTTTTGTTCGACGTTTCGATTTCTTTTAGATTACAGAGTCTGTAAACGTGAATTGGATTTGATGCGAGATTTTTTACGCCTGCATGCCTTTTGATATGTTGTAATAATAGTTTTATTATTTTTATTTGTTGAGTTTACAATTTGGATATTTTAAATAATGCTCCATAAAATGTTGTTATTTTTAATATTGTATGTTAAGATTATATCCATAGTATGCCTTGTATTTAATTTGCATATATGTGACTTATGAACTGTTAATTACACAGGTCCACAAAAGTGGTCTGTGCTGGGTGTTCGACAAAGATTTTCCGATATATTTTGTTACCGCTGAATACGAATCTGAAATTAAAATTGGGGGTCAAACTGCAAAATACAGAGAGAGAAAAAACGAAAAATAGCAGACAAATTATGATTTAACTTTGAATATGATTACAATAGGAGGGAATATACCTACTATATATAGTATAAGGATAATAATATAAGTCTTTTTTATTACTTTTGACTTGGTATGTTTTTTAACTTGTATACTCTCAACACAACTCTTTATACTGATAATTAAAAACCTATCGTTTAAGCTTAAATTAATTGTTACCTGCTTTTTATATAACAAAATATAAATAGCTAAAAAAAGAACAAGTCATATAATATCAGACTGCTAACAAAGTATCGTTCCTAATGTACATTAAACACATCCAGACTCTTTCGATACATTGCACAAAATTACTACATTTTAACGATAGCCAATAATGTTAAGATTGGTCGTTTAGCTACTTTTTACTCTTATAAGTGTGTATAAACTTGATGAGGTTGTCGGTTAGGAATCCTGGCTTTCTCTACAACACCGTTTCTCAAAGTGAACTTTACAAACTCCTGGGGTCTTCTTCGCACTTAAGTTTTGTATAAATTAAATTTAGAAAACTTCTATTGTATGTAAAAGTATTATATTAGCGAATACAAGCTAACTTTTAGGGTTCCGTACCCAAAGGGTAAAAACGAGACCCTACTGCTGAGACTTCGCTGTCCGTCCGTCCGTCTATCTGTCACCAGGCTGTATCTCAAGAACGGTGACAGCTAGACAGTTGAAATTTTCACAGATGATGTATTTCTATTGCCGCTATAACAACAAATACTAAAAATAAAATAAATATTTAAGGGGGGCTCCCATACAATAAACTTGATTATTTATATATTATGGTACGAAACCCTTTGCGCGCGAGTTACTCGCACTTGGCGGATTTTTTATTTTTTGTTTCAATAAGTTTATTTTGTAGTGTCGGTAGTCTTCAAACAAAAATAAAACTAACTGACTAATATTCTGCTTCATATGAACTCAATTATTTACAAAACTAAATCATTTGTAAATACAATAGATGACTTAAATTACTTAACTTACAATAGATGACATGAGCTTCTAACAAAATAAAAATTGAAAGCATTAAACTTTAATATAGTAATGACCATTTTTGCCAGGCACCTAAATTTTAGTTACAACTAAAACAATTTAAACATCAATGTTATATATTAAGTGATACATAACATCACTAAAATATTATGTTATATAGCTTGCCTTATGCCTTTATTGTGTCATATAGCTTATTAAAATATTGTGTTATTATCTAAATTTTAAGTGTTGTATTCAATAGTTCTTATTGGAACTCATCGTGCGTCTGTAAGTTTGAGAAACCTTACTTCACGGTGTAAAAAAGTCAATGGCTTGGCCATTTCCGCTGTGGTCTCGTATCAAATGGTCTGAGGTTCGACGACTATCCATCTATACTGCTTCCTCTATGTGATATATTAGTACATAAAAATACGCAATTTTTATACATATCTACTTTTTATTTTTTTAATATCTGTTACTGCATAACTTGCTCATTTATTAAATAATTTGAATAATTATTTTTCATTTGTTATACTTTCAGAGTGTTTCCTTTTAATTCGTTTCTGATGATGGGATACAGGAGAAATTGAGGTCATTAGGTACCTAAATTTAGTAGGAATTCGTATATGGATTTTTTTTGGGGATAGAAATACATTGTCTAATTACATTGGCTAAATTTCAGACCAAAAAATATAAAATTAAAAATATGTAAGAGCCCTCGTAGGGTTGAACATAATTGATAATTTTAATTTGATTATATTTAAATGATCTTGATATGATCAACGATTCTGATACTTTTCTCAGTCTGTAAATAAGAAATATTTGAATCTTCATCAAGTAATTCCATTCATCCCTCGAAAGTATCCAGCTCACCATGCCGTTACTGATCCAGCATCTAAATATAGCGAACAACGCGTTCTTGTCCCGTGCACCGCTTCCGTTCACCATTCCTGTTCTCTTAGGGTTGTCAGTAAAACAAAATATCTAGATAATTTTCGAGTATTTTCTATGTGATGACAGAGGATACATATAATTCACCACGCTGCTGTAAATTTTCTTAGTGATTCCTCAGCCAATTTTTAGGCAACTTGCAGCTTTTCCCATGCGTATGTAAGGAAAGGCGATAACGGTATTCATGTCCTATCGGCACACGGGGAAATATTTAATCACCATATACTTTTCGCAGGAACATATCTTTTTTATTTCTAAACAACAGCACAAAAGATCTCACTAAAGAAATAATCCCTATATTTCTTAGGTTTTTACAAAAATAAAATAAACAGGCGAAAATTACTGTCATTTGTTTATGACACACAAAGTATTGTCCTGCTTGGGAATCAAACACAGGACATTGGTACAGTAGATCAAAATCTTAGCTACTACGCCATCTATGCTAACAAACATGGTTCGTATTTTGTCAATCATTTGACATAATCAAAGTGAAAAGAAGGTATTTATATCTTTTAACTGTTATTAAAGGTAGACTAAAAATAGTATATTCAATACCAGACGGCCTTTATTTCTTACAGATCTCAGAATTGCCGTAAAACATTCTTCTTTTGTTTTTAAAGCTGTCATTTTGTTTTTATTCCGGCCATATTTTATTTTTATTGACAACCCTATTATTAAAACAACGTTCCTGTGAATATCCCATATTAATAGTCTGTCACTAACACGCTTACATTTATGGCGAATCTGGCGGAAAATATCCTAACGAGTTTATGGGTTCTTGGTGTTCTAACTTGGATACCACGTTAAAAACAAACTGAATTTTTATTTTGTGCCACAAACATTACACAATTATAACCAAGCAGTATACCTGATGGTAAGTGTTACTGTCGCTCACGGACTTTTGCAATACCAGGGTTAAAGCTAGACCGCTACCTTCCAACCAAAACACATACAGAAAGTTGGGCTTCCGGCTCTGTCGCTCGCTGAACGAAGCACAATAGCACATTGACATTGCTCAAACATTGATACTTTGCGAAGTTATAATACTACCACGGACGGACTGAGCTATGGCTGTGGATAGAAAACAGTCAACAGTGTAGCCCTACCTTTACCAATAGGGCAATAACGTCGCTGCAAAATAAAGAGTAATGCCGGTGTAAGAGTTACCATCGCCTTCCTATCCATGAGTATCGTAAAATACGACTAAGGGGACGTCCATTAATCGCGTGATCTTTTTTTTTTAGCATTTAAACTACACCAATTTTTTTTCATTCAAACCTCACGTGATTAATGGACGGACCCTAAGGGATTTGCTGTATAGATAATATCTATTGCGAGAGGAGAGGAAAACTTAAAATAAAACATTATACCAAGACGTCTGACACTTGTGGAGGATATTCGAATAAGAACTGAGATGATGATGTAGATAAAGAAAACTCGAAATAAATCTCTAAACCAATATTCGTTAGGAATAGTGGGCAATAGTTGCATATGATCAACTTTTTATTTTTGTTTTGTACCAAGACCAACTCGATGCTGCTTAGTTATCGTTTAATCATTTTAATATAATTACTTACACGGGAAAATATTACGTGGAAACACATTGTTTTCTTAAACCTTTACCACACCTTAGAAATGTATAACTACTTAGAACTTCTATATTAATAACATTTAAAGCGTTTTTACCAACGTCACTTAACTTTTAAGGAACAATTAAGGTAATGTAAATGACAAATAATATCTATGGTGTATTTTAAATGTGACGCCTTAGGTGTTATTTAATTTAAATCATTATTCGCCTGCTCTTATCCCAATTACTTGGTGTCGATGCGATATGTACTCATCTTCCCACATATTGCAAAAGTTTTATGACCGGCCGCCTGCTTGACGTCAATCCTTCTTGGGAATGTAATTGTTGCTTAAACGACATCAGGTGGTTTTTTTTTTTTTTTTTTTTTTTTTTTTTTTTTTTTTTTTTGGTAACGCAGTGGTTAAAAATGCATTTGTCGCATACCCGCCCCGGGCGGGGTATGTGGGACTCACAGGCCCTGAAGGGGACACTGAATACCCACTAAAACATACCAACTGCGAGCTGTTAGCCGAAGGGGCTTTTACAGCTTAACCGGACTGCGGGCGAGCCCGAAGGCTCTCAACCCGATAGACGTGAATTAGGCGACTTCGCCCGAGGGCTCCCCCTGTGGGGAACGGGCCTCGGCTCGGGGCGTCGCTGGGGGTAAGGTGGACGTGGACGTGTCCATCTTGGGGTCGGTGACATCAGGTGGTGTTGACCCATGTCGTTATAAAGCTCTTAGCCGTCTTTTACGACATCCACGACCAAAGTAAGGGTTGGTAGTATTCGAAGCCGCTACCACACAACTATTATTATTTATTTAATTTAAATATGTTTTAAAAAAATACTTCATTTCAATGTTATGTTCATTTATTTTGCCTTAGGTGTCACTTAAAATTTAGAAGACGTTGTCGAATATAAATCGATTCAATATCTACAATTTAATAAAGTCATATACACTTTAGTATTTTAATCTTAACTGCTCGCATTCGAAGCGCCATCTAGCAAGAGTCACATTGGTATAGCATATCATTTTAAGCAGACACAAGACGGCTCCATTATAAATAATTTAATCAGCGCATTGCTACCACATGCGCCGGCAAATTATAATTTATACTACTATAAACCACTCCACAGTTTTAATGGCTCCTTAGTACAAATCCTTATATTAATATAGCCTTGGTTGTATATTTAGATGATTAGTGTTAGTTAATGTGTCTATAGAGACATTTACATAGTTGCCTTGCTCTTGATCTATTGTAAAGTCAGCGTGATTGAAATAGAATATCCGTAATAGAAAAAAAAATCATAAAATTTTTCGTGCTTTTTATTTTTAAAGTTAAAATTAATGGTCATAAGAAGTTTGGCTGAAAAGTACGAAACGTCCAGAAATTAAAACTCAAATATATTCAAATTCATTTATTATGTATAAACCCTGCAGGGCACTTACATATTGTCAGTATTAACATTTTAATTTAATCTAATAAACCAACACCGGATCGGAACTAGACCACTACTGAGAAGTTACGGCAAGAAACTCAGCGGGTTTGTCTATTATTGTTATTTCTTTTTATTTTTTTATATATGTATATATATAAATAATGGTACATGAAAGAAATAGCTCCAGTGTGATGCCCTTCGAACCTAATAGTTCAAATGCAATGTAAAATAGCCGATATAAATGTCACCGTGTATAATATAATCTTTACGTAAACATCATCATTCATCATTCTTCTACTCTTATCCCAATTACTTGGGGTCGATACAAAATGTACTGTTCTTTCATAGTACATATTGTAAAAGTTATTGGTAATAGTTTTATGACCGGCCGCCTGCCAGACGTCAACCCTCCTTGGGGATCCTCACGTAAACATTGGAAATTATAACTTTACAATTGGATAATTTAGTTCAGAATTTATTCTAATTACGTGTATTTAGGGACTGTATAGGCATGTACCTATTATTGTAATGCAATCTTTCAATCTTAAGTTTATCAGTGTCGAAATTATCATACTTGTATAAAAAATTTCAAGGAACTCCGTAGATAAGAATATCTTCAATAGCATTCTAACTAGAATCCAATTTTGTAATTAAACGTGAAGTAAAATTATGATTGTCAGTGTGCATTTGATTTAATTGATTATTATCGGCATATAATTCTGCATAATAATTAAATTACAAATAATCTTAACACTAAAACATGTATCTTATCTGTAATCCAATAAAATATTTTTACAATTATCATTTTGTTTATGTAATAATAAGTTTATATAAAATGCATATAACATGTATGTGAGAGAAGGAAAACTTGAAACAAAATCCGAAACAAAACCCTATAACAACATGTCTGACCAGCGCGGTATAGTAGGTTAATTTCCCTCTCATTACGGAAGAGGCCCGAGCCCAACAGTGGGACATTTATGGGCTGTGATGATGATGAAGATATTTCGTATTGCATGCTGAGGTCTTTTATAATAAAGATAATATTTGTCCAGAAGCTTGATGTTAATTTGAGAAATGTACAGTGTATTTCTTGTTGAAGATCTTATAATAAATAATAATTTATTTACATTTTTAAAGTCTATGATGGCAAACGAGCAAGCATCATAGGGTCCGTCCATTAATCACGTGTTTTTTTTTTTTACCATTTTTTAACCCCTCCTCCCTCTTGGTGATACATGGTGAGGTTTAAGACTATGACCCCCCTCCCCCATCAACATCACGTGAATTTTAGTACCTACAAAGAATTAGCCCACAACTCATTATATTTTCGGTTTTTTTTTTCCTTTTTTATGCTTTGCAAAAAGGTCTTTATATAGATACTAGCTTCTGCCCGCAGCTTGGCTCACCTAAAAAGTTACTATCTTAAAGTTTTTCATCTCCTATTTTTATTTCACCCCTTAAGGGTAATATTTTTACGAAATTTTAATGTCCTATTTATTTATATCTAATCAATAGCCTAAAAATAAGTTTCAAGCTTCTGGCTTTAAAAATGACGATAATTTCTTACAACGTTTCATCCCCCCTTTACAACCCTTTTTTGCATTAAAAAGTAGCCTATGTCCTTTGGCAGGTTCTAGACTATCTATGTATCAAATTTCATTTAAATCGGATCAGTAGTTTTGGCGTGAAAGAGCGACAGACAGACAGACTTTCGCATTTATAATATTAGTAAGGATAGATTACCTACTTCAAACATTGTTTTAATGCAAACCTTACGACGTACTTTCGGCGGCGCGTGGGGACTTCGTTCATTGCTTGGCAACAGCAATTCAAAGTCACACTAAACGCATTCGGTAACTAAGTTTTCGGTTTGGAAATCGTGCCTTTGACGAAAAAATAAATACACGTAATATCTTACTACATCTCTCCTTCCCCTTGTGATATTTCGTGATTTATGTCAAACAACTACCGATCACCCACGGGTAAGATATGGGGTGATGAATAGTATTCTTACTCCGTCACCTCACGGAAAGTAATATAATGTATTAAGCATAATATAGTGAAATATAAAACATTAACTAAATCGTGAGTAGGTAGTAGGAGGATTTTGAAGACTTTGAAGGATCATCTATTCTTTGATATGCTATTTTTAGTATTTCGTAACTTTCAATAATCCTATATTTTAATATTCCTGGGCCTTTCCAAGAATAGTACAATGCCTATTACTTCCAGTATTTTCTAATAGTGAGTATTTTGAAGGGTTTGTATAATAATCCGCTTTTACTTAATCCCCAATGTCTCACTGTGATAAAAGACATCGTTATTTTAGTATCTTTCGAATCTTTTAGCAATCTACTGATCCTTTTAGGATTTCTAGATATTTATTCCTCCTTGCTTTAGTAACATAATTATGTTTTGAAGTACCGAGTCTGATTGCCAAGTAAGGTAAATAGTCTTAATTATTTTGTTAATTCTCAACAGCCGCTCGGGATAAATCGTCGCCGATAATAGACAATAGGTTTCTTGGAGTGGACAGTATACTAAATTTCCGACTATAAATTTTGAACCGTAAAGTTAAGAAGAAATCTATACTTAATTACCTTGTAAAATTACAAAAGCCTCTAAGCTATCCAATAACAAAGTCAACTAATTGGAATCACCGTATCCATTTTACGAGCTGCGACTTTTAGCTCCCAATAAGACGCCAATGAATAACCATGATCCATGATTCAGCGACCAGTTTATTGAATTAACAATCACCTGCTAGCGATCTGAGTTAGATAAGAACAAATAAAACATATTTATGATTCAAAACTGTCACAACAAAACAATACTGCATATGATTTGCAATTCAAGTTACTGTTAAAGTCTCTTTCTGCATGGAGCTCTGGGATGGACGTAGTTGGAAATAGATTTCTAGTTTTTCCAGTCGTCTTTGATGTTAATGAAGATGTATTCACTAAGGTCAAGTCAATCCACGACGGATTTCTTTGCCACATATTACATGGAATTGGTGGAACAAAAATTATTTTCCATTTTTACATACATACATGTCATCACGCTATATCCCTTGCAGGGTAGGCAGAGAGAACAGAGTGCCAGAGAACTCTATCCTTGCATACTTCACTCGCTTCCTCAACATTCATAATTCTCTTTCAATTTCTTTCAATTTAAATTTTTACAAAAAGAAAATCGTTGATAAGGTGCTATGAAGCCAAAATTATTTTTATGGTCGGCTGTCATTCCCAACCATGACCACCTTACGAAATGTCCATTGCTACTGTATTTTTCATTTTTTTAATGGTTTGCTCGACGGCTGGTTCTGATATATGACATGTAGACGTCACTACTCTGGTCACATCGGTTGATGCTTTATATTTTTTATACTTTTTTGAACCAGTTATATATCATCTTTATCATTTTGTTGGCTTTATCCCAATTTATATGATTACAGTAATATTTTTGCATTCTTTTACATTGGTAGAAGATGAGCAGGACATATTAGTGAATATAAATAAAGTATACTATACTTATATTTAACGCAATTTTTTTTTTTAAAACCATTTAGTAGTACTGGCTGGCCGGCTGGCTCAATTATATTATTGATATATATATATATATACAGGGTGTCCCAAAATTCAACGATAAGCTGGCACCAGCAGGTGGACCTACATATGACTACTCGAGAACAGAAAAGAAAAAAATTCTACCTTGTTTTTTTTTTTCATTACGACAAAAAAACCAAAATCTTTAAAAATGTGTCAGCCTTTATTATATTATTAAGTGCTATTGCTACAGTTTTACAAGTAATTCTGTGATTTTTTTTGTATTGGCAAGGTAAGTAGCACTACTATCGATCACAACCATTAAAAATTCCAGAATATCTATAGTTTTTACACAAAAATCAATCAAAACTATGTTTTTTTCATAAATTATGTAAGATTTTGACTTTCAGCTCACTTTCACTCATCATAGTGAAAAAAAAAAGTATGGACACTACTGTGGCAAATAGTATTAAAAATTGGCGCAACTAACTACAATTCTAAAATGGTATAACATTCTAGGCAAACTAGCCACAAAAATATACTTAGGTGTACTATTTCAAAATAACAACCATATTTCGAAAATTGTTAGTGTTGATAGTAATCACTTTTACTATGTAGCCAAAATGTTTTTGTAGCAAGTTCTCAGAATTTGAATGAGACATGTGCGTAGTCCGTAGATCCACAGTCTGAATTATTTTATGGCGAAGCTCGTCCAATAGAAAAAGTCCAGGGGATTTAGATCGGGTGAACGGGGTGGCCACAAGATAGGACCAAGTCGCCCGATCCAACGCCCTGGGTACTCTTGGTCTAAGTACTCTCGCACAGGACGGGCATAGTGAGCTGGGCAACCATCGTTTTGAAACCACGTGGTTTGCAAATCACTTAAGGGCACATCTTCTAATAATCCTGGCAACTCATTTTGTAAGAAGTTTAAATAACTATTGCCATCTATGTTTCCTTGTAACTCAAAGGGCCCTATCACTTTGCCATTTATTATGCCAGTCCATAGGTTAACCTTAAATTGGTATTGGGATTGTCTTCTCTCACCAGGTGCAGATTTTCATTGTTCCAGCTATGAAGATTGTGAAGATTTAAATATCCATCTTTCTTGCAGGTTGTTTCATCACGACGACGTGACGTTTTAAAATTCTATGTGCAGTACTTTTTGGGATTCCCGTTGCTGCTTGTACAGCACGTACAGAGGTAGTTGAATCGTTTTCTATTTCATTGAGAACTTCTTCATCGTGTTCCGATCTAGGTTTTCCAGCGTTTCGCCTGTCAGATGGTATACGACCCTCCGAAAAAGCTTGATTCACGTTAATAAATACGCGATAATCCGGATACCTTTGAAGATTAGGGTACCTTGCTCGATATAATCTGCTAGCAGCGTTGGCATTGCATCGGCATTCTCCATAAATTAGGTGCATATTAGTGTATTCTAACGCTGTGTATGGTAGCGGCATGATGAATGCTAAACACTTGAAAATAAGGCAAAACTTCTTTAAAAAAAACACAAAATCACAGTCTAAAATAATGCCAAGTCAGGTCAATTTCCAGGTCACTTAATTCAATCCAAAAGTCGTCAGTACCAGAGCCACTTTAATTAAAACAGAACGGTGTGCAGTAAATAAAGAAGTAGAGCATACTGACTTGCTGTGCTGCTGAGGACATTAATTACTTCTCCACCTGCATTAATGTTACTAAACAATTAGCATCTATCTATCTCCCTCTAACGTATAATCTCTCTATCTCTGTCTAACTTATTTTATGGACTTATGGACTACGCACATGTCTCATTAAAATTCTGAGAACTTGCTACAAAAACATTTTGGCTACATAGTAAAAGTGATTACTATCAACACTAACAATTTTCGAAATATGGTTGTTATTTTGAAATAGTACACCTAAGTATATTTTTGTGGCTAGTTTGTCTAGAATGTTATACCATTTTAGAATTGTAGTTAGATGCGCCAATTTTTAATACTATTTGCCACAGTAGTGTCCATACTTTTTTTTTTCACTATGATGAGTGAAAGTGAGCTGAAAGTCAAAATCTTACATAATTTATGAAAAAAACATAGTTTTGATTGATTTTTGTGTAAAAACTATAGATATTCTGGAATTTTTAATGGTTGTGATCGATAGTAGTGCTACTTACCTTGCCAATACAAAAAAAAATCACAGAATTACTTGTAAAACTGTAGCAATAGCACTTAATAATATAATAAAGGATGTCCATTTTTAAAGATTTTGGTTTTTTTGTCGTAATGAAAAAAAAAATCAAGGTAGAATTTTTTTCTTTTCTGTTCTCGAGTAGTCATATGTAGGTCCACCTGCTGGTGCCAGCTTATCGTTGAATTTTGGGACACCCTGTATATATATATATATATATATATATATATATAGTTCCTCTGTGCGTATGTGAAATTATCTCCTCTTAATCGGCAGGACCGAAATTGATGTTTTTTTATGTATTTAAGCAGATTCAACAATAGTTTCCAGAAATAAATGGGCCGCTAACAATTTCTAGGAAGGAAGAAATTCTATACTTATTTTTTTATTATTTACATTCTGTTTTTTTCCCCCAACGCATAAGCACTTGTATCCTCCACATTTTACCATGTAACCCATGAAATAGTAAGCAGGGTTATTGTATTTTTTTTATTAACTTTGTGCTATTGAGTTACTTGAAAAGATATGCAGAACTTTTTGTTAACCTATGAAACTGAAAAAGATTACTGAAGATCTAAAGAACGGAATTGCACAAGAGAGTTTGTGAATTTTGTGTAAATGCTGCTAGAAGTACATATTATAAAAGCATAATATGCAAAATAGTTAATCAACACAGGTTCCTTCTAAAAAAAGAAATAAAATTCTAGTTCTCGATTCAATACTGATACCATTTGGTCCAAACCATCCAAGCTAACCCAATCGTACACAATAATGTTAATCAAAATTTATTTATCTGTTTAGGAGGAATTAAGTCAAACACGAACAGAAGAACTATATAAAGATATCAATTTATAAAAGCATCTAATACAGACTCCCTACACTCTTAAATGGTCAAATTTGAATAAACCAAAGTCGTAAACATAAACAAATTTGTTTTCGAGTCGGATTGTTGTAAATCAAATGATTTTACTACATTTCTTCGAACATGATAGTAAAATAGTTTATAAGACCACATAACAATGTGTCGTAACAATTTCATTTTAGTTTTATTGAGACCTCTAATTCAAAGCCTTGGCCGGACCCTTACTTAGTTTTTCCATTATTTTATACCTATCTATTTTATAGAACTCGAAGTTTGATTTCCTCTTTCAGCTCGTAGAGGTGACACAATTAGTTATGGGCCTCCTCCAAAGTAGTCTTATTACATATTTATATGTTCACCAACGACCCCTAAAGCTTAGGGAACGCTTAACATATTATAAATAATACATTACGTTGATTTTCTGTTTAATTTATATGGCATGAACATAAAAAATATTTCAATGTTATATATCATGTAATGTGTGCATGTCTTAGGTGTTACTTAAATTTAGGAGTTGTTGGTGAAAATTGGCATAAGTGTTGTTTTAAAGGTTTATTATAACTAGCAAGGTACACTTTAAAATATTTTTTTAGGGTTCCGTACCCAAAGGGTAAAAACGGGACCCTATTACTGAGACTTCGCTGTCCGTCCGTCCGTCTGTCACCAGGCTGTATCTCAAGAACGGTGATAGCTAGACAGATTGAAATTTTCACAGATAATGTATTTCTATTGCCGCTATAACAACAAATACTAAAAATAAAATAAAATAAATATTTAAGTGGGGCTCCCATACAACAAACTTGATTTTTTTACCGTTTCTTGCTCGATACTAATAACGGTGACAGGTAGACGTTTTAACTATTTACAGAATATTAGATAATGGTACGTAACCCTTCGTGCGCGAGTCCCACTCGCGCTTGGCCGGTTTTTTTTTTTAAATACACGGAATATACTAGATGTTATATTAATAGAATATGAATGTGTTAGTAACGGATTGGAAATAGAATTCACCACCTCTTCGTTTTCTGCGGATGACGAAGAAGTCTAAAGAATCGAAGTAACCCGATTACGAAACGAAAAATGATGTCACAAGCGGGGTTCGAACCCGCACCTATTGGGAATCCGGCCCAATCGTGCTGCCACTATATATTTATAAATAATTAAGCATATTAAATGCTAAAAATTTCAGTAATTTGAATCGAAGTAAATAAACATTGCTACTATAGTAGAGAAATTCAAAACAAGAGATTGGTAAAATCTTTATGACAAACTCAATATCATTTATTATGTATAAACTCTGCGAGGGTACATTTTGTCAATTTTAATATTTTGAATTTAATAAAATACCACCAGAACGGAACGTAACCGATACTGAGAAGAACCCGCAAGAAATAAAAGAGTAGCACCAAACAACTGACATAGATATACACCTAAACCTCCATAACTACATATAACTTATTAACAGGCTTTCTACCACAGATTAGATATCACAACAGAATCCCGTCTACGCGTCTGTAACCGCTATTTATACCCGTTTTCGCCACGAAAACACTCAACCGTTAATGTTGCCAGATCACACTCTTGGAATCGCCACCTTTCGATGGGCGATAATAGAAATTCAACGGGTTTTGTCTATTATTATTAGTTCTTTGGTGACTTTAAAAAAAATAGTGCAAAATAGAGGTCATATTAAGAGTATGCGTAATCATAGCATGCCGGAAGATTGTGATGAGTATTAATGCAGCGATGGAGGTATGCCAGGATCGTGGTTTGTGGCAATCCGCAGTCTCTGCCTACCCCTCTGAGAAACAGGCGTGAGGATTGCCTCACTTATATAGATATGTATGCACAAAATATTTAGCAAGAATTAGCTCCAGGGTGATGCTCTTCGAACCGCGTGGTGTACTAGGTCAATTGCTTTTCGCTGTCTGTTTTATTATACTGAAAATATATTATGATATTATCATTATCCATTTATTATTGTTATTATATTGGAACATGATACTAATCACGTATTGTTTGCGTTTCATTCACATCTCTTCACGTTTTTGATATTATGTTGCTTCAATAATACAGTAATGTATATGGGCATTGTGACTTCTTGCTTGCTTTTGGTACTCTAACGTTATGAGTTATAATTATTTTATTCATTGCGCAGTAAGTCAAAATTTTTTATGTTACGAAGACTTTATTTTCACAGTCCACATCCTGCTATAGGCATAAGCTTACACCAGATGAGGTAAATTAGTTAAGTAATTGCTGGTAGATTGTAGATTACGTCCACTATTGTCCAGATGGATTAATATAATGTTTTATTTCAAAATTATTGTCTTGAAGTAATGTATAACATTACTTCATGTTTGCAACTTTAAATCTTGGTTTTCATCTCATCTCATCTCAGCTCATATATGTCCCCCTGTTCGGCTCGAGCCTCCTCCATAATGGGAGGGAAATTAACCTACTTTACCGCGCTAGTCAGACGTGTTGGTATAGGATTTTGTTTCGAGTTTTCTTTCTCTCGCATAGATGTTATATGCGTTTTATATCCCTTAGTCGTCTCGTACGATCACCCACATGTAAGATATGGGGTGGTGAATAGTATTCTTACTCCGTCACCACACGAAAAATAATGTTATTTGTTTGCAACTTTAAATCTTGGTTTTGCATCATTATAAACAACTCAGCCCGTCGGGGGCTCGCAGACGCAGCTGCGCACTCGCCCTGATGATGAGCATCGAACATGCTCGAAACCCGAGTCGACATAATCGACTCTAACGCGTAAGTATTGCCGAAAAATACAATTGTTTAATTATAAACAGCATTGTAAAATCCCTTCTTCTTCTTATATATTGGCAATCAGCTACTTATACGAGCTATTGGTGCCAGTGTCAAGTTATAAATATTTTCACGTTTTTAGTCTTTCAAGTCAGTCGTTGTCTAAGTCAAATTGTCGCCATCAACAGTGCTATGGCCACACTGTTAATGGTATCTTGTGGGAATTTTGATGGAAAACGAAACCGTTGTAAAGCACTTTTATATGATTTTCACTACATCCCAGTATTTCCGCCGCTTCATATTACATAAAATGCCATTAAAATTATCTAATATAACACGTTAAAACACTAAGTTATCGAATATAATACAAGAGCACCACATGACGTTTTCAAATTCCCGTCAAAAGTCCGTAAAATCCCTAATAAGACATAGACTTACATTATTGACAATACGCCTGTCTTTTGTAACTTACTGAGTAATTAACACAAAAGGTAAGGTTTTTATTCATAATTTCTTCCTTTTGTAATAAGTTTCGTTTATTATTAAAATATTTTTTTATACCCACGGGATGAGTTGACAATTATGGTCCTTACCCAGTTGTCACATTGTTGGAACGGAACATGTTCGTAAAATCATCAATTTAGCCGTTACATTTTACCCATATTACATATATACATATCATCACGCCATTTCCCTTGCAGTTTAGGCAGAGAGAACAGTGCCAGAGAACTCTATCCTTGCATACTTCACTCGCTTCCTCAACATTCATAATTCTCTTCATACACGCTCGCCGGTTTCGGAGACTCTTGACTCCACCTTCCTTCAGTACATGACCTATCTGGTCTAGGTAGGTTAGTCTCGGTCTCCCCCGGTACCTACATCCTTCCACTTTCGCATTGTATATCTTCTTAACCAGACATTCGTTCGGCATTCTTTCCACATGTCCGAACCATCGGAGCATTCCCTTTCGCATCTTTACACCAATACTCTCTTTCATACCCATATTGAAAATATTTATTTATTTCTAACCTAAATCATTTTTGTTTGTCAGGATCAAATAAACTACACGTGTGGCACGTGAAGTCAAGATTTGACCATTACGCCATCTGTTTTACCTATAAAATAGTAAATGCCTTTCATCATCATCATCATTCTCCTACTCTTATCCCAATTACTTGGGGTAGATACAATATGTATTCTTCTTACATAATATATATTGTAGAAGTTATTGGCAATAGTTTTATGACCGGCCGCCTGCCAACGTCAACCTTCCTTGGGAATGTAATTGTTGACCACACGGCATCAGATGGAGTTGGCTCAGGTCGTTATAAAGCTCTTAGTCGTCTTTTACGACATCCACGAGCGAAGTAAGGGTTGGTAGTATTCGTAGCCGCTACCGCACAGTTATAATAGTAAATACCTTTATTAGTAACAATAAAATAATACCTACAAATTACTTTATTGCGTATTATGAGCAAGGGTTTACAAAATATTAATTTCTCAAGCCTTATTGGTTACCGCGTGGGTGTTAACTCATAGTTCCTAATAGCTATGTTGATAGATGTTTGTGCATGTAGGCTGTTGCATTGGCCTGCATAGTTGCCGATCTAGGTATGCAAATACGCCATAAAGCATTTTGCTTTGTCTAGCGTATGTTGGAATTATTTACCATGAGAAATAACTTGTACATAATGTTTGATCTTAGAGATATAGCTGCTGTCTAGCTGTGAAACCGCCAAAATCAATTCAGTTTCTTTCATTCTTCTTCCAAAATAGTAAGGATGTTCAGGTTTTTGGGCGGAACTATGGTTCTTATATATATAAAATACTAGCTGACCCGGCAGACTTCGTACTGCCTCAATTTTTTATTTGGCGAACGTTAAATGTTTGACAGGTAAGAATTTTTTTTATTTTTCTCGCAATTTTTCGATATGTTCTCACCGTATAAACCTTCCCTGGACTTTCACAAATATTTCAAGACCAATATCAGTCCAGCTGTTCTCGAGTTTTAGCGAGACTAACGAACAGCAATCAATTTTTATATATGTATATAGATGAAGCACTTACTTCTTTACCCATCATTCACATCTGAATTTTGGCAGCTATTAATTTCTATAATGTGAAGAAAATTCACCGACAATAACACGCTGGGCAGACGGGTTCACATTGAGTTATATCGAAGTCTTCGTTATAAATAATGTTATCTGCTTACTTACTATAGCAATTTTTTACGTTCTTCTTCTACTCAACTGAAATAAAGATAAATGAGCAGGTAGACTATAGGTACTGTTACAAAACTAATAATGCTAATTTTGCCATCCATAATCCATTGCATAAAACTATATAAAAGATATTTCATTCGTTTCACACAAACCGAGGTATCACATCCAAGTCTACCACATCCTCGATGCATCACCTTCACGAATTCATTAGCTCAGCGGGTTTCATGCGTTTATGTGGAACCATACGTCGAAGTTTACGACCATTCGTGTTTCCGCTTACACGCCGTTGAATATGGTAATGACTGCTATGTGAGGTCCAGTGCGCAAAATTTTAATTTCGCAACTAATTGTATTTTTTGTATATTGGCACGCATAATCATCTTGCTCTCATCACAATTACTTTGAATCGGCAAGTGTCCTCTTCTTCCATAGAGTTCTTTGAGGCGTCACCTCTGTGGTCACATTTTGTCTATTCATGCCAAGCTTCACGCAGTCCATCTATCTTTTCTTTGGTCGTTCATTACCCTTAAAGCCATCAACATTCAACTTAAAACTTTCCTCACAACATTACTTTCATCCCGTCTCATTCCATGATTGACCGTTATAGTGCTATACAATACAATAATTAATTCTTTAGTTATAGAACTAACTAACATATAGATGTATAATTAACGTTGTTTTTAAAAATAGATCTATTTAGTTTGGAGAGTGCATAAACATGGCGGTATTTTTTTTAATATTCATTACGGACAAACGAACGTCGACATGAGTCAGCCAGTATTTGTATATTATTATTTTTTATAGAAAAAAAATTGAACAAATTTCAGAAATCCTGATTTAAAAAGAACTTTTGTATCATCAGAATGGCACATACATTCTGGCAGGTTTATTAATAACTGGCTGGCATTGTCCGAATACAATGTGTGATTTTGAGACAAAATGGATGTTTATTTTTTTTTGGAATTTTTGTCACCCAAAATTACGTCATCGCTATCAGGTAGACCACAACTAAGCATTTAACTGTAAAAAGAGCATAAAAGTTTCAACAAGTTTGGAATTGGGAAGTAAATACTTCGAAAACACATAACATTGGCATCATTAAGGTGGACTAATCGGCTTATTCCATTAAACACCATTTACTAACACCATTCGCTAAGGTTCTTATTAAAGACCAAATATCAATGATTTTTATATTTTTTTTATAATGTGCCAGCAATGATCACACATTTAATTTTTTTGTGGTGGATCATAAGACCACTGCTTTTTTAAGTATCTGTGGTAGGGATGTTATGAAGTTCATTAACCATAACTGAAACTATTGGATATCCGAAATGAAAATATATCCGAAATCGATATAAAAGTTTCGAATTATTTCGGATAGGGTCCGTGTAATATATAAAATATGTTATGAGTGGTTTTTACACAACCAAATGAACTGAAAGTCTTTTTTTAGCCTAAACATAATCCTCTCAAAAGGGGAATAATACGATTATCACCGCACTTATTCCCTTTACTATTCCCTAAAAAATCCAATATTGGTAACCAAAACTATCCGAAACTGCCGTAATAGAAGCTGGTATAATGAAATTCTTATATCCCTGCTGATAGTTCTCTGTCTACAGCCGCGGGCCGGTCCGTCCGAGGTGGTACCACGCTCTCGCAGAAGATCGACGTCTGAGTAATGGTAATGTGCTATTGCGCTTCGTTCGGTGAGCGAGAGAGCCGGAAGCCCAACTGGGTGGGTTTGGGGATTTTATTGCTGGGCAGCGGCCTAAGATATACCCTTGGTATAGCAGGGGTCCATGGGCGGCAGTGACACTTACCATCAGTGTGCTGCTTGCTCGTTTCCCACCATAAGCAATAAAATAAAAAAGGATAAAAAATAAATCCCTATCAAGAATCGAAACCTCATATCCGTAATATTCCTAGCCTGTGGTAACAGGTTAAGAATACAATACAATTTAGTAGTAATTGGGCCAAATTGTTGACAGTTTTCTGTCTAGAGCCGGGACGGGCCGGTCCGTCGGGGGTAGTACCAAACTCGCAGAATATCGACACCTGAGCAATGGCTGCGCTTCGTTCGATGAACGTGAAATCCGGAAGCGCAATTTTTTAAGTGGGTTCTGGTAGGCAGCGGCCTAGCCGTGTACGTCTAGTAGTCTATAGATCAATCAGCACTTACCATCAGGTGTGCTGCTTGCTAGTTTGCCACCATAAGCAAGAAAAAAAACATTACGTAGTTATTTTCATTATTAAATTCAGATTTCTGTAAAACTTACTGAATATAAATTAAAAAAAATAAATCATAAATGAACTTTGAACAATTTTACTTCAGGTATATAATAAATAATAAAAAAACGAAACATAAATCTGCGCTTAGAAAGTAACCATCGTTATCAACGAATCAATAATGTACTGCCCAATATTTGCGATAACATATCAGCTGCCCTGAACAACGACCACAGAATAAAAATGTTACAGTAGCACACATTATTACACTGTACGATTTACTTGAACGAATTATGACTTCGTTCTTATCTGTGGCGTTCACAAATGTTTGGTCTGTGGAACTGTCCCCTTATCGAAACATGGGTTGTCAGCCGTGCTTGGATTATTAGGGATAATGGCTCCGATGTTAATATATTGATAGTAGATAGTAAATACAGATATCATAAATATTACTGATCCGAGAGTTATCCTATATTGGAATTAAAATTATAAAATGTCAACGAATCAAACATAATATCTTATATCAGGCTTATTTCAATCTTACAATGTAGTTTTTCTATAATAATATGGCCGAGGTTTATCCGTGTGGTGACGGAGTAAGAATACAAATCACCACCCCCCTATCTTACCCGTGGGTGATCGTAAGAGACGACTAAGGGATATGAAACGCATATAACATCTATGTAAGAGATGGAAAACTCGAAACAAAAACCTATACCAACACGTCTGACCAGCGCGGTATAGTAGGTTAATTTTCCTCCCATTACGGAGGAGGTCCGAGCCCAACAGTGGGACATATATGGGCTGTGATGATGATGATGAAGCGACTTTACGATTGCCACTGGAATATAAGGGGTGAGGACAGAGAACCCGTGATACGGGTTGAGAGCCCTCAGCGCTCACCCGCAGTCCGGGTAAAGTTGTCATAGCCATCTGAGGCTAACAACTATGTCACACACAAAAAAAAAAAAAAAAGAACCCGTGACATCTGACACGAGAGGTCGGTATTTAGACAATTACGCCATCTGTGTAGTCTCTGTGTGTCAGAGGTATGTTAATGGGTATCAGGTTTAAGAATTTCTAGAATTGCTTTTGTATATGTGTAAAGAGAACTTGTTTAGTTATGAGCACTTATAAGAAGCGTCAGCAATAAGGGCCTTAGCACACACGATACGTATTGGCGAACGACAATTTTATATCACTTTTAACAACTCGATTCATTCGAATTTAAATCTTCTATAAATAGCTCTTGAAACGGATTTTTAATAGATATCCGTTCAAATTGTAATAATTTTCGCTCACAAATATTTTTTTGTAAATTGCCTAGCATTTCAAATTCTAAATCAAATATCTTAAGTCTATGTTAGTATTTTTTTCCGACCTTATTATTCTTGATGAGATATGGTGCGGTTGCAATCCGTCCGGCCATTCAGGATGATAGCAAGATGTCTAGATGTCATGAATAACTAGTCCTATAACTTTTTGCCGCTTTTTTGTGAGGATAATTACATCGTGAATGTGACGTCTTAATTTTAAAGATATCACGGCGCACATGATAATTTCCCGGACTAACTCTGTTCTGCCTAACCGCAGTCTCAATGAATACTTTGATCAATATTGCGTGATATCCAATTTCTCATAGATGCAATTTCTACATGTCTATGAAGTAGTAACCTGCAACCTAGCTTCGATTTTTTTAAAGCAATTACTATATTGTTCGTTTTGAGGGCGTCATATGTGCTGGCTTATAGTTTATTCATGTATATTATAAATAAGTTTGAAGCTTCTGGAAAAAAAATCACGTGCGTAAGTCAAGCTTGCGTAGGTGTCTTCCTTCGTTACCTAACGACCTTAGGTTTAGCTGGTCTGGAATAGTCTGGAAACAATACCCACAAACAAAGGCTAAAGTCTGCTTTGATCCCACTTTATGTACCATCGTTAATACAAAAATAATAACGATTAAAAAGCATTCGCTTATTTCAGGGCTGCCAACTTAAAGATTTTTTGATACGGCTTTACTTAAGACTTAAAGACCTACTTCTATCGATGACAATAAAAATAATATTAAAAACATTAATAGAAAAGTACTATCAAAAATTTGACTACCCTCTGAATTCTTTAAAACAGTATTATTGAGTATGATTCAGTTGTGGGGCATCCCTATTGAGTTGGCCAAACTAGAATCATAGTGTTTTCACAGTTAACTACTGTCTATAATCATTATTTAGTTATTTTTAACCGTTCTTTGTTCATCGTTAGTCATAAAATTCGGTACATTGTTTTAGTAAGGCGTAAAAACGGTTTTATTGTTCTCTAAAAGTTGTTTTATATTGTATAATGAACATCCGACATTGTTCTTTTAAAAATAGTAACTAGCCTATGTGAATTGTTTTGAAAACACTGATTTTATTGAGCCTCGTTGGGCGGCGGTGAAACTCGATGAAATTTGAATCTTTAGTTTCACTAGATAACGTAATACATAAAGTTTGAGTACAATCCAATATTCTGTACTTTTCAAACTTTTTCTAGTTTATGTAAATATAGCTTCTGCCCGCGGCGTCAAAGGATACTTTCTTAAAGTTTTTCATCCACTATTTTTTTTACGTTTTTTTTTTTGTTTTTTTTTTTTTGTTTTTGGTAGGCTATGGCCCAGTCACACGTCGCCCGCACCGTCCGGGGCGACGAAAGGGGAGCGCGTGGCCCCATAACCCACCGTATTCCCTCCCCATCGCCATTGAGCCGGCCACTGGTACCGCTTCCTTGCCATCCGTGGCTAGCCCGGCGGTTTACCCTTTCGGGTATACCTCAAGCTTCACAGTCAGGCAGTCTTATTGTTATACTAATAAAATAATGAGAAATTATATTTTTTATAACATTTTAAGCCAATTAACGTGGTTTGGAATTTAAATATTCAACCAAATATTTGTACAAACGTGCAACGTTATAAATAAAAATAGTTGGCACTATTTTCTTCAATTTATTCAAATAACTTTTTTAGTACACATACAGATAATAAACTCGCCAAAAACAACAAATATGTTCCAAAACAGACATCGATTAAGACATTAAATCGATTTCTCGACTGTTAATGAAGTTCTCGCCTTATTCCCCGAAAAATACACATACAAATAAACTGGACTATTACTCTAGTTTTATTCGTAGTTTTTTTTTACAATCGATATAAATTTTAACGGTATGTAGTTTTACATGAAATTACGATACATTCTGTTTAAATAATGTATTTATTATGATTGCGTATACGTTTTTGGTTTTACTTATAACTTTTGTTGGTTTATTAACGCAGTTTTAAATAGATAAAAAAAAACTTTCTCTAGCGATAACCATCTCTGATGCACTCGGACGAGTTCTTAGAAGCGAGAAACTAAATTATAACAATTCTACTAAGAAATATCATTTAAATGAAATCAGTGACTTTTAATTAAAGAATTTATTGACTAAACGACATGATAATTCAAGTTAATAACCTCAGATAAATTTCTAGACTATTTAAAAGCAAGATTGAGGCATAGATATGCTATAATTTGAGCTTGTAACACTGGCAAACCTTGTATAGGCAACTTTAGTCTTCATATTATACCGTATTTGGTTTTCAAACGCCCTCCGCTTGGTAAAGGAAGGAATAGAGTAATAAAAACTTACAGATCATTAAAATTATTTCACGTGTCTGCTTTGGGTAATTTCAAATGGTATGGTTTTACTGGAGCTATGGTTGCCCCTCAATTACAGAAATATTAATTGATGAGGATATTGCCAATTGTTTAGTTTGAGGATTTATTGATTTATAAAATTTATATCAAAATAATTTTAAGTTTATAAATCGTTGACGCTATTACTTATGCGTTAAATTTAATTCTAGCTATAGTATTTTATTTATTGTCTCTGCCCGATTTTATTCCACTCCTGTGCTTAAGTTTCTTTTTGAATAGAAGAGAAGTGACTAGAGACTACTATATTATTCTGGCCAGACCGGGTTCTGATGGCCCGCTCGCACGGCGTTCCGCCCGTTCTTTTTGTCGCCCTGGACGGAATTAATGGGGTCTGACCACACCATAGCCCGCCGCCAAAAAAAAGGGTTCGCACCATCTAATTCTAGCAAACAGACAACAATATTGCAAGCTCAATAATTGTAATATTTAAATTAAAAAAAATATCTGAGCATGAAACTATTCGTTAATCAGTTTATCTTTTTGGCTCACTAATTCATCATTCCGGGAAATTGTAACGTCATCTAATATGCGGCCAACCTTATCTATAGATCTGTGCGCAGTGGCACTAGTCGGTGTTGGTTTACTTCAGGGGTAAACAACAGTTTTTATTTTTTTAACTTTATTTTTATAGCAAGCGTGCCACAATGGTCTTTTGAACTAATAATATTTCGGCGCAATAGTCGTTTCGCGTTTGGTGCTCTCAGTTCAGAATACAATCTCGGCTGTGAGCATTGTAAAAGAGGACTAAAAGTTATGATAAGCAATTACTATCAATAACAAGAAAAATATCAGATAAAACCCTATGCCAATTTGTCTCCAGCGTGGTATTGTAGATCAATTTCCCTTCCATTGTGAAGGAGGCCCACGATTTGCAATTGCTAGGTTGTATGTCTCGTGGATCTAATAGAATAGGTATGCTACTGGCGACTGTAAGGTTCCTATCCTGGTTCAGATAAACTGCATAGGTGTGCGATTAACGAAGATTTTTATTTTTTATTTTTTTTTTTAGTATTTTCACAATATGATCATTAATACTCAATTTACAAGCTACCTATTTGCTGTATTATTATTTTTATTGTATAATGGTGATCAATTATACTCCTATTGAAAGACTTTATGTTAGAATAGAAAAATAAAAAACTGTATGTACATCGTTTATTTTTCTTATATTTCTGTTCACTACCATAGATTTACTACCCCTGTTTTACGCTCACATAAATCGCCTGAGCTACTCAATTATGCGTACTATAGTTATTTTCGGATGTTTAATTACCGTGCCTCATGCGCCTGCCCAGCCGTCGTTGACGAGCGCCGTAGGGATTTTTAAACGCTTCCCCAATTACAACCAAATTTATTTTACAATGAGATATAAATTTAATTACTATGTCTCCTAATCTTAAATTTATTTGACAGCTAATTTAAAGTTTCAAATATTCATAGACGGGATTCCAAGAATCCTTCATATGGTTCATTCAAATCCATATATACATTTTACTTTAAAATATTTAAAAAAATATATATAATAAAATAATCTGTATATTTTCTTTGGAGTAAAAATTTATTTAACACATACTAGCTTTGCCAGCAACTTCACTTACGTGGATTAACCATCTACGTTACCTCGTGGCATTAATAATATAATTTTATTGCTTATATAGATATATTGGTAAACGAGCAAGCAGTACACCTGATGGTAAGTGTTGCTACCGCTCATGGACCTTTGCAATACCAGGGGTGCAGTGCGCTGCTTATCAACCAAGACCCCATAAAGTATGGCTGCCGGCTCACTCGTTCAATGAACGAAGCACAACAACACATTACCACTGTTTAGACGACGATTTTCTGCGAGAGTGTAGTATGAGAGGCCGCGACTGTAGGCAGAAAACTGTCAAACAGCGTGACCCTAAAAACGCTGCTTCAAATAAACTAACCACAGTCTTAGTTTTTTTTTATTGTCTCACTCTTATAAAATATATACTCTGTGGTTTCATGTGACTCATGTGGCAAATTTTAAAACTAAATCGATGCTCAATATATTGGGAGAAGTTTTTTTAAGCAATTTCTCATTGTTTATCGTTCACATCATCACGCTATCTAAATGTAATATAAATATAAATCTTCGATAGATTACGTACGGAAGGAAGCTTCAAGTTTTTTTTCTATTTTTAACATTCAAGGATACTCGTGTTTGAGATCATATAGATTTTGACGTTTGGTATATCGATATGTAACTTTATAAAATCGATTTTAATTTTTTAAATTTAAATTGATTCATTATTAACAGTATTTTTTATAATTTAACTTTTAAAATTTTATGGCACTTACATATTGTCAATTTTAATCGATGCAATGACTTATTCCTATTTTGCATTTTTTTTAAATTTGAATTGCTTTTTTTTTTGTATATAAAGCTAAGTTTACTTTAAAAAATTTTTTTGTAGACGTATACGACGATAGATTCTTCGTCTATTGCGTTAAAACAGAATGGTGACCACATATTTCTTTTCTGTGGGTGATCGTAATAGACGATTAAGAGACATAAGTAGATTATTATCTAATAGTATTCACTAGTAATTGTTATCACTGCAAGAAAAGAAAAGCTCGAAGAAAATTGTTAACTAATTTGTCTGACCAATGTGATACATTCAATCAATTTCCTGCCCATTTTAGAGGAGTCTTGTGTCAAGAGTTAGGAGGTATCGATTTATTTTAGTTGTATTAAATACAGTTTTGAAATACACATGAAGATGAAGTGTTTATCTTTCATTAATTACGAAAGAAAAACAAATTGTTATATAGGCCATGACAAAACATAAGATTTATCTAAACGTTTACAAGCGGACTTACCTCTTTAAGAAACTCCTCAAATATTATCTGGAGTTATCTGCAAGCCAACACGTTACGGGTGCCGGCAGAGACAGTGGCATTTTTATCTGTTTCACGACTAACGTAGTCAAAATTACGAAATGTCTTTAGGAATGTTGTTCAAATGCCTTTATGGTTCTTGTTTTATGTTTTTAACCTTTATGATAGTTAATTCAGTTTTATTATATTATAACTTTTATGATTTTTGTTGTGTAAAATCAATTTAGTAACAGGAGTTCTGAATAACAATGTCAATATCAAAGATATACCGGTTTTGTAATATGTAAAACTTTATGTTGTGCAATTACGTATAAATGTCTGAGGCAATTATTGAAATATCAAATGCTAGTTTTATCTAACAAAACTTATTTTAAAACAGTCTTATTTATATTCTTCTTGGCTCATATACAGGGTGTCCCAAAATTCAACGATAAGCCGGCACCAGCAGGTGGACCTACATATGACTACTCGAGAACAAAAAAGAAAAAAATTCTACCTTGATTTTTTTTTTCATTACGACAAAAAAACCGATTTCTTTAAAAATCGACATCTTTTATTATATTATTAAGTGCCATTGCTACAATTTTACAAGTAATTCTGTGTTTTTTTTTGTATTGGTAAGGTAAGTAGCACTACTATCGATCACAACCATTAAAAATTCCAGAATATCTATAGTTTTTACACAAAAATCAACCAAAACTATGTTTTTTTCATAAATTATGTAAGATTTTGACTTTCAGCTCACTTTCACTCATCACAGTGAAAAAAAAAAGTATGGACACTACTGTGGCAAATAGTATTAAAAATTGGCGCAACTAACTACAATTCTAAAATGGTATAACATTCTAGGCAAACTAGCCACAAAAATATACTTAGGTGTACTATTTCAAAATAACAACCATACTTCGAAAATTGTTAGTGTTGATAGTAATCACTTTTACTATGTAGCCCAAATGTTTTTGTTGCAAGTTCTCAGAATTTTAAAGAAATCGGTTTTTTTGTCGTAATGAAAAAAAAAATCAAGGTAGAATTTTTTTCTTTTTTGTTCTCGAGTAGTCATATGTAGGTCCATCTGCTGGTGCCGGCTTATCGTTGAATTTTGGGACACCCTGTATATCCCACTTTGGATCTGTCTCTATTATAATATGAATTCTATATACTATTCCGTATCGGCCAGATGATTTAGTATGTACTAAATCACCTGGTTGTTTTCAAGACTTCCATGTGTGATGCTTGAGTTTTTTTTTAATTTTACGTCTCTTCTCAGCATCAAACCTGTCGTTAAAATACAGTTGCTGTAGAATATTATCACTTTCTCACTGATTAGAAGTTGTGCTTATAAAGTATTATTTTTATTACATGAAATCATTTCCTTCGCAGTGAACTCGACCCGTTGACTCATGCCCGAACAAATGTTATCTCTCCTTTTGTTTGTTTCTACAATATCATTCCGCGGGATCATTATACCAATCCAAGTGGTCTCCACACCCTCCCGCCAATCCACTAAAGTTCTTCAACACGGAAGATTTGTTACAAGTCAAGAAAGGTCTGGGTACACTGGTTTTTTTATTTCTGTTATTAGTATTGCGTCTTGGTAGGGCGATATTCTTTTCGTTGTTTTAAGGTTCTTTTTAAACATCTCTTTGAGAGCGATACAAAGTTTAACGATCATATTTAAATGAATTTTATTCTAAAGATATATTTAATCATTAATGAAAGAGGACTGCCTCAAGGTTGTGCATTAGGACCGAATCGAATAAAAAGAAATATATATTAAATGAGAATTTTATCGTTACGATATTTACAGTATTACCGGCATTTACGAAGTAATAAGTTCGTATTTATATAATATAAATTTACATAATATACTCGTATTTTCATAAAGCCTCGATAAGTTTAATGCGACTATTTAAACGCTTTTTACAGGCTTAACTCTCTTAGAATCATCATTATATTTATAGGAAACCATAAAATTTCATAGTATTATAGAATCAACATTTAGTTAGTAGTCCGTTTTCTAAATCTTAAGTGAAGTTTTAAACTTGTTATAAAATTTATAAACAAAAACAGCTAAGTCGTTTTAAAATCACTGCAATGTTTATTCCATACTTGGACGAGTTGTATGCATATTAACTTAGATTGCATTATACAGTTAATTAGTGGTTGGTCTTTTTAGATTCGCAATATATTTACTATTTATGCAATTTGCATTTATGCAACTGCACAGATGGCGTAGTGGTTAAGATACCAACCTTCCGTACTAGCGCCATGGATTCGATTCCCACGAAGGACAATACTTTGTGCAATCCACAAACTTGTTCTGAGTCTGGGTGTAATTTGTCTGCGTTAATTGCATGTTTGTAAAGTCCCCCGCATTACAAGTTTATTTTTTATGAAATTTATATGTAAGACAAGACCAGATTAGTCAAGTACTGAAAGAAGGTGAAATCAAGAGTCTCCGAAACCGTCGAGCGTGTATGAAGAGAATTATGAATGTTGAGAAAGCGAGTGTAGTATGCAAGGATAGAGTTCTCTGGCACTCTGTTCTCTCTGCCTACACTGATATAGCGTGATGATATGTATGTATGTATATGTAAGACGTTTTAAGTAGCATATAAAAGTTACGTTGGTCATCACCATTCACTTGCTTTATCCAAATTACTTGGAGTCGATATATGCCGAATATGTACTCGTACATAATACAATTGGCAATAGTTTCATGACTGACCGCTTGCCTGACGTCAACCCTTTTTGTGAATGTAATTGTTGTCCAAATGGCATCAGGTGGAGTTGGCCGAGGTCGATATAAAGCGTTTAGTCGTCTTTTACGGCATCCACGAGCAAAGTAAGGGTTGGTAGTATTCGTAGCCACTACCACACTACTGCGCAAATTACAGAGCCATAAGCTTGACCAGTTTGGCAGCAAAAGTGTATGGTAAAATTATTGAAAGGAGAATGAGGATGGTGTCCGATGGTTTACTGTGTGAGACACAAGGAGGTTTCAGGAGTGGAAGGGGATGCATGGATCAAGTGTTCTCTCTGCGCAACATTGTGGAGAAGCATCTGGCTCTAGGTCAGAGGGTTTTCTGCAGTTTTGTGGATCTGGAGAGAGCATTTGACACGGTTGTACGAAAGGAACTTTGGGACATTTTACCGAAGTATGGTATTAACGGTAAACTGCTACAGGTTGTGCAGTCCAGTTACATGGGCTGTAGAGCCTGTGTGCGCTGGATGATGGAATGTCGCCTTGGTTTGACGTCAATATCGGCGTTAAGCAGGGGTGCGTTCTGTCAGCCAGGCTGTTTATCATATATCTGGATAAATGTCTCCAAAGGTTGAACGATATGAATGTGGGAGTCCAGTTGGGCGACTCAGTGGTCACTGCTCTGCTTCATGCAGATGATGCAGTCCTGCTGGCACAGTCAGCGATTGACCTGCAGACCCTAGTCGACACAATGACAGAAGATTGTAAGAAAAGGGGTCTACGCGTGAATGTGAGCAAAACCTAAATAATGGTCTTTGAAAGATATGAAGCCAAAACAGATGTAAGAGTAACAATAGGTAATGATGTACTGGAGCAAGTGGATGAATTTGTATATCTTGGATGTGGATTTAGCCGAGATGGAAGGTACACCACTGATATAGAGCGAAGAGTGAATGCGGGAAATAGAGTGAACGGAGCGCTGGGGCAACTTCTCGGTAGCCACCACCTCAGCCAGAAGGCACGTGTAGCAATACATAATGCAGTGCTTGTCCCTACATTACTGTATGGAAGCGAGAGTTGGGTATGCAGAAAAGAGTATGAAAAAAAAATTAATGCGGCCGAAATGCGATCTCTACGGAAAATCTGTGGAATTAGGCTGATCGATCGCATTCATAACGACGACGTAAGAAAGCAAGTAGGTATGAAAGGAGAGTATTGGTGTAAAGATGCGAAAGGGAATGCTCCGATGGTTCGGACATGTGGAAAGAATGTCGAACAAACGTCTGGTTAAGAAGATATACAATGCGAAAGTGAAAGGATGTAGGTACCGGGGGAGACCGAGACTAACCTACCTAGACCAGATCGATCATGTACTGAAGCAAGGTGGAGTCAAGAGTCTCCGAAACCGGCGAGCGTGTATGAAGAGAATTATGAATGTTGAGGAAGCGAGTGAAGTATGCAAGGATAGAGTTCTCTGGCATTGTGTTCTCTCTACCTACCCTGCAAGGGACATGGCGTGATGGTATGTATGTATGTACCACACAACAGATTCCGTTTATTGTCACATCATCTAAATAAACTATAACAAACCAACACGTATAACCAACGTGGTATAGTAGTAAGTCAATTTCCCCAACCAGAGTGAATGAGGCTGGTTCAACAGTAGGACATATATGAGCTGAGATGATGATGATGATTTGTAATTAATTATATGACATTTGATGACTATGTGTGGTGACAAAGTGAGAATACAATTCTCCACCCCCATCTTACCTGTGGGTGATTGCAACAGACGACTAAGGGATATAAAACGCATATAACATCTATGCAAGAAAAGGAAATCTCGAAACTATGCCTTATACCAACACGTCTGACCAGCGTTGTATAGTAGATCAATTTCCCTATCATTATGGAGAAGGTTCGAGCCCAATAGTGGGACATATATGAGCTGAGCTGAGATGATATGATATTTGATACACAAAGGTAAAAAAACCTCTAATTATTTTATATATATATATATGTTAATAAATTAAAAATAAAAACTTTTATTAACTCGTCCATTATAATGATAAAGTATGATAATACGACGAGTAGGTATTCGGTATATCAAAAGATTCGTTCTTTTAAACAAGAGAGCTCTTTAAAAATGTCACCTATTGAACTCGTTTTACTGTTTTTATGTTAAATATATTTATAATAACTCATTCCCCTCCCCGCCTTAGCCTAGTACAGTGCGAAGTTGATTCGCGCGTAGAATAAAAATAGTTTTGTCCTTTTAAGGATATTCTATCGGCTTGTGCAGTGTTTCCAATTGTGATTTGTTGTGTTTTGTTCGCTATTACGTGTATTACGATAAGTATTTGTTCTTGTTTATGCTTTAATAGTGTTAAAATCGGTAAGTTTTTATTTTTCTTAAGTAGTGGGTAGGTTTATATTATTATTAACATTGGGATTTAATTTTATTTTCTTCGTTTAATTTATATCGTTGTACTTAGAATGCCTAAATGTTATAATGATAGCGAACCGCCTGATCGTGGCGCCGACGTATTTCGTTTGAGTCAGTTAACACCTCGCTCACCACCAGCCGGTAACAGCAGACGTGCCCTTTACAATGAGCCGTCTCCGGCATACGTTACACCCGAGACGAAATCCATACCGGCACCTATTGCGAATAACTTGTCTCCACTTAGTGTTAGTGACACGGGAAAAGCCGATTATTGCGAGCTGGTTTCCGAGGCGTCAACTTTTTTGTCAAAAATAAATGAGCTCGTAAATGATCAGGGTTCACGTATGAATAACGCAAATAAAACTGCCATTATGGATTACACCCAACGCATTACGGCCATTGTATCGATTTTAGCATTAAAATCATCTTGTAATGAGACTAAACTGGCCAACGTCGAACGAGAATTAAGCCAAGTTCAAACTAAACTCCCTATAAACGATATTAAAAAACCATCTTACGCCGAAAAATTAAAACTGTCAAATGTGGTGCCACAGTTCGAGGTTCGCTCGTCGCGCGCTCCCTGTGTAATTGCATATCCCACGGCCGAACGTACAGCTGATTACGCGTCATCTTCAGCTACCAAACAAGCGTTACTGAAGGCAATCAAACCTATCGATGATGGTTTCCAAATAGTAGGCGTCAAAAAAGCCGCGAAATCGGGTGTCGTCCTTCGCGTTACTAATGAGAGACAGATTAAAAAACTGGAATCAGTCGACGCTATAAAGGCCGCTGGCCTACGTTTAGAAAAACCGAAAGGTAGACGTCCTCGTTTAATAATTAAAGACGTGCCGATTTCTATGGAAGACGAGGCGTTCCTTGTCGCACTGTACCGTCAAAATATTAAAGACGAAATGTCACTTAAAGAGGACGAATTCATTAAATCTACGAAAATTATCCGTAATAGAAAATTACAGAATGGGCGGAAGTGGATCGGCATCGAACTTGATCGCGAAGTGCGCGTCCATCTGTTAACCACAAAAGAAAAACTATTTATAGACTGGGCCAACTGCCGCTTCTACGATGATTTAGAAGTAGTACGTTGCTCAAACTGCCAGGTTCACGGTCATGTCGCGAAGTACTGTACAGAAAAAACACCTACGTGTGGTCACTGTACCGAAGGACATATCACGAAGTCCTGCCCAAATAAAGACAAATCAGATTTTAAACCAAAATGTGCGTCGTGTAAACGTTTTAAAAAACCTTATGATCATCTATGTGGCGCATCGGACTGCCCCACCTACAAGTTAAAGTTAGAACAATTAGTACTCAATACAAATTATTAAAAATAAAAATGGATAGTTTAAATATAGGGCAATTAAATCTCCATAATGATAGGGTAGCGACATCAGAGCTAGACCGTCTAGTTATGGAATATAATCTAGATATCGTACTTATACAAGAACAATACCATAGTACTCGCTTACGTAATAGGGTTGTACAATTGGACAACAAAGCACGAGCCGGCATCTATGTTGCAAGTGCCAAATTTACGGTTACGTCACTACAAAATCTTATGACGTCACACTGTGCTGTCGCTGAGATTACATCCTCATCCTGTAGGGTTTACGTTGTGAGCTATTATTTTCCTTCGCCTTAAATTATTACAAAGCCAACGATTGGCCTTAATATTCTTGTGTAAAGCCTACAGGACGGTCAGTACCGAGGCTTTGCCGGTACTCGCGGGTGTACTTCCGGTTGACTTGGAGATTCAGAGACGGGCATCAATGTATTACACGACAAGGGAAAATATGAACACAGATTTCCTTCTACCGCGTGACCGTAATAAAATCGCTCGATTGTTTGCACCGCAGTCCGTTGTCTATGAAAAACTTTTAATTGAATGGCAAGAAAGATGGGATTCATCATCGAAGGGCCGTCACCTCTATCTATTTTTCCCATGCGTCCGCGAGCGCCTAGAGAGAGTGTGGCTGGAGGTTGACCATTTTGTAGCTCAATTTCTAACTGGACATGGCAACTTTAAAAGTAAATTATTTTCTTTTAAACTCGTACCTTCACCACTATGTCAATGTTCTACAAATAACCGCGAGTTTGAACAATCAGCACATCACATTCTCTGGGAGTGCGATCTCTGGCGTAACGAGCGCGACCTTATGTTAGACAGTTTGCAAGTAACATCTGGAGTAGTATACTACACGGATCTTGTAGCAACTCGAGAAAATTTCCGTGCGTTTAGGCGTTTCTGCCATACCTACTACTGCAACCAATCTTAAGGCTCACATATAGGCCCCGTTAAGTTATCCCGTATCCGTGGTGCCGTACTGCTGCGCTTATCGTAGCTGTACAACCCTTTACTTATTGGCTGACTAGTCAATATTGCTTTCTGTCTCCCGCTTTGCCTGGGAGGGAAGTGGAATCACTCTTTTCCAACTCCTCCTCTTTAACTTTTCTAATTAAATTTGTTGCGGGTTCCAAGACAATTAAAATCATTTCCCGGGACTGCCTGAGGGTCAAACCTCGGTGTCATTTATAGTGACCATTGTGGATCCTGGCTTACAGGAGTTACAATGGTGGGAATGTGTGGTGGGATTAGATATTTATAATAACTTTGCTATATGATACGAAACTTTATTTCATAGAATATTTTTTGTGATCATTGCTCTGTTTTACCGCTGTGATAATAGACGAAGAATAAAATGTGTCCCCTTACTTGCCATTGGGCTCGCTTAAATCATAGGATCATAAGATCGTTGAGGGATACAAATACGCGAATATGTATCAATTCTTTCCTAGGAAACTGTGCTCGTCAACCCACCAACCAAATGGGGAGAGGAGACGGACTTCCTTTAGGTAAGCCGATGCTCAATATTGCTATTAAACAAAATTAAACTTATCATAAATCATTTTTTTTTAAATTAAGAGAATAATGAAAACATATTACTCCGTGTGGTGACGGGGTAAGAATACAATTCACCACCCCCCTTTCTTACCCGTGGGTGATCGTAAGAGACGACTAGGGGATATAAAATCTATGCAAGAGAAGGAAAACTCGAAATAAAAACCTATACCAACACGTCTGACCAGCGCGGTAGGTATAGTAGGTTAATTTCCATCCCATTACGGAGGAGACCCGAGCCCAACAGTAGGACATATATGAGCTGTGATGATGATGAATGAAAACAAAAAAATAAATGTTTTTTTTTAATTTACAATTTACACTAATGAAAAAAAAAATGAATGTAATTAATAACCAGATGGAGTTGGCTCTGGTCAATATAAAGCTCTTAGTCTTTTACGACATTCACAAGGGCTGTACCAATGCTCTCCGACCTCTACCGGCGGGTTATCACAGCGCGCGAGGAAGGTGGCTCCCCATCGTTGAGCGAGATAGCCACCTGGCGCGTGGATGCCCGCCGAGACGTCATCGCCCGTTGGGCTACGCGGCTGGAGAGGCCTAGGCACGGTGTGGAGACCGTTGAGGCCCTCCGGCCCGTATTGATAGAGTGGATGGAGCGGCGGCACGGAGTCCTCACCTATCGGCTGGTGCAGGTATTGACGGGGCACGGGTGTTTCGGGTTGTACCTGCACAGGGTCGTGTATAGGGAGTGGACTCCGGCCTGCCACCACTGCAGGAGTGACGAGGACACGGCGCAACACACGCTGGAGGTGTGTCCGGGATGGGAGCGGCAGCGCCGTGACCTCGTCGCTGTCATCGGTGCCGACCTGACGCTGCCGGCCGTCGCGAGAGCGATGGTCGACAGCATCAGGAACTGGGACGCGGTCGCCGCCTTCTGCGAGGCTGTCATCTCGCAGAAGGAAGCGGCGGAACGGGCAAGGGAGGATTCCCGCGCCCCGGGCCGCCGCCAGCGGCCGGGGCGGCGTAGGCGCGAATACCTGCGCCTGATGCCGCCCTAACCGAGGCTTCGGGTGATCGGACCGGGGAATTGTCCGGTCACCCGACGTGAGGCCACCACGTGAGGGCGACGCCCCGACGGCGAAATCTGTCGGGGCGTCGACGAGAGGAACCCGCGAGGGTGAACCGCCGGGCGGGCCACCGAAGTTAAAAATCGGGTCCCGGTGACCCGCTCGCACGGCGAAGAGAGAGGAGTTTTTACGGTGGGTCTATGGGGTCACGCGCCGCCTTTTCCGTCACCCCGGACCGATTTGGCGGGGCGAGACTAATCCATAGTCCACCAAAAAAAAAAAAAAAAAAAAAAAAAAAAGGGCTGTCCCAATGGATATAAATTTTATAATCACGTTTTAAGATATCTATAAGTTAAGTAAGAGTTGGTAGTATTTGTAGTCAACACCACACAGCTAATACATTATAATATGCTATATATAATAAGACATCAGCTAAAATCCAAATACATGAACATGAATAAAATTTGTAATTTTAATTTGCTTTGTCATAAATCTAAATAGGATTTCATTTGCCGCGTTATTTTATCTGTATTTTGTTAATGCATAACATCGTTTGACTTTATACGTTCGAATTTTAAATATTATGTGTCGTTTTTATTTATTAAAGCCGCAGCAAGATGTACCCGATCACATACAGCCAGTGTTATTGAGAGTTTTAAGAAAGAAGATTGATTGCAGCTATTTATTTATGTCCGTGTGAGATATACTAAAACTCTTACATATGAACTGAGTGATAGTATAATGATTAAGCGTTGCTCTTAAGATAACAATAATGTGGTTTATTAAAATATTTGCTTTACTCTTCAAGACCAGACAACTGACAAGTATACTTAATTATCATCTGAATTCATATAAGACCTACTGCTAGGAGTCTCCTCCAAAATAGAAGGAAAATTGATGTACCACGCTGCATGCTGGTCAGGCGTGTTGTTATAAGGTTTTGTTTTGAGTTTTCCTTATCTTGCATAAATGTTGTTCACATATAATATTAATTAGTTGACCTTTACGATACCCATGGACAAAGAAAGGGTATAGTGAATTGTATTCTTACTCAGTCATCACACGGAAAAACTTAGTTATTTAATAAAATCGGTAGTGGCAGGACCACGCTGTTGACAGTTTTATGTCTACAGCCGCAGGCTGGTCCGTCCGGGGTAATACCACACTCCCCCAGAAAATCGACGTTTGAGCAGTGGCAATGTGCTGCTGCGCTTCGTTTGGTGAGTGGGGGAGCCGGAAGCCCAACTGGGTGGGTTTGCGATTTATATTGGTAAGTAACGGCCTAGCTATACCCTTGGTATTCCAAAGGTCCATGGCCGGCAGTGACACTTACCATCAGGTGTGCTGCTTGCTCGTTGGCCTCCAAAATCAATAAAAAAAAATAAGATAAATAAATAAAATGCGTTAATTGCCATACCTTACCTCGGTTGTGATGTAAAAGGATAATATGGCTGCTAGAAAAGAATGATTTAAAATGAAACCTTATGCAAATCCGTCGCCTCAGAATGATATAGCAGTCCAATTTTCTGGTACCCCAGTGGGACGTATATGGTTCATAAAGATGGAATGATATTCCAATTTCTGTTTTAATTAACAAACCTTATTTGAAACCCTATGCGCAGTACCATAAACTTACACGATACGATTGGTTTTTATAATAATAAACGAGATTTTACAATAAAAACTGAGAATAAGTCGATATACACAACACCTGCTCCATCAAAAACGAACGATGATCATTATGTTAATGCTTCTAAAACTCAAGATCAACATTACAAATCGAAAGAAACCTTAACGGCTAAGAAACTTGATCCATTCTTGGACTCAATCTACGGACACTTGAGCCATGAAAAAAAATGAACCGTGTCGGAACGAACGAGGTATCCAACAGGCGCCAATTATGCCAAATGAGCGCTTATGTCGTGCACCATAAATCGATATCACGCTATAGGCAGAGTAACAGTTACGCCCTTAAAGGATTCGTCTCGATAAACTGTACATTGTATTGTATTTGTACAAAAAAGGGCCTTGTTATGAAAGCTGAAAGTGTCAGAATTACGTAACGGTGGAAGCGTCTGTTACGCCCTGTTAAAACGCCCTTCGCGCTAACAAGACGGACTGAGATGAATCGATGTGGTTTTTGTCAGAGTGAGTGGGGTGGAAGATAAACAAAACTCTTGAAAAACACTTGTGAGATAACAAAGGCTGGCTTCCACGAAGAAGTTCAATAATTTGTCTTTTTAATTTTACGGCGGACTGCCATAGCTTTTAAATATATATTTTTTTTTCTTTCTACTCGACCTCGGTCGTGTCCATTAGGTCGAGAGGCTACATATTTTAGAACTCATTACGACCTCTGGCCGTGTAAATTATTTTATGACTGATTGTTTCTAGAACCTTGCTTCGCAACAAACTACGTAAGTATACTTTAAAAACCTTGTTGCCTTAGTTTTACTCCTTGGACTGTGTAAAATTCAGTCGTTACCCGCAGTAACTACCATAACGTTCTTTTTCGAGCGCGCTCGGGAATAATAAAAAACCAAGAAATACTTTACAAATGAAATAAAAAATTAAAAGACGTGTCGTAATATAATAAGTAATATGAAATAAAACCCGAACTAAGCACAATAAAAATGAAACGGACGTAAAAGGAATCGAAACCAGTTCTGGCGTACCATCGGTTTAGTTGTAAAAAAGCTCGTTCAATATAATATAACCCATTACAACCCTGAGAATCACTGTTCAGCCAATCGTCATAAGGAATTCGAAAATGGAACGCAAGTTCGATTTTTAATTGTTTCCAATGAATTTTATGCCATTATGGTCCGCGTTTTGAAATTAAACGATTTTATTGTTTCGATTTGAATAAAAATATTCTTTTTTTAAAACAGAAATGGTTTCATCTAGTAGGTATTAATTGACAAGTTTTTAATTTTTTTAAAGTCACTACAAGACTAAGGCTTTTTGCTTGGTATAGTTGCTTCATATTTTACCCCTAATAATTTATTTTTATACACATTCTTCTTATACATGTACACATTTAGCGGAAACAGTTGAATAGTTAAAGTATCGCAAGTGATGGGAAACAATGTGACATAGGGTTTAAATGGACCCCATTCGGAGCGTGGCCGGAACCCGCTAATGAGCGATTAGTGTTGCCAGTTGCGGATAATACTCCACTAATAGTTGGGGTGTGTGCATTGTGAGGGTTAAAATTATTGGGGATGATTTGTATATTGATATTTTTTGGGGCACGAGTATGACATCATTATTAAAAAGTTTAAGTACGTGACACTATAATAGCTGTTACGAATGCTTTATTGTTTAATATTTTGTGGTTTATTTAATAATTTTCCACTCTAGTGAGATATTGTTTTTATAAACACAGTTGATGGTAAATGATACTGGCGATCATGAACCTCAGCAATACCAGGTGTACAGGCCGCTGCCTACCGTTATGATATCTTATTTAACGCTTTGAGTATAGTATGGTAATATACATTATATATTCATGTAAACTATGTTGTTACGCCAGTTCTATTTTTTGTTCTGTTCGTCCGTTCGGATAGGCAAAGGGTACAGAGCCCATACAGCCAAGTCTTATTTAAATCATTTTTCTAGTACCATTAATTTTGTTTTATTTTCTTATAGACATGAGAGTAATTACAAGTTTAAATAAACCCACATTTCATCCCATAATCTTTAGAGTCACCTGATAGGTGATGAGTCTATTAGCTTTATCACTTCGACTACGAGCTGATAAGTTACCGAGAAGGAATTCAATTGAATATTTCTTTAATCGCAATAGGTATATACTTACGTCGTTTCTCAGCCTTGATGAATAAAGAATCAAAACTTTGGTAGTGTTCCATATGATCACCATCTTAGTGCAACACGTCCCACTACCGGGCTCCAGCCTCGTATATTGTAGGAGAGAAATTGACATACCTACTATTACGCTGGTCAGACTTGTTGATAATATACATTTTATTTCGGGTGTTCCTTCTTTTGCATAGATGTTATATGGATATTATCTCTTAGTCGTCTTTTACGATGCCCACAGACAAGAAATGGTATGGTAAATTGAAATCTTACCCCCACACCATACGGAAAAAGATAAGATCATCTATCATTTAGTCACTATATTATAGTACTAATTCTCATCACTTATTCGATAAGAAGACATTACTATATTCTGATTTGAAATATTTCTTGATAATCAGCCAAATTTAATCAATAAAAAATTTCTATGTCGAATTAAATATGGGATTGACCGAGTTCAGATATACAAATTCTTTACGATACTTTAGATGACGCTGTAGTGACATATTAATTATTTGCCACCACCCCTTCCTTAAATGGTTAATGGCAGCGTCTAATATTTTAATATCCCTCCTATTATTAGGCATGACATCTTAAAAGTTGCAGGACGCCGTTGGATGCAGGTAGCACAAGATCATTCTCAGTGGCTCATGGGGAGGCATATTTCCAACAGTGGACGTCTACGGATTGATGGATGATATTAGGCTCGTGCTCGCAGTGATCTCTCTTAGCGCGTTCCTCGTGTCGCATTCCATCTGTAAAAAATCTATCCTCTATTTTTTTTTCCAACGCCGATAAAGAAGTTTCACTTCAAAAATATAATATTGCCTTCAAATATTTATATATTTACTAGCGGACCCGGCACACTTCGTTCCGCCTAACAGTTAATGAATGAGATAAGCAGATGTCGATTAATTTAAAATTATTAAGTTATTTTTAGCTGTGTGCAGTAACGGCTACAAATACTACCAACCCTTACTTTGATCGTGGATGTCGTATAAGACGACTAAGAGCCTTATAACGATCTCGGCCAACTCCATCTGATGTCCTTTGGTCAACAATTACATTCCCAAGGAAGGTTGACGTCTGGTAGGCGGCCAGTCATAAAACTATTGCCCATAACTTTTACAATATGTACTATGAAAGAAGAGTACATATTGTATCGACCCCAAGTAATTGGGATAAGAGTAGGAGAATCAAGAATAAATATGAATAATATATAAATTCAAATAATCAAGTATTTTAATAACGTGTCCGCAAGACGAAGAATTACCTTGTGTTATACGACATTTTCCTTCATATGCGTTGAAAATAAACTATTTGTTGATCTCTGAGATTTGTTCAACGATTTCGCATTGTCAACAGCACGGCCTGCCTCGTTTTACTCTTGTGATTAAGAAGCACGGAGTTGGGCCATAATAACGCGGCGGTCTTCCCGTGCAATAAATTGTTCTTCTGCCGTGGTTACGTTCGTTATGTTTCGAGTTCTAACTGCGTTACGGTTTCGTTGGGAAAGATTTGATTTTATTGGTCGCGGCATTGTTGATCCGTCGAAGACGTTGGATAAAATATTCCGTATCTGGCAAGAATACGACCGTAAATATTAATGTATCAAAATATTTCTTTTTTTAAAAGCTTCATAATCGCAACGCGCGGTTTCCTTTCGAAAATGGTTTAGTAATTCTTTGTCGTTTAATTGCAATTAATAAAAAACTAAACTGCTTAGTCATTAGTGTATGTGTATGCCTTATGAAAATTGGGTTCGTTTACATTTTTTAGTTCGTCCCTTCGGACAGGCAAACCCCATACAGCATATTGTAAACGAACAACTATGTTTAGTACTGCGTCGAGAATTTTTCATTTATGGCATTGACTATATAATAGTAAATGATAAATAAAATAATGAAAAATTGTCACATGTCTGTTAACTTCAGTATCTTAAAAATATTGCATTTTTTTTTGTTTCTTTAACTTTTTGAAGTGAAACTTTTTTATCGACGTATGGGAGAAATTTTATATTGTAACGTTTTTCTGTTACGTGCCATATTTATTTTGAAGTGTAAAGCGCATGGGAGGGTTACCCGTGTGGTGACGGAGTAAGAATAAAATTTGCCACCCCCTATCTTAATCGCGGGTGATTGTAAGAGACGACTAAGGTAAAGGATATAAAACGCATATAACATCTTTGTAAGAGAAGGAAAACTTGAAACAAAACCCTATACCAACATGTCTGATCAGCGTGGTATAGTAGGTCAATTTCCCTCCCATTATGGTGGAGGCGCGAGCCCAATAGTGGGACATATATGAACTGAGATTATAAGCGCATGAAGGTAGAGAGAAGAGAGAGGGGGAGGTTGGAAGAGGCAGGGAAAGAAGGCAGAGAGGGAGAGGAGTGAGAAGAAGAGAGGATTTTTAATAGTGGCAGGACCATGCTGTTGACAGTTCTCTGTCTACAGCCGCGGGATGGTCCGACCGGGGTAGTACCATACTCTCGCAGAAGATCAACGTCTGAGTAATGGCAATGTGCTATTGCGCTTCGTTCGGTGAGCGAGAGAGCCGGTAGCCCAAGTGGGTGGGTTTGAGGATTGTAATGGTAGTCAGCGGCCTAGTATAGCAAAGGATAGCCCTTGGAATAGCAAAGGTCCATGGGCAGCTGTGACACTTACCATCAGGTGTACTGCTTGCTCGTTTGCCCCCCATAAGCATTAAAAAAAAAGGCAGAGAGGGTGAGAGAGAGAGAGGGTGAGAGAGAGAGAGAGAGAGAGAGTAGTTAGCCAAAGTGTCACTTCTGATATGTGTTTTTTTTTAAAGTGCAATTTTATTTAATATTACTACCAGATCTTACTCAATGAAATAATTAAGGCGCTTTATTTGTCGTGCATATTATAGCATTGACTAATAGTAAATGCTAAATAATATAAAAATTATGAGAAAATTATTATTATGAAAAATTATAATTAGTTTTAACTTTTCGCGGTATTTTCCAAACAAACCATTACACCACGTAATGACGTGTGCTGTCAGTTGCCATGGTTACATCATCAACAAATGAACGTTTAGAATTGATGTTTTTTTAATTTTGTTTCTTTTTGTTTATTAATATCATATTCTAATATCCTATTCCCGACGACAACAAACTCAAAAACATAAAAATTGGTGCAGCCATTCTCGTGTTATAAGTGTTGTATGTAACTAACACAACTTTCTTTTATATATATAGATATCCTTAAATATTACAAACGCTGTATACTCCACGGTGGTCGTCTGTACGTTTTCAGCAATAATTTCTTCCACATACGAGCAAGATCTGGAATGAACTACTTGCTGCTGTGTTTCCCGAGCGTTATGACAAGGTTTAAAAGGAGACTCTTTCTTCGTGATAGGCAGTGGCCTGGCTGTGCCCTTGGTGTTGCTAGCTCCATATGCAACAGTATTACTTACCATCAGGTGTGCTGCTTGCTCGTTTGCCACCATATTCAATAAAAAAAAACTTAGAAATCCCATAAAATAGCTGACTTGAGCTCCATTTGCTTTTTTATAGCTGACTCTGACTCGCGAAGTCCTTGGCTTTTTAACGCTTAAGATTTTATTATGATATGACCTGTCAATATAATCTTGGTTAAAAATATCTTATTGTAAAAAAAATTGTTTTTTTGTTTACAAAATCGTTAAATTTATCAAAGGATTCAATAAAACGATATTTTATAACAATACACCCTCATATATTATGTCCAATTTAGGTGTTTTCTCAATACTTACATTTTCTATTGTGTCATACAAATAATCTTGGTTAGTTATCGCTTCCAAGTAGATTCGCGTCAGACCACCCACGATTCGGGGACTACCATTGTAACTCGAAACTTTAACAATCATACCTCCAATAATATTGATATTTTTCAACCTTCAAAATTCAACATCGGTACATTTTAATGTAAATACATTGTTAATAAACAAAATAATTATTTATATTGGTATTTTTACATCATAACAAACAAATCTAGCTCGTTTTTTACATGTGTTGACATTTTAAGATTGTATAAAATTTGCGAACCAACTTTATTTTGAAGTGTCCGTTAATTGTATGTTTGTGAAATTCTTCACACAAGGATTTTTTATAACAAGGATGAATGAAGGGTGTATTATTAGTGAAAATGAGCATTAGTATTATATATATTGTAAGTATTCTATGTTAAATCTCAAGCACATAAACACCATCATTCACCTGTTCTTATACCAATTACTTGAGAGTCCACGCAATATGTATTCATATATGCAAAAGTTATTGGCAATAGTTTAATGAACGGCCACCTGTCTGATGTCAACCCTTCTTGGGTTTTTTTAATTGTTGACCAAACGCAATCAGGTGACGTTGGCTCAGATATATATAATGCTCTTGGTCGTCTTTTACATCGTCGTCATCCACCAGCAAAGTGGAAGTTGGGAGTATTCGTATCCGTTATAATACAACACCTCAAGCACATAAACAATCTATGTATTTGTATTAAAAATGTCTTATAAGACAATATTGAATAGTTATTGGTTAGTGATAAAGTGTCGGCTTTTTATCACTTAAAACGACAAGAAAAAATGAATTTGTAACCAAAAGTAGGGTCTGTTGTCTGTGGTTAAAATTTAATTAAACTATAATTTGGTATTTTATGTGTGAGCGTATGTCATAATGCTTTTATCTGCTATGTGGTGGTGCGGCTACGAATACTATATCAAACCTTACTTTATATATCGACTTCTACAAAAATCTTCTTAGCTGTTTTCGTAAGTAAAATTATACAAAACTGTATTTTCTCTGTTGTATTAAAATAAAATGTGGAAGATTTAAATTGAGAGCATGTGTGTGATGTCTCCTCTCGGTAACAACGGAAGACCAGCGCTGATCGTCTGCGACCGGCATTATGCTGAGTTGAGACCGGATTGTGTCAATAACTAAATAATTTTGTTATTATTATTACCTAGGTATGAAAGAGAGTATTGGTGTAAAGATGCGAAAGGGAATGCTCCGATGGTTCGGACATGTAGAAAGAATGCCGAACGAACGTCTGGTTAAGAAGATATACAATGCGAAAGTGGCAGGATGTAGGTACCGAGGGAGACCGAGACTAACCTACCTAGACCAGATCGGTCATGTACTGAAGGAAGGTGGAGTCAAGAGTCTCCGAAACCGGCGAGCGTGTATGAAAAGAATTATGAATGTTGAGGAAGCGAGTGAAGTATGCAGAGATAGAGTTCTCTGGCACTCTGTTCTCTCTGCCTACCCTACAAGGGATATGGCGTGATGATATGTATGTATGTATTATTACCTATTTATTTTGCTTATGCTTGTGTCTGTCATAAATAAATAAAACATTTCATTTCCATTCTGTCGAACATTTTGAAAATTCCCGAGTTACAACTAAAAATTATAAATTTTATCTTTTTATATCAGTAAAGATATAGCAGCTATTGTATTATCTGAGATAAAGCAACTAAGTCAAAAAGCTTGCTGCTAAGAATTTTTATACTATAGAAGGAAAAGTTTAATATAGATATATATTTTTTTATTGCTCATGGTGGCCAACGAGCAAGCAGTACACGTGAGGGCAAGTGTCACCGCCGCACATGAACCTTTGCAATACCAAGCGCATAGCTAGGCCGCTGCCCACCATTACCACTACACCACCCACTTGGGCTGCTGGCTCTCTCGCTCACCAAACGAAGCGCAATAGCACATTGCCATTACTCAGACGCCGATCCTCCTTGAGAACGCGGGTACCACCCCGGACGGACCGGCCCGCGGCTGCAGACAGAGAACTGTCAACAGCGTGGTCCTACCAATATTCTAGTAAATGTTCAGAAAAGTCTTTTATTGGTAGGACGGACGCTGCTGACAGTTTTTTTACCTGTAGCCATATATGTTGTAGCTCGTCCAGAATAATACCGACATCTATATAACAGCGATTTAACATTTTATTTTTTTGGGCAACGGGCTATAGAGTGGTCACACCCCGCTAAATCCGTTCGGGGCGACAGAAGAAGCGGCACGCGATCCCATAAGCGATTGAACACTACACTTCGTTCTATGAACGAAAGAATTGATGTCCTATCAACTTACGATAGCGCACGTATCAGTTGCCGCTTAGCATTAGATGGGTTGCTCGTCAGCTACAATTACAATAAAACATTCCAATAACTTTAATTTTATGTTATTTTAATATTGATAATGTAACATTTTCCGTGTGGTGACTGAGTAAGAATACTATTCGCCACCCCATATCTTACACGTGGGTGATCGTACAAGACGACTAAGGGATATAGAATGCATATAACATCTATGCGAGAGAAGGAAAACTCGAAACAAAACCCTATACCAACACGTCTGACCAGCGCGGTATAGTAGGTTAATTTTCCTCCCATTACGGAGGAGGCCCGAGCCCAACAGTGGGACGTTTATGGGCTGTGATGATGATGATGAATGTATCGATTATTAGCTGTCCTTATATGAATTGATATAAATACTTATTGATCCATCTCAGGGTTCAAACTCGCGGCCACCGAAGTTAAAATCGAGTACCGGTGGTCCGCTCGCACGGCGAAGAGAGAAGGTTTTACGGTGGGTCTATGGGGTCACGCGCCGCCTTTTCCGTCACCCCGGACCGATTCGGCGGGGCGAGACGCATCCATAGCCCACCAATAAAAAAAAAAAAAAGAAAAAAAAAAAGGGTTCAAACTCGCAATCGCAGTAACATATGTTGTAAAGCTATTGAGACAGTGGGCAAAGTCGAAAGTAAATAAAACAAATCTTCTCCATTTTGAAACGTCTTATATTAACTTCACTTCTAAGTAATAATGTAATAAAAACTTGTAAGTCGATTGTACTACCGCTCAACTGTACAACACCAGAATAGGCACAGCAGGTGGTACCTACCGTTTAGTATCAATTATAATCGCCAATCCTACTGTGAAGCTGTGAAGCGATGTTTACATTTTTTATACAAAAGAAATAATTGTATTCATCATCATCCTCATCACAGCCGATATATGTCCCACTGTTGGGCTCGGCCCTCCTCCTTAATGGGAGGGAAATTAACCTAATATACCACGCGGGTCAGACATGTTGGTATAGGGTTTTGTTTCGAGTTTTCCTTCTCTCGCATAGTTGTTATATGCGTTTTATATCCCTCAGTCGTCTCTTACGATCACTCACGGGTAAGATAGGGGATGGTGAATTGTATTCTTACTCCGTCACCTCACGGATATATAACAACGGATATATAATAATTGTATTGCGGGTGATAAATTGCAAATAAACATTAAAAAGAACAATTATTGAATCGTATAAAGCATTGTTTTACGTGGGCATCGAACCCAGGACACTTGGTTGGGTAGGTTGATATATAACGACTACGCCATCTGTGCAGATTATAGCACTATTGCTTTTTTGGAAATAACGACCAACATTGAAATTTGATAGACTAATGGAAGACTTCAACATCATTACTTAAATTAAAAACGTATACATAAAATCTCAAAAAAAAAAATTGCTATACTGAGGGGGTCCAACAAGAGTTCTGTCTAAGTAACTAGTCTAACAAGGAAAATAAAAGTTATGCGTGATGCATACACGCCCCGCGGCACGCATACACATGTACCGTCAGCAATAACATCGCATAAATTTTATTGTTTTTGGATGCAGACAAGCAAACAACATATGTAATGATTCCTAATTTTTACGCAAGTATTACACATTTGAAATAAAACTATTGTTACAAATTTTATTTATTTATTGCTACAACGAAACAATTATTATAGTTTATTTACAATAAGAAAAATATTAAAATAATTAACACTGTCACCAATAAAATTTCTAATAAATATTAAGAGATTAATAATTAAAAGTCAATTAGATGTTACCTATATAAAAAAAAGGAAATACACAATAATTCACTAGTGGTAGGAAGGACCACGTGGACAGTTCTCTGTCTACAGCCGCGGGCCGGTCCGTCCGGGGTAGTACCACACTCTCGCACAAGATCGACATCTGAGTAATAGCAATGTGGTATTGCGCTTCTTTCGGTGAGCGAGAGAGCCGGAAGCCCAACTGGGGTGGGTTTGGGGTTTGATTTGTTTATTGGTAGTTGGTGGTTAGTGGTTGGTGCTTGGTATTGCAAAGGTCCATGGGTGGCAGTGATACTTACCATCAGATGTGCTGGTTGCTCGTTTGCCACCATAAGCAATAAAAAAAAAACATGAAATTACAAGTTATGCCGCAAATTTGAAAAGACATTTTTATCTGATTAGTCTGTAATAACGATGACTTGTTGGATGTGAGAAATCAAATACAAACGCTATAGAATCCGTAAAAATAGTTTTATTTGAAGCCTACCTAATTCTATATGATAAATAATGATTTATCCGTACTTTGATGGCGTAAGAGCAACACACGAGTGATGAAGTGATTCAACACCCCTTTATTCCCCTTCTCGTGTAGTAAAAAAAGAATATGCGACATAATTTATTAATATCTATGAAAGAGAAGAAACTTTATAATAAAATCCTATACCAACACGTCTGACCAGCGTAGTATAAGTATTTAAATTACCCTCATGTTATAGAGGAAGCGCGAGCCAAGCATAGGACGTACCTATATAATCTGAAATGCTGACGACGAAAATGTAATCTCAAAATACAATCCTATATCAACCTGTTTAACTAGCTTGGTGCATTAGGTAAATTTCTTTTCTATTATGGCAAAGTCCCGTAGTGCTATATATATGACCTGAAGTGATGATGATGATAAAAAAAATGATGAATTGTATTCTTATTTCGTCAAAATAAAAACTAACAAAATATTATATCTCTAACTAATCAGTATCTCTCGCAGTATCACTTTCATCCTTAATATTCTTAAACTTTGCGCAACCTGCATAGTATATGTATATTCTAACGCTTTGGATCTTGTGGGCTCGACAGTCTGTAATATATAAAACTGTAAGCCATAGTCCAAAATGGGCCATTCCAAGTTGATACGACTTAACAAACATCTTTTAAATTTTCCAGTACGTGATAATTGACAATTTAATCGCGATATTCACAAGAGCGTAATTGTAATTGCGGTTGTCCCTCCGAGCTTATCTACGTCCACTGTTGGACATTGGTCTATCCAAAGAACAATATTGCCATGATCTACATGCTTAGTAACTTGGAGTTCGTATAAAAAAAATTCCAAAACAGTGAAGTTTTCTTTATGCTAATAATCCTTTTGGTCAGATTTTACAACTCTTAATAAAAAATTGCTTTTGACACATTCTATAGACCCATCATTAATCTTCACCAAATTGCGGGTGATGTAAATTAATAATAAATTAGAAGCATCTGCTTATGCACAATATTATTCGAAAAGTAAACTGAGCAGTATCAGTTTTTAAAATTTGATAAGATAAATCCGCCATTTTTGTTTGTCAGCCAATTTATCTGGCATCTCAATCACGTGTGTCAAATGGATTATTTGGTGTTCTCGCTTGTAATCATTTATTTACTTTTACTAATACATTTCTCTTATCGATAACAATTGTAATGGAATGCAATGTGTTGCCATGTTTATATTATTTTAAATCAAACTGTTTACGAGAATTCCATTTCTGTGTCAGCAGAGCATTTCACGTTATAGGGAAAGGTTTATCCTCTTTTGCTGGCTATAGCTAGGAACGCCGACTTCTTTTGGAAATTCCCCAGTGATTTATATAGCTCAGAAATATTGCCTGGACTCTGAGACTGGAATCCAAGATTCAGTTAGATCAATCGTACTCAATTTCTTACATTTTCCATTTTCATATGCAGACATATTTCTTTTGTTCTCTTTGAAATGCCTTGAATATTTTTTATCAGGTAAAGCGTTAATAAAATTATTCTCATATACTATATGGATAGAATAGTTATTTAAGAACCAAACGTCTGTGTGGGAAGTCATAGCTTTGATTATCACGCTGGTCAATTATTTCTCGCAAGATCAGTAAATTATATGTTCGAGTTTGATATATGTATGTCTGATGTAATCTATTAATTATTTGTTTAATTCCTTGCTATTCGAAGACCCTTATTCCGTAGTCCTGCGATGTATAGATTAAATAATTATTATTTATAGTTTATTCTACTGACTGTACCCCAAAAATCCAGAGAAAAGAATATTTGCTCACACGGGCCGGTGAGGGCACAAACATGCGTGTGGCCAACACCGGTAGCGTCAGCAAACAAACGTGTTGACTGAACATTGTGGAGGAATTTCCACTGTTTGAGGCTCCGAGGGCTACCTGTAATAGGCCGTGTGACAAGCTTACTGGGAGATATTTCCGGTAACGTGGTCAAGATTTGAGTGGAATAACATGAAAATAAATATGGTTTGCATCTTGTTCTGAACTCGGTGATAGATATGGTTTGTAATATATTTAGTTAGATGGACTCGAGTTATATATCCCTAAATCAGTGTATTGGTTACTTAGAATCCCAGAAAGCCCATTATTTATTCGTTAAAGACTAATTATACCATAAATTGCCACTATTGTTTGGAGAATTACTGAAATGAACATATAAGAGGAAGTTTGAAAGTTGCGCCAGTGACGGAAAAATTAAGGAGTGAAAGATTGACATGGTATGGACATGTGATGAGAAGGGATGAAAGTAATGTTGTGAGGAAAGCTTTAAGCATGAATGTTGAAGGCTTAAGGGGTAAGGGAAGACCGAAGAAAAGATGGATGAACTGCGTGAGAGATGACGTCTGATAGAGTTGTATGGAAGGAGAAGACATATTGCGTCGACCCCAAATAAATTGGGATAAGAGCAGGTTGATGATGATGATGTTTGGAGAATTACTATTGCGACCTTCATAATGTCATTAGTCTACTTGGTGAGGCGCCGTCCTATAACTCCATAAATGTCATCAATTCTCAAGACATTAATCGTTGATAATTATATAAAACGCCAATCGTTTTTTAATTAATAATAAAATAATCGGTTCGACGCGGTTTTGTATACAGCTGCGATCATTTTTTTTTTTTTTGGTTCTGTTCGTCCATTCGGACAGGCAAAGGGGTCAAAGCCCATACAGCCAAGTCTTATTTAATTATGTTTCATACATTGTTCATAATTTCTTCATATTGTGTAGCCTTAATAGTCATTGTCTGTCAGTAAGTCAAGTCGTTACCATTAATCGGGTGCTGATAACCTAATCAATGATTTTCTTTGGGAATTTTGGACTAATATGAAAATACACGTAAACCACTATTATACCATATTCACTACACTTCAGCACTTTAACTGTACCATATTGCATAAAATACCAGCAAAATTATTCAATATAACACCACAAAACACTAAAGAAATGAATATAATACAAGAGCGTGACATGACATTTCCACATTCGCGCCAAAACTGCGCTGCGATCATTTACCTGTCAGTATTATCAGATTAAAAAAAATCATACAAAAGCCCCCTTTTTTTGAATTATTTTCACATTTTCTATACTTAAATGGCCACGGAAGGCAAGAAAGCGGTACCAGTGACTGGCCCAATGGCGATGGGGCGAGGGAATACGGTGGATTATGTGGAGGTTGGAATGCCTTCATACATTAGTCTATCGACATTCAAACGCCACTATTGGCAAGAGGACTACTATGGGAACAGTAGCCAAAAGAGTAACTCGCTGGACTAGTTACCGAGGTGAAGAAATCCGTACAAGTGGTCAGTTCAATAACACAATGCCCTTCTGCCCCCTGGACGAATTAGGCGGCATATGCCTAAACCATAGTCAGTCACAAAAAAATTAAGGCTGCTATCTATTTGTCTATAATCCGTTAGAAAGTTTTTATAATTCCTATAAAAAAATATCTGGGATGATATATTTTTATTCTTAATGTATACGCTGGATATTGCTGTGTGGTAGCGGCTACGAATACTACCAACCCTTACTTTGCTCATGGATGTCGTAAAAGACGACTAAGAGCCTTATAACGACCTAGGCCAACTCCATCTGATGCGGTTTGGTCAACAATTACATTCCCAAGAAGGGTTGACGTCTGGCAGGCGGCCGGTCATAAAACTATTGCCAATAACTTTTACAATATGTACTATGAAAGAGGAGTACATATTTTATCGACCCTAAGTATTTGGGATAAGAGTAGGAGAATGATGATGATGTATACGCTATGGATAGTTATCTTACTAGGAAGTAAAGCAACAAAAAAGAGAAGTAACTATATAAATATTTCAACCTTGACAATTCACCTACTTTCTCCAGTTTCCTATGTACATAGAACTTGCCTAAAATGAAATATTCCTTAAGTAAATTTTATGTTCCCGATATTAAAGTTACAGGTTGTAGTTATGACTTGCGTTTTGTATTTATTTACTTATGTTATAATAGTCACTCCATCCTAGCGGGATGAACGATAAACTGCGAATAAGATGGATGTGGCATTGTAATACTTAAAGATAATAATGACATCTTTTATTTATATTTATAATGATATTTTTTATAACGACCTGGGCCGACTCCATCTGATGCCGGTTGGTCAACAGTTGTATTCCCAAGGAGGGTTGACGTCTGGCAGGCGGCCGGTCATAAAACTATTGCCAATAACTTTTACAATATGTACCATGAAAGAAGAGTACATATTGTATCGACCCCAAGTAATTGGGATAAGAGTAGGAGAATGATGATGAATGACATCTTTTACTTATTCTTCATTCAGCCACTGTTAGAGATGTGTCCACGAATAAGAGGATAATGGCATAATCGCCACGCTTGATAGACGTCTTGGCGATTTCAGTGAAATGTTATGTGTTTACCTGGCGTATGCTACTGTTCATTCCCCTAGCTTAGCTGGCTAGGAATGGCGACAATTTTATTCTTATCCCGTTCCGCTCGAAGAATAAGAAGGATAGAAGTTTAATAATACTTGTTTAATTAAGAATATCATAAACTTTAACGTCGCACTGCCTGCTATTTAAAGATCTATGTCCAATAGTTAACTTTGATAGGCCGATGGATGGATGGATAGACTAGCAATCAAATCTTCTATTTAATTAAAGTAATAAAATTCCTTTCGCGTAAGCGCAGTCTTTATTGTCCTTGTCTTTAATTATCGTTACGTGTATGTATAAATATTGTATTTCAATCTATACCAATAAACATTAATGTGTATGTATGTTGTCTATGCACTCCAAAACATTTGGACCGATTTTGATGATTTTCAAGCAATCGTCAAATAATCCCAATGAGAGTCTTCTTTGTCTTAATTCTGTGAAGTTTGATAACAATCGAATTAATAAAATTTCTTTTTTCTTACATTATCATGTATAGCTGTCGATCGGTTATTTTTTTTTTATAACATTGAATATGCCATACGAAGTGGGCAGGGACTGATAGTCATCATCATCATCACAGCCCATAAACGTCCCACTGTTGAGCTCAGGCCTCCTCCACAATGAGAGGGAAATTAACCTACTATACCGCGCTGGTCAGACGTGTTGGTATAGGGTTTTGTTTCGAGTTTTCCTTCTCTCGCATAGATGTTATATGCGTTTTATATCCCTTAGTCGTCTCGTACGATCACCCACGGGTAAGATATGGGGTGGTGAATAGTATTCTTACTCCGTCACCACACGGAAAACTGCGACTGACTGACTCGGGACTGACAGTAATAGAGGTTTAACGTGTAAAATATTAAATAAAGAATTTTGAATAAAAATTGATAATAATATACATACTTACTAAGGCAAATTCAGGAAATAAATGCGAATTTACGAATTAATCTTTATGAATATTATTACTGATCAGTATATTAAAAAAAAAAATTGTTTTATATAATATATTTAGGTGTCGCATCCACCTTTCCTACCTTCAAGGAGCGTCCATACCGTGATGTTATCCGATTGCCAGTCATGCACCCTAACGAACACCAGGCCCTTTTATATATATACTTACACATTTTATTTGTTTGTTTTTTTTTCGTTCGACGCACTGTTTTCGTACGAATTTATAGGTTTCCCTTTTATTTCAAAAGTTTTCTCTTGTATAATTGGACAAGGGACGCTTGTAAGGCTTTTTCTATAATTGTTTCGGAGAAGGCGCCATTTTTTTTGTTATGGTGTTTAGCTTTTGTTTGGTTAACTCGTAAATTCTAAATAAGTGTTTGGTGGTATGTTTTGTAAATGAATTGAAATTTGACTATTTTATCGTGTTTTTTTTTATTACACCATCACAGATTTGCACCGCTGTAGCCCCTGCAAGCCAGAATCCCTAATGGTCTCCATAAATTTAAAATTTTGTGAAGATGTTTGGATGCTTGTTACTCAATCACGCGTAAACTGTTTAATCGGATTTGGATGGAATTTAGCACATAGACCATTTCCTGAATGTTCCCTTAGGATAATAATTCAACTTTTGGAATGTTGTTTTCTTACACGGTCAGAAGCTAGTAGGTACTCCATATATACATATATTAATCTTCAAGCAGTCGCTTTTAATAATATTGAGACCTCTAGCAAATTTAATTTAAAAAATACAAGATGAGTTGGAAAACGCTCCTTATGCTGGTGACACAGATTGGTATATCATTTTAATACGATTACATATGCGGGCAAGATCTTCTCGAAAATTGCTAACTCTCGGACTGCATAGGTGGCGTAATTGTTAAGATACCGACCTACCGTGCCAGTGTCATAGGTTTGATTCCTATGTAGGATAATACTTTATGCGATCCAGAAATTGTTGTTCTAAGTTTTGGATGTAATTTGCCTCCGTTAATTATATGTTCGTAAAGTCCCCCGTAATACAAGGATTATTTCCTTAGAGCCGGGTGTTGTCTTAAAAAGAAAGCATCAAATTAGTATTCTTAATCCGTCAACGTGTGGTGACGGAGTAATAATACAATTCACCACCCCCTATCTCACCCGTGGGTGATCATACAAGACAACTAAGGGATATAAAACGCATATAACATCTATGCGAGAGAAGGAAAACTCGAAACAAAACCCTATACCAACACATCTGACCAGCATGGTATAGTAGGTCAATTCCCTTCCATTACGGAGGAGGCTCGAGCCCAACAGTGGGACGTGTATGAGCTGAGATGATGACGAATCCGTCAACACATAAAGAAAAAATACATAATATTTAAAAAAATATATTTACGACAACCTATGCAAAAACTATATCCATATGCAATAGGATACTGTAACAAAAGCCTTAGTGTGATTGAACTCTGGCAGTAAGTATTTGTATCTTGATAATACAAGCATTACTTATAGCGTTTGTTAGATTGATATTGGATGAAAAAAAAAACTATGTAAATGTGGGATAAGAATTTTAGTTTTAAATCTTAAGGACTTGATCACAACGACAGTTACACTGCCTAAGACAAAATAGATCAAAAAAAAGACATAATGATAAGTGGTATGCTATTTATAGTGGATTTAGCAATATTAATATGTTAGCGACTTGGTGAAGACTGCTGGGAGTGGTTGGATGCGGGCGGCACGAGACTTTGTGGCGACATATGATGGAGGCTCACGTCCAGCATTGGATGACAAAAAGCTAATTGATGCTGAAATTATAGCAATACTTGTGAAACTCTATACGTTTTAAAACGACTTATTTTTTTTTCCGAACAATATTATATTTTTATCTATTTGCGGTAGCGTTTTTGTTTTCGAAATGCTGTTAAAGTAAGAATCGAATACAATAAAACCCATCAAAATTGTTTTATTTCATACGTGTAAACTCATCATCATCTCAGCTTATATGTGAATCGATGCTCGGTGCGAGCCTCCTCTACTACAGAATGGCAATTGACCTACTATACTACGATATCAGGCGGGTTGGTATGGTGTTTTTTTTTATTGTACCTGTTTGGTGGCACTGCCGCCCATGGAACTTTGCAATATCTAGGGTATAGCTTGGCTGCTGCCTACCAATATAAACCCCAAACCCACCCAGTCGGGCTTCCGGCTCTCTCGCTCCCCGAACGAAGCACAACAGCACATTGCCATTACATAGACGTTGATCTTCTGCGAGAGTGTGGTACTACCCCGGACGGACCGGCCCGCGGCTGTAGACAGAAAACTATCAATAGCGAGGTTCCACCGCTACTAAAATTATCCTTCTCTCGCATAGATGTTATATGCACAATTATATCCCTTAATCGTCTTTTACGATACCCATGGGAAAGAAGATGGTGAATTGTATTCTTATTATTCTGTACTGTTAACATCGCACGATAAATCACTCTTATGAGAGCAAGCCCTTATGCTTATAAATTATACCTATACAGATTACATTGTATAAATATATCCGGGTTAACTACTTCTGTTCATGTATTTCATTTTTTTTCTGCATTAGATGTGCATATATATGCTATGCTAACGCCCAGGAAATGAATAATGTAAGTTGATGATATGATCACTAAAATTAAAAATGCTTGGGATTGGAAAAAAGGACGTAGAACGTTCCCGTTCTAAGTCTCATGCCTAGAACTCTACATAGTCTTATATAGTATCACTGGTAAACTTCAAAGTTTCGAGTAAAAAGAACAGTGTACTCGTCTTAAAAATGTATATAGGAAAAAGACCTACATGCAGGCTGGTGGATAAACGTTTCCTCCGTAATGTGAGGACGTTTAGCAATTCTAAAAATCGGTTAAGAGCGCATTATAAGAGTAGAAAGCACCATTCCATGGCAATACTTATTGCGATCGACAAACCGCATGCCACGTCCAAATATATAGTGAGCTTCGTGTATAGTTGTTGATTGCCATGAACTACTGGATAGATGAATTACTGTATTATGTTTTAGTATACTCGCATTGACCAGAGCCATCAACCTTAAGATCAAGCATATTGTATAAGGAAAGAAAGAAATCATTTAGTAGGGAAGTGGAAACGTTTTATTCAACTCCTCCTGTTTTGTTATTAAAAAAAGTCCCGAGACAATTTAACATATTTCTTAAGTCTTTTAGATTTTTGGAACCTCATTGTCACCCACGATACATGAAACTTATAAAGTGCCAATATAGATACATAATGAGTTGTAGAATTCGTATCAATAAAAAAGCTTTTGCTAAGAATTCATTCTGCTATAATCGAATTTGCAGTCGCCGAAGTCATAATAATGATGAAACGCATGCTACATATAAGTAACTCATAATGCGTACAATAAATTCTGAACACACAGATATGACCACTTAAGTCTAATAGGTGGCGCCACTACGGATTTATCGACGCAATTTCGATTCAACACGCAAAGGCGTCACACCATTGATGATTGATTGTGTTTAAAACGTGAAAAGGTGTCGTACTTTATAATACAAGAGTTTGATATTTTATTGGCAAATAATTTGAACATTTTTCATTGCTTCTGAGCTATAATTATGTACTTTTCTGTCATTAGCACCAGAAATGATGACGCGGTAAAATCAGAGAATACTGTGGATCATTCTCGTGGGAAAATTATCATTGGACATTATCGACAAACTGTTCTTACCAATTCTGGTATCACAAATTCTCAAAAAAAAAAACAATAATCTAAACTAAGTTTAATTTTATTAAATTAGATTCTGCAGTATATAATTATATTGATTATAAATATCCGGATTTTTATCTCGATTCGATCGGGCCATATTTTTAGGTAGAATTGAGCTTGCCAAAAGAATTCTCGTAAGCGTCAAATCTTCTGCAGTTTTGCTCGTTAGACAATAATAATTGCCACCGAAGACAATGATTCTGTACCAGTGGTCCGACTAAATAGCGATAGAGAGGCGTTACGGCAGCTCCGAGTGAATTATGTGGGTGTTCACGGACCATGGGCTGTCAACCAAAAAGTGGATGCCAACTACGCTTGTCGCAATTATGTTGGGGACGAGTTACAAGAGGGAAATGGGTTACGCTGGGAACTTCGTTTTTCCATCATTTATATGAAAAATGACGATCCACTATTATTCCATCACAATTCGCATAATTACTTTATCATTATTTCAGTTCATATATGTACGTCCTACTGCTCGCCTCAAGCCTCCTCCACAATAGGAGGGACATTGACCTGCTATACCACGCGGGTCAGACGACTATATTTCGAGTTTTCTTTCTCTTGCAAAGAATATATGCCTATTATATTGCCCCTTAGTCTCATTACGGCACCCACGGGCGAAAAAGGGGTGGTAAATAGTAGATATTCTTACTTCGTGACTACACGAACCACCATTTGAATAATAGCTATATAAAATTTTCCAAAGCAGTGCAGTTATTAAAAAAAATGTCTACTAATTCAAGTCAACTCTTCAACTATTACTCTTGAAGGTCTTAAAAATTAATACCCCATTGCCACAAGTTTCAGTTTTTTTGTTTTTAACGGTCTGAGAGAACTCAAGTGTTTAAAGTGTTAGTGAAATTACTAAAACTGCCACTTGTGAGCACTTCGGTGAGTGCTGGTATCGAACCAGAGCTCTGCCGCACTTTATTTATCGTGCTCGTATATTTTTTTACATATGACATATTGTGACATAGAACATTGCTTTATTTTTTAAGTAAAAACATAGTTTGTGAATAGATTAAAAGATATGAGTTGGGTGATTTAGTGAATTATACTTTGTAGTGAAACATTTTTTTTTTGGTAGGCTATGATCTAGACACACGTCATCCGTTCCGTCCGGGGCGACGGAAGGTCGGCGCGTGGCCCCATAATCTACCGTATTTCCTCCCTATTGCCATTGGGCCGCCCACTGGTATCGCTTCCTTTACATCCGCGGCCAACCCGGTATGTAGTGAAACGTTTAGACGTCTTCGTTTTGAATATATATTAACAAAATTTTACTAAAAAGGGACACCCGGGAGAGGTAGGTATAAAGACGAGAAAATAATACGAGTCATAATTTGATTGTCATACTCTCTCACTTGCCTAAGTGGTAAGGACGATTGAAACGAAATAGGCATGGGTTCGAGTCCCATGTGTGGTCATCGTTTTTTTAATTTGTAAATCAAACAACATGAATATGTGGAGGATGAAGTCTTAAAAACAAAAAAGTAAATGTATTATCCCTTTACATTACAAGAATGTAATCTTAAAATTGAAATTTGAAAGGTTATTAATAATTCATGCCAAAATGAATATTAACATTGAAATCTCACGACTAATATTACCTGCAGAAAATATTATCTTATTGTATATGTATCTGTTTTTATATCTGATGGTACCCAATTCTTAAGGGATTAAGATAGTGTAGTATTTGTTTGGTGACAATCTGTGTATTATCTCGACGCATGCCCATCCAATATATCTCTTTAAGAACAATATTTGATCGTTTTTGTTTTGAGCGTGTGAAATTGATAGCATCTTTTCGAATTAAATTCGAAGGTTGCTTTACCTGTCCTCCGAACTGGACTCAGTCATATTATGTTTAATGATTTCGTTCGATCTGTTTTATTTTTCATCTTATTTGTAAATACGATTTATCTATAAAATATACAAATTATTGAAATTTAGCATTTAATATGCTTGATTATTTATAAAAACGCGAAAAATTATTGTCACAAGTAGGATTCGAACCCACACCTATTGGAAATCCGTTCCAATTTTGGATGCCAATTGTGACATCAAAAAGTGACAATCATTTTTCGCTCGTAATCGGGTTTTTTATATATATATATAAAAATATATTTTCTGTATGGTGACGGAGTAAGAATAGAATTCACCCATATTTTACCCGTGAGTGATCATAAGAGACGACTAAGAAATATAAAATGCATATAACATCTATGCAAGAGAAAGAAAACTCGAAATACAACCCTATATCAATACGTCTGACCAGTGTGGTATAGATATAGAAAGTTAATTTACCTCCCATTATGGAGGAGACTAGAGCCCAGCAGTGGGATATACATTTAAACTAAGATGATGACGAAAACGTATATCATGTATATATATATATATATATACATGTATATATATATATGTATATATATATATATATATATATCTATGTATATATATATATATATATATATATATATATATATATATATGTAGATAGAATATTTATATGTGGATATTTTCTTTACTTTTTTATTTATCGAGGTCTATTTCAGGATGTGACGCAGTCCGGTTTTAGAAAGTATTTAACAATAACTTAATTCCAAATGACTCGGCCATTATTCACGTAAAAAGATGTTTATCTTAATTCACAATATTTTGTAGAAAATTATTCCCATAAAAAATAAACCTCTTTGAGCGAATCTTAGATTAAAATCGACAATCCCGCCTTATCTTTGTAACCAGCAGCTCATTTTTTGTGCATTATTTTGGTACAAATAAAGGTAAACAAAACTGAGTGAGCCCATCCGGTGTTATTGTGGTGAATCGGAGAACATTGCACTGGATATTTTGCTATTGTGGATAAATCACGGGCAATCTTCAAATCAATTGTTTAATAAATGCTATTGTTGAATGACATAGAAGTGAACAAGTGGAAGTTATTTAGCCAACTTTAGCAACAGAAAAATTTTGATAATTATATCTTTTTTCAAATAATCTGTTTTAATCCCTAGATTAAAACTTTCGTGACACCAACGTTTATCAGTTTTGTATTAATTATAAGATTATGGGTATTTTTATGGGACTAATAACATCGCACTTCCAACAGTCTTCTTTACGCTAGAATCTACAATGGTGTATATAAATGACACCGAGCTTTCAATCTCAAGAAGACCCAGGAAATGCTTTTATATTATTTTAGGCCTACATTTTTTTTTTATTTAAAATGGATTATTAGGAATTCAGAATTCTCAAGGAGGGTTGACGTCTGGCAGGCGGCTGGTCATGCCGGGCGGGCCACCGAAGTTAAAATCGAGTACCGGTGGTCCGCTCGCACGGCGAAGAGAGAAGGTTTTACGGTGGGTCTATGGGGTCACGCGCCGCCTTTCCGTCACCCCGGACCGATTCAGCGGGGCGAGACGCACCCATAGCCCACCAATAAAAAAAAAAAAAAAAAAAAAAAAAGGCGGCCGGTCATAAAACTATTGCTATCAACTTTTACAATATGTACTATGAAAGAATAGTACATATTGTATCGACCCCAAGTAATTGGGGTAAGAGTAGGAGAATGATGATATTAGGAGTTCGGAATTTTTCATTCACAACCTATGCAAAGCCGGAAGGAAATGTTATAGAAATTATTTACTTTATATATTTTTATGTACTTTTCGAAGGATGCTGTTTGATGATAGAATACGAATACAATAAGAAATCGAAAACTCGTTGTTTTAGGTAAATATTATACCCTAATACTAAACTATCATAATTATGGTAGGCATTGATCCTTACTAATATTATAAATGCGAAAGTAACTCTGTCTGTCTGTCGCTCTTTCACGCCAAAACTACTGAACCGATCTAAATGAAATTTGGTACACGGATAGTCTAGAGCCTGACAAAGGACATAGGCTACTTTTTAATGCAAAAAAGTCTTAAAAATTTACCCATAAAATAGGTAGGGGTAAAATAAAAATAGGGGATGAAAAACTTTAGGAAAGTAACCTTTTACGTGGGCGAAGCCGCGGGCAGAAACTAGTAATTTATAAAATTCGTTTCGCGGCTAGTCATGTTTAAAAATGGAATGCTTTTACAACATGCTTAGCGTACTTGTGTCATAAGCTATAATAGTTTGTCAGAATTTTTTACTTATATTTTACGAATTTTGTTAAAATTATTCTTACTAATAGAACTACATATTTAGAAATGAGAGTCTATCAATATATATATATAAATAATAATAATAATACATACCAGTTACGAGCTTTTGGCTTTTGAGATATATTTACAATTATGTTTTTTTTTTTGTAAAATTTAAGAAATCTTGAAATAAATTGTGAGCATACGATTTAATGTGAAGTAATCTAAATGCGCTTAATACCAATAGGTGGTGCTAAGAAAAATTTAATTTGGCTACCATATAATAAAATTATGACCATCAAGTCCAGGTTCTTCGCATCATTAAAGAAATATTAACAGCCAATTAGAGAGATAATTTACTTGTGTTTGCGTGGTCGACTCAGCCAATAAATCATTTAACAAATTACCGATGTTTCCTGTCCTACACTCTGTTTTTTATGCTAGAATGAGACAAAAAAAAATTGCTCGTCTCGGTTTTTCGTTTGTTCATCTAAATTTGTTTTTTTATTTCATTTTGTTAACGAAGCAAAGTGAATGTACACATAGACTGTAAAGCGAGAGTTAAACAATTCTGATGATTGTTTTTTTTTTTTTAATATTTAAACATCAATAAACATTTTAATTTCAACATCAATATTATCAGACAGTATTATAACTATTCCCATGTTTTTAATAGAGTAAGAACATCATTCACCAACCTCTCTATTGTCTGTACATACATACATATCATCACGCCATATCCCTTGCAGGGTAGGCAGAGAGAACAGAGTGCCAGAGAACTCTATCCTTGCATACTTCACTCGCTTCCTCAACATTCATAATTCTCTTCATACACGCTCGCCGGTTTCGGAGACTCTCGACTCCACCTTCCTTCAGTACATGACCGATCTGGTCTAGGTAGGTTAGTCTCGGTCTCCCCCGGTACCTACATCCTTCCACTTTCGCATTGTATATCTTCTTAACCAGACGTTCGTTCGGCATTGTCTGTAGATGTAGTAAAAGACGATTAAGGAATGTGGGTGGAATGTGTGGACCAGCGCGGTATAGTAAGGAAAATTTATGTCTTATTACGGAGGAGGCTGAAGCTCAGCAGTATATATCATAATATATGAGTAGAAAATATCTCGTAGGTATGTACAACAACTATCCATCCTATCGACGTCAATTTTATTACTAGATGGAGGTCTCCTCGCAGGCCGATCGCACTTGGTGGTGTTATGTTTCTCAGAAGTGCGTTGCTGCCTATTTCCATAGATGCTATAAGCTATCCGAAATATCATCATATTAAATAACAACAACTAAGTTTTACTTCACACTTTTACGTGACTAATCTTAGTATAGATTTTTTTAAGGCGTTCGAATTCACATAACTGTTTAAACGGGTTTCCTTTCCACCATTCGGCGTAATTCTGTCTAAATTTTTGTGTGATCCACAAAGTCTTGTTCCAAGTCCGGGTGTAATTTGTCTGCGTTAATTGCAAGTTTGTAAAATCCCCCGCTATACAAGGATTTTTTCCTTAGTGCAGGGTAATGTATTTAAAAAAAATATAACGCTTCGTATGAAGCATGAGTTCTAAAATAGTCCTGAAATTATGAGGATGGCTTATAATCTGGTCATTACACTATTTATTGCTTAGATATTCTAAGTAAATATATTTCACGCATATTATACCTAAAATGCTTCCGTTTGGAGCAATGTTAGGAAAATAATTGACCATTTCTTCCTAGAGATGGTCCCCAGTCAACGTGTCAGTGAGAGCCACTGATCCGGTTGATGTGTTTTGAATCAATAATAATTGGTGTATTACACATCCAAATTTACGTTTGAACTAGCGTCGTCTTTCAAAACCTTTATGGACCTTGCCTAAATCTGCCACTGCTTTTAGCAGCAGTACCTACCGTGATTTGGGTATTGTTTGTATATGTAAGTATTAGTTTCCATGATAAAAATGTCAAAAAAAACATTCCCCATACCTCGCGGTTACTCCAGGAAAATAAGTATGTAATAAAATCTCAAAATTACAGTTCACATTTTTTGTTCAACGTAAATTTGACCAAGCATAATGAGGGGCAACTAACAGTTCTGTTATCCTAACAAGGTTTTTAATACCAAAACCATGTATCACGTGGTTCAGTTCCCGAGCGGTGCACGAGCCGGGCGCCATAAATACAGGCCTCGTCTGCGCGGGCGCAGGTACGCCCGCCAAACGAGATCGTTCCTTTTTTTAAAAAAACGTCACCTTAACAAAAGATTTCGAACCTAATTTATAATATGTTAAAGTTGCCTTTTGTTACACACCTCCGTAAAGTAATTTCCATAATTCACTTTGGGCTTTCTCGCTTCTGAAATAAAGCTCCTTTTTGGGAATGTGCGTTTAAAACTATTTCAATATTCTACACACCAATATGAATTCTAAATTTGTATATGTAAAGTCTTTATTCCTTTATAGTTTTAGACGGAGTTTTTTCTTGCCATACGAGATTTTGGTTCTTATGAGTTGTTTTTTCTGACAGCGAGAAACGGTCGCTCCGGTGGGTGTTTTGCGGGGTCACCGAGGATAATAACTGTAAATTATCATCTTTGGCCTTATTGAATTTTGTACGGAGATATTCTAATGGGAAAATATAGCAAGTCAACTCCAGGATATGAGGTGGGAGAAGTTATTATTGTTGTTGATTTCAAGAAGAATAAATATTAGGTACAACTTGCGAGATACGTAAACTATTTAGAGTTTTCTGGAAATACGCTGTTGTAATCGAATAGTCAATTTTAAACTGCTCTCGTCCATCGGAATGTTAAAACTGACCGTGAAGGTCGACGTTCGATTTCCAAATAAATAAAGCTCTGTGGAATTTATATCTATGAGTCTTTTGTTGTCCCCTGCTGGACGTAGATCTTTCTAGATCTTTCTCATAGAACGTCACAGAGTGCGGCTGGAACTTCTTGTAGTTGATCAAGTCGTCAGTTGACCTAGTAGGAAGTCATGCTACACTGCATTTTCCAATAGATAGTTGCCAATCGATAATATTTCTTCTGTACTCTTATCGATTCATCGAACGATGTGAGCTGTTAAGGGTTTTCGTATTTTATATATTATCTAATAGAAAAATCACGACCGAACACACACACACACACACACACACACACACAAACAACCAACACACACACACACAAACAACACACACACACACACGCACACATACATACATATACATAAGTATTATATTTAAAGCTGAGATAATCCATACTTAGAACTCGGGCAGCCCTAGCCCATACTCAATACAAGCCCAGTACATACACACTAACGCATAATATAAACCACATTTAGAGCTTAGACAACCCTAGCGATGTAGTAATGCTACACTTGTCAAAACGCCTGTCAGTATCAGATTGTAGCCATTAGGATTAACAGCTACAAGGATATCCGGTTCTTCAACAGTGGCAATAGCAAATGCTAGCTTATTATGACTATCAAACAGATTATTGCTAATTTACAGTAGCTAGTTCTATCGATCTAGTAATGTTATGTTCAAAGTTTTAATAATAAATAAATAAAACTGATATTGTAGTCGTTAATTTTTACTTCATTACCATGCGGATTATTATTGTAATTATCTTGTACAAGTGTGAATGTTACTAGTTCAGAAATATTTTATAATTGATCATTTAATGTGGCAAGATTATCAATGTTTAATTATACATTCGTCCATGTGGTGATGGAGTAGAAATACAATTCACCAACCCTATCTTACCCGTGGGCGAATAAGATATGGCGTATAAGAAACGACTAAGGGATATAAAATGCAAGAGAAAGAAAACTCGATACAAAATCCAGTACAGTTTGACCAGCGTGATATAGTTGGTCAATTCTCCATAATAATGGGGGAGGCTCGAGTACAACACTGGGACATATATGAGTTGAGATGATGAAGACTATACGAGCATAACATAACATTATGGTAACCTAACCGCCGTCATTTTTTACCATATCCATAACCTCAGACTATTTATATACTTATAATATATAAAATTAAAGGTTAGTTATTAATTTTTAATATTTAAAATTATGTTTAGTAGTGATAAGGCCAAAATGTTCTCAGTTTTGTCTACAACAGAGGTCCGGTTCTGCCAGGGAACCACGCTCTTGAAGAAAATCACTGTTTAAGCATATTAATAATTTGTTACATTTCGTTTGGTGAGCGAGAGAGTTGGAAGCCCGAATTTCTGAATGGGGTTTGGATGGTAGATAGCGGCCTACCTGTGATACTACTTGTGATATTGCAAAGTTCCATAAGCGGCAGTGCCACTTACCATCAGCTGTGCTGCTTGCTCGTTTACCATCATAAGCAATAAAATATATATAAATTTCACAATAAACAACTTCTTGTATACAATATTTCGCATATCAGTCACCTACGTGTAAATAATAACTGACCATTATGGAGTTAAGTAAAATTCATGCATTATCAATACAAAATTTACTATTTTTAGATTGGTCTTATCTTAAGACGTTAATACAATGTAAATGTTGGACTGGATTACTTAAAAGATAAGATATTATTTATTTCATGGTCATCATTTTGTGTCAATACATTTTTTATTCAAATCCCGGATACGTAACTAATCTATAAAGAGGATGTTTGTATATATGACATCGTTAAACTCAGAAAATATTTGACCGATCGTTATAAAAAATTGTATGTATATGTATTTTTTTTCATGGAAAGGGTTTATTTGCTATCCCCATTGATGTAACTCGCCACTAGGCGGCGCTGCGATATATATATTTACAAACAAAACAACGGGCTGGGTTTTGCTAGTTATGTATAATTTTTATGTTGTGTGGTAGCGGCTACGAATACTACTAATCATTACTTTCCTCGTGGATCTCGTAAAAGACAACTAAGAACTTTATATTTACCTGGCTCAACTATATCTGATGCCGCTTGGTCAACAATTACATTTCCCAAGGTGAATTGACGTCAGGTCAAGCGGCCGGTCATAAAACTAATTGCTAATAACTTTTGCTATATGTATGAAAAGGAGTACGTATTGCGTCGACCCCAAATGATTGGGATAAGAGCAGGGGAATGATGAATGATGATGATATGTATAATTTTAATATTCTCCGAATCTACATGGAATTGACATATCCTTATTCTTTATGTTTAAGAGGCGAGCTGTTCATGACTTATCATCTACTCAGCTGACATATTACTGAACTATAATAATTACTCACGCACTAAGTATACAACGCGATGTTCTCTCCTTTTCAAGTGTTGTAAGAAGGAACTACGTGGTATAAACTGATAGTACCTACAATTACAATTGAAGGACAATTTAAAGTCCAATTCATCTTCTTTTTTTTTTTGTTTGCGGTGGACTATGGATGCGTCTCGCCCAGCCAAATCGGTCCGCGGTGACGGAAAAGACGGCGCGTGACCCCATAGACCCACCATGCAAACTCCTCTCGAGTGGGCCACCGATACCTGATCTTTGTCTTCGGTGGCCCAACGCCAACTCATCTAACTAGCATGTTAACAACATTTTCCTCACCAGAGTTTAAACAAGGATACCCTATATGCAGTAAAAAAAAAACTAAAACAAAATTATGGTATGTTGTGTGGTAACAGCTACAAATACTACGAGCCCTTGCCTTGCTTGTTGGTTGTCATAAAAGACGACTAAGAGTTTTATATCGACCTCGCCCAACTCCACTTGATGCCGTTTGATCAACAATTACATTCCTAAGGATGGTTGACGTTAGGCAGCCGGTATAAAATTTTTGGATGTTGCGTCGACCGCAAATAATTGGGATAAGAGCAGGCGAATGATGATGAGAAACAAAATTACGGTGACTACTTAGATAAACAAAATAATCTTTGGAGGGTGTTTTACGAATTCATCACAATTTTTATTCCGCTTTTCATTGTATTTTATTCATTCTTGAAAGTATATATTTTAAAATTTTTTTTTTTTTGAATTTTTATTGATATATTTTCACCTCACCTCAGCTCATAATATGTCCCACTGTTGGGCTCGAGCCTCCTCCATAATGGTAGGGAATTTAACTTACACGCCGGTCAGACGTGTTGGTATAGGGTTTTGTTTCGAAATGTCCTTCTCTTGCATAGATGTTACATGCCTTTTGTATCTCTTAGTGGTCTCTTACGATCACCCACGGGTAAGATAGGTTGTGGTGATATGTATTCTTACTCCGTCACCACACGGATATGATATATTTTATATTGCTATAAAAATATAATAATTAACATTCAAACACATCAAATAATGTAAATAAATAAATTTCACAGCATTCAGAAATACATACAAATGTTGACGACAAATACTTTATTAGATAATCCTCTATATTGAAACGATATGTTGATGCCGAGCCCCGATGGACAAACATACAAAGTAAACTCTCAACACCAATCGTTTGATAGAAATCCGGAATCAAACAGCAGCTAGACAATCGAGATCCTCAATCAAACCGTCCGAGCGAGATACCAATAGAAATACTATACGTTGAAGCGAAACAAATAGCGTTCACTCAGGCACGTTTCGTACGCCGGTGCTAATGATACGGTAGGGGGTTCTAATTGCGTGTGAACAAACAAACGATGTGATAATACCTACTTTGTATTACATTTTAAAAGCTCTTCTAAGCTTTTTAGTTATAGCCAATAGTCATTATTATTTATTTTGTCATCGTATATGACTTTTCTTGAGACCAAATTGTTTGAATTGGCTTAATAACTTTTAATATGAATCTAGAATTTTCTTTAATGAAATGAATGTTTCGAAATAAAACCCTATTCCAACCTGTCTAATCAGAGTGGTATATTAGGTTTAATTTCGTTCTAATTATGAAAGAGACTTAGTCCGCTGAGATGATGATGATGTTGATTTCGGTCGCACCGTTCGCTGGCGGTAGTAACTGTGTTATCCATGTCGGTAGGAATTATATTTTTCGTGGAATATGGTATAGCCAGCACTTAGGAGTATTATTACATCCCTTCAAGAATCAGTTGTAGGCTTCGATAATCACTCTTACAGTTCAAACTTCATTCAGCCTAATGACTTCTAATGTTTACGCGAGTATTACACATTTGAAATAAAACTACTTTTACGGATTAGAAAGAAAGATAGAAAAGCATTTATTTTGTTCTCATACATTGCATCTAAAACATTTGGAAGAAAACAGTAAAGAAAAACAATGATAACTTATGTACTAATAAAACTAAAAGCTAATATAATCTGAGCGACAAAAAAGGATCTTAGCTCAGCTTATGCTACTTCATTTCGTTGAAGCAACGCTGGTATTCTGCTAAGACCTAGAGTGGAATCACGGACAGTTACAATCACAATAAAATACTAAATACAGTTAGGTACAAGTAGTGGGATCTATATATAATAACTGAGTGTATATTGTTACAATCATGAGTGGACACATACATATATCTATTTAATTATATTTCTATTATATTCTATCGCGTTTGTGTTTGATTTTTAATTTCCCGACGTTTCGAACACTTTACAGTGATCATGGTCACGGGAGGACTGAGGTGTCTTACGTCAAATATGTCATTGTTATTACAGAAATTTATTTATATCTACCCTATGAGATATTAAATTTTGAACCACATTTTTATACAAAATTAATACAAATTCATTGCCAGTACAAAAAGAGAATGATTCTCTATATAAAATTTATATTCTTTATGATTTGTTATTATTAAAATATTTAATTTATGATAATTATTATTGTGGCAATTTTACAAAACTAACAAAACTATTCATTCAGCCTTTCGCCGACCAGTTCTGGACGTAGACCACCCCTACAAATGAGGAAAGAGTGTTTTAATCGCTACGTTTGGCAGGCGGGGTGGCAATCGTATAGATTCCCCAGGAGAGAGCTCCTGCCCACTTCTCTGGCGAAGCCTTTAACGATTGTTACAAATCCCACGAGCAAGAAAGGGATGATTGTATTGTTATCCCATCGCCAAACGTTTTTATTAAAGACACCACCTTACACTAAGGTAATAATCCACGTATTGCGGGGGACTTTACAAACATGTAATTAACGGCAATACATTACATCCAGATTGAAAAACAATACTTTCTGGATCGCCCAAAGTACTATCCTGTGTAGGAATCGAGCCCATAGCACTGGCACCCATCTCAACCACTACCTTATCTGTGCAGTCAAACTTTATAACATACAAATTTGATTTATTTATTTGATTTCTTTATTAAAATGGACATATCCTCTGGCGTTTATCTAGAAACGTGTAAAAATATCATTCATGACTGCTTCGCGATTGTGGTGGTATCCGTCTAAAAATATTTACTAGATGACGTCATCATAAATGCTACTACCACTATTTATCTTACCCAAAGATATTCGTGACCGAAAGCGAAGGATGCGAGAAAAAAAATAAAAGGCAAAAGACTCGTCCGTTCTGAGAATTGGACTTGTTAGTATCACCATTTATTACACCACGGGTACCAATACAACGATATTATATGTTACGAAATTGAAAAGTCAATTATTTGGTTGACCATTATAAAAAAATATCGGGAATTTTCAATAATAATATTAATTGTTATAAGGTTATGATAACGGTCAGTCCATATATACAGATGTTATGTGATAATGGCTCTACACTTGCAAATGTACCGTATATAAAAATAATATGATTATGAGACGTTCTAAAATTAGTAAAATTGAATAGCCAGTCGAATGTTGTACGCGTATCCGGTATCTGATACGCTCGAAATATTTTAAGATATCCAAAAAATAAAAAAAAATAAATAATATATCGTTTGATTTGGTCAATGTCGTTTGTCAATGAATCATCTTTTATTTCCAATGTTATGGAACACGTTATTGTGTCGACATTTCTTTTTTTTAAATAATTACAACTGGCAACGTTGTAATGACAGCTCGACAGGTGGTTCTCAACAACCGAAACCGCTCGTATATAAAGTATCATATCACTCCGCTCAATGATTACCGTGTCCATACAAGCAATTAGGTACTAAAAATTTACGAATACCAAAAATTTTTAATACCCAATTAAAATTTTGAAATAAACACTGTTGTCGAACAATTTTGATATCATAAGGTGAATTTCATTTTTTTTTTATTTACATCTCGTTTCATAAACAATTAATATTATGAAATATATTGATATCGTGATGAGATAATTTTTGAATTGGTGTTGTTATATTTTTTTATGATCGGTATAACTTCTATCTTTTGGTCTCGATCTGTATTCGTGTCAAATATTTTAAATATAATGTATAATTATATTATCTTGTCGCATTTTTTTTTGAAATTTTATCGTATTTCGATACTTTGTTACCGGCTAAGGAGAAGTTAAGTAATGGTCACCCGTGAATATGAGTACCATTTAAACTTATACCAAAAGAGGCTTTGAAGTGGGAGTTTAAAATGTCAGAATAATAAGCAGACGGTGTATTCAACATTATATTTTATCCATGTGATGTCTATTCCTTACAATGTTGATATCGAAAATGTGAATTCATCATCATTCTCCTACTCTTATCCATATACTTGGGGTCGATACAATATGTACTCTTCTTTCATAGTACCTACATATTGTAAAAGTTATTGGCAATAGCTTTGTGACCAACCGCCCTGCCAGACGTCAACCCTCCTTGGGAATGTAATTGTTGACCATTGGCATCAGATAGAGTTAGCCCAGGTCGTTATAAGGCTCTCACTCGTCTTTTACGACATCCATGAGCAAAGTAAGGGTTGGTAGTATTCGTAGCCGCTACCACACAGCTATCGAAAAAAACCGAAAATATGAATTAATAGATGTAAATACCTAAAATATCTTCAAGAAATCTTTCACTTCAAGAAAAGAAGTACTCTTTCAAGAACTTAATAATTTCTAATGTTTACGCCAGTATTACACATTTAATATAAACCTATTTTTAGGGATTCTATTGCGTTTGTATTTAAACGAAATGAATACAAACGCATATAGAATTTGTAAAAATAGGTACTTTCACCAATTCATAATGATTAGTCCTTCCGTGAGCATGAACGCTGTAAAGTTCTCTAAACATTGGGAAAATAAAAATCAAATACAAACGATATAGAATCCGTAAAAAATGGTTATATTTCATTCACCAAATCGTTTGGCGAGCGTAATAATAGGCTAAATTGACGCCACCTGGCCAAAACCCTTGCCTAATACTGGGTCCGATATATGTGTTAATAAATGTATTCGGTAGCTTTTTTGGAACTTATCCCACCACACATTCCCACCATTGTAACTACTGTAAGCCAGGATCCACAATGGTTTCCATAAATGACACCGAGGTTTAACCCTCAAGCAGTCCCGGAATATGATTTTAATTGTCTTGGGACCTGCAACAAATTTAATTAGAAAAGGTTAAAGAGGAGGAGTTGGAAAGAGTGATTCCACATGTATTCAGTAGCTTGTATAAAACATTGCAATCAATAAAGCGTGCGAATTACGTAACCTATATTGACTTGAGCGATGCACTAGATTGTAACGCCTACTCAGCGATAAGCCATTTTATCAGTATGAAATGGATTTGTGTACGGATATAAAACTAGATAAAGTCCCTATTTTTACGGCATCGATCACTGCTGTCCAAGGATTAAGATAGAGATTTAAAGATTAGTTTAACAATACAATTTTTAAAACTTAACTACAAGTAAAGTAAAAAAAATACAATAATTTTATGAATATTATCGCATTTAATTGCTTGATTTTTTTATGTTATTTTATCCTCATATTTTGGATACTTTATATGCTGTGTGGTAGCGGCTACGAATACTACCAACCCATGCTTTGCTCGTGGATGTCGTAAAAGACGATTAAGAGCTTTATATCGACTTGGCCAACACTACCTGATGCCATTTGGTCAGCAATTGCATTCTCAAGGAGGTTTGAGGTCATAAAACAATAACCTTTGTAATATGTAGTAAGAGGGTTACATGTTGCGTCCATTCCAAGTAATTGGGACAAGAGCAGGAGAATGATGATGATGATCTAAAACTTTATAGTCGTTCTCTTCTGTAAATATGGATAAGTATTTTAAAAAAGCCAAATCTCCCAACCAACCAACCTTTGGTTCAAGATAGCGTCTTATCATTGTTTATGATAGGCAGCAGATATTTTCGTGAACTTTCGAACATTATTCAACATTGATTGATAGTCATAGTAAAACTAGTAGTCCGGTGACTATATATAAAATTAAAACTCTAAAAAACCGTAAAAATAGCTTTCTTTCATATTTGTAATATTAGCATAAACATCAAAAATCATTACTTAAGTTTTTTTTTTTTGTATATATAAATGTAGTATCAAAGAAGCATTTGATTGTATGGCAGATTAAAATGGCATTACAAGTAAAAGATTTTTAATTTTAATCTGTTTACAAAGAATATATCCGATAATATCTTGAATGTTATTAATTTTTAAATTGCATATTTAAAGATCGGCGTTCGATATTTGGTATCGGTTTTATCGAACGGACATCACTACGGTAGCGGTTTACGTTAAAACATGTTATAATAGCGAAAACATTAATGGCTGAGCTACCAAAAGATTGCTGATTAGCTTGCTTTTAGATGATAATATCTGCAATGAAAAGTACAATGCTAAAATTCTGCAATGCGGTTACCATGCGGGCAGTGAGAAACAACCAACAAAAAGGGCATATTTATTTTTGTAAACCCATTTTGTAAAGGTGTGAAATATATTTGTTGTTCGTGGACATATCTGTGTTTAAAAGCATTCTTATTCTTTTTACATATTTTGATGTGGTCACAGCTTGTCCAATACTTCGAGTGCGACGGTAGAAAAGCGTGCAGTCTTTAATCTACCCTATTATACTTTACAGACGATTGAACGGGCCACTGAAAAGAATTTCATGACTTTGGCAGCTTACCGGTGTAAAACTTACTTCCCCGTAGATGTCCCAGTATAAACCGCTGGGATGACATTCTCTTGCATTCGTTCTCCTTACGTGTGGTGGACTGATCCCCGGTCCAACTGCCCTCACATTCATGCATTCCTGCCGTCTATGTAATGTCAATGTTTATTGTGAGAGCCTCCTGGAGAATATGATCGTCTCTAAGTAGAATTATATTCTAAGTGTGGAAATTTTCATTTGGTAATTTAAGTTAGAATACAATTCATGACCCCTATTTTATGTATACTCCTTACAAGTTGTTTTTAAGTATCCATTTTTGTTTTCATGTACGAAAACATGTCACAATACTAAACAATACTTATTCTTATTTAATTATAGTCGCTTTAGAACTATAAACTTAGAATTTCAAAGACATATTTTTGGATACGGAGTAAGAACAACATTTTTGCTGGTGGGTGTCTTAAAAGTGGACTAAGCTACTACATAGATATATAGGGGACATATAGATGTTGATAAAAAATGTCATAATATAAGTGACCTGCAACTTGTTTAATATCCGAAGTATAAGTAGGTCAATTTACCTCCTATTATGGTGGTGTCTGGAACCCAGCTGTGGGACGTATATGAGCTGAGATGATGATAATGATGATGAGCTTTTAACAACTAGGAACTCTGCTTAGTTTGATATTTATCTTGATCGCACACTTAAACCGAGCATTTTGCTTTAGCAGAAATAAAAAAAAATACTTTAAAAAAATATTTAATGTATACGTAAGCAACACATTTAAATTTTTAGTTTGCAAGGAAATCCGCAATTGTCTGTTTTCCTAATTAACACTTAATGGTATATAATTAAAGTTTTTGTTTATCTTCATCTAACCAAAAATTATTTTATTGTTATATTTAATTAGCAGACTCGTACAACATGCATGATATACAAAGCAATTAATTGTATACATATAAACGTTTAATTATTATTATAATATTACGTTGAAAACTATTATATATTTTTTAATTTTTGTCTCTGTATGTGTCGCAAAGGTGACTATTTCTTGTTATTTCTTCAAATGTCATTCGATAAAAGCAATTAAAAGTGACTTAAAAGACCTTAATTGCATGTTTTTCATAGTCACGGACAGATATGTCTTGGTGCTTAAAAAAAAAAAATAAAAAAAACGTGTAGATAGCTGTTAAAAAGCGGTACCATATACGGATATAGCATATAATCTTTATGTCCAGACAATTTGATTATCATTTTAATTATCTAGTATTTTCTGAAATATTTTGTTCTGTGAGAAAGGTGCAGTTGTTTTTTAAACTGACATCTGTTGGTGACGTGTTAAAAACTAAAGATAAAGCTTTTTTTTGTGATTAAAATAATGATACTGACAATAGCTTGAATGAATATCCTATAGATTTGTACTTATTTAATTTAATTATTTAATAGTATTACGTAATTTTGATTCCGATACAATTTGATAGCCTAATACATATAAGGACAAGGTATTGAATAAATGAGTTACTATTAATATTTCGTGTGATGATGGAGTAAGAATACAATTCACCACTCTCTTCCTTACCAGTAGGCGCGCTAAAATACGATGAAGAGATATAATATGCATATAACTGCAGCAAACTTGACACCCTACACAAATATTGGATTTATGTTTTCTTATGTTTATCAAAGAGAGAATAAATTGCAAAGGAACTGCTATCCGTCGATATTTTATTCAAAAATAGGTAAAAATAAAAACTATACATGTGTTAGTTAGTTTAGATAGTTACAAAACCCTATACCAACACATCTGACCAGCGTGGTATAGTAGGTTAACTTCCCTCCCATTACGGAGGAGGCCCGATCCCAACAGCGGTATATATATATGGGCTGTGATGATAATGTGATGATGATGAGGTAAAAATAAAGAACGTTGATACCACGGCGTAAAGTTTACTAGTTTCTGTACTACAAGTATGTTAAAAAACATTTTTGCCGTTGTTAAGGGTAAACAAATACATTATAATTAAATTAATAGCGTGTATTTAAATGTTATTCGTATCAGCCATACGTCAAACCTAATTAATAAAGGGTAGCTGTTTGTCCAACTATTTTTTTCTTACTCAGTCACCGAACCCGTGTCGTTGCGATACCACTGACCATCAATTACTCTCCTTAAAGGACCTTAATTGCTTTTATCATTGCATCTAAATGTTAGCGAGACGAATGTCAAACGAGGCAGAATTGAATTTTTTAGGGTACCGCATTCATATGACAAAAAATAACCTTCAAAATTTCATTTTACAAACATTTTACTTTGAGACTCATCATCATTAATGTTTCTACTATTAAGCATTGCTATATCTAATTCAGTTTAGCATATCTTCTTCATTATGTGCCTATATTGAAAAGAAGAGCAGAAAATATACCTATTTGTGATATAATTTATATATTTAAAAAAAAAACCCGGCGTCCAGTGTGATATTCCCTTCCTATTATAAATATTTGCTACATAGGAAATATAGGAATAACTATTATTTCTTCTCAGCGCATCTGTCCCACTGTTGTGATCAGGTTTTCTTTATAATGGTGGTAAATTAAAACTATATCTCGTCAGATATGTTACTATATGGCTTTTTATTTTGAGTTTGCCTTCTCTTTCATCGTAACCTCTATCACTAGTTGTATATTACGACACCCACAGGCAAGAGAGATGGTTATGAATTTGAAACATTGTTTCTACTTTAACAGAAAATAGATTGATGATATTTCGTAAAGTATTCGATAACATTCATACTCTCAATAATTAGCGAGTGGGAACGCATGAAGTTAAAAATACATTATAGAATATCACGTATGAAGTTAAAAATACATTATAGAATATCATTAAAAACATATTAATTTATGAGATGTAACTTAACGTTGCTACGGAACCCTTCATTGTGCGTTGTTCGACAATAACTTGTCCAGTTTTCATTCTTTTTTATTCTACGAAGGCAGTTGCAAGTGAAAAAAAATGTTTATTAATGTCGTGTAACAGTTTTTCATGCGAATGTTGTTAATGGGTACATCTGTTTCGTTATTACTTTGGCTTGCTACGGAATAAGGAAAAAGAAACATATCATTACATTAGTTTCCGCAAAATTAAGTGCTGTTATCATGTTTTTCAAAGTCTCAATGACAAATTTTAATTTTGTATTTCGTCAGCTGTTTTTATTTAATATCCACAAAAATATTCTGTTAGACCATACACATTTTTACACATTGATGTAAAAATAAGAAATCTAATATCTTTTATATTATAATTATATTATAATTATATATTTAGAATCTCGGTAACGGCTCCAACGATTGCATTCAATTTAGTAAGCAGGAGGTTTCGGGGCGATAAATCTATCTAACTTTCATATCTAGAAAATATCATTTTGTCAATGTTTTCAGCCAATGAAGAAATATAATTAGAATATGAAGGTAAATTTGGTCGTTGTCATCAAGAATAGAAATAGTTCAGTTGGAAAATAGAGCAATCTCCATCCAGACAGATTCGGCTCGATGTTTCGTTTTCACTTTTTTTTTTATTATTTCTACAATTATTTATTTAATATCTAATTATATTTGCCAATAAAACACAATTTTCTAAAAAAAATATATTGATCTAAGTTTAGTAAACCAGATATTATTATTATTGAGCATTATTTATTTTCGTGTGGCGACAGAATCAGAATACAATCTGAGATCATTCGCTTTTGTCTTGATTGTTTTAAAAGACGATTAAGGGAACTTAAGCAAACAATCTAGTGAAAAAGAATGAAAACTTAAAATCAATTCTCTGGCACTCTGTTCTCTCTGCCTACCCTGCAAGGGATATGGCGTGATGATATGTATATGTATGTAAATCCATTGCCAATCCGTTTGACCACGCATAGTATAGACTAATTTAGTATATCATATATTTTTATCAAAAAACTATCCTCCTACTATTATACCTACATACATACATACTGTCACGCCATGTCCTTTGCAGGGTAGGCAGAGAGAACAGAGTGCCAGAGAACTCTATCCTTGCATACTTCACTCGCTTCCTCAACATTCAAAATTCTCTTCATACACGCTCGCCGGTTTCGGAGACTCTTGGCTCCATCTTCCTTCAGTACATGACCGATCTGGTCTAGGTGGCTGGCTGGCTGGCTAGGTTAGTCTCGGTCTCCCCTGGTACCTACATCCTTCAACTTTCGCATTGTATATATCTTCTTAACCAGACGTTCTTTCGGCATTCTTTCCACATGTCCGAACCATCGGAGCATTCCCTTTCGCATCTTTACACCAATAACTCTCTATACTATTATATAGTGATAAATCCTTTTATTGCAAATAATTCTCCAAACGTTATCATCATTATCTCAGCTCGAATATGTCCCACTGTTGGACTCGAGCCTCCTCCATAATGGGAAGGAAATTGACCTACTATACCACGCTGGTCAAGCGTGTTGGTATAGGAGTTTGTCTCGAGGTTGCCTTCTTTTGCATAGATTGTTATATTACTTTTATATGCCTTAGTCGTCTCTTGCGATTACCCACGGGTAAGCAATGTATTCTTACTCTCTCACCACACGGATAAATATAATTTCCAAATGTAATAAACATATATTGTTAACACAGAATGATCTTGTATGATAATCGAATCCTTAAAACCAGTACGCCATTTGCGCAATCAAGAAATTAAACTTATTTTGACGCATTAAAACGCATTAAATTTCCAAAACCAGCTTCGTAACAAGAATTTAATCAACACTTTTGGTTTAACAAAAAAGACGATACAAAAGTCAGGGCTGGCACAACTAAGTAATTGATATAAGGGAATTTCCTTGAAGGGTCACATGTAATTGGTAGCCGCGGGCGAGACGGCCCATTGACTGTTTACAGGTAAGTGTAGGGTTGAAACACGTGTATTTTTATTAACATGTATTATCTGTAATTAATTATGAAGTTATTTTGTAGTTGTTGCAAAAGTATGAGTCTAGATAATAATAATACAAATAATATTTTTTAATATATTTTTCTTAAGTATTTTATTTAGCGTAATGGTTTGACTATGTATACGCATATGCATTTCAAAAACGAAATTTTATTTAATTTCAAGTCAAATAATATTTCGTTGCAGTTTTCTTGAAAAGCAGTAAAGAAAGGAGCTGTTACTATGATTTCACTAAAAAGAATTTACTAGAATTTTGGTACTGTGTCTAGTTAGTTGGACAGCAATAGGTTTTACTTGGGAATAAAAAAATATTTAACGATATTTTGAACTGTTTGTATACCTTGTTTACTTTATATAGAAACGAAAATAATCTCATCAGCAGTCATCCTATCTACGTTCACTGCTATACATAAGCCTTTCAAACGTACATACATACATATCATCACGCCATATCCCTTGCAGGGTAGGCAGAGAGAACAGAGTGCCAGAGAACTCTATCTCTGCATACTTCACTCGCTTCCTCAACATTCATAATTCTCTTCATACACGCTCGCCGGTTTCGGAGACTCTTGACTCCACCTTCCTTCAGTACATGACCGATCTGGTCTAGGTAGGTTAGTCTCGGTCTCCCTCGGTACCTACATCCTTCCACTTTCGCATTGTATATCTTCTTAACCAGGCGTTCGTTCGGCATTCTTTCCACATGTCCGAACCATCGGAGCATTCCCTTTCGCATCTTTACACCAATACTCTCTTCCATACCTACTCGCTCTCTTACGTCGTCGTTACGAATGCGGTCGGTCAGCCTAACTCCACAGATTTTCCGCAGAGATCGCATTTCGACCGCATTAATTTTACTATCATACTCTTTTCTGCATACCCAACTCTCGCTTCCATACAGTAATGTTGGGACAAGCACTGCGTTATGTATTGCTACACGTGCCTTCTGGCTGAGGTGGTGGCTGCCGAGAAGTTGCCCCAACGCTCCGTTCACTCTATTTCCCGCATTCACTCTTCGCTCTATATCAGTGGTGTACCTTCCATCTCGGCTAAATCCACATCCAAGATATACAAATTCATCCACTTGCTCTAGTACATCATTACCTATTGTTACTCTTACATCTGTTCTGGTTTTATCTCTTTCAAAGACCATTATTTTGGTTTTGCTCACATTCACGCGTAGACCCCTTTTCTTACAATCTTCTGTCATTGTGACGACTAGGGTCTGCAGGTCAATCGCTGACTGTGCCAGCAGGACTGCATCATCTGCATAAAGCAGAGCAGTGACCACTGAGTCGCCCATCTGGACTCCCACATTCATATCGTTCAACCTTTGGAGACATTTATCCAGATATATGATAAACAGCCTGGCTGACAGAATGCACCCCTGCTTAACGCCGATATTGACGTCAAACCAAGGCGACATTCCATCATCCAGCCGCACACAGGCTCTACAGCCCATGTAACTGGACTGCACAGCCTGTAGCAGTTTACCGTTAATACCATACTCCGGTAAAATGTCCCAAAGTTCCTTTCGTACAACCGTGTCAAATGCTCTCTCCAGATCCACAAAACTGCAGAAAACCCTCTGACCTAGAGCCAGATGCTTCTCCACAATGTTGCGCAGAGAGAACACTTGATCCATGCATCCCCTTCCACTCCTGAAACCTCCTTGTGTCTCACACAGTAAACCATCGGACACCATCCTCATTCTCCTTTCAATAATTTTTCCATACACTTTTGCTGCCAAACTGGTCAAGCCTATGGCTCTGTAATTTGCGCAGTCATAACGTGAACCCTTGTTTTTAAACAAAGGCACGATGACTGCGCCATTCCAGTCCCTGGGAACCACTCCCGAGCTCCAACATAAATTGAGGAGCAACAGGAACGCCTCCCAGACACAAGAGCCACCAAGCTTGATCATCTCGGCAGACACCATATCAATGCCCGCTGCCTTACCATTTTTCAAACTTCTTATCGCCCATTCAACTTCATCCATACTGATGCCATCGGAGGACGCCGTTGTCGAATGTTGATCTACTAAACCACATCCAACACCGGCGCCAACCGTAGCATCCGCATACATATCGCCAAAATATTCACTCCATCGGCTTAACACGTCTTGTGTTTGTGTAAGAATGTCTCCACCTTTAGACCTTATTTTATTCATTCTGAAGGCTGACCAACCACCCCGAGACTTCTTCACCTCCCTCCAAAAGAGTTTGGTGTTACCCTCGAAGTTTTTAGTCAGCCTATCTTCTGCACTCATACTTGCTCTATCACGTTTCTCTTTCACTAAGGCCTTGGTGTCATTCTTACATTGCCGATATATTTCTTTCTTCTGTTCAGTCATACTGTCATTCAGATTCAAAGAAGAGACATAGTCCAGCCACGCTTTCTTCTTTTGCTCTACGGAAGCTGCCACTTCCGCATCCCACCATGCATCACCATTTGTTTTTCTATGCTTCTTTGAACTTCCACATACTTCTTTCGCTGTATCTACCATACTCTCTTTCAATACTCTCCAGCATTCTTCAATGTCCGATTGCGGCTGGCTTGCCATCGTCAGCCGTTCTCGGACACCCTCTGCATACTTTTCTCTTACACACTCTTCTTGCAACCTTTCAACCTTTATTCTTTCAAGCCCTCCGAAGTGGACACGCTCTCGCCAGTGCCTCCACTTTCTGAACAGACCACTAAATCTCGCAATAACGAGATAGTGGTCCGTGTCGACTGTGGGGCCCCTGTAGGCTCTTGCGTCCAATATTTTGCTTCGGAGGCGACTGTCTACCAAAATTAAATCTATTATGCTTTTCTGTTCATTCCTTCTCCATGTATACATATGGATGTCCTTATGTTGGAAAAATGTGTTTGACACAATAAGGTTTCTCTCCATGCATACATCCGCTATGAGCCTACCTGCGTCGTTCACTCTCTTATCACCAAATGGACCAAGTACGTCCTCATAGTCGGGACGCTTGGTCCCCACCCATCCGTTCAAATCTCCGCATACAATCACGCGTTCACTGGTTTCTGCCATATCCAGAACTTCCCTAACATTGTCCCAAAACTTCTCTAGGTCTGATGCCACCGAGGATCCTACGGGAGCATATGCTACAACCATGAATACCTTGGTGACACCTAGTTTTATACGGACCCAGAGAAGTCTGGGATCATACATTCCGTAATCCTTCACACCTGAGGCCAAGCGAGAGGACAACAGCACTCCTACCCCCATGCTGGCTCGATCGCTCTGTGGTACACCAGACCACAGAGCCATCCCGCCACCAGGAAGATCGCAGGCGTCGCTGCCCCTTCGCTTGGTCTCTGTTACACAGAGCACGTCTAGCTGTTTGTCCGCCATGACGGATATCAGCTCGTGCAACTTACCTTCCACACAACCTCTTACATTCCACGTGCCCACCCGGCACTCCGTTCTCCTCGACTCGCCTAACTGGGCAAGGCGTGATGGGTGGCGGCCCCCATCGCCGCAACTGCCGATGTTCGTACCGACGGGGGCGGGTCGGTACGCGTCGCCTCCGGGGGACGCCCTAACCCGCATTGCGGTACGCATTTCGAGCCGGATTAGCAGTCTAATTAGACTGGCAGGGGACGCGAACGAGCACGCTCCGGACTATGCCCCCCAAACGTAGGAATGCAATAATGTCCATTTTTGGCACGCGGCTTCGTGATCGCATTTCCTGTTATTGTAAGTTTGTCATTCTCCTGGGTGATTTCTTAGCCAATATTTATGACTGGGAAGAAATTCCCCGTGGGAGTCATAACTCTTTTCTGCATCTCTCTTCTGCATTCTTCGCATCGCACTGAAGCTAATTAATCAATAAACATGTACTATTTTTTTTGTTATATAAAAAATGAAAAAGAATATAATAACATAGATAAAATATAAATAGACAAACCCACTGAGTTTCTTGACGGATCTTCTCAGTAGCGGTCTCATTCCGATCCCGTGGTAGTTTATTAGATTAACTTTAAATGTAAAAAAATGACAATATGTAAGTGCAGGGTTTATGCATAATAAATTAATTTGAATTTGAATTCTTACGAGATTGATGACATTTAATTTTGTATATCACACTGGGTAACATTTATATAGTAAGAAACTATTTTATGAAAAAAAAAACAAAATGAAATCAATATAACTTATGTTTGACAACCATAACAAGCAGTTCGCTTGGACAACCATTATTGCGTATCCTCATCGTATGTCAATGTTGTGTGCCCACAACACGACACCGATTGCTTTCTTATCATACAGCAACTGTCTCTTTCATACTTACGATTAACGAAGCGACAGACAGATTACCATTTATACTTAAATTACTCCATTATTGTATAGTATTTTCATACTAATTTGTATATCTCTTTCTAATTTCTGTCTCGCTCTTCCCTTCTTATTTTGTATACTTGCCTTTCCAGCTTCAAAATTCATGTACTCAATTCGTAGTTATGTCTAAACTGATAAATGCTCCCATGACCATGAACGTTGTAATGTATACAAAATTTCGGTCAAGTAATAATCTTATACAAACGCTATTAAAATCTGTAAAAGTAGCTTATATTTCTTACGTATAATACTCGTGTATATATCAGAAATCATTATTGTGAATGCAACAAAATTTACCACAGTTCCAAATTTTGACTGAACTCTAAATACATGTATTTATATTAATTATACAATACAACAAAGGTCCCCGAACTATCCCCATATAATAATACAAATAGTTTAACGCAAACATGTGTAATCTCACGTAAAAATTACCAGAAAATCGACAAAATCAGTTACCCTTAATTTGGGGTAAACACGTACGAGTGGAGTAAACTGATTTCGACTTATCCAATTACGACCCTCCTTTAACAGACGGACGTTAGGTACACTATTCTATAAGTTACACGATATTAGTGATCGACAATAGTGTCGACTCGATAGTGTCTTAGATGTATTAAATTTTGTCGTGAAGTAATTAGTATAAGGAGCGTAGTCCTTATATCTAATAATAGATAGCTAAAAGAAATACAGTGGTATTTTATCCGTTACTTCATACGGTTACCTTATGGCTTAATTACATTGACAGGTAGCTCATGTCTCTTAGACGCCTCTTGATCGTCACTTTTTTTTTACTAAAATGATTGTACTGCACTAAGCAACGAATACTTGTATTGCGACGTTATTATAGGAGAGCATTTGTCGACGGGTGGTATAATGTTTTATATCGAGTTTTCCTTATCTTGCATAGAAGTTATATGCATATTATATCCCTTAATAGTTGTGATAGCGGGTATAAATACTACATTACCTTACTTTGCTTGTGGAAGTCGTAAAAGACAAATAAGAGCCTTATAAAGACCTGGGCCAAGTCCGTCTGATGCCGTTTTGGTCAACTATTACATTCCCAAGGGGGGTTGACGTTTGACAGGCGGCGGGCCATAAAACTATTTCCAATAACTTTTACAATATGTACTAAGAAAGAAGAGTACATATTGTATCGACCCCAAGTAATTAGGATAATAGTAGGCAAATGATGATGATCCCTTAGTAGTCTTTTAGGACATTTAGGAATTTAAAAAAGGGTTGAATTATATATTATAATATAGGTCAACATAATAGTTCCCTAACATACTAAGGTGTAATGATTGTGAGCACTCAATTGACTCCAAAATATATAGATAATGGATATCACAGTATATCATTTAATACGACCGGAAATACAATCACGTTTTGTTAAGATATACTACTGATTGGATCTTATTTGATACATTTGATTAGTCTTAAGTGGTTTGATATACTGCATGTGAGTTTTTTTTAACGGACTTATATGTAGCGTCTTCGCCTGTTTTTATTTATGTAGTCATTGTCTAGGAATACAATGTGTTACTACTTATTAGTTGCCTAGGATTTATAACCACTAAAGGTGTAATAGGCAGTGGTATTCTCCAAAGAACGACAAGTGTGGCGAATATAGATATCGCATTTCGCCTGGAAATTTAAGTTCAACAGGGACCTTCAATACGTCGATGCAAGTGTGAACTAATTGTAATAGTGGTAGGACTACGCTCGTTCGCTACGTTCTCTGTCTGCAGCCGCGGGCCGGTCCGTCCAGGGTAGTACCACACTCTCGCAGAAGATCGACGTATGAGTAATGGCAATGTGCTATTGTGCTTCGTTCGGTGAGCGAGAGAGCCGGAAGCCCAATTGGGTTTGGGTGTATATTGGTAGGTACCGGCCTAATATTGCAAAGGCCTACCCTTGGTAATGCAAAGGTCCATGGGCGGCAGTGTGGTGTGCTGCTTGCTCGTTTGCCACCCTAGTGACGGCTATAAAAAAAAATTACGTATGTTGAAGAAGTAAGCATGCAAATATCAGTTTCCTTTCATTTGTATATCGTAAAAGCTTATTTTCATCAACGAACTCTAAATTCTAAGTCAATATAAATGATATGGAGATAAATAACAGAATTTAATTAAAATTTTTGATTGCTGTCTTATTCTCCGAGGAGAATCTTTTTAATTACGAACCACTTACCAAATATTTAATAAAATTTTTGATGTTAAATTAAATTTTAAGTAAAACTTAACGCAATATACTCATAAGATCGAAGAAGTGTTATATTTCCTTTAGGTGTTGCATAAAATTTAGGTATCACATGTAATCAGGTTATTCTACTATATGAAATAATTCAAAATATTTTTTAAGTCAACTCGCCTGATGTGAACAGTTAATTTGGCTACCATTGTGGTCGAAATTATTACCTACCTAACTGTTGAGCCTTGAGTTGAACCTATTTGGACTGAAAAGAAATTAGAGATGATATTTATTTAATCTTGGATAGAACATAATTGATATTACATTTTCCCATCAGACATTTTAAATTAATAAACAAAAGTCTATAATCATGGTCTGCATGTTGATACCAGAGTGTGATCAGAGATTTTTGTTTGTTACAACTTTATCTGTCCTTTCAGGCAAAGTGGTTGATTATGTAAAGATATATTATTAATGTTAGCCTTTATTTGTCCTCAGGAGAAGTCTGGCGAGCATTACCCCGGTAAACTATTGGTAAAATCGGACCTAAGCCCGGTTTTTGGTGAGTATTTTATTATTATATTCTATTTTAATTCTCTTAATAGATTATATATGCACCAATCTTTACCACCATCACACTAGAATACGATAGTGGTAAACAATTATAGACGAATAAGAAAAAAAAAAAAAAACAGTACCGCAGTGGTGACCATTCCGGGCTGGCCACGGATGGCAAGGAAGCGGTAACAGTGGCCGGCCCAATGGCGATGGTGAGATTGGTGAGGGAATACGGTGGGTTATGGGGCCACGCACTGCCCTTCCGTCGCCCCGGACGGAAGGTGCGGCGTGTGTAACCTACCCCAAAAAAAGAGGATGAACATTGCCGCCGGCTGTGTGGTGACTGCTACGAATACTTTGCTCGTTAAATGTTAAATACGAGATAGAAGTAATAGAAATATTACCACTACTTTTCATAGGGAAGTAAATAGTGGTTGAATATTTTATTTTTATCTAAAGTTCCCTTCTTATTTCATAAAAGATGACTACTTCAATCCGAGTTTTAAAAATTAAAAAGTTAAAGATCAACAACGATAATTATCTTTGACCTATCTCAAACGCTACCCTCAGTCCATAGAAACGGGTGTCTGTAGTTCTCATAACTAAAACTAATTAGTTATTCCGTAATTAGTGACACGCCTTCTTTAACCTTACAATAAAGGTACGTCATAAATTACCTCATCTTTACACTATTATATCGTACGATCATCGATATTATCGATACGTCTAGCTAGTGATGTGAAATTGATTTCGGATCGAATATGAAAGAATTACCTATTATATTAACGTGAGTTACCACTATGAGCTATAGTAAGAATAAGATAGAACACCCCGATGAGGGTGTAGATTTCTTCTTCTTTTTTTTTGCGTTGGCAATCAGCTACTTATACGAGCCATTGTTGCTAATATCCAGTTACAACTTTCTTCACGTCTTTAGTCTCTTCATATTAGTCATTGTCCTTCAATAAGTCAAATCGTCGCCTTTAACATTGCTATGGGCACATTCTTAAATTGTATCTTCTGGTATTATGGTAGAAAACAAAAACATTGTAAAGCACATATCATTCACTACTTCCAAGTAGTTCCTTCACATCACATTTACATAAAATTCCGTCAAAATTATTTAATATAACACGTTAAAACACTAAGATATTGAATATAATACAAAATAAATAGAATATTGAATATAATAAAAAATGAGAAATGGGCATAAGTACGCAAGGTAACAGTCGCTTATGCTCTTTGCTCTTCTTTAAATTTGAGAAGAGTCAGATATACACTCTACACTCTTTCATCGTTTTATGTAAATAAATCGTAACAAAACCGTTTTCTCGGCATGATCTAACGTAAAATTCTTTTAGTCTAAAGTCTGTCGTCTCGCGCTAAATTACATTATGTGCAAGCTATCTTATATGCAAAGTTTAACCACGTGCGTTTTATATGAATTTGATCAATAAAATAAGTTTTTTCAGTTCTATGTGGTGATCAAGTTAGGTTACAATGAATTACCACTCATTAATTTTCTAATTCCAAGGAAGTATTAACGTCTGTTAGAGCTGAGCTGAGAGATTATCTTGAATATAGTTAACAATATGCCAACAGTCACCAACGATCCTGCAAGGTGTGATGTTTATGGCACTATCCTGCTTAAGGGCTGTTTAAGTTTACCAGTGGACGTTGATTGAAGCTTCCATAACATCTAGATCAAGTAATTAAAGATCAAAAACTGTCTTTGGTTCGGCGCTTGTTCTCTATTCGATCGTTGTAGATTATATTGAAAGAATAAGATTTTCTTAGTGGTAAGGCCACCACACTGTTGACCGTTTCCCGTCTACAGCCTAGGGCTGGTCTATTCGGGGTAGTACCACACTCTCGCAGAATATCGATGTACTATTATGCTTTGTTCGATAAATGAGAAAGCCGGACGCCCGACTATTTGGGCGGGTTTTGGTTCGTAGATTGGCCTAGCTGTATCCCTAGTATTACAAAGGATTTTTATTGCTTCTGGTGGCAAACGAGCAGACAGCACACCTGATGGTAAGTGTTACTGCCGCCCATGGACTTTTGCCAAGGGTATAGCTAGGCCGCTGCCTACCAATACAACCAACTGCCAACCCCGAATCCACCCCAGTTGGGCTGCCGGCTCTCTTGCTCACCCAACGAAGCCCAATAGCACAATGCTATTACTCAGACGTCAATCTTCTGAGAGAATGCGGTACAACCTCGGAGGGATCGGCCCGCGGCTGTAGACAGAACTGTCCACAGCGTAGTCCTACCACTTTTAGGTCTATGAGTGCTAGTTTTTACTTACCATCATGTGTGCTGCTTTCTGGTTTGCCACTATAACCAATAAAAAGGTACACTCTACTTTTAGGCGAGAGGGTGAATCTCTCTATCTACTTATTTATGTGTTTATATTTATCTATCAATCCATCCAGCTGATATCTGTTGACATTGACTGCTATTAACGCATTGCAATTATGAAAAAAGCATTATTTTAATCAGTGATATTTCGAGCCGAAGTAAACTTAGTATACGTTTTGTTAAAAAGGTACTTAGATCTGTTTAACACGACCGTTTCTGACTAACACCAACTCACAGTGGAAGCACAGCTTTAATCCTTACCTGTAGGCTATTAACTCCGAATTATGTATGTTTTATCGCCAGCTTATAATCATCTGTCACTATCGTTACAATATTTTCGTATAATTTCATCTTGCCCCACCTTCGTAGGGATGCGCCGTTGTCGATAAATCATCGCTTCGTTTGGTGTTTAAATTGCAGGGTAAAGCATCGGTAAAATTAGTGGTGATATCAGTATTGAAAAACAGGTCAGGATTATGTGATGTTTTCATATCGATAAAATAGTTTAAATATGATGTAATATTTATTATTGTAAGTATATCTTCTTTACATATACATGTCTTATTTGAGGTAATTTGAAAGTGGCGCTATTAATGCTGAAATACATTACTTTCCTCTTAAATCTCTTAAATATTTTATTTCATAATCCATGTGTCTATACCGAGATAATATAACATATTTCTTTAAGGGTGACGGCGAAAGCTGCCAGGGCATCGGCTTGAGAGGATACCCGCGAGGGTAAACCGCCGGGCGGGCCACCGGAGACAGAGACCGGGTTCCGGTGGCCTGGTTGCTCGGCGTGGAGAGGTACATGTAGGGCTGGTCTATGGGATCGTGCGTCGCTTCTTCTGTCGCCCCAGACGAATTAGCGGGGCGTGACCACACCATAGCCCGCCGCAAAAAAAAATAGGGTGCGCTATAATCGCACACGTCATGAAATAAGAGGAAAATAATATATTTTAGGTGAGAATTTTTCCGTGTGGTGACGGAATAAAAATACTATTCACCACCCCATATCTTACCCGTGGGTGATCGTACGAGACGACTAAGGGATATAAAACGCATATAACATCTATGCGAGAGAAGGAAAACTCGAAACAAAACCCTATACCAACACGTCTGACCAGTGCGGTATAGTAGGTTAATTTCCCTCCCATTACGGAGAAGGCCCGAGCCCGACAGTGGGACATTTATGGGCTGTGATGATGATGATGATGTGAAAATGGAAGCTTATAGATTTTAGAAGACTCAATAAATTGAGTAGAGCATGACGTAATCCGTTTCGTAACCGTAGCACTGTTCCTAAATATTTAGATAACTGATAGTAATTGCATACTATTGTCAACTTTGCCATAGGGTAACTATTATAAAAATTTTTAGTCTTTTATATCTTACAGAATGTATAGTTGCAATAAAATAAATTCATCAATAATATTTGATTGAAAGGTTCCTCCTTTCAATCAAATAACCTATACCTTTTCCCCATTAGTTATAAGTTGGCATATACTACTATGTGCATATATGATGTATATATAATAATCGTATTTAAGATATCATATTTAAAATATAAATGTTTTTTTAAAATATTGTACTAACGTTTAACAGCATGTCAAATTAAATTCTTTAATATCAATTACCGTATATATAAAGTCTTAGTAATATTTTTACAAATCTCATTATTTAATCTCTTTGGTCCCACATGTGATGAAGTACCCAGGTGCTAGTTCTGTATTTTAAGTCATTGAGAATTTGTTCAACACCTGTGCAATCCAGGCACAACGTGGGATCATAATTGGTAGTCGTATACTGTTTCCACTATATTCACAAGACTTTGTCTGTCAACATTACAATTAAACATAACATTCACTAAAAATATACTAAATAAATTAAAATACCACAGTAATTATTTTAATAAAAAATAATATTTATTCATTAAAAACTAATTACTTATTACTTACTTATAATAAAATAATAAAAATGAATATTTAAACAAAATCAATACAACGACGATAAATTTATATTAAGACACCGCTTATGCAATTTTCTACGGAACAACGTTGAAAACCTCTCTTAGATGACGCATAACATAAAGTGCATTGTTATGAATAACACTTGAATATATGTACAAAATCACTTTAAATAGTTAATTTAAAACGTATTAAATAACCATTGCAATACATAAAGATGTCTCGAAATCTATTTACACGTCACATCACTCGTCGGAATCGATAACGGAACGTAACTCATCCATCACATGTATACGGATTGCGTCACGCTAAATAATTCGTTGTCTGTTTATCGATAAGATTTCTCACGTGTCTATCGACACACGTCCATCACTGGGCGTAGCTCGTTATTTGTTGTTATTAGTGTTTTTTTTTGTTGTTTTTTCTTCGGGATGTTTTCGAGAAACCGGTTGGAGTCCTAATCTGATCAGTTTGCCACGACCCTGCCGGCCAAACCAGTAAAAAGAGTATAACGAAATGACGTACAATAAAGAATGTTGAATTGTTATATCGTTTCTGGCTTTGCTGCCTATTTTTGGAATCGGTCGTCGATTAAACTTATATTTCAAAAGTATTTTTGGTGTGTTTTTTATTAGATACTAGGTGTCAATAAACTAAAAAGCCTTGTCATGTAATCATACTGTGCATAGAGTTAAAAAAATATTAGAATATTCTAGAATAATTTTAGAAGCTCTTCTTTTAGTGTATTTACGTTTTGGATAAATTTGATATAACGCGGGTCCTCATTAAACATTGTTATAATTAAATTTTTGGATTACAAACCAAATCAAATCATTTATTTTGCGAAATATGGGTATAAAATATTAGTTTACATGATAACGCCATATTTGGCAGTGAAACGGCATGCTAAAGAGAGGGATTTCAATAGCGAAATTGTTTCTAAAATAAGTATCATTCTTAAAAAAAAAAGGTACATGATAGCTGACAGTTTTCAGCGTGCTGTCAGCTCATATCGATGTAGTAGCACTCTTTCGTGAATCTTATGTAGTAGCAATTTTTCTGTACTGCGCTTAGTTCAGTTTTTGAGAGTCGCTGTCTCTCTCGCCAATTTATAGTAAGTAGGCTTCTGTTCTCTTGATATTGTTGAGTTTGTTGAACATCACTTGTTACAAAAAAAAAATATGGATAGTATAAGGAATTACATCAGATTTGTTAATTTCAAATAAATATGACTCTTTTGGACTCCATGCCCATTCTAGGTAATAATTTAAGTATTCAGACGCTATTCTTTATGTATTCAATTTTTTAATTTGTTTTTATGGCTAGCACAAAGAAATACGCAAGAATCGTACCCATAACATTCGGAACGAGACATTAATAAAATATGTCAATTATTTAAACATATAAATAATACTTTGAATACCGTGTCAAAGATCTCAAAAGTATTAAACTTTTTGCTTATAAAAAGAACTTTCATTCTTAGCGAATAACTTCAGTTTCTTGATAAAAAAAATAATTACTCAAAATCAATATCCCAAATATGTCAACAAACTAATCCGAATATTTTGTTAATTCATTTATTAAATATTGATCTTGTCTTAATATAAAGTATGTTTTAATTAAGCAATAGATTCATATACTATAATTTATAGTCGACAACTCCATCTTTAAACAATTTAATTAGGCTTAACGGTTTATATAATAAAATATCTTATTTAGGTGTATTATTATTATTTATGTTAAATAGTGAAATAAATATTAGTTAGTTTAGTTGCGCCAGTGATGGAAAAGTTAAGGAGTGAAAGGTTGACATGGTATGGACAGGTGATGAGACGGGATGAAAGTAATGTTGTGAGGAAGGTTTTAAATATGAATGTTGAAGGCTTTAGGGCTATGGGAAGACCAAAAAAAAGATGGATGGACTGCGTGAGGCATGATATGGATGAACAGAGAGTGACTGCAGAGATGACGTCTGATAGGACTGTATGGAGGAGGATGACATATAGCGTCGACCCCAAGTAATTGGGATAAGAGCAAGATGATGATGAGTGAAATAAATATTAGATTAAATGCTATTTACGTTTTTGAATTTGTCCATTCAACACTTTAAGTCTTTGCTGTTTCTAATATAAAAATCTTACACCATTAACAAACTATTTTGGAGGTATGATAAAATCACTGATTGTTCAAAAGCTTTAACAGATTTTTTTAAACATACCTTCGTAATGATTTCAGATATTTACGCGAGTGAACTACACATTTGTAATAAAATTAGTTTTACGGATTCTATCACGTTTGTATTTGATTTTTAATTGCCCGACGTTTCGGAGGACCATGATCACTGTACAGTGACCACCACCATACCTTCGTATTATTTTTTTCATATTTTTCAATTATTTTCTAAACGTATATGTTACTTAATCTTTAAGTCAGATATCTAACTACGTTTGGTTTGCGATTGAATTTATCTAAAAGTCTAAATAATTTCTAGGCTAGAAAGCTGTGTGGTATTGGGAAGTGTCTATATTAGCCGAATGACTTGCAAGACTATATTTAATATATCTCATCGTCTCAGTTGATATATGTCCCATTATTGGGTTTGAGTCTTTTCCACACTAGTAGAAAACCGACACACGCACGCTATCAGACAGTTTATTATAAGGTTTTATTTCAAATTATGAAGAGAATTATGAATGTTGAGGAAGCAAGTAAAGTATGCAAAGATAGAGTTCTCTGGCACTCTGTTCTCTCTGCCTACCCTGCAACGGATATGGCGTGATGATATGTATGTATGTATGTATTTTATTTCAAATTTTCCTTCTCTTGTTTATATGTTATATGCTTATTATAACCCCTAGTTGTTTTTTACAACAGGATAGGGGTTATTATAACTATTTAAAATGGAATATGGATCCTGACTTACAAGAGTCGCTATGGTGGGAAGTTGTGGTGCGATTAGTCTTAATAGAAAAAGACATTATAATATGGAACTATAATATGGAGCCATACAGGGATTTGGATGAATTACAGCCATTCTCGCTTAAATTACAATTTTTAGACGCAAACCAAGTATATTAATAATACCATTATTGTACTATTAATAATAAGATTACAATTCGATAGCATATTATAAGTATAGATAAGTATAAAAAAGATAGCACATTGTTTTAACGCTATTGTTAAATAGCTATGAACATTTTTTTTTTCTATTACTCAGTAATGATTCTACGATAATGTCAAAGTTGAACGTGAAAATAAATAGCGCCGGTGATTGCGTTGGACATTTAGAGATGAACGGCTGCCATGACTCAAATACATCTAATGCTTCACATTCTTGATAGCGAATATAACGCCAGACATAATTTATATATAGATATACCTGTAATTCTTATATACTAACAATGTGCACGAATAAATAATTGAGCTATTTAATTAAATCAGTAACGTCTTTTCAAAAGATAATTAATTAATAGTGGTAGGAGGATACTGTTGACAGGTTTCTGTCTGCAACCATATGTGGGCCGGTCCGTCCGGGGTAGTACCACACTCTCGCAGAAACTCGATGTCTAAGCAGTGGCAATTTGCTGCTATGCTTCGTTCGGTGAGCGAGAGAGCCAGAAGCCCAATTTTTTTGGTGGGTTTGGGATTTTTATTGGCAGGCAACGGCCTAGCTATACCCATATGGGTATGGCAGTAACACTTACCATCAGGTGTACTGATTGCTCGTTTGTCACGAAGAGCAATAAAAAAAAGACAGGTAGTTTTATGTAAGGTGAATATTCCTTTGATTGTGGAAGAAACCTGTGTGTTTACTCAATTGCAGGCAAATTAGTAATTTGCTAGGAAATAGAAATAATTAAGCATATTAAATGCTAAATTTCAGTAATTTAAATAACAAGGTTGTGTCATCGTTTAATACAATTCTAACTGTAAAGTTTGAAGTATTAAGCCTATAACAATGTGTAAACATTGTCGGGTAGATAGCATACCGTCACCTTAAGACGTAAATACAATACGAAATGAAATTTGCATGTCCTACAATTAGTCGCGGTAGTGTAGTGGCATCATCATCACTGAAAACTGAACAAGAAAAAATATCTTATATACAAAACATTTCATCTCAGTTACAGGATCTATACAAATGTCAAGAAAAAACACCATTACAGACCTTCTATAACACATTAACCAAGGCTATAACCCAGAGTTTACAGGACGCTCAAACCCCTAAAGAAACATCAAAAGGTAACCATAAAGTTCTAAAAGAGCGTACACTGGAACTCATCAAGAGAAGACAAGAGTTACAGCATGCTAAGATAAAAACTCGAGCCACAAAAAATGAAATATCAGCTCTATACAAACTAATAAGTAAACTCATTAAACATGACTACAAAAGCTACAGATCGAAGACTATCGAAAAACATTTGGAGAAAGCAGGCAGCTCAAAAAAGGCCCTTAAAGAACTAAGAACAAATAAATACTGGATAGATGGCTTAAACTACAATAACAAAATCGTAAATAATCGCAAAGAAATCATAGATGTAGCAACCAATTTCTATAAAACTCTATATAAAGCACAAGGAAACGAATGTACCAGCCATAGCAATGCAAATAATATTAACTATACAAACAAGAGCGGAAATATAACAACAATAACTGAAAAAGAAGTCGCACAAGAAATAAAAAGACTAAAGCTAGATAAGAGCCCAGGGCCAGATGGCATTACAAATGAAGCTATAAAGACAGCCTGGCCGCTACTGACTACCCCATTAACACACTTATTTAACCTCATATTAAAAACTGCTGAAATACCATCGCAATGGGTAGAGTCGGAAATAATTTTAATTTACAAAAAAGGTGACTCAAAAGATATCACAAACTACAGGCCTATAAGCTTACTCTCAGTTATCTACAAACTGTTTTCCTCCGTAATTAACAAAAGAATAAGTGTTAAAATAGAAGCAAACCAACCAATAGAACAAGCAGGTTTTCGCAAAGGCTTCTCAACAATCGACCATATACATACTCTGGAACAAATAATGGAAAAATACCAAGAGAAGCAAAGAGCGCTCTACATCGCATATATTGATTATAAAAAAGCTTTTGATACCGTGTCACACTCAAGTATATGGTCCGCCCTGCAAGCTCAAAAAGTTGAACAAGAGTATATAGATATAATCAGAAACATTTACAAAGATAATACAGCAAAAATAAAACTAGAATCCAATGGACCTACGTTCTCCATCGGAAGAGGAGTGAAACAAGGCGATCCGCTGTCTCCAAAATTATTTATCTCTACCCTAGAGTCTATAATAAATAGTCTCAACTGGGCAAAGTCAGGCATAACCATCAATGGAAAGTACTTGTCACATCTACGCTTCGCAGATGACTTAGTTCTGTTGTCAGAATCTAGCACACAATTACAAAACATGATTGACTCACTAAACTCAGCTAGTAAGGAGGTAGGTCTAGAAATGAACCTTTCAAAAACAATGGTCATGACAAATAGTATACAGAGAAGAATATCAGTGGACAATGAAACTCTGAAATATACAGAGAAATACACCTACCTTGGAAAACAAATTGGCTTCAACAGAAAACAACATGAACTAGAAGTAGAACGAAGAGTACAAAATACTTGGAACAAGTACTGGTCCTTAAAAGAGATATTTAAAAGTAATATGCCAACAAATATCAAAACAAAAGTCATGACGTCATGCCTCCTGCCTTGTCTAACCTACGCATGTCAAACTTGGAAATTTACATCTAAAATAAAAAGAAAAATCACTACCTGCCAGCACGGAATAGAACGAAGTATGCTCAATATTAAAAAGATGCAAAAAATTCGTCACAAAAAAATTAGAGAAACCACCAAAGCGACGGATGCTCTAACCTACGCTAAAAAACTAAAATGGAAGTGGGCTGGCCACATAGCGAGGCTAAAGGACGAGAGATGGACCAACAGGGTAACAATGTGGAAGGGTCCAATCGGCAAACGTCTCAAAGGCAGACCCCACACGAGATGGGCAGACGAGCTGATAAAAATAGCTGGTACCTGCTGGCCACAAATAGCTCAAGATAGAGACACATGGCATTCTTTAGAGGAGACCTTCACCTTCACTTGAAGAGGGGTTCATGCAACTAAGCTTATATCTTATCTTATATATATATCTAATTCATTTTCTAAAACAAGTAAACTACGTGTTAATAACATCACTATTTCAAACTATGTATTTATTCGTACTTTTGCATGAAATAAAAGGTTTATTATTATTATTATTATTATAGTGTAGTGGCAGCACGATTGGGCCGGAATCCCAATAGGCGCGGGTTCGAATCCCGCATGCGACATCATTTTTCATTTCGTAATCGGATTTTATAAATAATTTGCTAGGAGTCAGTGACATTATCATCATCTCCTAGCTGGTTATTATGACTCCCATGGGCTAAATAAAGATGTGACTAATATATTCTTCTCAATCCGTCAACCCAAAAGGTATTAGTATCACTCCAAAAAATAAAAAATATCTAACTTTAAAAATCCAATAAGACGATACCTCATCATTCTCACTCATGTCACTTTACATTGAAATAAAAATATATTTTCTCAAACTAATTTAATGTCCAAATTTGAACCATAAATTATTTAAAGAATATACAACCATTAGATCCGTCTCAATGTAATTGATACGCTGCGTAAGGTGGTTCCATGTGGTTATAAATGTGACGTCATTTCCGTTGTAATAAAATATCGTCAGAATATACACTTGGTGTATTTCAATCTAGGTAGCATGAATGGTAAGCACAGTTACAAGACAAGGGGGCAAACTTTTGGGATAAAAGTAGGTAACTCTAGTGGCAATAATAAAACGTATATAGTTTTTGAGAATAACCTGTACTTCATAAAAATTACGCCCAATCAATAACAATGTGATGTCGTGCTTCGTTCGGTAAACGAGAGAACTGGCAGCCCAATTTTCTAGAAGGGTTGGGGTTTTTATTGGCAGGCAGCGGCCTAGTAAGGTCTAATGGGCAGCAGTAATACTTTGGCAGTAGTTTTACTTAATGCACAATTACACTGTTTTATATAGTGCGAAATTTCGATACTCATAAAAATATATATATTTTATTAAATATTGCCAATTTTATTTATATTATATATGTATGCAATGTTGTTGTACTTATGTTAAAATTATTCATACATCGTTACACTTATGACACACACTCTGACACTTTTATACTAGTCATGTTTTTAATAATTTCTTTAAAATGTACCAGGTGTTGGCAGAATATCAGCGCTATTTTATAAAATAAAATAGCCATAGCTGAGCCAATAGCCTTTTTTGTTTCTCGTTAATGTCATTTTATACCAAAACTTGTTTTCTTTAGTTATGTTTATTTTCATTAGTTTTTAACGAGAACAAAATAAATGTTTTTCTTCTTTCTTTCTTTCAGTAACACTTACCATCAGGTGTGCTGTTTGCTCGTTTGCCACTATCAGCAAAAAAAAAAACAAATACATGAAGTATTTTTAGTTTCAACTGTGAATTTCCTCATAGAGTCGGAACAAACACATCTTTTTTGCAAATTTTTATTGTTGGTTTTCTTTAATATGTGTACAATCACGCTAGGTACGGACACACTACAACACTATGAAATCGTTAAGTCGATAAACTATTGTTGCTATGCGTGTATATCCAATTATATTCCAGTAATTGTCAATTTTTTTTTTGCGAAAAAAATTATAAAAATATTTGTAAATTTTATTTGGACATTGAACTTGAAACATGTTTTAAGCGGGTTTACAAGTAAATACTTTTTGATTCCTCGTGTAGATTAAAAATACAATGTGTAACCATTCTTGATTTCACCGTGGTAGTGGTAAAAACCAACAGAGGCATCAACAGTAAATTGGCCAGCAGTAGTTTCGTGGGAATATTTATAACATTTACTACGAACGCCAACTGGTTTACCAAGCGTGGTGATTATGATGACATTTACTACCTTTGGGTCTACTACACCACTGTGATTAATCCAATAATGGAGGTTGATAGATTCATGGCTCGATTGATGGAACTTTCAGACTACGAATCGCTAAAAAGAACGTAGTTTAGACCCATATTTATAAATACGGTAAAACTATTATTTTGCTTTAAATAGAATGTACGCGTATATATATTTGAATATTTTTTTATTTGTATACTTAACTCGTCGCCACGTTAATCGTTTTTTACCACTGTTAAGCCCTGTTTGACTACTCACTTCGTCCCGTGGCGTTAACAATAATATCCACATTAATATCGTCCATAATGTTACAATTTTTGATATGTCATCAGTTGTAATGACAACCGTCACAGCGTAACTTGACGATTATAAACATTACCCGGTTGGAATACACTCCTATTTATCACAGTACTATATTATAGACCTCCCTCGTTTAACAACTACAATGTACAATAAGATTTTTGGTATCGAACTGATAATCTCTAAAATGCGTGTTTAATAAACTCTTTCGCTCTCATCATTCTCCTAATCATTATCCCCAAGGGTCGATACAATATGTACTCATCTTTCATAAAACATTGTAAAAGTTATTGGCAATAGATTTTGTGACCGGGCCGCCTTCCAGACGTCAACCCTCCTTGGGAATGTAATTGTTGACCAAACGGCATCAGATAGAGTTGGCCCAGGTTATAAGGCTCTTAGTCGTCTTTTACGACATCCACGAGCAAATTAAGGGCTGGTAGTATTCGTAGCCGCTACCCCATAGCTAAATTATTTCGCTCTATAGTAGATTATACCTTTTTTGAATGGTAACTAAAACTAAAGAAATATAAATATATAACTACAGTATTGTCACAAAAGAAATAGCTTGACTATTAAAAAAAAAAACAATCTTGAAACTCAATAACAAGTGCGAAACCTTTTTCAAGAGACACCCATATCTATAATTCTCCATCATTATTACACCTACCTGTTTTATGTATTTTCGTCTCGCTCGCGCAGTCAATTTGCGAGTACCTTCGATGCGTACATGTAATTTGTGTCATTATATTCCAGTTCTAATTGGAACTTGATATTGTGAACACAATTAAACTCCTCGTCGTCTTAGATTAACGAGCTTTTTACACTTGCATTATATTTTTGCAAGTTAAAAGCTCTAGCGGGTAAAGCTTTGGGTCCGTGTAATGTACTTGTATACTGATGGCGTTAAAATATATAAATGAAAATAAGTTACAGATACAGATAGTATACAGATGGTTTATAGACTTAAATTTTGTTATCACAAATTCTTGTTGTCCACAAACTGAGTCCAGGTGTAATTTGTATATTTTAATTTGTCCGCTATTTGTATGTCTGTAAAGCAATATAATGATTATTTCTTTAGTGCAAGGCCGCCCCTTCTACGAACTACATTTAATGATTTACTTAAATAGATTTTATGTGATAGTATCATTACGTATCATTATCCTGTCAGTTAATATACGTGCCGATACTGCTTCAGTTTCCCCCACTACAAGAGGGAAATCGACTTACCACGGTAGTCATAGAAATTTATTTCGTTTTTTCATTCTCTTGTATAGATTTTATATGCGTATCCCTCAGTCGACATATACAACACCCTCGAGTAAAATTGAGGTGGTGAAATGTATTCTTACTCCGTCACCACGGATAGATATTTCTATAGGTACGTACTAACTTTTTAAATATTTACAAAAAGAGTTCTGGGAGAAAAGAGGTTCGTTTTCATATCATTTTTTATTTGGTTAAACAGAATGAAATGTCATAGAGCTAGCTTTAACCGGCCCTAATAAATTATGATATTTTTTTTATAATCATAATATCCAAACTAACCCTAAGCATATAAAATTTGGGTGTAAAAGGATACCAGAAAAAAAAAATATTATCGATGATCGATCGACCGGTCCATACTAAACGTGTTAACTTTAACATACCTGGAATGATAATAATATTTATGTGGGTGTTAAATTCTATAACTAATTATGCATAATAATATGAGTTTTAAGTAAAGGGATATGTGCTTTTGATACCTTGTGACTGGATTAAAATTTTGAACAGCTAAACAACTTTTTTTTTATTATATTATTATTTTTATTATATTATTTAGCTCTTGTATTATATTTGATATCTTAGTGTTTTAATGTGTTATATTAGATAATTTTGATGGCATTTTATGTAACATGATGGGGCGGAACTACTGGGATGTAATGAATATCATATAAAAGTGCTTTACAACGTTTTCGTTTTCCATCAAAATTCCCACAAGATACCATTAACAGTGTGGCCATTGCATGGTTAATGACGACAATTTGACTTAGACAATGACTAACTTGAAAGACTAAAAACGTGAAAATATGTATAACTTGACACTGGCACCAATAGCTCGTATAAGTAGCTGATTGCCAATATATAAGAAGAAGAAGATGATATTTGATATTTACGCGAGTGTTACAATTGAAATGAAAATTATTTACAAATTTTAATTGAGTTTCTATTGGATTTTATTTTTCTGACGATGGGAACACTTTTGAGCCCATGAACGCTCACAGGAAGACAAATGTATGTGTACGTTTTACGTCTAACAAGTCTTTGTCATTATAGGTTTTATCCGTTAAAATATTAGTTTTAAATTTTTGCCCATGTTTTTAATGTAAATTGATTGCCAGTGGGAAAAAAGTGATTCTATATTAAAAAAAAAATATTGCTGAGTTAATATTAAGCATTAAATTCTTATAGTGCTTATTAGTATTACGTTAGTCAAGCATTAGTAGAACGGTTTGACCATTGATGTATTAGGGTTTTTTAATACATCAATGGGTTTGACACACAATATTAGTAATCATTGCGACCCGATGGCAACCCGTCCTCCGATGGCATCAGTATGGATGAAGTTGAATGGGCGATAAGAAGTTTGAATAATGGTAAGGCAGCGGGTATTGATATGGTGTCTGCCGAGATGATCAAGCTTGGTGGCTCCTGTGTCTGGGAGGCGTTCCTGTTGCTCCTCAATTTATGTTGGAGCTCGGGAATGGTTCCCAGGGACTGGAATAGCGCAGTCATCGTGCCCTTGTTTGAAAACAAGGTTTCACGTTATGACTGCGCGAATTACAGAGCCATAAGCTTGACCAGTTTGCAGCAAGAGTGTACGGTAAAATTATTGAAAGGAGAATTAGGATGGTGTCCGACGGTTTGCTGTGTGAGACACAAGGAGATATCAGAAGTGGAAGGGGATGCATGGATCAAGTGTTCTCTCTGCGCAACATTGTGGAGAAGCATCTGGCTCTAGGTCAGAGGGTTTTCTGCAGTTTTGTAGATCTGGAGAGAGCATTTGACACGGTTGTATGAAAGGAACTTTGGGACATTTTACCGGAGTATGGTATTAACGGTAAACTGCTACAGACTGTGCAGTCCAGTTACATAGGCTGTAGAGCCTGTGTACCGCTGGATGATGGAATGTCACCTTGGTTTGACGTCAATATCGGCGTTAAGCAGGGGTGCGTTCTGTCAGCCAGGCTGTTTATCATATATCTGGATAAATGTCTCCAAAGGTTGAACGATATGAATGTAGAACCACTGATATAGAGCGAAGAGTGAATGCGGGAAATAGAGTGAACGGAGCGTTGGGGCAACTTCTCGGTAGCCACCACCTCAGCCAGAAGGCACGTGTAGCAATACATAACGCAGTGCTTGTCCCAACATTACTGTATGGAAGCGAGAGTGGGGTATGCAGAAAAGAGTATGAAAGTAAAATTAATGCGGTCGAAATGCGATCTCTACGGAAAATATGTGGAGTTAGGCTGACCGATCGCATTCTTAACGACGACGTAAGAGAGCAAGTAGGTATGAAAGAGTATTGGTGTAAAGATGCGAAAGGGAATGCTCCGATGGTTCGGACATGTGGAAAGAATGCCGAACGAACGTCTGGTTAAGAAGATATACAATGCGAAAGTGAAAGGATGTAGGTACCGGGGGAGACCGAGACTAACCTACCTAGACCAGATCGGTCATGTACTGAAGGAAGGTGGAGTCAAGAGTCTCCGAAACCGGCGAGCGTGTATGAAGAGAATTATGAATGTTGAGGAAGCGAGTGAAGTATGCAAGGATAGAGTTCTCTGGCACTCTGTTCTCTCTTCCTACCCTGCAAGGGACATGGCGTGATGGTATGTATGTATTGCGATCCGTGTTTGAATACAAAGTGATGAGTCATTATTAAATTCATATTTTTCTGCCAAATAATTGTTATTATGTAGTAGGAAGTGTGGGTCTGTGACCAATAGATGACAACATGACAACCCACTAGTAAGTGTTGCTAAACGGTTTTCATCTACATCGAATGTTTCCTTGTGACTTTGACCCAATTGTTACTCTACCTCGGAGATCATCCCTTCACTGCGTCACTCAATATGACACTCGATCCTCTAACCGTTGTCGATTCGTCAAGCGAGATTTTGCCTATTAAGGTTTCAGTGTGCTTAGTCTTTATCCACATCAGTATCCAGGCCCATATGAAGTAATTGGGCCTGGTGCTGGACGGGCGATGGGCGTTCTGGGAGCGTTTCCGCTGAATTGCTTCCCGGCTGGTCGGCGCGGCGTCCGCCCTATCACGGCTCATGCCGAACGTGGGCGGACCCAGCTTTGAGGGTCGACGGCTGTATGTGGGGGTGATCCGCTCGATGGCCATGTACGCCACACCCGTCTGGGCGAGGTCTTTGACCCTCCGGCTGAGGGCTTTTCTGTGGCGCCCTCAGAGAATCATGACGGTCAGAGCCATTCGCGGATACCGCTCGGTGTCGAACGAGGCGGCAGGCGTGTTGGCCGGGACACCCCCGTGGGAAATAGAGGCGGAGATGCTCTCCGACCTATACCGGCGGGTGATCTCAGTGCGCGACGCAGGTGGCTCCCCATCGCTTAGCGAGATAGCCACCTGGCGCGAGGACGCCCGCCGAGACGTCATCGCTCGCTGGGCTACGCGGCTGGAGAGGCCTAGGCACGGTGTTCTTACCGTAGAGGCTCTCCGGCCCGTATTGACGGAGTGCATGGAGCGGCGGCACGGAGTCCTCTCTTTCCGGTTGGTGCAGGTGTTGTCGGGGCACGGGTGCTTCGGCAAATACCTGCACAAGATCGCAAGGAGGGAGTCGACTCCGTCCTGCCACCAGTGCGGCAGTGACGAGGACACAGCGCAACACACGCTGGAGATCTGCGTGACCTGGGCCCGGCAACGCTGTGACCTCGTCGCTGTCATCGGTGCCGACCTGACGCTGCCGGCTGTCGCGAAAGCGATGGTCGACAGCATCAGGAACTGGGACGCGGTCGCCGCCTGCTGCGAGGCTGTCATCTCGCAGAAGGAGGCCGCGGAACGGGTCCGGGTGGATTCCCGGGGCCCGGGCTGCCGCCAGCCGCCGGGGTGGCGCAGGCGAGAGTATCTGCGCCTGATGCCGCCCTAACCGAGGCTTCGGGTGATTGGAACGGGCAATTGTCCGGTCACCTGACGTGAGGCCACCGTGTGAGGACGACGCCCCGACGGCGAAAGCTGTCGGGGCATCGACAAGAGAGGAATTTGCAAGGGTATACCGCCGGGCGGGCCACCGAAGTAAAAGATCAGTTACCGGTGGCCCGCTCGCACGGCGAAGAGAAGTGTTTGCAGGGTGGGTCCATGGGGTTGCGTGCTGCCTCTTCTGTCGGACGTTTGTCGGGGTGCGACCAGATCCATGGTCCACCTTGCGAGGAAAAAAAAAAAAGTGTGCTTAGTCTTTAGGATATGTCGGTTATACTCGTCCTTCTACAAATTACCGTGTTGGAATTTATATTGTGGAGAAATCACAATCATTGCAATGCGAGTGTGTACACTAAGTGACTTTAAACTCAGTTACGTTATCAACATTTAGAGACAATGTTTCAGAATTATAAGTCATCTCTAGTAGCACACTTATATTTTTAGACACTAAGAAATTTTGGACTAGAAGTTCTTTTTAAAATATTCGACAGCTGTCCAGGTGACGTAGATTTGTTGACTTCCTCATTCCTCATCCAATCATTGGGTTTAATTTTACTGGTGACTTTAACTTAGTGATGGATAATTTCGAGAATTGTATTCCCAGTTTGTAACGCTACTGGAATGGCATAGTGTATAGACATGATTTTGATCTTGTCCTTGTTAATTTGTAGACCATGAATGAACAAGCATAAAATAAAAATTCTGATATACATATGATAACCTGTTTGGTAAAGCCTGAAGAGGTTGAGCATGGTACCAAGGTCCTTCAGATATTCTCCGATGACTACGATGTAGTTTGCAAATCGAGTGATATATTTACAGTTAATGTTGATAGTAAGTCTGGTCTATAAGACCAAAAGTGTTTTGTAGAGATCACATCTCACTATCTAAATTTTTACTTATTTTCAAATCGCTTAAGCTTTTAATATTACAGAAATTAGTAGTACATATTCAGAGTATAGACGATACAGAATTATAATCGGTTGTTCTGACATATTTTTCTTACGTATAATAATTGTTTTAGTGTTATTAAGTCCTGTTTCCATCGACATTTATAGTCCATATAATCGCTTATCAGATCGCAAATCTTATACTAATAAATGGAGAGTCAGTTTTTTTGTCTGATTATATTGTTCAGTAGTTTTAGAACCGATCAGAATAATACTTATACCATAAGATGCAGCGGAGAAGGTATTAACTATATTATAAAGCTGAAGAGTTTGTTTGGTTGTACGCGCTAATCTCAGGCAATACTGGTTCAAATTGAAAAATTATTTTAATGTTGGATAGCTAACTTATTTAGGAAGGTTATAGAATATATTGTTATATGACATTGTCAGACTGCGACTAATAGGATCTGAGCAACAATGATAATTTTCACTGGAGCAAACTTATTTCTTTTGATAGCTTTAATTCTGAGTGCTCATATTATAAGTACCTACGATCCATTATCCCTCTATTTCTCTCCTTTATGTGCCGCAAACGAAGTTCCGCGGGCAACTAGTACTTTATAAATAGAATAAGTAATATCAGTAATGTTAATGGTATAAATTATGTATTGACTACCTCAAATAAACCATCAATAACGGTTATCAACACTTCATATATCAACTGCTAAAGGCATATATTTTGTAACGTCACTTAAAATGACGCCATATTTGTAACGACCCCTACGCTTTAACACCTTCATAAACTACTTTTTAAGAGTCAGCAAGCACTACGCGATTTCACGAAGATTTACTGTTCCAATGTTACTCGAAAGATTTCACTTCATTTTTCATCTTTAGTCGATTTGGACAAAACTACGATAAAAGGGAGGTCTGGTGGTAATTCCACCAGTATATTCTTATTTCAACGCCACTTTTTTCAACCCAATACGTCACTTTATTGAGCACTCTCCTTACATATTAGAAAAGAAAAGAAGGCCTCTCACAGGCTAACCAGGCGCGTTGGCATAAACTTTGTCTTAACCGTTCGTCGTCTCTTGCTAGCCTACATCCTGTAGTCATCGCGTTTTTTTTTATTGCTTTTGGTGGCAAACGAGCAAGCAGCACACCTGATGGTAAGTGTCACTGACGCTCATGGACCTTTGCAATACCAAGGGTAAAGCCAGGCCGCTGCCCACCAATACAAACCCTAAAGCCTCCCACTTGAGCTTCTGGCTCTTCCGCTCACCGAACGAAACATTCGCTCAGTAATTGCTTACGACGAAAAGGGTTGCGAACTTTCTTAGACCCGATTCCACACGTACTGTATTGATTAAAGTGCCTGCATTGTTATTTTTTAATACTTATTAATGCCTTGCTTTTCTATTTCATGTTATCTATAAATAACAGCTTCGACATTTTTGCATACCTTTCATACAATATGGGGACATATAAGATAAGGAATAAATTTCAAAAGTATTGTAAAGTGTGTTGTGCGTTGATCCTTACACTGCAACACGTTTTTACTTACCGTTTTTGTCGCCTATAAATCTTGTTATTGCTGTGTAGTTTAAATGTACCGGTTCTTAGTGATCAATCATATGAAAAAAAAATATATATTTGTTTCAAATTAATTGTGTGAGATCAAATTATGTTTTTTTTTTATTAAAGTTAACGATGGAAATATTTGTGTTGTTCGTTTTGTTCACAAACAAATCTTAGCAATGACATAATTATAAAGATCTATTATCTTACTACGAGTGTTTATTATTATTTCTCACGCTTATATTTTAAATAAATTTAAAAAAAATCTCGCACATTAATTATATAAAATATGTAAAACTGGTGTATAGGACTCCAACTATAGCCATAATAAATCCATCTCAACTCATATACGTCCCACTGTTGTGCTCGAGCCTCCTTCATAATAGATGGGAAATTCGCTGTTTAAAGTTTTTTTAGCGTTGACGGTCACGGAAGCTCTACTGACGACAATCCTCCTCATGAAAGCTAATGAAAGTGTCGCACACAAAACACAACGTCGTCGGGAAAATAAAAACCTATTACAATTGTTTTTTTTAATCTATCTATATATATAAAAGAAGAAGCTGACTGACTTAATGACTGACATATCAACGCAGGGCCTAAACTATAAGGGTTAGAAAATTTTGCACAGGTGTTCCTTTTATAACGTAGAGGAGCACTAAGAAAGGATTTTTGAAAATTCACCCCCTAAGGGGGTTAAAAGGTGGTGCAAAGTTAGTATGAAACTTTGCCGTTTTTGAAGTTATTTGAATGAAATTCAGTATGAAGGTTCTTCATTAACAATCATAAAATACGTGTAAAATATTTTTTCGATAATCATCCCTTAAGGAGGTAAAAAGGGAATGCAAAGTTAGTATGAAAGTTCTCTGATTATTGAAGTTATTTAAATAAAATGTTGTATTTGGGTTATAAGTTCCTAAAAATGATTATTGCCGATAATTAGATATAAATAAATATGACATTAAAATGTTGTAAAATTTACTTTTAAGGGGTAAAATACAAATAGAGGATGAAATACTTAAGGAAAGAAACCTTTTCGCGGGCGAAGCCGTGGGCAGAAGCTAGTTTTTATTATAAAATCTGAATTCTGCGAAAATCATGATGGTATAGATAGGGTCCCAATGGCGATGGGGAGGGAACACGGTGGGTTATGGGGACACGGAACGGACGTCGTGTGGCCAGACCATAACCTACACAAAAAAAAATGGTATAGATAGGGTTTGAGGTTTTACATGTATTTTATTTACATATACATTTTATTTACATATACATTTTATTTACATATACATTTAATACTTCCCACACAAAAGTGATATCCTTATTAAGAAGACAGATGGTGTAGTGGTTTCTTAACCGACCTTTACCATGCCAGATTTTCAGATTCGATTCCACACACAATACTTTGTGCGATCCACACATCGTTGTTTTAAGTGTGGTTGTAATTTGTGTCCATTAAATAGAATGTTTGTATAGTCCCCCGCAATACAAGGAGTATATCCTTAGTACCGGGTGTTGGGCGAGGCAAGCGAGAGTTGGGTATGCAGAAAAGAGCATGAAAGTAAAATTAATGCGGTCGAAATGCGATCTCTACGGCAAATCTGTGGAGTTAGGCTGACCGATCGCATTCGTAACGACGACGTAAGAGAGCGAGTAGGTATGAAAGAGAGTATTGGTGTAAAGATGAGGAAGGGAATGCTCCGATGGTTCGGGCATGTGGAAAGAATGCCGAAAGAACGTCTGGTTAAGAAGATATACAATGCGAAAGTGGAAGGATGTAGGTACCGGGGCAGACTGAGACTCACCTACCTAGACCAGATTGGTCACGTACTGAAGGAAGGTGGAGTCAAGAGTCGCCGAAACCGGCGAGCGTGTATAAAGAGAATTATGAATGTTGAGGAAGCGAGTGAAGTATGCAAGGATAGAGTTCTCTGGCACTCTGTTCTCTCTGCCTACCTTGCAAGGGATATGGCGTGATGATCTGCATGTATGTATTAAATATTTGTTATGAATAATAAATAATATTAAATATATGTGATAACATATAAACAATATCAAATGACGTCCACATTGTCATTGTCGGTGCTATAATTTTTGAATAATATTATAAAGATAAGATTTTTGTCGATAACTAATGAATGGTATATACGATATTATCGTTATTACGCGAAATCTATACTTTGATCTTATCGATACGTATAAAAATTGATTAGATTTATTATCATTTTTTATACCTAGATATATGATTAGACCATCTATGATAGTACTAGGATCTAAGTCCGCAGTGAGCACTACCGTGAAGTGCGACGAGATGGTAAAGGGAGTAAGTATTTGAAAGGATATCCCACTGAGTTGGCTAGCGAAGGCAAGAGCGGTGCGGCAAGTCTATTCAAAAGGCGGATTAAAGTAATATATGACCATTTAATTAGAGCAGAATAAGACAAAACGTTTTTTTTTAAGAATTTGTCTGCCTGTATATTTTCCGTGTCGTGACGGAGTAAGAATACAGTTCACCACCTTCTGTCTTACCCGTGGGTGATCGTAAGAAACGACTAAGGGATATAAAACGCATATAATGCCTATGCAAGATAAGGAAAACTCGCAACAAAATCCTATACCAACACGTCTGACCAGCCTGGTATAGTAGGTCAATTTCCCTTTCATTACAGAGGAGGCTCGAGCCCAACAGTGGGACATATACGAGCTGAGATGATGATGATGATGATATTTGTAGACACAGCATGCAAGAACTACTGTTTGGAATTGAATGCAGTTTTCACCTAAGTATTGCTAGTTGTCTAACTTAAAACAAGTTGTCATCTAGGATAAAAAAATAATAATTAATAAATAACTAAGGAATCAACGCAAGCAAAGAGGCGGATATTATTGGTAAAATCGATTTTTTTTTTTTACCGAAAACATTGGCGTTAGAAAATTCATTCTGAGTAAGAAATAATTAACTCTTTACAAGATTTCAAAGCTTATACGTTTATCCAGGAATAAATAAAGTACGTAGGCACGATTCTCGGAACTTGCGGTGGGTCTAACCTATACCAATATTGACAGAACTGACGCCCCAAACCCATACAATGCCGTCGTAACAACAAGAATACACACCATTTTTTTTATATATATTGAACATGTAATGAAAGTTTTGAATGGCTACTGGTTACCATCATAGATTTTTAACAGATTCCGTATCCGTTGAAATCTATGGTGATCGTTTTTGACGGTATAAAGTTTCCGAAAAGAGTGCCGCTGACCCTTTTTGTGGTGATTCTTTAAACGGTTTTACGATTCTCATCTGAAAATATCTTTGTGTGGTGATGGAGCAAGAATACTATTCATCTGCCCCTCTCTTGTCTGTGAGTATTATAGAAGACAACTAAGGGATTTTAGGCTGTTCTTCTCTGGAACTCGCTGCCTCTGGAAATCAAGATGGCTGCAAACCGTAACAAATTCAAAGCCAGGGTTAAACGATTTTATTTAGACTTTTTAGCGGAGTCAACACACCTGTAATTGTTCTCATCTATAATTTACGTAATTTACTTGTATGTCTACATTACTACCATCTCTATCTACAGCCGCGGACCGGTCTGTCCGGAGTAGTACCACACTCTCGTAGAAGATCGACGTCTGAGTAATGGCAATGAGCTATTGCGCTTCGTTTGTTTAGCGAGAGAGCCGAAAGTCCAACTGGGTGGGTTTGGGTTTTATACTGGTAAGCAACGGCCTAGCTATAAAAAAAAAATCTTTATATATAACTTACTTGTATCTAAAATTTCTTTTTTTGATAAAATTGAGTTACCGAATGTTTCGATACAGTTGCCTGTTAATGTATACTTTAGTGCTATAAGACCCCTTCAAGGTATACATAACAAGTGTAGCATGACAAGTGCGAGCGGATCTCGTACTTAGTAAGTATTTAGATTGACAGCCACTCGCACTTTACATGCTATGATAAGAAGTGCAGGTGTTATTATTGACAAATACAATATTTTATATATTGTATTCGTTACCGTACAATTTTGTTTTTCTGTTAATCATCACCATCATCATCACAGCCCATAAATGTCCAACTGTTGGGCTTGGGCCTCCTCCGTAATGGGAGGGAAACTATCCTATACTATATTGCGCTGGTCAGACGTTTTGGTATAGGGTTTTGTTTGAGTTTTCCTTCTCTCACATAGATGTTATATGCGTTTTATATCCCTTAGTCGTCTCGTACGATCACCCACGGGTAAGATATGGGGTGGTGAATAGTATTCTTACTCCGTCACCACACGGAAAATATATATATGTATAATAATTTTTTACATGAAAATTCAATAGTAATCAATTTTGATTAAAATCATTTCAATGACAACTTATAATTATTTAACAAAAAATTATGATAACATAATTATAATATTTTATACAATTTCTTAGAAAACCGCAAATATGTAATAGATATGATTGATTATTTATCATAATCGGTCGTAAATAAAAACATAATATGATAAACGTAACCAAATAACATTTATTCAAATAAAAAAAGATATAATTTGATATATATGATGGACACTTTGTAAAGATTCGATATTTTATATGTATTAATAGTTGTAATTCTTATCGTTTTTAAATTTAATCACAAATATTACATTATATTGTGTCTTTTCATGTTCGGATCATGTTCTTTTTTTTTATTTTTTAAATGGCGTTTACAAGATTTCGCCAATAGGTTATAAATATCTTCACGTTTTTAGTCTTTCTGGTTAGTCATTGTCTAAGTCAAATTGTCGCCATCAACAGTGCTATGGCCACACTGTTAATGGAATTTTGATGGAAAATAGAAACATTGTAAAACGCTTTTATATGATATTCACGACATCCCAGTAGTTCCGCGCATCACATTACATAAAATGCCATCAAAATTATCTAATATAACACGTTAAAACACTAAGATATCGAATATAATACAAGAGCACCACATGACGTTTTCAAATTCCCGTCAAAAGTCCCAGATAAAAATTAAGAATAACTTGTCTTATTGACGGATGACTTTAAAACTAAATGACAGATCAACTGGTAAAACAAATTTACTCAACACTAGCAACAGTGATTAATTACTAACCGATTGCCAACGCTAAATTAGAAGAATAATAATACTGAAATAATCTGTTTCGCCTATATCAACACGCCTGACCAGCGTGGTATAGTAGGTCATTTCCCTCCCATTATGGAGGAAGCTCGAGTCCAACAGTGGGACATATATGAGCTGAGGAGATGATGATGATGATGATGAATCTGTTTCTGTAGATGTTATAGAAGTTTTAAAGGATAAAACAACAATATTTAACTCGTCTAACTTTCTACAATTTAGGTTCTTTGTTCCTCTGTTAATCTAAATTGAGTTTTTTGGCGAATTTCTGTATATACCATTAAAGAAAAAAAAATGTAGTGAGAAGAAAAGTGAAGATTACAGAGGGATAGCAGATAACATTACTGAAATATCTATATACCAATTCATCTGAACAGCTTAGTATAGTGAATCAATTTCTCTTTCATAGTGGAGGAGAGGCTTATATGCCCAGTCGTAGTGAAACGTGTATCGTAGTGAAACGTGTATGAGCTAAGATGATGACGATTATTTAAAAGTTAGGTTTTTTTCTGTTGTAGTTCCAAGTATTTGTATTCTAAATTGTATTCAATTAGTTACAACGCAGCAATTCGTCATCATATGTCTCGAGCTCGAGTCTTCTCCACAATACGAAGGGAATTGAGTTATACCACGCTGGTTGGTAGGTATAGGGTTTTTGGAGTTTACTCCTTATGAATCGATTTTCATATAAGGCCCCCGGTATGAGAAAAATTTGAGGAGTAAAATCTAGTGATCGAATGACCTCGTTACGTTTTTGGTGCGCAACCTATTCTGCGCACCTTTCACTTTCTGGCGTGAGATAATACTTCACTGAACAGTTACAATAAATGTAAATAAATATATATATATATATATATATATATTATTTTTAGTCAAATGAGCTTTTTTTGCGCCTGTTTTGACAATCGTAGTTAAGGAGTAAACTCCAGTTCACACTTTTTTTTTTGTCTAGTTTTCTTCTCTTGCATAGATGTTATATGTGTATTTTATTCTTTAATCGCATTTACGGCATCCACAGACAAGAAAGGGAGTCTAGAATTGTATTCTTGCTCTATCATCACACGGATTAGCAATTACCAAGCATTTTTCTTTATCATTTTCTGATAAGTACCTAAAATGATAATTATATTATATTTTTATTACAACTATTTATTTGTATCGTAGTTATTTATTATACTAGTAATCAAGTAAGATACAAAACTTGTCTCGAACTCATCAGTAGTAATAATCATCACATCAGCTATAATTCGACGTTCACTAAATTGCTTACAAATTGTGTTGAGGCGTTGCGCGTCCCTATTCTGGCTCGTAGACCACAATATTTATAATATGAACGCAAACGTTATCGTTAAGAGATTAGAAGTTGACATTTAGTGTTTAATCATCACTACATAGTATATAAAACAAAGTCGCTTTTTCTGTCCTTAAATCCCTTTGTATGCTTAAATCTTTAAAACTACGCAACGGATTTTGAAGTGTTTTTTTTAATAGATAGAGTGATTGAAGAGAAAGGTTTATATGTATAATAACATCCATTAAATAGTGGAGAAATACTGTTATTTTTGAGGTTTCTAATGTGATGTCGTAAATAAACACATTATTTTGCGCTTACATTGCAAACGCTCGCTGAACCCTACGAAATAAATCAAAATAATGTACTACAGTATTGTACAGCTTAAAATGGCCTACAAAAAAGTCCGCGATGGTATATGCTTATCTCTTAAGGATACCATACTATATCCATTTTAATACTTTAAAAGATGGTCTATTATAAAACGATAATTGAAAAGCTATTTACACAATTACTGTATTAATCCTTATTATTTTAAATAGATATTTTTTCCTACAGACCATGCAAATTAAATCAATACCTTAGGAGATATAGCAAAATCAAAATAATGCGCAACGAAATTATTTTTGTGTCGCCGCGCCGCCTGTGATTCAACCGGGCCGCGCGGCCGCCTCGCGTTCGAGCTCGGGGCCCAAAAGTTTTGGTAGTGTAGTGGAATTGTACGAGGCCCGCTCGCACGGCGAAGAAGAAGAAGAAGAAGAAGCAAAAAATCTACATTTCGATATACTGACCCTACAGACTTCGAATTCGGTGTGGACTTTCTTTCTGGCCTATAAAGGTCAGATGAAGTAGGGTTTTAAGAAATTCCTTCTTCGAAAGGAATTCTATGTAGGAAAAGTAAACAACACAACTGAATTAACGTAACCGAAGCGAAGCGAGGGCGGGTCGCTAGTATAAAAATAAATCTTTCTTTCTAATTAAATTTGTTCTAAATGTCTTATAGTAAAAATAAATAATTTATTTTAGTATTTAGATGACTTATATAGACACGTCCTATCTATGTCCATATACGTATGGGTTTACTAAAACACTATTGCTGCTTATTGCACTGGCGTTCCCTAGGAAGATTGTAGGACTTTCATTGGAACTTAGGAGATTAGGCAATCTTTAATTTCCCATACATTATATTTTTAACTACATATATTTCAAATGGAACAACAGAAATTTAAACGTTGACATAAAATATATGAATAAAAATGTTATAAACACTTAAATTGAGTTTAACAATCTCACTGTGGCTCATAGATGAGTTTATTATTTTTTTTCTCTTATCGACTTATTTGAGTAATATTAAGTTATTGTTGATAATATCTAGTGAATTTATTCTTGCAATTGTATCTTCACCGAGTTCTATAGTTATTGTTTGTCTTTAAAATAATTTGTAACTAAGTTTTCTTAAAGAATTTTGGCCAAACATGAAAACACGTAAATCAATGTTATTTCTCTTGAGCATTTTATTATCATTATGTTACGTGAATTGCCAATGTTACAATAATATCTAAACATTAAAAATTGAATACAATTTAAAAAACATAACATGGTATTTCTTTTTTGTCAAAGTTCAATTAAGAGTTTCACCTAAGCTGTGTGGTAGCGGCTACGAATACTACCAACCCTTACTTTGCTCGTGGATGTCGTAAAAGACGACTAAGAGCCTTATAACGACCTTGGCCAACTCTATCTTTGTCCAAATCATAAACGTGGGAGAACCCACTTTGCCAGCGACCCCCCGAGCCGAGGTCCGTACCCCACAGGGGGTGCCCTCGGGAACGGTCGCTTAACTTTTACGGGTTGAGAGCCCTCAGCGCTCCCCCACAGTCCGGGTAAAGTTGTCATAGCCATCTGAGGCTAACAACTAAGACACACAAAAAAAAAAAAAAAAATCTATCTTTGTCAACAATTACATTCCCAAAAAGGGTTGACGTCTGGCAGGCGGCCGGTCATAAAACTATTGCCAATAACATTTACAATATGTACTATGAAAGAAGAGTACATATTGTATCGACCCCAAGTAATTGGGATAAGAGTAGTAGAATGAATGAACTTAAAAAAACGTAAATAAATGTATTCAGTTTGAAAGCCTACTAAAAAAAAAAAAGTAATCGTTACTAGTTAAAAAACAAAATCATGATCAAGAATACGACCGCCATCCACAATACAGTGAAAACGGAACACTGCTAATACAATAAAATTTTGATTGCTCACATAATTGTTTTAGTAGCTATAGTAAACAGCTGTGGTGGAATAATTGACGGACCATTACGTAAAATTCTTTAAATCTCTCAGCATTCAGTAATATCTTACGAGATACGACTTATCAAGATATATGTTATTGTCAATTGATTATTTTTGTACATAAAAAGTTATCTTAATAGCTATTCGTGTACATGATTTTGAGTAGAAAACTATGTAAAGGAGTTAATATGGTCAATAAGCATATGAATTTATGAATTTGTGTTGCATCGGTAATTTTTTTTTGAAATACACCACTTTGCACTAAGGAAATAAATCCTTGTATTGCGGAGAACTTTCTCATCTCATTTCAGCCCATATATGTCCGATTGTTGGGCTCAGGCCTCCTCCATACTGGAAGGGTAATTGACCTACTATACCACGCTGGTCAGACGTGTTGGTATAGAGTTTTGTTTCGTATTTTCCTTCTCTCGCATAGATCTTATATGCGTTTTATATCCCTTAGTCGTCTCGTACGATCACCCACGGGCGATAGGGGTTGGTGAATTGTATTCTTACTCCGTTACCACACGGAAAGGCGGAGGACTTTACAAACATATAATAACACAAACAACATACATACATACATACATATCATCACGCCATATCCCTTGCAGGGTAGGCAGAGAGAACAGAGTGCCAGAGAACTCCATCTCTGCATACTTCACTCGCTTCCTCAACATTCATAATTCTCTTCATACACGCTCGCCGGTTTCGGAGACTCTTGACTCCCCTTCCTTCAGTACATGACCGATCTGGTCTAGGTAGGTTAGTCTCGGTCTCCCTCGGTACCTACATCCTTTCACTTTCGCATTGTATATCTTCTTAACCAGGCGTTCGTGCGGCATTCTTTCCACATGTCCGAACCATCGTAGCATTCCCTTTCGCATCTTTACACCAATACTCTCTTTCATACCTACTCGCTCTCTTACGTCGTCGTTACGAATGCGGTCGGTCAGCCTAACTCCACAGATTTTCCGCAGAGATCGCATTTCGACCGCATTAATTTTACTATCATACTCTTTTCTGCATACCCAACTCTCGCTTCCATACAGTAATGTTGGGACAGGCACTGCGTTATGTATTGCTACACGTGCCTTCTGGCTGAGGTGGTAGCTGCCGAGAAGTTGCCCCAACGCTCCGTTCACTCTATTTCCCGCATTCACTCTTCGCTCTATATCAGTGGTGTACCTTCCATCTCGGCTAAATCCACATCCAAGATATACAAATTCATCCACTTGCTCTAGTACATCATTACCTATTGTTACTCTTACATCTGTTCTGGTTTTATCTCTTTCAAAGACCATTATTTTGGTTTTGCTCACATTCACGCGTAGACCCCTTTTCTTACAATCTTCTGTCATTGTGTCGACTAGGGTCTGCAGGTCAGTCGCTGACTGTGCCAGCAGGACTGCATCATCTGCATAAAGCAGAGCAGTGACCACTGAGTCGCCCATCTGGACTCCCACATTCATATCGTTCAACCTTTGGAGACATTTATCCAGATATATGATAAACAACCTGGCTGACAGAACGCACCCCTGCTTAACGCCGATATTGACGTCAAACCAAGGCGACATTCCATCATCCAGCCGCACACAGGCTCTACAGCCCATGTAACTGGACTGCACAGCCTGTAGCAGTTTACCGCTAATACCATACTCCGGTAAAATGTCCCAAAGTTCCTTTCGTACAACCGTGTCAAATGCTCTCTCCAGATCCACAAAACTGCAAAAAACCCTCTGACCTAGAGCCAGATGATTCTCCACAATGTTGCGCAGAGAGAATACTTGATCCATGCATCCCCTTCCACTCCTGAAACCTCCTTGTGTCTCACACAGTAAACCATCGGACACCATCCTCATTCTCCTTTCAATAATTTTACCATACATTTTTGCTGCCAAACTGGTCAAGCTTACGGCTCTGTAATTTGCGCAGTCATAACGTGAACCCTTGTTTTTAAACAAAGGCACGATGACTGCGCTATTCCAGTCCCCGGGAACCATTCCCGAGCTCCAAAATAAATTGAGGAGCAACAGGAACGCCTCCCAGACACAGGAGCCACCAAGCTTGATCATCTCGGCAGACACCATATCAATGCCCGCTGCCTTACCATTTTTCAAACTTCTTATCGCCCATTCAACTTCATCCATACTGATGCCATCGGAGGACGTCGTCGCCGAATGTTGATCTACTAGACCACATGCGACACCGGCGCCAACCGTAGCATCCGCATACATATCGCCAAAATATTCACTCCATCGGTTTAACACGTCTTGTGTTTGTGTAAGAACAAATAACACCAAAACTCGGTGCAAAAGTATCTTAACCACTTCGCCATTTTTTCAATTATCCCTTTTAAGTAGTTAAATTTATAAGTTTTAAATCAAAAATACCTATGCGCTTGACTTGAATAAATATACTAGAATACCATAGGATAGTGTTACGGTTAGGAGTCTGTAAGAGGAAGCTAGATAATGTTAAGTTCTTGACATAATGTACTTGGAATTTAACACGCTCTCAAGAATATCAAGAATATCTTCATAGTTAGAAATATCATACAACATACGCAAATAACATTTATCAAAGAGAAGAACAACTCGACATAAAACTTTATACCAAACACGTTTGAAATAATACTATTGTTTTAGTTTTTATTGCTTATGGTGGCGAACAAGCATGCAGCGCACCTGATGGTAAGTGTTACTGCCGCCCATGGACCTTTGACTAAGGAAATAGCTAGGCCGCTGCCTACTAATACAAACCCAAATCCACCTAGTTGGACTTCCGGTTCTCTCGCTCACCGAACGTAGCATAATAGCACAAGGCGTCACTTAGACGGCACTCAGACGTCGATCTTCTGCGAGAGTGTGGTACTACCCTGGACGGACCGGTCCGCGGCTGTAGACAGAAAAGTACCAACAGCGTGGTCCTAACACTAAATAACCCAACCGAATACTGTATAATTATATTATCATCATCCGTTCTCATCCCAATTCTTGAAAATTACCATAATACGTATTTTTCTTTCATCATACATATTGAAAAAGTTTTATAACCGCCCGCTTGCCTGATATCACCCTTGACAATATACACGTTGATACAGCAGCAGATGGAATAAGCCCAGATCTATGTGAAGCTGTTAATCGTCTTAAGCAGAAGCCATTACCAATGTAAAGTTTGTGTATAATCATCCATACATCCATCTATCAGCCCGTAGACGTTCAACGTTTGACATAGACCTCCTTACGAGAATGCTACTTAGAACGGTCCTGTGTTACCTGCATCCAACGGTTTCTTGAGACTCTCAAGATGTTGCCAATCCACCTAGTTTCGTCCTACATATAATCAAATAAATATTTCAAAAAGTGAAACAGTATCCACGGAATAGAAATTCTACTTACATTTCTTTTTTTCCAATAAATGCTGAAGTGCACTGAAATCAGTGCCATATCGTATTGTCGTCAGTGAAGTCTGCAAGCGCAATTACTTCAGTAAATTACTTCTCGTCTCGCCGCAATTTGTACGTCCGCCATGCTCCATGTTTACAAATATATTTGTCTGAATATAGTCATCGGATATTATAGTAAAGCACAATGAAAATAATATTTATTTATAACTAGCTTCTGCCTGCGGCTTCGCACGCGTTAAAGGTTACTTTACTAAAGTTTTTCATTCCCTATTTTTATTATACCCCTTAAGGGTAATTTTTTTACGAAATTTTAACGTCATATTTATTTATATCTAATCAATAGCCTAAAAATAAGTTTCAAGCTTCTGGCTTTAAAAATGACGATAATTCCTTACAACTTTTCATCCCCCTTTACAACCCTTTTTTGCATTAAAAAGTAGCCTATGTCCTTTGTCAGGCTCTAAACTATCTGTGTACCAAATTTCATTTAGATCGGTTTAGTAGTTTTGCCGTGAAAGAGCGACAGACAGACAGAGTTACTTTCGCATTTATAATATTACTATGGATTCCAAACTAAAGAATTAATTATTGTATTGTGGACTTTACAAACAAAATTACGGACACAAACTAAAAATCGTAATCGTCAGTTGATATTTGTCTCTCTGCTGGTCTCAACAGGAGGGAGATTGACTATGCCTCGTTGGTCAGATTTATTGGTAAGGTTCTATTGTAATTTTCCCTTCTCTTGCATAGATGTTATCGATATGTTATATTCCTTGTATTTTTAAGACTTCCACGGGTAAGAAAGGGAGTGTGGGTTAATCTACCATGTCGCCATTTGTATTGAACTTCAGTGGCCAGAGCTGTCTCGATGCTTTCACCAATTCTGTAATAATTATATTCTTTATGGATCACTTATTTTTTTTAGCTGACAGTCAATAAAAAAAAATATTTAAAGGTGATAATACCAAAAACTGTCCATTGAATTTTAAATTTCAAAATTTTATTTACAAAATATTTTTGAAGTGCAGCATTAATAAAGTTTAATTATTATAAAAAAAAACGATTTGATAGCATCGAATTCAATAAGCGTTTTGCATATCACAACATTTTAATTTGTGCGTGTTATAATAAAGGTTATCTGCTTTGTACGTTAATTATATAGCGTGGGATGCTATATTTAATAATCGTTTCATATCGAAGCCATCGGAGCGTTTCTGGTGCTCTGTATTACAAAGATATTATCTAAAACTTATAAATATATATATACAGAAAAAATAATAGCGTCAACTCAAACTTAAATTATTCAATATTTAAAAACCCTATGACGGCACTTGCATATTGTCCATTTTACATAACATCTGAGTCAATTAAATATTCTAACACCGCAGCCACTACTGCTAATAAAATCCTACAAGAAACTTAGCGACCTCAAATTATTCTTTAAATTACTTGTTGGAACCGTCGTAAAGAAATACTAAACAGTATACTAAATTCGTAATTTCATTTCTCTTTTTTTTATTAACACTTAAAAATATGTATAATTAGTAAGTACAACTGACGTCTTAAATTGTCATCAATATTTTTGTTTTAATTATAAACAGAATCGGTTTCGCCCTAACATAAACAAATATCTACATTTCTAAACGAAACACCTCTAAAATTTTTAATATTTTCACAGGTAAATTTGAGCCGCATCCAGCAGCAAGTTTTAACATGGGTTACCTCGTAGCGCCGTACCCCTACCCCAATGGTGGGGCGCATCCCCTACCCGTCTCAATGGTGAGTCTGCATTATCAAAATCGCTTTAAATGACAACAGGAGTTGTCACCCTTCGTTCAAATGTTAATTCGAGAATATTTTTCAAATCTGTTTTTATGAAATCGAATTCTGAAATGTTTTTCTTTTTCGTTTTTTTTTAAATAATATAAATGTATACACTACCGTCCAAAAGTTTGGAAGCAGCAAGGTAAAATCGAATAAAACCAAACTAAGTCATTTAAATTTAAATGTATTGATAAAAAAATAAAGAACAAACAGAAACTAACTTAAACAAAATAAAAAAATAATATACAATGGTAAATTAGATTAAATTTTAGCTTCATCAAAGTGTCCACCTTTCTCCTTTATAATCTTCTCACATATTTTGGGCATTCTATTAATCAATTTTTTAAAATAATCTTTATCTAATTTGTTCCATTCGTTCTCTAATAGCTGCCACAAATGTTCTGAGCTCGTAGGACAACGACTTTTCACCCTCCTGTCAAGTTCATCCCAAACAAGTTCAATGGGAGAAAGATCAGGGGATTGAGATGGCCATTGCATGATGTTTAAAATGTTTTCAGCTTTTTTCTTGTTTAAAAAGTTCTGGCACAATTTAGACGAATGCTTAGGATCATTATCCTGTTGAAAAATGAATCCAGAACCAATGAGACTTAGTCCACTGGGTATGGCAGAATCTTGGAGAATTTTTAAATAGCCTTCCTTGTTTAATTTTCCGGTTATCCTCACAAGATTGCCGGGTTTACTGTTGCCAAAACACCCCCAAACCATGACATTACCACCACCATGTTTGATGGTAGGCACTGTACATGCCTCTGAAGCCCTCTCTTCTTTTGACCGGCGTACAAAGACACGTCTATTGGATCCGAAAATCTGAAATTTTGATTCGTCACTCCAAAGGACATTTTCCCATTGTTCTATAGTCCAGTTTTTATGCGCTTTTGCCCATTCTAGTCTATTTTTCTTATGTCGATTTGTTAGTTTGGGTTTTTTAGCAGCAACACATCCTCTTAATCCCGCAGACAGTAAGCGTCTTTTAACAGTAGTTGTTGAAATGGGTGTTTCTCGCGTATCATTCAGAGCTGCAGTGATCTGTGGTGCAGTTAAGCGTCGATTCCGTTTAGAAAGAACTCTAATGAAGTTGTCCTCTTGATTTGTTGTGGATTTGGGCCTACCAGATCTCTTTCTATCTTCATTTTTCCCCGTTTCTTGTTTTCTAGCAAGGGTATAGTGGACACCTTTACAAGAAATTCCGAGCCTTTCTGCGATTTGACGTTCACTGTATCCTTCCTCGCGTAGAGTGCAAATAGCGCTTCGCTGTTCAAGCGTGATTTGCTTGCGTTTTGCCATTTTCAGAAGAAAAAATACGGTCAAAGTAGTAGCCGATATCTTTCGAATACAGACAATGTTAATATCACAACTTTCACGTGCCAATGCTCAAGTGCGACTGAATAAGGTCTAAAAAAGTTAAAACCAGCAAACATTATCAATAAAACTACACCATTGCATAGGATAAAGTAGCCGACGGATTAAGTCATAAAACACGTGTTTCGTCAATATTAAGGAATTCCATAAAACTTGATGAATGTAGGATAATAATCCTTTTGTGTTTGTGTAGACAGTCGTAAAAGGTTGTAAAACTTAAGATTATTGCTAATTTTTACCGCTATTAGTCGGCATTTATTTGTTTTGTTTGAAAACAGGTGTGCTTCCAAACTTTTGGACGGTAGTGTATACACTATAGTTTGTATTTCAGAGAATTTTGGCGGGAACGTAAAGTGCTCTTATAATGTCCTCGATAAATATGATTTTCATGCAAATAGCGTTCTAGGGTGGAAAATATAAAAATACAATTTATCTCCTATTTAACACTCTTAAGGAGGAATATATTCTCTGAAGGACAAAAAATTATAAATAATGAAACATGTTATATTTAATTGAAAAATATTTGTACTTAATTTGAAATCAATGGATAAAGCGTTTTTTCTTCCCAAACATACTTAGGCACTTCCTTTTGCCCTTTGGGATACATCTCCGTCAACAAGTTGAAATATTTTCGAACATTCTAAAATGTACATACATACATACATATCATCACGCCATATCCCTTGCAGGGTAGGCAGAGAGAATAGAGTGCCAGAGAACTCTATCCTTCCATACTACACTCGCTTCCTCAACATTCATAATTCTCTTCATACACGCTCGCCGGTTTCGGATACTCTTGACTCCACCTTCCTTCAGTACGTGACCCATTTTGTCTAGGTAGATTAGTCTCGGCCTCCCCCGGAACCTATATCCTTCCACTTTCACATTGTATATCTACTTAACCAGACGTTCGTTCGGCATTCTTTCCACATGTCCGAACCATCGGATCATTCCCTTTCGCATCTTTACACTGATACTCTCTTTCATATCTACTCGCTCTCTTATGTCGTCGTTACGAATGTGATCGGTCAGCCTAATTCCACAGATTATAAAATGTAAACATTAATTTTGCCAAATTACTAATATTATTGTCATTTGTTAATGGATTTAATATTTAATCAATATAGAACGATTAATATCGTATATATGTATATATATATATCAAGGTGACATCTTGTTTTGATCACACATTCCATACAATGGGCAACTAATATTATAAAGTACAAAACGTTATCATTTTCTTATCATTCGATTGCAAGAAACGTGCGAAATAGACCAGAATAGTCGAGCATTCTTATCATACGTACTATCATCGCTTGTCAATTTTGTACACGTTGTATATTACAACTGTAATGCTGCTGTTTGTCTATCCTTACTAATATTATAAATGCGAAAGTAACTCTGTCTGTCTGTCTGTCGCTCTTTCACACCAAAACTACTGAACCGATCTAAATGAAATTTGGTACACAGATGGTCTAGAGCCCGACGAAGGACATAGGCTACTTTTTAATGCAAAAAAAAAAGGGTTGTAAAGGGGGATGAAAAGTTGTAAGGAAGTATTGTCATTTTTAAAGCCAGAAGCTTGAAACTTATTTTTAGGCTATTGATTAGATACAAATAAATATGACATTAAAGTTTTGTAAAAAAATTACCCTTAAGTGTAAATAAAAATAGGGGATGAAAATCTTTAGGAATGTAACCTTTTACGCGGGTGAAGCCGCGGGCAGAAGCTAGTTTAATATATATGTCTTAATACAATGCTGTATGATAACGGCTATGAATACTACTAATCCTTACATTACTTGTCGGTTTAGTAATTAAAATTTCTTCTGATGCCGTCTGGTCAACAGTTATATTCCCAAGGAGAGATGACGTCAGACAAGTGGCTGATCATAAAACTATTGCTAAAACTTTTGCAATATAAACAATGGTAGAAGAATATATTTTAAATGATTAAAATATTTGGAGAATATAATGTTTCGCCGCTTGTTCGTGTTAGAATAGTAAAAATTTGTTAAGAGAGCTCTAAAGGAGAAGGCAGCAGCTCTCTTTTGAAACTTTAACAGCAATTTCGATAGCCAACCCGTCTGACACACCGTTTTTTTTTCAACTTTTATAATGTTACTTTTTAATTAAATGTCGATAATTAATAATTTAAGATTGGATATTTTCAAAATGGATGAATTGTACACAATAATGATATTGTGTATCAAATTAATAATTATGTATATTAAAACAAGACATGAATTGCATAGATAGTTTAGTAGCGCAAATAGTGTTCTCACACGTTGGATAACGTGTTAATTTTTATTACTGAAATATTTTGGAAGTGAAAACTTTTTTTGGCGCACCGCACACAGATTATTTCAAAGGTTGTAAGTGATGCTGATCCGTCACGCTCTGAGTTGAAAGGCTCGATCGGGTGAACTCGGGGCTGCCGAGTGTATTTTTGTCATTCATCATTAATTGTATGCTTCATCACAATGACAAAAAGATGTATGCTTTAGCTGTGCATTGTCTATAAAAGTTTCCTTTTAATAGGCACTCTCCACTAAAGGAATGAACACCTGTAATGTTTCATATTTTTATGAAAATAAATCTACTTATTATACGCAAACTCAGAATGTGAATTACTTAGGCCATGCAATTATTGCAATTCATTATTACCAGCTTCAAAAATCAATCATAGATGATAATCGTTTTTATTTTTTACTAAATTCAAATAAAACTTTATTTTCGCATAGTCATCATTTTCATTTATATACCAACTAATCTATCAGAAGCGGCAAATTTAAAAATCAAATTCAGAATTACACATTGTTTGGACATAATATACACACAGATTAGGTACACAGATCATCAGATTTATATTTGCGTGGCAAATTTCTAAGAAGTCATGTATAAACATTATTTGACGGATATAACGAACTCAATGTCTTAACAATATCAACCAGAAGATAGAAATGACGTCGTTTACATACAAATCAGGCAGAATAAATTAGTCATTATATTTATTGTTTCCCGACATATGACAGAATTTGTAAAGAGATTCGTGAAATATATCAAGGACACATCCATGGGCTATAAACTTCCACTGTTGCAAATATGCCTGTCAAAGTGAGCATGAAACTATAATCGCCACAATTAGCAGGCGGCTGGGTGAGCATGATTAGTCTTATATATTATGTACCAGAAAAATGCTAACCATTGCCCAATTGGGTGTGCCCTACCTGCCAGCTTCTACGACTCCGATTCTAATTTAAATTGGTGCGATTTTCAACAAGTTAAAATTGCTTGCTGGCATTACTTGACGTTCATATTTCATTCTCTATTGTATGTATTCCAAGTTACAAAAGTTACATTGCACAGATAGACATTATAAAATATCATCGTCTTCTCAGGTCATAAATATCCCATTGAGGGGCCTAGAGCTCCTCCACACTAGGAGGGAAATTGACCTAATACACTACGCTGGTCAGACGTGTTGATATAGAATTATATTTCGAGTTTTCCTTCACTGTATAGATGTTATATGCATAATTTATCCCTTAGTAGTCTTTTACGATCACCTATAGATGGTGATTTGTATTCTTACTCCGTCACTACACGGAGAATTATAAAATATAGCAAATATCTATTTATAGTTGGATATATTTTGATATAAAGTTGTGTGGTAGCGGCTTCGAATGCTACCAACCCTTACTTTGCTCGTGGGTGTCGTAAAAGACGACTAAGAGCCTTATAACGACCTAGGCCAACTCCATCTGATGCAGTTTTGGTTAACAATTACATTCCCAAAGAAGGTGGACGTCTGGCAGGCGGTCGGTCATAAAACTATTGCCAATAACTTCTACAACATGTACTATGAAAGAAGAGTACATATTGTATCGACCCCAAGCAATTGGGATAAGAGTAGGAGAATGATGAGTTAGATTTATATTCAATTTAATTCTAAAACTATAAACTTTACCCACCCTAAAACTACCTATCCTATTTTACCTTTACTTATTTAATACCAATGTTTATTTATACAATTTTAAATAACAACCATCATAGATGGTCTTCCACGTCGTAATTTAATCGTCCATGATACTATTTTTATTGGATTATTTCCTCGTAATAACCACACCACGTGTTCGTATGGAATCGAACCCGGGACGCGCCGGAAACGCTAACACAAACAATTTTTATTTCTGTCTTCATCCTGCTTCTAAATGTATATCTACAATTGGAGGGATGCTATGTTGCGCATTTAATATTTTATTGGTTTCCTTTGTTTGAGAGATTGCATTTATTTTAATACAGTCACATTATAATGTGTTGTAATAATAAATATATAGACGTACATCACAACCTTTATTACGTTTAGGTTTATTGGCATCGCCTCTGTAGTCTAACCAGAGTCAGAATATTTTTTTCTATGTTGACTGCCGAAAAAAATTTTTGTTTAGCGTATTGACGGAACATCAATTTCTCTAAGAGTTAAGGGAGATTCGATTTTAATTTTTGGATATCTTAAAATATATATTACATTTATATATATTTAATAGTAATAACGGCATGTAATAAAAGAACAATATTTATTTTATGAGGTAACATGGCACTAAGGAATAAGTACTTATATAGCGAGGGTCTATACACAACACAGCAATACACAAAGTATTGTTCTCCTTGGGATTCGAACCCAAAATACTCGAAATCGGAGGTCGTTACCTAAACAATTACACCATAAATGTGCAGTTACAATAAAGATGTACAACAACAATGATTGCTTAACTGTGTTGTTATTGAAGACTTAGTGAGTACAATTGGCTATAAATGCTTGAAACCTATTAATATCTAACATTTTAGCATTACGCCTACAATCGTACGTTAGATAAATGTTTATCTGCATTTCGCTATTAACGCACAATTACCTATTTAATGTTAAGTCTATTTTAAAAATATTTGTAGATCTATAAACATTCTTAATTCAAAAAATTACTGGTCTTTTTGAACTTAGAATGTTTATAGAATTATGATTATCTTGCAAATTAATATTACGCACAATATTTGAAATAGATAAAAGCAGCTTTTAAAATAACTGGTTGAAGATATTTAAAAGTTATATGAGAAGCGTCGTGTACTTACTGTCGTACGTCGATATCGTTCGATACCTAAGGCTAGTACGCATGCACCAAATACCACCATACAAATCCTTTGGAACGCGGTAAGAAATGAAAAAGAATCCGCCGCGAAAATATGAAACTCACAACGCAACAGGTGGACATACGACCGTCTCATTCTTTTCTACGATGTTTTAAGTTTCGTCTCTGTTGTACGGAAGCCGCCCCTACGGACGCCGCCCCCTCTCTGGGGCGGGAAATTTAAATGAAGGAGGGGATGCGATGGAAATGCTTTTCTTTTTGCTCGCGTGTATTTTAGGGCTTTTGTCTGGGTGAATGCGGCCAGCAATTTCGGGGTCGCTTGCGTTCGTTCCGTCTCGGGATTTGAAAATCGTAGATTTTATTTTTAAATTAGATTTAAATATTTTTATTGAAAGATTTTTTGAATATTAAATTAAAACGTAATTTAAAAGTTATAATATATTTATTTTGTAAAGTATTCTAGGTATATCTATTTTAATTTTATAAAGAATATATTTGTATATTTAGATGTACTTAGAAGTATTCACTGATATATAGAGAGAAAATATGTATGAGAAAATTGTGTTTGATCCAGACGCGGTTGCGTCTATAATAGGTACGGTTGTATTAAAGGGGTAAATTGGTTTGCTTAGGGCAGATACGTTAACAAATTCTCACTGTCATATATTTTGGTCTTTATTATTAACTAGCTTCTGCCCGCGGCTTCGCCCAAGTAAAAGATTATTTTCCTAAAGTTTTTCATCCCCTATTTTTATTTTACCCTTTAAAATTGGTATAGGTAAATTTAAAAAAAAAAATGTCATATTTATTTATATCTACTCAATAACCTAAAAATAACTTTCAAGTTCTGGCTTTAAAAATGATGATACTTCCTTACAACTTTTCATCCCCCTGTACAACCCTTTTTTGCATTAAAAAGTAGCTTATGTCCTTTGTCAGGTTCTAGACTATCTGTGTACTAAATTTCATTTAGATCGGTTCAGTAGTTTTGGTGTGAAAGAGCGACAGACAGACAGACAGAGTTACTTTCGCATTTATAATATTAGTAAGGATTATATCAGTCTTAAACAATGAAGAGTCTTTTCTAACGTTATATGCATAGATAATTTTTATAATAATAGATGTAAAGTCCTGTCCGTGTGGTGACGAAGTAAGAATACTATTCACCACCCCATATCTTATCCATCCATATATTGACCTATCTAAAAGTGTCAAGTGCCAAGTTTGCCAGGAGAATGCTATTTGCTCAATCTCTGAGTAATCCTTCTGACTATTTTTACGACTGACAAACGAAAGCAAAAGGTTTTCACATATTCTATTCTTAATCCATATGGTGATTTCACTGACTTAGACCATTTATCAATAACTTAGGTCATAAAGGTCCCACTGTTGGTCTCGAGCCTCTTCCACAATAAAAGGGAAAATACACTATTATATTGCGCTGTTCAGACGTATTGGCATAGTGTTCTATTTCCAGTTAGCCATCTCTTTTATCATTTAGTCGTCTTAGATACCCATGGGGAAAATAGGGGGGGTGGTGAACTGTGTTCTTACAACACACATAATTATACCATCACTCCATTGTTAACTTACCATCACGTTTATTATAGTTTAAACATTTAACTTTATACATCCGTTATAAATATAAGATAAAAAGTCTCGACATCCCGTTAGTAACATGCAAAGTAAATCTGTGATGGGTGACCGTCTTCTACAAGCACGCTGCTGATACGTGCCATAGATGCGCCGTGAAGATACCGCGCCGGCCCTAACGTTATATACACTTTTAAACATATATATCATTTAAGTATTTTCTCTGTACGTTTTTTTTATCTATTAAATGTAGTACGACTATCGTACTATAATTGATAAAACTTTTAAATAAAATAACTTAATTAATTTAAAAAGTTATTTAAGTTGCTAGTTGTTAGAAGTGAGCGTTATAAGTTATCTAGACATGCGACATATTTAACAGAACTGGCGAGTTGCGCATCGTGTGTACACGCATCATTTTGAGCCAATATTGACTCCTTTATAATTCAAAAACTATTCAACATAAACGAATCAAATTTGGAATATACTTATATTAAGACTTACTATATATATTTGTATCCCTAACTTTGGATTTAAGGTTCAAAAATCGTCGTTTTTATGACTGACTTACTAATTATGTAGATCAAAAAACTAACCCAATTCCCCATGATTTAGAAAGTTCGAATTTGACATATAACTACTATTTAATAATTTTTCAATCAATCGATTTTATTAGGTAAAACTTAGCGACTTGCATAATTATAAAAGCAAAAACTTCTTCTTCACAAGAGAATAAGTTATATAATGGAAAGTCATTTAATAGCTTTTTATGACTACTTAATACCATTTATTTATAAATTTTTCTTATACATATTTGAAAAACTAAGTGACGCATGAACGGAGTCATCCAAATATTCTACGAAAAGTAATAATATCCTAACAAAACATGAATTTGTCAATTGGAGTCACGTTCAATGGTATAACAATTATTGTGTGATAAATAGACGTAATGAAAGTATGTTGTGAGTTATAAATGATATAGTTTAATCCTAAAAGTTTTAAATGTTGCTTGACTTGCAAGTTCTTGATAGTAAGCGTTGTAAGTTATAAATGAAATGGTTTAATACTAAAAGTTTTAAATGTTACTTGAGTTGCTAGTTGTTGGTAGTAAACATTGTAAGTTACAAATGAAATAGTTTAATCCTAAAAGTTTTAAATGTTGCTTGACTTGCAAGTTCTTGATAGTAAGCGTTGTAAGTTATAAATAAAATGGTTTAATACTAAAAGTTTTAAATGTTACTTGAGTTGCTAGTTGTTGGTAGTAAACATTGTAAGTTACAAATGAAATAGTTTAATCCTAAAAGTTTTAAATGTTGCTTGACTTGCAAGTTCTTGATAGTAAGCGTTGTAAGTTATAAATGAAATGGTTTAATACTAAAAGTTTTAAATGTTACTTGAGTTGCTAGTTGTTGGTAGTAAACATTGTAAGTTACAAATGAAATAGTTTAATCCTAAAAGTTTTAAATGTTGCTTGACTTGCAAGTTCTTGATAGTAAGCGTTGTAAGTTATAAATGAAATGGTTTAATACTAAAAGTTTTAAATGTTACTTGAGTTGCTAGTTGTTGGTAGTAAACATTGTAAGTTACAAATGAAATAGTTTAATCCTAAAAGTTTTAAATGTTGCTTGACTTGCAAGTTCTTGATAGTAAGCGTTGTAAGTTATAAATGAAATGGTTTAATACTAAAAGTTTTAAATGTTACTTGAGTTGCTAGTTGTTGGTAGTAAACATTGTAAGTTACAAATGAAATAGTTTAATCCTAAAAGTTTTAAATGTTGCTTGACTTGCAAGTTCTTGATAGTAAGCGTTGTAAGTTATAAATGAAATGGTTTAATACTAAAAGTTTTAAATGTTACTTGAGTTGCTAGTTGTTGGTAGTAAACATTGTAAGTTACAAATGAAATAGTTTAATCCTAAAAGTTTTAAATGTTGCTTGACTTGCAAGTTCTTGATAGTAAGCGTTGTAAGTTATAAATGAAATGGTTTAATACTAAAAGTTTTAAATGTTACTTGAGTTGCTAGTTGTTGGTAGTAAACATTGTAAGTTACAAATGAAATAGTTTAATCCTAAAAGTTTTAAATGTTGCTTGACTTGCAAGTTCTTGATAGTAAGCGTTGTAAGTTATAAATGAAATGGTTTAATACTAAAAGTTTTAAATGTTACTTGAGTTGCTAGTCGTTGGTTACTACCAACGTTTACTTACTAGTTAGTAAGCGTTGTAAGATATAAATGAACTGGTTAAATACTAAAAGTTTTAAATGTTACTTGAGTTGCTAGTTGTTGGCAGTAAGTGATGTAATTTATAAATGAAATGGTTTAATACTAAAAGTTTTAGTTGTTACTTGAGTTGCTAGTTGTTGGTAGTAAGTGATGTAAGTTATAAATGAAATGGTTTATTACTAAAAGTTTTAAATGTTACTTGAGTTGCTAGTTGTTGGTAGTAGTAAGCATTGCAAATTTTAAATGAAATGATTTTATACTTAATACAACCAGTTTTAAATGTTACTTGAGTGCCTATTTGTTGAAAATAAGGGTTGTAAGTTATGAATTAAATGATTTAATAATAAACATTAAAAGTATTTATAATTACTTGAGTTGTAAATAGGTCTTTATTTTACATAATAATATAAATTTTAAATGTAATTATAAAATTTAATAACTTGTTTGCGGTGGTTATAGTTACTGCAAGCAAACATTTTTTTTTACTTTGTGATAAGAAATGTCCTTGTATCACGGGGAATTTTACTAATATGAAATTAATACACACAAATAATATATACCTACATTATACAGGCTCGGAACTATCTTTTATGGATCGTACATAGAACACGCCTGAGTCCTCTTAGAATTGAAATCAGTACCGTAGGCATGAGAGGTTAATACTTGGACAACTACGCCATCTGTCGCTCTTAGGTGACAGAACACACACGCAAAAATTGCATTATACGTAATTAGATTTAACAATAGCGAAAATAATCTTAGATATTTTCGCATTTTATACTCTACAGTAGAATGACAAAAATAAGTCAATTTTACCTGAGCCTCTCATGTCTTTGTAGTGTTAGACTACCAGCCACTAAGTTGACTGACGATTTAGTCGCAGGAAGCCATTGTAGGCAGGCAGGCACAGAACTGCGTGACGAACGCCTTTAACAGTAGACCGTAGATGAGCCTCTGTGACGTCATTATCCACTATGTTAATAGTTCTATAAAATGACGTAGAAGTTTTTATATTGAAATGCAACAATGAAAGTGAAATGCCCGTCAAAATGAAATGTATCGTTGACATTATATATCAACTGTTGATTGCATTTAATTAACAGTAATTTTCCGTTGTACGTAATTGGATTCCGTTTTGCGATAATGTTAATTAATTGTAATTATAATTTGTCTATGTTAGTATTATAAATGATATAATAATTTTATTTGATCTATCGGCCTATCGACGTGTTCTCTTAGACGTAGCTCTTTCCCAAGAAAGGGTTGTTCCGCTATAATGGTCACGCTTGGCAAACGGTTTGGTAATCGTCAGTTAGGAGTTAGAAATGTCCCATAATAAAATAATGGTAGGACCACGCTGTTGACAGTTTTCTATCTACAGCCGCGCGCCAGTCCGTCCGTGGTAGTACCACAACCTCGTTTGGTGAGCGAGAAAGCCGGAAGCCCAACTGGTTGAGTTTGGGGTTTATATTGATAGACAGCGGCCTAGCTATACTTCTAATATAGCGGAGGTCCATGGGCGGCAGTACCATCACGTGTTCTGCTTGCTCGTTTGCCACCAAAAACTAAAAAATAAAATACATATTTCAGTATTTTTCAGTTTTTATCCACCAAGAATGTAAAAGAAGGGATTAAAGGTTTGCAACCTTTATAGAAACTGTTATTTTTATTTCTTATTGAAAAAAAAAAATAACAAGCACAATTAAGTATTAGACAGCGTCTTACTTTTGTAATTCACAAACATACTAAGAGTTTAATCAGTCGCTCAGAAGACATATTTTAAAAGATAAATGGTATAAAACGGGAGTGAATATTGTTTTTACATAAATCATACTTTACGGTTACATATGATTTTTACGCGGACGAAATCGCGGACCTTTGTTGCTGTTGTTATATAAAGATGCTATTGCTATATGTAAGTTTGTTGGTTGGATTCCAAGATTTGAAGTCTCCTCCATAATTGAAGTAATTTGTAGTTGTACTATAATACCTGTTTTAACCCCCAAAGCTTCCTTGCTAGACGGTTTTTTTTTTTGCTTATGGTGGTAAACAAGCAAGCAGCACACCTGATGGTAAGCGTCACTGCCGCCCACGGACCCTTTGCAATACCAAGGGTATAAGCTTAGGCCGCTGCCTACCAATAAAATCCCCAAACCCACCCAGTTGGGCTTTGCTATGTTTGCTATGTCTTGTTTTGTTGTTATATGGTTTACGTATCATATTCTTCTCTTACATTTGCTGATAAGGAAGGGTAGATATATTATATTTTACTTCAGCATCACACGGAATACAATCTGAATATAATTCAACGAGTATCTTGAATTGTATATTTAACGAGCGCATCTAACGAATGTTCCGTTTGAATTGGCGAGCGGTTCCGTCGGATTTTCCTAATCAATGTACTCATAAGACCATTAAAAAGAACATCCCTATCCCCAATTCGTCTCCGATACCGGGGCATAATTCCGCTCGGGAAAATCATTACATACGCCCCGGTAATTCGGGTTTGGAGAGCCACCCGACGTCCACCCACGCCGGTTTCACCCACCAGCTGCATCCCGCTTTCAAATACTCCGACCAAGTCGCTATTTCTATACAACAGATCAAATGCAAGCCAAAGAAATATAAACTTTATATCTCACTTGTTAGGTGCATATTCCTTCAATTGTAACATAAGGTAGTCACGCCAATTGTGACTTTGTACTCGAGGAATAGAGTTAGAAATCCTTTGTGTTTCCTTGAACGAGCGCGTACGGTTTTCACCTCAATAGGGTGGTAAGGGATGGGGTCGCGTTTTCCACTGAATAATAGAGGGGAGATTTCCTCTTATTTTTTCGTGAATTTTTTATTTAAGAAAGGGATAAGATTTTAATGTGGCCGCTCGGAGCTTTTATTACTACGGATTGTGAGATATATTTCCCATTGTTGGGATTCTTGATGCGTATGGGGTTTCCGCTTAAAGTATTTTGTATGAGATGTATCCGTGGATGATGCTTGTGTATTTAATAACGTTTCGCATGATGATACACTCGGCCATTTTTCATCTAGATGCTATGACAATGCTTTCACCCCGCGATTGTTCTAGAAGGACTTTGCGCTTTATTAATATAAGAAGTTGAAATTTATGAAAGAAGATTAGATTTACTACGTCGGCATAGCGCTATTAGCTCCTTGTACCAAACCAAGATAGTGTTTCAACTCTCCTTAAATATGTCCCACGGTCGGACTCGAGCCTCCTCTGTAATGGGAGGGAAATTGACCTACTATAACCTACACTGCTCAGACGTATTGGTATAAGGTTTTGTTTCTAGTTTTTCTTCTCTTGCATATATATATGTTATATGCATTTTATATCGCTTTGTCGTCCCTTACGATCACCCACGGGTAAGATAAGGGGCGGTGAATTGTATACTTACTTACCACACGGATTATTGGGTAATGGTTATTGTATTTTTCTAAAAAGCGTTATCTTAGCTTAGACGGGAAAGACGGCTTCTTCTTCTTAGTTATCTTTGGTCGTTGTTATCTCTACTTGCCTTCTCAATACCTACGTTGGAGATGTTGATATTTAATTTTATAGTAGGTACATGTATTATTTTTATTTGATAATCATTATGAATAAGAAGTATTTAAGAACCCTTACATTTATAAAAAACCCGATTACGAAGCGAAAAATGATGTCACAAGTGGTATTCGAACCCACGCCTATTGGAAATCCGGCCCAATCGTGCTGCCACTTACACCACCGTGAACTAATGTAGGACATTCAAATCTCGCTTCGTATCATATTTACGTCTTTAAGGTGACGTGTGCCATCTACCCGACAACGTTTACACATTATATAGACTTAATACTTCAGTTAGTGTTGTTACTTTGCAGTTAGAATTGTATTAAACGATGACACAACCTTGTTATTCAAATTACTGAAATTTATCATTTAATATGCTTAATAATTATTTATAAAAACCCGATTACTTTTTTCGCTTCGTAATCGGGTTTTTATAAATAATTAAGCATATTAAATGCTAAATTTCAGTAATTTGAACCCTTACATTGTTCGTGGGTTCGTAAAAATCGAAAGACCTAGATCTACATAGACCCGGGCGAACTACTTTTATGCCGTCTGGTCAACGCTTACATTCCCACGAATGTTTGATGTGTAGACAGGCGGCCGGTCATAAAACTATTGCCAATTAACTTTTGCAATATGCACTATTGAAGAAATGTACATTTAACGTCGAACTCAAGTAATTGAGATAAGAGCAGGATAATAATTATATGAACAACAAGAATATACTATCTTTTTGGTATACTTAAATTATGTCAACTTTTTACACGAATTATAAATTATAAAGATTTCCTAGAAACGTACCGGTTTCGATTCCAAGACCATATCCTGTAACTCATCAGATCAATCAACCTGTCATGCCTTCTTATAAATATTCCATCCACAGTCTTTGCCGGAAGCTAGGCCACACAACCTGGCGTTGTCCGTCCTTGGAATTTATTTACTTTCAATTTTACAAATAATTTATATTATTACTAGAATATTTTTATTTTCGTGTGATGACAGGTATTTTTGGCTTATCATATACCTTAGTCGTCTTTCACGATATCCACAGGCAAGATAGGGGGTGGTGAATAGGATTCTTATTCCGTCATCACATGAATGAGAAAACCAAGTAATAATGTTTAAATAAGATTGAACTGACGGTTCAATGGCTTAAGTAGCCACTTTAAATAAAAACTCTTCTATTCTTGCATAAGACAATTCCTTGGCTAAATCACAAATAATGAATTTTAAATGCAGGTTTAATTTTGATTCAGTAATTGTAGGTCTCCGAATAGGATTCTTTCATATCATTCGCAATGTAAGATACACATATATTCCTTAATTTAACGTTAAATCTTTACAAAAAATAAAAAGAATATTTAAAAAATAATTACTTCTTTATATCTAAGATAGTTTTAATTTTTTTTTGTTGTGTAAAATTTTAATCGCAATCTATATCTCTAAATAAGGATGTTTGTATATATGGCATCGCTAAACTCAGAAACTATTTGACTGACTGCTGCGATATAACCAAAAATGAGTTTGCTAGTTTTATATTTTAAAAGCAGGATATCGTTTATATCAAAAGACTTGTGTTCGTTTAAAATAATAAAATCTAATATAACTTTAAGATATTTTTTTTTTATTTCATAATTCATTCATAACGATAATAAATGTTGGTAATGGACGATTATATAAATAATAATATGTAACTCGTTGTCTCAATTAATACATTTATAAATAGTATCACACACTCGGAAGTGCGATTACAATATGATTGTATGACGCGCGTACTCCCTTTGATTATTCACCGACAAATACTTATCGTTTTCAATTATTGTTTATTATAATCAGATACTTACATCTTGAGTTTTAATCGATTTAAAATATCAATTAGAAAACAATAAGTAGCCAGTTCTAATTTATAACTTACATTTATATGACTATCGAATCTTAGTACTATGTGTTTAGCGGCTACGAATACTATCAACCCTTACTTTGCTTGTAAAGTCGTTAAAGACGACTAAAAGCTTTATATCGACCTGGTCCAACTGCACCTGATGCCGTTTGGTCAACAATTACATTCCCAAGGAGGGTTGACGTCAGACAGGCGGCCGGTCATAAAACTATTGCCAATAACTTTTGTAATATGCATATTTATATATTACGTCGATCCCAAGTAATTGAGATAAGAGCAGGATGCTGATTTATAAATCTATCAATATCCACTGTTAGACCTAGGATCACCCAATTGTGGATAGTGCCTATACAGCACTATGTATATTAAGACAAGCTTTTAACGGGCGGTTAGTGTTATAAACCTCGCAAGTGAACAAAATCCCGAAGAGGGTCATGAAAAACTTAATTACCCAAAGATAATATAAAATATAGTATAATATTAAATATAGTCACCTGTATAGCAAATTTCTGATCCATTCAGAGGTATTTGCGGGCCGGGTCATTGTCTCCGGACAAATAATAAAAAAAAAAAAACAACAGGCAGTCATGGGGACTACCGACAGAAGTGAAAACTATTAACTTAAGACTAATTGAAATAATAATAATTTTCAAATTTTTATATAAAAATAAAAAATATTATCGAACATCTAGGAATCGGTTTATCACGCTAGTAAGATAACCTATAAACCACAATGATACTCATTTCATGACATAAAGGTTAAATATTAAAAATACAATTAAAAATAAATAATGCCATACTTTTAAATGCAAATATTGATATGAATATTGAAAATATTTGAAAATAAATTCTTTATTTTCATTATTCATTTATCTATATAAAAACACTACTCATAGCTATAGATTATACTATTAGCATTAGCATGTCGGTGACGCGAACCTATAAGTTTTTCCCCTCCAAAAACGCTCAACGCGCCTAAAGAAGTTTTCATATAGCTATAGATATACTATTAGCATTAGCATGTCGGTGACGCAAACCTATAAGTTTTTCCCCTACAAAAACGCTCAACGCGCCTAAAGAAGTTTTCACTTCGATATACTATTAGCATTAGCATGTCGGTGACGCGAACCTATAAGTTTTTTCCCTCCAAAAACGCTCAACGCGCCTAAAGAAGTTTTCACTTCAAAAAAGAAAGCCTCACAGGTGAGTACTGGTGACGTTATTGTACTCTAAGCCTGGCACCTGTTTTGAATAGACAACATCCTGCACTAATAAAGTAATCTTTGTATTACGGGGAACTTTATAAACATATATGTAATTAACAGGCACAAATTACACCCAGACTCGAGAACTATAATTTGCGAACCATTACGTCATCTGTGCAATTTTTGATATGACGTGTGCTGTAAATTTAAAAGAATAAGGAATAGTTTTATAAGTGAGATTAGAGTGAAGTAGTGACAGAAGTAGAAAAACCTTTGATGAGGTGTTATAGACACATAGAAATATGCAATTATAGAAAAAGATCGACGAAGTAAATATACAAAGCAAGTGTGAATGGGGAATATCCCCATGCTTTTGACGCACTGGAGAAAGAACTAATTAAGAGTGCCCGTAACCATAGAACAAGCATTTGTCAATTTAATATTTCAACTTAAATTAAACCAATAATCTACCACGGGATCGGAGAGCGGCTTCTGAGAACATTCTGCGGGTCAGTTTCTACAATCGGTACCCAATTACGAGTTCCATTTCCAGTTATTTTCTTATTATTTTCGCTGAATAGCCGTCAAAATCAATGTACAGAATACAATAGCCCTCATTTCTTTTTTTTTTTTAGTTAACCCTTATCATCTTTCAATCCAATCCAACCCAATAACAATACCCACATACATGTTTAAACTGACAAACAGTACCTCAGACAGTATTCAAACCATACTTACCAGTATGTTTAACTACCCACTATAAAATAATCAAACACTACACTAGGGGTGTGTCATCCTAAGGGGGGGGTGGGCAGTAATACTTTTAAAAGCGTCACCCCACTCGCCTTTGTCGGATATCTCATTGTACAGACGCGCAGAAAAGCTCCCGTGTCAACCATCCGAATGCTATTTTTCATGCGATTTTGTGTCATTTCTTGCTGACAATGTTATGTCATGAGGATTCTTTTTTTTTTTGCATCACGAAAGATATTGGTTTTTTAATGCAACAACTGTTATCGCCCATCGAAAGGTGGCGATTGCAAGAGTGTGCTCTGGTAACATTAGCGCGGTTGAGTGGTTTCGTGGCGAAAACGGGTATAAATAGCGGTTACAGACGCGTAGACAGGATTCTGTTGTGATATATAATCTGTGGTAGAAAGCCTGTTAATAAGTTATGTACAGTTATAGAGGTTTAGGTGTATATCTATGTCAGTTATTTGGTGTTACTCTTTCACAACCCATTAAGAATAAATTTTTGTATCATAGGGGACTATACATTTATGTATCCATACAAATAACACCCAGACTCGGAAAAATCATTGTGGATCGCACAAAATGAAGATCTGCTTGGGGATCGAACTCGCTACATTTGGTGCGGGAGATCGGTAATTAGATTGCTATATATTCTGTGTAATTAATCAGAATGGTGCTTAACAACATTCCAAGTGCTTAAGTAAAAGTGTGAAGAATACTATTTGTAGCTATTACCCAATACTTTCCCGTGGAAATCGTAAAAACCAGCAGCGGTGATTTCCTAGGAAACTTATAATAACGATCAATAACCCACCTGCCTAGTTGAATCGTTATAGCACTGTCTTTCTTTGAGAGTAAGTCTATGTTCGCTATGGACATTTATATGCTTATAGATAGATGATGGTTGGTAAGTGATAAGAAAACGGAGGGGTCTTCAAAAATACCAAGTTAGAACAAAATTTTGTCCTTACCGCATTCATTAGTGATCACTGATGGGAAAGAATAAAGTTTATAAAAAATAGGTCACATTTTATGCGTACGTTCTCTAATGGTGTGATGTCATATGCCATTTTTTACTATATGATAAGAATCAAAAACCACCCAATAGAACACTGCAGATGAGCATATTACGACATTTCCGTCAAGGGTAGTGCCACACTCTCGCAGAAGATCGACATCTGCGTAATGGCAATGTGCTATTGCGCTTCGTTCGGTGAGCGAGAGAGCCGGAAGCCCAACTGGGTGGGTTTGGGTTCTGTATTGGTAGGCAGCGGCCTAGCTATACCCTTCGTATTGCAAAGGTCCATGGGCGGCAGTAACACTTAACATCAGTTGAGCTGCTTGCTCGTTTGTCATAACAAACAATAAAAAAAACTATTTTGCTAAAACTTAACACACGCGTGACTTTAATATTTCTATTAACACTAATAATATCCATAATGCATCAATCATAGTTTTTGTTGTCTCAACAGGTGTCATGACCACAGCCATTATTACAATATTTTGCTAATATGCATAGATACTATTGCTAATACTTCTATTTGCAGCGTTTATGTACATAGAATATAATAATTCTCGAAAAACAGGCAATGATACAAAAATATTTTTTCTGATTGTGTTCAAACAAACTCTTTAGCTCATCATATGGATGGCGTTAATATAATAATAATTGTATTCATATTGATCTATTTAAGTGGACATAATAATAACCTTACTATACAACTAAATACGCTAATCACTAGACGACCAAGTACGCTATTTCACAATAACAAAGGAGATGCATATATTTTCAATAGGATCTCGCTTCGTATTCAAGTCCCACCGGATGGTAATTGCCTAGAAAGTCCTATTTCCAACCACCCTCCCCCCATCTACACTGTATCACCCGATGAGGGTGGCACTCACCCCAGTCTGGTCCAGATTTTAGATCTGAAGCTAATCTCGTTTCAAATAGAGCGAGTGAATATGCAGGTGATATATGCGTTTTAAATATTTGAATGATTTTTTAAGCATTTGTCAATTTTATGCACTTTTTTATTGATATCTATGTTTTTTATTGAGTAGTAAAAACGAACTTTCCTTGTAAATATAGCTTTAAAAATATAATCCACCATTTTCTATCTTGCCAATGGCTGTCGTAAAACACGACTAAGGGATTAAAAATACATTATAACATATCGCTTGCCCAGAAGAATAGTGTCACAACTAAAAATTACAATTTTCATTATATTCCAATTTTTGATGGTGGAATGGTGTTAATATTATAAGTTCACCAACTCTTCATCGTCATTCTTAAGGATATTATGCTGACGTTCGTGCATTTGGAATCGCTGCTGAACCGAGCTGAAAAAAAGGAAATACTTATTTTGACCTTCCTGACAAATTTTGCTATTTTGAATTGTGACACTATTCTTCTGAGCAAGCGATATGTACAAGAGAAGGAAAACTCGAAATAAAACCCAATGCGTAGCACCAGTGCTAGGCCAATTTTACATCTATTGTGAAGTGGCTTCAACCCAGTATTGGGATGTATATGAGCTGAGATGATGAAACCCAGATTTTGTTACGAATTTTTTCTTCACTGATCATCAGTCAGCAAGCGATAATTAGTAATTTATACCGAAGACAAAGATCGGTTACCAATGCCTCGTCCGCACGGTGGTGACGGGAATGTGCAGGGCAGTTTATGAAGTCGCTCGCCGTACCAGATGGATCCGGGGAGAAAAGGCCATAACCTGCCACCAAAAAAACAATAAAACAGTACACTTCTCACTGCCCGTAAAAATAGCAGCAGTTTTAATATTTTCTTATATTTAGACGAGTACTACGTAATTGAAATAAAACTTTTTGTTCAAAGAGGACCTTTCGTTATGAATATTATAAAGTGTTCGCTATATCAGGTCAGCAAAAACAAAATTAAAATGCCATGAAATCAATAAGATTATAATTTTATTTCAAATGATAATTTCTCAACGTTATAATCAGATCATTTAACATAACAAGATTTTTTTTTATCATTTCGAACCGGTAGTTTTAGAGATAAGAGCGTTCAAATAAACAAAATTTCTCATGCTTTATTATAGTTTCTATTGATCGGAGAATCACGATTACAAATATTAGCATTACAAAATCGAAATTCCAATCGAATAAAAATATCATATAGAGTTTTCACACATCAAAGTTTAAATTTTCTTTTAAAGGTCAACTATTCTTAATATTGCTTGTATCGTACTAATAAATAAAATGAATGGTGTTATTATGAATATGATCAATATAGGAAGGTCGTATTGCTAAAGTCATATCAGAAAATCGTTAGAACACTTTACGTCATTGACCTGCACTTATCTCAATTACTTGATGTCAATATGTATTGTCCAAAGCATTGTCCTGCATGGGAAGCGACCTCGCGAGACTTGGCATGATAAGAAAATCATGGGCCGACCACTGTCACGTCAAGTCACTCTGCTCCGGTGGTCAGCCCAACGACGAAGGCGACGTCACGGGTGGGTTACGGGTGTGCGTGCTTACGCCAGTCTGTCGCCCCGGACGGAGTGATGCGAGGGGAGCGCCGACCGTAACCCACCCAAAAAAAAAAATGAAAAGAAAATTATAATTTACATGGATTTTTTTTTATTGCTTATGTTGGCAAATGAGTAAGCAGCACACCTGATAGTAAGTGTCACTGCTGCCCATATACCTTTGCTATACCACGGGTATTTAGATAGGACCCAGTTGGTCTGTGTGGGATTTCGAATTTCAAATCCACAACATATGAACGGAGTTTGTGAGAAAAGGAGCTTAAGGTCGCTTAAGATCTTTTTCTGACTGGACCGATCTCGTTGTCACGCGTATACACTTTGAAATGAAAAATCATCATTCTCCTGCTCTTATCCAAATTGTTTGGGGTCGACACAATATGTACTCTTTTTCCATCGTACATATTGCATAAGTTTTGGCAATAGTTATATGATTCACTTAAGGTCAACGCTCCTTGGAAATACCTTGAATTTGTCCAGGTTGATTTATATCAACCTGGGCTTATGCTCTTAGTTGTCTTTTACAATGCCCACGAGTAAGGTAAGGGTTGGTAGTATTCGCAGCCGCTACCACACAGCATTACTTCATTACTTGATATAATATGATTTTTTTTTAATCTGAGATTAAGCGGATGACTTAGTTTAGACGGTTAAAGTTCTACAAGCGCCAATAATACTTATCATCAGGCGTGCTGCTGGTTCGTTTAGCATCATAAACAATAAAATTACGAACCTTTGTCCTTGTGGTTACTGTCTAACGATGTAATCTGTCACCATTTTCCACAAAATTCCTAGTGAAAATCGCTGAAAGAAAAATAAAACTCAAACAGTTTTGTACATTTGTCGAACGTCGTTTTTTTATTTATATTTAATGACGTTTATGGTTTAAGTTGTCGACACATCCAGACGATTTTCGTCTTGTGGTAAGACTGGGTACGCGGATGAAGCCGCGATTTACAGCTAGTTTCTATATAAATTTAATGTCGTAAGCCTTAAGTGTGATCAAATAAGGATTTAAATACTTACATCACAACAGATCGGAAGCGGTTATCTTAATTAGTTTTACTAATAAACGTCATTAAATTAATTAATTACAGCAGCGACGTGATCAAGCTGTTTTGCATATTTTCGTACGTTATCACTAATCAATAAATAATTAATAAATCTAATGATTATATCAGTTTACATGAGAACTCAATTAAAACCCTCCCTATTATCAATAACCACTTCTGCGGGATAAACCCTATACCATTCCTAATAACCCTTAAACGAGCGTCCAATTTCACACCGACTGTTACTAAAATGAAAAATATTAAATCCAATTTACAAACTTACCCTTCAACTAACCCCACGATTATCCATACGTAAAAAAAAAACATGAATTATGACTATTATAACCTCTCAAACACTATTGTGCGGGTATTAATCGCCAATTCGTTATAAATACGCCAGTGCACCACCCCGGCTATTTGCGAGGACGAGAAAAAAAAAACATGAATATGATTTTATGGCAAGTTAAATATATTTAAGGGGGATTAAGTTATGAGTAATATTTCTATTTGTAAAGGGTCCATTTAACGAGCTATTTGACGCCTTTTTGGTATCGCGTGCGGTTCGCGGGGTACCAATTCACTTTGATAACCTGTAATTATGATCCATCTTGCCACTATAGAGGTTTCACATTTTTATTTAATATGTTTGTATTCATGACAGGTGAATTATAACCAGCGGTTGTATGATTAAATGTTTCCTCACTGCTTTTTGATGTGATAATTTTATGCAAACAAGTAATTTGATACAACCAAGGTGCTGGTACCTATAACTATTCAGTTAAATTATTCTTTTTTTTTTTTTTGGTGGCAAACGAGCAAGTAGCACATCTGTTGGTAGGTGTCACTACCGCTCATGGACCTTTGCAATACCAAAGGTTATAGCTAGGCCGCTGCCTACCAATAAAAACCCAAACCCACCCAGTTGGGCTTCCGGCTCTCTCGCTCACCGAACGAAGCGCAATAGCACATTGCCATTACTCAGGCGCCGATATTCTGTGAGAGTGTGGTACTACCCTGGACGGACCGGCCCGCGGCTGTAGACAGAAAAATCGTATACAGCATGGTCCTACCACTAAAAATCATTCATAAGTTATGATTGGAGCTTTAAGATTGGTGTATAAGTTTCCAAACTACTTTCAAGTGCCTGTTGTAGCTCTGATAGTTTTAGCTGGCAATACAATACAATAGCTCTTTATTGTACACCATTTCTAAATACATTACAAAATACATACATACATACATATCATCACGCCATATCCCTTGCAGGGTAGACAGAGAGAACAGAGTGCCAGAGAATTCTATATCTGCATACTTCACTCGCTTCCTCAACATTCATAATTCTCTTCATACACGCTCGCCGGTTTCGGAGACTCTTGACTCCACCTTCCTTCAGTACATGACCGATCTGGTCTAGGTAGGTTAGTCACGGTCTCCCTCGGTACCTACATCCTTCCACTTTCGCATTACGAAATAAAATGTGATAATATAACTTGGTTACAATTAGGCGGTCTTATAGTGCTATTTCTTCCAAATAACCTTAGGACGGATTGTCTTTTTTAGACAGCAAGGGTACTTGAGGTGTACTAAACAAATAGAAGAGGAAAAAAGGAAAAATAAACAGAAGAAATTAGTTAATAATACACATAGATATATTACTATTAGCTTATTCCCGTATGGTGACGGAGTAAGAATGTATAGTAAAACATCACATGATATGGGATCATGCCCGTGGATGATCGTATGAAACGACTAAGGGATATAAAAACGCATATAACATTTATGCAAGAGAAGGAAAACTCCAAACAAAACTATGCTAACACGTCTAATCAGCGTGGTGTAATGGGTTATTTGCCGTTCCATTACGGAGGAGGCTCGAGCCCAACAGTGGGACATATATGAGCTGAGGTGATGATGATGAAATGTATGCTTACTCCGTCACTAGATAAAATTTCTTTTTACAACGCTTTGCATAGAAATTACCCGTGTGTCTCCCGAGCGCTATAACCTCATTTAAAAAGGGACATCCCTTTTTAAATGAGGTTTAAGAACAACACTTTCTTCACGGTAGGCAGCGGCCTTGTTATGCCTCGTTATTGTAAAGATCCATCATGTATGCCGCATCGTTTGCCACCATCACCATTAAAAAGATATTATAATAATCACGCGTGAATATCAGTTTTTTTTTTTAAATGGAGTATAAATATCAATTTTATAGTGTTAAACTTCAACAACTTCTTTCACAACTTCTCGGTAGCCACCACCTCAGCCAGAAGGCACGTGTAGCAATACATAACGCAGTGCTTGTCCCAACATTACTGTATGGAAGCGAGAGTTGGGTATGCAGAAAAGAGTATGATAGTAAAATTAATGCGGTCGAAATGCGATCTCTGCGGAAAATCTGTGGAGTTAGGCTGACCGACTGCATTCGTAACGACGACGTAAGGGAGCGAGTAGGTATGAAAGAGAGTATTGGTGTTAAGATGCGAAAGGGAATGCTCCGATGGTTCGGACATGTGGAAAGAATGCCGAACGAACGTCTGGTTAAGAAGATATACAATGCGAAAGTGGAAGGATGTAGGTACCGAGGGAGACCGAGACTAACCTACCTAGACCAGATCGGTCATGTACTGAAGGAAGGTGGAGTCAAGAGTCTCCGAAACCGGCGAGCGTGTATGAAGAGAATTATGAATGTTGAGGAAGCGAGTGAAGTATGCAGAGATAGAGTTCTCTGGCACTCTGTTCTCTCTGCCTACCCTGCAAGGGATATGGCGTGATGATATGTATGTATGTTATAGTGTTAATTTTGGTTTGATTATAGATACTGTGAAGTATTCTAAACGTAGAGCTAACATGTTCAAATCAAAATGTGTAAAATACTTAAAAGAGCACTTTTATTCATCATCATCATCATCATCATTCTCCTACTCTTATCCCAATTACTTAGGATCGATACATGTGCTCCTCTTTCATATTACATATTGTAAAAGTTATTGGCAATAGTTTTATGACCGGCCGCCTGCTAGACGTCAATCTTGGGAATGTAATTGTTGACCAAACGGCATCAGATTAAGGTGGCCCACGTTATAAGGCTCTTAGTCGTCTTTTATGACATTCACGAGCAAAGTAAGTTAGTATTCGTAGTAGCTAGCACACACCTTAGTACTTTTATTCATATCATAAGTAATTTTAGTAAATTACTACGCCATAATAGTCAAGGATATGTTAATGCGAATTTTTATTTGTAAACCGGAATAAACAAACTAATGTTTTAAAACTCAAACTTACCTATACGAGGCTGAATGTTATCATAATTAATTAGCATAGACATAAAACTTTAACAATAAAATGGACATCGTACTTCCACATTTTCAAGAACAATTTAAATTTTTTTAACATTAAAAACGTAATGAAATCTTATATTACAATACATAATTAAGTAATATACATGGACCATTAACTTGTTGGTGATAATAATTTTAACATATTTTGTTTTTCACAAGAATCAGTTTACATTGTGTACGATGATATTCGATGCTAAACTTTTATTCATATTTATATATATATGCATATTTAATATACTGCGTATTATTTTTCTAAAATGTTTTTAATGTAATTTTTATACTTAATATTTGTAGATGTCCTTGACGGCCCTTGATTTTAATCATATACCACGTAAGACGTAATTATATATATATATATATATATATATATATATATATATATATATATATATATATATATATATATATATATATATATATATATATATATATATATATATATATATATACTGATAGATGACCGCGGCTTTGCCCGTGAAAAAAATGACTTACAATATAACATTACCACTAAATCATCCTAACACATTTTCGGAGAAAAAGTATCCTATGTTATATAATCCAGGTAATGATTTATCTATATATCAATTTTCATCCAAATCTGTTCAACGCTTTAGGCGTGATTGAGTAACAAATATGTATACAAACATTCAAATATTCAAAGTCTTCACACATCTATAATATTATGATAATAGGATTTTCCATGTGAACACAGAGTAAGAGTACAATTGACTCCCCTCCCATCATACCAACGACTGCCGTAAAAGACGACTAAGGGACATAATATACTCGTACATAAAACATCTATGCAAGAGAAGGAAAGCCCGTCTAAACCATGCATAGCAGATCAATTTCCCTTTCATTGTGAAAGTAGATTCCAGATATGAACTCAAATGAGATCGTATATGTACATACTCCAACAGACGAGATTCTATACAAATTAAATAAGGTACCTATAAAATTGATTATAGTGCCATCTACCGGTTCGAATTTATATCACCTGAACACACAAAAATACCAAAATCAGATCCAGCATTTAGGTGGTGTACATGGAGTACACATTCACACGTGGAGGCCAATTATGTACCTAAATAATTACATATATATAAGAATAATTTTAAGAGCAACACTTTAAGGAATAATAAATGTTGGTGTATTTATAAATAACACAGGCACACAAAAAAAAAGTTCTCTGTACTTTTGACGAGACCCATATATTTTTATGTTTTTTTGACCCGCTGAATCCGAATATGAGGTCCATTTAACCCGTACACCCTCAAAATTTCATTATGATTTACCTAGCTCTATATTTTTTTTTATCACAATATCTGGATTTTGACTATTTTTCACAATTTCTGAGGGTTTTTTTGAAATTTACTTACACTTTAAACGGCTAATGGTCCAAATACACTTTAGATAAGTAGTTAGCGGATCAAAATACATAAAAATCATGCTTGGTTTAGATCAAAAAAAATTTTTACATCACCGAAAACGCCGATTTTCGTCATTTTTTTCGGTTTTTTAAAGATTTCTCGAAATTTTGAGGGTGTACGGGTTAAATGGACCTCATATTCGGATTCAGCGGGTCAAAATACATAAAAATATAGGGGTCTCCTCAAAAGTACAGAGAACTTCTTTTTTTTGTGTGCCGGTGTAATCCTTACTAACACGCCGAAACTACTGAACCGATTTAAATGGAATTTGGTACACAGATAGTCTAGAGCCTGATAAAGGCTACTTTTTAATGCAAAAGAGCAACCCTCTAAAGGCGGATGAAAAGTTGTAAGGAAGTATCGTCATTTTTAAAGCCAGAAGCTTGAAACTTATTTTTAGGCTATTTATAAATAAATATGACATTAAAGTTTTGTAAAAAATTTACCCTTATGGGTTAAAATAAAAATAGGGGATGAAAAACTTTAGGCAAGTTATCCTTTACGCGGGCGAAGCCGCGGGCAGAAGCTAGTTTTCTATAAACGGGGACATAAATTACATCCAAACTCGTTATAATTATTTGTGGATCGCATAAAGACTGACTGGGGATTGAATTCATGACAATCACAAGATCGACCACTCGGCTATCTATACTTTTAAATATATACCCACTATATTAATTATGTACTCTGTATAAGCTTTACTTATATTACTTTTCATCGAAACCGAAATCAAAGGCATATAGTCCCTGGAGACATTCGACTGGCCTAATATGTTCTTTGGACAAAGCGGATTATTGCCGATGTTGTCATATCTCAGACCTATTAACATAAATAATATGGTGACGTGTTCCCTTGTTTTGGTTTTTTTGTACTAGTATATATTTATTTTTTTCTTTCTTTGCACACTGTGTGGGCTATTAGATAATATTATTTGATGTTAGCTCGTGTTCTGAGAAACTGTGATTGAAATAGCGTTTACTTTATATAATTATTTGCTGTCATACAAAATATGATGTCATTTCATTCTCAAGTAGGTACTATTGATCTAAATGATAATCGTGCGGTTTGTTTTAACTATACTGTGACATAAATATTTTCCCATTTGAGTGAAATTACAGAAGCGATTACCGTCTGTAGTTTGCATACAATGTAATCAATTCAGCAAACAAGCCCAGTTAAATATGAATAAAAAATTCTAAGCATGCAATATTGTCAGTGAAAGAATATGAAGTCGCTATTACCTTGGCGACACTTGTTAAACAAGCGTAGTATTCCCACAAAACGTAGGTTTACCGTTAATACTTTAAGTGCATTGTTTGAGTAATTGCTCGCCCTGCGAAATAACCTAATGGGTGTTCTTACAGCTTAGTAGAAAAAAAAAATCGATTCACCCATATTTGTTGTTAATTATAGTCGGTTGAGCCGTCTTTCCGCTTCTGCTGGTTCGAATACGATTTCAGACCCTCCCTGGTCCAATTACAGAGTTCTCAAAAGTCCTCCCCCCCCCTCTTCGGCCTCCCCTCTCATTTTTAGATCGAGCCTCGTTTTAATGACCTCTCGAGCTCCCGATGTTCATTTGTCGCGAGGGTTTTGCGTACGATTATTTCACTTTTCTTTTTTTGTTTAGTAACGATCAGTGAAGCACTGCCTGTACTTGAGAGCTTAGAAAATATTTTAATATATTACAGTTGAATTTGTCGTGAAATCTAAGAGGAAAAATAGGAGCCAGGATTTATATTCTAAGTGTTATGGTAATATGTTACCACTACATCATATCTTGTGAATAAAGATAATGCCAGTAGCAGATAACAGCAAAGCGAGAGAAGAATCAGAAATAAAACTTTGAGTCGAAAATTTTGGATAGCATTAGAGCCCGTTTTAACCACTTTTTACTGCGAAATCTGAATAAAAAATTGGTTAAAATTACTAATGCTATAATACAATTTATATAAAAAAATCTGTAATTGCCATAACTGGATATTAAATACATTATTTTGTATCATGCATGCTGAAAAGCATTTGAAAGGTCAGATCACCAAAAAAACAACAAACAAAAATGGACGTCGATAGACTGATAGAGCCATTGTTGGAATTATCCTCGTCCTCCTTATCCGAATACCAGGTTTATGATATCGGCGGAAGTTATTTTTATTTTTCTTCTGTTAGTATTTTCTTTTAATATCGGACTCCTCTATTAGTCAATTATAACATACTGGAGAAATACGTAGACCATAATAGAGTTTTTTTTATTTCTCAAGCCATATACGAGTACATCCGTCCCATTGGAACGACAAGTAGCCTACTGTACAACGCTGGCTTAAATTTTGATTTTGGTTTTTCTTATTCTTTCAGTGGTGTTCTGTCTATCAGTTTACTTAGAGTTTTTAAAATAATGTGATTTTTCTTTTCATATAATAGAAATCCAAATAAATACGCTATTCACATAACATATACCCATTAAAAACCGTTTAAAAATCATATAAAGACAAAAAAAGCTATGTATTAAAATTAGTTTCGAAAATACAAATTGACAACTCTATAAAAGTTCTACGTGTAATTGTTTCGAAACTAGCACCCCATATTAAAAAACGGTGTCCCCATCGAATGTCCCATAGTAATCGCGGACGAGAGGGTTCCTTTTGTCCTATGTTTGGAATCCAGTAATTTTCTATGATTCTGCAGTTTGGCCTGTTTGCTTTAATTGTAGAGGGTTGATATTAATTCAGAATTACTCCCTTTGCAGCCCTTTGTGAACGATTTTTAATCTTCGCTAATATACACATTGATTGTACTATCGTTTAGTTGATTTTGTCTTACTATTTTTACATATATAGCCTCACGCCTGTCTCCTAGAGAGGTAGGTAGATCTTACAAATTACCATAAACCTATATCGCTTCATTCACACTCATTACAGTCTTCATGCATGCTCTACGGTTACGCGTCTCTTAATGTAAACTTTTATTATTTATTGTTATTACGGAGTAATATCTATGTCATATGGTATCAGAGTTCTTATGCGATATAAATATACATACATATTCTTAACTCAACTGGGCACGTTTTCTGCGAATGTTTACGGCAAATACGTCTGCTATTTGACATAATGTTCACAGATAATCCGCCAAGTCATGTTAAGGCCTTATTTGATCGCAGCGAATTATTACAATAAGAATATAATGAATGCAAACTGCCAGAGGGTCAAGAATGATGGACTAGCTTGGATCGGATGCAAACTGCCAGAGGGTCAAGAATGATGGACTAGCTTGGATCGGGTGTCTGGCATAACTCTTTCGCCCGCCCATCAGAGTCATCATCATCATCATCCATCCCACCCACTTTTATCTCACTGTTGGGCTCGGGCCTCCTCCGTAATGGGAGGGAAATTGAACTACTTTACCGCGCTGGTCAGACGTGTTGGTATAGGGTTTTATATTGAGTTTACCTTCTCTTGCACAGATGCCATATGCGTATTATATCCCTTAATCGTCTTTTACGATAACCACGGGTAAGATAGGGGTTGCTGAAATTTTTACTCCGTCACCACACGGTAAGTGGTATCCATAAAAGATTTCCAACTAAATCCCCGAGCCGAGGTCCGTACCCCACAGGGGGTGCCCTCGGGAACGGTCGCTTACTCACCCACAGTCCAGGTAAAGTTGTCATAGCCATCTGAGGCTAACAACTAAGACACACAAAAAAAAAAAAAAATCTTTTTCATTTATCAGTGTTAAATATGAACCTTTAATCTTCCCACAACGAGCAATTAATAATTTTTCAATAACTTTCAAGTGCCGGAATATAAATCGTTATTATTTTTATTTAGCCAACAAAATTCTCAAAAATGGCACATAATCTGAAATCGAATTCGTTGAATGGTGGTGTAGTCTCTCCGTTCCAAAACTGACACTGAATCATGGTGATTAAACGAATGAAAGAAATATAAATATGGCACCACAAAAACATATTTTATTATTTGAACATTGATTCAACATATAGATACTCGTTTACAGATAATAAAAATATTAGATGTATCAGCAAAATGTGATGGTTGTAAATAAGAAAAAAACACTATTAATTGATTACAAAGCAAACATTTCACTCTTGACACGAGACGGGCAAACAGAAACGGATGAAATCCACTGCAAACACTGATCTTCATACACAAACAAGAGTATATTGTGAACTGTCCATACAGCAACTTCCCAGGCAAAACGACCTAGAATTTTCATGCAAACACCAAAAATCTACTCTATATGGAACAAAATTAGGGTGAATACAGCAATTCACATCCGCGTCGTGCGTCGACGAATTTTTAAAACGACATTTTAGAACACGACTCGACGACATGTGTCATCACATCATGTCAATGCAGGGATTATGATAACCATCGTACGGATGCCATCTACCATGGGGAATCTCCCTTTGCGATCTCTAGAACAAATCTACTATTAAAGCGTCTAACCTGCTGTGATTTGACAAAACGATATCAACTTTAATACTAAGTATTAAAGTTTATATTATAATGTATTGTAAATTAAAATGCGTAAGGGTGATCCTGAAAAGACAATTTAACCCTAAAAAATGGTGCATGGACATTAATCCGTATGTAATATCAGAAATTTGTCAACGGTTCGTCGGGCGGGCATGCGCCCATCTGTCAGTCAATACGCAATTCGATTTAGAGCTATTAGAGAGGATATGTATTACGGCACTTGATTGGATGAATTAAACAATAGAATCATGAAAGTGGCCACATGTGACGTGAGTAGCTGCTTAAGCAGCTTTGTCGTTAGCATAATTTTTATATGGAGTTTTTTGCACGACAATTTGTCTCGAATTGAGAATGTTTATTCGGTCTACATCACTCACTAAGTTATAATTGGCATAAAAACAAATCTTATTTTTATAATTTCTTATTTTTATTTAAAATAGATTTCGAAAACGTGAAATCCAATCCTCGAATTAGATTTAAAATTCGATGTACGCTGTATTATGACTTTCACTAGGTTATTGTTACTACAATTAATAATACATAAGCATTTCAACCCTTTTTTCTTGAAGACGCAGGTTGCACCATAGCCTGCAATAAAAAAAGATGGCAGGTTTTAATTCTTGATAATTGAAATAATTCTTAATAATAGTCCCGCGAATGAAATTATTCCCTTGTGACGACGTGATAAGAACATAATAGTCATCTTTACTTGCCCGTGAGAGTTGCACAATTGGGCAAAGTGTCTCATTAGGAGAGGGCAGCAGTTCTCTCCGGCCAACCTGCCTGCCAAGCATGGCGATCATGGTACTATTCCCTCATTTGTGAGGGCGGCCAACATCCAGCAGTGGACGACGAAAGGCGGAATATGTTTCATTATCAAATTCCCAGTATTAAATACATCACAATTAATCACGGTCATTTAAATTACTGAAAATTTAGCATTTAATATGTTTTATTATTTATAAAACCCGATTACGAAGCGAAAAATTATGTCACAAGTGGGATTCGAACCCGCGCATCATTTTTCGTTTCCTAATCGGGTTTTATAAATAATAAAGCATATTAAATGCTAAATTTTCAGTAATTTAAATAACTAGGTTGTGTTATCGTTTAATACAATTCTAACTGCAAAGTTTGAAGTATTAAGCCTATAACAATGTGTAATCATTGTCGGTTAGATAGCACACCGTCACCTTAAGACATAAATATGATACAAAACGAAATTTGCATGTCCTACAATAAGTCACGGTGGTGTAGTGGCAGCACGATTGGGCCGGAATCCCAATAGGCGCGGGTTCGAATCCCGCTTATGACATCATTTTTCGCTACGTAATCGTGTTTTATAAATAGATCACGGTCAATTTTTTATTTAAAAGACACCATCCTACACTAAGGAAATAATCCTTGTATTAAGGGGGACTTTACATATAATTAACGCAGATTTAGATTGCACAAAGTTTTGTCCTGCGCAGGAATCGTATTCACGGCACTGGTACGGAAAACCTGTATTTTAAACAATCTGTACAGTTAAATTATTTTTGTATTTGCCAATTGTGAATACTATTCTTATAGTTACCCTTATCAAGTCAATAATAACACCCTAAATATGAAACGCTTAATAAAATCCGCATATACCTTTTCATTGAAGCGGTAATATATTGCCCTTTTTGACGTCTTATTCAGAAAACTCAGCGATGTGACATTAACAATCGAGGGTAGAAGCGTGTATAATAAAAAATGTATTTTGATAGACAACGGCACGCGTCTGCCGTCTTCAGGTGGACTGTAACTGGGTATGCCACCCTTATTTGTGAATATTTTGGTAATACGGGGTTATGTTGTGTTGAATTGTAAATATGTATGTTAATAATTTAAATTATTTTGATACAAAAATACATGTATATGGCTTCTTAACACGACATACGAAGACATAGCGTCTTAATCTGTATAAGTAGGTAGTTTTTTTTTGTGAATTAGGACTGTTGTAGTCAAATCCCTAAATCGTATTATTTATCTACTAATCTCTCTGAAGTGGCAGGAATACACTGTTGGAAGTTTTCTGCTGTCATGTGTCTTTTTAAGATTTGCACAGAACAGCGTCTGTTGTCTCAGTTACTAGTTATATAAAACAGCTATTCAGTAGCGACAATCTTAATATTATAAATCACCAACATCATCACAGCCCATAAATGTCCCACTGTTGGAATCGGGCCTCCTCCGCAGTGGGAGGGAAATTAACCTACTATACCGCGCTGGTCAGACGTGTTAGTATAGGGTTTTGTTTCGAGTTTTCCATCTCTCGCATAGATGTTATATGCGTTTTATATCCCTTAGTCGTCTCGTACGATCACCCACGGGTAAGATATGGGGTAGTGAATAGTATTCTACTCCCTCACCATACGGAGAATATTATAAATATGAATATATTATTTATTTCTATTGCCTGCCTTATATACTCTATACTATACTCAACTAACCATCATAAGAAATTTACAAAAAATTTTAAAAACACCCGTTACAGATGATCCTTATAAGATGGTCCAGTATAATCTGCGAGTGACACCGTAAAAATAGTGCTCAATAAAAAATAATCTCCCTATTAAGGTGTATACCCATTGCGACGTTGGCAGTCGCGTGCCTGTGACGGGCGCGATGTCCGTAAACACATTGGACCGGTGCGCCGTGTCGCCCCTGTCACTATTTATTAGACTCGTCATATCCCACACAGATTATTCCGTCGTTTGAAATAAATATAAGTACTAGTTTTTATAGTGTTATAATAATAACATTCGTGCATTTTTCTCTAAATGTATCACCCTGAGATTTCTTTGAGTTTATTATATCTATTGTTTTAGTTCATTATATTTGAAATACCCAGTGAAAATATTGCTGTGTGGTAGCGGCTACGAATACTACCTAACCTTACTGCTTGTGGATGTCGTAAAAGACGACTAAGAGCCTTATATCGACCTGGGCCAACACTACCTAATGCCATTTGGTCAGCAATTGCATTCCCAAGGAGGGTTGATGACAGGCAGGCGGCCGTTCATAAAACTATTGCCAATAACCTTTGCAATATGTAGGAAGAGGGGTACATATTGCGTCGACCCCAAGTAATTGAGACAATAGCAGGAGAATGATAATGATATGAAATACCCTGTGAAATGCGTGTGGTGAAAGAGTAAGAATACAATTCCAAATACAAACCAACCCCTATCTTGCTCGTGAGTATCATAAAAGACGTCTAGGGATACGTTATGCATTGACCACCGAAGTATAAATCGGGTCCCGGTGGCCCGCTCGCACGGCGAAGTGAGACGAGTTTTACGGTGGGTCTATGGGGTCACGCGTCGCCTTTCCGTCACCCCGGACCGATCTGGCGGGGTGAGACGCATCCATAGTCCACCAAAAAAAAAAGGGGGATACGTTATGCATTTAAAATCTATACAAGAGACGGTTAACTCAATTGAATATCAACCTGTCTGACCAGCGTGGTGCTATAGGTCAATTTTACTCGGACCACCGAAGTCAAAAATCGGGTACCGGTGGTCCGCTCGCACGGCAAAGAGAGACGAGTTTTACGGTGGGTCTGTGGGGGTCACGCGCCGTCTTTCCGTCACCCCGGATCGATTCAGCGGGGCGAGACGTATCCATAGCCCACCAAAAAAAAAAAAGACCATGCACGGTACCAGCTGTAGGACGTATAAAAATTGAGATGATAAAGATAATAACGAATATATGAAATAAATAGTATATTTTTAATTTTTCATTCTTTACAAGGACACAAACAAGTCATGTTTGATTCTCCTCTAATGAGAACAAAATTGTGTATGTAAATACTATGCTGTTTTGGTGTCGATTTTCGATAGAATTGTTGAGCGGTGCACATGAAAATGGTCCCGTAACTTCGCCATTTTCGACAGAGGTTTATTGGTTTTTAGCTTACTGATAGAATGAATGATATACGGTCCGTACTGAGACCGTCGTACCTCACTTTCTTCCCTGAAAGAGTGTATGAAAAAGTGAATTGGCCCACGCGATAAATAAAATATTTGTCATCGAGAGAGTATACGTGTTTTCTCACCGACCTATCTATGATTTTATAATATAGATTTTGGATACCCAATGTTTCCAAAATTTTAATTACCCGGTACATTTATTTTATTGTATTTATTATTTAATTTATCATTCTCTTTCTGTTATCCCAAATTCCCAATTACTTGGGGTCGATACAATATGTACTCTTGTTTCATAGTACATATTGTAAAAGTTATTGGCAATAGTTTTATGACCGGCCGCCTGCCAGACGTCAACCCTCCTTGGGTATGTAATTGTTGACCAAACGGCATCAGATAGAGTTGGTCCAGGTCGTTATAAGGCTCTTAGTCGTCTATTACGACATCCACGAGCAAAGTAAGAGTTGGTAGTATTTGAAGCCCCTACCACACAGCTGATTATGTACTTATTATTTAATTACGTAGTGAAATATAAAATATGACCGAAAATCATTTTAATATTCTTTCTTTATAGGATACTTGCATCAAAAAATTAATCATTGATCTATTGTGTCTTCTATCGAGACTTATTAGACTCGATTCTCATACGGTAGTAGGTTCTATACAACTTTTTGGTCTCTTCTATTCAACATCAAAAGTCTTCACAATATTTCATTATACCTAACTCTTATACAGGTGGATGGAGAACAAAATACACAGCAAAAATATTTTTTTATTACTGTACTCAAACATTTACGAACCGTATTGCAAATGTAAAGAAAATTGTTATTTTACAAAGTTTTAATTTCTTTGAATTATAAATATCATTAAAGACTTAATTTAATTATAGTATGTAACTACATTTATAATTATTTACATTAACAGTCAATACACGAGTTTCCTGTATGGAAACTAAATTAAATTATCGATACAAATGTTGAAATGGCGGACGCATAACAAATAAGGCACTAAGAAATGTGAAAGAAAAAACTAAATGTTGTAATGTAAACGCATTCTTTCGTCCCCCTTCTAATTACTATAAATACTTAAATGCAAGAAAGAATTTCGTTCATGGGTTATTTAGTCAGGCGTGCAAACCTTCCTATAGGGACAAAAAAGGTCGTTTATACGTACTCACTTATGCTAGCGACTTCGTTCTGCGTATAATTGTCCGAATATCTAGTTTTGGGTTTGCATATCCACGAATAGAAGGACCTATATGGGTCGATTATAATGTGATCGCATCCTAAGCAAGAGAGGAAGTGAAGTCAGTCTTGCACAACGTCTAGGCGGAACAGTTTTGTACAAAACGCGCGTCCGCTTAGCCAAAACTAGACTTTCGTTGATAGAATATTAAATATTTCCGATTCTAACATATTCGTATCTATTTATTTTTTCTCAATAGGATTATTTCAACTGTGTGGTCTTTAATTCCATAATTTATAGATTTATATGCGCTTCGAATCGCCATTTAACGTGCGATTAAGTTAAGTATACCTATTTAATTCATCAAGTTTATTTTGGATTAACATTTGACATTTACCGATGATAATTCAATGGGAATTTAATAGACTGTTTCGTTGATCCAATGGGGTATTCATGCGATTACTGATCTGGACGGCCCGGTGTTGAATACTGGTTCGGTTCGAACTCTACAGTAAAATTATGTTTTTTTTTATCTAGCGAAAGCTTTTGCTGCAGAGTATACTAAAAAAAAAATTGGGTGGTGACAGAGTAAGAATATAATTCACCACCCCATATCATACTCGTGGGTAATCGTGGTAAACCGTAAGAGATGACTAAGAGATATACAACGCATAAAACATCTATGCAAGAGAAGGAAAATTCGAAAGAAAACCCTAGACCAACACGTCTGACCAGCGTGGTATAGTATGTCAATTTCCCTCTCAGTATGGAGGAGGGTCAAGCCCAACAGTGGGACATATATGAGCTGAGATGATGATACTAAAAAAAAACTCAATAGTAAGTTTAACTATCCATGTGGTGACGGAGTAAAAATACAATTCACCAAGCCTTTTTCCCGTGGATGTCATAAACAATGACTGATGGATATAAAATGTATTATCTATGAAGGAGAAGGAAAACTCGATATTTATATCGATTTACATCGACATAGTTTTAACTATGTCTAACCTATCTGCCTATCGTGATATAGTAGGTCAATTACCTTTTGTGGAGTCGGCTTCAGCTCAGCAGTGGCATGCATGTGAGCTAAGAAAAAGGTTACGCTCTATACTACATTTAGAAGTTACCTACATTGAGAATTTATGGATGTTCTATCTGTATATGTAGGTTCTCTTATATTTTATCCCTTCGGTGAAAACAGCATATGACTTTAAAACACACACTTGTCGGCTAAACTTTAAAATATTTTATCAAAAAGAAAATGATTAGATGTAAATATAATAAATTATTATCTTCATCATCTCAGCTCACATATGTCCCACTGTTGGGCTCGAGCCTCCTTCACAATGGGAGGGAAGTTGACCTCTATACCAAGCTGATCAGTCGTGCTGGTATAGGGTTTTATTTCGAGTTTTCCTTCACTGAATTATTTTCTTACTTCTATGTATTCAAGAGTAAGATATGGAGTGGTAAATTGTATTTTTACTCCGTCGCCATACAGTAAAATGATAATTCATAAGGCATATTTTTACACACCTATGCCCACAGCTTTGATTAGGTACCTTTCACACGGTGCTGCTATTGTGAAATTGCTAAAAAAAACATGATTATGCTCAAATTAAGAATAAAACTTGTAACCTAACTGTTACAAACAAATCATTAAATAAAACGTCACAGACATTATTATCATCATCACAACATCACAGAGGACAGAAACATCTACAAATAGAAGGGTTTCACCAACAACAAGACCACCAGCGCCAAGAAGAAACCCTAAAAGACATGTTGTCGCTCAACATCTATGACACATTAATTGCGCTCTTCAAGCTTTATCCAATTGTAATAAAGCCACTTCAAGAACATTAATTTTATAAACAAACCACCATAACAATTAAATTAAATATAAAAAGAGCACGGACAAAAAGTCTGTGGAATAACATACTCATAATAAAAAAAAAAAAAAAAAAAAAACCTAACTGTTAGCGGGCATATGAGCATGCCACTAAACCTATAAAAAATAATTGTGTAAATAGCGACTAATAGGTCCATTATAATTTCTGTTACTTTACTTTTAAAACATTTATATCAATTATTTTGCTACTAATTACTAATTAAAAGGTGTTTTTATATTTTTTGTTTTAGACTGCAGACATTACCAAAAAGGAAAAAACTATTAATTAAACTTGTTTTTTTTTATTTTTACCATTGAAACAACACCAAAAACAAAGGCCATACAAATTATTAATTAAAGTTTTTTTTTTAATTTTTAATCTCTAGGTATGACGGATAAAGAACTTAATTAATATAATTTTTTTTTTTTTTTTTAACTTTTAGGCTCAACTACAAAAACAAAAAATTACAAATTAAAGCTTGTTTTCTTTAAATTTTTGGTTAACAGACGTCCACCAAACCGATAAGCTTAAATAATATATGTATTCACCGATAAAAATGTACGCTTCTCCCGTTACCTATATTCTCGTCAATGGATTACCCAGTTTCTTTCTACCTTGGGCCTTATTACCCACAGCCAGATTTAAGTCTCAGTCTAGACAACATCTGAATATTTGATGCGCAACCCAGTCGATGGCTTTTAGCGAGAAACGGCGGTGTTTTACAAATGAAGTGACGCGTGAATTCTGAATAAAGCTTAAAAGTATTGATAAAATTCAGTTCAAGTGCTTTTCTGTTTGAATTGAGAGGCATTGTAAAACGAATAGTAAAATACATTGAGTTGTCAGAAACTATAATTTTTAAATAATTTAAATATGTGTTTGTCTGATTCAAAAGGATTAAAATGTTAATTTTAAAATTTGCACATTTTTTCATTCGTGTGTAACCTGATACGTATTTAAAATTGATTTATCATCATTATCATTATCTTGCTCTAATCCCAATAGCTGAGGTTGATGCAATACGTACCTATTCTTCTTAGTTATATTTTACGTAGGAACATTAACAGATTTTTTTTTAAATATGAATGTTATATCGGACGACGCATTGTAGGACGCCATACTAGGCACCACCGAAGACAAAGATCGGGTACCGGTGGTCCGCTCGCACGGTGAAGAGAGAGGATTTTACGGTGGGTCTATGGGGTCACACGCCGCCTTCTCCGTCACCCCGGACCGATTCAGCGGGGCGAGACGCACCCATAGCCCACCAATAAATAAAAAAAAAAAAAAAAAAAAAGGACGCCATACTAGGTGGACAGACGATCTGGTGAAAGTTGCTGGGCGTCGTTGGATGCAGGCGGCACAAGACTCTGTGGCGTAACATGAGGGAGGGAGGCCTACGTACAGCAGTGGACGGCGATAGGCTGAAATGATGATGATGATAAATGTTATAATATTTGCTTATATTTTAATTTTAATCAAGGAAATAATTTTCAAATTTGCATATCAAACATTAAAATCCGTGCAATATTATGTGAGATATTTGATAGTGGCAAAAAACCTTTGAGAAATAATATATTATAAGAGAAACATAGTAGGAGGAAAGGATATTTGACAATTTATTTGGAAACTTAAAGAAGAACAAATTGTTATGCAAATTATAAGTTGTGTAAAACACTCTTATGTATTTTTTGTATATTATTTCATAATTTTTGATGCATAAATAGGGATATTTAAAATACACCTGCTTTTAAATTCACAAAGTGACCACAAAAATATAATAAATTAAAAGAATATCCAGTAAGAGCTTGCATAATTTACCCGATGTTAAAATTTAGGCATGAAAAGAAATTCTAATCGTAAAATGTTAATGTACATATTATCTTGTTTTAATAAAAGTATACAGAAGATAGCATGCATGAAATTTGTTTTTGAAAAATAAAAAAAATGATTAACAATTGTAATTACTGATTAAATAAAATTTAACCAAGCATTAAATGTAATATTAAAGATAAAATTATTAAAATTAATTGCAAATAATATTTATAATACAATTAAAAATAAACACATGCGTTACGGAATATAAGCAAATATAAGACCTACAACTGAGCTTGTTAAAAATTTATTTAATGTTAATGACATGAATATTGTACGCAAAAAGAAAATACAAACACCAGCTCAACAGTAATGTAGCCTAAACTCACCCTTATGCGCTCCAGAGCAAGTTACTCGTACCCAAAAAAAAAACGCGCAAAAAAGAACCTAATGATTATCGCTATCTTACATTCAACGCATACCTTTACATTAGCAAACTGTTATAACTGCTCATTATGCGATAAATTATCGCGATTAATATTCACTGGCGGCCATACTGCGTATCTCGGTAGCATCACAACGCCCACATATGATATTAGAATTAATTTAATTCGCAACAAACTACGCGTTAACGAACGCCCGACTCGGGCCACGTGATCGACACGCTAGTGGATTGCAAACCTTCATTTTGTTCATTTTAAAACTTTAATAGGGATATTTTGTAATGACTGTATTGTACGTTAATTGCTTGTAAGCCGATTAACGCGTTTTTGGTTCAGTGGACAAATAAGCAATTCATTCATCATCCCATCGATGTCCACTGGTGAACATATAGCCCTTATTAAGAGGGGATAATACCATAATCGCTGGGCGTTAAGTTTTAGAGAAGAATCCTGTTGCCCATTTCTTGCTCTCATTTTATCTGTTTGCATCCCTTAGTCATAATTTACAATAACTGCGAGAATGATTTTTGCACCAATGATTTTGCACACTACGAAATGGGCAAACGTAGGGTGACATTTTTGTCACCAATTTAATGGCGTCAAATGTTGTGCATGAAATAGGTTTCCATGTGTTATTATTCTAAGATAGATCATGCTTATAGAAAATTAATATGTTTTTATGAACTGAATCTGCTCCTCCTTTTATACAATAAAGTCACAAAACGATAACAATCTAATCAAAATCTGATGTTAATTATATTTATAGGTTTATTGCTCCAGTTCAATATTGGCCATAAATGTCATAAACGTAAAATTTAAATGGACAATAAAAATAATTCAAATCGAAATATATATATTCGCTTAATATAAATTTTATTTTATTAATAAACATTCTGAATTAAACATTTCATTCAACGGACTAGGGTGGCCACAAATTACGTAATGAGAACACACAGAGTAATAAAAATCTAGATTTATATAAATAAAAAACAACTTAAAACGAATGCTTTAAAAGTTATTGCACCCAAATGTGATAGATATAATCTTTTCACGAGCATCATGGTACGAGTATATGACTGTTTGAAAACATTTTAGTATGTATTAAAAATATTATGCATTTAATCATTATGTAAATGTTTAGATTTAATGCTATATGCATTTTTATTGTACGATTTATTATACATTTTCAACGGTGGTGTTCTTATAAATATATATATAAGATTACAAAGGACAGAAAATTAATTGTTAATAATTTTTTTAAAGATTTATTTGAAAAAAAAATATAAATGAAAGATTAATGTCCTATGCTTTTAAAATGTATAACAAGTTTAATAAATATGGAAATTTGTTGAATTTCTTAACGCATGTTAAAATTAATTTTATAATAAATCTTGTCACGGTACGATTTGGAATATTTTATCTAAATACTATAACATTTAGAAGCTAATAGTTAAAAATCCTGACGAGCCTCTTATCAACAAGCGTTGTCAGCTTTGGGTCGAGCTTAGTGACACGATGAAAAAAAAAAGAGATTATATTCAAGATAAGACGGACGGATTTTTAAAGTCATTGTTGAAAAACAAATGCCATTTATGTAACTCTTGAGTAAGACCGAGATAAACAATCTTTGTTTTAAGATACAGAGCTCTCTTCAAGTTTTGAGTAGGTACAAGCTCAATGTGACGACTAAGCTTCGGCTTATCGCACTCCGCTACTTTAATGCTGTCTACGATTTTACTTTGATTTTTCGTATCGTTTAACAATATTTTTATATTATAACAATCAATTTTTATATTATTTGGTCTGTAAAATTAAGAGAAGGCCAACTCTAAACAAAACCAACACGTCTGACCAGCGTGGTATGTTAGGTCAATTTCCCTTCCATTACGGAGGAGGTTCGATCTCAACAGTGGGACATATATATGAGCTGAGATAATAAGACGATGAACATTAAAATTAGAAAAAAAAAAAAAAAGACAAGGTCTTAAAGACACTTTACAAAAGTGAAACATTTTCATTACAGGGCAAAAAAGCAAGAGAAATTATAATAGTGAGAAGAGCATATGTTTCATTCTTATCAAGTTCGCAAAAGAAAGAGCTTAAGTAACTTCTGCGTTACAAACATACGCGTATTTGCCATACACTTTTCATTTCAAAACTCCTTTTTCTCACAAATTATTCGTCCCACAAAAATATTTGGAAATAGAATTTCAAAATCCTCTCACAAGATATTTCAATTTGCAAATTAGTTTACGTACATTTTTATCTGCAAATTGTAATAATATATCTTTCGATTTGTTAACATCTATGATCGATCTATTGGTTTGAAACTTGGGAGCATTTGACTTAAGAATGTTAATTTCGAAGTTTATCTTGTCATCAAGGACGATTTCGTGACGAAGCCATTTTTATTTATATCGTAAAGCCTGTCAAAATTCCATTAGTTTGGAATCTATTTTAATGTGTTTACTTTTAACTTAACTCTATAATAAAATATTGCTTTTTTATTTCAAATTATACGCTTCTTTACGAGGCAAATATAAGTTATTAGTTACGAAAATAAAAAGTATAATTAAATGTGAAATGCCTCGGTTTAAATATGGCCTAAGGTAACTGGATGCGGTTCTTATATTCACTCCTAGTTTAAATACTTGTTTACGCAAGTAAAACGTGTAGCTGCAATAGCATAACTAGAAACTTGTTAGGGATCACTTGAACAGGAAGTTTTAACTATATATTTAACCATTAGGTCACATTAAACTGTCATATTTAATAAACCTTAAATTTTATTAAAATATTTTAAGTAATTTCGTAGATTAAGTTGAATGAATATTGTTCTACGAATTTTTTCATCTCTTCATCAGCTTATCAAAGTCTGTCATTGGGAATAGACTTCTCCATGCCATAATCTGTATCCTTGGTAGGAGAATTCGCGGCCACAGCTAGAAGTTTTCCAGAAGATTACTGATGCTGATTCTTATGGCGACCTTTTTGTGACCACACTAAAAATATGTTTAATACGTCGGTTTTTTCTACGTGAAAGTTTTTGAAGTAAAACTTTTTTATCGATGTATGGAAGAAATTTCATATTGTAACGTTTTTCTGTTACGCGCCATCTTTATTTTTAACTCAAATTTTTCCGTTACGCGCCATATTTATTTTGAAGTGAAACTTCTTTGCGTGCATGAGAGTAATTTTTTTGCGTGTGACTTAATTGTTAGCCACAGATGGCTATGACAACTTTACCCGGACTGTGGGTGAGCGCTGAGAGCTCTCAACCCGAACGTGAAAGTATACTTTCACGTTCGGGTTGAAAGTTCTGTTCTATAGAACGGTGTATATTTAACCTTCATCGAGAATATGGAAACGAAGTTCTTCTAAACTTATATTATGTCCAGTTATATAGAATTTATTTTTATTTTAGCAGTGTGGTAGCGGCTACGAATACTACCAACCCTTACTTTGCTCGTGGATGTCGTAAAAGACGACTAAGAGCCTTATAACGACCTGGGCCAACTCCATCTGATCCCGTTTGATCAACAATTATATTCCCAAGGAGGGTTGACGTCTAGCAGGCGACCGGGCATAAAACTATTGCCAATAACTTTTACAATGTGTACAATGAAAGAAGCGTACCTACATATTGTATCGACCCCAAGCAATTGGGATAAGAGTAGGAGAATGATGAATGATATAGAATTTATTTAACTGAGAGGAATTAGCCTACTACACCACGCTGTCGTCATATACGAAATGAACAAAATATACATAATAAAAAGAGATTTGAGAGAATAACAAATCGTCTTGATCATTAAAACGATTCCAGTCAATGTTACTATTTAAAATATTGTGTAAAGTCATAAATTTATTGAATTGGACATTAATTTTATTCAGAATATAAAGAGCAATGTTTTCATACAATTTGCATTATAACCTTGAAACGTAAAATTATAATATATATATATATATATATATATATATATTTTATTGGTGGCAAACGTGCAAATAGCACACCTGATGATAAGTGTTACTGCATGTACTTTTGCAATACCAAGGGTATAGCTAGACCGCTGCCTACCAATACAAACCCATCCCAGTTGGGCTTCCGGCTCTCTCGTTCACCGAACGAAGCGCAATAGCACATTGCTATTACTCAGACAACGATCTTCGGCGAGAGTGTGGTACTACCCCGGATGGACCGGCCCGTGGCTGTGGACAGAGAACTGTCAACAGCGTGGTCCTACCACTGTTTAAATATATGTATAATTATAAATTTTATACTTATTTTGTAATTTGAAATCCTCTTCGAGTTAAATATTAAGTATTTTGTCTATGCAACTTTCGCATTTAAATTAATTTTGATCAATCTATTGCGACTTACGAGGTAGAACTCCAGATCGGTACCAAACAAAATATATATATAGTAAAAAAAAAACTCAACGAAGATAAATCCTATAGAAAAAGTCCTTTCACAGTAAGACACAAGATACATAAAAGACTGTCTTTTATGTATTCCGCTAAATCAAAAAAGATTGTCAAGTGTATTTGTTACCAAAACTGACACCTATTATATTTTTCCTTACTTACTATTTTTAATGTTTTATCATTGTAAAAGGAATATAATGTAATACTATTATAATGCTGGAGAGTTTGTCTATTTGTTTTAACGCACTAACCTCAGGAAACAGCAATTGGATTTCAAAAAATCTTATTGCGTAAGATAGCCTGTGTATCGAGACAGATTTTAAGCTATAATGAATAACATTGCTTAAATAAATGCTTTTTTTTTGTGTTGGGTTACGTTCGGCGCACTCCTCGCACCACTCCATCCGGGGTGATAGAGGGGTGTAAGCACGCACACCCGCAACCCACCCATGTACCTCGCCTTCGTCGTTGGACCGGCCACCGGAGCAGCGTGAACTTGTCGTCAGTGGCCGGCCTGACGGAATACCCCCTGAGTGGTACCCTCTCCTAGAGTGACGTCCCCCTCCCACCCCCGGGGAGGACGTTGGTCCTCCTCGCGCGGTCAGCCTCTCGGCGGGTGACGGACTAATTCCCCGGCCCAATCACCCGCGGCCTCAGCTAGGGTGGCATCAGGCGCAGGTAATCGCGCCTAGCTTAAATAAATACTTAGAAAATCTGGCAAAATTTGGTAACAATGAGACATTGGGTATTAAACGTTCTGCGCAAATTCCGTTGTAATGACAACTGGTAAGACAACAATAATATAACTTTAATGTTGTAAATTTAATATTGTAAATTATCCGTGTAGTGACGGAGTGTAAATACAATTCACCACCTATCCTATCTTACCCGTGGGTGATCGTTAGAGACGACTAAGGGATATAAAACGCATATAACATCTATGCGAGAGAAGGAAAACTCGAAACTAAACCCTATACCAACACGTCTGACCAGCGTGGTATAGTAGGTTAATTTCCCTCCCATTACGGGGGAGGTCTGAGCCCAACAGTGGGACATATATGGGCTGTGATGATGATGTCTGTAAATTTTAATGTTATTAATGCCAACTTAAATCAGTACACCATTTGTACAGACGTATTCATATACGTGTCTTTAAACGAGCTGCCTTCATAGGCAAGAAGAAGAAATAGACACGAAGAAGAAATAGACACGAAGAAGAAAGAAATTAATATTCAAATATTTATAGTTTTTTTATTTGTTTCAGGTATGTACAACAAAACATTGCGTTTAGGAAAGGAGTAAGAATACACCATTTAATACCTATCTCGCCTTCACCCTACCTTTGCCCGCGGGTGCTGTAAAAGACGACTAAGGGATCATCATCATTCTTCTACTCTTATCCCAATTACTTGGGGTCAATACAATATGTACTCTTCTTTCATAGTACATGTTGTAAAAGTTATTGGCAATAGTTTTATGACCGGCCGTCTGCCAGACGTCAACCCTCCTTGGGAATGTAATTATTGACCAAACGGCATCAGATGGAGTTGGCCCAGGTCGTTATAAGGCTCTTAGTCGTCTTTTACGACATCCACGAGCAAAGTAAGGGTTGGTAGTATTCTTAGCCGCTATCACACAGCTAAGGATATAATATGTATTTAACATCTATCTAAGAGAAAACTGGTTATAAAATATTATATTTAAACTTCTGATAATCTGCTTCTGTCCACGGAGGACAAGAAATCGGTACCTGTGGTTTGTTAATGGCGATAAGAAATTGATATGGTGCGGTCACCGCGGACAAATCGAAGACCTGACTGCACAGTTGGCGTATTGATTAAGATACCTTCCGTGCCAGTGGAATGTGTTCGATTCCTATGCAGGACAATACTATGTGCGATTAAAGTATTGTTCTGAGTCTGGGTGTAATTTGTCGGCGTTAATTATATGTTTGTAAAGTCCTCCTCAATATAAGGATTATTTCCTTAGTGCATGGTTTTTAAAAAAAAAATAACATATGTCCAAACCATAGCTTACCCTGAATAAAACAGAGTGGAGGTAGAAAGGAGAGTAAGTCAATTTGTCTCCCATTGTGGAGGAGGCTTAAGGCCATCAGTGGGACGTAGGAGCTGAGAAGAGCCACCAGCGTGTAATTGTAAGTATTGCATCTATATGAAAGTATATTTCATACTACGCCTCGTAATGCGTTCGCATTGCTATGCACAACGCGTCTACATTACGTGACGGCCACTCGCCCATAGAGGGCGTTTGTGTGTAATCTCGGCTATGTAATCGAATTGATACTGTTGGGCGCAGTTTTTGTTATATTATAGTAAAGATGAAGAATTTATTTGTATGGTCGCGTCAATATTAAAAACTTGGATTTGAAAAAATAAAAAAAATATTAATTAACCTTTTACGTGTGATGACAGAGTAAGTTAACCACCTTTTTCTTGTCTGTGGGTGTCATAAAAGACGACTGAGGGATATAATATTTGTATAAAATCAATTTAAAACAAGGAAAACTTAAAATAAAACCATAGGGATAAACCCTAAGTCAGACGTGTTGGTATAGACCAACACGTCTGTTAGTCAGACGTGTTGGTGGACAGTGTTGGTTCACAAACGTCATGGGATAGTAATCGATTTTCCTCCTATTATGGAGGTACGCGATGTACCTCCATAATAGGAGGATAATAGGAGGAGCAGTGGGGTATATGAGCTGAGATTGATGAATGTGATTCAGATATCAGGAATGGTCATATTCTATAAAACATAACCGTGCAATATATATCTTTATATATAATTCATCTCTACATGTATATATGATCGAACTCCGTCTAAAAGAATGGACTGATTTTGATGAAATTTTGTATGTTCAGGTTTAGATTTTACAATGGTTTACATTAACAATTGAACTAATATTTGCAATTGCCAAAATTATCTAACTAGAAGCCGAAATGTGGCATTATCGCTACTTAGTAGTTAGTTTATGTCCAAATGAATTTTTAGGTATTTATTTGAGCAGTTTTGAATCTCAATTTTTCGCGACAAATATTCACTTGTACTTGTTTGTTTTGCGAATAAAACTTGCATGTTTTTTTTGGTAAATAAGTAACCTTCTTTCTCTTTTTATTACTATCCTATCCCTTTGCGGATTGAAGAGAACAAATATAAAAAAAAAAATCTATATTTAGCTTAGTTTATAAACCTGTCCTCTTCCGTGTACAGTCAGCGACATAAGTAAAAACTTCATATTTCTAGTTTTACGGGATATGTTAGCCATTGACAAGATCATAAAAATTCGTGTGTGGTTTTCGCGACACCCACGCAACGCAGTTTACATGAAATACTCTAGTAATGATTCTTGTTTTATAACATAATAACTATAGATATAAAAAAAAATGGCGGCGAATTTCAATAAAAGCAACTGACAATCTTAGACTTTCAACTATCTATTTTCTATAAGTACCTCTTTGTGTTGATAGATACATATTTTTTGTAACAGGAAACATAAGAGTAAAAAATGTTTGGCATTAATATATAAAATCCTCGGTGTGGTCACGGAGTAAGAATACAAATCGCCAACCCCTATCATAACCGTAGATGGTAAGGGACGATTAAGGGATATAAAACGCATATAACATCTATACAAGAGAAGGAATACTCGAAATAAAACCCTATACCAACACGTCTAACCAGCGTGGTATAGAGTCAATTTCCCTCCTATTATGGAGGAGGCTCAAGCCCAACAGTGGGACATATATGAGCTGAGAAGATGATGATTATAAAAAACGCTTTATTCAATAGTCGCTATTAAAAACCAATTCCTTTTCAAATACGCCACGCCACTTTGTATTATTGTCCAAGCAGATTAAATTGGTAAGACCCCTAGGTGCAAGGTTTAGTATATATAATATTTCTAGTACCTATATACTATATCACCTTTTGGCAACGCTTTCGTCGTGCTACTAGACCACGTAAAACATTTTTTATTGCTCTTGGTGGCAATCAAGCAAGCAGCACACCTGATGGTAAGTGTTACTGCCGCCCAATGACCTTTGAAATACCAGGGGTAGAGTTAAACCATTACTTAGCAATAAAAATTCGAAAACCCACTCAGAAAGTTGGGCTATGAGCAAGAATGCTCACCGAATGAAGCGCAATAGCACATTGCTATTACTCAGACATTGATCTTCTGCGAGAGTGTGGTACTACGCTGGACGGATCGGCTCGCGGCTGTAGACAGAAAACTGTCGACAGTATGGTCTCCTACCACTATAAGAACACAACATTTTATTGCGGTCACCAATCCGCTTGTCAAGCGTGGTGATTATGGGCAGTAACACCTCTAATATCGCCCTGTATATCTATGAGGAAATCCCCAGAAGTAAACGGCGAAAGACTGAACAATGAACAATAAATTCCTTAAACGACAATAATTATATTGAGAGTTCTTAATTCTCAATAAACAATTATATAAAGTTTTTAATTAAAAATAAACCCGCTCTTGCACAATGATATTGTCTAACTTATTTTATCAAATGTTTGTATTTATCTATGTTATAAATTTTTGTCCATAGCTTTATTGATAATAATTGTGTTTTAAATGAATGTATAATGTTAATCATCATCTCAGCTCATATAATACGTCCCACTGTTAGGCTTGAGCCTCGTCTTTAATGGGAGGAAAATTGACCTACTACTAGACTATATCACGCTAGTCAGAAGTGTTGGTATAGGTTTTTGTTTCGAGTTTTCCTTTGTTTTACATAGATCGTCGTATCTTATGATCACCAACAGGTAAGATGGGGGGTGAGGAATTGTATTATTCCGTCATCATACGTAAACTACAACCAAAAAGGTTTTGAGGAGAGTTGAAATAGAGAGGACAATATGAAAAGGTTCTAATTTTATTTCGGCGGAACGCCAAAAGCCCATGCTGCGAAACGGCTTAGATTCATAGTTTTTTTTATTACTATTTAAATTATACACTATGTCGAGTATAAATAAACCAGCGGGAGTATTTTGATATTCATTCTAGTATTTTTTGTATGTTCATAAACATATCAAAAAAAGGGTCAAAGGTTAAACGCTAGAGACATCAAAGAAAAGCTTTGAATAGATTACTAATATGCAAATTGGAAGATAATGTCGTAATACGTAATACGCCGGTTCACATGACGAGGCCGCCGCATATGTTTTATTTATGCTATGAGGGGTAACGGGCGAATTAATGTGTGACCCGAAGGAATGGAAGGTCGTTTTCCAATAACGTACATCGCGTTACTCATATATGTACTTATATCATTGAAACTAAATGCAAAACATCCCTTATTTTAATGATTTTTGATGTTTACGTATATAAAAGGAAGTAGTAGTAAGTTTACGTATACTGAAGAAAGGTGGAGTCAAGAGTCTCCGAAACCGGCGAGCGTGTATGAAGAGAATTATGAATGTTGAGGAAGCGAGTGAAATATACAAGGATAGAGTTCTCTGGCACTCTGTTCTATCTGCCTACCTGCAAGAGATATGGCGTGATGATATGTATGTATGTACGTATATATTTTTAATTTCCCGACTTTTCGAACAGCGCTCACGGTCACGGAGGATTGAGACTACACTCAAGAAAAGTTTAGTAACCTTAAGATTAGACTACCCGAATCCACTGTCAAAATGTTCTTTGTTGTTGAGAACGGATTTACAATAGATGTGATTTCATTTTCTATGTGTGGTAATAATTTTTCGCTCACAATTAAATTTTTAAAGAAATATTATTTAAGGCTTTTTGTCAATGATTTTGTAGAATATTATAAGAACTCTCAAATATGCAGGTATCCTTACCAAGCTTCTTCTTCGTCATAAAGAAACGGGACGTCTGTCTAGCAATTTATTTCGGTCTAGGATATAGTTGTTCTACTTTGTTTTATTGTAGTAGCTGTCCTTGATTTAATCAATGCTTGGACCCATTCAAACATTCTCTTTATAGGAATGATTCATCATTTTATTATTGACGATGTGTGCTCGTCTGGTGTTTTACTCACGACGATAGAGACGTGCAATGTGGCGAGAGTGGACTTAGTCTATCTACTTCCTAATTTTCTTAGTAAAAATAGTTTTATTTCAAATGTGTAATACTCGAGTAAACAACAGAAATCATTAAGCTGCTTTCTGTTTCCTAATTTCAACATAATCCTGTTATTAAGCCCTGTGTTATTAATATAACAAGGCAAACTGATATAATGATAAATTTGCTCTTTATTCTTTACTAGATCCGTGTGGTGACGGAGTAAAAATACAATTCATCATATTTTATCCGTAGATACAAAACATGCAGATAATATACACATACATATAATAAGAGAAGAAAATCTCGAAATAAAACTTTAGCAATCCGTCCTCCCGTGACCATGATCACTGTAAAGTGTTAGAAACTTCGGGTAATTAAAAATCAAATACAACCGCGATAGAATACGTAAAACTAGTTTTATTTCAAATGTGTAATACTCGCGTAAACATTAAAACCCATTATATACCAATCCGTTTGACCAACGTGGTATAATAGGTTAATTTCTCACTTATTGTGAAGGAGAGTCGAGATGTATGTGAAATGATGATAATTATGAAAGCTAATAAAAAATAATACACGTATATAGTGACACTTAGAAGATATGTTCACAATCTTTGCCACTCAAAAAGTAAATCATATCCACTCATTCAACTTTTTTTATTTGAGGGTACTTTTTATATTGAATACGTTACATGTGTACCCGTAATAAATAATATTTTACAATGTGAATTTTGAACGACTGTGTCAACAGTGTTTAGTAGGAAAAAAAACGGGACAAATATTAGGTGTATATTAACATATCAAAGAGCTATTGGAATCGTCCCATCCTACCGCTCCGTCAACACGGACACAATATTCAACCCGCAAAACACTTTTGTCGTCGAGATTACATTTATAATTTTTTAGCAAATGAAGTTAATAAAATAACGACAACAATCATGGTGCAAATTAAGGTGTCTCGAACAGTAGTAATTTCTAAACGTCTATCATCAAACTAGAAAACAAAGCTAAGCGTCGGTTAGCCAGCTTTCGCTTACAGACGCCAGCGGCGGCAACTTCAAAGGGATCCTGAGCGCACCCCCTCGCACCCCGGCCCGCTCCTGTCGCACACCCACCCTACCCCCGAGGCGTTCTGTTGACGACCACGTTTGTTCATTGCGGTGGCTCTATGTATTTGGGAAACGGATCAACGTGTGTTAACCTTAAACCCGGAGCGTTGCTTGTGACAATTTACGTAATCACATATTTTTTTTGCTGCCTTTACATATTTTTCATTTTTAAGTGCGAATCTTTTTGTATTAATAATACTCTACGGAATTTTGAATAAAAAATTACAACTAATAGAAAAATTATCTATCTACCTAATGTTTTAGGTTTAACCTAGTTTACCAAACACTAAAAGAAAGTGGAAGGATGTAGGTACCGGGGGAGACGGGGAGTTGGTCACGCACTGGAGGAAGGTGGAGTCAAGAGTCGCCGAAACCGGCGAACGTGTATGAAGAGAATTATGAATGTTGAGGAAACGAGTGAAGTATACAAGGATAGAGTTCCCTGGCACTCTGTTCTGCCTGCCTAACCTGCAAGGTATATGGCGTGATGATATGTATGTATGTACCAAATACTACAAAAAAAAAAACAATAGGCAGTCATGGGGACTGCCGATAGAAGTGAAAACTATTAACTTAAGACTAATTGAAATAATAATAGTTTTCTAATTTTTATATAAAAATAAAAAATATTATCGAACATCTAGGAATCGGTTTTACCACGCTAGTAAGATAACCTTTAAACCACAATGATACAATAGATATACTATTAGCATTAGCATGTCGGTGACGCGAACCTATAAGTTTTTCCCCTCCAAAAACGCTCAACGCGCCTAAAGAAGTTTTCACTTCAACAATTAGTACTTTTTCTCTGCATGTTGATGTATTATGAATACAATGTGTCACGTCACTACTTTCTCTTCCTGAAAACCAGCTAAAGGCTCACCAAATGACCAAAGATATGGACAGCAGCACTATTCTAATAAACTTATATCACTAACACTTTACAGCTACTTTTTTAATGCCACCCACATAGAATTAATAAATAAATTAACAAAATAAAACATTAAACTTCCTCGACGAACAATGAGAGACATGCACCCGAATTTAAATACCATAACTCACTGAGATTGTCTCGAAATCGAAGTGTGTGCGAGAGAGATGGCTATAAAACTCTATCTACCCTCTTTTTCGACACGTATCACATCTATGAATATTGATAACATCAAGTTGTTTAGAAACTTTGATATATTAAACAGTTATTATATTTGATATTAAAAGTTGAAAATGAAAAAAGCTTGAATTTGTAGACGGTTTTGATATAAGTTATATTATAAGGACAATGTTTTCGTTCTCTTGAATAAGCTCTATTAGTGATAACGGCCGATGGTGATTAACTTTTTTTTTGAGTGCTATGACGAAGTATTAAATATTTAAAAATAAAGAGGAAGATTTTAACAATATTAAAACTTTTTATTTTAAATAATCATCATCATCACAGCCCATATATGTCCCATTGTTGGGCTCGGGCCTCCTCCGTGATGGGAGGGAAATTAACCTACTATACCGCGCTGGTCACACGTGTTGATATAGGGTTTTGTTTCTAGTTTTCCTTCTCTTGCATATATATTATATGCGTTTTATATCCCTTAGTCGGCTCTTACGATTACCCACGGGTAAGATAGAGTGTGGTGAATTGTATTCTTACTCCGTCACTACACAGAGAATTTTAACTAATAGTGAAGTAATAAAAGAAGTACACGAGTTTGTAAGTCTAGATTTCTTCTATATATTCCCCAGTACCGAAAGTTTTACTCATTCATTCACAAGCACAAACCAGCCTTTCTAACATAAATATTTTTTTAAACGTTGTTCCACAGAACCAGAATTTATTTAACTTTAAAACTTACTTGCAATTTAGTAAAAATATAATAGATATTTTGTAGTAGTAAATATTATTTTAAACTATAGCGGCTATTAAACCATTTATTTAGTAAACGCACAAAAATTCTTTTTTAATTACTACCCAACGATATTTTCGAAATTAATTAGTTCATCATATTCAATATCACGTCTGCCCCACGTTGGGCGCCAACTTTGTTTAATTGGCGGTTACTACCAAGTTGGCAGTTACCAAATTGGACGCACTGAAGAATCATTGTAGCAGGCGCGTGCGGTTACCTTGTTTAATGATGCGTATATTGTTATAATAAAAAAAAACCATTGTACAAATTAGAGGGTTGTATCGAAATATATATACTTATTTCTTTTATACTTATTTTATTGGAAAGTTATTTAGTCTAAAAGTCAAATAAATTACAGAATGATTTATTAAAACAGTGGAAGGATGTATGATGTTTGTAGTAAGATATCACGTGTATTTATATTTTCGTCAAACGCTGCGGAAGGAAGTTTAAAGTAGGTGATCTGTATAAAGACATTTTTGCGAAGTATAAAAAACCAAAAATTCGAGAATATAATGAGCTGTGGGCTACTTCTTTGTAGGTACTAAAATGCACGTGATGTTGATGTGTCATAGTCTTAAACCTCACCACGTATCACCAAGGGGAAGGGGGGATTAAAAATGCTAAAAAAATGATCACGTGATTAATGGACGCCCCTTACTTGGGTTAGGCGCAATATATACGAGTACTTATTACAAGAGTTAGTGGTAATAGTTTTATGACCGGCCGCCTGCTTGACGTTAACCCTCCTTGGGAATGTAATTGTTGACCAAATAGCATCAGGTGAAGTTGGCCTAGGTCTATATAAAGCTCTTAATCATATTTTATGACATCCACGAGCAAAGTATGGGTTGGTAGTATTCGTAGCCGCTACCATACAGCATTAGGCCTTTAAAAGATACTACTTCATAAATTCGTGAAAATATTTATTTTCTTCTACTTCCACCTTTATCACCTTTGTAATTATAGGACAGAAAGGATAGCACGTATACAGTGCTTTGAACAGAATTTGAAGAAGTTATTGAATAGTTTTCGTGATAATATTGGAGGTTATTTGCTAGAACTATAATATTAATATGATTTCTGAATATTTTTAATAAATATTATGAATAAAGAGTTTAATCAATTTTGTTTTTTTGAAGTGAAACTTCTAATGCGACTTCCTACAAAGTTGCGTTAAACCTTTAAAGCAATGGCACCCGAACGCATGCTCGTAGTATGCCTGTTACAGACCAGCGCGAGCACTAGCAACGAGTACCGTATGAAATTTACTGCATCGAAACCATACCGTGATTCAGAATTTCTAACAGCGACATCTAGTTAGAAACAGTGTATTATTTTAATTTATAATATTCATTATTTTCATAGGTTTAAGTTTTCACTTCTGTCTGCATCCTACACCCTCCATGACTGCTTTGTGGTTTTTTTGACAAAGTACTTCATAGATTTTATAGCACTACCCTACATATTACGTGTAATTATATAAAAATCAATTTGTATATTAATGTTAGGGTAGTTGTAGTATGCCTCTTATTTCATACAGTTAATTAATACGACCAAATTCAAACAAATCTCAGTACTATTGATACACCCAATGTTGAGGGACCTGTGTTAGATGATAGGGTTGTCACAACAGTCTACCATACGTGAATAATTGTCATAGAGGTTAGTGTATATTATTATTTTAATAATGTTCAATAAACTGATAAATGGATGGACATATGCTTTGCCCTAAAGGTGGTTACTTGCATAATCGGCGGGATTTACACTTTAGTTGACTATCGCAGTTGATAAGTCTCCCAATAGTACCACTGCTGTAATATATATACTGCACTCTGGCGATACCACACACTGCTTATTTACCTAGTAATCTCTTAGGTCTCGCAGGTTTTTATGATGCATGTAAAATATGAGATAAAATACACCGGATGGCATAGATGGCGTAGTGGTTAAGATACCAACCTACCATGCTAATGTCGTGAGGTTCATTCCCACGCAGATTAAAACTGTGAACCACAGATTATTTCCAGAATAATTGAGTCCATTAAATGTATGTTAGTGAAGTGGAAGACCACAAAACAATGGTGGTTTAAAAAACTTGGACTCTTCGAGTTACCTACCTATCTTAATATCAGATAAAAAACCATACAGAAGAGTTATGCCTCTTCTATCATAACGCGAACATTATTAGGAAACTTTGCTTTCTTGAAAAGTCAGACAGGTAGCCATACTTTTAGGTATATTTGTATAACGTTTTAAATTTGTATTGCACCCTTTCTAACACCATATGTTCAAACAATCATATGAAACTACTCATTCTATTTAATGAAGTATACAAATCTTTAAAATACTAAAACTTAAAATTCTATAAGTGTATCGTGGAAAAAAACAAAGTCAACAATAAAAAGAAAATCATGGATTCTCGTCACGCACAGCCCTGTTGTTTCGAGTGGAGGGCCTAGGTTCGATCCCTATTGTAGCTTCCCACTTGTTTTTTAATACGAGGGTAGTTTCTATTATTTCGTATTGTGCTTACACGGTGTTGTCGTTGCATGTCATCCACTTGGCTATTGTGTATTGTATGAATTTGTTTAGGGGCTAGTGACTATGTAAGGGGACATCTCTGATTTATTAATTTACCATGTTCTCTGAGGTCAAGTGTTGTTCATATAATATTTATTAACCACCAGTAACGTATATCCTTCTCATAATGGCATTATTTTGCTGTGTGGTAGCGGCTACGAATACTACCAACCCTTACTTTGCTCGTGGATGTCGTAAAAGACGACTAAGAGCCTTATAACGACCTGGGCCGACTACATCTGACGCCGTTTGGTCAACAATTACATTGCCAAGGAGGGTTGACGTCTGGCATGCGGCCGGTCATAAAACTATTGCCAATAACTTTTACAATATGTACTATGAAAGATGAGTACATATTGTATCGACCCCAAGTAATTGGGATAAGAGTAGGAGAATGATGAATGGCATTATTTTCTTTCGCCTCAACTCATATATGTCCTACTGTTGGGCCTGAGTTTCCTTCGTAATGGGAGGGAAATTTATCTACTATACCACGCTGGTCAGACGCGTTGGTATAGGCTTTTGTTTGAGTTTTCCTTCTCTTGCATAGTTGCTATATGCGTTTTATATCCCTTAAGTCATCTCTTACGATCACCCACGAGTAAGATAAAAATATAACACCTGTACACTAAAGAAATAATTATTTTTTTTTATTTTTTTATTGGTGGGCTATGGATGCGTCTCGCCCCGCCAAATCGGTCCGGGGTGACGGAAAAGGCGGCGCGTGACCCCATAGACCCACCGTAAAACCTTCTCTCTTCGCCGTGCGAGCGGACCACCGGTACTCGATTTTAACTTCGGTGGCCCGCCCGGCGGTTTACCCTCGCGGGTTCCTCTCGTCGACACCCCGACAGATTTCGCCGTCGGGGCGTCGCCCTCACGCGGTGGCCTCACGTCGGGTGACCGGACAATTCCCCGGTCCGATCACCCGTCTAAAGAAATAATCCTTGTATTGTGGTATTGTGGTTACAAACATAAAATTAATAGGTATATATTAACTTACCAACCAGACTCGGATCAACAATTTGTCGCAGAATACTTTGTCTTGCATGAGAATTGAATTCGCGAAAATTGGCAAACTAGGTTGGTATGTTAACTATATACCATTTATGCGATAAAATTCAATCAAGATATATGTAGGTATTTTTTAAAGAAAATGCGCAGACTCGAGTTGCACGCATGCAAACTCAGACGATAACCCACCGGGTGGGCCACTGATGACAAAGGCCGGATTCCATGGGCCGGCAAAGCGTAGAGGTACATTGCAGGGCAGGTTATGGTGTCACTCGCTGCCCCCTGCATCTTCTCATGAAGGGGATAATTCCATAAAATACACTTTAGATATAGGAGTTGGCAATTCTAGTTGGTGATTGGTTGATATAAGTCTTCCAAGACAGTGCTTCTTGTCATTCTCCAAGTGATTATTTATTACAACTGCTGCACACTTTCTAGAGTAAGTAAAGCCTGGCCAAAACATTATATTCATAACCCGTCAACCGTCACACTGCTAATCGGACAAGCTAACCGTTCTTATAATATAAATGATTATTTATTTTGATATCAGTAAATAACTATTTATCAAACTGATGCGTGCTTACTTATAAAATATAACAAGACACCAATCTCTTGACCCCTCACTATCTAAAGAACCAATAACTCGCTTCAACACCTATGGTTTGTATAAACAATAACACAACGCAAGCGACATTCCACCTTATTGCTTACATATTAAAGTATTTTATCACGTCTACAAATTTTCCCCTCAGTTTCCTTACTTTATTTGCTAAGTGTAGACTCGAGAAAAGGCGCGGAGGTGACCCCTGGTCACTTCCGTCAATGTCACCATTACTCTGCCCTCATTTCCGTTACAATTCGAAATTTTTGGACCATTAGATTCTTTGTTGGGGTAACATTATATTACTTACTATGTTTATTCCCATAAAGAAGGTCTTAAACTTTATTGCGTGGCTTACGGAAATGACAGTATAAAAATACAATCAATCTCTATAACTCCTTAATTTGCAGTAGGAGAAGTATAAAACGGAAAGCTCGGAGTTAACCAGGGGAATGAACAGAAGCACTTTTGCGAAATTTATAACACCAAATACGCCTACCAAGCGAGGCGATTAAGACATTATCCTTTTGCGATGGTCACTATCTGATAGTAAACTCGATAGACTGATGGATGGATGGATGAATATATAGATAGCTTTAAAAAAAGAAAGAAAAACATTTATCTCGACATAAAATAGTCAAATTTTAACGAGAAACAAAAAACGCTATTAGCTCAGTTTGTGCTATTTCGTTCATATAAAACAGCTTACTCTACTTTTGTGAGATTAAATGAATTACTTCTTACCAAATGGGAATAATAATTCCCGACCATAGCAAGGTTAGCGTATATTTAGGAAGACTTGTTTCGTCACCATATGCTAGTTTCTACCCACTTTTATCTCGCTTTTAATTAGTATATAACCCACCCGTGTGGTACCACCACTAGCTGTGTGGTAGCGGCTAAGAATACTACCAACCCTTATTTTGCTCGTGGATGTCGTAAAAGCCGACTAAGAACCCTATATCGACCTTGGCCAACTCCATCTGATACCGTTTGGTCAACAATTACATTTTCAAGGAGGGTTGACGTCTGGCAAGCGGCCGGTCATAAAACTATTGCCGATAACTTTAACAATATGTTCTATGAGAGAAGAGTACATATTGTATCGACCGCAAGTAATTGGGATAAGAATAGGAGAATGATGATGATGATAACCCACCCACGAAATTTAAGACAAATATTTCATCCTAATACTACGTTAACCAGATGACTTAATATTGGATTTTATTTCGAGATTTTCTTCCCACACACAAATAAATTATTTGCTATAAATTAAAAACGCACAATATATATATATATATATATATATATATATATATACCCTCTCGGTTGTATTGCAAGCTTCAAGTAAAACGCATTTTTAATTAAACGCCACCGGAAGCGACCCGCCATGTTGCGGCGCATCCGTGGACGCCATCTTGCGGCATCCCGTTTGACAAATTGGAACGCCAGAGTGACGCGCAATTTTCCCGCCTATTGTTCGCTTTTCCCGCGCAACAAAATGAAAAGTCGCGCACCATTTTCCTTTTTTTTTCAAAAATAAAAAAATCTCGGTTGAGCGGTGTAGTTTATTTTTTCGTCCATTCCTCCCTATCGACTGCTATTTGAATTTTGATAGGGATTAAATGTTACGTGGCAATTTAATACAAATACAATGAAAAATAAATACTATAATAAAATAGAAAATTACATTAGAACTTTGAAAGCTGTGGGAATTTAATCACTATACCACACTTGCATTTAAAATCAAACAGCACAGCGAAATTCAGTTGAGCAAATAACATGAAAGACTGTTCGTCTGAACGCAATACTCAACTTATAATAAACAGTTTCACCGCGAAACCATTACTGAACTGTAAACAATTTAGCGAGGAAATTTAAAAGATCACTACGAAAAGCTAACAAAACTCTATTCCGCTAAAGCTGGACAGTAGGCTAAGAACAATTCTAACTAGTTACCGTTTATATGGCCCGCCTCATTAAAGCCGGCGGCAACATCAAAGGAGTCCAAAATACGCGCGCCATAGACCTATCCGTTTCATAGAGAAGCAATTTTTTTTTATTTCATATATATTTTTTCTTTTGATGACACAAAATGTTCGGTGAAAGTATTAATTTGTTGAAAATTGAAATTGGGACATTAGTCTGGTCTGATACAAGTAATGTGAGATGAGGCGTGACGTGTGACAATGTGAGTTATTTAAATTGAAATATACATAGAACTTGGTCTATGAAAATATTTTTTTTACCAACTTACAAATGATTTCTAATTTTACGCGAGTATTACACATTTGAAATAAAACTAGTTTTAGGTATTCTATCGCGTTTGTATTTGACTTTTAATTTCCCAACGTTTCGAACAATTCACATTTTTTTATTGTTTATGATGACAAACGAGCATACAGCACACCTGATGGTAAGTGCCACTGCCGTCCGTGGATCTTTGTAACACCAAGGATATAGCTAAACCGCTGCCTACCAATACAAACCTTAAACCCAGTTAGACTCTCTCGTTCATCAAACGAAGCGTAACAGTATGTTGCCATTACTCAGACGTTGATCTTCTGCGAGTGTGATACTACCCCGGACAGACCGGCCCGCGGCTGTAGACAGAGAACTGTTCACAGCGTGGTCCTACCACTATAAAACATGTTACTTTAGATGTTAAAAATATATTGTATATTTAAATTACTGAAATTTAACATTTAATATGCTTAATTATTTATAAAACCCGATTACGAAATGAAAAATGATGTCACAAGCGGGATTTAAATAACAAGGTTGTACATACATACATACATATCATCACGCCATATCCCTTGCAGGGTAGGCAGAGAGAACAGAGTGCCAGAGAACTCTATCTCTGCATACTTCACTCGCTTCCTCAACATTCATAATTCTCTTCATACACGCTCGCCGGTTTCGGAGACTCTTGACTCCACCTTCCTTCAGTACATGACCGATCTGGTCTAGGTAGGTTAGTCTCGGTCTCCCTCGGTACCTACATCCTTCCACTTTCGCATTGTATATCTTCTTAACCAGACGTTCGTTCGGCATTCTTTCCACATGTCCGAACCATCGGAGCATTCCCTTTCGCATCTTTGCACCAATACTCTCTTTCATACCTACTCGCTCTCTTACGTCGTCGTTACGAATGCGGTCGGTCAGCCTAACTCCACAGATTTTCCGCAGAGATCGCATTTCGACCGCATTAATTTTACTATCATACTCTTTTCTGCATACCCAACTCTCGCTTCCATACAGTAATGTTGGGACAAGCACTGCGTTATGTATTGCTACACGTGCCTTCTGGCTGAGGTGGTGGCTGCCGAGAAGTTGCCCCAACGCTCCGTTCACTCTATTTCCCGCATTCACTCTTCGCTCTATATCAGTGGTGTACCTTCCATCTCGACTAAATCCACATCCAAGATATACAAATTCATCCACTTGCTCTAGTACATCATTACCTATTGTTACTCTTACATCTGTTCTGGTTTTATCTCTTTCAAAGACCATTATTTTGGTTTTGCTCACATTCACGCGTAGACCCCTTTTCTTACAATCTTCTGTCATTGTGTCGACTAGGGTCTGCAGGTCAGTCGCTGACTGCGCCAGCAGGACTGCATCATCTGCATAAAGCAGAGCAGTGACCACTGAGTCGCCCATCTGGACTCCCACATTCATATCGTTCAACCTTTGGAGACATTTATCCAGATATATGATAAACAGCCTGGCTGACAGAACGCACCCCTGCTTAACGCCAATATTGACGTCAAACCAAGGCGACATTCCATCATCCAGCCGCACACAGGCTCTACAGCCCATGTAACTGGACTGCACAGCCTGTAGCAGTTTACCGTTAATACCATACTCCGGTAAAATGTCCCAAAGTTCCTTTCGTACAACCGTGTCAAATGCTCTCTCCAGATCCACAAAACTGCAGAAAACCCTCTGACCTAGAGCCAGATGCTTCTCCACAATGTTGCGCAGAGAGAACACTTGATCCATGCATCCCCTTCCACTCCTGAAACCTCCTTGTGTCTCACACAGTAAACCATCGGACACCATCCTCATTCTCCTTTCAATAATTTTTCCATACACTTTTGCTGCCAAACTGGTCAAGCCTATGGCCCTGTAATTTGCGCAGTCATAACGTGAACCCTTGTTTTTAAACAAAGGCACGATGACTGCGCTATTCCAGTCCCTGGGAACCATTCCCGAGCTCCAACATAAATTGAGGAGCAACAGGAACGCCTCCCAGACACAAGAGCCACCAAGCTTGATCATCTCGGCAGACACCATATCAATGCCCGCTGCCTTACCATTTTTCAAACTTCTTATCGCCCATTCAACTTCATCCATACTGATGCCATCGGAGGACGCCGTTGTCGAATGTTGATCTACTAAACCACATCCAACACCGGCGCCAACCGTAGCATCCGCATACATATCACCAAAATATTCACTCCATCGGCTTAACACGTCTTGTGTTTGTGTAAGAATGTCTCCACCTTTAGACCTTATTTTATTCATTCTGAAGGCTGACCAACCACCCCGAGACTTCTTCACCTCCCTCCAAAAGAGTTTGGTGTTACCCTCGAAGTTTTTAGTCAGCCTATCTTCTGCACTCATACTTGCTCTATCACGTTTCTCTTTCACTAAGGCCTTGGTGTCATTCTTACATTGCCGATATATTTCTTTCTTCTGTTCAGTCATACTGTCATTCAGATTCAAAGAAGAGACATAGTCCAGCCACGCTTTCTTCTTTTGCTCTACGGAAGCTGCCACTTCCGCATCCCACCATGCATCACCATTTGTTTTTCTATGCTTCTTTGAACTTCCACATACTTCTTTCGCTGTATCTACCATACTCTCTTTCAATACTCTCCAGCATTCTTCAATGTCCGATTGCGGCTGGCTTGCCATCGTCAGCCGTTCTCGGACACCCTCTGCATACTTTTCTCTTACACACTCTTCTTGCAACCTTTCAACCTTTATTCTTTCAAGCCCTCCGAAGAGGATGGCATTTAGACCGTTCTGAAAACAAATGTTTATGTTACTGAACGAATTACTATTAAAAAAAGTAATTATATTAGTATTAATAGTGTAATTTTATGAAGTTGGCAACCCTCGCCCGCCATTGCCATTGCAAGGAAATGAAGAAAAAATAAAATCATTGCAATTTCATATTAAAAAGCATTAATCACGGTGACTTAACCTTATATTAATCCAATTATCTGCCACTAGATCGGATTGGGATCATCAAGATTGAAACAGAAGATCCAGCAAGATACTCAAAATTATTTTTTTTTTATAAATACTAATCTATATATCTATATCTATAAAAGACTAAGTGAAAGTATTTGACCGATCATTATGAAAATTGGTATGTATTTTTTCACAGAGAAGGTTTATATGCCTATCCATATTGATGTCACTCGCCAACAGGTGGCGTTGCGATATATCAACTTCTACAGACAAACCAACGGGCTGGGTTTGCTAGTTTTATATAAAATTGTAAACAATATGTTTAAATTACTGAAATTTAGCATTTAATATGCTTAATTATTTATAAAACCCGATTACGAAGCGAAAAATGATGTCACAAGCGGGATTCGAACCCGCGCCTATTGGGATTCCGGCCCAATCGTACTGCCACTACACCACCGTGAACTATTGTAGGACATGAAAATTTCGCTTCGTATCATATTTACGTCTTTAAGGTGACATGCGCCATCTACCCGACAATTTCGCTTCGTAATCGGGTTTTATAAATAATTAAGCATATTAAATGCTAAATTTCAGTAATTGGAATAACAAGGTTGTGTCATCGTTTAATACAATTCTAACTGTAAAGTTTAAAGTATTAAGCCTATAACAATGTATAAACATTGTCGGGTAGATAGCATACCTTCACCTTAAGACGTAAATATGATACGAAGTGAAATTTGCATGTCCTACAATTAGTCACGGTGGTGTAGTGGCAGCACGATTGGGCCGGAATCCCAATAGGCGCGGGTTCGAATCCCGCTTGTGACATCATTTTTCATTTCGTAATCGGGTTTTATATTGTATATTGTTAATAATTACTCAAACTACATAAATATAATATCAATGTTGGTCACGTTTTTTTAAATGGCGATGGTTTCATCCCGCCCGAATTATCCAGGCAAGTGTAGGTTCACGTATAGCCTCATCACTTGCTGTATTACCTCCCAATCCTTATTTGGGTTGATCACCTGTATTGAGTCCTCGTCGGTAGCCTACCTGTATTGGTCATAATAAGAGGAGCTTGGATCTACTATACTACGCTGAGTGTGCATTGGCATAGGATTTTTCGAGATTACCCGCTTTTGCAGATGCTGCTGCTGATGCCATAAAAATGCCGTAAAGTCTTACGAATATAGTGAATGAAAAGTATATTTTGTATTTTTTTTCCGTCATCGCATTAAAAATTCTACACCCTCTATTTTTTACATAGTTATTGGCGTTCAGTTATAATATTTCCTTCAGTCTCTCCCCGAAGGGTGTAACAATGGTTTATACCAGACACCTATAGTTTGTTATACAATATTTAGTCTCATTAATGCGGCGACCCTATTGTCACTAATGGAGCATATTCCAAATTTCAAACCAATAACCGATATTTGTCCTTGAAAACACTCAACAATTAAAGAAATCTGGATAAATTTCAAACACCACTCTTATTCTGCCCAACTTAAGATTCGAATTTAAACCCTCGAAATCTCAGTAGGCGCACTTATAACACCAATGACATATAATATTTCTTATAATAATTACTATTTATTTGCATAATAATCCTTTTTGTTTACTAGACTTTAACGAGAAAAATGTAATTTTTATTCGAAATCGGAATCGATTTTAATTTTGAATCGGCATAGTATACCTGTACCATGTAACCGCAGAAAATTACTTATTAAAATAAACCTTGAAAATAATTTGATAACGGTTAATAATTTTGACAACGCCATAACATTAAATTAAAATCTCAATGATTTTACACATTTCATAATCATTAAAACGATCAAATTTCATTAATAATATACTATTTAACCTCGAAAACATTACTTTATTACCCAATTATCCTTGATTTTCAAAATATATTCATTATTATATACCCTTATATTTATATAGATAAGGGAAACAACATAAATTAATATAATTAAGGTCTTTATTAAAATTTTATTAATTCAAAACATGTTAGGAAATTACTTTAATATCTAAACCACTATAATTCAAGTAACCAATTCGATTAGTTAAAGTATTATTTAATTTTAGTTTATTTTGTAATGTGGTTCTAAAATATATTAGTTCTATAGTTGAAAGAAAGTTAATTGCTGTACTTAATATATTACATTTTGAATATATCAATCATAGTAAAGCTGTGTGGTAGCGGCTACGAATACTACCAACCCTTGCTTTGCTCGTGGATGTCGTAAAAGATTGCTAAGAGCCATATAACGACCTGGGTGAACTCCATCTAATGCCGTTTGGTCAACAATTACATTGCCAAGGAGGGTTGACGTCTGGCAGGCGGCCGGTCATAAAACTATTGCCAATAACTTTTACAATATGTACTATGAAAGAAGACTACATATTGTATCGACCCCAAGTAGTTGGGATAAGAGTAGGAAAATGATGATGATATGAATTATAGTAAACATAATTTTTATTTTTGATATTTTAACTGAAAAGCTTAACAACTGAATGATTTCTGATGTTAACGCCAGTATTACACATTTGAAATAAAACTATTTTTACGGATTATATCGCGTATGTATTTGATTTTTTTTTTCCACGTCTGGAACCTACCGTGACTATGAACACTGTAAAGTGTTAGAAACGTGAAATTAAACATCAATTACAAACGTGATACAATCCGTAAACATACATACATACATAGCCTCACGCCTGTTTCCCAGAGGGCTACCCCTCTCAGAGAGTGCACGGATCAGAGCAGAACAGAGAGAGCAGAGACTACGGATTGCCACAAACCACGATCCTGACATACCTCCATCGCTTCATTCACACTCATCACAGTCTTCATGCACGCTCTACGATTACACGTACTCTTATCTCTCTCAATCCGTAAAAATATTTTTATTTCAAACTTAAATACTGAAATTATATAAGTTTTTTTTAAAGACTGATAATACAGACTCAATTTGAGAGAGAGAAAGAGATTTTTTATAAAGTTGATATTAATATTAATATTTCGAGACAAGTGTTCGAACATAATAATAGCGTTATAAAATATATATACAAGTTGTTAAGCGAAGCTGCTAGCGTAGCTACTGAAGTATACATTCTTATAAGGTTTTTGAGACACCATTTCTTAATAGTTTGAATAAACTAGTAATTAGAAATCATTTTATATCTTATATACTTCATATTAAGTTATATTTAACTAATGGAATATTAATTTTATAATGTGTATGGTTATTATAAAACATTGAAAACTATAATATGAAATAGAATATATAATGCTTTTAAGAATGGCGTCGTATTTGAATATTTAATGAACAAAGCATTCTTAGTCAGTTTAAATAACTTGAAAAAAAAAAATTAATTAAAAATATTTTTTATACAGAACATGAATATGTCACATTGAGTAAATTCAGTTAACCATCAGCCCCCATATTTTATTGTTACTCTGCTGTAGAAGTGATAAAAATCGTAAATGGCCAGCAGTACTCTCTAGGAAAATTTATAATGCCAACTGCGATCGTCAAATCGCCAAGGGTGGCGATTATAACATTAACTTCCGTCATGAAGAGACCTTTATCTAACAGTGAGTGTTGCTAAGCTGAAAATTGAACTAACCTGGTGATATTAAGTTTACTTTTCAATCTCAATTATTAGTATTCAATAGTCTTTGGACTTAGAATTGATTCATCATCTCCGCTCATATACGTCCCACTGCTGGACTCAAGCCTTCTCCATGATAAGAAGGAGATTAACCTATTAACCATGCTGATCAAGAAGGCTTAAGTATTCGATTTTGTTGCGGGTGACTGGACCGGGGAATTAGTCTGTCACCCGCCGAGAGGCTGACCGCGAGGAAAAGACTGACGTCCTCCCCGAAGGAGGGGATGTCGCTCAAGAAGAGGGTACCACTCAGGGGGTATTACGTCGGGCCGGCCACTGACGACAAGTTCACGCTGCTCCGGTGGCCGGTCCAACGACGAAGGCGAGGTTCACGAGTGGGTTACGGGTGTGCGTGCTTACGCCCCTCTGTTTTCCCGGATGGAGTGGTGCGAGGAGCGCGACGACCGTAGCTCAACCCACAAAAAAAAGTATTCGATTTTGTTTCTAATTTTCCTTCTCTTATTTAGAGGTTATCAGTATATCTCTTAGTCATCTTTTATGAAAGCCACAGGTAAGAAAATATGATTTTTTTAAGGGTTAGAATAAGTTCTTGTCATTTCGCTATCGTTACATTACCTCCCGTTAACCGTTACTGCTATTTGGGCGAGCCACCGGTAAAGTCGAAAATATTTTATTCAAAAATAAAGCTTAAAAGATTATCTATCATTTTAAAATTTAATATCAGTTCAGATCTATTAGATTCTTAGTGCTAAAGCACCAGAAATCGTAATGGTCGCGAAAGAAGAGATTTATACTGGTGTCGACGCACGCACCGTTTTATTATCATAGCACCATTTTGGCTCTATTGCATGGACAGAATTCATTGTAACAACGCTTTCAATTTCTACTGACGTAAAATTATCAACGTAATTTCTTCAACACTGTTTTACGAAATTATATTAAAATAAAAATTTAGTAAAATTGTAACAGTTTGAGTCTTTATATTAAAGATCAGCATCATTCTCCTACTCTTATACCAATCACTTGGGGTCGATAAATTATGTACTCTTCTTTCATAGTTATTGTAAAAGTTATTGGCAATAGTTTTATGACCGGCCGCCTGCCAGACGTCAACCCTCCTTAGGAATGTAATTGTTGACCAAATAACGTCAGATGGACTTGGCCCAGGTCGTTATAAGGCTCTTAGTCGTCTTTTACGACATCCACGAGCAAAGTAAGGTTTGGTAGTATTCTTAGCCGCTATAACACAATTTTTCTTTCAGTCTTTACATTAAAGATGTTGAAGAGAAATTCTTTATGAAAGCAACAGAAGCTATCACAAGAATGTTTGTTTGTCTCTCTCTTTCTGTATATTTGTACCTAAATAGATATTATAAATTATAACAGTCTATAAATTTCTGATATTAAAGACAATGTAATACAGTTATTTTATTAAAATTTTGTATTATTGAAGAAAAGTTTAATATAATCTTCATTACATAAGTCAAAACATCAATTCTTAGAAATGTTGTTTGTCTATCTGTCTGTTTGTCTGATTATACACAAATATATATATAGTAAAATTAACTACGACGTAAGAGAGCAAGTAGGTATGAAAAAGAGTATTGGTGTAAAGATGCGATGGTTTGGACATGTGGAAAGAATACCGAACGAACGTCTGGTTAAGAAGATTTACAATGCGAAAGTGGAAGGATGTAGGTACCGGGGGAGACCGAGACTAACCTACCTTGACCAGATTGGTCACGTATTGAAGGAAGGTGGAGTCAAGAGTCTGCGAAACCGGCGAGCGTATATGAAGAGAATTATGAATGTTGAGGAAGCGAGTGAAGTATGCAAGGATACAGTTCTCTGGCACTCTGTCCTCTCTGCCTATCCTGCAAGGGATGTGGCGTGATGATGTGTATGTATATACGTAAAATTATAAAAATCTATTAATTTCTGTCCATTCTCGGTATTGATAAAAGCTAAAGTTTTTTATTAAGGCTACAGAAATCAAAACAAAAATGTTTAGAATTTTTGTTTGCCTGTTTCTACACGCACGTACCACGCAAAAATTACTGCATGGAATCCTCTGTTGGGTTTGAGTCTTCTCCAATATGGGAGGGGAAATTGACTTACTATATATAACCTGGGCAGACGTAGGTTTCGTTTCGAATTTTATCCCTTCCTCCCTCTTACAAACACCCATGGCTAAGATAATGAATTATATTCTTACACCGTCACCACACGGAATATTACCATTTAAAAATATGTAGAAATAATATTTTATTTTTTATATTTGTAATATATCTTTAATGATAATCTTTTATTAGTATTTTATAGCTGTGATGACCTATCTTGATAGTTTAACCATAGAATGTCAAATCTCAACGTAGCTGTCATGTCTAACCTTTCGGTAATATAAGTACATAAATATTATTAATTGATTGATAAATATCATTTATTAAAATTATATAAATTATAAGTGATGAAATCTGCTTGTGAGAAATAATATCATTGCATAGGTGGTGTAGTAGTTAAAATACCTAATTACCGTATCGAGTGTCGCAGCTTTGATTATTTTGCCTTGTACGATCTAGAAATTATTGTCCTGAGTCTGGCTGTAATTTGTATTCGTTAAATATATTTGATTTGCCTTAATGCAACCCTGTATTACGTTTTCTTTAAAAAAAATATATATTTCTCGGCGAAAAACGGCGTGTGTCCCCATAACCCACCCAATAAGTACCTCGCAACGCCGTGGGAATGGGCCACCGGTACCCGGTCTTTGTCTTTAGTGGCCCGCCCAGCGTGTTACCCTTTCAGGTATCCTCTCGAGTCGAGTCCTAATATTCTACCATTATTGTTTGTTTGGTTCTTCCAATCTTATACTTCAGAAGTTTATCTTTATTATTATCATTCTCCTGCTCTTGTCTCAATTACTTGGGATCGACGCAATGTGTACTCCTCTTCAATCGTATATTTTGCAATAGTGATTGGCAATAATTTTTGTAACTGGCTGCTTGTCTGACGCCAACCCTATTTGGAATATAATTGTTGACCAGAAGGCATCAAGTGACGTTGGCCCAGCATACAAAGTTCTTTAAAAGCCTTTTACGATATCCATGAGCAAAGTAGGGGTGGTATGGTGGTAATAATTAAATAAAAAAGAAAATATTAACTTGTATTCTATAACATTTATAAGATAATAATTTCCGTAATCATATTTTTCACCGTTACTTTCTAATCATAAAAAAAAAATTACATCGGTATCTAATCAGTTTTTTCCCAGATCTATTAACAGACAAAAATATTATTAATTTCCCTTATCGATTCTAATAAAAACAGGTCTCATTCAAGTTTATGGCCATCGCTTATATACGTTAGTTTGTCGAGCAATAAATTTCTGAGTACTGTCATATACTGTAATATATTATGCAGCAAACAACATTTATGTTATATCAGGGATTGATTGGAGATAATTGGGTCGTTACGTGGAAGAATAATGACCAATTAGTTAATTAAACGAGTGGGTAGAGGTCGAAACAACAAGGTTATGACTATTATAATTTGTCGGAAGGATAGGAATTGGAGCAATGTGGTCTAAGAATTGATCCTTAGGGAACACCCAAGATAGTCGCTTGTAATAAAATGTTATGTAGCATGTAATATATGCTGATATATGATTATTAAACGTTTTTATTTTGCTATTAATTTGTACTAAGAATATAATTAATAAAAATAAAGTAGTAATAATCCAAATGGAAACATTAATACAAACCGTTTTCTCAAATCCATTTCGTTGCTTAATACCATTTACAATCACATGTTATCATTAAACACTTATTACTGATAAAGTGCTTAAAATCTCTTTATTGTGGGTTCCATCATCTATAAAACTAATCTTTAGCAGTTACTAAAAGTAGCGGCTGAGTTCACATTTTATTATACGCCTATAAAACTGAGAGGTCGTAATCTTGTCTCGTCTCGAACGACTTTGTTCTCTCCAAACATATTCATTTTAACTAGGCCGGATTGCACCATTTTGAAAAATTTACCAACTTTGTGGAATGTATTATTACTGATTCTTAGTATGTCACCATATTCATTAAGATTTCTAACCTAAATAATCTTATCTCGTCAATAATTAGAAGAATTAAAGAAATCTTTATATATTTGTTACGTATAATAAGCAATATACTTTAATTTTAAAGCTGTGTGATACGCCTCTCATTTCTCATTAATTTATTGGAATGGATCAAAAACTAATACCGATGGGTTCTATCCACACATTTTATTTTTACAAATCGTTTCAGCATCATTAATGTGTATATCATTCGTTGAAATACATTCCGTGGCGCGTAGCAGTACGCCATCAATTTCATAGTTTGACATTTTTATGCGTATTTAAAAATTTGCTTTGAAGAGCCACGCTCTAGATTTATGTTGAATACGAGACATAGAGACGTTAAGCTCATCCGATTGAATTAATATTCTTAACTTTACTCCATAAATATGTTCAGTATTATCGTTACATAAAAGATAAATTCTTTTCCAGCAACTTTTGACCCATAGGTCCATATTTTAAATTAAAAGTAGCAATCGTAAAATCTATTATAATAAAAACAGAAGTAGTAAATCATTCTGTTTCGACGGAAACCAGATATTGTTAATTTATATCTGTTGTGATGACAATGAGTATATTTAAATATTAAACCAGATACAATGGGCACTTAAATTTTATCATATTCTGATGTATTTCGAATGCTAAGTAGTCAGCAGAATTTGGTCCTTGTTCAAGGAGAGCGTGTGTATCAAAGATTGTTGTATTCACAATTATTTAATGTAACGCGACAAAATCTGGCAATGCTAAGCGAACCGCTTATTTTTACTCCTTCTAATAATCACATTTATTTCAAAACTTTATTGTCGGTGCAGCAAGCGGCATTGTGATTTATTTGATAGATTGTCTTTGTAAAGTCTCTTTGGTTCTGACTTTAAAGTTAATACACCGCTATAATATATCTGATGGATTATGAGATCTATTAAATCGAGTATTTGATCTCTTAAAACATGAATGAATATACTTACTTTATTATTTAACTATTCAAAGGCTGTCCGAAAATCAAAAGAATTATATTTGGTTTATCACCATTGACTTGATAGAAAAATTATTTTTCTTCATGTCAAATATAATGAGGTCGTACCTTTTTTTATTTCATAGTGTGGTGGACGAGCAAATATTACTGCTGATGGCAAATAATATTCGTTGATCTAGTATTAGTGCATTCTTAAGCCACGGTCAATCATTTCGTCTTTCCCATTTCTCCCACTGAGTGAAAAACTTAATGTTTCACAGCTAAGTATAATAGCAACACGGTGTTTCCATATCTTAAATATGTGTTTATAGATTTTCTTGCAGAATGTCTTAAACATTCTTAATATCAAGAAAATTTTGGAACAAGAGCCGGGAAACCTAACCTAACCCTACTATTAAACTCGAGCCTCCTCCATTGTAGAGGAAAAATTCACCCATTATATCACCCCGATCAGACGAGTTTGTAAAGCATTTTATTTCGATTTGGCCTTCTCTTAGATAGATGTTATGTGCATATTATATTCTGTAGTCAGATTTTACGATACCAGGCAAGGAATGGAAAAACTTACACCTCCTTCCATACAATCCTATCTAACGTCATCTCTGTGATTACTCCTTCTATCCATCCATTATGATTCACGTAGTCCACCCATCATTTCTTTGGCTTTAATTACCAGCCTTCAACATTCATACTTTTTTTTTTTTTTTGGCGGCGGGCTACGGTACGTCAAACTCCGCTAATCCGTCCGGGGCGACAGGAAAAGCGGCGCAAGACCCCGTAGACCCGCCCTACAATATACCTCTCGACGCCGTGCGGGTGGGTCACTGGTACGCGGTCTTTTACTTCAGTGGCCCACCCGGCGGTCTACCCTCACGGGTATCCTCGCTGTAATGTCGAATACTTAAATCTTTTCTCACAATATTACTTTCATCCCGTCTCATCACATGTCCATTCTGTTGAAGATAATCCGTATGGGTCTAAAAAAGAAACATTTTAAATTTTGTTTTAAACGTTTCGGTTAATGTTCAACTATCTTTTGAATCTTATCTTTATAATTTATATACGTGTTGAGGTCCAAATGCTCTGTTAATCCAGTTTAACGTATCGTTTAGCCAGTTTTTATCATCTCAGTTCCGGGTTAACATCTTTTGGATAACCAGGCTGATATTGTAAGGAAATAAAGTTTCTAAGTTTGTATTTAGGGGTTAATCACTGATACTTAAGATATAATTTTGATAATCCTTTTACTGAATAGTAAGTAGCATTATCATTATCCTCCTGCTCGAATCCCAGTTACTTGGAATCGGTGCTATATGTAAACATATATATATTGCTAAAGTTATTGGCAATAGTTTTGTGACCGACTGCTTACCTGATGTCAAACCTCCTTGGGAATGTAATTGTTGACCAAACGGCATCAAGTGGTGTTGGTCCAGATCGATATAAAGCTCTTAGTCGGTTGTTACAACATCAGTAAGGCCACTTGTGGGTTTAAAAAGCACTAAGTCTGCGTGAATTGAGTTTGATAATGAATGAATTTAGCTCGAAGTAAGCTAGTGACAAAAATCTATGCCCCTATTCTGCCTTTGTGACCAAGTGTGATATTTTTGAAGAGGCTACATAATTTCAGTACATAACCTAAGTAGTGACAATTGTCATGAATGAAATCGCCAATAGGCAAAAAATACAATATCATCATTACCCAGCTCTTATCCCAATTACTTGGGGTCAACGCAATGTGTCCTATTCTTCCACACAGTCCTATCAGATGTCATCTCTGCGTTCACTCCCTTTCTATCCATATCGTCATTCTCCTACTCTTATCCCAATTACTTGGGGTCAATACGATATGTACTCTTCTTTCATACATTCGTACATATTGTAAAAGTTATTGGTAATAGTTTTATGACCGGCCGCCTGCCAGAAGTCAACCCTCCTCGGGAATGTAATTGTTGACCAAATGGAATCAGATAGAGGTGGTCTAGGTCGTTATAAGTATATCATCCATATCATGTTTCACATAATCCATCCACATTTTCTTTGGTCTTCCCTTACCCCTAAAGCCTTTAACATTCGTACTTAAAACTTTTTTAAGGCAAAATATACAACACTTAATTTTAAAAAAGAAAAGAATAATTTACAAACATAAATTCTCTAATTCACGCGAGCATTTAAATAAACAGTAGAATAGCTAACAAGTTAAATTAATAGTATAATAGTTTTACTAAGATAGATATAATATGTCATTATGATAATTAAAATCGTTTTCTACACTTCTTTCTTAATAGCTGTTTTAAGCAAAGTGATTCGTAATATATTTTCTCTTTTTTTCCTAAATATTTATATATATTGTAATGCGATAGTGGTTCGTTAATGTTTATGGGAGAATTTTCACTTATAGTGGCCATGATAAGGTTTCATTCATATCCTATGTTCTTCTACGTGTCGTGACGAGATAGCCATTAATGTATTGTTGACTTGTTAAGAGAAGGAAAACTCGAAACTAAACCCTATACCAACACGTCTGACAAACATTATATAGTAGGTCGATTTCTCTCCCGTTATGGAAGGGACTCGAGCCCACAGTCAGGACATATATGAGCTGAGACTATGATGATGAGATGATGTATTCTTGAACTGCACTGATGGCGCAGTGGTTAGGATACCGACGTACCGTATCGTGGATATTATGCGATCTACAAATTGTTCTTTTCTGTCTGGGTGTAATTTGCGTCTGTCAAATAGATGTTTGTAATTTGTTCTGAGTCTGGGTGTGATTTGTGTCCGTTAAATCTATGTTTGTAAAGTTTGTAAAGAAGTGTTTGTAAAAAAAGTAATAGTGGTAGGACCACGCTGTCCACAGTTCTCTGTCTACAGCCGCGGGCCGATCCGTTCGGAGTAGTACCACACTCTCGCAGAAGATCGACGTTTGATTACCTAATGGCAATGTGCTATTGCGCTTTGTTCGGTGAGCGAGAGAGTCGAAAGCCCAACTAGGAGGGTTTGAGGTTTGTATTGGTAGGCAGTGGCTAGCTATACCCTTGGTATTGCAAAGCTCCATGGGCGGCAGTGATACTTACCATTAGGTGTGCTGTTTGCTCGTTTGCCACCATAAGAAATTTAAAAAAATAAGTCTTCCGCAATACAAGGTATATTCGTATCCAAACAATATCCATGATATTATCTAGCCGCTCGTTACCCTGATGCAAGACAGTGACTCACTCCTTGCCTCTGTGCCTTATAAGGGAGGTAGTTGCCAACTTCAAATTTCATGTACTTAATATATTCTGAATTGTTGTTTGATTTGCTTTATTGCTTATTGCGTATATCCGTTTAGGTAAACTAATAAATAAAAGCAGAAAGTGGTCCAAGGAGCAACTTCTCTCATGCTAAAATGCATCATGGGTTCAATTTTCACACAAAAGTTACATAATTTTTTATTTTGTTCATACGAGAAATGAAAGCCTAAGCTCTATGCAGTTTAATTTGTATTCATTTTTCTCCTCATTCCCTTATTGTATTAATAGGTAAAATTATATCCCAATATTTTTTTTCTCTAATTCCACCTACCTACATAACGGCAAGACAGATCGAAGTATAAAACGTAATACAAAAGTATAAGACGGATTGAAATATAAAGAAGTGATCGTCGTCATCATCATCCGACGCTTATCCAAATTGTTTGGGATCAACGCAATATGCACTCCACTTCCATCGTACATATTGTTAAAATTATTGGCAATAGTTTTATTATCGGCCGCCTGTCGTACGTTGAACCTTTTTGGGAATGTAGTGTTTAACCAAACGACATCAGGTGGAATTACCTTAGGTCAATGTAAAGCTCTTAGTCGTTTTTTACGACATCCACGAATAAAATGAGTATTAGCAGTATTCGTAGCCGCTTTCGCCACATAGTAAATATTAATACGTGTAGATAGATACGCTATTTTAAAATGATGCACGATGACCTATTGAAATTCTAACAAACATCAGTCGATCAGTTACGATTGTCGATACTCACAAAATGGTTTTATATTTAGCACGGTATCGTTATTATTCTACTAACAAGAAACACTAGCAGCCGATTCGTGTTTATGCTACACAATACGAGCTTGACGCAATTTGTTACTCCCCCAAGTGGGACGGGGGGAGGGCAGACTTCAAAGGGCTCGCCGACAAAGCGCTAAATAAGATGAAGAAAAAAAATATACAGAAACGACAATGGACAGGGAAATCGGGGCCTTTAGAAATTTGCGCGTTTTCCTTTTAGTTTTTCGGGAAAATTGCGTTTCGGTGGCACGCCGTTTGCGTTTCGCTCTTTTGTCGTTTTTACGCGCACGTGGAACAAACCTTTGTTTTTATAGCATGCCGGTGATTTTGAACTATTTGTTGATCTAAATTTAAAAAATATTTTGTATATAAAACTAGAATATACATCATCATTTATTAGCTAATATACGTGCCACTGCAGGCTTTAGCCTACACAGCAATAAAATGGTTTTTTTCCTTCCTATAATAATAAATAATCCTTGTCTTGCGTAAAGGGTAGCCCTTTACAATTATAATGGACGTTGACAAATTACACCCAGACCCAACATTTTGTGGATTGCACAAAGTGTTGTCCTGCGTAGGAATCGTACCCATGGCACTGGCATGGAAGTTCCGTATCTTAACCATTACGAAATCTGTGAGGCCTAGAATGAAAATAGTCTCTAGAATGAAAATTTACTTACTGTACCACGCTGTTCAGACGAGTATATATATTATTTCCAATTAATAGAATAGCTATATAAATTATCCCGTTAATATGTTAATAAAAGAATTATGAATGTTGAGGAAGCGAGTGAAGTATGCAAGGATATAGAGTACTCTGGCACTCTGTTCTCTCTGCCTACCCTGCAAGGGACATGGTTATTGAATTTTCAGTAAACATTAATCTCTCAGATAAGCTAGCTAGCCAGACAGAAAGCAAAGTTATTTTACAAAGTTTTCCATGTTATTTTTTTTTTTTAAATATCCTTGACTAACCGTGTAGTATCAAGTTAAGAATAATATGTTGACTTCCCTAACACTATAATAATAATATTTTGCCGTGTGATAATTAAGTAAAAATACAATTCACCACTCCCTTTCTTGCCCATGGATGTCGTAAAAGACGACTAAGGGATATGATACGCTTATAACATCTATACAAGTAAAGAAAAACTTGAAATATGTAACCCTATAACAAACCGCCCGACCACTGTGGTATAGTAGGTCAATTTTCTTTTGGTTATGGTTCTCTTCCATTATGGAGGTATGGCTCGAGCCGAGCAGTGGAATGTAAATTGATTGAAATGAACCCATTAATCTTACGTGAAAGTCCTAAAAAACGTTTGAGAAATTACCAAGAGAATAGTGAGCAGTTCTCTAATGGGATGCTTGTAATCCTAATTCCAATTGTCGCCAACCAAGCAAAGACCATCATTATCCCCTGTGAGAGTTTCATGTGCAACAGTGGACACCGATGGGCTGGTCGGTGAATAGGTGATCCTCATAAAAATAACATTATGCCAATGTAATTTTTAACTTTTAATGACAGTATTTTGAAATTCTGATCCACATACATCTTTATACTAGATATATAATACCGATAAATTAAAAAAGAAACTTTTGTAACAAAAGGAGCTGTATCGTGTAATTACGTTTATTTATGTGTGATGTGTAAAATGTACGACGAATATGCGGTAAGTATGTGATTACGACGTAAGTATGCGGCTAGCAGACACCTAAACTCTTTTTCTCGCGAACTAGAGAAAAATAATACAAACGTTCTTTTCGCTTTTAAAGATTTATGTAAATAAATTAATGATAATCATATTCTAAACTATTCAAAACTGATTGATAAGTATTTAAATTGTATCTTTAAAATCGAGTGTCTTTACAACAAACCTCATCTCAGCTCATATGTGCCACTATTGGGCTCGAGCCTCCCCTACATCATCATCATCATTCTCCTGCTCTTATCCCAATTATTTGGGGTAGACGCAATATGTACTCCTCTTCCTACATATTGCAAAAGTTATTGGCAATCATTTTATGACCGGCCGCCTGCCTGACGTCAACCCTCCTTGGGAATGTAATTGTTGACACGGCATCAGGTGGCGTTGGCCCAGGTCGAAATAAAGCCTCCTCTACAATGGAAGGGAAATTGACCTACTATACCACGCTGGTCAGACATGTTGTTATAGGGTTTTTCTTCAAGTATCCCTTCTCTTGCATAGATGTTATATGCATTTTATATCGCTTAGTGGTCTCTTACGATCATCCACGGGTAAGATAGGGGGTGTTGAATTGTATTCTTACTCCGTCACCACACGGAAAAGCCCCAAAAACTGTGCATCTATATTTTTTTCTGTAGCAACGTTTATTACCTTATGTTACTTAGCAATTTCATACGCAGTCTACGGGCAAATGTAAATAAAATATTTAAAAATATACAGGTCGTAGAAAGATTGTATCTATGTTTAAAATTATCACAGATTATGGATTAGATATCGATGCGGAGTAATTGGGGAAGCATCAACTTAATTAATATTTCATGTTTTGATAAAATTAATAATGTACGATAGTTATCATATTTGTGCAATCGATAATTTAAAGTTATACAATTTTATCAATTTTTAATTTACCTATTTTATATATTATATATATACTTATATAAGAATTATATGTTTCTCAAATTCGATGGTAATATATAGTACCTATATATACCTATTTCGGCATTTCTTTTTTTCAAAATAGACAGTTTCATAAAATGTATCTAACTCATCATTCGCCTGCTCTTATCTCAATGATTTGGGGTCGACACAATATGTACTCTGCTTCCATCGTACATATTGCAACAAGTTATTGGCAATAGTTTTATAACCGGCCGTCTGTTTGACGCCAACTCTACTTGGGAATGTAACTGTTGACCAAACGGCATCTGGTGGAGTTGGATCGTTATAAAGGTCAGGTCGATATTAAGTGCTATGAATACAATTATATATATTTGTATTGATCGTATCTCGACATATGCCACTACTGGACGTAAGCCTACTTTGACAATAGGAGGAAAGTTAACCTACTATACCAATTTGTTTAAATGGGTTAGTATAAGTTTTCCCTCCTCCTCCTCTTGCATAGATTTTATCTACATTTAGTTATCTTTTATATTATCCACGAGCAAGAGGGTTAAGGAAATATCCTATTTTGTCTTTGTATAATTATAATTTTGTAAATTGACTATTTTATGTGTTGGGTAACATAATGGTTTAGTTTCATATGTGTAGGTGGCGTTGCGCTCAAGTTCTAATTTATTTTAGATTTGTGCAGAGCATTTTTACTTTAATTTTTCTAATACACATGTAGCATTTCTTTCAATAACTCCACTATTTGAACTTAAAAGTCGTTATTATTATTTTCGTTTTTACTTATATGTATGTATACGTACACTTTTGTATCCGAATTTTCTTCATATCCGCTCAGCTTATGAATATTTCACTACAGGGCTCGAGTTTCTTTTAAAATGAAAGAGAAAATTTTACATCTACCACGCTGATCAGAGAAGTCGGTATAGGGTTTTATTTTGAGTTTTCCTTCTCTTGTATAGGTGTAAGCTGCATATTATATCACTTATTCTATTCACATTCTTACTTTGTCGTGACACGGAGAAACTTTCTTCATCTTCTTCTTCAAATTGCTGTTAGTCATGTATTTACTCTTCACCTCTTACGACAGCCGCACATGTGATGCATCGTATTCTTAGTTCTTCAACTCATCGATAATTCATTCAACCATCTATTAGCCTAGCAACAACCACTGTTGGTGGTCGTTTGCCCCACGAAGAATACCTTTAATCCCATGTTTGTCAAATTGCAGATGTTAGGGAACGTATGACGTGACCCAGTTTTTACAATTTTATCTCCTTTGACCCTCAGTCCATCCTTAATATAGCAAAAGACCAACTAAAGCATTAGAATCGTATCCACGACGCTGGCAGGTTAGGTTACTACCCTACGTGCCTACCATATGTGCTATGAGTTCAATTCCAAGACATCTACTATACTATTGATTAATACATACAAAATACTTACCCATCATCATGATCAGAGTATTAGTAGATACTACTAATAAGGTGTGTTAGAATTACATTCCTTATCACTCGTTATCAATTAATCCGTATGTACTATATATGTACACGACACCTGTGTTGTGTAATAGCAGTGATAGCTTAGTGGGCAAACTAACGGACAACACAAATGTATCTGGTTTGAATACACGGCATTCACCTCAGACCTAACAAAATTATACGCGTTTTAAATTTTAGTATGTAAATTTAAAGGATGTAGGTACCGGAGGAGACCGTGACTAACCTACCTTGACCAGATTGGTCACGTACTGAAGGAAGGTGGAGTCAAGAGTCTCCGAAACCGGCGAGCGTATATGAAGAGAATTATGAATGTTGAGGAAGCGAGTGAAGTATACAAGGATAGAGTTCTCTGGCACTCTGTTCTCTTTACCTACCCTGCAAGGCATGTGGCGTGATGATATGTATGTATGTTAATTTACTAGTGGTAGGACCACGCTATTGACAGTTGTCTGTCTACAGCCGCGGTCCGGAGTAGTACCACACTTTCGCAGAAGATCGACGTCTGAGTAAGGACAATGTGCTATTGCGGTTCGTTCGGTGAGCGAGAGAGCCGGAAGCCCAACTGGGTCGGTTTGGAGTTTGAATTGGTAGTCAGCGGCTTAGCTATACCCTTGGTATTGCAATGGTTCATGGGCGGCAGTAACACTTACCATCAGGTGTGCTGCTTGGTCGTTTGCCACTAAAAGCAATAAAAAATCTCTTGTTTTAGTTAAGAGCGCTTGCTGTGTAGTTTTAAGATTGACCAGTGCTTTTTTGACCTCCGCAATGGAAGCTAAATTGACCTACTATACCACGCTAGTCAGTTGACTTTGTATAGCATTTAATTTCGAGTTTTCATTCTCTTGCTTAGATATTATTTGCATATTATGCCCCTTAGTCTTTTTTTAAAACATTCACGGTCAAAAAAAAGGGTTTGATAAATTGTATTCTTACTCCGTCACCACATGGAAAGAACCAATCATCATCATTTTCCTACATTTATCCTAATTGTTGAGGGGCCGATACAATATGTACTCTTCTTTCATAGTACTCGTACATGTTGTAAAAGTTATTGGCAATAGATTTATGACCGGCCGCCTGTCAAACGTCAACCCGCCTTGGATATGTAATTGTTAACCAAACGGCATCAGATAGAGTTGGCCCAGGTCGTTATAAGGCTCTTAGTCGTCTTTTACGACATCTACGAGCAAAGTAAAAGTTGGTAGTATACGTAGCCGCTACGACACAGCTAAACCAAACACTACCAAACAGCTAGAAAGAACCAATCATCTTAATAAAACTTTTTGCTAAACATTTAATGTGATAATAAAAATCTAGAACACAATATCAATGCTATATGACTATAAGTAATATGTCATTTGCTAGCGACATAATATACATACAAAATACAATTGTATAAATAAATCACATCATCATAAACAAATTACAATAAATAAATATCTACCACAGTATAAAGAATAGATGACTTCGTATTAATTAACTAATGCGAGAACGTCATATCGTCCTGAGGCACCCATATAAATCTTTGCAATTATCAAATTCTCATCTGCATACACTCACACATAAGTATTACTGTACGCACGCGCCTCGGCAAGATCAAAGAGAACGCGACCCCTTTGTAGGCGCCGCAGTCGCGTGCCGTCTTTTTCATGGCCCTGTAGGTGGCATAAGAGGCAACGGGTGCGAAAGGGACGATCGTCAGCTGATTACAACGCCTGCAATGTGAATATTTCACCTCGTTATCGAGTCGTGTTTGTGTTAGATGTAGTGAGGTGCCTAGTTAATTTTTTGTCGATCTTAGGTTTGTGATAATGTTTTTCGTTTTGTTTGCAAAGTTAAAAAAAAACTACAACAAAGATGCAAATTAACTAGTCCTTTTCGTGTATAGTTTGATTTTGATTTATTTTGAGTTGATTCAACCTCTAATAAGATACTTATGAGTCACAGTTCACCAGAAACGTTAATCCATCAATCATATTTACATCTTATTAGATTTATAATTTATTATATGTGGAGTTTTTGCTGACATTTGAACATAAATAATTACTACAGGTGTTGCATAAATAACTATGAAGAAATACCACATTATCATATATTTGTTTTAAGTCAATTAGTCGTGACAAAATATGGCGCGACAGTAGTAAGTCCAAATCAACTTGTTTCACAGTGTGAACACAATAATCTATCAAATGTAAACGTTCAAAAAAAGTTTTTCCAAAAAACAAATCCTTTGTCTATTAATATATAAATATTCTATAAATATTTTTATAGAAAATCAAAGTTTCTGTGTAAATTTAATTTTGAATCGTAAACGATCAGATGATCAAAATAGATGATGCGTTAAAAAAAATCCAATAATAGAAAAGTTCATTTGTACTTTATCGATATCGATTTATCAGCGGGGTCACGTCCCTATGACCAGTAAAACACGGCTACTAGGCAAGACGAGGATCCGCCGATATCGATGCTAGTAATTAAAATAGACTTATGTCTGCGTAGCGAACAGTATGGGCGTATTCTGCCGTCGTTTAAGGCATCTATGAGAAAATTGTGACGTGGGAACCATAGATGACTCGTTACTTTAGAAAACTCTACAATTTATTACATATTTAAGATTCTGTTAAAGATCTTATTTACATCTCTTTATTTACTATTGAATGATCTCTATCTATTGGCCTATTAGCCAATTTTTGCTTCATGTCTCCTGCTTTGCATAGGAGGCAAGTGGAATGTTTCCAACTTCTCCTGTTTTTCTTTTCTAATTAAATTTTTACGGGTCCTAAGACAATTAAAAGTGTTTCCCGGCACTTCCCGAAGGTCAAACCTCGGTGTCTTATACAGAGACCATTGTGGATCCTGGCTTACAGGAGTTGCGAATGTGTGGTGAGATTAGTCCCAAATAAAAAAAAATACTATTGAAGCAATACTTTCTTCTGAAACTATATGCATACTGTGGTAATAGTGACGGCCCGAGAAGAAAATGGTTGAAACTCCTAGTTGGAGTACTCCTAGGGAGCACCAAATATATAGCTAACTCACTTGTCAAATACCTAATCGTAAGTAAACTTATGTATAATAACGGACGTCGAACCTATATGTAGGTTCGTGAATCTCCTTCAGAATGGGAAGGAAATTGCTCTATTATGTTCTGCTAGCCAGAGGTGTTGGCATAAAGATTTTCCTTTTCAAGATCGCCTTGTCTTGAATTAATGCTATTTTTGTAAATCTTTTAGTTTTTTAGAAAGTATTGCCATATTGCTGTCCTTTATCCGTTATCAACAAATATGCATACATACATGCCATCACGACATGTCCCTTGCAGGGTAGGCAGAAAGAACAGAGTGCCAGAAAACTCTAACCTTGCATATTTCACTCGCTTCCTCAACATTCATAATTCTCTTCATACACGTTCACCGGTTTCGGAGACTCTTGACTCCGCCTTCCTTCAGTACATGACCGATCTGGTCTGGGTAGGTTAGTCTCGGTCTCCCTCGGTACCTACATCCTTTCACTTTCGCATTGTATATCTTCTTAACCAGACGTTAGTTCGGCATTCTTTCCACATGTCCGAACCATCGGATCATTCCCTTTCGCATCTTTACACCAATACTCTCTTTCATACCTACTCGCTCTCTTACGTCGTCGTTACGAATGCGATCGATCAACCTAACTCCACAGATTTTCCGTAGAGATCGCATTTCGACCGCATTAATTTTACTTTCATACTCTTTTCTGCATACCCAACTCTCGCTTCCATACAGTAATGTTGGGACAAGCACTGCATTATGTATTGCTATACGTGCCTTCTGGCTGAGGTGGTGGCTACAGTGAAGTTGTCACTGGGCAATGTGCCACTGGGCAATGTGCTGCTATGCTTTGTTCGGTGAGCGAGAGCCGAAATCCCAAAAAAATTGGGTGAGATTTGATTGATAGACAGCGAACTAGCTGTATATCTCGTATGGCAAACGCCCATTAATGGCACTTTACCATTAATAACACTTACCATTTTCTGCTCGCTTGTTTGCCACCATAAGCAATAAAAAGAAGGTTATGATAATAGATTCATTCTCTATGTATGTATCTATACGTCATAACATGAACTAAAAGTTATTTAGTTAATTATTTTATTAGGCAAAATTTGGCTACGTAACGACACTGCCAACCTCTTAGAGGATGAAAACGTGTGTTGTTTTAATCTAAAAATAATATTATATGCAAATATAACGTTAAAATATACTTGTAAGGCTTAGAAAACATGTCATTTGCGATGTAAAATTAAATAAAATATTAAAGTCATTGTCATATCTTAGACATCTTTGTAATTTAATATAACAAGCGTTCGAAGCAAAAAAGAAAAAAAGCAAAAAATACCTATGGTTCGAAAAAGGCAGCGAGCTCGTTAAGACGGATAATTCCATATTATCGTACTAGTATAAAGAGAATACTGGTATTAACCAGTATTAACCCTGAAATGACAGGGTGCGGTCCCGTCGACCCCACGTTAATATTTTACAGGGAAATGACATCGTCAACCAGCGGCTCTGCGCATTACTTTTTCCTTTTGATGTTCGCTCATGTCTAAAGGCAATATAATTTTGTTTATTTCCATTTAAACTGGGCGGTTTTTGTTTCGATTTGACGTTTCGCTCTTTTATTTTTATCACACTCTCGAATTTTGGTGATTTTTGTTTTTAGATTTTTCTCTTTTTTTTGTAATATTTTAAAATGGACAGGTGGATTGTGTTAAAAGGTAAAAATAAAATAAGCACATATTCTTTTTTATCTTCACAGTTCATACTAGTAGGTACGAGTTTTATACACAATAAGATATAAATTGGCTTGCTGTGGAGATGGGTAGACGTTCAGATTTTTTTACGGATTTGACAGAAAGTAATCTTATTCCATTTCACATAGAGAAACATTGGTCAGTTTTTTACTCGCTCTGAGCCATTGAGTTTTTTTATTGCTTATGGTGGCCAACGAGCATGCAGCACACCCGATGGTAAGTGTCACTGCCGCCCATGGTCTTTTGCAATACCAAGGGCGCTGCCTACCAATAGAAACCCCAAACCCACCCAGTTGGGCTCCCAGCTCTTTTGCTCACCGAACGAAGCGCATTAGTACATTGCCATTACTCGGACGTCGATTTTGTGCGAGAGTATGGTATGACCCGGACGGACCGACCCGCGGTTGTAGACAGAGAATTATCTATCAACAGCGTGGTCCTACCACTATCTAACATTGACTTACAAACATTTATCATTTATGACTACTTAAGAGATAGAAATTATGTGCCCTGCTAGATCCAAAGTAGGTTTACCTCTTAGACTTTGTAGAGTTATTTTCTTTATCGTAGACAAATATGCTAAAAGTGCCGAAATATAAACTATATTTTATTTTTACCTTTCAGGAATTTCATTCTGATGTTATATATACTTACATTTTCCACAAAAATTTGCCGCATTTTCCGACGATTCGATTATCAGATTGTTTGGGCGTTCAAAAACTCAACAAAGGCATTGTTAGAGTGGTATTTTAATTGTAAAGTTTATGTATAAAATATATTCATGATTTTTAAACGGAATCAACCCTATGGTTAATGCAGTTAACCTGTCGAAGACGTGTCTCAGGGTAATGATACATTACTTAATTGACTAAGTGCTATCAATTTATCGGACTTGTTGCATTATTAATGATTTGAGGTTAATGCACAAACGGTTTAAGTGCTCGATGGGAGACTTATTAAATGAGTAATAGTGATTTACAAGACTTAATCTTACAGTGTATAATATTTACAGTACTTATTGAAGCTAGAAAAGGTTTTAGTATACACTTACATCAGCTATATATACAGGGTGTCCCAAAATTCAACGATAAGCTGGCACCAGCAGGTGGACCTACATATGACTACTCGAGAACAGAAAAGAAAAAAATTCTACCTTGATTTTTTTTTTCATTACGACAACGAAACCAAAATCTTTAAAAATGGACATCCTTTATTATATTATTAAGTGCTATTGCTACAGTTTTACAAGTAATTCTGTGATTTTTTTTGTATTGGCAAGGTAAGTAGCACTACTATCGATCACAACCATTAAAAATTCCAGAATATCTATAGTTTTTACACAAAAATCAATCAAAACTATGTTTTTTTCATAAATTATGTAAGATTTTGACTTTCAGCTCACTTTCACTCATCATAGTGAAAAAAAAAAGTATGGACACTACTGTGGCAAATAGTATTAAAAATTGGCGCAACTAACTACAATTCTAAAATGGTATAACATTCAAGGCAAACTAGCCACAAAAATATACTTAGGTGTACTATTTCAAAATAACAACCATATTTCGAAAATTGTTAGTGTTGATAGTAATCACTTTTACTAAGTAGCCAAAATGTTTTTGTAGCAAGTTCCCAGAATTTGAATGAGACATGTGCGTAGTCCGTAGATCCACAGTCTGAATTATTTTATGGCGAAGCTCGTCCAAGGTTGCAATCGGTTTTGTGCAGACTCTGTCCTTTAGACAACCCCAATAGAAAAAGTCCAGGGGATTTAGATCGGGTGAACGGGGTGGCCACAAGATAGGACCAAGTCGCCCGATCCAACGCCCTGGGTACTCTTGGTCTAAGTACTCTCGCACAGGACGGGCATAGTGAGCTGGGCAACCATCGTTTTGAAACCACATGGTTTGCAAATCACTTAAGGGCACATCTTCTAATAATCCTGGCAACTCATTTTGTAAGAAGTTTAAATAACTATTGCCATCTATGTTTCCTTGTAACTCAAAGGGCCCTATCACTTTGCCATTTATTATGCCAGTCCATAGGTTAACCTTAAATTGGTATTGAGATTGTCTTCTCTCACCAGGTGCAGATTTTCATTGTTCCAGCTATGAAGATTGTGAAGATTTAAATATCCATCTTTCTTGCAGGTTGTTTCATCACGACGACGTGACGTTTTAAAATTCTATGTGCAGTACTTTTTGGGATTCCCGTTGCTGCTTGTACAGCACGTACAGAGGTAGCTGAATCGTTTTCTATTTCATTGAGAACTTCTTCATCGTGTTCCGATCTAGGTTTTCCAGCGTTTCGCCTGTCAGATGGTATACAACCCTCCGAAAAAGCTTGATACACGTTAATAAATACGCGATAATCCGGATACCTTTGAAGATTAGGGTACCTTGCTCGATATAATCTGCTAGCAGCGTTGGCATTGCATCGGCATTCTCCATAAATTAGGTGCATATTAGCGTATTCTAACGCTGTGTATGGTAGCGGCATGATGAATGCTAAACACTTGAAAATAAGGCAAAACTTCTTTAAAAAAAACACAAAATCACAGTCTAAAATAATGCCAAGTCAGGTCAATTTCCAGGTCACTTAATTCAATCCAAAAGTCGTCAGTACCAGAGCCACTTTAATTAAAACAGAACGGTGTGCAGTAAACAAAGAAGTAGAGCATACTGACTTGCTGTGCTGCTGAGGACATTAATTACTTCTCCACCTGCATTAATGTTACTAAACAATTAGCATCTATCTATCTCCCTCTAACGTATAATCTCTCTATCTCTGTCCAACTTATTTTATGGACTTATGGACTACGCACATGTCTCATTCAAATTCTGGGAACTTGCTACAAAAACATTTTGGCTACTTAGTAAAAGTGATTACTATCAACACTAACAATTTTCGAAATATGGTTGTTATTTTGAAATAGTACACCTAAGTATATTTTTGTGGCTAGTTTGCCTTGAATGTTATACCATTTTAGAATTGTAGTTAGTTGCGCCAATTTTTAATACTATTTGCCACAGTAGTGTCCATACTTTTTTTTTTCACTATGATGAGTGAAAGTGAGCTGAAAGTCAAAATCTTACATAATTTATGAAAAAAACATAGTTTTGATTGATTTTTGTGTAAAAACTATAGATATTCTGGAATTTTTAATGGTTGTGATCGATAGTAGTGCTACTTACCTTGCCAATACAAAAAAAATCACAGAATTACTTGTAAAACTGTAGCAATAGCACTTAATAATATAATAAAGGATGTCCATTTTTAAAGATTTTGGTTTTTTTGTCGTAATGAAAAAAAAAATCAAGGTAGAATTTTTTTCTTTTCTGTTCTCGAGTAGTCATATGTAGGTCCACCTGCTGGTGCCAGCTTATCGTTGAATTTTGGGACACCCTGTATGTAGACATATATTTATCTCATGGTCCTTCCACGTCCTTGGTTAGATGTAGACCATCCCACGTGCCGTTCCAAATGGGCAATCATATTTGACTACGCTTTTTATTTATGGATTCTAATTATCTCGTGATTGAAGATTGTCACCAAATATCTACAATGTAGTTTCTTTAATAGTTTATTACATGAACGTGAATATTCTGTATTTGTTTTATCAGATATTGAACTACAAAGCACATATTGAAGTAATTTTTTTTTAGTTTTTCATGTTAAAAAAAATATACACAGTTTTCTTATATTTTATGTTAACTCCCTTATCTAATTAAGACATGGGATTTATTTAAATTAAAAAAAAAAAAGAACTACGAAGTACTTACACTACATCCATCGCCAAAGTTCTACAGGACCTTGTGACTGAATTTTCGCAAAACAAAGCATACATTTATATTTTCTTTGAAGTGACGCCGCGGGCCCTCGTCATTCGCAGGGTTAGCCAACGACCGTATTCATTATACATGGTAAATTGAATCCACTGTTATATACGAGCCTTTTACTATTTCTATAAATTATATATATATTTAATTAATTTTATATTTTGTGGCCCTCATTCCATTACAGTCTGCTGACTTTCGTTATAACTTGAACAGAAATGAATTATTATTATCTACACATTCACTTACGTTCTAATCATAAAGGCTTATTGATATCGTTTATCGATCTCCTCTTTATTCTTGTGATGAGTCTATTTTGTGTCTTCTTACTTGATGATGAGAGGGAGTTCCACGTGGGAGATAGGTTACGATAATAATGTGTTGCTTTTAATTTTTCGTGAATAATCTGCCAGGGGAAAGAGGTTTTTTGATAGGAAAGCGGCCCGCCGACATGACGCTACGCATACGTGCAAAGCAGGTTGTAAGGTCGCTGGCTGTCTTCTCCATCACCCCAGAAGAATCGGGCCGGATGTGACTGCACCAAAAGCCTATTATCAAAAAAGGGAAGAGACTTTTAAAGAGAAACTTTTTACGCCAACTTGGATTACCAATCTATTAGCTAACATAGCGGTTTTGTTGGAAGGCCTGTGTCTAGCAGTGTACTTGGATAGCCTTGTAGATATTTATCAAGAGATTACGGATTTAAATGAAAGTCGGATCCATTAACAATCCTTACTAATAGATATTATAAATGCGAAAGTAACTCTGTCTGTCTGTCGCTCTTTCACGCCATAACTACTGAACCGATCTAAATGAAATTTGGTACACAGGTAGTCTAGAGCCTGATAAAGGACATAGGCTACTTTTTAATGCAAGAAAAGGGTTGTAAAGGGATATGAAAAGTTGTTCGTTGACGAGTTCCAATAATACGTCCAATACTTTGATTTTAAAGCCATCGTATGAGAATTATATATTATTCAAACCCGCGTGTCATTGTTATAGAAACTATTATTTTCTTATTTACTGAAACTAACAATGGTAGCGCTACGAGGATAATTAATCTCTTAAAAAGACATAAATATAGTGTACAATCGATATAGATAACATTATTCACGAAGAATACAACAAAACTAGAAAAATTAGACAGTTATTAAAAAAATGAAGAACCTTTCGAATCTAAATATGTCCATGGGAAATCGGTGCCGTGACAAATAGTGTGGCCCGAGACACCGTTTAATAAACACAGCGAGGGGGCTAATTAAACTCCACGACACGTCAAAGGGTTAATACTGGGTTGTCGGCTCGTTTGTCGGGACAATTCGACGGGACCAACCTAGGGTTGAATTTTTAAGTGTAGCATTTTATAGATATTGTGATGTACTAATTTGTATTATTATATTGGAGACATCTGTATATATAGTTTAGGTTATAGTTTGAAGGACTTTTCAATCGGCCCTCAAAATATATTGTAATTTGTTTTTAAATTTAATTTACTAAAACATCCTGCACTTTTTTTTTTTTTTTTTTTTTTTTGGGGTGGGTTATGGTCGGCGCTCCTCTCGCACCACTCCGTCCGGGGCGACAGAGGGGCGTAAGCACGCATACCCGTAACCCACCCACGAACCTCGCCTACGTCGTTGGACCGGCAAACATCCTGCACTAAGAAACTAAGACTTGTATAATTAGGAACTTGACAAATACATCACTAGTGATCCCAAAATATTTTATTTTAAATTTTCCTTGTGGTGACAGAGTAACAATACAATTCACCACCCTCTATCTTATTCGTGGGTGATCGTACGAGACGACAGGGATATAAAAACGCATATAACATCTATGCGAGAGGAAAACTACTCGAAACAAAAACCTATACCAACACATCTGACCAGCGTAGTATAGTAGGTCAATTACCCTCTCATTATGGAGGAAGCTCGAGCCCAACAGTGGGACATATATGGGCTGAGATGATGATGATGATGATGAACACAAAATATACCCAAACCCAAATTGAGAACCACGCAAAATATTGGTCTGCGTGAGAATGATACCCGCATCTCCGGGCACGGTTTCTTAATCACTACAGCATTTGTGTATTCTAATCTGTACATAGGCTTTTTTTTTTGGTGTGGGCTATGGATGCCCTTCGCCCCGCCAAATCGGTCCGGGGTGACGGACGAAACGGCACGTGACCCCATAGACCCACCATGCAAACTCCTCTCTTCGCCGTGCGAGCGGGCCACCGGTACCCAATCTTTGTCTTCTGTGGCCCGCCCGTACATAGGAATATCCGGTTTCATTTCGAGATTTCGAGTTATAATCGTGTTTCCGATAGATAGCGTGTACAACGTCTCCACAAAAACTGCCATACGGGCGAAAACCTTGTTTGTTATACGTGCAACCACGCTTGTCTAAATTAACGAGACAATTGGAATGGACTGCCAGCAGATGTGGGTACAAATCCATCATGTGGCAATATTTTTTTATAAAAGAAAGGTATATTATGGAGGTTTTTCTTCCTCTAGTGGTTTCTTGATAAAATATAATAATATGTTATTTGTATTGGTAATTGCTGGTAACTTTAACGGTTTAGATATTTGTCGATACAACCCGATGAATCTCCAAATAAAATTTTGAAATAGAAAAAAGGATTCAAGCAAGTCCAAATAAATTTGGGCACACCTGGTGATATTGTCGAATATACGATAAGATACTTCAGGAATGTCATATGTGAGTGATATATTTATGATGAATTCAGTCTGGTATTTTTCAGTTCTCTCTTCTTCCACTCCAATGGGGTTGTAGGCTGACTGGTTCAGTCATATTTTATTTTTGTATTATATTATGAAAAAGAAATATACACTGATTCGAAGAGTTAATATTTATTAAATCTATACAATTTTATTTATTTCAAAAATAAGTAACTTATAGAATGCCGAGCTCTCTGATTTTTTGTCTGATCTTTTTAGTTTGTCTGGTATATTATTATTATTATTAGATTATTTCCACACAAAATGAAAATACATACATACATAGCCTCACGCCTGTTTTCCAGAGGAGTAGGCAGAGACTACGGATTGCCAAAAACCGCGATCCTGACATACCTCCATCGCTTCATTCACACTCATAATAGTCCCTCATGCATGCTCTACGATTATGCATACTCTTAATATGACCTCTCGTCAATATGTACAAGATGAAAATAAGAAAAAAAAACGTGCCCTTATATATAATAAATGATTTGATTTGTTGCTGAACCTATTTTAATGAAATTTTATGATTGTATATGTGTAGTTTTAGTTTAAATGAGATAGTTTTTTTTTATTTTTGTGCGTGTAAAATTAATCTAGGCAGCTAATATTTTTTTTATTTTCACTTATGGTGGCAGACGAGCGAGCAGCACACTTGATGGTAAGTGTCACTGCCGCCCATGGACCTTTGCCATACCAAGGGTACAGCTTAGGCCGCTGCCTACCAATAAAATACCCAAACCCACCCAGTTAGGCTTCCGGCTCTCTCGCTCACCGAACGAAGTGCAATAGCACATTGCCATTACTCAGACGTCGATCTTCTACGAGAGTGTGGTACTACCCCGGAGGAACCGGCCCGCGGCTGTAGACAGAAAACTGTCAACAGGGTGGTCCTACCACAATTGATATTTACTCTATTATTCCGATAGTAGACCTATAATTACCAGTATCATCAATAAAACAGTTAGGTACTAATTATATCTGTATACTCTAATAATAATATAATAATTAAAGACTTCTTAATAATACATATAGAAATCTGTCATCAAAGGATCACAGGACATATCAATTTGTGGAACAATAAATTGTCTATCATTTCAACCCTCCAACTCTATACCCTATTATAATTAATCACCTAAAGAGGTTAATAAATGGAAATGAACCTATAACGATCGTGTATGATTATGAAAAGTGTCGTACAATTGCTATGTCTTGAACACGGGTTGGTTAAGTACTAGTAATTATTGGCACATATATCACTGTGAATATTAATTGTCTCTTTGGTATACCATTCTAATTGTAAAGACAAAGGGATTTCGTTATTTTGTATTTGAACAATATAATAAAGGCATCTATCAGCCTATTACGATCCACTGTTAGATAAGGGTCTCCTAATAATTGACATAATTGCATAATTAGCACCTGCTAATCAATGATTAGTATTTGGTATAATATTAATATTTCTACGTGTGGTGACGGAGTAAGAATACAATTCACCACCCCTATTTTACCTGTGATCGTAAGAGACGACTAAGGGATATAAAACACACATATAATATCTATGCAAGAGAAGGTAAACTCGAAATAAAACCCTATACCAACATGTCTGACCAGCGTGGTATAATAGGTCAATTTCCGTCCCAGGAGGAGGTTCGAGCCCAACAGTGGGATATATATGAGCTGAAATGATGTTTTGGGATAATAATTTGCCCGGGATTGTGCTTTTGCCCGCTTCCTTCCCCTTTAGCCATTTTTTACGACTCCTACGAAGTTGTAAGATGGTATTCTTAAACTCTCACCCCAAAGCGAATCTAAAATATATATCTATAAAAAAATGTAGGTGTGCGATTTCGAAGACCCCTGTGTAGCAGTTTATTGACGCCCCACTGAGCTATTGCTGCATTTTAATAAGTATATACTATTAAATAATAAATTATATAACATTAATAAGCATACATGCCATTTTACACAACATGTTAAAGCATAACAATCAATTCTCCGAACCATCATCTCAAAAGGTGCTTGTAACATTATCAACTCCATAAATATGTATGGTCGAATCAAGGTGTTCGTTTACTTGACACCCGAATATCTTAAACGGAAATGACCGACATATTTCGTCTTTAAAACAGAGATAGCACTATTCAAATTGTATACGAGTGAAGGATAAAACAATAACGATGTCACATTATCCTCAAAATTCGTCTGAATTTTGTTACTCTCGATATGGTCAGGTGATTGGACACCTTGTGATATTCGGATGTAATTAATGAGATTACGATCACCGTGAATTATATTTGAGATTTGTTTCAACATGAATACCGTATAATTAATTGTTTGTTGTAAAACACAAATTATAGAATTAGTGATGGCGTTTATATTTAATAATTAATTCGAACGCACATTTGGTTTAGAGTTACTATTTATTTATAGTCTATTTGTTGTGTTTATAATCTAGATAGGATATCTAGAATCTAGAAAAAAATCATGCAGTACAATATTTGAGCGATCCTGTGCGATTGTTCTCAGTCTAGCAGTCCATCTGATTCGTAAGTGACAACAAACGTTCATGGACCTCAGCAACACCAGAGGTACAGTGAGGTCGTTGCCCAATATAAAAAAGAGCTCTTTTTAAACCTTATAGATGTAGATACTTCATATTTATTAATGTTGCATATTTGTAAATTTCACGGCGAAACATCATTTTGTATTTTAGTACATATTACTTTTTATCCTTGTACGTTTTACTGAAAGTGTATTTAGTAAAAAAAAATCATATGTACAATGTTAATAAAACAATATGGTTCCTACTCTATAATATATTCGTGTCTGAACCATTCAAATTAACCTTTAAACAAGATTTTTTATTGCTTATGGTTGGCATACGAGTAAGCAGCACACCTGATGGTAAGTGTTACTGCCAAAACCATATACTTTTGCAATACCAGGGGCAGTACCAGTGGGACTGCTGCCTCCTAACTAAACCCACCCAGACAGTTAGGCTTCCAGCTCTCTCACTCACCGGATGCACTTCGTTTTTCTGCTCGGATTTCAATTTTTTCACGAAAGTGCGGTGCTACCTTGGACGGACCCGCCCTTTTTTTTTATTCTTTTTTTATTTTGACGCTGTGGAAACGTGTTTACGCGCTAACCCCAAGCTGGTGTCAAGACGAGGGGGGAGTGTGGGACTCGCCGGTTGGCTGTTCCACCGGAATACCCACTAAAACCACAGTGGCCCCCTTCCGCGCTTTTACGGGACGCCGGAGAGATCGTCTACTGACATTCGATTCCCGACGCCCCAACGCTTGGCCTTTTGGCCACGTCCAGTCGGTCCTCAAGGCGGTGAGCTGTAAGCTGCGCATAACCCGGCCCGCGGCTGTAGACAGAAAACTGCCAACAGTGTGGACTATAAAATATCAATTATTCGCTGTCTTAAAAAAATATTTATGTTATTGTATTAAAATTTAAATTATTTTCTATATAAAATAACGTCAAGCAGCTTTGGCATTCACTAAAATATCAGCAACGAGAATAAAAAGAATTTTTACGATTTACGAAGGAGACAATCGTTGAAGCGGATTTAATTTTAAATAATCGAAAAACGATGAAAATTGCACCTTATTTCCAGTAAATCAAGGTTTATAACTTGTTTTTAAATCGTTTTATTATTGCAAGTTCTGGGCCGTGAACTGAAATGTTTTACATAGTGAAAGCTCGTACCGAATGACGAACGAAACGCGACCGCGGCTGGGTGACCCGCCTGCGTACTTGTCGTGCCTGATGCCGGGAGAATAACTATGGCAGTCTTTTTGTCGTACACAAATAGAGTGCCATTCATAGATCGAAAATCGGTTTATGTACTTATTCTAAAAGCCGTCATTTGCTGGAGTTAATAAGATAAGTCTGCTCAATTTATTTGCCGAGCGGTGATCGAAATATGGCTATGAGAATGTCAAACCTGGAATACATTTCACATCCTCTATTACAAGAGGCAATATGGTACTTGATGAGCATATCCTGCAATCAACCTCTGCATCAACAGACATATTTGTCACACATATTTCTCTGTGTGGGAATCAAAGTTTTATTCTCGGCACGGTTTTCTTGCCAGTGGCCGTCGTAAAAAACGAGTAAGGGATATTATGATATGCATACAACATTCGGAAGGAAATCTCGAAGTAAACTATACTAATACGCCTGACCAGCATGGTATAGTATATTAAATTCCCTCTTTTTGTGAAGGAGGTCCTAGCCCAGCGGTGAGGACGTTATGGGATGAGATGATGAATGGAAGGCAGTCAATGTATGAATAATCAGGTGATGATGAAAGAGAAGTAAACTTTGCGGTTTTAAAACATATATTCAGTATTCATTTCCATACGTGTTTAATGCAAGAAGTGACTCACAAATGACTCAGTGAGTAAATGTGCGACTTACAGATTGAGATTGATGGCAGTAGGGGGGTCGTTTTGCTTTTAAATTAAATTATTCAAGGAATCGGCGACAAAATGGCCACTTAGTTGTATCTTATGTTTTATTTTCAAGACATTGCTACGTCTGAATAGCAGTTAAATTATATACGAACTATTTAAATGGACCATATAATTAATGACGACGTAAGAGAGCGAGTAGGTATGAAAGAGAGTATTGGTGTAAAGATGCGAAAGGGAATGCTCCGATGGTTCGGACATGTGGAAAGAATGCCGAACGAACGTCTGGTTAAGACGATATACAATGCGAAAGTGGAAGGATGTAGGTACCAGGGGAGACCGAGACTTAGTCACGTACTGAAGGAAGGTGTAGTCAAGAGTCTCTGAAACCGGCGAGCGTGTATGAAGAGAATTATGAATGTTGAGGAAGCGAGTGAAGTATGCAAGGATAGAGTTCTCTGTTCACTCTGTTCTCTCTGCCTACCCTGCAAGGGATATGGCGTGATAATATGTATGTATATAATTGTTAATACATTTGAGCTACAATCGTTGATACTTCCAATTTTGTATTTATTTTTTAACCCCCAACGAAAAAAGAGGGGTGTTATAAGTTTGACGTGTCTGTCTGTGGCATCATAGCTCCCGAACGGATGAAGTGATTTCAATTTAGTTTTTTTTTTGTATTAAGGGTGACTTATGCGCGAGTGTTCTTAGACATGTTTAATGAAAATCGGTTCAGCTGTTCAAAAGTTATGGGGGTGAAAGTGGGGAAGAATAACCGAATGCCTACAAATATACTCGCGTGGGGTCTCAAATGGAAGCGCGTCACGTGCCCATTACAAAATAATATGATGTAATCTTTACCTTAAATATAAATTTAAAGATTTTCGACAAGAACTTCGGTCCCCCAAACACGAGGTATTTTGTTACAATTATTAATACATACTTAGGTAGATATTTTAAGATTAAGTTCCTTTTTTTTATTTTTAACTTTTTTTTTTTTTTTTTTAAAGGGAAATTAGGTTTTTGTGTCGAGGATTTTTTAAGTTATTAATTTAATTTTTTTATCTCTAAAGATAGCAGCAGGATACTTTACAAATATAAAATTAAGAGACCCAAAACCCAGAGTCCAGATGCAAATAGTATCGACTCTGATATTTAATTAATGGAGTGTTAATTTTTAAATTAAACAAATTTGTCTCACTGTGCCCGCAGGAATTAGAAAACAATGCTTATCACAAGTTTCTATTCTAACGTAAAAATAGATTAGAGGATAGAAGTTGATAACATCACTGCTAGAGACTTAAAATAAACCCTTTCAACCCAACCTGCCTTATGAGCGTAGTATAATTGACTTATCAGCTAAAGGAGACCTATGCCTAAAAGTGGGAGCAAATATGCGTGGAGAAGAACATGAATTTACCCAAACAGAGAAAGTGTCCATATATAATATTGATTTAAGTATGTAAATACTGACCGTGGTATAGTAATACTTACTATTTTCCCCTAGTCATAAAAAAGATACTTGAAAAAAATACTATTAAAAATTTATAGTCAATTCTTTTCAAATAAAGCTGCCCTAAAATAAGAATATTCTCGCGATAATACATAACCATCGGTACCCCAAACTTTCAATTGGCGCCCCTCAGCGCCCTATGGCACATACCCTGTAAATTTTCGTTGGGAAAACAGCGGCTATTTCAATTTCCCGACGAAAGCCTACCGTGTGTACGTCAAAAACATAATTGGCATGCCCTTCATCGTCAATGCTATAGTCATATAGAAATACTAGATGTGACATGAGAAGATAATAAAAATAATTTATTTTATTATATCTCCATTTATTCACGGGATCTTCCGTAGGGAAGATACCCGGTCCTTTGGTAGGCTTACATGGGGATATGGATCCAACACGCAGAGGCCTTTAGAGAAATTTAATCTAAATATTGGGATGGGACACCTACCGATGACATTCCACGTCTGCACATAACATACGTGGAATGCCAGCACTAAGTGTAAAACTATTGTGTGATGATGGTATCTAATATATGAATATGGGAGTGGGTGCTTAGTGGACTGGTTCATCTTGTATCTATGAAATTATAAACTGTCGTCTGCCTTCAAACCCATGTTAAGAGATGAACGGTGGCAGACGGTGACTCGCCAACTCACTGAATGGGCCCCCTAAATAGTCGCCACAGACACACTAGTCATACGGGCAACAGAGGGCAACATTGGTGTAAGTGGCTAGGGGTGTCGAGCGGTGCGGCGCCGGTTTCACCATTGAGTCTGCGATAAACAGACCCTTGGTTTCCCCGTAATTATGCCCTTGAAAATGACACTTCCACCCCCGAGCATATAGCTCTGGCGACCCCTCTCTGACCAGCTGTTTAAGGCAAGCCAGAGCTGAGAGTCCTTCGGGCACTCTTCGGTTTCCACTCTAGCCAGCCAATGAAGGCCAGCTGGAGACGAGTCCCTGATCGACTCTCTGGAGTATTCAGGACCGCAGTGTCGCCACTCACATTCAGCTCGCCACAAGCTGCCCTGCGGTTTATTGGCTTTCCTGTAAATCTTGAGATACATTTTTTTATATCAAAAGAACTTAAGGAGCCATATAATGTTCCTCCGAGTTTTGCGTTAGCCTCATAGTGAGGTAACGACTGGCCCGGAGGTTGTTATATTATTAATTATAATTTAATTATTATATTATTATTATCTTTATTAAAACTTATAACTACTTAATACATTTCTAAATATAATATCATTCTCCTGCTCTCATCCCAACTGCTTGGGGTCGACACAATATGTACTCTGCTTCTATCGTACATATTGCAAAAAGTTATTGGCTGTAGTTTTATGACCTGTCTGACGTCAACCCTCCTTGGGAATTTAATTGTTAACCAAATGACATCGAGTGCAGTTAGCCCAGGACGATATAAATATAATATATTTCTAAATATAATATATTTAAAAATATAAAAAGTGTCTTGACGAATCGGCAGCGAATACAGGGACCAAGCCATCAGTAGGGTCCCAAAGACTTTCTCACTATACGTGCCGTGTCTATTAATACCGTCTTCTACATCAGACCCCCAATCCAACTACCTAACACGAGTCTCTTTAGAGGTTTATTATATTTATCGTTAATAAATCAAGAATTACTTAAATAAAATTATTAAGATTAATTAATACTAAAGTATGTAACGTAATTGCGGGGAACTTGTTTAAAAAAATTATACTTCTATAAAGGATAATAAATCTGATCAGATTACATCGCGTAAAACATTACAGAGATACAATTGAGCGCCATAAAATACACAAAACTATGAATTGCATAAGGAAATAATCTACGTGGGAATCGAACCGGTGGTTAATACTTAGACTACAATGCTGTAGTAGTTATTTTAAGCTCTTATCTAGGTATTTTGTACTACCAACCCTATGCTCGTGGATGTCGTAAAAGACTACTAAGAGTTTTATATCGATTGAGTGAACTCCAACCGATGCTGTTTAGTCAACAATAACATTCCCAAGAAGGGCTAACGTCAAGCGGCTGATCATAAAACTATTGCTTTTGCAACATGTTCAAATAGATATTGTGTAAACTCCAAGTAATTGGGATGAAAGAAGGAAAAAGAATCTAGGTATCTTATACATCTATTGTTTATTATCTATTACACCCAAATTATATATACCCTTTGGTGTATCTAAGCACTAATCTTGCATGCATCTTAAAATATCGCTTACCAAGGATTCTGCACAGTCATCTTTGCATGACCTATACTGAGACAAGAAAAATGTGATATATTGTGAACGTTATTCATGTTCATACTATCAATGCCACGTAAATGTTTAAACATCACCATTAAATATAGGTGTTTTGTACTTAAGTAATTAAGATTAAGTACCTACACGCCAACGAAGGTACTCAATACATGCCAATGAAACTTGTGACACAGCTAGAAATAAAATAAAATAATTTTATACAACGTAGCGTAATAAAAATAATGATTTTTCATCATAATTATCCACAGTTTGCAATAAAAACCATATTTGTAAATGCGAGCGTATTTTCTTCTTTGAGAGCGCATCTAGTTGCTCTATACCCTACCTATGTAGGTCTGTAGCCGACTGCCGGAAGAGGTCAACAACCCCCAGCCTCCCTAGAGGCACCCTCCGATATTCAGATTTGAATATTGTACCCCTCTCTACAATTTCACCGTTACATTTTCTTGAAATGAATCGCTCGTCAAATGCACATAAAATTTTACCAGTAAAGATTTCCTATTGCACTTGAAACAAATAGATCTGTCAAATATTTGATAAATTGTAATTTATTTTTGTTAGAGCATAGATTGTATAACTTATATTTCATTATTAATTACTATATTTTTTTTTTCGAGATTTTTTAATTTTTATCGATATGGTGACGTAGTAAGAATACTTACTATTCGTCCCCCTATCTTGACCAGGGGTTTCATAAAATATTACGAAGGGATACAATATGCATAATAAAATCTATGCAGGAGAAAGGAATCTTGAAATATAACCCTATACGAACACGTTCGACTAACGTGGTATTAGTATAAGTGGTATAAGTGTGAATATCCCTCCTATTTTAGAGATGCCTCGACTTCAGCAGTAGAACGTATATGAGCTGAAATTATGATGATGATAATAATTAACATTTATAATCATTGTACTGTTCCTATTATGTTTTAAAGGCTCTATTCGTTGATAAAAATGTAATCTAATGGTTTTGCTATGAGTTTCACATGAAAGATTACAAAATTTCAGGCATTATAAAGCTGGAAATTGTATATATATTAGAAATTGCTTGCATATTTCTATATCTTCGGGGCTAAGATATGTTATGAAACTAAATAGCTAAGAAATTTTAATGTATTCATATAAAAGTTCCATAAGAAATATTCTACTTATTTAAGTTTTCTTACACATAACATTTTTATTTATGCGGGTATTTTTGTTTTCACAGATTATGCTTTTGTTTCAAACTTTTAATCAAGGTAGAAAAAAGTATTCCGTCTCTATTGTGGCGGTAAACATAGGCAGAAAATAAGTCAAGGAAAAGTTGCGTTTTAAACTTAAAACAGTGTAGAGCTAAAACTAGACCAAAACTCCCAAGGTCGGGTGTTCTCCACGCACACAGGGGTCCGCCACCCCTCACCCACACAAGCGCACGACACGTGTACGATCACCCCTACACATGGTCGCCATGGAAACACAGCATCCTACTTCCACGCCCCCAACTCCGGGGCCGAACTCTCAAGATATTACGCCCTACTTCGTTCGCATTGGCGAACCAAAGGGGTGTAGGTAAACTGAGCTTGTGTGCGTTACGCAGCCTACACAGGAACCTCTAACGGAATTCACCAATTCCATTTGACATCTTCCACTACGAAAATTTCGATAGTAGTAATGTATTAAAAGTTTACTAGCATAACTCGCATGTTATGAATGCAAAAGCGAGCACTCAACTTTATTCGCAACATTCAACGTCCGCTCGTTAACAAACCTATTCAAATTTGAAGTATTAGTCGATTGAGGCAACATTGCTCGCGTCCTATCGCCACGAGTTCCAATTAGCGACTGCGGCTTGTCGCTCGAGTGCGGTGACGTCACGCCAAGCTTTCATGCGCCTTCAATAACTACCCACTCAGCGATTTCTTCAATAGCCGGCCACTCCACCTGGCCTTCATTAGGGACCTTCCAATGTACAACCAAAGCTGAAAAGATGCTTACTAATTTAAAAAATGCAAGTTTTACGAGAAAAGTTGTTTAGCTAATATCGCTGGGCTTACTTGCGAGGACTTGCTTCATTCGAGTGATAATATGTATATTTAATAGCAGTATCTAATTGCATGCATATAATTTTGAATGATCACCGTCTGTCAGTTGAACAAAGCGTGGCTCAACTCTTTTGTTTCTACCGGTCGCGCCATAGACAAATCTTATTATGGAAATATTTTCAAATTAAGAACGCGCTGCTCCCGCATTATGCGTCTCGACTGTCATCATTGTCTATGGATTCTTTTTGTTCCTCGCTCGCATGTCGAGGTTTTTCGACCACCGTTTTGGTATTTTTTTCTTTTTTAAACTGTCCCGAGCGTGAATGGAGTTCTTTGTTTGTTCGTGTTTTATTATTAATTAGTGGGGCTTCTTTGTTCGTGGTAATTATTGTCTTAATAAGCAGTTCCTGCTCTTCGAATGTGGACGAGTGGCGAAGGGATCGTCAGCCCTTTTTTGGTTATTAGTTTGTTTGAATTTTGTTTAGGATTTTTATATTTAAAAACATTTAACATAACTTGCACTATAAGCATATTTATTTAAACAAATAAACAACTTGTTTACTATTAAATATATTTCCTTAATTTTTGTTTCTTTTTTAATATTAATTTATGTGAGGGATGAAATAAAAAATCTAATATCATTCGACCACATAACTGAAATATAAAAATATCGTTGCAAGGAGATCTGTAGCAGCATGCAAACTGTTGTTTATGCAAACTTTATTGATAATCACTAATATCTTAGAAATCGTTACATAACAACAATTGCTACATAAATTACAGCAAAAGTTTCCTATTTTATTTTAGAGACTATTTTTAATTATTTCAACAGTAATGCATATGCCTAAGTTTGTTATCTCAGGATATATCTATAGATTAGTTTTGACGCAGTCTAATTTAATTACTTATATTTATTTTTAATATAAGAAGAAATTAAAGAAAAAAATACCTAAGCAAAATGTCTTTAGCAAGATGAAAGTGAAAACAAAAGAAAACTCGAAATTAAATAACGCGAGCATGTACTGTCGTTTATATCGCATAATAAAGTGGTGAAAAGAATTCCCAGTTTAATTAGAGGTGAGATACTCTGGCTCGGAAGTGCGACGCGCCTCAATGGCCCTCGTCGGGCGCCATTTTGCATAATTGGGCGACGGAGGGTAGAACGAAATTTATACGTTCTGGGCGGCAATTTACTTGCTAATGACGCGTCTTGCCATAGAGTAGTTGTCGGGTTTTTGTTGGGAAAACTTTGTATTTTTTTGGAGGCTGTGAGAGCCTGGCTGCTTGTTTTTTGTGGCAATTATTGCCTGTGGGGTCTAGATGTAGACTTTTTTTCACATCTAAAGTTGATCATCTTTCTAATGATGCCAATTTTCTTAATTAGGTATAGTTTTTAAATATTTTTTGATGCTTTGATTTTGTAATTGAATTGAAAATTTTTATCTATTTAGCTAATACATATGACTGCATTTATGTATTTTTAATAAATTTTTAGTGATTAAGTATTACAATATTTAATCGTACAAAATATTTGAGATTTTGCGCCTGTTCTTCAGAAAAATGAATTTAATTGATAATTACAATTTCATTCAAGTATTTGTAATATTATTCTATTGAGTAAACATGTACTGAGCTGCGCTTATTATTGTTTCAGACGGGAAAGATGGGCCTCCCCGCTGGCGGCAGTCTGTCGCTCTTCTGTCCGGGGGGCGAACTTGGACAGCCTCCACCCGCCCATATGGGCATACCGCCGCCTTATCAGCTAGACTCCAAACTTGGTAAGTACTTATCTAATTGTTATTTTTTTTTAACTGAATAAATATTTACCTAGTCATTTAATTCATTTGAATATATTAACTGCACAGATGGCTTAGTGGTCTAAGTATCGACCTTTCGTGCAGAGTGTTATGGCCACGATCCCCACGTACGTCAATTCTTTGTATGATTCAGAAAGAACTGTTGTCTTGATGCATTTTGTATCCATTCTTTGCATATTTATGAAGTTCTAAACAAAACTATTTATTCCCTAGTCTAGTGGGATGTTTTCTTTAAAAAAAAAAAAGGTTTATTCAGCCGTTTATTGTAAGAGATAGTCGACGCTTATGCTCTGAACTCGGCTATCGCTTGCTTCTTCCTAATAAAATACCACTAGAATTAAGTATAAGATAAAAAGTTTATCCTCACAGATCCTGCTGCATTATTTACTATGTTTCTTTCCATTTATCAGTAAATAGACATACACTGTTAAACACGGGTCTCTACGAAGGAGAACAATGCCACAAGTATCACACTTGCAATGCGGGTTGGCGATCGCAATTAAAGTTATAAATGTTCTTTGAAACTGCTGCTAGTCGAATGACTGCAGCAGCAGTTCCATAGGAGGATAAACAGGAGAATGAATATTCTCCTTTTAATCACACAGCTGGTATTTACATCTTCCATGAGACAGTAAGGAGTAGCAAGGCATTATATTCTTAATCCGTCACCACACAGAGAATCATTATGATCTTGTCCTTCTAACAATTCCTATGGATTCAGCACAGCCTACCTCTTACCTCTAATACAGATGGTATATCTTCTTTCTCTAAAAACAGTGGAAGAAGAGGTGAAGCTTGCTGCATAGTTTTTGTTTATTTTGATTTCTCCTGATACAAGCACACCTGAACACGATTTATTTTTTATTTGAATACTTTGTTTTATTCTGTCGTTTAGTATTATAAATCACGTGAACTTTAAACAGAATTCCAATTTGCAAAGTTACCGATCGATTTCCTTGATAGTCCATTGTGACTGGATGTCACCTGTAATATTGAAGAAACAATTATTATGATGGGCAGTATATCCAGTAAATATATTGATGTAGCCTTTTTTGCAGCAGCAGGGTTAGCGCGCACCCCAATGTACCCGTTCCCAGGCAGCACTTATACCTACCCCATGCTCAGCCCCGAGATGTCGCAGGTCGCAGCATCCTGGTGAGTAAGACGAGACATCACTTACATTAGTCAAAATTAAAATACAGATGAAAATATACACCTTAAAAAATAATAGAGTCATATATAAAAATATAATAGATAAAGGTAAAACAATGTGTAAGTATTTTCTAATAGATGGCGCAGTAATGTCTTTTAACTAGAATGCGACCGATAATTTGGTTACACTCATCATCTGAGCTCATATATATCCCACTGTTGGGCTCGAGCCTCCTCCATAATAGAAGGGAAATTGACCTACTATACCACGCTGGTCGGACGTGTTTGGTATAAGATTTTATTTCGAGTTTTCCTTCTCTTGTATTGATGTTATACGCGTTTTATATTCCTTAGTCGTTTCTTACAATCATCCACGGGTAAAACAGAGGGTGGTGAATTGTAATGTTACTCCGTCACCACACGTATGGTTACTACACACAGCCATTATATTACCTGAATTGATACAACGGTTGAATAGATTTCCAATAGGTGTGGTTTCTACCTTCACTCCTACTCTAAAATACAGCACAGACGCAGTGGTCTACCGAATGGATTTCAGACACAAAACAAATCTTTGTTGCAACCAAAAATATTGTTCTAATTCTATTTATAACTTGTATAAGTTAATAACATTACTGTATGGAAGCGAGAGTTGGGTATGCAGAAAAGAGTATGAAAGTAAAATTAATGCGGTCGAAATGCGATCTCTACGGAAAATCTGTGGAGTTAATGGTCAATCGCATTCGTAACGACGAAGTAAGAGAGCGAGTAGGTATGAAAGAGAGTATTGGTGTAAAAATGCGAAAGGGAATGCTCCGATGGTTCGGACATGTGGAAACAATGCCGAACGAACGTCTGGTTAAGAAGATATACAATGCGAAAGTGGAAGGATGTAGGTACCGGGGAAGACCGAGACTAACCTACCTAGACCAGATCGGTCATGTACTGGAGGAAGGTGGAGTCAAGAGTCGCCGAAACCGGCGAGCGTGTATGAAGAGAATTATGAATGTTGAGTAAGCGAGTGAAGTATGCAAGGATAGAGTTCTCTGGCACTCTGTTCTCTCTGCCTACCCTGCAAGGGATATGGCGTGATGATATGTATGTATGTATAAGTTAATTTTTATGTTAATAAAGTGGATGAATTTGTATATCTTGGATGTGGATTTAGCCGAGATGGAAGGTACACCACTGATATAGAGCGAAGAGTGAATGCGGGAAATAGAGTGAACGGAGCGTTGGGGCAACTTTTCGGCAGCCACCACCTCAGCCAGAAGGCACGTGTAGCAATACATAACGCAGTGCTTGTCCCAACATTACTGTATGGAAGCGAGAGTTGGGTATGCAGAAAAGAGTATGATAGTAAAATTAATGCGGTCGAAATGCGATCTCTGCGGAAAATCTGTGGAGTTAGGCCGACCGACCGCATTCGTAACGACGACGTAAGAGAGCGAGTAGGTATGAAAGAGAGTATTGGTGTAAAGATGCGAAAGGGAATGCTCCGATGGTTCGGACATGTGGAAAGAATGCCGAACGAACGCCTGGTTAAGAAGATATACAATGCGAAAGTGGAAGGATGTAGGTACCGAGGGAGACCGAGACTAACCTACCTAGACCAGATCGGTCATGTACTGAAGGAAGGTGGAGTCAAGAGTCGCCGAAACCGGCGAGCGTGTATGAAGAGAATTATGAATGTTGAGTAAGCGAGTGAGGTATGCAAGGATAGAGTTCTCGGGCACTCTGTTCACTCTGCCTACCCTGCAAGGGATATGGCGTGATGATATGTATGTATGTATAAGTTAATTTTTATGTTAATAAAATCCTCGCGGCACAAACATTTTTCATTACAGTCCGACCACGAACACCGCTGTGAACGGTAACTTAGTGCGGAGCAGTAAGAGACAAGAACAAATGTAAAAACCACTCGCGTTACCGCCGAGAACAGCTACTAGTAGCGTCACTGAACATTTTAGTACATTTGTTCTTGCCGGTCGCCGTCCTGCGCTAAGCTGCCACTGATAGTGGCATGTCATGAAATAATATTACTGGAAAACCTAAGCCGCCTGGCTATTATGAATTAGTAGACTAATTTCCTTCCCGTTGTAAAGGAAGATAGAGTCTAACTCTATATACAAAATATACCACCGTATCTATAGCCCGCAAGGGGTATTCACAGACAGGACAAAATCCTACAACCAAAGTTACTGCTGAACATTTTTATTCTTAGTTCATAAGTAGATTAAAAGACGTTTACATATCTGTTATGTTTCACAGGCATACCCCAAGCATGTACCCCATATCATCAGCAGCGAGTGGCTTCAGGAGTCCATACCCAACGTCACTGCCCATTCCCAGTTCTAGTCTATCAAGGTAACATCACCGCAAAATTATTAATACAAAATCATGATCCATCAGACTATTAAAGTCCACTGTTACATAGACGTCTCCACTAAGAAGGGGATAACCTCTTCTGCGTAGCCATTATGGGATTATAAAGTCCCATAATGGCCACGCTTATCAGAGAAGTTGTGGCAGATCGTATCTTTGGCTCATCATCACGCAACTATGAACGCACTAAATAAATACTTATTTTCTGTGGAAACTAACACTGTAACTTACTGGACATGTAACGTCACCTGGACAATTCACTATCATCTTCAACATAATCATCATCTGAGGCTAAGTCCCACTGTTCGGCTTGGGCCTCCTTCCCAAAGTAAGTCATTTAGATCCACAATAATACGCTGTCGTCGTTTACGGTACCTAAGATTGGTGGTGGTGAATTTTATTCTTATTCGGTCACCACACGGAAAACATAATTTACCGGTTGCAGCTATAAATGAACTGACTTATCCGGGATAGTACCACACTCATGCCGAAAATAACAATTTGCTACTCTTCGTTCTGTGAGCCAAAAAACTGAGGTAGCAAAACTCTCCCCGTATTCCTATACTCATTCCGTTCGCGTAAATCCTGTGTCTTTTCCTGTTATGATAAACAGCGACTTTGATAAGCCCTTAGTATTTCTAAAGTCTATGAGTATTACATTATTACTTTCTTTTTGGACTGCTTGTCCATCTACCACAACAAACAATTAAAAAATGCTATTTGTACAGTAATGTGTATTTGAAAACTTGTTTAAACTTTTGTTTTTCTTCTAGTGAATTGTACCGGTTCTCTCCAACACTGGGTGGTGGACTGGGCCTAGGTCTTGGACCCGCGCTCGTCCATCCACCACCTTCTAAGTCAGACCTCGATTCACATCACTCAAGATATGCAAGGTGAGTAAATCAGCTACATTTTTTTTTCCTTTTGATATTTATCTATTTTGTTTCCAAGTTTTAGGATAGAGATAAACTCTATAGACGGCGTTTCGCTAATATAGTAGTGATATCACAATCATTTAAAAAAAAAAAACCATATTTAGCTAAAACACTTGTGTGAATACTTCGCACTGTTAGTAATGAATTTATTACCTATATGATTGTAATCTATAAATACTATATTTACATTGATAAATATATGTTCTTAATGTAAAACATTCGAAAGATTCAACTGATTTTCTTAAAGAAAACATAGTTACACAAAAATAAAAATAAAATTCTATCAATAGATGGTAATATAATCTTTAAAATAGCTTATCAAACGCAGAGCGGTGACTCTCTCTACAGAAATGTATAACACCATACGAGGTCGCCAAACTGTCACCGAAGACAAATGTCGGATACCGGTGGCCCGCTCGCACGGCGAAGAGAGTAGACATGCACGAAACAGTACTTCGCGAAGTGATGTGATATGGCATTACATTTCGTGCCGAGTAATATTATATTTTACCATCACTTCAAACATCACACATAACGTTTCATGTCATGTGTGATGCGTAATGCGATGGCGCTCTATACATGCGGCGGGCGGCGTCAAGAAATATAAGCCTTAATATTCTCAAAATAAAGCTCAAAATAAATATTGAATTGCCAGACGCCGAACATTGCAGAAATGCACAGTACACGGGTGTTCGCGTCATGTTTAATGTGATGTGTGATGTTTAATGTGATGTGATATTTAGTCGCGTAATGTGTAATGGGACAGTACACGGTCGGGTAATATTACGTGTGATACATCACTCGTATTACTTACACATGTCTAGAAGAGAAGTGCTTGCAAGGTGGGTCTTTGGGGTTGCACGCCACCTTTTCCGTCGCCCCGGACCGATTTGACGGGGCGCGACCACATCCATAGCAAGTAAAACAAAAAACAGGTCGCCAAACCTTATATGAATTATAAGGAAAGCTTACGTCGAGTAGCTAACGGCAAAAGACTGAATGGAATGATGATGTACAGGGTGGAAGTGGACCGCTCCCGAAAACAAGGACAGGTAACCCTACTAGTCCTACTTGTAATGATAGGCTAGAAAAAAAATCGATTATGATGACAAAATTTTTTTTTTACAACCAATTTTAGGTTTTTTCACATTCCATCGTATTAGAACAGCGCCATGTAACGATAATTCCATGAAAAATACGTAGCTTTATTCAGATGAGAAAAGACGCAATCTATTCAAAACTCACGATCATGTGTTCAAGAGTTCAACGACCTCGCGTGGTAAAAAAAAATATTTTCATCTAAATCGATTTTTTTCTAGACTATCATTACAAGTAGGACTAGTAGGGTTACCTGTCTTTGTTTTCGAGAGCGGTCCACTTCCACCCTGCATAGATAGTATTTTTTTTATATTACACCTGGGCTTCAATTTAAAACTGTTATACTTTTAAAAACTAACAATACAAACGTTTAAATATTATTATCGGAACATGTGTTACCGCCCATGTATCGTTATCATCAATCTGAACAACAAGAGGGGAGGTGGGCAGTATAATAGCGGCGATAATATCACGCTATGATATACAAAGATTAGCAGCGCGAGTGTGATCGCTACAATGGGTGCAATTGAAACGTTTTGTTAACTACTTATTACAATAATTTAAAATTCTGTGACACGCTTATAATTTACTGACGTGTAGGAGGGGTGATATCATATTTTCGTAATATTATGAATTTTCCGTGTTGTGATGGAGTAAGAATACAATTCACCACACCTTATCTTAGGGGGCGTTCAAGTATTACGTAACGCAATTTTTGAAGATTTTTGATCCTCCCTCCCCCACATGTAACGCGCCGTAACGTATGTCTGAACCCACCCTTTCCCACTCTCTGAACTTTACGTAACACCCAAGTGACCGTTTTTAAACGTGTTTGGAAATTTTAATTCCCTAGTTTCTTATTTAATAAAAAAAAACAATGCTAAGTAACGCATTGTTTGAGCCCCCTCCCGGCTATGTAACGCTTTGTAACATTTAACAAGACCCCCCTCCCCCTAAATTGCGTTACGTAATACTTGAACGGCCCCTTGCCCGTGGGTGATCGTAAAATACGACTAAGGTATAAAATATGTATATAAGTTGAAAAAAAGAACCCTTTACCAATAAGTCTGACTAGCATGGTATATTAGGTCAATTTCCCTCACATTATAGAGGAGGCTCGAGCCCAAAAGTGGGATATATATGAGCTGAGATGATGAATATTATGAACGGGTTGAGAGCTCTCAGCGCTCACCCACAGTCCGGGTAAAGTTGTCATAGCCATCTGAGGCTAACAACTAAGTCACACAAATAAAAAAAAAATGAATATTATGAATTACTAATGTTGTATAATTAAATCGTTGCATATTTATATTTTAGGTAATAATCAAAATCCTGTTTTATTCGAACTTATTGCTCAGATAGTGTAGTAGTTAAAATACCGACCGTCTGTGTCTTCTGTACCAGGTTTGATTCCTACACAGGACAATACATTGTACGATCCACTAATTGTTGTTCTGAGTCTATCTGTAATTTGTTTGCGTGCATTATATACACTACCGTCCAAAAGTTTGGAAGCACACCTGTTTTCAAACAAAACAAATAAATGCCGACTAATAGCGGTAAAAATTAGCAATAATCTTAAGTTTTACAACCTTTTACGACTGTCTACACAAACACAAAAGGATTATTATCCTACATTCATCAAGTTTTATGGAATTCCTTAATATTGACGAAACACGTGTTTTATGACTTAATCCGTCGGCTACTTTATCCTATGCAATGGTGTAGTTTTATTGATAATGTTTGCTGGTTTTAACTTTTTTAGACCTTATTCAGTCGCACTTGAGCATTGGCACGTGAAAGTTGTGATATTAACATTGTCTGTATTCGAAAGATATCGGCTACTACTTTGACCGTATTTTTTCTTCTGAAAATGGCAAAACGCAAGCAAATCACGCTTGAACAGCGAAGCGCTATTTGCACTCTACGCGAGGAAGGATACAGTGAACGTCAAATCGCAGAAAGGCTCGGAATTTCTTGTAAAGGTGTCCACTATACCCTTGCTAGAAAACAAGAAACGGGGAAAAATGAAGATAGAAAGAGATCTGGTAGGCCCAAATCCACAACAAATCAAGAGGACAACTTCATTAGAGTTCTTTCTAAACGGAATCGACGCTTAACTGCACCACAGATCACTGCAGCTCTGAATGATACGCGAGAAACACCCATTTCAACAACTACTGTTAAAAGACGCTTACTGTCTGCGGGATTAAGAGGATGTGTTGCTGCTAAAAAACCCAAACTAACAAATCGACATAAGAAAAATAGACTAGAATGGGCAAAAGCGCATAAAAACTGGACTATAGAACAATGGGAAAATGTCCTTTGGAGTGACGAATCAAAATTTCAGATTTTCGGATCCAATAGACGTGTCTTTGTACGCCGGTCAAAAGAAGAGAGGGCTTCAGAGGCATGTACAGTGCCTACCATCAAACATGGTGGTGGTAATGTCATGGTTTGGGGGTGTTTTGGCAACAGTAAACCCGGCAATCTTGTGAGGATAACCGGAAAATTAAACAAGGAAGGCTATTTAAAAATTCTCCAAGATTCTGCCATACCCAGTGGACTAAGTCTCATTGGTTCTGGATTCATTTTTCAACAGGATAATGATCCTAAGCATTCGTCTAAATTGTGCCAGAACTTTTTAAACAAGAAAAAAGCTGAAAACATTTTAAACATCATGCAATGGCCATCTCAATCCCCTGATCTTTCTCCCATTGAACTTGTTTGGGATGAACTTGACAGGAGGGTGAAAAGTCGTTGTCCTACGAGCTCAGAACATTTGTGGCAGCTATTAGAGAACGAATGGAACAAATTAGATAAAGATTATTTTAAAAAATTGATTAATAGAATGCCCAGAATATGTGAGAAGATTATAAAGGAGAAAGGTGGACACTTTGATGAAGCTAAAATTTAATCTAATTTACCATTGTATATTATTTTTTTATTTTGTTTAAGTTAGTTTCTGTTTGTTCTTTATTTTTTTATCAATACATTTAAATTTAAATGACTTAGTTTGGTTTTATTCGATTTTACCTTGCTGCTTCCAAACTTTTGGACGGTAGTGTATTTGTAAAGTACCTCGCAAAACAAGGATTTCCTCCTTAGTGCAGTTTTGTCTTTATAAAAAAAAAATATTTAAGATCGATGCAATGTGTGGTAGCGGATACGAATACTACCAACCCTTACTTTGCTCGTGGATGTCGTAAAAGACGATTAAGAGTTTTATAACGACCTCAGCCCACTCTATCCCAGGTCATTTGGTCGACAATTACATTCCCAAGGAGGGCTGACGTCTAGCAGGCGGCCGGTTATAAAACTGTTGCCAATAACTTTTATAATATGTACTATGAAACAAGAGTACATATTGTATCGACCCCAGTTAGTTGGGATAAGAGTAGGAGAATGATGATGATGGATGATGGTATATGTTATATGGCACATAATATCATTCGATCATGGATGCTATATGTCTTATATTGCATTAAGTATTACTACAAATTTAAGTGTCGTTTATAAAAAGAGACATAATTCCCTTTACCAGGAGGAGGCCCGTAGCCAGTAGTGGGACGAATGTATGTTTGAGTAAATGTGTTATTCCACTTTTATTTATTTATAATTCACGTTTAAATTACCTTAGATGTGACCCCTAAAATTTAGGTGTCACTGGTGAAAACTGTTGTTAGCATCAATGATGTATCGTGTATATTAACTGTAGGTATTACTTAAAACTTGGGACCATTGTGTCGTAACTCTTATTTATTTATAATTGATATTTAAATTTCCTTAGGCGTTTCCTATAAGTATTAAATTTAACACATTTAGTGTTAAAGGGGTATTAACATCAATGGTTATGCTGTATGGTAGCGGCTACGAATACTACCAACCCTTACTTTGCTCGTGGATGTCGTAACAGACGACTAAGAGCCTTATAACGACCTGGGTCATCTCCCTCTGATGCCGTTTGATAAACAATTACATTCACAAGGAGGGTTGACGTCTGGCAGGTGGCCGGTCATAAAACTATTGCCAATAACTTTTACAATATGTACTATGAAACAAGAGTACATATTGTATCGACCCCAAGTAATTGGGATAAGAGTAGGAGAATGATGATGATAATGATTGTGTCATACATTATCTTAGCCATTACTTAAAGTTTGAAGTCATTACACGTATAAGGAAAGTAAAGAAGTAAATACTCTCCCTGATACAACTCAAATACAAAATATGATATATCTATTTAATTCAAACATTTAATTTTAATCGTCAATTGATTTAAAATGTGGACTTCGCGTGAATTTATTTGTTGTGTAACTTGTAACAAGAAATCTGATGCGTCGCGTGTTACTTAAGTTTTAATGCAAAACTTATATTACATTAAATACAAATACATCAAGTTTTTGTATTGGTTTCTGTCTCATTGACAGCGTTTAGCGATATTCAAATTTTCAATATTTGTATTGTGGTATTTTGTAACATTCTCGCAGGGAAGCCTATGTCGAGCAGACCATCAATGGTTTTACGGATATGGACCATATCACTGCAATAAAATAGAATTGAGATTTTTTTTTGGCGGTTGGCTATAGAACTGTCCCACCCCGCTAAATCCGTCCGGAGCGATAGAAGAAACGCGCAACCCCATAAACCCGCCCTACATGTACCTCTCTACGCCGAGCGAGCGTGCCACCGGAACCCGGTCTTTGTCTTCGGTGGCCCGCCCGGCAGAAAATTTAGGATAATGGTAGGATACTGGTATTTATGCAGTAGCTATTTGATACGGAAACAATATTAAGTAATTAATGATTCGAAATTATTAAAAATATATTAACTGTCCTACTGTAGTGCTTGTAGTTTGTATTACAATGAATAACTTGTTATTTCCGACTCTCTATAACTAGAAGAAACGTGACAAGAAAAATCTGTTTATTGAGATAGAATAAAAACAATATAGCATTATCTTAAGTTTGATAGTTTGTGCATCTATATTCAGAATCAGTATCAAAGTTATTATCTGTGTGGTGACGGAGAAAGAATACAACTCATCACCCCTATCTTACCCGTGGGTCATCGTAATAGACGACTAAGGGATATAAAATGCATATAAAATCTATGCAAGAGAAGGAAAACTTGAAACAAAACCCTATACCAACACGTCTGACCAGTGCGATATATTAGGTTAATTTCCCTCCCATTACGAAGGAGGCCCAGGCCCAACAGTGGGGCCTATATGGGCTGTGATGATGATGATCAAAGTTTTATCTTTTAGAAATTTCTCTCCTCTATCATAAAGTCTATAATTTGTATTCATCTCAGCTCATATACGTCCCACTGTTGGGCTCGAGCCCTTAGGAAGGAAATTTACCTACTATACCACACTGGTCAGGCGTTTTGGTATAGGGTTTTGTTTGGAATTTTTCTTCTCTTGCATAGATGTTATATGCGTTATATATCCCTTAGTCGTCTTTTACGATCACCCACGACTAAGATAGCGGGGTGGTTAAATTGTATTCTTATCTCCGTCACCTCGCGGCAATTCGTATTAAATCTTGATATTTGTACACTAAACTTCTTTTTTTATAATTATATTTAAATGTACCATATACCGTCTAATTAAAACGCTTATCGCTAAAACTGTGACTGAAGCTCTTTACACATAAAAGTCCAGGTACAATCATGTAAATATGCTGTTGGTGGAGAAATTTAATTAAGATGATATATGATCGGACTGGTTAACGGGTCGCGTCAAATAAGTACAGTCGCTCACATCATGCTTTAGATTAAATTATTTATCATAACCACAATATATGAACACGTGTTTAAATCTGATATGAATAGAAAAAACATCACAATATCTGTCTGATGTTCACGCGAGTATTACACATTACATTAAAATATTTTTTATTTTATATGTGTAATGTGCATATGAAATAAAAAATATTTTATGTATTTTATTGCTTTTATATTTCAAGTATAATTTGCGGACGTTTCGAATACTTTTCACCGTTTCGATCACGGGAGGACTAAGATTTGTTATGTACTGTTGTCATCCTTATTATATAGGCTTTATCTACCCGCTACAGTATTAGTTATTTAATTTTAACCCACATTTTTAATATAGATTGACTAACACGAGTCAGTAATTTTAAGCATGTGAGTTCTCTTGCCAAATCTTTGATAAATATTTGGAACGTCAGGGAAGTAAAATTTTTCATATGATAAACTCATGTCTTATGATCACTAACTTTAACAGCAATAATTTTATATATTTATAAAGCATGCTTAAAAAACATAGTCAATAAGCTGATGGATGAATTAATAAGCTAGAAAATATGTCGTAAACTCGTATGCACGCGACTTCAATAGAGTCAACATAGATTTTTCAATGTAATCTATTCCACATGAACTATATATTTCTTCAAGAATAAAAGTAGTTTCCATCCATATCCATCAGCCGTAAACGTCCACTGTTGGATATATACCTTCCCATGAGAATACCAATCGCAACGGTCCTGTGCCACCTGCATCCAACGGTTTCCTGCGACCTTGGTAATGTCATCAGTCAACCTAATAGTCAAAAGTAGTCTATTTGTTTTTATGTTAATTTATACATATCAGGCTCAGTTTTATACAAACTGTAAAATCATATCCTTATCGGCCATTGAACGGCAAAAGGCTGAATCTTCTATAACATTCATATTTATATCCTAATGTTTTTCATTTAATAGATATATTATCACCTTAAATAAGCAATTTTAATACTAGCAATTATTAACGACGTAGAATATAGAAATAAATATAGTTTCTCAAGCAATCTGTGTGTGCGAGTGTACATATCACATAATTACTGAGCGCGCCTCCGAATGGCTCGTTTAAGCGCGAGCGCATTGTGACCGGACTCTTTCTCTTTTTATATCTTTCCCCATTTTTAAAACGTCCATAGGAAGTCGTATATCCCCGGCTGGTTTTCTTATATTCAGAAACTAATTTGGTTCATAAAAAGTTTTATATTGAACATACAGGCTGTTATTAAAATTTTGTATAAGATATAAAACGGTACATCTTATAGAACCTTTAAAAAAATGCAACATGATTATTAAGTCTTTCTTAAAACAATAAGGGATAGTTAGAAGAACACTTTATGAGCTGTATAAATTTATTTTCAATATTTCATTTAAATGTAACGCAAATGAATTTGTGAATAACCACAAATAGCCAACAATTAAAAAAAAAACAATTTATCTAGTGGTTCAAGCTTGAGAATTTAATGGTGATAATTCTGCCGGAAGGTAAATTGTGACAAATTGTGTCGGAAGGTTATATGCGATATATTGGCAGTTCTCAGCTTTATCATTATCACTCAAATAAATTAAAATTAGTGTTGAGTATTGCCCATTTCCCTGTGTTAGCGGACTAAGAAAAACATTCACGAACCCCTCCTAAAAGGATACAATATGCATGTAATATTCATGCACGACTATGAGAGAGAAAACTCGAATTAAAAGCCACACCACATCGTCTAACTAGCGTGGTATTATAGTAAGTGATGATGATGAGCCTCGAACCCAATTATGGCTTGTATGAGCTGAAATAATAACTTACTTGCCTGTGGAACCGGCTGAGATAACACTCGTAAAACTGTGATCGCCTGTTAACAGTTATAGCAGATTTTTAATATTTGCAACACTCTGTATATAATCACAGCTACATGTCACTGACAATGTATTTTATTAGTTCTATTTATATAGTTTTAAAATACTATAAGTTTTCAGGAAGTCGTTTTTTATGGAGGTTATGGTTTTTTTTTTTAACTAAAGGCGATTACAGACGTGCGATTAAGCGAGATTTTAGTCAGGATGCACTGATGGTGGTCTTTGAAAATAGCTGGTGGTAGAGTTGAGTTTATGTATAAATATTTCTATTATCGAGTTAATTCCATAGTATCTACGAGACATCGCTATCGACTATAAAAAATCGACCAGAAATGGCAAATATTTTTGTTGAACGTATCTATTAAATTAAATTATGGAGTTTAAAAACGGATTCATCATCATCAGTACTATCTATCACCTAAAATTACCTAGACCACGTTGATCAGACAGGTTGTATAGGTTTTTATTTCAAGTTTTCCTTCGAAGGAAATGTATACTAAGTGAATTATTCCCAAGTAAATTTGAAGCAATAAATTATTAAACAATACATTCTAAATTTCTAACTGTACTATCAATCTGGACCAATTCCATTTAGTGCTGTCTGGTTAATGTTTGTGTTCCCAAGGAGGGTCGAGCTCAAACAGGTGGTTAGTAATCAAACTCATTCAAAAAATTACTTGCCTTGCTACAATAGATTTAATAACAACGGGTTAATAGCCAAAGAGTGACGATGATGGTTTTCTTCCTACAATGCTTAATGAAATGGAGGATATTTCTATGTATCCTTCAATTAGTCCGTCGACTGTTAGACATGACCCTTCCCATGTTATGCAAGTTGGTCCTGTTTCACTTGTATCAACCGGTTCCTCTCAATTTTCGCAATGTTGACAATCCAACTGATGAAAGGTCATCCTACACTGTATCCGACGATACACATACGCATCGTCGTTCGTCGTCCACTCAAAGATCTTTTCCCCTTAGTTGTCGGTCCACGCAATGTGTCTTGTCCATATTGCCTCTTCAGTGATCTAATCTTTTGGGCTGTATCGGTTATAAGTTCTTCAACGGATTTTCGTATTCCGGATTTTGTCATATAAATTTCCGAGCATAGTCAGAGTATATTCAAAGCACTCTGTCCGTCTTTTGGGCTATTTTATGAGGCTATTAAAAGACCGTTCTGTGGTGTATAGCCATCGCTAGCCACACACACCTACTCAGTATACCTTTATTTTAGAATTTTAATTCATATACGTTATATATCTGATTAACTGTATTTAACCATGTCGGTGAATTATCTTTATCTTTAAACGGTAAAAAAAGACGAAATAGTTTCAAAACTTAGGACCCACATGACCTTTATAACGCATTACCTAAAACAGACAGTCATCTAGAAAGATAATAATCCATAACGGTTAAAAAATAAGATAAAATGGAATTAACTGTATATATTACGTATAACTATGAGAAAAGTCGAAAAAACATCAGATTATTTTATGGTTTTTGATTCTTGTGTGGTAACGAATTATGAATAGAATCAACATCACTATCAGCTAAGGGATCACCAATATATAATAGACAGCTACAATTTGCAGATAACCGTGGCAATTATAGTATTATTTTCTCTGTAGAACTAAATGACATACAAGTATTTTTTATTTTAATTTCTTTTGGTGGAAAACGAGTAAGCAGCACACTATTGGTAAGTGTTATTGCTGACCATGGACCTTTGCTATACCAGGGGTATACCCTGTAGCTATTGCTAGTCTACCAATCAAGATCAACTCTAGATCGGCTTCTAGCTCTCTCACCACTGCTCATACGTCGATTTTCTGTGACAATGTGGTACAACCCCGTACGAACCGGCTCGCGGTTGTAGACAAACTGTCATCAGTGTAAGAACCATCTTACAACTACTACTAGTAGAGCATGTAATCTATTTTTACAGGCTTTTACCGGCCTCGTCTGTATCGAAGTAAATTTAATCTTGCTAGTCAATTTTAACCTAGTTCTATCGATATGAAATTTTGTAAGGACCTGTAATGTCGATGCCAATACAATAATTTGATACCATCGAGGTAATCTGATGATGAAGACAGGCGGTGGTAGCCAATAAACTAGAGAGTGGGAATCGAAACGTCAAAACTTGGCACGGGAGGTTGTTACTAGATCGTTACAACATCAGTGAATACATATGCCGAACCCGTGTAAAAATTGTGTCAGTTTATTATATGTTGACAAAACTTTACACGATTTAATTTAAAAAAAAATCCGTCACCAATTGATAATTTAGAATTAAATCAAAACAGAATCTGGTCCAATCTGATATTTAATTTAAAAAAAAACATCATGTATTTAAAAAAAAAATACTAAAACAGAGACATCACATTTTCGTGTTGTTACTGTATATTGTACTATCTCGTATGGCCATCATAAAATGTGTAACTTCTATCGCATGTGACCAATATATTACAATTTTTTAAGTCGTAACTCGTTACTTTACTGCTGTAAACGTTTCTATATATACCTATATAATTAATCTACATATGAATCTAAACGATAATTACATCCATAGTTCATACAAATCATACGACTTTGTGTTTGTGTTGGTATTTAGGGTTGTCGAAGAACAATAAAGTGCCTTTTGTGTTCAAAAAGTCCAATTCAGGCTAAAGTAGCAATCACACGGTAATGCATATTAAATTACTTGTTTGATTTTTACTTAGTCTCATTACGTAATGCAATTTGCATCATTTGACAACTTTATCATTACATTCTCTCCTACGGTTAACATACACAATGCAGTCTCTATATTTTTAACGCGAATTACCGACCAATTCATTTCGTTAATTTTTTTTATTGCTTATGGTGGCAAACTAGCAAGCAGCACACCTGATTGTAAGTGTCTCGCTGCCGCTCATGGACCTTTGCTATAACCAAGGCTATAGCTAGGCCTCTACCTACCATTACAATCTCCAAACCCACCCAGTTGGGCTTCCGACTCTCTCGCTCACCGAACGAAGCGCAATAGCACATTGCCATTACTCAGACCTCGATCTTCTGCGACAGTGTGATACTACCCCGGACGGACCGGCCCGCGGCTCTAGACAGAGAATGGTCAACAGCGTGGTCCTACCACTATAATACTAATTTTATTCTGTTCAATATTTTGGACCATATTATCCTGATGAAATATATTTTAAACAATAGCCTATCCAACTTAGCGTTTTTTATGAAAAGATAGAAAAACAGTAACAAATTTGCAAAAACTATATATGTCTAATCACGATTGGTATTTTGCATTCATTTTTAACAGAAAAACAAACCATACTAAAGTTAAAATTACATTAAAAAATCGTAGGTATGAGTTTTTTATTTTTGCTTTAAATTTCTATTCTCAAATTATATTCGCGGTAACCCTAATTTGGTACGCGAGGAGAGCGCGCGCGCCGCCGGAAACACGCGTCTATTTCGAACCGGACGCGCTGTGTTTATTGTCGTCTGTCTCACTGGTGTCGTTAACACCTAAACTCGGATTAACATATCGATCCCCACCACTAGCTAAATTGATAAATGAATAAACGTACCAAATTATTTTGTTGTGACGTGTTAACTGAATTAATATGGGCAATTAAATATTATGGCCTAGCGGTTTTGTTGACAACTGTACCATGCTTTTTTTTTTCGATTCCAAATATAAATTTGATAGATAGAAAACAAGTCTTTTGGATGACAAGAAAATGTTTCAAATTTACAGTTCGATGTATTAAAACATCTTGATCATTTTTTATTTTATTCTATCTATTCATAGTTTCTGTTATTCAAATTACTGAAATTTAGCATTTAACATGCTTGATTATTTATAAAAACTTGATTACGAGCGAAAAAAACTCGCTCTTTCGCTCGTAATCAAGTTTCTGTTGTAAAAGTTAGAAAAAAAAAATAACTATTGCCCTTGAGTAACTTTACAGTAACTGGAGGAAGAAAAAAAGCAGGCATATATTGTAAGATCTGCAGATAAGTCTGCAGAATGTCGACAGAATGACAGAAGATTGTAAGAAAATGGGTCTACGCATGAATGTGAGCAAAACCAAAATAATGGTCTTTGAAAGAGATGAAGCCAGAACAGATGTAAGAGTAAAAATAGGTAACGATGTACTAGAGCAAGTGGATGAATTTGTATATCTTGGATGTGGTTTTAGCCGAGATGGAAGGTACACCACTGATATAGAGCGAAGAGTGAATGCGGCAAATAGAGTGAACGGAGCGTTGGGACAACTTCTCGGTAGCCACCACCTCAGCCAGAAGGCACGTGTAGCAATACATAACGCTGTGCTTGTCCCAACATTACTATATGGAAGCGAGAGTTGTGTATGCAGAAAAGAGCATGAAAGCAAAATTAATGCGGTCGAAATGCGATCTCTACGGAAAATCTGTGGAGTTAGGCTGACCGAACGCATTCGCAACGATGACGTAAGAGAGCAAGTAGGTATGAAAGAGAGTATTGGTGTAAAGATGCCAAAGGGAATGCTCCGATGGTTCGGATATGTGAAAAGAATGCCGAACGAACGTCTGGTTAAGAAGATATACAATGCGAAAGTGGAAGGATGTAGGTACCGGGGGAAACCGAGACTCACCTACCTAGACCAGATTGGTCACGTACTGGAGGAAGGTGGAGTCAAGAGTCTCCGAAACCGGCGAGCGTGTTTGAAGAGAATTATGAATATTGAAGAAGCGCGTGAAGTATGCAAGGATAGAGTTCTCTGGCACTCTGTTCTCTCTGCCTACCCTGCAAGGGATATGGCGTGATGATATGTATGTATATTGTAGATATCCACGATTAAGAACGTAAGCAATGGTAACATTTTCTTGGTGAATTGAAGATTGGTTTTGATCATATCTTACAATTAGATAACTTGTCATCATTTTCCTGATCTTATCCCAATTACTTGGAGTCGACGCAATATGTATTTGCACATATTGCAAGACTTATTGGCAACCCCTCCTTGGGAATGCAATTGTTGAACACACGGCAGCAGGTGGAGTTGACCGAGGTAGATATAAAGCTCTCAGCTATCTTTTACGACATCCACGAGCAAAGTGAGGGTAGGTGGTATAGTATTCTTAGCCACTACCACACAGCGAATTAGATAACTTGTAAGAAGTTATTTTGATCTGATTGAAGACAATTTATTAGAATAAAATTTCTCATTTTAGCTTGTGGTCCTGTTGGTAGGCCACTGTTTTCAAATGCCCAAAAGACAGTAGTTCGCTCAACAGCGCAACAATTAGTTACGAGGCCTCATCTTGCCTTAATCAAATCATAGCCTAACCCGACTTAATGTTCGATTGTCCCGCATTATTTCAGCTTTAAACCACCATATTTAAAAGAATATGATGCTTTGACTCGATTTTGTTATTCAGTACGGTCTCCATCATTTCCAGGTCATTAGAGAAAGGTAGCAGCTCTTCGTCAAGCGAGAAACCATCGGAGAGCTCATCCAATACAAACAGCAAGGAACAAAACAAAAAACCTCATATAAAGAAACCTTTAAACGCCTTCATGCTTTATATGAAAGAAATGAGGGCTAAGGTTGTGGCCGAATGCACCCTCAAGGAGTCGGCGGCCATCAACCAAATATTAGGAAGACGGGTGAGTGTGAACACGTCATTTATTTTAAAATATGTTAAGCTTACAATTTCTAATTATATTTATTTATTTTCGTTTTTTTTTTTATAAATAAAAATAACGATTTTGAATATTAATTGTGAACATAAATTTATCTTTGAACAAGAAAGAGAAATGCATTACCTTAAAATATTCTTTTCAATTAGTGTGATTTCCTTTTCAATAGAAATTGTTTTAATAGCCATTTATTTGAATAAACTAAATTAAAGATTTCAATATTTATCACTTTATTAAAATAAAGAAAATACACACTAATGATTTTTGAATACTGTTAAAAATCGTCTTATGATTTCAATTTCTTTACTGAAATTACAATTTAACAATTTTACAATTTAATTTCGACCTCCCTTCTCAGCAATCCTAATCATGTCTACTGTCGTTTGATTACTTAATACTATATATACGTACATAGTTATACCACACGTCTGAATATATTGAGTTACAGCTAAGAATATATAAAAATTAAGCAGCGGCCTTTTAATATTTTATTAATCAACCAAATATACGTAGCGTTCATAACGAAAATAGGAATAATAATATGACAAATTGTACTGGTCGTTTCCTTATAATAATTACAAAAAGGAATCAGTAGGTACTAATGCCGATGTCTCTAAAAATTAGGACATGAATATAACGTTATTGACTTAAAAAGTATAAAATTTCATCGACAATAGAAATAATTGGGACTGTATGTGTTTGCTTACATAACGCCGACTAAATAATCCTTCAGCTAAACGTTCAAGGTCAATTGTCAGAGTCAGTGAGCTCCGTACTCCGTATACCAAAAACTGACACCTCATTTAGCGGCCGTCGTGTAGGCTAACAATTTCTCATTCAATAACTCTCGTAATATTCGTTTTAGCTTTGTTAATCTTGTTAGGAATACGATACGTCGGCATATATAATATATTCAGCTTAGCTTACATTAAGGTAAACAATACGACTCGATATGGCTATCTATAATCTTATATATGTATTGAATAATAAATAGCTGACCTCAACACATACTACTTGTGAACGGAACCCGTTAAGGTGATTCCGAGAACGCAATCTTATTCCTAACAAGAGTATCAATGAGACAAAAAGTCGTGGTACATGTGTTGCTACTGGTAACCCAATATCCTGGTATCATAATACGCAGTGGCATTCGTTGAGTCGCGAGGAACAAGCAAAGTACTATGAGAAAGCGAGACAAGAGAGACAGCTCCATATGCAGTTGTATCCGGGTTGGAGCGCGCGCGACAACTACGGTTACGGGTCCAAAAAGAAAAAGCGGAAAAAGGACCGCAGTCCCGCTGAGCTGGGAGGTACTAGAGCGCCGACTACGTGGGGCTGGGCATCTGGGCATTGTCCATGGACGCTTGTGTACACTCGCTTCACCCCACCGTCCCTCCAGGAGTCCCGCACCCCTCACTAACCCAGGAGACTTGCTTGCTAGTCCGGTGACCCAGTGTTAACAGCCGGCTTGTACCCACACTAACGAGAGCATCCGTAACCGACCCAGACCCGAGTCCCCGTGTGTTTGTCCGTGTGTGTGCGTGTGTGCCGACGGTGATTGTGCTAGAAAAGCGGTGCTAACGAGTCGTGCGGGCGCGCGGCAACGCACCATAGCGTGCTGCGGCCGCGGGCCCCCAGCGCCTTGCGTGTCACTTGCGTGTCACTTACGTGTTACTTACGTGTTAATTGCGTGTTCTGTGTACTGTAGTCGTCCAGTGAGCGTGTACTGTACACCCTACAACCCCCGATCGGAAACTATATTGGTTTGTTATATGTCTAGACGAGACGCGAACGCGCGCGCAGAATAGGTTCTGAGAGGAACACCACAATTGGCCATTCTCATTCTGTAGGAGCAAAATTGTCTTAAAACTTTATAAAATAGCGCCGCTCGCTGCCGGCTGTTTTTCTAGCACGTGCGTTAGGGTCGCGCGGACTTGCGCCAGCCGCTCCTGGTCCACCGTCCAAGTGCATTTCTCTCTTTTCTTTCCATATTGCGGCGTCTGTTGACTCGGTACAGTGGCATGCGCTCGGCCGCGAGGAGCAAGCCAAGTATTACGAGTTGGCGCGCCGTGAACGCCAGCTACACATGCAACTGTATCCCGATTGGTCGTCTAGGGCTAATACGCAAAGGGGCAAGAAGAGGAAACGAAAACAGGAGACAACCGATGGAGGTACTGCCTTTCACTCCGTCGACGAGCGACCCAACCCGTCCCATCCGTTTAACTGCGCCCCATCCCAGCCCGATCCTGATGCGTGACCGAATCAGCTAAACTGACACAAAACACATTATTGCATAAATCGGTCGCGAACCACACACATGTCCCGGAGCCGACAACGTGGCGTCGTTTGAATGCGATACACGCTTCGGCTCATTAAAAAAATGAGGTCAATTAACGAAGGATTAAGCCGAAGACATTGGCTGTTCCACTATCTCAACACCCGCCCACACCTCAACCCGCTCCCGGCTCCTATCATTCTCTCCTGCGAGAGTTCAATTGCTTTGAACTCCGCTCCGAGCGGATAGACCGAACATAGTAATATTGTCTTGGTTGATGGGGTACGAGGTTGTAGAAATATACAAATATTTTTGTTTATTTAATATTTATCGCATTTATTTATTTCATTTAAAACGCTATATTATGAGAGAGATACCTGATACAAGTGGTCCTTCGAAGGTTGTCCCGGTTTTGTGCTTCCGTTTTGCTCCGGTGTGCCGAAGTTCCGGGGAGCGTGCATGTTAACGCAAGTCAATATTTGAACACTTGAGTAATTGCTTTGCAGGGGGAGTAGTTATGTCGGAAAAGGCTGGGACAGCCTTCCTCGACGGTACATAGAATATGCAAGGGAGTAGAATGCGACCAGCGAGCGCCCGTACCGTACCCGTCGAGGACCAATCTCGGGCCCGCTACGTACAGAGCTGCCGATGCTTATTGTGTCTGCGGTGTAATGATATTGGCCAAATAAAGTCACAAATATTTATTTTGATTCCGGAGAACCTATTCTGCTTCAATTTGCTTAATAGTCATAGTCGACATGTTTATTTGTTGTTCATTTTTTTTTGTTCCGAAAACGTAGTTTTTTAGTATTTATTTTTTAACGATTATGCGTGTAGTGTGTTATTTTTTTTAAAACCAATGTTTTTTCCGTTTATTACCTTTAATTTATCCCATCCCACCCTGCATGCGACTAACAAGTAAGGGAATTGCATGAAACGCTTTGTTTGGTAGTTACTAGATGTAGATAATTGGTTTGAAATGCTTCAAATATGATTTCCGGTAAATTAATTTCTGCACTTTGGATGCTTCGCCATTTTTATTTATTTCAAAAACAAAAAATAATTTACTCGATATCATATTTTTTGAATGATTTAAATTGCAATGATAATGTTATTTTGAATATATTTTACATTAGTTATTGTTTGAGTGACTTTAGTGAGGATAAAAAGTATGTATACTAAAATAGTTTCCGTGTGTACTTTCAGGAAATAATTTGAAAAAGTGTCGGGCGAGATACGGTCTCGACCAACAGAATCAATGGTGCAAACCTTGCAGGTAGGTGTTATGTAAACAAGTGTTTGTTTTGTTTTTGCTTGTACAAAATTGTCGCGGCACTGGCCAATGGTATATTCGTGTACCGTGGCTTCTATTACGTATTGTTTCTATGTGGAAAGACTTGGGTTGTCTTCGACACCAAGAATAGCCCGGTCGTTTATTTTACTTTGCAATTTTTATTTATGAAAAATAAAATATATGTAGTTGTTGTATAATTGTTTTATATGTTATATTTAATTTACTTAATTAGTAAATTAAGGATTATCGGTGTACGGCGAAGCGGATAATTCAGAAAATGTGTCTTTTCACAAAGAAATATATCAAATTAGATATCACTGAATAGATTTTTTTGAAAGTAGCCGAATTTTGAACGTAGAGATTAATAGGAGAATGATAGTTTAGGACAGAGGAAGGGCAATCATTTGTCGAAAGCTTTCAAAAAAATCTTGACACATTTTCTGAATATGCTTCGTTGTATGAATGTTGTTAAAAGTTCCTGTTACTCATACAAAATGTTTTTTCCACTCATGATTGCCGCTTCTCACGGATCCCGGAATCGCTGGCACTATTGGTCATACGTCACGTCTGTTTATAATTTTGTTTTCGTTAATTTATTTAATTTTAAACCTCACGCCATTTGACTCGATATTATATTATTTTTATCCCAACATTTTATCTTATATTTCATCCATAACTTATTCTATATATTATTATCTCCTAACCTATCCTTTATTTTTATATCCTATTAATATGTTTCCTTCAATAAATGCCTATTTTAATGTTATTATAAATCCTCGTATCGTTAACTATCCAACCATCGCTATAATTCCGGGCCACAGCCCCGAGTCAACTAGCGTGATGGTATCTGGCGGGTTGGGCCTGCTTCGGCCGGAGCCGGTGACGTCGCTGCCGGCCGCGAGCCTGGTCAGCCCGCAGGAGCCCACGTACGTCAACCTCTAGTGCCGGCCAGCGCCCGCCGGCAACACGGACACGGTTGGTCACGATAGTTGTCTGTGTTACATGTTGACTGCTGTGTGTATTATAGGCGTAACTAGGTCCTATATATATATATGTATATATTAATAATTACTTTTATTTTTTTTTTTTTAAAATCACATAATATATATGTACTAAGTTCTATATACTTTGAATCTCAATATTTAGTTAGATTTTAAGTTAGATTATTAAATAGATATATGTATTTCCGTGTGGTGACGGAGTAAGAATACAATTCAACATCCCCTTTCTTACCAGTGGGTATAATACGATTATACGTGATATTCAGATATACATAGATGAGAAGGAAAACTCGACATACAGCCTTATGCTAACACGTCTGACCAGCGAGGTATAGTAGGTTAATTTCCCATTATAATGTTCGAGCCTAGAGATTCTTGTAGGGTTTGAGATGATGATGAACTAAATAGGTACTTTTACTCATAAAAGTCTACTGTTAGTCTCACCAGTGTGAACACTCGCTGAGAAGAGCGATGTTACCCACTCCCCTCATCTTTTATCGGCGGTCTATGGTGTGGTCAAACCCTGTTAAATCCTTCCAGGGCGACAGAAAGAACGGCGCGTGAACCCATAGATCTGGCGTACAAGTACCTACCTATCAATGCCGTGCGAGCAGGCCACCGGTACCCGATCTTTGTCTTTGGTTTACCCACTCCTCTGATGCTTCCTATATCGGCTAATTGATGTACAGGGGTGCCACATCGTATTCTTGCTCAATCACCTCACAATATGTATATTATTGTATAGTTTCAATATCATAATATTATTCTCCATAAAAAATATATATCTGTCGCTTTTTCTCAAACAAATCAACCTGTTATTGCCGATCGTATCGCCACGTCTTATTGTTGTTTAAATGTAGTTAAATTGAACATCATTTTATCTTAATTAAGTAATTAGTGATCGAAGCATAGTTCTTTTTCGATCCTACATATTGAAAAAAGTTTTGACCATAGTTTTATGATCGGCTGCCTGCCTGAGGTCAAACCTCCTTAAGCATGTAATTGTTGACAGATGAAATTGGCCCAGGTCCATCATCACTCTCCTACTCTTATACCAATTACTTGGGGTCGATACAATATGTGCTCTCATTTCATAGTACATATTGTAAAAGTTATTGGCAATAGTTTTATGACCGGCCGCCTGCCAGTTGACCCTCCTTGAGAATGTAATTGTTGACCAAACGGCATCAGATGTAGTTGGCTCAGGTCGTTATAAGGCTCTTAGTCGTCTTTTACGACATCCACGAGCAAAGTAAGGGTTGGTAGTATTCGTAACCACAACCATACAGCAAAATTAAGTATACTTTAAAATACGATACATTTTTCGACACCCACGGGTAGAAAAGTGGTGAATTGTATTCTTACTTCGTCACCACGTGGATTAAGTATACAGTCCAATCAAATATTTTTTTCTTATTATAAAAAATAATTATAAACCTAGTTACGCCTAAAAATATTATTTGCGAGCCTTTATCTACGTGTGATTTAATTTTGAAATTAGAAATTTAGCAATTGCATTCACTTTATTTGAAAAAAAAAATAATAGTCTGATTAGTCTATTAATATTTTTTTTTTTACGGAATGTCGATATTTGTCGTAGGATAGTGTTGCTTAATTAGGTTGTTTAAATTTTTTTTAACAGTTTTTGTTTCAGCATGAGTGTTTATAAGATACCTTCGAGTGTTTTCAGTTTCTTTTTATTTTTTAACATTATTTTTTCAGCATGTTTTTATTAACATGTGGATTTTATGTGTTCGATGTTTAAGTATCGTAGATAAGCTTTTTATCTATTGGTGTTGTTTCGTATTCTTAATTAAAAAGAGAAGTGGTTTCAATTGTCAATATTTTTTTTTCGTTTTATTTTCACCTTAAATTTTGTAATTGGTTAGCTGCAGTGACAGAAAATGCTATGTCATTGGCTTTATTTTAAAATTATGATTCAATATGTGCTATTTTATATACCAATGCGTAATCGTCTAAAGTTTAAAAATACGAAACAAGCCCTAATATGAATTTGTACTTCTAATAGTGAGAGTAAATAAATATATTCGTATTGTAGGCGGAAGAAGAAGTGCGTACGCTACATGGAAGCCCTGGCAGCAGCGTCAGGGTCGGTTCCCCTGGCGATGGCGACGCCCCAATCGCCCTGCTCCGAAGAGGACGTGAAACTTGAAGAGTTATCAGACGCCTCTGACGACGATGCCGATACGCCGTTAAACTCCGCCTCCAGTCCCGGCGGGCTCAGTGCCCTATCGTCTCTAGCATCACCGGCCTCAGATCCACCACCGGCACCACCAAGAAATCCAGTCGGAACGAATCCTAGAGATGCCAATAACCCTTTATCCGTGGGCCAGTTGACCTCGCAGACGTGGCCTCGTGCCGCCCCGCGACCCGGTCACGAGGTCATCTCCGTGTCATAGTGCCACATGACCTACACACAAACACACACGAGGCGCTCTGTCAACATTTTAAGACGATGGACCTGTGAAATAACCGGCCTAAAGTGTTACCAGAGTGTCATCGCTTGGACATTCAACGTTTCGTACGCAAGACTGTGCATATTAGGAATCGTTTTATAAGTTAAAAGTGTTTATTTGTGTGTGTTGGGGACTGCGGACGCTAGTAGCGCCATCTATCGCCCACGGAACGAGTCGTGTTGGTTGTGATATGAACTTACCGATTGTTACTGCTGTTCTCGTATATTCACAGAGAAAGCGGTAGTGAATTCAAACTACCTCTGTTCAGCTTTTGATCCGTGGCCATCATTAAAAAAATACCTACATTTTTGTATTCCATTCATAATAATTATAAAAAAAAATGTTTTTTTTTTAATTTAATACAAAATAATAGATATTATTAAATTGGCCTAAAAGTTAAAATAATATCATCAATAACTAAATGTATGGTATTTTTATGATGGGCATAGGTTCAATTGAAACGGCTACATGTCCAGTCTGATGGGTAATGTTTACTGTTAAAAATGGTTCTTCATCAGTCGAAATGATCTCAAAATTGTGAGCCGGAATCGAGTCATATAATAGTGCATTATGTATTTTAAAAAAAAATCACATGGTTTTAGTAACCAAATAGGTAAATTATCATCATGTCCAATGTTGGACATAGATCTAAATATAAATGTATAACGCTAATAAACGCCACGATTGGTAAATGGGTACACCATTGGTATTATAAGTTCCTGGTTCAGACGGTTTTTATATCTCTCACGGGTAGATAAGGGAATCCACACAAATTACGAAGCCAATTTTAAATATTATTTTTTATTCCCAACCTATCTTCGGTGTCTTTGCCTAGTATATGCCAAAATCCGCGTTCTCTGCCTCTAATTTTCACGTAATAAGTAATTAATATGGTTTTAAATATTTTTTTTACAAACAGTAAGTTTAAAAAAGAATTAAAGTACATAAAATTGTTTTTATTAATAAGGCATTTGCGGTCCGATAAAAAGTACTGTATAACTTAATTATAATTGCATTAGTTATAAATTAACTGATATCTTATTATTATCTTCATTATTCATCAACTGTGGGTTTAAAAAGCGCTAATACTTCTTGAATAAGTTTTATGATGAATGAATTTAACACGACGTGGCGGAAAGCCTAACTCCTTTCCCATCCTTGTGACCAAGCGTGGTATTTTTAAGACCTCTCTCCCCAGAACAGGTCACGTAGCTTGTGTGTGTCCCCTTCCAAGGACGCTTTTTTCTATCAAAGAAAATAAAATAGAAACAATTCTTTGAAATCGATCAGAAATCACCTACCCAATTGTTAAATTTTTGAATCCGCCTAAACAAATAAAAAAAAACAATCTATCGAATGAATGATTAATTTCGAGTTTACCTTATAATTAAGCTGATTTTAAATAATTCGAGCAAATATAATAAATGTAATAGAAATATATAAATAATACACAAAAATAACTAATTATCAATAATATAATATATTTTTTAAAAACAAACGACATAAAAATTATTATATCAAATATTCTGCTTACAATTAAAGTAGTAGAAAGTAGGATGATTTTAAAAAATGCAGCGAAATATATTGTACATTGAAACCTCAAATTGTTTTTTTTTTTAAATTAAAAAGTGCAGGATAGCTACACTATTATTATAATAAATTTAAATTTATTAGTATATTGACTTATTATAAATCATTTAATTAGTAAACTTCATATTTAAAAAAGTCTGGAGCAATTACAAATATCTATAATTTATTTATATCAAAATCATACGGATTGTAAATTAAATCAATTCAAAAATAAACGCAAAAAAATTATACATTACATGAAATGTACTGCCAAGTTTATCGAACTACTCACATTTATATTACCTATCAAACTACCCACATTATACATTTGGTTACTAAAACTTTGTGATTCTTACCTAACCATATCTGTAGCCAGTTGTATTTCTAAATATAATCCATATATTTCAATGATTCCAAATAATCAAGAAAAAATATAATACCTAATAATGACATTTGACAATTTTTAAATGTGGTTAATAAACAACGAAATAAAATTGCTTGCACGAAATTTGCACGAACAATTGTCACTTCTATTGCTCTCTTTTTAAAACATGTTTTTGTTTGTAACAGGCCTGTCGTTTGACCTTGAAGCATTTGAAAATAAATATTTGGAATATGATTGTTTTTAATAGTTACGTCAGTTTTTACTCTGTGGCGTAACATACTTACTATACGCCTCGCCATGACGTTATAATTATTTTAATATACATATATTTATATTGATAAACGTTATCTGAAACGTTCTAATAAATATAATTTTACCTTAAAAAGGTTTTAGACAGTGTTGATCAATATAAAATATATCTCAGTTTATCAATTTTATTATAAAATATGAAAAAAATGTTTTAATTTCTTTTTATTTTGTTATGCTTTGTCGTTAGCTAATAAAAAAAGGCCTGATTCTTACATTCTTTTAACAACGGCCTGCACCAGATTAAAGGTTCCATGTAGCGTTATAGATTTTGAATTTTAGTTATAAAAAAATGTTTTCCCTTCGTATAAAGCTCTGTATAAAGTTAATGTTAAGGCGGAACGAAGGGAACTTGTTTTTCCGTTGTACGGAACTTGTTAGACTGTCGTAGACTAGACTAGGCACGTTGTATGAGTGAAATATATTATATGGTGTTGTACCGAATGCCCTTCTTGATACAATTACAAAAGAATATATGATTTGCAATATTCATGGATTATTTTAAGAGTTTATTGTATCGTAAACGATATGTGTTACGCTGTGTTCATAAATTTATCATGGATTTTAATTTCTTTTGGGACTTTTATATGTCATCTACGGAATGAATTATTTGATTTTAAAATTAAATTTCTAAATAAAATTTATAACAGAAATTAATGATTTACATTTTATGCTTTAGAAACTATTGACGTCTAAAAATTCAGTTTAAAAGGTTTTTAGATTTAATGCATGTATTAATCATTTTATTTTTAATGATAATGATTTTTTGAAAAATAAAAGAGCAAACGCCTTTTGGTGTAGTTTTTGAAACACTATATTCTATTGCTGGAACTAATACGTATTTAATATTCTGACTACGCTCGCTAGATGGCGACTAAAATGTATTTTTGTAAATTTTTTACGGGCATATCGGTACCACACCTACCATTGTATATGTGTAAGTACGTACATGATGTAAAAATATAGCTATAATCTAACTGTGTCATATTAGACTTTAAGAGTACTATGCTACTTACATATGTATACATTATTATATATAAAAAGAAATTTTAAAAAGAAAAATATTAGTTAATACAGACTCAAACATTTGGTATAAACGAAGACACAAGATGTTTTTACGATTGGCAACCCCCTTCCCCAAAATAGGAGTCGAATTTGTAAATAAATTTGTAATTCATGAATATATAGGACATTTTTGGTATAAAGAAATATTGCATTTATATTATTATTAAAAGCTTTTAGTGCCCTTGGGAATGTTCTCGGATGGTTTGTTTTGTCCAGCAAATGATTTTTTTGTTAATTACTTTTTATATTGTTATTATTAAGAATTTTAACATTGTTGAAACACCACAACTAATTGATTTAGAAATTATGCTCATGTGATTTGAAATTGAAATAAAATCGGATATTTTTTTTTATATAAGAAAGACTACACAAAATTCTGCCAACATCAAGTGAAAATATAAAATTTAACTATCAATATTAAATATTTACAATATGACTAAAATGGGAAACTGAAATTATATTTTTTTTATTATGATTTTGCATCAAATCCGAATTTGTGCAATAAATAACTATAAAGAAATGGGTACTGTATAGTTTTCTAAATATTAAAATTAGTGTTTCTTAAAATTAATTGATAAGAAATATTTTTGAGTTTTTTTTTTATAGAGAATGATGGATTTGATTTTTTTTTATGTTACTAAAAGGAAGGTTTAATGTTTTATTTTACCCGGTGCCAAAACCATCTAGAACTGAAAGATTGCAAGGGAAATATGAAAAGTTATGAATATCCACAATGTCTGTGCCAAATTTATCATACATATAACTGCAGGTATTGTCACAGAAAATACCTTAGCGGCGACTCCAGTGCTGTGTTTATGCTATTACATTCAATTGGTTCATTCTTTTTATTCATACAATTCTTTTTTCTTTAATTTTGTGATGTATTACAAAGTTTATTCATGTTGTAAGCAAAAATATTTGCTATTATTTTACATGTTTAGTGTAAATGTTTCTGCTTAACATTTCGTTGAATGTCAAAGTCGAAACAAGCACTGGAGTGCGGCTTTTCTTGTCTTTTATGTTGATAGATTTTATAGGTTGTTTTTTATTGTTAAGAGGGTAAAGACAGATGGCTGTAGAGGCCAGTTATTTTTTTTTTGTAGAAAAAATTGTCAAATTAGAAAAACTCAATTTTATTAGGTCTGTTCCCATATCTTGTGTTCAGTTGAACGAATATTATTTTAATAAACAACTTAAAATTGTATTGCTTTATTTCATTCAGCTTGTAATCCTAGTTAAACATAGATAATGACAGTAACTACGCCTTCTTGCGTGGGATGTCAGATTGCTCTGAATAAGTAAGTAGGTAAAACTACTATTAAGATCAGGAAAACTTAAAACAAACCTAGACAAGAATAAAGCTATTCCGTTGATTATAAGAACGCCTTACGAGGTGTATATATTATCCCACTCCCATTTAATATATATATATATATATATAAATATAAATGAAGATAGTTTAGGAGGATGATTTGCTCTATTTTCATGGTAAAATTACTTAAGTTTTAAAGGAACTTCAGTAATATCAAAAATTAAATAATTAGAAATTTCTGTGCGAGTAGGTAGACAGCGACTTGGATGTACCTGTGGTATTGCTAAGGTCCTTGAGTGGCAGTATCACTTGCTAACATGTGTGCTAACTGGACGTCACCAGAATAAACCATTCTTTATGGCGTAACTTTTATTAAAAAAATAAGTATAATAAATTCAGTGTGGTGACGGAGTAAGAATACCATACCATATAATACCATACCATCCCATATCTTACCTGTGGGTACGAGACGACTATATAAAACGCATATTACATCTATGCGAGAGAAGGAAATCTCGAAACAAAACCCTATACCACCACGTCTGACCAGCGCGGTATAGTAGGTTAATTTCCCTCTCATTACGGAGGAGGCCCTAGCCCAACAGTAGGGCAGTTATGGGCTGTAATGATGATGATGAAGTATAATAAAAATACAAAATGAGATTACATTGTTTATTTGTGACAATGCATAATAGAGAATATACAATTAGGAAATTATGTAAAACGCTATAAAAATTGTGACACAAATTGCAAGACTAGGATTATGGAAAAGTTACATTAAAAGTTTTGTACTGTGATCTTTTAAAATATTTGGCCCAAACACTGACCAATTCTCTGCCATAATGATTTTATTTTTGGCTTTTTTACAAAACTATTTACTAATGCTGTAAGGGTCGAAATTGAAGATCTACTTTGGAAATACATGCAACCCCAGACATTATTCGAGATTTATAACAGTTCACAGTATTTAACAGTTATGCAATTCTTTATAATAATTTTAATTCATTCTCATTTATTTTTAAAACGTGGACAAATTGAACCACGGTTATCAAATTCTGTAAATTGAAATTAACGCCCTCTCTATCTATTATCTGAAACTAAAGATTTGACAATATGAAATCTGTAGAGATCGGGTTTGATCATGAAAATAAATAATGAAGTAGATAAAAACTAAAAATCCATTAACTTTCTGAATGCCATTAATATTTTTACTATAACCATTACTATAACGGTCAAATAATCTACAATTTCGACCACTTGTAATAGGTGAGAGCAAGTGACATACAAAAGTGATTAAAACAATAAAAATCTTAATCTAAACAACTTATACAAGAGACATCACATGAAGCCACATACAACCGCTTCAGCCAGCTCCACTCTTACTTTACCTACTTATATGTTAAAGTTAAAAATGGTAATGGTTAAAATAACAAGTTGATGTAATCGACAATAATCGTCTAAACGGCCACGCACGGCTTGTCAAACATCTTCAAATGCAATAAAAGCAATTTTAATAGTATTTATTATGATTGATTCTTTGAAAATAAATTGAGCTTACACACACATACATGCATAAATTATAAATGCCCTTATTAAAACAATAATTTTGGCTATTTTCACAATGAAAATATATGGAAGTACTATCAGTATCATCCTATGAAATAAAATGTATAAAGTACTTTCAAGTTTAATATTTCACATAATCAATACAAAAGATTCTATAACGGTTAATGAAACTACAATAATAACAACAGTTATTGTAACCATATAAACGATAACTTTAAAGTTATTGGCCGAATATGCAATACCAAACTATCTTTTTCAAACAAATAAATAGCGACATCAATTATCAATTTCTTTAGTTACTAACACAACGCCATCTGTTGGCAATTTCTAACATTGAATATGTTCCAATAAAATTGTTATTAATTCATTGCATATTCCAATACAAACATACAAAACAATCAGTATACAAGCATAATCGTCGGATAAATAACATGCAGATAATATTATCTACTCAATTAATTCACTAAACCATATATGTGGTAGCGATCAGTCTAATATAACTGAATAGTAATAAATAACGTATTATCTGACAATTGTAATAAGGAATATTAGGTAATTTAAGAAAAAAGAACTCCATTGTCCTAATTCACTATAATTAACTTAACGCGGCTCGGTATGAAATATTAGAAGATTTACCTCAATTTTTTTGACTTGATTAAATCACAGAAATCGCGTTGGGCCTTCAGTTTATATTTTATTTAGCTCATAGCGAATCAGGGCCCTGTAGTTAATCAGTGATGTTCGTAAAAACGTAATAGTTGTTTTTATACGTAACAATATATATAATAAAAGGAAGCACGTGGGAGTGTGTAATTCGACCCACAATTCCAGTAGTCCTCTCAAATGCCGGGCAATAATACAAGGTGTAATGGCGCATAATCTGGTCAGAAAATAACAACCCCTTGTGATAACTTATATCAATTTGTTATCTATTAAAAAATCCATATTACAATTATCAAATGGTATTTATATTTAATAAAACCATGTTATTATGTCATGTCTAACTTAACGATCTAACATATACTAAGCTATAAGCTTTGGGTTCGTCTCGCATAATGGATTGTAGCCTTTCCCAAGCTTAGACACATTTACTTGTGAACATCATCTCATTTTAATAAATATTAAAACAAATATTTAAGTAAACTTAAAATTTTGTCCTCAAAAAACTTCAGCACTGCTTTTAGTAATGGATGTAAGGGACAATAGTAAAATATAGCTATACTATAGCGATAGGACTTATTGTATCCTATAAAATAAGCAAGGGGTCGCTTAATTCCTCATGGGAATTGCAAAATTTGCAAATAGAGGCTGAATGGTCACTAAAAGAGAGATGGCTGCCCTAGTGCTGATTGTGGGATTTGGTCCAGCCACAATGCTTTGCAATTTTACAAATGAATATTATATTCTGGTTCAATAGGCATCACTTAAGTAATTAAACATTATATAATACGGTATTCTCTCAATAGTGTTATTTGGAACCCATGTACATTGGAATAAGGTTAGGAGGGTAATTATTATGAATATACAATACTACAGTAAATTAAAATAATGTTCACAAGTCTAAGTTGACGTGTCAATGCCATAAGCAGCATGACTAAGCCATCACTCCTGTCCAGTTTACCAGAGGCCGGAAGACTTCCCACCGGGAGGGTTCCTCACGCGAACTGATGTCTTCGTGTCCAAACCTTCAACCTCCTCTGCAAATATAGTAAAAAAAAATTAGAGTAATATACTCTACTATGCCACTACTATACTACTATGCCATATATAATACGAGCCGAAAATTGAATATCATACGATAGCTCATGTACGTGTAAGTGCAGTACGATTAGAACGGATTTCCAATAGGCGTGGGTTCGAATCCCATGTGTGACAATCATTTTTCGCTCTTAATCTACTTTTTATAATTAATTTAGTTTCAATGAAAATCACAATCAAAGTTGTTCCGTGGGGAACAACCTTATTATTAAGAGTGACGGAGATACATAGATCACTTCGCTATTTGGCCAGTATCCCAGAAGAGAGTTGTCCATTTTGCTGGTGATAACTCGTCACCACAAGGGCATAAGAAGATGATATCTATGAACTTACTGCTGATAGAGAATGAGGATGTCTGCAAGTTCCGCTGTCCAGGCTCACGCATCTTGCGACCGGTGGGAGTGCTACATCCGGATATAGACATACCGTCGATGCTCCTGTTGATTGCGCCAAAGTCTGAAAACAGAAGAATATTTCGTAATGTTAAGAGTACTTCTACTATATATACAGGATGACGACTTTATTACTTTTTTTTTAGCGACGGGCGTGTGAGTGGTCACACCATCTAAATCCGTCCGGGGCGACAGAAGATGCGGTGCGTGACCCCATAGACTCGTCCTACATGTACCTCTCTTCGCCGAGGGAGTGGGCCACCGGAACCCGGACTTTGTGTTCGGTGGCCCGTCTGGCGGTTTAACATCACAGGTAGCCTCTCGAGTCGATGCCCGGGACCGATTTTATTACTAGAATAACTTAAATTAGGTGTAGGCATAACGTCATAAAAAACATTAAATTTAGTTGCAGACTCATAGCTCTACCCAATCCCGAGATAAAGTGATTTGTTTCTCATCAAAACAGTAGGTTTGTCAGCGTACATTGAACTGTAGGTACGTTAAGACCAGCTGTGCAGCGGCGAGCGGAGCGGGAGCGCTAATATTTTCCTACATGTAATAACTAGTTCAATGTCACACGCATGAGTAAATGCCTACATCGAACTATTTAGTACAAGTGCATTGACCGCTTATCAGTAGGGCAATTTAGGTAGGTACTATTTTTTTAATGATTTGAATAGTGTATCATGGCCTGATACGGTGGTATCAGGCCATGATACACTATCCAAAGCAAGGGGGAACCCTTCAATAATTCTACTAACTAAATCGGTAACCTGTATAACAGAATCCCACCACGTACTAACAGGATGGCAGTAGGTTCTAAAGCCTGCCTTCCTTGCTGCCTTTCGAATGGATAATTAGTATCGGGAGTATTGAACTAATGACTTGTTGGTGTATTTTAGTTCAGGAAAGGTGTATTGGTGTTTATAGCTGGTCTCTCATAAATTTCTTAGGCGTATATTGTAACCCAGGAAAGAAAGTAATGATGGGAGTTGTATACAACATATCCTAACTTATCACCGTAATAGTGATACTATAGGAATAAAACTCCTATTATTACTTTCTTTCCTGAAGAATTAAAAGAATGTATTCTCCAGAAGAGAATACATTATTTTTATGGAAACATAAAAAATACATTAATTTTATCAATAAAACCATACTAACCAGGAGATGGGCTCCCATTGGTGACCTTGTGAGGTATATGCAGATGTAGGGGTTCTGGCTCAAGGATGGGCGCTGCTGCCTCTTCACCATACACCATGGGACTGTTCACTGGAGTCTTCAGGAATTTACCCAGACCTGCCCCAAAATCAAATTCTTATACAATTATCTAAAAAATACAAATTTGTTAAAAATGTGAGTTGTGGACTTGAAATATATTTCAAGATAGACGCTAATATGCAAATTGCTTACCTTCAACGACCCTTAGTTCGCCATCATCAAGGCAAACACGACCGTTCACGATCACATACTGAGGGCTTCCCACCACTTGTTGACCCTGGACAAAACATTAATAAATTATTAGCATTATGTCATGATAAACTAAAATTATTAAAAAAATCAAAATATTTCCATGTGGTGACCAGTACGTACGTCTAGCGTGGTATAGTAGGTCTTTATCATCATCATGTCAGCACATATATGTCCCACTGCTGGGTTCCAGCCTACTTCATAGTAGGAGGGAAATTGACCTACTATACTGAGCTGGTTACAGGCAAGTATAGGTTCTTTTCTTTAAATTTTCCTTCTCTTACATACATACATACAATCATCATCATTATCATCACAGCCCATATATGTCCCACTGTTGGGCTCGGGCCTCCTCCGTAATGGTATGGCAATTAACCTACTATACCATGCTGGTCAGATGTGTTGGTATAGGGTTTTGTTTCGAGTTTTCCTTTTCTTGCATAGATGTTATATGCGTTTCGTATGCCTTAGTCGTCTCATATGATCATCCACGGGAATATAATTCAGGATAGGAATACAATTCACCACCCCCTGTCTTAAGAGTGGTGAATTGTATTCTTACTCCGTCACCACACGGATAGAAAATCTTTTTTACCTCAAAGATATTAAAGTCGACAGCTTGTTTATGAGTGGCAGCTGAAATGGTACGCTCCAGTCTGGGGTCCCAAATTACGATGTCAGCATCACTGTTAAGCGCCACGCGTCCCTTCTGGGGCCAGATATTGAAGATCTTAGCCGCATTTGAACTGGTCACTGCCACGAAGCGACAAGGATCCATTATACCTGCAAAAAGTTAACAAGTTAATATCTTTTATCCATCCATCAGCCCACTATATATATGCCTCTCCATCAACAATCACTTGCGAGTCCACGCAATATTTACTCTTCTTCCTTGTACATATTGCAAAAGTTGTATGATCAGCGGTCTGTCTGACGTCCTGAGAATACTTGGTTGACCAGATGGAATTAGATGGGGTTGGTTTAGTTCTATGTATAAAATCTCGATGACATGATTCTGCCTAGCATTGTACTAGTTCAATGTTTATAAGACTCCCATCACAGCACATACTTAATGAGGTTGGTACTTTTATGTAGAACAAGATTATTGAAATATAAATTATACCAGTATTGACAGCCTTTTGCCACAGGATTGCCATGCGGTCTTCGACACCGTTCACTCCGTTTGGTATCTTGGCGAAGTTGTCCTTGCCAATTGCCTTCTCAGTCTCGTTGAACGTGCAGTTGTCGCTCGCAATTACTTGCAGGTGATCACTGAGGAACACAATAATCTATGAATGTATTTCACTGTTTCGGTGTGGTGACGGAGTAAGAATACAATTCACCACCCCCTATCTTGCCCGTGGATAATCGTAAAAGACGGCTAAGGGATATAAAACGCATATGCTATATGAGACCGAGACTAACCTACCTAGACCAGATCGGTCAGGTACTGAAGGAAGGTGGAGTCAAGAGTCTCCGAAACCGGCGAGCGTGTATGAAGAGAATTATGAATGTTGAGGAAGCGAGTGAAGTATGCAGAGATAGAGTTCTCTGGCACTCTGTTCTCTCTGCCTACCCTGCAAGGGATATGGCGTGATGATATGTGTGTGTGTGCTATATGCGTTTTATATGCTTGCTATGCAAGAGAAGGAAAACTCGAAACAAAACCCTATACCAACAGGTCTGACCAGCGCTGTATAGTAAGTTAATTGTCCTCCTATTACGGAGGAGGCCCGAGCCCAGGAGTGGGACATGGGCTAAGATTTATGCAAAAGAAAAAAAAACTTGAACACAAAAACGTTGAGAGTATTTACTTACACATTGTCAATTTTTTAACATTTAAATTTAATCTAATAAACTACCACCGGATCGGAATGAGACCGCTACTGAGAAGATCCGGCAAGAAACTCAGCGGGATTTTCTAATTATATTTTATATATGTTATTATTTTTTTCATTCTTTATAAAAAAAAAAATAGTACATGTTTATTATTTAATTAGTGCGATGCCCTTCGAACGCAATAGTTTAAATACAATATAAAAGAGCGCGATAACTCCATTGTAATTCCGTCGCCACGCGGAAATTATCCTACTTAGGCCTCCCCAAATCCAACAAACAGCCTATCAACATCCACTGTTGAACTTAGGCTTCTCCGAAAAGGGGGAATTATATCAACAACCGCTTACTTAGTAGGTGGCTTGGCATTCGCAGTTGCTTGTATGAGTTTCCAGTAGACCAGTGCTATTCATTCATTCATTATTATATTATTCATACATATTATTCATTCATTCCTCTAATACTATCTGAGCCTTTATACTACTACAGGTTTTAAGTACGAATGTTGAAAGCTCTAGGGGTAAAGGGAGACCAAAGAAAAGATGGATAGACTGCGTGAAGCATGATATGGATAGACGGAGTGACTACAGAGATGACGTCTGAGAGGGCTGTATGGAAGAAGAGGACATATTGCATCGACCCCAAGTAGTTGGGATTAAAGCATGAGAATGATGAGATGATAGCAGATTCATCATTCATTAGAATTAATATCATCATCATCATCACAGCCCATTAATAGAAATAATATACATCCAACTAACTGTTAGGCTCAAGCCTTCGTAGTAGAAGAAAATTACAATACAATAGCAGGCTGGGGAGGCAGGTCTACCATAGGGGAAAATGACCTAAAATACTGACCCTGGTGAGATGGTTTTCTATAGAGTTGTATCATAATTCTTTCTTTTATACAGTACGTTACCTAAAGGGTGACTTATTATCATACTCCATCTATTCAACAAAATGTAGCTGAACATTATAATTTTCCTGTTCTTATCCCAATTATTGGGGAGCGATATGTACTCGCACATGTTGGCAAAAGTTTCATTATCAGCCGCCACAACCGTGCTTGGGAATGTAATTGTTGACTAAAATATATCAGGTGGAGTTGGCCGATAAAAATATAGCAGATAAATAAAATTAAAAAGAATAACAATATACTCACTCGGCCAGAGCTTCGCACATAGCTATAGGAGTGTCTGGGTCGGGGCGTAATGGTGGTGATAATACATGGGCAGCCGCGTGACGGAAACATGCGTTACGGTAATGGGTACCTGAAAGACAAAACATGTATAATTATTAACCTGATCTCATTCCACGATAGTTTGACACAATAGTTGCGACTGGACCTTCGGGTAACCCGCGGAGCTGGCCACGGATGTCAAAGATTCAGTGCCAGTGGCTGATCCAATGGCGAGAGTTAGGTGGATTATGGGACCACGCGTCGCCCTGGACGGTATGGACGACGTTTGTACAGACCATAGCCAGACAAAAAGGTTCACATAACAGTCAAATTCTATCATTATATTGGTAACAAAAATAGCTTAATAAATGCTTATGCTCGTCTGCACAGATGAGATAGCGGTTAAGATACTGATCTACCACCCCATATGTAGTAGGTTCGATTCGCAAGCAGGACAATAGTTTGTGTGATCCACAAATCGTTGCCCTCAGCCTGGGTGTAATTTATTAAATTTAAATTTTTAAAGTCCCCTGTTACACGAGGATTAATTCCTTAATGCAATATTGTGCCCTTCATAAAAAAAAATAGACATATTCGTTTTATAGACTATCTTCACAAAGTCAAGTACCTTCGGTTTGGTTGAACCTGGTCCCTCTTTGGAAGTCTGTTTAAGAAGAAAGAAAGAAAGAAAACATTTATTTTGCTCTCGTTAAAAACTAATAAAAAATAAACAGAACTAAAGAAAATAACGTCTGATATAAAACAACATTCACGAGAAACAAAAATTGGCTCAGCTTTGGTTACTTTATTTTTATAAAATAGTGCTGATATACTGCCAACAACTGATACAGTTTAAGGAAATTATAAAAATATAACTAGTATAAAAGTGTGTGTGAGAGAGAAAGAGCGTGTGTGTAACGATGTAAATATTTTTTTATAGCTTTTGATGGTAAACGAGCAGACAGCACACCTGAAGGTAAGTGTCACTGCCGCCCTTTGCCAAGGGTATAGTTAGGCCGTTGCCTACCAATACAAACCCTAACCCACCCAGTTGGACTTCCGGCTCTCTCGCTCACCGAACGAAGCGCAATAGCACATTGCCATTACTCAGACGACTATTGTCTGCGAGGGTGTGGTACTACCCCGGACGGACCGGCCCGCGAATGTAGACAGAGAACTGTCCACAGCGTGGTCGTATTGCATACATATATAAACAAAATTATCAATATTTAATAAAACATATATATTATTATATTATAATTATTTTAAGAGTATCGAAATATCGCAATAGATAAGACAGTGCAATAGTCATGCGCAGTATGTATCACTGCGCTGAAATGAGTGATACATATCTTTTCACTGTAAAGATACATATCACTCATTTAGCTCACGTAGCTCAGTAGTCAATCACTTTATTAAATCACTCCTCTAGCTCACTTTCAAAGTTCGTTCACTTTAAATCTATCGCTCAAACCAATCTATCACTCATACGAATCTATCACTCATTTTTCCTATGATGGGCTTCGCTTTTTATTTCAATTACGTGAGTAACAATTGATAGTAAAACTTAATTTTTAATGTATATTAACGTTCTACAAAACACTTAAGCGTACAGAGAAGTCTATTTAGATTTCTATTACTTGAGAAAAAAAGTCCTACATTAACAGTAACGCGCACAATTTAGACTATTTACAGTTCAGTCTATAAAAATAAGTTTTATTCAACACTGTCACGTTTTTCCGAGATACCCCGGGAACAACTAATTACCCATAAAAACGAATTTCAAAATACTTTATCACTCTAGTATCATAATATCAAAAAAGCATTACTAGTTGGTTATAATAAATCAAATACAAATCTATTTTCTAATAACAAATATTAAACTTTATTTCTAAAGAAGTAGAGTCTATTCTCTTTTGACAACTTAATTATATCGATACGAAAACAGTGTGAAATATCATTCTCGTCGGCGGGCTACGCAGCGCACCTATCTCGCTCATTTTTGCCAACCTTGTGAGAGACGTGAGAGTGAAACATTCTGCGATGTGAAGTGAGCGATGAGCTAGTGAGCTAGTGATCTACTGATATATTCGGCGGTCAAGTGAGCGAGTGATAGATTGTGTCTATGTGAGTGATATAGCTCTTTTATATCACTCGTTTAGGAGCTACACAACTTTACAGTGTCAGTTATTTAGTAAATGTTGTTTTAAAGTTTTGTTAATAATAAATACAGATTTGAAGTCCCATGATGGAGGTAGATCATTCCAATACTTGGTCGTAGAGAATTTAAAACTAGCACACAATGTATATAATATAACAGCACTTACCATCGGTTCCAACGGTAGCGGCGAGGGTTTCGCCGAATAGCGGCTGCCGTTGTCTAGTGCGCGCCAATTGCAACATACGTACTGCACTTTTAGACATCATGTGAACGATGTACAATGGACAATTGGCCTGCAAAATAAACATATAATGTTGACCCATTTCCATTTTGGTATGCTGTGTGGTGGCAGCTACGAATACTACCAACCCTTACTACTTACTCGTGTATGTCGTAAAAGACAATTAAGAGTTTAATATTGAGCCTAATATTTACTTGGAACTACTCCATCTGATACTATCTGTTAAACGATATATATTCCTAAAGAAAGGTGGATTGACGTCAGGCGGCCGATCATAAAATTATTGCCAATATCTTTTGCAATATGTAAGATGATAGTAAATTAAATATTGCGTCGACCCCAAATAATTGAGATAAGAGTAGGATGATGATGGCATGGCTAGATGAGGTGATAGATTAATGTGTCACTACGCCTCATTTTCCAGAGAAAAGCCGAAATCCGGCTGAGGAATCACCAGGAGAATGGTATGTGGAATATGTAGCACTTTCTTAGAGATATCTACTTGCGATTAGGATTCCACCTATCAAGTATAGCGTCATCTATTTTGGAGAAGCTTATATTCAGCAGCAGGTGTCGATAGGCTGATGAATGATGATGGAGGGCCTATTGGTTTCCATATCATAGATAAGTGGTTTTTTAATTCTTTCGGGACTAAGTGTTAATATCCAATCAAAATTACCATTTTAGTAATTACCATAGGCATTTTATGTCAGTCTATCAGAGATCATTTTTATATGGCAATATTAGTAAACTTGATATTTTGCGGGTGGGTACGTGAAAATATGTCATGTGATGCTCTTGAATTATAATCGTACTAATTCTACTAATATTATAAATATGAAAGTTCAATATGAAATTCGGATGTTTGTTACTTAAACATGCATAAACGGTTGCACAGATATGGATGAAAGATGGCACAAAGATAGGCCATTGACTGATCTAATACATAGGATACTATTTATCCCAGTGATATATTTCCACGGGACAATAGCTTGGGATAGTTATTTTAAGTGCGAGTAAGACTGGTATTAAATTATATTTTATATTAAATTATATTAAATAATTTTATGGGTTATTAATGTAGTGTAGTGCAAAGAAAGTGCTAGTGTTATGAATATTATATAGCAGTGTTTCTTTCTAAATGAATAAACCACTCAATACGATAAATTGAAATTGAATGAAAGATATTATGGTTACTTTATATACACGGTGACATTTATGTCGTCTTACAAAAGCAGTTCAGTTAACGTATCCAGTATCTACTATTCATTCGTACAATTAAAAGGTAAAATTAAAATATTTATTGGAATATTTTTTACTAAAAATTATCATAAATATGTAATTACCAATTAAAATAGTAAGAGAACAGCATGTAGCGAGCGGTAGGCTACCTACTCGACATAACCTACGTACTGTGTAGGTACTACCTAGGCGTAGATACGCTTTGGAATAGCAGTCCACGTGGCCTTTGTAGCTGTGATTAGGTAACGTAATTACGTTAGCCAATCATTATCATGCGGAATGCCGTATGATTTCTTTTGCTTAAAATGTAAACATTATAACCAGGTTGTTACAAAATATTAACTTAATTTTATTTTGTTATTTTTTTATCACGACCACTATTGAACAATTAAATCAGTGGCTGACGTGCGCTTGCGGTAGCAAGACTTTCGATAGGCAAATAGTTCCTTTCTTATATTAAATCTTCGAGTTAAGTTGTTGTTCGTAATCGTAATGAGTAATATACCCCCCGGGTATGGATAGTGATAATATTTTGTCGGACGAAGACCAACTTACCGATGTAAGCAACTTGTTAGAAGTTCAAGCGGAGAATAACATGGAAAGATTATTATTACCAGAAACGAGGGTAGTTTTAACGGAGGAGATTAACAATTTTAGAGCTGAAAAAAGATGTCGGGACAGAGATGAGGAGGAGATATGGACAAAGGTAAGTAGAAGAGTTAAAATCATGGCGCTTAGTATCAATGAGAACAGTAGAGTAAGAATACCGGAAGAACAAATTGAAATGAGCATTACATAAAAAAATGATAAATTACCTAAGCAGATAGGGCTGGCACGCATACTTAAAGGTGAGAATATATTAAATATCATAAAAATAAAATATATTAATCCATACAAAGTTCTGCTACAATTTAGTGATGAGAAAAGTGCAGACAAATTGACACATTGTAAATATTTTTTTAGACAAAGGATATAAAGTTCAGAAAACATTGGAGGTAGGCATTTCTTATGGCATTATTAAGGATATTGAAAAGGAGTTAAGTGAAGAAGAAATTGCCCGAGATTAAGACAGCGCTGTCCCTCTAATAAGTGTGAAACGCCTACAGCGTCGAAATTTTGCTAGTGGTCACTATGAAGACAGTGAATGTGTGAGGCTATGTTTTGAAGGACCATCTCTCCCACCATATATCTATACCTATGGCGTAAGGATAAAAGTAGAGCCCTACGTCTTCCCCGTTACACAATGCTCGAAATGTTGGAAGTTCGGCCATCATTTTAAAATGTGTTCGTTGAATGAATGCCTTTGCCCAAAGTGTTAAACCTCACCCTAACTGTGAAACTACTACTTTTAAGTGTCGAAATTGTGCGGGCAATCTAATGGCATTATCAAAACTTTGCCCAATCTATAAAAAAGAAAAACTAATCCGAGAATTAATGGCCGAGTTTAACTGTACGTACAAGCGTGCTTTAACTATCTACGTGCCGCCTTCTCCACCAATCGAGCCTATCATAGCCAAACCCTATAGAAATGTAGGGAATAATGAGGCATTGTCTGTACTTAACCCCGGTATTGAAACATATAGTGCGCCCATGAACAATCGTATTCATACGCATAGTCCGGATAGCATTAATACTCCACTAGTAACACCGACACTCAAGAAGTCAAAACAATGCAATAATAATGAAAGTACCAGTCATTTAGAATATGAGACTCGCACCGAAGATTTTACTGAAGACAAAGACGTTGAGGAAAAAAATCAACAACATTCACAAAATAACAAGAATAAGATAGATTATAAAAAAATACTAGAAAAGATCCAACATATTATATTCATGAAATAAGCAACATTTATTGAAAAATTGAAGTCTTGTGTGCAACTTTTATATGACTGGTTCATTAATTTAATTACGAATTATTTATCTGCGTGGCCCTTGCTAAAAACCTTTATCCAAAATGGATAGTCAACTATACATTGTTAATCTCCTACAATGGAACTGTCAAATTATTCGCCCGAAATTACAAGAATTGGAACAACTTTTAATACAGGAAAAGATTCATTTTGTTATTTTGAGTGAGACATGGTTAAAATCAGACTTTGTGTTAAATGTATCAGGGTATAACATATTACGCCAAGATCGTGACGATGGTTATGGTGGGGTAGCCATTCGTATACACTCCTCGATCAAATACTACGTATGTCAAGTTCCAAACATCAATCCTGGAATTCAAATTATACATGCCAAAATTCTAAACTGTTCCAGTGTACAAAATATTCTGTTTACTGCCCATCATCCGTTCAAACTTCGCCCAATGATTGGGACTTCATTTTTAGCCTTTGTCAAAATCACACAATAATAGGAGGTGATTTTAATGGTCATCACTCTAGCTGGTCTTATAACACTGATACTAGAGGAACACAGCTTTTTGATGCAATGTTGGACAAGAATTATGTTATATTGAATGATGGATCCCCAACGAGAATTAAATTAATTAATGGCAGGCTACAAAAATCATCCCCTGACGTCACCATGGCTACAAATGACATTGCTCTGAAATTCGAATGGAGAACCATGAGTGAGAATCTTGGCAGTGATCATATTATTATTAAAACCAGCATCAACGTTAACTCATACTCAAACACAGAAGAGAAACATAACTTTAATAAAGCGAATTGGAAGGAATATACGAGCTTTCTCAGGAACATTTTTTCAGTAATGCAATTATCGAGTGATCCCCAAGAAGCATATAATCAATTTCTTTGTGCAATAAAAATCGCGACTGATAAATACATGTTACAAAATACTGTCTAGACCCACTGCGACTTAAAAAATTCAGACCAAAACCATACTGGAACGCTGATACTTCACGTGCTGTGGCTGAACGAAGACTTGTTTTAGCCTCCTCTATAAAAAAACCGTACGCCTGGAAACTTAACCAACCTTCAAATTAAGATTTCTACAGCACAAAAAATAATCCGAAAAGCGAAACGAAATGCCTGGCGTAAATTCTGTAGCAGTATTGATGAAAGCACATCAGCTAATGATATGTGGAATAAAATGAAATGGCTCAAGGGGTTCCGTGGTTCAAGATCACAATTTGATGAAAGCACAGCCTTTTGCATAAGATTTGTCCGAATTTTACTTGTCCGCAAGACCCAGTCTTTACATCGGTTAACCAAGACCTTAACAGTTCTGTAAATATACAAGAACTAAACCGTGCAATTAAAGCCAAAGACATTTCTTTTTCTATGATAAAACACCTGCCATATAATGGTAAGCACATCTTGACTGCGATCTATAATATGTTCTTGGTTCTTGGCTTTGTCCCAGAACAATGAAGACAAACTAAAATTGTAGCCATTCCAAAATCTAATAGCGATATACAACTAAATGTTCGACTCATAGTACTTATGTCATGTCCATGTAAAATTTTTCACAGTATTCTTAAACCTATATAGGCTAGAATAGTTTTTAGAAAAGGAAGAATGTTTCTCAAAATATACCGTAGGTTTTAGAAAAACACACTTCATACTATGATAGTCTTGTACAAATTGTATCACAAATCCAGCTTGGACTTGGTAATAATTTAATTACGTTAGGTTGTTTTGTGGATATAAATAGTGCCTTAGATAGTGTTGATATTTTAGCCTTATTAAACACATTGGATGGTCTTGCAGTGGGTTCTCACATCTGTAACTATTTATGGAACTTTTTAAAATGCAGGAAACTAACTATAAAATATCCACACATTTATAATATAGAAAGATCGACTAGACGTGGTCTCGCACAAGGTGACCCGTTATCACCAATCCTATTTAACGCAGCTACAGCCCATATATATCGTAATATTGTAAATGTTTACGATATATAACAACAAACAATAGAAGATAGTTGCATTAATTTACAATTAGCTTTAGATACCATGTGTAAACTGGGCCTTAGTGTGGAGATATCGCTTAAAAAAACTAAAGTTTGTTTATTTCGCAGGGGTTTCAATAGGCAGGACGTTAATGTTAATGGTACACGAATATCACTGGTTGAAAATGTGCGATACTTAGACATGTGTTTAGATAGATCTTTAAAATGGGGTGAACACATAAATTACATTGTTGTTAAAACTTTGAAATTCATCAATGTATTCATAGTATTGGCGGATTACACCCAAAATATCTGAGAAAACTATACATTTCTATCATTCGAAGTCGTTTAGATTACGGTAGTTTTCTCTACGACACAAGTGTAAAAAGTCATTTGTATAAACTTGAAAACGTACAAAATCAATGCATTTTCCGCTCAATGCAAGATAACGATAATGTCCAACTGATCAATAGATTGTCTGAACAATGTGCCAGACCCGGATATTGGAGCCGTAAGAAAGAACCGTTGTTGGTTGATATTCAGATACTATTTATATCTACACCTATCTACTCTTCAGACAAACTAGAAATGTTTAAATTAAATACTTGGGTGCAAAATATAACATAAATAACAGTATATTTGATCGCATAGATGGTATTTCAGGAGCCAAAAGAGCATATGAAGCCTAATACCTGAATCATAAATGTTCTAATATAATTGATGAGAAGTACTGTAATTTTTACAAAGTTTATACAGATGGATCTAAAACGACTGAAGACATAGGAGCCGCTGTATTTGACCCTCAGTCAAATACCATGATTAAATATAAGATTCAAACTGAGAGAGTATTGGTGTAAAGATGCGAAAGGGAATGCTCCGATGGTTCGGACATGTGGAAAGAATGCCGAACGAACGTCTGGTTAAGATATACAATGCGAAAGTGGAAGGATGTAGGTACCGGGGGAGACCGAGACTAACCTACCTAGACCAGATCGGTCATGTACTGAAGGAAGGTGCAGTCAAGAGTCTCTGAAACCGGCGAGCGAGTATGAAAAGAATTATGAATGTTGAGGAAGCGAGTGAAGTATGCAGAGATAGAGTTCTCTAGCAATCTGTTCTCTCTGCCTACCCTGCAAGGGATATGGCGTGATGATATGTATGTATGTATGTAACTATTTGCTCTATCTAAGGCTCTTACCTATATAGATGGCGTTAATCATAACAATTTTGTTGTTATGACTGATGCCAGGAGCGCACTGCAACATTTGGCTCGGTGCACCTCGAATTTTCGAGGAGTTTCGATAGCCTACTCCATGATGAACACAATACGACAATTTACACAGTCAAATAAAAAAGTTGTTATGCTGTGGGTTCCGTCTCATATACGGTACACGGTACCGAGGAGGCCGACCATCTTGCAAAGGAGGCAATATCGGATGGTATACCCCAGAGTGTTGTACCATTTTACACTGACATCATACCGCTATTAAAAGATAAAATGTTTATAATCTGTGGTCAGAATATCTTTACGGTTTAGCATCAAATAAGGATATCTGGTATAACACTATTCGATCTCGGCCTTTCCGTTACCCCTGGTTTGAACCTATCAAATTGGACAGGTGTTCTTTAATTACGGGCTTTAGTGTTCGTTCCGGCCACGATTTACATTTCTAATGAAGAAAAAACGCATCTCCAATCTGTTCAGAATGTGGAATGATAGAGGATGTATACCATATTTTGGTGGAGTGTGTGCGGAATGAGGCTCTGAGGGTCGATATATTACACAGAATCGCCTCCAATCGCAGTGATATAGGACAATTCAACAGCGTCTTTGCTCAACCTAACACAGAGGGTGCTACCACACTGTACAAGCTTGTCCAGTTTGGTATACGAGTTAGGAAATAATATATTATTTAGGTTAAGAACAGTAATTTTGTATAGTAGTATTAATTTGGTAGTATTACGAGGACGACATGGTCACTCTATTGTTGTGAACCAAGTCCTCAAAAAATATAGATTAAAAAAAAAACAATTAAATGTGTTGCATATGTTTCTTTAGTTCCGGGCCGGCCACCGAAGTAAAAAATCGGGTACCGGTGGCCCGCCCGCACGGCGAAGAGAGGTTTTTGCAGGTTGGGTCCATGGGGTTACGCGCCGCCTCTTCCGTCGCACCGGGCCGATTTGCCGGGGCGCGACCACATCCATGGTCCCATCTTGCGAAAAAAAAAAGATATGTTTCTTTGGTCGGATACTTTTATGGCACTTCTTTTGTAAGACGATATAAATGTCGCGGTGTATATGTTACTTAGACGTCTCTTACAACATCAACGATGAGATAATGATAGTAGTCATTGAATTATTGGTCTTTTATAACACAAGTTTATTGGTACAGTACCTGATTGGCAATAACACAGGCTCTATTGACTGCTTCTCCCTCCACCTCCTCGTCCCTCGAGAGCTGATGACCGACAGGAGTCGTTACTCCAGCCGACAGAAGCTTCTCCGTGTTGCGAGCTATGATGTTTCCATTCTCTGCGTGCACCTGAAAAGTTACATCAATATTTTACTTGATATTTGTCAAAGTACATCTGCTTACATTTTGTAGGACAAAGTGTGACTACAAATGTGTACATGTTATAAATATTACTTATAACATATAACATATAAATATAAAATTAAAAAGTTAGAAATCGTACTCTTAAATTGGTTTCATACAGGTATTTTTTAGTTTTGACCATTTTAATAAACTCAATTAATCAGTACTCCATCTATTGACAGTTAATTGAATTGTGAAAAGAAATAAAAAAAAATATTTTATGTTTAAAGAAGTAAAATATAGATGGCGGTGGATACAACTACTTAATTAGCTAATTTGCAAACTAGATGTCGCTTGATAACTTAAATGATGTATTAGTCGAAAATAGCCATATAGCTGGTCCATGTCAACTGAAAATGTGATATTACCTGAGCCAATGCCTTGATCTCAGAACAGGTCTCCATGACGCAGCTCATGTCATAGTCGTCCAACATCCACGCGTCCTTGTATGCCATGAACATCTTGAAGGAGTTCACTCCATATTGTTCGGTCACCAACTGTTCCATTTCCTTCTTCACTGAGGGTGACCACCATGTCACGCCTACGTGTAGACCATAGTCGCAGCATACCTAGTTGAAAAACACTAACAGTGTCCATTAAACTATAAAAATGTATTTTTTTACACAACATCTTGCATTAAGGTACATATTCTTGTATTGCGGGTAATTTTACAAACATTCAATCCATATTTCCTTCCACCTATCAGCCCGTAGAAGTCCACTGTTGGACACAGTTTTCCCCACGAGAATGACACTAGGAGTCGTGTCACTTCCATTGAACAGTGACCTGGAACTTTTGAGAAGTCGTCATTCTTCCACAAAACATTCAATTTACGTACACAAATTACAATCGGACAAAAATTTGCGTATTTTATTTTATTTGATATAAATAAAATAAAAACTACTTTTACGGATTCTATCGCGTTTGTATTTGATTTTTAATTTCCTGACGTTTCGAACACTTTACTGTCACGGGAGGTCCTCACGCGATAGAATCCGTAAAAGTAATTCTATTTCAAATGTGTAACATTCGCGTAAACATCAGAAGTCATTAAATAAATTAATTTAGGGCTGAATAAAACTAAAGGAATTTAGCGTAATGATTTCCAATGTTTGCGCGAGTATTACACATTTGAAATAAAATATATCTACGGGTACCTACTATCACGTTTGTAATTGATTTTTAATAACTACTGTGTTTGACACTAGATAATACGATAGAATTCGTAAAAGCAGTTTTCTTCGAATTTAGCGTAGTATTACCACCCACTAGGTGGACTGTCGACATCTTGAAAGCCACAAGAACTCGTTGGATGCATATGGCACAGATAAATTTATGCTATTCAAAAGTGATTAATGGGAAATTAAAACGTTAAAACAAATTTTAATTTTATAGTCTCTATGACACAACCTGTCTAGTTTTTTTTATATACAGTTTTTCAGCTAATTTGATAAGTTAAAGAAGTTCACCTTATTATCGGCCTTCTCTCTCCAGTTCGCATACGCCTCCAATAAAGACTGATTCTTTTGTGGCAGGACGAAATCGACTGGAAATTATTAAACACAGAATTAATTGACTATCCATATGCTTCATTTTTATCCATATCATTCATATGCTTTTTTTATTGCTTATGGTGGTAAATGTGCAAGTAGCACACCTTGATGGTAAGTGTCACTGCTGCCTATGCACCTTTGCAATACCAGGGGTACTGCCCAGGCCGCTGCCTACCAATCAAATCCGAAAACCCAGTTGGGCTTCCGGCTCTCTCGCTCACCGAACGAAGCGCAATAGCACATTGCCATTACTCATCTTCTGAGAGAGTATGGTACTGCCCCGGATGTTACGAGTTTGATTTCAGATGCCAATGTATTTTAACACTCTTATGAAGGAGAGTATTGGTGTAAAGATGCGAAAGGGAATGCTCCGATGGTTTGGACATGTGGAAAGAATGCCGAACGAACGTCTGGTTAAGAAGATATACAATGCGAAAGTGGAAGGATGTAGGTACCGAGGGAGACCGAGACTAACCTACCTAGACCAGATCGGTCATGTACTGAAGGAAGGTGGAGTCAAGAGTCTCCGAAACCGGCGAGCGTGTATGAAGAGAATTATGAATGTTGAGGAAGCGAGTGAAGTATGCAGAGATAGAGTTCTCTGGCACTCTGTTCTCTCTGCCTACCCTGCAAGGGATATGGCGTGATGATATGTATGTATGTATGTATGTATTTTAACACAAAATAACCCGTAGAAATTTTCATATTTAAGTGTTTCTAATTCCATGTACCCTATAAAATTAGAAATACTTAAATATGAAAATTTTATATCATTCTTTTGTTCGCTAATAAAGATAGCCATGAAAATAAAAACTTTTTATATATATTTTTTAATCACTGCAAACAGCGATGCAGCTTAAAGTAGGTAACGCTAAAAAATCCGTGTAACAACTGCATAAAAACGCATCGCTTTGATCATGAATGGACCCCAAGCCGTTATCAATTGAGATAATATGCCCAGGCAGTTATACTAAGTACTTAATTGCTATATTTCCTTTCCTAATATAGATTATTAGGTTTAACATTGAATGGCACTGTATTATCGAAAGTATAAGGTTTACGCAGTAAATTATCATGAAGTGAGGTGGTTTGGCCACGTGGAAAGAATGAGAGAAGAAAGGTTGACTAAACAAGTATACAAAGCGAGTGTGAGTGGGACGATTACAAGGGAAAGTCCACGTCGTACCTTTCTGGATCAAATTGAAGATGTATTATCGAAAGGTCAGGTTAAGAGTACGCGTAACCGTAGAGCATGCATGAAGACTGTGATGAGTGTAAATGAAGCGATGGAGGTATGTCAGGATCGTGGTTTGTGGCAATCCGTAGTCTCTGCCTACCCCTCTGGGAAACAGGCGTGAGGCTATGTATGTATGTATGTATTATCATGAACTAGTATTTTTTTTATTATAGACAAGACCTGGCACTAAGGAAATAATCCTTGTATTGCAAAAACGACTAAGGGATATACAATGTATATGCAAGAGAAATAAAACTCGAAACAAAACCGTATACCTACACATCTAACCAGCTTGGTATAGTAGGTCAATTATTTTTTTATTTCTTATGGGGCAAACGAGCAACGCAGCACACCTGATGGTAAGTGTCACTGCCGCCCATGGACCTTTGCAATACTAAGGGTATTGCTCAGGCCGCTGCCTACCAATAAAATCCCTAAACCCACCCAGTTGGGCTGCCGGCTCTCTCGATCACCGAACGAAGCGCAATAGCATATTGCCATTACTTAGACGTCGATCTTCTGAGAGAGTGTGGTACTACCTCGGACGGACCGGGCACGCGGCTGTAGAGAGAAAACTGTGAACAGCGTGGTCCCACCACTATTTAATTTCCCTACCATTTTGGGCATATATGAGCTGAAACCATGATGAGGATAAACCACGGAGCACGTACAAAGTTAGTATATATTTTTTTATATAATTATATTATATTTACTACATCAGTTATTTACTAACGGTGCGAAGTAAATCTCAATACTGATGATGATTATGGAGCTTCATAATCGTTACCGAAACTTTCGGATATCCAAAATAAAAACATATTTGAAACCGTAACCGAATATAACGATTTCATTTAATTTCAGATATAGGCAGTCTTTAGAGTTAAGTTACGTTATAGTATATACCAAATGTTAATATACATATAATCAAAATCAAATTGTTAGTTTGTATTTTCCTCTTAGAATTCGAGGGGGGGAGAGGTTTGACAAAAATCACGAAATTTAAAAAAAAAATGCTAAAAAAAGATCACGTGATTAATGGACATCCCTAATTTGTTATCTATTATCGTATCGGATACGAAACCTCATATTTTCAACATCCCTATTATTCATACGGGTCTTTTATTTTAATAATTTATTAGATAAGATGGGTTCAGTAGATAGTGGTTAATCAAAATACTTACTGACGGTAGTAGTTCCACCAGCCACTGCAGCCCTAGTCCCTTTGTAGAAGTCTTCAACAGCCTTAGCGCCCATCATTTCCAGTTCAAAATGCGTGTGAGGGTCGATCCCTCCCGGCATTACTAACTTGTTAGTCGCATCGATGGTCCTCGTGCCACCAGGTATGATGAGGTTGCGGCCCACTTGCCTGGAAAAATGTTTATTTTTTATTTAATGCAAAACAACTTTTCTTTTCATATTTGAAGACAATTCTTGTACCACTAATACAAAATAAAAGAACTCATCTATTCATCAGTGAAAAAATTCATAGCAACGTTTATAATATTGTCTGGATATGGGTTGAAGCTGCGGGTGGTCGGACCGCCACCCGCAAGGAGGTCGATCTGAAGGACCACTAATAACTTAAGGATTAGACTCCGGTTGCCCACTCAATTGACGGTGAAACGTAACGTAGGTTTTAGGTTCCCCGCCCTTCCATTTTCCTGGACGTTTTAGACAGAATTTGCAGCAAGCCGTAGTCTGTCAAAAAAGGAATGGTATACGAACGCTCTCAAAAGAAATTTAAGTCTTGAATATTAACGAACCCTTATTGAGTCCTGCTGATTCATCTCACTTTTAAATTAACGCTATTAAATTTTATATTATAACTACAAAGCATTTTAATTTAATTTTAATGTTAAACGAATCGCCTTCATTGGTGTTAAGGATCTATTGACCTGATAGATTGATGCGGGAACCACTTTACGATGGATCTTTTGTATTATGAACTAATAAATATAAATGAAATGATTTATGAATAAAAGGTCGTCTTAAAAGATTTGGTAATATGTACATACTATAATAATATCATTGAAATTACACAGACGGAATGGTATATATACCGACTCTTTGTGCCGTGTATCGTTGGGTCGATTCCCACGTAGGACAATTCTTTGTGGCTTCCATAAATTATTGTTCTAAGTATGGGTTTATAATTCATGTCCGTAAACGGCATGTTCTAATTGCACTGCTGCTATCCGTATTCTGACGAAGTAAGAATTCACTACCGCCTATCTTACCCGTGAATGATCGTAAAAGACGATTAAGAGATATAATATCGTAATAGCATCTATGCAAGAGATTGAAAACTTAAAATAGATCATATACGGGCTCCTCTCCTCCTCCTTTTTTCTAAAGACTGCAGTAAGGAAATAATCCTTGTATTGCGGGGAACTTTACAAACATGTAATTAACATAGACAAATTACACCCAGACTCAGAATAACACGTTGTAGATCCACAAAGTACTGTCCTGCGTAGGAATCGACCCCCACGGCGCTGACACGAAAGATCGGTATCTTAACCACTGTGTTGGTAAAGTGGTAAGTGTTACTGTCATCTGTGCAATAGATATTAAGTCGTTTTCTCTCCTATATGCAGGAGGCTTGAGCCCAGAAGTGGGATATTTATGAGATGTTGATAATAATGGTAAGTATCCACCGAAAATAAATATTCCGATACTGAATTTTGGTCAATTGATTCTGTATGTAAATTCTCCCGCCATTTATGTCTTAGTTATTTTCTTTACAAAATATCACATCGTGTTCGAACAATAGAAGTACTCGTGTTCTTATTACGTTTGCTAGTGTTACATAAAAAAAAATAAGATATACAATATTGATGGCCGCCTATTACGGAGTGTCGCGGATGTCGGCTTGTTACCGCATTAGTTGCTTCCGGCGCGCGCGCACGCATTCGAATGTACAACGAAACGCGTCTGCGTTCCTAATTCAAACGTTCGAATTTGACACTTCCTTAACGGTTATTAACAGTTTTTTGCAATGGCCGCCGTTGTTTTTTTTAATCTGTATACAGTTTGCATATTTAAATTATTTCGTTATATTTTTAAATTAGTTTAAATCATTCCGTTGTGTTTTAAAAAAATATCGCTAATGCAATTGAAATTATTTTGACACAAATTTATTAATCCATCTTTATGGACAACGAACTTTCTGCTCAATAAGAGGGATTTTGGTCTATTTCATTGTATGGCTCTTGCTGGATAGGTTGTTATAATTTATTTTGACATTTTCTTCTATTGCAGTGATGTTAACTGATATGATCTTTTAGTCGTTTCTTATGATATATGTAAGTGGTCCTATACTAATCACAAAATAAAAGGCCCGTTTGACAGTTCACACCCAAGAAGTTCTCTATTTTTTACCGATCGAAATGTTCTAAGGTAATTACATTTTTCATTGATGGGTACCGCCCACTCGGCTAAGTGCCGTTCATAACGATTTTTTTTCATATTCTCCACAGACTATTAATAATCGGCTAAAGAAAAAATAAATCGATCAAAATATTTTCTTTTAAGGTGGACTCGCAGTTGTCCGGTTTTATTAATTCTAATACTAGTGTTTAGAATAACTGAATTTCACCAGCTGTGTATTGATCTTTACTGAAAGTTATGAGTTTGGAGCTAACAAAGTCACAAATTGGGACAATGTCATATTTGTCGAAGAGATATGGCTGAACTCGAATCATATCGTGCCACAGTCGTGGACGGACGATACCAAGGCATCTTGCTCAAAAGTGCCAATGGGAAAAGGTGGACGCTTAATAATCTGCCACGCTGAATCAGCTGGGGGAAGTTTTTTTTAATGATGCTTTGCTTGCAATGGAGTCTAAAAGTACAAAAAAATATCACGAAGAAAAGGACGCAAGTAAATTCACAGAGTGGTTCAGCATGGACACAAAATGATAAGAGCGCCACCATACCATTGTCAGTACAATACTTTGATCTGGGCTCAAATGAAAGGATACGCAGCACGCCACAATACAAAGCCGCCATTCTCCACTAAGAAAATTATGACATTGTTGAATGAAGCTTGTGCCAAAATTACTAAAGAAGACTGGACAAAAGTGTTAGAAAACTCGAAAAATAATTAATAATAATATTTAACAGAGACATCAATATTGACAATATAATTGAAAATGGAATAATTATAGATGCGGGTGACGATAGCTCAACCGACAATTTTGGCTCATCATTTGAAGAAAATGAAGAAATTAAATGAAGAAATTGAAGATTCACTTTTTCTCGATTTTTTATTTTGTGATTGAGTGAATGTTATTGTAACACAAATATATAATAATAGAAAATTGACCTTTCATAACATTGTGTCATTTCAAAATACCCATAATATCAAAATTTTAACTTAAATTTTCAAATCAGAACTTTAATTCAATGCACTTTACAATACTTATTCAAATCGATTAAATACTCACGCAAACTTGAATCGATATATCGTGAGAATCGAGTACCGAGTCGTATGGTTATATCACTATATCCATGAATAAGACAAATGTCAAAACGGGCCTTTTATTTTGTGACAACTATAGTCTATCAATAAACAGACGCACATCCTTTTTTATTGCTTTTGGTGGCAAACCAGCAAGCAGCACACCTGATGGTAAGTGTTACTGCCACCTATGGACATTTGTAATACCAGGGTTATAGCTAGGCGGGTTAAAATTGGCATGGGAGTTAGTAATAGAGCTTCCTAGGAAACTCATATCAACTGTCAACGCCAACGCGTCTTTCAAACGTAGCCATTTCATTTATACATCATTTTGGGGGCGCGATCATATCAATTTGACACAATTTGTGTGATACACATTTGTGAGGTCTGTATTCAACCGTGAAATTCAATAGGCCAAAGGATGGATGATATGAATACTGAATTTACATCTATTTGACCCAGACTCAAAATAATTCCTTGAAATAGTTCGCAGCGCCGCCTACCCGGGCTCTAAAACATTATTTTAGTGGTCTAAAACCATCTGGGGCACATCGCTTTGATATTTTCAAAGTCTATAATGAACTCATCATCATCTCAGCTTATATACGTCGCATAGCTGGGCTCAAATCTCTTCTTCAATGTGTAGAAATTGACATACGGATATACTACTGATTAAACTCGTTGATATAGGGTTTTATTTCAAGTTTTCCTTCTCTTGCATAGACGTTGTATGCATGATATATCGCTTAGTAGTCTTTTACGATAGCCACGGGTAAGATAAAGGTTGGTTAATTGTATTCTTACTCCGTCACCACACTGAAAATATATATTAGATTATTGATAATTCTGTATCATTTTCATTCATGCAGTGTTTTGCCGTCCAATGCTAGACGTAGGTTTTCTTCATAAAATGATCTATGACACGGCTATTATTTGATGGAGTCAAATCAAATCATTTATTATGCATAAGCCCCCATAGGGGCACTACACATATTGTCAATTTTACATTTTTAAAAATTAATATTAATTTATCTACCACCGGATCGGAAAGTAGCCACATACTGAGAAGATCCGGCAAGAAACTGAGTGGGCTTGTCATTTTTTTTAAATTGTACATATATTTTCACAAAAGCTATTGGTTACATGTTTAATTTATGTTAGGTCCAGTGATGGCCTTAGAGTACGGATTCAATTTTTAAAATTTTGTTTATAATACAAAATTAAACTAAGAATATATATAAAACAAAAAAGAAACAAAAATGGCTGGACCAGATCCCACAAGCAGCACCCGATCACGAGTTAACTACTAGAGCCGCCATCACGTCCCTCAACCTCATTGGAGGGAAGGGAGAAAAGTTATTGCAATAATCGCCACTCTTAGCAAGCCGGTTGGGGGTCGCAGTTTGTGTTATACATTCCCTGATAGAGCGCTACTGCTCATTAACCAGAAGGTGATCTCTCAGCTGATTTTAAACTCTTTCACGGGAAAGTAAGAGGTGGCGATAATTGTATCCTGTAGTCTTAGTATTTTCAATGAATAGAAACTAATTCTCAATGTGAGTTGTATGTTTAAAAAGTTCTCTGCAATACAAGAATTATTTCCTTAGTGTGACATAGTTTAAAAACTCTGTAAATAAAAAGCTCATTCTAGTTATTTCATAAATACGCGTCTGTTGTTAAAAAATCTGCCTGTCGAAGTAATGTAGCGTAGCTATTGGCCGCACGACACATTTCGCTAAATTAAATCCAATTTCACGGTTCATAGTGAGTCAAGTAGATATTTTTAGTCTCCAAACTTTTTAAGTGAATATTTTAGGCGAAATTACATGTTTTGTTGGCTTTAAATAACTCTAAATAATTGTGTTTTTTAAATGTAGTATATATAACTGACATCTTAAAAGTGTCTTCTTTTTTTCGGCAGCCTATGGTCTGGTCACAACTCCCCAAATTCGTCCGGGGCGACAGAAGAAGTGGCGCGCGACCCCATAGACCGGCATGTAATGTACCTCACTTCGCCGAGCGAGCGGGCCACCGGAACCCAGTCTTTGTCTTCTGTGGCAATCTTAAAAACACCTTAGGACACCGGTGCAAGCATGATATCATAGGACACCGTTGCAAGCATGACCGTTCTGAGCGGTATTCTCATGTGGAGCCTTAAGTCTAACAATACACATCTACGGCTGATGGATGGAACAACATGTTAGCTTAATGTTGGTAAGCAGATTTTATATAACGAGAATTTATTTTATAGATATACTAGCAATTTTACAATACACTCTTCATGGATTAAATAAACACACCCCGCCCAATCCGTCTGGGGCGACGGCAGGGCGGCGTGTGGCGCCATAACCCACCGTGTTCCCTCCCCATCGCCTTCGGATCGGCCACTGGTACCGCTTCCTTGACATCCATTGCAGCCCCGCGGCTTACCCTTTCGGGTATCGTCTCCGTCGATGGCTCAACAACAAACAACAGTATTGCCGGGACGTCACGCGATCGGTTTCTCTGCGGGTGGCGAACTAATCGGTCAATCCCCCGCGACGGCTAGGATATTCTACACTCTAGGTTTAGCTCCAGAGATTGATTTTCATTAATTCATCGATAAGATTAGTTTAGTTTTTTTATTCACTAAATTCCTACCATCACCATCATTTTAACTCGTATAGATATGTATATTGTACGTCCAGTTCTATACGTCCTTCCGTTAGGGACGAGCCTCCTCCATAATAGAAGGGAAATTGACTTACTGTATCACGTTGGTCAGACAAGTTGCTTTCTACCAATTTGGTTTTATTTGGAGTTTATCTTCTCTTGCGTAGGTATTATCCTCATATTATGTAGTTTTCGGACATCCATTGGTAAGTTATAGGTTGATGAATTGTATTCTTACTCCGTAGCGACATGGATAAAAAGTAAATATGGTATTTTAAAATAAAAAAAATGTTGACATAATAATTTATGATGTTTGATGTCTGATCATGATGAGTACCTAATTACATTGGAAATAAAATTATTTTTACTAATTCTATCGCGTTTGTATTTGATTTTTATTTACCCGACCTTCAGAACACTTAACAGCGTTCAATGGTCACGTTCATGGTCACAGTCCTTCCGTGACCATGAACGGCGTGAGCGCTGTAATATGTTCAAAACGTAGGGAAATTAAAAATCAAATACAAACGTGACAGAATCAGTAAAATGGTTTGACTTCAAGCAAAATGTTCTTAATACACCTAATAATTGTTTACTTGTTTTAATTATAATTAATTCCTAATTCCCAAAGGTCAGATTAGGAGTACGCGTAATCGTAGAGCATGAAGACTGATGAGCGTGAATGAAGCACTGGAGGTATGTCAGGATCGTGGTTTGTGGCAATCCGTAGTCTCTGCCTACCCCTCTGGGAAACAAGCGTGAGGCTATGTACGTATGTATGTAATTCCTAATAATGGGTTTCGTTTATGTATATTTAGCAACCATTTATTTTGTTTAAAATCATTTAAATTGTAGATGAAATAATTACTTTCAATTTTCTATACAATGGCATATAATGAGAATCAAAAACAATTAATATACAATAGCTTTCTTTGTGGTAAATGCAAAAACCAATTCACACGAATCCACAAGAATAATGTTTAATTTTTTTATATGGCAATTAAGAATACTTTCGTTGCTATTGTGTTGACATGTAATAGGGCCGTGTGTTGTAATTTCATTAGATTTTCAACTTTAAAACTAATAACAATAAAGTATAAATTGTTTTGGATCTATATAACAGTGATTAATATAATTTCTATCCAAGACAAAGTACAAAATTACTACAAGTAAAAAATTTTAGTATTAAAAGTAATTATTAGTTAAGAAAATTTCTGTCTGAAAATGTACAAATTTGTGGGGAACGCTCCGATGGTTCGGACATGTGGAAAGAATGCCGAACGAACGTCTGGTTAAGAAGATATACAATGCGAAAGTGGAAGGATGTAGGTACCGGAGGACTCACCTACCTAGACCAGATTGGTCACGTACTGAACAAAGGTGGAGTCAAGAGTTACCGAAACCGACGAGCGTGTATGATGACAATTATTAATGTTGAGGAAGCGAGTGAAGTATGCAAGGATAGAGTTATCTGGCACTGTGTTCTCTCTACCTACCCTGCAAGGGATATAGCGTGATGATATGTATGTATGTAAAATGTACAAAAATCCTAACAATCGAGATGAATAGATGGAATTCGTTTGTATGGTCGTTGGCACGGCTTTGTGTTTACCAACATTAGTGGTTTATGACGTCATTGTGCATTATTTAAAATTTTATAACAAGTTAGTAATACATACGTCGGTCGGTCAGCCTTACTCCACAGATTTTCCGCAGAGATCGCATTTCGACCGCATTAATTTTACTTTCATACTCTTTTCTGCATACCCAACTCTCGCTTCCATACAGTAATGTTGGGACAAGCACTGCGTTATGTATTGCTACACGTGCCTTCTGGCTGAGGTGGTGGCTACCGAGAAGTTGCCCCAACGTTCCGTTCACTCTATTTCCCTCATTCACTCTTCGCTCTATATGAGTGGTGTACCTTCCATCTCGGTTAAATCCACATCCAAGATATACAAATTCATCCACTTGCTCTAGTACATCATTACCTATTGTTACTCTTACAGTTAGTAATACTCGGTAATAAATCCATCCTTACATCATAGACGTTCAGTGTTGGATATAAGCCTCCCCAAGGTAGTAAAATAGCGTAATCGCCAAGTATGACCGGCTGGTTGCCGATTCCAATTGGTGTTGTATAGTAGTAGTTTAAATATAGTCATCATCATCATCACAGCCCATATATGTCCCATTGTTGGACACGAGCCTCCTCCATAATGGGAGGAAAATCGACCTACTATACCACACCGGTAAGGCACGTTGGTATAGGGTTTTGTTCAGAGTTTTCCTTCTCTTATATAGATGTTATATGCGTTTTATATCCCTTAGTCGTCTCGTACGATCATCCACGGGTAAGATAGGGGGTGGCGAATTGTATTCTTACTCCGTCACCAGACGGAATTTTATCATCAACAGATACATATATGCAGATATCTTGCTTTGTGGTAGAGGCTACAAATACTACCAACCCTTTGCTCGTGGATATCGTAAAGGATGACTAAGAGCTTTATGTCAACTTGGGTCAACATACATGATGCCGTTTGGTCAATTACATTTCTAAGGAGTGTTGACGGTAGGCAAGCGGATGGTCATAAAACTACTTTTGCAATATCTATGAGTATGTATTGCCTTGACCCCAAATAATTGGGATAAGAGCAGGAGAATGATGGTGAAATATATGCAGATATCATTTATTTATTTATTTATCATACACACAACTATCGTTACAAGACCTAATTGACCTAATGCAAAAGCGTGGTAACAAAAAATAAATTATAATTATAACATATAACAGTTTATAAATTTACTATCAAATAAACTTTAATTATTTGTGTAACATATGATATGTAAAGTGGTTTTTGTAAATTCATTCAGAGAACAACAAATATATGTCTATTTCCTCTGAAACACAATTTACAGTTCGAAGTGCCCACGACAGTGGCGCCTCAAGCAGTAGGTTTGTACGGGCGCGGGGCACTGCTAGCAGGCGTGGTATCATATATGCACGAACTCTATACGTCCGGGTAAAGTTGTCATAGCCATCTGAGGCTAACAACTAAGACACACAAAAAAAAACCACGTCACATACGGGTTGAGAGCCCTCAGCGCTCACCCACAGTCCGGGTAAAGTTGTCATAGCCATCTGAGGCTAACAACTAAGACACAAAAAAATTAAAAATAAAAACTTCGTCACGTCTGGCCAGCAAGGTATTTGGAAGGTCCATATCTCCATTGCGCAGGAGGCTCGAGCTGAGCTGCGAGACGTTTATGTAATGAGATGATGAACTAATAATGTATTACTCGATACCCGGAAATTGGACCTGCTTTTGATCATAACATCAGCTGTACAAGGATCTACACATACATATCATCACGCCATATCCCTTGCAGGGTAGGCAGAGAGAATAGAATGCCAGAGAACTCTATCCTTGCATACTTCACTGGCTTCCTCACCATTTATAATTCTCTTCATACACGCTCGCCGGTTTCGGAGACTCTTGACTCCACCTTCCTTCAGTACTCAACCAATTTGGTCTAGGTGGGTTAGAAATGTTTACAAGTATCTAAAACACTTCATTGACTCGTTATTAAATTAATGCAAAATTTAAGTTTTATTTCCTTTTCATATGCTGTCATATACGTAGACTGGCTATCTACGTAAGGTTTGCTAAACTACTAGCTATCAGTGAGTTCAAACTATCAGTGCCTCAGACAAGTGTTTATTGGAACCACAGTTAAATAATTCATTGTTTAAATTACCCTTATCCGGCCGAATGTTATCTAGTTTAAGCCCTACTTATTATTATTAACTGTATATGCATTTTCGCTGCAACATTTTAATGGAACTACTTATCTAACATCTAGAAAGAAAAGAATATTTTGAAGAAAATCCTAAACAACCATACCTGATAAAAAATATTCGGTTGCCTCTTATTCTCTTTGGTTAGCCAGCAAAGTAAGTAGTAAGTATTTTAAGTTGAATTTAAGAATTCGTTATTGTCATTATTCATGAACAAACTTGACATATTACAGAACGCTTGCCCGGAAAAATAGTGTCACAACTCTAAAAATTACAATTTTAATTATATTTCATTTTTTGATGGTGGAGAGGTGTTAATATTATAAGTTCTCCCTAGTAACTCTTCGTCGTCATTCTTAAGGATATTATGCTGACGTTTGTGCATTTGAAATCGCTGCTGAACCGAGCTAAAAACAAAGAAATACTTATTTTGACTCTCCTGAAAAAAATTGCTTTTTTGGATTGTGTCACTATTCTTCTGGGCATATATATGTATATATATATTTTTTTTTAAAACTGCGGGGCGGGCACCCAGGGTAGTACCACACTCTAGTAGAAAACGACGCCTGAGCAGTGGCAATATGCTGCTGCGCTTCGTTTGGTTAGCGAGAGAGCCGGCAGCCCCACTGGGTAGGTTTGGAGTTTTCACTGGTTGCAGCGGTCTAGCTATACCCCTGTTATAAGGTCGATGGGCAACAGTAACACTTATCATCAGGTGTGCCACTTACTCGATTGCCACCATAAGAAATAAAAAAAAGAAAACATATTCAGTGTGTTAATACTACAGAAAATAGACAAAAGTTTGCTGAAGGATTGCAGAATATATAGAAATGAGAGAAAAATATACGAGAAAGAAATCTTAATTTAAAAAGAAAATGTAGGAAAGAAATAACCGAATATTTTAAGTTAATTCAAACCATATTTAGGAAAACCTGATTACGAGCGAAAAATGATTGTCACAAGTGGGATTCGAACCCACAACTATTGGATATCCGTTCCAATCGTGCTACCACTTACATCACCGTGAACTATTGTAGGACTTTCAATTCTCGCATCGTATTATATTTTCGTCTTTTAAGGAGACGTTGTGGTGTCTGTACAATGTGTAAACAATGTCAGGTCATCTACCCGACATTGTTTACACATTGTACAGACTTAATATTCAAACTTTGCAGTTAGAATCGTATTGTATGGACTTATTTTTTCGTTTCATCGAGTTTGAAATCACAACGATTCTAAAGAAGTTTCACATCAATAAAAAAGAAACTACGTTTAAAAAAAGCGACTTCCAAACTGAAAAGTAAAAATAACTTAAAATACTATCATTTGTATGTGCTATCTATTGATAGGTTTGAAATCGGTGCCAAGCCCTAAACAAAATTATAAACAGCTTAGGTACTTACTGTAATGAAATTCCTACACTAAAGATACCGATACCGGAACCGACTTCAAACCTATCAATAGATAGCACATACAAATGATAGTATTTTAAGTTATTTTGTACTTTTCAGTTTTGAAGTCGGTTTTTTTAAACGTAGTTTCTTTTTTTATTTTTTAGTTTTTAGTGTTACAGACACACATAGTTTGTTCTATTAGTAGCGGGGCTTGAGATACTCGTTCATTTGTCGTACTCATACTTAATGCTAATTTTAGACTTATATGGTTTTCTCATGGATGCCATTGTCAGAACTAAACTAAATTGAAATGGGATCAAACGGGAAGCACCAGCTTTCAAATAAAAAAGAATCATTAAAATCACTTTGCCCAGGTAACAAACAAAAAAAAATACAGACGAATTGAGAACCTCCTCCTTTTTTAAAGTCGATTAAAAAGAGACTACTTTTTTATACAAGATGCCCCCCGCCCGCTTCTCTTCTTTCCTGATAAGTAATCACCAATATATCATATACTAAAACCGTCTCCAAAACACGCTGCATTTTATGGTATAAGTATTATTCCAATCAGTTCAGTAGTTTTCACAGTATAACCGAACAAAACAACTGGGTCTTCATTTATTAGTATAGAATAGAAGATAGATTAATTTTCGAAATTTTAAATACGTTTTAATAAATTAAGATTCTGCAACCACTTATTTATTTATAATAGTTGAAATAAAAAGTGATGAAAACGGACCATTTAGTCCAGGTCCAGTCTAGTTATGACCATTTGGTCCTATACGTTCATTTGCAATGTAGATACTACAACGTAGAAGTTTCGATTTCATATTAATTATTCCCTATTTAGTACGCAATGTCGTCAAATGAAGTCGTATTCACTCGCAATTTCTATTATGTGAAACTAAAACTTGAATCAAATGCATTTTACCATATACGATGGCATTGCTACATTTCACTGGATGAAATATAGATACTTATTTTCTTAATTAAATTCTATGTAAGTTGCGATCTTATTGCCGTCCATAAGATGAGGCCGAATGAGGCCTGATTCTAAAAACCATAGCAGTCAGCTCCGAATAGTAGTGTTAAACATATTTCGTAAATATTCCACCCATCCATCCATCAGCCCCTAGTCTTCCAGATAAACACTTAAACACAATTAACTCATTCCATAGACCATATATGATTCACTAGTTAGCAGTATGGGAAATGGTAGGTTTACCTGTGTCTAAGTTTGGTCACACGAAACCATTTTATATTCAGGTTTACCTGTGATGTTATCTTTTCTTGCCCTTTGATTAACCCTCACGACAATCGAGGGAAAAGGCTTTGTGGTAGACTATGGAGGTTGTCGCGCCCCGCCAAATCGGTCCGGGGTGACGGAAGAGGCGGCGCCCGACCCCATAGACCCACCCCGCAAGCTTCTCTCCTCACCGTGCGAGCGGGCCACCGGTACCCGATCTTTGTCTTCGGCTTCGGTGGCTGACCAACTACCCCTAAGTTTTAGCAAATCATCATCATTCTCCTACTCTTATCCCAATTGCTTGGAGTCGATACAATATGTACTCTTCTTTCATAGCACATATTGTAAATTTATTGGCAATAATTTTATGACCGGCCGCCTGCCAGACGTCAACCCTGCTTGGGAATGTAATTATTGACCAAATGGCATCAGATGGAGTTGACCCAGGTCGTTATATGGCTCTTAGTCGGCTTTTACGACATCCACGAGCAAAGTAAGGGTTGGTAGTATTCGTAGCCGCTACCACACAGCTAAGTTTTAGCAAATATTGAAGGCAATATAAATGACGCATAACTTTAAAGATGATAGAATTTTATTGATCTTATATTAATATCTCGGCTCCTATATGTCCCAATGCTGGGCTCGGGCCTCTTCCACAATAGAAGGGAAATTGACCTGCTTTACCAGGCTAGGCAGACGTGTAGGTATAATTTTATTACCTTGTGTTCTTTTAATATTAATTAAAATTAAATAAAATTCAAGTATTAGGTAACAGCTTTAAATTTTAGCTTAGCTGTTATATAATTTTTGACACATTACTTTGTGTATTATGTGACATCTATATTGCATTAAATTTTACCTAAAATTTAAGGGTGATTTGGTGAAAACAAATATTATTTATAAAATCCGATTACGAAATGAAAAATGATGTCGCAAGCGGGATTCGAACCCGCGTCTATTGGGATTCCGGCCCAATCGTGCTGCCACTGCACCACCGCGACTAATTGTAGGACATGCAAATTTCACTCCGTATTATATTTACGTCTTAAGGTGACGGTATGCTATCTACCCGACAATGTTTACATATTGTTATAGGCTTAATACTTCAAACTTTACAGTTAGAATTGTATTAAACGATGGCACAACCTTGTTATTTAAATTACTGAAATTTAGCACTTAATATGCTTAATTATTTATAAAATCCGATTACGAAATGAAAAATGATGTCGCAAGCGGGATTCGAACCCGCGTCTATTGGGATTCCGGCCCAATCGTGCTGCCACTGCACCACCGCGACTAATTGTAGGACATGCAAATTTCACTCCGTATTATATTTACGTCTTAAGGTGACGGTATGCTATCTACCCGACAATGTTTACACATTGTTATAGGCTTAACACTTCAAACTTTACAGTTAGAATTGTATTAAACGATGGCACAACCTTGTTATTTTTTTTTTAGCACTTAATATGCTTAATTATTTATAAAATCCGATTACGAAATGAAAAATGATGTCGCAAGCGGGATTCGAACCCGCGTCTATTGGGATTCCGGTCATTTTTCATTTCGTAATCGGATTTTATAAATAATTAAGCATATTAAGTGCTAAATTTCAGTAATTTAAATAACAAGGTTGTGCCATCGTTTAATACAATTCTAACTGTAAAGTTTGAAGTATTAAGCCTATAACAATGTGTAAACATTGTCGGGTAGATAGCATACCGTCACCTTAAGACGTAAATATAATACGGAGTGAAATTTGCATGTCCTACAATTAGTCGCGGTGGTGCAGTGGCAGCACGATTGGGCCGGAATCCCAATAGATGCGGGTTCGAATCCCGCTTGCGACATCATTTTTCATTTCGTAATCGGATTTTATAAATAATTAAGCATATTAAGTGCTAAATTTCAGTAATTTAAATAACAAGGTTGTGCCATCGTTTAATACAATTCTAACTGTAAAGTTTGAAGTATTAAGCCTATAACAATGTGTAAACATTGTCGGGTAGATAGCATACCGTCACCTTAAGACGTAAATATAATACGGAGTGAAATTTGCATGTCCTACAATTAGTCGCGGTGGTGCAGTGGCAGCACGATTGGGCCGGAATCCCAATAGACGCGGGTTCGAATCCCGCTTGCGACATCATTTTTCATTTCGTAATCGGATTTTATAAATAATTAAGCGTATTAAGTGCTAAATTTCAGTAATTTAAACAAATATTAGTCAAAAAAAAAATATTATCCGCGTGGTGACGGAGTAAGAATACTATTCATCTTACCCGTGGGTGATCGTACGGGACGACTAAGGGATATAAAACGCATATAACATCTATGCGAGAGAAGGAAAACTCGAAAGAAAACCCTATACCAACTCGTCTGACCAGCGCGGTATAGTAGGTTAATTTCCCTCCCATTACGGAGGAGGCCCGAGTCCAACAGTGGGACATATAGGCTGTGATGATGAAATATTAGTCTATCACTTGTATTCTAAAATTTGGACAACGTTAGTAAAAAAAAGTGTGTGTGTGTATTTATGTACACGCGTTAGAAGTTATATTTCTTTGGCGTAACGGGATAAAAATATTTTCAAAAATTTTATTCTTCGCCTTATTCTACGTTTGTAGAAAAAACGACACTAACAATAGAAAAAAAAGGTATTTAATACATTGTTAAAGTTTTATTATAACGCATTATCTAGTTCAAAAAAAACTAAAATGTTGATTATAGCTACTTACTTCAGGGTGTCGGTTTTTGGTGACGGTGTGCGCGCGCGCATCGTAAAAATTTACCCTCATAATTTTTCCTTAACGCGCCAAAAGAAGTATAACTTCAAAAATACATGAAAGTTCTAAAGATTTTCTACATAGTCAACTATCGGATGATTTCACACATATGTTATTTGTAACAGTTAATGCAATTAACTAAATTAACAGCCACAGGAGTGCCGACTAGGTCGACGTACCATTAAATTTAACAGACAAATTGGTTTATTTGGCCTACTTCATTTGTAATACACATTGTGTTTTGCACCTTTATAACTTGTTGCTTAGTTATAGGTAATCTGTTGAAATTAAATTTTCAGAATTATTTCAGTTCAAGTTATTCACTTCAAACTTATAGTAAATTGATTTGAGGTTATCGTCAGTGAAGATTTTTAATTGTGGTGCTAGTCAAATTACTTACAAGCAAATTACATAGAAAATAATAATCCATTTTTTTAAATAATACATTTTTTTTTAATTTTCAAACAATTAAACACAACTTTTTTCAAAGTTTTTCTGATTTTTACAACAGAGATAAGTTATTAATAAGTTTTCAAGACTACCTACAATTATTTGTTTCAGGGTTTTTAATAGCAATAAATTAAACACAAGCACTTTTTTTAAACATTTTCTATTTCTTCAACAAAAATAGCGATAAGTTATTTTTAGGTAAATTGATGACCTCATTTTTGAAATTGGACCTGCCTAACTAGATTAGGGTCTATTTCGTCGTTTGGAACGGTTAAGGTCATCTTGTGCAAGGTCATTATAGCGCATAAAAAGGCAGAGAGTTCGTGAGGCAGAGAATACGTAAGGCGCTCTCTTATTTCCTTAGCTATAATGGACCTTAAGCGCAAGTAGTGGATCCACCACCAAGACAGTGAGAGTCGTATGCTCAAAAGGCAAACCACTAGCTATCCACAATCGCCGGGGACGCAGAGCAAGTGTGGTTTTTAAGAGGTGTTTTAAAGTAGAGCAACCTTATACAATAACTGCCTTTCACTAAAAGTAGAAGAGTTTGTTCATTTTCCACAGCGCAATAAAGAATATATATATTCCTTCTATATTTTACAAAATTACAAAGAAAATAAAGTAACTTAATGAGGTCATCGAACTGAGCTACCCAACGTTGGTAGATAGGTAGGTACTAAAAACACCCTATAATAAATCTAATTCAAGTGCTGTGGGGTTAGTCGATGACGTCAGCAGTAGACATTGCCAAATTATATTCACCCCACTGTATTAGTCATATTCTTAATACACGACAGCAAAATTGCTGAATTTAGCAAAACGAAAATGATATTTTTATACAAAATACAAAATGTTCTCTTTTTTATTTTTCTCTTTATTTAAGAGGTACGGTTCATATTTGAACATGTAAGAACAACAAATTAAACATAACTATTTTAAGATTAATGTAGCATTACAATCAGTTTGTCGGGAATGTGCGGTTTTTCATTCCCATCTTAGTAATTTTATACAGTAATTTGGCCTCCGAAGAGGTAGGTAAAGGTAGAATGCTATTACACCAGCCTGTGTCCCATAAATTTACATCTAGCGTTACTCTAAGCCTTTCGTTCCGCACACATTAAAAAAAAAAATGTTTTCAGTACAGAAAATTTATCTGTGTAAGTCATCGTCTTCATCTTGTTCTTATCATAATTACTTGAGGTCCACGAAATATGTTCTTATAGAGTTGTATGGAAAGAGAAGACATATTGCGTCGACCCCAAATACAATGGGATAAGAGCAAGTTGATGATGATTGGACAAATGAACTCTTGATCTGGTGATATTTCATACCAAGTGTCGTTCGTGGCTTTAATCTTCACTTAAAACCTTTATTTGTGCGACTTACAAATAAATGTTAGATTCTGGATGTTATATTACTCGTATGTTCCTAAAGTCACTCACGATATTAGAATTGATTCTTGTGTTCTTCTTCTTCTTCTTATGTATTTGGCAATCAGCTACTTATACGAACTATTGGTGCCAGTGTCAAGTTATAAATATTTTCACGTTTTTAGTCTTTCAAGTTAGTCGTTGTCTAAGTCAAATTGCCGCCACTAACAGTGCAATGGCCACACTGTTAATGGTATCTTGTGGGAATTTTCATGGAAAACGAAAACGTTGTAAAGCACTTTTATATGATATTTACTACATCCCAGTAGTTCCGCAGCTTCATATTACATAAAATGCCATCAAAATTATCTAATATAACACGTTAAAACACTAAGATATCGAATATAATACAAGAGCGCCACATGACGTTTTCAAATTCCCGTCAAAAGTCCGATTCTTGTGTTGTTTAAAAATATATATCATGCCTTTAAAAACCTAAATCAATCAACTGTCAAAATAATATTCAGTTATTTAGCAATGGCGTTGACAAATGGCGTCATCGTGTACTTTGAAGTGCGTATCTATCATACGTCGCATTTTAAACATATTAAGGATTCATCCAACCAATGTATACGATAATAAACATGTCCATATTTAGATTACAATAAGAATATTATTGATATAAATATTAAGGCAGGTTGAAATTATTGTGCCTCCCTTATGCGGTGATGGGTATAGTATGTCACCACCCCTTACCTTCACATGTGAGATGTAAAAATCAGCTGAAAATATTTTAGAAAAACAAAAATCTTTTTTTTGTATATGACTATAGTTGTTATCCGCAGATGGCTATAACTACTTTACCCGGAATGGTGAGTGAGCGCTGATCGCCCAAAATTACGATCATCAGCCTGTCAGCAATTTTATTCCCTCTATGTAAGGCCTATGTCCAATAGTGGACGTGGACTGATAATCGTGATACTGATGATGATGAATGATTGAGTACATTCACTGTTTCGAAAAATAATTGCAATATTATTTCTTTCTTTACATATGAACTAGCACGATGAATAGAAAAAATTAGCCTACATAGGCTAATTTTTCTTATCATTATGAAGAAGTCTTTCTGAATTTTCTTTACTTAATGGAATCAGATATGATTTACGTTCCCTACTCGTTACTTTTCTTTCTCTTTCATCACATATCACAGTCCGTCTTTTGTTATACCAGTGGTTAGAAAGGATAGTGCATATTTTAAATCAGTTAAGTAAATAGAAAAATATGGTTTATATATAGTTAATCAAATATTTATAAAAACAAATCAATAAATTCAAATGCTATGCACACAGCCTATGAATAATACAATGACGTAATGATTCAACAAGCATGACTATATCAGATTCTGCTATAAGTATATAAAATAAAATGCTTCTTGTTTCATATTCTTCGTTTCATCTGCCCACGAGGTAATGAATATGGCAATTGGATGCAGATATAACGATCTGATCAGGATTATTCATTCGAAAATTCTCAGATTATTTCGCTTTAATATTTATGTACATTAACTGTGTGTATACGAATACTACCAATCCTTACATTACTCGTGGGTGTCGTAAAATATTACTAAGAACTCAACTTATATCTGAACTTGGGCTAGATAGCGGTTAAACTGCTACCTGCCCAAACTTCCAAGTTAAATACATATACTTCAATTTGTAGGATAAAAATTTGTTTAATGAACAAATTTGCCCATAAATTGCATTTTTATAAAGTCCCTCACGATACTGTAAGTCCTTAATCGCAAAATATTATCATTATAAAAACATTAAAGGTTGTTGTTGGACAATGTCCAAATTATAGAGTAAATAAAGTATTACATACATAATACAAATCTGTAGAACAATACTATCATTTCTAAAAAGTAATTATTTTCTTTTATAGTCTCACCCCAAAGTAGTAAATAGAGATAAAATACACTCATATTTCAATAATTAATTGCTATTTTTAAGGCAAACCTATAGTTATTTACTGGTTACAGTTCCTAGCAATCTACCAAACTTAGAATCTATTATTGAGAATTACTTCAGACAGTTTTACAGCGATACCTATAGTCCTTAAAATATAGCTTGATCTCTGTGACAGATAGCGACAAATCCGATGAAGTAATTATGAATACGCGTCATTATTACAATTTTAATTTGTATATTTTTTTATTGCTTATGGTGGCAAACGAGCAAGCAGCACACCTGATGGTAAGTGTCACTACCGCCCATGAACCTTTGCAATACCAAGGGTATAGCTTGGGCCGCTGCCTACCAATAAAATCCCCAAGCCCACCCAGTTGGGCTTCCAGCTCTCTCGCTCACCGAACGACGCGCAATAGCACATTGCCACTACTCAGACGTCGATCTTCTGCGAGAGTGTGGTACCACCCCGGACGGACCGGCCCGCGGCTGTAGACAGAAAACTGTCAACAGCGTGGTCCTACCACCATTGATTATATCGCCTATATTTTCATTCTTTAGGTGCCAGTTTTATCTCAACTGAATTATGAATATAAAAATATGAATATTTACACCATAACTAGTAACCTCATATGTTTTAAAATACTTAGTAACCATTTTATAAAAGTATGGTGCTTACGCAAGTACAAGATCATACTGAACTGAGAATAAGATAGAGATGGGGCAATCGATAAACGTAAATCGATAACATTCTTATTAATTATTTATAAAACAAGTAAAACCAATACATTACCTATATAAACCACATGGTTACTCTATAAAATAAGTAAATTGTGTTAATTTAGTATTCCGACGTCAGTTATAATTTTAATAAGACCATTTCTATTATATTAAAAAGATAATTTCTTTTATAAAATAAACATGATTATTCATGAAATAATCTGTGACCAAGAACTCATCATCAACCTACAGGAATGCTCCAGCGATGATGATAATAGTGACGATGAACTTGGATGTATTCCTTTCGAATAATAAAAGAATTAATTAACAGCTTTAGTTTAAATTAAATAAAATCCATTAATTTAAATTCAATAAGATTTTCATAAATTGTTTTAAATTTATAATCGATTCATCCATCCATTTGATTGGAAGTTCAATAAGATTTTCATGTATTATTTTTCAATTGCAGTAGAAAATAACTTTAAAAAATAAGGAATTATATCGACAAAAATACGGACTGCATCGTAAGCGTGCGGGACTAGTGAGAACTGTCACAGAGATCATGCTATATTTTATAGACTATAATAACAATTTTAATCAATGACGATTTATATCCGGTATTTCCTGGTCTCAAATTTGATGTGTTATGCCACATGACTATTAAGGTTGTACTTTTTTTAAATGATATAATTTGCTTGCTTTGATTACTACATGTTTGGTGACACGTATTATGCCTAACTCCTTTCTAGACTATGATTGCAGTACCACTGGATTTAATCCACGGTAAAAACACCTTCTTTCGATTTTTATTTCGAAAAGTTCTTTTTCTTGTATTGATGTATATCAACTGAATAAGTACCCTTAATCAAATTCTACGATAACTTTTGGCCAGGAAGATGTTTTAATTCCGTGATTTGAATAAAAAAATCGACCAAAAGGATATATTATCCATTATTAAACCTAAAAAAAGCAAAGCAAATAAAGTTTCGATAAAATACACAGAATATTTTTTTAATGCCTATATTAGCAAACGAGCAAGCAGCAGACCTGATGGTAAGTGCCACTGCCGCCCATGGAACTTTGCAATACCAAGGGTCGTAAGCTAGGTCTCTGCCTGCAAATACAAACCCCATACCCACCCAGTGGGTCTTCTGGCTCTCTCGCTCACAGAACGAAGCGCACATAGCACATTGCCATTATTCAGACGTCGATCTTCTGTGAGATTGTGGTACTACCCCGGACAGACCGGCCCGCGGCTGTAGACAGAGAGACTGTCAACAACGTGGTCGTACCACTAAAAATTGATTTTATATGCAGATTTCAGTCGCAAATCAAATTATTAGAAATTATAATTATTAATAATATTAAGTTTAAACATATATTTTCTTTTAAATCTAGGATAAATATGATAATATAACTTGTTTATCTAAAAGTGTTAAGAGTTACTTGTAAAGTGAGTTGTAGCGAGATACAATGGAGAACTGGGTTAGCCTAGTACCTACTTCAGACTTATTGTATGTGAGCTCTTATTGTTACGTAATCTTTTCACTTAGTCAAGATTTTATGTGCCCACTAACCTAACCGTAATATAAACCTGCAAATAATATTATATAATTTTATTTTATAATAATTATTTTTAATATTTACGCGAGTATTAAACATAATATATGATGGTTGGTTTTTACTAAGCTTACGTTTCGAACAGTTTTCAGTGTTAATTCCGGTAGGACTGTAACCTTGTGACCAGGAACGAAAAAAATCGTATAAATAGTTTTTGAAGTAAAACTTTTTTATGCACGCTTTACTTGGGGAGTAAGCTGGTGAATGTGTGACGAGAGCGTTACGAAAAGTGTGAACGGTCGAGGCGAACGGAAGTTGAGAGGGAGATATAAGTTTTATGTACTATGTATTAGGTAACTAGTATTGAAATCAAATATTATTATTACATTCAAAGTATTATTGTATGTACCAAATAAATAGACATATCTATCTAGAGATATGTCTATTATTAATATCATTGGTGCGTTGGTTATAAAAGTCAATGTTTTTTCTTGTTATAAACGTAAAGATTAGATAATTACATATTTCGCGCGTTCTTTTAAGTATATGTATAAAGTACTAATATTGAATAATATTAAGTTAATATCAAGGACTATATTATTAGTCTATCAGTCATATAGTAACGGAGTACAATTCATTATTCTCTCCCCCCTCGTATCCCCTCTCTTGCCCGTGGCGGTCGTAAAAGACGACTAAGGGATTATAATATGCAGATGATAACTATGTAATAGAAAGAGAACTCGAAATAAAAAGGCACAGTTGCGTTTAGTTAAAAAAAAAAAGTAGTTAAACCCCCAACAAATAAAAAATACCTTTTAAAATAGATGTATTTTAATTCATGTATAATAACAAAAAAAAAAATGTTTTATCAGCTCTTAATAAATTATTATATAGACGTAATAAGAATAATGGGTCTGCCTTCTTTAAATTCTAACAATAACTGCAAATATGATATCATCGATCACGATAGTCGCGATATTGCTTATAATATCACAACCATTTCTCTTTTATCGGCTATTTAGTAATGCTGTATCATTGCCTACCGCCCTCCCATCCCCGTGTATTGACGGGATAAGAATACAAAACGTTACTATCCGGGCAAACTAATCTTCTGTGGCTGTCATAAAAAACGGCTTAGGGATCACTAGGTGAATAGGCAGCAATACACTCCTGTTAAATTTAACACCAACTGCGATTATCAAATCTAAGCATTGCGATTATGGCAATATGAATCATTGCCTAATAAACAGTAATGGCTGATGGATGGATCAATGCTAGACAAGCAATCTTTAGAAGGTCATAGTCATTATATGTTTTGTGTCACGTTTTTAAGAGGAGACCCAATGTAGAACGTATTGTGAGGATATCGTAAAATTTTATGACTATCCACTACCTGATGTTAAACCTTTTTGGGAAACTAATCGTTACCAGATACCACTATGCAGGATAATCGCAAGTCGGTGTTCTTTATCGTCTTTTACGACGTACGTCAAGCAATAGTAGTATCTAGTATTCGTAACTTGTGGTTTGAACCTATGGTTGTTGTAATCCCTAGAAAAACTTAGAATAAGTCCTTTAAAAGGACAATTATGCAACATAATATCAAAAAAATCAAATTCGAGTTTATTCTTTACATTTTTAACCGATAGTTTTGCCATAATCCATTTACTTTGTTACGGATATAGAAATAAACTGAAGCTATAATGAAGTTTCCTAGTCATAAAATTGATGAGAAATAAAAGTCTCTATTAATACGAGTGAACCGCAGATATCACTATTAATAAAATATATTTAACAACAAAAGCATAGAAGCAATGGTACGTCGATTTTAGACACCAAGAGTAAACGTTTCTAATCTAAAGATAAAATTTAATAATACACATCAACATATATGTAATTAATTAAATTTGCTTAGTATAATAATATCCAGGTTCAGGTAACGACCAAATATACGCGGGTAAGTAAGTAAAAACATCAAATGCAAAAAAGAGCACGTAAATGTCTCAGAAATAACGCATTTAATTTTCCCCAGTTTTGGGGAAACAACATTTTAGAGGCAGCCCCATTTTATAATAGTGTGCGTGAATTTTGGCGCGAATGTGGAAATGTCAGGTCGCGCTATTGTATTATATTCATTTCTTTAGTGTTTTGTGGTGTTATATTGAATAATTTTGCTGGTATTTTATGCAATATGGTACAGTTAAAGTGCTGAAGTGTAGTGAATATGGTATAATAGTGGTTTACGTGTATTTTCATATTTGCCCAAAATTCCCAAAGAAAATCATTGATTAGGTAATCAGCGCCCGATTAATGGTAACGACTTGACTTACTGACAGACAATGACTATTAAGGCTACATAATATGAAGAAATGATGAACAATATATGTAAAATAATTAAATAAGACTTGGCTGTATGAGCTTTGATCCCTTTGCCTGTCCGAATGGACGAACAGAACCAAAAAAAAAAAAAATTGTGTGCGTGAGTATTTGTTTAAATGCTTGCACACTAACAGGATATTTGGCTTCATATTTTAAACACTTAAATACCAAACTAACCTTCTATGAGTTATTCATCATCTCAGCTTATATGTATATGTCCCAATTCAACTCAAGCCTCCTCCTTAATAGAAGGGAAATTGACCTACTATAGCACGCTAGTCCGACGTGTTGGTATAGGGTTTTGTTTCAAGTCTTCCTTCCTTTGCATAGATGTTATATGCGTTTTATATCCCTTAATCGTCTCTTACGATCATCTACGGATAAGATAAGGGTTGGTGAATTGTATACTTACTCCGTCACCACACAAAAAGTATTATTCTAAGTAAATTCGATTAAAATAACAGCACATTTGATGAAATCACGATAACATCTAGATTGTACCATGTCATAAAAAGGACAAACCATAAAAAGATGTCTTACATATATAACTAAATGTGTATAGTATATGTCAACAATAAAATATCTTGTCTAACTATAAAGTCTGACTTCAAATAACGATAAACAGGAATAGTGATGAGGAAATCCGATTTTTATTAGTTTTATACGTAGAACGAGTTTAAAGACGAGTTGTTGCGTTATGTAGGTCAACATTATGGTACTTACGGCTTCTTTCTCATTCGTAACAAAAAGGCAAAAGCTATAAGCGACTATATAGTTCAACTGTTGATTCCAAGATATCATACAATTACAATAGTTACAATTTTTATTTATTATAGTTTTTAATGTTTTCTTGTTGTATCGGTGAATTTTGTTTTCTTTGTGGCAATTTTTTGATTTTGTAGGAATAAAATTGAGGTGTCTGTTTTTAATTCTAAATTAACAGATTTTCACTAAATGCATGTGAAAGTACTTACACAGAAAATCCTGTTTTTTTTTTTTAATTTTCTCTGTCTGGCTGTTTGTTGCGGCTAATTTCTGAAACGGCTAGACCAACCCTTTTATTTCAGAAAAATAGGATTCCGCAAAATAAAAGTATAACCACTGAGTGACACTTATTGCGCAATTGAAGCCCGGAGAAGGACATAGGTTACCTTTGTATCAACAAACCTCGCGGGCTCTCTCGTGGTTTCTCGTTAAAGGAGATTTAAATCGAATATAAAAAAAAAATGTTATGCAAGAAATATATATGTACATATAACGTGTGAAATCCCTGCGTTATATGGGGGAAAACCCTTGTTATACGAGGGACTAAAATAGCGTAATATGGAAATGCGTTATAAGAGTACCCACTGTGTTCAGTGTTATAAAGGGGGATTACTGTATTACCAAATCTCAAGAAATATGACTCAATAGTTTTTACGTGATATGCGAACAAAAAATCATCGAAATATAATAATCTAATACCCCCATAATATTTTATTCAAATATCTACTATGTATAATTTTTTTGATGTAATATATTAACTGATCATAAATATATAATAACTGATCATAAACAATATAAAATTTTATATATAGAAATATAGAATATTTTTTTTTGTACTGGCAATGAATTTGTATTAAAATGTGGATCAAATTTTAATAACTGATACTGTGGCGGGTAGATATAAATCTCTGTAATAACGATGACTTAATGGACGTGTGACACCTTAGTCCTCCCGTGACCATGAACGCTTTGAAAAAAACGAAAGGTCGGGCAATTAAAAATCAAATACAATCGCGATAGAATCCGTAAAAATAGTTTTATTTCAAATGTATAATATTTTTGTCTCGATCTCTTTATATAATAAGTATTAATAGATTGACAAAATTATTCTAAAAACAGGTTTCTATAGATTACGTGTATCAAATTACTAAATACGTCATATATGTGAAAGTAAAACCCCGTAGATACTACAAAGAAGCAACAGAAATGCCCTCAATCCATAATGAGGCCGTTTACACGTTCATTGTTGAATGAAAGCGTGGAAAACCCTCATTTGACAGAACAAAGGACCAACAATAAAATTTTTGTGACAGCCCTAAGTATACCTACTCTAATAAAAAAATAGTTGCCTAGTCACAATATGTGCATTGTGTTCTAACTACAAAGGTTTTTGTAGATTTTTCTCGCCTTTCAAAGATTTTCAGCAACCAACTCGATGCTTGAAATTGCGACCGATTAAAAACAATAGGGCCGTCCCTTATTCATCATCGCAGCCTATATATTTGTCCCACTGTTGGGCTCGGGCCTCCTCCATAATGGGAAGGAAATTAACCTACTATACCGCGCTGGTCAGACGTGTTGGTATAGGGTTTTGTTTCGAGTTTTCCTTCTCTTGCATAGATGTTATATGTGTTTTATATCCCTTAGTCATCTCTTACGATCACCCATGGGTAAGATAAGGGTTGGTGAATTGTATTCTTACTCCGTCACCACACGGATCGTCCGCGTCCTTTATTGCGTTTATGCGTCTTTTATTATGTGGCATTAAATGTGTGGCAAAATGTGAGTGATTGCACCTCTATTTGCTTTTGGAAATAAGACTCTAGCGACTACAAATAACAGCCAAATATTGATAGAAATTTTTTATCTTTACTTTCCCGATGTTTCAAAAACTTTCAACATTCATAGAAGGATTGATTTTCCATGATCATGAATAAAGATAATATGCATAAAAATATTTTCATTTCAATAAACAGAGAATTAAGAAATTTAGTAAATAATATTATTAATTATTTATTCGACGTAAGATTTTATACAAAATATTTCGAGTTCCCTGGTTCCTGCGCTAGTTGCGTACTGTGTTGCGAGAACCAGTGTCAGTGTCAGAAAAATAAGGGACTATTTGATGACATGTTTATCATTAACAACTAGACAGAAAAAAAATAAGTAAAAAATTTAAAAAATCATTAAAATAAAAAAATAAAAAAGTACGAGTGTGTGTGTATGTTTGCACTTGTCTTGAGCTAGTGAATTTGATGATTGGGAACAAGCTTTAAATCATATTAAGTAATACAGCGTGAATCCAAAATGTAGTACATACCAGGAGCTTTGAAAATAGACTTACTAATAATCTCTCGTTCTATCATACAGATTATCCTGTTAATCTAAAAGAAAGATAAGCACGTAGCTGCTGATGGCAATCCCATATTTACAGATTGCAATCTATGAATATCAACAAGAACTCTAGAACTGTCATTATACTTACTAGCTTATCAAAGCTGTTTATGCAAGCAACGTAACTAATAGCCCGAACACTAAACACACTCAACCAAGAAGCAATCATCTAACACCATATAATATTCATATCTCGTAGTTATAAATAACGACTATAAATCTGGTGCAAACAGTATTCATCCCACACGAACCGCCTATGGCGTATAGATGCCTAACCAAGCGGGTCAACACAAGTTATAATAAATTTATTTTTTAAAAAAAATCTTTATTCGTGTGGTGATGGAGTAAAAATACAATTTACTACCCCTATATGTTGTCTAAAAGTATAAAATACGACTAAGGGATATAATCCCTACTAATATATAAATGTGAATGTAAGTTTGTTTGCTACGCTTTCACGCTAAAACTACTCAACCGATCATCATGAAACATTGTACACATATTCTTGGAGGTATTAAAAGTAACATAGGATACTTTTTATTAAAAAAAAATCAAAATTTTTATATGAAAAATAAAAAAATTGTTTGTCAAAAAATCTCAAAATCTAGCTTCTTCAATGCCATCTAGCAGTCCAGTAATGAAGTTCCAACCCTGAGTATTGTAATACCGTTGCATTGTATTACCGACGGTCAAAAATAAAAATAGGGGATCAAAAACTTTAGAAAAGTAACCTTTTACGCGGGCGAAGCCGCGGGCAGAAGCTAGTATATATTTATGCAAGAGAAGAAAATCTCGAAATAATATCTTATGGCAACTGTTCTGACCAGCGTGGTATAGTAGATTAATTTCTCTCTTACTGTGGCTTAGCTTGAGCCCTACCTAGGGATGTATATCACGTAAGATGATGATGATTAGAAATGTTTAGATTAATACCTATTTTCATCAACAACTTCCAAATTTTAGGAAACAGCTAAAACAATTTAAGTGACACTTAACATTGAGTTAAATTTGATTCAATAATTTTGACAATATGAAAGAAACCCGTGACAAATGAGAGAAGTTCCATGGGATGATGAAGAAAAAGAAAATAATATCGAACTTTTACGGTTCTTTTCATTTCACAATAATGATCATGAGCGGATACCATAATTGCAATAGAAGCAAATTCGACAATAAACCCTATACCAACCCGGTTGACTAGCGTGGTATAGTAGGTCAATTTCCCTTCTACTGTGGAAGAGGCGTGAATCAAGAAATGACGGACATAGGCTGGGAACAAGCAAGACAGTTAAGTTTAGCATTTATTGGAACCGGAATGGATAAAAACGATTGTAATTTATGTCAACAGATTTTTTTTTAAGAGACACCACCGCAGGGTGGTGTCTCTTAAACTAAGTGTCTCTTAAACTAAGTAAAACTTTACAACCATACAAATAACGCAGACAAATTACATCCAGACTCAAAACAACACTTTGTGGTTCGCACAAAATATTGTCTTACGAGGGAATCGAACCCACGAAAATGGTACGGCAGGTCGGTATCTTAACTATTACGCCATCTGTGCAGTCAAGTTTGTTTATCGGTAGAAACGCGTAGGATTAGAAATGACTGATTCGGTCACAGAATGTGTGGTATTTCAAATGAACAACGCAAGATTCTTATAATCAGCACCGGTTCATTGACTAAAATGAAAGATCAGAAAGTGTTAGAAATATATAGACTCATCTGTCCCTCGCGTGTAATGATGCATTGATCTATATTTAGATGACCACACGAGTTTATTCTAGATAAATATATTTATAATTGTCCTTGGAAAACAGAAAGTTTTACGCGTGGTTAATATATTTTTTGGTAATACTAGCATGACCATTTTCTTTGTAATGACGAAGTAAGAATACAATTCACCACCCCCTATCTTGCCCGTGGGTGATCATAAGAGACGACTAAGGGATATAAAACGTATAATAGCATCTATGAATTAGGAGGAACTCTGGAAACAAAACTCTATACCAACACGCCTGACCAGCGTTCTATATTATCTCAATTTTCCTCCCGTTAAGGAGTAGGTTCTAGGATGATGTAGGATGATGATGATGATGATGATGATGACTGACACGACCTGTTGTCTTATCAAATTAATGGTATAAAATAATAGTTAAATTATAAATTTAAAATGCAGGTATCAAGAAAATATTTATAGATTGTTGTCAAACAAATGAAATATAATGAAAGCTTGCAGGTATAATATTGGCAATAACATTCAAATTACTGAAATTTAGCATTTAATATGCTTGATTATATATAAAAACTCGATTACGAGCGAAAAATGATTGTCACAAGTGGGATTCGAACCCACACCTATTGGAAATCTGTCCCAATCGTGCTGCCACCACCGTGAATTATTGTAGGACATTCAATACTTCAATTCATAACATTCCCGGTTTAGCGATAGGATATAGACACTGTTCCTCACCCCGTGGGTGTAAAGACGACTAAGAGATTGCAAATAACATATTTGCAAGAGAAAGAAAACTCGAAATATAACTCTATAATAGTCAGTCTGACCCGCCTGGTATAGTGGATCAATTTCTCTCTTATTTTCAAGGAAGCTTCAAGCAGAGGGACGTATTTGAGCTGAGATGATGACATTTACTTGTCGAGCTGTGTGGTAGCAGCTACGGATACTACCAACCCTTACTTTCTTCGTGGATGTCGTTAAAGACGGCTAAGAGCTTTTTATCAACCTGGGCCAACTCCACCTGATGCCGTCTGTTCAAAAATCACATTCCCATGGAGGGTTGACGTCAAGCAAGTGGCCGGTTATAAAACTATTGCCAATAATTTTTGACATTGCTAGGGAGGGTTGAGATAACTTTTGCAATATGTAGAATGGATGAGTATATATAGCGTCGACCACAAATAATTGTGATAAGAGCAGGAGAATTATGATGCTGATGATGACCTTTACTTGCCCTTGAAATAGTTAATAAATTGATTATATAAAAGTTCAATAACCTTTTAGTTAATATTAGTTATTAAACAGTTATCAGTCAATCAATGTCTTGGTTAACAAAAGCGAAGTAACTCTACGTTCGGTAACGTTTGCGTGTTTGAATAAACACTGCGGCTGACTGAGCATGGAGGAAAGTATTAATCTGATTGATTATATACATATGTATGTAGATAACTTTTACTTGTATGTTTACAATTGCATGAGTCAAGTTATTAATATTGTGAGGTAAAGTTACAATTTGAAATAAAATATATTAATTCTATCGCGTTTGTATTTGAACTTTAATTTCCCGACGTTTCGAATATTTTATGGCGTTCATGGTCACGGGAGGATTTTCCTCCCGTGACCATGAATATAAAATAGGTTTATTTTAAACGTGTAAATATAGAATTCATTAGGTAAAGTTGCAGTCAGAAATTACCTGTGGCGATTGAAGTATGTAGAATATTGGCACACATATTCCACACTGTTTAGGAGTGCCTTCAAAAATATTACGCCTGAACAAAATTGGGTCTTGGCCACACAATACAGGTGATCAGTGGGGTTAAAATGGTAAAAATGAAAGAGTCGTGCTCGTACGTACAAGCACGACTCATTTTGTAGTGAAACTTTTTTAGAATCGTTGTGATTTCAAACACGATGAAACGAAAAAATAAGTCCATAGAGACACAAACACATAAATGTATAGGATTCAGCCGGCGAGAGAATGAGATAGAACACACTAGACGTTCTCGGTCTCCTCTTTGTGCGACTCTTCGTAGCATCCCCACTATCTGATCCCCCAATAGAGCGATAGAGACATAGAGAGAGAGAGAGAGAGAAAGAGTACGCGCTATTGGTTGATATATGTAAAATAGATTTAAAAAATAGTTTGCCAAAGTTTCACTTCTGATATGTGTACTTTGTACGCACGTATATTTTTAAATATTATCTCGCAAACTTAGCATACGTATACTAACTTCGCGACAGTGTGTACCTACTCTTCTGCCATAAGTACCTACATATTGCAAATAAATTTGGCTATAGTTTTATGACCAACCGCTTGTATGACGTCAAACCTTTGAAATGTAATTGTTGACCAGACAGCAGGTGCAGATCGATAAAGCTCCTCTTTTATGACATCCATGAACAATGTAAGAGTTGGTATTTTTTGGAGCTATATAGCAAATGTATGAATAATATATAAGTACGTACAATTATGGTAGGTATACAAGATTAATCTTTGAGATTAAAATCTATTGTTCTCGCTGCAGTATATTAAAAAGTGGGCCCTTAACATCTCGCCGACTCGGTCCAGATTCAAGTGAAAAGTTAAAATTGGAAAGTAGGTTACATCTTGATACAAAAGCCGTAGGACTAGGAGCTGTCACTTCAGTTTAAAAAAAAAAAGATATTTTATGGATAGAATGTCTTATAGAATTTTAATATTAACTTAAGCTAATCCACGATTGCCATAATCGTATAGATTTTATGAAAATATATCTTTAATATATGTATAAATTATTCTGTATGTGTGTTTGTCATCTAATACTTCCTAAATTGTTGGACCGATTTGGATGAAACATATATTTGAGTGGGTACCTGGATTTTTGAAAATAATATTGAATTTGGTAGATGGCGTAGCGATTGCGTATCATAGAAAAAGATAACAATTTTATGGAATTTCTTCATATTCCGCATTTTTTTATGTTATTATTGCACCCGCATTTTTTATGCTATTATTACAGTACAATGAGTGTCGGGTTTTCTCTCTTTCTAGTATATTGATGGAGATTATTGAGTCAAAATATAGTAAATATCATTCGGGTTTTTTGCCGTCTATAACTGAACGTAGGACTCCTTCTAGAATGCTACATGACACGGTCATTTTTAAATAGTGTTATCACCATAAGTGCCACGGTTAGCGATTGCGGTAAAGTGTTAGACATTTCTTAGGAGAGCGCTGCAACCCACTCTCTTAGTAAACCTGTAGCTGATTTTTACGACTTCTACTACCTAATAAGTAGGGGGTGGTGGAAACTATTCTTGTCGCCATATGGCGATAGGATAAGTAAAACATTTTATAAGGCACATTTGTAATGTATAGTTTTGATTTGGACTGGTTTTTCAATCGTCCACGCGACATCGTGGTCACGCCTACACGTTTGTTCCTTATAGAGCGGCAGTTATGGTGTTGACCACCCCTACAGAGTCCTTTGTTTCGGTGGTTCTGCTGGGGTTTATTCTTTTGCGATTATTAAAAGCCAATAAAAATTACTAGTTGAAATGCGGTTTTGATGCATCTCTGTTTACTTCTAAGTAAATTAAATCTCTGTATTTTTTTAAAATTCAACTTACTTGATAATGCCGTCTTCAATGTACACATCCAAGTCTTCCATTCCATCATCGTTGACGATCTTCCCATTCTTGATTAGCAGACGGTTCTGAGAACTCTGAAAATAAAAGAAATATTTTAAAAATAAAATTGTTATCTACGTATATCTACGAGTAGTTGTTCGAATTGGATGGCAAATACTTCATATCTTAAGCAAATACAACGAATCTTTACATGTTTTAAGATTAGAGCATGAAGGTACTTTTTGTTTCGAAAGGAACTGTAACAAAAATAAAATTAATTCACGAACGATCAAATATGGGGGTTGTTGCGTGCCTTACAAATGGTTTTGAACTTTATGGATATCTGCTACATAATGAAATCGCAATATAGGTAGTTTATAAGTCACGAACAAAGGAATCGAATATAACTATAAGATTCTTAGTATTAACAATTTTTCACTGGAAGCTCAGGCTGACACTTAACTTGTAGAAAGAATTTCGACGGCTGACTCAAGTCGGTACTTAAAATATAACACGGATAATGTTGTGCAGATTCCTAAATCAAATTTAAAAATGAAACTCACTTTTATATTAATACCGGATACAGAAGTGGGCGTAACATCAACTGTCATTTTTTTTAATTCAAAAAGTGAACGTAATACTGGCCAATGATATAAACGTTAGACAAAATTTCGCGTTTTGAAGTAAAATGGCGCCGAATGGCGTCCGGCACGGAGCACGTGAACGACTGAAACTGAAAATGTGATACCGAAAATAGAAGGTGGTTCGTCCCCCTCGCCTCGATGCGTATAAACTATGTTTTAACATCAAATAGAAAGCGATAAATGATGTGCAGATATTGTGGACACTCGCAAGGCATTAACAAGACAGATATGGAGTAATTCTATAATAAAATAGTCTACTTATCGTTTACTAATACTATTATTATAGTCTTCTTTTTTTTTCAAGTCATATACATCCTGCTTTTTGACACGGACGCCCTCTAAAAGGGAGAAGAAGGGGAGGGGGATTGATCTGTTATCGCACTAAGCATACAGGTTGGAGTGGGTTTTTATTTCGAGTTTGCCTTCTATTGCCACTGCAAGAGAAGGCAATCTCCAAATAGAACCCCAACACGTTATCTGCCTACATCTCAGTTTACGATACCCACGTTGTCGGTACGGATAGCGAATTGTATTCTTACATCGTCACCACAGATCAAATGCAGTATGATATAGTGTTCATTTAATAACTAATACCTAAAGTCCGTTTACACTTACAAGCCCAGATTTTAGGTACCACCTAAATCAGTATAAATGACACAAACTCAATATTACGTCTAATTTATCTCGTCTTAACTGTTATCTAAAATTTTTATTATATTTAACATCATTGTTATTTTTATTGCCTTAGGTGGTACTTAGAGTGTTGTTGCTGGTGAAAATGATAGAACACTAATAGGTAACTCATGTTGAAGTTGGAACGTTACAAAACATGAATAGTCTTGTTTTGTTTAGGGGTGTCCACTTTGAAAAAACATCGATGTTTTTTTCGATTCGATAAATCGAAACTGTACATCGATGTCTTTCGATGTATCGGATGAAAACATCGATGTTTTTAAACATCGAGTACTTTTTCTAAAGTCATATCAAAAGTGTGACTTCTAAAAAAAAGGTCTTTTTTGTGGCATTTATACCTATTCCAATCCCTCATAAACTGACTTCTAAAAAAAAGGTCCTTTTTGTGTGTGGCATTTATACCTATTCCAGTCCCTTATAAAACAGATTTCTAAAAAAAAAGGCCTTTTCTGTGGCATTTACTGGTTATCATCGTTTCGATGTTTTATGAAATAACATCGATACATCGAGTATTTCGATAGCTCTTCAAAACATCGGATCGATTCGATGTATCGCATTGTAAACATCGATGTTTTCGATGCATCGATGTATATCGAATATCCCTAGTTTTGTTTATCGAATCGACAGCATCCGTGCTTTATAAGTACACGTAATGTTTATTCTAACTATTAAATGAGAGATGTGCCCGAAACAAGTTACAATAGCTAATAGATTTTTCATAGAATTATAACGAAAGTACTTCCATTTTAAGGCGTAACAAAATTAATAAGTAAATTGGAAATCTTTCAAAGCTGATGATGTTATTATCTGTCTGTTGTATTAACAATATTCTCGATATATGAAAATCAAGCACTTTTCAAACATAAAAATTATTGTAATTTTCTCACATTGCATTTATAGGATAATATTATAATACATATTCAAGAAAAAACATTCGTTTAAACGTATTTGATATTTTTAAAAAGCAATAATTTTGTTTAAAGTAAGAAAATAGTTGATATATTTTGTATCTGGCAGGATCACGACCGTAAAAATGATTTTTTTTTTTTTTGTGTGTCTTAGTTGTTAGCCTCAGATGGCTATGACAACTTTACCCGGACTGTGGGTGAGCGCTGAGGGCTCTCAACCCGTAAAAGTTAAGCGAAAAAAAAAAATGATGGATCGAAGTTTTTCTTTTATTAAAAGCTTCATAATCGCAACGCGCTGTTTCCTTTCGAAAATGGCTTGGTAATTCTTTGTCGTTTAATTGCAATTAATAAAAAACTAAACTGCTTAGTCTTTAGTGTATGTATACCTTATGAAAATTGGGTTCGTTTACATTTTTTTGTTCGTCCTTTCGGACAGGCAAAGGAAATAAATCCCATTCATCAAGTTTAGACTCGTTTGATTTGTCTTGTCGGGTACTTTGAGACTATATGGTAACTAGGGTCTGACGATGGACCTAGAAGCTGGCCATAGGAACTCCGTAATTAAACGACGTAACCCCATCGAAATTGGGCTTATTTGATTCGTCTTGGTGAGTACTTTAATACTATATGGAAACCAGGGTCTGATCATGGACCTGGAAGCTGGCCATAGGAACTCCGTAATTAAACGACGCAACCTTATCGAGTTTAGGCTCGTTTGATTTGTCTTGTTGTTTACTTTGATACTATATGGTAACTAGGGTCTGACGATCGACCTGGAAGCGGGCTATAGGAACTCCGTAATTAAACGACGCAACTCCATCGAGTTTGGACTCGTTTGATTCGTCTTGACGAGTACATTGATACTATATGGTAACCAGGGTCTGATGTTGGACCTGAAAGCTGGCCATAGGAAAAAGAAGGTGCTAAATGTTCTTAATCATACCATCAAAATGTAACACGCTTTTATTTATAAAATTGGGACTGTGATTGAAACGGGAAGATTCAATAATTATGGTGTAAAGTTTTAGTGTTAAAAATATATAATTATGTATGATATGGAATTATTTTGTAGTAGACGAAGAAGCTTAATTATCGTTAACAATGAACTTATAAAGTGTTATATGTCTTATTAGAGTTAATTTATTTTTAACTTTTTATTTTATTTTATTAGCAAATAATAAAGGCTTTTTTCTTTAATTTTATTTTTATTTCTGGCATTGACTAATAGTAAATGATAAATAATATAAAAATTATGAAGCATGCACTTTTGGATTTTCCAAATTATTTTGATACTTCTTGCAGTAGTTAGTATAGACGAAAATTACCTATATGGTAATTCAATGAATGTTGATAAATAAATTTGAGAATATTATACACAATATAAAATGTCCCCGTGTGGTGACGGAGTAAGAATACAGTTCACAACCACCTTTTCTTACCCGTGGGTGATCGTAAGAGATGATTTGAGGATATAAAACATTTATGCAAGAGAAGGAAAACTCGAAATAAAATCCTATACCAACATGCCTGACCAGCGTGGTATAGTAGGTTAATATCCCTCTCGTTTGGAGGAGGCTCGAGCCCAATAGTGGGACGTGTATGAGCTCAGATGAATGAATAAAAAATAAATATTTGTTTTTCGATAGTTGACTTAGAGGTGATGTTTCCGTGTGATGGAGTAAGAATACAATTCACCACCTCCAATCTAACCCGTGATGCATATAACATGAGCCGAGATAATAGATAATAATAATAACTTAGATAGGGCACATGCCCTTATTTATGTAGGTAGATAATACATATATTTAATGATACTGCGACGAAATTCTTTAGGTTTTTTGATAAGCTATGGTCTGGACTCTCCCTACCAAAGCCGTCCGGTGCAATACCATAACGTGTAGTATTAACTTCCCATCGCCATTTAAGCTGACCACCGGGACCTTATTGACTTTGACTAAGATACTTTATGACAAAAATAACCAATTAATCTATCACGATTATAAGAATATAGTATATAACCTAACCTTATACAAACTTACGAGTGAAAAATAATCTTATACGAGGAAACAGTAAGTGATAATAAATAATTGAAAGGAAAACTAGTATTTACGAATATTTCTCAGATACGGCTAAAATAAGTAGGTACCTATATTAACAATCATAAAAATAAAACTAGACTTTATAGAAGCGGAACATACGTCATTAGTCGTAACTTTCCCGCTATTATAATCATCTGTCAATCATTCGCATCGATTCATAGACAATGTTTAATAGAACGCATGAGAATAACGCCCGGGAAAATGAAGACGCCATCTTGGAAATACTTTCACAATCGATAAAACAGTTTCTTATTAGGATATTGAACTTTTACAATTAATATTGTAATTTAATTGCTGGTTATATTGCGTTGTGTAATTATTGTTTTTATATTCATGCGATCCATTTTTTTTTTCTGAATCTATCATGCGATTCACAGATGTTTGCTCTTGAAATATCTTGATATATATGTACTTGTGGTTTCATGGTCGTTATTAGCGCAATATGGCGTATAGCTTAGCGTGAATTATATTTTTATAAATATTTTATTTTTTAATTATATTGGATGTCATATTTTCCATGCCCCTATGCAGTGAGGACACCGCGTGAGGACAATTTCCGCCGTCGGGGCATCGACTCGAGAAGAACCCGCAAGGGTAAACCGCCGGGCGGGCCACCGAAGACAAAGATCGGGTACCGGTGGCCCGTTCGCACGGTGAAGAGAGGCGTTTTGCAGGGTGGGTCTATGGGGTCGCGCGCCGACTGGCGGACCTTCGTGCGGCGTGCATTAGTGCCCGAAGGTCCTACACCCGCAGTCGGCGGCGTCGCCGCGATGTTGAGCGGGAGGGCCAGCTGTACGAGGCGTACCGCAGTGCGCGTACTACCTTTCGGCTGGCCATCCGGTCCGCCAAGGACGCAAGTTGGCAGGAGATGCTGGACGGTCTCGACCGTGACCCCTGGGGTCGCCCGTATCGCGCGTCGCTGAATAAGCTTCGCGCGCAGGGCCCCCCCCTCACCGAGACCCTCCAGCCCGACCTCCTTCGTAGAGTGGTCGAGGAGCTGTTCCCGCGGCAGCCGGAGCACACGCCCCCGGTCATGGCTTCGCCAGATCACGACCGGGAGGCCGTCGAGAGTGTTCCGCCCGTGACGGAGTCGGAAGTGGGGGCAGCCGTGGCGAAGATTCGTTCCGCCACCACGGCCCCCGGCCCGGACGGAATCCCAGTCCGGGTGTTGACGTTGCTCCTCGAGCATCTCGAACCTCGCCTCAGGCGACTGTTCAACGCCTGTCTGACGTCTGGACAGTTTCCTGAGTGCTGGAAGGAAGGGAGGTTGGTTCTCCTGCCAAAGCCGGGACGGCCCCCGGATTCGCCGTCGGCCTACAGGCCCATTGTGCTTCTGGACGATGTGGGTAAGCTGCTGGAGCGTGTCCTCGCTGCCCGCATCGTCCAGCACCTGGAGGAGGTGGGGCCCGATCTGTCGGACGCTCAATTTGGGTTTCGGAGGGGGCGTTCGACCATCGGGGCCCTGCTACGCCTGAGGCAGACGGCCGCGGAGGCTGTCGCCAGCAAAGGAGTGTTGTTGGCGGTGTCGTTGGACATCGCCAACGCCTTCAATAGTCTGCCATTCAGCTGCATCAGGGAGGCGCTCCGGTTCCATGGAGTGCCCCTGTACCTCAGGCGGCTAGTGGCAGACTATTTGGAGGGGCGCAGTGTTCTCTACGCGAGCCCCGCAGGGGACATTGTGCGGACGCCCATGTCGTGCGGTGTTCCACAGGGGTCGGTTCTGGGGCCGACTCTGTGGGACATCGGGTACGACTGGGCGTTGAGAGGGAGTCTCCCCCCCGGGCTGAGCGTTATTTGCTATGCTGACGACACGCTCGTCACAGCCCGGGGCAGGACATTCGAAGAGGCGGCGAGCCTGGCCACTCTCGGCACCGAGGAGATGGTCAGGCGAATCGAGGCGCTGGGGCTCAGGGTGGCCCTAAATAAGACGGAGGCCCTACTATTCCATGGGCCCCGTGTGAGGCTGCCCATCGGCGCCTCGTTAGTCGTCAACTCCATCCACATCAGTATCCAGGCCCATATGAGGTACTTGGGTCTGGTGCTCGACGGGCGATGGTGGTTCCGGGAGCATTTTCGCCAAATTGCTCCCCGGCTGGTCGGCGCGGCGTCCGCCCTTTCTCGACTCATGCCGAATGTGGGCGGACCCAGTTTCGAGGGCCGACGGCTGTATGCGGGGGTGATCCGCTCAATGGCCATGTACGGCGCACCCGTGTGGGCGAGGGCTCTGAACGCCCAGCTCAGGGCGGTGCTGTGGAGGCCACAGCGAGCCATGGCGGTCAGAGCCATTCGCGGGTACCGCACGGTGTCGACAGAGGCGGCGTGCCTATTGGCCGGGACACCCCCGTGGGACCTAGAGGCGGAGATGCTCTCCGACCTCTACCGGCGGGTTACCTCAGTGCGCGACGAAGGTGGCTCCCCATCGTTGAGCGAGATAGCCACCTGGCGCGAGGACGCCCGCCGAGACGTCATCGCCCGTTGGGTTACGCGGCTGGAGAGGCCAAGACACGGTGTCGTTACCGTCGAGGCCCTCCGGCCCGTACTGATGGAATGGATGGAGCGGCGGCACGGAGTCCTCTCCTTTCGGCTGGTGCAGGTATTGTCAGGGCACGGGTGTTTCGGTCTGTACCTGCACACGGTCGCGTATAGGGAGTGGACTCCGGCCTGCCACCATTGCAGCAGTGACGAGGACACGGCGAGACACACACTGGAGGTGTGTCCGAGTTGGGACGGGCAGCGCCGTGACCTCGTCGCTGTAATCGGTGCCGACCTGACGCTGCCGGCTGTCGCGAGGGCGATGGTCGACAGCATCAGGAACTGGGACGCGGTCGCCGCCTTCTGCGAGGCTGTTATCTCGCAGAAGGAGACGGCGGAACGAGTCCGGGAGGATTCCAGTGACCCGGGCCGCCGTCAGCGGCCGGGGCGGCGCAGGCGCGAATACCTGCGCCTGATGCCGCCCTAACCGAGGCTTCGGGTGATCGGACCGGGGAATTGTCCGGTCACCCGTCGTGAGGCCACCGCGTGAGGACGACGCCTCGACGGCGAAAGCTGTCGGGGCGTCAACAGGAGAGGAGCCCGAGAGGGCATACCGCCGAGCGGGCCACCGAAGACAAAAATCGGGTACCGGTGGCCCGCTTGCACGGCGAAGAAGAGGTGCTTGCAGGGTGGGTCAATGGGGTTGCGCGCCGCCTCTTCCGTCACCCCGGACCGACTTGGCGGGGTGCGACGTCCATGGCCCACGGCAAAAAAAAAAAAAAAAAAAAAAAATGGGGTCGCGCGCCGCCTCTTACGTCGCCCCGGACCAATTTGGCGGGACGTGACCACCTCCATATTCCACCACAAAAAAAAGTTAAAATATGAAAATACAAGTGTCAAGCCATAATCAATTTGAATCACATCATCAAAACCAAACAATAGTTGAATTTGTAAAAGCAAACTTAAATTTATTTTCACTAGTTGCACCTATGGAAGAAACAGACGAGACAATAGCAAGCTAACAGCATTAATGGCTAAAAGTATTTCCTGTATGTATAATAAATTGCCAAAAGCCTAAGTATATATAATAAATTGCCAAAATCATGAACAAACGGAAATCCTTAAATCGGAGTGTATTTTGGAACGCCACTGTCGGCTCTAACGTAGACCAATGACTGTCACTGTGTAATCAGTACCCCCAAATATCCTCACATCTGGTTTAATCCTGAATAATCGTTATTCTGTTGGATCATGGCAGACATATGGGCAAACGATTTTTTGTCAAAAACTGATTAGGCAATGAAACTGTTCGCAATAAAATAGGGAATAATAAAATCTAGGAGAAGGACGATTATATTTCATTAATAATATTTTGAAATTTAGAAAACAATAAATAAAAAGCCAACTATAGTGTAAACTATTATTGCAGAATATACTATAGTGATGTAATTAAAAAAGAAAACTAAGAATATATTACGCTACGCTGCTACATACAGTTTTTTTTTTTTTTTAAATTACATCATCATCATCGTCATCATGATGATGATGATGATGATGTAATTAAAAAAAAACTAAGAATATATTACGCTACGCTGCTACATACAGTTACAATTGAGTGATTAGCGTGACGCCATAATATATGTATAATTGAGTAAAAGAAGAAACACTATATTAATTAAAAGTATGGCTTGGCAATCGTCAGGGTGTGGCCAGAATTGCCTTTCATTATAATTTAATTAATCTGTGATGTTTACGCTAGTATTTACACATTTGAAATAAAACTATTTTTACGGATATCTATCGCGTTTGTATATGATTTTTGATTTCTCGACGTTTTGAACACACTACAGCATTCATGGTCATAGTCCTCCCGTGACCTTGAACGCTGTAAAGTGTGATAGAATCCGTAAAAATAGTTTTATTTAAAAAATTAATATGTCTGTCCTATTTAAACAAAATAGGTAGATATTATGAAATGTATAAACATTTACCTTTCAAACAATGATATGTAACCAAGAAAAGTAAATTTAAAACAAAACTCTTTCCCAACCCGTCTGAGCAGAGTCTTCCTATTTAAAAGTAGGCTTATTCTCAACGATTTGTTATGCATATATAGTCATTAAAAGAACATCAGATATCAATTTAATTTTATGTAATTTGTTTCCAGAATGTACTGTATCGACCTTCTTGAAGGGGAATTCCATAATGAGTAATATTTGCCCCACACTAAGAAGCCTCCCTCACGCACTAAAAGCCAGCCATATACACCCCTGTTGTTATGTTGAAAAACCTGTAAACCACAGTAGCATATCATGATAAGGGTATTCAAAAATGTGACTTCAACATGAGCGGCCAGTGAAGATAAAGTTAAAATTGCCATTATCATTATGACGAAGGTTTAGGGCATAACATAATCTAAATCTATAAAAGAGGATGTTTGTATATATGTCATCGCTAAAATTAGAAATTATTTGACCGATTATTATGAAAATTGTTATGTATTCTTTCATGGATAAGGTTAATATGCTGTCCCCATTAATGTAACTCGCCAACAGGCGACGCTGCGATATATCGACTTCTACAAACAACAGAAGGTTAAGAAAACTGTTAGGCAAAAGAAACAAATATAAGAAAAGTAATTTTTAATATCCTTATATTAACTTAGCTTTTTATCCGCGTGGTGACGGAGTAAGAATACAATTCACCACCTCATATGTTACCCGTGGGTGAACGTAAGAGATGACTAAGGGATATAAAACGCATACAACATCCCTTCACGGAGGAGGCTCGAGCCCACTAGTGGGACATATATGAGCTGAGATGATGATGATGATGATGAACTTAGTTTGTATGAAACGGCATTTTTGAACTAGATTTTCACCATTTTAGAAGGGTCTAAAAACCGGATTAATTTTCAATACCGGGACCCGAACCGGATTAATTTTCAATACCAGAGGTATAGCTAGGCAGGGGCCTACCAACCAAACGCACCCAGAAAGTAAGATTTTCGTCTCTCTTTCGCTCACCGAATAAAGCGCAATAGCACATTGCAACTGCTCAGACATCGATTATATTTGCGGGAATGGGGTACTGCCCTGCGATTGTAAACAGAAAACTGTCAACAATACTAACATTTGCCAGTATATTTTCATAGGTAACCATTTTTGCTTTAATATGGTTTAGCAGAAATGCAATAACATATCTTTTTCGCTCGTATATTAAGGTGATACGAAGTAATCCAAATTATACTGTGTGGTAGCGGCTACGAATACTATCAACCCTTACTTTGCTCGTGGATGTCGTAAAAGACGACTAAGAGCCTTATAACGACCTGGGCGAACTCTATCTGACGCCGTTTGGTCAACAATTACATTCCTAAGCAGGGTTGAGGTCAGGCAGGCGGCCGGTCATAAAACTATTGCCAATGACTTTTACAATATGTGCTATGAAAAAAGAGTACGTATTGTATCGACCCCAAGCAATTGGGATAAGAGTAGGAGAATGATGATGAAGGGATCCAAATTGTGACTACTTTAGATTTTCTGTAGAAATAGCCAAAACTCTGAATATTCGAAACCATTCTCAGTATAATAAATCAATAAATCAGTTTTACCGTGATAGTTATTCAATTTGTATCTTGTATTCTGACACTATGGTCGGCTCGAGTGATACAAGTCTCGAAATTACAAAGGCAATGTGTCGAAAAATCAATATTTACTAGAGCATCCGGGAGAACCGTTGAAACCGGTGTTTCAAGCGGTCACAATAAATGATTGTTAATATTGACAGCTTTTGAAATACTATATAGGTATAACAGCAAGTCTCAAATCTAAATTGTTATTTATAAATCTGGCGACGACATGTACGTATTGCGAATTTTGCATTCATAATATCAGGTCATATATATGTCCTCACTCTTGGCCTCAAGCCTCCTCAATAATGGGAGGGAAATTGACCTAATATAACACAATAGTCAGACGTGTTGGTATAGGGTTTTATTTCGAGTTTTCCTTCTCTCGCATAGATGCTATATAAGATTTATATCCCTTAGTCGTCTCTTACGATCACGCCCGGGATAGGGGGTGGTGAATTGTATTCTTACTCCGTCACCACACGGAAGGCCCCAATAATTTACGACTAGAATTTTATTGTTTACAACATATAATGCAAAAATTTATGAGGTCAACCATAACGCACAAGTGCCAGTAGATCATGAGGTTAACTGTTAGAGTAGCCATCACTCTTTTCAACTACATTGAAGGGAAGGGAAAATAGTATTACTTCTTGTATCGCAAAGGGCTTTATAAAAATAGGTAACTTACTATTGATACAAATAATATTCAGACAGAACAGTTATTTATTGATTGCGTAAAGTTTTTTTTTGGTAATCGAACCTTATTAGGCAGGTCTAGGGACCTATTGACCTTTTTACTAATATGGGATACCCTAATCTTGACTCGTAAAATTTTAAGGTAAATATTGTCTATCCTTGGAATATAACACAGTTCATGACCGAATTGAATTACTAAAGATTTTCAAAACTCGAAGACTAGGTTAGAAGTAGTCATGCCACTAAAAGTCAAAATATTAGAATTTATGGTCACAGGACTTTCGCATCTACGCTGCAAAATATTTAAAACATAGGGCAAGTTAAAATCAATCATAAACGCGATAAAAGCCATAATTTATTTATTAAATTTAAAAAGACTTTTTGCTTTTTGCAATATCAACAAAAGTTGTTTATTTTTATTTAATTATTTTAAGAATGCGAAATATAAAACTGTTGGTCCTCCAAGCATATATTTTCTCAGACATCAATCCGGAGAAACTGTTTACTTTACTAAAAGGAAAATAAATATCATCTTACCGAAGTTATGGAGAGAGTTAAATAACATCCAAACCAGTAGTTCTACTTTGTACTGTACTTATACATTTATTACCGCATTTTCGTATTAAAGTTACCATTTTGGTGTGTGACTTAGTTATTAACCGCAGATGGCTGTGACAAGTTTACTCGGACTATGGGTGAGCGCCGAGGGCTCCAACTCGAGATCATCATAGCTCATATAATTGTCCCACTGTCCCACTATACGACCCTTGTCAGATAAGTTACTATAGGATTTTATTTCAAGTATTTCTTCTGTTGCATATATTTATATCTTTTACGGAAGTAAACTGTTTTCTTATTGAGTGACTAATTGACTGTACGAAAAGATTATATTGTCCCTTGCTTATATAACAATACAATTACTTTCTTTGGGCTGCCAAATACTGTTATTATCAGATGAGGAATAAAAGCTCTTCAGAAACTTAAAATATCACCTTCAATTTTCAAAAACTAGCCTGCCAGGGGCAATGATTGTGGCATTATCCCTCTTCATAAGAAGACCTTAATGCGACAGTGGACGTTGATAGGCTAATGGCAATATGTATAGAACGTTTTGTAATCCGTGTTATGAGTACTATTTTCATTCACGCGGCTATCATAAGCGCCAATTACGCATCACCTTAGTCTTTTGGTGCAGAAGGTACTTCGCAGAGTCGGTAACTATATGAGACACGTTACGATAGGTTTTCTCTCAATCAGCCAGAACTGGTATAAGGTTCTCCCTCTATCTTCAAAGAGGAATAATATGTACTATAATTACTAAATTCAGCACTTTTCTTTCACAATTCCCTAAAAATCCAATATTTGTAACCGAAACTTTCGGATAATTCGAAGTAATTTCATATTCGTAATCGTATCCGAAATGGATATAGTGTTATTCTAATATCCGTAACTCGTATCTGCAATATCCCTAGTACACATTCTTTGGTTGTTTTATCCAAAAACACTAAGTGAGCATACAGATGGAACATTTTACCAACACAAGGATTCAAGCTATCCCTCAAGGTTCAGAATTGAATAAGTATATTGTATGTATTGCGACAACTGTGAATAGTAATAGAATTCAATACAAATAAAGTTAATTTGATGTGTTACAATTGAAATAGGTATTATTGAGTGAAGGACGTTTGTATATAATGAAGGAGGTCACCTATATTGTGGAATTCTTTGATGGATTTTATTCTAAAAACAACAACATTGCATTAAGGTATAAATTTTACAACAAACATGTAGTTGATAGAACTAATAGCATTCAGATTCGAAAAAAATACATTTTTGGATCGCAATAACTTGATTGCGTAGATGGTGGAGTGGTCTAATTAACAATGTTTGCGGGGTGTTCAAATGATGTTTCTAAAAAGTATGATTGTAAAGTCCCCCGCGATCGGTGTTTATTATATGTATCTTAAAATAAAAAAAAAATGGCATAATAGATAGATTAATGCATAAAAATTCAGGGCATTCCTTAGAAAATTACGTAATCTGGTGCACATCCGTCCAAAAGCATTTTTAATTTTTTGATATAACGTAGCCTTTTTCTTTACAGTAGCAAATGCCACAGTAAGGAAAAAGGGTTTTTCCTTTTTTTTTTTGTATGTAGCTGTTAGCCGCAGATGGCATTGACAGCTTTACGCGGACTATGGGTGAGCGCTGAGGGCACTCAACCCGAGAAAAAGGGATGTACAACAAAATTATACATATACACATATCATCACGCCATATCCCTTGCAGGGTAGGCAGAGAGAACAGAGTGCCAGAGAACTCTATCTCTGCATACTTCACTCGCTTTCTCAACATTCATAATTCTCTTCATACACGCTCGCCGGTTTCGGAGACTCTTGACTCCACCTTCCTTCAGTACATGACCGATCTGGTCTAGGTAGGTTAGTCTCGGTCTCCCTCGGTACCTACATCCTTCCACTTTCGCATTGTATATCTTCTTAACCAGACGTTCGTTCGGCATTCTTTCCACATGTCCGAACCATCGGAGCATGCCCTTTCGCACCGTTACACCAATACTCTCTTTCATACCTACTCGCTCTCTTACGTCACCGTTACGAATGCGGTCGGTCAGCCTAACTCCACAGATTTTTCGCAGAGATCGCATTTCGACCGCATTAATTTTACTTTCATACTCTTTTCTGCATACCCAACTCTCGCTTCCATACAGTAATGTTGGGACAAGCACAGCGTTATGTATTGCTACACGTGCCTTCTGGCTGAGGTGGAGGCTGCCGAGAAGTTGCCCCAACGCTCCGTTCACTCTATTTCCCGCATTCACTCTTCGCTCTATATCAGTGGTGTACCTTCCATCTCGGCTAAATCCACATCCAAGATATACAAATTCATCCACTTGCTCTAGTATATCATTTACCTATTGTTACTCTTACATCTGTTCTGGCTTCGTCTCTTTCAAATACCATTATTTTGGTTTTGCTCACATTCACGCACAAAATTATAAATTACACAAATGGGATCTGTAGGGGTAACACTGATTCGTGCACTAATGTGAAGCGTTATGTCACATGTACCGCCATCTTGATGTTCATAGTACAAGATTCATATACAATAGTAACTAGTATATTATATATAAATCGGTAGCCATTCAGCAACTATTAAGTTTAACTTGGAGTTTATTATAAATACGTTAAATTCTCACACAGCGGTGTTAAAATAAACAAAATAGAGATAACACGAACTTGTCAGATAAATACATAGTAGTAGGTACCAAAGTTTATCTCAAGCATCGTAAATGAAACTGTACGACAGTATAATACTAATCGAACTGTGTGTGACAGCTATGATATTGCAGAAATACTAAATACATGTGAAGCAGCTGTGTGATAGCGGCTAAGAATAATACCAACCCTTACTTTGCTCGTGGATGTCGTAAAAGACGACTAAGAGCATTATAACTTGAACCAACTCCATCGGATGCCGTTTTGTCAACAATTACATTCCCAAGGAGGGTTGACGTCTGGCAGGCGGCCGGTCATAAAACTATTGCCAATAACTTTTACAATATGTACTATGAAAGAAGAGTACATATTATATCGACCCCAAGTAATTGGGATAATAGTAGGAGAATGATGTGACTAAATACATGTAAAGGAAATTAGTTATCCGAGCATGTTATGATATCATAAATAAAAATTTATCCGAGTATGTTATGATAAATTTTGAAAAGAAATTGATATCGTGTTTGTTGTTTTCTTGATCGTGTGATTTTTTTAATTTGCAAAGCTACTAATATTTCTAATTGTAGTTATTGATCAATCTCTTTTTGAATAGGTACGCCTAGATTGTAATTATCATTCAATTACATGAAATTATGAAAGTGAGATGAACTTATGTTTCAACTCTTCTTGAAGTTTACGAGAAAATTTCTCTTACTCTGGTTCTCTTCTCTCGACACTTAACAGATGGATTTTATTAATATTATAAATATTACTTGTATTTTTGTTAGTTTGAATTTAAGACATTCTATGGAAGTATGATCGAATTATTAAAAAATATTTACCTAATAAGAATCTAGGCAATCCCTGAGTGATAAGTAATATCATCACAATTTCAGTTCATATATATGTACACTGCTGGGCTCTCTTGCATAGGTGTTGTGCATAGGGACACCAAAGACAAAGATCGGGTTCCGGTGGCCCGCTTACACGGCAAACAGAAGCGCAGAGTGGGTCTATACAGTCTATAGGGTCGCGTGTCGTCTCTTCCGTTGCCCCGGACCGATTTGGCAGTGCGTGACGACCTCCATAACCCACCGCAAAAAAAGTGTTGTGCATATTATATCCTTTGGTCGTCTTGTCTTTTACAATACTCATTCAGTCACCACATGGAGAGAAAATATTTTAAGATTAATGCCTACGTGAAGGTAAAACTAAGTACTCAAAAAATCCATCATTTGCACCGAAAACGTCCATCACAATAGACGTTTAAATACCCGACGACAGTTATAATATACAAATATGTAAAAACCACTGATATCGTTATCTTTCTCAAATGTATATAGGTACAATAAAATAAAACTAGTTTTTATATAGCCAGAGTTGTTAAGATAAATAACTGATATGTTTGACAAACTAAAAGTATTTAAGTATAAACAGATTATCTTGTATTGCGACGTATTAAAAATACAATACTTTAATCATCATTATCACAGCTCATATATGTCCCACTGTTGGGCTCGAGCCTCCTCCATAATGGGAGGGAAATTGACCTACTATACCACGCTGGTCAGACGTGTTGGTATAGGGTTTTGTTTCGAGTTTTCCTTCTCTCGAATAGATGTTATATGCATTTATAATACTTTAATATTTATCAAATATCTTTAAAAGAATATTTTATGTATATATTTAAAAAAAAAAAACCGGAGGTGTCAAGGGACACCCGGATGGAACGAAGTTCCATTTTAATTATATAATTTTTTTCTGCTTTAAGCGATTTTTATCGTTATATTTTAGCCAATTTGCAAAATATCTTTATAAATTATAGCCTATGTGTTATTCTGATGTGCAAGTTATATTACTATAAATTTCATCAAAATCCATTCAGTAGTTTTTACGTGAAAGAGCAACAAACATGTTCACATCCATACATTATTACAAACTTTCACGTTTATAATATTAATAATAGGATATACAATTCCACTAGACTACCAAAACTTTTCGGCCCCGAGCTCGAACGCGAGCCGGCCACGCGGCCCGGTCACGGGCGAAAATAATTTCGTTGCGCATTATTTTGATTTTGCTATATCTCTTAAGGTATTGATTTAATTTGCATGGTCTGAAGGAAAAAAAATATCTTCATGAAATGCTCAAGCCAACTAATGTATTTAAAATGATAAGGATTAATACACTATTTGTGTAAATAGCTTTTCAATTACCGTTTTATAATAGAACATTTTTTAAAATATTAAAATGGATATAGTATGTTATCCTTAAGAGATAGATATATACCATCGCGGACTTTTTTGTAGGCCTTTTTAAGCTGTATAATACTGTAGTACTTTATTTTGATCTATTTCGTAGGGTTCAGCCAGCGTTTGCAATGTAAGCGCAAAATAATGTGTTTATTTACGACATCACATTAGAAACCTCTAAAATTATCAGTGTTTCTCTAGTACATTATGCATATATTATACATGTAAACCTTCCTCTTGAATCACTCTATCTATAAAAAAAATCGTCGCGACACCACACTGTTCAATGCGAAATAGAAATGAAAATATCTGGCTTGCTTTCTATAAGAGAGAGAGAGACAGAGAGAGAAACGTGCGACGCCGCACAGCTTACAATAGCTTACTATAGCAAAAAGTGTCGTGACAACTTTTCGTAAGAATTTTTTCCGTCTAGCCCCCTTTCACAACGCGCGATAAGGAACTTCGTTCCAAAACCCCTCTGCACTAAAGAAATAATCCTTGTATTGCTGGGGACGGCAAACATATAATTAACGTAGACACATTACCCCCAGACTTAGAACACTGATTTGTGTATCGCACGAGTATTGTCCTCTGCAGGATCGGACCAATGACACTGGCACAAAAGGTGTAAATATTAACCACTACGCCTGTCCCGTCTGTGCAGTAAAGTTAATATGTACATATTTTTTCAGAATCTCAGCAATGGCACCAAAGATTTCCATGATATTTAGTATGTAGTTTTCGAAGGTAATAAATCGACCTAACTAGGTTTCATTAATAGAAAATTTTATTGGTGGTAGGACCACGCTGTTGACATTTCTCTTTTTACAGCCGCGGGTCGGTCCGTTCTGGGTAATGGCTATATGCTATTGCGCTTCGTTCGGTGAGCGAGAGAGCCGGAAGCTCAACTGGGTCGATTTGGAGTTTGTATTGGTAGTCAGCGGCCTGGCTGTACCCTTGGTATTGCAAAGGTCCATGGGCGATAGTAACACTTACAAGCAGCACACTGCTTGCTCGTTTGCCACCATTAGCTATAAAAAAAATATCGCTTTGTCAATATTTTTGATTTTTTTTTCAATTTATTTTTGATTCCAACGCAAAATATATATTTTTTTTAATTGGCTGAAAACTACTAGAAATTTTAATGCTGTCATTGAAAATAAGCATAGCTCAGTTGAGAAATCGAGCGGTCTAATCCAGACGAGAGACAGATAGAGAAGCTACGGTTCGTTCCTTGGCTTTCACTTTTTTATTTGTTATAGTTTTTGTTTCATTATTTATTTAATATTTAAATACATTTTCCAAAAAACACTGACAAGAAAATACCCAGATATCATCCAAATATTTCATTTTAAGTAAATAAGAGACGATTAAAGGGCGACATATCACAATAGAAAAGGATAAAACTTTATGGCAATCCACCTCTGCTGTAGGCTTTGTGTTTAGCGGCGGGCTATGGCTATGGAGCACACCCTATTAATTTCATCTGGGACGGCAGAAAGGAAGGCGTGCGATCTCATAGACCCGTCCTTCATGTACTTATCGAGGCCGAGAAGGCCACCGAAACCCGGTTTTTGTCGTCGGTGGCCCACCCTGCGGTCTACCCCCACGGATAATCTCTCCAGTCGACGTCTGGATAGTTCGACAAAATGTCTCACCACCGGGGCGTCGTTCTCACGCGGTATGGCCTCGCTCCGGATGACTAGATTAATCCCCAGTCCGGTCACCCGCTGCTTCGGCTAGGCCGCCATCACACCTCTGCTGTAGGCTATAGTTAAAATTCGTATAACGCGGTAAAACTCGTAAAAATAGTTTTATTTCAGAGGAGTGATCAATTTAAAGAGAACTAGGCACACTTCAGAACTAGAACGGCCAGGGATGCCCCAGTACGATGGTCGGGCAAGAAGTGGGGTATAAACACTCCACCTGCTAATGATATAATTCAGTCAATAAACAACTTGTAAAGATTACGTTCGCTTGCATAATCGTTAAAACAATCAACTCTAAAGATAAAACAAACATTGTTTCACAACCGAGTGACCTACTTCCCATAGTGTCGGAGTTTAGCGTTTGAGCTCATGTTGGTTTTAGATAAGATTAAGATTCCACTACAGACTGAAACCAGATGTTTTGGACGTTTTATTTTTGTTACTGTGGTAGAATTATATTGTAAACAATTCCTTGCATGAATTAAATACAAAATGGGAGATGGTAGCCGAAAAGTTAACCGGCCGGGCCGGCTACGGACGTCAATGGCTAAATACCAGTGATCAGACCAATGGCAAGAGGAGGGCATACGATGGGTTATGGGATCACGCGCCATCTTTTTGTCACCCCGGATTGAACGGACGGCGTGTGTCCAAACTATAGTCTAACATTAACACCACAAATCTCACATAGACTCGGAACAATATCTGTGGGTCGAGGAAATAGTTGATCTGTGTAGGGAGCGAAGCCAGGAACATTCGGACAGGGCGGTTGGTATTAAGATCACTTAGGAAAGGTTAAAGACAGATAGTCTTTATAAATTCGATAATTTTATTTTGCATGTTTTTTAATTTATCTATCTATACATATAATAAAAACAAATAATTAAAAAAATCAAAAACCCGACTGAAAAATTAGATTTGCTGTCGAATAATGGATCCCGACTGTTCAGTTGTCATGCTCTATTATTAAAATATATTTTATTTTCTGCAATAGTATTTATTCAATAATATATTATGGAATTCTGACCACCGCGGACATCTATGTGCTTGTTTTTTTCTTTTAGTTTTTTTATTATGTACGTAGTTTGGGTTACTTTTTACGCAGTCGGGTTTTTTGATATTTTTTAATTATTTTTTTTTTTATTTTCTACTTTTTAGTTATGAATACCTAGGTAATAAGTAGGTAAGTACCTAACTATATATAGTTCTTCGACTGAAGTTGAGTACTAAATCGTTAGAAATTGGAGATGGGCAACCGCGTCAGACATTAGATACTATAGGTAGGACTACGGACTACCTATGGTATATTGGACAATATACCTACTAGATACTTTAGTATATGTCCATCCACATCCAGTTATATGAATTTTTCGTCTTTTCATCGTAAATTTCTACTGTCTAAAAAACCTATATGTGAAAAGGTTGTTACGAAACTTTAAATCGATATAGATCCTAAACGGCCATTCAAATCGAAAAATGTTGAGAGAAAACTAATGATTTTTAAATACCTATTCAACGATACCCCACTCGACATAGTTTGTCGACTTTAATTTTTTTAATTTTTACAATATGGCGTCCAATAGTCGCCATATTGAATTTTCATTAACGTCATATCTTTAGTGACACTCGCCGGATTAAGAGGAATCGATTGACGTGCGAATCATAAAAATCGGCCCAAGCGTTTGGTCTATATAGTGCTTCAAAGGAACATACAAACAAACATACATACATACATACATACATACATACATAGACTGTTAAACACAATACCACTCCTTTGCGTCGCGCAGTCGGGTAAAAATGTAACGGATCGCTGTCTATACATGGAAGATATATGAGAAAAAATACTACTGGGACCTTTATCAACACAAATAGAACCCAAAACAAAGATTATTAAAATTTTTGTCTGTCTGTGCGTTTGTGCACGCTAATCTCAGAAACGCTTATCCGATTTAGACGCTGTTTTCGCTAATATATTGTAGTAAGCTTCACTTAACATTTAGGCTATATTTCATGTCAATTGGTTTATAAATAAAAAAGTTATGTCAATTTAAAGTGTTCGGAGAAAAAAAAAATTATCGATTCTTTTCAAATTACGTACAAATTATCTTCAGTAAAAATAAATAAACACGTGTTTCAGCATTTGTTGATTTTCACCCTCTGGGAGTGTAACTTAAGCCTGCAAAGCGGGTTGGACGACTCATTAAGTCATTAGCGCCAAGCCGATATTATTGAAGCTGGCAACTTGAAATGTTGATAGTGGTTTCTTTCTATGACGTAGAGATTTACTAAGAAAGGATTTTACGAAATTATACCCCTAAGGGGTTGGAACAGAGTGGAAAAGTTTGTATGGGGAGAAAAAAAATCTTTATTGATTCTTTTCAAATTACGAGTCGAATCAAATATTCTAGGGTAATATCCGGCATTTGTCAATTTTCACCCTCTGGTTGTGTAAATTAGGCCTGTGAAGCGGGTTGAACGACTCATTACCGCCAAGCCGAAACTACTAAAGCTAGAAACATTAAATTTTGAAGCACGTTTCTATTTATGACAGAGATTCAATATGAAAGGATTTTATGAATTCCGCCCCTAAAGGGGTGTAACAAAGCGGCAAAGTGTGTATGGGGAGAAAATTTCTTTATCGATTCTTTTCAAATTACGTACAAATATTCTTCGGTAAAAATAAATAAAAACGTGTTCTCTCTCCATCAACCCCGCACCAGTGCCGTTTTGGCGACCATTGCCGGCGTGAGAGCTCACACGATACACATAGTAGACAGCAATAGATCTGGCCTCCACGACACAGGGTATCCTAGTGTGGAGTCCAGAGCTAAACTTAATCTAGCAAATAGACATAATTGTATGCCGAAATTGTATAAGTTTAATTCAATTAATTTGATGTTCCTATTTAAATAAATAAATAAAAAAAAAAAACAGATTCTTGCCTAATGGTTTAAGATGCAGGTTAAGTTTAGCTTCAAAAATGTTCACTCTATAACTCAAATAATAAATCATATCTAACGAGGTCGCAACTCTGCTGGTGAAAACAAAACAGTCAAATAAAGGGTGGCGATAATTATATTTTTATCCCATGGTCATACCGTAAATAGTATATTAATTAATGGCAATATAATTTGTAGAATGAATAGAACTTTGAACCACCTTTTTCTTTAGTGACCGGCTATGGTATATAGACACACGCGCGCCGTACACGTACATCTACGTTGTGCGGGCGGGCCACCGCAACTGGGTATCATCTCGAGTCGAAGCCGGACGGTAGAGCGTGTCAACCTAGAGTATTTTCTCTCGGACCCACCCTATTGCCTAATTCCGTTAGACAACTAACTCGCAGAAGGCGGCGACCGCATCCCAGTTTCTGACGCTGTTAATCATCGTCCTAGCGATAAACCTTCACGACCTTGCATTGCTTTTTCTATTTAACTCTGTCAGAGATGACTTCTGCGTGGACGAATTCGCGGGCGAAAGCTAGTATTAAATATAATATATCAATTGTCATCCGAAATACTTGAAATGATCTGAAATATTAATTTTTATTTTAAAAAAGTTAAGATATTTTTCATATTTTTTATGGAAATATTTATATAACAATAAATATAATTAATGAAACCTTGTGGTAATGGATTAAGAGTACAAAGTACTACCCCTTACTCTCTGGTGAAAGTATTAAAACCCGGCTAGGAGAATGGGCAGCCTCATTCTGCTGAAAATTTATAACAACAACTGGGATCGCCAATCTGCTAAGCGTAGCCATTATAACATCATCCCCCCTATTTTTATTTTTTTGCGCTGGACTATGGTCGTGGTCGCGCCCCGCCAAATCGGTCCGGGGCGACGGAAGAGGCGGCGTGCAACCCCATAGACCCACCCTGAAAACACCTTTCCTCACCGTGCGAGCGGGCCATCGGTACCCGATCTTTGTTTTCGGTGGCCCGCCCTACATCATCCCCCCTAGCCTAAGTCCAATAAAGGATGCATATAGGCTGACGGATAGACGAATGGAAAAAGCTTTAAAGCGCTTCAAAATACCAGAATATATTTTGATTTTGGTGGGATCAGCTTATAAACAATATGGATTATTAAGATTTTCCAATCCCTATACACATTTCTTTATTTAGATGGTCATCAATGTTAAAAACTGGAGATGTGCAGACTAGTCGGTTAAGCCGACTATCCGGCCATTATCGTAGTCGGTGACTAGTCGCCGATTATTCGGCAAAGAGCGCAGACTATCCGGCTTCTTTGTATGTATTTCCGAAAAAATAATAGATATAATTTAATGGATAATTACAATAAATAAAAAACTTTGTTTATTAATATTGTTACATTTCCTTACACATAGAGTCTTACACATTTTGTGATATAAAGTAAAGCAACCATCAATTTTTAAAATTACTTGCTCGTAATGAAAACATTTTGATACTTATTTGAAAAAAATAATTAGCATCTTAAGATTTATAAATATTTTCTTATTAAAACAAAAAATAGGATTTTTTTTTATTAAAATACATACATTGTCTTGGCGGATCGTCGGCCCACTAGTTGGTACTTTTGCAACCGACTAATCGGGTAGTCGGCTATTCGGCCAAACTTATAATCGGTATATTTCTATTTCTATGTTTCGTTCTTTTGACTCTTAATATAAAAATATAGCTATCTCCTCAAGTACGTGTATCTGTATTATTTTTTAGGATATTTATTTACAAAACCTTTTTTCATCAATCATGACCGGAACTCCGTGGTGGGCCGGATATACCGCCACAGAATTAATCATAATCTTATAGTCATATTATTACTTAGATTATATAAATCGAAAGTACCATAACAAGTTGCACTGTTAATTAATGTTATGTACAATCATGGCTATGTGGATTCCTAATCGAGTTTCTATTACTTTACCATAAACTAGTCAGCATAGTCTTAATCGTACATTGCAGTATAACGAGTAATAAAAATTACTTTTTCTAAATTCTAATGAATATGTATGAAGTTTCTAATTTGTCCCATTTAAAGCCGATATTTTCGTTTGGTAATGGAGTAAGAATAGAATTCATCATCCTTATATCTTGCCCGTGGGTGATCGTAAAAGATGAGTAAGGGATATAATATGCAGATATCATCTATGTAAGTTTTGCCAGGCTTAGTAGATGGGTTTATGGTCGTAGTTGCTGTTGTGTTTTCTAGGAGTATACTGCTATCCGTCCTTCCTGTGATGTCTTAGCTGGTTTTTACGGGTCCCAATATAAAAATTTGCAAAATAAGATAAAGGTTGAAATTTAAAAAATTAAATACTTCCCATGCAGTAAAGGAGTAAGAATATAATTCACCACCAGAGTTTTACAATTCACCACCATTCATATGCATTTAAAATATATGCAAGAGTAGGTAAGCCGAAATAAAATGTTATACCTACCAACGCATCTGATCAGCTTAGTGTCAGGTCAATTTCTCTTCTATTATGGAGGAGGCTCGGGCCCAGGAGTGGGACGTATACTAGTCATACATGCTAAGTTTTCTAAATTAAATTAAATAATTTTAACTTTATTTTAATATATTTTATTTTTCGTACAAAAATCTGACAACCCTAACGGCGGTAGATATTTTTATAACTATTTTTCTCTTCGACCCAATTACGAAGAGGGGTGGCCTCAAATCCAATTAGAGGGAAGAACTTTTATCTATATAGATCAATTTCTATGTATGAATTCAGTCTGAAATCTTGTAACATGTATTTATACAATACATGCTATATTTTTTATTTATGACTTTAAAAATTGGTGCAGGTTCTTTTCGGTTGTATGAATTTTTTTTAAATGTTTGCTACCGCATAACTTGGTTATTAGATCAACCTATGTGGAAAATCGTTATGTTTTATTTTTTGAAACGTATTATTCTTCAAAACTCGACCTGGTTTTATTAAAATACATTAAATGTTATTTGTCCGTAATTTATTTATTTTAGGATCACACAAAATACATTTTAGTAAATAAACGTACAGGCCATATCCTGTGCTCCCTCAACTGTCAAACCATTAAATATTACAGAGATTTTAAATTTGAAATATTTGCTAAAAGTATATATTTTTAACAAAACTGAAAGTCATTAAGCAACTCCTAAAAGAGAATCCGTAAATTTCACATAATTAAAGATGAGAAAGTAACTATAAAATATTAGATATAAACTTCCGATGTTTACGCAAGTATTATATTGATTTTTTTTCATTTGAAATAATAGTTTTATTTGTGGATTCTATCGCGTTTTTATTTGACTGAGCGATTTGGATTCAGCCCTTCCATGACCATGAACGCTGTAAAGTATTCGAAACATGAGACAATTAAAAATTAAATACAAACGCGATAGAATCCGTAAAAATAGTTTTATTTCAAATAAAAATATTCTTTAAATGTGTCTAGTGCTAGTTTTGTCTGTTAAATCTAACGCTTGCGTAGTTCTGGCATGGTTGTTGAGCGTTGAATTGACTTTTCGATTTGGCAGCAAACCCTGGCAATCCCAACGGAGTCGTCTAGACTGCACACGTTATATGATTTCAGTTAGTCAATAATATAATACTACTACATTACATAAGAACTTTTTTTCATAAACTGACTAATGTCTACTGTGCCAAGTTTCGTGAGTTCAATTACTATAAAGGTACACAAATTGCTATTATAAGTTTGGATGTAATTTGTGTCCGTCAAATATATTTGTAATGTCCCCCTTAAAACAAGATTAATTTCCTTAGCGCAGGTCTTTAATATTGGTTAAAAATGAATCTTTCTTTGCAATATAACCTACTAACTATTGACACATAGTTTTATAGGTATTACAAGTTTAAATATGAAGAATTCTTTGTCCAGTTATATTTTTTTTTTAAATCTTATCGGCACCACATAACAGGAAAGCAATCCGTTTCCCGTTGTCGAATTTTTAAAATATATTTGTAATGTATTGTTATAAGTTTTAAAACAAAGCCTCACCATTCTCTACTTTCGCATGGGAATTCTAGAAACCAGTTGAGGTTTGCCTGGTAAAACCCACAAAACCAATTGTAATCATCAACCAGTCTGCGAAGTACGACCATTACGGAATTATCCTCGTCCTTTTGGAGTATCTGACCTGTGACTAACAGTCGACGTCAGGCGTCGTGATGGACGGGTGGATAATGTTTCTATAGTTTACCGTCTACATAAACATATAAGTGCTAGCTGCTACGCTTGCTCATCTTACATATTCGTAGCTACATTTTTCTTGGGACGTGCTACTCAGTTTGAACACACCATCATTATCCTACTTTTATCCCAATTACTTGGGGTCGATACAATATGTACTTTTCTTTCGTAGTACATATTGTAAACGTTATTGGCAATAGTTTTATGATCGGCCGCCTGCCAGACGTCAACCCTCCTTGGGAATGTAACTGTTCACCAAACGACATCAGATGTAGTAGGCCCAGGTCGTTATAAGGCTCTTAGTCGTCTTTTACGACTTCCACGAGCACAAAGTAAGGGTTGGTAGAGTATTCTTAGCCGCTACCACACAGTTTGAGCACACCAAATGTTTATAACGGTTTTGCTACTCCCTATTATTGCTTGTTTTAGTACACGACTTTCTGCCTCCTGTAACGAAACGCGTCTAAACTGACACATGTTAAAAATTTTAATCTTAATTCTCTACTAATTATCAATTATATTTAAAGTCTTAGGTTTTATTTCCAATATTATTCAATCGCAGACCATTTGAATAAGCGAAACAAATATGATTTTTAAATTACACACCAAAAAGAATTCTTCACTGTTACCATCATAATTTAGAAGGCAATAGACGATTTAAGTGATAACTATAGTAAGTATTCTAATAAGAACCGACACATTTACATTATAATTAGCAGTTTCTGAGGTGAAGGAACGTGTATTACATGAGAAAGAACTAACAATTTAATTTATCTCTATTATATTAGACGAGGATTATTCACGGTAAATCCTCCTATTAATATTGTAAAATGTAAAAGTTTGCAAGGATGGTTGGATGAATCTTTGTTGCTATTTCATGAAAAAAAATACGAAAGGGATTTTGATGAAACTTTACTCTACAGTAACATAGATTATATTAACACATAAGCTACCAATATATAAAGATTTTATGTAATTTGGTGAAAATATTATGATAAATATCAAATAAGGCGAAAAAATTGATGTCCTATGAGAATAGGGTCCGGGCGGGGTTTTATTTGTAGTCCGGGTTTAAAAATTTAAAGTCTTGTGTCGATCCGCGATCAACCGACAAACCGTCAAAACCTGTTGACATGTCCAGGTTCTGGACTCTAAAATCGGGGATTTTCATGCGTCTTGCTCTAGTTGCCAAATTTTAGAGATTACAACTCTATCTGAGAGCTATGTTGGCGTGAGCTGTCTAAACCAATGGAGTTACACAAAGATAATATATATATCTTGGGATTATTTCTCTTAAACATGTCTAAAAAAAGTCCGCGACAACATATACCTTTTTAAGTGAAAGCCAATCAAATTATGAATATTTAAATTAGATATTTTTTTTACAATATATATTTTAAAGTATTTAGCAAATTCTTTTCAAAATTGATAAATTTGTGGCTTTTAGTATTTAATTTAGATGAATTTTGTCTTTTACACGACATAATTTGACATGAATGACTAATATAGTCGGCGGCGTGCAGATCGGGAGTAGAGGGGCGATCTAGGAATATTGCATTGTTTCTTTATAGCTAATTCGTATATACTTTATCCCAATCCTTTAGTTTTTATTGGTTATTGCTACCGTCTACAGTGACAAATGAAACTGTTATATTAAGTAATCCTTTGCCATAATAGTATGTATACTAATAATAATAGTATACATATACCTAAAATTGTATGGAAGTGGAAGGATATAGGTACCGAGGGAGACAGAGACTATCCTACCTAGGCCAGATTGGTCATGTACTGAAGGAAGGTGGAGTCAAGAGTCTCCGAAACCGGCAAGCGTGTATGAAGAGAATTATGAATATTGAGTAAGCGAGTGAAGTATGCAAGGATAGAGTTCTCTGGCACTCTGTTCTCTCTGCCTACCCTGCAAGGGATATGGCGTGATGATATGATATGTAACATTATATAAACGAAAGTAACTTCTAACTGCCTAAGCTGTTTCATTGTCAAAAATTGTGAATATTGAATCGAGTCATTTTTATAGTCAGTATGCGATATCAAGTTCATATATTAACATAGGTATTATTAGGACACAACCGTTCAGATTATATTCGTCAATAACGGCAGCTCGGACCTGATAAACAGAGATAAATGTTGACTCATATATCATGAACATTGCTAATCTAACACATCGATGCTAAAAAGCATATTAAGTTGCCCAGAAAATTAAAATTGTATACTAGACTAGAAAAAAACCTTTTTTATTTTTTTTACTAAAATTTTATTACTTACGTTTTTGTGAATCTAGAGATGTCGTTTTTGGATATTATTCGAAAAACGACAATTACAGATTCACATTTTTTATTATTATTTATTTATTTCGTGGTGCGTCGATATATTGATCCATTTTTTTTTAATCTGTAGGTACACATCCCACACGAACTACTCGGATGACGGAAGATAACATGTGGCTCCAAAGCCTGCCGTATTATCTCATCACCATTGGTTGAGATACCTTTCATATATTGATCTAAAATCGAAAGCACAGTTAGTCACGAGCTGTGTTTACAACGAGACGAATATGCCGGTCGAGCGAGCTAGATGGTTTGGACGATCCATGACCAACAGCAGATATACTCGTCCAAAAACTGACAGATAAATGAATACATTCCTTATTGATATTATAAATGTAGGGGCGAGGGTTGTCAGGGTCACCGATGATAAGGATTGATTACCGGTACCTACATTGCATTTGAGAAGTACGTGTAAGTCAGGTTATGCAGTCGCATGCCGTCATCCGCTAACCTGGACTGATCGGACGGGGTGTGATAATACTATAGCCACTGCCCAAAAAAAGGGGTGAGGTTTGTCAAACTCATTCTTCTTGTAAATGAAATAAATTATTTGTCAATCCAAGAACTGGGCTATTATAAAAAGGCTTTATTGATTTTCTACGAAGATATTAAGGGGCCTCAAAGTATTGAATAAATAAATATTGTCGACCCCCAGTCCTATCCATATACAGCTGATTAATAGAGTAACACTCTTTAGTTTCACAGGCCAGCAGAATAATTTATGGTGAATCAATATTAGTTTTCTTTTCTTCTTTTTTTTTTTTTTTTCACTTTTTAGTAAAGGCAAGCAGGCCAAGAATTAAGACATTTATTAATTGATCCTGTGGCAATAGATTATAAAATAAGCAGCGTCAATTGTGCAGTCATAACCTTATGCATAACCTATACCAATCTGTGTGACCAGCATGGTATGGTAAGTCAATCTCCTTTTTATCGTGGAGGAAGTTTAAGCTGAACCTTATAAATGGTATAAACGGTGCACAGATATTAGAGTTGTCAGCACTGAGGTCTCGCGCATAATGTCTTAAGTTCGAACCCTACTCAGGACAATTCTTTTGATTCTGAATGTAATTTGTGTCTGGTAATTGTACATTTGTAAAATCCCCACAATTTTTTTTATCTTTAAAAAAAGTTACTAACTAAAGGTCGAAAAGAAAATTAAATTCTATATCCACATGTCTAGACAATGTGGAATATATCCATCCATCAGCTCACAAAGACACAAACGTCTCATAGTTGAAGATAGGCCTCGCGGAGATGATGCGATAATTACTGCACTTGGCAGGTGGCTTGACAATTACAATTGGTGTTAGGATATCTGAAGAAAACTCTGGTGCTTAGCCTTTTAGCTTTAAGACGGTTAATACAACTCCTACGGGCAAGTATGAAAAACACATTGTGTGAATTCACATGTTAACAATTAACTTCATGAATTGTGTTCGTGTGAGTCATGAACACAACTCATGAAGTTAATTCCTCGTCCCTTATACATGTAGGGATCATAACTAAGAGATTAATAAGCAGGTGAAATATAAGCAAGAGAAGTATACTTGAAATATAACCCTGTTCTAATCCGTCTGACCAACGTGGGGTAGTAGGTCAATTTGCCTTTTACTGGAGCTGAGATGAATGATAATGATGATGTCCGCAAAGTTAGGGCACAGCAGCTTTGGATAGTAGCTAGAATATATGGTATATTGGATCAATTGAATTCTCATTGTGCATGAAGCCAAGTGCATGAAGAATGTCCCTAACAGCCTAAAACCAAAAACGGACCGAGATGATGTTTCATTTGATTTTAAAATCATTATTAAACTATACAGTAGCGAACTAGCGGAAGTTAGGCCAACCATCAATTTAATAGACAAGGCGCTTTGAAGATCAATCGAATTATGCGGTTAACTGTGAAAAACTATTCAACTGTTTATAATTCTTGCGGTCTTTGAGATCGTTTTATTGATGTCGATTTGTTAAGAGGTTAAGATCCTCTCTATGTATTTATAGAGATAAATAAAGTAAGAACAAAAAACATTTTCATAAATATATTTTTACGGAATCTTAAGTTCACGTTTCGAACACTACAGCGTCCACGTCCATTTTATTTCAAATATACTCGCGAAATCATTAAATATAGCCTTTATTCCACCACAATCATGTTATGTCTCAATAGGATAAAATTGTGTAGTCATTTTTGGAAGTCAATTTGTGGAAGTCGCCTCTTTGGCGTAGGCCTTTCTCAGTTTCCTTCAGTTCGTTATTCCTAACTTTATCGTCTCCAGTTTGGTTCATATCTCTGTTTAAAGACATTTTTCTATATTTAGACTTATAACATAGCTCATGTTCAACATCCTCAATCGTAGTTCCGGAGACACGTCGACCTAGAGGATGCTGTGATAGTGGTGTATTGTTATTCAGGGTTATTACCGAGTCGGTTTATAGAGGGATATGGTTAAAAAATTTGGAAAATGAAATTTTGAGGATTTTAATTCGCAAAGCGCGTGACGTTTAACTTTAATCTAGACAACAAACGAAGATTTCGTTTAGTTAAAGCGTTAGTCTATTTGCCGTTTTGGCCATTATTTGTATGTATGTCTTTCAAGCATATAGAGCTTTCTGTTCTCTAGTTATTGAAAGTAAGCGAAACATCGACCGTGCGAAATGGTTCTAGGGAACAAATGATGCGCCTGCACATGTCACTCATGGACTGCCAATGGTAAGTGTAAAGTTATTGAGTGATATGGCATATTATATCTGTGTGTTCAAACAATCTGTAACACGCAGCTGTTGTCACAGCCAACAATTAATAAGATGACAAATAACTTCAGTGGATTGCTAATAAAAATAAAATATATATAGCAAACAGCTTCATATGTTGGCTAAAAATAGATATTTCTCATATTGTATACATAATTATATTTTTATAGCATATTATTACAATCTTAGGGTACATAAACGTCTTAATATCAATGCCATATGAATTCTGTAATGAACGAAAATCCCAGAGCGGCGAGACAGACTTTATTATCTGAAAGACTAAATATGGAGCTTCGATTATTGTTCATAATTAAGGGTGTAGATCGTGAAAATCACCGAAAAGAGTGTTACGATTTTTCATATTTAACCTATTTACATATGATTGATATCAATGATAATTTGTATATATTACAATCAAAGACCAATAAGTATGTTCATGCTTATATTAAACTCTTAAACCTAATAGTTGTTATATAATAAACGTCAACAAACGCACAAAATTGAGTAAAAATGCAAAAACATGACTTCGTATTTTTCAGATTTAACCCCATAAATCAACACAAATTGATAAAAAGAAACACTTTTTGAACACTGAAGAAACCAATAAGTATAGCTGTATACTTCTTTTTATACCTTTACAAACAAAGACTTCCTCTTTTAAAGCCCTAAAATCTAGATATATTTTAAGGTAAATTTTTCATACACAAATGTATGGGATAAAGCGTTCGTTTCATTTGTGCAATCTCGGCGGTCACTAACGGCAGTTCCTTTCTGTAAGTGAACGCGACACCACGCTTGTCGGCTGCAGACAGCAGAATTACGTATTGTGAATTTGTGTTTTTTGTAAAAAACTGTAAGTATAACATTTTTATAATTAATTTATTTTCAGTTAGTAGAAAGTATCGATATAATGAATGTCTGAAAGAAAACCATGATGGAACTAGATATAAATCGTAAAAAATACAATATCTACACTAATAGGTATTATAAAGAGGAAAGATTTGGATTTTTGTATGTAACGAATAAACTCAAAAGTACTGGACCGAATTCTTTTATCATTCGAAAGCTACATTATCACTGAGTAACATAGGCTATTTTTTTCGCAGGACTGATTGAATTTGAGTGTTATGCCAGGGAAAAGAAAGTTTTGTACGCATTATAAAAATATGAAAGCCAAAAGATCTCGGAATAAAATGTAAGTTCCTCCCTACTTATTTATTATCGCATTTGAACAGGGTACATTACAAAGCTAATACAATATGTCATATGATTTAGATCGCCCGATTCAGACATATACCTACAATAACATGTAAATATTGGTTTGTATTATCTATATCTATACTGATAAATAAAATTGAAGTATCTGTATGTAATATCAAAATAATAGGATTTTTTAAAAAAAAAGGCGATACGGAGTTCGCCGGGTCGGCTAGTATTGTCTAAATATCAAATTGTGGAAGTAGGTAGGTGACAGCGCAACTTTGTCGACATACCTATACCGCCAAACAGACGCGAGGCGCCTAGCGTCTGGCTTAGGGTTGTACAAAATAAATAAAAAGTGGATAATATTGATGAATAATATTTCCAGTATTGAAAATAAAGAAAACCTTGGGGCCGAGACTCTGAGCAACAATGCTACGCGCTGTATAGAGGTAAGTTGTTATACGTAATTCTTGTAGACTTGTTACATAAATAAACAAACTACTTAGTTAGTGATGGGCGAAGACAAAATCTCAATACCTACCTATAGATTTTTTCTTGCAATATTTATTATTTTCATCGAGAGACAAACACCTTAGTACCGAAATACTTCTCAATTACTTTCTCAAAAGAAAATTTACGTTCAAATAGGTGACGTCATAAAAAACAATACCTAATGCGTAAAGAAATTATAATTTCTATTCATCAGGAACCTAATATTGTATTAATTCTTTTGCATTTTTTTAAATTTATAATTATTTTTTATAAAAAAAAATCAAGCCATTATCTTTCTTTACAGGAACTAGTTATTGAAAACGACCAAGAGGGAAAGGTGGATGAAATGGAAGTTGGGCGTAGAGTTGTAGACGTTTCTTTTTTTTTAAAGCTCTTCAGGCCATAGGGGACCACGGTCCAATGGATTGTAAGTTAAGTTACCTCAGTATAATAGGTGAAGTAAAAGTTGGTCTGGACTCAAAACTCATCATGAAATGTAGTATGTGTAGTATGAAATTTACTGTGTGTTTGATTGAAAAGAAAGAAGATAGAATGGAAGTGAATCATCAAATTGTATCTGGTATCATATCATCTGGTGGGAGCTACTATCAGTTAAAAACATTAACTGCCGCAGTAGCCCTACCAATCATGTCACCTTCATTATACAATGAAATTAATAATACGGTTTGCGATTGGTGGGCAAAGACAGCAGCACATTCCATGGCAGAAGCTGTCAAGGAAGAAGTGTGTGAATCTTAGTGAAGATATCCTAAATGGTCCACAACACGTATTTGGTAATCACCACCAATATTGCAAGGAGTATTTCTGTAGACCTGATACTCGTCGAATAGAACCTGTTGGGTTGCTTCCAGCAATTGTTGGATGCGGATTAATGGACGCGGTACACATTTTAAGTAAAAGACTGTCATATCATTCTAGAAGTTTAATTCATAATTGTACAAGTAATATAGTTGAAAGTTTTAACGCAGTGATTGCCAAATTAGTAGGGGGTAAGCGTGTAAATTATTCTTCCCGTGGTTCTTATGCGGGCCGATGCGCAGCTGCTGTTGTGTCTTTTAATACAGGATCGATTCATAGTAAAACTCATGTAGTAATATTTAAATCTAGTCCTAATCCTTTGATCGCGAAAGTGGAAAATTGTAATCGTAGAATCCGTTTAATTGCTAAACCTAAATTAAGATTGAAAAAGAGCCACAGCGCTGTATCGAAAGACGCTCACTATGGACCAAACTGCGAAAAACCTGATCTGAGTCCAGAATTATATGAGAAAGCCAAGTCATCTTTTTTAGCCGATTTAAAGTTGTCTTGTGCTGAAAGAGAAGAGCTTGAAAGGTCGACCCATTTGCAAAGAAGTAGTTCTAAGTGGATGAGTACAAGAAGAAAATTACTAACCTCATCATCGTTCGGGGAAGTTTGTAAAAAACGAGAGAGCACAAGTTGTGCTGTTCTTGTTCGTAAAATCGTTTATGGTAGTAATATCTCCAGTTTGCCTGCTGTACGGTACGGTATCGAAAACGAAGAAACCGCAATTAAACAGTTAGAAATTCAAGAGAATATTAGTATACAAGGTTGCGGTTTGTTCGTCGACGATCAATATGAATTTCTTGGTACTACACCAGATGGCATTTATGCAAACGGTTTAATTGAAATTAAGTGCCCACATTCTTTAGCTGGCATGACTCTTGATGAAGCAATGGCCAAACATACCTTTTGGGTTAAGGACAAGGCTTCCAAGGGTTATGTCATAAATAAAAATCATAACTGGTATTTCCAAATTCAGGGACAGGTACATATTACTAAAAGAAACGTTTGCATGCTTGGCATCTGGTTTGGTGCTACTGTACCTATGAAAGTTTATATTATAGAAAAGGACGACAAATTTTGGGAGGAGAAAATGGAGATTAGTTAGGTTTTATTGCGATTGCCTACTTCCAGAATTAGTTGATCCTCGGCAGTCACGAAGCATGCCCATTCGTGACGCGCCCAGTATCATAGAGGCTATGAAAGAGAGGAAAGAAAGAGCTTTACGTGTTATGAAAGAGAAGAACGCCTATTGATTTTGAAAGATACAGGTAACTTAACTACCCAGCCAGTCGATTCACGTAAACACGCCAGTCCAAAAGTCGTTTTAACTTAGGAACTTAGAAATCGCCTTTTGGTTTTCTGTTTTAAACGCACTTACTTATCTAGTCTTGGATTGTCATAAATCTTCCAATAGCTCAATTACTATACAATTTCTGAGTTACCTGGTGTAAAGAATCATAAAAATTGGTTCAAAAATACAGCGAATTGAGAATTCTCCTTTTTTTAAGTCGGTTAAAAGGGCTAAATTTGCAAAAAACGAAGTGACGTCACTGCGCTACGGTTTTTATTACTTACGTGAATCGGGCAGCTGGTAACGTTTTCATTCTGATAGGTTTTGTGATAGCCATTGATTTTATCATCAAATTAGCAGAAATCAGAACTTGATCCGTAATCGAATGAAAAAACATTAGAATTTTGAACTCATATTTCGTTATTGTTTAATTACATACTTTTAATTAGTATATTAATAATTTACAAAAATTTACTAATTTTTGTACAACCCTAGCACGCTTTTAAGATAGCGAGTAATGGCGACTCATATTTGTTATTGTGTAGTAAATAAATCATTTTTATACTTGTGTTTCCTTTATTGACATTTTTTTTAAAACCCTAGGATTTTTTTTAGATATCGACGAGGTGATCGTAAACAAAAAGTAAGTATTTGAGTTTACGCAATAGGCACATTTCCTTGCGTAGAGATAAACACACTTCCTACTGAATTTGCAATTATTTTATTGAATGAATATTTTACGAATTAGAATAAATTTTGGTAGTGAAATTACAAATAAATACATAGTTGGAATTTTAGGTAAGTAGAATACAAAAATGTCAGTCCGGACCTGCTCTTGATTGTATATATATATTATAAACTAGTAACCCGCCCTCGCTATCTTCGCTATCTTCGGCAATATTCACTTAAATTACATACTATAAAAAGCATATTGATCTATAATAAATGCACAATTTATTTAAGGTACTTAATTGGATAAGGATTAATGCTGTATTGTATAAAATCACTTAGTAAATAATCATTTTTTAGTAGAGGATAAAAAATGGTTATGGTGGGTTATCCCTAAGAGATAGACATATGCCATCGTGGACTTTTTTGTTGAACTTTTTAAGATGGATAATACTGTAGTACATTATTTTGGTCTATCTCGTAGGGTTCAGCCAACGTTTGCAATAAAAGCGCAAAAAAACGTGCTTATTTACATCACATTAGAAACCTCTAAATTAATCAGCGTTTCTCTACTATATTATGCATGTATTATACATATAAACCTTCCTTAAGAATCATTCTATTTATTAAAAAAAACTGCATCAAAATCCGAGCATACATAGGGACAGACAGACGGCGGATAGCTACTTTGTTTTATACTATGTAATGTAATGATAGAAAAACATAAAAATTGTGTCTCAACTACTCTTATTAATCTATTAAAAAGAATCAACAGCTAGTTTCCAAAAATTCAACGTTATTGTTATGCTGTAAATATTCAAGTTCAATAACAATTTCTCAACGTGGAACGTTTGTTGCAAAACATTTTGAAAATTGCGCTCTCTAGGTCATTCATCCGCCCCGTCGGATGTTACATTAAACTTTGGCGCTGCGGTCGCTCGAAATCGAGATCTCAGGCCAACAATCTACACCCTTAACGTATTATTTTAATCACATTATCATTATTTTCCCGGCTATCGCACAAGCGATAAACTGATGGATCTTAGATCAATTAAAAAGTAAACTAGAAATATAAAGATGTTACTAAACTTCACTCATTAAGGGAGTAGGTGCGTTGAACTCTGAACTATGTAGACAATTCTGTTTAACATGCATGTGCGTCCCAGTATTAAAAGTACTAAAACTCGTTCAAACAAATGACCAGACGTGACCGAACAAAAGCTATGCATTGTGTCCAGAAAATTACTCGTGTAAAGCCTGAAGGCACGACAAATATGCAAAGTTGGTATTGCACAATACTTCTTAAAAAATAGATGAATAAAACGCAAATAATATTGACATGAATGATTATAACATTGGAACTGTTTTTTTTTTAATAGTGCTACAGTCTCAGACCTTAGTATTTGTGGGGGTAAATAGACGTATATATACATACAATGAAACGGATGAGCAATCGAACAATTACACTCGTTAGCGAGATGGGTTAGCTTTGTGCCGAGTTTACCTTCTGTTGCAGTAATATTATTTACTTACATTCCTTAGTAATCCTATAGTATAAACCCTACATCGCAAGGCCATATATAACTATTTGCCTATACTTAGAATTTATCATTCTATAGATGAACTGTACGTACTGTTAACTCAAGATGAAAGGGTTTTCGTTCCGAGAAACGATCCAGACTTACCAATGATCAGTAACGTTTTAATGACGACATTGATATTAAAATATACAAGTATAAGGAAGTCTTTAAAAGTATTCAATCTAAGTAAATATATCCAAAGAGTAGTAAAATATCCTATAAATTATTAAATGTGTGATGGCGGAATAAATATACAACTCACCATCCCCTTTCCTGCCCGTGGGTATAAAACTGTGATTCGTAGAAGCGACTAAATGATATACATACATACATATCATCACGCCATATCCCTTGCAGTGTAGGCAGAGAGAACAGAGTGCCAGAGAACTCTATCCTTCCATACTTCACTCGCTTCCTCATCATTCATAATTCTCTTCATACACGCTCGCCGGTTTCGGAGACTCTTGATTCCACCTTCCTTCAGTACGTGACCAATCTGGTCTAGGTAGGCGAGTCTCGGTCTCCACCAGTACCTACATCCTTCCACTTTCGCATTGTATATCTTCTTAACCAGACGTTCGTTCGGCATTCTTTCCACATGTCCGATCCATCGGAGCATTCCCTTTCGCATCTTTACGTCAATACTCTCTTTTATACCTACTCGCTCTCTTACGTCGTCGTTGCGAATAACTCCACAGATTTTCCGTAGAGATCGCATTTCGACCGCATTAATTTTACTTTCATGCTCTTGACTAAGTGATATAATATGCGGATAATATCTATGGAAGAGTAGGAAAGCTGGAAATAGAAAATTTTAGTAGTAGGACCACGCTGTTAAGAGTTTTCTGTCTACAGGAGCTGACCGGTCCGTCCGAGGTAGTAGCACACTCTCGCAGAAGATCGACGTCTGAGCGTGAAAACGTGCCGTTGTGTTTTGTTTGATAAGCGAGAGAGTCAGAAGCCCAACTGAGTGAGATTGGAGTTTTTGTATTGGTAGGCAGCGGTCTAGCTGGTATTGCAAAGGTCCATGGGCGGCAGTAGCACTTCACGGCCTAGTTATACCTTTAATATTGCAGGGGTCAATGAGCGACAACATTTACCATCGTTTGCCACCATAAGCAATAAAAAAAATAACTATAGGTACTAACTAACCCGTTTAGTAAGCGTGGATCTATATCAAATTTAATACATAATAGATCAATTTCCCCCTATTGTGGAGGCGACTCAGGCCCAGCAATGGGACTAGTGTTGCCCAAATTCAGTCTTGGTCTTGCAGTCTTGGTCTTGTTCTTGCGTTTTTGCAAGACCAAGACCAAGAACAAGACCGCGTATTTTTAGCAAGACCAAGACCAAGACTGACCGTGCAAGACTTGAGCAAGAACAAGACTAAGCCTGCAAGACTCTTGCGTCTTGCAGCTAGGACTTAGCGCTATTTCACGGAGTAGTTAGGTGTAACAGTTCGGTGTATAGGTACGCTTAGGAATTCTATGAGACGCAAAAAACTGTATCAAAGAATATGAAAAACTGGACCTATGCGCATTACGACTAATACCATAAACATACCTACATAGCGAATAAAAAAATATCCATTAAAATCAAACTGAGTGCATGCATAGTTATGTTTTAACCATCGGCACTTTGATAATGCGGCATCAAAGGTTTTGTACTTACTTCTCAAAGAAATTTGCCGCTTTTCGGAAGTACATGGTTATGATACACGCGCCGGCGGCTTCTTTTGAAATCATATACAACAATCGTTGCCGCCGCGCCGAAATCACAACATTTGACACTATTTGATTGCCGCCACAGGGCGTAGGTATACTCATGCAAAATCATTTCGAATTTTAAGAGTACCTACAGGTGTTCCAAAGAATAAATAAGTTTCAGAGTGCTTAGAATGAAAATGAATACATTATACTGATCACGCAAGTAGTATTATGATAGGAAAAAATGTTAAGGATAGGTAGTAGATGTCATAATAATTTATTCTAGTAAGTATATATTATAATATTGATTATATGGTTTTAAACTAATTACTTAGGTACTATTATTGTACATTTAGTCATTATATTTCTTAAGTTTTTACAAGAAAAAATAGCAAAAAAGTGTTCAAATATCACCCGTTTGATAAATATTGTAGCCACTTTTAAATATACTTGAAACGTGTAAAAAAATTCTACAAAACTAATAAAAGAATATAAAAAGCGTAGGTACTTACCTACTAATAAAATAAAAAGCCTGCGATAAGAGTTTTGTATTGCTTACCAGCCCGAATATCTCTGAGAGAGATGATGAGAGTAAGTATTTACTAGCAGTGCCCGCGACTTCGTCCACGAGGAATAGTAACTTTGGAGGTATAGTGACGTTCAGGATTTATTTATTTATTTTAAAACTTCTGTCATCAAACATACAAACAAACTCTTCAGCTTTATAATATTAGTATAGATAAGTATAGATGTACGCCAAAACATTCACTTATATGTAAAGAATAGTGATTGGCACTAATTCTTTACATATATTTTATTCACGCGTCGCGTCTGTACAAGTAGGTAATAATCTGTGTTTGTACGCCGCACGCGGCATCGTTTGATTTGCGGCGGCATCCTTTTAATAGAGCCGGTACGTGGCGAGGCGGCGCGGTAGAAAGCAAGGAAACGTACTATAAATAAAGGAATTATTTTAATTCCAGTCATTTCCAATTGAGCTGTGCTTCGAGTCTAACTTAATAATTGTTTTTACTAATTCTTGTTGTTTTCTAAAAACGTATCACGTGTACAATTTAATATGAGTGACGAAGATTCAAATTATTCTAGTCCGAGTAACGAGAGTTTGAGTCACAGATCTAAAAGACCCAAAAGCAAATTTGAGGAGTTTTTCGAAATAATTCATGCATCCCAAACTGCCTTGTGTAAATTGTGCCAACATAAAAAGATTGAAATAAAAATGAAAAACAGAAACACTTCAGGCTTAAGGAAACATCTAATATCTTTCCACAAAAAGGAATCACAAATATTTCTTCCTGTTAAACCAAAATTAAGTGGAGATATCACAAGCTTTTTAGTAACCGCTGGAAGAAGTGGACAGGTAAGAATATTTTTTTAACAATGGTCGAAGTTGTCGCTACGGGAATTTTAACTCCGCGTAGCTATTCATGCGATACTTTCAAAAACGCCATTAACTTACGTAAGTATTTTTGAGTTAGTGGTGTTTTCATCTAGGGGTGCGACATATTAAGTATGTAATTATCGTCTTAAATATTTTTTATAAACACCCATATTTTCATTTGTTTTCATAATCGGCCAGTAACAACTAAGTACTTTATTTTGGTAATATAACAAATGTCAATTTAACGATTTTCTCGATTTAACAACAACAAACCTCCTCCTCCTAAACGCTCAAACCTAGTATGTTTTAAATAATAACACAAGATTTATTGTTTTATTTCAGTCGGAAAACAGCAGTGACAACATCACGACAGCTACAGTTGATTGGGTGGTGAAAAAATATCTTCCCTTCTCATTTTTCGATGACGAAGCTACACAAGTATATTTTCGACGTATTTGCCCTAATATGGTGTTTCCTAAAAGGTCTACACTTAGAAGGAAAGTCAAAGAGCGATTTGAAGAGCTCCAATTGAATCTCAAGGAACGACTTCAACAATTATCATCTAAAATGTCGTTTACTATTGATGGGTGGACGTCAATTGCTGGTAGGAGTTACTACGGGGTTACTATGCATTATATAGACAACGAATGGAAGTATCGATCTGTAGTTCTTGATTTTATACCATCACGCGGTCGACATACTGGGGAAGATATTGCAACGATTTTCCATGAATGTTTATTGGAATATGACATAATTGATAAAATACAAGGTATCACGGTCGACAACGCAACTGCAAATACCAAATTTATGTATGAACTGGGCAAACAGCTGCCGCCACACTTTGATTCAGACAATCAACATTTCCGGTGCTTTGCTCACATTTTAAACCTTGGTGTACAAGATTTATTAAAGACCTTAGCATTACACTATGAGTCTGACACTAACGCGCAAGATCAGCAGTATGAAGACTATGCAGACGAAACTGAGGATGAGGAAGATGAAGAATATGCACCAAATATTGCTGACTCGCGTACATCTGTAACAAAGTTACGCAGTATTTCCAGTAAAATAAAAAGAAGTGAGATAGTGAAGAAGAAGTTTCAGTCTGCTTGTGAAGCAGCTGGCGTGCCATCAAATCTAAATGCCATTCTTGACTGTCCAACGAGATGGAATTCCACACATGATATGATTGGATTTGGTTTAAAAGTGAGAGCGGGCATTAACATATTGTGCAGTTCTGTCACCGAATTGAATGATTTTCAAATCACAGCTAGTGAATGGCAGGTACTCGAAAAATTACATAAATTTCTAATAAACTTTAAACTTTTAAGTACAAAACTTGGTGGAGACAAATATGTTACATTACCGCTAGTCATTGTATCATTCAATCTCTTGCTAGATAAAATTAAATCCATGGTAAAACAGTTAGATGAGAAACCTAATCGATCTGAAGTGGATGAAAGGCTCATTCTAGCTTTCCAAGCAGCTCGAGACAAAATGCTTAAACATTATAAGAAGAGCAACTGGATTTATTGTACTTCTTTAATTTTAGACCCAAGGCATAAGGCTCAGACTTTTGACCTGACAATGTGGGGGAAGCAACTTAAAACAGAAAGTCTGCGCAAGTTCAATGAACCTTATGAAGAATATAAAAGTCTACACTCACTGAACAAATCTCTGGAATTACCAAAAAAAGAAAATAAAGTATGTGATGAAGATGAAGACGTAATAGACTTTGATAAACTCTATGAATGTCCCTCGACGTCATCTGGATCTTGTCTTCAAGGCTTAGTGATAGACGAGTTGGAGGAGTACCTGAGAAAACCAAGAACTGTCAGCTCGAAAGACATTTTAGATTGGTGGAGGACGCATGAGACAGAGTATCCGACTTTATCGAAGATGGCCCGTGATTTTCTCTCAATACCTGCAACTTCAGTACCTGCTGAGAGATTATTTTCTAAAGCATCATTAGTAATTAGAAAACATAGAAATAGGTTAAGTGATGAGTCAGCCAGATGGTTACTTTGTATTAATTCTTGGTCAAAAGAATTGATATAAAGTAACATAACCTAATGATAAAGCTGTTGTGTACTGTTATGTTTGATTTGTGTTGTATTTTATTTTTTATTGAAATAAATGATAAATCGTAAAACTCTTTTATTAAATTTCATATAAGTTGAGGGTTCAATCTCTTTCTAGACAGATATTGTTCTTTAAAATACAGTCAAGTTATTGTAATTAATTTGTTTTTTACATGTTTTAGCAAATGTAAGCTTATAAATCATAAATGTTTATTAAGAAACAGTTACTTCCATGGAAAACGACATATAGGTCAGTTGATTTTTCGAATTTCTTATCAAATCCTCAGTTATTTATTAATCTGCTTGATCTTTACTATGGCTATGTTAATTCAAGCTCACAATGTTTCAATTCTAATACGTTTTTCTAAGATTTAAAGTAAACTTTAATAAATAGTAATAGACTAATAGGTAATTGCAAGACTTGCAAGACTCTTGCTGCAAGACCAAGACCAAGACCAAGACTGGGAGCGCAAGACCAAGACCAAGACCAAGACCAGGTGTATTGGCGCAAGACCAAGACCAAGACTGGCTAAGTCTCGTCTTGTTCTTGCATTTGGGCAACACTAAATGGGACGTATTTAGGCTGAGATGATATTAAAAATCACCATAATGCAACAGATTTGTCAACTTATTATTGTCAATAAGGTGTCAATAAGAATACAAAGCTGCTTACAGAGAGTCAATAAAGAAGCAATAATGTTGTTAATTTTTTATTCTGATTATTTTTATTTCCTTGATTTTATAGTAAACAAATTCTGTCGATATTAAAATTAAATTAAGATGACGTAAGATTTTTGTATAAGGTCCAAGAACGTTGCCTTGCGGCATGCTATTTCTAACTAGGTCTAATGAGACAATTTAAAACAAATTGCTTAATGTACAAAATGTACATAGATTGGTTAGTTTGCATGATTGAGCACAATTAACGCTGCCATCGAAAAACCTTAGTCATGACCTTAATTTTATATTATTTTACTATTTGTGAACACTTGATCAACAGTATAGTTAGTCAAAAGCTTAAGCTGATTCCACTGCGACAACTTTTCATTAATTACTAAATACAAGCTATATAGGATCTATCACTCCCTTATTTATTACAACTTCCTTGCACAAGCAATCTATTTCCAGCACCCTTCACAAAATATATATAACAAATGAACGCAAATTACATTCTGAGTTAGAATATCAAATTGTGGCTTGCAGTTGAATAATGCGTTGGAATCGATCCCGCGACTACTACGTTGCGTTAACCACTACGCAAACTGTATAGTCAACATTGGAGGGCAAGTAAATTGGTATTTCATTCTGTCTAGACGGATTTGAATTCAAAACAAGTTTACATCGTCCACCGAAAACAAAGAGCAATCGTAGGATTACTATTATTATTGGATTTTAAGATTACTATGATTATTATTATTATTATTGGATTATATATTTGCACCTATGCCATATATGCAATTGCATCGTTCGAGACGGTTTAAGATGTAGATCCACCACGAAAAAATTTTAGTGAGAAATTTATAGATAAAAATCTTTTCCAACATAGAAACCATTTACAATTTCTTAGTTTATAAAATAAAATAGTTTTTACATATTATATCGTATTTATATGTAATTTATACGTTGCTGACACTTCGAATACTTTTCAGATAAAAAAAGTTATACTTCATAATAATATTCTTCGTTATATTCACGCGTAAACATTATAATTTAGTTTGATGCAGGCAGCATTGTAACTTAGTTTCTTCATAAACATGTACTTAAAATAATCTATCCAATAAATGAATGATAACGGAAGTTAGTAAACATATAAGAATTATTTAAAAACAGGCATCAATTTTATTATTTGGGTACTCATCCCGTTTTTAATTTGGTAAATTTAATAAATTGAAAAATTTCATTGTAAACCTGCTCTTCAACTCCTTTAAAGGACTAGTGCACTCTGTGTAGGGGAGGATATAAGCCCACTAAATTGTCTACTTTATAATCACTTGATAGATATAACTATTTTTAGAATACGTGTAAATGTTTAGATCAATTTCTCGATTTATATGGGTTCAGCACGGCATTTCAAAGTCCTGTAACAGAAATGGGGGAAGCAAAACATGCTGTACAGTTTTATGGCTATGTTTTACGACCAGCCGTCCGCCTGATGTCGACCTTATATGGGAAAGCAATCGTTGACCACTTGGCACTAGCTGTAATTACAATAGACCAACGTCTTCACCTAACATTTAGTTGGTGTTTACGACATGCACCAAAAAAAAGTTTAGTGGTATTCATGGCTGCTACCAAGACATAGAATAGATACGTATACAGGTGTCAATATAGTATTAAAGAAGATATTGTCTAGTTAAGCGTATAGACAGGGTATCTTTTTCTAGGTGTATGGGCCATAAATGGATGTTAACGAATCGGTAGCACTGGTGGCGATAGGGAGGGAACACGATGGGTTATGTGACCACATGCCGCCCTTCCGTTACACACGTCGTTACCGACGGGGTATTTCCAAACCAGAGTCTGCTAAAACAGGGGCATATCAGGGTATCTTTCTCTTACTTTAGTAAATGCGAAACTACTATAATTATTCTTTTTTTGTCTCCGAAAACAGTTTGGATAGGGAATCTGGATAGGGAATCAGAATAGAGGCCAAGTACGTCTACATAACTATATTAGAAAAAAAAAAGTAATTTCATAATATGTACTAGTAAATGCCTACTGAAAATATGAATTAATCTTTCATTGGTTAAACGATGGTAAATATTTGAACGATTAAAAACAAAACCCGACTCAATAAGCTTAAACATGTTAGCTAATTAAAAAAAAAAATATCAACAAAGAAAATTCTTGAAATCAGTAAGTAGCGTTTATCACGCAACGCTATGGAAAATTAAAATACGAAAGCCAGCTGGTCGCACCGAGTATTTTTTTGTACGAAATTTAATAACTCTTACATCATTTCTGTGAACTGATGAAACGTTTTACTGAAAATGATTTACAACCCACCGCAAGTTTTACATAAGACACAGAGTTTAACGCATGCGTAAATCAATCTTTATGACCCTTTGTATGGGAAGTAGGGGAGGATCCCCTATTCCATGGCAAGAATAGATTGCTTGGAGTTACAGCACGAAGAGCTCCCATGGAGCAATTCAAAGGAATAATAACTGTAGTACTAACATATGAAGGTGTTATTCCTAATGAAGTTTAATGGCGGAAACTGTCTTGCGTATAGAAAATGAAATGTACCGGACGTTGACGCCCGTTATTGTTGCTAACTGTACTTGTGCTTTCGTTTTGAATATTTACATGTTAATTAAAAAAGAAACTTGGTACGGTACAGTTACGGAAATGTACCGCGATATGGTTTTGTTTACCGTAAAGGGACTGTTATGTTGATAATTAAATAATTGCATAGAAAATATGTTAAAATATTAAACACTGATATTCTAGACTTAAGTCGTAACGGATTAAAAATAGTTTATCCATCATATAGTCTTAGCTTATTGACCGCCACTGTTGGATATTAGCCTTCATCATCATCTCAGCTTGTATATGTCCCACTGTTGAGCTCGAGCCTCCTCCATAATGGGAGGGAAATTGACCTACTATACCACGCTGGTCAGATGTATTAGTATTAGTATTGGATTTTGTTTGCAGTTTTCCTTCTCTTGCATAGATGTTATATGCATTTTATATGCCTTAGTCATCTCGTACGATCATCCACGGGTAAGATATGGGGTGGTGAATTTTATTCTTACTCCGTCACCACACGGTAAAAAGCCTTCTTAGATGCCGATAACACTATAGTCGTCCTACTTGCTATATGGTTTGGCGATTGCAGTTGATAATATGAATTTCTCAGGAAAATGCAGTAGTTTATTTTCTTACTGATCCCTTAGCCGGTTTTTACAACTTCCATATACAATTAAGGGGCTTCTATCAAAACTTATTGTTAAGTCACTAAACAGGAAAGGATTAGTAACTTCTTACCAGTTGTCAAGTGCCAGATCCCTGTACAGAATGCAAGTGCATATAAACTGTGACTATGATTTCTCTTACAATGGCTAATAAAAGAGATCAGACTTGGATCAAAAAACACATAACTAATGTGATGTCCTCTTCAGTCAAGGTCTGGGGTAGATAAAAACCTCTGTAATAACGATGACTAAGTTGTATGTGGAACGGTAATCCACCGTGACCATGAATGCTGATGTGTTCGATAAGTCGCAAACGTAAAAATAAAAAATACAGACGCGACAAAATTCATGAAAATGATTTCAATTCAGATGGTGTTGGTTGATATTATTAATAATATCACAGGACGATGTGGGTGTTCGGATAAAAATAATAATATTAGATACTTAATATATAATCGTGAGCAAGAGAGCCGTCAGCGTATCTTTCTGGATGTGTTTGGAGTTTTCATTGGTAGCCAGCACCCTAACTGTACCCCTAGTATTGCAGGGGTTCATGGGTGACATAAGACATATCATTAACACTTAACATCAGGTGTATTGCTTGCTTGTTTGCTACCATAAGTAATAAAAAATAAAACATGAAATTAAGCTATTGTTATTGTTTTATCGCGTTAGTATTAAAATGTAAAATACACATGCGATAAAAACCGCAAGTATAATAATTTATTATTTAATTAAAAAAATCAAAAAACCCGACTGCGTAAAAAGTCACCAAAACTACGTACATAATAAAAAAACTGAAAAGAAAAAAACAAGCACTTAGATGTCCGGTGGTCTAGAATTCCATAATATATTATTTAATAAATACTATTGCAGAAAATGAAATATATTTTAATAATAGAACATGACAACTGAACAGTCGGGATCCATTGAAAAATTTGATTTGCTGTCGAATAAAGGATCCCGACTGTTCAGTTGTCATGTTCTATTATTAAAATATATTTCATTTTCTGCAATAGTATTTATTCAATAATATATTATGGAATTCTAGACCACCGGACATCTAAGTGATTCTTTTTCTTTTCAGTTTTTTTATTATGTACGTAGTTTTGGTGACTTTTTACGCAGTCGGGTTTTTTGATTTTTTTAATCATTTTTTTATTTTACACTTTTTAGTTATAAATACCTAGTTAACTATAGTTATCTTATTTATTAATAAGTAGATAAGTACCTAACTATATATAGTTTTTCGACTGAAGTTGAGTACTAAATCGTTAGAAATTGGAGAAGGGCGACCGCGTCAGACATTAGATACTTTAGGTAGGACTACCTATGGTATATTGGACAATATACCTACTAGATACTTCAGTATATGTCCATCCACATCCAGTTATATGAATTTTTCGTCTTTTCATCGTAAATTAATACTGTCTAAAAAACCTATATGTGAAAAGGTTGTTACGAAAATTTAAATCGATATAGATCCTAAACGGCCAGTCAAATCGAAAAATATTGAGAGAAAACTAAAAATGATTTTTAAATAGCTATTTAACGATACCCCACTCGATATAGTTTGTCGACTTTAATTTTTTTAATTTTCACAATATGGCGTCCAGTAGTCGCCATATTGAATTTTCAATAACGTCATATCATTAGTGACACTCGCCGGATTAAGAGAAATCGATTGACGTGCGAATCATAAAAATCGGCCCAGGCGTTTGGTATATATAGTGCTTCAAAGGAACATACAAACATACATACATACATAGACTGTTAAACACAATACCACTCCTTTGCAGTCGGAAAAAATAGTTAAATTCGTCCGTAAAAACATGTTTAATAATTTAAAACTATTTTTACGGGTTTTATCGCATTTCTATTAAAATGTAAATAAGAACGCGATAAAATAAAATAAAAACAGTAATTCAAATTCATTTATTATGTATAAACCCTGCGAGGGCACTTACATATTGTCAGTATTAACATTTTGATTTAATCTAATAAACTACCACCGGATCGGAACTAGACCACTACTGAGAAGTTACGGCAAGAAACTCAGCGGGTTTGTCTATTATTGTTATTTCTTTTCATTTTTTTAAATTTTTTTTTTATAATATAAAATAATATAAATAATAAATATATTACTTATTGTATATATTTACACATCTGTTTTTCCCATGTGGTGGCGGAGTAAGAATACAAATCACTACCCCCTATCTTACCCGTGGGTAATCGTAAGAGACAACTAAGGGATACAAAAGGCATATAATATCTATGCAAGAGAAGGAAAACTCAATACAAAACCCTATACCAACACGTCTGACCATCGTGGTATAATAGGTTAATATCCCTCCCATTGCGGAGGAGGCTCGAGTCCAACAGTGGGACATATAAAAGCTGAAATGATAAACGCATATGTAATATATTATTACAAATGTGTAAATACTCGCGTTAACCTTAGATTCTTTTTTATATTTTAACTAATAAACTATTCTTACTATTTTACATACATACATATCATCACGCCATATCCCTTGCAGGGTAGGCAGAGAGAACAGAGTGCCAGAGAACTCTATCTTTGCATACTTCACTCGCTTCCTCAATATTCATAATTCTCTTCATACACGCTGGCCGGTTTCGGAGACTCTTGACTCCACCTTCCTTCAGTATATGACCGATCTGTTCTAGGTAGGTTAGTCTCGGTATCCCCCGGTACCTACATCCTTCCACTTTCGCATTGTATATCTTCTTAACCAGACGTTCGTTCGGCATTCTTTCCACATGTCCGAACCATCGGAGCATTTCCTTTCGCATCTTTACACCAAAACTCTCTTTCATACCTACTCGCTCTCTTACGTCGTCGTTACGAATGCGGTCGGTCAGCCTAACTCCACAGATTTTCCGCAGAGATCGCATTTCGACCGCATTAATTTTACTTTCATACTCTTTTCTGCATACCCAACTCTCGCTTCCATACAGTAATGTTGGGACAAGCACTGCGTTATGTATTGCTACACGTGCCTTCTGGCTGAGGTGGTGGCTGCCGAGAAGTTGCCCCAACGCTCCGTTCACTCTATTTCCCGCATTCACTCTTCGCTCTATATCAGTGGTGTACCTTCCATCTCGGCTAAATCCACATCCAACATATAAAAATTCATCCACTTGCTCTAGTACATCATTACCTATTGTTACTCTTACATCTGTTTTGGAGATGTACTGGCTTCATCTCTTTCAAAGACCATTATTTTGGTTTTGCTCACATTCACGCGTAGACCCCTTTTCTTACAATCTTCAGTCATTGTGTCGACTAGGGTCTGCAGGTCAGTCGCTGACTATGCCAGCAGGACTGCATCATCTGCATAAAGCAGAGCAGTGACCACTGAGTCGCCCATCTGGACTCCCACATTCATATCGTTCAACCTTTGGAGACATTTATCCAGATATATGATAAACAGTCTGGCTGACAGAACGCACCCCTGCTTAACGCCGGTATTGACGTAGAACCAAGGCGACATTCCATCATCCAGCCGCACACAGGCTCTACAGCCCATGTAACTGGGCTGCACAGCCTGTAGCAGTTTACCGTTAATACCATACTCCGGTAAATGTCCCAAAGTTCCTTTCCTACAACCGTGTCAAATGCTCTCTCCAGATCCACAAAACTGCAGAAAACCCTCTGGCCTAGAGCCAGATGCTTCTCCACAATGTTGCGCAGAGAGAACACTTGATACATGCATCCCCTTCCACTCTTGAAACCTCCTTGTGTCTCACACAGTAAACCATCGGACACCATCCTCATTCTCCTTTCAATAATTTTACAATACACTTTTGCTGCCAAACTGGTCAAGCTTATGACTCTGTAATTTGCGCAGTCATAACGTGAACCCTGGTTTTTAAACAAAGGCACGATGACTGCGCTATTCCAGTCCCCGGGAACCCTTCCCGAAGTCCAACATAAATTGAGGAGCAACAGGAACGCCTCCCAGACACAGTAGCCACCAAGCTTGATCATCTCGGCAGACACCATATCAATGCCAGCTGCCTTACCATTTTTCAAACTTCTTATCGCCCATTCAACTTCATCCGTACTGATGTCATCGGAGGACGTCGTTGTCGGATGTTGATCTACTAAACCACATGCGACACCGGCGCCAACCGTAGAATACGCATACATATCGCCAAAATATTCACTCCATCGGCTTAACACGTCTTGTGTTTGTGTAAGAATGTCTCCACCTTTAGACCTTATTTTATTCATTCTGAAAGCTGACCAACCACACCGAGACTTCTTCACCTCCCTCCAAAAGAGTTTGGTGTTACCCTCGAAGTTTTTAGTCAGCCTATCTTCTGCACTCATACTTGCTCTATCACGTTTCTCTTTCACTAAGGCCTTGGTGTCATTCTGACATTGCCGATATATTTCTTTCTTCTGTTCAGTCATACTGTCATTCAGATTCAAAGAAGAGACATAGTCCAGCCACGCTTTCTTCTTTTGCTCTACGGAAGCTGCCACTTCCGCATCCCACCATGCATCACCATTTGTGTTTCTATGTTTCTTTGAACTGCCACATACTTCTTTCGCTGTATCTACCATACTCTCTTTCAATACTCTCCAGCATTCTTCAATGTCCGATTGCGGCTGGCTTGCCATCGTCAGCCGTTCTCGGACTTACTATTTTATGTAATAAATTTTCCGTGTGGTGACGGAGTGAGAATACAATACACCAGCCCCTATCTAACCCATGGGTGATCGTAAAAGACGAGTAAGGGATTAAATATGTATATAATATCTATGCAAGAAAAGAAAAACTCAAAATAACCCTATATCAACACGTCTGACCAGCGTGGTGTACTAGGTCAATTATCCTCCTAGTGTGAAGAAGGCTTAACTCTAGCAGTGGGACATATATGAGCTGAGATGAATAAATTATTTGGATGCTCAAGTTATTGTGGTATTGAAATACACTCATTTGCAAAAAAAACGGGCACCTAAGCAATGAACCATTTCAAATGTTAATATTTCTTTGTTTGATAATTATAGGTAGTTTTATCCACACAATTTGGTAAATTAATAAGAAAATAATCGTTTTCATCAGTATTTCATAAAATTTAGATACAATTTATGGGAAATAATGCTAAACCTCGCTAGTAGTGTATATTCGCTAGTAGTGCATATGCTCATGAAGTAAAAATAAAAAAGTTTTTTTGTTTGTTTTTCTTTAATAAAGTAAAAGCAGATAAATGTTTAGTATCGAGTGTGACCCCCTCTAGCTAAAATCACAGCTTGAATTCGTCTGGGCATGCTAGCGAGTATATCCCGGATACTTGCTTGCGGAATACGTTCCCACTCCGCAGTAATCACATTCTTCAGCTCTCTGATGGTCTGCGGAGCCGGGTGTACTGATCTCACACGCCGTTTCAGAACGTCCCAGACATGCTCTATGGGATTGAGGTCGGGACTTCGAGCTGGCCAATCCAAACGACGAATGCCGACCTCTTGCACATACGCATTAACATCGCGGGATCGGTGGGCGCGAGCATTGTCGTCCATAAAAATCGAGTCTTCACCTAGAGCGGCCAATGCGGGTTGTGCATGAGAAATTAGAACTTCCGTTATGTATCGATGCCCAGTCAGTGAGCCGTTTTCAATGAAGACTAACTCTGTACGATCCATTGCATTTATTCCTGCCCAAAACATAACAGAGCCCCCACCATAAGGTGTGATTTCTTCGAAACATGCCTCTGCAAAGCGTTCTCCTTGTCTTCTTAGCACTCGCCGACGTCGATCTTCACCGAACAGAGATATCCTGGCTTCATCAGAGAACAAAACCCTATTCCAATCGTCTTGAGTCCATGATTCACAATTTCTAGCGAACCTAAGCCTGTGAACTCTGTGCTCACGGAGTAATTTGGGGCCGCGGGCCGGGCGGTGACTGCGTATATTGGCAGCGAGAAGCCTCCTCCTGACCGTCCATAGACTAATATGCACATTTCTTACTTCTTGGAGGTTGTTCTTAAGATCCACATACGAAGATTTGCGATTTCTCAATGCGCGACTCACAAGAAAACGATCATCCCGTGGTTGGGTACATGGTTTTCTTCCAGAACCAGGCCTTCTCTCGAGGGAACCAGTCTCCTGATATCGCTGCCAGGTCCTTTGGACTGTCGAGCGACTAACATTTAGCCTCCTAGCCACGAAACATTGGCTGCAACCCTCTTCAAGCAGCGCGATAATTTTGGTAGCTTTTACCACTTTATCTACCATTTTTGATACAGCCAAACAGCATTAAATAAAGCTTTGACAGTCAAGGATATGAAATTAATCGATAAAAATTGAATAAAAGTTATGAAAGTCGATGTTAACTTCTGGAACTTCGCGCCAAAAATGTAGGATAAAAAGGGGTTTTCTGTAAAAATGAACATCAAATGAAAAATTGAATTTAGAACGTACTTTTTTAAATACCACAGCATTTTTAAAACCGGCCAGTAACGTGTACAAACGATTGAAACCTTTTTGGTATTGTATCTTTTTAAATATGAATGAAAATCAAAACCGCCCGTTTTTTTTGCAAATGAGTTTATATCTATTATGTATTCAATGTTGTAATAAGTATTAATAACTTAAAACACGTAATAAAAACGATTAAGAATACTGACCTAGACCAATACCAAATAGTACTGGTAGTTTAACGATTATAACCCCAAGGTGAAGTGACGTCACATAGGCATGCAGGCGGTCATAGTAATTAACCAAAATGTATACATTCACTAATCTTACATACATATCATCACGCCATATCCCTTGCAGGGTAGGCAGAGAGAACAGAGTGCCAGAGAACTCTATCCTTGCATACTTCACTCGCTTCCTCAACATTCATAATTCTCTTCATACACGCTCGCCGGTTTCGGAGACTCTTGACTTCACATTCCTTTATATGTAGTATACTAATCTTAAATTACTTTTAACAAAATATTTTATAATTATCGCAGCTTTAGTGGTAGAACCACGCTGTTGACAGTATTCTATCTACAATCTCGGGTCGGTCCGTCCGGGGTAGTACCGGGGTTCTGCGGGAATGTTTCTCGCAGAAGATCGACGTCTGAGTAATGACCATGTGCTATTGCGCTTCGTTCGGTGAGCGAAAGAGCCGGAAGCCTACCTGGGTAGGTTTTGGGTTTTTTATTGATAGGCAGCGGCCTAGCTATGCCCTTGGTATTGTAAAGGTCCATGGGCGGTAGTAACACTTACCATCGGGTGTGCCGGTTGCTCGTTTGCCATCATAAGCAATAAAAAAAAGCTCATATAGTGCTCATTCCTGAGCTGGAGCTTCCTCCACATATTAGATCTTAGTTGTGAGATACCTACTGACGGGATAAAAGATGATAAGTTGTATGATGATAAGTTTTACTCTTACTCCGTTAATATACGAAAAGTATATTCAAATTCAAAATATTTCAATATCTGTACCTAAATCAAAGACTGGTAACGGCGACGAATACTACCAACCCTTTCTTCGCTCGTGGATGTCGTAAAAGACGACTAAGAGCTTCATCGATCTGGGCCAACTCCACCGGAGACCGTCAGGTTAACAATTACATTCCCAAGGAAGGTTGATGGCAGGCAGGCGGCCGGTCATAAAACTATTGCCAGTAACTTTTGCAATATTTATGATGGAAGCAGAGTACATATTGCGTCGACCCAAGTAATTGGGATAAAAGCAGGAGAATGTTGAATCATCAACATCATCATCACAGCCCGTATATGTCCCACTGTTAGGCTCGGGCCTCCTCCATAATGGGAGGGAAGTTAACCTACTATACCGCCTTGGTCAGACGTGTTGGTACAGAGTTTTGTTTAGAGTTTTCCTTCTCTTGCAAAGATGTTATATGCGTTTTATATCCCTTAGTCGTCTCGTACGATCACCCACAGGTAAGATATGGGGTGGTGAATTGTATTCTTACTCCGTCACCACACGGATAATGAATGAATGTTGAATGATGATCTGTAAATCAAAGATTAGAGTTATTTGCGTTTTAGTTAGACAAGTAAAAGTTAGTTTATAAAGATCTAAAAAAGTTTAGGTATATCAAGCGGTTTGTATACATTACATATGAAGGACAATTCGTATACGAATCAAACTCATTCTCTCTTGGCACGGTAAGACGGTATTTTAACCAATAAGCGTGTGTGTGCAGTCATCCTTACTATCTACTTGTTAATATGAAAACAAGAAAACATTACGTATTATAAAAAAACAGGAATTACATTACACAAGAAGTACATACAATATTTAGAACGAAGATAGAAAGTTATTATTGCGTCATATCATGTGAAAATGTCAATAGATTTGACGAATACGGTGTCACATAAGATATTACGAAGTTCAAATGATTGTTCTTGGACTTTACTAGCTTTCCGCTCGCGGCTTTCCTTGGGTGATTTGTTGATAAAATTGAGATTGCTCACTATTTCATTAGTTTCTATTTTGTTTTCGCAGTGCTCTATTGGAACGAAGTTCCTTATCGCGCGTTGTGAAAGGGGGCTAGACGGAAAAAATTCTTACGAAAAGTTGTCACGACACTTTTTGCTATAGTAAGCTATTGTAAGCTGTGCGGCGTCGCTCGTCGGCTCTCTTATAGAAAGCAAGCCAGATAAATGAAAATTCTATTTCGCATTGAACAGTGTGGTGTCGCGACGATTTTTTTTATATATAGAGTGATTCAAGAGGAAGGTTTATATGTATAATATATGCATAATGTACTAGAGAAACACTGATAATTTTAGAGGTTTCTAATGTGATGTCGTAAATAAACACATTATTTTGCGCTTAAATTGCAAACGCTGGCTGAACCCTACGAAATAGATCAAAATAAAGTACTACAGTATTATACAGCTTAAAAAGGCCTACAAAAAAGTCCGCGATGGTATATATCTATCTCTTAAGGATAACATACTATATCCATTTTAATACTTTAAAAAATGTTCTATTATAAAACGGTAATTGAAAAGCTATTTACACAAATACTGTATTAATCCTTATCATTTTAAATACATTAGTTGGCTTGAGCATTTCATGAAGATATTTTTTTTCCTTCAGACCATGCAAATTAAATCAATACCTTAAGAGATATAGCAAAATCAAAATAATGTGCAACGAAATTATTTTCGCCCGTGACCGGGCCGCGTGGCCGGCTCGCGTTCGAGCTCGGGGCCGAAAAGTTTTGGTAGTCTAGTGGAATTGTATATCCTATTATTAATATTATAAACGTGAAAGTTTGTAATAATGTATGGATGTGAACATGTTTGTTGCTCTTTCACGTAAAAACTACTGAACTGAATGGATTTTGATGAAATTTATAGTAATATAGCTTGCACATCAGAATAACACATAGGCTATAATTTATAAAGATATTTTGCAAATTGGCTAAAATATAACGATAAAAATCGCTTAAGGCAGAAAAAAATTATATAATTAAAATAGAACTTCGTTCCATCCGGGTGTCCCTTGACACCTCCGGTTTTTTTTTTTTCTAGAATAAAAGTAGAATTAGTTACTCCTTATAACATCAGCAATCTGCCAGTGAAAGTCGCATTAAAATTGGTCTAGTCGTTTCAGAGATTAGCCGGAACAAACAGACAGACAAAAAATTTAAAAATAGTTTTTTTTATGTACTTATGTACTGTATATAGTTTCATATGCATTTAGTGAAAAGCTGTTAATTTGGAATTACAAACAGACACATTAATTTTATTTATATGTATACTTTTATCATCATCGTTGATTAGTTATTACCTGTGTGGTGACGGACTAAGAATACAATTCACCACCCCCTATCTTACCCGTGGGAGATCGTAAGAGACGACTAAGGGATATAAAATCTATTCAAGAGAACGAAAACTCGAAACAAAACCCTATACCAACATGTCTGACCAGAGGGGTAAAATAAATAAATAAACAATATATAAAACATAAAAACACTAAAAGTTATTAGTCCGGGTTGAAAGCCCTTAGCGTTCACCTATAATTCAGGCTAATCTGTGAAAACCATCTGCGGCTAATAGCAAAAACACACGACAAAACAAAAGATGATTATTTAATTAAACAAAAAAGAAAAATAAAACAAAACAAAAAATAATAACGACAGTGGCGCCTTATCCGCAAACGAGAAACGGGATGGCTGTTCAGTTTAATGACGTATAGTCATCATTCTCCTACTTTTATCCCAATTACTTGGGGTCGATACAATATGTACTCTCTTCTTTCTAGTGCATATTAAAAAGTTTTTGGCAATAGCTTTTAACCAAACGGCATCAGATGGAGTTGGCCCAGGTGGTTATAAGGCTCTTAGTCGTCTTTTACGACATCCACGAGTAAAGTAAGGGTTGGTAGTATTCGTAGCCGCTACCACACAGCTTTTTAATGGCTTATAGTATATCTACATATAACATTCATACATTTATACATGAGCAAAAACCAAAAACCCGAATTAAAACTCTAATACATCTGACCAGCGTGGTATAGTAGGTCAAATTACCTCTTTCGTGAGGCCTGAGTTCAGAAGTGGGATGTATACGAACTGAGATAAAAATGAACGATTCTATAAGAACCGTAAAAATGGTTTTATGTATAACATACACGTACATAGAAAATCATTGTTGAAGCTATTAATATTGTTAAGATCAAGGTCACCATATTACCATAACTAGAAACATGAAGAAATTAAAACCAATTTGAAACCACTGTCGTTTAACACGTTTCACCAATTATTGTGAATCGTTATGACTTTTTAATTAATTTATTACAAGATAGTTATCACCCATATAGCAACTGATGAAATTAAAAAAAAATGTCAAAGCGAACGTTTTTTTTGTTTGGATTTTGGATGTTAGGACCAATTGGCTTTTACGAATTTAGTCAGTCGTGAGTTCGAGGGGGTCAACAAGACATTTAAACCATGGGGTAAAAGGGAACCTCGCAGCTTGCGGTCAACCGAATTAAAAAACAGCCAATCGAACAATTGAATCAGCAGCAATCGAACAGCGATTCATGGTAGAATTTCTAACTCACACTAATTTCTTGAATAGGGCGCATAACCAAACGTATAAATTATTGAGAGCTTTGGTGCCCCACTGGTTACCTTGACCATAGCCCAAAAAAGGAAATAACCTAAGAGTGATTATTTTTTTGTTTTATAAAGTTTAGACTGTGAAGCTCTGATCACATTTTTTTTTAAGTTCACACCAGACATTTAGGCAATGATCCTTGTACTCTGGGGACATCACAAACATAATTAACGGACACAAATTACATCCAGACTCAGAACAACTACTTGTAGATCGTAGAAAATATTCTCCTGCGTGGGATTCGAACTCACGCCACTGGTATGTTAAGTCGGTATTTTAACCATTACGCTATCCAAGCAGAAAATCTTCTTACTTTGACCTTGTACTTTGTAGGCACCCATATTTATTATGGCACAGCCGCAGATGGCTATGACAACTTCATCTGGACTGTTGGGTGAGAGTTGAGGGCTCTCAACCCGATAAGAGTTACATATTCTTAATCACTATAGTTTCCATTAAATATATTTTGTGTAATTGTGATTCAAGGCCAATATACAGCGCCATCTATTGAAGGATAAAACAAATCATTTTTATGTGGAATAACCAATGTATTTATTAACTTAAAAATATTTAAGATATAATATAATATAACAAAAGCCAAAAAATAATTTATAGTGGTAGGACCACGCTGTTGACAGTTTTCTGTCTACAGCCGCGGGCCGGTCCGACCGGGGTAGTACCACACCCTCGCAGAATATCGACGTCTGAGTAATGGTAATGTGCTATTGCGCTTCGTTCGGTAAGCGAGAGAGCCGGAAGCCCAACTGGGTGGGTTTGGGTATGTATTGGTAGGCAGCGGCCTAGCTATACTCTTGGTATAGCAAAGGTCCATGGGCGGCAGTGACACTTACCATCAGGCGTGCTGCTTTCTCGTTTGCCACCATATGCAATAAAAAAAAGCCTACAATTTGGTTTTATATGCAACATTTTAAGTTTAAACTTTTAAACAGATAAACGCTTTTGTTCAATTAATTAGATACAGGTGGCACATATATGTACAATCGACTTTAAACTAATATTTTGACGTTAAATTGTATTAAAGATATTTGTAACACCTAAAGCCATGTAAATGACGAATAATATGTGTCATTTATAAGTTTAGGTATCACCTAAACTTAAGGGATCATTAGTAAAAACGGACATCATTCTTTCTCATCATTCTCCTACTCTTATCCCAATTGCTTGGGGTCGATACGATATGTACTCTTCTTTCATAGCACATATTTTTTGTAAAAGTTATTGGCAATAGTTTTATGACCGGCTGCCTGCCTGACGTCAACCCTCCTTGGGAATGTAATTGTTGACTAAACGGCATCAGATAGAGTTAGCCCAGGTCGTTATAAGGCTCTTAGTGGTCTTCTTCGAGAGCCATGAGCAAAGTAAAGGTTGGTAGTATTCGTAGCCACTACCACACAGCACTTATTCTTTCTATCAGGTATTTTTTTAGATTCGAACTAAAATGTTTTATCTATTTTATCCTTCTAGTCCAGACGGCAATAAAGGCAAATTGGTTTTGTAAAGAAAATTAATTGCATTGCTATGTAACTTTATTAGGTTTGTAAAGCACGAGCTTGTTAAAGTAAAAAAAAGCGCAAAATTGAGTAGCCGTGACGGGCGGGACGTTGATATAGTTTTTACCATCTAGTGCAACAAGGCGAGAACACCGCCACGAACATAACTAGACTAAGCTATAACACACAGTTAAGGAAATTAATCTCTTTCAAAACGCCGGGCAATTAATAATCAAATACAAACGCTATAAAAGTCGTAAAATAGTATGCGGTATGCCTCTGTTAAAATTTATCTTTTTTGGCAACTTGTAACCTAACAAGGCATAGGTATATACCCAGATAAGTAGGTAAAGGGATTATTTTGGCCTATCCCTACTTCGTACCAAGCAGATATATAATTATTCTAGTAACTTCCTAAACATAACCAATCTTTTCTAGGATTCTGTTCTAGGATGTCTCACGTAGCTACCTACCCTACCCTGTCTTCAACAATATCTACTGTTGACCATAGGACCAAGGGGATGGGAATGGCATAATCTTCACGCTTCACAAGCGATCGTAGATGGTGTTAAGAGTTCCCGGTTACGAAACAGCCGAACTAAATGTATCTTTAATTAGATATGTACACCTATGTATGTAATTACAAAAGGTACTATAGATGCCTACCCAGGTAGTAGGAACTTACCCGTTTAGAAACGTTTAATTTGAATTGATTTTCAACAAAAAGTCTTTTTTTACGGAAGAATATCTACGATTATACCCGCATAGATTTTATAAGTCAAAAACATCTTTTCATCTTAAATCCCTCGCATACTGCGCATGTCACGAAGCGACGCCAACCTTCAGGACCCTAAAACCTCGGAAGGGCTGTCTATAATGGTGGGTCATTCACCTAGATCAAGGCCACTAATATTGCAATTAACAGTGGTCTCAAAATTAAATATTACATTTATTTAAACATAAATACCTAGTTTGAATTTATTTTCTTAATAATAATTTGGGAAATTATGCACGATCGCGTCAAATTTTACACAAAGAAGTAGTTAGTAAATTGCGAGTTATAATTCAAAAGTTCAACAATTTCGATTATTAATCAGTAACTTGAATTGTTAAGCTATATTAATGAATAGCAAAAAAATTATAGTGACTTTTTTTTATTGGTTCAGTATTCAAAAAACGTAATATACGTTTATTTCATCTACCTAGTAGTACCAGTAGCAGTAAAAATCAATGGCATTTAAGAACTTATAAATTGTAATGAATGGAGAATTATTAAACAAGATAATATAACAGAAGTAAGCATTTTAACGGTCATCATTTGGCTGTTTTCGCAATAATTGCCGGCAACCTATATCTAGCAGAAAAATGGGTCAGTTTATTCTCAAGCGTAGATTTTGGCAAAGGAAAGTTATACCAATGCTCAATGATATCATTCAAAATATGTATATACAGTACTCATTCTAAAAGACAAAAAATATGCAGGGTAAAATATCGCGGTTTTAAGCGAAAACAACAGGTGCGAATATATTCATGTACCTTACCTGCAAATGTATGGGAACTTTTTTAACTGGTGCGCCGGTCATTTTCACAAAATCCGATCACTAAGCACTATAACTAAGTTTATTTATAAATTAGGTGTAGGCGGTACCGCGATTATAAATTACCGCAAATCTGCAGATGCGCAACTCGACCCAACAATTTACACTATCGACAAATGTCTACTGATTATTTTTCATTGAACGAATTTACTATACTCCCCACTACCGCGCATGCGTAATATTTCTTGCTTAGCTTTGGTTGGTTGAAAAATTTTGGTGAAGTCAATAGCTACGCTTGCTCGTAGTTACACACAAAATTCAGAGATGGCAGCACGAGTTATTTGCCTTTAATAACATACTTTATTTAATATTCAAACCTAAGACATATTTTACCATATTAATCTCTTTTATGATTTTAAAATAAATAAAATATTTTTTTAATACATAATTAATATAACATTAATTAAAGGAGCACACATTTGACTTAATTACGTTTATAGTTAGTATTGTGGTAGATAAGATGGCACTGTTTTAAAAAAAGTTTCACCGATCATTACGTGAACATAACTGAAGTGCTCCCAACGCAACCAAAACATTCAATCGAACCATGAGTTGGGCGCAAGTAATATTTCGCGCCTGGGACATTCGCGATTTTTAAGGGACTGTAATATTAATTCATGAAATTCTAAATGTGGTGTGAAGTGGTTTTATAAATTGAAATATTTGAACCCATGCCCTCATTACATCTGAAGCCCGGAATAACGGTAAAATATTAAATAATACACAAAATTACAACATATTTTTAAGCTTTGTTAAAAATAGCAATGAATTCTAGTTTAGATAAAAATATACTCTGAGAGTAAGCGTAAGTGTATAAATTTTATTGATTTGAGAGACTGTCTACATTCGAATAATATTTTTGAAAGCTTTTTTGAACTATGAACCTATGTTGCTGCATGAATTTAACCATCCATATTGGAGATTAAAATAATACTACTGCTATGTGTTATTTTGAATTGAATATAAATACATCTATATTACAAGAAATCCCTTTATACAATACAAATAAGATTTTGTCGCAATTAATCACGTAATTATTTATATTATTTGTCTCTGCGGACGATTGGAAAACTCCATTATTTTATTAATTTCTGTTTTTAAATAATAATTATAAATTACATTGAGACATCTTTATGATATATAATAATCTTAAAAACAATTTATGAAATTTTATTGGATAACAATCCGAACTTATTAAACAATAAATATTATAACATGCAAATTAATATAAAAACATTTCATATATCATATGGTCATAATTTTTCAGGTTATTAAAAGACTGAAATTTCAAGTGATATTACTACTTCATAAATTTAAAAAATAAAAGCATCGACGACAAAGCGGAGAACTGCCGTATTGTGGCCAAAGTTATAATTCCTATTTATCATTATTTCAATTTCAACCATAAATAGCAAAAATCATCAATAAAATGAATTATGAGCCTCCTTACGGGTCCTCACCTGAGCATTATTTTACAATTAGGTACTACTGTTTATAAAAGTTATTTTTTTTTAATTTTTGTTTGTGGATGACACGGGCAGCTAGTCAATTTATATACAGCCTACATCCATTTCTTTTATAAACGTATTAGTTAGGTTTAACTTTTTTTATTTAAATAAATATTTTTGAGAACACTTCGTATTTTTATAGTAATGCTTTATCCATATAAAAATAAACGAATGTGTACTTAACACAATCATAATTAGGAGATCACAAAACATACGAAAATCGAAAAAAAAAATGAAAACCCAATTATATTTATTGTTATTCAGATATTAAATACGGGACCTCAGTATCGGCAATTGCATACTCATACCACTGATACTAGGAGGTATACTATTCTCGATAAAGATAAAATGCGTATAAAAATGTGAAAGGGAATGCTCCGATGGTTCGGACATGTGACAAGAATGCCGAACGAACGCCTGGTTAAGAAGATATACAATGCGAAAAGTGGAAGGATGTAGGTATCGGGGGAGACTGAGACTAACTTACCTAGACCAGATTGGTCACGTACTGAAGGAAGGTGGAGTCAAGAGTCTCCGAAACCGGCGAGCGTGTCTGAAGAGAATTATGAATGTTGAGGAAGCGAGTGAAGTATTCAAGGATAGAGTTTTCTGGCACTGTGTTCTCTCTGCCTACCCTGCAAGGGATATGGCGTGATGATATGTATGTATGTATCATCATCATCTCGGCACATGTAGCGCCCGCGTGCAATGCGTGAACAAAATGGAATAGGTTGACACTAACAAGACGTTCAACTAAACTCCGACCCTCAATGGAATGCATTGTCGCATGCTTAGTCTTGTTGTTTTGACACGAATCCAAGTAAACGCGATCGGATTATGAAGTTTTAGTGAACATAGCGAAAAAGTAACCTACCCAAACTTGTCAAATAATGTACCCACTACGTTTATAAATGGTTAGGCACTCGCTCCCGCTCCGTGCGGAGCGTTACAGTGGAGGCTCTATGTGTCCCGAGCAGCTCTCAGCACCCCCTAACACCCGGCGCCCGGGTGCACCGCTCCCTCTGCACTATAGGTAAAGCCGCCCCTGATCTTAAATCATATATGTTCCAATGCTGGGCTCGAGCGTCCTTCAAAAATTTTACCTATTATACCACGCTGGTCAAACGTTTTGGTATAGATTTTTATTTCGTATTCCAATATAATATATTATTCCTTAGTCATTCATTCCGTGTATTCTTTAATAAATAACAATTTAAAAACCATTATAAATATAATACACTTTTTTTTTGTCCAAGGGCTCAAGTTCTAAAGACAAAAAAAAGTACGACCGTTCTATGGCAGCGATCGTGTCACGTTTTAAACGTGATCGTTGTTTATTATGAATTCATGTTCTTAAAATTTATTCTGGGAATCTCACCCACTCAGATGTGCTCTAGATATGTTAAAACTATATGGTTCGCTTGCCCTCGATTAACGTTATAATAACTACATTTTTGGTTAATGTATCTCTCATAAAACCCTTTCTAAAATAACTCGTCCTAAATAATCTTATAAATTGCGAATGCGAGTTATTTTTTACGCTTTCACGATTGAAATAGTATTTCAAAAACTTGCTTGACTCTTTTTTATTTTTTATACCTATTGAATGAAAGAGTATTTTTAGAAATTGACTGACCTTTTTTTTTAATTTTTTTTTACCTATATTGAGCACGAGTCTTGTGTGTGATGATTTAGTAGGAATATAATTCACCATAAATCGTGCCTGTGGGTGTCGTGTAAACCGACTAAGACATATAATATACAGATAATATTTATACAAAGGAAGGAAAGTAAAACCTTATGCCAATATCTACAAAGTGTTCTGAGTCTGGGTGTAATTTGTCTGTGTTAATTGCGTTTTTGTAAAGTCCCCCGCAATACAAGGATTATTTACCTTAGGTCGTTTCTTTAAGAAAAATAAAAAATTAAATACGTCAGACCAACGTGGTACAGTAGGTCAATTCCCCTCCTATTGTTTTTAGTAGTTTAGTTTAGTTTACGTTGCGCTTACAGTTTAGAGTTTACCCTTTAGGAGAACAAATGATTTGCTATTAGACAGATCAGCATATAATTCGGCGCTTATTTTTATTGAATTTATAGATTTATACAATTTGCTTGCAGTCATTAATAATTTCTTCCAAGAAAGAGGTGGCTAAACTTTTATATAGGTACTTGTATTTTCTGTATCTTTTACAATATAAGACAAGCAAACCCAGCTGTTTGGTTTGTTTGTAGAAGTTGATGTATCGCAGCAGCACTACATCGACTTCTACAAACTGGTGGTGACCTTAGTGAGACGTTTGCATTGCCTCTGGGATTTTTTATACGAATATATCTATTAGCATTTATAATTTGGCAGTAAATAGGTACTTTGCCATCATCACTAATAAAAATAATATTAGATATCACTAATAAATATTTTCAGAAAGTGTATATATATATGGTCTTTGAAAGAGATAAAACCAGAACAGATGTAAGAGTAACAATAGGTAATGATGTACTAGAGCAAGTGGATGAATTTGTATATCTTGGATGTGGATTTAGCCGAGATGGAAGGTACACCACTGATATAGAGCGAAGAGTGAATGCGGGAAATAGAGTGAACGGAGCGTTGGGGCAACTTTTCGGCAGCCACCACCTCAGCCAGAAGGCACGTGTAGCAATACATAACGCAGTGCTTGTCCCAACATTACTGTATGGAAGCGAGAGTTGGGTATGCAGAAAAGAGTATGATAGTAAAATTAATGCGGTCGAAATGCGATCTCTGCGGAAAATCTGTGGAGTTAGGCTGACCGACCGCATTCGTAACGACGACGTAAGAGAGCGAGTAGGTATGAAAGAGAGTATTGGTGTAAAGATGCGAAAGGGAATGCTCCGATGGTTCGGACATGTGGAAAGAATGCCGAACGAACGCCTGGTTAAGAAGATATACAATGCGAAAGTGGAAGGATGTAGGTACCGCGGGAGACCGAGACTAACCTACCTAGACCAGATCGGTCATGTACTGAAGGAAGGTGGAGTCAAGAGTCTCCGAAACCGGCGAGCGTGTATGAAGAGAATTATGAATGTTGAGGAAGCGAGTGAAGTATGCAGAGATAGAGTTCTCTGGCACTCTGTTCTCTCTGCCTACCCTGCAAGGGATATGGCGTGATGATATGTATGTATGTATGTGTATATATATATATATATATATATATATATATATATATAGGTATATCATAATCATTCTCCTACTCTTATCCCAATTACTTGGGGTCGATACAATATGTACTATTTTTCATATTGTAAAAGTTATTGGCCGGCGGTTTATGATCGGCCGCCTGCCAGACGTCAAACCGTTAAGAAAGGTCTAGCTATTCCAGAAAAGAAGAAGAGCAAAGGGCGACCCTTCGCCACGTGGTGGACAACCGTTTCCAGAGACCTGGAACGGGCTCAATTAAATCCGCAGACAACCCAGAACAGGACGTCCTGGCGTTGAATGGGGAACGCGTCACCGCGAGGGGACTGAGTAGGGCGAAGGAAGCGGCTCGAAGGGCAGTAGTCCTGCGGTGGAGGGAGGAACTGGAGTCCCCCGTAGCAGGACGGGGGACCGTTGAGGCGGTAGCGCCCCACCTTCACCGCTGGATGAAACGAGGGCACGGCAACCTGTCATTCAGGATGACGCAGGTACTTACCGGACACGGGGTCTTCGGTAAGTACCTGCACCGAATTAGACGTGAAGAGGCCCCTGGATGCCATGAGTGTGGCGCGCAAATTGATGACGCGCGTCACACTCTGGAAGTATGTCCCGCCTGGGGGCCTCAGCGCCACGACCTGTCGGCGGTCATAGGAGCGGACCTGTCGTTGTCGACCGTCATCAACAAGATGCTTGACAGCGACAGGTACTGGACGTCGATGGCCTCCTTTTGCGAGGAAGTCATCTCTGCAAAGGAGGCCGCGTAGCGGGAACGCGAAGCACTCGCGTCTGCGAACTCGCTCCGCCGGCGGCGACCAGGGAGAGGGAGGCGCCGCTACGCGCACCTCCTCCCACCGCCTTGACGGCTGACTGGTCGTGGCCAGATGGCTAAGCGTAGGGGTGTCGGGGATAGAATGTCAATAGACGATCTCTCCGGCATCCCGTAAAAGCGCGGAAGGGACCGCTGTTAGGTTTTAGTGGGTATTCCGGCCGTCAATCTCATGGCCGGCGAGTCCCACACACCCCCCCGTCTATCACTGGCGGCGGATGTGCGCAAAAGCATTTCCTCAGCGATAACAAAAAAAAAAAAAAAAAGGACGTCCTGGCGCCTAAAAACGAGGAGGGCCGACCCCAAATAATGGGCAAAGGCAAGGAAGAAGAAGAAGAGGAGCCTGCCAGACGTCAACCCTTCTTGGGAATGTAATTGTTGACCAAACGGCATCAGGTGGAGTTGGCCCAAGTCGTTAATGTAAACATCTTACTTATAAAAACTTGATTACGAGCGAGAAATGGAAGTCGGACTCGAACCCACACCTATTGGAAATCTTTTCCAATCGTCCTACCACTTAGACAAGTGTGAGCTATCATATAATATTCAATTTGCGGCTCGTATAATATTTTCGTCTTTAAAGGAGACGTGTGCCATCTACCCGACAATGACATCTTATTAATATTATAAATATGCATATTTGTGAATATGTTTGGATGTTTGTTAGTAAGTTCTGGTTGCGCGAGAAGGACCACTCATTTCGATTGGTATACGAATATCTGTATAATTGCAATAACCCAGTTGAATGGCAGAGATTCCTAATATAAACCATTGACGTAAGCACTATTGATATTAATTTCAATAAATTGACATGTTCGTAGCAGCTTCGACTTACAATTATATTGATCCAGGTCTGTATTAACATCATAATCATTATTATAAAATGGAGGAAAGGAAGGAAGACCTATCACTTTCCCACGGTTAATCAATATACCGTACACCTCAAGAAAGGAAGGAATACGGGATGGGATCAAGGTGGTATAGGATATAGGATATCAGGACGGTCCGAACCGTCCTGAGGATGCCTCGTGTAGAGGCGAAATACGTGTCGAATCTTTATTCGAAGTTCTGCGGAAAACTGCAAGTTGAAGTTCTGGAGGCGGTGCTCATCACAGGAGTAAGATTTCCTTATACCTTATATCACCTTGATCCCATCCCGTTTTACTTCCTTTCTTGAGGTATACGGTATATTGATTAACCGTGGGAAAGTGATGGATCTTCCTTCCTCTCCTCCATTTTATAATAATAATGGATTTCTGCCATGTATCGCCTAATTCAATCAATATTATCATAATCATTGACAAGGATAAAACTGTTACTTTTAGTAATTTAATATAATAATGGCGATTGCCCTCTCTGTGTGGTGACGGAGTAAGAAAACAATTCACTACCCCCTGTCTTACCCGTGGGTGATCGTAAGAGACGACTAAGGGATATAAAATACATATAACATCTATACAAGACAAGGAAAATTCGAAACAAAACCCTATAGACCTATGCCAACACGTTTGACGAGCGTGGTATACTAGGTTTTTTTTCCTTAGTTGTTAGCCTCAGATGGCTATGACATTTTTACCCGGACTGTGGGGGAGCGCTGAGGGCTCTCAACCCGAGTTTTGCCTCCAATTATAAAGGAGGCTTGAGCCCAACAGTGGGACATATATGAGCTGAGATGATTGACTTCTCTTTGCTTCGTCTTAGTGAGATTTTTAAAGTGAAAACATACATACATACATACATAGCCTCACGCCTGTTTCCTAGAGGGGTAGGCAGAGACTACGGATTGTCACAAACCACGATCCTGACATACCTCCATCGCTTCATTCACACTCATCACAGTCTTCATGCATGCTCTACGGTTACGCGAACTCTTAACCTGACCTTTCGCCAATACATCTTCAATTTGATCCAGAAAGTTACGACGTGGTCTTCCCCTTGTAAACGTCCCACTCACACTCGCTTTGTATACTTGCTTAGTCAACCTTTCTTCTCTCATTCTTTCCACGTGGCCAAACCACCTCAGCATTCCCTTTTTTATCTTTGCCGCTACTTCTTCATTCACACCACAGCGCTGTCTTATAACACTATTCCTAATTCTATCTTTCAGACTTACACCACACATACTACGAAGAGCTCTCATCTCTACAGCATTTATTCTACTTTCATGTCTCCCCTGCCAAATCCAACTTTCACTACCATACATGATAGTAGGCACTAATACTCCCCTATGTACAGCTAGGCGTGCCTTTTTAGACACATTCCTACTCTTCATAAAAGCGTACAATGCCCCATTCACTTTATTGCCAGCATTAACTCGTCTTTCAACATCATCATCATTTTTACCATTACTAGTAAACAGTACACCTAAGTATGTAAATTCTTTCACCTGTTCCAATCCCTCACCATTTATAGAAATATTACATTCCGTCATACATTTATTCTTTTCAAAGACCATTACTTTCGTCTTACTTACATTTACTTTCATACCTTTTCTTTCAAAAGCATTATGCACAGTAGTTACCATCGCCTGCAAATCTTCAGCCGACGATGTAAGTAAAACCTGATCATCGGCATAAAGAAGACATTTGACGAGTAACTCATTCATTCTTAAACCACATTCATTATTTTTCAAATCTTGCAAACAGCTATCCATGAATAGGTTAAGCAGCCACGGTGAGGCTACACATCCCTGTCTAACACCTTTATCAATGTTAAACCATTCAGTGTAGGACCCGTTTATCCTTACGCAGGCTCTGGAATCCTTATAGATGGATTTCAGTGCCTGAATAAGATGGCCGTCTACCCCATACATCGATAGTACCGACCACAGTTCATTCCTCCTCACTTTGTCATAAGCCTTCTCCAAATCAATGAATGCGCAAAACACTTTCTGATCTTTAGCCAAAAATTTTTGCGTCATGCATCGTAAAGAGAAGACTTGATCCGTGCAACCCATACCCTTTCGAAAACCCGCTTGTGCATCCCATATTTTCATTTCGGTCACTTTCACTACTCTTTCAATCAACACTTTTTCGCATACAGTTTGCCGACAATGCTAAGGAGGCTTATGCCCCTGTAGCTTCTACAATCTTGCCGCGAACCTTTCCCTTTATAAAGAGGTACGATTACCGCCTGACACCAGTCTATAGGTACTCGGCCATTAGTCCAGCAAAGATTGAAGAGCTGGTATAGCTTGTTAGCTATAACATCTTCTCCAGCCGTCAGCATTTCAACTGTAATCCTGTCGTATCCTGCAGACTTACCCGCTCTCATACCTTTCAATGCATTCGTAATTTCTATCTCAGTTATACATTCTCCATCCTCGAGATCTCTTCCATTCACAAATGATAATTTTCGCTTCGTCTCATTCACACAAAGAATATCAATCTTTTTATCATCCATCATTTGACATACCTCATTTAATTTCTCGTTCATTCCTCCTCCTACATTTAACGTCCCAAAACGGCACTCCGTAGACCGCTTTTCGCCCTCATTGGGAACGAGACGTGAAGGGTTGCGAGCCGCATCGCCGTCATTTGGAATTTTAATATTTTTATAAGAATTCATAGCGTTCCCACGAGAATAAAGTGAAAACAATCTTTATAAATTATAGTTTATTAATTACAATCTAATATTTCCCATTTTTAATTTGTTTGCACATCATACAAAACATGGGCGTCAAACATGAATTTTGGGAAAAGTTTCTAATGCATTGTTTTAGGTATAAAACCATCTGAAACTGGCTCATCGGTTTTATGGTTTCAGAGTCTATAACGTTCGTAACTAGAAACATTTTATGTGTTTTATAGTACTTAACTTACATTTCGTGTGGTGGCGCAGTAAGAATACTATTCACCACCCAATATCTTATCCGTGTGTGATCGTACGAGACGATTAAGGGATATAAAACGCATATAACATCTATGCGAGAGAAGGAAAACTCGAAACAAAACCCTATACCAACACGTCTGACCAGCGCGGTATAGTAGGTTAATTTCCCTCCCATTACGGAGGAGGCCCGAGCCCAACAGTGGGACATATATGAGCTGTGATGATGATAATAGTACTTACATATTTTGTAGTAGTTGAAAGACAGTTGACAGTTTTCTGTCAGCCGCTGCGGTCCAGTTTTTTCGACGAACCACACTCTCGAAGAAAATCGACGTTTGAGCAGTGTCCATGCTGTTGCAATTCGTTCAATCAGCGAGAAAGCTGGAAGCCCAAATTTCTGGGTGGGTATTGAACGGTAGGCTGCGATTTAGCTGGCCACCGGTGACAAAGATCGGGTACCGGTTGCCCGGTCGCACGGCGAAGAGAGGTGTTTGCAGGGTGGGACTATGGGGTTGCGCGCCACCTCTTCCGTCGCCCCGGCCCGATTTGGTGAGGCGCCACCATGTCCATAGCCCACCGCGAAAAATAAAAAAAAAGGGTTGCGATTTAGCTATATCCTAATTACTATTGGTGTCGTAAACCGCGTCGGAATTAGGTGGTACTTAAAATTGAGGTGCCGGTGATGAAAAATACCCATTGGTTATTTAGATCTATACGAAAAATCTGCCCTTAAAGCCCATGGGGATTTTTAGTCCGTATTTAGACCGACGTTCTTGTAAACAAAACTTTTTTGTAAACAGTTGCAGATCTTATTTAAAAAGTCCAACCTTGCTGATATGTTATCTCCAGCGGGTATAATACTCACGCAGGGTTATTTTGATATAGTGCGTAACATTGGTACGTAAAATGGCTGTTTACTTGTTCTAACATTCATTCTATTCAAGGTCATTGATAAGGGTCGCTATGGTAATCTGATGACGTAAGTGATATCGCAGATGTTTATTCGACTACATTTGGTTGAAGATTATACCGTTAATATGTTTTTCTCAAACATGTTTGGAAATTTGAGCATTATTTTGACAACCTTCTTCGAGATAAATCGGAATTGCTATACTGACCATTTGGTCATGTATTTACATGCGAGCAGCGGCCGGCAAAAAATGTATGAAAATCCATATTTGTCGTGTTTTAGCGGTCAAATAAATATATATGTAAATTCATATCTGTCGTGTATTTTAAAAATGGAACGATTTGTTACTTCAAAAAATAGCCACCGCGGAGACGACTTATCAGAGTTTTATTTAAATTTCGATCAGGCTTGAATAAGAAACCTGTTTAATAATGAAAAAAAAGCAAATGAACCCTTTAGCACGTGAAAAATGTTGTTGACTTTTGGCGGGAATCTAAAACGTCATGTTGTGCTCTTGTATTATATTCGATATCTTAGTGTTTTAACGTGTTATATTAGATAATTTTTATGGTGTTTTATGTAATATGATGTGACAGAACAGCTGGGATGTAGTGAATATCATATAAAAGTGCTTTACAACGTTTTCGTTTTCCATCAAAATTCCTACAACATACCATTAACAGTGTCACCATAGCAGTGTTGATGGCGACAATTCGACTGACTGACAGACAATGACTAACTTGAAGAGATTAAGAACGTGAAGATAATTATAACTCGACACTGGCAAAAATGGCTCGTATAAGTAGCTGATTGCCAATACATAAAAAGAAGAAGAAGAAGAAGCTGCAACTTAACTTTGACATTGGCTTAAGTATAAACAGAGCCACAACAAGAAAAAAAAAAAAAAAAAAATGTTGTTCGTCGTCATGTATATCTACAGTTCTACTTAGTACTACTTAGTTTTAATTTCCGCGCATTATTTGAGAAAAGCACTATACAAGCCTTGGCCACAACTAGGAATTGATGGACTTACGTATATGTGCCTCGGCCACGCCTCGGCCCACATTTACACGTTCGTCCATCAATCCCTGTTTTGCTGGCCCCTGCAGTAATGTACTATTTATCCTACTAATATTATAAATGTGAAAGTTCTAGAAGATGTTTGGATGTTTGTTATTCTATCACACGTTAACTGTTGAACAGGATTTTGATGAAAATTGGCATAAATTCAAATTCATTTATTATGTATAAAACTCTGCGAGGGCACTTACATATTGATAGTTTTAACATTTTAAATTAATCTAATAAACTACCATCGAATCGGAATGTAACCGCTGAGAAGAGGGTATTGAGAAGATCCAGCAAGAAACTCAGCGGGTTTGTCTATTATTATTATTTCTTTGTACCAGACGCGTAAAGCATTCATTCGTTTCTTTACAACACCCATGAGCAATGCCAGTAATAGTAGTATTCGTAGTGGCTACCACACAATAGCTATCACTAATTTTCAATTATTATTCTTTTTTTGAAGTGAAAACTTCTTTAGGCGCGTTGAGCGTTTTTGGAGGGGAAAAACTTATAGGTTCGCGTCACCGACATGCTAATAGTATATCTATAGCTATGTGAAAACTTCTTTAAGCGCGTTGAGCGTTTTGGAGGGGAAATTAATTAGAGTATTGAACATTTTAATGTTTTTATATAGATAAATGAATAATGAAAATAAAGAATTTATTTTCAAATATTTTCAATATTCATATCAATATTGCGTCAAAAATGCGTACCGCAATGCGGGTTAGGGCGTCCCCCGGAGGCGACGCGTACCGACCCGCCCCCGTCGGTACGAACATCGGCAGTTGCGGCGATGGGGGCCGCCACCCATCACGCCTTGCCCAGTTAGGCGAGTCGAGGAGAACGGAGTGCCGGGTGGGCACGTGGAATGTAAGAGATTGTGTGGAAGGTAAGTTGCACGAGCTGATATCCGTCATGGCGGACAAACAGCTAGACGTGCTCTGTGTAACAGAGACCAAGCGAAGGGGCAGCGACGCCTGCGATCTTCCTGGTGGCGGGATGGCTCTGTGGTCTGGTGTACCACAGAGCGATCGAGCCAGCATGGGGGTAGGAGTGCTGTTGTCCTCTCGCTTGGCCTCAGGTGTGAAGGATTACGGAATGTATGATCCCAGACTTCTCTGGGTCCGTATAAAACTAGGTGTCACCAAGGTATTCATGGTTGTAGCATATGCTCCCGTAGGATCCTCGGTGGCATCAGACCTAGAGAAGTTTTGGGACAATGTTAGGGAAGTTCTGGATATGGCAGAAACCAGTGAACGCGTGATTATATGCGGAGATTTGAACGGATGGGTGGGGACCAAGCGTCCCGACTATGAGGACGTACTTGGTCCATTTGGTGATAAGAGAGTGAACGACGCAGGTAGGCTCATAGCGGATGTATGCATGGAGAGAAACCTTATTGTGTCAAACACATTTTTCCAACATAAGGACATCCATATGTATACATGGAGAAGGAATGAACAGAAAAGCATAATAGATTTAATTTTGGTAGACAGTCGCCTCCGAAGCAAAATATTGGACGCAAGAGCCTACAGGGGCCCCACAGTCGACACGGACCACTATCTCGTTATTGCGAGATTTAGTGGTCTGTTCAGAAAGTGGAGGCACTGGCGAGAGCGTGTCCACTTCGGAGGGCTTGAAAGAATAAAGGTTGAAAGGTTGCAAGAAGAGTGTGTAAGAGAAAAGTATGCAGAGGGTGTCCGAGAACGGCTGACGATGGCAAGCCAGCCGCAATCGGACATTGAAGAATGCTGGAGAGTATTGAAAGAGAGTATGGTAGATACAGCGAAAGAAGTATGTGGAAGTTCAAAGAAGCATAGAAAAACAAATGGTGATGCATGGTGGGATGCGGAAGTGGCAGCTTGCAAGAGCAAAAGAAGAAAGCGTGGCTGGATTATGTCTCTTCTTTGAATCTGAATGACAGTATGACTGAACAGAAGAAAGAAATATATCGGCAATGTAAGAATGACACCAAGGCCTTAGTGAAAGAGAAACGTGATAGAGCAAGTATGAGTGCAGAAGATAGGCTGACTAAAAACTTCGAGGGTAACACCAAACTCTTTTGGAGGGAGGTGAAGAAGTCTCGGGGTGGTTGGTCAGCCTTCAGAATGAATAAAATAAGGTCTAAAGGTGGAGACATTCTTACACAAACACAAGACGTGTTAAGCCGATGGAGTGAATATTTTGGCGATATGTATGCGGATGCTACGGTTGGCGCCGGTGTTGGATGTGGTTTAGTAGATCAACATTCGACAACGGCGTCCTCCGATGGCATCAGTATGGATGAAGTTGAATGGGCGATAAGAAGTTTGAAAAATGGTAAGGCAGCGGGCATTGATATGGTGTCTGCCGAGATGATCAAGCTCGGTGGCTCTTGTGTCTGGGAGGCGTTCCTGTTGCTCCTCAATTTATGTTGGAGCTCGGGCATGGTTCCCAGGGACTGGAATAGCGCAGTCATCGTGCCTTTGTTTAAAAACAAGGGTTCACGTTATGACTGCGCAAATTACAGAGCCATAAGCTTGACCAGTTTGGCAGCAAAAGTGTATGGAAAAGTTATTGAAAGGAGAATGAGGATGGTGTCCTATGGTTTACTGTGTGAGACACAAGGAGGTTTCAGGAGTGGAAGGGGATGCATGGATCAAGTGTTCTCTCTGCGCAACATTGTGGAGAAGCATCTGGCTCTAGGTCAGAGGGTTTTCTGCAGTTTTGTGGATCTGGAGAGAGCATTTGACACGGTTGTACGAAAGGAACTTTGGGACATTTTACCGGAGTATGGTATTAACGGTAAACTGCTACAGGCTGTGCAGTCCAGTTACATGGGCTGTAGAGCCTGTGTGCGGCTGGATGATGGAATGTCGCCTTGGTTTGACGTCAATATCGGCGTTAAGCAGGGGTGCGTTCTGTCAGCCAGGCTGTTTATCATATATCTGGATAAATGTCTCCAAAGGTTGAACGATATGAATGTGGGAGTCCAGATGGGCGACTCAGTGGTCACTGCTCTGCTTTATGCAGATGATGCAGTCCTGCTGGCACAGTCAGCGACTGACCTGCAGACCCTAGTCGACACAATGACAGAAGATTGTAAGAAAAGGGGTCTACGCGTGAATGTGAGCAAAACCAAAATAATGGTCTTTGAAAGAGATAAAACGAGAACAGATGTAAGAGTAACAATAGGTAATGATGTACTAGAGCAAGTGGATGAATTTGTATATCTTGGATGTGGATTTAGCCGAGATGAAAAGTACACCACTGATATAGAGCGAAGAGTGAATGCGGGAAATAGAGTGAACGGAGCGTTGGGGCAACTTCACGGCAGGCACCACCTCAGCCAGAAGGCACGTGTAGCAATACATAACGCAGTGCTTGTCCCAACATTACTGTATGGAAGCGAGAGTTGGGTATGCAGAAAAGAGTATGATAGTAAAATTAATGCGGTTGAAATGCGATCTCTGCGGAAAATCTGTGGAGTTAGGCTGACCGACCGCATTCGTAACGACGACGTAAGAGAGCGAGTAGGTATGAAAGAGAGTATTGGTGTAAAGATGCGAAAGGGAATGCTCCGATGGTTCGGACATGTGGAAAGAATGCCGAACGAACGCCTGGTTAAGAAGATATACAATGCGAAAGTGGAAGGATGTAGGTATCGAGGGAGACCGAGACTAACCTACCTAGACCAGATCGGTCATGTACTGAAGGAAGGTGGAGTCAAGAGTCTCCGAAACCGGCGAGCGTGTATGAAGAGAATTATGAATGTTGAGGAAGCGAGTGAAGTATGCAGAGATAGAGTTCTCTGGCACTCTGTTCTCTCTGCCTACCCTGCAAGGGATATGGCGTGATGATATGTATGTATGCATATCAATATTTGCATTTAAAAGTATGGCATTATTTATTTTTAATTGTATTTTTAATATTTAACCTTTATGTCATGAAATGAGTATCATTGTGGTTTAAAGGTTATCTTACTAGCGTGGTAAAACCGATTCCTAGATGTTCGATAATATTTTTTATTTTTATATAAATATTAGAAAATTATTATTATTTCAATTAGTCTTAAGTTCATAGTTTTCACTTCTATCGGCAGTCCCCATGACTGCCTGTTGTTTTTTTTTAAGTATGAACACTTTTACGTTGTTTTGCCATTTCCGTTTTGTTACCAATAAAATTTATTTTATACCTACATCTATTTTTGTATAACCTATGATACTTCAGTTGCTTCACTACTGCATATATTCAGTTTCCAGTAAATAAGCTATCTTCGTAAATACTACGCTTTTAATTGTGACAGAATTGCATTCTCTGACTGCACTTTATCTAACTTATTTACTTATCTAATCGTATATAAATCTGTGAAGGTAATATAAATACATAATTTCTTATTTTTAGGGTTCCGTACCTCAAAAGCAAAAAATGGAACCTTTATAGGATCACTTTGTTGTCCGTCCATCCATCCGTCTGTCCATCTATCTGTCTGTAAAGAGCCTTTCTCTCAGGAACGCATGGAGGTATCAAGCTGAAATTCATATCAAATACTCATATTTATTGTCCCTTAAAGCTGTGATAAAATCAAACTTCTAAACTAATGCAATCTAAAGATACAGCAGTTTATGCCGCAAATTTTCGACACTCGCAAGGGAATCAAAACCTACAGGGTACTTCCCGTGAACTCAGAATCTTGAAATTTAGTATGAAGCAACGTCTTATAACACAGATAAAGCAAAAATTGCGAAAACTGTAATTTTTTTATTACATCATACAATAAAAATATTTTTAATAATTTTAAACTTACTGCCCTTTTTCTCATGAACACGTAAATGTATTAAATTGAAATTGATATCAAATGCTCAGATCTATAGTACCTTTAAGCTATAATAAAATTAACTTTCTATGTCAACGCAATCAAAAGAAACAGCAATTTAAGTCGCATATTTTCAAACACGCAGCTACTCGCAAGGAAATCAAAACCTAAAAAAGAATACTTCCAGGTGACCTAGAATCTTGAAATTTGGCATGAAGCAATGTTTTATAGCACATATAAAATAAAAATAACGAAAACCTTAAATTTTTAGTTAAATGTTTTTTTTTAATATATATAATGGTTCCCCTTCGTGCGCGAGTTCAACTCGCACTTGGCGGATTTTTTTCATAGTGGCAAACGAGCAAACAGTGCACCGGATAGTAAGTGGCACTGCCGCCCATGGACCTTTGCAATACCAAGGTAGTTGTACACTAGGCTGCCGGCTTTTTTTTTTGTGGGCCATGGACGTGGTCGCGCCCTCTAAATCGGTCCGGGGCGACGGAAGAGGCGGCGCGCAACCCCATAGACCCACCCTGCAAGCACCTCTCTTCGCCGTGCGAGCGGGCCACCGGTACCCGATCTTTGTCTTCGGTGGTCCGCCCGGCGGTTTGCCCTCGCGGGTTCCTCTCATGTCGACGCCCCGACAGCTTTCGCCGTTGGGGCGTCGCCCTCACGCGGTGGCCTCACGTCGGGTGACCGGACAATTCCCCGCATCCGATCACCCGAAGCCTCGGTTAGGGCGGCATCAGGCGCAGATATTCGCGCCTGCGCCGCCCCGGCAGCTGACGGCGGTCCGGGTCACGCGAATCTTCCCGGACTCGTTCCGCCGCCTCCTTCTGCGAGATGACTAGGCTGCCGCCTCCCAATAAAATTTCGAAACCCATCCAAAAAGTTGGGCTGCCGGCTCTCTCATTCTCCAGGCGCAGTAGTACATTGCCACTCCTCAGACGTTATTATCTGCGAGAGTGCGACCAACCCGGATGGTCCGGCTCGCGGCTATAGACACAATAGGTACTGTCAAAGTGTGGTCTCTCTTTGTATCTACTTTCGTATTATATATCTATTGTAGACTAAAATGAAAGCTAATTTTCCAGGCATGTACTCAATAACCGACAAACAAAGGGTGTGGTTCAGGGTTGTCACTTTCATAACAAATTAATGTTAGCCTTATGTGAAGTGAAATAAAAATGTATTAATATATAATGCATGCGTTGTTAACGTGTTTTTGATTAAATTTGATAAATTACAGCAATGTTCAATGTTTAGTTAAAATTGGAGAATGGTAGGTACTGCGTTGACTTAATATATTGAAATGAGGCTTGCAAAATGATGACTAAGAAATAAATTAAATAATATATTATGCATAAGCCCTAAGGTACAGGACTAAGCGTAAGGCACTTACATATTATCAATTTTAAGTTCCTGTCGTCAAACGTGTCAAATATCCAAAGGCAACGTCCTTTTGGATGTTGCCCTCATGCGGTCGCCTCCTCTACTATTAGTGAACTAATCCTCGTTCTGTCAGCTTGTCATAATTCGAACATCCGTAAAAGTAGCAGACTCTTTATATCTTGACAGGCTACGGTCTGGGTGAGTATCTACATGGTTTGTGCGGGTGAGTACCCGCACAACCCATGTAAAATGCTTATTATCTTGCCTTCGGTATTAAAGTGGCAACCCTACACATCTGTTGACTTTCATAGCTATTAGTGCTGTGACATTGACCATCGCGCTAAGACAATGTCACCGGATCGATATTTCTGTTTATTATGAACTAGACTGTTTTCATATTAATTAAGTAATCTGTGATATTACTTACTATCAATTGCCTCTTCGTAATTACATAGAGTACTTATGTGTTGATTATATTGTCAAATACGGGAAACGAGAGTGTGTATCATAAAGACCCCATGATAGGATTCTAACTTTTTTATTACGGGTTAAATTTTTAAATATTCATCAATCATTCTTATATAATCATAGATTGTGTTTATAATTGATGTTTATTTATTTTATTTATAAAGATGCGAAAGGGAATGCTCCGATGGTTCGGACATGTGGAAAGAATGCCGAACGAACGTCTGGTTAAGAAGATATACAATGCGAAAGTGGAAGGATGTAGGTACCGGGGGAGACCGAGCTAACCTACCTAGACCAGATCGGTCATGTACTGAAGGAAGGTGGAGTCAAGTCTCCGAAACCGGCGAGCGTGTATGAAGAGAATTATGAATGTTGAGGAAGCGATTGAAGTATGCAAAGATAGATTTCTCTGGCGCTCTGTTCTCTTTGCCTACCCTGCAAGGTATATGGCGTGATGATATGTATGTATGTGTTTATAATTCATTTATTTACCCAAAATTATGTACCTATGTGAGAAGAGCGCATGTCTCATTCTCATCAAGTTAGCGAGAATAAGAGCTTAAGCGATTGCTATATCTCATACACATCGCATGAAAAGTTTTATTATTAGCTCAGCTTATACATGTCCTACTGCTGCTTTCGTGCCACCTCCGTAATGGGAGGGAAACTAATCCACTCACTTCGCGGGTCAGTCACCAATCAGATATGTTGATATAGGGTTTTTAGTGGTTTTGTGTGCTATATACTAATATACCTTCGGATTTCTTTTACATATTCGACGTTATATTGCTGAATTATTATTTTTAAAAAACTCAGTCTTCAAATTAAAATGATTTCTAATGTGACATATGAAACATTATCATGAACACTGAAATATGTTCGAAACCACGGGCAAGTAAAAATCAATAATAAATACCTATGATAAAATTCGTAAAAAAATACTATATTTAATAAAAAAAAAATATCATATAATTATTAATTTTATCGAACCTGTTCACAAAATTTCAACTGACGACCGGAGATTTTTTTTTTCAGTTTTAAGTAACTTAGCTACCTTCGTAAATACTACGTTTTAAATTGAGATAGAATTGCATTACATAGACTGCGCTTTATCTAACTTATTTACCTATCTTATCGTATATAAAGCTGTGAAGGTTATATGAATATATAATTTCGTAATTTTTTCTTATCGCTTATGGTGGCAAACGAATAAACAGCATGCCTGATGTGAAGTATCACTGTCGCCCAACGGGCGATGACCTTTGCAATACCTACCAAGGGTATAACTTAGGTCGCTGCCGACCAATAAAAACCCTAAACCAGTTGGGCTACCTGCTTTCTCAAAAGTCATCGTGTCGCTTGAGAACAACGGGACATTCGGATTAGGGGTGTTATGGAACTACGTAACCGAAGTTATCGGATATCAGAAATCGCGACCCCATAGATCCGCCCTGCATGTTCTTCTCTACGCCGAGCGAGCGGGCCCCCGGAACTCGGTCTTTGTCTTTGGTGACCCGCCCAGCGGTTTACCCTCGCGGATATTCTCTCGAGTCGATGTCCCGCTCGCTTCGGGGCGACCAGACTTATCCCCGGTCTGGTCACCCGCTGTTTCGGCTAGGGCGGCATCAGGCGGAGGTACTCGCGCCTACGCCGTCCAAGGCGCCGGCGGCGGTACGCGTCGCCGTTCCTCATGGGCACGCCCCGCCGCCTCTTTCTGCGAGATGACTGTCTCGCAGAATGCGGCGACAGCGTCTCGGTTCCTGACGCTGTCAAACGTCGCTTTTACGACGACCGGCAGCATCAGGTCGGCACCGATAGTTGCACGAGTTCACGGCTGTGTGCCCAGATCAGACCTCGAGCGCATTTTGCGCCGTGTCCTCGCTGCAACCGCAGTGGTGGCAGGACGGAGCCATCTCGCTCCTTGCGACCGTGTACAGATATTTGCCGAATCATCCATGCCCCGACAAAACCTGCACCAGTCGGAAAGAGAGGGCTCGTGCCGGCGCTCCATCCACTCGTTCAGCACCGGCCCGAGGGCCTGCACGGTACGTACACCGAATCGAGGCTTCTCCAGCCGTGCTGCCCAACGGGCGATGACCTCCCGGCGGGCGTCTTCGCGCTAGGCGGCCAACTCGCTGGGCGACACAATGCCGCCCTCCTCGCGTATGCTAGACACCAAATGTTAGCCTAGAATTAATTTTTGGGTAGTCTATGGTCTGGATACACGCCGCCCCTTAAGTCCAGCCAGCCAGTTCCAGCATAGCCTACCAAAAAATGGGCATGTAGATGTCCTCTACTGAACACATGCCTCCCCATGATGGATAGTGCATAACCAACCTGTTTGGCGGTCGGGTTAAAGATAGCAGTTGGTGTTATGAGTTACCTGGCATCAAGATCACCGAGCGAGATCGTCTTAATCCTGATTAAAAACTGACCTTGTGCTTTCAATTAATCCTCAATTCGTCTTAATCCTGATTAAAAGACTAACCTTTTAAAAGAACGCCATCTAAAGATCCTAAACTGTTATTGGAAACAAGATGGAGAAAATTGGATTCAATTGATTAATGTAGGGAGAATTGTTTTTGCCGTATTTTTCAATCATTTGTTTGAGAATACAAATGAAAGATCATTATTCTTCTGTCCTCATTTCAATTTGTAAACTGTTAAATATATTGTATTTAATTTCTCTTAAATACGTCTAACCCGTCGCATTACTTCTCGCCGTTAACTGAACAGGTCAATAGAGCCGAAAATCTGACTACGAAAGTCCGCTCTGCGGATTACCCTTTCGGGTACTGACCCCATCGACGTTCCCATAACTAGGTGCCGCGACGTCTCGTTCACGTTAGGCCTCTCTTCGGGTGGCGGATTGATCTCTTGTCGGATCATCCAGGCGCAGGTACTCGATACTTAACAATATTCTCCCGCCTAACCTCTCTAAATTTAACGTTTCTTCTCTGAGACAATTGCTTTATATTGTGTGAGACAAAAATTATGAGCCTAAAGAAAATTTAGGGTCGTCGCCACTGCCACTTTCGCTTTGGTGATCCGTCCTGTACATTTATAGACAGAAAGGGAAATACCAGATCATCATTCTCTTGCTCTTATCCATCAATTACTTGTGGTTGATACAATATGTACTCGTACATATTGCAAAGGTTATTGGCGATAGTTTTATGACCGGCCGCCTGCCTGACGTCATTCCTCTTTGGGAATGTAATTATTGACCAAACGGCATCAGGTGGAGTTGGCTCAAGTCGATATAAAGCTCTTAGTCGTCATTTACGTTATCCAAAGTAAGGGTTAGCAAAGTAAGGGTTGCTAGTATTCGTGGGCGCTACCACACAGCACATTTGTCAAAATTTTAATGATATAAACAAATATCACGGGACTTTTGATGGGAATCTGAAAACGTCATGTGGTGCTCTTGTATTATATTCGACATCTTAGTATTTTCACGTGTTTATGTAATGTGATGCGACAGAAGTGCTGGGATGTAGTGGATATCATATAAAAGTGCTTTACAACGTTTTTGTTTTCCATCAAAATCCCCTAATGATACCATTAACAGTGTGGCCATAGCACTGTTGAAGGTGACGATTTGACTTAGATAATGACTAACCTGAAAAGACTATAAACGTAAAAATAATTATAACTTGACACTGGCACCAATAGCTCGTATAAGTAGCTGATTGCCAATACACAAAGAGAAGAAGAAGAAGAAGAAAATATCACGTTCGATTTTGGGTATTTTGAAATTACTAACGGTTAGTTTACGAGTATGATAACATCGAACGGTCGCTGTTACGTTAATAAATTATGATGTAACTTGATAATATGCGAACAATATGGGATATGGGAGCTGTTTCGTTAACGAGGGTACACTTGTCCTATGTAATTTATTAGTCTATGGTTGTCACGGCCATATGTGATGATGTAATTACTGCCAATTGCTCTGATGGCATAGTAGTTAAGATACATATCAATTGTGCTAAGTGATACGGGTAAGAATCCCACTCTGTATAATATTTTGTGCGATCCAAAATTTTTTGTTCTTAATATGAATTTAAAGTCACCTAATGGTTGGATCACACTGTTGACAGTTCTCTGTCCACAGGCACGGGCCGGTCCGTCCGGGATAGTACCACACTTTCGCAGAAAATCGACGCCTGAGCAGTGACAATGTACTGCCGTGCTTCGTTCGGTGAACGAGAGAGCCGGAAACCCAACTTTTTGGGTGGGTTTACGATTATTGATAGGCAACGGCCCAGCAGTACCTCTAGTATTGCAAGTTCCACGAGCGGCAGTAGCACTTACTATAAGGTGTGCTGTTTGCTCGTTTGCCATTAAGAGCAATAAAAAAGTGCCTCGCCTTATTTAATAAAAAAAAAAGATATCTAAGATGGAAAAGATACCTTCAAAATTGAATGTAATGCACATATAAAGTAATAGATTTATCTCATTTAATTCTATGATAGAGACTACAATGATTAATGTTGTTAGGCTGAAGGAGGGATGGATGAAAAAAAATCTATTATGAATGATTTATTTTTTATTTGGTACTGTTATTGGTTTTCTCCAAGAGATAACGAGGTGAGAATAAAATTCACCACCCCATTTTTTACCTGTTTGTCGTAAAAGACAACCAAGGGATACAATACGGTGATAACATTTATTCAAGAGACGGAAAACTTAAAATTAAAATTCTATACCAAACCGTCTGACAAAAATTTTTAAGCCAATTTCCTTCTATTGCTGGAGCCCTAGACTTGCTTTTAAATAGAACAGTCCTCCAAAATATATAATTGCTTTTTATAAAGAAATCTATCTTCTCCTCTCAGCTCATATATGTCCTACTGTTGGGCTCGAACCTTCTCCATAATGGAAGGGAAATTGACCTACTATACCACGCTAGTCAGACGTGTTAGAATAGGGTTTTGTTTCGAGTTCTTTATCTTGCATATATGTTGTATGCGTTTCATATCCCTTAATCGTCTCTTATGATCACCAACGGTTAAAATAGAGGGTGGTATTCTTACATACTTCTTAAATTGTATTCTTACTCCGTCACCACACGGAAAAAGAGACCCTATCTTGGCCAAATAAAATTTATACAGTTCTTCAAAATACAAATTTGCTTTTAATATAAAGATCTATCTTAGCCAAGTAAAATTAGAACAGCCCTTCATAATGTAAATAACTTTGGAACATCGCATAAGCCGTACTTTAAACTCATAAATTCAGAAGTTATAATCCCTTCATTATTCATACACAATTCGCAATCTATCGATCTGCCACTTATCGACTCTGTAATCTCAATTGGTAAAAGCTTTCAGCGACGATTGATTTCAAGTTATATTTACCCAGAATTGTTGTGTATATACGTACTTTTATATACTTATACCTATTGTTAATGATGACGTTAATGATTGCTGTCTGGTAGCGGCTACGAATACTACTAACCATTACTTTGCTCGTGGATATCGTAAAAGACGACTTAAGAGCCTTATAACGACCTGGGCCAACAACATCTGATGCCGTTTAGTCAACAATTACATTCCCAAGGAGTGTTGACGTCAGGCAGGCGGCCCGTCATAAAACTATTGCTAATAACTTTTACAATATGTACTAGAGTACATATTGTATCGAACCAAAGTAATTAGGATAAGAGTAGGAGAATGATGATGACCCAGGCCGTTGTCTTCCGGGAATCTATCACGAGAATATCATTATGTAAAACTGTAATGAGATTATCATGAAACGATATCTTATATTTACGGGAGTATTACACATTTGAATTTCTTTTTAAGTACCCGACGTTTCTAACACTTTACAACGTTCATGTTTAAGGGAGGACTAAAATGTCGCACATCAAATAAGACCTCGTTATTACAGAAATTTTAAATCTACCCGCTACACTATCTTTTAACCGATGAAAAAATAGGAGGTTATCATTTCGACACGTATATTTTTTCATGTTAGGGGGCGTTCAAGTATTACGTAACGCAATTTTTGAAGATTTTTGATCCTCCCTCCCTCACATGTAACGCGCCGTAACGTATGTCTGTACCCCCTCTTCCCCCTCCCTGAACGTTACGTAACACCCAAGTGACCGTTTTTAAACGTGTTTGGAAATTTTAATTCCCTAGTTTTTTATTTAATAAAAAAACAATGCTATGTAACGCGTTTTTTGAACCCCCCTCCCGGCTATGTAACGCATTGTAACATTTGACAAGCCCCCCCTCCCCCTAAATTGCGTTACGTAATACTTGAACGGCCCAGACGCATAACTTTTTACAGAATAAACCAATTTTGATAATTCTTTTTTTAATGGATAAGGTCGAAGTTGGTGCCATGAAAATTTTGAACATAAATTCTAATCCTAAGGGTAGAAATATGGGGTATAATTGCGTGTTCATTCATTGATTTCACTGAGTTATGTGTACATCTCTCATAACTTGCACCCTGTTGGATTCATATCAATAAATTTGGAAAAAATAATGACCCTATGGCTTATAATATAGATGAATATTCACGTATTGATTTTAATACTGAGTTGCGTATAGCTTTACCGTCGGTTGATTTTTTTTGTTAAAAAGCTATGATACAAATTGATTGCCAATGCAAAAAGAAAATATTCTATATGTATAAAAACTTTCTTATGATTTATGGCCAAGTGAAATCTAAACTAGTTTAAGATTTCACATTTTATATAAATAACAGCAATTTTTATCACCATCATCATCATCATTTCACCCCATCGCCGTCCACTGCTGGACGTAGGCCTCCCTCATGGTACGCCACAGAGTGCGGTCCTGTGCCGTTTGCATCCATCGACGCCCAGAAACTTTCACTAGATCGTCTGTCCACCTAGTGGGGGGGCGTCCTACAATGCGTCGTCCGGTACGTGGTCGCCCCTCTAGAACCTTTTTTCCCCAGCGGTTGTCGGTTCTTCGAGCGATGTGGCCAGCCCATTGCCACTTCAGCGTGCTAATTCTTCGTGCTATGTCGGTTACACCCGTTCTTCTGCGGATTGCCGTATTACGGATTCTATCACGCAGAAAAATCCCGAGCATAGCTCGCTCCATAGCACGCTGAGCGACTTTGAGCCTGGTTATGAGGCCTACATTTAGGGACCACGTTTCTGTGCCGTAAGTCATCACTGGTAACACACACTGGTTGTAGACCTGTGTTTTCAGACACTGAGGTATGTTGGACGAGAAGATCCTCTTAAGTTTTCCGAACGCTGTCCAACCGAGTTGGATTCGTCGGCTGACCTCTTTCCCGAAATTGGATCTACCTAACTGGACTGTTTGTCCAAGGTAAACATAATGATCGCCAATTTCGAGAATCGCATTGCCAACTAGGACCGGTACAGGAATGACATGGGCATTTGACATGACTTTCGTCTTGTCCATGTTCATTCGTAACCCCACCACCAGTTGGGATACCCTGCTGAGATCGTTGAGCATGGTGCCAAGATCCTCTATGGATTCTGCCATAACGACGACATCGTCTGCAAATCGAAGGTGAGTGATGTATTCGCCGTTAATGTTAATACCAAATCCGGTCCAGTCTAAGAGCTTGAAGACATCTTCCAGTGCAGAGGTTAACAGTTTCGGAGAGATGACATCTCCCTGTCTCACGCCTTTCTGCAACTGGATCAGTTTCGTACTCTTATCCTGGATACGGACTGACATTGCGGCGTTACTATACAAACACTTCAGCACTTCGATATAACCATGGTCGATTTGGCACCGCTGAAGGGACTGTAGCACTGCCCAAGTTTCGACTGAATCAAAGGCTTTCTCATAGTCCACAAACGCTATACACAGAGGCCGATTGTACTCCTCGGTCTTCTGGATAACCTGCCGAAGCGTGAGAATATGGTCTATGGTGCTATAGCCTTTTCGGAAGCCAGCTTGTTCGGGCGGCTGTAAGTCATCAAGCTTGCACGTGAATCGATTGGTAATGACCCTCGAAAACAATTGTTATAGATAACCAATAAAGCAAAGAAATAGAGTTAATATTTGTTCATAATGTTATTTTGTTCCTATAAATACATATTTGGATTTTGCATAGAAATTGGCACTCATTTAGATCTTCATTCTTTTTGCGGCGAAGCCCACAGCCAAGCATAATTTTTGTATTGAACTTGGCTCTCCTTTTTTACATTTATGTTTTGGTGGGATACTGACATCATCATCATATTTATATTACCGAACTGATTTATTTATTCAAATGTGTCTATATAATTACAGCCGTTTGAATCACGATGTATATGCGTGACAATTTCCATGACCAATAGAAAATTACATGCCATGTTGATTAGTTTGATTGCTATGTTCATATATGACTGTAGAGAATGAGTTTATTGTTATACTAGCTGGATCAGTGGCTTCGCTTGCATGGAATATGTAACAAGTAGTTGTTCCTGTTTTTTGGAACAAACTGCCAGTCACTATTTTTCGATTATACCCTGCCCGAATTGCAAGGTGTGTTGGAAGGGAACGCGTTCTTTTTATTTTCTTCAACAGGCTATGGTGTGGACACGTTTAAGGTAATACGTCTGGAGCAACGGAAAAAGTGGCTTGCGGTCCAATAACCTACTATGGTACAGGCCCCGTTGACGCCCCATCAACAAACAACAATGTTGACGTGACGGCATAGTAGAACATTACTATGTACCTCTATCATTATTTAGGATAAGTTCTGGTTTTCAGTGGCTCGCCCGGCCACCTTTTCAGGTCGCCGTCTTTTGTCGAATTCCCGGCAACACTATTTGCTGCCGGGCGCGGCATTCCCGCGAGCAGCCTCTATGCTGGTGGCTGACTGATCCGCGGTCCAACTATTACAGTAACACATGTTAGCAACGTAATAAATATTACCGCAGAATATCACGCCGATACGCATTTTAGTATAGAGATGCATTCGACGCCATCTTGGATTGAGTTATATAGTTACAGCTATAATAAAATGACCTTAACTTAGTTATTATATTCATTCTGCATTAACTGTAAGTGATATCATAGAGTTAGGTCATGTTTTTGTATTATATAGTTTTAAGACTGTTTTATTATAAATCAAATCTTGAATTACATTTCATTGATTTCTCAGCTCGTATATGTTCCACTGTTGGGCTCGTACCTCCTCCATAATCAGAGAGAAATTTACCTATTAAATCAAGTTGGTCAGACGTGTCTTTCTCTTGCATAGATGTTATAGGCGTTTATGTCCCATAGTCGTCTCTTGCGATCAGCCACGGATAAGATTAGAGGGTGGTGAATTGTATTCTTACTCCGTCACCACATGGATAGATTATTTATATTTACCTTTGTTTGATATAGACTATGAAAGATTAAAGGTGTACAGAATGATAAGTATGTATGCGTTGGTGCTATTTCAAAAAAGTGAAATAGCACAAGGCTTTTTCGTCTCTCTTTAAACTTAGTTTTATTTATATCGAAAATTATTTAGTCATGTTTGGTTTTAATTATCTTTAGTGATAAAAACATTTTGTATAATTTTATAATTGTACGAGAGTAGAGTAAATATTGTCTTTTTTTTAAGGTGTATCTTATGTGTAGATGTAATGAATGGATCGGTAGTGACGAAATGATCTAGTGGTATAATTACGTTAATGGGTATTGGAGTTACTTGGTATTTTTTTTTGTGGCTAGCTATGATCTAGATATGGATACCAATAAGACAATAATTTGTTCAATCCACAAATTATTATTCTCAGTCTGGGTGTCATTTGTGTCCGTTAATTACTTGTTTGTAAAGTCCGCCGCAATACAAGAATTATAACTTAGGGTATTCATTTCAAAACAAATATAATAAATATGCGTGCGTACAAAGTACACATATCAGAAGTGAAACTTTGGCAAACTAATTTTTAAATCTCGTTTATATACATTAACCAATAGAGTGTATTCTCTCTTTCTCTCTCTCTCGTGCCGAGTTCCTCTTGTCGCGTTTCATCTGTAAAAAACAATTACCCTTATGCGCGCAAAGAAGTTTCACTTCAAAATAAATATGGAACGTAACGAAAAAATGTGACTTAGAAATAAAGATGGCGCGTAACAGAAAGACGTTACAATATTTTTTTCTTTCCCATACGCCGATAAAAAAGTTCCACGAGTGGACTTTTGATGGGTATTTGAAAACGTCATGTGGTGCTCTTGTATTATATTCGATATCTTAGTGTTTTAATGTGTTATATTAGATAATTTTGATGGCATTTTATGTAATGTGATGAGGCGGAACTACTGGGATGTAGTGAATATCATATAAAAGTGCTTTACAACGTTTTTGTTTTCCATCAAAATTCCCACAAGATACCATTAACAGTGTGGCCATAGCACTGTTGATGGCGACAATTTGACTTAGACAACGACTAACCAGAAAGACTAAAAACGTGAAGATATTTATAACTGGACACTGGCACCAATAGCTCGTATAAGTAGCTGATTGGCAATACATAAGAAGAAGAAGTTTTACTTCAAAAAACAATAACCTGCCTTAAAATAACTCTTTATCACCATTTTGTTCACCATTACCGCATCTATGTTTTAGGTATAACTCTAATACTTACAAGAGAGCCTTGTAGCAAGGTTTAAATATACAAAAATCGGTCCAACATTTTTTTATGTATTCGCATTAAAAGTGAGTTCACTTCTATTTTTTTATCGTGTACATATTACTTATATATGTATATAAGGAAACATATATAAGGTTAATGATAATTTCGCGCACCACATGGGTTCTATCAAATAACGATCTAGATAATGAACGCACAATTCATCTTAATTAAGAACTCATTTAATCTACATTTTGATATAACGTTTATTTGTATGATTAGATACGAAGTATACAAAATATTACTGACTTTTTTTAACCGACCGTCGCTCATGGATCTTTCCAATACCAGAAGTACAGTTAGACCCAGGGCCGGCTTTACCTATAGTGCAGAGGGTGCGGTGCACCCGGGCGCCGGGTGTTAGGGGGTGCCGAGAGCCGCTTGTAACCATCAACCTATTCCATTTTGTTCACCCACTTTGGTATAAGAGGGCGCCAGGTTATTGATTGCACCCGGGCGCTACATGTGCTTGAGCCGCGCCTGGTTAGACCGCTGCCTACCAACCTAAACCTACTCAGAAAATTAGGCTATCTCACTCATCGAATTAAACACATTGCCAATGTTCAGATTTCGATTTTGCCCAGACACACTGTCTGGCGTGGCTCTAAAACTACTATAAATATGACTCAATTTCTAAACGTCGTGTTTCCATATTGCACTAGTAAAATCTAAACAAGAACCTCTAAAACTATATATAAGAATTTTACCACGTTTTTTCTCATTTTAATTTAAAAAAATATATTTATTATGTATAAACTCTATTAAGGGGCAACTACATATTGTTAAATTTTAGATTTTGTTTGAAATTAATTTAAAAATCTATTATCGGATCGGAAAGCGAACGCAAGCTGAAAAAATCTAATAAGAATCTGCGGGACCGTCATTTTTTAAGATATTATTTTGTATAAAACTGTATACAGCATGTGTAGTAAATATTAGCTCCAGTTGTGATGACCTCCGAATCAGGAAATATTTCGTTTATTTTTTCAAATCGTACTAATATTGCTGTGTAGTAGCGGCTACGAATACTACCAACCATTACTTTGCTCGTGGATGTCGTAAAAGACGACTAAGAACTTTTATCGAACTGGGCCAACTCCACCTGATGCCATTTGGTCAACAATTACATTCCCAAGGAGGGTTGACGTTATGCAGTCGGCCGGTCATAAAACTATTACCAATAACTTTTGCAATATGTAGGAAAGGAAGAGTACATATTTCGTCGACCTCAAGTAATTGGGGTAAGAGTAGGAGAATGATGACTAATATTATAAATGTGAGACGTTATGAAGATGTTTGGAGGTTTAGATGTTTGTTAACTCGATCAGACGTAAACCGTTGAAAAGATTTTGACAAAAATTTGCACTTATATAGACCAATTCCTTGAACTCAACATTGAGGAAGTTACTTTTTACGCGGACAGAAGCTAGTATAATATAAAAAAAATATACCTTGACCAGATCCCACGAGTGGCACAATATAAAGACTGCCCTGCACTCTAATAGTGGTGGGACAACGCTGTTGACAGTTCTCTGTCTGCAGCCGCGGGCCGGTCCGTCCGGGGTAGTACCACACTTGCAGAAGATCGACGTATGAGTAATAACAATGTGCTATTGCGCTTCGTTCGGTGAGCGAGAGAGCCGGAAGCCCAATTGGGTGGGTTTGGGGTTTATATTGGTAGGCAGCGGCCTAGTATTGCAAAGGCCTACCCTCGGTATTGCAAAGGTCCATGGGCGGCAGTGACACTTACCCTCACGTGCGGCTGCTTGCTCGTTTGCCACCACTAAAAAAACATATAATTAACGCAGACAAATTACACTCAGACTCAAAATAACAGTTTGCGGATCGCACAAAGTATTGTCCTGCGCACGAATCGAACGGCACTGGCACGAAAGGTCGGTATCCTTAACCTTAACCACTACGCCATCTCTGCAGTCATAATGAATGTTCATTGTCACATGAGGACTAGAGTAGTTTTATATCAGTGAAAATCTAAACTATTTCGAGCTGGGTAGTACATACATACATATCATCACGCCATATCCCTTGCAGGGTAGGCAGAGAGAACAGAGTGCCAGAGAACTCTATCCTTGCATACTTCACTCGCTTCCTCAATATTCATAATTCTACATTCACAATTCTAGGTAATAATTCTAGTAGGGTAGTGTTATCATAATATCCGTTCTCTGTCAATTAAGATAAGTCTCTAGACTTATCTTAATTGACAGTAAACAGACGATCGGCGAGCAATTTATTCATTTTCCATGGGGTTTCCAAAGTATGTACTCGATCGATTTCTAGGAAATCGGTTTAATTTTTTTTTAAATTTTATAGAGAACAGATTCTGTTGATTATAACTTTTGAGGAAAAAAATATTTCTCAATTTTCTCTACTTATTACGTGAGCTTAGAACTAATCTCAAAATATTACTTGCGGCATTTTGATGGCAGACGCTCACTAGAAAATATTCAGGCGAAACTCATTAGACAGGAAAGTCAACCATAATACGATTGGTAATAATAAAAGCAAAGAGAAGAGAATGCTTTGTGAAAATCATCTTATATTACCTTCGCTGCAATTCATCAGTTTATAGTACCCTGGGGAGGCCATTCGTTCCTAACATTTATGGACGGGGGTACTAAATTTGGTTATCTATATTGTAACGAATTTGGTTGTGTTTTTCGAGGCATTGTCTTCATTCCAATTTGTTTTATGGTTTGAATCATTTAGCTATATATAGAGACATGGTAATACGCTGTTGTGTAAGAGAACCTTTGATGAGAGTCATAATATTGTTAATTTAATGGTTTGAAGATATAGCTAGGTTCTGGGCTTGAATTCTACGATGTGTAAGTTGATTCGACAATAGAGTTCAATTAATAATAATGATTGTTATATTAATCAAAAAAATTGTTATGAAAATTGAGATTTTATTCTACAATCGCTTCAGGAATAAAAGGGCCTGCAAGAATAAAGGGCCTTCGTGAATAAAACTTTTAAAATACATTTTAGAATAATGTATATATTTGTTAGGTCATGTGGACTGCCCACATCATCGCACGCTACCAAAAAGCGCTATGATGTGTCCTTCTTTAAACGAGGCTTAAGAAGAGCTTCACACACACACAGAGGTTGCTTATTTGGACTTGCTCATTTACCACGATTAGCAATAAAATTAAAAATAAAACCCGACAACGACAAAGCTACTCAAAAATAAAGCGACTTAAAAATATATTTATATTTAAGAAGTGACTTTCACTTATACATATATATATATATTACTTTATTAGTGACTCTTTCACTTATATATTACTTTACTATATTACTTTATTAGCAACCAGTCCTCGCTTTGCTTCGGTTTTATGAGTTTCTTTTAACTCCATCCACCGCCAAGAAGTATTTACGATGTCTGCCCTCACGTGTTTGCCCGTTCAGGTGACTCTTTGTGAAACGCTCCCTTACCTTTCCTCTGACACCCCGGCATAACGTTGTAATTATATTATCACTTGCTAGTTTTTATTTTACTATAACTCTTACGTTGATAATTAAAATTAAATGATGTAAAAGTATGATGGTGTAAGGACAAAAATATTCAAAATTAAAATACTTTTAATAATGAAATAAAATTATTTAATTAGACATATATTTAAAACCATCGTTGATTAAAACGCTTTTAAAACTATAATATACTATCTTCTGCCCGCGGCTTCGCTCGCGTAAAACGTTCCTTTCCTAAAGCTGAACTATTATCTCAAGTGAATACCGAGATAAAAGTATTCTATGTGTTAATTTAGGTAATGCTATCATAAGAAACTTAAAATCATTATCTTTACAGGTGATAATAATTTAAACCTACTTAAATAAGAAAAAAAATACACTTAAAGAATTAGCAAAAAATATTTAAGTACTATAAAATCATATTATTTTACTGAGTTAAGGAATACTGTAAAATATAGAAACTAACAATAAAACATTTTTGGCTAAATAATTTATATAAAAAAATATATACCATTTTTTTTTTTGCGGTGAGCTGAGAGGCATTTTTGGCTAAATAATTTATATAAAAAAATATATACCATTTTTTTTTTTGCGGCGAGCTATGGACGTCGCACCCCGCCAAATCGGTCGCTCAATCGGTGACGGAAGAGGCGGCGCGCAACCCCATTGACCCACCCTGCAAGCACCAAAAAAATATATCATGAGATATCTCAAAAACGTATAATGAAAAGCTGATTGTAGGACGCAACAGTTTAGGTAGACAGCCAACCATGCGTCAGAGCTCTGAGCTGCGAGGCATGGTGCCTGGTAGAGCTACTGACAGTGGCCGGTCAGGCTAATGACATTTTTATTTATATTTAATCAAAAGCCAGAGAAATTGTTTCATCATTATAGCTTCAAAAATGACCAATTTTCACAAAAAGTTTCATCCCCTATTTTTATTTTCCCCCCTTGAAGGTACAATTTTTACAAAGTTTGAATGCAAACAGCCTACAAAGTAAGTTTCAAACTTCTAACTTTAAAAATTACGATAGTTCCATACAAGCTTTTATCGTCCCTTTCAACCCTTTTTTCGCATTCAAAAGTTGTCTATGTCATTTCTCAGGTTCTAGACTATCTATATACCAAATATCGTTTAAATTGGTTCAGTAGTTTCGGCGTGAAAGCGCGACAGATAGACAGACCGACAGAGTTACTTTCGCATTTATAATATTAAGTAAGGATTTTTATCTTAATTTTAAAGATTCAGATGGTTATTATGAGTTATTCTTTATTCCTTAGATATAGGTATAAGCTGTTGCAGGCTCTTTTATAGAATTTCTTAAGAGGATCTATTTGACAATGCATTATTTTTGTGTATCTGTTACTATTCAAGCTGCGTACACTTTTAAAGTTGTTAAAACGCACCTAGTTAGGCGACTTAGTTAATTAATATTGTCATAAGTTTAGGTAATTAGCGTAATTTACATATAATATTTAACTTATAACTAACGGTGATAACGTACCATTTGAATGGTGAAAGAATTTTTTTTTTTATAAACAAACTCACAAAATTCGGCCTCTCTCTTTTTATAATATTAATATAAATTAGTAAATTCCCATGGTTTCACCTATGTAATTCAATATCGAGTGGGAATACGGGGATAATCTATAGTCTATGTAACTCGCTACCAAAGTAGCTTTCTATTGGTGAAAGATTTTTTGAGAAAATCGGTGAAGTGGTTTTGGCGTGTAAACGTTAAAAATATATAAATAAACTTATATTCACATTTAAAATGTTTGTTAGGTAATTGAAGATATTTTTGATACCTACCCCCAATCAATTGGGATAAGAGCAGGCGAATGATGATTTTTGAAGATATTTTTATTATTTATATATACCTAGGCTTGCTATAAATACTGTAACAAACAAAAAAAATCTATTGCAATTAATATTTATTACTTTTATAGTGTGTTAGTTTAATACATAAATATAAAACAATTTAAAATATAAAAAGCTTATTCGAAGTGGTCTCCGTTGGCTGCAATACAGTCCTTTAAACGTTGAGGCCAGTTGTCAATAGAAGCACGCACTCTTTCCATGGGAAAATTCTTCACTGCTAATCGTATGGATTGTTTTAGGGACTCCAAATTATTATGACGTTTACTGCAAGTCATACTCTCTAAAACTGACGGATTAAGATCGGGAGTCGACGATGGCTAGTCTTCAGCTCTGATGAAGTACGAAGCGTTCGTTTCCAACCAAGACTGTGTAGACCGAGCTTTATGACCCGACGCCGAGTCTTGCTGGAAGGACCACTTTTTGTTATTGAACGTGGTGTTGTTAAGGGGCTTCACTACCTTCTCAAGACTGGTATCTTCATAGTGTGTACAAGTGTATACTTGTGCCGATGTTTTGATACCTTTTTCACAAAAGTATCGCTCAATCCTTCCTTCATAGCTAATAGCCCACCGAACCTTCCCTGAAGTCGGATAATAAGGAAGCTTTCTTAGAGCTTTGGACATAAATACGGTCATTTGTTTGTTAAAATGTTGCTCAATTGTTAAAATTTTCATCCGTAAACAAAATTTTTCTGTGACCTCCTTTTGCGTACCGCTTTAGTAGTTGTTTCGATTTTACCACCCTATTCTTTTTTAAATTATCAGTTAAGAAATGACCAGTACGTCTCTTATAGGCTGCAAGTCCTAAGTTATGTTTTAAAATACGCGACGAAATGGTTCTAGGTGCTAACCAAAGAGTAAAGTTATTAAACTGAAAAAGAGTGGCAACTCCATCATAAAATATGCATGTATGGAAGGTGCTGCTACCCAGAGTTTACGCGGTGAACTAAAGTTGAAGTGATATATATACATATCTACATGTGTATGTGTAATTATTGAATTATAGAATTTTCTTTTACTTATATTATTATAGAATTTTCTTTTACTATGAAAGCTACCCTGAAATATAAAAAAAACATATCAGCTGATAACGAAGCAATAATAATATCAGCTTAACAATGAAAATTGTGATAATTTTCAGAAAGTACATCAATAAACGTAAATAGATTGATGACAATAAGTACCTACGCTAGGAACAAAAAATAACAATTCTCAGTTGTCAAACGTTTGACATACAGGACAAAATGGCAGCAGTTAAGTTTGTACAAACAATCTGTAGGCGGCGTGACGGTCAGTAAAAATAAGTAATGTTTTAAGTGTGCCTCCCCAGGTGCTAACTTCATCTCCCGGGATAAAATATTTTGCTTTCGGACAGGATTTCTTCGAATTCTTGCCCTTACTGCTTTGCCCACCTTTTTCGTACGAACTCTACGTGGACGGCCATATCTTTTTCTGTCACTAACAGAGGAGGTCTCGTTGTACCTATTAATAGCCCGGTACATAAACATTTTACTAATATTAAGCGTATGGAGAGTTTTAAAAATTGCATTTGGCTCAATACCTACTTTGTGTAATGTAATCACAGCGATTCAGTTCTCTTTCATCCGACTCAATTTTAATATCGCAAAATATTGTACAATGTATTGGCGCGAAAATGAGAAAATACAATGAACAATCATATAAAAGTGACAGATTTCAAATTCAAATGTAACATTTTGTTTATTTTTTATTGTAACAGTATTTATGGCCAGACTAAGTATTATCATTCAATCATTTTGAGGAGTAAATCCTTGTATTCGCAAATATACAATTATATGCGTGTATCTTACACAAATTACATCCAAACTTAAAACAATAATATATGAATCGCACAAAGAATTATCCTACATAGAAATCGAACGAGACAAAACTCAGCATGAGAGATTGGTACTTAAATTACTGTGCCATTTGTCTGGTGAAGGTTGCCATTATTTTAGCCTACTTCAAAATAAGGAAAAGGTTCGTAATTAATTTATATTTTCCTTTTTTTTTATATGTGTTACCTCAAAATGTTTCTAGATTTTGATGATTCTTTTTGTATTTGATAGCTTTTTTTTGCGTTGTGGAAAATGCATTTACGCATCCCCTTTATTTGTTACAGCAAAGGGGGTATCTAGGACTCGCTGACACAGTATGGTTTTACTGCGCCAGAATACCTACTAAAAACCATAGCGGCCCCGCGTCCCCGCCGGTTGTAGAACGCCAAAAGTTCGCCTTTTGGGCATACGACTCTGACGTTCCGGCGGTTAGCCGACTAGCTCCGTCCTAGGTCAAACTTGTATTTAAAAGCTGGTGCTATCCAAGTAGACTCATTTAAATTTAATGAAGATCTGACCAGTAGTTTTTGAGGTAATGCATGTTGGGCTGACTACGACCACATCGTCGCGAATTCGGCTTAGTTTTTATTAAAATTTTGTAGTATGACATTTGTTATTATTAAATTTTCATCCTATTCATTCTACCGAATTGTTTCCATCTAACATCCGCTCGATAACGTATAACCCACTAGCGTTTATTTGCCTATAAAAGTGGAATAGGGATATGACCTACTTATGAAGTACCTACACTTTTGCTGAACTCGAAAATGCTGGTTTTTGCGAGTGAATTATTTACGGTTTCCTCAATAAAATTTCACATTTCATCTCTTAAGGGTTAAATGAATAGGTTTTTTTTTAAAAACTAGACATCATCATCATTCTCCTGTTATTCCAATTACTTAGTGTCGATGAAAGATGTGCCTTTCTTTCATCGCACATAATGCAAAAAATGTTGGCAATAGTTCTGTGAACGGCTGCCTACCTAACCTCAACTATGCTTGGGGAAGTAATCATTGATTATAAGGCATAAAACGAAGTAGGCCCAGGTCAATGCCAAGCTCTTAGTTATCTTTTATTACGTTGATAGTATTCGTAGTCGCCCTCGTACAGCAAAATTTACGGTCTTCAATATCAAACTTTTTATTGCAATGAATATAATGATTTGTTTAAGAAATTTCTTTATTGAATTTAGTGTATCATGATTAAGAGTTACAATCTCATCATACGCCTACCTGCCCATAGAAGACCTAAAAATCCTTTTGAGGGGTAAGAATAGCACTCGCCTATAAAACTTAATAATAATATTTAGCAGAGATGGAAGGTACACCACTGATATACAGCGAAGAGTGAATGCGGGAAATAGAGTGAATGGAGCGTTGGGGCAACTTCTCGGCAGCCACCACCTCAGCCAGAAGGCATGTGTAGCAATACATAACACAGTGCTTGTCCCAACATTACTGTATGGAAGCGAGAGTTGGGTACGCAGAAAAGAGCATGAAAGTAAAATTAATGCGGTCGAAATGCGATCTCTGCGGCAAATCTGTGGAGTTAGGCTAACCGACCACATTCGTAACGACGACGTAAGAGAGCGAGTAGGTATGAAAGAGAGTATTGGTGTAAAGATGCGAAAGGGAATGCTCCGATGGTTCGGACATGTGGAAAGAATGCCGAACGAACGTCTGGTTAAGAAGATATACAATGCGAAAGTGGAAGGATGTAGGTACCGGGGGAGACCGAGACTAACCTACCTAGACCAGATCGGTCATGCACTGAAGGATGGTGGAGTCAAGAGTCTCCGAAACCGGCGAGCGTGTATGAAGAGAATTATGAATGTTGAGGAAGCTAGTGAAGTATGCAAAGATAGAGTTCTCTGGCACTCGAGAGAACTCTCTGCCTACCCTGCAAGGGATATGGCGTGATGATATGTATGTATGTATAAAACTTATTACACCAATTTGGATTGCCAACTCGACGGCATGTCTAAGAGTAGTACCTATAATCCTTTTGAAATGTAGGCAAATTTCCAACAGTGGACTAATTTAGACTAATATAATAAAAACTCCACGGATTTGCAACCGCAAGGAAATAACTAATAGCAAGGTTGTAAAAATATTGCAATTCATCTGGTATTGATATTGCAATCTATCCACTTGGTAATGTTACCAGCCCTCTGGACGATTTGCCGATGGATCTGTAGAAATTTTTAGATGACTCCTCTTTTTATTTCATATTTTAGAAATATAAAAAAAAAATAGTCGTGTAGTGACGATCGGTCAATTTTGGACGATCTGTTCTCGCCCGTGAATGTTGTAAAAGACAACTAAGGGATATGATATAGATGTAACACTTATGCAAGCGAAAGGAATTACGAAATATAATCGTATACCGGTTTGACTAGCTTGTTTTAGTAAGTCAATTGCCGTCCTATTTTGGAGTAGGTTTCGACCCAGTCTGAGCGCAATATTTTGTGGATCGCACAAACTATTGTCCTGCGTACAAATCGAATCCCCGGCACTGGCACGGAAGATCGATATCTTAACCACTACGCAATTTTGTTATACTCCTGTCCTTTTAAAAAGTAAATTCAAATTTATTGTATAAATTTATTAAATACATATGATAAATAACATTTAAGTCATTATTAATATTTACTCTACGTCGACATGTTTTATCTAAGAAAAAAATATCACAGAAATCTCATTTTCCGCCAAGAACAGAGGGATTATACCGTAACATTGGTATACCGACCTTCGTTGAGCCGGGAGACAATAAAATTACTTACACAATACAGTGGAGACGCCCACTGACCTTGCTTCGCATTTACTTTGAAATAAAGGCTCTGAAATATACGCATTGGACTTGTAGTCACTTGACAGATTGAAGAACGGATTTCTTTATTATTGTCTATGCTGTTGGTAAGTGATACTGACGCTCAATGATCTTAGCAATACCAGGGGCACAGATAGGCCACTGCCTATCGCGACGAAAGTCTTAAACCTCGTTTAAAGAAGGCTAATTCATAGCGTTCGGGAAACACTGTAGTAGGTATTTCGTTCTAGATTCTGCACGCGCATAGGAGAAGTTACTCCTGGAAACACACAGTTGAGGACGTTAATGTTTTTCATGTTTTTTTACTAAACATTTATTTCTTTTTTGACGTGATAACGATCTTATAAATCGATGAACGCTATATACAAGTACGAAAAAGTGTCACGTTCCGCCTGAGCCGAGCGTATAAGTGAGAGCGCGGAACGAGCGAAAGAGAGGCTGTTCGTAAAGTGAAGTGAAAAGTTAATATGGTTTCCATTGTTTGTTTTCAATGCATAAAAGTATGCAATTTTTCATCAACGTTTTCTTATAGGCGCTATCACGTAAAATTATTGTTTGTAAACCAACTTTACAGACATCCATCTATTTTTTCCATTCTCAAAAGGTCTCATTCGCTTAGAAACAAATATTAAGGTTAATTTTCTGATATGGCCCGCTTATAACCATACCGGCGTTCAGAGATAGTAAGTATATAATAAAAACACGCATAAATATATTTATTTTATAGTAACTAATCTAAATTTTATTGTTGTCAATAAAAATACACCATAAAAGAGAAAACACCAAAACAACAGTCGTAAATTTCACAATTAACGTAAACCGTTCTTTAACTTTTATAAAGGACTTTTAACAGTAATTTAACAAGTGGTAGGACCAGGCGCGGCTCAAGCACATGTAGCGCCCGGGTGCAATCAATAACCTGGCGCCCTCTTGTACCAAAGTGGGTGAACAAAATGGAATAGGTTGATGGTTACAAGCGGCTCTCAGCGCCCCCTGACCCCCGGCGCCCGGGTGCACCGCACCCTCTGCACTATAGGTAAAGCCGGCCCTGGGTAGGACCACATTGTTGACAGATTTTTCTACAGCCACGGGCCGATCCATCCGGGATAGTACCACACCCTCGCAGAAAATCGACATCTGAGCAGCGGCAGTGACCTGCTGTGATTTGTTCGGTGAGCGAGAGAGCCGGCAGTCCAACTTTCTGGGTGGCTTTGGGGTTTTATATTGGTTGGCAACGGCCAAGTTGTGCCTCTGATATTGCAGAGGTCCAAAGGTGGCACTTATACTTACCATCAGGTGTGCTGCACCAAGAGCAATAAAAAAGTTAATAAAATTAAAACACTACAAACCGAAAAATAAGATGAACTATTTAATTCTTGTCTAATTCTAATTCTAATTATGTATTATTTTTTATAAAATATAATTACAATGTATGCTAGAAATCCACTAACACGATTTGAAGTCGGTGCCAAGCCAAAGAGGTATACTATATCGCATTCAAACCATGCCGTGCTTGTGACTGAAGTGATCTGAACGCGCAAGCGGTTAAGCGATTTGATCCATACGGGCAGACGTCGTTGACGGCTGTGTCAAATGGTATTAAATTTGTGGCGTCATAGTGTTCTGAATACATCTTTTAATTCTTATTTCCTTTAATAATTTGATTTTTGTTAATTTTTCACCCTGTGTGTATATCATTAAGCTTATTGTTTTTTGTTAATTTAAGCTTGGCACCGACTTAAAATCGTGTTAGTGGATTTCTAGCATACATTGTAATTATATTTTATAAAAATTAATACATAATTAGAATTAGACAAGAATTAAATAGTTCATCTTATTTTTCGGTTTTTAGTGTTTTAAATAAGTATGGTTTTTGGCTGATCCATTTTGAAGTCGGTTTACATTTTTTTTATAAAAAGTTTAATTATTTTTGAATTTTTAGTGTAAATAATCGTAGTTAAGTAATAATTTTAACTAGTTCATATAAATTAAATTATTTATTAAATATAGCACTATGAGTTGATCGACTAAAAAAATGCACATGGCACGAGGAAGAGTAGAAGTAGGGAATCAAAATAAAAAAATAAAGAACGTATTTCGAAAAAATGGAAACGAAATGCTGTATCTCGTTGCCAATGGTTTAAATTTCACTGTTTCAATCAATTCGCGTATAACACCATATGTACTATCGATACGTCACGTGAGGCGACAACTTAGGTATGAGATACTACCAACATCCAAGTGATGTAAATAATTGTGACGGTTTGATGCAATCGTTAAAACTAGACATAGGCTCCAGAATCATGGTAGGATGCAATATCTCTGTCATTAAGGGCTTGGTAAGCGGGCAATAGGGATAATATCCAAACTTGTAGGCTTCCCCTTCGTTGTGACCAAATTGAAACAGGCTAGTTACCTGATTTGGTTATTATAAAATTTAATGACGACACTATTGGCACGAAAGTGAAAGACAGTGACGGGTTAGTGGCCATAGCGCCTGTGTTAACCATATATCAGGCAACGAAAGGTTACGGGATAATGAATGGAAAATGCTTCCGCTAATCCTCTCTTGGGCGGTTACGGTATATAAACTCTAGGGTACTTTACAAAGCCTTAAACAAAGCTATCATTGATTTAGCCAAAAATAAATTGGCAATGATCAGTTTTATATTGCACTGAGTTGTGTAAAGACTCTAGAGGGACAGCTTTTTGCGACTTAGGGTCTAATAAACTACTCAAATCAAAAGACTATACCAGGAGAAAGCGTAAGCCAAAGATGAAGACGGTTCTAAATAGGTACGATACAATTATCCAATACGGATGGATCTGATCATCTTACCTAATATATCTCAGTGTCTGAAGGCACAAGTCTATGAACAGTGATGATTAATGACAGGAAAATATGGTCCCTAAATGTGGGTCTCGTAACAAAAATCATATATCACCAACATAAATAATTATCTAACTCCTAATCATTATGGAGTAGTACCTTACATTATCAGCTTACGTGATTAACTTGAAAGAATACAGTTAAAGGCATATATGGCGTGCATATGATATTGAAAGAATTATCCTCCAACTCCTAACCGCTAAGGAGATGTACCTTCCATCACCAGCTCATCTAAATGAGATTATCACTGCCAGATGCAAATATTTGAATAGCTTTGAAAAATACATGAGACACGTAATATGTGCCTATAAAATTTAAGGGTTGCCCTTTATTTCCAAGAATTCCCATCATCAGATCATGATTTGGTGACAATGGGACCACCTCGGGAGTTAACTTGAAAGAATACAGCTAAAGGTCTATGTGTGCGTATAATATTGAAAGAATTATCCCCCAACTCCTAATCGTCAAGGAGATGTACCTTACATCATCAGCTTACCTAAATGAGTTTATCACTGCCAGATGCAAATATTTGAAGAGTTTTTGAAAATATATGAGACACGTAATATGTGCCTATAAAATTTGAGGGTTGCCCTCGATTTCCAGGAATTTCCATCATCAGATCATGATTTGGTGACAATGGGACAATCTCGAGAGTTAACTTGAAAGAATACAGTTAAAGGTCTATGCGTGCGTATGATATTAAAAGAATTATCCTCCAACTCCTAACCGTTCAGGAGATGTACCTTCCATCACCAGCTCACCTAAATGAAATGATCACTGCCAGATGCAAATATTTGAATAGCTTTGCAAAATACATGAGACATGTAATATGTGCCTATAAAATTTAAGGTTTGCCCTTTATTTCCAAGAATTCCCATCATCAGATCATGATTTGGTGACAATGGGACCACCTCGGGCGTTAACTTGAAAGAATACAGCTAAAGGTCTATGCGTGCGTATGATATTGAAAGAATTATCCTCCAACTCCTAACCGTTAAGGAGATGTACCTTCCATCATCAGCTCACCTAAATGAGTTTATCACTGTCAGATGCAAATATTTGAAGAGCTTTTGAAAATATATGAGACACGTAATATGTGCCTATAAAATTTGAGGGTTGTCCTTGATTTCCATGACTTCCCATCATCAGATCATGACTTGGTGACAATGGGACCACCTCTGGAGTATACCCTTTAAAAAGAATTTTGAAAATCGCCAACCACAGACAAAAATATCGCTGAACATACATAAAAAAAAAATACATACAATGAAACATTTTTGAAGTCGGTTAAAAAAGGAATATTAGTGCATACAAGAGTATTATATTCAATATCTTAGTGTTTTAAGGTGTTATATTAAAATCATTTTCATGGCATTTTATGTAATATGATGCGACGGAACTGCTGGGATGTAGTGAATATGATATAACAGCGCTTTACTATGTTCTCGTTTTCCACTAAAATTCCTAATATGACTTACTGATATACAATTACTACGTTCAATTAACTTCCAATGAAGACGGTCATATTTTGCGGTGTGGTAGCGGCTACAAATACTACCAACCTTTACATTGCTTGTAAATGTCGTAAAAGACCGTACATTCTAGTTCACTCCTGTTTATTAAATCAAATCAAATAATTTATTATGCATAAGCCCTAAAAGGGCACTTACATATTGTCAATATTACATATTTTTTTAAATTAATCTACCACCGGATCGGAAAGCCGCCACAAACTGAGAAGATCCGGCAAGAAACTCAGCGGGCTCGTCGTTTTTTTTTTAAATTACATGTTTTCTTAATATTATTAGATACATGTTTAGTCCCTATTAGCTCCAGTAAGATGCCCTTCGAGTAAAGATTTATTTTTTAAAAGTTAAATACAACATTAACAAAAAAAACAAAAAAGAACAGAAATTGTTGGACCAGATTCCACAAGCGGCACTCGATCACGAGTTATTTATGTTATATTTCATTTGTAAAGAAAACTGCAATTCGTTAGTTCGTCTTAAACTCCATTTTTATTCTGATGTTCTCTTTTTAATGCATATTTAAAATAATAAAATACAAGCTATAGTTCATCTAATCTAAGAAGTGCATTTTGACGTTTTGCATTTTTTAATACACAATAACCTCGGTCAAACGTATACACATGATTGTAAACACTAAATCTGAAATTTTAAACAACTATTAAGTTATTTACATAATTAACATTGCGGGTGACTTTCTTTCTTTTTGAATAGTAATTGTCATTGACGACCTAACAATGTCACGTCATCACATTCTATACAATAGTGCTTGACAACTTCCAATTCACGAATATCCAAATAATCGGTAAAAATATTAGAATAATACAATTAATCGAATAGAGATTTTGACAGAGATGTACATTTCGACACTTTGATTGATGAGAAAATAATTATTAATGTTCGCGACGCTGATAATTCAAGTAATAGTAGTAATTCTTAATAAATAGCCTTTTTCAAATCCAGTTTTTGTTTTTAATTAACCTAATCCTACTAAATATGATGAATAGATTCTATGCTGAAATAAATAAATTTGTTTAGTACTAATTTAGCACTTAATTTATTCATCACCTTTTTGAAAAATAAAAAATAAACCGATTATTAATTATAAAGAATTAATATCGGTTTCTCAGTAAAATCGGATATTTTCGATAGCGATTATTTGGTTCACATACCTTTTTTTTTTTTTTTTTTTTTTTTTTTTTTTTGCGGTGGGCTATGGACGTCGTACCCCGCCAAATCGGTCCGGGGTGACGGAAGAGGCGGCGCGCAACCCCATTGACCCACCCTGCAAGCACCTCTTCTTCGCCGTACGAGCGGGCCACCGGTACCCGATCTTTCCTTCTGCGAGATGACAGCCTCGCAGAAGGCGGCGACCGCGTCCCAATTCCTGACGCTGTCGACCATCGCTCGCGCAACAGCCGGCAGCGTCAGGTCGGCACCGATGACAGCGACGAGGTCACGGCGCTGCCCGTCCCAGCCCGAACATACCTCGAGCGTATGTTGCGCCGTGTCCTCGTCGCTACTGCAATGGTGGCAGGACGGAGTCCACTCCCTCCGCACGACCGTGTGCAGGTACTTGCCGAAGCAACCATGCCCCGACAAGACCTGCACCAACCGGAAAGAGAGGACTCCGTGCTGCCGCTCCATCCACTCCATCAGTACGGGCCGGAGGGCCTCAGCGGTAATAACACCGTATCTAGGCCTCTCCAGCCGCGTAGCCCAACGGGCGATGACTTCTCGGCGGGCGTCCTCGCGCCAGGTGGCTATCTCGTTGAACGATGGAGAGCCACCCTCTTCGCGCATTGAGGTAACCCGCCGGTAGAGGTCGGAGAGCATCTCCGCCTCTAGGTCCCACGGGGGTGTCCCGGCCAATAGGCACGCCGCCTCTGTCGACACCGTGCGGTACCCGCGAATGGCTCTGACCGCCATGACTCTCTGTGGCCTCCACAGAACCGCCCTGAGTTGGGCGTTCAGAGCCCTCGCCCACACGGGTGCGCCGTACATGGCCATTGAGCGGATCACCCCCGCATACAGCCGTCGGCCCTGAAAACTGGGTCCGCCCACGTTCGGCATGAGCCGAGAAAGGGCGGACGCCGCGCCGACCAGCCGGGGAGCAATTTGACGAAAATGCTCCCGGAACCACCATCGCCCGTCGAGCACCAGACCCAAGTACCTCATATGGGCCTGGATACTGATGTGGATTGGTTCACATACCTAGACAACTTACTCAGACAGCTGTCAAAGTGCACTTCTTAGATTAGATAGACTATAGTTCTATCTACCAATGAGTTTTATGTTCTAAATATAACACAATATTATGAAATATTGTTATTCACTAATATCCATCTAGTGTCACCATATGTATTATATTAGACATTCATAAGAGACTTATATCGACCTCAGCCTGCTTTTCCTAATGTCGTCTGGTCAACAATTACATTCCCAAGGAGGTTTGACATCAGACAGGTGGTCGGTCATAAAACTATTGCTAATAACTTTTACAATATATACGAAGAGGAGTACATATTGTATCGGCCTCAAGTAATCGAGATAAGAATGATAAATGATGAAATCTTTATCAGGTTTTTGTTAACATCTTGCACTAAGTAAATAATCTCTATAGTGAGCGATTTTACAGACATATAATTAACACAAATTACACCCAGACTCAGAAAAATAAGTTGTCGATTACACTAGATAGCAAACGATTACAATTTTTCAGCAACGGTTTAAACTGATTATTGTACAAATTATGTACAAAATATTGTCCTGCATGGGAATCGAACCAGGTAAATCGGTATCTTAACCACTACGCCACCTGTGCAGTCAATATGTGGGCTGAATGTAGAAAACAAAATAATAATCCAGAGTTGAGATGTTGTTATACGATTTGGTAGCCAGTGGCATTTGGAATTGATATGTAAATAGACATATGTTAGCTTTTATTCATAAAACTTACTTAATGTAATTTGTAAATGTGGGTAGATCGAACAATATGTAGGCATAAGAGCTCTGGAGAGGTCTGTCGCGAGGCACCTGTGCGTTCCAGGTCGTAGCGAACAGTCGTGTACCAATTCTAGAGCTGAGTGTATATCTATAATATTATACACATACACTACATCTACTAACATTACTATCAATATCACAATGTAATTGATCAAATATAAATGTTAAAACTGTGACGATGTTTTCATTCCGATGGCTGATACATATTGTGTTTTAATAAGTTTGACATACCTACATATTGTGTAAATGGACATTTAATATAATTTGTAAATATGGGTAGATCGAATAATATGTACACACATACACATAAATATCATCACGCCATATCCCTAGCAGGGAAGGCAGAGAGAACAGAGTGCCAGAGAACTCTATCTTTGCATACTTCACTCGCTTCCTCAACATTCATAATTCTCTTCATACACGCTCGCTGGTTTCGGAGACTCTTGACTCCACCTTCCTTCAGTACATGACCGATCTGGTCTAGGTAGGGTAGTCTCGGTCTCCCCCGGTACCTACATCCTTCCACTTTCGCATTGTATATCTTCTTAACCAGACGTTCGTTCGGCATTCTTTCCACATGTACGAACCATCGGAGCATTCCCTTTCGCATCTTTACACCAATACTCTCTTTCATACCTACTCGCTCTCTTACGTCGTCGTTACGAATGCTGTCGGTCAGCCTTACTCCACAGATTTTCCGCAGAGATCGCATTTCGACCGCATTAATTTTACTTTCATACTATTTTCTGCATACCCAAATCTCGCTTCCATACAGTAATGTTGGGACAAGCACTGCGTTATGTATTGCTACACGTGCCTTCTGGCTGAGGTGGTGGCTACCGAGAAGTTGCCCCAACGCTCCGTTCACTCTATTTCCCGCATTCACTCTTCGCTCTATATCAGTGGTGTACTTTCCATCTCGGCTAAATCCACATCCAAGATATACAAATTCATCCACTTGCTCTAGTACATCATTACCTATTATTACTCTTACATCTGTTCTGGCTTCATCTCTTTCAAAGACCATTATTTTAGTTTTGTTCACATTCACGCGTAGACCCCTTTTCTTACAATCTTCTGTCATTGTGTCGACTAGGGTCTGCAGGTCAGTCGCTGACTGTGCCAGCAGGACTGCATCATCTGCATAAAGCAGAGAATTGACCACTGAGTCGCCCATCTGGACTCCCACATTCATATCGTTCAACCTTTGGAGACATTTATCCAGATATATGATAAACAGCCTGGCTGACAGAACGCACCCCTGCTTAACGCCGATATTGACGTCAAACCAAGGCGACATTCCATCATCCAGCCGCACACAGGCTCTACAGCCCATGTAACTGGACTGCACAGCCTGTAGCAGTTTACCATTAATACCATACTCCGGTAAAATGTCCCAAAGTTCCTTTCGTACAACCGTGTCAAATGCTCTCTCCAGATCCACAAAACCGCAGAAAACCTTCTGACCTAGAGCCAGATGCTTCTCCACAATGTTGCGCAGAGAGAATACTTGATCCAGGCATCCCCTTCCACTCCTGAAACCTCCTTGTGTCTCACACAGTAAACCATTGGACACCATCCTCATTCTTCTTTCAATAATTTTACCGTACACTTTTGCTGCCAAACTGGTCAAGCTAATGGCTCTGTAATTTGCGCAGTCATAACGTGAACCCTTGTTTTTTAACAAAAGCACGATGACTGCGCTATTCCAGTCCCCGGGAACCATTCCCGAGCTCCAACATAAATTGAGGAGCAACAGGAACGCCTCCCAGACACAGGAGCCACCAAGCTTGATCATCTCGGCAGACACCATATCAATGCCCGCTGCCTTACCATTTTTCAAACTCCTTATCGCCCATTCAACTTCGTCCATACTGATGTCATCGGAGGACGCCGCCGTCGAATGTTGTTCTACTAAACCACATGCGACACCGACGTCAACTGTAGCATCCGCATACATATCGCCAAAATATTCACTCCATCGGCTTAACACGTCTTGTGTTTGTGTAAGAATGTCTCCACCTTTAGACCTTATTTTATTCATTCTGAAGGCTGACCAACCACACCGAGACTTATTCACCTCCCTCTAAAAGAGTTTGGTGTTACCCTCGAAGTTTTTAGTCAGCCTATCTTCTGCACTCATACTTGCTCTATCACGTTTCTCTTTCACTAAGGCCTTGGTGTCATTCTTACATTGCCGATATATTTCTTTCTTCTGTTCAGTCATACTGTCATTCAGATTCAAAGAAGAGACATAGTCCAGCCACGCTTTCTTCTTTTGCTCTACGGAAGCTGCCACTTCCGCATCCCACCATGCATCACCATTTGTTTTTCTATGCTTCTTTGAACTTCCACATACTTCTTTCGCTGTATCTACCATACTCTCTCTCAATATTCTCCAGCATTCTTCAATGTCCGTTTGCGGCTGGCTTGCCATCGTCAGCCGTTCTCGGATACCCTCTGCATACTTTTCTCTTACACACTCTTCTTGCAACCTTTCAACCTTTATTCTTTCAAGCCCTCCGAAGTGGACACGCTCTCACCAGTGCCTCCACTTTCTGAACAGACCACTAAATCTCGCAAAAACGAGATAGTGGTCCGTATCGACTGTGGGGCCCCTGTAGGCTCTTGCAAAATTAAATCTATTATACTTTTCTGTTCATTCCTTCTCTATGTATACTTATGGATGTCCTTATGTTGGAAAAATGTGTTTGACACAATAAGGTTTCTCTCCATGCATACATCCGCTATGAGCCTACCTGCGTCGTTCACTCTCTTATCACCAAATGGATCAAGTACGTCCTCATAGTCGGGACGCTTGGTCCCCACCCATCCGTTTAAATCGCCGCATACAATCACGCGTTCACTGGTTTCTGCCATATCCAGAACTTCCCTAACATTATCCCAAAACTTCTCTAGGTCTGATGCCACCGAGGATCCTACGGGAGCATATGCTACAACCATGAATACCTTGGTGACATCTAGTTTTATACGGATCCAAAGAAGTCTGGGATCATACATTTCGTAATCCTTCACACCTGAGGCCAAGCGAGACGACAACAGCACTCCTACTCCCATGCTGGCTCGATCGCTCTGTGGTATACCAGACCACAGAGCCATCCCGCCACCAGGAAGATCGCAGGCGTCACTGCCCCTTCGCTTGGTCTCTGTTACACAGAGCTCGTCTAGCTGTTTGTCCGCCATGACGGATATCAGCTCTTGTAACTTACCTTCCACACAACCTCTTACATTCCACGTGCCCACCCGTCACTCTGCTCTCCTCGACTCACCTGACTGGGCAAGGCGTGATGGGTGGCGGCCCCCATCGCCGCAACTGCCGAAGTTCATACCGACGGGGGCGGGTCGGTACGCGTCGCCTCCGGGGGACGCCCTAACCCGCACTGCGGTACGCATATCGAGCCGGATTAGCAGTCTAATTAGACTGGCAGGGGACACGACGAGCACGCTCCGGACTATCCCCCCAACATAATATATAGGTATTCTATACCTATATATTCTCTATACAGCTTCTAAGCTCTATAGAGACGCATTATGTGCGTGCGTTGTCGGTCATAGCGAATTGTCGTGTAACCACTCTAGAAGCTGAGCTTATAATTATAATACACACATACATACTCTACAAATGGCGACGAAGATAAAAGTGATTACACGTTAAAAACATATTAAAATTAAGGAACGAGTAGGTAATCATTGCCTGTCAGGTGTTTAAATATAGCCACGTTTCTAATAGCTTATTAGAACCCTGATATTACAATAGAAATATAAATATTTGTTTAACTTAATGAATACTCATTATACAATGAATTTAAAATCAGTTATAACCCGAATCGATACGTAAACATTTGTTACTGATAAGTAAATTCTTATTAGTATCCTTCATTATTAAGGGTCATGCCTCATATCAGAAAATAAGACCACGCAAAACTATGGCTGTATAACTGTACCTACCCATAATCAGTTAAAAGTTGAACCAATATAATTTGTTATTTTTGGTCGATATTTTGAGGACATTATCATATTTATTATTCTATTATTAAATACGTCTTTAGATAATGACGGCTTAATTAATAAAATAAAATAAATAATGCACAGAACACTTGCATGTGCTAGAACACCTAAATAATATGTATAATCTCTGTTTGTGTCAAACTGAGAACATTTTTAATTTGATAGCTATACATAATGTGATACAAATTAATCTTTTCGAATTCAGCTTTTGTATTGATCAGCCAGAATGCCATAAAGGCAAATTGATTTATATGATAATGAATTGCACATATCTGTGTAGTTAAAACATAGTTGTTTCTTACTCTGGTCAGTCGGCAATAACGCGCTCGTATCTACTGCTGTAAACAGGCCATTTGAATATGAGCATTATTTTACGTAGATGAAGAATATATTACAAACATTCTGGGATGAATCTTTTCACTTTAAATATTATACCTGCGTAATGATTGTTTCACGTTAAATAAAAATATCTATGATGTATTCAATAACTAAAAGAAAAACCTCACTTTTAGATATTGCTGGGAGTATGTCATTACAAAAGCATAATTAATACTCACTGATCCGTAGAAGTAAATACGGTAAGATTCTATAAAGACTAAAATTTAAAGTGCGTGAATGGAGTGACGCTACGGATGTCATTTTGGCTTTTTTACTGCTGTGCTTAAAAAGTTGAAATAAATAAAACTACTATTCTATAGTGATCTGTTTATTTGCATAGTAATTAACAGTGATATTTTATACAACATACATTGCTATCTTGTGGTTTTACAGTGATGCAACTTTAAAAATCTATAAATACAAAGTTGTCCCTGTGGTTACTATTAACTACCCTAGTCTGTGAAATGAAAATACGAAATCCGAATAAAAGTCCATTTTTTAGAGCTATTATAGTGCTGATAAGTGTAGCCGTAAGCTGTGATAACGAACGTTCTAGTGAGTGCGGAAAACTCCAAACACAACCTTACATAGGCTTATTTATAAACTTTGGATTAACCTCATCTATTTTTTAGAATATTAATTACGTTGTGACAACAGCATACCAAGCTGCTTACCGTGTCTTGCCACTAGATAGTGTTAACATCGGCTATTGTTTTCCACATGAAGGTTGTTCACATATTTTATATCTAATAATGTCACCAAAACCAAAATGTGTTAGCTGCGACAGACTGACAAACGCGGCAGATGGTACGTGTCCAAGCTGTAAGGCTACGGCTAAAGACTAAATGGTATTCCGTGATCCCTGGCTGATTCCTAACCTTGCGTACTTGGACATAGCTCACGAGCTCTGGAAGTTTAGAGAAAATGTAGCAGGTATGAAGGAGGAAGTTAAAAAAAAGGGGGCAGGAACTAGCGGCAAAGAGGGGGATTAAGATTGACGAACCTAGAGGTATTGGTCGACGAGAAGGGGCCACAGAAATACGATCATGTATTGGACGCTACAATAATGGAGTTACGAGATCAAATAGATGAATGAGACCAGAATTTACTTATGATTGATATTGTTATTTCAGGAGTACCAGAAACGGGAGATGAGTATCTTAGTCATTTGCTGCACACTATCACGTTGAAGTTGTCCGTTTGTCTCGACGACCGAGACATAGTTCACGTCCAACCACGCAACCACAGCGATGACGTCGATAACACCATACCACACATCGCATAATCGTGACAAACTATTAGGCGCTGCCCGTGCACTGCCTAGCCTTACATCCACTGACATCTAGTTATTAGACTGAATAGATTTCACAGCGCTGGTTACAGAAGTGCCCTGCAAAGACAGGCACAGATATTGCAACCGTCAGAAAAGATTGAGCAGCTTATTTCTTAGCAAACTTGTATTTAAATGAAATATCCATTTAAATTTAAATCAGATAGTAAACGTAGATTAAAGAGCAAAAGTATATTTATTTAAATATATGTATTTAAGCATGATCAGCCTGCCTGCTCACAAATTGATTAAGAATTTGGCTATAATAACAAAAATAAACTAAAACAAGGGGGAGATGTAGTATATGCAGCATATTTAATATAATTTGAAAATGTGGGTAGATCGAATAATATGTAAGTATAAAAACTCCGTAGAAACTTGTCGCGACACACAGGTTACAAACACTACAAAACCGGTTCATGCGTCGAGCCACGGGGGCACCGTGGTTCATTCGAAACGTCGACCTTCACATCGACCTCGAATTGCCGACTATCAGGCAATACATGAAGCCGTGCTCCCAGAGGTTCATTGACTCTGCCATGACACACCCCAACCAATTAGTGGTTGGAGCGGCTAACTATGTCCCATCTAAAATATCCGTGATCAGACGTCCTCGACATGTACTGACCGACTCTGACGATTCGATTACAATCGCTCAAGAAAGAGCCTACACGGCCCCCCGCGGCCACAACACATAAATATCCGGGCTTCCGACCCCGCCGCCGAGTCAGTCATAAACTCAAATGTGGGCACGCCCACTTTGCTATCAGCGACGCCCCGAGCCGAGGTCCGTTCACCACAGGGTGAGCTCTCGGGCGTTGTCGCTTAAAATTTTACCGGGTTGAGAGCCATCAGCGTTCACCCATAGTCCGGGTTAAGCTGTGACAGCCATCTGCGGCTAACAGCTAAAAGACAGACACAAAAAAAAAAAAAAAAAAATTGTCGCGACACAGAGCCAACACGGTCCTCCCGGCCATAACACATAAATACTCGCGCTTTCGCCTCCGCCGCCGGGGAATGAAGAAGCGACGTGCAACAATCAATACTTCAAACGTGGGGACGCACACTTTGTTATCAGCGACGCCCCGAGCCGAGGTTCGTTCTCCGCAGGGAGAGCCCTCGGGCGATGTTGCTTAAAACTTATACCGGGTTGAGAGCCCTCAGCGCTCACCCATAGTCCGGTTAAGCTGTCAAAGCCCTTTCGGCTAACAGCAATCGCAGTGGATACGTTTTAGTGGATAAACTAGCCCTAGGCTAGGAGTCCCACACTTTCCGATCCGGGGAGTAAGTGCGTAACGCATTTTGGAGCACTGCGTTATCAAAAAAAAAATTGTCGTGACACACTTGTGCATTGTCGGTCGTAGCGAACAGTCGTGTAATGATTCTAGAAGCTGAGCGTATAATTATTATATTATACACATACAATACACGTATATTCACTTTTGTTTAAGTCCCGTGAGTTCTTATTCGTCGTCTTAACTATTATACTCGTCCCAATATTGGGCTCTAGCCTCCTTCACAATCGAAAGGAAATTCATTTGATATAACAAACTGATCACGTGTTTTGATATAGGCTTTTATTTAGAGTTTACTTTCTCTTGCAAATATGTTGTAAGCGTATTATTTAGTCGTCTCTGGGATAGTGAATTTTATTTCTACTCCGTCACCACACGGAAATATGCGGTCCCGTGCTAAAAATATTCAATGTAATTACGACCAAAGTGATCTCTAAAGCTTCCCGTGGGGGTTGTAAAAAATCTATTAAGGCAACAGGAAAATGGGCAGAGACATTTTCCTGGTAAACTTATACTACCAATGAGTTAGCCGTACCGTCTGTCGTAGCGATCATAGCGCAGCTCACTCGGTCATCGGTAGACTGATGATGACGTCATTGCTTACAACATCGCTCACTGTTTACAAATCAATATGATATTTACATTCAAATCTGTTTACATTTGATTAAGTGTAGCTTTCGATCGATTTTGATGTTCTTTGTTCATTATGTATGTTCTTACGATAATACGTCATATGTTGATTAAGGAAAAGTTGAAAATCGATTAGCCATTTGATTGCACATATGGCGTAGTGGTTGAGATATCGACCTATCGTACCAAAGATCACGGGTTCGATTCACATGCAGGGTAATACTTTGTGTGATCCATAAATTGTTCTCAGTTTTGGTGTAATTTGCTTCCGTTTATTGTACGTTTGTAAAGTACCCCGCAATACAAAGATTGTTTCCTTAATACTGAGTCCTCTTTGCAGCATTTCCTCAGTACTGTATGGCGGCTACGAATACTTCCAACATTTATATTGCTCTTATATGAAAAAGACGTCTTACATTAATCTGAGCTAAACTCCATCTGATGCCGTCTGCTCAACAATTAAAATCCCAAGAATACTTTGTATGGGTCAGCATGTTGGGCTACAAAAGCGACGGATGAGAGACGGCTGCATGTAGCAGAGATGCGATTGTTAAGATAGATGTGTGGCCTGACGAGAATGGATAAGGTAAGAAATGAGTAGGTATATAAGAGGAAGTTTGAAAGTGGCGCCAGTGACGGAAAAGTTGAAAAGTGAACGCCTGACTTGGTATGGACATGGAATGAGACGGAATGAATGTAATGTTGGGAGAAGAGTTTTAAGTATGAATGCTGAAGGCTTTAGGGGTAAGGGAATACTGAAGAAAAGATGGATGGATTGCGTGAAGCATGTTATGAATAGAAAGGGAGTGAACGCAGAGATGACATCGAATAGGATTGTGTGGAAGAAAAGGACATATTGCGTCGACCCCAAGTAATTGGGATAAGAGCAGGGTAATGAATGGATGAATGATGACTTATTGTTTGGTATTTGGCCTTTTTTCTTGAGTTCGTCTAAGCGTGTGGAGTCATGACAGAGTGCTCTGGGGCTCACTTAGCACACTGTATTTGCCTTATATGCCTATTGTTCGGATCACCGGAACCGATTCCTCAATCTCAGTGACTTCTGTAACCACCTTCATCGGGCAAATATCGATATGCCGTCAAACAGTGAATATAGAAACCCTATTTGTTGATTATTAAATACTTTAAAACACGCGTAAGGTACAAAAAACTAAAAACAATTATTCGTGTAATTTTTATGGATGCTGAACACGCAAAATATCGATTACCAGACTTTTATTAACAGTAATAACTAAATTATATTTTAATTACCTTTTAATTTATTTCTCTTTCGTAATAAAAGGGAGATTGCCCTACTGTGCGACGGTGGTGCGACCTTTTGGTATTATAGGCTTTTATTTTACTTGCAGAAATGTTATATGCATATTAGTAAACCTTATTCGTCTTTTACGCCACCCGTAAGATCCCTATCTTTTTAGGAAGGACGGAAATGTATTTTTATACTCTGCCATCACACAGAAATCTATGTATATCTATCAAAGAGGGTGTTTGTATATATGACATCGCTAAACTCAGATAATTATTTGACCGATCATTATAAAAATTGGTATATTTATACTTAGTCTGGCCATAAATACTGTTACAATTAAAAATAAACAATATATTACATTTGAATTTGGAATCTGTCATTTTTATATGATTGTTCATTGTGTTTTCTCGTTTTGGCGTCAATACATTGTGGTCAAAACAGTACGGGAAACAATTTGAAGAAATCCTGTCCGAAAGCAAAATATTTTATCTCGGGAGATGAAGATAGCACCTAGAACCATGTCGCATGTTTTAAAAGATGACTTAGGACTTGTAGCCTATAAGAGACGTACTGATCATTTCTTAACTGATAATTTTAAAAAGAATAGGCTGGTAAAATCAAAACAACTACTAAAGCGGCACGCAAAGGTAGTTCACAGAAAAATTTTGTTTACGGATGAGATTTTTTTTTACAATTGAGCAACATTTTAACAAACAAAATGAATGTATTAATGCCCAAAGCTCTAAGGAAGCTTCTCAATTAGTCGACATAGTGTAATGTGGGCATTAATACATTCATTTTGTTTGTTACTCCGACTTCAGTGACAGTTTGTTGGGTTTTAGCTATGAAGGAGTGACTCAGCCATACTTTTGTGAAAAAGGTATCAAAACATTGGCACAAGTGTATTAACATTCCATTCTTGAGAAGGTAGTGAAGCCCCTTAATAACACTAAGTTCAATAACCAAGAATGGCCCTTCCACACAGTCTTGGTTGGAAACGAACGTTTTGGTCTTCATCAGAGCTGAAGACTGGCCGTCATCTTGCCCCGATCTTAATCCGCTGGATTATGATTTATGGTCAGTTTTAGAAAGGAGCTTGTACTAGTGCCATGATAATTTGGAGTCCCTAAAACAATCCATACAATTGACAGTGAAGAATTTTCCCATGAAAAGAGTGCGTGCTTCTATTGACACCTGGCCTCAACGTTTAAAGGATTGTATTGTAGCCAATGTAGACCACTTCGATAAACTTTTTATATTTTAAATTGTTTTAAACTAACACACTGTAAAAGTATTAAATGTTATTTGCAATAGAAAAAATCTTTGTTACAGTATTTATGGCAAGACTAGGTGGTATATATGTATTTTTTCACGGAGAAGGTTTATATGCTATCCACATTGATGTAAGTCACCACCAGGCGGTGCTGTGATATGTTGACTTCTACAAACAAACCAACGGGCTGAGTTTGCTAGTATAGTAAGTATATAATGGAAATTGGAGATACACCAAGGTTGACGAAGCTAACATGTAAAAGAATAGGTAAAAATGAAAAAGTCGGTGGCATTTAAGATGTAAATCTTTGCCGAATATGCTCGTACCAAATTAGTAATATATTAGCGAAAAAGTCAAGTTAGGTGTCCCTTAAATCCTTGACTTGTGAAACCTCTTAACAGACGTGGATGAAACCAAGTTTTTTTTAAGAGGTTGGTATACTAGTGTATATGCTTTTGGATAATCGGTGTGAATCTTTTTATGTACACATTGAAAGCTGTTTAAGAATAAATAAGTCCGCATAATTGGGACAACGAGGAAGCATTTCCTTCAACTGTTTTTAATGAGACAGCACAGGATCCAATTAAGCGAATTATTTACCTCAGTCTTGTTTTTTTTTGTTTCTATTAATATCAGATCCGTTGTATCCGTATTACTTTGAAGTAAAAGTAACATTAGTGACAAAATGAAATTTAATGGCGATATAAAAAAAATATAAAATTAATTCTCACTTAACTTATTATTTAAAACCTTTACAATAATTTTAATTAAATCGGCACATTATATTTAAGTCTTTAATGAGACGTGTGCCATCTACCCTACAATGTATACACATTGTATAGGTTTAATACTTCAATGGAAGCGAGAGTTGGGTATGCAGAAAAGAGTATGAAAGTAAAATTAATGCGGTCGAAATGCGAGCTCTACGGAAAATCTGTGGAGTTAGGCTGACCGACCGCATTCGTAACGACGACGTAAGAGAGCGAGTAGGTATGAAAGAGAGTATTGGTGTAAAAATGCGAAAGGGAATGCTCCGATGGTTCGGACATGTGGAAAGAATGCCGAACGAACGTCTGGTTAAGAAGATATACAATGCGAAAGTGGAAGGATGTAGGTACCGAGGGAGACCGAGACTAACCTACCTAGACCAGATCGGATGTACTGCAGTACATGTACTGAAGGAAAATGGAGTCAAGAGTCTCCGAAACCGGCGAGCGTGTATGAAGAGAATTATGAATGTTGAGGAAGCGAGTGAAGTACAGAGAGTTCTCTGGCACTCTGTTCTCTCTGCCTACCCTGCAAGGGATATGGCGTGATGATATGTATGTATGTAATACTTCAAACGATTGGGACGGATTTCCAATAGGCGTGGGTTCGAATCCCACTTGTGACAATCATTTTTCGCCCGTAATCGTGTTTTTATAAATAATCAAGCATATTAAATGTTAAATTTCAGTAATTTAAATCAGCACATCTGTAAAAATTAGTTCTTACAAAGGTAATTTTGCCAAAATCATCTAAAATATATTTAGATCTAACAGGAATACTAGAACATAACATAAAACATATTAATTCAAAATCTCTTGTATAAGTATTAAGTCGTCTTTGTCTCGCTACCGTGTGTAATTGCGTGAGGGCGACGTCCCAGCAGCAAGCCGGGGTGTCGAAGAGGTACTCGAATGGGTAACCCGTCGGGCTGGCCACGGATGTCAAGGAAGCGGTACCAATGATCAGCCCAACGGCGATAAGGATCGAATACGGTGGGTTATGGGGTCATGCGTCGCCCTTCCATCGCCCCGACGGCGTGAGTCCAGACAATAGCTTGTCAAAAAAAAAAATCAAGCATGTAAATTGCAGGTGTCAATTAATCTAAAATCTAATGTCGATGAAACGAATGATGAACTGAATCATAAAGGGCTATTATTATCTGGGTTTTTTAATAACATTGTACGGTTGTACTTATCTAAAAATACAGAAAATATAGGGGGTACGCACGCAGGCCGCACTCACGTTGTGTTCCTATAAGTTATGATGAAAGTTGTTTAGTCGTATACATATGTTCTCATCTTCCCTGAAAGTCTTCTTCTCCTTAGCTCATATTTATCTAACTACTAAGATCTCTACCAGACAAGTACAATTAATTGATATCATGCTAATAAGGCGGGTAGACGTGGAGTTTGGATTCGATTTTTCTTTTTTCATAGTAGTGTTATTTATTCACTACCCTTCCTTTTCCTTCCTTTCCTTTAAAATTCCAACGAAAAAAAATGAAGGTTTTATGTATATCAACCATTGTAAACTTTGTAAACTTATTTTGTCACCATACCGAGACCGCATATATTATGTAACTTTTGCCTCTAATAGTTATTACACGCTCACTCGCGAAAAAGATAAACGACCCTTAGGAAGTGAAATGAGGGAGAAAATGTCTGTTGGTCATTACTGACAGCCACGAAGCTATTGTTTTGTAAAAATGGTTAGCTACAATTATATAAAATTATTTTTGCGATTTTTTTGGTGTCGTGTCTTTTAGCGGTTAGCCGCAGATGACTTTCATAGCGTAGCCCGGACTGTGGGTGAGTACTAAAGACTCTCAACCTTTTTTTTTTTTGGCGGCGGGCTATGGAGTCGTAACGCCCCGCTGAGCCGTCCGGGGCGACATAAGAAGCGGCGCGCGACCACATACCCATGAGCTTTACTTGTGGGGAATGGACTTCGGTTTGGACGGTATTGCGGATATCTACGTGTTATAGCCTCAAGGGCCGTGTATGCTCTTTGCTGAGCGAGCGTAATATCATCGCCTCTCTCGTTGAGTAAGTGTCGGAGACGTCGGATCAAGGAAAAAATTCGCATCGTTCGCTAATGCAATTTATGTCAAGTAGACGGGACGAGAGCGCTTAATTATGCTCTATCAAGTAGATGTGATCCCTACTAATATATAAATGTGAATGTAAGTTTGTTTGTTACGCTTTCACGCTAAAACTACTCAACCGATCATCATGAAACATTGTACACATATTCTTGGAGGTATTAAAAGTAACATAAGATACTTTTTATTAAAAAAAAATCAAAATTATTATATGAAAAATAAAAAAATTGTTTGTCAAAAAATCTCAAAATCTAGCTTCTTCAACGCCATCTAGCAGTCCAGTAATGAAGTTACAACCCTGAGTATTGTAATACCGTTGCACTGTATTACCGACGGTCAAAAATAAAAATAGGGGATCAAAAACCTTAGGAAAGTAACCTTTTACGCGGGCGAAGCCGCGGGCAGAAGCTAGTTCTGATATAAAAGGCTAAACGTTTTGTGTGTTACATACAATAGAATATTTCCACTTTGGTAAATTTACGCAATTTCATGATTTAATTCAAAAGAGTCCTTACACTAAAGAACATATTGTATAGCGGAAAATTACCAAATGGTAAGTTCACTTTACTAAGACCGGACCTTTTTTTTTTTCCGCAAGGTGGACCATGGATGTGTTCGCGCCCCGACAAAACGCCCGGGGCGACAGAAGAGGCGGCACGCAACCCCATGGACCCACCCTGCAAACACCTCTCTTCGCCGTGCGAGCGGGCCACCGGCACCCGATCTTTGACTTCGGTGGCCCGCCCGGCGGTATACTCTAGCGGGTTCCTCTCTTGTTGATGCCCAGACAGCTTTCGCCGTCGGGGCGTCGTCCTCACGCGGTGGCCTCACGTCGGGTGACCGGACAATTCCCCGGTCCGATCACCCGAAGCACTTCGGTTAGGGCGGCATCAGGCGCAGATACTCACGCCTGCGCCGCCCCGGCCGCTGGCGGCGGCCTGGGTCCCGAGAATCTACCCGGACCCGTGCCGCGGCCTCCTTCTGTGAGATGACAGTCTCGCAGATGGCGGCGACCGCGTCCCAATTCCTGATTCTGTCGACCATCGCTTTCGCGACAGCCGGCAGCGTCACGTCGGCACCGATGACAGCGACGAGGTAACAGCGTTGCCGGGCCCAGGTCACGCAGAACTCCAGCGTGTGTTGCGCCGTGTCCTCGTCACTGCCGCACTGGTGGCAGGATGGAGTAGACTCCCTCCTTGCGATCTTGTGCATGTATTTGCCGAAGCACCCGTGCCCCGACAACACCTGCACCAACCGGAAAGAGAGGACTCCGGTGTCGCCGCTCCATCCACTCCGTCAATACGGGCTGGAGAGCTTCTACGATAAGAACACCGTGCCTAGGCCTCTCCAGCCGTGTAGCCCAGCGAGCGATGACGTCTCGGCGGGCGTCCTCGCGCCAGGTGGCTATCTCGCTAAGCGATGGGGAGCCCCGTCGCGCACTGAGGTCACCCGCCGGTAGAGGTCGGAGAGCATCTCCGCCTCTATGTCCCACGGGGGTGTCCCGGCCAACACGCCTGCCGCCTCGGTCGACACCGTGCGGTATCCGCGGTACTAAGACCGGTATAAAAGTTTCTGATTTGTAAACCGAATCGAACTCGTCTTTTCAGCAGAATCGTTACTTAGACGTCCTAAATCACTTGATATTCAGTGATTTATCATCATCAACAAGAACTGTGTTGCTTCATTCTCGCACCTTTGTATCTTGGTTTTAAGTAGTATACAAAAGCCGTGAAATTTATACCCATGTTACTGAGATAAAATGTCACTAAGACTAGACTCATAGAGACTAGTATTAGATTGTAAAACTTTCGCAGTGAGAGTAAAACTTTCGCATATGGCACGCTAACGCCCCGCCCTTCCGTCACCCCGGACGGAACGGACTGTGGGTGTCCAGACCTTAGACTCCCAAAAAATAAAAATGCTACGTGCATTTTTTTTTGTGTAATAAAATGAAGTCTCTTTTCTGACAGACTATGATGAAGGAGATAGAGGTCTGATGGAGGGGCTACGTGCGGCCGCATAACCTGCCGTTTGACCTCCCCATCGCCTTTTAGACGATCAGTACTGGTTACTTATCTTCGGTGGACTGTCAAGCGGGATACTCTTTCGGGTAATATTACCGCAACGCTGCATAGAGAAAGCCTTTCTATTGCAGACTATAGTCTGGACACGTCTCGGCCTTTCCGTCTGGGGCAACGGAATTCCATATTAATCCACCATATTACCTCCCCATTGGGTTGACAACTGACGAGCCCTTGACTTCTGTAGTCAGCGCGGCGGGAAACTGAAGTCCTTACTTATTCAAGTATCGTTCACTTTTCTGGCCAATAAAATTATATATCCATTGTTGCTTATATACATGACTGTTTTTAATTCTTAAAATGAAGTTATTAGCATAATACAATATATCGTCATCTCAGCTCATGTATGTCCCACTGTTGGGCTTGGGCCTCCTCCATAATGGGAGGGAAATTGTTTTAATATACCTCGCTGGTCAGACGTGTTGGTATATGGTTTCATTTTAAGTTTTACTTCTCTTGCGTAGATGTTATATCCATTTTATATCCCTTAGTCGTCTCTTACGATCACCCACAGGTAAGATAGGGGGCGGCGAATTGTACTCATACTCAATCACCACACGGAATATGTACTATATATACTTCTTAATACAATATATACTTCTTCTGAAATAGACAGCAGAATTAAAAAGCATTGCTTTGTTACAGTTTCAAAAAGCCTTATACTCTAAAAGGTCACTGGAGGTTAAAGTGATATGGGAATTAACAAACTATAGTAACAAAACATTGTACTAATGAATGACTTGTGTAGCGAGGGACAATCAATTAATTACGAACATACAATTAGCAGACACAAATTACAGTCAGACACAATGGAGTAATAGTCTTCAAAAAGTAAATATAATGACTGCACTGATGTTATAGTTAAGATACCGACTTCTCATGCCAGTGCCGAAGGTTTGATTCCCACGTAGGATAATACTTTGTGCGATCCACGAACCACTGGCCTGACTTTTGACGTAATTTGTTTGCGTTAATTTTATGTTTGTAAAGTCCGCCGCAATACAATTATTTAGAACCGCGTGTTGTCTATTAAAAATATTTTTTTTTTAATTTATTAATGAAACAAACATAAACCATGGAAACCACATTAACTTTTCAATTCACTTTAAAAACAGTTCAGTCGAATTCTTAAAATACAAGAATTTATTAACTTTCTTGGCGCCTTTTTAACCCAGCATGTTAAATACGCAATCTCAGTTATTTAGATAATAGTGCCCTATTATATACACTACCGTGTCATCGTTGAATACAATTCCAGCTGAAAAGTTAGAGTTTTAGATCGGAACAACGTGTAAAAATTGGCCGATAGATGGCGCACGTTTCATAATATACAAAAACAATACGAGTATAAATTTCATTGCCATACATCAGCTCACATTGATCTAGTTGTTAAGACGTTTTGAACGGATTTCCAGTAAGTGTGGGCTCAAGACTCACGAATGACAGTCATTTTTCGCTCGTAAACAGGTTTTTATAAATAACCTACTATCCTATCATGCTAAATATGTAATAAGTTTTCAACGATCATTTCTCCTACGCAAGATCTGGAATAAACTACCCGCTGCTGTGTTTGCCGAGCGCTAAGACATGTCCTTCTTCAAACGAGGTTTAATGCTGCTTAATCGTTTGCCACCATAGTCAATAAATTTAAAAAAACTTAATTTAGAACTCAAATGAATCAATGAATGCAATGAGTTCAAAATTGATAGGTGTACTACTAGATAATTCAGGATTTCGTCTGCTACCTTCTAGGTGGATCACAGAATAGCTACGTTGGTACATAATACATGTGTGTTTCGAATGTTAAGTTAAATATATATATATATATATATATATATATATATATATATATATATATATATATATATATATATATATATATATATATATATATATATATATATATATATATATATATATATATATATATATATATATAACATATATACTAGCAGTTCCGGCCACGCGTTGCTGTGACTCAGGTAGCCTCAGTAACACGTGGTGGTTATGCTAATAAATTGTAGCTTATATGAAACGTTTGTAAGTTTAACATAGCGCCATCTATTAAATACTTACTCAATGCAGTCAACAGATACCGCCATCTTTTAGAATCGTTTGGAGATAACAGATAATTGTGACTGTCAAATAGTAGATAAATAATATGCAATAAAATAATATTGTGACTATAAATTGAGATGGATGCTATCCTATCTTTTAGGTTGAAAGTTGATTAAAATCAGTTAAGTAATTTAGGAGTCCATCGCGGACAAACAACGTGACGCGTAATTTATATATATTAAGATATGTTTGAAAATAAATACCTACTACGCATTTAAGAACAATCACAGAAGTTCACGAAAAGAGCTGACGACCTTCAAGCACCTGAACAGATATCAATTGTAGCTAAGAACCATTTCAATTACGTTAGTTTTAATGCAAAAAAACGCTTCATAACATTAGTTTAGGAGCTATGTCACAGACATATACATAGGCACTTCACACTTATAACACCACTCTTTTTGCGTCAGGGGATAATTAAAAAGTAAGTATTGATAGAATTCTCCAGTTTTGCTGTATGGCAACGTCTACTAAAACTAACGACCCTTACTTTGGTCGTGGATGTCTTAAAAGACACTAAGAGCTTTGTATCACACTGGACAACTCTAATTGATGCCGTCTGGGCAACAATATATTCCAAAGGAGGGTTTACGTTAAGCAGGCGGTCAGTCATAAAACTATTGCAACAGCTTTTGCAATATTTATGATGGAAGTGGAGTACACATGCGTCGACCCCAAGTAATTGGAATAAGAGCAAGTTAATGATGATGATGATGACAGATTCTTTCAAGAGTTAGCGCATATAGATCCTTATTGGAAACAAGCCACTTTAAAATTGAGGCGAAATTAATCCGCTGTACCATATTGTTCAAAGCCGTGAGATGTGTTGGTTTAGGTTTTCATTTCGAGGTTCTCTTATCTTGCTGTATTGTGAACAGCTTATTTTCCTGTACTTGCTGGAACAGAAGTGGTACGTAAATTTCGAATCGTACTTCCTATTAATATAATTATTTAAGTTTGTGAAAATGGTAGGATATTTGTTACTCAATCACGAGTAAATCGTTCAACAGATTTGGATGATACTTAGCACATGAATAGACCATTTCCTGGATTAATACATTGGATATTTTTTATCCTAGTAATGTGTTCCCTTGGGATAATAGCTCATCTTTAGAAAAGTTACTTTTTACTTGGGCGGACGCTAGTTTTAAATAATATCTCACTAAAGAGTTCTAGAGAATTGGGCTCCACTCTTGATGCAATATTTTCACAGTAAATAATGATTGATGATTTGATTGTTTCAGATGGCACGTTATAAGAAAACTGGTTTCATGGATGACGATGCGGGTAGCGTCAGCTCTATACAACTGAACGAGGGGGTCAGATCTGGAGGTACACATATTCGATACCATATGGTGAGTCCTGAATACCTTAAATTAATTTCTTACAGATGCAGAATTACGTTGAAGTTAGATAGTAGGACGTACGAGTATCTCGCACAGCGTTGCCAGACGTTCCGATTTTGGCAGGACGTCCCGATTTTTTAAACAAAATTAAGTGTCTCACGTGGGACAGGCTCATCCCGCTTTCAGAGATAACTTGATCGTGCGTGCAGCGTGCTGAGAAAGCGCGATTAACTTTTGATAATATACGTTTTTGAAGTGAAACTTCTAATGCGACTTCCAATAAGGTTGCGTTAAACGTTTAACGCAATGGCACTCGAATCCATGCGCGTAGTGTACCTGTTATAGGCCAGCGCGAGCGTTAGCAACGAGCAGCCAATATGCCAACGCAAGAGGGAGAGAGAGAAAGATATACAAAGGTAGAAAGTAGTAGAGAGAAAGAGAGTGAGTCGGTAGATCCCAAACACATGCGCGTGGTATTCTTGCTATGCAACGAAGTAAACAGTGTGAGCGCCGTGAAATTAGCTGAAATACGTCCTTGTTGTTCTATTTTAATTTATAATATTCATTATTTTCAAAGGTTTAAATTTTCACTTCTGTTGGCAGTCCTCATGACTGCTTTGTATTTTTTTTTACTATGTCCTGCATTCGACGAAAGAATCCCGCTTTTTCAGTCAAAAAGTGCCAAAATCCCGACAAGGCAAAAAAAATCTGGTAACGCTGATCTCGCACCTATTTGTTGGTTAAATGCAACGCCACCATGTCTTTAAATATGAATGTGTGTTTGTCATACTTTCACGCCTAAACTAATTAATCGATTTTAAAATTTTTTTCATAAAGCTTAAAAATATTATAAGTATAGCTACATTAGCTGATGACATAGGCTATATTTTATGTCCGTATTCCCACGGGACAGAAATTACGCGGATGAAATGTTAGGAATTTCCAATAATAATGTTAGTTAGGATTTTTATTTTATATCTCTATATACTCAGAATCTTGGTAACAGCAAATGCAAAATTGAGTATGTAGGAGGTTTGGAAGGTTTAATTTATAGGTGAACTCGTTTTGTCAATATTTTCAACTAATGAAAAAAATCAGATGGTTGTCTGTAAAGTCGGTTTACGGACGATAATTTACGTAATAACGTCATAAGAAAATATTGATGGTAAATTGCATACTTCTATGAATTGAACAAACATAAACAATGGAAACCATATTAACTTTTCACTTCACGTTTTAAACAATGGCAAACAGATCACGTTAAATTCTTAAAATGCAAGAACGCTTAGGCCGTTCGTTCTCTCTATCGCTTATTTCGCGCTCTCGCTTGCACACTTGGCAAACAAGACGTTATCACGTCAAAATATATTTAGAATATGAACTTTAATTTATCCACTGCCATCAATAATCATCATTATCACAGCCCATAAAAGTCCCACTGTTGGGCTCGAGCCTCCTCCGTAATGAGAGGTAAATTAACCTACTATACCGCGCTGGTCAGACGTGTTGATATAAGATTTTTTTTCGAGTTTTCTTTCTCTTGCATAGATGTTATATACATTTTATATCTCTTAGTCGTGTCTTACGATCACCCACAGGTAAGACAGGGAGTGGTGAATTGTATTCTTACTCTGTCACCACACGGATAGATAAAATATTAATACTTGATATTTTAACATGGAAATAACATAGTATTATTTAATAAACATTTTATATTATTTAACATTGGGATGGCTAACTGTTCAATTTATTGTAAATACAATTCGGAAGACATTAAGTAAGGTTAAGATAAGTCTTAACGGTTGTCGGAAAAATAAATAACGACATGTTTTCCTCCCGGCGTAAACAAAGCCATTAGTTATAAATCAAACACAGTTTTACTTGGCAGAGATAAAATATTTTTAATAATAAAACTTTTAAATAAATATTTATTGCTACTATTATTTAGATTTCCGTGTGGTAACAGAGTATGAATACAATTCACCACCTCTTATCTTACCCGTGGGTGATCGTACGAGACGACTAAGGGATATAAAACGCATATAACATCTATGCGAGAGACTAATCCCACCACACATTCCCACCATTGTAACTCCTGTAAGCCAGGATCCACAATGGTCACTATAAATGACACCGAGGTTTGACCCTCAGGCAGTCCCGGAAAATGATTTTAATTGTCTTGGAACCCGCAACAAATTTAACTAGAAAAGTTAAAGAGGAGGAGTTGGAAAAGAGTGATTCCACTTCCCTCCAAGGTAAAGCGGGAGGCAGAAAGCAATATTGACTAATCAGCCAATAAGTAAAGGGTAGTACAGCTACGATAAGCGCAGCAGTACGGCACCACGGATACGGGATAACTTAACGGGGCCTATATGTGAGCCTTAAGATTGATTGCAGTAGTAGGTATGGCAGAAACGCCTAAACGTACGAAAATTTTCTCAAGTTGCTACAAGATCCGTATAGTATACTACTCCAGATGTGACTTGCAAACTGTCTAACATAAGGTCGCGCTCGTTACGCCAGGTATCGCTCGAAACAAAACCCTATACCAGCACGTCTGACCAGCGTGGTATAGTAGGTCAATTGCCCTTCCGTTGTGGAGGAGGCCCGAGCCCAACAGTGGGACGTGTGTGGGCTGAGATGATGATGATGATTATTTAGTTGGTTAGAGGTTACTTTAGCAATAGTGATAGGGTGTGACCACACCATTGTCCGCCACCAAAAAAACAGCCACGGGACAGTCCGTGCGGTATATTATCATACTCTCGCAGGAAATGGAGTTCTGAGCAGTGGCTATATGCTGTTGCACTTCGTTCGGTGAGCGAGAGAGGCGGCAGCCCAAATTTTTAGGTGAATTTTTGGTGTTTTCATCGGTAGGTAGCGGCCTAGCTGTATCTATGGCATCGCAAAGATCTGTGGGCAGCAGAAATACTTACCATCAGGTATGTTGCTTGCTCGCTTGCCACCATAAGCAATAAAATAAGCCCCTTAGCAATCTAAATTAATTGGTAGAGCTTTCTATGGATTTTTTTCATGCTATTGCGCGAATTAACACGCATACTCTTAGAAGTTTGCAAGCATGTATCCCAAACCCGGATTTCAGCATTACCAGTAAATTATACAGGATCGATTAACGTTATTTTTTAATAACAATATTCATTATTATTAGCAACTTTAATTATTTTCCGTGTGATGGCGAAGTAAGAATATAATTCATTACTCCTTATCTTATTTGTGGGTGTCCTAATAAACGGCTTTTCCGTATGGTGACGGAGTAATAATACAATCCACCACCTATTTTATCAGTGGGTGATCGTTAAAAACGACTAAGGGATAAAATATGCATATAACATCTATGCAAAGGAAGGAAAACTCGAAATAAAAAGCTATACTAACACGCTGGTCAGAAATCAGTGTAGTGTAGTAGGACAACTTCCTTCTTGTTGGGGAGGAGGCTCGAGCCCACCAGTGGAATATATATGAGCTGAGATGATGATGAGATCTTGAAAAGACGGTTAAGGGATATAATATACATATAACATCTATGCCAGGAAAGGTAAACTCGAAATAAAACCATATACCAACACGTCTGACCGGCGTGGTATAGTAGGTCAATTAGCCTAGTGCTGTGAAGAAGGCTCGAGCGTAACAGTAGGTCGCATATGAGACGAAATAATAATAATTATTATTATTATAAGTCATATTATTAATAGTCATTCTATTATTAATAAGTACACAACGCTGGCAATTTGTTATTTCACTTCGTTTCATAAACTACAGAGCGAGATGACCTAATTAATAAACAAAAAAAAACTCAAACAAAAATTTTACATTAAGCAGAGACTTAGTTGTGCCTCTGGAACTGGGAATTCCATGAGCATCAGACTCTATACATAATTATATTTGCTGATTGCTCATTCGCAAAAACTAATAAAATAAAACATAAAATCAAACAAGCTACGAACGTTTGCCATAATTTCATGTAATCCAGTAGCAACAGATAAAACGGCGCTATCTCGCTTTTATATCCCATCGTAATGACCTTGTAGCTATTTTAATATGGATTATAACTAAAACGTACGCAAAAAACACATGTTGCTTGTGCCTAATGTACAAAAACAATGTAAAATTAACATAACATACATATATGTATGATGGTGGATTATGGGGACACAAGTCACTCTTTCATCCCCCTAGATAGAGATAGCGAGGTATATCCAGACCATAACCTGTCAAAAGAAGGGTTATAAATATTAAAAGAATTTGAAAAAAAAAATGTATTTATGAATTTATGATAACCAAACGGCATCAGATAGAGTTGGCCCAGGTCGTTATAAGGCTCTTAGTCGTCTTTTACGACATCCACGAGCAAAGTAAGGGTTGGTAGTATTCGTAGCCGCTACCACACAGCGAAACAACAAGTCAATAAACATCATCATAGGAGTCACTGACAAAATTGGCTATATCCTAAAACATGCTTCTATAAAAACCTATTTTAAGCCACTGAAGAGGATTAGTCAGTTCTTACCACCTGTCAAGTGCCAGATCCCTTTACAGGATGCAGGAGTTTATAAATTAGACTGTGACTGTGGTCTCTCTTATATAGGCCAAACAAAGAGATCTGTAAGAACTCGGATCAAGGAACATATAGCTGATGTGAAACACCGCCGTCACACTAAGTCTGTAGTCTGTGAGCATAGTCAGGACCGCGCCCGCCATTATATCAGGTTTGATAAACCACAAATCCTTGCAAAAGAACACCGATACCTGCCTAGAATGGTTCGCGAGGCTATTGAAATCAAAAACATAAAAATTTCAATAGGGAGGATGGCTGGGTATTATCATCAAGCTGGGATCCTGTTAATCACTTAATTAAAAATAAAACTAAGAAAACCACCACAAGACTACAAGACACTGTGAGCACTTATTGTATAGATTTGACCTACAATAATAGTTAAATTTTAATTTAATTAATTTTAGTAAGATAAAGTAGGCCGCCACTCAAAAATTCAATAATAAAATTAGTATCATGCCTCCTGAGTTTTCTCGCCGGATCTTTCTCAGAGTGGCCGCGTTCCGATCCGGTAGTAGCTGAATAGTTTTTGTTAGTTTTGTAAAAATTGTAAAATTGCCACAATAATAATTATCATAAATTAAATACCTTAATAATAACAAATCATAAACAACATAAATTTTATATATAGAATCATTCTCTTTTTGTACTGGCAATGAATTGTATTAATTTTGTATAAAAATGTGGGTCAAAATTTAATATCTTATAGGGTAGATATAAATAAATTTCTGTAATAACAATGACATATTGGACGTAAGACACCTCAGTCCTCCCGTGACCATGATCACTGTAAAGTGTTCGAAACATCGGGAAATTATAAATCAAATACAAACGCGATAGAATCCGTAAAAGTAGTTTTATTTCAGATCAGTTAACGTATCCAGTATCTACTATTCTTTCGTACAATTAATAGGTTAAAAAAAATATATACTGGAATATTTTTTACTAAAAATTATTATAAATAATCACTAATTAAAATAGTAAGAGAACAGCATGTAGCGAGCGGTAGGCTATCTACTCGACATACCCAGGCGTAGGTACGTTCTGGAATAGCAGTCCACGTGGACTTCGTAGCTGTGATTGGTTAACGTAATTACGTTAGCCAATCATTATTATGCGGAATGCCATATGATTTCTTTTGTTTTAAATGTAAACATTATAAACAGAATGTTACAAAATATTAACTTTAATTTATTTTATTTTGATATTTTTGTATCACTACCACTATTGAACAATTAAATATGTTAGATATGTTTCTTTGGTCAGATACTTTTATGGCACTTCTTTTGTAAGACGATATAAATGTCACGGTGTATATCTATGAATCCTAGGAGTCGGTAATTAATATTTTTTTTAATCGAGTATTAATTTAAAATGTTATATTGAAATAATTAAGTGAATGCCGGCCTTAATAGGGGTAAAATAAAGGACGTAGAATGATACTGTTTACCAACGAAAAGACGGAGCAAGATAAATTTAGACTTGTATAAAACGCTATATTTGTATAGGAGTTTTATGGCGTTATGACGCACTCATGAACGTACTCAAGTATGTTTCCCATCAAATTTCGTTTCAAATCAGCAACAAGCATGATTCAATCAATAAAATTACGCAGAATGAATACATTGCGTAAGATATGGAATCTACGTAAAAACTTTTAAATGATAGGTTTTTTATATACAATAGCTGCGTAATGGTTTCTTTTTTTTTTTTTAGTGGTACACCTGATTGTAAGTGTTACTGCCGCCCATGGGCCTTTGCCAAATACCAAAGCTATAATAACCCCGAACCCATCCTGTTGGGCTTCCGGCGCTCTCGCTCACCGAACGAAGCGCAATAGCAAATCACCATTACTCAGACGTCGATTTTCTGCGAGAATGTGCTACTATCCCGGAAGGACCCGGTAGTACAACCACGTTGTTGGCAGTTTTCTGTGTACAGCCGCGGGTCCACTGACGTAGACAGAAAACTGCCAACAACGTGGTGGTAGGACCACGTTGTTGGCTAAAAAATGATGATTTCTGATGTTTACGCGGGTATTACACATAAAAAAGATAAAAAATAAAACTACTTTTACGGATTCTATCGCGTTTGCATTTGTAAAAAAATAAAATATAAAATTTCAGTAATAACGATGACTTTTTGGACGTGAAACACCTTAGTCCTCCCCCCCGTGACTATGATCACTGTAAAGTGTTCAAAACGTCGGGAAATTAAAAATCAAATAAAAACGCGATAGAATACGTAAAAGTAGTTTTATTTCAAATGTACAATAGCTACTTTTTAGCTGCAATTTAATATAGAGATCTTAGATTCGAACCCATAGCTTTGACTTTTTAGTGTTAATCTCATCATTTTAACTTCCTAATACGAGGGAAAATTACCTATGTTTGTGTTGGAGAAGATCCACGCTGATTGGACAAGTTGGTGTAGTGTTTTGTTTTGAGGTTTTGTACTCTTGCGTTAGTTTATATGCATACTAGCTTCGGCCTGCTGCTTCGCCCGCGTAAAAGGTTACTTTCCTAAAGTCTTAAGTGTAAATTTTTACAACATGTTAAAGTCATATTTAGCCTTAAAATAAGTTTCAAATTTCTGGATTTAAAAATGACGATACTTCCTAACAACTTTTCATCCCCCTTTACAACCATTTTTTGCATTAAAAAGTAGCCTATGTCCTTTATCAGGCTCTAGACTATCTGTGTACCAAATTTCATTTAGATCGATTCAGTAGTTTTGGCGTGAAAGAGCGACATACAGACAGAGTTACTTTCGCATTTATAATATTAAGTAAGGATTATATCCCTTAGTTGTCTTTTACGATATCCACGGGCAAGATATGGGTAGTGTATTGTATTTTTATTATGTGACGACACGGGCTTTTTAGTGTTAATTAATCTTTGTTTGCTTGGAAGCGTTTGGGTTTATGAATTCTATAAAAAATCCATCATAGAGTTAAGTTTACTGTAACCTGTATGCCTTGATTGGCACGAATATCTCTCAAATTCAATATAGGGAATAATTTCCCTCCTTTATTAATTTAGTAAAGTAAACAGTAAAAATGTTATGTATACCAACTCTATTTAAGAATATTGGTTTTGAATGAAATATTGTTAACATAGAGAAACCAATAACAATTACTTTTAATTACGTAGAGTCAGCAAAAGTTAAAAATTTACTAAATATTTCGCAAAAAAAAAACAATGTCAGGGCATTCACAGGCTTCTGAGCAATCAAGTTTTTTATATTTCTTCAATTATATAACATTAGATTTTGGTGAATAATGTTACCATTTCAACTTATGATTTTTATGAATGAAAGGTTGAGGTTGGTTATGGAATAAGACTGCAATTCACCACTTTGTTCTTCCCCGTGGGTGTCGTAAAAGACGAGTACGGGATATAATATGCAGATAATATCTATGCAAAGGAAGGTAAACTTGAAATATAATCCTATATCAATTTGGCTGACTAGCATAGTTATAGTAAGTCAATTACTCTTCTACTGTGAAGGAGGCTCCAACCCAAGAGTGTATGATGAATAAATTATAATATTTTACTACATTTTAGGTCTTAAATTTATGCTTACAATGATATTATTGTCATTGTTAAAAGAGAAAGAAATTTCTATAGAAATAGAATATATGGCCTAGGGCCAGAGGTCGACAACCCTTTGAGTCGAAAGAGCCAAAAATTAGAATTTATTAAAGTTTAAAGTTTTTACATTGCACGTGTCCACCCGGCACTCTGCTCTCTTCTGGTTAAGAAGATATACAATGCGAAAGTGGAAGGATGTAGGTACCGGGGGAGACAGAGACTAACCTACCTAGACCAGATTGGTCACGTAATGAAGGAAGGTGGAGTCAAGAGTCTCCAAAACCGGCGAGCGTGTATGAAGAGAATTATGAATGTTGAATGATGAATTATGAAGCGAGTGAAGTATGCAAGGATAAAGTTCTCTGGCACTCTGTTCTCTCTGCCTAACCTGCAAGGGATATGGCATGATGATATGTACCTATGTATGTTAAAGTTTTTAAAGAGCCAGCAATTTTTTTTTTGCTAACAATAATTTGTGGCTAGTCCTCGTTATTCAGAACCATTTTTAAATGTTTTCTTTATAAAATATTTTTTTTGCGTATAAAGTAAGGAGTCGCAACTTCACTTCCAAAGAGCCGCATGTGGCTCTCACGCCACAGGTTGCCGACTCCTGGCCTAGGCGAACACAAGATGGAGGCCTATTAGCATGTTTTCCTATTGCGAAGGAGGTTTTAGTTTAATTTATGATAATTTATAAGAGTTATGAAAATAACTGGTACTGAATCTAATGCCAATAGGAGCAACCAATAATAAAATAAAGTATTGATTACCACTATCTCTTGATCTTCTCTAATACGTAGCTGTATTCAATTTATATCTGAAGGGGTGATTTCTTGAATAGTTTTACTTTCATCTCAGATAATAGCTATCATATTTTCAATATAATTTAAACTTGTAATGTTGGAATAAAAATACAATTTTATTTTATTTTTACAGCTTGCATGGTCACAGGAGAATTATGTGTTCAAAACGTCGGCAAATTAAAAATCAAAAATACAAACTCAATAGAATCCGTAAAAATAGTTTTATTTTAATGTGTAATACTCGCGTAAACATTAGAAATGATTAATATATTAATATAAGAATATGATTGGACTCTAAAATAATTACATCTTGCATGCTTTGTATGTGTACACATGTTTGAACAAATAAAGATTTATTATTATTATTTGTATCTCCTTTTAATTCACGGGATCTTCCGTAGGGAAGATGCCCGGTCCTTTGGGAGGCTTACATGGGGATATGGATCCAACACGCAGAGGCCTTTGAAGAAATTTAATCTAAATATTGGGATGGGACACCTACCGATGACATTCCACGTCTGCACATAACATACGTGGAATGCCAGCAGTAAGTGTAAAACTATTGTGTGATGATGGTATCTAATATATGAATATGGGAGTGGGTGCTTAGTGGACTGGTTCATCTTAAATCTATGAATTTATAAACTGTTATTATTATTATTATAATATAATTATTGTAGGAGTAAATAAAGCGCCTGAATGTTTGTTATTGTCAATATGCCTCACGTTTTCACTCGCTTTTGTTTGCATGGAGAGATCTGTAAGTGATGAAACCGTTCGTGAATTGTAATATGTATTTGAGATTTATTTTAAACAAATTTACGTTTATATATATTTGCTTTATAACCCATTTATATCATATTGTGTGGCACTAGTACCCTTGAAAACGGATTAATAATGAAAAAGCCTAATTTTGACTAGCACGCTGACTATACGAATTATCATAAGGTTTCATCTGTTTTTGAAGAGAAAACTTCTTTAGCAGCGTTATGCACTTTTTTTTAGGATGGGTAAAAAAAGGTTAAACACGCGTCAGGACACGTGACCTGATCGAAAATTCGTAAGAGAGTAGACCGTAGGAGAGAAAATTCGTAAGACAGAGGCAGAGTAGATCGTAGGAGATTATTATAATTAACCACATATATACTGATAAATAAAGCAATTCGTGCGAAATCATTACCTAACCATTCCAAAATATTTTTTTGACGACTGGCTGGTATGGTCACTCCCATACATACACCTTTTTTTTTTTTTGTGCGGTGGGCTATGGACGTCGCACCCCGCCAAATCGGTCCGGGGTGACGGAAGAGGCGGCGCGCAACCCCATTGACCCACCCTGCAAGCACCTCTTCTTCGCCGTGCGAGCGGGCCACCTGTACCCGATCTTTGTCTTCGGTGGCCCGCTCGGCGGTATGCCCTCTCGGGCTCCTCTCCTGTCGACACCCCGACAGCTTTCGCCGTCGAGCTCATACATACCCCCTGGGGCACGTTTTTTATTTGTTATATTTTTTTTTTTCATAGCTTTAAGTTTTCACTTCCGTCGTCAGTTCTCGTAGCTGCTTTGTGTTTTTTTTACTGCTTATGCTGGCAAACGAGTATGCAGCATATCTGACGATGAGTGTTACTACTGTTGATATTTTCAATACCAGGGTTACAACTTGGCCGCTGAATATCAACTAAAACCAGAAAGTTGGGATTTCGCCTCGCTCGCTCACCGAACAAATCGCAAAATCACATTGACATTGCTTAGACGTCAATTTTCTGCCAAAGTGTGGTACTGGCCCAGATGGATCGGCCCGCGACTGTAGACAGAAAACTGTCAACTAGCCCTACCACTATTCCAGTTATCTATTAACTATCTAGTTCACTGTCTTCTGTTTAACTGCTCATTCAATGGTGTTATCTACTTACCTACATCTTTTAGCCATCTATTACGACATCCTGTGTAACGTATATGAAATATTTTTAAGAAAGTTTCAAAATCAAATAAATTTTGAATTAAGTGTGACTTATCTTTGTAATTTGCTAAACTTTTATTGAGATTGGCATTAATTTTATGTTACACAGAAAATAAATCGAATTTACCTAAAAGTATATATGAATATTTCGTATCTAAAATTTCCAAAGTTAAGCAATTTGTAATAAGTTACCTGAACAAAATTTTCTTATAATTTATGTCAGTTTCACGAGACGGCCCGATATTTCAAGTAATTATTGAGTATTTTGTAAAAGAATTCGTGAACGAACTTATATAGATACTTTTATATTTTTTACATCCCTATGTCAAGATGATAAAATTCTGTATGATTGAATCACTGCGTCATCTCTGCAGTTATTGGAGTTAATAATCATCATCTCAGCTCATATACATATGTGAACTCGAGCTTCTTCCATAATGGGAGAGAAAAGCCCTTTTTTTACTTTATTTTTTGCGGTGGACTATAGAGGTGGTTGTGCCCCGCTATATCGATCCAGGGCTACGGAAGAGGCGGTGCGCAACTCCATAGTCCCACCCTGCAAACACCTCTCTTCGCCGTGCGAGCGGGCCACCGGTACCCGATCTTTGTCTTCGGTGGTCTACTCTACCATCCTGGTCACACGTGTTGATATAGGGTTTTGTTTCGTGTTTTCCTTCTCTTATTGGATATAAATTAAATATCAAATTATCTCAATTTAGGGAACGGGTGTTTTTCGCAACATATGTATTTATTTATAGAATTCAAGCGTTCCACTTTAAATAAACACATAATGGAGGATACATTTTGCGTAAACATATCAATTTTGTAGCTCTCGCATCTTGTACTTCAGTTAGACACGAAAAAATATTCAATCATAAAGAAAAAAACATTGATATACTTTAAAATCTTGGCATTAACTATTACTTTTATTTTTTTTATTAGTTATGGTGGCAAACGAACAAGCAACACCTGATAGTACGTGTTACTGCCGCTTATGGACCGTTGTATTATCAAGGGTACAGCTAGACAGCTGCTTACCAACCAAAACCCACCCAAGTTGGGCTTCCGGCTCTCTCGCTCACCGAAAGAAGCGCAACAGCACATTGCTACTACTCATATGTCATTTTTCTGCAAGAGTGTGGCACTACCCCGAACGTACCGACCCGCGGCTGTAGACAGAACACTGTCATTTTTTTTTTTTTTTTTCCGCAGGGTGGACCTTGGATGTGGTCGCACCCCGACAAATCGATCCGGGGCGACAAAAGAGGCGGCGCGCAACCCCATGGACCCACCCTGCAAACACCTCTCTTCGCCGTGCGAGCGGGCCACCGGTACACGATCTTTGTCTTCGGTGGCCCGCCCGATGGTTTACTCTTACGGGTTCCTCCCGTGTCCTCACGTCGGATGACCGGACAATTCCCCGGTCCGATCACCCGAAGCCTCGGTTAGGGCGGCATCAGGCGCAGATATTCGCGCCTGCGCCGTCCCGACCGCTGACGGCGCCTCGGGTTACAGGAATTTTCCCGGACTCGTTCCGCCGCCTCCTTCTGCGAGATGACAGCCTCGCAGAAGGCGGCAACCGCATCCCAGTTCCTGACGCTGTCGACCATCGCTTTCGCGACAGCCGTTAACGTCAGGTCGGCACCGATAACAGCGACGAGGTCACGGCGCTGCCCGTCTCAGCTCGGACATACCTCGAGCGTATGTTGCGCCGTGTCATCATCACTACTGCAGGCGTGGTGGCAGGACGGAGTCCACTCCCTATACGCGACCGTGTGCAGGTAGAAGCCGAAGCAACCGTGCCCCGACAATACCTGCACCAGCCGAAAGGAGAGGACTCCGTGCCGCCGCTCCATCCACTCCATCAGTACGGGCCGGAGGGCCTCAACGGTAACAACACCGTGTCTAGGCCTCTTCAGCCGCGTAACCCAACGGGCGATGACGTCTCGGCGGGCGTCCTCGCGCGAGGTGGCTATTTCGTTTGACGATGGGGAGCCACCCTCGTCGTGCACTGAGGTTACCTGGCGGTAGAGGTCAGAGAGCATCTCCGCCTCTAGGTCCCAGGGAGGTGTTCCGGCCGGTCATAAAACTATTGCCAATAACTTTTACAATGTGTACTATGAAATAAGAGTACATATTGTATCGACCCCAAGTAATTGGGATAAGAGTAGGAGGAAGAAGAAGATGTTGAGGATATGAATGAGTAAGAAGATTAGAATAATATACTGGTTTCGATATTGCTTCAGCTCATATAAGTCCCACTGTTGGGCTTACAATAGAAGAATCATTGACCTATAACACGCTGATAGGATGGTATAAAATTTTATTACGAGCGAACAATGTATAATGTGTAAACATTGTCGGGTAGATGGCACACGCCTTCTTTAAAACACGAAAATGTAATGCGAGCCGAAGAACGGGTTGAGAGCCCTCAGCGCTCACCCACAGTCCGGGTAAACTTGTCATAGCCATCTGAGGCTAACAACTAAGACACACAAAAAAAAAAAACGAGCCGAAGATTGAATGTCATACGATAGCTCACGCTGGTGTAAATGGTAGCACGATTGGAACGAATTTCTAATAGGTGTGGATTCGAGTCCCATGTATGACACTATTTTTTTGCTCGTTATCCAGTTTTTATAAATATGCATATTATATATCTTAGACATATTTATGACACCTACGTGGAAGATAGGTGATCAATTGTATTCGTATTCTATTATCACACGGAATCGTTCATGCGTTGGTTAGTAGTCTGACATAGGACATTGCTTTGTGGGCTCTAAAATTGATTTTTCTTATTTTAGGTGTTGTATACTTAGTACGATGAATTTTGTTACAAATTATGCGTGCGTACAAAGTACACGTATCAGAAGTGAAACTTTAGCAAACTAATTTTTAAATCTCGTTTACATACATCAACTAATAGAGTGCATTCTCTCCCTCACTCTCTCTCTCTCTCCCTCTCTCTCGCTCTCCCACTCTCTCGCTCTCTCGCCCCGTTTGTCGTGCCGCGTTTTTCGTTTCATCTGTAAAAAATTTACCCACATGCGCACAAAGAAGTTTTACTTCAAAATAAATATGGCGCGTAACGGAAAAATGTGACTTCGAAATAAAGATGGCGCGTAACAGAAAAACGTTAATTTTTTTTTCTCCCATACGTCAATAAATAAATTTCAGTTTAATAAGAAAATAAAATGTATTGATTAAAAATTTGTTATCATTCCGACGCATTGACCTTTAGAATTGTCCCTTCGCATTTAATTTTCTATGAAGTCGATACTCTTCATTTATTAGTAGAAAGGGTTGTAGCCCTTTTCATTCGTAAACAAAAGAAGTAAATACGTCTGGATACAATAAATCGACTAAAAAGTTTGATTTTATTCATGTACGAACGGGCTTTTGTGCAATGAGATAATGCATTCAGGATGGTCGAGAATTCTTAATTGATTTTGAAACGAGTTGAACTGCTCTTTTATCTATGAAAGGCTACATGTTGATTAATGAAAGGAATTCATTTGAATTACCTTTTCTACTCGTGTGGGGACAAGATATTATAATATATCCCCATTCTATAATTGATTGGATTAAGCAGTACTATTTTTAAAAGGAGGAAAGAAAGGGATAGCGGTAATTTTCTCACGATTAATCAATAAATGGCACAACTCGTGATAGAAATAAGGGAGGGGATCAAGATGGAAGAGGATACCAGGTATTCTTTTTACTATTATGTGATGAACCTTTTTTTTTTTTTTTTTTTTTTATTGGTGGACTATGGATGCGTCTCGCCCCGCCAAATCAGTCCGGGGTGACGGAAAGGCGGCGCGTGACCCCATAGACCCACCGTAAAACTCCTCTCTCTTCGCCGTGCGAGCGGACCACCGGTACCCGATCTTTGTCTTCGGTGGTCCGCTCGGCGGTTTACCCTCGCGGGTTCCTCTCGTCGACGCCCCGACAGATTTCGCCGTCGGGGCGTCGCCCTCACGCGGTGGCCTCGCGTCGGGTGACCGGACAATTCCCCGGTCCGATCACCCGAGGCCTGGGTTAGGGCGGCATCAGGCGCAGGTATTCGCGCCTGCGCCGCCCCGGTCGCTGGCGGCGGCCCGAGTCGCAGGAGTCCTCCCTGACTCGTTCCGCCGCCTCCTTCCGCGAGATGACAGCCTCGCAGAAGGCGGCGACCGCGTCCCAATTCCTGACACTGTCAACCATCACCCTCACGACAGCCGGCAGCGTCAGGTCGGCACCGATAATAGCGACGAGGTCGCGGCGCTGCCCGTCTCAGCTCGGACATACCTCGAGCGTATGTTGCGCCGTGTCCTCGTCACTACTGCAGACGTGGTGGCAGGACGGAGTCCACTCCCTATACGCGACCGTGTGCAGGTATAAGCCGAAGCAACCGTGCCCCGACAATACCTGCACCAGCCGAAAGAAGAGGACTCCGTGCCGCCGCTCCATCCACTCCATCAGTACGGGCCGGAGGGCCTCAACGGTAACAACACCGTGTCTAGGCCTCTTCAGCCGCGTAACCCAACGGGCGATGACGTCTCGGCGGGCGCCCTCGCGCGAGGTGGCTATTTCGTTTGACGATGGGGAGCCACCCTCGTCGTGCACTGAGGTAACCCGCCGGTAGAGGTCGGAGAGCATCTCCGCCTCTAGGTCCCACGGGGGTGTCCCGGCCAATAGGCACGCCGCCTCTGTCGACACCGTGCGGTACCCGCGAATGGCTCTGACCGCCATGGCTCTCTGTGGCCTCCACAGAACCGCCCTTAGCTGGGCGTTCAGAGCCCTCGCCCACACGGGTGCGCCGTACATGGCCATCGAGCGGATCACCCCCGTATACAGCCGTCGGCCCTCGAAACTGGGTCCGCCCACGTTCGGCATGAGCCGAGAAAGGGCGGACGCCACGCCGACCAGCCGGGGAGCAATCTGTCGAAAATGCTCCCGGAACCACCATCGCCCGTCGAGCACCAGACCCAAGTACCTCATATGGGCCTGGATACTGATCTGGATGGAGTTGACGACTAACGAGGCGCCGGTTGGCAGCCTTACGCGTGGCCCATGGAATAATAGGGCCTCCGTCTTTTATGTTCCGTTTTAGCATCCCCAATTAGAGTCGTTTTGACACTTACCCCCTTCCTTTCCGATGGATATGTCAAAAGAGAAAAAAGAAACACTAAAACAGATTTTTCTTCTAAATTTAATCTTGCGCTTATTAATTTGGCCAGTGTTATAAGATAGGTAGTAAGATACCTTCAGGATAGATAGAGCCTTTTTAGTGAAGCAAGCTGGTGTGCTTAAATGAGTAAAGAAGGTACAGTATGACAAAATCATTTAAAAATGTAGCTATTTGTGAAATAAAAATATTTTTATGGATTTTATCACGTTTGTATACGATTTTGATTTTTTCTGCACTTTTCATCATTTATGGAAAGAAAAATAAAACGTTAAATATAACATTTCTTACACGTTTTAGTGGTAGGGCCACAATTTCGACAGTTTTCTGTCTATAGCCGCGGGCCTGACCGTCCGGGGTATTACCACATTCTCGCTGAAAATCGATGTGCTGTTGCGTTTCTTTCGATGAGTGAGAGAGTCGGAAGTCTAAATTCCTGGGTTGATTTTGGTTAAAAGGCAGCGGTCTAGCTGTACTCCTCATATTGCAAAGGTCTCAGAGCGGCAGTAATTACCATCAGTTGTGCTGCTTGCTGGTTTGTCATCATAACCAATAAGAAAAAAGTGTAATAACTACTAAGGACAAGAATATTAGAAATAAAATCCTATATTAATCCATCCGACTAGCTTGATATAAAATAACTAGTAGGTTATTTTTGCTCCTATTATAGGCGAGACTGGAGCCCAGCAGGATGACGTTTATGGTCTGAGATAATCTTGAATAGACGTGTAAACATAAGAGATCAATATATGTAGTTATTGTTACAAAAATTTTGACGTTTCCTATTTGCCGGACGCACATATATTTCAAATAAAGTTATTTACATACAAAATATGAAATTATCATGTTGATATTGACGAACGCAATGACGGACAGACGGATTCGCAGCTCGGCCATTAGCAGGCTCTATTTGTTCTACATTTAGTACTCGGTTTGCGTTATTGTTTTGTTGTACGATTCCATTGTTAAGTTAATTGGTTGGACTTACTTCTAGGTTAAGGTCAAAATTATATTAAGACTAACTAATATAAGAACGCATCATCATTCAGCCTTTCCCCGTTCCTACAAGTAGGCATCTGCTATAGAGCTGTTAGATGGTGCGGTCGTACTTGCTATTTGGCTATTGTATAAAACATATTCACAATCCACCAGTCCCTCCCTTGCCTGTAGATGTCGTATAAGGGATATGAGATGCATATAATATCTATGCAAGTACTGGCCGATTCTGACGATTCGATAACGATCGCTCAAGAAAGAGCATACACGGCCCGCGCAGTCATAACACATAAATACCTGCGCTTTCGCCTCCGCCGCCGGGGAATGAAGACGCGACGCGAAATAGTTAATAATTCAAACGTGGGCACGCCTACTTTGCTACCAGTGTGACGCCCCGAGCTGAGGTCCGTTCTCCGCAGGGAGAGCCCTCGTGCGTTGTCGCTTAAAATTTTTACCGGGTTGAGAGCCCTCAGCGCTCACCCATAGTCCGGGTTAAGCTGTGACAGCCATCTGTGGCTAACAGCTAAAAGACAGACTCAAAAAAAATCTATGCAAGACAAGGAAGACTCTAAATAAAACCCTGTGCCAAATTGTCTGACTGGCGTGATATAGTAGATCAATGCAATCCTCCTGATGTAGAAGAGCCCAGTAGTGGTACGTATATGAGCTGAGATGTTGATGATGATCATGACGTTTTTCATGACAAATGTTGCTGATTATGCTCCTGAAGATTTTTCAGTCGATTTGTACAACTCCATGGAGTAAGTCACCCTTAATTGACAAAGAAGCCTATATTTAGTAGTTATCACAGATAACAGACAGAGGATCCAACAGGATGGATAGAAAATTCATTAGCAAGGATTAAGTCCCGTCTGATAGAAAATAGTAAACTTTCTCCCTATTACATGAAACCATGAAGTTATAAGGTGAAATCTGCTATAGATGGGTTTTTATATCTTTCCCTGCGAAATCCGAAATTTTAATAAGTGTATTCAGTCAGTAATTTACTAAGTGCCGAAATGGTCATATAAATTATTTTATATCTGCATAAGTCAAGCATTCCTTTCGTCTACCTACTCGTAATGTTGAGAGAGATTTGGTACAAAATAGTATTCCTATTAGAATTATTATCAGGATCGTGATGGAACTTTCGAAATCTTAACAATATTCTGAATTCTTGATAAGATTCATTACAGCATTTCTTCAATAAGATGGCTTAACGCAGTTTAGTTGCAGGGTCGGATTAATTGTGTTGAAGCTCCTAGGAAATTTAATTGTCGAAGTTTGTTTTCAGTCATTTTAAAGTCATCAGCTCCTTTCAAATTTATGAAAGAATGTGAATAAATTTTAATTTAATTTTCATTCTATAAAAAATCTCAAATTCTCTAGTAAATCCACAACAAAAGAAACTGTGGCCTCAATACCAAAATAAAATAACAACATAAAAAATTATATCAACACGGAATTTGAACGTTAATCTTATGTTATTTATTCTATGAAAACATGGAGCGAAAATGAATGCTAATTTATGTTACGTATGAAATATCATGTTGGTAAAAGGAACATATTAGTTTGAATACCAAATGCGATTTATCTATATTATACTGTCTTTGGAACGTGACTCTTGTATATGGTAGATGGCTTTAAGCGGTGGATTATCTTACAATGTCAGTAATTTACTTATATTAATAATTAAATGTAGAAAGAATTTTGTTCATTATATGTGAAAATTTAATTTGGCTGTATGCTGTGTTGCCGGTGCTTTAAAAAAATACTTTAGTTCAGCATAGATGTTGCTTGCCTGTACTACCATTTTTTTTCCGTCTTGCAAATACTGATGATGAAATTAAGTAAATATTATATTATAATGAAAATTTAATATTAATTATAGAAAAGATTATGTGAATTTTTTCAATAATAATATTTTTTTTTTTTTTTGTTGTTGTGGCTCTGTTTATACTTAAGCCAATGTCAAAGTTAAGTTGCAGCTTCTTCTTCTTCTTTTTTTTATGTATTGGCAATCAGCTACTTATACGAGCCATTTTTGCCAGTGTCGAGTTATAATTATCTTCACGTTCTTAATCTCTTCAAGTTAGTCATTGTCTGTCAGTCAGTCGAATTGTCGCCATCAACACTGCTATGGTGACACTGTTAATGGTATGTTGTAGGAATTTTGATGGAAAACGAAAACGTTGTAAAGCACTTTTATATGATATTCACTACATCCCAGCTGTTCTGTCACATCATATTACATAAAACACCATAAAAATTATCTAATATAACACGTTAAAACACTAAGATATCGAATATAATACAAGAGCACAACATGACGTTTCAGATTCCCGCCAAAAGTCCAATAATAATATTATATTTCTCGTATGGCGATGACATAAGAACGCAATTTCTCGTCATCACTAAAGCTGATATCAGACGGTTCATTTTTTGTTCATTCTTGTCTTTCATTTTGCATCTTTCACTCGAAGTGACGCATCTGAACACAAAATGAAACATTAGTGCCCAATGAATTCATTAGTGAAACGATCCAACAGTGTTGGATATTGGCATTCGGCATCTTTCAAGCTGATATCAGACGGTTCACTCGAGTGATTGTTCACTCGAGTGATGGTTCATTTTTCTTTCATTTTATGTTCATACGGCTAAGAGGGAATGATTTAAAAATGAACATTCACTATTTATTTCTTTCAATATATCATCGAATGAAGTCGTGCGTCTTGGAATTACTTTAATTTATGATCATTTAATCAATTTTTACTGATATTTTTTTTTAGTGGTAGGACCACGCTGTTGACAGTTTTATGTCTAAAGCTGTGGGCCGGTTCATCCGGGGTATTACCACACTCTCGCAGAAAATCGTCGCTTGAGCAGTGGCAATATGCTGCTGTGCTTCGTTCCGTGAGCGAGAGAGCCGGAAGCCCATCTTTCTGGGTGGGTTTGGGATTATTGGCAGGCAGCGGCCTAGTTATACCTCTAGTGTGGTAAATATCCATGGACGGCAGTAACACTTAACAACAGGTGTGCTGCTTACTCGTTTGCCACCAGAGCACTAAAAAAAATCAAAGAGTTGACAAAAAAGAAGTAAAGAAAACGTCGACGGTGATGGGTGCTACCATGGATTGAAAGAAAAAAATATTAGCAGCATCAAATACATTGTTGAGAGAACTAGCAGTTGAAGATTCTGATTCATATTGTAATAATCTTTTTAAAGTTCTCCAAAAAATGTAATGTATTTTGATCGATCCACTCGATCGATCAACACACACACATACACACACATTTGCCGCGTGCGACCAGTGCAAAGCAGCGCAGAAAATTATCAACACAGGACGTCCTTCGGCTACAGAACTTGAAACAAAATGACCGGACCCGAATGAAAGTTCTCTCAGTGTTCAGACTGTTCATTTCTCGTTCACTCGGAGTGCGAGTGAAAGATGCCGAATGCCAATATCCAACACTGTTGGATCGTTTCACTAATGAATTCATTGGGCACTAATGTTTCATTTTGTGTTCAGATGCGTCACTTCAAGTGAAAGATGCAAAATGAAAGACAAGAATGAACAAAAAATGAACCGTCTGATATCAGCTTTACTCGCACTCCGAGTGAACGAGAAATGAACAGTCTGAACACTGAGAGAACTTTCATTCGGGTCCGGTCATTTTGTTTCAAGTTCTGTAGCCGAAGGACGTCCTGTGTTGATAATTTTCTGCGCTGCTTTGCACTGGTCGCACGCGGCAAATGTGTGTGTATGTGTGTGTGTTGATCGATCGAGTGGATCGATCAAAATACATTACATTTTTTGGAGAACTTTAAAAAGATTATTACAATATGAATCAGAATCTTCAACTGCTAGTTCTCTCAACAATGTATTTGATGCTGCTAATATTTTTTTCTTTTAATCCATGGTAGCACCCATCACCGTCGACGTTTTCTTTACTTCTTTTTTGTCAACTCTTTGATTTTTTTTAGTGCTCTGGTGGCAAACGAGTACGCAGCACACCTGTTGTTAAGTGTTACTGCCGTCCATGGATCTTTACCACACTAGAGGTATAACTAGGCCGCTGCCTGCCAATAATCCCAAACCCACCCAGAAAGATGGGCTTCCGGCTCTCTCGCTCACGGAACGAAGCACAGCAGCATATTGCCACTGCTCAAGCGACGATTTTCTGCGAGAGTGTGGTAATACCCCGGATGAACCGGCCCACAGCTTTAGACATAAAACTGTCAACAGCGTGGTCCTACCACTAAAAAAAAATATCAGTAAAAATTGATTAAATGATCATAAATTAAAGTAATTCCAAGACGCACGACTTCATTCGATGATATATTGAAAGAAATAAATAGTGAATGTTCATTTTTAAATCATTCCCTCTTAGCCGTATGAACATAAAATGAAAGAAAAATGAACCATCACTCGAGTGAACAATCACTCGAGTGAACCGTCTGATATCAGCTTTATTTACCTTAAGGCTGCCGTTAAAGCACCAAGAGAGTGGTCGGTAATTCTCTCCTAGAAAATAAACAGGGTATGATTTCGAGTTTTCCTTCTTTTGCGATATTATCTGCATATTATGTCCCTTAGTCGTCTTTTACGACACCACACGGATAACGGTAAATTACCTTAGGCGGTACTTAAAATTTTGGTTGTATTTGTTAAATCCCGTACTAGTCAAGAAGCACTTATCTAAATATATCATTGAAGATCTACCACATAAAGCTTAATTAAATCGCTAGTTGTCATTTGGCACATCCTTCGCTGTCAAAACCGCATAGCAACACGAAGTCTGGCTATACTATAGCTCGCCAACAAAAAAGAGGTACTGAAGCAAATAATAGTCTTGAATTACTTTGGAGACAGATCAATATCGTTTCTTGTGAAACTATTAACCTTGTCGTTGCCATGGTTACGCTACTATTACAGCTATTTGTCTAGGAAAAATCCTACCCAATCCATTTGTCTTTATATTTTCTAGTAAAGACTTGATTAAATAAACTTTAAAACTTAGTGATAACTGATGTTTATGCGAGTGTTATAAATTCCAAAATAAAAGTATTTTTACGGATTTTATTGCGTTTGTATTTGTTTTTTTTAATTCCTGACGTTTCAAACACTTTACAGTGGTTCGAATTTCGAAATTAAATATAAACACGATAAAATCCGTAAAAATAGTTTTGTTTCGGTATTTAAAACTGTTTCAAGTTTCAAATTCTATTCCAAGGCGATTTCTGGTACTAACTACCAAAGTTATAATGACTGCTCAATTGGCGGAGTGGTAGCGACCCCTCGTGCTGAGTGTCACAGGTTCGAATCCTGTGTATCTAATAATAATAGTAGATTAAAACGCGATAAAAACCGTAAAAATAGTTTATTTTTACAAAACAAAATGTATAAATGAAGCATACGTACTTTTATACTACTACATGTAGCTAAAAATACAATAGACATCGTTTGATCTCATGAGATGCTAACTAAATTTACATACCATTATCAAGTACGGTCCTCTTTATGGGGAAAAATAGTTTCACAACTTTTGACCATATTGTTTTTCGCACATCATCATTCATCATCATTTTCCTGTTCTTATTCCAATTGCTTGGGGTCAAAAAAAAAAGTAATATGATCGGCCGCCTGATCAGCCCTCTTTGGGAATGTAATTGTTGACCAACAGGCATCAGGTGGAGTAGGCTCAGGTCGATATAAAGCGTTCAGTCGTCTTTTACGACATCCACGAGTATAATAAGGGTTGGTAATATTCGTAACCGCTACCACACATAATTATCTTTGGAATACATCATCATTCTCCTGCTCTTATCCCAATTACTTGGGGTTGACACAATATGTGCTCATCTTCCTACATATTGTAAAAGTTATTGGCAATAGTTTTATGACCGGCCACCTGCCTTACGTCAACCCTTCTTAGGAATGTAATTGTTGACCAAACGGCATCAGGTGGAGTAGGCTCCGGTCGATACAAAGCTCTTAGTCGTTTTTTACGACATCCACGAGCATAATAAGGGTTGGTAATTTTCGTACAACACAATTATCTTCGGAATACATAAGTATTAAAATTGTTTAAATTTACACCAAGTAAATTCATTATAATCTCAGCCTATACAAGTGCCACAGCTGGGCCCGAGCTTCTGCCAAAACAATAGGTACATTCAATAATTATACTACGCTGATCAAACACGTGTCCCGTGTGGTGACGGAGTAAGAATACAATTCACCACCCCCCTCTATCTTACATGTGGATGATCGTACGAGACGACTAAGGGATATAAAATGCATATAACATCTATGCGAGAGAAGCAAGCTCGAAACAAAACCCTATACCAACACGTCTGACCAGCGTGGTATAGGTCAATTACCCTTCCATTATGGAGGAGGCCTGAGCCCAATAGTGGGACATATATGGGCTGAGATGATGATGATGATGATGTATCAAACACCTTGGTATACATTTTCTTTCGAGTTTACTTTTTTTTTGTATGAATTTTATCTGCATATCATATACGGAGTGAATTGTATTCTTACTTAGTCACTACCCGGGTATTTTGGTTATTTAACTTCACTAATTAAATTGACTGAGTTTTAAACATTCCTTAAACGTACGTGGCTATTTATTTTCCTGAATATAGCTTTTAAGTATGAGCATATTGATAAGGATTAATTATTTCAGTCTATATAGCGATTGGGATATTTTAATTCTATCAATAATCTATACCTAAATATCATTATATAATATCATTATCCTGCTCTTATGTGTAATTTACTCTTTTTCCCCCTTACGTGGACTTTGGAGGTGGTCGCGCGACCCCATAGACCCACCCTGTACCTAAGCACCTCTCTTCGCCGTGCGAGTGGGCCACCGGGAACCGATATAAAAAAAATGTTTTCATTCGAATCGATTTTTTTTAGCCTATCATTACAAGTAGGACTAGTAGGGTTACTTATCTTTATTTTCGGGAGCGGTGCACTTCCACACTGTATATCCCACTGTTGGGCTCGCGCCTCCTCAATAGAAAAGTGTAGTTGATCTACCACGCTAGTTAACTAGGTTAAGTAGCTAGTTAACCAGGTTAAGTTCAAGTTTGCCTTCTTTTATTAAATGTTATCTACGTTAAATCGAAGCAAATATTGTATATAAGTATGTACTTACATATAAATAAAAGCTTCTTACTCGCAATAGTTTCTGTTCGAAATACTTTCAGAGGTAATTGGGTGTACTGCCTGTGAAGTTAGATACGATCGATATCTGATATTTTGCTGAAAGAAAACTTGCTAAATATCGCTTGCTTAGCTGTTTTCTTTTTGCTTTAATTGTTACAATATTTATATATTGAAGTTATAATTCTTTTGGCGCGTTAGGGAAAAATGATAAGAGTATTTTTTTTACGAAGCGCGCGCACGCTGCCGCGAAAAACCGACACCCTGAAGTTAGCTATAGTTAACATTTTAGTTTTTTAACATTTTAACTAGTGCGTTATAATAAAACTTTCAATGTATTAAATACCTTTTTGAAATGAAAACTTCTTTAGGCGCGTTGAGCGTTTTTGGAGGGGGAAAACTTATAGGTTCGCGTCACCGACATGCTAATGCTAATATACATACATACATATCATCACGCCATATCCCTTGCAGGGTAGGCAGAGAGAACAGAGTGCCAGAGAACTCTATCTCTGCATACTTCACTCGCTTCCTCAACATTCATAATTCTCTTCATACACGCTCGCCGGTTTTGGAGACTCTTGACTGCACCTTCCTGCAGTACATGACCGATCTGGTCTAAGTACGTTAGTCTCGGTCTCCCTTGGTACCTACATCCTTCCACTTTCGCATTGTATATCTTCTTAACCAGACGTTCGTTCGGCATTCTTTCCACATGTCCAAACCACCGGAGCATTCCCTTTCGCATCTTTACACCAATACTCTCTTTCATACCTACTCGCTCTCTTACGTCGTCGTTACGAATGCGGTCGGTCAGCCTAACTCTACAGATTTTCCGCAGAGATCGCATTTCGACCGCATTAATTTTACTTTCATACTCTTTTCTGCATACCCAACTCTCGTTTCCATACAGTAATGTTGGGACAAGCACTGCGTTATGTATTGCTACACGTGCCTTCTGGCTGAGGTGGTGGCTGCCGAGAAGTTGCCCCAACGCTCCGTTCACTCTATTTCCCGCATTCACTCTTCGCTCTATATCAGTGGTGTACCTTCCATCTCGACTAAATCCACATCTATCAAAACTATCAGGTCACCGACATGCTAATGCTAATAGTATATCTATAGCTATATGAAAACTTCTTTAGGCGCGTTGAGCGTTTTTGGAGGGGAAAAACTTATAGGTTCGCGTCACCGACATGCTAAAGCTAATACACATACATACATATCATCACGCCATATCTCTTGCAGGGTAGGCAGAGGGAACAGAGTGCCAGAGAACTCTATCTCTGCATACTTCACTCGCTTCCTCAACATTCATAATTCTCTTCATACACGCTCGCCGGTTTCGGAGACTCTTGACTGCACCTTCCTTCAGTACATGACCGATCTGGTCTAAGTACGTTAGTCTCGGTCTCCCTTGGTACCTACATCCTTCCACTTTCGCATTGTATATCTTCTTAACCAGACGTTCGTTCGGCATTCTTTCCACATGTCCAAACCATCGGAGCATTCCCTTTCGCATCTTTACACCAATACTCTCTTTCATACCTACTCGCTCTCTTACGTCGTCGTTACGAATGCGGTCGGTCAGCCTAACTCCACAGATTTTCCGCAGAGATCGCATTTCGACCGCATTAATTTTACTTTCATACTCTTTTCTGCATACCCAACTCTCGCTTCCATACAGTAATGTTGGGACAAGCACTGCGTTATGTATTGCTACACGTGCCTTCTGGCTGAGGTGGTGGCTGCCGAGAAGTTGCCCCAACGCTCCGTTCACTCTATTTCCCGCATTCACTCTTCGCTCTATATCAGTGGTGTACCTTCCATCTCGACTAAATCCACATCTATCAAAACTATCAGGTCACCGACATGCTAATGCTAATAGTATATCTATAGCTATATGAAAACTTCTTTAGGCGCGTTGAGCGTTTTTGGAGGGGAAAAACTTATAGGTTCGCGTCACCGACATGCTAAAGCTAATACACATACATACATATCATCACGCCATATCTCTTGCAGGGTAGGCAGAGGGAACAGAGTGCCAGAGAACTCTATCTCTGCATACTTCACTCGCTTCCTCAACATTCATAATTCTCTTCATACACGCTCGCCGGTTTCGGAGACTCTTGACTGCACCTTCCTTCAGTACATGACCGATCTGGTCTAAGTACGTTAGTCTCGGTCTCCCTTGGTACCTACATCCTTCCACTTTCGCATTGTATATCTTCTTAACCAGACGTTCGTTCGGCATTCTTTCCACATGTCCAAACCATCGGAGCATTCCCTTTCGCATCTTTACACCAATACTCTCTTTCATACCTACTCGCTCTCTTACGTCGTCGTTACGAATGCGGTCGGTCAGCCTAACTCCACAGATTTTCCGCAGAGATCGCATTTCGACCGCATTAATTTTACTTTCATACTCTTTTCTGCATACCCAACTCTCGCTTCCATACAGTAATGTTGGGACAAGCACTGCGTTATGTATTGCTACACGTGCCTTCTGGCTGAGGTGGTGGCTGCCGAGAAGTTGCCCCAACGCTCCGTTCACTCTATTTCCCGCATTCACTCTTCGCTCTATATCAGTGGTGTACCTTCCATCTCGGCTAAATCCACATCCAAGATATACAAATTCATCCACTTGCTCTAGTACATCATTACCTATTGTTACTCTTACATCTGTTCTGGCTTCATCTCTTTCAAAGACCAAATGCTAATGCTAATAGTATATCTATAGCTATGTGAAAACTTCTTTAGGCGCGTTGAGCGTTTTTGGAGGGGAAAAACTTATAGGTTCGCGTCACCGACATGCTAATGCTAATAGTATATCTATAGCTATGTGAAAACTTCTTTAGGCGCGTTGAGCGTTTTTGGAGGGGAAAAACTTATAGGTTCGCGTCACCGACATGCTAATGCTAATAGTATATCTATAGCTATGAGTAGTCAGACCGGCGCATGCGCAGTGGCCTGTGTACACGTATACACTAATACGTTAAATATCTCTGACTGTATCATGTGCGCGTTGGACGTTTGGATGGGTATAATTTCATGAGTTCACGTCACCAACATGCTATAATAGCAGTACATTTATATTCGTAAGTGGACCGTGTTGTACAAGTAAGGTTAAATTGGCAACGTGGAAAGTTCAGCGTTTTTATTTAAGTGGTTTTATAGTTTGGATGTTATTGTGATCGTTTAATTAAAGGATTACTGTTCAATATAAAAGTGAGTATTGAACATTTTAATGTTTTTATATAGATAAATGAATAGTGAAAATAAAGAATTTATTTTCAAATATTTTCAATATTCATATCAATATTTGCATTTAAAAGTATGGCATTATTTATTTTTAATTGTGTTTTTAATATTTAACCTTTATGTCATGAAATGAGTATCATTGTGGTTTAATGGTTATCTTACTAGCGTGGTAAAACCGATTCCTAGATGTTCGATAGTATTTTTTATTTTTATATAAAAATTAGAAAATTATTATTATTTCAAGCGAGCGTGTATGAAGAGAATTATGAATGTTGAAGAAGCGAGTGAAGTATGCAAAGATAGAGTTCTCTGGCACTCTGTTCTCTCTGCCTACCCTGAAAGGGATATGGCGTGATGATATGTATATGTATGTAAGAAGTATAACTTCTAACGCGTGTACATAATTTTTTTTTTAATATTTAGGTAATAATCATGTAATATATTTCTTGCGGTATTTAAGTTGAGTAGGTCTCTCCCTAACCTTTTGCCACCGAAGGAAAAGACCAGATTCCAGTGGCCCGTTCGCACGGCATAGATAGGTACTTGTAAAGCGGGTCTATGGGGTCGTTCTTCTATTGTCCCGGATGGATTTAACGAGGTGTAACCACAAGATGGCCGGCCTACAAAAATGTGTCTCACCTTTCCCTCTAAGATCGTTGAGACCTGAGGCTGCTAGTTAAATCTTGATCAAATGTCACTTGTAGGATCAGGTCTAGTCATTATCTTTTGTATTATATTTTGGAAATATTATATCCTTTTTTGAAGGACATCACTCTGGAGCTAATACTTACTATATATGTATACAATCCTTACTAATATTATAAATGCGAAAGTAACTCTGTCTGTCTGTCGCTCTTCACGCAAAAACTACTGAACCGATCTAAATGAAATTTGGTACACAGATGGTCAAGAGCCTGATAAAGGACAGGCTTTTTAATGCAAAAAAGGGTTGTTAAGGAGGATGAAAAGCTGTAAGGAAGTATAGTCATTTTTAAAGCCAGAAGCTTGAAATTAATTTTTGGGCTATTGATTAGATATAAATAAAAATAAAATTAAAAATTTTGTAAAGAAATGACCATTAAGGGGTAAAATAAAAATAAGGGATGAAAAACTTTAAGTAACCTTTTACGCGGGTGAACCCGCGGTCAGAAGCTAGTTTTATATAAAAATCAGTCGTTAAATAAATATAAAAATAGAGCATTGAATTTTTCTTTTGCTGATCTTACCAGTGGTGGTGGCGATGGCGTTCCGATCTGGTGGTAGATTATTATTATTTAATTTCAATAAAATTTTAAATCTAAAATTGACAATATGTAAATGCTTCGCAGCATTTATGAGTAGACGATTTTAAATTTGAAAGCCAAATATTGTTTTTTTTTAAAGGCAACCCTGGACTAAGGAAAATAATTCTTGTATTACGACAGACTTCATAAATATACTATTAACGAACAAAAAACACAGACTCAGAAAAACAATTTGTGGACCTCACAAAGTATTGTCCAGCGTGGGGATTCGAACCCACGACACTGGCTAACCATTACACGATCTGTGCAGTCGATATAGTTCATGTAACTAAACAATCAAAATTGCCGCGATATCAATGACTATTTTATATAATATTTGTGTATTTATATACATATTTATTTAGAACTAGCTTCTGCCCGCGGCTTTGCCCGCATAAAAGGTAACTTTCATAAAGCTTTTCATCCCCTATTTTTATTTTATCCCTTACGGGTATTTTTTTTTTAAATTTTAGTGTAATATTTATTTATATGTAATCAATAGCCTAAAAATAAGTTTCAAGCTTCTGGCTTTAAAAATGACGCTAATTCCTTACAACTTTTCATCCCCCTTTACAACCCTCTTTTTTCGTTAAAAAGTAGCTTATGCCCTTTATCAGGCTCTAGACTATCTGTGTACCAAATTTCATTTAGATCGGTCCAGTAGTTTCTGGCGTGAAAGAGCGACAGACAGACAGACAGAGTTACTTTCGCATTTATAATATTAGTAAGGATTAGAAATATGTAACAAAAAAAAAACATGAATTTATTCAAAAAAATACCGTTTGAATTGTAATCCGTGCGTCTGCGTGTTATGATGAATGACGTCATAAACCATCAAACTTTACCGCTTTAAAATGTGAATGACCAGAAAACATTTATTATCGCACACCAAGATCCCATAATATAATTACTGTCTTTTTAAGTCTATAGGCCTAGCCGTTTACGCTGTACGGTAATTCTTCAATCAAGACTTACTTTTTTATATGTGTATGTAATAACTTTTTCCGTGTTGTGACGGAGTAAGAATATTCACCACCTCGTATCTTACCCGTGAGTGATCATATGAAACGACTAAGGGATATAAAACGCATGTAACATCTATGTAAGAGAAGGAAAACTCGATACAAAACCCAACACGTCTGACCAGTGTGGTATAGTAGGTCAATTTCCCTCCCATTATGGAGGAGGCTGGAGCCCAACAGTGGGACATATATGAGCTGAGATGATGATGATGATGTAATAAATAGATAATAATGGATTAACCGTTTAAGGCGTACATTTTTGTATTAAATATACAAATATTTATCGATACCAGTATTATTACATACATACATATCATCACGTCATATCCCTTGCAGGGTAGGCAGAGAGTACAGAGTGCCAGATAACTCTATCCTTGCATACTTCACTCGCTTCCTCAACATTCATAATTCTCTTCATACACGCTCGCCGGTTTCGGAGACTCTTGACTCCACATTCCTTCAGTACGTGACCAGTATTATTTTTATTTCAAATAGTTTAAAATTAAACTATTTTTATTGATTCTATCGTGTTTGTGTTTGATTTTTACTAAAGTGTCTCACGTGCAACAAGTCTTCGTTATTACAGAGATTTATATCTACCCGCTACATTATATGTTATTAAATTTTAACACATATTTATTTTACTATTAAAAATGTGACCATAAACGCTGTGAAGTGTTCGAAACGACGGGAAATTAAAAATCAAATTCAAACGCGATAGAATGCGTAAAAATAGTTTTATTTCATATGTGTAATACCCGCGTAAAAATCAGAAATCAAATAGGTATGTAGTTTATTTTAAGTTTTCCTCCTTTTTTTATATGTTTTGTTATATATTGTCTGTTTACATTCTTTAATCGTCTTTTGGGACAAACATGAGTTCTTATCTGTCACAAAACAGATAAACTATGAAAAAGACGCTTATCACTGTCTTTATATTTTTGTCTAGAATGTACATTGTATATCTTCTTATCTGTTCACTATAATAGTGGTGATAACATAAACAGTTTCTAACTAAAATAGACTATGTGCATAGACATACAGACTTGTGTGCATACACTTATACATACATACATATTATCACGCCATATCCCTTGCAGGGTAGGCAGAATGAACAGAGTGCCAGAGAACTCTATCCTTGCATACTTCACTCGCTTCTTCAACATTCATAATTCTCTTCATACACGCTCGCCGGTTTCGAAGACTTTTGACTCCACCTTCTTTATATACTTATATGTGTATCATATTTATTTATATAAGGCTCATCTACGACATAAACACTAACATATGCTAAGATCATTCCAGTGCCTTAAAACTAGTGTTTATATCAATTACAGATGTGCACAACATTTCGGAATATATTACAATGTGTAAATTAATGTTAGAGATAAAAAAAAAAGTATTAATTAATTATCTAATAAATAAAATAACGAGTAGAAATAATTAGAAGGTAAGTAAAATCTAAGATAAGTATGTAGTTAGTTATATAGAAAAATAATTTATAATATAAGTAAGATGTAAGTAATGCGTAAAAATTAGCGACTAGAATTTGTAAAACATGCATAATATTATAAAATAACCATATTTCCTAACTAACCAATGAAGTGAACCTATAAGAGATATAGCAATAGTACTAATAATAAAAAGTTATGAATCAAGTAACTTTTTTTTAAATCTTGTAGGCTGATCGTGGAAAATATCAAGCCCTAAGATTTTCCACCAATTATTATAAGTAGACATTAATCTTGAGATAGGAGAGTTCATGCCAAGATTAGTTTTACACCTAGGAATATAGAAAAAAGGAATATTCCTTTGTCGAGAATTAAGCTTTGGAACATTTATTGATATGCGGTCAAGAAGGTCTGGACATGTGTAAGAGCATTTGATTAGATTCTGAAGAAACATTAAATCTAACATACGTCGGCGTCGTTTTAAGTTGCACATTTTAAAGAAAGATAGCCTTTCACTATAAGAGCATCTGGATCTAATGCCATTAGTATGAAACGCTAAGTATCTTGTAAACGACCTTTGTATAGATTCTAATCTGTCCGAGTGAACTGTATAATTGGGATTCCAAATAACGCTTCCGAATTCAAGTACACCTCTTACTAACGTATTAAATAAAAGTATGTTGTAACATGTGGAAAGAATGCCGAACGAACGTCTGGTTAAGAAGATATATAATGCGAAAGTGGAAGGATGTAGGTACCGGGGGTGACCGAGACTAATCTACCTAGACCAGATCGGTCATGTACTGAAGGAAGGTGGAGTCAAGAGTCTCCGAAACCGGCGAGCGTGTGAAGTATGCAAAGATAGAGTTCTCTGGCACTCTGTTCTCTCTGCCTACCCTGCAAGGGATATGGCGTGATGATATGTATGTATCATATGCACATCGAACACGCATGTGCGGTGCATACCCATATGCATATCATACAATACAGAGTTACGAACATAGACTTATACTTATAGAACATAATACCGCAAATTTAAGGTCTCTGATCATGTCAGCGAAATCGTATGCCCAAACAATTAGAGTTTGAAATAAAAAAAAAAACTAAAATTGAGAGTTTAAAAGAAATTGGCATTTTTTTATATTAAATAATTAAACTATAGAAGTCGAAATAGTATCAAATCTGACTTGGGTTAGATCCCTGTTTTATTCTGATTTAAAAGACAACGACCCGCATTAATTATTAATAAAAAAATTATTATTCCGTTATTGAATATAATCCGTTATTTAATCCGTTATTTAAAGTAATTTAATTAATTACCTTTGCGTCATGGTGGTCTTAATAATAATAAAATTATTTAAATAATTTAGCTAGATTGTATAAATGCTGTTTTATATAAATAAAAAAAAATAGACTTAAAATCGTTTGCAGCGCCAGCTAGAGGGTCCAATTGTTAATCTAAATTATATTTGAATCTAAGAAATAATGAAAAAGGTGCGGACCAGTTGTTTTGGAGTTCAGTCCCAAACACGTACATAAGAATTACACAGGTATATAAAGATGAGATTTGCCTTCATTTTCATAATCAACAGTACCCAAAAGTAGAGAAATGATTTTGTGAATCGTATAAGGTAATGTTCTTCGTGAAGTATCGAATCCACGACATTCAGTGATCGCTACTTGGTTTTATAAAATAAACTGTAGTGGACTTTGTTTCTATGATTTGATTCCACCACTAGACTAATTAGAAAATCATCGTGGTTTATATTCAGAAATAAAAAGCTTTAGCAGTGTTCTACAGAACATCAACCGCCATACAGTGCAAGCATCTTACAGAATTACTCATATTCTGTCCAGGACAAAAACCGTTTCTGTTCAAAAAGAAAATCATTAAATATCAAAGTATCATTTTCCTATAACTTACTTATTAACCTTGACCAGATTGGTCATGTACTGAAGGAAGGTGGAGTCAAGCGTCTCCGAAACCGGCGAGCGCGTATGAAGAGAATTACGAATGTTGAGGTTCTCTGACACTTTGTTCTCTCTGCCTACCCTGCAAGGGATATGGCGTGATGATATGTATGTATGTATTAAAAGATTAAATTTAACTTAATATTAATGGCAATTTTACTCGACCTTGTAAATCAACTTGAGTAATTATATACATACGTACAAGTGTTTTTAAATTTGTAGCTGAGTTTTGCTTTTTTTTTAGTATGCGCAAGCGCACGCGCCGATCAAAATACAGATGTTAATCGTATTCGTAGATAATACGCTGTGTACTCACGTAGTCCCGCGCGGCACTCTATCCGATAAAGACGTGCCCAATTTATGTGATAACTAAAATTCTAAATATATATTTCCTTAATATAAATATTTATTATTAATAAAATGAAATGAATTAAATAAATAATTATCTTATTTTAATAAATCAGTACACTGAAACTATGTTCAATAATTCATAGTGAAATAATAAAATCAAATATACATAAAAAAATTGTGAGGACCAAAACTGTCATATAAATAAATCAAAGACAATTGTAAACATGGCCACCTTTTCTTCTGATACTCCACCTGGAACTCCTGAAGAGAGTGATACTCCGACTCCTTCACCAGGTCCCGAAAATATTACAAAGTTCAATTGGTTAAAGAAAGGTCATGCTGCAAGAAACAATCCATTTGTAAAACCAAGGCCATCGCTTACAAGAGAAAGTTCTTCGGCGGAATTGTTTTCCAGAGAAAATTCCAGCCCTGATCTATTTCAGAATTCCAGGCTGAATCTTTTCGAAACTGCCCCAAAACCTGAAGTGACTGCTAATGGATATTACAAGGTATTTTTAAATAATTATTTATTTATTCATACCTGAAGGTTAAGTAGAGATGTTTCTCACTGTCATATGATTATTCCATTTATTCATCCCTTGTTATTTTTCATTTATCTCATATTGTTAAAACTATGTTACATTTATCTTTGTTTTTATAAAAAGTTTTTCTTTTTTATAATCTTAAAATATTGTTCTCTAATACAATTTAATTTAGTTGTGGTTTCGATTAGATATTGCACAAAAAAAAAATCTATTCATAGTACTAAGTTTTATTTCTCGACAAAGATAATAATTAACGAGAAATAATATAAGAAATTAAAGGTGGTAGGTACCACGGAGGTGTTACTGAAAACCAGTACTGCAATGCTTATACCAATGTAGCTTATACTGAGCAGTCTTTTTGGAGGTTTGGAATGTTCACTGTATTAATTAACTCATAATATTTATTTTTAATTGTAAAGTTTTATTGTTGCAAGTTTATCAAAATAAATTCTTTTTGGGTATAAGCTTGCTCACAATTTATAATCGCTACACCAGGCAGGCGGATTGATGTTCGTTGATAGTGTTAAATTCCCTCTGTTCCCTTCTTAATACATCCCGTTTTGAGGAATTGCGAATATATTATTTTTATTAATAAGTTGAGTAGTACATTTCAGTGACAAGTTCAGGCTTCGGGGAGTTACGGAGCACCATATAAGTATATAGTCATTAAACCGAAGAATAATCTTGTTTGAAATAATTTTCGATCATTTCAAGAAGAAGCTGGAACTAATAAAATTTATTTAAATTTGATGGGGCGATTTCGTAGATCGGAACTGAATGACTACCTTTTCTTTTGGCCGAGTCTTTTAGCTGTTAGCCTCAGATAGCTTTTACAGCTTACAACCCCGATTATGGGTGAGCGCTGAGGGCTCTTAACCAAGAAAAACGATTACCATAAGATTTTCTTTATTTATGAAGAATACAATCTGTCCATACTCCTTGCTCCATGGGCGTTTGAAAACTAGCTAAGAAATCAATCGAAAAATTGGCAGGAGTTAAAGGGTTTAATATGCCAGATGCACTCGCAATTTACCATTTTCACCTTATTACATTTTGGAGAGATAATCGATGGATGAATGAAGATTAAGATTTATCTCAATTTATATACATCCTTATATACATCATCTTTGGGGGCCTAGTCCGGAGCGTGCTCGTCGCGTCCCCCAGCAGTCTAGTTAGACTGCTAATCCGGCTCGAATGCATACCGCAGTGCGGGTTAGGGCGTCCCCCGGAGGCGACGCGAACTGAACCGCCCCCGTCGGTATGAACATCGGCAGATGCGGCGATGGGGGCCGCCACCCATCACGCCTTGTCCAGTCAGCCGAGTCGAGGAGAGCAGAGTGCCGGGTGGGCACGTGGAATGTAAGAGGTTGAGTGGAAGGTAAGTTACAGGAGCTGATATCCGCCATGGCGGACAAACAGCTAGACGTGCTCTGTGTAACAGAGACCAAGCGAAGGAGCAGCGACGCCTGCGATCTTCCTGGTGGCGGGATGGCTCTGTGGTCTGGTATACCACAGAGCGATCGAGCCAGCATGGGGGTAGGAGTGCTGTTGTCCTCTCGCTTGGCATCAGGTGTGAAGGATTACGGAATGTATGATCCCAGACTTCTTTGGGTCCGTATAAAACTAGGTGTCACCAAGGTATTCATGGTTGTAGCATATGCTCCCGTAGGATCCTCGGTGGCATCAGACCTAGAGAAGTTTTGGGATAATGTTAGGGAAGTTCTGGATATGTCAGAAACCAGTGAACGCGTGATTGTATGCGGAGATTTGAACGGATGGGTGGGGACCAAGCGTCCCACTATGAGGACGTACTTGGTCCATTTGGTGATAAGAGAGTGAACGACGCAGGTAGGCTCATAGCGGATGTATGCATGGAGAGAAACCTTGTGTCAAACACATTTTTCCAACATAAGGACATCCATATGTATACATGGAGAAGGAATGAACAGAAAAGTATAATAGATTTAATTTTGGTAGACAGTCGCCTCAGAAGCAAAATATTGGACGCAAGAGCCTACAGGGGCCCCACAGTCGATACGGACCACTATCTCGTTATTGCGAGATTTAGTGGTCTGTTCAAAAGTGGAGGTACTGGCGAGAGCGTGTCCACTTCGGAGGACTTGAAAGAATAAAGGTTGAAAGGTTGCAAGAAGAGTGTGTAAGAGAAAAGTATGCAGAGGGTGTTCGAGAACGGCTGACGATGGCAAGCCAGCCGCAATCGGACATTGAAGAATGCTGGCGAGTATTGAAAGAGAGTATGGTAGATACAGCGAAAGAAGTATGTGGAAGTTCAAAGAAGCATAGAAAAACAAATGGTGATGCATGGTGGGATGCGGAAGTGGCAGCTTCCGAAGAGCAAAAGAAGAAAGCGTGGCTGGACTATGTCTCTTCTTTGAATCTGAATGACAGTATGACTGAACAGAAGAAAGAAATATATCGGCAATGTAAGAATGACACCAAGGCCTTAGTGAAAGAGAAACGTGATAAAGCAAATATGAGTGAGTGTAAGAGAATTATGAATGTTGAGGAAGCGAGTGAAGTATGCAAAGATAGAGTTCTCTGGCACTCTGTTCTCTCTACCTACCCTGCAAGGGATATGGTGTGATGACATGTATGTATGTATTCCGCGCTAGTCAGACGTTTTGGTATAGGGTTTTGTTTCGAGATTTCCTTCTCTCACATAGATGTTATATGCGTTTTATATCCCTTAGTCGTCTCGTACGATCACCCACGGGTAAGATATGGGGTGGTGGATAGTATTCCTACTTCGTCGCCACACTGAGATAAGAAATATCTTACGAAAAACATCATAAAATCTGTATTTCTATTCAGCCGCGATTTTAAATCTACCACCACGCTTTTGATGACCTTGGCACGATATATTACACTCTCTGAAATGTTTATATTATGGTAGTTTTCTCGTGGCTAATCCTAAGAATGTAACGGTTTGATAATAAACAAATAAATTCCTTATCAGTGTAGCTAATGTTTTAAATTTTCTACACTAAATAAACGTAATTTTTTCACGCGTTTTCTTACCGTAGCTGTCGTAAAAATCGATTAATGGATATGCAGATACCATCTTTTAAATGGGACTAATCCCACAACAACACATTCCCACCACTGTAACTCCTGTAAGCCAGGATCCACAATGGTCTCCGTATAAGACACCGAGGTTTGTCCCTCGGGAAGTCCCGGGAAACGCTTTTAATTGTCTTGGAACCCACAACAATTTTTTTTTTTTTTTAAAAAGACACCACCCTGCATTAAGGAAATAAACCTTGTATTGCGGGGGACTTTACAAACATGCAATTAACGCAGACAAATTACACCCAAACTCAGAACAACACTTTGTGGATCGCACAAAGTAATGTCCTGCGTGGGAATCGAACCCACGGCACTGGCACGGCAGGTCGGTATCTTAACCACTACGGCAAATGTGCAGTCAAAAAGAAAAACAGGAGGAGTTGAAAAAAATTCCACTTTCCTCCTATGCAAAGCGGGAGACATGAAGCAAAAATTGGCTAATAGGCCAATAGATAAGAGGATGTACTGATACGTGAAGCGCAGCAGAACATCATCACGGATATTGCAAAGCTTAGGGGGCCTATATGTGAGCCTTAACATTGAAAGCAACAGTAGGTATGGCAGAAGCGCCTAAATGCACTATATACTCTATGAAACATAAGAACTTTATATGAAATATTTAAAAGGTTGTTGTTTTGTTCACACTGTTGACAGTTCTCTGTCGAAATTACTGAAATTTAGCATTTAATATGCTTAATTACTTATAAAACCCGATTACGAAGCGAAAAATGATGTCACAAGCGGGATTTCAACCCGCGCCTATTGGGCGCGGCAAATTTCAGTAATTTAAATAACAAGGTTGTGTCATCGTTTAATACAATTCTAACTGTAAAGTTTGAAGTATTAAGCCTATAGGCTTAATACTTCAAACTTTACAGTGGTAGTGGTAAGGTGACGGTATGCTATCTACCCGACAATGTGTAAACATTGTCGGGTAGATAGCATACCGTCACCTTAAGACGTAAATATGATGCGAAGCGAAATTTGCATGTCCTACAATAAGTCACGGTGGAGTAGTGGCAGCACGATTGGGCCGGCATCCCAATTGGCGCGAGTTCGAATCCCGCTTGTGACATCATTTTTCGCTTCGTAATCGGGTTTTATAAATAATTAAGCATATTAAATGCTAAATTTCAGTAATTTAAATAACAAGGTTGTGTCATCGTTTAATACAATTCTAACTGTAAAGTTTGAAGTATTAAGCCTATAACAATGTGTAAACATTGTCGGGTAGATAGCATACCGTCACCTTAAGACGTAAATATGATGCGAAGCGAAATTTGCATGTCCTACAACAAGTCACGGTGGTGTAGTGGCAGCACGATTGGGCCGGAATCCCAATAGGCGCGGGTTCGAATCCCGCTTGTGACATCATTTTTCGCTTCGTAATCGGATTTTATAAAAAAAAAAATTCTCTGTCTACAGTCGCAGGCCGGTCCGTCCGGGGTAGTACCACACTCTCGCAGAAGATCGACGTCTGAGTAATAGCAATAGGCTATTGCGCTTCGTTCGGTGAGTGAGAGAATCGGAAGCCCAACTGGCTGGGGTTTGGGTTTTTTTATTGGTAGGCAGCGACCTAGCCCTTAGTATTGCAAAGGTCCATGGGCGGCAGTAACACTTACCATCAGGTGTGCTGCTTGTTCCTTTGCCACCATAAGCAATAAAAAAAAAGAAATCCTAATTCCATTCAACCAGCGTGGTTTAATCAATTTCCCTCAAACGGTGCAGGAGACTCAGCAGTGGACGTCTAAAAGTTGAGATAATAATATAAAAATGTAGAAAGAGTCTCGAAACAGTTTTCTGTTTATTTTATCATGTTGTTTATGGTCGATCGGTTATCAGAAATTTTCTAGGCGCGTAAATTCATTTAACTTTTCTTAAAATCTATTTGCTTGTATATTTTATCAATGATGAGTAATAATACTCATCAGTGGTTGGCTCTGGTTATGGTTATGGGTTATACATTCACTTTTACTCGCCAGGTTGGAGTCTTGAATACAAAATAAAGGGATTGCTCGGCGAATTTGCAGGAGAACATTTAATGTCAAGTGCGATTGCGAACCCGTCTGTCAAGTAGATCTATATTCCACACTGGATATTGCATCCATCAGCTCTGTGACGTCTACAGGTAGACATAGGCCGGATGAACATAAGTCTTCCCAATAATGTGTTAAACTTGTTTCTCATTAGAGTCACAAAAATCGACTAAGAAATCATCAGGAGAATGGACAGCAGCGGCGCGGTGTGCTGTTTTTAGGCACCGATTGAAATTGCCAACATGTCGTTTTTTTCTCTTTTTTTCTGGTGGACTATGGATGCGTCTCGCCCCGCCAAATCGGTCCGGGGTGACCACCGGTACTCGATTTTTAACTTCGGTGGCCCTTGCCAACCTGTCTGCCAAGCGTTTAAGACAGTAGCTCTCATTGTGGAATAGGTTTATGTACAATAATGGATGTCGAGGCTGATGGATTACGATACCTTCATCCTCATCATCTCACCTTATATAAGACCCACTGTTGGGCTCCTCCACAATAGCAAGGAAATTGATCTACATTGATCAGATGGTTTGGTATAAATTTTATTTCCATTTTATATCCTACAACTAGCGCAGTCGCTCTGGAATGTTTTGTTGCTATTGACAGCACTTTTTTTTTTTTTCCTCGCAAGGTGGACCATGGATGTGGTCGCGCCCCGACAAAAACGTCCGGGGCGACAGAAGAGGCGGCACGCAACCCTATGGACCCACCCTGCAAACTCCTCTCTTCGCCGTGCGAGCGGGCCACCGGTACCCGATCTTTGACTTCGGTGGCCGCTATTGACAGCACTGGAGTTTTATATTTAAATTAATTAAATTCAATATTCGCGAGCCAACGCGTGTTTACGTGTAATAATAATAATAGCATCGGTACGTCCTAAAGTCTAGCGCAGCCAGTGGCAGAAAAGAGAACTAAGATCTAGGTTCATTATTGTGTCCATGAATACTATGAAAAAGCCAATACCGTTGGGACTCCTTGTATATATACTTCGTGTATAAATCGATGAACGCTGGCTGCACGCACGAAATGGAGTCACGTTCCGCCTAAGCCGAGCATGCAACGGAGAGCGATAGAGAAGCACGATCGGCCTAAGCGTTCTTGCATTTTAACAATTTGACGTGAACTATTTTGTTAACTGTTACAAAGTGAAGAGAATTTAACTATAAAAAAATAGTAAAAAAAAACTTATATGATTTTCATTGTTGATGTTTGTTCAATTCATAAAAGTATCATCTGTGTGGTGACGCAGTAAGAATACAATTCCCAAACCCCTATCTTATCCGTGGCTCGTAAGAGACGACTAAGGGTTTATAAAATGCATATTACATCTATACAAGAGAAGGAAAACTCGAAACAAAACCTTATGCCAACATATCTGACCAGCTGGTATAGTAGGTTAATTTCCTTCCCATTACGGAGGAGGCTCGAGCCCAACAGTGGGACATATATAGGCTGTGATAATGACGATGATGATGAAAAAAGTATACATTTTTTCATCACTATTTTCTTATTCGACATTACAGCTATTTTTTATGCTAATTATAATACAAAAATCAAAAAAATATATATATTAAAAAAAATAACGGTTAATAAATAATGGTTGAACCAGATCTTTATATCGGCACGCCATCACGAGATAACTAGAGCAGCCAATATTAATTGTGAGTCAGATAGATGAATTGTTATATCTTGCGTCTGGGAATTGAAACGTTTACTTAAAACAATTCAACTCACTTTACAAAATAATTTAAAAACGCATGCGTCATACATATGTTTTTCCATACAAAAGTATTTGTCTATTGAATGAAGTATATATTTTCAAGGTCTGATTTTTCAATCATTCAATATAATCTTCGTACATATGATTTTTCTATATTTCTGAATTGAATTCCTCCTAAACAATTGGACCGACTTTGACAGATTTGATGTGTTTACAAGCTGTGTAATACCAACCCTTACTTTGCTCGTGGATGACGTAAAAGATGACTAAGAGCCTTATAATGATCTAGGCCAACTCCATCTGATGCCGTTTGATCAAAAATTACATTGTCAAGGATGGTTGACGTCTGGCATTCGGCCGGTCATAAAACTGTTGCCAATAACTTCTACAATACATACTATGAAAGAAGAGTACATTGTATCAACCCCAAGTAATTGGGATAAGAGTAGGAGAATGATGATCATGATGATGTGTTTACAAGGACTCAAGAATGATTTTTGGTTGAAACGCAATCTGTGCCCTTGGTATTGTTGATGTCTGTGAAGGGCAGTAACACTTACTGCGGTGTACTCCCTGCTCTTTTGCTACCAAAACCGATAAAAAAGAAATCGCTTTCATATTCAGAACTATGGTTTAATTTCTCACAGAATTTATATACCTTAAGCCGTTTGAGAAATGAGCGTCACTATTTGCTTCCGATAAGTCTTTAATTTTTATTTTTTTTATTGCTTAACAAACGAGCAAGCAGCACACCTGATGCTGAGTGTCATTGCCTCCCATGGACCCTTGCAATACCAAGGGTATAGCTTAGGCCGCTGCCTACCAATAAATCCCCAAACCCACCCAGTTGGGCTTCCGGCTCTCTCGCTCACCGAACGAAGCGCAATAGCACATTGCCATTACTCAGACGTCGATCTTCTGCGAGAGTGTGGTACTACCCCGGACGGACCGGCCTGTGGCTGTAGACAGATCTGTCAACAGCATGATTCTATCACTATTAGCAGCAAAATAGAACTGTGGCCATCATAGACCCGAAAACAATCGAAAATAAAGGCTTCGTTAATAATGATGGATTACGAGTCTTTATATAGATAAATTGTAAGATACACACCAAATGTAATGTGTTATCATTTATTATATAAAATTATAGGTAATTTTCGCAGTCTGATTATTATTTGAACAAATTATCAGCGTATGATAATATTTCAAACCATTTCGAATGTCATTTAGAATGGTCACGACTAAGTTTTGATAAAGGCACATTTAGAAATAGGTTATTTTCCATTTGTTTGATGAAATAAGAATACAATTTTCATCACCTCTTTCTTTTCTTTAAAAATTGTATAAAGAGATTAGGGAAGGTGATCAAATATTATCACTTTAAGAGAAGAAAATCTCGGAGTTAGCACTTTATCAATCCTTCGTAGTGTCGTTAGGTATTTTCCTTGGATATCCGTATCGAATAGTATACTTACTCCGTCACCACACGGAACTACGATTGAATGATTGATTGAAAAAGAAAGAGGATTTCTTTATTTTTTTTATTCTCTTGGACAATATAACGAATGAAACTCGAAAATCTAATTTCAAATTAGGTTACAACGTTTATGTATTTCTTTATTTACGTTTAAACATATACTGATTTAAGATAAGTTCAAGTGGTTCAAGGTTTATCATTATAGTAGGCGCCAGTTAAATAAACGTTAATCTCGTTCGTATTGTGCGTTGAATTTGTTGCAAACTTTTTGCTGTCTTTACATTAATTTAACGGTGTAGCGGATTTCTTTGTGATATTAGTATCGGATGTAGCGGATTTCTTTGTGATCAATATAGCGGATTTCTTTGTGATATTAATGAACCTTAGGAATTAAATTTCAACTGGTCGTTCTTTTTTAAGGCTGTGAGACTTCAAAAAAGAAGGTACTTAACTCGTCAATTTTCTTTATGTATGCAATATGAATACATTAAAAAAAAGTTGCTGCTGATGGCGTAGTGGTTAAGATACTGACTTCTCATACCAGTGACGTGGGTTCGATTCCTTCACAGGACAACACTTTGTGCGATCCACAAAATTGTTGTTCTGAATCTTGGTATAATTTGTGTCTGTTAATTATATGTTTTTAAAGTCCCCCATAATACAAGGATTATTTCCTTAGTTCAGGGTGGTTTACTTAAAAAAATCTCTTAATCTGTCAATTCTATATAATCAGTTCGGTTACTCGAAAATGCCTAGGGCAACTTGAAATTTCTATTATTTGTAAAGTTACTTATGAGTTGTGATTTATATTAATTAACCGTGGGAAAGTGGTGGATCTTCCAACCTTTCCTCCATTTTAACATTCTTAAGCATTAAAAATAATATATTAAAAATGAACTTAAAAATAAAAAAGTGTCAGTTTCTAAAACAAATTAAAAAGGCTACAAAATTAAAAATAAAATCAGATTTAATACAACAGAAATTGGCTATGTGGCAGAACTGCACTTAGTCTAATGATTACCTATTTGATAAATAATTATATTCCATGAAAGGAAATATCCAATTCTTCATTTCATTATTGATCACGTCGCCTTTTACGACATCCGCGGGAAGGAAAAGGGTGGTAAATTGTGTTTTTATTTCGTCATTACAAAGAAAAATCCTATTGTGTTGCCTAAACTTTCTCGTCAGACATTTTCTATTATTGTTGTTGTTACTACTTAGCTTATATATTCATACTTTTCTTATAGCCTTAATATAGTAAGGACTTGATATTTACTATTCGTGTAGTAAGAATACAATTCACTACCCCCTATCTTACCGGTGGGTGATCATAACGACTAAGGAATATAAAACACAAATTTTGCAAGACAAAGAAAACTCGAAACAAAATCCTATACCAGCATGTCTGACCAGCGTAGTATAGTAGGTCAATTTATCTTCCATTACGAAATAGGCTCGCGCCCAACAGTGGCTCATATATAAGCTGTGATGATGATGATGATGAGATGAGAAATTTGATTCTTAAAAGAGCTTTAAAACGCTTACAGTAATAGTGGCTTGAAATTTGAATGATAATACATAATGTGTTTTATTTATATCTTAATATGATAAAATGTTATCATATCTATATAAATAATAATTTATATACATTCTAATATTAGACTCGAGATCTCCTTTACTGTGGGAGGAAAATTGATCTACAGTAGCACGATGGTCAGACGTGTCGGTATAGGATTTTGTTTCGAGTTTTTAGGGCATATTGACTTTTGCTTCTCTTGCAATCTATATAATCTGCGTAACATTTCCCTTAGTCACACACCACCTATGGATATTTTACAACACTTATGTGTGAGAGAAGTGTTAATGAATTGTATTAATTCTCTGTAACTATAAGGAAAACCATAAAATAATCGGCAAGGTGTATGTAATGCTGTTGAAATCTAAATTACGAGTAGAAGTTTCGCGCGGGCTGCTGATATAAATACAAAGCATATTATATTTTTTTATTTTATGTTATTTACATAAACTCCGGTTGATAACGGAGTAAGCTTACAGTTCACCGTTCTCTTTCTTGTCTGTGGCTATCGTAAAAGACGCCTAAGGGATATAATGTGCAGATAACATCATAAATAAAACCTTATAAGTATAACAAATAATTCATGTGGTGACGGATTAAGAATACAAATCACCACCCTATCTTACCCGTGACTGATCGTAAGAGACGACTAAGAGATACAAAAGGCATATAACATCTATGCAAGAGAAGGAAAACTCGAAACAAAACCCTATACCAACACGTCTGACCAGCGTAGTATAGTAGGTCAAATTCCTTCCCATTATGGAGGAAGCTCGAGCCCAACAGTGGGACATATATGGGCTGAGATGATGATGATTAAGTATAACAACCCGTTTGACCAGCGTGATATAGTTTGTCAATTCTTCCTCCTAATATAGAGAAGGCTCAAGCATATATGAGCTGAGACGAGACATGAACTCTAATTTGAACGATTGGGTTCGAAGGGCATCACACTGGCGCTATTTCTTATTAAACATGTACTATATTTTGTATAAAAAAAAAAATAAGAAATAACAATAATAGACTAACCCGCTGAGTTTCTTGCCGGATCTTCTCAGTAGTGGTCTACTTCCGATCCGGTGGTAATTTATTGTATTAATTTAATATGTTAAAACTGTACAATATGCAAGTGCCCTCGCAGGGTCTATGCATAATAAATGGGGTCTATGCATTATTAAAACAATCGCGAATAATATGCTACTAACATTTTGCTTAACTTGAAATTTCTATAAACTTGTTTGTAACAACGATTTACATAAAAACTTCAATTTTACGAGTTTAGCTTATTAAACTGAACTCAACGTTGGCAAAATAAGTTCTGGAAGGCAATTTCCATAATCTAGAAGTCTATCAAAATGTATATTACGTTTTTAAATTCAGCTTGCGTACTTATTGAGTACGCTGATTCCAATCGCTAGATAAATAATTACGTCGTTTATGTATAGAGTATTCATTCTATTTGAGTATTCAAAGTAATATTTTAAATATTATTTCATCTCAGTTCATATATGTTCCACTGTTGGGCTCGAGCCTTCTCCATAATGGGAGGGATATATATATGTATATATATATATATATATATATATATATATATATATATATATATATATATATACCACGCTGGTCGGCCGTGTTGGTATATGGTTTTGTTTCGAGTTTTTATTCTCTTGCATAGATGTTATATGCATTTTATATCCTTTAATCTTCTCTTATGATCACTTAAGGGTAAGATAGAGGGTGACGAATTGTATTCTTACTCCGTCACCACACAGAAAATATTATTTATTTGCACTTAAACACGTAACGAATTTGTTGAGGTACTATGTACGTACGATTTGACCCTCTCAAAAGATGTTGAACGGCCGTGCAGCATATAGGTCATGAGAATCAACATACAACAAGCATACAATTTTTTTTTTATAAATTATTGAAGCAGGAAACTAAATAATTGATTACGGTAAAAACTGTGCAATAATATAACTATAGTTATTATATATATATATATATATATATTTATATATATATATATATATATATATATATACAAGGTGGAGACGACCATACGACAATAATTTTAATCTAGTGTATCTGATGACTTGCCCAGCCTGTATACAAACTTTGAATACAATATGTCGTATAGTTTAGCCGCAGCACATTACTTTGTATTATTAACATTTTCCACACTCTGTATAAAAATTAAAATTATTCGCCTATCAATGAGCTCCCGCGCCGCATCGGTATAAACTAATATGAAACTAGTACCTACATATGAACTTAAAAAAAGGAATTGTACGATCTTTCGACAAGTTAAAATATATCGCCGTCAATGGCGACCTGTTAACAAGAGTTCGAAATAATATTTTAAGACGATATAATTTGTGCGTTCGGGTCCATGGCGCACATATCGAAAATTTAAAAGTTTAACGACCAAGTGAATTATTAAAGTTATCGTGATTATTTTAATAAAATAATCGAGTGAGAATGAATAGCGCCCACACATTAAGTGTATGTATTTACCTACGTTTCGAAGTTGTAACATATGATACCACAAGGTCACTCGCGTGCCGACCACAGGTTAGTGAACTAATATTTACAAACGGTGTTCTATTTTGTTTCAATATTTATGATAAAAAGTTTGTTTGAAAAAATTGTTTTTTAAATATGCATGCGAGGACTTTTTTAATAGTTTCAAAATACTCCTATACACTAGTATTGACGGTGTTTTCATTTATTGTCGTATTGACGTCTCCACTCTGTATATATATATATATATATATATATATATATATATATATATATATATATATATATATTCTTAGAAACCAGATCAGAAGAGGCTTTTTTTAAAATTAATATTTCCGCACGGTTCAACAACCAATTTATTAAATTTACACAAAATCAGACTATCTAACAATTAAAATAAATAAGTCCTAAATAATCACTTAATTACACAATCACTAATCGGTAAACTAAATCTGCTTCTAACGACAAGACAAAGAAAAAACTAAAATGAAAAAAAAACACACGACCGACGACCTGTCGCAACGAGCGACGAAAACAGAATGTGCCCGACTACCGTCGACACTCGCTTATATAGGCATCTTTCCCATTACTACTTTTATATTTCCTACACGGCCTCTCCTGATAGGAGTCCGTCCTCGGGCTCTATTATTAACTTTCAAGATCCGTGTTCAGAATTGGTACAGAAGGCCAGGTACTCTCTTCGTTTGCAGTAGATGCAATAGGTTCTAAGTGTGTTTGTATCCCAGAAGGACCCGGTTGCGGTTCCATCACTTCCACAGGCTGTTCAACATCGGGAGGCAGGTCGGCACCAGGAGAGATCGCCTCTCCTTCATTGTCTGCGTCTGTAACAAAGAAATGCACGCACAGATCTCTGGCCAACAAAATTTTCACAAGCTCAACCATGTGACTATGTTTAGGTATCTCAGCTCCAGGACAACTGACTGTCAACATCAAGTTGCCGAGCACTCGAGCATACCGTGTCTGATATTCTCCAAAACAGTTGCTTATTCCAAACCAAGAGACTCAACTTCTAGGACAATCGTATCCGATATACCTCCAAGAACGGTTATCCCAAGCTAAGAGTCCCTCCTAGGATAACCTGTCCGATATACCTCCAGAACGAGGTTATCCCGGGCCCAAAGTTTTACCTAGAATAACCTTTCCGATGTACCTCCAGGACAAGGTAATTCAAAGCTTAAAGTTCTCCTAGGATACCCAGTCCGATATACCTCCAGGACATGGTTATCCCAGGCCCGAAGTCTCCCTAGGGCAACCAGTCCGATATACCTCCAGGATGGTTACCCCAGGCCTGAAGTCCCTCCCAAGATACCCAGTCCGATATACCTCCAAGACATGGTTATCCCAGGCCTAAGGACTTAGAGACAAACACTCGCGCCACTCTAAGTGGTTCAACTTCCCTCTGCTTTAGTCCCGAGACTATGAGAGATTCGTATCACAAAATGACGGTAATCGAGATAAATAAAATACGGTGGATATTTACACCCACTCTCAAAGTCTTAAAATCTCAAGTAAAAATAAATCAATAACTTAGCTGCAGCTCATAGCGACCGTGTGGAAGTATCTTCATCACCCGATACGGTCCTCGCATACACGAGTCTAGCTTCCCGGTTGACTGCGCATCCTGTCTCACCCGTCTTTCTTCTTCACTAACAGGATCGGACTCGCGTAGTCTGACTCTGATTCTCCTATAATTCGTTTATCGAGCAAATCCTTGGATATGTCCCGAACACGAAGCGTTTCGGCCTGCGACAACTGGTACGGTCGGTAATACACAGGTGTGCTAGTTTTTAATTTAATTGTCATACATCCCGTGTTTACCGTGGAAGTTGCAGTCCCGGTAATTAAATATTTAGAAAATTGATCAATTATCCCTAGCGATTTTTCTAAATCATTATCTACTAATGGTGTACTAATTTGTGTTATATTTTCTGATTGAACGTTCATCACTGTCTCTGAATTATATATAGCTCTAGTGAGTAGCTGGCGATCTTTAGTACGTACGTATCTAATTCCTTCCCTATTTAAAACATCGGTACCTATGATAACCGACACGTTCATGTACTCGGCGGATACCGCAAACAAATCAACTTCAAGGGTCAAACCGTCAAACTCGATAGGTAGCGTAACATAATACGTGCTTTCGATTGCCTGACTACCTAGCCCCTTCAAAATCCGAAACGCCGGAGTACGCGAGCATTTAAGATGCTTCAACAGTGATGTCGAAATTAACGAGATAGTGGAACCGCTATCGATCAGAACCTCAACCGGCACATTTTGTATTACGGCTGCTGTGACGTCCCTGACTGGAAATAATCGTCGCAAAAATTTACACTGTCCTTGTTCGAAGCTTCCGCACGCTGCTTAACGAAACAAGTTTCGGCTTTGTGTCCCGGTCTCTTACAATACGTACAAGGCTCGGGCCTAGACGCTACAAACGCAGGTGATGGCAGCTTAACCCCTTCACTGTTACGCGATTGTTCAGTTCTAGGTCTCTTACACGAAGCCTGTCTATGCCCTAACTGACCGCAGGAGAAGCACTTAACATCATTGATGCTACGTTTACGCGAAAACTCCATAGAACGTCTACCCATTGTAACGTTTCGCAAATCGGGACGCGAGGAGAGCTGTTTCGTACCGTTGTTCGTTTTTGGTTTAACGTAGATTGAAAAGAATTCGACCATATTTTCAGGTAACAATTTGGCATTCGTTGCTGAAGCCCTAATATTCGGATCAGTGATACCGCGAATAATTATAGCCGAAATAAGCTCGTCATTAAGTCCCCGTACTATACTTAAACGAAGCAATGACCGGCGTACATATTCTGCGTACGTGGTATAGTTATCAGAGTTTTTCGTCATAACTTCGAACAATATCCCTGCGAAATCTGGTACTTTAGGACATAAGGATTTAAACTCTTTCTTAAAATTAGTCCAACTACGGTCGCTGGAGACCCATTCTTTGAGCCACGACTTCGCATCTCCTAACAAACAATTTCCTATACGCGAAAGGCACTCAAAGTCATTCCAAATGTTTAAGATTTTCGCGCGATCTACTTCTAAACACCAATCGTCAAAGTTATGTAAGTTTGGGTCGAAATTAGAAATATAGTAGTGTTGTGACGGTTTGCCTGCCGCACTAATTGAACGAATGGCACTTGCAATGCAATCAGTTACACTAGCCTTTACCGAATCTAATGGCATACCCGCGTTTTTTGCTTCGCGGTCCGTAGACTGCGTTGGTGACATGATCGAGCGAGATTGAGAACTGCGGTGAAGGTCACAATCGCGAGTAGTATCACGTTAAGCCACAGGTGAGCGTGAAACCGAACGACGTCTTAACGGCGATAGTTGACGCACGTTACGAGATTCGCGACGATCCGGAATACGAGCTCTATCACGGTTACGCGACGGTGTTCGCAATTGTCGTGATACCTGCTTACCTCGGACGGTAGTGGACATTAAGTCTTCATTACGTGTTTCTTCACGACCTCGTGAATGCACAGACACGCGACCCGATGATGAACCTGGCAAGGGCGACGCCCTTGTTTTCGCCTCTAACACCTTAAGCCGAGACATCATTGCCTTCATTTCAAGTCTCAACATGTTATTCTCATCAACAGATTGCTCGCGGGACCTATTAATCTGACTATCGCGACGAGATTCATTATCACGACCACTGCGACTACAATTACGTTCTCGTTCGGACATCCTAACAAGTAAAACGATTGACGATAACTAAAACAAATCACTGCGTAAAACACGAACGCAACTAAAAGCCTACCGTACACCTAATAAATCTAATTCACTCAAACGGCCGTCCTAAATAACAATAACACGGTATTTTAAAGTTGAATTTGACCGTTACATAAAAATCAGACAAAAAAAATTCACATGTGGGTAGTCAAAGTTACGAAAAATTATTGAAATTAACGAACTAAGCCAAGCCGAAATGGGCCTAAAAAGTAAGAATCCCACTTCTGATCTTAGAAACCAGATCAGAAGAGGCTTTTTTTAAAATTAATATTTCCGCACGGTTCAACAACCAATTTATTAAATTTACACAAAATCAGACTATCTAACAATTAAAATAAATAAGTCCTAAATAATCACTTAATTACACAATCACTAATCGGTAAACTAAATCTGCTTCTAACGACAAGACAAAGAAAAAACTAAAATGAAAAAAAAAACACACGACCGACGACCTGTCGCAACGAGCGACGAAAACAGAATGTGCCCGACTACCGTCGACACTCGCTTATATAGGCATCTTTCCCATTACTACTTTTATATTTCCTACAATATATATACATATATATTATATTAATATATTTAAATTACGCGTCACGTTGTTTGTTCGCGATGGACTCCTAAAGTACTTAACCGATTTTACTCAAATTTGCACAACATGGGTAGTTTGATCCAACTTAAGAGATAGAATAGCTTCCATCATAATTTATAGTCGCAATATTATTTTATTGCAAATTATTTATCTGTTGTTTGACTGTCACAATTATCTGTTATTGCCAAACGATTCTAATAGATGGCGGTATCTGTTGACTGGATTGAGTAAGTATTTAATAGATGACGCTATGTTAAACGTACAAACGCACGTGCGCCGAGCTCTATAAATACGGACACACACACACACACACACACGCACACTCGTATATATATATATATATATATATATATATATATATATATATATGTGTGTGTGTGTGTGTGTGTATATATATTACTACTAGCTATAAAACAATTCGTGTGATAACGGTCCACTACTATCTCGGTTTTTCCTTTTTTATATTTTGCAAAAAGTTTTTTGTACAGATCACCTACTTTAAACATTGTTTTAGTGCAAAACGTACGAGGTAAAGGTTTACGTATATGTATTCGGCGCCAAAACAACAGGATAACTGGCGACTGGCGTGCCGAGCCGGGTGCGTGACGACTTGCTTCGTTACGTGGTAACGTCAAGTCAAAGTCTCATTACACGCTCCTTTTCTATTCTATCTATTGATAATCTATCTCTTGATAGTCTATCTCTTGATAATCTATCTCTTGATAATCTATCTCTTGATAATCTATCTATTGATAATCTATCTCTTGATAATCTATCTCTTGATAATCTATCTATTGATAATCTATCTCTTGATAATCTATCTCTTGATAATCTATCTCTTGATAATCTATCTATTGATGAAAAACTCTATTAAATCAGTTGCGTAGTTTTAACGATCTAAGCGTACAGATAAAGGCGTCGACTTTGGTTTATATTATGTATAGATAATGCAGGCAATTCATCAACAATTATGGAAGGTACATATGCTAGAACCAGAGCGGCCTAACTACACCAACCATATTTTACAATATGGAGGGAATTAAAATTAAATTTAATTTAATCGGTTTGAACATAAGGCGAAAATTTACTTGTATTGTCATCTATTGTTGTGCCTGTAAAAAAATTTAGGCCGCCGTAGTTTTGTAGATTAATATTTTTAGATTACGAAATTGCAATTAGGTTAAATGTTGTAAATATGCAGTTAGGCCACTCTGGTTCTAGCAGCAATTATATGAGCTGATAATAAAAATAATAAGAGCCATCGCGTTAAAATACAATTTTTAAATGTACGAGCACAATTTTCCTTTAATAAAAACTTCTAGTAATTTAGGTACATCCGTGTCACGTTAAATAAGCGCGTGATATTACAATGTTTTCTATATTATTGTAATGTAGCATCATTTTATAACGTTGTATATAATAACATTGTATTTATTATAAAAAATAGCCCCTAGATATTAGACGTATTCCTAAGAAATCGCCATGGGAACATAATTATAACTTACCATGTCTTCTTATCTGTACCTATGAAACGGACCACATTATCTTAAAAAAATGAGCTGGTGCATGGAGGGCCCATATTAAATACAAAGTAAAAACTCTTTTTTTCTTTTTAATACAAATACTCGAAAAATTTTTTTTTTCAAATTTTGTTTTAAATTATCTTATAGGAAATAAAATTTTCTACAAAAAAGGTCTGAATGATTTTTTTGGCCAAACTCATAAGAAGAAAGTTACAGGGCGTTATAAAAAGTTATATTATTATTAATGGCTAATTTCATCATGTTGAATGTTTGTGACAACGTGCGCGCGTAGCTCACAATATCACGCTCACAGAAATATTAATTACCTAATATTTCTGTGATCACGCTGATCCAAACGCGCCAAAAGGAGTATAATTATAATAAAATCATTTGTTGACATAAAACTGCTTTTAGAAATGTACAAATAAATTATTATGCATATTATGTATTTTGTATATTATTATGTATATTATTATATGAAGTTTTTTTTTTCTTTTTGTAAACCAGTTACATATTTTCGTCTTTTCATAATTTTATATTTTCCGCTTTTTAATGGCCTTTTCCTCCTGTGAATTTGAGAAAAAAAAAATACCTTTTTTGTAATATAAACCAAAATTTAAGCAAAGCAAGCAGCACACAGATGGTGTGTCTGCCGCCCATGAGCAATATAAAAACGAATGGTAATCGATACACGAGTGGGCAGAGCGACCGCTTGCAATCGGATGTAAAATGTGATCATTACTCTCTTTTTTGTTTTTGGTAACGCAGTGGTTAAAAATGCATTTTTCGCATACCCGCCCCGGGCGGGGTATGTAGGACTCACAGGCCCTGAAGGGGACACTGAATACCCACTAAAACATACCAACTGCGAGCTGTTAGCCGAAGGGGCTTTTACAGCTGAACCGGACTGCGTCATGACTCTCCGTAACAGCGCTTTATATAGGGTAAGCTCCCCACTTTTTGTTGATATTTGACACCTACTCGTAACACGGCCTCTTCTGAGACTGCCGACGTCTTCTGCTGTGAGCCGTCATCCAATAGAGACATGGATTAATCAGCCGCCTGGTTAACATCAACTGAAATTAATCAACCATCGAAAGCTATCCAGAAACCGTAATAACACATGAACGTCGCACAACGTTTTTTTTTCAATCATCAGAATCAGGCGTCTAATTTGGGATGAAATTATAGTGCCGTCATTGGTCATCGGGATTCAAACGTCTACTTTGATATGAAGTAATAATACCGTCATAGGTCTTCAGTTTCTTTATTTGTCTATGCCCAATAGACAGAACTTGTGCGACCATTTTAGAGCCGCGGTTCCGCTCTATCGTTTCTTTAATATCTTAATATATATAAATTACGTGCCACGTTGTTTGTCCGCGATGGACTCCTAAAGTACTTAACCGATTTTAATCAAATTTGCACAGCATGTGTAGTTTGATCCAACTTAAAAAATAGTATAGCTTCAATTTCAATTTATAGTCGCAATATTATTTTATTGCAATTTATTTGTCTATTTGACAGTCACAATTATCTGTTATCTCCAAACGATTCTAATAGATTGCGGTATCTGTTCACTGGATTGAGTAAGTATTTAATAGATAGCGCTATGTTAAACATACAAACGTTTCATATAAGCTACAATTTATTAGTATAACCACCACGTCTTACTGAGGCTACCTTAGCCACAGCAACGCGTGGCAGAGTCTGCTAGTGAATATATAAAATCAACGAATATCGCGTCGTATAGACTTAGAGATCTGTATATTTAACTGCCTATATTTGGACTAATCGGCTGAAGTGACGTTCACTTCCTTTTTTCGTGTCATTTGCCTGAGAGTCTGGTCAAGTTTTTTAGGTCTATCAGCATTGAGAGCCTTAAAAACTTCACGTGAACAGTTCCACCAGTGCCCACGAATCTATTGTTCATAACGTTCGATGATTCGCATTCGTCTAGACATTAGAAGCGATTATGCAGCTCGAACTGAATGTTTTTGCGGTTCTGGTATTAGACAGGTGTAGGCCGAAGGGTAGACTTCATCAAGCGTGACCGCTTTTGACATTTGTGTGGATATTTAATGTGCCTCGACATTTTTTGTTAAACCATTGAGGTTAAACCAGGTCATCTTCCTTAGTGATTGCTTTCTGAAAAAGGAATTCCTCATAAAAAAGGCTTTCCATATTCAGTAAGTTAGCCTCTTTCTCCTCTGATTTCTCTGTCCATGTGCATATTGCTCCCCTTTCAAAACTGTATGAAGAAATACCATTTGGCAATTTTTAGTATAAGGTACACCACACCACCCTTGTCGAGGCACTCGATCCTCTCCACGTTATCTATAAGAGACCTACGAACGATAAACTCTCTACCGTCTTGGCATGGGTGCCCTCCTGTTGATGAGTAAGTTGCCAAACCGGAGTACTGCGTGTACGTAAACGTGCGTGTGAGTGCGTGTATGTGAGCGCACGTGTGTGTGTGTGCGTGCGCGTGCGTATGCGTACGCGCGTGAACGTGTGCGCGTGCGCGTGTGCGCTTGTGTGTGTGAGCATGTGTTCAATAGTAGAAATTATATGAGATAAGAGAAAAACAATATATCTATACTATATGTGAGACAATGTTCCACACATTGTCTTTAAAAATAAATAAAATAAGTGAATTGTAGTTGAATTTTCTCGTTTATTGTAAAAATTAAACGCTTATCTTCGCTCTCATGGCACTCGTTGAACAAATCGATTTCAAGTTACATAATTAAATAAATATAGAATTAAATGTTTCTACTTTAATGTGTACTAAGAATTTTCATTGTCAGATATAATGTTGTTAATTGAATTTTGTATTTTTCGTTTTCCTTATTTACTTTTGTGGTTTCGTTTCCTAGAGCGGTTTTGGTCTGCTTTTTGACAATATTTTAAATATAATATAAGGCAACCCACTCACACTATGTAACTTGTTCAGAAGACAGGGTTCTTCAAAATACTACTCTGAAATAAAATTGTGTCTTGGCATATACTACGGGTGGTCACCAAGAGTGGGTTCGAGTGATAACAAACTGTAATAATGGGTCACTTGATGCAGTAGGTACGTGCCCGAAATAGTTGTGAATCTAATTTTATTATATTTTTATATAAATTTACTTCTTGCTGATATATTCTCAGTACAGCTACATGCTAATGATATATTACGAAATTGTATAGCTATGATAAATTGCGAAATTCCACTAAAAAGTTAAGAATGGAAAACGATTTTTTTATTATATGTTCAATTGTAACTTTAAACAACTTTTAAAAGAGTAAATTTATGAAGAAACATGAGAGATTACTTTTGTAGAGCATCAAATTCTCTACAAGAATATAATATAACTAGCTTCTGCCCGCGGCTTCGCCCGCGTAAAAGGTTACTTTCCTAAAGTTTTTGATCCCCTATTTTTATTTTTGACCGTCGGTAATACAGTGCAACTGTATTACAATACTCAGGGTTGGAACTTTATTACTGGACTGCTAGATGGCGTTGAAGAAGCTAGTTTTTGAGATTTTTTGACAAACAATTTTTTTATTTTTCATATAAAAATTTAGATTTTTTTTTTAATAAAAAGTATCCTATGTTACTTTTAATACCTCCAAGAATATGTGTACAATGTTTCATGATGATCGGTTGAGTAGTTTTATCGTGAAAGCGTAACAAACAAACTTACATTCACATTTATATATTAGTAGGGATGTAAGCGATACACCTGATATTTTTATAGAGCATTTTAATAGATTTTAGAAAATTCCAAATTTTAAACTTTGTTCCCGTACTATTTAAGTGGGATTTAAAAAATCTATAATTATTGATATTAATAAATCTACTTAAAGAAACGTCTGTAACGTTTCTTTACATCTTTCCAGAAGTGTTTATACGGCATTTAAAAAGAAAATAATTAAATAGAAAATAATAGAATAGATAAGAAAAAATTAAAACACCTATAAATACGTCTTTACTGTTGGAGTGGGGCATTTGTGCTCGAGCTGTCGTGTATTAATTACTTCTGTACAACTTAGTTTTGCTTGTAAATACATAGCTTACCAAGTACTTGTGCAGTTTTCTGTCAAAAACCCAGGGGCGTGCTCTAACATTGCAGTCACGGTAAGCCAAAAAATTTCTTTTTTTTTTTATGCCAGAAGTACAACTGGTGGCAATTAATACTGCTACTATAGACCTTTGAAATACCAGAGCATAGCTATGCTAGGTAGGCAACGCCTACCGTGATAAAAGTGCTCTTCTTAAATCATGTATAGAGAAGTACCAAGCGCTCGGTAAGCAGCATTGCAGGTAATTGATTCCAGATCCTGTACCATGTCCTCCAAATATGTACATTACTTTTTTTACTCAAACAGGTAAGTTTTTTAAGCACTGGCATATACCGGACGACGCAGTGTAGGAAGCCCCCCCCACTAGGTGGACAGACGACCTGGTGAAAGTTGCTGGGCATCGCTGGATGCAGCACAGGACCGCACTCTGTGGCGTACCATGAGAGAGGCCTACGTCCAGCAGTGGACGGCGATAGGCTGAGATGATGATGATGACTGGCATTAGTCAGGGTAATAATGATTTGATATTTATTTGTAGACATCATGAACATAGAAATTTAAGCGATTAAAGCCGGCTTTTGACTATGGGATGTAATATATATCATATCTTTAGCTATATATTGCATCCCGCGATTGCTGCTCACACTGTAAGATATATATTTTGGAACAGTTCAGCTTCGGTCACCATTCAAACTGAGGGCGAAGCAGGGGGAGGCGTGGTGTCCAGGGACCTGAAGTAAAATATACTTCTTCAAAATATCATTTATTTGATCGAAAAAATATTTATAGTTCGGGATGTAATATATATTATAGCACAGTGTGAACGATCTCGTACAAAATGTATGACCAGCGATAAAATATTATATCTCAAAATGTAATATAAGTTATACTAGCTTTTCTTTAGCTTTTTATTTTACCCCTTAAAGCTAAATTTTTACAACATGTTAATGTCATATTTATTTATATCTAATCGACAGCCTAAAAATAAGTTTCAAGCTTCTGGCTTTGAAAATGACGATACTTTCTTACAATTTTTCATCCCCCTTTACAACCCTTTTTTGCATTGAAAAATAGCCTATGTTCTTTGTCAGGTTCCAGACTATCTGTGTACCAAATTTCATTTAGATCGGTTCAGTAGTTTTGGCGTAAAAGAGCGACAGACAGACAGACAGAGTTGCTTTCGCATTTATAATATTAGTAAGGATTATATCCCATAGGCAAAAGCCGACTTAAGAATAATAACAAGTTACAAATGATACATAGTGGTCTTTAAAAAAACTGTGAGTTATTAATTGGTATGCTTTTTTTTTTTTTTTTTGGGGGGCGGGTTACGGTCGGCACACTCCTCGCACCACTCCGTCCGGGGTGACAGAGAGGCGTAAGCATGCACACCCGTAACCCACCCGTGACGTCGCCTTCGTCGTTGGGCCAACCACCGGAGCAGAGTGACTTGACGTCAGTGGTTGGCCCGACGGAATACCCCTGAGGAGTACCCTCTCCTCGACCGACGTCCCCCCTTCGGGTAGGATGTCGGTCTTTCCTCGCGCGGTCAGCCTCTCGGCGGGTGACGGACTAAATCCCCGATCCAGTCACCCGCGGCCTCGGCTAGGGCGGCATCAGGTGCAAATTGGTATGCTTGCGCAAATGAATTGTATTTGATAATGATATAGATAATACAGATTAAGAGTACTCTTAATCGAAAGAAGAGAATGAAAAACGTGATAAGAGTGAATGAAACGAAAGGAGTAAATAATCTGTAGACTCTAAGGGGTCGTTCATAAATTACGTAAGGGATTTTGAAAAACGATTTCGAATCCTACCGTAAGACATCATAAGATTGAAAATACTCCCCCACAGCCCCTTAATAAGATTTTTTGTAAGAAAAGGTCTTATAACTCCGTTTATTCAGAAAATATCTTTTATTACAATCTTCTTACTACAAGTAGATATCATTAACTCACTGCAATAACATTTATCTTATTAATCTATCACAGTTTTCACCAAAATTAGTAATTTTCAATTTAATATTTTATGTAATGACAGGTTCACTACCCTGCTTATAGTAAGAAGTTATAATATTCAGTCAACACCCCTCTTCCCCTAAACATCTTACATAATTTATGAATGGCCCCTAAGAAGAGGTAGGTCTCAACGAGAAGCGGGCATGAGACTATGTTTATGTATATATAATACATACATACATACATATCATCACGCCATATCCCTTGCAGGGTAGGCAGAGAGAACAGAGTGCCAGAGAACTCTATCTCTGCATACTTCACTCGCTTCCTCAACATTCATAATTCTCTTCATACACGCTCGCCGGTTTCGGAGACTCTTGACTCCACCTTCCTTCAGTACATGACCGATCTGGTCTAGGTAGGTTAGTCTCGGTCTCCCTCGGTACCTACATCCTTCCACTTTCGCATTGTATATCTTCTTAACCAGGCGTTCGTTCGGCATTCTTTCCACATGTCCGAACCATCGGAGCATTCCCTTTCGCATCTTTACACCAATACTCTCTTTCATACCTACTCGCTCTCTTACGTCGTCGTTACGAATGCGGTCGGTCAGCCTAACTCCACAGATTTTCCGCAGAGATCGCATTTCGACCGCATTAATTTTACTATCATACTCTTTTCTGCATACCCAACTCTCGCTTCCATACAGTAATGTTGGGACAAGCACTGCGTTATGTATTGCTACACGTGCCTTCTGGCTGAGGTGGTGGCTGCCGAGAAGTTGCCCCAACGCTCCGTTCACTCTATTTCCCGCATTCACTCTTCGTTCTATATCAGTGGTGTACCTTCCATCTCGGCTAAATCCACATCCAAGATATACAAATTCATCCACTTGCTCTAGTACATCATTACCTATTGTTACTCTTACATCTGTTCTGGTTTTATCTCTTTCAAAGACCATTATTTTGGTTTTGCTCACATTCACGCGTAGACCCCTGTATATATAATAATAATAATAAAACTACTTTTACGGATTCTATCGCATATCGGGAGGGCAGTCCTCCCGTGACCATAATCACTGTAAACTGTTCGAAACGTCAGGCAATTAAAAATCAAATACAAACGCGATAGAATCCGTAAAAGAAGTTTTATTTCAAAATGTGTAACACTCGCGTAAACATTAGAAATCATTATAATGTTTATAAATTACAATCCAAGCGCCGTAGCAAAAAAAGTAGGTTTGTAATGCAACGTACAGGACCTGGTATTTTTTTTTTTGGAATATGTTCAAGGTTGTCCCCTGATTGTAAATCTAAGTGGGCGCGGCGGGGGGTGGTTCACTTCAGCCGCCATCTTGGAAAACACGTTTTATTGAATATCTCGCGAACCGCGCATCGCACGACAAAAATTGTAGAGATCATTATTGTAGATAATAATATTTGCCATTTTTTTTATTTGAAATTTTTTTTGTATTATATAACACATAGGTTTTTAATTATAGCGAATCAAACTTTTTACAATATGGTTTTTACTAATATTTATTTAATGATCAATGATAAATTAAAAATAATGGTAACTGAATTGTAGAGCATGAAATTACCTATAAATTTTATAAAAAACTTTTTCTCGTAGCAATTATAGTTTAAGAGCTATAACGTTGTAAATGAGATTATAATGCTGTATATTCAATTATGTCCCTATAAGTTGTAGTAGGTATATATTTCGGGTCGTTCGGAATTTCTCCCTCTTAACATTCCAACAGTATTCAGGTACAAAACCCAACCGTTTTACAAAATCGGAAGTCTCTATTAACTCGCTTCGCTACAAATGCTTCGGGAAATTGGCGAGTAAGACAAGGTTGAATTTATCACTTCTACCTCCAACACAAGATACGGCATGCTACCATTCTTTTAGAGTGTACCACCAGGTTCAAACTTGGCTTGGATTTTATCACGACGCTGAAAAATGGGGTTGGAAGCGTACTGCACAAGGGCTTGAATCAATTCGAACTGCTATGGCTCCTGCACCGTCGAGTTTGTTGCAAATAATATCGTGCAAATGCACCAAAAATTGCGGAGCTGCCTGCGGATGCCGAAAAGCTGTCCTCAAATGTTTGATTATTTGCTCCAATTGCAGCGGCCAAACATGCGACAACGTGCCAGACATATTAGATGCCATCCTAACCGAAGACCCAACCTTTGATTCGTCTCCTTCGGATGCAGAAGAGATAGATCCACAAGACGATGAGTATCTTCCCTCGACATCGAAAAAAATAAGACTCGCCCCGTAAAATAATGCGCCACTTTTTGTTTGTGTAAACAAATGTTTTTCCATTTTTTTAAAGTAACATTCGTAAAATTCTTTACATTTTAGTGATTTCGATAACAATTGGAGATACATAATAATAAAAATAATAACTTTTACAATTCTTACGATGTAGCGGGATGTACTATTGTTTTTTGCTACATAGACAATCTTTTATGATGATACCGTTTTAAGTAACAATAAAGATCGACAAATTATTAGTTGTTCTCCACATTATTTATAATTTTAATTGATTTTCTGCACAGCTGTATTGACATTTTTTTGAACACTTTATGCCATTTTATGCGTTATGAAATGGTTTTCGTATACAGCGAGTAATATTGCCACTGATAATGTACGAGGTGCAAGTTTTACTAAGCTGCAGCTCTTAGACTATAAATGCTACGAGAAAAAGTTTCTTATAAAATTTATAGGTAATTTCATGCTCTACAATTCAGATACCATTATTTTTAATTTATCATTGACTATTAAATAAATATTTAGTAAAAACCATATTGTAAAATGTATGATTCGCTATAATTAAAAACCTATGCGTTATACAAAAAAGAGTTACAAGTTAAAGAGATGGCAAATATTATTATCTACAATAATGGTCTCTGCAATTTTTGTCGTACGATGCGCAGTTCGCGAGATATTCAATAAAACGTGTTTTCCAAGATGGCGGCTGAAGTGAACCCTCCCCCGCCGCGCCAACTTGGATTTACATTCAGGGGACGACCTTGAACATATTCTCAAAAAAAAATACCAGGTCCCGTACGTTGCAAAAAAAAGAAAGACCCGGCGCTTGGCCTATTAAGTTGACGCGTTAATCTTTCTTTAAATAATAATGATGTTTCATTATCATATTTTATCGTTTTTACTAGATCGTTTTAAATTAGTTAAAAATTCCTTTTCGATTTCAATATTAGATAAATCTGTCATTCTGTTTTGGTTCTATGCGCTTTGTAAATAAGTATAATATTTTAAGATAAGAAAACGATCATTTGGTTGATGCACTGGAATCGTAACTAATAATTTCGCTAATTTGTTAAATTTAGGAATTACGGTTGATGTTGCTTTGAAATTAAAATAAGTATATGGTATATGGAGAATAATACAATGCCTTTTTTTGCGTTAAATCCAATTCAGTCTTTTCCAATTCTTTGCTTGTTATCGGAAAATAATATCGAGAAAGTATATCTCTTCGAGAATGTTTTATAAGATATTTATTTATTATTTATTTATTTATTTATCATACACACAACTATCATTACAGGGTTTGCCTAATGCAATAGCGTGGTAACAAAAAATAAGTTATAATTATAACATATAACATTCAACTCCCAAATCTCTAACCTCAGTAGCTTTAGTCATTTCAACTGCATTAATTTTGTAGTTGTACATAATGGGACTTATTGCGCGAGAAAAAGTAATTGTTTGACTTTTTTGTATATTAAATTGTAATCGATTATCTTTAGTCCAGGCTACTATATTTGTAATATCATTTTGTAAAAGTTGGCAGTCTTGAAGATTTTTTATACCAAAAAATAGCTTGAGATCGTCTGCAAATAATAGACAGTTTGCATTTTTTATTGATTGTGGCAGATCGTTTATCATTAAAATAAACAACAAAGGCCCCAAATTACTGCCTTGGCTTACACCAGACCAGGTATAATATGTATCTGAAGTTTGGCCAGCATATTCAACATACTGCATCCGATCGCTTAAATAGCTAATAAAAAATTGGAGAAGATGCGGAGTGAAACCAACTGCAGCCAACTTTTTAAGCAATATATCATGATCTACTAAGTCGAAAGCTTTTTTATAATCGAAGTAAGCAGCATCAACCTGACCGCCACTATCAACTATGGGAACTATATGAGCTATATAGCTCAGGAGGTTGCTGGTTGTACTCTTTATTGGCTGAAAGCCGTGCTGAAATTCTGTGAGTTGTGATCTTACCTCTGTAAAAATGCATTTATGTATAGTTGACTCCAACACTTTTGCTGGGGATGACAATACTGCAATCGGTCTATATCCTTCAATTTTACATTTCAATCCGTCTTTCGGTACCGGAACTACACGACTAACCTTCCATCTCGCTGGAAACACGCTTAATTTCAAGTACAAGTTAAAAATGTGAAGTAGAGGCTGAGCCAGCACTGAACTACAATCCCTTAGTATATAAGCGGGTATACCATCTGGACCCACAGATTTTTTAGGCTTAAGATGTGATAGTGCACATTGTACATCCTGCAAACGCAGACAATTAATGTGAATTCGTGCTCCCAGATTATCATTGTTCGCCTTAATTACCTCACTAATATTATATCGCAGTTCCCCCGTGACCATGACCTTTGTAAAGTGTTCGAAACATCGGGCAATTAAAAATCAAATACAAACGCGATAGAATACGTAAAAGAAGTTTTATTTCAAATGTGTAATACTCGTTTAAATATCAGAAACCATTATATATCGCAGGTTGATTATGAAAGTGAGAATAAAAATTCGCAACTTTTGACAATCAAGGTCTTTGAAAATGTGACACATACATTCGTTGTTCTATATTTTTAAAAATTACTAGAAACTATATTTTTTAAATTTTCCATCTCACTTTAATTTTTTTTTCACTTGAATCCTTACTAATATTATAAATGCGTAAGTAACTCTGTCTGTCTGTCTGTCGCTCTTTCACGCCAAAACTACTGAACCGATCTAAATGAAATTTGGTACACAGATAGTCTAGAGCCTGATAAAGGACATAGGCTACTTTTTAATGCAAAAAAAGGGTTGTATAAGTGGATGAAAAGTTGTACGGAAGTATTGTCATTTTTAAAGCCGGAAGCTTGAAACTTATTTTTAGGCTATTGATTAGATATAAATAAATATGACAATAAAATTTTGTAAAAAATTTATCCTTAAGGGGTAAAATAAAAATAGGTGATGAAAAACTTTAGGAAAGTAACCTTTTACGCGGGCGAAGCCGCGGGCAGGATCTAGTTAAAAATAAATATGATATTGTTTAAAATGAATGATAAAATAATATACTGTATTACTTTAACACTCTGTTGACACGTCACGCGTCCTCTAATGCCACATAAGCGAGCAGGAACGGGCGAAATAGTACCAGTATTATTTGTGGTAGGATAACGCTGTTGACAGTTCTCTGTCTACAGCCGCGGGCCGGTGCGTTCGGCGTAGTACCATACTCTCGCAGAAGATCGACGTCTGAGTAATGGCAATGTGTTCTTGCGCTTGGTTCGTTTAGCGAGAGCGTTGCGCAACTGGGTGGGTTTGGGATTGTAATGGTTGGCAGCGGCCTAGCTATACCCTTGGTATAGCAAAGGTCCATGGGTGGCAGTGACACTTACCATCAGGTGTGCTGCTTGCTCGTTTGCCGCCATAAGCAATAAAAAAAAAATAGAGTAACGAAAATATGTTATGTGTTAATTCTAACTTCTTTTCTGTGTGGTGACGGAGTAAGAATATAATTCACCAACCTCTTCTTACCCGTGGGTGATCGTAAGAGACGACTAAGGGATATAAAACGCATACAACATCTATGCAAGAGAAAGAGAACTAGAAACTCTATACCAACACGTCTGACCAGCGTGGTATATTTAGTCTATTTCCTTCCCATTATAGAGGATGCTCGAGCCCAACAGTGGGACATATATGAGTTGAGAGATTAATTCTAACTAAATATCGCCATTTTTGATTCATTCGGTGGTAGAATATTCTTTTTATAATGGTCGATATACTTAATTCAATATCTCATACATTTCACATTTAAAATCGAGTCGATTTAATTCTCGGCAACCGATATATGGAGATATGTTAGGTATGGGCGTAACACGATGCACGTCAATCACCATGAATCAGTAAACATCTGCTCAATACAAGGACATTTGTAGATTAATGATCATGCTGGTGGTTTAGCGAGTTAAATTTATTTTACTTTACACATCGTTGAATGGCGATTTTACGTTGCTATTTCAAATTTTGTTTGCTGTGTGGTAGCGGCTAAGAATACTATCAATCCTTACTCTGCTTGTGGATGTCGTAAAAGACGAGTAAGAGCTTTATATCGACCTTGGTCAACTCCACCTGATGCCGTTTGATCAACAATTACATTACCAAGGAAGGTTGACGTCAGGCAGGCGGCCGGTCATAAAACTATTGCCAATAACTTTTACAACATGTAGGTACTATGAAAGAAGAGTACATATTGTATCGAACCCAAGTAATTGGGATAAGAGTAGAAGAATGATGATGTGTGGTCACTATTCTGATTTAATAGTTCATAGTCCTAACAGTTGACAAAATATTATCTAGCGTGGGAATCGAACTTTGGACACTGGCACAATCGGTATTTTAACCACTAAGACATCTATGGAGTCAAATTACTCAATATGTAAAAATAAGTATTAAGTCAGACTATGATTTTATAAGTACAGGTTATTTTGAATTCTATCTAAACTATAAGATTCATGAAAATAATATTTAATTAAGATTGTTTCTGTTGACCTGGGTACCAGTAGCCTGCGCACATTACAATAAAGAAATATGAATATAAGGTTATTATAGGGTTGAATGATATTTATTTCGCTGTTCCGGGCGGTTTGAGTGAGGTGCCTACCATAATCTGTCCACAAAGAAAGGATAGTTTCTTTTATTTAAAGAGAAAACTATTTAATTGTAAGAATTTCTTCATTTTCACTCATAAAATGTTCAATTATTTAATTTAAACGTATACATTTAATTAGAATTAAAAACGTTTTAAATTGATAGTGGAATCACAATACAAAATATACAATTGGTTAGCATTCATTAGTTCTTATCGACGTGTGGTAGCGGATACGAATACTACCAACCCTTCCTTTGCTCGTGGATGTCGTAAAAGACGACTGAAAGCCTTATAACGACCTGGGCCAACTCCATCTGTTGCCGTTTGGTCAACAATTACATTCGCAAGGAGGGTTGAGGTCTGGCAGGCGGCCGATCATAAAACTGTTGCCAATAACTTTTACAATATGTACTATGAAAGAAGAGTACATATTGTATCGACCCCAAGTAATTGGGATAAGAGTAGGAGAATGATGAGTTCTTATCGACGTAGATAGTTTTAAACAGTCTAGTATTTCAATTAAATACTTTTCAGTTTAATTTTGTTCATCGTCATCTCGACTCTTATATGTTCCACTGTTGGGATCGAATCTCCTCCATAATGGGAGGAATTTTGATCTACTATACCATAATGGTTTCTGGTCCATGATGTATACGCGAGTATTACATATTATAAATAAAACTACTTTTTACAAATTCTATCGCTTTTGTATTTGATATTTAATTTCCCGACTTTTCGAATACTTTACAGTGATCATGGTCACGGAAAGACTGATATACTATACCGTGATGGTCAGACGTGTTGGTATAGGGTATTGTTTTGATTTTTTCTTCTCTTGCATAGATGTTATATGCGTTTTATATCTCTAAACCAGCTCTTACGATCACCCACGGGGAAGATAAGGTAGATATGTATTAGAGATATATATTACTCGGTCATCTCATGGATAACTTAATGACTACCAAACTGCGATTCTCACGAGAAGATTTATACAATTTTTTTTTTAAATAGAAATAGCTTACCTAATGTTATTTTTTTTTTTTGTATCGTAAACTTATGGATTTCTCAATTAGTTTCCTTTTTTTTCCTATTTTGCTTGTTTTGAAGTCAAAAATTTAAATAACAATAATATGAAAATGGCGTTACCACTCTTTGCCATGAATGGTTCTTGGAGCAATTTCATCCATATCTAAAAAAACAATTTTGCAAATGAACGGGTATCCAATATTTGTGATATGTGATAGCGGCTACGAATACTACCACCCCTTACATTGCTCGTAGTTGTCGTAAAAGATGACTAAGACCAAGAGTTTTACATCGACTTGTGTCTACTATATTTAATGCTATTTGGTTAATAATGACAGCCCCAAGGAGGGTTGACGTCAAGGCAGGCAGCTAGATATAAAATCATTAGCCTAAACTTTTAACAAGGTATAACATGAAAGACGCATACATATTGCGTTGACCCTAAGGGGCCATCCATTAATCACGTGAGGCTTAAAAGAGGGGGGAGGGGTTTGACAAAAATCAGGAAATATCACAAGGGGGCTGTAGTAAAATATCACGTGCATTTATTTATTTGTTAAACGCGGGATTTCTAAACCGAGAAACGTCGTGTAGTGTGACTGACTTGCCATTGCCAGGCAACGAACGAAGTTCTCACGCGTCGCTCGGCACTCCAGCCGCCAGTTATTCTGTTTTGGCGCCGAATTAATAAAATAAGCTAAAAAAAGATCACGTGATTAATGGACGGCCCCTAAGTAATTAATATAAGAGCAAGATGATGATGATGCTGGCATTCAATTGGCCATGTACATTCAATAAGGAATACTCGAAACCCTTGGGTAAACCCGGGCAAAGTATGAAAAAGGCTAACTTAAACTACATATAGTCGTTGTCGTTTATTTATAGCTGGGAAAATTTAAACAATTATTTATAATGAATCTTTATTTAAAGGACTTACATAATTATGAAACATTTTTCCTTAAAACTAATTTAATTATTAGTTATAAACTACTTCCATCCATCCATCCATCAGCCCGTAAACGTCCACTGTTGGACATAGGCCTCCCCACGAGAATGCCATCTATAACGGTCCTGTGCCACCTGCATCCAATGGTTTCCTGCGACCTTGATGAGGTCATCAGTCCATCGAGTGGGGGGTCGTCCTACGCTGCGTCGTCCGATTCGTGGTCGCCACTCGAGAACCTTTTTTCCCCAACGGTTGTCGGTTCGTCGAGCGATGTGGCCTGCCCATTGCCACTTCAACGTGCTAATTCTTCGGGCTATGTCGGTTACACCCGTTCTTCTACGGATTTCCGTATTTCGGATTTTATCACGTAGAGAAATACCGAGCATAGCCCTCTCCATAGCACGCTGAGCGACTTTGAGCCTTTTTATGAGGCCGACATTTAGAGACCACGTTTCAGTGCCGTAAGTCATCGCTGGTAACACACACTGGTTATAAACCTTTGTTTTCAGACACTGCGGAATATTAGACGAGAAGATCCTCCTAAGTTTCCCGAACGCTGCCCAGCCGAGTTGGATTCGTCGGCTGACCTCTTTCTCGAAATTGGATCTACCTAATTGGACTGTTTGTCCTAGGTAAACATAGTGATCGACAACTTCGAGAATCGCATTCCCAACCAGGACCGGTACAGAAATGACATGGGCATTAGACATGATTTTCGTCTTGTCCATGTTCATTTTCAGCCCTACTAGTTGGGAGACCTTGCTGAGGTCATTGAGCATGGTGCTAAGGTCCTCCAGGGATTCTGCCATGACTACGATATCATCTGCGAATCGAAGGTGAGTGATGTATTCGCCATTGATGTCGATGCCGAGTCCGGTCCAGTCTAAGAGCTTGAAGACATCTTCCAGCGCAGTGGTGAACAGTTTCGGAGAGATAACGTCTCCCTGTCTCACGCCTTTCTGCAGCTGGATCAGTTTCGTACTCTTATCCTGGATGCGGACTGACATAGTAGCGTCTCTATACAAACACTTCAGCACTTCGATATATCAATAGTCAATTTGGCACCTCTGAAGGGACTGCAGCACTGCCCAAGTTTCGACAGAATCAAAGGCTTTCTCATAGTCCACAAACGCTAGACACAGAGGCCGATTATACTCCTCGGTCTTCTGTATAATCTGGCGTAGCGTGTGGATGTGGTCTATGGTACTATAACCTTTTCGGAAACCGGCTTGTTCGGGCGGCTGGAAGTCGTCTAGCTTGCGCGCGAGTCGGTTCGTAATGACTCTTGAAAACAATTTGTACACGTGGCTCAGGAGTGAGATGGGTCTGTAATTCTTTAAGAGCGTTTTATCGCCCTTCTTGAAAAACAGCACCACCACACTCCTGGTCCACGACTCTGGAACGTCACCCCCGAGAATGACAGAATCAAACAGCTTCTGTAGGGCTTTTAAAACTGGCTTGCCGCCTGCCCTCAGGAGCTCTGTGGTAATTCCGTCATCTCCCGGTGCCTTTCCGTTCTTTAATTGTTTTAGAGCCATTCTGATCTCGTACAAGCTGACGTCCGGGATTTCTTCGGTATAGTGCCGAGTTAGCTTGGATCTGGGGTCTTGGACCAAGTTGACAACAGGATTCAGGGATGATTTGTACAACTGCCCATAGAACCTTTCGACCTCTCCCAAGATCTCACTCTGGGATGAAATGACAGTACCGTTATCGGTCTTCAGCTTAGTCATTTGGCTCTGCCCGATAGACAAATCTCGTGCGAATACTTTGGAGCCTCGATTTCGCTCTATCGCCTCTTCAATACGCAGTGTATTGAATCGGCGAATATCGCGTCGCATAGATTTAGAGATTTGTCTATTAAGCTGCCTGAGTTCGGACCAATCGGCTGAAGACTGTACCGTCATTTCCTTTCTCCTCTCCATGAGTTGAAGAGTCTGGTCAGAAAGCTTTTTTGTTCTAGTAGCGCGACGGGCCTTAAAGAATTTTGACCCGACCGCGTGGACAGTTTCCACGAACCTGTTGTTCATATCGTTCGAAGATTCGCACTCTTCCAGGCATTGGAAGCGATTATGTAATTCGAGTTGAAAGCTATCGGGGTTCTGGTATTGGACAGGTATAGGTCGGAGTGTAGACTTCATCAAGCGGGACCGCTCGACTTTCGTACGAAGATTCAATGTGCCTCGAACCATGCGGTGATCACTCCCAGTTTTAATCCTGCTGATCACAGAGACATCATTGAATATTTGTCGTTTGTCCGTCAAGATGAAGTCTATCTCATTTTTAGTGGATCCATCAGGGCTAATCCAGGTCCACTTCCTTTGTGGCCGTTTCTTGAAGAAGGAATTCATCATGAAGAGGCCTTCCTTCTCCAAAAAGTCGGCCAGTTTTTGGCCCCTTTGGTTTCTCTGTCCAAATCCATATTGCCCCACTATCAACTCATCGTCTGTCCTTTTGCCTAGTTTTGCGTTGAAGTCTCCCATAACTACCGTGAAGTGGGTTTTGGACGTGTGGATGGCTTTTGAGATATCCTCGTATAAGGCCTCCACTACGTCGTCGGAGTATGTCGAAGTCGGTGCGTAAACCTGTATGACCTTCAACGAATACCGTTTGGTAATTCTGAGTATAAGGTACGCTACCTTTGTTGACACACTTTCGATCCTCTCCACATTCTCTACGAGAGACTTACGAACGATAAACCCTACACCGCCTTGGGATGGGTGATCTCCCTCCCGGTAGAAGAGCAAATTTCCAGACCGGAGGATTATCGTGCCCTCCCCCTCTCTTCGCACTTCTGATAATCCTACAATGTCTCATCGGATTTTGCTCAATTCCTCTTCCAGTTCGATGACCCTCTCGTCGGTCCTAAGCGTCCGAACGTTGTGTGTTACCAGGGCCAAGGGTCGATTTTTTTGGTAGCCGGATCGCGGCCGGAGATTCCTAGCACCCCCTGCCCCGCCACCAACAGGCCCGCTACCAAAATGAGCCCGTGGAACAGCGGAACTGCCGTGACTGGGGGCCGTGACTTCTTTTGTATTCATATTTGTTTTGGGGGGGTAATAATGCCATAATCGCCACGCTTGGCGAGCGGATTGGCGATCGCGGTAGATGTTATTAAGTTTCCCGGGAGATAGCCGCTGCCCAATCTCCCGGTGAGACCCTTAGCCGATTTTTACGACTCCCACGGGCAAGTAAGGGGTGGCGACCTTTGTATTCTATTCCCGTCGCCACACGGGTAATATGTATATGGGTATGTGGGTATAAACTACTTATGTTTACATAAATGGCTATTTATCCACTCTGTCCAAGACTCCAGGCAAAGTAGATATGCTATTAGGACAAAGCGAATAATATAAAAAACAGCACAAGACGAAACTAACAAACAAAATTTAATATTATCCGTGTGGTGACGGAGTAAGAATACAATTCGCCACCCCCTGTCTTGCCCATGGATGATCGGAAGAGATGACTAAGGGATATAAAACGCATATAATATTTATGTAAGAGAAGGAAACCCTGTACCAACACGTCTGACTAGCGTGGTGTAGTAGGTCAATTTCCCTCCCATTTTGGAGGAGACTCGAGCCCAGCAGTGAGACATATATGAGCTAAGATGATGGTGATAATATTAAATCAAGTCTTTTCTGATTAAAATCTAATTATTGCAGACTTGCAGTTATCATAGACAAAATCATTACTGCCTTCGAAAGCTGAACAATTTTCGTGAAACCACTTAGTACGAATATTACATTGCATCCAGTTTTCCGTTCGTTGACCATTATGTCCGATATTTTACCACAAAAAATGTAATTAGTCTTGTCGAATTTTTTGAAGTTATACGTCTTTTGGCGCGTTAAGGAAAAATGATGATACTCGTAAATTTTTACGATGCGCGCGCACACCGTCACAAAAAAACCGACATCCTGAAGTTAGCTATAGACAACATTTTAGTTTTTTAACTAGAAAATATGTTATAATAAAACTTTAAATGTATTAAATACCTTTTTTTCTATTGTTAGTGTCGTTTTATCTACAAACGTAGAATAAGGCGAAAGATATTTTTTTTTAAAAGTATTTTGTCTTGTTACGTCAAAGAAGTACAGCTTCTAACGCGTGTACATAAGTACACACACACTTCTTTACTTTATTCTGCTTTTTATTTTCTTTAGCATTTTTTTTAAATTTTTTAACGGAGATATTTGGGTTTATAGTCTTCTTATTAGCTTTAGACGAAACGTTCAACTAGTGACTTCATAGCAGTCTTCTTTGCTCTTTCAAACTTCTCTGTTCTTCTTTCTTCTACAGTTCGTTTACGTTATGTTATTTTTGATTTAATATGTTGAGGAATAGGTCTTAAAACTGTAGAGCTATAGATTTTTGAAAATCCAAGTTCTGGTGAAGTTACGTGGACATAATTGATTTGGGTTTCCTTTATAGGTTCAGATACTGTAGAATTGAAAAGATGGTCAAAAATGGCAACGTCATTGTGAGATTGAGCAAAGATACAATTCATTGACTCCGCGTGACGCGACCTCACGCTAAAGTACTTACGTCCTAAACGGCGGCGATAAGCCATATCGTTGCTATGACAACGTGGTTCCCGGCTAACGATTAATTTGGAAGTATTCGCTTTGAACGGTGTATCCACTTTGGATGGGTTTCTCCTACATTTTATCTAAACCAAAAATACAATATGCATGGCACGTCTGGGCTTCAGTTCTAATACGAATTTGTATTATTTTAAAGTCGTATCGTATCACTCACTATGCTTGTATTAAAATAGAGATATAACATTTGGTATTTATTTATTCTTCAAAGTAGATACTCGTGACTGGATATAATTAGCAATTTATTATTGATATGTCTACAGTTATTGAATTACGATCAGTTTAAATATTGTACAATTGTAAGTACTTTTAATGTTTTGATGATGATGACCAACGTGTTAGGTTAATTCCCCTCCTACTTTGGTAGAGGCTGAAGTCCAGCCGTTCAGCCTGAAGTTTATCCGTGTGGTGACGCAGTAAGAATACAATTCATCACCCCTTATCTTACCCGTGGGTGATGGAACGAGACGACTAAGCGATATAAAACGCATATAACATCTATGCAAGAGAAGGAAAATTCGTAACAAAACCCTATACCAACACCTCTGACCAGCGCGGTATAGTAGGTTAATTTCCCTCCCATTACGGAGGAGGCTCGAGCCCAACAGTGGGACATATATGGGCTGTGATGATGATGATGATTAATGTTTTTATGATCATGATCAACGTGATATAGTTAGTTAATTCCTTCCTATTTTGGTGCAAGCTGAACTTCAGTTCAGCTGCGGGCATATATGAGCTGAGATGGTTTATGACAATTTTTTTTTTTAATTATTTTAAGCTATTCCACAGACTTTTTGTCCGTGCTCTTTTTATGTTTAATTTAATTGTTATGGTGGTTTGTTTATAAAATTAATGTTCTTGAAGTGGCTTTATAACAGTTGGTTAAAGTTCTAGGAGCGCAATTCATGTGTCATAGATGTTAAGTGACTACATGTCTTTTTGGGGTTTCTTCTTGGCGCTGGTGGTCTTGTTATTAGTGTAACCCTTCTATTTGTAGATGTTGTTGTCCTCTGCGATATAGTTGTGATGGTTTATTACTATGCGCAGTCATAACGTGAACCCTTGTTTTTAAACAAAGGCACGATGACTGCGCTATTCCAGTCCCTGGGAACCATTCCCGAGCTCCAACATAAATTGAGGAGCAACAGGAACGCCTCCCAGACACAAGAGCCACCAAGCTTGATCATCTCGGCAGACACCATATCAATGCCCGCTGCCTTACCATTTTTCAAACTTCTTATCGCCCATTCAACTTCATCCATACTGATGCCATCGGAGGACGCCGTTGTCGAATGTTGATCTACTAAACCACATCCAACACCGGCGCCAACCGTAGCATCCGCATACATATCGCCAAAATATTCACTCCATCGGCTTAACACGTCTTGTGTTTGTGTAAGAATGTCTCCACCTTTAGACCTTATTTTATTCATTCTGAAGGCTGACCAACCACCCCGAGACTTCTTCACCTCCCTCCAAAAGAGTTTGGTGTTACCCTCGAAGTTTTTAGTCAGCCTATCTTCTGCACTCATACTTGCTCTATCACGTTTCTCTTTCACTAAGGCCTTGGTGTCATTCTTACATTGCCGATATATTTCTTTCTTCTGTTCAGTCATACTGTCATTCAGATTCAAAGAAGAGACATAGTCCAGCCACGCTTTCTTCTTTTGCTCTACGGAAGCTGCCACTTCCGCATCCCACCATGCATCACCATTTGTTTTTCTATGCTTCTTTGAACTTCCACATACTTCTTTCGCTGTATCTACCATACTCTCTTTCAATACTCTCCAGCATTCTTCAATGTCCGATTGCGGCTGGCTCGTCATCGTCAGCCGTTCTCGGACACCCTCTGCGTACTTTTCTCTTACACACTCTTCTTGCAACCTTTCAACCTTTATTCTTTCAAGCCCTCCGAAGTGGACACGCTCTCGCCAGTGCCTCCACTTTCTGAACAGACCACTAAATCTCGCAATAACGAGATAGTGGTCCGTGTCGACTGTGGCGCCCCTGTAGGCTCTTGCGTCCAATATTTTGCTTCGGAGGCGACTGTCTACCAAAATTAAATCTATTATGCTTTTCTGTTCATTCCTTCTCCATGTATACATATGGATGTCCTTATGTTGGAAAAATGTGTTTGACACAATAAGGTCTCTCTCCATGCATACATCCGCTATGAGCCTACCTGCGTCGTTCACTCTCTTATCACCAAATGGACCAAGTACGTCCTCATATTCGGGATTCCCCACCCATCCGTTCAAATCTCCGTATACAATCACGCGTTCACTGGTTTCTGCCATATCCAGAACTTCCCTAACATTGTCCCAAAACTTCTCTAGGTCTGATGCCACCGAGGATCCTACGGGAGCATATGCTACAACCATGAATACCTTGGTGACACCTAGTTTTATACGGACCCAGAGAAGTCTGGGATCATACATTCCGTAATCCTTCACACCTGAGGCCAAGCGAGAGGACAACAGCACTCCTACCCCCATGCTGGCTCGATCGCTCTGTGGTACACCAGACTACAGAGCCATCCCGCCACCAGGAAGATCGCAGGCGTCGCTGCCCCTTCGCTTGGTCTCTGTTACACAGAGCACGTCTAGCTGTTTGTCCGCCATGACGGATATCAGCTCGTGCAACTTACCTTCCACACAACCTCTTACATTCCACGTGCCTACCCGGCACTCCGTTCTCCTCGACTCGCCTGACTGGGCAAGGCGTGATGGGTGGCGGCCCCCATCGCCGCAACTGCCGAAGTTCGTACCGACGGGGGCGGGTCGGTACGCGTCGCCTCCGGGGGACGCCCTAACCCGCATTGCGGTACGCATTTCGAGCATTAATTATTTGTCGTTTATATAACATAGTTAATAGTACGGAACCCTTCGTGCACGTGTCCGACTCGCACATGGCCAATTTTTTTAAAAGTCTATACTCCATTAACAATTATTAAGGTTCACTAACAATAGGTTGGCTTCCAACAGCTTCGTTTTAATTATACTAATACTAAAATTTCATTTCTTTTACTTCTCCAGAAAATATTAGAAACAGTTATGCCTTCCATTTACAATTCAATTATTATACCGCAATTATGACCGTATATGCCATCAAAATACGATATAAAATCAATAAAAGCACTAGGAAGTAAAGTAAATGACGTAAGCTCAAGTATAGTTAGCCACATACCCAAATTACGTGACCTAAAAAGAGGGTTGAAAAATATCACGCTTGATCACAAGAGCGCGGTGGTGGGTTAATTTTTCGTCATTTGCGCTAAATTTAATCATCATCAAGCCCAATCAGCATGGGCGTTAGCTTTTTCAACTCAAAATTGGCCACGTTGATGTTTATCATATCGAGTCGATATTATCGAAAAATCAGTTGATCTAAAATTGATTAAACTTTAATAGAAATATACATAGGTACTCTTATCTCAATTTCTTGGGGTCGATACAATATGTACATTTTCTTTCATAGTACATTCCGAGTGTAATTTATTTCAGTTTAATTATATGCTTGTAATGTCAAAGGCTAGGCTAGTTCCGTGTGGTGATGGAATAAGAATACAATTCAACACCCCCTATCTTACCCGTGGGTGATCGTAAGATACGACTAAGGGATAAAAAAGTATACAACATATAGATATTTAGACAGGAGAAGGAAAACTCGAAACAAAACCCTATACCAACATGTCTGACCAGCGTCGTGTGTCGTGGAAATTAGGTCCATTTCCCTCCCATTATGGAGGAGGCTCGAGCCCAATAGTGGGGTATTTATGAGCTGAGATGATAATGATGATGATGATGAAAAGTCAAAAGCAATACGAGGTTTATTTTCTTAGTGCAGGGTGTCATTCCTGACGACACCCCGAAGACGAAAGCTGTCGGGGCGTCGAAATGAGAGGAACCCACGAGGGTAAACCGCCGCTATCGGTGCCGACCTGACGCTGCCGGCTGTCGCGAGAGCGATGGTCGACAGCGTCAGGAACTGGGACGCGGTCGCCGCCTTCTGCGAGGCTGTCATCTCGCAGAAGGAGGCGGCGGAACGAGTCCGGGAGGAATCCCGCGACCCGGGCCGCCGTCAGCGGCCGGGGCGGCGCAGGCGCGAATACCTGCGCCTGATGCCGCCCTAACCGAGGCCTCGGGTGATCGGACCGGGGAATTGTCCGGTCACCCGACGTGAGGCCACCGCGTGAGGGCGACGCCCCGACGGCGAAATCTGTCGGGGCGTCGACGAGAGGAACCCGCGAGGGTAAACCGCCGGGCGGGCCACCGAAGTTAAAATCGAGTACCGGTGGTCCGCTCGCACGGCGAAGAGAGAAGGTTTTACGGTGGGTCTATGGGGTCACGCGCCGCCTTTCCGTCACCCCGGACCGATTCAGCGGGGCGAGACGCACCCATAGCCCACCAATAAAAAAAAAAAAAAAAAAAAAAAAAAAAAAGGGTAAACCGCCGGGCGGGCCACCGATGACAAAGATCGGGTACCGGTGGCCCGTTCGCACGGCGAAGAGAGCTGTTTGCAGGGTTGGTCTATAGGGTTGCGCGCCGCCTCTTCCGTCGCCCCGGACCGATTTGGCGGGGCGCGACCACGTCCATAGACCAACGCAAACAAAAAAAAAACGGGTGTCATTTTAAAAGTCTCTGAATCCACTTAAACAAACAAAATAAAACATCAAAATCGGTCCAACCGTTTAGAAGTTCAGTTACATAAACAAGTACAAAAGAATTATGTAAATTAAGATACAAAAAAAAAAGAAAGCACATGGTTGACCCAAGTAGAAAAATCCCTTAATCTATCTAAGACTTTTCAAATTGCCCGCATATGCTGCAGTTAAAATGTAACCGTACATAATAAATACACCATCCATTTCTTCATTGAATGTCTTACGTCATTGCCAACAAGTACCTACCTATTAACCTGTTTATCCGTACCAAAACAATATCGGAATACATTAACCATCAGCTATTTCCGTATTGCACGTCATAACATGATCGTATATCATTGATGATGATAATGACGTCATCTGTAATATCACTAGTTGTTTCCGTAGCTTACCTAGCGAAATAACCTGTAATATAATACTATGTTCTTAAAATAAAAACACAGAGGAATAGTTCGGTACTTTAAGTATAAAAAAGTGAAGCCAAAAATTCTGTTATATGTGATCTACACGAGTATACACGCACATTACTATAATTTTTTTTATTGTTATTGTTTTCATCATAGATACCTCTGTTTTAAATAAATTAAACCTTTTTACGCTTGCATTAATACGTGTATAGTCGCTAGGTTCATTTACATTTCTGTAACCTTTCTTGGATTTTTTTTTCGGACATTTAAAATTGGACATTTTAAATATAATATCCATCCATATTATATGATAGTATGAATTTAATTGAAATTTCGACCACGAATATATTAAATTAAATGTATGCACAAAAATGGACGATTTGTAAATTAGATATTAATTTCCAACTCTACCTCTGCACAACAACGTTACATTATATAAAAAAGGCAAAAAGCAATAATAAATATTGATTTTCATTAATATCTTATCTATATATTGTAACCATTACACTACAAAATTGTTATTACAACAGTTTTTCATAAAGTTGTCAGTTGTCAATAAGAATTTTAACAGTTTTCAATAAGGATTTTAACGATGACGAAATTTAAATTCATATTTCATAAAAACATAACGGTAATCAATAAACAAAAGATCGATTTAAAAAAAGAATTCTGTCTTTATAAAATAAAATGAATTTGAAATTAGAATTCACATTGAAATATTTTTTCTTGGATTTTATGGCTTGGTTACTAAAGCCTTTAAGCTAAGTGTTTGTGTATAAAGTAACTTCATTTAAAATTAACTTCTATTAGTAAATCTAATCGTTGCCTTCAACACCATACTGTTAAAGCCTGCCTTGGCCATACTGTTAAAGGTATCTTTTGGGAATTTTAGTGGAAAACGAAAATACATGTTATGTCATATTTACTACACTTCAGTACTTCTTAAGCATCAGATTACATAAAATGCCATGAAAATACTTAATATAACACATTAAAATACTAATATATTGAATATAATACAAGAGCACCACATGACACTTTTCCTTTCCCGCTAAAAACTTCATATTTTTATTTGAAATAATTAATACTACAGAGCAGCAAGTTTATAGCCAAAGACCTATACAGGATAAAATACGTTGTGAAAAAAAAATTTTTTCTTCCGAATCGATTTTTTCTAGCCTATCATTACAGGTAGGACTAGTAGGGTCACCTGTCTTTGTTTTCGGGAGCGGTCCACTTCTACCCTGTATATGATTATTTACGGATGGCAAACCAGACCATAGAGTAAAATAATATTCTGGCAACACCTGTTTTATTAACCAGTGAGCCAATGCGAGATACAAAACATGTATAACAAAGTAACTGATACAGATAAATCGAGATATACACGTGCGATTGTGTGACGCATTTCGACCTCACGTGGGTATCGGTTGCAATTCAATATCTGCGTGAAATTATATCTGCCATGTGTTTATAATATACAAATCTGAACACCGTGATTAGGGTGCCTACACTGCCTACTTTTCAATTCCGATCGATTTATATTTAAATTGACGATACGTACTTTTAAATTTTTGTTTATGTTTAAAGAGTACTATTTAGAGCTCTTCAATACCTTCAAGATTATTATTTAGTGCTCCTCAATGGTCACCTTAATTTTATTCGTTCACCGAAATGGGCACGCAATATTAACTTTATTTGAGTATAATTTTCACGTCAAGATTCCAATGCAGATTCATCTCTATAGCAGAATAGGCACAAGTTTATGTATAATAGGTATAATAGGGAATATGCAAGTGACTCCAAATAGAACATAATATTTTTATTTGTAATCTTTATTGCTTAAAAAACGTACCTAAACAATTATTTTTGAAATTTATCATTATTTAATAGTGAAATTTAATTATCAAAATATGGCTTTTTTGAGATTCGCTCGCAAATTTCTAAAACGCGACGCGATTGGTTGTCCAAAACGTGACGTCATCGTACACTCGAGTCTTCTGGTATCAAGGTGTTTCTAGTGATTATTTTGTATTGTTACCCAGTTATTTCATAAGTTATTAGTTTTCTGTGTTTCAAGTATTAATCTTTGTGAATGAAAGACTTAACAAATGTCACTTTTTGTCCCAGTTCTAATGCCATTATTTTGTATTGCATATAATTTTCTGTATTCTCATCTATCTGAAACCCAATAGAAAGATAAATAATAAATAATATCGAACTTTTCCCTTACTCTAATAAGTTATATGTTTCCATTCATAGGTATCATAGATAACTAAACATTTTCTGCTTTTGTGGATAAAGACTCATGCACCTATTAGATATTGAGAATATATTTATGAACGTTACGTAAACTAAGTACGTGTACGTTGAAGTTTGTAAACAAACTTACATATATATATACAATATTTATAATACGGTTTTGCTGTTCTTTTCCATGGTAATAAGTTGACTTTACACTCACTTTTTTAACTTTCAATAACTTCGTGAACCAAACATTTCGTTGTTGACATCCAACTTGTGTGTGTATTCTGACGTCACAGAAGCGCGCCATAATAGCCGCGTTTAAATCGCCCAGAATATTAGTGATTTTAATATTTTTTTTTAGCTTAATGGTTTTTATTTTGTATGTGTTATATTTATTTTTGGTAATGTAATAAATAGTAGAAATGTTTAAAAAAAAAAAAAAAAAGGTCATGCATATTTCCTATTGCTCGTGTTTACCGCAATGAAAATTGTTATGAAAATCGAGGTTTACTGAATGTGAGCCGCACCATAGGAAGACAAATGTCATATCGCTATCCTTGGCAGACGGGTTGAAGGGGTTTGGGGTGTCGGGGATCGAATGTCAGTAGACGATCTCTCTGGCACTCCGTAAAAGCCCGGTAAGGGCCGCTGTGGTTTTAGTGAATATTCCGGTCAGGCAGCTGGCTGGCGAGTACCACACTCCCCCTCATCTGTCACCGGCGGCGGACGGCGCGTAAATGCGTTTCCACAGTGTCAAAAAAAAAGGTGGACGATCGATCGCTTTTGGTGTTATGATTTTTTTAGTATTGCCTACACCCTTGGCTCTGCGTCAGCTTATTTCCTTATACCATACTAGCCGTAAAGGTTTATTTATAACAAACTAGCTACACGAGTTGGCATATTTTTATGTAAGACATTTATTTAAACCTTATTGGCTACACGGCTTGGGATACTTTTATCTAAGACGTTAATATGTACCATACTCTTTGGACGGAAGGACATATTTTTTGCTGTGTGATAGCGGCTACGAATACTAACCAACCCTTACTTTGTACGTGGGTGTCGTAAAAGACGACTAAGAGCTTTATATCGACCGGCCAACACCACCTGATGTCGTTTGGTCAACAATTACATTCCCAAGGAGGGTTGACGTCTGGCAGGCGGCCGGTCATAAAACTATTGCCAATAACTTTTGCAATATGTAGGAAGAGTAGTAGGTACATATTGCGTCGACCCCAAGTAATTGGGATAACAGCAGGAGAATGATGATGACTCCTTGGGCGGAAGGACATATTTTTCTATACTTTCTATTACTTTAGCTGATTTTCCTCATATCTTTATCTGAAATCACATTACTTGTAACTGAAATCTGTTTGCCAAGTCCAAGTACGCGTATTTTATTGCTTGTGGTGGCAAACGAGCAGACAGCACGCCTAATGGTAAGTATTACTGCCACCCATGGACCTTTGCAATATTAAGGGTATAGCTAGGCCGCTGCCTACCAATACAAATCCCAAACCTACCCCAGTTGGGTTTCCGGCTCTCTTGCTCGCCGAACGAAGTGCAATAGCACATTGCATTACTCAGACCTCGATCTTCTACGAGAGTGTGGTACTACCACAGACTGACCAGCCCGCGGCTGTAGACAGAGAACTATCCACAGCGTGGTCTAACTATTATTTTAATTAATATTGACCTATTTTTCTTAAATTTGCAGACATAAAAATCATTAGTTCTAATTTAATATTTTGACATTAATAAAACACTCAATTTTATCTTTTCCTCTTGTAGTGCATTAGTTCTCTTGGAACAGGAAAATTAATGTAGTCATTCAATTTACGACGGCTCAAAATGGTAACCATTGGCTATAATAGCGTTATATTTCTGGCACAATGAAGTACTTACTGTACGAACCATAGATGAAGACAGTTAGTGTGTGCGATTCATAGAAGAATGACGGTCCCTGTGAGTTTCTTTTTTATTTACTATTAAAAGGATAAAGATCTTGTTAATTATGCAATTTTTGAAGTATAGCGACTTAGACGTGGATAGACCAGAATTAAGAATTCAAGATTAAATAGAGATATAGCAAGAAAGAAGATTGATGTAAAATACAAAGAAGGAGAGGAGACTCTATATTTAAATTTAAATACGGCTTATTAATCTTTAACTTGCTCATCATCTGACAAGACATTAAAAAAGTTTTACTACAATGAAAATTAATTTGTAATGTACGCAAGATATTGTACCTATTTTGTGTGGTATTTAACAAAACACAGTTTTGAATGCACCGTATTGGGCTGCAAACAAAAAATGAGAGAAGACTGAACGTAGCGTTGAAATTAATTTAAAGGAATCAAAGTATGTTGACGGTGAGTCTTATAAACCGACTGAGGAGAATAGGCAGCTGGAGTTTTCTGGCAAATTTACGAAAACGTTTTAGATAAGGCTATGTTTTACGGTAGACGTGTACAGTTTGGTGGATGACGCGACATGGACGTGTGATGAGACGGGATGAAAGTAATGTTGTGGGAAAAAGTGTTAAGAATTAATGTTAGGCTTTAGGAGTAAGGGAAGACAGAAGAATAGACCCCATGTAATTAGGATAAGAGCATGGTAATAATGTGATGTAAAAAGTTGGATGAACAGTTGATTATTATAAAAAATCTTAATGTAACGCTAGTAGTGACTGAAATATTAGTGATGTCTTGTCCTAATATCGTATTATAGATTAGTAATATGATCTATCCGTGTGGTGACGGAGTAAGAATACAATTCACCACTCCCTGTCTTATCCGTGGGTAAGAGACGACTATGGGATATAAAACGCATATAACAGCTATGCAAGAGAAAGAACACTTGAAATAAAACCCTATACCAACACGTCTGATCAATGTGATATAGTAGGTTAATTCACTCCTATTGTGGAGGAGGCTCGTGCTCCCAATAATGGGACATATATGAGCTGAAATGATGATGAATGATGAATATGATGGTATGAAAATATTATATTACTGCACAGATGGCGTAACTGTTAAGATATTGACCTTCCGTGCCAATGCCATGGGTTCGATTCCAACGCAGGACAATACTTTATGCGATCCGCACATTGTTGTTCAACACAACACAAGTCTGGGTGTAATTTTTATGCGGTATATATTCGTAAAGTATCCCAATATAAGGATTATTTGCTTAATGCTGGTCTTTTTGCTTGCCGGCCAGCTCTTCGACCGGAATAACTACCTAAAACCACAGCGGTCTCTTTCAATATTTTATGAGATGCCAAAGTGATCGTCTATTGACATTCTATCCCCGACACCCCATCTTTTTTTTTTTTTTTGCGGTGGGCCATGGACGTCGCACCCCGCCAAGTCGGTCCGGGGTGACGGAAGAGGCGGCGCGCAACCCCATTGACCCACTCTCCAAGCACCTCTTCTTCGCCGTGCGAGCGGGCCACCGGTACCCGATTTTTGTCTTCGGTGGCCCGCTCGGCGGTATGCCCTCTCGGGCTCCTCTCCTGTCGATGCCCCGACAGCTTTCGCCGTCGAGGCGTCGTCCTCACGCGGTGGCCTCACGTCGGGTGACCGGACAATTCCCCGGTCCGATCACCCGAAGCCTCGGTTAGGGCGGCATCAGGCGCAGGTATTCGCGCCTGCGCCGCCCTGGCCGCTGACGGCGGCCCGGGTCACGGAAATCCTCACGGACTCGTTCCGCCGTCTCCTTCTGCGAGATGACAGCCTCGCAGATCCTCGACACCCCAACGCTAGTCCATCTGGCCATGTCCAATCGAAGTGTTTGCATCCGCTTAACTTTGCTAGAATTAGTTATATACATCATTCGTAACGACGACGTAAGAGAGCGAGTAGGTATGAAAGAGAGTATTGGTGTAAAGATGCGAAAGGGAATGCTCCGATGGTTCGGACATGTGGAAAGAATGCCGAACGAACGTCTGGTTAAAAAGATATACAATGCGAAAGTGGAAGGATGTAGGTACCGGGGGAGACCGAGACTAACCTACCTAGACCAGATCGGTCATGTACTGAAGGAAGGTGGAGTCAAGAGTCTCCGAAACCGGCGAGCGTGTATGAAGAGAATTATGAATGTTGAGGAAGCGAGTGAAGTATGCAGAGATAGAGTTCTCTGGCACTCTGTTCTCTCTGCCTATCCTGCAAGGGATATGGCGTGATGATATGTATGTATGTATCATTCGTAAATCAAATGAAACAAATAAAAAATATACATTGGATAAATTCAAATCGCTACTGTATAGATAAAAAGAACATTGTTTACAGATTTTTTTATCTGAATAACAAGATGTTCGTAGTATTCTCATATGTTTACATTTCAGCTAGACATAACACTTGGCTAGCTTTGATTGGCATCCGACAATGGAAAAACCAATATACTTTATCGAACAAATATATTATGTAGACTATAGTCCATGTGGTGACGGAGTAAGAATACAATTCACCACCCCCTATCTTACCCGTGGGTGATCGTAAGAGACGACTAAGGGATATAAAACGCATATAACTTCTATGCAAGAGAAGGAAACCTCGGAACAAAACCCTATACCAACACGTATGACCAGCGCGGTATAGTAGGTTAATTTCCTTCCCATTACGGAGGAGGCCCGAGCCCAACAGTGGGACATATATGGGTTGTGATGATGATGATGATTATGATAGTACCCTGTAGTAGTGGTGTAGTGCCCTATGGTATCTACGAATACTACCAACCTTGACATTCCTGATAGCTGTCGTAAAAGATGACTAAGAGCTTTACATCGACCTGGGATAACTCCATTTGATGCTGCCTGGTTAACAATATTTCCGTGTGGTGACGGATTAAGAGTACAGTTCACCTCCCCCTATCTTGCCCTTGGGTGATCGTAAGAGACGACTAAGGGATATAAGACGCATACAAGATCTATGCAAGAGTAGAAAAACTCGAAACAAAACCCTATACACACAACGCAACACGTCTGACCAGCGTGGTATAGTTGGTTAATTTCCCTCCCATTGTAGAGGAGGCTAGAGCCCAACAGTGGGACGTATATGAGCTGTGATGATGATGATGATGGTTACCAATTATATTCCCAAGAATGATTAACGTCAAGTAGGCGGCAGATCGTAAAATTATTGCCAATAATTTTTGCAATATGCACGATGGAAGAGTATTACATATACTACTGCTCCAAATAATTGGGATAAGAGCGAAATGATGATGATAACTCCTAGCGATAGGAAAATCTTTTTAAGAATATCTTACTGTGTAGGACGTTAGTAAGAATAAGATAATAAGGCTACATATATGTATAATATTCCTATTATAAAATTATAAATATGAAAGTTTATGATAGATGTTTGAATGTTTGTCACGCAAATCACGCGTAAATCGTTGAACACATTTGGATAAAAATTGCTACACAGATAGATCTTGTCTTGATTTTTTTTATTGCGGATGTTGGCAAATGAGCAAGCAGCACACTTGATGGTAAGTGTTGCTGCCACCCACCCAGAAGTTGGGCTGCCGGCTCTCTCGCTTACCGAACGAAGCACAACAGCTTATTGCCGCTGCTCAGACATTGATTTTCTGTTAGAGTGTTGTAGTAACATCCTAAAAGGACCGATCCGTGGCTGTAGACAGAAAACTGTTAAGTTTGGTCCTACCTCTCTTTAACACAGGATATTTTTTATCTCGCTAATGTGGTTTCTTGCGATAAATTATTGATAACACTTTATTTTGTGAAAAAACACACATAATCAAATTTTATGGAGGCAGACCCGCATGCCACAGGCATATGCGCGTTCGATGCCATATGTTGACCAAACTGTATCACATAAAATTTAGGCCAGGTGTATGTGCCAGGCGGGCCACCGAAGACAAAGATCGGGTACCGGTGGCTCGCTCCGCGAAGAGAGGTGTTTGCAGGTTGGATCTATGGGGTTGCGCGCCGTCTCTTCCGTCGCCCTGGACCGATTTGGCGGGGCAGGTGTATGTAAAGCACTAAGTCGCCTTTTACGACACCTACATGCAAAGTACACTTACTTTTAGTACAAAGAATATTTGTGTCTCTTTCTATACAAGGATTAGTTCCTTAGTCGAGTCCTTAGTAGTTCCGTAGTAGAAATCGAATGACATATGAGTGTCGTAGTCCACTAAGCTATATATATATATATACTAGCAGAGCCAGCCACGCGTTGCTGTGACTAAGGTAGCCTCAGTAACACGTGGTGGTTATGCTAATAAATTGTAGCTTATATGAAACGTTTATACATTTAACATAGCGCCATCTATTAAATACTTAATACAGTCAACAGATACCGCCATCTGTTAGAATCGTTTGGAGATAACAGATAATTGTATCTATCAAATAATAGACAAATAATTTATTTGCAATAATTTCCCGACGTTTCGAACACTTTACAGTGATCATGGTCACGGGAGGACTGAGGTGTCTTACGTCCAATATGTCATTGTTATTACAGAAATTTATTTATATCTACCCTATAAGATATTAAATTTTGACCCACATTTTTATACAAAATTAATACAATTCATTGCCAGTACAAAAAGAGAATGATTCTATATATAAAATTTATGTTGTTTATGATTTGTTATTATTAAGGTATTTAATTTATGATAATTATTATTGTGGCAATTTTTTCCTGAGTTTTCTCGCCGGATCTTTCTCAGAGTGGTCGCGTTCCGATCCGGTAGTAGCTGAATAGTTTTTGTTAGTTTTGTAAAAATTGAAAAATTGCCACAATAATAATTATCATAAATTAAATACCTTAATAATAACAAATCATAAACAACATAAATTTTATATATAGAATCATTCTCTTTTTGTACTGGCAATGAATTTGTATTAATTTTGTATAAAAATGTGGGTCAAAATTTAATATCATATAGGGTAGATATAAATAAATTTCTGTAATAACAATGACATATTGGACGTAAGACACCTCAGTCCTCCCGTGACCATGATCACTGTAAAGTGTTCGAAACGTTTGAAAATTAAAAATCAAATACAAACGCGATAAAATCCGTAAAAATAGTTTTATTTCAAATGTATAATACTCGCGTAAACATCAGAAATCATTAAGTTGTTTTAGCTTTATTAATCTTCATCATCATCATAGCCCATAAATGTCCCACTGTTGGGCTCGGGCCTCCACCGTAATGGGAGAGAAATTAACCAACTATACCGCGCTGGTCAGACATGTTGGTATTGGGTTTTGTTTCGAGTTTTCCTTCTCTCGCATAGATGTTATATGCGTTTTATATCCCATAGTCGTCTCGTACGATCACCCACGGGTAAGATATGGGGTGGTGAATAGTATTACTCCGTCACCACACGGAACAATTATTAATCTTAGCTTTCGCATAATATAATGGCCGATAGATGAATCTACTACTAGCTCCTATAGTTACATAACAAGACACAAATTTGCTCGTAAAATGCACGTTAACGAAATAATTCGTCCATCCGGAACGAGCCGACCCAATGGCTGGCACTTTGATGTCTTTTGTATATAAACATACCTACTCTTGTATTACAAAACTGACTAGACTATATTATATATATCTTAATATATATAAAATACACGTCACGCTGTTTGTCCGCGATGGACTCCTAAAGTACTTAACCGATTTTAATCATATTTGCACATCATGTGTAGTTTTATCCAACTTAAAAGATAGGATAGCTTCCATTTCAATTTATAGTCGCAATATTATTTTATTGCAAATATAATGACTTCTAATGTTTACGCGAGTATTACACATTTGAAATAAAACTACTTTTACGGATTCTATCGCGTTTGTATTTGATTTATAATTTCCCGACGTTTCGAACACTTTACAGTGATCATGGTCACGGGAGGACTGAGGTGTCTTACGTCCAATATGTCATTGTTATTACAGAAATTTATTTATATCTACCCTATATGATATTAAATTTTGACCCACATTTTTATACAAAATTAATACAATTCATTGCCAGTACAAAAAGAGAATGATTCTATATATAAAATTTATGTTGTTTATGATTTGTTATTATTAAGGTATTTAATTTATGATAATTATTATTGTGGCAATTTTACAATTTTTACAAAACTAACAAAAACTATTCAGCTACTACTGGATCGGAACGCGACCACTCTGAGAAAGATCCGGCGAGAAAACTCAGGAGGCATGATACTAATTTTATTATTGAATTTTTGAGTGGCGGCCTACTTTATCTTACTAAAATTAATTAAATTAAAATTTAACTATTATTGTGGGTCAAATCTATACAATAAGTGCTCACAGTGTCTTGCAGCAAATTAAAAATCAAATACAAACGCGGTAAAATACCTAAGAGTAGTTTTATTTTAAATATTAACAACTACCTTTAAACTTATAATAACACTTTGTACGTTTAGTATAATTGTTTATCAAACGGCGTCAATTGGAATTGTCATAGGTCGATAAAAAGTTCTTAGTCATCTTCTACACTTACGATAAAAATGAGCATTGGTAGTATTCGTAGCCTGCACAGCAAAAAGCATTCAAATTTATTTATTATGTATAAATCCTGCGAGGGCACTTACATTTTGTCAATTTTAACATTTTAAATTAATTCAATAAATTACCACTGAATCGGAACGTAATCGTTAATTAGAAGATATACAAAATACTTGACTGCACAGATGGCGTAGTGGTTAAGATACCGACTTTCCGTGCCAGTGCCGTGGGTTCGATTCCCACGCAGGACAATACTTTGTGCGATTCACAAAGTATTGTTCTGAGTCTGGGTGTAATTTGTCTGCGTTAATTGCATGTTTGTAAAGTCCTCCGCAATACAAGGATTATTTTCCTTAGTGCAGGGAGGTGTCTTTAAAAAAAAAAAAAAAAAAAAAAAAGTAACTCAGCGGTTTTGTCTATTACTATTATTTATTTACTGATTTTATTTTTTACAATAAAATAGTACATGTTTAGTAAGAATTAGTTTGAGTATGCCCTTCGAACCCCAACATAATGTAAAATTGAAATATAATGTTAAAAGATTATAACTGGATCAGATTCCTACAAGCGGCACTCGATCACGAGTTAACGGCTAGTTTAATATTACTTCATTTACTTCGAGTTGAAAGCTCTCAGCGCTCAACCACAATCCGGGTACCAGTTGTCATAACCATGTGCGGCTAACAACTAAGTCACACAAAAAAAAAAACTTAATTTACTGAACCGAGTTAATTACTAGTGTAATACTACTTAATTTACTGTATCCCGATTAAATTTTAAAACAAATCCATTAAGATATAAAATGTACGACACCTCGTTCCATATTCTGTCATCCGAAATATGCCAAGCGATATAGAATTATGTTCGGTCATATAACACTAGGTTTAGCTTAACGAGGAGCTTGCTGCGTCTAATTTGGGCATATGAGAAATATATACTCGGCTACGCTGATGCAAAATTAGGTTATGTGTTTGACAAGTATTTATGTGGTATGCATGTTCATTTGTTTTCTCATATCGCCTAAAATGCTTTACACAATTTGACAAAAGATGTGTCTTTGGAAGCGTCATCTCTAGTTATAAGCTATGTAATATTACATTATATTTATAAGGTAATTTAAAAAAAAAATTGTTTCTATTGCTATATTGGATATCAAACGAAAGGGCTTGAGTAGCACATTATAAATGTCTTTATATTGCTAGGGATTATTCGTTCGCAAGTGCAGATGCCGGAGATGAGTCCGTTACCCGCAGAGAGGCAGATCGCGCAAGAACGGCTCCTTGGCAACAATGTCCTTTATTGTTGAGACGACGACGGTAACAGTACCCTAAAGGGTAACGCGCAGGATTTATGATGGTGAGAACGTGTGGTGGGAGTAATTTCGAAAAATAATTATACCATTTAAACATGACAATTTTATTGTGGCATCAGAAATTTCAGAGAGCAACAATCGAAATATCGCTATAAAATTATTTTTATTATACAGTGTGTAAGGGGACCGCTCCCGAAAACAAAGACAGGTAACCCTACTAGTCCTACTTGTGATGATAGGCTAGAAAAAAAATCGATTAGGATGAAAAATGATTTTTTTTCACCACGCGAGGTCGTTGAAATCTTGAACATATATAATATATGATCGTGAGTTTTGAATAGATTACGTCTTTTCTCATCTGAGTAAAGTTACGTAGTTTTTATGGAATTATCGTTACATGGTACTGTCTTAATACAATGGAATGTGAAAAAAACTTAAAATTCGTTGTGGAAAAAAAAATATTTTTTTTTCATCCGAATCGATTTTTTTTCTAGCCTATCATTACAAGTAGGACTAGTAGGGTCACCTGTCTTTACTTTCGGGAGCGGTCCACTTCCACCCTGTATATACAATCTTTTCTAAATATTGCTGAGTCTATATTTTTGGGTCGTAATTTTTATCAGTACCATGATAAGGAACACCATTAGGAGTGATTATGTCGACGACTGACGTCATGGTCATCATAGAACTGCAGATAAACCTTAAAAATGGACCATAAAACTTAAAGACATAGATAGATTTTTTCCACTAACTACCTTTTTTATTTATAACTAGTTTCTGCTCGTGACATCGCCTGCGTAACAAGGAACTTTGACAAAGTTGAACTAAATTCTCCATAGTTTCCTAAAATTGGGATAATAATCCACCAACGCGTTACTGTGATAAAAAGTGTCCAATGTGTTGATCCGTGGTGAAACGTGGTCTCTAAATGTCGGCCTCATGAAAAGGCTCAAAGTCGCTCAGCGTGCTATGGAGAGGGCTATGCTCGGTATTTCTCTACGTGATAAAACCCGAAATACGGAAATCCGTAGAAGAACGGGTGTAACCGACATAGCCCGAAGAATTAGCACGTTGAAGTGGCAATGGGCAGGCCACATCGCTCGACGAACCGACAACCGTTGGGGAAAAAAGGTTCTCGAGTGGCGACCACGTATCGGACGACGCAGCGTAGGACGACCCCCCACTCGGTGGACTGATGACCTCATCAAGGTCGCAGGAAACCGTTGGATGCAGGTGGCACAGGACCGTTATAGATGGCATTCTCGTGGGGAGGCCTATGTCCAACAGTGGACGTTTACGGGCTGATGGATGGATGGATGGATGGCGTTGATCCAGGAAATGCTCTATCGGTCTGTCAATTTTAATCATTAAATCAGTTCAGTTCGCGATCGAGTAACAAACATCCAGACATCTTCGCGTCTAATGTTTCCGCGAGTATTACACATTTGTAATAAAACTATTTTTTCCGGATTCTATTAAAGTATTTGAGTCATTGTTATTGCAATAATGACGACTTGTTGGACGTGATACACCTTAACCCACCCGTTACTAGAAATATATATGATGAGATGCCATCTATCGGACAATGTTTACACATTGTATAGACTTAATACTTCAAACTTTACAGTTAGAATTGTATTAAACGATGACACAACCTTGTTATTCAGATTACTGAAATTTTTAGCATTTAATATGCTTAATTATTTATAAATACACGATAACGAAACGAAAAATGATGTCACAAGCGGGGTTCGAACCGGGCATACGTCACCTTGAAGACGTAAGATATAATATGAATCGAAATTTGCATGTCCTAAACTAGTTCACGATGGTGTAAGTGGCAGCACGGTTGGGCCGGATTCCCAATAGGTGCGGGTTCGAACCCCGCTTGTGACATCATTTTTCGTTTCGTATCGGGTATTTATAAATTTCTTAGTTATTGCAATAATGACTTGTTGCACGTGAAACACTTTAAGCCTCCCGTTTTACATTAATAATATTAACTAAATTTATAAAATTCGTTTTTAGTCACATGTAACTGCAATACTAGCTTAAATATTAAAGCAGTTAGATTTCCAATAGAAGTAGGTTCAAATGCTTAACATACTGCATTATGTACTGTAATGATTTAATTCGAGATAGCGATGAGATAAAGAGATATAGAAGGATTAAACTAAACTCGGCAATTATAAGAGGATGCGTGGTACGGCCACGTGACTGATTCACTATTGATAAAATATTGTTTTGGTATATAGTTAATAGACAAAGAAAGTATAATAAGCGTATATTTTGATTCATTGCGTCTATCAAAGCATAGGCCTTTCACGAAAGGAATGGTAATGCTATAATAACAAATGCTTTATTTATTTTCCTTTTCGTATGATGACGGAGTAAGGATTCAGTACCCCTTTCTTGCCCAGGGGTGTCGTAAAAAAACTACTAAGGGATAATATTTGCAGATAATCTTTGTAAGAGAAAGAAAAAGTGAAACTAAAGTCCTTTCTCAAACCGTCTGAATAGTGTGATATAGCAGGTCAATTTCCTTTGTATATGTTTTTTTTCTTTTTTGTTCCTTGGCAGGTTATGGTTTGGACGCACTTCCTTCCGTACGGGCCGATAAAAGGGCTGATATCGAATCCTTGACGTCCGTGGCCAGTCCCGCTCCCTTCTGTAATGGAGTAGGCTTGAGTCCAGTAGTAGAATTTATTTCAGCTAATGATGACTTTATTTATTATGTAACTTATGAATATATTCTACGAATATTATAAATGTGCAAGTTTGTGAAGATATTTGGATATTTGTTATTTAATCACGCGTAAACCGTTGAACAGGTTTGGATGGAAATTGGTAGACAGATAGATGTTTTTCTGGACTATTACATAGGATACTTTTTATCCCATTAATATGTTTTCCCTTGTGATAATTTAGTGATGAGGTTTAGTCTAAGTGTAATTTGTCTGCGTTAATTCATCATCATCATCACAGCCCATAAACGTCCCACTGTTGGGCTCGGCCTCTACCGTAATGGGAGGGAAATTAACCTACTATACCGCGCTGGTCAGACGTGTTGGTATTGAGTTTTGTTTCGAGTTTTCCTTCTCTCGCATAGATGTTATATGGGTTTTATATCCCTTAGTCTTCTCGTACGATCACCCACGGGTAAGATATGGGGTGGTGAATAGTATTCTTACTCCGTCACCACACGGAGAACTGCGTTAATTTCATGTTTGTAAAGTACCTCGCAATACAAGGATTATTTCTCTGTTCTCTCTGCCTACCCTGCAAGGGATTTGGCGTGATGATATGTATGTATGTATTTCCTTAGTGCAGGGAGGTGTATAAAAAAAAGTTTTTTAACTACTAAAAAGCAACTAACTAGCACATAAATCCCATATAAACTAAGAGAAACTGAACGTTGATAATTTACATAAATCCTTTTTGTTTACAGGGCGTATCATTTATTGGTTGGCATCAGCGTACTCGCCTGGAGCGGGTGCTAATGGTGCTTTCAGCTGTACTCCTATTGGCAGTTCTCCTGACCATCACACTATTACTCACGGTTAGAGGCGCAACAGATCTGCCGGTGCCGCCTTGCTATCAGCCAGAGAATCCAGGTATTCAACATTAATTATTAAACTAAGATTTTCATTACCATTAGGGTCAAGTCTTTTCCACAATAAAACAGTAATATATATACCACACTTCTCTTATATAAAAAAACTAAAAAAAAAACCTAACTTTCGCCAGCAGCTTCACTCGCGTAAAAAATAAAGTTATCTTTAAAAATAAACTTCGAACTTGAACTATTATCCCAAGGGACAATAGTATATTAACTATGTGTTAATCCAGGAAAAGGTGCTATCTATGTGCATTTTTTTTATTAAAATATGTTTAGCAGTTTACGCGTGATTGAGTAACAAGCATTCATACATCTTCACAAACTATCACATTTTATAATATTAATTACGATTATATTATCTTAGGCGTCTTTTACGACATCCACGAGCAACCTTTTTTAACAGGGTCGTGTGATCGTTTAATACAATTCTAACTGTAAAGTTAGAGTATTAAGTCTATACAATGTGAAAACAGTGTCGGGTAGATCGCACATGTCTCTTTATAGACGAAAATATAATACGATGCGAAGTTTGAATGTCATACAACAGTTCACGTTGGTGTAAGTGGTAGCACGATTGGAACGGATTTCCAATAGTCGTGGGTTCGAATCCCATGTGTGATAATCATTTTTCGGTCTTGACCAAGTTTTTATAAATAATCAAGCATATTAAAAGCTAAATTTCAGTAATTTGTAAGATTACTATGTTCAAACAGATTTTTTATTTATATTTGTAGTAAGACGTTTGCTATGTGTTAGCTGCTAGGAATACTACCTAAGCTTACTTTGCTCGTGGGTGTCGTAAAGGATGACTAAGAGCTTCATATAACTGGGCCAACACCACCGGAAGCCGTTTGGTCAACAATTATATTTCTGAGGAGGGTTAACATCAGGCAGTCGGCTGGTCATAAAACTATTACCAATAACTTTTGTAATATGTGTTCGTATATATTGTGTCGATCCCAAGAAATTGGGACAACAGTCGGAGAATGATGATTGGTAGTAATATACAGAGTTTGTATAGCATTTCGTTTGATCTGTGATGTTGGATTTAAAAAAAAAATGGATCGAAAAAGCCATTTTATCGAGTCTCAGAGTGTAAAAGAACGTACAACTGCCTCTATAAGAAAAGTGTAAGCTATTAAAGGTAATGACGTTTCTAGACAAACACAGCTGTCATAACAAATTCGTATTAAATGGACACTGGTGTGTGGTGAAATTATTTTAAAATTAAAACATAATACATAATCATATTTTATGTTTACTTGAGTATTACACAATTGAAATAAAACTATTTTTTTATGAATTTTTGATTTCCTCTAACACTTTTTAGCATTTATCCTTTTTTTTTTTTTTTTTATTGGTGGGCTATGGGTGCGTCTCGCCCCGCCAAATCGGTCCGGGGTGACGGAGAAGGCGGCGCGTGATCCCATAGACCCACCGTAAAATCCTCTCTCTTCGCCGTGCGAGCGGACCACCGGTACCCGATCTTTGTCTTCGGTGGTCTTTAGCATTTATCCTGGGAGGATTAAGATGTCTCAAAACAATACTTAAAACAATACATTAATTTAAAAAAAAATAACAACATTTTGTAGTTAAATAATCGATCTAAGAGAATCGAATAATCGATCTAATATAAGAGGATCGAATCTAAGAGAAAAGTTATTAATAATAATAAAATAAATGTTTTTTTTTCTATCAGACGTCTGCCTTAAAAGCTCGTGTATATACACAGCGAGTGAAGTCATCAGGGCGCTGGATGAGACCAAGGATCCTTGCGATGATTTCTACGAGTTCGCCTGTGGTGGTTGGATACGTAATAATCCGATACCAGAGGGCAAATCCAGTTGGGGTATCTTCAGTAAGATTGAATTGCAGAACCAGTTGATCATCAGATATGCGTTAGGTAAGTTATTCCTGAAGTTTTTACTTGATTAGAATGATAGAAAGATGAAAGAGGTATGATCAATTTCCCTCCTTTACAATGGGAGGGAAATTGGTCATACTGAGATACTTGTCTTTACGACATCCACGGGTAAGATAGAAGGGTGGTGAATTGTATTATTACTCCGTCAGTACACGGACAGGCAGATTACAAGCATTTATCGGGTTCTGTAAAATTGGTCAAACTTTAATAGAAATTATTGTATGATCCGCTGGTCAGACGGGTTGGTATGGGGTTTTATTTCCGGCCACTGACGTCAAGTTAATGCTGCTCCGGTGGTCGGTTCAACGACGAAGGCGAGGTTTCACGGGTGGGTTACGGGTGTGCGTGCTTACGCCCCACTGTCGCCCCGGACGGAGTGGTGTGAGGATTGCGCCAACCGTAGCCCACCCAAAAAAAAAATGGGGTTTTATTTCGAGATTTTTTTTCTCTCGCAGTATTGTTATCTGCTTGAGTCGCTTAATCGTCTCTTGTGATCACGCATGTAAGAAAAACGGGTGGTGAATTGTATTCTTACTCTGTCACCAGCACCACGCAGAGAAATTTAATTTGGTTTAGTTTTTTTATTGCTTTCTTTCACAAAAATATCTTATTAATTATGTTACAATTTAAGTTATACTAGAATTTACCTCATAACTTATAATGTTAGACTTCTTCATATTGAGCTCATTCAAAACAACAATCTGTCTCAAGACGTTAATTGGGCGCTAACAACCATATTATTCCGATTCCTAGAACATTTGCAGGACATTAATATATACGTAAACCACTACTTATAAATATTCAAATATACTTCAGTACTTTGTCGGTATTACATTATATAAAATATTTTAACAAATTATTTTAATTAACACAATAAAACATTAAAGTATTTAATATAATTTAGTATCATCAGATGAGTTTTAATATTCAAAGCTTCTATTGGAAAATAACAAAAACTATAGGAGTTTTGGCGGGAATCTGAAAACGTCAAATGGTAGTCTTGTATTATATTTGATGTTTTAGTTTTTTAAAGTGTTAGATTATTTTGATGACATTTTATGTAATGTGATGCGACGGAACTGCTGGGATGTAGTGAATATGATATAAAAGTGCTTCATATAAGATTTCGTTTTCCACTATATCTAGAAGATACGATTAACAGTGTGGCCATAGCACTGTCGATGGCGACGATTTGACTTACTGACAATGACTAACATGAAAAAGACGTGAAGAAAATTAAAGCTAGACACTAGCAACAAGGGCTCGTATAAGTAGCTGATGGCCAATACATAAAAAAAAGAACAAAAAAACATAGTACCAACATTACGCAGATGCAAAAAACAACTGCAGGAAAAAAAACTTCAAACAAATTATCGTTTCTATAACAGTATTTGGTTATATAATAACTAGTTATATATGTAGAGTTGTATTTATATTAATCGTTTGTTATCCTTACTAATATTATAAATGTGAAAGTAACTCTGTCTGTCTGTCTGTCACTCTTTCACGTCAAAACTACTGAACCGATCTAAATGAAATTTGGTACACAGGTAGTCTAGAGCCTGATAAAGGACATATGCTACTTTTTAATGCAAAAAAAGGTGAAGGGGCATGAAAAGTTGTAAGAAAGTATCGTCATTTTTAAAACCAGAAGCTTGAAACTTATTTTTAGGCTATTGATTAGATATAAATAAATATGACATTAACATTTTATTAAAAATTTACCCTTAAGGGGTAAAATAAAAATAGGGGACGAAAAACTTTAGGAAAGTAACCTTTTACGCGGGCGAAGCCGCGGGCAGAAGCTAACAGCAAATAAATAGAAATATTTTATTTAAGCAACTAAATTATTTACGTAATTCTCAAGGATATTAATGAAAGTCATCATCATTTCAGCTCATATACCTGTCTCATTGCTGGACTCGAGCCTCCTCCATAATGACAGGGAAATTGACCTATACCATTCCTCGCTGGTCAGATGTGTCGATATAGGATTTTGTTTCTCTTTCATAGATGTTATATGCGTTTTGTACCCCTTAGTAGTCTCTTACGATCACCCTCGGATTAAATAGGAGGTAGTGAACTGTATTCTTATTCCGTCACCACACGGTAATATAGTAAGGGTAGAGGGGGATATAATAGCAGTAATAATATCAGTAGATTGAGGAGTAGATAGAGCAGTAATAATAGCAGGAATAATAGAAGTAGATAGGGTATACTGTCAAAGACATTTAAATAAGTAGTAGTTATATCTATTTACTACATCTTGATCTACATTTAAATTATACACGGTGGAAGAAGACCGCTCTCGAAACCAAAGACAGGTGACCCTACTAGTCCTACTTGTAATGACAGGCTAAAAAAAATCGACTAGGATGTAAAAAAATTTTTCACAACGAATTTTAAGTTTTTTTCACATTCCATCGTATTAGGACAGTGCCATGTAACGGTAATTCCATAAAAAATACATCACTGTACTCAGATGAGAAAAGACGCAATCTATTCAAAACTCACGATCATATGTTCAAGAGTTCAACGAGCTCGCGTGGTAAAAGATTTTTTTTTTTTTTCATCCGAATCGATTTTTTTTCTAGCCTATCATTACAAGTAGTGTCTTTGTTTTCGGGAGCGGTCCACTTCTACCTTGTATACAGGTAAATTTTAACTGTGTAGAAAATCGCTAAGTATAAAATGTAATACCACTCTTTACTTTCCCCGTCCTCGGTAACGGATCGCTAGGAAAATAGTTAGCAAAATGGGTAACAGTATCTATAACCAACCTTTTATGCGTATGGTGCGAATTTCTTGATTCTGTCTTCATCATCTCGGCTCATATACGTCCCACTGTTGAGCTTGAATACCCTCCACAATGCGAGAGAAAGGGTTTCATAATGACTTCAAATGTTTACGCGAGTATTACACATTTGAAATAAAACTACTTTTACGGATTCTATCGCGTTTGTATTTGATTTTTAATTTGCTGCAAGACACAGTGAGCACTTATTGTATAGATTTGACCCACAATAATAGTTAAATTTTAATTTAATTAATTTTAGTAAGATAAAGTAGGCACTCAAAAATTCAATAATAAAATTAGTATCATGCCTCCTGAGTTTTTTCGCCGGATCTTTCTCAGTGTGGCCGCGTTCCGATTCACGTAAGACACCTCAGTCCTCCCGTGACCATGATCACTGTTAAAGTGTTCGAAACGTCGGGAAATTAAAAATCAAATACAAACCCGATAGAATCCGTAAAAGTAGTTTTATTTCAGAAAGGGTTTCATTTCGAATATTGATTCGAATAGTAGGACCACGCTGTTGACAGTTTTTTGTCTGCAGCCGCGGGCCGGTCTGTCAGGGGTAGTACCACACTCGAAGAAGAAGAAGGATGCCACAAACCACGATCCTGGCATACTTCCATCGCTTCATTCACACTCATAATAGTCTTCATGCATACTCTACGATTACGCATACTCTTAATATGACCTCTCGTCAATACATCGCTAATTTGATCCAGAAAATTATGACGAGGTCTTCCCCTTGTATTCGTCCCATTAGTTGGATATATTATGTGGTGATGGAGTGGGGAACAGTCCATCCATGTCCGTTTTTTTTCTTTTTAATATTCAATTGCCGTGGAGTTAGAATTCAATATACACGTTCTTTATTCGCGGATATCGTAAAAGACGACTAGTTTTCACAAACAAGTCGCAGGACGCCGCTAGATATAAGTGGCACAGAACAGTTCTTAGTGGCAATCTCGTGAGTAGGTCTATATCACACAGTTGTACCTCTACTGGCTAATAGATAGATGAATGGAATATTTATAACATATTTGGGTTGAATACAAAGAATCTCCAAAGTTATGCATTTTACCAGGCATTATAAATATACGTTAAACTTATAAAATTAGTACCTCATTGTAAATTACAATCGAGAAGCAACGTTTATCGTTACCATATAATACAACATATATATACATATACAATTAGTATATCCATACATGTTTATATATTATTATTTAAATAAATATACGAAAAAAACGTGATATTTCATGAAAATTTTGTGATGTTTACATAAATTCTATATGTATATTATGTATATACATATATGATTTGTTCACACTTAAACATTTTGTTAGGTCAATAGTCTATCTAGTTCGAGTATATAATACAAGTATACAATCGCGAATATATTTTCAAGGTTTTATAAGTGCAAAAAATTTTTTTGTTATTACTTTATATTGGCAAACGAGAGTACACCTTTTTTTAGTTCACGCTGTTTAAATGCATTTTTGCACTATCCTCCGTCGGTTATACTCGCCGGCTACCTGCTCGATAGTTACACTCATTAAAACTATAGCGACCTCCTGCCGCACTTTTACTGGGTGCTGGAGAGATCGTCTACTGGCATTCGATCCCCGAACACGCAGCAGCATACCTCATGATAAGTATTACTGCCGCTTATGGACTTTTGCGATATCAAAGGTGGTCTGACCACCAACCCAAACTCACCTAAACAGTTGGGCTTCCGACTCTATCGCTCATTGAGAAAAATGCAATAGTCTATTGCCACTGTTACGAAGTCGATTTTCTGCCAGTGTGGTACTACTCCAATTATAGACAGAAAACTGTCAAGAGTGGTACCATTACGGGTTGAGAGCCCTCAGCGCTCACCCACAGTCCGGGTAAAGTTGTCATAGCCATCTGAGGCTAACAACTAAGACACACAAAAAAAAAAACCCTACCATTCATCAAAATTTTGTAATTTGAATGTTTCGAATTTTAATATGGCAATACTTAACGTCATTAATTAACATGTTATTCATTGTTCCTCATACGGCACAATACTTAAACATTTCAATTCCTTTATGGCAACACTTAAAGCCATAAATTAAGGTATTATTTTATCATAATAATCATCATCATCATTTTAACTCATATACGTATGTGAAAGAGAGTAAGAAAGTATTGGTGTAAAGATGCGAAACGGAATGCTCCGATGGTTCGGACATGTGGAAAGAATGCCGAACGAACGTCTGGTTAAGAAGATATGCAATGCGAAAGTGGAAGGATGTAGGTACCGAGGGAGACCGAGACTAACCTACCTAAACCAGATCGGTCATGTACTGAAGGAAGGTGGAGTCAAGAGTCTCCGAAACCGGCGAGCGTGTATGAAAAGAATTATGAATGTTGAGGAAGCGAGTGAAGTATGCAGAGATAGAGTTCTCTGGCACTCTGTTCTCTCTGCCTACCCTGCAAGGGATATGGCGTGACGATATGTATGTATGTATGTGTACGTCATAATGCTGGGTTCGATCCTATTCCATAATAGGAATAAAATTGACCTTATAAATCACATAAGGTCGGATAGGTCTGATACCTATCGGGGATTAGACTGGTCGCCCCGAAGCGAGACAACCGCGTGAGGACGATGCCCGGGCGGGTTACCGAAGACAAAGACCGGGCTTCGGTGGTCCGCTCGCTCGGCGTAGAGAAGTACATGTAGGGTCTATGGGGTCGCGTGCCCCTTTTTCTGTTGCCCCGGACGGATTTAACGGGGTGGCCACTACATCGTTCGCCGCCAAAAAAAAAAGGTCAGATACCTACCTACAGTCAGTTTCCTACCTACGTGTGTATTTGAACTAGCAATTGGACCAAGTCGATGTACATTATTACAGATACGAACATATATAGAACTCGGTACACTCAAGGGAACACACTCACTGAACGTCCCATTAGGTGATGTTTACGGCTCCAACGTAAGGAGAGACAATTATATTCTTTTCCCTTCGCTACACGGGGGACCAACCGGGTACAACGTACTTTATTTAAACCCGAACCGTCTATCCACCGACTGAGTTAAGAATCATAATCAATTTGCATAAAACGCGTGACCAGTACAGATTACATTCTATAAAATATACTGCCAGTCTGAATTGGCCAATCTATGGTTTACTACTTTCGTCAGCTGACATACGTACCACTGTTGAGCTCGAGCCTCCACCATAATGGGAGTGAAATTGACCTATTATACCGCGCTGGTCAGACGTGTTGACGAAAATATAAAATAAGTCAAAATTTAATGTCATACGATAGTTCACACTAGTGTAAATGGTAGCAAGATTCGAATGGATTTCCAATAGGTATGGGTTCAAATCCCATGTGTGACAACCATTTTTCGCTCGTAATCAATTTTTATAAATAACCCTTACTTTGCTCGTGGATGTCGTAAAAGACAACCAAAAGCATTATATCGACCAGGCTCAATTCCATTTTATGCATTTTGGTTAAAAAATTACATTTCCAAGGAGGATTGACGTCAGGTTTTGAAATAGGTATGTACAATTGAAACTCAGTACATATTGCGTCGTCCCAATTAATTAGGATAAGAACAGGAGAATTAATCATGACTTAGGAGGATTAAAGAGAGTCAAAAGAGACGGAAACTGTAGTTGCTTCTATGTTTTTTTAAGCAAGACTAAGGTCATAATCCTTGTTATGCGGGGGACTCTCTTCGCCGTGCGAGCGGGCCATCGGTACCCGATCTTTGTCTTCGGTGGACAAAAATAAATTAGCCTGCATGGGAATCGTATTTGTATGGCATCTGTAGTCATTAATTGAATTCAATTGATTTTCAGAAAAAGTCAACATCTCTAATACTAACGACGCAGAAGCAAAAGCCCGTATCTATTATGATGCCTGTATAGATACGAATGAAACCATTGAGAAGCTGGGTGAGAAACCTTTGGTAGCCGTGATCAAGGACCTGGGTGGATGGCATATAATACCGAACGCAACGCTAAATCAGCCATGGAACCTGCAGAAATTGGTACAGAATGCTCAAAACAAGTGAGTCAGCTTTACACTTGTTTCCCAGAGTGGTAGGCAGAGAGATTGCCACAAGCCACGATTCTAGCCTACCTCCTTCGTTTCATTCACACTCATCACAGTCTTCATGCATGCTCTACGATTACGCGTACTCTTAATATGACCTCTCGTCAATACATCTTCAATTTGGTCCAGAAAAGTCTGACGTGGTCTTTCCCTTGTAATCCTCCCATTCGCTTTTAATTCTAAAAAAACTGATTTGCGAGTTTAAAATGTTTACTATACGTGAGACTAGAACCCACCACTAAACCAAAACTATTCCAATCGTCTTATCATTTAAACTAGGTGATAACCAATCTTATTAATCTATATTTTCTTTTTATTGCCTATGATGGCAAACGAATAGGCAGCACACTTGATGGTAAGTGTTAATGCCGCACATGGACCTTTCTAATGCCAGGCATATAGTTAGGCCGCTATCCGTATGGTGACGGAGTAAGAATGCAATTCACCACCCCCAATCTTACCCGTGGGTGATCGTAAGAGACTACTAAGGAATATAAAACGTTTATAATATCTATGCAAGAGAAGGAAAACTCGTAATAAAACGCTATGCCAACACGTCTGACCAGCGTGGTATAATAGGTCGATTTCATTCCTCTTACAGAGGAGGCTCGAGCCAACAGTAGGACATACATGAGCTGAGATGAGTTAGGTCGCTGTCTACCAACCAAAACCCACCTAAATTGGGCTACCGGTTCTCTCGCTTACCAAACGTCGATACTACATGTTGGGCAGAATATATTATTGATCTTTTAAAACGCTCCTAGGGGAAAATGAATTGTATTCTTCCTCTGTCACTAGAAGGAAAATAAACAACTACTCCAGATCAATACTTTGTCTGTACAGATGGCGTAGTGCTTAAGATACCGAACTCCCGCCAGTGCCGTGGGTTTGATTCCTACGTAAGACAATACTTTTTGCAATATTCAAACTGTTGTACTGAGTCTGGATGTAATTTATCTGCGTTAATTATATGTTTGTAAAATCCTTTGCAGTATAGGGATTATTTCCTTAGTGCAGGGTGGTGTCTTTAAATCCGTGAGGGTAAACCGCCGGGCGGGCCACCGAAGGCAAAGAAAGGTCACGCGCCGCCTCTTCCATTACCCCGGACCGATTTGGCGGGGCGAGACCACATCCATAGTCCACCGCAAAAAAAAGGGTGGTTGTCTTTAAAAAATATATTCAATCTAGTATAGTTTGGTCAACGATTATATCTCAATATTACATTTTATCCTTTTTTTAATATTAATATTTACTTTTCAGGTACAATCTTGGCGGTCTATTCACATGGGCAGTCACGGAAGACGACCGTAACTCTTCAAAACACGTAATTGTGGTAAGCATTGCTATATTTTTAGTAACAAACACAGCCCGTTGGTTTGTTTGTAAAAGTCGATATATCGTAGCGCCACCTGGTGGCGAGTTACATCAATGGGGATAGCATATAAAACTTCTCCGTGAAAAAATACATATATATATATACACCAATTTTTATAATGATTGATCAAATAGTTTCTGAGTTTAGCGATGTCTTATATACAAACATCCTCTTTTATAGTATTTTTATTAATGGTAAATAAGACTGAAAAATAATAACATCACAAGTAGCATAAATTATCGTAAGTGCTGTAATTAATTTTTTTCTCTGCAAAACAATGGCGGACGTTTTTACAGTAGTAAAAAAAACGTAGTAAATTTACAAAAAAAAAGGTGAATGTCATTTTTTTGCCAAGCAGTACCTGGTGTATAATTCAATGGGGTCTAATACCACACATTCGCACCATTGTAATGTCCTAAATCGAGTTGTGACACTCAGTGAGTTCGAGAATAACACTTGTCTTGAGACCACCAACAAATTTAACTAGAAAAGTTAGGTAAAAGAAAATTGTAAACGATTGATGCCATTTCTCTCTTATGTAATGGTATATAAAAAACTGTCTAGTTTTTATAAAAAGATGTGCAGATTCAATAAGCGAGGCGCAGTACAATACCACGGATACGGCAGGGCTTAACATATATACGTGATTCAAATTACTGAAATTTTTAGCATTATAATATGCTTAATTATTTATAAATACCCGATTACGAAACGAAAAATGATCCCCCGCTTGTGACATCATTTTTCGTTTCGTAATCGGGTATTTATAAATATATACGTGAGCTTTAAGATAGGTATAACAGAAACATCTCGTACGTTCGTAGGACATTTCTCTCGAGTTGTTGACAAAGTCCGCATAATATACTATTCAATACCCCATTTTTCACCTTCTAGTATAAGATCACGCTGGTTATATCAGAGATCAAATTCTTAAAGAATGTGCTGTGCTGATTGTTCAAATAATCAAACTAAATAATACTTGGAATATGTAAAATGATGTCCAATAAGCTGAATTATTAATGTCAACAAAGAATTTCAATGTATACATTTTAAGAGAGCTCCCGCAGTAAAAAATGTAGATCTAAATCAGCTACGATTTCTATAATTTAACCAAACTTATGAAATTTAAAAAATAAATTATAATCCCTTGACATTGAAGTACATTATAATTTACTTAATATTACTTTATGAAAGCATAGATGGCATAGTGTTGATGATACTGACATTCCACGCTAGTGCCTTGGTTTTGATTCCCACGTAGGACGATGCTTTGTGCGATCTACTAATTATTGCTCTAAGTCTGAGTGTAATTTGTGTCCGTTTATTACATATTTGTAAAATCCCCCACAATATTTCCTTAGAGCATATATATAATATATACACACATATTATGAACATACAAATTGGAATGCATGCGACATGCATGCCGGGCAGGAAAATTTATCGTTTTTAGTTATCTGTATAAGTCCATACTAGTTTATAAATATAACTAAACTAGCTGTCCCCACCCGCTTCCCTCCATTCCTTATAAGTAATCACCAACATATAATATACTAAAACACTCTCCGAAACACGCTGTATCTTACAGAATTACATCTGCATTGCAGAATTGCATTGCATCTAATTATTCCGATCAGTTCTGTAGTTTTTTATAATCGACCAAAAAAAAACCGGCTCTGCATTTATTAGTATTTATTTGATTTGATATATTCTTTCAGCTGGATCAAGGAGGACTTAACCTACCCACTCGTGACAACTACCTAAATAGAACAGCTCATAAGAAGGTTCTAGACGCTTACTTGGATTACATGACGCGGATATGCGTACTATTAGGTGCGAACAAGTCTGAGGCTCGAACACAAATGAACAAAGTCATATTATTTGAAACAGAATTAGCTAATATAACAATACCATCTGAAGATAGACGTGATGAAGAAGGTTTATACAATCCGTATACAATAGAATCGTGGCAGAAAGAGGTGCCGTTTTTAAATTGGACCATGTTCTTCAACGATGCTTTCAGTATGGTCAATAAAACTGTGAGTATGATTTTTTCAGATTCGAGATCGCCTTCGTATTTGATTTTTAACACCTTCGACGCCAATAATTATTTCCTAAATCATACATATTTTAGTTTTTTTTTTTCATTAATTTTATGGTACCCAAAACCCAAATAGACCAAAAGATTCGCCCAGGCCAAAGCTTTTTATCTTTAAAGAAATTTATGAAAATCGTGAGCATTTGTGATACACAACGACTTAAACGCAATGGACACAGTGTATCATTTTTGATACACTGGCGCCGAAGGTGTTAAGTTCCCGACGTTTCGAACACTTTACAGTCGCGGGAGGACCTCACGTGACCGTGATCCGTAAATCGTGAATCCGTAAAAATAGTTTTATTTCAAGTGTTTAACACTCGCGTAAACATTAGAAGTCATTATGATTTTTCCTATGGCATCTACACCATCGCCATGACTGTTTACGACTATCTGACCGTTTGACCGGTTCTCGCGGCTTTTTTGTATTTTTGAACACCCACTGAGGGGATTCCAATGGCAAAATAACTTTATTATACTTTAATACAACTTTTAAAAATCGCTAAGTATTAATATTATATTTATTATAACGATTGCATAGATAGTGGTGTAAGTACTTTTTATGCCGTATTCATAGGTTCGATTCCTAAATAGGACAATTCAGAATGACAGAATGTTCTGAATTTAAGTGTTATATGTGTTCATTAGTTACATGTTTTCCGTGTGGTGACGGATTAAAAATACTATTCACCACCCCATATCTTACCCATGGGTGATCGTACGAGACGACTAAGGGATATAAAACGCATATAACATCTATGCGAGAGAAGAAAAACTCGAAACAAAATCCTATACCAACACGTCTGACCAGCGTGGTATAGTAGGTTAATATCCCTCCCATTACGGAGGAGGCCCTAGCCCAACAGTGGGACATTTATGGGCTGTGATGATGATGATGATGATTAGTTACATGTTTATAAAGTTTTTCCGTGTGGTGACAGAATAAGAATACAATTCACCACCCTCTCTTACGCGTGGGTATCTTAAAAGACGATTTAATCGTCTTTTAATATAAGGATAGATATTAGGATATAAGTTGCATATAGCATCTGTGCAAGAGAAGGAAAACTCGAAATAAAACTCTATACTAACACGTTAGATCAGCGCGGTATGGTACACCAATTTCCGTCCCATTACGGAGGATGCCCGAGCGCAACAGTGGAACATATACGGGCTGAGATGATAGTCTATATTCTTTAGTAAAGGACTTTACAAAAAAAGAACCTAAAAAAATAAAGTATTCTCAAAGAATTTGTACTTAAAATTTCCATTGATAGAATATTTCAAAATTATTATAGAATTATACATTTATTAATAAATTTATTAACTTTATTTTTAGATACCAAGTACGCAACGCATTGTGGTATACGCACCTGAATACTTTAAGAATCTCAGCAAAGTCATTGAAAAGTTTAACAAGACTGAAGACGATCGAAGGTATTGTCTATCCATTCATACATCCATCCATCAGCCTTTTGACATTCTACTATTATACGTTTTCCGTGTGGTAACGGAATAAAAATACAATTAACTACCACCTATCTTTCCTGTCAGTGATCGTAAGAGACGACTAAGGGATACAAAACGCATATAACATCTATGCAAAAGAAGAAAAATTCGAAATAAAACCCTAAACCAACATGTTTGACCAGCATGGTATAGTAGGTCAATTTCCTTCCCATTATGGAGGAGACATATATGAGCTGCGATGATGATGATTAAACGCTAGATTCACAAGAAGGAATGATGCGATAGCCACCATGTTTATAGTCGGAGGTTGGCGACCCATTTCCTGAAATAAGGAATTACATTTAAATTACTGAAATTTAGCATTTAATATGCTTAATTATTTGTAAAACCCGATTACGAAATGAAAAAATGTAGTGGCAGCACGATTGGGCCGGAATCCCAATAGGCGCGGGTTCGAATCCCGCTTGTGACATCATTTTTTATTTCGTAATCGGGTTTTATAAAGGAATTACATATTATATTCCCAACTCGATATTACATGGGGATATCGTAGGTAGACCAAAAATATTTAATATAATTTATAGGTGTACTTAGAATGTCTATATTGTGTCTTGCTCACATAAAGCTAAATTATCATCATAATTATCATAATTTTTGCAGAAGAGAAGGAGTTGCCGGGTGGGCCACTGAAGAAAAAGACCGCGTACCAGTGACCCACCCGCACAGCGTCCAGAGGTATATTGTAGGGCGGGTCTACGGGGTCTTGCGCCGCTTTTCCTGTCGCCCTGGACGGATTAGCGAGGTTAGACGTGACGTAGCCCGCCGCCAAAAAAAAAAAGAAGAGAAGGAGTTAATATAGGTACTATTGAACCGTCTATCTTGCCCGTGGATGTCGAAAAATACATCTAAGGGCATATGCATATAACATCTATGCAAGATAAAGGGAAACTCGAAGTAGAAATTAGATAGAAAAATTTTAATAGTGGCAGGACCACACTTTTGACAGTTCTCTGTCTACAGCCGTGGGCCGGTCCTTTCGGGATAGTACCACACTCTCATGGTGGCATCACACTTCGCTATGTGTTATTCGTTATGCGCATTATTGGCCGCATGCGACGAAGTGTGGAGGTCTCATTCGTCTATATTTGCTTTATGCGCACAGATAACGCATAAGCACGAATAGCAAATACGCGTATCCATCCACTTGTCGGTTTTTGCACACTTCAAAGGACACAAATAAGCCGAATATGTGTGTCGAGTGCCCACACTTCGTTCATTCATTCATGTTGTCATTCATTCCATATGTGTCGGCGTGCCAAATATTGGGCATGATGGCACGAAGTGTGGAGTAGCATGTTCGTAAAGTGTTTGGGTTCAAGTATTTGGGCAAATAAATAGTAGCCGCATAACAAATAACGCATAACGAAGTGTGGTGCCACCATCACAGAAGATCGACGTCTGAGTAATGGCAATGTGCTATTGCGTTTCGTTCGGTGAACAAGAAAACCGGAAGCCCAAGTTTCTGGGTGGGTTTGGGATTATTGGTAGGCAGTGGCCTAGCTATATCTCTGGTATTGCAAAGTTCCATAGGTGGCAGTAACACCATCAGGTGTCCTATTTGCTCGTTCTCCACCAAGAGCAATAAAAAGCGCAAGTCAATTCCTCTCCAATTTTGAAGCAGACTCGAGCGCAGCAGTGGGACGTATATGAGATTATTCTTATACGTTAAACATAATAAGAAATACTTTTCTTCTTACAGAACTATAACGAGTTACATGATGTGGCAAGTATCTCGTTCTTTATCCACGTACCTATCGAAATCGTTCAGGGACGCGACGAAAATTTTAAGAAAGGCTCTATTTGGCTCTGAAGGCACGGAGGAATCCTGGAGATATTGTGTCACGGATACTAATAATGCTATTGGTAAGTAACTTTGAAATCTCTTGACCTTAGTAACGGCTTAAGAATACACCATTTGTTTTCAGGTGAGTCTAAATTCGATGAGTGATCACCGAACGAATGAAGCACTCCTAGGTAATTCGAAAAACTTATCGGGAGATCATGGCATCCAACATTGGAGTGGCCTATGCTCAACAATAGATCATCATTCTCCTACTCTTATTCCAATTACTTGGGGTCGATACAATATGTACTCCTCTTTCATAGTACATATTGTAAAAGTTATTGGCAATAGTTTTATGACCGGCCGCCTGCCAGACGTCAACCCTCATTGGCAATGTAATTGTTGACCAAACGGCATCAGATGAAGTTGGCCCAGGTTGTTATAAGGCTCTTAGTCGTCTATTACGACATCCATGCTAAACAATAGATATCATAAGTTTAAGAATACAATTCATCAAATGGTGGCAATGCTGGATCGACTGCGCAGATTGCGTAAATGGTTAAGATACTGACCTTCTGTGCCATGGGTTCGATTCCTGCGCAAGACAAAACTTTGTGCGATTCACAAAATATTGTTCTGAGTCTGGGTGTAATTTGTCTGCGTTAATTATATCTTTGTAAATTCCCCCGCAATACATGGATTATCCCCTTAGCGCAAGATGGTGTCTTTTAAAAAAGAAAAACAATCCGCCTTGTAGGTACTAATTTTGTGCAAAAGTTGTAAATAAAATTAATAAAATAAAATAAACCTTTCAAGATAGTTTCGACACGTATTTATTTATTTTTTAATTTTGATTTTAAACGAGGCATCCTCAGAACATTTGTTACTCTCTGTGAATAGTATTTGTACAAGTATATATTGTACACAGGCTTCGCTGTAGGTGCCATGTTTGTTCGTGAAGTGTTCCATGGTGAAGCTAAGGTACAAGGAGAAACTATGATCGATAACATCCGAAACGCTTTCAAGAGGAATTTGAAGAATCTAAGTTGGATGGACTCGGAGACGAGAAAGGCAGCCGAAGTTAAAGCGGATGCAATTACCGATATGATTGGTAAGGCTTTAATATATGGTTTTTAGTTTTGTGGGATCTGATTTGATTTTTGAAAGTGGTAGGACCACGCTGTTGACAGTTCTCTGTCTTGAGTCGTGGGCCGGTCCGCCCGGGGTAGTGCCACACTCTCGCAGAAGACCGACGTATGAGTAATGGCAATGTACTATTGCGCTTCGTTCGGTGAGCGAGAGAGCCTAAGCCCGATTGGGTGGGTTTGGGGTTTATATTGGTAGGCAGCGGCCTAGTTATACTCTTGGTGTTACAAAGGTCCATAGTCAGCAGTGACACTTACCATAAGGTGTGCTTGCTTGTTTGTCACCACTAGCAATAAAAAAATTAAATAATATTTCTTTAACCGACAAGAAAAAAACGGAGGAGGTACGATCATGCATAACTTTTTATAGAGTAGTCCGATTTTGGAAATCTTCTTTTATTGGAAAGGGTATGCCCTGAAGTTGGTCTTATATAAAAAAAAATCGAACCCTAAGGGTAATTTAGTGATCATTGTTCATTGATTGTTTGGCGCCGTCTCAAAATTACTTAGGTGTACTTAAATTAGTTTAAGAACTTAATTATTAAAATCAATAAAAACAAAGTTTATTATTTTTTGCTTTTCAGTTTTTTTCAGTGGTTTAATATTTTTGTTAAAAAAAATATTTGTGTTCTTTTTCTCCTGCTCTTATCCTAATTACTTGGGATCGATTTAATGTAACTCCTCGTCTATTGTTCATATCACAAAAATGATTGAGAATATTTTTATGATCGGCCGACTCCCTGACGTCAGCCCTTCTTAGGAATGTAATTGTTGACCAGACAGCATCAGATGTAGTTGGCCCAGGTCTATGTAAAGCTCTTAGGCGTCTTTTACGACACCCAAGAGCAATGTAAGGGTTGGTAGTATTCATAACTGCCACACACAAAAGAATTATACATATAAGATCATTTATTCTTTCTTAATATTTATGTATCGCGCGGTGATGGGATAAGAATAGGGGTTGCCTTACATCAAGTCTTACTTAGCCGTAGGCGTCACAAAAATTGCCTTAGGGATGGTGATCGGGTACCGGTGGTCCGCTCGCACGGCGAAGAGAGAGGAGTTTTACGGTGGGTCTATGGGGTCACGCGCCGCCTTTCCGTCACCCCGGACCGATTTGGCGGGGCGAGACGCGTCCATAGTCCACCAATAAAAAAAAAAAAAAGGGATGGCTAGGAGAGTGGGCAGTAGTCTTCTCCTGGACAACGTATTACCTTACTTGCTTCTCAAGTGAGGCAATAACAAGCAATAACCTCTTCAATGTATGAACCCCCTATAGAAATTTATTGTGGATGACGAAAGTCTTAAATAATGATTCATTAATTCTCCAACAGGTTTCCCCAATTACATTCTCCACAAAGACGAACTGGATAAGCAATACAAAGATTTAGAAGTGAAACCCAATGAATACTTCCAGAATAATATCGCATTCAACACGTTCAGCTTAAAGAACGACCTGAACAAATTGGATAAACCAGTCAATAAAACAAAATGGGGTGAGTATAATGTTTTAATAAAAAAACATGGTGATGTTTGCACGTTTTAGATCCTTACAAATTCATGTCTTCATGGTGTAATAGAGTAAGTATATAATTCATCACCTATCTATGTATGTCGTAAAAGACAACTAAGGGATAATTAGCAGAAAAAATCTATACAAGATAAAAATCTCAAAATGTAATCATTGCCGTTGGGATGCAAGCAGGGGATCATTCTGTGTGACATTCTCATGGGGAGGCAAATATCCAACAGAGGACGTCTACGGGCTGATGGATTGAACCTTATAGGTACTATTCCGTCTCACCACCATTATATATTAGGTCAACGTCCTTCCTATTTTAACGGAGGCCCAAGCGAAGCAATGGACCGTATATGAACTGATTAAAATCATCATTCACCTACTCTTATCCCAATTACTTGGGGTCGATACAATATGTACTTTCATAGTACATATTGTAAAAGTTATTGGCAATAGTTTTATGACCGGCCGCCTGCCAGACATCAACCCTCCTTGGGAATGTAATTGTTGACCAAACGGCATCAGATGGAGTTGGCCCAGGTCGTTATAAAGGATATCTGAACAGTGGCAATGTGTTGTTGCGCTTCGTTCGTTCTTCGTTTTGGTTGATAGGCAGCTAACCTAACCTTACTATACCCTTGGTTTTGCAAGGGTTCATAAGTGGCAGTGACACTTACCTTTCGCTATGATAGTTGCTTATTTGCCACCATAAGCAATAAAAAATATCATCCTTCACACCCACGAGCAATGTAAGAGATACACAGCTAATGATCATCTTCTAATAAACGTTATAATCTTGCAGGTATGACACCATCAACAGTCAACGCTTATTACACTCCTACAAAGAATCAAATAGTTTTTCCTGCTGGTATACTACAGCTGCCGTTTTACGACGGTGATAATCCTAAATGCGTGAATTATGGTGCCATGGGGGTCGTCATGGGTCATGAACTAACTCATGCGTTCGATGATCAAGGGAGGGAGTATGATAGGTGAGTATATTGTGTTTATCACTTCTGTGATTGAATGTTATCGTGTTAATATAGTTAGTACCATCATCCCTTCATTAGACTTGATCGCCACTGGATATAAGCCTTCCCAGGAGATATCCTGTCATCATCTTCATTTCAGTTCATACAAGTCACGCTGCTGGTTTCGAGCCTCCTTCACCGACGCTCGACCTTCCGTGCCAGTTCCGTGGGTTCGATTCCCATGCAGGACAATACTTCGTGCTATCCCCAAAGCGTTGTTCCAAGTCTGGATGTAATTTGTCTGCGTTAATTGCATATTATATTATTGTATTACGGAGGACTTTACGTCCTCCGTAATACAATAATTATTTCCTAGCCTGCCGCCAAAAAAAAAAGTGCTGGGTGGTCTTAAAAACCTCAGTGCGCGACGAGGGTGTCTCCCCATCGTCTAGCTAAATAGCCACCTGGCGCGAGGATACCCGCCGAGATGTCATCGCCCGGTTACGCGGCTGGAGAGGCCTAGACTCGGTGTTGTACCGTTGAGGCCCTCCGGCCCGTACTGATGGAGTGGATGGAGCGGCGGCACGCAGTCCTCTCCTTTCGGTTGGTGCAGGTATTGTCGGGGCACGGTTGCTTCGGCCTGTACCTGCACACGGTCGCGTATAGGGAGTGGACTTCGGCCTGCCACTATTGCAGTAGTGACGAGGACACGGCGCAACATACGCTCGAGGTATGTCCGAGCTGGGACGGGCAGCGCCGTGACCACGTCGCTGTTATCGGTGCCGACCTGACACTGCCGGCTGTCGCGAAAGCGATGGTCGACTGGGGGCCTTCTGTGAGGCTGTCATCTCGCAGAAGGAGGCGGCGGAACGAGTCCGGGAAAATTCCCGTGACCTGGGCCGCCGTCAGCGGCCGAGGCGGTGCAGGCGCGAATATCTGCGCCTGATGCCGCCCTAACCGAGGCTTCGGGTGATTGGACCGGGGAATTGTCCGGTCACCCGACGTGAGGCCACCGCGTGAGGGCGACGCCCCGACGGCGAAAGCTGACGGGGCGTCGACACGAGAGAAACCCGTACCTAAGGGTAAACCGCCGGGCGGGCCACTGAAGACAAAAATCGGCGAAGAGAGGTGTTTGCAGGGTGGGTCCATGGAGTTGCGCGCCGCCTCTTTTGTCGCTCCGGATCGATTTGTCGGGGCGCGACCACATCCATGGTTCATCCTGCAGGGAAAAAAAAAAGGATGGTCTTAAAAGCCACCGAAGACAATGACGGGTACCGGTGGCTCGCTCGTACAGCGAAGAGAGGAGTTGCACTGTAGGTCTATGGGGTCACGCGCCGCCTCTTCCGTCACCCCGGACCGAATTGGCGTGGCGAGACGCATCCATAGTCCACCGGATAAAAAAATAAAAAAAGTGTTTCATTACGATGACTTGTGGGGAAGGAAATGTTACTGACATATCATGTCATCACTACACCACACCAAAACTTTTATAATTACCATTATTACCTACCGATTATCATTTTCGTGAATACCATGATACTTTGGCTGGATATCCATTGCTGCTCTATTTCCTTATAACATTTCTGGCTATCCTTTTAGATTCGGTAACCTAAATCAATGGTGGAATAATAATACGATTAAAAATTTCAAGAAACGTGCTGCTTGTATGCAAGAACAATATGCAGGATATGGAGTAGATGGACAGAAGCTTAATGGGAAACAAACACTTGGTAAGTGTCACTACGTATTAGTCATGTGCAAATCATGTCCTGGAGCGGATCGGACATGGAACGATTCCTTTTTCTGTCGGCACTATATCCAGCAAACATGTTCGCGGACCTATCTAGTTCCGCTAACCGATAGTACATGAGTCCTATCCTATCGGTTCTAATGACATGATTATGCAATCCAATCCAACGTAACATGTGCGGACATAATTTTAATCGGCTCCAGCCATTCAAGATCCATATTTCTTAGTTTATAACTCCTTCTAATTTAGTATTTTGAAGGAGCTACTATAAACTACGAAATACAAGTTATTTTTAGGTACCGTTTATTTGTCAGTAATTGTCGGAATATCAGTTGATTTACCCTCATACTTGACATGACAGGGTTAGGACTGGTAACCAAGATATATAGACGACGACGATATATAGAAGAATATTTAGGCGCATGCATGACGCATACTTTATTACTCGGTCGTTGGAACGACTCGGACCTATGGAACTATCTCAGCCGTGTGGTTGGATTGGAACTAGATCGTTCCGGCAAAAGACTCTCGGAACTATTACGCTCCGGAACTACTCATCTCTACTACGTATATATTTCTCTAACAGATAATTAGGTCACTATTTTTGATAGGTCTGGTCACACTCACCCGAAAAGTCTGGAGCAATCTGCCAAATTACCTCTCACCGCTAATGAAGCGGACCACTGTTAAACAATCCCTTGACTTCGCTGGCTCATACGGAGATCAGTAGGATCTGAAATAGATGATAGGAGTTTATGATTTCGCCCAAGGAATAAACAAAGTTGCCAACCTTTAAGGTATAAGCTACTGGAATTCGGTTCTATCAAATAGGTTACGAAATTGCTTTAACTGTTAAACAAATATGTCTAAATAAAAAAAATAATTTAAAAAATCAAAAAACCCGACTGCGTAAAAAACGAACTAAACTATTATACGTACATAATAAAAAACTGAAAAGAAAAAACAAGCACTTAGATGTCCGGTGGTCTAGAATTCTATAATATATTAAATATATTTTAATAATGGGACATGACAACTGAACAGTCGGGATCTATTATTCAACAGCAAATCTAATTTTTTCAATGGATCCCGGCTGTTCAGTTGTCATGTTCCATTATTAATTATTATTTAATATTAATTATTTTTTTATTTTATACATTTTTGTTATGAATACCTATGTGGCTATTGTTATTTTATTTGTTAATAAGTAGGTACCTAACTATATATAGTTTTTCAACTGAAGTTGAGTACTAAATCGTTAGAAGTTGGAGATGGGCCACCGCGTCAGACATTAATACTTTAGGTAGGACTACCTATGGAATATTGGACCATAAACCTACTAGATATTTCAGTATATGTCCATCCATGTGGATGTGAATGTTCACACGCACTTCGTATGACTGTGCGTGAGAAATTTACAGATGAAAACACGAAAAATACGTATGTATTTTTCGTGTTTTCATCGTAAATTTCTACTGTCTAAAAACCTATATGTGAAAAAGGTTATTATGAAACTTTAAATCAATATAGATCCTAAACTAACAATGATTTTTAAATATCTATTCAACGATACCCCACTCAACATAGTTTGTTGACTTTCATTTTCTTCATTTTCACAATATGGCGTCCAGTAGGCGCCATATTGAATTTTCACTAACGTCATAACTTTAGTGACACTCACCAGACTAAGAGGAATCGATTGACCTGTGAATCATTCAAATCGGTCCAGGCGTTTGGTCTATATAGTGCTTTAAAGGAACATACAAACATACATACATACATACATAGACTGTTAAACACAATACCACTCTTTTGCGTCGCGCAGTCGGGTAAAAAAGGAACGTGAAATGTGGTGCTCCTAAATTATATTCAATACTTCAGTGTTTTATGTTTGTCAACGTCCAATTAATGGTAACGACTTGACTTGACTTACTGATGGACTGTTGTTACCCATAAGCTACAAACTATATAGAAATGGAATATTATGCTATAAGTTGGCGAAGAAAATTTTACAAGACTTGGTTACATTCAGATTATAACAATATATTGGACTATAAGACCTTGTGTCCATGGTCATGAAATATTATAAAAACAATGATTCTTCTTCTTCTTGATGAATGGCTTCTGTTAGCGATTAACCGCAACTTCGCCAATGTCCCAAAACAATGATATTATGAATTCCCCAGACGAACTTAGCTGTCTATTCCACTGATGCGCTTTCTTCTTCTTTTTAGTATTGGCAATCAGCTAGTTATACGAGCCATTGTTGCCAGTGTCAAGTTAAAAATTTCTTTACGTCTTTAGTCTCTTCATGTCAGTTAAAGTCAGAAAAGTCAGAAAGTCAAATCGCCGCACTGTGGGACCGATCGGTATATTTCATCTCAAAAATCGATAACTTTGTTGTTTTGTGATGTGTCCCCTTGAATTTTTTTTTATGTATTAATGAATATATAGGCAATAAAATAATTTAAACATCATTATTTTAAAAGTTATATAATTTTCATAAAAAAATGACAAAGATAACGATATACGAAATTACATACAAAAAATTATACAGTTATAATAAAATGACAATAAAATTAACACTTTTACTTAAAATAAGTTTAAGACTTAATTATTATTATTATTATCAAACAAACATGCTAAAAAATGACACCATAAAAAAAATTGCGATCCTATTCATAACCTTCTATTTCCAATAATTCTTTAGCTTCGTCAAACAATTCTTTGGATATTACAAAACTGGGTTTATTTAAACTAGATATATAAGGATCAGATGTATATAACAAAATATGCAGAACGTCCTCGTTTGTCGCTGATCTGGAACACTTCCTAGCGTGATGTAACCTATATTTTTTGTAATCTTTATTCCTGGCTTCCTGAGCATCTTCGGATAATTGTCCTATAGGCAGAACTGCATAATGCTCTATTATTTTAGCACCATGTATAAGTACTTTATGGACCGAAGATGGCATGTAATACCAGTTATATTTGCTTACGTATAATTGCGCGGTTATCAATGTATACTGACCAAATTTTTCTGCGTTTATAGGGAATCCCGATGACATGGTTTGAAGAATTACATAAAATCTCTTAATTAATTCTCCATCAATTCCAGTTATCCCTGCAGAGCATTCGTAATTTTGGAAAAATCGCCTTGCGTCATTGCTATTACCGGAACCTTGACGTGGTTTATCAATGTGCAAACCAAGCACTTCTCGGAAACGTTTTTGGACATATTTTTTCTTGTCTTCTTTAAGTTGCTTGTTTTCTGGAGTTGTTGCTGACCACTTCTCAAAACCCAAATTATAAGAAATATGGAGGATCGTCTCCATAAATCTTATCCATGCATGTAGTGTCGACAATCCGTATTTAAATGCATCTTCATTTTCAACCCTTGATGTAACTTTTAAAAGATCGTTCATTTGTCTGGGAGTTGCTCCACAAACAGTGCAGGTAGCACTGGATGATGTGTTCGTTAACACTTGAGCAACTTTCCCATCAATCATTGTCATAAACAGTTCATGTTTAACCTCGATGACTTTGTCGTCTATAGACACAAGAGTTGAAATCAATTGATTAATTTTGGCTTCAATTTCACTGACAACCGCTGTAGTTTTTTCGGGTGTTTCTTTTGCAAATTCTAATGAAATTGGTCTGCAATATCTAACAGATGAGCAAGTAGGATTCTGCCATATAACTGTAGACGTTTCTTCGTCTACTAGTCGCAGTGGTACAAGGGACACTATAAACAAATTAGCATCCGATATTTGTTCGTTTTCTTCCGGTAGAATTTGTTTATACTCACTTTGCCCGGAAGATCCATCATACCCCCATTTAGTGAACAGCTTGAGACGATTGTAGTTTGTCGAACCTGACTTTATCTTTATAATACGGCAGACTGTATGGTCTAAGAGATCTTGCAGATTAATTTTTGCGCTTATATTTGTCACCGTTATGCTAGATGCAGGCGGATAGCAAGCCTTTTTTGCTTCACTTAGTATTTGATACGAAGGTAAAACAGAACTTAAATTTTTATCAACGAGCCTTTTTCTTAGGTACCCATATTGGGCTTTCGTTAGATCCGTTTCAATACACATGCTCAATGCCTCTTCTTTTGTAAAAGAAAGTGGACTATCTGGACTGATTATGGATTGTAGAATTGCTTTCTTCTCGTCTTTTTCCTTGTTTCTGATAATAGACACAATTGACGCTTCGTCATTTTCACCCATAGATCGTAAACCTTGCACATAAGCTTTACGGACATGTCCCATTCCATACTCCTGGAGCAGTTCCATATTTTTTCGTTTTTTTTGTGTTTTCCGAACACTCGTCGTATGGTTTTGTTGGTCTACCACGATCACCAGAAGTATTCAAGCCAGATATTTCAGAGGTTGAGGTACTGCAAGAATTCAATGGTACTTTAAATTCACCGTTTAACTAATTTGAGTATAGACTCTCGAACCTGTCTGGCTTTCTTTGAGCTTTCGTCCATTTCTGGTTGCAACTTGATGTTAAATTTTTTTGAATACTTTCTATTACAGTGATAACGTCAGTTTCCGACAGTTGAAAGTTGTTCAACAAATATTGTCTAAGGTCTGAAGTACTCTTCCCTCTTATTATTTGATCACAAAGATCGCGTCGAACACAAACGAATTCACTCATGTTTTTTTTCTGTTAATTGTTATCGAAAAGAAGTATCTGAATACTTTGATGAATAGTATGCTGAAAACACGCGTATATAAAGGACCACTATTTTGGTGCTTTGTGCAAAAACCGCAGGGTAATTGATTGTGATAGTTGTCATCGAAATAGTGTAATCAGTAGATACTGGTTGTAATAAATTACCGCAACAGATAAATAGAACTTCCGCAACAATATAGTTTATCATACTTGTGGTTTATTACCGCTATCGAAAGTACCAAGTGAATATTCTTGTAGTCTATTTATTTGTTAATGTATGCTTCTATCATAGAAATGAAAAAAAAAGACAAGTTAGACATCAAATATAATATATCACAGTAAAAAAGAAGAACCGAACATAAGTTTCGAGATTTTTTTTTGCCCCCGATTGACATATTGCCTTGAAATCACCATTCGCGCAAAAAACGCGCAATTTTTTTTTTGATCCTCGTATTACTGAATAAGTAAGGTCTCAAATAGAGTGATTAACTTGACACCGGCAGCTTTCGGCAACATAGAAAAGTCCAATTGAAATAAACAAAATCGAAATTTTCTTTACTTTACTAAAAAAAATAAAAAAAAATATATATTATATCATTATTTTTTTTTACAAAACTGAACGTGGATACAAAGTGTACATTCTGATCTATCTAATGATGTATTACACTAATATGTTTCCATGGAAAACATCCGAATAATTTTGTGTTGAACTTCCTTAACGGTAATTTAATTGGCATGAAAATATGTATGCTCAATGTTTGAGGTTCACTTTATAAACATGAAACTAAATTATTTAATTTTTTTTGGAATTAATTCGAAGGTTGCATCCTTTGAGGGTATAAAACTATAAAAGGATCTATGGATTTACGACTTTTGTCAAAACCATTTATGAGATGGCAAATACTGTTTGGGCCCATAATGCGCCGCCGCGCCGCTATCAACAGTGCTATGGCCACATTGTTAAAGGGATCTGCCGGGAATTTTGGCGGCAAACGAAAACGTTGTAAAGCACTTTTCTATTATATTCACTACATCCCAGCTGTTCTTTTGCATCACAATACATAAAATGCCATCAAAATTATTTAATATAAACACGTTAAAACACTAAGATATTAAATATAATACAAGAGCACCAACTACGTGACGTTTTCAGGTTCCCGCAAACTAGTCTCATAGCCATAAAGGCAAACATGAGGATTAGCTAACAGTGATCTTGTATTTTCTAGGCGAGAATATAGCTGATAATGGTGGACTTAAAGCCTCCTTCCACGCGTACTTACACTATAGGAATGAAGCCAAGGAAATTCGTACTCTGCCAGGGCTGAACTATACAGACAGACAGCTGTTTTTCATCTCTTTTGCGCAGGTAACCTTTTAAATTCCCTACATAAATTCACGCCTGTTTTGTCTATAAAAGTAGACTGTGTACTAAGGAAATCCTAATATTGTGGGGATTTTTACAAAAAAACATTTCAAGATTAAAAACTACAAACAGACTCAGAAAACATTTCGCGGATCAAAAAAATGACCTGCGTGGGAGCGAACTCTCGACACTTAGCAGTCAAACAGTCACCAAATGCAAAATAAACACTTCATCGTCATGGAATGCCTCCTCCATAATGGAAGGGAAATTGACCTACTATACCACGCTGGTCAGACATATTAGTATAGGGTTTTGTTTCAAGTTTTTTTTTCTTGCATTGATGTGATATGCATTTTATATCCCTTAGTTGTCGCTTATAATCACCCACGGGTTAGATAGGGGATAGTAAATTATATTCTTACTTCGTCACCACACGGACAAATAAAAATTTATCAGTACTTTAATAATTGTATTACTACGGTCATCACCCAACAGGTATGGTGTCAATCCATGACAAAGGAATCTACAAAGATGCAAATAGAGAAAGACGACCACACGATCGCCAAATACAGAGTCATAGGCCCATTGACGAATCTACGAGAGTTTTCAGAAGAGTTTCGCTGTAAAGCCGGGTCTAAAATGAATCCCAAACACAAATGTGAGGTTTGGTAAATTAGTTAGACAGCTTTTGCATACAAATAGGAATTAGACATTTTGTTGTCGAATGGAATAGATCAATCTCAATGTACTAAGTGTAGCAGAATAGAAGCTTAAGATATAACTGGATTTTGGAATACATCGTCGGTTAAAAAGGATAGTGACATATCTGAAAATGTTTGAAAATTGATATTATTATTTAAAACGTTTTGTTATAGTGTTGTATTTTAATAAAACCATGATAAATCATCAAAATAAATGTCAAAAACTATGCTGTCAGAAGTGTTAATCAATATTAAGTCGCACAATTTTGTTTGTTGATAAAAATCTTTAACCGATTATCTTACTGGATTTCGAAATACATTATCCGAAAGATTCAAGAGATTTGATTGCAGTAAAACTATTTATTTGGATTTTAGTTTCATTTCCATATCCAATGTAAAAAAAAAGATATTATTACCATAATACAAAAGTCTATATTGGATTTCGAATGGCTATGACCACTTAAATGTTAAAATTACAGTACAATAAGATTTAATTGATTAATTAAATCTAATTTATAAAAGCATATTTAATTAATCAACAAGATTAAGATTTAAACGGCTACGAAATCATTTTTATATTCTATTCCATTCTTCAAACGAATGAATGTTTAGGTTTGCCAATAACCTAAAATTTTTTGATATTTATATTGTATGAGCTTAGCTGTTGTATAATCAATGGGTATATGAGTTATTAGAATATGTAAAGTATGCTGAAAATCGTGCAAAGAACGTAGAAAATATAAATAATATGAAAGAATGTTGCTATTCATGATCGAACAAATTAATTGATATGTCATCCAACTTATTGGACAATTAATAGCCCATATTTACCGGACATTAAGCATCAACTCTCAAATTTTCTATTAAATCTCACAATTTACTAAACATAAATCAATAGCAATGTATTGTTTAATTAAGATATTTTTTAGTTAAAATTATTAATATAGATTTAGGCAGCTTAATACCTAAATCTTAATTTTAATACTATTAATGTCTCATTGCTTTTTTGTCGTCATTATAAAGCTTATTTTATTAGAAATTAAATATTTTTACTATATTGGAAGTTAAGATCGTATAACTGCCCACTCTAATAGTAAGATCTGTTCAATATATATATATATATTTAATTATTGTCTATGTTTTAAAGAAAAGAATTGATTTGATATAGTATTAATTCAATTATACAGAGCATACAAAAAATATTATGGAATCCCATTCAAAAGAACGCGTTTCCAACAGCAACTCTGTGAATGTCAATTGTTTGGTTTTTTTTTGTATTTTTTTTACTGTTTGAGAAACGTTTTCAGACATTTGATTAGGTGTTATTATTATTATACCATTATATATTCAATGTTTTTTTTTCTATATTTGGCTTTTTGTCGTCGACGGCTGGACGTAAGCCGCACAACGTAGGCGGATCGCAGTGATGTTATTTTTACATTACCTAGGATATATTATATGTTCGGCTATATTCAGTGGGCAGTGTTTTTTGGTTATAAATTTAATTTGTTAATCTACCGTATGATAACGTAAAATGTCTAGACATTTATAATGTACTTATTTTAATTAAACTATTTATAGTAATGCTATTTGTTACTCCCAAATGTCGACAAATTTGCTTTTGTAGACCGTTGTAATAAAGATGCTGGTCATTTTTTTTTATTAAAATAACATAATATATTTATATCTTTTTGAAAGTATTTATAAAATGTGTGTTAGTTCTTTTAGGTACAGTCCTTGTCAAAAATATCTGTATTATATATTTTTCTCTCGTACTCAATGTTTGAGACAAACTGTACAAAAAATATTTTTAAGTTTTATATATTCAATCGAATTATAGGTGTTTGCTTTAAAAAAAAGTATGTTAACCATTAGGTTAGGTAGTTGTTCGTGTATAGTTAATTTAGGGGCAGGAGTACAAATAATGTGTGCATTAAATGAAGTATGTAAGCTATATTTGCTTAGCTAAATGAACAAAAAAATATTTAATAAACCTAGATATACATTAACGACATTAGTATGAATTTCTAACTATTATAACTATTATGTATATACTATTCAATAAATTCCAATCTCAATCTGCTTTACTGTCTTCTTCGTGTCTATAAAATGTGTATTCTCTATGGTAGTATTTTCTGGTAAGCTAAAGAAAGTTATACAAAATATTGCAATCAAAATAAATTTTAAATAGTATAGTTGTTTCAATCGTTGTATTATCATTTTGTTTGATACCTAAATAAGAATTTTTAATGTAATAAAAATCGTCCAACTGATTTGGAAAATTAATTTACACGAATCTAAAATATAATAAGTTAAAATTAAAATCAGTTAAGATTTTTGTAATTATTTACCTATTATGTAAATTTATATTTTATATGTCATTTGTGTGATTAAAAAATATACTATTTAAAGATTATTGTTGATAAAATTTGACAATAAACTTGTTGTCTCTGGATACTGTATATTATAGTCTATAAAATATAGCTTGATCTCTGTGACAGTTCTCACTAGTGCCGCACGCTTACGATGCAGTCCATATTTTGGTCGATATAATTCTTTACTTTTTAAAGTTATTTGCTACTGCAATTGAAAAACAATGTATGAAAATCTTATTGAATTTCAATAAAATGAATGGGTGAATTGATTATAAATTAAAAATAATCTATGAAAATCTTATTGAATTTAAATTAATGGATTTTATTTAATTTAAACTAAAGCTGTTAATTAATTCTTTTTATTATTCGAAAGGAATACATCCAAGTTCGTCGTCACTATTATCATCATCGCTGGAGCATTCCTGTAGGTTGTTGATGAGTTCTTGGTCACAGATTATTTCATGAATATTCATGTTTATTTTATAAAAGAAAAATGATATTTTTAATATAAAAGAAATGGTCTTATTAATATTATAACTGATGTCTGAATGTTAAATTAACACAATTTACTTATTTTATAGCGTAACCATATGGTTTACATAGATAATGTATTGGTTTTACTTGTTTTATAAATAATTAATAAGAATGTTATCGATTTACGTTTATCGATTGCCCCATCTTTATCTTATTATCAGTTCAGTATGACTTTGTACTTAGGTAAGCATCATATTTTTATAAAATGGTTACTAAGTATTTTAAAACATTTTAGGCACAAATTTTGATGTAAATATTTATATTTTTATATTCATAATTCAGTTGAGATATAAGTGGCATGTAAAGAATGAAAATACAGGCGATACAAAATAAAATTGTAAACATGACGCGTAATCAAAATTACTTCATAGGTTTTGTAGCTAACTGTCACAGAGATCAAGCTATATTTTAAGGACTATAATGAATAAACTTCGTGAACATTTTTATATTTATAATATTATATATATATATATATATATACATATATATATATATATATATATATATATATATATATATATATATATACATATATATATATATATATATATATATATATATGATATTTAAACATTACTCTGTAAGATACCATTCGAATATTAAAGCTTTATAACATTATAGATAAATTCACGAAGTCCAGACAAGGAGTCCGAACGTAATGTTGATGGAATGGTCTCAGTTTAGGGGACAGAATATTTGCTGGTAGAGCGCGCCACTTTTCAAGAAATACTCGTTTTAATCCTTAAACGGGAAGTTTTGTTGCTATAGACTAGAATGTTTTGTTGCTATTGACAGCTCTGGAATGTTTTATTGCTATTGACAGCTCTGGAATTTTATATTTAAATTAATTAAATTCAACATTCGCAAGCCAACGCGTGTTTACGTGTAATAATAATAATAGCACCGGTACGTCCTAAACTCTAGCGCAGCCAGTGGCAGAAAAGAGAACTAAGATCTGGGTTCATTATTATGTCTATGAATACTATGGAAAAGCCTATACCGTTCGGACTCCTTGTATCGATACTTCCTGCTTTATAACAATATAGATAAATTAATAAGATAAAATGCATCCACAAGCGCAAGAACAGTCTATTGAAATTATGTTGATATTTTAATTGCATAATAACATTTATATAGCGTACCTATAAGATATTTAAAAATATTGTTGTTATGGGAACTAACAATATTTGTTGTGATTATAGTAAAGCTTTTTTTTTAATAACCATTAAATGTATATTTCTATTAAATCAGTTAAGATCGTATGATCACTCACTATAATAGTAAGTACTGATTTATCGCAAATAGTTCCTATTAAATACCTAAAGATAATGTATTTTTTTTTATTAAGGTTATGGAACACAGCAAAAAATCGAGTTCCTATTCACAATGATACCTTTGCAATTAAAGCGCCGCTGTGAATGGGGCTCCTATAAACTTCTCTTAGTGTTGAGTTTTCATCGAAAGTTGTACATTGTATACAGCTTACTATTTAAGCAATTCATCGTGGTGCACTCGTGAGATTTTATAAAACCTTAAAAAAGAAGATCAAAGTATCATCAATATAGTTGTTTGAATGTTTTTTATTTAAAATATAAACTTTTAATTATATAGTTATCGATCTATGCTGCTAAAACTTTACTTAACATATTCACTATAGATTGTTCCTTCGCTCGCGGTTATAATTGTATTAATACAGTAAAATCTAAATAATTTAAAAATAATAATCTATGGTTTATCTTAAAACCTTAGCCATACCATATCATTAGTATTGCGTAGATAAAGACCAATAATTCTATAGATGTTTTATAAATTACCAACGCATTGCAAATTTAAAAAAAAAAACATTTGAATTTTTTATAGAAATGTTTATTTTTTATTAACATAGATATATAAATTAATTACGTTATGCCTGGCACGTCAAGTTAGCTACAAAAGGAATACGGTAAATGCCAACTCGTTTAATTGTAAATTTAATGTAGGTGCTTAGAATAAAAACACGTGTTATTATTCTAAGTGTAGGTACTTAAAAAAAGAACAGAAGATAAAGATACATGAGACTCCTTCTAAGGAGCCACAATTCATTTTCTTTAATTTAATATATCCAAAGAGTGTGTATAACTTAAAAGTGCTATTAAAAAGTTGCTGTGTTGAAACCCGAGCTGAAAGAATTTGTTAACCGATGCATGAGGTGGAAAGCTGTTGAGCTGCCTACTTTATTCAAAGCCAAATGATATATTTAGGTATCTGAGATATTAATTGCTTTCTCGCTGAAATAAAGTATATTTTTCCTATTTTTTTTAAATCATCAAGTAATTGGAATAAGAGCAGGGGAATCCTGCTCTTATTCCAATTACTTGGGGTCGACACAGTATGTACTCTGCTTCCATCGTACATATTGCAAAAAGTTATAGTTTTATGACCGGCCGTCTGCCTGACGTAAACTATTTTTTTTTTAAATATGATGGTGTGGGGGATTTAAATAAGAAGTATTGAATATATATATGTATGATTATATACCTTTATAAAGTGAATTATTTCCTTATCAATTCCACCACATGCGGCTGCAAACAGCTCATTAAATTCATTTATTAATCACTTCATCATATTTAACTTTAATCAGTATTATATACTAGTCACAAAAATTAAAGGATATAAAAAAAATTTCAAATTTTTGGGTGATTTTCAACGAGCTGTAACTCCGAGGAAAATAGTTGTACAGAAAAAATAAAAAAGTAAATTGTAGCTCTAAGTGTCTAGTTTTCAGATATGACTATAAATTTTTTTTATCATGTCCAGGTCTGGAGAAATTCTAAGAAAACAACCAAAAAAAAATTTTTCAAATTTTTTTTTCGTCTAAAAAAAGGTCCACGGGCTTCAAAAAAAATCTTTTGAGTGTTTCGTTCAAAAGCTCTTTTAGAGAATTTAATACTCTTTAATTTGACGTATTCAAAAAGCCTGTACAATGATTTGTCGCAGAGTTATCGTCCATCAAAGCAAAAAAGATCTTTTTAACTTTGATAATCAATAACTCCGGAAATAACGATTGTATAGAAAATTGAAGGAAGGTTTTGAAAACTGCACAATATTCTCTATAAGAAAATGTAAACATCTTTTAGAAAAAAAAATTTTTGAATTGAAAACTCGGACTGAAAAAAACACAAAAATTCGCATAATTAAGGATATTTGGATAACTTGGTATAACTTTGGATAAAATGGATGAACGAAAGATATCGTCGGTAATTTTTTAACCTCAAAGTGTCCCCTAAAATCCCTCAAAAATTCAAAGCGCTGCGATTTTTTTTTCATTGTGCCCCGAAGCTTCAAATTCTTTGTTTTTGCAAAAATCACCATTATGAGCAATTTTGTGATTTTTATTAATTTTTTCAATGTAAAAATTTTTTTCTCTCTAAAATCTTTATGTTTTTGATCAAAAAGATTAACTGTTTAAGAAGTTTGAAAAAAAAAAGATCAGTCATTATTTCAAGAGATATTGATTATCAAAGTTAAAAAGATCTTTTTTGCTTTGATTGACGATAACTCCGCGACAAATCGTTGTACAGGCTTTTTGAATACGTCAAATTAAAGAGTATTAAATTCTCTAAAAGAGTTTTTGAACGAAACAATCAAAACAATTTTTTTGAAGCCCGTGGACCTTTTTTTAGACGAGAATAAATTTGAAAAATTTTTTTTTGGTAGTTTTCTTAGCATTTCTCCAGACCTGGACATGACAAAATTTTTTTATAGTCATATCTGAAAACTAGACACTTGGAGCTACAATTTACTTTTTTTATTTTTTCTGTACGACCATTTTCTTCGGAGTTACAGCTCGTTAAAAATAACCCAAAAATTTGGAATTTTTTTTATATCCCTTAATTTTTGTGACTAGTGTATATCAGTCCAAATACATTAAATATAATGCAGGAAAATATTTATATGTTGCCAAAGTATTTATGGAAAATGTAGTGTTATATAGTTTAATTTTTAATTCATCATAAATCTATTTTGTAAATGTTTTTTTTTGTGTTAATGACTGATTTGTATATTAAACATATTTGTCAAAAATCCTTGAAAATAAAATAGTGTTTTCAATCTTTCCAAATTAATCTTTCATTTTTATTCCTACCTTTCTTAAATTACTTACATAAAGATTACCCATATCATCAGGGGTGGCTTTATCTATAGTGCAGAGGGTGCGGTGCACCTGGGCGCCGGGTATGTGGGGGCGCCGGGTATGTGGGGGCGCCGGGTATGTGGGGACGCCGGGTATGTGGGGGTGCCGGGTGTGTGGGGGCGCCGAGAGCTGCTCGGGAAACATAGAGCCTCCACCGTAATGCTCCGCACGAGGAGGGAGCACCTTACGCAGCGAGTGCCTAACCATTTATAACCGTAGTGGGTGCATTATTTGACAAGTTTGGGTAGGTTGCTTTTTCGGCATGTTCACTGTAACTTCATAATTTTACGTTAGCGTTTACTTTATTTCGTGTCACAACAACAAGACTAATCATGCGACAATGCATTCCAGCGAGGTTTGGAGTTTAGTCGAACGTCTTGTTAGTATCAACCTATTCCATTTTGTTCACGCATTCTGATACAAAAGGGCGCCAGGTTATTGAATGCACCTGGGCGCTAGATACATGTGCTAGAGCCGCTTTTGCATATCATCTATGTATTCTTACACTTGTCTAGTTAGTACACATATCAAGTTATGAGTAATTTCATAAGTTTTCAAGTTATTTAGATAATTATTTACTAGGTAGTTTAATATGCGTAGTTTGATATGCGTACCGCAATGCGGTTTAGGGCGTCCCCCGGAGGCAACGCGTAGCGACCCCCAAAAGAAAGAGAGAGCGATCGAGCCAGCATGGGGGTAGGAGTGCTGTTGTCCCCTCGCTTGGCCTCAGGTGTGAAGGATTACGGAATGTATGATCCCAGACTTCTTTGGGTCCGTATAAAACTAGGTGTCACCAAGGTATTCATGGTTGTAGCTTATGCTCCCGTAGGATCCTCGGTGGCATCAGACCTAGAGAAGTTTTGGGATAATGTTAGGGAAGTTCTGGATATGGCAGAAACCAGTGAACGCGTGATTGTATGCGGAGATTTGAACGGATGGGTGGGGACCAAGCGTCCCGACTATGAGGACGTACTTGGTCCATTTGGTGATAAGAGAGTGAACGATGCAGGTAGGCTCATAGCGGATGTATGCATGGAGAGAAACCTTATTGTGTCAAACACATTTTTCCAACATAAGGACATCCATATGTATACATGGACAAGGAATGAACAGAAAAGTATAATAGATTTAATTTTGGTAGACGGTCGCCTCCGAAGCAAAATATTGGACGCAAGAGCCTACAGGGGCCCCACAGTCGATACGGACCACTATCTCGTTATTGCGAGATTTAGTGGTCTGTTCAGAAAGTGGAGGCTCTGGCGAGAGCGTGTCCACTTCGGAGGGCTTGAAAGAATAAAGGTTGAAAGGTTGCAAGAAGAGTGTGTAAGAGAAAAGTATGCAGAGGGTGTCCGAGAACGGCTGACGATGGCAAGCCAGCCGCAATCGGACATTGAAGAATGCTGGAGAGTATTGAAAGAGAGTATGGTAGATACAGCGAAAGAAGTATGTGGAAGTTCAAAGAAGCATAGAAAAACAAATGGTGATGCATGGTGGGATGCGGAAGTGGCAGCTTCCGTAGAGCAAAAGAAGAAAGCGTGGCTGGACTATGTCTCTTCTTTGAATCTAAATGAAAGTATGACTGAACAGAAGAAAGAAATATATCGGCAATGTAAGAATGACACCAAGGCCTTAGTGAAAGAGAAACGTGATAGAGCAAGTATGAGTGCAGAAGATAGGCTGACTAAAAACTTCGAGGGTAACACCAAACTCTTTTGGAGGGAGGTGAAGAAGTCTCGGGGTGGTTGGTTAGCCTTCAGAATGAATAAAATAAGGTCTAAAGGTGGAGACATTTTTACACAAACACAAGACGTGTTAAGCCGATGGAGTGAATACTTTGGCGATATGTATGCGGATGCTACGGTTGGCGCCGGTGTTGCATGTGGTTTAGTAGATCAACATTCGACAACGGTGTCCTCCGATGGCATCAGTATGGATGAAGTTGAATGGGCGATAAGAAGTTTGAAAAATGGTAAGGCTGCGGGCATTGATATGGTGTCTGCCGAGATGATCAAGCTTGGTGGCTCCTGTGTCTGGGAGGCGTTCCTGTTGCTCCTCAATTTATGTTGGAGCTCGGGAATGGTTCCCGGGGACTGGAATAGCGCAGTCATCATGCCTTTGTTTAAAAACAAGGTTTCACGTTATGACTGCGCAAATTACAGAGCCATAAGCTTGACCAGTTTGGCAGCAAAAGTGTATGGTAAAATTATTGAAAGGAGAATGAGGATGGTGTCCGATGGTTTACTGTGTGAGACACAAGGAGGTTTCAGGAGTGGAAGGGGATGCATGGATCAAGTGTTCTCTCTGCGCAACATTGTGGAGAAGCATCTGGCTCTAAGTCAGAGGGTTTTTTGCAGTTTTGTGGATCTGGAGAGAGCATTTGACACGGTTGTACGAAGGGAACTTTGGGACATTTTACCGGAGTATGGTATTAACGGTAAACTGCTACAGGCTGTGCAGTCCAGTTACATGGGCTGTAGAGCCTGTGTGCGGCTGGATGATGGAATGTCGCCGTGGTTTGACGTCAATATCGGCGTTAAGCAGGGGTGCGTTCTTTCAGCCAGGCTGTTTATCATATATCTGGATAAATGTCTCCAAAGGTTGAACGATATGAATGTGGGAGTCCAGATGGGCGACTCAGTGGTCACTGCTCTGCTTTATGCAGATGATGCAGTCCTGCTGGCACAGTCAGCGACTGACCTGCAGACCCTAGTGGAAACAATGACAGAAGATTGTAAGAAAAGGGGTCTACGCGTGAATGTGAGCAAAACCAAAATAATGGTCTTTGAAAGAGATGAAGCCAGAACAGATGTAAGAGTAACAATAGGTAATGATGTACTAGAACAAGTGGATAAATTTGTATATCTTGGATGTGGATTTAGCAGAGATGGAAGTTAGACCACTGATATAGAGCGAAGAGTGAATGCGGGAAATAGAGTGAACGGAGCGTTGGGACAACTTCTCGGTAGCCACCACCTCAGCCAGAAGGCACGTGTAGCAATACATAACGCAGTGCTTGTCCCAACATTACTGTATGGAAGCGAGAGTTGGGTATGCAGAAAAGAGTATGAAAGTAAAATTAATGAGGTCGAAATGCGATCTTTACGGAAAATCTGTGGAGTTAGGCTGACCGACCGCATTCGTAACGACGACGTAAGAGAGCGAGTAGGTATGAAAGAGAGTATTGGTGTAAAGATGCGAAAGGGAATGCTCTGATGGTTCGGACATGTGGAAAGAATGCCGAACGAACGTCTGGTTAAGAAGATATACAATGCGAAAGTGGAAGGATGTAGGTACCGAGGGAGACCGAGACTAACCTACCTAGACCAGATCGGTCATGTACTGAAGGAAGGTGGAGTCAAGAGTCTCCGAAACCGGCGAGCGTGTATGAAGAGAATTATGAATGTTGAGGAAGCGAGTGAAGTATGCAAAGATAGAGTTCTCTGGCACTCTGTTCTCTCTGCCTACCCTGCAAGAGATATGGCGTGAGGATATGTATGTATGTATGTGTAGTTTAATATGCAGGTGTATTTGGGCATGCATTTTTGCATCAGTTAGTAGTCAATAATAAGTAGGTAACTTATTTAAAGAATATAGATAATTAAAATGTCAAACAGCTTTTAATATTAGCTATGTTAATAGCAATAAATATTATAATATCAGCATATTTTTTTTGCCGTGGACTATGCTGTGGTTACGCCCCGCCAAATCGGTCCGGGGCGACGGAAGAGTCGGCGCGTGACCCTATAGACCCACCATGCAAAGCCAATGACCATGGTACCCGATCTTTGTTGTCGGTGGCCTTATGGGTTCCTCACGCGGTGTGCAATTGTGCATGCCAATTTCTTTAACATAATATATAAATTAATTTTTGTAGGCACATCTTCTCTTTTTGTATTGGCAATCAGCTACTTATACGAGTCCCTGTTGCCAGTGTCGAGTTAATTTTTTTCACGTGTTTAGTCTCTTCATGTTAGGTATTGTCCATCAGTAAATCGAATGGTCACCTTCAACAATGCTATGGCCACACTGTGAATGGTATCTTCTGGGAATTTTAGTAGAAAATGAAAACATCGTATAGCACTTTTATATCATATTATCTATATTCCAGCAGTTCCTCCGTATCACATTACTTCATAGGCCGTGAAGCTTATTTAAAATTAACATTAAAAAGCAAAAAAAAAATCAATAGGTATAGGTAAGTACTATAAGAAAGACCATCACATGACCACCACTTTCATATTGGCTCCAAAAGGCGGGAATAATATAGAAGTGTTGTGTGGTGGTTGTTATAGGCACTTATCTATCTACTATTGGATGCCATTTCTTTAGTTTTATTTTTAAAAAACTGTCTGTTGATTTTGAAAAAACATTCGTTTTGTCCGCAAGAATTTGTAACTCAAATGGTAAATTTTTTTTTGGCGGTTTAGCTGTTAACCATAGAGGGCTTTGTCTGTGTTTTTTCCAAAAAGATTATATTAAAGTATTTTGTTAGTATTTATGTAATGCACTGCAGAAGATGTGCTAAGGTAATTACAATTTAAAATGACTTTACCTTTGCCTTCCTATTCTGAAAAATCTAAGAGGAAGCTTTGACTGAGTAACCAATGCTCATTTGAACTAGGTTTGCAATAAGAAAAAAATAAATATTATACTAAATTTTATGAACAAAGTTTTATATAATTGGCTTGTATCCTTTCGCTGCGCATCTCCTTTGCCAATCAAACAACGAATAAAAATACACAATATGTCACTATTTGACTTGTTACGTCGTGGACGTGGTTCAGAAATTAAAATGGCGGCTTGAATCGCTGAGAATTACCGCATTACTGCGCTTATTGAAAAAGAGGAATTGTAATTTTCGATTTCCGATCAGCTTTTTGTGTTTAGGCCGCCAATGTGACAATGTCAAATTAAATCAAAATAAATAGTTGTAGTTTTTCGGTAAGTGTATTTAATGCTATTTGCCTTCAAATCTCATTTCATTACATTGCAAGTATTATAACAAATACTTAGAGATAGTCAGTTTTTGAAAGGTTTTATTAAGAAATTTTGTAATCTATTAGTCGGCTTGTCGTAATTCAAAATTGTAAATATAAATTTCGCTAAACTTATTTTAACATTTTTGAAGAGAATTTTAAAATACCCAACATAGTCGCAGTGGCAATAAGTAAGTTATTAATATTCTTCCTTTTTAACTATGTGTAAACATTATCCGTCAGCGATAGTGTGCGAAATGCCATTACCTGAATAATATAATTCATAGCTATAAGCTGCTAACTTAAGTTTCAATTGTGAACTAAAATTTAAAATATTATAGGTTTATTATGTGCACGAATCCTATACAAAAAAAAATAGATTGATTTCCTTCCCACTGTGGACAAGGTCCGTATCATTTGGCTGAAAAAGAAAAGGTAGTAGAGAAATCTGTAGGTTTCAATGTAAAAGGTCTTGCTATTTGTTTTATTAAGCCTTTGGGTGCTGGCTATCAAAAATGTCTATGACTCTATCTACATAAGAAGTCATTTTAGTACTCATAAATATAGAAATTCTATTGCTGCAGCTATTTTTATTTCTTATCAAGGCAAATGAACAAGCAGCACACCTGATGGTAAGTGTTACTGCTGCTTATGGACCTTAACAAGACAAGGTATCCACTGCCTACTAACCAAAATCCACATAGAATATTGGGCATCCGGCTCTCTCACTCTTGAAATGGAGAACAACAGTACATTGCCACTCTTAAACTCTTAATTTTCTGCTAGAGTGTGGTGTACCTATGATGGCACCTTTTTTTGCTTTTCTTGCGGTGGACTATGGAGGTGGTTGCACCCTGCCAAATCGGTCCGGAGCGAAGGAAGAGGCAGCGCGCAACCCCATAGACCCACCCTGCAAGCACCTCTCTTCGCCTTGCAAGCAGGCCACCGGACCTGATCTTTGTCTTTAGTGGCCTATGATGGATCTGCCTATGGCTGTAGGCAAAAACTGTCAACATTGTGGCCCTTCTACACCTCTAAAAATATCAGATATGAAATTCCTGAGCAGTTTCAAATGTTGTAATCTAAGTATATCCTTATGTAATGACTGTACTAACTGTAACAACTTTATGGCAAATGATATTCTATCAAATAGACTACATTCCAATTAAAATACTACTAAAAATAAATTTTAATAATTTAGCCGAACGAACGTCTGGTTAAGAAGATATACAATGCGAAAGTGGAAGGATGTAGGTACCGGGGGAGACCGAGACTAACTTACCTAGACCAGATTGGTCATGTACTGAAGGAAGGTGGAGTCAAGAGTCTCTGAAACCGGCGAGCGTGTATGAAGAGAATTATGAATGTTGAGGAAGCGAGCGAAGTATGCAAAGATAGAGTTCTCTGGCACTCTGTTCACTCTGCCTACCCTGCAAGGGATACGGCGTGATGATATGTATGTATGTGTTAATAGTTTAGATAATTATAATAAAAGGGAATTATTACAGAAAATGGAGCAAGCTGTTGTTGTGAAGACTGAAATGCAAACTAATGGGGAGATATTGCTATTCTATGTTGATGGTATGTCTATATATTATGTAAATTAATCTTGTTTATGGTCAAATTTAGGTAACACCTAAGACTGTTAGGTAACAACTAAATCACTTAAGCATTATTGTTACATCTTAGGTGACATATAACATCAATCAATGTTTGATGTCATGTAGATTGCCTTAGGTGTTACCTATTATGTAGATGCTGTTTGAGTACAATATTGTTTTAAATATTGAAGCATTTAAAAGTAATGTTGATGTGCAGTAAATATTATCTATGAGTTAAACAGTTAAGAATTTAATATCAGCATCTCTAATTTGGCTGCACAGATAGTGTAGTAGTTAAATTGGCTACCTCCTATGTTTAGTTTTGTGGGTTTGATTCTCACATGCAAGAGTTCTTTGTGCGAATCACAAGTGATTCGCAAAAAGAACAAAAGTTATTTAATATCTGTATTTGCAATACAATTATTTCTTCCTAATAGAGAAGAAGACTAAGAATACATTTTTGTATTGTGGGGGGTCTGCCAGAGGTTTATCATAGGAAGTTTCCTACGACAAACCTCTAAGACAAAGAGAGGAAGATCTGCCGTTGGTCGAAAACGGCGTACAGTTGGGTCCCAAGGAATCGGTCCAGCTGCTAGCGAGGACGTTTTACCCCAGCGATAGGGAGGAGGAGGACGATCACGACCACAGTCGGATCAGGAAAATGGCGGACAGTATGAAGACCCCGGCAAAAGGTACACGCGAACCGGACTTCACTGAAGCCGAACTGAAATCGGTTGTGGCCGACTTCAACCCGAAGAAAGCTCCCGGGGGAGATGGCCTAACAGCCGACATATGTGAACAGGTCATCCTGCATGATATCAAAACGTTCCTCGCATTAGCAAATAAATGCTGGCAACTTGAATACTTCCCTAAGAACTGGAAGGAAGCCGTCGTAGTCGTGCTGCGCAAACCGGGAAAGGACACCTATACGCACCCCAAGTCCTACAGGCCCATCGGACTACTACCCATAATGGGGAAAGTGTTCGAAAAAATGCTTGTAAGGAGGCTGACACATCACCTTGTGCCCAGAATCAGCCCCCGTCAGTTTGGCTTTACGCCCCAACGCTCCACTGAGGACGCCCTCTACTGTCTGGTGACCCATTTGAGAAGCGAACTTCGTAAGAAGAAGCTGATCACAATGGTGTCGCTAGATATCGAGGGCGCCTTCGATAGCGCTTGGTGGCCAGCAATCAAGGTCAGACTGAAGGAGGAGCAGTGCCCAGGTAGACTCCAAGGGACGATGACCAGCTATCTGAACGACCGAACAGTCAGAGTAAGATATGCTGGTCACGAACACGTCCAGAGCACCAGCATGGGGTGCGTACAGGGGTCTATAGGAGGCCCGATCCTATGGAATCTCCTTCTGGATCCTTTGCTTAAGGACCTCGCAGAGGGGGAGGACCATTGTCAGGCTTTTGCCGATGACATTGTCCTCGTCTTCTCTGGGGATACGGCGGAGGAGATAGAACGACGGGGCAATTCGACCCTCGAGCGTGTTCGGCGGTGGGGTGTCGCCAACAGACTGAGGTTCGCACCACATAAAACAGTGGCTATGGTGCTGACCAACAAGCTGAAATACGACACCCCACGGCTGACCATGGGCGGGGTGGGAATATCCCTGTCGAAGGAGATAAAAACTCTGGGGCTGACGATAGACAGCAGACTGACGTTCCGCGCCCATGTCGCAAATGTTTGCGGAAAGGCGCTGAGCGTCTATAAGCAGATGTCGAGAGCCGCCAGGGTGAGTTGGGGTCTCCACCCGGAGATCGTACGCACGATCTATAACGCGGTTGCGGAGCCCATCATCACGTACGCCGCAAGCGCCTGGGCCCCAGCTACGGATAAAAAATGCGTTCAAAAGCATATAAGTACGGTACAGAGGCTTTTTGCGCAGAGGATGATTAAAGCCTATCGCACGGTGTCTCTTAATTCGGCACTGGTACTGGCGGGAGTGCTCCCTCTTGACATTCGTATCAGAGAAAATGCTTCCCTATACGCGGTCAGGAGGGGCTTGCGACCGCCTATACCTGACAGAGAGGTCGAGATGCCATTGCCATACATCGAAAAACCCCACCCAGCGCAGCATATTAGCCAGGGATTCCTATTGATTAATGAACCTCATGAGATCGAGAATTCGGTAAGCAGTGCAGTACAGATATACACGGATGGCAGTAAGATCGACGGCAAAGTCGGAGCGGCGATTTCTGTATGGAAAGATGCCACCGAAATAAAGTGTATAAAGATGAACTTGCCATCATACTGCACTGTTTACCAGGCAGAATTGCTGGCAGTATGCGAAGCCGTTAGGGTGGCCACACAGGCATATCACGAGCCCTGCGCAGTGCTCAGTGACTCCAGAGCAGCCCTACAGACGGTGGTCAATAATGACTCAACACACCGCCTTGCTGTCAAGACGAGGACATATATGATGGAAGCCCAAAAACACCATAGGGCAATCGAGCTGCTCTGGATAAAGGCCCATATCGGAATAGCTGGAAACGAGCGCGCCGACCAACTGGCAAAGGACGCCGCACTTCGCTTAAAAAAGAAGCCCATCTATGATCAGTGTCCCGTTTCCTACGCTAAACGAGAAATCAGGAAAAGAGCGCAACATGAGTGGAACGAAAGATACCTGACAGGCACGACGGCGGGAGTCACGAAACTGTTCCTGCCTAACGCTGTTGACGCCTATAAAATTGTGAAAAGTCTGGACATCAACTCGACCATCACACAGGTACTCACAGGACACGGTGGTTACTCCGCATACTTACACAAGTATAAATGCAAAGACAGTCCATCCTGTGCCTGTGAACCGGAGGTAGAGGAAACGGTGTTGCACCTTCTATTTGACTGCCCTATACACAGCATTAGAAGGTGCAACGTCGAAAATCTACTCGACACTAAAATCACGCCACTCACCATATCAAAAATAATGACTGAAAAATCAAATCGAACAATACTTTTAGAATTTTGCGCCTCAATAACCAAATACTCACTTCACAGAAATAAAACATAACATAATACATGGAATCCCAATGCAATACAGAATTAATGAACACTATAATATTAGAATAGGATTAGAAATTTAGAATAAGACAATATTGTTATTAATATGATAAATTAAAATTAAGATGTAACAATAAAATAGCCATGATAATAATAAGGATAAGCAGCCCCGAATAGGGCTCTGAATAAATCATTGTCCTGTTTAGATAAATAAGAAAAGATTAGGCAATCTCTAATCCTGTTAGAGGTCTTGCGGTATCAGGTCAAAACCCGGTACAAAAAAAAAAAAAAAAAAAAAAAAAAAAAAAAAAAAACCTCTAAGACAAAGGCTAATAGTTACTAGCCTATTCTCCCTTCTGTTGATCTTACATAAAGTGTTACAAGTGTTATTCCTCTTGGTCTCATGCAAAGTTTATATATTACAATTATTATTCATTTTACAGAGAATGGAGGGAATGAAGAAGGTGTACTCACCACTGTCCAGAACATTGAAAATCAAGCAATAGAACTTCAGCAGGATAGTTCATTTATCCTATCAGAGGAAGCTTCAGCTGTGTTGGGTGGTGAAATTAGTATACCACAAAGTAACCTTCTTAATGAGAACTGGACTGAAGATGACATTAAGCGACTACTCATGTTTTATGATGATAATAAACAGATATTCATATCAGGTACAACACAGAAGAAACATCTATGGACAGTTGCCTGCAAAACTATGTTAATTGGAAAACATCCTAATTCATGTGAAACGCAGCTTAATATGCTTCGAAAAAGATATCTCGATTATATGGAGAGCCACATTCAGAAAGGTGTCTACGTAGATTGGCCATATTTTGAAATCTGTCACCAAGTATTTCATGATGAAACTGATAAGACTACTATGGTATATCAAGTTCCTATTGAACCACAAGTTGCTAATGTTGCTCCTGCTACCAAACCATATAATGAAAATGTTATGGTTGTTAAAAAAGTGAATAGTCGTTCTTCAGGCGATGAAAAAGTTGAGTTGATGTTAAATTTATATTTAAAATACAAGAAGAATTTCCAGCAAGAATATAGAAGAAAAGGGCTTTGGGAGGCCATCGCTATGGAGTTGGGTGAAGATGATGGAGAATATTGGCAAAAACGATTCTTAAATTATAAGCAACACTATTTACGATTACTTGATAAAAGGCAAATCAATGGTCCAGAAACTATTAATTGGCCTTATATGGAATTATTTGATAAAATATTTGAAGGTGATGAAGATTTCAATAGAAAGTATATTAATCAAGAATATAGGGAGATTGTAAAAGAAGTTATTGAACCAGAACAGCCTAGGCTGGAGTGGGACACGACCGAAACAACAGTTCTTGTCAAATATTACTATGATTGCTTTGATGAATTTGAAGATAGGACAATACCAAATAGTTTTCTATGGAATGAAATCGGACGTTTGCTTGATAAAACACCGGATGCATGCAAGCAAAAATACGAAGAAATGAAATCTGAACATTTGGATAAATATATAGAAGGCGGATATGACTTACGAAGTCGCAAACCTATTGCAATATTATATGATAATATAATATCAAAGGAAATTGAATTACAGATATTAAAGATTAGAGATAAACCTGAGCAATTGACAGTGTGGAAAACTGAAGAAATAGATGAATTAGTGCAATTCTTTTATGAGAATATAGAGATGTATAAGGATGCTATCTGTCATTATGTTTGTTGGGCTGCAATTGTGAAAAAGTTGAAACGGGATTTGCAGAGTTGTAAAGGACAGTGGGAGGATCTCATAGCACTTTATAAGACAATATTAAATGATAAGAAAGAGAATTCGGATATGCAAATAGATTGGAGATATATTGAACTGTTTGATAGAATATTTGATTATGGGATGGATAATAATTTACTAATTGGCTATGATAAATTAAAATCACCCCAGCATTCAGGGAAAGTTGGTGGTAAGTAGTTAAAAAAATATTGTTGGTGTTAGATCAGTAAATTTGGTTTAAATTGGTATTTTTTGCTTAGAAACTTTTTATTTGCCAATTACAGTTTATATAATTAAAAACTTTTTTATGACTGAATGATATGAATTTAACTTTTTTATGACTGTAACTAAATAATCCTTTATTGTTGTGAGGGATTTTACAAACAACTAATGGGCAGAAATTTTACTCAGACTACTGTCTGGTGTGAGAATCGAAGCCGCGGCACCTGATCCGCCGACATTTTAACCACTACGATATTGGTACAGTTATCTATATAAAATTGAGAGCTGATAATAAGTAGTTAACTCAACCAACCAAAATAAATTTTACTTTTATTCTACCCTCTGGAGTTGCAGGAAAATATTAACATGCAATTAACAATCCGTGTGGTGACGAAGTAAGAATACAATTCACCACTCCATATCTTACCCGTGGGTGATTCTACGAGACGACTAAGGGATATAAAACACATATAACATTTATGCGAGAGAAGGAAAACTCGAAACAAAACCCTATACCCACACGTCTGACCAGCGTGGTATAGTAGGTTAATTTCCCTCCCATTACGGAGGAGGTCCGAGCTAGACATGCGCGAAACAGTACATCGCGAAGTGATGTGATATGGCATTACATTTCGTGCCGAGTAATATTACATTTTACCATCACTCCAAACATCACACATGACATTTCATGTCATGTGTGATGCGTACTGCAATAGCGCTCTATATGTAAGGCGGGCGGCGTCAAGAAATATAAGCCTTAACGTTCTGAAAATAAAGCTCAAAATAAATATTGAATTGCCAGACACCGAACATTGCAGAAATGCAGAATAGTACACGGGTGTTCGCGTCATGTTTAATGTGATGTGATATTTAGTCGCGTAATGTGTGATGGGACAGTATACGGTCGGGTAATATTACGTGTGATACATCACTCGCATTACTTACACATGTCTAGTCCGAGCCCACAACGGTGGGACATTTATGGGCTGTGATGATGATGAATTAAAGATATCTCATATTAAGCTTTTGTTTGACGAATACCCTATGTAATATGTATGGAATACTAAATTATATGTTGCAAGCCTGTTATGGGTATTATGAATGTTGACTTAAGAATGGAATTGATAACATTCCACTAAGAGACGAAAATTTGAAATTGAGCTATGTTCTTTTTTGCTTTAATGGTGTCTGAATAAGAATATAATGGCGACGACCCATTCCTTGCATGGGCAAGAAATGAGTCGTCGCCATCGGTTATTATTAAAATCGATTAAGGAATGTAAGCTGATATAGCAGTATTAGAAGGAAATCTTGAAATCAAACCTATGCTAGTCTGACCATAGGGATCTGGTAGGTTAATTAGCCTTTAAAAAATTAAGTCTTAATAAAAGTCACACAATATTATGTATATATCTGACTTGAGTTTGTTATATGATGGACTTGTTATCTTTCTTGCATGAGAGTTAAACAAGCCTTTCTACGAGAAGTTGCTATTTAAAATTCTGTACAGTTATTTTTTCAAGTGTTGTCAAAGTTAATTTTATATATATTTTATTGCAGTAAAAAGAGTTAAAGTTAAAAATGAAGATTTGACTGAAGACTTCTCCGAGGATGATGAATCGTTTGATGAGAGAGGTTTTACCAAACGCACTAAGCGTCGTACTGGTGAATCTAAAGCTTTTAAAATCCTTGAATATTATCAAAAGAACAAAGATAAATTCTCAACAACAAACAGAAATAAACATTCGTTATGGGAAATATTGGCTAAACAAATTGGAATCTCGGCTACACAATGCGCACATAGATTTAGAAATTTGAAGCAAGTGTATACAGCTTATGTACAGAGAGAGATCAATAAGCCCGAAATGCCAATTCTATGGCCTTATTATGCACTCTGTAAAAAAGTTTTTGGTTACAGAGCAATAAAAAATAAATTAAAGAATGGTAAACTTGATTCTGATGACAGCGAAGACTGGTCTGCAAAGGAAATCAAACAATTAATTAATTATTTTTCTCAGAATTACCATGAAATTAATAATAATATTGATGATGCTAGTAAATGGTCTGATTTGTCTACAGAAATTGCTAAGAGCGAGACATCTTGTAAGGATAAGTTTTTAGAATTAAGGAAATCTTATAGGAAATTGAAGACTATGAGGTCGAGAAATCCTGATGTGAAGATTTCATGGAAGTATTTTAATATGTTTGAGCAAATTTACGAGACTAAAGAGAATAACGCAGAGGAAGCCATGAATGTGGATGATAATTTGATAGATTATATGGAAATATCAGCAACTTCAAATTATAAGAATGATCAAGAAGGTATGAATTAATAAGTTATTGTTTAACAAGTTACACAGTAAAAATACAATTCACCATCTCCACGTGGGTGATCGTAAGTGACTAAGTGATATAAAATGCATATAACATCTATTCAAGAGAAGGAAAACTCGAAACAAAACCCTATACCAATGCATCTGCATCCAGTGTGATGTAGTAGGTCAATTGCCTTCCTAGTGTGGAGGAGGCTCGAAGCCAGCAGTGGGACATATATGAGCTGAGATGATGATGAGCGAGTTATTTGTGTGGTGTAAGAGTAAGAATACAATTCTCCACTCCATCTCTTGTCCTATAAGATAATTATTAATGGGTTGCAAACGATTATCATAGTATTTAGATGGTCACCATATAATTTATTTGATGAAAACTAAATTATAAACTTAATTCAAATTTAGTTTTTCCTAATAGTCATCGAAATTTTGAAGCTTTTATGTCTAGACTATTTTATTATTATGAATATGATACTTAGTTAGAAATGATAGAATCAGTTTATTCTTAACAAAAATCTCGATCAAATTTCATTGTTGCGAAAATTAAAAATACTGTTAGTTAATTTGTTTGAAACCATTATCTTATAGCTGACCAATTCTTAATACATTTATATAATAAAAAAATTCAAAAATTTACTCAAATATTTTTTTTTATAGATGAAGAATATCAGTGCATAATAGTATTACCAGAAGGTGAAGACATTGAAAATGCACAAATAATAATTGAGGAACAACCAATTTCACAAGAAGATCACAGAGAAGAAGAACCAAGAGTTACAGAATCCATAGAACAAGCTATTGAGCAGAAGACTCTGATAAAATGGACAAAACGGGCTAAAAAGCTTTTACTTATTCATTATATTAATTATATAAGATCTCATAAAGGTAAAGAAATTAAATCAACTGATATGTGGATGGAAATATCTTCGAAACTAAAGAATAAAAGTGCCATATCTTGTAAAAAGATGTTTAGGAAAATGAAAACTAATCACCGGCATGTGGCTGATGGTCCTGATGTGAAGAAACCTCCCTGTTATGATCTTTTAGAAAAGATTATGCGTTTGAAACCCAAATTTGTAAAGAACAAGCAGAATGAAACTTCTAAAGACACAAAAGTATACAAGGATGTTGTATTATCTGATGAGAAGGTTATACAAGCATTGCAATATTATTTAAATCATATAGATGATTTTGTTAGTCCGAGATTTGAAAAGAAATACATTTGGATGGAACTGGGCAATCATGTATCCGAACCTGTGAATAAAGTTTTTAACAAGATAAATTATTTGAAACAATTTTATAATAGTGAAACTGATGAAGTGGCCGGGCAAAAGACACCTTTTGCCAATGTGCTAAAAGAAATTTTAGCTAAAGAGATAGCCATAAAATTAATACTAGATGTTTCAATGCCTGTGATTGAAGATTCCAGTGAAGAAACATGGACTGATGAAGAAATAGAAAGATTACTCGAATGGTATTTAAGTAACTTGGAGAAGTTTAAGAATCCTAAATATGTAAGGAGTTATTTGTGGATGGAAGTATCTGCTCTTCTTAAAAAAAGTGCACTGAATTGTTCTAAAAAAATGTCTGAAATAAGGACACAGTATAGGAATATGGTTAGGGAAACGCCAGATGAATTACCTGGGTGGAGGTTTTTAGAATTATGCCAGAAAATCTATGGAACAGGGAAGAAGGTGACCCAACCTTCCAGTGACGCGGTTATACATGGTCAATCTGATGCTGTTCCCTGAGATTTCGATTGGTCTAACCTTGAAGAATGGTTAGACACAATTTCTGTTTAATTTTTCACTTGTTCTAGCAGTAACTTCAAGACACATCCGTAACCGTTTCGAGCCATATAAACCGGCTAATTGATCACCAGGACCTTAGGTAGCAGTATTCTCCTGGGAAACACCAATTGTGATTGCCAACTCGATAAAGAGTGGCTTTTATATAATTATCCGATACCTTCGAATTGGAAGGATGTCGCTGAGCAGATGAATATAAATAAGACCATCCTTCTCTTGCATAAGTGTTATATGCATATTGTATGCCTTAGTCATCTTCTATGACACCTACAAGTAAGATAGGAAGGTGAATTGTATTCTTATTCTGCCATCACATGGACATTTGTATCCCTTTTATTGTAGTAATATTATTTACTTAGGTCAAGATGTGGCAGGAGCCATTAAACTCACAAGCTGATGTTTATATCCTTATTAAGGATCTGATCAGTGGTGTTCTCACCATTGCTAGCTTTCTTTAGACACATATTACCTTTTATATTACTTAGTTTCTACTTTTGTCATATGGAAAAATCTGAATTATGCCTGCTTTTGGTAACCCCCTTTAGGGATAAAATTAAGATACTATAGTCTATCTATTCTAAGAAGTGCACTTTGACAGCTGTCAAAGTAAGTTGTCTAGGTATGTGAACCAAATAATCGCTATCGAAAATATCCGATTTCAATGAGAAATCGATATTAATTCTTTGTAATTAATAATCGGTTTATTTTTTTATTTTTCAAAAAGGAGATGAAATATTGAGTGCTAAATTAATAATTTTTTTTATTATCATTATCACAGCCCATAATGTCCCATTGTTGGGCTCGGGCCTCCTCCGTAATGGGAGGGAAATTAACCTACTATACCGCGCTGGTCAGACGTGTTGGTATAGGGTTTTGTTTCGAGTTTTCCTTCTCTCGCATAGATGTTATATGCGTTTTATATCCCTTAGTCGTCTCGTACGATCACCCACGGGTAAGATATGGGGTGGTGAATAGTATTCTTACTCCGTCACCACACGGAAAGAAATTAATAATACTAAACAAATTTAATTATTTCATCATAGAATCTATTCATTATATTTAGTAGGATTAGGTTAAAAAACAGAAACTGCATTTGAAAATAGCTATTTATTTAGAATCACTACTATTACTTGAATTATCATCGTCGCGAACATTAATAATTATTTCCTTATCAATAAAATTATCGAAACGTCCATCTCTGTCAAAATCTCTATTCGATTAAATTTATTAATCTAATATTTTTACCGATTATTTAGATATTCGTGAATTGGAAGTTGTCAAGCACTACTGTTTAGAACGTTATGACGTGATATTGTAAGGTCGTCAATAATAATTACTATTTACCATGTTATTTTAATTTTAAATTAGTTTTACGAATTTCAACATTACATTCTTGTACAAAAAACTCACCCGCAGCGTTAATTATGTAAATAACTTAATAGTTCTTTGAAATTTCAGATTTATTGTTTGCAATCATGTGTATACGTTTGACCAAGGTTATTGTGTATTAAAAAAATCGAAACGTCAAAATGCACTTCTTAGATCAGATGAACTATAAATACATTTGCAAGTGTATATAATAGATGTATTTTCATATAAGCTAGCTGGATATGAACGTCCTCTATAATAGAAGGGATTTTAAGCTTAGAGTTTTGGCAGATGGATTTTATTATGAGCTTTCCTGCTCTTTTCGCAATATATTTTAGTCTAATAAAATGTACTAGTAAAATTTATGTGGTGAGCTTCGAGTATCCTATATGTGGGTATCCTATATGTGGTACACCCACATATCTGGAAGGGTTAGCATGCTGATATAGTAATGGTCAATTCACATCACTTACATGGTTTGAACCTAAGTGTTCGGAAAAAAATAAGCTGAACCGGTGATTACATAATGAATGTCTTTCCACTAGGTGGATTGATGGTAAGGTCCAAGTTGCCTGCTCAATTAGGGGTGATGGGTAATAAATACTCCCTAAATAGATTGGGTTTGATCAGAGTTTGAATTAGGCAACGACAATAAACGGTACAATTTTAATGGAAACGGAACGGATCTTTTGTTTGACTGTAACCAATTTCTTTTGAATTTGACAGTCGCTCCGATACTTAGTGGAGGTCCTATTCCCACCTGTGGACAACAAACGGCTGATATATAATGGATATATTAAAAAACTTATATAGATGAAATATTGTGTACTTTTTTTATTGATTTTAGCATTTGACATATTAGGCTGTATATACAAAATCATTTGCAAGCTAAAAATGATCACTGCACGAAGGAATTGAACCCAAATCTATTGGATGTTTTTTATTGCTTATGGTGGTAAACGAGCAAGCAGCACACCTGATGGTAAGTGTCACTGCCGCCCATGGACCTTTGCTATGCCAAGGGTATATATAGGCCGCTGCCTACCACTACAATCCCCAAACCTACCCAGTTCGGCTTCCGACTCTCTCGCACACCGAACGAAGTGCAATAGCACATTGCCATTACTCGGACGTTGATCTTCTGTGAGAGTGTGGTACTACCCCGGACGGACCGGCCCGCGGCTGTAGACAGAAAACTGTCAACAGCGTGGTCCTACCACTAATAATGGAATCCCTTCCAACCACCTTACTAAATGCCTTTCGCTCGCAAATGAGATCTTATAAATAGCTTAGGGTGTAAAATGCCTAATTTCAGTAATTTAGGTTATAAGGTTGTGTCATTGCTTAGTATAATTCTAGCAGATGTACTGCCGATTAATTTTGGCTTCGTAGAGAGCTATTCCTCTCCCACTGCTTGTTTGTCATCTAACGGAGTACTGACAACACGAAGTATGTATACAAGTAGTCCACACAATATAAGCTTTTCCATAGTATTCATGGACACAATAATAAACCCAGATCTTAGTTCTCTTTTCTGCCACTGGTTGCGCTATAGTTTAGGACGAACCGGTGCTATTATTATTACACGTAAACACGCGTTGGTTCGCCATGATTGAATTTAATTAATTTAAATATAAATTTCGAGAGCTGTCCATAACAACAAAACTGCCCGCGTAAGAAACGAGTATTACTTGAAAAGTGACGCGCTCTACCGACAAAATTTCTGGAGACTATTCGTTCAACATTACGTTCGGACTCCTTGTATCTATACTTCGTGACTGACAGTCTGTTATATCAGAAGCTGATAAAATAATTATTACTTAGGTATTATTAATACCTACTACTAAATAAACTTTAGAAATAAAACTATTTTTTATCTATTCTATCGCGTTTGTATTTGATTTTTAATTTCCCGATGCCACGAACACTTTACAGAGTTTATGGTCACGAGAGGACTATGGTGTCTCACGCCCAATACGTCATCGTTATTGCAGAGATTTATCTACCCGCTACAGTATCACTTATTAAATTTTGACTCATATTTTTTTATACAAATTCATTTCCAGTACGAAAAGAAAAAAAATATATAAAAAATATATTGTTTATGATCAGTTAAGGAAGCCGAAATGAATTGATTGCTTCTTTCCAAGGATAACATTTATTGGCTGGTACTGTATTAATACATTAAATTGAAACATATGTAAACATTTCCTGATTGATGTGATAAACAGATTCCCTCTAAATACGAGAATGCGAGTGATTGTGTGACCAAACAACACTGGCCTAATTGTTAAGGCCTGGGATTTGCAATATGGGTTCAATGCCTCACATGTGGTAATAATTTTTCGCTCGCATATTAGTTTTTATAAGTTAAGGTAAGTACCTTACCTATGGGTAGGTACCCATAATACGTGTGATCTGTTTTAAATTATATGAAACAGCGTCTATGAGGGTTAGTTGTAAATATTGATAAAAATTATGTGTAGAGTTAATTGTTATAGTTTTTGATGTAAGATGTTTCTTTGAATTATAAATTGTGTATTTTATTATAATTAAACTAAAATTACGGATACTACATGTATTTATTATTGTATTATCCATCCATCTATCCAGCCTAGTTATCTTCATTGTGGAACATAATGCGCTGCGCTTCGTTCGGTGAGCGAGAGAGCCGGAAGCCCAACTGGGGTGGGTTTGGGGTTTGTATTGGTAGGCAGCGGCCTAGCTATTGCTGAGGTCTATGGACAGTGATACTTACCATCAGGTGGTGTATGCTCGTTTGCCACCATAAGCAATAAAAAAAAACAAGTCCTCGCGAAGAAATTTATCCTCTTCACTATACTTAGAAATTTGTGTGATTTTCAACATGTAAAATTTTAAATCCCAATTTAAAAATTGCTTGTACATCATGCTGCAAACTGTCGTGTTTGTGGGTATTCCACAAAGACTGCAGTTTCCAGAGCAAGAAGGATTTTATAGTAATTGCCAAGTTTGTTAGATGAGATAGCAATCGCAGTATTAATGATGTACATCATCATCATCCACTTGCTCTTATCCCAATTTATTTGGGGTCGACGCAATATGTCTTCTCCTTCCATACAACTACTCTATCAGACGTCATCTATGTGGTCACTCCTTGTCTATCCATGTCATGTTTCACGCAGTCCATTCATCTTTTCTTCGGTCTTCCCTTACCCCTTAAGCTTTTAACATTCATACTTAACACAGGTCTTATTAGTCTTTTTATATATTTGGCCCTTTAATTTAAGAGGTACTTTGGGGTTGCATGTTGTACACGTATTGTATTAATGATGTACATATTGTAAAAGTTATTGGCAGTAGTTTTATGACCAGCAACCTCCTAGACGTCAACCCTCCTTGGGAATGTAATTGCTGACCAAATGGCATCAGATAGAGTTGACCCAGGTTATAAGTCTCTTAGTCGTCTTTTACGACATCCACGAGCAAAGTAAGGGTTGGTAATATTCGTAACCGCTAGCACACAATTTATGTGGTATAGTAGATCAATTTTCATCCTATTGTGTAGGAGTCTTGGGATTAACATTAAGACGTAGGTAGGTATATGAGCTAAGAGGAGTAGGAAGTATGACATTATGACGATACAAACAATCAGAGGCAGTTTAAACTGAGAGCGCCGTTGGCAAGTTTTATGACTGTTGTTGGAGTTACTACATGTGCGGTAGAAGTTACTTTACAATTACGCGCGCGCGCTCTTTTGTACCCTCGCACTCTTTTTTTGTTTTTTTTTTTTTTTAATTATTTTTCGTAGGCTATGGTCCGGCAACGCCACCCGTTCCCTCCAGGGCGTCGGAAGGGCAGCCCGTGGCCCCATAACCTACCGTATTCCTTCCCCATCGCCAGCCTGGTGGAACCTCGCGCCCCTAAACACGTGCCTAGTTTGACTTAAAGATAATCCGCTTCTGCGAACAATACTAACACAAAATATCCATCCATCCACCCACCACTGTTGGACATAAGCCTCCCCACGAGAATGCCATTCGAAACGGTTCTGTGCCACCTGCATCCAAACGGTATCCTGCAACTTTCGTAATATCATCAGTCCACCTAGTGGTAATACAAAATATGGTGCATTAGAACTTCAAACTATCTCTGATTAGCTACCTGAATGTATTTTGATTGTGTTGGCAAATAATTTACAAGTGGTCTGGATATTAAAGGTTTCCAAATATATCTCGCGATTTGTGGAGACCTTCAAAACCTGGGGGGTAGAGGTGGATCACCCCACCCCCTAGTCCACCTCTGCGTGTTGGTGTGTCAAATTGCAATAAATGGCGCAAGGTCTCGCCGCTTGACTTGCACGAGTGAGTCTCACTCTAATCCTATTATAACGGCCGGACATAGGCTGCGATCTCACAAACATCTCCTATAAATAAAGATAGGTAAATTATTTAATTTACATTAAAAAAAGCAACTTCTTTTTTAGACTTTTCAATCCTTATACTTACCGACTTCTAACTAAAGGAAATTAGCCTATCATATTCACACTGTTCAAGTAGACAAAATAGACAAGAAGAAGTTGTATTCATATTTCCGGCAGTTCTCGCCAAGATAACAAACAACTCACAAGCATTATGCTTGTACGACGGGGACTTTCGAAGTAGCATTTGTGTTGAAGTATTCAAAACCTGTATAAAAAACTAGCTTGTTGAGAATGAATGCCAACTGGGGTGTATCTATTTTGGCTATATAGACCATAGGTAGGCTATTAGCGTAGGGCTTGAGTTAAGAGTATTCCTTCTCTCACAGTGGTGTCATTTGCTTGTTTTTTTTAATAAACTTTAACGATATCCATGGAAAAAGGAAAACGCGTTGACTATTGTATTTCCTGTTGTTATTTTTTCTTTTTTTTATAGACTAAGGAAATAAATCTTGTTTTTCGAGGGCTTTTAAAAATATACAATTAATGCAGAAAAATTACACCCAGACTCGGAACAAGACTGTGGATCGCACAAAGTATCGTCCTGCGTGCATCGAACCGCGCTAGCACAGATGGTCCGTATCTTTACCACTACGCCATTTATGCAGCCAGTCATTTTACAGTAAATAGATATTAGATAATAATAATGTATGTATTTACAAATAATATTTAGAAATCTTTATAAAATTAGCTTTTGGATATCTTTATCTTCATTAATAAGCTGACGAAGGTATTTTTATAGTGATGGAGCCACAATGTTAAGTTTTTTCTTTTCCACCGAGCATTAAGGAAATAATCCTTGTATTGCGGGGTACTTTACAAACATGCAATTAACGCAGACAAATTACACCCAGACTCAAAACAACAGTTTGTGGTACACACAAATTAATGTCCTGCGTGGGAATCGAACTCATGGCACTGGCATAGATGGTCGGCATCCTAACCATTACGCTATTTGTGCAGTTTGCCAACGGATCAAAATGATCGTTGCTAATCGCTCTCGCTATTTCCTATCACTAAGAACACGTTCCTATTTTTCACACTTTCAGTAAAATGCGGCTCGATACTGCTAAGGACAGTTGTGTGATAATTTTAAAATAATGTTAAGAATCGGAGAAAAAGAAGTAAAAGTAGTGAAGAGTGTTATCAAAACCATATTTACAGTTCTGTTGTTAGTACAAAATGAGTGAAATTGTGTGTTGATTCTAATTTTATGCTGATCTAATTAATAAGGTATTTCAGTAAATAATATATGCTTTTTAAATAATTCACAAATGGCTGTACGCAAAATTATATTGGCTGTGATCTGTTTATAGTTAAAATGTTTTATTTCTCACAATAATTAAATTAAACAGTATGAAACATTGTAAGTACAAATTTGATAAATTCCGTCTCGGGAAAAAAAAATACTGCATGCTTTTTTAGTGATTTTATATTTATTTTGGAGAATAACATTTCATAATATTGGCTGTTTCGTACTTAAATTATCGTAATTACTTACCACCAATGTCTTCCCTTCTATCATCGTACCATTCTACACTTCAGTAAGATTCATTCATACCACCTGGAAACCATATCGTTCTGGACAGTAAATTTTCAGAGTTCATTTTTCCCACATACGTGCAGGCTTTGGAACACGAGCGCTATAACATGTCGTTCTTTAAAAGAGGTTTAGGAAGTGCTCTTTTCTCACAGTGGGCAGAGGCTTGGCTGTGGCCCTGGTATTGCTGAAGTGAATAAGCGGTAAATTGGTATTTACCGCTACTATCTGACTGCTAGCTAACAATATCGCTGTAATAGAAGGAATACTCTAAAGTCTTTCTATCTCATCTGGTTGCAGGGCATAGATCAACTATCAACTGTGGAAGAGGTTAATATCCAATAATGGGATATTTATGTGCTATAATAAAAGTAATAATACAATTTGTAGCATTATATAAATATCCACAAAAGGTTTCAAAGATCAAAATTCAAATCAATTAGTTTTTATATTGATTGAATTAAAGTATCTATCTGTCTGTATCTTCATTTTTTGGTCTTTCACTGTCCGCTATTGGATATAAGCTTTTCCATCATCATCGTCATCTCAGCTTATATACGTCCCACTAGTATTTGCCTACTCTAAAACTTGAAGGAAATTGATCTATTAGATGGTCAAACGGGTTCCTACAGTGTTAATTTGAATTTTTGGTTTCTTGCATATATGTTATCTGAATTTCTTATTCCTTAGTCGTCTTTTGCGACAACCATGGACTAGGATAGGGGGAGGCGAATTGTATTTTTACTCACCACACGGCAATATAAAGAATAGTACGCGATCGCAATAAGCTCCTATCTGTATCCCAGGAGACAACAGCTAACTATTCTCCTAGTACCCCTAACAACCTTAGCCAATTTTTACGACCCTCGCGAGCAAGTAGGGGGTGGCGACAATCGTATTCTTATTCTGTCACCACATGGAAACATTTGACTGTATGTTTTCTTAAATAGGTTGATTGTACCAATAGCTCGGTATTCTAAAAAAGAACCTTCGAGTCACTAAGCGTCTATCTTCGTGCGGGACACTTCTTGGCAGTGTATGCAAATGATTGGTCTGAGTCTGGGTATAATTCGTGTTCGATAATTGTATATTTTTAAAATCCTTCGCAATTCAAGGAGCTATAATATTTATTTAACTAAAATAAGGTTGCATAAAAATTGTTGATAAAAACATAGGCGCCGCTTTTGTTAACAATGAAACGAATGTTTTTTTTTAAATATTAATTTTTACTTTTTAGTTGGGTCTTTTATTAAAACAAGTTTCTTATTTTTTTTTTTTACACTATCATTAGTTTTTAATTGATCTGAAAAGGCGTAATTGCTAGGTATTTTTACAATATTGTTTTCGTATATATTAAATAAGGGAGACATTTGAGATAATTAATAATTTTCAAATATCTGTAATTCGGCAAGTCCTGGTAATAATAAGGGGGACATACTTTTATATTATTGTATTATCATCAGTCCTTAAAATGACAATGCGCCCTTAATCCTTAAATGACGTATTGAAATGCTCAAAAATCTATTAAAACTGTATTGAATAAGGTTGGTTATTCAATCGAATGACGAAGAGTAGTTATATAACGAAGCCATAGTTTGCTACTCAACTAACTACAGATATAACGTTTAGTTATTTTATATATATATAGTTCAGTATTACCTCAGATTATACTAATCGATTCGTTGGCCGTGTGGTAACATATTCGAAATACCATGTGTTCTTACTCTTTATTAATTTTCCTATGGGAGACGAACAGACTAGCTAAGGGAGCACCAGAGCAATAATTAGCAGCGTTTAATAGAGCGCTTCTAGCAGGAGCGAAAATGTTTACTGCTTTCGTAGATTAGTCATTTTTTTTACGATACAGGAAAAAATGAGTGAGCATTATATTTTTAAACTTTTTCAGGCTCAGGCCTCATCCGTAATGGGAAGAAAATTGACATATACGTGGTAATCAGAAGCATTGGTATCAGATTTTAAGTCATGTCTTCCTTTCTCTGCATCGATGTTATCTGTATATTATATCTCCTAGTGATATTTTAGAACTAAGGGGAAGGAGGAATAAAAGAAGTAATGAATTCTATTCTGAATACGTAACCATATGTAGCATCTTTTTATTATATTACCATACAGATATTTTAACTCCGCATCAATTTTAAATAGTAGATATGCGAGTGCTATATGGCTACGAATACTACAACCCCTTACTTTGCTCATGGATGTTGTAAAAGACGACTAAGAGCTTCATATTGATCTGGGCCAACACCAGCTGATGTTGTTTGGTCAGCAATTATATTCCCAAAGACTGTCAACGTCAGACAGACATCCGGTCATAAAACTATTGCCAATAACTTTTGCAATATGTACGAATACATATCACGTCGACCACAAGTAATTGGGATAAGAGCAAAAGAATGATACATACATACATATCATCACGCCATATCCCTTGCAGGGTAGGCAGAGAGAACAGAGTGCCAGAGAACTCTATCTCTGCATACTTCACTCGCTTCCTCAACATTCATAATTCTCTTCATACACGCTCGCCGGTTTCGGAGACTCTTGACTCCACCTTCCTTCAGTACATGACCGATCTGGTCTAGGTAGGTTAGTCTCGGTCTCCCTCGGTACCTACATCCTTCCACTTTCGCATTGTATATCTTCTTAACCAGGCGTTCGTTCGGCATTCTTTCCACATGTCCGAACCATCGGAGCATTCCCTTTCGCATCTTTACACCAATACTCTCTTTCATACCTACTCGCTCTCTTACGTCGTCGTTACGAATGCGGTCGATCAGCCTAACTCCACAGATTTTCCGCAGAGATCGCATTTCGACCGCATTAATTTTACTATCATACTCTTTTCTGCATACCCAACTCTCGCTTCCATACAGTAATGTTGGGACAAGCACTGCGTTATGTATTGCTACACGTGCCTTCTGGCTGAGGTGGTGGCTGCCGAGAAGTTGCCCCAACGCTCCGTTCACTCTATTTCCCGCATTCACTCTTCGTTCTATATCAGTGGTGTACCTTCCATCTCGGCTAAAGAAGAGAATGATGATCTATTTTAAATATTATATTATTACTAGCAGACTCGGCCACGCGTTGCTGTGACTAAGGTAGCCTCGGTAACACGTGGTGGTTATGCTAATAAATTGTAGCTTATATGAAACGTTTGTACGTTTAACATAGCGCCATCTATTAAATACTTAGTTAATCTGGTCAACAGATTCCGCCATCTGTTCGAATCGTTTAAAGACAATAGATAATTATGAATGTCAAATAATAGATAAAAAATTTACAATAAAATAAAATTGCGACTACACATTGAGATTAAAGCTATCCTATCTTTTAAGTTGGATCAAACTATAGATGCTGTGCAAATCTGATTAAAATCGGTTAAGTACTTTAGGAGTCCATCGCGGACAAACAACGTGATGCGTAATTTATATATATTAAGATAAGATATAACGTATCAATTGCATCAATGAGACATAGTGTAAAATGTTATTATTGTATTTTACACATGAACCCTTGTAAATGGATTACGGTTGTAAGAGTTCAATTACAATAAAAATAACATGCGTTTTTTTTAACATCAAGGTTGAGTGTAAGGTTGTACGAAGAAGATAATACATATGTGTGAGATTTTTTTTTTAAATTTTAAATAACAATACGTATATGATCCGTGTGGTGAAAGAGTAAGAATACAATTCACTACCACCTATCTTACCCGTGGGTGATCGTAAGAGACGACTAAGTGATATAAAACGCATGTAACATATAGATGTTACATGCGTTTACATAGGTAAGAGAAGGAAAACTCGAAACAAAACCTTGTACCAACACGTCTAACCAGTGTGGTATAGTAGGTCATTCCCTCCCGTTACAGAGAAGGCTCGAGACCAGCAGTGGGATATATATTTTTTTTTGTTGACGCTGTGGAAACGCTTTTACGCGCTGACAACTTACCTTATTACCCTCTGCGGGCGACACAGGAGGGTCCTATTGCGAGCAGTAAGGGACTGCGACTAAATAGGGGCACCATACAGCGCCATGGACCGCATGATTCCGAAGGACAATCGCCGGCAGGACGACCCTGGACCGCCAGTATTCGCCAAAAGCCTACCTAGGACGGCGGCCGTCTTCACGAGCCACAGGACGAGCTGGGCAAAGTGTGGCCCGAAATTCCATTTAGGATCTAGGTGCAGAACCAGATATTCCATCCGGGCCCGCACCAGCACGTTAACCCCAGACACACTGATATATGCTCCTCGGGAGGGACCTCGACGTGGGCCATGAAATAGGAGGACCTCGGTTTCTCCACCGAGACCCTCAGGCCCAACATTCGGATCCAGTCCACGACGAGTGCGACTTCTTCCCGTGCCACTCGGGCAGCCCCCCCGAAAGTCAGGCCTTCTCACCGTGATGAGAGCATCATCTGCATAGCAGATTACCTCCATCCCAGAGAGAAGCCGACCCCGTAGGAGCCAGTCGAATCCGACGTTCCACAGGGCCGGACCGAGGACCGATCCCTGTGGAACGCCGCACTCCACCCGATGGCGATGTATGCGCCTGTCGCCCCTCTCCCAGAGCACGTGCCTTACCTCGAGGTACGCTTCCAACAGCCTCCTGAGATATGGAGGCACTCCATGAAAGCAGAGCGCCTCCTTCAACGTCTCGTGCGGGAGACTGTTGAAGGCGTTCTTGATGTCGAGCGAGACCGCCAGAAGAGTGGGAGATATATGAGCTGAGATGATGATGAATAACGATTTGTAGATTCTCCACCAAAATGCAGTTAAAATAATACTGTGAAGTGTTCAACTCAGCGCCGTGTGTGATTTGTTAATTATAATGAAGTTATTAGTATATAGTTCGTTGTGTAATATTTTGACAATCGTTAATATGAGTATTAGTGAAGCTGGGAGAGTGCAAGCTGCCGTTAGCTTTCTGTAAGTATTTTTATATTCTTGAATCTTTACTAACGTAGGACTCACAGTAAATTGAACTTTACCAATCTGTTTATTAGATTAAAATAATATTTTATTAAACAAAAGATGTTTGTAAACATATCTCAATAATGTTTCATAACTATAAGAGCTGTGTGGTAGCGGCTAAGAATACTACCAACCCTTACTTTGCTCGTGGATGTCGTAAAAGACGACTATTATTTTGACCTGGACCAACACCACCTGATGCCGTTTGGTCAACAATTACATTCCCAAGGTGGGTTGACGTCAGGCAGGCGGCCGGTCATAAAACTATTGCCAATAACTTTTACAATATGTACTATGAAATAAGAGCACATACTGTATCGACCCCAAGTAATTGGGATAAGAGTAGGAGAATGATGATGAACTATAAGTAAATGTAATTTAGTAGATAAATTTCCCTCTCATTGTAGATATTCGAGCCCAGCAGAGGGACGTTGATGAGCTGAGATGAAGATGATTGAATCTATTAAAAATTTAATCACAAGATTTTAAAATAAATCATAATAAATATATAATTTTATATTATTTTTCCGTGTGGTGACGGAGTAAGAATACAATTCACCATCCCATATCTTACCCTTGGGTGATCGTACGAGACGACTAAGGGATATAAAAACGCATATCATCTATACGAGAGAAGGAAAACTCGAAGCAAATCCCCTATACCAACACGTCTGACCAGCATGGTATAGTAGGGTAGAATTACCCTTTCATTATGGAGGAGGCCCGAGCCCAACAGTGGGACATATATGGGCTGAGATGGTGATGATGATGATGATATTATTTTCAGAACGAACTCGTCGTATCAAGAAATAGAATTAAAATCGGAGTCCAGTTTATCGCTTCGAGATATACTACCAGAGAAGGCGAAGTTTTACGACAAGAACCGCGCACCCAAGCTTCAGGGACAACCTACTATAGTCTACTTCCACGTCACAGTTTTGTCTCTTGACTCCATAAACGAGGAGAGCATGGTTAGAAGATCATCTTTTCTATTTAAATTAGTGATAACGAAATAATATTTAGCTCTGTGTGTAATATTTTATGTGTGGTGACGGAGTAAGAATACAATTCACCATCCCATATCTTACCCGTGGGTGATCATACGAGACGACTAAGAGATTTAAAACGCATATAACATCTATGCGAGAAAGGGAAACCCGAAACAAAACCCTATACCAACACGTCTGACCAGCGCGGTATAGTAGGTTAATTTCCCTCCCATTACGGAGGAGACCCGAGCCCAACAATGGGACATTTATGGGCTGTGATGATTTGGCTGTAAAGATGGCGTAGTGATTAAGATAAGTCCTGCAATGCCAAGTGTCATGGGTTCGATTATCATGCACAAATTATAGTCCTGTATAGGAATCAAAGCCGTGACACTTAGTACTATAGGTCTATCTGTGCTGTCGAACTAGTCAATGTATATTAAGTGTCAAGTGTTAAGCACGAATACTATCAACGTTAAGATTTTAACTTAATTTTTTTTTTAAATACACTGCACTAAGGAAATAATCCCTGTATTGTGGGAGACTTTAGAAATAGATAATTAATGCAGATAACCCAGATTCAGAACAACAATTTGTGTTTGTCAAAGTATTTTCCTGTGTAGGAGTCGAACTCACGGCACTGGTATAGAAGGTCGGTATTTTAACCATTACGTCATCTTTGCAGTCTTGTGAGTGTTGTAAAAGCTGACTAACTCTACATCGACCTGTCCCAATCCTACATAGACTCGTGATATTTATTTTGGGACAGGATCATAATTTTCTGTTGGTCGGACCACTAAAGCAGTAGCGGACCAAGGTTGGAAATGAAAAAAAAAAATACAAAATAAGTCGCGTGCTTAAATCACACAACTTAAGTGATAACTTTATCAAGGCGAGCTTAATAATACGAAATTTTACCATTTTTATTTTATTATATATTCCTAAAATAATAACATTTAAAATAAACCAGCAAATCCAGCCTGTTAGTTTGTTTGTAGAAGTTGATATATCTCAGCGCCGCTTGGTGGCGAGTTACATCAATGGGCATATAAACTTTCTCCGTAAAAAAATACATATACCTACATACCAATTTTCATAATGATCGGTCCAATAGTTTCTGAGTTTAGCGATGTCATATATACAAACATACTCTTTTATAGATATAAATATTTTATTATAATCGACTTTACCCGAACCGAGCGTTACATGGTCAAGCGTGACGGCTTAGTTTCATTTAATACCTACAAAACAGTAGTGGTAGGACCACGCTGTTGACAGTTCTCTGTCTACAGCCGCGGGCCGGTCCGTCCGGGGTAGTACCACACTCTCGCAGAAGATTGGCGTCTGAGTAATGGCAATGTGCTGTTGCGCTTCGTTCGGTGAGCGAGAGAGCCGGAATCCCTATTGGGGTGGGTTTGGGGTCTGTATTGGTATCAGCGGCCTAGCTATACCCTTGGTATTGCAAAGGTCCATGTGCGGGGACACTTACTATCTGCTGCTTGCTTGTTTGACACCATGAGCAATAAAAAAAAAGTGCGCAGCGCGTCTAAAGACGTATTCACCTCAGAAAGAGATAGACTCGATGCTCGTAAGTCGATCAATTGACGGCAAAGGGAAATACGGCAGTTTATGTTGCAACGCTGACATTTCGTTGCCCCGGGCGACTGGATAAGCTATGACAAAACTATAGACGGCCAAAAAATGGAGAGTTATGATGCTTAATGTATAATTCCGTATATATTTCTGTTCCAGACTTATGTAGCAGATATTTTTCTGGCTCAATCATGGCGAGATCCACGTCTACGTTTACCAGAGAATATGCACGAGGAATATAGAATACTTGATGTGGAATGGTTGAACAAAATCTGGCGACCCGATTGCTTCTTTAAGAACGCCAAGAAAGTTACTTTCCATGAGATGAGCATACCAAATCATTATCTCTGGCTTTATCACGATAAAACGTTGCTTTATATGTCTAAGTAAGAAATTTTCATTTTTCGTTTGGCGATGAAATAAGAATGTTAAATCTGGCAGTGGGTGATATATATCATTCCATTCCATTTCACCGACGATGATTAATGTGATCTGACTGCACAGATGGCGTAGTAGTTAAGATGCCGACCTTCCATACCAGTGCCATAGGTTCGATTCCCGCGCAGGACAATACTTTGTGATATCCATAGTTGTTGTTCTGAGTCTGGGTGTAATTTGTCTGCGTTAATTGCATGTTTGTAAAGTCCCCTGTAATACAAGTATTATTTCTTTAGTGCAGAGTGGTGTTTAAAGCCGGGCGGGCTACCGAAGACAAAGATCGGGTACCGGTGGCCCGCTCGCACGGCGAAGAGAGTTGTTTTCTTCCGTCGCCCCGGGCCGATTTGGCGGGGCGTGACCACCTTCATAGTACACCGCAAAAATATAAAAAAAATGTTTAAATGATACTTATTTAATATGTAAAATTTTAATTTTATTTACATCAATTACCTTAGAAGATTTCGATCGTCCATTGTTGTTCGATATTTAGTAGTTTAAGTCCGACTAGTTATCTATGCTAGTTATGCTGTATGGTAGCGGCTGAGAATACTATCAACCCTTACTCTGCTCGTGGATGTCGTAACAGACAACTAAGAGCCTGCACAAATTAAAAAACTGAAACCGAAACCAGCATAAATAAATATACCAATATACAACTCAGTCTCGTAAAATATAAATCCTATTTTGATAAAATAAAGATTTATATATATATAGATTTATATATATATATATATATATATATATATATAAACAAAAATCAAATCCACGCACAAAATAGATCTTAAAAAAGATACAAAAAGTCTCTGAATCAATCAGAGGAATTACAAGTTAAATATAAAAAAAAAAGAAAAAAAGAGCCTTATAAGCCATATATCTGGGCGAATTCTATCTGATACCGTTTGGTCAACAATAAGATTCCCAAGGAGAGTTAACTGAAAACTATTGCCAATAACTTTTACAATATGCACTATGAAATAAGAGCACATACTGTATCGACCCCAAGTAATTGGGATAAGAGTTTTTTTTTTTTTTAAATACACCTCCCTGCACTAAGGAAATAATCCTTGCATTGAGGGGGCCTTTACAAACATGCAATTAACGCAGACAAATTACATCCTGACTCAGAACAACGCTATGTGGATCGCACAAAGTAATGTCCTGCGTGGGAATTGACCACTACGCCATCTGTGCAGTCAAGAGTAGGAGAATGATGCTGATAATGAAGTCCGACTAGTTATCATTTTAAATGGGAAGCATTTTTACGAAAGATATTTCTTTTTCATTATAATTGAAAAGATGAAGATATGATTAAGTTTTTATTGGTCCGTCCGGGGTAATACCACACTCTCTCAGAAAATCAACGTATGAGTAATGGCGATTTTGTTATTGGACTTCGTTCGGTGAAGTCTGAGTTATTGGAAGGCAGTGGCCTAGCTATACCTTTGGTATTGCAGAGGTCCGTGGGTGGCAGTAACACTTACCATCACGTGTGCTGCATGCTCGTATGCCACCATAAACAAAACAAAAAAAAAGTTATGCTAACAACAAATTTCTGTTTTCAGATTAACTCTTGTATTATCTTGCGCTATGAAGTTCGAGTCATATCCTCATGATACGCAGAGCTGTTCTATGATGATAGAAAGTTGTAAGTAGAAAGGGTTACTTTTTTATGGACAAATTTTGTTAAACTATTCTCCCAAGGGAACACATTAAAGGATTAAAAAGTATCCTATGTGCCAATTTTGATTTAAATCTATTTAATGATTTCCGAATTATTAAATGACAAACATACAAATATCTTCACAAATTTTTACGTTTAAATTAATGAGTAGGATTTACATCATCATCATCATCATCATCATCTCAGTTCATATATCTCCCACTGTTGGGTTTGAGCCTCCTCCACAATTGGAAGTAAATTGACCTACTATACCACGCTGGTCAGACGTGTTGGTGTAGGGTTTTGTTTCGAGTTTTTCTTCTCTCGCATAGATGTTATATGCGTTTTATATACCTTACTCGTCTCATACGATCACCCACGAGTAAGATATGGGGTGGTGAATTGTATTCTTACTTATCACACGGAAAATTTTACATCTTCAGGCATTATTATTCTGCTCATATCTCAATCACTTGAGGTCTACGAAATACGTACTCTGCTTAGTATATATTGCAAAAGTTATTGCGAATAATTTTATTACAGGTCCTCTGATGGCAATCCTCAGTAAATATATAATATATACATTTTAAATTACTGAAATTTAGCATTTAATATGCTCGATTATTTATAGAAACTTGATTACGAGCGAAAAATGAATGTCACACATGGGACTCGAACCCAACACCTATTAGAAATCCGTTCCAATTGTGCTACCATTTACATCAGCGTAAGCTGTCATATGACATTCAATTTACGGCTCGTATTATATTTTCAGTAAGAGTATTAAATCTGTATAATGTGTAAACACTGTCGGGTAGATGGCGCACGTCTCCTTTAAAGATAAAAATATAATGCGAGCCGAAAATTGAATTTCATACGACAGCTCACACTGGTAAGTGATAGCACAATTGTAACGGATTTTCAATAGCTATGGGTTCGAGTCACATATGTGACATTCATTTTTCGCTCATAATCAAGTTTTTATAGATATAAACTTTGCCTGACGTTTTTCTACGTATCTATATATTTATAACATCTGTATTCTGTGTGGTAGCGGCTACGAATATGTACTACCAACCCTTATTTTGCTCGTGGATGTTGTAAAAGACGACTAAGAGCCTTATAACGACCTAGGCCAACTCCATCTGATACCATTTGGTCAACAATTATATTCCCAAGGATGGTTGACGTCTGGCAGGCGGCTGGTCATAAAAATATTGGCAATAACTTTTACGATATGTACTATGAAAGAAGAGTACATATTGTATCGACCCCAAGTAATTGGGATAAGAGTAGAGGAGAATGATGATGTGTATTTTGTATATGACTGAACTCCTAAATGGTTGTACTAATTTCGATAAAAATGTTGTATATTACGTAGTAAACTCCTTGAATGGTTTGAACATATAATTGAATCCGTTAGAAGCGTCGTGATCACGTTTTCATTAAAAAAGGGATTTGCTGGACATTTTTGTATTGTTACTATACGTGTATTTAAGATAGTGTAGTCATCATCATCATCATCACAGCCCATATATGTCCCACTGTCGGGCTCGGGCCTTCTCCGTATTGGGAGGGAAATTAACCTACTATACCACGCTGGTCAGACGTGTTGGTATAGGGTTTTGTTTCGAGTTTCCTTCTCTTGCATGAATGCTATATGCGTTTTATATCCCTTAGTGGTCTCGTACGAACACCCACGGGTAAAATAGGGGGTAGTGAATTGTATTCTTACTCCGTTACCACACGGATAAGTGTATTACACAAAGAATATGCAAAGATCATATCCACGACACCGATTCGAGAGATGCTTAGACAACTTAGACATTTATGCAATCATGTTTTAACTTGTGCTTTCTATTCAAATTACTGAAATTTAGCATTTAATATGCTTAATTATTTATAAAGATCCGATTACGAAGCGAAAAATGATGTCGCAAGCGGGCCTATTGGGATTCCGGCCCAATCGTGCTGCTACTACACCAGCGTGAACTATTGTAGGACATGCAAATCTCATATTTACGTCTTAAGGTGACGTATGCCATCTACCCGACAATGTTTACACATTGTTATAGGCTCAATACTTCAAACTTTGCTGTTAGAATTGTATTAAACGATGACACAACCTTGTTATTCAAATTATTATGCTTTCTATATTTGTTCCAGTATCGCACACAGTTCACGACTTAGTGTTCATTTGGAATTTGACGGATCCATTGGTGGTGAATCCTGACATAGAACTGCCCCAGTTGGACATCTCCAATAATTATACATCGGACTGCACCATTGAATATTCTACTGGTATGTAAGTTTTGCTTTATTTACGGTTAATATGAATAAAATTTAATGCGTCTCGCCCCGTCAAATCGGTCCGGGGTGACAGAAAAGCGGCGCGTGACCCCATAGACCCACCGTAAAACTCCTCTCTCTTCGCCGTGCGAGCGGATCACCGGTACCCGATTTTTGTCTTCGGTGGCCCGCCCGGTGGTTTATCCTCACGGGTTCCTCTCGTCGACGCCCCGAAGATCGTTGGGGCGTCGCCCTCACGCGGTGGCCTCACGTCGGGTGACCGGACAATCACCCGAGGCCTTGATTAGGGCGGCATCAAGCGCAGATATTCGCGCCTGCGCCGCCCCGGCCGCTGATGGTGGCCCGGGTCGCGGGAATCCTCCCGGACTCGTTCCGCCGCCTCCTTCCGCGAGATGACAGCCTCGCAGAAGGCGGCGACCGCGTCCCAGTTCCTGACGCTGTCGACCATCGCCTTCGCGACAGCCGGCAGCGTCAGGTCGGCACCGATAACAGCGACGAGGTCACGGCGCTGCCCGTCCCAGCTCCGACATACCTCGAGCGTATGTTGCGCCGTGTCCTCGTCACTGCTGCAATGGTGGCAGGCCGGAGTCCACTACGTACGTGACCGTGTGCAGGTACAAGCCGAAGCATCCGTGCCCCGACAACACCTGCACCAGTCGAAAGGAGAGGACTCCGTGCCGCCGCTCCATCCACTCCATCAGTACGGGCCGGAGGGCCTCAACGGTAACGACACCGCGTCTAGCCCTCTCCAGCCGCGTAGCCCAACGGGCGATGACTTCTCGGCGGGCGTCCTCACGCCAGGTGGCTATCGCGCTCAACGATGGAGAGCCACCTTCGTCGCGCACTGAGGTAACCCGCCGGTAGAGGTCGGAGAGCATCTCCGCCTCGCGCCCGCGCGTGGGACCTAGAGGCCCGGCTAGTAGGCATGCCGCCTCGGTTGATACCGTGTGGTACCCGCGAATGGCTCTGACCGCCATGGCTCTCTGTGGTCTCCACAGAACAGCACTGAGCTGGGCGTTCAGAGCCCTCGCCCACACGGGTGCGCCGTACATCGCCATCGAACGGATCACCCCCGCATACAGCCGTCGGCCCTCGAAGCTGGGTCCGCCCACGTTCGGTATGAGCCGCGAAAGGGCGGACGCCGCGCCGACCAGCCGGGGAGCAATTCGGCGAAAATGCTCTCGGAACCACCATCGCCCGTCGAGTACCAGACCTAAGTACTTCATATGGGCCTGGATACTGATCTGGATGGAGTTGACGACTAACGAGGCGCCGATTGGCAGCCTTACGCGTGGTCCATGGAATAATAGGGCCTCCGTCTTATTTAGGGCCACCCTGAGCCCCAACGCTTCGATTCGCCTGACCATCTCCTCGGTGCTGAGAGTGGCCAGGCTCGCCGCCTCTTCAAGTGTCCTGACACGGGCTGTGACGAGCGTATCGTCAGCATAGCATATCAAGCTCAACCCGGGGGGGCGACTGCCTCTCAACGCCCAGTCGTACCCGATGTCCCACAGAGTGGGCCCCAGAACCGACCCCTGTGGAACGCCGCGCGACATGGGCGTCCGCACAATGTCCCCTGCGGGACCCACGCAGAGGACACTGCGCCCCTCCAAATAGTCCGCCACCAGCCGCCTCAGGTACAAGGGCACCCCATGAAATCGGAGCGCCTCCCTGATGCAGCTGAATGGCAGAATATTGAATGCGTTGGTGATGTCCAACGACACCGCCAACAGCACGCCTTTGCCGGCGACAGCCTCCGCGGCCATCTGCCTCAGGCGTAGCAGGGCCCGATGGTCGATCGCCCCCTCCGAAACCCAAATTGAGCGTCCGACAGATCGGGCCCCACCTCCTTACCACCTCTTGCCTATGGATGTCGTAAAAGGCGACTAATAGACATATGGGGACGTTCATTAATCACGTGATCTTTTTTTAGCATTTAACCCCCCTTCCCCTTTGTGCGATATAGCACGCCTCAGAAAGGGCTGGTAATTGAATTTAGTGGACTGTATAATACGATTAGGTATGGTGGTAGTTGGACAGTGATAGATCCCGCATCTAGACGAAGAGGTGAATAAATCAACCACTTACCTCTAAGCCTTAATGCGCCAATTCCAAGGGGTCAGCAGGTAAGCGTGCAGAATCTATTTTCACGTCACAGCACCTTACACCAAACTGCACGGCAGCGTAGTAGATAAAGTCTTGAGCTAGCTCAGTTCACGGAACTGACAGAGTCTATACGTAGATCGAGGAACGTCCTGATTACGATGAATTCTACACAAGTGTACTACTCCAAGCGCCGTAGCAAAAAAAGTAGGTTTGTAATGCAACGTACGGGACCAGGTATTTTTTTTTTGGAATATGTTCAAGGTTGTCCCCTGATTGTAAATCCAAGTGGGCGTGGCGGAGGGTGGTTCACTTCAGCCGCCATCTTGGAAAACACGTTTTATTAAATATCTCGCGAACCGCGCATCGTACGACAAAAATTGTAGAGATTATTATTGTAGATAATAATATTTTCCATCTTTTTTATTTGAAACTTTTTTTGTATAACACATAGGTTTTTAATTATAGCGAATCAAACTTTTTACAATATGGTTTTTACTAAATATTTATTTAATGGTCAATGATAAATTAAAAATAATGGTAACTGAATTGTAGAGCATGAAATTACCTATAAATTTTATAAGAAACTTTTTCTCGTAGCATTTATAGTTTAAGAGCTATAACGCTGTAAATGAGATTATAATGCTGTATATTCAATTATGTCCCTATAAGTTGTAGTATATATTTCGGGTCGTTCGGAATTTCTCCCTCTTAACATTCCAACAGTATTCAGGTATAAATCCCAACCGTTTTACAAAATCGGAAGTCTCTATTATCTCGCTTCGCTACAAATGCTTCGGGAAATTGGCGAGTAAGACAAGGTTGAATTTATCACTTCTATCTCCAACACAAGATACGGCACGCTACCATTCTTTCAGAGTGTACCACCAGGTTCAAACTTGGCTTGGATTTTATCACGACGCTGGAAAATGGGGTTGGAAGCGAACTGCACAAGGGCTTGAACCAATTCGAACTGCTATGGCTCCTGCACCGTCGAGTTTGTTGCAAATAATATCGTGCAAATGCACCAAAAATTACGGAGCTGCCTGCGGATGCCGAAAAGCTGTTCTCAAATGTTCGATTATTTGCTCCAATTGCAGCGGCCAAACATGCGACAACGTGCCAGACATATTAGATGCCATCCCAACCGAAGACCCAGCCTTTGATTCGTCTCCTTCGGATATGGCGGAGGCAGAAGAGATAGATCCACAAGACGATGAGTGTCTTCCCTCGACATCGAAAAAAATAAGACTCGCACCGTAAAATAATGCGCCACTTTTTGTTTGTGTAAACAAATGTTTTTTCCGTTTTTTTAAAGTAACATTCGTAAAATTCTTTTCATTTTTGTGATTTCGATAACAATTGGAGATATATAATAATAAAAATAATAACTATTACAATTCTTACGATGTAGCGGGATGTACTATTGTTTTTTGCTACATAGACAATCTTTTATGATGATACCGTTTTAAGTAACAATAAAGATCGACAAATTATTAGTTGTTCTCCACATTATTTATAATCTTAATTGATTTGTTGCACAGCTGTATTGTCATTTTTTTGAACACTTTATGCCATTTTATGCGTTATGAAATGGTTTTCGTATACAGCGAGCAATATTGCCACTGATAATGTACGAGGTGCAAGTTTTACTAAGCTGCAGCTCTTAGACTATAAATGCTACGAGAAAAAGTTTTTATAAAATTTATAGGTAATTTCATGCTCTACAATTCAGTTACCATTATTTTTAATTAATCATTGACCATTAAATAAATATTTAGTAAAAACCATATTGTAAAAAGTTTGATTCGCTATAATTAAAAACCTATGCGTTATACAAAAAAAAGTTTCAAGTAATAAAGATGGCAAATATTATCATCTACAATAATGGTCTCTGCAATTTTTGTCGTACGATGCGCAGTTCGCGAGATATTCAATAAAACGTGTTTTCCAAGATGGCGGCTGAAATGAACCCTCCCCCGCCGCGCCAACTTGGATTTACATTCAGGGGACGACCTTGAACATATTCCCAAAAAAAAATACCAGGTCCTGTACGTTGCAAAAAAAAAAGACCCGGCGCTTGGCCTATACAGCACGGCTGTTTGTGGCTAACTGGCCGTTGATATTTTCTCAACGGTCAAATAATATTGCTTACCAATGAAGGGTAGGCAGCAAAAATATTCGAGGCAGTGGCTAATGAGATTCAACCATCCTCTATTAACTAAATGGCGGGATCCAACACCCTTGGTGGTGAGATTAAAGACTATACGTGGTGAGATTTAAGACTATAACCACCCTTTCCCACCAACATCACGTGAATATTTAGTACCTACAAAGAAGTAGCCCACAACTCATTATATTCTCGATTTTTTGCTTTTTTATGTCGCAAAAGGTCTTTATACAGATCATCTACTTTAGACTTCGTTTGTTGCCTGGCAAAACGGCAAGTAAAAGTCACACTACACGCTGCTTTTTAGTTTAGAAATCGTGCGTTTGACGAATAAATAAATACACGTAATATCGTACTACACTCCTTTTCCCCCCCTTTCAAACCTCACGTGATTAATGGACGGCCCTTAATATGTAGTTACATCTATGCATGATAATTAAAATTCGAACTAAAACCTTATTTATATCAATCTGTCTGACCAGCAAAATATTTGGTCGATTTCTCTTCTATTGTGTAGGGGGCTCGACCCCAGCAGTGGGACGTATATGAGCTGAGATGATGACGTCATCGTGACGTACTGTTTACTATGACTGATAAATATTATATTACAAGTATCGTATCTATTGGTCCTCTGACCTTTTCTATCTAATTATGTTGGTGCGTTATTTAAAACTGCCTACACTAATGGCGTAGTGGACTAAGTATCAATCCCCTGTACCGTGTCGTAGGTTTGATTCCCAACAATCAACAATCTTTTATTTGCTTCACAAACGTTTGTATCTGGATGATATTTAATTTTGTTAATTGTATGTTTTGCGATTTATTTTTAGTTCTAATTGTTGTTTTAAAAAAAATGTGTAATTGTTTTTTTTAGTTTTTGTAATTTTGAAGCAATAAAAATGCATATAATATCTATGCAAGAAAAGGAAAACTCGAAACAAAACCCTATACCAACATGCCTGACCAGCGTAGTATAGTAACTCAACTTCCCTCCCATTACGGAGGAGGCTCGAGCCTAACAGTGGGACATATATGACCTGATATGATGATGATGATGATGATGCTTTGTAGTAGAAGCTACTAATACTACCAATCCTTAGATTGCTTGTGGATGTCTAAGTGATTAAGAACTCTACATCGGTCGGGGTCCAACTCCAACTGAAGCCATCTGATCAACAATTACATTCCCAAGTGGGTTTGACGTCGGGCAGGGTCAAAAAATTAATGTCAATTTTTTTACAATATGTACGATGCAAGAAGAGATACATATTGAATCGTCTTTTAGTGATTGGGATAACTGACGTATCAATTTTTTTCCACATTCATAGCTTTGAGAGATTATTCATTGCTGTGTGGTAGTGGCTTAGAATAACACCAACCATTACTTTGCTCGTGGATGTCGTAAAAGACGACTAAGAGCCTTATAACGACCTGGGCCAACTCCATCTGATGCCATTTGGTTAACAGTTATACTCCCAAGGAACGTTGACTTCTGGCAGGCGGCCGATCATAAAACTATTGCCAATTACTTTTACAATATTATACTATGAAAGAGGAGTAAATATTGTATCAACCCCAAGTAATTGGGATAAGAGTAGGAGAATGATGATTCATAGTTTTGAGAGAACAGTTCACGGGAGAAGCGCAAACCCACATAATAATTTTATTTCACGTGTAATGCTTTTCTTTAAATATCAGATATCATTATAAAATCATTTGTTATTAGGTAACTTTACCTGCCTAGCTGTTGTGTTCAATCTGCGTCGCAGACTGGGCTACCATCTATTTCACACATACATACCGTCCGCGCTGATCGTCGTGATGTCCTGGATCTCGTTCTGGATCAAACCAGAAGCCATACCAGCTAGGGTCACGTTGGGAGTTACATCGTTATTAACTTTAGGTAAAGTACAATGTGTTGGTATTTTGTGTGGTGACGGAGTAAGAATACGATCCCCTATCTTAACACACTCAACACTTTTTTTTTATTTTTTTATTGGTGGGCTATGGATGCGTCTCGCCCCGCCGAATCGGTCCGGGGTGACGGAGAAGGCGGCGCGTGACCCCATAGACCTACCGTAAAACCTTCTCTCTTCGCCGTGCGAGCGGACCACCGGTACTCGATTTTAACTTCGGTGGCCCGCCCGGCGGTTTACCCTCGCGGGTTCCTCTCGTCGACGCCCCGACAGATTTCGCCGTTGGGGCGTCGCCCTCACGCGGTGGCCTCACGTCGGGTGACCGGACAATTCCCTGGTCCGATCACCCGAGGCCTCGGTTAGGGCGGCATCAGGCGCAGGTATTCGCGCCTGCGCCGCCCCGGACGCTGACGGCGGCCCGGGTCGCGGGAATCCTCCCGGACTCGTTCCGCCGCCTCCTTCTGCGAGATGACAGCCTCGCAGAAGGCGGCGACCGCGTCCCAGTTCCTAACGCTGTCGACCATCGCCCTCGCGACAGCCGGCAGCGTCAGGTCGGCACCGATAACAGCGACGAGGTCACGGCGATGCCGGTCAAAGCCCGGACACACCTCCAGCGTGTGTTGCGCCGTGTCCTCGTCACTGCTGCAATGGTGGCAGGCCGGAGTCCACTCCCTATACGCGACCGTGTGCAGGTACAAGCCGAAGCATCCGTGCCCCGACAACACCTGCACCAGTCGAAAGGAGAGGACCCCGTGCCGCCGCTCCATCCACTCCATCAGTACGGGCCGGAGAGCCTCGACGGTGACGACACCGTGTCTAGGCCTCTCCAGCCGCGTAGCCCAACGGGCGATGACGTCTCGGCGGGCGTCCTCGCGCCAGGTGGCTATCTCGCTCAGCGATGGGGAGCCACCTTCGTCGCGCAGTGAGGTCACCCGCCGATAGAGGTCAGAGAGCATCTCCGCCTCTAGGTCCCACAGGGGTGTCCCGGCCAGTAGACATGCCGCCTCGGTCGATACCGTGCGGTACCCGCGAATGGCTCTGACCGCCATGACTCTCTGGGGTCTCCACAGAACAGCCCTGAGCTGGGCGTTCAGAGCCCTCGCCCACACGGGTGCGCCGTACATGGCCATAGAACGGATCACCCCCGCATACAGCCGTCGGCCCTCGAAGCTGGGTCCGCCCACGTTCGGCATGACCCGCGAAAGGGCGGACGCCGCGCCGACCAGCCGGGGAGCAATTCGGCGACAATGCTCCCGGAACCACCATCGCCCGTCTAGCACCAGACCCAAGTACTTCATATGGGCCTGGATGCTGATGTGGACGGAGTTGACGACTAGCGAGGCGCCGATTGGCGGCCTTACGCGTGGCCCATGGAACAATAGGGCCTCCGTCTTATTTAGGGCCACCCTGAGCCCCAGCACCTCGATTCACCCGACCATCTCCTCGGTGCCGAGAGTGGCCAGGCTCGCCGCCTCTTCGAGTGTCCTGCCCCGGGCTGTGACGAGCGTATCGTCAGCGTAGCATATCACGCTCAGCCCGGGGAGGAGACTCCCTCTCAACGCCCAGTCGTACCCGATGTCCCACAGAGTCGGCCCCAGAACTGACCCCTGTGGAACGCCGCACGACATGGACGTCCGCACAATGTCCCCTGCGGGACTCAACACACTCAACACTCCCCGTGTTGTAAAAGAATAAATATGTACTATGAAAAAAGAGTACATATTGTATAAACCCCAAGTAATTGCGATAAGAGTAGGAGAATGATGAAATATTATTGTACATGGTATAGAATGATGAGACTTTCATCTTTAATTTAACCACAAAAAAGTTTTTTTAATTCCGCAGCGACTCAAAACACCCAATCGCAACAGAGTCTACCACCAGTCTCATATGTTAAAGCCATTGATGTGTGGATGTCTTCTTGTTCTGTCTTCGTGTTCCTCTCATTATTCGAGTTCGCTGTGGTGAATAATTATATGGGTCCTGTTGCCACTAAAGCCATGAAAGGATATTCTGATGAGGATCTCTCAAGAGATTTGGATGCGTTTAAGGTAACTAATTAATTAATAGCTCGATGTCTACTGCTCGCAAAGAGCCGTTGCTCCCTTAGGGATGAGAATTAATGCGCTATTTATTTTTGTATCAGTTCCACAATGATAAGACCGAAACTGGTATACGAAGCTATCAACTTCAATCTCCAGTTTGTTTGGCCAATAAGCAACCCTTTCCTTGTTATATGGTGGCGGCTACGATTACCTATTATTAATACTTATATCGCTCGTGAGTATCGTAAAAGATAATTGAGAGCTTGACATCCGACTTGGCTAACTCCAACAGATGCTGTCTGGTTATTTCCAAAAAGGATTGATGTCAAGAAGGCGACCGATCATAAAACTATTGCCAAAACTTTGCAATACGTAGCCACAATGTAAGAAGAGTAGATATTGCGTCATCTTTTTTAATTTTATCACTTTTGGTGGTAAATGAGCGAGCAGCAAACCTGATGGTAAGTATCATTGACGCCTATAGACTTTTGCAATACCATGGCTATAGCTAGGCTGTAGCCTACCAATACAAACTCCAGAGCCACCCAGTTGGGCTTTCGGCTCTCTCATCACCAAGTAATTAGGATAAGAGCAGGAATGTTAATGATGATGAAAGAATCCTATGTCTGGTAATGTAATATACAGAGTCAGAGAAGAGAAATAGTATAAAAATCGTTTCTATATATTATCTTTCTAATAAATTAAACCACTTACTAGACTAGCGTGGTATAGTAACACAATTTGCCACCCAGGATGAAAGAAAGAAAGAAAGAAAAACATTTATTTTGCTCTAGTTAAAAATTAATGAAAATAAACAGAACTAAAGAAAATTACTTCTGGTAAAAAATAACATTAATGAGAAAAAAAAAGTGGCTATTGGATCAGCTTTGGCTATTTTATTTTATGTAATAGCGCTGATATTCTGCCAATACCTGGTATATTTTAAAGAAATTATAAAACATGACTAGTATAAAAGTGTGAGTGTGTGTGTGTGTGTGTGTAACGATGTATGAATAATTTGATGATGGATGAGGCTCGACAGCTTGCGACGTACATGAACAGAGAAGATGGAATAAAAAATATAAATAATCAATACTTTCTCCCCAGCACATATTCCCTACGACGGTGGACCCTCGTGCCAGTACATCTGCCTCCATTCCACAGTACGACACTTTCTGTAACGGACGAGAGACAGCTGTCTACATCGATAGATTCTCCAGATTTTTCTTTCCATTCTCCTTCTTCATTCTGAATGTGGTCTACTGGTCAACCTTCTTGTGATGTTTATTGTTTAAATAACCTTAAAAGGAATAAAGAAAAATATTAAAGGTATATAAAATATCTTAGAAGAATGGAACAGTTTTAAGAAGCAGTAGAAGATATTTAAAATATTTCTTTTAAAGCTTAATAGTGCTGGCAGAAATACCATAGTTACACTATGGTATTTTTGTTGTTTATTTTTTGGCAGGCCCCAATACCCACCGTATTCCCTAGGGGCGGCCAATGGTACCGCTTCCTCGAGTTCCGGTATTTTTTTTAATGCTGCTCTTATTGTTTTTTTATTATTTAGTAGTAATGTCACAGAATATATAGATTGTTGTTTTAATATGTCTTAAAAATAGATAATAAAAAAAATATAATTTGCCAATATAGCCAACAATGTCTTATTAATATATTTTTGTGTGTTACCTAATAATAATAATAATAATATAGCCTTTTATTCAGATCCTTTGTACAATAAATTTTTAAACTTATGTAAAGAAATTACAATCGTATACTAAACAATAAATTTAAACTAATATTTGTTGCTTCGTTATCTTTCCTAGATCTGTTTGCCAGTCGGCAAAGGCCTCCTCCAACCTTTTCCACTCCTTTCTTTCTTGAGCCACTCTATTCCACGTGACTCCTGCCACTTGTCTAATATCGTCCACCCATCTTTTCAGTGGTCGACCTCTCTTCCTTAGTCCTTCCCTTGGGTACCACCATGTCACCCTTTTGCTCCATTTATCGTGTCCTCTTACCAAGTGACCTGCCCATGTGTTACCTATAAACATTAAATTATTGTTATATAGAAATAAGATGACAATAAAATTGGTCTAAATTAATCAAATATTAAGACGTTTCATTTCTATTTTATTAAGTTTTTCATTATTATATATACATACATATCAGTACGCCATATCCTTTCCAAGGTAGGCAGAGAGAACAGAGTGCCAGAGAACTCTATCCTTGCATACTTCACTCGCTTCCTCAACATTCATAATTCTCTTCATACACGCTCGCCGGTTTCGGAGACTCTTGACTCCACCTTCCTTCAGTACTTTCATAATTTTAAATACTTAATATCCAAGTATTACTATTAAACATATCTTTATACGTAATTCTTCAGTACGCGTATATGTCTGAACTCCTCAACTCCTTCTAAACGTGTGATTATCAACTGGACCTGGTAAGTTTTGGCACTGTGATAGATTTCAAGTAATTTCATTTTAATTGCCACAAAACTAATATATTAGGTTTATAAACATCCATCTGGGGTTTACCGTGTAAGTAATAAACTTCAGAATAAGTTGTCAAGGTACAAATGTTTGCTTTAATCAGTCAAATTGTACCAATGGGGAATTATTCATCCTCAACATCAAAATACTCATCGGCGGCTGCAGTTCATTCTTGGGTTAACAAAACCTTTTACCTTTATACCTGGTGCTCCAGATAGGTGTACGTATTTATTCTAGCGTGCAACCGTCCTACATGGTTTCGTTCGAAATGTTAGAATTTGAACGAAAAATAGGAGAAGCAAAAATTTAATGTTACTGTTAGATCAATAGTAAGAAGGCTATTGCTACAGCCAAGAGCTATTGTAGAGCTATCCCGCCGAGAGTCATCCACTCTGGTTGTTTGCTAAGGATGCTTAAGGCATACTTCTGCTAGTTTAATCTCCCACCGCTAGAGAAACACGATGGCAGTCTAGCCCACAGCACAAAGGAGATAGCTCATCTTCTGGGTCAATGTTTTGCCTGTAACTCGATTTTGGACACAGGCACTGCCACGCAATCTACTATCCCACGATATGAAAGTTCTATTCCTGAAATCTATACACGTAACGAGAGGTCAGGAGGGCGCTGGACCTTTCGAAGGACAGAGTCGGGTACCTTGAAATACAAGCTGATTGCGCGATAACATCCTTGCTTTCCAAGATAATGGCAAAAAAAAATAAACCGTCAATTTCTGTAGTACCTCGAGGATCAACAGCCGATCAGTGATCGCCAATACGGCTTTCATCACGATCGGTCGGCTGGTAAGTTTCTAACGTAAATACCTCACATACCGCGCAGATGGATTGGAAGGCAAGAGTGTGACATTCAACAGGATCTGGCACAGGGCCTCTCTGTATGGAATCTTAGAGTAAAGATAGCATTTCCCATTTTAAAACGTCATTTGATAGATGGTTACGAAGTTTCTGAGTGGTGACGAAGTAAGAATACAATTCACCACAATTCTTCTTACCCGTGGGTGGGTAAGGGACGACTAAGGGATATAGAACGCATATAGCATAGTTTTCTTTCTAGATGTTTTATGCAAGAGAAAGAAAACTCGAAACAATAGCCTATACCAACACGCCTGTCTAGCGTGGTATAGTAGGTCAATTTCCTTCCCATAATGGAGGAGGCTTGAACCCAATAGTGGGAAATTTATGAGCTGAAATGATGAAGATGAAATGATAGGAAGTTTATTTTTATATACAGTAACCCTATCGGAACGATAGCCCCCAAATAGCGTTTATCCGGTACTTTTTTCAGTCCACTACATAATTAAACAGATAATTTGGTTTTAATTAACTTTTTTTTTAATTATTTATCTCCAATAGGTACTTTATTGATGTCATAGCTTTTCTTATCGTTTTGTAAACAATGTAAGGTTCTTCACCGTGAGTTTTGTTTTGAATAGTGGAAATTTGATCAAGGTTAACTTGATGTATATAATTTATAGAGATAACACAGATTGCACAGATGTTGTAGTGGTTGTATATCTTTTATGCCAGTGCCGTGGGTTTGATCCTACGCAGGACAATACTTTGTGCAATTCAGAAAGTGTTGTTCTGAGTCTGGATGTAATTTGTCTGTGTTAATTGCGTGTTTGTAAAGTAGGGACTTTGTAGGGACTTGCGAGGGCGCAATACAAGGATTATTTCCTTAGTGCAGGGTGATCTTACTGAGCTCTAACCTTCTCCACAATAGGAGGAAAATTGACCTACGATTATACCCCATTGGCCAAACTTTGTAGGGTAGGTCTATGGGAGCCACCGAAGACAAAGATCGGGTACCGGTGGCCCGCTCGGACGGCGAAGAGAGGTAGGTTTGCAGGGTGGGTCTATGGGAGCCACCGAAGACAAAGATCGGGTACCAGTGGCCCGCTCGCACGGCGAAGAGAGGTAGGTTTGCAGGGTAGGTCTATGGGAGCCACCGAAGACAAAGATCGGTTACCGGTGGCCCGCTCGCACGGCAAAGAGAGGTAAGTTTGCAGGGTGGGTCTATGGGAGCCACCGAAGACAAAGATCGGGTACCGGTGGCCCGCTCGCACGGCGAAGAGAGGTAGGTTTGCAGGGTAGGTCTATGGGAGCCACCGAAGACAAAGATCGGGTACCGGTGGCCCGCTCGCACGGCGAAGAGAGGTGTTTGCAGGGTGGGTCTATGGGAGCCACCGAAGACTAAGATCGGATACAGGTGGCCCGCTCGCACGGCGAAGAGAGGTAGGTTTGCAGGGTGGGTCTATGGGAGCCACTGAAGCCAAAGATCGGGTACCGGTGGCCCGCTCGCACGGCGAAGAGAAGTGTTTGCAGGGTGGGTGCATGGGGTTGCGCGCCGCCTCTTTTGTCGTCGGCGCGACCACATTCATGATCCACCTTTCAAAAAGAAAAAAAGATAAAATATTGATCTGACATTCGACTGTCGATGTTTGGTACGAATCCAAGATGTCAGGTAAATTGTCCAATTATATCGTGTAGTTCGAACTTCATTGTACATGCTTTACCAGTCTTTACTAATGGTATGAAAAAATGTGATGAACTGTATTCTTACTCGTCACCACTTAAAGTATTAAATAAATATCTCAAACTAGGTACTTCTATAAAAAATAGACGTGACTAGATATATCTATGTAGGTATGTATGTATTATATTTGTATACATTGAGAATATAAAATTATCGATAATCTAAATTATCATCTTCCATGTGCTGACGGAGTGAGAATACGATTCATCACCCTTGAGTGATCGTAAGAGACGACTAAGGGATATAAAACGTATATACTATATATATAAGAATGAAGGTAAATTCGAAACAAAACTCTTTACCAACACGTCTGACCAGCGTGGTATAGTAGGTCAAATTCCCTTCCATTTTGAGGAGGCTCGAGCCCAACAGTGGGACATAGCCGAGATGGAGATTAATATTATCATCAGTGACGAATAAATTAATATAATGATTTATACTAGCTGATCTAATAGATGATGAAATTTAAAAAAATCCTTAAAATATGTCTGATCTCAGTGATACTTACTGAGTGCATTATTTTAGTGATCTGAAACTATCATCGCATTATTGCGTAATGAGAAACCATTTTGGGGCATATAGATTGGATGTTTTTAAAGTCTAAAAAGTAAATTTTATAAGTTATACTTCTTTAAGTGCATTATGAAAAAATGACGAGAGTGAAATTATAAGTCGCGCGTGCTTCATTGTGACACAAAAGTAACAGGTTGAAGTTGGTCACAAATATGATGCTCGCATCACTGTACATTAGAGTAAAACAAGTTGAAGTTAGCCGCAAAACCGCTCATTAAGTCTCGAAAAAAAAAGTTACCAACAAAATAGAAATAAAACTTCTTTCTAGTTTCTACATTCACAACACGTGTTTTAGTTTTATACAAATACGAATCATATATGGGCTAATAATAATATATACAGTAGTGATTTAAATTGAATATTTTGATTAATATTATTTACTATTCGTAAATATTAGTGAAAAAAATATCGTTTCCTTGTCCAATCCTTTCATTATTTTATTGTAATTAATTATTTACATGCAATTAAAAACTTTTTTTATTTATGCCGAAGTAGTAGGCTTCTCACGCGCGTACGTAAGTACACGCATCCATTTCTTTTTCTGTATTTTCTATTATATAGATAATATATAATACAAATATAGTAAATAGTTATTTATATCTCAAAACTACAGTATTTTATCGCCAAAGATGACTCCGGCGAGGTAAATAAACTATCAAAGTAAAGGTAATTCCCTCATTTTATAGCGCACTTTATCTCTACGGTAAAGAACCTTATATATCCTCCTCAACACGTATAAAAGCTTGCAAATCTTCACTTGAAATTATTCAAAGACAAAACTTCAGTCAATCAACATGTACAAAGTAATAATTTTTACTATTTTCGCGGTTATATTCGTCTGCGATGCATCTGGTCCCTTCATATATCCTACATATCGACCACCGCCATCGAGACCAGTGATCTACAGAACTCGAAGATCTGATGACCAAGGCTTATGGTTGTTCAAAGGTGATGATGTACCACGTGCGCCTTCAACTGGTGATCATCCGTTTCTGCCTCGGTATATTGATGATATAAAACTGGATCCTAATAGAAGAGTAGCTCGAAGCTTGAGTACTCCAAGTTCGTCATCGGGTCGGGACAGTCATTCATCTTCAGGAAGTTCAAGCAGGGATACCGGTGCTACACATCCAGGATACAATCGTCGTAACGCCAGGGACTTAAGAGGATGGCCAACTTTACCTCCTTTTAATCCCCGTATCCCAAACTACCCGTGGTTAAACGATGCTAGGCGCATATAATCATTATTTTAACTCTATTTTTTTATAAATTTATATATATCAAAATGCAATTAAAAAAAAAAAGAAATGTAGAAAAATAATTGAAGAATAATTCTTCAATTATTTTTCTACATTTTTTTTTTCAATTACTTTTTATACTCAATAAATATAGGTATTTATGTAAATATTTTTTTTATTCATTTCAATGAATATACATTATTTTACTAGGCTATGGTTGTCCGCACCCTCAACATCTATTCGGCACAATTAAAGATTGCTTTTTTAAATTTTTTATAAGCCTATTTTTTTTTGTTATTATATTTTATATCCATCCTATTTCTATCATCCTATTTTTATATCCATTACATTTCATTTCATAAACTACTAACTTTATTAACAGTAATAAAGTTAGTAGTTTATGAAATGAAATGTAATGGATATAAAAATAGGATGATAGAAGGACAGCCCAATGTTGGGATTTTACTGACCCAATGTTGGAATTTTTATTTTTATTTTAAGACACCACTCTGCCATAAGGAAATAATCCTTGTATTGCGGGGTACTTTAAAAACATGCAATTAACGCAGACAAATTACACTCAGACTCAGAACCACAATTTGTGGATCGCACAAAGTGTTGTGCCGCGTGGGAATTGAACCCTTATCACTGACACGGAAGGTCGGTATCTTAACCACTACGCCATCTGTGCAGTTAGATTGCACTGATAGTAGAACGGTCTAAGCAACGGCCATGCGATTGTTGTGGGTTCGTTCATCACGCAAGACAATTCTTAATATAAAGATTTGCATGTAACATGTACCATCATCCTTACTAATATTATAAATGCGAAAGTAACTCTGTCTGTCTGTCGCTCTTTCACGTCAAAACTACTGAACCTATCTAAATGAAATTTGATACACAGATAGTCTAAAGCCTGATAAAAGACATAGGCTAGTTTTTTAATGCAAAAAAAGGGTTTGTAAAAGGGGATGAAAAGTTGTAAGGAAGTATCGTCATTTTTAAAGCCAGAAGCTTGAAACTTATTTTTAGGCTGTTGGTTAGATGTAAATAAATATGACATTAACATTTTGTAAAAAAATGTACCCTTAAGGGGTAAAATAAAAATAGGGGATGAAAAACTTTAGTAAAGTAACCTTTTTAGCTAGTTTTTATATAAAAAAAAAAATGAAAAGATATAACAATAAATAGACTCGGACTCGGTGCAAAAGTTACATAACAGCATACAACACGCCGTGGTCGCCATCTCCAGGCATACCAGATCCTGCACTTACTACACAGACACCCGTGAAGATGCCATCTGGAAACTCATGAGGAAGTCCATAGATCAGGATTCTGGTACTATACTGGAATACGTCAAGAAGATGGCGGTAAAACATAGAGACGAAAGGGTAATGAAAGAGCTTGGTCTACTACCCCATTAAACTAAAGTCAACACAAGCGTGGAGTCAATTACCATCAACCTAGACATAGACTTCCAAAGTCACACAAAATAAAACGTCACAGACATTATTATCATCATCACAACATCACAGAGGACAGAAACATCTACAAATAGAAGGGTTTCACCAACAACAAGACCACCAGCGCCAAGAAGAAACCCTAAAAGACATGTTGTCGCTCAACATCTATGACACATTAATTGCGCTCTTCAAGCTTTATCCAATTGTAATAAAGCCACTTCAAGAACATTAATTTTATAAACAAACCACCATAACAATTAAATTAAATATAAAAAGAGCACGGACAAAAAGTCTGTGGTATAACATACTCATAATAAAAAAAAAAAAAAAAACAATAAATAGACAAACCCGCTGAGTTTCTTGCCGTAACTTCTCAGTAGTGGTCTAGTTCCGATCCGGTGGTAGTTTATTAGATTAAATTAAAATGTTAATACTGACAATATGTAAGTACCCTCGCAGGGTTTATGTATAATAAATGAATTTGAATTTGTAAATTGTGTCTGTTAATTGTATATTTATGATGTCCAACACGACATTAGAAATTTCATTCTTCCCGCACAAAGGAATATATGTCGCTTTTATCTCCTTTTGTGTTGAGGAGTAAACATTATGTACACTTTCTTACCTTATATATCGGGTGTAACAGAGAATGGAGCAGCTAGTCAGAAGGGTGGTAGATAATGGTGCTAGGAACCCATAATAAAAATTTGAAGGGAAAATGTCGATTCGTTAATGAATTCGAAGCAAATTACTGAAATTTAACATTTAATATGCTTGATTAAATAATCAAGCATATAATATATATACAGGGTGGAAGTGGACCGCTCCCGAAAACAAAGACAGGCAATCCTACTAGTCTTACTTGTAATGATAGGCTAGAAAAAAAATCGATTCGAATGAAAAAAAATATTTTTTTTCGCCACGCGAGGTCGTTGAACTCTAGAACATATGATCGTGAGTTTTAAGTAGATTGCGTCTTTTCTCGTCTGAGTAAAGTTACCTATTTTTTATGGCATTACCGTTACATGGCACTGTCCTAATACGATGGAATGTGAAAAAAAACTTAAAATTCGTTGTGAAAATATTTTTTTTGTTCATCCAAATCGATTTTTTTTCTAGCCTACCATTACAAGTAGAACTAGTAGGGTCACCTGTCTTTGTTTTCGGGAGCGGTCCACTTCCACCCTGTATGTATAATAAATAATCTAGCATATTAAATGTTAAATTTCAGTAATTTAAATAACGGGGTTGTGTCATCGTTTAATACAATTCTAACTGCAAAGTTTGAGTATTAAGTCTGTACAATGTGTAAACAATGTCGGATAGATAGCACACGTCTCCTTAAAGACGAAAATATAATACAATGCAAGAATTGAATGTCCTACAATAGTTCACGGCACGGCGGTGTAAGTGGCAGCACGATAAGAACGGATTTCCAATAGGTGTGGTTTCGAATCCCACTTGTGACAATCATTTTTCGCTCGTAATAGGGGTTTTTATAAACGAATTAGAAGCATTTAAAGTTTTCAATTTTGTCATCGCTTTTTCTTTGAAACTGAATGAAATGTACCAAGTAGATGATAAATAATCTGCTACATACTCATACTTTCTTAAATATTCATTAAAGCCTAAATAAATCAATGATTACATTTGCTACAGTATGACAAAAGTCGCCTTTACAGACAGCTGATGGGTCAATGACCCCTTGACATTTTCCCTTCAAATTTTTGTTATGGGTATTGTATTGTATACATATTACCATTGTACCATCATTACCTACCACCTTTCTGACCAGCTGTTACATCGTTTATTTATATCAGATTTAATTAAACTATTACATCAAGAGAACAAATTACGGGGTTAAAAAGTATCCTATGTGTTAATCTAGAAAATGATCTACGTATGTACCATTTTTTATCCAAATCTGTACAACGGTTTACGCGTGATTGAGTAAAAAAACATGCTAATTTCTTCACAATTTTTTACATTTATAATATTAATGGAATAGCTACGAATTTTTACAGGTGTATATTTTTTTTTACTTTTCTACGTACACCATTATCATTATATAATTTTTACGGATTGCTTGATATCTAATCATATCAAGAGTAATAGGACCATGCTTTTGACAGTTCTCTATCTACAGCCACGAGCCGGTCCATCCGGGGTAGTACCACACTCTCGCAGAAGATCGACATCTGAGTAATAACAATGTGCTATTGCGCTTAGTTCGGTGAGTGAAAGAGCTAGAAGACCAACTGGTGTGGGTTTGGGGTTTGTTTTGGTAAGCAGCGGCCTTGCTATACCCTTGGTATTGCAAAGGTCCATGGATGGCAGTAATACTTACCATTAGGTGTGCTGCTTGCTCGTTTGCCATCATCAACGAAAAAAGCCGTCAAATCATCAGGAACGTAAAGGGCCCCGTTCGCGATGGTGATATCCTCACTCTGCTAGAGTCTGAGCGTGAAGCCAGAAGACTACGATAAATAGTTGGGGTAGCAGAGCATTAGGTTAAGGCTGATAATGTATCAACTATCCAAGTTATGTTACATACATACATACATACCATCACGCCATGTCCCTTGCAGGGTAGGCAGAGAGAACAGAGTGCCAGAGAACTCTATCCTTGCATACTTCACTCGCTTCCTCAACATTCATAATTCTCTTCATACATGCCCGCCGGTTTCGGAGACTCTTGACTCCACCTTCCTTCAGTACGTGACCAAGTTATGTTAATTTTAAGAAATCGTCAAAGATGACCATCTTATGGACTCGCACATAATAAACAACTTATCTGTGTGTATTCGTTGATATATTGTTTAGTAACGGCTAAGAATACTACCAACCCTTACTTTGCTCGTGGATGTCGTAAAAGATGACTAAGAGTTTTATAACGACCTGGGTCAACTCCATCTGATGCTGTTTGGTCAACAATTACATTCGCAAGGAGGGTTAACGTCTGGCAGGCGGCTGGTCATAAAACTATTGCCAATATCTTTTACAATATGTACTATGAAATAAGATATATACTGTATCGACCCCAAGTAATTGGGATAAGAGTAGGAGAATCGTCATCAACGTTTAGGATTGTCCCGAAATAAAGAGTGCTCTGTTCTCTTTATTATTGAACATTGTATTCATCATTATATATTTTTCATTGTTGGGCTCGAGCCTCCGCCATAATGGGAGAGAAACTGACCTACTATACAGTGCTGGTCAGGTGTGTTGGTATAGGGTTCTGTTTCAAGTTTTCTTTCTCTAGCATAGACGTTATATGGGTTTTATATCCCTTACTCGTCTCTTACGATCACTCACGAGTGAGATAGTGGGTGGTGAATTGTATTCTTACTCCGTCAGCACATGGATAAACGGAACACTGTATTACGGTAAGATATTCATCTCCTATTCTATAAATAACATATAACAAAAAAACATCATCTTTGTTCATATACGGCTCATTCCTGGACTCGAGTCTCCTCCGCAATGGGAGTCCAATTGATCTAATTTACCACGCTAATGAGACTGGTTGGTATAGAGTTTTATTTTGAGTTTTCCTTATTTTGTACAAATTTTATAAGCATAAAAATATATAATAATAACAAATTCATCTCATTATCGTACAATTCTTTGGATAAGGAAAATTTTATATAAATAAACATTGCCGGTACTTTTCTTAGTACTACATTCATTATCTCGAGTAAAGTACCTATTCCATACAAGACCGTATAAAAAGCTTGCCTTTAGGAAATTATACATCATTAGAAGAGTGATCTTTAATCAGTCAACATGCTGAAAACCTTAGTCATCATTAGTGTTTTGGCTGTCTTGCTCCAAGAGACACTATGCCAGCGTATTATACTTCCTACATATCGACCTCCACTGAGAAGATCTAGAGCTGTAATTACAAGAGTTCGAAGAAATGTTAATGAGCCTATCTGGTTGTACAAAGGTGACATCCCACGGGCCCCATCAACTGCAGATCATCCATTCCTGCCAAACTACATTGATGATATCAAGTTGGATTCTAATCGAAGAATAGCTCGTAGTTTAAATGAAAAGGTAATGAAGAGTCGCTATATAAGAAATATTCCTGACAGACCCATATGGCCGACTTTACCGCCGTTCAGGCCACAATTACCAGGACCTAAGTATCCTTGGGATACCAGACCAGTGCGTTTTCCGATCCTTGCGAAAAATTAGTATTAAAAGGTATTTTAAGCTTGAATGTTTAGTATAATTTTTTATAGATGCATTTGAAAGTGATAATTTGGTTACTATACCCACCCACACTAGTGTAATTGGTAAGAAGGTTTGAAAGAATTTCCAATAGATAACTTAAACCAAGTTTAAATCCCACAAGTGGTAATAATTTTTCTCGTGCAAATATACTTTTCTGAATATTAAGTTTTCATATTATTGTATCATAATAACAGAAACATTGTTTAAAAATAATATAATATGGTACACGGTATCCCCGTATCTTAACAATCAATATCCTAGTCGTCCTATAGGCTGTTCTGTATCCCTGATGGTGTATGTACTTTCGCCGGGCGGGCCACCGAAGTTAAAATCGAGTACCGGTGGTCCGCTCGCACGGCGAAGAGAGAAGGTTTTACGGTGGGTCTATGGGGTCACGCGCCGCCTTTCCGTCACCCCGGACCGATTCAGCGGGGCGAGACGCACCCATAGCCCACCAATAAAAAAAAAAAAAAAAAAAAATGGTGTATGTACTTAAAATAGAGACGAATGTTTGGGTATTAAAAGGGGGAATAAACAAACAAAACTCTAAATCTTTAGTCCATTTTCAATTATAATATTTCAGAAATAATATATCTTTTGGGATTTTTTTTTCAATTATAATTATTTAAGCAATCGAAACAATGCACAAACGGGTTGTTAATAATTGGCGCAGAAAACACTAAAAACAATGAATTTCTTTTAATGTATATGATATTTTAAACCGGTTAGATCAGACAACCGTATCCGAATAATAGAGGTTAGGGGATTATTTAAAAATATTTTGAGTTTGGTGGAATTTGAGTGCATTAATTAAATGTCACACAATATTTAATTCATTAGCGCAGTGCTTAAAAAATACGTCAAAACAACTTTGATACTAGCAAATGTTTATTTACATCATCATTCTCTAGTTCTTATATACTCGTACACATTGCAAAAGTTATTGTAATAGTTTTATGACCAGTCGCCTGCCTGACGTCAATCCTCCTTGAGAATGTAATCGTTGACCAAACAGCGTCAAGTGGAATTGGACCAGATCGATGTAAAGTTTTTAATCGTCTTTTACGACATCCACGAGCAAAGTAAGGTTTGGTAGTATTCGTAGCAGCTACCACACAGCATTATGTTTATTTACATATGTACAATTATCAGGTTATTTCATACTTTGTTTATTAATGTAAATATAATTTAGTTTTACTCAATAAATGAAGTTTTATTGAACTCGATACGACATATCAATTCTACTGATTACCGAATACCTGGTATTATGCCGCAAGGGACTGAGGGAAGTGCGGAGAAGATCTCGAACGGATCGGGCGTTGTGTTACCCTATATACCATAGCCTGCCTCCAAAAAAATGCAGGGGACTGTAGAACACTTGTCTAGCGTATGAGCAGTTCAATGTATATTGAAGGATAAGCTGGTGCTCCTGCCGAAAATAGGACGGTCTTTAGACTCTAGATTTGGCCGTTTTGCTGTGCGCCAGGATGTTATTAAACGTTGTGCAGTCCGATAGAAAATGACTCAGTACGGTATTCAGACTGTGGAGGCCCTCTGACTGATGCTGTTAGAGTAAATAGAGCTGCAGCACGGGGTCTTTTGTTTCTGGCTGGTGCAGATGTTATTGAAGCATAGTTCGTTCGGCAAGTAACTGTAAATAATTGTGAGGAAAAAGAGCTCTGTCACCACTGCGATTATGAGCAAGAACCCGTGCAGTATAATATGCTCAAGATTTACGCCGCCTGAGCAGAGGAGCGTCGTGAACTTGTTGCAATCTAGGTTGTTGATCTGACGTTGCTAAACATCGCTAAGACGATGTCTGATAGTATTTGAAACTAGGACGTGGTCATCTGCTCCTACGAGGCAGTTATCTCGCAGAAGGAGGCGGAGTACTGCTGACCGACTTAGTCCACTACATTACTGTCCCTTCACTTATTTCAAACCTATAGTTAGCAACTAGTTTATAATTACATTTAATTGATACTAAAAGCATTTTGGATAAAAGTTTAAACAAGCTATATGCGACTTTTTCCCTGACCTATTCCCAATATGTATTTTTTTACGGAGAAGGTTTATATGCTATCCCCATTAATGTGACTTGCCATCGGCTCTGCTTTATATCGACTTCTACAAACAAACCAACGGGTTGGTTTTGCTAGTATAAAATAATGTATTATTTCTTCTTATCTCATATATGTCCCACTGTTGGGCTCGAGCCTCCTCCATAATGGGAGGGAAATTGACCTATTATACCACGCCGGTCAGACGTGTTGGTATAGGGTTTAGTTTCGAGTTTTCGTTCTCTTGCATAGATGTTATATGCATTTTATATCCCTTAGTCGTCTTTTATGATCACCCACGGGTAAGACAGGGGGTGGTGAATTATATTCTTACTCCGTCACCACACGGAAAATGATTTATAAGTCTTCAATTATTGTTTTGTATATAAAATTATTAAATTTTGCTGTGAGATAACGGCTATGAATATATCAGCTCATACATTGCTCGCGCATGTCGTAAAATATTGGTTTCCTCTTTGTAGATTTCCAAAGAGGTTAGGTCAAGCAGGCGGCTGATGATAGAACTATTACCAAAACCTTTGCAATATGTAAAAAATCGAATAAGAGTACATAATGCATCAACCCTAACTAATAAGTATGAGAACAGGGTGATGATGAAGAGGTTCTTAATACATTCATTTTTGTAACCTTATTTTTCAATTGATACAGCCATTTAAATTAAACTTTTTTTTTGTTATGTTATCCATGCTCCAACCAGCTGCCCGTGAACAAAAGAGTAATCTGCCAATAATCAGTTATAACTTATCTGACCAGCTTGGTATAGTAGGTAAATTTCTCTCCAAAGTGGAGAAGGCAGTGGAAATGCTGCCATTATGAATCTAGGGCGCAGGTAACAGGCTAATCATCAGGCTGTTAGAATTATATGACCAAAAAGTGAACTTCTGGCATTCTACAACCAGTAGCATCGCGGGGCATTTTTGTAGATATTCTGAGGTAGTAAATTTTTATTGCATCAGCGTGTCCTGTACCAATTGCCTTTTTAAGCAGCTTGATGGTTGGTATAAGATTTCTAGGAGAGAGCGGTTGCTATTTCCCTTATGATTTTTCAGTTGGTTTTTACAACTTCCACAGAAAAGTAAGAAGTGGTGGTCTTTTGTATTCCTCCACATGGAGGTTTAGCTACCACACCTTTTATGATTTTCATCATCATCATCATCTCAACTCATATATGTCCCAATATTGGGATCGAGGCTTCTCCTTAATGGGATGGAAATTGATCTACTATGCCACGCTGGTCAGACGTGTTGGTATAAGGTTTTGTTTCGAGGTTTCCCTCTCTTGCATAGATGTAATATGCATTTTATATCCCTTAGTCGTCTCTTAAGATCAACCACGGGTGATATAGATGGCGCTGATTTGTATTCTTACTCCCTAACCACACGGATTGGAAATATATTTACAAAGTAAATATTGTAAAGCGAGTATAATCTACAGCGTTGAAATTTTTTATCACAATATCTGGAATTTTTGGCTTTTTTTCACAAATTCTGAGGGTTTTTTGAAATTTACTTAGACTTTAAACGGCTAATGGTCCAAATAAACTTCAGATAAGTATTTAGCGGATCAAAATACATAAAAAACATGTTTGGTTTGGGTCAAAAAAAATTTTTACATCACCGAAAACGTCGATTTTCGTCATTTTTTCGGTTTTTTTAAAGATTTCTCGAATTTTTGAGGGTGTACGGGTTAAATGGACCTCATATTCGGATTCAGCGGGTCAAAATACATAAAAATATACGGGTCTCGTCAAGAGTACAGAGAACTTCTTTTTTTTGTGTGCCGGTGTATTTATACTTTAGGCGGCCTGTCAATCTGTTAGCACTTAGAATTTGCTACTTCCTGGACTGAGCGTCGTGATTTCAATTCCCACCTAGAAGAATTTCATGTGCGATCCACAAAATGATTTGATGTGTCTTAATTTTATTATAATTCATGTGGTGATATTTTACTACCTTTCCCATGTGTTAAATATATAGCTCATTGAAGATGTTCAAATAAGTTATTTATTCTCTTCTATCTCGTCTATTTAAGGATTGCGGTGGGGTTTCATATTTGAACATATAGTACTGTGGGGACTACATGTAAAATAAAAATGTTTTGCAATACAATTAGTTTTATGGGAATGTGCTTCTAGTCTGTATCACATATATTTACATCTAGCAGTACCCTAAAGGCTTTCGTTCCGCAAACATTCCACCGATATGTGGTAAACGTCCACAAACACGCCACATTCCCAACAATAAGCTCTTCTTGTATAAAATTTATAATCATAAATTAGTTTTTTTGTTTTTATATATTAGTTAGTTATAATTTTACATATTAGTTAGTCAGACTAACTAATTAATTGTACGGAACGACACGCTGGCGGTTGCAGATACAAAATAAGAAAGGCAGTGCGATACAGAACTAAGAAAGTGATGTAAGAATCACTATGATAATGCTAAATACTGATATCGTAAAAATGATTATGGGATGGTCAAAATAAAACCTAATGATATAAAATTGTATATCACTATCACACCTAACGACGACGCAAGAGAGCGAGTAGGTATGAAAGAGAGTATTGGTGTAAAGATGCGAAAGGGAATGCTCCGATGGTTCGGACATGTGGAAAGAATGCCGAACGAACGTCTGGTTAAGAAGATATACAATGCGAAAGTGGAAGGACGTAGGTACCGGGGGAGACCGAGACTCACCTACCTAGACCAGATTGGTCACGTACTGAAGGAAGGTGGAGTCAAGAGTCTCCGAAACCGGCGAGCGTGTATGAAGAGAATTATGTATGTAAGCGAGTGAAGTATGCAAGGATAGAGTTCTCTGGCACTCTGTTCTTTCTGCCTACCCTGCAAGTGATATGGCGTGATGATATGTATGTATGTATGTATGTATGTACATACATATCATCATACATACATATGTATGTAGTGTAATCGAATAGTTTACCAAATTTAGAACAAATGTACCCAACAGTAGTATTTTTATGAAGGTTAAAAAGAAGAGTAGAATTGGGGCTAAAAAGAATAGAAAAAGTGAATGTTGTAAAAGACGATTTAGAGATTTATATCGACTTGGGCCAACTCCAAATGATATATCTATCTGGTTAACAGTTATATTCTCATGGGGAGTTGACGTCAGGCAGGCTCTTCATAGTGGTGAGACCACAATATTGACAGTGCTCTGTCTACAGCCGCGGGCCGATCTGTCTTAGATAGTACCACACTCTCATAGAAGATCGACGCATGAGTAATGGCAATGTGCTATTGCGCTTCGTTCGGCGAACGAGGCTGGGTGAGTTTGGGGTTTATATTGGTAGGCAGCGGCCTAGCTATACCCTTGGTATTGCAAAGGTCCATGGGCGGCAGTGACACTTAGCATCAGGTGTGCTGCTTGCTCGTTTGCCGCCATAAGCAATAAAAAATAAATAAAAAAAACTACTCCTAATGAAATATGTACGATAGAAGACGAGTATATATTACATCAACCCCCATGTATTTAGGATAAGAATAGGATAATAAATAATCTTCAAAATTGCTTAAATCTTCTTCTTCTTCTTATGTATTGGCAATCAGCTACATATACGAGCTATTGGTGCCAGTGTCAAGTTATAAATATTTTCACGTTTTTAGTCTTTCAAGTCAGTCGTTGTCTAAGTCAAATTGTCACCATTAACAGTGCAATGGCCACACTGTTAATGGTATCTTGTTGGAATTTTGATGGAAAACGAAAACGTTGTAAAGCACTTTTATATGATGTTCACTACATCCCAGTATTTCCGCATATCACATTACATAAAATGCCATCAAAATGATCTAATATAACACGTTAAAACACTAAGATATCGAATATAATACAAGAGCACCACATGACGTTTTCAAATTCCCGTCAAAAGTCCTGCTTAAATCTTATGTTTACTTATAATAGCATAAATATTTATCCAGATATATTAATAGCTATTTTTATTTATCAGGAGTTTTAGAAATATATAAAATATAATTCCCAATTAAGATATATATTCCATTTTTATCTTAAATATTTTATTATTTTGTACTGATGAATTACGAAATAAAAATGTTATCCATTTTATGAGTCGTTAAACCAGCCGAGGGATTATTGGGGAAAAGAAGCGGAAATACTTTGGAGAACACAACAGAATAATAAACAAGTAATAGGCACCAGTAAGTGGAACAGAGTTACACCCAAATGGTCATTTGGCGTGACAATATTGAGGTTCCACAATTCACTCTATGAACGCTTTCACGCCACATAATATCATAGAAAGAGAAAGAGTGTTAGAAATTAAACTCTATATCAAACCTTCTGGCAATAAATAAGGCAAGGATCCAAAGAAAAGACTCGTTGCTATCACTATATCTGTTCCATTAGTATCAGCCAAAGCGCCTGTACAATTCAAATACAGAACTAAGATTATGCCAAGTAGCGCTGTCTGTTGCGTTGCTATCGGTACGCAGCGCTATATTCAAATATATTAAGAGCTTCCTTAGAAAAAATCGCAAAACATCTCAATTACAGCTTATTTTCGATTCAAAATGTTAAAAGTCGTTATATTACAAATGTTAGGCATTTAATTGACCTACAAAGAAGTGCTACTGGAATCGTCGCTAATCTCAGTCTCACAATCAAACTAGGGTCGATGGAGCAGCGAAGAAATTTTGGGTTACTCTGTGTACTCTACTGGTTCTTTCACGGAGAGTGCTCGGAGGAACTGTTTGACTCTGTACTACCTTACCACTGGACACTGTAGCAGGGTTATTTCAATTGGTAGTGTTACATCTTTTTCTTCTTCTTCTTATATATTGGCAATCAGCTACTTATACGAGCTATTGGTGCCAGTGTCAAGTTATAAATATTTTCACGTTTTTAGTCTTTCAAGTCAGTCATTGTCTAAGTCAAATTGTTGCCATTGACAGTGCAATCGCCACACTGTTAATGGTATCTTGTGTGAATTTTGATGGAAAACGCTGTAAAGCACTTTATATGATATTGACTATATCCCAGTAGTTCCGCCACATCACATTACATAACATGCCATCAAAATTATCTAATATAACACGTTAAAACACTAAGATATCGAATATTATACAAGAGCACCACATGACGTTTTCAAATGCCCGTCAAAAGTCCTAGTGTTCTTCTTCTTCTTCTTATGTATTACTTCTTCAACTGTACATTTTCAACGATCATTTTTCCCACGTACGTCATTATGACATGTCCTTCTTTAAAAGAGGTTTATGAAGATCACTTTCTTCAAGGTAAGTAAGTTCCTAGCTATGTTCCTGATATTGCAACTTACAATCAGGTCACCTACTTTTTCTTCTTCTACCATAAGCATTAAAAATATGCTTAGCCACTGGTCTAACTGAAGTGCTATATAATTGAAGCTATAATTAGAAACAACCTCTTGGCTTGTTTAAAAGTTATACATTGGTTATCTATCCATCCATCCAGAAATCTATCGGAATCCACTGTTGGAAATAGATCTGCACAGGATGCGAGATTAATGCCTTGACTGTCGAGTTGCATATCGCAGTGATCGCAGTTCGATTTAAAAGTTTTCCTAGAAAGTACTGTTATTGCCACCCCTAGTGCTAACTCAGGTTTTTACTACTCCCTCGGGCAAGTCATCATCATCATCATCATTTCAGCATGTTGCCGTCCACTGCTGAATGTAGGCCTCCCTCATGTTACCGAGTGCGGTCCTGTGCCGCCTGCATCCAACGACGCCCAGCAATCTTCACTAGGTCGTCTGTCCACCTAGCGGGGGGTGGGCCGTCCCACACTGCGTCGTCCGGTACGTGGTCGCCACTCTAGAACCTTTCTTCCTCGGGCAAGTAAGGAATGTTTATTGTTTATTTTTATAAATCATCAACAGTCGATTATGACAATGATCTCTCTACTTATTGATAAGTCTTACAGTTATAAGAATCACAAAAAAAGGTTCCATTAGTGCACGTACATATTTAAAACCGTATTATAAAAAAAAAGCCAGACGGAATGTAAATAGAATATTTATGTCATTCACTTACTCAGGCTAGACATAATTTGTCTGTCTGGTGACGTCACTAAGCTGCAAGTTTGACTCCTAAAAAGGCATCCTAGACAAACAATGGTCTAGACGATAGTTAGGTATAACATTCTTTGTGCATCGTCTAAATTTATTAAGGGGAGGTGTGAGATTTTTGCAGGCAATCTGTCAACCTTTAGAGCTTCATTATTGGATCTGGGCTTCCTCATCATCATCATCATCTCAGCTCATATATGTTCCACTGTTCGGCTCGAGCTTCCTCCATAATGGGAGGGAAATTGACCTACTTTACCATGCTGGTCAGACGTGTTGGTATAGGGTTTTGTTTCGAGTTTTACTTCTCTTTGCATTGATGTTATATGCTTTTTATATCCCTTAGTCGTCTCTTACGATCACCCACTGGTAAGATAGGGGGTGGTGAAATGTATTCTAACTCCGTCACCACACGGAAGAGGGCTTCCTTAACAGAGGCTTCCTCAACAGAGTTAATTCTAGAATCAGTTGGAGATCACCATTGGCGTTATAAGTTGATCCTGAAAGTGCAGCCACACATTTTTACAGCCTAATTCATAGAAATCGTCAGCAATCTAGGGTATCTTCTACAGCTAGAAGAACTAAGAAAAAGAACTGCGTTTTCTTTTCAGCCCCTGTTTACATTTAAATGTCTTATTTGGGAGGAGTTTTGGTAAGTGGTAGCGGTTACGAATACTACCAACACTTACTATACTCATGGATGCCATAAAAGACGAATACGAGCTTTATATCTATCTTGGCCAACTCCACCTGATGACATTTGGTCAACAATTATATTCCCAAAGAGGATTGACATCACGCAGGCAGCTGGTCAGAAAACTATTGCTAATAACGTTTGAAATATGTAATAGAACATATTGCATTGACCCCAAATAATCGGGATAAGAGCAGGAGAATGATGATGAATGATGATTTGGGAGCAAGTCTCCTTCAAAATGGAAGGGAAATTGACCTAATACCACGTTGATCAGACAGATTAGGAGTAGATATCAATTTCAAGTTTATCTTCTCTGACATTAGTGCTATTCTTTAGTCGTCTTCTCTGATATTGACGTGATGAAAAATGTGGTGAATTATTTTATTTTTAAAACTTATTTTCTTTACGATCTGGGAAGTTATAATTATAGGGATGTTAATAATAAGTTATGAAGTGATAAACCCAAAACTCGTCAACCACCATCATCATCATCATCACAGCTCATAAATGTCTCACTGTTGCGCTCGGGCCTGCTCCATAATGGGAGGGCAATTTACCTACAATACCGCTCTGGTCAGACGTGTTGGTATAGGGTTTTATTTCGAGTTTTCCTTCTCTCGCATAGATGTTATATGCGTTATATTCCTTAGTCGTCTCGTACGATCACCCACGAGTAAGATATGGGGTGGTGATTAGTATTCTTACTCAGTCACCACACGAATAGTTACGATCTGGGAAGTTATAATTATAGGGATGTTAATTATAAAGTGAGAAAACCAAAACTCGCCAACCAACTCAAATCAAACTATAGAATCTAAATTTATGAAAAAATATCCATATTTATTCATAAATTATCATATGCATGATTATGACAGTAATTATACCAATCATCAGCCCTAAATTATATATCCCTTTGATCATGTTGTTGTCCTATCAGGTTAATAATATTTAGACAATTGGAAGCACATCTGTCATGGGTATAACTTTGTACATTATAATATCTTTCACAATTCTTTGGTAACTCCGTTAACATCAGATTTTGTTTCCAAAATGTGGCCAGGAGAACACTACTTATATCTTTAGGAATAGAAGTATAAGCCCACAAACATACATACATATCATCACGCTATATCCCTTGCAGGGTAGGCAGAGAGAACAGAGTGCCAGAGAACTCTATCTTTGCATACTTCACTCGCTTCCTCAACATTCATAATTCTCTTCATACACGCTCGCCGGTTTCGGAGACTCTTGACTCCACCTTCCTTCAGTACATGACCGATCTGGTCTAGGTATGTTAGTCTCGGTCTCCCCCGGTACCTACATCCTTCCACCTTTGCATTGTATATCTTCTTAACCAGACGTTCGTTCGGCATTCTTTCCACATGTCCGAACCATCGGAGCATTCCCTTTCGCATCTTTACACCAATACTCTCTTTCATACCTACTCGCTCTCTTACGTCGAAAGAGAGCGAGTAGGTATCCCATAAAAATAAGGTAACAAAAATAGGTAGCCCACAAAAATAAGCATTATTCATTTGACATTATCTTGAGTAACTGTTCAAGGCTTCAACGATCGCATTTAATTTTATCTTGAACGTGGTCAAGGTTTATGAGCGCTTTTGTCAAAGTCAACACATACCTCAATACAATATTGAATACGAAATGATAAAAATCTTATCAAACATATTGATGGCCGTGTATTCTGTACCTTAACAATGTAACTTGCACAAAGAATAAGAATGGATTGCCGAAAATCGCACGACAATCAAACCATTTGCATACAAGAACTTTTGTCTAGACTGTACGTGATTAGAATGTACCCTGTTGTATGGTCTTGTATAACGATTGTGCCTCAACTATGCAACTTTTGTTAATTGATGCACAGTGCAACAGTCATTGAACTATGTTAAAGCACTCGCTAATTTTTACGAGGCAGACACTTTTGACAGATAATTTGTCTGAAGTCTACCGGGGTAATGAACTATCAAAAGAAAACTATGAATGTGACCTTGACTTATTGCTTATATGAAATTTTTACGTGCCTAATGTATGTTGATATTACTATCAGATTTGTATGATCATAAGGTGAACTTCTGATGTGCATATTAGGTTGGCAGAGAGAGGTAGTGTACTTTACAAACATAATAATAACGGATACAAATCACATATAAATTAGACAAAAGATCACACAATGTATTTTCGACGAAGTATAGAAGAGCCATTGTGCCGGCCACTTGTTTCGAATCCTGGACGTCCGTAGCCACTGAACTTGCTAGCTGTGGGATCATCAGGAGATCGGACTGCAAAACTCACCGAAGAAAGATATTATTACTACTATAATCGCCAGAGCGCCTGCCTAATTCAGCAATACGGTTGTTGAACAGACGGAATAAATGTGAAATTTATGCTAATCATATCGTAAATAAGAGGATTAAGTTATAATAAATACGATAGCATTTTACCTTCTTTTTTTTCACTATAGCACACTGGACAGAAGGGTTACCATAGGGTTTTATCCTTCTTCATGGAAGTATTCCGCTTACATGCCTTAATCGATATTTACGATAAATAGTAACAATTGCATTCTTGCTTCACCCCCACACTGGTGATTTTTCTTCTATAAAACTCATATATAAGGTTAAGCTGAAAAATAATGCATATACGCTTGAAGAATGTAAGCTAAATGAGCTTCAGAAACATCTCTGATAGCATTAGAAATTAACTTTCTTTAGAAGAATGCGCGGTTTTGAAAATGCACAGTTTTGAGTTCAGTTTCAATTTTGTTTGTTTTGTTTTCAGAATGCGCTGTTTTGAGTTCTTGCGTTCGTCTACCATATTTTCAGCAGCATAAATATGGAGATAAGTTTTCTGTGCTATGTGAATAAATTAAACATCGTGTTATTGGATCATCTATTCATCTATAAGTCCATCAACGTCTATTGCTAGAGTTAGAACTTCCCATCAACCTGTTCCCAGTGGGATACAGTGTCATAATCGCCACGCTTGGCAGGCTAATTAGTGCTTACCGGTGGCCCGCTCGCACGGCGAAGAGAGGTGTTTGTAGGGTGGGTCTATGGGGTTGCGCGCCGCCTCTTCCGTCGCCCCGGACCGATTTGGCGGGGCGCGACCACGTCCATAGTCCACCGCAAAAAAAGGCTAATTAGTGTTATAAGTTTCCTAAAAGAGTGTTACTGTCTGTTCACCTGCTAGTTTCTCAGTCGGTTTTTACGACAGACCCACGGGAAATTAAGATCTGGTAAAACATTCTATTCTTAGCTGATCACTACGTGGATTCTCAACAGGCGTATTTAATGATTGTTGTTGAGTAACTGCTGAAAAATGTTCTCGCAATGAGATCCTTCGTCGTTCATCTATGTGATTTGATAAGCTAAGAGATATAGGCCTCTTAAGCTCTGACGTATTCATGGTGCTGTACTGCTTTATCATAGTTGTATCCTTTTCTTTGTTGATTTATTAGTAAATTTTGCTTTGTGTCCCGTTTTAAATGTGAAGGAAGTAGGTTAGGAAGTGAGTTAGGTTAGGGGTAGGAGACAGAGGCACGTAAGATTTTTGAAAAAAAAAAAATTTTATAACTTTACATTATTAACCAATGATTAGGTTTTAAAACTTTTTTTTATTTATTATAAGCAATTAAGAAATTATATAATTTTAGAAAGAATTACGTGACTCGAATGGCGGCCCTATTAGTCGCAATGATTGTGACATCAGAATTAAAAATATTTAAATTCAGTAAAAAAAAAATACAGTAAAACAGCTAATATATCTTTTGTTTAATTATGTGTGTAAATTATTTAACTCATATATACCTAATATACCTCATGGAGTTATATTTAGAATTAATTTATTATAATTTAATAATAAAATTAAAAAAAATACTAAATTAAACTTAAGCCATTCAAATCATTTATAAAACTTTTTAATTGCTATGATTTTTAAAAATTACGATTTGGGTTTTTAATTAATAAGTTTTATTTATCGAATTCAATTTATACTTTTATATAGATCATATCATAATCATCTCAACTCATACATGTCTCCCACTGTTAGGCTAGGGCTTCCTCCGTTTTATATTCCTTAGTCTTCTTTTATGATCACCCACGGGTAAGATAGTAGGTAGTAAATTGTGTTCTTACTCCGTCACCACACGTATAACGATTTACATACATATTTTTAATTAATATAAACTATAAAAACTATATATTATAAACTCGTATTTCAAAATTTACAGAAATATATAAGAAAAAAAAAAGGCTAGTTTGGGATTTCTTTATTAAATCGTCGTATTGCTTGAAATAAATTATTTTTGTCGCGGTTTTTACATCTTATGGAACATTTAAAACCATTTTTTCGGAGAGTTGTTTTTGCAGTAGTGATATGAAGCAAATACGATAAATTTTTAGGCTATTTTGATATATTTCCTGTTATATTAAAACAAAAATGAAAAGATTTAATTAATAAAAATTCAATATACTGTAAGATCTGTATGCTACTGTGAGGAGAAATTAAGATTGTGAGGTCACACAGACTCGGGCTAGTTCGGGTACGGTCGGCGTGTTTTCGACACTGGTTTAAAAATTCATTTTTAATTTGTTATAACATTTTAATTATAGCGAATAAAAAAAAAAATTCGTGTATGCTTATAAAAATTTTCATTTTACACACTTTAAAAAAAAACCCCTTTTTTAATTCTCTTGTTTTATTTTTTTATTGAATTTGTTTCAATTTCTAAAACAATTAAAAGCGTTTCCCAGATACTTTCTGAACACAAACTTATTGTCGTTTCTAAAGACGATTGTGGGTTACAGTGGAGGAAATGCGTGATGAAATTAATTCCAAAAAAAAAATATAGACATAGGTCATATAAATATATAAATAGTCAAGATATAATTTGCCTGGAATAATATCAGGAAAAATAGATGTTTCGGGGGAAGGATACGTAGACGTATAATTCACGCAACCAAAGTTGCAACACTTGCAACCTGTTCACAATAAGATCACATTTAACGACCTTCTCAGTCGCAGTTCATAAATTATCTTCAAAAGTTAAACACGGTCTTGTATTTATCGAGAAATTCGCTTGGATCAAGTTTTAAAATAATAATTATTTTGAAGTTATACTTCTTTAGGCGCGTAATGAAAAAGCTATAAGAGTGAAATAATAAGATGCGCGCGCGCATCACTGTAACACAAAAGTAACAGGTTGAAGTTGGCCGCAAAACCACTCATTGAGTCCCGCAAAAAGCTACCAACAAAATTGAAATAGAACCTCTTTCAAATTTCTACATTCACGACACGTATTTTAGTTTTGTGCGAATTGTATATGTGCTAATAAATTATATTCAGCAGTGATTTAAATTGAATATTTTGATTAATATTAATAATATATGCTATGCTCGGGATTTCTCTGCGAGATAGAATCCGAAATACGGAAATCCGCAGACGAACGGGTGTAACCGACATAGCACGAAGAATTAGCACGCTGAAGTGGCAATGGGCAGGGCACATCGCTCGAAGAACCGACAACCGCTGGGGAAGAAAGGTCCTAGAGTGGCGACCACGTGCCGGACGACGCAGTGTGGGACGCCCCCCCACTAGGTGGACAGACGACCTAGTGAAGGTTGCTGGGCGTCGTTGGATACAGGCGGCACAGGACCGCACTCTGTGGCGTAAAATGAGGGAGGCCTACGTTCAGCAGTGGACGGCAATAGGCTGAAATGATGATGAATGATGATTATTTACTATTTGTAAATATTAGTAAAAAATTATTCTATCCTTTTCCAGTCATTTTATTATTTTATTGTAATTAATTATTTGCATGCAATTACTATTTTTTTAATGATGCCAAAGAAGTATAATTTCTCACCCGCGTACATAAGTACATGCATCCATTTCTTTTTTAGCTTTAATTATACATAAAAATCCATGTGGTAATGAAGTAATCATAAAATGGTCATCACACCTTCCCTTTTCATGGATATTGTAAAAATCTATTAATTAATATGAGCACATATGTTTTTTAAAGAAACCTCTTACTCTGAATAAATTATCCTTGTATTGCAGGGAACTTTACAAAATATTCAATTAAACGGACACATATTACACCCAGACTCAACAATTTTAGGATCGTTTATAAAAACCCAATTACGAGCGAAAAATGATTGTCACAAGTGGGATTCGAATAATCAAGCATTTTAATTGCTAAAAGTTCAATAATCTGAATAACAGGGTTGTGTCATCGTTTAATACAATTCTAACTGCAAAGTTTGAAGTTATTAAGCCTATACAATATGTAAACATTGTCGGGTAGATGGCACACGTCTCCTTAAAGACGTAAATATAATACGATGCAAAAATTGAATGTCCTACAATAGTTCACGTTGGTGTAAGTAGCAGCACGATTGGGACGGATTTCCAATAGGCATAGGTTCGAATCCCACATGTGACAATAATTTTTCGCTCGTAATCGAGTTTTTATAAATAATCAAGCATATTAAATGCTAAAATTTCAGTAATTTGAATTTTAGGATCGCACAAAATATTGTTCTACATAGAAATCGAAACCACAACACTACATAATCTGTGCAGTCATATGTCATGTTCTTTTCAGCTCATCTGTTCTTTTGTCTAGTTTTGCCTTGAAGTTTCCTATTCCTATAGCAAGTGGCATGAATATGAGTGGCACTGATATAGAGCGAAGAGTGAATGCGGGAAATAGAGTGAACGGAGCATTGGGGCAACTTCTCGGCAGCCACCACCTCAGCCAGAAGGCACGTGTAGCAATACATAACGCAGTGCTTGTCTCAACATTACTGTATGGAAGCGAGAGTTGGGTATGCAGAAAAGAGTATGAAAGTAAAATTAATGCGGTCGAAATGCGATCTCTGCGGGCAATCTGTGGAGTTAGGCTGACCGACCGCATTCGTAACGACGACGTAAGAGAGCGAATAGGTATGAAAGAGAGTATTGGTGTAAAGATGCGAAAGGGAATGCTCCGATGGTTCGGACATGTGGAAAGAATGCCGAACGAACGTCTGGTTAAGAAGATATACAATGCGAAAGTGGAAGGATGTAGGTACCGAGGGAGACCGAGACTAACCTACCTAGACCAGATCGGTCATGTACTGAAGGAAGGTGGAGTCAAGAGTCTCCGAAACCGGCGAGCGTGTATGAAGAAAATTATGAATGTTGAGGAAGCGAGTGAAGTATGCAGAGATAGAGTTCTCTGGCACTCTGTTCTCTCTCCCTACCCTGCAAGGGATATGGCGTGATGATATGTATGTATGTGTACTCTCTTTCATACCTACTCGCTTTCTTACGTCGTCGTTACGAATGCGATTGATCAGCCTAACTTTACAGATTTTCCGTAGAGATCGCATTTTAGGGGTGCGATGCCGAAATACCTCCACGTGGTGCACTCCGTGCAACGTCCAGGCGGACGGCTGAAGTTTCGGCGAGGAGGGGTCTCCGCGTGTGACTCTGGAAGCAGAGCGCACGGCGGATTTGACCCAGGGCCGACGGGGCGGATGTGTCTCATGGCACTCCGTCGCCAGAGACGGTGGCGTCACGGCCCGAGGACATGACGGGTCGGTTGCTTGCGAGCGGCCAGACCCGGAAGGCCCGACCCGTAACCCTGAGTGTGACTGCTGCTGAAGCTCAGGGCTGGGGGTTCTCGGACTGCGGAGAAGAAAATCCCTATAAAAAATTACCCCAATCTCAAGTTTGGCTACTCGGCGAGGAGGTGTATGGCTGGTGGGTTAAGAAGCGCGCGAGCGTCTAGTCGTTAGAGTAGTAGTCAAGACAAGACTTAAAAATGTCAAACATTCTGGCAGAGGTCAACAAGCGTAAGACTTCACCAGAGGGTCCCGGCCAGACCAGTCCCTTGCTGTGCCGGTGCTTGAGCGCGACGAGGAGTTGCGTCCAAATTCCGGCATAGTCAGCTCCCAATCGTATGGGTGGGGGGCAACTTCTGCAGCAGCCGTGAGCCCGGCAAAACATGAGGCTCCGAAAAAAAAGAGGCGTAGGCGAATAATGACTCCAGCTGGTGAGCGCGCTAAACGGCGCGCCAAGCGGCTCAAGAAGGAACGGGAAGCGCTGAAGGCCGCGGCATGCCGCGAGACCAGCGTTCCCAGTGACGAGGGCGGCACAGTTGCTGCAGAACCGTCGCAAATAGGCGATAGTAGCACCGCAGGGCCGTTGCGGAAGGAGAACGGCAACGGGTGTGTGTCTCAAGACGAGGGCGGTGATGTCGCAGGGCCGTTCAAGGAGGGTAGGAGGAGTGGCAGCCGAAGGGAGCTGCCGAGCGATGAGGGCGGATCTACCGCAGAGCCGTCGCGGAGCGAGGGCGGCAGTAAAGCCGCAGGCACTGGGGTTGAGGGTGGCCCTGGACAAGACGGAGGCCCTCTTGTTCTATGGGCCTGGCATGGGCCCTCCCATCGGCGTTTCGATCACCGTCAACTCGGTTGACATCAGCATCCGGGCCCATATGAGGTATTTGGGCCTGGTGCTCGACGGGCATTGGTGGTTTCGGGAGCATTTCCGCAGGCTCGCTCTGCGGCTCGTCGGCACGGCGTCCGCCCTTTCATGGCTTATGCCGAATGTGGGCGGACCGAGCGCTATGTGCCGATAGCTGTACACGGGGGTCGTCCGGTTGATGGCCCTGTACGACGCACCGGTGTGGGCGGGGTCCTACTCATACTCATCGGTCCCTGACCATCCGACTCAGGGCTTTTCTGTGACGACCACAGAGGGCCATGGCGGTCAGGGCTGTACGCGGGTACCGCACGGTGGCGATGGAGGCAGCGTGCCTGTTGGCCGGGAGTCCTCCGTGGGACCTGGAGGCGGAAATGCTCGCCGATTTGTATCGGCGGGTGTCAGGGGTGCACGCGGAGGGCGGTATGGTCTCATTGAGGGAACTCACCGCCTGGCGCGTCGACGCCTGCCTAGACGTCATTGCCCGTTGGGCAGTCCAGCTGGAGAGGCCTCGGTTCGGTGTGCGGACCATGGAGGCCTTCCGGCCAGTGCTGATGCAGTGGTTGGAACGGCGGTACGGGGTGCTCTCCTTCCGACTGGTGAAGGTTTTGACGGGGCATGGATTCTTCGCCAAATACCTGCACACGGTCGTCAGGAGGGAGAGTACACCGTCCTGCCACCACTGCGATTGCGACGAAGACACGGCGCAGCATACGCTCGAGGTTTGTGCCGCTTGGGCAGAGCAGCGTCGTGAACTCGTCGCAATCATCGGTGCCGACCTGACGCTGCCGACCATCGCCAGGGCGATGCTCGACAGCGCCAGGAACTGGGACGCGGTCGCAACCTTCTGCGAGGCAGTAGTCTCGCGGAAGGAGGCGGCGGAGCGCGTGCGCGTGGAGCGTCTCCTCGACGACGCGAGCCACCACCGGCGACTGGGGCGGCGCAGGCGCGGCTACCTGCGCCTGATGCCGCCCTAGCCGAAGCCGCGGGTGACTGGATCGGGGAATTAGTCCGTCACCCGTCGAGAGGCTGACCGCGTGAGGAAAGACCGACATCCTATCCGAGGGGGGGGCGTCGGTCGAGGACAGGGTACTCCTCAGGGGTATTCCGTCGGGCCGACCACTGACGTCAAGTCACTCTGCTCCGGTGGTCGGCCCAACGACGAAGGCGACGTCACGGGTGGGTTACGGGTGTGCGTGCTTACGCCCCTCTGTCACCCCGGACGGAGTGGTGCGAGGAGTGCGCCGACCGTAGCCCAACCCCAAAAAAAAAAAAGAGATCGCATTTCGACCGCATTCATTTTACTTTCATACTCTTTTCTGCATACCCAACTCTCACTTCCATACAGTAATGTTGGGACAAGCACTGCGTTATGTATTGCTATACGTGCCTTCTGGCTGAGGTGGTGGCTACCGAGAAGTTGCCCCAACGCTCCATTCACTCTATTTCCCGCATTCACTCTTCGCTCTATATCAGTGGTGTACCTTCCATCTCGGCTAAATCCACATCCAAGATATACAAATTCATCCACGGGGAAGCAACTATAATATAAATTAATTCAAGCCATCAAATACTAAAATCGCTGTTTTTCATCGCAAACACCATGGCTACTGGTCTCTTAAACCACTGGAAGTGACATTTACGACACGTCATATACACATAGGGTAATAAACGAATAAACGGAAACTTGACTTGCGAGACTATTTTTAGATTTTATGATCAATGAGAAATAGAAATTGTAATTTTTCAACGTGATTCATATCATTTCTTTTTTTTCTGTTCCAGCTTCTATAGCTACGTTTCATAACTATACTATGACTGACACACAGATGGCGTAGAGATAAAGATATGGACCTACCATACCAGTGCCGCAAATTCGATTCCTGCGCAGAACAATACTTTGTGCGATCCACAAATTGTTCTGAATCTGTGTGTAATTTGTGTCTGATAATAATAAATTTGAAAAGTCCCCCGCAATACAAGGATTATTGCCTTAGTGCCGGGTATATGCTTTGAAAAAAAAAAATAACCATGAGCCTTCTTCGGATGGAATGGGTTTGATCCACAATATCAAGATAGTTAGATGGGTTGGCACAGAATTTATTTTGGTGTTTTTTTCTCTTGTAACGATGTAATCCCTTTAATGACCTGGTGCAGGTTGCTGGGTGTCGTTGGATGCAAGCGGCACAGGACCGCACTTTGTGGCATAACATGAGGGAGGCCTACGTCCAGCAGTGGACGTAGGCCTCCCTCATGGTGGTGGCTGATATTATGATGACGACGATGGTCTGAACCAGATCCTTGTGTGGCGACGGAGTAAGAATATAATTCACCACCCCCGTTCTTTCCTATAGATGTAAATGACGACTAAGGGACACAAGCAGATAACATCATTGCGAAAGAAGGAAATCTCTAACTAATATCCTTCCTATTGTGGTTTGTACGTTATATGCTTGAATTCAGCGAGGCGTATATAAAATGAGATGATAATGATAGGTCACACCTCGTCCAAATCATCCAGGGGAATGGAAGGGCGTCGTGCAACCTTATAATCTTTCAACCTCGCAACCAATTAGGGTGACAATATGTACCGATTCTTTGGACTCGTTGGCAATGTGCACCTACCATACTGTCTATCTGTCTCCAAGAAATAGACTCCTGTACCTGCTTCTGCTTAAAATTCGAAATGTGGAGAAAAATGAGACCATTTTTCTACCTACAAGTAGAATCATTTGGATAATCCTTACTAATATTATAAATGCGAAAGTAACTCTGTCTGTCGCTCTTTCACGCCATAACTACTGAACCGATCTAATTGAAATTTCGTACACAGATAGTCTAAAGCTTGATAATGGGAGGACATAGGCTACTTTTTAATGCAAAAAAGGGTTTTAAAGGGGGATGAAAAGTTCCTTACGAATTATCGTCATTTTTAAAGCCAGAAGCCTTATTTTTAGGCTATTGATTAGATATAAATAAATATGACATTACAATTTCGTAAAAAATTACCCTTAAGGAGTAAAATAAAAATAAGGGATGAAAAACTTTAGGAAAGTAACCTTTTACGCGGGCGAAGCCGCGGGCAGAAGCTAGTATCTTAAAAAGCATCCCACGCTTTATTATAATTATAATTATTTTCTTAATATAAATTTATTGAAATTTTTTTAATACTTTTAAGTATATAATGATTTCTAATGTTTACGCGAGTGCTATACATTTGAAATAAAACTACTTACGGATTCTATCGCGTTTGTATTTGATTGCCCGACGCGCGACGTTTTGAACATTTTACAGTGATCATGGTCACGGGAGGGCTGTAAAGTGATGATCACTGTAAAGTGTTCGAAACGTCAAATCCGTAAAAGTAGAAAACCACTTTAAATATGATTATATATTATTATAAGAAATAAAGGTATGAAAGAGAGTATTGGTGTAAAGATGCGAAAGGGCATGCTCCGATGGTTCGGACATGTGGAAAGAATGCCGAACGAACGTCTGGTTAAGAAGATATACAATGCGAAAGTGGAAGGATGTAGGTACCGAGTGAAACCGAGACTAACCTACCTAGACCAGATCGGTCATGTACTGAAGGAAGGTGGAGTCAAGAGTCTCCGAAACCGGCGAGCGTGTATGAAGAGAATTATGAATGTTGAGGAAGCGAGTGAAGTATGCAGAGATAGAGTTCTCTGGCACTCTGTTCTCTCTGCCTACCCTGCAAGGGATATGGCGTGATGATATGTATGTATGTATGTATAAGAAATAAAATTTTTAAATATGATTATATATTATTTTTCCGTGTATCTTACCCGTGGGTGATTGTAATAGACCACTAAGAAATATTAAAAGCATATAACTTCTATTCAAGACATGGAAAACTCTAAACAAAATGCTATACCAACACACCTGACTAGCGTATAATATTAGGTCAATTTCCCTTCCATTATGATGGAGGCTCGAGCCAGGCTAACAGTGGGACATATATGAGCTGAGATGAGTATGGTTATAAAAATGTATTTATTTTTATTTATTAATTTTAACAAGACATATGGCGTATACCTTGGAATGCAATTGCTGTGTGGTAGTGGCTACGAATACTACCGAACCTTACTTTGCTCGTGGATGTCGTAAAAGATGACTAAGAGCCTTTATATCGACCTGGGCCAATACTACCTGATGCCATTTGGTCAGCAAATGCATTCCCAAGGAGAGTTGATGTCAGGCAGGCGGCCGGTCATAAAACTCGCGTCGACCCCAAGTTATTTCTCCCACGCACGTGCAATATCTGGCATGAACTACCTGCTGTTGTGTTTCCCGAGCGCTATGACATGTCCTTCTTCAAACGAGGTTTAAGAAGAGCACTTTCTTCAAGGTAGGCAATGGCCTGGCTGTGCCCCTGGTGTTACTAAGGTCTATGTGCAGCAGTATCACTTACCATCAGGTGTGCTACTTGCTCGTTTGCCACTACAGGCAATAAAAAAAAAACAAAAAAAAAAATAGTGACAAGAGCAGGAGAATGATGATATGGCGTATACCTAACTAGATGCCTTCCACCTTTAATTGACAGTGTTGAGTTTGAATTTTATTTGCTTTTTCTTAAAATTTAATAGTGGTAGGATCACGCTCTTGACAGTTCTCTGTCTACAGTCGCGGGCCGGTCCGTCCGGGGTAGTACCACAATCTCGCTGAAGATAAACGTCTGAGTAATGGCAATGTGCTATTGCGCTTCTTTCGGTGAGCGAGAGAGCCGGAAATCCATCGTATAAAAATGATATACCTACAGCCCATATTAAGCACTAAATTATTAACTAAAGATGCATTGTTGATGCAAATTCTGATGACATCACGCTAATAATTTATGTGAGACTGTTGTTTGGCTAATTGCAACTATGTGTTTTATTTTGGCGATAAGTTTGTTTTAAATATAGTAATTAATATACCTAAGTAATAACTCGAATTCATTCGTACAGTGACGAAGTAAGAATACAATTTACCATCCTTATCTTTTCAGCGGATGCCGGAAATGACAAATAAGCAAATAACTTGAGAGAGCTGGAAACCCAACTGGGTGGGTTTGGGGATTTTATTGGTAGGCAGCGCCTTAAGGGGCCATCCATTAATCACGTGAGGTTTGAAAACGGGGGGAGAGGTTTGTCAAAAATCACGAAATATAATAAGGGGGAGGGGCGGTGTAGTAAGATATCACGTGTATTTATTTTTTCGACAAATGCTGATTTTTAAACTGAAAATCCGTCGCCAGACAACGGGTTCATAGTTTTAAACCTCACCACGTATTACCAAGGGGGAAGGGAGGTTAAAAATGCTAAAAAAAAAAAGATCACGTGATTAATGGACGTCCCATAAGCTATATCCTTGGCATTGCAAAGGTCCATGGGCGGCAGTGACACTTACCATCAGGTGTGCTGCTTACTCGATTGCCACTATAAGCAATAAAAAAAAATTACTACAAACGAAAGAACGCTTAGAATGAAGTTCTAAATCAGCTTATCTAACCAGTGTGGTATATTAACTTTCCCACCATTGTGGTCGAAAATATCCGCACAATTAACATATACAAAAAACACCCTGTCTCTACAATTATTTATAGATCGCAACAAGAATTTTCCTCGCTGGAAATTGAATGTAGAACATGGTTGGTGCTTTGACCATAGTGCTATCTGGACGCCATACTTTTATATTACTAAGATAGTTATAGAATATAAAAACCAAAGCTTAGTACAATGATATTGACTTATGAATGCATGTCTCGCTAGATGCAAATTCATGTCTCAAGGCTAGGATATATTTTGTGCATATTCCTGTTACCAGACGGCTACCAGACATTTGGCATAAAAGGAAAGCTCGAAGTTTTGGCGCTACGTGCTCTGCTTCATAAAACATAGACAAGCTATTTAACAATAAGTACATATATTCGAGTATGAAAAAAATATCTGGTGATGATCTAAGTGTATATTATATACAATGCACAGAGAGAATAGTGGTTAAAATATCTATTGTGCTAAGTGTCGCGGGTTTGATGCCCACGTAGAACAATGCAATCTATAATTTGCTACTCTCAATCTAGTTGTAATTTTTGTCTGTTAATTATGATATATATATATATATATATATATGTATATATATATATATATATAGTATATACGTGTTATCCGTGTGGTGATGGAGTAAGAATACTATTCATCACCCCATATCTTACCCGTGGGTGATCGTACGAGACGACTAAGGGATATAAAACGCATATATATATGCGAGAGAAGGAAAACTCGGAACAAAACCCTATACCAACACGTCTGGCCAGCGTGGTCTAGTAGGTTAATTGCCCTTCCATTACAACAGTGGGACATTTATGGACATCCCAACAGTGGGACATTTATGGACTGTGATGATAATGATGATATATGTATTGTACGTTGAGAGCCAGTTATTCGGTTATTTAACCACAGTTTGTTTAAATAATCGACTCTAACATACCTTAGTTGTTCACCTTTGTGACTCCAATAATATCAGTATTTCAGGTTATTTTATTTGTGTGTCTTTTAAAAAATCTATCTTTATCTTTCTTCATTTCTTTCTCTTGAAACAATATTCTACACGCTATTCTTTAATCTTCTTTTACGATACCCACTGATGAGAGACCGGGTCGTGATTTGTATTTTTACTCATAAAACATCTTTTATTTCTTTTCATCTAAATATAATTATGGCTGGACCAGCTTCTACGAGCGTCATACGATCACAAGTCAACCGTTATTCTGGTTACTAATCCATTTTGAGATTTATGCAATGTCCAATAGATGAATCTAATAAACTAATAATTAAAAAGGCATATAAAATAAAAAAAAATGTATATAATATTTCCGTGTAGTGACGGGCTAGGAATACAATTCACCACCCCCTATCTTACCTGTGGGTGATCATAAGATACGACTAAGGGATTTAAAACGCATATAACATCTATGCAAGAGAATGAAAACTCGAAACAAAACCTTACACCAATACGTCTGACCAGCGTGGTATAGTAGATCAAATTCCCACCCATTATGGAAGGAGGCTCGAGCCCAACAGTGGGACATATATGAGCCGAGATGATGATAGAAAAAAATATATATAATTATATCAACAAAACAAAGTAACTTCGATAAATCCAGACGATGTATTAATAAAACAAAACAATAATATATTTATCGCTATTAAGAATAACTTCTATTATTACTTGTTAATAAATTATATGCAGACACATACATGTCAAGCGCACTGTGAAAGACAGACTGACTGTATGATAATGCTAATTAATTACATATTATATGTTATTATTATATTCAATTTGGCGATACTAAATATTTTCTCTTAACATTTCTTTGGGCCATATCGTTGTTAATGTGTTATATGAATAATATAATATAGACTGTATGGAAGCGAGAGTTGGGTATGCAGAAAAGAGTATGAAAGTAAAATTAATGCGGTCGAAATGCGATCTCTGCGGAAAATCTGTGGAGTTAGGCTGACCGACCGCATTCGTAACGACGACGTAAGAGAGCGAATAGGTATGAAAGAGAGTATTGGTGTAAAGATGCGAAAGGGAATGCTCCGATGGGTCGGACATGTGGAAAGAATGCCGAACGAACGTCTGGTTAAGAAGATATACAATGCGAAAGTGGAAGGATGTAGGTACCGAGGGAGACCGAGGCTAACCTACCTAGACCAGATCGGTCATGTACTGAAGGAAGGTGGAGTCAAGAGTCTCCGAAACCGGCGAGCGTGTATGAAGAGAATTATGAATGTTGAGGAAGCGAGTGAAGTATGCAGAGATAGAGTTCTCTGGCACTCTGTTCTCTCTGCCTACCCTGCAAGGGATATGGCGTGCTGATATGTATGTATGTATAATATAGATATATCATTGTAACATATATGAATTATGCCCAGTCAAAATATATATAAAAACACTAAGCTTGCATAAATTACGATAAAGCTGAAAATTGGTGGAGGTCTTCATTTCATTATTACAAATGAAATGTCAAAAGTCCCCATCGATCCCACATCAATACTACAATACTTTCATATTTTACTCGTGCGGTTTAGTCGATGAAGCATCACAATAAGTCGCATAAGAGTAAATAATTTGGAAAATCCAAAAGCGCACGCCTCATATTTTTTATATTATTTATCATTTACTATTATAAGTCAATGCCAGAAATGAAGGAAACAAATCCCATACAACCAAGGGTTTACAATGCTGCAAGCAATGTAAGTGAACAGCTATGTTTACAACTACGTTGAGAATGGCACGAAATTTTAAAAGATTTCTTTTCAGCTCAGCATCATCCTGCGTTAATCTGAAGATTGTTTATTTAAATTATTTATTTAAAATTTATTGATGTTTATTAAAAATATTGTTTCTTTTTACATTTTTTTATTGATCTCTCCCTCCCCCTCTCCTCTCCTTCTCCCTCTCCCTCTCCCTCTCCCTCTCCCTCTCCCTCTCCCTCTCCCTCTCCCTCTCCCTTGCTAACTCTCCCTCTCCCTCCTCTCTAATCCCTCTCTCTCTACTTCCCCTTCTCTCTACTCCCCCTCTCTCTACTCCCCCTCTCTCTCTCTTTCTCTCTGTCTTTCTCTCTCTCTTCCCTCCTCTCTCTCACTCTCTCTCTTCCCCCTCTCTCCCTCTCTCTTACGATCACCCATGGGCTCACCCATGGGTCATATCTCAATAGGGGGTAGCGAATTGTATTCTTACTCCGTCACCACAAGGATAACCCTCATGGGTTAATACCCATTTACCCACTTCAAAATAAATAGTGCGCGTAACAGAAAAACGTTACAATATAAAAAAAAACAACAGGCAGTCATGGGGACTGCCGATAGAAGTGAAAACTATTAACTTAAGACTAATTGAAATTTTTCATTTCGTAATCGGGTTTTATAAATAATTAGGCATATTAAATGCTAAATTTCAGTAATTTAAATAATAATAATTTTCTAATTTTTATATAAAATTAAAAAATATTATCGAACATCTAGGAATCGGTTTTACCACGCTAGTGAGATAACCTTTAAACCACAATGATACTCATTTCATGACTAAAGGTTAAATATTAAAAATACAATTAATATAAATAAAAGTATGGCACTTTTAAATGCAAATATTGATATGAATATTGAAAATATTTGAAAATAAATTCTTTATTTTCCTTATTCATTTATCTATATAAAAACATTAAAATGTTCAATACTCACTTTTATATTGAACAGTAATCCTTTAATTAAACGATTACAATAACATCCAAACTATAAAACCACTTAAATAAAAACGCTGAACTTTCCACGTTGCCAATTTAACTTTACTTGTACAACACGGTCCACTTACGAATATAAATGTACTGCTATTATAGCATGTTGGTGACGTGAACTCATGAAATTATACCCATCCAAACGTCCAACGCGCACATGATACAGTCAGAGATATTTAACGTATTAGTGTATACGTGTACACAGGCCACTGCGCGTGCGCCAGTCTGACTACTCATAGCTAGCTATAGATATACTATTAGCATTAGCATGTCGGTGACGCGAACCTATAAGTTTTTCCCCTCCAAAAACGCTCAACGCGCCTAAAGAAGTTTTCACTTCAAAAAGCATGGAATCATTTTTTGTAGAAAATTTAATAATCTACAACTTCTGTGTAGGTTATTTTACTATAACACTTGCCGTTTGCGAGGAAAAGGAGAAAAATCTAAATTTTCGACCTTTGACCTTGAATAACTTTTTTAGCAAATGTGGGATTGATGGGGACTTTTGACATTTCATTTGTAACAATGAAATAAAGACCTCCACCAATTTTCAGCTTTATCACAATTTATGCAAGCTGAAATGCTATTTTGACTGGGCTATAATATATAGCTGTGTGGTAGCGGCTACGAATACTACCAACCCTTACTTTGCTCGTGGTTTTTGTAGAAGACGACTAAGAGACTTATAACGGCCCAACTCCATCTGATGCCGTTTCATCAACAATTACATTCCCAAGGAGGGTTGACGTCTGGCAGGCGGTCGGTCATAAAACTATTGCCAATAAATTTTACAATATGTACTATGAAAGAAAAGTACATACTGTATCGACCCCAAGTAATTGGGATAAGAGTAGGAGAATGATGATGATGATATGAATAATATATGATTATGTCAAAAGTTATTTTTTTTCATAGATTCTATGGCATTCGTGTTTGATTTTTGCTTTCGATGTTTCTAGTACTTTTTAGTGTACGGTCACAGTGGCCTGGGCATTGAGGTTGAGAGGAGAAGCAAATAAAAATCAAATACGCGACGCGACGGAATTCGTGAAAATTGTTTAATTTTAAATGTGTAATACTCGAGGCAATATCAAGAATCATTTGATTTAGTATAATATTTTTTAAATATGAATCAAGAAGAATGTGAAATTTGGCGGGCACATGAAAACTAACGTTTGTTGCGGTCTTAATTTATGGTTTATTCAATATTTTAATGTTTTAGCGTGTTATATTGAATAATTTTAATTACATTTCGTGGTTAGCATAGTTTAGTACGTCAATTTTCCTCCTATTATGGAAGAGACTCGAGCCCAGCAGTGGGACATATATGAACTGATATGAATAAAATTTATCACTGCTGCAATTAGCGTATAAAACTTTTGAAGGACGTAGACAGATACTATTATCTGTTTATTCTGTATGTCTTTGTTTATTCTCTCTCTGTCTAATATTATATGTCAATCTTTTCTATTACAAATTACTTTCGCGTGTATTGGTATTAAGAAAACAAAATGTTGGCAATCCTTTCTTTGCTAAAGGAATCGTAAAATGCTATTTAAGGGAGCACTGCGAGACTATTGCAGTGAGCCTTGGTCTTGTATTTGGGCAATATTAATCGCCACTGCTTATACGTCGATTTTCTGCGAGAGTGTGGTACTACCCGAGATGGACCGGCCCGCGGCTGTAGACAGAAAACTGTCCTTATTGTGGCCCTACCAAAATTTAAATTATGGCATTGTCATCAGTCTTTGATAAGTATGCAAAGTTTCGAATAAATCCATCATTTAGAAGGGGGTGAAAATCACGTTTATAAATTTATACATACATACATATCATCACGCCATATCCTTTACAGAGCTGGCAAAGAGAACAGAGTGCCAGAGAACTCTATCATTGCATACTTCACTCGCTTCCTCAACATTCATAATTCTCTTCATACACGCTCGCCGTTTATAAATTTCCTTATATACATAGTAGTTCAGTTAATAATGGTAGGGCCACGCTGTTGAGAGTTCTCTGTCTGCAGCCGTGGGCTGGTCCGTCCGGGGTAGTACTATACTCTCGCAAAAGTGAGTCTGAGTAATGGCAATGTGTTATTGCGCTTCGTTCGATGAGCTAGAGGGCCGGAAGCCCAACTGGGTGGATTTCGTGTTTGTATCGCTAGGCAATGGTCTAGCTACACTCTTGGTATTGCAAAGGTTCATGGGCGGCAATGACACTTACCATCAGGTGTACTGCTTGCTCGTTTGCCACCATAAGCTATAAAAAAAAACATACAAACTAATTAAAATCAAGCGCAAAAAGCAGTTAAGATAGGACAATAACCCGATAAATTAAACACCAAATAATACAACTTAAAATTAATATTGTATAGTTTGAAATTTATTATTTATTGGTAGTTATATGTGGGGTATAACCCGCATCTTTCTCAATACAGTCAATAGATCACAAGGGGTGGGGACCACACACAAGATTATAACCATGAGGGTAGCTTAACTAGTTTATGTGTGGTAATAATATTTTTGAGATATTCGACAGCGGAATTCCTGTTACTCTATTATTATAAGTCATTGGGTATAGAAGAAAATCTCAAAATATAAACTAATACCAATCCATTTGACCAGCGTGAATTACTAAATTTCTCTCTTATTCTGGAGAAGGCTCGAGCAGAGCTATGGAATTGATATGAGCTGATATAACTACTATAAATCTAAAGTGATTCCATTTCCCTCTTAGGCAAAGCGGGAGACAGGTAGTATTATTGACTAGTTAACCAATAAGTAAAGAGGTGTACAGCTATGATAAGCGCAGCAGTACGGCACCACGGATACGGGATAACTTAACGGGGCCTATATGTATGCCTTAAGATTGATTGCAGTAGTAGGTATGGCAGGAACGTCTAAACGCACGGTGACCTTTTTTGATTTGTTTGCTTGTTTTTTTTATTATTAAATAGTCCTTGTATTGCGGTGGACTTTACAAACATAACTAACGCAGACAAATCACATCTATTATCAATACTTTTGCAATATCAAGTATACATATTGTATTTATAGCATGACTGCTCTAGTAGTTAACTCGTGATCGGGTGCTGCTTGTGGTATCTGGTCCAGCTACAATCTTTTACACATCAGCGTTCTCCTACTCTTATTCCAATTGCTCGGGGTCGATACAATATGTACTCTTCTTTCATAGCACACATTGTAAAAGTAATTGGCAATAGTTTTATGACCAGCCGCCTGCCAGACGTCAAACCTCCTTGGGAATGCAATTGTTGACCAAACGGCATCAGATAAACTTGACCCAGGTCGTTATAAGGCTCTTAGTCGACTTTTACGATATCCACGAGCAAAGTAAGGGTTGGTAGTATTCGTAGCCGCTACCATACAGCAATTTAAGGCTATAATCTTTTACGTTGTATTTAAATTATACATCATATATGGGTTTGAAAGGCTGGAGCTAATTATTACTGATCATTTTGTACTATTTTGTTATAAAAAAAAAAGAAATTCGAAAAAGAATTTATTTCTTTTCCGAATTTCTTTTTTTTAATAGACAAACCCACTGGGTTTCTTGCTCGGTCTTCTTAGTAGCGGTTATGTTCCGATCCGATGGTAGCTTATTCGATTAATATAAAATGTTGAAAGTGACAATATGTAAGTTCAGGGTTAACGTAATTGCCACCGAAGACAAAGTTCGGGTACCGGTGGCCCGCTCGCACGGCGAAGAGAGGAGTTTTGCATGGTGGGTCTATGGGTTTATGGATTCTCGCGCCGTCTCTTTCGTCACCCCGGATCGATTTGGCGGGGCGAGACCGCCACCAAAAAAAAAATGTTAACGTAATAAATGAATTGGAATTGCATATTATAAATAACCTGACATGTTAAATGATAAATTTCAGAAATTTGAATAATTGATAGGATCGTGTCATCATTTAATATAATTCTATCAGCAAAGTTAGAATATTCTTCATCATCTCAGTCCACATACGTCCCACTGTTGAGCTCGGGCCTCCTTCACAATGAGAGGGAAATTGACCTACTATACCACTGGTTAGACATGTTGGTATAGGGTTTTATTTCGAGTTTTCATTCTCTTGCATAGATGCCATAAGCATATTATATTCCTTAATCGTCTTTACGATACCCACGGGTAAGATAGTGGGTGGTGAATTGTATTCTTACTCCGTCACCACACGGAAAAAATAGTTAGAGTTACAATATCTATTAAACATTATCGGATAGATGGCATGCGTCTACCATTAGGATGACTAAATAATAAAAGCCGCAAATTGAATTTCATATAACAGCTCACGCTTGTCTAAGTGCTAGAACGATTGGAACGGATTTCCAATATAGGTATAGATTCATCATCTGACATTAATTTTTTGCACGTAAACTAGATTTTGTGGCTATTTTTGTGATTGAATAAAGTATTACTCTACATGAGATTCTTACTCAATAAACTCTGCATTGATGAGAAAGGGGTGTGATACAGTAAGAATACGCCTCCTTCCTACTTCTCCTACTTCTTCCTTTCCCATTGGTCGTATAAAACTGATGAATCAAAATTATATTCATCATCATCTCAGCTAATATATGTCCCATTGCTAGGCTTGAGTTTTCTCCATAATATGAGGCAAATACTACACTGTAAGAGGGACTTTAGACGTCTTTTACCGCAGTCACGAACAAGATAGGTGGTGCTGAATTGTATTCTTACGCCAACACAACATAGTATATTACTGCAAGAGAAAGAAAACTCGAAATAACAGTGTATACCAATCGAGTGTATCCAAATGCGATCTCTACGGAAAATCTGTGGAGTTGGGCTGACTGATCGCATTCGTAACGACGACGTAAGAGAGCGAGTAAATAGGTATGAAAGAGAGTATTGGTGTAAAGATGCGAAAGGGAATGCTCCGATGGTTCGGACATGTGGAAAGAATGGCGATTGAACGTCTGGTTAAGAAGATATACAATGCGAAAGTGAAAGGATGTAGGTACCGGGGGAGACCGAGACTAAGCTACCTAAACCAGATTGGTCACGTACTGAAGGAAGGTGGAGTCAAGAGTCTCCGAAACCGGCAAGCGTGTATGGAGAGAATTATGAATGTTGAGGAAGCGAGTGAAGTATGCAAGGATAGAGTTCTCTGGCACTCTGTTCTCTCTGCCTACCCTACAAGGGATATGGCGTGATGATATGTATGTATGTATACCAATAGATTTGACAACTATGGTATAGGATGTCTTTATCCTTGGTCTTTTTATAATTTGGGGAAGGCTTTTATTAAAGAATGAGAAGTTCATCCATCCATCCATCTGCCTATTGACGTTCACAGTTGGATATAAGCCTCCTGAAGTGGGGTTAATATCATAATCGCGATGTTTGGTAGGCAGGCTCTTTAATATTACAAGTTTCTTAGCGCGAAGCGCAAAAAAACGTTGTCATCTAATTTTCCTAGTGATTCTTTATCCGAGTTTTACAACGGCTACTGGAAGATAGTGACACATTCTATCCCAACCTAAGCCGGTACCAGAGGAGCAGTGAGGCGTACTAATAATACGTCACCAACCTGTCCTCATCTCACGCTAGATCACATGTTTATACCAAGACAATCTCGTGCTCCTAAACTTCTCGATCACTTGCCAATTTAAAGCTTCCTCTGTACTCATTTTTTAGCTATATAATTCTCCGCTCCGACGGCGAAAGCTGTCGGGGCGTCGACACGAGAGGAACCCGCAAGGGTAAACCACCGGGCGGGCCACCGAAGATAAAGATCGGGTACCGGTGGCCCGCTCGCACGGCAAAGAGAGATGTCTGCAGGGTGGGTCCATGGGGTTGCGTACCGCTTTTTCTATCGCCCCGAACCGATTTGTCTGGGCGCGACCACATCAATAATAATTTGTGACATATAATATCGCTTCTCTCTTTCCCCCGCGCATTGATAGGGGCGCTGTGTATACCGGACGGGAACATTGTCCTTCGCTAGCCTTGGCTCCGTTTTATCGCGACAGCTAATCAATCAGGGCTGCCTCGGACAACTTGTACTATCTACGATTGATATTTATGATGCTTTGTTTATTATGAGGGCGAATCAATTGGTTGCAGCCCTTGTAATCGTTTTTGTGACACGCTTTCAAAATATTTAAATTTATAAATAACGGCCGGAATAATTGACGTCAGATCAGTTTATATGATTTAATTTAAAAGTAAATGGGGTTATATTTCTTATCTGTTGACAACAAAATTGGTTTTAAAATGGAGGAAATGCGATATCTGTGAGTCCTTGAATAAATTATATTACGCTTCAAGCACTATCAATGTAAATCAATCAATTGCGACCGACCCAAATTTGGGTGTGGTCACAAAAATGATTTGACCCATTTTTTTTAAAGCTGTATAATGTGTATGCGAGAAAAAAAATGGGGTTAAAGACCGTAGTGAGGGCCAAGCAACGGCTCACCCGTAATGGAAAAATTGAAGAATACACACACAATTAAAAATGATTTGTTGTGAGGGGGAATGACCCTATTTCTTGATAGTGTTGGGCTCTTTAAAGTCGATTGCTGCGAAAAATATTGCACAGTTTTTATCAACCACCCATATTTTCGAAGTTATACTTTTTTAGGCGTGTTATAAAAAAATATGACAGTGAAATTTTAAGATACGCGCGTAACTATAACACAAAAGTAACAGGTTGAATTTGGCCGCAAATAAAATGCGCACGCATCACTGTAACACAAAAGTAAAACAGGTTGAAGTTAGCCGCAAAACCGCTCATTAAGTCTCGAAAAGAAGCTACCAACAAAATAGAAATAAAACATGTTTCTAGTTTCTACATTCACAGCACGTGTTTGGTTTCATACAAGTGCGAATTATAGATGTACATACATACATATCATCACGCCATATCCCTTGCAGGGTAGGCAGAGAGAACAGAGTGCCAGAGAACTCTATCTCTGCATACTTCACTCGCTTCCTCAACATTCATAATTCTCTTCATACACGCTCGCCGGTTTCGGAGACTCTTGACTCATTTATATTATACTCATTTATATTCACAATTATATATGTGCTAATAAATTATATTTAATAGTGATTTAAATTGAATATTTTGATTAATATTATTTACTATTCGTAAATATTAGTGAAAAACTAATTCTATCCTTTTCCAGTCCTTTTATTATTTTATTTTTTAAACTATTTTTAATGATGCCTAAGAAGTGTAACTTCTGACGCGCGTACATAAGTATACGCACACATTTTTTTTTGATACACCCTAATCCTAGATCCTTTCTTCTTCTTCTCTTCTTTTTACGGCGCATTATTTGCTCATGAATTTGCTGTTTTTATTAATATGCTATGTGGTGATGATTACGAATAATATCAACCCTTACATTGGTGTTGTAAAAGAATGTAAAAGAATAAGAACTTCATGTATACCTCGGTCAACTCTATCTAATACCATTTGGTCAACAATTACATTCTCTAGGTGGATTGACGTTAGGCAGGCGATCGTTCATAAAACTATTGCCAAAATTTTTGCAATATATACTACGAAAAAAAAACTACATATCGTATCAAGCTCAAGCAATTAAGATAAGAGCTGGGTGACGATAATAATCAGCTCATTAATAGGACTGAAATTAGCCTTTAGCACACTTGCGGCTTGCTAGAAAAATATTTCGACACTTCCTTGTCTTAGGGTGGTGTCGCCGGCCACCGAAGACAAAGATCGGGTACCGGTGGCCCGCTCGCACGGTGAAGAGATGTGCTTGCAGGGTGGGTCTATGGGGTTGCGCGCCGCCTCTTTCGTCGCCTCGGACCGATTTGGCGGGGCGCGACCACCTCCATGGCCCACCGCAAAAAAAAAAAAAAAAAATTGTGTGGTGTTGCCGGGCGGTCCACCGAAGACAAAGATCGGGTACCGGTGGCCCGCTCGCATGGCGAAGAGAGGTGTTTGCAGGGTGGGTCTATGGGATTGCGCGCCGCCTCTTCCGTCGCCCCGGACCGATTTGGCGGGGCGCGACCACGTCCATAGACCACCGCAAAAAAATAAAAAAAAGTGGTATGTATGGTGGTGGTAGTGGTATTATCAGCTGACGGCCGCGGAGACCGTCACCGACGGAGGAGTGCTGTTGCCGGTGTCGTTGGACATCGCCAACGCATTCAATAGTCTGCCATTCAGCTGCATCAGGGAGGCGCTCCGATTTCATGGGGTGCCCTTGTACCTGAGGCGGCTGGTGGTGGACTATGGGAGGGGCGCAGTGTCCTCTGCGCAGGTCCCGCAGGGGACATTGTGCGGACGCCCATGTCGCGCGGTGTTCCACAGGGGTCGGTTCTGGGGCCGACTCTGTGGGACATCGTGTATGACTGGGCACTGAGAGGGAGTCTCCCGCGGGCTGAGCTTGATATGTTATGCTGACGATACATTTGTCACAGCCCGGGGACCAGGACACTCGAAGAGGCGGCGATACTGGCCACTCACGGCACCGAGGGCTCAATTTGCCTGACCATCTGGTCAGGCGAATCGAGGCACCGATGGCCCGCTCACACGGCAAAGAGAGGTATTTGCAGGGTGGGTCTATTGGGTTGTGTGCCACCTCTTCCGTCGCCCCGGACCAATTTGGCGAGGCGCTACCACATCCATAGCCCACCGCAAAAAAAAAGGATGGTGTTGTCGGCTTGTTTCCTTTAGTAGTACTTTATGGCTCTAAAAGGAAAGAAGTTTCCCGTGTGGTGACGGAGTAAAAATACAATTCACCACCCCATATCTTAGCCGTGGGTGATCGTACGAGACGACTAAGGAATATAAAATGCATATAACATCAATGCGAGAAAAGGAAAACTCGAAACAAAACCCTATACCAACACGTCTGACCAGCGTGGTATAGTAGCTCAATTACCTTTCCATGATGGAGGAGGCCCGAGCCCAGCAGTGGAACGTATATGGGCTGAGATGATGATGAAAGATATTTAGAATCTGATAGTTTTTGAAGCAAATGGTAACTAGACACTGACAACAGTGGCTCCGTATTGGTAGCTAATCAACAATACAAAAAAAAAGAAAAAACTAAATGTATTTTTATTTATTTAAATTGTATTTCTTCCCTTCTGCGGTATCGAAATGACAATACAGTTATAGACGCTCGCGTATCTGTGGATGAAATCGGCTGAGGGTAACCCCTAAACTAGTAATCTAGGGGGATGGTCCGGAGCATTCGCCAGGGAAACGTATGACGCATTAAATTTTTGTTTTTTTTAGATTTTTACAGTTGTTCGTACAGTTGCTTCTGTTGAGTCGTCTAGTACTTAGTTAGTAAGCTAGTCTAAAATTACGATTGTTAATAAAATTGTGCTTATCCAAACGCCTTATTCATTTATTTACGTTCTTTGTATTTCGGTAGTGAATCTCAGCGACTATAACCCACGCTGGTCTAACGGTTTTCATGAAATTTTATAACAAGATTTCTATTTGTTCCTTGACGTTATCTGTTTAAATATTTCTGTTATTATTATGTTATATTTTTTTATTTTCTGATGACATTTTCCAATTGTATAATATATACGTGTAAGTTGTAGTTAAAATTAGCATTAGGATTTGGTTTTTAACCGATTCTAACACGAGCTGTTTATCCTTTTGAGATTAATAATACCAGTATTTTTTTCATATTCATTATAGCTTACAGATTACAGAAACAAGGAGTCCAAATGGCTTTTCCATAGTATTCATGGACACAATAATGAACCCAGATCTTAGTTCTCTTTTCTGCCACTGGCTGCGCTAGAGTTTAGGACGTACCGATGCTATTATGTATTATTATTACACGTAAACACGCGTTGGCTCGCGAATGTTGAATTTAATTATTTTAAATATAAAATAAATCCAGAGTTGTCAATAGCAACAAAACATTCCAGAGCTGTCAATAGCAATAAAACGTTCCAGTCAAAAGTAACAAAACTTCCCGCGTAAGGATGTAAACGAGTACTTCTTGAAAAGTGGCGTGCTCTACCGGCAAAAATTCTGTCCCTTAAATTGAGATCGTTCGTTCAACATTACGTTTGGACTCCTTGTACGTCTTATACTTCGTAGACGTTTCAACAAGACGGCTTGTCTTTAATTTTTTCATTGTTTTGTCGTCTTTAACGCCATTTACGGGCAAGGCAGAGATGGTCAATTGCACCGAAGACAAAAATTAGGATACCAGTGGCCCGCTCGCACGGCAAAGAGAAGTGTTCTTGCAGGGTGGGTCTATGGGGTTGCGCCCCGCCTCTCCCGTGGCCCCGGACTAATTTGGCAGGGCGCGACAAAGTCCATAGTCCACCGCAAGAAAAAAAAGGGATAGTAAATTGCATTCTTACTCCTGTCATCATCAAAAAATAGAAAGGTCAAACAGGTACATACGTTAATATATATAAAAAAAAATCTTTATTGGATGTGAACTTGAGAAATTTAAGAAATACGTTCACTGAACTGTTATTGCATATTTTTTTTTACTCTGCGACAAATTAATAAGATGCTCTTTTAATAATTACTTAACTCTTTATCTAAAGTAAGTTGGAAGTCTTGAAGATTAAATAAAACAGAGGTTATCAATTACTCAGAAGGTTAAGGTTATTTTGATGGCGTAACCTGTTCAGTTGCTGTGCAGGTAATCATATGTGGCAAATATGCTAGTCCTTTGTATGAAACGCAAATTGTTGTTCTAAGTGGGGGTAATTACCCCCACTTAGAACACCTAGCTGAGCTGACCCACTATTGGACTCGAGCCTAATAGGGGGGAAATTGCTCTACTATACCTCGCTGGTCAGACATGTTGGTATAGGGTTATGTTTCGAGATTTTCTTCTCTTGCATAGATATTATATGCGGTTTATATCCCTTAGTCGTCTCTTACGATCACCTACGGGTATGATAGGGTCAATCTCAGTGGTCAATCTGGCAAAATACAAGCTTTACAATAGATTACACACGCACTCGGTATTAAAAAAATCCGTTGTAAAAAGAAATTGAAAAATTATATTTTGCATGCGTGTGTGATCATATGTGACAAATATGATAGTCCTTTGTATGAAACACAAATTGTACACATTGAACACCTAGCTGAGCTGTCCCACTATTGGACTCGAGCCTAATAGGGGGAAATTGCTCTACAAAATACAAGCTTTACAATGGATTACACACGCACTCGGTATTAAAAAAAGCCGTTGTAAAAAAAGATTTAAAATTTGTATTTTGCATGCCCAATACGTAGAACATAGCTACTCGCTTCATCATCATCATTCTCCTACTCTTATCCCTATTACTTGGGGTCGATACAATATGTACTCTTCTTTCACAGTACATATTGTATAAGTTATTGGCAATAGTTTTATGACCGGCCAGATGGAGTTGGCCGAGGTCGTTCTAAGGCTCTTAGTTGTCTTTTACGACATCCACGAGCAAAGTAAGGGTTGGCGGTATTCGTAGCCGCTATCATACAGCACTCGCTTATACCATAGCTACTCGCTTATTATAATTTATTTAAAGAATATTACATATTCAGCAAATAAAAATTATTATTATTTTACCTCCCTTTTTTAATAGGCTTTGGATCTGGACACACGCTGTTCGTTCAATTCGGGGCTACGAAAAGGCACGTTTCCCCATAACCCACCGTATTCCCTTCCTATTGCCACTGAAATGGCCATTGGTACCGAATATTATGTTACCCCAATTTTTTTTTTGGCGATGGGCTACGGTATCTCCAAGCCCGCTAATCCGTCCGAGGCGACAGGAGAAGCGGCGTAAGACCCCGTAGACCCGCCCTACAATATACCTCTCTTCGCCGTGCGGGTGGGTCACTGGTACGCGGTCTTTTTCTTCAGTGGCCCACCCGGCAGTCAACCCTAACGGGTATCCTCTCTAATGTAGACGCCCGGACAGTTTGCACCGTCGGAGCGTCGTCCTCACGCGGTGGCCTCGCTCCCAGGGCGACCAGACTAATCCCCGGTCCGGTAATCCGCTGCTTCAGCTAGGGCGGCATGAGGCGGAGGTATTCACGCCTCCGCCGCCCCAGTTGCCGACGGCGGCGCGAATCCTCGAAGAGAAGTTCCTCTTGGATTCGCACCGCCGCTTCCTTCTGCGAGATGACGTCCTCGCAGAAGGAGGCGACCGCATCCCAATTTCTCTCGCTGTCGACCATCGCTTTCACGACGGCCGGCAGCGAGAGGTCGACATCGATAGCAGCGACAAGGGCACGGCGCTGCTGAGCCCAGGTTACGCAGACCTCGAGCGTATGCTGCGCCGTGTCCCGGTCGCTGCCACACTGTTGGCAGGACGGAGTCGTCTCCACCCTTGCGACTGTGTACAGGTACTTGCCGAAGCAACCGTGCCCCGTCAAGACCTGCACCATCCGGAAAGAGAGGACTCCGTGCCGCCTCTCCAGCCACTCCATCAGTACGGGCCGGACGGCCTCAATGACTCGTAATCCGAATCGAGGCCGCTCCAGCCGCGTTGCCCAACGGGAAAGAACCGCCCGGTGAGCGATTATGTTACCCCTTAAAGTATTTTAAACTATAATTAAAAAAGAAATACAAAGCAGTAATGAAGACTGCCGATAGAATTGAAAACTTAAATCTATGAAAAAAAAAGTGTGTGTGTCAGCTCCGACGCACGACTGGAGTTTACTCCTTAAGTACGATTATAAAAACAAAGCTCGTATTTATTTACATTTATTAAAACTGTTCAGTGAAATATTATCTCACGTCAGAAAGTGAAAGGTGCGCAGAATAGGTTGCGCACCAAAATCATAACGAGGTCATTCGATCACTAGATTTTACTCCTCAAATTTTTCTCATACCGGGCGCCTTATATGAAAATCGATTCATACGGAATAAACTCCAAAAACAAATACAAAAAAGTAAAAAGCGTGCTCTAGAGATTATGTATGTATGTCCACCGAAGACAAAGATCGGGTTCCGGTGGCCCGCTCGCACGGCGAAGAGAGGCGCATTGCAGGGTAGGTCTATGGGTCCCCAGCAGGGGTCACAGGGCGGACCGAGCTCCCGCATCTCCGCGGTGGGCTGTGGGGCGTCTGGATAGGGACCTACTGGCGGAGGCGGCAATCGTGAACACGTGGCTGTCCTCACCACCCCCAGCGCCCGGAGTGGACGTTGAGGCTGTCCGCATCCGCAGTGCGTTAACGCAGGTCTGCGATGCGGCCATGCCCAGGGTGCGGCGTCTACCGCCGAGGCAGGGGGTCTACTGGTTGTCCCCAAGACCGGTCCACCAAGGATGCGAGTTGGCAGGAGATGCTGGACGGTCTCGACTGTGACCCCTGGGGTCGCCCGTATCGCGCGTCGCTGAATAAGCTTCGCGCGCAGGGCCCCCACCTCACCGAGACCCTCCAGCCCGACCTCCTTCGTAGAGTGGTCGAGGAGCTGTTCCCGCGGCAGTCGGAGCACACGCCCCCGGTCATGGCTTCGCCAGATCACAACCGGGAGGCCGTCGAGAGTGTTCCGCCCGTGACGGAGTCGGAAGTGGGGCAGCCGTGGCGAAGATTCGTTCCGCCACCACGGCCCCCGGCCCGGACGGAGTCCCAGTCCGGGTGTTGACGTTGCTCCTCGAGCATCTCGAACCTCGTCTCAGGCGACTGTTCAACGCCTGTCTGACGTCTGGACAGTTCCCTGAGTGCTGGAAGGAAGGGAGGTTGGTTCTCCTGCCAAAGCCGGGACGGCCCCCGGATTCGCCGTCGGCCTACAGGCCCATTGTGCTTCTGGACGATGTGGGTAAGCTGCTGGAGCGTGTCCTCGCTGCCCGCATCGTCCAGCACCTGGAGGAGGTGGGGCCCGATCTGTCGGACGCTCAATTTGGGTTTCGGAGGGGGCGTTCGACCATCGGGGCCCTGCTACGCCTGAGGCACATCTCTGTGGGACATCGGTTACGACTGGGCGTTGAGAGGGACTGAGAGGGAGTCCCCCCCCCCCGGGCTGAGCGTTATTTGCTATGCTGACGACACGCTCATCACTCGCTCGACACTCGATGAGGCGGCGAGCCTGGCCACTCTCGGCACCGAGGAGATGGTCAGGCGAATTGAGGCGCTGTGGCTCAGGGTGGCCCTAAACAAGACGGAGGCCCTACTATTCCATGGGCCCCGTGTGAGGCTGCCCATCGGCGCCTCGTTAGTCGTCAACTCCATCCACATCAGTATCTAGGCCCATATGAGGTACTTGGGTCTGGTGCTCGACGGGCGATGGTGGTTCCGCGAGCATTTCCGTCAAATTGCTCCCCGGCTGATTGGCGCGGCGTCCGCCCTTTCTCGGCTCATGCCGAACGTGGGCGGACCCAGTTTCGAGGGCCGACGGCTGTATGCTGTCTGAGTCTGCTGCAAAGAGCAATTAGAAACATAAACGAAGGATACTTCTCTACTGATCTTAACTCTATCCCATAGAACGTTATCTCAAACCTCTCAGATGTCAACGTAATGATAGAAAAATTTAATGAAAACCTTATTGAACTTTTTGATAGACATGCTCCTCTGAAGCGAAAACGAATTCAGGAATCTCCTAAACCTTGGATCACTAAGACAATACGATTTATGATGTCGCTTAGAGACAGAGCTTTAATAAAAGCTCGCAACAAAAATACGACATCTGCGAAAGAGTATTATAAGAGTCTGAAAAGTTTAGTGACAGGTGCTTTAGAAAGAGAGAAAAAAGCCTTTTTTACTCACTATATTAATAAAAATATAAAACAACCTAAAAAGATGTGGAAATATATAAAAAATGTTAAATTATTGCACAATGATACTGCAATAATTTCTTATAGACTAAATAATCCCAATTTAATTAACCAACACTTCCTAACAATTCCAGGTAATGGAAGTGTCGACAATGATGTTTTACAATTTTTCAAGTCTCATAAATCTACCGAAAGTATATTTAACATCAAACGTGTATCCCCGGAGACCATTAGTAAAATAATTCTGAGCATCCATACAAATGCAGCGGGTTATGATGGAATCAACATTGACTTAATTAAACTCACTCTTTCTGAATCTCTTCATACTATAACAGAAATCATTAATCGATCTATAGAATCAAATACGTTCCCAGAATCCTGGAAACTAGCACTTGTTCGACCAATAGCTAAGTCACACTCTATAGAGGAATTAAAGGACTTAAGACCCATTAGCATTTTACCGGTTTTATCGAAAGTACTGGAAAAAATAGTATTAATTCAGTTAGAGAATTTTATTTCCAAAGAAAACATAATTCCAAAATTTCAATCAGGATTTAGAAGAAGACATGGAACGGAAACGGCACTTCTAAACGTTACTGATGATCTACTTACAGCCTCAGATTCTGGACTCAGTAGCATCCTGGTATTATTGGATTTTTCTCGGGCTTTTGACTCTTTGAGCTGCGACATGCTCATTGCTAAACTTTCATATTATGGTTTTTCTAATGATGCATGCCAGTGGTTTCAGTCTTATTTATTGAATAGAAAACAGCTTGTAGTAACAGAGTCATATAATGGCTCTAAATCATTATCTGATGTTGGTACCTTAAATCGCGGAGTTCCGCAAGGATCAATTTTAAGTCCAATATTATTTTCCATTTTTACAGCTGATCTGCCTAAGCATATAAAAAAATGTAAGTATCATTTATATGCTGATGACACGCAAATTTATTACTCTTTCAAAGCTGAAAATACCTTAGAGGCTGTACATATAATTAATGATGATTTAAACAACATTTATAAATGGGCTAATTGTAATTCACTAATACTAAATCCTTCTAAATCTAAAATGTTAATTATAGGAACTAAATCACAAATTATAAAAGTTGAATCTCAAAATCCAAAGCTATTAATTAATAATGCCACTATTCCTATTGTAACTGAAACTAGAAATTTGGGTCTTATTTTCGATAGTGAAATGAGATTTGAAAAACATGTCTGTGAAAAGATCAGAGCTGCTTTTTATAAATTAAAGATACTGTATGGTATTAGGAAAAATCTGTCAAAAGAAATACGTAATTTACTATGTGATATTCTTATACTATCTCCTTTTGATTATTGTAGTACTTTTTATGGTCCTCGACTATATTCTAAAACTTCACATTCAATACAAAGACTTCAAAATGCATGCATCAGATGCTGTTTTCATGTTCCTAGAAGGGAACATGTAACGCCATATATGATCAAATATAATATTTTAAACATGAAATCAAGAAGAGAGCTCCTACTTGCATGTACGACTCAAAAAATACTATGGAATAAAAAGCCAGAATACTTATTTGAAAAACTAACATGGCTGAGAGATTCTCACTCAAGAAATATTCGCTCTAAATTATCCTACATTCTTCAAATACCAATCCATAAGACTAGTGGTTTCAAAGGCTGTTTCAAATATAGTGCATCAAAAATATGGAATAATATTCCCCCTCCTATGAGACAAAAGATAAGTTTCGACCTTTTTAAAAAAAATATAAATCTCTACTATTAGTACGTACTAAAACCATATTTGATGCAACATTTATAACAAACTAGCAAATAATCGTATACTAATGTCCGTATAGCGTTGAAATATGCTATAAATTCTTCTATTCCATCCACTGACAACCACTACCCGCCCATACACAATCCACCTGAAAACACCTATTTAGGCAATTAAACACACACGCGCAGACGCATACACTAGCATATTTCATGTAATAGCACACCCTCACATTACAATTTAATTCTTCATCTATCTTTTCATTTTCTTTATTCTTTACTTTATGTTATTTCTATTATTACTACTCTTGCTTTAATTATTTTTTTTTACTCTCTAGGGGTTTGCTGAAAACCAGCCGTGCATATATACTATGCCATACAGCGCTGAGCATTCCCCTGTTGACAATATAATGTGTAATTAGTTAATAAAAGTGATACATATATTGTAACTGTTACCTATTTGCTCATTTGTTATATTGCCAATAAATCTGATTCTATTCTATTCTATGCGGGGGTGATCCGCTCAATGGCCATGTACGGCGCACCCGTGTGGGCGAGGGCTCTGAACGCCCAGCTCAGGGCTATACTGTGGAGGCCACAGCGAGCCATGGCGGTCAGAGCCATTCGAGGGTACCGCACGGTGTCTACCGAGGCGACATGCCTATTGGCCGGGACACTCCCGTGGGACCTCAACAAGATAGCCACCTGGCGCGAGGACGCCCGCCGAGAAGTCATCGCCCATTGGGCTACGCGGCTGGAGAGGCCTAGACACGGTATTGTTACCGTCGAGGCCCTCCGGCCCGTACTGATGGAGTGGATGGAGCGGCGGCACGGAGTGCTCTCCTTCCGGTTGGTGCAGGTCTTGTCGGGGCACGGTTGCTTCGGCAAGTACCTGCACACGGTCGTGCGGAGGGAGTGGACTCCGTCCTGCCACCATTGCAGTAGCGACGAGGACACGGCGCAACATACGCTCGAGGTATGTTCGGGCTGGGACGGGCAGCGCCGTGACCTCGTCGCTGTCATCGGTGCCGACCTGACGCTGCCGGCTGTCGTGAAAGCGATGGTCGACAACGTCAGGAATTGGAACGCGGTCGCCGCCTTCTGCGAGGCTGTCATCTCGCAGAAGGAGGCGGCGGAACGAGTCCGGGAGGATTCCCGTGACCCGGGCCGGGCCGGCGCATGCGCGAGTATCTGCGCCTGATGCCGCCCTAACAGAGGCTTGGGGTGATCGGACCGGGGAATTGTCCGGTCACCCGACGTGAGGCCACCGCGTGAGGGCGACGCCTCGACGGCGAAAGCTGTCGGGGCGTCGACGAGAGAGGAACCCGAGCGGGTATATCGCCGGGCGGGCCACCGAAGACAAAGATCGGGTACCGGTGGTCCGCTCGCACGGCGAAGAGAGGTGTTTACAGGGTGGGTCCATGGGGTCGCGCGCCGCCTCTTCTGTCACCCCGGGCCGATTTGCCGGGGCGCGACCATATCCATGGTCCCACCTTGCGAAAAAAAAAAAAAAAGTTCATATGAGGTACTTGGGTCTGGTGCTCGACGGGCGATGGTGGTCCCGGGAGTATTTTCGTCAAATTGCTGGTCGGCGCGGCGTCCGCCCTTTCTCGGCTCATGCCGAACATGGGTGGACCCAGTTTCGAGGGCCGACGGCTGTATACGGGGGTAATCCGCTCAATGGCCATGTACAGCGCACCCGTGTGGGCGAGGGCTCTGAACGCCCAGCTCAGGGCGGTGCTGTGGAGGCCACAGCGAGCCATGGCGGTCAGAGCCATTCGCGGGTACCGCACGGTGTCTACCGAGGCGGCATGCCTATTGGCCTGGACACCCCCGTGGGACCTAGAGGCGGAGATGCTCTCTGACCTCTACCGGCGGGTTACCTCAATGCGCAAAGAGGGTGACTCCCCATCGTTCAACGAGATAGCCACCTGGCGCGAGGACGCCCGCCGAGAAGTCATCGCCCGTTGGGCTACGCGCGTCTTTACCGTTGAGGCCCTCCGGGCCGTACTGATGGAGTGGATGGAGCGGCGGCACGGAGTCCTCTCTTTCCGGTTAGTGCAGGTCTTGTCGGGGCATGGTTGCTTCGGCAAGTACCTGCACACGGTCGTGCGGAGGGAGTGGACTTCGTCCTGCCACCATCGCAGTAGCGACGAGGACACGGCGCAACATACGCTCGAGGTATGTTCGGGCTGGGACGGGCAGCGCCGTGACCTCGTCGCTGTCATCGGTGCCGACCTGACGCTGCCGGCTGTTATCTCGCAGAAGGAGGCGGCGGAACGGGCCCAGGAGGATTCCCGTGACCCGGGCCGCCGCCCGCGGCCGGGGCGGCGCAGGCGCGAGTACCTGCACCTGATGCCGCCCTAACCGAGGCTTCGGGTGATCGGACATCCCGACGTGAGGCCACCGCGTGAGGACGACGCCTCGACGGCGAAAGCTGTCGGGGCGTCGACAGGAGAGGAGCCCGAGAGGGTATACCGCCGAGCGGGCCACCGAAGACAAAGATCGGGTACCGGTGGCCCGCTCGCACGGCGAAGAAGAGGTGCTTGCAGGGTAGGTCAATGGGGTTGCACGCCGCCTCTTCCGCCACCCCGGACCGATTTGGCGGGGTGCGACGTCCATAGCCCACCGCGAAAAAAAAATAAAAAAAAGGGTAGGTCTATGGGTCCCACGCCGCCTCTTCCGTCGCCCCGACAATAGCCCACCGCAAAAAAGGGGAGTAGGTATGTATGGGTGTGACCATACAATAAATACACATATTAAATATATTATATTATACACATATTATATTATTACTTCCTCTCCTACGGTCTCCTCTCCCTCCGTCTTACGAATTTTCAGTCAGGTCACGTGCCCTGACGCTAGTTTACAATTTTAACCCATCCCAAAAAAATGCACAACGCCGCTAAAAAAGTTTTCTCGTTTTTTTGAAAAACTCTTCAGAATTTCTTGTTGGTCCAACCATTAGCGTATATATGAAATAAATTTAAAAAAAAATCCATATGATCCTGTGACCATACTCCTAATTACTCCGTAGTAAGAATATGATTTTCCGTATGGTGACGGACGGTAAGAAACGACTAAGGGATATAAAACGCATATAACATCTATGCAAGAGAATGAAAACTCGAAACAAAACCCTATACCAACACGTCTGATCAGTGCGGTATAGTAAGTTAATTTCTCTCCCATTACTAAGGAGGCCCGAGCCCAACAGTGGGACATATATGGGCTGTGATGATGATGATGATGAAGAATACGATTCAGAGGTGCTTACCGGACACGGGGTCTTCGGTAAGTACCTGCATAAAATTGGAAGAGAAGGGGCCCCAGGATGTCACGAGTGTGGCGCGCCAGTAGATGATGCGCGTCACACTCTGCTACGTCCTACGTCCTGACGTCGGTCGTTGGAGGAGACCTGTCGCTGTCGACCATCATCTCAAAGATGCTGGACAGCGACAGGTGCTGGGAGTCGATGGCCTCCTTCTGTGAGGCCGTCATGGAGAGGAAGGAGGCTGCGGAGCGGGAACGCGAGAGGCTTGCGCCCGCTGAATCGCTCCGCTGCCGGCGGCTGGGTAGGGGGAAGCGCCGTTATGCGCATGTCCTCCCACCGCCTTGAGGACCGACTGGGCGTGGCCAGAAGGCCAAGCGTTGGGGCGTCGGGGATCGAATGTCAGTAGACGATCTCTCCGGCGTCCGTAAAAGCGCGGAAGGGGGCCGCTGTGGTTTTAGTGAGTATTCCGGTTGGACTAGCCGGCCGGCGAATCCCACACTCCCTCCCGTCACGACATTGGCAGGAAGGGATTAGCGCATAAATGCGTTTCCACAGCGTAAAAAAAAAAACAAAAAACAAAACTTTCCCTAGGATATAGATATTTGGGCCACCGAAGACAAAGATCGGGTACCGGTGGTCCGGTCGCACGGCGAAGAGAGGTGTTTGCAGGGTGGGTCCATGGGGTTGCGCGCCGCCTCTTCCGTCGCCCCGGGCTGATTTGCCGGGGCGCGACCACATCCATGGTCCCACCTTGCGAAAAAAAAAAAAAAAAAAAAGGATATAGATATTTGACGGCATCAAACTACCTTTCTAAAATTATTTCACCTCATATAATATTAAAAGGCTAGACTGTATGTCTGTACATATAAATTATTCATACAGTTTGTCTACCAGATCTTGTTCGTTGATAAAATCAACATTAGGTCTTTGCCCGACCCCGAGATATGATCTAACGACCTGATTCAATCATACATAGCTTATTCATTCTAAAATTGACGTAACATGAAACAATTAGATTTATAACGGTTTATTAATTATTAAAACTGTGGTATATCTACACCATGTGGTGACTAGATAAGAATATAATGTATCACCATTATCTTTGACGTGGGTGTGCAGGTGTTACCAGTAGAATGAGCATAAGTCACCAATGCTACCAACCTTTTTTTTTATTGCTGATAGTGGTAAATGAGCCAGTAGCCTGATGATAATTACTGCCACTAATGGACCCTACGTCTGGTTAAGAAGGATGTAGATACCGGGGGAGACCGAGACTAACCTACCTAGACCAGATTAGTCACGTACTGAAGGAAGGTGGAGTCAAGAGCCTCCGAAACCGGCGAGCGTGTATGAAGAGAATTATGAATGTTGAGGAAATTACTGACATTTTTTAGCATTTAATATGCTTAATTATTTATAAATACCCGATTACGAAACGAAAAATGATGTCACAAGCTGGGTTCGAACCCGCACCTATTGGGAATCCGGCCCAACCGTGCTTTTGCCATTTTTCGTTTCGTAATCGGGTATTTATAAATGTTGAGGAAGTGAGTGAAGTATGCAAGGTTATAGTTCTCTGGCACTCTGTTCTCTCTGCGTACCCTGCAAGGGACATGGTGTGATGGTATGTATGTACGTAAACTATGGTATAATTAACCCCATGTGGTGACTAGATAAGAATATAATGTGTCACCATTATCTTTGACGTGGGTGTGCAGGTGTTCTTCGTGTGGACAGTATTGGTAGCCTCTACCACATAGCCTATAAAGACTGATGCTCATTCTACTGGTAACATCTGAACATCATCATCATCTCAACCCACATATGTTCCGCTGTTAGGCTCGAGCCTCCTCCATAACAGGAGGGAAATTGACCTACTATATCGCGCTGGTCAGACGTGTTGGTATAGGGTTTTGTTTTGAGTTTTCCTTCTCTTGCATAGATGTTATATATATATATACCCACGGGTAAGATAGGGGATGGTGAATTGTATTCTTACTCCGTCATCACAGGATGCCTGGAGCCTGATGCTAAGTGTTACTGTTATTCATGGACCTTTGCGATACTAATGGTATTATAGCTAGGTTGCCTAACAATAAAAATCCCAAACCTACCCAGAAAGTTGGGTTGACGGCTCTCTCGACCCACCGAACGAAGCACAACCGCACATTGCCATTGTTCTGATGTCGATTTTCTGCCAAGAATGTGGTACTACCCTGAATGGATCGGCTGGTGATTGTAGATGGAAACCTGTCAACAATGTACTCCTACCAAAAAAAGAACTGCTGCCAGGTGGTAGAGCAATGTTGCTCTTGGACGTTGTAAAAGACAATTTGAGAATTGGCAATTCTGATTAATAATTACATTCCTGGGATTGATTGAAGGCAGGCTGCACTAGTAAGCGGGTTGGCGATTGTAATGATGTCTTATAAGTAGGTTACCTATTACCCATTCCCCTGGTAATTCAGCCAGCTTTTTACCCGACTCCCACGGATAAGGAAGCGATTCGTAACGTATTCTATTCGGAACCAGTCACCACAAAGTATAATTATTAATCTATATTAATATCTCTATTATTATTTATATTAGATATAGAAGAATAGTATCTTTATCATCATTCTTCTATTCTTATCCCAATTACTTTGGATCGATACAATATGTACTCTTCTTTCATAGTACATATTGTAAAAGTTATTGGCAATAGTTTTATGACCGGCCGCCTGTCAGACGTCAACCCTCCTTGGAAATGTAATTGTTGACCAATCGGCATCTTGTGGAGTTGACCTAGGTCGTTATTACTCTTAGTCGTCTTTTACAACATCCACGACCAAAGTAAGGGTTGGTAGTATTCTTATCCATTACCACACAGCTTCTTAGAATAATACATACATACATATCATCACGCCATATCCCTTGCAGGGTAGGCAGAGAGAACAGAGTGCCAGAGATACATGCATACTTCACTCGCTTCCTCAACATTCATAATTCTCTTCATACACGCTCGCCGGTTTCGGAGACTCTTGACTCCACCTTCCTTCAGTACCTGACCGATCTGGTCTAGGTAGGTTAGTCTCGGTCTCCCTCAGTACCTACATCCTTCCACTTTCGCATTGTATATCTTCTTAACCAGACGTTCGTTCGGCATTCTTTCCACATGTCCGAACCATCGGAGCATTCCCTTTCGCATCTTTACACCAATACTCTCTTTCATACCTACTCGCTCTCTTACGTCGTCGTTACGAATGCGGTCGGTCAGCCTAACTCCACAGATTTTCCGAAGACATCGCATTTCGACCGCATTAATTTTACTTTCATACTCTTTTCTGCATACCCAACTCTCGCTTCCATACAGTAATGTTGGGACAAGCACTGCGTTATGTATTGCTACACGTGCCTTCTGGCTGAGGTGGTGGCTGCCGAGAAGTTGCCTCAACGCTCCGTTCACTCTATTTCCCGCATTCACTCTTCGCTCTATATCAGTGGTGTACCGTCCATCTCGGCTAAATCCACATCCAAGATATACAAATTCATCCACTTGCTCTAGTACATCATTACCTATTGTTACTCTTACATCTGTTCTGGCTTCATCTCTTTCAAAGACCATTATTTTGGTTTTGCTCACATTCACGCGTAGACCCCTTTTCTTACAATCTTCTGTCATTGTGTCGACTAGGGTCTGCAGGTCAGTCGCTGACTGTGCCAGCAGGACTGCGTCATCTGCATAATGCAGAGCAGAGACCACTGAGTCACCCATCTGGACTCCCACATTCAAATCGTTCAACCTTTGGAGACATTTATCCAGATATATGATAAACAGCCTGGCTGATAGAACGCAGCCCTGCTTAACGCCGATATTGACGTCAAACCAAGGCGACATTCCATCATCCAGCCGCACACAGGCTCTACAGCACATGTAACTGGATTGCACAGCCTGCAGCAGTTTACCGTTAATACCATATTCCGGTAAAATGTCCCAAAGTTCCTTTCGTACAACCGTGTCAAATGCTCTCTCCAGATCCACAAAACTGCAGAAAACCCTCTGACCTAGGGCCAGATGCTTCTCCACAATGTTGCGCAGAGAGAACACTTGATCCATGCATCCCCTTCCACTCCTGAAACCTCCTTGTGTCTCACACAGTAAACCATCGGACACCATCCTCATTCTCCTTTCAATAATTTTACCATACACTTTTGCTGCCAAACTGGTCAAGCTTATGGCTCTGTAATTTGCGCAGTCATAACGTGAACCCTTGTTTTTAAACAAAGGCACGATGACTGCGCTATTCCAGTCCCCGGGAACCATTCCCGAACTCCAACATAAATTGAGGAGCAACAGGAACGCCTCCCGGACACAGGAGTCACCAAGCTTGATCATCTCGGCAGACACCATATCAATGCCCGCTGCCTTACCATTTTTCAAGCTTCTTATCGCCCATTCAACTTCATCCATACTGATGCCATCGGAGGACGCCGTCGCCGAATGTTGATCTACTAGACCACATGCGACACCAGCGCCAACCGTAGTATCCGCATACATATCGCCAAAATATTCACTCCATCGGCTTAACACGTCTTGTGTTTGTGTAAGAATGTCTCCACCTTTAGACCTTATTTTATTCATTCTGAAGGCTGACCAACCACCCCGAGACTTCTTCACCTCCCTCCAAAAGAGTTTGGTGTTACTCTCGAAGTTTTTAGTCAGCCTATCTTATGCACTCATACTTGCTCTATCACGTTTCTCTTTCACTAAGGCCTTGGTGTCATTCTTACATTGCCGATATATTTTTTCTTCTGTTCAGTCATACTGCCATTCAGATTCAAAGAAGAGACATAGTCCAGCCACGCTTTCTTCTTTTGCTCTACGGAAGCTGCCACTTCCGCATCCCACCATGCATCACCATTTGTGTTTCTATGCTTCTTTGAACTTCCACATACTTCTTTCGCTGTGTCTACCATACTCTCTTTCAATACTCTCCAGCATTCTTCAATGTCCGATTGCGGCTGGCTTGCCATCGTCAGCCGTTCTCGGACACCCTCTGCATACTTTTCTCTTACACACTCTTCTTGCAACCTTTCAACCTTTATTCTTTCAAGCCCTCCGAAATGGACACGCTCTCGCCAGTGCCTCCACTTTCTGAACAGACCACTAAACCTCGCAATAACGAGATAGAGGTCCGTATCGACTGTGGGGCCCCTGTAGGCTCTTGCGTCCAATATTTTGCTTCGGAGGCGATTGTCTACCAAAATTAAATCTATTATATTTAAATTACTGAAATTTTAGCATTTAATATGCTTAATTATTTATAAAACCGATTAAGAAGTGAAAAATGATGTCACAAGCGGGATTCGAACCCGCGCCTATTGGGATTCCGGCCCAATCGTGCTGCCACTACACTACCGTGACTAATTATAGGACATGCAAATTTCACTTTCGTATCATATTTACGTCTTAAGGTGACGGTATGCTATCTACCCGACAATGTTTACACATTGTTATAGGCTTAATACTTAGTGTTTACACATTGTTATAGGCTTAATAATTAGTAGTGGCAGCACGATTGGGCCGGCATCCCAATAGGCGCGGGTTCGAATCCCGCTTGTGACATCATTTTTCACTTCGTAATCGGTTTTATAAATAATTAAGCATATTAAATGCTAAAATTTCAGTAATTTAAATAAAAAAAAAGGTTGTGTCATCGTTTAATACAATACTAACTGTAAAGTTTGAAGTATTAAGCCTATAACAATGTGTAAACATTGTCGGGTACATAGCATACCGTCACCTTAAGACGTAAATATGATACGAAAGTGAAATTTGCATGTCCTATAATTAGTCACGGTAGTGTAGTGGCAGCACGATTGGGCCGGAATCCCAATAGGCGCGGGTTCGAATCCCGCTTGTGACATCATTTTTCACTTCGTAATCGGTTTTATAAATCTATTATACTTTTCTGTTCATTCCTTCTCCATGTATACATATGGATGTCCTTATGTTGGAAAAATGTGTTTGACACAATAAGGTTTCTCTCCATACATACATCCGCTATGAGCCTACCTGCGTCGTTCACTCTCTTATCACCAAATGGACCAAGTACGTCCTCATAGTCGGGACGCTTGGTCCCCACCCATCCGTTCAAATCTCCGCATACAATCACGCGTTCACTGGTTTCTGCCATATCCAGAACTTCCCTAACATTATCCCAAAACTTCTCTAGGTCTGATGCCACCGTGGATCCTACGGGAGCATATGCTACAACCATGAATACCTTGGTGACACCAAGTTTTATATGGACCCAAAGAAGTCTGGGATCATACATTCCGTAATCCTTCACACCTGAGGCCAAGCGAGAGGACAGCAGTACTCCTACCCCCATGCTGGCTCGATCGCTCTGTGGTACACCAGACCACAGAGCCATCCCGCCACCAGGAAGATCGCAGGCGTCGCTGCCCCTTCGCTTGGTCTCTGTTACACAGAGCACGTCTAGCTGTTTGTCCGCCATGACGGATATCAGCTCGTGCAACTTACCTTCCACACAACCTCTTACATTCCACGTGCCTACCCGGCACTCTGCTCTCCTCGACTCGCCTGACTGGGCAAGGCGTGATGGGTCGCGGCCCATCACGCCATACCCCTTGCAGGGTAGGCAGAGAGAACAGAGTGCCAGAGAACTCTATCTCTGCATACTTCACTCGCTTCCTCAACATTCATAATTCTCTTCATACACGCTCGCCGGTTTCGGAGACTCTTGACTCCACCTTCCTTCAGTACATGACCGATCTGGTCTAGGTAGGTTAGTCTCGGTCTCCCTCGGCACCTACATCCTTCCACTTTTGCATTGTATATCTTCTTAACCAGACGTTCGTCCTTAGAATAATATATAGAAGAAATGAATAATTCTATGCGAGAAAATATCCTTCAAATACTATATACAAATAAAGCTATTAAGATTATTATTTTAAATATTAGTTTAACGTCATAGCTTTGCAAATATAAATATAAAAAGACGTAATGTAATTTGAAGATAATAAATTATATCTTATCAATGTATAATTTTGAATTAAATAACACATCAAATACATAGTACGTATATGCTATGTGGCAGCGGCTACGAATACTACCAACCCTTACTTTATTCGTGGATGTCGTAAAAGACGACTAAAAGCCTTATAACGACCTGAGCCAACTTCAATTGATGCCGTTTGGTCAACTATTGCTAAGAAGGATTGACGTCAGGTAGGCGGCCAGTTATAAAACCAATAACTTTTACAATCCGATTACGAAATGAAAAATTGATGTCGCAAGCGGGATTCGAACCCGCGCCTATTGGGATTCCGGCCCAATCGTGCTGCCACTACACTACCGCGACCAATTGTAGGACATGCAAATTTTCATCTCGTATTGTATTTACGTCTTAAGGTGACGGTGTGCTATCTACCCGACAATGTTTACACAATGTTATAGGCTTAATACTTCAAACTTTACAGTTAGAATTGTATTAAACGATGACACAACCTTGTTATTTAAATTTACTGAAATTTTAGCATTTAATATGCTTAATTTATAAAATCCGATTACGAAATGAAAAATTGATGTCGCAAGCGGGATTCGAACCCGCGCCTATTGGGATTCCGGCCCAATCGTGCTGCCACTACACTACCGCGACCAATTGTAGGACATGCAAATTTTCATCTCGTATTGTATTTACGTCTTAAGGTGACGGTGTGCTATCTACCCGACAATGTTTACACAATGTTATAGGCTTAATACTTCAAACTTTACAGTTAGAATTGTATTAAACGATGACACAACCTTGTTATTTAAATTTACTGAAATTTTAGCATTTAATATGCTTAATTTATAAAATCCGATTACGAACATTGTCGGGTAGATAGCACACCGTCACCTTAAGACGTAAATACAATACGAGATGAAAATTTGCATGTCCTACAATTGGTCGCGGTAGTGTAGTGGCAGCACGATTGGGCCGGAATCCCAATAGGCGCGGGTTCGAATCCCGCTTGCGACATCAATTTTTCATTTCGTAATCGGATTTTATAAATTAAGCATATTAAATGCTAAAATTTCAGTAAATTTAAACTTTTACAATATTTACGGGTACACATTGCAAATCCCAAAGTAATTGGGATATAAGCAGGCACATCATCATCATCATTCTCCTACTCTAATCCCAATTACTTGGGGTCGATACAATATGTACTCTTATTAAGATTTCTACTTAATAATTCGAGATACAAAGGATTTAATTGTTAAAATTTCAATTAAGAAGGATGGAAGGATTGCTTCCAGTATAACTAGTACATGTGAGAGCATGGATAACTTTAAGGATGTTTGTAAATAGGTATATACAATAATCGAAATTATAAATTTGTCTGGCCTCTTCATCATAATTAAAAATTTTGCCATCCTCTGCTGTACGTGGGCCTCCTCTATAGAATGCGTCACAATGGGAAATTTTTTGAGGTTATTCTAATAATGGCCACGCTTAGCAAGCAGGTTGGCTATCGTAGTTGGTTTTATAAACTGCCTAGAAGAGTGCCACTACTCATGCAGTGCATGAGTTTATAATGGGGAGGAATCACTATAAGAATGATATCTTAGTGATCCCTAGCCAGTTGGTTTTTGCGAGACTCCAAAAGAAAATAAGGATAATGTTAGATTTTACTCTTATACCTTCACCGAATTTTTATATTACATTTTCTTTATTTTCATTGTCATATTATCTGAAGAATTCGTGACCAGACATTGTAATGTCCCAAAATAATTATTAAAAGAAGACAAAATCAACTTAAAATTCAGCTGTAGACATCGAAACCGAGCAGACATACCGGCGACAGAACGGTATAAATATGACATCACCATATTGTATCTCGCTCACACAGTTGATATCACTATAGCATAAGACAAGGACAAAACACTAAAAATTTCCGAATTTTATCAGGGTGAGAGATCAGCAAATACAAAGTACATACATAAATACAATTCAGTCACTAAAACTTGTTGCTATGCCTAATTTTAATTGAGACAATTGCCAATAAGTGGGGCAATGTTTTCTCGCAAGATTGATTAAAATGAATTCTCTTATTGTGTCTTGTTTATATAATATTTTTTTATTACACTGGCTGGATTTTCGTGTGGCGACTGCTTAGAGTTTATTAGCTTGGTTACTAAGACCTTTAAGCCAAATCTTTGTTTATAAATTAACTCCATTTAAAGTCATCGTCCGTAAGTGAGTCAAATCGTTGCCTTCAACAGTGCCATGGCCACACTGTTAAAAGTATCTTTTGGCAGTTTTAGTATAAAACGAAAACGTAGAGCACAGTTATATCATATCTACTACATCTCAGTACTTCCTGCGCATAACATTACATAAAATGCCATCAAAATTACTTAATATAACACGTTAAAATACTAAGATATTGAATATAATACAATAGCACCACATGACACTTTTCTTTTCCCACTAAAACTCTTGTGGTGACTGCGTAAGAAGTAAAAAAAAATTTTATTAAGAAGATTAAGTGCTTTATGTCAGGATTTGGCGGGCATCTGAAAACTTCATGTGGTGGTCTTATATTATATTCGATATCTTAGTGTTTTAACATATTATATTAGATAGTTTTGATGGCATTTTATGTAATGTTATGCGAAGGAACTGCTGGGATGTAGTGAATATGATATAAAAGTGCTTTACAACATTTTCGTTGGCCACCAAAATTCCTAGAAGATACCATTAACAGTGTGGACATATCACTGTTGATGGCGACGACTTTACTTACTGACGGATTATGACTTACCCGAAGAGACTAAAGACGTGAAGAAAATCATAACTTCATTCTGGCAACAATGGCCGTATAAGTAATTGATTGCTAATAGAAAAAAAAGGAGAAAAGATATATTGGCCTTTTTTTTTCCTCTGTAAGGTGGACCATGGATGTGGTCGCGCCCCGTCAATTTGGCCCGGGGCGACGGAAGAAGCGGCGCGCAACCCCATAGACCCACCCTGCAAACAACTCTCTTCACCGTGCAAGCGGGCCACCGGTACCCGATCATCATCCCCGGTACCCGGTCATCGGTGAAAGATATTTCGGCCTGGGTCATTTTCACCTAATGCCGTTTGATCAACAATTACATTCCCAAGTAGGGTTGACGTTAGCTAGGCGGCTAGTCATAAATCAACCACAAACAAGTTTTACAATGTGTGCGATGGAAGAGAAGTACATATTGCGTCAACCCCAACTAAATGAGATAAGAGCAGCACCAGATAATGACGATTTTTAACAATTATTATTAAATCTCGACAATCCAAAATGTCGTCATAATTTGTACTTTTATCATTTTGTTGTTCTATTTTCTTTATTAATATAATATTTTAAAGAATAACTTGTTATTAATTAATTTCATAATGTTTATTAGAAATTTATTTGAAAATTGCCGAACGAACGTCTGGTTAAGAAGATATACAATGCGAAAGTGGTAGGATATAGGTACCGGGGGAGACCGAGACTCACCTACCTTTTTTTTTTTTTTTTTGCGGTGGGCTATGGACGTCGCACCCCGCCAAATCGGTCCGGGGTGGCGGAAGAAGCGGCGCGCAACCCCATTGACCCACCCTGCAAGCACCTCTTCTTCGCCGTACGAGCGGGCCACCGGTACCCGATCTTTGTCTTCGGGAGACTCACCTACCTAGACCAGATCGGTCAACCGTGGGCAACCCAAAAAGAGGCGTATGCAGATATGACGGCTGCCAGGAGTTTATGGAAGTTAAGAACATGTTGTGCCGACCCCATCTAGTCTAAGATGACTAATAATTAAAAACTTTATTGATAATAGTGTTAATATTGTATATAATGTTAACACGCTTTTTTTGCGGTGGACTATGGAGGTGGTCGTGCTCCGCCAAATTGGTCCGGGGAGATGAAAGAGGCGGCGCGCAACCCCATAGAACCACCGTGCAAACACCTCTCTTCGCCGTGCGAGCGGGCCACTGGTACCCGATCTTTGTCTTCGATGGCCACTGTTAATTTCCCCTAATAGGGAGGTCTATATCCAGCACTAGACACCAATGGGTTGCTAAGTGGGTTGATACTATATATCGATAGGTTGCCGCAACTTCACTTGCATAACAAGTTAAAATTAGAAAGGTAAATATATATATATATGTATATATAATATATATATATATATATATATATATATATATATATATATGTATATGTATATATATATATATATATATATATATATATATATATATATATATATTATATATATTATATTTATATAACTGAAGAATTGCTATAATATAAAAAAGCGTACACATCGTTTATAGAAATAAAAAGTTACAAATGAAATTATTCCGTTTGATTTCATCATTATTTTTGCCCAATGACTGCGTGATACCCCACAAGGGGAGGGCACACCTACTATACCACGCTTGCCAGAAGGATGGGTATAAGTTTTTACTTCGATTTTTTTCATGCCTTGCATAGATGTTATTTGCATATCACATTCTTTCATCGACTTTTACGACATCAACGGTCAAGAAAGTGGAGCGGTTGAATAGTGTTCTTCCGTCTCCATACAGAAAGAAATTCCATCGTTCTTTCATTTCTTTCGTATATCTCTTAAAAATGGGCTTTTCCAAAAATCCCTAAATATTGTACATCAAAATTATATAGATAGCAATACTACTGTCTAAAACATAGAACCTCCTCTTTTTTTGAAGTCGGTTAAAAATACGAGTGTATAGGTCTAGTTATTTGTGCTCTATGATGATTCCTAAGTCAGATGCTACTTTTTTAAATAAGTAACAAATTTTAATTACGCAACAGATATATTGTAATAATATCATAAATTTACCGATTTGAATTTAATTTGAAGTTACCATATGAAATGTTATCATATGAAATGCGATCTCTACAGAAAATCTGTGGAGTTATGCTGACCGATCGCATTCGTAACGACGACGTAAGAGAGCGAGTATTGGTGCAAAGATGCGAAAGGGAATGCTCCGATTGTTCGGACATGTGGAAAGAATGCAGAACGAACGTCTGGTTAAGAAGATATACAATGCGAAAGTGGAAGGATGTAGGTACCAGATTGGTCACGTACTTAAGGAAGGTGGAGTCAAGAGTCTCCGAAACCGGCGAGCGTGTATGAAGAGAATTATGAATGTTGAGGAAGCGAGTGAAGTATGTAAGGATAGAGTTCTCTGGCACTCTGTTCTCTCTGCCTACCTGCAAGGGATATGGCGTGATGATATGTATGTATGTATGTATCATAAATTTACAATGTTCATTTATTTTTCAAAGTTTGTTAACTGTCCTGTATCGTCTTGTGAATTTAATTAAATGCATTATTAAAATTCCAATAAAAGAACGCGTTCGGGATGTTGTTGGGGCTACCCGGCTTCTATAGCGCTTCGGGGGTTTTTGCCGAGATGCATGTAGATTGATTCTGCGCTGTTGCGTAATGCACAAAGGCTAATGTACCCTTGGTGTATAGGATGTGTATAAGCTCAAATACCATCTTGGCCATGGTTGCACACGTGCTGGATTTCATATAGATAAATCTCCATCTGTGGAGCAGCCTCTCATGGAGTGAAGTAGCAATGATTTGTATTAGAAGATATTGTTTAAATTTACGTTTATTTAATTATGAAACAATAACTATTTTCTGTTCTATATTTAATTTACAAACAAAAAGAAAGAAAATTAATTTTGTTAAACTAGGGATAAAAATATAAAAAAGCTATTTAAGCTAAATACATACTATGATCGTTGCAATAACTTTCACAAATTTTAAAGGTAAATTTGTTTTAATTTCAACAAATTAGATCCCTGTGGAAAACTAATTCGATTTTTAATTGCCCGACGTATCGAACATTTCGAAGTACTGCCCTAACTAATAATACGTAAAAATAGTTATTTATATATAGTTATTTAAACATACTTTAAGCTCATTAGAAACTATATAAATTATTTTAAAGTAATAATTATGATATACAAAGATCATCATAAGAAATTTGCGTAAAAAGACGATTTTGTTGAAATAATTTTGCAAATTTTATCGACTTGTTACAACACTAGCCGGGCCTCTGGTAGTGACCGCAACATCCGGCATCGCCGTGGGAATGGAACCGCTTCCCTCCGCGTCCTGGCCTTACTCTGCACTCTACGTCTTAGGATTAAGGACCTTTGGTCATTTTTACCATGTTTACTCTTAGGGGAAAATATATTTTTGTTATAAAATGTGTTAAGACTTCTGCAACTCGTTTAAATCATCGTGAAAATAATTTTAGGGATTCCAGAATTGCCTTCAATGAAACCAATTCACTTTAGTTATAACCATGATTAAGGTATAATAATTTTTGAAATAAAACTACTTTTACGGATTCTATCGCGTTTGTATTTGATTTATAATTTCCCGACGTTTCGAACACTTTACAGTGATCATGGTCACGGGAGGATTGAGGTGTCTTACGTCCAATATGTAATTGTTATTACAGAAATTTATTTATATCTACCCTATAAGATATTAAATTTTGACCCACATTTTTATACAAAATTAATACAATTCATTGCCAGTACAAAAAGAGAATGATTCTATATATAAAATTTATGTTGTACAAATACAAACGCGATAGAATCCGTAAAAGTAGTTTTATTTCAAATGTAATACTCGCGTAAACATTAGAAGTATAATAATTTGTTTTAATTTCAACTAATTAGATCCCTGTGGAAAACTAATTCGATTTCGGTGTGGTGACGGAGTAAGAATACTATTCACCACCCCATATCTTACCCTTGGGTGAGAGATCGTTAAACGCGTATAACATCTATGCGAGAGAAGGAAAACTCGAAACAAAACCCTATACCAAGACGTCTGACAAGCGCGATCTAGTAGGTTAATTACCCTCCCATTGCGGAGGAGGCCCGAACCCAACAGTGGGACATTTATGGGCTGTGATGATGATGATGAATTAGATCCCTTCCACCTTTTTTTAAAAACAACACCTAAGTTTTAAGTAACACTTAAGGAAATTTAATAATAAATGTGACATGTTGAATGAAACAACAATAATTGATCAGTAATGTTAAGTATATGTCACTTATTGTGACTTAGATGTCACATTATCTATGATCATGTTTAACAGTAGTAGGACCAAGCTGTTGACAGTTTTCTGTCAACAGTGCGGCAGTGACACTTACCATCATGTGTGCTGCTTGCTCGTTTGCCTCCATAAGCAATAAAATAAAAAAAAATAAAAAACCTAAAATTTAAGTAATATTTAAATTACTGAAATTTAGCATTTAATATGCTCTATTATTTATAAAACCCGATTACGAAGCGAAAAATGATGTCACAAGCGGGATTCGAACCCGCGCCTATTGGGATTTCGGCCCAATCGTGCTGCCACTACACCACCGTGACTTATTGTAGGACATGCAAACTAAGTAATATTTTTGAAAATAAATATCAGGCGCCTTTTTAACCGACTTCAAAAAAGGAGGAGGTTCTATGTTTCATATCATATACATTGAAATAAGAGTAGTGAATTATATTCATTGTTTATTACTACACGAAAGTATATTGACATAAAAATGCTAGTAAATTTTAAACAAGTTTGACAAACTCACATCCATATGGTGACAAAGTACTCGTGGGTGTCGTGAAATACCACTAAGAGATTATAATATGCCTATAACATTATCCGTGTGGTGACGGAGTAAGAATACAATTCACCACCCCATATCTTACCCGTGGGTGATAGTACATTACGATTAAGGGATATAAAACGCATATAACATCTATGCGAGAGAAGGAAAATCCGAAACAAAACCCTATACCAACACGTCTGACCAGCGTGGTAAAGTAGGTTAATTTCCCTCTCATTACGGAGGAGGCCCGAGCCCAACTGTGGGACATATATGGACTGTGATTATGATACATGCAAGAGACAGAAAACTCAAAATTAAATTCTTTACCAACTCCTATTGTATGAAATCTCGAGAGCTGTGGAACAAATATGAGCTGAAATAATGAAAAAGCTAGAAAAGAATATTTTTTATAACTAGTATTGTAACTAAACCAAAAAATATAAGGAGTATTATCCCCCGGGTCAGGAGAGGCTAATGCCTCTGATATTTTGAACCTTATTACATTATAACTATATCTCAACGACCGGAGGTCCAACGGAGATCACGTCATTCACAATACAATCAAAGATCCTGTGTCAAATTCGACCACTCAACGTAGTAAATGCCCGAGTGAAGTATGCAAGGATAGAGTTCTCTGGCACTCTGTTTTCTCTGCCTACCCTGCAAGGGATATGGCGTGATGATATATATGTAGTTTTTTTATTATTATTATTATCTTGGTTCATTCACATACGTCCCAATGCTGGACTCGAATCTTCTATACGTAGGAGAGAAATTGATGTATACCACGTTAGTCAGAGTTATATAGGGTTTTATTTTGAGATTTCCTTCTCTTACAGAGATGTTGTGCATATATTTAAGTTGTTGTACGACACCTACAGTCAAGACAGATGGTGAATATATTTTTACTCCGTCACCACATGGAAAATCATACAAACAATATCAAGCCTTTATTTTTTTTATACTGTGGACTATGAATGCTTCTCGCCCCGCCAAATCGGTCTGGGGTGACTGAAGAGGCGGCGCGTGACCCCATAGACCCACCGTGCAACTCCTCTCTTCGCCGTGCGAGCGGGCCACCGGTACCCGAACTTTGTCTTCGGTGGCCAACATTGATATTGTTGGCCACCGAAGGCAAAGATCGGATCGGGCTTAGCTGTGTGATGCCGACTACGAATACTACCGTCATTTACATTGATCGGGGTTGTAATGCAAGACAATTATAGTTTATAAAACCCCATTACGAAGCGAAAAATGATGTCACAAGCGGGATTCGAACCCGCGCCTATTGGGATTCCGGCCCAATCGTGCTGCCAGAACACCACCGTGACTTATTGTAAGACATGCAAATTTCGCTTCGTATCATATTTACGTCTTAAGATGACGGTATGACATCTACCCGACAATGTTTACACATTGTTATAGGCTTAATACTTCAAACTTTGCAGTTAGAATTGTATTAAACGATGACACAACCTTGTTATTTAAATTACTGAAATTTAGCATTTTAATATGCTTAATTATTTATAAAACCCTATTATAGTTCTTTTTACATAGATCAGGGCCAATTTAATCTAATGTAGTTTGGTCAACAATTACATACCCAAGGAAGGTTGATGTCAAACAAGCAGCCGATCATAAAATTATTGTTAATAACTTTTGCGATATGTATGATGGATAAGGAGTACATGTTGCGTCGAACCCAAGTAATTGGGATAAGAGTAGGAAAATGATGATATATGGGGAAACCTGAAAGTGGTTTCCGTGATAGAGAAGATTAGGAGCACGAGAATGTCTTGATATGGACATGTGAGTAATGAAAGGCATGTGACAAAGAAGGTTATCAATACGATTTTGGATGTGATTGTGAGAAACTCAAAAATAAATGAATGGATTGTGTGATTGAGGATGTGCATATGAAAATAGTTAATGTAGATATGATGACCGATTGGATTCCATGGAAGATAAAGATTTATTTTGCTATTGTGACTGATATAAAAAGCACACAACTAAGAGAAGGAAAACTTGAAACAAAACCCTATACTAACACGTCTGACCAGCGCGGTTTAGTAGGTTAATTTCCCTCCCATTACGGAGGAGGCCCGAGCCCAACCGTGGAACATATATAGGCTGTGATGATGATGATGAGGATGATGAAAAAGAGTACACATATCAGAAAAGATACTTTGGCAAACTATAGTTCATCTAATCTAAGAAGTGCATTTTGACGTTTTGCATTTTTTAATACACAATAACCTTGGTCAAACGTATACACAGGATTGCAAACAATAAATGTGAAATTTTGAAGAACTATTAAGTTATTTACATAATTAACGTAGCGGATGACTTTCTTGTACAATAATGTAATGTTGAAACTCGTAAAACTAATTTAAAATTAAAATAACATTGTAAATAGTAATTATTATGAACGATCTTACAATATCACGTCATAAAGTTCTAAACAGTAGTGCTTGACAACTTCCAATTCACGAATATCTAAATAATCGGTAAAAATATTAGATTAATATATTTAATCGAATATAGATTTTGACAGAGATGTACGTTTCGACAATTTTATTGATAAGGATATAATTATTAATGTTCGCGACGATGATAATTCAAGTAATACTAATGATTCTGAACATATAGCTATTTTCAAATCCAGTTTTTGTTTTTACTTAACCTAATCCTACTAAGTATGATGAATAGATTTTATGATGAAATAATTAAATTTGTTTAGTGTTAATTTAGCACTTAATAATTCATCTCTTTTTTGAAAAATAAAAAATAAACCGATTATTAATTACAAATAATTAATATCGATTTCTCATCTAAATCGGATATTTTCGATAGCGATTATTTGGTTCACATACCTAGACAACTTACTCTGACAGCTGACAGCTGTACACTTCTTAGATTAGATAGACTATAATTTTTAAATCTCGTTTACATACATCAACCAATAGTGTGTATTCTCTCTTTCTCTCTCTCTCTCTATCTCTCTCTCTCTTGTTCCACGTTTCTCATGTAACTTTTAATCAGTAAAAATCTATCCTCAGCCTCATGCCTCATGCATAAAGAAGTTTTATTTCAAAATAAATATGTCGCGTAAAGGATAAATGTGACTTAGAAATGAAGATGGCGCGAAACAGGAAAACTTTACGATAAAGAAGTTTCACTTCAATAAATGTCACAATATATCACAAATAAAAGAAAAACATCGATACATTCATTTTTACGGTCGTGATAATGCCAGATACTTACGGTAACATCCGGACGGCCTCGAATATTTTTTTTAATCAACTTTTTTCATTTGTAAGAGTAACAATAGGTAATGATGTACTAGAGCAAGTGGTTGAATTTGTATATCTTGGATGTGGATTTAGCCGAGATGGACGGTACACCACTGATATAGAGCGAAGAGTGAATGCGGGAAATAGAGTGAACGGAGCGTTGGGGCAACTTCTCGGCAGCCACCACCTCAGCCAGAAGGCACGTGTAGCAATACATAACGCAGTGCTTGTTCCAACATTACTGTATGGAAGCGAGATTTGGGTATGCAGAAAAGAGTATGAAAGTAAAATTAATGCGGTCGAAATGCGATCTCTTCGGAAAATCTGTGGAGTTAGGCTGACCGACCGCATTCGTAACGACGACGTAAGAGAGCGAGTAGGTATGAAAGAGAGTATTGGTGTAAAGATGCGAAAGGGAATGCTCCGATGGTTCGGACATGTGGAAAGAATGCCGAACGAATGTCTGGTTAAGAAGATATACAATGCGAAAGTGGAAGGATGTAGGTACCGAGAGAGACCGAGACTAACCTACCTAGACCAGATCGGTCAGGTACTGAAGGAAGGTGGAGTCAAGAGTCTCCGAAAGCGGCGAGCGTGTATGAAGAGAATTATGAATGTTGAGGAAGCGAGTGAAGTATGCAGAGATAGAGCTCTCTGGCACTCTGTTCTCTCTGCCTACCCTGCAAGGGATATGGCGTGATGATATGTATGTATGTATGTAACTTTTTTCATACTTTAAACAAAATAATTGCGTTTTAAAAATATCAAATACGTTTAGACGAATGTTTTTTTCTTGGCATGTGTATTATAATATTATCCTATAAGTGCAATGTGAGAAAAATACAATCATTTTTAGGTTTGAAAAGTGCTTGATTTTCATATATCGAGAGTAGAGCAAGACCTCAACGCTTCGCTTATGAGGCGTGCAATAGGTTTTTATTTACATCGTATATTCAATTTATAAATATGTACAGTGGCCCCGGAACTGTGCCAATGCTACTAGAGAATTCCTTAACTAGGTCTTTGTACCAATGATGTTACATACAGATCCGCAGATTACTAACAACAGATTCATTTTCAACCTTATCGTCAGCGGTGACTTTGAACTTATACACGTTAATGAAATTTTGCTGCTCAAATATCATGAAAAAATGACAATATTTCTTATTGCTAAGAGATAAGGATCATATTTATGCTTTTTGTTATTGCATCAAGTGTTTTTCAAGGTTGGATACTTGGCATTATGAGCGGTTCGCAATATTGACCGTAATTGTTTAATGTATTCAGTTTTGGCGTTTCGTCGTATGCGTAGGCTAGTTGGATGAATTTCGCACGTTTTATTGATTGGCAATTAAGATCGATTGCGGGGCAGAGGTCCTTTTTATTGAACATTAATATTAATGTCAATTGAATTAATAATTTTATAGTGGTAGGACCACGTTGTGGACAGTTTTCTGTGCATAGCCGCGGGCCGTTCCGTCCGGGGTAGTACTACCTACTACATTCTCGCAGAAGATCAACGTCTGAGTAATGGCAATGTGCTATTGCACTTCATTCGGTAAGCGAGAGAGCCGGAAGCCCAACTGGGTGGGTTTAGGGTTTGTATTGGTAGGCAGGCCTAGCTATACCCTTGGTATATCGTAGGTTCATGAGCGGCTTCACTTACCATCAGGTATGCTGTCAGCTCATTTGCCACCATAAGCAATAAAAAAAAATGCAGGATTATATATTATCTATGCTTATATGCGTTACACGTTGCTGGACTTGAGGCTCCATCTTAATAAGAGAGAAATTGATCTACTACCTATACCACGCTGGCCAGACGTGTTGGTACAGATAAGGTTTTAACGATTTCCTTGTCTTACATAGATGTTATGTGAATATCCTTACTAATATTATAAATGCGAAAGTAACTCTGTCTGTCTGTCGCTTTTTCACGCTAAAACTACTGATCCGATCTAAATGAAATTTGGTACGCAGATAGTTTAGAGCCTAATAAAGGACATAGGCTAATTTTAATGCAAAAAAAAGAGTTGTAAAGGGGGATGAAAAATTGTAAGGAAGTATCGTCATTTTTAAAGCCAGAAGCTTGAAACTGATTTTAGGCTATTGTTTAGATATAAATAAATATGACATTAAAATTTTGTAAAAAATTTACCCATAAGGAGTAAAATAAAAATAGGGGATGAAAACCTTTAGGAAAGTAATCTTTTACGCGGGCGAAGCGGCGGGCAGAAGCTAGTTATTATATAAGAAAAATCCTTGTATTGTTGGGAACTTTATTTTTTTTTAAAGTCGGGTAGACTTTGTTGTACTAAGGAAGTAATCCTTGTATTACGAGGAACTTTATAATTAACGGCCAGAAATTACATCAAGACTTAGAATAATACTTTGTTTAGCGTATAAAGCATTGTACTTCGCAGGAAACGAGCTCACGGCACTGGCACAGTATGTAGATATCTAAACCAATACCTTATCTTGTCCCAGCTAAGTAAACCCTATATACCAAGCCATATAACCAACATGGTACAGTAGGTCAATTTTCCTCTTATTGTAGGAGGAGGTAGAGGGAAGCTGTATTCTTCTCTGTCACGTAAAATTAGAGAGAAAAGGTCCCCAAAGTATAAGATAATAACAAATTATATTAATGTTATGTATCATTTACATGCCCAAAGATCGAGTTCCGGTGGCCCGCTAGGACGGCGAAGCGAGGCGCATTGCAGGGTGGGTTAATGGCGTTGCACGCCGCCTCTTCCGTCGCCCCGGACCGATTTGGCGGAGTGCGAAGTCCATAGCCCACCGCCAATAAAAAAAAAAAAAAAAAAACAAATCACCGTCGTGCAATGGTGATTTGTTGACTGAATATTATAACTTCTTATTATGTATTATAGACAGGGAGGGGGTAGTGAACCTGACATCAAGTACGATATTAAAGTGAAAATTACTAATTTTGGTCAAAACTGTAATAGATTAATATTATTGCAGTGAGTAATGTAAAGATACCTACTTGTAGTAAAACGACTGTTATAAAAGATATTCTCAGAATAAACGGAGTTATATTTAATCAATAGGGCCTGTTCTTACAAAAATTCTTATTAAGGAGGTGTGACATTAAAATCCCTTACATAATTTATGAATGGCCCCTAAGACGTTAGTTATAATAATAATATTTTTTGTTCATTATCTCAGCTCATATCTACTCCACTGCTGGGCTTGGGGCCCCTCCATATTGGGGGGAAATTGATCTACTATACCACGCTGGTCCAATGTGTTATTTATAGATAGGGTTTAATTTTGAGTCTTCCTTCTCTTATTGATTTTAGCAGTAGTAGGTTTTCACTGTTGATAGTTTTCTGTTTACAGACTCGAGCCGGCTCGTCCCGGGTAGTACCACACTCTTGTAGAAAATAGAGATCTGAGCAGTGGCAATTTGCTGTTGTACTTCTTTGAGTCACCGGCGAGCGTGTATGAAGAGAATTATGAATGTTGAGGAAACGAATGAAGTATGCAAGGTTAGAGTTCTCTGGTACTCTGTTCTCTCTGCCTACCCCACAAGGGATATGGTGTGATGATATGTATGTATGTGTATGTACTTCTTTGAGTGAGCAAGAGAGTAGAAAGCCCAAGTTTTGGGTGGGTTTGGTTTGGTATGCAGTACCTTCTCCTCAGGCTTGGCTGTACCTTCTATCATCAGAGTTGCTGCTTATATGTTTGCCACTATCAAGTAATAAAAAAAATGTATAGATGTTATTTGCGTATTATATCCTTTAACCGTTTTAAAGATGGAAGGAAGCGAGTGAAGTATGCAAAGATAGAGTTCTCTGACACTCTGTTCTCTCTGCCTACCCTGCAAGGGATATGGCGTGATGATATGTATGTATGTATGTTTTAAAGATAACTTTTAAAACATCCATGGATAAGAGAGGAGCTGGTGAATTGTATTCTTATTCAGTTACCAAGCGGAATTTTTTTTTTGTTACGAAGTCCAAATGCACAATAAACGAAATACCTAATTGAGTGACCTCGTTATTTTTTTGACGCAGTATTAAGATTTCCGCGTATAATGATAAGATAACGTTAGGTCAAACAGCAACATTATAATATCGCTCGTCAACGAAATTACTCCTGGCCTTTTTTTGTTTTTGAGATTCAACTGTAAGTGCGCCGACAAAGAAAATAGCTTCAGGAGAAACTAGGACGATGACAAAGTTCCCTTCTTTGACAACGCGAGAAGGTAATTAATATGAATTTACATACTTTCTTCATTTTTTTTTCGTGATATTGAGTAAGAGTACAATTCGCCGCACCTTATTTTGGGTGGAAATAATATGAATGTAGGATCTGTTAAAAAGAGAAAAAAAACTCGAAATAAAATCCTATAACTTGACCAGCGTGGTATAGCAGCTCAAATTTCCTTCTATTGTGAAGGTAGTTTGAGCCCAGCAGTAGGACTTATATGAACTGAGAATAATGATGATGATGATAACGTATTGTTTACTTTTCATATTGTGACTGATTAAGAATATAGAGTATCTTTATCTCGACTCATATATGTCCCACTGTTGGGCTGGAGCCTCCTCCATAATGGGAGTGTAATTGACCTACTATACCACGCTGGTCAGACGTGTTGGTATAGGGTTTTATTTCGAGGTTTCCTTCTCTCGCATAAATGTTATATAACGCATATATTCGTCTCTTATGATCATCCACGGTTAAAATAGGGGGTGGTGAATTGTTTTCTTACTGCATTACCACATGGAAAAGAGTATCTTAACAAAATAAATTATGGTAATAAACAGATAACAGTCAACGAAGGGAAATTTCAAATAAAACCCGAAGTTGGGTTGACTTCGGGTTTTATTTGAAATTTTTCTTTACAGTTCGGTATATTACAGTAGCATACTTGCCCTTTTTTGGTAGGCTTGTTTGGAAATACGCCATCCGTTCTGTCCGAGCTGCTGTAACAGGGGCACGCTGCCCAATAGGATATTTACCCTTTTTTTTTTTTTTTTTTTTGGCGGCGGGCTACGGTACGGTCACGTCCCGCTAATCCGTCCGGGGCGACGGGAGAAGCGGCGCACGACCCCGTAGACCCGCCCTACAATGTACCTCTCTACGCATTGCGGGTGGGCCAACCATGTTTTTTTTTTTTATTATTTTATTTAAAAAGACACCTCCCTGCACTAAGGAAAATAATCCTTGTATCGCGGGGGACTTTACAAACATGCAATTAACGCAGACAAATTACACCCAGACTCAGAACAATACTTTGTGGATCGCACAAAGTATTGTTCTGCGTGGGCATCGAACCCATGGCACTGGCACGGAAGGTCGGTATCTTAACCACTACGCCATCTGTGCAGTCTATGTTGTAGGGAACATATATGCAACTCAAAAATAACTTGTTAATTATGTTATCATCTACTAAAAGAGCTGCTCTGATGACGTAGCGGTTAAGATAGTGACCTACTGGACCAGGTTTCATGAGTTCGATTACCGCGCAGGACAATAATTTGTCCGTCTTGTTGTAATTTGTATCCGTTAATGGCATGTTTGTAAAGTTACCCACAATACACGATTTAGTTATTTAGTGCAGGGTGTCTTTAAAAATGTTTTTAGAGGAAAATGTTATTAGATAATTATGATAATAATAAATAAAAAAAAAAAACGAAACGAATGAATAAAAATAATTCATGAATTAAAAAAAAACGAAGCTTTGATTAAATACTAGAAAAAAATAAAGTGAAGTAGAATTATTTAGTATAATGTAATATTAAAATAACTTTCGAAATGTCTTAATTTTAAGCTACAGAGGATTTAATTTTATTAATCCTTACTAATATTATAAATGCGAAAGTAACTCTGTCTGTCTGTCTGTCGCTCTTTCACGCCAAAACTATTGATCCGATCTAAATGAAATTTGGTACACAGAGATAGTCTAGAGCCTAACAAAGGTCATAGGCTACTTTTCAATGCAAAAAAAGGGTTGTAAAGGGGGATGAAAAGTTGTAAGGAAGTATCGTCATTTTTAAAGCCAGAAGCTAGAAACTTATTTTTAGGCTATTAATTAGATGGGGTACGATGTCAGAAAGTGTACCCTGGGTGCGGGCGGCAGTCCCCCAGATCATTCTGATGGATTGTCTCCCGTAGCGAATATCTGGCGCTAGGAGGACCCCCTTTTTTTGGGAAGACCTAATTCGCTCCTAGCCCTCTATTCGTAGAGGGTTACCGGACGCAAATTTTCGATGGGCCTGGGACCGGATGGAAATTTGGACCGGGATCTGCTGGCGGAGGCAGCCATTGTTCACTCGTGGCTGTCCTCTGCCCACCAGTTGGACGGAGTGGACGCCGAGGCTGGTCGCATCCGCAATGCTTTGACGCAGATTTGCGATGCGGCCATGCCCCGTGTGCGGTGTCTGCCCCCGAAGAGGGCTGTCCACTGGTGGTCCCGGGAACTGGCGGATCTTCGTATCGCGGTCGCGCACCATCGCGACGAGGAGCGAAAGAGCCGGCTTTACGAGGGCTATTACGCAATGCGCGGTCGGCCTTTAGGCTGGCCGTCCGTACCGCCAAGGACGTCAGTCGGCAGGAGATGTTGGACGGTCTCGATCGTGACTCCTGGGGTCGCCCCTATCGCGCGGCGCTGAGTGAGCTCCACGGGCGGGGCTCTCCCCTCACCGAGACTCTCCAGCCCGGCTTCCTCACCAGGATCGTCGAGGATCTGTTCCCACGATGGGTGGAACACACGCCGCCGGTCATGGCTCCGCCAGACACCGACCGGGAGGCCGACGATGACAGTGTTCCGCCCATCACGGAAGCCGAGATGGGGGTGGCGGTGGCGCGCATGCGTGGAAAATCCACCGTCCCCGGGCCCGACGGTGTTCCTAACCGCGTGCTGGCCCTGGTCTTCGATCACCTGGGTCTCCGCCTCAGGGGGCTGTTCGACGCGTGCTTAGCGTCCGGACGGTTCCCTCGGTGTTGGAAGGAGGGGAGGCTGGTGCTCCTGTGCTAGTGGTGTCCCTGGACATCGCCAACGCATTCAATAGTCTGCCATTTAGCTGCGTCAGGGAGGCACTCCACGGGGTGCCAACCTACCTGAGGCGGCTGGTTGCAGACTATTTGGAGGGGCGCAGCGTCCTCTACACCAACCGAGCAGGGGACGTTGTGCGAGCGCCCATGACGTGCGATGTCCCGCAGGGGTCGGTCCTCGGACCCACCCTGCGGAACATCGACTACGACTGGGCGTTGAGAGGGAGCCTCCCGCCCGGGCTGGGAGTGATCTGTTACGCCGACGACACGCTCGTTACAGCCCGCGGTGGGACGCTAGAGGAAGCGGTAAGCCTGGCGACTCTCGGCACCGAGGAGATCGTCAGGCGGATTGAGGCGCTGGGATTGAGGGTGGCACTGGACAAGACGGAAGCCCTCTTGTTCCATGGGCCCCGCATGGGGCGTCCCATCGGCGTCTCGATCACCGTCAATTCGGTTGACATCAGCATCCAGGCCCATATGACATATTTGGGCCTGGTGCTCGACGGGCATTGGTGGTTTCGGGAGCATTTCCGTAGGCTCGCTCCGCGGCTCGTCGGTGTGGCGTCCGCCCTATCGTGGCTTATGCTGAATGTGGGCGGACCGAGCGCTACGTGCCGACAGCTGTACGCGGGGGTCGTCCGGTCGATGGCCCTGTATGGTGCACCGGTGTGGGCGGGGTCCCAGACCGTCCAACTCAGGGCTCTTCTGTGGCGACCACAGAGGACCATGGCGGTCAGGGCTATACGTGGGTACAGCACGGTAGTGACGGAGGCGGCGTGCCTGTTACCCGGGACTCCCCCGTGGGACCTGGAGGCGGAGATGCTCGCCGACCTGTATCGGCGGGTGTCGGGGGTGTGAGTGGAGGGCGGTGCGGTCTCGCTGAGGGAGTTCCGCCTGGAGCGTCGACGCCCGCCGAGACGTAATTGCCCGTTGGGCAGTCCGGCTGAAGAGGCCTCGGTTCGGTGTGCGGACCGTGGAGGCCTTCCGGCTGGTGCTGATGCAGTGGTTAAAACGGCGGCGTGGGGTGTTCTCCTTTCCACTGGTGCAGGTTTTGACGGGACATAGGTGCCACCTGCCACCACTGCGATTGCGACGAGGATACGGCGCAGCATACGCTCAAGGTTTGTGCCGCTTGGGCAGTGCAGCGCCGTAAACTCGTCGCAGTTATCGGTGCCGACCTGACGCTGCCGACCATCGCCAGGGCGATGCTCGACAGCGTCAGGAACTGGGACGCGGTCGCAACCTACTGCGAGGCAGTAGTTTCGCGGAAGGAGGCGGCGGAGCGCGTGCGCGAGGAACGTCTCTTCGGTGACGCGAGCCGCCGCCGGCGATTGAGGTGGCGCAGGCGCGATTACGTGCGCCTGAGCTAATGAATGATGCCGCTCTAGCTGAGGCCGCGGGTGACTGGACCGGGGAATTAGTCCGTCACACGCCGAGAGGCTGACCGCGTGAGGAATGACCGACGTCCTCCCCGAGGGGGGATATCGGTCAAGAAGAGGGTACCTCTAAGGAGGCATTCCGTCGGGCTGGCCACTGACGTCAAGTTCACGCTGCTCCGGTGGTCGGTCCAACGACGAAGGCGAGGTGTCACGGGTGGGCTACGGGTGTGCGTGCTTACGCTCCTCTATCGCCCCGGACGGAGTGGTGTGAGGAGTGCGCCTACCGTAGCCCACCCAAAAAAAAAAAAAAAAATCTATTAATTAGATGTAAATAAATATGACATTAACATGTTGTAAATATTTACCCTTAAGGGGTAAAATAAAAATAGGGAATGAAAAAGTAACCTTTTATGCGTGCGAAGCCGCGGGCAGAAGCTACTATAATAATAAACGCGATAAAATCCGTAAAAATAGTTTTATTTCATACATGTAACAGAGACGGGATTATCGTAATTAATAATTTACAATTACACGAATATTATAATTAAATGATCTTGTAGATACGTTTAATTAAACTGTAAGGCGTAAATTATCATCCATCCATTCATGCTATTGACGTCTGCTGTTAGACATTCCTGGAGTTCTTGCTATAACTACCACGCTGTTATAAGTCCCTCAGAAGATTGCTTATGCCCACTTTCCTAATTATACCTCAGACGGTTTTCACGATTATAAGGGAAAAGTGGAGTGAAGGAGTGGTGACACCCATCTTTCTTACATAATAAGTAAATTCTTATTTTATACGTTTGTCCGTACTATTACGATGGATATATAAAACACATATAACATCTATGCAAGAGAAGGAAAACTGGAAACAAAACCCTTTACCAACATGTGTGGTATAATAGGTTAGTTTCAATTCCGTTGTGGACGAGGCTCGTGCCTAACAGTGGAACATATATGAGCTGAGATGAAGATGATGATGATTACGATGGACCAAAAATACAAAGTGCCACCCAAAGAGCTGCTGTAAGAGCCGACTAAGAGACGTAAGCAGGGAACAGAACTGAAAAAGAGCACTTAAAATAAATCCTTACATCAACTCATCTGACCATCATGGTATAATAGAATTCCCTTCTACTTTAGAGCTGTGTAGAGCGCAATAATGGGATTTCTGGTCGACACAAAGAAGAGAAGACAGTTAATTTTTTTATGACAACAGTTGTTATCATAACATTTAAGATTATATCCGCGTATTAGGACTGTCTTTTCCTTGTGGTGACGGAGTAAGAATACTATTCACCACCCCATATCTTACCCGTGGGTGATCGTACGAGACGACTAAGGGATATAAAACGCATATAACGCGAGAGAAGGAAAACTCAAAACAAAACCCTATAGTATATATCCCTATCCCTACTAATATATAAATGTGAATGTAAGTTTGTTTGTTACGCTTTTACGCTAAAACTACTCAACCGATCATCATGAAACATTGTACACATATTCTTAGAGGTATTAAAAGTAACATAGGTTACTTTTTATTAAAAAAAAAATCAAAATTTTTATATGAAAAATAAAAAATTGTTTGTCAAAAAATCTCAAAATCTAGCTTCTTCAACGCCATCTAGCAGCCCAGTAATGAAGTTCCAACCCTGAGTATTGTAATACCGTTGCACTGTATTACCGACGGTCAAAAATAAAAATAGGGGATCAAAAACTTTAGGAAAGTAACCTTTTACGCGGGCGAATACGATGTATGGTTTTTCATAGAACAAATGCCTTTAAATCAAAGTTTATCTTTTTTTTATTGCTTATGGTGGCAAACGAGCAAGCAGCACAACTGATGGTAAGTGTTACTGCCACCCATGGACCTTTGCAATACCAAGGGTATAGCTAGGCCGCTGCCTACCAATACAAATCCCAAACCCACCCAGTTGGGCTTCCGGCTCTCTCGCTCACCGAACGAAGCACAATAGCACATTCAGACGTCGATTTTCTACGAGAGTGTGGTACTACCCCGGACGGACCGGCCCGCGGCTGTAGATAGAAAACTGTGATGATAGAAAACAACAGCGTGATTCTATCACTAATAAACCTACTACGTGCGGGTAATAGTGCATAAATGCATTTCAATAGTGTGAACAAAAAAATCGGTTTAGACACAATGAGACCTGATCATAAACTGTTGAAAAAAAAAACAAACAAGATTGAACAATATGGTTCCCCCTTATATATATATATATATATATATATATATATATATATATATATATATATATATATATACACTCATTTGCAAAAAAAACGGGCGGTTTTGATTTTCATTCATATTTAAAAAGATACAATACCAAAAAGGTTTCAATCGTTTGTACACGTTACTGGCCGGTTTTAAAAATGCTGTGGTATTTAAAAAAGTACGTTCTAAATTCAATTTTTCATTTGATGTTCATTTTTACAGAAAACCTTTTTATCCTACATTTTTGGCGCGAAGTTCCAGAAGTTAACATCGACTTTCATAACTTTTATTAAATTTTTATCGATTGAAATTAATCTATCCTTGACTGTCAAAGCTTTATTTAATGCTGTTTGGCTGTATCAAAAATGGTAGATAAAGTGGTAAAAGCTACCAAAATTATCGCGCTGCTTGAAGAGGGTTGCAGCCAATGTTTCGTGGCTAGGAGGCTAAATGTTAGTCGCTCGACAGTCCAAAGGACCTGGCAGCGATATCAGGAGACTGGTTCCGTCGAGAGAAGGCCTGGTTCTGGAAGAAAACCATGTACCCAACCACGGGATGATCGTTTTCTTGTGAGTCGCGCATTGAGAAATCGCAAATCTTCGTATGTGGATCTTAAGAACAACCTCCAAGAAGTAAGAAATGTGCATATTAGTCTATGGACGGTCAGGAGGAGGCTTCTCGCTGCCAATATACGCAGTCACCGCCCGGCCCGCGGCCCCAAATTACTCCGTGAGCACAGAGTTCACAGGCTAAGGTTCGCTAGAAATTGTGAATCATGGACTCAAGACGATTGGAATAGGGTTTTGTTCTCTGATGAAGCCAGGATATCTCTGTTCGGTGAAGATCGACGTCGGCGAGTGCTAAGAAGACAAGGAGAACGCTTTGCAGAGGCATGTTTCGAAGAAATCACACCTTATGGTGGGGGCTCTGTTATGTTTTGGGCAGGAATAAATTCAATGGATCGTACAGAGTTAGTCTTCATTGAAAACGGCTCACTGACTGGGCATCGATACATAACGGAAGTTCTAATTTCTCATGCACAACCCGCATTGGCCGCTCTAGGTGAAGACTCGATTTTTATGGACGACAATGCTCGCGCCCACCGATCCCGCGATGTTAATGCGTATGTGCAAGAGGTCGGCATTCGTCGTTTGGATTGGCCAGCTCGAAGTCCCGACCTCAATCCCATAGAGCATGTCTGGGACGTTCTGAAACGGCGTGTGAGATCAGTACACCCGGCTCCGCAGACCATCAGAGAGCTGAAGAATGTGATTACTGCGGAGTGGGAACGTATTCCGCAAGCAAGTATCCGGGATATACTCGCTAGCATGCCCAGACGAATTCAAGCTGTGATTTTAGCTAGAGGGGGTCACACTCGATACTAAACATTTATCTGCTTTTACTTTATTAAAGAAAAACAAACAAAAAAACTTTTTTATTTTTACTTCATGAGCATATGCACTACTAGCGAATATACACTACTAGCGAGGTTTAGCATTATTTCCCATAAATTGTATCTAAATTTTATGAAATACTGATGAAAACGATTATTTTCTTATTAATTTACCAAATTGTGTGGATAAAACTACCTATAATTATCAAACAAAGAAATATTAACATTTGAAATGGTTCATTGCTTAGGTGCCCGTTTTTTTTGCAAATGAGTGTATATATATATATATATATATATATGTATATATATATCTATATATATATATATATATATATATATATATATATATATATATATATATATATATATATATATATATGTATATATATATATATATCTATCTATCTCTCTATCTCCATCTATCTATTCAAATATCAAAATCCATAGGAAATATTTAATTGCTAATATTTTTTTATTCATACAAGTTAAATACGGACGAATACAATACCTACATAGAAAATGTTGGCAACCCTAAATTTCACTAGCAAATGTATCGAGTAAATGTATCGAGTTTTCTTTAGACTTATTTGTCGGCTGTCCTAATAAAATGGGGCGATAACAATATGACTTTGAAGTCACAAGAAAATAGAAATATAATATTATAAAAGGAGATATAACACTTTGGCATTGACCAATAACCATATTACAACGATCTTGCTCCTCAATCCGCAAATAACCATCGGTGCACGACCTCATAAAACCCCCCTTAAAAGTCATAAACTGAGACAAACATTGCAAATCGCACGTGCATGTTCGCCAAACACAATTGTCGATGAAAACTACAAAGGTTCATTGTCGTTTTGATCAACGTGCACTGTAGTGAACGACCGGTGCACACATATAAACGATTCGTGCTGTATATGTGTGTTTGTGTATATATAGTGCATGCGTTTGAGATAAGAATTGCGTGTGAGTAGACGTTACGTCGCGTATAAATGTAACGTCAGCATATTTAGGTCATTTTATTACTAAAAAAATAAAGAATTTGATTTTTTTACTTTTCAACCTAAAGTAAACTAACTAGAAACAAAAAAAAAATTACTGTTGTAACTAGTAATATAATTTTTTGAATTTCAATCCCATACGGGATGAAACGCAGTGTTAAAGTTATGTATGGAGAAGTAATTGTCTTCAAATAAAAAATACTCTTCAGTAAAAATATATTAACAATTGTTTGCATCATCAGCGTTGTTACAAAGGATGAAAAAAGGGATGGTTTTTTTCTTTGAACAGTATGTTCATTCTATAATACAAATAACGCCTATCATGTTAACGGGGGGTGGTCTCACATATTTTCTAAACCAACGAAATTGCGCATAAAAGCATAAAAGCTAGTCTTTATACCAAGAAGCTGATTGCCAGACTCATCAAAGCCAAGTAGTAACTACTGAAACTACAAACATGAAATGTTGACAGTAATTTCTTTTTTTGACGCAAGAAAGGATTTTATAAAATTCAATCCAAAGCGATAAAATACAGTGGCAAAGTTTGTGTAAAAAAAAATAACTATACTTTATCCACAAATTAAGCACAGACTCTTCAATAAAAATAAATAAACACGTATTTCAGCATTTGTTAATTTTCGCACTATAAGGGTATAAAATAGGGGAAAAACTTTGTGGTGATATTTTTACTAGATTTTGTCATCCATAAAAAAAATCTACCTCTTTTTTAACAAGAACTAATCGATAGCTCTTTAGTATCTCTTTCTCTTCAGCACTTGCCGCACTGCCGCTTATGGGATCCTTATCTAGTTATTTAAATTTTATTTATAACATTTTTCCTTTACTTTGTTTTATTTGATTTTTAAAATTGTATCCTAGCTCGAAGGTCATCTCATTGGAGCTAATACTTATTAAACATTTTTTTTCCGTGTGGTGACGGAATAATAATACAATTCACCACGCCCTATTTTACCCCGTGGGTGATCGTAACAGACGACAAAGGGGTTAAAACGCACATAACATCCATGCAAAAGAAGAAAAACTCGATACAAAACTCTATACCGACACGTTTGATCAGCGTGGTATAGGTAGGTCAATTTCCCTCCCATTATGGAGGAGGCTCCAGTCCAGCAGTGGGACATATATGAACTGACATGATGATGAATTTTTTAAACAAAGAAATTTTAATGTCATTATTTGCATGAAATGATTAATTCTTTGAGCCAATAATTTGTTCTATAAGTTGGTGGTGGTATAGTTAGGTCAATTTCCCTCCCATTATGGAGAAGGCTCCAGCCCAACAGTGGGACGTATGTGAGCTGAGATAATGATAATTTATTTGAATTAAAATATTGTAAATTAAAAAATGACGAACCCGCTGAGTTTTTGCCTGAGTTTCTTAGTTAGTGGCCACTTTTCAATCCGGTGGCAGATTATTTCGTATTGATTAAAAAAAAAACAATTGACATTTGAGGATGCTTACGCATAATAAATGATAATATTTGGTGTTTTTTTTTTCATAAGAAAATACTTTGTTTACTCTTTATATATATATATATATATCTTCAATTAATTTATTGTCTGCGATATATAAATCTATAATGGGGTCACGTTGCAGATAATAATACAACCCGACAGGTAGGTATAATAAAAATATTGTTCTGTTGTCTTCTATGGAATTTACCTTAATAATAGTGGTAGGACCACGGAGCAAATACAAAGAGGAGATGGCCTAAGTAACTGTGCACTGTGATTCTCAAGTAGGCCCTGACGTCATCACGTTAACATCAATAGTAGGCGTGGCCTATTAGTCTTCTGTCGTCGCTGCCGGTGTTCGTACGGTGCATAAAATTATATTTTTGGTGTATTTTTATGTTATTACGAAGAAAACCATGAAGTGTTTTATTTTATCATGTAAAAACTACTCCAATAAACATACAGATGCTATGGAAAGAATCACATTCCATCTGTAAGTATATTTATTCATAATTTATCGAAATAATTTCTAGAAAGTTCTTTTGGCGGTATCATGTTCAGAAATAATTTTACTCAACGTTAGATGGCACCACTTTTCGTAATAGGACCTAGAATAATAAAAGCACATACAGTTCAAATTATTAAGATTATTGTAATAACTAATAACCATGAGTATTAAAATTTATACCCAAAGCCTTTTACCTCGACAAAAATATGAGTTTTATATGTAGTTAATAATTATTTTGTAAGCAATACGCCAGCTGTCGTTAACTATGAAGAACTATAAAAGTGTCAAAAATCCAGGGTCGTAATTAGAATATAATTATAACGGATTTTTCATCAAAGAAAAATATTTTTTACACTACTTTAAATGAACCTATTATAATTAAACTGTAAATTTTGTATGTTTTAGAATACCGTCCAATGACGATGTTAGAAGCAATGGATTTCAAAAATTAATAGAATACTGGACTCCTACGAAATATACAAAGATTTGTTCTTCTCATTTTAACAATGAAGATTTAAAGGACTGCATTGCAGCCAATGGAAACCACTTCGAACAAGCTTTTTATATTTTAAATTGTTTTATATGTATGTATTAAACTAACACTGTAAAAGTAATAAATATTTTTTGCAATAGAAAAAGGTTTTTCTTTGTTACAGTATTTAGGGCAAGACTAGGTATAGCTCAAGAAATATATGATACAAAAGAGTATTTCATTTTTATTATTGGAACCAATGTCACCCTTTCTCCTTTATTTATTAATAATGTAATTGCACTCGATGCAATTTCTTGATAAGATTAACGAGGTTGAGCACGTCACAAAAATATACAAATGGTGATGGCGTCGAAGACCGGGTCTTCAAGTTAACTTTGGCATGGCTAAGTTTTAGATGGCCCGTGCGTCAATCAAACGGTTGCTACCAGGGGGGGCTGGTCTGCTCGCTTGAAATACTCTTTTACATGTCTTGGTCATTGATACCATTGTTGCATTATCAATTGTATAAAGCCTTATTTTAATAGAGAGGTTTGATACTTTTTTTATATGGAAAAGACAAAAAGGAAGGAAATAATACCGTGTAACTAACATATTTACTAAAAGTCCAAATACTTTCATTCGACAATTTGTTAGAAACCCAAACAAATAATTGTATTATTTGGTCGTATGAAAAGGACACAAATATGAAGGAAAAAAAGATTTCTAAATTTCTGAGTTTATCAGAATGACAGTAAAGAAAAGATGGATTTTTCATAAAATATTAACATTATGAACAATGCTGACTAGCCTTATAAAGAAATTTTCGGTTAAAAACAGTAGTCATACACCTATTCGCTATGCAGAATTATTTGATTATAAACATTTGTATTTGAATAGAGCAAACAGCTATTACGATTTGTTTGTATCTTTGAAATAAAAAGAAATTAGCACTTCTCGATATAGGTAAATTCTGAGTACGTCCCTGTTACACCATACACTTACTGACATCTAATGCAAGATAGCTCAACTACATACAATATACGAAATTAGTAGTTGTGCTAATAGGCGGTAGATGGACATAAAGGAGGGAGTGAGACAAGTACTATTACTTGTCTCACTTTCTCCCTTAGCAGCGTTCCCCTCATCCCCTGTAAATGACACGCATTGTTTCATAGAAAATATTCATTACAACAGCTCCTCTTTGTATTTGCTCCGTGGGTAGGACTGACACTGTTGACAGTTCTCTGTCTACAGCCGCGGGCCCGTCCGTCCGGGTTAGTACCATATTTTCGCAGAAGATCGACATCTGAGTAATGGCAATGTGCTATTGGCCTTCGTTCGGTGAACGAGAGAGCCGGCAGCCTAACTGGGTGGGTTTGGGGTTTGTATTGGCAGGCAGCGGCCCTAAAGGTCCATGGGCAATAAAATACTTTTTGGGCTTCCGTTTGTTAGCGGTGGCTACGAGCTACTGTTCCTGGGTATGTTAAAAGATGACTAAGAGCTTCACCCTAAGGCAATTAAATCTGATGCTGTATGGCTAATAATTACTCCCAAGTATAATTAATGTCAGCAAGGCGGTCGGTCATAAAACTATTGATAAAACTTGCAATATGTTACAATGGAAGATAGAAGAGAGATGATGATCTTATAGGATTCCATATTCAAATTTTCACAGATGGCAGATTGGTTTAACTACCGATCTTTCATGGTGAATATCGTGGTTTCGATTCCCGCACTAGACGATTTTTTTTTTATGATCCACAAAAGATTTAGCGTACGTTATTTGTATAATTGTGCAGTCCCACGCGACAAGTATTAATTCCATTTAACAATAAAAATATTACAACTGATTTTTGATACTAAACTAGCGCCGTATGTCTGACCGTCCGTCTAACAGCTAAAAGTTAATAAATGAGTGAATATTTCTATTCGTACAACAACGAATAACATAATATAGAATTTTACCAAAAAAAATCAAATGACTTTATGAAAGAATATTCTAAAATAAAAAATGCATTAAAAGTTAAAATTTTACATCGTCATCGATAAATAATAAAAAAAAAAAAAAAAAAATTTCGTAGTGATAGGACCACACTGTTGACAGTTCTCTGTCTACAGCCACGTGCCAGTCCGTCCGAGGTAGTACCACACTCTCGCAGAAAATCGTCATTGTTTTGCAGCGGCCTAGCTGTACCTCTGGTATTGCAAAGGTCCAAGGACGACAGTAACACTTACCATATTTATCTCGAAAACTACTGATCAGATCTTTATTAAACATGAACAGCATCAGCTTTCAAAGAAAAAAAAATTATCGAAATCGATTCACCTAGAAAACCTTTGGTTAGTGGTAGGACCACGTTGGTCACAGTTTTCTGATCCATCCTGGGTAGTACCACAATCTCGCAGAAGATCGACATCTGAGTAATGGCGATGTGCGATTGCACTTCGTTCGGTGAGCGAGAGAGCCGGAAGCCCAACTGGGTGGGTTTGGGGTTTGCACTAGTAGGCAGCGGCCTAGCTATACCTTTAGGATTGCAACGGTCTATGGGCGGCAGTAACATTTAGGTACCATCAGGTGCGCTGCTTGCTCATTTGCCACCAAAAGCAATAAAAAAGAAAAACAAATCTCCACACTCATAAAAAAGAAAATACATTCGAATTCTCTTTTCCTTTTTTGGGTAAAAAAAAAAATATTAATTCGACAAAAATTTATTAACGACAAATCATATAAGTTATGTTAAAATAAAACTAATTTGATTAAAATTGTACCTTTAGCCGTTCGATACTTTAGTTTTTGACTTTTCCCCATAAGGATTTGTGATATCATAATTGCTACACTTGACATTTTTTTTTCTTTATAACAACCTAGGCCAACTCCATCTGATGCCGTTTGGTCAACAATTACATTCCCAAGGAGGGTTGACGTCTGGCAGGCGGCCGGTCATAAAATGATTGCCAATAACTTTCACAATATATACTATGAAAGAAGAGTACATATTGTATCGACCCCAAGTAATTGGGATAAGAGTAGGAGAATGATGAGTTGCTACACTTGACAAACGTGCTAGTGATAGCAGTCAGTGTAATAAGTACTTTAGGAGAATGCTGATTCTTTCATTCGCTTCTACGATTCCCATAGAAAGGTACAGAGTATTGACACACTGGATTATTAACATGTAATCATAAGGATAAATATATAAAACTACTTAAAGATTATACCAAATAAAAAAAAAATATCGCTTTCAAAATAATATATAGTCTAGTCAAGGTCAACCTTATGGACTCCCCACAGTCCTCCCGTGACCATGAACGCTGTATATTGTTCTAGACCTCGAGCAATTAAAAATCAAATTCAAACTCATAGTTTTATTTCAAATGTAATACTCGCATAAAGATCAGAAATCAAATGCAATAAAGCGCGGGTTTGGGTTATGTATTTGTCAGAAGGGTCTTCGTGCTGCCATTCTCTTAAAGGTCCCTTTGCCGGTTTTTACGACTACAACGACAGAATTAGGGCTAGAAACAATGTATTCTCAACATAATATTACCGCACAGGCTCTAAAGAAAATCTCATAAAAATTATTTTGTTAGCAAATGTAAAAATACATGTTATTAAAATGCCATCTTTTTTAACGATCTTATTTATAAAATAGATATATTTTTCTTTAAAATACGTCTCGCACTTGTCCGGTTTTTAATTATAAATGCGGTGCGAAATACCTTAAAGAAGCCTTATTTTCTCCCTCCCTATTTCTCCTGTAGGCTAAAAAGTATTTAAATTACGATAGGGTGCCTGAAATTAATACGCAATATAAAAACTTGGCAGAATGGATCTTGCATTTGCAATATATTTTAGCGTTGAAAGCACTACATTTCACCATTTTGATCGTTCGTACAATTAAAGGAATTGATAAATTAAAAAGGTAAATTCGGTAGATGTAATCTGAATTATATTTTATGGTTGTGATAATAAAGTTGATAATAGTTTTGTGTTGATATGATTCAATCTTGTAGTGTATAGCCCACACGCTTAGTTCCCGATGCTCTGGGCTTCTCATCAGTTCGATGTTGTCAGTTACGAAGCGCGCGCGTTTTGCCCAATCATGGGAATGCGAATTTCACGAGAATATTTTCGAAATAACTTGATTTTTTTTTAATGTTCTGTGCTATTTGTTATTTGATTATTTCAAAATAATGGTGAGTTGATTTGTTATTTTTCTTTTCGAATTTTTCTCAAAATGTATTAATTTTTTGACAGCTATTTTCATATTATTTTCTTTTCTTTCTTTCTCGATTTCGTTTAGCCATTAATAAATAAAGAAAAATCATATAGTTTACGTTTATCTTTTATTTTTTATTTATAATTATTTAAATTTATAAATAAATAGTTATAACACTATATAATAAAATTAGTACAATAATGTAAGCCTTTAGTTCCTAATTTATACGAGTAATTGTAGATTGAGAAGGAAAAAATCGGAATAAAACCTCGTGTCTATCCATCTATTACCCTTGTATAAGATTACTTTTGACTGTGGGGAAGCTTGTGCCCATCATTGGGAAATAAACTACAAATATTTGCAGTTAAACACTGCAAATTTGAACTCCATATCTGCAAACCATTCCTTTGTCTTATGTGGCGTAAAATATATTTTTAATTTTTTTACCAATTAATTATTTAAAATATATTTGTGATATTAATTGCAAATATTTTTTTAAAATAATATTCTAATGTAAATTCTTAATATCTCGTAGTAAGATATCTTTATTAGGGAATTGTTTGTTTGTATGTTTATGATTAACTCCTAAATAGCAGAACCGATTTTGATGCAATTTTTATTTATGTAAATTCTTGTGTACCTATATAACTTAGTTATACAACTGGATACAAAGGTGGCACCCAAATCGAGTTATAGATTTTTTTATTGTGGTAACATTTTCATTTCATTTTTTATTTAAGTGATTTCAAAATATAGAATTAGCTTATCATATTTAAAATAACGAGTATAAGTCTTGTGGTAACTCGTGAATACTACCAGCCCCAATATTGCTGGGGGATATCGTAACAGTGAATTGAGAGCTCTACATCGACCTATGTAGGTATATAATTGCACTCCTATCCTCGACGTCAGACAGACAGCCGGTAGTAAAATTAGTTAAAACTTTCTGCAGCATCTTCTTTCTTTTTCTTTTTATTTAAAAAGACAACACTAAGAAAATAATCACCCACCATTGGACTCGAGCCTCCTCCCGTAATGGGAGGGTAATTGACCTACTATACCACGCCGGTCAGACGTGTTGGTATAGGGTTTCGTTGCGAGGTTTCTTTCTCTCGCATAGAGGTTATATACGTTTTATATCGCTTAGTCGTCTTGTACGATCACCCACAGGTAAGATAGGGGGGTGGTGAATTGTATTCTTACTCCCTCACCACACGGAAACAATTAATTGACACAAATTATAACCATATTCACATCAACAATTTGTGGATTTCAAAAAGTTTTGTACTACGTGAGAATTGAACCCATGAGACTTGGGATGGTAGATCGGTATCTTAACCACTACACCATCTATGCAGTCAAAGTCAACGTTGTATTCGTGTTTTAAGAAGGGATGCTGTGTCATCCTCATAAAATTGGTATAAATGGACAAAGTTTATACGCTAGTACATAATTGTTATTATTTTTTCAATATAATTTTCTTTCTCGATGGATAACAGAGTAAGAAAGAAAGATGTTGCTGTGTGGTAGCGGCTACGAATACTATCAACCCTTACTATGCTCGTGGATGTCGTAAAATACTATTAAGAGCTTTCGACCTGGGTCTACTCCACCTGGTGCCGTTTGGTCAACAATTACATTCCCAAGGAGAGATGACGTCAGGCAAGCGGTCGGTTATAAAACTATTGCCCATAACTTTTACAATATAAACGATGGAAGAGGACTATATATTGCCTCGATCCCAAGTAATTGGGATAAGAGTAGGAGAATGATGATGATGACGGAGTAAGAACACAATTAACCCTAATTGCCCGTAGGTCTCGTAAAGGACGGCTAAGGAATTATATGGATTTTAACATTTGTACAATAGAAGGAAAATTAGAAATAAAACCTGCCTGACCAGGTTGTTATAGTTAATAAATTTTTCACCTATTATATAAGAGGCTTGGGCTCAACTTGGGATGTATATAAGCTAAGATGGTGATGAATATGAAAGTCTTACGATACGCATAGTTTTATAGCAGGTTTTTATGTTAAATATACATACACATATGTACATATCATCACGCCATATCCTTTGCAGGGTAGGCAGAGAGAACAGAATGCCTGAGAACTCTACCCTTGCATACTTCACTCGCTTCCTCGACATTCATAATTCTCCTCATACAGGCTCGCCGGTTTCGGAGACTCTTGACTCCACCTTCCTTCAGTACGTGACCGATCTGGTCTAGGTAGGTTAGTCTCGGTCTCCCCCGGTACCTACATCCTTCCACTTTCGCATTGTATATCTTCTTAACCAGACGTTCGTTCGGCATACTTTCCACATTTCCGAACCATCGGAGCATTCCCTTTCGCATCTTTACACCAATACTCTCTTTCATACCTACTCGCTCTTTGTTAAATAAATTGGCAGAATATTTGTTGATGACGATTATAATTTTACTTAATATAGAGACGCTCAGGATATAGCAGCATCTACTTCATTTCAAATCTTGGATGTGAGAGAAAAGATCGCTGAAAATGTATTAGTAAAAGACCATAAAGTTTCAAGGTGAAATAGATGAACGGTATTGAGTGGGATGATGCTAAAAAGTCAATGTTTCGAGTTTTACTTTCTCATGCATATAGATATTATATCCCTGATATTATAACCCTGCATACTTTACAGCATTCACGGACAAGGTGGTGAATTGTAATCTTACTCCGTCACCACATGGAATGGTCTTCTTGGAGTTAATTATTTGGATCACTCGCTTATTCTTCACAATATTTTCTTTCATCCCTAAAACAAGTTCTAATTAATATGAACATAATTTCGTATTCGTTTCTATGGTAATGGAGTTATCATTCTCCTACTCTTATCTCAATTACTTGGGGGCGATACAATCTGTACTTTTCTTTCATAGTACATATTGTAAAAGTTATTGGCAATAGTTTTATGACCGGCCGCCTGCCAGACGTCAAACCTCTTTAGGAATGTAATTGTTGACCAAATGGCATCAGATGGAGTTGATCCAAGTCGTTATAAGATTCTTAGTCGTCTTTTACGACATCCCCGAGCAAAGCAAGGATTGGTAGTATACGTAGCCGCTACCACACAGCAAAATGTATGGTAATGGAGTAAGAGTATCATAATCACCACCTTTTCCTTTTCTCTGGACATCATAAATATCGTAATCGATATTTATGATGACCAGGATGTAAGCCAAAAATATTGCAAAAGAAGTATAACGCGATTTTCGTAATCGGATTTTATAAATAATTAAGCATATTAAATGCTAAATTTCAGTAATTTAAATAACAAGGTTGTGTCATCGTTTAATACAATTCTAACTGTAAAGTTTGAAGTATTAAGCCTATAACAATGTGTAAACATTGTCGGGTAGATAGCACACCGTCACCTTAAGACGTAAATACAATACGAAATGAAATTTGCATGTCCTACAATTAGTCGCGGTAGTGTAGTGGCAGCACGATTGGGCCGGAATCCCAATAGGCACGGGTTCGAATCCCGCTTGCGACATCATTTTTTCATTTCGTAATCGGATTTTATAAATAATTAAGCATATTAAATGCTAAATTTCAGTAATTTAAAGAAGTATAACTTTAAATGAAATCCTATGACAACTGATCTAAACAACATGATAAATACCCCTCTTATTATGGCAGAGCTTGGAGCCCAGCAGTGTCCCATAGCTATATATATCTATATACATCAATAGTGGTAGGACCACGCTGTTGACAGTTCTCTGTCTACAGCCGCGGGCCGGTCCGTCCGGGGTAGTACTGCACTCTCACAGAAGATCAACATCTGAGCAATGGCAATGTGTTATTGCGCTTCGTTCAGTGAGCAAGAGAGCCTCAAGCCCAACTGGGTGGGTTTGGGGTTTGTAATGGTATAGCAAAGGTTCATGGGCAGCAGTTGACACTTACCATCAGGTGTGCTACTTGCTCGTTTGCTACCATAAGCAATAAAAAAAAATATCTGAAAAGTATTAAATTTTATACGGTACGTTACAAATTTTATATTTTTGAAATATATGCCACGGGTTCTTAGGCTATATAATTACATGGGTACGATGTCAGAAACCTCCGCGTAGTGTACCCTGGGTGCAGGTGGCAGTCCCCCAGATCATTCTGATGGATTGTCTCCCGTAGCGAATATCTGGCGCTAGGGGGGTCCCCTTGCTTGGGAAGCCCTGTTTCGTTCCTAGCCCTCTACTCGTAGAGGATGCCCGGACTCAAATTTTCGACGGGCTCAGTCACTCATTCATTAGAGGGCTGGGCAGGCATATGCCACCGTCGACATATCGTAAACCTGATTCTTTGCTTGTCTTAGTTTCAGGAGCGAGGGTCTTGGCTTAACCGCCCGGACCGCAAGGAAGACAACCTCTATAAAGAATTCGAATGAATATTCGAATTCGGAAATCACCCAGAATCTTAAGTTCTGGCGTGCGGCGAGAAGATGCATGGCAGATGGGTTGTTCTGTCGTTAGCACGCTCCAGCCAGGGTACCGACTGCCCCCCTGGTTGGTAAATGTAGGCTTGCCCGGGTACAGGAATGTATCTCCCATACTCGTAGGATTCATTATGGATACTGTACATTTAAAACTAAATAACGACGGGGATCATAATGATTCTCACCTCAAGGCCTTGTTAAGCCAAAGCAAAACTGACACAATCGACGCCTCGTCCTCGCGACTTGAGGCGTCCGCCGAGGGCTCGGCACCAACAAAAGAGGATCCAAAAAGGAGAAAGAAGAGCAGGCGGATGTTAACTCCGCTTGGCGAGCGCGCTAAACGGCGCGCCAACCGCCTTAAGAAGGAGAGGGAGGCGCTGGAGGCCGCGGCACGCCGTGAGACCAGCGTTCCCAGCGACGAGGGCGGCACAGTTGCCGCAGATCCGTCGCATACGGATGGTGGTGGCGCCGCAGGACCGCCGCAGAGGGAGAGCGGCGGCGGGTGTGTGTCTCGGGACGAGGGCGATGATGTCGCAAAGCCGTCCAAGGAGAGGACGAGAAGTGGCAGCTCAACGGAGCTGTCGAGTGACGAGGGCGGATCTACCGCAGAGCCGTCGTGGAGTGAGGGCAGCAGTGAAGCCGCAGGACCGTCGTCGGAGAGCGCCAGAAGCTCCGACACCGACACGGCCTTGAAGAAGTCGTCGGACGAGGGCGGGAAGGCCGCAGAGCCGTCCGACGAGGAGGTCGGCCGAAGCCGGGACGAGGGCGGCAATGCCGCAGGGCCGTTCAGCATGGAGGAGGGCAGCTCGACTGCTAAGGCCACTGAGGAGTCTGAGCCGCACCCTGCGGCGAAGGCTCTGAAGGCGGCCTTAAATGTCAGGGAGAAGGAAGAGGCCCTTCCCCCGAGTGTACGGAAGCGCCCCCTGCATAAAGGCGGCAGCTCCGACTCGGAAGGGAGTGTCGTCATGCCTCCTTCCAAGGTAGAGGTCGTGGGTCGGCGGTGGCGGCGAGGTAAGTTCCAGGTCAAGCCGGTCAAGGAGATGAGGTGGCGGCCCTGCAGGCCGCGAACGCCCGCCTCAGTAGGGAGGTCTCCGGCCTGCGGAAGCGCAACCGGAAACTTGAGTCGGCGCTGTCGGCGATGCGGAAGGAGAACCGCGGGTTGGCCAAGGACATGGCTGACCTGCGGTCTCAATTCGCACTTTTAGTGCCAACCGCGCCGCCGACACCGGTCTCGCCGCCGAAACGGGTTGCACCGGGGAGGGCGGGATCGTCTTCTGCACACTCACTGGTGCCGCCTGCGTCCGTGGCGCCGCCTGCGCCCGTGGTGCCTGCTGCGCCAGTCGCGCCCGTGGCACCGGCCATGAGCGCCGCCAGGAAGGGCGGAAGGCCCAAGAAGGGGGAGGAGCCGCTGTCTGCAGTGCACGGTGTGCCGGAGGAGGCGATGCGCGTCATCTTCGCCAAAATTGAGTTGATGATGGACGCGCGCATCCAGACCGTGGCGGATCGTCTTCCGCCCGAGGCACCCCTCCAGCCGTCGCACGCCGCTGACAAGGCGAAGCGGACAGCACGTGACAGCTCCCGCCTCGCTGCCATGTCAGGGTGGCCGCGTGGTGTCCTACGCTGCGGCTGTAGGCGGGCCCAAGGGGGCCAAGAAGAAGGCCGGCACGGTGCCGGCTCCCGCCAGAGCCGGGCAGTGGCCGGCGCCAGCGGCTACACTGCAGGCTCCGGCTAACGCACCCGCGTCTGGGCTGGCAGGTGGCTGAACGCAGCAGGAAGACACGCGGCCAGAAGCGGAGAGCGGCGGCCAAGAGTGCCGCTGTGGCCACTGCTCCCCAGGCGGGAGGCGGCAAAAGGGGAAAGAGGTCGCGCCCCTGCGCGACCTCTTTCCCCTTTTGCCGCCTTCTGAGGCCCCTGCCTCACGTCACTGAAGACAGCTGCGGTTATTATCACCGTGCTGCCTGAGGTGGCCAAGAGGAGCCTCAACTATGAGGTCGTCCTAAGACGCGCCCGGCGGGAGCTGGACGTCTCCGACATCGGAGGCGTTGAGGCGAGGACCCTCGGGCCGGAGGATAGAGTCCGGATAGAGTACGATTCCGTGACGGTGGAGGACATTCGGGAGGCCATTGTGGCGTGTACTGGATGTACCTCGGACACCGTCCGGAACGGCACCATCCGCCCTGGTCCGGGCGGTGTCGGTGCTGTCTGGGTGCAGTGTCCGGTGGAGTTGGTGAAGAAATTGGCCGACTCAGGCAGGCTCCTCGTGGGCTGGAGTTCGACGCGGGTAACCGTGCTGGAAACCCGGCCCGCGAGGTGTTACAAGTGCATGGCGCTCGGGTATAGCCGACCGACGTGTCGCAACTGCTTCGACTGCAGCGGGTTATCCTTCCGCTGCGGTCAGGCTGGACACCAGGCGGCATCGTGCTCTGCGGTGCCCCAATGCCCCGCGTGTGGGCAGGCAATAGGCCTGCCAAGCACCGCATGGGCTCTGGGGACTGCAGTCCCCCGGCATCGGCCCCAAAGGGGCGGGGCGGCCCATTGACCGGGCCTGCGTTCGCTCCGAGCGCGACCCGATCGCCCGTTAGCACGGAGGAGTCCGTCTCCTCCAAGCCAATCTCAACCACTCCGCCGGTGCGCAGGATGTTTTCCTGCAAGCCATAGCGGAGTGGTTGATAGGAGTAGCCGTAGCCGCGGAGCCGTACGTGGTACCCAACCGACCTAACTGGCTGGGTAAAATTGACCTTACTTGATACTCATCATTCTCCTACTCTTATCCCAATTACTTGGGATCGACTTAACATGTACTCCTCTTCCTACATATTACAAAAGTTATTGGCAATTGTTCCATGACCGGGCGCCTGCCTGATATCAACCCTCTTTGAGAATGTAATGTGTCGATATGAAGCTCTTAATATTTCTTTACGACACCCACTATTAAAGTAAGGGTTGCACACGGCGATACCTTACTATACTTGATACTATGCTGATCAATCCACCCGATCATCATCATCATCATCACAGCCCATATATGTCCCACTGTTGGGCTCGGGCCTCCTCCGTTATAGGAGGGAAATTAACCTACTTTACGCGCTGGTCAGACGTGTTGGTATAGAGTTTTGTTCGAGTTTTCCTTCTCTTGCATAGATGTTATGTGCGTTTTAGATCCCTTAATCGTCTCTTACGATCACCCACGGGTAAGATAGGAAATGGTGAATTGTATTCTTACTCCGTCACCAAGCGGATAGATGATGATGATGATTTTTATATCCTTTCATCCCTAAATTGTATTGTGTAATATCCAAAAGATAAAATTTATTCTTACTCCATCATTACATGGAAATCTGCGCTAAAAAAAGATGCTAAAACATTATAAATATAAAACAAATAATGATTCTTATTTTACCATAAAGTTTTCGTATATTTCTGCGTATTTAGCCACCTCTCGTTACTCCTCAAACCAGCTGATAATGTATAATAAATTATTATATTTATATACGTAGGTGAACCAGCTAAAGATAATCTAAGGCATACGTACTTTGGATTTAACGAACGCAAAACGTGAGTTTTTGCGCAGATACACTAAAATACAAGGTTAGATACGGACAGAGGCCTCATTTAAAATTAGTTAAAAATATGAATACCATTCAAGTCAAACTTTCGTCGTTAATAAGAGATAATATCAAATATTTTTTTTTTAATAATTGCGTCGTTTGTTCATTTCTTGAATAATAATACAAGAATACAATATAAGAAATAATGTGTCATCAACAATCAATGTGGAGTTAGAAGAACGGGCGGCAATACTAGCCTTTTTTTGCGGTAGGCTATGGAGTGGCAACGCTCCGCCGAATCGGTCTGGGGCGACGGAAGAGGTGCACCCTGCAAGCACCTCGCTTCGCCGTGCAAGCGGGCCACCGGTACATGATCTTTGTCTTCTTCTCTTCCTCTTGCAAGGGATAAAAACAAAGGGGTATATTCTTGTGGTCAAGGAGAAATACAATTAACCACTTGTATTATCCGTGGGTGCCGTAAAAGAAGACTAAAAGATACAATATGCATATATCATCTATGAAAATAAGAAAACTAGAAATAAAACCCTATATCAATCCGCCTGACCAGCATGGTATAGTAGATCAATATATTTTCTATTGTGGAGTAGGCTCAAGGCCAGTAGTGGGACTTAAATGAGCTGATAGAACTCTTTCCAGCTGTCCTTTAGCTATAAAATACGTCCGTACATTATTTTTCTGTATGAAATAATTTCAAAAACATAAATTGATGGGATACAAATGACACTCAGATGCAAAATAAATATATGTGAATCGCGGCAAGTAAATGTTTATAAGTTGCATATTTATCCACAACTAGAACAAGTAAGGAGTAAGTTAAACTGCTTACTTGATTGAGATGAATCTTTAATTTGTAATTTCGATCACAAATAATAATATCACAATATTTTATTCTTGTCCCAATTATTTGTGGTCGACACAAGATATATTCTTCTTCCAAAGTACATATTAGAATAGTTATTGCCAATAGTTTTATAACCGGCCGCCTGCTTGACAACAACCCTTCTTGGGAATGCAATTGTTGATCAAACAACATCATACGGAGTTTGCCTAGATCGATATAAGCATATACTATGGTTTTTAATAATTCATCCATCCTTGCATCAGCCCGTTAACGTTCACTGATATCCAACAGTGTAGCCTCCCAACGAGAATACCATTCAGACTGGTCCTTTTTTTATTCACGCTGTGGAAATGCATTCACCACAAAGAGGGTGTGTGAGACTCATCGGCCAGCTGCTCGAACAGTATACCCACTAAAACCACAGCAGTCCCTTTCGCACGTTTACGAGGTGCCGAAGAGATCGTCTATTGACATTCTATCTCCGAAATCCCAAATTCAGAATGGTCCTGTACCATCCTATATCCATCTGTTTTTGGTACAACATGGTCTGGACAGTCCCTGCTCAATCCGTCCGTATTAATAAAAGGGCGGTACTATTCCATAACCTGCCGTATTTTTTCATCATCGCCATTGAGTTGAGCACTGATACTGATTTCTTGACCTTGATCGCCAGCCCAAGGCGATCCGTTTCCTGCAAGATATAGGATATCTTCAACCTACACGTTCTGCAATACGTCGTCAGATTTATAGTCACCACTCGAGGACATTTTCTCTACGTTTGTGGGTTAAATTTTATTGTTAAAATTTATTTTTAACCTTTTTCTTCATACAGCTCAGATCCCAGAATATATTTATACACTTTTTTTTTACGGTGGACTATGGATGCGTCTCGCCAAATCGGACCGAGGTGACGGAAGAGGCGGGGCGTGACCCTATAGACCCACCGTGCAACTCCTCTCTTCACCATGCGAGCGGGCCACCGGTACTCGATCTTTGTCTTCGGTGGCCATATATGTATAAACCAGGGTTTTTGACATTCATTTCATCATTATCTCTGTTCATATATGTACCTATCCGTGTGGTAACTTAGTAAAAATACAATTCACCACCCAATATTTTTTTTTTATTGGTGGGCTATGGATGCGTCTCGCCCTGCCGAATCGGTCCGGGGTGACGGAAAGGCGGCGCGTGACCCCATAGACCCACCGTAAAATCCTCTTTCTTCGCCGTGCGAGCCCGATTTTTGAATTCGGTGGCCCGCCCGGCACCCCTTATCTTACCCTTGGGTGATTGTAAGAGACGACTAAGGGATATAAAACGCATATAACATCTATGCAAGAGAAGGAAAACTCGTAACGAAACCCTATAGCAACAGGTCTGATTAGCGTGGTATAGTAGATCAATTGTCCTCCCATTACGGAGGAAGCTCGTGCCGAGCAGTGGGACATATATGAGCTGAGATGATGATGTTGTACCTTACTGGACTCAATTCTCCTAAACAATAAGTAAAGGAAATTTATCTTCTGTACCACGTTAGTCCAATAGGTTGGTTGGTCCAATAGGTTACAGGATTATTTCCATTTTTTCTTCTTTTAACTAGATGCCATTTATATATTAGATACCCCAGTCTTATTTTTACGATATCCACGGACAAAAAAGAGGGTGGTAAATTGTATTCTTTCTCTGTCACCATATGACAAAGTTATTTAACAAAATCTTTTGCTTTAATGGTCCCTAATGTTTAGTGTATTACACATTTGAAATAAAACTACTTTTACGGATTCTATTGCGCTTGTATTTGATTTTTAATTTCCCGACGTTTCGAACACTTTATAGTGATCATAGTCACGGAGGACTAAGGTGTCTTACGTCTAAAAAATGAATGAAATTGACGTAAGATAGAATCCGTAAAAGTAGTTTTATTTCAAAATCTTTTGATTTTTACTTAAATTGACACAAACAAGGTGACAAATAGATCTTAAATTATTATTAATTACTTTTTGTTGACTTCATGTTTATCATATTTACGTTATACAAAATCGGAATTTGATAAATTAAATGGTAAAGTATTCTCTGTAAGGAGAATGTGAACGCTAAATTGCTCATTATAGCTAGTTTCCACAGTAGCTTAATTTGTAAATCAATTGATCATCATCACCATTCTCCTACTCTTATCCCAATTACTTAGGGTCGATACATATGATATGTACTCTTCTTTTATAGTACATATTGTAAAAGTTATTGGCAATAGTTTTATGACCGACCGCCTGCCAGACGTCAACCCTCCTTGGGAATGTAATTGTTGACCAAACGGCATCAGATGGAGTTGGCCCAGGTCATTATTACTCTTAGTCGTCTTTTCCGACATCCACGAGCAAAGTAAGGGTTGTTAGTATTCGTAGCCGCACAGCAATTAATATGGTTTACTAATGAATCTGGATTTAATACCTCGGTATAATGATTCCTTTTTCACTTCACAAAAACTGATCTTATTTTCAGTTAAATTTGATCTACTGAAATGAAAAGAACTCGGTATATTACTTCAGAGTCTAAGTTATATACATATTTTAAGTGTTGAGTAGTATTATTCTCTACATTTTTTTTTGTTAGCTAATGTTTCCTTGACATCCTATAATTTATTTGTATATATATATTATATATATTACTATTTTTTTAGTTTTATATAATGTACCTAAACGATAGCACCGTATATTCTAAAATGTTGATTCTTAAATAAAATGGCTTAATTAGTACAGTTTAATTATTACCCGCTGAATGATCCAAATATTAGGCTGTGTGGCAGCGGCTACGAATACTACCAACCCATAATTTGCTCGAGAATGTCGTAAAAAACGACTAAGAGCCTTATAACGACCTGGGCCAACTCCATCTGATACCGTTTGGTCAACAACACACACATATTGTATCGACCCCAAGTAATTGGGATAAGAGTAGGAGAATAATGAATGATCCAAATATTGACATTATGTAATAGTGTATATAACTTAAATATATATAATTAACAATCACAAATTATATCCAATCGCACAAAGTATTGCGCTACATGGGAATCGAACTCATGACATTGGCATAGTAGATCAATGTCTTAACCACTATGGAATCTGTGCAGTCAAAATTTTGTTCTATTATCATTATCGTCGTTTGTAAGTCTGCGCAAATATAAATTGGAATTCCCAAACATGCAAATTATCATGCCTAGTGAGGAATAAACATCGATAGTTTTAATATTCATTTAAAACTGAGCAGAGATATGGATTCTACAGGGATTGTTAAGGGATATCGCTTCACGTATACATCGAATTGAAAACCTTCAGACTTCACCCATAGTCCATATCAAGTTGTAAAAGCTTACTTCTAAAAATTACACAAAAAGAAAGATATATTTTTTTTAATATATTATCTTTATTTATTAGTAGTGGTCACGTACTCAAGGGAGGTGGATTCAAGAGTCTCCGAATCCGGCGAGCGTGTATGAAGAGAATTATGAATGTTGAGGAAGCGAGTGAAGTATGCAAGGATAGAGTTCTCTGGCACTCTGTTCTCACTGCCTACACTGCAAGGGAAATGGCGTGATGATATGTATGTGTCGCGTCAGGCATGGCAGGATGCGACATCGGGTGGTCATTTTCTTCACCATCCATAATTATCTCTGGGCGTCACTGGGTTCCCCAGGCAACGAAGTAAAACAGTGCAAAATGTTCACAATTTACTATGATTTAAACAGTCTTTCAATTAACGGGTATACGAACTTAATAACTAACGAACTTCGCAACTAGCAAACTTAGGAGATAGCTACGCGGTCACAGATAAGTCCTTTGGTGCACGTCTTGCTATCACCAAGTTTAAAGAACCACTGCTCATCCGCCAAGCACGACGTATCACCAAGGCTTTGTCCGGACGTGCCGGAAGTCTCCGGCAACGTCCGCGTTTCCGCATTTATAAAGGCATTTTAAAATACAAAGTCAAATCCTAACGCGATTCTAAAGTAATGAACTTTAGAAATCGCTGACCGGAAATACGCTTTAAATTATTTTGGATACTTGTGAAAATCAAATGAATTTCTTATTACACTTCCGGTTAAAAATTGACTTTAAAACGGAAATATCTAAACGGAAGTATTTGAGCAGAAATGGACTTCTTTTTCCGACACGGCCATCTTGACGTCTTACACGTCCTCGTGTGTGGGTCCTGAAAATAAAGAAACTGATGGCAATAATTCGTTCGGCCATTCTGCCTCATTAGGCCTAGTGAATTGAAAGACAAATAGGAAAAGGTAGCTCTATTTCTGATCTAACCATCAAGTTCCAAAACAATTTTAGACAATGACACATTCAAAGCCTTTTTATGGGCTCTTAATTGTTAATAGTCAGTAAATCTCATGGCTCGGTCCTTCGGCCATCACAGTCAGTCCTTCGACTGTGCGTGCATCTCAGTCCATCGGATGCATTCGTGACTCAATCCTTCGGTCACTCCAGCCAGTCCTTCGGCTGCGGGTGCATCACAGTCCTTCGGATGCACCGCCATTAGTCATATAGTCATTAGCGTCATCAGTCACGTCATCATCAGACTCTGACACATTCAAGTCCAATTCTTTAGGAATTTGATGGTCAGGTACCTTTCTCACTCGATCATGCGGATACTTATAAGTTCTCTTTGAATTTAATGCTTTTAACAGATACCTATCGTTTTCTAAAACCTCAACTACTTTAAAGGGACCTCTATACTTAGGATCTAATTTAGTTTGAACTCTTTCTTCATTTTCAATGAGTACATAATCGCCTACAACAAATTTGTGAATAATGGCCTTATTTGAATCGAATCGTTTCTTGTCATAGGCAGCATTTGCCTCGATACCCTGGACCGCCTGCTCTCTTATTGATTCCAAGTCAATTTCAACTTCTTCATTGACCGATATCAAACCTACAGGTCTTGCTACTTTACCTATCAGTAATTCTAAAGGGCTAGCTTTCGTTACGCGGTTGACGGTCGAATTTATGGCCAATTGAATATCACCTAGCGCATCCTGCCAAGAGCGCTCCTTGCTTACCTCAACAGATGTTAACATACTTTTCAGGGTGCTCATGACGCGCTCGACTTGACCATTTGCTCTGCAACCCCCAGTTGATATCAAATGCAGCTCAATATTATGGCTATTGCAGAAACTGGAGAAGTCCTTACTTGCAAAGCACCTACCTTGATCTGCAATGATGCGTCGCGGCGTTCCAAATAAGGCGACGCTATGCTTGAGTGCTCATATGCTGCTGTCACTATCGATATTTTTGGAGTGCACTAGTAGTACGTACTTAGTGAAAGAGTCAATCAGAACAAACACGTACTCTTTTACGTCGTTTTTACCGCTCAACTTACCTGAAGCATCAATATGGACAGTGTGCCACGGAGTCGCGCTCTTCGGAATGGGATGAAGCTCCGCTTGAACTCTGCCGGTACTGGGTTTAGAGACTTTACAAGTGATGCAATTATCAGTAAACTTTCGTACATACTTTGTCATACCCGGAAACCAGTAGAAGTCATAAGTTTTTTCCAAGGTTTTCTCCCATCCCAAATGCATGACCGATTCGTGAATATTATTGATAACCGACCATCTTAACGCACACGGAACCATCGGTAGGCACCTAGTACGGCCATTTCGCTGAACCTTACGATGTAAGACATTCTTACGGATTTCATAAGTCTTCCTAAGCTCTTCAGACATTACCTCGTTACGTATGTCCGACACAATTTTTGAGATCTCTTCATCCTTCTCTTGCTCGGCCAACAACCAGTTGTCCGACAGCTCAGCTATATCTACTCGTTTCTCAACACGAGAGGCGACGTTAGAGGTATGCGGCAGCGGGTTCCTAGATAAGAAGTCTACATGACACATGCGCGAACCTGGTCGATGAACAATCTCGAGATCAAAACACTGCAGGTACGCCCACCATCTATGTACTCGCGGAGAAAGATCAGACTTATTTTTTGAGGCTTTGACAGAGGCACAGTCGGTAATGACTGTAAACTTTCGCCCATGCAAGTATTGACGAAAATGCTTCACCGCATTAACTATCGCCAAAGTCTCCAGCTCGAAAGAATGATAACGGGATTCTGGTCCTGAAGTTCTACGACTATAATATGCAACGGGATGTTGCTTATCATCAATTTTCTGCATTAGCACCGCGCCATATCCCTCCGAACTGGCATCAGTATGTAGCTCGACATGCAAGGCTGGATTGAAAATCATCAGAGCCGGTTCACTGGTAAGCTTGGAGATTATCTTTTGACGAATCGATTCATGCTCTGGCTTCCAGTCAAGATACTTACTTTTGCTGCTAGTCAATCGGAAGAGTGGAGCCATCAGCGTAGAAAACTGCTGGACGAATTGCCGAAAATACGACGCTAAGCCGATGAACTGTCTGAGCTGAGTGATCGTTTGAGGAGGTGGTAGTTTGGTTAAAGCTTCTATTTTACGTGGATTGGGTTGAATCATGCCATCCTCGACCATAAAGCCAAGAAACTCTATTCGTTTCATCAGAAAAGAACATTTCGAGAGGTTAAAAGAAAATCCCTTGTCAGAGAGTACTTTCAATACAGTGCGTAAACGTTCCAGACCCCGCTCCACGGTGTCCGATAGTATGAGCACGTCATCAATATAACATACCACGTAATCATGACCTAACTGACCCAGGGCTCGAGCCATGGCACGTTGATAGACGGAACTTGCATTCTTAAGTCCAAACGGCATGGCTAGATACTCCCATTGACCATCAGGTGTCACGAATGAGGTCTTCTCTATAGAGTCCTCATGGACGGGGATCTGATGATATCCACTGAGCATGTCTAAGCTCGTGAAATACTTCGCACCACCCAATCTATTAATTTGGTCAGAGATTAAAGGAAGGGGATACCTGTCGGCTACGGTGTTATCATTCAGTTCTCTGTAGTCCACACACATGCGGTCTGACCCATCCTTTTTTTTAACCAGAAGTACTGGACTAGAGAATGGAGAACAGCTCGGCCGGATCACTCCTGCATCTTCAAGCTCTCTTACCTTTTCTCGTACCACCTCTTTTTCCTGTGTACTCAGTCTGTAAGGTCTGCGTTGAACGATGCGGCTCGGATCGATCAACCGTATCTCAAGCTGGACAGTAGTCACTCGTGATTTTGCTATAGATGTGGGAAAATAACTGACATAACAATTCAGTATTTTAAGGAGCGCTGAGCGATATTCACTTGGTGCGTCTGTTTTGATATTGTCAAAATTAACTGATTTGAAATTCATGATATCTATATTGCATGCATTAACCTCCTTGTTACGCGAAAAAACTATATCACTAGCAGTCATGTTGACTGTTAAACCCTGATCTAAAATCTCTCTGCCAATCATAATATTACTTTTCAAGAAATTATCCTGAACCACGTGAAATAAAACTTCAAGCTTCAAATCACTTATGGTCACTACGGAAAGAATTTGCATTGTACTATAAACCGATATCGCTCCTATCCCAGTAAGAGTCACTACGTTATTTAATCTTTTTCCTGCAAACTTCAAAGCGATGCTTTCCTTCATGAGAGAGCATTCGGCCCCGGAATCGTAGTGAAATAGAAACGACTCACCGTTATTTAACAGTCGACCTTCAGGATTGCTTATAAAGCAGACGTCGACTCGTCGAGTTGCAGCGTCTGCTGCGCCGGTCTCGCCACTGGCCGTCGCATGGCTGCTGCTGGCCCCCGCGTTGAGAGGACATCTTGTTTGAAAATGACCCTTAATGCCGCATTTGAAGCAGGTCACATCCAATATCTTCTCCCGCCCAGGTGTAGTCGCAGTTGCTGTAGCCGACTTAAAACCGGACATCCGATTGAAGTCGCGTCTCTGTCGGCATTCGCTGACACGGTGTCCCCTTTTGCCACAATTGTGGCACGTGATCATGCTCGGTACAAATGTCTTCGCTCGCTTGCTGTCAGGTTGCTCATCTTGAATGGAGGTACCAGCTTTACGTTTAAACGAAAAGGCTTGTAATTCTTTTTGCATTTTGTCACGTGTTGAAATTTCGGTAGTAAACGCCACACGTTGTAGTCTTCCATCAAACTGTGCCACATGAGAGAGTACCGTAGCAATGGCTATCTGTTCAGTAGTCATACCTTGCCACCGTGATAAAAGCAAAGTCATTAAACGAGACGCGTATGCCGATAAGCATTCGCCTTCTTTAGGTTTGCCATTTTGAAAGTTCATGAGTGTCGCCGCTGGTGTCTCAATACAGTCGTATCGTGCTTTAAATAGGCCCTTGAATTCTGACCACGTGATTCCTCCATAAGATACCTGGGATAACCAACGCGACGCACTTCCCTTAAAAGCCCTGCTAATTACCATTATTAAATCACTCCCTTTGAGGTTACGTTCCGATAAGCAGAGGTCGACAGTATCACACCAGGCACGTGGATCATTATCTGACTTGTCTGGGTGAAATTGTGGCAGAAAAATCTTTTCATTACTCGACGGTGACTTTATCGCGTCGATTAAGCAGGCAAGATTTCGATTTTGAGACTCCAAAAGTGCAAGCAGAAATTTTTCATCCATACCTGGTATTTGGGCAGATTCTTCTCGAGCCTGGGGTAATCCCACTGCTGATGTCGCGTCAGGCATGGCAGGATGCGACATCGGGTGGTCATTTTCTTCACCATCCATAATTATCTCTGGGCGTCACTGGGTTCCCCAGGCAACGAAGTAAAACAGTGCAAAATGTTCACAATTTACTATGATTTAAACAGTCTTTCAATTAACGGGTATACGAACTTAATAACTAACGAACTTCGCAACTAGCAAACTTAGGAGATAGCTACGCGGTCACAGATAAGTCCTTTGGTGCACGTCTTGCTATCACCAAGTTTAAAGAACCACTGCTCATCCGCCAAGCACGACGTATCACCAAGGCTTTGTCCGGACGTGCCGGAAGTCTCCGGCAACGTCCGCGTTTCCGCATTTATAAAGGCATTTTAAAATACAAAGTCAAATCCTAACTCATTACTTTAGAAATCGCTGACCGGAAATACGCTTTAAATTATTTTGGATACTTGTGAAAATCAAATGAATTTCTTATTACACTTCCGGTTAAAAATTGACTTTAAAACGGAAATATCTAAACGGAAGTATTTGAGCAGAAATGGACTTCTTTTTCCGACATATGTATGTATGTATTTATTAATAAATTTTTGAATAGCCAGTCAGAGCAAAGTAAGATTAATTCTTATAAACCTTCTAATTAAATGATTAGGTAAGGTTAGTTATATTCATAAGAAGCAAATAATGGAGTAAATAGGTTTTTATACTCGGACAAAATGTTACTCATTCAGTTGAGTATTTTTTTTATAAAAATTACATATTTTTATTAAATAAACTTAAACGATAAAATATTTTTTAGGTCTTTCATACATCTATATGTTATAATCATGATTCTCCTACTCTTATCCCAATTACTTGGGGTCGATACAATATGTACTCTTCTTTCTTTCATAGTATATATTGTAGAAGTTATTGCCAATAATTTTATGACCGGCCGCCTGTCAGACGTCAGCCCTCGTTGGGAATGTAATTGACCAAACGGCATCAGTTGGAGTTGGCCCAGGTCGATATAAAGCTCTTAGTCGTCTTTTACGACATCCACGAGCAAAGTAAGAGTTGGTAGTATTCGTAGCCGCTACCACACAGCTACTATATCTTATAATATAAAACACAAAAATAATCTACCTTCGTTATAGATTTTGAAACATATTTAAGCGATGTGTTTCAAACTAGATTTATTAGAAAGACAATAATACGAATATGGTTTTGGACCACTAAAATAATAAATTAGATCCTGATAGTTAGTGGCTAAATCCGTCCGGAGCAACAGAAGAAGCGGCGCGCGATCCCATAGACCCACCCTACATGTACCTCTCTACGCCGAGTGAGTAGACCATCGAAATCCGGTCTCTGTCTTCGGTGGCCCGCCTGGCGATTTACCCTCGCGGGTATCCTCTCGAGTCGATGCTTCGGCAGCTTTCGTCGTCGGGGCATCGTCCTCAAAGGTCTTTTTCTTTTATTTATACAAAATAACTTGGATTAGCGATTTGTTAGCGGTCACTGCTTGGTTCGAGCCTTATCCATAGTAAGACAAAAATTAACCTATCACACTGATCAGACGGGGCTGGTATGGCTTTATTTCGAGTATTCCTTCTCTTACATAGCCATTGTATGTCTATTATATCTCGCAGACGTCTTTTACGACATCAAACGACGAGATAGAAAGTACCATATTGTATTCTCTCTTCGTCATTACGACGTATATTCTTATATTACAAATATTATCCTGTACTAGTCGATAATTTTATTTTAATATCACTTCCTTATTAAGTAATATATTTATATTTTTGATAGCCGTTAAGTTATATGTCACTGCATATTTCCCCAATCATCATAATGTGGGTTATCAGGGGTCTAAATTTAGTATTAATCTAGAAAAAGTCAAAAATATGATAAAAATAATTATAAGTATTGCAAATTATTGAGTACTTTAGTCATATATATTTTTTTTTTGCTGCGTAGTTTAAATAATCTACTAAATTTATGATTTTAATTAATTTTTAAATAATATACTCCAACTCTGTTCTAAATATTATATTTAGCTGTGTGGTAGCGGCTACGGATACTACCAACCCTTACTTTGCTCGTGGATGTCATAAAAGACGACTAAGAGCCTTATAACGCCCTTTTTTTTTTCTTTGGGCTAAGGATACGTCTCGCCTCGCCAAATCGGTTCAGGGTGACGGAAGAGGTGGCGCGTGCCCCCATAGACCCACCATGCAAAACCCTCTGACCTAGAGCCAGATGCTTCTCCACAATGTTGCGCAGAGAGAACACTTGATCCATGCATCCCCTTCCACTCTTGAAACCTCCTTGTGTCTCACACAGTGAACCATCGGATACCATCCTCATTCTCCTTTCAATAATTTTGCCGTACACTTTTGCTGCCAAACTGGTCAAGCTTATGGCTCTGTAATTTGCTCAGTCATAACGTGAACCCTTGTTTTTAAACAATGGCACGATGACTGCGCTATTCCAGTCCCCGGGAACCATTCCCGAGCACCAACATAAATTGAGGAGCAACAGGAACGCCTCCCAGACACAGGAGCCACCAAGCTTGATCATCTCGGCAGACACCATATCAATGCCCGTTGCCTTACCATTTTTCAAACTTCTTATCGCCCATTCAACTTCATCCATACTGATGCCATCGGAGGACGCAGGTGCTGAATGTTGATCTATCTACTATCTGTATCTACCATACTCTCTTTCAATATTCTTCAGCATTCTTCAATGTCCGATTGCGGCTGGCTTGCCATCGTCAGCCGTTCTCGGACACCCTCTGCATACTTTACTCTTACACACTCTTCTTGCAACCTTTCAACCTTTATTCTTTCAAGCCCTCCGAAGTGGACACGCTCTCGCCAGTGCCTCCACTTTCTGAACAGACCACTAAATCTCGCAATAACGAGATAGTGGTCCGTATCGACTGTGGGGCCCCTGTAGGCCCTTGCGTCCAATATTTTGCTTCGGAGACGACTGTCTACCAAAATTAGATCTATTATACTTTTTTGTTCATTCCTTCTCCATATATACATATGGATATCCTTATGTTGGAAAAATGTGTTTGACACAATAAGGTTTCTCTCCATGCATACATCCGCTATGAGCCTACCTGCGTCGTTCACTCTCTTATCACCAAATGGACTAAGTACGTCCTCATAGTCGGGACGCTTGGTCCCACACATCCGTTCAAATCTCCGCATACCATCACGCGTTCACTGGTTTCTGCCATATCCAGAACTTTCCTAACATTATCCCAAAACTTCTCTAGGTCTGATGCCACCGAGGATCCTACGGGAGCATATGCTACAACCATGAATACCTTAGTGACACCTAGTTTTATACGGACCCAAAGAAGTCTAGGATTATACATTCCGTAATCCTTCACGCCATAGGCCAAGTGAGAGTACAACAGCACTCCTAACCCCATGCTGGCTCGATCGCTCTGTGGTACATCAGACCATAGAGCCATCCCGCCACCAGAAAGATCGCAGGCGTCGCTGCCCCTTCGCTTAATCTCTGTTACACAGAGCACGTCTAGCTGTTGGTCCACCATGACGGATATCAGCTCGTGCAACTTACCTTCCACACAACCTCTTACATTCCACGTGCCCACCCGGCACTCTGCTCTCCTTGACTCGCCTGACTGGGCAAGGGCGTGATGGATGGCGGCCCCCATCGTCGCAACTGCCGATGTTCGTACCGACGGGGGCGGGTCAGTACGCGTCACCTCCAGGGGACGCTCTAACCCGCACTGCGGCACGCATTTGAGCCGGATTAGCAGTCTAACTAGACTGGCAGGGGACGCGACGAGCACGCTACGGACTATGCCCCCCTAATCGGATTTTTATCAAACGATTATTCTGAGTGTGAGTGGACTTTGTGTCTATTAATTGTATATTTATTATATCGCCCACGATGCAAGACTTTATTTCATTATACAAGGTTTGAAATGCTACCCTGTTGGCCTTATATTTGGCCTTTTGGCCACGCCCCGAATGCACTACTCTATGACGCAAATAGGAGGTGTGCATAACAGTCTCCTCCTCCCTGGACGCCCACTGAAGACAAAGCGCGTGTTCGTCTTTTTATTTCCAAAACTGTGGCTATAATAAAATAGCTATGCTAGACCATAATCAGAGTACGTTGGAAGGACCACAGTATTCAAAGAATCCCGTGTTTTTTTTTTAAAAAAGCAACACCTTGCGCTAAGATAATAATCCTCGCATTGCGGGGGACTTTACATACAAAGTGTATGTAAAGACTTTACAAAATATACGCTCAATAAAAGCTAATTTCGAACAATTTCTGATCTTACTAAATAGAATAAACGTAAACCTTGAAACTCAAAATTTCACCCAATAACACTACCCTTCATATCACCTACCGTAGATATAGAAATTTCTGTACAAAAATCCTTAAAAAAGTTAAAAGAGAACATGAAACATTAGAATTAAAACAAGCTGGTAACAACATTAAAAAAGTTTGGCAAATAGTAAGGAGAGCCACCAATACTTCGAAGCAAAAAAATTCTGCTATAGACCTAATCAAACTCTCTGACTTTCCCATGCAAGCTGTAAATAAGGTGAATCATTTCTTTATTTCTATTGGTACGGCGATTTCTGAGGAAATCAAACATTCTACACACATTAAAACAGATTGCTTCTATAAGACTTCACCTCCACTTCAATCATTTATAATGCTTGATACAGATGAAAGCGAGGTCCAATCTATAATTATCTCATTAAAAACTGACTCTGCCCCTGGATGGGATAATATCACTAACAAATTCCTAAAAACGTATCAACATCTGCTAATTCCACACTTAACACATATTTTCAATATTTGCCTCAATACCAGTACTTTCCCTAAATACTTAAAAAAGGCTATCGTAGTGCCAATACACAAAGGTGGCAACAGAAACTGTATCAACAATTATCGTCCGATTGCTTTATTACCATCCATTGCAAAAATACTAGAACGAATTATCAATAAAAGACTGATTAAATATCTTGAAAAATTTAACATGCTATCTAAAAATCAATTCGGCTTTAGGAGCAATCAATCTACAAGTAACGCAGTTTTAGAATTAACTAATTACATAACAGAAAAGCTAGATACGCAAAAAAAAAGTATTATCTATATTTCTAGATTTAAAAAAAGCATTTGATACAATCTCTATTCCTAAACTAATACTTAAATTAGAAGAACTTGGTATTCGTGGCCGCCCTCTGGATATGTTTATAAACTACATAAATAACAGATCACAATGTGTAAAGATTGAGAATTACATAAGTACTGAACGTCCAATTACAATTGGTCTACCTCAAGGGAGCGCTATCAGTCCTTCTCTATTTCTGGTATACATAAATCAACTATGTGATCTTCACCTCGAAAATGGAAAAATTATCTCGTTTGCAGATGATACCGTTCTCACATTTTCAGGAGACTCTTGGAATGACACCTTTAATTCAGCACAAAAAGGACTAAATCTTGTCACTAAATGGTTAACTAGTAACTTACTTACACTGAATGTGGAAAAAACTAAGATTATTACCTTCCACCTTGGATCATCTGCACTGACCAACTCGCTCACACTAACTGCTCATTCATGTTCTTCACCGTCTGTCTCACCTTGCACTTGCCCAAAACTAGAACGTTCACATACCACCAAATACTTAGGGATTATTCTCGATGAGAGACTTAGTTTCATAACACATATTGAAAGCCTAACCTCTCGTGTAAGAAAAATGGTTTTCATTTTTAAAACTCTCCGACACAGCGCTGAATTCCAGACTATCAAAAAAATATATTTTGCCTTATGTCAATCTATCATCACTTATTGTATAGCAGTATGGGGTAGTGCACCAAAAACATCCATGATAAAGTTAGAGAGAGCACAAAGAGCCGTTCTGAAAGTCAGTAATTTTCACCCACGTCTCTTTCCAACAATAGATTTATACAGAATTTGGGAGGTACTAACCGTCAGACAGCTTTTTATTTACACTGTAGTCTCCCTCCAACATCATAACACCCCATATAAAATCATCGAGAAGCGTCGTAAAGACATAATCTGTCACCCCCATAAATGCAACCTGTCATTTAGTAAACGGTTTGTCTGGTACTTAGGGCCACAACTTTACAATATTATATCAAAGACATTAAACATATATACACTTAAAGAATACGATTTCAAAAAGACAATCACAAATTATCTATTAAAATTGGATTACAACAAAACAGAAAATATTCTCACAATCTAACGTTCTCTCAAGAAATAAGTTACCATAAAATATAAAGACTAACACAACCGTTCACACACTCACACACAGACCCACATACTACACACACACCCACATAAACATACTCACACACAAACTTTTCAATACATTATTTTTAATTTATACTTTTCAATTCATTATTTTTATTTTTTATTTCACCAAATGTTACCATATAATTTCTCATTATTTAGAAAAACGAACTGGTACCTTTAATACAATTTGCTACAACAGCTTAGCTAAGGTACCAGTCACTAGATATGTGTGACATATCAAATAAGGTAACAGTTGTAATAATTAAATAAATAAATTTAATCAATGGAACTTTACTCCCAGATAGGTACCTACAGGATAATAATTTTGGATGGCAAGCAAGTAATGTCCTTTGTGGGAATTAAATCATTATGCATCATTACAGGTTTCGATGGTTCGTTCAATTAGAAAAAAAATAAGCTATAACCAAATAACTAAAGCAGTTCTAGAAAATCTATTATTACCTATTCATACAGATTCATATACATAAGGCTCTAACAGGCATGTTTCATTTCAATCGGCCATGGTGGCCAACTCCCACGGCGTTGATAGGTATTTACAGGGCGGATCTACGCGGGCCACCGAAGTTAAAAATCAAGTGCCGGTGGTCCGCTCGCACGGCGAAGAAAGAGGAATTTTACGGTGGGTCTATGGGGTCACGCACCGCCTTTCCGTCACCCCGGACCGATTCGGCGGGGCGAGACGAATCCATAGTCCACCAAAAAAAAAAAAAAAAAGGGCGGATCTATGCGGGCATATTGACTTTAAAAGTATAAATTATTATTTTTAAATCTATTAAGTTAGTACTCGATTAACGTGCTAATTCATAGAAATTGGTGATTTATACGGTTTTAACGGTTTCCCTCGTGTCAATGGGTCTTAAATTCCCAAAGAAGTTGTAAAAACCGACTGCAGTAACAACAGAAGAATCTTATAACATCATATTTTCAACTGCGATCGTCAACCCGTTTATAGTTTTATAGTGAGTGATACCTTTACGGTCACAAGCTCACTCTTATCAGATCACCATCCCGGGAGACCATGAAGATGGAGCAAGTGTTATCAGTCATCATCATTCAGCCTTTTGCCATCCTGCGCTGAACGGAAGCCTCTCTCATATTTCGCTACATAGTCCTGAGACGTCCTGTGCCACCCGCATCTAACGACTTCCAAGAACCTTCACCAACTCGTCAGTCCACCTGATGGAAGGGCGTGCTACACTGCGTCATCTGATACGCGGTGACCACTTCTGACACAAATGAGACTCTATTTTCCCTATCGTTTATCGGTTCGAAATGGCTTGCCCATTGCCACTTCAGCGTGCTAATTCTTTGTTCTATATCGGTTACACCCGTTCATTTGCGGATTTCCGTATTACTGATCCTACTCCGCAGAGAAATCCCGACCGTAGTTCGCTCCATAGCACGCTGAGCAACTTTGAACTTAGTCATGAGACCTACATTTAGGGACCAAGTGAAAGAGAGGCCAACGAAACCCATTACCCTGAAGACCAAGAGAAGCAAGTGTGAACTTGTTTTAATCGACATCATTGTATTCTATACCAGTATTGTATAATATCCCGCGTGGTGAGGGGATAAGAATACCATTGTTGCTACCCCTTGCTTGCCCGTGGGAGTCGTAAAAATAGGCAAAGGGTTCACCAAGGGAGTGGGCAGTAGCTCTCTCCTGGGAAATGTATAACATCTCACTGCAATCGCCCATCCGCCTACAAAACGTGGCGATTACGGTATCATCCCCTCATAATGGGCAGAAGGAACGCACTCTGTCGCGTAACATGAGGGAGGCATACTTGGGCCACCGAAGACAAAGATCGGGTACTGGTGGCCCACTCGCACGGCGAAGAGAGGAGTTGCACGGTGGGTCTATGGTGTCACGCGCCGCCTCTTCCGTCACCCCGGACCGATTTGGCGGGTCGAGACGCATACATAGTCCACCGTATAATAAAAAAAAATGATGATGATGATTGTATAGTAAAATGTCTTTTTTATCTTCAGTTTATATATCTCTTACTATCTGGAATGCCTTTTCTCCATAATGGGAAGGAAATTGCCCTACTATCATATATCTTAGGTTAGAGTAGAGGGGTTATTATAAGATTTTATTTCGAGTTCTCCTTGTACTGCAGCAGTGTTATCTGCTTATATCGTTTACTTGTTTTTTATAATACCTACATGCATGAAAATACAGTGAAATTTATTTATAATCCATCAAAAAAAAAACGCGGAAAATTTATATAAAATTTCCGCGATTTTTTTATAGACAGACATATGCCTGTCTATATAAAATATGTGTTCTAAAATACATTATGAAAAACCCACACATTCCGTGTTGCTTTAGATTTATATAAATTAATTTTGCGAACAATTTATAAACTAATTTCAACTACACGATATAAATGATGATTAATTCGAAGCGATGCATCTAGTATGTTCGGTATATTTTGATTAATTATTTACAACAGTGTATCAGTTCCTATGTGCAAAATAGAATGCACTTAGTGAGAGTAAATTTGTTGGAAGTGTTTTAACGTGATTACTAGTTAATATAAACATATCGTGAATAAACTACTGATGTGTAAAAAGAAAGCATTAATTTTAATATTAGCTTGATTTTTTTTTCTGTAATTTGAATTTGTTAATTTTTTGTTTGCTATTTTTTTTTTACTTTTTTGGCTAGGGTATTAACTAAGAATGATGTCTTAATATATTGTACAAACTAGATCAAAATGGGCGGCAGCGTTTCTCATAGAAAATTAGGCTTACCTTCAAAAGTGGACATAGCGTTGATGACGACGACTATCATTTTCTCAGCTTACATTATATAAATTTCCAACAAAATGATTAAATATATCATCATAAAATACTGAAATATTAAATTTAATTTCAGGACATCGTGATATTTTCACATTCCACCAATACTCCTTTTATATGTAGCTATCAAATCAAAGACATGCTGCATGATATCCATTGAAATCTAAACGTATTTATTTCTGTTTCACCGTCAGGGTCCGCATTGAAACTTATCATGAGGTGTACAATTATAGTGTGACTATCTAAATAAATATATGAAATGTCACTCGAACAAATCAAATCGTTTTTTTTTAACATTCTAGGATCACGATATTAATTTATTAAAAGCGTCTTCAAAATAATTTAAAAATATAAAAAAAAATGAGGATGGTATTTCTATGCTTCTTAAATCTAGATCACGTTTTAGGTATCCCGGGTTATCATGACATTAGCAAGAACCATATGTATTCTATAAACAAACCGAAAAAACTTAATTGTAAACAGCCGACGACGGATTTATATACAAACTGTCAAAATTTGCTAGCGTTTCGCAGAGCTTGTGTCGAATAGTAGGTGAATTATTATCGTTAAAACATTGCGATGATGTTATCCGTAAGTGGGAGGGGTTGGCCTTCTTATCTAGATGAACGAACTTTTTATTTTTAGATGTTTCTTTAGCACCTGCTCAGTTCGCGAACTTTTAACTGAGCGCCAAGTGTGAGGAGATGCGGTACTGGATTCAGGTATATTCTGACAGTTGTTATCTCTCCAATGCGATTTTATGACATTTGAATTTTCTTTATTCTCTAATTTTTAGATATTGCAATGGATATTTTAAACTAAACATATTGGCAACTTCAAATTATAATAATATCATTTTTTCTTCGACATTCAAAATAAATAATAATTACATATTAGTTTTAATTAAATTTTTCGCAGTATAATTTTCGTAACACTAAATTTACAAAAAATAATTTAAAAAAAATATTGTATAAAATAATTTCTGCAGATTTTTTTCACTTAGTTTTAATATTAATTGACTTTTGTTTACTAAATTAAAGGTTTTAATTAACTTTATAAAGTTTGTATCTTATATTTTCAGACAAAAGTTTTGATATTGTCAGAAATACAGTTTTGCCGTTTTTATTTTTATGCTAAATTTTAAAACTAAAACGGATAATATCACGAAACAATGTGGATACATTCGCGAAATATTTCGACGGTGCATAACCTTGTATGTCGATGAGAGATAAGTGCCACACCAAGTTCACTGCGTAGGTCAGTTCATTAGTTCATATTTATGTATGCAGCAATTTATGTTTCTGAATGCAAACATAAACTATCTCTCAGAGACTTTTTGTCGTTTATGTTTTACGATTCTTTTTTTATTTTAACAATAAAATTTTAAAATTTGTTTTTATATTTAATATTAAATTTGTTTTTTTCCGTGTGGTGACGGAGTAAGAATACTATTCACCGCCCTATATCTTACCCGTGGGTGATCGTACAAGACGACTAAGGGATATAAAACGCATATAACATCTATGCTAGAGAAGGAAAACTCGAAACAAAACCCTATACCCACACGTCTGACCAGCGCGGTATAGTAGGTTAATTTCCCTCCCATTACGGAGGAGGCCCGAGCCCAACAGTGCGACATTTATGGGCTGTGATGATGATGATTAAATTTGCTTTTATATTTTGTTTATTGTATCTTGGTATTAATTTCTTTTTAATATTCATAATCAGGAATCACGTAGTTAATTTTATTACTGCTAACGTTTTTAATCTTTTTTAATAGGATGAAATATTTTAAAATGATTTGTAAAAAATAAATGGTAATTTAATCAAATTTAATGATGTAAAGAAGAAAAATGAACGAATGAGTATTACTTCTATGTACATCTCACTTTTAGGTACGACACTCTTCCAAATAAGGAAAATGTGCTTGAAAACATCTCGTTAGCCAGAAGTTTTGGCGTAGAAATTTTATTTAGACTTCTTCTTCCCTTCTGTGTTGTATGCTTACATCTCTTAATGGAGTTTTACAATAAAGGAAAAGGTCTGAAAGTCAAAAGAAAAGGTCACCCACTCCGTTACCTTTAACTATATTTCGTCAGTTAAAAAGAAAAGTGACATTTGTCAAAAATTTTAGATATTATTATTTAAAACATTTTGTTATACTTTGTATTTTAATAAAAAAAATATAAATCATCAAATTAAATGTTTTCCATGTAGTGACGGAGTGAGAATAAAATTCCCCAACCCGTATTTTACCCGTGGGTGGTCGTACGAGACGACTAAGGGATATAAAACGCATACATCTGTGCGAGAGAAGGAAAACTAGAAACAAAACCCTATACCAACACATCTGACCAGCGTGGTATAGTAGATCAATTTACCCTTCCATTATAGAGGTGGCCCAAGCCCAACAGTGGGACATGTATGGGCTGAGATGATGATGATTAGATGATGAAATTAAATGTCATAAACTGTGCTGTCAGAAGTGTTATTCTATGTTACGCCGTACTATTCGTTGAAAAAAAAACTTTAAATGCGTGTACTGTAAAATTTGTTATTTTTGATTAGTGTCACTTATCTATTTAGCCGACGATTTAAGATTCGCATCTAACTATATTTTGGTTGCATTTAACTATAAAACTTCTTCATCATCTCAGCTCATATATGTCCCACTGTTGGGTTCGAGCCTCCTCCATAATGGGAGGGAAAATCGACGTACTATATACCACGCTCGTCAGGCGTATTGGTATAGAATTTTGTTTCGAGATTTCCATCTCTCGCATCACCCACGGGTAAGATAGGTGGTGAATTATATTCTTAGTCCGTCACCACATGGATAAAACTTCATTTAGATTCATAATTTCAAGCAAAGTGTACTAAAATTATATCGTCGCAGATTTATAGTCATTAAAGAATACATTCCTTACTCTTGGCTATTTTAAGAACTAGCATTTAGCAACAATGTATTCTATTAGTTTAATAAGCTGGAGTAGTTTTTTACAAAAACGACGGCGGAGTCCTGTTTAAAGTGAAATGAAAAAGTGTGTGTGTACTTATGTATACGCGTTACAAGTTTTTCTCTTCTTTGGCGTAATAAGATAAAAATCTTTTCAAATATTTTATCTTTCACCTTATTCTACGTTTGTAGAAAAAACGACACTAACAATAGAAAAAAATTAATACATTGAAAGTTTTATTATATAACGCATTATCTAGTTAAATAAAGTTTTATTTAAATATCATTTTCCGTGTGGTGACAGAGTAAGAATACTATTCACCACCCCGTATCTTACCCATGGGTGATCGTACGAGACGACTAAGGGATATAGAACGCATATAGCATCTATGCGAGAGTAGGAAAACTCGAAATAAAACCCTATACCAACACGTCTGACCAGCGCGGTATAGTAGGTTAATTTCCCTTCCATTACGAAGGAGGCCCGAGCCCAACAGTGAGACATTTATGAGCTGTGATGATGATGATGATGAAATATCATAAAAAAACTAAAATGTTGACTATACCTAACTTCAGGGTGTCGGGTTTTCGTGACGGTGTGCGCGCGCATCGTAAAAATTTACTCTCATCATTTTTCCCTAACGCGCCAAAAGAACTTCAATAATATTGTGTTTAAAATGTAATATTTTTAGGTCCATTGGATAGAAAAAGAAAAGGAAGAGAATAGGGACGGTCAAGAATATACACTGAAACACCAGAAAAAAAATAGGTTATAAAGCTTACGTAATGAAATGGACAGGAAAAGAGAATTACAAAAAGCAAAACAACATACAAAAGAAATTACAGATAGTACAGAGTTAACTAATGGTCAGTTCAAGGGTGATGGATAGATCTTACAATAGGTTATGGGGCCGAAAACCATTTTTATGTCGCCCCGACGGTTTGGGTGAGATAGCCTGCCTAAAAAAATAACAAAAAAAAAGAGAAGCAGGTGGATTACAACGGCAGTCAAGAAGCCGGTTCTAGTAGTCCGCTCAAATAAGCGAAGAGAAGAAATACGCCAATAGAATAGGTCGATAGTATTATGGGCTATACGCTACCGTTCTTTCGTTATAAAGAATCGAGTGGAATGTGGTCAGACCATGACCCACTAAAGAGTACTTGCTGAATTAAAATTTTTATTTTAAAGTTATATTATGATATAAATGTTTTTCACTAGTTATAAAGCTTTTCAGTATGTTTTTCTAGGAAGAAAATATACGGCCTTCTTCTGATGATAGTTTAGTGGTGGTTCTTGAGTAGTTAGCGGTTTCTAATTATTATTCATGCAAAAAATTACGTTACTTAAATATTAAAAAAATATATATTAAAAAATATAAGATACATATTTAATCATCTCATCATCATCTCAGGTCATACACGTCCCACTGTTGGGCTCGAGCCTCCTCCATAATGGGAGGGAAATTGACCTACTATACCACGTTGGTCAGACGTGTTGGTATAGAGTTTTGTTTCGAGATTTCCTTCTCTTGCGTAGATGTTATATACGTTTTATATCCCTTAGTCGTCTCTTACGATCACCCACGGGTAAGATAGGAGTGGTGAATTGTATTCTTACTCCATCACCACACGGAAGTGTGGTGACGGAGTAATTCTCGACGGAGTTAATCCTCGATCTTCTTCGAAAACATTTTTTTTTTTATGAATTTACTTTCTATGTTTCCTTAGTGTCGTATCTGGAATAGAAAAGTTTGATAAATTGAAGTTGAAGATTGTTATAATGAAATATCGTTTATTTTACTACAAAAATTCCATCAGGTCTTAGATATACGTACAACAAAACAAAATAGAAATGAAAAGAATATAATTATTTACTATATCTATTTTTTTTAGATCTCATTATCCAGTATAAACCACCTCCAAAGATTAGGAAATTAGACTATTATACCACGCTGGTCAGGCAGGATTTATGCTCTATATGCTATAAATCTTTCTCTCACAATGATTTTATCAGTCTACTTTCTTTTGGTATTCTTAAATAACACTTATAAGAAAGAAAAAGTAGGTGACTCTTTATCTTCTAACTTCTTCAATACGGAGCAGATGTCGAGACTTTGCGTTCTTATTTATACTATTTTAAATTACTTTGTAACATGTTATTCTCTTTATTTCCAGATGTATCTGCTAATGGAGCAACGAAAATAATTCGGCGGCACATCGTTTTAACTTTAACGACTAAACAGTAAAACAATAATACCCCACATCAAATAATAAACAGACCATCATTTAAAATTGACTAACAAATTTAATATAATATCGTACTAATCAAAACATGCCTGATAAAATTATTATTGTTAACTTTAAAATACAATTAATATCTCATTAATAATTATAACTTATAAATACATTATAATAATTAATTGAAAGTTTAAAAGTTAATTGACAAAAATATTTAAATTATTTTGCTCTTTTTAAAATTAATGTGTAGAACATGTATAATGTTGCTTATTCATTGAAATTTATGATGCGAATGTATGAAGCTGAGTAAGCTTGGTGATTTCAAAGCTATAGCAGGCAGAGTGGCGGCTCTGAATGTTATATGCCGAGAAATCCGGATAAATGAGAATGTGTGCAAGTGGTTGTAAAAATTAATGAATTTTTAATCTTTATGCGTGTTTTACATTTAAAAAAATCTATAAAATTCTTAGACATAAGTCGAAAACAAGAATTGAATAAACGTATTGACGATTAAAATTCCTTATTAGAAGTATTCTAATAGAAAATTACAATTAATAGACGAACATTGTAAAATAAATTTACTTGAGGCACGAACTTAGATCAAAAATTCTGAAAGCATTAATAAGTAAGAACAATTTCTATTGTACTCATTTGTTCTGATCAACAGACGCTCGGCGGCACAGTCACTTCAAGGGCCTAAAAGTAATCAACTTTAGAATCAGTAATAAGGTGCTACAAAACGAACTAGATGAGGCAGTTCTCAACCTTCACCTCCAAGAATTGGAGACAAGAAACAGCACCGTCGATCTTGAGGAACATATTACCATCTCTCTTCAAGTAAGCAGAGTTACAAGAAACAACCAGGGTAGCAAAGCTTCAGTGCCTTATAGTGATAACTCCTTAAAAATGACAAGAAAGGAGTTAAGAGCAGGGAAGTGGTTGAAGATCAATGTAACCACTATGGTAGCGGAGTTCTGTCGACTGCCGCGGGAGAATTTAGCAATAGTTGTGAGAGTACAAGACTCAAAGAATAGGATGAGCTTGGTTGTACCACATCCTAGTTCAGAATCAAATAATGCTTTGGTAAGTTTGGAGTTCACGTTAATAATATCGGATGACTCTTTATAATTCCATTTGATATCATATTAGATAAATCTATTAGTAAAGAAACTGCTGAGCAAATTTTAGATGAGATCTTTGATCAGCAATTATATTTGTTTCTTTCAATCTAAGTTTAGCTATCTAGCCATTAGGCACTTTTAAAAAATATTATCTAGAGGAAAAAAATTAAACAATAATTTTCACATTAATTATTTTGATAACTTGTATTTAATTTTCATCTATTTAATAAATTAAATTTAAAATCAGTACTTAAATGTAGTAGTTAAATTATTTCTCATCTTAAGTATTAAATAGCGAGATCTGAATGAAAAATTAGGAACTGAAAAATAGGAGTATCACACTCTAACTACATATTCATTGATTTGATAAAATCAATAAATTGAATAAGGTGATATATATTATTTCAGATGCCCTACATAGAAGTAAGTCTAAGTGACAATTCGCACAAGCGCACGCGACGAAACATCGGCATTGAGTGTACAGAAAATTCAAAGGAAACACGCTGCTGCCGGTATCCTCTAGTTGTGAACTTCGAAGAGTTCGGTTGGGACTGGATCATAGCTCCCAAAGTCTACGATGCAAATTACTGTAGCGGAGAGTGTCCGTATAGTTTCCTTCAGAAATACCCCCATACGCATCTCGTGCATTTAGCGGCACCTCAAGGAAATGGAGGTCCCTGTTGTGCTCCTCGTAGAATGAGCAGTATAACAATGTTATATTTTGATCATGACTACAATATTATATATGGGACTATCCCTGGTATGGTGGTCGAGATCTGTGGTTGTTCATAGCAACTGTTGCTTTGGTTAAGTGAGGGCTCCGAGTTATCTAGCCAGTTTTTCAGATAAGTAGTTCTATTTCTTTTATTTACCTCAAGTGCATTTCAATTTACAGTCAAAGAGAAACCTGACCTATCAATCTAATTTGCGTTGGTTTTTTAAAGTGCTTATACAATAGTATATGATGGCAATACTGGTATTTAAATAAATAAAAAAAACACCAATAGATGTCATAGTGAAATTATTATCTATAATAAATTAAATTCAAATGAAACTAAGGGCATAGAAATGTTTTTTCGTATTTTCTTTAGATTCTAATTCCTATTCAAGTGAATTAGAACTTGAAGGATCTGCTGATTATTTGACCATTTTACCTATTTAAAATTAGCTGCAAACTTATGTATCCAATTATTTGCTAAATTAAATTAAAAGTTATTCTGAATTTGTTTCCCTAAAATCTATAGACGCGCTTGGAGCCCGGAGTGAGATGCTATGTGATATTCGGTTGAAGACTGCAAACCTTTTTGTGTTGTGTGTCGTGAGTGTGAAATATGTACATTTTTATTTTATGTTTGAACCTACATTTAGTTTTACTTTATCGATCTATTATTTATACGAGGCTAGATTTCATTTCCAATCACTATTATCTGATTTGACTGTTTTACAATGTTTTTCTTAAATCTATGGTTTTTTACTAGCCTCGCTTAAAATATTTCTCATTCTTATACCATCGCATGTATTAAGATATCATTTCTCTCATATACTCATCAACATAATTATCTTGTAAATCATTAAGATTTTTTTCTTATTTTTACAAATTTATATTCTTTTCATTGACAAATTAGTTAAGTAACGATTACTCTCGTATTATTTATTAGTTGCCGACTTCGTTATCTATTGTAAGTACTTATCACTATTCATCAATTAACTTCTAAAAACCAGAGTATCACATTTAATTGACTGTTTTAAATTAATAAGTATATTTTCTTGACGACCTCTTGACATTTTTTTTATTGAGATTGATAAGGAATATATACGATATTATTATTTTGACAAGCATTATCAAATGTATTTAATAAAATGGCATTTATTAGGTCTTTAGTCTTTGAAGACCCATTATCTTATTCAATTAATATTTTATTATATACTATTGAGATTAAAGTAAGTAACGAGTTCTTTGAATTAGTGATATTGAAATTTAATGAGATTATTTTAATCATTTTGATGGCAAATTTTTGTTTTAGTACTGTACTATTTATATATTATTATTATTATTATTTTTACTTTAACTGAGACTATATGCTCTTTATTTTCATATCATACATGTATTTTTGCATCTCCATATTATTCATAAATACATTTTTTCATCAAAATTTAATTATAAGTAGGTAGCTCTATGTAATTTCGGTAATATAATGAGTACTTTTGAAAGTTCCCTTTTGATATTTTTTGGATCTCGTTTCAAAATTATATTTTTATAATAAAAAAATAATGATTTCTTTTAAGATTCAAGCGGGTGGTGCTTAAAACGATAGTGGTGTTTTATTTTTATATTCATTCATTTATTATTGTATTGGTACCAACCCTTGAAATATAATGTATTAATTTGGATTCGTAATATTTTTTGGCGTGTTTATATATATATATACGTATATGTATATTTATTTCAATGGGCGTAGAATTTTCAAATATTAGATCTCATTTTAAGGTGACCGTACTATGAAGTGCCTTTATAAAGATCTCCTAAAATTTTGATAGCAAAAAAAAAGAAAGTTTTTATATAAAAAATTTAAAGTTAAGTGAGTTACATATTAGAATCTATAGAAATGAAATTTGATTATTGTCGAAAACTAACATTGTTTAGATTGAAAATTATTTTTGTATAAAATCAGTTTTCAATTCTTATACGATCGTATTATTTTTGTGGGTGTTAAATCTTTAATAAATATATGTCTATGAAAACTAATATCGTATTTCTTTACAGTCCATATATGTCCCATCGCTGGGCATAAGCCTCTGCCACAATTTCGTTAGCGTACCACAACTAAACGGAAAGAGAATATTAACTATAAAAAGATACAAAAAAAAAACATATAGGTTTTAGTTATTTTAATTCTCTTAAATTACTTTTTAATTTTTATATTCAACACTTCAAATTTTTACTTAGATTATTTGACATGCCAAGATAAAAAGGTTTTTTTTTTAATTTATTTTAAGCTATTCCACAGACTTTTTGTCCGTGCTCCTTTTATGTTTAATTTATTAGTTATGGTGGTTTCTTTACAAAATAAATTTTCTTGAAGTGGCTTTACTACAGATGGTTAAAGCTTTAAGAGCGCAATTCATGTGTCATAGAAGTTAAGCGACTATATGTCTTTTTGGGGCTTTTTCTTGGCGCTGGTGGTCTTGTTATTAGCGAAACCCTTCTACTTGTAGATGTTGTTGTCCTCTGTGATGATGTCCGCTGTGAGATAAAAAGTATTAATAATATACACGTTAAAACTTTTAATGGCATTAATTATAGAAAAACGAGTTTTAATAAGAGATTCTGCGATCTCTTTTTATTATTAAATAATTAAATTAAGATTACATATTTATACATATAACATGTATCAATTGAATTATGTTCATAATTATATCTATCTATTTAATTAATTAACTGTTAAAATTTAATAATTATTGTAGACGTGTTTTGAATGAAGCAAAAACCTAGCAATTATGAATACGTCTAGTTGTTCTGTCCTAAATTAATGAAATTATAATGAATCAATTAGCTGTTGGATATGAAATAATATGGTGAAGAATATGATGTAGCCTTAAGAAACCTTAAGAGAAGGACAGAATACAGTTAGTCTTAAGAGAAGGACAGAATACAGTGTCTCACCATTCATACTTGCCGGTGGGTTTATAAAAATTAGCGAAGTATTGGCCAGAATATCTGTAACTTATAGTACTATGATAGCCAACCGGACCAAGCGTAGAGATTATGCCGTGGCTATTACCAACAGTGGGCTTATGGAGGGATTGCTGGTTGGAAAAATAAGATATATATTATTGGCATTTGAAATCTTATGATAATTATTCTTTATTTCAGATATACGTGTTGGCGAGATATTATGAAATCTGAAATATATTACAAAAAGAAAATTAACACACGATTAAACTTTGCATGTCACAATCACAATACGTATATAACATATTTTTATAATTATAATATTGTTTATTTTTTGATGCATGACCAAAATAATATACGAGTAGGTATATTAAAGTACACATATATTAAATTACGTATAGTACTTTCATTTTCATACCTACATTTGCACATTGATCGATACCGGTGGCATGTAAATTTTGCAAGTCGATTTCTGAAAAGAGACATTCGTTTAATTTCGGCTTTGTAGATCGTTATCTTTATCGCACACTCATCTGTCTGATATTTTTCAATAGCTGTACAAGTGCAAGAGAGTGAAGTTGTGTTTAATTCAACAATATATAGTTAAAAGAAAGATTGTAAAATATATTTTATTTTATAACAAAAAATCATAATTGTTTTACATCTCCTAATAGATACCAGAATCTTAACGCTTCGTGCCACGCCATATAAGTATTGTGCGACAGAGAGTGCGAATCCGAAACAAGTCAATTGTCTCTTTCTAAGAGTCGATGTGTAAAATTTAACGCCGAGTATAGTACTAAGCGATTTTAAGATTATAACACCAGAGTGGCGGCTCTGATTGTTTTAATCTATGAATTTTCTACATTTAAAAAATAAAAATAACTAAATCACAGTAATAACTTTTGACTACAACTAAATACTGCTTCTATCTAGAACTAGATCTCGAATTTACGCACATATTTAATTAATACCTGTAATTAGGTGAAAATCAGCGTTAAGGATTACTATATTTCCTTATACCTAATACAGAGCTAGTCTGTTCTTCCATTTGGCATAATCTTGCAATAAATGCATGTGTGAAATTTTTATATGCTAATAAATCATTTCTCTTTATTTATTTCAATGTACAGTCTGTAATTACATAAGTTTTGTTCTTACCAACAGACACACGACGACATAATCATTTCAAGGGTCTCAAAATAATGAATTTCAAAATCCCAACCAAAGTACTGCAGAGTGAACTGGACGAAGCAGTTCTCAATCTCCACATTCAAGATTTAGAGATAAGCAACAACACCATAGATCCAAAAGAACCTTTTACCATTTCACTTCAAGTCAGCAGAATTACGAGAAACAATCAGGGAAGCAGAGCTTCAGTGCCTTATACTAGTAATTCTTTAAAAATGACACGAAAGGAGTTGAGAGAAGGAAAATGGTTGAAGATCGATGTGACCACTATCGTAACGGAGTTCTGTCGACTGCCGCGGGAGAATTTAGCAATAGTTGTGAGAGTACAAGACTCAAAGAATAGGATGAGCTTGGTTGTACCACATCCGAGTTCAGAATCAAATAATGCTTTGGTAAGTTTTTATTCATATTAACCATCTTGTAGTAGCTCTGTTTAAAGGTGGGTCAAATCTACAATCTGGCATTACCTTTTCAATGGAGGATCGTAAAAATCGCCCAAGGGATGCAAGCAGATAAAATCACTGCAAGATCTTTTTTTTTGGCGGCGGGCTATGGAGTGGACTCTAAATCCGTCCGGGGCTACAGAAGAAGCAGCGTGTGACCCATCACTGCAAGATAAAGAAAACTTGATATGAAACCCGCCTGAGTAGCATCGTAGGGAAGTAGGGCTTACTTCCCTCCCTCTGGAAATATGACGTTTGTTGTTGATGACTTTCAATAAAAATATACTAACGTTATTTATTTTACTCGATATTATCTAAGAAGATTTTTTTTATATGACTTTTTTATCATCGTTTATAACTTGCTCTTATCTCAATTACTTGACGTCGATGCAATATGTATTCCTCTTCCATAGTAAATATTGCAAAAGTGATTGGCTAGTTTTATGACCGGCTGCCTGTCCGATGTCAAACTTCTAGAACAAATTGTGGACCAAACGGCGACAGATGCAATTGATCCAGCTCAGTTTTATATAGATAAATCTTTTAGTCATCTTTTAGAATATCCACGAGCCGTGTAAAGGTTGGTGGTATTCATGACACTGTTGTACTATTAGATAATTTTTTTTTCAGATGCCATACATAGATGTAAGTTTAGCTGACAATTCACACAAGCGCACGAGACGTAACATCGGCCTCGACTGTACTGAAAACTCCAAGGAAACACGCTGCTGCCGCTACCCTCTAGTTGTGAACTTTGAAGAGTTTGGATGGGATTGGATTATAGCACCTAAGAGTTATGAAATGAATTATTGCAGTGGAGAATGCCCCTACGTTTTTCTTCAAAGATATCCCCATACACATCTTGTGCATCTTGCAGCTCCTCAAGGAAGTGGAGTACCTTGTTGTGCTCCTAGAAAGATGAGCAGCTTATCAATGTTATTTTTCGATTCTGATTTCAATATAATATATGGGACATTCCCTGGAATGGTTGTGGAAAGTTGCGGTTGTTCATAGTAAATATGATATTTAAATGGGCTCCAGACATTATTAAGCATGTCTAAGATATATAGATGAATTATTTAAATAATAGCAAAGGAAAAATATTAATTATCTTAGTTAAGAATTAATCTCGTTTCCTCTAGCAACCTATAATTTAGTTTTATAGTATTTTACATGCATATGAAACAAACACTAAAATCTATAGCTATATATATAGTTATCAATGTTTTCAGAATTATCAGAATTTCAAAACCATATATAAAATGGTTATAAATTAATAAATTCTTGATATCTGTTTGATAATTGTTACTTATCTAAACTAAAAGATGGCGCTATAATAAAATATTTATATAATCAAAATAGCAATATATACCGCTAACCATAAACAATTTAATGTCTTCAATTAATCATAAAGTAAAAAGCATTTCTTTTTTAATCATGCAAATATTTTATTGTTTGATATTTGGAGCCCCGTTTTTGGAGTGTGATAGCCATGTGATATTCGGCTGAAGACTGGAAACTTATTTGTGTTGTGTCTTGTCTGAGTGATTTGTATATTTTTATTTTACGTTTGTACCTACGTTAAAATAATGCTATTCAAATATTTTTAAGTTCTTATAACAACAGAATTTCATATCTAGCTTTCAAGTTGCATATTTTAAATTTTTGTGATGTATTAATTACAAAATAAGATAATAAATGTTCTGATGATTAAATGGCTTTATAGAACTCCGATTCAGAAAATCGTGCAGTCTCAATACTCGAAAAAATTGTAAATAGCAAGAGCTCTTGTACTTCCCGAAAGACGGCATCAAGTTCGATAACTAATACATAAAATTTAACATTAATTGGACGAAATATTATTAATTGTATTACTGTAACAGGTATTCAGATATAATCGTCAGAACATTTAGCTTTTAAAGAAGCTTAATAATCATACTATTTTTTTTTATTGGAATATTAATATGGTAATAATTGGTGATGGGGAAGTAACACGATAGGTTATGGTGCCCATGCCATCCTTTTTCCTACCTGGAAGGTTTAGGCGGGGTGTGTCCAGGCCATAATCTGTCAAAAAAATATCATAATAATCAAAGTGGCATTTATTATTTTTAAATCTTTAAATTTTTAATTATTGTAGTAGAGATTTAAAATTAATAGTTCAAATAATTTATTTTATATTTGCCAATTTATGGAATGCATTTTTAGGCCAAAGTATTTCTATAAATTTTTAGACTTATTTTCAAATACATATATAAACAAGAACATATTTTTCAAATTGTTAATTAGAGTTTAGATTTCGCTATTTTAATTATAAGTAGATTGTTCTTTACAATTTATTATTAGATAACTCTTTGAAAATTTTTCTTTGATATTGTTCGGATCTCGTTTCAAAATTATATTTTTATTATAAATTAGTTATTGTAAGTTACAAGCGGGCGGTGCTTAAACGATAGTGTTGATATTAATAAATATTATTGTATTTAATAAATATTATTGTAGTGGTGCCATTTAAAGATATATCTTTCAAAAATTTTGAAAGACAATATTTCTAAATATATTTGGATCTCACATTCAGTCACTTTTTTTTTTTTTTAATCAGCTGTAAATGAAATATAACGGACAATGGAATTTCAGCTTCAAAATTATCGCAGCTGTTGTTATAGCAAACTAACATTATCGTATTAATAAGTTCTTTTATAAAATAAATTATTATTCGTATTATTATGGGTGTAAAGTTTTATGAAAATATATCTATTTGAAAACTTATTTTGTGTTTTTCGTTAATCTATTTCTTTAGATACCTACATCAGAGCCTATTGACGTGTATTATTGGAATGAGACATTCCTAAAGAAAAAAGAAGCGAACGGTCACAGTAGGTCCAGATGAGCCACACAAATGTCGATAAGGGTTAATAGACCGGGTTACGGTTGGGGCAAAAGAATAATGGGGGAACAATATTTTTTTCTTTCTTTTCTTTGGTAAACGATTTAGAAGCACAACAGGGTAGGTAATCTTGGACAGGCCGGTCCTCGGCTGAAGACAGAAAACTGTTAACACTGTGACTGTCATTGTATTTTTTTTCTTTTGTTTCTCTTCTGACGTACGCGGTTTGCGTATAGCTACAAACAATTATTTTTTTATATTATCATCAAAATTGACATCTATATCTTCTTATCTACTTCTTCTTCTTATGTATTGGCAATCAGCTACTTATACGAGCTATTGGTGCCAGTGTCGAGTAATAAATATCTTCACGTTTATAAAATCCGATTACGAAATGAAAAATGATGTCGCAAGCGGGATTCGAACCCGCGCCTATTGGGATTCCGGCCCAATCGTGCTGCCATCATTTTTCAATTCGTAATCATTTCGTAATTAAATGCTAAATTTCAGTAATTTATCTTCACGTTTTTAGTCTTTCAGGTTAGTCGTTGTCTAAGTCAAATTGTCGCACTCAACAGTGCTATGGCCACACTGTTAATGGTATCCTGTGGAATTTTGATGGAAAACGAAAACGTTGTAAAGCGCTTTTATATGATATTCACTACATCCTAGTAGTTCCGCCGCATGACATTACATAAAATGCCATCAAAATTAACTAATATAACACGTTAAAACACTAAGATATCGAATATAATACAAGAGCACCACATAACGTTTTCAAATTCCCGTCAAAAGTCCAAGTCGACAGCTATATCGTGAAGTTTGACAGGCGAATTGACAATTGCAGTTGGTGTTTACGAAAAATAATACAAAAGACAGTAATATTAAACCTCTACGCCTTTATTGTTTCCAATTTAATAGAATGGGCTTCATGTTTTGTGTCAATTTAATGCAGCGAAAGTGTTAAAATATAGTGGATTTAATAGTGCTTTACGTACGTTTTCCTGTTCTGCCAAAATTCTGAGAGGAACTTTCAACAAACCTTTTTGATCAGAGGATGACTATAACTATGTACGAATATGAAGAATAATTTTTACTTAATTTTGGCAACAATATATACAAGCCTAATATGTATATAAGGGTACTTATATAAGTAAATAAATAAATAAGATGTAAAAATTAAGAAGAATGCAAGGTCTGAAATATACACATATATGATGTATTTCAGTGTTTAAATCCCTTAAAATACTTACTTTTCCATGTAATTATATAGTAGAATTAGCCATATTTGTCAAGACCAATAAACATCTTTTCCATACGATGTCAGAAAGAAGATTTCAATCAACAGGATTGCGATCCCAATATAAATACTTACTAACTACGTCTGATCATCATACGCCACTATTAAAAAAGAATATATTTTGTCCGTCCGTTGTCAGGTCCTACCTACCATATATAATAAAATACCTGAAGCAATTAAGACTGAAACTATTTATACATTAAGAGGACGTCCATTAATCACGTGACCTTTTTTTATAGCATTTTTAAACGCCTTTTCGCCTTGGTGATACGTTGTGAGGTTTAAGTCACGTCACGTCAATTTTTAGTACCTACAAAGTAGCTTAGAGCTCATTATATTCTTGGTTTTTTGCTTTTTTATACTTAGCAAAAAGGTCTTTATATAGATCACCTACTTTAAACGACTTCGTTTGTTGTCTAACGGCTTTTCAGTCGTTTCGTGATTTTTGTCAACCCCCTTCCCCCTTTCAAACTTCACGTGATTAATGGACGGCCCCTAAAGAAAAATCTTACGACATTTTTATTGGGCAAATGCTATTTCTCGATAAAAGAATTTTATCTGATAAATTTTGAATTTATTTCATTGTTATTATTATTATTCCATTGTAAATATTAATAATTTTATTAATAAATTATTGTATAATGTGACATTTATTTAACATTGAATAGTGACATTTGTTTAATCTTAAATAATATGACATTTGTTAAAATATATTTTTTTATTTTGTGTAATTTAAATGTTGTGTGATTTTTTTATTAACTGGTAGCATTGACTTTTTAATATTTGCATGTTAAATGGGTGGAATGTATCTGGACGAACTATTTCTTGTAAATAAATAAAAAAAAAGCGATTTGATTGATTGATTGAAGAAGAAGAAAAAATAAAAACACTATATCATATGCGCTGTCCTCACAGAACAGCCACTCTTTATTTTTATAAATTTTAATTTATTTACACATTTCCTTTTCTCTACTTTACATTAATGACGTTAACTTTTTAAAATACATTACAAAAACAAAAAAAAGTATATATATCTATAACAGAAATACATGACAATGTACACTTAACATTATTCAGACAAATGGGAAAATTAGTTGGACTAGTATACCCAATTAGAAAAAATAATCGTTCCCCCAAGAAATTTATATTACTTTTTCTCATTAAAAAAAAAGTATTTTATAAATTTTCGCCTACAAGTATAAACGTTTATAAATTAATTGCATTATTAGTAAAAAAGGCAGAAAATTTATTAAATACTTCACAGTCTAATTATATTGTTTTATATTCAAAATATACATGAAATCAATATTGTTATTATTGTACTTTTATCAATTCTATAAACAAACAATTCCTTATTACAATAGAACCATTTCTATTTAACGTTATTAGTTTGAAAAATGTTTATTATAAATATATATTACAAGTAGTTTTTGTTACAAAAAAAAAAATTTTTGTAATAGAAAATCCATATAATTATATCTCAGCAACTGTACATTATATTGTACGTTTTTAAATAATGGCATTGTCCAGAAAAAAGTCAACATTTCTTATAAACTGGAAACTAAAAGAGTTTTGATGGCAACGTGAATTTTACTCAATATTCTAGTAATTTATAGTATTATATTGAATAACTTTCATGTTATACCAAAATCCATTAATTTGTTAGTCAGCGTCCAATAATTTAACTTATTGACGAACAGTGACTATGAATAAACGCCTCAATATAAAAAAAGCGTAATACTGTTACTGTTGTTAATACTGTTAGTTATAAAGAAAATTATTATACAAAACTTGTAAATATTGTAATTTCATTTTAATCATATTGTTCTTTTGCCAAAGTTTCAATAAAAAAAAAACAAAAAAAGATGTTTTTGATTAGTAAACGTGACATAATCTGCAAAAATCGTTCTGAAATTAATAATAGACCCACGTTTTTAGTTTTAACAAATGCATTAAAGATATGTTTCTAAACGTTAAAAAGAAATGGTCATCATGAAAACAACGGGTATAGTCATGGCATTAAAAATCTACATTAAGTAGAAATAATATTTTTTGATATTTTATATTATTATTATTTTTTTATTTTTAAACAATTTACGCTAAGTTCTAATGTACAGAGAAGTGCACAACATCAAGTGGTGTCAGTCTATAATAGGTTTTGAATGGATGGATTACTTTTAATATTGAAATTAAAACTTACGAAGCTGCTTTGGTATTATAAAGGCTCTTTATGGCACTTAAATCGTGTTTAAATGCTTGCTTTGTGCCATTTTAACTATTCAGTCTAGATATAGGTTCTATAAGTATAATCCGTGTGATGACGTAGTAAGAATAGAATTCACCACCCACTATCTTACCCGTAGGTGATCGTAAGAGACAATCAAAAGATATAAAACTCATATAACATCTATGCAAGAGAAGGAAACTCGAAACAAAACCCTACTATACCAACACGTCTGACCAGCCTGGTATAGTAGGTCAATTTCCCTCCCATTATGGATGAGGCTCGCGCCCAACAGTGGGACATATATGAGCTGAAATGTAATATTATCCTTGTGAATATCGTAATATACTATATAAAAATGTAAGCAAATAAAATCATTATTAGAATAGGTAAACTCGAATTAAAATCCTAACCCTCAACTCAACTCCCCTTAATCTGGTATAATAAATTCATCAACACCCCTTAACCTGGTGAAATTCTCTCCCATCGTAGAGAAAACACGTGCCCACATAGCCAATCTATCAGACTAAAAAAAGGTGTATAATACGTAATTAAGTCTTAAAAGTATACCGTTAATTATTGTTTCATTTAAGTTATAATTATAGATTAATACAATTGAATGATCTGATCTGTTCTTGGTAGATCGGGTCATGGTCATGGAATATCAGGATGCTGTAACTTATTTCTGCAGTTAACCATATTTAAATTGATTATATTAGATAACGGAGAGTCGAGTCAATATGAAAGTATTCAACACAATAGTGTATTCGACTAAAGACTATAGATAGATATGTATCTATAAACAAGAATAAAAATTGAGAGAAATAACATTCTAGAAAAGGCAAAATGTACTGTTAGTTTTTAATTGCCTGTATCTAACGACATGAACTGCGTACTTACCATTTCGTGGGACCAACATATGAAAAGATTTTTATTTCAAGCTAAATTAAAATCAGCGACCAATTATGGAATATAAATACACCATTTCCTATTTCAGGGTCGAGGAAGAGACTAAAAACATACGTATTAAAGAAATAAAAAAAAAATTAAGAATCTAAAAATAAATCCTAGAGCCCTTATAATACCTTAATTTTGATATAAATTACACAAAAAAAAATTGTTGTATCAGCATAATAAAGCTTCAATATATAAAAGCTTGTATCATTTATATGGCAGTGATACGGAAAGAAAGCGAACTTAAACTAAAGTATTACGGTCCGATAATGTTCAACAAATCATACATACAGTACCCGGCTATAAATACTGCATATCGGCTTCTGAAAAAGCCAATCGGTTAATTCCGGCATTGTAGCCGTCTCTGTCGCACACTGTGTGTCACATATTGTACATGTACAAAAGAATGCATAGTTTCAGTTTAAAAATATGTATACAGAGCTGTTAAAACTCCAATAATTTAGAGACAACTTTTAAAATGTGTGTATTTTATTTAATAACCAAAAACTACAATTGTTTTAACAGCTTCTAATAGATATGGACTGTCAGCGCATCGTGTGACGTCACACAGATAGAGTGCGACAGAGACAACGCTTTACGAAGTCGAAATTTGCCGATTGTGCCTTTCAAAAACTCGATGTGCAATATTTATCGCCAGATACTTTAATATTACAGATGATATACATACGTATGATAACGAATTAAGAATATGTCATCACAGATTTCTTTACCATAGATTATACTTCAACTATTGGATTTAAGTAAATAATTGAAAAAAAAATAGCTCGATATTAAACTATTGAGTAAACCCAATCTGGACTTGATAGTACGTCAAACTGAATAGTCAATTTCCATTCACATCATAGAAGAAAATAATTAATAATGCCGAACAGTGCCTCGTTGTCATTCAACTGTGAAACTGAATAACCCGAATCTTTATCAAATGAGAGAACCAAAATTGCCACAAACACATAGTTAAAACCATTAACTAAATAAAATTAACTTAGTCATGTGACTGAATATCTTTAAACTTCATGAAATTAATAATTAAGAATGTATAAGAAGTCATTCTATATTAAAATAGATTTGCTGAACAATATCAGAGCGTATCATCACAGATATCGATAGCTATACAGGGTGGAAGTGGACCGCTCCCGAAAACAAAGACAGGTGACCCTACTGGTCCTACTTGTAATGATAGGCTAAAAAAAAATTGATTCGGAAGAAAAAAAATTTTTTTTTTTTCACAGCAAATTTTAAGTTTTTTTTACATTCCATCGTATTAGGACAGTGCCATGTAACGATAATTAACATAAAAAATACGTAACTTTACTCAGATGAGAAAAGACGCAATCTATTCAAAACTCACGATCATATGTTGAAGAATTCAACGACCTCGCGTGGTGAAAAAAATTTTTTTTCCATTCGAATCGAATTTTTTTCTAGCCTATCATTACAAGTAGGATTAGTAGGATTACCTGTCTTTGTTTTCCGGAGCGGTTCCCTTTCACCCTGTATATAAGAACTATGTTAACGCGACAGAATGCCATGATTGTAACCAAAACAACGAAGGTCAAGGTCACACGAAGTACTAACCACTATACGTACATACACGCTAACGTATGTTTTTATATACAAAATTACTAACATTCACCGCAGTGAAATATATGTTTTGCGACAGATTTTGAGCCATAATATTTAAATAGGATCACAGTGAAAAAGTGATTTAAATATAAGTCACTATACTATATTATTAATGTCCATGTTATGGCAAGTTATTTTTTTTCTCTAAATAAATCTTAAATGTCACTAGGACAGCTAAGTCTACGCCCATAGAAAAATTTATTTCACTAATCATCTGTACAATTCATGTCTATTTTTTTCTACATCACACAATCACAAAGTCCAACTGCACTGTTTAAAAACTCGGTTGGGAGACAGTTCTTGGGTTGCCACTTTGCGGTTGGTACACATCGTACGAGTTGTGAGGCTCCAAGTGGCATACGACATTATTTTCTCCGTTGAGAACGGCTGCCAAAGCCCTCATATTATTCTCCTGAGGTTGATGATAAGGATGCATCAGTCTTCCACTTTCGTAATGTCTTTGATCGTAACGCTCCAAAGTATCCCATTTCCCATATTTACCATAATGCTCTTGGTCGTGATGATGCCTATCTCCAGGGCTATATGAAATTAAGGGACGATGGTCCCCAAAAAATTTGGAGCTTGATGAACCATGATGCCCTGGATTTTGTCTACAGTTATCAGGACCAGAATTATCATCTGACATATCAGACATTAGCGTCTCATTTCTCTCGATCTCTTCGTAAACTGGATCATCTTGTATCACGCGGAACTCCTGCTCCGATCCTCGTCGATACATCCTGCCCTGTTGCGAGGCAATTTCGGAATACGTATGATTCATATTCTGACTTCCATGATGGTGGTGATGTTTTCGACGATCATCTTTGTAATGTTTCCGGAAAATCATCTCTTGGCTCCCTGGAGAGTGTTGGGACATATAGACGTGTGGATTCCTAAAGTCATGATTATAACTTCGGGTTGTTTGATATCCTTGTGGATGGTGTAGAGGGCTTTCTTCATCTTTGACGACGTGGCGTGGAGAACCCGGTGCGAGTGGGGCATCACACTCGTATGGACTGTGTAGATGGTTTTGCTGAGCCAATTGTCGCGAGAGAGTATCGTGATGTTGGAGAGTTGCAGAGTTGCTCGGGTGGTGTTTAGAAGAAGTGTTCTGGAAAACAATATTTTTGAATGAGGATGATGTTAATAGGAATTTTGGTAGTTAAAGACAGCTTAATTCGTTTCAAAAATATTATAATGAAGTTCAGACATCGAAATTAGCAAACACAGTAAACAATGAATTTATACATTAACACATATTTATGAATGTGGATGTATTATTATGATATTTTTAGCAAGCTATTTCTAATGACAGAAATTTAGTTAGATAACGAATACTAGAGTTAGAAATTAAATACATATATAGATAGTCCAAAATGAAGTATTGTTGATTATAAAAATAAATCAGTCTTTATTCTTTGATTTGCTATTGCACTTCGTTCGATGAGCGAGAGAGCCGTAAGCCCAGCAGGGTGGATTCGAGCTTATTGGTAGGCAGCGGCCTGGCTATACCTTTGGTATTGCAGAGGTCCAAGGGCATTCTACTTTCATGTCTTCCCTGTCAAATCCAACTTTCACTACCATACATGAGAGTAGGTACTAATACTCCTTTATGTACATCTAAACGTGCCTTTTTGGACACGTTTTTGCTTTTCATAAAGGTGTATAGTGCCCCATTCACTCTATTACCAGCATTTACTCTTCTTTCAACATTATCATAATTTTTACCATATGTAGTAAACAAAACACTCAAATATAAAAATTCTTTCACCTGTTCCAGTTTCTCACCATTTATAAAAATGTTACATTCCGTCATACATTTATCCTTTTCAAAAACCATAATTTTCGTCTTACTTACATTTACTTTCATACCTTTTCTTTCAAAAGCTTCATGCATAGTAGTTACCATCGCCTGCAAATCTTCTGCCGATGATGCAAGTAATACCTGATCATCGGCATAAAGAAGACATTTGATAAGTAACTCATTCCTTCGTAAACCACAATCATTATTTTTCAGTTCTTTCAAACAGCTATCCATGAATAGATTAAACAGCCACGGGGACGCTACACATCCCTGTCTAACACCTTTATCGATATTAAACCACTCCGTGTAGGCTCCGTTTATTCTTACGCACGCCCTAGAATCCTTATAGATGGATTTCAGCGCGTGAATAAGATGGCTGTCCACCCCATACATAGACAGTACCGACCATAGTTCATTCGGAGGAATGAACTGTGAGGAGTCACTTTGTCATAAGCTTTCTCCAAATCAATGAATGCACAAAAGATTTTCTGAACTTTAGCCAAAAATTTCTGCGTCATGCATCGTAAGGAGAAGACTTGATCCGTACAACCCATACCTTTTCGGAAACCTGCTTGTGCATCCCATATTTTCTTGTCGGTTACTTTCTCTACTCACTACTCTTTCAATCAATACTTTCGCATACAGTTTGCCGACTATGCTAAGGAGGCTTATGTCCCTGTAGTTCCTACAATCTTGCTGCGAACCTTTCCCTTTGTACAAAGGTACAATTACAGCCTTACACCAGTCGTCAGGTACATGGCTATATGTACGATAAAAGGTACATATTGCGTCGACCCCAAGTCATGGAATAAGAACAGTAAAATATATATATATATATATATGCAACTTCTTAAACCCTAAAGTATTGCAACCATATTATTGAAACACTAAATTATTAAAGTAATTTATATAGTAAAAAATCTGTATTAAAATCTAGACATGACAAGTCACATGGATAAAATTAGATAGAGTAGATTCGAAAAAGATTTTTATTGCTCATGTTGGCAGGCAAGAATTCCTACTTAGAATTAAATATAAATATCGTACAAGAACTCGAATATTACTAAGTCACACACATCCGCTTATTGAATTGACTGCACAGATGGCGTAGTGGTTAAGATACCGACTTTCCGTGCCAGTGTTCGATTCCCACGTAGGACAATACTTTGTGCAATCCACAAGCACACTGAGTTTAGGTGTAATTTGACTGCGTTAATTGCATGTTTGTAAAGTTTCCCGCAATACGAGGATTATTTCCTAAGTACAAGGCGGTATCTTTTAAATAAAAAAACTATTTCGATCATTGATTTTTTTTTGAAACCAAAACATTATAACGGCTATACTTTTATTATTGTATTTTATACTCGACTTCCGTGCAATGGATTACTAATAATAGATTAACAATGAAATTAATTAATACAGATTTATTAATAGAATATTTTGTCCGTAGATGATAAGTGCTAAAGTTTTTTTTACTAATCTAAGTGCTTTTATGAAAGTGTTACAGAAGGGGATGGGTAGGGCTTTGGATGACGTCATGCAATGTTTGCTAGGATTAGTAACATCATGCAATCAAAAATGATCTCTACGATTTAGTAAGATCTCCGTGTGAGTAAACCCATCACCAGTGATAAATATATATATAAATCTATATATAATCTGTTTGCTATAATCTGAAAACATATGAAATATAAACATGTACCTAAACAAAAATTTTCATAGCAATAGATAAGATAATTACAGATAATTGAATTATTAAATTTTTCTATTCCTCAGACTCCTATGTTCGTAAAGTATAATAAAATGAAAATATGGAATTTGAATAATAATAGCCTAAGATATATTACCTATTATATTAAAGAATACCGCGTAGCCTAGAACATCTATTACTAATTGACTTACCAAAGCAACTGATACCTGTATCTAGCGAAACAGATCTTACTAAAACGCAGAAAAATATTACTGAAACAAACGCCGAAATGTTGCAACTAAAGCATTTTATACAGCCCACCCCTCACCTTCCAAACATTGGCATTCGCCATAACAGCCCAGTCGTTCGCGCCAATTGACGCGGCCATCTTGTTTGAGAAACAAGATGGCGACCGCGAACGGAGATTCTGGTAGTCATTCGGCACTTCGATATTATTCCGGTAACTATGCATTGATGCAATGCTCTGGGTGTGTGAAGTTGAATGAGGTATGTTTTGAGGAGTAGGCACTCGGATAGACCTCGCATCCTCGCTTGGTACGTAAATCGGTGCGGTCGGTCGAATATTCCATCTCGCTCCCTCAGGTTGTAAACTGTAGCTCTATATATTAAAGATAAAATAAATTACACATATATAAAATATAATAATACATATACTAAGTATAGATGATAGAATGACTAACTCCATGATACGCATTTAGAGATAGGATGTTCGTATTTCCAAACTAAATGGTATTACTACCAATTATAATTTCGATACCATTCATAGATGCTGTCAGTAAAACCACCACACCACTAAAGGAAAAGTGTTAATTCTAATTGAAACGAAAGTTAGAGAAGCGTTAAAGAATGCTTTAAGAACAGAATAAAAAAAAATGACTTACCGTTGACAAAAAAAAAACAGATAAAAATATGTTAGTGTTGTCACACACAAAAAAAAATAAATGTTAATTAAAACAACATAAAATAAAATTGAGCTGTCTTTAACCAATTAGTGACAAAAGCCGTGGTGTCTGGTGGTGTTGCTTTATTTTTTTTGAATTATATTTTTTTATTTATTTCGGAAATATCCTATCTCTATAATGCGTACCTTGTTGGCCGTTCTGTCGGTATCCGTGGGGGTATCTCCCGCTGCCAGGATTAATTGGGCTTCTTAATTGAGTCATTGGCGCTGGTGGTTCCCTTTCTGGTATATTGTGACCAAAGTTAGCCGCTGTGGCATTCAAACTTGGACCAAAGTTGGTCGATGGACCGAAATTTTGGTTTTCTTGAGAGCTACGCCTATTTCTGTTTGAATGGTAGCTATGTGCGGCGGCGGCGGCGGCTAAAGACGCTACTGCGGCGTTATTAACTACATTGTTGTTATTATGGTTGTTGTTGTTCACAACAACGTTTAAAGTCTTGATGATTAAATTGTTGGTTGTTGATGCTGACGCGGTAGACAAGCCTGATGTGCTCGCTGTACTCTGTTATAAGTTTTATTAAAATCAATATATTTATATATGCCATAATACTTATGGTAAAAATATATTTATGAGAATAATGATTCTTGAGTTTTACTCGAATATTATACATCAAAAACTATGTTAACGGATTTCATAGCGTTTGTATTTGATTTTCAGTTTACTAACGTTTCCAACACGTTATAGCGTTCAACGCCCTCTCGTGACCATGAATGCTAAAAGTATTGCAAAACGTCGGTAAAGTAAAAAAAACTAATACGCGATAAAACCCGTAAACATAGTATATTTAGATTTCTTTTATTTTTATTAATCGAAACAATAGCGCAGAAGTAGAATACATATATTTTTAATTTTAATAATTATGAAAATATTTATCATTTTATTGAATAACCCTTTCATTTAAGATACAAATAAAAAATATGAATAAAATTAAACAAAATACAAGTAGGGCTTCGATATTTATTTGTGTCAACAGGACTGTGGTATATGGTAAACAAATATAAACCCTATTAGCATAATTTTAAACATTATTTTTAAAAACTATATGATGAATATAGTATAGTTGACTGCGCAGTTTACGGAGTGGTCTGAATAAATACAGTCATCTTTGGTAATGAGTATTATGGGTTCAAATCACGCATGACAATGATTTACAAGCCAGAAATAATTAATTGTTACGAATCTGGTTGTAAATCATGTCCAGTAATTTATCTGTGAAGTCCCCTGCGATTTAAAGATTTATTCCTTAATAATCCGGAAAAATCGTCTTAAGAAAACATTACAATTAAGTCTTTATTATCGTAATACCAACCCTATTATTATACCTTTCATATTAAACACATTCAATCACCAATATACATGTATTATATAATATATTTTAATCACCATCACCAAATTTCATGCATTATTTTTATCTTAACTAAATTTGAATCTATATTTTTTGTATATTTGTTCCCATGTGGCGATGAAGACGCTGAGAGATGACCAGGCGAATGGGCAGTAAGCCCTTTTTTGGGAAACGTAAATAACAATTTATTTCACGATCGCCAACTCACTTTCTAAGTGTGACGATTATAGAAATAACCTCATCAAAGAATGACAGTGGTATTCTATGTGACCTCCAGCAGTGAACTGCTCACTACAACGAGGATACCCGTGAGGGTAGACCGCCGGGTGGGCCACTGAAGTAAAAGACCGCGTACCAGTGACCCACCCGCACGGCGTCGAGAGGTATATTGTAGGGCGGGTCTACGGGGTCTTACGCCGCTTTTCCTGTCGCCCCGGACGGGTTAGCGGGGTTTGACGTACCGTAGCCCGCCGCCAAAAAAAAGCAGTGAACTGCTAAATATGCCGAATGATTGGTTACTGAAATATTAGCCAAATACCCCTTTAATAAAATTTTAATAGAAATATTGTTATAAACTTTGAAACCATCCAATCGTTGTGCCACACAAAATGAAAGCATCATTAGAAAAGCAATAATGTAAAAATGGTTATAAACCACTAAAGACTTGGTTGACGATCGTGCTAAAGTGTTACACATTTTTCAGAATAAAGGTGCTACCTATTCTCCTAGTGGGAACCCTAATCGATTCTTACGACTCCAGAGGTAAGTAAGGGGTGGGGACAATTATATTCTTAACCCGTCGCCACACGGAAATTTCATTCTATTCTTTTTCTATTTTCTATCTGAAATTGTAATAAAAATTGCAGAAATAAACCAATATACTCTCAAAAATTCTATATTATTTTACGTACCGTTACATCTCTGGGGTCTACCACATCGTCAACATCAGCAGTGCTTTGGTGATACCGCCGGCTCTTGACAGACCCTTGCCTGGTATCCATATGGTTGGATGATGAAGCCGTGGGTCCATTGTTATGTTGAAGAGTTTCTGATGGTTGTCCCGTGAAATGCAAGCAGCAGGATAGCCACGGGTGCCTCCTACCGATTCGGGCACATTCGTTTCGGAACTAGAAATCAAATTGTAAATATTTAAAACTTTAAAATTATTCAAGTAATTCATCTTCTAAGAAACATCATGTTTTTTTTTAATATATGTATAAATATATAATAAGACAAGACGAAAATATTAGATTTTTTTTTAGAAAAATCACCCTGCATTATGGAAATAATCCTTTTATTGCGGGGGACTTTTCAAACATATAATTAAAGCAAACAAATTACACCCAGACTCAGAATAACACTTTGTGAATCGCACAATGTATTGTACTGCGTAGGAATCGAACCCACGACACTGGTACAGAATATCGGTATCCTTACCACTACGTCATCTGTGCAGTCATTTAAAATCAAAAGACGAAAATATTAGAAAAAAGTATAGTAATTATTGTTCACATGCAGAATAAGTTTTTAAAAATATGTTTTTGTTATAATATATGAAACAAACCTTATCGTTCTGTAGACACGTGAAAATAAATATAACAAGACCTTGCAGGGAATTTAGAATGGTGAAGGCATATGCCATTGCAATGGTCTGCTCGCTCAGATACAGCAGACCGAAAGTCCACGTCAGTCCCAACAAGAAAGCCAGAACTAGAGAACTTTTTAGCCACACTCTGAAAATATAAGAAAAGAAATTTATTATTTACCGTTATTATTTACCGATCTGGTGATGGAGTAAGAATACATTTTTCCACCCCCTATCTTACCCGTAGGTGATCGCAAGAGACGACTAAGGGATATAAAACGCATATAACATCTATGGGAGAGAAGGAAAACTCCAAACAAAACCCTATACCAACACGTTTCACTAACGTGCTATAGTAGGTCAATTTCCCTCGCATTATGGAGGAGGCTCGAGCCCAACAGTGGGACATATATGAGCTGAGATGATGATGATGGAGTAAGAAACTAATTCATAACCTCTATTTTTTTTTGGACGTAATAAAAACGACCAAAGGTCGTCGTCACAGCCCATATATGACCCATTGTTGAGCTCGGGTCTCCTCCCAAATGGGAGGGAAATTAACCTAATATACCGCGCTGGTCAGACGTGTTGGTATAGGGTTTTGTTTCGAGTTTTCCTTCTCTTGCATAGATTTTATATGCATTTTATATCCCTTAGTCGTCTCTTACGATCACCCACAGGTAAGAAAGGGGGTGGTGAATTGTATTCTTACTCCGTCACCACACGGATAATAAAAGCGACCGAGAGGGAAAACAAGTTAATAATATCTACGCTAATGAAGGACCATCCCACTTATCTAACCAGGGTGACTTGGTAGTCATTTTCCTTCTCAGCATGGAGGAAGATTGAGCCTCGCATTATTTCATTATGGTGATAATTATAATGAAAGAATGTGTGATAAATTTTGACTCCATTACATGAAACGCCATCTGGTCGTGTATGGTAAAAACTAAATATACTTACTTCATTTTATAGAGTTTCGCGTCGTCCTTGGCTTTCAAAGAGACGGTGGAATGCGTACACATCATGTAGATGACCATCACTAGGCATATCCAGTTTGCCTGAAAAAAAGAATAGTATATTATTGTATAAGGGCAGTATACTATTTTAAAATATAGTGTATATCAGTTTTGAGCCCTCAAAACTATGTGGACTGACGATCTTTTTTTTTGACGCTGCGGACACGTTTTAAGCATTATACCCCACCTGTGAGGACGGGGGAATTTGTGTGAGACTCAGCACGACCGAAATACTCACTAAAACCAAAGCGGCCCCATCCGTGCTTTTACAGGGTGCCGGGGAGATCTTCTGATGACATTCAATCCAACATGTGGACTGGCGACCTGGTGAAAGTTGATGGGAGTCGATGTAGGCGGTACATGACCGTACTTTGTGGCGAAGTCTTAGGGAGGTTTACGTCTAGCAATGGTAGGCAAAGGCCGAATGATGATGGTCTGTAGAAATAAAACTAAATAATATAATACAAATCGTGCATAGTTACATAGTGCCCATTTTCTTTTTCTCATAACCCGTGCCCCGTCTATTTCTGTAAACTTCCATATATATGACACTAATAACTTGGATCACGTGTTAAAATATAAAAAATTAAAACATCGTTGGCTATATAATGAACGTTGTTTGCAAATTATTATTCTATGTGGATATAAACTTTACAAGCTGCATAATGACATCGCCACGTTCAAAATTGATGCAAATCAGTTTTCTAGAAAAGTGCTGCTGGTTATTCTCTTAGCTGATTTTTTAGAAATCCCACGATAAAATAAGAGATGGAGACGTTATTTTTAATTCGTCACGGTGCCACTACTTCTTTTTTTGGACTAGTTACGCTGCGGTCGCCCAACCACCAGGATGGTGGAACAGCGTGCAAATCCATACCCTGCCGTACCACCATCTCAGCTCATATACCTTCTGGACTCAAGCCTCCTTCATAATAAGTGGAAAATTTATCTACTATATCACGCTAGTCCGACGGGTCGATATAGTTTTATTTTGAGTTTTGCTTCTCTTCCATAGCTGTTATGTGTTTATTATATCTTTTATAAGTCTTGTACCACACCCGCGAGGAAGTAAATAGTCGCCACATGGAGAATCTGTTATATATAATATTACATAGCTGCTTACCTTTTTTCAAAGAATTGAATATATTAACTGTACCGGGATTGTATATATTGGAAACTACAATCTTCGTTAAAGCTAATCCAAAAGAATTCAACAGAGTGTCAGATGTTAGAAAAGGTCCAATACGCTCGCAATATGCTGACCACCTATGAAATCTTAGTTGTGAAACTACTCTAATGCAAAAAAGTGTATTTGGTCTAGCACCCAAAATTTTCAACAAAATACCCTTTGAAATAAAGCAAATGCCTCTAAGCCAATTGAAAAAGTGCCTCCATAAGATTTTAGTAACAAAAAGTTATTATTCACTGAATATGTACTTTAATGATAATTTAAGTTCCTAACATTTTTTTAATATTTATAAAACCGATTACGAAATGAAAAATGATGTCACAAGCGGGATTCGAACCCGCGCCTATTGGGATTCCGGCCCAATCAATTTTTTTAATACTTAATATGACATATTAATAACGTGATTTCTTTTTCATTTTTATTTATATGACATTTTTGATAATATAGATCGGATTTTTTTTTCTCTTTATATTATATAACCTGACATTTTTTCTATTTATAATGACATCTTTAATAATATAGATCCAATATTTTTTATACTTTTTATATTGCAATTTTAATTTTAATGGTGTATGTTTTGTTTTGATTAATAAATTCGATTTATCTTGTGTAATATAAAGATGAAATTTTATCAAATTTGTATGCCCTAGACTCCCTAGAGGCAAAACATAGTGAACTAATTATTGTTATAAGATCATTTATGTATGTACCTATGTTATACAAATAAATTATTCTATTCTATTCTATTCTACAAGACCTCTTTATCGCCATTAAGGCGAGTCACCAGTTTTAATAATAATAATAATAATGTTTATTACCAATAAAGTCATTACATAAAAATTACATAAACAAAGATTCCCAAACTAGGCAACAGAGCCTGTATCTTGGGATTCAGAGCACAAGTTGATGGTATGTAAGACATTTGATCCTAACTCGTAATAACAATAGGTAAGATATTTTAAATTTTAGAAAAAGACAATACAAAACATATAACTAAATAGAATTTGAGTTGAGTCCTTATTTCCTATAGCACGGCATCACTGCTAAGATTAAACTTAAGTTCCAATCGAATGCTAATTAACAAGAATACATACCACTAGTACTAAAATTACAGGTCCAACGAAGCTCATCATGAACCATCGGTCGGTGGTCAACCAGCAGTGTTTCTCAGTACCGTAACCACCAGGATATATTGCGGCTGAGACCAGTACTACCAGCGCTGGTGCCAAGTAGGCGAATGTGCAGTACCATCTGGCTCTTGGATGCTCCGGTTCGAATACTTCCACCAACATAGCGTATAGATGGAAACCTGAAGGTAAGTTATTCATATTATTAATTTATTTTAGGCAACACTAATGGACAGAGATGCCGTAGGCGGTTCGGCGAGTGCACTTGGTGCTATGAGTTTTCCAGAAGAGTGGTATCATCTATTCTCCAGGTTTTTGATTAGCTTAGCCAGTTTTTACGACTTTAATGAAAAATATATTCGAAGTTTATAATTGTCACTGGTGACATAGTAGTGTTGAACTTCCTGTGCAGTGTTATGGATTCATTTCCAACGCAGGAAAATTCTTTGCGTGATAAATTCGGTTATTCTATGGCAAGGTGTTACTCGTATTCATTATTTATGTCTCTCTCTGACTTACTATAGCACACACGTTACAGTTATGGGGGTTGCGCGATAAAACATAAAAGGATTTTTTTTTATTTAAAGCAATTAAAAATCACACAAATTACTTCTAAATTCAAAACAACGATTTATGGATCGCACAAAATATTGTCCTGCATGGCAATCAAACCCATGACAGTGGCATGGCAGATCGATATCTTAACCATTACACTATTGATGCAGTCAGTCAGTTAATAGGGATCGAACCCACGACATTCGGCACGGAATGTATCTATGTATAAAAGTCGGTCATCGATGCGCTTAAATACCACAGGGTTTATCAATATTTGTGTACATCATCATCACAGCCCATAAATGTCCTGTCCTGTCCTGTTGGGCTCGGGCCTCCTCCGTAACGGGAGGGAAATTAACCTACTATACCGCGCTGGTCAGACGTGTTGGTGTAGGGTTTTGTTTCGAGTTTACCTTCTCTCGCATATATGTTATATACGTCTTATATCCCTTAGTCATCTCGTACGATCACCCACGGGTAAGATATGGGGTGGTGAATAGTATTCTTACTCCGTCACCACACGGATGACATGTATACATGGTAGCTTGGACTGACAGTCCATTAACTGTGGAATGAAATCCTTTCCACACGGTGAAGAGAGGAGCTTTGCATGGTGGATCTATGGGGTCGCGCGCCGCCTCTTCCGTCGCCCCGGACCGATCTGGCGGGGCGAGACCACATTCATAATCCACCGCAAAAAAAGGGTTCCCATTTATGACGAGGGCGCTGTTCCCGTAATGTGCCTCATCTGCCTTGAAATTAAAAAACAAAAAACCGCAGTGCTCTTCATTTTTCTACAGCACTCTGCTTATCATTTTCTGTGTTACACGAATTTTTTTCGAAGCTCTAACTCCCTATGTCAATTTTACTTACCTTCGAGAAACATCCAAGCAAAAGCAGCCAAAAAGAAGTAATGTAACATGCCAGCGATGAGACCACAGAATATTCTATTATAAGTCTTGTCTATGCCCGCTAGAAATATTATTTCAGCCACGAGGAGGCAGAAGCAGAGGTTCTTGTGGATCAATGCGCGGTCTGACTGCTGTAAAAATATAAGGAATTTTTAAATTACCTGTAGAATTTCATTTCTAAAGAGATAAAAGAATACGTTTATAAAAACTTGATTACGAGCGAAAAATTTGTGTCACAAGTGGGACTCGAATCTACAGCTATTGGAAATCCGTTCCAATCGTCTTACCACTTAGACAAGTGTGAACTTTCGTATGACATTCAATTTGCGGCTCGTAGTATTTTATCGTCTATAAAGGCTCGTATTATTTTGTCGTCTATAAAGGCGCCAAAATAATACGAGCCGCAAATTCTACCCGACAATGTTTACACATTATACAGATTTTTCACTCGTAATCAAGTTTTTATAAATAACTTAAGCATATTAAATAATAAATTTCAGTAATATGAAAGAATACGTTTAAATTTCGCCATATAATTGTAGTCTCAGTATTGCCTACCAGGAATAGTTTAAAACAGCAAGCAATCTTATTGTCAATTAATTAAGTCTGGAATCTACTTTGCCAGATTTAACCACGGAAACGGACCGAAACTATTACTTTACGATGGCGATACAAAGATTCAAATGTTTATACCACTCGATCAACCAGACATTCTATTTTTATGATGATGGGAAATTTTAATATAAGTATGAGATTCTAAATCTATCCGACAGTAATTATGATTTCTTTTTTTTTTTTTTCTCTCTTTATTTATTAATAGGGACTTTTATACAAATGTACATGCACAGTCCCATCGTATATCAATAATTACATACTACTTAAAACGTAACATAGCAAACTTAATTAACTTATAGGCTGCTTCAGAACTAGGTGATGACAATATGTGATGAAACATCCCTATATCACTCACATTTACATTTAGTTCCATAATTAAATTTTCTCTAGCAGACTGAAATCTAGAGCACTCCGACAACAAGTGAATGACATGTTTTCTTTAAAAACATAAAGAAATATTACAAAGTAACGCATACGCCATTAATAGATCTTATATTTGAATATTCTCTCTTATTTTAGATAAAATGGCCGGTCCGTTCAGTGTAGATGCACACTCTAAAAAATTAACGTTTGAGCAGTGGCAACGTGTTGTTGCGCTTCGTTTGGTAAAAGAAAATCGGCAGCCCAACTTCTTGGGTGGGTTTGGGGTTTAAATTGGTAGGCGCCGATGTAGCTGTACCACTGGCATTGTAAAAGTCTATGAGTGGCAGTAAACACTTACTCATATCAGGTGTGCTTCTTGCTCGTTTGCCACCATCAGCAATAAAAAAATAAATAGATTTCTTCTTCTTCTGTGCTTATCCTTTTATTAAAACACAATAAATCTGCTAATTAACATAGCAAATGCGAATTTAAGTTTGTTAAGTTTTCAAATCTTAAGTTTTTATTACAACTTTTCACTTATAATCTAAAACTTACTAAGATTTATCCATAAAAACCCGATAACGAAGCGAAAAATGATGTCACAAGCGGGATTCGAACCCGCACCTATTGGGAGTCCGGCCCAATCGTGTTACCACTTACACCACCGTGAACTATTGTAGGGCATTCAAATCTCGCTTCGTATCATATTTACGTCTTTAAGGTGACGTGCGCCATCTACCCGACAATGTTTACACATTGTAGGCTTAATACTTCAAACTTTGCAGTTAGAATTGTATTAAACGATGACACAACCTTGTTACTCAAATTACTGAAATTTAGCATTTAATATGCTTAATTATTTATAAAAACCCGATAACGAAGCGAAAAATGATGTCACAAGCGGGATTCGAACCCGCACCTATTGGGAGTCCGGCCCAATCAACACTTACACCACCGTGAACTATTGTAGGTACTTCCAATAATTAACCTATCTTCATTATTCAAATTTTGAGTTACTGTTAAGCTAGTACTCATTCTTATTACAATGTAAATAACTAAAATCTTAACAATATTCTTTATTTAATCCCCTAAAGCGATGAAAAAAAATCTTACCTTTCCATTCCTGAAGCACATGAAGACTATAATGGCAGCTGCTAAAGCGACAGTGGAGATACCACATCCAATATACGTGAGGGTCTGTAAAGCCAGCTCATGTCCAGCGCTTAATGGTACACCGTGGACATCCATGAGAATTGCGAAATTCGTCAAATGTGAGCAAGCGCAGCCGGTATGAGAATTGTTGGACCATTCCACTCGGCAACCCTCTGGTGACCAGCCACTAAAAAAAATTATTTACAATTCAATATTTTTCATACATACTACTGGCGAAGTAAGAATGCAATTCATCATCTTATCTTAAAAAGGTTGTTACGAAACTTTAAATCGATATAGATCCTAAACGGCCAGTCAAATCGAAAAATGTTGAGAGAAAACTAAAAATGATTTTTAAATACCTATTTAACGATATCCCACTCGATATAGTTTATTGACTTTATTTTTTTTAATTTTCACAATATGGCGTCCAGTAGTCGCCATATTGAATTTTTAATAACGTCATATCTTTAGTGACACTCGCCGGATTAAGAGAAATCGATTGACGTGCGAATCATAAAAATCGGCCCAGGCGTTTGGTATATATAGTGCTTCAAAGGAACATACATACATAGACTGTTAAACACAATACCACTCCTTTGCAGTCGGGTAAAAAAGGACTAATCACAATATCACTAAAATAATACTAGTCAAGATTATTTTTTGATCACGCGATTGAAAAAGTGTTTGTAAATAGTATAATATAATTCTTACTGTAATGTATAATCCCAAAAGACGCAAGCTGGATTTGTGACGTTCTCTATCTGAAGATGTTTCATAGTGACCTGGACCATTTGTGATAGTTCTATGTGTCGTCCGTTACCTAAACTTGCTGATATAACCTGTAAAAAAGAAAATACGTATTCAAATGTGCAACTTTTTAAAAAATATTTAAATCGATTATTATATAAAATGAAATTAGATCAAAAATTAAGAGCATATATTATTATTTATACATAATTTTCCATATTAATAATTCAGTAGATTTTATTTATTCATTTCTAATATGTACATTTTTAAATAGATTAAAGGGGTAAACAAACACGCACACATACATATAAAATAAAAAACAAAAAGAAACTAGAAACTGTGTGTTTGTAGTTTATTTATCTATTTAAAAAAGTAAACCTGTTCTCTCTGCCTACCCTGCAAGGGATATGGCGTGATGATATGTGTGTGTGTAAAAAAGTAAAAATAGTGTAGCACCGGTAGCGGGTGTAGGGACCAAACTACCGGTGGTTAGGGATCCAGAGGGAGGAACCTCCTCACAATGCGTGCCGTGTCGAGGAGAACTGCCTTCTGCATCTGACCTTTGACCCAAGCACCTAACGCGAGCCTCGAGAGATGTTGGGCGAGGCTCTTGGCCATTAAGCCATTGACCGAAACCACTATCGGTGCAATGATCGCCGAGTTCATATCCCACATGTCGACAATCTAGTGAGCCAAGTCCTTTATTATTATTATAGGTGTTATTATTTATTTATTCGACCAACAAGGATTATTATAAACACATAAAACTCATACAAATATATAAATATTATCAAAAAACAAATTAAAATAGAATACAATTAATTTATGATTTTCTCCTTGAAGGAACAACAAATTTATGATTTTCTCCTTGTATGTTTTTATGGAAAAATGTATAATTTTTTTAAAGACAACACTAGGGAATAAATCTTTGGATCGCGGGGAGCTAAAGAACACCCAGACTCAGAATAAGCATAACATCTGACCATAACACTTAGCATTAGAGGTCGCTATTACAAACAATGCCATCTGTGGAATCAATTAGTAAACATGAAATAACCATCATTATTCCTTTATTTGTGTAAATAAATGAATTTGAATTTGTATTCTTTACATACCTTAGAATTTAAAACTTTGGTATAATTCTTCTTTTCTTTTTCAGAGTTTATACTGGTAGATGATGAGGTGCCCGCTTCACCAGGGAACGGGACGAACCTGGGACTTTTGCCAAACGTCGGCGGTAGAATCTCTTCTAGACGGTCGAATGCGAAGAATACTATGCGAACTAATTCGTTTTGACGATTTTCTATAACAAGAGCATAGTTATGGTAAAGCCATTCATTTTCTTTTATTTTTTTATACGATAATACGATAATCGCCACGCTTGATAGGTGGTTTTGGAGCGTAATCAATAATATGAGTTTCCTAGAAGAAGACAGTTGATATTAGCTACCCACTCACCTTTCGCTCTCTTAAATTAGGGTTTTACATCACGCTAGTCAAGCAATTTGAAATAGGGACTTGACTTTTCTTGACTTGCCTTTTACTATAGCTTTCCTTCTCAAGCAATGATGTTATTTAAAACATTCATTCATCTCTTAATACGTAAATAAAAGGTTTATTTTAAACTGGAAACCGATTATTTCAGGATGGCACATATAATTGTTGTAGTAGATATTTTAAAAACTTGGCAGCTATAAAATGATAATAAGATAATAGTATTGTGTTAATCACGAACCTAATAAAGCAGCTTTAGGTATTGTGATACTATCTTCCGATCCTTTCCACTGTTCTTGAGCGATGAGCGATGGAAAAGTCTCATCTTCGACGTTCTTCACTTCCAATACTCTTACAGATAAACCTGGAAAGGATATGGTAATGTATATAATTTGTAAATTACATTGGACAATGTGCAAAAAAACTAATGTAATATTAAAGTGGTACATCCACCTTAATACAAGGTCACATTGACCTAGTACCGCATTCAAACTATTTAGTACTAGGCAAAATGGAGACAAATTGCGAAAGTTCTCCATTTTTAACCGACTTCAAAAAAAGAGGAGGTTCTCAATTCGACTGTATTTTTTTTTTATATTTGTTACCACAGAACTCTATTGGGTGAAGCAATTTTGTTTATTCCTTTTTTTATTTGAAAGCTGATACTTCTTATGTGGTCTCATTTTTGTTTAGTCCACTAGTTACTATTTGAAGTCGGTTTTCTTTTTAACTTTGTTTATTTGGATGGTTTAAAGTATTAACAGGGAGGCCACGCATTCTCACAGTTTGCTAATACGTGTACGCATGGACATGTGGGCGAGTTATCGGTACTCGATTCTTGTCAAGGTGGATGCAGCTACTCCGTCTAAATTGAACTATAATGGTGATATAACAATTATAGAAGAATATACTTACAAATATTCTTAACAATCTGCAATATGGTCTTCTCCTTCGTGACAGCATCAGCTAATAGAAAAGCATTCTCCTCGAGTTGCGTGAGAAGTGCGCTGGCAGCACGGGACTGTGCATCAACGTTGAGATCTTCCCAAGAAGCGCGTTGAGATTCTTCTAGGAGGTTTGACCCTATACGAAAACGTAGTTTAAGTACATATTTTTAGACATTTATTTTGAACTAGAGAAAAGGAAGGGAGACTGGCCTAATGGCCCATCCCACGGTGAATCAATCTTTCATATATGGTACCTCAAAAAGAAAAGAATACGGCATGAAATTAAGGTAGAATAGGATATAAGGAAATCTTCTTAGTCCTATGATGAGTAGCCTCCAGAACTTCAATTTGCAATTTTTCTTAGAACTGAGGACATTGATTCGATACGTTTTGCCTCTGAACGAGCCATCATCAGGATTGTTCAGCTTTAAACGGCGTATGGGAAGCCGAATCGTGGAATTCAATCAATTAAAAAATATTTATCTCTAAAGGCGTCTATATCCTTAGGCGCGTATATAAGCTTCAGCAAATAGTGTTTTAAAAGTCTCAGAATTCTCCTTAGAGATAACACCAACTGTGATCACCAACCCAGCTGCCAAACGTGGCTATCTTTCTTATTCATTTTTATTTTTAGTTTATAGTAAAAGAAGAAAAGGGAAGTAAGAGGTCGACATATATCATACACATACCTGACGTAGTCTGGTTTGTAATTACATTCCTAAGAAGGATTGACAAGCAGATGCTTGCCTAACGTCTGGTCAAAAAACCATTTCGAAAACTATTTGCAATTTATGTGAAGATCTACGCATCTATGTATCTAATCGTCGATCCCAAATAGTTAGTGTAAGAGCAAGATGGTGGATATTATATCCTTTCGTAGAGAGAACTATGATCTATGACCAACCTTCATGGTTATATATGATATGATAGGAAAACTGATGATAAAACTAATAAAACAAACATACCAGTTTTAATTACTCCAAGGAGCATATCGGTAACCAAGGCTTCCCTCTGTCTTAGATCTCTGAACGTCTGTATATTCTGTGACATTCGTTGTGCCAATTTCTTCATGATACTTGTTGTCGTCATCATGTCACCACCATATAATGTCTTTGATAATGTCACCTGTGACAGAAATACATTCGATAAATATCTGGATACTTATTTCGGTACTTATAATAGGTCACATATATCAAACCCTGCTCATCACTATTAAGGTTACTTAATGGTTCTTGCATATTTATAGTACCATTGTTTTCTGCTCCGTGTGGTGACGAGTAAGAATACAATTCACCATTCCTTATCTTACTCGTGGGTGATCGTAAGAGACGAATAAGGGACATAAAATGCATATAACATCTATGTAAGAGAAGGAAAATTCGAAACAAAACCTTATTCCAACACGCTTAACCAGCGTAGTTAATTTCTCTCCCATTGACGAGAAGAAGACTCGAGCCCAGCAGTGGGACATATATGAGCTGAGATGAAGAATGGAATGATAGTATTGATGTTATATTTCATTTATATTGCCTTACTCAAAATTTAGGGACCTCTAGTGAAAATTTTATTTATACTACGTGAAACATTTTCTACAATTTTGCACCATTAAGATGTTGGTTAATTTAGGGCGCTGTTTACTAAAAATGCTCTTCTGAATCTGATTATCACTCTTCATGAAATTGATTACTGATTACTTTAAATAAAAAAAGTGCGAGAGAATGTTAGTTATAAATACCTGTGCCAAGTCGTTGCTGATGCTAAGCAGAGACTCTCCTTCCCTGACCCTTGCCTCCAAACTGTTCAGCCATACAGAGCGACACTCACTGAGGTCTGGAGTAGCACCGTGCCATTCTGGTACTGTATCAGCTATAATGAAAAATAGTTTTAAAATCATCCAAAAGCCTTTTTTTGCGAGTGACTTAGTTGTTAGCCTTATTTGCGGCTTATAGTTATCATAGCCATCGGGCTATGATAACTTTACCCGAAATGTAGGTGAGCGCTGAGGGGTCTCAACACATCTAAAAGTATTTCAACGTTTTTAATTTAACGGTGGACTTGAAAATATATACGAAAAGATAGATAGAAAGATGCTATCCCCCGTTCTTTTCGTTATAACTTGTGTTGTGAATGTAATGACAACATAAGTAGAGCAAAGACCAGCTAGAGATTACTAAGCAAAAATAATACCCATTTCTGCCTGGGATATTTATAGTACCAAACAAAAAACATTAAGAACCTTAAAAAGATTCCAAACGTTTATTCGTTATACCCTGTAGGTTTTCTTTGACCGCCTTGCAAGACTATTGAATATTGGCAAACCAAAATCCTTACCAGACGGTAAGTTTTCGAAAGAAATGGAAAATATTATACTTACTATAAATATATTCGCTAGTTAATTGATTCAAAGTATTCTGGGCATCAGAGATGACACTAGAGCCTCGATAGTCGATTATGTGTTCGAGGGGATCTCCTTCACGACCTGTTAATATAATAATATCATTATATACCATTTATGATGGTAGCAAATGAGCAAATAATACACCTGGTGGTAAATGATACTGTCGCTCATGGACTATGATATAAGACCTTTGCAGTACCAGGGACACAGCTAAGCCGCTGTCCACCATGAAGAAAGTGCTCTTCTTAAAACTAGTTTAAAGAAGGCCACTTCATAGCGCTCGGGCAACTATAGAGGGAGACGAAGCTGTACTATTACTTAAGCCAATAAAATGGAGATTTGGGCAATCATCCTTTGTCAATTCAATAAGAAAATACAAGAAATGATAATTGCAAAGCCAAATGAGTGCCTCACAAGGACAAAAATAGCAAAGAAAATTTTAATCCAGGAAAAATCAACTTCGGACTCCATTTTCAGATTTCGAGTTTTGAGCTTATGGGGTATCTACCCTTTAAGCTATCTGTTCTGCCTGTTATAAACATTTGAATGTATAGAAAATCAATGCCTTCACATCCATAAATACTTTAAAACATCTAGCTATTATCCTTAAAGAATAAAATTTACCTTTAAGTAACACTTCTGAGCCCAATTTTCTAATTAGTTGCAACTGCCTGTCATTCGGTTGTTCCAAACCAAGATCGTGAAAGTTCTCTCCTGAAGGTAGACCAGTATCTCGTCTCCGGGGCCGCTCTTCTTCCATGTATTGATGTGGAGTTAAAGTACATCTGCAAATCAATAGAAACGTTTAAAAACCAGGTTTAATTAATATTAAAAAGTTAACAGTCAGTTTTTTTTCTGCTTGGCATAGGCGAGTGTTTGCCATCCTTCTTTAATAAATGTTAAAATAACACAGAAAAAAAAATTCGATAACCCATGTTAATTTTTTTTTTGCGTTTTTCAACAGTAATTCAACGTACGAGTTTTAATGTCAGATTAGGATTAGTAATACAAAACAAAAAGAGGTCTCGCTCTCGAAGGTTTAGAATCAGATTAATTTATTACAGGCCTAAGGCGATATATGGTTTATAAAAATGTTTATATTGCAGTTACTTACTTCCACCTAGCGAGGCCAGTAGCTCCTCCAGGACAAGGTTGGAGGGCATACGTATTGGCCAATGTCCAATTCCAGTTGAGTCCTCGAGCGGTCACTTGTGGGCAGTATGCACGTCGGCCGATATTTGGTATTATACTGGTTGCTGCAATTATAAATTAGATATTCATAAAATAAAGCCATACGCATAAAATATTAATTATATAGTAATAGAAGTATTAAGCTTTGAAAAAATATTAATTTAAAAGTATTTTGAACGTACAAAAAGTTCTTTCAAAGTCATCCAAAATGCCTGTTTCTTGTCTATTGTCTTTAGGAGGCAGGTGTACCGATGGAGTAGGTGCCAAGTCTTCATCCTTCGCTGGCCAATCTATCGTGCCTTCTGTTGCCACTGTAAATTTAAAAAATAAAAAAAAAACGATTTAAGTTTGAGTTGAGTTTCAAGCAAAATATTATAAAATTCATTTTAAAAACAAAAAATAAAACATTGTTAGCTATTAAGATAAATTTTAAATATTAAGCATAGAATTGTATTGTTTCTGAGGCGGTTACGAATACTACCAACCCTATAGGCACTCCTGGGAACTCTAAATAATGTCGTTTGATTCAACAATTACATTCTCAAAAAAAGATAGTTAAACGTCAGATAAGCGGTCAGTTTTAAAACTATTGCCAAGAATGTTGCAATATGTACGACGGAGGAAGAATACAAATTGCGTCACCCTCAAGTAATTGGAATACGATGATAAAACTATATTGTAAATGATAGCCTACTTATAACGTGTGCATAAATTACAAAATAATTGAAAGTTTTCAAATCAGTAAAAACAATATGTAAATAATGTCGGGTAGATGGCACACGTCTCCTAAAAGACGTAAATATACTACTATATATGCGAGAATTGAATGCCCTGCAAGCACGATTGGAACGGATTTCGAAATTGTGCGGGTTTGAATCCCACTCGTGACAATCATTTTTCGCTCGTAGTCGGGTTTTTATAAATATTCAGTAAAATAACTTTAAAAAAATTAGTTTACCTTATGAATAGATCAAGCTATTATAAGCCTATTAAAATATGTGGCTCATATAAATATCGTCGATTTAATATTCAATATGAGAACATATTCAACCGTCTCGTCACAGATAAACTTCAAAATTAACACTGCTTATCCTTAGAGAAAGAACTAAAGACAGTAGATAGACAACGTAAATTTGGACGGAACGCCATGTTAAAAGATAGTTAAGATTAAAGGCTATGCTTGAAGGCTACGAGTGTGTAAAGCAAGGAATCATTGAGTAGAGAAATCTTGTACTGTGTGACAGCTTTGGCCGTCGGGGCATCGTCCTCACGCGGTGGCTTCAATTCGGGTGACCGGACTAGTCCCCGGTCCGATCACCCGATGCCTCGGCTAGGGAGGCATCAGGCGCAGATAATTTTTATGATAACTAGGTGCCAAAAAGATGGTGGTGGGTATATTCTTCCTGGGTCATTACGAAGGAAAAAAAATATAAAAATTAACATACCAGTTTCTTCTTCTTTCGGTTTCTCAATGTTCGGACTGTGTTCGGGTTCTAACGTCTTTGGAACCTCCTCTTTGACTTCGGGGATGACGTCCCTTGGTGCTTGAGGTGGCTCTTTTTCTGATGACGAGTCTGGTTGCCGCGTAGTGGTCTTCTGAAAAACTTATGCTTTAGCATTTTCGTCTTTTTGGGTATTATACAATAAAAAAAATATATATTATCTTTCTATTAAAAAGTAATTATTTTAAAGGCTTATATTCTATTATTCACAAGCAGAAATAGCAGAGTATGAAAATCAATAGACTACGCAGAAAGATATTTCGTGGTCATATACATTTTTTGAGTGTGAATTAGTTATTAGCCATACATGGCTATGACAACTTTATACGGACTGTTGGATGAGCGATGTGGGCTCTCAATCCGATGGTCAATTACCTATGATAAATCGTTAATAGCTACCGAATTATAAATGCTTTAAAGGTAAGGTTTTAACGGTAAACGCAAGGAAACTTCTTATCTATAAAAAATATTAGCGAACGAAAAATGAATACTACAGACACCATACCATGTGTGATATCCATTTTTCCCACGGGAGGACTACGTGTCTCAAGTCACCGTTATTACAGAGATTTACATTTACCCGTTAAAATATAAGTTATTAATAATATTTGAACCACATTTTTTAATACAAATTTATTGCCACTACAAAAAAAAATGATTCTATATAGCTGACCATTAAAGTGTTTGAATCGTTGCGGAATTAAAAAAAAATCAAATACAAATGTCATAGAATCCGTAAAAATAGATTTATTTCAAGTATACTAGCGTAAACATCAAAAATCCTTACAGAGCTTGAAAGCCAACCCTAATGGTATTATGAGTAAAGAAACCCTTTTGACTCAGGTCTGTGCGAAGGACGGCGTGTTTTCCATAACCTGCTATAGCTACTGTATCTTTCTATCGCCAATGAGGCGAACCACCTGCACCGAGTTTTTATCTTTGATACAAATAACAAAGATTTGAAGTATTTTTATACATTCTTAAAAAAACAGGCTAATTCTAAAAGAATATTTTCGATTCGTACTATATACCCATGGAAATTAGCGTACTAAAAATAAAGAAAGAAACTATAAATATATAATAGTAGTTCACAAAATTAAGGGTCTTTGAAATTGAAGACATGTTATAGAGGTCGCTTTAAAATGCGACGAAGTGGATTATAGGTCTCCAGGTTACTCTGATGTGACCGTAACAACCAAGCGGCACGTGGTCTGGCCATAACCGGTCAAGAACAAAAGCTATATTACAAAACTTACCTTAGTACCAATATCCCCAAGTTTAACTTCTGGAGGTAAAGTAATATGGGGCCTGAAGGTTGGTGGTGTGATCACTGTAGGTTTCTTCCTCTCATTCTGTTGTGATTGCACTGGGTTCTTTGGAATTGGTGGCTGTGTAGATCTCCAAACTGTAGGCTGAGAGGTGATAAGCCACGGCGGTGATGGCCGATTTGTTGTGCTGGTAGTTGAAGCTGAAATAAGAAAAAAACGCAAAGATTAGGTTTTTGAAAGAAATAATTTGGACCTTTTTTTTGGGCTAGGCTTTGATCTGGACTTGACCTCCACTCGGGCTTTTCTCCTTTCGGGTACCATTCTCCGTCAACGCCCCAGTAATACTCTTGTTTGTTGCTGGGTCATGGACCTGAAGTGATCGGTTTCTGCTTTTTTTTTTGAATAGGCTATGGCCCGGACACACGCCGCCCGTTCCGTCAGGGCGACGGAAGGGCGGCGCGTGGCTCCATAACCCACCGTATTTCTTCTCCATCGCCATTAGGCCGGCCACTGATACCGCTTCCTTGCCATCCGTGGCCAGCCCGTCGGTAGTGATCGGCCTCTCTACTAATTCTCTTCCCATAGCTTTGGCGATATAGACATGCTACTATAAAATAAATATATATATAGGTACATACCTGGTACACATTGGTAATGTGCTTCAAGATATTTTAACGTATTGGGACATGGATCTCCGAACATGTTCGTACTCGCCAATATACTGCAGTTCTGATGCATACTGCATCTGTAAACAAATTAATATACAATTAGAACTTTTTTTGTTCGAGCCAGGCAAACTAGAATGCCCTAATTGCCACTTTGGCAAGCGGTTTGGCAATTGATGTTATAAATTTCCCAAAACAGTGCCGCTATCAATTCTCGTGATGATGCCTACTGATGCCGTATGATCACCAATTAAATTCCCAAGGAGGGTTGACGTCAAGCAGGCTGGTCATAAAACTGTTGCCGATTTTGCAACATGTACGATGGAAGAAGAGTATATAGTGAATCTACTCCAAGTAACATAATATTTGACTGTCATTTTCTTGCTACGAATGTCTGGTTAAAAAGAAGTGGAATGGTGGGTGGATGTAGGTACCAGGGGAGACCGAGACTAACCTACCTAGACCAGATTGGTCACGTACTGAAGGAAGTTGGAGTCAAGAGTCTCCGAAACCGGCGAGCGTGTATGAAGAGAATTATGAATGTTGAGGAAGCGAGTGAAGTATGCAAGAATAGAGTTCTCTGGCACTCTGTTCTCTCTGCCTACCCTACAAGTGATATGGCGTGATGATATGTATGTATGTAAATGACAAAACGTTAAAAGTGCCGTTTAAATTTAATAGTTTGTTTTTTTTTATAACAATTTTATTTTAGTTGTTCCACATGACGGTACAATCAATTTCAACATCATTTGGATGAGTTAGAAGGGTCCGTGCAGTTTATTGGCAATCTCACGGGTAACGAGATCACCTCGCTAGAATATTTAATTTTCGACAATTTTCGGCACTTTCCGTAGAGCCTCGGGATAACGATTTGTGATTATCGTTGTGTTTATGTTAGCTATCGTTGGTTAAATTACTTTACAAATGGATTTTGTTACAAAACATTTGTGTTTTTTGGGTCATTTACATGAATTTTTATGTTGCTCACTGCCATTAATTTTGTTACAATTTTTAATACAAACATAATTGCTGCTACTTATAACTTTCATCCGTGTGGTGACGGAGTAAGAATACAATCCACGATCCCCTGCCTACCATTGGGTGATCGTAAGAGATGACTAAGGGATATAAAATGCATATAACACCTATGCAAGAGAAGGAAAACTCAAAACAAAACCCTATACCAACACGCCTGACCAACGTGTATAGTAGGTCAATTTCCAAATTTCTCAAGCTCAACAGTGGCACATATATGAGCTGCAATGAAGTCAATACGTGGCTGATATTTTTTTTGTATCATCATCATCTTCAGCTAAAATATGTATCACTGTTGGGCTCGAGCCTCCCCCATAATTGGACAGAAGTTGACCAACTATATCACGCTGGTCAACCGTGTTGGTATAGAGTTTTGTTTAGAGTTTGCCTTCTCTTGCATAGATATTACATGCGTGTCATATGCCTAAGTGGTCTCTTACGATCAACCACGGGTAATATAGGGGGTGGTGAATTGTATTCTTACTCTGTCACCACATTTTTTGTAATCATATAGTAATTATATATTAAAAATAAGAATAATAAACCACACATTCAAAAGCAAAAGTTCAAAATAAATTGAAAATATCTAAGACCAAGATGATAAAAATTAAAAAAAAAATATATAAATATTTTATTACTTAAGCTTTTTAATGATCATAAATAAGAGTATTAGTATTATAAATAAGCATTATACGTATTTATAATACGCATTTTAATACCATAATCTTATATTTAATATGTAAAGAAATATATACGCATAATAAAACTGTTATAATCACTGTAAAAGATTTATTTTACGTTACAATGGATAAACGGTACTTTATTTATTACATTGTAAAGAAAAATCATTAAGATTGAATTACAATACAATTGAATTTTATTTTAATTTTACTAATTGGTTATTGGATTATAATATTAATTGATTGTTCACAAAATATATCTTATTAGGACAATTCTATTTACAATGAGCAAACAGTTTAAGCCATATCTAGCCGGTAAGTATTGTTTGCTGTGTGGTAGCGGCTACGAATACTACCAACCTTTACTTTGCTCATGGATGTCGTAAAAGACGACTAAGAACCTTATAACGACCTGGGCTAACTCCATTTGATGCCGTTTGGTCAACAATTACATTCCCAAGGAGGGTTGACGTCTGGCAGGCAGCAGATTATAAAACTATTGACAATAACTTTCATATGTGTGGTGACGGAGTAAGAATACAATTCACCACCCCCTATCTTACCCGTGGGTGATCGTAAGAGACGACTAAGGGATAAAACACGCATATAACATCTATGCAAGAGAAGGAATACTCGAAACAAAACCCTATACCAACACGTCTGACCAGCGCGGTGTAGTAGGTTAATTTCCTTCCCATTACAGAGGAGGCCCGAGCCCAACAGTGGGACTTATATGGGCTGTGATGATGATGATGATGATGATGAATAACTTTTACAATATGTACCTACTATGAAAGAAGAGTACATACGTATCGACCCCAACTAATTGGGATAAGAGTAGGAGAATGTTAAGGTATCGTAAAAGAAGATCCTTTAGGATATAAGATGCATATAACATCTGAAGAAAAAGAGAACTCGAAATAAAAACCTATGCCAACCGACAGGTTGAATGAAGGAAATTGACCTACTATACCACGTTGGGCATGTCCGCCCTAATCTGAACTAATATATGAGCTAATCTGAGCCTATTTATCAGATCATATATCATCATTATCATCTAATAATGTGTGATCTTACTTTCGTGATGACTTACTAAAAAGGAATTATCTAAAAATTCGCTCCTCAAAGGATATAATTTTTTTTATAAGATGTGGATTTCATTTTAATATTTTCACCCAATAACACAATAATAATGAAATTTAACGCTGACGTCACTATGACTTCTAAACGGACGATATTAAAGTAAAAGTTAATACATAATAAATTAGAAAACTGTTTATATATGTTTAAAGTAGTTACGCTAACGCTGTATAATAACTTTTATTCTAATGAAAATTAAATAGCAATGCACTTCTAAATCGCTAATTATTATTTATAGGCCTTATAAAACTTTGAAAATATTTCCATTCAAGTAATTAATCAAAACTTTATACTAAAAACATTAATTTTAATCACAAAATTCTTGATTAATATCGATTTCGAACAAATAAGTAAGCTTTTGAAATGAAACTATTTTTTACGGATCGTAGTTGTATTTTTTGTCTTTACAGTGTTCATGGTTACGGGAGGACCATGAACGCTGTCGCAGTCCTCCTGTGTTCGAAACGTCTGGAAATAAAAAATCAAATACAAACGCGATAGAATCCGTAAAAATAGTTTTATTTCAAATGTGTAATATTAGCGTAAACATTAAAAATCATTAAATAAGTAAGCTACTTAAATATATTAAATTAATATTATATAACCACAGAATGTACTAATACGGCACTATAACTTATTTAATCTGTATTCAAATAGATTATCTGTGGACCACAACTATTTTCATTTACGATTACAGTGAATTAAGAATTAAAATTTCTTGGTAATACTCTAATATTCACCGCCATCTCTGTTATAGTATATATTATTAGTTTATTGAAATGAATGTGTGGTGTGACGAGAATGAATATAAAATAAGAAATAAGTATATAATATATTAGAGGAAGAAGAAAGAAGTGTGGTGATGGAGTATGAATACAATTCACCACCCCCTATCTTATACGTGGCTGATCGTATGAGACGACTAAGAGATATAAAAAAAATATCACATCCTATGCAAGAGAATGGAAATTCGAAACAAAACCCTATACCAACACGTTTGACCAGCGTGGTATAGTAGGTCAATTTCCCTCCTATTATGGAGGAGGCTCGAGCCCAACAGTGGAACATATATGAGCTGAGATGATGATATTAGAAGAAGTGTGAAAATTGCTCCAATGATGGAAAAGTTAAAGAGTGAACGCTTGACGTGGTATTGACATATGATACTATGCGATAAAGGTAATGTCATGAGGAAAGTTTTGATGATAAGTGTTGTTCATGGACCTATGTAATATCAATAGTACACTTCTTTTTTTTTCTCAATGTGGGATGTGATCGCGCCCGGCAAATCGGCCCGGGGCGACGGAAGAGGCGCCGCGCACACCTCTCTTGGACGTGCGAGCGGGCCACCGGTACCCGATCTTTGTCTTCGATGGCCATCAATAGTACACCTAGACCATTGCCTAACAACCTAAGCCCACCCAGAATGTTGGGCTTTCAGATCTCTCGCTTACCGAACGAATGTGTATTGACACTACTTAAGCAGCGATTTTCAGAGAGTGTGTTACTACCCCGGACAGACAGAAGACTGTCAGCAGTGTGGTCCTATTTCTATTGTGATATGATTTAGCCAGTTATATCATAGCACTAGTCATTGTTTTATAGCATTTGTTACTTGTATAAAGTCTTGTTAAATATAGTGAGGAAGGCTTACGTAAAGCAGTGGACAGCGAAAAGCTGAGTAATAATGATGAGCACATGCCCCCCCAACTGTTAGAGATAAACCTTCTACTTTTTATACTAAATATGATAGAAACTGAAAAAAAACAATGTAAGCATTATTTTTAGAATTGCAAATTAAATTTAACAATATACGATTTGAAAATTGAAATACTTTTAAATTTCCAGTTCGTTCACCTTCTTAATTTAAGATTTTCGCTTAAAAGTTTCATCACGTATTTTAAGTTAAACTTAGTTAGATTTACAAGTGATTTTCGAGTACATATTTTAAGAGGATATATGTGTGTTTAAAATCCTACTAATATTTTAAATTTGAAAGATTGTAAAGATGTTTGGATGTTTGTTAATCAACGCGAAAACTATTGATTAGATTTCGATGCAAGTAGCACATAGATAGATAATTTCCTGGATTAACACATAGAATTATTATTCCGAAAATGTGTTTGGTATAATAATAGTTAAACTTTAAGAAAATTACTTTTTGCATAAAGCTCTATATATGTATTCATTGCGAGAGTGTGGTACTACTACGGACGGACCGGCCCGCGGCTGAAGTCAGAAAACTATCAACAGCTTGGTCCTACCACTAAAATGCCCATATTGCGATGTGGAGGTAAAACGGTACGTTATGCGACCGCTCGCCGGCTTTCCATCGTTTCAGACGATACAAGTAAAATGTGACCATAACCGGTCAGAAACTGATCTGTCTATTTTATTTTAATTAAATGTTTGATGGTGACTGCAAATCCGGATTTGGATCATGGATTGATCGAAGAACATGTTCTTGTTCTGCTGATGTACCAAAGACAATCTTAATAGCAAGTACGAAACTTAAAACTTTGTCAGGTGACGATAATTATGCTGGACTAAAATAACATAAATAAATGTTTTTTACAGTATTTATTCCTTCAAAATCAAAACTATAAATACATACATACATACATACATATCATCACGCCATATCCCTTGCAGGGTAGGCAGAGAGAACAGAGTGCCAGAGAACTCTATCTCTGCATACTTCACTCGCTACCTCAACATTCATAATTCTCTTCATACACGCTCGCCGGTTTCGGAGACTCTTGACTCCACCTTCCTTCAGTACCTACATGACCGATCTGGTCTAGGTAGGTTAGTCTCGGTCTCCCTCGGTACCTACATCCTTCCACTTTCGCATTGTATATCTTCTTAACCAGACGTTCTATTAAACGTTAACTATAAATAAAATAAACAAAATACTGCAGTGATATTTTGCAGACTATCTGCAAAATTAAATTCCATATAAATTGGCAGTATGTCTAGAAATATACAATCTACAAATACATTTGAAAAGTTTGTGTGTTTTGTGGTTAAGAAGCAATTTATCAGATTTAATTCGATTGTAACAAGTTAGACAGCAATCTAACGGGGCACTGATGCATATTAATAGTTAGGGGGATGTAGGGGGGGATAACGAGACTTATATTCGCCTGTGTGAGATTCATTTTATCTAAAAAGTTGCTAAAATTGTTATAGCCTGATTTTCAATAAAGTTTATCATGAATGGTAGGACAAGATTGTTGACAGTTTTCTGTCTATAACTGCGGGCCGGTCCATCTGGGGTAGTATTGCAATATCGCAGAAAATCGCCGTCCGACCAGAGACAATATGCTGCTGTGTTTCGTTCGGTGAGCGAGAGAGCCAGAATCCCAACATACTGGGTGGGTTTGGGAATTTCATTAGTAGGCAGCAGCCTTTTTTTTTTCTTTGCTAAGTGGGACCATGGATGTGGTCGCGCCACGGCAAATCGGCCCGGGGCGACGGAAGAGGCGGCACGCAACCCCATTGGACCCACCCTGCAAACACCTCTCTTCGCCGTGCGAGCGGGCCACCGGTATGATTATTAAAATAAAATATCGAAAATTAATTAAATCATATATTTTACCTTTATATATTTTACCTTTATATATTTTTACTTTTATTATTTTTAAATATTTTTGTTTAAATATATGAATTCGGTACACATTAAAAAATAGTATTAGAACTTATATGTAAATTGGACTGAACGTAAAGAGTACTTTACTTAGACTGCATAGATAGCGTAGTGGTTAAGATACCGACCTCCCGTGTCAATGCCACGGGTTCGATTCCCACGCAGGACAATACTTTGTGCGATCCACAAAATATTGTCCTGAGTCTGGGTGTAATTTGTTTGCGTTAATTGCATATTTGTAAAGTCTCCCGCAATACAAGGATTATTTTCTTAGTGCAGGATTGGTGTCTTAAAAAAGACAAAAGGAAAAAAAAGAACGCAACACGGCGTACATTGAAGCCGCTTGCATCCACCCTCATGTTATAACTTTCACGAAGTCATCAAAATATTATTACCGTATATAACATAATATATATATATATATATATATAGGTATATATATATATATATAGGTATATATATATATATATATATATATAGGTATATATATATATATATATATATATATATATAGGTATATATATATATATATATATATTAGGGTGTGCCAAAAAAAATGGATTTTTTTTTTCACTCTCCGCTCAAAATATCGTAGAAGATGTCGAGACAAAAGGCCTGTCCAAAGGAGAGTTCGTAATTTTAATTTTAAGAGGTCCTCCATCAAATCTGAAGTTTTCCCATTTAAATAACACGGGAAAATTTTTTTTTTCATTATGCATTGCCGCAACATCTGAAGATTCCATTTTTTCATGAAATAAACTACTAGACCTTATTTGGCATTAAATGTTGAACAAAAAATTTCATTGTGTCACATTGCTACCATCGATGCCTGACTTTTTATAAAGCTTTAGAGTTTCAATTTTCCCGAAATTTCGTGTTTTTTGCAATTTTCAGCTAAACCATCCAAGATAGAACAAAAAGTTAAATAACAATTTTGTAGTCCATTTGACGCACTATAAAAAATATTATAATATTTTTTTTTTGTATCATTAATATTTACAAAGTCACAGACCAACAAAATCCTATTTTTCTAATTTTTATCTTTGTTCAAGTGAATCATCGGCCAAATAAGGTCTAGTAGTTTATTTCATGAAAGAATGGAATCTTCAGATGTTGCGGCAGTGCATAATGAAAAAAAAATTTTTCCCGTGTTAATGGGAAAACTTCAGATTTGATGGAGGACCTTTTACAATTAAAATTACGAACTCTCCTTTGGACAGGCCTTTTGTTTCGACATCTTCTACGATATTTTGAGCGGAGAGTGAAAAAAAAAATATCCATTTTTTTGGCACACCCTAATATATATATATATATATATACAGGGTGTCCCAAAATTCAACGATAAGCTGGCACCAGCAGGTGGACCTACATATGACTACTCGAGAACAGAAAAGAAAAAAATTCTACCTTGATTTTTTTTTTCATTACGACAAAAAAACCAAAATCTTTAAAAATGGACATCCTTTATTATATTATTAAGTGCTATTGCTACAGTTTTACAAGTAATTCTGTGTTTTTTTTTGTATTGGCAAGGTAAGTAGCACTACTATCGATCACAATCATTAAAAATTCCAGAATATCTATAGTTTTTACACAAAAATCAATCAAAACTATGTTTTTTTCATAAATTATGTAAGATTTTGACTTTCAGCTCACTTTCACTCATCATAGTGAAAAAAAAAAGTATGGACGCTACTGTGGCAAATAGTATTAAAAATTGGCGCATCTAACTACAATTCTAAAATGGTATAACATTCTAGACAAACTAGCCACAAAAATATACTTAGGTGTACTATTTCAAAATAACAACCATATTTCGAAAATTGTTAGTGTTGATAGTAATCACTTTTACTATGTAGCCAAAATGTTTTTGTAGCAAGTTCTCAGAATTTTAATGAGACATGTGCGTAGTCCATAAGTCCATAAAATAAGTTAGACAGAGATAGAGAGATTATACGTTAGAGGGAGAAAGATAGATGCTAATTGTTTAGTAACATTAATGCAGGTGGAGAAGTAATTAATGTCCTCAGCAGCACAGCATGTCAGTATGCTCTACTTCTTTGTTTACTGCACACCGTTCTGTTTTATTTAAAGTGGCTCTGGTACTGACGACTTTTGGATTGAATTAAGTGACCTGGAAATTGACCTGACTTGGCATTATTTTAGACTGTGATTTTGTGTTTTTTTTAAAGAAGTTTTGCCTTATTTTCAAGTGTTTAGCATTCATCATGCCGCTACCATACACAGCGTTAGAATACGCTAATATGCACCTATTTATGGAGAATGCCGATGCAATGCCAACGCTGCTAGCAGATTATATCGAGCAAGGTACCCTAATCTTCAAAGGTATCCGGATTATCGCGTATTTATTAACGTGTATCAAGCTTTTTCGGAGGGTCGTATACCATCTGACAGGCGAAACGCTGGAAAACCTAGATCGGAACACGATGAAGAAGTTCTCAATGAAATAGAAAACGATTCAACTACCTCTGTACGTGCTGTACAAGCAGCAACGGGAATCCCAAAAAGTACTGCACATAGAATTTTAAAACGTCACGTCGTCGTGATGAAACAACCTGCAAGAAAGATGGATATTTAAATCTTCACAACCTTCATAGCTGGAACAATGAAAATCTGCACCTGGTGAGAGAAGACAATCCCAATACCAATTTAAGGTTAACCTATGGACTGGCATAATAAATGGCAAAGTGATAGGGCCCTTTGAGTTACAAGGAAACATAGATGGCAATAGTTATTTAAACTTCTTACAAAATGAGTTGCCAGGATTATTAGAAGATGTGCCCTTAAGTGATTTGCAAACCATGTGGTTTCAAAACGATGGTTGCCCAGCTCACTATGCCCGTCCTGTGCGAGAGTACTTAGACCAAGAGTACCCAGGGCGTTGGATCGGGCGACTTGGTCCTATCTTGTGGCCACCCCGTTCACCCGATCTAAATCCCCTGGACTTTTTCTATTGGGGTTGTCTAAAGGACAGAGTCTGCACAAAACCGATTGCAACCTTGGACGAGCTTCGCCATAAAATAATTCAGACTGTGGATCTACGGACTACGCACATGTCTCATTCAAATTCTGGGAACTTGCTACAAAAACATTTTGGCTACTTAGTAAAAGTGATTACTATCAACACTAACAATTTTCGAAATATGGTTGTTATTTTGAAATAGTACACCTAAGTATATTTTTGTGGCTAGTTTGCCTTGAATGTTATACCATTTTAGAATTGTAGTTAGTTGCGCCAATTTTTAATACTATTTGCCACAGTAGTGTCCATACTTTTTTTTTTCACTATGATGAGTGAAAGTGAGCTGAAAGTCAAAATCTTACATAATTTATGAAAAAAACATAGTTTTGATTGATTTTTGTGTAAAAACTATAGATATTCTGGAATTTTTAATGGTTGTGATCGATAGTAGTGCTACTTACCTTGCCAATACAAAAAAAATCACAGAATTACTTGTAAAACTGTAGCAATAGCACTTAATAATATAATAAAGGATGTCCATTTTTAAAGATTTTGGTTTTTTTGTCGTAATGAAAAAAAAAATCAAGGTAGAATTTTTTTCTTTTCTGTTCTCAAGTAGTCATATGTAGGTCCACCTGCTGGTGCCAGCTTATCGTTGAATTTTGGGACACCCTGTATATATACATGAATGCGGGAAATAGAGTGAATGGAGCGTTGGGGCAACCTCTCGTTAGCCACCACCTCAGCCAGAAGGCACGTGTAGCAATACATAACGCAGTGCTTGTCCCAACATTACTGTATGGAAGCGAGAGTTGGATATGCAGAAAAGAGTGTGAAAGTAAAATTAATGCGGTCGAAATGCGATCTCTACGGAAAATCTGTGGAGTTAGGCTGACCGACCGCATTCGTAACGACGACGTAAGAGAGCGAGTAGGTATGAAAGAGAGTATCGGTGTAAAGATGCGAAAGGGAATGCTCCGATGGTTCGGACATGTGGAAAGAATGCCGAACGAACGGCTGGTTAAGAAGATATACAATGCGAAAGTGGAAGGATGTAGGTACCGGGGTTGACCGAGACTAACCTTCCTAGACCAGATCGGTCATGTACTGAAGGAAGGTGGAGTCAAGAGTCTCCGAAACCGGCGAGCGTGTATGAAGAGGATTATGAATGTTGAGGAAGCGAGTGAAGTATGCAAGGATAGAGTTCTCTGGCACTCTGTTCTCTCTGCCTACCTTGCAAGGGATATGGCGTGATGATATGTATGTATATGTATGTATGTATGTATATATACATATTTTCTTTTCACTTACCTACTGTGAAGAACTCGTAAACTCTTCGTAGACATACAATTGACACTCCAGTCGGTGTTGCCATGGTCATTGCATATCGTGATGGAGAATCTCCCGTAGTTAGCCCTGATTAGGTGTATCACCGAGCCTTCCCTGCAGCCAATCTTCAATGTTTTACCTTCACACGCGTAAGCGGTTTCGTACCGTGGTTCTGTGGACAATAATATATTAATTAATTGGATTATTTAACTGGGTTACAAGTTTCACCGGTGTTGAGATATCAACGCTGGTGGTCAGTCCAAATGGCAATGAGAGGCAACACGACAGCTTGTGGGGCTACACGGCATCCTCCCCTCGCCTCTATTGTTTCGGACGGGACGTGTCGAAACTGTAGCCTATCAAAAAATACAGGTCTCTATCACACCCAATCGTTGGTGTTATAACAGCATACAGAAACATGAGTTCTTAGAACCTGGCCCGAAATCCCTATCAACTATTTGATCATTGCCATCATAGTTTTTTATTACCTTTCAGGTATCTACTCCCTTAACTATATTGATTCAGCATTATATTATATTACGAACCTACCTAGACCAGATCGGTCAGGTACTGAAGGAAGGTGGAGTCAAGAGTCTCCGAAACCGGCGAGCGTGTATGAAGAGAACTATGAATGTTGAGGAAGCGAGTGAAGTATGCAGAGATAGAGTTCTCTCTGCCTACCCTGCAAGGGATATGGCGTGATGATATGTATGTATGTATTATATTATGGCGCGTAGCGTCTACATGTTAGAACTCGAATCGTGAAGTCCTAAGTTTCGATTCCATTTGTTTTATCTTTCAATATATATCTACAATAAAATCATAGACATGAATGTTCGTCATGTTGGTTATACGGTTGGTTTGTTTAATTTTTTTTTATAACGCAAACAATTAGATTCATAGAAAATATTGAAAATATCTTCCAAAAATTTTAAAAATGATTCTGAAGAGAGAAAAAGTTGCATTCTTTCTCTTTTTAACTAAAATGTATATATATTTTCATTTCTCATTATTATCATGTTAAAGTTGTCGTCAATATTATCTCTAATAAATGACCGTTCATATCCCATATGGGAGGGTCCACGTCCAGTAGTGATCGGCGAAAGGTTGAATGATAAAGTTTTCAAATCCCATGTAATAGAGAACGAACCTACTGCCCGCTACAACACATCTGATCCAGAACAACCCGAAACTTGACAATTAATATCACACTTATATTTCTACTACGGAAATCAAGACGGCATATTTTTTATAACCGTCATTTGTGGTTATATTGGATTTGGTTTCGTCCACATAATATTTATTGCGAGGACATAAGGCTTTTCGTTAATCTGTGGCGACAATAAATTGCTACTGGCAACATTTTTTGATTAATAGCAACGTTTTCTGTACGATTATTGCGACCGTTTGATGTATGAATGTGTGTTATTTATTATTTATTTGTTATTTGATATATGGTTAGGGTGTAATAGGTGGTAATTATCTTGAGAATCTTCTTACAATAATAATAGCCTGCGGTATCTATTTAGAGTAACATATAATATCAATTACATTCGATAAGTTCCCAGTCAATTGTACCTATTGTGTTATTATGTTCAAAAGTAGATATTTCATATTGAAAAGTAGATAAATATCGAATCTGGTGTGGTGCAGAGACCATATACAGAGGACCACATATAGAGGAGAAGAAAAACGAGGAAGAAGCTGAGGAGTCGAATGATGATATATGGAATCTTAAAGCTATGGAATTCTAGTGTAAGAACCTTTATCTTAAAGCTATGGAGTTCCATTGTAGGCTTAATAAAACTTGTTTAGTTTTAAGGATCAATTTAAGTTTATAATAAGGTTATAAAAAAGTTATTAATAGGCTGAGACGAGTGGCTGAATATACGTGTGCTATGTGGTAGCCTACGACTGGGGTGGCGACGTGGTGTGACAAGAATGGATAAAATAAGGAATGAACATATAAGAGGAAGTTTGAAAGTTGCGCCAGTGACGGAAAAATTAAGGAGTGAAAGATTGACATGGTATGGACATGTGATGAGAAGGGATGAAAGTAATGTTGTGATGAAAGCTTTAAGCATGAATGTTGAAGGCTTAAGGGGTAAGGGAAGACCGAAGAAAAGATGGATGAACTGCGTGAAACATGACATGGATAGACAAGGAGTGACCACAGAGATGACGTCTGATAGAGTTGTATGGAAGGAGAAGACATATTGCGTCGACCCCAAATAAATTGGGATAAGAGCAGGTTGATGATGATGATGTGGTAGCCTACGACTGCCACTAAGCAGTATATTATTCATTATTGTAATGTACTAAAAAGAAGTAAGACTAAGAGTTTTACAACGACCTGGGCAATAAAAATATTGCTAATAATTATTTGCAATACGTACTATTAAAGAAATAATAAGTTGTTTCGGTCCCAAGTAATTGGAACAAGAGCAGGATTGGTGATGATGATCCTATATAAAGGTAATACTACTAGGTCAAATCCCCTCCCTTTCGACAGAAGGCTCGAACCAAGCAGTGGGACATATACCAGCCGTAATGATGATAATAAAGTGTATTCAAATATATTTATTCATAAAATCGTTATGTAACAATCAATTCATGTTAATAATCTCAAACGCAAGCTTAAAACAATTCTGAAAAATAAATCAACCCTCGCAGGTTTACTCCATCATACACAGCCGCTCATTTCGCGGTATGACTGGCGAAACCAGTAAACGATCCGTCAGTACCGCCATTAATTTGGCCAGATTTATTATACGATGCTTACAATATGCGCACCTACCCTATTCAAAAGGAAGATAAAACGTGTCCAATATCCATAGCTGTTTTAATACGAAGGGAAGTTGTGGCGTGCGAAGAAAAGCGGCATTGGGGGCCATGATGTTTATTTTCAGCCGGAACAAGAAATTGATTATGAAATGTTGAGTAGACAGTTTTTGTATTGTCTTCGAGGTGTTCCATTTTAGATAAATGGCTCCCTTGTGAAACGATCCGATCAGCTGTCTGATTCGTTTAATTGGATTTATTTTTGAACGGAACTTGTTTTGTTTTATTGCATTTTCAAGATTCATTAAATCAATGATAAATAAATACTTGGCATAATGGTGGTATTATAAAGGTCTTTGTAACTATGCCATATTAATTATGGCGCAGTTACAAAGACATTGTATAATGAAAAATAAAGAAATTGTATAATTAACTTTTTATTGGAAAATCCGTTCTAATATGCTATGGAGTCCAGAATATTAATTCAAATACAATATTACAGAAATAGTACATTACTGCAGCGGTCAGCAAAACAGGGATTGATGGACGAACGTGTAAATGTGGGCCGAGGCGTGGCCGAGGCAAACATACGTAAGTCCATCAATTCCTAGCTGTGGCCAAGGCTTGTATAGTGCTTTTCTCAAATAATGCGCAGAAATTAAAACTAAGTGTACTACTAAGTAGAACTGTATACGTGAAGAACAACGAACAACATTTTTCACGTGCTAAAGGGTTAATTTGTTTTTTTTTTCATTATCAAACAGGTTTCTTTTTCAAGCCAGTTCGAAATTTAAATAAAACTCTGCTAAGTTGCCTATTTAAGTTACCATATTTTGAAGTAACGAATCGTTCCATTTTTAAAATACACGATAAATATGAATTTACATATAAATTTATTTGGCCACTAAAACACGACAGATATGGATTTTCATACATTTTTTGCCGGCCGCTGCTCACATGTATTTGGTCAGTACAGCAATTTCGATTTATTTCAAAGAAGGTTATCAAAATAATGCTCAAATTTCCAAGCATGTTTGAGAAAAATATAGTGTATATAGTCACTACATTATGAAACGGCTGAGAGAATTCTAGGAGAATAGGCGAAATTTTTTGGAAAACTTATGACACCAACTCGTATTCACAAACTCATCTACTAAGGGTGGTAATCCAGTATATTTATCTCTTCGCAGAAGGTCTATTTTCAGCAGTAGCTAATAGCCTGAGGGATCGATGAATGAATTTAAAGTAATTCCATAAGCTTCTTTATTATTTTTAAATTCAATCTGATATATGATGCAATCGTTCAAATATTTATTGAATGGTAATTAGAACATAGGTACTCAATTAATATTTATGAGACATATTATTAATGCCATTTAAAACATAACATTGGTGTATAATTGTAATTTTCTTGTAAAATCAGACTTGAATATATAATTACAGCCTAATAGGATTTCATCACCATCATCACAGCCCATAAATGTCCCACTGCTGGGCTCGGGCCTCCTCCGTAATGAGAGTGAAATCAACCTACTATACCGCGCTGGTCCGACGTGTTGGTATAGGGTTTTGTTTCGGATTTTCCTTTTCTCGCATAGATGTTATATGCGTTTTATATCCCTTAATCGTCTCGTACGATCACCCACGGATAAGATATGGGCTGGTGAATAGTATTCTTACTCCGTCACCACACGGAAATAATAGGATTTACATTTTCTAAACTATTTCTTAGATTCAAAAGATTATTTTGAAAGATGTGAATTTTTTTTTATATCACGTCTAAAAGATTTTTACTGTAATATTTAATAATGATGTCAATATAATTTTTAATGAATGTGTTATTACGTTAGAAACGTAGCAACATTGCAGTTGTAGAACTAAAAGAGAGTTTTGGCGGAAATATGTAAATGTCATATATGTCACACTCTTGTATTACATTCATTTCTTTAGTGTTTTCTAGTTTTATATTGAATAATTTGGCGGGTATTTTATGAAATATGATACAGTGAAAGTGCTAAAGTGTAGTGAATCCATATTCACTACACTTTATAATAGTGTTTTACGTATATTTTTGTGTTTTCTAAAATTCTCAATGAAATTTTTCATTTGGTTATCAGCGCCCAATGAATGGTAACGATTTGACTTTAATTACAATATGAAGAAGTGATAAATTATATATAAAGAAGATTAATACGTAAGACAAGGCAGTAAGGTCGACTGACTATAGCCCATAAGGGCAATAAATTAAAAAAGGACTAAAAGATTTCGGGTTGAGAGCCCTCAGCGCTCACCCACAGTCCGGGTAAAGTTGTCATAGCCATCTGAGACTGAAAACTAAGACACACAAAAAAAATTAAAAGAGTTCTACTTCAGCTTACAAGACTTGACATAAACAAACAAATAAAAAAATTGAAATAATAACCTTGTTAAAATAATAAAATCCAGTAACAATATCTATAAATTATATTATCGACATTCAAGAACAAAACAATTAATTACACCATTATTTTCCATTTTGAAATTCGAATCTTAATGATTACGATAATAAACGTCACGATAGCCGCCATTTAATTTAGAGAAAACAAAATGTCAACTTTATACATCGATTTATAATAACAGGGGGGGAACGAAGGTATAATTGTAGGTTCTAAGGAATATTTATTCGTTGGCTTTGATCATTTTAATAGCTAATACGTTGACGTTTCATTAATCGCCTTGTAAAGTACAGACGGGGCTATTAATAAAATGTCAATCTTAGACAGGGCTTATTCATGTGACGTCAAAATGCTATAGAAATATATTATTATGAATTAACAATGACCTTACATGTGTTCAATGTTAACAAAAACTTTGTAAAGCAAATCAAAACGATCGCACATATTATTATATTATTCGAAGCCACAATAGTGTCAAAATCCGTTTAAGTATCGATATTTATTGAACAACAATCTTATCTTCAACGACAACGCTCCAACTTATCAAATAAATAGTTCTTTTAATAAATTCTTTCTTATTCCAATATTCTTATTAAGATAAATTTGACAATGACATTCAAATCTTAATACTTTAGAATTAGAATTAGCTGTATGGTAGCGGCTTCGAATACTACCAACTCTTACTTGCCTCGTGGATGTCGTAAAAGACGACTAAGAACCTTATAACGACCTGGGCCTACTTCATCTGATGCCGATTGGTCAACAATTGCACTCCCAAGGAGGGTTGACGTGTTGACGTCTGGCAGGCGGCCAATAACTTTTACAATATGTACTATGAAAGAAGAGTACATACTGTATCGACTCCAAGTAATTGGGATAAGAGTAGGAGAATAATGATGATCATTAGAATTAGTATATTACAGAAACTATTAATTAGTTTAGTTATCAATAATTGTATAAATATTGTTTTTCATTATATGTTTCGAATTAGTTATCACTGTTATTTTAATAGTGCATTTTAAATCCATCAATAACCCTAACGATATCCGCTGTGGGACACGGGCCTCCCCAAAGTGAAAATTTCGTAATCATCCACGCTTGATAGGCGATTTGGCGATCGCAATTGCTGTTTTAATTATCTCAAGCAAGTCCGGCATATTTTCCGGTCAATTCTACAGCCGGTTTTTACAATTACGCGGGAAAATTTTTCACGTCAAAAAGTCCGTTCATGTTTTTCAACTGTAATACCTACTACTATTTTGAATCGCTCTTAAAATAACTGTGCGTATCGCAGCTAAAATCGCTAGTCACCCCCTTAATCGTAGGGTATGGGGTGGATAATAAAAATGATTTATATGAGATGTCCAGTGCCCACTCGTTAGGGGTTGGAAACAATTTACAAGTATCCCTCGGTGGATGATGGTGTATTTTCTGAGTTTAGCGGGAAAAAACTGTCTGGTTATGGTTGGTAAACTGTTTTTTTTTCGAGGGCGTAGTAAATAGAAACTGTATAGGTGTAAATGAAGTCTAATTTTTTTGTTTGTTTTTGTTTTTTTTTTTTGCTTACTAATCATGAGAAAATAGTTTTTATTAGTTAAAGTTTTTAAGAAAACTATTTTTACGAATTTTATTGCGTTTATACTTATTTTTTTATTTGCCGACGTTTTGAAGACTTTATAGTGTTCGTGATCATGGTCTTCCCGTGATCCAAGAACGTTTACAGCGTTCGAAATCTATTTCTTTTTAAATTTCAAATGTGTATTACATGCGTAAATAACAGAAGTATTTTTTTAAGAAAATGCATACATATATGTATTTTTTTTATTTTATATTTATGTGGTAAATAATAATTTCATGTGGTAATATATAATTTCGCCACATTTTTTTTGGCAGCGACGACAATAATTTCCCCTTCATTCAATTTAAAGTTAGAAATCTTTAAGAGAAAAACATGTTTCTAAATTGCATAATTCGTATTGTATCATGGTAAAAATCGAAACGTGAGGATTATGTAGTTATCACTATAAACCGGATTATAACTTGGCATCAGATGGAATGCTAACAAGCATTTTCATTAGATTAAAAGATATTCAAACTATCTATATTTTTTTAATAGGAAATTTAAATATTCAAATTCTCTCTATCCAAAGTATAATTTTCATATATTCTATCAAATTGTAAATATTATTAAGCAAGATCTAAAATTAAAGCCTGTGAATGTACTAGAATATTAAAATGCTAATGGTACAAAATTAACTTATACCAAGGGGTTTTGTAAACAAGGCAATTCAAACACTTTAGTAGAAAATTCCTTATTGTAGCAACCCTTATTACTCATACAATCATGTCTACACAAACACATAGACACTATAATTACATTGCTACATTACAATTCCTTTTTCAAACACTGTAATTACTCACAAATTATATGTTATTATAAATTTATACCTTATTTTATAAGAATTAAGGTTTATATTTGTTTAGTATAATTCTATTTCTAATGGGTTTATATTCTGAAAGCCTTGTTAAGGCACACGTGTGAATGTCATTTGATAGTAAAGTGTCTTGAATTTCTTAATATTTGAATCAAAATTTGTATCAAATTTTAATTTTCTTAGATTAGCTTCAAGAAAGGACGCTTCATTTTCTGTATTGATTAAACTTTGTAAGGTTACATAATCATATTTTATTCAGATAATAAAATTATTATTCTGTCTCTGTTCATCTCGTATATGTCATTCGACCTCTTATATAATGTCTCATCCATTGTGTATCTTTCACAATGGACATGAAGTAAACTTACTATGGCGCGCTGGTCGTGCGGGTTGGTATAGAAATTTCAAGGTTTTACTACTATTGAAGTTAAATTTTTACGTTGATGATATCATAGCACTAGATTCAATATCTGAACCTAGGGCAAAATTAAATATACTTCAAGTTAAGCAATCTATAGCAATAAAAATCTAGACTGGGAATGACACCCGAAAGCGTAACCCACCGAACTGCCCACGGACGTCAAAGATGCAGTACCAGTGGCCGGCCCAGTGGTGATGGGAAGAGGGGCCACGCGTCGCCTTTCCATCGACCCGGACGGAACGGACGACGTGTGTTCAGACCACAACCTACCCAAAATTTTTGTTTGACCATCGTGAAATTACGGAAAAAAAAATTAATTCCTCTGATCAATGAGAAATCTCATACCTAATGCTGAAACATATATAAGTTACTACTTACTACTTATTCAAGTATTAAAAAAAAATTTAAATGTGTCAACAATTTGGTTACCCGAATCCCTTTGCGCTATTCGAGAGCCATATTGATGCATACGCGAATAGGCCAACGCCATCACTATTATCGTCATTCGATATTCAACTACTAACGCGAACGGACGTCTACATCAGCGGTATCATACATAAAGTCAAGCAAAAATAATCATTATTTTCAATTTCATAAGGTCGAAGTATAAACGCTAATTAATATTTGGGATGGATGCAACAATATTGGTTAACCGGTGAATTTAATTCAGTACGTCATTAATCGAGATCAATGCTGGTTATACCAAGGGATTATGTGGAATTTTATCAACAGAATTTCTGGTTGGTGAATGTGTTTGGGGTGGAAATTATATTTGGATGGCGTATTTCCAGTGAAATTTAAACGGTAATAAAACGAGGGGTCGTATTAGTTATTGCCGGTCGTATTTTATGTGGCCGCTTTAAATTATATTTGTAATAAACATATAATAATCGAAAAATTATCAAAATAAAGCTCTCAATTTTATAAACTCAAACTTTTTAAATATTTTTTTTAATACCATATAAGTATTTAATCAAAACCATGTAATGACGGGTTAGAATTCAAGGGTTATAATCCTTTTTTATCCTGAAGGTATCATAAGAATCACTTAAGAGATGTAAGCAGATAACATCACTACAAAAGAAGGAAAACTCAAAATAGAACTCCATACTGACAATCAGTAGTAGCAGTCTAATTTCCGAAAATAGTGGTACGGGATAAGTCTATGAGTCTAGAAGAAGAAAAATTAAAGGTGTATTAAAGTTTTAATAAATTTGCATACGATTAGAAATTAATCGTGTAAAGATTGAAAATTGAAAGCGTAATGGAGTAACAGCCATCTGAGGCTAACATCCAAAGTCACTATCTATATCAATATCTATCTGCCAACAAACTGTAATAATCTGCCAACAAACTGTAATACAGTTTGGCAGAAAAAAAAAACAATTGTAAAAGTGTGCATTTTTCCTTTGAATAAATTTATTCTATTCTATAAAAAAAAAAAAAAAAAAAAAAAAAAAACATAAGTACAGTTCAAAATTTCAAACTTGCCATTGAAAAGATCCTAAGGAACAGGTTTGGCTATCTAGGAAATCTTCGATATAACCCCTACCTTTGTCGCGACTCTAACCCATCACCAATCATGTGCTTATTTATGTACACCAGCAGGCAGAATATTTTAAGATTGCCATATAATCCCATTCCGCCCGCCCCGCTAATTCATCCGGGGCGGCGGGACAAGTGGCGCACGACCCCGCAGACCCACCCAACAACATACCTCTCGACGCCGTGCGGATAGGTCACCGAAACCCGGTCTTTTTGATCGGTGGCCCACCCGGCGGTCTACCCTCACGGCTATCCTCTCAGTCGACGCCCCGAATAATGTATAAACCCTGCAAGGGCACTTACAATTTGTCGACAAATTTTCACATTTTAAAATAATCCAATAAACTACCATCGGATCGGAACGTAACCACTACTGAGAAAATTCAGCAAGAATCTCAGCGGGTTTATATTCCTATTATTATTTCTTTACTCACTTTCTTATAAAAATAGTACAACATGATCAGTAAGAATAAGTTCCAGCGCCCATCGAACTTCGATATAATGTAAAATACAAATACAATGTAAAATATTATGGCTGGACCAGATCCCACATGCAACACACAATCATTCCCCTCAACCACTTTAGAGGGAAAGGAGAGACATGCTATATAAAAAGAGCTATGAAGACAATTCATAATAGATCTACCATAATAAAACTATTTCGAATTAAATTAGTATTACAATTTAAAATTTATTGCTAATATCGCATTAAGAATTACATATGAAATGTGAAAGGGGAATTTTTCGAGTTCAAATATCTACCTATCCACAAAATATTCAAAATCAAAAACATTAATATCACGTCCCAAATTTTTAAATTAGAAATTAGCTATAGCTACCAATGATGTCACGCCTTTACACACTTCTGGAATAAAAGTGTTATGCTTATAAAACAAAAAATTCTTGCCAGTAAAAATATATGGCTAATACGAAAGCATATATCAATATTTTTACAACACAAAACGATCCTAAGTATGTCTAAATTATAATTTTATGAAGTGATACTTGTAGGTATTGGGGTGACAAATTGAAAAGGCTTTTTTATGATGTGTTTTACGATATCCCGAAGGATAAGACGCTTTATATATTTGAGAAAGTATAGCAATTTTTTTTTTTGGAACAGGTAACAATGAGTACCTTAAAGTTGATATATTATTTATATCGCCATGTAAACCTTCACATAGAAAGTTAAGGTTGTTATATGGTTTGAAATGCTTCTTGCCTTTTTTGGGATATATGTGTATTTAATAACTAATACTGTAGAGAATAGGTAAAACTCGCTGTAATAACGATGACTTGTTAAGCGGGAGACATTTTAGTCCTGGGGCCACGAACGTTTAAAGGAGTCCGGAATTAAAAAAACACTTGACTGAGTTTTTTTTTTTCATTTTTATTAGGTTACAGATGGCGTAGTGGTTAAGATATTATATACCATGCCAGTGTCATTCGTTTCCCATTCCAATCCCAATCCCAAAATTTTTGTTCTGAAGTGATACTACATTATTTCCTTACTGTCTTAAAAAAATAGAAACACGGTAAAATTTGTAAAAATAGTTTTGTTTCAAACTTGACCAGCATGGTATAGTAGATCAATTTCTCATTCACTTTGGAGGATGAAATCAGAAGTGGGATTAATGCGAGCAAAGATGATAATGATAAATATATTTTAATATCAATCACGCATATATAAGCATAGCCCATATAAATAAACCGGTAAGCAGTTTTAGCTATTAAATAGGGTACGCGAATTTATATAGCTAATTTGCATAATTTACATCAAAACACGGGATACGGTCGGTAACTGACGTTTTACCCTACCTTGTGATCTGTTAATTTCCCTTTTTATGAGTTATGGGTAAGTTTTACTTCTCAAGTATAAATTACATTAAATTAACGTTTTAGAGACATAAATGTTGGCGACTGGAAGGTTTTGGGTTCTAATATTTAATAACTTTAAAAAAAAATCTTATTCATAGTATTTAGAACTATGTATACCTGACTCGTCTCCAATTACGTATGAATTAAATAGCTGAATAGACGAAATTGTGTCATCATTCATCATCATCATTTTCCTGCTCTTATCCCAATTACTTGAGGTCGACGCAATATGTACTCTGCTTCCATCGAACATATTGCAAAAGTTACTGCCAATAGTTCCATGATCCATGCCGCCTGCCTGACGTCAACCCTCTTTGGGAATGTAATTGTTGACTTGACTTTTACAACCTCAACGATAGAAGTAAGGATTGGTAGTATTCGTCGCCGCTACCACACAGGCGAAATTATGTGAAAAAAAATTATTTACTGCCGAGGTGAAGACTAAAATTTTCCGTGTGATGACGGAACAAGAATGCACGTAACCACCATCTTTCATACCTGTGGGTGATCGTGAAAGGCGACTACAGCATATAAGCAGGTAAGTACAGAAACTAGAAATAAAATCCTATAACAACACGTCTAATCAGCGTGGTATAGTAAATCAATTCACCTCCCGCTCGAGCCTCCTCCACATCACTTAATTTTAAAATGGAAATACGATTTTTAAATTAAAATTAAAACGATATTTAATCAGTAAGTACCTTATTAAAATTTATTAGCTCTTAGTTACGCTAAAAATAGTATCTAGGTATAAAAAGTTTAATATGCGGTGGATTTATTACAAAAAAGGGTAATTAAATTTAACGACACTGTTAATAAACTTTCAACGCGCAAAACATTAAATAATCATTCTTCCAAGACTACCGTTCATTCTGAGATATTAAGACGAACTGAGACTGAAATTATTAAAATTTAAAAATCGAACGCGCATTCAATATTTAAAAGATTTAACCGTTCGGCAGTAACATGGCGGACTATAGAGGTACGTTGAGTTTGCCTGACGTCCCAGGCGATCGATTCTCAAAGCGAACGAGACGTTTTACTACTTATTTTACGAGTTACAAAATCGCGGCCCGATTTGGCGGTAACATCGGGAAAACGGGTAACATTTGGTAACGTAGGGAAATCGAAACGTAACTTGTGGGCTCTGATAAAAATAAAGCCCGTGTGATTTGTAGTGAAGATCTAGCAAGGAAACGGAATAGAAGTTACCTTTGATTTTATAGTATTCTTATTTTATTTGAATGTTCGAATTTAAAAAAAAGAATTTGGCACAGACAATTAGTCTAGAGCTGATTTTACTATGACAACTGCAAAGGACATCTATTAGTCAGCCTATCGATTTTACTGTTGGTAATAAAGACTACCACAAAGGAAAGATAAATAGGCATGCGGAAATGGCGATCGTAGGCAATGTTATGAATCTTTCAGAACGGCACAAATATCCATTATTCTGATTTTCACTCAGCTAATATATGTGAATAAGGAATTGGACTTGTCCTGAGAATGGACTGAAGCGTTGTTGAGGGAAATTAATAATACTAATTGAAATATTCAATTTTATGCCAGGCGCGGCCGCTATAGTTATACTGTCCTTTCGTGACTAGTTCTATGCCCGTCAGTAAGCGACCATAAGTCGATGAAGGAGTAATTCCCACTACTGGCAGAACCTCCTTCACTACTTAATATGCAAGCAATGAGATAATTTTACACTGGCCAAATGAGTATAAGTTTTATACATTTTTTTCTTCTCTTGCAGCAAATGATATTTATTTACGTTCTTAATGCCCGTTTACATCAACGACACATACATACATACATACATATCATCACGCCATATCCCTTGCAGGGTAGGCAGAGAGAACAGAGTGCCAGAGAACTCTATCTCTGCATACTTCACTCGCTTCCTCAACATTCATAATTCTCTTCATACACGCTCGCCGGTTTCGGAGACTCTTGACTCCACCTTCCTTCAGTACATGACCGATCTGGTCTAGGTAGATTAGTCTCAGGCTCCCTCGGTACCTACATCCTTCCAATTTCGCATTGTATATCTTCTTAACCAGACGTTCGTTCGGCATTTTTTTCACATGTCCGAACCATAGGAGCATTCGCTTTCGCATCTTTACACCAATGCTCTCTTTCATACCTACTCGCTCTCTTACGTCGTCGTTACGACGACAACATTTACATCAACGACACCTATATTTTAAATAATACCTAAGGCATAAAAATCGGTCATGTTCAACGACACATAACATCAAAAACCCTACCTAAAATTTAAGTGCCGTTAGTGATAATTGAGATTAGACATTTTAATTATTTCATAGGCACATATTAGAGAATCAAACGACACAGACTATATCTCCTTTTATACTGATAGAAGATGAAGGTAGGATTCTACGACAATAAGCCTGTGACGAAAGCAGCTTACACGTTATCTATAAAATGGACCATCCAAACGTCTTATTTTCAATTTTTTCGATTGTCAAACGCGATTATACCGTTTGACTGGACATCATAACCTAATTGAGATATCATACACCCTATTTTTATATTTCTCACCGCTCCAATCTAATATCACCTTTATCTCTTTTAACATAAAAACTATAGCGTATACAGATACTTTAAAGAATATTCTGCAAAGCATACTAGACTGTTTTGTAAAGAATTAAGGTACGATTTTGATTGGAATTTAGGTAAAATTGTTTGAAAAATATAGTTGCAATAGTACACGCTGGGGTTCTGTGGACCCTTAGGGCTTTTTTAACGGTGGATATATGCACCCCTAGTCACGTACAAGTAGCTTCCTGTATGAACAGTTTCATTTTTCTTTTTAGGTGGTTGCTTAAAGGAGATTGGATTTATGTAAAAAGAGGATTTAGATAAGACTTCGATTTGCGAATTGCAACAAAATAAACTAGAAATGAAATTTTCAAATCTGTAGAATCAATGATTCGAAGATATTAAGAATATAAAAGCTTGAGTTTTTGCGTTAAACAAAACGTAATAAGATTACAAATTTTGAAAGCCTTCACACCTTTAATATGAAGGAATAAGCAGTGCTGTACCACATTCTCAGTTAAATACGTGTTGTTAGATACTGAAGGATGAGTCTACTAACATATTTCGAGATATTGTCATACCACAAAAACCACAATTATATTATAGAGATTTTTCTTTATTTATCGTGTATTTCAAGGCTTTTTTAATTTATCATGAAATATTGTGATAATTCACATTAATTAGCTACTTATATTAAGAAATGTATTAATAAACTATTATATCTATCTTTATTTCTAAAATCAGCAGTAAAATATTTTAAAACTATTAATCTAAACTTCTATTTATTTAGACTAAAAAATCCAAAATTGCGCTGAATTATGCCATTGGAGCAAATATGTTTACCTTCATTTATATGTTTTCTTAAATAATTTAATACAATTTAATATGTATATGTTTGGTTGTTTCGATGGAGTTGGTTATTTTTCGTGTGGTGATGGAGTAAGAATACAATTCATCATTTCTTCTTTTCCCTCAGAAGTCATAAAAGACTACTACGAAATATACTACATCTATTAGAAGCAAAACTCGAAACGAAAACCTGTGTCAACTAATTTATTAACATTGGTTTGGATTTTAATGTTATGATATTTTTGAATTATGACTTCAATATTAGAATGTCAAATTTTCTTATTTTTTTAAAGAAGATAAACACATACTAACTTAAAATATTTTTGTCGCATCCACACTAATCCAATAGTGCATTGCATGATTTACTCTGGCTAGCAAGGGAGGTGAGAATTGCAGAGGGTGTCAAATAAGATTTTTTCCTCAATCTAAGACCCTCAGGGTAGCTGTCCGGTTATACAATTTGCGAGTTTTCTATATATAAAAAGCGATTTAAAACACATACAAAGATATATACATTATATATAGTATATGCCCTCTCATCCCTTGCATAGTAATTCAGCTTCAGAACCTTTCTGGTCTCGAAGGGATTGTAAATATATTTCTAAAGCTTGCGAAGTCATATAGGCAATAAGGCATGTCTTTTTATGAACCCTGCAGTATTTTTCGAAGAATTCTTTAAAGCGTAAGGCAGAGTTACTTGCAGTCCTGATAGAAGCAAATAAAACAACTTTATATTTATTGGTATTTGTATTTTTAATTGCCCGACGTTTCGAACAATTTACAGTGATCATGGTCACGGGAGGACTGTGTTCGAAATGTCAGGAAATTATAAATCAAATACAAACGCGATTGAATCCGTAATATTTTTACAGTTTTATTTCAAATATGTAATACTCGCGTAAACATTAGAAACCAGAAGCAAATAATAGAAGCACGCACTTTTTAAAGTGACATTTATGAATCATATTAATGATTTGAAATTTGATAAAAAGTAATAGCAACACGAAAAAGAGACGAGCATTATTAGGATTTATTATGTGAGTGAATGAGACAGAAACTAAATATATTGCACTTGTCCAAAAAAAATGTATGTTTCTGACCTATGGAGGGTATCAGTTTCACCGCTAAGTACCATGTTTTTTTTCAATGGCAATATTAATACCAATTTAACTAATATTTTTTTGACTGGACGATTTGGTATATACCTTTTTTAAAGTTTTTTAACTCTAGCAGCTCATTTAGGTTTCACTGATGGACTAGACTCTTTCGCATTACTATAATGTTCTTATTTCAATTACTTTGGGTTGACACAATATGTACTCCTCTTTCATCTTAGATATTGCAAAAGTTATTGGTAACAGTTTTATGGTCGGCCATCTGCCTCTCGGCAACCCTCCCTGGGAATGCCAGGGACGGTTGCCCTGGTCTGATTATTGTTGACCAGATGGCATCAGGTGGGGTTGCAGATCGATATAAAGCTCTCAGTCATCTTTTACATCTCAGAGCAAAGTAAGGGTTGGTAGTATTCGTAGCGGCTTCACAAATACATAATTAACGAACTCAATACTATGGATCACACTAAGAATAGTCCTAAGCGGCGATCGAACACACGACACTCAGTACGAGAGATCGGCATTTAGACTAGTCTATCATCTATGCATTATGATATTATGATAAAGTATAAAATATAAGAATAATAAAAATATTCAGTAGCTCTATGGAATATATTCAAAGCGAACATTATCATACAGCATACAAAACAATAATAGTCACATAAAAATATTTTAGTGATACTATAACGTAACATCTAAAATCTACTAAAAACTACCACGTATATAGTAAGGACTGGTGCATACATGCAACTTTTGTATCAATAAAACTGTAGTGGAATTTTGTATTTTTTCGTAAATTTCCCAACAACTAAATCACATATTTCCGTGTGGTGACGGAGTAAGTATACCACTTATCTTAGCCATGGGTTTCGTAAAAGACGAATAAGAACGAATAACATCGATGCAAAAAAAGAAAAATTCGTAATTAAGCATTATATCAACTCGTCCGACCAGTGTGTTATGATAGGTCGATTTCGCTCCCATTATGGAAGAGGTTCAAGCCCAGCAATAGGAAATATATGAGCTAACATACATACATATCATCACGCCATATCCCTTGCAAGGTAGGCAGAGAGAATAGAGTGCCAGAGAACTCTATCATTGCATACTTCACTCGCTTCCTCAACATTCATAATTCTCTTCATACACGCTCGCCGGTTTCGGAGACTCTTAAGTCCACCTTCCTTCCGTACGTGACCAATCTGGTCTGGGTAGGTTAGTCTCGATCTCCCCGGTACCTACACCCTTCCACTTTCAAGAGCTAAGCTTGAGCTTCACTTGTATGAGCTAAGATGATGATGAAAACCATTTAGTTGTTATAGATCAGTCCTATCGACCAGATTTCCTTCGACAACGAATGAGTCAAGAAATATCTTATAATAATAAACAATATCAATTGGAAAGACAGTTCTGGTTCATTTTTTTTATTTTTCTCTTTACAGGTTGATGATGAGACATGCCATATCATTAGAAGAGCGATTCATTAACTTTTTAATCAAAAGCAAATTGATGCAGCTTTTGTTTTTTTTTTGTCGAGCAACTATTCAATTATAGTATATTTTGTCGCTCTAAACAGTTTATACAAAATTCGCTCGTATGTGCTGGGCCTTATACCTACTATAATCTCGTCGTAAAATATATCTGGTAGAATTTAAAAGAATATATGTTGAATTATTTTAATGTTGGCAATTTTTGTGAACCTTACGTGGATAATAAATATAAGTCTTACTGTACACTAAATTTAAACAGTTCCCGTATCCTTAGTTTGGGGGTTCTACCCTTCGCTTTGACACTATTGTCAGCAGAAAATCCCGATGTTGTACTTTCATTGTGCAATTTGCATTCTGTTGAGGTATTTCTGATGATTTCGGTCGTTGGATTTTTTTATTTATTTAAATATAGAGTGATATTAGCCATATTTACATTTCCGTGTACTACGAATACCTGCTTTTATATATTCCAAAATTGTGTTCGAGCCTCATTTAAAATTGGAGGGAACTTTTATCTAATGGACAATTAGTTTCACAAATCATAACACTGATTGCGGTCGCAAGCCCACCTGTGAAGTATGGCGATCATAGCATATGATGCCATATTCAAAAGTAGACATATATGAAGAAAGAATTTCATGCAAAAAATAATAAAATGAAAATAAGATATAGCCTACTTTACTGAAAACTCGCATTATAAGGAGTTCTTCTTTATAGGCATGTGAGAAGCCTGACAAATCAGACCACAACCGTTAAGTTAAAAATCAGATATCATATTGTATTACCCCTTTCTCGGATTGCATGTGATCCTTCTTAGCTTCAGTGTAAAAAATATTATCCATAAGAATGGTAAAAATGAACGAAAAACTAAGGTTTCACTTGCTAATAATCGCAGAAATCAAACAAACAGGACGTATGAAGGTTGGCAAACTTTTATCACCGATCACGAACGCCGAGCCGAAAACTACTGAAACATGAAATTTTGACAGTAGTTTCTTTAAATGTCTACTGACGAATGAAAGTATTTTATTTAGTCATTATAAAGGTCTTCTGACTTCGTTTGTCATATATACCTGGCACCTTAGCTAAACTGTTGTAGCAACTTCAATTAAAGATGCTATCTCATCCTTCTGAATGATGAGCAACGAGATGCCACACAGCAACAAAGTATGTATGGGGAAAAGAACTTAATCCATTATCTTCAATTAATTACATTTATGATCTTTTCTAATTAATAATTAAAAAATGCTTCATTAAAAATGAATAAACACGTGTTTCAGATTTTGTCAATATTTTCATCATGTAAGAAAATAAAATAGGGGATTAAATTTTGCTATGATGCTTTTATTTAATTAAAATTAGCACAATTAAGTTATATACAACGTCTAAGTTTTGTGATGTAGAGATTCATTAAAAAGGCGAGAATATATTCCTTCTTAAGGGTGTTATCCGTGTGGTGACGTAGTGAGAACACAATTCACCACCCCCTATCTTACCCGTGAGTACGTAGGAGACGACTAAGGGATATAAAACGCATATAACATCTATGCAAGAGAAGGAACTCTGAAGGAACTCATTACAAAACCCTATATCAACACGTCTGACCAGCGTGGTATAGTAGATTAATTTCCCTTCCATTACGGAGGAGACCCGAGCCTAACAGTGGGACATATATGGGCTGTGATGATGATGATAAGGGTGTAAAATAGTAGTGGAATTTTGCTTAAATATTTTCACCCTACAACACTGAGAATGATATTTAACAAAGAAAGGTAGACGTAATATAACAAATAATAATATTATAATTTATATTATAAATGATCGAGATTTTTAAATGTAGGCTTTTGAAATTCAACCGAAAGTGCAGTAATAATACACGTAACCGCATAATTCCGGCCAGACCCTGTCCCCATTCACCACTGGCATCAAGTTTCGACCGCAGTTATCTGATACGAACAAAGCGATCATTGAAAAATGTGGTAACTCCACTGTTTCGTTCGGTAACAGCGGTGGGTGGTATTATACTATGTGTATATACTTTATTTTTTTTTACTAGTTATACCCATGGTTTTACTCATAGTAATACTCATAGTTTTCATAGTGGTAGGACCACGCTGTTGACAGTTTTCTGCCTACAGCCGCGGGCCGGTCTGTTCAGGGTAGTACCACACTGTCGCTGCTGTGCTTCGAGCGGTGAGCGGGAGAGCCGGCAGCAAATTTCTTGGTGATTTTGGGGTTTCATTGGTAGACAGTGGCCTAGCCTTCAATTCCTTACAAAAAGAAAGATACCCCTCTATAGGTTTTCCTGTATTTTTGACACGTTGTCATGTGTGCGAAATTTCATGACTATCGATCGAGTAGTTAAGACGTAAAAGCTTAGCAAACAAATAAACGCATTTTCACATTTCTGAACGCGGCCAAATCGCTAGTATACTCTACGTCAGTCTGCGTAACTAAACATTGCTTAGTCGTCCGTGAACAGGGCTACGCGGAAAAACCCCCAAGGATTGCCAAAACAAAAAAAAAGAGAAATAATTCTTTTTTGTTGTCGCCTACGTCACGTTCTCATGTGTGAAATAATATTTCTCCTGTAATAAAAGCCTTGGGCGATGTCGCAAATATTCTGACGTGCAGTACATAACAATAGGTAGGTGATTCAATCCATTTTGTCCTTGGGGCACCTCAGTAGAAGTACTAATATAACAATATAAATAGAAAGACTCATATTTTGTTTCATAGAAGCGTATGAAACTCAAATATTAGATTTTATGAATGAATATTGTAGTTCTTATATAATTTATTAAATTAGGTAAACCATAGCGGCAATTCATTATTATTTTGAAATCCAAGAAAGGTTGAGAGACCCACCACTGTCCCCACACGGATAATGAAATGAACGAGAGGTTCATCCTTAATATTTTATATTTAATATAATTATAACTAATGACAATCCAAACCAGGATATGATATAGTTACTATATTCCAGAGCTGTGTGGTAGCGGCTACGAATACTACCAACCTTTACTTTGCTCGTGGATGTCGTAAAAGACGACTAAGAGCCTTATACGACCTGAGCCAACTCCACCTTTTTTTTTTGTTATCGCTGAGGAAATGCTTTTACGCACATCCCCCGCCAGTGACAGATGGGGTGGTGTGTGGGACTCGCCGGCCATGAGATGTTGGCGGCCGGAATACCCACTAAAACCTAACAGCGGTCCCTTCCGCGCTTTTACGGGATACCGGAGAGATCGTCTATTGACATTCTATCCCCGACACCCCTACGCTTGGCCATCTAGCCACGTCCAGTCAAAGCCAACTTCACCTGATGCCGTTTGGTCAACAATTACATTCCTAAAGAGGGTTGACGTCTGGCAGGCGGCTGGTCATAAAACCATTGCCAATAACTTTTACAATATGTACTATGAAAGAAGAGTACATATTGTATCGACCCCAAGTAATTGGGATAAGAATAGGAGAATGATGATGATGAGATATCCCACTACTGGGCTCGCGCCTCCACCAGAATGGAAGGAATATTGAACATTAGACCGCGCTGGTCAGACGGGTTAGTTAGTATATGGTTTCATTACGAGGTTTCCATTTCTTGCAAAATGTTATCCGCATTTCATATCCTTTAGTCGTTTTTTTTTTTTTTACAACATCCACAGGCAAGAAGAGGGTGGCCACCGAAGTCAAAGATCGGGTACCGGTGGCCCGCTCGCACGGCGAAGAGAGGTGTTTGCAAGTTGGGTCCATGGGGTTGCGCGCCGCCCCTTCCGTCGCCCCGGGCCGATTTGCCGGGGCGCGACCACACATCCATGGTCCCAACTTGCGAGAAAGAAAAAAAAAAAGGGCAAGACTAGGTATGGACCACAAAATTGATAGATATTATTGACCACGTTGGCTACAGAATTGTCATTTTTTTTATCTATACCAAAAGAACATTTACAGGTATTGAGTAATGAAATAACTAAATATGATTTACTTAAATGTTGGTTAAAATTCGAACACTTGAACGTTGATATTTTTTTTCAATAAATCACAATTTAAAAACTATACCTATTTGTGGGTAGAATGACAAACTGCGCCTACCGAGGTATTGTATGCTTACACCATTACCATATACACTGTTGACAGATTTCTGTTTACAATTCTGTCTGAGGTAGTAACACACTCTTGCTGGTAATCGACATCTGAATAGTGACAATGTGCTGCTATGCTTCCTTCGGTGAGCGAGAGAGCCAGCAGCTCCACTTTCTAAGTGGGTTTGGGCTTTTTATTACTAAGCAGGGGCCTAACTGTACCCCTGGTATCGCATAGCTCCATGGGCGGCAGTAACACTTACCATCAGATGTGCAGCTCGTTTGCCACCAAGAGCAATAAATAAAAAAAAAGAAACTATATTTACGAAAATAAAGCTTAAAAATTGCTATTTCATGTAATTGTGATCTCGCCACAGGAACCGTAAAAGTTTCTTCATCGAATCGATACTCAAACTCGATTACGTATCGGTTCGTTCCGGTTCTCCGCTATTTAGTGTTGTGCCGTCCGCTGTTTTCGATTCGTAACTCAGTTATGCGTTGTAAAGTGAATCTTCTTTTGTTTCGCCAATCATTCGACATTTAACAATTATTTATGGTTCTAATGAAATTTGAAAAAAGAACCACAAGTTGTGATGTTGACTTTATTTAAACGATTTTTTTTTGTTATAATGATTTCTGATAGACGCGAATATTATACATTTGAAATAAAACTATTTTCACGGATTCTATCGCTTTTGTATTTAATATCCCGTGGTTTCGAACACTACAGTGTCTACGATTACGGTAGGCTTTCCTGAAATAGTTTTATTTTAGATTTGTATATTGGCCTTTCTTTTTTATACGGTGGACTATGGATGCGTCTCGCCCAGCCAAATCGGTCCGGGGTGACGGAAAAGGCGACGCGTGACCCTATAGACTCACCGTGCAACTCCTCCCTTCGCCGTGCGAGCGGGCCGCCGGTACCCGATCTCTGTCTTCGGTGGCCCGCCCGGCGGTTTACCCTCGCGAGTTCCTCACGTCGATGCTCCGACGGCTGTCGGGGTTTGTATATTGGCCTAGGTTTATCTAGAATTCTTAGTCTTCTTTTACCACACCCAAGAGCTATGTAAGGTTTGGTATTTTTAGGAACCACTACACAGTAGCGCCTTCTACTTATATTACTATAACAAGATTCATCATTATCATATTAACTCGTATAGGTTCCACTGTTAGGCTCGAGCCTCCTCCATAATGGGAGAGAAATTGACTTACTATACAACGCTAGTCAGAAGTATTGGTATAGGGTTTCATTTTGATTTTTTCTTCTCTTGCGTAGATGTTTAATGCGTTTCATATCCCTTAGTCTCTTACAATCACCCACAGTTAAGATAGGGGGTGGTGAATTGCATGCTTATTTTATTTCCACACGTATAGATAACGAAAATCATGCAAACATTATTCCGATAGCATATACCAGTTATTACATACATACATATCATCACGCCATATCCCTTGCAGGGTAGGCAGAGAGAACAGAGTTATTAAATTATCTTAAAGTCATAGTTAAGTGCACACAAGCGCACATTTCAATAAGTCACTTTCTTGATGATCTTAATCACACCTCCATCAAAACAAACACGAGTTTATTATTTGTTGACGAAATTTGTGAGAAATAGAAATCAAATGTTTGAGATGCGAATTCCTTGAAAGATTTGTTTAAGGAAACCGAAATACGTGACTCAATTGACATTTCTTTACACTTGACAAAAGATGATTTTTCACGATGGCAACACGTGTCTTACCAACTTTCGGAGGATATATTTTTAACCGCACACGTAATTTCTTTTGCTTTTATTTGAGTGAGGCCCACACTTTTTTGTTGTTGTTTGACAGTCTAAAACAGAGTTTAGATACATCCCACTTGGGAAGAGCAGCCTATGACCTCACAACCTACCCTATTACCTCTCCATCGCCGTTTAGATGACATTGACATCTATTGCCAGCCCGGCAGATTATCCTTTCCGATATCATCTCCTGCGACACCCCGGCAAATACAGTATTTTTTAGCCGAGGCCGCGGGTGACTGGATCGGGGAATTAGTCCGTTACCCGCCGAGAGGCCGACCGCGTGAGGAAAGCCCGACATCCTACCCGAAGGGGGAACGTCGGTCGAGGAGAGGTTACTCCTAAGGGGTATTCCGTTGGGCCGACCACTGACGTCAAGTCACTCTGCTCCGGTGGTCGGCCCAACGACGAAGGCGACGTCACGGGTGGGTTACGGGTGTACGTGCTTACGCCCCTCTGTCACGGATGGAGTGGTGCGAGGAGTGCGCCGACCGTAGTCCAACCCCAAAAAAAAAAAAGTACAGTATTTTGTTGGTAGCAGGCTATATTATAGCGGCAAATAACAGTGTTACCAGAGCATCGGACTCGGTTGTTCGCCCTTAGGTTCGCACTACCCCAGAATTTACAAATCCTTACTAATATTATAAATGCGAAAGTAACTCTCTGTCTATCTGTCGCTCTTTCACGCCAAAACTACTAAACCGATCGAAATGAAATTTGGTACACAGATAGTCTAGGGTCTGATAAAGGACATATGCTACTTTTTAATGCAAAAAAAGGGGTTGTAAAGGGGGATGAAAAGATGTAAGGAAGTATATCGTTATTTTTAAAGCCAGAAGCTTGAAACATATTTTTAGGCTATTGATTAGATGTAAATAAATATGATATTAAAATTTTATATTTTTTTTTCCCCGGAAGGGGTAAAATAAAAATTGGGAATGAAAAACTTTAGAAAAGTAACCTTTTACGCGGGCGAAGCCGCGGGTAGATGCTCGTAATAAATATATCGTTGCTTGGCAATATGTTGCTACCGAAAACATTTATTTAAAGCCATGGCCTTCTGTATTTATACCTAATACTAGAGTATTAGGTGAAATATAAGCGTGATAAGAGGAATTTCGTCTGCTATAATTATAATGGTTGTAGGTTATTTATAGTGAAAGAACTCGTTACGTTTTAATGGTGACCACTATATTACTCTGTGGGGGCGTAACCGACCATTATACTAAAACAACCCCATTTTTATAGTTATTTATACACAGGATTGCATTTTTAACTTCGTTTTTATACTCAAAATGTATATATACATATATATTTTAAGTCATAAATATTTGATAGTATCTAACATATTCTCATTATTAATATTAACTTACTATCCATCTTCTTAATATATATAAATTATGCGTCACGTTGTTTGTCCACGATGGACTCCTAAAATACTTAACCGATTTTAATCAAATTTGCACAGCATGTGTAGTTTGATCCAACTTAAAAGATAGTATAGCTTCCATCTCAATTTATAGTCACAATATTATTTTATTGCAAATTATTTGTCTATTATTTGTAAGTCACAATTATCTGTTATCTATTGACTAGATTGACGAAGTATTTAATAGATGGCGCTATGTTAAACATACAAACGTTTCATAAGCTAAGCTACAATTTATTAGCATAATCACCATGTGTTACCGAGGCTACCTTAGCCACAGTAACGCGTGGCCGGGTCTGCTAGTAAACTATATATTGTACGTGTGATGACGGAGTAAGAATACAATTCACCACCCCATATCTTACCCGCGGGTGATCGTAAGAGACGACTAAAGGATATAAAACGCATATAACATCTATGCAAGAGATAAAAAAACTCGAAATAAAACCCTATACCAACACAATTTAGTATCAGTTATGATGTAAGAGTTTATGTAAGAGTTATGTTTATAAAAAAAAGAGCATATCATTGTGATACTGTCAGTCACGGAAGTAAAGTAATAAAGTCTCGTTTCTTCAAATTGCTGAAATTTTTAGCATTTAATATGCTTAATTATTTATAAAAACCCGATTAGGAAGCGGGTTTATATTATAAATAATTAAGCATATTAAATGCTAAAATTTCAGTAATTTGAATAACAAGGTTGTGTCATCGTTTAATACAATTCTAACTGCAAAATTTGAAGTATTAAGCCTACAATGTGTAAACATTGTCGGGTAGATGGCGCACGTCACCTTAAAGACGTAAATATGATACGAAGCGAGATTTGAATATCCTACAATAGTTCACGTTGGTGTAAGTGGCAGCACAATTGGGCTGGACTTCTAATAGATGCGGGTTCGAATCCCGCTTGTGACATCATTTTTCGCTTCCTAATCGGGTCTCGTTTCTTTTTTTTTTCAAGTATTGTCTATCAGCTACTTATACGAGCCATTGTTGCCAGTGTAAAGTTATAATTTTCTTTACGTCTTCAGTCTCTTTATGTCAGTCATTGTTCGTTAGTAAGTCAACTCGTCACCGTCACCAACAATGTTATGTTAATGCTATCTTCGGGAAATTATAGTGGAAAATCAAAAAAGGTGATAAAGCACTTTTATATCATATTCACTACATCCCAGCAGTTCATATGCATCATCACGATCTCAGCTCGTATATGTCCCACTGTTGAGTCTGAGCCTCCTCCGTAATGTGAGGGAAAATAATTTACTACAACACGCTGGTCAGACATGTTGGTATAGGGTTTTGTTTCGAGTTATCCTTCTCTTGCGTAGATGTTATATGCGTTTTATATCCCTTAGTAGTCTCTTACGATCATCCATGGATAAGACATATCTTATATATAAGGTACCTTACATGTAAGGTGAACCGGTGAATTGTATTCTTACTCCGTCACCACACGGATCCTTCGCATCACATTAAAAAAATAGGTAGCAAACGCATCTACAGCCACAGGTAACATACGAGAGATATAATAATTTAAAAAGACAAAGATGGTTTTAAATAAAACATTGAAATCACCGGCGCAATAAATTCAACATAATCTTATATTCATAGCTTACACTACTAAAAATAACCAAAGAAAATATCAACGGACAAAATTTTAAAATTCGATTGTAAACGTAAAAGGAGATTTATGTATAGTACCTACAATTTTGTAAAACGATATTAAGATTAGCTTGTCCTTTCAAATCCGATCAGAATAAGAATTCAAGTAGATATTTCTGCAATGTTCGCACAAAAGAATTGGCGTGATATCGTGCGCTGTCGTCTCGTGGCGACACTGGCAGCCATTTTGACATCATGTTCCCGCCAAAACGTTTGAAATCGAACATCTCTGTTTCTCTAGGGGTGTGTCATTTAGCAAACGTAGATATATCAGATTCCAAATATAGATTGAGAAACCTTAAAGTATTAGAAATAAATAAGTATAATAAATTCAGTTTTTCGTTTAGAAATTAATCCATAAAGGTATCAGGAGACCATTAAAATTTATGACAAATTTCCATGTTGGAAGGCGATGTAGTTACGGAGTCAACTAAATATTTAGAATTGATTTAGACATAATGATCCGTGTGATGACGGAGTAAGAATACAATTCACCACCCCTTATCTTACCCGTGCGACTAAGGGATACAAAACGCACATAACATCTATGCAAGCGAGGGAAAACTCGAAACAAAACGCTATACCAACACTTCTGATCAGCGCGGTATAGTAGGTTACTTCTCTCCCATTACGGAGAAGGCCCGAGCCCAACAGTGGGACATATATGGGCTATGATGATGATGATAGACGTAATGAACATATGTAAACGGTAAAAAGAAGCTCCATTAAGGCTTGTATTTTGTGGCAAGCCTATTAATAATATGCATAGCACGCACACAAGTTTGATTTCATAAAATTCTCGGCTGCGGTAAAGAAAATGAAAAAACAAAAAGCTTTAAGAACAACGCTTAGGGAAAAGAAAGAAAATTTTGATTAAAAATTATGAACATCACGCATAACCAAAAAAGCTTTATGCAATCTGTGCGATAACAGCATTCTTGGGTCATGTTACCGATCGCGTGACTTGCCTAAATAAAAAAAAATGTATTCCGGCGAGCGAATTTGATACAGTAGCGCACTTAACTCGTAATATCTTTATCTAAATTGTACCATAAACAAGAAGGACAAATTTTTTCACGGGAATCCGGACACGAAAACACTAATGTTGACTGTTGAATGTTTCATGTTTCTGGTTGTTGTATATAATCTTTATTGCCGATTTTACGATCGAAATGTTTTTATTTAACCCGAATTTTATGGATATTTTTAATGGGCCTCCTTGATTAACTTGGTGTATTGTATGATCTACAGAATTAGACCAAGTTGGTAATTACGGTTTAAAATATTGTAGATGGTGATTCATTACAGAATTCTAAATTTATAAAATTCTGCCGCAGCTTTGCCTGCGTAAAAGGTTACTTTCCTAAAGTTGAACTATTATCGCAAGGGAACATTACTGGGGTAAAAGTATCCTATATATTAATCTAGAAAATGACGATACTTCCTTACAACTTTTCATCCCTCTTTACAACCCTTTTTTGCACTAAAAAGTATATCCTTTGTCGAGTTATAGACTATCCGTGTACCAAATTTCATTTAGATCAGTTCGGTAGGTTTGGCGTGAAAGAGCGACAGACAGAGTTACTTTCGCATTTATAATATTAGTAAATATAATAAACCTCAGAGTAATGTTTGCTTTTACAACATAAGAATAATTGAATATTTCGACGATTTTATATGAGAAGATCTTTAAAGTTGCCTATATAAAAATAGGCAAAATATAGCTTTGAAGGTCTTTAGAACTAAAAAATATTTAATGAATTTAATCTACAATAGATATACTTACTCATGGAAAGAATATCTTTTCGTGTGGTGACGGAGTAAGAATGTAATTCACCACCCCATATCTTACCCGTGAGTGATCGTATGAAACGACTAAAGGATATAAAACGCATGTAACATCTATGCAAGAGAAGTAAAACTCGATACAAAACCCAACACGTCTGACCAGCGTGGTATAGTAGGTCAATTTCCCTCCAATTATGGAGGAGGCTCGAGCTCAACAATGGGACATATATGAGCTGAGGTGATGATACGAAAATTGGTAATTAACAATTGTCATCTTAAATTACTAACAAAAACGTAACCAACGTACCAAAAAGGCGACGAACGCCACTTTTTATTAGATTTTACCGCCATTTTTGCGTAAATCCGCCATTTTATTGAACTCGTTTAGTGGATTACGTAAGTTAATGCCAGTTTAGTCCGTACCGCGATTTGAACTTGCCGATAAGCCAATTTGCGATCTCAGAACAGTTAATTCCTATAAGTATTTTTGAAGTTGTTTCGACAGTTTGTTTTATTACTGATATTTTCATTATTATCGACTGTCAAAATAACTATAGCACTATTTTATAATAATTCTAAAACTGTAATTTTTCAGATACTTTGACGGTGTGACATTTGAATCATATTGCTGCAAATAGGCCTTAAAGAGTGGGTGACGCCTCGAAGTTACCATACATTTGTACGTCTATGACTGGGATGTGGCCAGATTAGTCAGGCCAGCCTATCAAAAAATAAAACTAGTAAAATCTATCTCATAGATCTGCAAGGAGGCCCATACCGAACAGTAGCATACCTAAATGATCCATCTAGTATACCTCACCTCACTTCGCCTCAGTCCCACTGTTGGGCTCGGACCTCCTCCATAATGGGAGGGAAATTGACCTAATATACCACGCTGGTCAGACGTGTTGGTATAGAGTTTTGTTTCAAGTTTTCCTTCTCTTGCATAGCTGTTATATGCGTTTTATGTCCCTTAGTCATCTCTTACAATCACCCACGGGTAAGATGGGGACGGGGTGGTGAATTGTATTCTTACTCCGTCACCACACAGAAAATCCCATCCATCCCAACCATCTAGTATACCCTATCAGGTAAAATATATTGATTTATATTAGTTCTATATTTATGGGAACGCAAACCACTAAATACAGAACTATTGGAGTAATTCATTATAGTCCGGTCGTCTCCTACTATGTTTGAGCACAGCATGCCCTTTTCTTCTAACACAGATGGAATGGCATGCTGCATAAGGTTTTGGCTAAGGTTAATGACCGCACATCTAAGGTTAAATTTTCTTTGTAATGAAACCGCTGATCGGCGCTAGGTGGAATTGGCTTAGGCCAATGTTGAGATCTTAGTTATATTTTACGATATAAGTGAGTTAACCGCCATCCATATGACAAGTTTTTTATTCTTTTCAAATGTTGCCAGTCATATTAATGGCGATTAGTGATTATAGACTCTGTAATACGAGGAATTGAGAAAAAATAATGATGGGTATATCTTATTCATCTATGAAACAAAGATTCAAGTTAAGAAGATGCTAATATAATTAACTTTTAGTGAATCAATAGGAAAATCTTTGTCAATATTGAACCACGTACCTAATATTGTTATATTATTGGCAGCTTAAATATTTTTTTTGTTTACATTTATATAATAATTACAAAATACTTTTATATATTCTGTTACATGATATAATACTTGTATGATCGTTAAAAAGAAATTTCAATCCCTTCACGCGAAAAAGATTGGTAGTCTCGTAATTAACATAACCTAAGGCGCTAAGATTTAAAAAAACTAATAAAATGGCGTCGATTCTGTTGAAGCCGTGACTTTTAATATTTTGTCTCTGGTCACGAATATCATAATGCCTCAAGTCGTGTACACGCTAAAGGTCCTTTTGGTGTGAAAATGGGATATAATTTTGGGGAAATAACCAAAAACGGGTTCGCGTGCCCACCGGGCATTACAACAGCCCCACCCGTACGGCATGTTAATGTTGCCTGTACGTATAACCACGGCATGTATGTAATGAGCCGGGGCAAATTGTGTTGCCATAAAAATAATTGTGTTTCCTTACCCCTTATACGTCACTCGATTAACTTGGAAACAGTAGCTTTGGTGTCATTTGCATAATGTCGATATTATTATAACACGAATTTATTTAGGCTACAGCGTACAAAATATTAATCGCTACGAATGTCTAAATACATTTTAATTTCTTGCCCAATAGATTTATGATATTATCAGAGTTAGGACTGGTTCTTTTTGTTTCTTTTTTGGGTCATTCAGGTTGGGAGAGAATATAGGTACGTTCCTTAATTACAGTATAATGAGCGGTCTTATTGTTACATGTAATATGTGCCGGTCAACCTTTCGATAGAAGTAGCTCAAAAAAGAAATATAGTTAACTTTGTAACTCGAATATATATAACAAGTATTTTAACTTATATATATATATATTATTGTACATAACCATAATCCGTGCGGTAACGGACTAAGAATACAAATGAGCACCTCCTTTATTACACGTGGGTGATCGTAAGAGACGACTAAGGGACGCAACAGTTCTAAAAGAGAAGAACAACTCTGCATAAAACCCTATACAGACCATCGTGGTAAAGTAGGTTAATTCCCCTTTACTCTGTAAGGAGCTCAACCCCAACAGTGGGACTTTTATTGAGCTGAGACGATATATATCTATATATATAACTTATAAATACTTTAGTACCCGTTAGGTACTTCTAAAGCTTCAAAAAAGACTGCATGTTATTTTCTATCTGATTAAACTTCAACGATCTGTTTAGTATTACATAGGAATTTAGGTTTGTTTGAAGGAAATGCCCTTTGTTGTTCGATTTAAAGGGGTAGATGTACTGAAATAGATTTTTTTATTTTGTAGTTTTGTAAACATCGAAAGCAAGTGATGTAAGATTGATAGGCGTTTTGTGTTCGTTTCGATTGCATGTTTAATTTGTTCAAAAGAAATAAGAGAATCATAGTTAATTGATTTTTAAAATAAGATTTGATTGTCTATTTGATCGAATGGCATAAACATGTGACTCTCGATCAAGTCTTGCCTTCAAATTTAAACAAAAGTGTATAGAGAAACTTAGGGAAAGTTCAAATTATATTTAAAAATATTCTCTAAATTCGAATTATATATAAAAATATTCTGTAAATTCAAATTATATACAGGGTGGAAGTGGTCCGCTTCCGAAAACAAAGATAGGTGACCTTACTAGTCCTACTTGTAATGATAGGCTAAAAAAAATCGATTCGGATGAAAACATTTTTTTTTTCACAACGAATTTTAAGTTTTTTTCACATTCCATCGTATTAGGACAGTACCATGTAACGATAATTCCATAAAAGATACGTCACTTTACTCAGATGAGAAAAGACGCAATCTATTCAAAACTCACGATCATATGTTCAAGAGTTCAACGACCTCGTGTGGTGAAAAAAGTATTTCTTTTTTCATCCGTATCGATTTTATTTTCTAGCCTATCATTATAAGTAGGACTAGTAGGGTCACCTGTCTTTGTTTTCGGGAGCGGTCCACTTCCACTCTGTATAAAAACATTCTCTAAATTCAATTTATAGATAAAAAAATCTCTAAGCAACAAAATTTATCTATGTTATATTTTTTTTTTTTGTTTTTTTTTATAGCAACACTAAAGAACGAATCCTTATCTCGTGAGAAAATTTACAATAATCATTAACAAATACAAATAATATCCAAACTGGGAATATTTATTTTTACATACATACATACATATCATCACGCCATATCCCTTGCAGGGTAGGCAGAGAGAACAGAGTGCCAGAGAATCTCTGCATACTTCACTCGCTTCCTCAACATTCATAATTCTCTTCATACACGCTCGCCGGTTTCGGAGACTCTTGACTCCACCTTCCTTCAGTACATGACCGATCTGGTCTAGGTAGGTTAGTCTCGGTCTCCCTCGGTACCTACATCCTTCCACTTTCGCATTGTATATCTTCTATTTATTTTATATCGCATATTTATTTTTGTATCGCATAAAAATAATAATATCCTTAAACTCGAACTTAAAATAAAAATGAGTAGGCTAACGACATCTTCACGTTAGATCCCATATTTCCGTAGCCAATATTACTATAACTGCGCCCTCGGAAATAGTTACGTCCTAACCAGTATTTCCAACGATTTGATGGACTCGTGCCGACCCACCGTGATTACCGCTTTGATCATAGACTTGATACAAATCGTGTAATATTGCAGGAAACACGGTACGTTCAACGGTGGCAATATCTTAGATATCGAAAGATTAAAATCTACTTAAACTACAAAATAATAAATAATATAGGGTCATACCGTTGAATGTTCTCTGTTTACAGCTGCAGGTCCGCAGTTTCGTAGAAAATCTACGTTTGTATAGTGGAAATGTGTTGTTGCGCTTCGTTCGATGAGCGAGAGAACCGGTGACCCAATTTTGATTAGCACCGGCATATATGAACCCCTTCTATTGCAAAGTACCATCAGGGATAGTCGTTTGACATAGTCATTTCTGAAATATGCTGTGTGGTACATACATACATATCATCACACCATATCCCTTGCAAGGTAGGCAGAGAGAACAAAGTGCCACAGAGCTCTATCCTTGCATACTTCACTCGCTTACTCAACATTCATAATTCTCTTCATACACGCTCGCCGGTTTCGGAGACTCTTGAGTCCACCTTCCTTCAGTACGTGACCAATCTGGTCTAGATAGGTTAGTCTCGGTCTCCCCCGGTACCTACATCCTTCCACTTTTGCATTTCCTAATTGGGATAAGAGCAGGATAATTATTAATAAACATTTGAAACGAAACTTGTTACAAAGAGTAATTGAAAATCTAATTTTCATTATTTTCATGTACCTAATGAAAAAATAGAGATAAAAAGAACTTAATTGAACTTAAGTGATCAACATTCAGTTATGTGCCACAGAAAGTCTCGTCAAAATCATTTCCAAGAGAATCAGGAGGAAACAGATAGGCAAAAACTAAAAGAAAGTTTTATTTTATTTTTCTGCCTTATTTATTAAATATTAAACTAAATTTATTAAAAAGTAAACTTCGATATTACAATTTAAAATTTTCAGTTCAATTTGTTTTATTTGTATAGATAAATATACTTTCAAAGGTAATATTCGTTAATTATACTTCTATTGAATTTTACGAGCATTGACTAAAAATAATAACCACAAAAACAAAAAGATCAACTTTCGCAATAAAACCTATGATTAAATGCTATCCATATTTTCCATAATTGGGATAATATTATTTTTTTAAAAAAGCTTTATTTGTTAAACCTTAAAATGTATTAAACGAATCATTTTAAAAAATCACCATCATAACTAATCTGTGGAGTTAGGCTCACCGATCGCATTCGTAACGACGACATAAGAGAGCGAGTAGGTATGAAAGAGAGTATTGGTGTAAATAAAGATGTGAAAGGGTTCGGACATGTGGAAAGAATGCCGAAAGAACGTCTGGTTAAGAATATATACAATGCGAAAGTGGAAGGATGTAGATACCGGGGTAGACCGAAACTAACCCACCAAGACCAGATTGGTCACGTACTGAAGGAAGGTGGAGTCAAGAGTCTCCGAAACCGGCGAGCGTGTATGAAGAGAATTATGAATGTTGAGGAAGCGAGTGAAGTATGCAAGGATAGAGTTCTCTGGCACTCTGTTCTCTCTGCCTACCCTGCAAGGAATATGGCGTGATGATATGTATGCATGTACCATCATACCTACTTAAATGGGATTGGTAAAATATTGCCATACCTTTTTAAAAACTCCTGTCAAGTACTACACTATCGTAGCTGTACACCCCTTTACTTATTGGCTAATCAATTTTGTTTTGTCTACCGCATTGACTGAGAGAGAGTGGAATCATTATTTCCAAGTCCTCCTCTTTAACCTATTTCTATTTAAATTGATTGCAACATAATTTAAAGCATCTGAGAGACTGAAGGTCAAACTTCAGTGTCGTTAATAGAGATCATTCTGAATCCTGGCTTACAAAAGTTACAATGGTAGGAATATGAATATCTGCTGTCACTCCTTCCGTTTCTACAATGCAATACAAATTACACTCAGATAAGTAACAACAAAGTTTTTGAATACACCACTAATAACCAACAATAATGCTGTTATTATAATTGTTAATAAACATAACGTTTATTCAATAACAATGTTAATTAATACGCTATTTAATACTTAACACAAATATTAATAGCAACACAATAACGAAATTAATTTCACTTCCATTTGGTTAAAATTGTTTTAATGGTTGATTGAAATTTGGTCTGCCAATTGCATATAATAGTTATTTTATAATACTTATAATTAATAATTTTATAATCGTTCGCCATTAGTTTATCCACCTATTAACGTAGAGCTCCCCAAAGAAGTAAAGAGTAGTATAATAATAACTTTACGGGTGGGTTGGCGATCGGAATTATAGAGGAGAATATTGCTGGGCAAAGGCTCACGAAGGGAAGATAGTATCATAATTGCTACATCGGTAGTAGTTGGTGTCATTAGTTAAGGAGAGTGTTGCTATCCCTTCTCCTGGTGATCCAAGGGAGGATGAGGAGGATCCACAATATTAGAATTATAGCAATTACTGAGAAGGCTTCTCACCACCACTTTCTTGCCTATGGGTATCGTACAAGATGACTAAGGAATATAATAAATCTGATAAGCGTGGTATAGTAAGTCAATTTCATTCCCATTGTGGAGTAGATTCAAGTACAGCAAGGGAACGCACGTGAGCTGAAATGATAAAGAAACATTGGGTACTATGTGAGACTGTTAATGGGTCGGGGAAAGACAGCTTCAGAAATACCACGCTTGAACAAATTTGGATTTTGGCCGTATATTAAGAATGGTCAACGAGAGGTTGGAAGAGGCGGTTAAAAATTAAAAAACAAATATAGTCACGGTATATGAGTAAGATCCCTAATAAATATCATTATGAAAACGTCTATAAGCCAGCTCTAGTGGAAAGGACCCCGTTTACTAAAACTTACAATAACTGTAATAAATTACAATCCAATCCAACTTGGTCTAATAAGACGTCGTTGAGACGCTTTCATCGGGAAGGGTTACGGCTTGTATAGAATGTTAGATAATCATTAATTTAATTGAGTTCCCAAACACCCCAGCCACTAGTTTGTAGTGATATAATGTCCTCCGGACTTGAGGTCTGACGCACCGATGCCCGAAGGATTTTCCGTTTTCGAAACTTGACGAAACTCTTGTTTTGTAATGTAATTTAAGGGATGCTTTTTCAAGTGTGAATTTCTGTGGTTAGATATTCTCGAACTCTAGTATAGTGTATTCAAATATATAATCTCTAAAGTTTGTTTAACAAAGTATTATAATGATAAGTAGATTAATTAATTGAAAGGTAGATCCTATTTGAATTAAATCAAAGAAATTTATGATTAGTGATAAGGCCACGCCGCTAATAGATTACAAACTGCAATAATAAACGCGCTGGGTCATCCAGGGTAGTATAACGGGACCACCGAAGACAAAGATCGGGTACCGGTGACCCGCTCGCACGGCAAAGAACGGAGTTTACATGGTGGGTCTATGAGGTCATGCGCTGCCTCTTCTGTCACCCTGGACCGTTTTGGCAGGGCGAGACGCAACCATAGCACACCGCAAAAAAAAAGGATAGTATAACACTCCCACAGAACATCTACGTCTGAGTTGTAATAGTCAACAATTATAATAGTCTTTCGTTGGTGGAACGAAAGAGATAATCGCAAACCATACCTTGCGGTACACAGAGACTTGAATGTGCAAAAAAAATCTATACATGAAAAACGTGCTCTGAATCTCTTGTTGTGACTATCTATAGTTGAAATACCAGTAATTGTGATACGCTGTTGCTATGAAATTATTTATTTAACTAAGTACCACCCAGGTATCGTGTACTAACGAGGCAATCCTCATATAGGATAAACATTTTATGATATTTATATCCTCATTCTATATTTACATACAATTTGGGTCAACTCCAGCTGAAGCCATTTGGTTAACAATAACATTTTTAGCGAGGGTTGAAGTCAGGCAGGCGGCCTAAAACTACGACCAATAACTTTTGTAATATGTGCAAGTACATATCGACCTCAAGTAATTGGGATAAGAGCAAGAGAATGATGATATCCTTATTCTACAAGCATATATTTTATATATTTTTTACCGTATGTATGATAGAGATATTTTTTTAAAACACATTTTTAATAATAATATTAAAGTAATCAGACTTTAAATGGATGTATATAGTCCTTACTAATATTATAAATGCGAAAGTAACTCTGTCTGTCTGTCTGTCGCTCTTTCACGCCAAAACTATTGAACCGATCTAAATGAAATTTGGTACACAGATAGTCTAGAACCTAACAAAGGATATAGGCTACTTTTTAATCCAAAAAAGGATTGTAAAAGGTGATGAAACGTTGTAAGAAATTATCGTCATTTTTAAAGCCAGAAGCTTGAAACTTATTTTTAGGCTATTGATTAAATATAAATAAATATGACATTAAAATTTCGTAAAAATATTACTCTTAAGGGGTGAAATAAAAATAGGAGATGAAAAACTTTAGGATAGTAACCTTTTACGCGGACGAAGCCGCAGAAGCTAGTTATACATATCTAAGTGATTACGAATGACCGAAGTCTTTTTGAAAAGGTCGACGGATTTTATACAAAGGATCGTAAACATAATTATATATACGCAAGGCGTTATTACATAGCTTTTTACATCAAACAATTGACAAACAGAAACACTCGGTTTGAAGTGCACTAGAAAATAATTTCGACGCGAATTATTCACGACAAAAAACCCATCAGACGAAAAATTATACTCCTAAAAACCATTACCACACATACTGCGGTGCATTGAAGCAAAGTGGAGTGTGGGGGCGTTGTGAAGTGGTGGGGAGACGAGACAGAAAGGGGGATCTAGACGGGGGAATAATCCCGTAATTATCGGCTTAACTCGAGACGACATTTGCAGGTGGGACATTCAGGTGTACCTTGTATAAGGCGTTTGAGGGTTACATTGATAAACGCTGCATCTTCATAATTGATTTATCGAATGCTTTGGACTTATGTTGTTGGTCGTTTTTGAAGACTAGTTTTCACTCACGAAGGCGTGATGTTACACTAACAACCCTATATATCAGGTTCGTGATGTCAAAATAATGTTTTTCTCATCTCATCTCATCTCAGCTCAAATATGTCCCACTGTGAGCTCGAGTCTCCTCCATAATGGGAGTGAAATTGATCTACTATACCACGCTATTCAGACGTGTTGGTATAAGGTTTTGTTTCGAGTTTTTCTAGTCTTGCATAGATGTTATTCGCGTTTTATATCCCTTAGTCGTCTTTTACGATCACCCACAGGTACCTAAGATAGTAGGTGGTGAATTGTATTCTTACTACGTCACCACACGGACAGTTCAGCACACGGATAAAATGATGTTTTTACTAAATGCATTTAATGGTATATTACAAATATTATATACATACATACATACATATCATCACGCCATATCCCTTGCAGGGTAGGCAGAGAGAACAGAGTGCCAGAGAACTCTATCTCTGCATACTTCACTCGCTTCCTCAGATATTATATACAAGACTTAATATCAAAAACATATGGTTAGTTGTATATTACTTCTTACTTAATCTCCTTAACTAGAGAACTGATGCTATAGAAAGGCTTAGACAATTTTGTTTTATAAGAATCCACCCTTTTGAAAAAAAAAAAAAAAAATATAAGAACCCACTCTGCACTAATGATATAATTCTTGTATTGCCTTTTTTTTTTTTTTGGGGTGGGCTACGGTCGGCGCACTCCTCGCACCACTCCGTCCGTCCGTCGTCGTGTGGATAATACAAAGTATTATCCTGCGTAGGAATCGAACCCACGGCACAGGTACGGAAAGTCGGTATCTTAACCACTATGTGATCTATGCAATCAATTTCAAAATAGGTTTAGGGTTCCATGCTAACATCCTATGAAATAGCAAAGATTTTCTTCAAGTACTATAATGCACGATTTTTATGTTTACTTACATATATATAATGCTCCGATTGTTCGGAAATGTAGAAAGAATGCCGAACGAACGTCTGGTTAAGAAGATATACAATGTGAAAGTGGAAGGATGTAGGTACTGGGGGAGACCGAGACTAACCTAGCTAGACTAGATTGGTCATGTACTGAAGGAAGGTGGAGTCAAGAGTCTCCGAAACCGGCAAGCGTGTATTAAGAGAATTATGAATGTTGAGGAAGCGAGTGAAGTATGCAAGGATAGAGTTATCTGGCACTCTGTTCTCTCTGCCTACCCTGCAAGGGATATGGCGTGATGATATGTATGTATGTTTATAACGACATTTATTTTGGTAGTATTCCAAAACAGGGACAAAGATACATAATATATAATGAAACTTAACTAAATTATGCGAACGCAGCCGCAGAAAAAGTGGTAATCGATAATAAAAATATCACAAAAAAAAAAAGAATCACTAATCCGTTGACCTCCGTTGAAGGAAAACATCATCTTTTCCAAAACAAATTCAGTTCACTAATACCCAACTCCCACATTAAAATGTTGAGGTAACAATCTTGTTTGCTTTTCATAAAGGAAATCTGTGATTTTAACTGGCCCCGGGATGAACGGGGACGGTTGAAGGGTATTTGGCTGTTTCAGGTATATTTTGGCTTGCCACAATTCGGATTGACTTTATAACAAGCAGTGGACGCTCGGTTATGTTTTGATTCGGTTATTAAATGAGGACTAGTGTTGTAAGGTTAAAAAGGTTACATTTATTCTTGTAGACCTTTCATTGTTTCTAGTTTAAGGGATGCTTTGTCAAGTGTGAATTTCTTTGGTGAAATATTCTAGAACTGTACTAGTATATTTTATTATATAATTTCTTAAGCTTGTTTGAATTTATTCATTTATATTAATATACTTGCTTTAAATGGCTGTATGGTAGCGGCTAGTAATACTACTAACCCTTATTTTGCTCGTAGATGTCGTAAAAGACGACTAAGAGCATTATAACGACCTGGGCCAACTCCTCCTGATGCCCTTTGGTCAACAAGGAGGGTTAACGTCTGGCAGGCGGCCGGTCATAAAACTATTGCCAATAACTTTTACAATATGTACTATAAAAGAAGAGTACATATTGTATTGACCCTAAGTAATTGGGATATGAATAGGAGAATGATGTCCTGCTTTAAATGCAAGGTGTCGATCAAAATATTTTAAAAGTATTTAAAAAGATAAAAAAATTAAATTAAGAACGTTCATAAAAACTGCCAAACTTTTTCAAATACGTATGAAGTTCTAATTTCAAATAAATAATATACTCATTACAGTAGCGTTACATTTACGATGTACACTTTTATTATGTCACAATTTCAACACTAATGCCGTTTAAAATACAAAATTTCTCTTGTTTTACGATCATTTTCGACACAAAATACACAGAGCAGCTTTTAGCAGTGCAGTTTAACACACCCCATAAGTGGTAAGCAGAGAGATAAAAGTCACGTTAAACACTGCAAATGAACTAAAGTTGCGATGCATATTTCACTACGATCTGTTCAGATGTTTGTGACAGCTTTACATAAGTAAATACAGTATGTTATCTTTATCTAGAATATAATATTAATGTATAAAATAAAACTATTTTAACCGACTTCAAAAAAGGAGGTGGTTCTCAATTCGTCTGTATTTTTTTTATATTTGTTACCTCATAACTTTCGACTAGGCAAAGCGATTTTAATAATTCTTTTTTTATTTGAAAGCTGGTGCTACCCGTGTGGTCGGTCGGTGAGTCAGTGCCGGTATCGGTATCTTTAGTGTAAGAATTTCATTACAGTAAGTACCTAAGCTGTTTATAATTTTGTTTAGGGCTTGGCACCGATTTCAAACCTATCAATAGATAGCACATACAAATGATAGTACTATAAGTTATTTTGTACTTTTCAGTTTTTGAAGTCGGTTTTTTTAAACGTAGTTTATTTTACGGATTTAATTGCGTAGTCACTAGTATTTGTATTCTTAGTCTGTCAACACACGGCAACCGTTATTCTTTACCCATAAAATATTTATAGTTACAGAATTTCCTTTATTACCTAAAATATTCTGCTAAAATATGAATTTCGTAAAATAATTTCTGTGCAGTGAAGTTTTCAGACGGCACTGACAGGCGAGATCCTCGTTGCCGCTAACCGTTGAAAACTACACGTTACCAAATAACAAAAACGTTGTCTATCAACGTTTTAAAAACTTACTTTGAAAGTTAACAGTGCGCTATTCGATATGACTACATAAAAAAATAACGCGGTCATCATCATCTCAGCTTACATATACTCACAGTTGGGTACGAGCCTCCTACATAATGGGAGGGAAATTGACCTACTATATCACGCTAGGCAGACAGTGTTGGTATAGGGTTTTCTTTTGAGATTTTCTTCTCTTGCAAAGATGTTATATACATTTTATATAGACGTCTGCTGTGTGGTAACGGCGACGAATACTACCAACCCTTACTACGCTCGTGGATGTCGTAAAAGACGACTAAGAGCTTTATCGACCTGGGCCAACTCCATTTGATGCTGTCAGGTCAATAATTACATTCCCAAGGAGGGTTGGCGTCAGGCAGACGGCCGGTCGTAAAACTATTGCCAGTAACTTTTGCAATATGTACGATGGAAGCAGAATACATATTGCGTCAACCCCAAGTAATTGAGACAAGAGCAGGCGAATGATGATGATCTCTTAGTCGTCTCTCACGATCACCCACAGGGGTAGTAAATGTATTCTTACTCCGTCACCACATGGATATAATAATGCAGTCGCAGTACGATATTTGTATACGAAATAATATATTACCGTGAGGACGACGCCCCGACGGTGCAAACTGTCCGGGCGTCGAAATCAGCGAGGATACCCGTGAGGGTAGACCGCCGGGTGGGCCACTGAAGAAAAAGACCGCGTACCAGTGACCCACCTGCACGGCGTCCAGAGGTATATTGTAGGGCGGATCTGCCGGGTCTTGCGCCGCTTTTCCTGTCGCCCCGGATGGAATAGCGGGGTTTGAAATACCGTAGCCCGCCGCCAAAAAAAAAAAAAGTACGATATTTGTGGGTAATTAACGTGGCATTCTCCATGAGGCAACTGAGTAAGAATACAATTCACGCGGATAACATACGATTGACGGATAATAATTACACCCAGACTCACAATAATCATTTGTCGATCGGACAAAGATTTGTCATGTGGGTTCGGCCCTACAATAATTGGCACGTGAGGTTGATCGCTCTCTCTAGTCTTCTCCATTTATCTCTCTCTTAATAGTCTTAAATAATTGACATTAAAATGGATGTATTTTACAATGGCATATGTCAATTAGGCCATTCTGAGCTGATTCTATGGTGTGGTTTAGAGATGTTGCGAGTATGACAGATCTGGATTTGGATACTAAATTAGCATTATGCCAGTTTTTCAAAGCGGATATGAAATTATTTCGGAAAATCCGATAGTTTTGTATACAAATATTAGATTTATAGAGCATTGTAAATGGGAAATGGTATGTATGGATATTCATCATATTATTCTATTTTGGAAAGAGTTAATTTAGGCCATCACTTTGACAAGTTAAAAAAAAAAAGTAAAACAAACCTGTTGTAAAATGTCTCATACAGCCACCGATCCTATTCGAAATTAATCGAAACTTTTATATTGGTTTCGTTTACGGTTTTTTTATTTTATTTTGGATATCCGATATTTACATCTACATCCATAATATTCCTTTTTTTGGCAGGCTATGGTTTGGACACATTCCGTACGTTCCGTCCGGGGCAACGCAAGAGCGGCACGTGGCACCATAACCTATCGTTTACCCTCTCCGTCGTCATTAAGACGACCATTGATACCGAATGCTTGACGTCCGTGGCCAGCCCATAACATCCATAGTGTGAATGTGGTCTTATCAGAGCATTCATATTTTTTTTTTACACACCACCCTGCACTAAGGGAATAATCCTTGTATTGTGGGGGACTTTCCAATTATAGGTACAAGTAACGCAGATAAATTACACTCAGATTCAAAACAACAGTTTGTTGACTGCACAAAGTATTGTTTAGGAATCGAACCCACGACACTGGCACGGAAGGTCGATATCTCCACTAAGCCATCTGTGTAGTCAAAACTTGTTCATAATTTAAACTCGATCAATTTAGTTTAATATCCCATACATGTATTTATTCGTGTTGTATTTTTAAACAAATTCTTAATCGATCATTTTAGTCAAATTTCTTCGTTATAACTTGATCAATCCATTCTCCATAATATAATCTATAATCTTATGGTAAACCGTAGCACAGTTAAAATGATTCCCATGTTACCAACTCGGATAACGTATGGTCCATCGAATTGTAATACTCATATTAAAACTGTGTAAATAACGTTAAATTTTCACATGTAAATTGAAACTTTAAATGAGATAAATAAAGTTGATTTTCCTTTGAGGTATATAAGATCAGGTGTTACCAACGGCTTAGTGGTTTCAATGTAGATTGTCGTGGTTAAGTAATGCGGACGCGACGAGAAATTGGGTGGGTGGTTATGGATGATGCTCTTATTATTAGTAAATGTGTAAAGTTAAAGAACTTAGTATCCGTATGGAGACAGAATAAGAATACAGTTTGCTACCATTTACTTACTTCTTTGAAAGTTTGAAAATATGTATATTTAGAAATGCGATAGCGAGTTATGTCCATTAATCACGTGAGGTTTGAAAGGGAGGGGTTTGATAAAAATCACGAAGTACTAAACCTTCATAGTCTTAAACCTCACCACGTATGATCAAGGTGGTTAAAAATGCTAAAAAAAAGATCACGTGATTAATGGACGTCCCCTAAAGAGAACTAACTGGCTAGTCGCGCTAAATGTAGGTATATTTATTCGTACAATTTCGCCTCCCTTTTGACCCTTTTATATCAAAAAAATGCGAAAGTGGACGGATGTAGGTACAGGGGGAGACCGAGACTAACCTACCTAGACCAGATTGGTCACGTACTGAAGGAAGGTGGAGTCAAGAGTCTCCGAAACCGGCGAGCGTGTATGAAGAGAATTATGAATGTTGAGGAAGCGAGTGAAGTATGCAAGGATAGAGTTCTCTGGCACTCTTTTCTCTCTGCAAGGGATATGGCGTATTGATATGTATGTATATCACAAAAACTATTCAACAAAAACTCACCAAATTTGGCATATATATTAAGACTCACTAGATATTGAGATTCAATAGATCATAAATTATTTGCTTTTCATAAATAATTTCGACTATTGATATATAAAAAGTTATAATTGTAAATAAAAAATTGGGAAATTGGGTTTTAAACTAAGTTTTAACTAAGAATCGTTACGTTCTTTTCAATAATAAATTTCAAGATTGTCTACAGAATCTTGCACCCATTTAGATATCAAGACTTTTATCAGTGGATTCGATAACCACACCATAATTATCATAATATTAAACTTGGTTGCTTCTATTTTCATATTTATTTTATGTTTTTGATGGTGATTATCGCAATAGCTCCATTACAGAATAACCACATTATCAAACAATTTATGAGGGAGACCTACCAATAAAGGACGGTGAAAGGCTGAATAACAATGATGATAATAATTAAATACTACTCATATGTATTATCCGTAATGATGCAATAAGAATACATCTCACCACATACAATCTTGCCTGTGATTGTTGTAAAAATAAACGACCAAGAGATCTGATATGCATATAACACATCTATGCAAGAGAAGGAAAACTCGAAATAAAAACCTATACTAACACGTCTAATCAGTATACGTAGGTGGTACTAATTAGTATATATATATATATCATCATCATTCTCCTACTCTTATCCCAATTACTTGGGGTCGATACAATATGTACTCTTCTTTCATAGTACATATTCTAAAAGTTATTGGCAATAGTTGTATGACCGGCCGCTTGCCAGATGTCAACCCTGCTTGGGAATGTAATTGTTGACCAAACTGCAACAGATAGAGCTGGCCCAGGTCGTTATAAATAGCATATGTATCTATAACACTTAAATATAGTAGAAATAGAATAAATCGTCAAACTTTTATATGTTTTGAAGAAGAGCCGTACCTGTAACAAAATAAAAATAACTATTAGTATAATATTCATAATAATAAAGAACATCATCATCATTCTCTTGCTTGCACATCATCATTCTCTTGCTTGCACTACTTGGGGTCGACGCAATATGTCCTCTTTTTCCATACATCCCTATCAGACGTCATCTCTGTAGTCACTCCCTGTTTATACATATCATGCTTCACGCAGTCCATCCATCTTTTCTTTGGTCTCCCTTTACCCCTAAAGCCTTCAACATTCATACTCAAAACCTTCCTCGCAACATTACTTTCATCCCGTCTCATCACATGTCCATACCAGCTCAAACGTTCACTCCTTAACTTATCCGTCACTGGCGCTACTTTCAAACATTCTCTTATACGCTCATTCCTTATCTTATCATTCTCGTCACGCCTTTAATTTAAGGGGTACTCTGGGATCACATATTGTACCCGTGACCTGCCGCCATTTCATCCCATCATTTCATCCATAATAATAACGAACGTGAATGCAAATGTCATTATCCATAGCTTATTCTTCTTTTTTTGTACTGGCAATCAGTTAATTATACGAGCCATTGTTGCCGGTGTCGATATACAATTTTCTACAAGTCTCTAGTCTATTAGTAATGACTAACATGAAGAAACTTACAATGGTCCATCAGTAAGTCTTCTCCATCAACAGTGCCTATGGCCACACTGTTAACTTCTGAGAATTTTGGTGGAAATTGAAAACGTTGTAAAGCACTTTTATATCATATTCACTACATCCCAGCATTTCCTTCGCATCACATTAGATAAAATTCTATCAAAATTATTTAATATAACACGTTAAAATAACCGTATGGTGACGTAGTAAGAATATAATTCACCACCCCCTTTCTTACCTGTGGGTTTTACGAGACGACTAAGGGATATAAAACGCATATAACATCCATGCAAGAGAAAGAAAACTTAAAACAAAATCTTATACCAACACGTCTGACCAGCGTGGTATAGTAGGTCAATTTCCCTCCCATTACGGAGGCGGCTCGAGCCCAACAGTAGGACATATGAGCTGAGATTATGATGATGTTAAAACAGTAAGATATTGAATATAATACAAGACCACAGAACATTTTCATATGCCCGCTAAAATACCCATAGGTTATTCGCAGTTACAGCCTTCTACATTCGTCTCAATTATGTACTAAACTACCGGAAAAGCAGAGAACAGAATGTACTCAATGCCGACTTTATTTCAGTATATATTAAATTTCTTTTTATTTATTTTTTTCATAAGGAAACGTCTTCTCCATTTCACGCAATCGAGGACACGACGGAATGGTATTCATTGTATTGGACGAGTTAAGACCTCACAATGTTTTATAGTGGTGACCTATATCTAAGTCTTTATTACTTACTAACTTCTGCCCGCGACTTCGTCCGCGTAAAATAGTTACTTTGGGCGAACGTTAACTTCAACTCGCGATTCGTTTACGTAAAATGTGGAAATATTTTTTTTTTTTTTTTTTTTAAATAATACATACGTTAAAGCTGTTTTAGGTACCTACATGACCACCGAAGACAAAGATCGGGTACCGGTGGCCCGCTGGCACGGCTAAGAAGAGGTGCTTGCAGGGTGGGTCAATGGGGTTGCGCGCCGCCTCTTCCGTCACCCTGGACCGATTTGGCGGGGTGCAACGTCCATAGCCCACCGCAAAAAAAAAAATTAAAGAAAAAAGGTAGGTACATGACGCTTTTATTAGTAAGAGTAGAACATTAAACCTTAAGTAAAAAAGTATTGGGTCTTAAGTCTTATCTATACTATTTCCGATTACGCATACTTTCAATATGTATGAGTTTTATGATCTCTGGTGAACAAATCTCCAATTTGGTCCAGTAAAGTATGACGTAGTCTTCCGCTTGTATTCGTTCCATTCACGCTTGCTTAATGGGTTTATTTCATCAACCTCGCCCCACTCATTCTTTCTACGTGTCCAACCCACCTCAGCATACCAGCGCTTTCTTATAACAATATTCCTAATTTTATCTTTCAGACTTACACCGTACACATTACGAAGAGCTCTCAGCTCTACAGTATTTATTCTACTTTCATGTCTTCCTCGCCAAATCCAACTTTCACTGCCATACATGAGGGCAGGCACTTATAATTTATATATATATTATTATTATAGCTTTCACCCGCGACTTCGTCCACGCAGAAGTCATCTCTGACGGAATTCAATAGAAAAAGCAACGCAAGGTGTTGAAGGTTTATTACTAGGACGATGATTAACAGCGTCAGAAACTGGGATGCGGTCGCCGCCTTCTGCGAATTAGTTGTCTAACGGAATTAGGCAATAGGGTGGGTCCGAGAAAAAAAAAACTCTACGTTGACACGCTCTACCGTCGGTGCTTTGGGCGGCACAAGCGTGAGTACCTGTATTGAGGTTCTCTGCACGAGGGCTTCGACTCGAGATGATACCCGGTTGCGGTCACCCGCCCGCACGACGTAGATGTATGTGTACGGTGCGCTATGGGGTCACGCGTCACCTCAGACGGATTGGGCGCGGTGTGTCTATATACCATAGCCGGTCACTAAAGAAAAAGGTTGTTCAAAGTTCTATTCATTCTACAAATTATATTGCCTTTAATATACTATTTACGGTATGACCATGGGATAAAAATATAATTATCATCACCCTTTATTTGACATGGTCCGCGTAAAGCAAAAAAAAAAACCATCTGCGGCTAACAGCTAAAAACACCAAAAAAAAAAAAATTTTGACTGTTTTGTTGCACCAGCAGAGTTGCGACCTCGTTAGATATTAGTTAGAGTTATAGAGTGAACATTTTTGAAGCTAAACTTAACCCGTATCTTAAACCCTTAGGCAAGAACCTATTACCATCTATTATGTGTATCGTGTGAGCTCTCACGCCGGCACTGGTGTAGGGTTGATGGAGAGGGAGAGAGAAACACGTGTTTATTTATTTTTACCGAAGAATATTCGTACGTAATTTGAAAAGAATCGATAAACCCACAGAGGGTGAAAATTAAGAAATGCTGAAACACGTGTTTAGTTATTTTTACTGAAGATAATTTGTACGTAATTTGAAAAGAATCGATAAAGATTTTTTTCTCAGAACATTTTTTAAATTGACATAACTATTTTTTTAAATTAACATAACTTTTTTATTTATAAACCAATTGATATGAAATAAAGCCTAAATGTTAAGTGAAGCTTACCACAATATATTAGCGAAACAAAAACTGCGTCTAAATCGGATAAGCCGTTTCTGAGATTAGCGTGCAACAAACGCACAGACAAACAGATAAAACGAAAAAAAAATTTAACAATCATTGTTTTGGGTTCTATTTGTGTTGATAAAGGTCCCAGTAATATTTTTTCTCATATAGCTTCCATGTACAGACAGCGATTCGTTACATTTTTATTATATGTATAGATAAGGCCCGTTTTCATCAACGATCTAAACATTTAGGTAACACTTAACATGTAATTTATATCGCTTTAAGTCTTACACAAAAAAATATTTTTATTTTACTCCAACTGAGATCTATAGATTTATCTACCTCAATATTATGTATCATTTATATTGACTTAGGTTTTGTCTAAAATTTAGGGGTTATTGGTGAAAATGGTTATAAGAATTCTTCTCAAGGGATGAACGTTCACGTTACGTAAGAGAAAGTAATGCGGATTATGATAATGACACGTCATTGAGAAAACAGTCACAATAGTCTTAAGAGAGGAATAAAAGCCTATCCCAAAATCCATACAGCAGATATAATAGGCTACATCCCTTTCGTTTTTGAAGAAGTTTCTTTTTAATTTTGGGATGTACATCATTCTTCTACTCTTTTCCCAATTACTTGGGGTCGATACAATATATACTCTTCTTTCATAGTACATATTGTAAAAGTTATTGGCAACAGTTTCATGACCAGCCGCCTCTCTGATGTCAACCCTCCTTGGGAATGTAATTGTTGACCAAAAAGCATCAGATGGAGTTAGCCCAGGTCCCTATAAGGCTTAGTCGTCTTTTACGACATCCACGAGCAAAGTAAGGGTTGGTAGTATTCGTAGCTGCTACCACATAGCTCAATTTTGGGATGTACATGGACAGAAAAAAATGCAAATCCTGGAAAAGTTGGAAGTGAAGTATTAAATTTATTACAGCAGTCTTTATTAGCCAACTGCTTGACTATCGCTACTTTTGCCCTTAAGTAGAAAATAATATGTTATGTATGCTGGTCCACTTAACATGAATTTCATATAATAATATTAATGTGAGATAAGAAATGAATAAATAACACCAAACTCTTTCACATCCAATGTACCGTCAGTATAAAAACAATTTTGATAACACAAATGGATTAAAATGGGTGTTAATAATTTTAATTTATATATTCGTTATGTAAAAATTTTACATAAATGTGAAAGTTATTTATTATTTTATAAAATATTATAATTTACTAGCAAACTCAGCCCGATTGTTTGTAGAAGTCAATATATCGCAGCGCCATCTAGTGGCGAGTTACATCAATTGGGATAGCACATAAACTTTCTCCGTGAATAAATAAATATACATACCAATATTCATAATGATCGGTCAAATAGTTTCTGAGTTTAGCGATGTCATAATAATATATACAAACATACTCTTTTATATAAATTTATTTATAAGTTATAGATTACTGATTTTTATTTTCAGTAAGTCAATAGAAACCATAATGTATTTTGCCCGTGGGCGTCGTAAAACGACTAAGAAATATATTGGGTATATAACATCTATGCAAAAGGAGGAAATCTTGAAATAAAACACACTATCGACCCGTCTGACCCACTAGTCGGTAGATCAGTTCAAGTAGGTATTTACCTTCCTATTGTGGAGAAGAGTCGAGTCCAGCAGTGGAATGTATATGAGTTGAGATAATGATGATGAATATACAAAGGCAAGTGAAAGTGGGACTCTTACAAGATATAATTTTTTGGATATACGATGATACGATTACGGAGTTCAAAATAATATTTGGTAGATCCTCTAGTATAGTAGTATCGTAAACAGGCACGTGACGTCATAACGTAACGTACCTCTTTCAGACTTCGTTCTATTCGAAATTATGCGAAACTATATTGGTTTCTTATTTAAGTTCATTTATGTATCAAAATTAATTAGATATATAGGATTAATTTACAAATAATAGATAATAAATATAATAGAAATAATGAGAACGTGAGTGGAGCGGGTGGATTCCTTCTTTCAAGGTAGTTGAGAGAAGTAATGGCTGCTTTAATTCGGGTGCCGCTTGTAGAATCCAGTCATAATAATTAGCATTATAATTTGAAAACTATATTGTATTGTGTTTCGAAATATATCACACTGGAGCTAATACTCACTATGTACAAACAATTTAATATAAAAACCCGTTTAAAAAATTAAAAATAATAAAGTAATCCATTGACTTTCTTACCAAATCTTCTCAGTGGCGATTGCGTTCCGAGCCGTTGATACTTTATTGCATTAATTTAAGGTAAAATGTTTAAATTTAAAACCTGTAAGTACCTCCGCGGGTTTTATATGTAATAAGAAGTTTTTGAATTTGAACCTGATCTCACAATATCTCAAAATAAGATAGATATAGGTAGAATTTGTATTTGTCAATGGTATCCTTATAAAGTTCTTCGTTGTACAAGTACTCATTTTGTTATTGCAGTTTATAGTGCCAGGAAGACACTATTGACAGTTTTCTGTCTACAGCCGCGGACCGGTCGCGGTCCGTCCGGGGTAGTACCACACTCTTGCAGAAGATCGACGTCTGGGCAGTAGCAATCTGCTGTTGTGTTTCGTTCGGTGAGCGATAGAGCCGGAAGCCCAACTTTCTAGGTGGGTTTATTTGGTAGGCAGCTGTCTAGCCATACCCTGGAATTACAAAGGTCCATGGGCTAAAGTAACACTTACCATCACGTATGCTGCTTGCTCGTATGCCACCAAGAGCAATAAAAAAAAGGTTTTTGTCTAAACAAAAAAAAAATCTTAATAATACGTAATTGTACATCAATTAAAAGTATATAGGCACATATAAACCAGAAAATCCTTGAAACATTTACATTTTATGTATATTTTAATTAAGAAGTACCTACTTATGTGAGCGTCACAAAACATATATGGCACCATAAATTGTCTCCCCCTAATCCATATTAATGAATTCTTCAAACCTTCCAACGACATAAAATGGAAAGTGGCAGTTTTTGGCGCATTTCCCATATTAAGAAAAGAGAATACATACGGGTTTAACGCTTCAACAATATACTCATGACAAGTGTAAAGGATTTCGGTTGGTTCTAAACTCTCAATGTGAATTATCTTTTAGGTGCTACTTATTAATTGAGATAAAAAGATAATTTTTAAACAAATTATGACTAAAAATATTTCTATGTGGTGTCGAATACAATTCACTGCTCCCTATCTTACCCATGGGTGATTGTAAGAGACGACTAAAGGATATAAAACGCATATAACAAGAATGCGAGAGAAGCAAAACTCGAAATAAAACCCTATACCAACATATCTGACCAGCGTGGTATAGGTAGGCCAATTTCCCTTCCATTATGGAAGAGGCTCGAGCCTAACAGTGGGACATATATGAGGTAAGATGATGATGATGACTAACAATATTTCTGTGTGATGATGGAGTAAAAATACTGAAGACAAGAGATATAAGGTGCATATAACATCAAAGCAAGATAAGACAAACGCTAATTAAACCCTATACTACGCTGGTTAGGCTGCGTGGTATAATACGTCATTAGCGCGCCCATAATGGAGGAGGCTCGAGCCGAACAGTGGGAAATATACGAGCTGAGATGATGCCGAGATGAAGTTTGTTACAGAAATAGAAGTAGAAGGAGCTACTGTTTAGTGGTGGCTTCGTAGAGTGGGACATATACGAGTATGATGATCTGAACTGATGAGTATTTATATATGAGCTAAAATGATGATTCTATACCAGTATTTGATTACTTTACATAGGTTTTTATTACGAATTTTCATTATCTTGTAACGATGTTATGTTCTCGTCTTTTAGTTGTCTTTTACAGTGTCTTAGTTTAAATGCGTCTACACATGGATTACAGTATCAATTATACATACATATCACCACGCTATATCCCATAATCAATTATACATATCATCACGCCATATCCCTTGCAGGGTAGGCAGAGAGAACAGAGTGCCAGAGAACTCTATCTCTGCATACTTCACTCGCTTCCTCAACATTCATAATTCTCTTCATACACGCTCGCCGGTTTCGGAGACTCTTGACTCCACCTTCCTTCAGTACATGACCGATCTGGTCTAGGTAGGTTAGTCTCGGTCTCCCTCGGTACCTACATCCTTCCACTTTCGCATTGTATATCTTCTTAACCAGGCGTTCGTTCGGCATTCTTTCCACATGTCCGAACCATCGGAGCATTCCCTTTCGCATCTTTACACCAATACTCTCTTTCATACCTACTCGCTCTCTTACGTCGTCGTTACGAATGCGGTCGGTCAGCCTAACTCCACAGATTTTCCGCAGAGATCGCATTTCGACCGCATTAATTTTACTATCATACTCTTTTCTGCATACCCAACTCTCGCTTCCATACAGTAATGTTGGGACAAGCACTGCGTTATGTATTGCTACACGTGCCTTCTGGCTGAGGTGGTGGCTGCCGAGAAGTTGCCCCAACGCTCCGTTCACTCTATTTCCCGCATTCACTCTTCGCTCTATATCAGTGGTGTACCTTCCATCTCGGCTAAATCCACATCCAAGATATACAAATTCATCCACTTGCTCTAGTACATCATTACCTATTGTTACTTAATCAATTATATATTATAAAAATAAACTTAGATTAATATAAATACCATATAATTTTTCCATATATAATTTTGCCGTGATGTGACGGAGTAAGAATACAATTCACCACCCCCAATCTTACCCGTGGATGATAGTAAGAGACGACTATGGGATGTAAAACGCATATAATATCTATGCAAGAGAATGAAAACTCGTAACCAAATCCTATACCAATACGTCTGACAAGCGTGATATAATAGGTCATTTGCCCTCCTATTATGGAGGAGGCTCGAGCTCAACAGTGGGATATACATGAGCTGAAATGATGATGATGATAATGAATATAAATACCATGGCAATTGTCTATATAGTAAAGGAGTAATACCATTCAACATCCTTTCTTGCCAGCTACAGTCACCATAGACGAATAAGAGATATGCAGTATCTAATTTCCCTCACATTATGGAAGAAGCCCGAGTCTGTATATATGTTATAAATGCTGTTATAAAATAATATAACAATAAATTAAAATCATTGTAGCAATATTAAACAATTCCTACCATAATAAATCGACCAAAAAAATAATATTAATTAAATTCATAACTTTTTTGTCAACCCTACAAAGGGCTAAGAGCGGCCTCTACATCATAATGATGCATGGCGTCTACAGCTTTCATACATTATTAATTACAAAAGGAGTGACAGAGACAACGAATACAATACAACATATGTGTAAATGAAAGGGATGATAGAGATTGACCAAGTTGTTCCAAGCCGCAAGTTCGGCCAAGTTGGACAGGGTTGTGTGTAGTGACAAAACGTCTATTCTGGTATAAGGAAGTTGCAAATTTTGGAGGGGGGTGTAGACATATGTTTAGTTAGATGGGATGAACTTTGGCTCGTTGCATCATTAATTGTAAAGGAACTAACATGTATTGATCCCTTATCCCTTATAAATTATAAAGTTACTATAAACATATGTATGAATAGGTATAACATACAATACAATAATGTGCGTAGTGATTGAAACAGCTCCCTTACCAAGTTTTAAGGGTTCAATTACCATGTAAGTGGGATATGTGGGATTTAGAAATTGTAATTCAGTTAAAATGTAAATTGTGTGCGTTATAGATCCCCACAGGACCCACGGCTGTAGTTAGCACTTACGATTTGGTAGGCTATTTACTGATCTACCACAAAAGGAAATTAAAATAAAGTTACGTATAAAATTATTTCAATTAGCTCTTAATTGATAAATTCCTCTTTCTTCTTTAGATTACTTACAGCCATCAGTTTTTTCGTACGACATTCGTATGAATGAAGAGCGGGAAGAAGGATGTTTAGAAGAAAAGTACCGACAGTCCAACCAAATAATGATAAAAATGTTAAAAGTTGTTCCATCCTATCCGCCGCTCCGGACGATTTGGACTAGATCTGACCGCACTATAGCCAAGAGCCAAAAAAAGAGGAAAGAGTTGCATTTTTATTGCATCGTCACCAAGCGATTAACTAACAAAGTTTTATTAATACTATTCTACATCATCCTAGCTCATATATGTCCCACTGTTGGACTCGAGCCTCCTCCACAATAGGAGGGAAATTTACCTACTATACCACGCTAGTCAGACGTGTTGGTATAGGGTTTTGTTTCGAGTTTTCCTTCTCTTGCATAGATAGATAGCATAGATGTTATATGCGTTTTATATCCCTTAGTCATCTCTTACGATCACCCACGGGTAAGATAGAAAGTGGTAAATTGTATTCTTACTCCGTCACCACACGGATAAACATGCGAGACAAATATTTGTGTGAATTCATAACACAAAATGTTTCTTCTTCTTTTCTTCTATTTTAAAACACCCTACACTAAGGAAATAATCCTTGTATTGCGGGAGACTACAAATACATAATTAACGCAGTCAAATTACACCCAAACAGAACACTTTGTGAATCGCACAAAGTGTAGTTTTACGTTGGAATCGAACCTAGCACACTGGCCCGGAAGGTCGGCATCTTAACTACTACGCCAGTCATTTGTTTATTAGTACAGTTTTGTACCAAAATATTTTTGTACGTCGACAACCCTAATATGATGATAAAATAAAATATATTACGCGGCATTAATTAAGGTAGCTCTGTGTGTTATAAATAAAGCATTTTCAGCCATCTTGAATTTTTGCTTATGTTAGTTATACATATTTATTTGGTAGCATCAAACATCATTGCACAGATGACATAAATGGTTAAACTACCACCCTAGTTTACTAAGTATCACGATTCGATTCCCACATAATATGTTGTTCTCAATTTGAGTGTAACGGCACAATACCAGGATTATTTCCTTAAGGAACGTACTCATTCTTTCTAGTTTTCTCTCATTCAGTGAAGATTCAGAGAGGAAAAATACTATGAACAAAATTGGAACATTTTTTTAATCCCCGACGCAAAGAGAGGGGTGTTATAAGTTTGACGTATCTGTCTGTGGCTGTGTGGCTCTGTCTGTCTGTCTTTGGCATCATAGCTCCCGAACGGATGAAACGATTTCAATTTAGTTTTTTTTGTATTAAAGGTGACTTATGTGCGAGTGTTAGGTTGGAGCGGTCCCCCAACACGAGGTATTTTGTTAGAATTATTAATACATACGTACTTTAATATTGAGTTTCTTTTTTTATTTTTTTACTTTTTAAAGGAAACTTAGGTTTTTGTGTCGGGGTTTTTTTTCAATTTTTATTTTTATTTTTTTATTATACTACGAGTGGTCACGAAGGGAAGAACCATCTCCGGGTTAAATAATTGCAAAGAATGGGTCTGGTGTGGGTTCATGGAATAAGGGACTACTATAGGACTCTACTATAGGAAGTAGTTCTTGTATTGCGCGGGATCTTACAAACATATAATTAGCGGACACAAATAACACTCGGATTAATAAAATTTGTCAATTGCACAAAGTATTTTTCAATACTTGGCACAGTAAATAATCTTATCCTCACAGCCAGGGCCGGCTTTACCTATAGTGCAGAGGGTGCGGTGCACCCGGGTGCCGGGTGTTAGGGGGCGCCGAGAACCGCTTGTAACCATCAACCTATTCCATTTTGTTCACCCACTTTGGTACAAGAGGGCGCCAGGTTATTGATTGCACCCGGGCGCTACATGTGCTTGAGCCGCGCCATATAACCATCAACTTCAACGCCTGTCTGACGTCTGGACAGTTCCCTGAGTGCTGGAAGGAAGAGAGGTTGGTTCTCCTGCCGAAGCCGGGACGGCCGCCATTTCTCGGCTCATGCCGAACGTGGGTGGACCCAGTTTCGAGGGCCGACGGCTGTATGCGGGGGTGATCCGCTCAATGCCCATGTACGGCGCACCCGTGTGGGCGAGGGCTCTGAACGCCCAGCTCAGGGCAGTGCTGTGGAGGCCACAGCGAGCCATGGCGGTCAGAGCCATTCGCGGGTACCGCACGGTGTCTACCGAGGCGGCATGCCTATTGGCCGGGACACCCCCGTGGGACCTAGAAGCGGAGATGCTCTCCGACCTCTACCGGCGGGTTACCTCAATACGCGAAGAGGGTGGCTCCCCATCGTTCAACGAGATAGCCACCTGGCGCGAGGACGCCCGCCGAGAAGTCATCGCCCGTTGGGCTACGCGGCTGGAGAGGCCTAGACACGGTGTTTTTACCGTTGAGGCCCTCCGGCCCGTACTGATGGAGTGGATGGAGCGGCGGCATGGAGTCCTCTCTTTCCGGTTGGTGCAGGTCTTGTCGGAGCATGGTTGCTTCGGCAAGTACCTGCACACGGTCGTGCGGAGGGAGTGGACTCCGTCCTGCCACCATTGCAGCAGGACTCCGTCCTGCCACCATAGCGATGAGGACACGGCGCAACATACGCTCGAGGTATGTTCGGGCTGGGATGGGCAGCGCCGTGACCTCGTCGCTGTCATCGGTGCCGACCTGACGCTGCCGGCTGTTGCGCGAACGATGGTCGACAGCGTCAGGAATTGGGACGTGGTCGCCGCCTTCTGCGAGGCTGTCATCTCGCAGAAGTAGGCGGCGGAACGGGCCCGGTAGGATTCCCGTGACCCGGGCCGCCGCCCGCGGCCGAGGCGGCGCAGGCGCGGGGACCTGCGCCTGATGCCGCCCTAACCGAGGCTTCGGGTGATCGGACCGGGGAATTGTCCGGTCACCCGACGTGAGGCCACCGCGTGAGGACGACGCCTCGATGGCGAAAGCTGTCGGGGCGTCGACAGGAGAGGAGCCCGAGAGGGCATACCGCCGAGCGGGCTACCGAAGACAAAGATCGGGTACCGGTGGCCCGCTCGCACGGCGAAGAAGAGGTGCTTGCAGGGTGGGTTAATGGGGTTGCGCGCCGCCTCTTCCGTCACTTCGGACCGATTTGGCGGGGTGCGACGTCCATAGCCCAACACAAAAAAAAAAAAAAAAAAGGTGTGGTACTCTGGACGGATCGGCCCGCGGCTGTAGGCAGAAAACTTTCAACAGTGTGTTCCTAAAAATGCTGATTCTAGTTTAAATTGTATGCAATAATTGTATGTTTATAATATCAGGATTATAACTTTAATACTGAGTATTAAAGCTAAAAATAATGATAAATTTCTTTTCGATATGGATTAGCACCCCACTAGGTGGTCAGACGACCTAGTAAAAGTTGCTGTACGTCGTTGGATGCAGGTGGCACATGACCGCACTCTGTGGCGTAACATGAGAGAGAGGGAGAACTACGTCCAGCAGTGGACGGCGATAGGCTGAAATGATAATGATGGATTAAGACGTAGCTGTTTGATGGTAGACAAATTAAAGACGAGAAGTTCAATAGTAATCTAATCCTGCAACAGACTTATGTTATATATCAACCAGTAACTATTCCATATATACGTGTATGAATTGTGGATCTGATGTTTAGCTTTTAGCCAAATTGGAGCGTCGGAGCTTTGGGCACCATCGTTATTCGTAGAAACAGACCGAAATATGATTGAGGCCGGGCTGTGTTTATAGGTATATTTTATTATTTAGGAGAATATAATTAGTTTTTCTGCATTGACAGATTTCAATTATATGTTTTGCTATAAACAAAATTTATTATAATTTACTTAGCAATAAGTGTTCAGTTTTATTTTTATTCAGTTTAAAAAAATATATTTTTATTTTATTTTGCCTCTTGAAATCAAACTATATTTAAGGATATTTGGTAGATGGCACACGTCTCTTTAAATACGAAAATATAATACGACGCGAGAATTGAATGTGCTACAATAGTTCACGGTGCGGTGGTGTAAGTGGCTGCACGATTGGAACGGCCCACTTGTGACAATCATTTTTCGCTCGTAATCGGGTTTTCATTTTTAGGGATTCTATCGCGTTTGTATTTCATTTTTAATTTCTCGACGTTTCGAACACTTTATAGCGTTCATGGTCACGGGAAGATTAAGGTGTCTCACGTCCAACTAGTCATCTTTATTATAGAGATTTATATCTACCCGTTACAGTATCATTTAATAAATTTTAACCCACAATTCAACTTAGTTTTTGAATCTTTTTTCTGCTTTTCGCTTTCTTTGGGGTTAAATTCTTCTTCTTAGTTGAGTCTCTACGTCACAAAAATAATCCACTATCAAAATTATATATTACATATTTTCAGTTTCAATACTTTTCGTTCAGCGTTGATAAGTCAGTTCCCTAGCTTCTTTATATATATATATATATATATATATATATATATATATATATATATATATATATATATATATATATATATATATATATATATATATTATATAACCAATAACCATCCTTTGCATTTTTAAGCTCACTGAATGGCAAATTTTTGTTGATCAAAGCTGTTTAACCCGTTACGTAAAAATACATGTCACAAATAACATGAAACATACGAGGATAGGGACGTTTTACAGGCGACCTGTTCTAACCCTTCAGTGTCTGTTCGGTGTCGCGGCGAAATAGAGCGGGAAATTATTGGCAACCTACCCTGAAGGCATTATGTTACTCCATGCATGCCACGCCTAGAGAATAAGTTCGTATTTTTATACTTCGGACTCTAGATTGTTTTATTAATATTGCGAAATAAGCGTATTATTATAATAAAAAAACTTAATTTTAACAACTGGATGTATCTACTATTTCAAAACGACAACAATAAGCTTTTAAAGTTTTAAAATTATTATATCTCTCACTTAAAAATCAACTAAAAGCTAACGGTATTGTATGGAAGCGCAACAAAAATTACGTAATCTGTTTTATACAAAATAAATCCATTACGCCTTACTATGCAACATTCTAATTTACATAAACATTTCAAAAGATTCAAGCGCTATATATCATAGTAAAGTCAGGATGGTGTACCCCATGAGTGATGGTAAAACTATGGTGTTACACGACTGATTTACTACTGTTGGTTCGCATAGTTTTGTGAGTGTTACTGCCGTTGAAAGGCGCTAGCATGCCGGTCGATAAATTGGAGAATTCGTATAGTATGTTCGAAATCATATCATGTTTATTTTAAATCCACATCGAAATTACATTATGAGTATTTCTTTATACATACAATTCTTCTGTAATTGTGTATGTAAGTGAACTCCTATTAGGTGCTTGGACTGACTTTGATAAAAAAAATTGAGAGTGTTCGAGTGGATTCAGAAATGATTTAGATTAAGAGCGAGTGGTTTCAAGGTAATAATTTTTTATTTATTTAGTTTTGTATAGAAAATATTTTTTGGATAATAGTATCGATATATATATATAATAACACATATAGTGTCCTGTTTCTTGATAGCCGAAAAATATTAATATACGATTATAATTTGCAAGTATCAGAACATTGTTTGGATATTTAGATATATATGCAAGACCTTCCTCCAAGAAATAAAACCTCGTATGTCCCGACATTTTATAATCACATAATTATCAAACAGATTCAAAACAACTATATATTTATGAATCGTACATACGTCCTGAATGGGAATAGAACACATGAAAGTCAATACAAAAGATCGTTACCTTATCTGTATAGTCGAATTAGGTACTTAGTATTTGGGCAGATTCGAGCGCAGACGAACAGCACACAGATAAAAGTCAAAGAACTTTAAAAGTCTTTAGAAAATTTTAGGAATTGGTTTGAATAACTAATTCAATCGGAATAGAGGAAATTCATGCTATTAACTGATGGACAGGTTGAGGTCAAAAAAGCCGGCCAAAAAAGCATTATGTCCCTGAGGTGTAGGTACTAGGAGGTCGTCTCTTACGTCACCTACGGTGAAACAATAGTTCGAGCTTATTCATTGTATTCATTTTCTATCAATATATGAATGTACGCCTTGTCAATTTAGATTCTAATAATAAAATGCAAATGTAATGTAAAAAATTTAAACTATATTAAATGAATTTTTCGTGTGGTGTCGAAGTAGGGATATATTTCACTACCCCCTATTTTACATGTGGGTGTCGTATAGGCCGAGTAATGGATATAATAGACACATAACAAAGTAAGATAAGGAGATCTCGAAATAAAACCCCATAACCAGTGTGGTATAGTAAATAAATTGCCCTCCTATAGTGGAGGAAACTTGAATCCTCCGGCGGACGTGTGTGAGTTGATTATCCAATATTCATCACAATATCAAAATTTTGGTTTAACGAAAGTAGCGGCATAAACCAGCATTGGCTTGTATATGTCGTAATATATATTATTAAATTATAAGTTATACCCAATAGAGATAAATCACACACATAAATCATATTTGCTTATACAGATACGAGTGTTTCAATAATCTAAGTTACGTGTATCTATGTACAATGTGTACGTTCAGCCATGACTGATGTTACGAAGAGCAGGCGGTTGGCGCACTGATTTACTACTGTTAAACCGGATCGCATAGTTTTATGTTGATTACTGATGATAATATACGCCAGCATGTTGGATGATAAGTTGGATGTAATGATGTGTTGTGGATATGATTTAATTTTTAATAAAATTTTAGAATAATTATAATATAAATTTTTTTAATGTTTGTTTTTATTTTTTTGAAGATAGGTTATAATTACAATTTAGTTGTCTCATTTTTGATAGTGTTGTGGGCACTAAGTAGGCCATTGCTAGAGAATAACCTAAACTAAAAAAAATATAGTGATAATAGCGCTCTTAGTAAAGAGCTGTTCCATCTTATCCTTTACCACCTTAAAACCATTTTAAAATGTTTACATCTATATAGGAAGGTACATTTAAACGCTGAGGAGTAGGAATCCTATACTTCTATTTTTAAAATGGGTTAATGTAGAGTTTCTACATTTTTTCTTCTCTTTAATATATGTTATCTTAATAAAATATCCCTTAGTCTCTTTCCACAGCAAAGATAGGGTGGTGATTTTTATTCTTACTTTGTCACCATGCACAGAATTGTAAGTTACTGTAAATAATTAGAAGTTTTATTTAACACCTAACGACATTGATATTTTTTTTTATTACTCGTGGTGGCAAACGGATTGTGACAGGCGGATTATGGATTGTAGTTGGTGTTATGAGTTTTTGAGAATACCGCTGCTCCACAAAACTTCTATTCAAGCTTCCTTAAGTGGTTTTTATAACTCAAAAGTTAGATCTGGCGATACAACTTATCCTGAATCCATCGTCACACGCTAGGCGCTGCGTTTTCACTAATTAATTTATGTCGATTCCTGTATAATATTTTTAGAATTTATCAAAAGCTCTAGGCTGTATGATCATATCGAAAATTAGTCCGCCGCCCGTAGAAAGCTTACCAATGAAAGCCCCAAACCCACCCAGAAAATTGGGCTGCAGACTCTCTCACTTCTCAAATAAAGACAAGATATTGCTTAGACGTTGATTTCCTGCGAAAGTGGTATTACCCCGAGCGGACCGTAGATTGTAGACAGAAAACTGTCACTAGTGTGGTCTTACCACTGTAGTAAATATAGTAAATGTATCATACCAAAGTTTATGTTAACTATATTCCTATACTAAACATCAATCACGAACCACCCATATAACGTAGTTAATTATCCTTTTAAATTACTATTTAAAGTGGCTTTTAAAACGTTTACACACACCATCATAAAATACCAAACAATACACTTTATTGGCAGTAGTTTGACACCGCTCGACGTTGTTTACGATCGTGTGTCAGATATTTAAGCTCGGTTTAACGACCTCCTAAGCTTCGTGGATGCCTGTACAGTCGACAACAGATATAATGCAACAGATGTACGATAAAATGCAGGTAAAAATGTCAACCGAATTCTAAATACGTATGACATATCATCATAAATTATCAATTTTTTTTTTGAATATTTGAATAAAATCATCATACCAATTACTCGGGGACGACACAATATTTGCCTTATATCGTTTTAGCACAAATCGGACACAAATTATTCTAAGACACTAAACTACGATTTGTAAACCACAAAAAAAAAAATCCTTTCGAGAAATAGTTGTGAATATATCTTCATGCTTTAATTCGAAAATGCCCGTCAAGGACTCGAGCCCAAGACCTTCAACAGAAAATCTCTTAGTTTCCCAACTAATCTATCGCTACTTCCTCTATTAGACATGAAGGAGTCTACACAAACAAAAAATACATATTACAATACAATATCAAATCTAAATATGGCATCTGTATGACTGTACATTATTGGAAATGCTTGCATTGTTGTTTGTCCATTGTATGTTAACGCCGGCAATGCGATAATGGGTAAGCAGTCTCTATTGGGCAAGTATTTAGATGGCATTTAGTTAATGTGTTCATTGGATTGTTTGTGTTATGTTCTTAATTAAATATCTCCAGCCATAGTAAATTCAGTAGTTATTCTAGACTATAACAAACGAAATTTTCCGTGTGGTGACGGAGTAAGAATACTATTCATCACCCCTTATCTTACCCGTGGGTGATCGTACGAGACGAATAAGGGATATAAAACGCATATAACATATATACGAGAGAAGGAAAACTCGAAAAAAAATCCCTATACCAACACGTCTGACCAGCGCGGTATAGTAGGTTAATTTCCCTCCCGTTACAGAGGAGGCCCGAGCCGAACAGTGGGACGTTTATGGGCTGTGATGATGATGAAGATAATAACAAACGGATGTTGGTTTTCATTAACCTATAGTGGATATGCTTATGAATAAAAAATACGCTTTTTATTAAAGTTATTTAATATGGTATGGTTATATACCCGTTGATGTCGTAAAAAACGGTTAAGAGCCTTATAACGACAATGGCCAACACTACCTGATGCCCTTTGGTCAAAAGAAAAAAGAAAAAAGTGTACATATTGTATATATATATATAGTCAAAGAAGAGTACATATTGTATCGATCCCAAGTAATTGGGATAAGAGTAGGTGAATAATGATGATGAATGATGATTTATACTTGATATAAAACCACATCAGCTTTGCAAATTTAGTGATAAAATTTATACTTGTGCTAAATTGGAGTTTTGTTTTGATTTTTCTTCAACTCAACAGCCAGGAGTTGCTGAGTCTTCGATTATTATGTCGGAAAAATCTAATTAGACCGCTCTCTAATATGTGCACAAAATAAGATACACATGCAGATATAAGTGTTACGTTTATACCTGTCGGGCTGCACTTTTTTTAAACAAAATAACAAACTTTAGTAAAAATATATTTTCAACTTTAATTAAACATTTCCATTTACTGAGTATAAAGCATTCGAATAACATATATTCAGACAATTATATAGTACGTAGTCATTGGCAAATCCATAATAACCAGCGCCTCATTATCACCCATAAAACCTGCAATTTGTAGGGCCTCTTTCGCTTTCACCGAACCAAACATAATTCGAGAACGGCCTCAAAGAAAATAGGCGTTACTTGGCAAACAACAGAACAATCTAAACGGAGCAATTACGCATAATGGTGCTATAACACCCACTATAATACCCCAGTGTCCTATGTAAAGGACATTAATGAAGAAATTAATTATCCAACAATAGGTATCATTTATTACCTGCTTCTATCAGATTTGGATTCACTTTTGGGAGTTCTCAACAAAGGTAGAGACTGGCCTGAATTTATTATAGCTGACAATGAGATGGGATTACAAGACGATGCGTGTATGTAATTATAATGACTATTTCTAGAAATATTTCAAGCAAATATTGCTTTAGTTAAGTTGCAAAGATTGTTTATTGTTTCTCACACTCAGAACATTTGTAAGAGAATAATAAATATATAGAAATATATATATATATATATATATATACATAAATTACGTGTCACGTTGTTTGTCCGCGATGGACTCATAAAGTACCTAACTGATTTTAACCAAATTTGCACAGCATGTGTAGTTTGATCCAACTTAAAAGATAGGATAGCTTAAATCTCAATTTATAGTAATATTATTTTATTGCAAATTATATGTCTAATATTTGACAGTCAAAATCATATGTTATATCAAAATGATTTTAAAAGATGGCGGAATCTGTGGACTGGATTCAGTAAGTATTTAATAGATGGTGCTATTTTAAATGTATAAACGCTTCATATAAGCTAAAATTTATTAGAATAAACAAAAAGTGTTACTGAAGCTATCCTAAGCCACAACAACGCGTGGCCCGGTCTGCTAGTATATATATATATATATATATATATATATATATATATATATATATATGTATATATATATATATATATATATATAGATATATGTATATATATATATATATATATATATATATATATATATATATATATATACATATATATATATATATATATATATATATATATATATATATATGTATATATATATATATATATATATATATATATATATATATATATATATATATATATATAAGAATATAAATATATATATAGTGATGATGGAGTTAGAAATCAGTTCACCACCTCTTATTTTACCCGTGAGTGATCGTAAAAGACGATTAAGGGATAAAATGTACATATAAAACATCTTTGCAAGAGAAGGAAAACTCGAAGTAAAACCCTATACCAATATTTATGAGTAGCACGGTATAGTGGGCCAATATCCCTCCTAGTGTGGAGGGGCTCGAGGCCTGTAGGACATATATAAGCTAAGATGACATTCTATCATCCCAAATTCAACACTGATGGTTATAAAATCATAACAGGTCTAACAGTTTTCCAACTTCATAATTCAACAATGCCAAAAGCCTAACAACATAATAATCCTCTCCATCTTCAGGAATATGTTTACATTGTTACAAATCCTTGTTGGCTTACATCCAAAACCAAGCATGGAAGTTAGGACCGCGAAATCATGTTTCGGTCTGTTGGTTTGTTAACACAAGCGAATACATCCTGTCTAAGTAACATTTTTGGCTTCAATTTTACTACTATCGTTAGCTTTTTTTATTGTAAATGGCTAGACCGGAGTTCATCACCATCATCACCTCAGCTCATACGTGTCACTCTGTTGGGTTCGAGCCTTCTTTGTACTGGGAGGGAACTTGTCGTACTATATCACGCCAGTCAGATGTGTTGGTATAGGGTTTGTTTCGATTTTTCCTGCTCTTGCACATAGATGTTATATGCGTTTTATATCCCTTAGTCGTCACTTACTGATGAAGTGGTGGTGAATTGTATTCTTACGGAGTAACCGCACGGATAAGATCACAGTTACATCTTGGTAAATTGCAGTACCATTATTAGAATTAGCAATATTAAATGTAATAGCGTGATCTTAAAAGACTACAAAAGTATGCAAACAGATAATATCACTACAAATAAAGAAGTCTCGAAAATAAATATTGTACCAACTCATCTGATCAGTATGACCAGTATAGCAGACCAAATACGATTGCAATATGGTGCAGACTCAAGTCCAGCATTTGGAATTAGAGCTGAAATGATGATAACAATGTTGATGATGAATAGTATACAGAGTGTAAGGGGACCGCTCCCGAAAACAAAGACAGGTAACCCTACTAGTCCTACTTGTAATGATAGGCTAGAAAAAAAAACGATTCGGATGAAAAACATTTTTTTTTTTCACCACGCGAGGTCGTTGAACTCTTGAACATATGATCGTGAGTTTTGAATAGATTGTGTCTTTTTTCTCATTTGAGTAAAGTTACGTATTTTTTATGGAATTATCGTTACATGGCACTGTCTTAATACGATGGAATGTGAAAAATATTAAATTCGTTGTGAAAATACATTTTTTTTCATCCGAATCGATTTTTTTTCTAGCCTATCATTACAAGTAGGACTAGTAGGGTCACCTGTCTTTGTTTTCGGGAGCGGTCCACTTCCACCCTGTATAGTCAACTCTTTGATAGACATGACGATGAAGATGGAACAATACATGAAAAAAATTTAACAAAATCTATCTATTTTATTTGCTTGATTATCTATAAAAAACCCGATAAGGATCGAAAAATAATTATCACAAGTGGGATTCGAACCAACACCTATTGGAAATCCGTTCCAATCGTGCTGCCACTTACACCAACCGTGAACTATTGTAGGACATTCAATTCTCGTATCGTATTATATTTTCGTCTTTAAGGAGACGTGTGACATCTGCCCGACATTGTTTACGCATTGATTTCGAATCCTACTTGTGGTAATCATTTTGCACTCGTAATCAGGCTTTTATAAAGAATCTATCTATATAACAGAATTTTTAATATCTGTTTTGTGAGAAGGAAAATTTATGTAAAATATATATCTTCTCCAACTTACTTGGTTAGCGCAGTAATCTGGGTGGATTTCTCTTCCATAGAGGAGAAGATTTATGTCCAAACAGTAGTCGTACAATACAAATTTTGTTGAGACGAATAACAAATCTAGATTTTGTATTTGATATTCAGAATACTTGAAGCAAAGCTCGGATTTTTACTGGCCCAGAATTTGAACCCCGAAACATAGACCACAATCGAACTACCAAAACAAAATTTGCCGTTAGATCAATAAAATATTCCAATATAAATCGTATTAAATCCTTACTTCCTCACTAATATTATAAATACTAAAGTAACTCTGTCTGTCTGTCTGTCGCTCTTTCACGCCAAAACTACTAAACCGATCTAAATGAAATTTAATACACAGATAGTCTAGAGCCTGATAAAGGATATAGGCTACTTTTTAATGCAAAAAAGGTTTGTAAAGGGGGATGAAAAGTTGTAAGGAAGTATCGTCATTTTTAAAGCCAGAAGCTTGATACTTATTTTTTGGCTATTGCTTAAATTTAAATAAATATGACAATAACATGTTGTAAAAAAATACCCTTAAGAGGTAAAATAAAAATAGGGGATGATAAACTTTAGGAAGGTAACCTTCTACGCGGGCGAAGCCGCGGACAGAAGCTAGTTAAAATATATATTCTAATGTAAAATGTATAACAGATTGGACAGATAATTCTGGCCATTAATCATTGATGGATAGTTCCGATACATATCTACTAGATCCCTCGAGTTCAGGACTTAATATCCTGTATATTAGACAAAGACGATATTATTCGATATTGTCTGATATCATCAATTCGGATGTCATAACTAAGTAACTCAATGAGATTTAGAACTCAATTTAATTCTCAATATATTCTAATAATATTTGCGATAAACTTAATTACAAATTCGTTTCTTACACAAGAATGAGTACTCGTAATAAAATCTATTAAATCTACCATAAGTTTTATTCATTATATTGTCAAAATTGTATGTAATATTCTTATGACGTTATTGAACGCAAAAGGAAATTCGACAATACGTTACTGTAACGAATCATCGTCATCATCTCAGCTCATATATGTCCCACTGTTGACCTTCCTTCTATTATATGTGATGAATTTAACCAACTATAGGTTAATTTATTTTTCTACATTGAACGAACACATCCACCCTCATCAGGCGTGTTGGTATAAGGTTTTATGTCGAGTGTTCCTTCTCTTACATTTTTAGTGGTCATTAACGGAACCTATAGGGAATAGGGGAGGGTGGTGAATTGTATTCTTACTCCATCACCACATCGACTTGTGTTTTTACTTTGGTATGTGACGGAAATAATTTAGCATATTAAATACTATTTTACTAGTTTCATTTAACTTGTTGTGTGGAAGCGGCTACGAATACTACCAACCTTTACTTTGCTCGTGGATGTCGTAAAAGACAATTAAGAGCCTATAACGACACGGGCCAATACCCTCTGATGCCGTTTGGTCAACAATTACATTCCCAAGGAGGGTTGACGTCTGGCAGCGGCCGCTCATAAAACGATTGCCAATAACTTTTATAATATGTACTATGAAAGAAGAGTACATATTGTATTGACCCCAAGTAATTGGGATAAGAGTTGGTGAATGATGATACTAGTTTCATTTAACAGCGATTCGTAATCTACTTAACCAATAAATACATCTCCTTTACAAATTTCAAACGACTTTTATGATTTACTAATTAATAAACCATTAAAAGTAAAAGCAAGCGAGCTGTGAAACATTTTGACAAATATTGAGAAGAAAACTTCTTACAATCAATCAAAGAGGGGGGTTGTTCTACGGATCCCTAATGAGGTCGTTAGCCCCTAGACTTGTTGGTTCCGCAGATTCAGGATTAATTACCGCTTGAATGCAATTCGTTTTACTCCCCTTTGCTAATGACTGTTGTCGCTAAGATATTGATCGATCTGATTTGCCCACCTTACATTGTTTTTTTTTTTATTACTAATGTAAGTCGTAATTATAATTACTGTCGCCTAATGTAAGTCGTAATTTATTTCATACATACATATCATTACGCCATATCCCTTGCAGGGTAGGCAGAGAGAACAGAGTGCCAGAGAACTCTATCCTTGCATACTTCACTCGCTTCCTCAATATTCATAATTCTCTTCATACACGCTCGCCGGTTTTGGAGACTCTTGACTCCACCTTCCTTTAGTACGTGACCAATCTGGTCTAGGTAGGTGAGTCTCGGTCTCCCCCGATACCTAAATCCTTTCACTTTCGCAAAATTTATTTCAATTTATATAAATACCATTCTTCCACTAACGACATAACCGATTTTTTTTATGTTTTCAGAGAGAAGTAAAAAGTGTGTTGACATATTATTTTCTAAGCCAGGAAATGAGACCCTCATCAACCGTCATCAAAACAAAAAATAAAATCTAAATAGATCATTGCTTCTTTGTGGTGACAGCAGTTAACTCATCATCATCATCATCTCAGCTCATACACGTCCCACTATTGGGCTCGAGCCTCCTCCATAATGGGAGGGTAACTGACCTACTATATACCACGCTGGTCAGACGTGTTAGAATAGGGGTTTGTTTCGAGTTTTCCATCTCTCACATAAATGTTATATGCATTTTGTATCCCTTAGTCGTCTCGTACGATCACTCGCGGGTAAGATAGGGGGTGGTGAATTATATTCTTACTCCGTCACCACACGAAAATAGACAGATAATAATACCCAGTTCCATTTAAAAATTCGTATTTAAACTTAAATAACTTAAACTCGTTACATAATAACTATTACACACTTATCTGTCATTTCCATATTAAAATTAATATACTAGTTATATGAACAGTATTATTCAAATATGTACTAAAATATTCTCTGGACCGGACACATTTCTGCTAAAATGAAATCAATGTGATTTAATTAATGGTGTACGCTATGCTAATTGCAATGAAACTAAACCAAATCGACTTATCCGATATATTTTATAGAGGCTTTGTGAATTCAGATGCATAATATTAATATTTTCCAAATTTTCAATGTATATCTTAATATATATAAATTACGTGTCACGTTGTTTGTCCGCGATGGACTCATAAAGTACTTACCGATTTTAACCAAATTTGCACAGCATGTGTAGCTTGATCCAACTTAAAAGATAAGAAGGATAGCTTAAATCTCAATTTATAGTAATATTATTTTATTGCAAATTATTTGTCTAATATTTGACAGTAAAAATCATATGTTATGTCAAAAGGATTTTAAAAGATGGCGGAATCTGTTGACTTGATTCAGTAAGTATTTAATAGATGGCGCTATGTTAAATATACAAACGCATTTAAGCTAAAATTTGTTAGAATAAACAAAAAGTGTTACTGAGGCTAACCTAAGCCACAGCAACGCGTGGCCCAGTCTGCTAGTATATATATATATATATGTTTTAAGAGCTGCAACAACAGCGCATTTTACACCACCTGCAAACTTTTCAATGTTTATTGTGTGCTGATGGAATATAAATACAATTCACCACTTATCTTGCATCATCATCATCATGCTCTAATCCCAATCATTTGGAGGTCGATGCAATATGTCATCTTCTTCCATATAATCCTATCAGACGTCATCTCTATAGTCACGCTAAACGCAAGCCTTCAACATTCATACTTAAAACTTTCCTCATAACATTACTTTCATCCCGCCTCATCACATGTCCATAGCATGTCAGGCGTTCACTCCTTAACTTATCCGTCCCTGGCACAACTTTTAAACATCCTCTAATGTATTCATTTCTTACTTTACATTCTTGTCACACTATATATCCATCTCGACATTCGCATCTCCGCTACATGCAGTCGTCTCTCATCCGTCGCTTTTGTCGTTAACATGCTGATCCATACCTCATCTCTTATCTTGCATGTGAGTAGCTTAAAAGACGACTAAGGAATGTCATATATATGGAATCTATGCAAGAAAAGAAAAATTGGAAATGTATCTCTATACTGCACAGTCAGCGACTGACCTGCAGACCCTAGTCGACACAATGACAGAAGATTGTAAGGAAAGGGATCTACGTGTGAATGTGAGCAAAACCAAAATAATGGTCTTTGAAAGAGGCGAAGCCAGAACAGATGTAAGAGTAACGATAGGTAATGATATACTAGAGCAAGTGGATGAATTTGTATATCTTGGATGTGGATTTAGCCAAGATGGAAGGTACACCACTGATATAGAGCGAAGAGTGAATGCGGGAAATAGAGTGAACGGAGCGTTTGGGCAACTTCTCGGCAGCCACCACCTCAGCCAGAAGGCACGTGAAGCAATACATAACGCAGTGCGATCTCTGCGGCAAATCTGTGGAGCTAGGCTGACCGACCGCATTCGTAACGACGACGTAAGAGAGCGAGTAGATATGAAAGAGAGTATTGGTGTAAAGATGCGAAAGGGCATGCTCCGATGGTTCGGACATGTGGAAAGAATGCCGGACGAACGTCTGGTTAAGAAGATATACAATGCGAAAGTGGAAGGATGTAGGTACCGAGGGAGACCGAGACTAACCTACCTAGACCAGATCGGTCATGTACTAAAGGAAGGTGGAGTCAAGAGTCTCCGAAACCGGCGAGCGTGTATGAAGAGAATTATGAATGTTGAGGAAGCGAGTGAAGTATGCAGAGATAGAGTTCTCTGGCACTCTGTTCTAGAGAGAACTAGGCAGAGGCCTACCCTGCAAGAGATATGGCGTGATGATATATATATGTATGTATGTATGTATCTCTATACTAATCTGTCTAACTAGCGTGGTATAGTGTCATCTTAACATGGAAGAGGCTAGAGGCTCCAAAATAAGATGGGTTCGTCAGAAATAACGGTCAAGACCTTCCTAGGGTAGAATGTGACAAATGGAGTACCGGTGGTCCGCTCGCACGGCGAAGAGAGAGGAATTTTACGGTGGGTCTATGGGGTCACGCGCCGCCTTTCCGTCACCCCGGACCGATTCGGCGGGGCGAGACGCATCCATAGTCCAACAAAAAAAAAAGGTAGACGTTGGCACGACGTAAGTAGACGATGACTTGCCTCGCGAGTCCGGCATAATGTCTCTTCCTTCCTCGGGTAAATAATAAATAACTTCCTTCCCAAATTCATGCTGTATTGACTAAAAAAACCAAGAAATTGATGATAATCTTGAATTATATTGACATATATATGGTTTGAGTAAAAGAATACTTAATGTATAAATAAATAAATAATTCTTCTTCTTTTTTTCTATTAGCAATCACTACTACACACTATTACTTAATACGAGATCAGTTTCGAGTTATAGTTTTCTTCACAAATTATCGAATTTTTCACATCTTTAGTTTTTTTCATATCAGTCATTGTCCGTCAGTAAGTCAAATTATTACCTTCAAAAGTACTTATGGCCAAACTGCGAAAACATTTGTAAAACACATCATAACCACTACACTCAAGCTGATCCTTCGCAACACATTACATAACATGCCATTAAAATTACTTAAAATAACACGTTAAAACACTAATATATTGAATACAGGGTGGAAGTGGACCGCTCCCGAAAACAAAGACAGGTCCCCCTACTAGTCCTACTTGTAATGTAGGCTAGAAAAAAATCAATTCGGATCAAAAAAAAAAATTATTTCACCACGCGAGATCGTTTAAATCTTGAACATGATCGTGAGTTTTGAATAGATTGCGTCTTTTTTCTCATTTGAGTAAAGTTACGTATTTTTTTATGGAATTATCGTTACATGGCACTGTCCTAATACGATGGAATGTGAAAAAAAACTTAAAATTAAATACGAAACAAATTTTTTTTCAGCTGAATTGATTTTTCTCTACCTTATCAGTACAAGTAGGACTAGTAGCGTCACCTGTCTTTGTTTTCGGGAGCGGTCCACTTGCACCCTGTATAATAATAAACCACCACATGCCGCTTTCATGTTTCCGGTAAAAAATCGACTAGTAATAATAAAGTTAGCTAGCCGAGAACAGCGTTAGCGGAAGAAACAATTTTTTGCAACATTCAGTATTCAAGAAAAATCACTCTAATTAGTAAAACGTAGCATTTAACCTAAGCAATAAAAATTTGGAGGCAGCAACAAACTAATTGGCCGGTACATAATATATATATACGTATAACGTGTGGTAAGCAGTAAATCTCCGACACCTGGACAAGGTACCGAGAACTTTTCCGCCCAACGAGATAAATCACCCCGACGGAGGGATGATTTCAACACAGATAGTGGGGTAGATTAAAAATCTTTTTGTTTCACAAGCACTCTTTTCTATGTGGAAACTCTTGATTATAAAGCTTTGTAATAAATTTATATATAGCGCAACTATTCTCATGTACTTTGATTTTTATCGTCTCGTCCTGCATTAATTTATCAGCTACAAAGTCTTCTGGATAATGATGGCGAGAGATTACAATTCACCACCCCCTATTACACTATAGGTGTCTCAAAAGATGACTAAGAGATTTAATGTGCATATTACATCTATACAAGACGTGGAAAACTTTAAATGGGTATGGTAACTTTACTTTTGGTGGAAAGATGCGAAAGGAAATGCTCCAATGGTTCGGACATGTAGAAAGAATGCCGAACGAACATCTGGTTAAGAAGATATACAATGCGAAAGTGGAAGGAGGTACCGGGGTAGACCGAGACTAACCTACCTAGACCAGATTGGTCACGTACTGAAGAAAGGTGGAGTCAAGAGTCTCCGAAACCGGCGAGCGTGTATGAAGAGAATTATGAATGATGAGGAAGCGAGTGAAGTATGCAAGGATAGAATTCTCTGGCACTCTGTTCTCTCTGCCTACCCTGTAAGGGATATGGCGTGATGATATGTATGTATGTACGAAAACTTTAAATAAATCCTTATACCAACCCGTCAGACCAACAGGTATAAGTAGGTCAATTTCTTTTTAAATGTGGAGAAGGCACGAATCCAGTAGTACGAGCCGAGATCATGGTGACGATGACAAGATATAAAACTGTTCTTTTAAATCTATACGTATAACAAAATTGTAACGATTCGATGCCTGTACATTGTATATAGTGAAGAAAAACTAATAAATAAATATTCTTAATCAATCAAAATGTTATCTCGGCAGTTATCATGCAAACAGCGACTGCTCAAACCATTAATATATTTTGCTTGATATGCTTTCTTCATGGAATCTGCTCTATCACTATATGTCATTTGCAGTATTATATATTATAGCATATAAAATTTATCAATAGAGCATGTAATTCAAGAATTATTTTTGCAATCCACGTGATGGTTCTTAAGATTCATCATCATCATCTCAGCTCATATATGTTCCACTTTTGGACTCGAACCTCTTCCATAATAGGAGGGAAATTGACCTACTATACCACGCTGGTCAAGCGTGGTTTACACCGATTTTGTTTCGAGTTTTGCTTTTCTTGCATAGATGTTATATGCGTTTTATATCCCTTAGTCGTCTCTTACGATCACCCACGGGTAGGATGAAGGTGATGAATTGTATTCTTACTCCGTCATCACACGGAATGGTCTTAAAATACACAGCATACAGACAGACAAACTCTTCATGTTTATAAATAGTCATATCGATCTTTACAATTCATCTATTTTAATGTCAAACGGTAAACTACAGTTTTATGTCTGGGCGTGAAATAATTAGATAATTCGAAGCCACAGTAATGTTTTATGGCGGGAATATTATGGCATTTTTAGTATATAGGATAGTTTAGCTCATAAACTGGGTTGTGCTGATATTTATTTAATATAAACTAGTCGATATGCCCTACTTGGCGTGGGGACTAAGTTTCGATTTAAACCAATTTTCAAATGAACACATACATATGAACTTTTTATTCATTTTTTATTATCATTTTTTTATGCCGAACCAACGTCTGGTTAAGAAGAATGCGAAAGTGGAAGGATGTAGGTACCGAGGGAGACCGAGACTCACCTACCTAGACCAGATTGGTCGCGTACTGAAAGAAGGTAGAGTCAAGAGTCTCCGAAACCGGCGAGCGTGTATGAAGAGAATTATGAATGTTGAAGAAGCGAGTGAAGTATGCAAGGATAGAGTTCACTGACACTCTGTTCTCTCTGCCTACCCTGCAAGGGATATGGCGTGATGATATGTATGTATACCATCATGAGAGTCACCCTATTCTATTAGTCTTGGCTTTACTACAGAACCAGTTTCAACAGCACACTGCCACTTACAGCCTGCATAGGTGGAATAATGCTTAAAATACTGGTAAGATATCCACCGTGCCAATGCCGTGAGTTTGGTTGCTATATAGGACAAAACTTTGTGCAATCCACAAATTGTTATTCTAAGATAAATTGAATCGTTTTAAAGTCGCCAGCAATACAAAGTCTTTAGAAAAAAGAAACAACTCTCTTTCACTGAGAAATTGATGCCTAACCTCTCCAGCACTAAGACAAAACGATACTTAAGAGTTAAACTAACAGAGTTAATATATACATATTTAAAAGCTGTGATAATCAGAACCGTCTCTTAGTCGATTTTTATATCCACAATGAAATAATTATATAATGGACATATGTAGCTTGAAGAATCAGTACGCTGAAGTAACAAAGTACGGGCCATTCAACGAACTTGATGAACGTTAAGTGGAAAAGGTTCTCAAGTGGCGACTGTGTATTCTTTTTTTTTATTGCTTTTGGTGGCAAACTAGTAAGCAGCACACTTGATGGTAAGTTTTACTACCGCCCATGGACCTTTAGGCTTCCGGCTCTCTCGCTCACCGAACGAAGTGCAACAGCACATTGCCATTGCTCAGACGTCGATCTTCTGCGAGAGTGTGGCACGACCCCGGGTGGACCGGCCCGCGACTGTAAACAGAAAACTGTCAACAGCGTGGTCCTACCACATATTAAAATGTATCCGACGACGCAGTATAAGACATCCTGAATTAGGTGGTCTAACGACTTGGTAATAATCTAGTGGTCATTATTTAGTTAATGCGGACGGCATAAGAGCGCATTATGTGGTGTTCTATGGTTGAAGACCTACGTCCAGGAATAGATGGCGAAAAACTGAATGTTAGTGAAAGAATTGTAATTCTAGCAATAGCGGGAACATTAATTATATTATAAAGCCGTCTAGTAAAGTAGTTATAGTTTGTCCAACCATTTCTCGTTCACTAATTAGTGATCGTTGCTAAGACCAATCAGATACTGAAGCCACCTTATTCCAACTACCATCTTTGATACACTACAGTACTTATGTATAAATGAGAAGCGGTAGCGGATAATGATGAAGTTATAATCACGTACAAGGCAATCATTCATCCATTGGCCTGTTAACGTCCCCCTTTTGGATATAAGCCTCCCCATAAGATAGAATAACGCTAAAATCGCCACGATTACCACACTCTCGCAGGAAATGGACGTCTGAGCAGTGGCAATATGCAATCGATATATGCATATCGATCGAATCGAAGAACTTTCTTGGACTGGAACCGATCTGGGACCAGAACTTTCTAGGTGGCTTCGAAGTTTTTTAATCATAAGCAGCGGCCTAGCTATATCTCTGGTACTGCAAAGGTCCATGGGCGACAGTAACGCTCACCATCAGGTGTGCTGCTTGCTCATTTGCCACCAAGAACAGTAACAAAAAATAAACCAAAAACATTTTTTTATAATACCACACCACATCAGGGCATACATCTTTATGCTATTAAGGAGCTTATAAAAGATATTATTAACAGACACAGATTAAAGACAGACCCAAGGCTGATGATCGGATATTTTTTTAGATATATTAAAAAATAAATGAAACATTTATTGTATTTATGTATTTTTTAATTTTTAGACGTTATAAGAGAACGGTGTGGTGTGAATGAAGAAGTAGTGACAAAGATCAAAAAGGGTATGCTGAGGTGGTCTGGACACTTAGAAAGAATGAGTGAGGAGAGATTGACGAAGCAAATATATAAAGCAAGCTTGAACGGGACGAATACAAGGGAAGACCTCGTCATAATTTTCTGGGTCAAATTGGCAATTTATTGACTAGAGGTCATATTAAGTGTATGCGTAATCGTAGAGCATCCATGAAGACTACTATGAGTGTGAATGAAGCGATGGAAGTACGCCAAGATCGTGGTTTGTGGCAATCCGTAGTCTCTGTCTACCTCTCTGGGAAACAAGCGTGAGTCTATGTATGTATGTAGACGTTAATCAGATTTATATTTTTATCTTGCAACATTTGAAAATAAAATAATTTCATAATTTAAAACATTTAACCAAAATCCTGTTTAGTGGAATATTGTTTAAATTTTGAAGAATTTTGTTTGTTATACTCAGAATATGAGAAGAAAATAAATTATGAAACTTACACTAGTTATAATAAGCATGAATTATTAACTATGGTAAGTACGAGCATGAATACAGGTTAAGAAATATTACTCATATTAATAATACGAAATTTATTTATAATACTCTTGTCACTTGAACCAAACATGCACTCACTAGTAGTCGACAGAAATATATCTGACCAAATAAATGAGACCTCTGATCGTTCTTTCATCTCGTCCTTTCATTGCCTATATTTCGTACATTCGAGAGGAGAGGGGTGGTTCAGTGAAACTGGTCTATAATATCTTTGATTATCACCTCGGATAGGTCTGAAACCATCTCGTTACTTTCCTTGTATCAATTAGTTTGTGGTGTTTTCATTGAGTTAGCAAAGTAAATATTGGTAATGAAATTAAACATACAATGCCGAATGAACGTCTGGCTAAGAAGATATACAATGCGAAAGTGGAAGGTTGTAGGTACCGAGGGAGACCGAGACTAACCTACCTAGACCAGATCGGTCAGGTACTGAAGGAAGGTGGAGTCAAGAGTCTCCGAAACCGGCGAGCGTGTATGAAGAGAATTATGAATGTTGAGGAAGCGAGTGAAGTATGCAGAGATAGAGTTCTCTGGCACTCTGTTCCTTCTGCCTACCCTGCAAGGGATATGGCGTGATGATATGTATGTATGTATGTAAATTAAACATTCTGTAAGTGGAGATCATCAACACAATTATTCATATACTGATGATCTAAATATATAATCATCACCCTTTCCTTCCTCATCGAAATGTGATCAAAGGACTTCAGCATTCTTAATAACAATATAATACAGGAAAACTCAAAATAAAATTTCGGTACATCATCATCATCTCAGCTCATATTATATCCCACTGTTCGGTTCGAGCCTCCTCCATAATGGGATGGAAATTATACCAACCATTTTACCAATTATACCAACCTATACCAACACGCAAGTCTGACGTGTTGGTATAGGCTTTTGTTTAGAGTTTATCTTCTCTTGCATAGCTGTTATATGCATTTCTTATCCCTTAGTCAACTCTTACGATCACCCACGGGTAAGATAAAGGGTGGTGAATTGTATTCTTACTCCGTCACCACACGGATAATCAGTACACACAAAACAGCCACCCATTAATGGTACATACACAATATTTTTCATCGCAATAATGAATATGTTAATAGCCTTATATGCAAACCATTAAGTCACACATCATACAAAGCCCTTGTGTTTCTAACCTTTAACAAAATACCATACACATATGCCATAGGCAAAAATGCCATGATATTTAGAAGCATATGACTTTAAGGTAGTAGGTACCCAATTTAGGTCACAAGAATAATTGGACTGCATTTTGTATTATTTATATCACTTTATTACAAGATAATAATTCTATTTATCTATCTAATACCTTTAAACGCGCAATTCTTGTATATATATCTACATATATATATATAATCTAAATCTCGCAAACGGCTTCAACGATTTTCATGAAATCTAGCATACTAGTGGGTTCCGGGAGCGATTAATCGATCTAGAATTTCATTTATTGAAAATATTGTTTTGTCAATATTTTCGGGTAAAGAAATAGTAAAAATTTTTGTTGGCTGAAAACTATTAAAATATTAAGGGAAATTTTGATGCTGTCATTAAGAATAGACACATAGCTCAGTTGGAAAAACGAGCAGTCTAATCCAGACAGATTCAGTTCGGATCCTTAGTTTTCCTTATTTATTATTCTTGATTTTGTTTGTTCATTACTTTATAATTTTTTACTATATTAAATTATATCTTCCACCACACTTAAAAGAAAATACGCGTCATCCAGATATTTAATATTATAAATGTGAAAGTTTATGAAGATATTTGAATGTTTGGTTGTTTATTACTCAATCACGCGTACGTGAACAGATAAAAATACAAATATACCATTACCTGAATTAACACATATGAGGCTTATTCGGGTAATTTGTTTCTTTGAAAGTATTTAGCGATAAAATTTCACGTCGTAATCTTAATCTTAACTTCATAATCTACATTTACCATTTACGGAATTGAACCAACAAGATATATTACAACTATATACTCGTACATATTAAACAAAGTTTCAGTTACAATATAAATACATCTCGACCCGAAAAAAAATGTCAGTCGAAAAATATAATGAGCAAACTTTCCCAATTATTATAGTTTGATGATAGTTGAGTAGAAAAAAACACAACAAAGTTGTTCACGTAGGATGAAACTTGTGTTACGAGAACAACCGGCGAAATGTTCACATTTACCCTTAATTTATTAGTATTACCCTCAGTAATATATTTTGATAAATGAGAATAGGTGTGAACATTTAATTGGCTGAAGTTACTGTTTATATGTTCATATTTTTCTAAACGTGAAAAGCTGAAAATATTATGTCGACTTTAGGAACTGCTTCGCCCATAAGAGTACTGGAATCTGAAGCTTAGATTGATCAAAAAATCAGCTCAAGTAGAATAAAATTCAAAAAGTTGTCTTACGGAAAACGTATAAATTTATAACATAGAAAAATATTATTTTGAAAGACTGAGTATTTAATATTATTTAAATATAATACAAATTAGACATTTGTTTTTTAAGATATCGTATTTTTAAACCATAGATAGAACTAAGTGGCTAAGAGATTTATCGCTGGGCGGTAGCGATCTCGATCGCACAAAGTATTGTCGTACATGGGAATCAAACCTGCGACATTTGGCACTGTCTAAGTAAACCACTACGTCGTCTATGCAGTCAAAGTAAGACTACCATAAAATTATCGAATGCCCAGTTATAGAATGCACTGACCCACCCTACATAAAACGATTGGTAGTGACCTAATTGTACACCTGGAATTAATTGTCTGCTCTGATATCAGATGATGAAAACGACAGCTCTAGCAAAAACGTACCCGAAAAGACGACAAACTACTAATTACTTCTACTATCTCACCCACCACCAAACGAAATAAAAAAAGTGTGTGTGTCAGCTCCGACGCACGACTGGAGTTTACTCCTTAAGTACGATTATCAAAATAGGCGCAAAAAAAGCTCATTTGACTAAAAATAATATATATATATTTATTTACATTTATTAAAACTGTTCAGTGAAGTATTATCTCACGTCAGAAAGTGAAAGGTGCGCATAATAGGTTGCGCACCAAAAACGTAACGACGTCATTAGATCACTAGATTTTACTCCTCAATTTTTTCTCATACCGGGCGCCTTATATGAAAATCGATTCTTAAGGAGTAAACTCCAAAAAAAATATCAGTTATCTATGTCTTTCCCGTGTGGTGACGAATTAAGAACATCATTCTCCACCCCCCCTTTAGTATGATAAAAAGGAAATCTTTTTCGTAACAAAGTTGTGTCTTTGATGAATTTAATGGGTTAATATGAGAAATAATGTGAATACAGTGATTTGAAAGTACTGTAAAAAAAGGTATATTAAGTCAATTTGAAATAGGATTTATTTATTTTATTTATTTATAAGGTTATTTTTTTTTTTTTTTGGTGGGTTGGGCTACGGTCCGCGCACTCCTCGCACCACTCCATCCGGGATGACAGAGGGGCGTAAGCATGCACACCCGTAACCCACCCGTGACGTCGCCTTCGTCGTTGGGCCGACCACCGGAGCAGAGTGACATGACGTCAGTGGTCGGCCCGACGGAATACCCCTGAGGAGTACCCTCTCCTCGACCGACGTCCTCTCTTCGGGTAGGATGTCAGTTTTTCCTCACGCGGTCGGCCTCTTGGCGGGTGACGGATTAATTCCCCGATCCAGTCACCCGCGGCCTCGGCTAGGGCGGATATAAGGCTCATCTACGACATAAACACTAACATATGTTAAGATCATACCAGTACCTTAAACTAGTGTTTATATCAATTACAGATGTGCACAACATTTAGGAATATATTACAATGTGTAAATTTATGTTAGAGATAAAAAGAAAAGTATTAATTAATTATCTAATAAATAAAATAACGAGTAGAAATAATTAGAAGGTAAATAAAATCTAAGATAAGTATGTAGTTAGTTATATAGAAAAATAATTTATAATATAAGTAAGATGTAAGTTATGCGTAAAAATTAGCGATTACCAGAAGAGCATAATAATTTAATACGGTTAGGAAATGAACAGCTAATTCACCTAGGAGATTCCCTTTTGACCGGACCGCTGGTATTGTATCAATATTTACCTTAAGTGGCCTACTGGTAGCTTATTTTTGTCTGTCCTTTACTAAGTATAGTAACACTATAGACTTTTTTTTTATTCTTAGTTACTTCAAGTTGAGTAAACGTACACGTGGAGCCCATCCAAAAGTATTTACACAAGTTTTTAGAGTCTGTGTGTACTTAGGTCACAGTAAATGTACTTCAGTTAAGTCATCCCAGATAAAGAGATTTATTCGCCAACTACAAAGTAAAAGCAACAATGAAACTAAATTTTGTTTACTACAAGCCCTGTCACTGAAACAATGTACGAATATATGCGCGGTACTTTGTCAGTAATTAAAAATGCAGAAGTGTCATGTGCACAAAGCTTATAAAATATTCGCACAGTAATCATACTAAAATTAGCAATATTCATCTCAGCACCCATATGGTTAAAATCCCCGAATGCACTATAAAACCACTTTCCACAAGGTGTCGCCCCTATAAAGAGCTTTCCCGCGTTAGTTAAAAACGAAATTAATTCAAATATGGCCGACGCGTGGGATTTAACAACCACAATTTGTATTTCGAACACAAATTGAATTTAGAAATAGTGAGAGAGACACGACAGACTATCTAACTTAATTTTCTGCTCGAATAGATCCTATTTCGATACTATTATCAGCTCAATAAGGTCGGATATTGCGTATTTTTACAGTTCGTTAAGAGTAAAAGGATTGTGCAACCGCTTGATTGTTAAGAAAAACACATGGGGTAACGGTGTTAGGGCTTCTAATACAATTAATATCAATTTGTACTTTGGAGGGGGTTCCTACAATATAAAGGCACATAATAGTTAATTTTAATTAAAAAAAATCTAAATGTTACATCGAAAAGCGCTATAAAGTTACCGGATGAATAAAGCTGCCGTTTAAATATTAATAGGAAATGTCGACACCTTTTTAGCGATATTTAACGAAACAAAAGGCCCACCTTGCGAAAACAAAAAAGAGGACACTAAGACCTGTCAACGTGACATCCACGAAGAAATAATTAACAAAACATACAGAAATGAACCGAGAAAGTGCGTCGACGAAATCTAATTATTTTTGCTGCCGTGACAGCAAGATTCCCGCGCTTTTGGCGCGTCCAAAATGGCGGACGAAAATGGCGCTTGAATGGATCCCGCGATGTCAACAACGTAGCGACATTATGAAGCAAGGACACGGCTGCCGACAGCTACTAAGCCTTCGAGCATCTTATTTATATTTAGTCGCGGGAAATATAGAGGTTTGCAGGAAATTAATTCCCATTTTTTTGCAAGAATATTGTTTAGTGTCAAGACTTTCTTGTGATGTTCATTCGTTTATTATGGATTAAGATAAGCTTTTTGTAAGTTCGTATTGAAATTTAAAAAATACCTAAATAGTAGTAATATGTATAATATATATAATTAAATAGTAGTATTAAAAGCCTATGTACCGAATGAGATATTATAGTATATTTCTTCTCGATATTTACAGATATTTGTAAAGAATTTATATCTTCATCTAGCCTTTAATACCACCAAGTCAGATTAAGAATATAATAAGTCCACAGGCTCTTCTTAATAACCTGATAAATATCACTAGGAAGTCAATGCTTTATATTTATACCCTTACGTCCAATAGTGGACGTCGGAAGAATGGTAAATTTAGTTTAATTTTATACAGATTAGAGAGGTTAGTATACCATTTAGTTTTAATCAGCTAACAATGTCCATCCAGTCCATTACTTCCCTGGGGCCTTCTTAAAAGAAACCGTTCGCAATTATTGAAACAATAATTCTTTTGGTTGCATTCACTGGGCTAAATAAACAGAGGTTCACCAAAGTTCCTCTGGGACACATTACGACTCGTACAATGTATTAATATGTATGAGATTCAATGGTGTTCATGGCCCAACTTCTCGCCAAAGTGGTAATAGAAAAAGTTATTTTTTTCTCTGCTCTTGTTTTCAATTATTACTGTTTATATATGTACCTCTTGAGTAAGACTTCAGGTGTGAAATTACAATTCTGTGTATGCATCTATAAAGAAAATTTCGAATATGTTTTGGAGATTTGACGAGAGGGTGTGAATGTTATATGAAATTCTTATACCTATTATACTGTTTTTCTTAATGCATTTCATAGCAGAGAGTAAGTCCACCTGATAGTAAATAGTAATTGCCGCTTCAGCGCCACTCCAGAGGCACTGCTTGAGTACTGAGAGACAGAGATTCAGGCTCCAGTTCTATCGCTTATACAACGAAGCGTGTTAGCAAATTGCTGTTATACAAGCATAGATCTTCTGAGAGCGTATAGCAATAGCACCCCGTACGAGCTGATCCGTTTACTGCAGACAGAAAATTGTTTGCAGCGTGGCGCTAGAACTTTCTATATTTTAGATAGTTTAGTAAAAAGACTAGTTGTTCAATTATTGTTTGATTTAACAGTGAAGATGGAACATTGCGAGGCAATCTGCATGTTGCTATTCCTGCTCGATGTATAGATTTAGGTATAAGCAGTGCCGTACTTGTTTCAGTTACAGCTTTGGAACTCTTGCACCCGACTATTATCAGCTTGATAATCAACAATGTGCTATATCTGATTGCAATTGCCAACTTATGCGAAATGTAATAAAAAAGGGGAGGCCTATCAAAGAGAATGAAATTCCATATTAAGTTCATACATCACGCGCGATCTGATGCGAGCCTCGTTATAACTGAGAATGGATGATTTGGCATTAACCTGACAGTATACGTATACAATAAAACCTTAGCGCAAAATTGCAAGATGCGAAAAAGTGCACCGAGGTATCAGTTAGAGATACATGCTGGTAAGAATAATCAGGCTCAACTATAATGAGGAAAATGCAAGTACTAGATGTTTGCTTAAAGGTCGTATTGCAAATAATAGTGTCCCCTACTTTACTCTCACCTCGAATAGTCAGGCAGTTTTATATAAAGTTGGTAAATGTTGAAGTTATATATATTTCATAGTACTACCAATTCTTAAATTGCTTATGGGTATGATAAAAACTGACCAAGAGCTTTATATCAATCTATGTCACTCAGTACTGTTACGGTCAGAGATTTACCCAAGGAAAGTTGAAGTCAGGTATACAGTCAATTGTAAAATTTTAAGAAAAGGGGTCTACGCGTGAATGTGAGCAAAACCAAAATAATGATCTTTGAAAGAGATGAAGCCAGAACAGATGTAAGAGTAACAATAGGTAATGATGTACTAGAGCAAGTGGATGAATTTGTATATCTTGGATGTGGATTTAGCCGAGATGGACGGTACACCACTGATATAGAGCGAAGAGTGAATGCGGGAAATAGAGTGAACGGAGCGTTGGGGCAACTTCTCGGCAGCCACCACCTCAGCCAGAAGGCACGTGTAGCAATACATAACGCAGTGCTTGTCCCAACATTACTGTATGGAAGCGAGAGTTGGGTATGCAGAAAAGAGTATGAAAGTAAAATTAATGCGGTCGAAATGCGATCTCTTCGAAAAATCTGTGGTGTTAGGCTGACCGACCGCATTCGTAACGACGACGTAAGAGAGCGAGTAGGTATGAAAGAGAGTATTGGTGTAAAGATGCGAAAGGGAATGCTCCGATGGTTCGGACATGTGGAAAGAATGCCGAACGAACGTCTGGTTAAGAAGATATACAATGCGAAAGTGGAAGGATGTAGGTACCGAGGGAGACCGAGACTAACCTACCTAGACCAGATCGGTCATGTACTGAAGGAAGGTGGAGTCAAGAGTCTCCGAAACCGGCGAGCGTGTATGAAGAGAATTATGAATGTTGAGGAAGCGAGTGAAGTATGCAGAGATAGAGTTCTCTGGCACTCTGTTCTCTCTGCCTACCCTGCAAGGGATATGGCGTGATGATATGTATGTGTATGTATGTATGTAAAATTGCAATTAAACACATCTGTCTAACTAAGAACTGCCTAGAATTATTTCCTCCGTGGCTAGAAAAAGAATGCATGTCCCAGAAACCCCATACAAATTGGTACAAAGTCAGAAACAGGATAAAGATGATAATTAATTTGACTTTCGCTAAAAGTGCAAGCCAAGCAAGTGAAAGCAACGAGAAAAAATCTCAAACATTTATAAGGAAAGTTTTGGATATTCGAAGTTATTTTCTGCTCTTTTTTTATACTTTCCTTTTTAGTTTGTTTAAGGATCAGTCACAAATCGATTTCTGAACGTTGAAGTGGAATAGTGGTTTACTTTAACTTCATTTACTATTTTCTGATGTTTTCTTGTTGGGATATAAATATATATATATTATTTCTTAATAACTGCAGCAATGAATAAAATATAATAAAATTAAATACAATTAAGTAAATGAATCACATCATCCGTGTGGTCACGGAGAAAGAATACAATTCACCGCCCCCTATCTTATATGTGGGTGATCGTCAAAGACAATTAAGAGATATAAAGCGCATATAATATTTATGCAAGAGAAGGAAAACATGAGGCAATAGCCTATGCCAACACGTCTGACTAGCGTTATCACGCTGGTCGAACCTCTACATATTATAGCAATTATCATCAACTTAGCTCATATAAGTCAAACTCTTCGAATCTTCTCCAAAATGGAACGGAAACTGACCTACTGTGCCACCCTTGGGCAAGTAAGTGGGTGAATAGTATTCTTACTTCGTCACCGCAAGGAATTCTACCAATATCTATACTTAATATTATAAATGTGAATGTAAATTTGTTTGTTACGCTTTCACGCCAAAACTACTGAACCGATTATCATGCAACTTTTTACACATTGTCTTCGAGGTATTAGAAAGATACTTATTATATATATTTTTTTTATGGCGAGTATCAAATTGTTTTGGCAGGCATGATAGTTGAACCGCGAGGAAAAGACCGATGTCCTCCCCGAGGGAGGGGATGTCGCTCAAGAAGAGGATACCCCTCAGGTTGTATTCCGTCGGGCCGCCCACTGACGACAAGTTCACGCTGCTCTGGTGGCCGCTCCAACGACGAAGGCGAGGTTCATGGGTGGGTTACGGGTGTGCATGCTTACGCCCCTCTGTTGCCCCGGACGGAGTGTTGCGAGGAGCATGACGACTGTAGCCAACCAAACATAAAAAAAGGCATGATAGTTGACGCTTTAGTCAATAAGATATTCTGACCGTTGGTAATACAGCACCTAGGGTACTTGCACTTTATTGGCGTTGAAGTTGCTAGATTTTCAAATTTTTTGGCAAACAATCATGTCTACCAAAAAATTTTTTATCCTCTGTATTTTTTTTGATATTTATTTAAGAGCTTCAACGCGAGCGAAGCCGCGGGTAAAAGCTAATAAATAAAGGTATACTTTATGAGTAACATATCCTATTTGATAAAACCCACCTACGTCTGAAATTTAAGGCCTACTCGTGTGTCAACTCTGATAAGGATTTCTGTTTCACGCTTGACAGACCACGAATGAATATGCAACATCAATTTCGGAAGACATATTTACAACGGAGAATCTATATATCGCTATAACACCGCCGTCGTAGATTCAACACTAATAACGAGTAATATTATCATAAATCGAGAAAATACTTTGTAATAATGTTGTCATAGCGAACACTATCATATTGATTCAATATAGATACGTCGCTGCTTTACTTAATATGTACGTCCTTTTTTGGCAGACTATGGTCGGGACACACGCCCAGAAGTGGGACGTATAGCTAAGGCGATGATTGCTATAATTCACAAAGACTACATCTCTCTAACATTAAATAATGATCTAGAAACTTATAATATTCTTATTAAGTCATCATAAATAGTAGCTACATTACTGCAGCGGCCAGCAAAAGAGAAATTGACAGACGAACGTGTAAATGTAAGTCCATCTGTGCCTAGTTGTGGCCAAGGCTTGTATAGTATTTTTGTTAAATAATGAGCGGAAATTAAAACTAAGTAGTACCTACTAAGTAGAACTGTATACATGACGAACAACGTACAACGTTTTTCTTATGCTAAAGGGTTTATTTTTTTTTTCATTATCAAACACGTTTGTTTTTCAAGCCAGTTCGATATTTAAAAACTCTGGTAAGTTGCCTATTTGATTGCCATGTTTTGAAGTAACAAATCGTTCCATTTTTAAAATACACGATAGATATGAATTAACATGTATATTATTTGGTCGCTAAAACACGACAGATATGGATTTTCTTACATTTTTTGCCGGCCGCTGCTCGCATGTATATGGTCAGTACAGCAATTTCGATTTATCCCGAAGAAGGTTCTCAAAATAATGCTCAAATTTCCAAGCATATTTGAGAAATACATTCTTATTTATCAATCAGATTTAGTTGCAAATAGCAAATGAAACAACTAAGCATTTATTTACCACACTAATGAAAGGCAGGGTCATCGAATCGTATAGAAAGAAGGGCATAAAACGTCCATTAACACCAATGCATTTATATTCACGACTAATTATAGAGGGCGAGTGCTCGCCATGGATTTTAGGGGAAAACTGTGACGGTTGCTTTTGTCACGGCAACGCCACCTATGGGGTCTTTGTAGTGATGAATGGTGAGGAACTAATAGAAATTCAGTACCTGGTATGTTTCGATTTGGATGGTAAGAGTTTTTAGTTTGGAAAGGGTGGGTCCTTTTTCTATTAATGTTAAGTGATTCATTATGTAATTGTGAATAGATCTAAAATTCGCAACGTAGTTTCTTAAAATTTAATTTTGATAGAACGTTAAGATTTTTTTCCGTGTGATGACGGAGTAAGAATACAATTCATCACCCCCTAAATCACCCGTGGGTGATCGTAAGAGACGAATAAGGGATATAATGCGTATAACACTTATATAAGAGAAGACAATCTTGAAACGACCTTATGCCAACACGTCGTTTCAGCGTGGTATAGTAGATCATTTCCCTCCCATTATGAATGAGACTCAAGTACAACAGTGGGTTCTATATGAGCTGAAATGATGATGTTAAGATTTTCGAAAGAAACTAAAATATTTTTAGAAGTAAAATTAAATAATTTTATAACGTAATAGTTTTAAATATAGACATATGATATAGGTACATATGAAATAATGTTTGATATTTCTTGCAGTTATCAATAACGTTTAAAATATTTTGAAACTATCATACTCACAGGAGTTCTAATGTAGTTGACACAAAATATATCATCACCACCCATTAAAATTAATAAATTTCAAGCCAGATTTTTGATATATAGATTGACAATTAAAAATAAAATGATTAATATATTATGTATCATGTCAGCTCATATACGTTCCAATGTTGGGCTCGAGCCTCCTACGTAATAAAAGGGAAATTGATACTATAACTCGCTGGTCAGACGTGTTGGCATAGGGTTTTGTTTCAAGTTTGCCTTCTCTTGCCAACATCTACATGTTAAGTATGTTTAATATCCCTTAGTCGTCTCTTACGATCACCCATGGCTAAGGTAGAGTGTGGTGAATTGTATTCTTACTCCATCATCACACGGATAAATATATTATGTATAGCATATATAAAAAAAAATGATAATCTATTATCGCTAATCAATTGCAGTCATACATATCTCACTGCCAGGGGCGAGCCTCCTCCATAATAGAAAGGAATTTGACCTGCTACATCGTCGCTGGTTAGGATTGGTTTTTATTTCAAGTTTTCTTTCTCTTGCATAAATGTAACATAGATATTACAACCTTTATTCGTATTTTACGACAGCCACGAACAAGATGAAGGTTACAATGTTAGATCTTGTGATCGTAAATGGTATATTTATGCTATTTATCCTATCAAGATGGTCGAGATATATTTGTAAGATTAAATATGCTGCATTAAAATATCTTCAGTTAATATCATAAAAATTATAATGATACATACATATCATCACGCCATATCCCTTGCAGGGTAGGCAGAGAGAATAGAGTGCCAGAGAACTCTAACCTTGCATACTTCACTCGCTTCCTCAACATTCATAATTCTCTTCATACACGCTCGCCGGTTTATTATAATGATCCTAATGAAATATTCTTTTAAACAGATGAAAACTTTGAAATTACATAACTTTGTAAAGAATTATCTTCGAATATATCAAAATAATAACTAATACATTTTTCTTTCTAAAATCGATTAACAAGACAATGATATCTATTGCATTTTATAGCGGACACAAAACATTTTTTGCACGTAAACAGCCAAGCATTGTTTTGCTAACGTATTATTTCAAGCCCCCTCTCCCTATATTTTAAGGCATTAAGGAAGCTATCATTTAAAGTGTCCATCATTGTACCAAATCAGGTTATTAGGAGAACAAAAGCGTTCATAACCAGGGGCAGGGTAGAGAGCTGTAATGCGTTTTAATGGCAGAATGAAATATTTCTAATCTATTAGCCTGATTACAGTTTCGGAAAACTTTAGGAATATAATATGTTTTTTTATTATGAATTATTATTTTATGCTGTGTGGTAGCGGCTTCGAATACTACCAACTCTTGCTTTGCTCGTGAATGTCGTGAAAGACGACTAAGAGCCTTATAACGATCTGGGCCAACGCCATCTGATGCCGTTCGGTCAACAATTACATTCCCAAGGAGGGTTGACGTCTGGCAGGCAGCCGGTCATAAAGCTATTGCTAATAACTTTTACAATATGTACTATGAAAGAAGAGTACATATTGTATCGACCCAAGTAATTGGTATAAGAGTAGGAGAATGATGAATATGAATTATTATTTTTTTAATAGATGATAAACTATAATATATACTTCATGTGTGACTATGAAATTAATGCTTATACTAAACGGCTGAATAGAGTTTGGTGTAATTTTTTTTAGTCCCTTGTTGATTTAGATTTATTATTATCGTATCTTATTATTGAATACCATTTGTTTGATTTTCTATTTGAATAGGCATTATTCACAATTTCATCAGTTTTTATTCGTTTGCACATAATCTTAACTCTTAAATAAGATTACTATTTAAGTTATTTCTTAAAAACATTAATTAGTTTTTTTCCTAATGGCATTGCTAGTAAAATTCAAATTATAATTAATCTCATTATTTTAGAGATTAACCGAAATAACCAAACAAATTATTATTAGTATTGTAAAGATTGTGATGGCATTCAATTACTAATTATTTTTGAGATTACAAACAGACTAAAATGTATTTATTTATCTAAATATATAGAAGAAATAAATTCAAATCTGTTGACTTAAGTGAAAGGTTAAGTCATACGAAAACACGTTCACGATTTTTTTTTAATAAAAATGTCATTGCTAGCAGCAAACACCACACAGTTCATTCCTTAAAAAATATTTACTTTGCATTAACAAAAAAAAATATTTTTGTGATTATAATCTGCGTCGAATAGATGTGGTGTGAAAATGCCAAGTGAAATATAAATTGGAATAACATGTAATAAATCGAAGTCAAATTCTTGAGACTTGTAAATAATAATGTAGAAAATATTCTGTTAGCAAATATTTTTCATACGCTTTCCAATTGAACACAATGTCATCAAACTTTACAAAGCTTTGTAAATTATCTATACACAGACGGGTTGGCGGACAGACGAGGTAGGCGACCAAAAGAGTTGGAAATTTCAGTAAAATTGTAATCTTTAAAACTTTCTTAGTGTTTTTATATTGTTTCTTAGTGTTGTTGTTGTAGGTAAAAAGACTACCTGTAATACAGATCATCAGTATATTTATATGTAAATGAATATGTACATGTGTATATTTATATGTATAATAGATATATTTTTATAGTATTATATATTGTGGTTGACTGGTAGAGAATGCTTCTGGCATTAAGTCCGCCGTTGTACTTGTACGTATGACGTATAATAAATGAAAAATAAATAAATATATATATATATATATATAGTTATTTCTCAAACATGCTTGGAAATTTGAGCATTATTTTGACAACCTTCTTCAAGATAAATCGAAATTGCTGTACTGACCAAATATGAAAATCGATATCTATCGTGTTTTAGCGGTCAAATAAATATATGTATATGTAAATTCATATCTGTCGTGTATTTTAAAAATGAAACGATTTGTTACTTCAAAATATGGTATAAACCCAATAGGCAACTTATCAGAGTTTTATTTCAATTTCGAACTGACTTGAAAAAGAAACCTGTTTAACAATGAAAAAAAAAACAAATGAACCGTTAGCAGGTGAAAAATGTTGTTCGATGTTCGTCATGTCTACAGTTCTACTTAGTACTACTTAGTTTGAATTTCCGCGCATTATTTGAGAAAAGCACTATACAAGCCTTGGCCACAACTAGGCATTGATGAACTTACGTATGTGAGCCTCGGCTACGCATCGGCCCACATTTACACGTTCATCCATCAATTCTTCTTTTGCTGGCCGCTGCAGTAATGTACTATAAATATAATTATAAACATGCAAGTAAAACTTACATATGTATTTCTAGGATTACGAAATGTAACAAAAACATGGGTCAAATTCTATCTAAATCTTATTTTCATTCACATTACACATCCCACTCTTGAAGGTTATCCGAAGGTACTTCGGTCCAAACAATCAGTAAGCAGGCCAAGGTCTTCAACAATAAACCGATAGGCCTAAATAAACACAGCGCTAAGAGAATTGTACCTCGATATTGTAATTAAGGGACCTTTTTATGGGGTCGAGTGAAATTAGGGACTTGCTTTAAGTACGTACCTGTTCCCGAGCTTTATTTAAGGATTTATTTCATAGGATACTGAATTAAGTGACACTCAAATAATTTATTGAGTGAATTAATTTTGTTACGAATCGATATTTTGACACGAATCGATATTTTTGATAAAAGTCTCATATGAAGTGACAACTAATGTTACATCTAAGCTGACCATTTCATACAGCATATAACCAGGGCCGGCTTTACCTATAGTGCAGAGGGTGCGGTGCACCCGGGCGCCGGGTGTTAGGGGGCGCCGAGAGCCGCTTGTAACCATCAACCTATTCCATTTTGTTCACCCACTTTGGTACAAGAGGGCGCCAGGTTATCGATTGCACCCGGGCGCTACATGTGCTTGAGCCGCGCCATATAACCATCAATGTTGAGTTCGTCTACATACACGCGAAGATGCCATGGGCTCCATTTTTTAAATATTATTAATTTTTGTATTAACTTTTTTTATTTTACTAGAACATTGGTAAAGTTGGACGAAGGCTGACTTTACTATGCGTGTATTTTAATATAAGATTGCTAAGTAAACCTAAAATTGATAAACTGGTATGACTTTTAATTGTGGTAGGCAGTGTGGCACGCTGTGGACAGTTCTCTGTCTACAGCCGCGGGCCGGTCCGTCCGGTGTAGTACCACACTCTCGCAGAAGATCGACGTCTGAGTAATGACAACCGCCGCCTCCTTCTGCAAGATGACAGCCTCGCAGAAGGCGGCGACCGCGTCCCAGTTCCTGACGCTGTCGACCATCGCTTTCGCGACAGCCGGCAGCGTCAGGTCGGCACCGATAACAGCGACGAGGTCACGGAGCTGCCCGTCCCAGCTGCGACATACCTCGAGCGTATGTTGCGCCGTGTCCTCGTCACTACTGCAATGGTGGCAGGACGGAGTCCACTCGCTATACGCGACCGTGTGCAGGTACAAGCCGAAACAACCGTGTCCCGACAATACCTGCACCAGCCGAAAGGAGAGGACTCCGTGCCGCCGCTCCATCCACTCCATCAGTACGGGCTGAAGGGCCTCAACGGTAACAACACCGTGTCTAGGCCTCTCCAGCCGCGTAACCCAACGGGCGATGACGTCTCGGCGGGCGTCCTCGCACCAGGTGGCTATCTCGTTAGACGATGGGGAGCCATCCTCGTCGCGCACTGAGGTTACCCGCCGGTAGAGGTCGGAGAGCATCTCCGCCTCTAGGTCCCAGGGGGGTGTCCCGGCAAGTTAAAATCGAGTACCGGTGGTCCGCTCGCACGGCGAAGAGAGAAGGTTTTACGGTGGGTCTATGGGGTCACGCGCCGCCTTTCCGTCACCCCGGACCGATTCGGCGGGGCGAGACGCATCCATAGCCCACCAATAAAAAAAATTAAAAAAAAAAAAAAAAAAAGGGGGGTGTCCCGGCCAATAGGCATGCCGCCTCTGTTGACACCGTGCGGTACCCGCGAATGGCTCTGACCGCCATGGCTCTCTCTCTGCGGCAACGTCATCACCGGGACTGGTATTCCGTCCGGGTCGGGGGCCGTGGTGGCGGAACGAATCTTCGCCAAAGCCGCCCCCACTTCTGACTCCGTCACGAGCGAAACACTCTCGTCGGCCTCCCGGTCGTGATCTGGCGAAGCCATGACCGGGGGCATGTGCTCCGACTGCCGCGGGAACAGCTCATCGACCATATAATAATAAAGACATTTCATCACTTTGCACTTAGGAAATAACCCTTGTATTGCAAGGGACTTTAAGAAACCAAATTAACGGATACAAATTACACTTAAACTCGGTGTTATACCGAGTTTAAGTGTAATGTACCGAGTTTTGTGGCTTAAATAATGTGTTGCCCTACGTGGTAATCGAACCGGTCACACTTAGCACTGTAGGTCGGTATCTCAACTGTGTAGTAATTACTGTTAATTTTCTTAAAATTATATTTTTTTTTATGCTGTGTGGTAGCGGCTAAGAATACTACCAATCCATGTTTTAATTTTATATTCTCATTATTTAAGTAGCTAATTCTGAATTCTTGTAACATTAGCAAAAAATTACCATATCAACAGAAGATTACAAACCCATATCTTAACCTACAATCTGAACCAAATCCACACATTCTACTTACACAAACCACAACTGAATCCCACACAAATCGTTACCACACAACAGGGCACAACCGGGACATAATCTAAGCTTAGCACATGGCATGATCTGCCACTTTGTTGATTAATGGACACCCTACACCCTTCACTTATCAGATGATACCACGCTAGATGTCGGTTTTGAAATTTCCTTAATTATAAAGGAAATACGATCAATGTTAATTATGTTTGTTGCAAATAAATAAAACTGTATTTATGTATGTTTATTCATCTAATTAATAAAAATAATTAATAATGCCGAGCGAACGTCTGGTTAAGAAGATAAACAATGCGAAAGTGGAAGGATGTAGGTACCGGGGAAGACCGAGACTCACCTACCTAGACCAGATTGCTCACGTACGTGAAGGAAGGTGGAGTTAAGAGTCTCCGAAACCGGCAAGCGTTTATGAAGAGAATTATGAATGTTGAGGAAGCGAGTCAAGTATGCAAGGATAGAGTTTCTCTGGCACTTTGTTCCCTCTGCCTACCCTGCAAGGGATATGGCGTAATGATATGTATGTATGTAATAAAATGGGATTTTATGTATGTAGTAGACACACAATCACAATACAATTTATCATAACCTATCTTACCTGTGGGTGTCCTATAAGACATCGTCGTCGTCATCGTCACCGCTCATATACGTCTCACTGTTGGGCTCGAACCTTCTCCATAATGGGAGGGAAATTAACCTACTATACCACGCTGGTCAGACGTGTTGGTATAGGGTTTTGTTTCGAGTTTTCTTTCTCTCGCATAGATGTTATATGCGTTTCATATCACACATGGGTAAGATAAGGGGTGGTGAATTGTATTCTTACTCAGTCACCACACGGAAAAGACAATTAAGAGACTAATGAATATAACAATTATGCAAGAAAATAAAAACTTGATATTTAATTTATAATAATACTCGAAATTAAAAATTCTTCTGTGTGGTAGCGGCTACGAATACTACCAACACTTACTTTGCTCGTGGATGTTGTAAAAGACGACTAAGAGCCTTATAACGACCTGGGCCAAATCCATCTGATGCAGTTTGGTCAACAAATTACACTCAAAGGGGGTGAAAGTCTGGTAGGAAGCCGGTCATAAAACTATTAAGCCAATAACTTCTAGAATATTAACTATCAAAGAAGAGTACATAATGTATCGACCCAAAATAATTGGGATAAGAATAAGAGAATGATGACTCGAAATTAAAAATTAACAATTAAGGGAGTATATATAACAATTATGCAATAAAAAAAACTCGAAATTATATTAATAATAATACTCGAAATTAAAAATTAACAATTAAAGTATTAAATAGAAACTATTATGTAAGAGAAAAATACTCGAAGTAAAACCAACACGTCCGATCAGGGTGTTTATAGTAGTCAATTTCCTTAGTCCATTATTGTGGAGAAGGCTTGAGCCCAGCAGTGGGACGTATCTAAGCTGAGATGATGGTAATGATATATAGCATTATCATGGTCACTAATACTCTCAAAATTATGGCGAACGAGATGTATTTTATTACTTACGAATATAAAAAAAAACATATCAACAACAACATTTCGACAATTACAACAATATTTCGACAATTTTGCAAGCGTCATGATCACGTAAGAACAGTTCTGCCATGATCAACTGTAATATTCATTGTTAAACATAACTTCGCAAGCTTTCTGCTAATACAAAATTGTATTTCTATCTTCTTATAGGAACAAGAGGATCGTCATAATCACAGAACTGTTAAACTCTAAAATAAACTGGTTATAACACTTTATAAAAACCCGATTACGAAGTGAAAAATTATGTCACAAGTGGGTTCGAACCCACACCTATTGGGAGTCCGGTCCAATCGTGCTGCCACTTACTTTTGGTTATAACACTGCTGGATCGAAGTCAGCCGGACTTTCGCAAATAGTTATATAGGAGAATCGACAACAACTTTCATAGAGTCCCCCATTTCTATGTCCAAGCCTAATAAATAAATGTTAGAACGGATTTCGTCAGAAAGCACTTACAAGAAATAAAAAATGGCACTGTCAAAATTAAAGACACGTATAAAAAAAAGCCCTAAAACCAACAAAATATATATTTTTTTACTTAAAGAAATGCAATCAATTCTCGAATGCATTCATTATTATTTAATAGCGCATATTCCTCTCTAAACCATTAAAACAACGCCAGTTGCACTCCAAAATCAAAATCGGGGTTCATTACAAAGACCCTCGCTGTAACGAAATAAGTGCCATCACAGTTCAATTAAAACTAACGATATTGCAACCTAAAATAAAAGTTTTATTTAGTGTTAAATCAAATCTGTTTGTGAACTATTCAAAATCCACGATAATAAGCTCGAGGTTTGCTATTTCTTTCTGTTTTTTGTTTTTTAATATAACTGCCCCAATGAGGAATAAATAATAACTTTACAAACACACATTTAACTAATATAAATAAGACCCAGATTAGAACATTATTTGTGGATCGTACATAGAACCATCCTGCATGGAGATCGAACTCAACATGGGAGTTATATTATACATACATATTACTATAATAACCACTATAGAATCATAATATTCAACTATCGTGATGGATTCGACAAAGCGTAGTGACGGAGTAAAACGCAATTCTCCATTTCCTTCATGCCCGTGGATAAGAAACGAATATGCATATAATACCGACGCAAGAAGTTCAATTCGACTTAACAACCTGTGTCGACCTGTCTGATAAGCATAGTACCTATAGCAGGTCAATTTCCCTCCCACTATGGAGGAGATCTGTGCCCAATAATAGGACATATATGATTTGAAAAAGAAGTTTGAAAGTTGCGTCAGTAACGGAAAAGTTAAGGAGTGAAAGTTATGAGACGTGATGAAAGTAATGTTGTAAGGAAAGTATTAAATATGAATGTTGAATGGCTTTAGGGTAGACTAATGAAAATGTGAATGGACTGCGTCGGGCATAACATGGATAGACAGGGAGTGACTGCAGAGATGACGTCTGATAGGACTATATGGAGGAAGATGACATATTGTGTCGACCCCAAGTAATTGGGATAAGAGTGAGATGATGATGATATGAGTTGAAATGAAGACGAGTATACCTGAGAAAGAATACTTAATAGAAAGAATATCTTACCTAATCGTATCTTATCAACGATACAATATCGATTCTTGTCAACGATACAATATCGATTCTTGTTAACGATATACATATATGTTAAACCTATTTACCTAAAATTCATTGTTTAGAATTGGTTTTGATGTTTTCGAACATACCTGAAACAATAAAACGAATATTTTATTAATAAGTTCAAACAATTAATTTATGCATGAGAATAGTTCAAATACAAATTTAGATTTGACTTGCAGATATACCCCGAAAATGTTTTGACTGTACTGAGTTCACGGTCAAAACTTAACGGTCGCATATAACGAAGCAGATTTAAATAATCACTATAGAAATTACTCAAAGATATTAGCTATTTAAGAAAAGGATTTATTTTACTAAATTATATCTTTCAGCCTCGCATTTCTACAGTAATTGTAATCGTCAAACGCAATTTACCTGAAAAATGAAGTTCGTCAAATAATAAAACAAGTATAAAAATGGAATCCCTTCATCTAAGTAATTTAATATGTTTTAAATTGCGAACTCGTAATAGTGCCACCAAGATCTCTTTACAGTTTGAGTATATCTAATATAGAATATCATTGGAATAGATACATTTCGTATTGTTTTAATTAAAATTTAGCATTCATATTTAGTATCTTTAATGGTATGTAGTAACTTTTTCTTGTATTATTTTGGAATGATTTCGGTAGTATATCTAGACACACGGTACCGTGTAAAGGTATTACAAGCGAGAAGAATGGGCGAATCGCACTGTGTGTAAGTTTACACAAACTATTTCGAGTTATTATTAAATAAAATATTCAGAAGAATAGAATCTTTCTATATAAAAACAATACTAAAATATAACATAAAGATAAGAATTTGAATCATCATCATTCTCCTACTCTTATCCAAATTACTTGGATTCGATACAATTTTTACTCTTCTTTTATAGTACATATTGTAAAAGTTATTGGCAATAGTTTTATGACCGGCCGCCTGCCAGACGTCAGCGCTCCTTGGGAATGTAATTGTTGATCAAACGGCATCAGATGGAGTTAGCCCAGGTCGTTATAAGGCTCTTAGTCGTCTTTTACGACATTCACTAGCAAAGTAAGGGTTGGTAGGATTCGTAGCCGCTACCATACAGCAACATATAAGTTGAATATAATTGCATAATTGACTGCACAGATGGCGTAGCGGTTAAGATAGCGACCTTCCGCGTCAGTGCTGTCGGTTCGATTCCTGTTCAGGACAATATTATATGCGATTCATAAACTGTTGTTCTGAATCTGAGTGTAATATATCTGCATTAAAAGTCCTCCGCAATGTGGTTTAAAAAAATGTTTATTATAAAATTACTTGTAATTGAAAATTAATTAAGTCAAATATTGAGGTTTAATAAGTCATAAGTTATTTGCTTTATGTAAATAATTCGACTACTGGAATTTGAAATGTCATTTCTATACTTTTATATAGAAAACAGTTTTGTAGTAGAAAACAAAAAGGAATTGTGTTTTAATTTACTGTGTGATAGCGGCTACGAATACTACCAACCCTTACTTTAGTCGTGGATGTCGTAAAAGACAACTAAGAACCTTATAACGACCTGAGCCAACTCCATCTGATACCGTTCGGTCAACAATTACATTCCCAAGGAGGTTTCACGTCTGGCAGGCGGCCGGTCATAAAACTATTGCCAATAACTTTTACAATATGTACTATGAAAGAAGAGTACATATTGTATAGACTCCAAGTAATTAAGATTAGAGTAGGTGAATGATGATGTTTTAATTTACTTAAGATTTATATGTTGTTCTAGTAAATAAATTTTAAGATTGATATATAAACAATTAAACACACATATATAAACACAATAAAACTTGGTACTCGTTTAGTTCTCAAATCTTTATTTCAATGAAGCTGATAACCTTTATATTAACATAATAATGAACTTGGCTCCCATTTCCTACGTTTATTTTTGGTGAGATAATGTTTAACTTTTAAAACTGCATATGGTAGAAAGCTATTTACATTCCTATTTTCATCTACCAGACCCAGTTTCAAACTTTTCTATTAACTGAAAATTGTCTGACGGATAAAAAAAAATTACTTACAGTTATGTTTTACTAATTTGCTATTACCACAACTTTTAGTGAAGATATCTTTTCCAAATTGGTGTCGGAGTAAGAATACAATTCAATACAAAGAGGTGTTACCCACGGACAAGATGGGAAGGATATCTTGGCTGTATGCGACAAAAGGAAAACTCGAATTAAAACGATGATATTAAATTACATAAAATTAGTTATCCTTTCAAACTAGTAAATAGTCCAGCAGCTTATCTTATTCTAAGTCGATGCACGCTTTGGAAGAAAGACGATACAAAGAATATTGTAAATCAAAAAATATTGTGCTTCATAGAAAAAAATATATTTTATTGAAACCAGTTAAAAGTCAAGCTAATCCAAATGCGTATTACGTGTACTTTAGAAGTGTAATGGCATTGAAACTAAATAAATTATACAGGACATAATATTAAATAATTACAAACTAGTTTCTGCTAATATAAGTTTAATATCAAGTCAAATGTGTATGTTAGCGCATATGCGACGAAAATTGACAAAATCTACACATGTGGCACTAATCCTACAACGTAATGCCCGGATCGAATCGCACGAAATATCATAAAAGGTTCAGGCTAAAATAAACTTTATATTAAGGTTGTAAGATTCTCAAATAGCATAGAATCTTAGTGTAATTAGATGCAATATAAATTTTATTAATGGGGTAAAACAGTTGGCGTAATAAAAGGAAAATATCTGCGTCCATTAACATAATATTGCGTATTTATATCAACGTTTAGAAATTGTAATGTTATTTCGTATGGCTGTATAGATTGTTGTCTGTGCCAATACATAGAATATAGCATAGACAACTTGAAGTTGATTTTGATTTTAAATAATTTGAATATAGAATGTTGAGTCATTGTTTTATTATTTTTGTTAATATTGGGCTTTCTTGATTATTTTGTTGTATTCAATTTAGTATTTGGTTTGATCATCATCATCATCATTCTCCTACTCCTATCCTAATTAATTGGGGTTGATACAATATGCACTCTTCTTTCATAGTACATATTGTAAAAGTTATTGGCAATAGTTTTATGACCAGCCGCCTGCCAGACGTCAACCCTCCTTAGGAATGTAATTGTTGACCAAACGGCATAAGATGGAGTTGGCCCAGGTCGTTATATTAATGACTAAAGATTTTTAGTGAAAAAAATATATTTTATATATATTTTCATTTTTGTCAGTTTTACATTTTAACATATCGTTATTTAAATAAATCGTGTACATGACAATGATATAGGTTTCTGCGAGATTTTCCTCTTTGTCAATATAATTTTCTTTCTTAAAACTTAACTTTTTTATATGAAAAATAAATAATAATATAACTCTTTATAATTTCTAGTTATCTTTAATTTAATTTGATTTGACACAGATGGTGTTGGTTAAGATACTGATCTTTCGTGTCTGTATCATAGGTTCGATTCCTAAGCAGGACAATACTTTATATGATTCACAGACTGTTGTTCTGAGTCTGGGTGTAATTTATCTGCGTTTTACATGTTTGTAAAGTCCCCTGCAATATAAGGATTATATCCTTAGTGCAAGTTAATACCTTATAATAAAAAAAACATAGCGGTTTTATCGAATATATTGATATCATGGTAATAGCCATTTAAAATGAAAACAAACAAATTGAAATTTAAAGCCGATACAATTTCAATAGCGGTATGTAATAAAACATATTAAAATACAGTAATCCCTATAAATTGCTGTACTAAATTATATTATTATATTGAGTTTCGTCCGTAATCTCCGTATTACGCATTTTATCACGGACTCGATCGAAATACCGATAATGTAGACTTACAAATGCGTAGACCTGGATAAGCTTATGTGATAATGAATTAAGTATTTCATATACATATGTGTGAAGGAGTAAAAAATTTACCGAAAGAGGTTCAAGATTTGATTTCTAATCAATGTGAGTTAATATTTTGAGCTCAACTCTTTGTATTTATAATATTATGCGTTTGATTTTACGATATAGTGAAGTAGCGTATATGGAGGAGACAATTCACCTCTATCTTTTCTGTAGTCATTGTTAAAAATTATAAACGATGCAAAGAATATAGAGATTATTAGAAGATACAATAAAAGAACTCAAAGTAAAAAAGTCGAGATCAACTCATATGAAGAGCGCGGCATCGTAGGATAGTTTCTCTTCCATTATGGGGCAGGATCAAACCCAGCAGTGACACGTATATAAGCTGTGATGAAGATTCATCAATCTTTCTCTTAAAAGTTTTTTTTTTTTGTTTTTTTTTTTTTTAATTTTTTTCGGACGGCTTTCAAAATATTTTAAACGCATTTGTTGAGTTTCTGGCGGGAATCTAAAACATCATGTGGTGCTCTTGTATTATATTCGATATCTTAGTGTTTTAACGTGTTATATTAGATAATTTTGGTGGCATTTTATGTAATGTGATGTGACGGAACTGCTGAGATGTAGTGAATATCATATAAAAGTGCTTTACAACGTTTTCGTTTTTCATCAAAATTCCCACAAGATACCATTAACAGTGTGGCCATAGCACTGTTGATGGCGACAATTTGACTTACTGACGGACAATGACTAATCTGAAGACACTAAAAACTTGAAGATAATTATAACTCGACACTGGCAACAATGGCTTATTTAAGTAGCTGATTGCCAATACATAAAAATAAGACGAAGAAACGCATTTGTTTTTTTTTACTTATAACCTCTGCTTGGAGAAGCGTATATCCAATAGTGGACGTCTGATGGATTGATAGCGACGATAATGACTAGATAAAATCTACAAACTTCCTTTGATGAAAATTTTAACACGCACCGTTTTGGTCACAACCATATTTCATTTTATGTCGATCAAGTTCTAAAGAACCAAGACTAAGTTGTTTTAGGTCCAACCAATGACAAATTTTCTCATAATCCACAAACAGCTGTTCTAAGTATGCATATAGTAACCAACAAATTTAACTTTCTCAAATTCTTCACGATTTCTACGTTAAAGCATACTCACATTTGTAAAAAAAAAAAACAAACAAACAAACAATTTTCTAATAATATCCCACCCTTAAAACATTGAATGTCACTCAAACCCCATATACATGGATATTTTATACGATAATAACAAAGTACAGTGTCATTCTAAGTGATTTGATGTTAATATAAATTTAAAACCATATTGACATATGGCTCTGAGGATATATTCAAAGAGGGAAAAGAAAACGTTTGTGGGAAACGCCAAATGTTAGGTGATATGAACATCATTTTATTTAATTCATATGCTGACGGGTTAAAATACAAAGTATTAATGACATTTTGTATTTTCCCGAGGGAGTGGCATCATCTACATCATCTGACACCATATACGTCCCACTACTCAGTTCGAACCTCCTTAAAAATAAGAGGGAAACTGACTCACTATATCACGTTGAACAAATGGGTTGGTATACAGTTAAATTTCGAGATTTCCTTCTCTTGCATAGATCATCATCATCATCATAGCTCATATTTGCCTCCTCCATAATGGGAGGGAAATTAACCTACTATACCGCGCTGGTCAGACGTGTTGGTATAGGATTTTGTTTCGAGTTTTCCTTCTCAATGCAATATGCATTCAATATCCCTTAGTCGTCTCTTACGCTCACCTACGGGTAAGATAGAGGGGTGGTGAATTGTATACTTACTGAGTCACCACATGGATAATTTGCATATTGCATAGATGCTAGATGCATATTATATCCCTTTGGTGTCTTTTACAATACACACAGTCACTTTCACTCAACACACACTTTCTTTAGGTGCAAAGTGATGTATTTAAAAAATTAAACCAAGTGCGAGTTGTACTCGCGCACGAAGGTCTATCTTTAAAAACCTCTTTTATTGTATGGGAGCCCCCTTAATTATTTATTTTATTTTAGTTAATTATATTTAAAGAGAACAAAAAACTAAATATGCTGTGAATAGTTAAAGCGTCTACCTATCACATTGTATGGGAGCCACCCCTAAATGTTTATTTTATTTTATTTTTAGTATTTGTTGTTATAGCGGCAATAGAAATACATCATCTATGAAAATTTCAACTGTCTTAACTATCACCGTGCTTGAGATACAGCCTCGTGACAGACGGACGGACGGACAGCGAAGTCTCAGTAATAGGGTCCCGTTTTTACCCTTTGGATACGGAACTCTAAAAAAAGAAGTAAACACATATGTATTTATATATGTATACATAAATACCATGTACAGTACATAATAGTATAGTATCAAACTGATGATTAGTTGAATACGCTATTACTAGGTTTATAATAGTGATACGTGAATAGGTTTTCTTGTACCGAGTATTCCGTTCGCGGGCTGCAATCGTCATGAATTCTTTATACATCACCGACATTCATGACAGCACGTACATTATGATATATTTTATGAATATGCTACTAGCTGCAGTACAGAATCGATTCGAATGTGGTTTTATTTTATGAAAGAGAAAAAAGAAACCTCGTACTGGTTTTAAATCTAATATTTATTTTATAGTGGTTCAAATATTTGAAAGTTTTGTTGTTATATGAGGTGAGTGATTAAAAATACAATATGCTACTAAGCTTATTTGTCTAAGGGTGTCGTAAAAGCCGACTCAGAAAACATGAATAGTATTGGCAACAATTTTGTTACGGAACCGCTGCCGTTGGCGTTGGAGAGGGATCACGTTGGGTAATGGGGCCTTACTCCGCCTTTCCTTCGTACTAGACGAATTTTGCTAAATTTCCGCTCACAATGAAACAGAAGTCTTTTTCAGAACGAATCACATTTGCGATAACAATAGGAAATAGAACTTCAATATGAAATAGTGAATAACAATCTAATCTAAAATTGCCCACCAGCCAAACATAAGCTTAATTCACTCCTGCCTCGATAGCGCTCTTATCTAAACCGGCACTACGAAATTCGCTCTCTGTCTCTCTCGCCTTTTTACTGTACATAATACAATACTTATAACATCGAGCATAGACTATAGAAGGCTTCGAAAATAAATCGAATATGAACTTCGTTTGTAAGATTTAATTTGAAAATGAATTCGAAACAAAACTCTATACCAACACGTATGACCAGCGTGGTATAGTAGTTTAATTTCCCTCCCATTAAGGAGGAGGCCCGAGCTCAAAAGTGGAACATATATGGACTGTATTGATGGTGATGATGATGGTTAAACCTTACCTTTACTTTTGTCTAACCTGATGAAGTCATAGATATGAATATTTATAAAAAGATATTTGTGTCTATGATGCTGCAATATAACAGAAATATACTAAAAATCTATCCAGTCTTAAAAATAATACTGTTGAAATTTTAAGCAGCTTTCGCGGCCAACACAAAACGCCGCCTATTTTAAGCGCAGTCAAAAACGTTAAATTGTTACAATTTATATATATTTTACACGTACGTCCTATTAAATTCTATGCACAATTTCTATTTTAAAATATGCATAAAATGTCTAGTCGTAATTTTATCCATCACATGTACTATTCCAGTATACTGTTTGATAAAATTGTTTACCAAAAGATGGAAATACAACACTTCTAAATTACTCAAATCTGTACAATTAGTTTTGTATTTAACGATATTACAGTAATTGACACAGATGGCGGGGTGGTCAGGATACAGGCATACCGTGCCATGCATTCGATTCAAGACGATCATCATCATCATCATCACAGGCCATATATGTCCCACTGTTGGGCTCAACCCGCCTCCGTAATGGGAGCAAAATTAACTTACTATACCTACCACGCTGGTCATACGTGTTGGTATAGGGTTATGTTTCGAGTTTTGCTTCTCTTGCATAGATGCTATATGCGTTTTCATATCCCTTAGTCAGGGTCAGGGTTAGATAGGGGGTGGTGAATTGTATTCTTACTCCGTCACCACACGGATAATACATTTGAAATAAAATTACTTTTACGCATTCTGTAGCATTTGTATTTGATTTTTAATTTCCCGACGTTTCGAACACTTTACTTTGATTGTGGTCACGAGAGGACAGAGGAAGAGTCCTCCCTGACCATGATCACTATGAAGTATTTGAAACGTTGAGAAATTAAAAATAAAATACAAAATCGATAGAATCCGTAAAAGTAGTTTTATTTCAAGACAATACTTTGGGCGGTCCAAAAATTGTTGAAATGAGTTTGGATTTAATTTGTCTTCGTTAATTATATGTTTGTAAAGTCCCACGCAATACAAGTATTATTATCTTAAAGCAGGGAGTTATCTTTAAAAATTATATAACACCACGACAACTAAATAAATAGCTAATATAATTTCTAAATAACGTTAACTGGTTATTCATTCATCGAAGTAGTATTCCTCGGGAAATTAAATGTCACAATGTTTAATGTACAAGTAATATTATAAAATATTATATCTATCTTCTATACTAATAAATGAAGAGCAAGTTTTTTTTTTGTTAGCTTATACTGCGAAAACTATTTGATGCAGTGTGGAAGCGGCTATGAATACTACCAACCCTTACTTTGCTCATGGATGTCGTAAAAGACGACTAAGAGCCTTATAACGACTTGAGCCAACTATCTGATGCTATTTGGTCAACAATTACATTCCCAAGGAGGGTTGTCGTGTGGCAGGCGGCCAGTCATAAAACTATTGCAAATAACTTTTACAATATGTACTATGAAACAAGAGTACATATTGTATCGACCCCAGGCAATTGGGATAAGAGTATGATAAGAGAATGATGATACTGAGAAAACTACTGAACTAATCGGAATAATACTTAGAGAATAAAATGAAGCGTGTTTCTGAAAAGGTTTTACGTAGGTATATGATATTTTGGTGATTACTTATCCTTACTACATTTAATTTTTTTTTTGTATTTCTTTGAATTAGAAAATATGAACAATATAAAAAATTATTGCTAGTTAAGTTAACTATTATGATTAATATCATTTTATTTAGAAAATTAAATTTAATTATGAAATAAAACTGAAATTATGAATTAAAAAAAAATACAGACAATGGGTCAAAATTTTATAGGTAAACTATAAAATTTTACAATACTTTCTGTATAGGGACTGAGAGAGCATACAATTCACCACCCCCTTTCTTACCCGGGGATATCGAAAAATACGACCAAAGATATGCTATATGCATATATATCCTTGGTCGTAATCTTTCGCATCTGCGCAAAAGAACAAAAACCCGACCCAAAATTCATAGTACACATTTTCCTCCCTATGTAGGAAATAATTCCTAAATATGAAACGTAAATGTGCCGAGATGTTGATGACGATGATTAGAACAACTAAGCTAACAACTAAATAAATAGTATTATAATTTATAATAACATTAACTTGAATGAAATACCACCATTCATCGAAGCAGTATTCCTCCGGAAATTGAATGTCGCAATTGTCAATGTATAAGTAATGTTATAAAATATTATAATTAACTACATATTAACTGGTAAGACGTGTTTTAATACATACATACATATCATCACGCCATATCCCTTGCAGGGTAGGCAGAGAGAACAGAGTGCCAGAGAACTCTATCCTTGCATACTTCACTCGCTTCCTCATACACGCTCGCCGGTTTCGGAGACTCTTGACTCCACCTTCCTTCAGTACGTGACCAATCTGGTCTAGGTAGGTTAGTCTCGGTCCCCCCGGGTACCTACATCCTTCCACTTTCGCATTGTATATCTTCTTAACCAGACGTTCGTTCGGCATTCTTTCCACATGTCCAATCCATCGGAGCATTCCATTTCGCATCTTTACACCAATACTTTCATACCTACTCACTCTTTTACGTCGTCGTTACGTGTTTTAATAACGTTTCATTTCAAGTTTTCCTTAATTTACGCTGCATTAGACAAAAAAATAATGATACTTTTTTTTTTAATTAAAAGTTCGAATCGAACATTCTCCTGTTCTTATCTCAATTACATGGGGTAGATGCAATATGTACTCGTACTTAAAAATGCGAAGTTATTGGCAATAGTTTTATGACTTCTTGTTTTGGCGGCGGGCTATGTAGTGATTACACCGCGCTAAATCCGTCTGGGGTGACAGAAGAAGCGGCGCGCGAACCCATAGACCCGCCCTACACGTACCTCTCTTCACCGAGCGAGCAGGCCACCGGAACCCGGTAATAGTTTTATGGGTAGTCTTAGTTTCCTGCCTGACGTTAACCATCGTTAGGAACGTATTTGTTGACCAAACGGCATCAGATAAAAATGGTCCAAGTTGATATAAAGCTAAAGTAAGAGTTGCTAGTATTCGTAACTGCACAGTAAATATTTCACTCAATGAAGTTGATTTTATTTGACATAATAAACAAATCAATTAAATTTTATAAACAAAAAGACTCGATGAAAAACAATACATTGTATTATGAACTTCCAACTGAGAAACAAAGGCATCCTAATCCCGAAAACCGTTTACACAATTTAAGGGGGGAAAGATAAAAATGTAAATAGCCGTGGATTTTGATTGATGGCCGAATGAAACCTTTAAAATCTGCAGCCGGGGCCTGTCACAAACCAAAGTTCAATTTTCCGTTTTCATTGTTTCGTTTTTGTGTCTAACCCTTAACGGATATGGCGGGTACGGGGGACGCATAAATGAATCCAATTTATTTTTCTTTATTTTCTGTTTTTTATTTCCCTTTAAATAAATTGGGCGAATTGGGAGGAAGGTAGGTTTTGTAATGTTCTGATATTTATGGCGGCGAGTGTATTTAATAGGTTTGAAGACGTTATGATAATTTAATTTATTGTATACAATTTTTATTTGTATATATTTTAAGTGTATTTTATTATTTGGACACGATTTTTTATCCACAATTTAGAATAGAATAGAAATAGAAATAAATTTATTGAAGGAAAAATAATACACACTCTTACAATTAGTTACTTCTGCCGAACTGTATTACATTTTGTTGGCAGGTGAGGCTCCCTGGTTTTATAACTTCCACAATTTACCATATAACTATTACATTCCTATTGCTAACTTAAATTATTTTTATTATTAATTTTATAACTTATCCTATACGAGATATACAGGTGTAAGGTTCACCAGGTTTCACCAATTTCTATTTACATTGTAATCCACATACACACAAAATAGTACTCACAAACACTTATTATGTGGATTTAAGGTTTTGAGCCTATAACCTTCACAAATTAAAATTTAACGCTATATAACAAACATCACAACAAATCTTCCGTGTGGTGACGGAGTAAGAATACTATTCACCACCCCATATCTTACCCGTGGGTGATCGTACGAGACGACTAAGGGATATAAGACGCATATAACATCTGCGCGAGAATAATAAAACGCTGCGAGTGAAGGAAAACACGAAACAAAACCCTACACCAACACGTCTGACCAGCGCGGTATAGTAGGTTAATTTTCCTCCCATTACGGAGGAGGCCCGAGCCCAGCAGTGGGACATTTAAGGGCTGTGATAATGATGATGATGATGATGACACAACAAACATCATAAATATCATACTTGTAACACTAAAATTTTATTTTTAAATTCACCTACTATACCAGCTGGTTCGGCATTAAAGCATTTGCCTTTTTTCTAGCATTACTTACGCTTTAAGTCATTGTTTTCAATAGGTAGCACCTACGGACCTTCACCAAATGGAAATCATAATATACATATTGCCTTTTTACGTTTATGACAAAACTCTAGTAGTAGGAGGACCACGCTGTTGACAGTTCACTCACACTCTCGCAGAAGATCGATGTCTGAGTAATGGCAATGTGCTAATGCGCTTCGCTCGGTGAACGAGAGAGTCGGAAGCCAAATTAATAAGGAAGGGTAGGTTTGGGGTTTGTACTGGTAGGCAGCGGTCTAGTTATACACTTGGTATTGCAAAGATCCATGGGTGGCAGTAACGCTTACCATCAGGTGTGCTTGCTCGTTTGCCACCATAAGCAATAAAAAAAAAACCTAGGTAAATTTTAATAAAATTTCTATAATTAGGAATCTAGGGTGGGTTCAGATTTATAATTGAATCCAGTGGACTGCTCTGCGTTCGATTTCTAGTAACAATTTTTCTTACAAATGAATAAGGAAAAGTCTCTTGCGTGGGCCGAGCTTTTACTTTAATCTTCTATTAATCAAATAAGAAAAAAGAAAACAATTGTACATGAAGTGATTAAATGTTAACTTAAAAGCTATATAATTTCCGCCTACACTATGCTTTTAATATTTGAGCACTTTGAATTAAAGAGCTCAAAAATTTCGCATAATATTAGTAATTCAATAAGCTTACATAGTGAAAGGTCAGCTGGAATGATAATATTATTACCCGCATTTGAGTGGCTGTACATATCTGTACCACAGTAAGAAAGTAATCAGGTTATCAAAATAGATTTTTTAATATAATATATACTAGCGAATGCCCGCGATTTCATCACGTTATAATTTTATATAACATTTACAACTGGCTGTGTGGCAGCGGCTACGAATACTACTAACTCTTACTTTGCTCGTTGATGTCGTAAAAGACGACTAAGAGCCTTATAACCTGGGCCAACACCATCTCATGCCGTTTGGTAAACAATTACATTCTCAAGGAGGGTTAAAGTCTGGCAGGCGACCGGTCATAAAACTATTGCCAATTACAATATGTACTATGAAAAAAGAGTACATATTGTATCGACCCTAAGTAATTGGGATAAGAGTAGGAGAATGATGAGTTCATATTATAATTTTAGCCTTCCATAACGAAAAATAATCAAGTTCTCTCAAATTTGTTTTCGTAATATGTTAATTAATTCTTACTCGTGTGTCAACCTTAACTGAGTTATGTTTATCAAAGTATGTAAATACATCATTACTTATTTACATATAGTACATTTTTATATAGTAAATAAATAGGTTGGAATCGTTATATTAGAAAATAACTACAATTAATAAAAAATAAAATAAAACAATACTGGATAGATTTTATTGAGTTCGTATTTAATTTTTACTTTCCCGATATTTCGAATTCTCATTCATTCATAGTCATGAGAAGACTGAATCTGTAAAATAGATTTATTTCATAATATACAATACTCGCGTAATTTGCAAAAAAAAAATGCTGTGTGGTAGCGGCTACGAATACTATCAACCCTTAATTTGCTCGTGGATGTCGTAAAAGACGACTAAGAGCATTATAAAGACCTGGGCCAACTCCATCTGATGCAGTTTGATCAACAATTACATTTCCAAGGAGGGTTGACGTTTGGCAGGCGGCCGGTCATAAAACTATTGCCAATAACTTTTACAATATGTACTATGAAAGCAAAATATATAAATGTATCGACCCTAAGTAATTAGGATAAGAGTAGGAGAACGATATAATACTCGTATAAACATCGCAAATAAATATTAAAAATAAAACAAAATTCTATAAGGAAGTGAAGTTTTTACATAGGCTTTTTAGTATATAATATGGGCTCCAAAAATAGTGAGTTATATTAACTTACTATATATTTTTGGAGCCCGTATCATTTCTACAGATACATAAGTCAATACACATACATATATGTATAACTAAGCTGTTGAATGAAACTATAAAAACGTTTATTCGATTAATCGTAACTACCCACCGTTCTCCCCACGGTCCACGTTGTAATTCCACCATATCTGAACATGAATAATTCTAGCACGCTTCCATGTATCCACTTTTTTTTTCCTTTTAGTTATACATTTGGAAGATAAATGTAGGAAGACAGTAGCAATGATTGATGGTTCGTTCGTTTTAATACGTCGGTGTTGGACAGAGGTCGATTTCGATGTCTTTTTGCGTCTGTATCGTTTTGATATTTAATCGATTATTGCATGTTTCAATACGAATAGTATTTGAGCTTTATTTTCCATTGTTTTAATATCACCGTTTTATTATACATTTTCGAATTGTCTCGTACGATGATATGAATGAGTATGCTGATATAGATTGTGAAAATCAAGTTGAAGTCATGAGCCGAGTGAAAGAACGTCATAGTTTGTACATATTATAGCTATTTTTTCAAAAGTTAGTTTGAAGTCTGTGGACTGGTTGTGATTATAAAGATATCGCCTAATATGTAGGATATAAATATATCGCAAATGTGGTTGTACTTAACCTTACAGGATAGAATAATAATGGGGGGACGTCGGTCGAGGAGAGGGTACTCCTCAGGGGTATTCCGTCGGGCCGACCACTGACGTCAAGTCACTCCGGTGGTCAGCCCATCGACGAAGGCGACGTCACGGGTGGGTTACGGGTGTGCGTGCTTACGCCCCTCTGTCACCCCGGATGGAGTGGTGCGAGGAGTGCGCCAACCGTAGCCCACCCCAAAAAAAAAATAGAATAGAATAATAATAATATAAGTAGGAAAATGAAAAAAAAAATTGCCGTAGCACAACTTGTTTCTTTGTGGAATGTAAATGAAATTTTATATAATCACGATATTTAACAAAGGCCTGTCTTCATTCCTATGTCATGTACGACACCACAGAATTATTTAGAAAACTTTTTAGGTATTTAGTATGCGACTGCTCTGGGACATTAACAAAATGTGATTGACTTTTTTTTGATTAAAATTGTTCATCAAGTCCAACGTCCAAAGAAGGCAAAAAAATATCCGTTTCCTTAAGTGGGATTTAAAATTACATGGTGAAATATGAGTGACATAAAATGAAATATTAGTTAGAATATAAAAAAAAAAATACAAATTATTCAATGGGTACATTCACATTTGACTTCAAAATAATCCAAATCAATAAATTCTACATCAAAATTCTACATATAAAGCAGATATCATACTTAATGTATATTATCTATTCAAAATATCGTAGTCTAGAACCCATATGTCATATCGGTAGTGAACTTATCTTAATAGGGTTGGCAAATCTGATAAATAAATTATTTAAATATTTTTACTAAATACTTCATCATCATAGGTTAAATACTTCATCATCATCGGTTGATAGTTAATTGAATTAATATAATATGTTAAAACTGACAATATGTAAGTGCCCTCGCAGGGCCTATGCATAATAAATGAATTTGAATTTGAATCATCATCTCAGCTCATATATGTCCTACTGTTGAGTTCGAGCCTCCTCCATAATGGTAGGGTAATTGACCTACTATACCACGCTGGTCAGACGTGTTGGTATAGGGTTTTGTTTCGAGGTTTCCTTCTCTCGCATATACATATGTTATATGCGTTTTATATTGCTTAGTCGTCTAGTACGATCACCCACGGGCAAGATAAGGGTTGGTAAATTGTATTCTTACTCCGTCATCACACAGATAAATAGTATAATAATACTTAGGCTACGAATACTACGAACCCTTATAGTGCTTGCAGATGTCGTAAAAGACGACTAAGAGCTTTATATCGACGTGAGCCAACTCCACCTGATGCGGTTTGATCAACAATTATATTCCCAAGGAAAGTTGACGTCAGGCCGGTCATAAAACTACTGCTAATCATTTTTGTAATATGTGCGATGGAAGAGCAGTTCATATTGCGTCAACCTCATAGTAATTGGGATAAGAACAAGAAAATGATGATGATTTGAGAATAGTAATACTTTACTGTTTTGATGGCAGATGAGCCAGATTGAGTACTTGATGCAATCATGCTATAATACCAATGTTAATATGTATTATGAAATGACAAAAATTGATTCGTTTTTGTTCTATTATCATAATCCTTACTAATATTATAAATGTGAAAGTAACTCTGTGTCTGTCGCTCTTTTACGACAAAATTACTGCACCGATCTAAATGAAATTTGGTACACAGATAGTCTAAAGCCTGATAAAGGACATAGGTTATTTTTCAATGCAAAAAAGGGTTGTAAAGGGGGATGAAAAATTGTAAGGAAGTATCGCCATTTTTAAAGACAGAAGCTTAAAACTTATTTTTGGGCTAGTGATTAGACGTAAATAAATATGACATTAACGTTTTGTAAATATATTACCCTTAAGGGGTAAAATAAAAATAGGGGATGAAAAACTTTAGGAAAAAAACGCTTTACGCGGGCGAAGCCGCGGGCAGAAGCTAGTGTCAAATAATCATACAATCTCTCACACTATAAACGAGATATTTTTTTATCTTAAAACATACTTGCGTTTGATATCTTATAATGTAGGTATCATCCATTCTATCATCACCTAAAGAAGTCCGGACATAAGCGACACATATGTCAATAATAGCCGTGCTTGGCTGACGGTTTGGCAATCGTAGCTGGTTGTATGATTGTCCCAAGGGAGTGTTGCGGCTGACTTTCTCTATGCTTCTCTATATAGCTAATCGTATGGCAATAAATTTCGCAAATTTGTTGTTTTGCAAAATTGAAAAAAGGCTAAAAAGGAGAAACGGATTACGCCATGAAGTGTCATGTTAATCTGGTAAATAAGCATCAGACTTTCTAAGTTTTTTTTGTTTCGATTATTATGACAATTTTCTAATTTTAAAGTAGACTCTTCAGTATATCTTAATTTATTAATTGCAAGATAATCGTAAATGCTTTTTTTATTATAAGTTCGTAATGATTATTTATGTTCACGCTAGTGATAAAGTGAAAAAACTATTTTTGCATTTGTTATTTCAAATACATAATTTCTTAGTCTCGCCTCAAAAATATGTTTTCCTTTTGGACAGCCCTACAGATATGTAGACTGGATGTGGTCTGCATAGTTAATACCAAGTTTGCATGCGACTATTGCAGTAATACTTGGCTAATATTTTAGAGAGACATGCAAGATTATCACAACTTGAAAGTATACAAAGACTTGCAAATGCTCAACGTATAAAGTTAACATTTTTATAATATCATATCATCTATTCATATTTCTGACAGAAAGAATATAGAATAAGCAGAAGGTAACATCATTTCTTGGGATGTCTTTTTCTAAAAAACTACTGTTATATCATTTAAAACGTCCAGAACTACGTCTTTGGGGCCGTCCATTAATCACGTGAGGTTTGAAAGTTAGTTGTTTGACAAAAAACACGAAATACCACAAGGGGGAGGGGAGGGGGTTTGTGTAATAAGATATCAAGTGTATTTATTTTTTCGTCAAACACTGCGATTTCTAAACTGAAAAGCGACGTGTAGTGTGACTTTCCCTTGCCGTTGCTAGGCAACGAACGAAGTTTAAAGTAGGTGAGCTGCATAAAGACCTTTTGCGAAGTATAAAAAATAAAAAAACAGAGAATATAATGAGCTGTGGACTTCTTTGTAGGTACTAAAAAGTCACGTGGTGTTGGTGGGGGAGGGGGGTCTTAAACCTCACCACGTATCACCAATTATGGGTTTAAAAATTATAAAAAATGATCACGTAATTAATGGACGTCCTCTTTAGATTGATTACAGCGATGATGTTACTTTAATAATAAAAATTTAAGGGGAAGAAGTACTACTAGATAGCTTTACTCAAATTAGTTAAAATTAACAAATATAAGCGATGCGTGTCAGTAAATTGTTTTCACAGACTCGCGATGTCGCATCAAAATCACACGTTTATTTCCGAAATAGTAAGCACAGTAATTGGAAATAAAATTTTATAGCAGTCCGTCTAATCAGAGTGATATAATGGGTTCATTTCTCTCACATTGTGAATGAAACCAGTGCCCAATATTGATGCATGAATATGTCTCCGAAAAAGAACCAAACCAAAGAAAACGAACCAAACATGACTATTTTTAATGCTACATATTAGATGGCCCCCTTCTTATCTGAGCATAGTTCCAACCTTCAAATTACCTATGGAAATTATAAAAAATCAAGATAAGATTATTTCTTTTTTAAATCATCTTTCAATTATGAGAAATAAAAAAACTAAATGGAAAACCCTGTAACAAACAGTCTAAACATCGCAATATAATATTCTCAACATTTTTCGTCACGTCCAAGAGTTTTATGCCTGTATCCACTAATCTACAAATCGTGGTATACTATTTTGTACATTTAACAGTAATAAATATTCACGTACAATAATTGGATGTGTATAACATACATACATACATAGCCTCACGCCTGTTTCCCTGAGGGGTAGGCAGAGACTACGGATTGCCACAAACCACGATCCTGACATACCTCCATCGCTTCATTCACACTCATCACAGTCTTCATGCATGCTCTACGATTACGCGTACTCTTAATCTGACCTTTCACTAACACATCTTCGATTTGATCCAGGAAAGTACGACGTGGTCTTCCCCTTGTAATCGTCCCACTCACACTCGCTTTGTATACTTGTTTAGTCAACCTTTCTTCACTCATTCTTTCCACGTGTCCGAACCACCTCAGCATACCCTTTTTTATCTTTGTCACTACTTCTTCATTCATACCGCAGCGCTCTCTTATAACACTATTCCTAATTTTATCTTTCAGACTTACACCACACATACTACGAAGAGCTCTCATCTCTACAGCATTTATGCTACTTTCATGTCTTCCCTGCCAAATCCAGCTTTCACTGCCATACATGAGAGTGGGAACTAATACTCCCTTATGTACAGCTAGGCGTGCCTTGTTAGATACATTCCTACTTTTCATAAAAGCGTACAATGCCCCATTCACTTTATTACCAGCATTTACTCGTCTTTCAACATCTTCATCATTTTTACCATCACTAGTAAACAGTACACCCAAGTATACAAATTCTTTCACCTGTTCCAATCCCTCACCATTTATAAAAATATTACATTCCGTCATACATTTATCCTTTTCAAAGACCATTACTTTCGTCTTACTTACATTTACTTTCATACCTTTTCTTTCAAAAGCATCATGCATAGTAGTTACCATCGCCTGTAAGTCTTCAGCCGACGATGCAAGTAAAACCTGATCATCGGCATAAAGAAGACATTTGACGAGTAACTCATTCATTCTTAAACCACATTCATTATTTTTCAAATCTTGCAAACAGCTATCCATAAATAGGTTAAACAGCCACGGTGACGCTACACATCCCTGTCTGACACCTTTATCAATGTTAAACCATTCAGTGTAGGACCCGTTTATCCTTACGCAGGCTCTGGAATCCTTATAAATGGATTTCAGCGCCTGAATAAGATGGCCATTTACCCCATACATAGATAGTACCGACCACAGTTCATTCCTCCTCACTTTGTCATAAGCCTTCTCTAAATCAATGAAAGCGCAAAAGACTTTCTGACCTTTAGCCAAAAATTTTTGCGCCATGCATCGTAAAGAGAAAACTTGATCCGTGCAACCCATACTCTTTCGAAAACCCGCTTGTGCATCCCATATTTTCTTTTCGGTCACTTTCACTACTCTTTCAATCAACACTTTCGCATACAGTTTGCCGACAATGCTAAGGAGGCTTATGCCCCTGTAGTTTCTACAATCTTGCCGTGAACCTTTCCCTTTGTAGAGAGGTACAATTACCGCCTGACACCAGTCTATAGGTACTCGGCCATTAGTCCAGCAAAGATTGAAGAGCTGGTATAGGATGTTAGTTGTAATATCTTCTCCAGCCGTCAGCATTTCAACTGTAATCCTGTCGTATCCTGCAGACTTACCCGCTCTCATACCTTTCAATGCATTTGTAATTTCTATCATACTTATGCATTCTCCTTCCTCGAGATCCCTTTCATTCGCAAATGATAATTTTTGTGGCTCTTCTCTTTCAAATAAGCTTTCAAAGTATTCCTTCCATCTCTCTAGTATACATTCTTCTCCATACACGTATATACACGGATGTGTATAAACTAAGAATAATAGCAATATTGTAATTTTCATACATTATTTGAATCTACAAATATCTACCAATAAAATGAATCGTGATATTATTACGATAGGTAATATGCAATAGCATGCGTATAGACTATTACGAGTTACCGGAATAATAAATTCAATCTATGTCTACATGAATTCATACGAATCAATTTTATTTTATATATTTTCTTCTACACTCTTTCGTCCACGCAAGGAGAACTCACTATGGCTTGGGAGCTAATACAGACAAAAACTTACACATTTGCCTATCAGATTAATATAAAATTCCCTTTTTTATTTTACTACATAGAAGCGAACAAATTATGCCATGAAATTGTAATATTCTAAGCCTTTTTATTAGTAAATTGTAAAATCAATAATTTCTAATTCCAATCCCACTTCTGTAAACAGGTACTTTAAATGGAAATTGTGACTAAGACCTAAGTAAATCTCAACTTGTAACGAGGAAACTTTGTTTAATGTCGAAACATTTGATGAATGACTTATTTATATTATATAAGACGAAATAATTTACAGTTTAAAATCTGTATACATATATAAAAATCAATTTGTATATATTTCCTATGTATTCTGATACGGCTAGAACGATTTTGATGACATTCTCATCAGTTTTCATATTAGCCTACGATACCCGCGAGGGCAGACCGCCGGATGGTTCACTGAAGAAAAGAATGCATTCCAGTGACTCACCCGCACGGCGTCGAGAGGTTAATGTTGTAGGGCGGGTCTACGGGGTCGTGCGCCGGTTTTCCTGTCGCCCCGGACGGATTAGCGGGGCGTGACCGCACCGTAGACCACCGCAAAAAAATAAAAAAAATAGGTAATCCTGAAAAATTTGGCAGTGATCAAATTAATAAAGATTTTTTTTTCATATATACATATTTTTTAAATTTTAATTATCTCTTATCACTCTAAATATAGACAACATAAAACCATACAATATGCCAGGTGAAGCGAGCAGGGACAACTAGTTTCATTTATAAAGATGAAAAGTAAGAACTAGATATTGCAATAGCTGCATGATCCTAGGTTTAATTATCCAATCGCTATATCCATCCAACAGTGTCATTTTGTTTGGGACTAATAGTGGGATTAGTCCCAAAAAAAAGACACTGTACACATTCCCACCATTGTAACTCCTGTAAGCCAGGAATGCCACAATGGTCACCATAAATGACACTGAGGTTTGACTCTCAGGCAGTCCCGGGAGATGATTTTAATTGTCTTGGAACCCGCAACAAATTTAATTAGAAAAGTTAAAGAGGAGGAGTTGGAAAGAGTGATTCCACTTAAAGTTATAATATATAGTTTAAGTTATTGGCAATAGTTTTATGACCAGCCGCCTGCTAGACGTCAACCCTTCTTGGGAATGTAATTGTTGACCAAACGGCATTAGATGGAGTTTGTCCAGGTCGTTATATTATTGACTAAAGTTTTTAGCGAAATATATATATATATAAAAAATATATTTATATTTGTCAGTTTTACATTTTAATATATCGTTAGTTAAATAAATTGTGTACATGACAATGACGAAACAAAACGACAAGAAAATTTTCGAGATTTTCCTCTTTGTCAATGTTATTTTCTTTCTAAAAAGAGTTATTCCACTTCCCTCCCAAGCAAAGCGGAGACAGGAAGCAATATTGACGGCCACCGAAGACAAAGATCGGGTACCGGTAGTCCGCTCGCACGGCGAAGAGAGGAGAGTTGCATGGTGGGTCTGTGGTCTTCACCCCGGACCGACTTGGCGGGGCGAGAGCATATCCATAGTCCACCGCAATAAAAAAAAAGAAAGCAATATTGACTAGTTAGCTTATATTTGCTGTTGGGTTTATAATCGCAGTTGATGAGAAGTTTTTTATGAGGCTACTGCCCATTCTCTTAAAGATACATCAGTCGATTTTAATATTTTTTTTTTTAAAAGACACCACCCTGCACTAAGGAAATAATCCTTGTATTGCGGGAGACTTTACAAACATGCAATTAACGCAGACAAATTACACCCAAACTCAGAACAACGCTATGTGGATCGCACAAAGTATTGTCCTGCGTGGGAATTGAACCCACGGCACTGGCACGGAAGGTCGGAATCTAAACCACTAAGGCCATCTGTGCAGTCATATATGCCCTTCAATGCCAATTAAACAGATCTGGAACCGATTCCTTGTCTTCATGGACTACATAATAAATGCTATAATCACCATCAAAGCCCATAAAAGCCCCACTGTTGAGCTCGGGCCTCCTCCGTAATGGGAGGGAAATTAACCTACTATACCACGCTGGTCAGACGTGTTGGTATAGGGTTTTATTTCGAGTATTCCTTCTCTCGCATAGATGTTATATATGCGTTTTATATCCTTTAGTCGTCTCGTACGATCACCCACGGGTAAGATATGGGGTGGTGAATAGTATTCTTACTCCGTCACCACACGGATAAATTAGTATCATATCTGGTAAATCTTTAGTCTGTTTTTAAGATACCCTACACACATGGTATTCGTTCTCACCATACGGGAAAATAAAGGGAGGGAAAAGAGGGGATGTACATGATATAAATAAGCTGACTTATATGTAATGGTCTCAAATCATCTTCACATTATTGCCTTTCCTATGAAACCGGTTTGGGGAACATCAGATAAATCGTTCCAAAGTTTTATAAGAGAAAAAAAAACCTTGATATATAGAATTAAATTGTAAAATAAACATTACACTCTAAGCTGCGATATTTTGCTAAATTTAAAACTAAAACCATATATTTGGAGTGCAGACAATTCATTTTTCAAATAACGGACTGCTGCGGTTGGATAACTTACAAACTTATAAACTTCTCCCAAACTTGTATATAAAGTTGTGATATTCGTATCTGCTCTTCCGAACCTAGTCTTGGTTAAATTTTATAACTCAAAAAGCCCGTTTTATCTTTTTACGTAAAAAAGAATTACTTTATACTAGTCATTTCAAATGTCTTAAAAAAATACAACTGATATCATATGTCTTGTTTTTTTCAAGCTAAAGCGTTGGCGTTACTGATTTGAATGACACTTTCACAACTCAATAGCTGATGACATGAGGAGCATCTTAGGCTAATTAAAATTTAGGCTAATTTTATTCCACAAAAATAATTAGGGGTCCTATTTACATACATACATACATAGCTTCACGCATATTTCCCAGAGGGGTAGGCAGAGACTACGGATTGCCACAAACCACGATCCTGGCATACTTCCATCGCTTCATTCACACTCATAATAGTCTTCATGCATACTCTACGATTACGCATACTCTTAATATGACCTCTCGTCAATACATCGCTAATTTGATCCAGAAAATTATGACGAGGTCTTCCCCTTGTATTCGTCCCATTCACGCTTGCTTTATATATTTTCTTCGTCAACCTCTCCTCACTCATTCTTTCTAAGTGTCCAAACCACCTCAGCATACTAGTCTATACTAGTCCTATTTACAACAGTTCAATTATTAATATGATGCCTAAATTATTGTTCTAGGTGTCGGCGTAATTTGTCTCTATTAATTGTATGTTTGTTAGGTTCTTCACCTGATTTCTAGGTAATTATTCTCCATTGTGGATATAGTATCATATCAACTACAAAAAGTAACAAACATTGAATAACTATTGCATTTATAATATCTGTTTCATTAATTTATAAGGTTTTAAATATCTATAAATTTTATTTTAATTATCTAGTAATTATAATATTTCACTTATATTTAAAAATCATCATTATCATTCTCCTACTCTTATCCCAATTACTGGGGTCGATACAATCAATATGTACTCTGTTTTCATAGTACATATTGTAAAAATTATTGGCAATAGTTTTATGACCGGCCGCCTGCCAGACGTCAACCCTCCTTGGGAATGTTATTGTTGACCAAAAGGCATCAGATGGAGTTAACCCAGGTCGTTATAGGACTTTTAGTCGTCTTTTACGACATCCACGAGCAAAGTAAGGGTTAGTAGTATTCGTAGCAGCTACCACACAGCTTCATCATATTCAAAAATAAAGAAATATTTTAAATATTTAAAATTCAAAAGCATAACCGTATATTTCAGAATTTTCTATGCATGTCGTAATCTACTCACGCTTTTCTTTCTCTAAGAGGAGGCTAAGGTTAACAAAAACACATTTTCACTATGTAACTCTTGGTGTATGCATGCCATTTTAAATATTGTGAAACAAGGGGCGACCAAATTATCATGTACTACACAGATCCACAGTCCTTGAAATTACTGAAAATTATCAAACATATCTCGTCAGCTAATTTCTAATATCAAAAATCTAACTCATTATTCACATTTTCGGATGTTACAATGATCAATAATATATCATAGTACTATTTCTATAAGTAACATAGGATACTATGATAATATTAAAATATAAAAAATAAATTAAATGAGAAACTAAACTCTGTATAAAGTGGTACAACAAACACATATAAATAATCTTATCAAGGATTTAATACAAGCAAACGACACAGTCATTATAGCAATACCGAACAGCCCGTTGATTCTATACTCACATAGTACCCTCCCTACTCTCCTCTGGTGGCCGTAATCCAATTCTAGGGGAATGTTTCTTACAACCGCAGTGGAAACGGAAGTCAGGGGGAGTGAGCACGGAGACGCGGTTTGAGGGCGTCTCGCAGGGAGGCGTCCTGGGTCACGTAGTATATAATTTGGTTTAATTTAAAGCTTCAAATGTAAATGTAAACAGGTGGACTGCTATGGCATTTAATACTTTTCTTTTCAAATAACAGTCAAAGAAATATAATTGAAATATAAATTGTTATATAACTTTAGAGAAAAAAAAGAAGGTAAAAATATGTTATTTTTTATTACAAATATGTTAAAAATACAATGTTACAATAGTTTCATTTATGATTTACGTGCTCTTCACAGCTTCGCCTGCATAAAAAGTAACTTTCCTAAGGCTGAACTATTATACCAAAAGAAAATATTACAGGGATAGAAAGTATCCCATGTGTTAATCCAGGGTATGGTTTATCTACGTTCCAGTTTTTATCAAAATCTGCTCTGCAAACGGTTTCTGTGTAATCGAGTAACAAAAATCAAATCAATCAAATATCTTCACATACTTTCACATTTATAATATTAGTAAGATTTGGCTTACTAAAATTTATTTCAAAAACATTGGCAATCCAATTATAATATCAAAAGAATTAAAAGCCGCTAGTCACTGCTTTAAAAAGACAATCTTATTCAATTTCATTAAATACAATTAATTTTTGATGCTCTTCCATTACTTAACATTAAATTAATATTATCGTAACTGTTTCAAAACTTTATTAATAACATTAATATAAAAGTTCAAGTTCAAAATTCACGAAATCAAATATCATTTGAAACAGCTGATAAAGTCTTCTTCTTCTTCTTCTTATGTATTGGCAATCAGCTACATATACGAGCTATTGATGCCAGTGTCAAGTTATAAATATTTTCACGTTTTTAGTCTTTCAAGTCAGTCGTTGTCTAAGTCAAATTGTCACCATTAACAGTGCAATGGCCACACTGTTAATGGTATCTTGTGGGAATTTTGATGGGAAAACGAAAACGTTGTAAAGCACTTTTATATGATATTCACTACATCCCAGTATTTCCGCACATCACATTACGTAAAATGTCATCAAAATTATCTAATATAATACGTTAAAACACTAAGATATCGAATATAATACAAGAGCACCACATGACGTTTTCAAATGCCCGTCAAAAGTCAGCTGCTGATAAAGTCTAACGATAAAATAGTTTTATGACATTTAAGTACCTTATATTTTAAAAACAACACGCATTGCGTAATAGAAAAGTAAAACAAACGGGTGGATAAAATAGTGCGATCTGATAACAATTTCGTCTTTTTATGTGTGAAGGCGATCTAATGATGGTGAAGTCGACGCTCTACTCTGGCAACATTGATTTGTTTTAGTAGTATAAATGGCGCAATTGGACATTTAGACGGCATTCAGTAGCTTATATTTCGCACGTTAATAATTGTTACACTGTTGTGTCATGAACGTTTTTAAATACAGTTTAGTTCTTAATAGGTTAACTATAAAGATTATATACGTGTGAAATGAATATTATCATCATGAAGGTAAGTTTTCAAGATCGGACGCACTCTCATAGAAGGTGTTTAGATCTCTGAGCAGATGGCGTAATGTAGTGAAATGAAATGAATAAATAGATTTTTGAACTGACTCAATTATAAATCATTAAAATGATTGCACTACATATTGTATTAATTCTGGATGTTATTATATGTGTTATTGTCATCATCATCTCAGCTCGTATACATCACACTGATAAGGCTCGATTCTACTCTAAAATAAGAGGAAAATAATCCTAAAATATCAAGCTGATTAGACGGATTGGTATAGGGTTTTATTTCGAAATTTCTTTCTCTTGCATAGATGTTATATGTATATTATGTGCCTTAGCCATCTTTTACGAGACTCACGGGTACGAAAGGGAGTACTGAATTACACCGTCACCAAACGGAAAACGTTATGTATAAAATTTAACTATTAATTCCTTCATAATTCGAAAGTCGTCGAAAAAATTGAGAAACTATTACTGTTTTACTGTCGGACACTTTACAAGCATACAATTAACAAATACAAAGTATAACGAGACTTGGCATGATAGGTCGGCTATTAACTACCATACTATTTGTATCATCATCTCAGCTCATATATGTCCCACTGTTGGGCCCGAGCCTCCTCCAGAATGGGAGGGAAATTGATCTATTACACCACGCTGATCAGATGTGTTGGTATAGGGTTTTGATTCGAGCGATGTTATATACGTTTCATATCGCTAAGTCGTCTCTTACGATCACCCACGGGTAAGATAGGGGGTGGTGAACTGTATTCTTACTCCGTAACCACACGGAAAATACTATTTGTACATACATACATACATATCATCACGCCATATCCCTTGCAGGGTAGACAGAGAGAACAGAGTGCCAGAGAACTCTATCATTGCATACTTCACTCGCTTCCTCAACATTCATAATTCTGACATTCATAATTCTAGTTATTATTTTATTCTACTTATATTCTCTATTCTCTTTCTACTATTTGTATAGTATATAATAATTCTAATTTGAGAGATTTGTCATACAGCCCTTTGAAGAGCTTGATAGTGTTAATTCACAGTTGGATAATCTATATACAGCGAAGCGTGAAGCGGAGTGAACACTTCCTTATTCCTTGATCATTGATATTCTGAGTTTCGTTTTGATGTTGATGAAATCGACACAATGTTTGCAAGCCTGAGTGTCAATACTTACGCAATTATTTCGGACGAACAAGAGATGCAAGTATTACAAATAGCAAACTTAAATTTTATAGATTTCTGGAAATAAGAAGTCTGTGTTTTTCTATGTGGTGACAGACAAAGACTACAATTTATCACCGCCTACTTTGCCTGTGAATGGCGTTAAAGACAACTAAGGGATATGATTAGCAGATAAGAACTATGAATGAGAAAGAAATTTTTCAAATAAAACTGAACTATGAAACTGACTAACTATAATTTGAAAGAAGACAGAAATAGGAAAATTTGAACCAAGATATCACATAACAATTCGTCTGACCAGTGTGTAGTTCAATTTGGCTTCTATTATGAAGAAGGCTCGAGTCCACCAATGAAACCTTTTTAAGCTGCACGAATGATGAAATTGCTGACGTATTTCAATTGAATGTAAACTTTCAATCAAAAACATATTAGGTATTTATTATTACCTTGCATCAACTTAGATACGCGTATCATGCTCTGTGAGTTACTTGTATTGTCCAAGTTGAACTATGGTGACATAGTTTATGGACCTTGTCTACTCACTAGAACTATAAGACTCATACAAAGCGTTCAGAATGCTTGTGCTCGATTTTGCTTCACTGTCCCACCACGCTCTCATGTCACGCCGTTGTGTCAAACATGGGAAAAATTCTTAAAATGGATTCACGCAGAAAACTCCATTTAGCTAATTTGCTTTTCGGTGTAATTTTATCCAAAAAGCCAACTTACCTCTACAATAAACTTAGCTGGTCTAGTTCTCTTAATAAATACAAGACTCGAGCTTAATTATACCTTTTAAATACCCCTAAATATCGCACTTCAACATTCCATGGTAGTTTTAAATTCCCTGCCACCAAGTGTTGGAATGATCTACCTCCACCATTGCGGGACTTAAAATCTGTATTTACTTTCAACAAAACTTTAAAACAACATTTACTTAATGCACAATTACACTGTCTTATATAGTGCGAAATTTCGATACTCTTAAAATAATATATATTTTATTAAATATTGCCAATTTTATTTATATTATATCTATATGTATGCAATGTTGTTATACTTATGTTAAAATTATTCATACATCGTTACACACATACACACACACACACTGACACTTTTATACTAGTCATGTTTTTAATAATTTCTTTAAAATGTACCAGGTGTTGACAGAATATCAGCGCTATTTTATAAAATAAAATAGCCAAAGCTGAGCCAATAGCCTTTTTTGTTTCTCGTTAATGTAATTTTATACCAGAAGTTGTTTTCTTTAGTTATATTTATTTTCATTAGTTTTTAACGAGAACAAAACAAATGTTTCTCTTTCTTTCTTTCTTCTTTCTATTAAACCAACTACTGGTAAAAAGTCTGCACATATTAGGAAAGATAATGAAAGAATAATAACATGTGGGTTAGCATTAGCATTCGCTATTATTAAATATGTTGGGAGTGTGCCTTTGCCCAGAATGCAATTTATAATGTGTTATTAGTCACCGTGGGAGTTATAAAAAACTGAGGGATCACCATGAGAATAGATAGTAGTCTCCTGGTAATCTCATAAAACCACCTGCGATTACCAATTGCGATCAACCAAGTGAGTTTATTATGCATTCCTGAGAATAAGCTCTCGACAGATCGACAAACAGATGAACAGATGGACTGTAAATAATCTTACAAAGGTTACACTTTTCCTTTTAAGATTACGGAACCCTAAAAACGGTTGTTGTAACTTAACACAATTTATTAAGTGAGAGATTCGTTAATATACGTCACTAGCATCCGTTAAGGCTGTTTATGAGAAATTAGTATTTCCCGATACACGCGGATGTTTTAAATTAATAGACTATTATTTTTTGTGTTCTAACCAAGTCCAGTAAATTAACGAAGAAAGCCCGTTATTTTCTTTAGTCTCGCGTCTTTAGGAAATATAAATAGATCCATATATACCAGATCCACATTTCACTACGAAATTATCTTTAATTACACGTAGTAATACTAGCTACGTTAACTAGGCATAGTTTTAAACTTCGAGCCTAGTTGTTGACAATTTCCTGAAAGCAATACTCTAAAGTGAGTAAAATTTCAAGAAAGTAATTTTACTTTCAGAGTAGTCACTCTTTTGGAATTTGAACCTAAATATCTTAAGATTTTTACGCTATTCTTACGCTTATATCATTGAAGTAATAAGCTAGTAGATATTAATATAATTATTTAATTATGTTTCTAAGAAATTTTCCCGTGTGGTGACAGAGTAAGAATGCAATTAGAGACGCCTTTTCCCGTGAGTGTCGTAAAAGAAAATTAAGTAATATGCTGATAATATCTATGGAAGAGAAAAGTAAACTCGGAATAAAACCCTATGCCAATATATCAAGCCGACTGACCAACATGGTTTTGTAGGTCGATTTTCCCCCTCATTATGGAGAAGGCTCAAGACTAGTAGTGGGAGGTACATGGATGGATGGATAGAGGATATATATTTATTTTTTAAAAAATAAACTCACATTATAATTGAAACAATATAAAAGAAACAAAGATATTATATGCATATACACACACAAAATTATGGTTCTTTATCTGTTAACAACTAAAAGTTGCTTGTCTGTACATAGAAATCAATATTTATTTATTCGAAATAAGATATAACCATTGGGAACTAGTTTGGGCCGGTTGGAAATGGATTGCGCTAGAACGAACTGGTCTAAATCAGTATAATCCAGCAAAGTTTCTCGCATGGTTACGCTGATTTAGAAACTTGTTTATTTCTTGAGACTTGGAGCTTCTCTACAGTTGCTGTTAAAGTTTAATGGAAACTAATCCTAGATAACATCGACCTTTTCTCTGACTTTATCTGATCGCTTCATCTGATCATCTTTACGCAAATATTTGGTGAGCTTAACCCTTCCAATTTGATTACAATGTTTGACTGGAGCGTAACTAGTTTAGATATAACTTAAATACTTCTAGCAAATTCCAAATTAGATTGTATGGTAGATTTACTGAATGTTTCAGCTTTATTTTTTCAGTATCTTTTACGTACGGTTTATTTATATTTATTATCAAAACATTCATTACTAGCTATAAATTTAATACATTCTAAAAAACATTTAGATACTTTAGTCCATTAATGGGCCTTAAAATAGTATTTGTTTGATAGTTAATTTCGTCTTGGCAACCCCATCACGGATAAAATAAACTGCCCATTTTTGGTGTCTTATCTAAATCGATACAAACTTGTGGCCTTTCGAGTCTAATATATAGACATCAAGCTATTACGACTCGAACTATCTTCAAATATTATTATTTTCTGACCATGTAAGTCTCACCGTTGTACGGGCCTTGTCTATTAAGGAAATTTGGTAACCATTATATTTTTACTTCATCACTACAGAAGAGTCTTCAAATATTAGTATGCTAGTTTATGGGTTAAAGAAACTGTCTAGTTCTTGTTATTTGGATACGGAAGGCGAGAAGGTTAAAATGATAATCTAAGTAGTTTATACGTGTGGTGACGGAGTAAGAATACAATTCACCACCCCCCTATCTTACCCGTGGGTGATCGTAAGTGACGACTAAGGGATATAGAACGCATATAACATATATGCAAGAGAAGGAAAACTCGAAACAAAACCCTATACCAACACGTCTGACCAGCGTGGTATAGTAGGTTAATTTCTCTCCCATTTCGGAGGAGGCCCGAGCCTAACAGTAGGATATATGATGGCTGTGATGATGATGAAGTAATTTATTATCAAATTTTTTTTTTAATTCGAGTCTTATACGACAGTCCACATTAACAAAGACAATAAGCATTCATTATTATATGTAATTAATTCCATAACGTAACATCAATCATGCTAAAATTATAACAACAGAAAATAACATATTTCAGTGATTCAATATAATTTTAATTACTTTAGTAGATTGTAGTATGATATACTAAAAAAGAGCTACGCCTAACTAAATATGTCTTAAGATAAATCTCAGCTGTATTTTAACTTTAAAATAATTCTTGATATCACAAAACTATATTATAAACGACGATTTAGTTCACTACAGCCGGCTAGATTTTAGATAAAAATGAAGAACTATTTTAAAATAAACTAGAATATACAAAGTTGAGCTGAAAACAGGATCTGCCAGAGAATAGACGGTAAAAGTCCATGAAAAACTTTAAAGGTATTTGTGTAGAGTCGGTGAAATAATCTCTACAATTTATTATTATAACTTTCATACATATTTTAATAATAACCAGTCACCCATCTTATACTCAATTGATTAACTTTTTATCACGCATGGGAATATTATTACTAATGCAATAGGATTATATTTGTCTAAAGCACTGGACATTAGACTAAGGGATGATTTCATAATAGTGTTGTTTAACCCGCATTAAGCGGTCCAATGTGATTTTGTTATTCTAAATAAGGGGTTCTAGCCGCGTTGGGAGTATTTGACAGTTAATGTTATGAAGAAATTTTGTTAATAATTATTTTAGATATTAAATAGGTATATTTGTCAATCCTACATTCATTTTCATAGACTTACACCTAACTACTAAATGGCGAAGGGATTTTACGCTTATGAAATCACTACACAGAAAAGAATATCCAAAAAAGTTATTTCTAACACGTTCATAGCCTCGCATGAATACGTCACTATAGTAAGAAGTATATGAGCCGTAATCCAGGAAAAAGAAGAGAAAGCATCTCTATCAATCTTGTTCACAAATACTGTCGTTTATTTAAAGTCAATAACAATACATTTCAGGGTGGGAGTAAGAATCAGTAACAAGGAATCACAGCCCCAATATTGTAGATTGCATATGTAATAAGATTTTATTAGTGACATTCCTTTTTACATTCTATTTTATTGTTGCAAAAATCTACCATCGCATCAAATCGATGAATGCGAGATTCGTTTTAATCAATTCCTTGCATACAGAATCTTATTTCGACCCTACTTAAGATGTAACAGCATCTTAAGGTCACACGACCAACCATCAATCGTTTAACTTGTAGATACAAATCTAATCTTGACGCATACAAAGCGTGCTAATTTCTTGAGGATTCCGTGTGGTGCGAGTGTCAGGAAGCAAATTGCGAAAGCAGTTGCAGTTAGATATATATTTTACCACAAGTATTTCACGGCTATTTTCTATAATCTATCTTTAAAAGATTAGATATTATTAGAATAAAGTAGCTTTTACCCGCGGCTTCGCTCTCGTTGAAGCCCTTAAATATCAAAGATCATACATTCCAATAGAATTGTTTGTCAAAAAAAATGAAAATCTAGCGATTTCAACGCCAATAAAGTGCAAACCCTAGATGCTGTATTACAGACGGTCAAATTAATATTTTATTAACTATAGCTTCAGCTATCATGCCTGCCAAATTATTTTTTGTACCCTCCATATTTTTTTTAATAATAACTATCCTAGGTCCTTTCTATAGCCACCCGAACAAATAATTTATGAATAGTTCAAGCAACAACTCTGAATCAATATCAGAGATGTTCACGGACCGAGTCAAACTTTGACCTGGACTCATAAAAAAAAAACTTCGAAGACTATGTGTACAAAGTTTCATGATAATCGGTTAAGTAGTACATACATACATATCATCACGCCATATCCCTTGCAGGGTAGGCAGAGAGAACAGAGTGCCAGAGAACTCTATCCTTGCATACTTCACTCGCTTCCTCAACATAATTCTCTTAAGTAGTTTAAGTATTCGGTTAAATAGTTTTGGCGTGAAAGCGTAACAAACATATTTACATTCACATTTATAATATTAAAGTAGGAATAACAAATACCAATAAGAGTTAATAATTTGAAGCTATCTTTGAAGTTTTAATTAAATTTAAAGCAAATTAATTTAATTAGAAGTTGATTTTTCAGAAAAATCAAAACATTATACTCATATCAATGTAGAGAAGTTCAGAGTATGTTGAAAAACAATCATAAACCATGCCATCAGCAACGAAACCCTTCCAACTAGGTCACTAGACCAACAGTTATAAGCATGCAACTCAAAACTTTGTATCCATTCACTCAGATCCAGTGGAAATGTTTCAATATTTTTTTGAATGGATTTTATCTAGTTAATTGGGGCTGCGATTTAAACTAACTTTTTAACAATAAAAATATTATATATCTTAATATATATAAATTACGCGTCACGTTGTTTGTCCACGATAGACTCATAAAGTACTTAAGCGATTTTAATCAAATTTGTACAGCATGTATATGTATAGTTTGATCAAACTTAAAAGATAGAATAGCTTCCATCTCAATTTATAGTCGCAATATTATTTTATTGCAAATTATTTGTCTATTATTTGACAGTCACAATTATCTGTTATCTCCAAACGATTCTAACAGATGGCGGTATCTGTTGACTGGATTGAGTAAGTATCTAATAGATGGCGCTATGTTAAACATATAAACTACAAAGTAGCCTATGTCCTTTGTCAGGTTCTAGACTATCTGTATACCAAATTTCATTTAGATCAGTTCAGTAGTTTATGCGTGAAAGAGCGACAAAGAGACAGACAGACAGAGTTAGTTTCGCATTTATAATATGAGTAAGGATTTTGTTAATAAAACCAAAAATAAGATAAAGATGCAAATCAGTTTCTAAAATAAATACTTAGAATAAAACTAAATGGAATTCAAAGTTTTCATAAAATAGTTTAGACAGATCATACGTAAGGCAATTCTAAAATATACATTCAAATTGAAGCAACAGTCGATATAGAAGGAGCTTCAGAAATAAACTTGAGGTTCTATTTCTATTTACTGTGTATCTAGTTTTGAATTGGTAAGCTGCAGACGGTTAGGTTTTAGCTTAAAAGCTTTATGTATGAGGACAGCGTTTGCTAGGTTGATGAAAATTTATTAGCCATTTGTTTCAGACTAATATTTGAGGTACACATAAATATGCCTGAAACCTGGAGGATGAGTCGGCAACTGCAGACTCCCATTCTGCTGATGTCAATATTTCCGTTTAGTAATAAAATATGTTTCCTCGTAGTGATGGAGTAACAATAAAATTCACCACCTATCGTACCCGTGGGTGATCTTAAGAGATGATTAAGGCATATAAAACGCATATAACATCTATGTAAGAGAATGAAAACTCGAAACAAAATCCTATACCAACACAACTGACCAGCGTGATATATAGTATGTTAATTTCCCTCCCATTATGGATCAGGCTCAGGATGAGATGAGCCCATCATTGGGATATATACGAGCTAACATGATGATGTTGAATGAATGAAATAAAATTATTATGGTCACTGCCCCTTTCTTTAATGCCAGTATCGCAAAAATCAATTAATATATATAAACAGGTAACATTATTGCTAAAGAAGGAAAACTTAAAATAAATCCTGAGATGATGATGATGTATATGGCAAAAATTTATGATAATAATGAGGAATATAAGAGCCAAAACACATATTAAAACAGATATTCTAAAGATTTAAAGCAAGGAATACAAGCAACTAACATCTTCAAAGAGAAATATTATTCCCTCGGCACCATTAAATCTTTGAAACGTACTGCTATTTCCACAAAATCAATAGGTATAACGTTTAAAACTTGAAGCTAAGATTTAATGGACGAGGTCTCTATCTTTCTACATCTCTATATTAATAAGAAATAGGTATATAAATGTATTTTTCTATGACATAATATAAATCTTAAATAGTCAAGTGGTAGACTCGGTCTGCCCGGTAATATATACCCAAAATTATGAAATGTTACAAAATTATGTTAAAAATATCTGAAATATTGCCAGATAAAAAAAATAGGAAAATATTCTATTTAAATATTTCTAATGTTTAAATAAGACTATTTTTTTTAAGGATTATATCACGTTTAAATTCCAATTATTATCTAATATTCTTTTTAAACTAATCCAAAAATTGAGGAACATCGAAATTCGGATGTTTATAAATATTCGCTATAAATGCTGTCACATAAAGACGGATGGCAAAGATACTTATTTTATGATAAATTTATCTCAAAATACTTCCATTTACATTTTTGTAAAGATTTGATTATCTATTTTTTTATATCTTTATTATTAGGAATCATAGTTACGAAAGAGCTATACATATTTAACGTCTACGTTAAAAATTCTCGTTATAACAGTTTTTTTTTTTAAATACAATTCTTAACAATTTTAAAAAGAAAATTATTTTAATGATGTTATATTGTTAGGGCCATACCGCTGACAGTTGTCTGTCTACAGACGCGGGTCGGTCCGACCAGGTAGTATAGTACCACACTCTTGCAGAAAATCGACGTGTGAGCACTGGTAATATGCTGACGCGTTTCGTTCGGCGAGCGAGAGAGCCGGCAATTTCATTTGCAGGCAAGGGCCTAGCTATCGTTGCCCTTGGTATTGCAAAGGTCAATAGGCGGCAGTAACACTTACCATCACGTGTATTGCTTGGTTGTTGACCACCATCAGCAATTAAAAAAGTAAGTAAAACACTATTGATCAAAATTATTTTATTATTAACGTTAAAAACCTTGTCCATATTTCGTAAATCAGAACACACTTGACAGCACTACTATACAGACCGCAAGAGAATTTCCTATTGCCAAAGAATAGCAAATATAGACACTATCCTTACAAAAAGCAGGCAATAATAAAACTGTTATATTTATTCAGAAATTCCATAGCGCCAATTAGGTTATTATTGATAGTGAAGCAAGATTGGTTAAATGATAAAATTCGAGCTTAACTGAAGTGCCATAAGTTCATCACTGCTCATATACGTCCCAATGCTGGGCTCAGACCTCCAGTGGAGGACCACTTAGTCCACGATGGGAAGAAAATTAACCTACTTATACTACGCTCAGGCGCGTTTTTGCAGTGATCTTATCTGCTTCAGTCTGTTAGTATTTTTTTATAATTATTCATGAGGAAAGAAGTGTGATATGACCATTCTATTCTTACTCCGTCACCATATGGATTGACAATCACAAAGTGACAGAGGAAAATTACAATGTATTTCATTCTTTCTTTCATTTTTAATCTCCATCCCTTCTTTACACGTTAGGATCATATAGCATATAATATTTGCCTAGAACAGATACTCATGACTGTCGTTTATATCACTATCCCTTATTAAGTAGACTAGCGTCTAAAAGGTATTTGATAAGCTAATAGATAGATATATGTCTTTGCAAAACATCAGCGCTATTTCAATAAAGTGAACTAACACAAATTGAGCTAACAGTCCGTTTTATCTCTCGTTAAAACTTAGATTAATTATATTGAAGTTATTTTATTCAGTCTTGTTTAAAATTAGATATTATTGCACCTACATATTATAAAATCTTCTACTTGTGCGAGTACAGAATATATATAGTTATTTTCCTTAGGTGGATTTTAAAGCAGCTCTCTTCTCTCTCTCTTTTTGTGTTACATACTTATGCATATATATTAGGGTAATCATCATTCTCCTACTCTTATCCCAATTACTTGGGGTCGATACAATATGTACTCTTCTTTCATAATACATATTGTAAAAGTTATTGGCAATAGTTTTATGACCGGCCGCCTGTCAGACGTCAACCCTCCATGTGAATGGCATCATGACCAAAAGGCATCAGATGGAGTTGGCCCATGTCGTTATAAGGTTCTTAGTCGTGTTTTACGATATCCACGAGCAAAGTAAGTGTTGGTAGTATTCGTAGCCTCTACCACACAGCATGGAGATATATATATATATAGTATATACAGGGTGTAAGGGTACCGCTCCCGAAAACAAAGACAGGTAACCCTACTAGTCCTACTTGTAATGATAGGCTAGAAAAAAAATTGATTCGGATGAAAAAAAAAATTTTTTTTGTCACCACGCGATGTCGTTGAACTCTTGAACATATGATCATGAGTTTTAAATAGATTGCGTCTTTTCTCATCTGAGTATAGTTACGTATTTTTTATCGAATTATCGTTACATGGCACTGTCCTAATACGATGGAATGTAAAAAAACTTAAAAATATTTGTGAAAAAAATTTTTTTTTCATTTTGATCGATTTTTTTTCCTAGCCTATCATTACAAGTAGCACTAGTAGAGTCACCTGTCTTTGTTTTCGAGCTCGGTCCACCTCCACCCTGTATATATAAGGTTAAATAACATAATAGTAATAACATACATACATATATATGTATGTTATGATAATATATGACGTGATGACATGTATGTACATATCATCACGTCATATCCCTTGCAGAGTAGGCAGAGAGAACAGAGTGCTAGAGAACTCTATCCTTGCATACTTCACTCGCTTCCTCAACATTCATAATTCTCTTCATACACGCTCGCCGGTTTCGGAGACTCTTGACTCCACCTTACTTCAGTACGTGACCAATCTGGTCTAGGTAGGTTAATCTCGGTCTCCCCCGGTACCCTACATCATTCCACTTTCGCATTGTATATCTTCTTAACCAGACGTTCGTTCAGCATTCTTTCCACATGTCCGAACCATCGGAGCATTCCTTTTCGCATAGTAATAATATGTTACAAAAACAAAAGATAGAACTAGTAGTTAGTGAAACAAAAGCTGATCATTTGCCGTCGAGAATAAATAGCCAAATCTACATATTTAGTACGCCGAAGAGTTATTGCAGGCTGGAAGCGCCATTCAGGGACAATGCGAGATGTGTACCGTATTTTATGTACCACCTTATCTTGTTATTTCCTTAAGGAGTTTCTTTTCCTTTTACGAGTAATGGACGAGAATTCAGAGCTATGTAGATTTTCTTAAGTTATTAGCTGAAATGGAGTTTTATACTTAGCTTATTCTTTCTTTAAGTGATTATTCGAAAAGGTTTAAACTTTCTTTTATTCTCTCTAAGTTGAAGTTCCAAGCAATTTTAGTCTTCTTTAATCAAGTTATGACAACAGCATCTGTATTATTAGATCTACAGACATTAACTACACAGATGGCGTAGTGGTTAAGATACCCGACCTTCCGTGCCAGTGCCGTGGGTTCGATAACCATGCAAGACCATACTTTGTGCGAGCCAATAAGTGTTGTTCTGAGTCTGGATGTAATTTGTCTGCGTTAATTGCATGTTTGTAAAGTCCCCCGCAATACAAGGATTATTTCCTTAGTGCAGGGCGGTGTTGAACAAGGGTCTGGTGCTCGACGGGCGATGGTGGTTCGGGGGACGGCGAAAGCTGTCGGGGCATCGACATGAGAGGAACCCGCAAGAGTATACCGCCGAGCCGGCCACCGAAGACAAAAATCGGGTACCGGTGGCCCGCCCGCACGGCGAAGAGAGGTGTTTGCAGGGTGGGTCCGTGGGGTTGTGTGCCACCTCTTCCGTCGCCCCGGGCCGATTTGCCGGGGCGCGGCCACATCCATGGTCCCACTTAGCGAAGAAAGAAAAAAAAAACGGGTGGTGTTGAACAAACAAAAAGATGTCCTAACATTAAGATTTTCATCCCCTATTTTTATTTTACCTCTTAAGGGTAAATTTTTTACAAAATTTTAATGTCATATTTATTTATATTTAAACAATAGCCTAAAAATAAATTTCAAGCTTCTGGCTTTAAAAATGACGATACTTCCTTAATCTTTTTATCCCTTTTTGCATTAAAAAGTAGCCTATGTCCTTTATCAGGCTCTAGACTATCTGTGTACCAAATTTCATTTAGATCCGTTCAGTAGTTTTGCCGTGAAAGAGCGACAGACAGACAGAGTTACTTTCGCATTTATAATATTAGTAAGGATTATTTGAATAAATTAACCAATTTCTTTAATATTATATATATTCTTGATATTAGATATGAATTTACATAAGTCTTCTAAGTTGATTTAATAGAGTACAACTTTCTAAGTACCAGAACACTTCAGTTTTTATAAAGAAAAATAAAAAAAAAATGTTGAGTCTACTTTCTTAAAGTCACATTGCAGTCGATTTTGTTAGAAAATTGTTTCTTCTAATATTTAGAAAAAAACTAGATATTTCATATTAATTTAAATAAGATCACAATATTTATTAACACTGAGATGAAAGTAGATAGAAATGGTTATTTGAACTACCTACATAGTCATAACGATCTCAGTTCATATATGTCCCACTGTTGGGCTCGAGCGTGCTCCATAATGGGAGGGTGATTGACCTACTATACCACGCTGGTCAGACGTGTTGGTTGTACGGGTTGAGAGCCCTCAGCGCTCACCCGCAGTCCGGGTAAAGTTGTCATAGCCATCTGAGGCTAACAACTAAGAGACACAAAAAAAAAAACCTGTTGGTATAGGGTTTTGTTTTTTCCTTTTCTTACATAGATGTTATATGCATTTTATGTCCCTTAGTAGTCTCTTACGATCACCCACGGGTAAGAAAGGTGTGAATTGTATTCTTACTGAGTCACCACACGGATTTATTTTTATTTCAATATCTTTTAGCATCTTTTCCTCTTTCTATCGGCCCCTATACGTTTTACTGTTGAGCCACGTCTAGCTTAGGGTAATTAGCACGCTACATCACGCTAATCGAATGAGTTGTTATATGGTTTTATTTATTTTTTTCCTTCTCTTGCAGTGATATTATATTTTTATTTTATTTTTTATAATTTTTTACATACTCACGGGAAGATTGATCATTCTTAGTCTCGGTCATTACACGAATTAGTAAATGTCTGACTAAAATTTATTAAATATGAAGGGGAAAAACAACAAATGAAAAAAAACTGCCTATGAAAACGAACACTTGCCTTCTTTTTTAAATGAAAGAAGGATTATTTCTATACTGAGAAACTAATCCTTGTATTGGGGAGATTTTATAAACATATAATAAATAGACACAAACGCTCAGATTCAGACGAGAACTTAGGGATCGCAAAAGATATTGTCTCGCATGGCAATCGAGCCTGTGATTTAGGACGATAGGTCTCAGGCATGAGATTTATTTAACGTTTATAATTTTCAATTTCAATTCACCATTAAATATACAGAAATAGAAAGAAAAGTGGTAGGACCTCGCTGTTGACAGTTCTCTGTCTAAAGCCGCGGGTCGGTCCCCTCGGGGTAGTACCACACTCTTGCAGAAGATCGACGTAGTAATGGTAATGTGCTATTGCGCTTCGTTCGGTGAGCGAGTGAGCCGGAATCCCAACTGGGTGGGTTTGGGGTTCGTATTGATAGACAGCGGCTTGGCTATGCCCTTGGTATTGCAAAGGTCTATAGGCGGCAGTAACATTTACCATCAGGTGTGCTGCTTGCTCATTTGCTACCATAAGCAATAAAAAAAAAGTGTGTGTGTCAGCTCCGACGCACGACTGGAGTTTACTCCTTAAGTACGATTATCAAAACAGGCGCAAAGAAAAGCTCATTTTTATTTACATTTATTCAAACTGTTCAGTGAGGTATTATCTCACATCAGAAAATGAAAGGTGCGCAGAATAGGTTGCGCACCAAAAACGTAACGAGGTCATTCGATCACTAGATTTTACTACTCAAATTTTCTCATACCGGGCGCCTTATATGAAAATTGATTCTTAAGGAGTAAACTCTAAAAAACACCCGGACGACTTATTCTGCCGTATTCAGCGATAAATATACCTAAATCTGTGACAGAGAAAAACTTCAAGCATATGTTTTGTACTATAGGATTCTGATTGGCATCCCATCTCAATAAGAATATTGCATATATTTTGTGTTCTTTCATATGTCAATTATTTTATAGTTCAACGATTTGACTTTACTTATTATTGTTGTTACAATATTTTGACAATCAATCTCTTTAGAAGTCGAAGAAAAATGTTATTATTGAAGTTATACTTGTTTTGGCGCGTTAGGGAAAAATAATGAGGGTAAATTTCTACGATGCGCGCGTACACCGTCACGAAAATCCGACACCCTGAAGTTAGCTATAATCAACATTTCAGTTTTTTAACTAGATAATGCGTTATAATAAAACATTCAATGTATAGAATACCTTTTTTCTATTGTTAGTGTCGTTTACTCTACAAACGTAGAATAAGGCGAAAAATAAAACTTTTGAAAAGATTTTTATCTTGTTACGCCAAAGAAGTATGATTTCTAACGCGTGTACATAAGTACACACACACTTTTTTTGATATAGATTCAATTTTTTAGATAATTTATCTATGTTTATAAAGGAGGATGTTTTTATATTTGGCATCGTTAAACTCAGAAAATATAATATAAGCGATCATTATGAAAATTGCTATATACAGTCAAACCTTAGTGAGAACTGGATAAGTGAGAAAACTCTATAAGTGAGAGTAATAGCCAGGACCCGTCATTTTAAGCTCCCAAAACCTCTATTAGCGAGAAATAGAAACCTACGTAAGAGAGAGTCATTTTTCTCTCATGGACCTCCGTAAGAGAGACTGCTACTTATCTATACCTCTATAAGCGACAGTCGAGCTTTATTTATTTATATTATTTAGGAGGAACTATAGCTACAATAAAAATACATACATACATAAAAGATACACACATACAGTAACAAATGACAAAATAAATTACAAATTTTACATCTGCTATTTTATGACTCATTCTTAACTTTCGTGGAACTGCCTACCATTGTTTAAATAATGTGTAAATAAATTCTAAATAAAATAAAATTACATAGTGCATGAATTTTTGTTTTGTTTTCGTAAGCATCTTGATACCTATCCTTATAAAGTACTTATATGTCGAAATCTTACGATATCGAACGTAACATATACACACTATTAAAAATATATACGTATGTATATAATATATGTTGTGCATATTATGCACATAATTTTATCATATTACATATTTACTACATTCGTACTTGCTGTGACTTGTTATTGCTGCGCACCTCTATAAGAGAGAAACGCTACCAATGTACCTGCATTAGCGAGAAACTCTGATTAATGAGAAACCTCTATAAGCGAGAATGAGATTGTGCTCCCTTGAACTCTCGCTTATCCAGGTTTGACTGTATATGTATTTTATCACGGAGATGGTTTATATGCTATCCACATTGATGTAACTCGCCACCAGGTGGCGCTGTGATATATCGACTTCTGCAAACAAACTAACGGGTTGTGTTTACTAGTACAATATATAGATGTTTATACGAATAAAAGTTCTAGGGATGCTTTTGGCCACCGAAGACAAAGATCGGGTACCGGTGGTCCGCTCGCACGGCGAAGAGAGAGGATTTTACGGTGGGTCTATGGGGTCACGCGCCGCCTTCTCCGTCACCCCGGACCGATTCGGCGGGGCGAGACGCACCCATAGCCTACCAATAAAAAAAAAAAAAAAAAAAAAAAGGGATGCTTTTGGCTGCATGTAGCACAAGAGCGCTCTGAGTGGCATTCTTAACGGGAGGTTTTTGATGATTTGATGGATTGATATTTATACGATATTTTTTTAATGTTATAGTTGTATGGCATTCTCGTGGGGAGGCCAGGCATGTCCAACAGTGGACGTTTACGGGCTGATGGATGGATGGATGGATAGTTGTATGGTAAAAGACTTAAGAAGACAAAGTATCGTCACCACTTAATTTCCCGTAGGATTAATAATATTTATAACACCAACTGCGATTGTCAACACACCTGTCATGAGTGGTGATTTTAGGATTATTCCTCTAGCAGGAGCCCTATAGTTTAAATTTTGAGAGGCGACGGAATAAGAATACAATTCACCACCTTGTATCTTGACCATAGGTGTCGTATAAGACATAACACATTGATAAAATCGTTATAAGATATGGATAACTCGAAATAAAACCCATTATCTGACCAGAGACGTATCATAGCTCAGTTTCTTGAGCACAGCAGTAGGACTTAGATATATGAGCTAAGATGGTGAGATTATAACTAATAATTGAGACTACGCTCAAATTTACGTTTCCATTTCGTTTCTGTCTTATCTAGTATTATGAGTTTCTATGTAGAGACTATTTGCGTGTTTTCATGGTGAATTAAGCAGACAGCTCATAGTGCAAGGGTTAAGTCGGCTACTAAATAGCTAATGTATTTAGTTAGAAACCCGGGCAAAAGGTTTGCATTCATAATTTCCGGGCACCACTCCACGAGGTGATTTTAAATCTTGTATAACTTTTTAATTGTCTAATCTATTGTTCATCTAAAAGTATTTTAGTAGGGGATTTTTATTATGAAAACAAATTAGTTCGACATTTAAATAAACTATAGACTTCCCATTCCCCCTAGGACATTTTTGAGGGACACGCTATGGTCCACGTATAGCCCGCCCAAACCACCCAAGGCGGTAGAAAGAAACAACAGCATCATCATCATCTCAGCTCATATACCTCCCACTCTTGGGCCTGAGCCTCCTTCATAATGGGAGGGAAATTGACCTACTATACAACGCTGGTCAAATGTGTTGGTATAGAGTTTTGTTTCGAGTTTCCCTTCTCTTGCATAGATGTTATATGCGTTTTATATCCCTTAGTCGTCACTTACGATCACCCAAAGGTAAGAAAGGGAGTGGTGAATTGTATTCTTACCCCGTCACCACACAGAAGGCCGGAAAACGGAACAAGGAAGAACGGCATGCAATCTCCTAATATGTCTCAAGTATCTTTCTTTCATGCTGGTCACCATTACCAGTCCTTGACTTCCGTGTTTTTATTTCAAATAAATCAATATCGGTTAAAAAGAAACGATTACTTTAAACTTTAAATGTTTTATTGAAAATAAAATCAACGAACAGAGAGTTTAACAATTGTAGAATTGGGGTCAGGAACTTACAAAGTAAAAATTGGTCACATTAAAAAATAAAAAATATTTATTTCTGTGTGGTGACGGAGTAAGAATACTATTCACCACCCCATATCTTACCCATCGGTGATCGTATGAGACTACTAAAGGTTATAAAACGCATATAACATCTATGCGAGAGAAGGAAAACTCGAAACAAAATCCTATACCAACACGTCTGACCAGCGCGGTATAGTAGATTAATTTTCCTCCCATTACGGAGGAGGCCTAAGCCCAACAGTGGGACATTTATGGGCTGTAATTATGATGATGATGAAAAATAATTAAATGTGTAGGCGATATCTACAAACTGAATAGATAAAAATAGAAAAAAATGGATTAACCGTATATATATCATTTCTGTCTTATTTGCCGACGCACATAAAAAAAAAGTCAATAAAACATGCAATTATAAATCGGAGACTACAAACCGTGACTACCACAGTCATATAAGACTTTACGTAAATAAATTTCTACAAACACGATTTACACAAATTTCTCCGAATGAAATTATTTTTTTTAATTATATGGTGGATAAAGTTAAATTCTCGAAAACAATTTTATATATTGGCTTAATGAAAACGAACGTCTATAAAATTATTTTTAGCCCTACGCGTAATTTTAAAGTTCACACACGTATCTATATATTTAACAATTTATAAGCGTCTAGCGATTATATTTTTATATTTGAAATGTATAAATTCTAAAAATATAAGTGAGAAAGTAATCAAATTACACTTTGTATAAATTAGTTTACTTTACCCCTATGCATAGATTCGGGTTTTAATAATTTGTAACCTAATGATGATTAGTTGCAAGTTTAAATTATGAGAGGAAGCGGGATCTTAATGTATATAACTTTTCTACATTTAGTTATTAATTAACAACATTTTTTTAAATGGTTAGATGAAAAATTTAGATCATTAATATTTCGTTGTGCTAACAATTGATATATTACACCATTTATAAAAACTGTTCTGCTGACCAAAGCCGTTAAAACGCCCCTGTATAGACAAGAATGCAAAAATTCTTAAAACAACCTTCCAGTATACTATAACAATTCATAGTAACAGTGGTTAGAACGGATTTTTAAAAGGTGTGATAATTGTTTATCTTTTTTACAAATTACTTTTTATAAATATGTAATTGTATATTTGAAAATATACATTACACTGTATCAGAAGTACATATAACATATTTTAAGTAATATATATACATATATATATATATATATATATATATATATATATATATATATATATATATATATATATATATATATATATATATATATATATATATACATATATATATATATATATATATATATACATATACATATATATATATATATATATATATATATATATATATATATATATATATATAAATATATATTAATAACGTTACATTAGTCTTCTATATGTGATAACGGAGAGTAAGAATACATTGACTGCTCAGATGCCGTAGTGGTTGAAATATCGATATTCCCAGTCGATATGCCAGTGCCGCAAGTTTCGTTCCTATGCAGGACAATACTTTGTGCGATCCAAAAATTGTTGTTCTGAGTGTGACTTTAAGTTGTATCCGTTAATCATATGTTTGTAAAGTCCCCCGCAATATAAACATTATTTCCATAGTGCCGGGCATGTTCTTTTTAAAAACTAAAAAAAAAATAGTAATCAATAATATTTTTTTGCATGAGTATCATAAAATTTAATTTTGGTAGCATCCCTACAAAAAAATGAACTATAAATGTAACCATATGCCTACCTGTCTGCGATGCGGACGGGTAGTCGTAGTGAGGTAGTCTAATTTTCTTTATCTGGGCGTATATAAAATACATACATACATATCATCACGCCATATCCCTTGCAGGGTAGGCAGAGAGAACAGAGTGCCAGAGAACTCTATCTCTGCATACTTCACTCGCTTCCTCAACATTCATAATTCTCTTCATACACGCTCGCCGGTTTCGGAGACTCTTGACTCCACCTTCCTTCAGTACATGACCGATCTGGTCTAGGTAGGTTAGTCTCGGTCTCCCTCGGTACCTACATCCTTCCACTTTCGCATTGTATATCTTCTTAACCAGGCGTTCGTTCGGCATTCTTTCCACATGTCCGAACCATCGGAGCATTCCCTTTCGCATCTTTACACCAATACTCTCTTTCATACCTACTCGCTCTCTTACGTCGTCGTTACGAATGCGGTCGGTCAGCCTAACTCCACAGATTTTCCGCAGAGATCGCATTTCGACCGCATTCATTTTACTATCATACTCTTTTCTGCATACCCAACTCTCGCTTCCATACAGTAATGTTGGGACAAGCACTGCGTTATGTATTGCTACACGTGCCTTCTGGCTGAGGTGGTGGCTGCCGAGAAGTTGCCCCAACGCTCCGTTCACTCTATTTCCCGCATTCACTCTTCGCTCTATATCAGTGGTGTACCTTCCATCTCTGTATATAAAATGATGGAAAATTATTAGTCTTAAATTATACCACAATTGAAAATTCTTTTGTGATCTTTTTTCATAAGCATAATCGCACCTTTTACATGACTCCTACTTGAATGGAGTTCATAATAACGTCACAATATCGGGCAACGATTGCTACCCTTTGAAGTTAATATGCTTCTGAGCTATAATACAATTTATATAATAATTATTTTAAGTTTTGTTTATTTGGCTTTTTAGATTTATTTGGCGGCCGAATCGAGAATAGAAGAAGATAGTGATATTGTATTTAAATGTTGATTAATAGACACGTTTACTGCGATTACTTTATCATGAAAAAAAATTGTTAAATATTTGCGCAAGTATTAATATCATACCCAACCAGACATAATACATATAGTATTAAACACGCTTTCGCTTCTCGTTATCGCTTGTAGCACGGGCCAAATGAAATTATACTGTGGTCTAATATTAATGTGCCTTTGGCGTGTTCCTGCCCCCGCTAAAACAGAGATTAAGTACAACTAACATACTAAAATATAAATAGCGAATATATAAAAGTATAAGAAAGTGTGATTTATTGTTCATAAGATTGCTTAAAGCAGGCAAACGTAATTATAAACATACTAGCTTTTGTCCGCGGCTTGACTTTTTTGTGATATTAGCTTTTCGAAAATTAGTCAACTAATGGGAAAAAGACCGGCCGTATAACCAAGCGTGATATCCTGATGCTTCGTTGCCGAAGTACCTACTGGGTGGTACTTGAAAGCGTAAGAATTGGTACCGGTGGTTCGCTCAATTGTCAGTAAAAGGTAATACGGAAGATAAAGAAGATGAAAGCCGCATTACCGTCGCCTGTCCAGAAAAAAAAATAGTATGTATCACAAGTTCGCTTTTTGAGTATTATTAGCTAAAAGAAAGTATTTTAGAGCGTAAATTTAGTGGTAGAGCCGCGCACTAAAATCCTCACAGAAAATCGACATCTGAATAATGGTAATTTGCGCTTCGTTCAGTGAGCGAGACAGTCGGGGTTCCAATATCTATTTTATTGTAGGTAGCGATTTATATGTGCCCGTGGTTGCAGAGCTCTTTGAGTTGCTGCCACTTACTGTCCGGTGGACTATCTGCTCGTCGACTGGCAAAGGCAAAATATATATAGAAAAATAACTCTTTTCCTGGGAAAATCTATGTCTAATATTGGACTTAGATTGAAGGAGAGAATCAAGCTGTAACTCAAAACAAAATCTGTATAAGAAAAGGTACAATGTAGCCTAACTTAGATAATACCCAAAAATAATTAAAACGGAAACAATGAACATTGTCATATAAAAGCCTATTTGGATACAAAAACCGCATCTCTTATCTACAACGCAGCCTTCGAGGTTTCAACTCCTTACAACACTGCCGAAAGAGGGGAATAAGTAATTAAAATTAATTTTGTTCGAACCACAAGCAATTGAAAGGTGTGATCGGAGGGGATGTAAAGAAGATATTCCGTTTCTAAAAGGCTTTTAGCATCTTTCAATATTGCCCTCAGGGTGTGTAGATTTGAAAATGAATTTGGCGAAATATTTATTGAATGTTAAATCATCAATCTATTATTTTATAGAGGGGGTTTACACTCAAAATGAGAAAGATAGGGGGCTTTTGTTCTATTATGAGAATTTAGGACGAGTTTTAAGTCCTCTCACAAAAGATATGAGGTAAGCAAGTACAATATGATTCACACAGAAATTAAATATATGACCAGATGGATCGACGACTTGGAGAGGGTCGCATACTACAATACCAACTTTTAAAGCGTGGAATAACGTTAACATTGGACTGCAAAAGTTAATTAAATGATGATCTAAATATATAATATACATTGTAATAACAATAAAGACAAAATCACATAGTAGAGAAAGGCCACCGAAGACAAAGATCGGGTACCGGTGGTCCGCTCGCACGGCGAAGAGAGGAGTTTGCATGGTGGGTCTATGGGATCACGCGTTTCCTCCTTCGTCACCCCTGACCGATTTGGCGGGGCGAGATTCATCCATAGTACACAGCAAAAAAAAAGGTACACATGTAAATGTCAAGGAATCGATGATTTATGTTTGAAATAAAACTATTTTTACAGACTTTGACGCGTTTGTATTTGATTTTTAATTTCCCAACGTTTCGAAGACTTTACAGCGTTCATGGTCACGGGAGAACTAAGGGATGTCACGCCCAATAAGTCATCGTTATTACAAAGATGATCTTTAAAAGATGACGTTTTGAAGACTATAAGATTTCCTTTTATCCTATTCCACGTTGCTCTTATCCCGTATTCCTTCCTTTTTTTTTTTTTTTTTTTGTGGTTAGCCTCAGATGGCTATGACAACTTTACCCGGACTGTGGGTGAGCGCTGAGGGCTCTCAACCCGAATTTCCTTCCTTACTTGGGGTGTGCGTTATATTGATTAATCATGGAAGTGGTGGGGCTTACTTTATTTTCAGCATTCGAAAATTTTACAATTCATTAGGACTGTAGAAAAAAAATCGGCCAAGTGCGAGTTTTACTCGCGCACGAAGGGTTCCGTAAAACTCCGCGGAGGCTGTCACCGGCGGGGGAGTGCTGTTGGCGGTGTCGCTGGACATCGCCAACGCATTCAATAGTCTGCCATTCAGCTGCATCAGGGAGGCGCTCCGATTTCATGGGGTGCCCTTGTACCTGAGGCGGCTGGTGGCGGACTATTTGGAGGGGCGCAGTGTCCTCTGCGCGAGTCCCGCAGGGGACATTGTGCGGACGTCCATGTCGTGCGGCGTTCCACAGGGGTCAGTTCTGGGGCCGACTCTGTGGGACATCGGGTACGACTGGGCGTTGAGAGGGAGTCTCCCCCCCGGGCTGAGCGTGATATGCTACGCTGACGATACGCTCGTCACAGCCCGGGGCAGGACACTCGAAGAGGCGGCGAGCCTGGCCACTCTCGGCACCGAGGAGATGGTCGGGCGAATCGAGGCGCTGGGGCTCAGGGTGGCCCTAAATAAGACGGAGGCCCTATTGTTCCATGGGCCACGCGTAAGGCCGCCAATCGACGTCTCGCTAGTCGTCAACTCCGTCCACATCAGCATCCAGGCCCATATGAAGTACTTGGGTCTGGTGCTCGACGGGCGATGGTGGTTCCGGGAGCATTTTCGCCGAATTGCTCCCCGGCTGGTCGGCGCGGCGTCCGCCCTTTCGCGGCTCATGCCGAACGTGGGCGGACCCAGCTTCGAGGGCCGACGGCTGTATGCGGGGGTGATCCGTTCTATGGCCATGTACGGCGCACCCGTGTGGGCGAGGGCTCTGAACGTCCAGCTCAGGGCTGTTCTGTGGAGACCCCAGAGAGTCATGGCGGTCAGAGCCATTCGCGGGTACCGCACGGTATCGACCGAGGCGGCATGCCTACTGGCCGGGACACCCCCGTGGGACCTAGAGGCGGAGATGCTCTCCGACCTCTACCGGCGGGTGACCTCACTGCGCGACGAAGGTGGCTCCCCATCGCTGAGCGAGATAGCCACCTGGCGCGAGGACGCCCGCCGAGACGTCATCGCCCGTTGGGCTACGCGGCTGGAGAGGCCTAGACACGGTGTCGTCACCGTCGAGGCTCTCCGGCCCGTATTGATGGAGTGGATGGAGCGGCGGCACGGAGTCCTCTCCTTTCGACTGGTGCAGGTGTTGTCGGGGCACGGATGCTTCGGCTTTTACCTGCACACGGTCGCGTGTAGGGAGTGGACTTCATTCTGCCACCATTGCAGCAGTGACGAGGACACGGCGCAACACACGCTGGAGGCGTGTCCGGGCTTTGACCGGCAGCGCCGTGACCTCGTCGCTGTTATCGGTGCCGACCTGACGCTACCGGCTGTCGCGAGAGCGATGGTCGACAGCGTCAGGAACTGGGACGCGGTCGCCGCCTTCTGCGAGGCTGTCATCTCGCAGAAGGAGGCGGCGGAACGAGTCCGGGAGGAATCCCGCGACCCGGGCCGCCGTCAGCGGCCGGGGCGGCGCAGGCGCGAATACCTGCGCCTGATGCCGCCCTAACCGAGGCCTCGGGTGATCGGACCGGGGAATTGTCCGGTCACCCGACGTGAGGCCACCGCGTGAGGGCGACGCCCCGACGGCGAAATCTGTCGGGGCGTCGACGAGAGGAACCCGCGAGGGTAAACCGCCGGGCGGGCCACCGAATTTAAAATCGAGTACCGGTGGTCCGCTCGCACGGCGAAGAGAGAAGGTTTTACGGTGGGTCTATGGGGTCACGCGCCGCCTTTCCGTCACCCCGGACCGATTCAGCGGGGCGAGACGCACCCATAGCCCACCAATAAAAAAAAAAAAAAAAAAAAAAAAAAAAAAGGGTTCCGTAAAACTAAAAAAAAAGCTATTGCATAGCATTTTTTATCAACTTATGCACTTATAATTCATCATCATCATCACGGTCCATAAATGTCCCACTGTTGGGCTCGGGCCTCCTCCGTAATGGGAGGGAAATTAACCTACTATAACGTGCTGGTCAGACGTGTTGGTATAGGGGTTTGATTCGAGTTTTCCTTCTCTCGCATAGATATTACCGAGAAGTGCCCCAACGCTCCGTTCACTCTATTTCCCGCATTCACTCTTCACTCTATATCAGTGGTGTACCTTCCATCTCGGCTAAATCCACATCCAATATATACAAATTCATCCACTTGCTCCAGTACATCGACGACAGATGTAAGAGTAACAATAGGTAATGACCTATTGTTACTCTTACATCTGTTGTCGCTTCATCTCTTTCAAAGACCATTACAACAGTAATATATCTGCCCTTTAATCTTTCACGCATCTCTGCTTGAATCAATTAATTACAGAATCTACAATAACACAAACTAGACGTGGTAGATTGCACTCTTATTTTCTTTGTAACTTATTAGTGTTTGTCTTCTTATCATTAACATGATATGCCTCGAATGAATATAGTTAAGTAATAAAATATTGGCTAAGTAATAAAATTTTAAAAACACCGGTAAATATATATGAAATAACACTGATTATGCTTAATTAAATTTTTATTAATATTACTTTGTTTTTATTTATATGACCACACAGAAAACCTAAGCTAGTGTAGTAGTACAATTATTTTGTGCTGGTTTTCTATGCAGGAAAATATTTGTGCAAACCATAAATCGTTGCTCCAAGTCTGGATGCAATGGTCTTGTCAGAGGAAAATCCCATATTGCAAAAATATAATATAATACCTGTTTGCAAGTTATAGGTTGAACAGACATATATGTACATTACCACAAAGTAAGAAATGTTAAAAATTGTAATATATATTGAATATTTTTAATGTTGCCGTTGATGTTGCCTCTATATTTTATTGTTGTATAGGTATATTATAATATCTTAACACTACTGATATTTGTATAAAATAATGATATGAATATTCAACAATAAACTTGAAGTTGCAGTCATGCTGTATTGCTTTCTTGTTATATAGTTATTTACTAATATTCAATATCTTAACAGCAATTTTGGTGAAATATTTACAGCCATTTATATCAAGCTCTTCAAAATATCCCACACATGCAAGTTATTGTAAATAAATTTATAATATTTAAATGACATATCCATCGTAAAATAATATTCCAAAGAGTATTCAAAGGGTAGAAAATTATGTCTTGCCTGAAACATGATAAACATATAAAATAACTTTACAAAGATTATATATGGGCCCACAAATTAAAATAAACTAAAGATTTTATTACAATGGTATTTTAGTTTAAAATTTAAATTTTAAGTTACTAATATAACAATCATATAATTAATTAACATTATCAACCAAAAGTATTAAATATAAAATTGATTCAACTCTTACCATATTGTATCCATCTGTGTATCCGTTTTCTTTATGACAGAATAATGGACCACTGCCTTATTTCTAACCAAACTGGCGATTTTTTTAAATTTCATAGTAGCTTTAGTGATTCATGATTAAATATTGAGGCAGGCATGAGCATGCTATAGCAATAACAGTGGTGCCTGAAGCCTTTTCAATAGAAGGCAAAGCTTTAAATCTAATGATAAGCCAACAGTACGCAATCACAGCTGAAATCATATTTGTATCTATTAGTAAATATTCACTACTATTCATTGTATATTAGACAGGCAAAGAAGCATGTTAAGTAACCAATTATACAGCAGAACTGTTTTATGGCAATATTAGGTATATGTTATTACCATAGGTTTATATAAAGCAATTAAGTAGGATGTAAGCATATTTGCTTACATACATATGTAGAAAACATACAATGTATGTACATATGTAGAAAACTTAAGCAAGAGAGATCTTGTATTACGCTATACCAATCAGTTTGGCCCGCGAAGTGGATTAGACTAATTTCCTTTATTAAAAAAGCCCGTAATCAACAGTAGTACTATAAGAATTGAAAAGAAAGAATGTAATTATATTTGAACCCCGTTCTTCAGCAAGAGGTTAATGCCTGCCATGAACATTAATAACGTACAGTATGATTGTCCGCACTATAAGAAATTATAGTGTTGTGAATTTTTCTGTCAATACAACTCAGGATTATTCGAGATCAGAAGGCAGTAACTCTACAGAAAAGTCGTTAGTCCGGCAGATTTATATTATTGAGAAGGCTCCATAAGATAATGGATAGAGAATATACACTGAAATATACATACCTTTATACAGACACACACGAATCAAATAATTAATGCAACCTCTATTTATTTCAAAAATCTTGTGGAGATAGATAGATATGAGATATATATATGTAGTATGCGGAGACATTGGTTAAACATTTAATTAAAATAAAACAGAAAATTTATACATTTTCAATCAAAGCGTATAGTATAAAATGTCACATTTTGTTTGTCTAATGAAAAATCCGCTTTTAGGTCATCTATCGGTTTTTTACACAAAACACTACGATCAAAGGGGTATGCCCATTTATGGTTTCGTTTAGTACATCAATCATATTATCAAAAATCAAGTCTTCAATTATCATATCCCCCTTTACAATATGAAGTCATAATAATACCGGATATAATATTCTAAACAATAAAAAAGTATTTTACGTTTGCGCCATTTTTTAATGTATTGTTCTGCATAGTTGCCAGTATTTTAAAACTGTATTAATCGATTTTAGGGTCTGGGTTGGTTTTGCGTTTTTATGTATTGCTTCAAATCTATTTTCCTAATCTAGAATAATGACATACAGTTACCATATATACGTTCTAAATAAAATAGATTAAAGTATATTAGTCATATACATGTTTTTGGAGTTTACTCTTTAAGAATCGATTTTCATATAAGGCGCCCGAGCCCGGTATGAGAAAAATTTAAGGAGTAAAATCTAATGATCGAATGACCTCGTTACGTTTTTGGTGCGCAACCTATTCTGCGCACCTTTCACTTTCTGACGTGAGATAATATTTCACTGAACACACAACACAGTTTTAATAAATGTAAATAAAAATATATATATTATTTTAAATCAAATGAGCTTTTTTTGCGCATGTCTTGATAATCGTACTTAAGGAGTAAACTCCAGTCGTGCATTGGAGCTGACACACACACTTTTTTTTAAACATTAAGTTTTTTTGCCAAGCAATACTTTTGGATGCCAGATATATTGCTATTGGAGAATACCATTCTAATGGCTACAAGATTTTTAAATGATACTGATCAACCAAAATAAAAACGTCCAAGTCGGCAAACTGTAAATAATAACCTAATTTAATGTGAAAAAATAACTTAATTTAATGAGCTTTATAGGCCTTTTGTGCAGTAGCCCGGCGATGTAGGGCTATATTCTTTTATTGTAATAGAGTACATTACATATACATTTAAAGCTCAACAAAACAAGGTACCTTTGATTAATGCACAACGCGAAACGGTACTCCATAGTGCAATGGGCGAATGCCCATAACAATAATCTAAGGGGAATCCCTTAGCTTATTATTTACAGTTTGTCGACTTGATCGTTTTTTTTTATTTGGTTGTTCAGTATCATTTCAAAATCTTGTAGCCATAGAATGGTATCTCCAAGAGCAATATAACTTACATCCAAAAATATTGCTTGGCAAAAAAACTTCATGTTTAAAAAACACGTTTATGATTAATATGTTATAATCTATTTTATTTAGAACCTATATATGGTAACTGTATGTCATTATTCTAAGGTTAGGAAAATATATTTGTAGCAATAAATAAAAACGTAAAACCAACTAAAATCGTAAAATCGATTAATACAGTTTTAAAATGCTGGCAACTTTGCAGAACAATACATACCTGCATTAAAAAATGGCGCAAACGTAAAACATCTTTTTAATTGTTTAGCATATTATATCCGGCGTTATTATATGACTTCACATTATAAAGGGGGACATGATAATTGAAAACTTGATTTTAGATAATAATTTGGTTGATGTTCTAAACAAAACCGTAAATTCTCATACCCTTTAATGTGAAAAAAATAACCAGTGGTAAGTTTAAAATTATTAAAAATATTTTTATTATATGATGTAATTAAAAATTTACTGTTATCGCAATTTTTCCTTTATCGGTGCTATAAGACGTTATTTTGTACCAAATTTAAAGATTCTGAGTTCACGGAAAGTACCCTGTAGGTTTTGATTCCTTTGCAAGTGTCGAAAATTTGTGGTAATTTGCGGCATAAACGCCTGTATATTTTGATTGCGTTGGCTTAGAAGTTTAATTTTTTTACAGCCTTAAGGGACAGTAGACTTGAGTATTTGTTATAAATTTTAGCTTGATACCTCCACGCGTTCCTGAGAAAAAGGGTCTTGACAGACAGACAGACGGACAGACGGACGGACGGACAACAAACTGATCCTATAAGGGTTCCGTTTTATCCTTTTGAGGTACGCAACCCTAAAAATGGAAAATTGAGATTTAAGTTAAAATATAAATGGTTAAATGCTAAACGTCTGCTATTTCTGCAAGCGCTGTAATTGCAAAATTGCAAATAAAAAAATAAAGAAACACTATTAAAAAAGCAGAATAAAGAAAATGGCTGAAATACAGTAAAAAGTAACATAAAATATAGAATAATTTAAATATAACCAACCATTAATCTAGCTCGTGTACGGGGGCCTGTCACGGCGAGCAGTACCGTCAGCAAAATAAACGGTAATGTTAATTAAATTATTTAAAATGAAAACTTTGAGAAATGGTAATGGTGGTTTGAGCTGCTTTTTTTATTACAGATCGCAGCAGACGTAAACCCACCTGATGGTAAGAGGTAACCCATCTTAGTTAAGCGTCCTAGCTCTTGCAATATGACTAATGACAGCCGCTACTCGAGCTGTTGTGGTGGCCTATGGTTCTCCCACTCATACTAGAGTAATATTGATCTCCGATGCCAGTGTAATAGGTTGGATTCTCAGGATAACATAATTTTTTTACAACATTTTAATGTCATATTTATTTATATCTAATCAATAACCTAAAAATAAGTGTCAAACTTCTGGCTTTAAAAATGACGATACTTCCTTACAACTTTTTATCCCCCTTTACAACACTTTTTTTGCATTAAAAAGTAGCCTATTTCCTTTATCAGGCTCTAGAATATATGTGTACCAAATTTCATTTAGATCGGTTCAGTAGTTTTGGCGTGAAAGAGTGACAGACAGACAGAGTTACTTTCGCATTTATAATATTAGTAAGGATGTCTACGTCACTTTCGAGAATAAATGCAGGATGTCATAAGTCCTGACATAAACATTTTGTTATTAATAAATTACCACCGGTCTGCAGCCGTTATTTTTTATATATAAGATCCAATTTAAATTTCTGCTTTGTTTTATTTACGAGCAAGTAAGTCTAGATTAATGTTAGCATAAAGACGAATGACCCAAACTTATAGCATTCGAGATTATTCTAAAAAAAAAGTATTAAAAAAATGCAGAATATTACTTTAAGAATTCTGAGCGAGCCCTCATCAAAATATTTGTTAAAGATATTTCAGAAATGTACAACATAAAAAATATCTGTGATATATGTCCATTTTATATTACTAGTTACGCTTGAAAACTTTACAAGATTTTACTTTTGATAAACTTTGTCAAAGTCAATGTATTTTTTTTTTGTTTTTATATATCATATATGATTTATTTAGATTCTTAGTTTAGTGAAAGGAAAATGGTACATAGCGGGGGGCGTATTCACATACGAGTTTTCCTTCTCTTAAACTTATGATCTTAGTCATTTTTTACAATCACCCACGCGAAACAATTTTAAACAAACATTTTTAGTTATAGGACCATTCTGTTGACGGTTATTCGACTACTGCCGCGCGCCGGTCCATCCGGGGTATTTCCACACACTTTCGCAGAAGATCGACGTCTGAGTGATAGCAATGTGCTATTGCGCTTCGTTCAGTGAGTGAAAGAGCCGGGAGCCAAAATGGGTGGGTTTGGGGTTTGTACTGGTAGGCAGCGGCCTAGCTATACCCTGCAAAGGTCCATTGGCGGCAGTAACACTTACCATCGGGTGTGCTGCATACTCATTTGCCACCATAAGCAATAAAAAATACCAAATAAGTGGTGAGGAGATGAAGAGAAAGTAAGCTGTAATGGCACATTGTATTCTTGAAAATTCATGAAAAAATAAGTTCTTAGATAATAACGACAGCTTAGTGATTATTTATTAAAAATCTCTACATAAAAGTACTTTTAATATAAAAATGTGAGTAGCCTTTTATGCAGTCGGTGCCTCACACCGCTTTCCAAATTAAACTGCCTTATTAATAGATCGCAGATACGTCGCTTTTGTCTCTCGCCGTCTCACGAATTTAATAGAAAATTTAAACAAGCCTCGTGGTGCCTTCTACTCTGATTAAAACGACTAGGCTTCAGTCGGCGTGGCCAAATTAAAATCTTAGAACGCGTGGTTATACCATTGTGACATACTGAGGAAAACATTCAATGACTAATCAGCATATATTTTGTTATAGAAATTGGTAAAATCTTGTACTCTTGTTAACTTGAAAGTTATAAGCAAATATAAGTCATTCATAAATTATTAGATATTTTAATGGTCTTTAAAAGGTAGGATCCAAAATATATTTAAATGAATGTTTTGTATAATGCGCAATTAGTAATGCAATTTTTGTTGCGAGTATTAAAAAAAAACGAAAGCAAATATTTAATTATAGATTGAATTTAATTATCTGAAAATAGGAACAATTAATTGATCCTATCCTATTCGTGAGGAGTAAGAATACAATTCATCACCCCCTAACTTACCCATGGGTGATCGTAAGAGACGACTAAGGGATATAAAACGCATATAACATCTATGCAAGAGAAGGAAACCTCGAAATAAAACCCTATACCAATATGTTTGACCAGCGTGGTATAGTATATCAATTTCCCTACCATTATGGAGAAGGCTTGAGCTCAACAGTAGGACATATATGAGCTGAGATGAATTGAGGCTGCTAGAACCAGAGCGGCCTAACTATAAGAGCAAGTTTTACAATATGGAGGTAATTAAAATTAAATCAAATATAATTTAATTGATTTGAACATAAGTCAAAAATGTATTTGTACTGCCATCTATTGTTAAGAGCTTGTAAACAATTTTAGACCGCTGTGGTTTTATAGATGACATTTTTAGATTACGAAATTGCAATTGGGTTAAATGTTACAAAAATTCAGTAAGGCCACTCTGGTTCTATCAGCGTCAATTAATTCTAGCGAAATTAATAATATTAATAGATATAAAATACTATATGTAATAATAATTTTTAGTAGCGTAGCATAAGATTTGGCATATGTAATTATTATTGTAAAAAATATATCATACGACGTTTATCAGTCTGAAAATACTAAAATTGCTTTCACGTTTACACTCAGACCACGTTTTTAATTTATTATCTATGAAAGTTAAGTTAAAATGTAAATATATAACTGACATAAATATACAAAGATAACAAACAACATTAATTGAAATTTATATCGAAATATCACAAATAGCTAAATTAAATGAAATATAAATGTAAAATATATTATTTAATCTTCTTTACGTAAAACGAGACTTGTTAGCATTATTTGAAAACTGAAATTTAAAATATTTGACATTTAGATATCATCAAAATTATAAATCCGAGGACATTGAAAAACGGCATCGAGTTTAGCAACACAATCTATTATTATAATAATATTCAAAACTGTGTTATTGCCTATAACAAGAGCAGTCTTAAATTGTTTACCATCATTTGATTCGATCAGTTTGGTAAAGGAAGGTGCATTCACCAAAATAAGAAGGAAAAAAAGTAAGGAATCCTGTATCTTAAATAAAAAATAATGACTAACAACGAAGAAAACGAAGGAAAACTGGACATAAAACAATGTCAAACCGATCAGAATAGCGTGGTATATACGAGTATCATCATCATCATCTCAGCTCATATGTGTCCCACTGTTGGGCTCGAGCCTCCTCCATAATAGGAGGGAAATTGACCCACCATACCACGCTGGTTAGAGGTGTTGGTATAGGGTTTTGTTTTGTGTTTTCCTTCTCTGGCATAGATGTTATATACCTTTAATATCCCTTAGTCGTCTCTTACGATCACCCACAGGTAACGGGGTGGTGGTTGGTATTCTTACTCCGTCACCACACGGATAATATACGAGGATAGTAGCCTCATTTCCTTCGCAGCATGGAAGAGATCCGAACCTAATGATATGGGCTAAAAAAGAAGTATTTTATGCAGAGGGTTCGATTGCATAACTATAATAAAAGTTATGATCCCTATATTCCTTAATACATAGTATAATTAATATCAATATAATATCAGCTTGCGAAGATCCGATGTCAACTTAATGATACTTTATTGAAAAGTCACTTTACTAAGTAGATTATACATTGGATAGATAATTATATTACAATTGAAAATAATATTCAACTAAGAGGATTATAAATATAATTTATCAATTATTTTTCTTATAACTAGTACACTATTAAATAAACCAAAAAAACTTATACCCCAAAAAAACTAACAAAAAAAAAGTGTGTGCGCATAGCCTGGCACCGAAGACAGAATCTAGATACTATTAGATTTTGGCTTGGACTAAGCCAAAATCTAATGAACGTAAACTTATGTTTCTTTTGTTTTTTTTTACCACTTTTGGTCTAGAAAATATCTGAACTGTGCGAGGAGGCGGAAGGATGGCGTGCATGCCCTTGATCTACCGAATTACCTCCCTATTGCTAATTGGATTGACCACTGCAATCGATACCTTGACTACAGCGGCCCAAATGAACATAAACCTACTAAAATGCGATTTTGTAAGTGTTACCTATATTTTAAACAGTTTATAATGAATTGTAAATTTTAATTCTAAGTATTTTTAAATTGTATTAACACAATAGCTTCGCTTCTGTTTGTTAGTTTATTGGCGAACATGTAGTCGATTCTAACTGTCAGTGTGTCACATATGTTAGCGTTATTTGATTAAGAGATACTCTGTCTAGCCGGTGGAGTGAAATTCCTGTGGAATCATTGTCGCAGAAATGTTGGTATTTTGTGGAGTGCAGGGTTATTTGTATATGAAATTGATATTAGAGATCTGCTTCTGATGAAGACATATTTGTTATTTTCTCCCTACAAGTGGTTATGAGTTCAAAGTTAAGTTAAGTTCTCTATAATTTCTCATGGGACTGATAGGTTACCGGCTCACAAGGAATATGGGCAGAATTCTCCAGAAAAATCTAACTTCGGTGTTCAATGCGCCTACAAACCTTGGCGATTATGAGATCATTTATTGCTAGATTATTTATAAATATTTTTATAGTGGGAGGGTAGACTGTTAACAATTTTTTAACTTCAGCCGCGGGCGGCTCCGTCTGGGGTAGTACCACACTCAGAAAATCAACGTCTGATCAGTGACAATGTGCTGTTACGTTTCGTTCGGTGAACAAGAGAGCTTGGAATCCCAATATTGTAGGTGGGTTTTGGTTGGTAGACAGCAGCCTAGCTGATAATACTATATAAGCCTAGGATTGCCAAAGTCCAAGAGCGACAGTAACACTTAAACATCAAGTGCACTGCTTGCTTGTTTGCCACCAAAAACAAATATATATTATATTATTCTTTTTTTTCACTTGTAAAAACAAGTTTTTATAAAAAAAAGCAAATTCATCTAGACAAATAGATCAATTTCCTTCATCTGGAAAGGGCCCAATAATGTGTCGTACATGGTATGAAAATAGTAACTCACGATTCCGAAGAGATTTTTCTAAACGACTGCATCACATATTATCATCAATTTGCTTACCTGTAAAAGAAGAAATGAAAGTAATTAGTATTTTAGCGAACGGTTGGAGTTTTAAGTTATTTTTTAAATATCTTTCAGTGAGATATCACACATCTATGCATGAAACTCAAAACTCTGTACTAACACGTCTAACCAGCGCGGTATAGTAGGTCAATTTCCCTTGTATTATGGAAGAGGCTTGAACCTAATAGAGGCGTATAAGAGTTGAGATGATGATGATGATGATTTATAGGAATACACTTCTTATATGCAATAGATAGAGCGTAGACTGCACAGATGGCGTAGTGGTTAAGATACCGAACTTCCGTGCCAGTGCCGTGGGTTCGATTCCTACGCAGGATATTACTTTGTGTGATCCACAAAGTGTTGTTCTGAGTCTGGGTGTAATTTGTCTGCGTTAATTGCATGTTTGTAAAGTCCCCCGCAATACAAGGTTTATTTCCTTAGTGCAGGGAAGTGTAAAAAAAAAAAAAAAAAAAAAGATATTACAATTTATTATAGTGGCATTAGTGGCAAAAAGCTGCTACAAGTGATAGTGAAGTCGAGAGTTTGAATCCCTTTTTGTGACTCTGCGTAATATGTATTTATGTATCTTCGGCAGCGAATGCAAGACGGTATTTAGATTAATCAATTTCCATTTTCATTTAACAGTGGCCTTACATCTTCACATACGGTGAGTTCAGAGATTCCATCTTTAGCATGCGGTCCTAGAACTGCGATGGTTGAACTCACTACCTGCACTATGGGTGCTCTGAACACTTTTTTACTTTATATATTAATAAATCATTTATTTTGTAAGTTCATAAATTCGTTCCAGACGAGTTTGTCTTATTGTTAACTTTCATTTAAGTGTAACTCATACATGTTTTAGAGGGTAATAATTAACTTACCCGCACTTGTCAGTTTGTAAAAGATTTAAGATTAACCATTGTGTGCGTGTACATAAAAAAATAAAGTAAATTTTATTTTGTTTTCTCCTGTAAGTGATTTTATAATCGTTTATAAATGACTCTAAACTTATTTATTTTATCTTATAGTATTTACATACGAATGATTGTAATGAAGAAAAGCATAATATTTTCTTTGAAGCGAATAAACTTCATGAAAAACGTCTATGATTGATTACTTTAGATCTTGGTTCATGAAATAAATTGTGACAGACGTAAATTACATTAAAAATATGTAAAAACTGGATTTGATTTATTACGTTGTCTGTGGCATTTAATATGAATACTCATTAACAATAATTAAGAACATTTTTTACTAATAACTAAAGATTATTACTGCTGTGCTACTGCTGTGTGGTAGCGGCTACGAATACTACCAACCCTTACTATGGTCATGGATGTCGTAAAAGACGACTAAGAGCCTTATAACGATCTAGGCTAACTCCATCTGATGCCGTTTGGTCAACAACGACATTCACAAGGAGGGTTCAACGCTGGTCTGGAAGGCGGCCGGTCATAAAACTACTACCAATAACTTATACAATATGTACTATGAAAGAAGAGTCCGTATTGTATCGACGCCAAGTAATTGAGATAGGAGAATGTACCAAATATGATTACTTATAATTATCGTCATTCTGCTCTTATTTCAATTACTTGGGGTCGACACAACGAAAAAATACTACTACTTTGATTATATTGAATATTTAGGACTTAGGATTACTACTAAATGTTTCTTTGCTATATAGTAGCGGCTATGAATACTACCAATCCTTATTTTGCTCGTGGATGTCGTAAAAGACGAGCTATATCAATCTCGTCCAACTCTACCTCATGACGTCTGGTCAACTATTCTAATCCCAAGGAGCATTGAGGTTAGATAGGTGGTCATAGAAGTATTACCAAGTTTTTTTAGTAATATATATATATATATATATATATATATATATATATATATATATATATATATATATATATATGTATATATATATATATGTATATATATATATGTATATATATATATATATATATATATATATATATGTATATATAGAGTTCTATGGCACTCTGTTCCCTCTGCAAGAGATATATGGCGTGATGATATGTATGTATGTATGTATATATGTATATATATATATATATATATGTAAGGGGAGAATATATTGCGTCGACCCCAAGTAATTGAGATAAGACCAGGATAATAATGCTTCATAAAAATAACTAAAGATATTATCATCCAATAACTTAACAACGTTCACCATTGAATGTAGATAGACCCTGCCAGGGGTGATAACACCATAATCCAGCAGTTGGTGGTGTAAATTTACCGGCAAAGTTTTGCATGTGTTAACTGCTACTCAAGCCCCTCTGCAATAACAGGAGTACAATCAAGTTGCTGCAGAGTTTGTGCTTTGAATAAATTGCTACTCAGATGTCGATTCTGGGACCATTTCTTCCATTTCAATTTCTCTATGATGAAGTCAGTTTTTTTTTAAACTTTTCGTGTAATTCATTCTCCTACTCTTATCCGAATTACTTATGGTCGATACAATATGTGCTCTTATTTCATAGTACATATTGTAAAAGTTATTGGTAATATAGTTTTAAGACCGGCCGCCTGCCAGACATCAATCCTCCTTGGGAATGTAATTGTTGACCAAACGGCATCAGATGGAGTTGGCCCAGGTCGTTATAAGGCTTTCAATCGTCTTTTACGACATCCACGTGCAAAGTAAGGGTTGATAGTTTTCGTAGTCGCAACCACACAGCACTTTCGAGCTTTTTCGAGTAACAGTTAACAGGTACTAAAATTATATTGAAATTAATAATAAAGGGGTAATTAAAAAAAAAAATTGTTGCTTTTTAACTTTACCGTAGTCGGGTTAGAAATCTAAAGTATAATTTGGGAATACGTTAAATTGAATACCTTGAATACTGTGCTGTACAAATTATTGAAATTTAGCATTTAATATGATTGATTATTTATAAATACCCGATTACGAGCGAAAAATGATTGTCACAAGTGGGATTTGAACCCGTAGCTATTGGAAATCCGTTCTAATCGTGCTGCCACTTACACCACCGTGAACTATTGTAGGACATTCAATTATCGCATCGTATTATATTTTCGTCTTTAAGGACACGTGTGACATCTACCCGACATTGTTTACTGTGTTGTCTATTATGTTCATATAGAGAGTTCTTTTGAAAAAAAGCTAATATACAAAGGAACTTCACCGTGAGAAATGATTTGAGAACGTACTTAAGATTATAACGATGATTTAGAGGGAAAAGAGACTCTGTAAATTGTGTTAAGGGAGCAGTATATTACAATTTCATGATGTGAAAAGTATTTTTGTAAAATATACGATGTCTTAATATGGTGATTTACTAATAAAAATGTTTCTCTTATGGTGATGAGTTAAAGAGTTCAAGATGTCACCATCCCTTGCTAACCTTTTTTTTCTTTTTTTTTTGCCTTTGCTAACCCGGGACGTTGTGATAACCAGTAACAATATGATTAGGACTTCCATCTGGTGATGGAGTAAAAATACAAAGCAGGCCCTTTCTTGTCTGTGGGTATTGTTTAAAACAATTAAGAAATATGATATGCAGATAATATCGATGCAAGAGAGAGTAAACTCCACATAAAATTCTATACCAACACGTCTGATAAACGTAGTAAATTTCTCTCTAAGGTCAAAAAAGGCCCAAACCGTACAATGAAACATATGCGGTCTGAAATAAATCAGTAGCCACAACACACGTCATTATTTGTTCCTTTGTAACTTATAATCATCATCATCACGCTTTTTGGTAGCGGCTAAGAATACTACCAACCCTTACTTTGCTCATGGATGTCGTAAAAGACGACTAAGAGCCTTATAACGACCTGAGCCAACTCTATCTGATGCCATTTGGTCAACAATCACATTCCCAAGGAGGGTTGATGCCTGGCAGGCGGTCGGTCATAAAACTATTGCCAATAACTTCTACAATATATATCTACTATGAAATAAGAGTACATATTGTATCGAGCCCAAGTAATTGGGATAAGAGTAGGAGAATGATGATGTAACTTATAATCATCCCACTAAGTGAGCTCAAATCTTTCTCACAATGAAAAGGAAATTGACCTACGCTGTTCAAAAGTGTTGGCAAATATTTTAAATCTTGTTTTCGTTCTGATGGGTCAATGTACATACATACATATGTATCATCACGCCATATCCCTTGCAGAGTAGGCAGAGGGAACAGAGTGCTAGACAACTCTATCCTTGCATACTTCACTCGATTCCTCAACATTCATAATTATCTTCATACACGCTCACCGGTTTCGGAAACTCTTGACTCCACCTTCCTTCAGTACGTGACTAATCTGGTCTAGGTAGGTGGGTCAATTACATTTGCATATTATATAACTTAGTGATATTTTATAACACCTATGGGCAAAAAATAATTTAATGAATTGTATTCTTACTCCGTCAGCATATGGATACTACGTCATTACAGTCCCACAAATCATTGCATAAAATATTCTTCAGAGACAAAGAATTTAATTATGCCGCCACTAAACATCCGTCCTCAGTATAAATCGTAAGATGTTCATAAAAAACCATGGATGGTATGCGAGTTTACCGCTTTCATCGAAGGTTAATAACTGTGGCGTGAGGAGACTGCAAATTCAAGTGGTCTGGCAAACAGACGCCGTTAATTGGAATAATTATGAGCCTCGCAGTTCAAGGCTCGAATAAAGTTGTACTTTTATTCGGCAATAACTTCATACTCCTGATAATTAAGAGTAAGATATTACAACTCATTTGTAAACGAAAAGAGATTACCATATGGCGAACCACATCTGATGGATATCTGTTCCAATTACTATATTAATTAAATGAATATCGCAGTAATCAATTTCAATCAATTTGCCCGTAGATGTATACTGTTTGCCAAAGCGATGTTTTCCTATGATTATGCACCCTGGCAATGTCAACAGAATTCTAATTATTACTAAGCCTCCGTTATATATCCGCTCAGCACCGCAATTAGCCTTTAATAAGCTCAGTGCAAAGTTCTTTTACGCCGGGTATGGTTGAGGCTTATAGTTTGTAATAACTCAGTTGATGAAGACTAACGTAGAGAAGAAGAGACAGAGAGACAAAAACATCGAAGCGCAACTTCAATTTTTAACCTTTTCATCTTTATGTAATAACGCCACTTCAAGAACAAAATTGAATTATATAACATCAACATAACAATTAATAGATAAACATAAAAAAGGCACGGACAGAAGTCTGTGGATACAATAATAATAAAAAAAAACTCAGTTGAAATAATAGGTGGTAAGATGGTTATTCTTTTTATTAAATTAAAATATTACCATAATATAATAAAGAATCTAAATTGACATTTATTTGTAATATCAATTATAAATCATTCCCATTAAATGCTTTAAGATGAAACGATAATATAATAATAAAATCCTATAGATGCGAAATTAACCGCCAATGTAATAAATCCCGCAATCAAAAAGGTATCTACCCTTTAATAAAAATCGAAGAAAATTAATATAATAATTATTACGATGCGGTAAAACGATTCGCACTTTCCAGATCGAGCCAATATTAATAAAAATTTTACTATCCTTATAAAAGGCTGAGCGCCATCTTGTTGACGCGTTATTAATTCAAAATGGCGGTATTAACTGAAGCTTACGCGAAAAAAAATTTGCAGAAAATATATTTCAAATTGTTTTGTAAACAGCATAGACTTAATACATATTATGATGCTTTTTACTCGAAACATTACTCACGATTTATTTTTTTAAAACAATTTCCCTCACTAAGATACAATGCCTCCAGTTTCAGAAGAGGGTCTAGCCCAGCAGTGAGAGGTATATGAGTTGAAATGATGATGATAACTCTCGATTGATAAAATTTTAATAAAAGTCGTCGTATGTAATTCACCAGCATTGCATTTCTGAGAAATGTTGTAAAAAAACGGATAAAGGATGAAAGCGAATAATATCATAGTAAAAGAAGAAAAACTCGAAATAAAGCCATTTAATAGTATAATATATTAATTATTTACAATATATAATTATTCTCCAAATGTGGAAAAGGAGCATGAGCAATACTATTTGCAATTATATGATCTAAAGAAGTAAAAGTCAAAATCATAATTTATTGGATATTTTCTGGTTTTCATTCAAGAAAGATTATTTCTATCTTTCCTTGCCTTTCCCGTATAAATATAATAGACGGCTATTGACTCACCAACACCCTGGGCTATGGCACTCTCCTAGTAACACCAACTTTGATCGCCAACCCTCCTATGATCGAGCGTTGCAGTTATGGAATTCTCCTCACTTAAGGATATGCAGCATATGTTCAACAGTAGGTACCGATGAGCTGATTGGTATAAAAAGATAATCAACTATAGTAAATTTAACCTTATTCAATAAAAGCCTTGTCAATCTGTTGAACCTTAAAATGCCTTATTTCTCAAGTCTTGCGACGACACTTGTAACAAACGCTTCTAAATTAATTACCTTTGAACTTTAATTATTTATCATTCGCTTATTAAACTTAATAAACAAGCTAATGAAACTTAATTGGCACTTAAATTACAATTAATGTGAATAATTTAATGTTAAAAGTTACAATAAAATTATAAGTGATAATAATAATTAAAGGAACTCCTTTCAACTGTCCATTAAAGGAACTACTTTCAACCAGTCAACTGACTGGTTTAGAATATCATAAATTTAATCGTTGAGTATGTTTTTTTTTACAGACATATTTAAAAAAGTAATGATTGATCATTCTCCTACTCTTGTCCCAATTACTTGGGGTCGACACAATATGTACTCTTCTTTCATAGTACATATTGTAAAAGTTATTGGCAATAGTTTTATGACCAGCCGCCTACCAAACATCAACTCTCCTTGAGAATGTAATTGTTGACCAAACCGCATCAGATGGAGTTGGCTCAGGTTGTTATAAGGCTTTTAGTCGCCTTTTACAAGATCTACGAGCAAATTAAGGTTTGGTAGCATTCGTAGCCGCTACCACACAGCTCAAAAAAGTAATGATTATTAATATATAATTATTTGAAATCATTAGCATTAGCTCAGCTCGTATATGTTCCGCTGCTGGGCTCGAACCTCCTTCAACATAGGAGGGCAATTAATATACTATATCATGCTAGTCAGAATGATAATAAAATATATTAGACAACGCACTTAAAGTTCATGACTTGATCAAAGAGTTCTTCAAAAATACCACACTGATATAAATTTGTTTTTTGACGGTATACCACAAGTGGTCTGAGGGGTAAAAGGGGTTTAAATGATTGTAAAAAATATCGCCTATTATGGGTATGTAACCTTAGGTTTTCACGTACCACAATTTTAAAATCAACACATTAAATTCATCTGTATAATCCTTACTAATATTATATATGCGAAAGTAACTCTGTCTGTCTATCTGTCGCTCTTTCACGCCAAAACTACTGAACCGATATAAATGAAATTTGGTACACAGATAGAATAGAGCCTGATAAAGGATATAGGCTACTTTTTAATGCAAAAATGGTTGAAAGGGGGGGATGAAAAGTTGTAAGGAAGTATCGTCACTTTTAAAGCCAGAACCTTGAAACTTATTTTTAGGCTGATGATTAGATATAAATAAATAAGACATTAATATATAAAAATTTACCCTTAAGGGGTAAAATAAAAATAGGACGATGAAAAACTTTAGGAAAGTAACCTTTTACGCGGGCGAAACCGCTGGCAGAAGCTAGTCTCTAATAAAACTTTCATTTAATATCATAAGCGGTATCTATATATCAAAATATAAAGCCATCGGATGGAATTATTAAAATTTGAATAAAATGTGGTATTATATTGAATAGTCGAGTGAATCTGTGTGTGGGAGGTGATTGATCATTTTGGTGAAATATGTGGGGACAGTTTATAGGAGATTGGATATGGTAGTTGCTCTATTCCATGGTTTTTTTTTAATTTTTATTTTTGGAATGAAAGCGGAGATACACTGACAGAATACAATTAGAATTTACAAGGCCTTCTTTTCTCGCGGATATCGTAAAAGAGGACTAAGGTCTATAGCTATAGACCTTATTGTTTAGCTAAAATTAATAGCTAAAATTATTTAGCTAAATAATTTCGGAGCAAATCAAGGAAAATGCTGAATAAAATCCTGGAAACCGTCTGATCAACATCTATAGATCAATTTCTCTTTCAATGTGGAGACACGAGCCTAAAGCACAGACGTACCAAGATATACCAATTACGAAGCTTTTAGACTCCGGACATGCCATTGAGAATTTCATGTGCTAAATAAATTAACACTGCATAATTTAAGCTTCGAAATCACTACAATTAATGACGAATACTTAATATAAGAACACTGGTTGGTTGGGTTGATCTCATATCAAGTTTATTTCGAATTTTCATTCTGATGCCGTGATTTTATTTGCTTATATGCCTTAATCACACATATTCCAGTTGCCCAAAAATAGTTTTAAAAGTCATATTCTCCGAGACCTAACCGCCAATCCACAATCCAATAATAGATTGTAAATATTATATTTTCCTTTATTTTGTCCTTTATTTCCTTTATTTGTTTGTTGTTTCTTTTTTAAACTTTTATTTTTATTTTTAAATTTTAGTGCTGTTTAATATTTTGAATAATTATAACTAATAAATTGCTATTTTGTATCACCTCAAATTGTCTTGTCGTGGAACTCTGTAATTGGCTCTGCTTATTGTAAATGCAAACAGCTGAGTCTGTTTGCATATTCATATATGTGAAACTGTTTTTGTTAAAAAGCTGTTGAGTTTCCTTAAATAAATAAATAAATCTACTACCAAACCCACTAAAGAGGTAATTTTAGTAAGATATGTTCTTAATCTATCATCGAATGTCAAATACGCTGACTAATTCATGTAATTAGTTTCATATTAAACACTCTGGGATATAAATAGAAGACTTGTATATATATCTTAATATATATAAATTACGTGTCACGTTGTTTGTCCGCGATGGACTCATAAAGTACTTAACCGATTGTAACCAAATTTGCACAGCAAGTGTAGTTTGATCCAAATTAAAATATAGGATAGCTTAAATCTCAATTTATAGTAATATTATTTTATTGCAAATTATATGTCTAATATTTGACAGTCAAAATCATATGATATATCAAAAGGATTTTAAAAGATGGCGGAATCTGTTGACTGGATTCAGTAAGTATTTAATAGATGGCGCTATGTTAAATGTACAAACGCTTCATATAAGCTAAAATTTGTTAGAATAAACAAAAAGTGTTACTGAGGCTAACCTAAGCCACAGCAACGCGTGGCTCGGTCTGCTAGTTTTTTATATAATAAAGATTTGGTCCACAGACATTCGTCCGTGCCATTTTTATGTTTTGTATTTTAATTATTATATTGATGTTATATAATTCAAGGTTTCTTGAAGTGGCTCTAATACATTTATGATGGTTTATATGTATATTGGCGCGTCCTTGATGTTGTATGATAGCATGAAATAGGTGTCATCAATTTTGAAATAGGTGACAAACTCGCAACTAGATACGAATACCCAAAATAAATATTGACTTGGGGAGTTAATAAACCAAAATTATATTCAAATAATCAACACATACCACCTCTACAATACATAATTGTACCTCCGAGACCCTCTTACGCTGTCATACATAAATTATAAGAGCCACTAATGAGTCGAATTATGATAAATACATTTACAAGTCAATACGTATAACTGAACTATAGTGTGTGGTCCAATGATTAATAGATACGGTATAGTAAAAAAAATTGAACTCAGTATTGCTATGTTCAATAAATAATTGAACTTATTTGATACTAGCTTCTGCCCGCGGCTTCGCTCGCGTAAAAGGTACCTTTACTAAAGTTTTTCATCCCCGATTTTTATTTTACCCTTTTTTTTTGGTAGGCTATTTTATTTTACCCTTAAGGGTAAACTTTTTATGAAATTTTAATGTCCTATTTATTTATATCTAATCAATAGTGTAGAAATAATAGATGATATTCACAAGATGTAAAGTGTAAGTTAGAAGTCGGCCATCTTACAATCAACTGTATAGCTTACCTAGTACCTACCTATGACCATTACCAACTTACAAAATAACATACAGACCCAGCACCAACCTTACAATATAAATATACTACATGGCCATATTTTAACAAATAGCCTAAGAATAAATTTCAAGCTTCAAGCTGGCTTTAAAAATGACGATAATTCCTTACAACTTTTCATCCCTCTTTACAACCCTTTGTTTGCATTAAAAAGTAGCCAGAGCAAGTGGATGAATTTGTATATCTTGGATGTGGATTTAGCCGAGATGGAAGGTACACCACTGATATAGAGCGAAGAGTGAATGCGGGAAATAGAGTGAACGGAGCGTTGGGGCAACTTCTCGGCAGCCACCACCTCAGCCAGAAGGCACGTGTAGCAATACATAACGCAGTGCTTGTCCCAACATTACTGTATGGAAGCGAGAGTTGGGTATGCAGAAAAGAGTATGAAAGTAAAATTAATGCGGTCAAAATGCGATCTCTGCGGAAAATCTGTGGAGTTAGGCTGACCGACCGCATTCGTAACGACGACATAAGAGAGCGAGTAGGTATGAAAGAGAGTATTGGTGTAAAGATGCGAAAGGGAATGCTCCGATGGTTCGGACATGTGGAAAGAATGCCGAACGAACGTCTGGTTAAGAAGATATACAATGCGAAAGTGGATGTAGGTACCGAGGGAGACCGAGACTAACCTACCTAGACCAGATCGGTCATGTACTGAAGGAAGGTGGAGTCAAGAGTCTCCGAAACCGGCGAGCGTGTATGAAGAGAATTATGAATGTTGAGGAAGCGAGTGAAGTATGCAGAGATAGAGTTCTCTGGCACTCTGTTCTCTCTGCCTACCCTGCAAGGGATATGGCGTGATGATATGTATGTATGTATGTGTAAAAAGTAGCCTATGTCCTTTATCTAGGCTCTAGACTATCTGTGTACTAAATTTCATTTAGGTCGGTTCAGTAGTTTTGGCGTGAAAGAGCGACAGACAGACAGAGTTACTTTCGCATTTATAATATTAGTAAGGATAAAAATACTTTTTTTAGGATATCTATAATTGATTGATCCTCACTGTCGTCTGAACTCTGTATATTTTTCATTGTCATAAATTGTACAGTGTAGCGTGTTTTGCCTAACGAGTTATTTATTCATTGATTTGATTGAGCTATCTGATTGTAATATATAAGATCTTGGTGTGGTCATGCTCACTAAAAAGGTCTCTGCCTGCGGTAGCTACGTGAGCGGGTCTCTCCCTTCCCTCGAATGTGGTTGAGGGGCGTGATGGCTGCTTTAGTAGTTAACTCATTATCGGGTGCCGCTTGTGGAATCTGGTAAAACCATTTCTCTTCTTTTTGTTTTTTTTTGTTAATCTTGTATTTAACTTTTAAAAAATAAATCTTTACTCGAAGGGCATCTCACTGGAGCTAATTGGGACTAAACATGTATCCAATAATATTAAGAAAACATGTAATTTAAAAAAAAAATTACGAGCCCGCTGAGTTTCTTGCCGGATCTTCTCAGTTTGTGGCGACTTGCCGATCCGGTGGTAGATTAATTTAAGAAAAATATGTAATATTGACAATATGTAAGTGCCCTTTTAGGGCTTATGCATAATAAATGATTTGATTTGATTTAATTACTTATAAATTGGAATTGATGAAAGTGTAAGTATTACTCGTATCTCTAAGCACGATTGGAAAGGATTTCCAATAGGTGTGGGTTCAAGTCCATGTGTGACATTATTTTTCCCCTCGCAATCAAGCTTTTATAAATAATCAAACATGTTAAATGCTAAATTTCAGTAATTTGAATCTATAATTGACATTTTGGATTTTAAAATGGAGGAAAATAAGGCAGACAAAAGCATCACTTTCTCACATTTAATCAATATACCGCACATATGAAGAAAGGAAAGAATATGGAATATGATCAAGCCAGAATAGGATCTAAGGAAGTCTTACTCCTACTCGTATATGATGAGCAACCGCCACAACTTCAAATTGTACAACATATTGTACGAACATTCCTCGAGCGTATGTTGCGCCGTGTCCTCGTCACTACTGCAATGGTGGCAGGAGTCCATTCCCTCCACAACGACCATGTGCAGGTACTTGCCGAAGCAACCATGCCCCGACAAGACCTGCACCAACCGGAAAGAGAGGACTCCGTGCCGCCGCTCCATCCACTCCATCAGTACGGGCCGAAGGGCCTCAACGATAACAACACCGTGTCTAGGCCTCTCCAGCCGCGTAGCCCAACGAAAGTGGAAGGATGTAGGTACCGGGGAGACCGAGACTAACCTACCTAGACCAGATTGGTCACGTACTGAAGGAAGTTGGAGTCAAGAGTCTCCGAAACCGGCGTGTATGAAGAGAATTATGAATGTTGAGGAAGCGAGTGAAGTATGCAAGGATAGAGTTATCTGGCACTCTGTTTTCTCTGCCTACCCTGCAAGGGATATGGCGTGATGTGATCCCACGCGATAAAAGTGAGTTACCTTTATAAAAAATATGAATAAATACACAGCAAATTATGATCAATAACTAAATTTAACTATAAAGAGCTAATATTTAAGTAAGTGTCAGACGAATGTAACTAAAACTTTTTAATACCAATATTGTAAGCTCTATATTGGTATCTAAAAGCTAAAAGTTCAAATGACGTATTAGGCTTAAAAGCTGAACCGTGTCTGTCTATCTCTATTATTGGAAATTGAATTGTTAGTGTATGTAATAAAGAGAATATAGAAGTTAAAAATGTTGAGACTTTTGTCGATAGTGTTGCTGCAAATTTTCTAAATTTGTATGCAGATTGATACAGTATCTAATGAAGCAACATTATAGTCAGGAAATCTATGACTAACTACATTAATGAGGTGATGAATGAATCAACGAATAGAGTCATTTATACTTAATTTCTATTTTTAACTAGATTGTACCTGCATAAATAAAATTCAGTCAAAGAATACAATGTAAAAATATGCGATATCCATTTTTTTTTTGGGATATTTTTTTGAAAAGAATGCCTGTCCCACCAGTTTCGTAGGAGCAAATTAGAATTTAACATTAGTACAAGAAGGAAAATCTCGAAACAAAACTCTAAGGCAATCAAATCAGCCTGGTCGAGATCACTACAGACCCATTTTATTTTCACGGTGAGGTCGGATCTGGTCAACGATTGGAATTGAGCTGAAACGATTTAATTGAAAGGAACGTCAGATTTTTAAATTGTCTAAATTTGAAGACTAAAATAGTAAAAATAATAATACTTAATTATATTTATAACATACAACAAAATCAGAATATTCAGTTTAATAAATCAACCATAATATGAAATATTCTATTTACGCTTAATTCATCTCATTGTAAAGCACAGGACTAAGAGAATTTTTACCACACTTGGCTAGCAAGACGTGTTGGCATTTATTTAGAACTGTCTTCTTTTTGCAGTGAAGTAATCATTTGTATGATCCTCAAAGATAAGTACGGCTAGTGACCATATTCATTGTTTAAGCAGACGAATAAGTTATCGATTTTAAATTTTTAACTAGCAAAAATATTCAACATTAAACTTATAAATAATTAAATTATTATTATAAATAATTAAAATCAGTCGACTAAACGTGTGTTGTAAAGCAATATAAACACAAAGTGACAAACAAACGAACTAATCAACAATAGTATAACAATAATGGAATAGTTTAACAAATGCCTGAACATTGTAAAAGTTTGTTAGGATTCGGTCGACTCCATTACGTCGTACCAACGCGTTCTAGTTCGGGGCATAGATTAATATAACTACAGAGGTGACTTTCGTTTAATTTGCATAATATACTAATATATAGTAATACAAAATTATTCAATGTTTGATTGCATGCATTATATTCAAATTCTAGCTTTTTAGCTAGACTAAATATCAGTAGATCATTATAAAACTTTTTTTGAAGTGAAACTTCTAATGCGACTTCCAACAAGGTTGCGTTAAACGTTTAACGCAATGGTACTCGAACGCATGCGCGTAGTATACCTGTTACAGGCCAGCGCGAGCGTTAGCAACGAGTAGCGTCCAATATTTTAACGCAAGAGGGAGAGAGAAAGAAATATACACAAAGGTAGAAAGTAGGAGAGAGAAAGATAGTGAGTCGGTGGATCCCAAGCACATGCGCGTAATATTCTTACTATGCAGCAAAGTAAACAGTGTGAGCGTCGGAAATTAGCTGAAATACGTACTTGTTGTTCTATTTATTTATAATATTCATTATTTTCATAGGTTTAAGTTTTCACTTCAGTCGGCAGTCCTCATGACTGCTTTGTGTTTTTTCTTTAAACCATTCATACCACTGGTGGAATCAGATGTAGGCCAGGCGACTGCCTACCACGCAGAAAGCGTTCTTTTAAACTTCATTTAAAGGATATGTTATTATCTATCCTAGTAAAACCTACCTCAAATATAGGTCATCAGTACTGATAAACGTATTACAATAGACATTTTATGTTTTTTATTGCTCATGGTGGCAAACGAGCAGACAGCATACCTAAGGGTAAGTATCACTACCGCCAATGGATCTTAGTAATACTAAGGGTATAGTTAGGCCGCTGCCTACCAATACAAATCCCACACCCACCCCAGTTGGGCTACCGGCTATCTCGCTCACCAAAACAAAGCGCAATATCACCTTGCCATTACTCAGACGTCGATCTTCTGCGAGAGTGTGGTACTACACCTGACGGACCGGCCCGCCGCTATAGACAGAACTGTCCACAGCGTGGTCCTACCACAATTAAATATATACAGACTATATTCTCAATCTGTAATCACAAGTGGTATAAAAAAAAATGAGTTTAAAAAACCCTCTACATAATTCTAATCTATGTCGTTCTTAAATAAAACGTAGAAACCAATAATGTAGTTAATAACATACCGTGTGAACCGACACATTGCCAGAATTCAACACAAAATAGATTAAATATTCATTTGATAGCTCCACCAATGTTCAACAAGGTATCAATGTGAATTAGCAATCAGATATTTTATCAGAAAGAATGTACTTATTACATTTATATTACAGATTTCATCGCATTTAATATTATTTCTTTTCCGTTTTTTTAACGAAGTATACAGTTCCCCATCTCTTTTCTTCCCCATGTGTGTAGTAAAAGTGGACTAAGGAGTATAATATTTAAATTAAAACGCTATATCAATCCGTCTTACTAGCATGGTTTTTTTTTATTGCCTTTGGTGGCAAACTAGCAAGCAGCACACCTGATGGTAAGTGTTACTGCTGGCCATGGACCTTTGCAATACCAGGGGTATAGCTAGGCTGCTGCCTACTTATACAAACCCCAAACCCAACCAGTTGGACTGCCGGGTCTCTCGCTCACCGAATGAAGCACAACAACACATAATCATTGCTTAGACGTTGATCTTCTGGGAGAGTGTGGTACTACCCCGAACGGACCGGCCCGCGGCTGTAGACAGAGAACTGTCAACAACCACTCATAAATATAGTGGTATTGTATATCCATTTCCCTTCAATCGTGGAGGATAGCTTAGCAGTTGGGCAAATATAAGTTGCGCTGATGAGATAAAAAATTATATAGACTCTAGAGGTATGTAGACCTCGTGAGTCTAGCTTTGCATAGCTCAAAGCTGAATAAATATTCAACGCTATTTAAAGTAATTAAAATAAAATAAATAAAACAAAAAGTAGTAAATATTGTGTTAATATAGCCGCTACAGTCGTTATCTCAACATAAAAGTTGCATCTCAATATATTTAAAAGACGAGATTTGTGATTTTGTTAACATTTAAAATCCTCATATTTTTTTATTTAAATAATTTCTATTTCTTTTTTTTTTTTTTTTTTGTGTGTCTTAGTTGTTAGCCTCAGATGGCTATGACAACTTTACCCGGACTGTGGGTGAGCGCTGAGGGCTCTCAACCCGTATAATTTCTAAAAAATCCGATCCACATATATTCCATTTTATCAAAATTTTTCACAAGAAATCAGAAATGTCGGTTTAATAATTACGATTTGTAAAAGAGAACAGCAGGACATCTGGACATTCGGATAAGTATACGAAAACATTTGCCTCAAAATTTTAAAACGAAGACAAAAAGGAAGATACTGTAATCGCCACGGTAGGCGATTACAGTAACTATAATATGTTTACCAGACCAATTATTATCATTAATAGCACAACACTAAAATTTTGCATAAAATATGATGTCTCAACCTTCTACGCTGGCCTGATATCGGTGAGAAAGACGTTATTTAATACAGTAAAATAATATCATATAATAAGCGAATTTCCTCGCAGCAAATTATAATTCAAACATAAAATAAATTTACAAGCAAATGCTCTATTAACGTTGTTTTTATGTTAATCAGAATAATAACACGCTATGGGCGTATTTACATGAAAATATTATAAAGAATATTATAGTTTTTTTTCTATTCTGTCGTGTATAATCTTTAAGAAATAACATCTCCACAACGGGAGGCAAATCGACCTACTATACCGCGCTGGTCAAACGTGATGGTGAAGAGTTTTAATTCGAATTTTCCCTTTTCTGATCAAAGTATTTTAAAGAAAACTGTTTTTAAAAATATAATTCCGTTAAATAAAAATAATAGGTACACTATTTGATTTTTATTTGTCCTACGTTTCAAAACACTGGCAACGGGAGTTCTCACAATAGCGTTCATGATCACAGGAGTCCTCGCATGATTATGATCGCCGATAAATGTTCGAAGCGTTATACAAGTTAAAATCAAATACACACACACATACACATATCATCACGCCATATCCCTTGCAGGGTAGGCAGAGAGAACAGAATGCCAGAGAACTCTATCCTTGCATACTTCATTCGCTTCCTCAACATTCATAATTCTCTTCATACAAGCTCGCCGGTTTTGGAGACTCTTGACTCCACCTTCCTTCAGTACGTGACCAATCTGGTCTAGGTAGGTTAGTCTCGGTCTCCCCCGCTACCCGATACCGGCTTTCGAATTAAATATCAAAAAATCGAAAACCAAATACAAACGCAATAAAATCCATAAAAAATATTTTTATTTCACAATCATGAACAAGTTATAAATAACACAGATTCTATGTATTTTGCCGGAAAAGGTAACCAGCTTAGCATAAAGTAAATGGTAAGACGTCCCACGCTGATTTTCAGTTGGCATCCGCTAAGAGTGACATATGGACTTGTATAAATATTATATATACATAAAAAATGTGAAACTGTACTCCGACCTACCCAGTGGGTACGATCTTGCATTATTCGTGGGTTTCGTTATAGACGACTAAGAAATTTACATCGACCTTTTTTTTTTTTTTGCGGTGGACTATGGACGTCGCACCCCGCCAAATCGGTCCGGGGTGACGAAAGAGGCGTCGCGCAACCCCATTGACCCACCCTGCAAGCACCTCTTCTTCGCCGTGCGAGCGGGCCACCGGTAAGAAATTTACATCGACCTGGGTCAACTTCATCTGATTCCGTCTGATCAATAATTGAGTGCACAGATGGCGTAGTAGTTAAGATACCAACATACCATGGCAGTGTAGTAGGTTCGATTCTCATGCAGGACAATACTTCATGCGATTAACCAACTGTTGTTTTGAGTCTGGGTGTAATTTGTCTGCGTTAGTTATATATTTGTAAAGTCCCCCGCAATACAAGGATTATTTCCTTCATTCGTCTCAGCTCATATATGTCCCACTGTTGGGCTCGCGCCTCCTCTATAATGGGAGGTAAATTGACCTACTATACCACGCTGGTTAGACGTGTTGGTATAGGATTTTGTTTCGAGTGTTCCTTCTCTTTGCATAGATGTTATATGCGTTTTATATCCCTTAGTCGTCTCGTACGACAAACCACAGGTAAGATATGGGGTGGTGAATAGTATTCTTACACCGTCACCACACGGAAAATTATATATGTATATATTACTTAAACAAATCTATTTCTATACTTATACATTACTTTTGATGTCTAAAAAGGATCATAAAACTACAGATTCCACGTTAAAATTCAGTGTAACCCTCTTGAGGGCAGTTCTCGTGTTGTGAAAATCGGTTTGGTCAAACTGAGTGAGGGCCAACATTGATTACATAGCCTAACTTTCTTTTACGATTATGGCTCAAGTTTTTGTGATGTCATTATCGATGTTGTTTATATTAATTGCTTGAGGTCTCTGTTGTTATTAAGTATTAAGTACTCTGTACTAACTTCTATTTTTAAAAGGAATTGGCCTTTTTTTATTATCATGATACTGGCGGATAATACAAGAGCGTTCTTCTACACTAAAAAGACAAATATATTTTGTTTATTTTTTGACAAAAAAAAAATTAGGGTATTTATTAAGTTGTTTATCTAGCTAGTGGATGGAATGTCATGTCACGCTCTTGTATTATATTCATTGCTTTAGTGTTTGGTAGGGACTTTTGATGGGAATTTGAAAAGGTCATGTGGTGCTCTTGTATTATATTCGATATCTTAGTGTTTTAAAGTGTTATATTAGATAATTTTGATGGCATTTTATGTAATATGAAGCGGCGGAACTACTGGGATGTAGTGAATATCATATAAAACTGCTTTACAACGTAATGAGTTCTAATGTTTACGCGAGTATTACACATTTGAAATAAAACTACTTTTACGGATTCTATCGCGTTTGTATTTGATTTATAATTTCCCGACGTTTCGAACACTTTACAGTGATCATGGTCACGGGAGGACTGAGGTGTCTTACGTCCAATATGTCATTGTTATTACAGAAATTTATTTATATCTACCCTATAAGATATTAAATTTTGACCCACATTTTTATACAAAATTAATACAATTCATTGCCAGTACAAAAAGAGAATGATTCTATATATAAAATTCTATATATAAAAAAAAAAAAAAAAAAAAATAATTATATATAGAATCATTCCCTTTTTGTACTGGCAATGAATTGTATTAATTTTGTATAAAAATGTGGGTCAAAATTTAATATCTTATAGGGTAGATATAAATAAATTTCTGTAATAACAATGACATATTGGACGTAAGACACCTCAGTCCTCCCGTGACCATGATCACTGTAAAGTGTTCGAAACGTCGGGAAATTATAAATCAAATACAAACGCGATAGAATCCGTAAAAGTAGTTTTATTTCAAATGCTTTACAAAGTTTTCGTTTTCCATCAAAATTCCCACAAGATACCATTAACAGTGTGGCCATTGCACTGTTAATGGCGACAATTTGACTTAGACAACGACTAACTTGAAAGACTAAAAACGTGAAAATATTTATAACTTGACACTGGCATCAATAGCTCGTATAAGTAACTGATTGCCAATATATAAGAAGAAGAAGAAGTGTTTTGTATGTTATATTGAATAATTTTACTGGTTTTTTTATGGGTACAGTTAAAGTGCTAAAGTGTAGTGAATATGGTATAATAGTGGTTAACGTGTATTTCCGTGTTTCCCAAAAGTATCGAAGAAACCATAATTTGGTTATCAGCGCCAAATTAATGGTAACGATTTGACTTACTAACCTACTGACAGTCATTATTAAGGCTATGCAATATGAAGAAGACAGTGATAAATAACATATGAAGAAAATTAAATAAGATTTGGCTGTATGGGCGTTGTTCCCTTTGCCTATCCGAACGGACGAATCGAATCAAAACAAAAAAAAAAGCTAGCAGATAAAAAATGTTTTAAGTTTTTTCGGTAGGCAAAAATAAAGATATGTTTTCAAACCATCTTCGCATTATAGATTTTCTAATGAAATCGGTTTGCAGCACATTGATTTGTTAAAGTCGTGTCAAGAGTCTTCGAAACCGGCGAGCGTGTATGAAGATAATTATAAATGTTGAGGAAGCGAGTGAAGTATGCAAGGATAGAGTTCTGTGGCACTCTGTTCTCTCTGCCTATCCTGCAAGGGATATGGCGTGATGATATGTATGTACGTAAAGTCGTCTCGGCTTAAGGTCGTATAACGGGCCTAGGTAGAAACAAATTTTATGTTCTATGTACATAGATATCAGCGATCCTAAAATTATATATACGACACATTAATATGATATTGTGTTATATATTCAAAATTGTGAGCGTAAAGCAACTAATTTAATTTCTATTCTTTGAAATAAAACTATTTTTACGTATTCTATCGCTTTGTGTTTGATTTTTAATTGCCCGACGTTTTGGACGCTTTACACCGTTCATGGTCACGGGAGGACTAGTGTCTCATTCGTGATCGTTATTACAGAGAGATATCTACCTGCTACAGTATGAGTTATAGGTATTTACTATTTATTTTTTTAAGACATTACCTTAGCACCAAGAAGTAACCTCGTATTGTGGTGGACTTTACTTATATATAATTAAAGAACACAAATAACGCTTACATACAAAATAATAATTTGTGAATCGCACAAAGTATTATCCTGTGTGGCAATCGAATCCACAACACGATAGATCGCCATTGTAATCACTATGCTATCTGTGCAGTATCTTATTTTAAAATGGAGGAAAGGAAAGAAGAATTCCTTCCATTCCTCCATTTTAAGATAATAATGAATTGCCGCCATGTATCGCCTAATTCAATCAATCATATGTGTAGTATCTACAATGAAATCAAATTGTCACACATCGTAAGTTCTTTTTTTTTTTCAATCGAATACCACATATTCGATTGAAAAAAAAAAGAACTTACGATTCAGTAGTCAAAATAGATATACGTAGATAAATCTCAAGGAGGTGGAGGTGACACCAACCAATGTGCCACCAACACTCAATAAAAACGAAAACATTATAGAGATATAAACAGCATTGCATCTTGCAATGTAAAGCGGTTAGCAAACTTCACTAGAAAGAGGAACACCGACCTCTCCCAGAGGAGCCATCACTATAAACACACCGCTGTTCGACGTCCGAAATGGGAATTGCACGAAATAGTAACACACCTACACGAATAAAACTATTTATAGTAACTCATACATGCCCTTATTACAGTATAACAATGAAAAATCGTGATAAATATAATATGATTAAAGTAAGCTTACTTTATTATCGCAACGACTAAGCAATTTTGCTAGTCATTTGAAATAAATAAAATTATATAATCCTACTTAAGTTGTAAATATGAAAGGGTGAAGATGTTTGAAACTTTGTTACTCAATCACGTGAAACTGTTGAACAAATTTAGATGAAAATTGATACATAGACAAACTATTTCCTGGATTAAAACACAGGATACTTTTTATACCGATTCTGTGTTCCCGTAGGATAGTAGTTGCAATTTTGTATATGAGACTTTGCGAGGACGAAGCCGCGGTAAGAAGCTAGTATGATTTAAAATGTGCCCATAGTTGTTAAGCGCAGATGGCTATGACTAATTTACCTGGACTATTGGGTGAGCGCCGAAGGCTCTCGACCCGGTGAGAGTCGAGCGTCTTGCCCCGAGAGCACCTCATGTGGGATACCGACCACGATTCGGGAGTTCACTGACAATGTAAGATTTTTTTACATATGTAAGTTTAATACGACGTGATTTTCAAGCTCGACGGCGAGGGCGGAGCCGGGGATATTTTTTATGCGACTTCGCGGGTTCTGTACACCTCAATCTAAGCTAGCGTGATAGCATCATTGAATTCTTCAAGAACTTGACGAGGTTGATGAATCGAAGTTATTTTTAGATGGGTATAACTAGACACCCTTACCACTAGTGGTGGAGTTCAAATAGCGCCGAGAGCACTGTTTCATTTACTGCCTCATGATCGGTAAATAATATGAAGATATATATATATATATATATACTAGCAGCCCCGGCCACGCGTTGCTGTGGCTGAGGTAGCATCAGTAATACGTGGTGGTAATGCTAATAAATCGTAGCTTATATGAAAAGTTTGTACGTTTAACATAGCGCCATCTATTAAATACTTATTCAGTTCAGTCAACAGATACCGCCATCTGTTAGAATCATTTGGAGATAACAGATAATTGTGACTATGAAATAATAGACAAATAATTTGCAATAAAATAATATTGCGACTATAAATTGAGATGAAAGCTATCCTATCTTTTAAGTTGGATCAAATTACACATGCTGTGCAAATATGATTAAAATCAGTTAAGTACTTTAGGAGTCCACGCGGACAAACAACGTGACACGAAATTTATATATATATATATATATATACAATATATATATATATATATATATATATATATATATATATATATATATATATATATATATAGCGTAACGACGACGTAAGAGAGCGAGTAGGTATGAAAGAGAGTATTGGTGTAAAGATGCGAAAGGGAATGCTCCGATGGTTCGGACATGTGGAAAGAATGCCGAACGAACGTCTGGTTAAGAAGATATACAATGCGAAAGTGGAAGGATGCAGGTACCGAGGGAGACCGAGACTAACCTACCTAGACCAGATCGGTCATGTACTGAAGGAAGGTGGAGTCAAGAGTCTCCGAAACCGGCGAGCGTGTATGAAGAGAATTATGAATGTTGAGGAAGCGAGTGAAGTATGCAGAGATAGAGTTCTCTGGCACTCTGTTCTCTCTGCCTACCCTGCAAGGGATATGGCGTGATGATATGTATGTATGTATGTATATAGCGTAAAAATTATGGTATGTAGGTTCAATACTTACTATAGTTACACGCTTAAGCAGAGTAGTATAGTAGATTTTCTTCCGTTGTGGAAGAAGCTCGAATTCAGCATTATCGAGTTTGTTTATTTTTTTTCTAGCAATACCTATATGTTATTCCGGGATGGCCATGGATGGCAAGGTAGCGGTACCAGTGGCCTGCCCAAAGGCGATGAGGAGGGAATACGGTGGGTTATGGGGCCACGCGCTGCCCTTCCTTTGCCCCGAACAGGCAGCGTGTGTCTGGAACATGACCTACCCAAAAAAAAAAGCAATATATGTTATATGGATGGTCTTCTACGACGCATAAGATAGGAGTGGTGAATTGTATTCTTATTCTATCACCAGAAGGCGTTACTAATAACATTCTCGTTTCTAAATAACGCGGAAGTCATTTGTACCATAGCAGTTAAGAAAATCTATTAAAACCAAATAAGGAGTTAACATGGCCATCTTAGCCCCTCATAGCTTAGTTCCAAGATAGTCCTATTATTATATAACTGTAGAATCATAGTTCATTTTATGCCTGCAAGCTAAAAGCTATTCTGTAAACCTAGTTTACACTTAAACTAGAATTTTTAAATTACACATAGTTATTTGTCGTAGACATATATCGCCAGTTTCGTTGGTCCGATTCCCACACAGCGGAATACTTTTTGCAATCTACGAATTGTTGTTCCGAGTCTGGGTATTATGTCGTCCATTACGTCATCCACGGGCAAGATAAGGGTGGTTAAATGTATTCTTTATCCATTATCACACGGAAAATCGTCACAGCCTCATGGTAACTATGCCATCATAGTTTTATTTCGTGTGTTTCTCTTGCTACGATGATATATGCTTGTCTTCATGAAAATTAACTTAATGAAGGTTAACAGCCATGGAAATGGAAAAATTAAACATTTGAAATCTTCTGTTAAATTCAAATTCATATATTATAGGTATATAAACCCTTAGGAGGAGAATTAGATTTTTTTTTTAAGGACTTAGGTTTTTTTTTTTTTGATAACGCTGTGGTCCGAAATGCGTTACGCACTTACTCCCCGGAGCGGGAAGTGTGGGACTCCTAGCCTAGGACTAGGTTACCCACTAAAACGTGTCCACTGCGATTGCTGTTAGCCGAGAAGGCTTTGACAGCTTAACCGCACTATGAGTGAGCGCTGAGGGCTCTCAACCCGGTATAAGGGACTTACATTGTCAGTTTTAACATTTTAAATGAATCCAATAAACTACCACCGAATCGGAACGTCACTGGTACTAAGAGAATCCAGTAAGAAACTAAGCGGATTTGTCTATTAATTTTATTTTTTTACTGACTTTTTTATAATGAATAGGCACAACATGATAATTATTAGTTTCCCGTATTCGTCATAATTATTCCCTTCGAAACACGATATAATTTAAAATCCAAATACAATCTAAAAGATGGTGACCAGATTCTACAAGCGGCACACGTTCACGAGTTAACTACTAGACCAGCCATCATCAATAATTATAAAGTATCTGATTATTTATTTTAAATTTATTACTATAAAAAAGCTGAAAGTGTGTTTAAATGCATTAATCTCAGACATACATACATACATATCATCACGCCATATCCCATGCAGGGTAGGCAGAGCGAACAGAGTGCCAGAGAACTCTATCCTTGCATACTTCACTCGCTTCCTCAACATTCATAATTCTCTTCATACACGCTCGACGGTTTCGGAGACTCTTGACTCCACCTTCCTTCAGTACATGACCGATCTGGTCTAGGTAGGTTAGTCTCGGTCTCCTCCGGTACCTACATCCTTCCACTTTCGCATTGTATATCTTCTTAACCAGACGTTCGTTCGACATTCCACATGTCCGAACCATCGGAGCATTCCCTTTCTCATCTTTACACCAATACTCTCTTTCATACCTACTCGCTCTCTTACGTCGTCGTTACGAATGCGGTTGCATTTCGACCGCATTAATTTTACTTTCATGCTCTTTTCTGCATACCCAACTCTCGCTTCCATATAATAATGTTGGGACAAGCACTGCGTTATGTATTGTTACACGTGCCTTCTGGCTGAGGTGGTGGCTACCGAGAAGTTGTCGGAATGTTAGAACAGCAAATGCAAATTAAAAATTGAAATTCAATCTATAAAAATGGGTATTTATTATTGGCGAACAATGTCTTATACCACAAGAAAAACATTAAATTCGTTCATGGAATCGGGGAAATTCATTAAAACTGCTCTGAATTGCGTCGAATACCCACTAATATATAAGAGTCATTGAGCTGTGAAGTAAATTCGTTCATATCCAATGTACCAGAAAGATTTCACAATGAGAACTCACTTTAGCGAAAAAGGGAGTAAAAAAAAAAGAAAAACTCCCATTACAGTTACGGTTCTCGGAGTTCCTAATTTGCGATTTTCATAATTGAATGTTATCAAAACGAATGCTTGAATTTCTTTCACAAAAAAAATATTATGTCCTAGTCTTACTCATAAAAGGACTCGTTTTGTTAAAACCAAGTGAATATAGACCCTAAAACTGTGTTGGGAAGTTTGAAAGTCATACTACAAGGTGCTTTAATGTGATTGTGTGAAGTTTTTTTTTTTATTATCTTTTATCGCGCCACGATGTTCCACTTTTTGATCTGAAGGTAAGAAGGTATTGTTGTTTGCTTTACCTATATTATATTTACATCATTTATAGCATTGATTCAGTGGCATAAACATAGGATGATTCTGTCAGTGCCCGTGGGTGATCGTACGAGACGACTAAGGAATATAAAACGCATATAACATACATATATGCAAGAGAAGGAACACTCGAAACAGAACCCTGTACCAACACGTCTGACCAGCGTGGTATAGTAGGTCAATTTCCCTCCAATTATGGAGGAGGCTCGAGCCCGACAATGGGACATATATGAGCTGATATGATGATGATTGTGTCAGTCTCGAGTTCTAATCTTAAGTGGGCAAATGTGTTGGAAAACATATAATGAAAATTGATATTTCGTTATGTAATTTTTAATAACTCATTCATCACAGCTCATATATATCCACTATTGGGCTCGACCCTACTCCATAATGGGAGGGAAATTGACCTACTATACCACGCTGTTCAGATATGTTGATATAGGGTTTTGTTTCGAGTTTTTCTTCTCTTGCATAGACGTTATATGTATTTAATATCCCTTAGACATCTCTCACGATCACCCACGGGTAAGGGGGTGGTGAATTGTATTCTTACTCCGTCACCACAGGGATAATAATATTTTTTATTTGGGACTAATCCCACCACACATTCCCACCATCGTAACTCCTGTAAGCCAGGATCCACAATGGTCACTATAAATGACACCGAGGTTTGACCCTCAGGCAGTCCCGGGAAATCATATTAATTGTGCTGACGAGATGGACGGAGACAGAAAGCAATATTGACTAATCAGCCAATAAGTAAAGGGTTGGACAGCTACGGTAAGCGCACCAGTACGGCACCACGGATACGGGAAAACTTAACGGGGCCTATATGAGCCTTAAGATTGATTGCAGTACTAGGTATGGCAGAAACACCTAAACGCACGTAATTTTTCTCGAGTTGCTACAAGATCCGTATCCGGAGTAGTATACTACTACTCCAGATGTGACTTGCAAACTGTCTTACATAAGGTCGCGCTCGTTACGCCAGAGATCGCACTCACAGAGAATGTGATGTGCTGATTGTTCATAATCGCGGTTATGTGTAGACATTGAAATAGTGGTGAAGGTACAAGTTTAAAAGCAAATAATTTACTTTTAAAGTTGTCATGGCCAGTTAGAAATTGGGCTACAAAATGGTCAACCTCCAGCCACACTCTCAGGATAATAATATCTCAATGCTGGAGAAAACATGTTTAGTGTCAATAATCGAGCTTTTTTTTTGTGTGTCTTAGTTGTTAGCCTCAGATGGCTATGACAACTTTACCCGGACTGTGGGTGAGCGCTGAGGGCTCTCAACCCGTAATAATCGAGCACAATACCAAGGGTATATATAGCTAAGCCGCTGCCTACTAATACAAACCCCTCCCAGTTAGGTTTCCGGCTCTCTCGCTAGATAGATAATCATTATTGTATCAATTCTATTTACCTTAAACCTGATAACAATTTTACATTGGAAACTAAGACTTCTACTACGGGGAAAACCTCATAAAATTTCATTTAAAACAATTTTTTGTAATTACATTGAAAAATGCACCTTGAATTCATAACATTAAGTATAAAAATTGATTGTTATTCGTTTTTATCAGACCTACTCAATTATGAAGGGCTGATTTTATTGTTGACAATTGTGAGTCTTGACACGTCGGTCGATCTGTAAGGGTTTGGAGAAGGAAGGGCAGACAATGTAATAGTTGCATTCATCGCGAGATAAGATTGTTATTCGATTTTGGAAGAGGGCAGAGATTGCTTGCTGACGATGCATAAACAAATGTTTAGTATGGTAATAATAGCACAGATGGTGTAGTGATTTACGTAGCACTCTTACATGCTGAGTATAGTGGGTTCCAATCCCACACGCAACAATTTTTTGTACATACATACATACATATCATCACGACATATCCCTTGCAGGGTAGGCAGAGGGAACAGAGTGCCAGAGAACTCTATCCTTGCATACTTCACTCGCTTCCTCAACATTCATAATTCTCTTCATATACGCTCGCCGGTTTCGAAGACTCTTGAAACCAACCTTCCTTCAGTACGCGACTAATCTGGTCTAGATAGGTCTCGGTCTCCCCCGGTACCTCCTTCCACTTTCACATTGTATCTTCTTAACCAGACGTTCGTTCGGCAATTTTTTGTGTGATCTGCAAACGATTGTTTCAAGTCTAATCATTTATGATATTTACACGAGTATTACACAGTTTTATTACATTTGAAATAAAACAATTTTTACGGATTCTATCGCGTTTGTATTTGATTTTTAATTGCCTGACGTTTCGATTACTTTACAGCGTTCATGGTCACGGGAGGACTAAAATTTCTAACGTTTAATAAGCCCGATGACTTATAATGACGAATAACCATTTATTAGAGAGATTTATATCTACCATCTACAGCTATCAGCTAACTACCCACTATTATACTCGTTCCAACCATTTATTTTACTTTTGACACATGCTTTAGGACGTAACTGTTTCATTATACGCAATTATTAACTTTGAAACGAGTGAACAGAGAAATATATAAACTGCCCAATAATATTTATATATCTTAATTATTACCCACTAAATACATTAATATGCCGTAAATAGCTCTATTCATAAAATTTAAGTGATAATTCATTTCCGTTATAAAAAAGTTACGTTCTATCGCATCCAGTGACAGGATCAAAAGTATTCGGTGCAAACTAATGAATCGCAAATAATCGATTACACTTATTTGCAGTTAAGTCAGCTGACAACTGAGTTTTGAATTGTAATAGACAACACGTTAAAATTGTATCAGGGAGATATAAAAATCTTCTCATCATACCTATAACATGAAATAAAACAACCAAAATATTTTAATATTATTTTATTATAACGAATCGTCGGATTCTTCATACGAACTCGAATCGTCGCTTGAATCATCTGCAGTGTTTATTATTAACTCTTGTGTAGGTATATTGTCAAATTCAATTTCCCGATCCCAATCAGAGAATATTATATTTTTTGTCTTGTTGATGACACTCGCCCAGTTTTCAGGCGTCACACTAGCACATGCGTTTTTTAAAAGTTCAAGCATTTTATTTGCTGTGAAAGGAGGAGTTGTATTGTTTCTTGCGGCGTGTCCTTTGACTTGTGCCCAGATCATTTCAATTGGATTATATTGACAGTGGTACGGAGGAATTCTGATTACAACATGCCCATATTCTGCTGCCATTTCGTCGATGACATATCGTTTTGGCTGCTTTTTACTTTTTAATATTTTAAGTAATTCTACTTTTAGTAGGGATTCGTCCACATCTTCCCCATTATCACGAAGCCAGTTTATAATCTCGTGTTTTTTGTTGGCCTGTGTTGGCATTTTATTAATTTGGCGAGAGTGATAGGGTGCATTATCAATAAATATTGTTGATGGCTCTTCAAGTGATGTAAGCATTTCTCTGAACCACTTTTCATACACGTCCGCATTCATCTCCTCATGATAGTCTCCTGTTTTTTTTTATTTCAACGCTAACAGAGCGTCTGCTACAAATCCCTTTGTAGTTCCCGCATGGCAAATGATGAGGCGTTCACCTTTCCCCATTAGCACTGCAGAAGTAGAAGCAGCAGTATCGTCAGTCCAACCTTTTGGTATGGAATGATTGGCATTGAGCCAAGTTTCATCTGTGAAAACGACATTCGACCAGTCTTCTATTTTCTTCGCTTGTCTTAAACATTCACAGCGAGACAAGGCTATAATCACGACGTTCCATTAAAATTTTTCTTTTGTCGGATTTCTTATACAAGAACCCGATTTGGTACAGCACCTTTGACAAAGAAGATTTTTGACCACGAAACAAGCCACAATTTCGTAGAGACGCTACTAATTTTTTCAAAGTAGGAATCTCTTTGCTTGTGTAATAATTGTATATATGACGACGAATAGCATCAGTATCAAAACTGTCAATTGCTGTCACTTTACGGGGCTGACGTTTTTTCTTAGGCGTAGATAGCTTGTTCTGTTCAATACCACTACTACCATAGGCTTCTTTAGTGATTTTCGCCACCGTTGGAGCACTAATACCTAATGCTGCTGCAACACAGTTTATTCTGCATATCAATGACATGCTCTCCATAGAGAGTATTCGTTGCTATGCGGATGACAGCACGGGTGACGAGCGATACACCGAGCATCAGAATGTCCCTCGGAGTATGTTACAGGAAAGACGGGCTCAACTTGTGTCTGAAGTCGAGCGCTCTCTAGGGCGGGCCTCAAAATGGGGTGAACGGAATTTAGTCCAGTTCAACCCCACTAAGACACAAGTTTGCGCGTTCACTGCGAAGAAGGACCCTTTTATCATGGCGCCTCAGTTCCAAGGAGTAACTCTCCAAATCTCCGAGAGTATTGGGATCCTCGGCGTCGAGCTATCGAACAAAGTCCAGTTTGGGAGTCATTTGGAGGACAAAGCCAAATTGGCAAGCAAAAAGTTGGGCGTGCTGAGCAGGGCCAGGCGGTACTTCACGCCGAGTCAACGTCTTGTGCTATATAAAGCACAAGTTCGTCCTCACATGGAGTACTACTCTCATCTCTGGGCAGGCGCGCCTAAATATCAGCTAGACCCACTTGACTCCCTACAAAGGCGGGCAGTTCAAATCGTCGGTGATCCCAATCTCACGGACAGACTAGAGTCGCTGGAGCGGCGGAGAGACTTTGGGTCACTCTGTGTACTCTACCGGCTCTTTCACGGGGAGTGCTCTGAGGAACTGTTTGACTTGGTACCACCGTCACCATTTTACCACCGTACCACTCGACACCGTAGCAGGGTTCATTCATTTCACCTGGAAACAATATGGTCCTCGACCGTACGTTTTCAGCGATCATTTCTCCCACGTACATGCAAGATCTGGAATGAACTACCTGCTGCTGTGTTTCCCGAGCGCTATGACATGTCCTTCTTCAAACGAGGTTTAAGAAGAGCTCTTCCTTCACGGTAGGCAGCGGCCTGGCTGTACCCCTGGTGTTGCTGGGTCCATGTGCAACAGCATTACTTACCATCAGGTGTGCTGTTTGTTCGTTTGTCACCGTAGACAATAAAAAAAAAATAAAAAAAAAAAAAATGTTATATTGCTTAATTTTGTTGGCATTTTATGTACTGTGATACTCTGTGATCTTCATGCTCTGCCAAAATGCTCAGAGAAATCGTAATTTGGTTCTCAGCGCCCAATTAATGGTAACAACTTGACTTATTGGCATTCCGTGACTAATTCTTATGTTTTGTGTAATAAATGCAGGACACTTTAATAGGATACTTTAATAGGTCAGGACAATTTAATAGTGGCAGGACCACGCTGTTGACAGTTCTCCGTCTACAGCCGCGGGCCGGTCCATCCGGGGTAGTACCATAATCTCGCAGAAGATCGTCGTCTGAGTAATGGCAAAGTGCTATTGCGCTTCGTTCGGTGAGCGAGAGAGCCGGAAGCCCAACTGGGTGGGTTTGGGGATTGTAATGGTAGGCAGCGGTCTAGCTATAGCCTTGGTTATAGCAAAGATCCATGGGCGGCAGTGACACTTACCATCAGGTGTGCTGCTAGCTCGTTTGCCACCGTAAGCAATAAAAAATAAAAAACCGCGGTGATGGAGAATATTTTTTTCTCTTCAACCTAGCTCAAATACGTCCCACTGCTGAGTTTATACTCCTTCACAAAAGATGAGAAACTGACCTATTATACCACGCTGATCAAACGGGTTGGTTTAGGGTTGTTTTTCGTACTTTCCATCTCTGGCATAGATGCTATATGCATATTTTATCCCGTAGTCACCTTTTACGAAACCCATGGGCAAATAGGGTGTGGTGAATTACATTCTTACTTCCTCACCACACGGTAATATAAGTTTTTATGAAAATCATAAGGTTTATCAGGATTTGCCAACAGATGGCATTTTTTAATCTAAATATTATTTTTAAATAAATGTTACCGAATAATACTTAAAGTGAATAAATTACTACAAGCTGTTGTTTTGAAATGTAAGATTTTAAATTTATTTTTTAATGAAATATTTTTTTTAATATATTTGGTTAAAATTCATCATTAGAATGAAAATAACCTACAAAAATAGTGGTGTCAGATATTGATACGGTTTTATGTGCGAAATATCAGCATCTCATCATCAGCTCAGTTCATATACGTCCAACTGTTAGGCTCGGACTTCTTTTACTGTGCGATAGCACAATTTATCATATGTTCAACTATACCACGTTGGTCAGATCTGTTAGCATAGACATGAATGACCCTTTAGTCGTTTCTCACGACAGCCATATGCAATATAGAGGGTGGTAAATTGTATTCCTACTCCGTCACTATTCGTCAAAAAGAATGAAGCGTGAAATACCATAAACATATACATACATACATATCATCACGTCATATCCCTTGCAGGGTAGGCAGAGAGAACAGAGTGCCAGAGAACTCTATCCTTGCATACTTCACTCGCTTCCTCAACATTCATAATTCTCTTCATACACGCTCACCGGTTTCGGAGACTCTGACTCCACATTCCTTCAGTACGTGACCAATCTGGTCTAGGTTGGTAAGTCTCGGTCTCGCCCGATACCTACATCCTTCCACTTACACATTGTATATCTTTTTAACCAGACGTTCGTTCGGCAATCTTTCCACATGGCCGAACCATCGAAGCATTCCCTTTCGCATCTTTACACCAATACTCTCTTTCATACATACTCGCTCTCTTTCGTCGTCGTTACGAATGCGATCGGTCAGCCTAACTCCACAGATTTTCCGTAGAGATCGCATTTCGACCGCATTCATTCTACTTTCATGCTTTTTCTGCATACCATAAACACTAAAAAAATGTAGAGATATTTGCTAATCTATGTCATTTGAACAGGATATGAAACAACATAGTGAATTTACGAAATAGCAAAACATCAGCTACAGATCATAATACGATACCGAAACTCAAAACCAACGATAAAAGCGCACGGCATTGTCAACTATTGTATAGAAAAACAAAAAAAAAATGGCGTAAAACAAAGAATGGGGTCACTATGCAACATCATAGAGGACGCTAACCATCTGTTTCACTTCTAAAATAATTTTACAAATGAATTTTGAAATAGGACGTTGCGAAACATAGTGACGATATCACATACCAATGTACAATTGTTTTAGTAATTTTCTAATTATAGTTGCTATTTATTTTCGTGTGATGGAGAAAGAATACAATTCACCGAGTTTATTACCCACAAAGGTTGTAAAAGACAACTAAGAGATGTAAACAGACTGCGGGTGATTATACTGTGGATTAGTTTGTGATGAACAGTATTCTTACTCCATAATTACACGAAAATATACTTATACAATAGCTTACTACGAGTATGTGTGACTAAATTGTTATAGTGAGGATATGTTATATGGACACTTCTGTATGCCTTCAGATATAAAAGCGTTAGACTATCAGTAAAATATATATTTTCACATACAAATCTTCACGAAATAAGTTGAATGTATTCGAATATCCTGACCTTAATAACCATTCCATAGTATACTCTGAAAAAAAAAACAGATCTTTGTGAAGCTAGATCTACTTTTATTACGAAAAAAAAACAGCTCTGCACCAAATCCCAAGTTCCGTTGTCAAATATCATTTTTGTCACTTTTCATGGCAGCCCCCGCTTTTATACGTTTCGTGTTGAATCCTCTTTGTCTTCATTTAGGCAACCATTTTTCTTGTTTACCCGTTATCCGTTTAGAAAAAAAAAAGCAATGGTTTGCTTTTATAAGTTCTCATTTTCCAAATGTACCTTAATGAGATTATGCGTCGATGAGATGAGTCCTTTTATTCTTTATAATGAGATGTTTTCTCTTCATAATGTGATGTTTTTCTCTATTTAATGGCAAGGCTTTTTACAGATTTTCTTTTAAATTTATTTTGTGTGCTTGTGTATCCCAAATCGTGGCGTATTTTACCTATTATGCGATATATGTGACTTTTAGTTTGATTATACTCTCTGAAAATGCTTAAGGCCGCTACTTGGAGAGGGTTTCTCTTGCTTCCGAGGTGATTACGGAGAATGATGTCTGCTCTAGTAATTAATTCTTTATTGGGTGCCACTTGTGGGATCCGGTCCAGACCTAGTATTTTTGCATTAATTAAAATAAATAGTATTACCAAGATTGAAGGGACACTGAGGATAATACTTAACAAATATTTTTTACATACATACATACATAGCTTCACGCCTGTTTCCCAGAGGGGTAGGCAGAGACTACGGATTGCCACAAACCACGATCCTGGCATACTTCCATCGCTTCATTCACACTCATAACAGTCTTCATGCATACTCTACGATTACGCATACTCTTAATATGACCTCTCGTCAATACATTGCTAATTTGATCCAGAAAATTATGACGAGGTCTTCCCCTTGTATTCGTCCCACTCACGCTTGCTTTATATATTTTCTTCGTCAACCTCTCTTCACTCATTCTTTCTAAGTGTCCAAACCACCTCAGCATACTCTTTTTAATCTTTGTCACTACTTCTTCATTCACACCACAGCGCTCTCTTATAACACTATTCCTAATTTTATCTTTCAGGCTCACATCACACATACTACGAAGAGCTCTCATCTCTACAGCATTTATTCTACTTTCATGTCTTCTCTGCCAAATCCAACTTTCACTACCATACATGAGGGTAGGTACTAATACTCCCTTATGCACAGCTAGACGTGCCTTTTTGGACACATTTCTGCTTCTCATAAAAGTGTACAGTGCCCCATTCACCCTATTACCAGCATTATAAAAGTTTATATAAAAGGTGTGAGTTAAAAAATAAAACGAGCCCGCTGAGCTTTTTATTGGATCTTCTGAGCTTGCAGAGCTCCTCCTATTCGATGATAGATTTTTCAATTAATTTGTAAATGTAAAATTGGCAATACGTAAGTGTCCTTACAAGGCTTATAGGTACATAATAAATGATTTTAATTAATAAAAATAATTTGAAAAAATAAAATACAGATTGTAAGTACAGAGGCTTTAAAGGGTAACTACAACTACATATTTTTACAATCAGTTGGCAAAGTGGCTCTTGATAGATATATATGGTAAAGAATAACAGACATCTTCCAATCTAATAATATTAAAATATTATTGTTATGAAAATGAAAAATAACCAACCGAACAACTTAATGCTCCACGGGAATCTTTGAGTTCAGATTGTTTCATCGAATATTTTAAATAATATTCGTGTAGTGACGGAATAAGAATACAAATTACTACACTCTATCTTACCAGTGGGTGATCGTAAGAGACGACTAAGGGATATAAAACGCATATAATATCTATGCAAGAGAAAGAAAATTCGTAACAAATTCCTATACCAACATGTCTGACCAGCATGGAGCAAGTCAATTTCAGTCTCATTACGGAGGAGGCTCGAGCTTAGCAGTGGGACATAAATGAGCTGAGATGGATAAATGAATAAAAAGAGAGTCTGCATAAAAGTGTAAATATCACTTAAAAATGTCTACATACGTTCATATTTTCTAAGTATTCCTTTTTGCAATCAGTCTTAATGAACCGGACCCTCTGTCTAGCTCCAAATTATCTCCATCTATCTGTATTCACCTCCTAAATTACTAAATCATTTAGATAGGTAGCCAGACAGTCTAGCTGCCATAATTTTAGAGATTTTAGTGAACTTATTCAATGGTTTTGAATTGAATTATTTTTTACATTAGTGTCTGTTTAATTGTTGATCAACTATTCACAAAATGTCTTCAAAATTCTTTTCTGAAGTTGTCTGCGTCATTATGGAGTATGAATGCGACGACTGCAGAGATGGCGTAATGGTTAAGATACCGATCTTCCGTGCCAGTGCTGTGGGTTGGAATACTACGCAACGTATATTTTGTACGATACATAAGGCATTGTTTTGAGTCTGAGCGTAATTTGTCTGCGTTAATTGTATGTTTGTAAAGCCCCTCGCAAAGTGGTGCTTTAAAAAAGAAATACAATTCACCTCACTTTTATTCTTGTGGTGTGATATACGTCTTAATATTAAGCATAGGATGTCATAGGTATGCGATGTGGTGACGGTTAACAATGTATCATTACCCCTCAGTCGTGTAGTCATGTAAACCAGCTACAGAAACATTTATAAACTGTTCTGTATCACCAGCTTATCACTTCATCATTTAATTATAAATCCTTCGTAGGCAGGCCTTTTTTTTTTTTTATTTTTTATTTTTTTTATTGGTGGGCTATGGGTGCGTCTCGCCCCGCTGAATCGGTCCGGGGTGACGGAAAGGCGGCGCGTGACCCCATAGACCCACCGTAAAACCTTCTCTCTTCGCCGTGCGAGCGGACCACTGGTACTCGATTTTAACTTCGGTGGTGTTCGTCGGCAGGCCTGTGTTGAACAATGGATGTTGTTAGGCTGATGAATGTATGATGAATGGATGTATTGAGCACGAGCTGTGGAGGCTTTGTCAATCGGAGAGTATTTCACTAAGCTAGTTGGCCACCGAAGACAAAGATCGGGTACCGGTGGCCCGCTCGCACGGCGAAGAGAGGAGTCCTTGCACGGTGGGTCTGTGGTGTTGCGTACCGTCTCTTCTGTCGCCCCGGACCGATTTGGCGGAGCGCGACCACATCCATAGCCCATCGCAAGAAAAAAAGTGGATATAGGCTTTCAGTTCGTAAAGTACTTATTTTTACTGTGAGTTGAGCTTAGATCCCTAAGCTACATTTTGTGACATTCGCATTAAGAGAAGGGCTGTAACTATATTATTTCACGACCATAACATGAAAAATAGGAAAATTGTTATATACAAAATTCTTTTATTAAATTTATTCACAACAAAGTAACCGAATTTTATTGTTCCTTATATATTAGTACTGACATAATAAACTTATTTAAGTAGTTAGGCAGTACTTAAAATGTTAATATTACGAAGACCTATTAATATATATATGAAATAAAACTATTTTTATGAATTATGTCGCGTTTGTACTTTGTTCTACACATTCCATTCATGCGAGATTACGAGGTTAATAATGTTATAGAAGTATTTTGTCTAAACAATACAGTGAAATCTTGTGAACGCCATTTATAAAAAAGAAAACACAATACAGTGATAATTCTATCTAACATCTCTTGTCTAACAACTCTTCTGGTCTGGTGACGTAATAAGAATATAATTGTCGCCACCTCTTACTTGCTCGTAGTAGTTGTAAAATTCGCCTGATTCCAGCAGTCTCTCTCCTGGGAAACGTATAATATATAACTGCGATCGCCAACCGAGCTGTCAAGCGTGGCAATTACAGCATTATCGCCTTATTTGTGGCTAAGGCCTACATTCAGAAGTGGACGGTGAATGGCAGCTAATAGCAATCTATCTAACCGAAACGGTTATGGATATGAAATTATTTCGGTTTATCCGACAGTTTCAGATAGTTTCGGTTAAGAATATTGGATTTTTAGTGAATTTAAAAAAAAAAGGTGTGATATTATTCCTCTTTGGAGAGGCTTCATCATCATCACAGCCCATAAATGTCCCACTGTTAGGCTCGGGCCTCCTCCATAATGGGAGGGAAATTAACCCACTATACCAGGCTGGTCAGACGTGTTGGTATAGGGTTCTGTTTCGAATTTTCCTTTTCTAGCATAGATGTTATATGGGTTTTATATCCCCTAGCCGTCTCGTACGATCACCCACGGGTAAGATATGGGGTGGTGAATAGTATTCTTACTCCGTCACCACACGGAGAGGCTTATGTTTAGGCTATCAATTCGGCTGGTTAAAAGAAAACATGTTCTAACGAATCTCATCAGAAATTATGCAAGAATATTTGTTTTTGTTGCAATTCCGGGTATATTTTATCATCGGATATCTGATAGTTCCGAATATGGAACCCCATAATATCATTTTGATCAAGTCAATTTGGCTCATATAACTTTTATTAATATTTTATATATTAATAAAAGTTATATGAGCCAAACAGAAGAATACAGAAAAGTGTTGGAAACATCGGTATTTTAAATTCTGCGATAAATATCATAAAAACGTTTTTATTTCGTATATTTAATAGGTAATCATGTAGATATTTGAAATCAAATATAATATGACTAGTCCAAAATATAAATGAATGTAGAAATCTATCCGAGTTTCAATTTATCACTAAGAGATGGCGTTGAATGTATGAATGAATTGAAAGTTAGATTACACAATTTAAATTCCCCCTTCATGCAAAATAGGGACGGAAAGATGAGGTCTGGGGGGGTGTAGAATACATTATACTAGAGAAAGGTGGGGGGTAAGGTTGAAATATTTACCTCGCGGGAGTTTGGAAGTGTGTGCGTCGAAGCGAAGCGAAATCTTAATGGATTATGGTATGATTGGACTATTCGGCTTACCTGTGGATGTTTCGCGAGTTTTTATTTTCACAATCCGTTGTATATTGGTTTCTATAGTGTATTAAACGCAACGGTGCCATTTTCATCCGTCCCTTTGAATCATACCGAGCAATTAGGAAAAATAACAATTTGTACTTTTTTTTTTCAGACGTGTCTGCAGTTAATTCAATTTGCCTTTTTTTCGTATTTGATCGGTATTACAAACCAATCGATTAAATGGGTGAATGCATTTGGTATGTTTATAAACTGGTTTATAATAGACATATAAAGACAATCTTTTATTTGGAACCGTTCAAGAATTAATATTTTTCTGTACATAATTATTTATATCTCGATTAATTTAATTGAATGATAGGACGATTTTTAATGTTTACGTGTATGTTATATATACAACGAAATAAAATTTTAGAAATTTACATTTTAGCCTCGTGAAAAAACTGAAAGTCGCACAGCATAATATGGAGAGTCTTGCGTGAGAATCGAACCCGCGACCCTAGGCACAATAAGTCGGTTTCTCAACCACTAGGCCATCCGTGCAATCATATTATAATAACGACTAAACACATTTACATAAATCATTGTTTTCGTCTCCTAGGCAACATTTTAAGCAGCTCTTTAAGCAAGTATGTTGCAATGTTCAATTTACGTCCCAATACATTAGAAGTGCACTAAATCTCGGGCGGTTACTAGAAAAATCGTTACTTTAAAAGCACTAAACCTACATTTTGCAAAAAGAATTAAAAAAAGCTCCTTTTAGTCGAACAAGAGAATTCGCACATCATGTAAGTGGAACGCGGGGAAAGGTGTAAACAAGCTTTAAGAAAGCTTTTCGAGTTATTCTATAGCAAAACTATGTTAATTTCTTAAGGAAATACGGATTGACACGTGTTTTGAAATCAGATTAGTTGTTTTGAATGTACTTAAGATGTTGTCGAATCTTTCAGGCAAAGAAATATTTCAAACTTCACTATTAAGATAACGTTTTAAAAAAAGATTATTTCTGTATGAGTTCTTAAGACCTGAGTCAAGATAAATTATTGTTACATTTCTGTAGAAAAATATCTAAATAGCAAGATGAAGTTAGTACCCGATAAATGGTAATAGGTTTTGTATTACACGATGTGTATTGCCGCTGAACCAGGGATAGCGGACTAAAAAGTTATATGAATAACGGCACCGATTATGCAGTTGTTTCGGTGACGGGACCGGGGAATTAGTCCGTCACCCGCCGAGAGGCTGACCGCGTGAGGAAAGACCGACGTCCTCCCCCAGGCTGCTCCAGTGGTGGCGGAGGCGGCCATCGTGAACACGTGGCTGTCCTCACCACCCCCAGTGGACGGAGTGGACGCTGAGGCTGTCCGCATCCGCCGTGCGTTAACGCAGGTCTGCGATGCGGCCATGCCCAGGGTGCGGCGTCTACCTCCGAGGCAGGGGGTCTACTGGTGGTCCCCAAGACTGGCGGACCTTCATGCGGCGTGCATTAGTGCCCGAAGGTCCTACACCCGCAGTCGGCGGCGTCGCCGCGATGTTGAGCGGGAGGGCCAGCTGTACGAGGCGTACCGCAGTGCGCGTACCGCCTTTCGGCTGGCCATCCGGTCCGCCAAGGACGCGAGTTGGCAGGAGATGCTGGACGGTCTCGACCGTGACCCCTGGGGTCGCCCGTAACGCGCGTCGCTGAATAAGCTTCGCAATCACCGAGACCCTCCAGCCCGACCTCCTTCGTAGAGTGGTCGAGGAGCTGTTCCCGCGGCAGTCGGAGCACACGCTCCCGGTCATGGCTTCGCCAGATCACGACCGGGAGGCCGTCGAGAGTGTTCCGCCCGTGACGGAGTCGGAAGTGGGGGCAGCCGTGGCGAAGATTCGTTCCGCCACCACGGCCCCCGGCCCGGACGGAGTCCCAGTCCGGGTGTTGACGTTGCTCCTCGAGCATCTCGAACCTCGCCTCAGGCGACTGTTCAACGCCTGTCTGACGTCTGGACAGTTCCCTGAGTGCTGGAAGGAAGGGAGGTTGATTCTCCTGCCAAAGCCGGGACGGCCCCCAGATTCGCCGTCGGCCTACAGGCCCATTGTACTTCTGGACGATGTGGGTAAGCTGCTGGAGCGTGTCCTCGCTGCCCGCATCGTCCAGCACCTGGAGGAGGTGGAGCCCGATCTGTCGGACGCTCAATTTGGGTTTCGGAAGGGGCGTTCGACCATCGGGGCCCTGTTACGTCTGAGGCAGACGGCATCGGAGGCTGTCACCGGCAAAGGAGTGTTGTTGGCGGTGTCGTTGGACATCGCCAACGCCTTCAATAGTCTGCCATTCAGCTGCATACGGGAGGCGCTCCGGTTCCATGGAGTGCCCCTGTACCTCAGGCGGCTGGTGGCAGACTATTTGGAGGGGCGCGGTGTTCTCTACGCGAGCCCCGCAGGGGACATTGTGTGGACGCCCATGTCGTGCGGTGTTCCGCAGGGGTCGGTTCTGGGGCCGACTCTGTGGGACATCGGGTACGACTGGGCGTTGAGAGGGAGTCTCCCCCCCGGGCTGAGCGTTATTTGCTATGCTGACGACACGCTCGTCACAGCCCGGGGCAGGACATTCGAAGAGGCGGCGAGCCTGGCCACTCTCGGCACCGAGGAGATGGTCAGGCGAATCGAGGCGCTGGGGCTCAGGGTGGCCCTAAACAAGACGGAGGCCCTACTATTCCATGGGCCCCGTGTGAGGCTGCCCATCGGCGCCTCGTTAGTCTTCAACTCCATCCACATCAGTATCCAGGCCCATATGAGGTACTTGGGTCTGGTGCTCGACGGGCGATGGCGGTTCCGGGAGCATTTTCGCCAAATTGCTCCCCGGCTGGTCGGCGCGGCGTCCGCCCTTTCTCGGCTCATGCCGAATGTGGGCGGACCCAGTTTCGAGGGCCGACGGCTGTATGCGGGGGTGATCCGCTCAATGGCCATGTACAGCGCACCCGTGTGGGCGAGGGCTCTGAACGCCCAGCTCAGGGCGGTGCTGTGGAGGCCACAGCGAGCCATGGCGGTCAGAGCCATTCGCGGGTACCGTACGGTATCGACAGAGGCGGCGTGCCTATTGGCCGGAACACCCCCGTGGGACCTAGAGGCGGAGATGCTCTCCGACCTCTACCGGCGGGTTACCTCAATGCGCGAAGAGGGTGGCTCCCCATCGTTTAACGAGATAGCCACCTGGCGCGAGGACGCCCGCCGAGAAGTCATCGCCCGTTGGGCTACGCGGCTGGAGAGGCCTAGACACGGTATCACTACCGTCGAGGCCCTCCGGCCCGTACTGATGGAATGGATGGAGCGGCGGCACGGAGTCCTCACCTTCCGACTGGTGCAGGTGTTAACGGGGCACGGGTGTTTCGGGAAATACCTGCACACGGTCGTGTACAGGGAATGGACTCCGGGCTGCCATCATTGCAGTAGTGACGAGGACACGGCGCAACATACGCTCGAGGAATGCTCGGGCTGGGACGGGCAGCGCCGCGACCTCGTCGCTATTATCGGTGCCGACCTGACGCTGCCAGCTGTCGCGAGGGCGATGGTCGACAGCGTCAGGAATTGGGACGCGGTCGCCGCCTTCTGCGAGGCTGTCATCTCGCAGAAGGAGGCGGCGGAACGGGCCCGGGAGGATTCCCATGACCCGGGCCGCCGCCCGCGGCCGGGGCGGCGCAAGCGCGAATATCTGCGCCTGATGCCGCCCTAACCGAGGCTTCGGGTGATCGGACCGGGGAATTGTCTGGCCACCCGACGCGAGGCCACCGCGTGAGGACGACGCCTCGACGGCGAAATCTGTCGAGGCGTCAACAGGAGAGGAGCCCGAGAGGGCATACCGCCGAGCGGGCCACCGAAGACAAAGATCGGGTAGCGGTGGCCCGCTCGCACGGCGAAGAAGAGGTGCTTGCAGGGTGGGTCAATGGGGTTGCGCGCCGCCTCTTCCGTCACCCTGGACCGATTTGGCGGGGTGCGACGTCCATGGCCCACCACAACAAAAAAAAAAAAAAAAAGTCTGCTCCAGTGGTCGGTCCAACGATGAAGGCGAGGTGTCACGGGTGTGCGTGCTCTCTGACGCCCCGGACGGAGTGGTACGAGGAGTGCGCCGACCGTAGACCACCACAAAAAAAAATGTAGTTGTTTAGTAGCGATAACTTTTAATTAAGTGCCATGTACACGAACTATAAATTAAATCAATTAATTATTATTACTGCTAAAAAATCCCACTCGTAAGTAACACTTGTAGATTGCCTACTAAATAAAATATTTGCAAAATTAATTTTAAAATAATTTAAGTTGTAATATTAACAAGAAATTATTTATTTCTATATTTAAAATGATGATAAACCTAAATAACAAATGGTAAAAGCTCAATAATCATCATCATTCTCCTACTCTTAACTCAATCACTTGGGGTCGATACAATATGTACTTTTCTTTACTAATACATATTGTAAAAGTTATTGGCAATAGTTTTATGACCGGCCGCCTGCCAGACGTCAACGCACCTTGGTAATGTAATTGCTGACCGAACGGCATCAGATGGACTTGGCCTAGGTCATTATAAGGCTCTTAGTTGTCTTTTACGACATCCACGAGCAAAGTAAGGGTTGGTAGTATTCGTATCCGCTACCACACAGCTGAGATAGAGAAGAAGCCAAAGGTAGAAGCCCAATAATTTCACATTAAAAATCTACATAAACATTAAATTCTAAGATTACACAGAAATTAATAGAAACTTCATAATTTTTTTAAGCGCGCTGTTTTTACCGAAAATTTAGCAAACATTTGCTATATTTCACACAAGTTCTTAGTCATATCTTAAGCGTTAATTACATTGAAATCCAAAAGGAAATGAGTAATCAATTTATTGTTTTATGTACGCGTATAAAAAACCCAAAACGCAATACCACAAAATAACTTACAATGAGTAAGACTTATTTGATTAACCAGTTCAGTACAATTGGGTAATGTTTATTTAGGATATTTTTCTGATAAACATAATGATTCATCACAGCCCATATATGTCCCACTGTTGGGCTCGGGCCTTGTCCGCAATGGAAGGGAAATTAACATACTATACCACGCTGGTCAGATGTTTTGGTATAGAGTTTTATTTCGAGTTTTCCTTTTATTGCATAGATTTTATATGCGTTTTATATCCCTTAGTCGCTTCTTACGATCACTCACGGGTGGTGAATGGTATTCTTACTCCGTCACCACACGGATGGAACGGATGGACGAACATAATGATTGAGTTCCTAAAAAAAATTGTCATTTACCTCATTACTTTTTACTAATAGACTAAGAAATATTTTCACCTCATATACAGAGCATGAGCCTTCCTCTTAATGCAAGGGAAACCACACCGGACCGACATGATATCATAGAATTATATTCCAACTTATCACGCCAGTAGTTCATTTGCTTTCATTTATTAGTTATTACAAGGCTCACAAGTAATGAAAGGGTCATGAATTGTATTATTCCGTGACCACACAGAAAAGGGGACAAGGAAATGACACTAAAGAATACGAAATGCTAAGTCATATTTAATTATGTAACTAATCTTATTATTATCGATTTACGAAAGAACAAAATAGAGAAATAAGAAGATTATCGATATTAAAGGGTAAATAAGAAATTTAAAGAAACCATATGGCGGCATGAAGACATGAGATGGTATGAAAATTGATATACTATGACAGGCTGATCTTTTCTTTGCTGTGTGGTAGAGGCGACGAATACTACCAACTCTTACTTTGCTCATCGATGTCGTAAAAGACGACTAAGAGCTTCATGGACCTAGGCTAACTCCACCTGATGCCGTCAGGTCAACAATTATATTCCCAAGAAGGGTTGACGTCAGGCAGGCGGCCGGTCATAAAACTATCACCAGTAACTTTTGCAAAATGTACTATGAAGGCAGAGTACATATTGCGTCAACCCCAAGTAATTGGGATAAGAGCAGGAGAATGATGATCATGACAGGCTGATCTTTTCTTATGGACTAGAGAATTATCCTTCAATCTTCTTTTACGACGCCCAAGTATGAGGAAAGGGATAGAATATTGTATTTTTAATCTATCACCACACAAAATTTTGTATCTAATGTATTTGAAACTAAATCCAAATATATAATATAAAATCATCTGAAAGTTAATCAAGTCTAAACTAGACATCGCATAATGTTGTAAATGAATTACGTTAGGACTATAATAGTTAAGCAACTTCATAATGGATTGATTGATAGGAACAGTGTAAGGGGGTTGATGTGTCTATTATTCGTGAGTGCAACCTAATATTCAGCTGCAGACGTGTGTCTAGTGATAAGCTAAGACGCTATATCGAAATAGCTGTGTTATTTCTAATATGCTATATTAGTTTAACGTAAATATCTGGCCTGACAATCTATTGAATATTTCATTATCATTCTCCTACTCTTATCCCAATTACTTGGGCTCGATACAATATGTACTCTTCTTTTATAATACATATTGTAAAAGTTTTTGGCAATAGTTTTATGACCGGCCGCCTGCCAGTCGCGAATCCTTCTTAGGAATGCAATTATTGACCAAACGGTTTCAGATGAAGTTGGCCCAGGTCATTATAAGGCTCTTAGTCGTCTTTTACAACATTCACGAGCAAAGTAAAGGTTGGTAGTATTCGGAGCAGCTACCATACAGCATAATCTATTGAATATTTAACCATATGAAAAGTAGATTTTGGTAGTAATTAGCTTTAATTTAAGTATTATACGGAGTTCTGCCATCATCACCACTTTAGCTCATATATGTCCCACATAAATTATTTGATTTCATTTAGTAAAATGTCAAAGAAAACTTAATCTAAAAATTGAATTAATAAAACAACTCACCTGAATTTCTCGCACCAACATAATCAACAAGCGCAAACACTAACAACAAAAACATAATAGGTTTAAATCTATTAAAGCACCACCGTCTAAACAACACTACACTATAACAATTATTGTCAAAACTATTATTGCTATCACTGTCCGTCGCAAACATCCATCTCTCTCTAACTCCTCTGTCTTCTAATAAATATTTAAGGTCTTGTAGACTCTTTTTCTTAGTGGTAATTGTCTTTTCTAACGGTTGGTTTATTGGGTTCGGTTGCCCCGTCATGATTGATGGTGGGCGTTTTAGAATAGAAGTTCGTGGTCAAATCCCTGGTTCATCTTGTTTTTGCATCTGTAACAAAGAAAGAAAACATTAGCTACTATTTTAATAACTCTAATCATACTTAATGTCTAACCACTCTAAGGATTTAGATGAAAATCAACATTGTATATGTATAATATTTCTGTGTGGTGACGGAGTAAGAATACTTCACCACCCCATATCTTACCCGTGGGTGATCGTACGAGACGACTAAGGGATATAAAACGCATATAACATCTAGGCGAGAGAAAGAAAACTCGAAACAAAACCCTATACCAATACGTCTGACCAGCGCGGTATAGTAGGTTAATTTCCCTCCCATTACGGAGGAGGCCCGAGGCCAACAGTGGGACATTTATGGGCTGTTATGATCATGATTATGATGATATGTATAATAATTTTCGTCAATATTATCTCCAAAATTATATTTGGCTACCTAATATAACAATACTAAACTTAGTCGAACATTTACTTTGTCTAATTATATCATGTAATTATAATAAACTTTTTTCTTTTATTAAAACAATATACATTTTTCTTTCATTCTATTTGTAGAAATAATACAATCAAATTGTACAAATAGCGAATAAAGACATTACAAATAAGATTAGTTGAACAGAGACAAGTATTCACCCACATAGTATATTGAACTGTTCTTTAGTAATTCACTATTCAACCCGCAAAGCGAATGCGCAAACATCGCACAAACATTGCCGAACAAAAACGTTAACAACTTAATAGAGTAAACGCACCAACAATCGGCCGCCCATAAATTTCTTACGGAAAATAAAAACAGAATTATTGGAACGAAAATAAGCGAAAAAAAAAGCTCTCGTATGTTGCCGACAATCTAATAAGCAATTCATCAAGGGGTTGTGACAGTATGTGTTAGTGTAGGGTTTGAGGGACGGTGGTTAGTGGCGGGTGGATAGGACACCTGCGTCCTCGTTGAGATAAAGAGAAGATGAACTTGTTCCTTAAAGCCGGATTAAACTGGCTAGACTGGATTCGTAATGAGGTTGTCACTTGGGAAAGCGAAAATTTTGTTTTAACTACCAATTTTCTTCGCGCCTGTTGGAAGTATTGAAAGAATTTATAGAATATAAATATCTACTAAGTATAACTTAGATAGGTTTAATAAGTACGAAATATTATGTTCTATTCTCTCCGTAGTATATGAAATATGTACTTAAATGAATATATGGTGCAGTGGTCTAAACATGCCATTTAAAACAAAGATTCGAATTTGCTGTGTGGTATCGGCTACGAATACTACCAACTTATTCTTTGCTTGTAGATTTCGTAAAATACTATTAAAAGCTTTATATCGAGCTGGGACAACTCCACCTGATGCCGTTTGGTCAACAATTACATTCTCAAGGTAGGTTGACGACAGGCAGGCGGCTGGTCATAAAACTGCTGTTAATAACTTTTGCAATATAGGTATACGTATGATGGAAGATGAGTACATATAGCGTCGACCCCAACTAAGTAGAATAAAAGCAGGATAATAATAATAATAAAAAAAAGGATTCGATTTCTAGCATGTCAATTTCTTTGTACAACTGCTACTGTTCGAGGTATAGTGTAATTTACAAAGTCTATATAGGTATATACACTATTTCGGTTCAAATAAGTCCCACTGGGCTCGAGTCTCCTTCATAATAAGAAGGAAAATGACCTACTCCTATATTACGCTGGTCAGACATGTCGATTTTGAGTTATTCTTCTCTTGCATAGATATTACATACATACATACATATCATCACGCCATATCCCTTGCAGGGTAGGCAGAGGGAACAGAGTGCCAGAGAACTCTATCTCTGCATACTTCACTCGCTTCCTCAACATTCATAATTCTCTTCATACACGCTCGCCGGTTTCGGAGACTCTTGACTCCACCTTCCTTCAGTACATGACCGATCTGGTCTAGGTAGGTTAGTCTCGGACTCCCTCGGTACCTACATCCTTCCACTTTCGCATTGTATATCTTCTTAACCAGGCGTTCGTTCGGCATTCTTTCCACATGTCCGAACCATCGGAGCATTCCCTTTCGCATCTTTACACCAATACTCTCTTTCATATTTACTCGCTCTCTTACGTCGTCGTTACGAATGCGGTCGGTCAGCCTAACTCCACAGATTTTCCGCACAGATCGCATTTCGACCGCATTAATTTTACTATCATACTCTTTTCTGCATACCCAACTCTCGCTTCCATACAGTAATGTTGGGACAAGCACTGCGTTATGTATTGCTACACGTGCCTTCTGGCTGAGGTGGTGGCTGCCGAGAAGTTGCCCCAACGCTCCGTTCACTCTATTTCCCGCATTCACTCTTCGCTCTATATCAGTGGTGTACCTTCCATCTCGGCTAAATCCACATCCAAGATATACAAATTCATCCACTTGCTCTAGTACATCATTACCTATTGTTACTCTTACATCTGTTCTGGTTTTATCTCTTTCAAAGACCATTATTTTGGTTTTGCTCACATTCACGCGTAGACCACGCATAGATATTATATGTATTTTATATACCTTATTCATTTTTTACGACACCTATAGACAATATAGGGGATATTCTGGACAACACTTGTATGGGTAAGGTGTATATAATTATCTCTTAAGAAGTTTTGTAACGTAAACTAATGCATCGACTGCAAAATGTTTAATTTGACATAATTATATGAAATAAGATGATGATGAAGAAATGTAATGTATTATCGCTTAGTTTCAATTTATTATTATCTATAAATTGTATATACTCAAAAAGTATACAAGAGAGGATTTAAATTCCACCACACACCCCATTTATCCACCCTGGGAGAGGATGGTGTAAAATGTTGTTTACAGTACAATATGCAAGTGCTGGGCTCAGGTGTGCCAATCCAGCTCAAAGCTGCCTCATTAATCTTGCTGACTTTACAGTTAGCCATACATCTGGCAATACAGATATAATGCCTAAATGTTTGATTTTCGAATACTTAAGAATAAATAATGTCATTTTTTTTTTTTTAACATTTGGAAATTATTTTTGAGATATAATTCTTTTATATTTTTTTATTACAGTATATTTGATATACAATATTTTTTTGGAAATCTCATCAACATACAATACATATCATCACGCCATATCCCTTGCAGGGTAGGCAGAGAGAAAAAGTGCCAGAGAACTCTATCCTTGCATACTTCGCTCGTTTCCTCAACATTCATAATTCTCTTCATACACGCTCGCCGGTTTCGGAGACTCTTGACTCCACCTTCCTTCACTACGTGACCAATCTGGTCTAGTTAATTAGTCTCGGTCTCCCCTGGTACCTACATCCTTCCGCTTTTGCATTGTATATCTTCTTAACTAGATATTTGTTCGGCATTATAAATTTCATCAAGCTGAAAGTAAATCCTTGTGTTGTCGGGAACTTTAATAAATACATAAATTATATTCACTATAATGGAATGCTTCGGTGACGGCCAAATAACTGGTCCAATGAGCTATAGATCGTGTGCTAATAGTATAGAAGCTCAGGTTAGAGTAAAAGCAATTTAGACTTTTTACAAATTTCTTCTCCGTATAAAAACCCGATTACGAAACAAAAAATGATGTCACAAGTGGGGTTCGAACCCACACATATTGGGAGTCCGACCCAATCGTGCTGCCACTTACACCACCGTGAACTATTGTAGGACATTCAAATCCCGCTTCATATCATATTTACGTCTTTAAGGTGACGTGCGCCATCTACCCGACAATGTTTACACATTATATAGGCTTAATACTTCAAACTTTGCAGTTAGAATTGTATTAAACGATAACACAACCCTGTTATTCAAATTATTGAAATTTAGCATTTAATATGCTTAATTATTTATAAAAAACCCAATTACGAAGCGAAAAATGATGTCACAAGTGGATCACGATGATGGAAGTGGTCACAATTGGGCTGGACTCCCAATAGGTGTGGGTTCGAACCCCACTTGTGACATCATTTTTCGCTTCGTAATCGGGTTTTATAATTATTATTAAGCATATTAAATGCTATATTTCAGTAATTCTTCTCGGTATCTAGACTAAATGGTGTTGGCTATTCTATGCTTAACAAAATTATTTATTCAATCTAGAAATCAAACTGTCACAGAAATTAATACATTAATTAATTATCATCTCAGCTCATATGGTATATATCCCATTGTTGGGCTCGAGCCTTCTCCATAATTGGAGGGATATTGACCTACTATACCACGCTGGTCAGACGTGTTGATATAGGGTTTTGTTTTTCCTTCTCTTGCATAGATGTTAAATGCGTTTTATATACCTTAGCCGTCTCTTACGATCACCCACGATTATAATATGGTATGGTATGAAGTGATGATTTGTATTCTTACTCCGTCACCGTACGGAAACTATTTAATTAATATTCAATTATAACAAAATGGTGATATTAATAATTTCAAGCAAGGAATGACCCGTAAGGATTTTAATAAAATGGAAAGAAGGTCTGTATTAGGCCGAATGTCATCATTATACGCCATTACGAAAAACTTAAAAAAAAAAAAAAAACGTAATTCGAGATCAATAGGAAAGACAAATAATTCTCACGTAACAGCGATATTTTTATGTTTAACGACTAAAGGAAATTCGTTCGGACTTTAGTCGGGATCCGTAGATCGTAACTGAAAATTGTTTTAGTCCCCCGAGACTTGAAAGTTCAGGTGGACACCACCCTGAGATCTTTCACAGGTGCTATCATGAGTTATAGTCCAATTGTAGCGGATTATTATTACAGGGAATTCTTGAGAGTTTGAGTATTTTTTGGTTTAAAGGGAATAATAAACTGAATTCGCTTGCGAGTCTTTGTCATAAATTATTAAAAAAATAAGGAATTTGATTGTTGAAATTGTTTTAAAGAAAATAGACTATTAATCGATTTTAAATAATTATATTTAATAATAAAAAAAAATATCTAAAATTCTCGCGTGAAAAGTCTTTTTGCAGTTATTTTTTTGTAAATTCTATTACTTTTTTTGGGCATAGTCCGGAGCGTGCTCGTCGCGTCCCCTGCCAGTCTAGTTAGACTGCTAATCCTGCTCGATATGCGTACCGCAGTGCGGGTTAGGGCGTCCCCCGGAGGCGACGCGGACCGACCCGCCCCCGTCGGTACGAAAATCGGCTGATGCGGCGATGGGGGCCGCCACCCATCACGCCTTGTCAGGCGAGTCGAGGAGAGCAGAGTGTCGGGTGGGCACGTGGAATGTAAAAGGATGTGTGGAAGGTAAGTTGCACGAGCTGATAACCGTCATGGCGGACAAACAGCTAGACGTGCTCTGTGTAACAGAGACCAAGCGAAGGGGCAGCGACGTCTACGATCTTCTTGGTGGCGGGATGGCTCTGTGGTCTGGTGTACCACAGAGTGATCGAGCCAGCATGGGGGTAGGTGTGCTGTTGTCCTCTCGCTTGGCCTCAGGTGCGAAAGATTACGCAATGTATGATCCCAGACTTTTTTGGGTCCGTATAAAACTAGGTGTCACAAAAGTATTCACGGTTGTAGCATATGCTCCCGTAGGATCCTCGGTGGCATCAGACCTAGAGAAGTTTTGGGACAATGTTAGGGAAGTTCTGGATATGGCAGAAACCAGTGAACGCGTGATTGTATGCGCAGATTTGAACGGATGGGTGAGGACCAAGCGTCCTGACTATGAGGACGTACTTGGTCAATTTGGTGATAAGAGAGTGAACGACGCAGGTAGGCTCATAGCGGATGTATGCATGGAGAGAAACCTTATTGTGTCAAACACATTTTTCCAACATAAGGACATCCATATGTATACATGGAGAAGGAATGAACAGAAAAATATAATAGATTTAATTTTGGTAGACAGTCGCCTCTGAAGCAAAATATTGGACGCAAGAGCCTACAGGGGCCCCGCAGTCGATACGGATCACTATCTCGTTATCGCGAGATTTAGTAGTCTGTTCAGAAAGTGGAGGTACTGGCGAGAGCATGTCCACTATGGAGGGCTTGTAAGAATAAAGGTTGAAAGGTTGCAAGAAGAGTGCTGGAAGCTTGGTGGCTCCTGTGTCTGGGAGGCGTTCCTGTTGCTCCTCAGTTTATGTTGGAGCTCGGGAATGGTTCTCAGGGACTGGAATAGCGCGGTCATCGTGCCTTTGTTTAAAAACAAGGGTTCACGTTATGACTGCGCAAATTACAGGGCCATAAGCTTGACCAGTTTGGCAGCAAAAGTGTATGGTAAAATTATTGAAAGGAGAATGAGGATGGTATCCGATGGTTTACTGTGTGAGACACAAGGAGGTTTCAGGAGTGGAAGGGGATGCATGGATCAAGTGTTCTCTCTGCGTAACATTGTGGAGAAGCATCTGGCTCTAGGTCAGAGGGTTTCCTGCAGTTTTGTGGATCTGAAGAGAGCATTTGACACGGTTGTACGAAAGGAACTTTGGGACATTTTACCGGAGTATGGTATTAACGGTAAACTGCTACAGGCTGTGCAGTCCAGTTACATGGACTGTAGAGCCTGTGTGCGGCTGGATGATGGAATGTCGCCTTGGTTTGACGTCAATATCGGCGTTAAGCAGGGGTGCGTTCTGTCAGCCAGGCTGTTTATCATATATCTGGATAAATGTCTCCAAAAGTTGAACGGTATGAATGTAGGAGTCCAGATGGGCGACTTAGTGGTCACTGCTCTGCTATATGCAGATGATGCAGTCCTGCTGGCACTGTCAGCGACTGACCTGCAGACCCTAGTCGACACAAAGACAGAAGATTGTAAGAAAAGGGGTCTACGCATGAATGTGAGCAAAACCAAAATAATGGTCTTTGAAAGAGATGAAGCCAGAACAGATGTAAGAGTAACAATAGGTAATGATGTACTGGAGCAAGTGGATGAATTTGTTTATCTTGGATGTGGATTTAGCCGAGATGGAAGGTACACCACTGATATAGAGCGAAGAGTGAATGCGGGAAATAGAGTGAACGGAGCGTTGGGGCAACTTCTCGGTAGATACCACCTCAGCCAGAAGGCACGTGTAGCAATACAAAATGCAGTGCTTGTCCCAACATTACTGTATGGAAGCGAGAGTTGGGTATGCAGAAAAGAGTATGAAAGTAAAATTAATGTGGTCGAAATGCGATCTCTACGTAAAATCTGTGGAGTTAGGCTGATCGATCGCATTCGTTACGATGACGTAAGAAAGCGAGTAGGTATGAAAGAGAGTATTGGTGTAAAGATGCGAAAGGGAATGCTCCGATGGTTCGGACATGTGGAAAGAATGCCGAACGAACGTCTGGTTAAGAAGATATACAATGCGAAAGTGAAAGGATGTATGTACCGGGGGAGACCGAGACTAACCTACCTAGACCAGATCGGTCATGTACTGAAGGAAGGTGGAGTCAAGAGTCTCCGAAACCGGCGAGAATGTACGAAGAGAATTATGAATGTTGAGGAAGCGAGTGAAGTATGCAAGGATAGAGTTCTCTGGCACTCTGTTTTCTCTGCCTACCTTGCAAGGGACATGGCGTGATGGTATGTATGTATGTGTGTGTATTACTTTTTTCCTTAGTTCCTATACGTCTCGGAATAGGACTGATCAGCATTAGGACAATGTTGACCCCAGGCCTATTCTGGGTTTCGCCGTCGGCCTACAGGCCCATTGTGCTTCAGGACGATGTGGGTAAGCTGCTGGAGCGTGTCCTCGCTGCCCGCATCGTCCAGCACCTGGAAGAGGTGGGGCCCGATCTGTCGGACGCTCAATTTGGGTTTCGAAGGGGGCGTTCGACCATCGGGGCCCTGCTACGCCTGAAGCAGACGGCCGCGGAGGCTGTCGCCGGCAAAGGAGTGCTGTTGGCGGTGTCGTTGGACATCGCCAACGCCTTCAATAGTCTGCCATTTAGCTGCATCAGGGAGGCGCTCCGGTTCCACGGAGTGCCCCTGTACCTCAGGCGGCTGGTGGCAGACTATTTGGAGGGGCGCAGTGTTCTCTACGCGAGCCCCGCAGGGGACATTGTGCGGACGCCCATGTCGTGCGGTGTTCCGCAGGGGTCGGTTCTGGGGCCGACTCTGTGGGACATCGGTTACGACTGGGCGTTGAGAGGGAGTCTCCCCCCCGGGCTGAGCGTTATTTGCTATGCTGACGACACGCTCGTCACAGCCCGGGGCAGGACATTCGAAGAGGCGGCGAGCCTGGCCACTCTCGGCACCGAGGAGATGGTCAGGCGGATCGAGGCGCTGGGGCTCAGGGTGGCCCTAAACAAGACGGAGGCTCTACTATTCCATGGGCCCCGTGTGAGGCTGCCCATCGGCGCCTCGTTAGTCGTCAACTCCATCCACATCAGTATCCAGGCCCATATGAGGTACTTGGGTCTGGTGCTCGACGGGCGATGGTGGTTCCGGGAGCATTTTCGTCAAATTGCTCCCCGGCTGGTCGGCGCGGCGTCCGCCCTTTCTCGGCTCATGCCGAACGTGGGCGGACCCAGTTTTCAGGGCCGACGGCTGTATGCGGGGGTGATCCGCTCAATGGCCATGTACGGCGCACCCGTGTGGGCGAGGGCTCTGAACGCCCAACTCAGGGCGGTTCTGTGGAGGCCACAGAGAGTCATGGCGGTCAGAGCCATTCGCGGGTACCGCACGGTGTCGACAGAGGCGGCGTGCCTATTGGCCGGAACACCCCCTTGGGACCTAGAGGCGGAGATGCTCTCCGACCTCTACCGGCGGGTTACCTCAATGCGCGAAGAGGGTGGCTCCCCATCGTTCAACGAGATAGCCACCTGGCGCGAGGACGCCCGCCGAGAAGTCATCGCCCGTTGGGCTACGCGGCTGGAGAGGCCTAGATATGTTGTTATTACCGTTGAGGCCCTCCGGCCCGTACTGATGGAGTGGATGGAGCGGCGGCACGGAGTTCTCTCTTTCCGGTTGGTGCAGGTCTTGTCGGGGCATGGTTGCTTCGGCAAGTACCTGCACACGGTCGTGCGGAGGGAGTGGACTCCGTCCTGCCACCATTGCAGTAGCGACGAGGACACGGCGCAACATACGCTCGAGGTATGTTCGGGCTGGGACGGGCAGCGCCGTGACCTCGTCGCTGTCATCGGTGCCGACCTGACGCTGCCGGCTGTTGCGCGAGCGATGGTCGACAGCGTCAGGAATTGGGACGCGGTCGCCGCCTTCTGCGAGGCTGTCATCTCGCAGAAGGAGGCGGCGGAACGGGCCCGGGAGGATTCCCGTGACCCGGGCCGCCGCCCGCGGCCGGGGCGGCGCAGGCGCGAGTACCTGCGCCTGATGCCGCCCTAACCGAGGCTTCGGGTGATCGGACCGGGGAATTGTCCGGTCACCCGACGTGAGGCCACCGCGTGAGGACGACGCCTCGACGGCGAAAGCTGTCGGGGCGTCGACAAGAGAGGAGCCCAAGAGGGCATACCGCCGAGCGGGCCACCGAAGACAAAGATCGGGTACCGGTGGCCCGCTCGTACGGCGAAGAAGAGGTGCTTGCAGGGTGGGTCAATGGGGTTGCGCGCCGCCTCTTCCGTCACCCCGGACCGATTTGGCGGGGTGCGACGTCCATAGCCGACCGCAAAAAAAAAAAAAAAAAAAAAAAAGGCCTATTCTGGGTTGAACAAATTAATTTCCTATTTTATATTTAGTCATCCGGGTTGGTGTAAGTTTGTTTTAAATTATTGTTTATTTCATAGCGATATTATAAAATTTTAATTCTATAATTGATTTAAATACTCAAGGAAAGGGATGGAAATATTACATTATATTTTTGCTCAATCACCACACAAAGATACTTATTTAGAGATACTTATTTTAGTCTTAGAATTGAACCGAGGTAATAAATACATACATAAAAATCTGTTACCTCTCATCTCACATTTCCATTATCATCTACTTATTATGAAAAATAAACTTAATTTTAAAAAAGAAATTCTGCGCTCCCGTAATCCAATGAATTTACTTATTCTCCATAAATGCCACCCCATCAGCATCTGGATTTGTCCCAAACTCGTTTGAATTTAAAATTGTGACTTTTTTTTTATCCAACTTTAATTAAATTAAAACACAATGCAAATATTTTAAATCTAACACAAGATTGAATTAAATTTGAATAAGTGGCTAAAGACATTCTGGTGAAACGCTGAGAAGAAATATAAACAGTCATTTATCGTAACAATCCTGAGGTCCGTTCATGTTTAGCCCTCTAGGGGGAGTGAGTCGAGCACAGGTGCTGGGGAGCACACTACCCCCTCGTTGCCTTGACTGATTGTTTGTTTTCCTATTCCCGGTTTTACAGTTTGTTTTGCAAGGTTATTTGCAGTTGCAACCAGAAGCCCGTTGGGATCATCAATTTTGGGTGTTTAGAGTAAAATATCTCAATTAATTTAAAAGGTTTGTTGAATCTTCTAAAAGGTTTATTTAGTTTAAAATATTGCTGTATAAGTATAAAAAAATATTGGTTACATTTTTTTTTGATTTAGCATTCAAGTTAGAACAAATATTTTTTGACGTTTCTATTTTTTTTATTGCTTACGGTGGCAAACAAGCAAGTAGCAGTGATGGTAAGTTTTACTCCCGCTCATGTACCTTTACAACACCAAAATTACTAATACGGCGCTGTGTACCAATCCAAACCCATCAAACAAGTTACATTTCTATCTCTTTCGCTTAGGGATAGATTTATAATTCTTTATACATCAGATGAGTATAATTACGCCTAAAGTATTAAAAAACAACAGTTTCAAATCTTCGAAATCATCATCTCATCATCATAGCTAATATATGACCCACTGTAGGCCTCCATCATAATGGGAGGTATATTGACGTACTATATACCACGTTAGTCAAATGTTTTTATAGGGTATTGTGAGTTTTCCTTCTTTTACGTAGATGTGATATGCGTTTTATATCCCTTAGTCGTCTCTTACGACCACCCACGTGTAAGATAATGGATGGTGAATAATATTCTTACTCCGTCACCATACGGAAGGAAAAAAGACGAAATCATAGTAGCCCATAACAGATTCTATAAAATACTATTTTAGTAGTGGTAGGATTACGCTGTTGACAGTTTTCTGTTTGCAGCCGCGGGCCGGTCCGTCCGGGGTAGTACCACACTCTCGCAGAAGATCGACGTCTGAGCAATGGCTATATGCTGTTGTGCTTTGTTCTGTGAGCGAGAGAGCCGGAAACCCAACTGGGTGGGATTGGGATATGTATCATATGTATTGGTAGGCAGCGGCCTAGCTATACCCTTGGTTATGCAAAGGTCCATGGGCGGCGGTAGTTATTATTGTCATAATGAATAATACATAGCAGTTAACAGCGTAGATCCAACAAGTATAAGATTTGATATAAATGAATATTAAAGACGTAACATTAAGAAAATGGCGTTCATTTTTCACATACGCAATTAAAAATATGTACGTAATAACAGGCAGGCAGGTTGTTCTTTAAAAGGGAACGCTAGTTATGTCCAATCTAAATTTAGTAATGGAACGGCATGGTCAGTGCATTCCTAATTGTTGTGGTACAAGTGAGAAAATGGCAGCGGGTGAGTATTAACAAAAAAAGGTATTTAACAATAGCTGATATATGTGGCCCACTGCTGGGCTATAGCTTCCTTTGTAATGGGAGTGAAATTGACCTACTATACCACGGTGGTCAGACATATTGGTATAGGGTCTTATTTCGAGTTTGCCTTATCTTGCATAGATGTTATGTGCGTTTTATATCCCTTAGTCAACTCTTACGATCACCCACGGGTAAGACAAGGGGTGGTGAATTGTATTCTTATTCCATCACCACACGAGTATCAATAGCTTAACAATACTTTATGGTAACAGAGTAAAAAATACTTTTTATTCCAGTTGGTATCGTAAATATTATTTATATTTAAACAAGTAAGTAGAGCAGATACCATATTAAAAAAAGTAAAGTAAGTCAACGTCTGACCAGCGTACTGTATCTACCTGTACCTACGAGTAGTAAGCCACATTATCTCTTATTGTGGAGGAATCCCGTGGCCAATGTTGGGACATATATGAATTGAAGAGAAATACCTATATGTAATCTTAATAAATCAATGAAGCAATCTAAAAAATGAATATTTAAATTAATTTGAATTTTATTTACATTAGTTTTATTTAACGTTCATTGGACAATATGTAATATAAGTATATATTGGACAATATCTACTATAATAATAATAAGTAACGAGTATGTTCGTCCTTTTTTAACCGTCTATTGTTCATCTACCATATCGATACGTGTGTCTTCGATCTAAATAATTATGTTCTTCTATTTGACGTAGTTTTGAGAAAAATATAAACAATACAATTTTGTTCATATAACTTCACATTTATATTTTAATCTATAAAGTATCGCTTCTCCCTTGCACCAATACCCAGATTGTATCGGCAGTCGGGGTTAAAATTTCATAGCCTTAAACAGGTCGACTGGTCCCACCCTGTTCGGAACAGAAGGTACAAGTGCCGTACTTATAGAATTTTCCACTTAAAGCTCAGAAAGATGTTTTTGCATCTATTCCGATCGATGAGGATCGTAATGCGTCTTGTGGAGAATTATTTATCGATTCAATAAATGATCCTAACATGGTGGTTTGGTATGTTTATATTTTTCGTTTATTTACACCAAATGGTATTTAACTGTCTACCTAGTGTGACGATAATGGTAATTCGTAGAGACCGGTGAATTATATTTTTAAATCATCACACAGAAATATTTTTTACATTTTCTTTAGAAAGAACTGTTTAACTATATCGCAATTATTTTGAATCAAAGCAATATGTACCTATTTCCAATATACACATTACAAAAATTATTGGCAATAAGTAAAGCTTTACGACCGGACGCCTACATTATGTTATAATCCATGGGGATGTTATTATTGACTAAACAACATAAGATGGAAGTAGGCTAGGTTAATATAAAGCTTTTATTCGTCTTTTACGACATCCACGAGCAACTTAAAAGTTGGTAATATTCTTAGCCTAGAGAAGGACAGTGATGGACCACAATAAATTGAGGGTACTTGCGGAGGCCTATGTCGTAAGACAGCCCGACCCGATTGCTGATGGAACATATATATTAGATTCTTAAATTTAGTTTAGAAATAATTTTAGTTTCCATTCTAGGTATAAAAAATATGTATAATCAAGGTCAAAGGCAATAAATGCTATTTTTATTTTATTTATTTTATTAATATTCTTAGCCGCTACCACACAGCTCAAATTATAATAAAACCATTCCAAATTCCTCCATCACAATGGGAGGGAAAATAACCTGCTATATATACAACGCTGGTTAGACGTGTTGGTATAAGGTTTTGTTGCGAGTTTTCCATCTCTTGCATAGATGTTATACGAGTATATGCTTTATATCCCTTAGTCGTCTCTTACGATCACCCATGTGTAAGATAGGGGGTGGTGAATTGTATTTTAATTGTATTCTTCTCTATGGAAAGAAAAATACGTTATAACTATTAATTTTTAAAATGTACTAGTACTATTTATTGTATGTCATACTATATTAGTTTCATATGAATGCTTGTCAAAAATCAGTACTATATATTATAAAAATCCTTTTCTGAAGTAATAAAAATAAAATACTGAGAGGCTTCATGAAAGTACCGCCATATTTGAAAGCATTAGTGCAATAAAGGTGCCGATTTCCCTAAGTACGATAACCATCTAATATCTGGGCTCTTTATACCATTTCCGTCTCGCTTAGACTGCATTGCGCTGTGAAAGCGTCTAGGTGTTGTGGTTAGTTTGGCTATATAGTTTTGATATATAACCATATTTGTATTGATAATGTAGGTAGCCTTTGATATTTTGAATTTAGGTCAGATATTACAATTACGTTAATTAGGGTTCGTACCCAAAGGGTAAAAACGGGACCCTATTACTGAGACTTAGCTGTCCGTCCGTCTGTCACCAAGCTGTATCTCAAGAACGGTGATAGCTAGACAGTTGAAATTTTCACAGATTTCTATTGCTGCTATAACAATAAATACTAAAAATAAAATAAAATAAATATTTAAGGGGGACTTCCATACAACAAACTTGTTTTTTTTTACCGTTTCTTGTTCGGTACTAATAACGGTGACAGGTAGACGCATTAACTATTCACAGAATATTTAGTTTTGTTCTATTTAATTTTAGTTTTACGGAACCCTAGGTGCGCGAGTACAACACACACTTGGCCGATTTTTTTTTATTGATATTTGATAGATCTAGATTTCCGTGTGGTAACGGAGTAAGAATACAATTTATCACCCTTTATATCGGCCAGGCGTGATCATTAAGAGACAACGTGTGTATGCTCTTAGTTACTGAATTATAAGTCAATGTTATTTAAAGTTTCTTGCTTTGCAAACGAGTTTATTATGATATTTGCCAATACTTGCTGATTATCTTTCCTAATTAAATTTGTTACTGGTCCCACGATAATCGAAAGCGTTTTCCGAGTCTTCCTGAGGAACAAAGTTTAGTGTCATTTATGAAAACTGTTGTGTATCGAGGTTTATAGGAGTTATAGTAGGGGGACGTGCAGTGGGATTAGGTAAAACAGAGAAAACTATATTATAAAGGTGTAAAGTGTAAATATAACGTATCTGAAACTTTTATTTTTATAGGAAAACATAAGATTTTTTTATTACCTATGATGGCTAATAAGCAAGCAGCACACCTGATGGTAAGTGATATTGAATATGAACCTAGCATCACCAAGAGCACAGCCAGGCCGCTGCATAATATGAAGAAAGAGCTCTTCTTAAACCGTATGTACATAAAATTCCTTACATCGATATTTATAGCTAATATTGTTCGTACTTAGAATAATTTATCGTGAATCTGAGAAGATGAAAGATCCAATTTTAGGCATTGCAACATGAAATACCCAGCACTTTACTTCAATACATTTCCACTAAATTGCCTTCCGACTATCGTGTGCATTGTGAAATTTTCATACACTAAGTGGCTTTTCGAATGGTGTCTCTTTAAGGTAATACTTTGGCTGCAAATCTTATACAATGTTAAAGGTTACTTTAAAGTGAGTTTCAAGTTACTATTTGTTCCTAACTGTTAAGTAGATGTGTTGAAAATGGTTAGAAAGTTATGACGGTGACGTTTAGACACTCTCGTGAACACTTAAATTTATTGTGATGTTATTATGTTTATGAAATGTATCTTATAAGTAAAAGTTAAAAGCATAATATTTTAATATAATTGCTAACTTTTATTAGGTTATAAAATGACAATATAAAACAAGTTATTTTTTTAAAGAACAACAGTTGTAGTGTAATACTAGCGTAAAACTTTTTAAATAAAAAAAAACACAAAATGACAATTATATAGAGTTTTTTTTTTTAAATAAATGGGTTTTTTAAAACATTATCTCCTCATCCACATATGTCTCATTATTACGGTACTATTTTTGAAGTGCAAACTTCTTTAGGCGCGTTGAGCGTTTTTGGAGGGGAAAAACTTATAGGTTCGCGTCACCGACATGCTAATGCTAATAGTATATCTATAGCTATATGAAAACTTCTTTAGGCGCGTTGAGCGTTTTTGGAGGGAAAAAACTTATAGGTTCGCGTCACCGACATGCTAATGCTAATAGTAGATCTATAGCTATATGAAAACTTCTTTAGGCGTGTTGAGCGTTTTTGGAGGGGAAAAACTTATAGGTTCGCGTCACCGACATGCTAATGCTAATAGTAGATCTATAGCTATATGAAAACTTCTTTAGGCGTGTTGAGCGTTTTTGGAGGGGAAAAACTTATAGGTTCGCGTCACCGACATGCTAATGCTAATAAATAATCTATAGCTATGAGTAGTGTTTTTATATAGATAAATGAATAATGAAAATAAAGAATTTATTTTCAAATATTTTCAATATTCATATCAATATTTGCATTAAAAAGTATGGCATTATTTATTTTTAATTATATTTTTAATATTTAACCTTTATGTCATGAAATGAGTATCATTATGGTTCAAAGGTTATCTTACTAGCGTGATAAACCGATTCCTAGATGTTCGATAATATTTTTTATTTTTAAATAAAAAATAGAAAATTATTAATATTGCAATTAGTCTTAAGTTAATAGTTTTCACTTCTATCGGCAGTCCCCATGACTGCCTGTTGTTTTTTTTTATTGCTTATGGTGGCAAACGTGCAAGCAACGCACTAGACATGTGTAAGTAATGCGAGTGATGTATCACACGTAATATTACCCGACCGTGTACTGTCCCATTACACATTACGCGACTAAATATCACATCACAATAAACATCACACATCACATTAAACATGACGCGAACACCCGTGTACTGTGCATTTCTGCAATGTTCGGTGTCTGGCAATTCAATATTTATTTTGAGCTTTATTTTCAGAACATTAAGGTTTATATTTCTTGACGCCGCTCGCCGTATATATAGAGCGCTATCGCATTACGCGTGTGATGTTTGTAGTGATGGTAAAATGTAATATTACTGCACGCACGAAATGTGTCCATATCACATCACTTCGCGAAGTACTGTTTCGCGCATGTCTACAGCGCACCTGATGGTAAGTGTCACTGCCGCCCATGAACCTTTGTAATACCAAGGGTATAGCTGTATAGCTTAGGCCGCTGCCTAACAATAAAATCCTCAAACCCACCCAGTTGAGCTTGCGGCTCTGTCGCTCACCGAACGAAGCGCAAAAGCACATTGCCATTACTGAGACGTCGCTCTTCTGCGAGAGTGTGGTACTACCCCGGACGGACTGGCCCGCGGCTGTAGACGGAGAACTGTTAACAACGTGGTCCTACCACTATTAAAGATTTTGAGTATGCCTTTGCTGTTGCCTGTATATGAGTCGCAAGGGACTTTATAAATATACAAATAATGGACAGTTAGTTATATATTGTACAAAGAATTATCCTGTGAGGAAGTAGAATCCAATACGCTTGACGTGGGAGCTAACAATTTAAACTACTAATTATTTAAGCCTTAGTGAAAAATATCTTCCTGAAAAAAATGCTTTCAGACGCCATTTGTAAGTATATACTGTTAAAAGCTGTTTTCAAGAACCTTTTGAAAGTATATATTTGTGAAAATCTGCTTTTAGGCACTATTCTTTTAATATAGCTACGAAAGTAGCACAGATATATGGTGGGCAAATTGAAATTCAGAAAGTGAACATCAAAATCTATAAATTAACCAATTCCCTCTCGTGACCATGAACGCTGTAGTATTCAAAATATCGAGAAATTAAAAATCAAATACAAATGCCATAGAATAAGTAAACGCAATTTAATTTCAAATGTGTAACACTCGAGTAAACATCAGAAATCATTAATTAACCAATTCTCAAAACTCGTAAAACTTTCTAAATAAAAAAAAAACAACAATTATATAGTACCTACATACATATATATATACATATCATCACGCCATATCCCTTGCAGGGTAGGCAGAGGGGACAGAGTGCCATAGAACTCTATCCTTGCATACTTCACTCGCTTCCTCAACATTCATAATTCTCTTCATACACGCTCGCCGGTTTCGGAAACTCTTGACTCCACCTTCCTTCAGTACGTGACCAATCTGGTCTAGATAAGTTAGTCTCGATCTCCTCTGGTACCTACATCCTTCCACTTTCGCATTGTATATTATATAGTGTTTTCTTTTAAATATTTTTTTTAAAACATTATCTTCTCATCCATATATATGTCTCATTATTACGGTACGAGTCTCTAATACAAATGGGTGGGTGGCATTATAAGATAAAAGGTATATTGTAAGCTATTCTTATGTCATGTACACATTACTGTTTCCAAAGTCGTTAATCTACAACACCGTACCATTTAATCTCGATAACGTCTCGACAAAATAATTTTTTTTTGTAAGGAAATATAATTTATAGGTTTGTTCACGATTGCGAATGCTATAAAAGTCGCCCTCACAAAGAAGTGAGTTATTGTATTTCAGCGAATGGTTTTCAGATCAAATTTCTTTACATTCTACTAGAATAAACGCGATTGAAGTATTGGAGAATTGATAAACTTTTCACGTGTCACAACTGAGTTGGAATATTCACTGCACATTTCAACGGTTGTCATAAAAAATAAGAGATATGACGTGACTGCATATGAAGAATAAGCAATAAAAAAATTCTATACAAATCATGATATATATACCTGGTATGCTAGTATCGCAAATGGTATTATCTAAAGGAGGCAACTCCAATAGGGAGGAGCATAGAAATAGAAAGACTCAGATGATTTCAAGCACATATTTTAGTATTAAACACAAGAAAAGATAGGCAAAGCATTTGGCCCACAGTATTGTCATGAACCACGGAACCTCGAGATCTGCTATATGTAAGGGGCTACAGATACTACCAACCTTTACTTTGCTCGTGGATTTCGTAAAAAAACGACTGAAAGCTTTCTATTGACCTAGGGCATGACTCGCGAGCCACATGCGGCTCTTTGGATGTGAAGTTGCGGGTCTTTAGTTCTATACGCAAAAAATATTTTATAAAGAAAACATTTAAAAATGGTTCTGAATTGATTAATGAGGATTAGGCACAAATTATGGTCGGTAAAAAAAAAATGTGGCCCTTTAAAAACTTTAAACCTTTATAAATTCCAAGTGCTGGCTCTTCCGACTCAAAAGGTTGCCGACCCTTGACCTAGGACAACTTCTCATGATGCTGTTTGGTCAACAATTACATTCTCAAGGAGATTTGACGTTAGGCAGACAGCCGGTCAATGCTATTATCACTTTTTTTGTTAGTGTATCTTATTTGTTAGCCTCAGATGGCTATGACAACTTTACCCGGACTGTGGGTGAGCGCTGAGGGCTCTCAACCCGTTAAAGTTTAAGCGACCGGTCTCGAGGGCACCCCCTGTGGGGTACGGACCTCGGCTCGGGGGGTTGCTGGCAAAGTGGGAACCTACTTGGGTGAACACCCACGTTTATGACTTGAACGCGACACGATTTCCGTCCCCGGCGGCGGGGGCGGGTTCCTCGAGTATTAATCGCGGTTGTCGGATCACGGAAATTTTTGAGGGGGTATAACTAGAAGCCCTAACCACTATGGGATTAGGGTGAGTGACGGCAGAGTCTAACTTTTGCAATATATACGAGTACATATTGTGTCAACCCCAAGTTATTGGGATAAAAGCAAGAGAAGGATGAATGATGATTTAGCCATGGCTTGATATATCGTAAACTTTTTCCAATCTTGATACTAACTTAATATTTTTATATTATTATAAAAAACATCTTCCAATACTTTGAACCATAAGCCATAAAAATATTTAAAATATAAAGAAATGCAGAACAAGGACAATAAAAAACAAAACTACAAAAATATATACATTGGGATATAACCACAACACATCATGAATAGAAGTTGTAAAATTTTAAAATAGCTATGAATAATTTTTCTATTTTTTTTTAATTTGATTCATGCTAGCAATTTTAAAAGTATAAAATTTGCATCGATATAAACATAAAAACGATTACCCATCCAGATGTTGATCGCGCCAAGCTAGCTTACTCTTATTATCACACAGCAATCAACGTAACGGGCTATAAGCGCCTCAAACTGCCAAAAAAAGCGACACGAGTAAAAATTCGGGCGAAACACCTGGGGGCCCTGTCCGACAATTGGGCCGTTTACCTACCCTCTCTTGGTCATTTTGTGGACATTGACGGAAATGGGATTTGTGAAAATATAATCGACTTAACGGTTGACAATGGGGACGCTTACCCTGTTGTCTGCACAGAATTTCAATTTTTGTTGACGTTATGATTGCTGAAAGATGTTATGACTTACAATAATTGGGGGTATATTTTAAGTCAGATTTTATTCATCAAAGAAAATCTCAAGGAAAATCCCTTCTATTTCATCATTATATACAAAAAATTCGTCGTAATTAGTACTAAAAATAAAGGTATAAAAATAAAAGAAACCTTATTTAGTCCTTATTACATCATCTTTTATTACTTAAATAATACATTTCTTATAACAATAGTAAAGCTTACATCTCAAGAATATATCCGAAAATGAATTTAACGTATTCATTTATCAAGTACCTATTCATCATTTCATCATCATTACAGCCCATATATGTCCCACTGCTGGGCTCAGGCCTCCTCCGTAATGGGAGGGAAATTAACCTACTATACCGCGCAGGTCAGACGTATTGGTATAGGGTTTTGTTTCGAGTTTTCCTTCTCTTGCATAGATGTTATATACATTTTATATCACTTAGTCGTCTCGTACGATCACCCGCGGGTAAGATAGGGGGTGGTGAATTGTATTCTTATTCCGTCACCACACGTATAACCTATTATATTATCTATTACCTTTATTATAAGTACCTATTATATTACTGTAATGAGATATAGTTTAAGTGGCAATGGGCAGGCCACATCACTCGACAAACCGACAACCGTTGGGGAAGAAAGGTTCTAGAATGGCGACCACGAATCGGACGACGCAGCGTAAGACGACCCCTACTAGGTGGACTGACGACATTATGAAGGTCGCAGGAAACAGCTGGATGCAGGTGGCACAGGACCGTTGTGAATGGCATTCTCGTGGGAAGGCCTATGTCTAACAGGACGTTTACGGGTTGATGGATGGATGCAATGAGATATAGTAGCGAGGCAGACACAGGGTTAATACATACATACATACATATCATCACGCCATATCTCTTGCAGGGTAGGCAGAGAGAACAGAGTGCCAGAGAACTCTATCCTTGCATACTTCACTCGCTTCCTCAACATTCATAATTCTTTTCATACACGCTCGCCGGTTTCGGAGACTTTTGACTCCACCTTCCTTCAGTACGTGACCAATCTGGTCTAGGTAGGTGAGTCTCGGTCTCCCCCGGTACCTACATCCTTCCACTTTCGCATTGTTATATCTTCTTAACCAGACGTTCGTTCAGCATTCTTTCCACATGTCCGAACCATCGGAGCATTCCCTTTCGCATCTTTACACCACAGGTTTAATGGGTTATTTTTATTAAGTTTTGTGATTAAAATCAACAATTTTATTATTTATTCTTAAACCATTTAAAGCCTACAAGTATCATGAAACTGACTTATCAAAAATTAATTTATGTTTACTTAAAATTTTACTTAAAAAGTTTAACGGCTTAGTGATTTTTTTTAATACACAGCGGTAGTCTTAGATTTCTTGAAAGGACATTATATATTATGACAATAATCCTTGTATTGCGGAGTACTTCACAAACATATAATTACCGGGACAAATTCCACCCAGACTCAGAAAAATTGTGAATCGCAATATTTGTGCTGCGTAGGAATCAAACTCATGTCACTAGCACGATAGGTCGATATTTTGCCATGCCATCTGAGCAGTTACAAATTTGAATCTAGCACCAAATCTGATGGTACGACTTTTATGCATGTTTATATGCATATGTTGGTGAAATAAGGTGATGACAAGAATACAAATTATCAACCCGTTCTCTCTAGCAGGTGCCACCTCTAGTACAAGAAACGTCATCCAGCAAGAATAGAATAGAATAGAATAATTTATTTGTATAACATAGGTACATACACAAATGATCTTATAACAATAATTAGTTCACTATGTTTTGCCTCTAGAGCATACAAATTTGATAAAATTTCATCAAGTGTGGTGATTAAGGCATTACAACCCTTGTGGAGAGGCTTCGTTCAAGGTCAGAATCGGTAAACTGATGAATAGAAGTATTGATGGAAGTATATAAGGAACATAAGCAAACCAATCCATTGTAAGAATGTGAAAATCAAAATAATATCTATGCCCACCCGTTTGCCTTTTATTATGGCGGGAGGCCATGGTACGGCCATAGCCCACTCAATCCATTCGAGACGACAGAAGGAACGGCATGCGGCCCTATAACATGTCTTTCAAGTGCCTATCACCGCAGTGCGAAAGGGCCACTGGTGATGATACGATCCTTGTCTTCGGGTGCCTAAGATGTTAATGCCGTGTGGGCCACCGAAGTCAAAAATCGGGTGCCGGTGGTCCGCTCGCACGGCGAAGAGAGGGGAGTTTTACGGTGGGTCTATGGAGTCACGCGCCGCCTTTCCGTCACCCCGGACCGATTTGGCGAGGCGAGACGCATCCATAGTCCACAAAAAAAAAAAAAAGGTTAATGCCGTGTCAATTTTTCCCTGTGTGTGTGTAAGTGCCTATACTGTAAATTTTTCTCACATTATAAAAGCAGATTATTCATAAAACTATTGCATACATGATCGAAGAAAAAAAACTGTGACAGAAATTCATTCCTAATTAACAAACTGTATTTAAGAAAATTTATTTGCAAGCTCTGTCATTTCAATGATCATATCATTTAATCTTTTAATACAATTCTAACTTAAATTTTAAAAGTATTAAATTGATACAATGCATTAACATTTTCTGATAGATCCCATATATGTCAATGCTTTTAGTAAAGGCGATAATTCACTTTAAATTTTGTTTATCATAAGCAGCCACCCACACTGGTCTAATTGATAAGACGGTTGAACTGATTTTCAAATGTCTTGGGTTAACATCGCACGTGCAGGGGATTATTTTTCGTTCGCAAATAAGTTTTTTATAAATAACTTCATAATTCAAATGCTAAAATCTCAATAATTTTAATTATTTTTATGAAATGTATCACGTTAAAATATTTTTTATTTTATACGTGTAATGCTGTGTGGTAGCGGCTACGAATACTACCAACCGTTACTGTGCTCGTGGATGATCGGCCTACCTACCTAATGTCTACCCTCCTTAAGAAAGTAATTGTTGACCAAACGGCATCAGGTGGAATTGGCCCAGGTCGCTAAGCTAATAAAACCCTTAGTCGTATTTTACGACATCTACGACCAAAGTAAATATTGGTAACATTCTTAGCCTTCACCACACAGCTTAGTATATGATTTAAATTGATTTAATGAAATGTAGAAACATGGTGCGAAATTCGTTGACGCCGATATATAGTGTATAATAAATTTAAATATTAACTACGAAGAGAAAAAAAACTCGAGAAGGATAACTCGAAACTTAGAGAAGGAAAGCTCGAAACCAAACCCTATACCAACACGTCTGACCAGCGTGGTATAGTAAGTCAATTTCCCTCCCATTATGGAGGAGGCTCGAGCCCAACAGTGGGACGTATGGGACCTGAGATGATGATGATGATGATGATTAACTACATATAAATACATATATTCTAAAAAAAAGAGATTTTATTTATACAAGAACAAAATATAATCACCATCTATAATAAAAGATAATAGTAAAATTCAGTATTCAATAAAGTATTTGCCTCTGAATACAAACTACATATTTCGCTAAGAAAAGACACTAAAACAATTTCTATAAGTAAATAGCGGAACTAGACGAACAAAGACGTAAAACCACTCGAAAACTTAATAACATCGTGGAATAAAAGAGCCGAAAATCTCCTTACATCGTAAAACTTCACCTGTTCGGTACAAAAATATATATGATAAACAAAAAATACGAGTAAAGCCTTTTGATACACCGATACGATGCCGATACGACGACTTTACGACAACTTATAAACTAACATTTCATAGATAATTCTTTTTCTCAAACATGCTTGGAAATTTGACCATTATTTTGACAACCTTCTTCGAGATAAATCGAAATTACTGTACTGACCAAATACATGCGAGCAGCGACCGGCAAAAAAATTTATGAAAATCTATATCTGTCGTGTTTTAGCGGCCAAATAAATATACATGTAAATTCATATCTATCGTGTATTTTAAAAATGGAACGATTTGTTACTTCAAAACATGGCAACCGAATAGGCAACTTATAAGAGTTTTATTTAAATTTCGAACTGGCTTGAATAAGAAACCTGTTTGATAATAATTGATTGAATTATGCGATACATGGCGGAAATCCATTATTATTATAAAACGAAGTAGAGGAAGGAAGATCCACCACTTTCCCACGGTGAATCAATACGTCAATCAATCAAATCAAATCAATCACGTGTCGAATCTTTATTAGAAATTCTGCGGAAAATTGCAAATAGAAGTTCTGGAGGCGGTGCTCATCACAGGAGTAAGATTTCCTTATATTCTATTCCACCTTGATCCACATCCCGTATTCCTTCCTTTCTTGAGGTGTACGGTATATTGATTAACCGTGGGAAAGTGGTGGGTCTTCCTTACTCTCCTCCGTCTTATAATACTGTTTGATAATGAAAAAAAAACAATTAAGCCTTTTTTAGTAAAAAAAAAACAAATATATTTAAACAAAATAACTTCTAACATAATATAAATTTCCTTCCATCAGCCCGTAGATGTCTATTGTTGGACATAGATGGGGAGATCACATTGACGGGGAGGCCCCCACGAAAATGCCAATCAGAACACTCCTGTACCACCTGCATCCAGCAACTGCCTGCTCTGTCGTGGGGACTGTGGCTATTGTAGCATTCATTACTTTTATCGATACAATTTTCTTTTTCTATGGAACTCGTTTCCGTGTAAGAATACAATATGCGCTCTTTATATTCCGCAGGTGGTCGCAAAAATTTGCTAATAGACGTAAGGAGATTATCACTGCAAGAGAGGAAAACTCGAACTAAAATCGTACAGTAACCCGCCGGTCTAGCATGGTATAGTAGGTCAATTTCTCTCTGATCATAGAGGTGTCCTGAATTTATTTGAGCTGCGATAATTAAATGAAGTGCCAAAAACAATTTCCTAGATACATTTAATTAAATCATAATCCAGCCATTAAGTTTAAAACTGTCTCATTCAGAACACATTCTATATAATGAGAAATCATGTCCTTTAAGTAGCATAAATGAAAGAGTGATCTAAGTACCAACCTCTAATATTGAACGTCGTACGATCCCCACGTAACCCACGAATTAATATTTACAATTTTAGATAACACCTAAAGAGATTTAAATAATGGATAATATTGATATTATGTGTATTTATGTTAAAATTTTAGGTATAGATTATAATATTTTCCGTGTGGTGACAGAGTAAGAATACTATTCACCACCCCATATCTTACACGTGGGTGATAGTGCGAGATGACTAAGGGATATAAAACACATTTAACATCTATGCGAGAGAAGGGAAACTCGAAACAAAATCCTCTACCAACACGTCTGACCAGCGCGGTATAGTAGGTTAATTTCCCTCACATTACGGAGGAGGCCCAAGCTCAGCAGTGGGACATTTAAGAGCTGTGATGATGATGATGATGATTATAATACTTAAGTATTACCTAAAATTTAGGGATAGATAGTAAAAAAGAATATTATTCTGCGAAATGAATACTAAATAGGTCCTTTTATCGTGTAGAATTGTTATATTGAGGTTTCAACCAAAAGAGCACGAAGGCCTATTCTTAACTTTACGGTGAGCCAGTGACCTGGTTGTAATGATTTCTGATGATTACGCGAGTATCACACATTTGAAATAAAACTATTTCTATATTACGAGTATATACTCTCCGAAACCGGGGAGCGTGTATGAAGACAATTATGAATGTTGAGGAAGCGAGTGAAGTATGCAAGAATAGAGTTCTCTGGTACTCCGTTCTCTTTGCCTACTTTGCAAGATATATGGCGTGATGATGTGTATGTGTATGTATGTATGAAATAAAACTATTTTTACGGATTCTATCGCGTTTTTATTTGATTTTCTAATTTCTCTACGTTTCGAACATTACAGCAGTCATAGTCATGGGAGGACTTCCGTACCACTGTAAAATATTCGAAACGTCGGGAAATTAAAAATCAAATACAAACGCGATAGAATCCGTAAAAATAATTTTAGATATTTCTGATCTAGTTGTGCCTCTGATATTGCAGAAATCTATGAGCGTCAGTACGTCATACCATCAGGTGAGCTACTTCGGTAACCGACGCAACAAAACGAAGAGAAATGATTAGATTGCTTTGTCTTATTCCCCAGTGATGGTTATAACGTTATCGCACGGTAATAAGTCGCGAAATATAAGCCGCGATATGGGTCTCAAAATATTTGATTCATTTAAATATGTATAAAGCTACACATCAAAGGGTATCATTTCAAGGATCGAAGGCTCGGAGGCTTACGTGGGTAAAGTCGATATTATTTGAAGGACGTTTCATAAATTATTTTATTTTGAAAATATTATAGTGTATCGAAATGTATTTTGAAGTTATTTCATAAAAAAATGGGCATTTTAAATTTATAATATATATTTTTATACTCCCTTTGCATTTATATGCTGTGTGGTAGTGGCTACGAATACTACCAATCCTTACTTTGCTCATGGACGTCGAAAAAGACGACTAAGAGCCTTATAACGACCTAGGCTAACTCCATCTGATGCCGTTTGGTCAACAATTACATTCCCAAGGAGAGTTGACGTCTGGCATGCGGCCGGTCATAAAACTATTACCAATAACTTTTACAATATGTACTATGAAAGAAGAGTACTTATCGTACCGTCCCCAAGTAATTGAGGTGAGAGTAGGAGGACGATGATTTTTATACTCCCTTTGAGTGATGAGTTATAAATACAATGCGTCGACACTGCATGCCTTCCCATAGGAATTGAAGAAACTGGCTGAGATATTACCAAGAGAATAGGTAGCAGCATTATCTTATTAAGGAAATTGATAACAGCAGCCTTGACAAACTCGCCTAGTAACCATTATGGTATTATCTTACTTAGTGAAGGCCTATGCTTAACACGGAACGTCTGTAAACTAGTGGATGGAATGAATGGATACAACGTTTAATATGCGTATTATTCATTACTTTGCTATCAAGCAATATTTAAAGCAATTTAAAGTAAATAAAATATTGTAAAGGTCAAATTAAATATCAAATACAAATTGACTGCACAGATGTAGTAGTGGTTAAGATACTAATCTTCCATACTGGTGCTATGATTTCGATTCTCATTACTATGTAGGATAATACTTTGTGCGATTTACAAAGTGTTGTTCTGACTCTGGTTGTAATTCGTCTGCATTTGTAATACAAGGATTTATTTCCTTAGTGCAAGATGTTTAAACAAAAAATACAAACGCGATAGAATCCGTAAAAAATATTTTATTTCTAATTATATATCGCGTAAATATTAAAAATCATTATAATGTAAAGATACTAAGATTTCTAATATCCGTATATAAGTACCATCGATTGTCTCATAACTTTCTTTCAAAAATGTATCCTCATTTTATTCTTATTATCAATGTTCAAACGATAAACAAAGGAGAAAACAAACACGGGGTATGTGTTTAAACATTTTTTGTTCCCTCGCAAATTTCCTTCAAAACCAATAATAAATGGAGAGCGCTATTACCAAGTTTTTGTACGTTGCGAAAAAAAAAATAATGTAGCCAAATTATTTCTATTATCCGAAGGAAATAGAAAGGAATTGTTCACAAATGGTTTCGTCTCGGCGAAAATCTTTTTGATGACTATGTAAGCTTATTTCTTGTAGGCTCATCATAAAAGTAGGTTTTGTTATGCCTTCCAATATTGGTCGTTGATTGGTGAGCTTGTTTGTTCAGAACGTTTATTTATTTTCACCTGACTTTAACACGAATATCATGAGGAAGAAGTATAGGGATAATGAATGGTCTAACGAAATAATCTTAAATAAAGAGAAGTTTTTCCGTGTGGTGACGGAGTAAGAATATAATTCAACACCCCCCTATCTTACCTGTGGGTGATCGTACGAGACTAGGGGATATAAAACGCATATAACATCTATGCAAGAGAAGGAAAACTCGAAACAAAACCCTATACCAACACGTCTGACCAGCGTGGTATACTAGGTCAATTGTCCTCCCATTATGGAGGAGGCTCGAGCCCAACAGTGGGATATTTATGAGCTGAGATGATGATAAGATGATGAAAGAGAAGTTTAACAAAATTCCTTTTAATTTTTCACTTTATTATGAAAAAAAAAAAACAATTTGATCCAAAAATTTTCAACACACTTTCGCAAAGCTAAAATGCTAATATAACCAAAGCTCCAAACAAGAATCATGTTTGTGGATAAGAAAAAAATACAAATGTTTGCCCCTATGGTGGGACAAACAAGAAAAATTGAACCCTGAATGTATATTGAGTCTGTGTTTGTTCACTTAGAATGTTGTTTACGTTGATCGTGGCTGAGCTGAGTGGTATTAGAATAAATTTAAAGTTCGATACACAATAATAAGAAGATACAATCATAAATATCAAAAAACTAGATAACTATTCAAACTATGCATATATTAGGTAAAGGAGAAGAGAGCCGGAAGCCCAACTGGGTGGGTTTGGGGAATTTATTGGTAGGCAGCGGCCTAAGCTATACCTTTGGTATTGCAAAGGTCCGGCAGTGACACTTACCATCAGGTGTGCTGCTTGCTCGTTTGCCCCCATAAGCAATAAAATAAAAAGAAATTCAAACCCTCTGTACATTTAATAAATATACAAATAAATTAGTGTGGTTGATATGAAGAGCGGTGTGTCTCTTTCCTTCCTTCGTATAAAAAAAAAATATTAGATTGCCACCACGTATCACCTTATTCAATCAATGATCACGATTTTATTTTAAATAATTATGTTTAAATTCTTTTATATTATACACATATTATATTATTACTTCCTCTCCTACGGTCTACTCTTTGTCCGTCTTACGAATTTTCGATCAGGTTACGTGTCCTGAGGCGAGTTTAACGTTTTTTACCCATCCCAAAAAAAAGTGCACAACGCCGCTAAAGAAGTTTCAATTAAAAAAAATAACCTTAGTAAATAATAGGGGTGTGCGAATATCGTTCGAATCGAATCGAATCGAATATTAATATTCGATTCGAAATTCGAATCGAATAATTCGAATTTTCGAATTATTCGAAATTCGACGAATAATTCGAAAAAAATCGAATAATTCGAAAAATTTCGAATAATTCGAAAAATTTCGAATAATTCGAAAAATTTCTAAAAATTTCGAATAATTTGAACAATTTGCGAATTATCGAAATATCATTGGATTTTCTATTGTTCCCACAATTTGAACTCCATTATAATAATTAATTTCCGTTTAAAAAAAATCTAAAAGAAAAAAGTTACAGACGCAATGTTTCAAAATTCTCGAAATCAATTACTCCAAGTTTTTTAATACATATTCTTATTTTTTTATCGATGAAAATTAATAATCAACTTAGTCATTTACTTCTATCATATCTTTACAATTTGCAATTTATCTTGCAACAAAGCAGTAGAAAGAACGACAGCTAGCATGAACCCGCACTCGATCGTATTTGAATTGAACCTATCTTCAGGTTTCTTCCTACTCTTAACAGTACTTTACTTCGGAAGTCCGCTATTTACGGTAGTCTTCAGTGATCAGCTGAGAAGCACAAGTAGAAACAAGCATTTAAGTGATTAATTATTCAGTCTAAGTGTTCAATAAAAGGTAATTATAAAATACATATTAATTATTTTAAATAGTGATAATGTTGATAATAATTGTAAAATAATTATACTAATGATGAAAATTAGGAGTAAAATCTACGGAGAAGTTTGTATGTTTAACCTTAAATTAAAAAAAAAAAATAGAAATTTTTCGAATAATTCGAAATTATTCGAATAATTCGAAATTTTTCGAATTATTCGAAATTTTTCGAATTATTCGGGAACTTTCGAATAATTCGAAATTTCGAATTATTCGATTCGAGTTTCGAATCGAATATTAATATTCGATTCGGAACGAATAATTCGTAAGTTCGAATTATTCGCACACCCCTAGTAAATAATCAAAAGTAAAAAATAAAAAAAAATATAATAATGATATTTAATTAAAAGTAAAGTGTAATTAATATCTGCTGAATACTAGAACATTTAGACTATGAACACCACTTAAAGTCCAAGAGTTATTACTAGTAACAGCACACCCCTTGATATCGAATACCCAAAGCAAATTACTTAAGTCCTGAAACATTTAAACTAGAAATTCTTAACGAGAGATACAAGATTCACCTTCGAATTTACACAAGTAATAAATAAAAGGAATAAATTCCAGTAGATGTGAAATGCGCATACATTAGTGCCCGATAAAGTAGATATATTGGGTTTTCAAGAATTCAAGAAGTTTATAGGGAATTTCTATTGTAGCTTTTAAAATAGATATTGCTTTTTGAATATGTAATTTATGCATTTTGGGATAGATCATAAAGTACCTTTAAAGTTGTCTACTCGTGCAGTGGAGGATTGAACGTCATCGGACGATCTCTCCGGCACCCCGTAAAAGCGTGGATGGGGCCGCTATAGTTTTAGTGGGCATTCCTGTCGTGTGGTAGCCGATGAGTACCATACACAGCTCTCGTCTTTCATGGGCGGGTAATAGCGTGTAAATGCTTTTATACAGAGTAAACATTGATTAAATTAGGCGATACATGGCGAAAATTTATTATTATAAAAAAATGGAGGAAAGTAAGGAAGATCCACCAGTTTCCCATGGTTCATCAATATACCACCACCTCACGAAAGGAAGGAAAGCGGGATGGGATCAAATTATATTCTATTCCACCTGTATTCCTTATTTTCGTGAGTGTATAGTATATTGATTAACTGTGGGAAAGTGGTGGGTCTTCCTTCATTTCCTCCATTTTCTAATAATACAGAGAGATAAACAAAAAGGTGGTTAGAATGCAGTGGTTTTCGTCATATCGCCTTGTAAGCGTGGGCATAATCCGACCGAAAAGATTTAAACCGCGAATTCTCACAATCAACGAACGAGTTGCAGTACTAAATTGGCACTACTCAATATTGATTTTATGCGAAGGTATTACCACAGAAGAGCCGATAATTAATCGTTGCAAACAGTAAACTGTTGGCAACGTAGCTATACCACTATATGTGTGTTCTGCTTCTGTCTACCCTTCAAAGACAAACAAAAAGATGTAATAAGTTATCACATAAAAATATCTATAATAATATTATAACGCTGACGAGTTTGTTTGGTTGTCCGGGCTAATGTCAGGAACTGCTGATTCGATATAATGAAATATTTTAGTGTGAGATAGTACATTTATCGAGAAAGGCTATAGGCTAAACATCAAGCTATATCTAATAGATACGAAGCATCAATGCAAAATATTATAAAATGCACTGATAGCGTGGTAGTTAAGATACCGACCTTCCGTGCCTGTGCTATGGGTTCCTATTCCTACGCAGGATTATACTATATGCGATCCACAAACTGTTGTTTAGTCTGGGTGTAATTTGCCATTTTTTTTTATATACGGTGGACTATAGATGCGTTTCGCCCCGCCAAATCGGTCCGAGGTGACGGAAGAGGCGACGTGTGACCCTATAGACCCACCATGCAACTCCTCTCTTCGCCGTGCAAGCGGGCCACCGGTACCCGATCTTTGTCTTCGGTGGCCTAGGTGTAATTTGCCTGCGTTAATTGCATGTTTGTAAAGTCGACGGAAAAAAAAATTGAGGAGAATTTTACTCTTTTGTGGAACTGCCGTTCCCTGTTGTGTGCGTTCTTATGCGACGCAGACGAATTTGCGTGGATCAACTAGTAATAAGTTACATATGTGCCCCTATGAAGTTTAACACTGAGAATATTCCCTTTCCTTTGAAACCCAGCAAATCGCAAAAGAAAAGTCACTTAAGAGTGAAACCAATAAATTTAAGCAACAAGCTATCGTTGATACAAAACCTAAAAACCTTTTAAGGTATATAAAAGTCACAACCGTGAATTATCAAAGTTAAAGATAATCTCCACACACATCGCAATTTAACATCCAAAGCAAGTCAAATAAGGAATAAAGTGTCCCGCAATACACTGTAAATTAGAACGGTAAGTACCAAGAAAAATCGTCTTTGTTTTCAATGGAAAATCACCTTTAAGAGCGTTTGTAAGGCTATAAATTTTCTGTTAACGCCTCACGTTCAAGCAACCGTTGCTTTATATATATATATATAAAAAAAAAGGTAAAATAAACGATTTGCAATGCCCTCCAGCGTCTTCGAAAATTTTTACGCGAATATAAAAAAGTTCGGTCGTTATTCTGAGTAAAACATTTTGTCTTGTAAATAGGATGTTTAAAATGCAAACACGATTCCCGCCTTTTGAATGGTTGTCTTTATACAATCATTTGTACATTAGACTATTGTTACTTTATATATTTTTTTTATATCTTTATCATTCCAATTAGAGTTTTCTCTCTACCCTCACGAATGGTTTTTCCTTTTCTGAGAGAATGACGTCATTGTCTAGGCCAAAATTTAACGAAAGTTATTCATTCAGTGGTAAATAAAGTCGGTTTTTATTATCGTTGCGATAACATAGAGATAACCCTCTATATCTAAGATTCTTTTGTTTTTAAATTTTCTTCAAACTGATCTATATTCTTTTAAATCAACAAAAAAAATATAATTATTTGATCCCTTCATTAATCATTTAATAATTATCGGGAATGAAATAGATAATTCTTGAGAGTGACGTAATCAATTTCATTTATTATGCATAAACCTTGTGAGGGCACTTACATATTATCAGTTTTAATATTTTTAATTAATTCAATAAACTACAACCAGTAACCGCTACTGAGAAGATCTGACAAGAAACTAGCGGTCTATTATTATTATATCTTTATTAATTAAAAAAAAAATGCAACATGTTTAATTAGAATTAACTTCAGTGTCATTACACTTCGGGGCATTCCCTTCGAGCGCCGATATAGTTTAAAATTTAATAATAATATAAAAAAAAAATGACTGGATCAGATCCCACAAGCGCCATCCAATCACAAGTTAACTATTAAAATACTTACGCTAACAATTTAATATTTTTAGAAGTATTTCTTTTAAATTTTAGCCGTTGATTTTATTTTCATTCTACCTGCATTATCCAAACAAATAGATTTTACATTTAAGGAAATGCTCAATATTTTTAATTTATGAATGAATTGTTCTTTTTTGTATTTAAAAAAGTTACTCAAATATAACTTGATAAATAATGGCCATAATAAAAAGTATAGATTTTTTATAATTTAGTGATGGACACTAGAAGCGGCACTTTATTGGTTTTAAAGTTTTGTTGATGAATAGTATTAATTTTGATTCCGATTCAGCGTTATAAGTGAAAGGAGAGTTTAATACATTTTTAATATTCCCTGCACTAAGGAAATATTTTCTGTATTGCGGGGGACCTTATAAACATGTAATTAACGCAGACAAATTACACCTAGACTAAAAACAACACTCTGGATCGCACAAAGTCCTGCGTTGAAATCGAACCACGACACTGGCACGGAAGATCGGTATCTTAACCGCTACGCTGTCTGTACAGTCACATACAAAATACTTGATTCGGTCAAGCTCTTATCTTATGTTATCCTGGCTAGATAAAACGTGACGTAGGTCTACATATTACAACTAAACATAAAATAATATCGTTGAAGTATTTGAAAAGAGTATATTCCGAAGGAGGGTTGACGTCTAGCGGGCGGCCGGTCATAAAACTATTGCTAATAACTTCTACAATATGTACTCGTACTATGAAATAAGAGTACATATTGTATCAACCCCAAGAAATTGGGATAGGAGTAAGAGAATTATTTGAAAAGAGTATATTAATAATAATTAACAGAGAGAGATTCCATTCGCTCATTTTCGTTGCTGTTCAAAGCGTTTCACTTTATGTCAATTCTCTCATTCCAGTGTCAATTTCCTCTACAGCGAGTAAGCAATGCGGTGAAAATGTCGTGTTTATTTTATGTAAAAATATATTCAAATGCAAAAACATCTTTCTCATCTTCCAACCTCGAATAACATAATGACAACACTTACACGACAATTCCATTCGCACGGGGCTGTCATTCATTAGCATATGTACATAAAGAGAGACGCTCATTGGCTAGGCGCGCCATGTTTGCGTACCAGAAATGGCGCCATTTTTATTAATTAAATCACCCGCGTTTTTTCTTCTTAACATACTTATTATTTTGAATGTCACCTCTATGTTTATTTTGTTTATTTAATGAACTTATGTTATTTATGCTTGTCTTATATATTATATAAAAAAATATAATTTTATATAAGTTAACACTGTAATTAACATAATATACAATTAGCATAACATTGTAAAATTTCGCGCAAACATAAGATATATTTTTTTAGAATTTTTATTATACAAAAACGTACCTATCCAAATTAACAGAGAAGGTTACATATTTATAATGATTATGCGTATGGTGACAGAGTAAGAATACATTTCACCACCCCTTATTTTACCCATGGGTGACCGTAAGAGACGATTCAAAAATATAAAACGCAAATAACATCTATTCAAATGAAGAAAAACTTGAAATAAAACCCTATACCAACACGTCTGACCAGAGTGGTTTAGTAGGTCAATTTCCTTTATATTACGGAGGAGACATTGGGACATATAAGAGCTGAGATGATGGTGATATAAACGTACACAAAAAAAAACATTATCTCAAAATGCATTACTACCGAACTCTTAGATAATTAAGATCACAGTAAAGGATGAATTAACCAAAGTTATAAATTTTCCGACATAAAAAATGTAGAAATAGTGGTAGGTCCACGCTGTTGACAGTTCTCAGTCTACAGCGGCGGGCCGGTCCGTCCGTGGTAGTACCACACTCTCGCAGAAGATCGACGCCTGAGTAATGGCAATATGCCATTGCGCTTCGTTCGGTAAGCGAGAGAGCTGGAAGCCCAACCCCAAACCCACCCTGGGTTTGAGGTTTGTATTGGTAGACAGCGGCCTGGCTGTACCATACCAAAGGGTATTGCAAAGGTCCATGGGCGGCAGTAACACTTACCATCAGGTGTGCTGTTTACTCGTTTGTCACCATAAGTAATAAAAAAAAGCATTTAATAAAATATGATTACCATCTAAACATTAATCTTTTTAATTAAAAATATAAAAACAAAACTAATTCCCATCGCTTATTTATACATTCACTATAAAATATCATTCCTTTTTTCAACTTTTAATCGAAGAATATACATTCTAATTTTAAAATTGCGCGCCATTTTATGCTTTCTATTTACAAAATTCGAAATTTAAAAAATAAAAACATCAATTGAGACGTTATGTAAAATAAGCGTTCGGTATTCCACAGTCGTATTGAGTCCGCGAGACGGTAGACGGCAGTGAACGCGCGAAAGCTTTTCCTTTCAAGTAAATAAAAATAGTCGAATATATTGAAGCCCCACGGGATGGCCAATAACTCTGGTTAGATTTGGCTCCGTGCACGTATGGAAATTCGCCGCACCGGGTGCGTTTAGACGCTTCTCGGTCCGTTGGACAGAAGTCGATAAGTTTAGTGAAAACCCTAGTAATCCATCGAGGGCGAATGGAAATAAATATTGCTCTTACTAATTAGTGCAGTTCTAGTTTTTGTGAAAAGAAACAGTTTCTTAGTAACTACGAGCGAGTTTTGTTTTTGTTCAGAAGTTGTTGCAATACCCAGTAACTAATTAAATTCTTTGAAACTTGTGATAAATCTTGTAAATACTTTATTTTTATACATAACTTTAACGGTTATAAATGTTTCAATCGTGTTTTTAACCATGTCATTAAATTGCAGGAATATTTAACTTGAAAATTTCCGCTCAAAAGATATAACCGTAATATCAATAATAATCATTGAAAAGCGTCTTACAATTTCGCTATCGATAAAAATGCTAATGTCCCATCTCTTGAGTTTTCAAGAGGGAGGGCCCTGGGAGGTCCAGAATGATTGCATTGGATGCCTCCGTCTCGTCTCGGGGCGCCTAAGTAGATTCGGAGACTGGTGCTTGAACAATGGAGCTTTCTTGACTTTATTTTGAATTTTGAGCCGTGAACTCTATTCGAGATTTACTTCAGTGAAAGAATTTCAGAAAAAAAATACTAAGTAGGGTACGGTCGCATAAACAGATTAAGTATTTGAAAGAAACGTTATTAGGGCAAGCTTAATACCTTTCTTGTCTCTCTTTGTGTTTTCAGTCCGAACATGTTCCTAGTATTAGGCCCGACCTTTTTCATAATGATAAAGAAATATCCTGAATAAAAAAAAACAGAGTTTTATTTTGAGTTTTCATTTATCGTGATATTTATAAAACCCGATTACGAATATATATATATATATATATATATATATATATATATATAATAAATAATTAAGCATATTAAATGCTAAATTTCAGTAATTTGAATATCGTGATATTATTTTACGTACTTTAAGTCATCTTTTACGAATTTCAGGCGAAATGAAGGCTTGATAAATTGTATTTTACGCCATGAATATATGGAAATATCTTCAATATAGACTTCCTTAATAATGGGACAGTAACTAACGACTGTAATGTTCTGGTTTAAAATTCTGCGACTTATAAAGTCTTATTGGATTTAAGACCATTTTCACCGACGATTTCTAAAATTTAAGTAACATCTAAAATAATACAAATGTCACATAATAATGAGTTTATTTAAATGCTTTTATGTTAAATAAAATTAAAATTTTATTGCCACCAAGAGCAACTTTTATTGCTAAAGACCTACTCTTATCCCAATTATTTGGGGTCGACTCAATATGTACTCATACCTACATATTGCAAAAGTTATTGGCAATAGTTTTATGACTGTCTGCCAGACGTTAACCCTCAATGAGAATGTTATTGTTGACCAAACAGCATCAGGCTGATATAATAAATAATCGTCTTTTACGACATCAACGAGCACAGTAATGGTTGGTAGTATTCGTAGCCAACTACTATACAGCGCAATATATTATTCAATATTTATTAATTGCAAGATTTAATCTACACTAAATGTAAATTACACTAGAAGTAAAAAAAAAAATATCCGTGTGGTGACGGAGTAAGAATACATTTCACCACCCCATATCTTACCCGTGGGTGATCGTAAGAGACGACTAAGGGATATAAAACGCATATAACATCTATGCAAGAGAAGGAAAACTCGAAACAAAACCCTATGCCAATTCCAATGACCTATCCCATTACAGAGGAGTTCCGAGCCCAACAGTGAGACATATATGGGCGGTGAAGAAAAAGAAGTAAAGACTATTTTATAATCAATCTAAAGTATTACTTGATTTATGTAAAAATTGAATAAGCTCATATGCCTTTAAAATCATAAATTCCATTGAAAAGAGATAAAAAAGCAACACGGTTTGTAAAAAGATCGATTATTGAAATGTGTCAACAAAACGTGGCAAGGGTGTTCCGGCCGTTGATCTAGGATTAGACCGGGGATTAGCGGCTCAGCCGGATCAAACTTATGATAATGTGGACCCCTGAAGGCTCCACGCTGCTTATGATCTTGGATTTGTTGAAGCCAGGTAGACTCAAATGGAGTTTGAACTTTTTGGGTAAACTTGATTTAGTAGGGTGCAGTTGTTTTGAATGAAGCAATAATTTCAAGCGGTATTGTAAGTGATCAGCTTTTAAAAAGCATACAGGACTGTTCTAATGATTACCGCGTGATTGGGTGACGTTTGTAAGGTCTGATCAAACCATATATGTATGTGATTTTTTTTAATATATATTTTTTTGTGTTTTATATTATATGTATTTAAAATAAAAAATATTACCTAGTTCGAAAAGTATCACACTGGAGATACTTGTTAAACCTATATGATAATAGGTATAATTAATTTAAATGAAGTAATTAGCCTTTTTTTTGGCAGGACAGCCAAACCACTGCCTGCTAAGGAAATAAAAACATGGTGACACATTGTTTTCTTAACTTGTGACCCTACGGATTAAGTTAAGTACAGATGCCTGTGAAAAATATACCGTTTCAATAACTTTTTTTTTAATAGTTTCACTTCTGTTTGCCTAACAAGATATAAAGTAAGATGAAAAATATAAATACACCCACGCAAAAAATAAATACACCCACGCTTCGCCACGTATTTTTTCTACTATAACCAATATACAACTGATTGATTTATTTAAGTAAATGATAAGCGCTTCTTATGGAATTGCTTAGAATGCCATGCCCATCGATCTATCGATGCTAAGTCGCTATCTTGAAAAACTCAGTTTGTTTGTTGTCCATAATAGTTGATAAATCACATTTGAAACAGATCCTATCATTACTCTGATTTTGATGGTTTGTTCCTTTTAGAGGCATTATTTGTATCTCTTAATACACCGACAAATAAATTGAGGTATAGTTTTGTATTCTTGAGTCGCCAGTATACGGATAGAGGTTACAGAGTCAAATCTCAGAGTCCAAGACCTACGTCCGAATAACTACGTAACATCACTATATACCTCAGCAATAATTCATATCTCAAAATATTATTCCACCTTTTTAGATGACGTACGCCTTTTCTCGCATATAAGAGAATTCTACCGAATCATCGTTGGACAAAGCCTTTACGAACCTGACATATGCCTTCGGCATAAAATGTTTTCGGCCTAACTGATACCCTTTTTTATTTTCTTCATTCTTATAAAATTATTTCCACACCATAATATAGTAAAAAATGGGTGAAAGAGTAACATTGATTACCTCAGAGCGGGTAAAAAAAAACATAAAATTGCTATAGCCACCGACTAAAGAATATGCATACTGGGGTTAATATATGCAAAATAGTTACAGTACGATAAGTAGACTATATCACGCGAACTCGGCATTTTGTTAGCATTTATATAGAGCTGGCAACACTGCATCACGGCTTATAACATCCTAACAACCAATACGAATACATAAGAAAATCCGATCTATTTGTAACTAAATAAGAATGATTTTTCAACGTGACTGATTTAGACTTAGTTTTTAAATTAAGATGATGATATAGCTAATAGTAACAAATGATAGGTCAAGGGTGAATATACACTAAAGAATCAAAGGAAATTAGGGCGCTATAATAAATGTCCCAGAATTACAGAGTTTAGATACCTATATTATTTATTGATGATTTATTTTATTTTGCAAATATTTATTGTGATGTAATAATATGGTTGGTAGATATATTTGTTTAAATATCTAGTTATTTAGGTATTAATAATAAATACAATTGAATTTTTCGTATGGTGACACCAGTGCCACGGATGTCAAAGAAGCGATCCCAGTGGCCAGCGCAATAGCGATGTAGAGGGAATACGATGGGTTATGAGGCCACGAGCTGCCCTTCCGACCGGAAGGAACGGGCCGCGTATCCAGACCATAGCCTACCCAAAAAAAAACGGCTAAGTGCGAGTTGTACACGCGCATGAAGAGAGAGAGAGAGAAAAAAAATGTGATGAATCTAAAAATTTAGGGTTTTCTGAATTTTCTTTATATGTGCTATAAAACATTGCTTCATAACAAATTTCAAGATTATAGGTCGACTAGAAATATCCTTTAGGTTTTGATTCCCTTGCAAGTAGTCGCAAGTTTGAAAATACATACACATACATACATATCATCACGCCATATCCCTTGCAGGGTAGGCAGAGAGGAGAGAGTGCCAGAGAACTCTATCCTTGCATACTTCACTCGCTTCCTCAACATTCATAATTCTCTTCATACACGCTCGCCGGTTTCGGAGACTCTTGACTCCACCTTCCTTCAGTACATGACCGATCTGGTCTAGGTAGGTTAGTCTCGGTCTCCCCCGGTACCTACATCCTTCCACTTTCGCATTGTATATCTTCTTAATCAGACGTTCGTTCGGCATTCTTTCCACATGTCCGAACCATCGGAGCATTCCCTTTCGCATCTTTACACCGGTACTCTCTTTCATACCTACTCGCTCTTTTACGTCGTCATTACGAATGCGATCGATCAGCCTAACTCCACAGATTTTCCGTAGAGATCGCATTTCAACCGCATTAATTTTACTTTCATACTCTTTTCTGCATACCCAACTCTCGCTTTCATACAGTAATGTTGCGACAAGCACTGCGTTATGTATTGCTACACGTGCCTTCTGGCTGAGGTGGTGGCTACCGAGAAGTTGCCCCAACGCTCCATTCGCTCTATTTCTCGCATTCACTCTTCGCTCTTATATCGTGTACCTTCCATCTCGGCTAAATCTACATCTTCAGTTTGAAAATATGCGGCTTAAATTGCTGTTTCTTTTGATTGCGTTGACATAGAAGTTTGATTTTGTTACAACTTAAAGATATTTGATATGAATTTCAATTTAATACCTCTACACGTTCAGGAGGAAAGGGGTAGTGAGAATATAATAATATGACATTAATGTTTTGATGTAAAGATACAAGGGCCTTTAAATGATAATGAAATTTATTTTAATTTCGCAATCAAATTGTCATGATGAACCGCAGATTTTAACGTATACTGACAGGAGTGGACTCTTTAAATTCCATTTGAATAAAAGCGATTCGATATTGAATCCATTTAAACCTTAATAAGAATACTCTTAAACTTTATTTTTTTTTTTTGCCAAATAGGGGTGGTTAAAACGTATCTTTGTAAGATTAAGTAATTATATTAAGGGTTACTTAATAATAATTTTCTAGTATGAAACTCAAATCATGCGAAAGTTTATTACGTAAATTATGTACCTACACAAATTGTCCTCTTGAGGTCAAAAATTTTGGTCGGATATAATGACAATAGATTCAAAGACACCTGCAGTTAGAAAATAAGCCATCTGGCGTTTTTATTTCAATATCAATCTGGTAGAATCCTTACCTGATGTAAGTAATTAGGATTGTCAAAATTTGGAAGTCATTATGGTTAACCAAAATTAAGTTAAGTGTAAAGTTGGAGTTTCGACGGGCACGTGAAAGTGTCGTGTGACAATCTTATATTCAATACTTTTTGATCTAGAGGGTTGTTATATTAAATAATGTCTATATCATTTTATATAAATTAATGAGAAAAAGTTGTTACTATGCATTTTATTTTTAAAAACAAATATAGTTGGATACAGTACAGAGTAAGAATACAATTCACCAACCCCTATCTTACCCGTGGGTGATCGTAAAAGACGACTAAGGGATAAAATATGCATATAACATCTATGCAAGAGAAGGAAAACTCGAATAAAACCCTATACCAACACGTCTGATCAGCGTAGTGTGGTAGGTCAATTTCCCTTCTAGTGTGAAGGAGGCTCGAGCCCAACATTGGGACATATATGATCTGAGATGATGATAATGATAATGATTTACTGTCAAACTTAGCTTTAGACCAAAAAAAAGTATTTTTAAAAACAATTATAGTTAGATACAGTATCAAAAGTATCGTATTAGCTGATTGCTAAAACCAAAAGACGAGGAGAGGTTACTCAACAATTAAGTTTAAGTGTAAGTTAAATTTTAAACTTCTATTTGATTCGGTTAAGGTTGTTTTATATGAAAAAGTTAACAAAACTTGTGACACTAAGGTGAAATTTACACAAGTTAATAGCTAATTTTGTTATTAATTTTGATTGATTTCCCTTCTAACTTTTGATCTGATCTTGGCCACAATTGAGGTCAAAGTTTAATTTGTAGTCAATTATGATTGATTAATAAAGATAATACGACATTGTAATGGATATTAAAATTGGTTTTGTTTATAAATGGAAAAAACAATTTTTGTGTTCATTTTAATATTTGATTTTGTGTATTAAAAACCTAAAATGATTGTAAATATTTAATCAAATAGTTAGATGAACTAAATTGAACTGCTATTAATCTTCAAACTAATGAAATTTGTAATCCTAAGTAAACAACATCAGAATGAATATATATATATTTTTGATACTGATTTTTTAAACCACTTAGAAAATAAATTATCATCAACTCAGTTCATATACCTATTTTAAATAACAGGGAATTTAACCTATAATACTGGTAAGTTTTCCGTGTGGTGACGGAGTAAGAATACTATTCACCACCCCCTATCTTGCCCGTGGGTGATAGTACGAGACGACTAAGGGATATAAAACGCATTAATGTCTATGTGAGAGAAGGAAAACTCGAAACAAAACGCTATACCAACACGTCTGACCAGCGTGATATAGTAGACCAATTACCCTCCCATTACAGAGGAGACTCGAGCTCAACAGTGGGACATATATGTGCTGAGATGATGCTGAGATGAATACTGGTAAGACGGGTTGGTATAGGATTTTATCTCAAGCTTGCCTAGCCTTCCAAAGATGTTATATGTAGTAACTATATATCGTTTTAATCGTTTTTACGATCATTCACAAGCAAGAAAGGGGTTGGTAAATTGTATTCTTATTTCATTACCACAAGAAAGGAGAAAGGAAATAAAATAAATGTTTACGCGAAACTTAAAAGCATTTCAGTTTTGTTATTTTTCAATTCATATATTCCTATGGACAATTGCTGAACACAAGCCATTGCAATTTGACTTATTATTTTGGGATAATATAGACCAGATTGGCAAAGCATTTTAAATCAGGTTGAGAGCCCTCAGCGCTCACCCACAGTCCGGGTAAAGTTGTCATAGCCATCTGAGGCTAACAACTAAGACACACAAACAAACAAAAAAAAAAGCATTTTATATCAAATATTCTTTTGTCATTGATATAATCCATTTACATCCTCTTTTTTTTAAAGACATCCCTGCACTAATACAATAAATCTTATATTACGGAAGACTTTACAAACACGCAATTAACGAAGAACAATTACACCCAGACTCAGAACAATACTTTAGTAATCTGTGACAATACTTTGTGGATCGCACAGAGTATTGACCTGCGTGAGAATGGAACCCACGGCACTGGTACAAAAGGACAGTACCTTAAGCCACTACGCCATCTGTCGACTTTATTATATTCAAATTACAACGCCGAAGAAAGGAATAAGCAGCGGCGGTACATTCTTAAATTGTCATTACATAAAGTAGGCGTGGTATATTTAATCTTCACCTGAAACTCTATATATATACAACATACTAAAAGCTTTCATTAATACCTGTTATCTTCAAATGTTGAGTTGTTGGCGTCGGGTGCATTTGACTTCTAATATGCATAATCAGCAGTCCGTGTTTAGTTCTGAGAGGTTAAGATGATTATGGTCTAGTATAAAGAATGTAGCGGTTTATATTAGATTATGGATATGAAGTTTCGGAACCTTATATTAGAATAATATACAGTTACGGATAGGAAAGTATGGGCCGTAGCCGACCTATACAACACCGCTTCACTCCAAAATATTGATCATTGAAATGTGAACTTTCGATCGTCCACTGTAGCCATATTTTACATTGACAACATAATATTATAAAGTGGTTCTACAAGGGACGATCAAAAGTTCACATTTCAATGAACAATATTTTGCCGTGTGGGAGCTGTGTTGTATAGGTCGGCTACTACGCCGGATCATCCGATAGCTTCAGATAGTTCAATCACGGGTATTAGATTTTTAGGGTATTGTAAAAAGGTAATACGAAGTGTGGTGTTTATCGTATTAGTCTCCTTTGGAGAGGTTTACGTTTAGGATGTCAGTGCGGTTTATTTGTTAGAAAACTTGACATAACGTGTATCAATTGATGCCAAAACTATCTGAAATGAATCGATATTTTTTTTACCTGATGGGGTTAAATATATATATATATCTTTATTGAAGTGAAACTTCTTTAGAATCGTTGTGATTTCAAACTTGATGAAACGAAAAAATAAGTCCATAGAGACACAAACACATATATGTATAGGATTCAGTCGGCGATAGAATGAGATAGAACACATTAGACGTTCTTGGTCTCCTCTTTGTGCGACTCTTCGTAGCATCCCCACTATCTGACCCCCCACTAGAGAGATAGAGAGAGAGAGAGAGATAGATAGATAGATAGAGAGAGAGAGAGAGACATAGAGAGAGAGAGAGATAGAGATAGATAGAGAGAGAGATAGAGATAGATAGAGAGAGACAGAGAGAGAGAGACATAGAGAGAGAGAGATAGATAGATAGAGAGAGAGAGAGAGATAGATAGATAGAGAGAGAGAGAGAGAGACATAGAGATAGAGACAGAGAATGAGAGAGAGAGAGAGAGATAGACATAGAGAGAGAGAGAGAGAGAGAGAGAGAGACATAGAGAGAGAGATAGATAGATAGAGAGAGAGAGAGATAGATAGATAGAGAGAGAGAGAGAGAGAGAGTACACGCTATTGGTTGTTGTTAGTATGTAAAATAGATTTAAAAATAGTTTGCCAAAGTTTCACTTCTGATAAAGTTTCACTTCTGATAAATATACTTTACTTTGTACGCACGCATAATTTTTATTCCGGATATCCGGTAGTTTCGGTTATGAACACTAAGTTCCTACATGTCCCTGGTTTATATTGATAAAAATAAATACAGTGACGCTTAATAGCTTATAGTAATGACGGGAATTTTAAAAAGATAATACGCATCATCATTCTTCTACTATTATCCCAATTACTTGGGCTCGATACGATATGTACTCTTCTTTCATGGTACATTTTGTAAAAGTTATTGGCAATAGTTTAATGATCGGCCGCCTGCCAGACGTCAAGCCTCCTTGAGAATGTAATTGTTGACCGAACGGCATCAGATGGAGTTGGCCCAGGTCGTTAAAAGGCTATTTGTCGTCTTTAACGACATCCACGAGCAAAGTAAGGGTTAGTAGTAGCCGCTACCACACAGCATAAAAAAGCTAATACGTATATATAACACAATTAAAAAATATCTTATTACTATTTTTGGTTACAGCTCGTCTGAGTTGTGCCATACATTCGGCTAGATTATTAACAGTTTATTATTAAAAAACTGGACAACGTATTTTGTTCAATCGATGTTTTTAATCTAGGAGGATCTTGGTAAGTGATAAATAATTATACGCATTAGTCAAAAAAATTAAAACAAATTTTAATATTATTGAAAAGAAATGATCAAATGATTTCTAATGTTTACGCGAGTATTATACATTTATAATTTATAATAAAACTACTTTTACGGATTCTATCGCCTTTGTTTGCGCAGCTTTCATAGTCAAAGGCGCTGTAAAGTGTTCGAAACGTTGGGATATTAAAAATCAAATACAAACGTGATAGAATCTTTAAAAGTAGTTTTATTCAAATTATCAAATATAAAGTTTAAAGAAAATCCTACAAAACTGTCTCTATTATATGGCAATAAGTTAAAATTGAATCTGTAATAACAAACTGTATAAGTAGACAACTATTTATACTCTACACCCTCTTTATAATCTTGTATAATAACGAAACTACCATCCTGAACCATAATAATATTCTCTTAACATATTACGTCATTACCTTGAACCTTGAAAACTTATCAACATTTGCATCGCCCAAAACCTTCGCTAAAACCCTAAAATCCCGCTAATCCCCCATCCCTTGTACCTTACTTCAAGTTTGCTAAATTTGCATACAAGATTTACTTATCCCGAGCGCTGATAGCAAGTTAAAGTTTATATCGTTGATATTACAGACTATTTGAGAACCAAAACTTAGGTGCAATCGTTGGTTGTTATAGACAAAATAGGGTTGTAATTTTTTTTTACTTAACTTTTTTTTTATTTTACAGTTCGAAAGCTGTTTTAGGTAAGCCTTTAATTCGAAATAACTTTCGGTATAATATATTATGATATGATGCAATTGCAGTTGATATTGAGAATTTCAAAACAAAAAACTCATTTACACTTTTTGTCCGACATAACATTAATACCGAAAACTTTCTCGTGTTTACGCCATTGGAACAACAAGGTAGTTGACTTGTCATAGGCAAGGCATATTGTTTTATTAGGCAAAAATCTATGTCCAAGTTATAATTAATAAAAGGTCACAGTATTACATATGTACTGTATTTACGTATATATTATATTATACCAAACTGTTGTTCATGTTTAGTACGATGTAATTTTAATATAAATGCAATAAAAAAAAAGATGTCTTTCAGTGTGGTGACGGGGTAAAAATACAATTCACCATCCCTATCTTACCCGTGAATGATCGTAAGAGACAACTATATCTATGCAAGAGATGGAAAACTCGAAAATACCCTATATCAACACGTCTGACCAACGTGGTATCCAGGTAATGGTAAGTCCATTTCCCTCCCATTATAGAGAAGGCTCGAGCTCAATAATGGATATGTTGCATTATTGATATTAGTCGAGATGAATTCATGAAAAAAAAAGGATAGATATACAAAATAAAATTAACTATAATTGAACGGATAAGGTTATGTACAATTTTTACTTCCTCCGCCGATCGGTGACTACACGTAACATAATCCAAGAAACCCTTACACTCTCTAGTTTCGACGTAGTAAAACAACTAAAAAAAACCGTAGTTAGAAAAGATGCTTGAGCTTGGTGATGAATGGATTTAGCTGGACTACGGGGACTACTGGTATCGGAAACTTAACTTAAAGCCAAACGTAGCATATTTATGACCTCCTCCTCCTATTCAACAAATGACGTAGTACCTTATGTTCTTAAGGTTAGTAACACTCGATGGCGAAAGCTGTCGGGGCGTCGACAGGAGAGGAGCCTGAGATACCGCCGAGCGGGCCACCGAAGACAAAGGTCGGGTACCGGTGGCCCGCTCGCACGGCGAAGAAGAGGTGCTTGCAGGGTGGGTCAATGGGGTTGCGCGCCGCCTCTTCCGTCACCCCGGACCGATGGCGGGGTGCGACGTCCATAGCCCACCGCAAAAAAAAAAAGGACGGTCCTTTTTTTGAGCAATCTGTGTCAGTAATGTGTCTGTACTACACTTTCCACGTCATGACTATTTGTACTTAATCGATGACCCTTAAAACTATACCTATCTATTTTTTTTTTTTAAGAAAGTAGAGATTAGCCTTTTTTAACTGAAACATAAATACAAAATAGACAACAATACTCGTGTATATATGAAACCTAAAGAAAACAAATTATCTCATTGGTTCTGTAATAAAACTATTCCTATATATTGCAGACAAGATGTGTCTCCATTTCTAGCTACTTCTGGAAACTGTAACCGAGTCGATACGCCTTATTTATACGTATAAAACTGATTCCAATACGAATATACTACATTTTATCAGATCTGGCAACCCTAAATAACATTTTAGTGGTAAAGTTTCTAAAGTAGATGGTAATATGAGAGATTTTGCTATAATTATGGAACCACAGGTGTAAATTAGACGAATAGTAATACGTACATGCTATCAATATTAATTTGAAACCAATAACAATGAAAATTCTCAGTGTGTGATGAGTTAAGAACACAAAGTATTGCCATCCCTTCTCTCCCTGGAAATAGTAAAAATCGTCTGAGAGAACAACAAAAAAATAGCCCAATGGCGATGGAACACGGTGGATTATGAGGCCGCATGCCAACCCTCCGTCCGTCACCCCTGACGGCGGTGTATGATAGACCATAGCCTGCCAATAAAAATGAGAGTGCTACTGTTATATTTTTTAATTGCTTATGATGGCAAACGAGCAAGCAGGACACTTGATGTTAAGTGTTCCTATCATCCATGGAGCTTTGCAATACCAGAGGCACAGCTAGATCGCTACCTACTAATGAAAACCTCAAACCCACCCAGAAATATGTGCTTCCGGGTCTCTCGCTCATCAAACCAAGCGCAACAACATATTGCCACTGTTCAACCATTATTTTTCTGCGTGAATGTGGTACTGCCTCGAACGTATAGACCCATGGCTGTAGACAGAAAATTGTCCACGGTGTTTTTTTTTATTGCTTGTGGTGGCAGACGAGCAGACAACACACCCGAAGGTAAGTGTCACTGCCGATCATGGACCTTTGCCAATGGTTTTTCTAGGCCGCTGCCTACCAATACAAACCCCGAACCCACCCCAGTTGGGCTTCCCGCTCTCTCGCTCACCGAACGAAGCGTAATAGCACATTGCCATTACTCAGACGTCGATCTTCTGCGAGAGTGTGGTACTACCCGAGACGGACCGGCCCGCGGCTGTAAACAGAGAACTCAGTCCACAGCGTGGTACTACCACAATAAGTGTGCGTCACACATATCTGTAAAATTAAATACTTTCGCGTAAAAATAGTTATATACGTAAGTATGAGCCCGAAACTCTTATCTATCACAATAATATAAATCTACATAAACAACAAGCATATATAAATTCTCGTAAAAGCCCAACCGGGGTCCATAATGTTTGTTATACAACGAAAGCCTTTCTAGACTGAAATCTAGGTGACTTGGCTCCAACGTCTATAAGGTAACAGCTATAAATATTTACAGATAAGATAATGGTAGACAATAGAATTATTTGGCCTTTTAACTGAAAAAGCATGAATGTGGAGTTTTATCTAAGTAACGTGTTTTGCCTTAAGTGGTGGGATCTGGTTACCTATGCATGGTGGTGACTTATGTAATAAATTATGTGATTTATTTGTTTATGTAGTTTTAAATAGTCTTTCATCATCACCATCACAGCTCATATATGTCCCACTGTTGGGCTCGAGCCTTCTCCATAATGGGCGGGTAATTGACCTACTATTCCACGCTGCTCAGACGTGTTGGTATAGGGTTTACTTTCGAGTTTTCATTCTCTTGAATAGATGTTATATGCGTTTTATATCCCTTAATCGTCTTTTACGATCACCCACGGGTAAGATAGGGGGTGTTGAATTTTATTCTCACTCCGTCACCACACGGACAAAATATAATAGTCTTTAGACGAGTCTAATTTTTTGTACTTATTTTCGGTAAGCAATTTATAAAAGCGTGACCTAGTTTGTCCACTTCATCCAGAGGCGGAAAAAATTGTTCAAATTCTATGTTGCCTTAAGAATAAAATTTCAATGAGTAGAAAAAAATTCAAGAATAAATACACATTTTCTGTGATTTCTCTTTAATAAGAATTTAAATTCGCGCTAAAAAATTAAAATTTATAATATGTCCGGTTAATGGCTATTTGCATTGTCCATGTTAAGTGAAGTTAAAGATTATGTAGCAAAATATGTGTATTTTTACATCTTTGCGTCCCCTTTGGATGTTAAAAACTAGTTCTAATATATAAAATAAAAGATAAGAAGGACACGTGGGAAAATAATTTTCCGTATTTTTAAACTTAAACAATGAATACATTGTAGGACGGTAAGATAGCATAAAAACTCGAGTAGCGACTTCCGTATTGAATATCATAGTTTCATCTCCCACACAGGACAATATTTTAAGTCAAACAGTAAAACAAGCTGATCCAATTTATGGCTTATAACGGTATCTCGTCTTCATGAATAAGAAACATCCGTAACAAGTCTTACGTCGGCTTCCTCAATTTCTTTTTCATTTTTTTTTGTGTGTCTTAGTTGTTAACCTCAGATGGCTATGACAACTTTACCCGGACTGTGGGTGAGCGCTGAGGGCTCTCAACCCGTAAAGGCTTCCTCAACCGCTGCCGTCTGATTTTAATATACACGTGACTCAACAGATTCGAATCTCTAGCTAAATAATATTTTTTTCCTATACAAAAAATATATTTTTTAAAGTATTCAACCTGTGTCCATTAAAAAATTGCATGATGTAAAGTTTTCCGTGTGGTGACGGAGTAAGAATATAATTCACCACCCCTATCTTACCCGTGGGTGATCGTGAGAGAAGACTAAGTGATATAAAATGCACATAGCATCTATGCAAGATAATGAAAACTCGAAACAAAACTACCACCTATATACCTATACCAACACGTTTTACCAGCGCGGTATAGTAGGTTAATGTTCCTCCCATTATGGAGGAGGCCCGAGCACAACATATGAGCTGAGATGATGAAAGTTAACTGCACAGGTGGAGGAGTATTTAAGATCTTACTGCACCAGTGTCGTGGGTTCGATTCCCACATAGGACTATACTTTGTGCGATTAAGTCCGTTAATTATATATTTATAAAATCTCCGATCTTTAAAAAAGTGTCTCCAAAATAAAAATAAAAAATCATTAAAAATTTGTATTAAAAATTAATATATCAGTAATGCCGATTATTAAAAACTAACTAATATTTATCTAAACACATGTTCATATTCAACTATTGTCAATCAAAGCGTAGCTAACACGAAACCTTTCACACGACATATTCAAGGTGTAAGTCGATTTACATAAATTTTACATTTAAATCAGTTGGCATTGTGAAAATAGTTTGAATTGCGTCCGTATAGGCATTTGTATTAAATAACAAGTTTGTTTTGAAAGGTTATATTTATGCATATTCTATATGTACAAAAATTTTTTCTATGTCTGTCACAGAATTTGAAACGATCTAACCTATGTGCACTAAATCAATTTCGTTAGAAAGGCAAAGCTGGTATTAAACCACAAAAGCAAGGCATATAATATGTGCGACACATTGCGTCGACTCCAAATAATAAGAGCAAGATGATGATGATAAGATCTATGCAATTTAGGAAAACTCAAAATAAAACTATACCAACCCGTCTGACTTACGTGTTATAGTAGAATGTCTATCTGATTTTGAGGTTGAACCCCAATAATGGGGTTCAACCCCTAAGATACACCTGTGGTGTATTCACTATTTTTTTTAAACCTACACTAAAGATATAAATAATCCTTGTATTGCAATAGACTCTACAAACATGCAGTTAACGCAGACAAATTACACCCAGACTCAGAACAACACTTGATGGATCACACAAAATATTGTCCTGCATGGGAATCGAACCCACGACACTGGAACGGAAGGTCGGTATATTAACCACTACACCATCTGTGCAGTAATTAGCTCTTATATAATGAAATAATGTAATACAAACTATTAAATATTTAATTTACCATAACATGAAAGTTTGAAGCGACGATGTTCGTGTACCTGGAATTGAAAAGTAAAGATAAATAAACACTCTATACAAACACTTCAATCGAACCATAATGGCAAATATTGACTATCAAACATTTGGTCATACATGCAATTAAAACTCATTTTTTTTTGCTTTCGGCAAACACTGTTAAATATCACTTCAAAGGGTCTTTGTAATTTATTAATGACAACCCTACTCTTTGTAACGATAGCAAAAAAATGTTATAAAATGAAACTATTATTATCTATTTTAGTTTTTATTTAGCTTTGAGGCGATCGTTAATGATATTTCAAACACTTTTAGCATGCATGAGTAACAATGCTGATTTCCAGTGAAGTATATAAAAAGTTTCAATTCAGTTAAGACTAACTTAACGTTTCAAAAAATAAATAAAATAATAAATATTGAAAAGGTATTTAATATTTTTTTTTGTAATCATAACAAAAAAATATATTGTAAATGTCAAAATTGAAATCAAAATGTAAGAATTTTTTCCTTGAAATAGTTCAAGGCCTTTTTATTGTCTCAGAGCTCTATCGCCGTAGAGTAAAAAAATACAATTATTTTTAACCCTTACATGTCATTATCTTACTATTGGAAGAAGCATCCTTCATAATATATGTCATTACAACTCCACAATCACATATTGAATTTATCTAACTTCATGACAATAAAATATCAATTCCCGCCATAGATTCAAACCTTAAACAAACAGAAAGGGCACTCGTATCTAAACGATCAAAGCACGCAATAGATTGCAAACCACATTCAAAGTATTATTTTTTCATGGGAATGTGTTATAAGGTTAAAGTCTTACATATGATTCTCATAGCGTTTGTTAAGAAAGTTCATAGTTTAGCTGCAATGCCATCGTTTTCATGATTATTTCCATTACAAAATATAATTATGAATCAACTTGCATGTATTATTTGTACTCAAAATGCCACCTTTACTTTACTTGTACCAAATATTTCTTAGTTCTTCACACCTTAACCCTTAAACGAAGAATCACTTTTCACAAAGCCACAGCATAAAACATTTCATAACATGATTGAATTATTTTACTCATTTAGAAAGCAGACTACTTTATAAAAAATTGCACAGTAAATGTATTTAAAATATATTTCATAACCACCCACCACCCATGGTGTACACAGACAAAACTTTTCCCATGAGTGTCACAGCAAAAGATTAATAGGGCTTCGGAATCATCTGAGTACGGTGTCAAGTTACTACCACCCTACGTAATATCCAAAGCCAATTGTACATATATTTTTACCCTTCTGTTTCAACTGAATCTCTTATATTTCCGCGTAAATCCCTAAAAATAAGCCCATCCCTCCATAATATTAACATATCCTTTTGATATTGATATCGTATTTCGTGTCTTCAGGATGTAAGTATGAAAAATCAACGTCCAATAGAAATGTCACACACTTTTTATGTTTACGTTCATCGTAAATATATTGAATTTTATACCGGGCTCATACAATAAAAATAAATTGGTTTTTCGCTCCGTCAATACGCAACAAATAAAAGTGCAATAACGCTACCCCGGACTGAGTACAGACACGACTATTGTACGATAATCGGCTACAGAATGGCCTGGAGTTTGATCTGTCACTCGCAAACTTCGCATTTGGCAAGCAACTGTAATCGTACAATAAATAGTTTGGAACCCTCACACATCTGTCATTTAACTACTAAAATATACAGACGTCATTCAACTCCACAGTGAAAAATCGTAGCTAGTGCCACCCCTAACCGGTACAGACAGCAAACTAAACGATACCAACTTTAAAATAATGCATTAAGGTCCACTATTAAACGTGGAAACAATGAATAAATTTAAATATTTGTTAACTTAAAATGTAACCCATGTTACCGGAAATACAGTCTAAATTGCACGTCTGAGCATTTGTTTCTTCAATTGATGGCTACGTAATCGAAAATATACTTTAAGTTGTATGTACAAAGTTTAAAACATTTTGTATTTTGTTTCGATTCACGTCAATCTTACGTAGGGGTTATTTAACTTTGAAGTAGTTCAAAAGACCCGCGATTTGGGATTCTGGTGGATTTCTTTTTGGATTAAAGACCCCATGAATATAATGATAATGCATTGGAGGGTTATTACCATTGCGATTTTGTCACGCTTCAACATTTGTATAAGCTTTCCTTTTATGAATAAAAAGAAAACTTTTAATGACGTGTGCTTTTATTAAAGTTCAAATTTGGATAAATATTTGGCGTAGCCTCTATTAATATGTATCCTCTATCAATGTGTGTGTGTGTATAAACTGTGACCATTTTTTTTATTGCTTGTGGTGGAAAAGGAGTAATCAGCACACTTAATGTTAAGTGTCACTGCCGCCTATGGACCTTTGCTATACCAGGAGTATAGCTAGGCCGCTGCCTACCAATATAAACTCCAAACCCACCCAGTTGGTCTGCCGGCTCTCTCGCTCACCGAACAAAGCGCAATAGCATATTGCTATTACTCAGACGTCGATCTTCTGCGAGAGTGTGGTACTACCCCGGACGGACCGGCCCGCGGCTGTAGACAGAGACTGTCAACAGCGTAGTCCTACCATTATTATTAGAAAAGTTTTAATTCGAAATAATTTGCAGCCAATTTAACGTTATAATTTCTGATATTTAAGCGAGTATTACACATTTGAAATAAAACTATTTTTACGGATTCTATCGCGTTTGTATTTGATGTACATAACTGTTACTGTAGCGGGTAGATGTAAATCTTTGTAATAACGATGACTTATTGGATGTGGGAGATCTTAGTCCTCCCGTTACCATGAACGCTGTAAAATGTTCGAAACGTCGCGCGTCGGGTAATTAAAAATCAAATAAAAACGCGACAGAATCCGTAAATATACTTACTTCAACGTTAGTTGTATATCAGATCAATATTCTTAGGCCGTAACAAACAGCAGCATCAAGAAGGGCATGGATGTGAATGTATTATATTGTAGCGTCATCACTAAATGAATACTATGGTTAATATCTTTTTTTTTTTTGAAATGAAAACTTCTTTAGGCGCGTTGAGCGTTTTTGGAGGGGAAAAACTTATAGGTTCGCGTCACCGACATGCTAATGCTAATAGTATATCTATAGCTATATGAAAACATTGTAATCGTTTAATTAAAGGATTACTGTTCAATATAAAAGTGAGTATTGAACATTTTAATGTTTTATATAGATAAATGAATAATGAAAATAAAGAATTTATTTTCAAATATTTTCAATATTCATATCAATATTTGCATTTAAAAGTATGGCATTATTTATTTTTAATTGTATTTTTAATATTTAACCTTTATGTCATGAAATGAGTATCATTGTGGTTTGAAGGTTATCTCACTAGCGTGGTAAAACCGGTTCCTAGATGTTCGATAATATTTTTTATTTTTATATAAAAATTAGAAAATTATTATTGTTTCAATTAGTTTTAAGTTAATAGTTTTCACTTCTATCGGCAGTCCCCATGACTGGCTGTTGTTTTTTTTTTCCCCGCAAGGTGGACCATGGATGTGGTCGCGCCCCGACAAAACGTCCGGGGCGACAGAAGAGGCGGCGTGCAACCCCATGGACCCACCCTGCAAACTCCTCTCTTCGCCGTGCGAGCGGGCCACCGGTACCCGATCTTTGACTTTGGTGGCCTATGGTTATTATCTAGGAAAATATAAATCATCATCGTCTCAGCTCATATATATCCCACTGTTGAGCTCAAGTCTCATTTATAGTCAGAGAGAAATTGACCTAATACACCACGCGTGTCAGACTTGTGCTGTGTGTTAGCGGCTACGAATACTACCAACCCTTACTTTGCTCGTGGATGTCGTAAATGGCGACTAAGAGCTTTATAATGGACCTGGGCCAACTCCATCTGATGCCGTTTGGTCAACAATTACATTCCCAAGGAGGGTTGACGTCTGGCAGGCGGCCGGTCATAAAACTGTTGCCAATAACTATTACAATATGTACTATGAAAGAGGAGTACATATTGTATCACCACCACATGTTGTATGTAATTGGGATAAGAGTAGGAGAATGATGATGACACCACGCTGATCAGACGTGTTGGTATAAGATTTTGTTTCAAGTTTTCCTTCTCTTGCATAGATGTTATATGCGTTTTATGTTCCATAGTCATCTCTTACGATTACCCACGGGTAAGATATGGGATGGTGAATTGTATTCTTACTCCGTCACCACACTGAAAATATTTACTATTAAATAATGTTCTTTTCCATTAAACAGCTATCCATACAAGTCATTAGTATTCATTCATTAGCAATGCATGCATGCGTGGTCTTCTCGAGTAATGTTTGGCCACGTCAATTAACGGAGGTATCGATTTCACATTATTTTTATTAATAAAAATTTAATTGAGGCATGACATGCACGTAAACGTTTATGTACTTCAATTATAATTGAATTATAATTGAAAGGAATGTATAAATATCTGATTTTATGTTTAGGGTCTTTGAGAATGTGACTAAATACTGTAATTATATAAAAAAAAAATATTTCATAAAAAATAATAGCCAAAGCTGAGCCAATAGCCTTTTCTGTTTCTCGTTTATTATTTGATACCAGAAGTTCTTTTCTTTAGTTCTGTATATTTTCATTAGTTTTGAACGAGGATAAAATAAATGCTTTTCTTTCTTCTTTCTTTCTTTCTTTAATTAGCAGGTACGTCTGCCATTGCCTACGTTATTTTTTCCAACTACATTAAAATATTTAATAAGTCGACATAAGAATTTATTTCAAGTTCTCCTTCCTATGTAATGATGTTCTATAATCGTCTTAACGTTAGTAATAAAGGTCATGGTAACATATTGCATTCTTTATCTGTAAACATGATGATGAAAGATCCAAAGACACCTTACAAAGACCTACTACAAAAAAAAAAATAGTTACATCGAAGTTTATTAATATGTTTTCCCTCCTTTAACTTAATTGTTTCTTTTTAAATTATCAATTTGACAAATTTAAAAAGTTTTATGTGAATATTAACAAAAAAATATATATACTGCATTGATGTCCAAGACCTTATAAAACTCATTGACGCTAAAAAAACAAACAATTAGACTTTTATACTTGAAAATGATTAAAATATCAAAGAAACTCACACTAAGGGCTATATATTCTCTGACTAAAAGCAAAGTAATGAACACCTACTTAAAAAATCAATTGAAGTCGCTTATTAGTCAAAAAAAGAAGACGACAAAAAAAACAATATGTTTTATCCCTTGGACTATCTTATTCAAATTCTTGCAAACGCAAGCAAATTTCCCTTTTGTATATACACTCAAGTAAATGCAAATACTTGGACGGGAAAAGAAATGTATTCTCAAAGTATCTGAAGAGATTGCTCCTGGCCAAATCAATTGAAAGCCACTGTAAACTACCTAGAAAAATAGAAAAGAATGTGAACTTTATTATCAGTTGAGCAAGGTTCGTTTTGATTGATAGATTGGCAGCCCTCAAAAGCAGCGTTTAGTCACTTACTTAAGAGGGACACAAAATAGAAATATCCTTTACTTTTAGTTAAGATATACGTGATACAATGACTGTATGAATGGCATAGTGGTCTGAGATCAGACTGGGAATTATATGTGAAAGTATAATTTTAAATTATATTGCTAAACAGAACAAATGTGATCCAGGATACAACATGGAAGAGCTCAGTATATCACTCTGCCATCTACGTAGTGAAAACTTTACAAAGCAAGTATGATTATTTCTTGTTGATATGTACGAATGGATTCGAATACTACAAACCCTTGCTTTCCTCGTGGATGTCGTAAAAGACGACTAAGAGCTTTATTTCGACCTGGCCCAACACCATCTGATGCCGTTTGGTCGACAATTACATTCCCAAAGAGGGTTGACGTCAGACAGGCGGTCAATCATACAATTGTTGCCAATAACTTTTGCAATATGTAGGAAGACGAGTACATATTGCGTCGACCCCAAGTAATTGAGATAAGAGCAAGAGAATGATGATGATGATGATGTACGGATGGATTCAAATGAGATACAAGGAAGAAGGTGGGACAATATACTCAGGTATATAGTTAAAATTTATAAATAATCAAGCATATTAAATGCTAAATTTCAGTAATTAGGATTTAGTTAAGTAATTGCTAATAGTACCTAAGGAAATATAAAAATATCTAATAAAATTATCCCTCTCGCACTCACAAGCATATTTATAATAATGACCGAATTTTTTTTCAATAAACATTTCTATAGTCATATACATGGGTATACATTCCTATGGTTTTGTGATAAATGTTTATGGGAATAAAAAAAAGGAAATGAAACTAAGAGAATAGACATTAGTTCTCTTCTGGGCAAATTATAACGTCAACTGCATTCTTCAAGTTACGTGAGAAAATTGCCGATTACAGTCTAACACAGAGTAACATTAATCAATCTGCTCCATTAGGTTATTCTATCGAGAAGATAGATAAGGAAATAAAGATTATTATATTATACTATATATAAGAAGATTATTATATAGAATTGTGTTGGAGAAAACTGCAATCAGAATTACCGTGTAATTAATTATATGATGAATCAAAATAACTAACAGGTAGTACAAATAATTTAGAAATTTATCGAATCTTATCGTTATTTGACAATAAACTTAGTTGCTTTGATAAAAACGCCATCTTTACCGTCTTATTTGAGTGTTAGGAGAGTATTTATGCATCCATGCTTTGATAAATTCCTAGAAACTAGACTTTGTATTAAAAAGTCAAGCCATCTTTACTATCTTCTTTAAGTATTAGTAGAATATTTATGCATCCATACTTTGACTGAATACTTACGTCTTTGTATTAAAAAAACTTAATAATTCCTTTTATTGACGCAATACTTTTACATGTTAATATAATTCTAAGTAGTCAGTGCAAAACACTGAAAGTGTAGTGAGGTAGCGGATACGAATACTACCAACCCTTACTTTGCTTGTGGATGTCGTAAAAGACGACTAAGAACCTTATAAACTTGGGCCAACTCCATCTGTTGCCGTTTGGTCAACGATTATATTCCCAAGGAGGGTTGACGTCTGGCAGGCGGCTGGTCATAAAACTATTGCCAATAAATTTTACAATATGTATCTACTATGAAAGAAGAACACATATTGTATCGACCCCAAGTATTTGGGATAAGAGTAAGAGAATGATGAGTGCAAAACATTGTAATGAAATTAGTAAAACCAAAAGATTATTAAAAAAATTTCATCAACATCATCTCAGTTCATATCCGTCCCACTGTTGGGTTCAAACCTCCCCACAATAGGAGGGAAATTTAACTACTGTGTATCACACTGGTCCGAGGGGTTAGTTTAGGATTTCATTTCCTGTTTCCTTTCACTTGCATAAATGTTATACATAATTATATTATATCCCTTAGTAGTATTTTACGACAGGCACGGGTAAGAAAGGAGAGAAGATGGAGAAATGTCTTCTTAGTCCGTCACCAAACGGAAATACCTTTTTATAATTTTAGTTTAACACGACATAGTACTAATAATTTCTTAATATACAATACATTGGGGTCAACAATTGGTGGGAAGCCTTCAAAATTTGATCGTGAAATGGTCATGTTTCCTTTGATGATGGTGAACCAATTGTCATCCTGAGTGTGGATATAATTTTTGTCCGTTATCATGTATGTCCCCCACAATACAAGGATTAGTTCCATAATAGGATGATTTTAGATGCCGTGTGGTAGCGGCTACGAATACTACCAATCCTTACTTTGCTCGTGGATGTCGTAAAAGACTACTAACAGCCTTATAAAGACCTAGGCTATCTCCATTTGATGCCGTTTGGTCAACAATTGCATTCCCAAGGAGGGTTGACGTATGGCAGGCGGCCGGTCATAAAACTATTGCCAATAACTTCTACAATATGTACTATGAAAGAAGAGTACATATTGTATCGACCCCAAGTAATTGGGATAAGAGTAGGAGAATGATGAATGATGATTTAATTATTTTATCTCAGTAAATCCTGAGCCCAATTGTTAAGATGGATCCTCGTGTAGTGCGGTTTAAGAAGATGTTTCACCATTTTATAATCTCATAGGATTCATAAAAACTGGCGACATGAAGAGAATGAGTTGTAAAGATCTTATAAGAAACTGATAACGATCAGTGGTCTTTTTGGCATTATACTCTACTTAATGAAGCCTATGACAAAAAATGGACTTCGATAAGCAGCTTTACAGCAGCACATTTCAATCCTAACCAATGCAATAAGGCTATTTGGCGTCCTCTCAAAAATCAGCGTATATAACTAAAAATTCTCTAGCTTGAAACGTCGCACGCTATTTTAAGAACCCCACTTTACCCAACCAGTTACTATCAAGTTCCAAACGACTGCACAGCACTGTCATTACCTTGGTAACTTCGCATTCATTTTATTTGACGAGCCGTTTGACATAGCAAGATACGTTTGTCCGTTTGTCCCACACTTAATAATGTTCCTAATGTAATTATTTCCGCGACATTAAATATGTATTGCATTGAATGAAATATTTTTATCCGTGTATTGACAATGGATTCTTGTTCTTTTATGTGATATGTTTTAACTTGATAATAAGTATCGCAAGCTTCATCATCATCTTCTCAGCTCATATACAGGGTGGAAGTGGACCACTCCCAAAAACCAAGACAGGTGACCCTACTAGTCCTACTTGTAATGATAGGCTAGAAAAAAAATCGATCAGGATGGAAAAAAATTTTTTTTTCACAAATATTTTTAAGTTTTTTTCACATTCCATTGTATTAGGACAGTGCCATGTAACGATAACTCGATAAAAAATTACGTAACTATACTCATATGAGAAAAGACGTAATCTATTCAAAACTCACGATCATATGTTTAAGAGTTCAACGACCACGGGTGGTGAAAAAAAAAATTTCGAATCGATTTTTTTTGCTAGCCTATCATTACAAGTAGGTCTAGTAGGGTTACCTGTCTTTGTTTTCGGGAGCGGTCCACTTCCACCCTGTATGTGTTACTGTTAAACTTGAGCCTCCTTCATACTCTTAGATAGATGTTATGTGCGTTTTTATATCCTTTAGATCACTCACAGGTAAGATAGGGGACGCTTTTCTTTTGGATGGGCTATGGTCCGTACACACGCCGCACGTTTCATCCGGGGCGACGGAAAAGCAGCGCGTGGTCCCATAACCCACCGTATTCCCTACCCATCACCCTTGGGGGCGGCCACTGGTACCGCTACCTTTTCATTCATGGCCAGCCCGGCAAGATAGGGGATGCTGAATTGTATTCTTACTCCGTCACCACGGACTACGCATCGTAAGCTTATAAACTTATCCAAAACTGTTATAGAAGCACTGTGTGCTACATGGGATATTTATTCACTGGCAAATTATTTTGATAGCAAGAATGAGGTTGTTATGGTATCGACATATAGTGCTAGTGCCTTGAATTCGATTTCCAAGCAAGGTTTGTGCGATCCATAAATTGTTGTATTGAGTCGAGTGTAAGAGTATGTGTGTGTGCCTGGATGTACCTATTTGTATTGAAAAGGTCAACGGGCGGCAATAACACTTACCATCAGCAATAAAAAAAAAAACAGAATTATCTTTATTACGAACCTTCCATTCTCAGAAGCCGAACTTGGTACATGTCAGTAGAAAATTTAAGAAAATCATTATAGAAATAACCTGAATTATTTTTTTTAACCATTCAAAATAATTTTATTAAACAATAATATCCGATTTACAATAGCTGTGTGGTAGCGGCTACGAATACTACTAACCCTTACTTTGCTCGTGGATGTTGTAAAAGACGACCAAGAGCCTTATAACGACCTGGGCCAACATCACCTGATGCCGTTTGGTCAACAATTGCATTCCCAAAGAGGGTTAACGTCTGGCAGGCGGCCGGTTATAAAACTATTGCCAATAACTTTGACAATATGTGCTATAAAAGAAGAGTACATATTGTATCGACCCCAAGTAATTGAGATAAGAGTAGGTGAATGATGATGATCCGATTTACAAAAAAAAATCTAAACAGGTTTTTGGGTATCTTTTTTAGATAATATTCTGCGAGAGTTAAACCAATTCCGATAAGTTTTGTGTATTGAGATAAGTATATTCAAACTTTTCATTTATTATATATTGTATCCATTGATAAAAAAAATATGTATATGTATGTTTTAAGGTAAATTTTAATTCATCATTCTCCTACTCTTATCCCAATTATTTGGGGTCGATACAATATGTACTCTTCTTTCATAATACATATTGTAAAAGTTATTGGCAATAGTTTTATGACCGGCCGCCTGCCAGACGTCAACCTTGGGAATGTAATTGTTGACCAAACGGCATCAGATGGAGTTGACTCAGATCATTATAAGGCTCTCAGTCGTCTTTTACGACATCCACGAGCAAAGTAAGGGTTGGTAGTATTCGTAGCCGCTACCACACAGCTTTATAAATGTGAATATACCCTACAAATATTATAAAAATGAAGGTAAATTTGTTTGTTACGCTTTCACCCCAAAACTACTTAACCGATTATCATGAAACTTTGTACACATAGTATTCGAAGTAATAGAAAGGACATAGGATACTTACTTTTTTTACAGAGGGTAATTTCATTGCATGTAGATTTTTTTTTAAATACTGTATCACATTGATTTGATTCTATTGGAATGTATGATCTTTGATATTTATCAAAGGTCTTCAACGCGAGCACAGTGTGCTGGCTCTTAAGTTGGCACACTATGGAATATCAGGCACTGCTCATGCTCTCCTAAGAGATATTTTAAGCCATAGGTGTCAAATGGTCGTCGCGGATGGTGGAGAACATACACTACCGTCCAAAAGTTTGGAAGCACACCTGTTTTCAAACAAAACAAATAAATGCCGACTAATAGCGGTAAAAATTAGCAATAATCTTAAGTTTTACAACCTTTTACGACTGTCTACACAAACACAAAAGGATTATTATCCTACATTCATCAAGTTTTATGGAATTCCTTAATATTGACGAAACACGTGTTTTATGACTTAATCCGTCGGCTACTTTATCCTATGCAATGGTGTAGTTTTATTGATAATGTTTGCTGGTTTTAACTTTTTTAGACCTTATGCAGTCGCACTTGAGCATTGGCACGTGAAAGTTGTGATATTAACATTGTCTGTATTCGAAAGATATCGGCTACTACTTTGACCGTATTTTTTCTTCTGAAAATGGCAAAACGCAAGCAAATCACGCTTGAACAGCGAAGCGCTATTTGCACTCTACGCGAGGAAGGATACAGTGAACGTCAAATCGCAGAAAGGCTCGGAATTTCTTGTAAAGGTGTCCACTATACCCTTGCTAGAAAACAAGAAACGGGGAAAAATGAAGATAGAAAGAGATCTGGTAGGCCCAAATCCACAACAAATCAAGAGGACAACTTCATTAGAGTTCTTTCTAAACGGAATCGACGCTTAACTGCACCACAGATCACTGCAGCTCTGAATGATACGCGAGAAACACCCATTTCAACAACTACTGTTAAAAGACGCTTACTGTCTGCGGGATTAAGAGGATGTGTTGCTGCTAAAAAACCCAAACTAACAAATCGACATAAGAAAAATAGACTAGAATGGGCAAAAGCGCATAAAAACTGGACTATAGAACAATGGGAAAATGTCCTTTGGAGTGACGAATCAAAATTTCAGATTTTCGGATCCAATAGACGTGTCTTTGTACGCCGGTCAAAAGAAGAGAGGGCTTCAGAGGCATGTACAGTGCCTACCATCAAACATGGTGGTGGTAATGTCATGGTTTGGGGGTGTTTTGGCAACAGTAAACCCGGCAATCTTGTGAGGATAACCGGAAAATTAAACAAGGAAGGCTATTTAAAAATTCTCCAAGATTCTGCCATACCCAGTGGACTAAGTCTCATTGGTTCTGGATTCATTTTTCAACAGGATAATGATCCTAAGAATTCGTCTAAATTGTGCCAGAACTTTTTAAACAAGAAAAAAGCTGAAAACATTTTAAACATCATGCAATGGCCATCTCAATCCCCTGATCTTTCTCCCATTGAACTTGTTTGGGATGAACTTGACAGGAGGGTGAAAAGTCGTTGTCCTACGAGCTCAGAACATTTGTGGCAGCTATTAGAGAACGAATGGAACAAATTAGATAAAGATTATTTTAAAAAATTGATTAATAGAATGCCCAGAATATGTGAGAAGATTATAAAGGAGAAAGGTGGACACTTTGATGAAGCTAAAATTTAATCTAATTTACCATTGTATATTATTTTTTTATTTTGTTTAAGTTAGTTTCTGTTTGTTCTTTATTTTTTTATCAATACATTTAAATTTAAATGACTTAGTTTGGTTTTATTCGATTTTACCTTGCTGCTTCCAAACTTTTGGACGGTAGTGTAAGTCCGATCCGTTAACTGCTGTCATGGGTGTGGCCCAAGGATCTTCTGTGTCCAATATACTATTCACACTTTTAATGAATGATCTACCTAACTGTGTCTTATCAGGTGAGGTATTCATGTACGTCGACGATGTCGCAATTATTGTAAATGCAATTGACCTAGATGGCCTCGAACAACGCCTAAATATGGCTGCGTTTGAAGTATCAAACTGGTTTAATGTAAATGGCCTAGCGCTAAATATCAAAAAAACCCATTTTATACATTTTTCTTTATCAGGACGCCAAACCAGAAACTTACGCGTAATGATAAACGGATTAAAAATAGAACAAGTTGAAAGTACTAGATTTCTAGGCTTTGAGGTAGACAAGGGTCTAACCTGGAGTTCGCATATTGATAAGTTGTGCTCCAGGCTTGGCAGCGCTTGCTACGCGCTTTGCCGTCTGTCGCGTGTAGTATCTGCTGATGTCGTGCGGACCTGTTATTTCGCGACTGTATGGAGTCGGTCCTACAGTATGGAGCTGAGTTGTGGGGTCAAGCTGCTGACAGACTACGTGTTTTCAGAATGCAAAAACGGGCTGTTCGAGCCATTGTAAAAGTCGCACAAAAAACTTCAGTTAGACCGTTCTTTGTTTCACTGGAAATATTAACTTTCCCATGTATAGTAATATTTCAGATATGTGTGTACATGTGGGACAACTTAAGTAGTTATGAAAGGCGAGGAGACAGACATGACTATACCACTCGTCAGGCTGACAAGCTCGCGTCACTGCCACATCGTCTGTCAAAGTCTAGCAAATTGACACATATTATGGGCCCTCAAATATATAACAGACTGCCAGCGACTGTTACTTCGGCTGTTACGCGAACAGCTTTTAAAACTAAACTCAGGCGCTGGCTCGCTCAAAATGCCTTTTATACGATTGACGAATTAATGAATAGGTCAATAACCGATTGTGAATGACTTTTTTACCTATTTATTTTTTATTTTGTTTTTTATAAAATATTAAATTATTGTAATGACATTAAGTTATAACGAAATGACAATTATGTAATCAAAACAGCTTTGACTTGTAATCTTATATATTACCAATAAAAATGTTTATCCTGTTTTATCCTGTTTATCCGAGCGAAGCCGCGGGTAAAAGCTAGTACATGATATTATGTAAGGTATCTAACTTTCCTTTTACATAAATTTGATTAATTTAATTAATTCCCATTTCCATTCACAACGAGTCAAAAGTTGTCCCATTCAAATTAGTGGTAGATGATTAATTGCAGGGGCAAACCAATGAATAGGCCAAATTTAGCATTGAATGAATATTCGGGCGTTTTCAGGATTAGTTGTTGAAATATGATTTATTTGTGTGGCGTGGCTTGTTTTCTTGGTTTAATTTGATTTTGTAATTAAAATCACGGTTAACCGGAATTGTCTTTAAAATATATTGACAATAAAATTAGAGAAAATACGTAGTTTTATGCGTTTTCATTATCTCAGCTTATACATGTCCCACTGTTGGGCTCGAACCCCCTCCATAATGAAAGGGAAATTGACCTATTGTACCACGTTGGTCAGACGTGTTAGTATAGGGTTTTGTTTCTCTTGCATAGATGTTATATTATGTATTTTATATCCCTTAGTCGTCTCTAACGATCACCCACGGGTACGATAAGGAGGCGAATCGTATACTTACTCCGTCACCGCACGGATAATATAAATTTCAGCTTGATACCTCCACGCGTTCCTGAGAAAAAAAGAGTCTTGACAGATATGCAGACGGACGGACGGATAACAAAGTGATTCGAGGTACTGAACCTTAAAAATACTGACAAATTGAGAAGCTTCTAATTTTAGTACCGCTTTGCATTCTTACTCCGTTACCACAAAGAAAACGCTAATTTAAACCATCAAGGTACGCCTCCCATAACACACACGGCATACAAATTACGAAGAAATTTACCTTACTTGATGGCTTACTACACTTATATCTTTCAAAATAATAATATATTTTAAATTGCTCAATAATATATTTTTATCAAACCAGGATTCAAAGTCGAGACTTCATATCATTTGTTACTTATACTATGGCAACAAAAAGTCTGTCAAATAAATAAATTTTGAATGTATAATAGATAAAATATAGAAAACGTTTCTTAAAGATAACATCTCTTAAGGTTATCCTCAATACAAACCCACTTAGCTTTTACAACAGCCGAAAGCAAACCTATCTAAATTTATCGACAATTTCAACATCCCATTTTCTTCCTATACTAACATAATGGCTTTATTAAATTCGACGTCTAGAGGTCTTTTGGGTAAGGGCCCTACTGTTAGCGGAAAAGGATTAGTGAAATTATTTCATATTATCATCATCATTTCAGCTCATATATGTTCCACTGTTGGACTCAAGCCTCCTCCATAATGCGAGGGAAATTGACCTACTATACCACGTTGGTCAGGTGTATTGGTATAAGGTTTTGTTTCGAGATTTCCATCTCTTACATCTGTAAAAAAGGTAGAAATCTATATGTTATATGCGTTTCTCTGTCTTACGATCACCCACAGGTAAGATAGGGGTGGTGAATTGTATTCTTACTCCGTCACCACACGGAAATATTTTTATTTTATATAAACTAGTTGGTTACTTATTTTACTGTCTTCTCAACTCATATGCATCCGTTACACCTTAAACCACACACGTTAGACACAAGCCCTTTACTTAATAATACTGAAATTAACTAGTTATGTTATTTTTTAAATCAAAGGTTGTAATAACTTTATTCTTATACTCAGTCCATATACATCCCGCTGTTGGCTAAGGGACTCTTCAGTTTGAACAGAGAATTGTAGTAGTTTAACCTCTCATATAAATGAGAGGTTAAACTACTACAATTCTTGATCAAGATTTTTAAAATTGAAAATTTATAAATAAAATATAAAATAAATTATATACTGTAAATTTGATAGCGAGTGACATTTTATGAATAATAACTAGCGTATAAAATCATTAAATGATTTCTTAACTCTGATTCATATCGGTCTATTAGTAAATTGTACTGCACCTTAGTCTTTGCGTTTAGTAAGTCCATGAGATGGTATTTACCATTCATCATCAAGTGGAACACTCATCATTCTCGGCTAAAGAGTTTGATTTCTAGGACAACAAACGGTGAATTTACCCGTGATTTTCTGGCAAATTTTCCATACGGATTAATTTAAAAATCGCTATCAGTAGTACTAAAGCCCTATACTCCAATAAACATTGTCAGTATAGACTTAGTCATTTCCATGTAATATTATTTCGTCTGTCTGTCATAGAAGGGTATACTAAATTAATTATAACTAATAATATTCCGTTGCTGCTGGAGAATATTAACTATTTACCTTTTCTAAAATAGCTTAATGTGCCAGAATATATGTATATAGAATATTAAAGCACAGTTACAAACTCAGTTTGATAAGTGATAAAAGTCATGTATGATGCGGTTGGTAATAGTGGTCTTCTTATTAATACTTAAACCGATAAATTAAGAAGAAGTGTCGCAAGATCGCTGTACTTTGAATTTGATGATAGCGACGATTTATCGATTTAATTCCTCACATTCATCATCATCTCAGGCAGAAAATGGGAAGGAAATTGACATAGTAGGCCAATTTCCACCACGATAGTGGACTTTGCCTTCTCTTGCATCAATGTTAGTGGACATCAATTAATTACGTGAGGCATTTTTGAGGATTTTTGAAATGAATTTTTGAATGAATGTTGAAGGCTTTAGGTTAAGGTAACCAAAGAAAAGATGGATGCGTGAAATATGACAAGGATAGACAGGAAAGTAACTACAGAGATGATGTCTGATAGAGCTGTATGATAAAAAATAGGGTATATTGCGACCCCAAGTAATTGGGATAAGAGCAAGAAGATGATGCTACAAAGGAACCTAAAACACAAAGCTAGTAAGCTTTATCTACTAAAATTGTGTTAACAAATACCTTGAGCCGAAAATTTGTTAAAAATTAGCCCTTTAATATAAAAATATTGTCTTTTTCAATATATTTTTGCCTATAATTTGAACAACTTACGCAATTTATCTTTTTTATACCCCCTAAAGCAATTGCTGACTCTAACATTTTAAATAATAGGAAATTAAGTTTAAACTCAGTCATTTGAGTGAAATGATAAAGAGAAAATCTCTATTCCCCCCTTAGGGGGGGTGTGTGAGCCAATCAGAGGTACAGAACAGCGCGCGCATACTAATTCAATACAAACTCCATTTGCTGTTTATTTACCCTTATATTCTGAGCTTTAAGGCATAAATTTGGATGGTGATTTATGCAAAGCAAAACCATAGATTAGGAATAATATTAGAAGTGAAGTTCGCGTGACGTTTGGGATTTGAAAATGTTTACTGCATAGTCCCTCTTCAGTTACAGCTTGAATATTTATATAGAGCATAGAGTACATGAAGTAATATATTAAATGAGAATCGAATATACAATCTATATTTACAAAAGAGGACGTTTGTTTATATGAAATCGCTAAACTCAGAAACTATTTGACCGATCATTATGAAAATTGGTAGGTATATGTATTTTTTCATGGAGTATGTTTATATTCCCATTGATATAACTCGCCACCAGGCGGCGCTGCGATATAGCGATTTCTATAAACAAACCAACGGGGCTGGGTTTGTTAGTATAATATAACTGTTAAAATATTTTTTACTATTTTACTGTACCTAGATGTGATATTAGATTAAGAAAACAATGCATCGCCCAATTGCATAGATAACGTGTTATTGGTTCGATTCTCACGCAGACAATATTTTGAGCGATCTACAAATTTTTGTCCTGAGTCTGAGTGTAATTCGTGTCCGTTGATTATCTGTATGTAAAGTCACCTTCAACAGAATATTAAAAAAAAAAAACAATTTGCCTGCGAGAGTCATGAAAACCGGTTGAAGAGTTACCAAAAATTGAGCAAGCAGTATTCTTCTAGGAACCGTATAACGATGACGATGCAATGTCAGCGGAGTTTGATAAGTTGATGGAATAGTCATATTGATATTATTAGAGAAAATAAGTTCAATTTGAATATGGAATATCTTTCTCTCACCCTTCGCACCAATGGTTGAGCGATGGCTATTCTATTGGTTAAACTCACTTGTGATGTCTGGTCTGCATCGATAGTATTATGTATAGAATAATATAAGGAATATCCATATTCCAGAAAGTTCTAAATTTAAGAAGAGAAAATGTCAAGTGAGCGATTGACGTGGTACGGACATGTGATAATACCAGAAGAAAGTAATATTTTAAAGATTTTTTTAAGTATGAAGGCTTTAGAAATAGGGGAAGACCAAAGAGGAAATGGATGAACTGCGTGATATAGATAGACATGGAGTGATCACATAGGTTACATCTATAGTTGTATGGTGAAATGAGGACTTATTGTGCCGCCCCAAAGAGATAAGAATAGTATGATGACTGCGCAGATATTATAGTAATCTAATTACCGAACTCTCTTGCCGTGTCTAGTGGATTCGATTCCTATGCATGACAGTTTTTTATGCGATCCATAAATAGTTGTTCTGATTCTGGATGTAATTTGTGTTCTTTAATTGCATGTTTTTGAAGTGAAAACTTCTTTAGGCGCGTTGAGCGTTTTTGGAGGGGAAAAACTTATAGGTTCGCGTCACCGACATGCTAATGCTAATAGTATATCTATAGCTATGTGAAAACTTCTTTAGGCGCGTTGAGCGTTTTGGAGGGGAAATTAATTAGAGTATTGAACATTTTAATGTTTTTATATAGATAAATGAAAATAAGGAATTTATTTACAATATTCATATCAATATTTGCATTTAAAAGTATGGCATTATTTATTTTTAATTGTATTTTTAATATTTAACCTTTATGTCATGAAATGAGTATCATTGTGGTTTAAAGGTTATCTTACTAGCGTGGTAAAACCGATTCCTAGATGTTCGATAATATTTTTATTTTTATATAAAAATTAGAAAATTATTATTATTTCAATTAGTCTTAAGTTAATAGTTTTCACTTCTATCGGCAGTCCCTATGACTGCCTGTTGTTTTTTTTTATTGCTTATAGTGGCAAACGAGCAAACAGCATACCTGATGCTAAGTGTCACTGCCGTCTATGGAACTTTGCAATATTAAGGGTACAGTTAGGCCGCTGCCTACCAATACAAACCCACCCAGTTGGGCTTCCGGCTTTCTCGCTGACCGAACGAAGCGCAATAGCACATGGCCATTACTCAGACGTCGATCTTCAGCGAGAGTGTGGTACTACCCCGGACGGACCGGCCCGCGGCTGTAGACAGAGAACTGTCAACAGCGTGGTCCTACCATATATGCATGTTTATAAATTCTCCCGCAATGAAAGCAAATCTTTTTTTTTGGATGTCTCTTACGAAACCTGGCGGAAGGCAAGTATTGGTGATACATTGAATTCTTAATACGTCAACGCACTGGTGACTATACCCACCCACGTTTGTATTTTAACTCCGTCTTTGGGCCTGCCTGCTATTAATGCGATATATTTAGGGGAACAAATTAAAGTATAGTGTACTCTTTAGGTTATATACGTTCTTCTAGAAATGATGCCACCATTGCAACTGAAGATAAATTATCTTAAAGTTGATCATGAATTAGTGTCCTTTAGTTTAGAGCTTTCCTTCTATTGCAGGGATGTTATCAGTTTACGATCTTTAGTCTCCAGTGGTAAATCCAGACCGGACATCCCACACTGCGCAAGAGAGGTACGATGGCAGGTTATGACCACAATGGCTTTTCGCTCGCTTCAGACGGGTTGGGCCCACCCCACATCATGACCACATGGATGCTGTCACGAAAAAAAAAGATCGCTACCCAGGTGAATGTTTCACTTGCAGTCATAAATGGGTCAACTTGTTCAGTATAGTACCACGCTAACAGAAAATTAACGTTTGATTGAAATCAAGCGATTCGTTTAGAGAGCAAGAAAGTCGAAAGCTAAACCACGAACAGCAGTAACTAATTGTCTTCTGTCTACCTGTTCTGTCTGTCTCTAAAATCCATAAAAAAAAAAGAGTGTGTATCAGCTCCGACGCACGACTGGAGTTTACTCCTTAAGTACGATTATCAAAACAGGCGCAAAAAAAGCTCATTCGACTAAAAATAATATATATATATATTTTTTATTTACATAAAAATATATATCTATTATTTTTAGGTGAAAGGTGCGCAGAATAGGTTGCGCACCAAAACGTAACGAGGTCATTCGATCACTAGATTTTTCTCATACCGGGCGCCTTAAATGAAAATCGATTCTTAAGGAGTAAACTCCAAAAATCTTTTACGTGACGGGATAAGAATACCATTGTCGCTACTCTTTGCTTGCCCGTGGGAGTTGTAACCGGCTAAAAGTTCACCAGCAGAGCGGGCAGCAGCTCTCTCCAGGTTGCCAGAAGGCCAAGCGTTGGGGCGTCGGGGATCGAATGTCAGTAGACGATCTCTCCGGCGCCCCATAAAAACGCGGAAGGGGGCCGCTGTGGTTTCAGTGGGTATTCCGGCCGGAGTAGCCGGCTGGCGAGTCCCACACTCCCTCCCATCTCGACATCGGCGGGAAGGGGTTAGCGCGTAAAAGCGTTTCCACAGCGTCAACAAAAAAAAAAAAAAGATCTCTCCAGGAAATCAAATAACACCTCACTGCCATCGCCACCACACTTACGGATAATCCCACTATCCTCACATATTTTATTTCGAGAGAGCCGGAAGCCCAACTGGGTGGATAAGAGGTTTGTTTTGTTAGGCAGCGGTCTAGCTATATCCTTGGTATTGTAAAGGTTCATGGGCGGTAGTGACACTTACCATCAAGTGTTCTGCTTGCTCGTTTGCAACCATAAGCAATAAAAAAATCTTCCATCATTAAACGGCAAAATGCTGAAATATGATGTTTATGAAGAAAGAAAGAGATAGATAACGCTACGTGTTAATCCGATTGTCTCTTGAATTATAATATACATCAAAATAGATATGCATCATATTTTCAAAGTCTAAAAAATAAACTAATTAAATGAAAATACAATTGCATAATCTGACTCAAATAGGACCTACTTAACGCTAAACAATACAGTTTAAAACAAAAGACGTTTAAGATTTATGCGCCACCCTTAATTCAACATACATCATTCATTGTATTATACGCTTTGGAATTTCGCACATAATAGGAGCACCTTCCCTTCCCCCCTACAAAGGTTACGCTTAACCCTACCATAACAGTCCTTTCCGGATGCCATGTTTCAATCGTTAAACTACGCACGTGAATCCAGTTGAATCCGCTTCCGAACCGTTATAAATTGTACACACCAATAGCGGGAGAATTTGACAGGAAGGTAAGATGGCGGCCGTAAAAATTATTTTGAATGTGACAAGGGCGATTGGGCTCTGGGCATTGTTGTTTTTGTTATGAGCTTATTATTTTTTTTAATATATGTTGATTTGCATTAAATATATTAGATAAAAAGTTTCAGACTTTATAGAGAAATATTAAATAAATAGCGTTTTAGTCTCATCATTACCACAATGAATATGAAGAGCTGCCTAAAAATATTCCGATTTTCTTTACAGCCTATTTATATTCCTTGGCTACACAACGCACATTCGTATTAAATTGGCTAAGCGAGTTAGCAAAGCAATTTTAATATTTAATTATCTAACTATAATGAAATAAATCCGTGTGGTGACGGAGTAAGAATACTATTCACAACCCCATATCTTACCCGTGGGTGATCGTACGAGACGACTAAGGGATATAAAACGCATATAACATCTATGCGAGAGAAGGAAAACTCGAAACAAAACCCTATACCAACACGTCTGACCAGCGCGGTATAGTAGGTTAATTTACCTCCCATTACGAAGGAGGCCCGAGCCCAACAGTGGGACGTTTATGGGCTGTGATGATGATGATGAATGAAATAAATAAGTATTTATGTTTGTGAGAAAAAGTGTAGTTATAGTTGTAGGGCTACACTGTATCGGGTACCGGTGGTCCGCTCGCACGGCGAAGAGAGAGGAGTTTTACGGTGGGTCTATGGGGTCACGCGCCGCCTTTCCGTCACCCCGGACCGATTTGGCGGTGCGAGACGCATCCATAGTCCAACAAAAAAAAAAGGGCTACACTGTTGACGATTATCTGTCTAGAGCCCCGTTTGGGGTTGGTCACCCTCTCGTAGAAAATGGAAGTCTGATCAGTGACAATGTGCTATTGCGCTTCGTTCGTTGAGCGAGAGAACTGCAGCCCAACTTTCCGAATGGGTTTTTAGTAGCAGGCAGTGGCCTAACTGTACCCCTGGTATTGCAAGGTCCATGAGCGATTTGCTCTTTTGTCACCATAAGCAATTAAAAAAGATAAAAAAGAAAAGAATGGCGCTAACTTTTAACATCTGAAAATACTCCATCAGTTGCAGTTTGTAGAGAAGGATATGAAGTTTAAGTTGTACAGCCATTAAAATAGAACCAACATGGCACCATCCTGCAACCATAGCGACTGGTCGTGGGATCATCTAGTGTTCCTGAAGAGCTACTTGTAGTGCCTTAGAATTATTGTTACTCTTTGACAGTCTTTGAGGCTAAAGCAAGTAGCTACTTCATAAAATAAATCAACCACTCACTCCTTATTAAAACTAGATCCTGATAAAATCCACACATGTATTTTCATACAGCTATACTAAATTATCACAGTCATTAATTACGTAATTAAATGTGAAATACTAATTTGTATTATACCTAACATTATTTGATTTATTTACTAACATAAACAAAATATACGAGACATTTATAACCAACCCTCAAGGGGTTAGTATAGAATTAGGTCATCGTTATGATAAAATATTTGGTAAATGTCCGAACAACATTTCTAAACGAAATACTTTTTTAAAATATTCTCGCATCTACCAGTAAAAGACGGGTGGAATTCGGCATTATCAAACAGGAGATTCTATTTGGCAGATGTCAATAAAAAAGCTATAAAACCAAAGCATTGCTTTGGTTTTTATTTAAATTTCAAATAGAATAGAAAATAAGATTAATAAAAAAATTGGCTGATAGGCACGAGGTTAGTGTGTGTTATAACGATGACTCCTACCGTGACCATGAATGATGGCTGTTGTGATCGAAACGTCAAGAAATTAAGAATAAATAATTGATTTCAAGTATGTAAAATTCGCGTAAAGACAACAAATTATTCTAAAGAGAAAGACAACAGAATAATTTTCAACTAGAATAAACGACGTTTTTTTCCATCATTTGATTTCCATCATATTATAATCATATCCGTTGAAGAATAATATTCTACTTGAGCTGAATAAAATACTCGTCTATCTGTATTAGTCCGATAAAGTTACGTCTAGGAATCAAAAAGATTGATCTTAAGTATTAGCATAGAGTTAGATATCTAGAATAACTAAAATATCAACGTTTTAGTCTACAACTTTATATCATTTGTTACTTTCGAGATAACTTGAGAATGGATTGTCTGAATTGTGGTTTCTTTTATATTTCAATGGGTTAGTTGCTGGAGAAATTATTAAATTTAACTTTGCAATTATTATAGCTTCTTTTGTTAATTAAAATTAAAATGCTTGGATAAACTTAATATTAAATAAATGCTATGTTTTATTTATATTACATATATATTATGAAAAAAATGCATGAAGACTGTGATAAAACGTGAATGAAGCGATGGAGTTATGTCAGGATCGTGGTTTGTGGCAATCTGTAGCCTCTGCCTACCTTACTATTTTTTTTTTTTTTGCGGTGGGCTTTGGATATGGTCGCGCCCCGCCAAATCGGTCCGGGGCGACGGAAGAGGCGCGCAACCCCTTAGACCCACCTGCATTATACCATTACCCATAGACCCACTCTGCCTACCCCTCCGGGAAACAGGCGTGAGGGTATGTTTGTATGTATGTATATATATTAGTCTATTTTAACAATAAAAATGTGGTCAATATCACATTCTTATATATCGTGTGTCGGCTCCGAGTAGTAGTAGACTAAAAATAGAACGACGCCGCGCTGGTTTGTTTGTCCAGTGGCATATAAAAATGCTCAAAATAGGCTTTTGTGGACCGCAAAAGTACTAGGTGGTGGTGGTGGTTCGGAATCGGATGATAATTTTAACTGTTCTCCATATGTGTAGTTATTTCTCAAATATAAATAAAGAGCTTGTTTTAAATAACAAAAATAAAAAGATTTCACCAAGTTTATGAAAATTGAAGTGAATTCATTTCGGAATAAACCTATTTTTAAACAACAAAAAGTTAAAGAGTTACGTTCGAACATACTTAATAAAATATATCATTTTGAAGTCGGTTAAAAATAACTTCTACTATTAACACTATAAACTATTCCTAATAACAAATACTATAATAAAAAACATAAGCATAAACTATGAAATCCAAAATGAAAATCTCACAATGTAATCCATAAATCACTTGAACAAAACTCGTCCAGCCCAAGCTTCATTTTCGCTGAAATGAATACTAAAGAATTGGTACAATAAATTTCAAATATTAGTTACACCTCGGCCTTTGAGTACTATTTGAAATGATAATCAAAATCGCTTTCACTGATTTTTGATATTCAACCTTAGAAATGTGGGGTAAGGTTTTATTTTGTTAGGTGTTTTCATTAATAAAGGTTCATTGAACTCACAAACTATAGGGGTGTAAATCCATTGTTTTGGAGTCGTTATTGGTGTTAAAATTATAGGATATGAGATTGCAGGTAGTTTTAAATATAAACTAATTCCTGTCCTGAAGTAGATAAAAAAAAAATTACATCATCCATGCTTCTCTAGTAATCTCAGTTTTCTCTAATAAACACAGCATATTAGAGACCTCACTTCACCTAATCACTTTTCTTAGACAAAAAAATTGCCTAGAATTTGCATCTTATGGATCCTATAATTAAATATTTCTCTTCATTAAATATCTCAACTTCTTAAAACCAAAAGAAAGGGAGATTGAGTGAATTGTATTCTTAATGGGTTACCACATGGAAAAATCATTAATGATTAAATTATAATATAGTTTCACATTCAAACTTCTTCAACTCCAAAATGGTAAAAGAAACTTTTTTACGCAAAAGCCAATGGAGATTATTCCTTGCGGTTGAAACGAATTTTCGATTGATGTGGGTTGAAGTCCCACGTGCGGTAATAATATTTCGCCCATAAATAGGTATTCATAAATAAACTAATAGGTACATAAGTTTTTATAAATATGCGAAAGCCGCGAAAAGTCTAATAAATAAGTTTGTATCATCATTATCTAAGCTCATATATGTCCCACTGTTAGGCTCGAGCCTGCTCCATAATGGGAGGGAATCGACTTACTGGCCGCCGAAGACAAAGATTTGGTACCGGTGGCCCGCTCGCACGGCGAAGAGAGGAGTTTGCACGGTGGGTCTATGGGGGTCACGCACCACCTCTTCCGTCATCACGGACCGATATGGCGGGGCGAGAGGCATCCATAGTCCACCGCAAAAAAAAAGGAATTGACTTTCTGTAACACGCTGGTCAGACGTGTTGGTATAGAGTTTAGCGTCGAGTTTTCCTTCTCTTGCATAGATGTTATATGCAGTTTATGTCCCTTAGTCGTTTCTTACGATCGCCCACGGGTAAGATAGGGGGTGGTGAATTGTATTCTTGCTCCGTCACCACACGGACAGTTACAAAAGATTTTATAAATACGCGAAATCACCTTTCGTGAATGTAATTATTATATCTTGACGACTTTAATATATTGCCATAGATCCAGACTCCAAGCTATTAATGATTATTGCCTGGTGCAGCAACACCTAATCTTGGAAGGCCCTTCTTTTTACTGTAAGCATATCGTACTAGAACAAACGAGGATATATCCAATTTTCTTAATATTTTCTTAGAATTTCTTTATCAGAATATCAAAAGTTATAACAGGTTTGAATCCTGAAAGGGCGCTGATTGGTAAATATGTGTAAATTGTTACGCACTTGTTAAGTTTTATGTTTTCTCGTATTTCAATGTTTGATTTATTTTACGTAAAATTCACGAGAATTTATTTACATAAATAACAATATTAAGTTAATTCTTTAACATGTCATGTTAAAAATACATACTTTTAATAAGTTATTTCTTTGGACACTAAATCAGAACGAGTTAATAAGGCTATATTCGTTTTCTGTGTGACGACGGAGTAAGAATACAATTCACCACCCCCTTATCTTACCCGTGAGTGGTCGTACAAGACGACTAAGGGATATAGAAAACCCTTTACCAACACGTCTGACCAGCGTGGTATATTAGGTCAACTACCCTTCCATTATGGAGGAGGCCCGAGCTCAGTGGTGGGACGTATATGAGCTGAGATGAGATGATATATAAATGGATTTTTATTCATGTGATGGAAAGTATCAGCAGGGAATGACTGCACAGATGGTATAGTGGTTAAAATACCAATCTTCCGGGCTAGTGCCGTGAGTTCGATCCTACACAGGACAATACTTTATGCAATCCAAAAATTGTTGTTCTGAATCTGGGTGTAAATTATCTGCATAAATTATATGTTTGTAAAGTCCCCCGCAACACAAGGGGTTATTGTCTTACTAGATGATTCTCTTCATACACGCTCGCCGGTTTCGTATTATGTTCAATAAGAATTAAGTTATCGTGTAATATAATAATTCGCATTGTATATCTTCTTAACCAGACGTTCGTTCGGCATTCTTTCCACATGTCCGAAACATAGGAGCATTCCCTTTCGCATCTTTACACCAATACTCTCTTTCATACCTACTCGCTCTCTTACGTCGTCGTTACGAATGCGATCGGTCAGCCTAACTCCACAGATGAACCACTTTATGAAAACTTAGTAAGAAAATAATGAAAATATGAGCTTCATAAATTTAAATTAAAGAGATTTTTCTTTTCAAACAAATTGGAGCATTTCAATCAATAATAACTTCAATTAACAAAGTATCGGATTCCTCAACGAAATGCCTGCAGTACCTTCTATTAGGGAATTCAATACATACCATTCAAAAACATATTTGTCGCAAAATGTTTACTCAAATTCCAACATACGAACACTGCCATATCCGATGTGCAATTGAATGTCGACGTGGCTATTAGAAAAACTTTGGATATGGCATATAATTATTTTTATTAATTATTAAACCATCTCGATATGATTGTGCTCAATGTTAAATGATGAAACTAATGAAGTTAATTAATTTTCAATTTTACTTAAGCTTTATTAGGGGAGCAGTGCATTTTATTTTGTGTGTCAATACCCATTCATTAATGTCAATAGTCATTCAATAATGAGGAGGACCGTCACGTTCGACTATGTAACGCTTGTTCGAGTGAAGTCCACACTCGTAGACTAATTATTTTATTGCCATTAACCGCACTTTTTAGAAAATTTTCACTTATGTCGTATGGTTTTAAGTACACACCATTTTCATATATACCTATATTTTTTTTTAAATGTCAGCTGAGACGATAGACAATTGAAAGGTAATAAAAATTTTCACTTATTAATTATCTGACTATGCTAGGCTACAATGTATTATTTAATCATCATAATTCTACAAACAATAGTTTAATTTAATTTATAGAAATCTAGAACTTTAAAATGACTTCATTCGTTTATAAATTGGCTGCTCTTTCCCTGTCCAATTTATCATTCGCCCAAATTATTTATTTAACAATTTACTACTCTATAAGTAAAACAGATTATAACGACAGTTAAGTCATATTTTAAATCATTTAAATTTTAATTTGCTTTCATTTTACGTTTGACCGATCTTTGACTAGTAGAAAACTCTTTAGTCAATAAGTCCAGCAATTTAAAATAAAGTTATATACTTTATTTTAAATTACAAATAAATAAAGCATCAATTATTTACACTATTCTAGCCCATTTAAGATTTAGAATTTGCTATATATGACATATAATCCTTAATAATATCATAAATGCGAAAGTAACTCTGTCTGTCTGTCGCTCTTTCACGCCAAAACTACTGAACCGATCTAAATTAAATTTGGTACACAGATAGTCTAAAAAAGAAAGTAAAAGTAAAAGTTGTAAAGAATTATCGCCATTTTTAAAGCCAGAAGCTTGAAACTTATGTTTAGGCTATTGATTAGATATAAATAAATATGACATTAAAATTTCGTAAAATAAAATTACCCTTACGGGGTAAAATAAAAATAGGGGATGAAAATCTTTAGGAAAGTAACCTTTTACGCGGGCGAAGCCGCGGGCAGAAGCTAGTATAATATAAAAGCCACTAGGCTCCATAAAATTAATAATTGCTACAATATAGAAAGTTCCAAGCATTAAAAGTACCAAAAACGAAAACTGACACAATTACATTTTACTATAAATCACGATACAGTAGCAATTTTAATCCAATAAGGTCAATATCTCAGTATTGTAAAGCAATAATAAATAATTGTAAATAATAATCCACAATAATACAATTCGTGATTGAAATACCACCTCCATGAGTTCAAATGATTAGCTCTGACCTCGATGTAACATCAGCTCAGTGTTATAGGAAATTTGCCTGTGATACACGTAATTGCACCCGGCGGGCATCGAACTAGCTACCGCACTGCATTATTGCTTAGTACAACATTTGCTTTTATTGATAATCTAGTTTTCCTAGAATAGCAGGTATTTCTATTCCTACTGGATTAGTGAGTTGATTATAGTAGAATTTATAGACTTCTTAGATTTAGCTTATAGATACGTGATAGAGACTAATCGAAACGATTCTTTATCACTAACGACAAAAATTTAAATGATAATCATCATGGACGTCGTTCATAGTGGGTGAGGGATCCCCAGAAGACTGGAGCACCAATCTTCTGGGACGTTTATAACATCAATTGCAATCGCCTAAACACCTATCAAGCGTGGTGACCAGTGATCTCCTCATAAAGAAACCATATAAAAGACTAAAACCCTTTTTTAGTCTCTTTTTTAAGCCTTTGGTAAGAGGCGAGAGGAGAGTAAGGAATTTGATGGTGGTGGTGGTACCTAATACTTATGGAGTTATACAATATCAAGGGCACAGCTAGGCGATCGCTTACCGTAAGGTGGGTCCAGAAGCTCGCATACGAACTCCTTTTATTCCTTCACGTTTTACATTAACATTTTGGAATTTGCGAGATTATACGCCTTAAAACGTGGTGTAATAAAATTTTATAAAAAACTAGCAGACTGGGCCACGCGTTGCTGTGGCTTAGGTTAGCCTCAGTAACACTTTTTGTTTATTCTAACAAATTTTAGCTTATATGAAGCGTTTGTACATTTAACATAGCGCCATCTATTAAATACTTACTGAATCCAGTCAACAGATTCCGCCATCTTTTAAAATCCTTTTGATATAACATATGATTTTGACTGTCAAATATTAGACAAATAATTTGCAATAAAATAATATTACTACATACATACATACATACATATCATCACGCCATATCCCTTGCAGGGTAGGCAGAGAGAACAGAGTGCCAGAGAACTCTATCTCTGCATACTTCACTCGCTTCCTCAACATTCATAATTCTCTTCATACACGCTCGCCGGTTTCGGAGACTCTTGACTCCACCGAATATATATATTACCGAATATATTACTATAAATTGAGATTTAAGCTATCCTATCTTTTAAGTTGGATCAAACTACACATGCTGTGCAAATTTGATTGAAATCCGTTAAGTACTTTAGGAGTCCATCGCGGACAAACAGCGTGACACGTAATTTACATATATTAAGATTTTTTTTTAATCACTAAATAATTCCTTTTGTTACCTTAACGGGTTAAGTCTTTATAAGTACTTCATACCACGCACAAACCAATAAGGAATCAACTACAAAGGCATTCATTAAATAAATACATTTAAATAAAAGTAGCTTATCTTTAGCTTTATTTGGTGATCAATCAATGATGTTGCTATACTGACGTTGCGGCGGACTTTGATGTTTCGCCGAACACTGAATTTGATGCCAATTGCACGAGCTAGGGCTGTATCATATATGTTTATTTATTCAAATACGTTTATTTGCTGACATTCGATTGATTGGAGGGCGGACAGTGAACTGCATTCATTTTGTAGGCAAATTTGTTAGCTGAATTTTAAGTGAAAATGCTACTACAAATTTAGTTAATATATAATGAATCTAAATAGAATAAAATATAAAAAAATATGTTACTATCATAGAAATATTATACGTTAGTTCCATTAAAATTTAATCCCATATAACGTAGTGGTGCTGTTTGCTAGTGGCTTTGTATACTACCAACCCTTAAAAGCTTTATAACGACCTGGGCCAACTCCATCTGATGCCGTTTTGTTAACAATTATATTCCCAAGGAGGGTTGATGTCTGGCAGGCGGCCGATCATAAAACTATTGCCAATAACTATTACAATATGTACTATGACAGAAGAGTACATATTGTATCGACCCTAAGCAATTGGGATAAGATTAAGAGAATGATGATGATAATATAGATACGTTGTCCGTGTGGTGATGAGTATGAATAAAATTCACAGAAACTTTCTTTATCATATCTGTCGTTGTGTAAAACCTGCTGTATACCTGCTGTGCTGGATCAGCATGATGGGCGACAAAAGCGACGGATGAGAGACGACTGCATGTAGCGGAGATGCGAATGTTGAGATGGATGTATGGTGTGACAAGAATGGATAAATTAAGAAATGAACATATAAGAGGAAGATTGAAAGTTGCGCCAGTGCCGCAAAAGTTAAGGAGTGAAAGATTGACATGGTATGGACATGTGATGAGAAGGGATAAAAGTAATGTTGTGAGGAAAGTTTTAAGTATGAATGTTGAAGGCTTAAAGGGTAAGAGAAGACCGAAGAAAAGATGGATGGACTGCGTGAAACATGACATGGATAGACAAGGAGTGACCACAGAGATGACGCCTGATAGAGTCGTATAGAAGGAGAAGACATATTGCGTCGACCCCAAATAAATTTGGATAAGAGCAAGTTAATGATGATCTGTCGTTGTGTAAAACATAAGCAAATAATCGTTCTCCGAATAGTGATGGGTTGCAAATAAAATTTGTCACCACACCTTACTATCTTGTAGGAATAAAAACCGACTACAGAAACACCAGAGAAGTAAAACAGTAGTTTTCGCTTAGGAAACTCATAACTTCAACTGCAATGACCAAACGGTCTGCGCCCAAGTGTCGTGATCGTGTCTAACAGTGAGACATATGACGTAAAGAAGATGAAGAATGTGTCTTATGTTCTTCATTCATCTTCACCACATGTAAAGACTAATATTAATCTAATACGATATTAGAGAAACGAACGTCTGGTTAAGAAGATATACAATGCGAAAGTGGAAGGATGTAGGTACCGTAGGGAGACCGAGACTCGTCTACGACCTCGACCTACCTAGACCAGATTGGTCACGTACTGAAGGAAGGTGGAGTCAAGAGTCTCCAAAACCGGCGAGCGTGTATGAAGAGAATTATGAATGTTGAGGAAGCGAGTGAAGTATGCAAGGATAGAGTTCTCTGGCACTCTGTTCTCTCTGCCTACCCTGCAAGGGATATGGCGTGATGATATGTATGTATGTATGTACGATATTAGAATAAAATATTATTATAAATCATTTTTATAACCCACTTTAATATTAACTTTGAATGTAATATTTACATCAATTTATCTGATTTGAGTACACATGCTGTCATAACAAATAATATAATATTTTCCCATGAAAATGAACGAGATTTAATTATTAAAGAAATATGAAATATTAAAGTAATGTAATAAAATTCAAAATCCTTTAACAACTTTTACTAATAATATAATCAAAGCCGACAATCATGACCTTTTTACATCTGTTTTGTTTAAAAATAGCCGACATAAAAGGACTCATGTCCTAGCTATTAAAGTTTATTTTTTTTAGTCCTTCTGTGTCCCGTTTAAATTGGCCGCGACGTCGTCTGACAAACAGACAATCTAAGAATTACCACATATATTTTGAATTATACGACTGACAACCCTAATTTGAAAGATGTAAAGACGATATTCGAGTTGTCTGTGCCTCACAAAAAGATTGACATATGGCCGTATTTAGTTTTTTTGCGGTCATTTTCCTGGCAATCTATATTTTGTCTGAATAATGAGAGAGAGAAACGCTGGAAGATGGATTGCTGCACTTTGAATAAAATGATTCAGAATTTTTTAATGTTTAAGATTCTTATGAAATTTATTATCGCTATATATCAGCTAACTATTGTAATTATTGTCATATATGTAGGTCCAGCTGCGGAGTATATAGCTTTGAAATAAAAAGTAAAATATAATAATCTATTTATTACAGTGGCTTATATATCAAGTTTTCTTTATCATGATTATCATGCGTTTGCTATATAAATACATGTTGGTATTTTAGTATAAAGAAGTTTGCAGAGATAAGTAACAAGCGACTTCACTTTAAGTAGATTTAAGTAATTCTTAGTGACCTATAAAATTGAAGACGACATAACTAATTGGACATTTGCAATACCACACTAGGCCGTTACCTACCGATTAAAACAGGCCCATAAATTTAGGCTTCCTAATTTTCTAGTCTCCAAACAAAGCACAACAGCACTTTGCCACTGTGGTCCGCGACTGTAGACAGAAAACTATCAATAGCGTGGCACTTATTTTTTTTTTTGGAGGACCTTGTATGCATCTCGCCCCGCCAAATCCCCCGATTTGACGGAAAGGCGGCGCGTGACCCCATAGACCCACCGTAAAACTCCTCTCTTCGCTGTGCGAGCGGGCCACCGGTACGCGATCTTTGACTTCGGTGGCCATCAATAGCGTGGTACCTAACACTAATAAAGTTTATGCTATCAATTTAATTTTGTTACTCTGATGAAATTAAGCAGATTTGTTCTTATTATTTTGCTTATTCCGTTAATTTTCTGTTTAGTTGATAGATTTTTTTTTGGCTCCATAATCCATTGTATTCCCTCCCCATCGCCATTGAGCCAGCCACTGGTACCGCTTCCTTGACATACGTGGCCAGCCCGCTAGTTGAAAGACCTAGTACCCGTTAGTACTATTAATTAATAATAATTATTACACAAAATTTATTTTATAAATTAGTACTATTCATCAACATCATCACAGCCCATAAACGTCCCACTGTTGGGCTCGGGCCTCCTCCGTAATGGGAGGGAAATTAAGCTACTATACCGCGCTGGTCAGACGTGTTGGTATAGGGTTTTGTCTCGAGTTTTCCTTCTCTCGCATAGATGTTATAATATGCGTTTTATATCCCTTAGTCGTCTCGTACGATCACCCACGAGTAAGATATGGGGTGGTGAATAGTATTCTTACTCCGTCACCACACGGAATTAATTAATTAGTACTATTTAGTACTATTAATTATTAACAATTATTACATAATATTATTTTTAAAAATGCGAACATCACTGAATTTAGAGATCCACAACAATTGAATAAATATTAAACGCTGATAATTTAGTTCAGTGTATACTTCTGCTGTATACACCTAAGGTGCAAGTCTTACCTGACGAACCAGCCCATAGCTGTAGACAGAAAACTGTCAACAGTGTCGCCCTAACAACATCGATCGATTTAGGCCAACTCCATTTGATACCATCTGGTCAAGAATTACGTTTTCAAGGAAGGTTGACATTAGGCAGGCGGCTGATCATAACCCTATCATCAAAATTTTGCAATATGTAAGATGGAAGTACAGTATATATTGCATCAACCCCAAATAATTGTGATTAGAAGATGATTATGAATCCACCTACTTAAAATTTACTTGAATACATATATCATCATCACAGTCCATAAATGTCCCGCTGTTGGGTTCAGGCCTCCTCCATAATGGGAGGGAAATTAACCTACTATACCACGCTGGTCAGACATGTTGGTATAGGGTTTTATTTCGAGTTTTCCTTCTCTCGCATAGATGTTATATGCGTTTTATATCCCTTAGTCGTCTTGTACGATCACCCACGGGTAAGATCCATATCTTGGTGGTGAACAGTATTCTAACTCCGTCACCACACGGAAAAATATATATGTGTACATAATCATTTTTAAAGTTCAATGACTGAAGCCGAAACGAGATAAATATTTTTTTTAATACTCTTTAAATTCTGGGTGGGATTAAATATCTTTTAGCTTCGAAACGCGAATAAATTAATAAGAAAATGAGATATCTTTTTAAACAACTAAAGCTTTACTTAACGGCTTATTTAATTAGGCTCTTTAAACAACTCTGTGTCGACGATGCGGGTCTTAATGACGTCATTTAGAAAAAAAAATACATGTCATACTACAGATTGAGATTAATTTTGACATGGGGGCGTGAAACCTTTCCACGGCCATGATGAAATTGGGCACGGCAGAACTAATTGGTCAAAAGCTCTTTATAACATGGATGAAGATGTAAAGGACAGCTGTCATCTTAAAACGGAAAGTCTTCACATTTTCAACTTAATTTTGTAACTTAAGCGAAATTATACAAAATTATGTTTGTTGTTTTGCATGTTACAATAATTTTCTTTTTAAATTCGTACTGTAGCGATTTATCCAATAAGTATTAAGCAATAGTTTAGGGTGGCTTTCGCAAAGGTCTCGGGTTCGAACTTAACTGTTTTGAAATTATGTGACTATTAAATCATAAAATATTAACTACTGCTTGACTTAATGGTAAAGGAATATAGTATGAGGAAAACAGCTTAATTGAGACTTAAAATAATAAGTTCTCAAAAACAACTAACGCGCTGTGGAAAGTCGTCGTTTGCGGCATCCACGCGCCGTAGAGGGAGTGGTAAATGGTATACTTACTCCGTCACCACACGGATAATTAACTTAACTTATTAGTTATGTTAGGTGAAATTTATATCGTCTTAGATATTAAAGAAAATTTTATTTCATATAATATTAATAGATTTAATACTGATATTAAGCCTTAAGCCATCATTCTCTTACTCTTATCCCAATTACTTGGGGTCGATACAGTATGCACTCTTCTTTCATAGTACCTATTGTAAAAGTCATTGGCAATAGTTTTATGACCAGCCGCCTGCCAGACGTCAAACCTCCTTGGGAATGTAATTGTTGACCAAACGGCATCAGATGGAGTTGGCCCAGGTCGTTATAAGGCTCTTAGTCGTCTTTCACGACATCCACAAGCAAATTAAGGGTTGGTAGTATTCGTAGCCGCTACCACACAATCATATTAAGCCTTAAGTGTTATTTAAAATTCAAGAGTTAGTCTATCACTATACCAATAAGTCTATTGAATGACCTACTAACCTTAGAGTAACTAATACAATTGGGTGAGAAAGACTGGCACTTATTTTAATAGTTTACTTGTATAATATTGATTCGTTTACAAGTGGTGACATAATTTTTATTAATATAATCGCTTGTCCGGTAGAATAGTGATACAATTCAAAAACGCAATTTTTTTAGGTAGGTCATAATAAGTATTTTTCCTTCTTTTTAACTATGTTCAACAGCGATTCTAAATGCACGAACTTCAGCATAATTTCCTTAAGAATGACGATAAAGACTTATCGCTTTTGGTGGCAAACGAGCAAGCAGCACACCTAATGGTAAGTGTTGCTGCCGCCCATGGACCTTTGCTATACCAGGAGTACAGCTAGGTCGCTGCCTATCAATATAAACCCCAAACCCACCCAGTTGGGCTTCCGGGTCTCTCGCTTACCAAACGAAGCACAATAGCACGTTGCCATTACTCAGACGTCGGTCTTCTGCGAGAGTATGGTACTACCCCGGACGGAGCAGCCCGCGGCTGTAGAGAGAGAACTGCCAACAGCGTGGTCCTTTTTAGAGTTGTATCACTTTTCTTCCGGACAAGCGATATGAATCAGATCAATGATGAATGACGATTTAAGAATTATGCAAGCTCTATAAATTCATCTTCTTTTCGGCACTTCTTTTTATAGATAACAATAGAAGTTTATCTATTACAACGATTTCTAAATTGTAACATTAACAGTCTATTGTACAGTACGGCCTAATATTCGTGCATTCAATAGAGCCATGATTGAGAAATATGGCTTAAGGCGAATCGATATACATAATTGTTACAAATGACATCATGATTTTTTTTGTTATTCTTATATATATTTTTTAAAATAGAATAGTTTTAACAGTATTGTGTGTATTCGTACAGTATTGTGCCCATGAATTGTACATTTTTCCGTGTGGTGACGGAGTAAGAATACTATTCACCACCCCATATCTTACCCGTGGGTGATCGTACGAGACGACTAAGGGATATAAAACGCATATAACATCTATGTGAGAGAAGGAAAACTCGAAACAAAACCCTATATCAACACTTCTGACCAGCGTGGTATAGTAGGTTAATTTCCCTCCCACTACGGAGGAGGCCCGAGCCCAACAGTGGGCAATTTATGGACTGTGATGATGATTGTACTGTATTGCTATTAAATGTAAGATAATTAGGTTTAGTTTGTGTATTAAGTCGTAGTTCGTATAATGGCGGAATAAGAATACAATTCATCACCTCGTTTTATTTGTGAATGTCGTAAAAATCGACTAAAGGATATGATATGCAGACATAAGGCATAGATCGCGTAGTGGTTAAGATACTGACCTTCCATGTCAGTGCCAAGGATTCAATTCCCACGCAGGACAATACTTTATGCGATCCACAAAGTGTTGTTTATAATCTTGGTGTGATTTGTCTGCGTTAGGTGTATGTTCGTGAAGTCCCCCGCAATACAAGGATTATTTCCTTAGTAAAAGGTGGCTGGTGTCTTTAAAAAAAAAAAGAAAAAAAAATGCATATGAAAACGTTCTATGGAAGGAAAACCCTATGCGTCTGGTTTGATCAGCGTAGTATAAAAAATAAATTTCGTTACATTTGTGGAGGAGGTTCGAAGCTAACAGAAGTATATAGCCTGAGAAGAAGAGTAGCAGGTCTATTATTAATTACGATATATTTGCCTGTAAATTATGTTATTTGGAAAATAAATTTAGAAAATAATAAATAACCAATAAAAATAATGACAAATAAAAATGATTAAATAAAACAAAACTAAGACTTTATCTGGATACAAAAATTTGAAATAAAATTATATATCATTCCATCAAGCATTCGTGACATGAAATTCGAACTATCCTTTATGAAGTAGGCTGCAGTCCAATATTGACAAAGCAAAATGGCTGGCAAATGCAATATTTCCATGTTACAATTACTTTAACCCATACATTGTGGTATTTCGTAAAAGTTGTCATAATAAAACATGATATTTTAATCAAAATTTAATTCAAATAAATTGATGCTATCGAAAAAAGTCTATAAAATATAAAAATAATATACCAGAAAATCAATTTCCCCTGTGAATTGACACATTCCATTTAAGTGTACCTACATTGGAAAAACAATTTTAAAATATCACAGAGCAATGGACACTTTGTAAAATGCCACCGGAAATCGAAGCATTTCGGCTTCGTTTGGAATCAAGACAGATTGACAGGTACCAAATTAAAGTTTATTATATTAATTTAATGTAAGGCCTGGATATTTTTGTTTGATATTAAAATGTTTTTTTTTTTGATATTCATGTGTCAAATAAAAAATCTTATGAAATATTAAAACAGGTTTTATATTTCTTGGACAGTGCTACTGAATATCAGCTTTCTGTTTTTTAAGAGATGACAAATTGACATAAGATGACATCCAACAATCCATCCATTTATTCGACTATCGACGTTTTCAGTTGGATATTTCTTAATCCCCAATCGTTTATAATTAGTGTTATCCAAATGCCATACCCGCTGCGAGACTCTCGCAGTGCTACCTTAGACAGCATTTTACGATTCCTTTGGCAAAGAAAATATTGTCAGGATTTTCCATTCGTAATACCAGTCGTCATTTCATCATCTCAGCTCATATATGTTCCACTGTTGGGCTCTCTCTCCCATAGCCTCTTCCATAATGGGAGGGAAATTGACCTAATATACCACGCTGGTCAGACGAGTTGATATAGGGTTTTGTTTCAAGTTTTTCTTTATCTTGCATAGTTGTTATAAGCATTATCATATCCCTTAGTCATCTCTTACGATCACCTAAGGGTAAGATAGGGGGTGGTGAATTGTATTGTTACTCCGTCACCACACGTATAAATTATAATACCAGTACACGGGAAAATAATTTGATGTTATTCAAAGTGGTCTCATGATAGATAGTAGTAATTATAGCCCCACTCCCGTTAAGTGGTAAGTATCTAATTATTGATAGTTGTACAGCTAATGCTACTAGATGAATGGAATTTCATTAATTTAGTTAGAGTTTTCATTTCTATGTGGATTTTTTATTTCTATCAAAACAAGTGACTGTGTTATTCTAACAGCGAGAGTTGCAAAACGAGACTCGCAAAAGTCTTACATTTGGACAACACTATTTACAATGCTATGATTACTACGCTTGGAAAGCGACTTGATAATTTAAATAGCGTTATAAAAATACTGCTGTTTATTCTACTAATAAATTTGAGTCGGTTTTTTACGACTCCTTCGAAAAAAAAAATTTGCTATTTATGAATTCTTTATTAATTTCGCGTTACAATGTAGAAAGTTTTATTCTCATCATTTCATTTCAACATTTTTTTATTCAATCTACACATATTTAACCCATTTACTAGACTGCGAATATAATAACTGAATGTGAAAGCTATACCTGTATGATGGACATCCCTCGGACATACAAGGGCAGTCAATAGTCTTGAGACTTGTTGCATAAAGTTTAATATATAAAAAAAAAGACATTGAATTTACTATTTAATATAGCTTACCGCCATTGCTCGCACATACATGAGTCGTCTTTTATAACTTTTCACGTACCTGTAATTGAAAAAAAGAAAACAATTATTATATAATTCTTTAAAATTAAAATAACTGAAACATTATACATTTGAAATAAAACTATTTTTAGGTGCCACCGAAGTTAAAAATCGGGTCCCGGTGACCCGCTCGCACGGCGAAGAGAGAGGCGTTTTACGGTGGGTCTATGGGGTCACGCGCCGCCTTCTCCGTCACCCCGGACCGATTTGGCGGGGCGAGACGAATCCATAGTCCACCAAAAAAAAAAAAAAAAAAGGACTGTAAGAGGTCCTCCCGTGATAAAGAAAGTCTTCCATTAGTCGAGCAATTCAAAATAAAATAGAAACGCAAAAAAATCCGTAAAATAGTTTTATTTCAAATGTATAAGACTCGCGTGAACATCAGAAACTATTATGAGTCATTGTATCTTAACAAGTAATTAATTCTTACACAGTGATATGTAATGTTTACGCGAGTAATACGCATTTCATGATGATCAAAGCAAGCATTGGTGGTATTCGTAGCTGCTATCACACAACAATTTTATATTCCTGTAAATGTGAATATGAAATTATACGACGACCATTTGAGTATTCCAGGTTGTGTATTCCACCATTTATGTACATACATACATATCATCATGCCATATCCCTTGCAGGGTAGGCAGAGAGAACAGAGTGCCAGAGAACTATATCCTTGCATACTTCACTCGCTTCCTCAACATTCATAATAATTAACATTAACAAATTTAATTAATTAACATTACATTTAATTAACATTCATATTTTTTTTTCTCATTTTTCTTTATTTCTTCTATTTTCTTTTTTCATTCATAAGTCATAATTATTATGTAATAAACAATATATTATTTACATTGTAATAATATATTCTAACTAAACTAAATTCGTCATTATGATATTAAAATAACTATTAACATATTCGACTTTTCAAAGTGTCACATACATAACATCGAATGTCCCAAATTCAATACCAAACTATTTAGTTATTTACGTAAACCACAAAGTTTAACGTTATGATCCTCTTAACGTCACAGCGTTTACTAAAACTTAGCTTTTGACTTAAATTCTAAGTTTCGCCATGTTTTGTGGCTTATAGCAGAAAATGGTCTTTGGGTAAAGGGTTTTCTGTATTAAAGACTTAGTGAAACTACTAATTTTTGGCTTTTAGTACTTCTGAATATTCGTAGCTAAGACTTTAAAACTTTTATTTATGAATATATTAAACTAGCAACCCGTCCTCGCTTCGCTTCGTTTATGTCAGTTCAGTTCTGTAGTTTACTTTCGCGCCATAGAATTCCTTTTGGAGAGAGAATTTCTTAAAATCCCACTTAATTTTTTTGTTTTTTGGATTTTTTGGGTTAACACCTATGCTACTACGTTAATCCCCTTTAGGGGCGGAATTTTTGAAAAACCGTTCTTAGTTTACTTCTGTATCGTAACACAAATATGCCTATCGAATTTCAAGTCTGTAGGTGCTATATTTAAAAATGTGATTATTACACACCAGCAACGCGCGGCTTGTCGCGGCTTCGTTCGGTTTACGTATATTTTTTTTTTACATATCGGCTACGAATACTACCAACACTTACAATGCTCGTGAATATAAAAGACGATTTACGAACCATTTAAGGCGATGGAAGAGAAGCGCTGCGTAATCCTGCTCTATTACCCTCATCGTTAATTGAAGAAGTAACCCATACGTGGCCATGACTTCGGTGATCTACGCTGTAGGTAATGTTTTCAGGTACGAATCCCTCGCATCTACGGGTTGTAAACAAATCCCCTGCCTCAGCTAGGGCGTTGGCTTTGATTTTTTTTTTTTTATTAAAAGACCCCGCATTACGATAATAATCTTTGCATTGTTGGAACGTTAAAAACATGCATTCAATGGACCCATTACACCAAGCCTAAGTACAAATAGTGGTAGGTCCACACTATTGACAGTTACAGGTTGAGAGCCCTCAGCGCTCACCCACAGTCCGGGTAAAGTTGTCATAGCCATCTGAGGTTAACAACTAAGACACACAAAAAAAAAAAGAAAAAAAAAAAGAAACTGTTGACAGTTCTCTACAGCCGCGGCCCGTACCGTCCGGGGTAGTACCACACTCTCACAGTAGATCAACGTCTGAGTAATGACAATGTGATATTGCGCTTCATTCGGTGAGCGATAGAGCCGGCAGCCCAACCGGGTGGGTTTGAGGATTGTAATAGTAGGCAGCGGCCTAACTATTCCCTTGGTATAGCAAAGTTCCATGGGCAGTAGTGACACTTACCATCAAGTGTGCTGCTTGCTCGTTTGCCACTATATAATAAAAAAATAAAAAAAAATATGGGTCGCACGAAATATTGGAATCAAACCCTCGACATTTGGCATGGTCGGTATATCGAACACCTAGCATACAATTATGTGAAGCATGAATAAGTCTTATGGATATAATGAAGTCTGACGAAATGTATATACATCGTCATCTCAGCTCATATATGTATGTCCCACTGTTGGGCTCAAGCCTCCTCCATAATGGTAGGGAAATTGAACTATTATAACACTCTGGTCAGACGTGTTGGTATAGGCTTTTGTTTCGAGTTTTTCTTGCCTTGCATAAGTGTTATATGCGATTTATATCCCTAAGTCGTCTCTTACGATCATCCACGGGTAAGTTAGGGAGTGGTAAATTGTATTCTTACTCCGTCACCACACGGAAAACAAATATATATACATTATATATACGTATATACATAGATATTATATAGCTAAATTTCAATTACGAGACCTCAAACGATCGGTGCTTCCCCTAAATTCAGTAAAGATCATAAATCATGACGTCATAGTACAGTAAACCTGTCAAACAAAGGTACTAATTATATGTTAATTTGTTACAATGCGGATGTAGAACGAATAAATCTTAGAGAATTACCTTACAAAGAAAACCGGAATATAATTCTGAAATATATGGTTTGTTATTTAGTTTAATGCTATTAAGTTAGAGATATTTTTTTTTATATGTTGATATAGATTTTAAGTACATAAGTGAAGTTCGTGTATGGAAAAAGAGGAAATATTGTATCGACCCCAAGTAGTTGGGATAAGAGCAAGATGATGATACAATGGAGTTCAAAGTTAAGTGGAATTTTGATAAAGATCTTGCCTTAGATTATAGTATAGTTATAAGTGTTTTCGTATGGACCACATTTCTTGAATTATTTTACTGGTTTCATTTTTTATTATGAATATGTTATATAATTTATATTACATACATACATATCATCACGCCATATCCCTTGCAGGGTAGGCAGAGAGAACAGAGTGCCAGAGAACTCTATCTCTGCATACTTCACTCGCTTCCTCAACGTTCATAATTCTCTTCATACACGCTCGCCGGTTTCGGAGACTCTTGACTCCACCTTCCTTCAGTACCTGACCGATCTGGTCTAGGTAGGTTAGTGTCGGTCTCCCTCGGTACCTACATCCTTCCACTTTCGCATTGTATATCTTCTTAACCAGACGTTCGTTCGGCATTCTTTCCACATGTCCGAACCATCGGAGCATTCCCTTTCGCATCTTTACACCAATACTCTCTTTCATACCTACTCGCTCTCTTACGTCGTCGTTACGAATGCGGAATATAATTTATATTCAAATGGAAAATAGCTGTCTGGTAGCGACTACGAATACTACCAACCCTTACTTTGCTCGTGGATGACGTAAAAGACGACTAAGTGCCTTATAACAACCTGGGCCAACTCCAGCTGATGCCGTTTGGTCAACGATTACATTCCCAAGGAGGGTAGACGTCTGGCAGGGTCATAAAACTATTGCTAACAATATTTGCAATATGTATGAGTACATATTGTGTCGACCCCTAGTAATTGGGATAAGAACAGGAGAATGATGACAAAAATCAAATATAAACGCTATAAAATTCTTAAAAATTATGTATTCTAATCGTGTTAGTAACGGTTTTTATGTTTGAAATAAAACTACTTTTACGGATTCTATCGCGTTTGTATTTGATTTATAATTTCTCGACGTTTCGAACACTTTACAGTGATCATGGTCACGGGAGGACTGAGGTGTCTTACGTCCAATATGTCATTGTTATTACAGAAATTTATTTATATCTACCCTATAAGATATATTTTTTTTTATTTAATTTAAAGGGAGGATGGCTGGGTATTATCATCAAGCTGGGATCCTGTTATTCACTTAATTAAAAATAAAACTAAGAAAACCACCACAAGACTGCAAGACACTGTGAGCACTTATTGTATAGATTTGACCCACAATAATAGTTAAATTTTAATTTAATTAATTTTAGTAATAATTAAACCATGATCACTGTAAAGTGTTCGAAACGTCGGGAAATTATAAATCAAATACAAACGCGATAGAATCCGCAAAAGTAGTTTTATTTCAAATGTGTAATACAACGGTTTTTATATGTTAAAAATCTCTATTATAAAGTTTAAAATTAACTATATGATACTGCGAACATTTAAAATATAGTATATAGCTGTATATAATCTATAACCGGGCTCAGAGTATTACTGCCTCCCGATTACATACAGGAACCGTAGAAATGATGAATAGCCGGAACTTACCGGTGCTCGAACATTACTGGCTGTACCTAAAGCTCTTTGTTTGAACGAATTTAAAATACGACCTCCTGTCTCTGAGAATTGACGTATCTCATATCCGTATTTCGTATGTCTCTGTCTATAGGTAATTTATGGTATGAGTAAAAAATTATAGCATGGTGAAAATATAAAAAGACTGCTATAAAAATATCTAGAGTTTCAATCCGAAGTTAATTTTCAACCCACGTTCAATATTCTCTGTTGGGCATAGGCCTCCCTAATAATGTGTAATCCTTACTAATATTATAAATACGAAAGTAACTCTGTCTGTCTGTCGCTCTTTCACGCCAAAACTATTAAACCGATCTCAATGAAATTTGGTACACAGATAGTCTAGAGCCTGATAAAGGACATAGGCTACTTTTTAATGCAAAAAAAGGGGTTGTAAAGGGAGATGAAAAGGTGTAAGGAAGTATCGTCATTTTTAAAGCCAGAAGCTTGAAACTTATTTTTAGGCAATTGATTAGATATAAATAAAAATGACATTAACATGTTGTAAAAATGTACCCTTAAGGGGTAAAATATAAAAATAGGGGATGAAAAACTTTAGGAAAGTAACCTTTTACGCGGGCGAAGCCCAAAAAGGGCAGAAACTAGTACTATATAAATCTTGGCGCTTGAGTTGGTGCTAGCAATCTTTATAACTATACTAAAGCTGAAGATATTAATTCTTTGTTTTCAAAACGCTTATAACAGGCACTATCAGTTGGATTTGAAAAATCTAATTCTGTCAGACAGTCTGCTCATCGAGAAAAGTTCTAGGCTATAATATAAATAACAAGTGCAACAAATAGGAGCGGAGCAGTGTCTATAAATTCTAGCAAATCGTATCCGATTTGCTAATTTGGTAGCAATAAAACATCGCGCATCAATGGTTCCCCGCAGTCGCCGTTGCATGACAACTATTGACATAACAAAAATGGATTGATGTAATGTGGATGTTAATAATGTTGATATTATTATTAATGGCACAGGCCAACGTAGTTATTGAAACAAAATAACAAAATTAAATAGTGACGTGAGGCCCTGATCATCATCATCATCACAGCCCATAAATGTCCTACTGTTGGGCTCGGGCCTCCTCTACAGTGGGAGGGCAATTAACCAACTATACCGCGCTGGTCAAACGTGTTGGTATAGGGTTTTGTTTCGAGTTTTCCTTCTCTCGCATAGATGTTATATGCGTTTTATAACCCTTAGTCGTCTCGTACGATCACCCACGGGTAAGATATGAGATGTTGAATAGTATTCTTACGCTGTCACCACACGGAAAGAGGCCCTAATAAAAGCATATTATTTATAACACACATTTGCGGATAACATAATCACTTGAACGGAAACCAAACCCGCTGCAATGTATGTCCATTGTTGAAAATCGTCACCATCATCCTGCTATTATTTCAATTATTTGGGGTCGACGCTGTATCTACTTTTCTTCCATGGTACATATTGGCAATAGTTTTATGACCAATGATTTTTTTGTTTTCTTTTTCACGCTGTGGAAACGCATTTACGAGCTGTCCCCCGCCGGTGACAGACGAGGGGGAGTGTGGGACTGCCGGTTAACTGCCTGATCGGAATCCCCACTAAAACCACAGCGGCCCTTGACGTCAAACTTCCTTAGAGGTGTAGTGGTTGACCAGACAGCATCACATACACTTGACCCAAGTGGAAGCTCTTAATCGTTGTTTAACGACACCAAATAGCAATGTCAATATTCGTAGCATCGTGAAAATCTATGCGGTAATTAAATTTAATAAGTGAGTGCATAAAAAATGTCCAACAAATTGCATATTTGGTCCAATATATTAAAATAAAAGCAGTTTCTTTTGTACAATACAGAAATAACTTTTCAGATAAAAAATGAACAGTACAAAAGCCTAACAAAAGAGACAATCGTAATCATTATACCTAATATCATAATTTGGCTATTGATACACCTGTGCCATGAGAATAGGGACTAATAAAAGCTTTGTATTTAAAAAAGACTTTGTATAGATATTTAATTCCTTACACAATGACGCGTTACATTGCGTTTTAGATAAGTTAAGGCGATGGTTTGTTTTTATTTTGATGTCAATGATTTATAAGTATTTATCATGAATAGAATTTTGTTTATAAAGGCCTCTTTTTTGTTGTCTATTTGGTGCAAGAAACTTGCGTGTTTACATTCACCGCCTTTCAATTAGACCATTATAAGATTTTAATGTTTTTTCTAGTTAACTAAATTATACATTTTCTTCTGGCCTTCATTTTACATACATTTCACTGTTAGACGCGAGACTATTCGATGATGAAAAAAGATTGACCTTCTGACGCTGGTGGGTTTTATTTCAAGTTCTTCTTCTCTTACAGTGGCATTATCTGTTTATATATATTTCACGATACTAGCTGTGTGGTAGCGGCTACGAATACTACCAACCCTTACTTTGCTCGTGGATGTCGTAAAAGTCGACTAAGAGCCTTATAACGACCTAGACCAACTCCATCTGATGCCGTTTGGTCAACAAATACATTCCCAAGGAGGGTTGATGTCTGGCAGGCGGCCGGTCATAAAACTATTGCCAATAACTTTTACAATATGTACCTATTAGGAAAAAGGAGTACATATTGTATCGACCTCACGTAATTGTGATAAGAGTAGGGGAATGATGATATCCTTCACGATACTCGTACTAAATATTAGGGTGATGAGTTTTAATTTTTGCTGCATCCCACCGAATACCTTAGCTAGTGGGCAATGATTGAAAATGTCTACTTAGAATAAAATTCCACGGAAGTCATTCTTGTATTGATATTTGAAATATTAAACAACAATTTATTACTTCTGATATAACTTCTGAATACGTTTTAAATAAATTAAAACGTATTTATTTTAATATATTACCCCATTCCCTTCAAGTACATTATCTAATCTATCTAATCGATAGTGGTTGGACCACGCTGTTGACAGTTTTCTGTCTACAGCCGCGGGCCAGCCCGTTCGGGGTAGTATCACACTTTCGCAGAAGATCGACGTCTGAGCAATGGCAATATACTGTTGTGCTTCGTTCAGTGAGCGAGAGAGCCGGAAGCCCAACTGAGTGGGTTTAGGATATGTATTGGCAGGTAGCGGCCTAGCTATACCCTTGGTCATGCAAAGTCCATGGGCGGCAGTAACACTTACCACCAGGTGTGCTGCTTGCTCGTTTGCCAACAAAAGCAATAAAAAAAAAATCTAAATTTCATAAGCTTTGATATAATTTCTATAAATAAAAATACTTTTCTATACCTTTATAATATACGGCAATGAAATAATATCTTCTAATTTGATGAACCAATCTTTCCCTTAAACTATTATCCACAGATCAGCTATAATTGCAAAATAACGACGATTTGAATCGAAATAATTTATATATAATTGTATCTCATTGCTTCATTTGTATATAATTGACATTTCATAAGATACATTTAAATGTATGACTTGCCCTTTTTAATGGAGTAATGAACGTGTAGTTATGTTTCCGTGTGGTGACGAAGTAAAAATACGATTTACCAACTTTTATCTTGTCCGTGAGTACGGTGAAAGACTACTTAGGGATATAATATGCATTTAACATCTATGCAAGGGAAGAAATACTCGAAGTAAATGCCTTGTTACAACCTGTTTTATCAGCGTGGTTTAAGTCAATTTTCATCTTATTATGGCTGTGGCCCAATGCCAGCAGTGGGACGTTAATGAGCTGAAATGAATGGATGAATTAATTTTAATTATTATATAACAGATAGTTTCCAGTCTTATGAATAAGGATTTCGAGTGACGACGGGTTGACAAGTAATGTCACCCCTATTTATGTATCATCAAGTCACAATTATCGACTGAAGGGGATAGTGATCACTAAGAGAATCTTCTGGCCACTGCCACGTGTTGCGATATCATTATCCTCACTTGAAAAGATCTAACACGCTGTAGTGGTAATGAGCAGGTCACATCACTTAACGAACCGATAACCGTTGAGGAAAAAAGATTATCGAATAGAGACCACGCAATGTATGCCGTAACAGGTGTACGAGCAATTTGGTGAAATTTTCTGAGACTCATTGGCAGCAGCCGGTGTAGGGAGATGCTTTGTGGTACTATATCACACATCCCTCATACTCTAAGCCTCCCAGCTTATAGTGGCCGGTCCACTGCTGGGAGTAACTCTCCTGGCTATCCAACAGTGGATGCCAAAAGGCATGAAGATGATGTTGACACCTATATTCAACAGAATCATAATCCTTTCAATAATATGAGAATCATCTATACAATACTTAAGACATTGTATGAAAAAATCTATGACATTGAAACAGAAAAATTGACAGTTTAAATATCAGCTTCGATATTTTTTATACGCCATTTAAGCATATGAAATATACAAGCCAACATTTATAGGTCAATAACAATATTCTCACCAGCATTCACAACTTTCATCATAATACAGCTTTTATCGGTTATAATAGTAAAACATAGCTGCCATCATGCTTAGCAGTAAATGGATGGTAGGTACCATATAAATTCTTCGCCGCCATCTCATAAAGTCGTAAACGCCAGAGGAAACTGGCTAGTATTTTGCAAAGTAAAGGAGCCCGTCAAATGGTTACTATTAAGCTTTTTATATGTTGTTAAAATATTTATATGCAATCCTTATTGAGATAAGCTTTGTATATTCATTATATGTCAGCTTCATTATCCGCACATAAATGTGTGAGTACTGACGACAAATTATATTATCATTTCAAGAGTTTGTTTCATCATCATCATCTCAATTCATATATGTATGTCCCACTGTTGAGCTCGAGCTTCCAACATATTGGGAGGGAAATTGACCTACTATACCACGCTGGTCAGGCGTGTTGGTATAACGTATTGTTTCAAGTTTTTGTTCTCTTGCATAGATGTTATATGCATTTTATATCTCTTAGTCGTCTCTTGCGATCACCCACGAGTAAAATAAGGGGTGATGAATTGTATTCTTACTACGTCACCACACGGAAAGTTTTAGAGCTTGTTTCACTGTTTTTAACCGACTTCCAAAAAAGAGGAGGTTCTCAATTCGAGCGCTTTTTTTTTGCGTGTATATTACGCGATAGCAACGCCAATTATGGATGGATTTTTATAATTCTTTCTTTGTTAGAAAGAGGATACTCTAAGGGTGGTCCCATATGCCCCTGCATACCCTTATCAGGATCTGATGCTGGGATCCTGGGAAAATCGAGAGTAATTCCTTAAAATATAGGGCAAAAATGCTGTTTCTGACGCCACTATACATAATTTATAGTTCATCTAATCTAAGAAGTGCATTTTGACGTTTTGCATTTTTTAATACACAATAACCTCTGTCAAAACGTATACACATGATTGTAAACACTAAATCTGAAATTTTAAACAACTATTAAGTACATACATACATACATATCATCACGCCGTATCCCTTGCAGGGTAGGCAGACAGGACAGAGTGCCAGAGAACTCTATCCTTGCATACTTCACTCGCTTCCTCAACATTCATAATTCTCTTCATACACGCTCGCCGGTTTCGGAGATTCTTGACTCCACCTTCCTTCAGTGCATGACCGATCTGGTCTAGGTAGGTTAGTCTCGGTCTCCCCCGGAACCTACATCCTTTCACTTTCGCATTGTATATCTTCTTAACCAGACGTTCGTTCGGCATTCTTGCCACATATCCGAACCATCGGAGCATTCCCTTTCGCATCTTTACACCAATACTCTCTTTCATACCTACTCGCTCTCTTACGTCATCGTTACGAATGCGATCGGTCAGCCTAACTCCACAGATTTTCCGTAGAGATCGCATTTCGACCGCATTAATTTTACTTTCATGTTCTTTTCTGCATACCCAGCTCTCGCTTCCATACAGTAATGTTGGGACAAGCACTGCGTTATGTATTGCTACACGTGCCTTCTGGCTGAGGTAGTGGCTACCGAGAAGTTACCCCAACGCTTCGTTCACTCTATTTCCCACATTCACTCTTCGCTCTATATCAGTGGTGTACCTTCCATCTCGGCTAAATCCACATCCAAGATATACAAATTCATCCACTTGCTCCAGTACATCATTACCTTTTGTTACTCTTACATCTGTTCTGGCTTCATCTCTTTCAAAGACCATTAATCTAATGTTGAAACTCGTAAAAATAATTTAAAATAAAAATAACATGATAAATAGTAATTGCTATGGACGACCTAACAATGTCACGTCATCACGTTCTATACAGTAGTGCTTGACAACTTCCAATTCACGAATATCCAAATAATCGTTAAAAATATTAGAATAATACAATTAATCGAATAGAGATTTTGACAGAGATGTACATTTCGACACTTTGATTGATGAGGAAATAATTATTAATGTTCGCGACGCTGATAATTCAATTAATAGTAGTAATTCTTAATAAATAGCCATTTTCAAATGCAGTTTTGTTTTTAATTAACCTAATCGTATTAAATATGATGAATAGATTCTATGCTGAAATAATTAAATTTGTTTAGTACTAATTTAGCACTTAATTTATTCATCACCATTTTGAAAAATAAAAAATAAACCGATTATTAATTATAATTATAGCGGCGATGGGGGCCGCCACGCATCACGCCTTGCCCAGTTAGGCGAGTCGAGGAGAACGGAGTGCCGGGTGGGCACGTGGAATGTAAGAGGTTGTGTGGAAGGTAAGTTGCACGAGCTGATATCCGTCATGGCGGACAAACAGCTGGACGTGCTCTGTGTAACAGAGACCAAGCGAAGGGGCAGCGACGCCTGCGATCTTCCTGGTGGCGGGATGGCTCTGTGGTCTGGTGTACCACAGAGCGATCGAGCCAGCATGGGGGTAGGAGTGCTGTTGTCCTCTCGCTTGGCCTCAGGTGTGAAGGATTACGGAATGTATGATCCCAGACTTCTCTGGGTCCGTATAAAACTAGGTGTCACCAAGGTATTCATGGTTGTAGCATATGCTCCCGTAGGATCCTCGGTGGCATCAGACCTAGAGAAGTTTTGGGATAATGTTAGGGAAGTTCTGGATATGGCAGAAACCAGTGAACGCGTGATTGTATGCGGAGATTTGAACGGATGGGTGGGGACCAAGCGTCCCGACTATGAGGACGTACTTGGTCCATTTGGTGATAAGAGAGTGAACGACGCAGGTAGGCTCATAGCGGATGTATGCATGGAGAGAAACCTTATTGTGTCAAACACATTTTTCCAACATAAGGACATCCATATGTATACATGGAGAAGGAATGAACAGAAAAGCATAATAGATTTAATTTTGGTAGACAGTCGCCTCCGAAGCAAAATATTGGACGCAAGAGCCTACAGGGGCCCCACAGTCGACACGGACCACTATCTCGTTATTGCGAGATTTAGTGGTCTGTTCAGAAAGTGGAGGCACTGGCGAGAGCGTGTCCACTTCGGAGGGCTTGAAAGAATAAAGGTTGAAAGGTTGCAAGAAGAGTGTGTAAGAGAAAAGTATGCAGAGGGTGTCCGAGAACGGCTGACGATGGCAAGCCAGCCGCAATCGGACATTGAAGAATGCTGGAGAGTATTGAAAGAGAGTATGGTAGATACAGCGAAAGAAGTATGTGGAAGTTCAAAGAAGCATAGAAAAACAAATGGTGATGCATGGTGGGATGCGGAAGTGGCAGCTTCCGTAGAGCAAAAGAAGAAAGCGTGGCTGGACTATGTCTCTTCTTTGAATCTGAATGACAGTATGACTCAACAGAAGAAAGAAATATATCGGCAATGTAAGAATGACACCAAGGCCTTAGTGTAAGAGAAACGTGATAGAGCAAGTATGAGTGCAGAAGATAGGCTGACTAAAAACTTCGAGGGTAACACCAAACTCTTTTGGAGGGAGGTGAAGAAGTCTCGGGGTGGTTGGTCAGCCTTCAGAATGAATAAAATAAGGTCTAAAGGTGGAGACATTCTTACACAAACACAAGACGTGTTAAGCCGATGGAGTGAATATTTTGGCGATATGTATGCGGATACTACGGTTGGCGCCGGTGTTGCATGTGGTCTAGTAGATCAACATTCGGCGACGGCGTCCTCCGATGGCATCAGTATGGATGAAGTTGAATGGGCGATAAGAAGTTTGAAAAATGGTAAGGCAGCGGGCATTGATATGGTGTCTGCCGAGATGATCAAGCTCGGTGGCTCTTGTGTCTGGGAGGCGTTCCTGTTGCTCCTCAATTTATGTTGGAGCTCGGGAATGGTTCCCGGGGACTGGAATAGCGCAGTCATCGTGCCTTTGTTTAAAAACAAGGGTTCACGTTATGACTGCGCAAATTACAGAGCCATAAGCTTGACCAGTTTGGCAGCAAAAGTGTATGGAAAAATTATTGAAAGGAGAATGAGGATGGTGTCCGATGGTTTACTGTGTGAGACACAAGGAGGTTTCAGGAGTGGAAGGGGATGCATGGATCAAGTGTTCTCTCTGCGCAACATTGTGGAGAAGCATCTGGCTCTAGGTCAGAGGGTTTTCTGCAGTTTTGTGGATCTGGAGAGAGCATTTGACACGGTTGTACGAAAGGAACTTTGGGACATTTTACCGGAGTATGGTATTAACGGTAAACTGCTACAGGCTGTGCAGTCCAGTTACATGGGCTGTAGAGCCTGCGTGCGGCTGGATGATGGAATGTCGCCTTGGTTTGACGTCAATATCGGCGTTAAGCAGGGGTGCGTTCTGTCAGCCAGGCTGTTTATCATATATCTGGATAAATGTCTCCAAAGGTTGAACGATATGAATGTGGGAGTCCAGATGGGCGACTCAGTGGTCACTGCTCTGCTTTATGCAGATGATGCAGTCCTGCTGGCACAGTCAGCGACTGACCTGCAGAGCCTAGTCGACACAATGACAGAAGATTGTAAGAAAATGGGTCTACGCGTGAATGTGAGCAAAACCAAAATAATGGTCTTTGAAAGAGATAAAACCAGAACAGATGTAAGAGTAACAATAGGTAATGATGTACTAGAGCAAGTGGATGAATTTGTATATCTTGGATGTGGATTTAGCCGAGATGGAAGGTACACCACTGATATAGAGCGAAGAGTGAATGCGGGAAATAGAGTGAACGGAGCGTTGGGGCAACTATTCGGCAGCCACCACCTCAGCCAGAAGGCACGTGTAGCAATACATAACGCAGTGCTTGTCCCAACATTACTGTATGGAAGCGAGAGTTGGGTATGCAGAAAAGAGTATGATAGTAAAATTAATGCGGTCGAAATGCGATCTCTGCGGAAAATCTGTGGAGTTAGGCTGACCGACCGCATTCGTAACGACGACGTAAGAGAGCGAGTAGGTATGAAAGAGAGTATTGGTGTAAAGATGCGAAAGGGAGTGCTCCGATGGTTCGGACATGTGGAAAGAATGCCGAATGAACGCCTGGTTAAGAAGATATACAATGCGAAAGTGGAAGGATGTAGGTACCGAGGGAGACCGAGACTAACCTACCTAGACCAGATCGGTCATGTACTGAAGGAAGGTGGAGTCAAGAGTCTCCGAAACCGGCGAGCGTGTATGAAGAGAATTATGAATGTTGAGGAAGCGAGTGAAGTATGCAGAGATAGAGTTCTCTGGCACTCTGTTCTCTCTGCCTACCCTGCAAGGGATATGGCGTGATGATATGTATGTATGTATTAATTATAAAGAATTAATATCAATTTCTCAGTAAATTCGGATATTTTCGATAGCGATTATTTGGTTCACATACAACGACAGTGCCAGCCAAGGACAGTTACTTTGCGAACATCACGCGGCTCACACAGTACCTACCTGACCTACGCAAAGATGGACGATCACTGCGAATAGGGCGATAGCCGGTGCGAGGCAGGTGCGAGAAAGGAGGGGCGATGTCACTGAGTGAACTACCCGAACGCGGGCAGCTTTCGTTTATGATTTAATGCGCTTAAAAAATTTATGCAAGGGAATTTAATTTTGATTTAGCTGGAACCGACTCCAAAAAAATAGTACCTACTTGTAAATAAATATTAATAATTTCGTTTATTATATTTCAATGCTCCTTGCTTTGAAATACAAAATATAATATTATTATCCATTTTTCTTGACATAGTATGTTTTTACATACCTACCTGTAAATAGGTAGGTAAACTATAATTTCGTAAATTGTTCTGTTATTCTTTTGAGATTAAACTAACTAAAAGAATTATTTTTTACTTTTTAGTGTAAGTTTATTGTATATCGTTTATCGTACGTATATTTTTGAAGTCGGTTTTGTTTTTTTTATAAAATATTATTTTATATTAACATCTCGACTTGTCTTTGTACGCAGATATACAAATTCTTTTTTGATATCAAAAACTCGAAATAAAATGCTATGCGCACCTGTTTGGTGAACCTGAATTAGTAGGAATTTATGGTTGTAGTTGTAAAGATGGCCTTTATCAAGTGGTAGGTGAATATAGGCTGAATGAGATGATGATGATATATGTTAACCATATCACTAGCAACAGATGTTTAAAATTCTACTCAATAATTAATCATGACTAATATTGCATGGAATATTAAATAATTAAATTTACGCAAAAGATTTTACAGATCAAGCCTTTATGTTATGGGCATAATTTCTGGATCTTCAGCTATCTTGCTTTATGTGGTACAAGCGTGCGTCTGCTGATCGTATAGTTTTTGTTTCAAAATGCGGGTAGCACAACACAAAACAGTGCTATTGTAATTTTCAGCATTCTGCTTAATCTTAAAAGGTTTTCACAGATTTTTTTAATTTTATAATTTCATCTATGCCTGGTTAACAACAATAGGCTAGCAATCTCGTGGGCCTAAAAATCATGTATCAAACTATGATTGTGTGATTTGCTTAACCCTTAGAGAATAAAGTCGTGATAGTATATAAGCTAATAGATTGCATAAACAGTAACCATATCTTAACTTCCATATTAATGTACATATAAAAATGAAGCCACACACACGTTCACACATAAATGAAGATGGAGCCTCTTAATTATGTAAATGTAAGTAGGTCCGTCACTTAGGCGACATATAAGAATATTTAACAACTACCCACTTCCCACCAATATTATGATACGAGCAAAAATTGTACAACGATTTTTAGGAGGAATTATGATAATAAAGTTGATTATACCACCTGAGTGCGATGATACATTTATGACCAGACTAAAATAATATATAAAAATATCGAAAAAAAAGTTAAAGTCGTATTTTTTTTAAGACACCATCCTACATATGTATGTACATACATATCATCACGCCATATCCCTTGCAGGGTAGGCAGAGAGAACAGAGTGCCAGAGAACTCTATCTTTGCATACTTCACTCGCTTCCTCAACATTCATAATTCTCTTCATACACGCTCGCCGGTTTCGGAGACTCTTGACTCCACCTTCCTTCAGTACATGACCGATCTGGTCTAGGTAGGTGAGTCTCGGTCTCCCCCGGTACCTAAGACCATCCTGCCATCCACCATTCTGCATCAAATAAAATAATCCATGTATGGCTAAGGACTTTACAAATATGCAATTAACGCAGACAAATTACACCCAGACTCAGAACAACACTTTGTGAATCGCACAAAGTTCCTGCTTGAGTATTGAACCCACGGCACTGCCACGGAAGCTTGGTATCTTAACCACTGTGCCATCTGTGCAGTCAAACAAATACGGACTATGACCCCATTTCTTGTCTGTGGGTCGCAAAAGATGACTTAGGCATATGTGATGCAGTTAACATATACAGATAGCATAGATAACATCAATGCTATAGAAGAAAAACTCGTAATAAAACCCTATATCAATTCGTCTGACCAGCGTATCCACGCTGGGTCACCCCATAGTAGGTAGTTTTTCCTTCTATTTATGAAGTTATTTAGGGGTAATAGGCCAACAGGCCACCGAAGACAAAAATCGGGTACCGGTGGCCCGCTCGCACGGCGAAGAAGAGGTGCTTGCAAGGTGGGTCAATGGGGTTGCGCGCCGCCTCTTCCGTCACCCCGGACCGACTTGGCGGGGTGCGACGTCCATGGCCCACAGCAAAAAAAAAAAAAAGGGGTAATAGGCCAACTCCATCTGATGCCGTTTGGTCAACAATTACATATGTAAGGGGGATTAATGTCAGGCAGGTGATCGGTTATAAAACTATTACCAGAGATTTCACAATATGTGCAATGGAAAAAGATTATACATTGCGTAAATCCCGTAAAATTAGAATAAGAGTAGGAAGATAATGATGATAACTACGTTTTAAGTTATATCTACATCAATGCATCAAAGAAACTATATTAAATTCCATCCAGTAGTTTTTGCGTTGTGCGTAACAAAACAAACAATCCAACCACTGTTGGTCATAGGCCTCCCCACGAGAATGCCATTCATAACGGTCCTGTGCCACCTGGATCAAACGGTTTCCTGCGACCTTCTTGATGTCATTAGTCCACCTAGTGGGGGTCGTTTTTTTTCCCCTTGCGGTGGACTATGAAGGACCCAAAGAACCACCCTGTAAGCACCCGATCTTTGTCTTCGATGGCCTAGTGGAGGGTCGTCGTACGCAAACAAACAATACAGATAAAAAAAAATATATCATATAGGCTTCTTTTGCAATATCGAACCCCACATTAATTTCTTTAATATGGGTAATTTAGAAACAGCAACCATCTATAATTTTATAATATGTATTAAGTATACTATTTTGTGTATAAATTAAAAGCATACAATTTTTTTTTAATTTTTTTTTTTTTTTTTTTTTTTTTAAAGACACCACCCTGCACTAAGGAAATAAACCTTGTATTGCGAGAGACTTTACAAACATGCAATTAACGCAGACAAATTACACCCAGACTTTGTGGATCACACAAAGTAATGTCCTGCGTGGGAATCGAACCCATGGCACTGGCACGGAAGATCGGTATCTTAACCACTACGCCATCTGTGCAGTCGCTTTATACTCCTATTCTTTGTTATTCATATTTAATTATTCAAATGTCATAGAATAATTATGTTACTTTTCAGGTTAAAAGATGGCAACTAACTCCAGTGTGTCCGTGTCCTTTTAATAACTTTATGCACGAAATTAAATCCACATTAAGATATCATAAACACTTACTATGCAGAAATTCAGCGTGTATTTGTCCAGTAGAATATATATTCAGTCCCCTAGTCCCAGGTGGAGACTGTGACCGCACTTAACGTTGCGATCGCCTCTATATCCCAACACATTTTATATGTATGCAGAATTATATAAAATGGCTCTTCTAAGTGAATAAAGATACAGAAATATTTGGTGCCAAAATTGATGCCAGAAACAATTTTATATGAAATAAAATACGAGATCAAATAGCTACTATTTAATTTTTTTTTTTCTCTCTCTCTCTCTCTCATTTATCTCGCATCGCCTTGCAGGGTAGGCAGAGAGAACAGAGTGCCAGAGAACTCTATCCTTGCATACTTCACTCGCTTCCTCAACATTCATAATTCTCTTCTTACACGCTCGCCGGTTTCGGAGACTCTCGACTCCACCTTCCTTCAGTACGTGACCAATCTGGTCTAGGTAAGTTAGTCTGGGTCTCCCCCGGTACCTACATCCTTCCACTTTCGCATTGTATATCTTCTTAACCAGACGTTCGTTCGGGATTCTTTACACATGTCCGAACCTTCGGAGCATTCCCTTTCGCATCTTTACACCAATACTTTCTTTCATACTTACACGCTCTCTCTCGCTCCATTTTTAAAGTCCGTAAAAGAATACGTATTGTTCTAAGAATGGCGTATCGCCCATAACATAAGCGGGAATGTCATATTGAAATTTCATCAATAATTTGCGTCCTATCTACTCAATCGTTTACAAACATCGACAGCATAACTACCTTATCTCACAGAGTAAAATAGTTCTACTAAACTAGCTGTTCTGGTTGCTCTGTCAGATTTGAAGGAATAGATCCTTCCTAACCTAACCTTCTCTTAGAGAGAGGAGCACACAGGACATAATCGCGTAAAATAAGAGTGATGAATTGTCCTGGTATCAGCACCGCGACCAGCATAGAGCCAATTATTAAACAGAAAAAGATGGATAAAGAAAAGTAAAAGACTACTTGCGGCGTTTTGTTAGAAAGGACTCATCATTCATGATCAATATTTTGCTCTTATCTGCCTCCTGCTTGACGTCAACTCTCCTTGGGAATGTTATTGTTGAACAAACGGCATCACGTGGAGTTAGCCTAGGTGGTCTGCTCGCACGGCGAAGAGAGAGGATTTTACGGTGGGTCTATGGGGTCACGCGCCGCCTTCTCCGTCACCCCGGACCGATTTGGCGGGGCGAGCCGCACCCATAGCCCACCAATAAAAAAAAAAACGGTGGATATAGAACTCTTAGTCATATTTTAAGACATTAAATGGTGGGATCATACTGTTGACAGTTCTGTCTACAGCCGCGGGCCGGTCCATCCGGGGTAGTACCACACTCTCGCAGAAAATCGACGCCTGAACAGTGGCAGTATGCTGCTGTGCTTCGGTCGGTGAGCGAGAGAGCCGGAAGCCAACTTACTGGGTGGGTTTGGGAATATTGGTAGGCAGCGGCTTGGCTATACCTCTGGTATTGCAAAGGTCCATGGGGGGCAGTAATACCATCAGGTGTGCTAGATGTTCGTCTGCCACTAAGAACAATAAAAACAAACGAAATAAGGGTTGTTACTAACACACAGCAGGCATGAAGGGCTAAAATATAAATGGCTATAAAACTTTTCCACTACTTCAATTAAAGAAAGCGATAACTTATAATATTGAAATATTATAATAATAATAATAAAGCTTTATTTATCCCTTACAAAATAAATTATTATAAATTCAAGTGACTTAAATGTATCTTCGTTAGTAGTGTTAGTATATTTCTTATTATTATTATGTTAGTATTTTTTAATTAATTTTTTTTTTTTTTTTTTTTTTTTTTTTATTTGTTAATGTAAGGCCCGCTTTAGCGGTGAAAGCCTCCTCCAACTTATGCCAGCTTTCTCTATCTCGTGCCACTCTTGGCCAAAGTGGTCCGGCTACTTCTGCGATGTCATCGCTCCATCTTTTTAAAGGTCTGCCTCTTTTGCGCCTTTTATATGTTGGGTACCAGTTTGTAACAGTTTGTGACCATCTACTATCTGTTGTTCGTTGGGTATGGCCTGCCCATTTCCATTTAAGAGTCAGTACTTGTTTGACTACATCTTTTGCCTTAGTCCTTTGCCTGATATCTGAGCTTTTGATCCGATCCTTTAATTTTATATTCATGTAACTTCTTTCTATACCCCTTTGACATATTTTTATTTTATTTAGGTGCGCTTTTTTAAGTGGCCAAGTTTGACATGCATATGTCAAGCAGGGTGTCAGACATATATTCATTGCTTTAGTTTTAAGATGTATTGGTAGAGGTCCTTTAAATATTTCTTGCATTGACCAGTATTTATTCCACGTGTTCTTTATTCTTCTGTCTATTTCTTTCTCTGTACAAAATCTAAATGATATGAGGTGGCCAAGATATAAATATTCTTCTACATATTCTATCGGTACTGACTGTATTGAAATTTGTGTTCTATCTCTGTTTGTCATAACCTTAGTTTTATCTCTATTCACTATTAATCCAACTGCTTTACTTTGACAACTGAGAGACTGTAGCATGTATTCCAGTTGCTCTGGGCTTTCTGACAGAAGAACAATGTCATCTGCAAACCTTAGATGTGATAGGTATCTACCGTTGATGTTTATGCCCATCTCTTTCCAATCCAGTTTTCTGAAGATAGATTCCAATACTGCAATAAATAACTTTGGTGATAAAGGGTCACCTTGTTTTACGCCTCGCTCTACTTGAAAAATTGGTCCTTTAGTTTCTAGTCGTATTCTAGTCATACTTTTCGCATATATTGTTTGAATTAACTCTATATAATTGCGTTCTATTCCTTGTTCCGTAAGTGCTTGCCAAATAGAGTTATGGGATATAGAGTCAAAAGCTTTTGAGTAATCTATGAAAGCGATGTATAGAGGCAAATCATACACTGAGCATTTTTCTATTATTAGTTTTAGTGTATGTATGTGGTCGATCGTAGAGTAATTTTTCATAAAGCCTGCCTGCTCAATCGGTTGATTTTCATCGATAGTTTTTGTTATGCGTCTTAGTAGAGTTAATGCAAATACTTTATATATACAAGATATCAGGCTAATGGGTCTGTAGTTCGTAATTAGCTTTGAGTCTCCTTTTTTGTAAAGTAGAGCTATCTCTGAAACTGTCCAAGATTCCGGCAATTCCCTCTTGCACAGAATAAGATTGAATAGCTTCGTAAGCGGTTTTACAATGTCATCTTTGCTCGTCTTTATCATTTCATTTGTTACCCCATCTGGTCCTGGGCTTTTGCCTAACTTTAAGTTTTTAATTGATAGCTCTACTTCGCTCTCTATGAATAGTGGCGCTGGGCTTTTGTTATCTATTGTGTATATAAATGTCTCATTTGTCTTGTTATCGTCTGAATATAAATCCTTATAGAATTTCGTAGCTATTATTATTAGTTCGCGTCTATGAGTAACTATGTTACCTGAAGTATCTTTGAGTTGCGTCATTAAATGTTTGGTGTCGTCTATCTTTTTGTATGCTTTTCTTAGACCTCCTGTTTCTTCTAGGTATTTACTTATAATACTTAGTCTACGATCCTTGATGTGTTTCTTAATTTTTTTTTGAATAATTCTATATAGATTGCTTAACTCTCTTTTTTCTTCTTTTGTTTTATTTTCCTTATTTTTTAGTATGGATTTTTGTGCCTTTAGTTCTTGTATTTCTTGCGTAAAAAATTTTTGTTGTACTTTTTTCGTATCTTTGTTTGTTGAGGTATTGCGTAATAACAGCTCTATATTTTTGTTAAGTTCCTGTATATTTTCACAGTCACGATAAGGTAGAGTGAGACGCTCTATAAGGTTGCTGTCTATATGGGATTTTATTCTGCTTTTATAGTGTCTTCGGGATTTCTTGTTATTTTGCATATTTATAGTAATTCTTACTAACCTATGATCGCTCGGGTGGTGTAGTTTGCTTATCACGTTTAGGTTTTGTACATTTCTGGGATTATTTGTTGTTATAAAGTCTATTTCGTTCCTCGTTTTACCGTCTGGAGACATCCATGTCCATCTTAGTTCGTGGGGCTTTTTGAACATAGTATTTGTAATTCTCAGTTTGTATTGAAGACAAAAATGTATAAACAACTCGCCTCTTTTGTTTCGTTTTCCATAACCATAGTCTCCCATCACTAATTGTTCATTTTGCTTAGGATCGCCTATTTTGGCGTTCATATCTCCCATAAGTATTACATTTTGTGTACATTTATTCATTGCTACGTCTAAATCGGAGTACATATTTTCTATATCTTCCTTTGAGGATGTGGCAGTAGGAGCATAAACTTGGATTATACTAAATAACTTTTCATATATTTTAACTTGGAGCAAGGCAACTCTATCAGATATCGCAATAAAGTCTTGTACTACTGTATTATATTGCTTTTTAACTAGAAAACCAACTCCTTTTTCTCCCTTTGTTTTTCCATAATAATAGAATAGATAGCTACCTCTATCTTCAATTTTATATCCTTCTCTTCTTATCTCTGATATGCCTAGGATATGCCATTTAATTTTTGATATTGCATACTCTAGCTCCAATAATCTGGCCTCATTTGCTAATGATCGGACATTAAATGTTGCAATGTAGTATTTTTCCAGGTTTTGCTGGTTTGGAGGGTGATCGTCTACAACCCCCGCGGTGACGGGCCGTTGTGGGGGAGGTTTATTTGAATTGCTGTTTCTTGGTTTTATTGTTAATGAGGGTGTGACATAATAATTTTTTTGGAGTGGCTTATATAATTGCTAGTCAGCATAGGATAAAGCGGTTAAATCTGGCTTGGAAACCGTGTAGCTATTTTGTTTATTTAGAAACTTTTCCATAGAGTTTTGGCTAGTCCCAGGTTTCGGTATTATTTTATTTTTCTTAGGTACTTGTTGTTTTGTTGATTCTCTTTGAGGAGTTTCAGAGTTGTGTGGTGGTGTTATTTCTAGTAACCTTTTTTTGTTTCTGTTATCCTTCCTTTCTCTTTCCTGTTTGCCGATTGATTTAGTTGGTTCTCGTACTATAAGTTTATCGTACCGAATATGGGCTATTTTTCCTGCTTCTTTCTCTTTTCGTAGTTGTTCCTGTAGGGTTTTCCTAGTTTCTAAAACTTTTGGAGGAAAATCTTCTTTTATATAAATTGTTTCGGATTTTATATGTTTTTTATTTTTTAGAATAGTGACTTTCCTGCCGTAGGTAGAAAGGGTTACAATAATAGGTCTCAACTTGGTTTTTTCGTATTTACCCATTCGCCGAACCATCTGTATCTCCATTTGATCACATTCAATGTTTAATTCGTCTTTTAATGTCTGTATAATTTTCCATTCTAATTCGCCATATGATTTCTCTCCTTCATTTATTCCAAAAAATATTATATTTCTTTCTCTACTCTGTTTTTCTATATTAGATATCCTTTTCTCATATTCTAGGTTAACATCCTTTATTTTATTAAGTTCATCCTGCATTGAGTCAAATTTTTGATCAATTTTTTCATTTATCTTCATTGTAATTCTGTCTTCGAGTTTTTCCAGTTGTTCAATAGAATCTTTTTTAATATCAGCTCTAAGGTCTTTCAATAATTTCTCTATTTCAGACATTTTTATTTTTCAATAGCAGGTTTATTTTATATATTAGCGACCTCTCTACGTTATGCTAATCGTTTCTAGGATGTTGAAGGTGTCGATCGATGCTACCTTTAGAAATTCTTCAGTTGTTCTACGGTGTAAGTATAGATGGCAGCACCAACATATGGCAAACTTTCAAGTATAGCTTAGTGAGTAATTCTACGGTGGAGGTGTAGATGGCAGCAGCAATATATATCACAATGACTTTACAAGGACTGTGTACTGCGTAGGTACTTCATAGTTTTTAGGTTATATTATTGGACTTTTCTTAAGAAATATAAACTAATTGTACTTTTATGTTGTATGTAATTTTATGTTGTTGCACTATCACTGATTTATATTCTTATTATAGTTTTAAGCACCGTTTTGTGTTGAATCTTGAAGTAATTGTGTAACAGTATGTGACACTTTGCCAACCGTGATTTTTTCAGTTTTCACTTTATTACACACGGTTTTAATTAAAATTTTTTTGTTTCTAAAACGATGATCACTAATCACTGTTTATATGTAAGTTTTTGATTGATTTTATATGGTTTTTACACTTAATTCACCTTAAAAAACGGGGAGCCGTTATAACTGATGTTTACTTTGCCACGCCCTCTAGCAGTAATTGAAATATTACGGTATAATAATTAAAATAACGCCGAATTTCAATATCGTGAGAAGTAGTTTGTGAATTAGACACGCCAATTAAATTAGCGCAGACTTCATCAAAATATTTCTTTGGTTATGGTGATTTAGCATTTTGCACGGTGTATAAATGTAAATATTTGAGACTAAAAGTCTTTTTTACACTTTCATTTAAACAACAAAGTAGTTGTTATCTTTTTAATATATATTATACTCTCCATTTTAAATGAGTATATTTGAGAGAATATTCTGGAAAATTGCACTGTTTTCTCTATAAATACCTATTAATATGTTACGATAACACAGCCACGGCTTCTGTAATGCTATATTTTAAAATTATTAATGTATGAGTACATTAGATTACGTTTTTCGTATTCTGTATATGGTATAGGACAGGGGTCGGCACCTCTGGAGTCGGAAGGTCCAAAAATTTGAATTTATAGAAGTTTAGTGTGTTTAGTGGAGTCAAGAGTCTCCGAAACCGCCGAGCGTGTATAAAAAGAATTATGAATGTTGAGGAAGCGGGTGAAGTATACAAGGATAGAATTCTCTGGCACTCTGTTCTCTCTGCCTACCCTGCAAGGGATATGGCGTGATGATATGTAGATATGTATGTATAACTAAACCTAAACGATACATTTAATATTGATTAAACCTAAAATTACTATGTATACATATAACCCCTAAATAATTCAACCAAGATGGAGTTTAGTACATTGTCTCGAAAATTACATAATAATAGCCTCAAAATATATTTAGAATGTTTAAAACGGAATACGCAAAAAAATTAAATAAAAATCTTACTGAAATTGCCGTAAAGATACCAAATTCAAGACGTGTGAAAGCTTAGTTGTCAGGAAGGCTTTGCGTTACCAGCAAGCCTTAACAAATCAATGAAATTCTATTCCATTATATCTTATAATTTCCATACTTAGAAGGGGTGGAATCCCCAAGCGTTACTTAATTAAGGTTTAAATTATCCCTTGCTCATCTTATGGGGTTTAGATAAGGTATGCAAAACATGATTACACCGAAATGATGGGGTGACGACATTCCAGATAGGGCAAGCGCATATTTTGATATATAGAACAACATTATATATGATGTTTTATGAACGTAATCATGGCTTATTTTTATCGAACATGAAAGCAAATTCTTCTAATTTAAGGTATATTAGCTGATAAAACAAGACTTTGTTTTGAAAGAATCTGAAAAAAATAATTAAAATAATAGTTCTCTTCGCGTGTAAAGAAAATTATACGAGGTTTAGTTAGAGGGGTTTAGTTTAGAGCTGCCATGTCTTTCATAGATGTTATATGAATTTTATATCCTTTAGTCGTCTTTTGCGATCACCTACGCGTAAGACCGGTAAGAAGGGGGTGGTGAATTGTATACTTGCTCCGTCAACACAAGGAAAACGTAGTACAACGAATATACATCTTCCATTTATTTATAATCGCCTTCGTTGTTTCCGTGGTAAAAGTAAGTTACTATGATCGTGTAATGTTGGGTTCAAAACCTGGACTGAAAAAAGTTGTCCAGTCTCTAGGATTTTCTAAAAAAAATTCAAAGGAACAAGTTTCATCATCATCATCATTCATTCATTTCAGCTCATATATGTCCCATTGTTGGGCTCGAGCCGCCTTCACAATGTGAAAGAAATGGACCTACTATACCACGCTGGTCAGACGTATTGGTATAGAGTTTTATTTCGAGTTTTCCTTCTCTTGCATAGATGTTATATGCGTTTTATATCTATTAGTCTTCTTTTACAGTCACCCACGGGTAAGGGGTGGTAAATTTTTTTCTTACTCCGTCACCACACGGAAATCAAGCAACAAGTTTAAAGACTGGAAATGTGTCTGGTTAAGAGTAGGTAGAATAAATTAACCTAATCCTTCAAATTAAATGAATGTGAGATTAAAAATAATTATAGTTTTATTTCTTTTCTCGTCTAAGAGACTACGCAGAGGTTTTCTTTTCTTTATCCATTTGGCTCGCATGCCATAGAGAGAGATAATTTTCATCCAATTGTGTTAGATTTTTGTTTACCACTGAGACGTATAAGTACTATAAATAAATACAAATAATAATCTCCAGCAAATATATTGAAATGATTGCATAAGTATTTCTAAAAATAATATACCTAGTCAAAATTAATTCGCAGAATCAAGAAACTCGATCACAATATTTGTATATGTTTACTTTATAACTTGCACCCATTGAGGTGGTACTGGCACCTAATATCGAAACGTATTTGAAAGGCCAGAGTTTATTGAGCGGTTTCCATCGACTTTCAAACTTTAAACTTCGATAGAAAGACTGTCAAAATATCAAACACACAATAAGAAGCCAAACAACCTCGAAGGAACTTTTATTGAGAAATTTAAACACCCATTCAGAGTAATAGCAAAAGTTTCCGCTCCCGATTCTCAACCTACTTTCAAGGAATAAAGGTAGCATTAATCACACGTACAAAAACTCACTAATTCCGCGGAAAGTTTTTTAAATTGCAAGAATTTTACACACCCAATGCGGTAAAGTACTATGGTAGGCGGCCAAAAAACTGACGGACCCGTAAATTATCAAACTTGTCTTATTCCCAACATCTGTTGTCTTTGTCTAACTGCGGCGATTTATAATTCCGTCTCATGCATGCTTTTCTTGCTCAGAAAATACTGAGGTGATTTCTGGATTATTTGCATTTACTATCTATAGTCGAAGCATTACACATTACATAAAAATATTGTAAGCCACTTGAAATATTAACGGGATTATTATTACGTTTATTTATTTTTATAGTCTTCCTCAGTAATACCTGTCCCACTATTGCGGACGGCCCTCTTCAATAGCTAGGGATATAAATATACCTACGTTTTAATTATATACTAATTTATACCATATTGATATATCAAGTTGGTCAAACAGGTATGATATGGGTTTTAAAATTGTCTTTTGTTCAGAGAACATAATTTCTAGAAAAATAATTGAAACGTTCGGATCAGTAAAATTAAAATTAAGACTCGATAAAATCCCTAAAGTATAGTGTTTTCTTAATCTTACTCTTCATAGTCTAATCCGTTTTTTTATGACCGAATTCCTGCTAAGGAGCACTATAAATTAATATTATGTGTCTCTGAGATCGAGTTATAGAAAATTATTTATTCATGTACAGAAAATGCAAACTTCCTAACACTAAGCACGCAATATTTTTATGATCTATAAAGAGAAGAGATGTCGGAGCAACGACTTCTACGTGTGACAAGATTATAACCCGACGAAGATACTTAGGTAACGCTAAAATCAGTGTAATAAAAAGTTATTTTAGACAATAATTCAGAAACCTCGCTTCAAACTTTACAATCTTAACGGCGATATTGAAAACTTATGTGATAAAAGCTCTACAATGACATGTAGGACATTAAATATCTCAGTGCTTCCGTGATGGGTTTCTGTAAAGTAACATAAATATGTCGGGATAAAAGAAATTAAAACATGATTAAAAATTGTTTTAAATCATTTGAAAGTAGTAATACAGATTATTTTTATTTTAAAATACAGCATCCTGAATTAAGGGTTCTGCCATACCTACTATTGTAATCAAACTTAAGGCTCACATATAGGCCCCTTAAGCTCTGTCATATCCGTGGTGCTGTACTGCTACGCTTCACGTGTCAGTACATCCTTCTATCTATTGGCCTATTAGCCAATTTTGCTTCATGTCTCCCGCTTTGCATAGGAGGGAAGTGGAAATTCTTCAACTCCTCCTGTTTTTCTTTTCTAATTAAATTTGTTGCGGGTCCCAAGACAATTAAAAGCGTTTCCCAGGACTTCCTGAGGGTCAAACCTCAGCGTCTTTTATGGAGACCATTGTGGATCCTGGCTTACAGGAGTTACAGTGGTGGGAATGTGTGGTGGGATTAGTCCCATAAAAAAAAAAAACCTGAATTAAGGAAATAGTCCTTCTATCGCGGAGGATTTTACAAACACACTCTCACAAATTACACTTTAACTCAGAACAACAATTTGTATCGGACATATTATTATCGTAGTTATTACCTTTTTTTTTAAAGACACCTACCTCCCTGCAATAAGGAAATAATCCTTGTATTGCGGGGTACTCTACAAACATGCAATTAACGCAGACAAATTACACCCAGACTCCGAACAACACTTTGTGGATCGCACAAAGTATTTATTGTTCTGCGTGGGAATCGAACACACGGCACTGGCAAGGAAGGTCGGTATCTTAACCACTACGCCATCTGTGCAGTCAAATCGAACTAACTATAACGTCCGTAAGTATAATAATATTTAAAGCTTACATTTGTTTTAAGGTAATATAATAAAGTTATTATACCTTTAGTTAAATTGTATTTGTTTTAAAACGAGTTACGTTATCTTTTCAAATAAAAACTTAGTTGTATAAAGTGTTAGAGAGCACGTATCCTGAAGAAATACTCCTTCCATAGTGGACGCAGGTGACAATGAAACGGTGAATTTCTTTAGTTTGAACTTTGGCGAGGGTCGTTATTCGTCCGAACCACTTTGCAGTTCTAGTTACGTGCTGTTGGCTTTGCATTTAAATGGGAATATTTTAGATTAAGATTTTTCTTAGTTTAATCACTATCCAAATTTTATTATGGATTTTATTACGGAAAAATAGTATTTACGTAATTAAAATTAAAAATAGTATATCCGTGTGGTGATGGAGTAAGAGTTATAATTCACTACCCCCTATCTTGACCGTAGGTGATCGTAAGAGACGACTAAGGGATATAAAAAAAACGCATATAACATTAATGCAAGAGAAGGAAAGCTCTAAACAAAACCCTTTACCAACACGTCTGACCAGCGTGGTATAGTAGGTTAATTTCACTCCCATTACGGAGGAGGCCCGAGCCCTACATTGGGCAATATATGGGTTGTGATGATGATAAAATTATCACCACGCTTTCTTATGTCATCCAAATTAAAACTAAGTTAACAACATTGCCAATATTATAATACAATGGTAGGGGGCAAAACTTATAATTGTTATCAACGCAACTTAGTTTAGCTTGACGAAGCAAAACATCCGCAAAGATAACTTAGATGTTAGAATACGAAATTAGTTGTGCTAGAAATGTCACAATAAAAGCTTTATATGAATACTAGTTTCTTCCCTTGGCTTCGACCGTGTAAAAGGTTACTTACGTAAAGTTTATCATTCCCTATCTTAATTTTACCCCTTAAGGGTAATTTTTTTACGAAATTTTAATGTCATATTTATTTATATCTAATACATAGTCTAAAAATAAGTTTCAAGCTTCTGGCTTTAAAAATGACGATAATTCCTTACAACTTTTCATCTCCATTTACAACCTATTTTTGTAATAAAATGCAGCCTATGTCCTTTATTAGGCTCTAGACTATCTGTGTACCAAATTTCATTTAAATCGGTTCAGTAGTTTTGGCGTGAAAGAGCGACAGATAGAATTACTTTCGCATTTATAATATTAGTTAGGATTATAAGCAAGTAAATGGATTGCGAGGAATGTAAATTGTTGAAGTTGATGCCATTTAGATGAATAGTGTTCAATATGAGTTCGAATGAAATAATCTAATACAGGTATTGAGTTTAGACAAAATGGACATATAATATTATTCTATATAAATTAAATAGCGATAAAGTGACATTTCTTTTGTGGCAGTTGTGTAAATTAAAAAATAATTCTTACTAAAATAATTCTAGCATGTTATATTAGGTCAATTTCCATCAAATCAATACAGAGTCAAAATTATACAGTAACTAGTCAACTAGCATCTTTATATAAGTACATAAATATCTAGCTAATTAATTATAATAAAACCATATATGTTTGTATGGTATAAGGTTATAATGCTGTCTAGATTAAAATATTGACACGCCTAATACTCTACGTTCCACGGTGATATACATTATCATAATACAATTATAATACATGAGAATACAATACAATCATAATACATGAGAAAGTCTTGAATCATGCTCAAGCAGAGTCCAGCCAGAGTCAAAAATCTGATCAAACACAAAATATTATCAAACCTTACGATACCATACACATTAATATTACAGCCATAATACAAAACAAAGTCTTGAATCACGCTCAAGCAGAGTCCAGCCAGAGTCAAAATTTTGATCAAACTCAAAATTTTATTCCTTCGATTACTATACTATCGAAGTACCACAGCTAAAAGCTTTCGTATACTTATAAAATATTACAGTACATCTAGGTTATCGCCTCTATATCTATGTATATATTCAAATATACGTTTGCTAAGGAATTACTGTGTTCAAGTTGCTGAGTTACGACTGTTATGACTTGTTCGACTTGTACAGACAATTTTGTATATAAAAATATATATGTATATATTATATTCGGTATGGGCGACCTCGGTGTTATGTATTATTTCGCTTTTTTATATTTGGGAGTGATCTCACCATTGTAATTCCTATTAGCCAGGATCCAAAATGGTATTCATAAATGACACCGAGGTTTGACCCTCAGGTAGACCTGGAAAAATTTTAATTATCTTGGAACCCGATACCAATTTAATTAGAAAATTAAAGCTATAATTGATATGAAGTCTAAGTATGTATGTCCTAAAATTTTATTCTCAGAAAATCTCTCATTGAATTGTAGTTTTGTAGAAAATTTACATTCTCAGGAACCCGGATCAAATAGATAGCTGATGCTCGATCATCTGCATTAATAATCAGTTGGGTACACTGCCTTAGTTGTTGTCTAAAATCTGGGTGTTATTGGTGAAAATGGGCATCAGATATATTGTATCCAAAATTACAAATCCGTGTTGACTCCAGTCTTATTGTTGTGAGCTAACGTTTTGTATAAACGGGACACTTAGCACAACTAAATGATTATTTATTCTTCCTAACATATTTGGTTCAATTACAGAATACGTAGTTGGGGCTGTGCCAAGTTGAATATGTGTCATGAATGGCTGGGATTTGTTGGTTATTAGAGGTAATGTTATAGGAAGTCTGAAAGCGGCGCCAGTGACGGAGAATTTCAAAGGTGAACGTCTGTCTTTATGTATAAAACATGAAAACTGACATATCAAGGTATAATCTAATATAATGGAGTAAAGTTATCTTTAGAATTTGCATGCATGTTTCTCTTATATTGTTAGTACTTAAGAGATTTTTGGATATTCAACCTCTAAGGTGTTGAAAAAGGGGATTGAAAATGTCATTTTTAAAACTATGCTGAACATTATTTAGTAATATAGTTATGAATAGGAAGACATGTTTTATTTTTTGATTTTCGAATTTTATAATAATTAAGGAGAAAAGGAGCTGAAAGTATGTATAATACAAACAATGAAGTTTAATAGACAAAAAAATGGTAGAGAAACCTTTTTAATGCATTAGATTTCATCATATTCATATTTTATAATAAGTACGACATAATAGAGTAACCCAGTCGAGACATATTTCACACACACACACACACAGTCATAGTAGTAGGGCCCCCTGTTGAAGTGTCGACGCGGTCGCCACCATCTAGGAGATGGAAAAGCGGCGGGGCACGTCCGAGAGGAAACCTTCTTTGGTGGCGCAAGCGCGAATACCTGCGCCTGATGCCGCCCTAGCTGTGGCCGCGGGTGACTGGTCCGGGAAAAAGTCTGTTACTCGCAGAGAGACTGACCGCGTGAGGACGACGCCTCGGAAGAAAGGCGACGAGCGTCGTCGGGAATTAGTATCCGAAAGGATACGGTGGGTTTTGAGGCCATGTGCCGCCTTTTTGTCGCCCAGGACGACCATAACCTTCCAAACAAAAACAGCTACACACACACATGATCTACAGCCAAGGGTCGATCGATCTGGGATAAATACCGTATTCTCGCAGAAAATCGACGTCTGAGCATAGACAATATGTTGTTGCATATCGTTCGGTGAGTGAGAGTGCCAGAATCCCATCTTTCCGGGTGAGTTTTGGTTGGTATGAAGCGGCCTAGCTGCGCTCCTGGTATTTGCATAGGTCTATTAGCGGCAGTAACACTTATCATCAGGTGTGCTCATTTGTGACTATAAACAATAAAAAATAAAATGAATGCCAAAGAAGTTTAGTATTATGACTAAGAGACTGTCCATTAATCACGTGAGGTTTGAAAGGGGGGAGGGGTTTGATAAAAATCACGAAGTCCTAAACGTTCATAGTTTTAAACCTCACCACGTATCACCAAGGGGAAGGGGGGGTTAAAAATGCTAAAAAAAAGACCACGTGATTAATGTACGTCCCTAAGAGGCGAGTAAATAGAAATCAGAAATAATTATTAGGTACATCGCATCGAAATATCCGTTATCCTACATAACAGTGTTTAATAATTAAATTACATACATTGTTTGCGATTGACAAGTGGCAATTTACAGGTGGGAAAATTAATTAAACAACAGTTTTCACATGTTTTACGTCACGTACAACCCTGGCACGTCTTCGTAAGGGTTACCAATTTTAAAATCATTTCGTGCAAGTTTTAAATTCATTTAAAATATAAAAAAAAATAATAAAAATTTTAAATAAAGCCGAAAACTTTGTTTAAACATCAGAAAATTTATTTATCAAAAGACGCCGTGTGCGATAGCTTGTTTATTGAGACAGGATTATAGATTTTCATACATAATAACGCTACGATAGAAGCGCAAATTTGGTAACAATTTCACATCGCGTATCAAGCGTTCTACTCATCCGCCGTTGTCGTAGCAACTGTTTGGATAAGAAAAACAGATTGTTTGTGGATATTATTGAAGTTAATTTGATATATATAACGAGATGACGGTAATCAAGCAAATGAAACGCAAGAGAGAATAATATAAACATTTGATGACACCATTCTTTTTAGCACTATTTCTTCCTATATTCTCGCCACATCAATTAGTATCACGAGCATAGTGTCTATTATAGAGCAAGAGTATTACAGATATAGATATAACCTCTATTCACCAATTAGAAGAGCCATACGAATACTTCACACTATTTGGTATAGGATTTTTTACATATATGATGCTAGCTTAGTAACGGCACGTTTTTCATAAACGATATTTGATAGGTTGTTAGACACGAGAGATTCAGCTGATATTGTAATAAAAACTTTAATTCTAAATTAGTCACTTATTTTTCATTATAAGCACGAAAAATAACCATCAGAATGGTATATATCGAACGTTAAAACTAATGTAGTATTATGATATACATCATCATCATCACAGCCCATAAATGTCCCACTCTTGGGCTCGGGCCTCCTCCGTATTGGGTGGGAAATTAACCTACTATACCGCGCTGGTCAGACGTGTGGGTATAGGGTTTTGTTTCGAGTTTTCCTTCTCTCATGATATACATATAATTTCATAATGACAAAGACCGGTAGAAGAAAAATGAAACCGCTGAATGCAGGTGGCATGGGACCGTTGCGAGTCGCATTCTCGTGGGGAGACCTATGTCTAACAGTGGACTTTTACAGGCTGATGGATGGATGGAATGACAAAAACACATGCAGATTTGTAAGTCTACCAAATATTATTACAATACTAGTATATACTTCGATACTACAACGAATTACCTTGCACAAAAATATTAGTAACAATTATTATTTTATCATTATCATCTCAGCTCATCTGTGTGTCACTCTCCTGGACTTAAACGTCCCCCCCGTTTTGAAAGGATAATTTACCTAATACACCACGCTGGTCAAACAAGTTGATAAAGGGTTTTATTTCCAATTTATGTTCTCTCATCGATGTTATCTGCATTTCATATACTTGTTTGCTTATTACGTCACTTACGGACAAGAAAAGGTGAATTCTTCGTCACCACAAGAAATATTGATTTATAAATATAACATAAGAAATATTGATATCCATTCACCAGTCTGTAGACGTCCACTGTTGGACACAGGCCTCCCCACTTAATAAGTTTGAATGGATCTGTACCACCTGTATCCAACGGCCCCTTGCGAGATTTTATTTTTGCTTATTTGTGAATATGAATTAAATTGTCAAATATTATCCATATAGGACAATGCCTCTTATAGCTTTGATACAAATGTGTAACTTAAATTAGTTTAAACACGATTTACATAATAAATGGATGTTGTCTTAATTTAGAGTTTACCTTTAAGTAAGTTACTTAAGCACGTACGTGTAAACACTTTCGAAGTGCTTAATCATAGCTTAACCAAAATTTAACAATATATATATATATATATATATATATATATATATATATATATATATATATATATTTGAGTGTGTGTGTGTGTATATATACACTAAAATATTCACACTTTTATCAATGTGTTTACGAGCCCATAAAACATAATTGAACGTGTATTATAAATAAAACCGTCAGGATTATTTTATCACTTTTAGATTGATACAAGTCGTAAAACTACAAACAAATTAATGTTATCATTTTAAAAACTACTCGACCAATTATGCGGAACTACTTAATCGAATCGAATTAATTAATTTTTTAATTGGCAGCCCTGTGTTACGAGTCCCTAGGGTTGGCAACTTCGACAATTTGGCTGTACAAGTTGCGTCGCTGTCCGGCGCATAACGTATTTACTGCTACGAAATATTAATCTGGTCTGTAACGAACCGGCGATAGTTTGGCCGACGGACGACATAGAATATACGGTCAGAGGCGACAATAATACGCGACAAAGTTTAAAGGATAACTTGTGCAAATATGTTTTATATTAGTTATTCATATCAATAAGTGGCTTATAGCTGTAAAATAATATAGTTAGCTTTGTAGTACACTGTCTTAAAATTCTATCTCACTTATTAGCGAGTGAATATTATATTGTATACAAACATCGTTTTGCTGGTATCAGCCAGAATGTGACAGTGACAGAATGTGAAAGTGAGAGTGACAAAAAGAATCTAAGTGAAAGACAAAAATTATTTTAAAGACAGATAATCTTTTAATATAATTGAAAGTAACGCAATTCTGGAAATAAAGAATAGTGTAGTAAGACATTACTAATTAAATAAATGTGAAGTGAATTGTCCGTTTGGTGACGGAGTAAGAATACAATTCACCACCCCAAATCTTACCCGTGGGTGTTTGTAAGAGGCGACTAAGGAAACCGACTATGAAACGCATATAACATCTATGCAAGAGAAGGCAAACTTGAAACTAAACTCTATACCAGTACGTCTGACCAGCGTGGTATAGTAGATCAATTTTCCTCCCATTATAGAGGAGGCTCGAGCACAACAGAGGGACATATATGAGCTAAGATGATGATGATAATGAATTATAAAAAAAATATATATAATAAAGTTTACTTTACTAATTAATCAAACGTATGCAATATAGATAATTTAAAACAGTATGTTAAGTAAATGTATAATTCGATGCTATCATGCCATGTAACATACCTTCTATCATCATCATCATATCGAGTCGAAAAGGCATGCTCCAAAAAGGCCTTACATTTTCAAATAAGTTTGGTTAGCTGCTAACCAACATTAGTTCATTATTTCATACGATATAAAATTAAAAATATATTTAATAAAATACCTGTGAATATGTGGCATCATATGAATTGCAAACACCATATATCACCAACCCTGTTTCTTGTGGGAGTCCAACAAAATGGTTAAGGGAGCCAATAGATAGGTAATACAAACTAAGAGCCAAATCTTCTACCAAGGTTTTTTTTTCTTTCGCATGGTGGACCATGGATGTGGTCGCACACCGACAGATCGGTCCGGGGCGACAGAATAGGCGGTGCAACCCCATAGACCCACCCTGCAAACACCTCTCTTCGCCGTGCGAACGGGCCATCGGTACCCGATCTTTGTCTTCTGTGGCCAAATCTTCTACCAAGCTCGGTGATTATTGCATAATCGCTCTTGATGGTGAGGCCTGTGATCAACAGAGGACATTGATAGGGTATTGAATGATGTCCGCGTCTTTTGACTATGAATGTATGTAAGCGCGTTGCCCTTTTCTCACCCCATTAATTTAACGTTTTATCGTTCGCTCGTTTCCAATTTTTATTATCGTTTGCCAAATAGAAACTCATAAATCTTACCAGTTGATCTCACACTTAATAGGTGCGTTGTGTTTCGTTTATTGCGTTTTTTTTTTGTAATAATTATGTGTAGTGGGAACTGGTGTACTAATATTTTGATATATGAGCTTGATTAACTCTTGATTAAGTAATTTCATAGCTAATCTTAAATATGTATTTAATTAGTCAGACACGAGCGATGCTAGAATTAATTACGTTTTTTTTCTCTTGATTGAACGAATAATATATAAATGTGATTGGATTTAATAAATTAAGAATAAGAAAGAAGAATAAGACAGTAAGTAGGATCCTCCACATTTTTGGAGTTTGTTCTTCTATCATTGAAATAAATACATTTGCTCTCGAGGTCCACCATTGTACAAAGACCTCCCAGTGGAGGATGATGCCATAATTACTACGCTTGGTAAGCAAGTTGGTATCATAAGTTGGATAGAAGATTGCTGTGAGAGCCTTTAGCTGGTTTTTTATACTTTTATGGCAAAATGGTACATATTATTTAATCTAGCATCATACGGAGTATATAATAAATGTAAACTATAATCAAAATATTATAAATTCTGCTCAGATTATGTGCGTCCACAAATGGACAGGCGTCTCGGCGTTCTACAAAGAAGGTTTTAACTTCTATACAATGCTGGTCAGACGAGTTGATGGCTTTATTTCAAGTTTGGCCTTAATAATCTTTTACGGCAACTAACCGAAAACAAAATGTGAATTGCATTCTTACTTCATCAAAATCAGAGATTTAAAAACTATTTTTATATCATTAACATACCGATTAAATATTCTGTAAACCAGGTAAACCTGTCAACAATTCTTAAAGAATTTTGTGAAGCTAAAAACTGTTCCTCATATTTCAATAGTTCGCACTATCTGCGTTTATAATCTGTGTCAACTATAGAGTGGACAGTACATTTCATAGCACAAGTTATTTTATGCTGGCAACTTAAGCCGTATCCGTTCATCTAGCACGGCCGAAAACAAATTTAAATTTTACGTTTATACTATAAAACGTGAAGCTTAAAATATAATTGGATTGACACTAGTTTTCATATGAAACTTTTTAATAGGCTATCATATGTAATATTATTTACCTCTAGTTTTGCTTAGATAAATTTTGAATTATTCTCGAAATATTATTGACTAATTAAGTGTCCCGGTTTGGCATATGCTTTGAGTATCTACTAAGTCGCAGGAATATATATAGCAGCCTTTGAGTATCTATTATGTGGCTGTTTATATGTAGATATCTAACTGGGTGATATTTATCATGGAGAGTTATCATTAAATCATATTTTTGTAACCCTCTTTAAGTGTGATTTTATTGTATTTACCATAATTTAAATTCACAAATAATTAATTTGAAACAAGTCATATAACTTATTCATGAGCGGCAGTCATCACTTACCATCAGGCGGGTTACATGCTTGTCTGCTATCAAATGCCATTAAAAAAAATATAAAAAAAATATAGACAGCGGACATCTAGGACTATTGTAGAGGTTTTAGTTATCATGACTTTATTCTCATGATCATGTAACAAACTTTACTGAAATTGTAATAAGATTAAATGATTTTTTTTTACTTTGTACAGTTTAAATTTTTTCTCTCTTAGCCACGATAAGCGTGGCTAAAAGCCAGGAATTTGAAGAGTCTTAGCGAAAAAGTCTTATCAACATAGTAATAAAATTTTATTTTGTAAATATTTTGCTAATTATTCCGTCGAAAAAAATGTTATAATTTTAATTAATATTGTATACAGGCTAGTCAAACGACGTTTCGTATTCTGCAAACGTTTCAAATGATACAGCTAAATCTATTTTAGTTTGAATAGAAATTGTATAATATCTTATTTGTTATTCTGTTGCACGTCTTGAACTAAAATAGCCTGATTGCAGGACTACGAAGTTTATTGCACGGCTTTAGTTATTAGAGACATAATGGATGCAACAACAGATTAGTACGTGTAATTGAATTTAGAGACCAGCGTCCCTATCTAGTGAGCAGCAATCCGGTACTGAGACATTAAAAAGCAACTTGATACTTCGAACTAAATAGCAGTTCCGAATGCTAGTCTAAAGAGTTATGGGAAATATATATTTATAATTGTAATACGTTTTAAAATATCAAATTATAAGATTTTTTTTTGTATTGCTTATGGTGGCAAACGAGCAAGCAACACACCTGATGGTAAGTGTCACTGTCGCCCTTGGACCTTTGCAATACCAAGGGTATAGCTAGGTCGCTGCCAACCAATACAAACCCCAAACCCACCCAGTTGGGCTTCCGGCTCTTTCGCTCACCAAACGAAGAGCAATAGCATATTGCCATTACTCAGACGTCAATCTTCTGCGAGAGTATGGTTCTACACTGGACTCGGACGGACCGGCCCGCGGCTGTCGACAGAGAACTGTCAACAGCGTGATCCTGCTACTAAATATGAATTAGTTTACTTAGTGGAACCAGAAGGATTGGTTGGGAGGATTTAAATCACCAAAGTGGGTCATGAGATGCCAGTATGAAAATTTCCAAGCAACCATACCTTAAAATAATACTTGGATAATACTGCTATATTTCTGTTACAAGATTACATTCTGTGTACATTTCGGCTCACATACGTCCCACTGCTGGGCTTATGCCTCCTCGCCAGTGGAAGAGACATTGACCTACTACACTAGTTAGACATGTAGGACTATGGCCATAGACCGGCTTAGGCTGTAAAAGTCATTTACGGCTTGTAACTAAAAGACACGATAATAATAAAAAGAAGTGTGTTTTGTTGATCAGCACGGCCTGACTACAATTTGCCCAGCGTGTACATATTTTCAGTGGTTTATCCATACATAAAACAATCGTTACAGAACCCCATATATATTCTTGCATCGGAATAAAACTAGCACTTGGCAATGAGATTGCTTAACCAATAACACTTTTCTAGCCTAATTACTTTGTTATTTAAATATAAACAACTCAGAAACATTGGGTGGTCCGTTTGATTATATTTCATAATACAAAACTAATATTTCCCAGTAGTTTTGACTCAAGATATTTCGTGGAGAAACATAATGGTAGTTAATTTCTCAGTAATATATTTAGTAAGAGGATTCTTTTAATATGAGCTGTATGGTATCAGATATCACGTACTAAGAACAACAACTTCATACATCAATAAAACAACATAACAATATGTGGTTCTTATTATTTTTATGGCCAATATTTGGTCCGCAATAAATATACCGGGGTCTTATATACCATCAACTTATTAGATTAGTTTATTATATTACACAGATAAGTATGGCGTTTATGTACTTTAGTTGACTTTTATAATATCTTCCGTAAAGGATTCAACTTTTCATCATCATCACAGCCCATAAATGTCCCGCTGTTGGGCTCGGGCCTCCTCCACAGTGGGAGGGCAATTAACGGTATGGGTGAGCGCTGAGTGCTCTCAACCCGGCAGCCAGCAAATTAGCATTATTGCTTAAAAGAGTATGATAAAAGTGCAGCACACTTATTTTTCTCGTGAGTGTCATATATGACTACTAAGAACCAACTCCATCTGATCAGATTTAGTCAACCCATTATATTTGCAAGGAAGATTGACGTCAGGCAAGCGGATAGTCATTATTATCAAAACTTTTGCAATATATACGATCGAAGAAGAGGTACATATCGTACCGATCCCAAGTGATTAGTATAAGAGTTGATGACTGAATAAAACTTTTATACTACGGTGACCAAACGATTTGGTGTCCCTTCTAATAAAATTATCTGCTTAATCCCTTAATAATTTTCACAGCACGGATGGAGTCACCATTGTATTCTTACTCCGTAACCATAAGATAATGGTAGAGCCACGCTGTTGACAGTTTTCTGTCTACAGCCGCGGGTCGATCCATCCGGGGTAGTACCACACTCTCGCAGATAATGGACGTGTGAGCAATGGCAATATGCTATTGCGCTTCGTTCGGTGAGCGAGAGAGCCGGAAGCCCAACTGGGTGGGTTTGGGGTTTGTATTGGTACGCAGCGGCCTAGCTATACCCATGGTATTGCAAAGATCCATGGGCGGCAGTAACACTTACCAACAAGTGTACCTCTCGTCTACCCCCATAAGCAATAAACAAATATTTTTTTCGTCGTTCTAATTGGTAGATGCAATATCTACCAATTAGAAGTTTATAAGTCAGCCATGATTGTGGTTCTTGACCAATAGAAGTTACAGGGGTGAGAATCTATTGTCTGATTAGGCTTATTCAATTTTTTTTTTTATCTTAGTTCCATTCATTATTACAATAATGTCTTCGTTATTTAAATAAAGTCCACATTAATTCTATAACAAATTAGAAATATACATATTATAATGGTCCCATCGATTCCTTCTCTTGCGTGATTTCTCATAGAAAATGAGAAATGAAGGGATTGAAGAGCCATTTATGTTCATATTTCATCATCACATAGAAATATTAATATTATAATAACAAATCTTTATAATGTTAAAATGAAGAAAATAATTATTACTCATATTTAAGAAATTTCTACGGTATCACAAGGAAAATACTTAAAATTTATCTTATATTTATCTTTACCAAAAATAATAAGCTTATGTATTATAATTATTAAATTATGATTACGTTCATCAAATATTACGCGAAATGCAAATATTGAGGTAATCCAGTTCGTTAAAATAAGGATTAAATTCTGCGTAATTTTAATTTATGAGCTCATGATGGATTTCATAATTTCATTTGGCTTCGTTTTATCATGTGGTTGACAGGGTGAGAATACAAAATATCGTCACCGTTACCTTCTATCTTGATATTATGATGTAAGCAGATAATAACAAGACTTGTAAATAAACGACTGCACAAATGGCGTAGTGATTAAGATACCGACCTTCTATGCCAGTTTTGTGAGTTCGATTCCTACGCAGGACAATACTTTGCCGGGTGGACCACCGAAAACAATGACCGGGTTTCGGTGGTCCATTCGCACGTCGAGAGGTATGTGTAGGGCGGGTCTATGGTGTCGCGCGCCGCTTCTTCTGTTGCCCTATACGGATATAGCGGTGTGTGATCACTCCATAGCCCGCCACCAATTAAAAAAAAAGGACAATACTTTGTGAGATCCACAAAGTATTGTTCTGAGTCTGGGTGTAATTTGTCTGCGTTATTTATATGTTTGTAAAGTCGCCCGCAGTACAAGGATAATTTCCTTAGTGCAGCTCAGGGGTATACCGTCGGGCCGACCACTAACGTCAAGTCACTCTGCTCCGGTGGTCGGCCCAACGACGAAGGCGACGTCACGGGTGGGTTACGGGTGTGCGTGCTTATGCCCCTCTGTCACCCCGGATAGAGTGGTGCGAGGAGTGCGCTGACCGTAGCCCACACCCCAAAAAAAAAGGTAGTGTCTTTAAAAACAAAAAATAATGTATAGTAGGTTAATTAACTTTATTGATGAATCCTTTATGCCCAACAGTGGGATATAACACCATAATTCAGGTGGAAGTAGCGCACTATATCTATTCATGTCTCAAAATTGTCTTATGCGATATTTATTATGAGGCAAGGGATGACATTAATGACATATATTCTAAAAAGCCGTCACCAAAAAAGTGTTTTATAAGTTTGTAGAAGTTTTGGTTTTGTGACGGAGTAAGAATACATTTCACCACCTATCTTACCCGTGTGTGATCGTAAGAGACGACGTCTAAGGTATATAAAACGCATATAACATCAATGCAAGACATGGAAAACTCGATACAAAACCCTATACCAACACGCCTGACCAGCGTGGTATAGTAAGCCAATTACACTTCTAGTACGGAGGAGGCTCGAGCCCAACAGTGGGACATATATGATGTGACGTTTGTACAAATCCTTAAAAGTCTTAAACAAGACAAAAGTTTATATAGTTGTAATAAAATGACTTAAGTAGTCTAAAACAATATTTATATAGAAAGTACAGTCACGCCCAAAAGCGTTTGTATAAATCACGAATGAGCAGAATATGGGTGAAACAGGGGAATGCAATATTATTCTCGCGGCATACTAAATCAAACACCTCGCCAACCTGTGTGCTACCGGATTTATGTGTGAAATAACATACGTAGACGTAGGGCTGTCGCGGGTTCCTTTACAGTTATTGATTTATGTTTGAAAGAAATATACAGTTGTGTAGTGTTGTGCTATGTTTTGTAACTATTTTACTGTGTTTTTTTTTATTGTATATATTTATAGATTGCATTTTATTTATTTATAATAATGATGACTATAGTAGGAATTTTCATTGCATAGATGGCGTTGTAGTTAAGATACTGAACTACCGTGCCAGTATTATGAGTTCGATATCCACGCAGGATAATACTTTGTTGTTTTGAGACTGGGTGTAACTTTTTTTTTGCGTTTGCAATTTTTGCAATTTTATTTATTATAGACTGACTGAGCTTATAGACTCAAACAATGATTTCTAATTTAAAAATAATTAACACCGTTATAATCTTATTTTTAATATTAACGTTGATTACACTAATTTGATGATTATCCAGGCGATAATAATTTCTCTTTAAAATATAAGAGAAATATTAATTAAGAATAGGGATAAAAACCGAAATAATAGCGCAGACCATGAAGCAACCCATATAGAAGATGACAGCACATCGCTTATTAATATAAAAGAAAAATAATAACAAAGACAAACCAATACAGATAAGTTTATAAAGAGAGCGGTGTATCCATCCAATAGCCCACCAACGTCGACTGACGAGAGACTTTGCCCTATATTGAATAATACCATTATCACCACGCTTAAATAATATATCATCATCATCATCACAGCCCATATATGTCCCACTGTTGAATGGGAATGTAATGGGAGGGAAATTGACCTACTATACCACGCTGGTCAGATGTATTGGTTTAGGGTTTTGTTTCGAGTTTTCCCTCTCTCGCATAGATGTTATATGCGTTTTATATCCCTTAGTCGTCTCGTACGGTCACCCACGGGTAAGATATGGGGTGGTGAATAGTATTCTTACTCCGTCACCACACGGAGAAAATAATAAATTATATATATGCTTAGGTAATAGCTATTTTTTACGACTCCTAATGAAAAATAAGGGGTAACACTTTATATTCGTAATCACTAATTCGGGCAACAAGGGGACTGGGATAACGCAGTATAGGAATCCATAATAAAATACTATTTTACCTTTGCTTAGCGGTACGATCGTGAGTATGATGACGATACCAATATTTGATCATATAATGGAAATTGTTTAGTTTTACTGTCTAAACTGCAGTAAGTATACGACAAAAGATTTATACGTAATAAGGTCAGGACAAACACTAAAATAGAGACTGATATTATATTTAAATTTAGGGATATCGAAACATAATATTGTCTAATGAAACAGTATAATCCGCGTCACGCTTCACATATAAATGGTAGACTTATGAGTAAAACATAAACAATATTCATCAATCTATTAGGCTGTAGACGTCCATTATTAAACATAGGTTAATACTAGAATGCTATTTAGAAACATCGTATTCCATAAGCGACTAAGATGTCGGGTTATTTAGATGAACTCATCTGAAAACAAAATTAATATACGGTAAAAATAAAATTTAAAATATTTTTAATATCTAGTAAGAGGCAACCCTATGAGATACGCAAAAGCTTATAGACGCGAAGGCAGTGGAGTGGAACGTCTACACAATGCAAACACGGAAGTAAAGAGGGCACAACCAAACGAATACGCCGCTCACATTAACGATAATACTGTGAAATATAGCTACAGCTATCATACACACACGTGCCTACTTAAAGCTCTAGTTAACAATATAACGTATTATTTTTATTAAGTAATTTTTTTTTTGGATAATATTTTATTAAAGAATTAATATAACGTATTATTTTTATCAATAAATTATTTTTGATGAAAAACAAGTAAATTTTAAGATTACGATTTTAAGATTTTATTACGGATATTTACAATATACACGAGTTTTTTTTTTAGTATATGCGTTATTCCTTTAGTCGTCTCTTACGATCACCCACGGGTAAGATATCGGTTTTTTTTTGTGTGACTCACTTGTTAGCCTCAGATGGCTATGACAACTTTACCCGGACTGTGGGTGAGCGCTGAGGGCTCTCAACCCGATGCAAGATGATGGGGTGGTGAATTGTATTCTTACTCCGTCACCACTCGTATTTTTTTTTTATTGAATGTAATAAAAACCAGTGGAAATCAGATTACACGTAATTCAATTACTGTTAAAAAAAAAAGGTACTGGAAACAATAGGTGTTTAATCAAGTCATGTATATTACGTATATATTACTCATTAAAAATTACGATGTATAGATTATTCGCAGCCATTGTATTTATCGATAAACAATTAGACTGAAACGATTTCCTATTAAAGTTTTAGATAAATACACAAATGAAATGTATTGTTTTTATAACTTAATTTCAAGATTGTTACTAATTCTAATATTAAGTTAGTAGATCCTCATTCCGTGCGTGGATATGAGATAAGAATAGAATATCATTACTCTTGCCCGTGCTGTGTGGTAGCGGCTACGAATACTACCAACCCTTACTTTGCTCTGGATGTCGTAAAAGACGACTAAGAGCCTTATAACGAACTGGGCCAACTCCATCTGATGCCGTTTAGTCAACAATTACATTCCCAAGAAGGGTTGACGTCTGGCAGGCGGCCGGTCATAAAACTATTGCCAATAACTTTTACAATATGTACTATGAAAGAAGAGTACATATTGTATCGACCCCAAGTAATTGGAATAAGAGTAGGAGAATGATGACTCTTGCCCGTGGAAGTAGTATAAATCAGCTAAGGATTGCTTCAGAAGAGTGGCTAGAAGATCTTCCATGGGTAGCATAGAAAACACCTACCTCACTGTAATCAATAATACGCCTGTTAATCGTGATGACTACAGTACAACTCATTTATAAACCTATGTTCAGTAGTGGACGGCTGAAGACTGACTAACATCTATGTAAGGATCATTCGAAATTAAAACCAATATCAACCCGTATAACTTTTATTTATTGCTTATGGTGGCAGACGAGCAAGCAGTACACCTGATGGTAAGTATCACTGCTGCCCATGGACCTTTGTTATATCAAGAGTATAGCTAGGCCGCTGTCTACCATTACAATCCCCGAACTCACCCAGTTGGGCTTCCGGCTCTCTCGCTCACCGAACGAAGCGCAACAGCACATTGCTCATAACTAGAATATAACTAGAGTATTGGTGTAAAGATGCGAAAGGGAATGCTCCGATGGTTCGGACATGTGGAAAGAATGCCGAACGAACGTCTGGTTAAGAAGATATACAATGCGAAAGTGGAAGGATGTAGGTACCGAGGGAGACCGAGACTAACCTACCTAGACCAGATCGGTCATCTACTGAAGGAAGGTGGGCTCAAGAGTCTCCGAAACCGGCGAGCGTGTATGAAGAGAATTATGAATGTTGAGGAAGCGAGTGAAGTATGCAGAGATAGAGTTCTCTGGCACTCTGTTCTCTCTGCCTACCCTGCAAGGGATATGGCGTGATGATATGTATGTATGTAGAATATAACTAAGAAGTAATATAACTAAGAAAGTAATATAACTAGTTTGTTAAATGATTTTTCCCTCTTATTATGGCGGAGACTCAAGCACAGCCATATGAGCTCAAAGGATTATGTATTACAAAAAATATCCTATTTATATATCACGTGACAATTTAGCAAAATAAAGCCACACAAAATGTCTGTAATTTTAGCAATCAGTGATGGCAATATGGAATCACAATCGGAAAACAATTGTTTGAAATACAAACTGAATGTCATTACTAGTAACTGAATACATTTCAGAAAATAGATTTTGGGTCCATTATATCGGGTCTAATAATTGTTAACTTTAATGGGATCAACTTTAATGGGATCACGTCAATGTTTAGTAAATAGTATTAATAATAACGATGTCATCATCATCATCTCAGCTCATATATGTCCCACTATTGGGCTAGAGCCTCCTCCATAATGGGAGGCAAATTGACCTACTATACCACGCTGGTCAAACGTGTTGGTTTAGGGTTTTGTTTAGAGTTTTCCTTCTCTCATATAAATATTATATGCGTTTTTTAATATAATAAGGCTGCCGGTCATAAAACTATTGCCAATAACTTTTACAATATATACTATGAAAGAAGAGTACATATTATACCCGACCCAAAACAATTGGGATAAGAGTAGGAGAATGATGATGACCTCCTAGTATTCCAAATTTTATAAACTCAGATTTAACGGTTATATAGATATTAACGTTCAAAAATCGTTATTTTTATGACTGACTGACTCACATATATATCAAAAACCTAATCCACTTCTAGATGACCTAGAAAGTTCAAATTTGGCACTCAGACAGGTAGTAATATTAAACTTAGCTTTCATTATCAAATTTCTTTTTGGTGGGATCAAATTTACTTATTAAGCATTAATAGATATATACCTAACTACACTAGTGGAAGGAAGTATATGGTCAAAAAATGTATTGCCATACGTAAAATATTTATATCCACAAGATTTGATTGCTGGCAACATACGGATAATAATTAAGTAAATTAAGTCTTCAAGAATCAATTTATCAAGTTATTCATCAATCAAGTTATCAAGAAAATACCTAGAAATTACAATGGAGCTTGATTAGTAAATAAATATCCTCTGATTACCATCAAATAGAATATACACATACTCGTATAATAAAATAATAACTGAAAAAGGCTATTGCTTAGTTGAATAGATCATTATACTGCCGCATAGAGGTTTCAAGTTCTATTTTCTATATATTTGAAGTAATATGTGTATTTTCTATATTCCCCATGTTCCATAATGGGGAGCAAATTAGGATATGGAGTTTTATTTAAAGTTTTCCTTCTCATACATCTATGTTATCTTATGTCTGAAAATACTTATTCTTTTTTTATGACACACGGAAAAGAAATATGTTGTAGGAACCGCTGTGGTTTTAGTGGGTAATCCGGTCGAACCAGCTGACCGGCGAGTCTCACACACCCCCTCGTCTGTCACCGGCGAGGGCTAGTGCGTAAATGCATTTCCACAGCGTGAACAAAAAAGAAAAAAATATGTTATAAATAATATTTTAACTCCATCACCAAATTAAAGCCATGTATATTAATATTTCTCATCATCCTCATTCAGAATTTCGCCGTCCACTTAGCCTAGCCCTCCCGAATACACGAGAAGATAATGGCGTATTCGCTACGCTTGGTAGTCAGGTTAACGATCGTGGGGATTTTTATAAGTTTATCTACCCTGGATAGAGCTGTTGCACACTATTTCACATTTTTACTACTTCCACGGACAAGGAGATGATTCTATCGCCATACGGGTAAGATTCTTAAATAGTAATATTAGATATACATCTGTGCTTCAATAATTTGTTATCTTGAAAATGAAATTTTAGAGGAGTATTAAATTTCAAAAAATAATTTATATACATATAAATCTAAGATTATAATTATTTTATAATTAAATCATCTATGATTTAAAACGGATTTTAAAATAATATTCGTTGCGAACCAATGGTATTTGGAAACTTGTAAAAGACTTCTCTAAAATGTTACTTTTTTTTTGCTTATGGTGGCAAACTAGCAAGCAGCACACCTGATGGTAAGTGTCACTGCCACCCATGGACGTTTGCTATAACCAAGGCTATAGCTAGACCGCTGCCTACCATTACAATCCCCAAACCCACCCAGTTGGGATTCTCGCTCACCGAACGAAGCGCTCAAACGTCGATCTTCTGCGAGAGAATTTTTCAAGATAACATTATGAAAACAAAGAGGCGATATGATTTTAAATCAAACGTTAAATTCAACGTTGTATATTACGTTATAGTCGGTGTAATTATGCTTATTTCTTCACTTTTATAGCGTTATTATTTGTAGATTATACCGATACTTAATATAACAGGCAAAAATAAACAAAAAAGAAATAAATTTGGAGTGGTCGTTGTTAATATTTGTAACTATAAACAAACAAAATTGTATAATAATAAAAATATTGAATTTCAATCACTCATTACTGTTCTACTAATTACATAATAAGTATTAGGTTTGTTTTAAACTCACTTGCAGTTCAAGTAAAATAGGTTTGATTTATCATCATCATTCTGTCTCTTTCATAGTACATATTGTAAAAGTTATTGGCAATAGTTTTATGACCGGCTGCCTGCCAGACGTGAACCCTCCTTGGGAATGTAATTGTTGACCAAACGGCATCAGGTAGTGTTCGCCTAGGTCGTTATAAGGCTCTTAGTCGTCTTCTACGACATCCACGAGCAAAGTAAGGGTTGGTAGTATTCGTGACCGACCACATAGCGAATAAGTTTGATTTATATGGCTATTATAATAATTAGTTATTTTCTCACTACAATATTATGCATGTTAAATATTAAAGCAATGATTAGCACAATTAAGAAAAATATACATACATATTGTGCAAAATGGTGACTGTACTATACTTGGAGCCTAATATTCAGGTCATCAAGTATCCATGCTGTCCAATATGTTTATTATTTATAAACATAGTTACTTTCAAATTATTTCATAAGTAGTTTTTGTTTTAAATACAACACCCGGCAATAAGGAAATAATTCTTTTCCTGCGGGGCATTTTACATATAATTTGACTGACAAGAATTTCATCCAGACTTTGTCCTGCATGGAACTCAAACCCACGACAATGACATGGTAGGTCAGTATCTTAACCGCTACGCCATCTGTGTAGTCAAATAATATTAATCAGATAGTAAATCGATACCTTTAAACTTTCAAAACAGGGTTATGACTTCAATCGGTATCTAGAACAAATATTTGTGTGATTTTAGTCTGGAAACTTCTGTATGTTGATTTCGAAGTCGCATCCTTTACCAAAATAAAACCAAATGAAAATATTTTAACTTAATATAAATGCGCAAGTGTTAAAATATCTAAAGTTTAGGTAACATCTCATCATCACAAAATCTAAGGTTTGGGTATATTGTGATTTTTGCTGTAAAAAGATATTAGATATGAATTCCACGACATGGCAAATAAAATCAGCTAACGTTATTAAATATTGTATTATAAACAAATGTTCTTCAAATCGCATGCGTCCTGTAATTAGGCACGGGTTGCAATCCTTTCCCGTGGGTGATCCTAAAAACAAGCAGAGGACGAAAACCTATATAAATAAACTATATTCCTCCTATAAACCCTACCATCCATATAAACCATATACAACCAAAATAAAGCTTTATACCAAGTCTTCTGAATAGGTGAGTTTTTCTCCGATTGTGAAGGAGCTGAGATTTAGACTGTTGATATTTTAATTTAAAAAAAAAATTAATTTAAAAAAAAAACTTTTTTAAGACATCCCTCGCATCTAAGGAAATAATCGTTGTACGTGCGTGTGACTTGACAAACATATAATTCACGGACATAAATTACACCCAGACTCAGAACAATTATTGTGTATAAAACCTGTGAGGGTACTTAGATATTATTAATTTTAACATTTTAAATTAATCCAATAAACTACTACCGGATAGGAATGTAACCGCTACTGAGAAGATTCAGCGAGAAACTCAGCGGGTTTGTCAATTATTATTACTTCTTTAGTGACTTTTTTATAAAAAAAAAAATAGTCTAACATGTTTAGTAAGAATTAGTTCCAGTGTGATGTCCATCGAACCTTAATATATTGTAAAATTCATATACAATGTAAAAGATTATAACTGGACCAGATATCACAAGTGGCACCCGTGATAATTAGTAAATGGCCGCGGTAATCGAACCCAAGACAATGGTACGGCAATTTATTGTTTATTTTATACTTTACGGTATATAGTAGTCATTATTACATCATTATTACGCTACACGATATTATTTATTTTATTCACACGGTAATTTATTACCTCTATGTAAATATATATTAGGTCTTGTTTTATTAATATCCAAGTAAATCACTATTATTCTTTTTCTTGTTTTTATTTATAGGCAATCATCTACTAATATGCTCATTTTTGTCAATATCGAGTTATATTTTTCTTCAAAAATTACAAGTTTCTTCATATTAGTCATTGTTCGTCAGTTAGCCAACGTCGCTTTCAATGGTATGGCAGCACAATTAGTGATATTTTCTAGGAATTTTAATATCAGCCATTTTTGCTAGTGTCGAGTGACAATTTTCTGTCTTTAGTCTCTTTATTCTCGCCATAGTCCGTCAGTAAGTCAAATCGTTGCCATCAACAGTGCCATGACATCACTGTTAATTGTATCTTCTGGGAATTTTGGTGGAAAACGTTGTAAAGCACTTGTATATCATATTCACTACTTCCTAGCAGTTCCATCGCATCACATTACATAAAAAAAAAAAAAACATCAAAATAATTGAATATAACACTTTAAAACACTAAAGGAGCTGTGTGGTAGCAGCGGAGACTACTACCAACCCTTACTTTGCTCGCGGATTTAGTAAAAAACGACTAAAAGCCTTATAACAGCATGGGATAACTCCATCTGATGCCGTTTGGTCAACAACTACATTCCCAAGGAACGTTGACGTCTGGCAGGCGACCGGTCATAAAATGATTGCCAATAACTTTTACAATATGTTGGTACTATGAAAGAGGAGTATATTTGTATCGACCCCAAGTAATTGGGATAAGAGTAGGAGAATGATGATGACTTTAAAACTCTAAGATATCAAATATAATACAAGTGCACCACATGAAGTTTTCAAATGTCCGCCAAAAGTCTGAAAATCACTATTCTAGCCGACTGTACATTAGTGTTGTATTAAAAATAACAGTTTACCGATAAACGGTTTTGAAACATAAACTATGAATTAAAACTTATATGCAAACGTTAATTTGCTATCGAAGTCAATTTACTATAGACAACAAACTACGCCACTATAGAGTGGACGTTAAACTTTAAAGTAGGGTTGACACCTGTACGGAATGTGTTGAACCAATTATATATTTAATATTGCCGCGGTTTCGATTGCGTTATTCTAGATATTATCGATTATTTTTGTATGCACTAATATGTCACTGCACAGGTGGCTTAGTGGTTAAGATACTGGACCCTCCGTGCTAGTGCCATGGGTTCGATTCCTATACAGGACAATACTTTGTGTGATCCATAAAGTGTTGTTCTAAGTTTGGGTGTAATTTGTCTGCGTTAATTGCATGTTTTTAAAGTCCCACGCAATACAAGGATCATTTCCTTAGTGAATGGTGGTGTCTTTTAAAAAAAAATCTTCGGGGATAATAGTTTTTTTCTGGTTGAAAGATAGTACCTTAGACGTTTTTTTTTATCTCTCTGACAAGGTACACGCAATATTTTAAGATAATCGAGCATAAGAAGACAATAAAAACCGATTAATGTTTTAAAATTACACGAGAAAAGTGAAAAATACATCAAGGCGAGTTTAATAATACGAAATACATCAATAATTTTTTTGTTCAATATATTTGTAAAGTAATAAAATTTTGAGTGTAGTATATATTGCTCAAACTGTTCATCACTTTATTGTGTTTATCTAAAAATGCGCCCTTAGTCAACGAGCCTTTCGAGCTTTCTTCTAGGGAGCGTTACTCGTTAGAATACTTGGCTCAATCTTATTCAATATCCACAAAATAAAGAGCACAGCGTACGTAAATAAATCTTCACTAAAAAAAAAAACAATTCCATTTATAATAGGTAAGTATTATAATTATTCACACTTCGTCATTCGAGAGATTATATAAGGCAAAGGAAGCCTTTTAAGACCATATTGTAATATAAACGACTGCAAAATTGGTGATAGTGATTAAGATACCAACCTACCGTGCCAGTATCGTGGGTTCGAGTCCCACGCAGGACAATACTTTATGTGATTCGTTTGTTATTCCTCGGTCTGGGTACAATTTTTGTCCGTTCAATTATGTTTGTAACGCTGCTGGCAATATAAGGATCATTTCCTTATCGCTGGATGTTAAAAAAAAACTGAATACTTTCAGATACATTTTTAATTTTCAATATTAAACGTATAATCTTTTGATATTACGGTATTGAAAGAGTAAAATATAATGGTCAATAGCTAACATTTGTTATGACTCCTGCAGCTTAAAAAAAGGGGAAGAAGTTGCAGAATTTACTCTTAACCCATCGAATGTCACAAGGGCGCCAAAAAAATTACGTCGTCTGTCGCAGCGACCGAAAGGATTAAAAGTGGTTAAAAAGAAACGGGCACAGATCTGTGACAAGACAGTTTAAGAGGGGTGCACAAAACTGTGTCAAAACTTTCGAAAGATTAAAGTATATATTTAAATAAGGCAAAATTCAAGTTTTAAGTAAATGATTAGAGCAACCTTCATTCATTAATTCAACTCGGCTCATAAACGTTACAATATTAGGCTCAAGATACAATGCTGGTCGGACGGATTGGTATAAGATTTTTTTTTTTTTTTGAGTTTTCTTTCTTTTGCATTTAATAGCCTTTTATGACACCCACGGGCAAGAAAGAGAGTGATGTATTGTATTCTTACTTAATCATCACACGGAAAGAGACAAGCTTATTAAATTGTAACTGATACCAACGATTAAGTGAATACGGTTTGTTTCCTTTCTAGGTTGAGAAATATTTAATGTTAGTTAACGCTTAATCCAATACTCTCTGCGTTCACTGATTAATTAGTATGATAAATCGTTTGAGATTAACATATTGTTAGATATCACGAATGATACGTATGGCATCTGTGGATAAAATGTCGCTGAGCCAGTATTTGTGTAGATATATGTCACGAGTTCGATGACCATAAGAATGTGTCTGTTATTGAAGAGCGAACTTCTTTTACGAGTTGAACAAACTCAAGTTTTGTTGAATAAATTATGAGTTACGAGTAAACGGATTTGTTGGAATAAAATGTAATATGAGAAGTTATAAGTTTGAGAATGTAAACAAATTTATTACGATCAATTTAATAGATAGATGTCGCTTATTTTTAAAACACAGTTCCAGTTCAAGTAACAACAAAATTTTTACATTTTTGTTTTTGGTAGGCTATGATTTAGACACATACTACCGTCCATCTGGGTTGCGAGCGACTCCATAACCCATCGTATTACCACTCTATCAGCATTAGGCTGACCATTGGTACATATTCCTTGACATCAGAGGCCAGTCCGGTAAATCTAAATTATATACCTAAGGCAATTCCTATGGTATATAATACCAATGATTTGACGTTGCGTATCGTTCAACGTTTTTTTGACGTTGTGTATCGTTCAACGTTTTATTAATGTTTAAATGGCGTTGCGTGTTACCTAAAATGCTATTAAAAATCAACATTAAATTATGGGAGACTGAAATGTTGTGAAAACCTAGTATACGTCATATAACAAATATATTCTAGAAATATATTCCTAGAATTAAGAACAAAGAAACAAAGATTTGTTATATGGCGAATACCATTAAATGGTTATACCATTTACCATTAAATGGTTATATCATTTAATGGTATCTTGTGCTCTTTGCGTCACAGATTTCACACAATTATAAAAACAAATATGAAGGTACTCATAGATTTGTAGGTTCGATCTTTATCGTCGCTGTTACCCCAGGTGTTTTTTAAGGTTTCATGATTTAAAATATATCATCATTATCTCAGTTCATATACACCTCACTGATCTCGAGTCCCCTCCACAATAGATGGTAATTTTGCCTACTTATACCACGTTGGTCAACAGGATTAGTATATGTGATTAATTCGAGGTTTCATCTTTTACGAGATCCACGCGTAAGCTAGGATGGCGAATAATATTCTTACTACTTTACCACACGGAAAAAAAAACAAACAAATCACCACGCCGTAAATGCTGTATTTCAAATACGAAATTTCTACGTAACAGTTTATTTACTATCCAATAGGTCATTATTACTTACTAGAAACCGTATAACCAAAAAAAATATTTATCTAATGAATCGCGTCAAAATAGTCGTGTATCGATTTTAATACGGAGAACAGCGAACAAAAGCTTTTCGCACAATGACAAATGAAATTCGACGTCTGCCCATAAATTGTACGAATAATAAAAGATTATCTATCCCTGGAATAAATACAGGGGGAGGACAATAGGTCCTTTATGAGGCTAGCTCCCCTTCACAAGACGTATATGATATCGCATCTGTACAAGTTTGTTAGCGTTTTCATAAAGTAATATTAAAAATATTAAATTTTCTGTTTAATTAAATAACTTTAGAGTGAATAAATTTCGCATAGAAAATTGCTGTTAATTATATTATTAATTATATTATAATAAATATCTTGGTGTGGTGACGGAGTATGAACATATTTGATCCTATCCATGTCGTACAACGTGACTAAGAGATGTCATACGCATAATAAATATGCAAAAAAAAGGAATGCTCTATGCCAGTTTTTATATTAAGAATAGAATTAAAATTACATTTTTACGGTCGTGATCCTGCCAGATCCAAAATATTTTATCCGACGTCCTCGAATATTTTTTTAATCAACTATTTTCTTACTTTAAACAAAATAATTGCTTTTAAAAATATCAAATACGTTTAAACGAATGTTTTTTCTTGACATATGTATGATAATATTATCCTATAAGTACAATGTGAGAAAAATACAATAATTTCTAGGTTTGAAATGTGCTTGATTTTCATATATCGAGAGTAGAGCAAGACCTCAACGCTTCGCTTATGAGGCGTGCAATATATAAAATAGAATAGACAATATAGAATAAGATTATTATATAATCTAATGGAATGCTCTATGCCAGTCCATTTGACCAGCGTGGTATAGTAGGTCAATTTCCCTCTTATAGTGTAGGAGTCTCGAGCCCAACAGTGGGGACATATGTGATCATGATGATGAAACTTATTTCGTATGTGAGATTACTCCAAACTCATCATCATCATCATCATTCTCCTACTCTTATCCCAATTACTTGGGGTCGATACAATATGTATCTACTCTTTTTTCATAGTACATATTGTAAAGCTGTTGGCAATAGTTTTATGACCGGCAACCGGCTAGACGTTAACCCTCCTTGGGAATTACTCCAAACTATATTATTTAATTTTAAATAATAATAATACGCAAAAACAATTTCTTGAATTTGTATTACATAGAAAAATCGGTTTCTAGTTCGTTCAAGTTTATCTCGCAAACCGCTCAAGGGATTGGTGCCAGTTTGGAATATAAGATAATTTTTTCAACTAACACTACTTAGTCGATAAAACTATCATAGGATAGTATCATCAAAAATTGACTGCACAGATGGCGTAGTGGTTAAGATGACCACCACCCCCTATCTTACACGTAGGTGATCGTAAGAGACGACTAAGGGATATAAAACGCATATAACATCTATGCGAAAGAAGGAATACTCGAAACAAAACCCTGTATCAACACGTCTGACCAGCGTGGTATAGTAGGTCAATTTCCTTCCAATTATGGAGGAGGCTCGAGCTCAACAATGGGACATATATGAGCTGAGATGATTATTGTAGGGCCATATTATTAAATAGCCTACACTCAGATAATAATTTAAAAAAAACTTGCTATGTAACTTCACACATTATTCAATTCTCATCTCGATATATAATCGATTAGATAAATGTTTCAGTCGATTACTCGCATTATACTAAAAGTTATATAGGGTCAGTTATAAAAAAATAGCAATCGTAGCTAGTAATGTTAGTAGGACAAACACTGGGTGCGAACCGCGGTACCAGAACAGATAGGGTTGTCACTCAAAATAATTCGAGTATTATTTTTTTGATAATTTCTATTTGTGTGCATTTTTTGTTTAAAAAATATATCTACCTAAGTAAATAATGTCTAGTTGTCAGTCTATACATTTCGCTTTTGCGTATACGAGGTGAGTACCTCCATGATGGCGGTGAAATTGGCCTATTATCCACTATTTAATTTCATAATTTTCGTTTCACACAGTAAATAATGTTGAAAAGACAAACATTTCGAAATGTTATATAAACATAAGATGAAATGTTGATGTTGTAAAGTTACTAGTAATATAAATACTAGTTTTCTAATTCACGTTATTATCTAGTAAAAAAAAATGTTAAAAAGATTATAAAAATATTTTTATTGCTACCTCAGGTCTATATACCGTTATTGGACATTGGCTTTCTCCAATATAAGAATAAAATTGATCTACACTAGTCATTATGACACCAAAGACAAAGACTGGGTTCCGGTAGCCCGCTCGCACGGCGTGGAGAGGTACATGTAGGGCGGGTCTATGGGGTCGTGCGCTGCTTCTTCTGTCGCCCCGGACGGATTTAGCGAGGCGTGACCATGCCATAGCCCGCCGCCAAAAAAAAAGTACACTAGTCATTATGAAGAATGTATTTAAAATAAACAAGATTATGAATCGGTACCAAGAAATAATTCTTAATAGCTTTTGTATATATTAAATATTTTTATATATTAATTTTTTTTCCATCTTCTAAGATTGTAAATATAATTTAATATATTATTATAATTTTCTATATAATTTTATGTACATATAATTATAGTAATGTAAAACATATTAGTTCATCTGTGAAAATATGCATAAATAAATTAGTTATGTTAATTTATTGATTATAAATAGTGAATTACTTTTAGATAATTAGTGGCAATCAATAAACGAACTAATTTATTCATTTATAATCATATATACTTGATTATATAAAAGTTTACTTATGCATATATTTATATAATTCTTTCAAATATAGAACATGGCATAAAATTAAAAATAATATTAGAATCATGATCACCTTTGTCGATTTAATGAGATATTATATTATTTATTAGTTAAAACTTTCACTCGACTTTTTGTCGGATTTTTATAGATACCCCGTCCCGTTGCCTACGGGAAAAGAGATATCTATATCCCCACTCTATTTCTTGTGTGATGTGTGCGTGTTGTTGATGTTGCTCTGGGGTCTCTTCCTCTTATCCTGCCCTGTCGTGTGTTTATTCCTTGTTTGTTGCGTGTCTACTCTGTGTGTGTGTCTTTCTTCTTCTGGTGTATGTGTAGTTTGTGTATTTGCTGTGTTCTGTGTGTGAGCTGTCTGATTGCTACGTCTGCTTCTTCCTCCTCTAACTGTTTCTGGAATGTCGACTGTTATGTTTGTATCCTGAGTGTTTGTTGTTAACTGCGTATTTTCTGATTGTTGGTTGTTTGATGCTTGTTGTTCGTTTTGTGCGAGTTCTTGTTGTGTGTTTGTGTTATTTACAAACACTGTATCTAATGAGATATTATATTAAAAAAAAAACTTTCACTCGACTCTTTGTCGGATTTTTATAGATACCTCGTCCCTATTATATTATATTATATTATATTATATACTTTCATTACACTCAAACTCAAATCACTTATCACAATAAGCTTCATAGTCCTTACATGTTATCAATTTTACATTTTCAAGCTTAGCGAATTTGACATTAGCTTCCTTTTTTGGGGAAACCTATGACTAAAAGTAAATGTTTATAAACTGATTGTTGATTGAAATAAATTAAATATCATCATCATTATCAAGCCTTTTATCCCAATTACTTGGGGTCGACATAATATGTATTCTTTGACCGTATATACCTATCTCAAAAGTTTTGGCAATAAATTTATATCCAGCGGCCAGTCTGACGTGAACTTTCCTTAGAAATGTAAATATTGACCAGGCGGCATCAGATGGATTTGGCCCAGGTCGATGTAAAACTCTTGGACGTTTTTAAGATGACCACGAGCAAAGGTTGGTACTATTTGTAGCCACCAGACAGGTCAACAAATATAATCCTTACTAATATTATAAATGCGAAAGTAACTCTGTCTGTATGTCGCTCTTTCACGCCAAAACTACTGAACCGATCTAAATGAAATTTAATACACAGATAGTCTAGAGCCTGATAAAGGACATAGGCTACTTTTTAATGCAAAAGAACGGTTGTAAATGGGGATGAAAAGTTGTAAGGAATTATCGTCATTTTTAAAGCCAGAAACTTATTTTTTGATTAGATATAATTAATATTTATTTATTAGACATTAACATTTTGTAAAAAAATTACTCTTAAGGGGTAAAATAAAAATAGGGGATGAAAAACTTTAGGAAAGTAACCTTTTACGCGGGCGAAGCCGCGGGTAGAACTAGTAAAAATAAATTTAAAAAAAAAGTGCGACAACCCTAGCTAAATTGCCAGCTAAGCGATCGATATACGCTTTATTTCTCTATATTATAAATCGGAGGGGACATCACGAGTGTTGTCGCGTGCTAGCAGTTACTGCCACCAGCCCATTAACCGTCTACCACCGGTCGACATTCACTACATTTTTTCGATTGTTCCTATTCTATTTGGAAATAGGGTCACGCGTTTCGCGTACCCTATCCTACTTCGATTAGATCTATAAAATGCAACTCATAAGTTTAGTATTTGTAGTGTAGTGTCAATATGTAGAATTTATGTATGATGATGAGTTTACGATAAATGAATTGTGTGGTAGCGGCGAAGAATACTATCAACCCTTACTTCGCTCGTGGATGTCGTAAAAGACGACTAAGAGCTTCATGGACCTGGGCTAACTCCACCTGATGCCGTCATGTCAACAATTACATTCTCAAGGAGGGTTGGCGTCAGGCAGGCGACTGGTCCTAAAACTATTGCCAGTAACTTTTGCAATATTTATGATGGAAGCCGAGTACACATTGCGTCGAACCCAAGTAATTGGGATAAGAGCAGGAGAATGATGATGGGTTTACGATAAAATGTGTCATTACCCATTATATTTCCTTGTAAGTCGTAAAAATGGGCGATAACCTGGCGAATGGATAGCAGTAGTACTATCTTAGAAAAGTAATAATTCAAAGTAATCGCCAACATGATTTTCAAATGTAGCAATTATGGTATTAATCCTTCATCGTCCCGTCCAATGGCCGATAAAATGTGGTATGAATAGATTATTGATTTATTTAAATGCCTTTTTTATCAGAAAAATGTTAAATAGAAACGTAATATGGTATTCGTATTTTGTCCATAATGTTTTCAGTATATAGTAGTATTTCAAGTTTAGTCTTTAACCCTACGCTTAGGTTTATAATGAGGCGAAACAATAGCTGCTAATAGGACATAACATCAAATATTAATATTGAGATTTAGACAGGCAACATTATTGAAACTCGACCGTATTTGCGCATAAACACTAGTTAGCGATTAAAATATGATTTGAAAAATATAAACTATCCATTTGCATTTTTAAAGATTCAATAACCTCACTATAGAAGATGTCATCCACTTATTGTCGGAGTACTCTAGATTTCAGTCTGCTAAAGAGAATTTAATTATGCAGCTAAATGTAAATGTGAGTGATATAGGGATGTTTCATCATATATTGTCATCACCTAATTCTGAAGCAGCCTATAAGTTAATTAAATTTGCTAAGTTACGTTTTAATTAGTATGTAATTTATTGATATATGATGGGACTGGCATGTACATTTCTATAAAAGTCCCTAATAATAAATAGAGAAAAAAAAAAAATAACAATTTGAAATAAAACTACTTTTACGGATTCTATCGCGTTTGGATTTAATTTTTAATTTCCCGACGTTTCGAACACTTTACAGTGATCATGGTCACGGGAGGACTAAGATGTCTTACGTCCAATATGTCATTGTTATTACAGAAATTTTATATCTACCCTATAAGATATTAAATTTTGACTCACATTTTTATACAAATTCATTGCCAGTACACAGTATTTGACCCACAATAATAGATAAATAAAAAAAATATACATATAGGTTAGCTATCAAATTTCTGTAATAACAATGACATATTGGACGTAAGACACTTTAGTCCTCCCGTGACCATGATGGTCACGGGAGGACTGGCGAACACTGCAAAGTGTTCGAAACGTCGGGAAATTAAAAATCAAATACTAACGCGATAGAATCCGTAAAAGATTAACAACTTTATTCCCATGGAGTTATAGATAAATGTAACAGTAAAACATAACGGTACATAATAATAGTATAGCAATGTTATTATAACCTTGTTATAATCATTGCAGTATTTAAAATGCAAACAATGGCTTTGTAACCGACTGCGATGAATCCCAAAAAGAGGGTATGTTTGATTGTGTGTTTTGTGTATGAATGACCGTTTTAAGTCCGCTTGTAACTAAAGAATGACAACCGATTGCGATAAATGATATTCGTCCCGAATATCACTGAGTATTATGCGTTTTAACCTGTGTAATATATATTTTTTAATGGCTCTCATATTATTTATCGATATCCATCCATTCTATCAAACAGGACGTCCACTGTTCCACAATCGGCTCGGAAATATATCATCATCATCATCTCAGCCCATATTTGTCCCTCTGTTGGGCTCGAGCCTCCTACGTAGTACACATGCCTGACCAGCGTGGTATAGTAGGTTAATTTCCCTCCCATTATGGAGGAAGCATAGACATAAATGAGTTTTCATGATGATGATGATGAATTATTTAACAAAAAAAACATTTCCCTTTAGAATAGAAGACGTAAATAATATCACTTAATGAAAAAAAGAAATGAAAAGCTATATCAATTCATCACTATAGTATAATAGGATAATTACCATTTTTTTTTTTTTTTTTTTTTTTTTGCTGTGGGCTATGGACGTCGCACCCCGCCAAATCGGTCCGGGGTGACGGAAGAGGCGGCGCGCGACCCCATTGACCCACCCTGCAAGCACCTCTTCCTCGCCGTACGAGCGGGCCACCGGTACCCGATCTTTGTCTTCGGTGGCCCGCTCGGCGGTATGCCCTCTTGGGCTCCTCTCCTGTCGACGCCCCGACAGCTTTCGCCGTCGAGGCGTTGTCCTCACGCAGTGGCCTCACGTCGGGTAACCGGACAATTCCCCGGTCCGATCACCCGAAGCCTCGGTTAGGGCGGCATCAGGCGCAGGTACTCGCGCCTGCGCCGCCCCGGCCGCGGGCGGCGGCCCGGGTCACGGGAAATAGGATAATTACCATACCGTTAAAGAAATATGCATTAAAAGTATTTAAACATCATTATTCTCTTGCTCTTATCCCAATTAATTTGGGTCGACGCAATATGTACTAGTGCTACATATTGTAAAATTTATTGGCAATAGTTTTATGACTGACCGCCTGACGTCAACACTTCTTGGGAATGTAATTGTTGACCAAACAGCATCAGGTAGTGTTGGCCAAGGTCGATATAAAGCTCTTAGCCGTATTTTACGACAGCCACGAGCGAAGTAAGGGTTGGTGGTATTCGTAGTCGCTACCATACAGCAAAAAAAAAATTAAACATAATGAACAAAATTTTATACAATGTTATCGAGAGAAAATACTCTCTAAAAGTATTGAACTTTTATTTACAAAATCTTTAATATTTGTTGCAGTTAAACTAGAAAACAACGCCTATTACATTAAACTTAACCTAAAAATACAAGTTACCGTGTTAAGCAACTCATTAGTTACTATATGACTGCGAGCATTGTAAAGCAGAGCGACAAGCTAAGAGATTTTAAATGCCACATGCCATGGACGAGATTTGAAATACATAATATAAAATAGAGGTTGGTAGGGAAGGCAACTAAAATAAAAAATAGAAAAGTTTCGCAATAATCATTTCTTATGTATATAAGTACGAAAAATATGTAAATATTATTTTTCTGTATCGATGGATAAGGGCGGTAAAATACCTTTTTTTTTTTTTTTTTTTGTGTGTCTTAGTTGTTAGCCTCAGATGGCTATGACAACTTTACCCGGACTGTGGGTGAGCGCTGAGGGCTCTCAACCCGTAAAAGTTAAGCGACCGTTCCCGAGGGCACCCCCTGTGGGGTACGGACCTCGGCTCGGGGGGTCGCTGGCAAAGTGGGTTCTCCCACGTTTATGATTTGAACGCGACACGTATTCCGACCTCGACGGCGAGGGCGGAATCGTGGATAATTCTTTGTCAGGGCCGCGCGGGCTGTGTATGCCTCCGTTTGGGCGAGCGTGATAAGGTCGTCGGGTTCGTCGAGTATTAATCGCGGTTGGCGGATTGCGGATATTTTAGATGGGGTATAACTAGACGCCCTAACCACTATGGGATTAGGGTGAGTGGCGGCAGAGTCGAAGTAGCGGCGAGAGCACTGCTTCATGTACTGCCGGATGGTCGGCAGGCCGAGATCTATGTGAAGATCCACATTGCGCATATACCACGGTGCTCCCGTCGCACGGCGCATGAACCTATTCTGTAATGTTTGCAAACGGTATAACCGGAAGGGTTTCGCTTGTGTAAACACAACGCTAGCGTACGTCATGATGGGACGTACGCAAGCGGTGTATAATCTAACTTTACTACTAAGTGATAGCTTGGCTTGCGCTTAGTGGCGTTATATGAGAAATGTTTACGTTCAGCAGTCGACGGCAAAGGGCTGTGTGATGATAATGGTGATTGTTTTTGTAAATCTTTATAAGGTGTGTAAAATTTTTGAAAAAATCGGACATCTTGAAGTAATTTGAAAGTTAGGTTAAAATTTTGCTATATGATTAGTAAAACCAATGAAAGTGTGTCAAAATCAGTTAACAGTACAAATCACTTATTATTCAAACAAATTCTATTTAGTCATATCTCATCGACAACCAGACAAAGTGACCAATCTAATTTGGCTGAACGTAATCCTTGTAACATAACATAAACTTTGAATTTCAGAGTCTGAAAGTAAATAAAATATATTTTGATGATTATTACGTATTCACTTAGAGATTCTTCTAATAGTGGTAGGACTACGCTGTTGACAGTTCTCTGTCTATAGCTGCGGGCCGGTCCGTGCGGGGTAGTACCACACTCTCGCAGAAGATCGACGTATGAGTAATGGCAATGTGCTATAGCGCTTCGTTCGGTGAGCGAGAGAGCCGGAAGCCCAATTGGATGGGTTTGGAGTTTATATTGGTAGGCAGCGGCCTAGTTATACCCTTGGTATTGCAAAGGTCTATGGGCGGCAGTGACACTTATCATCAGGTGTGTTGCTTGCTCGTTTGCCACCACTATAAAAAATAAATGAGTTTTTTACACAGTCACACAATGCAATCCTTATTCGACTTATTCTCCTACTCTTATCCCAATTACTTATGAATCTATGCAAGTTGTACGCGTATATATTGCAAAATTTATTGACAATAGTTTTATGATTGGCCGAATGCCTGACGTCAATCCTCCTTGGGAATGTAATTGTATATCATAAGGCATCAAGTGGCGTTGGTATACGTCCATAAAAAGCTTTAAGCCTTATGTTAATATTAAACATAAATATGACTAATAATGTAGCGATCTATAATATATATGCTAGTTCGTACGGATATCAATGCCTTTGAAAGAGATAAAAACGTGATACAAAGCAAAACAAAATGTTGATACGAATTCACAATAATAATATATGTACATCGTTAAATATACGTTCGATTATTTATTTTAACAATTAGGTTAAATCAATCCTAATCAAGTTAAATATTGACTGAACTTAAGTGAAGGCGAATGATTACTGTACTGTATTTGTCGGTCACGAAGGCCCATATCGACAAAGTCTTATATTTTAATGTGCACAAATGGTGTATATATTTCCTCACCCTTATACACCGATAGGACAATCCCATGAGACTAGAAAAATGGCGTTGCACAAATGTTCCCGATACGCTCAAAAATTATAACAGGATTTTTAAATACAACAGATATGATTGTTTAATATTTTAAAATGGAGGAAAGAAGGGATCAAATTTTTGATGCTAAATTATCCTGTGCATCGTTTAGAGGTGAAATACGTGTCAAAATATTATTTTAACTTCTGCGGTAAATTGCAATCCGTATCCCACCGTTCATGCGGGATGCGGTAGGTATATTGATTAATCTCGAGAAAGTGATAGGTCTCCCTACCTTTCATCCATTTTAAAATACAACACATTATTTTGAAATGGTAAAATATTAATCTTACCTATTTCCTATCTGAGTTTTTTAAATAAGAGTTAGTACATGATGATGGCTACTAAGACTTGATATACACATAATCCATACTTAGAACGATAATCAGATAGGTACGATTAATTATACGAAAACTGTAGTACTCAAAAAGATCTTCAATGCTGCCGTGGATTAGATGCCTGCTCTTCTTTAGAGTTCACATCCGTATAGTCCTTACTTTTTTTTTTTTTTTTTTATTGGTGGGCTATGGGTGCGTCTCGCCCCGCCAAATCGGTCCGGGGTGACGGAGAAGGCGGCGCGTGACCCCATAGACCCACCGTAAAATCCTCTCTCTTCGCCGTGCGAGCGGACCACCGGTACCCGATCTTTGTCTTCGGTGGTGTATAGTCCTTACTAATATTATAAATGCGAAAGTAACTCTGTCTGTCTGTCTGTTTGTCGCTTTTTCACGCCAAAACTACTGAAACAATCTAAATGAAATTTGGTACACAGATAGTCTAGAGCTTAATAAAGGACATAGGCTACTTTTTGATGCAAAAAAGGGTTGTAAAAGGAGATGAAATGTTGTAAGGAAGTATCGTCATTTTTAAAGCCAGAAGCTTGAAACTTATTTTTGGGCTATTGATTAGAATATAAATAAATATGATATTAACATGTTGTAAAAATTTACCCTTAAGGGGTAAAATATAAAATTGGGGATGAAAAACTTTAGGAAAGTAACCTTTCACGCGGGCGAAGGCGCGGGCAAAAGCTAGTACATTATATATCCTTGTGTGATATGGGGTAAGAATACAATATATCCTCTTATTTTCACATAGGAATAGTATATATCGGCCGAGACGTCAACAAGAGAATGGTTAACAGATTATTTTGGGAAATGTATAAAACGAACTGCCATCGCTAATTTGCATCCCATCCAAAGCGATTACGGCATCATTCCTTTGCAGCAGCCTGCCTATGTTAAATAATATATATCAATGGATGGGCAATTATATAACGGAATGGCTGAATTGTCGACACCGGCACATTGCCATTAGAAAAATTAAATTGAAATATAACAGAAGTATGATTAAAATACCACTATGTATAGACATTTTTCATTTGGTGAAATTTACTAATAAACATAAAAATACGGATGCATTTTCAGTACACTCTAAAATATGAGGAAGCATTTTAAGAAAATCCTTTCGCAAATCCTAGCTGACACCTTGCACGTTGGATACTACGGCCCGCTTTATGCCCCGCCATTTTGAATTCACAGTCTATGGTGTAGCGTTCGTTCCTGACCCAGTTCCATCCATTGTGGTTGCTGAGAGGAGTCATATTTTCTGAAGCACCTCTGTCATTGCACACGTCGAGTTTAACCCACAATGGTTTTTATGCCTACAGGAATTTGTATGCTCGTTACTTTTCATTAAAATAGTAGCTATTTTAATTAAAAAAAAAACTTTTTAAATTGAAAAATGTTTTATTTTTTATATTTTAATTACAAATATTTGAAGAAGATGACATATTGCGTCGCCCAAGTAATTGGAATAAGAGCAAGATAATGATAATTATTATGATTTGAATTAAAAATCTTGTCATTTTTAATTTTATATACATCGCACTACTACATCGAACATAAGTTTTATAGGATGCTAATAGATGAAATATTTATTCAGATGGCATAACGGTCTAAATAGTCTCTCTTTACCTTTCGAAGCGGTTGGGAGAAGTGATAGCTCTAGTAGTTAGCGCATGATCGGCTGCCGCTCGTGGGATTTGGTTCAATCACAATCTTTTTCGATTATATTTAAGTTTTATGTTATATCGTGATTCAAAAGGAACCAATTCTTACTGAACATGTGAAATAATAATAGACAAACTCACTGAGTTTCTTGCTAGATCTTCTCAGTAGCGATCACGTTCCAATCCGGTGGCAGTTTATTGCATTAATTTAAAATAACATTTTAAATTAATTCTTTAAATATAAGTGCCCTCCACTCTAGTGTCCCCTCGTTCTTTGACTAAAGTCTTAGTCGTCTCATACAATCACCCACGGGTAAGATGGGGTGGTGAATTGTATTCTTACTCCGTCACCACACGGATAATACGGTTACAGAGCCGCATAATATTCCTGATTGGAAGTGTATCACACTTATAATTAGTTACGTAATTTTTTAATCTGCGTAAGAGCCTAGCTAGTATATTATTGTTAACCGATCACAGTTTTAAAATCCTGAGAATATCTTAAAATTTGGCAAAAATATGAAACTGATGAATAAGTACGGCAATATGTCACCATATCTTACTTTTACATGGGTAACATAAGATGCAACTAAGATACAAAAGCAGACAATGTCTTGGCAAGGGAAGTGAATTTTGATAGTAAATTCTATGCAAACTTGGATTGTTTTAACGTTAACGTATTTATAACAAAGAGATTAATTTCTCTTTCTTTAAGAGGTTCTCACGCAAAAAAAGTGAAGCGTATTGACTGAATAGAAATCCTATTCTAAGGCACAATCTCGATACAAAACATATATAAAAACTAAAATATAACAAATATATAAAGGAAGCCAATACCAGAATTGTATCTATCTAAAATTGTATGAACTAAAACCTCCATTTCCCAAATCAAGAAATATTTGAAATATTGTTGGATTTGTCGGGAACCAGGTCAATATACTGCCGGGATTAAGGATTAACCCCGTTTACAATAAATGCTTATACCAATTCGTAATCTCGAATAGACGGGAATAAAACAAAAATTGGGTCACGAAATGTAATGGGAACTGTATTATTTCTTTAAGTCTGGTTTCGGAGTTACGAAGAGAATATTCGGATAAGTGAGTCAATTTTTTTTTCCATTTGGAACTCGACACGTAAAATAATATTGCTGCTAGTTTTTTTACATTATATTTAAGTTCGTTCGAGAGAGCCGGCAGCCCAACTGGGGTGAGTTTGGGGTTTGTATTGGTAGGCAGCGGCCTAGCTATACCCTTGGTATATCAAAGGTCCATAGGCGGCAGTGACACTTACCATCAGGTGTGCTGTCAGCTCGTTTGCCACCATAATCAATAAAAAAATTAAAAAAATAACTTGCAATATTTGTTAATTTATTCAGATTAAATCTTACAACCTATATTGAAAACAAAAACACCTAGCAATAGCACAAAAAAGATGCTGAATAGCCACCAACAACATAAACGTCCCTAATGGAAATAACCCTTCAAGGGTACTTGACATTCTAGCATAGAAATTTGACATCATAACATGATCACTTTAAGTATAAAATGGGACTTTTGACGGGAATCTGAAAACCTCATGTGGTGCTCTTGTATTATATTCGATATCTTAGTGTTTTAACGTGTTATATTAGATAATTTTGATAACATTTTATGTAATGTAATGCGACAGCAGTGCTGGGATGTAGTGAATATCATATAAAAGTGCTTTACAACGTTTTCGTTTTCCATCAAAATTCCCACAAAATACCATTAACAGTGTGGCCATAGCACTGTTGAAGGTGACGATTTGACTTAGACAATGACTAACCTGAAAAAACTATAAACGTAAAAATAATTATAACTTGACACTGGCACCAATAGTTCGTATAAGTAGCTGATTGCCAATATACAAAGAGAAGAAGAAGAAGTATAAAAAGAAAGTCGAAGTGATCTTATAGTCAAATAGCATTCAGCACCACACTGGTTTCGGTTGAATTATGTTACTAATAACGAATATGGGTCCAAGATTCGATACAAATTCTCCTCAAAACACGATGTCAAACACTATAAATAATACAAATTATCTAACAATACCAAAGTCAATTATAGACATTAGTTCGTTGCCGTAAATGTGGCTACTCTGTGCTATGACCTAGTTAGCGAATGAAATGAATGTATGAATGAATGAACGAAACAATACAATCCCATTTACTGAACCAGTATATCTTTATTACTGGTATGTTCTGTGAATTGTGTTTATTTTGGCTTGCTTTGTGGTTGCAGTTTTGGTAGCTAATTTAGTATTATACGGGATTTGGTGTTTTAGTCTAATTGAGAACACTAGTTGATGCATCTAGCTTAGTCTAATCGTTATTTATAATTTAAAAATTCGCCATTCCATCCGCTAAAACTAATGAATAACACGTTCAGAGATCATGGGTTGGATTCCAAAAATAAAGAAATAATTATTACGCTTCCAGTTGTAAATTGTGTTCTGTAATTGTAATTTAAAGTGCGCGCAACAAAAGGACTTATTCCCTAGTGCAGTCGACTTTTTAATAAGAAAAAAGATAGCAATATAATGGTGGATCTTTTGTCTTTTCTATGCTTTTTGACAATGGTGCCGCACCTGTCTTGGTAAGCAATAAAAACATGTCTACGACATCAAATCAGCGCTTTTTAACCGTGAATCAATAACACATTCGTTTAAATAAACAGGTGTTACCACCAAATAATATATTAAAAAAAAAAAGCAATAAACCAATTAAATTCCAAATAAAACCATATTCGAGTCGAAAAGGTGATTTTACGACTGTTCCTACGAATTATTGCGCTATAAAAGTAATATTTTTTTGAACTGGTAACACGAAGCTGTCAAAGACACATACTGTCATAAATCATAGCATGAAAGTTATGTTTTTAAAAATGGCGGCAAATACGTTACGAATTTAGGTGGTGTTATAAACAGAAAGGTCACCGATTTGTTCTATTTATAATTCACAACCATGTAATAACACCATTATGGCTACGCTTGGTAGACGCATTAACGATGGCTATTAGTATTACTAAACTACGCTTATATATTTATGTAGAGGTTAGCGGGAATCAGACCAAATATTGCAAGAGTTATGGTAAGATCTAATCAAGAAAATCTCTACTTCGACCTGCACTAATTCCACATAATACTGTCCACGCTTGTGTTCGTAAGCAGGTTAGGTTGAAATTAAACTAGGAATCGATCGAATGAAAACTTACCTAAAACTCCAAAGAGCATGTTCTATTTTCTTTTCTCTTTTGTTAGATACAGAGATTGGGTTAAAAGCAGCAAAATGGATCATATTAACTGAATGACAGTTGCCATATACATATATGAAAAGGAAAATTCGAGATAAAATCTACGCCAAACATCTGACTGACTCTGTATTTTTTGCTTATCATTATGGAGCCCGAACGACAAGAAAAGAAAAGTTGGCAATATTAGTTTTAGCTTAAAATCTGTGTTTTATGAGACATTCGAAAGAAATTCTTTAGCAAACTATATAAAAATGAACCATAAAACTTCATCTCACCCGCACTGAGCGCAGAACGAACTTAAAAACTTCTAGAATTCACCGCGAGATGGCGCTACCAACTACTCCTTGTTGCAATTTGTTAAATTTACCGCTTGAAGCGCAAACTTCGTTGATTACTGCTTCGAAACATACCTGCAAAAAAGATAAGTTTTCTTTAGCAACATTCAAAGTATGTAGATATATAAATACATTTATAAAAACTAAAGCCCGTTTCACCAATGATAGCTAAGCTTTAACCAGCGATAGCTCCATTGTTAAACAGAATGAAAATATTCAAATTACTGAAATTTAGCATTTAATATGCTTAATTATTTATAAAAACCCGATTATGAAGCGAAAAATGATGTCACAAGCGGGATTCGAACTCACACACACAAATCCGTCCCAATCATGCTGCCACTTACACCACCGTGAACTATTTTAGGACATTCACATCGCAATCGGGTTTTTATAAAGAATAAAAATATCTATTCCACAATAGTTTTTTTTTTTCATAGTCCCACAACTTTAACCCTAAAGAGATAAACATGTAAATACACTCACATTTGCTTGATAGGCAGATGTCAATACCTGACAAAATCCTTCGAACCACGTAATTATGTGAAAGAAAATGCCAAGAAAAGTACTATATCAAAAATGTGGCTGGTCAATGAAGGCTTGGTAACATACAACAGTACTCAATAGAGGACCATATATGAACAATGAAGGAAGGATATTCTGTGACGTTATTACCACGTGTACGACACTTGCACTAATAGTCATTATAAAAACTTTTTAAGCGTAAAATGCTTGTCACGCGTGGGACTCGATCCTGTTCAAGCTAGGCTCGACGCCGTTAGCTAGCCCAGTGTGAGTTGTCATATGATAAGCAAATTGTGGCTCGTACCAAAATAATATGAGCTACAATTTGCTTGTAATATGTCACAGCTCACACTGGCGTAGCTGGTAAAATGATTGGAACAGATTGCCCATAGGTATATTCTAGTTTCACGTATAAGAAATGCACACGGTGAGAGTAGCCCACTCCTAAGAGGAAAAGTCACACGACAAATTGTGGTTTAGTCTAATACTGTTTTAATGTTACTATGAAAGATTGGACGATATGGAGGCAAAAAAGAGCAAATAATGTTTTTTTTTTTTTTTTTTTTTTTGTGTGTCTTAGTTGTTAGCCTCAGATGGCTATGACAACTTTACCCGGACTGTGGGTGAGCGCTGAGGGCTCTCAACCCGTAAAAGTTAAGCGACCGTTCCCGAGGGCACCCCCTGTGGGGTACGGACCTCGGCTCGGGGGGTCGCTGGCAAAGTGGGTTCTCTCACGTTTATGATTTGAACGCGACACGACTTCCGACCTCGACGGCGAGGGCGGAATCGTGGATAATTCTTTGTCAGCGACCGTGATTTCGCATACAGTGGCGGCTTAATCACAAAGTAAGTAATGAGACAGTTGAACTTTCCCATTTAAGAAGGAAAAATTATGCGACTTCTTCATCAGAGTTGTAAAAGTCGGATCAGAGGAGTATGCAGGCTAGTCAAATAACACTGTCTTAGGCAAATAATAAAACCAACTGCGAGTGCTAACTTGCATGAGTGGCAATTATAGCATTATCTTACGAGAGCAAAACTATTTCCAACGAGGGGCGTCGATAGGCTGGTCGACATTATATTAAAAAAAAATGTCATTTCCTCCTCAAAAAAAAGTCTCATAAAATATATAAGGAAATTTTAAATTCAAGACTCAACCAGTTTTAGAGAAGACATTCGCACGCATCATCGATCATCCTTGTTCACCTAATCCCAACAAAAATGAAAGGGACAAAATCCATACGTCCACTGTTCTAGTTATTAGACACCACTTGAATTATTCATAACGGAGGGTAGACAGAATACTTAACTTGTAACGGCAACTTTCAACTTTATGTGACGAATATTTAAGTTCAATTTGGTATGTTAACTTGACTTGAATGTGAATCTTCGGATTTCAATCAGGACAGTTAAATAGAGTCGGGATCTTAACTAAAGGTTATTGGTTTTTGTCGGTGGTTAGTCAAAGAGTTACATTTGGACCTTTGATCGCCCTTTTTTGTGACAGCTTTAGTCTTGGAGGATTAAAGAAGATGAAAGGTTAAATGAGATGTATAATAGATTTTAATATATCTGCCTGTTTTGAATAGATATTAGGATAATAGTGGATAGTAGCTAAATTTTAAGGTGGTTCCTTTCGAAACTAAAATAAATTTTACTTGCCTGTTGGTAGACTTGGATCACTCGTACATACATACATACATAGCCTCATGCTTGTCTCCCAGAGACTACGGATTGCCACAAACCACAATCCCGGCATACCTCCATCTCTTTATTCACACTCATCAGTCAATCGATTTGGATCACTCAAATAGTAGTAAATGTGATAGAATGACGCAAGTTGTGCTACAGCGTCGTGATCAGATCAAGCAAGCTCAAAGGACCGTTACAATCTAGGACCCTTGTCACTTAGTGATTTCAATGTAGTAACAGAGTACGAATTCACCATCTTCTATCCTAGCCGTGGTAGTCACCCAAGACGACTAAGGAATATGGTATCTGATTATCGTTATATATTAGGTCAATTTTATTTAAGTGTAGAAGGCCCGATGGTGATGTTGATAAAAATGCCGTGTAGTGACAGAGTAGGAGTACGATATTAATTACCTCTTCATTTTCAGTGGATATCGTAAAAATCGATTATGGAATGTAAACTGATAACTAGACATGCGCGAAACAGTACTTCGCGAAGTGATGTTATATGGCATTACATTTCGTGCCGAGTAATATTACATTTTACCATCACTTCAAACATCACACATGACATTTCATTTAATATAAGCCTTAATGTTCTAAAAATAGAGCTCAAAATAAATATTTATCGACCGCAGTCGCAGCGCGGTCCAGTCGTTCTATCCCTCTCACTCTCCCGAAAAGACACACGGCGCGTTTGAGAGATAGATAACCATTACCAAATTACCGAACATTGCAGAAATACAGAACAGTACACGAGTGTTCGGCGTCATGTTTAATGTGATGTGTGATGTTTAATGTCATGTCATGTTTAATCGCGCAATGTGTAATATGACAGTACGCGGTCGGGTAATATTACGTGTGATGCATCACTCGCATTACTTACACATGTCTACTGATAACTGTAAGGAAAGTCGATATACGCCGTGATTTAGTGTTCAAATACTTATCCGAGGGAGAGCAATATCAAATTCTAAAACTTACGTAGGCTGAGAAAAAGCTAAAATATAAGAGTAAGCGTCCCTGGAAGATGTATCTACAGAAACACTTAAAATTCACAATTCATGTATTAATCATCATATAAAAAATCCACTAAGACCTAATTATATAATACGACTGCAGATGGCGTAGTGGTTAAGTTATCTACGGGTTAGATTCCCACGCAGGAATACTTCGTGAGAACCACAATTTATTGTTCTGAGTCTATATGTAATTTGTGTCTGTTAATTGAAGACTTTTTTTTACTAAAAATAGCATACATGTCTCCATACAATTTTTAATATAAATAATATGTCTATAAAAGGCAGTATACCTATATCACCACAGCGAGTACCCCAAAAATATTTCTAAAATTTTAACCATTAAACGATTCATTATTACGTGGTAATGAAATGAAAACTGAATAAGAAATAATTGTGATTGCGAATTAAGAATATAATGCATTATCACTAGGGTTATAGTAAGAGACACTTTGTATAACTTATATATATGTACTTCATCTCAGCTCATACACACCCCACTGTTGGGCTCGAGCCTCCTCCATAATGGGAGGGCGTACTATACCACGCTGGTCAGACGTGTTGGTATAGGGTTTTTGTTCGAGTTTTCCTTCTCTCGCATAGATGTTATATGTGTTTTATATCCCTTAGTCGTCTCGTACGATCATCCACGTGTAAGATAGGCGGCGGTGAATTGTATTCTTACTCCGTCACCACATGGAAAATATATGTACATATAAATAAGTACTTATAACTTATATATAGATATATGTACTTATAACGACTGTAATCGTCAGCTCGCCTACCAAACGGTATATAAGATTAGGGCACAAATCTCCCTTCGTGAGAAGGCTTATATCCAACAGACGCAAATCAAGTGATGACAGATGAGACCTAATTGTCCACTGATACGACACTAACATATTTCATAATAAAAATTATGTTTATCACTTTATAAAATGCCAGTTATTTAAATAACTTGCACAGAATTTACGATAACGATTTAAAATGGCTTGTCAAGACTTGCCCAGAGGGGGCACACCGGGAGTTAATTTGAATTAACTTTTTATACGGTAATAAAAGAGCCAGGGTCCACAGTTAACGTTTAGCATAAATCTGCAATATTTAAAGAACTTTCCCATTGGGAAGACAGTTTAGAATGCGAATTATATATTTATGTACGGTGTGTAGCAACCCTTATCTATAAAGTTTATAATGTTTCATTATACCAATCATAACTGAGGGGGGTGGCTTGACGGTTAAAGTTTTGACAAGATTTTTATTGAGTTAACCGGATTTTGTGAGTGGTTTGACCTCTAATGGATTTTTTTTGAACGTTATTCTAGATATCTCTACCTAGGAATGAGTGCTGATCTAGTCTGTTTATAATGATTAAGCTGTCGTTCGTCTTTATTATGGATAAGTCGTCATTCTCCTCCTCTGCTTGATCACCATTACTTGGGTTCTACGCAATATGTACCACCTCCTAAAAAAATAAGCCTAGAGGCTTAAAAGCTTCCTTAGCAATGAAGGAAATTCACCTGTAATTCCACGTTGGTCAGAGAAGTTGGTAGTGTTTTATTTTGAGGTTACCTCCTCTAGCATAAATCTTATATGTATTACTTTTAGTCATGAGTCTCCTACAAAAAGAAAAGGAAAAGAAATCAGTGCTCCTTATTAACTAGACCCATTGGCATAGCATTAATTTTCGAATTATTCGTCTTTTACTGTGATGTTATACTAACCTAGTCATTTTGTACGACACCAGCGGGAAAGAGATAGGTGATGACAGCATTCTTACTCCGATATTATATTATATTATATCTATATATTATATATATTACATTATTACCATTGAATTTTTACATGAGAAGATTATTAGTATTCAATAATTCTCAGGTTATAAAATGCATTTAATATCATATTAAAATTGTATCTGAAACTATAGATTTAAATTTCAGTGTACAATCATATAACAAACTTTATCTCATGTAATTACAAAATTGAAATCAGAGATCTTTCTGTTCTCACATTCTTGTTTCATTTAGAATTATATACCATCATGATTCTCCTATTCTTATCCCAATTACTTGGGGTCAATACAATATGTATTCTTCTTTCACAGTACATATTGTAAAAGTTATTGGCAATAGTTTTATAACCGGCCGCCTGTAAGACGTCAACACTCTTTGGGAATATAATTGTTTGCCAAACGGCATCAAATGGAGTTGGCCCAGGTCGTTATAAGACTCTTAGTCGGCTTTTACGGCATCTACGAGCAAAGTAAGGATTGATAGTATTCATAGCCATACAGCTATTAGAAATATATACCATATCATCATCATCATAGCCCATAAATGTCCCACTGTTGGGCTTGGGCCTCCTCCGTAATGGGAGGGAAATTAATCTACTAAGCCGTGCTGGTCAGACGTGTTGGTATAGAGTTTTGTTTCGAGTCTTCCTTCTCTCGCATAGATGTTATATGCGTTTTATATCCCTTAGTCGTCTCGTACGATCACCCACGGGTAAGATATGGGGTGGTGAATAGTATTCTTACTCCGTCACCACACGGAAAGATATATCAGTACATATATACTTTAATAGAACAAACAATGCAACTTTTCAATGTAAAGATGATCTAAGAGTACATATGCATCGCATATGATGAGAAACAGTAGTGAGCCTACATCGTACACATGTAATTCAAAATATAAAGACTGGTCTTTATAAAATAGACATAAAAATAATAGGCAGCGTCAGAGAAATGAGTCATAAAAACTTTAATTAAAGAAAACTTTGAGAATCAATGCTTATGAAAGACAAAAGAGCTTAAAGCTTCTTGAGCGTGGAAAGGGGTGATTTTCTTATAGAAATATTATTAAATGGCGGAGATCGATTCCAGGAGACAAAGGCTCGAAGGAAGCTTTAAATTTTGCTTTCAAGTTGTTTGCCGGTGGATTGCGTTTGTTGACACATTACTTTGTTATTTAGATTATTAAAATTTTAATGTTGACAGATTTCGTATTGGAAATGATCAAAAGATGCAGTGCCGCTTGAGGGTTGATTTTGTATTCGAGTGATACTTAGTGGTATTTATTATATATGAAATTAACCGTTGTCTTAAAATTATATAGTAATAGTTTTTACATACATACACATACATATCATCACGCCATATCCCTTGCAGGGTAGGCAGAGAGAACGTCTGATAGGGATGTATGGAAAAAGAGGACATATTGCGTCGACCCCAAGTAGTTGGGATAAGAGCAAGAGAATGATGATGATGATGGTAGGCAGAGAGAACAGAGTGCCGGAGAACTCGATCCTTGCATACTTCACTCGCTTCCTCAACATTCATAATTCTCTTCATACACGCTCGCCGGTTTCGGAGACTCTTGACTCCACTTTCCTTCAGTATGTGACCAACCTGGTCTAGGTAGGTTAGTCTCGGTCTCCCCTGGTACCTACATCCTTCCACTTTCACATTGTATATCTTCTTAAGCAGACGTTTATTCGGCATTCTTTCCACATGTCCGAACCATCGGAGCATTCCCTTTCGCATCTTTACACCGATACTCTCGTTCATACCTACTCGCTCTCTTACGTCGTCATTACGAATGCGATCGATCAGCCTTACTCCACAGATTTTCCGTAGAGATCACATTTCGACCGTTTTAATTTTACTTTCATACTCTTTTCTGCATACCCAACTCTCGCATCCATATAGTAATGTTGGGACAAGCACTGCGTTATGTATTGCTACACGTGCCTTCTGGCTGAGGTGGTGGCTACCGAGAAGTTGCCCCAACGCTCCATTCACTCTATTTCCCGCATTCACTCTTCGCTCTATATCAGAGGTGTACCTTCCATCTCGGCTAAATCCACATCCAAGATATAGAAATTCATCCACTTGCTCTAGTACATCATTACCTTTTGCTTTTAAGATAACCAAATATTAGTATTCAATAGTGGTAGCACCACGCTGTTGACAGTTTTCTGTCTACAGCCGCGGGCCGGTCCGTCCGGGGTAGTACCACACTCTCGCAGAAAATCGACGTATGAGTAATGGCAATGTGCTATTGCGCTTTTTTCGGTGAGTGACAGATCCGGAAGCCAAACTGAGTGAGTTTGGGAGTTTTATTGATAGGCAGCAAGCCTTAGCTACATCCTTGGTATTGCAAAGGTCCATAGGCGGCAGTGACACTTACCATCAGGTGTGCTGCTTGCTCGTTTGCCACCATAAGCAATAAAAAAAATCGAACTATACGAAGAACAAAGTTATATATGACTATGATACCAAATCGTTTTTATTGTAATTATAAAGCTAAACTGATCTATATATATAAAAGGAAATAATATTAGGAAATGAATCAATCCTATACAAAACATTTTAGAAAAACGATACAGCTGATTTTGTGTTTGACAAATTTCAAATCGCTCTTGTCTAAAGCAATGATTATACAGATGTAACTTTATTCTTATAGGGATAGGTCGATAAATTTTGTATGGACTCTATTGGAATACGAATAAGTGATGTTAGGCAGGTTAATTACCCTCCCATTGCACAGGACACTCAACTCCTATAACGGGACATATTATGACCTGATATTATGATTTGTATACAATTTATATTTTTTTTATATTTTAGTTAAAGTTGCATATTGGTGATAAAAATTTGAAATTAAATTTTCGTTGTAACAGTTAATATTGAAATAACTTTACCACCAAAATTATCTATCAATTTACACAGACTGTTATTTAAGATAACAAAGTAACTTACAAAGATAACACAATCAAATTCAAAACGCTAACACTAAAACAGCGAGGTAACGAAGTGCTGAAAACCAAGCAGTACTGATTAAAAATTTACATTCAGAAAAGGATGCTTTAATTTATTATTAAAATTTCGCGGTGGGAGTCGCTTTAACGGAATAATTCACGATATTCACGTCCAATAAAGTATTATTACTACGGTGTACACTTTAAGGGTTGTCAAAAATATAAAATATTTATTTTAATTAAAATTATATAAATTTGTCTTTGCCGCAATATATTTCAGTTTCTAAATGTAATCTATAACATTCATACTTATTGCAGATACCGAAAGGAGCTTATTTCTTGGATAAAAAATAATATGTGATAATTGTATTTATCTTTGTATTGTAGCGATAATTTTTACTAAACTATGTTATATAATTGCGCTTACGAATTTGTATTTGTAATAAAATCCTATTGTTTATGTTGCAATTTTACACAACCCTGGTATATTATAGATTTACGTTTTGACGGATTTTTTAACGCTTATGATTTCCACTTCGCTATGAGGTTTTGAATTACTTTTATCAATAAAAAGAGTATGTAATGCAATAAGAATATATTTTTCAATTAACTTGAATCACGTTTGAATCTTTTATAAAAAAAAAAAGAAAAACGGTAGATCGGCCAAGCAATAGAAAGCTCAGCTGATCTAGTCCATAATAATTAAAAAAAAAAACATATATTATACGTACTAGTTATTTTTAAGCTGTAGTCTTATACTTTTTAGAATCAATAACTTAAAAAGTGCCAAACATTTGATTTTAATGAAGTCGTTATACAAAGTGTTTTTCCTCAGTTACTTCATAACTCTAAATGTATCATAAATTATATCAAGAAATATTTAATATCCAAGGTAATATTCAACAAAATCCAGTTTAAAGCAACGCATTTAAAGTTAATTTAATATAATTATTCACGCTTCCTGCCAAATGTAACGATTGCATCAGAACCAGTTTGAAATTCATCTTCAAACAGCTCTGTAACATATTGCTAATGATCCACCTCAGTCCCAATATGCGTATATAATAATATGTCTCACAGTAAAGGGAATACACACTAGGCTTACAATTTGTAGCTAATTATTTGCTGTTAGATCGAATATGCATTAAAACATGGAGAATACGCGCTAATAACAAAATTTTCGATGACATTTTATTGCCCAATTATTTTTTTAATGTATCCGCGTTCCGATTTAATAGTAAGTCAGGTTTAAATTAATACTTTTTTTTTTCAAATTATAACCATAGTTTTAATTATTGATCAAAAACAATATTTATATTTTAAAATTAGGATTCATCATCATCTCAGCTCATATATGTCCGACTGTTGGGCTGGGACCCTCCTCTGTGATGGGAGGAAAATTGACCTACTATACCACGCTGGTCAGACGTATTGGTATACTATTTCGTTTCGAGTTTTACTTCTCTTACATAGATGTTATATGCATTTTATATCCCTTAGTTGTCTCTTACGATCACCCACGGGTAAGATAAGGAGTGATGAATTATATATATTCTTACTCTGTCACCACACGGAATAGGAGTTATTACGATTATTTAGAATCATTTTTGTTTATTTCAATTTTCTTATTTGCAATGAATATTTAACATAATATTGGTCAAGTTTAATAGCTAATACTGTAGTGAATAATAAACTCTGTAATAACGATGACTTGTTGGACGTGATAAACCTTTGTTTTCCTCTATGATAGCTCAAAATTGTTCGAAACTTCTACAAATTGAAAATCAAACACTCACATGATTACATGTCTAAAAATAGTTTTATTTCATATGTGTAATACTTATTTAAATAGAAATGATTAGGTTTTGAAATACATATAAGACCGAGCTTTAATATTCAGAACAAACTAAAGTTAAAAGTCGAAATGAAATTAATTTCAAACAGGAATTAAGTTGAGTAAGATTGTTTTAACAGAAATAGTTTCTTCAAGTATAATCGTTGAATACTTGATAAGATTTAATGCTGTATGGTAGCGGCTACGAATACTACCAACCCTTACTTCGCCCGTGGATGTCGTAAAAGACGACTAAGAGTCTTATAACGTCCTGGGCAACTCCATCTGATGCCGTTTGATCAACAATTACTATCCCAAGGAGGGTTGACGTTTGGCAGGCGACCGGTCATAAAACTATTGCTAATAACTTTTACAATATGTACTATGAAATAAGAGTACATATTGTATTTGTATTTTATTTATTGTGTATCGACTCTAAGTAATTGGAATAAGAGTAGGAGAATGATGATGACTTGATAATATTTAAATAACCAGATTACTTAGCAGATTCTATATATCATCTCCAAGTACTAAGTTCTTTATTTGTACGAATAAGCAACTGTTAGAGGTGTGGATGCATCTTAAATCCGATAGATAAATTATTTATATCCGCTCCTCTCACTAATTCCACAAGATATGTATCGAATGAGCGATGTATTAAAACCTAATAAGAATATATAATTACACCCAAAATACTAACAATTATTTTTGGATCGCATAAAAAATATTCTGCGTAGTAATCGAGGTCAGTGTGCTGAGTGTGAGTTTTGTCGTTAACATTACGCGCTCGACGACGTGCGCGTAAGCATGCCATTTGTATGAAGAATTATACAGCGCCACTAGTGGCGCGTTTTTGAAACTACATTTCTTCATACAAATGGCATGCTTACGCGTACGTCGTAGAGCGCGTAATGTTAACGACAAAACTCACACTCAGCACACAGGATATTGATACAGAAGTACAAAATACATTACGCCATTTGTACAATCAATTAATAATTTAAATGAGAAATAAGTGTTTTACTTGATTGAGAGTAGGAACAGTGAAAAGTGTTCGAAAAGTTGGAAAGTAAAAATCAAATGCAAACGCGATATAATCCGTAAAAAATAGTTTTGTTACACATATCATCATCATCATCATCCTGCCATTATTATGCTCTCTCCTTCCACAAAACCCTATCAGATGTCATCTCTGTTATTACTCCTTGTCTATTCCTGTCATGCTTCACAAAGTCCAACTATCTTTTTTTTTTTGGTAATAAATCTGCCAATTCCTTCCTCTTCCAGTCATATTTCCAACATTCCAACTTGCATATCTCATTCTTATATACCTTTCCTACCAAGGATTTGTTTCTTACGTGGCACCCTTGTCTATTTCCCGTAGAAATGGATGCTGCTCTTGCACGTCACTTGCAAGGTACGACCTAGCCATGTCGTCATCTTTTTTTTACACACTGCAAATATTTTTCGCAATGGTTTTCGCCCAACCGCTTGTTTGACGTCATCTCTTCTTGGGAGTATAATTGGTAACCAAACATGGAATTGGCCCATTGGTTATTGTCTTTTATGACATCCACAAGCTTTGTAAGGGTTGGTAGTATTAGTAGCCGCTACCACACAATAATTACTTCACATATCATCTCAGGTCTTATATATCCTACTGTTGGGCTCGAGCCTCCTCCATAATGGGAGAGTAATTGACCTACTATACCACACTGGTCAGATGTTTTGGTATAGGGTTTTGTTTCGAAGTTTCCTTCTCTCGCATAGATGTTATATGCGTTTTATATCTCTTAGTCGTCTTGTACGATCACCCACGGGTAAGATGTTGGGGTTGTGAATTGTATTTTTACTCCGTCACCACACAGAAATCTATACATATATACTCACGTAAACATTAAATATCATTCATCATCATCATCATTCTCTTACTCTTATCAAAATTACTTGGGGTCGATACAGTATGTACTCTTCTTTCATAGTACATACTGTTAAAGTTATTGGCAATAGTTTTATGACCGGCCGCCTGCCAGACGTCAACCCTCCATGGGAATGTAATTGTTGACCAAACGGCATCAGATGGAGCTGGCCGAGGTCGTTATAAGGCTCTTAGTCGCCTTTTACGACATCCACGAGCAAAGTAAGGGTTAGTAGTAGTCGAAGCCGCTACCACACAACAGCATAAACATAATCATCAAATATCATTATGATAACAGAAATTATCGACGTATATACTATAAAATTTTCTTATTTGACACTTCTTCTTCTTATGTATTGGCAATCAGCTACATATACGAGCTATTGGTGCCAGTGTCAAGTTATAAATATTTTCACTTTTTTAGTCTTTCAAGTCAGTCGTTGTCTAAGTCAAATTGTCACCATTAACAATGCAATGGCCACACTGTTAATGGTATCTTGTGAGAATTTTGACGGAAAACGAAAACGTTGTAAAGCACTTTTATATGATATTCACTACATCCCAGTATTTTCGAACATCACATTACATAAAATGCCATCAAAATTATCTAATATAACACGTTAAAACACTAAGATATCGAATATAATACAAGAGCACCACATGACGTTTTCAAATTCCCGTCAAAAGTCGTATTTGACACTTCTGTGTAATAATCCTAAATTAACTAACATCAATCAGCGAGCCTTCAAATATAGCACATACGATTTAAAGTAGGTATATAATATATTTGCCAAATGTGATCACAGCTTGATCTAAATCCATTATAGCTAAATTTATGTTTAATCTAACCATTAATAGCCATATCCATATGAGATATGCTATTTTAAAAATTTTACTACCTGCTGGTGCAAAGTTAAGACGACTTAAGTTTTTAACTCACCGAAAAGATGCTTATCTTTCCATTTTAAAATTTTCAAAGTTTCACACCACCCGGGTTTCTTTTGTCTAGACTGGCAGCCCTAGCTACCTAGGGTACCGTACCTATTGTTTTATTATGTAAACCTACCGAAAAAGGTCCTTTGTCCCTAATTCTTTGGTCCGGAATCTTTTCTAACTTGCCTGAGTTATGGGTGTTGGAATAATCACTTTTGACCTTTGACACTTAGTGAAAGAACAAATTATTTTATGTTTTTTTTTTAAATTTATATTAGTATAATAAGCTTACTGTTAAGTATGGACAGTTAAAATAGTAGATAAAGTAGTTAAAGTAATGGTTAATATTTGCCTTTTCAAAATAATAATATGTAGTAATAATCACAAGAAAAATATTTGATTCGATTTTTTTTTTGTATTTTTACATATTTTATTATTATTTATCTGATACATCAAATATAACTAGGAGAACATATAGATTTGTAGCTGTTGGATTAGCAACGTTTTAATAAACGAGAAATTTTATACAAAATTAGCGGACCCGGCAAACTTCGTTTCGCCTAATAGTCAATGTACGAAAAGTAAAAATCCCACAACTCGATCACAACGCCTACCGGATCCAATTGTGAGTCTAAACCATTCTGGAGTCCACTTGAACACACACAAAAAATTTCAACAAAATCCGTCCAGCCGTTTAGGAGGAGTTCAGTGATATACACACGTACATAAGAATTATATATATATATATATATAAAGATGAAACTCAAGCGAAATAGTCTAATTAATCTGCCTACGATTACACTTTCTTCTTAAATTAGACCGTTGTCTATTTTAATTATTCTACGTTATACAAGGTTCACTGACCAGACTGTAATCGAAGCCAGAAAAAGTTTTTAATAAAAAACCTACGCTGATGGTAGGATAAAACTCATCGGCGTTTTCAAAACCGGGAATATTAATATTGGAATGAAAGCTTACGCGGTATATTGTTGTAGCGAACGATACCTTATCGCGCGCGAAACTTCTCGAACGGTACCGACCAGATGTTTCGAGACTTTTTATAAAACCTTTTCGAGGTAAATATTGAATGTTGGTGTTTAAATGCGAAAATTCTATAAGCCGCGATGTATTTAAATAACCTTTTGGTATTTGTATTCAGATTTAACTTATTCGATTAGATTGAAACTATGAAACATTCACATATAGAAATGAAATTCTATTCAATGTATATTGACGATATGCCATATATCTTCCTTCTCTTTTTGTTTTTGCTTATATCTTTAGAATTTATGTAAACAGCCGTGTAAATTAATTCTGATTAATTTTTAGTTTTAAAATGTATTATTAAAATGACTTTAACTAAAACTGATGGTGCAAGTTGGGTGTGGTTTTATCCATTAACAGTGTATTTGAATATTCCGACGATATAAAAATTTATTAATCTTCTTGTGGCGATGGGTTATCCCATCACACACAGAATATAATTGTCGCCATACCTTATTTACACGTGGGAGTAAAAATCGGCTGAGCGTTCATTGGGGGACCAGGCAGCAGCTCTCTTCCGAGAAACGTATAATAAGTTACTGTAAGAGCCGAGGTCCGTACCCCACAGGGTGTGCTCTCGGGAACGGTCGCTTAACTTTTACGGGTTGAGAGCCCTCAGCGCTCACCCAACAACAACAAACTAAAGGCTAACAACTAAGACACAAAAAAAAAAAAAAAAAAAAAAACCTCCCACAAAGTGTGGCAATTATAGCATTATCCTTTCATATGAGAAGTAAGTTTACATCTTAAAACGATAATAATGATAAATCTTTACCAGCGGTATCAAAGAATCGATACAAGCCAGCCCAAATAGCGACGGGAAGCTAAAACGGTAAGTTTATGGCGGGGTGTAGTCAGGTGTCCCAAAAAGGGTAAGGCTTTAATAAACTTGTACTATATTTAAATGAAAATTTATTATATATTTAAGTACCAATATATACTTGAATCACGCGAAAAAGATATGTCTTCATACTAATGGCGCTCGTTTTCAAATACGAGCAGTTATGAAAATAACAGTACGAGGGCTTACCCCCTACTTGTTAGGATTAAGGTATCCTTTTGTGGAAAATATTGCAGAATGTGCGATTAATCTGAAATGGCAGGGGCACGGTCCGCTTGCGTTTTTGTAAAGCATTTTTTATTTTTATTTTTATTCATGGTAATCTCAGAGCAATTTCAGTTGTAGTAAGCATGGTTTGCGGGTACGGGTCCATGGTTAATGATACGATAATGTGTCTGTCTGGAGTTAGGGATGTGTTTACGTATGCTAATACCATAATTTCATTGCTGGATAGAAAATTAAAGCTTCATTATGAAAAAGTTATGTGTTTAATTTGAAAAGACAGAATGAATTATATAATACTGTAATGTTTTATCCGGTAATAAACAGCTATATTGTTTTGCTTTCTATTAAATACATTTTTTTTTAAGGTAAATAAAAGCCTTTTCTTTTGCGGCGAGCTATAGTCTGATCACACCCCGCTAAATCCGTCCGGTGGGACAGGTAAAGGGGCACACGACCCCATAGACTCGCCCCGCAATGTACCTCTCTACGCCGTGCGAGTGGACCACCGCAATCAGGTCTTTGTTATCGGTGGCCAAGGTAAATAATAGCTGAGAATTTTTCATTGTGTATATATGTTAATCTACTCATAGCTACGTTACTAATGTGGTAATGACTTTAAGAATATCATATCATCACCTTCTATTATCCAATTCGAATCCCTTATTTTCTTTGCAACATCAATTGCTATCGTCAATACATCTGTGAAGCAAGGCTATAACAATATACACCTTTGGCAAGGCTTATGCATAGCATGACATAGATAGGCTGATATGGATGGATGGATAGTCAAACGTTAGAATTTGGGTGTATTTACAACTCTGCCTGATTCTGCGATGTCTGTTACTGTCATTACTATATTAATCAAGGCAGAGAAGCTCTTCAAAAAGAAGGTGATATTCTTCTTCTTTTCAACCCATATAAACTTCGAGCCTCCTGCAAAATAGGATCATCAATCTACTATATCGCTTATGTCAGACGGGTTCGTATGTTATTTTTATTATCTAGTTTTTCTTATCTTGCAGTGTATTCCTTGTATAAATACGAAAAGAAATATATAGTGGCTTGTATTCTTATATCGCGAATTAATCGAATTATAAAAAATATGATGGATAATAAGGACATGAAAAATTATAATGATTAATACTAGGATCATTATGCATTCACACATTTACATAGCCCTAACAAATGCATACTACATACATATCATCACGCCATATCCCTTACAGGGTAGGCAGAGAGAACAGAGTGCCAGAGAACTCTACCCTTGCATACTTCACTCGCTTCCTCTACATGCATACTCACACCAATATAAATTGTAGATACACTGCTATAGACCCTGTCTATTGACGCAGTCCTGTCAAGCGTACCTGTCGTCGAGATAAGATGGTTATAGGGTTCTCACGTCCGAGAAAATGTGTTTTTTTTTAATTTATTTAAAACATCATCATCATCATCTCAGCTCATATATCTCCCACTGTTGGGCTCGAGCCTTCTCCATAAAGGGAGGGTAATTGACCTACTACACCACGCTGGTCAGACGTGTTGGTATAGGGTTTTGTTTCGAGTTTTTCTTCTCTCACATAGATATTAATGCGTTTTATATCCCTTAGTCGCTTCGTACGATCACCCACGGGTAAGATATGGGGTGGTGATTTCTTACTCCGTCACCACACGGAAAATTGATTTAAATACTCATCATTATTACGCTGAGTTATTAATGAGTTTATTGAGTCCATCTATACCAGTCGAAGTACTGGACACAGTCTCTACCAAAATGTTAAGACTGTTAGTCTTTTACGATGTCGATGATATTTATATGTAATTGTTGTTTCTTTATATTCTACAGAAGTCCCATCATCGAGCCTCCACTACAATAGAAGTAAAATTGTCCATACCACATTAGTGAGGTGGGTTGGTATAGTTTTTCATTTCGAGTTTTCTTTCTCTTGGATACATTTTATATGCATATTAGTCATATTTTACGACATTCACAGGCAATATAGGGAATGGATTCACGATTCATTGTATTCTTTCTCTGCCACAACACGGAAAATGTCAAAATAAAAAACTAAATTAAATCTTTTATTAAAAACGATAAAATTAGCGAAAATAGATATATCAATTCAACAATTTCGTGTAATATTTGATTTAAATAGTGTTTATATTAAGTGGCAACCCTTAGCACTCAATCTATGCGGCTGAGTCAGCTCTGAGACGTGCTCGGCGCGACATACGCTTATATCGTGTTGACTTCCATGTCGTGTGCATTTTGACTCATGGGCCGGCACAATCAATATCACGCTTTGTTTGTTTATATCTATAACAGGTAGTAATGTTTTACCAATTAGGATTCTTCATTACCATTTACAATTATGTGAAATTTCTGTATTGACAGAGCATCTAAGAGATGGACTTAGAGGTTTAAGCAGAGAATAATATATCTACAAAAGAAGAAAATTCAAAACTGCTATGATTACAATTTAAGATAAAGTAATTTCATACATACATACATAGCCTCACGCCTGTTTCCCAGAGGGGTATGCAGATGCTGACATACCTCCATCGCTTCATTCACACTCATCACAGTCTTCATGCATGCTCTACGGTTACGCGTACTCTTAATCTGACCTTAGTAATTTCATTCTCATTATAAATAAACCTTTGACCAGCACGTGGCACGTAGGCAGATGATGAAGAAAAATAGAAAGGACTTCTGTGAAGCGTAGATTCTTAGTGTTATATAAGGGAATAAGATTGTGGTGTCACCTTATCCATATGTTGAAGTTTAATACACACGGCGCCTTTGGTCCACTCAAATAGTGGCAAGCAGGCGTATGGTGTATTGCCCGATGGCCCCGTATAGCCAACTAACTGAGTAGGAAATTAAAACTCCAACAAAAATTACAATTTTTCAACAGAAATTTTCAAACAAAAAGACAACACTCAGCACTAAGGAAATTCCTTGTATCGCGGGGGACTTTACAAACAAGTATTTAACGCAGACAAATTACACCCAGACTCAGAACAACACTTTGTGGATCGCACAAAGTATTGTTCTGCGTGGGAATCGAACCCATAGCACTGGCACGGAAATTCGGTATCTTAACCACTACGCCATCTGTGCAGTCATATGACGTAAAATTTCATAAAGCCTTAGACGAATTCTTAAAATATCAGAATATGACTAAGATCACTTTCACTAAAATATATCTTTGTATTTATTTATTATCAAAACAATAATATCGAGAGAAAAAAAATATCATACTCACCAATATAGAATATAATACCTGAAAAGCACAAATAATAAGACAGCTCTTGAATAAATAAACGAACAATTTTCGCTACACCGAAAACGAATTTGTTGGATAGTTATAAAACAAGAAATCAATAACATGAACATGGAAAACCTATCATACTTTTTGACCGACGAAATATATAAACACTTTTATGATACATATATTCACTTCTTGTGTTCGTCAAAAAAAATTTTTACGACGAAACTTTTGGGTTATTTTGTGATTAAATTAACAAAGTTTCTGAATCACTCTAAAAGTATGTACCTGATTTAGTTTTGAATTAAAGTTGTTTCTTGTGAAAGTAATGCGATATTTAGATCAACCGTTATATTTAACTAAGTTTTTAAAATTTATTTTTAATTTCTTTATTAGTATCTAATGCTGTGTGGAAGCGGTTACGAATACTACCAATCCTTACTTTGCTCGGAGATGTCGTAAAAGACGACTAAGAGACTTATAACGACCTGGGCCAACTCCATCTTATGCCGTATGGTCAACAATTACATTCCCAAGGAGGGTTGACGTCTGGCAGGCGGCTGGTCATAAAACTATTGCCAATAACTTTAACAGTATGTACTATGAAAAAAGAGTACATATTGTATCGACCCCAAGTAATTGGCATAAGAGTAGGAGAATGACGAGTACCTGATGGTTAGCATAAGCACATATTAAGGTTACACCAGATACACGCGCCAAAAAATTGAGGCCAATTTTTAGAGAAATTTAAAGTTCTTTAATAAAATAAATACAATGCATTTTTAATACTTGTATATGAAATAATAATATATACTTTCAGATTTATATTGATAGCGCCAACGACATTTAATATAGGTTACCTATTCGTTGTTCTTGTATGATATTTCTTTGCTATTTAAGACTACAACTGATCTATTCAACCGACGCTACATTGTGTAAACGCTAAACGTAGCAAGCCAAGGCAGCAGCCAAATTTGCTTCGATGTATCTTTTAAACTACGCAACAAATTTTAATGAGGTATACCTTAATAGATAGGGTAATTCAAAAGGAATATTAATATGTATAATACATGTATAGTATAGAAGAAAAATCTCCTAGGTGGAATGATAACATTACCAAGGTCGCAGGAAACCGTTGGATGCTGCTGGCACAGAACCGTTGTGAATAGCATTATCGCGGGGAGGCCTATGTCCAACAGTACATGTTTACGGGCTAATGGATTGATAACATAGATTTAAAATTCAGAGACAGAGCGACCAAATACCGATACGAAGCGGTTTCAGAAATTATTGAAACAGTTTTTTTTATTGCTTATGGTGGCAAACGAGCAAGCACACCTGATGATAAGTGTCACTGCCGTCTATGGACCTTTGCAATACTAAGGGTATAGCTTAGGTCGCTGCCTACCAATAAAATCCCCAAACCGGAAGCCCAAATGGGTGGCAGTTGGGCTTCCGGTTCTCTCGCTCACCGAACGAAGAGCAATAGCACATTGCCACTACTCAGACGTCGATCTTTTGCGAGAGTGTGGTACTACCCCGGACGGACCGACCCGCGGCTGTAGACAGAAAACTGTCAACAGCGTGGTCCTACAAATATTAATTATAGAAATCTGTTTGATATAGAAATCTATTAGAATAATAATCAACTACATTGTTGAAATTACTATAGTTATTTTCAATGATCACAAGTGTATTTAATAGTAAAACTTTATCTTACTACTGCAAGTTATCTTGGCAAACAGATATTATGTCGATAGACTGTTTGAATGGCGACAGGTGTGCCGTATCACGTTCGCTAAGACATGTTTAGGTGGGTGGGTATATGGTAAAATATTTGCAAATACATATATTTTGGTACACTATTGAATATGATACTTTATTGTTGAATATTTTATTACATATATGATGTTATTTGGTTGAAATTTATCTGTTCGTATTAGATATTTTTCGTTTTGCTTTTGTATAGTAAAATTATTATTTTTTGTTTACCCGACCATATATGAATCACTACTGGGCAGGAGATTATTTTATAGTTACAATAACATTAGTCTAATATACCATGCGGATTGTTTTGTATAAAATTTTATTTCAATATTGAATAAGTTCAAAGAAAATACGAGCTTTAACTTAATACTACCAGTGGGTATAAACAAAAACAGGAATGACACAAAAAAATATATTTGACGTTGATACAATTTTTTTCATACAACCTCAGGATGGTTTAATTTTTATTTATAAGCAAATAATTATAATTAGCTGTGCTAGCAGCTTCGCTTACGTTGATTAAGTACCTATTTAATGTTATTATTTTGTTTGAACACCTACAGTAACCTCTGACATTAATAATAATAACAACATTAATAATACATCAATTACATATTTTGTTATCTCAACAGTCGCTATGCAACGGTGCTACCAAATCATGTCCGATTTGATAACGTTTATACACTGTTTCATTGTTATATATATCAGCGTTATATATTATAGCTAAAAATCTTTTTAGATAATCTTAAACAGTAAGATATTTTGGCATTCAATTATTATAAATAAAATATTATTACTTGAGATTGGTGCATAAAAACAAATAAATTGACAATAATATGTAGTCTAATGTTTACGAGATAATTACACATTTGAAATAAAACTACTTTTACGGATTCTATAGCGTGTGTATTTGATTTTCTAATTTCCCGACGTTTCGAACACTATACAGTGATCATGGTCACGGGAGGGCTAAGGTGTCTTACGTCCAATATGTCATTGTTATTACAGAAATTTATATCTACCCTAATAAATGTAATATTACAAATTGCCACAATAATAATTATCATAAATTAAATGCTTTAATACTAACAGATCATAAACAACATAAAATGTTGTATATAGAATCATTCTCTTTTTGTACTAGCAATGAATTTGTATTAATTTTGTATTAAAAATGTGGGTCAAAATTTAATATCTTATAGGGTAGATATAAATTTTGTGTAATAACAATGACATATTGGACGTAAGAGAACTTAGTCCTCCCGTGGTCATGATCACTGTTAAAGTGTTCGAAACGTCGGGCAATTAAAAGTCAAACAAACGCGATAGAATCCGTAAATAAAGTTTTATTTCAAATAATATGTAGAATAAAAACATCACATTATATGTTGAAGTATTAAGCCTATAACAATGTGTAAACATTGTCGGGTAGATGTCATACCGTCACCTTAAGACGTAAATATGATAAGGAGCGAAATTTGCATGTCCTACAATAAGTCACGGTGGTGTAGTGGCAGCACGATTGGGCCGGAATCCCAATAGGCGCGTGTTCGAATCCCGCTTGTGACATCATTTTTCGCTTCGTAATCGGGTTTTATAAATAATTAAGCATATTAAATGCTAAATTTCAGTAATTTAAATCATATTATAATATATAACTAAAAATATTATGCTTACAACAATCTATAAAGTTGTAAGAACAATATCAACATATCCGCAAGTGTTATAAAACTTTTATGTTTCCAGTGAAATCAAACAATAAAGAATTTTATAGTCAAACCTGTAATGCTTTTCTACAGTAGACATATGTTTGTTTGTATTTTATTGATTTTAGTAATAGTAGTTCGCACTTTTGAAATAAGATGTCCTTAGGCGCGCCGTGCAAATTATTGTGAAGGTATTAAATGAGACTGTTTCGTCACGCTTAGTTTTGTAACGCTCGGGTAAAGTCGGCTCTTGTCGACATTTCAGTTTATTTCGTGTGATTAACCTTTTTTTTTTGCATGGTGGACCATGGATGTGGTCGCGCCCCGACAAATCGGTCCGGGGCGACAGAAGAGGCGCCGCGCAACCCCATGGACCCACCCTGCAAACAACTCTCTTCGCCGTGCGAGTGGGCCACCGGTATCGGATCTTTGTCTTCGGTGGCTTCGTATGATTAACCTCGCCTTGATGATTTTTCATTTCTATCGTATGGGCAAGCACACACGGATTCAAGTTTTTTTTAGAGACCATTTTATAAAAAATATACCACTATTGTATGTTGAAGTTGCTGCAGTGATAGAAGTAAGATATTTATTTCAAGTTTATCACGAAATTATGCTAGAAGAATACATAATAGTAATAAAAATATATTATTAATACCACAGACGAGAGAAATAATACAGGTTGCCGATTTAATTAGTATAATCCTTGAAGGTACACCCAGACCATGATACACTACCCAAATCAGTAAAAAAAATAGTACCTAACTTTTGATTAAATTGCCCTACTGATAAGCGTTCAATACACTTGTACTATAAAAGTTCGATGTAGGCATATACTCATGCGTGTGACATTGAACTAATAGGCAAATAGTCCAGCGCTCGCTGCGCTCACCGCCGCACAGCTGGGTCGAAATGTACCTACAGGTTTAATGTACGCTGACAAACCTACTGTTTTGATAAGAAACAAATCACTTTATCTCGGGATTGGGCAGAGCCAGGAGCCTGCAACTAACTTTAATATTTTATATGACGTCATTCCTACACCTAGTTTTAAGTTATTCTAGTAATAAAATCGGCACCCTGTATAAATCGGTCGATAATAATAGCTATCGGTGATTGTTAACTCTTCTAACTCTTAAAACTTTCCTAACTAGCTTACACCATCAATATTCAATTCCATTGATCGTAAACATTTCGCTAGCAATTTCCTCTTACACAACTTTCTCCTCAAAATACTTCCAAGGACAAATCTCTGTCCATATCCGTCCAAAATTGTAGATCTTTGTAGCGAACCGTAATGAGAGCTAGCTCACTCGTTACAGCCTCCTTTTGTTCGGCTATTTCCCGTTCCATGGCCTTTGTGAACATTTTTCCTCCAAAAGTATATCAAGTTTAATCGTTTGATGCAAAATTTTACGGAAATATTTCTACGTTAAAAAGCTGAATACATTCCACCATTTTATCTAAAATTAATGTTCCTAGGTTTCAATTTTAAATGAAAAGTAATGTTTTTTTATTAAATTATAATTACTCAAATATATAAGATAATACATTTTAAATATCTATAATGAAAATATTTTTCAACCTTGGATGTCATAGTGGTCGACTAAGAGAGGTAAATTAATGCAAGAGAAGGTTTCTTATCATCTTTCAGCCCCTCGTTACCTACTTTTGGTCATAGGAATTTGCCATAAATGAGATGTGTATCCACTTACGTGAATGCGTAAACGCTTGGCAGTTGGGTAAGCGATTGCTTTAAGCTGTTATAATCTGCCAGAAGAGAGCTTTTATGACCCTTAGTCGTTTGTCTTGTCTTGTCTTTTTATAACTCACAAGGGTAGGGGTTATACAAATTATTTTTTTATTTCGTCAATACACGGGGAGGAATAGAAAGGTATATCGAAATAAAATCTTATGCGAACCCTTCTGACCAGCGTGATATAACAAGTACATTGCCCTCCCTTGTGGAGGAAGTTTGTATCTAATAATATCATATATTGGTGGATAAGAGAAATAAAAATAACGATTATTCTAAAAAAACATTGGATATTCTGGTGCTAAAATTATTTAGAATGCTCGTGACTACTTTTAAACTAAAATAATAATAGATAATTTTCATTATCATTGTGAATCAATTCTGCGTATAGTAGTAGTAGTTCTGTCTATAGTATAGTATTATATAAGTATAGTAGTAGTATAATAATGTTCATTGTAGAAGACACTCGAGTTCAGTAACGGGACATATATGAGCTAAGATGAATCAAATGAGTCATGCAATTCGCCTAACAAATTATAAAGCCAACGGTCATAAAATTATTGCCAATAACTTTGCAATATGAACAATAGAAGAGGACTATAAGATGCGTCGACCCCAAGTAATTGGGATAAGAGGAGAATAGCGATGATTAGAAGATGCAATTATTCTATATAATCACAAAATTCTGCTATATAATACTTCAATATGTATTTTCTTTAATTCAGATTCATCTCAGCTCATATAGGCCCCACTCTTTGGCTCGAAGCTCCTCCATAATAAGAGGGAAATTGACCTACTATAACCACGCTAGTCAGACGTGTTGGTACGATTATAAGGTTTAGTTTCGAGTTTTCCTTCTCTCTCATTGATGTTATATGCATTTTATATCCCTTAATCGACTCTTACAATCACCCACGGGTAAGATTGCGGGTGGTGAATTGTATTCTTACTCCGTCACCACAGGGAGAATTCAGATTAGAAATTCGTAATATTTTAACAACAATTTCATAAAAACAACAGAAGAAAAAAGCAAAGTAACGTTTCCAATGTTTACCTACGAAAATCGATATTTGCTCATTGGAGGGGTGTTCTAAATCACCCTCAAGACGGAGTGAGGGGTGAGACGTTATTGGCGTAAATGATTTCCGTTTTAGTGAAGATGGAAACGTGTCAGTTGTCAATTTCTTAAAGCGGATCACTTAGATAAAAATACCTCAAATACCTACTCGTGAAAATTGATACTACAGGTAGTATGATAGCCCAAAGTGTGACTTTTATTAAGGAGTATAGTGAGTTTGATTCTTACATTGAATAATTATTTGTAATCGAAAAAGAAAACTATTCCATGTACTTGCCAGTAGTTAGCTTATGAGGGGCAGAACGGTCGCTGTATTAGGGAGTTCCATAGTTCTGTGGTGTGGTCACTCTATAGTCCTCGTATGATTGCAATTTGCCAAAAATCCCTGAATATGTATTTACTCGAAGTGGAAAGAATTGCATCTCTTCAATAGATTACAATTTATTTTGACGAATTTCGTTGCGTATGTATTTTTTTTTTAAATTTGCTGATGTTTCGAACACTATGGTCACAGGCAAACTACTGAAAAGGTTACGTGTACTAGATTTATCGGGCGATGACTAAGAATTTAATGCGCCATCATACTTTACTTACGAAAGTCGTGAAACCTATGGAGGGATTATTAAGAAAGTGAGCAGTATTCGTCGTGTGATAACGATATTACGAGTATTACTAACACTTTTTATGGTCAAGGATGTTGTAAGAGATGCTTTAGAGCTTTATACCTAGGCTAAATCTATCTCATGCCGTTTTGTCAACAATTACATTCCCAAAGAGGATTAACGTTAGACATTAGTTAGATGGCTGTTTATAAAACTATTGCCAATAATTGACCTAGGTCTTACCATAATTTTAAATAACTCTTCTCTAAAGTAATGATTATGCAGATGTAACTTTATTCTACGAATAAGTCGATATAGTAATCACTTCGAATATATGGCAATGTGGGCATTCTTTTCGGGTTAGCGTTAACCTTATTATGGAAGGTTTCTTTGACAATCGATTACGTGAAAGTAGATTATTCAAAACAGTATCCTTTCTTTTGATGGTAAGGGTGTAAAAGGATAAATAAGGGACACTTGAACAGCTCCACTTGAAGAACGAATTAAAATTACAATGAAGAAAAGAGTTTTATACCACAGATTGCACAATTTAGTCTTCACCGTGATTGGAAAAAAACTTCAAATCATCATAATCATCATTATCTCAGCTCTTATATGCTCCACTATTGGGCTCGAACTTCCTCCATAATGGGAGGGTAATTGACCTACTATACCACGCTGGTCAGACGTGTTGGTACAGGGTTTTTTTTCGAGTTTTCCTTCTTTCGCATAGATGTTATATGCGTTTTATATTTATATCCCTTAGTCGTCTCGTACGATCACCCACGGGTAAGATAGTGGGTGGTGAATTGTATTCTTACTCCGTCACCACACGGAACAACACACAAAACTTCAAGTATTCGTTTACAAACCAATTTAAGGTACCAAGAGTCAGGTAAGCCATTTTTAATTGCGATAAAAAAATTGCAATGTCTATACATTCAATAGGCTAGTTGTTTAAAAAGAACATCGCCACTGTCGATCAATCACCGGCCAGGAAAGTGACGCGACGTAAATCCAGCGGCCAATAATTGGCGTATACGAGTTACGCTCCATTGCATACCGAAGCGAATAGACCAAACAGGATCCTTTATTTTGTATGGTAGAGATTCATGATTGTTACTTGATTTGTTGCTACTTTGCATATATTTTTTATGATAATGAGAATATTTGGTGTCATTCGTAACTTTGTGTTCGAGATATATTTATGGATTACATATATAAAGCACTCTACGTTTTGTATTGTATTTCAATGTTTATCTAATATCTTTTAAATTCTTGTATATTTCCATGTTTGAATATTTTCCCAGCAATGGTACAAGCGCTTTTCATGGCATTTAGTATATAGGAGATTTCGGGGGTGACAAATCGAGCTAACTAGGTTTTATTTATAAAAAATATTGCTTTATCGGTGTTTTCAGTCTACGAAAAGAAGGAGTTAAAGTAAAGGGTTCCTGAATGGTTGGAAAACACAATTGGACCCGGTAGGTGGCATTGCTATCGTAATGTCTCAAAATTTTATTTGCTCTACAATTGACAAAATTCAAATTATATTTAATTTAGTGCTGCTTTTTTGAAACAAAGTCTGCCGGGTACGCTAATATTAATAAAAAAAATACACTATGTACTTAAAACTGTTATTATCTATTAAATACATTCTATCCATCCAACAAATCAATATCCACTGTTGCACAAAGACCTATTACAAGGTATTACATTATCGCCATACTTGGCAGTCCGATCGACAATCGCAGTAATATGAGTTTCTCATATATAAGAAAGTTATATTACTGCGATGAACAAAGAATTACCGGGATATTCGGCAGTAGCATTTATAAATGCTACTGCTAAATATCCCGGAAATTTTTTAATTGATTTTTAAAAACTTATACGGTAGAGTAAGGGGAGTGGTGCCACATTTATTTTTTAACCAATCCACACAGGATTAATATTAATTTAATAAATATCAAGTATAACAAAATATATTGTTAGATTCAGTGGAAACAACACCTAACACTATAAACGCTAAAAAAAGAACTTACAACAAAGGACTGACGAATGCAATTTTCACATCCGACACGCCCACAGCCAATGTTGGTGACTCCTGTCGGCCTTTTACAGTTTTCATATAGGCTTTACGGTTGAAAGCTTTCAATTTAGTGTTTTTTAAAGAACCGATGTGTAAGCTCGAACGATTTTGGTTCAGGTCGGGTTTGAGGGTGGAGGTTTTTTACGAATAGTCACAAGATTATATCCATAAAAATTTGTTAGTGTCCATACATTTGTTAAAGACATTAGATTTGTCTGAATTAAACATAGGATTTATTGAGACATAATATCCTACTAATATTATAATATATTTTCCGTGTGGTGACGGAGTAAGAATACTATTCACCACCCCATATCTTACCCGTGGATGATCGTACGAAACGACTAAGGGATATAAAATGCGTATAATATTTATGCGAGAGGAGGAAAACTCGAAACAAAACCCTACACCAACACGTCTGACCAGCGCGGTATAGTAGATTAATTTCCCTCCCATTACGGAGGAGGCCCGAGCCCTACAGTGGAACATGTATGGGCTGTAATGATGATGATGATTATAAATATGAAAGTTTGTGAAGATATTTGGATATTTTTTATTCAATTACGCATGAACCGTTAAACAGATTTGTATGAAAACTGGTACAAAGATTTCAGTCAATTTTTTTGGATTTTTATCTCATTTTTATCCCGGTTATTGGAGTTTACTCTTTAAGAATAGATTTTCATATAAGGCGCCCGGTATGAGACAAATTTGAGGAGTAAAATCTAGTGATCGAATGACCTCGTTACGTTTTTGGTGCGCAACCTATTCTGCTCACCTTTCACTTTCTGACGTGAGATAATACTTCACTGAACAGTTTTAATAAATGTAAATATATATATATATATATTTTATTTTTAGTCAAATGAGCTGTTTTTGCGCCTGTTTTGATAATCATACTTAAGGAGTAAACTCCAGTGGTGCGTCGGAGCTGACACACACACTTTTTTCTTTTTTTGTTCCCTTGTCGATATCCTAAAGGATAGATCAATAGAAAATTATAAAGAGATAATTTTCACCTTGAATAGAAGCTGATATTGATGAATTTCAAGATTAATAATCATCATATTTCATGAGATTGAATGGTAACTTACTTTATATTATAGACAGTAAACAAGCCCGAATGTTATATCAGCTCACATATGCCCCACTGTGGCGCTCGAGCCTCCTCCATAATGGGAAAGAAATTGACTTATTATACCACGATGGTCAGACGTGTTGATATAGTGTTTTGTTTCTCTTGCATAGATGTTATATGCGCTTTATATCCCTTAGTCGTCTCTTACGATCACCCACGGGTATGATAGGGGGTGACGAATTGTATTCCTACTCCGTCATCACACGCAAAGCCCGAATATAACTAAGACAAAATATGCGTCTTCAATTCAATGTACTTTTGAAAGTATACATGCGTATTTAATTATAAATAATAATATAATTGCCTTAAATGGCAAAAGGTCGCTAAGAACGCATACCAGATTTACACAAAGGTGCGTAGGTCGCTTCCGTACGCTTCAACTGTTGTACGTAGGTTTTATGAAATTACATCTGTAAAGTGTGGGTGTTTCAAATCTCGTGCTGCCCTAAGGGTTTAGCACTGTATAGATGGTATAGTAATATATCCCTCATCTGGCGAAAGGATAAAAATGCAATTGTCGCTTCCCCTTACTTGCCGTTGGGACTTATAAAAACCGTATAAGGGTGTACCAGGAGAGTGCCACCCGTACCCGATTCTTGTCATCGGTAGCCTGCAACAGCCTTATAGTAAGTATATAAAAAAAAATCTGTTAAATCATGAAAATTTATTCTAGAATACTGATAATCCGTACGTATGAGTACGACTCAAAAATATCCCACTTTACAAGTGCATAATAAAAACAATAATTTAAAAAATCGTAAAACCCGACTGCGTAAAAAGTAACCCAAACTACGTACATAATAAAAAAACTGAAAAGAAAAAAAACAAGCACTTAGATGTCCGGTGCTCTAGAATTCCATAATATATTATTGAATAAATACTATTGCAGAAAATAAAATATATTTTAATAATAGAACATGACAACTGAACAGTCGGGATCCACTGAAAAATTAGATTTGATGTCGAATAATGGATGGAATGGATAAATACCTATTTAACGATACCCCACTCGACATAGTTCGTTGACTTTAATTTTTTTAATTTTCACAATATGGCGTCCAGTAGTCGCCATATTGAATTTTCATTAACGTCATATCTTTAGTGACACTCGCCGGATTAAGAGGAATCGATTGACGTGCGAATCATAAAAATCGGCCCAGGCGTTTGGTCTATATAGTGCTTCAAAGGAACATACAAACAAACATACATACATACATAGACTGTTAAACACAATAACCACTCCTTTGCAGTCGGGTAAAAAATAAAGAACTAATCACACAAAGAATAATAAACCCAACATTTTATTAACACCACAACAAAAGCCGTGTCACAACCAGTATCTCGTATATGATGCCAACTATGGGGTGAATAACCATCATAACATGATCTCCCCTACCTCTCATTGTTTAACAAACGAAGGAAAGAAGTCATTACGCTATCAAAACTGACAGCTCCTAATGATCTGGTCAGCACTTTGGACTAATATAACAGGCACGTGGATATACACGTGTATTGTGCTGATTGTAGATAATGTTTGGGGGGGATGACAGTACGAGTGTTAGTTGTTCAGTAAATTGGAAGTTGTTCTGTAAACATGTGGTTTTTAGCACTGTCGAAGGGAATAATTAATTCTTAATAAAACTATTGTTCTATTCTGAAAACTGAATATCCGACTGCATCGGCTTTAATTGATATATTTGTGTCCCACTTGGAGAAAGTTGCTGGGAGTCGTTCGATGCTGGTGACACACGACTATACTTTGTGTTGAAGTATGAAGTAAGCCTACGTCGGCTGAATGATGATAACAATGATTACTTTTGAAATCAGTTAGCAATTGCTTCTAGACGATGTATTTTGAGTGAGGCCATCGCGTGAGGACGGCGCCCCGACGGTGAAAACTGTCAGGGCGTCGACTCGAGAGGATACCCGCGAGAGTAATACGCCGGATGGGTCACTGATGAAAAGAACGCGTCCCAGGGCCCACCCGCACATCGTCGAGAGTAGCCCGCCGCCACAAAAAAAAAAGACGATGTATTTTACAGCATGCGGCTTAATTTAAATGATATCATTTATCCCTATACACATATGTGGGAATTATCAAGACCAAGGTCATCATAATGATGATAATGACATCTTATTAACACACATACGTATCAGTAGCTGTTTAAGTAACAAATTCCTACGCCGTGTGTCAAGGTTTCAATTCCCGCGAAGGACAAAAGACTAGAATATTAGGCATCTATTAATTTCATGTTTATAAAAAAGGTTGTCATAAGGATTTGTTCCTCGTACTGGATTGTGTTTAAAAAAAATATATATGATAATATTAATACTATTAAACTCATCATCATCATCATTCTCCTACTCTTGTCCCAATTACTTGGAATCGATACAATATGTAATCTTCTTTCATAGTACATATTGCAGAAGTTATTAGCAGTAGTTTTATGACCACCTGTCAGACGTCAGCCCTCCTTGGGAATGTAATTGTTGACCCAACGGCATCAGATGGAGTTGGCCCAGGTCGTTATAAGGCTCTTAGTCGTCTTTTACGACATCCATGAACAAAGTAAGGGTTGGTAGTATTCGTAGCCGCTACTGCACAGCAATAATACTACTATAAAACTATGTTCAATTAAATTAAGAATATTTCCAAGTTGAAGAATTATGAAGTACGTGATACTTCAAATGGGAGTTTGTTTGTTTAATACATTTTTAAAACTAAACCGCTAAACCAAATTTAAAAAATTATAACAATGTTTGGTATGAAGAAATTACCTATGGCCTTATTGGGACATGTTTAGAAACATATTATATATAATAAAATTTGATTATGTACAGGTAAACAGATGCAGCGAGATAAATATCTATCTTACTTCAGATCTTAAACCAAACATTTTTACTGTAATAGCTATGCAAAATAATACTTTTTTATCTTTTACTTACATACATACATATCATCACGCCATATCCCTTGCAGGGTAGGCAGGGAGAACAGAGTGCCAGAGAACTCTATCCTTGCATACTTCACTCGCTTAATCAACATTCATAATTCTCTTCATACACGCTCGCCGGTTTCGGGACTCTTGACTCCACCTTCCTTCAATACATGACCAATCTGGTCTATGTAGGTTAGTCTCGGTCTCCCCCGGTACCTACATCCTATCCTTAGATAAGTACAAGACTTCAAAAATGTATAACTAACAAAAATCTGTTTCGCTTGGCTATCGAATACGGCTTATAGAAAACGGTGAAACCCTTGATTTGTACATCTACATCATGCGTAAAAGTAAGCCTGTTAATTTTACATTAGTCCCACTTCATTTTCTATTCCACTTCAAAGAAATAACAAGCGTGAATGTGGTCCGTAACATTACGATTTTGTACTTGATTTTTTAGGTCTGTTATTTTTACCTTTAGATTTTTTTTTTTTGCGGTCGGGCAGCAAGACAATTTAACTTTTCATGAGTTCCTTCCCTTGGAATCACTGCCGAGGACGTTTCGTACCTTTCCAGGCTTTGAATAAATTTTATTTATTAAAACAACGTTACGTAATCATTTGAAATTGCTGTAGCATAACTTTGGTATGTATAGCAATGATAAAATTATATAAATTATTTAAGTTTTGATGTTTTTAGCGTCTAAGTTTTAAATAATAATAGATTAAAATGCGATTACTATATTTTTTACGGGTATTAAAAAAAAAGGAGGAATATTGGTAGCAAGGAACGCCTAGATTTACTGCACAATTTTAAATTATTTTTTTTTTTACGCGACGGAAAGGAATCTGTTAACCATAACAGATTGTGCAGAAAGTTAGGTATGCTATCGTTTACTTTCTAAGACTCCACTGTCAAATTCACGTAATGATTGCTGGGGCAAGGTTTGAACGCCAGCCTGTTTACCCATAAGATTATTTAATATGATTGGCTAGCCATCGAATTATCGAAATCCTTCGTTGGACACAAACCGTAGGTAGGATAGCGATAAGAGGGTTAATCGCAATTGGTGTACAATTGGTGTAACGAATTTCTCGGAGAGCGTTTAACCCACACAGGAAAGGAGCATTATTGACAATTTAAAATTGGTACTATAATCACAGCTCGTTTAGGTCTACTTCTGGGCACGAGTCTCTTCCACAATAGGAGTAATGGATCTACCATGCCATACTAGTCAGACCAGAAAGGTATAGGATTTAATTTCGAGGTTTCTTTCTCTTACATAGATATTATATGAATATTATGTCCTTTATTCATTTTTTATGAGAATCAAGGCCAAATAAGTGGTGGTGAATTGTATTCTTACTCCATCACCAAACAATAAGTTAGTATATACAAAGCTTATATCTCAGTGGTCTAGGTTTCAAAAAAAATAAAAACCTTTGCATGTTGAAAAATACTTTGATTATAATGATATATTTTATAGAGACATGCAGTGGATGCACCCTGCTTTGGCACACCTATGTTAAATGAACGACTGACCTTGTTAATTAACCTGATAAACGCAAGTGGTTTCACACCTAAACTTTTTATCCTTTTCTTTCAAAATAGAATTATTTTTCCATCATTCATTATCATTCTCGTACTATTATCCCAATTACTTGGGGTCGATACAGTATGTACTCTTCTTTCATAGTACATATTGTAAAAGTTATTGGCAATAGTTTTGTGACCAGCCGCCTGCCTGACGTCAATTCTCCTTGGGAATGTAATTGTTGACCAAATGGCATCAGATAGAGAAGGCCCAGGTCGTTATAAGGCTCTTAGTCGTCTTTTACGACATCCATGAGCAAAGTAAGGGTTGGTAATATTTGTAGAATTATGTTTCCATGTCTTTTAAAATCCAATGATAGCCAGTTCATGGTCTAACGTATTGTGATTCTAATAATTGAAACACTAGATTAATCAATTATATAAAAAAAAATCATATTGCAATACCTTTAAGTAAGCTGCTTAAGCCTCCTCCATAATAGGAGGAAAATCGTCATATATCACGTTAGTCATACGTATTCGTATAGGGTTAATTTGGAGTTTTCCTTCTCGTGCTCTGGTTTGCTGCTGAGACTTGGTATGAATATTGTATCCGTTAGCCGTCTTTTGAGACACCCACACACAAGAGATGGGGTGGTTAAATTGCATTGTTACTTCGTCGCACGGTATACTAAAGCAATTACTTAATTAAGAATTTTTCAAACTAGTATTTTTTTTTACATAAGATGGTTTAGAGTAGTGATATTAACTCGTTTTATATGATTTGCATTTAAAGCTAGGATAATAACAATGTCAGAGGTCATACTGACCTTTTGAATAGAACCAACGTCAAAGAAATTTTGCGGCTCAAGATTTTATTTCAATTCCAGGTCTGAATTTCATGTATACAGCACGTTAGAGCTAAGGGAATTTCAGTCTCTAAGACCGGGGTTTTAATAATTCAATTTCATTTTATCTTCGAAGAGCACAAATTATATGAGTTTCAATAATAATTTATCTAACCTTTATTACCATGATTATTATTATACTTTAACGACTCACTAACTTTTCTTGTGGTGACGGAGTAAGAATACAATTCACCACCCCCTCTCTTACCCGTGGGTATCGTAAAAGTCGATTAAGGGATATAATATGCATATTACATCTGTGCAAGAGTAGGCAAACTCGAAACAAAACCCTATACCAACATATCTGACCAGCGTGGTATAGTAGGTCAATTTCCCTCACATTAGGGAGGAGGCCCGAGCTCAACAGTGGGACATATGTGGGATGAGTAGAGATGAGATGAAGTATAGTAAAAGATGAGTAAGGGATATATAAAATACATATAACATCTATGCAAGAGATGGCAAACTAGAAATAAAACCCTATATCAACCCGTTTGACCAGTAGGTATGGTATAATAGATCAGTTTCTTTTCTATAGTATAGGATGCTTATCCGTGTGGTGACGGAGTAAGAATACAATTCACCACCCCCTATTTTACCCATGGCTGATCGTAAGAGACGACTAAGGGATATAAAACGCATATAACATCTTTGCGAGAGAAGGAAAACTCGAAATTAAACCCTATACCAACAAGTCCGACCAACGTGGTATACTAGGTTAATCTTCCTCCCATTACGGAGGAGGCCCGAGCCCAACAGTGGGACACATATGGGCCATGATGATGATGAGAGGATGCTTCAGCCGTGCAATGGGACGTGGACGTATATGAGCCGAAATGATGACTTTAACGACTAAAATGAGGAAACAAAAAGTTAGTAACAAATTTATCAAGAGGCTAATTATAGAAAACGATCAGTAACTAAATCATAAGTGACACTGCAAGATACAAGTTTAAATAAACAAGTAAGCATATTCATAACAATACAATACGAAGGGGTGGTCCCTTAGTTTCACGTGGGAATTGCATATTCACTTAAATAAAAACTGCAATGACAAATGAAATAATGACATACCTCACGAGAGTGATATGTGTAATGTCATTTTTTTTTTTTTTTTTAATTATTACTGAACTGTCTTTCCGTGATCATGAATGCTGTAAAGTGTTCGAAACGTCGAGAAATTAAAAATCAAATACAAACGCGATAGAATCCGTATTAATACTTTTATTTCAAAAATGTATTACTCGCGTAAACATTTGAAATCATTAAGTTTTATTTATTTTATTTAAAGTAATGATACAAAATAAAATTTAGGTATTAATTTTTAATTTATAGTCCAATATTTTAAAGCTGTGTGGTACGAATACTACCAACCCTTACTTGCTCGTGGATGTCGTAAAAGACGACTAAGAGCCGAATAACTACCTGGGCCAACTCCATCTGATGCCGTTTGGTCAATAATTACATTTTCAAGGAGAGTTAACGTCTGGTAGGCGGCCGGTCATAAAATTATTGCCAATAGCTTTTACAGTATGTGCTATGAAAAAAGAGTGCATATTGTATCGACCCCAAGTAATTGGGATAAGAGTAGAAGAATGATGAGTCCAATCATTTTAAAGCTTGCCTTTAATTTTCTTTTAATTTGAATGTACTTTTTAACCTTCGATGCAAGAAGAAGAGTAGGTTATAAGTTTGGCACGTATGAGTGTCTGTGGCATTATAGGTCAATCGTGTGTGGAAAAATATAAGTATATATATTTTTTCTTAATTATATACATACATACATATCATCACGCCATATCCCTTGCAGGGTAGGCAAAGAGAACAGAGTGCCAGAGAACTCTATTTCTGCATACTTCACTCGCTTCCTCAACATTCATAATTCTCTTCATACACGCTCGCCGGTTTCGGAGACTCTTGACTCCACCTTCCTTCAGTACATGACCGATCTGGTCTAGGTAGGTTAGTCTCGGTCTCCCTCGGTACCTACATCCTTACCTATCCCTCCTACCTTAATTATATAACACTTCTAAATATAGGTAATAAGTTTTTCATGACAATACGAGTATATATTTCTATAAGAGCATGTTACTCTTAGTACAGCAGTAATAAAGATACCAAAATTGCTTTGGATTTTCTTTATAAAATAAATTTCTCATCATGATTCCGGCCAAGTTCTAAAATTTAATCAAAAGCAATTGAATTTATTGTTTTCTATATTATTAACAGGATTTTTCATTATTTAATTTCCTTAGGATCTTTGTTCCTGTTTTACATTTGTCGAGTTTCCCGACCAGATATAATTTGTTGCTCCGAGATTGATATTTTGGAAATCTTAATTAAAGATATTAAATTACAGAAAAGCCATATCTTTTGTGTTAAAAATAAATACCTACATAATATACAGGGTTTTACACAGACTGATATAAAAAGACCAATATTAGTATTTTTTTTTAAATGGGACTAATCCCACCACATATTCCTACCATTGTAACTCCTGTAAGCCAGGATCCGCAATGCTCTCCATAAATGACACCGAGGTATGACCCTCAAGCAGTACCGGGATATGATTTTAATTGTCTTGGGACCCGCAACAAATTTAATTAGAAAAGGTTAAAGAGGAAGAGTTGGAAAGAGTGATTCCACTTCCCTCCTAGAGCTAAAAATTGGGCCATAAAATGGTCAACCTCCAGTCATACTTTCGCCAGGCGCTTTCGGATGCATGGAAAAAATTCATAAAGATGACGGCCTTTCGATGACGAATCCCATCTTTCTTGCCATTCAGTTAAAAGCTCTTCATACACAGTAGATTGTGGCGAAAACAGTCTAGCAATTTTATTTCGGTCGGGCGGTAGAAGGAAATCGGTGTTCATAGTTTCCCTTGTGGTGTAATAAATACATTGACGCTCGTCTCTGAATCTCCAAATCAACCGGAACTACACCCGCGAGTACTGGCAAGGCCTTGGTACTAACTGTTCTATAGGATTTACATAAGAATATTAGGGCCAATCGTTGGCTCTGTAGTAATTTGAGGCAATAATACAATATTAGTGTATTGAAAATGAACTTTTTTAAGTTGATACATCAGAAACCAATTCTTTACATTACTAGAAGTAATTTTATCCTTTTTTTCACATCCCGTTGAAGTCAGACCCGATTGCTCTTACCATTCTAATGAAGACAGACAGACAAGATCAAAAAAACATTCATCCTCCAATTCAAGCTTTTGCTTTAAAGTTAGTCACTGCTACTGTGGTTTTTATTTATATCGCTGGCTGATATATATGTTTGGCCTATATTACATCTGCATAGATCGCGTGAGAGCCACGTAGCGACTTCTCCGTGCCAAGTAACATCATCATCATCCATACGCAAATAAATTATTTGTGCTATTTAAAAAGGATCGTTATTGCTTATTAGTAAAACTCGCCACGACATAAAGATTTATTTTTAGTAACAAATCCCGGCGGTATCACCCGCGTAGTACCCCTATCTATAAGAATACAGGAATAAAATTAAACTCTATGTTACACGCTAATGATGTAGCTTTTCATTGGTGAAAGAAATTTCGGTTCAGTGGTTTAAGTGTGAAAGCGTAACAAAGAAACAAACAAATTCACATTCACATTTATAATATTAGTTAGAATTTTAGATTAGATAAAATCTTTTAATAGTAAATATAATATCTTTAATAAAATATGTTAGAAAATATTATAAACTATCATTTTTACAAAAAGTGTAATCGCTAAATAGAAACAGGCGAATTATAGGTAAAATAATATTGAAAAAAATATAGTATATGGAATAATTTAAGTTTACGTAATTACTCTACAAAATTTGAACAAACGATGTCCCTAACATATGTATATGTGCGCTACTTATTACAATATTATCATCACGGGTAAATTTTTGGCTGAAATTAATTCATGAAAACATTTTAGTCTACAACTTAAAAAGGTAAGTGACTGTCTCTTGGTACTTTACAACATAGTTACAACTCCCTCTGTTAATGAAAATGGGAGTCCGAAACGGGTTTATTTTCTACCCTCGTTGGTTAACCCACACTGTTCTAAGTATAGGGTTGTTACTAAAAGACACAATAGAAAATTTCACACGTTCACTGCCCAAGCCCAAACCTTTCGAATCAAGACGAAAATACAAGATACTTTGTCGATATGCATAAAGTGCAAATCTGAATTCACTGGATAACTCCAATTATAATATAACAATAATATATCATTATCATCACGGTTCATACATTCTCCTACTCTTATCCCAATTACTTGGGGTCGATACAATATGTACTCTTCTTTCATAGTAGATACATATTGTAAAAGTTATTGGCAATAGTTTTATGACCAGCTGCCTGCCTGACATCAACCCTCCTTGGGGATGCGATTTTGGATCAAATGGCATCAGGTAGTGTTGGCCCAGGTATAAAGCTCTTAGTCGTCTTTTACGTCATCCAAGAGCAAAGTAAGGGTTGGTAGTATTCGTAGCCGCTACCACACCGCAGCACACACATTTTTGTAATAATAAATACTATATTTTGAAAATGCATAATTTAACGATGTAGCATTAAGTAATTTTATGTTCACTATAATAATATTATTATAATATTAATAAATGCGCATTAGAAGCCGAACCGTCCTGAGGATGCCTCGTTTAGAGGCGAAACACGTGTCGAATCTTTATTCGAAGTTCTGCGGAATATTGCAAGTAGAAGTTCTGGAGGCGGTGCTCATCACAGGAGTAAGATTTCCTTATATCCTATTCCACCTTGATCCCATCCCGTATTCCTTCCTTTTTTGAGGTGTACGGTATATTGATTAACCGTGGGAAAGTGGTGGGTTTTCCTTCCTCTCCTCCATTTTATAATAATAATGGATTGCCGCCATGTATCGCCTAATTCAATCAATAATAATATTAACATAAAAGTTTTAATTATAAAATATATATAACGCGACAACCCTATTCTAAAACAAATATTAACACATGTGTACCCTTTTGCGCCTACCCCCTTTTGTGTATAGACCATTGTTTAGTCAGAACTTAGCGGCCCTTGGCTGTGTATGTTTTTGTACTGTACCATCGTTTTTAGTTCGTTATCTTTGCTATTTATCGCTGAATCTATACAAGAATAACTATAAGGTGAGGTTATATTATGGTTAACTTTCGTTATTTAAATAGTTAAAGTCTCTTCTCAAGGAGTCGTGTTAAGCTATAGAGCTTAACACGACTCCTTGAGAAGAGACGTAGAAACGATATAAAAAAAATGAGCCACAATTTCTCACTAAGAAATTTACCATCTACTAAATCTAGCTTTTTACAATACATGGCAAGTATATTGTCGGCTACCAGGCATATTAATACGTCTCCCTCAGTTACTGAGTCTTATTAAAAAAGAGGACTCAGTAACACGGAGCCAGATATTAAATGTTACTAAAATTCATATGCTGTTTTTACCAATATTCAAATGCTGTTTATTAGTCTACGAGGAAGTTATTCAACTATTTTCTTTGCATAGATTTTTTTGTAATACAATTTAAAAAAAAAAACACATCTTCGTTTCATAGACAATATTAAACACGATATGCTTCTGTAATGGAAGGGAAACTGTTTTACTTTTGAATTATTTAAATTCATCATTCTTCTACTCTTATCCCTCCGGATTGAGAGCCCTCAGTGCTCACCCATAGTCCGGGTAAAGCTATGACAGCCATCTGCGGCTAATAGCTAAAAGACAGATACAAAAAAAAATACTCTTATCCCAATCACTTGGTGGTCGATAAAATATGTATTCTTCTTTCATAGTACATATTGTAAAAGTTATTGGCAATAGTTTTATGACCGGCCTGCCTGACGTCAACCCTCCCTGGGAATGCAATTGTTGACCAAACGGCATCAGATGGAGTTGGCCCATTATAAGACTCTTAGTCGTCTTTTACGATACCCACGAGCAAAGCAAGGGTTGGTATTATTCGAAGCCGCTACCACACAGCTGAGCTTTTGAATTATTTAAATTATTGAATTTAAATGACAACACCCGGTACTAAGAAGATAATTAAATAAAAGACTTAGACATATACAATTTAATGGACAGAAGTTAAATCTAAGTTCAGAGAAACAAATTATGAACCGCACAATGTTTTTTTTTTATTCCCATACAAGATGTATGGGAATCGAACTAATTACAATTAAGTTTAAGATTTATCTAAACTGCTACGCCATATTTTGTAGGTGGGTTAGTATAGGAATTTATTTAAACTAAGGAATACTTTAATTTTTTATTTTTACTTCTTACAGTGATGATATTCGTTTGGATCCCTTACTCTTAATTTACAATTATCATCATCATCTCAGCTCATATATGTCCCACTGCTGGACTCGAGCCTCCTCCATAATGGGAGGGAAATTAACCAACTATACCGTGCTGGTCAGACGTCTTGGTATAGGGTTTTGTTACGAGCTTTCCTTCTCTCGCATAGATGTTATATGCGTTTTATATCCCTTAGTCGTCTATTACGATCACCCACGGGTAAGATAAGGGGTGGTGAATTGTATTCTAACTCCGTCACCACACGGAATATTTACAATACAAGTGGCTAAATAAGGGTAGTGAATTATATTCTTACTTCCTTACACAATATATCTATCACTGCATAGATGGCGTACTAGTTAAAGTGCCGTAGGTTCGATTCCCACGCACTTCCACTACTTTGTGTGATCTCCAAAGTGTTGTTCCGAGTCTGGCTGTAATTTGTCTGCGTTAATTGTATGTTTGTTAAGGGTAACAAGACTATGATTATTTCCTTAGTGCACGGGGGATTGGTTTAAAAAAAAAGTGTATTTAAATACATTGTGACTTTAATAACATACTAGCTTCTGCCCGCGGCTTCGCCCGCGTAAAAAGTTACTTGCCTAAAGTTTTTCATCCCCTATTTTTATTTTACCACTTAAGGGTATTTTTTTACAAAATGGTAATGTCATATTTATTTTTATCTAATCAATAGCCCAAAAATAAGTTTCAAGCTTTTGACTTGAAAAATTACGATACTTCCTTACAACTTTTCATTCCCCTTTACAACTCTTTTTTGCATTAAAAAGTAGCCCATGTCTTTTATTAGGCTCTAGACTATCTGTGTACCAAATTGCATTTAGATCGGTTCAGTAGTTTTGGCGTGAAAGAGCGACAGACAGAGTTACTTTCGCATTTATAATATTCATCCATCCATCCATCCATCAGCCCATACACGTCCACTGTTGGGGAGGCCCCCACGAGAATGCCATCTGTAACGGTTCTGTGCCATCTGCATCCAACGCTTTCCTGCGATCTTGATCATCAGTCATCAGTCCACCGAGTGGGGGTCGTCCTACGCTGCGTCGTCCGATTCGTGGTTGCTACTTGAGAAACTTTTTCCCCAACGGTTGTCGGTTCGTCGAGCGATGTGGCCTGCCCATTGCCACTTCAACGTGCTAATTCTTCGGGCTATGTCGGTTACACCCGTTCTTCTACGGATTTCCGTATTCCGGATTTTGTCAAGTAGAGAAATACCGAGCATAGCCCTCTCCATAGCACGCTGAGCGACTTTGAGCCTTTTTATGAGGCCGACATTTAGAGACCACGTTTCAGTGCCATAAGTCATCGCTGGTAACACACACTGGTTATAAACCATTGTTTTCAGACACTGCGGAATATTAGACGAGAAGATCCTCCTAAGTTTCCCGAACGCTGGCCAGCCGAGTTGGATTCGTCGGCTGACCTTTTTCTCGAAATTGGATCTACCTCATTGGACTGTTTGTCCTAGGTAAACATAGTGATCGACAAACTTCGAGAATCGCATTCCCAACCAGGACCGGTACAGAAATGACATGGGCATTAGACATGATTTTCGTCTTGTCCATGTTCATTTGCAGCCCTATTAGTTGGGAGACCTTGCTGAGGTCATTAAGTCATTCATTTATAATATTAGTAAGGATATATTTTTTAAATAAACAAAATGAATTTACATAATTACTCGTATAGATACCAAAAACTCAAGAGGCTTTCCACAGAAGGTTAAATTCTGAAGCGATAATTAAGCATTAAAATTGGGCACAAAAACCTATAATTAAATTTAAAATTTCGGTGAAAATTGCCCTTTACTTCGTTACTAAGTTTGGTGTTGACACAAAGTATTAATTATAGGTTGTTATCAAAACTCATATTGATTAGACATCGATATACGAACGATATTTTTACACTTAAGTCTTAATTATACTCTATAATAAAAATACAGATTTATTATTGAAAAATATGGTAAGGTGACGCAGTAAGAATACAATTCACCACCGATAGGGTGGTATTATCTGTGGGTAAGAGACATAAAACGCATATAACATCTATGCAAGAGAAGGAACACTCGATAGAAAACTCTATATCAATACGCCTGACCAGCGTTGTATAGTAGGTCGATTTCCCTCCTATTACAGAGGAGGCTCAAGCCCAGCAATGGGATATAAATGATCTGAGATGATGATTGAAAATATTGCCATACGATTGTTATATAAGTTAACGAATGAAAATCCAGGCTTATTGCATTATTCTAACAATACACACATTCAATACGGCCGTTGCGAATACTACCAACCCTTACTTTGCTCGTGGGTGTCGTAAAAGACGACTAAGAGCCTTATAAAGACCTGGACCAACTCCATCTGATGCCGTTTGGTCAACAATTACATTTCTAAGACGTTGACATCTGGAAGGCGGCGGGTCATAAAACTATTGCCAATAACTTTTACAATATGTACTATGAAAGAAGAGTATATATTGAATTGACAACAAGTAATTGGGATAAGAGTAGGAGAATGATGAATGACACACATTCAGATACACATCGTAAATATATCTTTCATCATTAATTCATTCTGCTGTTATCCCAATTACTTGAGGTTGACGCAATATGTGCTTGTACATATTGCAAAAGTTATTTGTAGTAGTTTTATAACCGGCCGTCTACCAGACGTCAACTCTTCTTGGGATTGTAATTGTTAACCAAACGGTATCAGATGGAGTAGGCCCAGGTCGATATAAAGTTCTTAGTCGTCTTTTACGACATCCACGAGCAAAGTAAGTGGGTAGTATTCGTAGCCGTTACAACAAAACAAACTGCAAAAATATCTTTATTAGAAAATACTTTGAAAATATTAATAATAGGGCTAACAATGCTGATATAATTGTTCACTAGTTCGTCTTATTTACTTCTTTAAATCATATACAACCCCCACTTACACTACAAGGCTCTCCTCAAAGTGTACTTGACCAACGATTCAATTTTTATCAGACGGTTTGGTAAGTAGGATTTTGTATCAAATTAGGCTTCTTTTCCAATGTTATTATTTTTGTATCCTTATTCTATGTTTTTAATCTCCACAGAAATAGATGGGAGGTTTTTTTTTTTTTTTTGTGTGTCTTAGTTGTTAGCCTCAGATGGCTATGACAACTTTACCCGGACTGTGGGTGAGCGCTGAGGGCTCTCAACCCGTAAAAGTTAAGCGACCGTTCCCGAGGGCACCCCCTGTGGGGTACGGACCTCGGCTCGGGGGGTCGCTGGCAAAGTGGGTTCTCCCACGTTTATGATTTGAACGCGACACGTATTCCGACCTCGACGGCGGAATCGTGGATAATTCTTTGTCAGGGCCGCGCGGGCTGTGTGTGCCTCCGTTTGGGCGAGCGTGATAAGGTCGTCGGGTTCGTCGAGTATTAATCGCGGTTGGCGGATCGCGGATATTTTTGATGGGGTATAACTAGACGCCCTAACCACTATGGGATTAGGGTGAGTGGCGGCAGAGTCGAAGTAGCGGTATTTCGTCTCGTAACAGTAATAATAATATCAAAATTAATAATAACATTCACAACACATAAAACACAATTTTTGTGATCTCGACAGTTGTCATGCAACGGCGACTGCAATGAACCCATTTTTATAAAAAAATTTGACTCGAGTGGCTAACATTTAAAGACATTGCTCCGATCCTATTATATATTTATATCCTTTCATAAATAATATCCTACCTTAGACAATAAGTTTGTTTAATACAAGTGAGATTAGAGTGTTAAAAAAAACTCTTCAGTTTTATAAAAGTATCATCATTCTCTTACTCTTATCCCAATTACTTGGAGTCGATACAATATGAACTCTTCTTTCATAGTATATATTGTAAAAGTAATTGGCAATAGTTTTATGATCGGCCACCTGCCAGACGTTAACCCTCCTTGGGAATGTAATTGTTGACCAAACAGCATCAGTTGGAGTTGGCCCAGGTCGTTATAAGGCTCTTAGTCGATTTTTACGACATCCACGAGCAAAGTAAGGGTTGGTAGTATTCGTAGCCGCTACCACACAGCGTATAAAAGTATATTTTATAAAAGTATAATTGAAGTTTTCAAATATGTAATTCAAAATTCCATTACTATTTTAAAATAGGTTTCCTTACTGTATTAGCTGAGCTCTATTTCACACTTGATAGCAAATCTTATCAGTTGAATTATACTACCTAAATATCCATGGCGCCGATGACTAACCCAGCCATAAAAAACTTAATCCATTAAAAGTAATAAGCATTTATATCATATTATTATATGTAAGATATTTAATCATATGATAGCCATCTTTAATGTTCAACAGAGCACATATCCTGTACATCATTTATTATATTTAAAAAAGTGTGAAGATATTTTCATACTTGTTAAAATTTTGTTTTCATTTTTGATATATATTTTTTTATTATCTTATTTGAATATTCTCACGCTTCAATAACTTAATATATTAATATGCTGAAATATCATTCGTGTGACAAAGAAAGAATAATTCACCAGTTTGTTTCTTGCCCGTGCTGGCATAAAAGGCAACTAAGGGATGTAATATGCAGATAATCCCGAGGGAGGGGATGTCGCTTAAGAAGAGGGTACCCCTCGGGGGGTTTTCCGTCGGGCCGGCCACTGACGACAAGTTCACGCTGCTCCGGTGGCCGGTCCAACGACGATGGGTTATGGGTGTGCGTGCTTACGCCCCTCTGTCGCCCCGGACAGAGTGGTGCAAGGAGCGCGACGACCGTAGCCCACCCCACAAAAAAAAAAGAAAGGGATAATTCGAAATCAAATTCTATTCTAACTTACCAACATGGTAGGTCAATTCTTTACCTTTAAAATGGAATTGGAATTGCCTACAGAAAACAATAAAGACGGGGAAGCTTCGGATTCCCAACTGACGGCCTTGCTAAGCCAACAGAAAACTGGCACAAACGACGCCTCGTCCTCAGGACTCGAGGCGTCCGCCGAGGGCCCGGCACCATCACAGGAGGCCCCAAAGACGAAGAGGCGTGGGAGACCCCCGAATAGGGGGAAGGCTTCCGGCGCCAAAAAGCGACAGGCGGAGCGGGAGGAGCGGCGGGCTCTCAGGGAGGCTGCCACCGCTGGACCCCAAGATGATGGCGGCGGATCTACTGCAGGGCCGTCAATGGACGAGGGCGACAGTAGTGTCGCAGAGCCGTCCAAAGATGAGGGCAGTGGATCTGCCGATAAAATGGACGAGTGCGGTAATTCCGCGGAGCCGTCCAAGGAGGTCGGTGAGATACTGACGGCAAGGGAGGAGGCCCTCCCCTCGAAGGTGCGAAAGCGCCCCCTGAACAGGGATGGCAGCTCGGGCGCCGATTCCGAGGGGAGTGTTGTCATCATGCCTCCTCCCAAGGTTCCGGCCTCTCGCAGAGGGCGAGGGGCCGTGGCGTCGGGTCGGGCGACCCACTCCCCGGCCGGCAGAGCAAGTGGAGGGGCGGAGGCTCGTAAGCGGGCCGACGACGAGGCGGCCGCCGCGAGGGTGCTGGAGGTGTTGTCCGGCATCCCTCCCACAGAAGTGGCGACCGCTGGCGCCCGCGCGAGCTGTGACGCCCTGGACATGGAGGCCCTGCAGGCCGAAAACGCCCGCCTAGGTGGCGAGGTGTCAGGCCTGCGGGCCCAGAATCGCCGCCTAGAATCGGAGCTGGGCGCGGTGAGGAGGGAAAACCGGATCCTCACCAAGGACGTGGCCGACCTAAAGGCGCAAATGGCGCGGCTCATGCCGCCTGCGCCACCTGCGTCGTCGGCCAATGCCGGCCGCCGAGACGTCGCCGCAGCCAAGCCGCCCCGAGGAGCTGGCAGGCCAGTGGTTCCCACCGCGCCGAAGAAGCCTCCGACCGCGGAGCGTGCGCCGCCGACCAACACCAGTGCCAGCACGCCAAATGTCGCCGTCGTGGAGCAGGCCCCGGCAGAGGTCCAGCCGGCAACACCGATCCCACTGCCTGCAATGGGGGGCGTGTCGGACGAGGCCTTGCGCGCCATTATCGACACCGTCGGTAATATGGTCAATGCGCGCTTGGCCGTTCTGGAGGCAAGGCTGCCTCCGGAACCACGTGTTCGGCCGCCTCTCGCCGCGGACAAGCGGCCATATGCGGCACCAACCCCCGCCCCGCTACCCTGTCAGGGTGGCCGCGTGGGGGGGAGCTACGCCACAGCCGCGGCTGGGCCCAAGCCCAAGGGGCCCGCTCCAAAGAGGAAGACGGCACCGGCTCCTGCCGGACCGCAGTCGTCGCCCGCACCGACACCGCCGGCGACGACCCGCGCACCCGCGACTGCGCCTTCCGCGCCTGGCACGCCCGCTGCGCCCGAACAGGGTTGGCAGGTGGCCGAGCGCGGCAGAAAGAGTCGCGGGCAGAGGAGGAGAGCGGCGGCCAAGCGCGTCGCTGAGGTCGTCGCCCCCCAGGCAGGAGCCGGAGGAGGCAGCAGCAGGTCGAAGAGGAAGAGGCCGCGCAAGGGGCTCCGGCCGCCGAAGACAGCCGCAGTGGTGATCACTGTGCTGCCTGAGGCGGCAGAAAGGGGCCTCAGCTATGAGGCCGTTCTGAGGAAAGCCCGGCAGGAGCTCGACGTCTCCGACATAGGAGGCGTCGAAGCCCGGACCCGCAAGGCCCGGACAGGGGCTCGGATTTTGGAGTTCCCTGGGGCCGAGGGCACCAGAACGGCCGATAGCGTGGCGTCGAAGCTGCGAGGTCTGTTCGCCGAGGAGGGTGGCGTCAAAATCGCCAGACCCGTAAAGTGCGCCGAAATGCGCATCGCGGGTTTGGATGACTCCGTGACGGTGGAAGACATCCGGGAGGCCATTGCCTCGAAAACCGGGTGTCCCATAGACACCGTCCGGGTTGGCGCCATCCGGCCCGGTCCGGGCGGCGTAGGTGCCGCCTGGGTGCAGTGTCCAGTGGAGTCGGTCAGGCAACTGGCCGACTCAGGCAGGCTCCTCGTGGGCTGGAGCTCAGCGCGAGTTACCGTGCTGGAGCACCGGCCTGCGAGGTGTTTCAAGTGCATGGCGGTCGGGCACACCCGGCCAACATGCACTAATTGCTTTGACTGCGGCGGACTCTGTTTCCGCTGCGGTCAGACTGGGCATATGGCGGCATCTTGCGCCGCCCCGCCCCACTGCCCCGCGTGTGCGGCGGGCAATAAGCCTGCCAAGCACCGCATGGGCTCTGGGGCATGCAGACCTCCGGCTTCGGCTCCAAAGGGGCGGAGCGGCCCTTCGACTCCGGCCGCTCCCGCTCCTAGCGCGGCCCGATCGCTTGCCGCAAGCCAGGAGGTGATAATGGACACAGCCCATTAATGGCTGCCCAGTCCACTCACCTCCTGCAGGCCAACACCAACCACTCCGCCGGTGCGCAGGATCTCCTCCTGCAATCCATGGCGGAGTGGTCGATCGGTGCAGCCGTAGTCGCGGAACCGTACGTCGTGCCTGATCGCCCCAATTGGGTGGTCAGCCGGAACGGAACCGCGGCAATCGTCACCTCCACGCAGCGGCACTTCCCGTCCTTATCCCTCTTGGATAGGGGCGAGGAATTTGTCGCGGCGGATTGGGGAGGGGTCACACTGTACAGCGTTTACCTCTCCCCTAACAGGAGAATGGACGATTTCGGGGCCTCCCTCACCACCTTGGAGGCTTCGATACGGCGACTGGCACCGGGCCTCGTCCTGGTCCTGGGGGACTTCAACGCCAAATCCACGGCGTGGGGGTCCCCGATGACGGACGATCGCGGGCGGGCGATCGTGGAGTGGGCGGCGTCACTGGGCCTCTGTGTCCTAAACAGAGGCTCAGTGAACACGTGTGTGCGACAGCAGGGTGGGTCGATAGTGGACTTGTCGTTCGCTAGCCCCGCTGTCGCACCACGAGTGAGGAACTGGCGTGTCCTGGAGGAGGCGGAGACCCTGTCGGATCACCGTTACATCCGGATGGAGGTCTCCCCTCTCCGGGACCCCAGCAGGGGTCACAGGGCGGACCGAGCGCCCGCATTTCCGCGGTGGGCTGTGGGGCGGCTGGATAGGGACCTACTGGCGGAGGCGGCCATCGTGAACACGTGGCTGTCCTCACCACCCCTAGCGGACGGAGTGGACGTTGAGGCTGTCCGCATCCGCAGTGCGTTAACGCAGGTCTGCGATGCGGCCATGCCCAGGGTGCGGCGTCTACCTCCGAGGCAGGGGGTCTACTGGTGGTCCCCAAGACTGGCGGACCTTCGTGCGGCGTGCATTAGTGCCCGAAGGTCCTACACCCGCAGTCGGCGGCGTCGCCGCGATGTTGAGCGGGAGGGCCAGCTGTACGAGGCGTACCGCAGTGCGCGTACCGCCTTTCGGCTGGCCATCCGGTCCGCCAAGGACGCGAGTTGGCAGGAGATGCTGGACGGTCTTGACCGTGACCCCTGGGGTCGCCCGTATCGCGCGTCGCTGAATAAGCTTCGCGCGCAGGCCCCCCCCCTCACCGAGACCCTCCAGCCCGACCTCCTTCGTAGAGTGGTCGAGGAGCTGTTCCCGCGGCAGTCGGAGCACACGCCCCCGGTCATGGCTTCGCCAGATCACGACCGGGAGGCCGTCGAGAGTGTTCCGCCCGTGACGGAGTCGGAAGTAGGGGCAGCCGTGGCGAAGATTCGTTCCGCCACCACGGCCCCCGGCCCGGACGGAATCCCAGTCCGGGTGTTGACGTTGCTCCTCGAGCATCTCGAACCTCGCCTGAGGCGACTGTTCAACGCCTGTCTGACGTCTGGACAGTTCCCTGAGTGCTGGAAGGAAGGGAGGTTGGTTCTCCTGCCAAAGCCGGGACGGCCCCCGGATTCGCCGTCGGCCTACAGGCCCATTGTGCTTCTGGACGATGTGGGTAAGTTGCTGGAGCGTGTCCTCGCTGCCCGCATCGTCCAACACCTGGAAGAGGTGGGGCCCGATCTGTCGGACGCTCAATTTGGGTTTCGAAGGGGGCGTTCGACCATCGGGGCCCTGCTACGCCTGAGGCAGACGGCCGCGGAGGCTGTCGCCGGCAAAGGAGTGCTGTTGGCGGTGTCGTTGGACATCGCCAACGCCTTCAATAGTCTGCCATTCAGCTGCATCAGGGAGGCGCTCCGGTTCCACGGAGTGCCCCTGTACCTCAGGCGGCTGGTGGCAGACTATTTGGAGGGGCGCAGTGTTCTCTACGCGAGCCCCGCAGGGGACATTGTGCGGACGCCCATGTCGTGCGGTGTTCCGCAGGGGTCGGTTCTGGGGCCGACTCTGTGGGACATCGGTTACGACTGGGCGTTGAGAGGGAGTTTCCCCCCCGGGCTGAGCGTTATTTGCTATGCTGACGACACGCTCGTCACAGCCCGGGGCAGGACATTCGAAGAGGCGGCGAGCCTGGCCACTCTCGGCACCGAGGAGATGGTCAGGCGAATCGAGGCGCTGGGGCTCAGGGTGGCCCTAAACAAGACGGAGGCCCTTTTATTCCATGGGCCCCGTGTGAGGCTGCCCATCGGCGCCTCGTTAGTCGTCAACTCCATCCACATCAGTATCCAGGCCCATATGAGGTACTTGGGTCTGGTGCTCGACGGGCGATGGTGGTTCCGGGAGCATTTTCGTCAAATTGCTCCCCGGCTGGTCGGCGCGGCGTCCGCCCTTTCTCGGCTCATGCCGAACGTGGGCGGACCCAGTTTTCAGGGCCGACGGCTGTATGCGGGGGTGATCCGCTCAATGGCCATGTACGGCGCACCCGTGTGGGCGAGGGCTCTGAACGCCCAACTCAGGGCGGTTCTGTGGAGGCCACAGAGAGTCATGGCGGTCAGAGCCATTCGCGGGTACCGCACGGTGTCGACAGAGGCGGCGTGCCTATTGGCCGGGACACCCCCGTGGGACCTAGAGGCGGAGATGCTCTCCGACCTCTACCGGCGGGTTACCTCAATGCGCGAAGAGGGTGGCTCCCCATCGTTCAACGAGATAGCCACCTGGCGCGAGGACGCCCGCCGAGAAGTCATCGCCCGTTGGGCTACGCGGCTGGAGAGGCCTAGATACGGTGTTATTACCGCTGAGGCCCTCCGGCCCGTACTGATGGAGTGGATGGAGCGGCAGCACGGAGTCCTCTCTTTCCGGTTGGTGCAGGTCTTGTCGGGGCATGGTTGCTTCGGCAAGTACCTGCACACGGTCGTGCGGAGGGAGTGGACTCCGTCCTGCCACCATTGCAGTAGCGACGAGGACACGGCGCAACATACGCTCGAGGTATGTTCGGGCTGGGACGGGCAGCGCCGTGACCTCGTCGCTGTCATCGGTGCCGACCTGACGCTGCCGGCTGTTGCGCGAGCGATGGTCGACAGCGTCAGGAATTGGGACGCGGTCGCCGCCTTCTGCGAGGCTGTCATCTCGCAGAAGGAGGCGGCGGAACGGGCCCGGGAGGATTCCCGTGACCCGGGCCGCCGCCCGCGGCCGGGGCGGCGCAGGCGCGAGTACCTGCGCCTGATGCCGCCCTAACCGAGGCTTCGGGTGATCGGACCGGGGAATTGTCCGGTTACCCGACGTGAGGCCACCGCGTGAGGACGACGCCTCGACGGCGAAAGCTGTCGGGGCGTCGACAGGAGAGGAGCCCAAGAGGGCATACCGCCGAGCGGGCCACCGAAGACAAAGATCGGGTACCGGTGGCCCGCTCGTACGGCGAAGAAGAGGTGCTTGCAGGGTGGGTCAATGGGGTTGCGCGCCGCCTCTTCCGTCACCCCGGACCGATTTGGCGGGGTGCGACGTCCATAGCCCACCGCAAAAAAAAAAAAAAAAAAAAAAAAAAAAAGGTCAATTCTTTACCTATTTTGGAGGTTATTCAACGAGAACATACATGATTTAAAATAATGTTGATACTCAAATTTATTATTTTAAGTCTTTATATATACACACGTAAGTATATTTATATATCGCCTCTTTGCTAAAAATGACAATATAGAGGAGACTTTTTCAAGTTTCAAAAAAATAATTGTTTCGCAACGAATATTTTTTTATCGTAAATCTGATTTAAACCATAGATGATTTAATTATAGAATAACGAAATAATTAAAATCATAGATTTATATATCAGTTATTTTTTGAATCTTGAAAAACACTCGTAAAATTTAACTTTTCGAGGTAACACATTATTGAAGCAGAGGCGATATGTATTATTCCGTATGGTGATGATATTCGAATACGATTCAATATCCACCCCATACTTATGGGTCTTGTAAATACGTAATGTCTAGTTTCGTACTATCATTTTTATGACAATACCCCGTATTAAAATTAATACTTGAGTCAAAAAGGAGTGCTTTTTGTTTCTTACCACAAGCAAGAAGCACACATGTTTGTAAGTGTTACTGCAGCTTAAGGACTATTGTAGTTCCATTGATACAGCTAGACATTGCCTACAAACCAAAACCCACTCAGAAAGTCGAGCTTCCCACTCTCTCGCTCACTGAACGAAGCACAACAACATACTAGCATTGCTCAGAAGATGCTTTTTTGCGAGAGTGTGGTACTACGCCAGATGGATCGTACCAAGGCTGTAGACACACAACTGTCAATCAACGCGGCCTCTACTAGTTTATTCCCTTCTCAAAACTAAAAGTGCAGACAATAAATTACACTACAACAAAAATCATGCTTGTCATATGGAATACGCTTATAATAATTAATATCTTACGTTTAAATTTCATACAATTACATTTTGCACATTTTAAAATCCCATATGTTACATTAACCATTCACAACGACAACCGTTTAATCGCCAATCGCCAAATTCAATCTAAAATCTGTTACAAATCATAGCTTAGGAACTGTCCTATCCAGTTACGCGATATCTGTAATCATAGCAGATTATAGGGGCGGGTGAGGCGAGAAATTTTCAAATAAATTCCATACAGGATCTACCACTTATTGACGGGACCCTCCACGCATTAATTTGGGCTTATTTTTGATGTAAATCGTTTATTATAATTTATATTTTTTTTTGTTTCATAATTGCTGCAATACTTCCCCTTACTGCTACACAATTGCTTTAAATTTTTCGTATTAAACTGCTATTTTTAATATAAAACGCTTATGCATATAACGAGATCAGCAGATCTAAAAACTATTCGAATAGATTTCAAAATGAAACTGACAAGGGCTCAACTCATCAGCCCATTAATATCGATGGCTGGTCATACGAAAATGCTAAATCAGTTACAGAATCGCTAGCATCCAATAACTTTCTGTCACTTTAACTAAGCTGTCAGTCCACCTGGTCCACACTTCTATATTTCGTCGACCAAATTGTGGTTGCCATTTGATAGATTTTATTTCTCCAATTGTTGACGTCAGAGCATGCAATATGACCGTCAGTTATCTATGTTTTAAATATAATTTGGCATAAAAAGATTGCTGGGTCTTTAAAAATAAAGAATTTCTAAAAAAAGGTAGAGGCCTATGCCTAGCCCTTGGTATTGCAAAGGTCCATGGGCGGCAGTGACACTTACCATCAGGTGTGCTGCTTGCTCGTTTGCCACCATCAGTAATAAAAAAAATCTTACGTAACCTTTTTTTTCATAGCAGTGTCATTTAAGCTTTCTTATTATTTTCTTTTTATAGCAATCTATGGCGTTTGAGAGATCTTATTAAGCCATTATGACAAAATGACAAAAAATCATTGCAATTTGTAACACATGTATATTAAAAATATTCATTACAAAAAATCACATTAAAACACCTGCGACGAAAAAAATTCAATAGGTATGTGCCATTATATGCATAACAATAAGGCAGTGACGAGTATCATCACACCTGTTCAAATGTCAGCTATTCGAATTCCAATAAAAGTAAATCCTTCGATATTACCAATATAACATTCAGCCAATATTTACAGAGACGAAGCCACAGCTATAAGTCGCGGGTTGGAGTTTGAAAGGCAACCGTTAGAAGCTCGAGCCAAGGTGTAATTTCGAAGTGACTCCGCCTACTCGGCTATTGTAAGGGACGTTTTAGATTATGCGTCGATTTTGCATAAAGGATTCAGAAGAAGTAATATCATGAAGTACGATATTGTACTTCAGTAAAATGGACTTGTATTATACAGTGAGGATGGATATATCTCGTTTTTTAAAACGTATTCATCTTCGAATAAATTTTAATCTCCGTCTATAATATAATTCCTTTGTAATTCAATGTCTGGGTTTATACGTATTAGTTTTGTGTTATACCTATTTCTAGTGCTTATAATTCTTAAAATTTTTAATAATTATTCTCTAATTATTGAGGAATAAATATATTATTATTAATTCATCTGTATTTTTTTTAGTATCAACATATTACGAGGTAAAAAATAACAGACACTCCCATCTTATGCATGGGTGTCTTAAAATACGTCTAAGTGATATAACATCTATGTAAGAGAAGCAAAACTCGAAATAAAAAGCTATACCAATCCAGATGACCAGTGTGGTGCAGTAAGTTAATTTCCCTTATATTGTAGAAGAAGCTCGAGCCTAGCAACGGGACTAATATGAACTAAATTTAAATTATACTATGTTTTTTATTTTATGTAGCGACTAAAAAAAATCCATTTACATGGGAAGAAAACCTATATTATAAACCTGTTCAAAGAAAGAAAGAGTCTTCAAAAATACTACACTTGAGCAAAATTGGACCTTTGTCTATACTTTTTTTTTTCCGCAAGGTGGACCATGGATGTGGTCGCGCCCCGACAAAACGTACGGGGCGACAGAAAAGGCAGCACGCAACCCCATGGACCCACCCTGCAAACTCCTCTCTTCGCCGTGCGAGCGGGCCACCGGTACCCGATCTTTGACTTCGGTGGCCCGCCCGGCCATACCTTTGTCTATACTAGGAGTGTTCTACTGTAGGGAGGTGTCTGTGAGGTAGTTAAAAAAATGCAAAACGATGGGTCATGTAGCATGGGAGTACCCATTTCCGAAGTGTTACCAAGATATGTAAACAAAATATGGCAAACTGGCCAGTGTGATATGGTAGACTAATTGCCAAGATACATACCTACTGGTTGTAAAGAAGAAATTACTTGCTCCGAGTTCTAGATCTTATACGTATCCATTAATTGTAGATTTGGAAAGTCCCCTGAATTATTTCCTTACTGAGGACTGATGTTTCAAAAAAAAATTACTAGCATTTTAAAATAATAAATATGTACAACCAGTGCCTATTACAAAAACATTAACACCAGACTATAGATTCCATCACTGATTAAAGAAATCAGGAACAGTGAATCAAGTCAAGCATCTGCACATCGTCCCGACAGAATTAGAAGAAGGGGAACAGGGTTTTCTAGTTTCATTCCGTGTAGTAGTGGGGGCATATTATCACGTAACAAATTGGTTTCTGGTGCCTTTGTTCGGCCCAGGCCCTTGGTGAGACGAATAGTAGTACTGTCAGCACAATAAAACATCATTCGTTCTGTGACATTACGTAATAAAGACAAAAAACATTCATTCAAACTATAGTATGATGATGACATTCAAGATTAATGGAAAAGAATGAATTATTACCTTAGTATTTGAATTATTTCTAAAACAATATTCATCAAGCTTATTTGCATAGTATGTACCTGAAACAAAAAAATAAATAAAATAAAAATTTACAAATCATACAAAAAGTTAATTTGCTAACAGTATATATATATAAAACGGTCGTCTACTTAGCTTGGTACAGAAAAAGATTCTTTTGTGAACAGTTCGAGTGTAATACCTATTGAGACGCGTTCCCGGGGTAAATATACCTTTTTTTGTGCACCGTACTTATACGACGTTCGGCTAGGTGTAAATGTTAGCGTATAACATAGCGGTCAACAACAATTAAAAGGTATACATCGTTTAAAATTGAACTACCAATAAGTTTACCACGAAAATGTTACTGTCTATTTTACGGATAACCTTTCAGTCCGTTTTTATGCCTGCATATAAATAACACAGATATTGAATAATAAAATGAATAAAAAAAAGCTTCACAAATATATAAAACAGGTACAAGTATACAAATCTATTAAAAAATTACAAAAATGATGATTGTATGTCTGGATGAGTCTTTAAGGGGATGTTTTATAATGAAATTTAATTATATTATTAAAAAGTGCAGTAGCAGTTCGCTTTTCTTTTTTGTTTAATAAATACAATGATCATAATAATAACATATGTTATCACAAATTAAGCTAAATCGCTCTGCACGATCTCGAGCGGACACACCTCATCTTTATCAAAAGCGAGCACTCGACTTTTTGTAATGTCGACGAGTAAATTTAAGATTGACACCGTTATTCTAATCAGTTTGGTTAAAAAGTTTTAAAGTTTTTATAATTTAGGTGTAGTGAATTAGATAATATTATTATTACAATTTTAAATTATAATCACCGTCCAAAATACTGCTCAGTAGTATTCTGAAATGACTACGAAAGACTTGTGAGCCTTAATAAAGAAGGCATTTGCTGTCTATTGAGTTATATACTTCTCTATAGATTTTTAGCAAGCTAAAAATTTAAAAAATCTGGCTTACATATTTAAATTTTATTTGTTTCTCTTCTGGCATGCATTACCAACAGCCTTTCCTTTTCTAACGATATCTATGGCAGCTATTTTCAAATTAGCTACCTTAATTTATTCAAATCTGTATTGTCATCAACAGTTATGGGGCGATTAAAACAGGAAATTCGTATAAACAAAAGAACTGACTATGTTTTAGTGTACAAGATTTGGCTTTTTTTTTTGCCGCGGGCTATGGTCTTGTCGCACCCCGCCAGATCCGTCCGGGGCAACAGAAGAGGCGGCGCACGGCCCCATAGACCCGCCCGGCAATTCGCCGAGCGGGCCACTGGCACCTGATCTTTGCCTTCGATGGCTGGCAAGATTTTGGCCTACCGAAAAACTAAAATGAATTGCGGATATAAAAATTGTGAAAAATCACTTTTTATCATTAAGGCTTAGTTTTCCATGTCATATAACAATAATCTTCATGGATATAATAGCATGTGATTAATTAAAGTTCGCATAAAAAACCCCTTTAAGATCCATGTGAATCGTAAAGGCTTTGTAACCGGGGGGTTGTTTGATTTAATTTAGCCATTGATCGAACACAAAAGCTACTGTTCGCATTATCCCATACTTCTTACAACCAATGGAAGTATTACATATATTATGTGACGAGCTTTTGTCCGACTTCATCCGCGAAGAAATCATATGTGACACCCCGTTAAATATGATATTCATATATTATTTGTTGTAGAGTGGAAAATATCAAAATATTTTGCATTTAACCCCTATTTTATACCCTTAAAGAAGAATATATCCATTAACGGATTGATTTTCATACTATTCCTTTTTAATCAGTCTCCTCTTCAGATGTATCAGCCTAGTATAATATGTATATTAATTTTTAATTGAATAAGATATCAAGTATAAACATCAACCCAATGTTTAATCCCCTATTTCATACTCTTAGAAAATAAAAATTGACTAATGCCGAAACTCGTGTTCATTTATTCTCACTGAAGAGTATTTTTGCTTCATTTGAAGACAATGTATAATTATTTTTCTTCCTATAGAAAATTTACCATTGCGTTTCACCCCCTTTTGAAAATCCTTTTTTAATGTGTTCTAAAAACATTAATATTTCTAGCCTCCATAGTTTCCGCTCAACGTTGATGATTCAGTCAACTAACTTCTTAATAGATAGCATCTATACATAATACACAATACACACTCAATCAATCCAATTATCGTGAGTGTCTTAATAACGAATAGAACATACCAAATAAATGTTTAGTCAATACATACCAATTATCTTTCAATACTTTATAGAAAAAAACTCAGTGAGAATTCTGTATACGAGAATCTTATCTGTCTATATGTGTAGCTATTACTTTTGTAGTGTATAATATATACACTCTGCACTAAAGGAATCCTATCCTTATTTTATCTTTGTATTGTGAATAATTTTACAAACGTGCTGAGTTTGAACCTTTCCCACGGTAAAAGGGATTTTGACGTACTATATATACCACGCTGGTTATACGGGTTGGTTTGGTTTTCTTTCATATTTTCCTTGTCTTGCATAGATGTTATATGCATATTATATCCCATAGTCATCTTCTAAGACACCATGAGCAAGATAGATATTTTACTTCGTCATCTAACGTGCAATTACTAGTAATTAGGTAATACTGGTAAACAAGATCTGAGTCCTGCGTAGGAATCGCACACACAATTCTTACCTTTAAGAAAATAGTCCTTGCTTAGTGGAGGGACATTGGAAATGTACAATCAACGTACCAAAAATTACACCTAGATCTGCATGGGAATCGAATGATTGGCATCGACACTTGGCTCCGTAGGTATCTTAACCATTACGCTATCCTTGCAGTCAAGTTAGTGTGGGATATATGAATTTCAAAAGAAAAAAAATCAATGATTATTTAAAAATAACCTATTTCATTTAAACTCAAAACAAACCAAAGCTATGTATACATAGTATAAAACAAAACTTAAAACAGAAACTTAAGTAGAAAATTTACTACTTACGGCTGTAAAAGTAATATTAAACACTGAACTACCTAGCAATCTTCACGTCTATTTAATTCCAAATAAGCAGTATGTCAAAGCTTTGTACCCTCAATTGGCTCTCATTTCCACGGGGATCGACTCGTGAACAAATAAATCAGCTCACTCATTCGCTCGTTCGTTCATTCACGGATTACTTGATTGTGCATACAGTGAGGTGTCAGGGCTTAATTTAAAAATTAGCGTTAGTTTAGCCAGCTAGTTAAATTGTAAACTTTAACATTTTCTCTTTTAAGAATATAATTTCTGAGAAATTAAAAGGAATAATAGGACTTTTGTTATAATCATATTAAAATTAATACAAAGAACTTTATCCTTGCATACTTCACTCGCTTCCTCAACATTCATAATTCTCTTCATACACGCTCGCCGGTTTCGGAGACTCTTGACTCCACCTTCCTTCAGTACGTGACCAATCTGGTCTAGGTAGGTTAGTCTCGGTCTCCCCCGGTACCTACATCCTTCCACTTTCGCATTGTATATCTTCTTAACCAGACGTTCGTTCGGCATTCTTTCCACATGTCCGAAACATCGGAGCATTCCCTTTCGCATATTTACACCAATACTCTCTTTCATACCTGCTCCCTCTCTTACGTCGTCGTTACGAATGCGATCGGTCAGATATAGACTAGGTTAAGAATAGAGTTCTCTGGCACTCTGTTCTCTCTGCCTACCCTGCAAGGGCTATGGCGTGATGATATATATGTAAATTTAATACACTCACACATATCTAATACACATATAACTTCACCAAACGATCAATAAACGTTAGGTAACAATGCAATATAACTTAAATGATACAAATATTAATGTTTTGCATAATTCATATCGTTAGGTGCTACCTAATACTCAGTAGTTTCACCTTTAATAGATTTCGTAATTATGTAAATTCTCGCAAATATTTTCTTTACTATTTTAATAATAAATCATGTGGCTTTATATAACACGTTTTCCTTCTTCAAATTACTGAAATTTAGCATTTAACATGCTTGATTATTTATAAAAACTTGATTACGAGCGAAAAGTGACTGCATAAATAATCAATCATGTTAAATGCTAAATTTCAGTAATTTGAATAACAGGCTCGTGTCATCGTTTTAATTCAATTCTAACTGCAAAGTTAAAGTATTAAATCTGTATAATGTGTAAACAATGTCGGGTAGATGGCACACGTCTCCTTTAAAGACAAAAATATAATACGAGGCGAAAATTGAATGTCATACAATAGTTCACGCTGGTTCAAGTGGTAGCACGATTGGAACGGATTTCCAATAGGTATGGGTTCGTATCCTATCTTTGTTTGCTCGTAATCGAGTTTTTCTACATTTTCCTTCTGTTATGAAGAAGATACAAGCCCAATATTTTATTTGAACAAAACAACAGAACAACCAACTGGTTTAGATGATCAATAACTACAACCTGCTTATATGAAAGGACCTTAGGGCCGTCCATTAATCACGTGAGGTTTGAAAGGGTAGCGGGGAGGGGGTTTGACAAAAATTATGAAATATTACAAGTGCCCCCCTTGGTTTTTTTTTTTTTTTTTTTTTTTTTTTTTTTTTTTTTTTTTTGTGTGTCTTAGTTGTTAGCCTCAGATGGCTATGACAACTTTACGCGGACTGTGGGTGAGCGCTGAGGGCTCTCAACCCGTAAAAGTTAAGCGACCGTTCCCGAGGGCACCCCCTGTGGGGTACGGACCTCGGCTCGGGGGGTCGCTGGCAAAGTGGGTTCTCCCACGTTTAAGATTTGAACGCGACACGACTTCCGACCTCGACGGCGAGGACGGAATCGTGGATAATTATTTGTCAGGGCCGCGCGGGCTGTGTATGCCTCCGTTTGGGCGAGCGTGATTATGTCGTCGGGTTCGTCGAGTATTAATCGCGGTTGGCGGATCGCGGAAATTTTTGAAGGGGTATAACTAGACGCCCTAACCACTATGGGATTAGGGTGGGTGGCGGCAGAGTCGAAGTAGCGGCGAGAGCACTGCTTCATGTACTGCCGGATGGTCGGCAGGCCGAGATCTATGTGAAGATCCACATTGCGCATATACCACGGTGCTCCCGTCGCACGGCGCATGAACCTATTCTGTAATGTTTGCAAACGGTGTAACCGGAAGGGTTTCGCTTGTGTAAACACAACACTAGCGTACGTCATGATGGGACGTACGCAAGCGGTGTATAATCTAACTTTACTACTAAGTGATAGCTTGGCTTTGGCATGCAGCAAGCTGTGAAGGCGTCCTAACACTAAAGCTGCGCGCGCGCGAACTCGCTTTATGTGAGGACCGAAGGACAGACGATTGTCAAGGGTGACGCCAAGGTATTTGACCTGTTTCGTCCATGGGATGGACTGGTCGGACATTGTTATTGGAGGGAAGGAAGCCATTGGGTGTAGGCGATCCGTCCACCGGTGGAACATGATCGCTTGGCTTTTTATGGGGTTGATAGTAATTCTCCACTTCCTAGACCATTTATCTAGGGCGGTAGCCGCTCGTTGGAGATTACTGATCACTGTCTCTATAGAACGACCTGCATAGAAGATAGCAGTGTCGTCGGCGAATAGTGCAGTTTGCACATTCTTAAGCTGAGGGATATCGCTGGTGAACAGCGTGAACAAAATTGGTGAGAGCACCGATCCCTGGGGGACGCCGGCTTTTAATGAATGCGGTGCGGAGAGGGTACCTTCTACCCTGTAGCGGAAGCTACGGTCGGTTAGAAAGTCCCTAACTATTATAACTAAATAACGGGGGATACCTAACTTTAATAACTTGAAAATAAGGCCATTATGCCAGACTTTATCAAACGCTTTTTCTACATCGAATAGTAGCATACCAGTGAAATAGCTATGTTGTAGCTTAACACTGGCATACTCGACTATTCGATGTACTTGCTGTACGCAAGAGTGTTGCGTGCGAAAGCCGAATTGAATCGGCGGGATAAGGGCGTTAGCCTCTGCGTATGTTCTTAGGCGGCTAAGAATTACGCGTTCGTATATTTTTGCAAAACTATTGAGTAAGCTAATAGGGCGGTACGAGGAAGGTTCGGTACGCTTTTTGCCGGGTTTGTGTATACCAATTACCACGGCTTGTTTCCATTGAGATGGAAAGATACGGTTAGTTAATGCGGCGTTAAATATAGCTGTTAATATAACGAGTAATGAGAGGGGGAAGAGTTTAATTACTCTGTTTGTAATGCCATCCGAACCTGGGGATTTCCTAGGGAGGAGGGCCTTGACAATCGTTCCCACCTCGTCAGTTGTTACTGGCGGAGGGGGGTCGTCGGGTGTGGCCCCCCTTGGTGATATGTGGTGAGTCTTAAACCTCACCACGTATCACCAATTGGGATTAAAAATGCTAAAAAAAAAGATTACGTGATTAATGGACGTCCCCTTACATACTATTATACAAAAGTTACAATGCACAACATTGTACCTTTTTTAACCAAGCAGGATTACGCTGCTATTTCTTGACTTTTCTACTTGCAGTTTAAAAATATTGTTGCATAATCAACAGTAGTGCTGCTTTATGCAAATTTACTGTACCAGCTAACGAAATTACTGCGATAAAAACATTGGTCTGCATTTATTTTTATTAAAAGCCGTTTGTAATATGCATAATATAGTCATATATACAGGATGGAAGTGACACCGCTCCCGAAAACAAAGACAGGTGACCCTATTAGTCCTACTTGTAATGATAGGCTAGAAAAAAAATCGATTCGGATAAAAAAAAAATTTTTTTTCACCACGCGAGGTCGTTGAACTCTTGAACATATGATCGTGAGTTTTGAATAGATTGTGTCTTTTCTCATCTGGGTAAAGTTACGTATTTTTTATGGAATTATCGTTACATGGCACTGTCCTAATACGATGGAATGTGAAAAAACTTAAAATTAGTTGTAAAAAAAAATTTTTTTTCATCCGAATCGATTTTTTCTAGCCTATCTTTACAAGTAGGACTAGTAGGGTTACCTGTCTTTGATTTCGGGAGCGGTCCCCTTCCACCCTGTATATATTTCCTAATACAATTCTATGCTTAAACTTGAAGTGTATTTTAGTAAAGCTTCACAAAAGTGTAGCTTTCCTAAAATACTCAATAGGGTATGATAAGTTTTTTGTATCATTCCAGTCCTTCTGTATTCTATAAGTTATTTACAGGATTGAATACGTGAATCATAGTAATTTGAGAAAAAAATGTGATCATATCATAGACTGTAGCTGTGTGGTAGAGGCTTCGAATACTACCAACCCTTACTTTGCTCGTGGATGTCGTAAAAGACGACTAAGAAGAGCCTTATAACGACCTAGGCCAAATCCATCTGATGCCGTTTGGTCAACAATTACATACCCAAGGAGGGTTGACATTTAGCAAGCGGTCGGTCATAAAACTATTGCCAATAACTTCTATAATATGTACTATGAAAGAAGAGTTCATATTGTATCGACCCCAAGTGATTTGGATTACAGTAGGAAAATGATGATGATGATGCTCATAGACTGTCAAAACAGAATAGGTTAGCACGTTAATGTACTAGTGCACATAGTGATCATATTGCTCGACGCACCCCTTATAATTGGATATGTAAGATTTTCGATTAACGTCCAAGTGTGGAAAAATGCAAAATTGTTACAGAAGTTATTAATTTCCTAAGTCTTTTTGTAACCATCATCGTATGTATCTAAATTACTGGGAACAGATTTGCTCTATATACCTTAATAGGTATAACTTAAATGGTCACAATGAAAACAACATTAACATACGCATTCAATATAAGTATTTGTATATCAATTTTGTTAATATATCGCGTAAAATTCAAAAAACTTAAGAGAAGGAAAACTCGAAACGAAACCCTTTACCAACACGTCTGACCAGCGTGGTATAGTAGGTTAATTTCCCTCCCATTACGGAGGAGGCCCGAGCCCAACAGTGGGACATACATGGGCTGTGATGATGATGATGATAGCTTTACAAATTGTAACTTATAATATTTTGTATATTTAAGTTTTATTACCGTAGGAATTCATCATAAGCTATATACTTTGAAAAAGAAACAAATTTTCATACAACATTACAAATATTAGCATTTATTATATTGATTAGTAAGATGGTTCATGGAAGACATGTGGAAAGAATGCCGAACGAACGTCTGGTTAAGAAGATATACAATGCGAAAGTGGAAGGATTTAGGTAGCGGGGGAGACCGAGACTCACCTACCTAGACCAGATTGGTCACGTACTGAAGGAAGGTGAAGTCAAGAGTCTCCGAAACCGGCGAGCGTGTATGAAGAGAATTATGAATGTTGAGGAAGCGAGTGAAGTATGCAAGGATAGAGTTCTCTGGCACTCTGTTCTCTCTGCCTACCCTGCAAGGGATATGTATGTATGTATTAGTAATATTTTATCCTTATATAAGATAATTTTTTAATCCATAAAATACTACGTATATTTGTCGTAAAATAACAAAAGGGGCTTGTTAATTATTCTAACGTCAGTTTGCTTCGCGCCCTCAATAAACGTGGCATCATCCTACTTCTAACCTAAAGCCGCCATGTTTAAACAACCTAAGTCCAAATGACCGCACTTATGCCGGTCAGTTCCACCGGGGCGTGTGGAATCATTCACCCGCTCCGTTCACAGCTCAGTCATTCGTTCGTTCGTTCACTTTGATGTTGAGCTCAGCACGCACTTTACGGTTGATGCACATTGTTATAAGCATTATGAAATTACTTTTACTTAACAGAATATAAATAGATGCTTAACTTTGTAAATTGTTTGAAAATAATATATGTTATTTGTTGTAAATTAGATTTATGTCTCCATGTATGGTGACAAAAAGAATACAAGGATCCTCTACCACTTACTTTCCTTTGCGAGTAGTAGAACCTGATAGCCCTTAAGAAACAAAAAAAAGGTATATATATATTTAAACCTTTATAATACAGGTCCAATTAGTCTACTAGTATATTCTTTTAAAAACTGTAGCAAATCGACCATTTATCCGTATTAAAAGTGCGAGTAAGCATACAATAGCCATTACAACTTTGCAGCATCGCCTTCAGCTTGTATGATTGTAAAATATGAATAAATTCATAAGCAGTGATATTCAATGCAAGAAAAATAAAATTCGTAATAATATCTTAATCAACCATCAAAATAGAGTTGAATAATTCTCTCTTACTGTGAAGGACGACCGAGCCCAATAGGGAGACGTATAAGCACACATCATCATATTATATTGAATTAATGAAAATAATTAATTAGAACAATTAATTTAAAGTATGATATATTTTATCCGTGTGGTGACAGTGTAAGAATACATTTCACCACCCCTTATCTTACCCGTGGGTGATCGTAAGAGACGACTAAGGGATATAAAATGCATATAACATCTATGCAAGAAAAGGAAAATTCGAAACAAAACCCTATACGAACACGTCTGCCCAGGGTAGTATAGTATGTTAAACTCCCTCCCATTAATCAGGACGCACAAGTCCAGCTGTGGGACATATATGAAATTATACAATAGTGAAAGATAATGCGAAAGAATAGGTGCGAAAGGGAATGCTCCGATGGTTCGAACATGTGGAAAGAATGCCGAACGGACGTCTGGTTAGGAAGATATACAATGCGAAAGTGGAAGGATGTAGGTACCGGGGGAGACCGAGACTAACCTACCTAGACCAGATTGGTCACGTACTGAAGGAAGGTGGAGTCAAGAGTCTCCGAAACCGGCGAGCGTGTATGAAGATAATTATGAATGTTGAGGAAGCGAGTGAAGTATGCAAGGATAGAGTTCTCTGGCGCTCTGTTCTTTCTGCATACCCTGCAAGGGATATGATGATATGTATGTATGTATGTACAATAGTGAAAATCAACTGTGTACGTTCAATGTACTAACATTATCTATGACGGCCACGTGTTATTTCAATCGCATTAAGTCACAAATGTAAAAATAGTCAGTCCTGTTTATGTTACTGATGATATAATATTATTTTGGTTGATGTCGTAATTGGTTGAATGAATTACTCATACCATTTATTAAGACACAGATCCGTTTTTTTTTAAATATTAAAGTCTCTGGTATGGTAACGGAGTAAGAATACAATTCACCACCCTCTATCTTACTCGTGGGTGATCGTAAGAGACGACTAAGGGATATAAAATGCATATATTTATGCTCGAAAAAAAACCGTATACCATCACGTCTGACCAGCATGATATAGATTTTATAGATGGTCAATTGCTCCCATTACGGAGGAGGTTCGAGCCCAACAGTGGGACATATATGAGCTGAGATGATGATGATGAAAGTCTCTCTCCACATTTATTCATCCAAAAATGGGTAATAAATACATACAAGGACATAGAATTATAACACGGACGATCAAAGTACTAGTAAATATTTCTTATAAGGATTTTTATGAGATAATTTACTTGAATCTTTATGGCAAGTTTTTATTATACATTATCACTTTATTTAAAGGTCAAATCGTCGCCTTTAACAGTGCCATGACCACACTGTCAATGGTATCTGGGAGTTTTGGTCGAAAATTAAAACATAGGTAAAGCACTGTTATTCATCGCACCCCAGCACATCTTCCGCATCACATTATATAAAATGCTATCAAAATTATTTAATATAGTACATTAAAACACTAAGATATTGAATATAATACAAGATCATCACATCATGTTTTCACGTTCTCGCCAAAACTGCGCTAGTAAATAGATAAAAGAAATACACAGTAAAATATAGACCGCATCGAACAATATAGTAAGTATAGAAATATCGCCAATAGTATATTCCTATAAGATTCATCACAGATACATCGAAGTTACGATGACAAGCTAGCCTCTGACATTAGTTTATAGGACAGGTGGAACAATAACGCGATTTATTCTTTAGATTCTGATACGGCAGACTCCCCAGAACAATTTTTGTACTATGAACTTAAAATAGAATTATTTCTGTCAAAATTGCCGTCCACATTTGTTTGTATATAGGCCTCTGTATCTAATAATTATTTTTATGCTAGTTTTTTTTTACTTATGATCCGGTTATCTATTATAATTCTATAATCTCGTAATCGATAACTAAGGAATTTATGATCATCTATCTACATCAAAGAGTTTTACATCAAGACCAATGTCTTGGTTGGACAAAGGTCTTAAACCTGAAAGAACAACGCCCGTTATCGCCAACGATTCTTAAATTGTACGTAACATACGTACAATGGGAAGCCCTTATTCTTGTGAGAATAGTAAAATAGAACTGTGAGATCAGGAGGAGAATGGCAGTAGAACTCTTTTGGTAAACCTAAAGCACCAACTGCTATAAACATGTTTTTTTGGTTTGGTTATTGGCCAAATAACCTGCCAAGCGTGATTATCTACCTATATAAGGAAGCCTAGCCTGTTCAGCAGTGCAGATGGGCTAGATTAATGAATGTGATGGAGTTAAGTTTGTTTAAAGTATAAAATAATCGTGTGATTATGCACTTCGTATGCAGTAGATTAGGTATAGTGCCATCTAGTGAACTATAAAGTCAATACTTTCATCTCTCGTAATTTGAAAGCGTTTAAAATTTTGCGAGATTATGACGTTTAAATTATAATATATATATATATATATATTTTTTTTTAAATACACCTCCCTGCACAAAGGAAAATAATCCTTGTATTGCGGGGGACGTTACAAACATGCAATTAACGCAGACAAATTACACCCAGACTCAGAACAATACCTTGTGAATCGCACAAAATGTTGTCCTGCGTGGGAATCGAACCCACGGCACTGGCACGGAAGGTCGTTATCTTAACCACTACGCCATCTGTGCAGTCATATCTCATCATAGAGAATAAAAAAATCACAATATTTATATAGGCGCGTTTATTTCCGTGTACTGTGGTGTATCCCTGTTCAAGGAGTTGTTGGGACAGTAACAGATTGGCGATGATTAATTACAGAAACAAAACGATTATTTAACAAAAGTAATCACAGAAAACGTTATTAACCAACAAAATCCCGAACAATTCTGTCGAAATATTTTATAACGGGCACCAGGGATCCGAACAACTTAAATAACTTGTCTAACAATAGCCAATTACAAATTGATTTGAACCCCTTCGAAATAACGATATAATTTATATTCAAAATCTCATCCGGAAACGTTTAGTGTTTTTGTTGGAAGCAATTTTTCATTTGTAATTACTTGTAAAATATTTATAGGCTATTGTGTACTGTTATTACAGCATGCAATCGAAATAGAATTTGTGTACTGCTTTTAGAAAAATAATTGTATAATTTATTATCTTATAATAATAGGTCCACTTGTCTTTGGTGCGCAAGATTTGATGATTGATCCCTTAAGGTTTCGAATTCTAAATGTAATAACATGGGAATCAATACATACATAGTTGAAATATGGAATGGATGAAATATGGATAAATAATCTTTGGTTTCCAATGTTAAGATTATAAATAATTCGTTTATTTATTTCAGTCTTTTATGGTCATGACGTCTGAGCTTGACGTAGGTTTCCCTCAGAAATGAGGAGATAGTGCCGTAGGTATTATACATTTTGCTAAGAGAGAGCTGCTGCCCCCTTTTCATGCTTTTTTTTGTGACTTGTTTGTTAGCGATGGCTATGACAACTTTACCCGGACTGTGGGTGAGCGCTGAGGGCTCTCAACCCGTAAAAGTTAAGCGACCGTTCCCGAGGGCACCCCCTGTGGGGTACGGACCTCGGCTCGGGGGGTCGCTGGCAAAGTGGGTTCTCCCACGTTTAGGATTTGAACGCGACACGACTTCCGACCTCGACGGACGGCGAGGATAGAATCGTGGGTACTTATTTGTCAGGGCCGCGCGGGCTCGATTTTTAGGACTCCCACGGGCAATTAAATGATGGCGACACCTGTATTCTTATACGTGTAACAATTTGTTATTGTATGTACTACTTAACTAACGCCTATTAAATTAATAAGTCTAATCTTGCTCAATATTTAAAAATATCTAATCACTCTAAGGCTCTAGCTGAATATATAGTGGAGAAAATATGACGATTATAAAACTATAAAGAATTATATTAATAGATAAGTTAACGTTTGGTAGGAAATACTATATATAGAGCGTATTTTTGGTGCTACCCTCCGTTTTACATTCCAATGGGTATCCAATGAATGAGTAGATTCTATTCATCATCATCTCAAACCTTCTTAAAATTGAGTATACAATATAAATAATAAAAATTATAAAATCTGTTCTGATATTTACGCGAGTATTATACATTTGAAATAAAACTATTTTTTACGTATTCTATCGTATTGGACCTCTCGTGACCATGAACGTTGTAAATTGTTCGAAACGTCAGGAAATTAAAAATCAAATGCAAACTTGATAGAATCCATAAACTATAGTAAGAGAACAGAGTGCCAAAGAACTCTATCCTTGCAACCTCACTCGTTTCCTCAAAATTCATAATTCTCTTCATACACGCTCGCCGGTTTCGGAAACTCTTGACTCCACCTTCCTTCAGTACGTGACCAATGTGGTCTAGGTAGTTGAGTCTCGGTCTCCCCCGGTACCTACATCCTTGCACTTTAGCATTGTATATCTTCTTAACCAGACGTTCGTTCGGCATTCTTTCCACATGTCCGAACGATCAGAGCATTCCCTTTCGCATCTTTACACCAATATATATTATAGTATCCATAAAAATAGTTTTATTTCAAAAATATAAATTATATTAATCGCTGTGACCGAAATAATTTCAAGTGAATATTGTTATATGAAGGCTTTTCAAACGACAATTTGTATAGTATTTACAAATAACTTTAATAGGGTTTCGGTATTAGTGGGACTTCTCGCTTACTGGTTAGACCCGATTGTATTGTTACCTCAATTGTCCTGCTTTTAACAATACCATTTTCTAGTGGGTAATAGTGAATTTACTGTATTAATTTAACTTAAGTTATAATTAGGTAAGGAACATTGCATACCAGGATTTCAATTTTGTATTTGTAGTCAGATTACTATTCAACCAATATAAACTTTAATCGTTTTGTCTAAAAGAATATTTTCATTTAAAATAATACGTTATGATATTCTAGGTGTTCTATAGTTGCTAATTTTAGTGTGAATGGAGTCTCCTACTTTTTCAATTGAGAGAAAAGAGAATTAAAGCATTTTAATTGCAACTTAAGTCATTCATTTTAAGCGTTGTATTACTAGTGGGTATACTATACGTGGTTACTAAATTAGGAGTTTAGAACATAACCTATTTTGTTGGCCCAAGATTATGGTACGTTTTATATTATGTAGAAAAAAATCAGCTCACAATTGCCTTCACGCAGTTTTCCTTCATTGTAAAAGAAAGTGTGGATTTAGCCAAGATGGACGGTACACCACTGATATAGAGCGAAGAGTGAATGCGGGAAATAGAGTGAACGGAGCGTTGGGGCAACTTCTCGGCAGCCACCACCTCAGCCAGAAGGCAAGTGTAGCAATACATAATGCAGTGCTTGTCCCAACATTACTGTATGGAAGCGAGAGTTGGGTATGCAGAAAAGAGTATGAAAGTAAAATTAATGCGGTCGAAATGCGATCTCTTCGGAAAATCTGTGGAGTTAGGCAGACCGACCGCATTCGTAACGACGACGTAAGAGAGCGAGTAGGTATGAAAGAGAGTATTGGTGTAAAGATGCGAAAGGGAATGCTCCGATGGTTCGGACATGTGGAAAGAATGCCGAACGAACGTCTGGTTAAGAAGATATACAATGCGAAAGTGGAAGGATGTAGGTACCGAGGGAGACCGAGACTAACCTACCTAGACCAGATCGGTCATGTACTGAAGGAAGGTGGAGTCAAGAGTCTCCGAAACCGGCGAGCGTGTATGAAGAGAATTATGAATGTTGAGGAAGCGAGTGAAGTACGCAGAGATAGAGTTCTCTGGCACTCTGTTCTCTCTGCCTACCCTGCAAGGGATATGGCGTGATGATATGTATGTATGTAAAAGAAAGTAAAATTTATTATATTTACGTCGTGGATTCAAATTAGAGACTTATGTATGGCAATTATTTAATTTCCTCACTAAATTATTTTCTATTTATTTTTCAAATTGTACATGTACCTGCTATTGAATGTATTCACTGTTCTACAGGCGAAAAAGAACATTAATCTAACTATCCCTTCTTGAGTTTATATAATACTATATTTTATTAATTGCAGGGTGACGGAGTAAGAATATAATTCACCACTTGCCCGTGTCTGTCTTGAAAGAAGATTGTGGAATGTAATATAAATATAACATATATGTAAGAGAAGGCAAATTCGAAATAAAAGCCTCTGGACAGCGTGATGTAGTAAGTCAATTTCCCTCCTACTGTGGAGAAGAGTCGAAGCCAAAGTGAGACGTATAATGTGAGACGTAAACAGGACAATCGCGGGCAGTAAAGAGGTGGTGAAGACTTTGACGCTGTATGGAATTCCAATACTTATTTAGTTATAGCTAAAACCGGTAAACTATTAAAGTTAATTAATTTAACTAGTATTTATAAATATTTTTATTTTGTGAATAAACATATTTGTAGATAAGCTCGCCGAATGTAAGAAACCATTTGTATAAATACGTCAAATAATAACAATCAGGTATGTTATAAATAAAAGGATTTCCTTTACATTACATTGTTTTGTGAGTACACGCGATGTGACGTCACGCTACTGTTATTAATCGTATTCTTAGCCAATCCGTTAAATTAACATCAAGATTGTGAAAGTCGTGTAGCCAATTTAAAAAAAGGGTTAATATTTTAACCTTTTTTTTAAATTGGTTTTATGACTAGATATTACTCGCCACTACACTCGCAGAATTTTATATATCATCACGCCATATCCCTTGCAGGGTGTGCAGAGAGAACAGAGTACCAGAGAACTCTATCCTTGCAAACTTCACTCGCTTCCTCAACATTCATAATTCTCTTCATACACGCTCGCCGGTTTTTACAAAAAAATTACAAGATATACAATGCGAAAGGGGACATCCTTCCACTTTCGCATTGTATATCTTGTAATTTTCCAGGATATAAATACGTACTGTATTGACCAAACTGAGAGATTGTTATTAAAAATTTCCTCACTAAAATACTTCATCATTATCATCATCATTTCAGCTCATACCTCCCCACTGGTAGGCTTGTGCCTCCTCCAAACGGAAGTGAAATTAATCTACTACACCACGCTGGTCAGACGTGTTGGTGTAGGGTTTTATTACGAGTTTTCCTTCTCTTGCAGAAATGTTATATGTGTTTTATATTCCTTAGTCGTCTATTACGGTCACCCACGGGTAAGATAGGGGGTGGTGAATTGTATTGCTACTCCGTCACCACACGGACGTAAAAAATATTTAAAGACGACAAAATTGCAAATAAGATTTAAGAAATAACACTTTTTGTTTGCCCCGAAACATGTCTTGAACTTAGAACCTAATAGTCAGCAGTGGAGGTAAGCCATATATCGTCTATCTTTCAGCCTACCAATATTAATTATTGGACATAAGCTTGTACGTGGGAGAGATAAGAACATAACAGATAAGGGTTAGCGATAGCACATGATGTTGCGGTTTGCCTAAGAGAGCGCTGCAATCTACTCCTCTACATCATCCGGTTCTACAATTCCTATGGAAGACTATAGCAGTAAGGGTTAGTCACACGTTATATTCTTAATATTATCACACTAAGAGCATTTTAAAACCAATGATTGCATAATATCATTATATCTTCATCATATACTTTCGCTGTCAAATGCTAGACGCAGGCATCTTCTATAAAATCGCCCCCACGGCGAAAACTGTCGGGGCGTCGACTCAGGAGGAATCCGCGAGGGTAAACTACCGAGCGGTTCACCGAAGACAAAGATCGGGTACCGGTGGCCCGCTCGCACAGCGAAGAGAGAAGTTTGCATGGTGGGTCTATGGGGTAAGGCGCCGTCTCTTCTGCCACCCCGGACCGATTTTGCGGGGCGAAAAGCATCCATAGTCCATCGCAAAAAATAAAGACATTTTCTATAAAATGTCACATAACGCTATAATTTTTTATGAGATTATTGCACAATCCAAATTTAGCAGGTTGGTGCCCGCAATAGTCTTAAAGTATCTAGTTCATCTTTGGCACTGTACATTTATTTCACATTCGAATGGCGAACTAGCTCGTCCATTTATATCGCTATTTCTTTTCTTCGAAATAATTCAATACTAAAATAGGCTAATTCGATATTTATCACAGTTCATAATTAGTTCGCAGTCAAATAACGAACTAGATCGTTTTGAGGCTATCAACTGCTAAACAAAGCAAATTTAAAAGGAATTAAAATCGTGATCTTCCTTATGGTGATGGAGTAAGAACCCTTACTAATATTATAAATGCGAAAGTAACTCTGTCTGTCTGTCGCTCTTTCATAACAAAACTACTGAACCAGTCTAAATGAAATTTGGTACACAGATAGTCTACAGCCTGATAAAGGACATAGGCTACTTTTTAATGCAAAAAAAAGGTTGTAAATGGATATGAAAAGTTGTAAGGAAGTATCGTCATTTTTAAAGCCAGAAGCTTAAAACTTGTTTTTAGGCTATTAATTACATATAAATAAAATGACATTAAAATTTTGTAAAAATATTACCCCTAGGGGTAAAATAAAAATAGGGGATGAAAAACTTTAGGAAAGTAACCTTTACGCGCTTAACGCGGGTGAAGCCGCGGGCAGAAGCTAGTAGAACATAAATACTTTAAACATAACTGAGGGGTTATAATATATATATATATATATATATATATATATATATATATATATATATATATATATATATATATATATATATATATATATATATATATATATATATATATATATATATATATATATATACCATGGTTCAGGAGGAGGACTAGTAGTAACTAGTTGATATAAAACTCTTAGTTGTATCAAGCAAATAAAGAATTGGTAGTATTCGTAGCCGCTACGACGCAGCATAATTTAGCATATGAATAATCAATTAATTCAACACAATAATTTTAGCAATATATATAATACAAATAGAATTAATCTAAGCACTAAACTGCAGTAGGGAATACAGCATCTTCATATACTCGATCCACACCTTCAAATTAAGCTCACATCATAACCCGTCTAAATCAAGAAGCTCTTCAAGCCGTCCATAATCCTGTTGAAATCTGCACCTCCTCAACATCACAGTATTCGAAGTCTAATTGATGCAATTGGGTATACATGGACAGGCTGATACGAGTAATTAATACGTTGGAGCCTATGTTGGTAGATGTAGGTATTTCTGAATACAATAGGGGTTAAATTGGATTTATTAACGAGTACCAATATCCTTAAGGTCAATTTTGAAATAATAATTTTCTACAGAACTTCTATTTTTGTCCCAAATCTGAGTAGGCCCTTCTTTAGATAAAAAAATCTTACTACTATCATTTGATTCATGTCATATCATCATCATATCAGCTCATATATGTCCCACTGTTAGGTTTGAGCCTCCTCCATAATGAGAGGGAAACTGACCTACTATATTATACCACGCTGCACGCACGCGTCAGACGTGTTGGTATAGGGTTTTGTTTCGAGTTTTCTCTCTTTCATAGATGTTATATGCGTTTTATATCCCTTAGTCGTCTCTTACGATCACCCATGGGTAAGATAGGGAGCAGTGAATTGCATTCTTACTCCGTCACACGGCAAGTGTGGTTGTGAAAATCATTTGGTTACGAAGTAAGATTAGAAGAAGTAAGTTGACCTCGTCCTTTTTTAGACCATATAGAATATTGTAAAAAGCGATTAAGGTATATGATATTATCATTCTCCTGCTTTTATCCTAATTACTTTGGTTCGACGCAATATGTACTCCCTTTCCGTTGTACATATTTCAAAAATTAATGGCAATAGTTTTATAACTGGCGGTCGCCTGTCTCACGTCAACCTTCCTTGGGAATGTAATTGACTAAACGGCATCAGGTGGAGTGGGCGCAAGTCGATATAAAGCTCTTACTCGTCTTTTTAAGACATCCACTAGCAAAGTAAGTGGTTGGTATTCGTAACTGCTACTCCTCTCTCCTCTGATTCTGTTTGACGACAAGTAATATTGTACGAGTATAAAAATAGCAAAAAGTCAAATGGTGTCCAAAAGCACAGTCTAATCACAGTCCAAAAGCATAATCTAAATAAATTTTAAAAGGAAGGTGCGGTACCATTCGATGATGAAACTAAAGTATTAAACTATAAGGCTATAAACATTTATGACATATTACTAAAACTTGAATGAAAATTAAAACAAACACTTCGCAAATTAGTCAAGCACCGGTGACTTTAACATAAAAATTACATGAAAATCTTTTATATCTTACATCCATTTATTACAACAGATTTATCTTACAATGAGATGTAAAAAGTTAATTAAAAATTAAATTAAAACAACATCGTGATTATTATCTTAATGATAAACCTTAAAGCTTTAAATTTTTCTGTTGTCAGTGAATTAACTGAAAATAATAATGAGAAATAATCTAAGAAGACGTGTTATTATAAAACATGAATAAGACAATGTTCTGTTAATTATACATCGTGCAATTAGTTAATTGTAATGCCAAAAAAACAACAACGTATATACGAAGTAAGTTGTTAGATGACCATATATTATTCTACCATATTATATTGATGACCATATTACATTTTATGCTGTGTGGTAGCGGTGCCGAATACTACCAACCTTTATTTTGCTCGTGGATGTCGTAAAAGACGACTAAAAGCCTTATAACGACCTAGGCCAAATCCATCTGATGCCGTTTGGTCAACAATTACATTCCCAAGGACGGTTGACGTCTGGCAGGCGGCCGGTCATAAAACTATTTCCAATAACTTTTACAATATGTACTACGAAAAAAGAGTACATATTGTATCGACCCCAAATAATTGGGATAAGAGTAGGAGAATGATGATATTATTGTACCATTGAGGAAACTATCCGTATGAGAACGGAACAAGAACACAGTTTACCTACTTTTATCTCGTACGTGGTAATATTATCATACATATGTCAAGAAAAACATTCGTTTAAACGTATTTGATATTTTTTATTTCTTCATACGTTACCATTAATTGGGCGTTGATAACCAAATTAATGGTTTCTTTGGGAAATTTGGGTAAAGACGAAAATACACGTAAACCACTATTATACCATATTCACTATACTTCAACACTTTACGTGTATCATATTCGATAAAATACCAGCAAAATGATTCAATATAACACTACAAAACACTAAAGAAATGAATATAATACAAAAGCGTAACATGACGTTTCCATATTCGCGCCAAAACTGTTACAATAATTTTACTTCCAGTGTGGTCAACATAATTTCATTTTAAATAACATAAGTTTAGGCTTATTTTTGATAAGATAAACGCAAACGACTATACTTATACATTAGGTTTTTTTTTTCATATTTCAGTTATGTACCACATCTATGGTAAATTTGGCGCACCACTCAATCAATCATCAATTAAATTTCAAATTCATTCTATTTGCTTTTTAAAATTTTTAAACGTATTATCGTTTCGTATCATGGCGGCAAATGAAATTCGAAATATTTGTACTATAACGGTAAACTTACTTCGGATTGCACATTTCAGTTCTGTCGTTATTATTGTACGCAGATATTCGCACCGTGTCCAAAGCGTAGATAATCAATTGCAACAAATTGTGCTAAATTTTATCGCTGTGAATAATCGATACACTTTGCCGTCGTCAGTTTGTTTATGAATGCGTTATATTGGTAGAGATGGTTTTTAAAATACGGTCTTATAGAGTGTAGTATATATTTTAAAATTGTTTTAGCTTAGAGTTTAGTTTTGTTTCTTAATATTCGATCTGCTATATAGTTTCGAATGCTACTTTTGAGTTCAGGTCCAGTTCATAATCTCTTCGTTATTTGAGAATTATCTTATATCATGATTCAAAAGGAATTGGAACTAATACTTACGAAATACGTTGCATACGAGTCGTAACTGTTAAAAAAAATCGTAGCGATTGCTTCGATTCAATTCTGATTCAATGGTAGTTTATTCGATTAATTTAAGTAGTAATGTAAAATAATATGCAAATGCCCTGGCGGGGTTCAGACGTAATAGATAATTTATAACTTAAAAAAGAGTATTAAATCGGAACAATTTGTGAATGTTTGGCAATAGACGGCGTTTGAAACCTCTACCGTAAATACAGCGATGCGAGCGAGAATTTGATTGTCATATAAACGCCCGCGCTTGTCGAATTGGTAAGACGATTGAAATAGATAGAGGCTTTAAATCCCACGTGTATCAAACATTTTTCGAGGGTAAACAAGTAAAATATAAAAAAAAACCAACAGGCAGTCATGGGGCCGATAGAAGTGAAAACTATTAACTTAAGACTAATTGAAATAATAATAATTTTCTAATTTCTATATAAAAATAAAAATATTATCGAACATCTAGGAATCGGTTTTACCACGCTAGTAAGATAACCTTTAAACCACAATGATACTCATTTCATGACATAAAGGTTAAATATTAAAAATACAATTAAAAATAAATAATGCCATACTTTTTAAATGCAAATATTGATATGAATATTGAAAATATTTGAAAATAACTTCTTTATTTTCATTATTCATTTATCTATATAAAAACATTAAAATGTTCAATACTCTAATTAATTTCCCCTCCAAAACGCTCAACGCGCCTAAAGAAGTTTTCACATAGCTATAGATATACTATTAGCATTAGCATGTCGGTGACGCGAACCTATAAGTTTTCCCCTCCAAAAACGCTCAACGCGCCTAAAGAAGTTTTCACTTCAAAAATCACTGACACATTGTTTCAAAACAAAAATTCTAGATCAAATCTTAAAGTGAACAACCTTACGACAATTCTGAACGTAACAATTTAAGTCTCGTCTTAGTAAAGGAACGGACGTTCGCCAGTCGTCGTCGTGTGCTCACGTCGCTCATAACGCGAACAAATTACACTTCTCACATCTTTTCTCCAGCTACTCGAGTTAATTAGAAGTAAGTGCACGACTTCTTAAGGTATTATTAAATTGCAGTGCAGTTAGTTTTACTTGAACTTATAGAATCCAGGTTTTTCATTATAAATCTAGATTGCGAATTAAAAATGTTGGATTAAATATAATATTAATCCTTTATATAGAAATTATGTGAAACAACTGCTATTTAAGTATTTAGTGGTACAGTAGTCATTTTAAAATTAGTGAAATTTAGGATTTATATTCTTTTATTATTTATAAAAACCCGATTACGAGCGAAAAATGAAGGACGAAAATATAATACGATGCGAGAATAGAATGTCCTACAATAGTTCACGGTGGTGTAAGTGACAGCACGATTGGAACGGATTCCCAATAGGTGTGTGTTCGAATCCCACTTGTGAGTAGTAATTTTGTTTATGGATTTATATAATTTGGGTACAAAAACTTTTCATGTGATGAGGAGTAAGAATACAATTTACCACCCGTGGGTGATCGTAAGAGATGACTAAAGGAAAAAAACACATATAACATCTATGCAAGAGAAGGAAAACTCGAAACAAAACCCTATACTATCACGTCTGAGCAGCGTGGTATATTAGGTCAATTTACCTTCCATCGTAGAGGGGGCTTGAGCTTGAACAGTGGGACATACATGAGCTGAAGGTACAAAAAAAAAACGTTTTAAAACATCATAAAAATCTCTCAAAATCAACATAGTAATACAATGACAAGTATGTAATTTTGTAACAAAATATCTCGCTCTTAATTAAAGTAAAAACCACGTTGAAAAATCTAGTTTGTATGGCCAAAATACATCAAGCGTAATCTGAATTGTATTATAAAAATACATTCCAAATATGTACACTACATACATACATACATATTATCACGCCATATCCCTTGCAGGGTAGGCAGAGAGAACAGAGTGCCAGAATATATATATACACAATTGTAGTATGTCCATTTATATTATGTACACTAAATTACCAAAACAATGGAACAATTTTTGTGATCGAATTCTATCACGTATATCATAAAGTAAGCTTTGCAAACGACTGGACGTTGCTAATTAAGCCTGTAATTATACTGTTACGCTTTTACGTTCAAATTTTATGACTGACCGACTTGTGGCACCATAACACCATCTTATTGTAAAGCTACGAGGGTTTTGTGGGAACTTTGAATAATAATGTTTAATAATTGAAGATATTTTATCGAAAGTGGAAGGATGTATGTACCGGGGGCGAGACCAGATTGGTCACGTACTGAAGGAAGGTGGAGTCTAGAGTCTCCGAAACCGGCGAGCGTGTATGAAGAGAATTATGAATGTTGAGGAAGCGATTGAAGTATACAAGGATAGGGTTCTCTGGCACTCTGTTCTCTCTGCCTACCCTACAGGGGATATGGCGTGATGATATGTATGAAGATATTTTCAGCAATGATAACTAATTACTTTGTGATTTTCATTTGATGCGATCAAAATGACAAATTATAAAAGGAATTTACATTATTCTGGTAAAAAATTTTAACATTTTATATAAATTACTGGAAAGCATTTAGCATGTTTGATTATTTATAAAAACTTGATAACGAGCGAAAAATTATTGTCACACATGGGATTCGAACCCACGCATATTGGAAATCCGTTCCAATCGTGCTACCATTTACACCAACGTGAACTGTTTACATTGTGTAAACAATGTCGGGTAGATGGCACACGTCTCCTTTAAAGACGAAAATATAATACGAGGCGAAGATTGAATGTCATACAACAGCCGGTCGGTCGACGAGGTCGATGCAATATGTACTCGTGCACATTGCAAAAGTTATTGGCAATAAATAGTTTTATGGCCGGCCGTGTGCCTGGTGTCAACCCTCCTTGGGAATGCAATTGTTGACTAAACAGCATCAGGTGTATTTGGCCTAAGTTGATATAAAGCCCTTAGTGGTCTTTTACGACATCCACGAGCAAAATACTACTACCAACCCTGGCAGTATTCGTAGCTGCTACCACACAGCATTGATATGCCAGTGAAACTCTAGTTAAGTCGTGACTGTTTATTAATTTGTTGCAATATCATGCAAAAACGAATGAACGGATTTTAATGAAATTTATTGCAGTCATAACTTTAGCAATGGAATAACATTTAAAATGTTTTTGGTTTTGAAGTACTTTGTCTTGAATATCTTTGGCAATTGGTTGTATCAGCGGATAAAAGTTACTATACAGATAATATAGTGGCGTAATTCCAGTAGAATGAGAAGAAAGCAAGAAACAGCAACTCTTGGTCATTTGATCATTCTCCTACTCTTATCCCAATTACTTGGGATCGATACAATATGTACTCTTCTTTCATAGTACATATTGTAAAAGTTATTGGCAATAGCTTTATAACCGGCCGCCTGCCAGACGTCAAACCTCATTGGGAATGTAATTGTTGATTTAGTCGTCTTTTACGACCTCCACGAGCAAAGTAAGTGTTGGTAGTATTCGTAGCCGCTACCACACAGCTAAACAGCAAATATTGGTATAATAAAAAAAAACATTTAGCGTACGAAGTTGCCCAGCAGAAAAGGATATGTTCAATTTACGCCGGCATTTTCAAATTACTCAATTATAATTAGGCGTAAGAAGTGGATGTCGGCGAATACTTTTAAATGTTTTTATTCACCTGCCTTCACAGAAAACTATTAATATAGCAGTTTATTGCAGGTTCTTTATAAATTTATACGTCGACGTATTAAAAAAAAGCAGAAACACGAGTCTTCACACTTATAAGCATTCAAGTTAAAAGAGTGCCAATTAATAGCTCGTATTATTTTTCAACTGTCATTTACTTTTGAAATAAAAATTTGAATAAATCTTAAAAAGAAAATTAAAAAATTATAGCCATGTAAAGGAGGCTATTCGGCCCACCGTACTCTGGAGTTAACCTAACAACATTACACATGTCTTGAACGCAATCGTACGTATACCGGTGTCAACTTACACGGGTTTTTTCAAAAATTGATGGCGTGTAATAAATGTTTTTGGCTGCACCGATCTTGTCTGCGGCCACAGGGCCATAAAGTATTGCAATCTCGTTTTTATTGCTTGCGTTAGAAAGAGACGGAGTTATGTTACTTTGATTGCTTCTTACAATTTTAATGGCCATGTCGATTTGTATTATGCCGTGTTCAATAAAATGAAATAGTAATAAAATATAGTTGGGAAACAATGCGTGTGTTTTGTGGTTTATTTTTCTATATCATGATCGGCTTTGGACGGCTGTTACAAGTTTTTTATACATGATAGAACATTAACCAATATGCTTAGTTACTTAAACAAAAATAATTACTGTAAATAATAACTGAGTAAATGCTGGTAATAGGGCGAATGGGGCACTGTACACCTTTATGAAAAGCAGAAATGTGTCCAAAAAGGCACGTCTAGCTGTGCATAAGGGAGTATTAGTACCTACCCTCATGTATGGTAGTGAAAGTTGGATTTGGCAGAGAAGACATGAAAGTAGAATAAATGCTGTAGAGATGAGAGCTCTTCGTAGTATGTGTGATGTGAGCCTCAAAGATAAAATTAGGAATAGTGTAATAAGAGAGCGGTGTGGTGTGAATGAAGAAGTAGTGACAAAGATCAAAAAGAGTATGCTAAGGTGGTTTGGACACTTAGAAAGAATGAGTAAGGAGAGGTTGACGAAGAAAATATATAAAGTAAGCGTGAATGGGACGAATACAAGGGAAAGACCTCGTCATAATTTTCTGGATCAAATTAGCGATATATTGACGAGAGGTCATATTAAGAGTATGCGTAATTGTAGAGTATGCATGAAGATTATTATGAGCGTGAATGAAGCGATGGAAGTATGCCAGGATCGTGGTTTGTGGCAATCCGTAGTCTCTGCCTACCCCTCTGGGAAACAGGCGTGAAGCTATGTATGTATGTAATTACTTCGTAAATGATGACGGATAAGTTAAGGAGTGAACGTTTGACCTGGTATGGACATATGATGAGACGGGATAAAAGTAATGTTGCGAGGAAGGTTTTAAGTATGAATATTGAAGACTCTAGGAATAAAAAAAATACCAAAGAAAAGATGGATGGACTGCGTGAGGCATGATATGGATAAACAGGGAGTGACTCCAGAGATGACGTCTGATAGGGCTGTATGGAAAAAGAGGACATATTGCATCGACCACAAGTAGTTGGGATAAGAGCAAGAGAATGATGATGATGAATTACTTCGTAAATGCAAGACCAAGATTAGTTTTAGTCCTGAAATTAGGTAATACCGAGATTTATAATTTTATTGTGGGTTTTTAAATGTAAGCGAAAAGAATAATTAAAGCCCAAGACAATTAAAGCATATGCAATACAATATATATTAAGAAACCTTTCTTTTTGTTTTTTTTTTTTGTGGTGGGCTATGGACGTCGCACCCCGCCAAATCGGTCCGGGGTGACGGAAGAGGCGGCGCGCATCCCCATCAACCCACCCTGCAAGCACCTCTTCTTCGCCGTGCGAGCGGGCCACCGGTAATATATTAAGAACCCTAGGATGCCTGAAAATCAGCGCTATACTTATAGACAGCAAAAGATCAGCCAATTCCTTTTTGTCTTCTAATTTTTAATTTCTTTTTCTTGTAGTGTAATCTCTTGTCTCTAGTTTTGGTTTTGAGAAGGCAATAAACTATTATTTGTAGTATTAGGGCCACGCTATGGACAGGTTCCTGTCTACTGCCGCAGGCTGATCCATTCGAGATAATACTACCCTCTTGCAGAAAATTTAAGTCTGAGCAATAGCAATATACTGATGCGCTTCGTTCGACGAATGAAAATCGGTGGAGACTTGCTTGTTTGTCGCCCTAAGTAATAAAAAGTGTGTGTGTCAGCTCCGACGCACGACTGGAGTTTACTCCTTAAGTACGATTATCAAAACAGGCGCAAAAAAAGCTCATTTGACTAAAAATAATATATATATTTTTAGTCAAATGAGCTGGTTTATAGTTTTAGCCGAGATGGAAGGTACACCACTGATATAGAGCGAAGAGTGAATGCGGGAAATAGAGTGAACGGAGCGTTGGCACAACTTCTCGGTAACCACCACCTTAGCCAGAAGGCACGTGTAGCAAGCAATACATAACGCTGTGCTTGTCCCAACATTACTATATGGAAGCAAGAGTTGGGTATGCAGAAAAGAGCATGAAAGCAAAATTAATGCGATCGAAATGCGATCTCTACGGAAAATCTGTGGAGTTAGGCTGACCGACCGCATTCGCAACGACGACGTAAGAGAGCGAGTAGGTATGAAAGAGAGTATTGGTGTAAGGATGCGAAAGAAAAAAAGAAAGAATGCCGAACGAACGTCTGGTTAAGAAGATATACAATGTGAAAGTGGAAGGATGTAGGTACCGGGGGAGACCGAGCCTCACCTACCTAGACCAGATTGGTCACGTACTGAAAGAAGGTGGAGTCAAGAGTCTCCGAAACCGGTAAGCGTGTATGAAGAGAATTATGAATGTTGAAGAAGCGAGTGAAGTAAAAGTTTAAAGTCCACAAATCAAAACTAATTTCAGTCCATTATGGATCGAGTGAATTGATACATAAATTAAGCCACCCACTTTATAAGCAAATTTAAATTTGCTTTTAAACTTTACTATATTTATTTTTAAAAATGAGATTAATCTCTTTTTTTTGGCATACGATTTGCCTTTTGCGCTCAAAGTTCTAATATTGCTTTGAAATTGGAATCGCAAATACAATATGGAGTCGTTAAATAAATTACGATATATATATATTAAAACGATATAGATAAATATTCGTAATTTGAATTTACATTTATTTTTAATTTATTCAATTTTATTTATTGAATTTTCGACCAGGTCATTTATCTGAGACGTTTTTTTAATATTAGTATTTTATAAATTAAATTTTATTCAATCACTAGCTGGCCCATAGACGCTGTTTTGTACAAGACACTATTTCAACCAATCGCAGCGCCACCTGCCGGGTGTACATTCACTATTTTAGAGGTCTAAAGGCATAAAGAAAACTATATAGATTCCACTAATATAATGTCTACACTGTAACTAGTCACAGATGAAATAAATCCTCCAATTTCTACAACTTTACACATAAGACAGGGGTGGCAAGGAGAGTCACACGGCGCCCAATTGGCTCGAATCATACTTAAGAATATAATAAATAAAGTTAGGGTCGATTGAATTTTTATGTTAGAAATGTTTCGTTCCATTCAAACCTGCTGAGATCACAGCAGGTGGAAATCATAAGAGCTCATTACACCATCTAAAATTCCTTAAAATAATAAATACAACTTTCTACGAACATTACTGGTTGTACCTTGTACCTAAACTTGTATGCCTAAAATATGTATATAAAATGTTATTGACGATCGTAGCCAATCATATTGATTCTTACTACAGATCTCTGATCTATGTTGTTACTTATCTGTGGTCAACCGCCTAAAGATGTCCGAATTGAGAGTTTTAGCGGGAAAGGAACAGTGTAATGTGATGCTCTTGCATAATATTTAATATTTTAGTTTTTTAATGTGTTATTCTAAGTAGTTTTGATGGCATTATATGTAATCTGATGCGCAGGAAGTACTGAGGTGTAGTGAATATGATATAACCGTGCTTTACGTACCTTTTCGTATTTCACTAAAATTCCCAAAACATGCCTTTAACAGTGTGGCCATGGTTAATGTTGACGGCGACGATTTGACTTATTGACGGACGATGACTTTACATGAAGTTAATTTATAAACAAAGATTTGGCTTAAAGGTCTTAATAACCAAGCCATAAAATCCAAGAAAAAAAAGATGCTCGAATTGGTTTTTGGCGGGAGCGTATTTTTACGTTACCACGTCGTGTGCCCTCTTAAATTATATTTAATAGTTTATGTAATAACTCATAAAGTGTTGTAATAAATAATTTTGATGTCATTTTATGTAATGTTTTGCAGAGAAAGTACAAGTATTGTGAATACGATTGTATATTACTGGCAAAATTCCAAGATAATTGATTTAACCGCTTCCATTTAAAAGCAAAGACATACTGGCGGTCAGTGATTGAATGTAGTACTCATAATAAATAAATACTTAACATAATATAACTATAAATTACTACAATAACAACTAAGTTTTATTTGCTTTTTTTAGCACATGAATTTCAAGTTCGAAAATTATACTCTTTTTTATTTTTTTAATTGCTAATGGTGGCAAACGAGCAGACAGCACACCTGATTGTAAGTGTCACTGCCACCCATGAACCTTTGCAATACCAAGAGTATAGCTAGGCCGCTGCCTACCAATACAAACCCTAACCCACCCAGTTGGACTTCCGGCTCTCTCGCTCACCGAACGAAGCGCAATAGCACATTGCCATTACTCAGATGTCAATTTTCTACGAGAGTGTGGTACTACCCCGGACTGACCGGCACACGGCTGTAGACAGAGAACTGTCCACAGCGTGGTCCTACCACTATCAAATATCTTGTACATACTGAACGCTCTTGCGTAGTATTACATTAGATAACTATCAGAATATCGCAAAATGGCAATGACGGGTGGAGAACCCTCAGCGCTCACCCACAGTCCGGGTAAAGTTGTCATAGTCATCTGAGGCTAACAACTAAGTCACACAAAAAAAAAAAAAATGGCAATTCAAGTTCCATAGAAAACATTAGTATTTCAAATAAAATTATATTTTTAGATTCATTAATGTTTTATAACAATTATAAGGTGTGTATATTACTGTATATACGCTTATATGTATTTCCCATTGCCTAGTAGAAAATGTGTTCGACATTATGTCCAACTATTTTTAATGATTACAAATTGTGTTACAAATAACAAAACAGTAATTACGTTTTTTAGACAGTGTGTACTAAATATGTCCACTAGTAGTTCTAGACTGTTTGTTATATTTATAAAAGTTGCCTTGGTAATTATAAGTTGCTTGCACAGATGGCGTAGTTAAAATACCGACCTTTCGTGTCAGTCTCGTGTGTTCGATTCCCACGCAGGACAATGATTTGTGAGATGCATAGTGTACTGAGCCTGGGTGTAATTTGTCTGCGTTAATTGTATATTCGTAATACAAGTATTATTTCTTTAGAGCAGGGTGGTTTCTTAAAAAAAAAAAAAAGGAAATAAAAAAGCTTCTTCACTACGTTAAAGAAATATGATTTCTTACTAAAAATCATATACTTGATAATATCAAAATTTGTATAACCATGTTAACAGTTAGTTCTAAGTTAGGATAGATGTGTAGGGTGAAATGAGTGGCCACCGAAGATAAAGACCGGGTTCCCGTGGCTCACTCGTACGGCATGGAGAGGTACATGTAGGGCGGGTCTATGGGGTTGCGCGCCGCTTTTTCTTTCGCTCCAGACGGATTTAGCGGGTTGAAATGAGATTATGAAAAAAAAAGGGTGAAATGAGTATATTAGGGCAAGTCTGAAAGAGATCAGTGATAGAGAAGATTGGGAGCGCGAGATTGTCTTGTTATTCACATTTTATGAGGCTAGATGAAAGGTATCTATGTGAGAAGGAGGGTTATTAAGATGTTTCTGGATGGACATAAAAATCGTGGGAGTCCTAAAACGAGATGGATAAATTGTTGGAACGAGGATATATGTATGATAGTTTTGAGTGCAAATATGACGGCTGACAGATAACTATTAACTAATCATCATCATCATCAAAGAATGTTACTGATCATGAACTTTTGCGAATACCAAGGATACAGTTAGGCCGCTGATTACCATAGTCCACTGAAGAGAAAACTCGCGTTCCAGTGACCCACCAGCACGGCGTCAAGACGTATATTGTAGGGCGGGTCTACGTGGTCGTGCGCCGCTTCTCTGTCGCCCTAGACGGATTAGCGGGGCGTGACGTATCGTAGCCCACCGCCAAAGAAGAAAAAAAGGCCGCAGCCCACCAACCATAAACACACAAAAAGTTGGTGCCGGAAATTGCATCTGGTTTTTTGGAGTTTACTCCTTAAGAATCAATTTTCATACAAGGCGCCCGGTGTGAGAAAAATTTGAGGAGTAAAATCTAGTGATCGAATGACCTCGTTACGTTTTTGGTGCGCAACCTATTCTGCGCACCTTTCACTTTCTGACGTGAGATAATACTTCACTGAACAGTTTTAATAAATGTAAATAAAAATATATATATTATTTTTAGTCACATGAGCTTTTTGCGCCTGTTTTGATAATCGTACTTAAGGAGTAAACTCCAGTCGTGCGTCGTAGCTGACACACACACTTTATTTCTTTTTTAATTTTCCTTCTCTTGCATAGATTTTATATGCGTATTATATACCTTAGTTATCTTTTATGATATCTACGGCCAAGATATAAGGTTCTATTATTTATATTCAAGCTTAGCAGTTAGATTACTAGTTTTATGAGTATGCGTGACTTGCGACGATAATCTTGTGAGGTCGGGAGTAATAATGTATTTATAATAATTTATTATGCGTATCTCAGTAGTTATAATAATGGGTTCAATAACCATTCATATTATTGGATATCGTTTAAACTGACTTGTGACTACAAAGTAGTGGCAGGGCTTAACTGTTGATAGTATTTTGTCTACAGCCGCAGATCTCTTCGTCCGGAGGAATACCACACTGTCGAAGAAAATCTACGTCTCAGCAGTACATTCGGTAAACGAGAGAGTCAGAAGCCCAACTTTCTGGGTGGGGTTTGGTTGGTATACAGCGGGTCTAACTTATACCCCTGGTATTGCAAAGTTTCATGAGCTGTGTGGTAGCGGCTATGTATAATAATATAATAATAAATAATAATAAAAATAATTTATTTCTCTCAAAAGGTTCCAGTGGTTTCTTAAATATACTCAGTACACGATTTGTCTTAGTTTAACCTTGTGAGAGCTGGAGTCTGAAGTAGGTTCGAAACCTGTATGACAGATCTCCAGGCTCTCTTCTTTTTATGATACACAAAGATACTTAGTAGTTAAAAGAAACTTATTAATATATACACGGCAACTTCAATATTGAGGTAATAAACTTAATCTTAGATTATTTAATTATGTGTGTGTGTGTGTGCTGTGTGTGCTGTGTGTGTGTGTGTGTGTGTGCTGTGTGTGTGTGTTATTTTTGTAATATACTACAAACCCTTACTTTGCTCGTGGATGTCGTAAAAGACGACTATGAGCCTTATAACGACTTGGGCCAACTCCATCTGATGCCGTTTGGTCAACAATTACATTCCCAAGGAGGGTTGACGTCTGGCAGGCAGCCGGTCATAAAACTGTTGCCAATAACTTTTACAATATGTACTATGAAAGAAGAGTACATATTGTATCGACCCCAAGTAATTGGGATAAGAGTAGGAGAATGATGATTGCAAAGGTTCATGAGGGGCACTAACATTTATCATTAGATGTGCTGCTTGCTCATTTACCATCATTAATAAAAAACAGTCATTCGTATTTTTTATTTTAATGGCATAAGTAGCTATCACGCACGCCAAGTTTCGTGATTAAGTCTCCCCATAGGAATCGATTTTTCTAATGTGACTTCAATAACTACTGGTCAATAAATCAAATATTAGATCACAATCCACCACTAAACCAACAAAGAAATATATACTTTTATGTGCGTAAAATACGTGTAAAACTTAAAAATATTTAAATTATGGCTTCTTTGTATGTAAGTTATTCGAATTTAAACAAAGGACAATAAGTAATTGCGAGAAATGTTCGCTTACTGAACAACTTATCGTGAAAGAAAAATAATAAAATAATGTATACAAAATTTGTCAGCATAAATATGCACTATTATTAACGCTTTTACTATGAGCAAGCGTTTGGCTTTAGTCCCACTATAAAATTGGCCGTGATATTTGTGAAATCAACATCTAAAATAATTTATTTTCTTTGAAAGCAACACTACCCTGTATTAAGATAATAAACAATAACGCATTACGGGGTTATTTATAAACATACAATTCATCTCATCAGCTCAATATGTCCCCCTGTTGGGCTCGAGCCTCCTCCATAATGGGAGGGACATTGACCTAGAGTTTTGTTTAGAGTTTTTCTTCTTTCGCTTAGATGTTATATACGTTTTATATCCCTTAGTTGTCTCTTACACCCACGGGTAAGATAGGGGGTGGTGAATTGTATTCTTACTCCGTTACCACACGGACATACAATTAACAAACAGAAATTCTACCTTTTTTTCTTTCGCAAGGTGCGACCATGGATGTGGTCGCGCCCCGGCAAATCGGCCCGGGGCGACGGAAAATGCGGCACGCAACCCCATGGACCCACCCTGCAAACACCTCTCTTCGCCGTGCGAGCGGGCCACCGGTACCCGATCTTTGTCTTCGGTGGCAAACAGAAATTATACCTAGAATAGCAATTTGTTGATTGCACAAATAATTTTGACTGCACAGATGGCGTAGTGTTAAAGATACCGTGCCGGTATCGTGGGTTCGAATCCTACGCACGACAATACGTTGTGTTTATCCACAAAGTGTTCTGAGTCTGGGTGTAATTTTCTACGTTAATTATATGTTTGTAAAGTCCCCCGCAATACTAAAATTATTTCCTTAGTAGGGTGGTGTTTAAAAAAAATAGTACTAAGTGAGAATCGAATCTAAAAACACGACAAAGATGACTGGTAGTACAGAAACAAAGAATTATAATTTAATTTTGCATTAAAAAAGATGCATTTGATCGAATAACTGATTAAAATAAGATCTTTACGTGATTCTTGTATATTAACATTTTTACACTTATCTTTAATACTTTATCGTGTATAAATGGTATTTTGCATATCAAGATTAAGTTTAGTTGGTACACAGAATTTGATGCGTCTCGTACCCTTGCTTATCGATTCGGATCGAATTTTGATAGTTCACTTTAAAGTACAAAAGGTTAATTATATATTGCAACCCATATTTCTGAGAAACATTCCTCCTTTTTTAAGGACTACACTTATCTCTCGCAACGATTTATATATGATTAAGGAAAATATACAAGGACTTAAAAAAATCATTGGTGGATGGAACGAATTATCGTTTTGTTACCCACAAATATATATATAAGAACTAGCAGACCCGGCCACGCTTTGTTGTGGCTAAGGTAGGCTCAGTAACACGTGGTGGTTATGCTAATAAATTACAGCTTATATGAAACGTTTGTACGTTATTGTTATAATCGTTTGGAGATAACAGATAATTGTGACTGTCAAATAATAGACAAATAATTTGCAATAAGGATTAGGAGTCCATCGCAGACAAACAACGTGACGCGTATTTTATATATACATACTAGCAGACCAGGCCACGCGTTGCTGTGGCTAAGGTAGCCTCCGTAACACGTGGTGTAACAGTTAATTGTGAATGTCAAATAATAGACAAATAATTTGCAGTAAAATAATATTGCGACTATAAATTGACATGGATGGTAGCTATCCTATCTTTTAAGTTGGTTCAAACTACACATGCTGTGCACATTTGATTAAAATCGGTTTAGTACTTTAGGAGTCCCTCGCGGACAAACAACGTGACGCGTAATTTATATATATTAAGAAGATTTAAGAAATGGTTGTCCCGAAACAACAAGCTCTTTGAAACTTGAAACCTCTGTGACAAAAGTGTGAAACTATAAAAAACCAAAACGCCATAATACAATTTAGATCTAAATTTCTATCTTATCCTATCAATGTTTTCTTGACCGTTAAATTGGAATGTTCGCTAGGAAATAGACGTTTCTGTAAATCCGTACAATGGCCGTTTAACTCAAGACCAGGACATAATCATCTCGGCCGTAGCGTGATATTATTATTATTAAAGGGGGGACAGTTGCGACAGTAAAGACCATTGTCTTGATATAAGCCTGCAGTTATCTCTTACGACTTTTGTAAGAGACTGTGTAAGTTACAGTAGATTAGTAATAATTTTCTTGTGATTTTTTAGGTATCAGTCATAACTCGGCCTTACTAATGTGATGCAAGTTATGATACCGATCATCATCATCATCATTATAGCCCATAAATATCCCACTGTTGGACTCGGGTTCCGCAATGGGAGGGAAATTAACCTACTATACCGCGCCGGTCAGACGTGTTGGTATAGTTTTGTTTCGAGTTTTTCTTCTCTCGCGAAGGTGTTCTATGCGTTTTATATCCCTTAGTCGTCTCCTACGATCACCCACAGGTAAGATATGGGGTGGTGAATAGTATTCTTACTCCGTCACCACACGGAAAGTATGAAAGTATGTCGGTATGTAGTCTCCATATTCGATGATAGTAATGTTAAGAATTGTAATATAAGACTAAAGCAGTCGCGTCTTCCTTATTCTATCGTTAAAACCTTACGACGTATTCCTCTTCCACCGTACATATTGTAAAGTTATTGACAATAGTTTTATTACCGGCCGCCTGCCTGACGTCAACCCTCCTTAGGAATATGATTGTTGACCAAACAGCATCAGGTGGAGTAGATCCAAGTCGATATATAGCTGTTAGTCGTTTTTACGACATCCATGAGTAAGGGTTTTAGTATACGTAGCTACCATACAGCTTTTATATCATCATTATCATCACATATATGTCCCACTGTTGGACTGGGGGCCTCCTCCGTAATGGAAGGGAAATTAACTTACTATACCACGCTGGTCAGACGTGTTGGTAATATATGTTATATACATTTTATATCCCTTAGTCGTTTCTCACGATCACCCACTGGTAAGATAGAGGATGGTGAATTGTATTCTTACTCCGTCACCACACGGACAAGCTTTTATATATTTAGCTATTATAAAATGATCTTTAATATTAAAAACTTTTTACTGGAATACATCCAAAAACTTGATAATATACAGTTTACAAAATATTTCGAATAAAGCAGACATAATATTGAAGCACCACGCTACGCTCCTAACTCGCAATAACGTTCTACAATATAGCCAAATTATAATATTTTGGTACAAAATATTACATCTCATGAATTTTAAATAACATAACAATGGTTTTTTGACGTGAACTGATTTTAAATAACACGTTTGTGACCATGTATAGACCATAGGCCAAAATATAATTAGACCATAGGCCTAATTATTTGTAGCAAACTGTTTGCGATGTAAGTTATTTTCCTATTCAGACATATTTTATGATAATTTGTTATTTGCCGATATTTATAAATGGTAGATAGTATTTCTTATCACGTCTTAGATTACTCTTATACTACAAGCAACGTAAAAACGGGATTTCGGTAATGTAACAACTTCTCGTTAACAATTCTCCGTGTGGTGACGGAGTAGAATATTATTCACCCCTCCATATCTTGCCCGTGGGTGATCGTACGAGACGACTAAGGGATATAAAACGCATATAACATCTATGCGAGAGAAGGAAAACTCGAAACATAACCCTATATCAACACCTCTGACCAGCGCGGTATAGTAGATTAATTGCCCTCCCATTGCGGAGGAGGCCCGAGCCCAACAGTGGGGCATTTATGGGCTGTGATGATGATGAACAACTGCTCCAATCTCTTTAAAAAGGAATATTAATAATTGTACTATTCAATCCTTGTCTTCATAATCATCATCATCTCAGCTCATACATGTCTCACAGTGCTCAAGCTTACTCCATAATTAGAGGGCGATTAACCTACCATACAACGTTGATCACACAAATGAGTATATATCTTTAATTAGAATTTTCTTCCTGTTCCATAGATATATGCATCTTGCATCCCTTAATCGTCATTATGTCTTACTCAGTGATGACTTATATTCTTTCTACATCACCAAAAGGGGAAACCCGGTCTGATAAAGGGGTTAAAAATAGAAAGAGTTGACATCAATAACCTCCCCGTAGAGTCCGTAAAAGCCGGCAAAGAATACAACTGCTGTATTCTTTGCCGAACTCTTGCAGTAATGTTCCCCTGCGAAACTCATACTCTGATCCAACCCGCCTGCCAAGCTTGCTGATTTTGGCACTATTATCTTGGCATAGGTAAGTCAAGTCTACTATGGATGTAAGAGTCCCTTCGAAATGCTTATCAAGCAGGTAATGACGAAAATAGGACATACAATGGAAGAAAAAAATCAACTAGTATGTCTAATGTAGTGGGAGACTAGGATTCTATAAAAAAACATTTACATACAGACTTAGAACGTAATGTAAATATATGTAACTATATAAAAATTATCAGCAACAAACTTACTGCCAAATGAAAATAAACGTTAAACTTATAAGTGATAAGATATATTTTTTGTCTTTATAAAATGAGGACAGGATCTTGACTCTATACTTTTAGTGATTTGGACGACTTTTATGAGATAAATCTCATTTAAGATACCAGATAACTGTTTCGTAGGATGATTTCATGGAGTTGCATATTAAATGACTTTGTTCAAGCGCTGTTGTTGCTGGGTGATTTTTTTAGATTTTGCGGATGTCACATTGCGACTGGAATATATACGGCTACAATGTGTAAATATTTTTTTAATATAGTAGATGGCGTGGTATAGTGCCTCCTATAAGGACGAAAATGCGAGCGACAATTTGGTTACAGATTAAGTTATTAGATACGTGTAGTAGCTATCTATTGACTTAATTGATACAGCGGTTGGAACAGAAAAGTAGATATATGAGTTTAAGTTATATGTGTGTAACCATTTTTCCTGCGCAAATAATTTTTTTTTATATAGATTTTTTACGAGATCGATGGTTGAATTATTTAAAATCTTCATTCTTCTATTTTCTCAACTATATGAAATTCACTCGTCGTTTATATTTCATAGTTCCCTTTGTGATATTGGATTAAGAATATAATATATCACCATTGTTATATGTAGGGGTCGTAAAATTCAACTGAAAAATCATTAGAAAAATGAGCAAGAACTCTTACGAAACTTATAAAATTAAATGTGATCGCTAATCTGTCAACTGGTGGATGAATGGAAAGAGAAAAGTCGAAGAGTTTGATTAAATTTTACGATAACAGACCTATCTGTGACAATAATAGGGGTCCCAAAAGATTGCAGGTTCATTATTATAATGATGATTCATATATATGTCCAATTATTGTACTAGACCCCCCACCGCTATGGGAAATCGACCTACTATACCACTCAGCAAGCAGAGAAGCAAAACTCCAAATTTAACCCTATACTAATTCGCTTGAGCAGCATGGTATAGTAGACCGATTTCCCTCATATTGCAAAGGAGGTTGGAACCCAGCAGTGGGATAACCACTCAACCGTAACGCTCAGAAGCTACAATGTTGCCAAGACACACAGAATTGCCAACTTTCGATGAGGCGATAACATAATTGTGGCGATTATGCTATTAATCCGTCTTGTAAAGGCTTTAATTCAACAGTGTACGTAAAAAGGCTGATGGATGGATGAACTGAAAGCTATTAATACTAAAAACTAAATAAAACACCGATAAAGTCAATAAAATTAATTCTATTTTGTATAATACACTAATTTTAAATGTTAATGCGTATTTAAAATTACTACATAATTGTATGCTATATATTTTAGTTTTTATCGAAGTACATCAGTCCATTACTGTCATCACAAGAGCATGGATCTCTTATCGAAATGACATCTTAATAGAGAAACAACGTTTGTTAAATCCTACTAATAATAATTAATTAAAAATACGACTGAGAAATAAATAATCTTTCAAAGTTTGTTTTTGAAGTGTTCTGTATTACTGTACAATATTAATCACTTTTTTTAGGAGGCTTTCGTCTTTTTTTCATGGCTGATGGTGGCAGACGAGCAGACAGCACATCTGATAGTAAGTGTCACTGCCGCCCATGGACCTTTGCAATACTAAAGGTATAACTAGGCCTCTGCCTACCAATACAAACCCACCCCAGTTGGGCTTCCGGCTCTCTCGATCACCGAACGTAGCGCAATAGCACATTGTCATTACTCAGACGTCGATCTTCTGCGAGAGTGTGATACTACCCCGAACAGATTGGCCCGCGGCTGTACACAGAGAACTGTCCACAACGTGGTCCTACCACTATTGTACTATCGTCTGATAATACTCGATCCTTTCAGGGCGATTAAGGGGACGGCGTGCAACCTCATAACCTATCCGTACATGCATCTCTCTATAGCCATGTGGGTAGGCCATCGATACCCAGTACTTGTCTTCCGCAGGCCTCATGTGGACGGTTACCGTTTCAAGTACCATTTAGTGTCGTACCCCGGCACTTGCTACTGTTCTATTGGGATGCTGCTCACATGCGGTGAGCTTCACTACGGTTGGAGGACTAATCATCAGTTCAACCATCCGCAGCCACAGCTAATGAGTACAATATTAATCACTATTTTTTTTTAAATTTCGCATATAAAAGCGAAACCATACGTTGTATCCTAATAACGTTAGTAAACGGGGAAACCTAAATTTTTCATACTCACATTTTCATTCGGGTAATACCTGCCTGTTACCACTTCATTTTTTTTTAAATGTTCCAAAGAGTTTATTACTTTAATTATTTAATTTCATGTGTTTCTTTACTTGTTCTTTCTTTGTGCGTTTAGCATACTCCTTTCCATCGCTCTCAAGCATATCATCATCATCACAGCCCATATATGTCCCGCTGTTGGGCTCGGGCCTCCTCCACAATGGGAGGGAAGTTAACCTACTACACCGCGCTGGTCAGACGTATTAGTATTAGGGTTTTGTTTCGAGTTTTCTTTCTCTCGCATAGATGTTATATGCCTTTTATATCCCTTAGTCGTCTGTTACGATCACCCACTGGTAAGATAGGGGATGGTGGATTGTATTCTTACTCCGTCACCACACGGATAAATATATTAAGGAATGTGTAGTATAAAATAAAAAAAAAATAACAACATAGCACAAAAAGCACATGTAAACCGATACCAGCTGATATCATTACAGCGTTAATACGATTATAGTAAATTGTATTACCACACAGGAAGTAAACGAAACACGTTACGAGAATGTTGATACCATTCACACTGCTATGAATGTAGGAAACATACCTAATAATATAATGTTTAGAAATATTATATTGATGAGAAAATATAACCTAGGTGTGATTTAAAACGAAAAGGCGACACTAAGACATATAAACGAATGAAAATGGAGGGAAATTATAATGAGCACATCCCTAATCCTTAATCATAACCAAAGTAACATATTAAAGAGAAGAATATTGAGATTTTAACAGTTAAAATTTATTGAGAAGGAAACTTTAACTTAGTTGTGATTTGAAATGAAAAGGCGACACTAAGACAGTTTAACGAAAAAAAATGGAGGAAAATTGTATTAGCACATCCCTAATCTTCTAACATCATCAAAGTACCATATGAAACAGAATCATAGTGAGATTTCAGCAGTTCTATGAATGTACATTAGGCTTTGATCACAAGAACACATAAAACCTTATTTACGAGCGCAAAATTATTGTCACATGTGGGATTCAAATTCATATCTATTGTAAATCCATTTCAATCATCCTACCACTTAGACAATTGTGAGCTTTTAGCTGTGAGAAAAATTTCGGGTTGGATTCCGAAGAATCTTAGTGTGTTAGTTAGATAGCGTATTTATTAAGAAAGGTTTTATTTAATCTATATTAAATAACGCTACGATAAATATGAATGCAGAAATGTTTATAAATTTAAATTACTGAAAATTTTTAGCATTTAATATGCTTAATTATTTATAAAATCCGATTACGAAATGAAAAATGATGTCGCAAGCGGGATTCGAACCCGCGTCTATTGGGATTCCGGCCCAATCGTGCTGCAACAAGGTTGTGTCATCGTTTAATACAATTCTAACTGTAAAGTTTGAAGTATTGAGCCTATAACAATGTGTAAACATTGTCGGGTAGATAGCATACCGTCACCTTAAGACGTAAATATAATACGGAGTGAAATTTGCATGTCCTACAATTAGTCGCGGTGGTGCAGTGGCAGCACGATTGGGCCGGAATCCCAATAGACGCGGGTTCGAATCCCGCTTGCGACATCATTTTTCATTTCGTAATCGGATTTTATAAATGTTTATAAATGTTAGCATATCGGATAAAATTTTATAATAGTCGAGGTATCGTTTGAAATGTTCTAGGCGGTTGTCATGACGACTGTTGAGATAACAAAAAATCTGATTGATGTGTTGTGAATGTTATTAATGTTGATATTATTATTAATATCACTTGAAGACGTATGTGATCAAAAATTCAAAAAGTAATACACAAGTGAAGCAATTGGTACGGCCAGTATCATAATAAGAGTATAAACACCCACTTCTGCAGATCTCTCCGTCTTTGTCTTATCTATTTATACTCTTCAGATATCATTTACACGTATTTTACATTAGCTTCACGTATATCTTTACTAATATATGTTTATTGATTTTTTCTGGATTTAACTAGAAAACTTTTACACATGTTAACATCAAACTATTTTAAAACACACCAATAAAATGTTATCGAATTCCCATACTCGTAATTCTTTTGTCTTTTATTGTACACAAATTCCTCAAATTTATACTATGGCGTGGGCATATTAAACCATTAAAGCACTCAAACACACATATAAAATAAAAACGCATGGCATTATATCTTTTAAGCATTCAAAACTTACAGGTAAGACAAACATTAATGAATTTAACGACACACCGATTCCGATAATGTTATTAAATAAGACTCCCGGTATAAATAACGTTATCTGTCGGTCGTAAAACTGCCGAATTTGGGCGTAAACCTCGCGTGCCTCAGGCTCCTTTTAAAGCCGAAATAACTTAAGATTCATCTTTCGCAAAATAACACCACGATTTACATCCAAGACGTTTTAATCCGAGAACTTATTTATTTAAATATACTTAAAGATGGCATGAATTTATCCGTTCTCATGATAGGATGGACTGTATATCTAGTTCCATGTTGGATGGTTCACAAATCACAATAACAGCTATTCATTATCCACGTTTCACTCCGTCGGAGCCATGTCTATCGGAATGCGTTACAAAGGAGTATCCATACCGACTTACAAAGTCGCTACACTTTGTCCAACCGGCTTGGAAACCAGTCTGCCGCGGGCCGGTCGCACCGCTCAAACACAAAATGGCTTAAACACCAGTTGACTGACACTTAAATGCCACTTAGAACTCCTCACAAAATTTATTGGTAATAAGTAGCCTGTTCGTGTTTTTTTTTTGTCCAGCGTTCGTAGGCGCGACCTAATGTGTATTGTATTGACCTCTCAGTCATAGAAACAAAGCTTCTTAAGAGTCTCAAACGTTTTGATATTAATTTAAATAAATAAATTATTATTAGATATTTATTAGAATCTCATTAAAGAGAATACAGTTGATAATCGCTCGCAACTCAGTGGCATATAAGCTTATATCGCACGGATAAAATTCCAAGTAAAGAGACGGGATATTTTAACTCTCGTATACGCTATACAATAATTACAGATGTGCTATCGAGGTAAATAGCCTGAGTTGCCTCTCGCTTGCTCTTAACATCGGTACACTCCTGTCATTTGCTCTTTGAGGAACACTTTATTCTAGTAAATATTAAGGGGTTCGCCGGCTACATTTGTGGTAGATCCTTTTATGAGATTACATCGACCAATGACCATTATATTCGTTGCTAATGGTAAAAACGCAACTGAGAACATTTCGATGGCTTAAGATCAGTTATAATATTATTTAATGTCTTTATCGTGTAAATCTGGTTTGTTCCGCTAATAAATAACGATTTATGTATCTCTATATCAAGAGGTTATTTGTTTAACAAAATTTTACTAGTTGACATCGTATTATAATTATTTGTTAGAACAAATCGTTATGTCTATTTAATTATGTAGTAAATGTCGCCATTAACAATTTGTTTGTTAGAGTTTTATTTTAAGTCTCTAAGTAAAAATAAATCTTGTTACAAATGTGAAAGAGAAATGTTGACAACGAGTGTGAAGTACATTACAAAGATTAACACTCAGTCGTATTTTTCATGGCATCAGCTTGATATATGTCAAAGATATATATAGGTCTAACAATGAAATAGCTCGAACTCACGTATATTCCATTTTTCTGAAATATAAACCTCTGAAAAGGCGCCATAGGAAAATAGTAATTACAAGTTCTTTCTAGTGTGCCATTGTGTTGCGGACCACAATGCGGTGGAATCTTTTTGTCCGCGCTATCGGCTGTTTGCACCCACTGCGAATGTAGACATATATTTAGAAGGAGGTCCCATTCGGGCGTTTATTGACTTTTGAATTTTTCTGTGAAAAATATTTCGACGTAGGCAATGGTTGCATTGACGTTGAATATTTAGATTTTTTTTTCCATAATAATATGTGATACTTTAGAAAGATATTTTATTGCTAATTCTATTGTTAATGAATTGCTAAAAAAAAAATTTTATAATAAGAATTGAATCTTAAAAAAAATGGACTGACGGAGTAAAAAAGTCCCCATTTTTTTTGGGGCAGGTTAATCTGAACGCTGTCCGTTCCGTCCGGGGCGACGGAACTGAGCGTGGCCCCATAATCCGTTATTACCTCCCCATCGCCATTGAGCCGTATACTAGTACCGAATCATTGACGTCCGTGACCAGCCCAGCGAGTTACCCTTTCGGGTACCAACCCCCAGATAACCCCCCTAAAGAATGAATGCACGATAAGGCAATGATGAATATATCTAGCAATGAATTGCGTTAAGCTGAATGATGATGATGATCATAATAAAGGTCGTCGGTACAAAATAAGTAAATACGTATTTAAGTTATCCTTCCAGGCAATAATAATATCGAGCTAGCATCTAACAATTTCTTTTCGTCAATATTCGGCAAATCAATTTTCTGAAGTTTCTTTTTATTTTAGACAAGAATTTCTTGAACACAATTACTTTGAAGATGCTTTGCTACTTTATTTAACTGTTATTATTCAGCTACACTATAAAACCTTATTTTATCATCGTTTCTATGTTTTTATCCTATGACGAGTTAAAAAAACAATGTCATCAGCCTTCATTTGCACGTGGTAGATGTAAAAGGTACACAAATCATAACTAGGACAGTAGCAGCGCTTGCTTGGAAAACTAATAACACTTAATGCGATCAAGAAATCACCAATCAAGTGTGGCGATTAAAACACGTTGAACTTGGATAAATGAGAGCCCAAAGAAAAGGCGATATATTTTTCTTTTACAGAAGTTTCACGCTTACCCGTGTTTCTAGTTTACAGAGCTATAGGAGAGTCTGTCTAACTCATACCTCAAATATGTAATAACAAAATACTTATTTCTAATTTTTTTTACTGATAATAGTAAAAATAATAAAAAAATAATAAAACAGACACACATTTAGTCATTTAAATCGAAGATTTTCTCGAATATTTAACAGTGAATCAGAAACAGCAATTGTTAAATACGTTTATCTGTCCCTTAGGTACAAGAGATTCAAGCAATTAGTAATCTCTGTTATAGATATTTACGAGTCAAAAAATGACTATCATTTATACAAGTTTATATTTCTCACTTATTGCAATTTTAGGGTGACAAAATATGTGGCCCGGGTAATATCTTCACTAATAGAGTTTTCGCTTAATCAGTTCTTACTTAGATTTGACTGTAACCGCTACGGCATGCCTGTGTCTACAAATGGAAGTCGATAGGCAAATCGATAGACGGATGAAACTATTATTAAAAAATTTCCTTTTACACTGAAGACTACGTAATTTTCTAATAAGCAGCAAGATTCTTCACAAAGTTCGTCCTGAACAGTTTGAACAAGAGTTTTATTAACGCAACTTGCTTCAGTTGCTTAATCATTCACCGTGTTACATGTAAAAGTTTCCAAATAAATTCGGTACGAAGTAGCCAAAGTAATTTAGTTAGAGTGCCTTAGGTTACCGACCTGAAGTTGAGTTCCCAGTCGAAATTAACAACACCGCAAATGCGAATTTTGGTAACATATAACGTACATTACACATAAGATATGTGGCACCCTAATTCAAGTATCTAAGAATCATATAAATACAATTTTATCATAGCTAGTCTATATACATGTATGTACATTATAGATATTGAAGAAAAACTATTAGGGGCGTATTTTTACGTCGACAGAAGACAAAAAAATGAATTTTTAGAGTTTCTGTTTGTCTGTATGTTTGTGCACGTATTACGCAATACCAAATGAGAATAATAAAATACTGGATGAAATTTAATGCAGTTTTCAGCGGAGTATTGCTAGAGGTTTAAATTAAACATGATGTTACGATAAAAAATAAGAAGAAATCTCAAAATAATAAGTTTATATATAATCAATAGCCGTATGGTGACGGAGTAAGAATACAGTTCACCACCCCCCTATCTTACGTGTGGGTGATCGTAAGGAACGACTAAGGGATATAAAACACATAATTATAACATCTATGCAAGAGAAGGTAAATTCGAAACAAAACCCTATACCAACACGTCTGACCAGCGTGGTATAGTAGATCAATTTCCCTCCAATTATGGAGCAAGCTCGAGCTCAACAGTGAGGCATGTATGAGCTGAGATGATGATGACAAAGTAATCAAAGCAACTTAAACAGCAGTTACAGAGCGCATTATATAAAATAACTTTTCTAAATAACCAAAGTTCAATAAACATTCTGTGTATGTGTCGCAATGCTTTAAAGTTTTGTTAAAATCCTTTCAGCGATTTTTCTAATTAATTGCTTTTTTTACGTGCTTTGTTGTAGCGGCTACGAATACTACCAACCCTTACTTTACTCGTGGATGTCGTAAAAGACGACAAAGAGCTTTCTAACGACCTGGGCCAACTCCATCTGATGCCGTTTGGTCAACAATTACATTCCCAAGCAGGGTTGACTTCTGGCAGGCGGCCGGTCATCAAACTATATTGCCAATAACTTTTACAACATGTACTATGAAAGAAGAGTACATATTGTATCGACCACAAGTAATTGGGATAAGAGTAGGAGAATAATATAATTGCTTTTTTTACTACTTCTATTTGTATTTGGCATCGCAATGTTTCGTTTACTTTGGCCGTATAGTCATCGGCGATAATGGGTAGCGATATATTATTGCTCTTAAACATCACGATATGAAGCGATTCGTATACTATAAACTCTATAATTATATCGTAGAAGTTCAAACCAAAATTAGACATATGTAATTATAACAAATTAGTAGTTATGTCTCCGCTATGTTAACGGTTACTTACATACATACATATCATCACGCCATATCCCTTGCAGGGTAGGCAGAGAGAACAGAGTGCCAGAGAACTCTATCTCTGCATACTTCACTCGCTTCCTCAACATTCATAATTCTCTTCATACACGCTCGCCGGTTTCGGAGACTCTTGAGTCCACCTTCCTTCAGTAGATGACCGATCTGGTCTAGGTAGGTTAGTCTCGGTCTGCCTCGGTACCTACATCCTTCCACTTTCGCATTGTATATCTTCTTAACCAGGCGTTCGTTCGGCATTCTTTCCACATGTCCGAACCATCGGAGCATTCCATTTCGCATCGGTTACTTCAGCTGTATAATAACATATTAATAATGATAATGTATATTAATATATATTGATATAACAAATATTTTATGTTAATATCAAGATTATTTAATTTCTATGTGGTGACGGAGTAAGAATACAATTCACCACCTCCTATCTTACCCGTAGGTGATCGTACGAGACGACTAAGGGATATAAAACGCATATAACATCTATGTAAGAGAAGGAAAACTCGAAACAAAACCCTATACCAACACGTCTGACCAGCTCGGTATAGTAGGTTAATTTCCCTCCCATTACGGAGGAGGCCCGAGCCCAACAGTGGGACATACATGGGCTGTGTTGATGATAATGAAGATCATTTCATTTCTATGTGGTGACGGAGTAAGAATACAATTCACTACCCCCTATCTTACGTGTGGGTGATCGTAAGGGACGACTAAGGGATATAAAAATGCATATAACATATTTTAGAGTTTATGGGTCTTTTGGACATACACCGCTCATACCGTGGGGAAGACGAAGGAACATCTGTGATCCAATTACCTGTTATTTTACCTTATTATTATTTACTTATGTTTATTACTGATGTTTACGCGTGTGTTACATGTTTGAAATAAAACAATTATTACGAATTTCTGAAACTATTTTAATTTTTTTTATATTTTTTAAGGACTCCACCCTTTTTTTTGCGTTGGGTTATGGACGTGGTCGCGCCCCGCCAAATCGATCCGGGGCGACGGAAGAGGCGGCGCGCATCCCCATTGACCCACCCTGTAAACACCTCTCTTCGCCGTACGAGCGGGCCACCGGTACCCGATCTTTGTTTTCGGTGGCCAAGGATACCACACCCTGTGTAAGGAAATAACCCTTGTATTCCGGAGCACTTTACAAACATGCAATTAACTCAGACAAATTACACCCAGACTCAGAACAACATTTAGTGCATTGAACAAAGTATTGTCGTGCGTGGGAATCGAACCCACGGCACTGGCACTATGGTATCTTAACCACTACACCATCTGTACAATCTAACTGCTGAACAATTCAGATTTTGGTGGCAGTTTTTATAGTGTACATCCTAAAGACCTCTTTGGGACTCATTCTATTACATATTTACCATTGCTGTTCTGATTGCGTGGCTAATCTCGAGTCGCATTTTGTTACAGATGTATTAAAAAAAAAAAACATTCGCATCTAAAATCGATTTATATCGTGTTATTTTTATTGTAAATGATCATCAATATACATTGAAAGGTCCATTAAAAAGCATTCAATCGTTTTTTTTTTGCGTAACATAATGAAACATTTACAATTTACTCTTAACTAAAAATACTCATTCCATGAATAAAATATAATTGAACATGATCGAATCATGTCTATTTAAATGGCGTAATTCAAAAACAAATTTAAATTAAGAACTTCTTTTTTTTTAATTCACAATATAGTAACAAGCATGCATGCTTCAAGTTCGTTTTCAGTACAAAAAAAAAATATATGTAGTACGTACAATCACCCAGTAAATAAATATATACCTCTAATTTAGCTGGTGAATGAATGAAAAACATGTTTTTAGTGTATAACAGCATTTCAGATTGGTTGTAAATTATGTGAAAATTACTACCGCTAATCTAACATGTCTTCCCTGTGTGGCGATGGGATAAAAATACCATAAACGTTTATGTTACCGTGGAAGTCGTCAAAATCGGTTCAGGGTCTCATCAGAATAGTGAGTAGCATTCCTCTCCTGGTAAGCCCAGTGTGGCGATTACGGCGGAATTTATGGAGGAGCAGGCCACTTCAATTGCCTTCCGTTGTTGAGGTGACAGCAACATGAGACGTAGCTGTTATGATGTTGGTAATTTAAAGAGTTTCATACTAAACCAGTAAGTAGGCTAAGAAAAAGTCACTACGTAGAATTCATTTATACTCAGTTATGACGTAACAACTAGGTAGTAACAGATAAAAATAAAATCTCATCATTTTCACTAACACGTAAACACTACCCACACTATAGTTTGTCCACGTTCGTATTGTGGGCTATAGAGACCACTAGGAATCGATAAACGAACAATGCCGCCATTGTTGAAATATCGATGGATATATAAGCGAGTTGCCCTGCTTACACCCCCTAACGCAAACTATTTTAACGAACAATAAGGATCCTGTTGATCAGAAGGGAACACCGCTGAAAGGAGGAAATAATTCTTAAAATGGAGTTTTAGAGGAAACTCCATATTTAAGACTTATGTGATTAATCATAATATATTCCTCAAAATAGGAATAAAGAAAGCATGGCAATAAAAAGAATGAAAATTAATCGAAATGTTATTTAAGAGTAAAATGTTTTTTAAATAGTATTCAAAATGTTTAATAAGCTTGAACTTATAAATAAATTCTATCAGTACTTAACTTTTTGTTTCAATCAGAGCTTATCCTATCTCCTGTTAACATGCGATTCGATCCGATGACCAGAGCCTTTATTATTACCAATCGTCTTAAAGCCAAAGTCTAATTCGACCAGTTTCGACAAACAATAACTTTTACAAAAAAGGAACTCACTTACGGAACCCAAAGGGTTATTCTAGGAACTAGTGTATATTTATCATCATCATCGTCATCACAGCTTTAACAAGTCTCATTGTTAGGCTCGTCTCTCCTTTGTAGAGCGGGTCTACGGGGTCGTGCGTCACTTTTCTCTTACCCCGGACGGATTAGCGGGGCGTGACGTAGCGTAGCCCGCCGGCAAAAAAAAAGGCTCGTCTCTCCTCCAAACCTATGGAGCAATTAAGCTACTATACCACGCTGATCAAATGGATTGATATAGAGTTCAATTTCGATTTATCCTTCTTTTGCATAGACGTAATACGCATCCCTACTAATATATAAATGTGAATGTAAGTTTGTTTGTTACGCTTTCACGCTAAAACTACTCAACCGATCATCATGAAACATTGTACACATATTTTTGGAGGTATTAAAAGTAACATAGGATACTTTAAAAGAAAAAAAAAATTTTTATGAAAAATAAAAAAATTGTTTGTCTAAAAATCTCAAAATCTAGCTTCTTCAACGCCATCTAGCAGTCCAGTAATGAAGTTCCAACCCTGAGTATTGTAATACCGTTGCACTGTATTACCGACGGTCAAAAATAAAAATAGGGGATCAAAAACTTTAGGAAAGTAACCTTTTACGCGGGCGAAGCCGCGGGCAGAAGCTAGTATTATATAAAGTTTTACGACATTCACGGGTAAAAGGAGGGTGGTCAATTGAATTCATACTTACCACACGGAAACGTGTGTATAAATATACTTTAGAACAAATATAAAAAAAAAATAGAAGATTAAATAATAACGTCACATATGCTTACCATGCAAGAATAATCTTAAGCGTACTAAGAGACAGGCATCCTAAGTAGACGTTGTTCTATTTAGTTACGACCTCAATAAGTGTACAATTTAGGTCACATGAAAATTATGCCAACCATGACACATCCTTCGCTGAATAGGCACCATTAGCCTAACGATTAAAGCTTAGAATACGTAATGATAAGATGCTAACTTCAAAACATAGATGGCAGTGTATTATAAATAACGATTTCCTTAGTAGAGTGTCCTGGACTCGATTCTCGCTCGGTAAAATTCTTTGTGTTATACACAAATAATTGTCTAGATTTGTGGTCTTTAAATGTATGTTTTTAAAGCATGTGGTCTTTTAGAAAGAAAAACCAAGTAACCTATTGGTCAGGCAAGTCTAAGATGATATCATCATCATCTCAGCTCATACATATCTCACTGAGATATGTCCCCCCTCCTCAACAGAAGAGAAATTAGCCTACTATACCACGCTGGTCAGATATACATTTTTTACATGTTTTTTTTTTTTTTAAGACACCACCCTGCACTAAGGAAATAAACCTTGTATTGCGGGGAATTTACAAACATACAATTAAAGACAAATTACACCCAGACTCCGAACAACACTTTGTGGATCACACAAAGTAATGTCCTGCGTGGGAATCGAACCCACGGCACTGGAACGGAAGGTCGGTATCTTAACCACTACGCCATCTGTGCAGTCATCATATGTTGATATAGGATTTTATATAGAGCCTCGCCTTGAATAGATGTTATGCTGCATATTATTTTCATTGGTCATATTTTACGACCAGAAGACTTTGTGAATTGTATTTTCACCGAATTGCATCCGTACCCTATTTATATCACCACACAGATAAATAAAACATTAAATAATAATATTTTGCAATTCATAATGAGTTCTGATGTCTAGACATTTGAAATAAAACTACTTTTAAGGGTTTTACCGCGTTTGTATGAGTGAGTACGAGTGATCATGGGCACGAGCGGAGTCCACCCGTGACCCTGATCACTGTAAAGTGATCGAAACGTCGGCAAATTAAAAATCAAATACAAATACGATGAAATCCGTAAAAGTAGTTTTATTTAAAATGTTCCAATTAATTTTTTTTTAAGACACCTTCCATCACTAAGAAACCAAGCCTTGTATTGCAGGGGATATTAAAAACATATAATTAACGCACACAAATTACACACAAAACAATCGTTTGTGAATCGCACAAAGAATTGTCCTGCGTAGAAATCGAACTCGCGGCACTGGCACGGAAAGTATCTTAACCACTATACCATTTCTGCAGTTAACATGATGGATATAGCATCGTTTTATTTTATGTTAGACCTACTCAAACGATTATACTAACACATTCTCAATAAACAAATGAACTGCCACATAAACAATGTAAGTGTAAGCTTAAGTAATGTAAAAGTCTTTAGTTAAGTAATTTAAAATGTAAGTGAACACTTTCTTATACAACACTTCAAAAGAAAGATTCGTTTTACGATGGTAATAGATATTACCCTCGTAAAAATGTGCTGAATGGGTAGCAAGATTACGATAAAAATCGGTAACTGCTTTTAATTAAGCAATATCATTAATTTTATCTGTATCTAGATGATCTGCTCGAATTTACTCGTCCAAAGATAACCAAAGATGTCTAATTGTGAATGATATAATAAGAATTCCACGAAACAAATCTGATTTTTAGTACATATTGACAAGATTGGATGAGCTGAGAAAGATGCCTTGAACCGAATTACTTGAAAATTAAGCAATTCCGTCGTCTTATCGGCACCTAAACAGTTGATAGCTAAATCACCTGCTGTCTTGAGTGGCTTGATCTTCGATCAAGGTACTGGAACATCAATTTTGTTCAAGAGGTACCGTTCAGTAAATTCGTTTAAACACCCTCCCAATGTAATTTACATCTCCTTATCTATAATAGCGCAGGTGGGGTTTTTTTCTGGGGTACCGTGTAAAGAAAGAACCATTCGAAATGAATGTTGGCGTAAAAGCTAATCAGAAAATATAGTATTTTTAGTATTTCCAATTTCTCTACTGGACCTGAAATACTTCGGTAGAGGAAGGTTATATTTATTTATTGTAATCAAGAGAAGGAAAACTCGAAACAAAACCTTATACCAACACGTCTGACCAGCGTGATATTATGGAGGAGGCTCGAGCCCAACAGTGGGACATAATATATGAGCTGAGATGATGATGATGATGATGTCGATATAAGACACATAGAATTACGTGGTCAATAGCAGTAATACATGGACTTGAACAGAGATAGCAGGTAATTGAAGGTAAACAAATTAAGATAAAGAGCTACAGTAATGGTTATTATAATACAATTTGGCGCTAATGGAAGATTTCTTAAAAAAACATCAGCAAACTAGATCATTTTTGGTTAATTTATTATATATAACATCTATGCAAGATAAGGAAAACTCGAAAGAAAACCTATAAAAATCCGTTTGACTAGCGTGGTACGACGTATATGAGCTTAGATGAATAATTTTAAGATATAATGACTTATGATGTTTACGCAAGTGTTTACACATTTCAAATAAAACTATTTTTACGAGTTCCATTGTATTTGTATTAGATGTTTAATTTCCCGACGTTTCGAACAATTTACAGCGTTCATGGTCGCAGGTGGCCTCCACAGTCCTTGTCCTTGAGACAAGGTGTCTCACGTCCAACAAGTCATCGTTATTACAGAGACTTATATCTACCCACTACAGTATCAGTTATCAATACTATCAGTTTTATTTCAAATTTTAAGATATATATAATAATTATTTCGTTGGAGTAATTGTCAAGGGGAAAAAAAAGAAGGGCATCCATTAATCGATCATGAGTTCATGAATTCAAAGCCTAGGTAAGATAAAAAGTGTTATTTTGCAAGTTTTTTAAGAGTTAAGATAATGACGAAAGTTCCCTACAATGCAAAGATTATTGCCTTAATGCTAGCAAAAAATACATAAATATATATATTATATATATATATATAGTAAAAGTATACGGAACCATTTATAGATCGATGGTGTACATAGTTAATTTTTTCCCTGAACCATTGGAAGCGCCTTGATAGCGCTATGATAGATTCAACGGGGGGTGGCGCTGACACCTGGAGTCCTTTGTGCATCGATAGACGATTTCTGTGCTTAATGAGGCTAAATTTTATAGCTCCTCATGTTAACTTAGCGCGCTATGGTATAAAAACTATAAGTACGTGATTTGCAAGTATTACTTGTAAAGAATTTTTCGTACTAAGAAGTAAATTTTGCATCGCGTCATATTTTACAGATGTACAATAAATAGGAACAAATTACGCCTTTTTTTTGTTGTAGTCTAAGGTCTGCAGAAACTCCGCCATCTGGATTGATCTGGATAAATTCAACCACTTGTGAATCGTATAAAGTATTGTCATGTGTGGGAATCGTACCCACGGCAATAGTATAGGTGAAATTAATTATTTAAATTACAGTTCAAAGTACTAATTGGTAGATTAATGTAGTGATAACGATATAGATAGACAGTTGTGCGCAAAAAAATATCTACCATAATCTATTATCAATTTTAATCTGTTATTTTGAAGATGGTTTGCCCTTACTAATGACGAAAATTAAATCATCTTGAATCATATGCGCCTCACTGCTGGGCTCAAGACTTCTCCACATTAGGATAATAGTTGACTTACTTATACCACGCTGGTTAGAAGGGTTAATATAGGGTTTCATTTCGAGTTATCCTTTTTTTATTGCTTATGGTGGCAAACGAGCAAGCAGCACATCTGATGGTAAGTGTCACTGCCGCCCCTAGCCCGACTAGAAAAAAAGTATGGTTCAACCAGATCATGTATCTGGACCCGATCAGGATAGAATGAGGCATGCCGGATCCGGCAAACCCGATCAGGACCAGACCTGGTCCTGATCAGGATAGCCTGATGTGAAATATCATTAAGTATGGTAAGGCATACCGGATCAGGACCAGATCAGGACCAAATAAGGATAGCCTGATGTGAAATATCATTAAGTATGGTAAGGCATACCGGATCAGGACCAGGTCAGGACCAAATAAGGATAGCCTGATGTGTAATATCATCAAGTATGGTAAGGCATACCGGATCAGGACCAGGTCAGGACCAAATAAAGATAGCCTGATGTGTAATATCATCAAGTATGGTAAGGCATACCGGATCAGGACCCGATGAGGACAGAATGAGGCATGCCGGATCCGGCAAACCCTATCAGCACCAGGTCTGGTCCTGATCAGGATAGCCTGATGTGAAATAACATCAAGTATGGTAAGGCATACCGGATCAGGACCAGATCAGGACCAAATAAGGATAGCCTGATGTGTAATATCATCAAGTTTATAGTAAGGCTTGTAGTATATCAGAACCAGAAACAGAAACAGTTTTCGAAACACAAAAGAAATATCAATCAAAATTCAAAAAAGTGACATGATTGTCATATTTATGTCACGGCGAAATTGTATTTGCATCAGAGGAGATTAATCTGAAATCTTTAATTAATCATATGTATTTAATAATAATAATAATGTTTAATGAATAATGTTTAATTAATAATGTTTAATTAATAATATAAAAATAATTTATATTTAAAGTAAAAAACAAAAATTATATATATATATATATATATATATATATATATATATATATATATATATATATATAAATGTACCTAACATTTGAAAACATAGCTAAATAGAAATATTATATTGTAACAACCATTCTAACATTTAATGTTTTGGGTCATAATAAATAGATGGCGTTAGTAAAATGACGTCATTATTTGAATCGCGGTGTTAAGATTCTCCGAAGCGTAATGACATGCCCTAGTATTAAATTAGTTGTTATCGGATCAGATTAAAACAAATCGATCAGGTCATGAATTAGAAATTCAGGCGACAGTTGCAAAGATGTTATATGCGTTTTAAATCCCTTAGTCGTCTCGTACGATCACCCACGGGTAAGATATGGGGTGTTGAATAGTAAAATAGTATTCTTACTCCGTCACCACACGGAAAATATGTATAAATAAATATATAATAATTAAATTATTTGCGAACATCGAAATAAAACTTACCAATAATTACATTTGTAGCAACCATTTATTATTCTAACAGCATAAATAAATGTACCTGAAACAAATAATAAAAACAATAAACATTAATGTCATAGACAAATAAAATATATATAAATCTGGTAACAGGTTCGATATTTTGATGGGTATGTATGATAAAAATGACCGCTATTCAACATGGCGCCTACCCACGTAACTAATAAAGACTTCAACGTTTTAATTGCCACCCTTAGGCTAATAAAAGCTTTATGAATTATTACCAGTTAAACTTGTGTTGAACGCCTACAATTTAGTTAAAGCTAAATATGAGATTAGTATTTGGCAGCGGTCATGATTATTATTAATCTGAAAACAGCGTATTTTGATAGGAAACTCATTGCTCTTCAATAGGGCCACATCGTTGACAGTTATCTGCCTGCAGCCGCGGGTCATTCCATCTAAGATAGTACCACATTCTCGCAGAAAATCGACGCCTGAACAGCGGCAATGTGTTGTTGCGCTTTATTCGGTACGCGAGAGAATTGGATGTCACAAGAGGAATTAGAACCCACACCTATTGGAAATCCGTTCCAATCGTGCTACCACTTACACCACCGTGAACTATTGTAGTACATTCAATTCTCGCATCGTATTATATTTACGTATGTTAAGGTGATGTATGCCATCTACCCGACATTGTTTATACACATTGTACAGATTTTCGCTCGTAATCGGGTTTTTATAAATAATCAAACATAATAAATGCTAAATTTCAGTAAGAGTATTAGAATTTAGAATTTTCATTGGTAGTGGTCCAGCTGTAACTCTGGTTTTGTAATGTCCATGGGTGGCACTAACACTTACTATCAAGAGTGATGCATGCTCGTTTGCCACCATAAGCAATAAAAAAGGTCTATGGCAACCTTTTTTTTGCGGTGGACTATAGTTGCGTCTCGCCCCGCCAAATCGGTCCGGGGTGACGGAAGAGGCGGCGCGTGACCCCATAGACCCACCATGCAAACTCCTCTCTTCGCCGTGCGAGCGGGCCTACGGTACTCGATCTTTGTCTTTGGTGACATGGTATATGCCAACCTGGATATTAATTCACCTAATATCGAAAGTTTTAATGTATTTTCTCAGTACACCTACTATACGGGCCCCATACAAAATCAATTAATTAATGAGGTATACTTTTATATATTTAAAAAAAATAATCCAACCAAAAAGTATTATTGATAATATATATAATATAAATTAAAAACGCTAAAGTTTCACATAGTTAATACAATATTGATTGTGTGCCAGTGGCAGTACTACAAAGAGTAATTGATACCAGTATTTCATAGTAACCGATACTGAATAATAAAAAGGATAGAATATTTTATCGAAACTAATAGCAATAATTCTATATAGAGCTGTAGACTTTTCAGTTATATATTAATTATATTTTTTCGTTTTTAATCTACGTTTTTTAATCTATGTTTTTGAATGAATGAAAATTTGTTTTTAGAAGTCTGCATCGTTATAAAGTTATTATACATAGCACGTTGCAAGAACTTCCAAGAAGAGATGTTGCCGAGTATAAGTAATTCAATTATAAAATGTATATATTATAATTATTTAAAATTAATTGAGTTTTATGAACCTTTCCATTTAATCTCTTAGGAATAGATATTACTTAAAAAAAAATTATATCATCATCTCGGCTAATATATGTCCCAATATTGGGCTCGAGCCTCGTCTATAATGGGAGGGAAATTGACCTACTATACCACGCTGGTAAGACGTGTTGGTATAGGGTTTTGTTTCGAGTTTTCCCTTTCTTATATAGATGTTATATGCGTTTTATATCCCTTAGTCGTCTCTTACGATCACCCACGGGTAAGATAGAGGGTGGTGAATTGTATTCTTACTCCATCACCACACGGAAAATATTATAAATATAAAATTAAAAAATAAATAATCTAAGTTAAAAAACACTGATCGTTGCAAGAACTTCGAAGAAGAGATGTTTCCGAGTATAAATAAGTAATTCTAATTTTATAAAATGTGTATATTATAACTATCTGTAATTAATTGAATTTAATGAACTATTTAATTTAATCCCTTGTGATATTACTGTTACTTTTTAGATATTTTTGTTAATATCACAAAGGTTTTATGTACAACAATTTAATTTCTTTGGTTTAAACTCATTATATAATAATAAATAAACGTTCGTATTCGATAGCGCAATAGCTACGCTAATCCTTGTTTTTCTAGAATTTTTGGATAGAACACGTAAACATAGCTTACTGCTATTTTATATTCAATATAGTTTAGCACTTTCTCTACACACACTTTCTTACATTATTATATTAAGCATGATGAAGTAAAATTATTTCTAAATAGGGTTCTACAGAATATGATAAAGAACGAAATGTTTATTTATTCATAATTAACTTCAGTAATTATCTATTAATACGCTAAGTATTTACAAGAGCGAAAGGGACAACTCTTCAAAAAAGACAATGCATACTGTTTAGATATCGAGACGTCCCTGGACAAAACGAAATATAAAGTCCCCTGTGGACTTTTGGCGGGAATCTAAAACGTCATGTGGTGCTCTTGTATTATATTCGATATCTTAGTGTTTTAACGTGTTATATTAGATATTTTTTATGGTATTTTACGTAATATGATGTGACAGAACAGCTGGGATGTAGTGAATATCATATAAAAGTGCTTTACAACGTTTTCGTTTTCCATCAAAATTCCTACAACATACCATTAACAGTGTCACCATAGCAGTGTTGATGGCGACAATTCGACTGACTGACAGACAATGACTAACCTGAAGAGATTAAGAACGTGAAGATAATTATAACTCGACACTGGCAAAAATGGCTCGTATAAGTAGCTGATTGCCAATACATAAAAAGAAGAAGAAGAAGAAGTCCCCTGTGAGCCGACGACATTCGTTTTGACATGTATTAATGATCGCCACAGCCAACATGAAGAGATAAATAGCTATCCTCCATTAATGAGATAAAAAAACGTGACCAACATTATTTTCCGTTATTCTTGAGGTATTTAGAAGTAACGATAACGAAGTATTTGGGACAGTGTCGTATTGAAAGTGATTGATTTAAAACAAAAATGTTTAATTCATGTTCTATTTTTAAATGTGTTCGAATTGAAGTCAATTTTATTGTAGAGAATATAATCGAAATTCAAATAGATTATTTTATTCATAATTCGAATCATTCTTCATTATACGGCCAGTACTAATCTACATTTCAAGACAAAATATTAATTTAAAAAGAAAAGTAAAAAGTCATTGCGACGAAAAAGTTTCTAATTTTAATTACAAATCTAAATAGCTTCAAGTTACGGTACGGACACTTAAAACTTCAAAGGGAAAGTAATCAAGTTTAAGTCTTAAACATTTTTTACGATACAAGGTCGTTGAAATCCTCAATTTAGCAACAAAGAACATCGATTGAGGTGAAATGAAGTAGGTGCACGAGCGCCATTACGTTACGTTTCTTTAGTGAAAAACGTAAATTAGTTTTTGTCTATCTAAAGCATGATATGGCTCATTGGCGACGAGTTTTTGCAGGTTTTAGAAACTGTTTACTTCATTTACATGTAATAGCAACTGTTATATAAAGTGAAATAGTGTAGTTGCATTGAAATAATTCACATAAATATTATTACTGTGTGGTGAGCGACTATGAACACTACCAACCCTTACTTTGCTCGTCGATGTCGTAAAAGACGACTAAGAGATTTATATACCAGGGCAACTCCAACTCACGCTCTTTGGGTAATAATTACATTTCCAAGGAGGGTTGAAATTAGGATGACTGCCTTTCATAAAACTATGATTGCTAATAACTTTTGCAATATGTACGATGGCAAAGCAGCATATGTATCATATTGTATCGACCACAAATATTTGGAATAATACATCATCCCGATGATGGCATATGTATGCAACATAAATTCATCTATCTGGATACAGGCTTGTCCACGAAGGGAAGCGAAACAAGGCGATCGCGGTTTGATTTGAGTTTCTTAGATGAACCCTATCACCTTTATCCTTGATGCTTCCTTAAACGGTTTTTGCGTTTACCACGAGCAAGTAAGGGGTGATTACACTTACCATCTTAACCAACCACTATACGAAGAGTAGCATATAAAAAAAGAAAGTTATTTTATGACTAAATCTTTTTATAAAATATATATTTCAAAAATAATAATATAGCAACATTTTTATAATAACTTATTGAGTTCTAAAGGACGGAACGGAGACGGAATTATAGTCTATCTAATCTAAGAAGTGCACTTTGACAGCTGTCGGAGTAAGTTGTCTAGGTATGTGAACCAAATAATCGCTATCGAAAATATCCGATTTTACTGAGAAATCGATATTGGTTCTTTTTAATTAATAATCGGTTTATTTTTTATTTTTCAAAAAGGAGATGAATAAATTAAGTGCTAAATCAATACTAAAAAAATTAATTATTTCAGCATAAAATCTATTAATCATATTTAGTAGGATAAGGTTAAGTAAAAACAAAAACTGTATTTGAAAATAACTATTTATTCAGAATCACTATTATTATTTGAATTATCATCGTCGCGAACATTAATAATTATTTCCTTATCAATAAAATTGTCGAAAAATATACATCTCTCTAAAAATCTCTATTCGATTAATTATATCATTCTAATATTTTTACCGATTATTTGGATATGCATGAATTGGAAGTTGTCAAGCACTACTGTATAGAACGTGATGATGTGACATTGTAAGATCGTCAATAACAATTACTATTTACTATGTTATTTTTATTTTAAATTAGTTTTACAAGTTTCAACATTAGATTATTGTACGAGAAAGTCAACCGCAACATTAATTATGTAAATAACTTAATAGTTCTTTAAAATTTCAGATTTAGTGTTTGCAATCATGTTTATACGTTTGACCAAGGGTACTGTGTATTAAAAATGTAAAACGTCAAAATGCACTTCTTAGATTAGATGAGCTATAGGTACCTTACTTCAAATTCTAGCGCAGAACGCCTGAATTTCTAACGCCAATAACTTCTGTAGTTAAAGATCAGATTTAAAATAATTACCTATCAGTTAACTGGAAGCATATCAGATATCAGAATTTACCATTAAAATAGGAAAGTCAAAAACTTTTTGGCGAAAATCCCGCATTTGTAATTCCAACTAAAATAGTTTACCCAACTATGTGGTGAAGCTAAAAGGCGAAAATAAATGTAAATATTGTGTAAATAACAAACATGTGGCTGCGAAAACACAGTTGGCCAATGTTTGGATTGCACTTAACACGGAGACCAAAAAAAACTCTTTGCATCCGGATACTGCAAGCTGGCTAAAATGCCTGAAGACTAACCCAAATTTTGTATCATACCTTGTAAACATACAAAAAAATCAAAACAATTAACTGACTCAGCGATGAATAAATAGGTTTGCGAGTTAACTAGATTATTTTTATATGAAAAAAAAACTTGTTTACGTATACCTAGTAGGTATATATATGCCTGCAGATAAAAAACGTGTGCGTCTCGGTACGCCCGACAGAAGTGATAACTTAAACTAATCTAAAATTGAACTATTTAATATTAAAATTGTTTAACTTGAGAAAAGCTTAGGTTGTTACTTAAATTTTATGTGTATTAATATGATGCTAGGGCCGCATCTGCGTGTATCGTCGCGAAGCCTCGTGCAATGAGACGATATACGCAGATGTGACCGGACATTATCGGCTATCGACTCGAACATTCGGGCTTCGTGTGCGTTATCGCTTGGGTGGCGATAAGTCAAAGGGTTTTAGCGCGCTAATATATCGCGCTCTGTGCTCAGACTAGCATTTTTCATATCGGCGGAAATTGTCGATGTGTTAAGACGCGTTCAAGGATCTCCAGTTAATCAATAAATATGGAGTGGAGTGAAGAAATGGTGTTAGAATTTTTACGCCATTATGAAGCGGAACCCATGAAGGGATCCGAAAAAATCATTATGTAATTATTAGCATAATATAGCTGTAATAGTAAAGCAATTCGTCATCCATAGTTAAACGCATGAAAATGATTTCGGCCATCTTTAATTATTGCACGATACTTCGTGTAAACTACCGAAGCCGCTAATGTGAATACAGTTTTATCGCGATAACTTTCTAGTGTACAAAGCGTACGAAGCTTCGCCACACATTACTTCAGGACGATACATGCAGGTTCGGCCCTAGCATGACAATGTAAGGAAAGATTATTTATTAATAAAATCTTATAACATCACATCTTAATACGCTGTCTAATAGCTGTGGGTAGAGTGAGAGATGGGGAGCCTGCCTACCGCTGTCGTATGCGTGAGAGCAAAGGAGGTCAGACAGACTGGTTATTAGTGTTGGTTACGCATTATGTAACGAAGCGAAGAAGGAGGGTAAATCCCTCCCTCCTTCTAAACCGCCAGTTAAGTTCTTGTGTAGTAAACCGTGATATATCAAAATATTGTAATGAATATATGTTCACAGGTGGACTACGGTTATAGTGCCATGTATTTATAATTTCGATAGAACTCGTATGATGTGGTTTTAGGCTGTACTTTCCATTATGGGCCATTGATTTAGAAGTTCATTTTTTTTTGTAGATAGTGTTTATAAATAGAAAGCTTTTCACAAATTCTCAAGTTGCGGAACATCACGGTTTACGAGATATAATTTGTTAAAGTTTCCATATAAATTAGAAAATATCACGCCATTTGCAAAATTTTAGGTTAGTTAAATTGTCATGGTAGACGTCAAAGTTGACATTTCACGTTCCGTTGATGGTAGAGGTGTATTTAATTCAATTTTGTCATATCTTTTATATAAATTTTATTTTATTTTCACATATTCACATATTAAATTTGGTGTATAATTAATGTGAACAATAACCGTACTGTATTATGCAATTATATTGACTTTCTTACACAAAAAATAATGAATTTTTGTTTACATTGTGGAACGGAATGTGAAGCGACGCCATTTAATGTCTACTCAATTTAGACAAAGTGATAAATGACATAGAATTAATCACATTAACTAGCAATTTTATATAAAAAAAAGTACAAGTAGGTCCAGGTAAAGATTATAAAATTGTATTTTGTGTTATGTATAATAGCAATTTAATCACAATATATACACACGACATCCACACAAAACAATAGGTAGGTTGGTTAGGTTCCTTTAGATAATACGAGCGGAATAGGTCGTCGACTTGATCCTAAAAGTTTTTTAGTATTTAAAACAACAATAATAATCATGAGAAATGGAAGCTCATCCCCCAGTTTGACTAAATAGCGTTATTCTAACCTAAAAACTTTAACCATGGATATCTCCATAACCATGGGGCTCCGCGTGGTGGGGATGGTACAGGGGGGTGGCCCGACTACCCTCTGCCCTCCGCCACCACCCCCGCCCCAAAAATCGCTGGCCCATAATGGAAAGTTTAACCTGGTTTTAGTTTGATTATGCTAAAGTCCGTTGCAATAAAAGGGTTGTTCATTACCGTCCCCCACTGACCTAGGATGCGCAGTGGAAGGGAACACCAGGCCAGAGAGGGTAACAAAATGGGGAATAACAGTGGCATGCCATTACACAAGGCTATTTAAAGTTCTCTTAAATGTTAGTACAAGAACCGATTATTGTAAAACTTACAAGTAGGTACCGCGAAGATAGCTATAACGTAACCTAACTCAGCGTTCAGTCTGGCCAGACAAATAGCTAACCTAACTGAGGGGTCACTTAGCTTGTATCCAAAGGCGCGGTGACGACAGCGGCCTCGTACAACTCAGGGCTTCGGGCTTGCTACTTGCACATACAACTTTTTATAAATGTTCACAAATATATAGTTCTAATCAACTCACGAACATTAACGGCACACAAAATAAATGGTGGCGCGCGATATTATAAATACCAAGATTTCACGGCTTTAGTTTAACAAAAGGCGTAGCAATTACAAAAATATATGCGTACGCGATCGTTACTTCCAACGCAAGTTTCGGCGGGCTCCGAGCCAACCGCGAACCAAATAATTATGAACTACCCTACATGGTCTTAATTATTAAACTATAATAAAAATGTTTGGTACCGAACAAGGGTTAATGCCTTAGCACCGGGTCTCGTCTTGTTTTAAAAAAATATGATCAGTATCTAATCATTGTCTGAAATGGAATCATAACTTTTTAGATATGTATTAAATTAAAAGATAATAAAGATATTCATTGTAACGGCACCAAATATTGTCTGGTATCGAAAAACTAAAATCACCAATGAATTAAATTCAAAATGAGGCGGCCATATTTAAAATACAATCAAAGCGGAGCCGTTTTTTATCTATGGCAACCAAACATATTATTTCTTGTAACAGGTGGATAGCGGTCTGTAAAAAAAGTTAAGGCGCTTTGTTTTTATTGAAATTAAAACAAAATTAGGGTAAATTGTTTGGTTAACCGCAAATGCTAGGTTTAAAATCGTTCTGGAATTATTTATTGCACTTGTAATACTTTTGATTGCTTTATTGATAGGTAACTACTCTGAGAAAGTTATTTCAGGACAAAAAATCAAGATAGAGACAAAATGTCTTTGTATTTTATTAAATAACATACAACAAAATTATTCAGCTTAATATTATAAAATACTATTATAAAATTTTCTATAAAATTTAAAAGTACCTGATATCTTTACATTCCCGCCAAAACTTCATCGTTCACTATAATTATACATGCCTACCAAAGACAAAGTGAATACTGAATTTCTACAACATATATGTACTTGTGCGTCTTTATAATAAACCATATTATTTAAAAATTCGAACTATTCAGCAATTCTATTTTCAAATGCTCAATAAAAAGGTAACAAAGGAAATCTTAAAAGACGATGGCACAATGGAAGAATACCATTTAATACGGTTTTTCACTGTAAAACTATTCATTAAAAAGTTGGTACGAACTTTCATTATAACTAACCATTCAGTCTAGTCTTTTCGATCCTTTCAACGATAAATTCTAGTATCATTTACCAATTTCAAAATACATTATTCATTTTTAGATTCAAGTGGTTTTTTAGTTAATATCTTTTCATTTGTTATTGTATGCCCCTGGCCTTGCAAGGTTAAGTCATTATATTCAAGCTGAAGGTTAAGCATTCTTATGCAATATTTTTTTAAACACGAAAGGGTTTATAAAATTTTCAAACATTCAATTGGCAATTCAAAATTGAAATTGTAGTAGGTATAACCTCACACAAAATCATGCATTTATTAATGCCATAGGTAATCCTCATTATTTTCATACACACTTCGCTTCCAGCTGTTCTGCCTAGCCTAGGGAGTCCTGTAACAGTTATTCAAGACAATAATACATATACTCTTACCGGTAGAATGGGAGAAACGGTTGAACATTTTATTTGAAGATTTCCTTTACATACATAGATATTATATGTATGTTATATCCCTTAGTCGTCTTTTACGACACCCACGTGTAGGATAGGGATAGTAAATAATATTACTTTATAGATACTAAGCTATATAGACAATTAAAGGGGCGTAATTGCTCTGCTCTTTTAACAAAATATAAATAACAAATGTCAAAGTCAACTGTTCTGCGTTATTGCCGTTGTCATGACAACTGCTGACATAATATAAACTGTAATGTGAATATTATTAATGTTGATATTATTTACTATTAATATCGTCGAACCATATGAATTTTCAAACAAATTAGTAAACTAAGAGTTATCCATCTGTGTAATAGTAGTTTAGCTAGTCAAAATACAATAGTTACCGCCCTTCTCTTTCCTGCGAGTGATCTTAAAAGATGACTAAGGGACTGAAGCAGATAAATACACTGCAATAAATGGGAAAATAATATAAATCTCAACTGACTCTGGTATAGTAGATCAATTTCCTTTCCATTGTAAAAAAGGTACGAGCCCAGCATTGGAACGTAAGCGAACCTTTGGCGCAGTTAATATTACAACAACATCATCATCGCAGCTCATATTTTTCCAACTGTTGGGCTCGAGCCTCCTTCATAACAGGAGGGAAATTGACCTACTATACCACGCTGGTCAGACGTGTTGGTATTTAGTTTCGAAATTTCCTTCTCTTGCATAGATGTTATTCATTTTATATCCCTTTTTTTTTGTTGACGCTTTGGAAACGATTTTACGCGCTAACCCCTTTCCGCCGATGTCTTGACGGGAGGGAGTGTGGGACTCGCCAGCCGGCTAGTCCGACCAGAATACCCACTAAAACCACAGCGGCCCCCTTTCGCGCTTTTACGGGGCGCCGGAGAGATCGTCTACTGACATTCGATCACCGACGCCCCAAATGCATTTTATATCTCTTAGTTGACTCTTACGATCACCCACAGGAAAAGAACTATTGTATTTTTAGGTACACTAATTACTCTTTGTTTACTAATTTGCTTGAAAAATCACATAGTTCCACAATATTAGTAGTTAATAATATAAACAATTATAATATTCATAACAAATCTTCTTCTTCTTCTTCTTCTTATGTATTGGCAATCAGCTACATACAGGGTGTCCCAAAATTCAACGATAAGCCGGCACCAGCAGGTGGACCTACATATGACTACTCGAGAACAAAAAAGAAAAAAATTCTACCTTGATTTTTTTTTTCATTACGACAAAAAAAACCGATTTCTTTAAAAATCGTCATCTTTTATTATATTATTAAGTGCCATTGCTACAATTTTACAAGTAATTCTGTGATTTTTTTTGTATTGGCAAGGTAAGTAGCACTACTATCGATCACAACCATTAAAAATTCCAGAATATCTATAGTTTTTACACAAAAATCAACCAAAACTATGTTTTTTTCATAAATTATGTAAGATTTTGACTTTCAGCTCACTTTCACTCATCACAGTGAAAAAAAAAAGTATGGACACGACTGTGGCAAATAGTATTAAAAATTGGCGCAACTAACTACAATTCTAAAATGGTATAACATTCTAGGCAAACTAGCCACCAAAATATACTTAGGTGTACTATTTCAAAATAACAACCATATTTCGAAAATTGTTAGTGTTGATAGTAATTACTTTTACTATGTAGCCCAAATGTTTTTGTTGCAAGTTCTCAGAATTTGAATGAGACATGTGCGTAGTCCATAAGATAACATAAGTTAGACAGAGATAGAGAGATTATACGTTAGAGGGAGATAGATAGATGCTAATTGTTTAGTAACATTAATGCAGGTAGAGAAGTAATTAATGTCCTCAGCAGCACAGCAAGTCAGTACGCTCTACTTCTTTGTTTACTGCACACCGTTCTGTTTTAATTAAAGTGGCTCTGGTACTAACGACTTTGGATTGAATTAAGTGACCTGGAAATTGACCTGACTTGGCATTATTTTAGACTGTGATTTTGTGTTTTTTTAAAGAAGTTTTGCCTTATTTTCAAGTGTTTAGCATTCATTATGCCGCTACCATATACAGCGTTAGAATACGCTAATATGCACCTAATTTATGGAGAATGCCGATGCAATGTCAACGCTGCTAGCAGATTATATCGAGCAAGGTACCCCTACTCTTCAAAGGTATCCGGATTATCGCGTATTTATTAACGTGCATCAAGCATTTTCGGAGGGTCGTATACCATCTGACAGGAGAAACGCTGGAAGACCTAGATCGGAACACGATGAAGAAGTTCTCAATGAAATAGAAAGCGATACAACTACCTCTGTACGTGCCATACAAGCAGCAAGGTCGCATTTTGCCGTGTAATGCTGCAAAAACACAGGGAAGATCCCCAATTCTTAGACAAAGTTTTATGGTCGGATGAAACAACCTGCAAGAAAGATGGCTATTTAAATCTTCACAATCTTCATAGCTGGAACAATGAAAATCCGCACCTGGTGGGAGAAGACAAATCCCAATATCAATTTAAGGTTAACCTATGGACGGGCATAATAAATGGAAAAGTGATAGGGCCCTTTGAGTTACAAGGAAACATAGATGGCAATAGCTATTTGAACTTCTTACAAAATGAGTTACCAGGATTATTAGAAGACGTGCCCTTAAGTGATTTGCAAAACATGTGGTTTCAAAACGATGGTTGCCCAGCTCACTATGCCCGCCCTGTGCGAGAGTACTTAGACCAAGAGTATCCAGGGCGTTGGATCGGGCGACTTGGTCCTATCTTATAGCCACCCCGTTCACCCGATCTAAATCCCCTGGACTTTTTCTATTGGGGTTGTCTAAAGGACAGAGTCTACTCAAAACCCATTGCAACCTTGGACGAGCTTCGCCAAAAAATAATTCAGGCTGTGGACACATGACATGTGTCACATGAACAGAATCAGATATGCAAGAAAAATAAAACGTTCATTTTTAAGGCGATGTCGTGCCTGCATTACTGCCAATGGCAAACATTTCGAACATTTATTGTAATTTTAATAATATAGTAAATTCTAATCTCTCTATATCTATCTCTGTCTAACTTATGTTATCTTATGGACTACGCACATGTCTCATTCAAATTTTGAGAACTTGCAACAAAAACATTTTGGCTACATAGTAGAAGTGATTACTATCAACACTAACAATTTTCGAAATATGGTTATTATTTTGAAATAGTACACCTAAGTATATTTTTGTGGCTAGTTTGCCTAGAATGTTATACCATTTTAGAATTGTAGTTAGTTGCGCCAATTTTTAATACTATTTGCCACAGTAGTGTCCATACTTTTTTTTTTCACTGTGATGAGTGAAATTGAGCTGAAAGTCAAAATCTTACATAATTTATGAAAAAAACATAGTTTTGGTTGATTTTTGTGTAAAAACTATAGATATTCTGGAATTTTTAATAGTTGTGATCGATAGTAGTGCTACTTACCTTGCCAATACAAAAAAAATCACTGAATTACTTGTAAAATTGTAGCAATGGCACTTAATAATATAATAAAAGATGACGATTTTTAAAGAAATCGGTTTTTTTGTCGTAATGAAAAAAAAAATCAAGGTAGAATTTTTTTCTTTTTTGTTCTCGAGTAGTCATATGTAGGTCCACCTGCTGGTGCCGGCTTATCGTTGAATTTTGGGACACCCTGTATACGAGCTATTGGTGCCAGTGTCAAGTTTAAATATTTTCACGTTTTTAGTCTTTCAAGTCAGTCGTTGTCTAAGTCAAATTGTCACCATTAACAGTGCAATGGCCTCACTGTTAATGGTATCTAGTGGGAATTTTGATGGAAAACGAAAATGTTGTAAAGCACTTTTATATGATATTCACTACATCCCAGTATTTCTGCACATCACATTACATAAAATGCCATCAAAATTATCTAATATAACACATTAAAACACTAAGATATCGAATATAATACAAGAGCACCACATGACGTTTTCAAATTCCCGTCAAAAGTCCTTCATAACAAATCGATTACAGTTTATATTATGTCAGCCGTTGTCATGACAACGGCAATAACGCAAAACGGTTGACTTTATTTGTTATAGGGGTGATGAATTATATTTTACTCCGTCACCACACGGATACACATCATCATCATCATCTTGCTCTTATCCCAATTACTTGGGGTCGACGCAATATGTCATCTTTTTCCATACGATCCTATCAGACGTCATCTCTGCCGTCACTCCTAAACTATCCATGTCATGCCTCACGCAGCCCATCCATCTTTTCTTTGGTCTTCCTTTACCTCTTAAGCCTTCAACATTCATACCTAAAACTTTTCTCACAACATTACTTTCATCCCGCCTCTGCACATGTCCATACCATGTCAGCCGTTCACTCCTTAACTTTTCCGTCACTGGCGCAACTTTCAAACTTCCTCTAATGTATTCATTTCTTACTTTATCCATTCTTGTCACACCACACATCCATTTCAACATTCGCATCTCCGCTACATGCAGTCGTCTCTCATCCATCGCTTTTGTCGCCCAACATGCTGATCCATACAGTACAGCAGGTCTTATTAGGGTTTTGTATATTTTGCTCTTTAATTTGAGGGGTACTCTGGGGTCACATGTTGTACCCGTGACCTGCCGCCACTTCATCCATCCCGCATCAATCCTGTGCTTCACCGCACGATCCAGGCCGCCATCGCTCTGAATAAGAGAACCTAGGTAAAGGAAATCTGAGCATACTGGTATAGGTACTCCATCTAAGGACATGGGTGTAGAATTGGAGAGACCACCGAAATCGCAGAACATGTATTCTGTTTTAGGTCTGCTGATTTTCAAGCCAACATTCTCCAATTTACAGCGCCACTTTTCCAGCATGTTCTGTACCTCAAGGCCCTCCTCCCCGACGAGAACAATGTCATCAGCGAATAGCATGCACCAGGGTGCCTCTTCCTGTATCTCCGATGTTAATGCATCCATTATCAACAGGAAGAGGTAAGGACTCAACGCCGACCCTTGGTGCGGACCCACTTCCACATTGAACTCGTCGGAGTCTCCAGCCGCTGATTTTACATACGACCTAGATTGTCGGTACATGGCACAGATTAACCTAATGTACTTCACAGGCACACCTTTCTCTTTCAGTACCCACCACAAAACTGTTCTCGGTATCCTGTCGTAGGCCTTTTCGAGGTCAAGGAATACCATGTGCAAGTTTTTATGTGCACCACGATATTTTTCGCACAGTTGGTGCAGTGCAACTGTCAACTGTGTGTCTTTCCATACTTCTACTGGTATACCGTCCGGCCCTACAGACTTTCCATTTTTCATACTTGTCACTGCCTTTCTTACCTCATCTATTGTAATTTCTCTTACTAGACCAACGTTCTCAGGCACATCATTTAACTCTCCACTCCATAAATTCTCTTCATTCATTAATCTTTCAAAATATTCCTTCCAGCGCTGCCTTATTTCCTCGTCCTTTATTAAAACCTTACCAGCTCCATCTCTCATACACTTGACATGCCTAATATCACTCGCTCGATCCTCACGGGCTTTTGTAATACGGTACTTTTGCCCTCTAGGCCCATCTAACAAATTATAAATTCTGTCTCGGGCCTGGGCTCTCGCTGTAGCCAGCTATTGCCCGTGTAGCTTTTTTCTTACATTCCTTGTATTCAATCTTTTTCGTTTTCTGCAACCTTTCATTATCTTCTTTCTGCCACTCTTTAAATTTATTCTTCTTTTCTTTCAAAATCTTTTGCACATCTTCATTCCACCACCATGTATCCCTATCAATTATGCGTTTGCCTTTCGTTTCTCCTAGTATTATTTTAGCCGTACTCTTAATAATACCAGCTATTTCATTCCAACAATCATGCACAGATTTATCCTTCATATCATTCATTTCAATCACTTTACCTATCATATTTTGTTGAAATCGACTTCCATACTCTTTTCTTTCAAGCATACTCCATCTTATCTTAGGAGGGGGTTGGTTTTTGCACTTAATGCAGCGTATCCTTACTTTGGTATCTAGTATTAGAAGCCTGTGTTGTGATACTAGAGCCTCACCTGGCAGCACCTTACAATCCCTTACGGAACCTAACTTCCTTTTTTTGACTAGGAAGTAGTCAATTTGCGTAAAGTGGTGACTACTTTTGTAGGTAATAAGGTGCTCCTCGCTTTTCTGCAACCACGTGTTAACGATGGCCAGGTGGAACGATGAGGCTGCTTGAAGCAGTGTCTCACCACCATCATTCCGCTTTCCATACCCCCACCCATGCACTCTTTCATAACTATCATTTGCTACTCCAACGTGTCAATTAAAATCAATTTCTATACATATCTCCTCACTTTCTGGAATGTCAATCATAACTTCATCAAAATCCTACCAAAACCTTTCTTTCACTTCATCCTTACATCCGGCTTAGGGTGCATACGCGCTAATGACATTCATAATCACACTTTCCCAAACAATTTTCACCACTATTAACTTACTTATCATTCATCCTTGTCACGTTCGTCACACATTCTTTCAAATGTCTATCTAATACTATTCCTACACCATTCCTTTTGCCATCACTACCACTATAATAAAACTTATATCCTTCACCAATTTCTCTAGCTCTAGTACCCTCACATTTCGTTTCTTGCCGGAATGCATAATTTATTCTTCTCCTTTTCAAGACATCTGCTAATTCCCTTCCCCTTCCAGTCATCGTACCGACATTCCAACTTGCATGCCTCATTCTTACCTCTTTCACACTAAGGGCTCGCTTCTTACGTCGCACCCGCCCGTGATGCAACAACCCTTGTCCATTTTCCACAGAGACCGGGTGCTGGCCCTGCGCGTCGCCTGCAGGGTACGCCCTAGCCCTGTCCCCATTCATTTCATTCTTTGACATATTGCAATAGTTTCGGCAAAGAGTTTTACGACCGGCCGCCTGCCTGACGTCAACCCTCCTTGGGAATGCAATTGTTGACCAAAAGGCACCAGATGGAGTTTGTCCAGGTCGTTGTAGGGCTCTTAGTCGTCTTTTACGACACCCACGATCAAAGAAAGGGTTGGTAGTATTCTCAGCCGCTACCACACGGATACACATATACTTAAATAATTACATTTAAATTATTTATTAGACAAAAACAACCCAAAGGAAATTACGTTAAAACCATGAAAGAGGACGCTTTAATTATTCATATGCCCGTAACGTATACCTTATCATGTTAAACGTTTTGTTTTAAAGGATATGTTTTGTATGACATTGCCTTGGCTGAATTCCAAGCGATTTAACCTTAAAAGGAAAACTTTGCTAAACTAATGCTTACTACAAGAACTCTATCTATCAAAGGGCATGCTCCGATGGTTCGGACATGTGGAGAGAATGCCGAACGAACGTCTGGTTAAGAAGATATACAATGCGAAAGTGGAAGGATGTAGGTACCGAGGGAGACCGAGACTAACCTACCTAGACCAGATCGGTCATGTACTAACGGAAGGTGGAGTCAAGAGTCTCCGAAACCGGCGAGCGTGTATGAAGAGAATTATGAATGTTGAGGAAGCGAGTGAAGTATATATATATATACAGGGTGTCCCAAAATTCAACGATAAGCTGGCACCAGCAGGTGGACCTACATATCACTACTCGAGAACAGAAAAGAAAAAAATTCTACCTTGATTTTTCTTTTCATTACGACAAAAAAACCAAAATCTTTAAAAATGGACATCCTTTATTATATCATTAAGTGCTATTGCTACAGTTTTACAAGTAATTCTGTGATTTTTTTTGTATTGGCAAGGTAAGTAGCACTACTATCGATCACAACCATTAAAAATTCCAGAATATCTATAGTTTTTACACAAAAATCAATCAAAACTATGTTTTTTTCATAAATTATGTAAGATTTTGACTTTCAGCTCACTTTCACTCATCATAGTGAAAAAAAAAAGTATGGACACTACTGTGGCAAACAGTATTAAAAATTGGCGCATCTAACTACAATTCTAAAATGGTATAACATTCTAGACAAACTAGCCACAAAAATATACTTAGGTGTACTATTTCAAAATAACAACCATATTTCGAAAATTGTTAGTGTTGATAGTAATCACTTTTACTATGTAGCCAAAATGTTTTTGTAGCAAGTTCTCAGAATTTTAATGAGACATGTGCGTAGTCCATAAGATAAAATAAGTTAGACAGAGACAGAGAGATTATACGTTAGAGGGAGATAGATAGATGCTAATTGTTTAGTAACATTAATGCAGGTGGAGAAGTAATTAATGTCCTCAGCAGCACAGCAAGTCAGTATGCTCTACTTCTTTGTTTACTGCACACCGTTCTGTTTTAATTAAAGTGGCTCTGGTACTGACGACTTTTGGATTGAATTAAGTGACCTGGAAATTGACCTGACTTGGCATTATTTTAGACTGTGATTTTGTGTTTTTTTTTAAAGAAGTTTTGCCTTATTTTCAAGTGTTTAGCATTCATCATGCCGCTACCATACACAGCGTTAGAATACGCTAATATGCACCTAATTTAAGGAGAATGCCGATGCAATGCCAACGCTGCTAGCAGATTATATCGAGCAAGGTACCCTAATCTTCAAAGGTATCCGGATTATCGCGTATTTATTAACGTGTATCAAGCTTTTTCGGAGGATCGTATACCATCTGACAGGCGAAACGCTGGAAAACCTAGATCGGAACACGATGAAGAAGTTCTCACTGAAATAGAAAACGATTCAACTACCTCTGTACGTGCTGTACAAGCAGCAACGGGAATCCCAAAAAGTACTGCACATAGAATTTTAAAACGTCACGTCGTCGTGATGAAACAACTTGCAAGAAAGATGGATATTTAAATCTTCACAATCTTCATAGCTGGAACAATGAAAATCTGCACCTGGTGAGAGAAGACAATCCCAATACCAATTTAAGGTTAACCTATGGACTGGCATAATAAATGGCAAAGTGATAGGGCCCTTTGAGTTACAAGGAAACATAGATGGCAATAGTTATTTAAACTTCTTACAAAATGAGTTGCCAGGATTATTAGAAGATGTGCCCTTAAGTGATTTGCAAACCATGTGGTTTCAAAACGATGGTTGCCCAGCTCACTATGCCCGTCCTGTGCGAGAGTACTTAGACCAAGAGTACCCAGGGCGTTGGATCGGTCGACTTGGTCCTATCTTGTGGCCACCCCGTTCACCCGATCTAAATCCCCTGGACTTTTTCTATTGGGGTTGTCTAAAGGACAGAGTCTACACAAAACCGATTGCAAACTTGGACGAGCTTCGCCATAAAATAATTCAGACTGTGGATCTACGGACTACGCACATGTCTCATTCAAATTCTGGGAACTTGCTACAAAAACATTTTGGCTACTTACTAAAAGTGATTACTATCAACACTAACAATTTTCGAAATATGGTTGTTATTTTGAAATAGTACACCTAAGTATATTTTTGTAGCTAGTTTGCCTTGAATGTTATACCATTTTAGAATTGTAGTTAGTTGCGCCAATTTTTAATACTATTTGCCACAGTAGTGTCCATACTTTTTTTTTTCACTATGATGAGTGAAAGTGAGCTGAAAGTCAAAATCTTACATAATTTATGAAAAAAACATAGTTTTGATTGATTTTTGTGTAAAAACTATAGATATTCTGGAATTTTTAATGGCTGTGATCGATAGTAGTGCTACTTACCTTGCCAATACAAAAAAAATCACAGAATTACTTGTAAAACTGTAGCAATAGCACTTAATAATATAATAAAAGATGTCCATTTTTAAAGATTTTGGTTTTTTTGTCGTAATGAAAAAAAAAAACAAGGTAGAATTTTTTTCTTTTCTGTTCTCGAGTAGTCATATGTAGGTCCACCTGCTGGTGCCAGCTTATCGTTGAATTTTGGGACACCCTGTATATATATATATATATATATATATATATATATATATAATATCTATAATACTAGCTTCTGCCCGCGACTTCGTTCGCGTGGAATAGTCGTAAGTTAGCGTTAATCCAAAGTAACTATATCTTCTACAATATTTCATCCCCCTTTTCAACCCTTTACAACGCTTTTTCCAATTAAAAGGTATGCCTATGGCTTTAGACTATCTGTGTACCAAATTTCATTTAAATCAGTTTAGTAGATTTGCCGTGAAAGCGAGACAGACAGACAGAGTTACTTTCGCATTTATAATATTATTAATAAGGATTGGTGACCTTATAATACAAATTTGGCGTACGCTTAATAATATGCAAATCCAAATTTCAAAAAAACCTGCCACGTCAAGATTTTTTTTTGACAGCGCATACGTTAAATCATTTACATACAACAAAAAAAAGGCTGTTCTAAACGTTTATAAATATTCTAATTAATTAAACTGCTCTAATTTTTATCGAAGTCATAAATTATAGTTGACATTTTAATCAAAATTAATCTCCAAAAGGTTATTCTGTTATGGAATAACTAAACGCGGATTCCGGCTGTTTTATTAAAAAGCAATCGAATATAATAAAGTCATTTATAATATCTGATTTGTATTATGTATTTTAATAACTTTGGAAATATAGTTACAATAATAGTAGAACTCGTTTACCGTATGGTATTATTATCATTTTTAGTGTTAAATGTGTCACAATTACCTTCCTACATCATCATCATCACAGCCCATATACATATGTCCGACTGTTGGGCTCGGGCCTCCTCCGTAATGTGAGGGTAATGAACCTACTATACCGTGCTGGTCAGACGTGTTGGTATAGGGTTTTGTTTCGAGTTGTCCTTCTCTTGCTAGATGTTATATGCGCTTTATATCCCTTCGTCGTCTCTTACTATCACCCATAGGTAAGATAGGGTATGGTGAATTGTATTCTTACTCCGTCACCATACGGATAACCTTCCTACAGTAGTAATAAACCGTCACCACTCTGATACCGCACCATGTCCCAAATATTGTGATTATAGTATTATCCTTCTTAACCCTTTATTGCCTACGAAACCATGTATGATTTCTAAATTGTTTTTTTTTTATAGCTGAAATAAATATTAAATTAGATCAAAATAAATTGTCTCGTAGTAAATGTTTAATTGTGAACGAAACGTAATTTTTTGTCTATGGTCTAGCCATCTGTGTCAAAAGTATTTGATATTATTATAACATGTTTTTCTGGCGGGAATATGGAAATTTCATGTCACGCTCTTTCTTATATTATATTCATTTCTTTAGTGTTTTGTAGTGTTATATTAAATAATTTTGCTGGTATTTTTTAGAATATGATACAGTTATTTATAATAGTAATAAGATGAATGAGATCTCCAATAAAAATATTATTTACTCTATGAATAATCAACTAAATTTAAAGTTATTTAGTATTAAATGCATTTAAACTATTACTATACCTATGAATATATCCCAATATATCTAGGAAACGTAAGTAAACGCCATAATTTGTATGTAGTGACAAAATAAAACCCATTCTTTTTCGTTTGCGATTCGTTAAAAATGGCATGAAAATTATTACAAGCACTATTCTAGTCAATTTATAACAACAAAAACTGCCAATAATCTCTAAACTGCTTGCCAAACGTAGCGTTTATTGTATAATCCTAAGATGCCTATGTTCAGCAGTGTTCTTTGATAAGCTGATGGGAGATAGGGAACTATATTTATATACATTCGTTCAGGAAAACCAGAGATATTTATTGAGCTCTATCACATATAAAGTCGCGTGAAAGTAGTGGTATTTGTCAACTGGACCTTTTACAGAGTATTCAATTCGCAATGGCATGATGCCAAACGAATTTGGGGTAAGGTCGCCAAGTTTAACTTACACGAAGGAAACTGTAGGCCAAAACTTGTATGCATATAGATACCAGAACAAGAAAGTCACTTCACTGTCCAGTAAATCAAAATATTTAAGAGCTTCTTTCTGTCTGAGTTTTATCATAGAAGATCAGATAACGTTCATATTAAGAGATGGCGTATATCATTTTTATTACATCCTTTATACTGTGATTGTACTTCAGAATACTAAGTTCTGGTTTGTGTAAGCATTTTGTTTTTCTTGAAGAGATTTTAGTGTTTAGGAACTTGGCTTTTTGTCTTAAGATATATTATTATCTTGAACTTTGCCTTACGCATTTAATTCTCGCAGTTATATAATAGGAATTTAGTCTGTTCCTTATACTAATAACATACTAACTTTATTATATATATATACCTATATATATATATATATATATATATATATATATATATATATATATATATATAAAGTTAGTATTATATTTTATATTTCTTCTTTTCCATTTATATACTTCCTATCATCAAGCTCAAGGCTCCTCCACAATATGATGGAATTGAAGAAAAGATCAACGTTAAACAAAGTTTGGTAATTGGGCACGTTTTGTCATTTCAGTTCAAGATTTTCTTGCTTTCCATTGATTATTTCTGTTTGTTAAAATCCTGTCTGATTGTTTGATGTGAGAAAAGATTGAGTATGAATATCACTGTTGGATGAAGAAAAGCCGTAACAAAACTTCATGCTAACTCGTTTTATCATCATCTTTCAGCTGTTCGTCGTTCACTGCTGGATGAAGGTCTTCCCCAAGAGTGAAGCGAACGTGACGTAATCGCCACTTTTGTCGATTATAATAAGATGTTGCCCAATATCCTAGTGAGACTGATAGCTTTTTCATAACTCCCACAGACAAATAAGTAGTGTCGACAGTTGTATCCGTATCCCGTTGACGCACAATCATAATAGTCCACAATATCAATGTAGGTTTATTAAGCTCTTTCTTTTTCAATGAGACTAATTCCACAATACATTTCCTTTATTGTAAACTCCTGTAAGCCAGGAACCACAATAATGAACACCAATGGAGTTTCAAATGGTGTCATTATCGCAGAGTTTTGATACTTAGGAAGGGCCGCGAAATGTTTTTAATTGTCTTTGAATCCTCAACATATTTACTAGAAAAAAAAAAACCAAGTTGAAAAAAAAATTCTATCATTGATATATGAACATAGATGTCTCATTTCACAGGGTAGACAGAGATTATCGACTTCTACTTGCACCCTGATATATTTCGTTTCATTTTATCGAACAAAGTACACTGAATATGTATATGTACAAGTATTTATAAACATGCCCCGTAAATATTTACTTCTGCACCAAAACTTTTATAACTAAAAAGGAACTTTAGCAGTACCGACTCGCTTTCATCCATCCATATATGAACGTCTGTGGATACCATTCATTACATGCTGTTCACTTTTTAATGATTCTATCCATGGTTTTATTGGTAAATGAATTGTTTTTTGTAATAACTCTTACTTTCTCTACTGAAACCGCATGCAAATTCACACAATATAGAGACGTCGACAGATGACAGAGAAATGCGTAAAGCAAAGTATGAGTCTTTAGCCAGTGTGACAATGAGTCCAATCACATTCTTTAACAAAAAATGCAAATAAAAAATATATATACGGGTAGTTAAGGCATGTTTCCTTAAATGACTACCTGTATAAATCCAATTTTCATAGTCCCAAGAGAAATCACTGAAATTCTATCTTAGCAAGCGTCTAAAAAAAACTCATTTGCAAAAGTTCTAACTTTTTTATTCTAATACAATAGAGACGATGGGTAATAAAAAAATGACAGCTTAATAGAATGAACTAATTGACTAAATAAGAGACTAAAAGACCAGAAGAGGTCCCGGCACCGAACTTGGGTAGAGTACTTTTAGTCCAGCCAAATTTAAATACGCATTAAATAGCAAAAAACTCAACAAAACTAGTTTAGTATTTAAGAAGTTTAATGTATAAGAAATCCTTGTAGTTACATATTAAAAATATATAGGGGCATCCTTTCTTTTCTTAGGTTCCGTATGAGACGACAAAAGAGATTCCAGCAGGTAACATTATCTGCTGGAAGAGTAGATAAACGTGAATTAAAACCTTACGAGTATCCCAACCTCTGAGGCCAATTTAGGAAAATAGATCGTTTTTATTTTCTTTGTCGACAGAAAGACGTCTATTACCTACAGACATTAAAAAGAGGAGACTAAAGAAAACTGTATTTGACACCTTCGACATTTAGACACCTTCTTATCATCTCCTTAGTCTTTTTTATGATTCTCTTATTTAATCCATTCACAAATCATTTGTAAACGGCCCTGTAAATTTAAACTCGTTTATTATACTTTGGGTAATTACAAAAATAAAGCACACAATTTAAAATTGTCTATTTTATTAAGATAGCCATTAGCTTCAGTACCGGTGTCGAGAATTCCCGAGGAGTGCCGAGCTCTCTCGAGTTTTGAGTGTCGTAATTTAATTATTCTCTTCGTATTCAAAGTAATTACCAAAGTGATTTACTTTTACTTGCCATTACTATGGAATTTTTGTCATTTGTTGTAATTTCAAGACAGATTAATCTTCTAAAAAGTGTAATCATTTTAAGATCTTTTCGAATTAAAATGTAGTCTTAGGCTGTACAAGCTTCATTACTTTTGCTTAAACAGTAACAGGAGGATTAAAAACGAACGAAGCGTAGAGGAAGTTACACGTTAGTTAAAGGACTATCTTATTTATTTTGACTTTTACGATTCATATAAAATAATTGTGTTACAAATACTTGTTATTTAAGTCATTATTTACACTGTGGTAAACGCTAGCAGGCAACGAAAACATAAAATAAGTTCTTGCGGTTATAGTAATATGCCAGTAATTTAATTTTAGTAGACATAGGCTTCCCCAATCAGGTACAATAGCATAATTACCGCAGTGCTTTATGGCACTAGCCCGATAGTACTATTATTACTAGTATATCACTTACCATCAGATGTGCTGGTTGCTGTTGCCATATGCACCGTAAGCAATAAAAAAATCACAAATGCCAGATGAATTGGCAACCGCAATTACAGTTGCAAATTCCTCAGTAGTTATAAGAGCAACTTTTTTATGACTCCAAGACAAAGTAAGCGTTGATGATTCATAACATTTTTAGCTAATAAATTAATTCATAATAAATGGGGAACATATTAAAAATATCCTCAATATCAGTGAGCTAAATGACGAAGAATACTCAATACAAATGATTTCATAGAAATTGACAATCGAATCAACCAATACAGAAGGACATTGAAGCAATAATCGCCACATTTCAAGATAATCAAGTTCTTTAAACTGAGTTTAGATCTCATAACGAGTATAATCTATTCCGCTTCAGAAAGCCCGTGGTAGTGACAACATTAAACTCTCGTTAAACGTAGTTCAACGTTTCGTTTTCTCTTTTGCCGTTTCACTGGCTTTGGTACTGTAAACATTTTGAATGGACAAGTTTGTGGTTAATCTTTCATTTTGAATGGATTTATTGATTAGATATTATAAGTACTTTTTAGTTATGAATATATTATCTATACTCAATTTTCTGTGTGGTCAAGGAATAGTAATCCAATGTGATTCGAAGTTAGGACTTACCTTGTGGATGTATCAAGTTGGTCAAAGATCGTAAACGGATAATATCGCTATTAATAAATAAAACTCAAAATAAAACGGCAAATGTATCGAAGACCCGATGTGAGCAACGGCCTGAGACCTTTTTTTTATTGGTGGGCTATGGGTGCGTCTCGCCCCGCCGAATCGGTCCGGGGTGACGGAAAAGGCAGCGCGTGACCCCATAGACCCACCGTAAAACCTTCTCTCTTCGCCGTGCGAGCGGACCACCGGTACTCGATTTTAACTTCGGTGGCCCGCCCGGCGGTTTACCCTCGCGGGTTCCTCTCGTCGACGCCCCGACAGATTTCGCCGTTGGGGCGTCGCCCTCACGCGGTGGCCTCACGTCGGGTGACCGGACAATTCCCCGGTCCGATCACCCGAGGCCTCGGTTAGGGCGGCATCAGGCGCAGGTATTCGCGCCTGCGCCGCCCCGGCCGCTGACGGCGGCCCGGGTCGCGGGATTCCTCCCGGACTCGTTACGCCGCCTCCTTCTGCGAGATGACAGCCTCGCAGAAGGCGGCGACCGCGTCCCAGTTCCTGACGCTGTCGACCATCGCTCTCGCGACAGCCGGCAGCGTCAGGTCGGCACCGATAACAGCGACGAGGTCACGGCGCTGCCGGTCAAAGCCCGTACACGCCTCCAGCGTGTGTTGCGCCGTGTCCTCGTCACTGCTGCAATGGTGGCAGAACGAAGTCCACTCCCTACACGCGACCGTGTGCAGGTAAAAGCCGAAGCATCCGTGCCCCGACAACACCTGCACCAGTCGAAAGGAGAGGACTCCGTGCCGCCGCTCCATCCACTCCATCAATACGGGCTGGAGAGCCTCGACGGTGACGACACCGTGTCTAGGCCTCTCCAGCCGCGTAGCCCAACGGGCGATGACGTCTCGGCGGGCGTCCTCGCGCCAGGTGGCTATCTCGCTCAGCGATGGGGAGCCACCTTCGTCGCGCAGTGAGGTCACCCGCCGGTAGAGGTCGGAGAGCATCTCCGCCTCTAGGTCCCACGGGGGTGTCCCGGCCAGTAGGCATGCCGCCTCGGTCGATACCGTGCGGTACCCGCGAATGGCTCTGACCGCCATGACTCTCTGGGGTCTCCACAGAACAGCCCTGAGCTGGACGTTCAGAGCCCTCGCCCACACGGGTGCGCCGTACATGGCCATAGAACGGATAACGGCCTGAGACCTGGGAGGCCTAAAACTTTGTTGGACTATGAAATTGGCTCAACATATCACGATAAACAGAATATTACATTAATTTACTTTTCATTCGCATTTTTAGAGTGATTGCAAGTTAAATCTATATACCTACCAGTAGAGGTCGCGTAAAGTGTACGCTAAACTAATTAGAAAATCCTAAAGCCGATACGAAATACACGAAAGCTTCAGACTCGAGCAGATAGTTACACACGGGAGAGTATTTGGCGAAGTTTCGCACGATTAGTTGTTGGATTCCAACTGAGTTAGTGGGTAAATAGCATCAACTTGTGTTTACGTAAACTGCACTGCTTTTTATACAAACTTTAGGTTCGTGTATTAAATACAGAGTAACCAGTATATGTGCATAGATAACTTATTTTTCGTCTTTATAATTTTTTACTTAAGTATTGGAAATGGACCTATTCTATACTGAATGGATGCGTTATTCTAGGTTTGACCTTTTAAGATTTATAGATAATAAAATATTTGAATTAAAAGACACACGCAAGTTAAGGAAATCTTGAGATAAAACTTCAAAGTAGGGCAATTTCTATTTGAAGGAAATTTATCGAGGTTATATTTCATCAGGGTTACATTTCAAGCTGTCCTTCTCTTCATCATCGTCGTCTCAGCTCAGCCCCTATACATCCCATTGCTGGGTTGGAACTTCCCCCATAACAGTTTGTATAAGAATTAATTTCGAATTGTCCTTTATTTACATATAACATATATATGTGTCATCATCATCATTCTCCTACTCTTATCCCAATTACTTGAGGTTGATACAATATGTACTCTTCTTTCATAGTACATATTGTAAAACTTATTGGCAATAGTTTTATGACCGACCGCCTGGCGGACGTCAACATTCCTTGATAATGTAATTGTTGACCAAATGGCATCAGATGGAGTTGCCCCAGGTTGTTATAAGGCTCTTAGTCGTCTTATACGACATCTTTTACGACATCCACGAGCAAAGTAAGGGTTGGTAGTATTCGTAACCGCTACAACACATATATGTCATGTGTATAGTATATATTTTAGTCGTTATTTACTACATCCATGGGCAAGATATGGTGTGGTGGATTGTATTCTTATTCAGTCACCACACGGAATCACCATGCAATGCTAAGGCTTAAAATTGATCACGTTTATATTCCAAAATAAACTAAGGCAGATGTTTTTAAACGTCAATATTACATTTGTTAACTGTTAGCCTTGAGCTGTAGGAAAGAATAAAATTAACATAAAATTTTAATATTAAATAATGAATTACAAAGGTCCGCCTTATCGTGACCAAGCTATAGAAAATGTATATAAGTTTATTCATGATAAGGAAGTGTTTAAGTTATGCTAATTATTATAAATAATGTAGGTCGAATAACTATAGTTCAATTGTGAAAATATTACTCATTCATAATATAGATTTTTCCATGGTCCAGATTACGGCAATTTATAAAAGCACCTCTCTTCGCCGTGCGAGCGGGCCACCGGTACCCGATCTTTGTCTTCGGTAGCATATATTCGACCCCTACAGAATAGTAAATGATGGTGATACAGTTTACTATTAACCCGTGACGTGTGTGTCAATCAATATGTGTGAACGCTCAAGTATATACACAGTTAATTTCTATCATAGGAACTTTTTGTGTAATCAAACCAAAATATATTTTTTCCTTACAGTTTCTTATAAATCTATTGTTACTGACAGCGTATACCGCAGTAAGAGAAATTGATTTGTATCAGCTGGACCAGATAGTTTAGCAAAGAAAATAATTTCGAGTATTCATAATTTTGCAATTATGTTATCCATTTTGCGTGTGGTGACGGAGTAAGAATACAATTCACCACCCTCTTTACCCGTAGGTGATCGTAAAAGACGACTAAGGGATATTAAACGCACATCACATCTACGTGAGAAAAGGAAAACTCGAAATAAATCAACACGTCTGAATGGCGTTGTATAGTAGGTCAATTTCCCTCCCATTATGGAGGAGGCTCGAGCCCAACAGTGGGACATATATGAGCTGAGATTATGACGTCTAATTCAGAATATTAAGCATAAATACGCTGAAAACTCAATTTGTAACAGTAAATACCATTTTACCAAAAAAAAAAAATACATCACAAAAATAAATCATTTTGTTAACAATAAACGATTAGCCGAATGTCCGGAAAACGGATACGGAGTGTAAGCCTAAGAAGACACCCATTGGGAATAGTCGCCGCAAAAGTTGCCCAATGCTGTTAGTTCGCTTGAATGTTTTCTTACGCTCTATTCGGCTACGAAGCCAGCGAGCGAACAGCTAAAGCGATTTATAATTACTGGGACATGAATAGAAGTGTTATTTTTATAGTATTGTTATTGAGGTTCTGTGTTGAAGTTTCCATATGATGACCGGAGTAAGAATATAATTCACTACTCTATTTCTTGCCCGAGGCTATCGTATAAAACAACATTAGAGATATAATATGCAAATAGCATGTATGAAAATTCGAAATTAAAGCATATAGCAACGCGAAATAGTAGGTAAATTTCCCTCCCAATATGGAAGGCTTGAGTCCAGTAGAGGGACGTATATGAGCTGAAACGATGATGATGATAATGATTGCATTTGAAAAGGTTTACTTAATAATTTAATATCCAAAAAACTAATTCATGCTGGTGGTGATCATTAGCATTTGTGAAGAAGACTAGGTGACGAACTTCACTTAATGCGCTAAAACAGTACGTAGTTAACCTGATAAATGCTGTGATAATGGATCATTACGGGTCATTATCATTCTCTTATTAGGCTTGTAGAGTTATGGTGTAAAGGTATCCCCAACGTACCATGCTGTAAATATTATTTACTTAGATTTTTTTTTATATATCACCACCTTGCGCTAAAGAAATAATCCTTGTATTGCGGAGGACTTGACAAACATGCAATTAACGCCGACAAATGCACCCAGAATCCCAAAAAATCTTTGTGGATTGCACTAAGTATTATCCTGCGTGGGAATCGAACCCACGACACTGAAGGTCTGTATCTTAACCATCGCGCCATCTGTGCAGTCAAGGTTTAGAATATAATTTAATAAGATTCTTTCATTACCTTCAACCGTTAAAAAAGAAGTGTTTGTATTTTTTTTTGTTACACTATCACACGACAAAAAATTTCACCATTCGGTCAATCATTAATTTCTAAAAAATTTTTTTTTGCATTTTGTACGAATTAAAATGAGTACTTATTGCGTCGACCCCTAATTAATTACAATAAGAGCATAACAATGATGATCATATCAAATGCTAAATTTAATTACATTTAATAACTCTATGTGGGTAGTATCAAATTATATGCACACAAATATCATTTTATATTTTTTTTGTTGTATGATATCATTCGTAGCATCCGAATATTATATACATTATAAAACATAATAAGTACCTACCCAGTTATTGCGTCAGAGACACAAACACAGTTATTATATCGTGATAAATTACTGTCCGATGAAATATTAAAATAGCCAAAGGTACAAATATGTAATTAGCTTCTAAATATGTATTGAGTTGAATAATTTATTCTTTGTAATCGTTTGTAATTAGTTAAACAGTTTAACGTAGAATATGTATTGTTAATTTCTCTCTTATTGTGGGCAATATACTGGAGCCTAGCTGTGCATATAGGCTGAAACTATGATGATGATAATAATAGAGTAATTGCTCCTCTACTAAGCTGAACGGGACTGAGACTATGCTATCACTAAATAGTGGTATAAGGACCATTTTTTATCTATTAAAGACTTGACAAGTTTTCTATAAAAATAATTAATATTAGTAATCTGGAAAAGAAATTATTGCGGCAATTGGGTTTTTTTTTGTGATATATGGTAAAATCATATAGCTATAAGTTTTATAACAAAACTATTTTTTAATTTTATTGCGCAATAATTGAAAAGTTACATCAAAATAACAAATATTTTTTTTAATCCAGTACCTACCGAAGACCCGCCGACAACTCCCGGACGAATCCGAGCGCGTGTGACGTCATAATGTTAGTTTTCACCCATTGTAGCATACGGAGATAATAAGTACAATGTTTTAACTTTTGAATTGCTTTAACATTATGACGTCACAAATATGGTGACAAATCATGGCGCGTTTACAGTCACCCGATTTTTGTTCAAATTTCATAAATTTTTAATTGTTTATAATTAATAGATTTTTTTTAACATTTTCGCATTAAATATCATACATAATTAATAAAAATGTTTAAAAAAAAAATAACAAAAAAGCAAAAATTTTTTTTTCAAGTTCCCAATTGAGCCCACTTCTATAAAAACACGCCATGACTGTTTCCGTAGTAACAGTTTAGCTTGCGTTAATGAAAGCTTGGTCTTTCGTTCCTTAAGAAAATTAATTTCTTCCTAGATGCAATTTGATTGATTGTAACTTATACGCTTTTCTATATCGTTGACATTGAAATTTAAAAAAATAGATTGCGTATTTAAGGCATTCTCATTTTTTAATATTAGTATCATCGGTATCGCTAATTTTGCGGCCAAACATGGCGTTCACAAGTATTACTCTTTATAAAAAGTTTTCCAATAAACGACTTTTTTGTGTGAAAATCTAAATCCTTCCTCCGATTGGTTAGTTTTTCTATATTTTCATTCAGATTCAAACACCATTCTATTTAGATTAGACTTTATTTTACTATTAGTTGTTAGCCTCGGTTGCTCTCGATAATTGCTTAGATTTTTTTTGGCATGACCGATTTCTCATACTAGGACACCACAGATCTGATTTTCTATTTAATCCTATTACGAACTGATACAATTTACGTCACCAGTCCGACTTTTTAATGTGAAAGACGACCTTAACGCCATTATTCTATCTCTCATGAACAATACTTTTTACTGTATAAAAACTACCCTATATACTTTTTACTGTATAAAAACTATCCTATATACTGTTATTAGCTGTGTGGAAGCGGCTACGAATACTACCAACCCTTACTTTGCTCGTGGATGTCGTAAAAGACGACTAAGAGCATTATAATGACCTGAGCCAACTCAATCTGATGCCGTTTGGTCAACAATTACATTCCCAAGGAGAGTTGATGTCTGGCAGGCGGCCGGTCATAAAACTATTGCCAATAACTTTTACAATATATACTATGAAAGAGGAGTACATATTGTATCGAACCCCAAGTAATTGGGATAAGAGTAGGTGAATGATGATATACTATTGTTGAATTCCACTTGTATAAGAATTCCATGATGATCGGTGAATAGTTGAACACGAAAACAAAACTTTATTTTTTATTTGTAACAATAATGGAATACAACGCATCACCAATTACTTATTAATGGTTAATTTTTTATTACAAATTTAATTCAAATCGATCATCCCCTTGAGGTTGTGAATAATTCAAAACACAACATTACACTTCCATACTTATTTTTATAACACAAAAAAATTCAACAATAATATAATTACAATAGAAATTGTCCGCAATAAAATATTTTCGCCTGTTTTATATTCCATTTCATACGATAACGATGATTTCCCAAGAGTTCAGGACGATATTAAATACCAATTTAATCGACATACGACGAATCGGATTCATAATTCACATTGAATTTGATAAATTAAACTCATAAAATTGTAACGAATTGTAGCAATATTAATTTCATTATAACCGTACAATTTTACAGACCAATGACTGTAAAATGTACTATCTGGTAATCACTTAACTTGTCTCGTATTTTATTATTATAGAAACGACTATAGTTAAGAATTAATAATGATAAAATGTATGAAAGGAAATTAAAAACGCAAAGGCGATTAATAAAATTACAATTTCTGTCATCAAGGATGTAGGTACCGGGGGAGACCGAGACTAACTTACCTAGACCAGACTGGTCACGTAATAAAGGAAGGTGCAGTCAAGAGACCCCGAAACCGCCGAGCGTGTATGAAGAGAATTATGAATGTTGAGGAAGCGAGTGAAGTATGCAAGGATAGAGTTCTCTGGCACTCTATTCTCTCTGCCTACCCTACAAGGGATATGGCCTGATGATATGCATGTATGTATGTATGTATAATTTCTGTCAACATTTGCCATTTTTTACTATTTAAAGTAACTGACATTGCATTTCTGTGAGGTAATGGAGTAAGAATGCAATTTCACCACCCCATTTATGGGCCAAGTGTTTTTGAAAAGCCAACTGAAGTGTTATGATATATCTAACATTTACGCAAGAGAAGGTAATCTCAACATAAAATCCTTAGAAAAGTAAGCCAACACGTCTGACCAGCGTCGTTATAATAAGTTATTTTCCCTCCTATTGTCGAAGAGAAAAAAGACTAGGCCACTCTAGTTTGAGAAGAATATGTGCTTTTAATACATATGTATTTTTAACACATTTAAATGAAATATTAAAATCTACATATATTGTCAATTTATTTAGATTTAAAAAAAAATCAAAATTAGAAACACAATGACTTCTAATGTTTACGCGAGTATTACACATTTGAAATAAAACTACTTTTACGGATTCTATCGCGTTTGTATTTGATTTATAATTTCCCGACGTTTCGAACACTTTACAGTGATCATGGTCACGGGAGGACTGAGGTGTCTTACGTCCAATATGTCATTGTTATTACAGAAATTTATTTATATCTACCCTATAAGATATTAAATTTTGATCCACATTTTTATACAAAATTAATACAATTCATTGCCAGTACAAAAAGAGAATGATTCTATATATAAAATTTATGTTGTTTATGATTTTTTATTATTAAGGTATTTAATTTATGATAATTATTATTGTGGCAATTTTACAATTTTTACAAAACTAACAAAAACTATTCAGCTACTACCGGATCGGAACGCGGCCACTCTGAGAAAGATCCGGCGAGAAAACTCAGGAGGCATGATACTAATTTTATTATTGAATTTTTGAGTGGCGGCCTACTTTATCTTACTAAAATTAATTAAATTAAAATTTAACTATTATTGTGGGTCAAATCTATACAATAAGTGCTCACAGTGTCTTGCAGTCTTGAGGTGGTTTTCTTAGTTTTATTTTTAATTAAGTGAATGACAGGATCCCAGCTTGATGATAATACCCAGCCATCCTCCCTATTGAAATTTTTATGTTTTTTGATTTCAATAGCCTCGCGAACCATTCTAGGAAGGTATCGGTGTTCTTTTGCGAGGATTTGTGGTTTATCAAACCTGATATAATGGCGGGCGCGGTCCTGACTATGCTCACAGACTGCAGACTTAGTGTGACGGCGGTGTTTCACATCAGCTATGTGTTCCTTGATCCGAGTTCTTACAGATCTCTTTGTTTGGCCTATATAAGAGAGACCACAGTCACAGTCTAATTTATAAACTCCTGCATCCTGTAGAGGGATCTGGCACTTGACAGGTGGTAAGAACTGACTAATCCTCTTCAGTGGCTTAAAATAGGTTTTTATAGAAGCATGTTTTAGGATATAGCCAATCTTGTCAGTGACTCCTTTTACATAAGGTAGGACTGCAGGGAGACGTTCAACTGTTGGTGGTTTCACACGGTCTCCGTGACGGGAGCGAGGAACTTGCAGCTTGTTTGCACGTAGAACCTGCTTGACATGCTGCAGCTCCCCAGCCAGGTGTTCATCGTCACAGATTCCTCGTGCTCTCTGTAACAAAGATTTTGAAACGGTAGCTAACTGTGAAGGGGGGTGGTGAGAATCACCATTCAAGTATTTGTCTGTATGGGTTGCTTTGCGATACACTGTATGACTCAAGGTGTTATTGGGTTTACGGATAACCAAAATATCTAAGAAAGCTAAAGAGTTATTTGACTCCAGTTCCATAGTGAATTGAATTTTTGGATTAATGGAGTTAAGATGGTTAAGGAATATGGTTACTTTGTCTGATGGTAATATTGTGAATGTGTCATCTACGTACCGCTTATAGAACCTGGGTGTGACAGGCGAGCTTCTTAGGGCAGTCTCCTCGAAGTCCTCCATGAATATATCGGCAACAACGGGAGAGACTGGCGAGCCCATGGCCACTCCATCTATTTGCTTGTAGAATTCATCATTCCACAATAAATAGCCAGTTGTTAGGCATTGACGTAACAGTTCAGCATATTCCAAGGGCATATGCGAGGAGACTGCCCTAAGAAGCTCGCCTGTCACACCCAGGTTCTATAAGCGGTACGTAGATGACACATTCACAATATTACCATCAGACAAAGTAACCATATTCCTTAACCATCTTAACTCCATTAATCCAAAAATTCAATTCACTATGGAACTGGAGTCAAATAACTCTTTAGCTTTCTTAGATATTTTGGTTATCCGTAAACCCAATAACACCTTGAGTCATACAGTGTATCGCAAAGCAACCCATACAGACAAATACTTGAATGGTGATTCTCACCACCCCCCTTCACAGTTAGCTACCGTTTCAAAATCTTTGTTACAGAGAGCACGAGGAATCTGTGACGATGAACACCTGGCTGGGGAGCTGCAGCATGTCAAGCAGGTTCTACGTGCAAACAAGCTGCAAGTTCCTCGCTCCCGTCACGGAGACCGTGTGAAACCACCAACAGTTGAACGTCTCCCTGCAGTCCTACCTTATGTAAAAGGAGTCACTGACAAGATTGGCTATATCCTAAAACATGCTTCTATAAAAACCTATTTTAAGCCACTGAAGAGGATTAGTCAGTTCTTACCACCTGTCAAGTGCCAGATCCCTCTACAGGATGCAGGAGTTTATAAATTAGACTGTGACTGTGGTCTCTCTTATATAGGCCAAACAAAGAGATCTGTAAGAACTCGGATCAAGGAACACATAGCTGATGTGAAACACCGCCGTCACACTAAGTCTGCAGTCTGTGAGCGTAGTCAGGACCGCGCCCGCCATTATATCAGGTTTGATAAACCACAAATCCTCGCAAAAGAACACCGATACCTTCCTAGAATGGTTCGCGAGGCTATTGAAATCAAAAAACATAAAAATTTCAATAGGGAGGATGGCTGGGTATTATCATCAAGCTGGGATCCTGTCATTCACTTAATTAAAAATAAAACTAAGAAAACCACCTCAAGACTGCAAGACACTGTGAGCACTTATTGTATAGATTTGACCCACAATAATAGTTAAATTTTAATTTAATTAATTTTAGTAAGATAAAGTAGGCCGCCACTCAAAAATTCAATAATAAAATTAGTATCATGCCTCCTGAGTTTTCTCGCCGGATCTTTCTCAGAGTGGCCGCGTTCCGATCCGGTAGTAGCTGAATAGTTTTTGTTAGTTTTGTAAAAATTGTAAAATTGCCACAATAATAATTATCATAAATTAAATACCTTAATAATAAAAAATCATAAACAACATAAATTTTATATATAGAATCATTCTCTTTTTGTACTGGCAATGAATTGTATTAATTTTGTATAAAAATGTGGGTCAAAATTTAATATCTTATAGGGTAGATATAAATAAATTTCTGTAATAACAATGACATATTGGACGTAAGACACCTCAGTCCTCCCGTGACCATGATCACTGTAAAGTGTTCGAAACGTCGGGCAATTATAAATCAAATACAAACGCGATAGAATCCGTAAAAGTAGTTTTATTAGAAACACAAAATAAAAAAAATATATAGTGATCCTAATCTATCTAAATACATTTTTTCTTTTCAATTTTCGTATTTCTAATTCTGGATTTTTTGTCGACAGATTATTGTATATTATTCATTTTATTTATATAACATAGATGCATATCCCAATATTGAACACAAACCTTCGCCACTAAATAAAAAATTGGACCATATGATTCAATTTAATTGATGCAGAGATGTAATATGGGAGATGACATTCCCACGCCATTCACGTGGATGGTTTGGGCGGGATGTGGTGGTGAAACTATAGCTTTGCAAGAAAACGACTACTAAGCTGACAACCGGGCTAGTTGGTGTAGTTTTACGTTGTGAGTTACCCAAAGCCTTATTTATAAGCATATTTTTATAGAACGTAACTAAAACTTTGTTCTAGATGATAGATATACTAATTCCTATTCCGTATTCCTGATAACCAACATACAATTTTTATAATAGTTCTTTAAAACATCAACATCATTCGCCTGTACTTATTTTAGTTTATATGAGGTTAGAGCACGTGTCTTCTTCCTCTAACAGAGGTAGAATAAGAAAGGGTTTCGACCAGCCTGACATCAATCCGGCTATTGAACTTTTTTCAAATCCCAGTCTCAAAAAGGTAATTAAAAAAAACACAAAGCAGTCACCAGGATTCCCGACAGAAGTGAAAACATACACCTATGAAAAAAAAACAAATACAACAAAAAATAAAAAGCGTGCCCCAGGGAGTATGTGTGGGTGTGACCATACAATAAATACACATATTAAATGTATTATATTACACACATGTTATATTATTACTTCCTCTCCTACCGTTTACTCTCCCTCCGTCTTACGAATTTTCGATCAGGCCACGTGTCCTGACGCGAGTTTAACATTTTTTACTCAAACCAAAAAAGGGCACAACGCCGCTAGAGAAGTTTTCACTTCAAAAATACTTAACGTATACAGTTTTATAGTTGCTAGAGAATTATCTAATGAATTAAATTTTCCAAATCGATATCGACGACCACTAACGAGGCAAAATCTAAATGGTTAATATCATCATAATATTAAACAATTCGGTAACACAACGCCGGTAGAACCGAGCAACGAAACGCAAATCAACCGATACGGTATAAATTTCACGTTATGTCAACAGTAATTTGTTTTTTATGGTATTGGAATTAATTGCGAATGATATTCGAATGCTAAAATATCGATGATACTTTAAATAATAAGATATCACAACATCTCTTAACATTTTATATGAATATTTTTATATTATAAATTATTTATAACTTTGACAAATTTTTGTGAAATTGTTTAAGGTGTTATTGCTTAATTTATTTGTAGAGGAAATTTGAAAGTGGCAAAACATTTAGCAGTGTAAGATTGTTTTGGTATGGACATGTATTGATGAAAGATGAAAGGCATACGGCAAGGAGCGTTATGTATATGATTGTTGATGAGCGTAACAATTGAGGGAGATCTAAAATGAGATATATGGATTTTTGAACATTTGCCATATGAGTATGAAAACAATGAGTGCAGACATGACAATTTACAGAAAGTTATGGAAGTAAGAACATGTAGCGACGACTCAGTGTGGAATGAAGACAAGCTAATGATGATCGTTAATTAATTTTTCATCATCACCATCATTTCAGACTATCACCGTCCACTGCTGGACGGGAGACCTACTCCCTCATGGTACGCCACAGAGTGCGGTCCTGTGCCGTCTGCATCCATCGACGCCCAGCAACTTTCACCAGGTCGTCTGTCCACCTAGTTGGGGGCGTCCTACACTGCGTCGACCGGTATGTGGTCGCCACTCTAGAACCTTTTTTACCCAGCGGTTGTTGGTTCTTCGAGCGATGTGGCCTGCCCATTGCCACTTAATAATTTATTAATTTTTAAATAATTTATATTTACTTAAAAAATAATTTTACTAAACTTTTTTTCGCCGTGTGGTGACGGAGTAGAATACAATATTAATCAACTTGCGGCTATCGTAATTTATTTTATTATGAAATAAAAGCAGATCATATTAATGCAAGAGAGAGCAAACTTGAATTAAACCCTATAGCAACTTATCTTGCTAGCATGATATGATGTCGCCCCGGACGGTACGGGCGGCGTATGTCTGGACTATAGCCTACCCAAAAAAAAAATATTATGATAGACTAGTTTTATCACATATAAATAAATATGGAGGAGACTCACACCCAACAGTGGCGCGTGAATAGTTCTACAAGTATTTTTTATTTGAACAGTATAATTATACTCGAGTATGGAAAAGTGTAAAGATTCACTTTACGATTCGCTATTTGTCTACCGATAACGCTTCCTATGAATAGTTGCTATATAATAATTAATTAAACATTAAGATTATTCTGATTTTACACGAATGTATAGGAAATCTCTCAGCAGCTCAGCACGTTTCCTGGTTTTGCGCACTTGTTTCCTGTATTTTGCAAGGGTTTTTGAACCGGCCGCTCACCTAAAGCTACCCTCTTTTTATTATTATTCTCCTACTCCTATCCCAATTACTTGGGATCGATACAGAATGATTCTGATTGTAATTTATAGATCTTGGTGTGGTCATGCTCACTAAAAAGGTCTATGCCTGCGGTAGCTACGTGAGCGGGTCTCTCCCTTCCCTCGAATGTGGTTGAGGGGCGTGATGGCTGCTTTAGTAGTTAACTCGTGATCGAGTGCCGCTTGTGGAATCTGGTCCAACCATTTCTGTTCTTTTTTGTTTTGTTCTTTTTTGTTTTTTTTTGTTAATGTTGTATTTAACTTTTAAAAAATAAATCTTTACTCGAAGGGCATCGCACTGGAGCTTAAATGGTCTAAACATGTATCCAATAATATTAAGAAAACATGTAATTAAAAATAAAAATGACGAGCCCGCTGAGTTTCTTGCCGGATCTTCTCAGTTTGTGGCGGCTTTCCGATCCGGTGGTAGATTAATTTAAAAAAATATGTAATATTGACAATATGTAAGTGCCCTTTTAGGGCTTATGCATAATAAATGATTTGATTTGATTTGATGTACTCTTGTTTCATAGTACATATTGTAAAAGTTATTGGCAATAGTTTTATGACCGGCCGCCTGCCAGACGTCAATTCTCCTTGGGAAACCGAGGCCATCCGAGATGGTTATAAATCTCTTACTAGTCTTTCACGACATCCACGAGCAAAGTAAGGGTTGGCAGTATTCGTAGCCACTACCACACAGCCAAAGCTACCCTCTTTGCGAGTGATATTTGATAATAATCTCTTTCACCATCTATATTTCAAGAACATATAAAAATAAATAAAATTATTTTAAATGTGTGACGACGGGAGGGTCGTAAATTGAAATTCAATCACGTTAAGGGTCCGTTATACGTTAATATCAATTCTTATTGACTACCAACGTTACGAGCGGGGGTTTATGTGCGGTTTTTATTGTTAGGGGACTCCTATAGCGGCTAACCGCCATCTTTTTTAATTATATAATATAAATATATAGTAGGTTATAAATGCTCGTAGAATTTTAGTAACAATAAATTTGATATATATGTATTTTCTTTTTTTCGATTGATATTGCTACAGCGATAAGTGACGGTTAATTGCTCAATGTTTTATTATGTAAAGGTTCATTTCCGTGCATCGCGTTTAAACGCTTCCGATTGTCGCGCGCGGCCGATGCGACAGTAGTCATAGTATGAAAATGTAAAGCGCTGATTCCGAGGTCCGCGACGAATGGCGTAAGTTGCACCATACATTTTCATACATTGTCTATTGTTGCATGAGCCGCGCGCGACAGTAAGCGTTAAAAACGCGCGGCCACGTTTAAACGCGATGCATAGAAATGTACCTTAACGCCTGCATATCATAGGCCACGCAACGAAGGAACAGCAATGAGGACTGTCGACATAAGTGAAAACTTAAACCTATGAAAATAATGAATATTACAAATTAAAATAGAACAACAAGTACGTGTTTCAGCTAATTTTCGCTCACATTGTTTACTTCGCTGCATAGCAAGAATACCACGTGCATGTGCTTGGGATCTACCGACTCACTCTCCTTCTTGCTTTGTAATATTGGACGCTACTCGTTGCTAACGCTCGCGCTGGCCTGTAACAGGTATACTATGCGCATGCGTTCGAGTGCCATTGCGTTAAACGTTTAACGCAACCTTGTTGGAAGTCGCATTAGAAGTTTCACTTCAAAAAATCACTCATTAAAAATCATGTGATCAGGATAACTATTAAATGTGTGTGTGATATCGTAAAAAAAGATTAAGGGATATGATTTGTCTATAATATCTCTGCAAGAGAAGGATAAGCCGGAATAAAGCCCTATATCAACCTACAACCTAAAATTTGACTAGCGTGGTATAGTAGATTAATTTCCTTCCCATTGTGGAAGGAGAGTCGTTACTTGTGTAGTAGCAACTACGAATACTACCAATCTTTACTTTACTCGTGAATGTCGGAGAAGACGACGAAGAGCTTATATAGATCTGGGTCAAATCTAACTAATACTGTTTGGTCAACAATTACATTCCCGAGGAGGGTTAATGGCACTAATGGCAGGAAGGTGGTTATAAAACTATTGCTAACAACTTTTCCAATATGAAATAGAACATATTGCGTCAACCCCAAATAATTCAGATAAGAGTTGGAGAATGATGATGATAATGTGTAGGGCTGGTCTAGACCAGCAGTGGAGCGTATATAGGCCATGATGATAATGAATTAATTTTAAAGAGTTTTCTTCTGTATTATAATTATATCTATATTGCGTAATTAGCTTCCTAAATAGCTATAAAACGATGCTTCTGTTTAGTTTATTACAATACTTTATATTTTAATATAACAGATAGAAAATAATGTATAGACCCATTTCAGAGGGATTAAGAGTTCCTATTAAGGGCATTCTTCTTCCATATAACAAAAGTTTGACCGAAAACACCGCATTAAATAAAATCCTGAGAAGTTAAGCAACGATGTTTTTCTACTCTCGAAATTTATGGCCCCACTTACGGCTTCCGCGGAAACACTTAAAAATCTTTCCATTACTTATAGTATGGTAGCAGCGAAATGGTGAATAAAAAAGTTAAATGTGCAGACATACAAATAACTGAACTCTTATCGTTTTGAAACTATAAAAACTGCCAAATGGTACAGATGTTTTAAGTAATCAGAGATTTCATCTGCTAGATTAATCATAAAAACGGCTGGATATGTTTTGGATGGACTGGATTATAATTAATAAAAAACTTTCCGTGTGGTGATGGAGAAGAATACAATTCATCAACCCCTATCTTACCCGTGTGTGATCGTAAAACACGACTAAGGGATATAAAACGCATATAACATCTATGCAAGAAAGGGCAAACTCGAAATAAAACACTATACCAACACGTCTGACCAGCGTGGTATAGTAGGTCCATTTCCCTCCCATTATTGAGGGGGCACGTGCCCAGCAGTGGCACATATACGAGCTGAAATGATGATGGATTATAATTGGATATGTTAAGCTTCAAAGTTCCTAATACATGAAATGCGATTTCAAAGCGTTGCAATTATGTTACTGGTGATTATGAGATTTAAGATAAGAATTTTTGGGTCATAATTAGGTTTTCATCTGTAAAGTATTTGAAATTTTTGTTGGTGTTCTCTATAGGTACCTTTCGTCGAATTTATGAGTCAATTCTCAAAAAGGAAATTTAAGTTTGAAATGATGGCCGTTTAATGACAAAAGACTCGCTAGCCTATTAGTACGTGGTACTAGAAATTGTGCATTGAAATGTCTGTTTACATCTCTGCTTATCCGTTTAAGGACAAAAGTATGATGACTACTTAAAATATTTCTTTTATCTATAATGTATGTTTACATTGTCTTAGTGGTTACTTAAAATTTAGGAGGCCTTAGTAAAGAGGGACCAGAAATTTTATAAACTAAATGCATATTATATTGTTATTGATATTTTTTTGTTAATTTAGCATTCCTTTCCGTGTGGTGACGGAGTACGAACACAATTCACCTATCCTACCCCTGGGTGACCGTAAGAGACGACTAAGGCATATAAAACGCATATAACATACAGCAAAAAAAGGAGAACTCGAAACAAAACCCTATACCAACACGTCTGACCAGCTTGGTATAGTAGGCCAATTTCAGAAAAATCTAAATTGGAACGGACAGGACAAGACTTGTTCTGCATGAGAATTGAACCCATGAATCTCTAGCGGTAGTATTTATGCAAATAATATAAAATTATAAATATATCAATGGATTAATGGAAAACTTAATGTTTTGTTTCTTCATACTTTTAAAACTAGCTTATTATGAATATGTAGTTATAATATTTTTACCAATTTTTCCGTATTAAATTTTGCTGATGGTGGTTTTTCGTATAGACTATCAGTCGTTTTATTTACTTCTTTTTGCTTTATTTAAAGAAAAAGCTAGACGTGTGATGACGAAGTAAGAATACAATTCCCCACCCGTCTTACCCGTGGGTGATCGTAAGAGACGACTAAGGGATGTAAAATGCATATAAAATCTATGCAAGAGAAGGAAAACTCGAAACAAAACCCTACACACCTGACAAGCGTGGTATAGTAGGTTAATTTCCTTCCCATTCTGGCTCGAGCCCAGCAAATTATGTGAGCTGAGATGAAAGAAAAAATCGCTTACATTAGATGGTAGCAGAATAAATTACTATTACTAAATAAGCTTTATCAATGTAAGACGTCATTACATACCATTTTTACTAGTGATGCATTATAATAATGACTCATTAAAATAAATAGGTATACTATAGAAAACAAAACTAATACTAATTAAAATAATCTCGAAACTTCGAAGACAAAACAATGATTAAAAACTTTTATCAACATCCTGTAGTTATTAAATCGCAACAATGTTACACTGACACCCGACCCTAAAGTTCAACTTTTGTTTATACAGCGTGTTGCTTTAAAAGAATTTAAGATAAATTTCAACTCCGTACCGGTACTTAATTAATTTAAATCTCGCTAAGGGTGACTTCTTTGTATTGTGTTTCTGTGCATTGCTTTGACTAGCTTTTTGTTTCGATGCTTTTTTTTTTTTGTTTACAATTGTATACGAGACGAAAAAGTTCAGATGTAATTCTCGCTGCTGAATTTAGCAATTGAAGTAGTCGATAGTTTCTTGTAGTTATACTGCAATATTTCATATTGAAGTCACAAAAGAACTTTTACAAATTTGGTTAATATTTTTAAAACTTTTTTCGAATGACTGCAAGAATACACCTTACCGTCTATTTTTAGGTCTCTATACATCTAGTCATAGTCCACACTACTATGCCTAGTAGTTTTTGAATAATCGCACATATTAGTTAATTTATAACCTATTCGGATGCTGGCCAACTGATAAAATGTTTATGAATTCAACACTTTTCTTGCTAATGCAAACATATTACTTTTTCATATATTACTACATACTATAGTACATATATATATATATATATATCTGGATAAATGTCTCCGAAGGTTGAACGATATGAATGTGGGAGTCCAGATGGGCGACTCAGTGGTCAATGCTCTGCTTTATGCAGATGATGCAGTCCTGCTGGCACAGTCAGCGACTGACCTGCAGACCCTAGTCGACACAATGACAGAAGATTGTAAGAAAAGGGGTCTACGCGTGAATGTGAGGAAAACCAAAATAATGGTCTTTGAAAGAGATGAAGCCAGAACAGATGTAAGAGTAACAATAGGTAATGATGTACTAGGGCAAGTGGATGAATTTGTATATCTTGGATGTGGATTTAGCCGAGATGGAAGGTACACCATTGATATAGAGCGAAGAGTGAATGCGGGAAATAGAGTGAACGGAGCGTTGGGGCAACTTCTCGGCAGCCACCACCTCAGCCAGAAGGCACGTGTAGCAATACATAACGCAGTGCTTGTCCCAACATTACTGTATGGAAGCGAGAGTTGGGTATGCAGAAAAGAGTATGAAAGTAAAATTAATGCGGTCGAAATGCGATCTCTGCGGAAAATCTGTGGAGTTAGACTGACCAACCGCATTCGTAACGACGACGTAAGAGAGCGAGTAGGTATGAAAGAGAGTATTGGTGTAAAGATGCGAAAGGGAATGCTCCGATGGTTCGGACATGTGGAAAGAATGCCGAACGAACGTCTGGTTAAGAAGATATACAATGCGAAAGTGGAAGGATGTAGGTACCGAGGGAGACCGAGACTAACCTACCTAGACCACATCGGTCATGTACCGAAGGAAGGTGGAGTCAAGAGTCTCCGAAACCGGCGAGCGTGTATGAAGAGAATTATGAATGTTGAGGAAGCGAGTGAAGTACGCAAGGATAGTTCTCTGGCACTATGTACTCTCTGCCTATCCTGCAAGGGATATTGCGTGATGATATGTATGTATGTATGTGTACTACATACTGGTTAATAAAAACCCGATTACGAGCGAAAAATGATTGTCATAAGTGGGATTCGAACCCATACCTATTGGAAACCCGTTCCAATCGTGCAGCCATTTACACCAATGTGAACTATTTTAGGACATTCAATTCTCACATCGTATTATATTTTCTTTTCTAAGGAGACGTGTGCCATCTACCCGGCATTGTTTACACATTGTACAGGCTTTATACTCAAACTTTGCAGTTAGAATTGTATTAAATGATGACACGAGTGACCCTGTTATTCAAATTATTGAAATTTTACATTTAATATGCTTGAAAATCAAGCATATTAAGTCAAGCATAATTTGTAACACGTTGTAAAAGACGACTAAAGAATGTGATATGAATTTAAAAAAAAACTAACGGACATTCTTATCAACTTGAAATATTAGATCAACAATGGTACGTATATAGCCTCAGAGAATGAGACAAATACTAAAAAAGCACACAAATGATTTATGAACCCGTTCTATATTAAATCGCTTGAGTATAAAACCCTGTAATAAAAAAAAATATTACTCAAAGACAACAGGTGAAATAAAAAAAAAACGATATTAAAACAAGATATTATTTAAATTGTTCAAATTACACTCTTATATCATAGTCTTATCTCTAAAGAAAAGGATTTTGAATAAATTGTATTCAATAATGGCGATGTATAAATATTTATTTTATAATCAACTCGTGATTTGAATGGATTTTTGACAAGATATAAATTTGTTAAAAATTAATGTGACAACATTTGAATGTAAGATTATCTAGAAACTTGTGTTTTTTTTTCTACCTTTCCGTATACATATAAAATAAATAAATATCATTGTAAGATAAAAGTCGCCATATTACAATATATGGCCATATTAAGGCGGGAAATTGATGATTATTTTCTTTGCTTCGAATAACTATGGACTACTAGACCACGCTATGTAGACAAGTAGTTCTTCCCCTTTAATTTTTTTTTTAAAGATGTCCCTGCTATGATGTAATTATCATCGTATTGCTGAAAACTTTACAAACATGCAATTAACGCAGACAAATTACATCAGTACACCAGACTCAGAACAACACTTTGTGGATGGGACAAAATATTGTCCTGCGTAGGAATCGAATCGATAGCACTGGCCTGGAAGGTCGGTATCTTAACCACTACGCCAACTGTGCAGTCGTATTATAATATTTTTATCATATTATTACCTAAATGAGCTTAGACACATCCCACTGATGGGCTCAAGTCTTCGACAATAAGTGGACAATTGACCTACTTTACTACGCTGGTAAGATAGGTTGATGTACGGTTTATATTTTTTTGAGTTTTCCTTCTCTTGTAGTGACGTTACCTTTAAGAGTATTTTGACAGCGGCAGTAAAGGAAGTAATGACGAAATAGACTCTTACTATATTAATGTTCTGTCCAGTCGGAATGACTGTTTCTAGGTTCTTTTATAATCCATTCGCTTTATATGTCAAAGACATGTGTGAACGAAACTGGCGGCATTACAGTTCAAATATAAAAAAAAAATAAACACCAAAAAATTTCACACTCGCGTCTAATTTTCCATTACTTGGTAATTTAAACATTAGGCCTTTAGGCTCGGCCTTTGTAATTCCCGACACATAAAAAAAAATTAAAACATTCACGATACGTACGAGTTAGACAACAAACAGCCGTACGTGCTTTGCCTTAACATTGAAAAAAAAAAACATATAGTTGCGTTTCGTTTTATCCTATATACGGGTTCCGTATTATTTTTTATGATCTTTATTTCTAACGAGTTAGTCAGAGGCAATTAACGCAAAGTATATTCAAAGTTTCACCTTTTCAAACATGTATATCCTGTCCTTCATATTGATATCCATGACATCACGTTCCATTTCCATTTCAAACATATATTGCATGTGCTTTTATTATTTCCGTATGATGACAAAGTAAGAATACAATATACCAACCTCATTTTTGACCGTGGATGCCAGGGTGGACATGATGCCCATAATATTATTGCAAGAACAAATTAAAGGGGTTAGCCATTAAGTATTAAGAAATTAATTATAATCTCTAAGCAAACCTCTATATCAGATGCATAATCTGAAACTGCCGGCCGAGGTTTGCGTTATGTTTAATGAAGAGAGTTCCATGGCGAAATATGGATATGTTATACCTCTATTTGCAAAGAGAAGATAGAAAACAAAGTTTATTGGGGCATTGCTTTGGTATAAATTAATAATTATATAGATCGCTATCATCTCAGGTCATGTATGTTTCATTGCTGGGCTCAAGCCTCCAAACTAGGAGAGAAATTGACCTACCCACGTTGATTATAGATGCTTTTTTTTTTGGAGTTTTCCTTTTTTTTTTGCATGTATGTTATATATATATCACATCACATAGTCGCCTTATCCGACACCCACGGGCAAGATAAGGGATGGTAAATTGTATTTTTCTCGGCCACAATACCTAAAAATATAGACTAAACTTATAAAAATTCAGACCTAAAAAATGCAGTATTTTTCATTTTAAATAATTTCTTAGGGGAATTGAATATGGTCGAAGCCCGTGCTTGTATACAAATTTTGAAGTATTCCTCACATTTTTATCTGCCACAACTTCATATAAATCACTGCTTTATCTGTCTACAAAAGAAATGAAATATAAGGAACCCCAAAAACACAATTAGCAGCGCCATATCTCTTAATAACATATTTGGGGGTATGCTAATGTCCAAACGCATTATGAGAGGACAATCTCTTCACTATGTAAATATAACATATCATACATATGTATGTTACACATTATATGCCTAATATAAATTTTATTAACATAATGGATACTGTTAAGTCGGTATATTGATAAGAGTTCTTAGATGAATGCTTTTAGACAAACAAATTAGTACATTTTTCTGAATATACTGGTTGGTAATTATATGATAATCGAAGCATTGTGATGGCTGGTTTCATTTTTTATTTTAAAAAGCAACTAATTTATGTATTACGATCTGAAATATTTATATAATTATGCGTGTCGTAACGGAGTGATAATAAAATTCCACCCTCTATCTTGCATGTGAATGTCATAGAAGATGACTAAAGGGTTGTAATATGTTTATAACAATTTAGCTAGAGAAGGAAATTTCGAAATAGAACACCCTATACCAACTCGTCTGAGCGTGTATAGTAAGTCAATTTCCTTCCTATTGTATTTATGTATATGAGCTGAAATTAGGATGACGTAAAATATTTATTCGCAGGTCCAGCTTTCTTTGATTGTCGAGGCTCTCTCTAGAAGCGAAGAAAACGAAATCGTTGCAATTTAGTTGCCAGTTAAATATGATCAGTTTTGTCAAAGCAAACACATCAAGAGAAGGAGCAAACAATTTACGAACCTATTCTTTTGTTAACAAGAGAATGAAATTGAATGTACAAAGATATTTAATAAATTTCGTTGTTACAGAATAACATAATGAAAAATTTATAAGTAATTTGATGGTAACATCAAAAATGTAAAAAAAAATATCCATGTAGTTAATTTCACGTTTGTAAAGGTCCTTCACCATACAAGAATTTATTTTTAAGTACCCAAAAGTCCAAAAGTCGGGCAATAGACGCTTGGTATTATATGTAACTCCATATACTACTGCTGTTCTGAATGACCAGACACTATATGGATAGTATGGACTATATGTATGGACATAGCGTGCCAAATAAAACTCTACATAGTTATTCTCTAACATCTAGCAATACACAAAGTTATAATTCATAGTTTCACCAGTGCTCCAATTTCGCTATGATAACGAAATAAGAGCAAGTATACTAATTAGTGATATTAATACCTTGTGTTAGTAACATTCGGAGTTCTAACTATTATGTGAACGAATAATGAATGCATTTATTTGTTTTAATGTTATGAAATTTAACTATATTACGAGACCTATCAGGGGGAAAGGGTGTGTTAAAATATACCATGCTTGATCAAAATTGGAACTTCGCCGTATAATGCGGGTAGTTACTTAAGATAGAGACAGTTAAAATATTGTAAGAGTGGGTACCTATCACTTTTTTCTTCTTGCGGTGGACTATGGATGTGGTCGCGCCCAAATCATTTCGGGGCGACGGAGGAGGCGGCGCGCACCCCATAGACCCACCCATTTTTTTTTTGCGGTGGGCTATGGATGCATCTCGCCCCGCCAAATCGGTCCGGTGCGACGGAAGCGGCGGCGCGTGACCTTATAGACCCGCCATGCAAACTCCTTTCTTCGCCGTGCGAGCGGGCCACCGGTACCCGATCTTTGTCTTCGGTGGTCCGCCTGGCGGGTGTGTAGCTATCCCTAGATATTGGTAATACAAAATGAATTTAAGATAGTTTCTGTTCCTTATCACCGAATTAGTGTAATAGTATAAGACGATAACTTTAATTCCTGGTGTAAGCGAACAGTAATTTATCAGTAGGAAATGTTTTGTTCAAATATTGACCATTAAATAGACCAAATATTAATAATAAAGGAAAAATGCATAAATTATTTTGATCGCATTCCATACTGCTCTACTGATATCTTCAAGTGTAGAGACGCAACTATATACACTTATTGGCATTCCATTGCAATCATCCTACCACTTGGACAAGTGTGAGCTGACGTATGACATTCAATTTGAGGCTCATATTATTTTATCGTCTTTATGAACTAATTATAGTCATTAAAAAAATTATCATATATCATCATTAAATACGTACATTAGTACGGATTTCCAATATGTGTATATAGTTTCGTCTTGGGTTCGAGTCCCACGTGTAACAATATGTTATATATTCGCTTGTTTTTATAAATAGTCTAGCATTTGACATAATGCTAAATCTGAGTAATTTAAAAAATAATAAACTTATAATGTAGTTATACTTGTAGATTAGAAGATATGTAGTTATACTTTTACTAATAATCCGCCAGGACTAGCGGTTAAATTCTTTCAGGATCAGCATTTGCTGTTTAGAACTTAGCCAATACTAAACGAGAAATGACAAGAGAAAATACGAAGACATTATAAAACCCTTAAAATTAATCTCTGTTTTAAACAAAAAACTGTAAAATTTCAGAATCAGGGTTTACTGATTACAAAGGGAAATTAGGCAGTGCAAGATGAGAATCAACAGAATAAGATGCGAAGACTTTAAAAAGGCCTCAAAATCAGGCTCATGTTTAAATACAAAACTGTAATGTAGCACTCTTAACTCAATTACATCATACGTGTACCACGTTCTATCATTCCCCGACATTTAATAAGAGTAAATCTATATGCTATAAAATATTGTTGTACGTTTATTTCACTATAAGATTTACGCAAGCCCAAAGAGGCATGCGAAATTCTAAACATGGCGCCCATCCCGGACTGTAAAGTAAAACTACAAAGTTTCACACGCCTTGCAATCTATAACAGTACCGCCGTAAAACTGGAAATAATGATGAGCATAACTCCTTGGAATTCTGAAGACATCGGTGACAATACAAAGTAAAGTCGGGTAAAGTAGGTCGTATAAATTCAAAGTCTGTGCTTCGTGGACCTGGGCGGTAGGGTGACGTTGTCATCTTCATTTGGATGGATAATACGACTGGTTGTCTATTCCCTTGATGTAATAGGCTGTGAGTTTTCTGTTCAATATAAAATTTTATTATTTTTACCTATAACAAGCCAATGCTTGACTACATTACACTTTATGGAAAATGGCAATGTAATATTGATCGCGAGACTTGTATTATATGAACACTTAATTTATATTTGCTTTGAAAATATCATTCAAGAAAATCAACGTTAGCAAATGGGTGACTAATGCTAAGTTTATTATAAAATATATAAAGCAGAACATCTACCTTTCAGCGTATTGTATAAACCATTTTTTTGGCGTCAGGCCATGGAGTGTTCACACTGCGCTAAATCCCTCTGGGGCAACAGAAGAAGCGGCGCGCGACCCCTAAGACCCGCCCTGCAATGTACCTATCTTTCGGCTTGTGAGTGGACCACCACCGGGTCTTATATACCTCTAACAAGTCTATGATAAAAAGACAATTGTGTCAATTTTAAGGCTCTTGTTATTACTCGTAGTCTGTAGAAATTATGAAAATATGTTTGCTCCTTATATAAAAGAAAATGCATATAATATATGCATCAATGACATATTATAGGTTTTATACATAACGAATTTATGATCTAAAACACCGAGTCTAGAATTTTGTTACACTATAATATGCCTCCCTATTGTGATGCAAATATTTCTAAAACCTATACCGTAAGGGCTAGCCCTTCACTGAATTGGCATAATGTAAAGAAAGTATAAACGAAACAATAAAACAGTAGCCGTATTTAATATAAGTAATATACAAGAATACAGATCAATATTCCTAGTGGTCTGTATTCTTCTAATTTAATCCATCCAGCCATCAATTTTAGCAAAAGTCCAGCACAGTTTAGCCTTGTACAAATCTGACACGAGTTTGATAACTATTCAAAGAGGAGATGCGAATCTAAAACGTCATGTTGTGCTCTTGTATTATATTCGATATCTTAGTGTTTTAACGTGTTATATTAGATAATTTTTATGGTATTTTATGTAATATGATGTGACAGAACAGCTGGGATGTAGTGAATATCATATAAAAGTGCTTTACAACGTTTTCGTTTTCCATCAAAATTCCTACAACATACCATTAACAGTGTCACCATAGCACTGTTGATGGCGACAATTCGACTGACTGACAGACAATGACTAACCTGAAGAGATTAAAAACGTGAAGATAATTATAACTCGACACTGGCAAAAATGGCTCGTATAAGTAGCTGATTGCCAATACATAAAAAGAAGAAGAAAAAGAAAGAGGAGATGGATAAATATGTACGTCTAATTTATATTTTATTTATCGAGTTAAAATCTTCGTATAGAACATGAGAAGGCCACAAATACTAGGTATAATGCTCTCTGACGTTTACGCGAATATTACACATTTGAAATAAAACTACTTTTACGAATTTAATCGCGTTTGTATTTGCTTTTTAATTGCCCGAAGTTTCGAACACTTTACAGCGTTCATGGTGACGGGAGGACTTCTATCCCGTTTGTATTTCATTTTATAATTTCCCGACGTGTCGAACACTTTACAGCGTTCATGGTCCTCCCGTGACCATCCACCAATTGTATTCGTAAAAGTAATTTTATTTCAAATACTAGATATTTACTCAAATCACGAGTATATAAAATACCTTAAGGCAATTCCGATCAAGGTCGAACATATCACAATGTATAATTTAAATAAAAAAAATTGACTTTTGTATTATAAATCACAAACTGTTTTTGTACAAGTCAAATAGGAATCTATTGAACGTAAAGAAAAGTTTTTGTATATATCTTGTTACTTAATTATTTCCGTTTGTTACAAGTGCGTTAACCTTCACGGTAAATAAATTGAGGGTTGAAATGTTTATTGCAAATGGACAAATTCAGTTAGAGAGTTCGGTTGAACTAAAATAAAATGCATCAAATGTCGGGGACCTCTATGAGCGTAAACGGAAAACTTCTAATAAATCTGAACTACTTTTATGCATAAAGTTTGGAAATGTGTTCCATATACCATTTTTTTTTTGACTAATTTAAATATATTGGTGTGGAATCGTTTTTGGTCAAAACTAATTTTATTTCTACCAACACGGTCATTCAATTTGTTTTTATTAAAAATGTTTTTGAGATATAAGATATAGTTGTGTAAATGTTTATGATATATAGGTTTTTTATGTTTATGAGATATAGGTTTTTAAGATATAGGATAGTGTGACTAAGTTTATTTCATCATTAAATATGCAAGAATAAATGATAGTTCAGTAGTTTTCAAACGTAGTTAATAGCGGTAGGAGCACGCTCTGGACAGTTCTCTGTCTACAGCCGCGGGCCGGTCCGTCCGGGGTAGTACCACACTCTCGCAGAAGGTCGACGTCTGAGTAATGGCAATGTACTATTGCGCTTCGTTCGGTGAGCGAGAGAGGCGGAAGCCCAACCCACCCAGGGTTTGGGGTTTATATTGCAAAGGTCCATGGGCAGTAGTGACACTTACCATCAGGTGTGCTGTCTGCTCGTTTGCCACCATAAGCAATAAAAAAAAACTAGTTTGGACAAAAATTTCATTGGATTTTAAGTCTTAGAACTGTGCAACTGGCTATCAGTTTTCCCCCTATTACTAATACTTCAAAGTTAACAACAACGTATGATTGTATCATTACTTTACTACCCTTTTCATTATAAACACCTGAAACTTAAAGAAAAGTATTAACTAGTATTTTTACGAATTTAATTGGCTTGATATTGATTTTTATTTTCTGTGGTAATTACGTCGTTTTATTTCACTTGTCTAATAGTCGCTTAAACATCAGCAATCAAAAGTATTTAATATAATTACATGTCGTTTACCAAATTTTCTAGTTATAGAGAATTGTATTCTAGTAATCTGACAGTAAGCGGTCGGTCAACATAGGCGGTTTCTACAAGAAATTAATTAGACATCGTAAGAATTATCTATGTAATGACGGAATAAAAATACAACTCACTATTTGTTTTCTGATTCTTAAGTATCTTAAAAGACGACTAGCGAATATATTATGCATGTAACTTATATACAAGAAATGGAAAACTTGAAATAAGGTTTTACCTTTATTTACATACCTGATGGTAAGTGTTACTGCCACCCATAGACCTTTGCTATAACCATGACTATGGCTAGGCTGCTGCCTACCATTACAAACCTTAAACCCACCCCAGTTTGGCTTCCGGCTCTCTCGTTCACAGAACGAAGCGCAATAGCACATTGCCATTACTCAGACGTCGATCTTCTGCCAGAGTGTGGTACTACCCCGGACGGATCGACCCGCGGCTGTAGACAGAAAACTATCAACAGTGTTGCTCTACTATTATAAAAGGGACCAATAATAAGAACTTATATCAATTCCTCATCTATACTTTAAGTAATTTATCACAAAAGACAAAAGGTTTGTAATCAAAGCATTTTTTTTTTAAATATAGACTTTTAGTTTCTTTGCTTCTTTAGGTGTATTTAAATATCCTTATTATTCATTCTCCTACTCTTATTCCAATTAGGGGTCGATACTGTATGTATTCTTATTTCATAGTTACATATTGTAAAAGTTATTGGCAATAGTTTTATGACCAGCCGCCTGCCAGACGTCAACCCTTATAGGGAATGTAAAGGGTTGGTAGTATTCTCAGCCGCTACCACACATATTTTAAATATGCTTATATTTTATTTGTTTAAATATCCTTATATTTATTAAATATTGGTCACAGCATTACGGAGAAGCTGTAGGGATGTCGTGACGTAAGAACTTGCCGGTGCGCCTTGGCCCGTCGAAGTAGTTCGTGTACGAAAAACAAATATTTGTTTAGTACACTTCATCTTTCAAACTTAGTATGTACTAAGACACTTTACAGCAATGGATTATTGGCGTTAACCAACCTTTGTTAACTTACGAGATTGAGTAGTTTTAGATAACTTTAGAGTACAGGTTAGATTGATTGAATTTGTTGTTGTTTGTTTATAATATTAACAGTGGTAATACATACATATCATCACGCCATATCCCTTGCAGAGTAGGCAGAGAGAACAGTGTTATAGTTTTATAATTTTCCGTGTGGTGACGGAGTAATAATACAATTCACCACCCCCTATCTTACATGTGGGTGATCGTAAGAGACGACTAAGAGATATAAAACGCATATAACATCTATGCGAGAGAAGGAAAACACGAAACAAAACCCTATACCAACACGTCTGACCAGCGTGGTATAGTAGGTTAATTTCCCTGCCATTATGGAGGATGCTCGAGCCCAACATTGGGATATCTATTAGCCGACATGATGAGATGATGATGATGAATAATTTTAACTTGTAGTATCTATTAATATACCAAAATTAAGTAATAGGTTTTGAATGCGATGACTGGCAATCTGATACTTCCTTGTGAAAATCGTAATCGTTGGGCAGTATACAGAGATGTCCGCCAGTGGAATTAATAATAGCTACTATTGCAATAGCCGTGACTAAATGATTGAAAGGTTTGGATTGTGTTGCCCGCCTGGCTGGCCACGGAAGTCAAAGCATCGATACCAATGGCTGGTTCAATGGCGATAAGAAAATATAGTAGGTTATGGGGCGACACGCCATTTTCCTATCGCTCCGAACAGTATAATATGCGACTACACAGCTCTTCCCAGGATAATCTAGAGAAAAGCTCTGTAATCAGAACGCATATTATTCAGCATGGAACTTGTGTCATTACATCGTAGATTAGTTTTTCGGATTAGGTTTTCAATATTTTAACAAAGTCCTTATTCAAAATTAAACAAGTTATTAACGAAGTTTAATTTACGTCTGATTAAGAAGATATACAATGCGAAAGTGAAAGGATGCAGGTACCGGGGGCGACCGAGACTAAACTACCTAGACCAGATCGGTCATGTACTGAAGGAAGGTGGAGTCAAGAGTCTCCGAAACCGGCGAGCGTGTATGAAGAGAATTATGAATGTTGAGGAAGCGAGTGAAGTACGCAAGGATAGTTCTCTGGCACTCTGTTCTCTCTGCCTACCCTCCAAGGGACATGGCGTGATGGTATGTATGTATGTTTAACTTACAAATATAGTAATTAAATGAAATTGACAATTAAGATTGGTATTTGAACACAACGACTTCTACTAGTCAATATTTTTAACCACTACATTATCAATGCTTCTAATTACACAATTTTCTTGTTACGAAAAGGCCGCTAAATTTAGCTCGTTTTTGTTCTTTCATTCGCCTCACCTTATTATCCTCAATATTTAAACAATACCGCGTTAAAAAAAAATACAGTTCCGATCACAAAGTAGATAAGTTCAAATTGAAAAACAAAAGCACTTTTACCAAAAACCTGGAAGGAAATGCCACGCCACGGCGAGAGAAAACAAAAATTACCAACAGTTCATTATAATCAGACCACGGCCCTTCCCGGAATAGCTGTGTCGCTACAGACTTAATTCTACTTTAGAACTCAACAGAAAAAAAAAACAACCGGGTAACCTGTTCTCAAAGGCTTCGAAACCCTAACGTTTCCGGGATACTTTTACACTCGATATTCATCCCTATGTAATAAAAAATTGAATCTAATTTTAAGTGTTTTGTTTAAAACTCACCTTTGTATTTTCTTAAATACTTATTTCTAAGAATATAAAGCTTATATTCGTTTAGCTTGTGGTTATAAAAGCGCACAGCGCGGGTGGGCAGGTTTAATGTAATACGTTTCTGATGTGTTTTTAATTCGGCTCTCGTGTGAACTCGTTCACATTAATAGACATATTACTGTAATTATTACATTTTTATTATGTACGTGAAAATAATTACCTGACGTTGTGTTAAGTAATTATTAATATATGACAGAGATAGATAGATTATTGTTCATGCCGCCTAAAATGTCCATATCATCTCTGGCATAATCAAACATTCCCTTTCTTTGAAAATGGTTGAGAGGAATAGTAATTCCACTAATATAATTAAGTTCAGATGCTTCGTCTCGTATGATTTTTAAGTGTACTCATCATCGTCATTATTAAGCAAGAAATTCTAAAAGAATTTGAAATAAAATTATTTTTACGGATTCTATAGCGTTTGTTTTTTTAATTACCCGACGTTTCGAACACTTTACAGCGTTCATGGTCACGAGAGGACCGTGAACTCTCTAAAGTGTTCGAAACGTCGGGAAATCAAATATAAACACGATAAAATACGTAAAAATAGCATTATTTCAAATGTATAATACTCGCGTAAACATAAGAAATCGTTATCCTAAAAGGATATTTGTCTCTTTGGCTTTATGGTATACAATTATTAGATGGGTTTGAAATTAAACCGATTTGGACACAACATCCATTTTATGAAATACTATAGGTTATTTTAATACTATATTATATATATCTAGGACAACTGAAACAACACTAACTTCTGCCGTCGCCGGCGTAAAAAGTATCTTTCTCAAAGTTGAACTATTATCCCAAGAGAACACGTTACCGGAACAAAAAATATCTTATATGTTAATCCAACAAATTTTCTATCTGTGTGGCGACGGGAGAAGTAGACAATTGTCGTCACCCCTTAGGGGTCCACTAGGAGAGTGGACAGCAGCTCTCTCCTGGGAAACGTATAACACCACACTGCGGTCGAAAACCCGCCTGCCAAGCGTTGCAATTGCGGATTTAACCCCTTTATAAATATGAGGAAGGCCTACGTCTGAACGTAGGCCTCCCTCATATTTATAAAGGGCAGTTTTTCGTCATCCACTGCTGGCAGTGGATGACGAAAAGCTGATATGATGATGATGATGAAAATGATATGTCAATTTTCACCCAGATATGTTTAACGATTTACGCGTGATTGAGTAACAAACACTTATACATCTTTACAAACTTTCATATTGATAATATTAACTAGTTGACAAGCACATCATCTGCGTCACTTTTACGATCACCCACGTGTGAAATAGGGGGTGGTGAATTGTATTCTTACTCTGTCACCACACGAAAAAAAAATACTTATAATTAAGAAGATATTAATATTGCCATTACTTACCTAATGCATAAAATGTTATATAGCATTCGTGCTAGTAGGGATCTAAGATTAGACAACGTACCCATACTATTTAACTGGTTCAAGGGGTGGAGAGGGTATTAAAAATACTGCGCTTGAACAATATTAGACTTGTTTCTATACTCCACACAGTGGTCACACAGGCAGTGGAGGTGGTTAAAAAATTAAAAACATTGGTCACGTCAGTACGGGCACGTTCCTTACCTTACGTCATTTTTTCTTAAATATTCGAAGATCTCTTGAAATTACAGCAAAAAATACCTGAAAAAACAAACAACAAATAAGTAACAATTCGTATCTATAAAGAAAATTAAAAAAAAAAATTGATATGTTATGCAATTGTTGACCGAGAGGTCTTGAATTCTATTCATAGCTCGGGTTAGACTTTTCCTGTCAGAATATTCTAACGAGCAATTTAAATTCTTATTTTTAACCTCAGGTCTTTTACCTTTTTTTTTTGGCGGCGGGCTACGGTACGTCAAACCTCGCTATTCCGTCCGGGGCGACAGGAAAAGCGGCGCAAGACCCCGTAGACCCGCCCTACAATATACCTCTCGACGCCGTGCGGGTGAGTCACTGGTACGCGGTCTTTTTCTTCAGTGGCCCACCCGGCGGTCTACCCTCACGGGTATCCTCGCTGATGTCGACGCCTGGACAGTTTGCACCGTCGGGGCGTCGTCCTCACGCGGTGAGGACGACGCCCCGACGGGGCGACCAGACTAATCCCCGGTCCGGTCACCCGCTGGTCTTTTACCCTACTAACCTCCTCTATAGGACGAAAGAAAGTGACCTATGCTGATCAAATAGGTTGGTATACGTTTTATTTTGATAATTCCTTCCCTTAAAGTGATATTATGAGTTTGCTTACCTAGTACTTTTAGAAAAAGGTAAATAAAAAGATATACGTCCCACTGTTGGGCTTGAGGCTCTTCTAAAATTGGAAAGAAATTGACCTACTACACCACGGTGGTTAGACATGTTGGATGATATTTCAAGTTTTCCTTCTTGCATAGATGTTATATGCTTATTCCCCTTAGTCATACTTTACTACACCCGTGGGCAAGATGAATTGAATTGCCAGTCAATTACCACACAAAAAAATACGTTTTAAATATCTTTTACTGTTTAAGTTATACATGTGTTATGGCGTCTTACCAGTAAGAAATTCAAATTCGAACAGTATAAAAAAGTATCTAAAGGATTTTTGTACTTTCTTGTTGTCTTTGCAAACAATCCGCGATTACAAATCTTTTACTTTGAAGGATCTATCCCCGATTTCAAGATTCAAGGCTTATACTCTTTTGTAATGTAAGTTTAGTTTCGGTATTGACTTTTTTCACGTATCACTCAAATATTTATGAAGCGACGTCTTTTTCTTCATTTCTTTAAATAAAGACAATAGATAAATTATTATCGTAGAAAACATTTTGATTATTATCGTAGACCTGTGTTTCAGATCCAATGGGTTATATAGAAATGTAAGAAAATAGTTGCTAGATGCTATCTTTAATCCAAGATAATAAAAGAGCTTTTATGCATAAAAATAGAGATCCTATAGTACGTACATTTAATTAAATTGTTAAATGAAGGTAGGTACATCGAATAATATGAAGGTATAAGAGTTCGGTAGAGACTTATCGCGTACGCTTGTGTGTTGTCGGTCGTGGCCAATAATCGTGTAATAAATCTAGAGGTTAAACGTATAATTATAATACACTATTATGATCATCATCATCTCAACCCACATAGGTCCCACTTTTGAGCTCGGGCCTCTATAATGGGAGTGACTCGTGTTGGTATCGAGTTTTATTTCGACTTTTCCTTTTCTTGGACAGATGATATATGCATATAATATCCCTTAATCATCTTTTACGATACCTACGGGTAAGAGAGGGGGTGGTGAACTGTATTCTTACTCTGTCACCACACGGAAAATATATATATACTATAGAAAGACTCTCATAATTTATCTAGTTGAATATAGGCTTCCTTAAGGGGTTTAATCGCCACACTTGGCAGGCGGTTAAGTGATTGAGTTGTCCAGGAAAGTGCTGGTAACTATTCATCTTGTACTCTTTTAATCAATTATACGACTACCAAAGGAAGTGGTGTTACTTTGTTTTCTTAATCCTGACATAAAAACGATTGAAATATAATTGAAACAAGTTAAAGCGGTTATCGTAAATCAATGTTAGATCACTAAAGCAATGTATTAGGACCATGTAGGTGGCGCTGCGGTCTATTTCAAGGAATTCTATTTTATTTTAATTTGTAGGGAACAGAACAACTATAATATGTCCTTCAAACGAGGTAATAAGAGCCGAGGAGAGAGAGCATAAAAAACAGAGCCTATTAGGTAAGGCAAATATTACTAACATAATTCTATTTATAAAAACCCGATTACGAATTATAAGCGTATTAAATGCTTAATTTGAGTAATTTGAACATAATTCTAGATTCTTCTAGCAAGTTTTCTAAACGTTGGATTAATATAAGAAAGCACTAAAGCGTCATACAGCTTCCAAACTCATCTCATACAAAGCCTTTATCCGTTGAGGATTAATATTCTTTCAAAGCACTACGATTAACGGTCGACCTACTTTTAATATATAATGAAAATATTTTAAAATATTTACAAACACCGCTTGCATGACTTGCATCAATCATTTCCGGGTTCAATGAAGTAAAAATCTTTCAGTTAATTGACTGTATACATCGTGGTAGCGCTTTTAATATCACTGTGCTATGTGGTTCAAATCTCACATGAAGATATTTTTTTAGAATTAACTAGTCTCATTATAAGTCTGCCGATATTCACTGTTGGTTAAATATCTCACCAAAGAGGTCACGTTTATATCATTATCGCCATGCTTGGAGGGTTGGTAATCTGTCAATCATCAGCCAAGTTTTAAGAAACTTTACAAGGGATTCATAATTGGTTTATTTTTCTTATAAAACATAATGCAATAAGGAAATAATCTTTGTATTGCGGGAGGACTTGACAAGCATTGACGGACACAATTTAAACCCAGGCTAAGAACAACAATTTGCCGGGCGGGCCACCGAAGACAAAGATCGGGTACTGGTGGCCCGCTCGCACAGCGAAGAGAGGAGTTTCGAATGGTGGGTCTATGGGGTCACGTGCCCCCTCTTCCTTCACCCTGGACCGATTTGGCGGGGCGAGACTAAATCCATAGTCCACCGCAAAAAAAAAAGAACAGCAATTTGTGGTTCCCACAAAGTATGATCCTGCATGGGAGTCAAACGCTTGACACTGGCTACTTGGTCGGTATCTTAACTACTATGCCTTTTGCAGTCCGTGTAGTTGATTATTTATAGTATGATAATTTACAGGTATGCATAACACGGGTTTGTTTCCTAATGGATAATATCTAAAAGAAATTTTGAGGAAATTTTCAAACTTAAGCCCTACCGAATTTTTTGGCAAAAAATTTACTGTGTTAAGGTTGTATTGGTACGGATTGGAAATTCTTTATGTTTATCCATAGTTCTTTATTTTATCTATCCATAGTTCTTTATTCTAGCTGTGTGGTAGCCGGCTGCGAATACTACTATCCCTTAATTTGCTCGTGGATGTCGTAATAGACAACTAGGAGACTTATAGCGAACTTTTTTTTTTTTTTATTGGTGGACTATGGATGCGTCTCGCCCCGCCAAATCGGGCCGGGGTGACGGAAAGGCGGCGCGTGACCCCATAGACCCACCGTAAAACTCCTCTCTCTTCGCCGTACGAGCGGACCACCGGTACCCGATCTTTGTCTTCGGTGGTCTGACTTATAACGACCTGGGCCAACTCTATCTGATGTAGTTTGGTCAACAATTACATTCCCAAGGAGGGTTGACGTCTGGCAAGCGGCCGGTCATAAAACTATTGCCAATAACTTTTACAATATGTACTATGAAAGAAGAGTACATGTTGTATCGACCCCAAGTAATTGGGACAAGAGTAGGAATAGAGAGTTCTCTATTTTATCATAATACGGTTTATAAACTTTTTATATTTCTATATCTTATATAACTATATACTCTTTCAAAGAGATATGACAATAATTAGATAAGTTTCAAAAGTATCTTTATAAAATACAAACATGTTACAACTTAATATTTGATAAAAACAGCGGTAAGGCGTTTGGGTATAAAGGAAATGTACCCTGGAATAAAGATAAGATACTCGTTTGGATTAAATGCGACCACAATGGCCACACACACTGCATATCAAATAGTTTATGGGAACCAAAGACCTCTGACAAGGCTATTTTGTTAGATTTATCGTAAAGGAAGAAAAGGATTTTGTTAGATACATTCAGTGACCTAAGCTGAGCTTATTTGCATATACTGACGGTTGTGATCTAGAAATAAACAAAACTTTTAAATTACTGAAATTTAGCATTTAATATGCTTAATTATTTATAAAACCCGATTACGAAGCGAAAAATCATGTCACAAGCGGGATTCGAACCGGCGCCTATTGAGATTCCGGCCCAATCGTGCTGCCACTACACCACCGTGACTTATTGTAGGACATGCAAATTTCGCTTCGTATCATATTTACCTCTTAAGGTGACGGTATGCTATCTATCCGACAATGTTTACACATTGTTATAGGCTTAATACTTCAAACTTTTCCGTTAGAATTGTATTAAACGATGACACAACTCGAAACTTGCTAAAAAATATACATATATATAGTTTCAAAATCGTCATTCTGCGTTAAAAAAAAGGGACGAAAATCTTAATAAATAGCTTAATTCGTTTTCTTTCGGTCGCCTTCGGAGTAAGTATATAATACATTGCCGCTTTATTCTACCAAATATTACATACATAGCTTCACGCCTGTTTCCCAGAGGGGTAGCCAGAGACTACGGATTGCCACAAACCACGATCCTGGCATACTTCCATCGCTTCATTCACACTCATAATAGTCTTCATGAATGCTCTACGATTACGCATACTCTTAATATGACCTCTCGTCAATACATCGCCAATTTGATCCAGAAAATTATGACGAGGTCTTCCCCTTGTATTCGTCCCATTCACGCTTGCTTAATATATTTTCTTCATCAAACTCTCCTCACTCATTCTTTCTAAGTGTCCAAACCATAATTTTTTTTACCACCGGTATTATAAAAACGACTACGGGATTTAATTAGATAGAAGGAAATCTCAAAAGCAATAGTTGAAATTTAAATGTTATTGGAGAAAAGACAGGCAAGTTTCATTACGAAATTTTCATTTTCACTATTAAAGCGATGTGATTAGTAAGTTGCAGTTTGAAACAATCATGGTTTCAAAAAGTCATAAGTCAATACTTATATTTAGTGCATATCTCAATACTCTGTCTTTGTCTAAGATTTCTGTACTCTTCGTCAAATCATCCATGACACGTGGATAGCCGATGGCAAGGAGTTAAGATAATAAACTATGTGAAATCTATATATCTCGCCGGTTTCGGAGACTCTTGACTCCACCTTCCTTCAGTACGTGACCAATCTGGTCTAGGTAGTGAAGGAAGGTCACGTTCTGAAGTAAGGTGGAGTCAAGAGTCTCCGAAACCGGCGAGCGTGTATGAAGTATGTACTATGTGAAATAATCCTATAACATAACTTACAACAAACGTCCTCCTTAACTTTTAGGAAACCTAAAGCGATCAAATCGATAGCATGATTGACTACAATACCAAGTCCATAGAATTCATAATCATCATTATGATGTTCTTATCATAATTACTTAAAGTCAAAGCAATATGTACTACTTCCATTGTACATATTGCAAAAGTTTTTGGCAATAGCTTTATAACCGGCTGGCTGCCTTCCTGACGCCAACACTTGGAAATTTAATTGTTGACCTGACGGCACGGGTGGAGTTGGCTTAGGTAGATATAAATCTCTTAGTTGTCTAATACATGCACGAGCGAAGTAAGGGTTGGTAGTATTTGTCGTCGCTACCATACTTCTTCTTCTTCTTCTTTTTATGTATTGGCAATCAGCTACTTATACGAGCCATTTTTGCCAGTGTCGAGTTATAATTATCTTCACGTTCTTAATCTCTTCAGGTTAGTCATTGTCTGTCAGTCAGTCGAATTGTCGTCATCAACAGTGACACTGTTAATGGTATGTTGTAGGAATTTTGATGGAAAACGAAAACGTTGTAAAGCACTTTTATATGATATTCACTACATCCCAGCTGTTCTGTCACATCATATTACATAAAATACCATAAAAATTATCTAATATAACACGTTAAAACACTAAGATATCGAATATAATACAAGAGCACAACATGACGTTTTAGATTCCCGCCAAAAGTCGTCGCTACCATACATCAATTAAATTAAATTATTGCAAAAAAAAAAAAAAAAAGATAAATTGGAAAAAAGTTTTTATTGACGAATACATAAATAATCCGCCTCTTATAAATATACTTGATAACCTAAGTTATCTGTTCCAAGGTCGAATGAGGACATCGTTTATTCTTCAACAACGCATTCTGTCTACTCTATCATTCACATCATTATTCCAGTCACAGTATTCACAGATAATAATAGATATATATGCAATGTAAAATACTTATATTTCATAGATGTTCATTGTGGACAAATGGACATGTTGTCAGTTGAATAGATTATGAGGAACAGTATTATGGAATATTGTTCTAAGAAGCGATGTATGTGGAAACAATATAAAAGGCGCACCTAATAATCATTAGGTACTAAGTTACGCAGCGTACAATGAAGTGAAACAGAAATTCAATGTAACAATTCTTTTGTATAATAAGCAATAACTGTAAATGGTGAACGTGTGCATTTATGTTGCAGAAGCTTGCCATATTCTTACTACGCCAAGATTGTTGAAGACGCTTTTGGTTTTTTTTTATGTGTGTGGATGATTCTATGAATTTCTATGTAATGGAATTTTTTCTTTCGTAATTTTAACCGGAATCAAAATGTTCTGTTATGAAATAAATTCCTTCCGTGATCATAAAAAGTTGAAATGTTCGAAACTTCGGCAAATTAAAACTCAAATGCAAACGCAATAGAATTCGTAAAAATAGTTTTAATCTTAAATTGTTTTTTTTTATATATATAATCGTGTAAAATTAGATGCGAGTAATTATTTTGAAAATTTGCACAGATAATTGCATATAACATCTTTAGCCCCAGAAGGATTAATGGAAATATAAAATACACACATATTGCCAACAATTTTTAAGTTTGCTTAATACGAGCCGAGCCTTACTGGGTCCGGAAATATTTCGTAGAAAACATCGAAAATGGAAGTAATATGTCGAAACCTTTAAAAATATTTTGAAGCGATATTTCTTTAGGCGCATATTGGGAGAAAAAAAAGGATTACAATTAGGTTTTTCGTAAAGTAAACAGTTATGCGAGATCGTTACATATTAAGTAACGACATAGTATTCTATGCCGTAACGCAAATAATCTAGATTAAGAATTTCATCTTTATAGTTAGATTGGTTATCTTCACCTGATTTTGTATTTATTTTTAAGTACTCAAAACTATCACTGTTAACTCAAAAGTATCACTTTTTGCTTGTGTATACATTGATACACGTAGTTTTTTATTTCTTTATCCGACCACTAACAAGGCAGTTAAATGACGTAGAAGGTACTGAACAACAAATTCCATTATAATACGATTCCAATCAAACACCATTTCTCCCCAACGTGCCGCGCACTCGTGTGCCATAATCTCCCAATCTACTGCGCAAACATGGCTGTTTACCCGACACTCAGCGTACTACCTGACCCCGACCTCCCCTAATTCCTCTTTATTTTTACTACGATAACTTCATGAGAAAAGGTAATTCAGTTATAAACATATAACGATGTTGCCAACCTTATTCTGCGAGTTTCTTATATAATATATATTAAAACTAGTAGTGAACCCAGTTATATTTGTGAAATAGGTAGTTATATAACTGTAATTTTATAATAGTACATATATTGTCTTTTTAGTTTTATTTTTAGTTATAAACGAACTCTTATTGGACACAAGGATGTCTCACAATGTCAGAGAGGTGGAACCTTCTTTTTTTTGGCGGCGGGCTATAGAGTGTTCACGCTCTGCTAAATCCGTCCGGGACGACAGAAGTGGCGCGAAACCCCATAAACCCGCAATGCAATGTACCTCTCGACGCCGTACGAGTGGGCCACCGGAACACGGTCCTTGTCGTCGGTGGAAGTTGGATGGACGTTGCTGATGCCCAAATCGGTCGCCTTAGGATTTTTTTTCTTTAGGAGTGATATTATCTGTTTACATTTCTTAGTGTGCTTCTCCGAGATTTCAAAGAAGCTGACAACTATATTTTTGGTCCCTGTACATACAGATGGATTATATTTTAGTTGTATTGTGAATCGCATTCGTAACGACGACGTAAGAGAGCGAGTAGGTATGAAAGAGAGTATTGGTGTAAAGATGCGAAAGGGAATGCTCCGATGGTTCGGACATGTGGAAATAATGCCGAACGAACGCCTGGTTAAGAAGATATACAATGCAAAAGTGGAAGGATGTAGGTACCGGGGGAGACCGAGACTAACCTACCTAGACCAGAGCGGTCATGTACTGAAGGAAGGTGAAGTCAAGAGTCTCCGAAGCCGGCGAGCGTGTATGAAGACAATTATGGTGAGGAAGCGAGTGAAGTATACAAGGATAGAGTTCTCTGGCACTCTGTTCTCTCTGCCTACCCTGCAAAGGACATGGCGTGATGGTATGTAGGTATGTATGTATTGTGAATAAATAACCTACAGCACTTTAATAATGTTTTAAAGGGGAAAACACAATGAAGATTTTAAGATTCTGCGTTATTTCCTGTACATATAGCTATTCGAACGCAATTATGAAGGTATCACAAATTTTCCTTATAATTATTATTCATCGGCCTCCATTAGGAGTCACTGGAAATATGAAGAATTTATTACGGAATTTCAGCAGGAAGCCTTAACCCAATTTTCAGGAATGAGTCCTTTATGCGGAGGCCAAAAGTTCACAGTTTAACGGGATAAGTACGTTTGTCCTCATGGTCAATTTTAAAATGAATGTTTCTTGACAACTAACTGTAGTTTTAAAATATATGATCCTTGAGTTAGTTAAGTACACATTGTTGCAAATAAAACTCTTACGATTTTTGCATTAAGGATTTTTAGTAACGCGAAGTTAGTTACTGTTGCCAGTAGATGGCAGTCATCATCATCATCGTTCTCCTACTCTTATCCCAATCAATTGGGGTCGATACAATATGTACTCTTCTTCCATAGTACATATTATAGAGGTTATTGACAATAGTTTTAAGACCGGCCGCCTGCCACACGTTAACCCGCCTTGGGAATGTAATTGTTGACCAAACGGCATCAGATGGAGTTGGCCTAGGTCGTTATAAGGCTCTTAGTCGTCTTTTACGACATTAACGGGTTGAGAGCCCTCAGCGCTCACCCACAGTCCGGGTAAAGTTGTCATAGCCATCTGAGGCTAACAATTAAGACACACAAAAAAAAATCTTTTACGACATCCACGAGCAAAGTGAAGGTTGGTAGTATTCGACGTCGCACCACACAGCCGCAGTGTTTAGCCTTTATTTATTAATTTATTGAGTAAAAAAACCAATAACCAAATAAATATAGTATTCTAATTAAATTATTATTTTTATTATCTGCTTATATATCGTAATAATTTTTACGATATCCGCGGGAAAGGAAGGGGTGGTGACTTATATTGTTTCTTCGTTACCACGTAAAGAAATCTATAGATTATCTTTACCGTAAAAATTCTCAATGTAGGTAAGCAAAGCAGATACAAATATAGCAATGGTTGAATCAGCTTTTACCCGAGACTGAAGGTCTAACAATTAGTTTTTATCCGGTCATTTCTGAAGATATGGTTACAATACTCATAGCCTGTGTTGACCTGCGATACGAAATAAGTAAATGAACTTTGAAATTGGACTATTATTTACTTGGAACTTATTATAATCATAATTTGAAATGTCCTTTGTCTTTTGAATATTTTTATTAATGTTCTGAAGGAATAATATCACGATATGAATGTCGATGATTTTTATGTTAAAGAAAGATATATTACTTTAGATACAGTATGATAGATACGAATACTACCAAACCTTAAATTGTTCGTAGGTGTCGTAAAAGCCGACTGAGAGGTTTACATAGACCTGGGCCAACTCCATCCAACGTCATCTACTGAACACTTGCATTCCTAAAGAGGGTTGACATCACACTTCTGTTATATGTAAGGAGAAAAAAAAGAGTACATATTGTCGTCGACCCCGAGTAAAAGGGTTAAGAACGGGATGATAACGATGATAAATTCTTTAAATGCCTTATAAAATATCATAATCATTTCAGCATATCACCGTCCATTACTTGGCGTAGGCCTCCCTCATGATATGCCACAGAGTGCCATCCTGTACCGCTTGCATCCAACGATGTCCAGCTAAATGTGATGAGTGTTAATTCATGGTGTTAGGCACCATGTATATCACAAAATGAGTTTGTATTTTATTGTTTAAATATTTATTATAAAAAAGTCCCACTGGCAAACTTTTATAAATGACTAGCCCTCTAGTGACGGTACCTAGTTCGTATGTTCGACATATTCTCTTAACAATAATTTTATTGGAGAACTATTCCTTGAAAGTTTTATATATATGTTTTCTTTTATATATAATAATTTACAACATTAATTTGAATGAATTTAAAATTGACTGCATCTATGGCGTAACGGTTAACCCTTAATTACTCGCATTAAGAAAATCACATAACTACTCGCTTGGGGTCTCAGGTGACCCCAAATCATAGGAGTTATTTTTAATATTTAGTAAATAAATATCTAAACAAAATTATTTTATTACGAAAGTATTTTATTATAATTTTAATAAACAACACAAATAACATCTTGTTAGGTAAAAAATAAACAAAATTAAAAAAAAATAGAAAACCTAACATTTTATATTTATATTGAGACCTATTAGAAAATATGTGATATTTTTAGGAACTTGCCGAATCACTGTTATCACATTATAAGAGTAAAATTATGTTATGGCCCTGGTGTTATTATAGCACTTGATGGAGCTGACTTTAACCATTTTTATTTAGGACCATTCCTGCCATTATGTCTCATAAAATAAAAATTGTCAGATTGCTCTGTATCGTCTAGAGTATCTAATGAATCGCTTGAATGTGCAGGAGGTTCGTCTATTTCACTAGCACTATCATGATCACTTTGGCTTACTTCGCCTGGCTCTGACTCAGATTCTGAGCCTTCAGCCAACCATTGTAAAATATGCTTCTCTTCTCTACTCATGACTAATTTTAGAAAAAGAAACATAAATCTCACGGTAACACGTAATTCTTGGATAACTTCGACATATAAAGTTATAAAAAGTATATTTGTAACATAAATATGAATGATAATATAAATTGAATAATACACAAAAATAAATAATAAATTAAGCAACTCAGCTTTTTCGAAACAGTTACGTAATTACTCGCATGGGGTCAACAGTTAAGAGAGTAGAGACGTACCCTTAAATTCCCGTGACTGAATCGGTACTAAAATGCAAACTTTGACACGTATTAGGAAGCTAGCAGGGGCGCGGGGAATTTCGGAACGCGGTAAGTACTTTTTTTTAAGCACAAAAGAGCTTTGACCCCATGCGAGTAATTAAGGGTTAAGACATCTACTAAGCTATCGTGATAAGTGGGTTCGATTCCTACGCAAAACAAAAGGTACTTTGTGAAATCGAGAAATGGTTATTCGGAATCTGCGTGTAATTTGTTTCCTTTAATAATGTTTAGGATTAATTAGGATTATTATGTATAGGATTATTCATTAAGTATTAAGTAGCCTCTGTTGGGCTCGAGCCTCCTCCATAATGGGAGGGTAATTGACCTACTATACCACGCTGGTCAGACGTGTTGGTATGAGGTTTTGTTTCGAGGTTTCTTTCTCTCGCATAGACGTTATATGCGATGTACATCCCTTAGTCGTCTCGTACGATCACCCATGGGTAAGATAGGGGGTGATAAATTGTATTCTTACTCCTTCACCACACGGAAAACTGTCTACATACTCATTGCTTATATAGGTTTACACATTTGTAATAAAACCATTTTACGAATTATATCGCATTTGTATGGAGGACAGGTCCTCCCTCCCAACGTCGGGAAATTAAAAATCAAATACAAACGCGATGGGATCCATAAAAATAGGTTCATTTCAAATGTGTAATAAGGTACTCGCGTAAACATCAAAAATCGTTAAGTTTACTAATATTTATTTTTAAATCACGCATTTCCAAGAAAATAAATCCACAAACCTTTATCTAAATAAGAAAATATAAATTAAACCAATTCCAAGAAATGCGAAATAAATATTGCTCATTTTAAATATGTACCTATTCATATTTCTAAACGTCAACTACAAAATTACCATTTCTAAACTGTGTCATTATTCATTCAAGTAATGTAATATCAGGACACACAATTTTTGTCTATTAATATATTTTAATAACAGCAAACACCATTAATAACATACAAAAATGAAAGTTTTATTCCCTTGTTGAATGAAAAACTTGCAAACTAATTGTAGGTAATTGTTAGAATTAAACAATACTGTGAAAGAATAGGTACGGTGACTTGGTAAATAACAAAAATATCGGTCACGGTCGATTGTTGTGTTAACGGTATTTTTTTTTACGATTCACTCGCGAAAGCTTAAAAGAATCTAATAAAATGTCTGTTTGTTTGTGTATTTACAGGTGTAAAAAATCATTAGGAACATTTCGTAGGATTAAAGATGTTTATAATTTTATTTAGGTTAATGTATGTTGTAAATGAGCGGTTTTCGTGTTAATTTTTAACATAATATACCTGCTCGTACATATTTTACACTACAATACATTAAAATAAAATGGTCAAAAACTATCGTCGTCGACTAAGAGCTTATTGACCTGGACCAACACCACCTGATGCCGATTAGTCAATATGTAATTAAATTCCCAAGGAAGGATGACGTCAGGCAGGCGGCCGGTCATAAAACTATTGCCAATAACTTTTGCAAAATATAGGAAGAGGAGTACATATTGCGTGGACCTCAAGTAATTGGGATAAGAGTAGGAGAATGAATGGTCAAAAACTATCGACTTCGTGGTGTCAGTTCGTAACTATCCCACAGCTGGGCTCAAGCTTCGTGTGAGAAGGAATTTCATCTACTGTACCAGGTGGTCAAACGGTTTGGTATCGAGCTTTATTTCTCTTGCAGTCATGTTATCTGTATCCCTTAGTCGTCGTCGGCGATGGGTAAGCATGGTGATGAATTGTATTCTTACTTCGTCACCGCGTGGTTTTTGACCTGTTGACAATTTGGACCTACGTGTGTAGGTCAAAATTATAAATCTTTAAATATATAATTGTTCTGTACCTATGTACGTATTCAATTGCTGGACTAATTTTGATGATTTTTCTTTGTGTATCTTCAAGTGGATTTAAGAATGCTTTACATTAATATTTGGACCCGTAGGTAACGCTGTGAACGATTTCAACGAATTTCATTTTTATTTATTTTAGATATTAGCTATTGTGTAATAAAATACTTTTGGCCAATACAGCTATTGAACCTGAATCTTCACGATCAGCACATCACATATTTTATACCATACTAATAAATTTCCGTGTGGGGACAGAATAAAGATATAAGTCATCCCCAATATTTCGTTCATAGGTATCGTTAAAAGACGATAAGATATAAAACTCGAAATAAAATTCTACAACAACGCGTCTGACCAGCGGGGCATAGTAAGTCAATTTCCCTACTATTGTAAAGGAGCCAGCAGTGACCCTTATATGAGCTGAGATGATGATAATACCAATAAAGGAATTATAAAATTCAAAAATATAATATCTCGATCGGAATTGTATTTACTGAGCATCTATCTACCTTACTTCATTAGAGAATATTGCCTATATTACTACGCTACCTAATGGTAAAAAACTAATGTTTTTTATAACTAAAATAATCTTGTCTTGTGTTAAAATTCACATATTGGTCATTCGTTAGTTCGACACCCACAGGTGAACGTAAGCCTTTCTATGAAGAACAATCTACCATAATCGCTACGCTTGTCAGGTGGTTCAGCGGTCCTTCGCAGTCCACGTTGTATAATATTCCCATGAGAACTGTCTACTTGTCTCGTACTCTCTTAGCTGGTTATTATATTATTTGCCTAACTCATTACATATAGAGGCCGAAGATAAATTAAGATACGCTTCCAATGTAGTGCTTATACGATACACTTTTAAAGAAATTTTCATACCATCAAGGTTACGTCGCGTTTACGATATATCTAATTATAAAATTATGACATTTTTATACACCTACGCGAGCTACGTCATGTTAATTTTGTGCTTCCGATTTCAGAAGCTCTTCTTTAAAATATTAAAGGTAAACATTTTAAATTTAAAAACTTGTTTACGAGGGTTTTAATTATAATAAAACAACTTTTGAAACATAAGCTCACTAATATTATGAATGCCATGTTTGGGCGTTCGTTACTCAAAGAGGCCGAAAATACTGAACAGGTTTTGAAGAAATTTGATACTTGAGAAATACTTTTTATTACATATGTATGTTAGTCGTATCATTTCTCTTAAAAAAAATCAACGCAAACTCGAATTTAGATACTATTGAAAATATTATTTCAAGAATGTTTGATATCAAAACAATCTGTTTCATTGAATGCATATATTCATTATGACTATTGTCTTTGCAATTATAACTAATGAAGCTTTGATTCAACACAAAAAGAACGTTTGAATATGTCATAAATACACATAAAAAAGGAATAAAATGAAGCGAGGAAATATTACAGGCTATCAAGCCTTATAAAGGATATACATCTAAGGGGTAGTAGTGAGAGGGGGATATTACCACTTTAGCAAATTACTTTGTCCCAACAGAATATCGAACTTTGTGCACAATTCGATTTTATCAAATAAACTCAACTATAACAAAAAAAATCCTTGTCGCATTAATATCATCTCAGCTCATTATGTCCCATTGTTGGGCTCGAGCCTCCTCCACAATGGGTGGGAAATTGACATACTATACCACGCTGGTCGGACGTGTGGGTGGGTGGTGAGTTTTCCTTATCTTGCATAGGTGTTATATGCGTTTTATATCCCTTAATCGTCTCTTACGATTACCCACGGGTAAGATGGTAAATTGTATTCTTACTCCGTCACCACACGGTAACGCATAAATATGCATACATATAATCAACATCTTTGTAATTTTAATACTTTGAAAAAAAAAAATTGCATTTACAAATAGCCATTTAAATAAATGTTTTATAATGGAAAAAATATATAATATACAATCCCTTCGAATATCTTCGTGAATTGAGCAATCCAAGTCTCTGAAAAATTTCGGCGGCCAAAGAACGAGTGTACAAGATGCCAAATAAAAAGTGCCGAGACGACAGTACATGCCATAATTTTAACCTTAAAACAAGAGCCGCTGGCAGCCGCTCTCAACATAAAGGGGTGGCGGGGAAAGATGCGAGGGGTGAAGTGAACTGGTGAGACGAAGAGGGGCATAAGCGATTTGTAAGAACCGATGAAACCTCTCGAGATATCGGACGACAGGGCTGTCAACGTAACTAATGGATACAACTTTTATTTTTAGTTCCAATGTGGTACGTAATTAAAGTCAACATTTCCGGAGTTACGAGGCTCTTAAAAAATATCTTTTGAAGAAAGACTCACTGGGACATTTTTATGTATATGAAAATTACACTTTTAATTTTAGCACATCCTTATGGAAGTTTTTTAATTGTTATTGTTTCTCCTTTAATGCGTATTTCAATTCTATGTTTAACTACTTTACACATCATTTGTTTATGGGTTTAGTCCCTATACAATTCTAATAAGGGGCCGTCTATTAATCACGTGAGGTTTGAAATGGGTGGGGAGGGGTTATGACAAATATCCCGAAATATCACAAGGGAATGGGGGGAGGGGGCTTATTGTAGTAAGATATCACGTTTATTTATTTTTTCGTCAAACGCTGCGATTTCTAAACTGAAAAGCGGCGTGTAGTGTGATTTTGACTTGCTGCTGCCAGGCAACGGACGAAGTTGAAAGAAGGTGATCTGTATAAAGACCTTTTTGCGAAGTATAAAAAGCAAAACACCGAGAAAATAATGAGTTGTGGGCTACTTCTTTGTAGGTACTAAAAATTGACGTGATGTTGGTGGGTCATAGTCTTAAACCTCACCATGTATCATCAAGTTTGTTAAAAATTGCTAAAAAAAGATCACGTGATTAATGGACGTCCCCTAAATGATACAAACCATTGTACGTTTAAATATTTTATATCATCATCATCATCCCAGCTCATATACGTCCTACTGTTGAGCTCGAACCTCCTCCATAATGAAAGGGAAATTGACCTACTATGTCACGCTAGTCGGACATGTTAGTATAGAGTTTTCTTTCGAGATTTCCTTCCCTTGCATAGATGTTATATGCGTTTTATATCCTTTAGTCGTATCTAACGATCACCCACGTAAGATAAGGAGGTGGTGAATTGTATTCTTACTCCATCATCACACGGGTAAATATTTTACAATATTTTGTATAGTTAACCATATTTTCTTTAAAAGCAAAAAAGGAGGTAAGTACAAATTTTCTTGATGTTTTTACAAAAAAATAGTGGTTTTACTATCTAACAGTGAGTTGTTAAAAGATCTTTCTCATTATCTTTATAAATTTCCCTAGATTCAGTAGGATAATATAATGTTATTAGCGTAAAAAAAAATATTTCATAACCCAAAAAAAAAAGATATATGCTTTATAATTTTGACCCTCCTAATTCAACAGAGGCATACCCCATCATTATAGCAGACATTAACTTCCACGAACTTTGAAGGGAGGTATTTCAGTAATTGTTTTATCTAACAGTAGAACTAAACAAGCCCACTTATTAAACAATGTTTCTTGTCATCGTAATCAAGTAAAGGACACTTAGTGTTCTTCAATTTATCTTCACAAAGACAAATATTTACAGTTTAGAATAATAAGTCATTCTTATTTGCAGTACTTTATATAATTTTGAAAGCAACAAATCGGGTGCCTTTAATTTATTCAATTTTATTACTAGAATAACTTAAACTAGGTGAAAAAAAAAAAAAAAAAAAAAAAAAAAAAAAAAAAAAAAGGTATGACGTCATAAAAAAACCATTAAAGTTAGTCGCAGACTCCTAGCTATGCCCAATCCCGAGATAAAGTGATTTGTTTCTTATCAAAACAATAGGATCTTCTGATCTGTGTGGCGATGAAATATAAATAAAATGGTCACAGCCATTTTCTATCCCTTGGGTGATTGTAAAAGATGACTAAGGAATGCAAGCAGATGACATCACTACAAGACGAGAAAACTTCGAAAGAAACCTATAACAACTCGTCTGACTACCACGGCATTTGTCAATTTCTCTCCCACTGTGGTCCTCCACAGTAGACACCGTATATTAGCCTCATCATCATCACAGCTTATACATGTCCCACTGTTGGGCTCAAGCCTCCTCCATAAATTGATCTACTATACCACGCTGGTCAGACGTATTGGTATATGGTGTTGTTTCGAGTTTTCCTTCTCTCGCATAGACGTTATATGCGTTTTATATCCCTTAGTCGTCTCTTACGATCACCCACAGGTTAAATAGGGGGTGGTGAATTGTATTCTTACTCCGTCACTACACGGATATATTAAGCCTAGATATTATATTAGCCTAGATGATATTAATTTTTGTTTATAAGTTATTTTATTATCCTTATTATATAACTTACTCTGTATATTTTTTTTGACAATTTAAAATTAAATGCATAATTTTAAAACGATCTGAGTAGTTATGATATGAAACTAATAAACAAACAGTTACAATACATATCACTAAAGATATACGTGTATATATATATATATATATATATATATATATATATATATATATGTAAAAAGTAAATTTATGTTTAGATTTACTTGTACAAACTGATGTCCCATCAAACGGGATCAAGTGGCAATCAACCCAGATAGAATCAATTATCTCTACTGATCCAAAACAAAGTGGTAGACACACGCTTCGTAAATGCGAAAAAAATCTTCTAACCCAACACTTAACCATTGAATTTATATAGATACGAGTTTATGAATCGTTGTCGCCGTATCGATATGGTATAAGAATGCAATTGTCATTACTCATTGCTAGCCCATGACTTTTGATTTTCAATGAAGAAAGAGTAGAGGAACAAAGTAAATTTCACCATCATCATCATCATCACAGCCCATAAAAGTCCCACTGTTGGGTTTGGGCCTCCTCCGTAATGGGAGGAAATTAACCTACTATACCGCGCTTATTCTCTCGCATAGATGTTATATGCGTTTTATATCCCTTAGTCGTCTCGTACGATCACCCACGGGTAAGATATGGGGTGGTGAATAGTATTCTTACTCCGTCACCACACGGATAACGAAGTAAATTTGCATTTGAATAATAAGAAGTTAATACTCATGTATACATCGCCTCTTTGTTTCAATAATGTGTTATCTTGAAAAAATGAAATTTTAGAGGAATGTTTTCCAAAGTTTCAAAAAATAATTGATATATAAATCATTATAATTTTAATTATTTCATTATTCTATAATTAAATCATCTATGATTTAAATCGACGATTTACGATAAAAAGAATATTCGTTGCGAAACAATTATTTTTTGAAACCTGAAAGACTCCTTTAGAATGTTCACGATAACACATTATTGAAGCAAAGAGGCGATATATTTATTGCCGTAAAAATATACTATAGTAATATTTTCTCATTTAACCTAACCAATAAATAACTAATACATTTGATAAATAGATGATGATGATGCTGTGTGGTAGCCGGCTACGAATACTAACAACCCTTACTTTGTTCGTGGATGTCGTAAAAGACGACTAAGAGCCTTATAACGACCTGGGCCAACTATCTGATGCTGTTTGGTCAACAATTACATTTCCAAGGAGGGTTGACGTCTGGCAGGCGGCCGGTCATAAAACTATTGCCAATAACTTTTACAATATGTACTATGAAAGAAGAGTACATATTGTATCGACCCCAAGCAATTAGTATACTAAGAGAATGACATTTGATAAATAGATACATAGGTCATAAGGTAATGTTATGTTTAATCGGTAATCACGTATTTTTATTTCGGCGAATTCACGCTCGGGCGATATAAATATTAATATGTGTTAATAGGATACTTATAAATGATTCTTCGTCTTTAACTTCTTCAAAACATATACGTTCCTAATGGAGAAAGAAATCTTCTAAAATAATAGAGAAAATAGTTGTAGATTAGTCACCGCATATCACTAAGACAAGGACGCCACAGCAGTGGTCCGCTCAAATGGTGACACAGGTCACAGTACTACTAATAAAGGTTATAAGGATTGAACACCGGCCCTTCCGTCACGTCGGTCGGTTTCAGCGAAATGTCATCAGACCTGTAGTAACCCAAAAAAAGGCCAAACGAGACATTTTTTAAAGTTATGATGTAAATAACGAAATATGTACAGGTAGAATTACATTCTTATGTGTGGTGACGGAGTAAGAACACAATTCACCACCATCGTACGAGACGACTAAGGGATATAAAACGCATATAACATCTATGCGAGAGAAGGAAAACTCGAAACAAAACCCTATACTAACACGTTTGACTAGCGTGATATAGTAGGTCAATTGAACAATGGGAGGGCCCATTATGGAGGAGTCTCGAGCCCAACAGTGGGACGTTTATGTGCTGAGATGAGAATATAATTCACTATCCTCTATCATACCCGTGGGTGTCAAAAAACACGACTAAGGGATATACTATGCATATAATATCTATGCAAGAAAACTGGTAAAATACGGTATATCAATTCATCCGACCATAGCAGGTCAATTCAATGCCTTCTATTGTGGAGGAGGTTCGAACGCAGCAGTAATAGACGCTGTTTTCTATAAAAAAATATTAATAACATTGGTTGAAATCGATCGCAACGCTACCTACCGGCTTCTAATACGTTGTTTTATCGGTTACAAACATATTTCGCATTATTGGCTTTCTAATGAAACCGGCTTAGGGCACATCGGTTGGGTGCCTTCAAAGTCTATAACGGACATAGAATCATTTTTTGTATGTTATACATAATATGTACCGTCGGTTAAAAAGAAGAGTGACATTTCTCAGAAACTTAGAAATATGATATTATAATTTCTTTAAAACGTTCTGTTATCGTTTGTATTTTAATAGAACAATGACACAATCAAATTAAACCAATAAAACTCTGTGCTGTCAGAAGTGTCATTTTGATATTCCGTTACACCGCCATTTTGGTTGTTGAAAAAAATCTTTAAATGCGTGGTACTGTAAAATTAATCTTTTTGATAAGTGCGCTATTCTATATAAGGTATAGATTTAATTATTTCTGGTTTTTTTTTGGGGTTTTCAATAAGATTTTGCTTTATTTAATAATGATATTGTATTACGTAACTAGAATGCTGCGATAACAATCTTACAAATATTACCTTTATCTATATTACGAAATTAATACAGTTTACTCAATTAACTATAAATTCAAATAGATTTAACTGTGATGCTACCAAGTATTTGGGTCAAGGCTGCACAAGCTAATCAATCTTTCGTACCTCACTGGTTATTAATTTAGTTTGTGGTTTTGAGGGAATGAGTGGCTTGATGAGTGAATGGTGAATGATATTGATGTTCGTATTCATTTTGTTGCACGCTAAACTATTAATAACTACTATTACTGTATATATGCCAATGTAGTCTGGAACCCAGACTATGACCACTTGGTCATAGTCTGGGTTCGGACCACATTGCCATATATACAGTAATAGTACTTAGTTAATTTCAAGCCAAAAGCTCGTCTCACACAGGACAATATTCGGTGATCTATGATTACTTTGAATAAGTTTGTTAGTTAATTTTATGATTATAAAGACCCTCGCGATATGAAGATTTATTTCGTAATCTGTTAGGCAGTGACATGATCGTGATTCTGTGGTAGAGGTAGGGTCTATAAAAAAGAAATATCTCTGCTGATTATTTTTTTCTCTTTAATATATCACTATTTTGGCTACGAGTTTTGATCCTCTGAAAGAAAATTTGGTTACGATACTACGCTTATTAAGTAATATATATTTACCTACATAAACTCATTCTGAGATTCCTTCTTGTCTACTAATGATATCTGATTTTTAACTTTTACTGTCTTTTACGGCACTTGAGACAAGAGAAGGACACTGTTCTAGTATTTAATCACCTCACAGAACATTAAAAAGTCAATTTCAATTCATATCAGTTCAACGGTTTTACGATATTATCCAACGGTTTACGGTGATTGAATAACAAATATCCAAATATCTTTACAAGCTATCACATTTATAATACTAGTAGAATTTATATTCAAATAATCATACATATATTCATCATCAATATTTAACCCTTTATCACCTATTGCTGGACCTAGATCTCCAGCATAAAATGCTATATAAAGCAATCACTTCATAGGATTATTGCTATAATCTCAACGCTTTGCAAACAGTTCAGCTTTCGCAGTTAGCTGTTATACGTTTTCCAAAAGAGCACTGCTGCCCAATCTCTTAAAGATACCTCTTAGCCGATTTTTACGGCTCCCAAGGGTTGATGATAACTGTATTCTTATCTCGTCGCTTCATAGAGAAATACACATACTACAATTCTGATATGAATTTCGTAGAGATATTGAGAAAACTAAAAGCACCAAATAAACGTGTGGGCAGTAAAGAAATTGCTATATAACTCGATAAGTTAGACTATTTGTTATCTAAACTTATGTATCTATTCTATAGTTTGTTATTTCCATATTACATACATACATACCATCACACCATGTCCTTTGCAGGGTAGGCAGAGAGAACAGAGTGCCAGAGAACTCTATCCTTGCATACTTCACTCGCTTCCTCAACATTCATAATTCTCTTCATACACGCTCGCCGGTTTCGGAGACTCTTGACTCCACCTTCCTTCAGTACATGACCGATCTGGTCTAGGTAGGTGAGTCTCGGTCTCCCCCGGTACCTACATCCTTCCACTTTCGCATTGTATATCTTCTTAACCAGACGTTCGTTCGACATTCTTTCCACATGTCCGAACCATCGGAGCAATTTCCATATTACTATATTTTATTCAACAGTTTATTACGATATCCTCTTTACTAGTACCAATAAAGTCTTAGTAAATTATTTTTATATTAAATAAACTTTAGTGCAGATATATTCAAGATTTGTTTGAGATTTGAACGTGTCTTGCGTTCGTATCACATATGTGAAAAATATTTATGAGATCGATAAATATTTGGTTTTAAATTTAAGTGTTTTTTTTTTATTATTGTGAAATATATTTGTTTGTAAATATTTGGCTTGATGCAGACATTACTGTAGCTTTATTTAAAAAGTTACATAGGTATCATCATCATTCACTGCTCTCCATTCCACACTTCATTGTTGAACATAGGTTTCCACATGGTGACCATAATTCTATGATCGCCACGTTTTATATGCGATCACAGTGAGTTTCATAAGTTACAAGGAGAGTGATGCTACTCATTTTTAAGATGGTCCTTCAGCCATTTTTTAAGACGTCTATAACATTCTTAAACCATCCCCATATCGAGAAATTAAATTTTGTAAATCATAAACAAAATAATAAATTATATGTGGATTGCTAAGCTAATGCGTAATAGGTAAATGTTTTAAATCTTCTTTATAATGTTTAAAGATGGAAGACCGCCTTTTTTTGCAGCAGGCTATGGTCTGGTCCGCTAAATCCACCCGGGACGACAGATGAAGCAGCGCGCGACCCCATAGACCCGCCCCGCAATGTACCTCTCGACGCCGTACGAGTGGGCCACCGGAACCTGGTCTTTGTCTTCGGTGGTCAAGATGGAGGACCATCTTCTAGACAATCCAAATTTTCTATACCCATCTCCTTCCCACTGTTGAACACATGTTTCACTATATAAGCAAAAGTGTTGTACTATATCATGCTTATCAGTTTAGTTGCGCTCTAGTTTTATTTCTAAATTTCTTTCTCAGCAGTAAATGGTATTTGCTTTCATTTCCAATTTATCTCATGAAACACCAAGAGAAAGAAAGAGGTGTTGACACACTGTATTCTCGCCTCTAAACCTGGATGGAGCAGAAAGGAACACTTTAAGTGTCATCATTTTGTTAATCTTATCCCAATTACTTGGGGTCGATACAATATGTACTCTTCTTTCATAGTACATATTGTAAAAGTTATTGGCAATAGTTTTAACACCGGCCGTCTACAAGACGTCAACCCGCCTTGGGAATGCAATTGTTGACCAAACGACATCAGATAGAGTTGGCCCAGTTTACCATACGTCCATAAGGCTCTTAGTCGTTTTTTACGACATCCACGAGCAAAGTAAGGCTTGGTAGTATTCGAAGTCGCTACCACACAGCATTTAAGTGTATGGTTCTAAATTAAAATTAAATATTACTAATAAAACAAATAGCAAAAAAAAAATATTATATACAAGATCGGTTTTTAATAAAAAGATACTATAGCCAGCCCTTGCTTATGAGAAAATCGCCCTTAGTGGTTGCAAAATTCCCTCTTATAAGTTCATTCGCCTCTGCTCATTAAGTGCTAATAGCAGATGACGTCATCCGTTTTTATAACACGTTATAACCCGTTTGTGTTAAAAAACGGGCAATAATAACATGTTATGGTAAAATATTATAAAGATTCGCAAGAAATTGGTTATTTTGTATACATACATGTATATGTACATGGTATATATATGTATATATACATGGTTTTAAATTTACATTAAACTAGCATTAACGGAATGTTATTATTGAGTCATCTTTATTGCATATAATTTATGGCATAGATACTTTTATGGTATGGTAAGGATGTAGGTATCGGTCGGTGACCGAGACTAACCTACCTAGACCTAGACCAGATTGATCACGTATTGAAGGAAGGTGGAGTCAAGAGTATCCGAAACCGGCGAGCGTGTCTGAAGAGAATTATGAATGTTGATGAAGCGAGTGAAGTATCCAAGGATAGAGTTCTCTAGCTCTCTGTTCTCTCTGCCTACCCTGCAAAGGATATGGCGTGATGATATGTATGTGTACTTTTATGGTCTAAGGATCAAACCTATCCGGCAGTGTAGTGGGTTGGATTTCTATACTACAGATGTTATGAAAACGGTTCCAGTGTACATTAATTAATCGAGATGGGATGCACTATGGTTTAGAACCCTCTAATGTCTAGAGAAAATTCGCTCTGAAATATATTAGATAAACACTGTCATATTATGTGGTTTTTATTTTAATTTCACAAAGTTTTCACCGTATAATGATAGTTTTTTTTTATTTTATATTTATTTATGACCATAGATTCAGTTCTTCATTCGAATACATATTAGCTTAAAATTTTGAATATAACCAAATCTTGTACATTATTTTTTCATAAGTTATAGCATCATATTTCACTTCTTCATATTGAGTAGCTTCTTTACAATAGCAATCTGTTAGTAAGACAAGCCTTATTACCATTAATCGGGCAGCGCCCAACCAAACTACGATTCCTTTAGGAACTTTGGCAAAACACGAAAATACATAAAAATTCACAAATACATGTAATAACCACTATTATATCACATTCATTACACTTCAGCACTATTTCTGACATTCCATAAAATACCAATAAAATTATTCAGTCATATAATATCATTATATAAAACTATAAAACGGTAAGTATCGAATATAATTAAGGAGCACCACATGAGAATTTAAAATTCCCGCCAAAATTCTGACATATTCTGACAGTTATCACCGCTTATTTTTTTTTCTGTGGGAGACCGACAAGGGAATCCGGCAGAGGGAATACCAGGAGTGTGGGCGTTAACTATCCTGGGAAATTCATTTCACTAAACGTGATCTCTAACCATTTGCTAAGCGTGGCAATTAGAATATTATTCCTTCTTTCGTGGCAAGGCCCATGTCTAACAGTAGACGTTAATAAGACTGATGATTGTGGACTTATAGTGATAGGGCCGCCACACTATTGACAGTTTTCTATCTACAGCCGTGGATCTGTCAGTCCGGGGTAGTACCACACTCTCGCAGAAGATCGACGTTTGAGCAATGGCAATGTGCTATTGTGCTTCGTTCGGTGAGCGAGAGAGCCGGCAGCTTAACTTTCTTAGTGGGTTTAGGGTTATCAGCGACCCAGCTGTATCCCTAGTATTGCAAAGGCCCATAAGCGGCAGTAACGCTTACCATCAGGTGTGCTGTTTGCTTGTTTGCCGCCATAAGCAATAAAAAGTAAGTTTTTAGTTTCATTAACAACTTAGTAGAGCTTAGTACTAACACACCCATATTTTGCATTGTACTTAGTTTCTAGTTTCACGTAATAGAAGTTGCGCCTATTGTCGTATACCAAACATTGTTTTAGAATTCGTGCTTGCCACAGATAATTTATTTTAGAACCTTTTATCTTACTTCACTAGTGATAGGATCACGCTGTTGACAGTTTTCTGTCTACAGCCGCGGGTCCGTTCGGTGTAGTACCACACTCTAACAGAAGATCGACGTCTGAGCAATGGCAATGTGCTATTGTGCTTCGTTGGGTGAGAGAGAGATCCGGCATCCCAACTGTTTTTTTTTTTTTGTGTGTCTTAGTTGTTAGCCTCAGATGGCTATGACAACTTTACCCGGACTGTGGGTGAGCGCTGAGGGCTCTCAACCCGTCAGCCCAACTGGGTGGGTTTGGGGTTTATATTGGAAGGCAGCGGCTTAGCTAAACCCTTGGTATTGCAAAGGTCCATGGGCAGCAGTGACACTTACCATCAGGTTTGCTGCTTGCTCGTTTGCCACCAAATGCAATTTAAAAAAAAATAAAATAATACTTTGATTTTAAAAGACCATTGGACCCAAGCAGCAATGATTAAATATATATTAAAATTATGCATCTCGGCTCCTATTTATGTTCCACTACTGGGTTCAAGCCTTCATAATGGGAGAGAAACTGATTTACTATACCACTACTATACCATCCTGGTCAGACGGATAAGTATAAAGTTTTATTTTGCGGTTTCCCTCTCTTGCGTAGATGTTATATGCATCCGTTAGTCGTCTTTTACGGTACCCTCATGTATGATAGAGGGCGTTGGGTTGTATTTTACGCCGCCATCATATGCAAAGAAAAATTAGTTTTTTTTTAAATAAATTTTAATTAAAAATTATTGTGCAATCAAAACGAAACTCTCAGCGTCTAGGCATAATAATAAAAAAGTTAAATTTTCCCTTGTACTATGTGTACTCTTCGTACATATAGTATGAGACGGTACATAATTCCCACATCAAAGCGAAGTATGAAATCATCGCAATTCTCGTTTACGTAATCCGCAATAAAAACTCTCATAAAACAATTTTACAACAACGTCTTCCTTCAAAGTAATATGTTACAGTCGAGCATTTTACTAACGCTACAAACGTACATAAATTAATTTCGTGTAGAACATTAAACTTAACAATTTGAAAGACATTAAATCATAAATTACATTCGTTGTCAAACAATTAAAAATATATTTAAAAAAAAAAACAAAAATTAAATTATATTACAGGAGGTTACGCGCCTATAAAAATGGAATGTGGATATATATTCTATTTTTAAAATTTAAAAGTTGTCTTTGGTATAAAAAAATATGAACTTCATATCCTAGTCGGGTATTAATTACAAAGCTGAGCATACACGCTCGAACAACTGTAAAACTATTAACGGGTTTGTCCGAATAGTTGGAAATAGTTTCCTTGGCGTGCCGCCAGGCGCTAGTGATAGATCGAGTCGCCTTGCATTTGACATGGCTGTAAACAAAAATAATAAATAAGAACATACAGCAACATGTTTTGATATATGTGGATTTCGTTTTGGTTTATAGCTTACATGAATTTTATTGGTTTCACATAAGATTAGAACTGACTGTTTTATGGGTGACAACGTTGACATTTACGTTGATTGCCAATTTCTGAACCGATTTTTTAACTTCTGTATACAACTGGGTGAATATTTACAAATGAACGTCTAATATAGACAATTTTAAATAATGAAAAAATAGTACTTACAAAACTGTTCTTTAGATATTCAAAGCAAAGCTAATAGCATACACATACAAAAAAATGCGCGAGACCAAAGAATAAGCCTTTATATACGTCACAATTTGGATCTGAAATTATTGTGCTGTAAAAGAAGATTGACAGTGACAGAAAAAAGCGCAGAAAGTGCTATTTTGCGCTTTTTAAATCTGAAATTTGTAGTGGTTTAGTAATTTACACGGCAGTTTAAATATAGCATGTATTGAAACAATATTACATTTAAATGGAAAAAAATACCTACTTACCATTCCAGCTTGCTCCTTACCATTCGGGTAAAATGTGAACGGGAAAAATGGTAAATAGAAAAATGGTAAGTAGATATTTGGAAACATTTGTGTACGTTGCATTATTTATTAGACTTATGAGACTGGATACGTTATAAGACGAGAAATAATCTTATGGCAAATATATAGATCATTAATTAAATTCATCTGAACAAATAACTTACCTTTAGAAGACACGAACGGTAAGGAGATTTTATTTTGACCTGGACAATTTTTTGTAGATTATTAATTTTTCATTGGCGCCAAATCGCTCTTTAAGACGGGTGATCTGCTCAAGTCACTAGCGGGCCCTGAGGTCATGGTGGAGAGTCGTCGTGAGGATTACATTTACTATTGGATACAATTCTATTTCACTGTCAGTATTCGTGAACGGTGAGTAGTACGAAGGGTGGGACAATTTTTGAATTGGTATAAAATTAACTGAAACTGTTCTTTATATCATATATTTTATTTCAGTTTATACATTAACTATTATATTTACTAAATAATAAGAAAAAATGTTATTCTTCGAAGGTTTCGTTTAATTTTTCTTATCATAATGGTTGAAAATTGGGAAAAGGGATACGAATGGTAATGAGGTTTTGGGAACAATTTTTTTTATAAAAAGGCTTATAGCTTATAAAACACAATAAATTGATCTGCAATATGTACCCCACTTAATTAACTACGTATATAAAAAAGTGATCAAAATCGATTTATGTTTAATGTGTTATTCACAGCGAGACATCAAAAATGTACGTTTTCAAATATTTACCCAACTATGTAATCTCAATAACATGACATAATAATTAAGAAATTAACAAATAAATGAAATATTGGGCAAACTATTAACGTAATAATATTTCTAATAGCGACAGAAATTTAATGTCTTCACTTATAAAAAACTAAATCATTATGGTCAATAATGATTTCTAATGTTTACGCGAGGATTACACATTTGAAATAAAATTACTTTTACGGATTCTATCGCGTTTGTATTTGATTTATAATTGCCCGAGGTTCCAAAATTTTTTTTTTAATTTTCTGACGTTTCGCCCATGATCACTGAAAAGTGTTCGAAACGTCGGGAAATTAAACTAAATGAAAACTTAAAACGGATTTACTTTATTTTAAAACTAATTTATTTCAGTATTTAATTAACATATTAAGCGTTCATCAAGTATTATAAACGCAAGAAACTCGACGTACATAAACGTTCACAAAGTTTAGAATTTACAACTTTAGTTCAGACAACTACTTAAAGGCGTAGTATGTACTCAGCTTTATTTGGCCAAGTACTTAGAGCACGTTCTGGTTAAGCAAACAGTTTGCGGCTGTCAGATTTTATTTATAACTTACACAAATAATTTTCATATTTTATAGAAGTCTAGCTAATTTCGTTCTATCGGAAGATTGAGTAAATATTGAAGAAGAGGACGAGTTCTTATCATATGTTCTAGCTAGCCGAAATATTTAAGCTCAGTTTATGAGGAAGCTGTTTTTATCAATTAAAACTATTTTGATACACAGAAATCTTTGACAGTTGATGACCAAATTTTTCTTTTTAATACACCACCCTGCACTAAGGAAATAATCCTTTTATTGCGGGGGACTTTACAAAAATGCATTTAACGCAGACAAATTACACCCAGACCCAGAACAACGGTGGATCGCACAAATTATTGTCCTGCGTAGAAATTGAACCCATGCCACTGGGACGTAACGTCGGTATCTTAACCACTACGCCATCTTTGTAGTCAAACTAATTATAATCAGTTTCAATTACTAATACTTTTGATTAGAATTACAAGTTGTTTTTTTTTTGCCGTCTATGATAACTGTCAAGCATATTCCACCAGTGGCCTGAATAGGTATACTTACTGCCTATATTTATTATTAACTTTTAATATTATTGTCTCTGCATTTCATGTTGCTTAAAGATAAGTAACTATTAACTTTGTGGATCGCACAATGTATTGTCCTGCATGGTAATCGAACCCCTGGCACTGGCACGGAAGATTGGTATCTAAACCACTACGCCATCTGTGCTGTCATTTAATAGCTATCCATTTATAAACAGTTATATGGGTTGAAGATATGATCTAACTGGAATATATCTTATTTTCAAAAGGTATACGAAACATATACAACAAATGTACTGAGTCTTAAGAAAGTAAGCATTTTTTTCACAAACTATTAGCTTGGATAGTAACATCGTGTAACAAAATTTCTTAGTAAAACTCCTAGGGGAAAAAGTTCGTTACTGTAGGTAGACTAGTTAAGCGGGCCAGTGGACGCCTTAGGGATAATTATTGCAGGGTCCAAGGGTAGAACGTTTAACGTAAATAAGCTTGTTCATATTCTGTATATGTTCGGGGTCTAGCCGTAAATTGTCTGTCGTTATGTTTCATTTCGAGGAATTGACCTATTGACCCTAAGTTTTATATTTATTTAAAGTTTCGGGATAGCCTAGCAGTTACAAAGATGTACCTTACTTTCATAATATAATAATGACGGCGTAATGGTTAAGATACAGCCTTTTTTTTGTATTGCGGTGAACTAAGGATGTGGTCGCGCCCCGCCTAATAAATCTGAGACGACGGAAGAGGCGGCACGCAACTCTATAGACCCACCCTGCAAGAACTCCTCTCTTCGCCGTGCGAGCGGGCCACCGGTACCCGATCTTTGCCTTCAGTGGCCTTAAGATATCGCCCTACTATGCTTAATAACAATACTTCGTATATGCCAGTAATGTCTGGATGTAAGGTCTGTACCAGTAATTATAGGTTTGTAAAGTCCCCCGCAATACAAGGATTAATACCTTAAATGCTGAGTGTTGGATATAAAAAATTACACAAAGCAGGGTTTGATACCGAACTAATATCACAGGGGGCAGTGGTCTAATGTTTTCCCATGGTTGTTAAGTCCATCCACCGAAGACAAAGACTGGGTTTCGGAGGCCCGCTCGCACGGCATAGATAGGTACATATAGGGCGGGTCTATGGAGTCGCGCGCCGTTTTTTCTGCCGCCCCCGATGGATTTAACGGGGTGTGACCATAACACGTCGTCAAAAAAAAAATTGTTGTTCATTCCATATGCAATAAGTTTAACTTTCTATTGCATGGGTTGCTTGCTTACCTGTCAGCATATTAAATAAAAAAAAAGTGATTATTATTTTTTAATTTAATATTCTATAAAGATTTCATCATTCATCATTCTCCTACTCTTATCCTAATTGATTATGGTCGATACAATATGTAATTTTCTTTCGTAGTATATATTGTTAAAACTTATTGCCATGGCAATAATAATTTTATGATGGCCGCCTGCCAGACGTCAACACTCCTTGGGAATGTAATTGTTGTTGAAACGGCATCAGATGGAGTTGGTCCAGGTCGTTATAAGGCTCTTAGTCATCTTTTACGACATCCACGAGCAAAGTAAATGTTGGTATTATTCTTAACCATTACCACACAGCTTATTATAAAGATACAGCATTCTATAAAGATTAATAGTTCCCTAAATGAAATGCTCTTATGGTTTCAAGTATACTTAAAATATTTAATAATTAAATGTTCGCTTGTACGTGCCGATTTTTACCCGCTGGACTTGCAGTATACTGTGATTAAATACAATTTGAGGGCACCCGAGTACCCTCTAGCACTTCCGGGAAGCCTAGCGACTTCCGCCGCTCGACTTCCGGTAGGATACCGCGCGTTTTCATACATTTTTTTTTCAAGTACCCTCCCTTTTTGTTATGAAATACAGCGGATTTTTTTTTTTACCAGTAATGTTTAAATTTACGTGGAGTATTTATTATATGGTGGCATCTTATTTATGAAAGGTACAAATATTATGGGAGCGGTATTTTGCATGAAACTCTCGGTGGGTCTTTAATTTATATTTGGTTTCTTTGCTTACCTTTTTTTTTACACTTGTGTGATGAAGATGTATTTTTTTAGGTTTGTATTATTACAAGGAAATGTTGGTTATAACTTTAAATGATAAAAGCCACTTTGAATGTTTAAAAAAAATATGAAATGGTAATTAAAAGTGTATGAAACATATTATTTATGTTATTCAATCAGTTTTTAAGGTTGAATTTGGCAATTTTGATTAAATGTTTTAAGTATTAAGTAAATTAACTATAAAGATGCGAAAGCGAATGCTCCGATGGTTCAGACATGTGGAAAGAATGCCGAACGAACGTCTGGTTAAGAAGATATACAATGCGAAAGTGGAAGGATGTAGGTACCGGGGGACACCGAGACTAAGCTACCTAGACCAGATTGGTCACGTACTGAAGGAAGATGGAGTCAAGAGTCTCCGAAACCAGCGAGCGTGTATGAAGAGAATTATGAATGTTGAAGAAGCGAGTGAAGTATGCAATAGAGGTCTCTAGCACTCTGTTCTCTATGCCTACCCTGCAAGGGATATGGCGTGCTGATATGTATGTATGTATGCTAACTATGATATTTTATATTATTTGTTTTTTTTTTTATTTAGAATATTCGTAAGAGGAGTTAAATCATAATCGAGTGTACGATAGAAGTGGTAGGATCACGCTGGCGACAGTTTTCTCCTTGCAGTCATAAATAGGTCAGCTCGGCCGGGATGGTGCTACATTCTCGCATAAAATCGACGTTCGAGTTTAGCAATTTGTTACTACTACCTACACATCATTCAGCGAGCGAAAGGATAAGGCCTCACCTTATTATATGCAACGACCTGGCAATGTGCCTGGTATTGTAGAGGTTCATAGGTGGTAGTTTTACTTACTACTAGAGCAATCATCACTCTCCTCAAACTGACTAGGGTAATAAAGATATCCACTCCATTGCTTCTAAGAAGTCGAAAGTCGAAGTCGTAAAAATCGTGTAAGTGTATCATCAGGAGGACGGGCTGCAGTTTTCTTCTGGGAAAAGAAATACTTTACTGCGGTCGTCAACCTGTCAAATGTGGTCATTATGGCTTTGCCCTCTCATTCATGAAGACGACTTACATCCAGCAGTATACGGTGACAAGAATGATGATGAATATTGTACGCAAATAATTATATTGTGGTCCGCCATATTACTTTTCGTTACCATTAATTAACCATTATTGAAATAGTGAAACTCATTGCCATATTCGTATTAGATAATTCTTTTATTGCTATTCTGACCGTGGTAAAGACTGCAATTAAACTTAACATTAGGTAAAACACTAGTTTTGCATGGATGGATCATAACAAGGCTGAAAACCAGCGCCGGCATTCTGTCTAACAAAAGCTGAGCGACACCGTTTTAGCCGCGAGGCACATAATTTTTATATTATGTATTAATCCATTTCTTTTATTTAATGTGCTTAATTATACAGAGCAGTGCGATACAAAGCAGCAGCAATGCGAAAATGATAGGATGTAGGTATCGGGGGAGACCGAGACTAACCTACCTAGACCAGATTGGTCACGTAATGAAGGAAGGTGGAGTCAAGAGTCTCCGAAATCGGCGAGCGTGTATAAAGAGAATTATGAATGTTGAGAAAGCGAGAGAAGTATGCAAGGATAGAGTTCTCTGTCACTCTGTTTTCTCTGCCTACCCTGCAAGGGATATGTCGTGATGACATGTATGTGTAATTATACAAAGAAGGTAATACATTTTATTTCGTTAAAAAGTATCTTAAACATTCAACAAACCTATTAACTCAAAATATTTTCTTTGTTCATCACGGTGACATTGAATATTCAGCAAAAGTATCGGCCCACTTAGAATAACAAGCGCTCTCAAAAACACATGTCATGGAGCCTGTTACTTAAACACGTAGATAGATTAACAAAATTAAAAAAAAAACTCTTATTCTCAAAGTATTTTGTAAGGTTCGGTTGTTCCTTGTCTGTCAGTATGCAAACAACACTGTCGTTACAAACATAAATAAAAGCATCCAAAAAATAATTGGAAAACTCTATTAGAACCGTTATAAAGTTCAAAATCGAAGGTCAAAATAGAAAATGAAGGGTAAATTCAATTATGTATAACAACACAATTCAATTTGACAGCAGAAGCAAACAGTTTGGAACTTTATGTTAATGTAGTAATTGCCAATTTCGATTGTTTATAACCAAGATGGCGACCACATGGTAGTCTAGTTAACAAAATATATGAAGAGAATTTGTTTATCGTATCCTGCTGATGGACATTAAGAGGTTTTGTCTCAAAACGGGATGTAACTAACAAATCTAATATAGATATAGATTTATATATCTAAAAATGGCGCTACTAAATTGGTTTTCAAAGGGTGTCTCTTACATTCTATTAAAAAGCAGAGAATAAACTGGAGATCTTTATTTTTATAGGGCATACAGTGGTGGATTGCACAGATGGCGTAGTGGTTAAGATGTTGGTTCTGATTCGATTCCCAAGCAGTATAATATTTTGTGCTATCCACAACGTGTTGTTTTGATTCTGTGTGTAATTTGTCTGCGTTAATTGCATGTGTTTTTAAAGTCCCCCGCAATACAAGGATTATTTACTTAAGTGTGTGGAAATGTTTAAAAAAAATGTTATTCAAAAAGTTGTCGTTTTTTTATTGGGAATAATGTATGTAATGTAATGACCAGGGCCTATACCCTCAGTAAAAGATAGTCTGAATATAATTGATGGCCAAAAGATGTGAATAAGGATGATTTATTAAAACCATCAAATAAATACCTATGATATAATCACATTTATTATTTTCATACGTTTATTAGCCTCGAAGTCGTTTTGTAGGCGTAAGTATCGCCAAGGGGGATATTGCCGTAATCGCCGCTTGACAGGAGGGTTGGCGATCGAAAACGCTTTTTATAACTCTCCGGCTACCACGTATTCCAAATCCGTAACCACACTATTATTTAATAAAGAAAAAGCCTAATTCATTTACTAATCATCATCTCAACTCACACACGTCTCACTCCACCAATGGGACCTTTTCCACAATAGGAGGGAAATCGACCTAATATGCTGGTTAGACGGGTTAGATAGGATTCTATTTCGAGTTTTCCTTCTTTTCCTTAGATATTATATGCGTTTATCCCTTAGTTGCTTAAGATAGGGGATGGTGAATTGTATTCTTACTCCGTCACCACATGGCTAATTTATTTAATAGAAATGACTTTTTAGAAGTCTGTTCCATTTTTTAATCAATTTATTCATTCTGTCATTCATAATCACCTATTGCAATGAAATTCTACTTTAATCTTTTTCTTCAGCTCATATACGTCCCACTATTGGGGAAGAGCGTCAGAGGCTATCAACACATAACATTTAAGCAACAGGGCCCATAGAAACTCGGCTTACGGCCGTCATCGCAGGGTTACATTTTTAGACAAAACTCCTAATCTTTGGTCCCAATAAGCTAAATCTTGTCAAACATTAATTAAAATCCATGAGAGAAGTTCATATGTATAACGTTTAAATCAGATATAAAACCTTTTAATTGGCCCTACAAGTGTTGAAACACCTACTTAACAATCGTGATTTATTTACAACCCTTGTCCATATCGTGACAACAAAATATGCAGTAATTTCTGCATTTTGCTGGTGCTAATTGGGCTTTTAATGAGGGTCAGTCTACACTGTTGTGGATGTTAACATTTACGATTTCAACAAAAGCATTTTGTTTCGAAAACTGTTTCTGAGTCATCCTTTCGAAGTCACTGATAAACATTTTTGTATATAGTTTCATAAATTAGGATAATGCCTGGTAGATAAATGGATGGGCGCTTGCAGTTGGTTTATAAATTTAACAGAAAGTAGGTACTGCTGCATTCTTCTAATGATCCCTCAGCCGGTTTTTGTACGACCACCAAGGGATGCTAAGGTATGACACATTGCTTTCTTAACCAGTCACTACACCTTTATTTAGGTAATAGAAAAAAGCTAATTTATTAAATAAAAATGGGTTTCTTGTAATTTCGTTTCATGTATAAAATTAAAAAGAAAGATATTGCAAAGGTAGTAACACTTAGGTATGCTGCTTGCTCGTTAGCAACCATAAGCAATAAAACAAAACAAAAAAACATTTTGGGCCTTTTTTTTCGAGATGTTAGTAGATACCTATTTATATAACTAAATATATCAATTACAATGTTTAAGCTTATACCGCACTATAGTGTGGACGAGGGTTTAAATCTAAAACGGACCAATTTAGTCCTTCGATCAAGATATCAAGGAAAACATAAATTCTCTTTATTTTATTTTTCGGCTTTAATTTGGTGAGTGCGCTAAAATAGTTTTTTTTTTTTTTAACTTAATTAGAATTGGCGTGCGATAATTTAATTATAAGGATTGTTTTATGTTGAAAATCACTGAGGATAATATACTGCGAAGATATTTTAATATGAAATTAAATAGCTACGCGTATAAATGTCTTCACGCCGCTTTTCGTAGAGCGGCAGAGACTATGGATTTACACTAGTTACAATATGTATACTTCCTTTGTTAATTTTAGAAATCTTTATACTATAATAGTAAATATTTTTTACACTGTATTATTTAATTTTATCATATTTAGTTTTTATGACTTGTCCTTGTATTGTTTTTTTTTTTTTTTAAATATAACCAATTTATCATATAATGTTAGATAGATCTGTTGGCACGAGATTTAAGTTCAAGTTTACTTTTACAGTGACTTTTCTCTTTAAATCCCTTAATCCATACTTAAGACAATCATGGGCGAGGAAAGGGACAAGTATTCTTACTTCGTTATCGCACAGAGAATATAATGAAAACAAAAAAGTCATGATTTTTGATATTTCGGCGACTATTAAGGCACATATAGTTTATTACCTTCGCGCTGACGAAATAACATGAATGATGAAGTATTAGAAATGTCGGGCAAGTAAAAATCAAATACAGACACATTAAATGCACAAAAAACTTCACAAAGGGCATCACTGTGGCGTTCTATAAGGAAGCCTTACGTCCAGCTGTGGACGCCAAAAGACTGAATAATGGTGATTTTACGCACTTACATCCTTATACAATTCAAACAGCATCAACATATCATAATAAATGGCGGTGGATCACATTCATAATTAAGATAATACGCGGCTTATTACTACATATTAAATTACAAGCGCAGAAGCTCGTTTATAATACAATCCTCTTACTTAACCTTCCCCCCCATTCACTCTGTTAGATTAATATTCGTGTATATACACATCTAAATATATTATAATGCATTTCACCACTAAGCAGTTTTGTGAACTGGGCTTCTAGTTAGACAGAATAAGTACTTATGTAAATTGGCAACGGTAGCAAAATGCTAGTACGTAGTTAGGTAGATATCGACATGAATAGGGTTACCAGATAATATGTTTAGAAATTTTTGGTAGAATTTATTTGGGAATATAAATCATCGACCCTACTGGCCGTTATTATAGCCATTTATATTGGATATTTTTAATATAACACAATTTGCGCAGAATGCAAGTTTAAAGATTCGTTAAATTTCCGTCATCATCATCACAGCCCATAAATGTCCCACTGTTGGACTCGGGCCTCCTCCGTAATGGGAGAGAAATTAATCTACTATACCGCGCTGGTCAGACGTGTTGGTATAGGGTTTTGTTTCGTGTTTTTCTTCTCTCACCTATGCGAGAGAAACATCTACATGTTATAAGCATTTTATATCCCTTAGTCGTCTCGTAAGATCACCCACGGGTAGGATATGGGATGGTGAATAGTATTCCTACTACGTCACCACACGGAAAATTTATCACTTCTTAAAACAGATAATATCCGAAAGTGTTCCTCGGTGCACAGGCTTCTGAAAACAAGATTTCGGCACTAGTAGTCCGCCGCTATGGCGATGTAGAAGTACATGTGCGGCAGGTGAATGGCGTTGAACGCCGTCACTTCCGCCGACCCAGGTAGTGTAAAGGGCTGTGACAGAAACATAGTCTGCCACCCAAAATAACGTCTATTAGCTCTTATATTTCGTAATCTATAGGGATATCACCACTTTCAGTAATGGTCAGAATACAATATGTCACCAACACATGCTCTCTGGTGGGAGTCAGCTCCATAGGCTCTAGGTATTAGCATTATTAGATATAGACTTGCCTTTTTTTTTGTGGGGTGGGCTACGGTTGTCGCGCTCTTCGCACCACTCTGTGGGCGGACGGGGCGACAGAAGGGCGTAAGCACGAACACCCGTAACCCACCCGTGAATCTCACCTTCGTCGTTGGACCGAACCGGCCACCGGAGCAGCGTGAACTTGTCGTCAGTGGCCGGCCCGACGGAATACCCCTTGAGGGGTACCCTCTCCTTGAGCAACATTATTTTCCAAGTATTTATTAAACACTTAAATACCAAACTAACCTTCTATGTGTTATTCATCATTTCAGTTCATATATGTCCCACTGTTGGGCTTAAGCCTCCTCCATACTGGAAAAAGAATTGACCTACTATACCACGCTGGTCAGACGTGTTGGTATAGGGTTTTGTTTCGAGTTTTCCTTCTCTTGCTTCTTGTTATATGCGTTTTATATCCCTTAGTCGGCTCTTACGATCACCCATGGGCAAGACAGGGGGTGGTGAATTGTATTCTTACTCCATCACCACACGGAAAATCTTGCTATGTCCTATTCTTGTATTGAAATTATGACTTAAAACTCCTGAATACGTATAATAGCATATGCCTGTATTATTCGAAATAGATAGCATTTACTTGCATAATCTATAGGTTATGCAAGTAACATATATATATGTACTGAAACTTAGGCTCTACACTACTTCAAAAGTACTGTTTTCGAATAGTTTGCTACTTTGGCAACCCTGCATGCACAGATTAGGGCTGCAACTCAGGGTTTAAAGTTCTAAGATGAGCAAGTATTATGCTGACAAGGTTTGTACCTAAGCTTGCAGAATATAAGTTAAGAATTAAAATGTTCTACGTGTTCAACCAGTATTTTTTTTTTAAATTTATGATAGACTAATATTTAAATTTTAGTTCTAATAAAATATTATCATTTTACAAACTAGATTTTTCAGCACCTTTTCTTTTCCTTTCATATCCAAGTATTAAAGCATAACTTATAGATATTTTCTTAAATGATATACTCTCACTGTTAGGGTTCTTCATAGGGGTCCTTCATATCGGTTGAGAAATTGACCTACTATATTCCACAGGTCTTAAGGGTTTGTTTAGAGTTTATAATGTGTGATGTAAATGATATTATCTTTTTTTTTTTTTTTTTTTTTTTTCACGCTGTGGAAACGCATTTCCGCGCTATCCCCCGCCGGTGACAGGCGAGGGGGAGTGTGGGACTCGCCGGCCAGCTGCCTGACCGGAATACCCACTAAAACCACAGCGGCCCCTTCCGCGCTTTTACGGGGTGCCAGAGAGATCGTCTACTGACATTCGATCCCCGGCACCCCAACGCTTGGCCTTTGGCCCACGCCCTGTCGTCATTCAAGGCGGTGGGAGGAGGTGCGCATATCGACGCCTCCTCCGCCCTGGCCGCCGGCGGCGGAGCGAATTTGCAGACGCAATTGCCTCGCGTCCCCGCTCCGCCGCCTCTTTTGTAGAGATGACCTCCTCGCAAAAGGAGGCCATCGACGACCAGCACCCGTCGCTATCGAGCATCTTCGAGATGACGGTCGACAGCGACAGGTCCCCTCCAATGACCGCCGACAGGACGTGGCGTTGAGGCCCCCAGGCGGGGCATACCTCCAGTGTGTGGCGCGCATCGTCCACTGGCGCGCCACACTCATGGCACCCTGGGGCCTCTTCTCTCCCAATTCTGTGCAGGTACTTACCGAAGACCCCGTGTCCGGTAAGCACCTGCGCCACCCTGAAACTTAGGCTGCCGTGCCTTCTGTTGATCCAGCGATGGAAATGCGGCGCGACCGCCTCTACAGTCCCCCGCCCTGCTACGGGGGACTCCAGTTCTTCTCTCCACCGCTGGATGACTCCCCTTCGGGCCACTTCTAATGCTCTGCCCGGTCCCCTTATGGAGACTCGCTCGCCGTCGGCCCGCGCCGCAACGCGGATTCGGTAAGCCTCCGCCAGAGCCTCAGCCACTAATGACCAAGGTGGGTCGCCCGCCAACAACGTCGCCGCGGTCCATGAAACCGTACGGTAGCCCCTAATAGCCCTCACCGCCATGACCCTCTGCGGTCTTCGCAAAAGGGCTCTGTTGCGGGTGGTGAGGGACTCCGCCCAAATAGGGGCTCCGTACAGCGCCATGGAGCGCACAACTCCGGCGTATAAACGCCGGCAGGACGACCCGGGACCGTCAGTGTTTGGCAGAAGCCTACCCAACGCCGCGGCCGTCTTGACGAGCCTTGGGACGAGCTGGGCAAAATGTGGCCCGAAATTCCATCTAGAGTCAAGGTGCAGGCCCAGATATCTCATCTGAGCCCGCACTGGCACGGCAACCCCAGACACACCGATGTGTGCTCCTCGAGGGGGGCCTCGACCCGGGCCATGAAATAGGAGGGCCTCGGTTTTCTCCGCCGAGACCCTCAGGCCCAGCATGCCGATCCGGCCCACGACGAGCGCGACTCCCTCCTCTGCCAATCGGGCAGCCCCCCGGAAGTCGGGCCTCCTCGCCGTGACGAGGGTATCATCCGCATAGCAGATGACCCCCATCCCGGGGAGAAGCCGACCCCGTAGGAGCCAGTCGAATCCGACGTTCCACAGAGCCGGACCGAGGACCGAGCCCTGTGGAACGCCGCACTCCACCCGATGGCGATGTATGCGCCCGTCACCCCCCTCCCAGAGCACGTGCCTTTCCTCGAGGTACGCCTCCAACAGCCTTCGGAGATATGGAGGCACTTCATGGTACCGAAGGGCCTCCTTCAACGTTTCGTGTGGAATACTGTTGAAGGCGTTCTTGATGTCGAGCGAGACTGCCAGAAGAACCTCCTTTTGGGCCACCGCTTCGGTGGCTAGAGACTTCAGGGCGGCCAATGCACCGATTGTTGACCGGCCGCTCCTGAATCCGTATTGACATCCTGACAGTCCCGGCCCGACTTCCTCGAGGTGCTGTACGAGACGGTCCACAAGCACCTTCTCGAACAATTTGGCCGTCTCGTCCAGCAGCACCAGTGGTCTGTACGCAGAAGGGGAGTCAACTGGGCGACCCTCCTTCCGCAGCAGGCACAATCTGCCAACCTTCCATTGCTTCGGGAACTGCCCGGACCTCAAACACATGTTGAGCAGTTCCCGGAGTTCACCCTTGAGGTATTCTGCGGCGATACCGAGCACAAGCCCCGGGACGCCATCCGGGCCAGGCGCTTTCCTTTTCCCGTGAAGTCGCGAGAGGGCCACTTCCATTTCTCGGTCGGTGATGGGTGGAATTGTGGTCTCCAACTCCATCACTGACCGAGGAACCATTCGAGGGGGAACATGTCCCATAGAACGCGGGAACAGCTCCCCCATTATCCCCGACAGGAAACCCGAGTCCATCGATTCGATGATGGGAGCGCCACAGGCACGCAGTTTGTTCCGCGCCCGCTGATATGGGCGCCCCCACGGGTCCCGGTCGAGGCCTGCAAGTAGTTCCTCACGGGCCCTCTCCTTCGCCTGGCTGATGGCCAGCTGCAAAGACTTCTTCCTAGTCTTGTATTCTTCTCGCAGCTGACCCTCAAGGACGTCGTCCCGGTCGACTCTCTGACGGCATCGAACGTAGGCACGCCGCGCCCGGTTAGAAGCCACCCGAAGATTCGCAATTTCAGGTGACCACCAGTACACCTGACGGCGCAGCGGCCTCCGCCGAGCCCTCGGCATCGCCGCATCGCAGATTGCCTCAAGGGCACTTCTCATTTGGCCTGCAAGCCCCTCCATATCTGTGGATAACTGTCCCGTCCTGCCCCAACGCTGTGCTATAGCAGACTCCCGAGCCATTTCCAGGTCGAGTTGACCAATGGCCCATTTTGGGAGTCTACCCCTTCTTCCGCGCCGGGGCTCTGGTGGTCCCCGAAGGGCGGAGATCTCGAACCGCACATAGCGGTGATCCGAGAGGGTCTCCACCCCTTCTTCCACTCTCCAGTCATTCACTTCGCGAGCGATAGCAGGGCTGGCGAACGTTAGGTCCACCACAGACCCACCCCGATGTCGCACGCAAGTGTGGACCGTCCCTCTATTAAGGAGGGACAGACCGGAGAGCAGGGACCACTGCTCGACGGCCGCGCCCCTAGCGTTTGTGGCAGGGTTCCCCCATGTGCGAGACTTCGCGTTAAAGTCACCGAGGACCACAATTTTCCTCGGCGACTGACGGCGGACCGCGGCACTGACGGAGTCCAAGAATAATTCGAACTCAGCCAGACCGCGGTTGGGGGAGAAATAGATACCGATGATAGCGAAGTCTCGCCACCCTACCACAGCGTAACCATTGCCCCTCTCCAGTGCAGAGAGGGGAGGGCCGGAACATCCTCTGGACAGAACAGCCACTTCTTCGTTATTGTCCCCCACCCAATTGGGTGAGTGAGGAACAAAATAGGGCTCGCAGGCCACCACCAAGTCTATGTCCCACTCCGCCATGGACTGCAGTAGCAGGTCCTGAGCCCCGGCGCAGTGGTTTATGTTCGCCTGGAGGAAGCGTACTCTGTCTCCCATTTAGGTTGACATTTCGGCTTCCTCCTGGCCTCTACGGCTATTCGCCAATACAGTGGCTCGAGGTCCAGGGTCCACCTTACCTTTCGACGAGGGGGCTCGGCAGAGCCTTCCCCCCATCGTATGCTCTGCAGAGCGACCAGCGGCGGCGCACACCGCACAACGCGGCGTGGCCACACACGCGGCTGATTTATGTCCACTGCCGCCGCACCTGTAGCAAAGTGCAGAGCGGTCGACAGTAGACGGGCACAGTGGGGCCGTATGCCCGAGCTCCAGGCACCGGAAACATCTCAACGGTAGGTTTTCCAGCACCTGGACGCCAGCCGAGCTCCAGCCGACCAGGAGCCTGCCCGCATCAGCGAGCATTTTTGCAGCGGTGACGGGGCAACGCACTTTCACCATGCCCATGCCACGGGGTCCACGCAGGATTTGTCCCACCTGAACCTCCGCAGCATCACAGCTACATGTGCGGACAACCGCGGCACGCACTTTCTCCTCCGTGGCGGAGTCGTCCATCCCGGTTATCCGAATATCAGCCCGTTTGACCGGGCGAACGACATCCGCCACTCCTGCGAGCGCTGTGCGCAAACTCGCCGCCAGCTGGTCAGCGACCTCTGCCGACTGGGACTTGGGCAACTGCAGGACCCTAGCCCCAGTCATAGAGCGCCTAATTTTGAGTCCCTCCTTTATGCCTATTTCTTGGAGATTGACTCCCTGCTCGGCACGAAGCATGGCATCAGCGTAGGTGACCCCCTTTTTTTCAGCCTCCGGCTGCAATTTCAATATTACAGCTGGGGTGCGGGGGGCAGCAAGCGCCGACTTTATCTTTTTCTGCGCCGAGACAGCCGCCGTGGAGTTAGGGGGCGCAACAGCTGCGGAAGGTGGTGGAGGAGGAGAGGATTTTTTCTTCCCCTTCTTCACAACAGTTACCCAGCTGTCTGCAGTTACGGGCTGGGCTGGAGGAGTAATCTCCGAAGAACCGTGGATTGGCTGGATAGACGTCCCTGATGCGGCCGTGCGGACGGCGACAGTGGCCACAGGAGCCGCTGCACTCTTCTTTTTGTCCGCAGCTAGGGGCGGACGGCTCACCTTAGCAGGGAGAAGGCGATCCTCTAATCCAGCGAGGCGAGCGTTCATCATCTCCCCAACTGATCTCACAATAGAGGATTTTAGTTCCTCTATTGCGTCTAGCCCCATGGAAGCCGAAGAAGTAGCTACTCTCATGTCTGAGAATTCTCGGCGGTACGCTTTGAGTTCCGCCTTAAGGACTTCTACTTCCTGGCGCTGCCTGTTATTTTCCGCTCTCAGTCGGCGGGTTTCCTCCGCCTCCGATTTGGAGCACAAAGCTTCTATGATGGCTTGCATCTCTGCGGCTGCATCCCGCAGCTTCTTTATGAAAGGACCCTGGAGGTGCCCAGACTTCTTCGTAACTTCCAATATTATTGCCGCGTTGTGGCCCCCACGGGCGCGTATCTCCTCTGGCCCTATGGTAAGGAGGTTTTCCTTGGCATGGCACTCCGAAGCCGAGGTATCCGCCGAGTCCAGATTTGGTGCTATTACTTCTTTGCGGAAGGCACGACTTCTGAGCACACGCTCGTACTCAACTTCTTCCGCTTCAGCGTCTCTATTTCTGAGGTCCAACTTCGCACGGGCAAGTCCTGCGTTATGACCTCTTTGTACTGCCTTGCCCCGACGCGAGGTATTCACCTTAGATATGGGCTCCACTTCAGTATCAGAACCCATATCTTTCCACCCAGAATAGGTCTTCAAATAATGACGCTTCCTCCCTGTGGGGGTGTCGTCCGTTTCACCCGTATCACATTCGACAGCTGATCGCGCGTCTGTATCCCCTTCAGAATCGTCTTCCATTTAGTGAGCTTGAAGTTTCACGAAATATTAAGTTTATCTCAATACAACGGCTGAATCGCGATATTAAAAATTTTCAAGCAATACTATCACGGCTGAATCGCGATATTAAAATGTTTTATCGATTTTGTATATACGACCCAGACACGACCAGTAACTGGTCGCAACTTTTTGATTACCGGTCGAATGCGTCGACAAAACGACCGCACTCCCGGTACCTAAGCGACCCCTCCCTACCCCTCCCTCAACCAAGACAAGACACGACACGACACGACAAGACGATGACAACAACCCGACAAACCAATTCGACGACAAAGACCGACCTAAGCAATACTCCATCCAGCGCACACGTCCGACCCGTACGAGTGTCAACTGGCGAGTCTCTAAATGATATTATCTGCTAACATTCCTTCAATATTTTTTTGCGGTACCCAGAGGCAAGTCACTGTACAAAATTTTTAAAATAAACCATATTTATTCCCAGTAGGGATAATCCATCAATAGTGTTTCTATTTTTTATAATTTTTATGAATTTTCTAGTTACTAAACAAAGTGGGTCGAGCTATATGGGTAGTAAACACATGAATAATTTTCACGTTAATTGCAAGTTTGTAAATTCCGCCGCAACACAGGGATTATTCGTCTTTAAAAAAAAAACATAATTGAGTTGATTATTATATGTATACTGTTATATCAATAAACAATGGTTAAAAGCTAGAATGTTTAACATTTTTGAATTACACCCATTTCCTTATTGTAGGGGGGGACAAATCTGTCCTGTGTCAAGTGCGTGTCACATGCGGGTTGATATAACTAATCCTAATTGATAGTGCATTGCGCAAGTGTTTGGAATATCCTTCTTGTGATATTGCAAACACGCTTTAGTACATCATATGTTTATCGACTTCAACTACTAGACACTTCCTGAGAGGGAGAAAATGATGGAATGAGAGTGACCTTTAGTAAAAATAATTTTATTTCATATGAGAATTTTGAATTTAGCTGTTTGGTAGCGGATACGAATACTACCAACTCTTACTTTGCTCGTGGAAGTCGTAAAAGACGACTAAGAGCCTTATTGAGATCTGGGCCAACTCCATCTGATGCCGTTTGATCAACAATTACATTCACAAGGAGGGTTGACGTCAAGCAGGCGGTCGGTCATAAAACTATTGCCAATAACTTTTACAATATGTACTATGAAAGAAGAGTACATATTGTATCGACCCCAAGTAATTGGGATAAGAGTAAGAGAGTGTTGATGAGAATTTTGATCTCCAGCAAGTCTGTTCAAGTATAATTATCATATCATCATCTCAATTTATATACGTCCTACGGCTGGGCTCGAGCATCTGCCACAATGAGAGCGTAATTGACCTACTATACCACATGGTTTAGACAGGTTTTTTTTTAAATTCCTTTCTCTTGCAAATATTATTTGCATATCATATCCCTAAGCCGTCTTTTACAATAGCTACGGGCAAAGAAGGGGATGGCGATTTGTCTTTTTACCCCCATCACCACACAAAAAGATCATGTATAAATGTAAAGAATATATTACATAGATAAAATTTTAAATTCAAAACAAAATGTCGTATTCCATTTCGACCCACTAAATCCCACCTGACAATTTAAATAAACAAAAATAAATTTTCAATTTGCCGACCAACCCTTCGTATGCGGGGCGGATCTCAACGCAAATCCCACTTTGATCGACTTCCCAAGTACTTGAAGCGATACCCTTAGTTTCGTCGGGTTGGGTACATGTGGAGCCCGTTACGAAGCGGTCTTTCATTATAGCACTGATGGAATAACTTGTTATTCAGGAAGTTTAGTTTGGATGTCAAGGGAAAAGTGTTATGAAAATATATAAAGAGGCAACCATACATTTGTGGCCGAATTACGATGGATTTGACAGCTATTTGAATTTATCAGCTTTGAGAAATAAATAAATAAATTTTGTACCTATCTTAAGGGTATAAAAATTGTAAATAGATTATTTAATTCTTGTATATAATGTGTGCTGTGTGTGTGTGGTAGCAGTTACGAATACTACCAACCCTTACTTTGGTCGTGGATGACATATTTTTAGCCTCAGATGCCTTTTTTTTTTGGTGGCGGGCTATGGAAGCCTCAGATGGCTATGACAACTTTACCCAGACTGTGGGAGAGCGCTGAAGGTCCTCAATCCGATTATATCGTAAAAGAAGACTAATAGCTTTTTATCGAACTGGACCAACTCCACTTAATGCTGTTTGGTCAACAATTACATTCCTTTTTTTTTGCGGTGGACTATGGATAGGTCTCGCCTCGCCAAATCGGTCCGGGGTAACGGAAGAGCCGGCGCGTGACCCCATAAACCCACCATGCAAACTCCTCTCTTCGCCGTGCGAGCGGGCCACCGGTACCCAACCTTTGTCTTCAGTGGCAACAATTACATTCCTAAGGAGCGTTGACCTCTTGCAGGTGATCGGTCATAAAATTATTGCTAATAACTTTTAAAATATGTTTGAGTATATATTGCGGCGACACCAAGTAATTGGGATAAAATCAAGAGAATGATGGTAGGTATAATGTCAACGATTGCAGATTAGACAAAGAAACGGAAATCAATTTTATGATATTTTTGTCTTTTCTTAATAAGAGGCATGGCACCGCAAGAATTTAATGTGATTATTATCCAAGAATTTTGAATCTCTAGAGTTTTTCAGACGTGTTTTTTTTTATATAACAAATAGTAATAGATACAAGGTACTTACAGCCAAATTAAGTGCAACCGTTTATGGATAGCAAAAAATGTCTTATGTGGGAGTTGGTTCTACGATAAATTAACAACTACTGATATTAAGCGAGATAATATGCCGTTGTACTTTTTTACGCTTTGTGTAACACTTGCTGCGTAAAAACGTGTAATATACAACTAACAAATGTTAAGATTAACAATATTCACAATATAATAATGACCAGTTTTGTTATGTCAGCGGTTGCCATCCAACGATGACCGCGCAAAGTTCTGTGCTATATACTTACTTCATTGTAGTCAAATTTTGCCTAATTTCTTTAACATTTATAGACACTACTCCCTTCCTATTTCTTGCACCATTATGTTTACCCCGCCAAATCCGTCCGGGGCGACAGAAGAGGCGGCGCGCGACCCTATAGACCCGCCCCGCAATGCGCCTCTCTTCGCCGAGCGAGCGGGCCACCGGAACCCGGTCTTTGTCTTCGGTGACCATTATGTACAGCCTAAAACCTTTCACGATAAATAAATAGGTTATTTTAGATCATTTAGAATCGAATGGGAGTAGCTGCTAGAAGCGCATTTAAACAGACTGCTGTACCTACTAGATGCGATTTTTAACAAAAATAAAAAAAAATACAGGAAATCATCAGAAGAAAAACTAGTAGATCATACAAAGTATTGTCCTGTATGGGAAACGAACCCACGTTACTGGCATAGTAGGTTAGCATCTTAACCACTTTGCCATCTGCTACTGCCATATAACTAGATCAGCATTTGTTTGTCAATATGGATGGTATTTATTGTTATATTATGTACGTGTAAAAAAAAAAATAATGTATGTGTAAAATATAGCTACAAGCCATTAGAGTGAAGTATAAAATATATTTGTCACGCGGTGTTACTCTGTCATATCCAATACGTGGACTTAAGATATCTATAAAATTAACAAGTTCACACTTCTCGGTAATGTGACAATGTCAATGAAAACGAAGTTCTTGTCGGGATTATTTCGTGTTATCTAGTTTTAAACATGTCGCTGTGTAGTAACGGCTTCGAATACTACCAACCCTTACTTTGCTCGTGGATGTCGTAAAAGACAACTAAGAGTCTTATAACGACCTGGGCCAACTCCGTCTAATGCCGTTTGGTCAGCAAGGAGGGTTGACGTCTGGCAGGCGGCCGGTCATAAAACTATTGCCAATAAATAAGAGTAGGAGAATGACGATATAGTTTTAAACATGAACTTACTTCCTTTCTTCGTGATTTACGGATATTATTTCGAATTAGCCGAAAATTTGAATAAGTTTTAATAACTAATAATAGATTTTAGAGAATTTGAAAAGGAAATTAAACGTGGTGGTTATGGTACTACTCCATTTTGGAGAGGTTTTAGCTTACAAACAAGCTAAGAGAATGAACAAAAAAATAAAACTTATCATAATTTATACAATATTTTTAACAACTTTAGTTCTAGCATTAAATGAAAAATATTATCAATAGAACTACCCAGTTATCTTGTAACTAGTTCATAACAAAATGCTACTACGCGATGTAAAACATAAGTATGTCATATTCGTCATAGTACGCCATAAAAGTGCCGCGATGGTCAGCAATAAAACTATACCTTAGATGAGTATGGCAATGTCGTTAACCAACTTATGAAAACGGAACGAGCGTTTAATATGCGGGGATCTTATTTTCGATGCCATGGGTCAGATTTATGGCATGTAGATAACACAGAATAATATAATATCTATGTAATCTATGGTACCTATAAATATTATATGTTAGAGTTTTGACGGGATCGTGAAAATGGCATGTGGTATTTTTGTATTCTATTCAGTATCTTAATGTTATGAAGTGTTATATTAAATATTTTTATGACGTTTTATGTAATGTGATGCGGAAGAAGTGCTGAAGTGTAGTGAATATGATATAACAATGCTGTACATATGCTATTATTCTATATTAAAATTCCCAGAAGATACTATTGACAGTGAGGCCGTGGTACTGTTGAAGATGAACAGAAGATGACAGATAAAGTAACAAACATATATATTTGGTTGGATATTTTAATGATTTCTAATATTTTCTGCGTTATAATAATTTGAATTTAAAAAAATATTAATAATTTGAAAATGTTTGACAGATTTTATTTTTATAGTATTTTATTCCAATTATAATCACCATACGTTTTAAATACTTTGCAGCATACATATGGTCATTGGCGATCCAAGGTGTTTCACGTCCATCAAGTCATTATTTAAAAAACATCTATAAGTTTTGTTTATTCACTACAGTATTGGTTATTAAATTTTTAATTGGCTGGCTTTAAGAAAATAAAAAAACTATAGAATTGCACAGATAGCGGGTATTACCGCCCACGAGACTATAACAAAGAAATATCTATGGAACTTCAAATAACATAGAACGCATAGATTGCCTTCAGGAACTTCCCAAGCCGAGGTTCGTAGCTCACAGGGGGTGTTCTTGGGCCCCAGTTGTTTCAATCCTTTGACCTGAGTCTTCTAAGATTACCACTTCTCTACATAACGATGTAAGAGCATCTAAGTCTATCATTCAAATTCCAAAAAAAAAAACCTGTAGTCCTTAGTTCAATCGTTCGAAGGTTAAGTTTTAATTATTAATAACTTAATTGATGTACATGTAAATTAATTGTGATTATTGTACAATACTTAATTATTCGTAAATCATTTACAATGTATTGAGAAGGTCGAAGTGTAATTATCTGTAGTACTGTATTGTGGAAGGTGTCACAATTGTACGATGAGTTAGAAGACAAATGAAACTAAAATATAAACATCAGAGAATTGAAATATACATATAGTTCATCTAATCTAAGAAGTGCATTTTGACGTTTTGTATTTTTTAATACACAATAGCCCTGTCAAACGTATACACATGATTGCAAACAATAAATCGGAAATTGTAAAGAACTATTAGGTTATTTACATAATTAACATTGCGGGTGACTTTCTTGTACAATAATCTAATGTTGAAACTCGTAAAACTAATTTAAAATAGAAATAACATGGTAAATAGTAATTGTTATTGACGATCTAACAATGTCACGTCACCACGTTCTATACAGTAGTGCTTGACCACTTCCAATTCACGAATATCCAAATAATCGGTAAAAATATTAGAATAATATAATTAATCGAATAGAGATTTTGACAGAGATCTACATTTCGACAATTTGATTGATGAGGAAATAATTATCAATGTTCGCGACTATGATAATTCAAGTAGTGATTCTTAATAAATAGCTGTTTTCAAATCCAGTTTTTGTTTTTACTTAACCTAATCCTACTAAATATGATGAATAGATTCTATGCTGAAATAATTAAATTTGTTTAGTACTAATTTAGCACTTAATTTATTCATCGTCTTTTTGAAAAATAACAAACAAACCGATTATTAATTATAAAGAATCAATATGGATTTCTCACTAAAATCGGATATTTTTGATAGTGGTTATTTGGTTCACATACCTAGACAACTTACTCCGACAGCTGTCAAAGTGCATTTCTTAGATTAGATAGACTATAATAATGTTACTCATAAAACTTTTATTTTCCGAAACTATTAAATATTAGAATAGCCAAATGATCAAAGTATATTTCAAACGATGACCACAAAATAATGTTCTGTCAAAATACCACCCAGATATCGTCCCTAACAATTTATTTGACATACTATATTAAACAATGCGACGTCCCTATAGGTAATCCGGTCTATTTTAAATGATATAACGATACTAAATGATAATACGGAATGGTTATGAGTTGCTCCTCTCTCAGCAATTACTTTATATAATTTTAACTTTTACGTTGTTTTAGTGCTGATCACAAATTGTACAGTGTAGCGTGTTTTGCCTAACGAGTTATTTATTGATTTAATTGAGCGATTTGATTGTAATTTATAGATCTTGGTGTGGTCATGCTTACTAAAAAGGTCTCTGCCTGCGGTAGCTACGTGAGCGGGTCTCTCCCTTCCCTCGAATGTGGTTGAGGGGCGTGATGGCTGCTTTAGTAGTTAACTCGTGATCGAGTGCCGCTTGTGGAATCTGGTCCAACCATTTCTGTTCTTTTTTGTGTTTTTTGTTAATGGTGTATTTAACTTTTAAAAAATAAATCTTTACTCGAAGGGCATCTCACTGGAGCTAATGGGGATTAAATATGTATCTAATAATATTAGAAAACATACAATTTAAAAAAAAATGACGAGCCCACTGAGTTTCTTGCCGGATCTTCTCAGTTTGTGGCGGCTTTCCGATCCGGTGGTAGATTAATTTAAAAAAAAAATGTAATATTGACAATATGTAAGTGCCATTTTAGGGCTTATGCATAATAAATGATTTGATTTGATTTGATTTGATTATACATTCTATTTTTACATTAAAACTGGAACTGCTATTTTGTCTTTCATCAGATCAATATAATAGATGGCGCCGTTTATAAAAATGTTCCTTTTCATTCGTGTCTGTTTTATTTTATTGCAAGTTAACTGCCCAGTCATGACATTTATAGATAGAAACGATCAATTTAAAATTGTTGCAACACAAGTACTAGAATTATTAATATAAATGTATTCCGTCCATTTTTTCTTAGTTGGAATTCTTAAGGTCTCGCTAATATTGATTCAGAAGGATCGTCGTAGGTGACGGCTTAAAATGTTTAATAATAACTGATCATAAACAATATAAAATTTTATATATAAAATCATTTCCTTTTTGTATTGGCAATGAATTTGTATTAAAAATGTGGGTTTAAATTTAATAACCTATATTGTAGCGGGTAGACATAAATCTTTGTAATAACGTTGACTTGTTGGACGTGTGACACCTTAGTCCTCCCGTGAGTATGAACGCTGTAAAGTGTTCGAAACTTCAGGAAATTAAAAATCAAATAGGTACGTAAAAATAATTTTATTTCAAATATGTAATAACTCGCATAAACATCAGAAATCTTTATCAATTTTTCTATGGATCGGGAACAATATTTTATTCGTGGATGAAAGCTATCGTCTTTGCTGTATTTTTAATTTATTTTTGTATTTATGTATTTATGACTGTATGCAAGATTTCAAGACGTCTCCTTGAGTAGTTAAGACATGAAAACGACAAATAAACTAACTCACACTAAAATATTAAGTTAAGAATTATTTTTTAATAATTATATGCCTATATCTAAATACAACACACAAAATAATATGTATATTATTTTTAGAAAATAAATATAATTGTTAAAACACAGAATGTATTGTTATATTTGTTATAGAATGAACTTTAGATAAAAAATATGAGCAGAATGATTTCAAGATACAGTCATTGCTCAAACCGTGTTCGAAACACCTTTTTAAAAGCTGAAAATTAGTGACAAAAGCTACAAATATAGCTTTTAAATAATATTTTGAGTCAAAAAACCATCTCAACTCATATATGTCCCTCTGTTGGCCTCAAGCCTCCTCCATAATGGCAGGGTAATTGATCTACTCTACCATGCTGGTCAGACGTGTTGGTATGGGGTTTTGTTTCAAGGATTCCTTTTTTTTTTTTTTTTTTTTTTTTGTGTGTCTTAGTTGTTAGCCTCAGATGGCTATGACAACTTTACCCGGACTGTGGGTGAGCGCTGAGGGCTCTCAACCCGTGAAGGATTCCTTCTATCGCGTAGATGTTGATGATGTTGCGATTTTCATCCCTTAGTCGTCTCGTACGATCACCCACGGGTACGATAGGGTGGTGAATTGTATTCTTACTCCGTCACCACACGGAAATTCAAAGAACAGCACTCAGTATTATCTTCAGATAATAAATTGCATATGAGTTTGACCTATTATTGTTATACTAGCCAAATAGTTAACATTACGTTTTTTATCGAAGTTTTATTTGTTATGTTATCTATTTACCCTCTTTGGTCCACCTGTAATGACATCCACGGTTAAGAAAATGTTGAAAACTTATTATATTCTTACTCTATCACTAACAGGATATATCTCATAAAATCTGATATATTATTACAAAATTTACAGAGCAAAATTTAGTAGATGAGATGCAAAAACAAATGCGTAGTTTTTTTTGTTGCAGAATACTAAACAAAATAATAATTATGTATGTAATTTAAACATGGGTCTACTAAATTAGAAGGCTTATTGTACCAGTATTCATTACAATTCCATTAACAAAAGCAGGGTTGCTTAACCCAAAGCGCATTTAAAAAGACGCAACCTTTAACCCGTGAACGCTTTGTGGGCGGGTCTCGTACGGCCATTGTAACACTCCTGAGATATTCCGAGTGTCAAATTAATGATCCGAAACATTGAGGCGTTTGAAGAACTGTGCCTTCTACTTTTTTGTTGTATGGTGCAATATAGAAGTTATGGATGAATTCTTATTTTTAACGTATTATTTTTGAATATATAAAATTATGGAAAACTAACTCAAACTAAGAAGTAGTTCATTGATTTAAATAATAAATTAATGTGATTATTTACGTAGAACTTGTATTTTAATAAAAATAAAACTTTTAAGCAGATTTGTAAAAAAAGTACAATTATAAAATTATAGATAACTGAAAAGCTTAGCTCTAGTTTTGCTAGTAAGGAAATATGTATTCGTAAATGTACATTGAAAACTGACTTTGACTGTACGAAGGGCGTAGTGGTTTAGATACCTTCTGTGCCAGTGGCATGCATTCGATTCCTATTCAGGACAATACTTTGTGCAATCCACAAACTGTTGTCCTGAGTCTGGGTTTAATTTGCATGCAATAATTATACGTTTGCGAAGTCCCTCGCAATACAAAAAAAAAATTACTAGGTAATTGTTACTTTAGTTGAAAATATTATACTCGAAATAGAAACAATGTTCTTTAAATGCAATATAAATAATAATCCTCTTAATTAGGGCTTTTAAAGCATCTTGTATTTAAATATTCGGATTTTAATATAAATTTTCGTAAAGAAGACTGTATATAACCAGTTAAAAACGAGTATCCCGTTCAGCATGTGCCGGGAAGCAGGTGCAAGCCTCGGACGGCAACTGGAAGCCATTTTATGTGACACGAACACTTTTTATGTTAAAATATTTGAATTTGACTATTAACTAGTTCCTATAGACCAATGTTATTCATTATTTTTTAAATACAAGACCCTTTACAAGCCAACAAAAATCTAGCGTCCCCTCTCAAAGTAATGTAACAAAATTAGAATAATTTTAAAGACTACATTTGTAAGTTTCTTTCCTTTGGTAAATATCTTGATTAAAATATTATGCTCTAAATTCTCAAAATAGAATTATAATTTGACATTTTTTTGAAAAAAGAAAAATTTCTATACCTAGAAATATATACACATTTTCTTTTGCTGGCGGTCCACTAAGTAAGGCCAAGAGACTTCCCTAAGACGCGACCAAGTCTATAAAAAACACTGCTATAGACAGTATGGACACAATAATAAACATTTTTACAAACTTTCTTGCCATTAATAGATATATATTTTTTTAAATAACAACCTCGCACTATAGAAATGTTCCTTGTATTGCGGGGAACTTCACAAAAATACAATTAAACAGACACAAATTACACCTTTTTTTTTTTTTTTTTTTTTTATTGGTGGGCTATGGGTGCGTCTCGCCCCGCTGAATCGGTCCGGGGTGACGGAAAGGCGGCGCGTGACCCCATAGACCCACCGTAAAACCTTCTCTCTTCGCCGTGCGAGCGGACCACCGGTACTCGATTTTAACTTCGGTGGCCACACACAAATTACACCTAAAGTGAGGACAAAAATTTTGGATTGCGCAAAGTATTGCCCCGCGTGAATCGAACCGCGGCGCGATAGGTACCTTAACCACTACGCCATTATGCATAAGAATTAAAATATTATATTTCGATGAAGTAAGTTATATATCTTATTTTATTTAAACGTAATCTAAATTTTTAGGGTTTCATTACAAATATTATTGCTTTAATATCTGATTTAATAAATAAAAACTTGACAATAGATATTTTCAGATAATACAGCTAAATAGTTTAATTTTAATACCTAGTAATTTTAATAACGATTATTAAATGAAAAAAAAAACATATTTTATAAATTAAAAAACATGGTTATACCAGTTTTTTTTTCAACTTTAATAGTCATAATAAATTTAAGCCGTTATTTTAAAACAATAAATTAAAATAATAATCGCCCATCAAATATTTTATAATTGAGCATAATAGGAACTGTTTCACAATGATGCGAATCATCATCATCATCATCATCTTAACCCATATATGTTCCACTGCTGGGCTCGGGCCTCCTCCGTAATGGAAGGGTAACTGGCCTACTATACCACGCTGGTCAGACGTATTGGTATAGAGTTTTGTTTCGAGGTTTCCCTCTCTCGCACAAATGTTATATGCGTTTTATATCCCTTAGTCGTCTCGTACGATATCCCACGGGTAAGATAGGGGGTAGTGAATTGTATTCTTACTCTGTCACCACACAGAAAATGATGCGAATATTCTGTTCAAATTTAAGTACTTGATTCTTATTTACTTGCCTCAATCACTACTTCAGCTTCACTGTACGTCTCTTCTTCTCACATTCTTCTTCAATATCGTCTTTATATTCATTTGTAAGACACAATGCCATTATGTATTTATTTTGAGTCTTATACCTGATACTTTAAGCTTTCTTTTCTTTTGTCTCGATGCAACTACAATACTACTAAAAGCAGGTGCTTGACTACAGCACACCTATTAAAATAATAGATATATTCTATATTGTTGACCCACCATTAGTTATATAAAGACTAGTTCTATCTTTTCTTAAAGGCACCCACAAGACATACGGATATAACCACCGATACTGGTCGTATAATGATTTCTAATGTTTACGCGAGTATTACACATTTGAAATAAAACCACTTTTACGGATTCTATCGCGTTTATATTTTATTTTTAATTACCCGACGTTTGAAAGACTCTATAGCGTATATGGTCACGGGAGAACTAGGTCCTTCAGGACATACACTTTACAGCATTCATGGATGTGACCGTGAACGCTGTAAAGTGTTCGAAACGTCGGGATATAAAAAATCAAATACAAACGCGATAGAATCCGTAACAGTAGTTTTATTTCAACTAGTCGTATGTTATATTTCACACTTAGTACGTACATACATACATATCATCACGCCATATCCCTTGCAGGGTAGGCAGAGAGAACAGAGTGCCAGAGAACTCTATCTATCCTTGCATATTTCACTCGCTTTCTCACCATTCATAATTCTCTTCATACACGCTCGCCGGTTTCAGAGACTCTTGACTCCACCTTCCTTCAGTACTTGACCAATCAAGTCTACGTAGATTAGTCTCGGTAATACAATAATAACACTTAGTAATAGTATATTATAAAGGTTGAAATTATACCCCTCCCTTTTCGAGCTGATATTATAAACGATGACTAAAAACGTTAGCGTGTCTAAGTAAATTATATAACCTAAAAACTCTTTAAGCTTAAGTCATCAGCCTAATGTCGGAATTCATGTTATTTCTCATAACATAATATAAAATCCATTAAACATAGACATAATAAATCATACATTCGCTTACGTCAACTCTTTTTTCCCCGTTTATAACTTACAACATACGCTTTGCTTTAAGCAATAGATCCACAGATAATATATCGCAACTGAGAAGTTTTGCGCAGCCCTAGAATTAGGGTTGCCACTTTATAACATGTATTTTACGTTTATGTATATTTAAATTGTCATAAAAAGAGGGTGTAATATAATCGCACCCTAAATCGTATGTTTTAACATACTCAATATAAATTACATTTGTGTTTATCAATTGCCTAGCTTTTGGCCGCAACATCGTCCGCATAGAAATCAGGTATGACAAAGACAAACAGTGAAACCTATGCAAGGTATATGAAATGCTTATATGTGATAGGAAAGTATATCGCCTTTGTAAGGTCTGTTTCTGTTCTATAAAGACGTTAAAGTTTATATGTCAGTGTTTTATTTGTGCTAATTTTTAATTCAATAAGAAATCAAGAAGAAGTACCATCGCAAAATTTAATCCCCAATTTGATACTTTAAGAGGATAAAAATTAACAACTGCGGCAATACACGTTTATATCTTTTTTTTGTAAAGAATATTTGACTTAATTTGAAGACAATGGTCAGCTTTTTCTCTTCCCATACTCACTTTGCCACCGCGTTTCGTTCCTTTTGGGGTTGGGTGAGCAATTAGGTTGAAAATCCTAAAATTAGAATGTAAACTAAAAATAAAATATCATTTTTATGGTTACACCCTTACTTTGCTCGTGGATGTCGTAAAAGACTACTAAGAGCCTAATGATGACCTGGGCCAACTCCATCTGATGCCGTTTGGTCAACAATTACATTCCCAAAGAGGGTTGACGTCTGGCAGGCGGCCGATCAAAAATGTATTGCCAATAACTGTTATAATATGTACCATGAAACAAGAGTACATATTGTATCGACCCCAAGTAATTGGGATAAGAGTAGGAGAATGATTATGATGGGTTATTCGACTAAGATATTTTGTGTATAATGGAAGATAGAAATACTATTAAAGATAGTAGTAGACTAAAGCAGTATTATTTAAAATAAAGATGATTCATATTGATATATGACAACCCTAATGATATTACACGACTAGTGATGGACGAGTGTGTACATCACTTGTTATTGCATAGTTGTATAATTAACATCAGTCATTCATTATTATAGTTTATGGTATTTCGACGCTCTTGGATAGTTCTGACAACTAATGACCTATAAACTATAACTAGGTTACATAATTGTTACCTATACCTTGTTGATTAGGGCTACCAAATATAATTAAGTATTTTATAATTAAGTCTGTATTAATTTTGTAAATATAAAATTAATTTTAATAAAAAAAAAAACAACTGAAATTCTTTAAAAACAAAGTTATTAAGAACTACTTTCATTTATAATTATACTATCCAAGATTAAGTCATTATTATAGAAAATATAATTAGACTTGAGAACTTTTTCTAATAAAGTATTCAACGATGTCCTCGTTGCTAATAATAACTAAGGCTCAAAGTATACTATTTTATATTATAACAGTGTTATTATGTTGCACATTAAGAATTTATTAGGAATAAAAAACTTGTCAAAAAACCGTAAAAATTATTACGGACTAACCTTTTGTATCCATTTTAGTGGTGGCACCACGCTGTTGACAGTATTCTATCTACAGCCGGGGACAGTTCCGTCCGGAGTAGTACATCACTCTCTCAGAAGATCGACGTCTGAGTAATAGCCATGGCTATTGTACTTCGCTCGGCGAACGAGAGAACCGGAACCCCAATTGGGTGGGTTTCACACCTTTGCAATACCAAGGGCCCAATTGGGCAAAAGGTCTATGGGCGGCAGTAACACTTACCATCAGGTGTGCTGCTTGCTCGTTTGCCACCATAAGCAATAAAAAAGTATTTGCAAATATAAACTTAAACTTTGAGAAAATTTCCGTGCGTTTAGGCGTTTCTGCCATACCTACTACTGCAACCAATCTTAAGGCTCACATATAGGCCCCGTTAAGTTATCCCGTATCCGTGGTGCCGTACTGCTGCGCTTATCGTAGCTGTACAACCCTTTACTTATTGGCTGACTAGTCAATATTGCTTTCTGTCTCCCGCACAATTAAAATCATTTCCCGGGACTGCCTGAGGGTCAAACCTCGGTGTCATTTATAGTGACCATTGTGGATCCTGGCTTACAGGAGTTACAATGGTGGGAATGTGTGGTGGGATTAGTCCCATTAAAAAAATATATAAACTTAACCCCTTATGAATATTGTTTTATAAGATATCCTATACAAAGGAATAAATTCTTGTATTGCGGGGTGATTTTACAAAAATTATTATTAACAGAAACAAAATAACACTGAGTCTCAGAAGTACTAATGTTTATGATTGTATACAGTTTCTTCACTGTGTGGGAATCGAATTTACTAAGAGCACACGACACGGACAGCGATATTTAGGACTAAAAGCTATTGATATCAATTATTTAAAATAAAACTATTTTTACGGATTCTATCACATTTGTATTAAATTTACTGACGTTTCTAACATTTGACTGCGATCGTGGTTACGGAAGGATAGTCCTTCCGTTTTATTTCGAACAGTATCAATTATTGTTGCATTAGAGTTAATTATATGATATTTTGTTAGTGATAGGATTAAACGTTGACAGTTCTATGTCTTCAGCCGCGCGCCGGTCCGTTCGGTTTAGTACCACGATCTCGCAGATAATCGACGTCTAAGTAATGGCAATGGCTGTTGCTCTTCGTTCGGTGAGTGAGAGAGCCGGAAGCCCAAATGAGATTTGTATTGGTAGGCAGCGGTCTAGCTATATCCTTGGTATTGCAAAGGTCCGTGGGTGGCAGTGACACTTGCCATCGGGTGTGTTGCTTGCTCGTTTGCCACCTTAAGCAATAAATAATAAATATATATTCCCGTGTAGGCACGTGTAGCAATACATAACGCAGTGCTTGTCCCAACATTACTGTATGGAAGCGAGAGTTGGGTATGCAGAAAAGAGTATGATAGTAAAATTAATGCGGTCGAAATGCGATCTCTGCGGAAAATCTGTGGAGTTAGGCTGACCGACCGCATTCGTAACGATGACGTAAGAGAGCGAGTAGGTATGAAAGAGAGTATTGGTGTAAAGATGCGAAAGGGAATGCTCCGATGGTTCGGACATGTGGAAAGAATGCCGAACGAACGCCTGGTTAAGAAGATATACAATGCGAAAGTTGAAGGATGTAGGTACCGAGGGAGACCGAGACTAACCTACCTAGACCAGATCGGTCATGTACTGAAGGAAGGTGGAGTCAAGAGTCTCCGAAACCGGCGAGCGTGTATGAAGAGAATTATGAATGTTGAGGAAGCGAGTGAAGTATGCAGAGATAGAGTTCTCTGGCACTCTGTTCTCTCTGCCTACCCTGCAAGGGATATGGCGTGATGATATGTATGTATTTATATATTCCCAATTAATAATAGACATATAGTTCTAAATAGGTATTACTTTAAATAGTTCTAAGTTATTGTTAACAGATTCATTGATAGTAGAGACGTCGGGCCAAATAGAGACAGGCCAGAACGGCACGTTCGACCTAATTTCTATATTTGCTCACATCCCACAGTTGAGTTAAAATTATAATTCAATATTTATAAGTAACAATATAAATGATAATAATCCATGTGAGGAATGAAGAATAATATGTGTCGTCACCCATTTCTTCTTCTACGTGAGTCCATTTGACGTTCGATTGTAGTAATAAATGCAATCAGAACTACAAAAATCTTTATTTGTGGATTAAAATTTAGTAAATACCACAACATCATCATCTCAGCTCATATATGTCCCACTGTTGGGCTCCAGCCTCCTCCATAATGAGAGGGAAATTGACCTAATATACCACGCTGGACAGACGTGTTGGTGTAGGGTTTTGTTTCGAGCTTTCCTTCTCTTGCTTAGAAGTTATATGCGTTTTTTATCCCTTAGTCGTGTCTTACGATCACCGACGGGTAAGATTGGGGTGAATTGTATTCTTACTCCTTCACCACAGGGAAAGAAATACCACAACATTACATCTCTTTCAGTACCTGTCTCTATCTTGGATTTTTGTTGTGGTAACTTTTAATCGGATTTAATTATAGTTTCAGATATACATATATTCATTTCATATATCCGATAATGTCGGCTAAGGAGCAACTTGCCTCACAGTAACATACATGTCATGTTTTCTTGTTTTAACTACTTTCTTTTGGAACGGATTATTATTAACTAGCTTTTGCACGCAGCTTCGCCCGCGTAAAAGGTTACTTTTTATTTTGTCCCTTAAGGGTACATTTTTACAACATATTAATGTCATATTTATTTATATCTAATCAATAGTCTGAAAATAAGTTTCAAGCTTCTGGTTTTAAAAATGACGATAATTCTTTACAACTTTTCATCCTCTTTTACGATCCTTTTTTGCATAGAAAAGTAGCCTATGTCCTTTATCAGGCTCTAGACTATCTGTGTACCAAATTTCATTTAGATCGGTTCAGTCCTTTTGGCGTGAAAGAGTGACAGACAGACAGACAGAGTTACTTTCGCATTTATAATATTAGTAAGGATAAATCTGAATATTCTCTATCTTATGGTGAGAAATGAATCAGTAATCTTATTCAGTAAGTACTTTGACCTTATCAAAGCTGTAATACTATTTGAGGCATTCGAGAATCTTCACTTTCGCGGTAATAAATAAATAACTAGATAAATTTAATTGTGATGTCTACATAATTAAGTTTCGGTACGCGTATAGGTTTTCAAAGAGCAATGGAGCGCAGAATTTAATTTCCAATATATTAAATATTGAGTATTAAATCGAGTAATCGAGTAAGAAATTTGATATTACACTTCATTACTCAATTTGAAATAGGAGTCAAATAAAAATATTTAAGGGGAATTAATACATTTTGTAGCAAAAATGTCTCCGCAGAGGGTAAGCAAATGTTAGAGGCCCGTTCAAATGGCGATAGATAGGTACATATACGACAGGTTATAGGGTTACACGCCATCGTTTCCGCCGACCGCCATTTGGACGAAGTGTTACTGGACCAGTAGCTGTTCAAAGAAAAGAGAATGACAAATACTATTACCGACTAGATGTCCATGGATCGTCTGACAACGGACTAAAGTCTAATTTCACCAAGGATTCCTAAATTTTAGGTAACACTTAAAGCAATATAAATGACCAACATTGAGATTAATTATCGTTTTTGATAGTAAGTAAATTAAAAATTGTATGTAACACAAAAGCCGCCGTAGAAAATAAGTGCTATTTATGTTATTTAGATTGTTTTAGGTGATACCTATTATCCGTGTGGTGACGAAGTAAGACTACAATTCACCACCCACTATCTTACCCGTGGGTGATCGTAAGAGACAACTAAGGGATAAAAAAACGCATGTAACATCTATGCAACAGAAGGAAAACACGAAACAAAACCCTATACCAACACGTCTGACTAATGTGGTATAGTAGATTAATTTCCCTCCCATTGCGGAGGAGGCCCGAGCCCAACAGTGGGATATATATGGGCTGTGATGATGATGATACCTAAACTATAAGTGTCGTTGATAAAAACAGGCATAACAACACAATGTTTTGTAAAAAATAAGGAATGAAAATAAATAAAAAATAACATTAGTAAAAAGCCCAGGTGAACATGGTTGGCTAGAGATAGTATGACGTCATTCTTACCATTACAGAAGAAACTCGTGCCTAACAATGACAGATCTCATCTTGTATTCTTTTCTGACATAAAATTATTAATTTTCCATTTCAATTGTAAGTATTCAATTGATTTCGTAATAACACTTATGACTAAGCAAACATTCGTCATTATGGCCGACGCATATTAATTATGAGTTTTGCTATTAAAAAGTATCATCAGAACCCATATATATATATATTATAACAACTTCCTTCCTTGTGCAAGTTAAACGAGGATAATTTGTTTACCAAACAATCTTCAAGGATCTCCTCATTTGTATTGCGGCAGTAGGCATATACCCAACTAATTAATATATACAAACTAAGTATTTAGGATAAAATAAGAAATGAAAATATTATTAAAAATAAACATATAAGAGGAAGTTTGAAAGTTGCGCCAGTGACGGCAAAGTTAAGGAGTGAAAGATTGACATGGTATGGATATGTGATGAGACGGGATGAAAGTAATGTTGTGAGGAAAGTTTTAAGTATGAATGTTGCAGGTTTAGGGGTAAAGGAAGACCAAAAAAAAGATGGATGGACTGCGTGAGGCATGACGTGGATAGACAGGGAGTGACTGCAGATATGACGACTGATAAGACTGTATAGAGGAAGATGACATATTGCGTCAACCCCAAGTGATTGGGATAAGAGCAAGATAATGAGGATGAGTATTTAGATGTATCTAAAAAAAGTATAATACTTAATACAATATTAAATCTGCAGAAGAACCAACATAGGACGAAGAATTAGCACGCTGAAATGGCAATGGGCAAGCGACATCGCTCGACGAACCGATAACCGTTGGGGAAGATAGGTTCTCGAGTGGCGACCACATATCGTAGTGAATTAAAAGGTGAAAGCGGATAACTGAAAAAGGAGGAATACTGCTAATCTGGTATGATAGGCTAGTTTGTCTTCTATTGCGAAGGAAATAAGGGGCCAATAGTCTGTTGTCAATATGGACCGAGTAGTGGGAGTTTATGTGCTTAATATTGATTGACTTCACAGATGGCGTAATGGTTAAGATATCAACCTAACGACTATGACACTGGGTCATGGATTCGATACCCACGTAGGACTATACTTTGTACAAACCGCAAATTGTTGTCTGAATTGTGAGTCTGTGTATAATTTGTGTCCGTTAATTATAGCAGCCGCAATACAAGGATTATTTCGTTTTTCCTTACTGGCCAAGCCTTTAAAATAAAATCTTTTAACATAGCTTTTGATTAATAATTTTGTTAAGTGTTACGAAGATTACGAACTACATCAGACAATATATAATAATAGAACAACTTTAGAAACGTAGAAAGTCTTTATACAATAAAGATGTTCGACACGTGAGAATTACTCAACACTAAACGTTCTTATGAAACCGATAATAATAGAAAAAGGAAACTTTTTATCTAAGAACCGAACTATGATCTATACTATGAATAGAAGAAGAATAAGTTCGATTGTGCAATCGTTTCGGATGCATACAACTGGAAAAGACCGATGTTCGAACGATCTATAGTAACTCAGAAAAATGTATGTACCTACATGAAAAATAAAATTATTATTATTAGCCCTAGTTTCTATGATAGAAAGCCTCTACATAAAAATATATTTTCATTATAGAAAGTTCGATAACTTTTTAATATTATATACTGTTGAAAATATAGTCCCTTAGACAAGAATCTCGTGTAGAATAGTATCCCACTTGCCTCAAATATTTCCTAAAATGATGGAATAATATAAAGGATTTTTAATGGATTTTTTTACTTCCGTAGTGATTCTATATTTCATCATTTAAACAAGGAATGCTTTATTGTCACATTGCACTAGATTTTTTTTTTCCCAATACCAATTTCGTAGCAATACGTCGGCGCCAATGCTTTCAAAAAGATAAAATGTCCGTAACGTAAAGTTTAGCAAAAGGCATCGGGACAAAGCGACGGACGCGATCGTAAGGTGCCGCTGAGTCAGCTGTGAGTGCTGGCACTCGCCATATTGAATTTTTATTTTTTAAAACTGTGAACATAGACAAACGATTCGATTGAGTTCGGTAGCCATTTGTTTTTATTGCATTAGCTTGCTATGTTTGAATTTGGAATGATTTTAACTGCATATTTTCTAATGTTTGTAATGCCAAAACAAATATATGTTTTAAGTATTATCTGAATACAAAAAAAACAATATTATTACATTGATTTTGGCAACGTGAATATTGATGAAAGGATCAAGTGAACCTCTACTGCAAAACTTTTTACAATATCATAATACGCCGAGTATCTGGCAATTTCATTTATTTCTTATTATAAGCTATACGTATATGTATCGTGGTCCTCGAAATGTTATTTCTGTGCTATTTAGTTTTGGTCACTACTGCCGATTGTATGGTTCGTTTCGTATACGGTATTATTTTAGTTTGTGACTTATATACGCCGCGTGGTAGCGACTAACTTAAATTAAAAAAAATAATACTAAATGTAAAAACTGTGCCAATCTCACCCGGTACTTTATTATCAATGCTTGCATTTCCAATAGGGGTTGCTATCAGGCAGAAGAGTAAAATTTAATAAAAACCAAAAGCAGTACATTTTGCTAGCATTACCAGACATGCTGCGATAAAGGGCATAGATTGAAATAAGGACTTTAGAATGAAAATAGATCAATAGTTTTGCTCATTCAGAATTTAATCGTTTGCAACCTATAGCACAACTCTATTAAATTTATTTTTGTTACTATTAGGCATATAAAACTAAGAACTTTGTTAGTTGGCTTGAATGTGTTAAGCCCAGAAACTTAAATTAAAAAAATAGGGCCTGTTTAGATAACTTTATCGAGAAGGGTTTATGGATTATATGTAGTACTCAATACTGCGACAAATAGGCGGTGTAGTGTCGATAAATATAACCAAGGCGAGCAAAATTTTAAAACAAGAATGTGCGATGGCAATCATAACGACTGCTAAGATAACAAAAAATGTTTTTGATTACAACAACGAGACGATGTCAGTGTTGAAATCGAATAAGTTATACATAAATAAGTCAAGCAAAACTATCGTCATATTTAGTTTATTATAAACACCATTTTATCCGTGTGGTGACGGAGTAAGAATACAATTCACCAACCCCTATCTTACCCGTGGGTGATCGTTAGAGACGACTAAGGGATATAAAATGCATATAACATCTATGCAAGAGAAGCAAATCTCGAAACAAAATCCTATACCAACACGTCTGACCAGCGGCGGTATAGAAGGTTAATTTCCCTCCCATTACGGAGGAGACCCGAGGCCAACAGTGGGGCATATATGGGCTGTGATGATGATGATAATGAAACACCGTAAGTGGTCTGTTAAAGCTATTATTAGACATTTGCCTGTTTCTATGTGTGTATATGTGAAATGTGAATGTATGTAAACTTAACCAAAACTTGCCACGCTTTTCTAGCTGACATGTTTAGTATACTCATTACAATGTCTCTGAAACGATGCCGCATATTGTAATTTACTACACAGTATTACATAGAACAATTCGCATTGTACAGTAATTTAATCAAAACTAATTTATTTATTATATTATAACAATGTAGACTTTGGTTTCTTATACTTGTGTTAGTAATATATCAATTTGAATACATACATACATATCATCAAGCTATATCCCTTGCAGGGTAGGCAGAGAGAACAGAGTGCCAGAGAACTCTATCCTTGCATACTTCACTCGCTTCCTGAACATTCATAATTCTCTTCATACAAGCTCGCCGGTTTCGGAGACTCTTGACTACACTTTCCTTCAGTACTTGACCAATCTGGTCTATGTAGGTTAGTCACGGTCTCCCCCGCTACCTACATCCTTCCACTAATTTGAATATATTTACAATATGTATATTCAAATGCCGTGTGGTGACGGAGTAAGAATACAATTACCCTATCTTACCTGTAGGTGATCGTAAGAAAGGATTAAGGGATATAAAACGCATATAACATAGCAACACGTCTGACCACCGTGGTATATTAGGTCAACTTCCCTCCCGTTACGGAGGAGGCTCCAGCCCTACAGAAGGACATACATAGGTATACGAGGTAAGATGATAATGATACTTACAATCATCATTCTCCTACTCTTATCCTAATTACTTGGAGTCGATACAATATGTACTCTTCTTTCATACTACATATTGTAAAGTTATTGGCAATAGTTTTATGACCGGCCGCCTGCCAGACGTCAACTTGGAAATGTAATTGTTGACCACTCGGCATCAGATGGAGTTGGCCCAGGTATAAGGCTAGTCGTCTTTTACGACATCCATGAGTAAAGTAAGGGTTGGTAGTATGCTTAGCTGTTACCACACAACACGTCTGACCAGCGTGATATATTAGGTCAGTTTCCCTCCCATTATGGAGGAGGCTCGAGCCCAATAGGACATATATGAGGTGAGATGATGATGATACTTAAAATATATATTTAAATTACATTTAAAACACGTTTTACACATCCAAATATTACCATTGGTGTTACAAGCAAAGTGAAATTTTCGTTTTCTTCATGAGCACGAAGCAAAAACATCAACCATGAGAATTACGTTAGTAACTTTTTTAATAACGCTCCAGATTCAATCTCAATCGAAAATACGTAACAAAAAATCCTCTATACAACAGTAAGAAAAATGTATAAACATGTAAGGGGACCGGTTCAGGTACGCCATTTTTTATTGTATTGAACACCTATGCCCGAAAGGGACGTTCGTTCCCCTACCTTTTCATGCGCGGCAAAAACCACAAGATTAAAGCGAGAACCGCGTATAGTTCTATCTCGTTTACACGGCCGTTGCATTCATGAGGACAAAGAATAAGTAGTAATAAAGACGTGACATTCGTGTAGATGGTTGCTAAAATTTAATACCTACAAGCTAGTTCGCTCTTCAGCTATTATAAAGACAACAAATAGATATGCTGTTACACGCTCTCTAGTTCTCGAAGCTTGAAAATGCTTCGGTGTAATGCTTGATTCCGCCAATGTTGAATATCGCCCTTCCATGATAGTAATGTCGCGAGCTTTTTATTTTTCCTATCGACGCGAAATTGGAAGGAAAGGAAAATGGCAAACATTCAATGTCTCAATTTAATTCGGAAGCTGTAGAGGCGAACATGATTGCGTTCAAAGTATCCGAAACGTTCCGAATTACGACCCAAATAAAAGAGTTCAATTATTTTAGGCGCGCCTAATTTTTATCGCTGAGCCGAACCTTTGAATTCCAGTCGAACGTTTTTAAATGACAAACGCTGCGTGATCCATCTGTTTTGGCTCTCTCGGGCCCGAGTAATTTTGTCCTCTCAAACCAATTAATGAAAGAGAGAACCGATATTCCCTTTCCTATCGGGGGACAAGTTTGGGCTCCAATTTTTACCTGATGTTATTACTAGCGTTGACAGTGGTATTACAAGGGTCGCAAATGTGCACGACACTTTTGAAATATCCTAATGTTATTATGCTGGGATAGCGCTTAATAAGATTTTATGAATGACGTCAAATACTTTCACATGTGAAAATATAGGGTCGTAATTCTATAAAATAAAATGTCACATCAATATTTTGGCTTAACATTAAGTATATCGGATTACACGTCACAGCACTTTAAAGAGTAATAAGAGAAAATTCTATATGCTGTTTTATGGGTTTAATACGGCCAGTAGAAAAGGAATCAAAGGCTTATGACGCACGGATTTCCACTTTTGATGACATGAAACTTCTCAAATGAGTTCTGGCAAATGTTTGCAGAGCCGATCTCAGTCATACAAAACTCGTAAAACCCTCGCGAGACTTGAGTCACCATCATTCTACAATCTAACATAAATGAACGATCCTGGCATTGTTATCGTTAAATTTCTCCTTCCAAACGCAAATTCGACAGAACATATAAAGAAAATAGTCACTACGTTGCAAGTTTCAGGAAGTGCGAACGACAACTTGTTACGACAGGATTTCGGTGTAGGGGGACTCGTAAACCAGTGTAACTTTAATGGATCGTTTGCGTAGATGGTTGCTAGACTAAAAACCTTGCTTGGTAATTTCGTAACTTATAACGAACAACTGAATTATAGCAATTCCTAAAAACTTTTTATAATGTTATTTTTGCATTCATTTTTTGCATTCATAATGGAATCACGTAATGCAGTTTGGTAGAAAATAGAACTAAGATCTATACCAAAACAATTTCTATTCACAATAAACTTTCAACTTGAGATCCTAACGGCAGCCGAAATTATTTTGGAGGCTCGGCTCGGAGACAATAAAATAGCTTTCTTATAACCATTCCGCCTTGGGGCAATCCAGTAATGTTCGTAACTTCCTTACGCAGTCGGACAGAGCTCCAGTGTAATAAAACAATAAAGTGTTGCCAAACTCCCAGGATTACTGTTCTTAACATCTTAAGGTGTAGAAAAAAACTGTTGGTCAAACTGCTATAACTTAAAGTTTAATACAGTTTAATATAGTTGACGATTATAAGAACAAATTTGCACATTGCCTTAGGGGACAACCGAATGATTTAACGACCATATTATTATAATATTGATGAATGTAACATTGGATGACGCAATGGCTCAGTAATGGCGGACGGTATACGCTATCAAGTTTAAACATATATATCTAGCACTTTAAATGATGAGCGCACAACAAATTTGGACTCGTCTTTGAAACACTTAAACCTAATTAATTTGATAAAACTATCATTAGTATTTATAAATAATATTATATAACGAAATATTTAAAGAGAGTATTTGATCTATAAGATAAAAAATATTTATAAAATCAAAGGAATTTACACTTAAAATGCTTGAATTCAGAAAAAGATGCCTTTTAATAGCAATGACACTTTCTAAAAACTTACGATCCCAGCCAACATCAAAACGTAGGTGGTATTTAAAACTAAAAGCTTTTTTCTATTGACTTCGTCCACTTAATTAGATACACGTGTTGATTTTTATGACCGTTTTGACACACAATATTTTGGTTAAGATTCAACAAAAATAGTAGGAGACATGTCATTATTTTGACCAGATCAAACATTAAGTCATTAAATCTTTAATAGTCAAAATTAAAACGTAAAATAAATTCTACAAACTACTAATACTGATTATAAAACGTAAATTATTTTAATTATGGCAAGTTTATTGGTTTTCCGAAGACGGCTTTCGTTATTTGTGTCATATTTACTCGTCTCATAAAATGTAAAATTCCCACGAGACATGCAGTCTATAAGCCGATCAGAAGCTATTATCAAAATGATATTAATTTTATGATTTCCAAAATTAAATGAAGATACGGTATTTGTTAGGAAAAATAATTATATTTTGGATAACTGTACTGAAAATATGTATGTAATGATGCGACAGTTACTTTGGTACTAATACTGTGTACTGTGTCGTTTCCTGGTTGTTGTAAAAGGTGACTAAGCGAATCAAATAGATTGAAGAGAAGAAAAATGGAAACGAAGTAGCAGACCGAATCGAATAACCAACGCAGTGTTTTAAGCCCAATAACCTTGCTAATTATAGAAGTCCTAATCAGCCACGAGACGTATTAAAATAAAAAAAAAATATTTTACGACCAATTCCTTAATAGAATTCTTTCTCACGAAGTGGTAGTCTTTTTTATTTAGATGATTACAAAAGAAAATGGCAAAAGATCTTTTCTTGGCCTAATAGATACTGTATAAAACATAATAGCTATATTTCTTAGTCATTAAGTAGGTAAAATTAGTCAAATATTGTAATAATAAACGCTGTCAAAGGAAAACCTCAAATTGGTACTTCAAAACTTTCATCTTATGAATTCAATCAATTTAAAACACACTTAACACATAGCCGTTATTTTTAGAAGTTGTAAGGAGTACTTAATAATAAGCTGGTAATTGAATGTAAAAAAAGATTTTACTTCCAAAATAGAGGCCGATTAGTACAACAGGCCATTCTACGCTTAATGACTCTTTTGACCCAAGTATGTATGACCGTTTTATCTTTTGTTTAGTTTTAAAAAAACTTTAAATATTTAAGGCGTGTTTTAAAAATAAGATAGGGTAATATACATAAGAGATAATAGTTTTTAAGTATCGTGATGTATCTGTAATATAACAAAAATCTAATGGTTCAAAACGGTATATTGATAGTTTTTAAAAAAAATCCTCGGATTAATCAAAAAATCATTCTGTTGATAACTTTACTAACAGGCAATTAAGAGAACATAAAAGAGTACTTTTATAGCGTCAAAATAAAGTAAATGAGTAAAGAATCAAAATTTTGTAATTTTTAAATGATATCTCTTAATCTAGGAGCCACTCGTGATACTCGAGAAATCAGAATTAGGATCGACATCGCTTTTCTTGAGGGCTACACCTTGCATTGAATAGTTTTTTTTTAAACTAAAATTCAATAATAGCTCTGCTGAACGATAAAATGAAACCAAAATAATTGAATAAGATTTGAAGAGATTTGATAATTAATTAGCATTCTATACAGCTTAACAATATTATTCTAAGGCTTAACATTTTTGTATGAAGTCACACATAACGTAATATTTGTTCTACATATCTTTGGCAATAAATTCGTAATCAAACGAAAAATACAATTTTATAAATGGTAACGAATTTATTTGTATTTTTATACTCTTTACGTTTTAAGTAGTAAAACCATCATCATAAAATTTTGCAACACCTCACATACATAGAAATGGACATCACATAAAGATATTTAATCCCAAAAATACGGAATAAATTCCAATACTATATACCTGAAATACAAAAAAAATATATGGGATTTTAGAAGAGTCTTTCAATTCCGAAAAAAAAAAATCATTCTGCGTGACAAGCCGCGGGTAAAAGCTAGTTCAATAATATATCAGATATGTCATGTGTCATATATATATATATATTAATACCCAGGCACGTGTATTATCAATCATTTGATCTACATCCTTTGATACAATGCATGTAATCATCTACTTAATACCTATCTGGGACACTATCCATTTGCGTACTCTATTCATATGAGGTTAAGTGCAATTGGACCGGTCCGTTTGTAGATGACCGGTAGATTCGAACCGAATGAACGTCGTATGGCTTTAGAGACTAGTAAAGACAAAGCGAGACGGGTGTCTTACAACATTTAATCATGATTTCTATGTTCAAATCGATTGTAGAAATGAAGCGTAAGCTAAGTAACCATCATATCAAGTGTTTGGATTCAATTTCCAGGCATGGATTTTTTTTGTTGAATTCAATAGGATTGTTCTGAGTCTCGGTTTTATATTAGTTATCGTTGGTGTGTCGCCGTATGGTGGTTGTAGTAATAAGGGAGTAAGATTAAAATTCACTATTTCCAATATAGCAATTTTTTTTTGCTCTTGGTGGTAAACGAGCAAATAGCACACCTGATGGTAAGTGTTACTACCGCCCATGGACCTTTGCAATACCAGAGGTATAGCTAGGCCGCTGACTATCAATAATCCCAAACTCACCCAGAAATTTGGGGTGCCGGCTCTCTCGCTCACCAAACGAAGCACAGCAGCATATTCCTACTGCTCAGGCGTCGATCTTCTGCGGGGTGTGGTACTATCCCGGGCGAACCGACCCGCGGCTCTAGACAAAGAACTGTCAACAGTGTGTTCCTACCACTATTATGAACATGGATGTAAAAGACGATTAAGAGATATGGGCAATAACAGAAAAAAAAATCTTATTGCAACCCATTTGACTAGCATGTTTTAATAGTTCAACTTCCCTCTCATTACGGAGAAGATTCGGGTCGGGACCGGGAGCTATATTATCTGAAATAATCTTGGTGAAATTCTTGCCATATTTATGCACCAGATAACCATCCAGGCGTTTGTATCATGATCAAGACTGCAAGATAAAGAATACTCACAAAGTGATGTAGTAGTCCAATTCCTCCCTGCACTTTCACTGTAGTTGAGGATTTGTGCTCTAATAGAACTTTATTACAGTGAAGTGAAATGTAATAAAGTAACGTAGATTACAGCCCGTAAGTAAAGCATTTGCAACTTTTAAATAATTTGTCATTATTTTTAATCACTCACAAAGTTATCTCTACATATATTACGCGAAAAGATTTGAAATAACTATAAATATGAACAAAACTGTCATAAGCCAGTGAGGTATCAAATTTAATTAATACATTTGAAATTAAAGATGGCGACGAAGACATATTAGTTTATTATCTGTGGCCGCACTTACCATAGTCGATCGTCAACTAACGGTAAATCTATGGTCCAATATTTTGTTACTATTAAACTTTGAAGATAAATCGATAGTAGGTATATTAGTTATTTTAAAAGTTTGGGTGCGTGTTTTAAATGAGTTATTTTCGTGACTTTCAACACTATTTAAAAAAAAAGCTATTTGTCCATCTCATTTAAAATAGTTTAGATTATTTTGAAAGTAAATAAAGTTTAAGCTTTTATTAAAGTGAGAGAATTAAGGGACTGGTTTACTTTTTTCCAAAACTTTTTAAACTAAACGAAGCTTAGTTTTCATTTATATTTTAATCCCTAGATTTTTATCATTATATAAGTACTATAAGACTTTTTATAATCTAGTCGAACCAGCCAAATATTTATAATGGTATTTTTACCTAATCTTTTTATTAATCCCATACATACATACTCCAATTTTCTGATTTAAGCGAGTGATTAAGGAAAATATTAATTCACCTAGGAACTGATATCACCTAAGCTCCGCAATCTAAACGCATAACATTAGGTATTTTAAAGTTAGACCAGTAGTCAGAATATTTGAAAATCAGTATTGAAGAACTAGATAAAATAGAACTAGGTTGTAATAGATATTTCAGTTTCGAATACCATAAAATATAGAAAATTCATGAATTCCAGATCCCGCAGATAATCTAATGATGTTGAACGATGAAGAAAAGAGACAGTAGAAACAAAAGCCTATGCTAACCCTTCTTATTAGTAAGAGTAATTAATCCAATATTGATATTATCTATTAGAACGCGACGGTTCCCAATGATGGGTTGTGGGCTAAAGAATTTTTTTTCCAACATAGCAGATTTAAGCATTCTATAAATTTCAAGTTAAGTATTGTTAGCTTATGGGTCTTCTCATCACGATTAAAGAACAATTTCTGATAGACGATAATAAACTATTATTGTATTGTTGAAAAAACAGGTACAAGCCACAAATGACACCAGACTATGCAAATGACCAATTTTAAATACAATAGCTCGTTCTTATTATTGTAAAATATAAAATCCCCGTATGACTCAGAAAACATGCCACAGACTACAAAACTTATTTTCGTCCTTTCGATCGCTAGGCGCCAAAGTAATTTACATTCAGCCAACCTTGTAAAAAGAAAAATCTCGTAAATCAAAAACGCACCTCAATTGAGCCGCCGTAAATTTTAACAACGTAGCGTTATTAGATTAAAAAAAGAAAATGATTTAGTTTTGAACGATCGCGTAAATATAACTTAAGTTTGCCAGCAGTCAGGTTTCACAAGGTTTTTGATGTTAATTGGGGGATGAAATATTAAATTTTTTGATTTATATAGATATATTATAAGATGGCAGCAATTTCTGCTTTATTACTGTTTTATTGTTTCTTTTTTTTATTGCTTATGGTGGCAAACGAGCAAGCAGCACACTTGATAGTAAGTGTCACTGCCGCCCATGCACCCTTGCAATACCAAGGGTATAGCTTAGACCGCTGCCTACCAATAAAATCCCCAACCCACCCAGTTGGGCTTCCGGCTCTCTCGCTCACCGAACGAAGCGCAATAGCACATTGCCATTACTCAGACGTCGATCTTCTGCGAGAGTGTGGTACTACGCCGGACGGACCGGCCCGCGGCTGTAGACAAAAAACTGTCAAGAGCGTGGTCCTACCATTATTATATTTGCTTTAAGCTTGAAGATGAGGATAATTAGGGTTATGCGAGAATTTTTATTAAGTACTACTTTGTCATTGACTCAATAGCCACCAAATAACTGGCTTAAGAAACATAGCCAAATAATCTAATAGGCAATAATAGATAATCCGTATGGTAATTGATTAATAAAATAATGTGTCCCCAAAATCTCTTTGTTTGCTCTCACATTCGTAGATACCGACTGAAATTGTAGAATACGTATACGTCCTGTGTTCTTCAGATACACAGTATAAGGTCATCTTATAACACGATATTTTTAACGGCACACACTATTATCACCGATACTATTGCCATTTACCAAGTAGTTCCAGACCTTGTCTCGCTGCTAAGAATATTGATGAAAATCGCAATAGAGCATGACCTATAAATCTAAATTCCCAATAAGCATACATTATTAAACCGAAAAGACGAAATTCTACGTAATAATACTTTTTTCCAGTAACAAATCCGAATAAATCAAAGAGAGACACACAAAAAGTAACTCCCAAAACGCATCAATCGTACGTTTCGTTTCCCGCGTGAACGACAACCGCAGGGCCGGGTAGAACGGAACGCAGCTCACGTTTTTTCCCTAGTCAATTAGCTCACGGCAGCACACCATACAGCCAAGCGACACATGTCAACATCTGTTCTACACACTACATAGGTAGTGATGCGACATGCACGTTCCGGACATAGATTTTTTTTTTGCGGCAAGTTAACGCTTGAAGGCATACTTACTCGGAAAAAATAAAAAAACCTCACGACACGTGCGTCAAAACAGCCATAAACTTTTAGTAATAAATCCAGATGCACCCTCGTGTTATAAATTCTGATGTATTGTTTTTAATTACGATTGCATTGTGTGATAAAATAAATTATGGTCGACGTGGTTTTTATTTCTTAATTTAAAAAGTAGTACATTTTAGTTAGTTTACTTTTAAATAATAGATATAGTATGACATATCTAATGGTGTCACGAATATATTGATTTATAAAAATAATATATAACGAATGCAATTAATTTACATACATACATACATATCATCACGCCATATCCATTGCAGGGTAGGCAGAGAGAGCAGAGTACCAGAGAACTATATCCTTGCATACTTCACTCGCTTCCTCAACATTCATAATTCTCTTCATACACGCTCGCCGGTTTCGGAGACTCTTGACTCCACTTTCCTTCAGTACGTGACCAATCTGGTCTAGGTAGGTTAGTCTCGGTCTCCCCCAGTACCTATACCTTCCTTTAAAAATAAAGTAATTCATCATACCACTTTTTTCTTTCAAGTTTTCCTCCTCTTACGTAGCCATTATATGCATATTATATCCCTTGATCGTCTTTTACGAGATCTACGGGCAAGATATAGAGTAATCAATTGTATTATTGCTCCGTCACTACATGGAGAGTTGAAAAAAAAAATACAAACGTGATAAAATCCGTAAAAATAGTTTCATAATGATTTCTGATGTTTACGCGAGTATTACACATATCAATTTACGTTCATTCTTCCTTTTCATTTTATAGTGTTCATTCCTTTACAGCGTTTAGGACTCTCGTGACCACGAATGCTGTTGTCATCATGAACGTCGATAAATTAAAAATCAATCAAACTCTCGTCGTTGATCAATTAAAAATCGAAACGTCGATCAATTAAAAATCAATCAAACTATTTTTACGGAATCGTACATTCCGTAAAAATAGTTTTATTTAAAAAATAGTTTCATTTCACTTTTAAGTTAATTGCATTTGTTTTCTAAAATGTTCTATTGTACTTTTTCTTTAGAAATCAAATTCAATTTACATTGTATACAATGAATGTGTTGTAACTGTGTATATCTCATTTTCTAGTCGTGACCCGGGTTTAATACCGGTAAGGAATATCTCATATCATGCTCGTTAGTCTCAAGTTGCCCATCAACAAAAACCTTATTTCAATTAAATAATATCACGCTGATTTCATGGTCATTCTTATAGCGGTGAGAGTTTAAATTATATATTGGTCTGTGTTTTATCGTTACGCGACTGACTTAAACCCTCCATCACGTGTATCATCAGTTTACTCTATGAACAATATGAATCACTATTATCAAGTAGTTTCATATGAGTCAATGGCTTTTCAAAGCCTTTTGAAATTAACTACCGCGGTAAAAATTCTCGTATCGCGATATCATATAATTATATAACTAAGTTATAATGTACACCAAGACTCGGAACAACTATAATTGGATCGTACAAATAATTATCTTCTTTGGGCATTGACACTCATCGCCCTGCTCTTATCCCAATTACTTGGGGTCGACGCAATATGTACTCCACTATCGAACATATTGTAAATAGTTATTGGCAATAGTATTATGACTGGCAACCTGCCTGACGAACGAACTCTCTTGGGAATATAATTGTTCACTAGACGACTTCAGATGGCAACTCTCTCTCCATCCAGGTCGAAGTAAAACTCTTAGTCGTCTTTTACACCCACGAGCAATGTAAGGGTTGGTATTCGTAGCCGCCAGCGCGCAGGATTTGGACCTCGATACCATGACACTCCAGATCCATACTTGGACCGGTATCTGTGGACTCATGTTGTAGCAGTTACTTAAAAATTTATACGTAACGTCTCCATTTTATGATAAGTTAAGAATAAATATAAACACCATTCTTTTCTTTCTTATGAAAATTGTTTACAACGGCTAAGCGATCACCAAGAGAATGGAAGAAGCTTGCACGTACTGCAATCGCAAGTTTGCTATAAAGCGTTGAAATGGCAACAGACAGACCAAATTGCTCATCGAACAGTCAACCGTTGAAGAGAAGATTGCTCGATTGGCGACCAAGAATCAGAAGAGTTAGACGGTTCTTCTGGTGGTATGATAATTTAAAAGTAGCAAGGGAGTCGTTGGATGCAGGTTCAGGACTGTTTTGTGTATCATTGTGGGAGGCTTATTTCCAACAGTAGATGTCTTCTAGATATTGATGCATAGACTCAGAGATTAATACATTTTTTTTCAATATCAAAGAATATTTAAGTTTTTTTTTTCTTTTGGTGATAAACGAGCAAGCAGCACACCTGATGGTAAGTGTTACTGCCGCCCATGGACCTTTGCCATACCAGGAGTATAGCTAGGCCGTTGCCTACCAATATAAACCCCAAACCCACCCAGTTGGGCTGCCGGCTCTCTCACTCACCGAACGAAGCGCAACAGCATATTGCCATTGCTCAAACGTCGATCTTCTGCGAGAGTGTGGTACTACACCAGAGGGACCGGCCCGCGGCTGTAGACAGAGAACTGTCAACATCGTGGTACTACCACTATTAGTTTCATTGAATAGCCATATTTATTACTATTCAAAATTCACAAGCTTATCTTACACGCGACCGCCATCAATACAGCATTTACGACATATTTTACGACTAAATCAATGGTTTTCATCTTGTAAATCCATCCCTAAAATTGCATATAAAATTATTATAGCCGATATGTGTAACAATGTAACTGAATCTGAAAACGAAGTATTGTTTTTGAATTACTTATCCCCTTTTTTCATTAACGACTCCTAAAGTTTAGGTAGCGTATAGCAATATAAATAATACTTAACATTGATCTTGTGTTATCTAAGTCGCTTTTGGTGTTAAATAAGATCAGATGTTGGTAGCGGCTACGAATACTACCAACCCTTACTTTGCTCGTGGATATCGTAAAAAACGACTAAGAGCCTTATAGCGACCTGGGCCAACTCCATCTGATGCCGTTTGGTCAACAATTACATCCCCAAGGAGGGTGACGTCTGGCAGGCGGCCAGTCATAAAACTATTGCCAATAACTTCTAGAATATGTACTATGAAAGAAGAGTACATATCGTATCGACCTTAAGTAGTTAGGATAAGAGTAGGAGAATGATGATGATAACTATACAAAGTTAGACTCAGATGTACGCACTATGGATTAGAAGCTAAAAACCCTCGGCAGCTGTTTGTCGTTGTTTGTATATATTTCTTTTTTAAACACATTAAAAATTGGGCATTAACCCTTATCTATATAGTGAAATCTAAAGATATATTACTTGAAATCGACGCAATATGTACTGTTCTTTTATACATATTGCAAACAGTACATATTGCAAAGATTTGACAATAGTTTTACTGACCGGACGATTGCCTGACGTCAACCCTCCTTGTGAACGTAATTGTTGACCAGACAGTATTAGATTGAGTCGATTCAGGTTGATATAAAACTCTTAATCGTTTTTAAAAATATCCACATTTAATTTAAAGTTTAGTAGTATTCTCAGCCACCATACATTATATGGAAAACAGCATATAAAATGTAACTTCTAAAATCTTATTATTTTTGTACGTTTTCATATTTCCGATCAGCACAAAAATCTATAAGAAATATTATTAACATCTACGTTTTTTTTCTTTATAATATCAACAATTGTATGTTACTGTTATTCCAATTTTGTATCTCATGTATCTTTTGTTTGGTGTGCAATAAATAACATATCTTTTTAATTTCTACTTCTGATATGAATCCATAATATACTTATAACAACGAATGTTTTTTTTTTAAGAACTACTATTCAAAATGTTAGTAGACTATTTTAAGTTAGTTACTAGTAATTTTTATTAGTTATTATTTTATGTGTGGATTATTTTTGATCGCCTTTAAAATGGAGAAGTTTGTGTTTCTATTGAAATGAAGAAGAGAACATTTGTTTTTCATTAGTAGGTATATTTTAAATTTTATCTTAGATTACCTCTAATCTGAATGATCTTATTGTTTATAAGATTAGTATCGGCAAAAGGGATCTGTGAACAATTGATTAATCTCTTTTTGTAAATGTAAGATACCTAATACAACATAAAATATATAATTCTTTAGAAACTCCAATTTTGATTTGTTTTTTTTGATACCAACTGCCATAGAACATAAAATTGTTCAATAAATAAAGACGAACAAATACAGATATCATAAGTACAATGGATACTACACAGTTCAACAGGGTCTATATATTTGCACCTTAAGGTTTATTATAGCTGTAGAAAGCGGTAAAAATATTTGTGCGTTTCAATATTAACTCGAATCCATATCCTGTGACATTCTTCAGATATATTTTGCAAACCCCACATCCAGGAGAACATGGTACGCTGATTTATACATAACCTATAAATAGATTTGGAATATTGGCTTTTATTTTTCTAAGAAAACAGAAGGACTAAAGCGGTAGACAAGAAATCCAAATCACTTGGATTCTAGAAGAGGTTCCAAAAAGTTGATGAATGCAAAAAAAAAGTTGTGTAATGTGAAAAAATATTGAAAATAGGTAACAATATTCCAGAAAAAATAAAAGTACTGGCAATAAATTTATTTAAAAGAACATTAAAAAGATGGGCTTATAGAAAAAGCCTCCTACACAGTCGAGCAATTTTCAAAGCATAAAGAGTAAGTAGTGCGGAATGGGGCATCGTTTATTAGATATATTATATATTTGCATGCTAATGTATAATGGACAAAAAGGTGATTTATATAAATTTATTTTCAAAATACTCTGAAGTCATATTTTAAGCAAATAAAGAATTTGTCTAAAAAAAATAGATGAATCTTCGACCCAACCAAAGGCTTTCACTTTGAAAAAAATTGAGAGAAATTTTTATTTCATCATCATCATCATCATCACAGCCAATATATGTCTCACTGTTGGGCTTGGGCCTCCTCCATTATGGAAGGGTATTTGACCTACTACACCACGCTGGTCAGACATGTTGGTATAGGAATTTGTTTCGAGTTTCCCTTCTCTCGCATAGATGTAATATGCGTTTTTTATCCCTTAGTCGTCTCGTACGATCACCCACGGGTAAGATAGAGGGTGGTGGATTGTATTCTTACAGAAAAATATTTTTATCTTTTATGTCATACATTAAAATAAATAATTGATTGATTGACATTAGAAAGAAACGTAAACATTTTAGAAGTGCTTATTTAGATTAAGTAAGTACTTACTTAATCTAAATAAGCACTTGTAAAATGTTTACGTAATATATAAGCATAAGTATGCTATTAAGATTATTTACTTCTCTATAAGCAACATGAAATGCAGAAAGTGGAGACAATAATATTTAAAAGTTAATAATAAATGAAAAATGTCCGTGTGGTGACGGAGTAAGAATACAATTCACCACCCCGTATCTTACCCGTGGGTGATCATACGAGACGACTAAGGGATATAAAAACGCATATAACATCTATGCAAGAGAAAGAAAACTGAAAAAAAAAACTCTATACCAACACGTCTGACCAGCGTGGTATAGTAGGTCAATTTGGCGTTTTTTATGGAGGAGCGAGCCCAACAGTGGGACTCATGAGCTGAGATGATGATGCCTATTGTTAATTGCTAGAACCTAGACATTCATTTAATACCGAAACTTTGTATATCCACTAGATAGTTTGTTAATTCGCGTACAATATAAATTATGGATCTAGTTCGGTCTCTACTTACGCGCTATTTTAACTAAAACTTTTAATTATTATTCAAAATATTTATGAATGCTGTTTCACCGAAATCAGATTTTACAAAGCTATCTATTATAATATTGTTTCGCATAATTAACCGTAAATAATAATGCCTGAAATGTAAAATCATGCCTAGAACATACTAAGCTCATTGTTTTGAGACGACCTTCGCCATCTACCGGCTGAGGTAAGCAAATAAGAACTTTATTCAAAATATTTTGACGAAATCGCGTTTCGCTCAAAGTTGCGTGTTTATTGTTGTTTTTAAGTTTTTGTGGTGGGCGTAATGGTTTTACTACGAAATATCTGAGTAAATAGATAACAGAAGTTATCGTGGCTGTATCTGACCTCTGTCATGATCGAAATGTAATTTTAACATTGCGTACCTAGCAAAGTTAAAAGCTTATTATAAGTTTCAATATAACCACTCGGACTTTAAGTTATTTATAATGTTACATCTTAAAAATTCGGCTAATTCAGTTACCATAATCAACCTTATAATTTGACGAAGTGACTATTCATAAAGTTCAGCCGACCACAACAACAAAATGTTATTAACACAATTATAATCGCATCTACAAAAATCCGACAACAAAAGTTATCAAATGATCGTTAAGTGGACCCGGGCCATCAAAAGGTACCGTTAAAGCGTCTACTAATTAATACTCGCCCACTCGCGCCTCGACCAGGTCTGAACCCGTTCCCGAGGCCACATTGTTCCCTGCACATTGCACGCCGCGAGCATCTAAAATGCAAATACACAAACACCATCCACAATCTGCGATTCAATATCGACACTATACAATCGGCTGTGGTTCCTTGGCATTTAAAACTGAATCAAGACTATCGATTTAAATTACACGACGGTGTTTGAAAGAATTCCTTGTAACAATGAGACGGTGTAACAATAAATACCTTAATGATATCCCGAGATCGAAGAGAAAAGGCGTCCAGCAGCGGCAGGCGGAACCCGTTCCACAGTTTCAAGAGAAATCCTCCACTATAACATTTCGCAACATCACAATATGAAATGGCACAACCTCACATGGGCACTTTAAATAATAGGAATCCACAGCACTGGTTTGGTTTTGGTACAAAATATGTTTTTTCGTAACACAGCGCGGCGACACACTCCCTCCGCAAAACAACCGACACACACGGTGGCCGGGGACGAACTGAACTGGTTTTACTGGGTATGCGGGCGGGGTCCCGGGGGGAGGGATTCGGGTGCGTTTGTTGGTTCGCTTTTATGAAAATATTTCGTGAGTAATGCCATATGCACGTGTTATGTTGGTGAGTGCGTCGGCCTAGGAAGGCCCTTTGGGTCTGATTGCGCTGCTGTTTTAGAACTAATGTAGTAAAATACCACAAGACAACACAAACTATATACTGTTATTTCTAATTAGGTACCATATTGTCTACTAAACATTTCATTCCTTGTTATTCGTGCTTAAATATAATACATTTCTTTTAGAAAACAAATTTGAAATGATTGCTTCTTGTTTGATATTAAGTACATGTTTCTATCGTTGTTGCATACGTTACCTATCTTTTGATGTAGGTAACATCTATAATTCATTCAAGAGCATTGCCCTAGGTCGGGCGGGACGTTTAGGCCTTGTTTGTCTATTTACAATTCCGTTTTATTGGAGTAGTCGACAGCCGTTTAGAATTGTCATCGTAATTGTTCTATAATGGAACTAATAGATTCCTGTCGCTTAGTAGCGTTTACTTCTCTGAACCGAGGCATTTCAAGTCAAGCGGTTATGTTGTGAATGCAAATCGATTAGCCAATTCAGATACCTGCCGGCATTTCTGTATTTCTGCAACTTAATCTGCTTTTAGGGCGTAGGTTTTTTATTTGGCCTCAATTATCTCATAAGAATAATAATCTAGGTATTTGTTCATTCTTAATAAAACATTTTACAGCAGCATGCGATAATTACGTAGATATTGGAGACTGTTTGATTTGTTTTTATTGAAACTTTATTACATTCTTAAGTTATGTAGGGCAATTTTTTTTTAAAGACTACGCATTAAAGTAATAATCCTTGTATTGTGGGGTACTTCACAAACATATAATGAACGCAAACAAATTACAGACAGAATAACACCTTGTGGATCGCACAAAATATTGTCCTACGTAGCATTGAACCCACGCCACTGGCATGGAAGGTCGGCATCTTAACCACTACCCCATCGTGCAGTCAAGTGCAAGTAAGTAAATCCTTGATGATGAAAAGTTTTCCCCAGAACTTAGACTTAAGATGATTATGTTCTGATGAACATTTACTTAAACGTATGAATGAGGGTTTACTTCAAAATATCTATACCTCTAAGCTTTAGGTATAAGCTAGAAGTTTTACGTTGTTAATATTAACCTTTTTTAGGTGGTAAGATAGCTTGCGGGTAACTTTGAGTAATTTATTTATTACGATAAAAAAAAATAACAACCTAATTGTATCGTATTCTATGTAGAAAAAAAATTACTCGTTCGTTCAGAAGTACTGAGCGTTAAGTCTTGAACTTTTAATTTTAGATTTGCCAAAGAAAAATGTTTTATACTTTTTCTGCCTTTTCTGAATTTTGTCAATATTCTAATATTTTCTTGTTCATAAAACTTGAAGTTTGAAATGTAACCGATTAATGGCAAAACAAATTATTCTATATTATGTGATGGTAAAAATACGAGTCAAAATATTTAATGTGTTTACAATTTCCACTCGGACCAAAAGGCTGGGGACTGTATATAAAAAAAACGTAAAAATAAAATTGTTAATATTAAAGTATTAGACTCTTTTTTTTGTGTGACTTAGTTGTTAGCCTCAGATGTCTATGACAACTTTACCCGGACTGTGGGTGAGCGCTGACCCGACTAGAAAAAAAGTATGGTTCAACCAGATCATGTATCTGGACCCGATCAGGATAGAATGAGGCATGCCGGATCCGGCAAACCCGATCAGGACCAGGTCTGGTCCTGATCAGGATAGCCTGATGTGAAATAACATCAAGTATGGTAAGGCATACCGGATCAGGACCAGATCCGGACCAAATAAGGATAGCCTGATGTGAAATATCATTAAGTATGGTAAGGCATACCGGATCAGGACCAGATCAGGACCAAATAAGGATAGCCTGATGTGAAATATCATTAAGTATGGTAAGGCATGCCGGATCAGGACCAGATCAGGACCAAATAAGGATAGCCTGATGTAAAATATCATTAAGTATGGTAAGGCATACCGGATCAGGACCAGATCAGGACCAAATAAGGATAGCCTGATGTGAAATATCATTAAGTATGGTAAGGCATACCGGATCAGGACCCGATCAGGACAGAATGAGGCATGCCGGATCCGGCAAATCCTATCAGGACCAGGTCTGGTCCTGATCAGGATAGCCTGATGTGAAATAACATCAAATATGGTAAGGCATACCGGATCAGGACCAGATCAGGACCAAATAAGGATAGCCTGATGTGAAATATCATTAAGTATGGTAAGGCATACCGGATCAGGACCAGATCAGGACCAAATAAGGATAGCCTGATGTAAAATATCATTAAGTATGGTAAGGTATACCGGATCAGGACCAGGTCAGGACCAAACATAGATAGCAATATTATATTGTAACAACCATTCTAACATTTAATGTTTTGGGTCATAATAAATAGATGGCGTTAGTAAAATGACGTCATTATTTGAATCGCGGTGTTAAGATTCTCCGAAGCGTAATGACATGGCCTAATATTAAATTAGTTGTTATCGAATCAGATTAAAACAGATCGATCAGGTCATGAATGAGAAATTCAGGCGACAGTTGCAGTCGTTAGCATCTGGTGGTTGCGCCATAATCGGAACGGCTCACTGGGACTCTCTATGATAAGAATATAGCACTGCATTCGGTGCCTACGTCATATATTAACTTATAGTTTTACCTATTAAACATGTTCTTTAAGATATTCATGTTTTTTAAAAGGACCGGACTGGGCATACTCGTTTTGGATCAGGCAAGATATATAACGCAGATGATTGATTTGGTTCCGATCAGTAAAATTTCATCCGGACCCGATCAGGAACGCCTGATCTGAACACGATCAGGAATGCCTGATCTGGACCCGATAAGGTTTTCCTGATCGGGTCCAGATATATCTTCTGCGTTACATACCTTATCTGGTCCAGATCGGGCATGCCCGGTCCGGTCCTGCTAAGGAAGACGAAAAAATTTCTAGTCGGGGAGGGCTCTCAACCCGAATTATTAGACTCAACAGTAATAGGCACTTAATAAAAAAAAAATCCTTAAAATGTCCCACGAAATTTTAAATTAATACTGATTCTATAACAGTACTTAGGTATGTAGTTCAATCATATCAAATCCTTGTAATAAATGCATAAAAGCAAAAAGCTGTTAGCATACACAAAAACTGCACATTTTATACAGTTTTCGATGACGGTTAATGGAAGTTGAAATAAAATTCCATTATTGACACTCGATACAGTTAAAATAATGTAATTTATGAATAAAATATTAAACAATGGCAACACTCGTATATTGGAATAAGGATGTAGACTGAATTCTTATCGTAACCCAAAGTATTGGATATTCGAATTAAAAAAATATATCCTAAATATATCATATAAAAATATATATATATATATTTTAAATTAATACTGATTCTATAACAGTACTTAGGTATATAGTTCAATCATATCAAATCCTTGTAATAAATGCATAAAAGCAAAAAGCTGTTAGCATACACAAAAACTGCACATTTTATACAGTTTTCGATGACGGTTAATGGAAGTTGAAATAAAATTCCATTATTGACACTCGATACGGTTAAAATAATGTAATTTATGAATAAAATATTAAACAATGGCAACACTCGTATATTGGAATAAGGATGTAGACTGAATTCTTATCGTAACCCAAAGTATTGGATATTCGAATTAAAAAAAAATATCCTAAATATATCATATAAAAATATATATATATATATTTTAAATTAATACTGATTCTATAACAGTACTTAGGTATATAGTTCAATCATTTCAAATCCTTGTAATAAATGCATAAAAGCAAAAAGCTGTTAGCATACACAAAAACTGCACATTTTATACAGTTTTCGATGACGGTTAATGGAAGTTGAAATAAAATTCCATTATTGACACTCGATACGGTTAAAATAATGTAATTTATGAATAAAATATTAAACAATGGCAACACTCGTATATTGGAATAAGGATGTAGACTGAATTCTTATCGTAACCCAAAGTATTGGATATTCGAATTAAAAAAATATATCCGAATTCGTAAAAATAGCGAATACAATAAAAACGTTTCAAAAAATTTACATAGTATATGTTTCATTTTATTGCATCGCTAATACTCGTACCTATAGATATAAAAAGATATTGTTTCTATGAGATTAATTCCATGCGTTTTTCATATTATTTGTTTTACGAAAAAGCTGGTTTATGTTTTCTTTTATATTTATAATAAGTAGATGATATTATTGTATATATAAAATCAGCGCTAACTATAAATTAGCGCTGATTTTCGTCTTCATTTCTTGTACACATTTACTTTTTTTTATATCTCATTAAAATAAAAAAATAATTTATTTCAAATACTTTATACATATCTTGTATACACTTTCCTGATTGATGCACGAGATATTTTCAAAGTTCTGCCATAAACACATCTATTGCTCGCATATCATTTCAACTCTGTCTCACTGTTGGTCTCGAACCTTCACTATGGACATATGGGCCAATCCTACACAACATATGGGCATACATAAACATATGGGCAAGGTCAATTGACCTACTATACTACGCCTTTTTTTAAAGGAGGCTAGTAACACGCCCTCCATTCTTTCCAGGGTAATAAAAAGGCAGCGCGTAGCCATTTAACCCACCATATTACCTCCCTATCGCCATCGGCCCGACCACTGGTACCGAAATCTTTATGCCTGTGGCAGCGCCCGGCAGGGTTACTATACCATGCTAATTAGACGGCTTGGTATAAGGTGTTATGTCGATTTTTTTTCTCTAGTCTAGATGTTATCTGCATGTCATCCCTTAGACGTGTAATAGACGACTCACGATCAAGGCAGGAAGTGGCGAATTGTATTTTTACTCCGTCACCACACGAATTATTCTCATAACTCACTTCTAAATATAATCCTATGAACCTTTTAATATCCGAAACTAAAATATTTATATCCGAAACTAAAATTTTCATAACTGTATTCGCACAATCAAAATCGATAAAATACTTTTAACATGTCGAGTACTAGTACCGAAAGTTACATCACTACTATTCCTGATTGAACCGAGATATTTACTCACTGTTATATTTTGAGACTTTAAGCATTATTTCATGTTATCCTTTTTGGTCTGTGTATCGACGTATTTAAATAATACATTTTGTACATGTATAATACCAGGCAGACCGACAGGTGTACTGTGTGCATTGTATTAAAATACTGCCTTCAAATATTATTTTGTTTATTTAAAAGTATGTTCTGTTTCAACATCGCCTTAATATTTTACTGTTTTGAGGTATTTATGAACGATTCCTTTTAATTCATGATCTTATACTTAGTTTATTACAATCTATGTATTGGTCGACTAAGATTGTTTTATTCCATTATGCACACATCATATTTTTTTTTATACTGCCTGTAGCTATAAATTGCCTGGCTGGGTCAGGGTAGTCTATTTTTGTCTGTGTAAAGATATAACAGTCATTTGAGACTTAAATCTAAAGTCGATTATAAAAAAGTGTGTGTAACCCACTCACGTAAATCGAAGTATGTAAGTTGCAGCAATTTATTACTGCTTTTCTACTAAAAGCGGTGATGAATATGCTACTTAAAACGGTGAGGCATTGTATTATTACTGTATTATAGCACAAAAAATATATAGATTCCACAAAAGTTTTAATAAACTTCCAACTGTACAGATGGCGTAGTGGTTAAGATACCGACCTTCCGTGCCAGTGCCGTGGGTTCGATTCCCACGCAGGACAATACTTTGTGTGATCCACAAAGTATTGTTCTGAGTCTGGGTGTAATTTGTCTGCGTTAATTGCATGTTTGTAAAGTCCCCCGCGATACAAGGATTATTTTCCTTAGTGCAGGGAGGTGTCTTTTAAAAAAAAGAAAAAAAAAAAAAAGAAAGAAAAGAACTCAGCGAAATTATAGAATAAAATATTATTGCTAAGTCAAGTTGTGGCTATATAAGTATATACTATTACGAGATGTGGAGCGAAAATAGAAAAAAAAAAGATTTAAAGAGCTTATACGAGCACCTTGTTACAAAATCGTTTATAACAATTTACCATAATGACGTGCCTTCAACCGTCTTACGTCGCTTATCCTATGAATTTGTCAAAATGACCTACCTTCTGAAACAGGATCGGCTGATCCGCCGAAATTCAGCTCCGAAATGACAAAATCTTTGTAGTCAAAGCCGGTATTTCTATAAAAACGCATTTTCTGAATCGCAGTGTGGCCCTTTGAAGTTAATCCCTGGATTGGGGTTCACCATTACAGGAGATACCTCCTTGCGTTCAGAGTGTGTTTGTATGTAAATGTTTACCGTGAACAATTTGAGCGTACTTTCTCGGCTGAATTACTTTGAGCCCCGTACATCGCAGTATATGAGAGGTATGGAGGGTCTGGTGTTGTTGGTTTTTTTCCGGTATGTTGTCGCGCCACTAGCGCCGCCGCTCGGACTGGCGTGTAATTACAATCGGTGAGGTTCGAGTGACGTCGGGGCGTTGAGGCGACGCGACATCGAGTGGTCGTCAAAAATTCGAAAATCGAATTGGTTCGTTCGTTATTAGTTTTGTTCGTTATTGCATGCACGCATGTTACGTGAACTTTTTTATTTTTACAGCCGTATTTTTATGTACTTAAGAACTTGTCTTTTTAGTATATAGAAGTATTTATCATATTAGACTGTATCAATAGACTATTGATATATTTACTCTACTGATCCTATGGTCCTACTTCTTATCTTGCCGTGGGTGTCTTTAAAGACGACAAAGAGATATAATATGCACTTACGCAACCAACTCGCCTGACCGACGTGTGTAGGTCAATTTCCCTCCTAATATGTGGGAGGTTCGAACCTAGTAGTGGAACATGTTTTTAGCTGAGATGATAATTCTTTTTTTTTTAATTCTATTGTATAGAGAAAAATATATTCAATTGTTAGAGTTTACCTATCACGAAAGTTGCGGTCATTATGGTATGTGGTAGTTAGTAAAAGTCTTATTTTATCACTGAACAAAGGTATGTATTAACGTTAGCAAATTTAATCCACAATGACCATTCTAAAATAGAAGGTACTCAAAAAACTAAAATTAATAATACATCATTAAAAAATCTAAATATTCTTAAGATAAATCTTTCTGCCCTTTTTGGCAGTTTGTGGTCTAACTCCAATACCTGTGCAAATGTGCAGTCAACTATATTTTAATGTTCAATTTATTTATTAAGAATTTAAAATATCAAATTGACCGAGACTAACCTACCTAGACCAGATCGGTTATGTACTGAAGGAAGGTGGAGTCAAGAGTCTCCGAAACCGGCGAGCGTGTATGAAGAGAATTATGAATGTTGAGGAAGCGAGTGAAGTATGCAGAGATAGAGTTCTCTGGCACTCCGTTCTCTCTGCCTACCCTGCAAGGTATACGGCGTGATGATATGTATGTATGTAAAATATCAAACTTTTTCTTCTTCAATCTACATATGTAGTAAGTACCTACATCCTATTATATACAGAGGAATAATAGAATTCACTACCGCCTATCTTACCCGTGGGTGATCGTAAGAGATGACTATGGCATATAAAACATATAACTTCTATGCAAGAGAAGAAAAATTCGAAACTAAACCCTATACCTACACGTCTGATTAGCGTGGTATAGTACCCAGGTCAATTTCCCTCCCGTTATGGAGAAGCTTTGTCCAACAGTAGGACATAGATAAGCTGAAATGAGATTATAAAGCACAGGTATCCTTAATGTCCCGAGAGGGCATACCGCCGAGCGGGCCACCGAAGATAAAGATCGGGTATCGGTGGCCCGCTCGCACGGCGAAGAAGAGGTGCTTGCAGGGTGGGTCAATGGGGTTGCGCGCCGCCTCTTCCGTCACCCCGGACCGATTTGGCGGGGTGCGACGTTCATAGCCCACCGCAAAAAAAAAAAAAGGTATCCTTAATGTGACCAGACGTCCCGTTTTGAACGGGACTGTCCCTTTTTATAATATTGAGTCCCGGTGTCCCCGAAATGTACTCGGGGATGCAAAATTGTCCTGTTTTCGACAATCGCGCAATTTAAGTAGTCGATAGTAGAGCCGGCCGACCGTACGCGAGCGAGAGCGTCGTCTGTCGACGTAAAGATAGGTGAGAGTGCCCAAGTCTTCACCCGCGTTTTGTTGACTATTTGTTTGGCAGATTTTTCATTTTCTCATTTCTCGCTATTTACTTTGTTAATAGTATTTTCTATGAGGAACAAATTGTGGACACATACATACATACATACATATCATCACGCCATATCCCTTGCAGGGTAGGCAGAGAGAACAGAGTGCCAGAGAACTCTATCTCTGCATACTTCACTCGCTTCCTCAACATTCATAATTCTCTTCATACACGCTCGCCGGTTTCGGAGACTCTTGACTCCACCTTCCTTCAGTATATGACCGATCTGGTCTAGGTAGGTTAGTCTCGGTCTCCCTCGGTACCTACATCCTTCCACTTTCGCATTGTATATCTTCTTAACCAGGCGTTCGTTCGGCATTCTTTCCACATGTCCGAACCATCGGAGCATTCCCTTTCGCATCTTTACACCAATACTCTCTTTCATACCTACTCGCTCTCTTACGTCGTCGTTACGAATGCGGTCGGTCAGCCTAACTCCACAGATTTTCCGCAGGGATCGCATTTCGACCGCATTAATTTTACTATCATACTCTTTTCTGCATACCCAACTCTCGCTTCCATACAGTAATGTTGGGACAAGCACTGCGTTATGTATTGCTACACGTGCCTTCTGGCTGAGGTGGTGGCTGCCGAGAAGTTGCCCCAACGCTCCGTTCACTCTATTTCCCGCATTCACTCTTCGCTCTATATCAGTGGTGTACCTTCCATCTCGGCTAAATCCACATCCAAGATATACAAATTCATCCACTTGCTCTAGTACATCATTACCTATTGTTACTCTTACATCTGTTCTGGTTTTATCTCTTTCAAAGACCATTATTTTGGTTTTGCTCACATTCACGCGTAGACCCCTTTTCTTACAATCTTCTGTCATTGTGTCGACTAGGGTCTGCAGGTCAGTCGCTGACTGTGCCAGCAGGACTGCATCATCTGCATAAAGCAGAGCAGTGACCACTGAGTCGCCCATCTGGACTCCCACATTCATATCGTTCAATCTTTGGAGACATTTATCCAGATATATGATAAACAGCCTGGCTGACAGAACGCACCCCTGCTTAACGCCGATATTGACGTCAAACCAAGGCGACATTCCATCATCCAGCCGCACACAGGCTCTACAGCCCATGTAACCGGACTGCACAGCCCGCAGCAGTTTACCGTTAATACCATACTCCGGTAAAATGTCCCAAAGTTCCTTTCGTACAACCGTGTCAAATGCTCTCTCCAGATCCACAAAACTGCAGAAAACCCTCTGACCTAGAGCCAGATGCTTCTCCACAATGTTGCGCAGAGAGGACACTTGATCCATGCATCCCCTTCCACTCCTGAAACCTCCTTGTGTCTCACACAGTAAACCATCGGACACCATCCTCATTCACAAATTGTGGACATACGAGAAAACCCAGTTACAAATTTCAGTTCTCAAGGTCATGTTGATAATTAAGGTGAATATAAGAAACTAAGGTGAATATAAAATTCTTACTTAAAATCTTTACTAGCTATTTTAAAGCAAATTTGTTCCTTTGATAAATATAAGTACCTACAACTAAACATTTCGGATATATTTTTAAAATGTGCCGTTTTTAATCAAAAAATAAACGGTCACGTTAGGTATCCTACACAGTTATACTAACCCTATTAATGTCTAATTTTCCGTGTGGTGACGGAGTTAGAATACAATTCCCCACCCTCCTATCTTACCCGTGGGTGATCGTACGAGACGACTAAGGGATATAACGCGCAAATAATATCTATGTGAAAGAAAGAAAACTCGAAACAAAACCCTATACCAATACATCTGATCAGCGTGGTATTATAGTTGGTCAATTACCCTCCCATTATGGAGGAGGTTCGAGCTCAACAGTGAGACATCTATGAGCTAAGATGATGATCCTACGCAGTGGGTAAACTGGCGTACTAAACCATATTGATCAAATGGGCTAGCTAGTATGGGGTTTTATTACGAGTATTCATATCTTGTAGTGATTTTATCTGTTTATATCCTTCTTTGTGGCAATAAAGTATATATATACAATAAAGTGGCAATGGGCTGGCCACATCGCTCGAAGAACCGACAATCGCTGGGGAAAGAAGGTTCTAGAGTGGCGACCACGTACCGGTCGACGCAGTGTAGGACGCCCCCCCACTAGGTGGACAGACGATCTAGTGAAAATTGCTGGGCGTCGATGGATGCAGACGGCACAGAACCGCACTCTGTGGCATACCATGAGGGAGGCCTATGTCCAGCAGTGGACGGCGATGGGCTGAAATGATGATGATGATGATATCCTTCTTTTCTGTTTTTTCATATTGGCAATCAGCTACTTTAGGAGCCATTTTTGCCAGTTACGAGTTAAGACTTTCTTTACGTCTATAATATCTTCATGTTAGACATTGTCCGTCAGTAAGTCAAAGCGTGGTGGCCATTAAAAGTGTCATGGCCAATTTTGGGAATTTTGATAGAAAACTAAAACGTTGTAAAGCACTTTTATATTATATTCACTACATTCTAGCAGTTCGGTCGCATCACATTAGATAGAATGCCATCAAAATTATCTAATATCATACGATAACGAATATAATACAAGAGCACGACATGAAGTTTTCAGATTACACAATAGTTGTAGGACCACGCTGTTGACAGTTCTCTGTCTACAGCTGCGGGCCGGTCCGTTCAGGGTAGTACCACACTCTCGCAGAAGACCGACATCTGAATAATGGCAATGTGTTATTGCGCTTCATTCGGTGAGCGAGAGAGCCGGAAACCCAACTGGGTGAGTTTGGGGATTTTATTGGTAGGCAGCGGCCTAAGCTATACCCTTGGTATTGCAAAGGGTCCATGGGCGGCAGTGACACTTATTATCAGGAGTGCTGCTTGCTCGTTTGCCACCATACGCAATAAAAAAAAAACAAAAAAGATTTTCCCGCCAAAAGTTGCTTATATTCTTTAATATGCAGCAGTTATAAACTGATACATGGAATAAATAAAACTATGATACATATAACCTTATACATGTTTACGAAAAATAAAATAAAAATATGGCGCGAAAAAAAGTTATCTATATCCACGGAATATATGTCAGAGATACACTAAAAATAAGGTTCAATATCGTTTAATAATAAAAAAGAAATAGTAGCGCCATATAACTTTAATAAGTATGAATTTGAACCTCGAACCGGTGACACGGAAACCTGATAAACTATCCTCTATGATAGTAAAATCTCTTTTTTTCCATGTCTATGGGTTAATATTTTTTTCTCTCTTTGAAGCCGTTGTATATATTATTAGATGGTCATGGGGTTAGAAAAATATATATGTCTTAAAATTAGACCAAATGAGTGCCAGTAGAGTGGACCGGACCTATATTTTCTTGCATAATTTTTAGCTTCTCATCACGCTGTTCTTAGAATTAGATTTACGTTAAAATTGATATTATTTTAGAGCTTATTGCATCCAAACAGGTATGGTTTGAAACTGCAATCCTGTAACTGAGAATTACTTAAGAAAATCTTCGAAAATCTCAACACCAATTTGCCCATATTCGACCAAGTCCCACAATTGAAACTCAGGACTTCACGATTGTATATTTATGCTAGGGATATTCGATATACATCGATGCATCGAAAACATCGATGTTTACAATGCGATACATCGAATCGATCCGATGTTTTGAAGAGCTATCGAAATACTCGATGCATCGATGTTTTTTCATAAAACATCGAAACGATGATAACCAGTAAATGCCACAAAAAAGACCTTTTTTTTTTTTTTAGAAATAACACTTTTGATATGACTTTAGAAAAAGTACCTACTCGATGTTTAAAAACATCGATGTTTTTTTCATCCGATACATCGAAAGACATCGATGTACAGTTTCGATTTATCTAATCGAAAAAAACATCGATGTTTTTTCAAAGTGGACACCCCTAATTTATGCTATCAAGACATTTAAGAGAGATCTTCCATCCATCCATCAACCCATCGACGTCCACATTATACACGCCTCCCCCATAAAGGGGAGAAATTCCATAATCGTAATAAACATTTAGATTGGTGAACACAGTTGCTGTTATAAGATATCCAGGAGAGTGCTGCAGCCCTAGTAAGGGCTAGTAAGGGCGGTCAGTAGACCGTGACCAATGTTTTACAATTTGTCAGCTGGTGACCATTCGTAGAATATCGGCAAAACCCCAATTAGTATTTTTTAAGTACCACCTCACCCTTTGAACAGGTCACGTATTATGGGGTATCTACCCTAAGGAGTGGTGGCACAATGTTTTTTTAAATCATCACCGCATAGGGAAGAAACATTTTGTGTGATTTAAACTGTAACATCCCCATTTGATTATACCACATACCCACTGTCTATAACAACCCTGTTATAAGCTGCCCAGTCAACTCCAGAGATGAATCTTGAGAAAAAATATTAATAACCATAACGAAATTTCATATTAGAAAGAAAAAGAAATGTTTTATGAAAAAAAAAAAACAACGTTTTGAATGCTTAAATTACTTATTTTAAGTTTTGACACTTCTAAAAAACTATTTTAATAATCTGTTGTCATAACTTTTTAGAATAGAGGATGATTTGTTATTTCAATTAAGTGAACGCAATAGAATAAAAAGCTTTAGCTTTTCTTTTTGTTATAAATTAAAAATATCAATGATTTATTGCAACAGAAAAAAAAGTAATAATAGTAGACCATAGATCAGAACCCTGTTTTTTTGGGATAGAATTCACAATTCATATCACATTTAATAAATAAGACACTTTATCGCTTTAAGTGATGGATTGGCAGAAATGCAATATTATTTTTAATGAAGGAATGAAAGGTGATCGATTATTTTCTTTAACTCAGTACCGTGGATTTGATTCCCAATGCATAATAATTTGTGCTATCCACAAACCGTTGCTCTGAATCTGGGTGAAAACGACCACCTGGGTCCCCGCATCAGGGGGCTGTTCGACGCATGTTTAGCGTCCGGGCGGTTTCCTGGATGCTGGAAGGAGGGAGGCTGGTGCTCTTGCCAAAGCCGGGACGGTCTCCAGAGTTGGTTTCGGCCTACAGCCCATCGTGCTGCTCGACGATGCGGGCAAACTACTGGAGAGAGTGCTGGCTGCCCGCATCGAGCGGCATCTCGTCGGCACGGGGCCCGATCTATCGGACGCCCAGTTTGGGTTCAGGAGGGGTCGTTCTCCGATCGCGGCTCTGTTGCGCCTGAGGGCCGTGGTGACTGAGGCCGTTGTCGGCGGAGGAGTGCAGTTGGTGGTGTCCCTGGACATCGCCAATGCATTCAATAGTCTGCCATTTAGCTGCATCAGGGAGGCGCTCCGATACCACGGAGTGCCAGTTTACCTGAGGCGGCTAGTGGCAGACTATCTGGAGGAGCGCACGTCCTCAAGGAGAGGGTACCCCTCAGGGGGTATTCCGTCGGGCCGGCGACTGACGAGTTCACGCTGCTCCGGTGGCCGGTCCAAAGACGAAGGCGAGGTTCACGGGTGGGTTACGGGTGTGCGTGCTTACGCCCCTCTGTCGCCCCGGACGGAGTGATGCGAGGAGTGCGCCGACCGTAGAAAAAAAAAAAAGCTAACCATTTACATTATCCTATTACATATTATCTTTTAGCGTAAAATGTATTGAGTGTTTGCGAAAATATAATTATTGTATACGCATCGTCCTTAAGACAACCTTCTTGCCATTATATCACCTTGTATTGACTAAGTAGCTGTGTCTTGTCACTCTAACTAAGATGTTATTATATTAATGAAATATAAACTAAAAATATTATGTCTAAGCCATTGACATTTTATCATTGAACATTATTTTTAGTTCTTATTTATACATGAAAACGTTCAAATCAAAATATTTTCTCCTTTCATTCATCCATCAACATCTACAGTACATAGATCTTCCTGAGTAGGTGGAAATAATACAATAATCGTCAGGCATCAGTGCCGTAATTAATTTAACTAATTTAAATTTGTATCCGTGTGGTGACGGAGTAAGAATACTATTCACTACCCCATATCTTACCCGTGGGTGATCGTACGAAACGACTAAGGGATATAAAACGCATATAACATCTATGCGAAAGAAGGAAAACTCGGAACAAAAACCTATACCAACACGTCTGACCAGCGTGGTATAGTAGGTTAATTTCCCTCCCATTACGGAGGAGGCCCGAGCCCAACAGTGGGACATTTATGGGCTGTGATGATGATGATGAAATTTGTATCAAAAATGTAACTAGTAGGCGTATAAAAACTTTCGTAATAATGATGACGTACTCAATGTAACTAGCAAACCCAGCTAGTTGGTTTATTTGTAGAAATCGATATATCGCAGCGCTGCCTAGTAGCAAGTTACATCAATAGGGATAACAAAACCCTCTCCGTGAAAAAAATGCATATACATACCAACTTTTATAACGATCGGTCAAATAGTTTCCGAGTTTAACAATATCATATATACAAACATCCTTTTTTATAAATATAGATTATGATTTCCGTCCATAAAAAACCTCAGTCCTCTCGTGACATGATTCCTGAACTCTTGGAATTGTTGTGAAAGTAAAAATCAATAACATACATTGGACAATTAGTAAAATATTATTTTATTTCCTATGTGCAATACTCGTGTAAATATCAGCTACACATATGGCGTAGTGGTTAAGATACTCCTATCATGCCAGTGCGGTAGGTTCGATTTAACACAGGACAATATATGTACGATCGACAATCGGTTATTCTGAGGCTGGGTGTAATTTTTCTGCGTTAATTATTAAATATATGTTTATAAAGTCCCTCGTAATACAAGGAATATTTCCTGAGTGCAGGGCGTTCACCACTTACCAGCTGTTGTTCTTCTGCCACCAACGGTAATAAAAGTCCTGCCTGACGTCAACCCTTCTTGAGAATGCAATTATTAATCGGTATCAGATGGAGTTTTGTTAATAGATGGAGTTGATTGGTCGTAATTAATTCTTAGTCATTATATGTAATGTGTGTTCGTCAATTATAAGTTTATGATTTTAAATTTGGGGACCTTATTTAATAAAACAAATCATATATAACATTTAAGTTTAATCAGAAGGCGATATTTATATCGTCTGGAAGAAAAGTTGGCACAAAGCTTTTTATATTTCTCACTATAGACCTTGAACGGATAAATTGTAGTAAGAGCGTATATTTAGAAACGTTGGCACATCTTCTGTCGTAAATTTGAATTATTGCATACTTTTTCTGCTCAAGCTAAGACCAGAATTCATTGTCAAGTTTATAACAGAAATTATAAATACTTTAGTCTCCAAATATTTTCTAAAAAGCAGAAGCTCTTTCTATATAACAATATATTTTTTTACGTTGATATTATAATGATTATTATAGAAATAATATGGAAATGTTTTTAATACCAAGTGAAGGAAATATGTTGTATGGTAACTAAACAACATTTTCTTCATAGTAACGAAGTAAAAATATAATTTACTAACCTTTTTTTTTTTTTTCGTTAGGTGGGACCATGGATGTGGTCGCGTCCCGGCAAATCGGCCCGGGGCGACGAAGCTGGGTCCGCCCACGTTCGGCATAAGCCGTGATAGGGCGGACGCCACGCCGACCAGCCGGGGAGCAATTCGACGAAAATGCTCCCGGAACCACCATCGCCCGTCGAGCACCAGACCCAAGTACTTCATATGGGCCTGGATACTGATCTGGATATAGTTGACGACTAACAAGGCGCCGATTGGCAGCCATACGCGTGGCCCATGGAATAATAGGGCCTCCGTCTTATTTAAGGCTACCCTGAGCCCCAGCGCCTCGATTCGCCTGACCATCTCCTCGGTGCCGAGAGTGACCAGGCTCGCCGCCTCTTCGAGTGTCCTGCCCCGGGCTGTGACGAGCGTGTCGTCAGCATAGCATATCAAGCTCAGCCCGGGGGAGAGACTCCCTCTCAACGCCCAGTCGTACCCGATGTCCCACAGAGTCGGCCCCAGAACCGACCCCTGTGGAACACCGCACGACATGGGCGTCCGCACAATGTCCCCTGCGGGACCCGCGCAGAGGACACTGCGCCCCTCCAAATAGTCCGCCACCAGCCGCCTCAAGTACAAGGACACCCCATGAAATCAGAGCGCCTCCCTGATGCAGCTGAATGGCAGACTATTGAATGCGTTGGCGATGTCCAACGACACCGCCAACAGCAAAGCCTGCGCGCGAAGATTGTTCAGCGACGCGCGATACGGGCGACCCCAGGGGTCACGGTCGAGACCGTCCAGCATTTCCTGCCAACTCGCACCCTTGGCGGCTCGGATGGCCAGCCGAAAGGCAGTCCGCGCACTGCGGTACGCCTCGTACAGCTGGCCCTCCCGCTCAGCGTCGCGGTGACGCCGCCAGCTGCGGGTGTAGGACCTTCGGGCACTGATACACGCCGCACGAAGGTCCACCAGTCTTAGGGACCACCAGTAGTCCCCCTGCCTCGGAGGTATACGCCGCACCCTGGGCATGGCCGCATCGCAGATCTGCGTTAACGCACCGCGGATGCGGACAGCCTCAGCGTCCACTCCGTCCGCTGGGGGTGGTGAGGACAGCCACGTGTGAACGATGGCCGCCTCCGCCAGTAGGTCCCTATCAAGACGACCCACAGCCCACCGCGGAAACGCGGGAGCTCCGTCCGCCCTGTGACCCCTACTGGGGTCCCGGGGGGAGACCTCCATCCGGATATACCGGTGGTCCGACAGGGTCTCCATAATTTACTACCCATGTGTGATTGTAAAAAAAAAACAAAAAACATCTAAGAGAAATAAGTAGGTAACAAGCACTGCAAGAGAAGTAAAACTTAGAAATAAAGCGTTTTTGTATTGCTTATGGTGGCGAACGAGCAAGCAGTACACCTGATGGTAAATGTTACTGCCGCCAAACTAATGAAAATCAGAAACCCACCCAGTACCGAAGATAGAGACCGGATTCCGGTGGCCCCGCTCGGTCGGCAAAGAGAGGTAGGAACATTTGGGGGGGGGGGGTGACCATTCCATTAGCCCAGGGCAAAAAAAAAAAAAAAAAAAAAAAAAAAAACACCGATAGAGTTGGGCTACCAGCTCTGTCGCTCACCAAACGAAGCACAGCAGCACATTGCCATCGATTCTTTGCGAAAGTATGGTACTACCTCGGAGCAACCGTCCACGACTGTAGACAGAAAACTGTCAAGTGTGGTCCTACCTCTATTAAGTTGTACCAACCTGTTTAACTGGCGTGGTATAGTGGATCATCTGAACTCCCATTGCGAAAGAAGTATGAATCTAACAGTGGAATGTTTGCAATAAGTCCAGATAATGAAGGAAATGACCGCATTATTTCTTTTGTTTATTTATTATGAGGATAAATTTTGCTTAATTAAATTCTTTCCTCTAACCCAGATAGGTAACAACTGCGTTTGAACTTATGACATTGGGAAGACTAGTCCTTATTTTCAAAGAGGTATATGCGGAATACTTATTTTGTCATAAGAAAGTGGAGTGATCAAAGATCTTGATCACCTTAATCAGCAGTTGCTTTAGGTGGCCAAGTGAGAGTATTGGTTTATATATTTTAAACCTCTATCACACAAAGTAACCATATCTGCGAATTCTTGAATCAGCCAGTAACAGTGACCATGCTGTTTCTCCAACCACAAATTTATGACAGAACTTACCACAGTGATTATGTCATTTTAATAGGGAAAACTAGCGGCCAGAAGCTAGTATTATAAATGTTAAAGTTTGTAAAGATGTTCGGATTTCATTCATACGTAACTATAGAACAGATTAGGATAAAAATTGACATATAAATAGACAATTTCCTGGATTAACACTTAAGATACTTATGTATCCCAGTAAAATGTTCTCTTTGGATAATTACGTGATAAAATTTTATATTAAGAAAGTTACTTTTATCGGTTCGGACATGTGGAAAGAATGCCGAACGAACGCCTGGTTAAGAAGATATACAATGCGAAAGTGGAAGGATGTAGGTACCGAGGGAGACCGAGACTAACCTACCTAGACCAGATCGGTCATGTACTGAAGGAAGGTGGAGTCAAGAGTCTCCGAAACCGGCGAGCGTGTATGAAGAGAATTATGAATGTTGAGGAAGCGAGTGAAGTAATATAATAATTCCAATTCTAACAACCAAAAATATTTTCATTAGAAAGGAACGCTGCCATACCTAGTAACTGTTCTTAATATAATTCAGGTAAGTAATATTTCAAGACTTTCTACGTTCTATCGTTAAATATACTGTAATATACATTACATACATTCTTAATCTTATTAATGGTAGACGACATTGTAACTTACTATGCCTAGACGTCCTATTATCGACTGATATAAAACATATTTCAATATAAATAAACATTTTTTTTTTTTTTTAATTTTTTTTTATTGGTGGGCTATGGATGCGTCTCGCCCCGCCAAGTCGGTCCGGGGTGACGGAAAAGGCGGCGCGTGACCCCATAGACCCACCGTAAAACCTTCTTTCTCTCTTCGCCGTGCGAGCGGACCACCGGTACTCGATTTTAACTTCGGTGGCAATATAAATAAACCTAAGGGAAATATTGGGCTTTATATATATATATATATATAAAAACTCCGTATGAAGAAAGAGTAAGGGTATAATACATAATCATCATCAACATCACAGCCCATATATGTCCCACTGTTGGGCTCGGGCCTCCTCCGTAATGGGAGGGAAATTAACCTACTATACCGTGCTGCGCTGGTCAGACGTGCTGGTATAGGGTTTTGTTTCGAGTTTTCCTTCTCTCGCATAGATGTTATATGCGTTCTATATCCCTTAGTCGACTCGTACGATCACCCACGGGTAAGATATGGGGTGGTGAATAGTATTTTTACCCCGTCACCACACGGAATAGAATATAATACACCGCCCACATCGTATCTTGCGTTTGGGAGTAGTAAAAGAGGACTAAGGGATGTGATATAATATCTATGCAAGAGAAAGAAAACCTGAAACTAAAATCTTATACCAATTCGAGTGATCAACATGGTCTAATAGTTCACGCGAGGGTAAACCGCCGGGCGGGCCACCGAAGACAAAGATCGGGTACCGGTGGCCCGCTCGCACGGCGAAGAGATTAGTCCTTGCACGGTGTGTCCGTGGGTTTGCGTACCGTCTCTTCCGTCACCCGGGACCGATTTGGCAGAGCGCGACCACATTCATAGCAAGTGTAAAAATAAAAAAAAAAATGGTATAATAGTTCAATTCGAGCAAGTTTGAACCAAGCAATGGGATGTTTTTTAATTGTTACTGCCGCCCATGGACCTTTGCAATATGAAAGGTATAGTATAGCTAGGCCGCTGTCTACCAATACAAACCCCATTATCTAGTTTTAATTTCCTGTATTCTACTTAACCTTAATCTAATATGTTCTGTATGTACTTTAGGTTTGTACTTTCTGTTCTTTTTTCACTTTGTAAATCTAATATAACACTCTAAACAAGGTCCCTGATCATGTCAGGGGAGATAGTAGCCCAAACATACGAGTGTTTGGAAAAAAAAAAAAAAATACATGCCCCAAACCGAACCGAACCGATCGAAGCGCAATAGCACGTTGTCATTACTTAGACGCCGATCTACTGTGAGAGTGTGGTACTACCCCGGGCGGATCGGCCCGCGGCTGTAGACAGAAAACTGCCAACAGCGTGGTCCTACCACTAACAGAATATGTGATGTAAATAAACTGAAATGAATGAATGATTTCGTTGTCCACTTTCATATCGAGCCTTGACCAGTGAACTACGTATAATGGAAAGAGTCCCATTCACCGTGACTTTCATTAATTCTCTTATATCGCATGTACTGCCATCATGCAACTACTATCCCAATTACTTGGGGTAGATAAAATATGTAATAGTACATATTATAAAAGTTATTGGCAATAGTTTTATGACCTGCCGCCTGCTTGACGTCAACCCTCCTTGGGAATGTAATTGTTGACTAAATGACATCAGATGAAGTTGACCTAGGTCGATATAAATGATGATGTTTAATTTAAGAACAAAAACTAAAGCGAGATTCTGAACAACGATGTTTAGAACGCCTACCTGTGTCCAAGGTTATACTTAGACCACAAAGTCATCAAGATCGTTGATTTTCATTCACTCTCTACTGCATTGCATTTCTGATATTTTTTTAAGTTATACTACTTACTATAGTAAAATAACAATAAAATCGAATAAGTAAAAGAAGTAAGGTCTACGCGTGAATGTGAGCAAAACCAAAATAATGGTCTTTGATAGAGATGAAACCAGAACAGATGTAAGAGTAACAATAGGTAATGATGTACTAGAGCAAGTGGATGAATTTGTATATCTTGGATGTGGATTTAGCCGAGATGGAAGGTACACCACTGATATAGAGCGAAGAGTGAATGCGGGAAATAGAGTGAACGGAGCGTTGGGGCAACTTCTCGGCAGCCACCACCTCAGCCAGAAGGCACGTGTAGCAATACATAACGCAGTGCTTGTCCCAACATTACTGTATGGAAGCGAGAGTTGGGTATGCAGAAAAGAGTATGAAAGTAGAATTAATGCGGTCGAAATGCGATCTCTTCGGAAAATCTGTGGAGTTAGGCTGACCGACCGCATTCGTAACGACGACGTAAGAGAGCGAGTAGGTATGAAAGAGAGTATTGGTGTAAAGATGCGAAAGGGAATGCTCCGATGGTTCGGACATGTGGAAAGAATGCCGAACGAACGTCTGGTTAAGAAGATATACAATGCGAAAGTGGAAGGATGTAGGTACCGAGGGAGACCGAGACTAAGCTACCTAGACCAGATCGGTCAGGTACTGAAGGAAGGTGGAGTCAAGAGTCTCCGAAACCGGCGAGCGTGTATGAAGAGAATTATGAATGTTGAGGAAGCGAGTGAAGTATGCAAAGATAGAGTTCTCTGGCACTCTGTTCTCTCTGCCTACCCTGCAAGGGATATGGCGTGATGATATGTATGTATGTATGTATGTATGCATGTAAGTAAAAGAAAACAAATATATTTGTTAAGTCTTATACATAAAAGGATTTGTCCTTTATTGAAGTCAACAGACAAATAGGATATTACCACAGCAGTCTAGAATCTGAAAGACTTAATTACCATAACATTTCGAGCCCTTAATTGAAATATGGGTGGCAAATTAGTTTGGCTCCGGTTGAAACTCAATATTCTCCTCTAAGAACGCAGACAAATGATATTAAGTGCTAGACAGCTGTTAGATATTGATCTGTTAGTTTGTTTTATAGCTTTTTTATTACATTGACGATGGTATATACAGAGGGATAATTAAATTATCTAAGAATATGCCGTATTATTTATTCATAGTAGGTATGAAACTATAATTTTAATACAATAATTATTTTAAATTTCCTATCAATAAAAACTCACAATTAATGCTGTGAATTTTACACAGGTTTGAACTGTGCATTTATTATTCACGGTAGGTATGAAACTATCACTTTTAATACAATAATTATTTTAAATTTCCTGTCAGTAAAAATTCACAATTAATACTGTGAATTTTACACAGTTTTGAACTGTGCATTTATTATTCAAAGTAGATATGAAACTATCACTTTTATTATAATGATTATTTACATTTTTTGTCTAGTTGTAATGATCGTCATTCAGCCTCTCCCCGTTTGCTATTGGACGTAGGCCCTCTCATCCAAAGAAGGTATAGGGCCGGAATCGTTATGCTTTAGTTGGCGGTGGCAGTGAGATATGATTTGCCAGCAATAGCTATGGTCCAATCTCCTTATGAGATCTCTAACAGATTTTTACAACTTCCAGGGCCAAGTAAGGGGCGGCGACCCTTGTATTCTTATCCCGTCGTCACACGGGGTGCTGATTGTAGTATATACCCGTTAATTTATAAAAAATATTGTAAACTCTATGATATTTCCTAGTGGAAGGAATTGTGTTTTAAATTATGTTTATGAATATAAGGTCAGCAATATAAACATTTTTTATCAATTTATTATTTATTGAAGCATATGGAGTACCCAGTACCAAGTAATAAGGGTGGTAATATACCTGTAGTATTCCGATTCATATAGTCAAATCAGTGCACAGTTAAATGGCGTATCGTCTTTTAAAACGATTATAAAAGGATACTTGTATTTTAAAATCACTCTGTATATAACATAAAAATAATAAAACATTGTAATGTTTAATAATGTTCATAAGGAAGTGGAGGAAACGATAAAAATATGTGATAATAATTTTATAAGCCATTATCGTTAATTAAAATGTATTTTACTAATGAACATGTAAGTATTCTTGTCTTGCTTTTAAAGCTCAAATCGAAAATAAAAGCTCACCTATTGAGTAAATGATATCAGGTTGAATTTTTTAGAGGCTATAAAAATAGGATATCAATAACTATATCCGAGGGGTTAGACCTTATGTACTGTGAAAATATAATTTATCTTTTTATTACAATTATTTTGAATTTTTATACTTTCAAGGCTTTAATTGGCATACTTGACAAGTGAACTGTAGATAACGGTTGGTGTTATAAGTTTCCCAGTAGAGGACTGCTGACCATTCTCCGATGGTCACTCAGCCGGTTTTTATGACTGTCATGGGAAAGTAAAAATAACGAAGCGATAAAAATTATAATTATATTCTTAATCGATATAAAAATATCTGGCCATATTCTTCTGGTATAGTAAAAGCACTAAGTGAATATACTAGGTGCAACACTTTTTACAGATTTTTTTACCTTTTCCCTCTTCCCTCGTTGATCACCCGTAATATTCGCCAAGATCCACTCCCCGTTTCGTTTCCATGAAGTAAATCATTAATATGATTTTAAATTCTTTTTGCAAACGAGAAACTAAAAATAAGAATTAATTAGGCTCTTTGACTTTATTAATATGGCAATTGCTGCGTAATACCAAAAGAGTGTGTGTATAATTATAAGTAAATCAGTTTTAAATCAGCTAATGTCTTAGTATATGTGCATCAGTAGCTAGACTATCTGACGAAAATTGAACCTCTTTCCCACACTCTTGTGACCGAGACGTATTATTTTTGAACCGCCTTGAACACAGTACGTATTTTGGATAGATTCTCTAATTGATATTGCTAAACTACCTGCCAATTCTGTCGATAATGGCATTAATTGGATTCATGGTGACGCCTGTGACCAACACTGGACGTCTATGAGCTGCTGAATGTGTTATTGTTAAATATACAGTATACTATACAGATGTTTACACAAATAATTATACATGGCAAAATAATTTTAACAGATTTTGTAGAATTTGTATTTGATTTTTACAATCTTGCCTTTTTTTTTGTTTTTTGGTAGGTTACTCGCCGTCCGTTCTATCCGGGGCGACATAAGGGCGGCGCGTGGCCCCATAACCCACCGTGCTCTTTCTCTACCGCCATTGGGCCGGCCACTGGTACTACTTCCTTGACATCCGGCTAGCCCTCCGGTTACCCTTTCGGGTACCATCCCCCGTTGACGCCGTCTACTGGGGCTTTGCCGTCACGGAATCGGCCTCTCTGCGGATGACAGACTATTTCCCGCATGCGCCAACCCAGGCGCCGGTGGCGAAGCGTGTTTTCGAAGAGGATTTCCACTCGGACTCGTTCCACCACTTAATGAAGGTGGACTATCTTGACGTTAGGAATACTTTTCGGCATTCACGATCACGGAAGGATGTTCTTAGTCGTGTCGTGACGCTGAAAAAAGATCAAAATTCCTTAATAATATTTTTATTCCATAAAAATAATGTAGATATGACGAATAGCTTTTTCTTCTAATACCTTTTATGCGAATGATTTTTTTTTCTTGACTCGAAAATATCGACTTGTATATTTTATTCATAGTTTTAAAACTTGACTGATTGATTTATAAATATACTGCGTAACCTACAGGGGTTATCAACTTGAAAATTTTAATACCAGTCTCTTTAATGACGTTAGAATTATTTTGGATAGGGTGTTTGGAAATTTTAATTTTAAGGGAATAAAAGAGAACATGGAAGTTTATATTGTCAACGGTGGTTTTTGCGTCTATTATTATCATTCTTCTCTTATTGCAAATACTAGGGGTCGATGCCATATATACTTTACTTCCATCGTACATATTGCAAAAGTTTTGGCAAAAATTTTATGATCATCTTTATTAACGTCAACCCTCTTGAAAATATATTTGTTTACTAGACGGGCCTAGGTTGGTGTAAGGCTCTAAGTCATATTTTACCTAAGAATAATGTACGTGTTGCTATATTACACTGCTGAGGCAAGTTAGTATACGATTTCATTTCGATTTTTTTTTCCCTTGCAAAGATGTTATATACGTATTATATTCCTTAGTCGTCTCTTACCATCGTCCATGGTTAAAAACAAGTGTTGAATTGTATTCTTACTCCGTCACCATACGGAAAATATTATTTCAGTATCACTCAAGCATTATTGATTAAACTGGTTTTAAGAGCCAAAAATTATATGCATATTTAATCCCTCAGTCTTCTACGGCACCCACAGGCACGGCAAGTGGTGAATATACAATTCATCACTCTTTCTCCGTCACCAAACTGAAATTAAAACGTTTTTTTTTGATAACGCAGTGGTCCGAAATGCGTTACGCACTTACTCCCCGGATGGGAAGTGTGGGACTCCTAGACTAGGGCTAGGTTACCCACTAAAACGTATCCACTGCGATTGCTGTTAGCCGAGAGGGCTGTGACAGCTTAACCGGGCTGTGGGTGAGCGCTGAGGGCTCTCAACCCGAAAATTAAAACGTATATACCAACTATATTAATAGAAATTGTTCATATTCAATACAAAGAGGCATTTGTTTAATCTATCCAAATAAAACAACAGTATGCCTTTATATTTTATTCTAGCACATTCTATTTTGACCTAGCAATGTAAGACGGTTGACCTAACACTGTAACATGTGCAATACCTAGCTTTATTGACAGAGAAAATCTTCACAACTGATGCTATTAATTCCACTGTATTGTATCTGTTATGGAATGTTAATTAATTAATACTATGTCTAAACTATTTGAAGACATATGCGAATATTAATATATATGAGTATTGAATGTGAATTGATATGAATGGAATATTACGTTTGTACCATATTTAAAAAAAAAGCTATCTCCTTCGGCCTTTATGACTTGGCCAAGTACTGATGAAGATTTGTCTGTACACAAATACCAGATACAAATTATATAAAGGCTCAGTCCAATCATTTTGACTTATATATTGTTATATTGTATTATTTTATGTGTTATGTGGTAGCGGCTACGAATACTACCAACCCTTACTCTGCTTGTGGATGTCGTAAAATATGACTAAGAGCTTTATATCGACCTGGGCCAACACTATCTGAAGCTGTTTGGTCAAAAATTACATGCTCAAGGAGGGTTGACGTCTGGCAGGCGTCAGGTCTGTCAAATATTGTCAATAACTTTTGTTATATGTACAATTACATATTGTACACATAACAAAATGATAGTTTAGTGATAGTTTAAGAATGCAATGTATCACCTCTAGATTTCTGTGGGAATCGTTAAAATTGTATGAGAGATCGGGAGTACAGCGCTCTCCGAGATATTGTACGAATGGCGTAGTGGTTACAAATATCTAACGAGTAATTGTCGTGGGTTCGATTGCCATGGAAGACAAAGCTGTGCGATGTACTAGTGTTGTTTTGAGGCTTGTTGCAGTTTGTGTCTATAAAAAATATTTGTTTGTCTACCGCTATATAAGATTATTATCTTAGTGCAGGTTAATTATCTTTTTTTTTTAATTAATAATATATCATTTTTACAAAACAAATTTTGCCTTTGAATTTATAAAGCATATTATAAAGTAAAAATGCAGTATAGGTAAAAAAAAAATACATCGAAAAGTAATAAAAAAAATGGGAATATCATCAATATAGTTGAAGTCAAATATTACGCATTAGATGAGAATAATTCAAAAGCTGCTTGTCAGATTTTGAACACATTTAAATTTACACCCACAAAAAAAAAAAACAATTTAATTGAGAATCTTCTCTCTTTTCGAAAAATATCAACTTTTGTTGATATAACTTTTATTTGACGGCAAAAATGACGAAGATACCGACCTTCTATACCCGTGCAGTGGGTTCGATTCCCACGCAGAATAATACTTTATGCAATCCACAAAGTGATGTTCTGGGTCTGGGTGTAATTACATGTTTGTAAAATCGCCGCAATACAAAGATTTACTTAGTGTAGGGTGAGTCTATGGGGTTGCGCGCCGCCTCTTTCGTTGCCCCGGACCGATTTGGCGGGGCGCGACCACGTCCATAGCCAAAGCAAAAAAAAAAAAAAAAAGATTGGTGTTTAAAAAAAATATAAATTAAAAAAAAATAGATGGAAGATTAAAAAATCAAGTTGATTCCTCGATACAAAAAGGCCTAGATTTGATTTTACCATACGTATATGGTAAAAAAGAAGCCACCATGACGATATACCATACATTAAAAAGAAAAAAAATATTTTTCTAAGCTATCTATGTCCGTTTTGTTTGGTAATATCCCCTTGTACTAAGAACTCTTGAGTCATTGAATGTGTCATTCAAGCGTAATTGTAACAATGTGTTTGACCTAAGCATAGACTAATATAAAGAGGCAAAAGGTTATAACTCTGGGTTTGATTTGAAAACTATGCAAATTTATTTATAATGTTTTATTATTTATAAAACCCGATTACGAAGGGAAAAAAATCGTAGTAGTAATCGGGTTTTATAAATAATTAAGCATATTAAATGCTAAATATCAGTAATTTAAATAACAAGGTTGTGTCATCGTTTAATACAATTCTAACAGCAAAGTTTGAAGTATTAAGCCTATAACAATGTGTAAACATTGTCGGGTAGATGGCATACCGTCACCTTAAGACGTAAATATGATACGAAGCGAAATTTGCATGTCCTACAATAGTTCACGGTCGTGTAGTGGCAGCACGATTGGGCCGGAATCCCAATAGGCGCGGGTTCGAATAATTTTTCGCTTCGTAATCGGGTTTTATAAATAATTAAGCATATTAAATGCTAAATTTCAATAATTTAAATGTTTTATTACTTTTGGGGATTAATAAACAAGCAGACTAACTGATGATAAGAAGTAACTGTTGCTCAAAGATTCAGTAATACCAGGATTACAATCAAGTAACAGAAATGATGATGAGATTAGTCCGCCAACGGCAGAAAGGCCGATCGCGTGAAGGCGACACCGCGTCGATGTTAAAGGGGCAGGTACCCGAAGACATAATTAACAATTAAATACATTGCACAAATGGCGTATTGGTTAAGATACTATTTTACCGTGCCAAGTGTTTCGTGTTCGATTACCACGCAGGACAATACTTTCTATGATTCAAAAATTCTTGTTCTAAGTCTGGATGTAATGTGTGTTCATGAAATTCTTTTTTTGTAAATTATTCCATTTATCTGTGTGGTGAGTATACGTGAGTGTGGTGGTAAGAATACAATTCGCCACCCCCTATCTTGACGGTGGGTGATCGTAAGAGACAAATAAGGGATATAAAACGCATATAACATCTATGCAAGAGAAGGAAAACTCGCAACAAAACCCTATACCAACACGCCTGACCAACGTGGTATAGTTGGTTAACTTCCCTCCCATTACGGAGGAGGCCCGAGCCCAACAGTGGGACATATATGGGCTGTGATGATGATGAAATTATTCCACAAGTGGAGGGTGGGCAATAAAGACTTATCGTATTGCATTATACAGGATTGTTGTCTTTACTTACGATATTCTAAAAACTTTCCTCTATTTATGGTAAATTAAAAATCCCCAGCAATTTCCGAAGATTTCACCCACATAAGTCTCGTTTATAAGAAATACTAATGACAACACGGAAATAAAATGGCAATACGGAGATAAAATGTAGTTATTCCCTGAATATAACTTTCCATTGAATTTTTAATATCAAAAAAAAAAATCTTTCACCCATGGTTTAGGGGTGAAAGCGTAACAACTTATATTCACATTTATAATATTAGTTAAGATTATCATGACATCTTTTAGCAAATTCTGAAGATAGTCCTCTTTACTAAAATACCACGTCAAAATTCAAGACATAAAGTCTGCGTAGCATTCTTATCCGAAGAATAATGAAAAAAAAAACATCATGAACTCATCGTGTAGAATGATGATTCAATCGTTTGAGTTTCATTTAAGATATGTCAATCAATGAATAGCGAAACTAATTATAATTGCCAGTTTATAATATTAAAATGAGTAACTGCTATAATTGTATTAAAAATGTATATTATAATAATGTATTATTATGTACCTTTTCAGTCTTATAATGTACATAGTCAGTTAATGTCTGCACAGATGCCGTAGTGTTTAAGATTCGACCTTTCGTACCAGTGCTGTGGTTTCGATTCCTATTCAGAACATTACTTTGTGCAATCCACAAACTGTTATTCAGAGTTTGGGTGTAATTTGTCTGCGTTAATTATATGTTTGTAAAGTCCCCCGCAATACAAGGATTATGAACTTAGTGCAGAGTGGTGTTTTATAAAAAAAAATGTTAGTTGAGTCAACAACACTCTGTACAAGTATAAAAAAAAATAAAAATAGTTAATATAATCTATTTTTGAATACATCTGAAAACAAAAACAATATATCCAGCTCCTGGGCGCGATACTTTTCTACAATAGAATGTTAATTAATATACTGTACCACGCTGATGGCAGATGTGTGGGTATAAGGTTTTATTTCCAGTTTTATATCTCTTGAACACATGTTATACATACATACATACATACATATCATCACGCCATATCCCTTGCAGAGTAGTCAGAGAGAACAGAGTGCCAGAGAACTCTATCCTTGCATACTTCACTCGCTTCCTCAACATTCATAATCTTTATACACACTCGCTGGTTTCGGAGACTCTTGACTCCACCTTCCTTCAGTACGTGACCAATCTGGTCTAGGTAGGTTAGTTTCGGTCTCCCCCGGTACCTACATCCTTTCACTTTCGCATTGTATATCTTCTTAACCAGACGTTCGTTCGGCATTATTTCTACATGTTCAAACCATCGGAGCATTCCCTTTCGCATCTTTACACCAATACTCTCTTTCATACCTACTCGTATAGTGATAATAACCTGAAAAAAAAACAGACTTAGAACAATTATATTTGAATGTCCTAATAATTGTTTAATATGAACCCAAAAATTAAATTTTGCTTTGCAATTTCAGTCAATTTTCTTAACAAATAACTTATCTTGTACACATTAATCGAGAGTAAAACAGACTCTTATTGGTGTACCGTTCATAAAGCTAGCTTGCATAGGAATCTGGATGTCTCCCAGTAGCCCATTCAGCAAGCTGCACTCGAATTAATCAATGGTTTAATCCAATCGTGAAGCTGACTGTCGTCTTGTGTACTTGTAGGTGATGGAATGATACTTGAGTAATGAGCGGAGCGGGCAGGATTTCTATTTGGTACAGTAGCAATAATAAGAACTAAAATCTATTAATAACATTTCTGTTTTGGCAAATGAATCGAGTTTTAATCTAAGAAGATCTATAATTTAATCTACAGCTTCAATATTTTGTGAAAATTTATAAACTTTCAATCATCAGTTAGAATTTTCAGCAAGAATTTAGCAAGAATGTTTCAACATCGCCAAATATTTGTATTGAGATTGGAATTCATCATTACAAAGATAACATCTTCAAAACATAACAGTAATATTTTTTTTTTAGATTTGTATTCTTAAATAATTAAGTTTATTTGTATATTTTCTGCTAAATGGAATCACGTTGCAACATGTAATAATTACAACACTGTTTATGAATCTATAGAGACGGGCTAACGAGCGAATTTAGAAAGAATCTATTTAGAATATTGCGTCGCTTATCCTATTCCATCCAGCCATCGCTATCTATTGACATAGCATTCTCCACGAAGGATTTAATGCCATAATCGCTAAGCTTGACAGGCCGTTGGCCGATCGCAGTGTTTTATGAGTGGCTCAATACAGTAAAGCTGCTATAATAGATAGCCTGGTGCATGGATTCCTTGTATTCTTAACCGGCCACTGTACAGGGAGTTGCCGTTATATGCCATTACATATTATATTTCAATATCGCTATCGCTCCTCTTATCGCAGTGTACGCAGTGTATCAACGGCAAAGATCTATTTATTGCCGTAACACGTGTTAGTTTATTTGACATAAATTGCATTCTAAATACCTCGTTAGAACAAACATTTTATTTAAAGCGGTATTTGATCTTAGAGGAAAGTTTATGCTTTGCATATAGTTTGTAGCAAAGAGTTCGCTGTCATGTATCCATAACACAGTTACAATTTCGTTTGATACATTTGAAAATAAAGTATAATTTAATATTTATAACGGGTACCAGTAGTGTTATAAAGCACGAATATCTCAAGACAATATTATCAAGATTTATTGGATTTTTAAAAAATTCATTCTTTTTTTTTTCAAAACAAAATATAAATGAATGAAGTTTTTTTTTTATGTACTGTGGCCAGTAGCCAGTTTTAACTATTATAATTAATAAGTATAAATAGATATAATCGGCTTTATAAACTTAAAATTTTGCATCATATAATATGACAACCTATCATATTATATGATAACCATCATAGTATATGATAAGCTGTGTGGTAGCGGCTACGAATACTACCAACCCTTACTTTGATCGTGGATGTCTTAAAAGACGACTAAGAGCATTATAAAGACCTGGGCCAACTCCATCTGATGCCGTTTGGTCAACAATTACATTCCCAAGTAGGGTTGAGCTCTGTCAGGCGGTCGGTCATAAAACTATTGCCAATAACTTTTACAATATGTACTATGAAAGAAGGGTAGGTACATATTGTATCGACCCCAAGTAATTGGGATAAGAGTAGGAGAATGATGATGATTATATAATAACCTAATAATAGAAAAATAAATAAACATTATGCACGTCCATCCTGGTACGCGAATAATAACACAGTCCCATAAAAAATAAGTTGGTTGTGCGACGAATCGGACTGTTCTTTTCCTACATATTTTGCGCTGGTGAATTGATATCCGAAATCAGACTTAAGTTCTTTTTTTTTGTGGCAGGCAATGGCCAGACCATTGCCTGCGACAAAAACACACACGCCATCCGTTCCATCCGGGCCGCGTGGCCCCATAACCCACTGTCTTCCCTCCCCATCGACATTGGGCCGGCCACTGGTATAGAATTAAGATCCTGTGTACCATCTTTAAGTAACTTCAAAACTAAAATTTAGCACTTAACATGCTTGATTATTTATAAAATCTTGATAACGAGCGCAAAATGGAATTCGAACCCACATCTATTAGAAATCTATTCCAATCGTGCTACCACTTACACCAGCGTGAGCTATCGTATGGCATTCAATTTTCGGCTCGTATATTATCTCGTATATTTTTGTCTTTAAAGGAAATGTGTGCCATCTGAAATGTTTCTATATTTAAGCTTGATCTCCACCGTCTCAGCTATTATATGTCCCACTGCTGGGCTTCAGCCTCCTCCATAATGGGAGGGAAATTGACCTACTCTCCAAGTTGTCAGACGTGTTAGTATAGGGTTTTGTTTCGAGTTTTCCTTTTCTTGCATAAATGTTATATGTGTTTTATATCCCTTAGTCACCCCTTACCCACGGATGAGATAGGGGGTGGTGAATTATATTCGTACTCAGTTACCACACGGAAATATCTAAGCTTAGTGCGAATAAACCCTAAATTCCAAGCAGCGAATTGGAAGGGACTTCTATTGTTCTTAACTTGTAAATGTTACTTGAATAAGCCAGTTTAGTAGTTAATTCATTAGCGCTTTGAATGTACGAACTTTAAAATAGATATTTTATGCTTAAATATAAATAAATATACATCGTCTTTCACACGTTTTATTTTGACATAGTTCCACGTACGATCTAGAATTTACGACGTAAGCTTATAAAGATACATGAATCGAATATAGTAGCTATACTATATTACTAGACCTTTTACTTATTTTATATACTAGATGACTTAAAAGACGTTGTTCTGATCAAATTAAAAAAAAAACAGAATTCCTTGAAATCAATCGCCAATTGCTTTTTTAATGAAACTGGTTTTACATCGGTGGGGTTTCAAAAATCTTCTATATTTAATTTTATGGACTTTTCTCCCTGTGGGGAAGCCTACGTCCAATAGTATATACAGGGTGGAAGTGGACCGCTCCCGAAAATAAAGACAGGTAACCCTACTAGTCCTACTTGTAATGATAGGCTAGAAAAAAAATCGATTCCGATGAAAAAAAAATTTTTTTTCACCCCGCGAGGTCGTTGAACTCTTGAACATATGATCGTGAGTTTTGAATAGATTGCGTCTTTTCTCATCTGAGTATAGTTACGTATTTTTTATCGAGTTATCGTTACATGGCAATGTCCTAATACGATGGAATGTGAAAAAAACTTCAAAATATTTGTGAAAAAAAAAATTTTTTTTCATCCTGATCGATTTTTTTTCTAGCCTATGACCTACCTATTACAAGTAGGACTAGTAGGGTCACCTGTTTTTGTTTTCGGGAGCGGTCCACTTCCACCCTGTATATCGACATATAGAAGGTGAGTAAGTATAACCATATTAGCGTCATCATATTCTTTTATTTTTTTTCAAAGAAAACAGCTTGTACTAAGGAATAATTGGATCGGGGACTTTAAAAACATACAATAAATAAAAAACAAATAACATTCAGAGTCATAACAATTAATTGTGGATCACACAAAGAATTACCTTATATGGAGATTGAATCACTGTCTATATCGTATAATTTGATTAATAATTTCACTAAATTCTATTGAGATCGATTTGTAAAACTATTTTTCTAGATTATCAACTTCTTATTGAGTAGACATCGAGGTATTTCTTTCAAACGGGTTTCGTAAAACTAATAAGTATTATCGACAACATATTTTTTTTTATATAAACTGCGATCCTCTTATGGATAAGTCTCGTGCTCAAAAGCTGAGAAAATGACGAATATGTTTTATCAGACCAACTAAGCATAATATTGAAATATAATGCGCAAGACGTCAGCTTCAAACCGTAGTTTCCCTATAAAATTATGTTCACCAGATAATGTAATTATTTATCAATCAGACAAATTGAATAAACTTTGTTCTTTGCTATAAAATAAATAAGCTACATAAGTTTTGCTCTATGGTATCTCATGCATTCGAGAGCATTTAATAGTGGTAGGACCACGCTGTTGACAGTTTTCTGTCTACAGCCGCGGGCCGTTCCGTCCGGGGTAGTACCACACTCTCGCAGAACATCGACGTCTGAGTAATGGAAATGTGCTATTGCGCTTCGTTCGGTGGGCGAGAGAGCCGGCAGCCCAACTGGATGGGTTTGGGGATTTTATTGGTAGTCAGCGCCCTAAGCTATACCTTTGGTATTGCAAAGGTTCATAGGCGGCAGTGACACTTACCATCAGGTGTACTGCTTGCTCGTTTGCCACCATAAGCAATAATAAAAAAAAAACATTCCTTTCGAATGGAAAATCTAATACTTTAGTCTATACTTACTCCTACTAGGCCTTTACTCCAGATTACTAGGCATGGTTTGGCTTGACCATGGACTACGCAAAAAAAAAATGGATTTACGAAATATCATTATTTTATTTATACCTGGGCAATTGGATATCATAATTATCATGATGATGATTCAGTCTGTCGCTATCCACTGCTGGCAGGAGTCGTCCACAAATAAGGGGATAATGCTATAACCACTACGCTTGGCAGTCGGGTTAATGATATCAGTTAGGTGTTATACGTTTTCGGTGAGAGATGCTCCTCCCTCTACTGGTTGAGATCCTCAGCTGACTTTTGTGATTTCCACGAGCAAATGAGTGGCGGCCAATTCTTGCTGCATCCCAACATTAAAACCTAAGTATTGTACTTTATAATATTCAATTTCTTAGTGTTTTAACGTGATATATTAAGTAATATTTTTTAATTTTCCGTGTGGTGACAGAGTAAGAAAAAAATTCACCATTCCCTATCTTACTCGTGGGTGATCGTAAGAGACGATTAAGGGATATAAAAACGCATATAACATTTATGCAAGAAAAGGAATACTTGAAATAAAACTCTATACTAACAAGTTTGACCAGCGTGGTATAGTATGTCAATTTAACTCCCATTACTGAGGAGGCCCGAATCCAACAGTGGGACACGTATGGGCTGTGATGATGATGATTGCACTTTTGGCGAGAATTTAAAAACATCACGTGGTGGTGGTCTGGTATTATATGCAATACGTCAAAACATTAATGTTTTATTCTATTAAATAATTTGATGGAATTTTATGTAATGTAATGCGAAGGACCTCCTTGCATGTAGCAAATATGATATAAAAGTGCGTGAACGAAAACGTTGTACGTTTTCGTATTCCACTAAAATTCCCAGAAGATACCTTTAATAGTGTGGCTATAGCAGTCTTGTTGGCAATGATTTGACTTAATAACGGAGAATGGCATGAACATGGACATAGTAAAGACATGAAGAAAATTGTAATTTAACACTGGCAACAATGTTATAATTAGTTGATTGCCAGGAGTTTTGGCGCGAATGTGGGAATGTCATGTCACGCTCTTGTATTATATTAATTTCTTTAGTGTTTTGTGGTGTTATATTGAATAATTTTGCTGGTATTTTATGCAATATGGTACAGTTAAAGTGCTGAAGTGTAGTAAATATGGTATAATAGTGGTTTACGTGTATTTTCATATTTGTCCAAAATTCCCAAAGAAAATCATTGATTAGGTTATCAGCGCCCGATTAATGGTAACGACTTGACTTACTGACAGACAATGACTATTACATAATATGAAGAAATGATGAACAATGTATGAAAAATAATTAAATAAGACTTGGCTGTATGGGCTTTGATCCCTTTGCCTGTCCGAATGGACGAACAGAATAAAAAAAAAAAATAGTTGATTGCCAATCAAAAAAAAAAAAAGAAGTAGTAGATCCTAGGTATCATATATGTCAGCGGCCGGGGCGGCGCAGGCGCGAATACCTGCGCCTGATGCCGCCCTAACCGAGACTTCGGGTGATCGGACCGGGGAATTGTCCGGTCACCCGACGTGAGGCCACCGCGTGAGGACGACGCCTCGACGGCGAAAGCTGTCGGGGCGTCGACAGAAGAGGAGCCCGAGAGGGCATACCGCCGAGCGGGCCACCGAAGACAAAAATCGGGTACCGGTGGCCCGCTTGCACGGCGAAGAAGAGGTGCTTGCAGGGTGGGTCAATGGGGTTGCGCGCCGCCTCTTCCGTCACCCCGGACCGACTTGGCGGGGTGCGACGTCCATGGCCCCCCGAAAAAAAAAAAAAAAAAAAGGTATATATTTTTTTCTCAATTTATATCCACATTGGTCAGATAACGAAAATTAGCCTAGCATACCATAATGTCTGGATGAATTAGCATAAGTTTTTTTCTATTAATATATTTTTTTTAATTAATATTTATGATAGCCATGGGAAAGGAAGGTAACCATTATCTTACTCGATCACCACATGGATAATTATTATCTACAGATATAAAATTACTTCGTGTATTAAAACGGTATTATTATTAGTAAACATTCACATGGCTTCATTCTTGCCACAAAAGGGAAAAACGGAATCCGTAGAAGTACACTTGTCTGGTTAATATTAAAAAGGTTCGTCTAAGATTATGAGAAAATCATATTTATATTATTTTTATATTTTGCTAGAATAATAAATAATATTATCACGTTGCAGTAGATTTAACGAATATTTGCATCTCAGCTTCATATACATCCCACTGGTGGGTTCAAGCCACCTCAAATACAGGAGGGAAACCTCCTGTTACTTGGTGTTCCGTGTCCTGTTTCTTTCTGTTCTCTTGGTGTTCCGGTGTTTCTTCTCTTGCATATATATTATATCCCTTACCTAGTTGTCTCTTATGATCACTCACGGGTAATAAAGAGGTGGTGAATTATATTCTACCACCATTACATGGAAAGAACGAATATTAATCAAATTTTATTTAACCTTAAATACATTCCTCTATTGGACATGGGCCTCCTTTTTTTTTTTTTTTGGTAGGCTATGGCCTGGTCACACGGCGCCCGCACCGTCCGGGGCGACGGAAGGGCAGCGCGTGGCCCCATAACCCACCTTATTCCCTCCCCATCGCCATTGGGCCGGCCACTGGTACCGCTTCCTTGCCTTCCGTGGCCAGCCCGGCGGGTTACCCTTTCGGATACCATCCCCCGTCGACACCCCAGCTAACTGCCGGGGCGTCGCCCTCACGCGGTCAGCCTCTCTGCGGGTGAAGGACTATTCCCCGGTCCAGTCACCCGCGGTCTTCTTCCAGATACTTTGTACAGGGTATTTTGTACATCTCTGCTCACGGGTAATAAAAAGTTGGTGAATTATATTCTACCACCATTACATGGAAAGAACGAATATTAATCAAATTTTATTTAACCTTAAATACATTCCTCTATTGGACTCGGGCCTCCTGAACAATGGAAGGAAAATTGACGTACCAACGCTGGTAAGTTGAATTGGCAAAGAGTTTTATTTCAATTCTTCTTTTTCTTGCAGTGATGTTATTTGCATATCTTTTAGTCCTTTTTTACACTATAACAAGAAAGGAACTGATGAATTGTATTCTTACTCCGTCACTACCTGAAAAATTCAGGTAATGGTAGGATCACGCTGTTGACAGTTCTCTGTATACAGCCGCGGGCCGGTCCGTCCGGGGTAGTACCACACTCTCGCAGAAAATCGACGTCTGATTAATGGCAATGTGCTATTGCGCTTAATTCAGTAAGCGAGAGAGTCGGAAGCCCAACTGGAATGGGTTTAGGGTTTGTATTGGTAGGCAGTGTCCTAGCTATACCTTTAGTAATGCAAAGGTCCATGAGCGGCAGTGACACTTACCATCAGGTGTGCTGTCTGCTCGTTTGCCACCATAAGCAATAAAAAAAAAATAGACTTATAATTAAACATGATCTACGTATTGTGATGGAACTTTTCCTTTACCGTTTGACGAATTTGGATGACCCAAATAAATAAAACACTTACAAGTTTAGGTAACAAAAGACACGTGGAAATACTTAAATAACTGTATAAGCTATTAAATATATCTATATTGTCTTATTATCGTCAATATTATGATTTCTGATGTCTACGTGAGTACCTACCTATTACATACATACATACATACATATCATTACGCCATATCCCTTGCAGGGTAGGCAGAGAGAACATTACGCATTTGAAATAAAACTATTTTTACGGATTTTATTGACAAAATGGCCGACGTTTCCCGTGGTAACAAGAAGACTCTCCTCCTCTTTGTATCCTCTAATGTTTGAAACGTCAGCAAATTATAAATCAATAAATCAAAAATAAACGCTATAGAATGTGTAAAAATAGTTTTTAACCGATTTCATATTTCAAATTGTCAACATTATTATAATTTCAGCACATATACGTTCCATTGCTGGGCTCGATTCTTTAGCATAGAGAATTGAAATTGATCAACGATACACGCTGGTCAGACAGGTACGAGTGCAAAGACATTGTATGCATATTATATCCCTTAGTCGTTTTTAAGACTCTTAAGTAACACCTAAAACTATTCCTCAAGTTTTGAATGCTATATATAGTCGCAAGACAACATTGTAATAAAATAATCAACTCAAAGTTTTGACATGGAAATAAAATAATTTGACCGAATTTATCTTTAAATCCAGCCATGATTCCATAAATTAAGCTACGAGTATGTTAATAAAATTTATTTGTCAGGCATAACTTCGTATCTTAAGCAAAATCTGATAATTACAGTTACTTAACTTATAACATATTCTGCTTAATTAAGCATTTGATAACACGCCACAATTTTGTAATAACAGATTGTCTTACTAAATTGTATAAAATTGCGTATGCGAAGTATTTTGAGGTATAAGATTTTGATAATAATTTTATTATATTAATTTTAGATTACGTCGAGGCTTTTAAAAACAGTTTAATCAATAATGCGTGAATGATACTGGAAGAATACTTTTCGTGTGGCGACGGAATGAGAATACAATTCACCACCCCCAATCTTACCCGTGGGTGATTGTTAGAGACGACTAAGAAATATAAAATGCATATAACATCTATGCAAGAGAAGGAAAACTTGAAACAAAATTCTATACCAACACGTCTGGCTAGCGTGGTATAGTAGGCCAATTTCCCTCCCATTATGAAGGAGGCTCGAGCCCAATATGGGACATATATGAGCTGAGATGAATAAATAAATTTATGAATGATACTGAAAACTATTTTTACGGATTTTATCGCGTTTCTATTTTATTTTTACGCGTTAGTATTTTTTATATAGTAAAAACCAAGTAAAACGCAATACAATCCGTAAAAATTGTTTTATTTGAAATATGTTATACTCGCGTAAACAACATATATCATTATGATATCAAGAATAAACTACGACGTGATCTTCTAATATTATTCGAGAGAGTCTTAGTTTTTCGTAGTGTGTGTAGATACGTGACCCTACGCTTGATTTCTCTCTAGTCGAATTTAATTTCCGTCTCATTGGACTACGTGAGTGAGGGGATAGTGAATGCACCTGTGTCAGTGTACACAGTTGTATATATTTATCCCAGAACTTAAGTTTGTTATGGACAATCGTAGTTGAACTGTCTGTATTACACTAAATGGTGGTTTATATAAGTACGATAATCTCTGGACTTTTCTTTTAAGAATGAATAAGGCGCCTTCGAATATTACCAACCCTTACTTTGCTCGTGGATGTCGTTAAAGCCGTTATAACGACTTGGGCCAGCTCCACCTTATGCCGTTTGGTTAACAAGCACATGTCCAAGGAGGGTTGACGTCTGGGAGGCTGCCGGTGATAAAACTATTGCCAATAACTTTTACAATATGTACTATGAAAGAAGAGTATATATATATTGTATCGACCCCAAGTAATTGGAATAAGAGTAGGAGATTGATGATGATGAAGGCAATAATTCTTGTATTAAGCGAGTCGTTACAAACATTCAATTAACGCCAGACCCAGAATCAGCTTGGATCTTCCATCTATTATTTTTTTAATCCTGCACTAAGGAAATAATCTATAATATATATAAATCCTTGTGTTGCGGAGGATTTTACAAACATGCAATTAACGCATACAAATTACACCTAGATTCATAACAATACTTTGTGGATCACGCAAAGTATTGTCCTGCTTGAGAATTGAACCCATGGCACTGGAATAGAAGCTCGCTATCTTAACCACTCTGTGCATGTGTCACAGGAATTATACTATTTAAAAAAAATAAAAATAAAAAGATGATTTTTAAAATTAGCCTCTTTTTACTATTATAGTTAGCTTTTTTTTGTTGCAGACTATGCTTTGGACACACCACGTCTGAACCATCCGGAAGGGCAGCATGCCTTCCTAATCTATTGTATGACCTCCCTATGGCTCTTGGATCACCTCTGGTACCGATTCTGTGACCTTGATCGAGCAAATAGTCAATTGCAGGTGGCTGAAGAGGCTATATATATATATATATATAAATGTGAATCTCCCTAATGATTAAGAGTCATGAATACTATAAGTTACATTATGTATCGTAAATATATCATAAAGAATTTAGCTAAGTAAAACTAAGTACTTTCAAAGTAATTCTCACACCTTCCTAGATGAATAGAAGAGAATACTTTGAGGAAGTTATAAATTGTGAATTACTTGTCCTGTGAATTATATTAACATTTATTCCTTGTTAAGTTAATTTTTAATTATCTTGTCTATATATGTATATATATATACATATATATATATATATATATATATGTATATATATATATATATATATATATGTATATATATATATATATATATATATATATATATATATATATATATATATATATATATATATGTATATATATATATATATATATATATATATATATATATATACATATATAGACAAAGTTATATATATAAATGTGAATCTCCCTAATGATTAAGAGTCATGAATACTATAAGTTACATTATTTATCGTAAATATATCATAATATAGAATTTAGCTAAGTAAAACTAAGTACTTTCAAAGTAATTCTCACACCTTCCTAGATGGTCCGAATACTTTGAGGAAGTTATAAATTGTGAATTACTTGTCCTGTGAATTATATTAACATTTATTCCTTGTTAAGTTAATTTTTAATTACTTTGTCTATATATGTATATATATATACATATATATATACACTACCGTCCAAAAGTTTGGAAGCAGCAAGGTAAAATCGAATAAAACCAAACTAAGTCATTTAAATTTAAATGTATTGATAAAAAAATAAAGAACAAACAGAAACTAACTTAAACAAAATAAAAAAATAATATACAATGGTAAATTAGATTAAATTTTAGCTTCATCAAAGTGTCCACCTTTCTCCTTTATAATCTTCTCACATATTCTGGGCATTCTATTAATCAATTTTTTAAAATAATCTTTATCTAATTTGTTCCATTCGTTCTCTAATAGCTGCCACAAATGTTCTGAGCTCGTAGGACAACGACTTTTCACCCTCCTGTCAAGTTCATCCCAAACAAGTTCAATGGGAGAAAGATCAGGGGATTGAGATGGCCATTGCATGATGTTTAAAATGTTTTCAGCTTTTTTCTTGTTTAAAAAGTTCTGGCACAATTTAGACGAATGCTTAGGATCATTATCCTGTTGAAAAATGAATCCAGAACCAATGAGACTTAGTCCACTGGGTATGGCAGAATCTTGGAGAATTTTTAAATAGCCTTCCTTGTTTAATTTTCCGGTTATCCTCACAAGATTGCCGGGTTTTTTGTTGCCAAAACACCCCCAAACCATGACATTACCACCACCATGTTTGATGGTAGGCACTGTACATGCCTCTGAAGCCCTCTCTTCTTTTGACCGGCGTACAAAGACACGTCTATTGGATCCGAAAATCTGAAATTTTGATTCGTCACTCCAAAGGACATTTTCCCATTGTTCTATAGTCCAGTTTTTATGCGCTTTTGCCCATTCTAGTCTATTTTTCTTATGTCGATTTGTTAGTTTGGGTTTTTTAGCAGCAACACATCCTCTTAATCCCGCAGACAGTAAGCGTCTTTTAACAGTAGTTGTTGAAATGGGTGTTTCTCGCGTATCATTCAGAGCTGCAGTGATCTGTGGTGCAGTTAAGCGTCGATTCCGTTTAGAAAGAACTCTAATGAAGTTGTCCTCTTGATTTGTTGTGGATTTGGGCCTACCAGATCTCTTTCTATCTTCATTTTTCCCCGTTTCTTGTTTTCTAGCAAGGGTATAGTGGACACCTTTACAAGAAATTCCGAGCCTTTCTGCGATTTGACGTTCACTGTATCCTTCCTCGCGTAGAGTGCAAATAGCGCTTCGCTGTTCAAGCGTGATTTGCTTGCGTTTTGCCATTTTCAGAAGAAAAAATACGGTCAAAGTAGTAGCCGATATCTTTCGAATACAGACAATGTTAATATCACAACTTTCACGTGCCAATGCTCAAGTGCGACTGAATAAGGTCTAAAAAAGTTAAAACCAGCAAACATTATCAATAAAACTACACCATTGCATAGGATAAAGTAGCCGACGGATTAAGTCATAAAACACGTGTTTCGTCAATATTAAGGAATTCCATAAAACTTGATGAATGTAGGATAATAATCCTTTTGTGTTTGTGTAGACAGTCGTAAAAGGTTGTAAAACTTAAGATTATTGCTAATTTTTACCGCTATTAGTCGGCATTTATTTGTTTTGTTTGAAAACAGGTGTGCTTCCAAACTTTTGGACGGTAGTGTATATATATATATATATATATATATATATATATATATATATATATATATATATATATATATATATGTATATATATAGTATTCAATTCATGATCACAAAGTCTCGAATTCAATTCTTGGGGCGAGCAAAAAGTATTATTGTTATGGGTTTCTAGCCCAATCTGCCAACAACAATTAGGCATGTGCCTTCACGATAGAATGGAAATTAACTAACCACGCTGTCATGATTTGCCCTATCTTAAAAAAATGTCTTAGGATATTTAGGACAAAAATACATTTTATAATATTATAATACAGATATACAATGCGAAAGTGAAAGGATGTAGGTAGCGAGGGAGATCGAGACTTACCTACCTAGACCAGATTGGTCACTTACTGAAGGAAGTTGGAGTCAAGAGTCTCCGAAACCGGCGAGCGTGTATGAAGAGAATTATGAATGTTGAGGAAGCGAGTGAAGTATGAAAGGATAGAGTTCTCTGGCACTCTGTTCTCTCTGCCTACCCTGCAAGGGATATGGCGTGATGATATGTATGTATGTATGTATAATACAGCATAATATTAAAGAATCCTTACGGTAATGAAGTACGGTGGCTGTGAAGTATTCCAGGGAAGAGATACTCCGCGCTGATACTGCGCAGGCGCGAGTATCCGCGAGTATCCTTATTGCGTCCTATTGCTTACGAGTGGATGGGCCGGTGGTGGTGGGAGAGAACAGCATAGTTGTTTGGTGCTTGGTTGTTGACGGAGATGATACTTAAAAGGGTAAGTCGCCGAGCCGGCTAGTGATGTCAAGGAATTGGGGTACCAGTGGTCAGTCCAGAGGCGATGGCCCCGGACGGTATGGGCGGTGTATGTCCAGACAATCATCATCATCACAGCCCATAAATGTTCAACTGTTGGGCTCGGGCCTCCTCCGTAATGAGATGGAAATTAACCTACTATACCACGCTGGTCAGACGTGTTGGTATAGGGTTGTTTCGAGTTTTCCTTCTCTCGCATAGATGTTATATGCGTTACGACGACTAAGGGATATAATCCCTTAGTCGTCTCGTACGATCACCCACGGATAAGATATGGGGTGGTGAATAGTATTTTTACTCCGTCACCACACAGAAAGGCAATAGTCCAGACAATAGTCTGTAAAAAAAAGGGATAAGGGCAATTACAACTACAGCTATGGCTAAAACATCGTTATACCAAATATTTCATTTCATTTGAAGTTTGGTTTATTTTCTATACGTACTTTTTATATGAATCTAATACAATTATTATAATTAGTATATTATCACATGCATATCTTAACTAATATTATAAATTTGAATGTAAGTTTGTTTGTGTTTTACGCTTTTACTTCTAAACCACTAAATTGATTTTAAATGTATGAAATATTAACATTATAAGCTAACAATAGGCTAAATTGTATACCCGTATTCCCAAGGGAACGAGAACTATGCAAATTAAACCGAGAGAATTTTCTGGCACATATATCTGATTAAATTTAACGATATTTTTTTAAATGAAATAATGTTTTTTTTTTGTGTGATATAGTTGTTAGCCTCAGATGGCTATGATAACTTTACCCGGACTGTGGGTGAGCGCTGAGGACTCTTCAACATGGTTAAGTGTTGCTGTCGCAAATGGATCTTTGCAATCGTAGAGATATAGATAGGTCGCTGCCTACCAACCAAAACCAACCTACAATGTTGGACTTACGGCTCTCTCGCTCACCGAAAGAAGAGCATCAAGCAAATAAATTGCCACCGCTCAGACGTCGATTTTCTGCGAGAGTGTATTTTAATGCAGTTATTTAAAGTTTTACAACTTATCATACCATAACATTGAATCATCATCATAATCTCAGCTCATAATATGTCTCACTATTGGGCTCGAGCCTCCTCCATAACGGGAGGGAAATTGACCTACTATACCACGCTGGTCAGACATGTTGGTATAGGATTTTCTTTCGAGTTGCCCTTCTCTTGCATAGATGTTATATGCGTTTTATATCCTTATCTTATCATTTAGATATCACAATCACGACCACCAACATAGAATAATTGTTAATTAATAACCATATACATCTGTCATTTTCTCATCATTCATCAAATAATAAATCATATATTTCTATCAACACTATTAAAAATATGATTGAAAGATAAATAAAAGTGCTCGGTGACAAATATGACCCAATTCTTATCGCTTGTTGTTATAATATTTGGACATATCGTGGGAACAACTGATAACTTGGCTATTATGAATTTTATGACGCTTATATACTGATAATATGACGAGATTGTGTTTATTTAATAAATTGAATTGATTAATGTGGACATTTATTTTTATTGAAGTTCTATTTTTGAATAGTGAATGTATTTTTTTTTTGCATTGGCAATCAGCTGCTTGTATAAGTTATTGTTGCCAGTGTCGAATTACAATTTTCTTCATGTCTTCATTTTAGTTAGTGGTTGCTTTCCATTTATAACACAGAGGAACTCTGCGGTGCATTGTGAGGCACTGCCAAACACTGTGTAAAAGAAACAGCTAGCTGTTTCATTTAAACTTTTACACAGTGTTTGGCGGTGTTTCGCAGTGTGTCGCAGAGTCCCTCTGTGTTAACTAAATGGAAAGCAACCATTGTTCGTTAGTAAGTCAAATCATCGCCATCAATAGTGCTATGGCCACACTGTTAATAGTTTCTTCTGGGCATTTTGTTGGATATCGAAAACGTTGTAAAGCACTTTTATATCATATTCACTACATACCAGCAGTTTTGTGTCATCACATTACATGAAATGCCATCAATATTATTTAATATTACCCGTTAAAATTATCATTCTCCTACTCTTACCCCAATTACTTGGAGTCGACGCAATATGCACTCCTCTCTCCTATATATTACAAAAGTTATTGGCAACAGTTCCACGACCGGCCGCCTGCCCAACGTGAACCCTTCCCGGGAATACAATTGCTGACCAAACGGCATCAGGTGGTGTTGACCCAGGTCGATATGGAGCTCTTAGTCGTCTTTTACGACACCCACGGGCAACGTAAGGGTTGGTAGTATTCGTAGCTGCTACCACACAGCAATTTAATATAACACGTTAAAATACTAAGATATAAATATAATACAAGACCACCACATGACACTTTTATATTTCCATCAAAAGTCAGAATAGTTGGTAAAATGTATCCATATATCAAAACCACAGCAATTGTTTCTATCTATGTCAGTTAAAGACTTTGAAACCATCAAACCGATGTGTCCGAAATCGATTTCATTAGAAAGGCAATAATGCAAAGATGGTTTTAGACTATTAAAATAATACTCTGGCTATATTTGGACCATTCATGAAGACGATTTTTGACTTTTCTCTTACAAACTTTGCCAGAATTTTGAAATTAAAAAGTATTTCTAACGACTCATATAATAGCTATCGGATTGTCTTCTGTTCTTTATAACCCAAAGAGATAATACTGCTTCGCCAAATTGGGCTGTCATAATATGTTCAAGACCATTTATACTGACGACTTAACCTGAGGCACGAAACTTATTTGCCTTTGAGAACATTTTAATAGAACTTTCAGGCAAGAATGTTCCTCATTGTGTTTCCTTTCATCATACTCGAACTCCAAAAAAGGAGGCGTGCTGAGATGAAGACATCTGTATAGCAGTCTATTTGTTAGCACTTGGCTATAGGTCGTTTTTGTAATCCACTGTAAAGTATGTATTCGTGAGGCTGACTAAATAGTCATTATCAACTAAGTATAATATTATACTCATGGAATCTACAAACATAATCTTTACCTCCAGTATCTTGAAAACGTCACCATTCTGACGTCGTAGATATTCCATATGTCAAATCAAAAAATTATGGGTATAAAAAAAATATTTTTTTTATACGCGAGACAAGCGAAGGTGAGAAATATAAATCCAAATATTGCACAGCAAAATATTGTAAAAAAGTTACTAGCTCAATAAAAAAGTATTCGAAAGAAAACAAAATCACTCTTACATTTGTAGGCTTCTTCTCTCGCATTTGTCAGAAATATTTCAGAATCGGTCATCGTATTTAGTATATTCGTAAAATTATTGCGACTAGATTAAGCTCAGTCTATTTACCATGTGGACTAGCTAGCTAAGACTAGTTAATAGTTTAATTTCTATTATATTTGATTGAATTCCAAAAGTTAGTTTTAAAAATATATTCATCCATCCATCCATCCATCAGCCCGTAAACGTCCACTGTTGGACACAGGCCTCTCCACGAGAATGCCATCTGTAACGGTCCTGTGCCACCTGCATCCAACGGTTTCCTGCGACCTTGATGAGGTCATCAGTCCGCCGAGTGAGGGTCGTCCTACGCTGCATCGTCCGATTCGTGGTCGCCACTCGAGAACCTTTCTTCCCAACGGTTGTCAGTGCGTCGAGCGATGTGGCCTGCCCTTTCGATTCGGGCTATAAAAATATATTAATACATTATAATTTATATTAAATATAAATTTCAAAGGGCGATAAATTTGGGTCTGGACCGACATAGAGCGAAGAGTATAAGATGGACCGCCAACTTGGAAAAGTCATTGGGAGTCGTTGAATGTGGTCAGACAAAACCGCGCTTTGTGGCAATTTTTAGTGAACGCCTACATCTAGAAAAGCAAAGCATAAGCTGAATGATGATGATAATGATGATTGGTACCGCGTTGTATTCTTCTTCATTTCAGTGGCACCCTTGACAGCTTTCTTTATCGAATACTTACCGGAGAAGAGAATAAAACTACTGTACTTCGGGGCTTCCGTATCGATATGAAGCTCTAATTTTTGATACGAATAATATTATAATTATGTATATGACCAATGACCTAGTACGTAGTCTACTTGACAATAATAACTTATGCAAATGATAAGAGGACAATACACTCTGATGTTAGTCTTTTAATGTATACAATATTTACGTTTTTATTTATCCAAGCGATAACAATAATTGCAAACACCTATTAATTGGATTTATGATTTGATTTCATTATTTTATTTTTGTTATATTAATTATTTGTATTGGTTAATCGAAAGGATTCTGATAAGTACCTATATTATTTTATTATTTTCACATTCATTTTATCAGTAGAATTTGTGAATATTTTAAATCTAAATGATGATATTTAGTATGGTAGTAGTAGTATGTAACTATATTTAGTATAGTATAGTAGTTTTCCGTGTGGTGACGGAGTAAGAATACAATTCACCACCCCTATCTTATCCGTGGGTGATCGTACGAGACGACTAAGAGATATAAAAAGCATACAACATCTATGGGAGAAAAGGAAAACTCGAAACAAAACCCTATACCAACACGTCTGACCAGCGTGGTATAGTAGGTCAATTACCCTCCCATTATGGAGGAGGCTCAAGCCCAACAGCGGGACATATGTGAGCTGAGATGATGATGATATTTAGTAAAATCTCCGTCTTAATTTTATATATGCGAAATTTATAGTGTTTTTAGACTTATATAAATGTCATTTTAGATTTGTGGAACATGTATACTGTTAGTAACACCAAACTCTTTTGGAGGGAGGTGAAGAAGTCTCGGGGTGGTTGGTCAGGCTTCAGAATGAATAAAATAGGGTCTAAAGGTGGAGACATTCTTACACAAACACAAGACGTGTTAAGCCGATGGAGTGAATATTTTGGCGATATGTATGTGGATGCTACGGTTGACGCCGGTGTCGCATGTGGTTTAGTAGAACAACATTCGACAGCGGAGTCCTCCGATGGCATCAGTATGGATGAAGTTGAATGGGCGATAAGAAGTTTGAAAAATGGTAAGGCAGCGGGCATTGATATGGTGTCTGCCGAGATGATCAAGCTTGGTGGCTCCTGTGTCTGGGACTGGAAAAGCGCAGTCATCGTGCCTTTGTTTAAAAACAAGGGTTCACGTTATGACTGCGCAAATTACAGAGCCGTAAGCTTGACCAGTTTGGCAGCAAAAGTGTATGGTAAAATTATTGAAAGGAGAATGAGGATGGTGTCAGATGGTTTACTTTGTGAGACACAAGTAGGTTTCAGGAGTGGAAGGGGATGCATGGATCAAGTGTTCTCTCTGCGCAACATTGTGGAGAAGCATCTGGCTCTAGGTCAGAGGGTTTTCTGCAGTTTTGTGGATCTGGAGAGAGCATTTGACACGGTTGTACGAAAGGAACTTTGGGACATTTTACCGGAGTATGGTATTAACGGTAAACTGCTACAGGCTGTGCAGTCCAGTTACATGGGCTGTAGAGCCTGTGTGCGGCTGGATGATGGAATGTCGCCTTGGTTTGACGTCAATATCGGCGTTAAGCAGGGGTGCGTTCTGTCAGCCAGGCTGTTTATCATATATCTGGATAAATGTCTCCAAAGGTTGAACGATATGAATGTGGGAGTCCAGATGGGTGACTCAGTAGTCACTGCTCTGCTTTATGCAGATGATGCAGTCCTGCTGGCACAGTCAGCGACTGACCAGCAGACCCTAGTCGACACAATGACAGAAGATTGTAAGGAAAGGGATCTACGCGTGAATGTGAGCAAAACCAAAATAATGGTCTTTGAAAGAGACGAAGCCAGAACAAATGTAAGAGTAACAATAGGTAATGATATACTAGAGCAAGTGGACGAATTTGTATATCTTGGATGTGGATTTAGCCGAGATGGAAGGTACACCACTGATATAGAGCGAAGAGTGAATGCGGGAAATAGAGTGAACGGAGCGTTGGGGCAACTTCTCGGCAGCCACCACCTCAGCCAGAAGGCACGTGTAGCAATACATAACGCAGTGCTTGTCCCAACATTACTGTATGGAAGCGAGAGTTGGGTATGCAGAAAAGAGTATGAAAGTAAAATTAATGCGGTCGAAATGCGATCTCTGCGGAAAATCTGTGGAGTTAGGCTGACCGACCGCATTCGTAACGACGACGTAAGAGAGCGAGTAGGTATGAAAGAGAGTATCGGTTTAAAGATGCGAAAGGGCATGCTCCGATGGTTCGGACATGTGGAAAGAATGCCGAACGAACGTCTGGTTAAGAAGATATACAATGCGAAAGTGGAAGGATGTAGGTACAGAGGGAGACCGAGACTAACCTACCTAGACCAGATCGGTCATGTACTGAAGGAAGGTGGAGTCAAGACTCGCCGAAACCGGCGAGCGTGTATGAAGAGAATTATGAATGTTGAGGAAGCGAGTGAAGTATGCAGAGATAGAGTTCTCTGGCACTCTGTTCTCTCTGCCTATCCTGCAAGGGATATGGCGTGATGATATGTATGTATGTATGTATACTGTTAAAAAAATATATGTAGGTATGTAGATTTAAAGATATTTTTAGTGAACTATTTAATTATTTTTGGTTGGATATAATTGACGAAGCACAGGTCACGATCGTTGTGCACTAAATTATATAGTCCCTTTCGTTGGTGAACCTAAAAAACAAAAAATACATGCATGTATATAAATTACATTTTTCTAGTACGTTGTTTCTTGGGTTCTTTTCAAAAGTTTATGAATAGTAGGCATTTAATAATCATTATTTCATTTATTTGAAACATTTTTATTATATTTTTAATACTGATTAATTAAAATAATAATTCTTACATTTGCAATTTAAATATTTAAAAATGTCATAATTGTTTTGTCCGATATAGTTGCAAATATTGTATTTTCTTTTTGTATTTTAAACAAGTAATTGACAATATCTCGATGATAGTGCTTAACTCCGTGTTTTAGTATTGTTTGGAAAATATATTCAGATATAAAAAAATAATTGATAAAGTAATGAAAAAAATATATAAGAGAAAATTAGAAAAAAGGCCAAACTTCCGATCGAACCGTGACTATCTGGATTAGGCTACTCGACTTTTGTGACAAAATTTATCTTCATATTGTTGAGGCTTTTATTGTCTGAAAATACTGACGAAACGATATTTTCTATAGATGAAATCTTTTTCGATCAACTTATCGCCCATAAAACATTCTACAAACTAAATTTTATGAAAATCGCTGGTGGGCGTTACCGAAATTCTAAAAATATATAAGTATGAAAATACAAAAAAGAATATGAGAATTTTTCACGTTTTAAGATATTAGATAGTTAGATAGATTAGCTAGTGGCAAGGCATGAGGCCACCGAAGACAAACATCGGGTACCGGTGGCCCGCACGCACGGCGAAGAGAGGAGTTTGCATGGTGGGTCTATGGGGACTCCCGCCGTCTCTTCCGTCACCGTCACCTCGAACCGATTTGGCGGGGCGAGACGCATTCATAGTCCACTGCAAAAAAAAAAAAACGAAAGTGGCAAGGCATGATGTGGTGAGAGGCTAAAAATACAACGTTTCATATCTATTTTCTTTACCGCAAGTGTCCCACAAATCAATTAACAGATAAAATTAGGTAAGCTCCATTTATTTATAGTTATCTTGTAAGGCGCGAAATAATGAGGTAAAAGATAGCTTTCAAATAAACACAAGAAAATGTCAATAATTAGTATAATACTAATTATTCTGTATAGCCTTTCGAGTTTTCTTACTGGATCTACCTCAGTGTAACCGTATCTCGTACCAATAGTAGCTTATTAGATTTGTTAGTTTTAAATTAGTAAATTTTCATAATATAATACATACATACATATCATCACGCCATATCCTTTGCAGGGTAGGCAGAGAGAATAGAGTGCCAGAGAACTCTATCATTGCATACTTCACTCGCTTCCTCAACATTCATAATTCTCTTCATTGTATTGCATAATATAATAATTACCATAAATTTAAAGTTTAATAGAAACTGACCAAAAGCACGAACCGTTAGGCATTTAAAAATCAAATGCAGTCCCAATAGAATCTGTAAAAAAATGTTGTGTTTGAAACACACAAGAAAATACTTAAAAAGTAAAAGAATTATGATTTCTAGTGAACTAAAATAAAAAATGTTTTGTGGCAGTTATCTTAACCTTTTATCAAGTAGGTACTTTTATGAATAGCTATTTATTATAATACTCATTATGATAATGTAAATGTAGAGGGCACCCTAAGGAATTTTGTTGGTTTTTTTTGCTTGAAAACTTCGTGTATGAAACATTAGACCAGTGAATCAGAAGAAAATTATGGCAGTTGGAACAACGATGATGCACTTTTCTTAGAAATAAAACAATAGTAAGAGGCAAACATATCTTTACTATCTGCTGGCAGACATTATTCTATCTTAAATTCAATATTTTTGTTATTTTGAGATTAGAAAGAATATATTTAGAAAATTAAAACGAAATAAGGTAGGCTTTGGTAGGCAGCGGCCTAATCTATACCTTTGGCAATAGCAAAGATCCATGTGCGGCAGTGACACTTACCATCAGGTTTGCTGCTTGCTAGTTTGCCACCATAAGCAATTAAAATAAAAAAAAAATTAAAAAAAAATAATCTTGGTAAACTTAAAAATATTATAAGTAGACTAATCGCTTACGAAAACAATTAAGAATATTTTTTTACCAATACTAGCTGTGCTACCAGTTTCCCTTGCATGCTTTATTTAAGTATTTAACAGGAAAGATTTAATAGGAAATCTACGGTGGTTAGACGGGTTGGTATAGGGTTTTATTTCGATTTTTTTTTCTTTTGCATAGATGTTATATACTTATTATATCTTTTAGTCTTTTTTACGACACCCATAGGAGAGTGAGTGTTGAATTAAATTCGTACTCCGTCACATGGAAAATTTAATTCAAGGAACAACATATTTTATGGTAGGTCCCGCCCGTGACTATGAACGCTGAAAAGTGTTCGAAACGTCGAGCAATAAAAACAAAATAAGCGATAAAATTCGTAAAAATAGTTTTATTTCAAACCACTCATAAATTACCTGAGATAGAACACTTTTAGTAGATAGTATATTATAAAAAGTCTTTAATTAAAGGTTGTCTCAATTTGAAAAACTTTTACAATTAATACTGACTAAATGACTGCATAAATGGCATAGTGATTAAGATACCAACGTACCATGCCGATGCAGTAGGTTCTATAACCATGTAGGACAATACTTATCGTGATACACAAAAATTATATGTTGCAATACAATGATTATTTCTATAGCGTGTGTTGTTTTTATCGAAGAAAAATTAGGGCGTAAATGTCTAGTTATTCATATAATATTTAGATATTCGAAGCGTATTAGAAACATAATATTCATGATATCTACAAGACATCACCTCTACTTAATATCAAAGTTTTTGTGGTCAACGCACATCATAGATTAAAAGCAATTATACAGAAACGTTACAACATAACTTAAAAATCTAAATTTTCTTAGTATGATAACGGAATAATTCCGATTTTCACCGAAGACCACATAATTTTTAAGTAACAATTAAAACAATATAACTAACACATAACACTTATGTGTTAGTTATATCAGCTTAGATGTTATATAAAATAATAATTTTAATGTAATATTAATTAATATAAAAATAACGTCTGATGCCGTTTGGTCAACAATTACATTCCCAAAGAGGGTTGACCTGACCTATGGGCCACCGAAAACAAAGATCGGGTACCAGTGGCACGCTCGCACGGCGAAGAGAGGCGCTTTGCAGGGTGGGTCTATGGGTTCGCGCGCCGCCTCTTCCGTCGCTTCGGACCGATTTGGCGGAGTGTGACCACCTTCATAGTTCACCGCAAAAAAAGGAAGGTTGACGTCTGGCAGACGGCCGGTCATAAAAATATTGCCAATAACTTTTACAATATGTACTATGAAAGAAAATTACATACTGTATCGACCCCAAGTAATTGCGATAAGAGTAGGAGAATGATGATTAATTAATATAAAAAAAAATCGATGGTAAGTGTCATTTATTGATTAAAGTGTGAACTAATTTTTATATATTATTTGCTTGTTGTAAATATTAGCTATTTATAAAATCCGATTACGAAATGAAAAATGATGTCGCAAGCGGGATTCGAACCCGCGTCTATTGGGATTCCGGCCCAATCGTGCTGCCACTGCACCACCGCGACTAATTGTAGGACATGCAAATTTCACTCCGTATTATATTTACGTCTTAAGGTGACGGTATGCTATCTACCCGACAATGTTTACACATTGTTATAGGCTCAATACTTCAAACTTTACAGTTAGAATTGTATTAAGCGATAACACAACCTTGTTATTTAAATTACTGAAATTTTTAGCATTTAATATGCTTAATTATTTATAAAATCCGATTACGAAATGAAAAATGATGTCGCAAGCGGGATTCGAACCCGCGTCTATTGGGATTCCGGCCCAATCGTGCTGCCACTGCACCACCGCGACTAATTGTAGGACATGCAAATTTCACTCCGTATTATATTTACGTCTTAAGGTGACGGTATGCTATCTACCCGACAATGTTTACACATTGTTATAGGCTCAATACTTCAAACTTTACAGTTAGAATTGTATTAAGCGATAACACAACCTTGTTATTTAAATTACTGAAATTTTTAGCATTTAATATGCTTAATTATTTATAAAATCCGATTACGAAATGAAAAATGATGTCGCAAGCGGGATTCGAACCCGCGTCTATTGGGATTCCGGCCCAATCGTGCTGCCACTGCACCACCGCGACTAATTGTAGGACATGCAAATTTCACTCCGTATTATATTTACGTCTTAAGGTGACGGTATGCTATCTACCCGACAATGTTTACACATTGTTATAGGCTCAATACTTCAAACTTTACAGTTAGAATTGTATTAAGCGATAACACAACCTTGTTATTTAAATTACTGAAATTTTTAGCATTTAATATGCTTAATTATTTATAAAATCCGATTACGAAATGAAAAATGATGTCGCAAGCGGGATTCGAACCCGCGTCTATTGGGATTCCGGCCCAATCGTGCTGCCACTGCACCACCGCGACTAATTGTAGGACATGCAAATTTCACTCCGTATTATATTTACGTCTTAAGGTGACGGTATGCTATCTACCCGACAATGTTTACACATTGTTATAAGCTCAATACTTCAAACTTTACAGTTAGAATTGTATTAAGCGATAACACAACCTTGTTATTTAAATTACTGAAATTTTTAGCATTTAATATGCTTAATTATTTATAAAATCCGATTACGAAATGAAAAATGATGTCGCAAGCGGGATTCGAACCCGCGTCTATTGGGATTCCGGCCCAATCGTGCTGCCACTGCACCACCGCGACTAATTGTAGGACATGCAAATTTCACTCCGTATTATATTTACGTCTTAAGGTGACGGTATGCTATCTACCCGACAATGTTTACACATTGTTATAGGCTCAATACTTCAAACTTTACAGTTAGAATTGTATTAAGCGATAACACAACCTTGTTATTTAAATTACTGAAATTTTTAGCATTTAATATGCTTAATTATTTATAAAATCCGATTACGAAATGAAAAATGATGTCGCAAGCGGGATTCGAACCCGCGTCTATTGGGATTCCGGCCCAATCGTGCTGCCACTGCACCACCGCGACTAATTGTAGGACATGCAAATTTCACTCCGTATTATATTTACGTCTTAAGGTGACGGTATGCTATCTACCCGACAATGTTTACACATTGTTATAGGCTCAATACTTCAAACTTTACAGTTAGAATTGTATTAAGCGATAACACAACCTTGTTATTTAAATTACTGAAATTTTTAGCATTTAATATGCTTAATTATTTATAAAATCCGATTACGAAATGAAAAATGATGTCGCAAGCGGGATTCGAACCCGCGTCTATTGGGATTCCGGCCCAATCGTGCTGCCACTGCACCACCGCGACTAATTGTAGGACATGCAAATTTCACTCCGTATTATATTTACGTCTTAAGGTGACGGTATGCTATCTACCCGACAATGTTTACACATTGTTATAGGCTCAATACTTCAAACTTTACAGTTAGAATTGTATTAAGCGATAACACAACCTTGTTATTTAAATTACTGAAATTTTTAGCATTTAATATGCTTAATTATTTATAAAATCCGATTACGAAATGAAAAATGTTGTCGCAAGCGGGATTCGAACCCGCGTCTATTGGGATTCCGGCCCAATCGTGCTGCCACTGCACCACCGCGACTAATTGTAGGACATGCAAATTTCACTCCGTATTATATTTACGTCTTAAGGTGACGGTATGCTATCTACCCGACAATGTTTACACATTGTTATAGGCTCAATACTTCAAACTTTACAGTTAGAATTGTATTAAGCGATAACACAACCTTGTTATTTAAATTACTGAAATTTTTAGCATTTAATATGCTTAATTATTTATAAAATCCGATTACGAAATCAAAAATTATGTCGCAAGCGGGATTCGAACCCGCGTCTATTGGGATTCCGGCCCAATCGTGCTGCCACTGCACCACCGCGACTAATTGTAGGACATGCAAATTTCACTCCGTATTATATTTACGTCTTAAGGTGACGGTATGCTATCTACCCGACAATGTTTACACATTGTTATAGGCTCAATACTTCAAACTTTACAGTTAGAATTGTATTAAGCGATAACACAACCTTGTTATTTAAATTACTGAAATTTTTAGCATTTAATATGCTTAATTATTTATAAAATCCGATTACGAAATGAAAAATGATGTCGCAAGCGGGATTCGAACCCGCGTCTATTGGGATTCCGGCCCAATCGTGCTGCCACTGCACCACCGCGACTAATTGTAGGACATGCAAATTTCACTCCGTATTATATTTACGTCTTAAGGTGACGGTATGCTATCTACCCGACAATGTTTACACATTGTTATAGGCTCAATACTTCAAACTTTACAGTTAGAATTGTATTAAGCGATAACACAACCTTGTTATTTAAATTACTGAATTTCACTCCGTATTATATTTTGTATTATATTATATTTGCATGTCCTACAATTAGTCGCGGTGGTGCAGTGGCAGCACGATTGGGCCGGAATCCCAAGAGACGCGGGTTCGAATCCCGCTTGCGACATCATTTTTCATTTCGTAATCGGATTTTATAAATAATTAAGCATATTAAATGCTAAAAATTTCAGTAATTTAAATATTAGCTATGCTTGCTTACTTGGCTTGTGAGTACTACTATTTTTTTTTGGGAACTTCCAAGTAACGGATTTTGTATTTTGTCTTACCAAATATTATAGAGAAAAATATTAAAAATTAATAAAATGAACGTTACGTTACTCACAATTTTATTTATTATGTTAACAGTTGTTAAGAGAATGGCAGCAACACAGGACGTGTAATGCACGGTATTCTACTGTTGATAAATTTTGATCAATTTTTTAACATTTATGGCATTATTTGAAATAAAACAGTCAGGTCAGTCCTCCCGTGACCATGATCACTGTAAAGTGTTCGAAACGTCGGGAAATTAAAAATCAAATACAAACGCGATAGAATCCGTAAAAGTTGTTTTATTTCAAATGTGTATCACTCGCGTAAACATCAGAAATCATTTATGGTATCACTCCACTACTTTTATAACTATTAAAGCATACATTTATATTATAGCCTGCAATATTTCTATATAACGGAATATCTGACGTAATAAAGCTTTTGAAATCCAACTGGTAGTTTATAAGATCAGGGCATTGGAATATACAAACTTTCTAATTTAGTAATATTAAAATCCATCCATCCATTAGCCCGTAAACGTCCCCTGTTGGATATAGGCATCCCCACGAGAATGCCATTCGAAACGGCCCTGTGGCATCTGCATCTAACGGTTTCCTGCAACCTTCGTAATGTCATTAGTCCACCTAGTTGGGGTCGTCCTATGTCGCCATTGCCACTTCAACGTGTTAATTCTTCAAGCTATAATATTAAAATAGATTTTCACAAAACTAGAAGTTACAATTAAGTTTAGGTTTTATAAGAAAATTCATTATTTAAATGTAATTTTCTTTTTAAATAAGTTTAGGCATTAACATTTCAGTGTGTACGCATCTCATTAAAAATAATCTATGAGGCACCGATCAAATTTTTTTGTGTCATTGCTCAACGGCACTCAGTATATATTTCTGCTGACGTCATTATGCATTGTAGCAGGCTTAATTATTGTCTATTCGTGATTTATATCAAGCGATTCTTACATTGTTAGTATCATCTCATGCTGTATTTTAATCTGAGACACGATTTTATAATTTTGAGAAGTTTTTTTTTTGCCGCGTCTGTATTTCTCAAACTTATGTAGTGTTTTGTTATTTAACTGAACAGATGGAGTGCTCTAGAATCTGCATGCCACTGCACACACACACACACACAATTATAAATTTTAGGATTAGGTTTTTTTTGAGTCTTGGTGTAATTTGTATTCATGTGAACTAGCATTTATTTCTTAGAGCGAGCTATTATCTTTTTAAAAGGGAAATAATATAACGCTGTTGGTATAATCTTAACATACCTATATTACCTTCAATAATTTCTTTTTGTGCTGGTAAAAATTTGCATCAAAAACGTGGGTCAAAATTTAATATCTAATACTGTAGCGCGTATATATATATATATATATATATATATATATATATATAAATCTCCATAATAACGGTGACTTATTGGAAATCTGACATAATAGTTCTCCCGTGACCACTATCACTCCAAAGCGTTCAAAACGTCGAGAAGTTACAAATTCTATTTCCATCCTCCAATGTTTAAAACGTCGGGAAATTAAAAATCAAATACAAACGCAATAGAATCTGTAAAAGTAGTTTGTATTTCAAATATATATATTCGCGTAAATATCAGAATTCATAATTTCATAATAAAAATTGTTGTACTAAACTTTGAATAACTCTGCTTCTTGTTATTAAATTATAATCAAGGTCGATAGTTAGTCGAGTTTTAAACTTATTAGCTGCCTCATATGAAATTGTTTTAACACTTTTTTATATAAGAAAAAAAAAGATGTATACATGTATTGCAAAAAGTGTTCTTAAGTTTTTATTGCCTTGATAGATTAGGCGGAGTAATTTATAATTAATTCCTTAAGTGGCAGGTGATATTATTCGCGGGTGGTTGGAACATGGATTAGTCTACTATTCGTAGATGATCGCGTGATGGCGACGTTGATACCTGTAAGGCTAATCCACCGGAAATGCTACCGAAGACAAGGTCTCCGCCGTCAGGGATTCGGAATACTTAGTTTACCTTGTGGGTTTTAGTATATATTCCAAATTTGGTGCACTTAAGTAGAATAGTTTTGGAATTATAAAGAGTCCCTACTATTTTTTTATACTATTTTTTTTTTGTGTATATGATTAGCTGTTAGCCGCAGATGGCTTTGACAGCTTTACGCGGACTATGGGTGTTAGCACTGAGGGCTTTCAACCCAATTAAAGTAAGCTAAGCGACATCGCCCAAGGGCTCCCCATGTGGGGAACGGACCTCAGTTTGAGGCGTCGCTGGTGGAAAAGTGGGCGTGCCCACGTTTGGATTTATAATTTGTGCGCGTCGCGATTTCGCACCTCGACGGCGAGGACGAAACCGCGGATATTTATGTGTAATGGCTTCGCGAGCCGTGTAAGCTCTTAATTGAGCAAGTGTGATATCGTCTTCATCATCGTCGATCAAGTGCCGCGGACGTCGGATTTTGAGGCCGCATAGACCCACTCTTCAAGTATCTATCAATGTCGTACGATTGGGCCATCAGATCACCCGGTCCTTGTATTCGGTGGGTGCAAAGTTAGACCTAAAAGTGTGTTGAAAACATTGAAAATAAACTTGATCTTTGACTATTTAATATTGAAGTTTTAAATACGTGTGCTCAGTTTGGTGAAAAATAAAGAAAGTTCTAATTACTTAGGGTCGACGCTATATGTACACCAATTCCATAGTACATATTGCAAAAGTTTTTATCAATTGTTTTATGACCGGCCGCCTATCTGACGTCAATCCTCCTTGTGAATATAGTTGTTAACTAGAAGCCATCAAATAGAGTTGGCCCAGGTCAGTGTAAAGCTCTTAATCTTCTTTTACGACATCCATGAGCAATGTATGCGTTGGTATTTATTCGTAGCCGCAAAAACGGTAAAAAATATATGCAGAATTATTGCCATAGACAATTAATTACACCGGCACACAAAAAATTCAAAGTGGTCTGTACATTGAGCGCAACCTATCTACGGGCATGTTTTTCGACCTGCGGAATACGAATTTCAATTCAGTTTCAGTCGTCCACCCTCCAGTTTCGAGTAAATTGCGAAAATCTGTGAAAAATAGAGAAAATTGGATGTTATGGTAAAAAAAAATTGGGGATCTAAGACTAGCTCAATTTTCATGTATTTTGATCTCACGAATACTAATTTTAAGAGTGCTTAGGTCATAAGCTATTTCAAATCCGAGAAAATTGGAAAAATCCCTTTAAAATGGCAAAAATCGCAAAAAAAATGCAATTATTTTGATAAAAAGCAATATTTTTTTTATCAAGCAAATATTTCGTATTTTATCGGTTTTTTGCGATTTTTTTAATGTTTGAGAGGAATCTGGACCAAATATATTGCAGATTCAGATTACGGATATGGAATTACAAGAAAATTCTTCTCGATCCAAGACTACAAGATTTTTTTATCAAAATAATTGCATTTTTTTTTTGCGATTTTTGCCATTTTAAGGGTTTTTTACAATTTTCTCTGATCTGAAACAGCTTATGATACCTAAGCAACCTTAAAACCAGTATTCACGAGATCGAAATACATGAAAATAGAGCTTGTCTTTGATCCCTAATTTTTTTTTACCAAAACATAAAATTTTCGCTATTTTTCACGGTTTTTCGCAATTTACTCGAAACGGGAGGGTGGACGGCCAACCAAGATTGGCGGACCTTCGTGCGGCATGTATCAGAGCCCGAAGGTCCTACACCCGCAGCCGGCGGCGTCACCGCGACGCTGAGCGGGAGGGCCAGCTGTACGAGGCGTACCGCGATGCGCGGACGGCCTTTCCGCTGGCCATCCGAGCCGCCAAGGACGCGAGTTGGCAGGAGATGCTGGACGGTCTCGACCGTGACCTCTGGGGTCGCCCGTATCGCGTGTCGCTGAACAAGCTTCGCGCGCAGGGCCCCCCCCTCACCGAGACCCTCCAGCCTGACTTCCTCTGTAGGGTGGTCGAGGAGCTGTTTCCACGGCAGTCGGAACACACGCCCCCGGTCATGGCCTCGCCAGAACAAGACCGGGAGGCTGACGACGAGAGTATTCCGCCCGTGACGGAGACGGAAGTGGGAGCAGCTGTGGCGCGGATTCGTTCCGCGACCACGGCCCCCGGCCCGGACGGAATACCAGTCCGGGTGCTGACGTCGCTCCTCGAGCACCTCGAGCCTCGCCTCAGGCAGCTGTACAACGCCTGTTTGGCGTCTGGGCGGTTCCCTGAGTGCTGGAAGGAGGGGAGGTTGGTTCTCCTGCCAAAGCCGGGACGGCCCCCGGATTCGCCGTCGGCCTACAGGCCCATCGTGCTCCTCGACGATGTGGGTAAGCTGCTGGAGTGCATCCTCGCTGCCCGCATCGTCCAACACCTGGAGGAGGTGGGGCCCGATCTGTCGGACGCTCAATTCGGTTTTAGAAGGGGGCGTTCGACCATCGGGGCCCTGCTACGACTGAGGCAGACGGCCGCGGAGGCTGTCACCGGCGGGGGAGTGCTGTTGGCGGTGTCGCTGGACATCGCCAACGCATTCAATAGTCTGCCATTCAGCTGCATCAGGGAGGCGCTCCGATTCCATGGGGTGCCCTTGTACCTGAGGCGGCTGGTGGCGGACTATTTGGAAGGGCGCAGTGTCCTCTGCGCGAGTCCCGCAGGGGACATTGTGCGGACGTCCATGTCATGCGGCGTTCCACAGGGGTCGGTTCTGGGGCCGACTCTGTGGGACATCGGGTACGACTGGGCGTTGAGAGGGAGTCTCCCCCCCGGGCTGAGCGTGATATGCTACGCTGACGATACGCTCGTCACAGCCCGGGGCAGGACACTCGAAGAGGCGGCGAGCCTGGCCACTCTCGGCACCGAGGAGATGGTCGGGCGAATCGAGGCGCTGGGGCTCAGGGTGGCCCTAAATAAGACGGAGGCCCTATTGTTCCATGGGCCACGCGTAAGGCCACCAATCGGCGTCTCGCTAGTCGTCAACTCCGTCCACATCAGCATCCAGGCCCATATGAAGTACTTGGGTCTGGTGCTCGACGGGCGATGGTGGTTCCGGGAGCATTTAGACCTGGCGCTGCCGGCTGTCGCGAGAGCGATGGTCGACAGCGTCAGGAACTGGGACGCGGTCGCCGCCTTCTGCGAGGCTGTCATCTCGCAGAAGGAGGCGGCGGAACGAGTCCGGGAGGAGTCCCGCGACCCGGGCCGCCGTCAGCAGCCGGGGCGGCGCAGGCGCGAATACCTGCGCCTGATGCCGCCCTAACCGAGGCCTCGGGTGATCGGACCGGGGAATTGTCCGGTCACCCGACGTGAGGCCACCGCGTGAGGGCGACGCCCCGACGGCGAAATCTGTCGGGGCGCCGACGAGAGGAACCCGCGAGGGTAAACCGCCGGGCGGGCCACCGAAGTTAAAATCGAGTACCGGTGGTCCGCTCGCACGGCGAAGAGAGAAGGTTTTACGGTGGGTCTATGGGGTCACGCGCCGCCTTTCCGTCACCCCGGACCGATTCAGCGGGGCGAGACGCACCCATAGCCCACCAATAAAAAAAAAAAAAAAAAAAGGGTGGACGGCCAAAACTGACTTGAAATTCGTATTCCGCAGGTCGAAAAACATGTTCGTAAATAGGTGGCGCTCAATGTACAGACCACTTAGTTTTTTTTGTGTGCCGGTGAATTATTCGAGTAGGTATGTTAGGTGACGTTTCGAACATAGTAAAAACTTTGTATAAGCGGTTTTAGTTCATTTCTCAATCTATGTCAAATAATATTTCCCTTTGAGGTATTGAGGAAATTTCTGTGTACTATGCTCAGTAGGATTCTTACTATGACCTATTTCTGTTGAAGTGGCTTAGTTTCTGTCTTAAGGCTATATCAAAGAACGACTATACACGCTATAGAGATTGACATAAAAATGCACTTTAGTTGAACGTAATGCAATGTAATTTTATAAAAACCCGATCCGAACCCGAGCGAAAAATGATTGTAGAACAGTCACTACAATAGTTCACGGTGGTATAAGTGGCAGCATGATTGGGACGGATTTCCTACAGGTGTGGGTTCGAATACCACTTGTGACATCATTTTTTGCTCGAAATCGAGTTTTTTATAAAAATATTAAGCATATTAAATGCTAAACATTTCAGTAATATGTAATGTAATTATTAAAAATCTTCGTAATGTTTTAAATGGATAACTTTTGAAAAAAAAATTAGTACCTTGTAATAAAATCCTATATAGATTTGTCTGACCAACATTGTAATAGGTTAATTGGCCTCTCATTGTAGAGGAAGCCTGAACCTTGCAATTGGACGTATGTAATCTGAGATAATAATGATGTATGACTTCGATTCATAGGGTTGTTGATTAAATTAATAGAACTTTATTTAGAGCTATTTAGAACAAACGTCTGGTTAAGAAGATATACAATGCGAAAATGGAAGGATGTAGGTACCGGGGGAGACCGAGACTAACCTACCTAGACCAGATTGGTCACATACTGAAGGAAGGTGGAGTCAAGAGTCTCCGAAACCGGAGACCCCGTATGAAGAGAATTATGAATGTTGTGGAAGCGAGTTAAGTATGCAAGGATAGAGTTCTCTGGCACTCAGTTCTCTCTGCCTACCCTGCAAGGGATATGGCATGATGATATGTATGTGTGTATGTATTTAGGGCGAATAATATTAAATAATATTCAACTTGAATGTATCTAATTTCTGCAGGTCATTTATAATCTCTGTGGTAATCATTACGTGTTGAAGCAAGGTATATAGATATAAAATTTAAATGGATGCGGTTATTATTTTAGTAATTTTATTTTTCGTTAATACCATCCGGGGCGACAGAAGAAGCGGCTCAACCGCCATAGATTCGCCCTGCAATGTACCTCTCTTCGCCGAGCAAGCGGGCCACCGGAACCCGGTCTTTGTCTTCAGTGGCCAAGCTGCACACCTAATGATAAGTATTACTATCGCTCATAGCCTATTATAACATTTTCAAATAATGCAACTGTTACCTCCATGATCGATAATGTTGGCGGAGTAGTCAAGGCTTCGCCAAATTTCAAAGAAGATTCATCATCATCATCATCTCAGCTCATATATGTCCCACTGTTGGGCTCGAGCCTCCTCCATAATGGGAGGGTAATTGAACTACTATGCCACGCTGGTCAGACGTGTTGGTATAGGGACTTGTTTCGAGGTTTCCTTCTCTCGCATAGATGTTATATGCGTTTTATATCCCTTAGTCGTCTCGTACGATCACCCACAGGTAAAATTTGGGGTGGTGAATTGTATTCTTACTCCGTCACCACGGAAAAAGAAGATTATTTGTTTTATTTTTAAGTACTTCCATCGTTTTTATACATCCATGTAATTAATATCCGGCCGGTAACTCTTAAGATGATTTATCAGTACGTCGGCCCTTGATCTGACGTTACTGCGTCATCAGGTCGGTCACGGTCCGCCATGTGGAAATCAGAAACATCAGTTTATCTTCTAATTATTGGTATCACAATATTTGTATTATTGAAAACTGTACATGTTATTATTTCCTAATGATTGCTCAAGTTGTGGTAACACTCCCCGCGTGGTGATGCTACCCGGCTAAACACATAATATTTTACCACCCATACTTTTCAGTCAGAAGTCGTAAAATCTGTGGGCACAAGAAATTTAAATATTTTCTTGGGATTACCAATCAGAAAATTTTATTCCTAGATATACGTAATACACACTCCATGTAATTGGTTCTTAGTAAAACAAGTATCTATATCAAATTTAAGTGACTTCAAATTATTAAGGGATTTATACAATGAAATCAAAATGTATGATAGGTAGTATTATGAAAAAATGTAATTTCATTTAATTATTATTAAATTTTATTTATAACAACATTTTAGCGTAAGAAATATATTTTTACGCGTATTTAAAAAGGTAAATATATTGAATGTGCATATTATAACATTTAGAATAGTTTTGCATACATAGTAATCTTTAATCAGATACCTATCCAAACAAGTCTAATGGTGAGCTCGGCCCTCCTCCACAATACAATGGAAATTGACCTAATATACCGCACTGGTCAAGCGTGTGGTAAAAGACTTTTTTTCGAGTTTTCTTTCTCTTGCATCCGTGCTATTTGCATATCTGTCTTTTACGACACTCACAGCCAAGATAGGTGTTCAATTGTATTCTTACTTTCTCACCACACGGAAAATCTGAACATTTTTATTATGTTTTATTGTAACTTCAAGAAAAGGCAAGTCGTCTGCCCTCTTTTTTTTGGGAACAGTCAACTATAAGGATAAGGAATCAGCCAGTAATGTAAGTAATTGTAAATCTTTAGAACATTCGTCTTGTATACGTATGTCTGAGCAACTAACTGAGCAAACTATTGTAAGCTCTGATACTTCATCTTTCACTAACGGTTCCCTGCGGACAGCCACTACACACATACCTTTAAATAAATTGCAAAATATAGGTGTTAAAAGCACAATTGTCATGTTTAGTGATGAAATTGGTAAAAATATGGGTGTTCTTTTATCACATAAAGGACATTCAATTGTTAATAACTGTTCGCCGGGGTTGTCTTACCATGATATAATGCAAAAAATATTTAATTATAAGTTTAGTCCTGGTAGTACATTATTAATACTTGTAGGAAATAAAGTAAATGTGAGCAAGAAACAATTATTACAATATAACTGTAAACTTAGTAATTTATTAAATGTAGACAAAATTGTTATGTTCACATTTCCTTACAGGACATGTTTGACACAGATGGAAAATGAATCCATCTATAATTTAAATTTGACATTACATAATAGTAAAACAAAAACAAATTATATTTTAGAAAATAAAATGCATGTTATTGACATTAACAGTTATTTGATGAATTTTTTTATGACAAAAGATAGTTGTTATCTTTCAAAATATTTTAAGAATTTGATAGCTGATTCGCTATCTTATTTTTTTTTTTACATCAGCCAAGAATTTGGCTAAAAATGTTGCTTTTATTGAGCAAAATAATATTGACATCACTAATTTAAATTGTAACATTTCCAATTGTGGAAATAATGACATTCATTTAAATTAGTCAATAAGACAATAGAGAATTCCTCTTGCTTTAAAAATAGCCATAAGAATACATATAAGTCAATTAGTCTGGTACATCAAAATATTCAAGGTATGTTGGGTAAGGATTTGGAGATTGAATTATTTTTAAATGGTTGCCATATAGATTTTCTCTGCATTACTGAACACTGGCTTAAAGGTAACCAATTAATGTTCAATTTTCCCAATCACCAGGTTGTTAGCTCGTTCAACAGAACCAATATGATACGAGGTGGCTCTTTAATAATTTTAAATAAATTAATTAAATCTAAGGAAAGAAAAGATATTGTAAGATTGTCTGTTGAACGTGTTATTGAAATTGCTTGTGTTGAGTCTGAGTAGTTCATAGTTGTATGCGTATACAGACCCCCATGCTCCCCATATGATGATTTTGAGAAATTAATGGAAGATATCTTACTAAAAACCTCAGCCTCGAATAAAACAGTTGCTGTTTGTGGGGATTTTAACATTAATTTATTAGACAATAATAATATAACACAAAAATTTAAAAATTTAATGAATTCTTATAACTTATATAATGTTTTCCTGGAACCTACTAGGATAACTGCTGGGAGTGCAACTTGTATAGATAATATTTTTATAAATGCTAAACTGATTAATAAATCCATTATAAACACATTAGAATCAGATCACTGCGGACAACTTGTTGTACTTCCTAGAACTAATAGGATTCCACGAGAATGCATTACCTTTGTTCCTATTAATATCAGCCGCTTAGAGCACTTTAAACACAATTTGAGTATGAAAGTACCACTATTGCCTATTCATGATAACCCCAATGAATTGTATACATCCCTATTTCACATAATTGATGATGAATTTAGTAAAATATTTAAACCTAAAACTGTAACAATTGGAATACCTGCTGGCTTTAGTGAATGGGCAACTTGTGGTATCTACAAGAGTAGACGAAGGTTATATGATCTTTATGACGAAAAGTCTTATAACCATAGTCCAGTGTTCCTAAAATATGTAAAAAAATATTCTAAAATATTCAAACGTGCCTGTTCCTCTGCTAAAGCAATTTATCTGAGAAATAAAATCAAACGATCTAGTGATGTAATTAAAATTACTTGGAACGTGATAAATAGTGAAACTGGTAGAAATACTGTACGGAAGAAGGACTTCAATTTAATTATTGATGATAAAAATATATGTGCGGACGAAGAAGTGGCAACTGAATTTGAAAAATATTTCAGTAATATTCCTTTACTGACAACTAAATCATTGATGTGTTCTCCTATTTTAGCCGAGTCACTCTTGAAACAGTGTATTGTAAAATGCGACACATCCTTTGAGTTCTCAGATGTCAGTAGGAATGATATCATAAACTCTTTTAAAAATCTTAATGTTAAGAAGACAGCTGATTTATGGGGCTTTTCTGTAAAGACAGTTAATTCTATAATTGATATTATTGCCCCCCACCTGGCATCTGTGTTTAATGGTTGTGTTGCTCGAGGCGTATTTCCTGATCTCATGAAAATTAGTAGAGTGATTCCTTTGTTCAAAGCGGGTAGTATGTCTGATCTTAATAATTTTCGACCAATTTCCATATTACCCACACTTAGTAAAGTTTTTGAAAGACTTATGCTTAATCAAATGTTACATCATTTTAAGAGACATGATATATTTCACAAACAGCAATTTGGCTTCACTAAGAATTGCTCTACTACTGATGCGGGTGTAGAATTATTAAAAAATATCTTTACAGCCTGGGAGAAATCGCATGATGCTTTAGGTATATTTTGCGATTTATCCAAGGCGTTTGATTGTGTACACCACGAAATTCTCGTCAAGAAATTATACCACTATGGGATCAGGAATAAGGCTCTCGAACTTTTAACATCATATTTGTACAACAGAATTCAGAGGGTCGATGTTAATGGTGTACGATCATCTGGTTCTGTTATAAAAATGGGCGTTCCACAAGTATCCATTCTGGGGCCATTTCTGTTCCTTGTATATATTAATGACTTACCTTATTATGTAGGGGATAACCAAAACATAGTGTTGTTCGCAGATGATACCTCCTTATTGTTTAAAATTAAAAGACAAAAGATTAATTATGACGATGTGAACAACGCTCTGTCAAATGTTGTTCATTGGTTCAGTACAAACAACTTGGTTCTTAATGAAAAGAAAACCAAATGTATTAAATTTATCACACCTAATGTGAGACTAGTGGAAACCAATGTTCAAATGAATGGTGTGGCCCTAGAGCTTGTGGAGTCTACGGCATTTTTGGGTATTACCATCGATACTAAACTCCATTGGGGTCCTCAGATTGAAAAATTATCAAGTAGGCTAAGCTCAGCGGCTTATGCGGTAAAAAAAATTCGAATGTTAACCGATATTGAAACGGCTAGAATTGTTTATTTCGCCTACTTCCATAGTCTTATGTCTTATGGCATACTGCTTTGGGGTTGCTCTGCAGATTTGAATAACATCTTTGTTCTTCAAAAACGGGCTGTCCGCGCGATTTATAATCTAGGGCCAAGAGCTTCACTGAGAGAAAAATTTAGGGAAATAAACATTCTAACCGTTGTATCACAATTCATATTCGAAAACATATTATATGAAAAAAAAATATTAATGAATTTGATAAATATAGTGATATTCACCGTGTGAACACTAGGAATAAGGATAATCTAGTTATCTATCATACTCGCCTACAAAAAATTAGTAGGTCTTTCATGGGGCAATGTATACGCGTTTACAATAAACTGCCTAAAGATATCCGAGATATGCCAATGAATAAGTTCAAAAAGGCTATCAAAAACAGACTGTGCAAAAAAGGATATTACAGCATTTCGGATTATCTAAATGATAATACGGAATGGTTATGAGCAGCTCCTCTCTCAGCAATTGCCCTTTTAATGTTTATCTCTTACTCTTGTATTATTTGTATTGTCTTAATTGTACAGTGTAGCGTGTTTTGCCTAACGAGTTATGTATTTATTTATCCAAGCTATCTGTTTCAAATTTATAGATTATGGTGTGGTCATGCTCACTGAAAAGGTCTCTGCTTGCGGTAGCTACGTGGAGCGGGTCTCTCCCTTCCCTCCAATGTGGTTGAGGGGCGTGATGGCTGCTCTAATAGTTAACTCGTGATCGGGTGCCGCTTGTGGGATCTGGTCCAGCCATTTTTCTTTCTTTTTTGTTTTATAAATATTCTTAGTTTAATTTTGTATTATATACAAAATTTAAAAAATGAATCTTTACTCGAAGGGCATATCACTGGAGCTAACATAAATTAACCATGTAACCAAACTCTTTTGTGAAAAATATAATAAAAAAAAAATGACGAGCCCACTGAGTTTCTTGCCGGATCTTCTCAGTATGTGGCTGCTTTCCGATCCGGTGGTAGATTAATTAAATTTAATTTAAAACACAATGTAAAATTGACAATATGTAAGTGCCCCTATGGGGCTTATGCAAAATAAATGATTTGATTTGATTTGATTTGATATACAGTTCCTATGACACCACTTGTTAAGAACTTAAATAATACTTCGCGAATACACAGTGCGCTGTCTCAATAACAAAATCTATTCAATCAAAATTTTCAATCAAAGATCTATTCAATCAAAGATCTCTAGATCAGTTACTATTTTGGTATTTTTAACTAAATTAATACAATTTTTTCGTCAGTGAATGGTCTCCTTAATAGACAATTCTTAAGCTCCATTGGTACGTAGGTGCACGCGTGGGCGACAACAACATCTCAACGTTAATGATTCCACTAATATTGATACTAATTATATTTATCTTTTCAATAAACACGTTCACTTTAGTATATTTGATAAAATACACAGATAAAATATGGAGGTGAGGAATTATCTTTATTAAGACGTAAATATACTTTCGATCGCTTATATTATGACGAACCAAAAATATTGTGTATTCCATGATATCTTTTTCAGTCACACCATGCCTAAACTGTTAGAAGTAATGGAAAAATGATATGCAACCCCATAATCTGCTGTTCTTTATCTCTCATCATATATAATATATAGCCTAAATGCCAACAGAGAGACCGGTACTGAGTCTTTTTCTATGGTCACTATTCAAGATTGCAGATTTTATACATTCAGGCAATGGATTATTACTTTTTGTTATATATATTTTATTTATATTGATGTTGATGAAATACAAATACACGTCTAACCTAGTTTAAAAAAGGTTCTCTATGCAATTTGCCCACTATCTGTGGGCAAATTGCATATTCCTATTCTATATATTCTTCTTATTCATCTTCTATTTGTCCTAAAGTCTATTATATTGTTTATGTGCTGACAAATTCAATCCAAGTGTTTGCTTTTCTGCAGTCACGAAGACGTGCGTTTTGACTGTGATTAATTCTAGGTGGGCTTTATACTTGTAAGCTACTATACAATGCCCCAATTATTCGGTGGAATATTAGTTTTCTTTGTATTAGTTACAATTTTACTTTTAAAGCCCACGAGGCTTGAATTTAGGCATATTTTTCAGTCTATATCAGTTATTTTTCTATATTGTTGTATAATATACTTAATATGTTATAATAATATTTTATTCCCTGTGGTAGCGGCTACGGATTAGACATGTGTAAGTAATGCGAGTGATATATCACACGTAATATTACCCGACCGTGTACTGACTCATTACACATTACGCGACTAAATATCACATCACATTAAACATGACGCGAACACCCGTGTACTGTTCTGTATTTCTGCAATGTTCGGAGTCTGGCAATTCAATATTTATTTTGAGCTTTATTTTCAGAACGTTAAGGCTTATATTTCTTGACGCCGCCCGCCGTATTTATAGAGCGCTATCGCAATCCGCATCACACATAACACGAAATGTCATGTGTGATGTTTCACGAAATGTAATGCCATATCACATCACTTCGCGAAGTACTGTTTCGCGCATGTCTACTACGGATACTACCAATCATGAGTGTCGTACAAGACAATGAAGAGCTTTTTATCGACCTGGGCCACCTCTATCTGCAGGTTAATAATTATATTCCTAAAGAGGCTTGACGCCAGGCAGGCGTACGGTCATAAAACTATAACCAAAATTCTTTGCTATATATGTGATAGAAGAAGAGTACATATTGCTTCGACCCTAAGTTATTGCCTAGAGAATTACGATGTTGATGATGAATAATAATAAGTTTGGCTGGAAACTTCATGTTCTCATAGATGGCGTAGTGGTTAAGATACCGATCTTCCGTGCCAGTGCTATGGGTTCAATTCCTACGCAGGACAACACTTTAGGTGATCCACAAAGTGTTGTTCTGAGTCTGGGTGTAAATTTGTCTATGTTAATTATATGTTTGTAAAGTCGCCCGCAATTCAAGGTTTACTTTCTCAGTGCAGGATAGTGTTTAAAAAAATATAGACGAAATGTTAAGACATTTTTAGAAAAAGAAATAAGAATAGTTTTTTCGATGTCTTAATAAAAAGAACGAAGAATAGTTTTTTCGATGTCTTAAGAAAAAGAATGAGCAATAGATTTTTTGGTTAACTCTTATAGCGTTAGATCTTTTTTTATTTTTTTTATTGTTATCGTAGCATTGAATCACTGAAGTAAGGTAGGCTGGCGTTGTGGTCACCGAAGACAAAGATCGGGTACCGGTGGCCTGCTCATACGGCGAAGAGATGTGTTTTTGCAGGGTGGGTTTATAGCGTCGCGCATCGCCTCTTCCGTCGCCCCGGAACGATTTGGCGGGGCTGGTCACGCCCCATACGTCACGTCCATAGTCCACCGCCAAAAAAAGGGCTGGCGCTTTGGTATCAAAAGTCTTATATGTAGCCCACATAAGTCTCAAATAGCTAAAATATAAAAAAAAAACAAACGAAACCTAATAAGTTGATCTAATCTGTAGCTCAAATAAGTCGTAGTGTGAATTAACGACAGAGCGTAAAGTATTTACGTACGTTTCTGTTTACTTGATGTCATAACCTACCAAAGAAACTCGATCGTAGCTTCAAAAATCCGTGAAAGTTATGTAAATAAATGGCATTGTGGTATTGATGCCCGTTTCCATCTTATTTGTATATAGAGGAATGTTAGTTCAATACAAAAGGTTCGGCCATCAACCTGGTTGATATTACCCAATAAATAGCGAATCTACTTTAAATATTATGATAATGTTAGTAATAGAAATTTACCGAGAAGTTATTTGCTTGTGTAATTTAACGAATAGGTATTTTCATGTATAATTTAACGAGTAAGTGTTATTTCTGTAATATAACGAATAGGTATTTTTCTGTGTAATTTAATGAATAGGTATATTCTTGTGTAATTTAACGAATAGATGGGTATTATTTGTGTAATTTAACGAATAGGTATTTTCATGTATAATTTAACGAGTAAGTGTTATTTCTGTAATATAACGAATAGGTATTTTTCTGTGTAATTTAATGAATAGGTATATTCTTGTGTAATTTAACGAATAGATGGGTATTATTTGTGTAATTTAACGAGTAGGTATTTTCATGTATAATTTAACGAGTAAGTGTTATTTCTGTAATATAATGAATAGGTATTTTTCTGTGTAATTTAATGAATAGGTATATTCTTGTGTAACTTAACGAATAGATGGGTATTATTTGTGTAATTTAACGAGTAGGTATTTTCATGTATAATTTAACGAGTAAGTGTTACTTCTGTAATATAACGAATAGGTATTTTTCTGTGTAATTTAATGAATAGGTATATTCTTGTGTAATTTAACGAATAGATGGGTATTATTTGTGTAATTTAACGAGTAGGTATTTTCATGTATAATTTAACGAGTAAGTGTTATTTCTGTAATATAACGAATAGGTATTTTTCTGTGTAATTTAATGAATAGGTATATTCTTGTGTAACTTAACGAATAGATGGGTATTATTTGTGTAATTTAACGAGTAGGTATTTTCATGTAAGTGTTATTTCTGTAATATAACGAATAGGTATTTTTCTGTGTAATTTAATGAATAGGTATATTCTTGTGTAACTTAACGAATAGATGGGTATTATTTGTGTAATTTAACGAGTAGGTATTTTCATGTATAATTTAACGAGTAAGTGTTATTTCTGTAATATAACGAATAGGTATTTTTCTGTGTAATTTAATGAATAGGTATATTCTTGTGTAATTTAACGAATAGATGGGTATTATTTGTGTAATTTAACGAGTAGGTATTTTCATGTATAATTTAACGAGTAAGTGTTATTTCTGTAATATAACGAATAGGTATTTTTCTGTGTAATTTAATGAATAGGTATATTCTTGTGTAATTTAACGAATAGATGGGTATTATTTGTGTAATTTAACGAGTAGGTATTTTCATGTATAATTTAACGAGTAAGTGTTATTTCTGTAATATAACGAATAGGTATTTTTCTGTGTAATTTAATGAATAGGTATATTCTTGTGTAATTTAACGAATAGATGGGTATTATTTGTGTAATTTAACGAGTAGGTATTTTCATGTATAATTTAACGAGTAAGTGTTATTTCTGTAATATAACGAATAGGTATTTTTCTGTGTAATTTAATGAATAGGTATATTCTTGTGTAACTTAAGGAATAGATGGGTATTATTTGTGTAATTTAACGAGTAGGTATTTTCATGTATAATTTAACGAGTAAGTGTTATTTCTGTAATATAACGAATAGGTATTTTTCTGTGTAATTTAATGAATAGGTATATTCTTGTGTAATTTAACGAATAGATGGGTATTATTTGTGTAATTTAACGAGTAGGTATTATTTATGTAATTCAACGGGTAGGTACCTCCTTATGTAATATAACGACTTGGTATTTTCTTGTGTAATTTAATGAATAGGTATTTTATTCATTAAACTCCATGTATTTTTTAGGTACGAATGGAAGAGTAATTGGATTATACACAACGCTGATCACACGGATTGATTAATATAAGATATAATTTTGAGATTGTAATATTATTGGTTTGTTTTTCACGTTTTATTTATCCATAAGTTCATCAATTTCCACTGTTCAATATAGTCTTAGTGCGGAATACGCACCATCGAGTTCAAGAAGTCGGTATCAGTGATCAGCCCAATAGATATGGAGATTTGGTAGGTTCTGGAACCGATTTGCCCTTTTTTTGCGGTGGACTATGGAGGTGGTCACGCCCCGCCAAATCGGTCCGGGCGAAGGAAGAGGTGGCGCGCAAGTCCATAGATCCACCTTGGAAGCACCTCTCTTCGCAGTGCGAGCGCGCCACCTGTACCTGATCTTGGTTTTCGGTGGCCCGCCCGGCGGTTTACCCTCAAGGGAACCGATTTGCCCTTCCGTTATTCCAGATATATCAGATGTTCATTTATAGTCGCCACCTCAATATTACATAAATTAGGAAGGCCGAATGGATGTTAATGAATTTTAGTAATAAAAAAAAAACTATTTCATGATATTTTGTTTTTAAACAGCAAAGAAAATATAGTATTTTATAAAGACCTAGGAATAAGTCTTTATCTCGCCGGGAATACACAAATATGACTCTATAGTACGAATTCAAATAAGTTATTTGAGATAAATATATCATTCCGTCTGATTATGATTGTGATATATTTATCGCTATCATTATTCATTATATCTTCAAAATCTCGTAACGGAACAACATTGATAGCAATTTTATATCATCAATAATTGAGGACCAAAATATTTGTCGTCCGGTCGTCAACCTTTGAGTGGTCATTACTGTATTACAATGATGTTCGGCCATAAAATTCGCGAGAACTAATTTAATTAAAACAAAATAAAATAAGAGTAACCTTTCTTATAAATATTAGTGTATTTTGAACTTGTTTTATGTGTCTTTCGGTGAATACAAAAGTATTTATTAATTGACTGCGCGAGTGTGAAACGTCTCCGCTTCAGCCTGGGCAATACTTATCATCATCATCATCCTTCAGCCTTCTGCCATTCCCTGTTGGATGTAGGCCTATCTTATATTTCGTCACAAAGTGCGGTCTTATGCCATCCGCATCCAACGATTCCTCAGCAACCTTCACCAGGTATTTGGCAATAATGCTTTAACATTATTACCCAAACATTGACAAATTATGTAAATCTTATAAAAAAAAAAATCTATACTGGTGATCAACTCCATTTGCGATGGGAACGGCAGATATCAATATTGGCTATAGAACCTTTCCAGTTTACAGATTAAATTATGGCAATGAAAAAGTATCATCATTTCAGCTCATACGTCCTACTGTTGGATTCGAGTCATCTCCACATTAGGAGGAAAGTTGACCCACTATACCACGCTAGTCAGATGGATTGAAAAACGGTTTTATTTTGATATTTTTCTTTCTCTTGTAGCTCATATTGTAGATATTATATCTTTTTGTTGAATATACAGATAGCGTAGTGGTTAAGATACCGTTCTACAGTGCCAGTGTCGTGGGTACAATTCCCACGTAAGACAATACTTTGGGCGACCCACATACTGTTGTTCTAAATTTGGGTGTAATTTGTCTGCGTTAATTATATATTTATAATGTCCTTGCAATACAAGGATTATTTCCTTATTGCGATATGGTGTCTTTTTAAAGAAAAATGTTATCTGCAAATTACACCCCTTAGTCGTGTTTTACAACACCCACGGGCAAGATAGGGGGTGAGAATAGAAGAATAGAATATAGTAAGCAATCTAAGATCTGTTAAAATGACTAAGAATCCAGCGGTTTGAATACTGTTGTTGGTTATTGTGAAACTAAAGTCAGTATCTTAGCTGATCTCGTGGCCACATTTCTATCAGACAGTGTCAGTTTACACGAGGGGCCGTCGCCTTATTGTTGTAGTATAGAGTTACTATGCCTATCGTTATCATTAGCATTATTCCGCCTGCTGGGAATGCCCACGGCGATGTCTTGATTTCAACAGGGTAAGCAGAAGTAATGGATACTAATAGGAGTGGGCGAAAATAACATTATTCTGTATCTGAAGTGGATATTTAGATATAATTGTTTTGATAAATATGAGATTATTTTCCTTGTCTCAATTTTTTTTACTAACAAAACATAAATAAAGTATAGGAAAATAATCTTATGATCTACCAGCCAGCATATAACCAATAAAAAAAACTATTAAAGTTTTTCCTTGTGGTGATAAAGCAAGAGTACAATGAACCAATCTTACTCGTGGGTGTCGTAAAAGACGACTAAGGAATATAATATTCACATAAAACCTGTGCAAATGAAGCAAAACTGGAATTAAACCTATATTGACCTGTTTGACCAGCGTGTATATCTATACACGCTACAAGCAATATAAGCTACCTTTACAATAAGAGTGAAATCGACTATCTAGTCGATTTCACTCTTATTGTAAAGGTAGCTTGAGCCCAGGGACATATCTACGTGTGTTTATCGGGTACAGGTCACCCGCTTGCACGGCGAAGAGAGGAGTTTGCATGGTGGATCTATGGGGTCGCGCGCCGCCTACTACGTCACCCCGGACTGATTTGGCGAAGCGAGACGCATCCATAGTCCATTATATAAAAAAAAGGACGTACGTGGGTTTAAATGAATTATGAATTATGAAAAAAATAGTATAATCATTATAACTGAGAATATTAGCACAGAGTAGTGCTGATATTTTGCCTTATAACAGTGACATCATCAAGTTTATTCAAATTCAGTAGTCTAGATAGTTTAGTTGTGGTTTTTCTTGTGGTGACTTAAAATAAATTCATCACCATTCATTTACGTGTAAGTCTTATAAAACCAGTAAGGGAAGAAAGCAGTGTTGTTATCTACTTAGAGCCCTTATTCATCATTTACGACAGACGCAAGAAATAAAAGGATTATAAATTGTAATCCAATTTCGTTACAATACGTACATTCTCTCTCTCTCTCTTCTCTCCCTCCTCTCTCTCTTTCTCTCTTACTCCATCATCATCAACATCATTCTCCTACTCTCATCCCAATTGCTTGGGGTCGATACAATATGTACTCTTCTTTCATAGTATCTACATATTGTAAAAGTTATTTGGCAATAGTTTTATAACCGGCCGCCTGCCAGACGTCAACCCTCCTTGGGAATGTAATAGTTGACCAAATGGCATCAGATGTAGTTGACCCAGGTCGTTATAAGGCTCTTAGTCGTCTTTTACGACATCCACGAGCATTTAAATTAAGGGTTGGTAGTATTCGTAGCCACTACCACACTCTCCATCTCCACTCCATCATAAAAGGGAATATTGTACGAATTGCATGACTTTGTCTTAAGAAATTGAAAAAAAATCTTTAAACCAAACAAAATAAACTCATATAAAAGACGCAATAAATCTAAAAACCCTTACCTTTCCTTCGTTACTGATACTGTGGTACCTAATTTAAGAGTCCGACTTAAATATTTATAGACGTAGTCCATCATTGGGCACGTAAGCCCACGGCCCGATGTACTGGGCTATTTAAGGCAAACAGAAACAGTTTAACGTAATGAGATGGGGCCGTGTGTGCGTGACGGGCCCACTTTATTATTTTGTTAGGACAATCATACGCTGCAAGATATAATATATTTGAGATATAAAATTTAATATAATATATGGTCATATATTATAAACAGTAAAGGGTTTTTGGTTGGAACCAGTGGCGGCTGGTGGGTTATCGAACTGGTGGTGCAGTTTACTTGCTCACTAAGCATTAAGATTAGAAATTGCAACAAAACGGGTTGAGAGTCCTCAGCACTCATCCACAGTCCGGGTAAAGTTGTCATAGCCATCTGAGGCTAACAACTAAGACACACAAAAAAAACAAACAACAACAATTTACATAAACTATGTTAATTTTATTATTTTTTTATACATAAAATCAATACGACATTACATTTCACTTTTGAAACTTCGCGTAAATGCTTTAATTTCGATTTGCACACTTGTTTTAAATTTAAAAAAGGCCTTAGCGGTCCAGCCAATTTTATACCAAATTTATTTTGAAAAGTTTTGTTATTGTCTTTAATATAATCAATGTTTTTGCTCATTTTCACTCACATTACACACTGTACACACAGTATAGAATAGAACCTAAACAAAAATAAAAAACAATTACTTAATATAAACAAGCAATAATTAACGCGTCATAGATACAGCGTAACTGTACTGATAACGGAGGTCCGATCATCCGATGTTAGACGAAATTGGCCAACGGCGAATTTCGTTAAACATTGGGCGCTCTCAGTAATCTACGGTCCGCGTGCGGCTGTCAAAAAATAGGCCCATTACTCGGTACGTTTCTATAAACTATTTTTTGTTTCACGCGTCATGCATATTAGCTCGTAACTCATGCAAGTTATATTAGCAGTCTTTGTGCGCTCGCCGAAGCGCACGAGAACTTTTCTTTACAAGGAAAATAAGTCTTAATAGTTTAGCAAAAGGCTTAAATTGTTTCGTCATGATTGAAAATTTTATTTGTTATATGTTTTAGTGTGTTTAAAAAATAAATATTAATATGGTAATTTAAAAATAAAAATGAAGTAATATTTGGCAATTTTTAAATATTTTGAATTGGTGGTTCAGCGCACGAGCGCACTAAAGGTACAGCCGCCACCGGTCGGTACGCTTGGTCTTTCTACAAGGAGATTGTAAAGTGACTATTACATGTTTTCTTTGAAGGTTCAATATTAAATATAACTTATATTTAAGTGGTACCCTACCATTTAAATATTACAAAATACTTTAAAAATATAAACGGCAGTAAAAGCTTTGCATATTCTTACAATATTGGCTAAACACATACATAAAATTAACTTTACTAATCTAAGTCTTTTTGTACATTCTCCATTTCAACCAACTAAATAATTTTCAGACATTTGTGGGACATAGGTATTAGACGGCTAAGTACAAACCCGTAATAAATATACTGCCTTTAGAACGAGTCCTAATTTGTTTTTGTGTCTAAATTCGGAGACAGGCGCAATGATTCAATTGTGCAAGAACAATAGTAGAAAAAATATAATTGACTATCGACTATGTTTATAATGAATGTGTAGCTTGCAATAGGGGCTACAATACATAGGGTATTAGCTAAAAGGATAAAGGCTGATGACATTTTCTAAAAAGTTTATACCTTAGATAGGAGAATACTGTTTTCTATCTCAAGGACGGCAGGCGATATAGTTATAGACAACTGCAAAAGATTAATTTGAATCGATCAACTAGATCGAGTCTGATGATCAGAGATCTAGATTTATAAGATGATACTTATACGATTCCGTGTGGTGATAGAGTAAGAATATAATTCACCACCCCCATTTTACCCGTGGGTGGTCGTACGACACAACTAAGGGATATAAAACGCATATAATATTTGTGCAAGTAAAAAGAACTCGAAACTAAACCACCAACACTAGTCTGACACTTGAGCCCAACAGTGGCAAATATATCAGATGAATGATGACTTTTGTGATTCAGCCAACGAGAATGATAAATGTTATATTTACAAGACTACAAAAATATATTAGCTTAGCTTTTAGTATGCTAGTAACCTTAACGGGTTGGCACGTGAGCACACGTGGTCACAATATTTACTTGGAGGACGCACTCCGCATATTTGCCGCCTTATTACCTCGCTCATTATATCTATAGCTTTCACTGTAAGGCAGCACGATATATTCATAGTTGGAAACGCAATAACGACTTAAATATGACCGACTCTTTATATGACCTAAAGGTTTACTTTTATAATAAATACATATAAATTTTCAGTACATTAGTTTTATCAATAAGATTCTACTAAGCAAATCGACAATGGCATCCGAATATTTTAACATTGCGATTAAATATATTAATCAGTAATATACTTTCCTACCTTCAAGGTATCTTCTTCGTTCAAGTGAACTGAAAGTTTCAAAACATTTTCTTAGAGCGTTAATCACAACCTTTTACTTATAGCTGGCTATGGAATGATCGGGCGTCCAAGTCAACAGAAGAGCGGTGTGGTATCTTATCTCTGGCGGTGCGTCTTTTCTCGGGAGTTACTGCTTTCTTCTGACTAAAGTTTATTTTGACAGACTATGGGCTGGTCCTAGATCGCTGGATCTGTTCGGAATTGCAACGTCTGGCATGGGCCAGATGTAAGGTAAGGTATGGAACTTACCGTATTACTAAACACATCGAATTGAAAGGGCCACCGGGATCGATACTTTGACTTCGATGCTCGTTAAGCTGATGGATGAATGGATACGTAATACTTACTTAATAGTGGTAAGACCACGCTGTTGATAGTTTTCTGTCTCTGTAGACAGCCGTGAGCAGGTCCGTTCGAAGTAGTACCACACTCTCGCAGAAGATCAATATCTGAGTAATGGCAATGTGCTATTGCGCTTCGTTCGGTGAGGGAGAGAGCCGGAAACCCAACTGGGTGGATTTTGGAGATTTTATTGGTAGGCAGGTAGGTAAGCTACATCCTTGGTATTGTAGGGGGCCATAGGTGGCGGAGACACTTGCCATCGGGTGTACCGCTTGCTTGTTTGCCACCATAAGCAAAAAAAAACTTACCTATACACGAAGGTCTATATTTTTTAAATGCACATTGCTGTTTGTATTATCTTCAAGTTAATATCAAATACTGCAACGGCTTTTATTATAGAGCATCTGTCAATTTTCACTTAGCTTTTAGCACTAAAAGACATGTATCACACGATGTGTACACGAAATATGTTTCTAGTTTATTACTTATAACTTTAAGTTAGTAAACTGTCTAAATATTTTTTTTTAAACAGATTTTAAATGTTTAAATCATTCGGCACCGCATTTTCTTCGGTTATTATTAAATTACAGATCAATAAATCAGTTGAGACTTAAAACTTTTATTGAGTCGAACTGCTCGACTGGACTTCTCCACAATAGAAAGACAATTAACTTCCTTGGTATGGTTTTATTTCGAATTTTCCATCTCCTGCTTGAATAAAGCATATAATAATCGTCATTTACTACGCTCACCCATAGTCCGGTTAAGCTGTCAAAACCTCTCGGCTAACAGCGATCGCAGTGGATACGTTTTAGTGGGTATTCTAGCCCCGAGGCTAGCGAGTCCCACACTCCCCGTTCCGGGGGGTGGTGCGTAAACGCATTTCGGACCACTGCGTCACAAAAAAAAAGAAAGTCATTTACTACACTCACTTGTATGATCACGGTCACGAGTTAACTACTAGAGCAGCCATCACTCCACTCGGTTTCGAATCTTCTCAATAAGACGGATTGGTATAAAGTTATATTTCGAATTTTCTTCTGTTATATAGATGTTATAAGCATATTACATCTTTTAGATTTTTCTGTGTGGTGACGGAGTAAGAATACTATTCACCACATCATATCTTACCTGTGGGTGCTCGTACGATACGACTAAGGGATATGGAACGCATATAACATCTACGTGAGAGACGGAAACCTCGAAACAAAACCCTACACCAACACGTCTGACCAGCGCGGTATAGTAAGTTAATTTCCCTCTCATTACGGAGAAAGCCCGAGCCCAACAGTGGGACATTTTAGGGGCTGTGATGATGACATCTTTTAGTCGTCTTTCACGACTTCCACGGCTAAAGGGGGTGAATAGTATTCTTTCTCCGTCATCAAATGGAAAACGAACAATACTATACAAAGTATTACTTTTACGTTCAAGTAATGATATTGAAACCTTATAAGTAATGTAGGTTAATCTGCTATTTAAAAAACCTATTAGTATTGATGTATCGTCATACCCATTGTACTAGCTCTGTCAAACATCCATATTTCAATTCTATATAACAACTAGCTGACTCAAAAGATAATCTTCTGAACAAATATATAAAATTCAAATTACTGAAATTTTTAGCATTTAATATGCTTAATTATTTATAAATACCCGATACGAAACGAAAATTACTGCGAAAAAGTGCTAAAAATTTCAGTAATTTGAATAACAAGGTTATGTCATCGTTTAATACAATTCTAACTGTAAAGTTTGAAGTATTAAGTCTATACAATGTGTAAACATTGTCCGATAGATGGCATACGTCACCTTGAAGACGTAAGATATAAAATGAATCGAAATTTGCATGTCCTAAAATAGTTCACGATGGTGTAAGTGGCAGCACGGTTGGGCCGGATTCCCAATAGATGCGGGTTCGAACCCCGCTTGTGACATCATTTTTCGTTTCGTATCGGGTATTTATAAAAAAAAAAAAAAAAAAAAATATATATAAAATTATTGAAATTGATCGTACCTAGTGCTTCTATTCACCCATCCATCCTTCAGACCGCAAACGTCCACTGTTGGACATAGGCATCCTCACGTGAATGCCACTCAGAACGGTCCTGCACCACTTGTATCCAACGGCTTCCTGTGACTCTTAAGATGTCGTCAATCCACCTAGATGCATTTCATGGTCGCCACTCGAGAACCTTTCTTCGCCAATGGTTATCAGTTCGACGAGCGATGTAATCTGGCCATTGCCACTTAAACGTGGTAATTCTTCGGCTAGCGTTTCCAATTGTATTGTTTACAGCAGAACTATATTATATATGAAGGCCACCTTAAAGACATACGTCTCCTTAAAGACGTAAATATAATACGCAGCGAGATGTGAATGTCCTACAATAGTTCACGGTGATGTAAGTGGCAGCACGATTGGGATGGATTCCCAATAGGTGTGGGTTCGAATCCCATTTGTGACATCATGTTTCGCTTCGTAATCGGGTTTTTATAAATAATTAAGCATATTAAATGCGATCAACTGTGAATTTCAAAAGTCAAGAAAGAGAAAAATAATGCCTATTCTTTAGTTATTTACACTCTATTCTCGTAAAAGACTAAAATAATCTTAATAGCCTATCAATTTAAATGAATGAATCTCAAAATTAACTCAACAAAAGGCCACCCAAAAGATAGTTCAATTATTATTAACAAATCTTTCAACTAAAAATAAAGATATAAAGTAAAATAGCCTTACAGTTTACTGCATTATACCACGAATTACCGCGATTTACCACTAGTTTCGACACGTTTAATTAGGGGGTGCGCCTTAAAATTACTGATTTTATAGTTCAATATCGTTTTATGAGCGAACAGAGCGTGTATCAATTAGTTAAAACTTAATTAAGATTGTAATTTCGATTTTAAATGGAATAAAAATAAAATAAATGTACATTAATTAATGGTAAATGAATCTATGAGGGCAATGTTATGAAAAGATTCTTTAGAAAAGACTTTATTAGATTTCATTTCGATAAAGGTGTAAGAACACCATTCTCCAACCCCTATTTTGGCTGTGGTTATCGTAAATTATGACCAAGGGATATAATATGCAGATATCAACAATGCAAGAGAAAGGAACGCAGATAACAACGATGCAAGAGAAAGGAAACTTGAAATAAAACTCTATACCAACTAGTCTTAGCAGCGTTGTATAGTAGATCAGCTTCTTTCCTATTGTAGAGGAGGCTCGAGCCCGCCAGACAGACGTATGAGCTGAAATGATGATAATTATTATTAATTTTCACGCATACACAGTACTTTGTGCCATGCACAAAATGTTGTTTTGAATCTGGGTGTACATTGTAACAATAAAAAAAAAAACATTATTATTTAGGTACCGGTGGCTCTTGGCGGCGACCAGGGAGAGGGAGGCGCCGCTACGCGCACCTCCTCCCACCGCCTTGACGGCTGACTGGTCGTGGCCAGATGGCTAAGCGTAGGGGTGTCGGGGATAGAATGTCAATAGACGATCTCTCCGGCATCCCGTAAAAGCGCGGAAGGGACCGCTGTTAGGTTTTAGTGGGTATTCCGGCCGTCAATCTCATGGCCGGCGAGTCCCACACACCCCTCGTCTGTCACTGGCGGGGGATGTGCGCAAAAGCATTTCCACAGCGTAAACAAAAAAAAAAAAAAAAGGTACCGGTGGCTCGTTCATATACATATATATATATATATATATGTAGGCGTGGGTCTAAACAAAACACTAAATTCGTACTCTAACTATTTTTATTTTCTTAATTTGTACAGAGCACAATTTCAACCGTGTTCTCGGAATGGCGGCGTCGTGAGAGAGAGAGAGACAAAACATACATTCTTCCCTTTCACACAGCATTCGTTCAACAATACACCTTTCATTCCGTTCAAAAACAATGATCAATTACTAAAAATTTTAAGTTATTAAATTTAAATCCCACATATATATATATATATATATATATATATATATATATATATATATATAGGCAACAGCAGAGTCTTCTGCACTGTATATATTCATACTAAAAATGATCAGACCCCGTGTGAATTCCTTGAGGTTTATCTTCTTGGTTCGGTGTTTTAAAAAAGAAAAGTATTGAGATTATAAATATTACAACCAGGAACACTGCAAGCAACAAATAAAAAAATAAGTAACAACCTGGTGATTTGAAAACAAGATGAATTTCCAGTTGGAATAACGTGGAATGAGACCACTTAAAGCGATTGTAACTGTGGTTTATATGAGTAGATGTACTCGCCTTAAGCGTCCTTATTGTTAAATACAGCAATTTCTTAACAACTTTAAGTGTTAAACTAGAGAATAATAAATACAGCTATTACGAATTTCTTGTTAGTTCTAATGCAATGTATCATTATAAATGTAGAAATATTTTTAAATTAATAGCTCGCAAATAGATGAATTGAAGGATGGATTTAGATCCACCGAAGACAATGATCGGGTACCGGTGGCCTGCTCGCATGGCGAAGAGAGGTGTTTGCAGGGTGGGTCTATGGGGTTGCGTACCACCTCTTCCGTCGCCCCGGACCGATTTGGCGGAGCGCGACCACGTCCATAACCCACCGCAAAAAAAACAAGGATGGACTTAGATAACGGCATTAAGAATTGTTTTTACAAATAATAACTAAAATTTCGCACAAGTATCAAAAAAGTCTAAGAACAGACCGAATCACTGGAACAGGAGAAACAATAGGAATCTCACACACAAACCTCAATATGATAATTATATAAAAAATGGAATAGTAGATATTTTTTGAGAATTAATTACTATTAATTTTTTATCCATATTTGATATGCATAAATGGTGGTCTAAATACTGACTTATAGTACCAATGTCGTAGATTCGATTCCTATTTGGAAAAATACTTTTTACGTTACACAGATTGTGTTATTCTAAAGGTGCAATTTATGTCAGTTACATATAAAAAATTCAAATGCCCTGAGATACGAACACTATTTCCTTACTGCCGGGTGTTATTTAAAACAAAATATAAGACAATAGCTACCTTTAAACCACCAAAGTGGTTCAAAAAAGGTTCCAAAGTATACCGAGATATTGACCAGCTGGTAGATTATATTAAAGTATAATTATAATATACAGTTTAGAAGGTGGAATGTGTTCATATGACAAGGTTAGAGGAACTTATAAATACGATACTAATGTCACTAATGCCTTGAATGATTAAATGGTGCGTCGTCTGTAATAGGTAGATACTTCAAAATACAGAGTGCCTTGTTGATTAAATGACTATTATAATCTGACAGTTAGTCATAACGATAATGCTGTTAGGGTCTTCTACCGTTGTTCGAAGATTTCTTCAAGTAAATCTTAACAGCAGTCTCGAAAGTATATCTTTTGTATATAATCATTTTATTTTTGTAGTGGCAATTAATTTTTTTCAATTAGTTACATACATACATATCATCACGCTATATCGTAGGCAAAGAAACAACAGAGTGCCAGAGAGCTCTATCTTTGCATACTTCACTCGCTTCCTCAACATTCATAATTCTCTTCATATACGCTCGCCGGTTTCGGAGACTCTTGACTCCACCTTCCTTCAGTACGTGACCAATCTGGTCTAGGTAGGTGAGTTTCTTTCAATTGTGGATCAAAATTTACAAACTAAATACTGTAGCGAAAATATATAAATACAAGTAATTACGATGACTTATAGGACGTCAGAAATTTAAGCTCCTTTAAACTCCTTTAAATTTAAGCTCCTTTATTCTTCCTTTAAACATAAACGCTTTTTTTTTGATAGGTTATGGTCTGGACAAATACCGTCCGTTCCGTCTGGGGTAACGAAAGAGGTCAATGGGGTTGCGCGCCGCCTCTTCCGTCACCACGGACTGATTTGGCGGGGGGCGACGTCCATAGCCCACCGCAAAAGAAAAAAAAAATGGGGTAACGAAAGAGCGGCGCGTAGGCCTTGAACCAATCGTATTCTCTTTCCGTGTACATTGGGCCGGGCACTGCTACCGGAATCCTTGACGTCCATCGCCAGCATGAACGAAGTAATATGTTCGAAACGTCGGGCAATTAAAAATTGAATACGCACTATACATCAACAAAATAATTTCAAATTAGAAAAACATATACCAATAATATTTATTGATATAAAATATATATATACACAGCATATGCTGAAAGAATAATATTCACTCCATTCTTTCCCAAATGGTGTCTTAAAAGATAACCAAAATATGTAGGCACCATAACATTAAATCAACCAAAGGAAAAATTCCAAAATGGTACCCTATACCAATCCATTTGACATGTACCATTCATCTACATTTCTTCATTTAAATAAAACCCTGATAACTTGTGCTGTAATGAATGCTCTGCATACGAGTAGATTATAGGTCGAGTGGTAAAAGTCGTAGAGTTAAGAATGTACAGTAATGTCGTCATTACAACAGCAGGCATGAAGACCTAGACTTGCCGCAGTAATTGTATCACAAATAAAAAAGAAATATTATCGTAATCCACACACACATTGTATGGGGTTTGATAGTGACTCTCAACATACTCACCTATTATTGCCATAAAAGGTCAATGCACTTGACACCCTCCGAACAAGGAAAGTGATCAAGTTTTACGGGTTGTTTACATTTCTTTATTGCTATGAGCCCTTATGTTTATTCTTTTTTGTTTAAGACTACACTTCATATTAAGGTATGAGTCTTTTGTTGCGGGGATTTTACATATAAAAAAAAAAAAAAAAAAAATTAAAACTGTATTAATCGTTTTTAGGATCTGGGTTATATGTAAAATTCTAAAATACCCTACCAAACTCAGAAGAATAGAGCATCATCGCCATTTAAATCAGAGTTATTTATCAAAGTTGATATTGTAAAATTATTATTCATAGTAGGGGGCTTCACATAGGGGGGCATAGTCCGGAGCGTGCTCGTTCGCGTCCCCTGCCAGTCTAATTAGACTGCTAATCCGTCTCGAAATGCGTACCGCAATGCGGGTTAGGGCGTCCCCCGGAGGCGCCGCGTACCAACCCGCCCCCGTCGGTACGAACTTCGGCAGTTGCGGCGATGGGGGCCGCCACCCATCACGCCTTGCCCAGTCAGGCGAGTCGAGGAGAGCAGAGTGCCGGGTGGGCACGTGGAATGTAAGAGGTTGTGTGGAAGGTAAGTTGCACGAGCTGATATCCGTCATGGCGGACAAACAGCTAGACGTGCTCTGTGTAACAGAGACCAAGCGAAGGGGCAGCGACGCCTGCGATCTTTCTGGTGGCGGGATGGCTCTGTGGTCTGGTGTACCACAGAGCGATCGAGCCAGCATGGGGGTAGGAGTACTGCTGTCCTCTCGCTTGGCCTCAGGTGTGAAGGATTACGGAATGTATGATCCCAGACTTCTTTGGGTCCGTATAAAACTTGGTGTCACCAAGGTATTCATGGTTGTAGCATATGCTCCCGTAGGATCCTCGGTGGCATCAGACCTAGAGAAGTTTTGGGATAATGTTAGGGAAGTTCTGGATATGGTAGAAACCACTAAACGCGTGATTGTATGCGGAGATTTGAACGGATGGGTGGGGACCAAGCGTCCCGACTATGAGGACGTACTTGGTCCATTTGGTGATAAGAGAGTGAACGACGCAGGTAGGCTCATAGCGGATGTATGCATGGAGAGAAACCTTATTGTGTCAAACACATTTTTATAACATAAGGACATCCATATGTATACATGGAGAAGGAATGAACAGAAAAGTATAATAGATTTAATTTTGGTAGACAGTCGCCTCCGAAGCAAAATATTGGACGCAAGAGCCTACAGGGGCCCCACAGTCGATACGGACCACTATCTCGTTATTGCGAGATTTAGTGGTCTGTTCAGAAAGTGGAGGCACTGGCGAGAGCGTGTCCACTTCGGAGGGCTTGAAAGAATAAAGGTTGAAAGGTTGCAAGAAGAGTGTGTAAGAGAAAAGTATGCAGAGGGTGTCCGAGAACGGCTGACAATGGTAAGCCAGCTGCAATCGGACATTGAAGAATGCTGGAGAGTATTGAAAGAGAGTATGGTAGACACAGCAAAAGAAGTATGTGGAAGTTCAAAGAAGCATAGAAACACAAATGGTGGCATGGTGGGATGCGAAAGTGGCAGCTTCCGTAGAGCAAAAGAAGAAAGCGTGGCTGGACTATGTCTCTTCTTTGAATCTGAATGACAGTATGACTGAACAGAAGAAAGAAATATATCGGCAATGTAAGAATGACACCAAGGTCTTAGTGAAAGAGAAACGTGATAGAGCAAGTATGAGTGCAGAAGATAGGCTGACTAAAAACTTCGAGGGTAACACCAAACTCTTTTGGAGGGAGGTGAAGAAGTCTCGGGGTGGTTGGTCAGCCTTCAGAATGAATAAAATAAGGTCTAAAGGTGGAGACATTCTTACACAAACACAAGACGTGTTAAGCCGATGGAGTGAATATTTTGGCGATATGTATGCGGATGCTACGGTTGGCGCCGGTGTCGCATGTGGTCTAGTAGATCAACATTCGGCGACGGCGTCCTCCGATGGCATCAGTATGGATAAAGTTGAATGGGCGATAAGAAGTTTGAAAAATGGTAAGGCAGCGGGCATTGATATGGTGTCTGCCGAGATGATCAAGCTTGGTGGCTCCTGTGTCCGGGAGGCGTTCCTGTTGCTCCTCAATTTATGTTGGAGCTCGGGAATGGTTCCAGGGGACTGGAATAGCGCAGTCATCGTGCCTTTGTTTAAAAACAAGGATTCACGTTATGACTGCGCAAATTACAGATCCATAAGCTTGACCAGTTTGGCAGCAAAAGTGTATGGTAAAATTATTGAAAGGAGAATGAGGATGGTGTCCGATGGTTTACTGTGTGAGACACAAGGAGGTTTCAGGAGTGGAAGGGGATGCATGGATCAAGTGTTCTCTCTGCGCAACATTGTGGAGAAACATCTGGCCCTAGGTCAGAGGGTTTTCTGCAGTTTTGTGGATCTGGAGAGAGCATTTGACACGGTTCTACGAAAGGAACTTTGGGACATTTTACCGGAGTATGGTATTAACGGTAAACTGCTGCAGGCTGTGCAATCCAGTTACATGGGCTGTAGAGCCTGTGTGCGGCTAGATGATGGGATGTCGCCTTGGTTTGACGTCAATATCGGCGTTAAGCAGGGCTGCGTTCTATCAGCCAGGCTGTTTATCATATATCTGGATAAATGTCTCCAAAGGTTGAACGATATGAATGTGGGAGTCCAGATGGGTGACTCAGTGGTCTCTGCTCTGCTTTATGCAGATGATGCAGTCCTGCTGGCACAGTCAGCGACTGACCTGCAGACCCTAGTCGACACAATGACAGAAGATTGTAAGAAAAGGGGTTTACGCGTGAATGTGAGCAAAACCAAAATAATGGTCTTTGAAAGAGATGAAGCCAGAACAGATGTAAGAGTAACAATAGGTAATGATGTACTAGAGCAAGTGGATGAATTTGTATATCTTGGATGTGGATTTAGCCGAGATGGACGGTACACCACTGATATAGAGCGAAGAGTGAATGCGGGAAATAGAGTGAACGGAGCGTTGGGGCAACTTCTCGGCAGCCACCACCTCAGCCAGAAGGCACGTGTAGCAATACATAACGCAGTGCTTGTCCCAACATTACTGTATGGAAGCGAGAGTTGGGTATGCAGAAAAGAGTATGAAAGTAAAATTAATGCGGTCGAAATGCGATCTCTTCGGAAAATCTGTGGAGTTAGGCTGACCGACCGCATTCGTAACGACGACGTAAGAGAGCGAGTAGGTATGAAAGAGAGTATTGGTGTAAAGATGCGAAAGGGAATGCTCCGATGGTTCGGACATGTGGAAAGAATGCCGAACGAACGTCTGGTTAAGAAGATATACAATGCGAAAGTGGAAGGATGTAGGTACCGAGGGAGACCGAGACTAACCTACCTAGACCAGATCGGTCAGGTACTGAAGGAAGGTGGGGTAAAGAGTCTCCGAAACCGGCGAGCGTGTATGAAGAGAATTATGAATGTTGAGGAAGCGAGTGAAGTATGCAGAGATAGAGTTCTCTGGCACTCTGTTCTCTCTGCCTACCCTGCAAGGGATATGGCGTGATGATATCATCATCATCATCATCATCATTTCAGCCTATTGCCGTCCACTGCTGAACGTAGGCCTCCCTCATTTTACGCCACAGAGTGCGGTCCTGTGCCGCCTGTATCCAACGACGCCCAGCAACCTTCACTAGGTCGTCTGTCCACCTAGTGGGGGGGCGTCCCACACTGCGTCGTCCGGTACGTGGTCGCCACTCTAGAACCTTTCTTCCCCAGCGGTTGTCGGTTCTTCGAGCGATGTGGCCTGCCCATTGCCACTTCAGCATGCTAATTCTTCGTGCTATGTCGGTTACACCCGTTCGTCTGCGGATTTCCGTATTTCGGATTCTATCTCGCAGAGAAATCCCGAGCATAGCCCGCTCCATAGCACGCTGAGCGACTTTGAGCCTGGTTATGAGGCCTACATTTAGGGACCACGTTTCCGTGCCGTAAGTCATCACTGGTAACACACACTGGTTATAGACCTGTGTTTTCAAACACTGAGGTATGTTGAATGAGAAGAGATGATATGTATGTATGTATTATTCATAGTGTGACACACTACTCTGTTCTCTCTGCCTACCCTGCAAGGGATATGGCGTGATGATATGTATGTACATATGTATGTATATTATTCATAGTAGTAATTGTATATTTATTGTTATTTGTGTGGTAGCACAACATACACACATAGGTTAAGAATACTACCAACCCTTACTTTGCTCGTTGGATTTCGTAAAAGACGACTAAGAGCCTTATACCAACCTGGGCCAACTGTACCTGATGCTGCTTGATTAACAATTACATTCCCAAGGAGAATTGGTGTCAGGCAGGCGGCTGGTCATAAAACGGTTGCCAATAACGTTTGTCATATGTAAGAGTACATACTGGGTCAACCCCAAGTAATTGGGATAAGAGCAGCAGAATGATAATGACCTGTGTATTTCTTGTATAATTAGCGCTACTCGTGTCAGAATTCAGTTATATATTATTGTATGTTTAGTAGCCTACTCTTTTTAGAATATCACTGAATGAAACTTTAACTTAATCAATTTTCATCAAAAGCGTAAATGAATACAAATGTTTCACTATATATATATATATATATATATATATATATGTATGTATGGAACAAATGAAAAGTCTTGTGAAAATGAAAATTTAAAATTAAAGTTTAGGTTACGGGTTCTAATATTATTTTTTGGGTCGAATTAAATTGAATTAAATTATTTGAAGTTAATTCTTTATTTAAATAAGAATCTGTTAAGTTCTTAATACATCGATTAGGCACCACTAGATAAATCGTTGAGATCCGTTCAAAAAAAAATGTTTGACTTGGTGTATAGTATAGACTAACATACGTTTGTTTGTCTGTCTAACTTGCTTTTGGCGGCCTGTATCTCATAAAACGTGGTAGGTAACTTGTTCTTGACCGGACCGGGGATTAGTCTGGTCGCCTGGAATGAGGCCACAGCGTAAGGACAACGCTCCGACGGCGAAAGCTGCCCGCAATGGTAGACCGCCGGGTGGGCCACCGAAGACAAAGATCGGGTTTGGGTGGCCTACTCGCACGGCGTCGAAAGCTACGTTGTTGGGAGTGTCTACGGGGTCGAGCGCCGCTTCTTCCTTCGCCCCGGATTAGCAAGGTGTAACCACACAATAGCCCACCGCCTAAAAAAAAAGGTAAATACTTGTCCTGCCAAGAAATCAGTTACAATATTTATACGGCTGTTATTCATTTTGTATTTGATTTTTAATTTCCCTACATTTCAAATATTTTTCAGCATCAGGAGACCGGTCCTCCTGTGACAATTAAAAATTGGATTTTTTTTTAAATTAAATACAAACGCGATAAAATCCGTAAAAATAGTTTTATTTGAAATGTGTAATACTCGCGTAAACATTAGAAATCATTACGTTAATCAGTATTGGATATTTTTCTTTTACGTATTGAAAAGGGAGTTTTAACGATAAAATGTGCAGAGAGTTGTATTGTAAAACAATATTGGCCTATAGTAGATCTATCAAACTCAGTTTTGCAGAGGGCCATATATTAAATTTTGAATTCGTAGGCGAGCCAGATTTAAAAAAAAAACTGAATTATTATAACATTTTATTTATTAAATTATATTGTAAATAATATACGGTTGTTAAAAATCGATGCGATCGCGGGCCTTATTGATACGGCCCAGGGGCCGCATGCGGCCCGCGGGCCGTATCTTTGACATGACTGGCCTATAGGTTATAAAATTTATCGAAATAAATGAATACAGCCTAATTCATTAATTACGTTAACTGGTTTTTTATAATCCTTCAAGTAGATACAACGCTTGTTTATTTCTAAGACGATCATCATCATTACAGCCCATATATGTCCCACTGTTGGGCTCGGGCCTCCTCCGTAATGGGAGGGAAATTAACCTACCAAATCGCGCTGGTCAGACGTGTTGATATAGGGTTGTGCTTCGAGTTTTCCTTCTCTTGCATAGATGTTATATGCGTTTTATATCCCTTATTCGTCTTTTACGATCATCCATGGGTAAGATAGGGGATGGTGAATTGTATTCTTACTCCGCCACCACACGGATAAGATTATAATGACCAATAATTTGCCTCTCAACTTCTATGAATAGAAGTGGACAATTACCAAAATAAATATTCACATTGTCATTTCCTGTATATCTTTTTGTACCCTCTCGTGTCCTACAATTATTTTAATGTATGTAAGTGACAGTTTTGCGCGCGGATGATTAGCAGGGACAAATTTAGATGCTTGAATATAGGAATTATGGATAATATTTTTTTGTTGAAAAAGTAATATATAAATCTATTTTATGTTAATTTTTTTAGTGATATGGTCACATTCTGCCTGTAGTCAGTCATAAATATATCCACTTGTCCGTGTTATTAAACATGGGATAGTAATCCCTTCTGCATACTGGCTGAAAATTTACGTATACCAATTTGCTAATGAGCTACGTTGTGCTGGATTTTGTTTTGTTTTATAGTTGTTTGCCTCAGATGGATATGACAACTTTACCCGGACTGTGGGTGAGCGCTGAGTGCTCTCAACCCAATGTGCTGGGTGAGAGAACTGGAGGCGTATACCTACTTCAGTTTAAGGTCCGACGATGACCGAGCTATTTATATACTGAGCGACGATTGGTACTGCAAAGGTTCATAAACGGCAATTAGCACTTGCCTTTAGGTTATTTGCTCGTCATTCACTCATCATCATTATCATCATGCTCTTACCGCAACGAAATACGTACGTATTTCGTTGCATGTACTCTTCTTATACATTGCAAAGGTATTATAAATATTAGCTTTTGTTTTATGACCGATTACCAGCGTGATGTCAACTGTCTTCGAGGATGTAATTGTTGACCAGATGGCACTACATTGAGTTGGTGCAGATTGATTTAAATACTTAGTCATATTTTAAGATACCCACGAGTAATATAAGGGTTGGTAGTATTCGTAGCCACTACCACATAGCAGGCTTATATTTCACTAAATGCAATAAATTAAATCACTAATGCCAAGCATTGGAATTGGTTATCACATTTGATATTGTTTTCAGAAGACCCGTTGCTTCTCATTTTCCAGTAGATCTATCAGCCTATTACTACAACTTATACGGTAAAATCTGTGAGGATATATCATTCTAATTCCGTCAGTACATTGGGTAAGCAATATCTGCTGTTTGGCAGAAGTTACGAATATTACCAGCACTTACACTGCTCGTTGGTGTCTTAAAAGACGGTTAAGAGCTAAAGGTAGATATAAATATCTACCTGGGCTTCTCTATTTGATGCCGCCTGGTCAACAATTACATTCTCAAAGATTTATAAATACCCGATTACGAAACGAAAAATGATGTTACAAGCGGGGTTCGAACCCGCACCTATTGGGAATCCGGCCCAATCGTGCTGCCACTTACACCATCGTGAACTATTTTAGGACATGCAAATTTCGCTTCATATTATATCTTACGTCTTCAAGGTGACGTATGCCATCTACCGGACAATGTTTACACATTGTATAGGCTTTTTTTTTTTTTTTTTTTTTTTTTTTTTTTTTTGTGGGTGGGTTACGGTCGGCACACTCCTCGCACCACTCCGTCCGGGGTGACAGAGGGGTGTAAGCACGCGCACCCGTAACCCACCCGTGACGTCGCCTTCGTCGTTGGGCCAACCACCGGAGCAGAGTGACTTGACGTCAGTGGTTGGCCCGACGGAATACCCCTGAGGAGTACCCTCTCCTCGACCGACGTCCCCCCCTTTGGGTAGGATGTCGGTCTTTCCTCACGCGGTCGGCCTCTCGGCGGGTGACGGACTAATTCCCCGATCCAGTCACCCGCGGCCTCGGCTAGGGCGGCATCAGGCGCAAGTAATCGCGCCTGCGCCGCCCCAGTCGCCGGCGGCGGCTCGCGTCGTCGAGGAGACGCTCCTCGCGCACGCGCTCCGCCGCCTCCTTCCGCGAGACTACTGCCTCGCAGAAGGATGCGACCGCGTCCCAGTTCCTGACGCTGTCGAGCATCGCCCTGGCGATGGTCGGCAGCGTCAGGTCAGCACCGATGATTGCGACGAGTTCACGACGCTGCTCTGCCCAAGCAGCACAAACCTCGAGCGTATGCTGCACCGTGTCCTCGTCGCAATCGCAGTGGTGGCAGGACGGTGTACTCTCCCTCCTTACGACCGTGTGCAGGTATTTGGCGAAGCATCCATGCCCCGTCAAAACCTGCAACAGTCGGAAGGAGAGCACCCCGTGCCGCCGTTTTAGCCACTGCATCAGCACCGGCCGGAAGGCCTCCACGGTCCGAACACCGAACCGAGGCCTCTCCAGCCGGACTGCCCAACGGGCAATGACGTCGCGGCGGGCGTCGACGCGCCAGGTGGTGTGCTCCCTCAACGAGACCACACCGCCCTCCGCTCGCACCCCCAACATCCGCCGATACAAACCGGCGAGCATTTCCGCTTCCAGGTCCCATGGAGGGGTCCCGGCCAACAGACACGCTGCCTCCGTCGACACCGTGCGGTACCCGCGTATGGCCCTGACCGCCATGGCCCTCTGTGGTCGCCACAGAAGAGCCCTGAGTCGGACGGTCAGGGACATTGTATAGGCTTAAAACTTCAAACTTTACAGTTAGAATTGTATTAAACGATGATACAACCTTGTTATTCAAATTAATTAATAATTAATTAAGCATATTAAATGCTAAAATTTCAGTAATTTCTCAAAGATTGTTGATTCGGGTACATGGCCGATCATAACATTATTGATTATAATTTTAATAATATGACTATATACAGGCTATATACAGGGTGGAAGTGGACCGTTCCCGAAAACAACGACAGGTGACTCTACTAGACCTACTTTAATGATAGGCTAGCAAAAAATCATTTGGATGAAAAAAAAAAAATTTTTTCACAGCATTGCGTTTTTCTACATTTTATCATATTAGGACAGTGCCGTGTAATGATAATTTCATAAAAATACGTAATTTTACTCAGATGAGAAAAATGCAATGTATTCAATAATCAAAACATCTGTTCGGCCGATACCTAGGTATCGGCCGAATGGCCAAAGAAGACAAAAATCGGGTACCGGTGGGCAGCGAAGAGAGAGGAGTTTTACGGTGGCTCTATGGGGTCACGCGCCGCCTTTCCGTCACCCCGGACCGATTTGACGGGGCGAGACGCATCCATAGACCAACAAAAAAAAAAAAGATAGGTATCGGCCCAATACCGCGGTCATTCACCGCGGGCATGTAGGCATCACCTCTGGAACAGCTGATCTGAGTTTTGAATACATTGCGTATTTTCTCATCTGAGTAAAGTTACGTATTTTTTTTAAATTATCGTTACAAGGCATTGTTCTAATACGATGGTGTGTGGAAAACTTCCAAAAATTTTGTAAAATTTTTTTTTTTTCATCCGAATCGATTTTTTTCTAGCCTATCATTACAAGTAGGACTAGTAGGGTTACCTGTCTTTGTTTTCGGGAGCGGTCCATTTTCACCCTGTATATATTGTGTCGTTCTCAAGCAACTGGAATAAGAGATATGATGATTGAAAAATATAATCATCATCATTTTTCTGCTCTTATACCAATTACTTGGGGTCGATGCAATATGTACTACTCTTCCTACATATTGCAAAAGTTATTGGCAATAGTTTTATGACCGGCCGCCTGTCTGATATCAACCCTAGTTGGAAATATAATTGTTGAGCAAACGGCATCAGGTGCTATTGGCTCAGGTCATATGCTCTTAGTCGTCTTTTACGACACCCACTAGCAAAGTAAGGGTTGATAGTATTCGTAGCCGTTACCACAGAGCGATTGAAAAAAATAATATTAATAAAAAACACATTGAAAATAAAAACAATTGCACAATTGCACTAGCGTAAACAGCAATCACCCATGCTGAGTATGATGTTGCAAGAATTTTTGATTCTTATAACTCAGTTATACCTCATAGCTCTAGTCTAGAATTAAAACCCATTTTTCTTTAAAACATCACCTTGCACTAAGAAAATAATCGTTATATTGCGGGCGACTTTACAAACATGCAATTAACGGAGACAAATTACATCACTATCAATCTTATTTATATATTTGTATAGTCTCTCGCAATAATAAATCTATTTATTCGCTTTTTGCGAAATGTTATCTTTAAAAAGATTGTTTTAATTAAAATAATTAGAGATAATTTGTATAAATCTGATAGCCTCTCAATTTTAATTAGATTTTCTTATATTCTAGCAAACTAAGGTAGTAATTATTTTCAATGCCAGTCACAAGAGATTTATTACCTTTTTTTATTCCCTTCGCTTAGATTGATAGGTTTATAAAAACACAGGTTTTTCGACTATTTTAAACTGTAATTGTTTGTAATGGTGATTATGCTAAAATTATTTTTATTGACGCCGTTTTTTTTAACACCAAAGGGATAAAACATTTTATTTACATATAGTGGGGTGACAAGATTATAGGAGATAAGATACGAAATGAGTATATTAGGGGAAGTTTGAAAGTAGCACCAGTGATAGAGAAGATTAGGAGCGCGAGATTGTTTTGGTATGAACATGTGATGAGGAGGGATGAAAGGCATGTGACAAGGAGGGTTATCAATATGCTTGTGGATGGGCGTAAGAATCGTGGGAGACCCAAGAAGAGATGGATGGATTGTATAAAAGAGAATATGTGTGTGAAAGTTGTGAATGCAGATATGACGGCTGATAGAAGTTTGTGGAAGGCAAGAACGTGTTGTGCCGACCCCACTTAGCGTGGGATGAGGGCAGGCAAATGATGATGATGACGAGACATAATAGTTTAAAAAAAAAGATTTAATATTTATAAAAAATCAGACTGTGTTAGAGAAAATTTGTATCAGTCACAAAAAGTTTGTATGTCTGACATGGTATGCATATTTGAAGAAATAGGATGAAAGTAATATTGCGATGAAAGATTGGAGCAAGGCAGATAGTGTGGATGGATTGTGAAGCAGGACATGGATAGACGTAGAGTGAACACAGATGGTATTTAATAGGCTTGTGTGGAAGACCCCAAGTAATAACAACAGAGACAATCCAGATAAGAACAGGTTGATGACTTACAAAAACTCAACTGGGAACGGAATAAAATATTGTTGCCTCGATTCATATCTTTAACAATTTTTATCACTGAATTTGAATAAAAGATTTTAACACTGAGCCAATGTGCTAATTTTCCCAAGTACCCTGTGTCAACATTTTCAAGAAGAGTAGACGTCAACTGTACTACTGTGTAAACACAATTTAACCCAGTAGATGACTAGACGGAAGGTTAACTAAAACCTTAAGCAGTATATTTACTTTTACTTGGCAAATTGGTCTACTATATATACCACAGGTTAGACGAGTTGGTATAAGTATAAATTAGTGTTCTTTCTGTTGCATAGACTTGCTTGGGTTCTTTATGGCTAATTTTACTAACTACCATGGTTAAGTTGTGTATATATTCCTTCATCATTATCATCATTACCTCAGCTCATAAACTCGTACGTTCCATTGTTGGACTCAAGCCTCTTGCATAATTAGAGGAAAATTCACCTACTATACAATTCTGGTCAGACGTGTTGGTATAAGGGTTTTGTTTAAAAATTTACTTTTCTTGCATAGATGTTATATGCGTTTTATATCACTTAGTCATCTCTTACCCACGGGTACAATAAGGGGTAATATATTCCTTAGAAAACTTTTATTAAAAAATATTTACAGTATAGAAAGCGATATAATCGTTTAAATTTCAAACACAAGATATGTCCACATCTAGATCAATCAGACTAGTCCGATATCCGTATCGAATGCGGGCGATGAGTCGCCAGTTTTGCAAACCGTATCAACACATTACACGCTGAGTGGTTGACCTATTTACGTGTTTGGTGTTTGCACATCTATAACTAGTGGGTATTCAATATAATCGAAGTTTCCTATCTGTTAGTACGGTTGCATTGCTTAGATAACGTATTTCATTACTTTGATTTATTCAACTCAAATTGTTGAATTGAATTGAATGCTGCTGTATGGTAGAAGCTGCGAATACTATCAACCTTTACTCTGCTCGCGGATCTAGTTTTTTTTCAACTCATTCTCAGAATATGAATAAACCACCGAAGAAAGGTGACCGCGTTCCGGTGAGCCATTCGCACGGTGTCGAAAGGTACGTTGTAGCGTGGGTCTATAGGGTCGCGCGCTCCTTCTTCCATCGTCCCGGACGGATTAGCGGGATGTGAGCTAAATTAGTCTATTAGAATTCCTTAGAAATATTTAGAAATAAAAATATAAACGCAGTGTTAATACATTTTAGTTTCAAGCAACAATATAAATTTAATTTTAAAATGTTAACCAGTAAACGATGTTTAAAAAAAATCGTATTGCGTTTTTATTCTGTAGACAAGACGTCGGAATTTTCTTAAGAAGGTTAATTTATACTATTTGATAATACGTATTTTAAGGACCTCACAAGAAATGAATAGGTTATCTTAAAACTTTAATAGCGTCTTCGTCATGCATCTTTGCATTTATTGTTAAGTACTCTTTCCATTTTAATATCTATTAATAGTTGATTTGCCATTTATCTTAGCCTAAACAACAAAAAAAAAATTACTTATAGATGCAACTAATAATCTAAAAGACTGATATATTATATAATACTGTTTGGTTTGCTAGTAAGCAAACCAAGCCCGTTGGTTTGTTTGTAGAAGTCAATATATCGCAGCGCCGCCTGGTGGCACGTTACGTCAATAAGGATAAACCTTCTCCGTGCAAAAATAGATATACATACCAATTTTTATAATGATTAGCCAAATAGTTTCCGAGTTTAGCGATGTCATACATACAAAACTCCTCTTTTATAAATATAGATTAAATCAAAGATTATTTATGAATGAAACTAGAAACTTTTTTGTATAATACCGTAAAATTACGGCGAATAGGCATTGATAGATATAATATACTGTAATATAAAAACAGGTGTAATACATTTAATAGAAAAACTTAGATTGTAAATCCAAACAAGCTCAAAACTTTATGAAACATTTCGACCGGTACATTGGACTTTTGAAGGTAAACATATTGATTCATAAACAGTGATATACTGCTTATCTTCAAATCGAAACTATTTCTATTTTAACTTGTATAAGCTTCTAGATATTTCTATTTCGATTTATATAGGTTTCTAGGTTTGTGCTTAAGATTTTTTTTATTTCTTGTTTATGTATTGTGTAATTTAGTAACTTTTAGTGGTAGGACCACGCTGTTGACAGTTTTATGTCTATGGCCACGGGCTAGTTCGTCCGGAATAGTACCACACTCTAGCAGAAGACCGATCTCTGAGTAATGGCAATGTTCTATTGCGCTTCGTTTGGTGAGCGAGAGAGACGGAAGGCTAACTGGGGTGGGTTTGGGATTTGTATTGGTAGGCTACGGCTTAGCTATACCCTTGGTATTCCCAAGTTCTATGGGCGGCAGTGACACTTACCAGCAGGTATGCCGTTTGCTCGTTTGCCACCATAAGCAATAAAAAAAAAAAGAAAACTAGAAGATCTATGGTCAGTAGTAACGTAAATTCATAGAGAATATAAGTCATGGTTATAACCAGGCACATCATTAACTGGGTGGGTTTGTGTTGGTAGGTAGCCTAGCAATACCCTTGGTATTGCAAAGGTCCATGGGCGGCAGTAATAATTACCATCAAGTGTGTTGCTTGCTCGTTTGCCATCACAAGCAATAAAAAAAAATCTATAAATTACCATATATCTGCAATTTATTGATCAAAATAGTTAGTTTCCCTTGATATATGGTTTGGTCGCATTGCCATCAGCCATAATTACAGACAGCAATAATTATCTTTCATACCATTTTTAAATCTTTGAGTAGATAACCAAGAAATTGGGCGTTTGTTTTCGATGACCTGATCTGCACGATAAGTTTCCCTAACAGTAGTTGGCTAGTCCCTAATTTGGCTACCCGTAGTCTTGCCTAGGGCGGTGACAGGCGTAAATATGTTTTCCTAGACGCCTTATACTTAGATCAATACAATAGCTTTTCAGTGTTTATTATTCATAATTAATCCTATCTAACTACGACCCTGCATTCTGGTATGTCGGTTATTAGACCGCAAAATTAGCACGCAACCCTAACTCGTAATTATTATTATTGTACCTGCCACCCTAAGGAATGGTATGCCACCAATGCCACATCAGTACCAACGTAACCTCACCATAAGTCAACTATTCAGTGCTGTGATAAACTAATTGGTGGTGTTCACATTTGCGTTTTAGAGAAAATTTATGAGGGGGTTAAATATTTTAGATAATAGGCGTTCTTAGTGTTTAGTACACATTTTATATTAGTTTCATAAAGGGCGTTAGGGCGACGTTAGTCAGATTTAGAAATTAAGACGTGGTACGTCACCTTTTGTGAGGTTGTTATCTCGCAGACGGAGCTGATGGGCCGGGTCAAAGAAGAAATCCTCTACTACGTTGGGCAAGTAATAATTACATACAAACGCGATAAAGTCCATAAAAATATTTTATTTCATAAGGAATATGATTCTACATGGTGAGACATGGTAATTTCGGGTTTAAGTCTAAAATAAGACCAATGATAGTCGCGGCAGAGTTCCCACTGACGAAAATGAGACTCCTCCATATTGGGAGGGAAATTAACCTACAAATCCACTCTTTGGTCAGGACATCACCAATTTGTGATTTTAATCGAGAATTTACTTAGTCATTGCAACAAAAATTGAATTTCTTACTTGCTACTAATACAAATACATTCGTAACAAAATTTAAGAGAATAAAATACGCCGCAGTCCCTGTACACCAATTCTTCATTACCTGCACATTTCCATTTGAAATGGAGTATGCTTGTAGAAAATATAAAGGAAAACAAAAAGTTTATCATGATAGCGCGGCTCAATCTCGGCAAAGACAATAGGTATAAAGCCTACAGGGGCAGATAATAAAGTATTGAAAACAGCGGGAAAAGTCCAATCAATATCTCATATTCCCCAGGGAAGAGCCCATCTCATCCAATACCGAGTGTTTTCGTAAGAGTTTCTATACATTTCGGGAATTAGAACCGAGTGGTTGAGAAAAAAGGTAAATTATGAATTGTTATTTTTTTTAATATTATTTCGTGTTGGTAAGTTCATTTCAATATTTAATGATAATAAACGAAAAAAACAAATGCAAATATCAATTTATTAAAAATTACAATAATGACAGAAACACATCAATTTACGTGAAGTAATGCCTAATTAATTATTAATCATTATCATTCTCCTACTCTTATCCCAATTACTTGGGGTCGATACAATATGTACTCCTCTTTCATAGTACATATTGTAAAAGTTATTGGTAATAATTCTATGACCAGCCGCTTGTCAGACATCAACCCTCCTTGTGAATGTAATTGTTGACCAAACGGCATCAGATAAAGTTGGCCCAGGCCATTATAATGCTCTTAGTCGTCTTTTACGACATCTACAAGCAAAGTAAGGGTTGATAGTATTTGTAGGCGCTACCACACAGCAATAATTAATTATTTTTATTATGATTATATATTTCCGTAAGGTGACATTATAAAAATGCAATTCACCACTTCTTTTCTTAAACTTAGATATCGTAAGAGATGAGTAAGGGATTATAAAATGTAGATAAATCTATGCAAGAGAAGGAAAACTCAAGTAAAACCATATATCAAAGTGCTTGACCAGCTTGGTATAGTAAAAGATAGCATGGTAAGTTAATTTTCTTTCTACTGTGGAATAGGCTCGAGCCACTGAAGCAAGAAAACTGAACATAATAATTCTGCTATGGAGAGGATATTGGTGGAGGACCACGTTTCGGTGCGATAAGTAAATTGCTGGTAACATACGCTGGTTATAAACTTTAACAAACTTACATCTAATCAACAAAATATCATTCAAATCTTTGTAAATTATACAAAGAATTCTCTTACGTGGGAAAGGAACCCGTGATAGTTAATACTAGTGCTTGGGTTCACTTAGCTCATATTCCTTGCGATAAAGGAGTATGATTATAATTCACCACCCCCTCTTGTGCTTGTAAAAAGCAACTAGGGCTATAAAATTTGACTGCACAAATGGAGTATTGATTAAGATCTGTTGTGTCGTGGGTTCGATTACCACGTAGAATAATACTTAGTGCGATCCAACAAACTAATGCGCTGAGTCTGGGTGTAATTTATGTCCATTAATTATATGTTTGAAAAGTCCTCTGCAGTACAAAGTTTATTTTTTTAGGGTCATCATCACAGCCCATACATGTCCCATTGTTGGGCTCGGGCCCACTTCGTAATAGGAGGGAAATTAACCTACTATACCGCGCTGGTCAGACGTGTTGGTATAGGGTTTTGTTTCGAGTTTTCCTTCTCTCACATAGAAGTTATATGCGTTTTATATCCCCTAGTCGTCTCGTACGATCACACACGGGTAAGATATGGGGTGGTTTATATTCTTACTATAGTATAATAGTATTCTTACTCCGTCACCACACGGATGTCTTTTTTTTAGGGTGCTGCTTAAAAATATCAGATAAAATCGTTGCAAGAGAAATTTGAAGAAAGAAGAAGAGAATTGAGAATCGAGAAGAAAATCTTAATGTAGAACTCTATTCTAATATGTTTGAACAGTGTGGTATAGTAGGTCAACTTCCCTCCCATCATGAAGGAGGCCCGAACCTAACAGTGGAACGTGTATGGGATAAGAAGAAGTAGATTTAGATCACAAGGTATTCAGTAATTATTCTAAATATTCAACACCAGCAAGTGAGATACGAAAGATAATCAGAATTTATTTTTAAGCAGATTAACTTATGTAGTTAACGATACCATATCCAAGCCTTTTAAATACCAATCACACTCAATGGGTACCTTAAGAAGGCATTACGGATCCTTTTTATGGTTTCATTAAAAACTGAATTAACAAACCATCGAGACATAGACTGCTTGCAATAAAATACTGATTCAAATTCTACAATCGTCTTTAATATGCTTAGCGTCGTCTTTAAGATATTCTTTAGAGCTGTAGCTAGAATTGTTGTTAAAATAATTGTTAAGCTTGATTAATACGGAATATAAAATTATTATTATTTGTGTCGTAACTATGAGCTAAGTTAGGAATTATGTGTCTTAATATACATAGTTTTTTTACACGTGTTTGTGAGAGTTACGCAACACGTAATTCCTCCCAAACGGCTGGACTGATTTGCATGTTGTTTTTGTATGTATATTTCTTGAAAACACACACACACACACACACACACACACACATATATATATATATATATATATATATATATATATATATATATATATATATATATATATATATATATACATATATATATATTATATCCTACTAATATTATAAACGCGAAAGTTTGTAATAATGTATGGATGTGAACATCTTTGTTGCTCTTTCACGCAAAAACTAGCCAATGGATTTTGATGCAACTTTATAGTAATATAGCTTACACATCAGAATAACACATAGGCTATAATTTATAGAGATATTTTGTAAATAGGCTAAAATATAACGATAAAAATTGCTTAAGTCAGAAAAAAACGCCCATCTGCGAGCTATTTTTGCATACGCTGCAAAAATCTTGAAACTCAGACGAATGTTATGTATTGTGAAAATGTACCTCTTAAATAGTTTTACAAAAAACTCCGCGACGGCATATATCTATTTTTACATATGTAAGCATTTATCGTTAAAAACAGTAAATTAAAAATTCAAAATAATTTGGTATTTATTGCCGATGCACATTTTATAGTAACGAATAGATTCTTACGCAAACAAATGCTTTTATTGCTTTCGATACTTAAAGTAAATATTTTTTGCCTTTTACCGTGTGTCATTTGGTACAGTATTTCAAAAGTTAGGACAATAAGAGTGCGCAGTGCTGTGGTCAGGCAGCAACCGGGCGCACTACAGAAATATGGCAAGAAAGAAGATCGCCGATTGTGCGTCCCGAACACAAGTAAAGACGTGAGAGCAGTCATCGTTGATGATTGTAGTTTTTTTGACAGCACTATTGATTTGTAAATAACATACTATACTTGTATATAATAGATAGGTATTGAAAGTTTGTGATATGAAAGATCTTATTGCGCACCTTGGCAGTAAAATTGTGTCGACTACTGGAAATGATAGATTGGGTAGGTACTAAAGCAAATTTGGTCATGCCGTGATACGCCGCTATTCTCTATTAATTTGTGTGTGCACGCTTATGACAGGGGTAGCTGTCTAACATAAATGTGACATTAAATAATTAAATATTACCTAATCCTTACTATTATTATAAATGCGAAAGTAACTCTGTCTGTCGCTCTTTCACGCTAACACTACTGAACCGATCTAAATGAAATATGGTACACAGATAGTCTACAGCCTGATAAAGGACATAGGCTACTTTTTAATAGAAAAAAAGGGTTGTAAAGGGGGATGAAAAGTTGTAAGGAATTATCGTCATTTTTAAAGCCAGAAGCTTGAAACTTATTTTTAGGCTAGATATAAATAAATATATATTAGGATTAGATATAAATAAATATGACATAAACATGTAAAAATTTACCCTTAAGGGGAAACATAAAAATAGGGTATGAAAAACTTTAGGAAAGTAACCTTTTACGCGGGCGAAGCCGCGGGCAGAAGCTAGTAGGTATATAAAATGGTCTACTCGTTTCGGTTTCATTATGAAGCCAATAATGTGAATATAGTTACAGATCACTAACACACACATAACTGCATCTGTTAGGTTAGCTAGCATAAAATAAAGGACAAAACATCATAGAGTCAAAAAATATAATTCATGAGAACTTTCAGTTCATAGAACAAGTAATTAGTAACGCGTTAATTAATAAGTCCTCATGGTCTACTGGCGACGACTGCCAACCTCATAATGTAGCTTTATGTAGTTAATCAGCTGTTTCAGACACAATTCCTGGAAAACTCGGATACGTTACACAGAAATGACATTAGACAGAAAAGTTGCAGAAAAATAGTTGTTGCTTTTTATTAATTTCTAAAATAGGAAAAATAAATTCGACTTCTTCTTTGTATGGTGACAGGTTAAAAATAAAATGTATCATTATTCTATACTAACTTCTGCCCGCGGCTTCGCCCGCGTAAAAGGTTCCTTCCTAAAGTTTTTCATCCCCTATTTTTATTTTTCCCCTTAAGGTGAAATTTTTACATGTTTATGTCATATTTATTTATATCTAATCAATAGCCTAAAAATAAGTATCAAGCTTCTGACTTTAAAAATGAAGATAATTCCTTACAACTTTTCATCCCCCTTTACAACCCTTTTTTTGTATTAAAAATTAGCCTATGTCCTTTATCAGGCTGTAGACTAGCTGTGTACCATATTTCATTTAGATCGGTTCAGTAGTTTTGGCATGAAAGAGCGACAGACAGACAGAGTTACTTTCGCATTTATAATATTAGTAAGGATTAGGTAATATTTAATTATTTAATGTCACATTTATGTTAGACAGCTACCCCTGTCATAAGCGTGCACACACAAATTAATAGAGAATAGCGGCGTATCACGGCATGACCAAATTTGCGTTAGTACCTACCCAATCTATCATTTCCAGTAGTCGATACAATTTTACTGCAAAGGCGCGCAATAAGATGTTTCATATCACAAACTTTCAATACCTATCTATTATATACAGGTATAGTATGTTATTTACAAATCAATAGTGCTGTCAAAAATACAACAATCATCAACGATGACTGCTCTCACGTCTTTACTTGTGTTCGGGACGCACAATCGGCGATCTTCTTTCTTGCCATATTTCTGTAGTGCGCCCGGTTGCTGCCTGACCACAGCACTGCGCACTCTTATTGTCCTAACTTTTGAAATACTGTACCAAACGACACACGGTAAAAGGCAAAAAATTTGTACTTTAAATATCGAAAGCAATAAAAGCATTGTTTGCATAAGAATCAATTCGTTACTATAAAATATGCATCGGCAATAAATACCAAATTATTTTGAATTTTTAATTTACTATTTTAACGATAAATGCTTACATATTAAAAATAGATATATGCTGTCGCGGGCTTTTTTGTAGAACTATTTAAGAGGTACATTTCCACAATACATAACATTCATCTGAGTTTCAAGATTTTTGCAGCGTATGCAAATATAGCTCGCAGATGGGCGTTTTTTTCTGACTTAAGCAATTTTTATCGTTATATTTTAGCCTATTTACAAAATATCTCTATAAATTATAGCTTATGTGTTATTCTGATGTGTAAGCTATATTACTATAAAGTTTCATCAAAATCCATTCGCTAGTTTTTGCGTGAAAGAGCAACAAAGATGTTCACATCCATACATTATTACAAACTTTCGCGTTTATAATATTAGTAGGACTTCCCTGTGCAAATCTTAAGACCCGACTGAAGCTGACCGATGAATGAGCAATAGTACTAACCACATCATCATCAATATTCTGTTTTTTTTCCATTTTTTTTTGTTTTTTTGGTTGACATAATACAGGGTGGAAGTGGACCGCTTCCGAAAACAAAGACAGGGGATCCTACTAGTCCTACTTGTGACGATAGGCTAGAAAAAAAATTGATTCGGATGAAAAAAAAACTTTTTTTTGTATTAGGGCAGTGCCCTGTAACGATAATTCGTAACGATAAAACGTAACGATAATACGTAACGATAATACGTAACTTTACTAAGATGAGAAAAGACGCAATCTATTCAAAATTCACGATGATATGTTCCAGAGTTGAACGACCTCGCGTGGTGAAAAAATCTTTTTTTTCTTCTTCCGAGTCTTTTTTTTTCTAGCCTATCATTACAAGTAGGACTAGTAGGATCCCCTGTCTTTGTTTTCGGGAGCGGTCCACTTCCACCCTGTATATATTACTCTTCCATAGTACATATGTATTATAAAAGTTATTGGCAACAGTTTTATTACTGGCCACCTGCCTGACGCTAACCCTCCTTAGGAATGTAATTCTTGACCAAACGGCAAAAGTTAGAGTTAGCCTAGGTTGATATAAAGCTTTTACTCGTCTTTTACGACATCCACGAGCAAGATAAGGGGTTGCAGATTGAATTCTTACTCCCTCAGTACTTGTAAGAGGTGAATGCGTGGCAAATAAAATCTTTCATAAAATAAAATACTTTTACTGTTTAATGTTCGCAACATGGCTGTTTTAAACAGCAAAGAGATAAAACCTAGACAACTATTATCACGTGATAAATTGGCGTTGGCTGAGGAAACTATTTGCTTTGAGAGCTTTTAAAACATTAAGCACAATTATAGCGATTTTGACTGTCTGCTTGTCTCTTTTTTAAAATGTTTCACTTCAAGGATTTCGAATTTCAAAGAATCTATTTGGATCAGTGTTGAATTTAATGCTAATTAACAAGAATTAACTATATCATCATTCTTCTACTCTTATGCCAATTACTTGGGGTCGATACAACATATTGTAAAAGTCACTGGCAATAGTTTTATGACCGGTCGCCCACCAGACGCCAACCCTCCTTGGGAATGTAATTGTTGACTAAACGGCATCAGGTGGAGTTGGCTCAAGTCGTTATAAGGCTCTTAGTTGTCTTTGGTCATGTACTGAAGGAAGATGGAGTTCTTGACTCCATCTTCCTTCAGTACATGACCAAATTTATTGCGGTTTTCGTCAATAGACAGAGTGGTTCAAGAGGAAGGTTTATATGTAACATGTATATTATAGTATTTAAATTTATAAGGATGTAGGATGTAGGTACCGGGGCAGACCGAGACTCACCTACTTAGACCAGATTGGTCACGTACTGAAGGAAAGTGGAGTCAAGAGTCTCCGAAACCGGCGAGTGTGTATGAAGAGAATTATGAATGTTGAGGAAGCGAGTGAAGTATGCAAAGATAGAGTTTTCTGGAACTCTGTTCTCTCTGCCTACCCTGCAAGGGATATGGTGTGATGATATGTATGTATGTGTGTATGTATGTAGTTGTCTTTTACGACATCCACGAGCAAAGTAAGGGTTGGTAGTATTCGTAGCCGCTACCACACAGCTTATATATAGAAATATTGTTCTGACTCTCGGTGTAATTTGTGTCCGTTAATAATATGTTTCTAAAGTTCCTCACAATACAAGGATTATTATTTAATTAAAGCAGGGTATGATGTTCTTGAAAAAAAGAAATTCGTTAATTCTTTCAGAATTGCTTTCGTGTACGTCGTATCAAGGACTCCTTCTAGCTAACCACAAGATTTATGTACTTTCGGTTTCTTTTTTACACTATTAATGTTTATTTCTATATGTCTTTATTAAATAATTTGTTTCCTTTACTTAAGCTATTCTATGTAATAATTATGATATTTTTTACAAACTAGAATATGATATATAGTAATTTATGTTATTTTTAATTTGATATCACTGTTTCAAATGTTACTGTTTAAGTCTTTTTTTTTTTTAGATATATTTGTTTTGCATATTTTATATTGTTGCTTTCGCCACTTTATTGTGCGGGCCCATCAGAATATCTGCGGTGTAGTATCATGTTTGCTGTATTATAAGCTGAGACGGACACCATATTTTGGGCTCACATATTCGACTCCTTGCTTTTAGTTAGTAGTATTTATTTCTGTCGTTGGTGTCTATATTGTGTGAAGTTTACAAAATAAAATTCCTTTCTTTCTTACTTACTAAGCTTCATCGAGAAATAGGAGTGCATACCTATAATCAGCTCATGTGGCCACAGAGAGGCATATTATACGACAAATTATGGAGTTGTACGGCATGCCTTCAGCCATTCAGAATAGTTTCAGCGAGGTGTGACCTAACAATCCTTACTTATATTATAAATGTGAAAGTAACTCTGTCTGTCTGTCGCTCTTTCATGCCTAAACTACTGAACCGATCTAAATGAAATTTGGTGCACAGACAGTCTAGAGCCTGTTAAAGGACAAAAAATACTTTTAATGCAAAAATGGTTGTAAAGAGCGATGAAAAGCTGTAAGGAAGTATTGTCATTTTTAAAGCCAGAAGCTTGAAACTTATTTTTAGGCTCTTGATTAGATATAAATAAATATGGCATTATTTTTTTTTTAAAATTACCTTTAAGGGGTAAAATAAAAATAGGAGATGAAAAGCTTTAGGAAAGTAAACTTTTACGCGGGCGAAGCCATGGGTAGAAGGTCGTAGCATATAAGGCGAAAAAGCTTAATATCGCCTTTATTCTCCTTTGGTGGAGATTCCGCTATCGTTATTGTAACGTGTTCATTATCACTAAGTCAATCAAATAACTAAGAACTCTATGGCCGCTATTACTTAATTAAAGTGTCGAAGTTATTCTACTAATATTATAAATGTGAAAGTTTGTGAAGATGTTCAGTTTGTGAAGATGGTTAGATGTGTTGGTATAGGTATAATATCCATTTCGAATTTATATATTACATCTGTGCAAGTCTTGCACAAATATAATATGCAATGCATATTTTATCCTTTATTCGTCTTTTATGATCGTCCATGGGTAAGATAGGGAGTGCTGAATTGTATTCTTACTTCATCATTACGAGGAAAATAATAATTCAACTTTAGGAAATTTACTTTTTACGCAAGAGAGGCAGCGAATAGTAGCTAGTAGTAATAAGACTTACCGATACCACAATTTGAAAACGTCATGTGGTGCTCTTGTATTATATTTGATATCTTAGTGTTTTAATGTGTTATATTAGATAATTTTGATGGCATTTTATGTAATTTGATGCGGCGGAGCTACTGGGATGTAGTGAATATCATATAAAAGTGCTTTACAGAGTTTTCGTTGTCCATCAAAATTCCCACAAGATACCATTAACAGTGTGGCCATAGCACTGTTGATGGCGACAATTTGACTTAGACAATGACTAACCTGAAAGACTAAAAACGTGAACATATTCATAATTCAACGCTGGCACCAATAGCTCGTGTAAGTAGCTGATTGCCAATACATAAGAAGAAGAAGAAGTCGATGTGCTGTCTAATTTTTGACAAATAGATGCTGTCACATCGGTGCAGGGTGAAATTTTTATTCACTATTTTTTTTTTTTATGTGTGACTGTCTTTTAGTTGTTAGCCGCAGGTGGCTGTCACAGCCTAACCCGGACTATGGGTGAGCGCTGAGGGCTCTCAATCCGGAACTACTTTTCTGTTATTATAGTAACGTAGCAGCCAAGCTACATATATTGACTAAGGTATATATAAAATTTGTAAAGTTAGGGCTTATAGAGTTAGAAGATTGCTCAACATGAAATGTAATAACTTTTTGGCTTGCAAAACATATATGATTTGGCCTTGGCAATTTTACTTGAAAATATTTTTGATGCTGCATACAGACAAATGTGTTGACACCAATGGCGTACTATTTAAGATACCCGATATATTTATGCCAAGTATCATGGATTTGTACCGGGATGTTGATTGATGTCAAGGAAGCAATACTAGTGGCTGACCCAATGGCGATGGGAGAGAATATGGTGGGTTATGGGACCACGCACTGCCCTTCTTTCGCCACGGATGGAACAGACGGGATGTGTCCAGACCATAGTCTGCTAAGAAAAAAAATCGCGGATTTAATTCTCGCGCAGGATAATACTTTGTGTGGTATATTGTTACTCTACGTCTGTGTGTAATTAGTGTTCGATAATTATATGTTTATAAAGTCCCTTGCAATACAATTATTGATGTCTTGGGACAGAGTGTTACCTAAAAAAAAGGGTTGACGGTACTTCCGTGTATCATACGTGCTAAGCAGAAACATGTTAACAAAGTATTCACTAATCGCGTCACCTAGCACAAACTTGTTTAAGAGACGAATAAAAGTAAACGAGCGACCTCCATTTGGCAGTCTGAGCCCGCGAGTGGCACGATGCACTGATCGCATATCGTATACTCACTTACGTTAGCTTTGTTGGCCTCATGTTGTCACTTGTGAGAGAGTGGTGTCATGGTTGCTGCGCTTGGCAAGTGGGTTGGTGGTAGCGGTGGATGTTGTAAGTTTCCCGCGGAAGAGCTGTGGCTCGTTCTCTTGGTCAATTGGCTGAGGAATCCACGGGCAGGTAAAAGGGTAGCGCCGGTTGTAGTCTTGCCCCGTGGCTGCACGGGAAAGACTATCCTGTGTCATCCATCCATACCATATAGTTGTTTCTACAATGACGATTGCTTAGGTCTGCTTTGCGAGATTACTTAAGATGTAAGCTGTGATTAGCATATACGTTTGAAGGTAAGTAACGGTCATTTGCAACTTTAGATCCGTATTTATATTCCTCATGACTGACGCATTCGTCTACAGGGTTATTATGACAAAACAAAAGCATATTATTCCATCAAAAAATTTACCAACATGTGCTAAAAACCTTTCCTCCAAGTATAAATTCTTAACTACGTAAAGTTTTAGACTCGTTGCGCTTCCATATTACGTTATTATGCAAATTGTACTATATATATTTACATAATTTTGTTATTCATATATTCCAGTAAAGACTTTGCGTCAAAAATATATGACCTATTATTAGGTATGAGTTTAATTTACAGGTCATTGGAGGTCATTTAAATTGATACATTGTTTCGAATTTTCATACTGTTTATTTTTTCGAAATTCGTCTATATTTTTTTTTAAAGCATGACTTTAAAAAATATATACAGGCTGGAAGGGGACCGCTCCCGAAAACAAAGACAGGTAACTCTACTAGTCCTACTTGTAATGATAGGCTAGAAAAAATCAATTCGGATAATTGAAAAAAAATAATTTTCTTCGCGCGAGGTCGTTGAACTCTTGAACATAGTATGATCGTGAGTTTTGAATAGATTGCGTCTTTTCTCATCTGAGTAGAGTTACGTATTTTTTATGGAATTTTAATGGATGAAATGTAAAAAAACTTAACACATTGCGAAAAAAAAATTTTTTTTCATCCGAATCGATTTTTTTCTAGCCTATCATTACAAGTAGGACTAGTAGGGTCACCTCTCTTTGTTTTTGAGAGCGGTCCACTTCCACCCTGTATAGACCTGGGCCAACTGCACCTGATGCCGTTTGCTCAACAATTATATTTCTGAGGAGGGTTGACGTCAGCCAGGCGGCCGCTTATAAAACTATTGCCAATAAATTATGCAATTTGTGGAAAGGATACATATTGCGTTGACCCCAAATAATTGGAATAAGAGCTGAATGATTATGGTGATGATGATTAAAAAAATGAATGCCTTAAGGCATATACATTCTTATATCAAATAATTTATTTAATCATTTATTTATAAGCCACATTTATAAAACTTATAAGTGCAATAACATCTTGTCAATTTTCTATGAAACTAACCTATTGATCTACCACCGAATTGTTAAGCGGCTGCATGATGTGATTCACCGATTTTTAAGTTACTTCTTTTAAATGAAATCGTGTACATGTTTAGTAAGTATTCATCATCATCATCATCGCAGCCCACAAATGTCCTACTGTTGCGCTCGGGCCTCCTCCGTAATGAAAGGGAAATTAACCTACTATACCGCGCTGGTCTGGTGATGTAACATCTATGCGAAAGAAGGAAGCCTCGAAACAAAACCTTATACCAACGCGTCTGACAAGCGTGGTATAGTAGGTCCATCACCCTCCCATTATGGAGGAGGCTCCAGCCCAACAGTCGGAGATATATGAGCTGAGATGATGATGATAATATATTGTACAAACTTCTAACCTTATCTTTATAATATTTCTCTTTATAATATTTTATAATTCTTCTCTTATCAGTCCAGACTATGAAAGCCGCTTTACAATACCACGTTGTTTAGACCGTAGGAGAAAATAAATCCAAATGCATTTGTATGACAACCTATCATACAAATGCATTTGGATTTATTTTCTCCTACGGTAATATTACCTCCCTTTTAATTTACAATACCATCGGCAATGGAAGGGGTTGTGATCGTAGTGTTCTTAGTCTATTATCATACGAATCTAAATATATCGAAATCTATGTATGGCTGTGTGTTTCTTATATATTTCAAAACGGCTGGACCGAGTTAGATGAAATTTTCATAAAATTTTAATAATAATCCCTCCAGATTAGCCTAGAGAATAATAATTGGAGTTTAGTATTGATCGGAATATTTTGGTGTTTTTATATAAATTATTGGTATATTATTGTTTTTGTGAGTTAATTCATGAGACCAGTTATAAACTCGCTATATCTCCGTGAATAATTACAGTTTCTAAGTCTAAAGTAGTAAATCGTATATATTTTTTAAAGACATCCGTCCCCTCGATGAGGGTCATCATTATATTACGGCGATCTTCACAAATATGCAATTAAATACAGAATAAACATCTATATAGATGGAAATTATATGTGGATCGCACAAAGTATTGAACCCACGATACATGGCACGGTAGAAAGGATTCACAATTACTATACTAGCAGGCAATTTAATGTTAAAAATAATTAGACTAAGTAAATACATTGAAGTTTATATTTCTTTCATTGCTTATTAAATCATCTCGCAAAGCTTAAAACAGCGATTCCCACAATGGCATTAACAGGCATTGTTTTTATTCAGATCATGAAACTGTTTATTTCGCGAGTCACAGAACTTTTGTGAACGGGTCTTATTACAATGAAAACTTTTAGGGACCTTATACAACCGCACGGATTATGATGATAAATTGTTGTTAGGTACTTAATAATAATATATTTTTTTTATTCTGTGTCAACGGAATAAGAATACAATTCATTACTCCTTATCTTACCCGTGAGTAAGTATATAATATGTATAAAAAGTCTATACAAGAGAAGGAAAACTCGAATTAAAAAACTATACCAACACGTCGGATGAGCGTAGTTTTGTAGATCAGTTGCTGTCTTATTAATGGAACGAAATGAGCTGCTATAATAATGATATTGATATGAAAAAAGGTATTTGATGCCTGAAGATATTCTTCATCTTCTGGAAATTATAGCATCAGCTATAAGAGAGACGTATAATAGCTTGCTTCAATACTAACGTCTAGTTAAGAAGATATACAATGCGAAAGTGAAAGGATGTAGGTACCGGGGGAGACCGAGACTAACCTACCTAGACCAGATCGGTCATGTACTGAAAGAAGGTGGAGTCAAGAGTCTCCGAAACCGGCGAGCGTGTATGAAGAGAATTATGAATGTTGAGGACGCGAGTGAAGAATGCAAGGATAGAGTTCTCTGGCACTCTGTTCTCTCTGCCTACCCTGCAAAGGACATGGCGTGATGATATGTATGTATGTATGTATGTATGTTATATCCCTTAGTCGTCTTTTAGGACACTCGCGGGCAAGTGATTGGCGAATTGTATTCTTTCTTCGTCATAACACGAAATATTATATTTATTCTATCATATCTACCAAAAAATATTTTCCCTTACGTTTCGAAGTTTATTTATACCACCACACATATTCCCCACACACATTCAAACCACTCAAATGCACACACGAAATAATATATCCAAACAGTGCCTTATAATAAGTAGATCAAAATAAATGATTTCATTTGAAGCTGAATATATTCCAGTCATTTTCACTGGGGCTCGTTTAACGGCTCGGAAAAACTTTTACCCGGCCTTAGAATGAAATAGTCATAGGTTTTTACTATATGTGCGAATGAGATAGTTGTATTTTTGTTTGTGTGTTGTGGAATAAAGGGCTAACCTTGTACCGACTATGTTATTGATGTCATACATTGTTCTTAAATGTGTACCAGATGTTTTCTCTTGCTCGTTAATGTTGAAGAAAGGTTTCGTTAACGAATAATTTTGTAAGCTTGATTTTTAAATGGCTCATTATTATTAATAGAAAGGCAATTCCTATGTTATATTGTTTTATTCTGGCTTCGGCAACACAATTTGTAACTAACTAATGTAGAAGCCAGAGCTTTCTATATATTTTTGTGTTGTTTGATAATAAATAAATTATTTTTATTATATTGTTATGTTAGATTCACCCTCGTTTATATTTTAATACGGGATGTGTAGTACACAGCTGGTTTCGAACTTCCTACATAATGGGATGCAATTTTACCTACTATAATACGCTGATCAGTCGGTTGAGTAGTTTTATTTAGTCTTTCTTCTCTTGCATAGATGTTATCAGCATATCATCATCATCATCATCACAGCTCATAAATGTCCCACTGTTGGGCTCAGGCCTCCTTCGTAATGGGAGGGAAATTAACCTACTATACCACGCTGGTCAGGCGTGTTGGTATAGGGTTTTGTTCCGAGTTTTTCTTCTCTCGCATAGATGTTATATGTGTTTTATATCCCTTAGTCGTCTCGTACGATCACCCACGGGTAAGATATGGGGTGCTGAATAGTATTCTTACTTCGTCACCACACGGATAAGCATATCATCTACCAACTTTTCTAATTAAATTTCTTGCTTGTCCCTGGATAAATAATTTATTTCCGGGGACTGCCTGAGCAAACCTGAGTGTCATATGTGGAGACCATTGTAGATCATACAATGGTAAAAATGCGTGGTGAGTCGTCGGCGTGATTAGTCCCAACAAAAAAAGATCTGTATATAATATTCCTGAGTCGTCTTTTATTATTTTACCACTCTTTTAGCCACGGGCAATAAAGGGAGTGGTGATTTTATTCTTACTCTATCACCATACGGAAGCATAAAATAATATGCAAATAAATCTTATTGATATTACTAATTGTCAGTCATCAATGTCAGCCATAATCGGTCCACTATTGGGCTCGAGTTTTCTTCAAAATGGGAGAAAATTTGTGCTACCTACTAAACTAGGCTGGTCAGATTATATACTTAATTTTCTTTTTTTTTTTTATGTTTTTCCAGACACTTGAGGTCTGAACTGCGAGTCCTTTAACATGATCAGAGATTGGCAGGGTCAGATTATTTCACGCTTTATTTAAAGTGTTCCTATTCTCGCAATGATGTTATCTGATTGTATCTCTTAGTCAACTTTTATGATCATCTACAGGTAAAAATAGGAGTGGTAAATTGTGGTCACTATATGGAAAAAAAATATTATAAATATAGTATTGCGACCCAATCCATTAGTCCACGGCTATTATTTGAATCAGGTGTTTCTACGAAAAAAATATTGATTGCTATTGTGACTTTCGCAGAAGAGCGTGATTGCTTAGTTGGTATTCATTTAGCCAGCTTTTACAACTGTGGCGCAGTAAGACAAAAAACATTCTTAATACATCATTCTCCTACTCTTATTCCAATTACTTGGGGTCGATACAATATGTACTCCTTTTTCATAGTACATATTGTAAAAGTTATTGGCAATAGTTTTATGACCAGCCGACTGCCAGACGTCAACCCTCCTTGGGAATGTAATTGCTGACCAAACGGCATCAGATGGAGTTGGCCCAGGTCGTTATAAGGTTCTTAGTCGTCTTTTACGACATCCACGAACAAAGCAAGGGTTGGTAGTATTAGTAGCTGCTACCACACAGCTAAAAATAACACATACAGCAAAAAAATGTTCTTAATACGTTACCATAAAAAGAAATACACATGATAGAATGAATGAAATTATGACTGCACAGATGGCGTAGTGGTTAAAATACCGACCTGCCGTGGGAGTGCTATGGGTTCGATTCCTACGCAGGACAATACTTTGTACGATCACACAGTGTTGTTTTGAGTTGTAATGTGTCTCCGTTAATTGCATGTTTGTAAAGTCCTTCGCAATACAAGGATTATTTACTTAGTGCAGAGTGGCGTCTTTTTATAAAAATAAAACAAAGCAATGTAAGTTTTTTTTACTAAAATAAGATATTTTGTCATTGTTTTACTTCGATAAAATAAATCTCTTTAGCTATTATAAAAATAAATATTTAAATTATTTTAATACTTTTATTATTTTGATTATTTTTCGCGTGGTGACGGAGTATGAATAGAATTCACCAACCCCTATCTTACCCGTGGATGATCGTAAAAGACGACTAAGGGATATAAAATGCATATAGCATCTATGCAAGAGAAGAGAAACTCTGAACTAAAATCTATACTAACACGTCTGAGCAGCGTGGTATAGTAGGTTAATTTCCCTCGCGTTATGGAGGAGGTTCGAGCCCAACGGTGGGACATATTTAGGCAGAGATGATCGCTTTATTTATCGAAATCCGTTATTATCGATGAAATTAGATACCTATATGAAAAAAAAATAACAGTTTTTATTTTACTTTTAGAAACTACTATCGGCTTATAAAAAAATAACATTGTAAAAATCTATACATAGCATATAACAAAGTCATCGCCGTTGTCTGTACGCTTAGATCTCATAAACTACCCAACGTATTTTATTGCGGTTTTCGTCAATAGACATAGTGATTCAAGAGGAAGGTTTATATGTAACATGTTTATTATAGTATTTAAATTTATAAAGATATAGATACCGGGGGAGACCGAGACTAACCTACCTAGACCAGATTGGTCACGTACTGAAGGAAAGTGGAGTCAAGAGTCTCCGAAACCGGCGAGCGTGTATGAAGAGAATTATGAATATTGAGGAAGCGAGTGAAGTATGCAAGGATAGTAGAGTTCTTTGGAACTCTGTTCTCTCTGCCTACCCTGCAAGGGATATGGCGTGATGATATGTATGTCAATTCAATCAATTGATCTATCGCAATTTATTTTAATAAAAACTTATTTATATACGCTTATATTACAAAACCTTACAAGAAATATAAAAATTATATGACATGAAAAAATGTATATCTTATTGTGTAAGTGTACGTTGTAGTTGCGTTGCTGCATCAGAAACTAAGTGCTGCCCTCTATATTTTCAGGTAGATAGTAAAGTGCTACATTATCCGTGTGGTAACAGAGTAAGAATACAATTCACCACCCGCTATCCTACCCGTGGGTGATCGTACGAGACGACTAAGGGATATAAAATGCATATAACATCTATGCAAGGAAAACTCTGTACAAAACTCTATACCAACATGTCTGACCAGCGCGGTATAGTAGGTTAGTTTCCCTCCCATTCTGTAATGAGGAGGCCCAACAATAGGGCATATATGGGCTGTGATGGTAATGAAAGTGCTACAACTTGTTTTCTTCCGTATTTTACCATAACAATTCCTTAACATCCGTGGCCGGCCCGGACTACTGGTAAAGTAAAATCTGGATACAACTTAAAATATTAATAGGCTCTTTGATATTTGCATAATTATATAATACATATGAAATAAAAATATTTTCGCTGCTTTGGATTTACTCCTGTGATCATGAATGTTGAAAATTGATATTCAAAATGTCGGGAAAATAAAAATCAAGTACAAACGGTATAAAATCCGTGTGGTGACGGAGTAAGAATACAATTCACCAACCCCTATCTTACCCGTGGGTGATCGTACGTGACGACTAAGGGATATAAAACGCATATAACATCCATGCAAGAGAAAGAAAACTCGATACAAAACCCTATACCAACACGTCTGACTAGCGTGGTATAGTAGGTTAATTTCCCTCCCATTACAGAGGAGGCCCGAGCCCAACAGTGGGACATATACGGGCTGTAATGATGATAAAATCTGTTAAACAAGTTTTATTTCACATATAAACAGGATTTCTAAATATTATCTTAAGCTAATACCATATTATGGTACAAGAGGGCCTCATATATAACTTGTCTAAACATTTCACAAAGCTGACTCTATTTCAGCAAAATATAAACGTAACATATGACGTCATCAACATCTTGCGAGTATATCTTCAAAACAAATAACGAAGACTGAAATGTCTTGCATGGGAGGGATACTTAGGACCCTCAACTATATAATCTGTTCATCTAAATGGAGGTCCTATGTCAACCTCCGGTTTGGAGCAAAATGTTTTAGAAAGATTTAAGTCGCGTGAGTTATTTGATGGAATGTTGTTTATTTAAGTGGAAATGAGCGCTTTTGACACTAATTACCCTAATTGATAATTAATAAGAGGGTTAAGACTTAATTATGGATAAAAATAATACAATATATTTCTATATGTCAATCAGACAAAGCTAAAAAAGTATACACACACGCACGCTTCTGTGCATACACAGTTACACACGTACGTCTTCATACACATACACACACACACACACACACACACACACACACACACACACACACACACACACACACACACACACACACACACACACACACACACACACACTAACACAAACATACACGCATTCATACAATCACGCACTATATGAGACTATTTTTTTATACAGGGTGTTTTGTTTATTAATAAATAAATAAAAAAACGATAAAAAGAATATAAAACTTGGGCTGATCCATGGCCAAACTATTACTACACTACCGTAGAAATCGACGTCTGTCTGTCTCTATTCAACTCTCTTTCCATTCTCTCTAGTGTTATACATACAGTATGCAGCAACTTGGCTGTGCTTTTAGTATAGCTGAAGTCCACGAGCAACTCTTACCATTTACTATTAGGCTGCTTGTTGATCTAAGGTAATAAAAAATCTACACCAACCGGTCAAGTCAGAGTGGTCGACTAATTTTTTCCATTATTGAGAACGTTCTCGCCAATATAATAGCTCTATGCGGTGATCAGTTAAAAATATATTATGAAAATATATTGTGAAATCACCAGAGAAACAAACAGCAGCATTCTTCTGGGCAACTCTTAACATCAACTGCGCTCGCCAACCCGTTTGCTTAGTATGGCGATTTTGGCACTATCCTTCAAGTTTAAGTTAACCTATTATAAGCGTCCCGAGATGGGGGTGGCGGTGGCGCGCATGCGCGGCAAATCCACCGCCCCCGGGCTCGACGGTGTTCCTAACCGCGTGCTGGCCCTGGTCCTCGACCACCTGGGTTCCCGCCTCAGGGGGCTGTTTGACGCGTGTCTAGCATCCGGACGGTTCCCTGAGTGCTGGAAGGAGTGAGGCTGGTGCTCCTGCCGAAGCCGGGACGGTCTCCAGTGTTGGCCTCGGCCTATAGGCCCATCGTGCTGGTCGACGATGCGGGCAAACTATTGGAGAGGGTGCTGGCTGCCCGCATCGAGCGGCACCTCGTCGGCACGGGGCCCGATCTGTCGGACGCCCAGTTTGGGTTCAGGAGGGATCGTTCGACGATCGCGGCTCTGTTGCGCCTGAGGGCCGTGGCGACTGAGGTCGTCGTCGGCAGAGGAGTGCTGTTGATGATGTACCTGGACATCGCCAACGCGTTCAATAGTCTGCCATTTAGCTGCATCAGGAAGGCACTCCGCTACCACGGGGTGCCAGATTACCTGAGGCGGCTAGTGGCAGACTATTTGGAGGGGCGCACTGTCCTCTACACCAACCGAGTAGGGGACGCTGTGCGAACGCCCATGACGTGCGGTGTCCCGCAGGGGTCGGTCCTCGGACCCACCCTGTGAAACATCGGCTACGACTGGGCGTTGAGAGGGAGCCTCCCACCCGGGCTGGGCGTGATCTGTTACGCCGACGACACGCTCGTCACAGCCCGCGGTGGGACGCTTGAGGGGGCGGCAAGCCTGGCGACTCTCGGCACCGAGGAGATTGTCAGGCGGATTGAGGCACTGGGGTTGAGGGTGGCCCTGGACAAAACGGAGGTCCTCTTGTTCCATGGGCCCCGCATGGGCCCTCCCATCGGTGTCTCGATCACCGTCAATTCGGTTGACATCAGCATCCGGGCCCATATGAAGTAATTGGGCCTGGTGCTCGGAGGGCGTTGGTAATTTCGGGAGCATTTCCGCAGGCTCGTTCCACGGCTCGTTGGCGCGGCGTCCGCCCTTTCGTGGCTTATGCAGAATGTGGGCGGACCGAGCGCTACCTGCCGACAGCTGTACGCGGGGGTCGTCCGGTCGATGGCCCTGTACGGCGCACCGGTGTGGGCGGGGTCCCTGACCATCCAACTCAGGGCTCTTCTGTGGCGACCACAGAGGGCCATGGCAGTCAGGGCCATACGCGGGTACCGCACGGTGGCGACGGAGGCAGCTTACCTGTTGACCGGGACTCCCCCGTGGGACCCGGAAGCAGAAATGCTCGCCGATTTGTATCGGCGGGTGTCGGGGGTGCGAGCGGGGTGCGGTGTGGTCTCATTGATGGAACTCACCGCCTGGCGTGTCGACGCCCGCCGAGACGTCATTGCCCGTTGGGCAGTCCGGCTGGAGAGGCCTCGGCTCGGTGTGCGGACCCTGGAGGCCTTCCGGCCGGTGCTGATGTGGTGGTTGGAACGGCGGCACGGGGTGCTCTCCTTCCGACTGGTGCATGTTTTGACGGAGCACGGATGCTTCGCCAAATACCTGCACACGTTACCTGCATACCTGCACTACGTCGTTAGGAGGGAGAGTACACCGTCCTGCCGTGACTGCGACGAGGATACGGCGCAGCATACGCTCGAGGCTTGTGCCGCTTGGGCAGAGTAGCGTCGTGTACTCGCAATCATCGGTGCTGACCTAACGCTGTCGAGCATCACCCTGGCGATTGCTGGATTGATGGATGATGGAACTGGGACGTGGTCGCAGCCTTCTGCGAGGCAGTAGTCTCGCAGAAGGAGGCGGCGAAGCGAGTGCGCGAGGAGCGTCTCCTTGACGACGCGAGCCGTCGCCGGCGACTGGGGCGGCGTAGGTGCGATTACCTGCGCCTTATGCCGCCCTAGCCCAGGCCGTGGGTGACTGGATCGGGGAATTAGTCTGTCACCTGCTGAGAGGCTGACCGCGAGGAAAAGACCGACGTCCTCCCCGAGGGAGGGGATGTCACTCAAGAAGAGGGTACCCCTCGGGGGGTATTCCGTCGGGCCGGCCACTGACGACAAGTTCACGCTGCTCCGGTGGCCGGTCCAACGACGAATGCGAGGTTCACGGGTGGGTTATGGGTGTGCGTGCTTACGCCCCACTGTCGCCCCGGACAGAGTGGTGCGAGGAGAGCGACGACCGTAGCCCACCCCACAAAAAAAAAGAAACCTATTTTAAGCGAAACCGTCATAAAGTTGGCCGCTGGATGAATGGAACGAAGAGATTGAAGCTAGGCAAACTACATCAACGCAGAAGAATTAAACTCGCCATTATCATATTTTCAGCCTACATCATCACCTTCAACATCTCAGCTCACACATGTTCCACTGTTGGGCTCGAGCCTCCTCCACAACGGAAGAGAAATTGACCTACTATATCACGCTGGTCAGACGTGTTGGTATAGGGCAGGGGTCGGCAACCTTTTGAGTCAAAAGTTTTTAAAGAGCCACAATTATTTTTTTTTGCCGACAATAATTTGTGCCTAATCCTCGTTAATCAGTTCAGAAGCATTTTTAAATGTTTTCTTTATAAAATATTTTTTTTTCGTATAGAACTAAGAGCCGCAATTTCACATCCAAAAAGCTGCATGCGGCTCGCGAGCCGCAGGTTGCCGACCTAGGGTATAGGGTTTTGTTTTGAGTTTTCCTTCTCTTGCATAGAAGTTATATGCGTTTTATATCCCTTAGACGTCTCTTACGAGCACCCACTGGTGGTGAATTGTATTCTTACTCCGTCAGCACACAGAAAATCTACCATTCAGCCTATATACGTTCCACTAAAAGACTTGCGTCTGCACCGCACGCTGGTCAGAGGTGTAGCGTGTGGAGATATAGGGTTTAAAACACCGAGAAGTTATTCTCTTGCAGAGATATAATCTGCATCCCCATTTCATATATACACTGCTGGGCTCCAGCCTCCATCATGGGAGGGAAATTGACCTACTATACCAAGCTCGTCAGACGTGTTGGTATAGGGTTTTGTTTCAAGTTTTCCTTCCCTTGCATAGATGTTATGCGTTTTATATTCCTTAATCGTCTTTTACGATCACCCACGGGTAAAATAGCGGGGTGGTGAATTGTATTCTTTCTCCGTCACCACATGGAAATAATCTGCATATTATTCTTTAATTGTCTTTTGCGATACCCATGGATAAGACAGATAAAATGTGATTAATTATATTCTCACACCATCAACATACTGAAGAATATTTCACCCAATCTTTTTAAATTAAACAGAAATTTAAACCCAGACAGTAGACAGGCAAAGTAGATAAATTATAATGAATCCAAAAAAAAAACTGAACAAATTGTTGCTACTTGAGTATCAACTAGCTTCGCAGTACTTCGTAGTACTTCGCCGTAGTTCGTTGAGCTTGACTTCGAACACGCTCGAATTAATGACGAGGCGTTGAAGTGTCATTGAAATAATTGACATGTTTCCCTTCAGTCAGACTTTCTTGAAGGTCTGTGGTTATAATCAGACATGTTAAATAATAGTACGTATTTACTGTGAAAACTATTTTTATATGAAATCTATTTTTAACACCAACGCGTGTTATAAACTTGAAGTATCTATTTATCTGTTTGTGTCAGCTCTTAAACCAATAGACTGATTATGGTGCGTTTTTTTTTAAATCTGGCGTGATTGTGTTGGTTCTTGGCTACAATTTATAAATTTGTTGAGGCGTTACTTTCGTTCGCTGCTGTAGGAAGCTTAGATACGTAATTGCATTGAAAAAAGTTTCAAAATATTTTTTTTTATTGTTTATGGTGGCAAACGAGCAAGCAGCACACCTGATGGTAAGTGTCACTTGTGATTTACGTATGTCGTCCCACTGCTAGCCATAAGCTTTCTATATAAGGGGAAGTAAGTACCCACTATTTTTAACCGACTGCCAAAAAGGAGGAGGTTCTCAATTCGAACGCCATTTTTTTTTTGTATGACTGTTACGCGATAGCAACGCCAATTATGGATGGATTTTTATAATTCTTTCTTCGTTAGAAAGAGGATACTCTATGGGTGGTCCCATATGCAGGGTATCAAGATCTGATGCTGGGATCCTGGAGAAATCGAGAGTAATTCCTTAAAATGCAACCAAAAATGCTGTTTCTGATACATAATTTATAGTTCATCTAATCTAAGAAGTGCATTTTGACGTTTTGCATTTTTTAATCCACAATAACCTTGGTCAAACGTATACACATGATTGTAAACACTAAATCTGAAATTTTAAACAACTATAGTTAATTATTATATTAAGTTATTTGCATAATTAACATTGCGGGTGACTTTCTCATACAATAATCTAATGTTGAAACTCGTAAAACTAATTTAAAATAAAAATAACATGGTAAATAGTAGTTGTTATTGACGATCTAACAATGTCACGTCATATACAGTAGTGCTTGACAACTTCCAATTCACGAATATCCAAATAATCGGTAAAAACATTAGAATAATACAATTAATCGAATAGAGATTTTGACAGAGATGTAAATTTCGACACTTTGATTGATGAGGAAATAATTATTAATGTTCGCGACGCTGATAATTCAAGTAATAGTAGTAATTCTTAATAAATAGCTATTTTAATATCCAGTTTTTGTTTTTAATTAACCTAATCCTACTAAATATGATGAATAGATTCTATGCTGAAATAATTAAATTTGTTTAGTACTAATTTAGCACTTAATTTATTCATCACCTTTTTGAAAAATAAAAAATAAACCGATTATTAATTATAAAGAATCAATATCGATTTCTCAGTAAAATCGGATATTTTCGATAGCGGTTATTTGGTTCACATACCTAGACAATTTACTCCGACAGCTGTCAAAGTGCACTTCTTAGATTAGATAGACTATAGTTTGATTATTTGTGTATGGAGATTATCTTTATGAGTATTAGGTGATGGTAAAACAACAATGTTACTAAGGGGTAAAATAAGGGTCACGGGATGAACATTTATATCGAAGTTTATCATTTTCAAAGTTAGAAGTACGAAATTTCGCACACCTGCATCTTTTTAGAAATAAAAGAATATGTGTGTTAGCGTTTTTTTTTCTTCAAAATTTCATTACTAACATGTAGTATAAAATAGGTAAAAACAAGGGAAAAAAATTAAATATTTTTTTTCATGCATATTAATTATTTTTTTCATATATTATATTTTTTTTTCAATTTTGGTAAACTTTCGTGTATTAAGCCAATACGTTGAGATCGTTGCTCCTCGATTTGGTTTGATAACGTTTGCGAATCAAACTGAGTCGCTGAGAATGACTTTCTGGAGTTTCATTACGCCTAGATAAGTTTGTGTATGCCCTCATCTGAGAAAGCCTATTGACCCGCTGCTCGTCACTCTCATTTGTAATATTTATCCCATTTTCTAACCCCATTTTTCTTTAAACTAGTGTCTCTCTCGTCACTCATTTCTTCCAAATGGTACTGTCTCATTTGAGCAGCCCGTTTACTATGTTTACCTATTAAAAAAAAATCTGGATTCACTTATTTTCCACTAAAACCGGCAAATAATAAAATATTAAAAAAATAAACAAAATCCGACTTCAAAACTATACCTACGATAAACGCAAAGAGTAAAGTTATTAAACTGAAAAAGAGTGGCAACTCCATGATAAAATATGCATGTATGGAAGGTGCTGCCACCCAGAGTTTACGCGGTGAACTAAAGTTGAAGTGATATATATACATATCTACATGTGTATGTGTAATTATATAGAATTTTCTTTTACTATGAAAGCTACCCTGAAATATAAAAAAAACATATCAGCTGATAACGAAGCAATAATAATATCAGCTTAACAATGAAAATTGAGATAATTTTCAGAAAATACATCAATAACCGTAAATAGATTGACGACAATAAGTACCTACGCTAGGAACAAAAAATAATAATTCTCAGTTGTCAAACGTTTGACATACAGGACAAAATGGCAGCAGTTAAGTTTGTCCAAACAATCTGTAGGCGGCGCGACGGTCAGTAAAAATAAGTAATGTTTTAAGTGTGCCCCCCCAGGATAAACGATATACAATAAACTTACACTAAAAAGTAGAAAATAATTCTTTTAATTAGTTTAATCTCAAAAGAATAACAGAACAATTTACGAAATTACAGTATACCTAACTATTTACAGGTAGGTATGTAAAAACTTATACTATGTCAAGAAAAATGGATAATAATATTATATTTTGTATTTCAAAGCAAGGAGCATTGAAATATAATAAACGAAATTATTAATATTTATTTACAAGTACTATTTTTTTGGAGTCGGTGCCAGCGAAATCAAAATTAAATTCCCTTGCATAAATATTTTAAGCGCATTAAATCATCAACGACATCGGCTCGCGTTCGGGTAGTTCACTCAGTAACATCGCCTCTCCTTTCTCGCACCTGCCTCACTCCGGCTATTGCCCTATTCGCAGTGATCGTCCATCTTTGCGTAGGTCAGGTAGGTACTGCGTGAGCCGCGTGATGTTCGCAAAGTCGAAAAACTGTCCTTAGCTGGCACTGACTCCAAAAAAATAGTACTTGTAAATAAATATTAATAATTTCGTTTATTATATTTCAATGCTCCTTGCTTTGAAATACAAAATATAATATTATTATCCATTTTTCTTGACATAGTATAAGTTTTTACATACCTACCTGTAAATAGGTAGGTATACTATAATTTCGTAAATTGTTCTGTTATTCTTTTGAGATTAAACTAATTAAAAGAATTATTTCTACTTTTTAGTGTAAGTTTATTGTATATCGTTTATTTTAGGTATAGTTTTGAAGTCAGTTTTTGTTTTTTTTTTAAATATTTTTTTATATGTTGCCTATATAGGTTGGTACAGGCCTTCGATGCCAAGGACCGGTAGGTTAGGTAACGTATTCATATTATTTCATCTGTTCAGGGGAGGCGATCTTGAAAAATACAACACTGGAACAAAATTGGGTTTTGGTCGCATACATGTGGCACCTAAGGGGGTGGGGGTTAAATATTACAAAAAATGGGTCATATATGTATGTACTCTCATGATGCCATGGCTGTGGGGTAGCGGCTACGAATACTACCAACCCTTACTTTGCTCATGGATGTCGTAAACGACGCCTAAGAGCCTTATAACGACCTGGGCAACTCCATCTGATGCCGTTTAGTCAACAATTACATTCCCAAGGAGGGTTGACGACTGGCAGGCGGCCGGTCATAAAACTATTGCCAATAACTTTTGCAATTACTACGATGGAAGAGGAGTTACACATTGCGTCGACCCAAAGTAATTGCGACAAGAGCAGGAGAATGACGATATCAATAGGGTTGTCTCAAAAATATTTGGTATTTATTTTATTATTTATGTTCGTATTGTTTTTTATAGTAAATGAAGCAAGAATGAATATCATCATCATCATCATCACAGCCCATAAATGTCCCACTATTGGACTCGGGCCTCCTCCGTAATGGGAGGGAAATTAACCTACTATACCGTGCTGGTCAGACGTGCTAGTATAGGGCTTGTTTCGAGTTTTCCTTCTCTCACATAGATGTTATATGCGTTTTATATCCCGTAGTCGTCTCGTACGATCACCCACGGGCAAGATAAGGGGTGGTGAATAGTATTCTTACTCCGTCACCACATGTAAAAGGAATGCATATATGTTACAGAAAAACAGGAAATAATATAAGAATTTTATAGTTTTAATTAATTAAAGTCATATATGTACGTATTTTTCAGCAACCCTATTGGGATGTGTTCAGAGACATAATTTATTGGCAAGTATAATTTATACGTTATAGGCGAAAGGATGTTTCAAGGTCGCTCTTACTGAGGATCCTTAAATAAAAGGTTCTTAAATAAAACTTTCCTTCTCATACGTATGGTGACAGTAAGAATATAATTTATGCATACATACATATTATCACGCCATATCCCTTGCAGGGTAGGCAGAGAGAACAGAGTGCCAGAGACCTCTATCCTTGCATACTTCACTCGCTTCCTCAACATTCATAATTCTCTTCATACACGCTCACCGGTTTCGGAGGCTCTTGACTCCACCTTCCTTCAGTACGTGACCAATCTGGTCTAGGTAGGTTAGGCTCGGTTTCCCCCGGTACCTACATCCTTCCACTTTCGCATTGTATATCTTCTTAACCAGACGTTCGTTCGGCATTCATTCTACATATCTGAACCATCGGAGCATTCCCTTTCGCACCTTTACACCAATACTCTCTTTCATACCTACTCGCTCTCTTACGTCATCGTTACGAATGCGATCGGTCAGCCTCATATAATTCACTACCCCGTATTTTAGTATTGTGGTGAAGTAAAAATACGATCCTGTTTTTTTACCCGTAGATAAAAAAGGGAGTAATATGTAGGGATATAATATGCAGATAATATCTATGCAAGAGAACATTTGAAATAAAATCCTATAATAACGCGTCTGACTAGCGAGATATAATAGGTCAATTTCCCCCTTCTTGTGGCAGAGGTTCGAGCTCAGCAGTTGAACATATATGACCTAGATGACGATGATGATGATTTTCCTTATTTTGTGGCCATAATTATAATTATAGTACATAGACGCTGATTAGTATACAAATTCGCTATTATCATTTGTATGGTCAAGGATACAATGTGGTATTTCCTCTTCTCTTCCCAAGGGTGATCGTAAAAGGCGACTATTAAACGCAATCACCATTACTGCAAGAGAAAGAAAAATTGCAGTAGAATCCTCTACCAACCTGTCTGATTAGCTTGGTATCATCATCATTCTTTAGCATTTTGTCATGCACTGCTGGACGAAAGCCTCCTTCATATTTTCCCACACAGTGCGTTCTTGTGCCACCCACATCTAACGACTCCCAGCAACCTTTATCAAGGTGCCGGTCCACCTGGTTGAGACGAACAACACTGGTATAGTAAATGATTTTACTTTCAAGTATGGAGCAGGCATGCCAACAGTCTAGCCCAAGCAACGGGTGACAGGACCAGGGATTAGTTATTAATAATAATAATAATAAATAATAATAATAAAAAGCCCATTTATTTCCAACAATCTTAAATAACATTTTCTCTTATATCTAAATAACTATTTCTACTATGTTATTGGAACCCTACATTGGGTAAAGGCCTCCTCTAGCTTACTCCAGAGTTTTCTATCGTTTGCTTTGCTTCTCCAATTTTTGCCTGCTACTCGGATTATTTTGTCGATCCACCTGTTCCTTGGGTGACCTCTCGTTCTTTTTCCCGCTGGTCCTTCCCAAGTTGTGGTTTCTATTGTCCATCTATTGTCTATGTACCTGGATATATGTCCAGCCCATCTCCATTTCTGTGTGCGAGCATGATGAAGTACATCTATTAAGTTTGTTTTTGCTCTTATGTCTTTGCTTCTTATCTTTTGAATTTTTCTTACTTTTAATATACTTCTTTCCATAGCTTTCTGACAGTTTGTTAGTTTTGTTTTTATTCTTGTGTTATACGTCCATGTTTGGCAGCCATAGGTGAGGGTCGGAAGAATACAGGTATCCATTACAGTCTTCTTTAGGTAAAGGGGGAGATTGCCTTTTAGGATTTCCTTTAGACTCCAGTATCTTTTCCACCCAAGGTTCACTCGCCGTTCTATTTCTTCTTCTTCATTTTTATTACTGAATGATACTTGTTTGCCGAGGTATGTATAGCTATTGACGTACTCTAGCGGTTTGCCATACAGGTCGATGCTAGTAGTTTTACTGTTTGTCATTAGCTTCGTTTTTTCTTGGTTTATTATGAGCCCAACTTTTTCGCTTTCTTCTCTCAGTGTGCTTATCATTTCGTTTAGTTTGTCACTGGTTACGGCGAATATGATGATATCGTCAGCGAATCTTAAATGCGTTAAGCTCCTCCCATTTACTCTGATTCCGTGTGTTGGCCAGTGCAAATTTTCAAAGATAAGTTGCAGTACCGCTATAAAAAGTTTTGGTGAAAGAGGATCTCCTTGCCTTACTCCACGGCAGATTGGTATATTTGTTCCTCTTTTTTTCTAGTTTTACTCTGCTTGTACTTCCTTTGTAGATGTTTTTTAATACCTTTATGTATTTTTCTTGGATTTTGCAGTGGTCCAGGGTTTCCCATATAGACTTATGAGAGATCGTATCAAAAGCTTTAGCGTAATCGATGAAGGCTATGTATAATGGTTTGTTGAACTCCTTGTGTTTTTCTATTACTTGTTGAATAACGTGTATGTGGTCTGTTGTGGAAAATCCCGAACGGAAGCCAGCTTGTTCTAAAGGTTGGTGTTCATCAATTTTTGGGGATAATCTACTTTGGAGAATTGACATAAATAGTTTGTACACGCTTGAAAGAAGACTTATAGGTCTGTAGTTACCTACGTCTTTCAGGTCTCCTTTTTTGTACAATAGGATTATATCGGAACTCTTCCATTGATCTGGCACTTGACCAGTGTCTAGAACTTTATTAAACATATAAGTAAGAGGGCGAGCTAAGAGCAGATAACCTGTTTTCAAAGCCTCGTTTGGTATAGCATCTGGTCCTGGACTTTTATCATTTTTCAGCTTTTTGATATGTTTGATAGTTTCCACATCGTCTATTGGTGGTATTTCGATATGTTTATTGGTTACTTCACTATGTATTATGTTGTTACTTACATGACTTGTAGTTATATTGTCAGATTTCTCTGCATACAGTGTTTTGTAAAAAAACCGTTGCACTATTTATCACGTCGTCTCTGGTTTTTGTCTCATTCGTTCCAGCATTAAGGTTTTGAATCCATTTTTTATGCGTTGTTAACTGTTTGTATGCTTTTTTGGTACTTCTATATTTCTGCAAATTTTCTTCTATTATCTTGTTTCTATGGTTCTGATAATCTCTTCTGATGGCTTTGCTTGTTGTTTTAAAAAGAACACTTAATTCATTTTTGTTTTCTTTGGTTTTTTGTTTCATTTTTATTAACTCTGTTCGTCTTATCAGCATGTCACTTGTATGTTTACTTATAATTTTTTCAGCTCTGTTTATTTCTGAATTAGGCGTTTTTTGTGGCATACTCTTTTTAATGGTATTTTCTATTGCATTGTATAGTGATTGAGCATCGTGGTTGTTGTCTTGGAGGTTCAAGTCTTGTATATTATGTTCTAGATTTTTCAAGTATCGATTGATATCTTCTGTTGTTTTTAATGGCTTAGGTTGTGATTTAAAAGTTGATCTAGTTTTCTTTTGTTTTCCTAGAATATAAGTAGCTCTTACTAGGCGGTGGTCTGATCTAAATTGTAAGCCGTGTAGAGCTTCTATATTTCTTATTTTCTTGGGTTCATTTGATAAGATATAATCTACTTCATTTTTTGTTTTGGCATCTGGAGATAGCCACGTCCATTTACGGTTTTTTCTCATCTTGAAGAAGGTGTTCATGATCGATAGTTTGTTCTCTAAGGCATATTGCACTAGCTTTTCGCCCCTTTCGCTCCGAATTCCGTAACCAAATTTTCCTATAACTAAGCTGTCTTTCATATTCGTTTGTCCAACTTGACCGTTGAAATCTCCAATTAGAAGGACGTGTTCTCCAGCCTGTTTAAAAGCCGTTTCCAAGGTGTTGTAAAATGAGGTTATTGCTTCTTCTGACGACTTTTCTGTGGGCGCGTACACCTGTATTATTGATAAGCTTTGACTTTCGTATTTCATTTGTATTACAGCGACCCGCTCTGACAGGCCTGTGAAGTTTATTATGTTTTTCTTATGTTTTTTCTTGATGAGAAAGCCTACTCCGTACAAACCAGGCGTTTCTCCTTTATAGCATAGAATATAGTTCTCATGTTCTTCAATATTACAACCCATTTTTCGGACTTCCGCTATACCAAGTATGTCTATTTCTATATTTTGTAGTGAGTATATTAATTCTATGTATCTTATCTCGGACCCTAATGATCTGACATTAAATGTGCCAATTTTTAGGATTTCATTTTCGTCTTGTGTTTTTGTGCTAGCTAGAGGGTTATGGTCTCTTTCCCCCACGGGGACCAGCCGGCTTGGGGGAGTATTTATTTGGTATATTAGTTGTGAGTTTTTGTAGTTTACGTTATCGTTTTTCCGGTTGCTGGCGAGTTTTAATTGCTATTTATAGTTTTTTTCTTTAAGTGAGTTGCTTCTAGGACGTGTCATAAAGTCGAAAGCGTTTTTTGTGGCGATTTTTTTTGGGCCTGCTGAAGAGGGTAGTTCGTTCTGGTTAGGTGAGAAGGATGATTCTCTCCTCATTCTTTTGGATATCGGATGGTTTCTTGACTATGAGTTGTTCTCCTCTCAGGTAGGCAATATTGCCTTTGTTCTTTTCTTCTTCGAGTTTTGGCTGCAGAGATTTTCTTATTTCTAGCGTTTCTTTCGTAAAGTCTTCTTTTACGTATATTCCTTCAGGGATTAGTTATTAGACTAATCTAACTCCTCCTCCATAGCCATCACTCCAGGCTAACCTGGAGTGAGGCTATACCGCGTGAGGACGACGCCCTGACGTCAAGACTTATTGGTCGAGTAGGTAGGGCGTCGACTCGAGAAGATATCCATGAAGATAGATCGCCGCGTGGGCCACTGTAGACAAAGACCGGGTTCCGCTGGCCTACTCGCACGGCGTCAAGAGGTACATTGCAGGGCCGGTCTATGGGTTGGCGCATTGCTTCTTCTATCATCCCGGACATTTAGCTGGGAGTGACCACTCCATAGCCCGCCGCAAAAAAAAAAGGCATCCCAGTACTGGGACGTATATAAGCGTATAGGTGACGACGATATGATTCGCATACAGAGGTTACAATATTTTATTTTAAATTAGCTTCTGCCTGCGGCTTCACCCGCGTAAAAGGTTATTTTCCTAAAGTTTTTCATCCCCTATTTTTATTTTACCCCTTAAGGGTAAATTCTTTTAATGTCATTTTTATTTATATCTAATCAATAGCCTAACAATAAGTTTCAAGTTTTACAACTTTTCATCCCCCTTTACAACCCTTTTTTGCATTAAAAAGTAGCGTATGTCCTTTATCAGGCTCTAGACCATCTGTGTACCAAATTTAATTTAAATCGGTTCAGTAGTTTTGGCGTGAAAGAGTGACAGACAGACAGAGTTACTTTCGCATTTATAATATTAGTATGGATTTTAACATAATCTTCATTACTGAATAGATTGTAAACCAATTTACACTTGGTATGAGGAAGAACTCTATACAATATTTGCTGCCAATTTTTTTTTCGTTAGATCATAAAGTATAAGTAATGATTTCGACACTCTATATCAAAGAGTACGTGAAGCTATTGGTATTTTTTTTCTATATCCGACCTTCGTTCCCACAGCTGCGCCATTGTTAAGGGCTCACAACATCAATAAGCCATTCTGTGAAATGGCCGTAAAGGGGAGCATACATATAACAAATATCGTTACTCTGTGCCAATTTGAAAATTTTTCTACTGTAAAAGAAAAATTAAGGAAAAATACATTATATGAGTCCATTCATCAGCCGAAATTTACTGTTAGACATAGGGCTTCTTATTGGGGAATAAGACCATAATCGCTAAGACTGATAGGTGGATTGACAGTTTTTACAATGAATTTTCTAGTTGTGTGCTACGAGTACTAACCTTTTTTATTTTTTTTTTGCACGTAGGACTGTGGATGTGGTCGCGCCTCGCCAAATCGGTCCGGGGCGACGGAAGAGGCGGCGCGCAACCCCACAGACCTACCCTGAAAACAACTCTCTTCGCCGTGCGAGCGGGCCACCGGTACTCGATCTTTGTCTTCAGTGGCCTAGGAGTACTATCCCAGTGATAGTAGAGTACTACTCCCCAGCAGAGTGTTTGTTTTTCTTGTCATAGTATAGTGCTATTCTTCTAGTGATAGTAGAGTGCTATTCTTCAGCAGAGTGTTATTTTTTTAGTTATTTTACCGTGCTATTATCTTAGTGATATTTAAGTGCTATTATCCAGTAGAGTGCTTTTTCCCAAGTAACCCCTCAGCCAGTTTTTAAAATTACATTCGTACATATTATAAAAAAAAAATGCAATAGTTTTATGACTGGCTGTGTGACTGCTACCCTTCATGAGAATGTATGCCATCAGATCGAGTTGATCAAGGTTTTTATAAAGCTCAGAGTCCCATAATGTACATTTTCTCGACTTCAAACTAGTAGTTCCAAATATTCCATTCCCATATTTACCAACTTATCAATTTCCATTATTGGACATTGGTCTGCTAGCCTGATGGATAATGTCATAATTAGTTCTTTTAGCAGGCGACTTAGGGATCGCGCATTCAGAAATATATATTTTTTTATTGACATAAATCATCGAATTGTTAGTGTGATAGCTTCTTAAACCCCCACACCGTATGTTTATTTATAGGGCATTAGAAAAGACGAATTCACGTTCTCACCGAGATCCTTTTTGTAAGGCAGTTAACTTTCAGAGAGAATGCTCAATTTTCAGATGCTATCAACCTCTATATATTTACTTGGACATGATATAATTTGACATATATATATTGCAATACAATTGAGCAATTATTTTTTTTCCTCGACATTATTTGCTTTGAAAGTATCTGATTACTTTAATCGAATTGTAAGACTTTTGTTAAGCGATAGATTTATTTTATACATACATACATACATATCATCACGCCATATCCCTTGCAGGGTAGCCAGAGAGAACAGAGTGCCAGAGAACTCTATCTCTGCATACTTCACTCGCTTCCTCAACATTCATAATTCTCTTCATACACGCTCGCCGGTTTCGGAGACTCTTGACTCCACCTTCCTTCAGTACATGACCGATCTGGTCTAGGTAGGTTAGTCTCGGTCTCCCTCAGTACCTACATCCTTCCACTTTCGCAGATTTATTTTATAATTATTTTTAATGCCCCAAGTTCGGGACTTTACATATAAGTTTTATATTAGATTTTAAACAACTTCAAAAGTTTTTCATATTCTTGACCTTCACATTTTTATTAAAATAAATTCAAGAATTCTTTCCGTGTGGTGTCGGAGTAAGAATACAATTCAACACCACCTATCTTACCCGTGGGTGATCGTACGAGACGACTAAATGATATAAAACGCATATAACATATATGCGAGAGAAGGAAAACTTGAAACAAAACCCTATACCAACACGTCTGACCAGCGTGGTATAGTAGGTCAATTACCCTTTCGTTGTGGAGGAGGCTTGGGCCCAACAGTGGGACATGTATGAACCAAGGTGAGATGATGAAATTTAAGAAACTTATCATTATTTTATTTATCGATCTTTTTTATAAAATTATACAGAATATGTTAGATACGTTTCAGCTTCAGTATGCTGTAAGCAGCAGTAAGTATTAGTTCCATAATTCACAAATACAATGCAAAAGATTACGGCTGTGCCAGATCCTACAAATGACATCCGATCACGAGTAAATAATTAGAGCAGCTATCACTCTCTTCCACCACCATGGAGGCAGAGATATATATGTATAAAAAACTGCGTGTAATATTTTAATTAAAATAACAAACGGGTAGTAATATAAGGGTGGTAAAGTTGTATATCTAATCCATCACTTTCGTAGTAAACCTACATATATTTTTAGGCATTTTATCGAATTTGTATCTCATTTTTAATTTCCTAACGTTTCAAACTCTTTATAGCGTTCAGTTCATGGTTATGGGAGAATTGAGTTTATTTAAAATGCTCAAGTAAACATTAAAAATCATTATATTATTCTTTTTCATAATTAATGTTAAATAATCTAATTTAATATGGAAATAATTAGAGTGCATTTCTCGTTCAGGAATTGAACCGCCAAAGTCAATCAATCAAATTAATTAACCCCACATAGTGGACCGTGTTAAAGCTGACTAATTTGATAGATCGAACTGAAGGGTAACAGGGAAATGTACTGCCTGATTTAAATAAGGGTAGACATAGGGAGACGTCATTTTGTGTTCTACCTCAATCACCTACAGATAATATAAACAACTGGTGCTGAGTGCATGATAATTATTGTCTATGTTTAAATGATAAAAAAATATAATGAATTTTGGCGGGAATATGAAAACGTTTTATATTTATTCAATATTTTAGTGTTTTATCTTGTTAAATTGATTAATTTTACTGCTTTTTTTTGGAATGTAATATAAAGAAAATGCTAAAGATATAACAGCTGCAGTATATTTCATATTCTGCCAAAATTTCCAGAGCCATCATAATTTGGTTGTCAGCGCCCAATTGATGGGAACGACTTGGATTATTGATAGACAGTGATTATGAATAAGCTAATCAATATGAAGTGTAATATTGTTTTATAAATCGTAAAGAAAATTATTGTATAAGACTCGCAGACCAGCTTCTGGTAACCCTCACGACTATCAGGGAATAATCAGAAATGATTTGCCTGACGGTGTTTGTCTTATAATTACTTTAATAAAGATAATTAAGGAAATATAATATAACAACTATGAACGTGAATAAACAAGGTACTAAATGCAAGTGGTTATCAATGGGAATTGAATCGGTTCAACGCCCGCACTCGTCGTGGCTTCTACGCGATTTAATTACCGGAAATAAACGTGAAAAATATGCATTTTTAATATTAAACTTCAATAACAACTTATTAGAGATGGTAAAATACTGTTATTACATTTTCCCGCTTTTTATTTGAACACAGTAGTTGTTTTACAACTTTCTTAACTTAAAACACGAAATCAATCCGACAATCGTTATAAAAAAAAAACATGTTTTTGAATGATGACTATAGGGCCTTAAATCTGCCATTGATATTATAATCGTTGCGTGCTTGTATAAAACATATTTTATAACGATATCTGATTATGCGAGTATTATACATACAAGTAAAATAAAGCTAGTTCTTATAGATTTTAATGTTTTTTTATTGCTTATGGTGGCAAACGAGCAAGCAGCACACCTGATGGTAAGTGTCACTGCTGCCCTTGGACCTTTGCTACACCAAGGGTATAGCTAGGCTGTTGCCTACCATTAGAATCCCCAAACCCACCCAGTTGGTATTTCGGCTCTCTCGCTCACCGAACGAAGAGCAATAGCACATTGTTATTACTCAGATGTCGATCTTCTGCGAGAGTGTGGTACTACCCCGGACGGACCGGTCCGCGGCTGTAGACAGAGAATTATCTACAGCGTGGTCTTATCACTATTGCAGTTAAATGTGTTTTAATTTTCTTTATGCTGTACTGACGTTTAGGATGATTTAGAGCTTTTTATTACTTTTGATGAGAAAGGAGCAAGTATTATGTTTGATGATAAGTGGTAAGTGCTGTTCATAGACTCTAGTAATACTGGCGATATAGCTAAGTCACTGCCCACCTTGAGTTTGGGTCTTCGACTCTCACTGACTGAAAGAATCGCAGTAGCAAATTGTTAATATTCAGACGTAGATTTTCTATGCTATAATAGCTGTGTGGTAACGGCTATGAATACTAACAACCCTTACTGAGCTCGTGGATATCGTAGAAGACGACTAAAAGCCTTATTTCTACCTAGGCCAATACCACCTGATGCCGTTTGGTCAACAATTACATCCCCAAGGAGGGTTGACGTCAGGGAGGCGGCCGGTCATAAAATCATTGCCAATAACTTTTGCAATATGTAGGAAGAGGAGTACATATTGCGTTGACCCCAATTAATTGGGATAAGAGCAGGAGAATGATGATGATCAGACGTAGATTTTCTGCAAGATTATGATACTATAACTGATGAGCCGGCTCATTTATAGCTGCCAACAGAATACTGTCCACAGCATGGCTTTATTACATATATACATACATATCATCACGCTATATCCCTTGCAGGGTAGGCAGAGAGAACAGAGTGCCAGAGAACTCTATCTTTGCATACTTCACTCGCTTCCTCAACATTCATAATTCTCTTCATACACACTCGCCGGTTTCGGAGACTCTTGACTCCACCTTCCTTCAGTACATGACCGATCTGGTCTAGGTAGGTTAGTCTCGGTCTCCCTCGGTACCTACATCCTTCCACTTTCGCATTGTATATCTTCTTAACCAGACGTTCGTTCGGCATTCTTTCCACATGTCCGAACCATCGGAGCATTCCCTTTCGCATCTTTACACCAATACTCTCTTTCATACCTACTCGCTCTCTTACGTCGTCGTTACGAATGCGGTCGGTCAGCCTTACTCCACAGATTTTCCGCAGAGATCGCATTTCGACCGCATTAATTTTACTTTCGTACTCTTTTCTGCATACCCAACTCTCGCTTCCATACAACAATGTTGGGACAAGTACAACATGTTGGCTTTATTACTATAATAAAAAATCATTATTTTCTGCTTATGAAATAAAACTTTTATAGAATTTCAGAAATAAAATTTCTCGTGATTTAATATACTTTTAAGCGGTCATGGTCATAGAAAGTTTTGCGTCCAACAAGTTTTTAGTTATTTTTAATGCATTTTCATTCAAATTTACGTCATATACACCATATGCGTCCATATATTCACATTTACTACGTCATATACGTATCTGTAAATATCGTTTTGTTTGAAAGATGTTTATTTATTTTGAGATCCTTACTAATATTATAAATGCGAAAGTAACTCTGTCTGTTTGTCTGTCGCTCTTTCACGCCATAACTATTGAACCGATCGAAATGAAATTTGGTACATGGATAGTCTAGAGCCTGATAAAGGACATAGGCTACTTTTTAATGCAAAAAATGTTTGTAGAGGGTGATGAAAGTTGTAAGGAAGTATCGTCATTTTTAAAGCCAGCAGCTTGAAACTTATTTTTAGGCTATTGATTAGATATAAATAAATATGACATTAACATGTTGTGAAAATTTACCCTTAAGGGGTAAAATAAAAATAGGGGATGAAAAACTTTAGGAAAGAAACCTTTTACGTGAGCGAAGCCAAGGGCAGAAGCTAGTATATTATAATTTTATAAATATCTTAATGTGTGATAGCGGCTACGAATACTACTAACTCTTGCTCGTAGATATTGTGAAAGATGACTAAGAGCTCTATATCGACCTAGGTTACCTGATGCCGTCTGATCAACAATTACATTCCCATGGAGGGTTGACGTCAGGCAGATGGCCGGTCATAAAACTATTACTAATAACTTTTATAATATATGCGCGGGATGGTGAATACATATTACATCAACCCTAAGTAATTGGAATAAAAGCAGGATGATGAATTTTATAAATATCTGATGATGAATTTTGGCGATAATAGAACACTAAACAATGGGAAACTGGGAGTGCGATCTCTGGCGAAACGAGCGTAACCTTATGTTAAACAGTTTGCAAGTTACCTGTGGAGTAGTATACTATAAGGATCTTGTGACAACACGAGAAAATTGCCGTGTGTTCATGCGTTTCTGCCATACCTACTGTAGCAATCAATCTTAACGCTCGCATAATTATAGGCCCCGTTAAGCTCTTCCGTATCCGTGGTGCCGTACGGCTGCGCTTATCGTAGCCGTACACCTCTTTAATTATTGGCTGACTAGTCATTTTGTTTTCCTGTCTCCCGCTTTGCCTAGGAGGGAAGTGGAATCACTCTTTCCAACTCCTCCTCTTTAACCTTTTCTAATTAAATTTGTTGCGGGTTCCAAGACAATTAAAATCAAATCCCGGAACTGCCTGAAGGTCAAACCTTGGTGTCATTTATGGAGACCATTGTGGATCCTGGCTTACAGGAGCTACAATGGTGGGAATGTGTAGTGGGAATTAGTCCCAAATAAAGAAAAATAGAACACTAATTTAAAAAGTTATTTTAATTTATATTTATTGAAATGCAAGTAAATAAGAAATAAGTGTACCATAGCAATATTATCAAAAACCAATTTAAGAAGCAATGTTTTTGTATTTTTATTATCAAGTTTTAGCTGTAGTTTAAAATGAGAAATCTTTTAAAATAAGCTACAATATCAATCATCTTGAGTGCGGTATGTGTGACCGCAGTCGGAATTTGACCGCAAATGGCCACCACGGACACTACCACTATGCAAATGGAATGCTAGTTATTTCAATTATGTCATAATACTATACATATTATGTTATACATAGTAAATGTTGGTATGTTTTCTATACTAATTATTATAAAAAGATAGGATTTCTGATAATTACGCGAATATTACACATTAAAATGAAACAATAACTAGACAGTCGTGGTAGGACCACGCTGTGGACAGTTCTCTGTCTACAGCCGTGGGCCGGTCCCTCCGGGGTAGTACCACACTGTCGCAGAAGATTGACGTCTGAATAATGGCAATATGCTATTGCGCTTAATTCGATGAGCGAGAGAGCCGGAAGCTCAACTGGGGTGGGTTTGGCGTCTGTATTGGTAGGCGTTCTAGCTATACCCTTGGTATATCAAAGGTAGATCGGGTACCGGTGGCCCGCTCGCACGGCGAAGAAGAGGTGCTTGCAGGGTGGGTCAATGGGGTTGCGGGCCGCCTCTTCCGTCACCCCGGACCGATTTGGCGGGGCGCGACGTCCATAGCCCACCGCAAAAAAAAAAAAAAAAAAAAAATGGGCGACAGTAATACTTACCATCAGGTGTGCTTTCAGCTCGTTTGCCGCCAAAGTAATTAAAAAAAAACTATTTTTACGGATTTTATCACTTTTGTATTTTCATATCTTAACGTTTAGAAGATTTTACAGCGTTCATGGTTACGGAAGGACTCGTCTGATGTGTCGGGACGACGTAGATGAGTTCTCCTCTGACCTGCTCACCGACCCCAACGATCATGATCGTTGAGTATTCCAACTAACTCACATTTTTGGTGCGACAGATGACCAATCCGAAGGCAGACTGTTCATTACGGTAAATATCGTACAACTTGTCTTCAGCTTAGCGCCGCAGAGACGGCGCTGGCTGGGGGTGTTGTTGCATGCGGCAAAAAGATCCGGCAGCTTCTGGGAATACCAGATTCTTAGGAGTTACATGTCGTACTTTGGACATGGCTGAATTGCAGATTTGTGTTAATGCACTATGCGGACGGCTTCAGCATTCAGCCCTGTCAGCTGGGGTTAGTGAAGATAGCTACGTTTAAATGTAGGAAAATGTATGAAATCGAAATTATGCATTTGTAGATCAAAATTATACACTTAAAGATGTCTTAATAAGACCGGTAAAATACTGTACAATGATCAGATATTCATCTCAGCTCAAACATGTCCCATTGCTGAGTTCGAGCCTCCTCCACAATGGGAGAGCAATTGACCTACTATACCACGCTGGTGACGTGTTGGTATAGGGTTTTGTTTCAAGTTTTCCTTTTCTCGCATTGATGTTATATGCGTTTTATATCCCTTAGTCGTCTCTTACGATCACCCATAGGTAAGATAAGGGGTGGTGAATTGTATTCTTACCCCGTCACCACACGGAAAATAGATTAGATATTCATCATCATCGCAGCCCATAAATGTACCACTGTTGCGCTTGGGCCTCCTCCGTAATGAGAATGAAAATTAACCTACTATATCGCGCTGGTCAATCATGTTGGTATAGGGTTTTGTTTCGAGTTTTCCTTCTCTCGCATTGATGTTATATGCGTTTTATATCCCTTGGTCGTCTCTTACGATCACCCACGGGTAATATAGGGGGTGGTGAATTGTATTCTTACTCCATCACCACACGGATATTCGGATAGTCAATGAGAAAATAAATACGCGTGATATAATATAGTTAATATATATGCATACGTTTGTTTATTTGAGATATATCCCTTTACGTTAATTCAAGCTTAAAGCGACAGATGGCGTTATCTATCGTCATTCTCATGGAATTAAACACGTTTAGAATTAATTAATTACATGTAAGGAAATTGTGTTAAATGTTTTGATTTAAAGTGCCATGAATTTGAATCAGTAGATGAATGAAAATTAACTATTAATTGAAACAATTGAATGATAAATATGATTTCTGTTGTCATTCTTCTTAATTATTTTCTGTTATTTTGAGCTGAGTTTTCTAATTAATTTCAGCAATATATATTTTTCACTGATGTTACTGCTGAATTGCGCAACGCAAAAGGGTATCAATATTTTCGGATAAGACTAGATTTTAAGATGCATGCATACAGCTGTGTGGTAGCGGCGACAAATACTACCAACCCTTACTTTGCTCGTGGATGTCGTAAAAGACGACTAAGAACCTTATAATGACCTGGGCCGATTCCATCTGATGCCGTTTGGTCAACAATTACATTCCCAAGGAGGGTTGACGTCTGGCAGGCGGCCGGTCATAAAACTATTGTCAATAACTTTTACAATATATACTATGAAAAAAGAGTACATATCGTATCGACCCCAAGTAATTGGGATAAGAGTAGGAGAATGATGACTAGATTTTAAGATATTTTACAGTATTGACTTCTAAATCGTAACCCGCTGTGCGGTGAAGCTGTGGTTGGTTATAAAACTATTGCTAATAACTTTTGCAATATGTACGATGGAAAAAGACTACATATTACTAGAATACTGTTTTATCCCTTTGGGCTGCAGAGATCAAATAACAATCGCTATCTAAATATATATAAATTACGCGTCACGTTGTTTGTCCGCGATGGACTTCTAAAGTGCTTAACCGATTTTAATCAAATTTGCACAGCATGTGTAGTTTGATCCAACTTAAAACATAGTATAGCTTCCATCTCAATTTATAGTCGCAATATTATTTTAATGCAAATTATTTGCCTATTATTTGACAGTCACAATTATCTGTTATCTTCAAACGATTCTAATAGATAGCATTATCTGTTGACTGGATTGAGTAAGTATTTAATAGATGGCACTATGTTAAACGTACAAACGTTTCATATAAACTACAATTTATTAGCATAACCACCACGTGATACTGAGGCTATCTTAGCCACAGCAACGCGTGGCCGTGTCTGCTAGGAAGTATATATAATGTTTTGGCGGAATTAGTTAAACTAGACAACCAAATAATAAAGGATTGAAAGATGAAAAGCCCAGATAAAATATCTCATTTTGTAATGCCAATATTGAACTGCAAAATATATATTCCTTTTTATACGCACCTGAGAAAGCATTTTTAAGAAAAAAAAATATAGATATATACAAAAAGCCACCTGGCTTGAGATCGAATGACAAATTGTTTCTGTCAATTTTGATGTATCGCTTGCTGATATCGGTTTAGTTTCACATTACATTTAATAGAATACTTTTTTTTTTTATAGAATTTTATGGCATGGTTACAGTAACCTTTATCACAAGCCTTTATTTATCAATTACCACTTTATTTATATTGTATACTAGCTTCGCCCGCGTAAAAGGTTACTTTCCTAAAGTTTTTCATCCCCTATTTTTATTTTACCCCTTTAGAGTAAATTTTTAAAACATGTTAATGTCATATTTATTATAATCAATAGCCTAAAAATAAGTTTCGAGCTTCTGGTTTTAAAAATGACGATACTTCCTTACAACTTTTCATCCCACTTTACAACTCTTTTTTTGCATTAAAAAGTAGCCTATGTTCTTTATCAGGCTCTAGACTATCTGTGTACCAAATTTCATTTAGATCGGTTTAGTAGTTTTAGCGTGAAAGAGCGACAGGCAGACAGAGTTACTTTCGCATTTATAATATTAGTAAGGATTGTTTTGTTCGCGACTTCATCTGCGTAGAAAACATGTTTTAATGTACGCGTTAATTATATGTGTTTTAGGGTGAGTAATATTAAAACAACATTCACCCTATCCATTCACTTTTACCTACCAGAGAGGAAGTCTTATGAGAGTTTGATTTTCAGAATATTCCTTCTTATTGTTTCTTTACATCATAAAGTAAGATTTTGCTAGTACTTTACCATCATTATTACCTTGATTTTACCCCAATTACTTGCGATTGACGCAATATATTCTTTGTACTATCATACAAATTGTAGATAGTTATTGGCAATAGTTTTATAACTGGCCATCTGCCTGACGTCTACCCTCCTTTGGAAGGTAATTGTTGATTAAATGGTATCAGATGAAATTGGCTCAGGTCTTTTATTCATCTTTTACGACACCCACGTGCAATATAAGGGTTGGTAGTATTCATAGCCTCCATTACACAGCAATGATGCTGCTAATGCTTATTTGTGTTAATTTTTTATTCAAATAAAAATCAAATAATCACTATTTTCGCAATATTTAATCCCCCATTTTATACCCTTAAAGGAAAAAAAGAGAAACGCTGATTCACATTTTCATTTATATTCAGTGAAGAGTAATTGTGTTTAATTTGAAAACAGTGGATAAAGTTTTTGTTTTATTCTCATACAAACTTTGCCACAGCGTTTCATTCCCTTTGGGGTTGAATTTCATAAAATCCTTTCTTAGTGAGTTTCAACATCAAGAAACTACTGTCAAAATTTAATGTTTATATTTTAGTTATTTCGGTTCGGCGCCCTGGGGTTGATGAGTCGGTCAGCCAGCATTTTTAAATATCCACTACTGCTTTTGTTATTTCCTTATTAACTTAATTTTGATACCATATTAATAAAAAACCTGGCTGTGTGGTAGCGGCTACGAATACTACCAACCCTTACTTTGCTCGTGGATGTCGTAAAAGCCGACTAAGAGCCATATAACGACCTGGGTCAACTCCATCTGATGCCATTTGGTCAATAATTACATTCCCAAGGAGGGTTGACGTCTGGCAGGCGGCCGGTCATAAAATTATTGCCAATAACTTTTACAATATGTGCTATGAAAGAAGAGTACATATTGTATCGACCCCAAGCAATTGGGATAAGAGTAGGAGAATGATGATGATGATGATTAATAAAAAACCTAATATAATCCATAAAAATAGTTGTATATTATTTTAAAACTAATTAAGGTGTAGAAGTTGAAATAAATCAGTAAAACTACATATTTTTTTAATCTAGAATCATTTTCTTTATCTATTTGAAATTTAAGTATTAGTAGTATCAGGGGTATATTAAAATTAGCTGTAATGTTATAGAATATATATAATATGAATATATACGAGTATATAAAATAGAATATATATAGAATTTTGTAACGGATAAATACAAAAAAAACTCTGAATTAATAGTTAATTAGACTTGGATTGGAATTTAAATTGGATGGAATTCAAATTTGTACTTCTTCAATAATTATAAATATTGAAAGACATATAATAACAATAAAAAAAAAGTAAAATATGTATGTAAAAATAATTTTATTTCTTACATACATAATTAAAGCACACAATTCAAATTAGAGAATCACCATTTGTAAATTGTGCTAAAGATGGTCGTAGGTAAGAATAAAACTCATTATACTAGGCACGAATTTAATTAAAAAGTTGTTCTACTCGTATGTGTGCAGCTAGATCTAAATTTTTAAAACGTAAAAAGTAAAACGTTAAATTAAGCATTAAATTATTTTATCTATGTAATCAGTAACAAAATAAATGAAAGCAAGTCATATAACTTTCCTTGTTAGTAAAGGTTTGTTAATTTCAGCACTAGAGATTATTGCATAATAACTCATGATAGTTAGAGGCTCTAGGCACGCGGGCTTGCGGTTGGTCGAACGACGGTTATTGATGACGTCATCATTCAGCCCGCCAATCCCGGTCGCTAAACAGATTTCAGTTTTAGATTAGTTCCAAATTCAAATTTGTAATTGTCGGCTAGTGTTCTAAACGGTAGTGAGGTGGTAAGTTAATGGAGAGTTGGATTCGTTCTTTATTGAATTTGAAGATGATTGTGTTTTGGTGTTCAGATCGTTTTTCTATTATTTTTATTTAATTAATTAGGATTAAATCAGAAAAACAGATGTCGTAACGACGAACGACGAATGATTTTACTCAACAAGGTTTGAAAGAATTTCAGAATCAAATAGCCTCAGTTTATTTTTAAAATCAATAAAAGGATTTTGAATGAAATATAATACTTATTCTTCCGGACGGACTAGATAACAATAAAACTGACTTAATATTTATTGCCTACCCTTAGGAATAAAGTATTCAAAAGTACTTAGTAAAAAATAGCATCAAAAATAAAACATGTTTTCAATGTTTAAATACCTATATCTTTTCTTATTATTAACCGACTTCCAAAAAGGAGGAGGTTCTCAATTCGAACGTTATTTTTTTTTTTTGTATGTGTGTTACGCGATAGCAACGCCAATTATGGATGGATTTTTATAATTCTTTCTTTGTTATAAAGAGGATACTCTAAGTGTGGTCTCATATGCAGGGTATCAGGATCTGATGCTGGGATCCTAGGAAAATCGAGAGTAATTCCTTAAAATGTAGGGCAAAAATGCTGTTTCTGGCGCCTCTGTACATAATTTATAGTTCATTCAATCTAAGAAGTGCATTTTGACGTTTTACATTTTTTAATACACAATAACCTCGGACAAACGTTGATGACACATGATTGTAAACACGAAATCTGAAATTTTAAACAACTATTAAGTTATTTACATAATTAACACTGCGGGTGACTTTCTTGTACAATAATACATACATACATACCATCACGCCATGTCCCTTGCAGGTTAGGCAGAGAGAACAGAGTGCCAGAGAACTCTATCTTTGCATACTTCACTCGCTTCCTCAACATTCATAATTCTCTTCATACACGCTCGCCGGTTTCGGAGACTCTAGACTCCACTTTCCTTCAGTACATGACCGATCTGGTCTAGGTAGGTTAGTCTCGGTCTCCCCCGGTACTTACATCCTTTCACTTTCGCATTGTATATCTTCTTAACCAGACGTTCGTTCGGCATTCTTGCCACATTTCCGAACCATCGGAGCATTCCCTTTCGCATCTTTACACCAATACTCTCTTTCATACTTACTCGCTCTCTTACGTCGTCGTTACGAATGCGATCGGTCAGCCTAACTCCACAGATTTTGCGTAGAGATCGCATTTCGACCGCATTAATTTTACTTTCATATTCTTTTCTGCATACACAACTCTCGCTTCCATACAGTAATGTTGGGACAAGCACTGCGTTATGTATTGCTACACGTGCCTTCTGGCTGAGGTAGTGGCTACCGAGAAGTTGCCCCAACGCTTTGTTCACTCTATTTCCCGCATTCACTCTTCGCTTTATATCAGTGGTGTACCTTCCATTTCGGCTAAATCCACATCCAAGATATACAAATTCATCCACTTGCTCCAGTACATCATTACCTATTGTTACTCTTACATCTGTTCTGGCTTCATCTCTTTCAAAGACCATTAATCTAATGTTGAAACTCGTAAAAATAATTTAAAATAAAAATAACATGATATAATTGTTATTCACGACCTAACAAACTTCATCACGTTCTATACAGTAGTGCTTGACAACTTCCAATTCACGAATATCCAAATAATCGGTAAAAATATTAGAATAATACGATTAATCGAATAGAGATTTTACCGAGATGTACATTTCGACACTTTGATTGATGAGGAAATAATTATTAATGTTCGCGACGCTGATAATTCAAGTAATAGTAGTAATTCTTAATAAATAGCCTCCAGACTCCAAAAAAATAGTACTTGTAAATAAATATTAATAATTTCGTTTATTATATTTCAATGCTCCTTACTTTGAAATACAAAATATAATATTATTATCCATTTTTCTTGACATAGTGTCAGTTTTTACATACCTACCTGTAAATAGGTAGGTATACTATAATTTCGTAAATTGTTCTGTTATTCTTTTGAGATTAAACTAATTAAAATAAATTATTTTCTACTTTTTAGTGTAAGTTTATTGTATGTCGTTTATCGTAGGCATAGTTTTGAAGTCGGTTTTTGTTTTTTTTATAATTATATAATAGTTTAGCGTATTTGCCGTCGTATATGTGCTTTAGTTTACTTATCGTTCAATAGTTCAGTTTATATCTCATCACTATAGCCAGTAGCAATTAGAAGAAACATGAGTTTTACTGGGAATTTATGTATAATTGTCGTGTGACCGTATATTGTTCGTCTGTAATTTATTTTTTAAATTGCAGTGATGTGTATATCTAGTGCTACAACAACGACTATCCATTATTTGCAAAAAAAAAACAAGAGTGAACTTTTAGTAGCCCTACCATTGCTTAAAACAATAAGTTGAATTAGTGTGTAATATAGGTGTGTAATAAATGAAAATATGACTGGAAGGACCATAAGCACGTAATAATTTTCCATATCTTTTCTTTTTTGTTTCTGTTCGTTCAGTCGGACAGACAAAGGGAACAAAACCCAAGACAGCCAAGACTTATTTAATTTATCATATATTATTTAACACTTCTTCCTATTGAGTAGCCTATTAATAGTCACGTCAGTAAGACAAGTCGTTACCATTCATTGGGCGCTGATAACCAAGTTATGATTCGTAATTTTAGTAAAACGTACAAATTCGCATAAAACACTATTATATCATATTCACTTCAGCACTTTAATTGTATCATACTCCATAAAATACCAGTAAAATTATTTAGCATAACTACAAAGCATTAAAGAAATTAATATAATGCAAGAGCGTAACCTGACATTTCTATATTCCCGCCAAAACGCCTTTTTCATAAATAAAAACCTAAGAAACATTAAAAATAAAGAGAAGATGTTTTAAAATTGGAATTGTTTAGCAGCCGAATAAACTTGTGTTCGGTTGGCAGCATATTGACTACGTCATCACTCTACCGGCCAATCAGCACAAATTCTGATGAATTGCCGTTAACATCCAACATGGCCGACTGAATTTTGAATATTGTATTAAATATTAAATAAGCGGTATAACTATTTTACTATTGCAGTGTCAGACCGTTGATTTCAGTTACGTCAAATATTTAATGTGTTTGTTGATTTAAATTTTAATATAGACAGGTGTTAACTGTGTTTCGCTGATTGCGTTTGTAACCTTTAAAATTTGAATGAATAACAGTGACAAATAATACTGTTCTATATAGCTACGAATGCTATCAAGTTTTACTCTATCAAGCATTAGTTCTCGTAAAATACCATTAAATAATGATTTCTAATGTTTACGCGAGTATTACACATTTGAAATAAAACTACTTTTATGGATTATATCGCGTTTGTATTTGTTTTTTTAATTTCCCGACGTTTTGAATACTTTACAGTGATCATGGTCACGGGAGGACTAAGGTGTCTTACGTCCAAAAGTCTTCGTTATTACAGAAATTTATATCTACCATTAAATGATAAAATATGCAGATAGTATAAATATGCAAAAATAGGAAAACTGGAAGTAACACCTCTATTAGTGTACATCTGACGTATTTGTACACTTTTGATCAACGTGGTTTAGTAGAAACCTGATTACGAGCGAAAAATGATCCCTTCATTTTTTAATTAAGTTTTTATAAATAATCAAGCGTGTTAAATGCTAAATTTTAGTGGTTTAGTTAGGTCAATTTCATCTTGTTATTTCAGGGGAGGCTCGAACTTAGAGTGGGGTATGAGTTGAAATGATGATGATGTAATATATGTGGTCCCCATGAATAAGGCACCATACGGAGAATATGTCATATAAAGAAAGAAAGAAATAAAAATATTTATTTCTCTACTAATGAAAAGGACACATTAAAATGAGTTTAAATACTAAAACTACTTACAAAAATATAAGGGTATTTATAACTGTATTCAAATAAAAAAATAATAAATACTAAAAAGACAAAAACAATCACAGATTAGTTATAAATAAGTGCAGTGGCGCCCCCTTCACAAATGAGGACAAGACAACCTGATCGGTATAATATTGTGATATCTACTACAAAAAGTGAGTTTACCGGGAGAGACGGAGACTAACCTACCTAGACCAGATTGGTCACGTACTGAAGGAGGGTGGAGTCAAGAGTCTCCGAAACCGGCGAGCGTGTATGAAGAGAATTATGAATGTTGAGGAAGCGAGCGATGTATGCAAGGATAGAGTTCTCTGGCACTGTGTTCTCTCTGCCTACCCTGCAAGGGATATGGCGTGATGATATGTATGTATGTATGTACTACAAAAAGTAGTAAGTGGATACCATGACGATGTTATTTTGCAGCGTCTTGTCATCATCATCGCTTTCTATTTCCGAAATGTGGTGCAAAAAGCATCGAAAAGGAAGAATTTATATTTACTACAGACATTAAAATATAAATTTGGAAATATACTTACCTAAACAAAGCTTGCACCATCAACGACAATAAAACACCCACAATAAAACACGTATGTAACTAAGTTATTAAACAAGCGAAACTTGGGCACAAAATGGCTACTGTTGTCTAGACACAATTTGATTTAATCGCCCATTTTGCAAAGGTTCATTTTACAGGATGTGGATAGCAGTACATAAAATTATTTTACAAGCTTTCTCGCCAACAGAAAAAAAAGCTACATAAAGAAATCGAGCCCTACTAATTGTACACGATTAAAAAAGTAATTAAAAGTCACACGCACATATTTCTAAGGAATAAATAAATTCATCATTTCAGCTCATATACGTCTCACTGTTGGGCTCGAGCCTCCTCCGCAATGGGAGGGAAATTGACCTACTGTACCACGCGGGTCAGACGTGTTGGTATAGGGTTTTGTTTCGAGTGTTCCTTCTCTTGCATTGATGTCATATGCGTTTTATATCCCGTAGTCGTCTCGTACGATCATCCACGGGTAAGATAGGGGATGGTGAATTGTATTCTTACTCCGTCACCACACAGAAATAAGTAAATTATTATTGACTAACTGCATAGACAGTGTATTGGTTAAAATACTGACCTAACGTGCCTAAATGTTGTGGGTTCGATCAGTTACAGGATATTACTTTTAGGCGATCCACACATTGTATTTCTGAATCTGAATTAATTTATTTTTACAAGAATCACGGGTATGAAAGGAGTTGATGACTTTTGTAGATTTATTCTTTCATCATATGGAGACTTTAAAACCCCCGACCCGAGTCGACGTACATAGTTGTCAAAAATGATTATTAGTCATATCAAATGCAGGAGGATTAAGAAGCGATTGTGTTAATTAATTTATCGTGTATACTTTCGCATATGCAAGGACGACTTGACTGCACATACGACGTAGTGAATAAGATGCTGACCTACCATATCTGTATCGATTCTCACCCAGGGCAATACTTTGTGCAATGCATAAATTGTTGTTCTGAATATATGTGTAATTAGTATCCGTGAAATGAATTAATTTCTGAGAAAAAAAAGGTTTATTTCCTTAGCGTCGTGCTAGTAAAAAAAAAATGAATTACATCTTCATTGTGCTGCATTTTAGGACTGTATCTTTACTTAATACAGTGTCCAGCAGTCATAACAGCATTATGCAGAGAATCACTGTCAGTTATGGTTATCCTATCTCAATCTCAGTCAAACTAGTCAGGAGAGTAATAAGAATCTGATCGCGTTATTTACAAATATGTAGTTTTATGGTTATTTACAAATAAGATAGTCGTTAAACATATCATTATCACTAAAAATACTAAAAAAAAATGTGAATATTATTACACGTGATTGCAGTTTAACAATTCAATTGACTATCTCATTTCTTACCTATGGTTATTTTATAAGCCTGCTAATAGATGATATAAAAATAATATTTATGCGAGAGAAGGAAAACTAAGTACTAAACTAAGTACCCTACGCCAATTCCTCGATTATACAGGTTGGTATGCGTTTTATTTCTTCATAAAGATGTTGAACTATTTAAGAAAGAAATTGTTATTATATTAGTTATACCTAGTTTCATTCACGAATTGGGTTTTATTCACTTTTTGTCTAATTATATATTTTTTTAAATTACTGATATGTGGCATTCAACATGCTTTATTTATAAAAAAAAAACTTGTAGCAACAAAACTTATTTTAACAAGCGAATAATGAGAAATGAAAATAATAAATGGCTGCGAATTATGTTGTAAACAAATGCGAATTAAATCTAATTTATTATAACAATACCAAACCGGGCCAATAAAATAGGCGTTTTTGTTCCCTTTTAATTATATTTTTGAAGTGAAACTTTCTTATCGACGTATGGGAAAAATGTTATATTGTAACGTTTTTCTGTTACGCGTTTTTAAGTCACATTTTTATTTCTAAGTCACATTTTTCCGTTATGCGCCATATTTATTTTGAACTGAAACTTCTCTGCGCGCATGGGGGTAAAGCTTTTACAGACGAAACGCGACACGAGAGAGAGAGAGAGAGAGAGAGGGAGAGAGAGAATACACGCTATTGGTTGATGTATGTAAACGAGATTTAGAAATTAGTTCGCAAAAGTTTCACTTCTGATATGTGTGCTTTGTACGCACGCATTTTTTATAACTCATTCACTTTTTCTAATTAACAATAAATTAACAATCAAAGCTTAAAATTAAAAAGTTCGAAAATCGCCAACACGCATAGATCACCCCCTAAATTCTATTCGAGTATCATCGGTAGTGTTAATTCAACACTGGCTCCTAGCCAGGGACCATTTATCTCCATTACTATTTTCAATGAATGCGAACGACGCAAAAAACTTTTATTTTCCAATGTATTTAAAGCATGGGTAAACGCATTATCCTTTGAGTGGGATTGATTAAATTCACTTAATGCTACTTTGTGAAATTGGGGACTGATATATCACTTTTATTATTGAGTTATATTGTGATTAAAACTATGGAGTAGGGGTGTGGAATGTATTTTACTAATCTGAGCTAAATCATAAATAACAATTTGTATTAAATTCGAAAAGTTTTCTCATAAATTTACATTTATAATTCATATATTAGCCGTATTAGTGTATCATGAAATTGATTAAATTTCACCTGGAATAAACTGGGTGCCATGGAATACAAATAAACGGTGCTGGTGGTCTGCCCAAATGGCTATAGAGTGAAAATGTACGGCAGTTTATGGGATTGCATGCCATCCTTTCTCTATTTAAAACCTCTGGTGGTTTGGATGGGATGATGGGAAAGTAGGTATTTTGGGTACATCGAAATCATTATTAAGGTAGGTCTAGTAGTTAGTTGTCCATAGAAATTTCTAGGGCTTTTAATCTATATCTAATGCGTAAGTTTATTTATTACATTAAAATCTCAATTAAATCCACTTATATAGTGACCGCTTCCTAAACAGGCTTCGTATTTTCGCTTACGGATATAGTTATATTACATCTATTTCACCACAATGTTCATCCTCAGCGATCAAGGATAGATACGCATTAACTAACATTTTGCCAGCATTCCATTACATCCAAGAACGTACTATAGCTCTTCTTCGTAGTATCTTTTATCTTCATACTATAAATTTTGGTAGGACCACGCTGTTGACAGTTTTCTATCTACAGCCGCGGGCCACCAGTAGTACCACACTCTCGCAAAAGATTGACGTCTGAGTAATGGCAATGTGCTATTGCGCTTCGTTCGGTGAGCGAGAAAGCCGGAAGTCCAACTGGGTGGGTTTGGAGATTTTATTGGTAGGCAGCGGCCTAAGCTATAATACCCTTGGTATTGCAAAGGTCCATGGGCGGCAGTGACACTTACCATCTGGTGTGCTGCTTGCTCGTTTGCCCCTTAAGCAATAAAAAGAAACGTTTTTGCATTATAAGTTTTTTTTACGATTCATGCATTTGTCTTTATTGCATACGTTGTTAAACATATTTGTATATTATTATGTGATTGATACAATTTAGGATATCTTGCTGTCAAAAAAATCTTTGTCTTCGTGCACATTTACTTTCTCCGTGAGGACGGACGGATTAAGAATACAATTTGCTCGTGGTTGGGTGAACATGACTAATAGATAATATGTGTACATCTTTGTATGAGAAGGAAAACTCGTAATAAAACTATACCATCACGTCGGAAAAGCGTGGTATAGTAGATGAATTTCTCTTCTATTTCACTAATTTTTATCTTTTCATATTTTATTAGGTGTTACTTAAAATTATGGAGCAGTTGTTGTAACTTTATAAAATCATCATCATTCTCCTACTCTTATCCCAATTACTTTTCTTTCATAGTACATATTGTAAAAGTTATTGGCAATAGTTTTATGACCGGGCGCCTGCCAGACGTCAACTCTCCTTGGAAATGTAATTGTTGACCAAACGGCATCAGATGGAGTTGGCTCAGGTCGTTATAAGGCTCTTAGTTGTCTTTGGTCATGTACTGAAGGAAGATGGAGTCAAGAGTCTCCGAAACCGGCGAGTGTGTATGAAGAGAATTATGAATGTTGAGGAAGCGAGTGAAGTATGCAAAGATAGAGTTTTCTGGAACTCTGTTCTCTCTGCCTACCCTGCAAGGGATATGGCGTGACAGTCTGTGTTATCAGTGATGACTTACGGCACGGAAACGTGGTCGCTAAATGTAGGCCTCATAACCAAGCTCAAAGTTGCTCAGCTATGGAGCGAGCTATGCACGGGATTTCTTTGCGTGATAGAATCCGTAATATGAAAATCCGCAGAAGAACGGGTGTAACCGACATAACACGAAGAATTAGCACGCTGAAGTGGCCATGGGCAGGCCACATCGCTCGAAGAACCGACAACCGCTGGGTAAAAAAGGTTCTAGAGTGGCGACCACGTACCGGACGACGCAGTGTAGGACGCCCCCCCACTAGGTGGACAGACCACCTGGTGAAAATTGCTGGGCATCGATGGATGCAGACGGCACAGGATCGCACTCTGTCGGGTACCATTAGGGAGGCCTACGTCCAGCAGTGGACGACGGTTGGCTGAAATGATGGTAAGTAAGAGAATAGTATTGCCAACAGAAAAAAAAATCATAATCAAATGGATCTGACCGTCTGGCGGATTCTGACTAGTTTGGTTTAATATGATAATTCTCCTCCCAACGTAGACGTCTTATATCCAAAAGTGGTACGTTTATTTGATACTGATTAAAAAAAGTGTTAAAAGCTATTTTTATTTTTGAAACGCACCAAAATTGTTATAGAAATTCATATTTCTACGACATTATCTATAATTGAAATACTCACCAAACTAGTCAGTCCAAATAAATTTCCGTCCCTCGCATAAATCTGTATGTAGTTTGGCGCCCTAGGTCCACGATTTAAGCCCGGTGCCTCTAATGGGGTTGCTATATTACCCATCTATTTAATTTCCCGAATGGGTAAACGAATTAGGCTGGCAACTTTGAAACGAATTAAATTTTCGACGGTTGACTCATTGTTTTACCGGGGGTTCTTTAATGTAATTTGTGATTGCTACCGGTTGTTTGCAAGTTGCACTTTATTAGCACGATATAACTCGGTGGTAATTTTCAACTGTCAAAACCTATGTTATGACAAAATGGTACGCATATATCGTTATTTATCGGTTCGTGTTTGGACAGGTCATTCAGAATGTTATCTACATTCTCATATGTATATGTATTCTTAGTTATTATGTTCTCATATGTATATATGTATTTTTAGTGATTCATCATTCTCCTACTCTTATCCAAATTACTTGGGATCGATACAATATGTACTCTTCTTTCATAGTACATATTGTAAAAGTTATTGGCAATAGTTTTATAACCGGCCGCCTGCCAGACGTCAACCCTTCTTGTGAATGTAATTGTTGACCAAACGGCATCAGATGGAGTTGATCCAGGTCGTTATAAGGCTCTTAGTCGTCTTTTACGACATCCACGAGCAAAGTAAGGGTTGGTAGTATTCGTCGCCGCTACCACACAGCTAATGTATTTTTAGTGATTATGTTCCTCATATCTTAATCATTCATTATCGGTTTTGAATTTATGCTCTTATAGAAATTATAATAATAATGATATTTTTATTCTAGTTATATATGTCTTTCTATTGAGTGTTATGCTTCTCAATAAATATTAATTAATATGCTAAACAGATAGCACAAGGATTTGTTGTTGAGTTTTTTTCTTTAGCAATGACTATATTTGGTTTTACCTTTAGTTTTATATTACGATAATTGTGTTAAAATAAGCATAATAGTGGCAGGATCACGCTGTTGATAATTTTGTATCTACAGCCGCTTCTTCTATCATCAGATCAGCTCTATGTCACAATAGTATTGCATTGCCATCCGATTTATATATGCATGCTAAATTTCAGCTCAATCGGAAACCGGAAAGTGGATCAAATTTAACTTGCAAGATTTGATTATAGACAACGGGACAGGTAAAACTAAATATAAGCTTGTAATGAAAGAAAAGAAATACTTTTGAAATTTCGTGCCATTCTCGACGTAGAGCTAAACATAGCTATATCGGCTGAATGGGATTTATTTACTTTGCCTGTCCGAATGGACGAACAAAAAAATGTAAACGAACGCAATTTTCATAAGGTATACATACACTAAAGACTAAGCAGTTTAGTTTTTTATTAATTGCAATTAAACGACAATGAATTACCAAGCCATTTTCGAAAGGAAACAGCGCGTTGCGATTATGAAGCTTTTAATAAAAGAAAAACTTCGATACATTCATTTTTACGGTCGTGATCCTGCCAGATACAAAATATTTTCTCCGACGTCTTCGAATATTTTTTTTAATCAACTATTTTCTTACTTTAAACAAAATAATTGCTTTTTAAAAATATCAAATACGTTTAAACGAATGTTTTATCTTGACATATATATTATAATATTATCCTATAAGTGCAATGTGAGAAAATTACAATCACTTTTATGTTTGATTTTCAAAGTGCTTGATTTTCATATGTCGAGAGTAGAGCAAGACCTCAACGCTTCGCTTATGAGGCGTGCAATAAAGCAAAAATCTTTTCTTAAACATGCTTGGAAATTAGAGCATTATTTTGACAACCTTCTTCGAGATAAATCGAAATTGCTGTACTGAGCGAGTTGCGGCCGGCAAAAAATGTATGAAAATACATATCTGTCGTGTTTTAGCGGCCAAATAAATATATATGTAAATTCATATCTATCGTGTATTTTAAAATTGGAACGATTTGTTGACTTCAAAATATTGCAACCAAATAGGCAACTTATCAGAGTTTTATTTAAATTTCGAACTGGCTTAAAAAAGAAACCTATTTGATGATGAAAAAAAAAAGCAAATGAACCTTGCACGTGAAAAATGTTGTTCGTTGTTCGTTATGTATACAGTTCTACTTAGTACTACTTAGTTTTAATTTCCGCGCATTATTTGAGAAAAGCACTATACGAGCCTTGGCCACAACTAGGAATTGATGGACTTACGTATGTGTGCCTCGGCGACGTCTCGGCCCACATTTATACGTTTGTCCATCAATGCCTCTTTTGCTGGCCGCTGTACTATTATAGTATTCTATAATAAATATGTTTGTGATAATTTATTTCTAGTCAAGCAAACTGTGTGTAATAATTTATTTCCAGTCAAGTTGCTGTAGAAGAAATGTTTTTTTTAAAGTAAAGCTTTTTTTAAAAGAAATAAAAAAGGGTATAATCAACCGGAAAAAAAAAACCTAATTACACCGCGCCTCCATTTTCTGATAAATAAATAAGAATCAACATCAAATTAAATGGTTTCATTACTTCGCTACAGTTGTAATCGTTTAGCCATTACCAATGATAAAATGAAGGGATTCACACGAAGCAACTGGTTGCTACTACTTAATAACGCCACACAAATGGACAGTGAGTTTTTATGAGATTACAGTCCCCATTGTAAATGCTGATTGCGGAAGCCTCTCTATTTTTATTCATATTCTCAGTAATCAGGGAACATTATAAGATATTCTCTGATTGTTAAAGTATTGTGAATTATATTGGCATTTATATTTCTTAAGCTTTTTATGTTTCGTTTGATTGTTACTCGCTTCGTAATGATAATCTTGTTGCGATTTTTATATTTTGCATATAAAAGTTCGAACTATAAAATAAAATGATTTTATTGCAATGTATGATTTTTTAAAGACACCATCAGACTATAATGAAATAGTCCTTGTATAGCGGGGACCTTTAAAAATATGAAATTACATACATACATATCATCACGCCATATCCCTTGCAGGGTAGACAGAGAGAGCAGAGTGCCAGAGAACTCTATCCTTGCATACTTTACTCTCTTCCTCAACATTCATAATTCTCTTTATACACGCTCGCCGGTTTCGGAGACTCTTGACTTCACCTTCATTTAGTACGTGACCAATCTGGTCTAGGTAGGTGAGTCGAGTGATATGAAATGAGTGATAGTAGTAGTTGAGTGATATGAAATTACCGGTCTAATAATACACACAAACTAAGAACAACTAATGAATCACACAGATAATTGTTGTGGCAATCAAACCCACGTTGTTGGCATTCTAGGTCTGTTATATTAACCACTGTGCCACCTGTGTAAAATAGTATAGTAATAGTATCTCAAAATTTCACTAAATTTAAAATATACAATATTTAATATGCTTGATTAAAGTATTCGAAACGTCGGGAAATTAAAAATCAAATACAAACGCGATAGAATCCGTAAAAGTAGTTTTATTTCAAATGTGTAATACTCGCGTAAACATTAGAAATCATTATAATTTTAGAATATTGAAGTGTGTGTATGTATGTATCACTAAAGCTAAAAGCTGTATAATACTCTTTTATGTTAATATTTTTTTAAAGAACTTGACACTGGTAAATGGGGCGATACCAATTTCAATCCCTATGTGGGATGAAGAAGAAAAAAATATAATTTTTCATTCAGTAAAAAATCAAGTAAAAGTTTCGTCTCAAAATTTAATTCCGTATTTTACATCTTCAAAACTGACAAATGATGTAATAGGTGTTTATTTTTAATATTGTTATAAAAGGACGATAATAAAACGCATATAACATCTATGCAAGATAAACAAAACTCGAAACAAAACCCTATACCAACACGTGTAACCAGCGTGGTATTATAGAGGTGCTTACTGAACACGAGGTCTTCGGTAAGTACCTGCACAGAATTGAAAGAGAAGGAGCCCCCGGATATCACAAGTGTGGCGCGCCAGTAGACGATGCGCGTCACACTCTGGAGATATGCCCCTCCTGGTTGTCCCAGCGCCACCTCCTGTTGTCGGTCGTTGGGAGAGCCCTGTCGTTGTCGACCCTCATCTCGAAGATGTTTGACAGCGACAGGTGTTGGTCGTCGATGGCCTTCTTTTGTGAGGCCATCGTGAAAAAGAAGGAGGTTGCGGAGCGGGAATGCGATGCACTTGCGTCCGTTGACTCGCTCAGCCGCCAGCGATCGGGGAGGAGGAGGCTGTTATGCGCACCTCCTCCCACCGCCTTGAGGGACGATAGGACGTGGCCAGGAAGCCCAGCGTTGGGGTACCGAGGATCGAATGTCTGTAGACGATCTCTCCGGCGCCCCGTAAAAGCGCGAAAGGGTTCCCTGTGGTTTGAGTGAGTATTCCGGTCGCTTCAGCTAGCCGGCGAGTCTCATACTCGCCCTGTCTGTCATCGATGAAGGATAACGCGTAAAAACGTTTCCACAGCGATAACAAAAAAAAGCGTGGTATTGTAGGTCAATTTCCCTCTCATTCTGGAGGAGGCTAGAGCCCAACAGTGGGACTATACATGAGTTGAAATTAATAAAAAAATAATAGCTAGTATAAGTTATAAATAGTCTCCATTCTACCCGCGACACTGAATCCAGAAACAATATATTCCTCAAACCATTATATGTATAGAGTTAAACCTTAAGAAAAATTCTCCCTGCTGTATTGCGCCACACATTTTAATATAACGTAAAGCCGTAGAGCTAAACTGATATAAATGGAAGCCAGCTTACCCCCCTACGGGATTAAAAATTTAAACAAAATCCTACTGAGATATTGGTATAAAGTGATTCGACTGTTTTCCATCCCTAGTCCTAAAGATTACAATTTAATTTGAGCGCTGACTATCAGAAAATATTCAATAACATTTGCTTGTGATAAATATTTTATTTAAACTAGTGTTGTGAAATGGTTTATCGATATTTATTAGAATCTTTTTTAATACAATCTTATTAGTTTCTCCTGTATGTAAGTGTATATGTATGTATCATCATGCTCTTAGCTCATAAATGTCCCACTGTTGGGCTCGAGTCTTCTCCATAATGGGAGAGAAATTTACCTACTATACCACGCTGGTCAGACGTGTTGATATAGGGTTTTGTTTCGAGCTTTCCTTTTCTTGCAAAGATGTTATATGCATTTTATAGCCTTTATTCGGTCTCGGCTCAGTCTACGAAATAGTCTCGAGCCATATATGTTAATTATTTGTGATTTATCAACATCAGCTCAGCTTATATATGTCCCACTGATGAGCTTCAGTTGCTACAGTGTAGAAGGGAAATCGACTTACTAAAGCTCACTGGCCCAAAGGTTTTTTTATTGCCTTTGGTGGCAAACGAGCAAGCTGTACACTTGATGATAAGCGTTACTGCCTCTCATGGACATTTAAGATACCAAGAGTACAGCTAGGCCGCTGTCTACCAATGAATACACCAAACCCACCTAGAAAGTTTGCCTACCAGCATTCTCGCCCACCAAACGAAGCATAGCCGCACATTGCCATCGCTCAGACGTCGATTGTCTGTGACAATGTGGTACTACCCCGAACGGACCGGCCCGCGGTTGTAGACAGGAAACAATACGGCCCAACCACTATTAAATATGGGATTGATATAGGGTTTCATTTCGAAATTTCTTTTTCTTGCGTAAATGTTATATCCTTTAATTAATCATCTTTTATAACACTCATAGGCAAAATAGGGGGTGAAATGTATTTTTATTCCAATACCGTACAAAAAGAACTGAGTATGGTTGTAATTGTGACATAGACTGCAAAAGTCTAAAAGGATACCACGGTTTTAAAGATAATAATTAAAAATTTTAAACTACATGTCCCATCTCTATTTTGCAATTATTCTTACTATGTGAACTATAAAATAAACATAATAATGTCTACGTACTCTAGAAATGTTTATTAAAATCTATTTGTTTAAGAATATTAACCCCAGGCAAAGGGCACCTAAAAGAGTTTTAATTTTAAACTTTAATTTTCACGTGTAATTCATATAAACATTTGCTAATTATTTTTTATATTGTACTAGAGATGAGTTATTTATTAACTTACGTATTACAAACAAAAATATAATAAGACTAATTATTTTTTTAAGCAAATTAGTTCATATTTCACTTTTTTAACCTATCTATATCATTCGCATCGACGACGTAAGATAGCGAGTGGGTATGAAAGAGAGTATTGGTGTAAAGATGCGAAAGGTTCGGACAGGTGGAAAGAATGCCGAACGAACGTCTGGTTAAGAAGATATACAATGCGAAAGTAGAAGGACGTAGATACCGGGAGAGACCGAGACTCACCTACCTAGACCAGATTGGTCACGTACTGAAGGAAGGTGGAGTCAAGAGTCTCCAAAACCGGCGAGCGTGTATAAAGAGAATTATGAATGAGAAAGCGAGCGAAGTATGCAAGGATAGAGTTCTCTGGCACTCTGTTCATTCTGCCTACCCTGCAAGGAATATGGCGTGATGATATATATGTATGCATATCATTATCATTCTGCTCTTATCTCAGTTGCTTGGTGTCGATGCAATATGTACTTCTCTTCCATCGTACATATTGCAAAAGTTATTGGCAATAGTTTTATGACCGACTACCTACCAGACGTCAACCCTTTTCGAGTCTGTAGTTCCTGTTGCTGACCAGATGGCATCAGTTGGAGTTAGCTCGATATGTGTGACACAGTGAACGCTATAGCTATGCCTATTTTGTTCACGTTAGCCTTTACTAGCAGAGTGCTAAATAACTATTTTTTTGTCTTTTTTGAAGTGAAAACTTCTTTAGGCGCGTTGAGCGTTTTTGGAGGGGAAAAACTTATAGGTTCGCGTCACCGACATGCTAATGCTAATAGTATATCTATAGCTATGTGAAAACTTCTTTAGGCGCGTTGAGCGTTTTTGGAGGGGAAAACTTATAGGTTCGCGTCACCGACATGCTAATGCTAATAGTATATCTATAGCTATGTGAAAACTTCTTTAGGCGCATTGAGCGTTTTTGGAGGGGAAAAACTTATAGGTTCGCGTCACCGACATGCTAATGCTAATAGTATATCTATAGCTATGTGAAAACTTCTTTAGGCGCGTTGAGCGTTTTTGGAGGGGAAAAACTTATAGGTTCGCGTCACCGACATGCTAATGCTAATAGTATATCTATAGCTATGTGAAAATTTCTTTAGGCGCGTTGAGCGTTTTTGGAGGGGAAAAACTTATAGGTTCGCGTCACCGACATACTAATGCTAATAGTATATCTATAGTGTCATTGTGGTTTAAAGGTTATCTTACTAGCGTGGTAAAACCGATTCCTAGATGTTCGATAATATTTTTTATTTTTATATAAAAATTAGAAAATTATTATTATTTCAATTAGTCTTAAGTTAATAGTTTTCACTTCTATCGGCAGCCCCCATGACTGCATATATTTTTTTTTAAATACGTGATTGGAAGGTAGTAAATAGTATTATGATTCTTAGCCGTATCTGCCGAGTAGAATAGACATATCGTCATCATCATCATCACAGCCCATATATGTCCCACTGTTGGCTCGGGCCTCCTCCGTAATGTCCTATATTACGCTGGTCAGACGTATTGATATAGGGTTTTGTTTCGATTTTTCCTTCTCTTGCAGATGTTATATGCGTTTTATATCCCTTAGTCGTCTCTCACGATCGCCCACGGGTAAGATAGGGGATGGTAAATTGTATTCTTGCTCCGTCACACACATGGATAGCCATATCGGGCACTATGTTATTGAGTAAGTCCATTCATCAGCCTGACGACGTAGTGTTATATATGGGTTCTAACAAGGATCCTTCCTTGTGAGAACCCATAAGCACCACGCTGCAGGTGAATTAACGATCGCAGTTGGTGCTTTAACCAGGAGAGTGCTTCTATCCGTTCTCCTGGTCATCATCTGGCAAGAAAGTAATGACTACAATTTGTACTCTTATCCTGTAACAAGATCTGCAACTATATTTGTTGGGAATTAAAATAATAATAGTGAAAGATGTATGCCTTATGGCTGCTATTTATAAACAAATATTTTAATAGATTTAATTAGGCTATAAATAGCGTCAATCCATTATTATTTTAAAACAAAGGAAATGAAAGGAAATCCACCGTTTTCCCTACCGCACACTTCAAGAAAGGATGGAATACGGGCCTTGGTCAAGTTGGTTTAGGAATAAAGAAGTCTTATTGCTTCTATATAATGAGCAGCCTCCTTCCAATACTGAGTCAACAAGTGCTTAGCATCAAAATGAGGTATCCTCTAAATAAAAAGACTATTCGGCGTAAAATGCACAACGTGCAATGCGCATCCTTATCCCGTATTTTTGCTTGAGCTGCTCAATATATTAATTAACTGTAGGGAATATGATAGGTGTCCCTTTTTTGTCCATTTTAAAATAAATATACAACTTAAGGGTAAGCTTTTTTATTTTTTTTTGACGGTTGACTATGGATGCGTCTCGCCCCGCCAAATCGGTCCGGGGTGACGGAAGAGGCGGCGCGTGACCCCATAGACCCACCGTGCAACTCCTCTCTTCGCCGTGCGAGCGGGCCATCGGTACCCGATCCTTGTCTTTGGTGCCAACTTAAGGGTAACCTAAGGGTAAGAAGGTATTTTAATTATAAAATGAAAAGGCTAGAAGTAACTTAAGTCACGGATTAGTCAAAAAAATATTTCAGAATATTTAAAAGGACACTCGAACACGACTTTATTGTAGAAAAGCGTTTACAAAATCATATCTTAGCTTAGCATTATTATGAGGGCTATCCAAAATACCCTCTTTGCCCTCAAGGGCCATCGTAATAAAAAAGATCGTTCGAATAAAATAGATGTACGAGACTTTATTAAAATGTTGTATTAGACTTTTTGTGAAATTGTACTACAATATTCAAATATTACTTATATATTTAAGGTTTCGACTTTTAAATTAAGCCTTATAGATTATGGGATATTTCCAGGTTTAAGATCACAATATGTTTCCATGTGTAGCTTTCTGTGAGACCCGTAAAACTAGCAAAGGAATGCTATCGCTAACCAGGCCGCCAAAAGTGGCGATAATAGCATTATACCGCTTTTTTGATATACCTATGTTTAACGATGGACATCGAAGTACGCCATATCCCTTGCAGGGTAGGCAGAGTGAACAGAGTGCCAGAGAACTCTATCCTTGCATACTTTACTCGCTTCCTCAACATTCATAATTCTCTTCATACACACTCCCCGGTTTCTTCTCTTCCTTCAGTACGTGACCAATCTGGTCTAGGTAGGTGAGTCTCGGTCTCCCCCGGTACCTACACCCTTCCACTTTCGCATTGTATTGTAATCGATTCGAAGTAATTTATTTAATAAAAAAATATTCTGGTAGCGTGGTGATTTTTTTTTTATATATAGCGTAATATGTAGACAATTTCAAGGAGCCAAGAGTGGGCTGGTAATAGTAACACCATGAAAATATATATTCTTTTTTTTTTTTTAAACCACCCTCATCATCATTCTCCTACTCTTATCCCAATTATTTGGGGTCGATACAATATGTACTCTTCTTTCATAGTACATATTGTGAAAGTTATTGGCAATAGTTTTATGACCGGCCGCCTGCTAGACGTCAGCCCTCCTTGAGAATATAATTGTTGACAAAACGGTATCAGATAGAGTTGGCCCAGGTCGTAATAAGGCTCCGGTGGTCCGTTCGCACGGCGAAGAGAGGTGTTTGCAGGGTGGGTCCATGGGGTTGCGCGCCGCCTCTTCCGTCGCCCCGGGCCGATTTGACGGGGCGCGACCACATGGATGTGGTCCCACCTTACGAAAAAAAAAAAAAAAAAAAAGGTCGTAATAAGGCTCTTAGTCGTCTTTTACAACATCTACGAGCAAAGTAAGGGTACTACTAGAATATTCGTAACCGTTACCACACAGCTAAAGCCCTTTTCGTTTTTTTAAACCACCCTGAACTAAGGAAATAATCTTTGTATTCCGTGGGACTTTACAAACATGCAATTAACGTAGACAAATTACACCCAGACAAAGAACAACGCTTTGTTGTGTTTTTTGGATCGCACAAAGTATTGCCTGGAAACCGAACCCACGGAACAGGCACGGAAAGTCCGGTATCTTAACCACTACGCCACCTATGCAGTCGAAATATCTCTTATAGGTCTAGAATGTAGTATAAAATAATATGGAACAGATTAATGTAGGTAGGTAAGTCGAATCATATCGACTTCATTGCGTTACTGTGGCATGATAATCGCGAGCGACTATCAATCTTAAGATAAGGTATGACACCTTTATAGTCATTTTTTTCTTCTCGGTCTGTATAGATTTCTGTTGGGCGTACGATGTTTGGGAGAACGATACGTCCAGAACAGTAGACATAGATTTCATTGGAGTCAATCTTCAAGAGAATGGTTATATAACTAAAATTTTTACATACGTACATACATATACACATACATACATACATATCATCACGCCATATCCCTTGCAGGGTAGGCAGAGAAAACAGAGTGCCAGAGAACTCTATCTCTGCATACTTCACTCGCTTCCTCAACATTCATAATTCTCTTCATACACGCTCGCCGGTTTCGGAGACTCTTGACTCCACCTTCCTTCAGTACCTGACCGATCTGGTCTAGGTAGGTTAGTCTCGGTCTCCCTCGGTACCTACATCCTTCCACTTTCGCATTGTATATCTTCTTAACCAGACGTTTGTTCGGCATTCTTTCCACATGTCCGAACCATCGGAGCATTCCCTTTCGCATCTTTACACCAATACTCTCTTTCATACCTACTCGCTCTCTTACGTCGTCGTTACGAATGCGGTCGGTCAGCCTAACTCCACAGATTTTCCGAAGAGATCGCATTTCGACCGCATTAATTTTACTTTCATACTCTTTTCTGCATACCCAACTCTCGCTTCCATACAGTAATGTTGGGACAAGCACTGCGTTATGTATTGCTACACGTGCCTTCTGGCTGAGGTGGTGGTTGTCCCAACGCTCCGTTCACTCTATTTCCCGCATTCACTCTTCGCTCTATATCAGTGGTGTACCGTCCATCTCGGCTAAATCCACATCCAAGATATACAAATTCATCCACTTGCTCTATACATACATATCATCACGCCATATCCCTTGCAGGGTAGGCAGAGAGAACATAGTGCCAGAGAACTCTATCCTTGCATACTTCACTCGCTTCTTCAACATTCATAATTCTCTTCATACTCGCTCGCCGGTTTCGGAGACTCTTAATTCCACCTTCCTTCAGTACGTGACACTTAAAAACACATTTTTTTTACATAATAAATAAAAAACAATAAGGATTATAAATATTTTTTATAGAATGTTCTATTTTTTTTCACAATAAACTGTGCCAATAAACACATCATCGTTGTGTGATTAGGTGTGGTTACCTCTTAGCTAAATTAGCTCATTAGTGTACTTTTATAATTACTTATAGCATAAATGAGTAATTGCTTTCTTAATATTGTCTTAGTGTAAGATTATCTTCAGCTATAAAAAATACAGTAAATCTAACGGATTAATAAACTTTAATGTTATTTAAAGTGTTAATAGTATTTTCTATAGTTTTTAAAGAGATTACTGAGACAAAAAGACTAAATTGTTTTGTTGGTTGCTCTGAAAATGCCAAAAAAAGATACAGAGGTTCCGTAGAAGAACTATTGCGAAAACAGAACAGACCGATTAACACACCTATCAAAATACTCATGCGGGAGTTTGTGTACGCAAGGATGAATATGTGTGCGTATCATTCTGTCTGAATGAATCATTGATTCAAATAATAGATGGCGCTTTTTGATAATATTTGATAAAAAGAAAAAAAAACAACGACATTTCCAGTTATATAATTATATAACATATTTTTGATTATATTTCTATTTGCAATAGATCTATTATTCTAATAGTGGTTAAAACTGTTCTTAATGATTGTTAAACAATATGAGTTACCCACTTGAATGTTGCAGCCAGTTTTTACGATTCCCAGAGTAGTAGGATAGTAAGGGATAAGGATAGACATATGTTGTATTAAAATTCATTAATTTCAATAAATTTGACCACTTATCACATTATTTGGATATACTTTGTGAACTCTAAGATTATTAACATACATACATAAATAGCCTCACGCCAGTTTCCCAGAGGTGTAGGCAGAGACTACAGATTGCCACAAACCACGATCTTGACATACCTCCATCGCTTCATTCACACTCATCATAGTCTTCGTGCATGCTCTACGGTTACGCGTGCTCTTAATCTGACCTTTCATATCAGCTTATTTTTTTCCCACTGCTGGGCTCGAGCCTCCTCCATAATAGGAGGGAAATCTGACCTTTCACCATATACCTTTCACTATATAGACCATTCACCATATAGAACAAAAACCAGTTCATAAATCCGAAAATGAATTTGACATATTAAGCGATTTTGGAATATAATAGATATTTCAAACGTTAAGAACTTTTAGGAGCTTTCCAAATTTTTTTGTAATAAATGTACAATTTATAGTATCTATTCTTGTCATTAATAACACATTCTTACGTTTTGATATCAAAATCATTTAATAAAACCGACGATAGTACTTCGATGTTGTTAATTTTACATTTTATCTGGATTTAATCCAATAATATAACCACCGGAATCGAACACAGACGCCAGTTGTGAAGGTAAGAAACTCATCACCAGCTCCGATTATGTTTTAACTTCTTTCATATAAAGCCAATTTTTTTTGGTTAGGCATCCGGACAGACTGGCTAGGGTCCGTTCTCACGCGGTCTGCCTCTCTGCGGGTGACAAACTATTCCCCGGTCCAGTCACCCGCGGCCTCGGCATCAGGCGCATCATATAAAATCATACGTACATATAATTAATAAATACATGCTTAGTTAACTCCAATATGCTGTGAAATTCCAAACAATTAGGATATATTTCATATATGTAATACAAAATTTAATCTTTTGGTTGTACCAGGTCTTAGAAATGGCACCTAATTACAAACTGCCAACCTTTAATAACACACAGCACATAAATATAAACTATACCTAGGTTCGTAATATCTTATTCTATATTTTTACTAGCAGACCCGGCCACGCGTTGCTGTGGCTAAGGTAGCCCCATTAACACGTGGTGGTTATGCTAATAAATTGTAGCTTATATGAAACGTTTGTACGTACATAGCGCCATCTATTAAATACTTACTCAATCTACATAACAGATACCGCCATCTCTTAGAATCATTTGGAGATAACATAATTGTGACTGTCAAATAATAAACAAATAAATTGCAAAAAAATAATATTGTGACAATAAATTGAAATGGAAGTTATCCTATCTTTTATGTTGGATCAAACTACACATGCTGTGCAAATTTGATTAAAATCGGTTTAGTACTTTAGGAGTCCATCGCGGACAAACAACGGGACGCTTAATTTACATATATTATAATAAAGATAAGATAAGATAGGGCGTACTCTTATCCCAATTACTTGGGGTCGATGCAATCTGTACATATTGCAAAAATTATTGACAATAATTTTATGTCTGCATGACGTCAACCCTTTTTGGGAATTTTTGACCGAACGTTATCAGGCGATGTTGGTTCAGGTCTATATAAAAGCTTTTAATCATCTTTTATGATATCCACAGGCAAAGTAAGAGTTGGAAATATTCGTAGCCGCGTTTTATATAAACTTTTTTTTTTAAATGCCGTTTACATTAAAAAAAAATCTGTATAGAAAACTTAACAATCTGAACTGCGGTATTTAACGTAATTAGAACATTGCGGGTTAGTATACTCCGAAAGACACATTCTTTTTAACGTTGACAGTAATGAAGATGGTTCTTAAGTAGTAATTTTCGAAAAAGGTCTCTAATTTCGGTCACTTTTTGTCACCATCAATATAATTTTGCGCGGTACAGGCCATCGGACCGCGTAACAAAAGGACTTTGGCCTCAACGATTATTCGAAATTAAGCGGCTTATTGCACGGATTAATAAATGAATATTTCAACTCCCCATTAAATTACATTTTGGATTAATTATTATTTTTTTATATTAGATTATTACACGATTCCTTATCGTGATGACCAAATAAGAGTATTATGATTGTCGTCCTTTATTTTCCGAGTAGGTATCGTAGTGGATATTATCATTGCAAAATAGGTGAACCAGTAATAAAACTCCATCAACGCGGACGGGTTTATTTTTGGCCAGACGGCCATGATTGCATATTAGGTTAATTTCCATCATATGTAAGAAGCCCATGGCCAATCGCCATCATCATCATTCTCCTACTCTTATCCCAATTACTTGGGGTCGATACAATATATACTCTTATTTCATAATACATATTGTAAAAGTTATTGGCAACAGTTTTATGACCGGCCGCTTGCCAGACGTTAACCCTTCTTGGGAATGTAATTGTTGACCAAACGGCATCAAATGGAGTTTACCCAGGTCGTTAAAGACAAATAAGGGATAAAATATGCATATAACCGCAAGAGAAGGAAAACTCGAAAAAAATCCTATACCAACACGTCTGATCAGCGTGGTGTAGTAGTATTTCACTCCTAGTGTGAAGGAAACTCGAGCCCAGCAGTGGAGTAGCATATATGAGCTGAGATGATAATGATAGCTAAACCACATCCTTTCTAAAAAAAGAGCTATAATGAGGTACTCAAATGAGTAGATGTTTTTTTATTATTTTTAAAAGACACCACCCAGCACTAAGGAAATAATCCTTGTATTGCAGGCGATTTAACAAACATATAACTAATGCAGACAAATTACACTCAGACTTAAAACAACACTTTGTGGATCGCACAAATTATTGTCCTACGTAGGAATCGAACCCACGACACTGGCACGAAAGTTTGATATCTTAACCACTACGCTATCTGTTCAGTCGTAGTCGTGCAGAAATAGCCATATTTATTAAGCTAAAGAATAAAAACGAATCGTAATAGAAGTTATCTGCTTAGCTAGTGTACATTACACGATTTTCACTAAATAATCCCAAAATTCAAATCCAACGTTGATCGAATTAAAAAGAAAGAAAAAAATTAACGAACCCTACTCATTTCTTGCTGAATTGCACAATTATTGGTTTAATTATATGTTAATCTCGGGTTTTGTGCCGAAACGTTGTTATGCTTTTTGTTCAAATTTTATCCACTTATACTTTTGGCAACGTAATAAATTCGTTATTTGGCTCTTCGTAGCACTAAGTACTCTGTTTTGATTCCCTTCATCATCTTTAATATCTTCGTTTTTATTCCAATTATTTGGGACCGATGCAGTATGTACTATTATCATAGTCATTGCAAATAGTTTGTGGTATAATATATAATAGTTATATATATATATATATATATAAATATAATAGTTTTATCACCGACCGTTTGCCTAACGTTGACTTTCATTGGGAATGTAATTGTTGACCAGACGGCATCATATGGAGTCGGGACAAGTTGATGTGAAGTTCTCAGTCATCTTTTACGAAACCCAGAAGCAATGTAACTTAACGACCACAAACCGGACGATGCAGCACAAGACGAATCCGCCATTAGATGGACTAATGATATCTCGAAAATCAAAAGCAGCCGTTGCTTTTCTCGTGGGGAGGCCTATGTCTAACAATAAACGTCTGTATGATGTCGGATGGATGGATAATAATAATATTTGAACGTACATATCATCACCATACTATTCTTTTCCCAATTACTTGAGGTCAACGGCAATAAATGAATTTGGCTTAGATCGACGTAAAAGTCCTTATTCGTCTTTTCCAACAACTATAAGCAATGTAAGAGTTGGTAGTATTCGTAGCCTCCACCACACTAGGAGGAAGATTGGCCTACTACACCACGTTGGTCAGAACTGTTGGTATAGGGCAGGGGTCGGCACCTCTGGAGTCGGAAGAGTCAAAAATTAGAATTTAAAAAAGTTCAAGTTTTTAAAGAGCCACAATTTTTTTGTCAAGAATAATTTGTGTCTAATGCTCGTTAAACAACTTAGAGACATTATTAAAGGTGGTTTTCTTTATAAAATATTTTTTTTGTATATAGAACTAAAGACCCGCAACTTCACATCCAAAGAGCCGCATGTGGCTCGCGAGCCGCAGGTTACCGACTCCTGGTATAGGGTATTATTTCGACTTTTCCTTCTCTTGCATAGATATTATATGCATATTTATCCCTTAGCCGTTTTTCGATCACCCATGGGTAAGATAGGGGGTGATGAATTGTATTCTTACTTCGTCACCACGTGGAAACCACACAGAATTATTGCGTAATATTTAAACGTATATATATATATGAGTTTAAAATAAATAAGTATAATTATAGATACTTTCAAAATGATTAATTGCATTCAAAACTTCTCAGTGTTCTTACTTACAAAGAAAATCTTTCATCATTATCAATGAGTCAACAGAAATTATATATTTTACAATATATAAGATCTTTTGTTTAATCTAAAGTAAAATATCCCCAAGCGATGTGTCTGTGCGGTGACAGCTAGGCTATGTTTTTAAACCCCAGGAGCGTAAGCGGAGCGATTTTTATATCGCATTTCTTTTATCCTTACTAATATTATAAATGCAAAAGTAACTATGTCTATCTGTCTGTCGCTCTTTCACGCCAAAACTACTGAACCGATCTAAATGAAATTTGATACACAGATAGTCTAGAACCTGAATAAGGACATAGGCTACTTTTTAATTCAAAAAATAAAAAAGGTTGTATGAAAAGTTGTGAGTAAGTATCGTCATTTTTAAAGTCAGAAGCTTGAAAGTTATTTTTAAGCTGTCTATTAGATATAAATAAATAGGACATTAAAAGTTTGTAAAAAAATTATCCTTAAGGGGATGGTAAAATAAAAATAGGGGTGAGAGTTTATATGGAAATTTGTTATTTTATAAGCTAGATTGACGAAACATTTTTTTTTGCTTTTGATTAGATATAAATAAAAATGACATTACGTTGACCAACTGCTGTCAGTAGCTCTGCGAGGTGCCATGCCTCGCAGCTCAGACGCATAGTTGGCTAAATACAAAAAATGCTGTCTCCTGCGATCAGCTTTTTGTTATAATTTTTTTATGATATCTCATCTTAAATTTTAATTATATATATAAATAAGTTAGCTATAAATTTTGTTTTGTTATTTTCTATATTTGGCAATTTTTCATATTCCAGTAAAATCACTTATGTTTATGTTTCCTTTGCAAGCATTTCCTAGATTAACATATAGGATACTTATATCCCGGTAATGTGTTCTCTTGTGATAATAGTTCAACTTTAGAAAAGTAACCTTTTACGCGGGCGAAGCCGCGGGCAGAAGCTAGTATCCCTATACTTGTATATTTCTATTTTCTTTTTAGTTTCTCAGCGAATTTACTAATTTCTATGCAATTTTGTATTCAGGAGGTTTCGGGAGCAATAAATTCGATTTTGATTTAGATTTCGATTAGAAACTAGTTTCATTTATAGAAAATATCGCCAGTGTTTTTGAGCCAACAAAAAATTAATTTTTTTTGTTGACTGAACTATTGGAATACGAAGGCAAATTTGGCTAGAGAGAGAGAGGCCAGAGAGAATAGATATAGCTTAATTGAGAAATCGACCAATCTAATCTAAATAAATTCGGTTCGATTTGTATAAGACTGCGTCTATACATCTTGTAACTTAGTTTTTTTTTTGTTATTATATTTATCCAAATGGTGTACTGCAAAGATACTTTGTTAACCATACTTTTATATTCTGCGAGTATCCTCAAAATCATTTAAAAAATGTAAAAAGTTGACATAAGCGTAGTAAAGAAACTCTTACTAAACCGCTATTACTAGTGGCTGATCCATCTAGCTTGGTGCCGCAGGCTAGTAATCTTCTTCTGAAGGAGACCTGTACTGTAGCGCATATGGGCTAAGATAAAAGTAAAAGGATTATTACAATGTGATGATTAATGAGGAATAAGGAGTAAACCTATGCCTGTTCATGGTGTTCGTGACCAGTAATTCAATAGAAATACTTATAGTTTTATAATCATGAATGAAACGCTAATAGCCACGCTCAAATCTCGACACTCTGTCACCATCTTTACTGGTATATCTCTGTAGTTTTTAGAGAGCGTCCCAGATAGTAGAGACAAAGAAAGATTGTTAGATGCTGCTTTGGAAAATACGCAAAGGTTCCTTTAAGACAATAATAACTTTTGAAATAAGCCTTGATTTTTATGTTTAAATATTAATATAGGTCATTCAATCTTAGATTAAAATATACAAATACATTAAAAAACAGAATATTAGATAGAGATATATTTTTTTATAACTTCAATGCTTTTTTTAGACTGTGACATTTATAAAGACGTGTTTTGTTATTATGAAAATATCTGGATGACAAAGATAGTGTGTTGGAATATAAAAAAAGGAAAAATAAACTCATTTGCAAAAAAAACGGGTGGTTTTGATTTTCATTCATATTTAAAAAGATACAATACCAAAAAGGTTTCAATCGTTTGTACACGTTACTGGCCGGTTTTAAAAATGCTGTGGTATTTAAAAAAGAACGTTCTAAATTCAATTTTTCATTTGATGTTCATTTTTACAGAAAACCCCTTTTTATCCCTACATTTTTGGCGCGAAGTTCCAGAAGTTAACATCGACTTTCATAACTTTTATTCAATTTTTATCGATTAATTTCATATCCTTGACTGTCAAAGCTTTATTTAATGCTGTTTGGCTGTATCAAAAATGGTAGATAAAGTGGTAAAAGCTACCAAAATTATCGCGCTGCTTGAAGAGGGTTGCAGCCAATGTTTCGTGGCTAGGAGGCTAAATGTTAGTCGCTCGACAGTCCAAAGGACCTGGCAGCGATATCAGGAGACTGGTTCCGTCGAGAGAAGGCCTGGTTCTGGAAGAAAACCATGTACCCAACCACGGGATGATCGTTTTCTTGTGAGTCGCGCATTGAGAAATCGCAAATCTTCGTATGTGGATCTTAAGAACAACCTCCAAGAAGTAAGAAATGTGCATATTAGTCTATGGACGGTCAGGAGGAGGCTTCTCGCTGCCAATATACGCAGTCACCGCCCGGCCCGCGGCCCCAAATTACTCCGTGAGCACAGAGTTCACAGGCTTAGGTTCGCTAGAAATTGTGAATCATGGACTCAAGACGATTGGAATAGGGTTTTGTTCTCTGATGAAGCCAGGATATCTCTGTTCGGTGAAGATCGACGTCGGCGAGTGCTAAGAAGACAAGGAGAACGCTTTGCAGAGGCATGTTTCGAAGAAATCACACCTTATGGTGGGGGCTCTGTTATGTTTTGGGCAGGAATAAATTCAATGGATCGTACAGAGTTAGTCTTCATTGAAAACGGCTCACAGACTGGGCATCGATACATAACGGAAGTTCTAATTTCTCATGCACAACCCGCATTGGCCGCTCTAGGTGAAGACTCGATTTTTATGGACGACAATGCTCGCGCCCACCGATCCCGCGATGTTAATGCGTATGTGCAAGAGGTCGGCATTCGTCGTTTGGATTGGCCAGCTCGAAGTCCCGACCTCAATCCCATAGAGCATGTCTGGGACGTTCTGAAACGGCGTGTGAGATCAGTACACCCGGCTCCGCAGACCATCAGAGAGCTGAAGAATGTGATTACTGCGGAGTGGGAACGTATTCCGCAAGCAAGTATCCGGGATATACTCGCTAGCATGCCCAGACGAATTCAAGCTGTGATTTTAGCTAGAGGGGGTCACACTCGGTACTAAACATTTATCTGCTTTTACTTTATTAAAGAAAAACAAACAAAAAAACTTTTTTATTTTTACTTCATGAGCATATGCACTACTAGCGAATATACACTACTAGCGAGGTTTAGCATTATTTCCCATAAATTGTATCTAAATTTTATGAAATACTGATGAAAACGATTATTTTCTTATTAATTTACCAAATTGTGTGGATAAAACTACCTATAATTATCAAACAAAGAAATATTAACATTTGAAATGGTTCATTGCTTAGGTGCCCGTTTTTTTTGCAAATGAGTGTATAAATGCGGCCAAATACACGTTCATATTCTCATTCATATATTGTGATTAGTTGAAAAAAATTTAAATAATACTATTTTTTTAAGGATACTATCGTAGGTATTTGTATTTTCGAGGAGAGGGTACTCCTCAGGGGTATTCCGTCGGGCCGACCACTGACGTCAAGTCACTCTGCTCCGGTGGTCGGCCCAACGACGAAGGCGACGTCACGGGTGGGTTACGGGTGTGCGCGCTTACGCCCCTCTGTCACCCCGGATGGAGTGGTGCGAGGAGTGCGCCGACCGTAGCCCACCCTCCAAAAAAAAAAAAAAAAAAGGTATTTGTATTTGATTTTTAATTGACCGACGTTTTACAGCGTCAATGGTTCAGGAGGGACTCAGGAGGACACAGTCCTCCTGTGATCATGAACGTTATAAAGTGTTCGAAGCGTCGGAAAAGTAAAAATCAAATACAAACGTGATAAATCTGTAAAAATAGTATTATTTCAAATGTGTAATACTCGCGTAAACATCAGAAATCATTATGTTAGCTGAACAAACTCACAAAACGATTTTATCTGTAAATGAAATCTAGCTAGATCGACTTTCACTCCTGGAAACTCTTGTATACTTCAAGTATCATGACGTTTGTTGATGCCGTTGCCGAGATTTATAAATTGTAGCCAATCTTGATCATGTCAGCTTTAAAAAAAACTGCTTCATAATTGGCCCATTCGTTTAGGATCAACGATGTCACAGACAGACACACAAATACACAGCTACATAAACACATGCAACTTATAACGCCCCTCTGTTTTCGTTGCTAGGTAAAAATATACTTTCTCAAATTACTGAAATTTAGCATTTAATACACTTAATTATTTATAAAAACCCGATTACGAAGCGAAAAATGATGTCACAAGTGGGTTTCGAACCCACACCTATTGGAAATTCGTCCCAATCGTGTTGCCACTTACACCACCGTGAACTATTGTAGGACATTCAAATCTCGCTTCGTATTATATTTACGTCTTTTGAGGAGACGTGTGCCATCTATTATGAAATTTGGGCTGTCAGCTGTCTTGTTCACCGTAAGAAAAACAAAGCAGCACATTTCCTCCTCTGCTGCTTTGCTTCGTCCTGCTCAGACGTCAAATTTTTGCGAGAGCGTAGTACTACCTCGGGTGGACCGTCCCGCGGCTGTAGACAGAAAACTGTCAATAGTATGGGCCCTATCACTATAGGCATATTATTTCCTTTAGTTATCTTTTACGACAATCCAGGGCAATATAGGTGGTGATTTATATTTTTAACATCGTAACGACGACGTAAGAGAGCGAGTAGGTATAAAAGAGAGTATTGGTGTAAAGATGCGAAAGGGAATGCTCTGATGGTTCGGACATGTAGAAAGAATGCCGAACGAACGTCTGGTTAAGAAGATATACAATGCGAAAGTGGAAGGATGTAGGTACCGGGAGAAACCGAGACTAACCTACTTGGACTAGATTGGTCACGTACTGAAGGAAGGTGGAGTCAAGAGTCTCCGAAACCGGCGAGCGTGTTTGAAGAGAATTATGAATGTTGAGGAAGCGAGTGAAGTATGCAAGGATAGAGTTCTCTGGCACTCTGTTCTCTCTGCCTACCCTGCAAGGGATATGGCGTGATGATATGTAAGTATGTATGTAATTATATTTTTAATCTGTCACCACAAGAAAGTTCGATGTATTTTGTTTAGAATAATAAAATATATAAAGTTTAACTTCTTAGTATAATTTAGTGTAGCGATTCTACATATAGTATGTAGATATTCATGACACCAAATACCCTTGTAACTCGATAACTGATGGCGATATTTGAACAGCGGTTGCATAGGATAAGGTGTCTATGATGAATGTCTGTTACCGGGAGAAGATAATTGAACACGTGTTTTCACAAGTGATTAATTATAACTGTTTGTAACTACGAGTAAATTAGAATTACCATCCAAAATAGCTGCTTGTTTTCTTCCAAACTTTTTCAAGCCGCCTCTCACGGGTTTATATTACAAAAAAGGATAGTTTTTAAACTAAACCAGTATTTTTTCTGCTCATTCATCAGTTTATGCACGTCCACTATTGGACAGAGTTTTCTTCAAAGAGCATAATACCAACAAAAATTTGTCAGGGTGTGGATCCAACGGTGCATATGGATTGCCATCGTAGTTGAAGTTAGAAATTTGTCAAGAGTTCCTGTTTATTCTTCGGACTATTCCTTAGCCGATTTTATGACTGCCAGGGACAGGTCAGTGATGGTAAGTCTTTGTATGACCTGGATATTCCATGGCCAATTATAGCTCACAAAAAGAAATGTTTGATACTGATTTTTACAAATTTAATTTCATAATTGGTATAATGGTTAAGATAAGACATAATAAGACATTTCGACTACACAGTTAGTGGTTAAGATACCGACCTTCCGTACCAATGCCGTAGGCTCGATTCCCACGCAGGACAATACTTGATGAGATCCACAAAGTATTGTTCTAAGTCTGGGTATAATTTGTCTGCGGTAATTACATATTTGTAAAGTTCCCCTGCAATACAAGGGTTATTTCCTTAGTGCAGCATTTACGGTCTTCACAAAAAAAATAAAATAACCCAAAGTACCAAGTGGAATCCACAAATAGCTGTTCGAGAATTGTATGCTTATAAAGTCCCAAGCAATACTAAGATTGATTTCCTTAGTGCAGCGTGCTGTAATAAAATAAAACATCAATTTAAAAAAAAAGTGTATGTAGGCTCCGACGCACGACTGGAGTTTACTCCTTAAGTACGATTATCAAAACAGGCGCAAAAAAAGCTCATTTGACTAAAAATAATATATATTTTTTATTTACATTTATTAAAACTGTTCAGTGAAATATTATCTCACGTCAGAAAGTGAAAGGTGCGCAGAATAGGTTAGGGTTGCGCACCAAAAACGTAACGAGGTCATTCGATCACTAGATTTTACTCCTCAAATTTTCTCATACCGGGTGCCTTATATGAAAATCGATTCTTAAGGAGTAAACTCCAAAAATATCAAAGACATCCTTAGCAATTGCGCCTGTTTTATTGCAATAAGCTTGTTCTTTTTTTTCTTTTTATTCTTCTCCATTTATATATACATCTAGTTATTCGACTCGAGCTTATTAAATTTCCTTTATTATCACTAAAATCTTTGCTAATTTGCCCAGCGTGATTAAGAAGTAAAAATTAATTGGTCGTCGTATCGTATAACCGGGAAAATAACCAGCAGCAGTTTCCTAGGAGTCTTCTATTTAGCCAAGCGTGACGATTACTGCCTTATCTCTCCTTTAGGGAGGTCTATAGTAAACAATATACGTCAATAAGATTATATATTAGACATACACACCTCTCCCTTATACCAATACAGATTAAATTAGCATGAAATTATAAAAAAAAGAATAAACTTTTATATAAGTCTTAAGATTTGTAAGCACGCGTACATTAATTCTATTTTTATTTTTTACTATTACTCGTATTGCCTAACCCAAATATTCCAGCCAATGCTTGTCCCAAATAGTCCAGAAGCAAGACATATACATTTTATTACACAAATAAAAAGCAGAATTTTAAGCTTTATTATACTCCTTCAGTATTTTATAGGCAAGGTTTATGTTCAATTTATTATTATTATTATTCAAGATTTTTGTGACTGTTTGCGCAAATGTACTATTTTTGTTTTGTTATTTTCATGATACGTAAGGTTTATTTGATTAAATATTTATTAGTGGGTTAACATGTACTTAATACAGATGGGCCCGTGCACATTAATTCACAAGTTTGGGGCCGTCCATTAATCACGTGAGGTGTGAAAGGAGTGGGAGGGTTTGACAAAAATCACGAAATATCACCAGGTTCTTAGTAAGATATCACGTGTATTTATCGTTTCGTCAAACCCTGAGATTTCTAAACTGAAAAGCGGCGTGTAGAGTGACTTTGACTTGCCGTTGCCAGGAATGAAATCGTTTTAAGTGGGTGATCTGTATAAACATCTTTTTGCAAAGTATAAAATAGCAAAACACCGAGAATATAATGGGCTACTTCTTTGTAGGTACTAAAAATTCACGTGATGTTGGTGGGTGAGGGGGGGTCATAGTCTTAAACCTCACCATGTATCACCAAGGGGGAGGGGAGAGCTTAAAAATTGCTAAAAAAAAGATCACGTGATTGATGGACGTCCCCTTTATATAATGCATTCATTGCATTCAATCATTCATTCAATATTTTTTAGTGAAATGGATTCAATTATTAATTAATTTTATCATCATCTCAGCCTATATTATGTACGCCCCACTACTGGGTTCGAGCTTCCTCTATAAAGGGAGAGAAATTTATCTACTATACCACGCTTGTTTTTTTTTTGCAGGCTATGGTGTGGACACACGTCGTCCTCCTCATCCGGGGCGACGGTAGGGCAACCTGTGGCCCCATAACTTACCGTATTCCCTCCCCATCGCCATTGGGCTGGCCAAAGGTACTGACTATACCACGCTAGTCTGATGTGTTGCTATGCTTTATTTAGTTTTCCTTCTTACGATATTTCTATATGGTATATGTATATACATACATGCATATCTTCACGCCATATCCCTTGCAGGGTAGGCAGAGAGAACCGAGTGCCGGAGAACACTATCCTTGCATACTTCACTCGTTTCCTCAACATTCATAATTCTCTTCATACACGCTCGCTGGTTTCAGAGAACTCTTGACTCCACCTTCCTTCAGTACGTGACCAATCTGGTCTAGGTAGGTATATGTATATATTATATACTATATTATAATTTTTATTTTGTTTAATATATTACTTACCTATATTATGAAACCCACAGGTAAAATAGGGGGTGATGAATGATATTCTTACTTCATCGGATTATACGGAAATAATATTTTATATTCTAGATTTATTATAACGTAATTTGCTTAAAATAATTTGTTCTTTCTCTACTGCCTAGCTTTACATAAACAGTTTTAAAAAGCAATTTTTTTTATTGCTTATGGTGGCAATTAAAAAAATGTTTTTTAAAGCAGATGCAGCACACCTAATGGTAAGTGTTTTTGTCGTCCATAGAACTTTGCTATAGCAGTGATACAGCTAGGCCACTGTCTAATGAAAACTCCAAACACACCCAGAAATTTGGGCTGCCAACTCTCTCGTTCACAGAACGAAGCACAGCAGCACATTGCCATTACTCAGACGTCGATCTTCTGCGAGAGTGTGGTACTATAAAAAAAAATCCTTAAAGTAATACTGACCTAATCTCGGTAGATGACTGACAATGATAAATAATGCTTATGTCGTTATTATTACAGTACATAATTATATAACTCGAATATACTAAATCAGCTCAATAGCGAATTTAATGGTCACGTATATTTTAAATAGCACTGACAAATCGTTAACTATTTTACCAATCAGTCTTTGTTTTCACTAATTTAACGGTTAAATTGTGTTTGGTCACCGTTAAATTTCGTTTCACAGCTTTGACCTGACAAAGTCAACAGAATCATTTTACGGGCTAATCCGATCAAAATTTGTATACACAGGTGACGTCAATGGGAAATTGCTTCAAACGTAAGATAGAAAATAAAGTACCTAACTCTTGAGGAATGAAGTTCAACCAATTTGGGTTTGAGGAAGTATACACAGAGCTTTTCATACATATTTATTTCATATATAAAGCTGTGTGGTAGCGGCTACGAATACTACCAACCCATACTTTGCTCGTGGATGTCTTAAGGGGGTATTCTGGTGTAGACGCCTAAATTTTAGGTATTTTTCAAACGGATATTAAAAACAAATGAAAAACATCTTTACTATCCATTGTTTGTTATACTTTTTATTGTCATTTGAAGAATATAAAAAAAACATAAAAAATAAAAAAAATAAAAAAATCTTCAAATTACAGGCCGGTGGAGTGGGGGCTACAAAAAAAATGGTGCTCCCTGGTTGACATATTGCCAACCCTTGTTGTAATCTAAAAAAAAAAATTAAAAAAATTCCCCATCAGTAAAGATGTCGTTATCGGATTGACCTTTGCCAAAGAAAAAAAACAAAAGTTTAACCCATCGTTAGTCCATCACCCGCCGAGAGGCTGACCGCGTGAGGAAAGAACGGCGTCCGCCCCGAGGGGGCGGGGGAGGGGGTATTCTGTCGGGCCGGCCACTGACGTCAAGTTCACGCTGCTCCGGTGGCCGGTCCAACAACGAAGGCTTACGCCCCTCTGTCGCGCCGGACGGATTGGTGCGAGGGGTGCGCCGACCGTAGCCCACACCAAAAAAAAAAAAGAAAAAGAAAAGCTATCATATACCCGACTAGAAAAAAAGTATGGTTCAACCAGATCATGTATCTGGACCCGATGAGGATAGAATGAGGCATGCCGGATCCGGCAAACCCGATCAGGACCAGGTCTGGTACCGATCAGGATAGCCTGATGTGAAATAACATCAAGTATGGTAAGGCATACCGGATCAGGACCAGATCAGGACCAAATATGGATAGCCTAATGTGAAATATCATTAAGTATGGTAAGGCATACCGGATCAGGACCCGATCAGGACAGAATGAGGCATGCCGGATCCGGCATACCCTATCAGGACCAGGTCTGGTCCTGATCAGGATAGCCTGATGTGAAATATCATTAAGTATGGTAAGGCATACCGGATCAGGACCAAATAAGGATAGCCTGATGTGAAATATCATTAAGTATGGTAAGTCATACCGGATCAGGACCAGATCAGGACCAAATAAGGATAGCCTGATCTGAAATATCATTAAGTATGGTAAGACATACCAGATCAGGACCAGGTCAGGACCAAATAAGGATAGCCTGATGTGTAATATCATCAAGTATGGTAAGGCATACCGGATCAGGACCCGATCAGGACAGAATGAGGCATGCCGGATCCGGAAAACTCTATCAGGACCAGGTCTGGTCCTGATCAGGATAGCCTGATGTGAAATAACATCAAGTATGGTAAGGCATACCGGATCAGGACTAGATTAGGACCAAATAAGGATAGCCTGATGTGAAATATCATCAAGTAGGCTTGGTAGGTAGTAAGGCTTGTAGTACCTATATCAGAACCAGAAACAGTTTTCGTAACACAAAAAAAATATCAATCAAAATTCAAAAAAGTGACATGATTGTCATATTTATGCCACGGCGAAATTGTATTTGCATCAGAGGAGATTAATCTGAAATCTTTAAAAGTAAAAAACAAAAATAAATAATATATAAATGTACTAACATTTGAAAACATAGATAGATAGAAATATTATATTGTGACAACTATTCTAACATTTAATGTTTTGGATCATAATAAATAGATGGCGTTAATAAAATGACGTTATTATTTGAATCGCTGTGTTAAGATTCTCCGAAGCGTAATGGCATCGCCTAATATTAAATTAGTTGTTATCGAATCAGATTAAAACAGATCGATCAGGTCATGAATGAGAAATTCAGGCGACAGTTAGCATCTGGTGGTTGCGCCTTAATCGGAACGGCTCAATGGGACTCTCTATGATAAGAATATAGCACTGCATTCGGTGCCTACGTCATATATTAATTTATATTTTTACCTATTAAACATGTTCTTTAAGATATTCATGTTTTTTAAAAGGACCGGACTGGGCATACTCGTTTTGGATCAGGCAAGATATATAACGCAGATGATTGATTTGGTTTCGATCAGTAAAATTTCATCCGGACCCGATCAGGAACGCCTGATCTGGACCCGATCAGGAATGCCTGATCTGGACCCGATAAGGTTTTCCTGATCGGGTCCAGATATATCTTCTGCGTTACATACCTTATCTGGTCCAGATCGGGCATGCCCGGTCCGGTCCTGCTAAGGAAGACGAAAAAATTTCTAGTCGGGTATAGTCAGATCAGCCATGGATGTTATAGAATTGGTAACAGTGGTCGGCCCAATGGCGATTGGAGGGACACGGTGGGTTATGGAGCCGTACATGAGCTGGGTGCAGTTCTGTCACCGTGAATGAAACGGTGGGGGTATGTCTAGACCATAAAAACGCAAGTATATATGTCTCAATTTTCAACTAAATCCAGGCGGAAAAGATTCCTAGCCTATGTTTATTTTTTTATATAATAAAATTTTGATCCACAGACATTTGTCCGTGCCTTTTTATGCTTTGTATTTTAATTATTATATTGATGTTATCATGGTTTCTTGAAGTGCCTCGCCTATGTTATGTACATAGCGGAAAGAAAAGCGTCCTAAAAGGAAGCTAATGTTTAGAAATAGTATATTTCTTCTATCTAATATACGATTGTAATCAGAATATTAGATGGGATAAATTTAAGCTAATTAATTTTGCAATTACGGCTAGCTATTTATGTTTACTCGTTTCTATGTATATTATTTAAAAAAAAAAGTATATATGTATTCATTCATTCATCTCAGCTCCTATATGTCCCACTGTTGGGCTCGAGCCTCCTCCATAATGGGAGGGAAATTGACTTACTATACCGCGCTGGTCAGAGGTGTTGATATAGGATTTTGTTTCGAGTTTTCCTTCTTTCGCTTCTCTCGATGTTATATGCATTTTTATCTCTTACGATCACCCAAGGTTAAGACAGGGGTGGTGAATTATATTCTTACTCTGTCACCACATGGAAAATATATGTATATTAATTAAGTGCAAACTTTTGCATTTGAAGCCGAACCGTCCTGAGGATGCCTCTTTTAGAGGCGAAATACGGGTCCAACCTTCATTCGAAGTTCTGCGGCAAATTGCAAGTTGAATTTCTGGAGGGTGGTGCTCATCACAAGAGTAAAACTTTCTTATATCCTATTCCACCTTGATCCCATCTCGTATTCCTTCCTTTATTGAGGAGTACGGTATATTGATTAACCGTGGGAAAGTGGTGAGTCTGCCTTAAAAAAGGTCCTATCCTTAAAAAGTTTGCCAAGATACACTACATTAACACAGGTTTTACCGGGACCGAGAGTGAACCTGTGTACCTTTTCTTACTAGATATATGAGTATTTTTTTATTGTTAACATAAGTACCTTAATAGTTCCGGACCGCGAGATCCTCAGGTTTGATTACCATGTAAAACGTTACTGAGTTTTTCTGCACAGTACCTAGTACCCATTGCTACAATTAGTTTAAATTACATAGAAAGTTATGGATGGGTCTGACCTCCACCTACAACTTTGTGGAATAAATAAGCGATGCTATAAAAAATAATGAATAATTAAATCTTTTTTTTTATAAATTACATTTAACTACCCATACAGCCATTAAAATTCATGTACAGTACAAAAATAGTCCAACCAAGGGTCAAAAAGGTTCTAATTATTTTCCCTTTTCGCATTATATAAAAGGGATTAAATTGGTGAACCTTTTTTAAATCTAGATGAGAGATAAGAGTCATTTTTGTTAGATTGTTATCAAATGCGGGCTTTCGTAAGTGGCAAACGAAAATCCAATAACTATAAAAATAATATTATACTTTTAAGATGGTTTGGGTAATATAATATTGATATTAATCTAGGTAATATGTAATCAGGCCTTGGTACATAACCTTAAGAAAAATATAAAGAAATCAAATCTGGCTTTAATTAAAAAAAAAAAAAAAAAAATTAAAAAAAATTGACTCCAAATTCAAATGTAATAATACTTAAGTGTAATCAAAATACGATTCAAAGCTAACACAAAAATTTAATGTGACGTATATCTTTGTACTTAAATAATTTATTATTGGGAATGTACATTATCTTGAAACAAACCATTGCTGATAATTTTTAATCAGGCCTTGGTACATAACCTTAAGAAAAATATAGAGAAATCAAATCTGGCTTTTATATAAATATTTATTTATCTCTAATCAACAGCCTAAAAATAAGTTTCAAGCTTCTGGCATTAAAAATGACGATACTTCCTCACAACTTTTCATCCCCCTTTACAACCCTCTTTTCTCATTAAAAAGTAACCTATGTCCTTTATAAGGCTCTAGACTATCTGTGTACCAAATTTCATTTAGATCAGTTCAGTAGTTATGGCGTAAAAGAGTGACAAATAGACAGGCAGACAGAGTTACTCTCGCATTTATAATATTAGTAAGTACATATATATCTTTTGTTGTTAAGAATTAGTTATAAAAATGTGTCTGTCTTGCCATGTTATGTTCTAAGAAAACCCTATTACTATATAAAAATTTGCTCACTCGTAACGTTTGTTGACATAACTATTTATGAACTTGAGGAGGATAAAATCTTCTTATATGGTAGATATGATTTTAGGAAAAAGATCTCTGGATGTCTACAGAGCAGCATAAAACTTCGTAATACACTATTCCCCGCTCTTTAATTTTTCAGAAAGCCGTTGGAATCGTAGATCTTTAACTTGTGCAGTATGTCCAAAGATTTATCTTTTTGGGCACCTAAGCACTGCACCTAAGCACCAATGTACTGATGAAAATTGGCTTAGCGTAAAGGTTAGATGGGAGTATCCTCTTCCAGTAATGTTAGCTATTAACTTCTTTTTTTTTATTTATCCCGGTCTTATATCCAGTTTGGTGGTTTCTTTTAGTAACCCCTTAAACAAGTTAATCTATGTATATACCACACAGTTGGTTCAACATTATTCTCCAGAAAAAAGATGAATTTTAGGTCTAATTTTCCCATCATTAAAACATAACACTCGTCTATAGATTCTTCAGCACTTGGAGTATAGACAAATTAAAAATAAAACGTTAAAAAGAATAGCGTTTTTTTTAATAATAATTATATTGTAAGTTGACAATATTTTTATATGAGCTTATAATAAAAAAAGTTATACAACAAATAAACGAACGTGATCGGACTATAAACGAATTTCTTTATTACTTTTCCAGATATTTTATTATAATTAAAATTCAGTCGACATTTCTGAATCACAAATGAAAGCTAATGATAGCCAATTAGAGGTTCCCGAATAGAGCTATTCATAAAAGAAATTATAAGCGAATCTGATTAGAGCGTTTTAATATTCTTCGTTCTTTAATTTTTTAATTACATCATTAAGAAATATGTGTAATAATAATATGTGTGTAATAATATTATTAGAACATTTAAAATTGATTCCCGTTTCATAATTCACAGAAAACGCTCACATACGTTGCGTATATTACACAGCTTCTTATATTACAATTTAAGGCATTTTCTTTAGCATTATTTCTCAGCGATTTTGTTATGCATTATTTCTTAGTATTATATTTAATAAATTTAAAGCTTTATGCGCTAAATGCTGCAGATACCTCAGTGCCTGAAAGCACGGGTCTATGACCAGTGTGTATCACCAGTGTTGACTTATGATAAGGAAACGTGGTCCTTAAATGTAGTATTCGTAACGAACCTCATAGTCGCTCAGAATACTATGAAGCGGGTTATACTTTGAATTTCTCTGCGAGGTAGGATCCGAAATACGGATATCCGTAGAAGAACGTGCATAATCAACATAGCACGAAAAGATAGCGCGCTGAAGTGGTAATGGGCAGGCCATGTTGCTCGATAAGCTGATAAATTCTGGCGAAGAAAGATTCTCGAGTGTCTACGTATCGGAGGCGTCCTACACTGCATAGTGTAGGACGCCATTCAACGCATTATATGTGGGTGTCGTAAAAGACGACTAAAGGACCAAAAATTTAACTAGGACAACTCTATCTGATGCTTTCTGGTCAACAGTGATATTCTCATAAAAGATTGATATCAGGGAGGTGGTCGTTATAAAACTATTGTCAAAAAATTTTGCAATATGTACAATAATAGAAAAGAAAATCGATCCAAAGTAATCGGAATGATAGCAGGATTTGAAATAAAACTACTTTTACGGATTCTATCGCGTTTGTATTTGATTTATAATTTCCCGACGTTTCGAACACTTTACAGTGATCATGGTCACGGGAGGACTGAGGTGTCTTACGTCCAATATGTCATTGTTATTACAGAAATTTATTTATATCTACCCTATAAGATATTAAATTTTGACCCACATTTCTATACAAAATTAATACAATTCATTGCCAGTACAAAAAGAGAATGATTCTATATATAAAAATTTTATGTTGTTTATGATTTGTTATTATTAAGGTATTTAATTTATGATAATTATTATTGTGGCAATTTTACAATTTTTACAAAACTAACAAAAACTATTCAGCTACTAGAAATGTGGGTCAAAATTTAATATCTTATAGGGTAGATATAAATAAGTTTCTGTGTCTCAGTAGTGGTAATATGCTGTTGCTCTTCATCCGGGGACCGAAAGAGCCGGAAGCCCAACTTGGATGAAGTTTGGTTGGTAGGCAGCGTCCTAGTTATACTCCTGGTATTGTAAAGCTGCATGGGCGGTAGCAACCTTTCTATCAGGTGCGCTGCTTGGTTATTTGCCACCATAAGCAATAAAAATTTTGCAGGTCCCAAGACAATTAAAATCATATTCTGGGACTGCCTGAGAGTCTAAACCTCGGTGTCATTTATGGAGATCATTATGGATCCTGGCTCATAGGAGTTACAATGATGGGAATGTGCTATGGAAATAGTCCCAATAAAAAAAACAATAATCGGTTTAATTTATTTCAATTAGACTAAACGGAAAAACTATACATTAAAAAGAATATTATACATACTAAATTCATTATCATCATTCTCCTCCTCTTATCCCATTTACCTGTGGTTGATACAATATGTACTCTTCTTTCATAGTACATATTATAAAAGTTATTGGCAATAGTTTTATGACCGGCCGCCTGCCAGACGTCAAACCTCCTTAGTAATGCAACTGCTGACCAAACGGCATCAGATGGAGTTGGCCCAGGTTATTATAAGTCTCTTAGTCGTCTTTTACGACATCCACGAGCAAAGTAAGAGTTGGTAGTAGTCGTAGCCGCTACCATATCCCTGTATTTAACATACAAAATTATGACAGATATAATAAAACTGTCTGTCAAATAAAATTACTGTATCCAATATGTGATACATTAAATTCCAAAGGCGAAACCAATTCGTCCCATTTGCCTCCTTTAAGCAAAAAGCTCGAAGAGGCCTCAAATTTAGAAGTGACCTTAATACCAACTTTACAACCACATTAACTCCCTTAACTACTTTTCAAATCGTTATTTACGTTGCGTTATCATAGAATCTTTACAGTAAGCATTATATTTTCCATTGTGGCTCCGTTTCCGCCGTGGCTGGTGGTATTTTTACCATCATTTGTCAGTGTCAAGTGGTGGATTTATTACAGTTTATGGTGTTGCCCTACTGACCTAACACCTAGATGTTGCGAGGTTCTTGTAAAAGATTCCATGTTATGGCCAAACTACGAATATGGTATTGTGTTATTTTATTATAGTAATTTCAGATTTTGTGTGCGGCCTATCGAGGTGAGTTCTATTATTGTGAGCATGGATTGCCAAATATTTTATGGTTATGTCATTCATAATAACCAACTCGTTTATTCTAATTTATAGGATTGTAAAGATTTTATGATGAATTGTTTTTAAGTATCGTCGACTGTTTTCTATTTTTATAAGGAAATAAATAATCGTGGCTCACGGGTTTTTAGGTTTGTTTGATGATTTTTAATGCAAAAGATTAGTAAACTACATAATAGCGTCGATTAGTTTTTTATTTAATCATAAATATCAAAGGCACTGAAAGCCTAAAGTATGGCCATAAAGACTCATGACAATATTCGGCAGGCATGGGCTATCATTCGCGTAAGACCAAAATATACTAAGATAGTTCTTTAATAGGAATAATACGATATTAATTTCTCGTCATATTCATGTAGTATTTTTTTAATTGTTTTATTGCTTATAGTGACAAACGAGCAAGCAGCACACCTGATGGTAAGTGTTACTGCCGTCCATGGAACTTTGCAATACCAAGGGTATAGCTTAGGCCCATTCTGGAGGTATGCTCCGCCTGGCGGCCCCAGCGCCACGTCCTGTCGGAGGTCGTTGGAGGAGACCTGTCGCTGGCGACCATCATCTCCGGGATGCTTGACAGTGAAAGGTGCTGGACGTCAATGGCCTCCTTTTATGAGGCCGTCATGGAGATGCGCACCTCCTCCCACTGCCATGAGGACCGATTGGACTTGGCCAGAAGGCCAAGCGTTGGAGCGTCGGGTATCGAATGTCAGTAGACGATCTCTCCGGCGTCCCGTAAAAGCGCAGAAGGGGGCCGCTGTGGTTTTAGTGGGTGTTCCGGTGGAACAGCGAACCGCCGAGTACCACATTCCCCCTATCTCGACACCGGCAGGTTGGGGTGGTCGGAGTGGAGGGCTTCGCGCGTAAATGCATTTCCACAGCGTCAAAAAAAAAAGAAAAAAATCTGCGAGTGTGTGGCACTACCCCGGACGGACCGGCCCGCGGCTGCAGACAGATAACTGTCAACAGCCTAGTCCTACCACTATTACTATTACTTACCATTATTACTAGTAAATTAAAAAAAAATCAATCTATACCAACTCTCTCTCTTATTTCAAAGGTTATGGTCTGGACCTAGCCCACGCAAGTTATCCTGGGGAATGGAAGGATGAAGCGTTACCCCATAATTGGCCATATTTTACACGTCACCACCATTGGAGATTTTTAATACTATAGGTATATATCAATTGGAAACGATATGGGTCTGAACAGCAAATATTCAGCAGTCGTTTCTATTACGTATGTTTCTATAAACTCGTTTTTTTGGCAGAGGCTATGGTCTATACCATAGCCTGTGCCAAAAATGTGACTATTCACACCCACCCAATCCATGGTACGTAGTTTTTACGCCATCTTATTACAGGTGAGAAGCTGTTCCCGCCTCACCTAACCCCTGTTTTATCTCCTAATATAAGTATTAGGAGATAGAATAATGATAGATTAAGTAAATCAATTTCCCATGTGCTAACGGAGTAAAAATTTAATTCACTACTTTCCTTTTTTACCCGTAGGTATCCTAATAATAACTAAAGAATATAGAAATGAATGTATAAAGAAATGTTAGGACGAATTCAAAATAAATTCCTAAGATTCTTATACTTTAAGTTATATGGAGTGTGGGTATCCAACAATATACCCAACATTGTTTCTGCTCGGCATGGTAGGATATTATAAATTGAAAGTTAGACGGGAGGCAGCCTTGACCAAATATTTGCTACGAGGAAGGATCTATAACCCAGCAATCCTTGGTATGCTCCAGTTAAACGTGCCTAATGAATTTGTGAACCGACGACGGCGACCGAAGCTACTGGCGGTCTCGATTGCGCGTATTAACTTGCTGCAGAGGGCGCCATTGATACGTGCAATACACACGCTTAGTTCTATTAGGCGATATACGTATTGATAATTTCTCTTGCTCGTTGAGTGATTTCGAGAGAGCCACTTTGTCTTTCATTTGTTATGGGATAAGGATTTAATGTACAATAGAATAATGCTTTACTATCGCATTAGGTTAAGACCCTGTAATGATAGTTTAAGTATAGATGATTTATAATAAATAAATATGCAAAATCTACGCAAGAGAAGTAACTGAACTAACTTTGACTGCACAGATGGCGTAGTGGTTAAGATACCGACCTTCCGAGCCAGCGCCGATTCAATTCCTATGCAGGACAATACTTTGTGCGATTCACAAAGTGTGTTTTCTGAGACTGAGCGTAATTTGTCTGCGTTAATTATATGTTTATAAAGTCCCCTGCGAAACAAGAATTATTTCTTTAGTGCATACAGATCAATTTATCTTCTTTTGTGGAGGAGGTTTGAGTCTAGCAGTTGGATGTATAGATATGAGCCAAGATGATGAAGAGAATTCAATAATATGAAGTTATCTGAAGTAAGGAAGTGATCATATAGAAGCATCTACACGTACGGAACTCAAATTGTATATCAATCAAAATGATGTTGTTTCACGCACTGTCGGCCACTGAAGCCCTTTGAAACGACTGTCATCGTGTGACGTCACATCGCGTGTATATGACAGCCCCGTAATGGCCACAATATAATGTTGCCAACATATAATATATGGGGCACTTATCGTGCACTCGTGTTGAGAAAATAAAAAAAAATGTTTATTTCTTTTTGTCTTTCAGTTTTAAAAATTAGTATATAATTTTTGACTTAATGCTAAAAAATAAAATCGAATTTTGGCGGGCATCTGAAAACGTCATGTCTGCCACGTGATTATATTATATTCAATATTTTAGTGTTTTAACATGTTATATTAGATAATATTGATGGTATTTTATGTAATGTGATGCGACGGGACTGCTGGGATGTAGTGAATATGATGTAAAAGTGCTTTACAATTTTGATTTGCCAACAAAATTCCCAGAAGAAACCATTAACAGTGTAGCCATAGCACTATTGATGGCGACGATTTGACTTACTAACGGACAATAACTAACATAAATAGACTAAAGATGTGAAGATAATTATAACTCAACACTGGCAACAATGGTTCGTTTAAGTAGGTGATTGCCAATACATAAAAAGAAGAAGAAAATAAAATATCTACATTCATACGTTTATATAGTTTATGCTAAAATTAGACATATTACAGCAACTTTCGGTTCGATGTTACCATTGTAATATTATTTAAAGAGAACACACTTTACTGAAAACAAAGCTTTGTGTGGCTTAGGATTTGACTTTTTTTTATTTAAAAATATTAACGAAACTGAATTACATCCTAAATGAAATTTATCATTTGTCTTTTTTTTTTAAAAAAAAGACAACCTCCCTGCAGTAGGAAAATAATCCTTGTATTGCGGGAGACTTAACAAACATGCAATTAACGCAGACCAATTACACCCAGACTCAGAACAACACTTTTTGGATCGCACAAAGTATTGTGCTGCGTGGGAATCGAACCCACGGAACTGGCATGGAAGGTCGTTATCTTAACCACTACGCCATCTGTGCAGTCAGTCTTTGGAATCGAAATCACGATATCACTGCAGGATGTTACTTATACCACTGCGCATCTATATTGCAATCACTTAGTGAACAGTTCAATTTATTTTTGAGAAAGGTAGTCCAAAAGAAACATAAGAGTCCTTCTTATGTTTCTTTTGGTAACTCTAAATTAAATCTAACTATTATTTTTTAATAAAGGTTAAAAATTATGATCCGGCTTTGTGAGTTATCAAAATGATTCAAAAAAGCTATTTTAATAGTGGTAGGCCTATACAGCTGACAGTTTTCTGTCTACAGTTACGGGCCGGTATTTCCGGGGTTTCACCACACTCTCGCAGAAAATTGACGTCTGAACAGCGGCTATCTGCTGTTGTGCTACATTCGCTGATCCAGAGAGCTGGTAGGCCAACTTTCTATGTGGGTTTGGAATTTTCATTACTAGGTAGCGGCTATACCATCAGGAGCGATGCTTGCTTGTTTGCCACCATAAGTAATAAAAAAAGAAGCAAAAAATAAATGTGAAAAGAAAATTATATCTTGCCGAGCTTTTCCGTGTGGTGACGGAGTAAGAATACAATTCACCACCCCTTACCTTACCCGTGGGTGATCGTAAGAGAAGACTAAAGGATATATAATGCATATAAAACATCTATGCAAGAGAAGGAAAACTCAAAACGAAACCCTATACCAACACGTCTGATCAGCGTGGTATAGTAGATCAATTTCCCTCCCATTATGGAGGAGGCTTGAGCCCAGCACTAGGACATATATGAGCTGAGATGATAATAATGTTGATGATCTTGTCGAACGGGTTAGAAAGACAGTGTAATTAATTAATATGTAGTTGCCAAGTTCCGAAGAATCTATATATATATATATGTATATATACATACATTTTGCTAACGGTGTATTGTTTTTTTTTTATCATTTTATGTTTTCCTCTTTAAAAAAGTAGAAAATGGAAATTTTGTTTTAAAGAGTTTAAGTAACATTTAATTAGTTGTGGTTACCTGTAAATGGAAGCGCACAAAACATGATCCATGTGTTTTTTTTTATATTGTATGTTTGTGTATTTTTTGTTGGTGATCCTAAAAATAAATAAATGAATAAACCTATGTATAATACTACATATATTATCACTATAGTTATTATCACCGATTATTTAAATAAACGGTATAATAATTATTTTAATATTGCCGAACGAACGTCTAGTTAAGAAGATATACAATGTGAAAGTGGAAGGATGTAGGTATCGGGGGAGACCGAGACTCACCTACCTAGACCAGAATGGTCACGTACTGAAGGAAGGTGGAGTCAAGAGTCTCCGAAACCGGCGAGCGTGTATGAAGAGAATTATGAATAATGAGGAAGTGAGTGAAGTATGCAAGGATAGAGTTATCTGGCACTCTGTTCTCTCTGCCTACCCTGCAAGGGATATGACGTGATGATATGTATGTATGTATTATTTAAATATTTTTCGATTAGTATGTCAACTTTACATAGAGCACAATAATGTTAAAACCAAACAAGATTTGGTAAGTCCTGAACAAATTGACCGAATTTATCCTATGTCTACATTACACCTCTTGCACGGCGTTGGAAGGTACTTGTTTCGTAATATCTAAGTTTGACTCCCTGAGGATATTGATTATTTCTACAGACCTTAAACCTGAAGGCGAATTTAAGGAATAGATATTTAACTTTGGCTTTTAAGTCAAGTTGCTTTTAAGACAGTTTTTTTTTGATAATTATTCAATTCAACATAACTGCTACTTAATTACATACATACATACATACATATCATGACGCCATATCTCTTGCAGGATAGGCAGAGAGAACAGAGTGCCAGAGAACTCTATCCTTGCATACTTCACTCGCTTCCACAACATTCATAATTCTATTCATACACGCTAGCCGGTTTCGGAGACTCTTGAGTTTTTATGGATTACTATTTTTACTTTTTCTGCTAGTTAATTAGTAACGTTATATTGCATGCATCATATCTATTTTTTTTAAATATTTGTTTAACAAACGAAATAAAACAAGTTTTTTTTTTGTATAAGTTACAGTAAAATCTTTTTATTAATTTATTTAGGTATATCCCAAGTTATTCATATGGTGACGGAGTAAGAATACAATTCGCCACCTCTCCATCTTGCACATGGGTGTCGTAAAAGACGACTAAGGCATATAATATGCATATGACATCTGTGCAAGAGAAGGAAGTCTTGAAATAAAATTCTATACAAATTCTCCTTACCAGCGTGATATAGTAAGATAATTGCCCTACTATAGAAGGAGGAGGAGAAGGCTCGAGTCCAGCAGTGGGAGGTATATGAGTTGACATTTTTTATCAAGTAATGAAAGAATTTCTTTGTGATAACAAGTTGAGAATGTTAGTACATCTTTCCGTGGATGACATAAAAGGTGTGGAAGTACCAAGTGAATGGACAGCAACACACTTCTGGGAAACTTACAATATCTACTGCAATCACCAGTTCGCCAGTCAAACGTGGTGCTTTTGGAATTCTCAAACTTAGGAAGGCTTATGTCAAGCATCAAAGATGATGAATAGAAGACTGGATTACATCACAATATTTTTAATAAAATATAAATCATTGTATTCTTAGTCCATTATTAAATGAAGTATTTTTTTTTTGGGACTAATCCCACCACACATATCCACAATGGTCACTATAAATGACACCGAGGTTTGACCCTCAGGCAGTCCCGGGAAATGATTTTAATTGTCTTGGAACCCGCAACAAATTTAATTAGAAAAGTTAAAGAGGAGGAGTTGGAAAAGAGTGATTCCACTTCCCTCCCAGGCAAAGCGGGAGACAGAAAGCAATATTGACTAGTCAGCCAATAAGTAAGGGGTTGTACAGCTACGATAAGCGCAGTAGTACGACACCACGGATAAGGAATAACTTAACGGGGCCTATATGTGAGCCTTAAGATTGGTTGCAGTAGTAGGTATGGCAGAAACGCCTAAATATATAATGATGATAATAAATGAAGTATTCATAATCTTTCAATTTCATATGGCAGAATTCATTCGCAGATATCTGTACACAAAAAGCTCAAACTCTCAACATCAATCGGAACAAACCAGGGGTATGTTCCAAGGACGCAAGTGCGCCCGACAGTTTTACAGCCCCAATGTAAAGAATTGCGCATTTATTATTTTTATTTGCCATAGTAGGACCCACCATTTTTTTCGCTCTGTTGAAATCTTGTATTGAATGCTCAGTTAAGATATATGTAGGTATAGAAATAGGTATTTGTATTACATGGGTACGGGTGGTTAAGTTTAACGGCAGTACCCCTTGGATTACGTTAAAATTATTTGTTTATTTGTCGAGCATATTTTCGTGGATTTTGTTTGGGTTTTTATTTCGTTCATTCATTCTGTTTCTGTAATAAAATCGCAATATTCGAAATATGTTGAAGATTTTTTATTGTGAAAGTTTTAATGTGATGGCTAGATATAAGCAATGGGAGATTGTTAATATTTTTTTATTAATGATTTTATATCTATATGGCAACGTAAAACTAGCACATTTTTAGAAATTAGCTTGAACATTTCTACCCTGTTTAACTTTTTTAAACCCCGACGCTAAAAGAGGGGTGTTATAAGTTTGACGTGTCTGTCTGTGGCTGTGTGTGTCTGTCTGTCTGTGGCATCGTAGCTCCCGAACGGATGAAGCGATTTCAATTTAGTATTTTTTTTTAAAGGTGATTAGTATATATATACTGTTTATGTTTTTAATATCTGAAGTTTTCCTGTGAATATTGTTACATTGTAAATATAGCCTTTTTCTATTACGTAAAACAGTTAGAACTATTTAAAAATATAATACTCTTTCAAAAAAATCATTGATAGTTTTAATATAAACCTTTGCATCTTATATTTATCGATTAAAATTTGTACATTTATGATTTTATTGAGAGAATTTAAACGACGAGAGTTTAAATTTCATAATTAAACGCATTACAAAACTAGTTTTAAGGACAGGCAGTTTTCAGCTTGGATGAAGTTAGAAAAGTGGCTCACCAGTCATGCTTATATGGATCAAACTTTATACTATGGTGCTGAATCTTGGTAATGACTAGTTAAAATTGATTTGACCATATTTGACTATGGAACATGATGTTGCGAAGAGATTTAATCATTAAAAAAAAATCGTATTGCCATTATTTAGATTGAACAGATGGAATAGTGGATAAAATATCTATATAGCGCTCTAGTATCGTGGGTTTGATTCCCACCGCAGACAATACTTTGTGCGATCCGCAAATTGTAATTCTGAGTTTGAGTGTGATTTGTCCATTAATTATATATTTATAAAGTCCCTCGCAATACAATAATTAATTTCTTAGTGCAGGGTGTATAAAGACATTATTTAAAAAAACTATAGGTAAACTATAGGTAAACTTTAGGTAAGCTTTAAGGTTAACACCTCTTCTTTTTCTTTTTTATGTGAGAGAAGAATCCACATTAATCGAGGCGTCAGCGGGTGTACTATTTATTAAGGGCCTTATTTAAAAATAGAGCCTCAGTCTAACAACTACTTTAGGTTCTACCACATAGATCCAATAAACCAGCTACATATTGCTAGAAGCAACCAGAAGAGTCACCTTTTCAAATATTACATAAAAAATATCTCACCTTATCTTAGTTTAAAATTTTTAAACATAATTATTATTACAAATAATAAACATATACAAGGTGGAAGTGGACCGCTCCCGAAAATAAAAACAGGTGAACCTACTAGTCCTACTTGTAATGATAGGCTAGAAAAAAAAAGAACCGAATGATTTTTTTTTTTAAAACTACTTGTAAGTTTTTTTAGATTCCATCGTATTAGGACAGTGCCATGTAACGATATTTCCATAAAAAATACGTAACTTTACTCAGATGAGAAAAGACGCAATCTATTCAAAACTCACGATCGTATGTTCAAGAGTTCAACAACCTCGCGTGATGAAAAATTTTTTTTTCATCCGAATCGATTTTTTTCTAGCCTATCATTACAAGTAGGACTAGTAGGGTTACCTGTCTTTGTTTTTGGGAGAGTTCCCCTTCCACCCTGTATATACACGTGAATAACCTCTATTTGACATTTTGTAAAATAAATCTCGAGAACACCCTTCAACAATTCTAAAGCACAAAGATATATTACAAAAATTTGTATCTAAAATCTTTAGACATTTACATATAAAAACTGTCCAATAGTTTTCTTCTTCAAAAGATCTCGTAATTCACGACCGCTCAAGTTTTCCCATAACCTACAAAAGTATTTTGCACAAATATACTTTCCAACAAAATTGAACTCCTCTAACTCAATCAGTTCATTCTCGCACACAATGAATACATTCACTCGTTCATTCTATGAAGAATGAAACTGCCTAGTAAATCATTCACAGGCCAACGCATCGAGGCTCCAAGGTCTCGGGTAATGGGCCTTCGAGAAAACCTTTCACGAGATTTGGTTATGTCCGAGAATTTTCATTGTTGCTACGTTTTTGCGCTAAAATCTTTTTCGTTTGTGAAATAGTGTAATAGATGAGGCAAGTTATTATAAATATTTGAAGCATAGCCTTAGTTTAGAAAATACGTAGAAAATATTTCGTTGCTTAACCTAATTTGATATAAAATGTTTTTAAAATCGTATACCGAAGTTACCGTGGATATCCGTGTGGTGACGGAGTAAGAATACAATTCACCACCCCTTACCTTACCCGTGGGTGATCGTATGAGACGACTAAGGGATATAAAACGCATATAACATCTATGCAACAGAAGGAAAACTCGAAACAAAACCCTATACTAACACGTCTGACCAGCGTGGTATAGTAGGTTAATTTCCCTCCCATTGCGGAGGAGGCCCGAGCCCAACAGTGGGACATATATGGCCTGTGTTGATGATGATGATGATGATGATACCGAAGTTTTTCCAAAGACGTAATAACAGCTTAGTGTCTAAAGCAATAGAAGTTTTAGATTCAAACCCGTAGAGTTTAGCTTTGCCTTTACTAAATTGTATGACACGTATATATTATCAGCTCGGCTCATATACGTCTTACTGAGGTTTAATCCTCTCCACAATAGGAGGCGAATTGACCTAGCTAATGTTGCCCAAATGCAAGACCAAGACTTGCAGCAAGAGTTTCGCAAGTGTTGTAACTTTCGCTATAAGAATGTGTAGAGTCATTCGTTTTAAGTATATATAATAATGAAAAACTAATTAAGGAAATATCATTAATTTAGCGGCGCTAACTATAGAGCTATCTATAATTAGGTACATACAACTTACCGAGGGCTATAATCACACTTATATAACATGAGACTGTTTAAAACAACGTCCAATTATGCCTCCGTGTACTGGTATTAAAAATACAAAATGTTGACAACCCTTCTTTTGCCAAAGGAGTCGTAAAATGCTATCTAAGTGAGCGCTGCGAGACTTGCTGCAAGTTCTGGTCTTGCATTTCGGCAAATCTAGATCTAGCATACCGCGCTGATCAAACCATGTTGGTATGGAGTTTTATTTCGAGTTTTCCTTCTCTAGTATATCATCATCTCAGCTCAAATACGTTCCAGTGTTGGGTTTGAGGCTCCTCTGCAATGGGAGGGAAATTGACCTACTATACCACGCTGGTCAGACGTGTTGGTATAAGGTTTCATTTCGAGTTTTTCTTCTTTTTCATAGGTGTTATATGCATTTTTATATTCCTTAATCCTCTCTTACGATCAGCCACAGGCAAGATAGGGGGTGATGGCATGTATTCTTACTCTGTCACCACACGGATTCTCTAGTATATACTTATATACGTATATTATATCTCTTAGTCTTCCTGTACGATATCTATGGGCGAGATAGTGGATAATGAAATGTATTCTTACTTCGTTGCCACATTGAACAGTACATATACAAGTTATTTAAAATATTCCTTGTGGTTTTTAGTTATTTCTCGGTCTGGTGATGGTTTAAGAACACACTATGTACCTTCCCTTTACTATCTTCGATTGCTGTTATGGGTTTTTGAGGCAATTGTTGCTATTAAATACAAATATAAATTCATTTATTATTTATAAAACACAGACATATAGACAAAAAATTCCAAAAAAATGTTGTTTTTTTTTTGTTCTGTTAGTGTTTTCATACTGCCTAGATTAATTTTTTTAACAAATTTATCAAATATACAGACACAGGATTTCTACTGATTTATTATATGTATAGATAAATACCCCCAGGGCACTTATATATTGTCAATTTTTATTTATTAAATTAATCTCGTAAACTATCATCGGATCGGAACTTGACCGCTACTGAAAAGGTTCGGCAAAAAACTCACCAGTTGTTAACCGACTTCAAAAAGGAGGAGGTTCTATGTTTCATTGTATGTATTTTTTTTTTATGTATGTTCAGCGATATTTTTGTCAATTGTAGGCCGATTTTCAAAATTCTTTTTCTTTCTAAAGGGTATACTCCAGAGGTGGTCCCATTATCACCAAGTCATGATCTGATGGTGGGCAGTCATGGAAATTTAGAGCAACCCTCAAATTTTATAGGCACATATTACGTGTCTCATATATTTTCAAAAGCTTTTCAAATATTTGCATCTGGCAGTGATAAACTCATTTACGTGAGCTCGTGACGAAGGTACATCTCCTTAGCGGTTAGGAGTTGGAGGACAATTCTTTCAATATCATATGCACGCATAGACTTTTAACTGTATTCTTTCAAGATAATCACGTAATGTGATAATGTAAGGTACTACTCCATAACGATTAGGAGTTAGGTAATTCTTTCTTTGTTACGTAGGTAGAAAATATCGTACCAAGATGGAAGGATGGACTTTTTTCAATTCACCTTTCTCAAAGTCGAACTGTTGTAAATATGTATCATTATCTGGACTTAAGCTTCTCTCATATTTCGTCACAAATTGCCAAACTTTTATTCTCCAGCAATTATCAGTTCGTTGAGCGATGTGGCCTTTTTTTTTTTTTTTTTTTTTTTTATTGGTGGGCTATGGGTGCGTCTCGCTCCGCTGAATCGGTCCGGGGTGACGGAAAGGCGGCGCGTGACCCCACAGACCCACCATAAAACCTTCTCTCTTCGCCGTGCGACGTTGAGCGATGTGGCCTGCCCCTTGCTTCTTAGTGTGCTAATTCATCGTGATATGTTGATTACACCCGTTATTCTATGGATTAGCGTATTTCGAATCCTATCTCTCACAGAAACGAGGGAGCATATCCCGTTCCATAGTACGCAGAGCGGCTTTGAGTTTTGTTACGAGACCCAAATTTAGGGACCACATTTTCATATCATAAATCATCACTGTTCATAGACTTGTGCCTTCAGACACTGAGATATATTAGATGAGATGATCCTCTTAAGTTTCCTAAACGCTGTCCAGCCGTATTGGATAGTTGTACCAAAATTTTCTAATTTAAATACGTACCTATTTAGAACCGCCTTATTCTTAGGCTCACGCTTTCTCCTGGTATAGTCTTTTGATTTGAGTAGTTTATTAGACCCTAAGTCGCAAAAAGCTGTCCCCCTAGAGTCTTTACACAACTCAGTGCAATATGAAACTGATCATGGGCAATTTTATTTTTCGCCTAAATCAGTGACAGCTTTGTTTAAGGCTTTGTAAATTACCCTGGAGTTTATATACCGTAACCACCCAACAGAGGATTAGCGGAAGCATTTTCCATTCATTATCCCGTAACCTTTCGTTGACTGATTTATGGTTGACACAGGCTCTATGGCAACTAACCCGTCACTGTCTTTTACTTTTGTGCCAATAGCGTCGTCATTAAATTTTATAAAAACCAAATCAGGTAACCTGTTTCAATTTGATCACAACGAAGGGGAAGTCTATAAGTTTGGATATTATCCCTTTTGCCCGCTTACCAAGCCCTTAATGACAGAGATATTGCATCTACCATCACTGGAGCCTATGTCTAGTTTTAACAATTGCATCAAAACGTCACAATTCTTTACATCACTTGGATGTTGTTAGTATCTCATACCTAAGTTGCTGCCTCACGTGACGCATCGATAGCACATATGGTGTATACGCGAATTAATTAAAACAGTGAAATTTAAACCATTGGCAACGAGATACAGCATTTCGTTTCCATTTTTTTCGAAATACGTTCTTTATTTTTTTATTTTGATTCCCTACTTCTATTCTTACTGGTGCCATGTGCATTTTTAGTCGATCTACTCATAGCGCTATATTTAATAAATAATTTAATTTATATGAACTGGTTAAAATTATTACTTAACTACGATTATTTACACTAAAAATTCAAAAATAATTAAACTTTTAAAAAAGAAATGTAAACCGACTTCAAAATAAGATCAGCCATAAACCATACTTATGTAAAACACTAAAAACCGAAAAATAAGATGAACTATTTAATTCTTGTCTAATTCTAATTATGTATTAATTTTTATAAAATATAATTACAATTTATGCTAGAAATGCACTAACACGATTTGAAGTCGGTGCCAAGCTTAAATTAACAAAAAACAATAAGCTTAATGATATACACACAGGGTGAAAAATTAATAAAATCAAATTATTAAAGGAAATAAGAATTAAAAGATGTATTCAGAACACTATAACGCCACAAATTTAATATCATTTGAGACAACCAAGATCGACGTCTGCCCGTATGGATTAAATCACTTAACCGCTTGCGCGTCCAGTCACAAGTCACAAGCGCAGCGTGGTTTGAATGCGATATAGTATACCTATTTGGCTTGTCACCGACTTCAAATCGTGTTAGTGGATTTCTAGCATACATTGTAATTATATTTAATAAAAATTAATACATAATTAGAATTAGACAAGAATTAAATAGTTCATCTTATTTTTCGGTTTTTAGTATATGTATGGTTGAGTATGGTTTTTGGCTGATCTTATTTTGAAGTCAGTTTACATTTTTTTTAATAGTTTATGTATATTATAATTATTTGTATTTTTATTTAAAGACTTTTTTATATAGGTTTTTTTTTGTACAGATTTAGTAAAAATTAGCTTCAATGCGATGCCCTTCGAATCAAAATGTAATATATAGTGCACATTTTTATATTTGGTTATCATAAATGAAAAAGATCTTACAAGTGCCAACCTATTACGAGTTAACTAATAGAGTAGCTGTCATTCTCGATAAAAAAACCATAGAGGGAAGGGAGACTCCAAGCCTTTTTTGATACTCATTTAACCTATTTATACTTCTCCCGCAGGAAAGTAGGAATGTCAAAACCACAAGGAATTTTTAAAAAGTCATCATCATCATTAACATCCTGCTCTAAATTACTTGAAGTCGAGGTAATATGTACTCCTTTTTCATCATAGATATTGCAAAAATGATTGGCAATAGTTTTATGACTGGCCGCCGGCCCGACGCCAAAGCCCATTATTATCCAGACGTCAGTAGACAGAGTTAGCACAGGTCTAAGTCTCTTAATCCAAGAGTGGTGGGTACACGCTGATGAGACTTTTCTATCTGCATCCGCGGCCCGAACCGTCCGGGATAATACCACACTCTTGCAGAAGATCAAGGTCTGATTAATGGCAATGTGCTATTGTGCTTCGTTCGGTGTATGAGAGAAGCAGCAGCCTAACTGGGTGGGTTTGTTGTTAATATTGGTAGGTAGCGGTCTAGCAATACTCTTAGTATTGCAAAGCTCCATGGGCGTAATACTTCCCATCAAGTGTGCTGCATGCTCATTTGCCACCATTACCAATAAAATAAAAACTTCTTTACGATCATCATCATCATCACAGCCCATAAATGTCCCACTGTTGGGCTCGGGCTTTCTTCTTAATGGGAGGGAAATTAACCTACTATACCGCGCTTGTCAGACGTGTTGCTATAGGGTTTTGTTTCGAGATTTCCTTCTCCCGCGTAGATATTATATGCGTTTTATATCCCTTAGTTGTCTCGTATGATCACCCACGGGTAAAATATGGGGTGGTGAATAGTATTCTTACTCCGTCACCACACGAAAAAAAAAAGGATATTTTTAAGTAATATAAGAGCAGATAGTAATCGTGGTACATACAGCATTTCACGAAATACAAATATGATAATACATTTTATAAAGCAAAGTATTTCATACCTTTTTTTTTTTTTGGTGGACTATGGATGCGTCTCGCCCCGCCAAATCGGTCCGGGGTGACGGAGAAGGCGGCGCGTGACCCCATAGACCCACCGTAAAACTCCTCTCTCTTCGCCGTGCGAGCGGGCCACCGGGACCCGATTTTTAACTTCGGTGTGCAAAGTATTTCATACCTTATATATTGGTCAGAAACTATGGAGGTTTTTCCATCGATTGAATAACCCACTTTCGACGAACTTCTATTAAATTTGAATGGAAATATCTTTTATTATATCGACAAATGAATTGTTATCTGTGGAATATTATGTTTCGTATTATTGTTGCAATATTCTTTTAGTCTCGAATTCAATAATGCTGTAAAGCTTTATCGGGCTTCTTTGGCATATAATTAACTTATTTTAAAACAACATATTAATTGTTAGTGGTAATAATACAATGATCTTTATCTTTATTTTCACGCCAAAATCGGACCGTGGGTCGAGATGACTAAGGGATATGAAATGCATATAACATCTATGCAAGAGAAAGAAAACTCGAAACGCAACCCTATACCAATACGTCCGACTAGCGTGGTATCGTAGGTAATTTTCTCTCCCATTATGGAGGAGGCGTGAGCCCAACAGGAACGTATATGAAGCTGAACTGATGATGAAATAATAACAATAAATTTGTAATTAATCTAAGCCAGCAACGTTGCTAGCTTTATCCGTATCGGAGTATATATTAAGACCAGTTTTTTATAATAAAACTATCTTCTGCCCGCGGCTTCGCCTGCGTAAAAGGTTACTTTCCTAAAGGTTTTCATCCCCTATTCTTTTTACCCCTTAAGGGTAAATTTTTACAACATGTTTATGTCATATTTATTTATATCTAACCAATAGAATAAAAATAAGTTTGAAGCTTCTGGCTTTAAAAATGACGATACTTCCTTTCAACTTTTCATCCCCCTTTACAACCCTTTTTTTGCATTAAAAAGTAGCTTATATTCTTTATCAGGCACTAGACTATCTGTGTATCAAATTTCATAGAGATCGCTTCAGTAGTTTTGGCGTGAAAAAGCGACAGACAGATAGAGTTACTTTCGCATTTATAATATTAGTAAGGATTAGATAAGAACATTCTAAAGTTCATTTATTACACAGATATAAAAACTCTTAACAGATCATCGAAGAAAATATTACAATCAATAATCCATTATTTTTATTAGCGAAATATTTCTTTGAGCCTGTCGGTGACTCACAGTCTGCTTTCTTGCTGTGAGGGCGCAGCGGGTGGCCAGATCACCATAATAAACTGATCTACCATACCCTCTTCACGTTCATACTTCACGATCCAATTGTGGCAGCACAACCATTACTAATGGGTCTAATTACACTGGAAATGCGAAACTTTTGTTCCTTACTTCATCTGATATTGTCAGCGGGATTTTGGAAATCTTTTATGCCAATGAAAATTCAATCTTATATGTTCACAAATAAGATTGTCGAAGGACAGTTGCAGTTCTTAGAATCGATTTAGTGAAGATAATTATTGCATTTTGACCTGCTACCGTCAGTTGTAATGATTTAAGAGGATAGTTAGTCCATTTGTTTCTGAGAATAACGTACAAACAGGATGTCATTTATTTCAAAAACTTGATTTAGGGGGTCAACTTAGACAATACTTGAAGATTTTGTACAATTCGTTATAGTATGTTGATTACGTGGCTAATGGCGTAAATATATGATTGTTTAATTTGATTTTACTTATTTTCTCAGCTATTATTAAACTATAAGTCATTCTCTCTTTATCTACATTCATTTTGATAAAGGCTGGGTATCTGAAAGGGCAGGCCCCTTTTTTTGCGTTGGATGGATGTGGTCTCGCACCGCTAAATCGGTCCGGGGTGATGGAAGAGGCGGCGCGTGACCCCCATAGACCCATCATGCAAAACTTCTCTTTTCGCCGTGCCAGCGCGCCACCGGTACCCGAATTTTGCTTCCGTGGCGAAAGGGTAACCCTCGGGCGGGTTACCGAAGTGATGATGTACACAATAGGCTCTTTGCCTATTCATTTCCACAGTTAATATAAAATAATTTATTATGTATAAAAGCATTTATATATTTTCTATTTTATATTATACTTTAAATGATTAAAAAAAAAACAGGCAGTCATGGGGACTGCCGATAGAAGTGAAAACTATTAACTTAAGACTAATTATAATAATAATAATTTTCTAATTTTTATATAAAAATAAAAAATATTATCGAACATCTAGGAATCGGTTTTATCACGCTAGTAAGATAACCTTTAAACCACAATGATACTCATTTCATGACATAAAGGTTAAATATTAAAAATACAATTAAAAATAAATAATGCCATACTTTTAAATGCAAATATTGATATGAATATTGAAAATATTTGAAAATAAATTCTTTATTTTCATTATTCATTTATCTATATAAAAACATTAAAATGTTCAATACTCACTTTTATATTGAACAGTAATCCTTTAATTAAACAATTACAATAACATCCAAACTATAAAACCACTTAAATAAAAACGCTGAACTTTCCACGTTGCCAATTTAACCTTACTTGTACAACACGGTCCACTTACGAATATAAATGTACTGCTATTATAGCATGTTGGTGACGTGAACTCATGAAATTATACCCATCCAAACGTCCAACGCGCACATGATACAGTCAGAGATATTTAACGTATTAGTGTATACGTGTACACAGGCCACTGCGCGTGCGCCAGTCTGACTACTCATAGCTATAGATATACTATTAGCATTAGCATGCCGGTGACGCGAACCTATAAGTTTTCCCCTCCGAAAACGCTCAACGCGCCTAAAGAAGTTTTCATATAGCTATAGATATACTATTAGCATTAGCATGTCGGTGACGCGAACCTATAAGTTTTTCCTCTCCAAAAACGCTCAACGCGACTAAAGAAGTTTTCACTTCAAAAATATACTACCGAATTTGAACACTACTTGCTGCTACAGAAAAAACTTAGCGGGCTTCCTTTTTTTCTTATTTTCCATTAATAACTTCTTTGTTTATGAATTTATTTACAATGTTTAGTAGAGTCTAGTATTAGTGGGGCCATAGTTGACGGTTTTCGGTCTACAGATGGGTCGTCGACGTCTGAGTAGTGGTAATGTGCTTTGTATGGTGAGCGAGAGATCGAGCAGCACAGCTTTCTGGGTGGATTTTGATTGATAGGTAGCGTACCCCTGGTATTACAACGACCAATGAGTGACAAAAAATTATCATTAAGTGAGCCACTATTAGCAATAAAAAATCTACGGTGTGATGCTCTTCTTTAGAGGAAGATCTTATGGAGTTCTACGTCTTATCTTTGCTCCGAATGGCTGCGCGTAATGCGATCAGAGTTAGACCAATAAAGTAGTATCATTATATTCTTAATCCATAACCAGTGTGTGTTACCAGCGATGACTTACGGCACTGAAACGTGGTCTCTAAATGTCGGCCTCATAAAAAGGCTCAAAGTCGCTCAGTGTGCTATGGAGCGGGCTATGTTCGGTATTTCTCTACGTGATAAAATCCGAAATACGGAAATCCGTAGAAGAATGGGTGTAACCGACATAGCCCTAAGGATTAGCACGTTGAAGTGGCAATGGGCAGGCCACATCGCTCGACGAACCGACAACCGTTGGGGAAAAAAGGTTCTCGAGTGGCGACCACGAATCGGACGACGCAGCGTAGGACGACCCCCCACTCGGTGGACTGATGACCTCATCAAGGTCGCAGGAAACCGTTGGATGCAGGTGGCACAGGACCGTTATAGATGGCATTCTTGTGGGGAGGCCTATGTCCAACAGTGGACGTTAACGGGCTGATGGATGGATGGATGGATGGATATCCGAATAGTAATATATCTCATCATCATCATCATTTTCCTACTCTTATCCCAATTACTTGGGGTTGATACAATATGTACTCTTCTTTCATAGTACATATTGTACTATATATTCTTATGTGAGGCATATAAAACAGTTAGTACCGAAGCCTTGCCAATGCTTGCAGGTTTACTTCTAGTCGACTTGGAGATACAAAGGCGCGCGTCAATGTATTATTCTACCAGGGAAAACATAAGCACCGATTTTCTTCTACCACGCGATCGTATTAAAATTACCAGACTTTTCGCACTGCATTCCGTCGTGTACGAAAAGCTCCTGAGTGAATGGCAGGAAAGGTGGGACTCATCAACTAAGGGTCGTCATTTATATATTTTCTTCCCATCTATTCGAGAGCTGGAGCGTGTTGGAAATTGACCACTTTGTAGCACAATGCCTCACTGGTCATGGGAATTTTAGAGGTAAATTATTTTATTTTAAACTTGTAGCTTCACCATTTTGTCAATGTTCTATATCTGATTGCGAGTTTGAGCAAACAGCGCACCACATCCTCTGGGAGTGCAGTCTCTGGCGTAACGAGCGCGATCTCATGTTAGACAGTCTGAAAATCACGTCTGGGGTAGTATATTATACAGACCTTGTATCAACTCGAGAAAATTTCCGTGCGTTCAGGCGCTTCTGCCATACCTACTGTTGCAATCAATGTTAAGTCTCACATATAGGCCCCATAAACGTTGCCATATCCGTGGTGCTGTACTGCTGCGCTTCACGTATCAGTACATCCTTTTATCTATTGGCCTATTAGCCAATGTTTGCTTCATGTCGCCCGCTTTGCATAGGAGGGGAAGTGGAATCTTATCAACTCCTCCTGTTTTTCTTTTCTAATTAAATTTGGTGTGGGTTCCAAGACAGTTAAAAGCGTTTCCCGGGACTTACCGAGGGTCAAACCTCGGTGTCATTTATGGAGACCATTGTGGATCCTGGCTTACAGGAGTTACAGTGGTGGGAATGTGTAGTGGCATTAGTCCCAAAAAAAAGTACTTATTGTAAAAGTTATTGGCAATAGTTTTATGATTGGTCGCCTGCCAGACGTCAACCCTCCTTGGGAATGTAATTGTTGACCAAACGGCATCAAATAGAGGTGGCCTAGGTGGCATAAGGCTCTTAGTCGTCTTTTACTACATCCACGAGCAAAGTAAGGGTTGGTAGTATTCGTAGCCGCTACCACACAGCTCTTAGAATAGTAATATATCTATAATAAAATTAATATCAAAGACTTTAATTTTTTTAAATCACTAAATTAATGTTTAAACCCATATATTTCATTAAACCAAACTATAAATTAGCTGATACTATGTTGACATTTAAAATCTAGATATATTGGAAACTGCTCCGGCATACATTATGGGTTACATTATTGACCCAAAACATGTTATCTACTAATGGCAATTAGTTATCACAAACTACACTATAAAGTACAATGTAGATTGTAGATATTTGTCTTTAACTAACTAGTTATCGTACTAAAATATCATCATCTTAATACATGTTCGTCCAATTTGAAAATCTGTTTAGTAGATAATAAACGTTTTTGAAATAAAACTACTTTTACGGATTCTATCGCATTTGTATTTGACTTTTAATTTCTCTACGTTTCGAACACTTTGCAGTGATCATGGTGGTCACGGAAGAACCGTGACCATGATCACATACAAAGTGTTCGAAATGTCTGGAAATTAAAAATCAAATACAAACGCGATAGAATCCGTAAAAGTAGTTTTATTTCAAATGTGTAATACTCGCTTAAACATTTGTAATCATTATAATAAGCGTTTTTTTAAGAAATATTTATAGTGGTTATAAGTGCCTGTGGACTTCCGTATGGGGACTGAGTAAGAATACAATTCACCACCCATCATCTCACTCGTGAGTGATCGTAAAAGACGACTATTGGATAAAAATATGCATATAACATCAGCTATTTTATACATTTTATAAAAGCTACTGTTATCATCATTCTCTTTTTTTTTATTGCTTATACAAACGAGCAAACAGCACACCTGACCTTTGCAGTACCAAGGGTATAAGCTAGGCCGCTGCCTACCAATGCAAACCCCAAACCCACCCAGTTGGGCTCCCGACTCTCTCGCTCACCGAACGAAGCGCAATAGCATATTACCATTACTCAGATCTCAATCTTCTGCGAGAGTGTGATACTGCCCCGGACGGACCGGGCCGGCGGCTATAGACAGAAAACTGTCAACAGCGTGATCCTACCACTAAAAAATTGCTCTTATGTCAAGTATTCGTGGTCGAAGTAATATGTACTTCTCCATCGTATATATTTCAAAATTTATTGACAGTAGCTTTATGACCGACCGACTGTTTGACGTCAATCCTTCTTAAGAATGTATTTGTTGACCAAACAGCATCAGATGAAGTGGTCCAGATCGATATTACACTCTTAGTCGTCTTTTACGACATCTACGAACGAAGTGAAGTTAGGTAGATTCGTAGCGACTACCATACAGCACTGCTACTGTTAAAATATATATGAGGCTGCTAGAACCACAGCGGCCTAACTACAAAAACCATGTTTTACAATATGGAGGTAATTAAAATTAAAATAAATTCAATTTAATCGATTTGAACATAAGCCGAAAATTTACTTGTACTGCCATCTATTGTTAAGAGCTTGTTTAGATTACGAAATTGCAATTAGGTTAAAATTTGCAAATATACAGTTAGGCCACTCTGGTTCTAGCAGCCTCATATTATTTTTATCAGATTATTAACATTTACTGATGGAAAGTAAGCTACCTCATGAAAGAACGGCTAATACTATAATGGCTATTCTTTACGAGCGATTTGATATCGCGGTAGATTTTGTAAGTTCCCCAAGACGAATACTGTTACCCATTCTCCTTGTGATACATTAACATCTTATCATCATCATCATTTCTCAGCTCATATGCGTGCAACTACTGGACTCGAGTTTTCTTCACAATGTAAGGTAAATTGTCCTACTATACCACGCTCGTCAGACGGTTTGGCAAAAGGTTTTATTTAGAGTTTTATTTTCATAAATTTTATATGCATATTATATCCTTTGTCGTCTTTTACATCCCCCACGGGCACGACAGGGGTTAGTAAATTATATTCTTAATCTCTCATCACACTGAAAAATCTCTCAGCCGGTTTTTACCGATACGATGAAGAAGAATACAGGTAAGAATAATGACGTCATAATGTATACAAACAAAAAAAATATATAAAAAAATAATAATTATAAAAAAGAAAAAAAAAAATATAATATGAAGTAGATTCACTTTTGAGAAAGAAGTCAGCCGAGGAATCCAACTCCGCTGTGCCCAGCGGCGCTTGTGAAATTTAGCAGGATTCTCTCGTATTGCAATGTCTGAAATTAGAAGTTTGTAACCACTGTGTGTTACCAGCAATGACTTAAGAAACTGAAAAGTGGTAAATGTAAGTCTTATAAAAAGGCTCAAGGTCTCAGAACGTGCTCTGATGAGGGTAGCAGGAGATTATTTAGGTATATTGGCTTTGAGCGAGACATTTTTTTTATTTTTAACTATGTAAATTTAAAAATAAGTGTTTTTAAAATTTTATTTACATGATTTCTATCAGTGCTATTAGTAGATAGATAGCATTTCAGACAACCAGCATTCGTGTCAGGGAGTAACGATTGATTTTTAAATTTTTAAAGTCAGCCCGTAACTAGATTCGAATGCAGGTCATATTGAACAAGTACTAAATAAATCAATAGTATTTCTTGCACACTATGTCCTACTACACATAGTATATTATTAATATATTATATATAGCCTTTTTTTTTTTTTTTTTTTTGGTAGGCTATGGCCCGGTCACACGTCGCCCGTACCGTCCGGGGCGACGGAAGGGCAGCGCGTGACCCCATAACCCACCGTATTCCCTCCCCATCGCCATTGGGGTATTATATATAGCCTCGTAGTATGTACCACGTGTAATTTTTTTTTGAAAGGGTAAGTATTTTAAATGGCCAGAATCAACGAAATAATTCTTGTATTATGTAAAACTTTACAAACAAATAGTTAATTAACAGCACAAATTACGTCCAAACTCAAAATTAACAACTGGTGGATCTTACAAAGTGTTGTCCTGCTTGGAAATCTAATCCATGATACTTGGCACAATCATCGTCATCTCAGCTCATATATGTCCCACTGTTAGGCTCGAGTCTCCTCCATAATGGGAGAGTAATTGACCTACTACACCACGCTGGTCAGACGTGTTGGTATAGGGTTTTATTTCGAGTTTTCCTATCACATAGATATTAATGTGTACCTCGTACGATCACCCAAAGGTAAGATAAGGGGTACTGAATTATATTCTTACACCATCACCACACGGAAAATAGTTTGGCACAATGGATGCGGTATAATTATTACCCCATCTATTAGACATGCGCGAAACAGTACTTCGCGAAGTGATGTTATATGGCATTACATTTTATGCCGAGTAATATTACTTTTTACCATCACTTCAAACATCACACATGACATTTCATTCAATGAAAGCCTTAATTGACTGAAAATAAAGCTGAAAATAAATATTTATCGACCGCAGGCGCAGCGCCGTACAGTCGTTCTATCCCTCTCACTCTCCCGTAAGGACACACGGCGCGTGTGAGAGATAGATGTCCATCACCATATTACCGAACATTGCAGAAATGCAGAACAGAACACGGGTGTTCGCGTCATGTTTAATGTGATGTGTGATGTTTAATGTGATGTGATGGTTAGTCGAGTAATGTGTAATATGACAGTACGCGGTCGGATAATATTACGTGTGATGCATCACTCGCATTACTTGGACATGTCTACAATCTATGTAGTCGTGTACTATCGTTTTACGAAAATGATATGGCACCACCTCATTTTTTTTTTTTTTTTTACTTTACTAAAAATACAGTCGGTATATTTTCCGTGTGGTAACGAAATTAAAATACTATTCACCATTTAATGTTTTGTCTATAGACGAAGTAAAAGACGGACACAGAGAGAGTTTTAGTGTCTTACATACGTTTTCGTTTGCCACCAAAATACCAAAAAGTTACCTTTAACAACATTGCCATGGCACTGTTGAAGGCGATGATTTGATTTACTGACTGACGATGACTTTAAATGAAGTTAATTTATAAATCAATATTTGGCTTAAAGGTCTTAAGTAACCAAGCTATAAACTCCAAAAAAAAATACTAAGAGATTATGACACGCAAATAACATTTATGCAAGAGAAGAAATCAATATCCGTGAAATAAATATCCGCGTGATGACGGAGTGAGAATATAAATCACCATCCCCTATCTTACCCGTGGGTGATCGTAACAGAGGATACAAAAGGCATATAACATATATGCAAGATAAGGAAAACTCGAAACAACCCTATGGTATAGGGTACATGTCTGACTAGCGTGATATAGTAGGTTAACTTCCCTTCCATTACGGAGAAGTGAACCTTCTCCGTAATAGGCCAATATATTATGAGCTGAGATGATGATGAGAAGAAAAGCTCGAAATAAAAGTGTATACCTACCCGTTTGACCAGCGTAGTATGGTAGGTCAATTTCCCTCCCATGGTTGGATCTCACATTGTGATGTGGCCTGATCCCACTAGTGGGACATATATGAGTTATAAATGATGATTATAATCCGATAAATTTTGCGTCTTTAGAGCTTTCAACGGTATTTTTATTTTACTGTAGAATATAAATTTCAATTCTTTCATAGAAACTTCACTTCTAACATACCGTTGTAACATCTGCAGGCCACAAAATTTGACTGCATAATAGTTTACGTACTTATTCTCCGACGCTGAAAGATATTAAAACATTTTTGAGTTCTCTATATCATGATATCCGGATGAGTTAGGATAGATTAAATTGAATATTGACTTTGTTATCTATAAAGGAGGTTGTTTGTATATGACATCGCTAAACTCAGACCTCATTTGACTGATTATTATGAAAATTGGTACGTATATATGAGGCTGCTAGAACCAAAGTGGCCTAATTGCTTTATTGCAACTTTTAACCTAATTGCAATTTCGTAATCTAAAAATGTTAATCTACAAAACCACAGCGGCCTAAAATTGTTTACAAGCTGTTAAAAATAGGTGGCAGTACAAGTACATTTTCGGCTTATGTTCAAATCGATTAAATCGAATTTATTTTAATTTTAATACCTTCCATATTGTAAAACATGGTCTTTGCAGTTAGGCCGCTCTGGTTCTAGCAGCCTCATTTGTATTTTTGTACGGAGAAGGTTTATGTTCTCCATTGATGTAACTCACCACTAGGCGGCGCTGCGATATATCCACTTCTACAAATAAACCAACGGGCTGGGGTGCTGTATCATGCATGAAATGTTTTTAATATAATTAAAGTGAAACTTCTTTATCCACGAATGGAAGAAAAAAAAATGTAACGTTTTTCTGTTACGCGCCATCTTCATTTCTAAGTCACATTTTTCCGTTACGCGCCATATTTATTTTGAATTGAAACTTCTTTGCGCGCATGATGGTAAATTTTTTACCGATGAAACGTTACACTAGAAACGTGGCACGAGAAAGAGAGAAAGAGAGAGAGAGAGAGAGAATACACGCTATGAGTTGATGTATGTAAACCAGATTTAAAAAAAAAATTGCCAAAGTTTCACTGCATACTTTCATATGTGTACTTTGTACGTGCCCATATTTTTTTTTGGATTACTGCTTTTAGCGAATCTAGTAACTGCTAATTTATACCATGTTTCTGACAAATAAATATGTTACGTACTTACAGAAATACAAAAACAGTCCAAATTCTTTGAAATCTGTCTACATTTGGGGCTGTAGGTATTTATGTTTACAATATGAAGTCGTTACAAACAATGTAAGTTCACATTAAGCCAGGCTATGCTTTGCCAACACGTTCAACTATAAGGTTTTATGGTACTGAAATAACCACCCTAAAACTTTCAACCTCATTTTTACACACTAGTGATGTGCAATCATTGATATATAAAAATACTATCGATGAAATGGTTACGACTATATATTTGAGGTTATTCATAAAAAATATTTATGCGTAATAAATTTCGTGGGATAAGAATATAAGAATATAAAATATAGACACCCGAAATCTCGTTATTTTAACGCAATTTAATGGAGAGTTTAATCAAATATATAGATTTAATCAAATGCCTATTCTATTTGATTTGGTCTAAAGATAGTGAGCCACTATTTGAAACTAAAATTATACTTTACACTTATCTGTCATAATTTATTAATCGTTTCTTCATTCTTCGAACTTGAACTAATTATATTAGTATGTAGTGTTGAAGGGTAGTCTTCAAGGAGGCCGTTAAAACTCGCCAACACTTAATAATAAATATCTATCCATCTAACCGTAACCGTAAACCCGTAAACGTCCACTGTGTGACATAGACCTCCCCACAAGAATGCCACACAGAACGGTCCTGTGCCAGGTAACACATGGTTTCATCCTACGCTGCGTCATTCGATTTGTGGTCGCCCTTCGAGAACCTTTCTTCCCCAACTGTTGTCGCATCAGCGAGCGATGTGGCCTGCCAATGCCACTTCAACGTGCTATGTTAGTTAATTATTCGGTTTATATTGGATACACCCGTTCTTCTACGGATTTCCATATTCCAGATTTTATCCCCTAGAGAAAAACCGAGAGTATCCCTTTCCATAGCACGCTGAGCGACTTTGAACCTTTTTATGACACTATTGATAATATTTTAATCTGTAAAATTATTTAATGAAAAAAATATGACGGCTATAAAGGTTTAATAATAAAAATATTAGCTATTAATCCGGTCAAATTAGACCAAAAAACTAAGAGTAATGCTACATAAAGTCCCAACAAACTAAAAATCAGTAAGATTGTTTAAAATATGATTAAAATAAAATTTGAAAGTTGTAATCGTCATAATACGCATGAGTACGCCACGTATATACGAGTACATCTTTACAGTTGTAATATATGTTAAAATATGTAGATTTTGATATTAACAACTCAATTGCTGCTCATCAACATCTTTTTCGGGTATATTGCCAAGTTCAAGAGTGGCTTGGTTATCAGCTAGACCGCTAGGGTCTCAGCCACACGGGGGTTGGAAGTTGGTCATATTCTTATAGTTATAACTTATGTATATTTTTGAATCGACACAACTTATGTATATTTTTGAATCGATACAACTTTTTGAATCGTTATATCTCAAAAATAGTGGCTCGTAGGAAAAAAGGTATTGATACATTTTTTCTAGATAATTTTATGATCTACAATTTTTGTCTGAAGTATTATTATATTAGTATATATTTATGATAAACCTTACCGTTTTGCTGAAAATCGCGAAAAATTCTTTTTTTGACCTTGAATTTTTTTTTCCATACAGGGGAACGATAGGGAACTTTCAAATTTTATTTTTAATCATATTTTCAACAATCTTACTGGTTTTCAGCTTGTTGGGAATTTATGTAGGTTCGAATGTCTAAATTGACCGGACTATATTGTTATTAACGTTATTATATATGATTTATAAAACCCGATTACGAAGCTAAAAATGATGTCACAAGCGGGATTCGAACCCATAGTAATGGCAGCACGATTGGGCCGGAATCCCAATAGGCGCGGGTTCGAATCCCGCTTGTAACATCATTTTTCGCTTCGTAATCGGGTTTTATAAATAATTAAGCATATTAAATGCTAAATTTCAGTAATTTAAGTTATTATATATGAGTTATTATTACCGTACATTTTGTGATGGTATGGTTTTCTATATCTATTGGAAATAATAGAATCTGGTTTCGATAATTGGTTTTTATAAATTGTCGTTTGATATGAATAATATATTCTTTTATAGATAGATAGAACAAGTAAAACAAATAACAATACTTAAAATACCGTATTTTTTTTTCTTTATTCACATAATCATTTATAATAGGAAAATTGAGAGTTCTATATGAATATATATATATATATATATATATATATATATATATCATGTGAACATGATAGAAATAACTGCAAGTATTCTTTTAAGTAAATTAAAATAAACTGTGGCTATAACTTGAAAATTGTGTTATATATTTTATCGACAATAACATCGCGATTGCGCTTCATTAGTACTTGAATGGAATTATTAGCCCAACACCTTAAAGTTCTCTTCTTTGTAAAAAGCAATTTCCTTGTAAAATCGTTATAAATAACAACGATTAATTGAGCGATTACTATAACTACGACATTTACGGCACGCCATAAATGACGTTATATTAGGTACTATTGCTTACGCGAATTCAGTTTAGGTCCATACAATTATTTATTTTGCACACCCGTTAAAGTTATATACTATATAATACTCGGAAAATAAAATGATAGAAATTATATTGTATAGATGGTGTAATGGTCAAGTTTAATGGGTTCCATTGCGTGTATAATTATTTGTGATAACTAGGCAATAATAATTGTATTTCACACGTTTACATTTCGCAGATAATGGTGTATATTGATACACTTAGACGCAGAACAACAATTTCTCAAACACAAAGTATTGTTTGCCGTGTAGTGACGGAGTAAGAATACAATACACCACCACTCCTTATCCGTGGGTGATAGTAAGAGACGACTAAGGGACTATAATATGCATATAACACCTATGCAAGAGAAGGAAAACTTGTAATAAAACTCTATACCAATTCGTCTGATCAGTATAGTATAGTAGGTAAATTTCAGTCCTGTTTTGGAGGAGTCTCGAGCACAGCAGTGAGATGTATAAGAGCTGAGATGTGATTGTACTGCATGATAATCTATTCTGCGATACTTGGAACTGTAGTTTAGTTATTGTAAGTCGGCACTATCACCATCTGTGCAATTAGAAGTCTGTAAAAAAAAAATTGAAAAAAAAAATTAAAAGATTCAATTACTAGATAATTCTAATTACTAGATAAATTATTCTAATTACTAGATAATTTTAATTTTGTAATCACACAACCGTTTAGATAACTTTTACGTCTCATTTCTCCAGCTAACAAGGTCCGTCCTCATACGAAGGATGGAAGGACCGAGGAGCCCACAACCCGCTGTTATTCTCTTCTTCACCTATTAATAAGATACCGGAACTGATAAAGTGATTTCGTTGTTAAAATAAATCTTTAACTATATATTTCCTCTATATTTATGTATTAAGTAACAAAAAAGTTACAAATGCCTTAAAAATAAATTGAAACGGACCAGAATAAAAATAATTTCATTCTTATTTAGTGAGTATACATTTTTTTTTTGGGTAAGCTATGGTCCGCACACACGCCGCCCGTTCCGTCCGTATTCCCTCCCCATCGCCATTACACCAGCCAGTGGTACTGGTATGGTAGTCAGTATATATAACGGTGAAATACGAATACTAAGGTATGTGTTCTACGCACTAACAATTTTCAGAAACTTGTGTGTTTCTTCGCCTATTACATTATCACTTGCTTTTTGTTCTAGAAGGACATGTATTTTTTTACCCTGCGCCTAGAGTCTCTGGAGGTATAGAATGGTCATCTTATAGAAACTTAAAACAAACTAAAAAGTTACATAATATGAAATGAAGATTTTATATTTGGCTCTGCGAAACTTGGTCTCCTTAACTAGGTTAGTCATTTAATTTCCAAATATTTTCAAGAGGACAAGGTGATATTAAAAGTGTTCTACTTTGATATTCAGTGGAGCAAACGCTTGACGGCATTCCTGGAGTGCCCAGCAAATGACCCTCACGGTTCGGACATCATTATGAGTTCAGAAAAAAATGGCGCTTAAGACGTGTTCAATTTTGCATTTAAGAACTTTGAGGTCTCTTATAAAATACGTCAAAAGGCAGTTTGATGTAAATGTAGATATGTATATATTTTTGGTATTATTCGCATATATTTGTATATTCATATTTGAGTATTGCTTTGTTTGGTCGTAGTAGGTATTAAGTTCTTATAATTGTACAGTTCCCTATGTGGTGACGGGGTAAGAATAAAATTCACCACCCGTGGGTGATCGTACGAGACGACTAAGGGATATAAAACGCATATAACATCTATGCAAAAAAAAAAAAATTCGAAAGAAAACCCTATACCAATACGTATGACCAGCGCGGTATAGTAGGTTAATTTTCCACCCATTATGGAGGAGAACCGAGCCCAACAGTGAGACATATATGGGCTGTGATGATGATGATAATGAATTAATATAATACAGTCCAGACGTTGATGCATCGCTTAACAGTTAGCAAAAATGGTTAATGTAAAAAATATTTCCAAAATACTTTATTAAAGAAAAGTATTATAAAAAGATAATTGTATTAGTTTGTTAGTAGTGATTGACAATTTGCAGATATATTTACTTACAAGAGCATTGTTTAAAGATAAATTTCAATATTTAAGGTTTGGAATGTTATCATATAACATAGTTTTCAACTGATTCAGTGCTTATGTGTAAAGTTAAAAATTGAAATGGTATTATATAACTTACTTTTGTATTATTATAATATTTAAGATCTAAGCTTGGAATGTTATTATAAAACATATGTAGTTACTAATGCAGGAATAATGTAAACAAAGTGTTTTAATTGTTCATTTGTGAGTTATTGTCTAATTTAAAAGAAGTACTGGTTTCGGCCATCTTAGTACTATTTGTGACTACTTCAAATTTTCATCGATTGTTAAATACAGTAAAAATATATTTTTATATAATTTCAAAACATTAATATTAATATGAATTCAAATTTATAGATATTTGCACTTATTAGATTTTTATGCAGTAGGTAAGTTGGATAGAAAATTGCCAAATATGGAACTGCTGAGAGACGAATGTTGCCATTGACATTCTGAGTTGGGCATCGAGCGTCCACAAGATTCAAGGCTGTACAGTTGATAATGCAGTCATTTATCTAGGCTCTCGACTGTTTGCTATTAGACAAGCTTATGTAGCACTTAGTCGATTACGAAGACTATCTTCGTAATCGAATCATTTCATCTAAAGCTTCTCTGTTACATAGCATTTGATGAAATGCTTCGATTATCAAGTAACAAGACGATAATGTAAAATTATTTTAATGAATTTTAAAAATCGAGGTTTAACGATTAATACAGCTGTACATATTTAATGATTTGGAAAATAATTACAGTTACCGATAGTAGTTACGGAATCATAGTAGATTAAAATAAATAATATCGCACTTCTGTATTTAGCGGAATTAAAAAATAGAAAATAAATAATAGTTTAAAAAACTAAAAAAACACGCTTTTATATATAAACCAAACTAAAAGTTAGAAAATAACTTTTTGAATAATTCAAGTTAAGGTAGAGTGATAAATAAGAGAAATTATTTTAATGTAAAAAAGCGTGGGGTGTTTTCTGAAAATATTTCGATAATGTCGCTACTCCTAGTATCTAGTCATACGAGGCAAGTGTGCAGTATGGTAAGTATGCAAATTCATGTATTTCAGTCCAAAGCGCATCAGTCACCCCACGCTTTTTTACATTAAAATGATTTCTCTTATTTATCACTCTACCTTAACTTGAATTATTAAAAAAGTTATTTTCTACTTTTTAGTTTGGTTTATATATAAAATCGTGTTTTTTTAGGTTTTTATTGCTTTTATTTATATTCTTAAATTACTATAAAGGTTAACACCTTTTCTCGTTCCCAAAAGATGCAGCTGTTGTTTAAAAATTAAGAAAAAGATTTAATATTTTTTAAAGACCTTAAATCAAGTTACTGTATGATAAGGGACTAAGAATATATAGTGTTATCATTTTTTACGTAGGACTGAATAAGGGATCAACAGAAAGATGAGCCTCTTCTGGGCAAGATGTAACACCAAATATGCTCACCAACCCGACTACCAAGTGTAGAGATTATAGCAACATCCCCAACCTATCGTCATCATAGATGTTATCAACATCTACACCAGGTTGATGGATGGGTGGATGAAGGTTAATTTCAAATATACGGTACGGTCATAACTCAATTAACAAAATATATACAGAGATAGAGATTTTTCTTTTTGGTAAATTACATTTTTTTTTATCATGAACTGCTTATTTAAATAATGAAATAAATAGAAAATTATTAATGTAACAGTAAAAATACAAGGTCAAATTGAAAAACGAGTAACTGGTCTGGGTAATTTTTATCTTCATATACTAGGGATACCTAAATGGAACCTAGCTAGATCTATATATTGGTACATACAAGATTTCATGAAAATCGTCGAATATCGAGACATACAAAATTTCATGAAAATCGTTGGAGCCGTTACCGAAATTCTGAATATATAGTAATACTATTTATACAAGAATTGCTACTTAAAAGATAATTCATCTTTTTCATTTTAAACGTCCGAAATATTGGAGAACATTCTAGCAATTTTTACTTTGAATATTCTTAGTTCTTCAAGTTTCTCTCTAATCCTTTTTATCTTTTCAACATAAAACACTGCAAGAACTAACTGCATGAATCCAAAATCCAATTAACATTTTACCTTTTTCAAGGATCGTCTGGAGTTTTATTTAAAAACCAATTTAGCTGGTGATTTGCAGCACAGGTCGGTTGAATTACAAACGTAACAGTTCTTATATTTCCATTTGTCGAATATATATTCTAGTATCCTTTCCAGGCCAGGCGATTTCAATTACATTTGAGGTAAATAAAAAATATGGAGATGGTTTTTGTTTTATTAGCTCATGTTCTTATTATTGGATATTTACGCATTGATTCTTTCATTATCATTGTTAACAATAAACCTGCTGGCTCTTTTAAAAAATTACTCTAATATAACATCTAATTGTAGTATTGTACAGGTGTACCTGAAGGTAATGTACAAACAAGCTCTTTATCAAAAACGCTTGTTGAATTGAATTTTGCGACGCTCGTAGGTCGAAACTATTAATTTTTCAAAAATTGTAGATATAAATTGAAGAAATTTCTCTGTAGTTTAATTTTGTATATTAGTGTAGAATCCTAGAATAATTCGGAAAGAAGACATTGTCAGATAGCATGACACGACACGACGCGTAAGACGATATTTTCATAATATGGCGGCGCGAGTGGCAGAGATACGAAGTGGCAAGTGTTCAAATTCGAAAAGAGTACATCAAAATCTATAAAAATACGCATTTTAGAAACTTCACACCCCTCCTTTTTTGCACCAAATGAACGTTTCTATCATGGAAAATATTTTTTGTGAAAAGCTAAAAGATGCCATTTTCACAACATGGCGGCGCGAGTGGCAAATATACGAAGTGGCAAGAGCTTAAATCCGAAAAGAGCACATCATAATCTATAAAAATACGCATTTTCGAAATTCAAGTCCACCAGGTAACCCCTCTAAAAAAAAATCATTTGCACCAAATGAATTTTTCTATCATAGAATGAGTCCGAAAGAAGATATTATCAAAAAGCATAAGACGCCATTTTTACAATATGGCGGCGCGAGCGGCAGACATACGTCCGCAAGAGTCAAAATTCCAAAAGAGCACATCAAAATCAATACAAATACCTTTTTCAACTTATCAGGTCCTCTACCTACCTACCTCTAACCTCTTTGCACCAAATGACTGTACTATAAATCAGATTTTTAAAGTCCATTTCTATATTATATGAACTCACAAGGCAGTGTCCGATATCGAATAAGATTCAGTAGCGCTGTGAGTATTGCAACTGGTGTCAAATGATAAATATCTCGCTTCAATTTATACTTTAACTTATTTGTTACTTACTTGCTTATTTGTAACTACAGTTCTATTTTTCCGTGTATCCGTGTGGTGGCGGAATATGGACATAATTTTTGCCGTGTGGTTTTTTCTCCCCTTTTGTCGTGTGTGTTTATTTCTCCCTTTTTGCCATGTAGTAGCTAGCGGCTACGAATAATACCAACCCTTACTAAGCTCATCATCATGATTCTGTTATTGTCAATTACTTAATGTAGATATATTATGTACTTTTCTATCGTCATATACATTGCTAAAGTTATTAGCAATACTTTTACGACCAAGTGTCTGCTTAACGTCAACCCTTCTTGGGAATATAATTGTTAACTAGTTGGTATAATACGGAATTGATCCTGATCGATCACCTCTTAGTTATTTCCGACATCTACGAACAATGTCAGGTTGGTAGTATTAGTTGCTACCGCCACACATAAATAATTATAAAAAAAAAAAGAAAAAATATAATAAGACACAAAGCAATCATGAGAACTGCCGACAGAAGTGAAAACTTAAACCTATGAAAAAAAAACTATTGAATAATTGATAATAATTAATAATAACTATTATTACATATACGTTGAATATAGTAAACACAGCGACACAGTAGTGAAGAGCAGTTCACTGTATCTTTCTCGCACGAGTACACTCGGCGGTCCCGAGTTCACCCGATCGAGCCTTTCATCTCAGAGCGTGACAGATCAGCCTCACTTACAGTCTACGAAAAAATCTGTTTGCGGTGCCCAAATAAAGTTTTCTCCAATAACAACTATGTTTTCTAAAACAAAATAAAACCAGAAATTTAGGTGAAGATTATTCAAATTTTTATTGTATTACGAAGAGAAAAGTTCGCCAATTATGAATGAAAAATGCTATCTGGCAAATGTCCACCACGACCACGCTGACAGATGTCGATCCTTTCATCAAAGTTTTTAATCACTTTTTGACAAAATGGCGGATCTATTTCGTTAATCACATCACGGATTTTGAGTTTTAAGACTGCAATCGATTTGATTGGCTCCGTATAGACTCTATCCTTAACATAACCCTACAAAAAATAATCTAGTGGTGTTAAATCACACGATCTGGCTGGCCACATAACAGCTGATTTTCTTGAAATTATGCGATCGGGAAATTTAGTTTGCAATAAATTGATCGTTTCATTGGATGTGTGGCATGTGGCACCGTCCTGTTGAAACCACATGTCAGTGATAGCCACGTCATCAATAATAGGTCAAAATCTCGAGATGTTAACAACTCAATTTTGGTCTATTATTGATGACGTGGATATCACTGACATCTGGTTTCAACAAGACGGTGCCACATGTCACACATCCAATGAAACGATCAATTTTTTGCAAACCAAATTCCCCGATCGCATAATTTCACGAAAATCAGCTGCTATGTGGCCAGCCAGATCGTGTGATTTAACACCACTAGATTATTTTTTGTGGGGCTATGTTAAGGACAGAATCTATATGGAACCAATCAAATCGATTGCAGCCTTAAAACTCAAAATCCGTAATAAACAAAATAGACCCGTCATTTTGCCAAAAAGTGATTAAAAACTTTGATGAAAGAATCGACATCTGTCAGCGTGGTCGTGGTGGACATTTGCCAGATATCATTTTTCATTCATAATTGCCAAACTTTTCTCTTCGTAATACAATAAAAATTAGAATCATCTTCATCTAAATTTCTTGTTTTATTTTGTTTTAGATAAAAAGTTCTTGTTGGAAAAACCCTATATATTCAGTTTCGCGTCTGGTCCACAATTACATGGCTAAAGAGGATTGACGACAGACTGATGACCAATCATAAAACCATTACCAAAAATTTAGCATTACGATAGAAAAAGATTGAATATTGCGTCGACCCGCAAGTAATTAAGATAAAAACTATTATAAGATAGTGAAAGAACGAACGAAAGAACTATTAAAGGCTTTAAAAACATAAATAATAAGTCCTTGCCTTTTATATTCCTATTTTCTGATTCTCAATTCGTCGACAATCACATCATGCCCAATCAGTTTATCATACAAAACTATCCAACGAACAATATTGACGTACCAATTAAAAACGAAAACAGAAAACCACAGACAAACATAGAAAACCAAGCAAATCTGTTCCGACCAAAAGTGCCCCTCACTGGAAAAGAGCGTTAGTTGTTTGCGGCTTGCCCGGATAACAATGCCCACCCGATACCCGGCTTTGTTTTCACTTAGCCGAATATCCGAGTATTCGTTAATCAAACAACCACGATGTATAGTTATGAAAGGTGGTTCAGGAATAAGTTAAAATTAAATTTTATAATATTTTATTTCTACTTTAATTTATCATAGTCATTTAAACTTTCAGGATTTACTATTACACGTAGATTTCTCCCACAAATTAAAAGATAGTGCCTGAGCATAGCTAGTGGGTTGACCATCGCTAATTCCAAGGATAAAGCTACTGCCTACTTGCCTGGTATCTACACTCTTAGTCGAATTTAACGGCTCATACGGGCAAGTAGTTGTAAGTAAAAGGTAAGTAAAAAGGTAAGTAAAAGGTAAGTAAAAAGGTAAGTAAAAGGTAAGTAAAATACATATAACTGATTGAATTACGCGATACATGGCGGAAATACATTCATCATTCTCCTACTCTTATCCTAATTACTTAGGGTCAATACAATATGTACTCTTCTTTCATAGTACATAGTACATATTGTAAAAGTTATTGGCAATAGTTTTATAACCAGCCGCCTGCCAGACGTCAAGTCTTTTTGGGAATGTAATTGTTGACCAAACGGCAACAGATGGAGTTGGCCCAGCTCGTTATAATGCTCTTAGTCGTCTTTTACGACATCCACGAGTAAAGTAAGGGTTGGTAGTATTCTTAGCCGCTACCGCTATGGCGGAAATCCATTATTAATCTAAAATGGAGGAAAGAAGGGAAGACCCACCACTTTACCACTATTAATCAATATACCGTACTCTTCAAAAAAGGAAGAAATACGGGATAGGCTCAAGGTGGAATAGGACATAAGGAAATCTTACTCTAGTGATGAACACCCTCCAGAACTTCAATTTCAACTTCTGTGGAAAATTGCAAGTTTTAGAGTTCCTTTCTTTAGATTACAAATAACAAACACAAATCACACCCAGACTCAGAACAAGAATTTATGGATCACACAGAAAACTGTCCGGGGAATCGAACCCATAACACAAGCAGGTCGCTAACTTAACCACTATGTTGTGCTGACATTTTCTTATGAGATTGTTGTTGCTCTGGAGATTCTTGAAAAAGTAAAGGGTATCAACACATAATATATTGTCCACTCCCATACTAGGTTCGTGGAGTCTTGTACCAAATTCTGGAATGTTATATAGGACGTGAAAAAGAAACGAAACGACCAACATATTTAATATTCATCATCATTCAGCCTTTTTTTGTCCACCGCTGGACATAGGTCTACCTCATACACTCATATGAGGGTATAATTATTAGGGTGGGTCAAAAAAATCGATTATTTTTTTTATACAAGTGACACGGAAAAATGGGTTGTTAGACACCTTAAAAAAATTCTCACCAAGTATGAGCTCTTAATTTTAATAGGAAGATCCTCCGCATCTCAGTTTTGTATTTTTTTCTCAGTCCAATAGAAAAAAATTCATACTCTACTCATCATTTATCGATTGAACAGAAAAATGTTCCGAGAATTTTTTTTAGGAAATTTAATGCTCTACAAAAAAGGTATCTTATATTTTTTTCGTAAACTTCACCATTTGAAAGATATTAAGGATTTAATTTTGATTATTTAAAGACAAATTTCATTTTTGTTTATGAATTTTATAACTCGACAATAAATGACTTTTACAAAATGCGCAATACAAATTTTTGTTGGAAATTAACTGCTCTATAAATATGGTTTCTTATGTTTTGGCGATGAAATTAAACGTTCAAAAGATATTCATCATCAAACTTTCATGTTCTTTTCTTTCATAATTATTAATTATACACTCATATGAGCGTATTCGCCACGTTTGGCAGGCGGGTTGGCGAACGTAGTGAAGGACGTACTATACGTTTCTTAAGAGAAAATTGCTGTCCGCTCTCCTGATGAGCCTGTAGTCGATTTTTACGTCTCTCATGCGTTAGTTAGGGGTGGCAAAAATTATATTCTAACTCTATCGCCATACAATATTTAGTATTGATGGATATTATATATATAGGATATATATATAGGATTATACACTCATTTGCAAAAAAAACGGGCACCTAAGCAATGAACCATTTCAAATGTTAATATTTCTTTGTTTGATAATTATAGGTAGTTTTATCCACACAATTTGGTAAATTAATAAGAAAATAATCGTTTTCATCAGTATTTCATAAAATTTAGATACAATTTATGGGAAATAATGCTAAACCTCGCTAGTAGTGTATATTCGCTAGTAGTGCATATGCTCATGAAGTAAAAATAAAAAAGTTTTTTTGTTTGTTTTTCTTTAATAAAGTAAAAGCAGATAAATGTTTAGTATCGAGTGTGACCCCCTCTAGCTAAAATCACAGCTTGAATTCGTCTGGGCATGCTAGCGAGTATATCCCGGATACTTGCTTGCGGAATACGTTCCCACTCCGCAGTAATCACATTCTTCAGCTCTCTGATGGTCTGCGGAGCCGGGTGTACTGATCTCACACGCCGTTTCAGAACGTCCCAGACATGCTCTATGGGATTGAGGTCGGGACTTCGAGCTGGCCAATCCAAACGACGAATGCCGACCTCTTGCACATACGCATTAACATCGCGGGATCGGTGGGCGCGAGCATTGTCGTCCATAAAAATCGAGTCTTCACCTAGAGCGGCCAATGCGGGTTGTGCATGAGAAATTAGAACTTCCGTTATGTATCGATGCCCAGTCAGTGAGCCGTTTTCAATGAAGACTAACTCTGTACGATCCATTGAATTTATTCCTGCCCAAAACATAACAGAGCCCCCACCATAAGGTGTGATTTCTTCGAAACATGCCTCTGCAAAGCGTTCTCCTTGTCTTCTTAGCACTCGCCGACGTCGATCTTCACCGAACAGAGATATCCTGGCTTCATCAGAGAACAAAACCCTATTCCAATCGTCTTGAGTCCATGATTCACAATTTCTAGCGAACCTAAGCCTGTGAACTCTGTGCTCACGGAGTAATTTGGGGCCGCGGGCCGGGCGGTGACTGCGTATATTGGCAGCGAGAAGCCTCCTCCTGACCGTCCATAGACTAATATGCACATTTCTTACTTCTTGGAGGTTGTTCTTAAGATCCACATACGAAGATTTGCGATTTCTCAATGCGCGACTCACAAGAAAACGATCATCCCGTGGTTGGGTACATGGTTTTCTTCCAGAACCAGGCCTTCTCTCGACGGAACCAGTCTCCTGATATCGCTGCCAGGTCCTTTGGACTGTCGAGCGACTAACATTTAGCCTCCTAGCCACGAAACATTGGCTGCAACCCTCTTCAAGCAGCGCGATAATTTTGGTAGCTTTTACCACTTTATCTACCATTTTTGATACAGCCAAACAGCATTAAATAAAGCTTTGACAGTCAAGGATATGAAATTAATCGATAAAAATTGAATAAAAGTTATGAAAGTCGATGTTAACTTCTGGAACTTCGCGCCAAAAATGTAGGATAAAAAGGGGTTTTCTGTAAAAATGAACATCAAATGAAAAATTGAATTTAGAACGTACTTTTTTAAATACCACAGCATTTTTAAAACCGGCCAGTAACGTGTACAAACGATTGAAACCTTTTTGGTATTGTATCTTTTTAAATATGAATGAAAATCAAAACCGCCCGTTTTTTTTGCAAATGAGTTTATATATATAGGATATATATATAGGATTTTATTTCAAGTTCTCTTTTTTATTTAGATGTATTCATATGCATTCTTTTTAAAGACCACTAAAGAAATAATCCTTGTATTGCAGTTGACTTTGGAAACATGCAATTAACGCAGACATATTACACTTAGAGATTAGATTAGATTCAGAACAACACTTTGTGGATCTCACAAAGTATTGTTCTGCGTAGGAATCGAATCCACGGTACTGGCACGGAATATCGATATCTTAACCACCACGCCATCTGTGCAGTCACATATTATATTCCTTGGTCAGCTTTTGCGAGATCTACACAAAAAATTACTATCTTACCCGTGGGTATTCTTACTCCGTGTTGAATTGTATTCTTACTTCGTCATCACAAAGATAAATGGTATTGAATTATTATTATCATTATCTCTGCTCATATTATATTCTACCAGATAGGAGAGAAATTGACCTGATATATGCTGGCCCAACGTATAGGATTTTTTTCGAGTTTTCCTTCTCTTGCATAGATGTTATTTTCATATTATAATCCCTCAGTAATATTTTATGACACCCATGAGCAAAATAAGGACTAAATTGTATAATTACGTCACCAAACGGAAATAAGTATGTACAACGTAAAAATTCTGTTCAACCATCCTATTAGTGTAAAGACCATGTCTAGTTATTAAACACAAATGAAGTAAGTGTACACGCGGGAGACAAAGCCGTCTGCACTCTGCCTTATTGCTGTATACAGGCTGTTAATAAAATGTATGAAGATGGAGTTTTTCCAGTTTTTCATACACAATTTTCAAGGATAATGAGCCTAGTATGTATCATTAATAGTGTAATTTTAAATTTATAATTGTATAAAGCAAGCTACGAGGTGGTAAGAGAGTTATTTTCTTTTTATTTTTTTTTTATAATAAATTACATTCTGCACTGACAGGAAATAATCCTCATATTTTTTTTTTTTTTTTTGGGGGTAGGTTACGGTCGGCACACTCCTCGCACCACTCCGTCCGGGGTGACAGAGGGGCGTAAGCACGCGCACCCGTAACCCACCCGTGACGTCGCCTTCGTCGTTGGGCCAACCACCGGAGCAGAGTGACTTGACGTCAGTGGTTGGCCCGACGGAATACCCCTGAGGAGTACCCTCTCCTCGACCGACGTCCCATCCTCGGGTAGGGTGTCGGTCTTTCCTCACGCGGTCGGCCTCTCGGCGGGTGAAATAATCCTCATATTACGAGGGACTTGGTAAACATACAATTAAGGGACACATTTTTTTTTTTTATTATTTATTAGGAAAATATGTACATGTTTTCCTGCTGTGTGGTAGCGGCTACGAATACTACCAACCCGTACTTTGTTCGTGGATGTCGTAAAAGACGACTGAGAGCCTTATAACGACCTGGGCCAACTCTATCTGATGCCGTTTAGTCAACAATTACATTCCCAAGGACGGTTGACGTCTGGCAGGTGGCCGGTCATAAAATTATTGCCAATAACTTTTACAATATGTACTATGAAAGAAGAGTACATATTGTATCGACCCCAAGTAATTGGGTTAAGAGTAGGAGAAAAAAAAAGATTAATTGGGTTAAGAGAAAGAGTAGGAGAATGATGTAAACGTCTTTTAAAAACATGTAAGACAGTTTAATGCGCATAATAATGACTAAAACAGTTTCTTCTTATGAATAGAACAGTGTGAAGACAAATGATTGAAAGTTTTCTCCAAAAGGATAAGATTTTTAAATTCTTCGTAGTAGCTACAAATTGAGCAAATAACTAAAAGTAAATGATAATAAATAGTAAATTTTATTATGATGCCAAATATTAGCACTGGTCATCTAGTTAGATGAAAACATAATACGATAAATGTAGTATAACTTTATTTATATAAAATTTCACATTTATGTATGGTGTTATAACTTTAGCTTGAATTGCAAAATTAAAAATAGTTATATTAATATATCGCTTGCCCAAAAGAATAGTGACACAATCCAAAAAAGCTAAATTTTTCAGGAGGGTCAAAATAAGTATTTCTTTCATTTCAGCTCGGTTCAGCAGCGATTTTTAATGCACGAACGTCAACGTAATATCCTTAAGAATGACGACAAAGAGTTAATAAGAAGAACTTATAATATTAACACCCCTCAACCATCAAAAATTGAAATATAATGATAATTGTAATTTTTAGAGTTGTGACCCTATTCTTCCGGGCAAGCGATATGTCAGAGGTACTTTTATAAAGATAACTTCATAATTATAATGCTGGGTATAGAGTTGACAAGAGATGACTTAGCTTATCTTTAATCTTTCTCCAATCTCCATCTATTAACGGAGTAAACTACAATATATCGCTTCCTATTATGCTCTTATAAGGTATATTTAAGCCTATAATCTTACTTAATAATTGCAGCAAAAGCAAAAAATTATAGATAGGTAATTTTAGAAACGAGTTCCTTTAAACCATGATACAAATCAGCAAATAAAGTTTTCAGATGTATAATAGTAATATAGACGTGGAAGGTACATGTGGGCGAGATTCCAATTGATCACGTAATCCCTATGGAATTCCACGACCTCGTTCAGAACGCACGACTAACATCTCGCGTAGATTTTGTATAGGTATTGCGTTTCCTCTAAGGAGAACAACTAAATCATCACCACGATCTATATTCAATGGAATTCATATACAAGGAATCAAATATCAAAAAAAATAATATATTTATGATTAAACTCAGAAACGAGTCACGGTATGGATCTATCAAGGGATTTAGTTATAAGGTGTAGTAACATTCTATCACCTTTCTAAGAAGAAGACTGCGATTTTCACCTGAAAAGGTTGCTTTTAAAGACATAATATCTTGGATCTTTAAAATAGTCCAGACTATTTGTGAGTATTCGAGAACGTTCTACAACGAGAACGTTCTACAATTCCAGAACTGCTGAGTATATTCTAGAATGTTACGGCTATTACAAATTTTCTTTCATTGTTTATGATGGCAAATGAGTAGGGGTACGACGCCAGAAACCTCCGCGTGGTGTACCCTGGGTGCGGGCGACAGTCCCCCAGATCCCTCTGTCGAATTGTCGCCCGTAGCGAATCTCTGGCGCGAGGGGGGGTTCCCCAGCGATGGGTTGAGCCCCAATTCGCTCCTGACCCTCTATTTGTAGAGGGTACAGGAGGCGAAATTTTGGACGGGCCCGGTCACTCATTCATTTGAGGGCTGGGCAGGCTTATGCCACCGCCGACATATCGTAAACCTGATATCTTGCTTCTAGACAAGTTGTCGTGAGGCGTAGTATCAGGAACGAGGGTCTTGGCTTAACCGCCCGGACCGCGAGGAAGACAACCTCTATAAAGAGTTCGAATTAACATTCGAACTCGGAAATCACCCAGAATCTTAAGTTCTGGCGTGCGGCGAGAAGATGCATGGCAGTTGGGCTGTTCTGTTCTTAGCACGCTCCAGCCAGGGTACCTGCCGACCCCCTGGTTGGTAAATGTAGGCTTGCCCGGGTACAGGGATCTCTGCCCGGGTCGACGGTTCTTCTCCCATTCTCGTGGGAACCATATGGATTCACTTACTTTACCACAACAAAAAGACGGGAATCTTACGGATTCCCACATCATGGCCTCGTCAAGCCAATGTAAAACTGATCAAAACGATGCCACGTCTTTAGAATTGGAGGCGTCCACCGAGGGCCCGGCACCGACCACAGAGGCCCCCCCTCTCGAAGAAGAAGAAGCGACGGACCCGGTACACATGGGGGAAAGCGAACTCTCACGAGAGGCACCGGACGGCGGCAAAAAAGCAGGAGCGGGATGCCGCCAAACTGAAGAAGGACGGTGGCAGATCCACTGCAGAGCCGTCAATGGACGAGGGCGACAGTACTGTCGCAGAGCCGTCAATGGACGAGGGCGACAGTACTGTCGCCACGTCCTGCGGCGGCGGCCCTAACGGCATTGATAGTAAGGGAGGAGGCCCTCCCCTCGAAGGTGCGGAAGCGCCCCCTGAACAGGGAGGACAGCTCGGGCGCCGATTCCGAGGGGAGTGCTGTCATCATGCCTCCTCCCAAAGTTCCGGCCTCTCGCAGAGGGCGAGGGGCCGCGGCGTCGGGAAGGACGACCCACTCCCCGGCCGGCGGAGTGCGTGGAGTGGCAGAGGCTCGCAAACGGGCTGACGACGAGGCGGTCGCCGCGGTGGGCTGTAGGGCGTCTGGATAGGGACCTACTGGCGGAGGCGGCCATCGTGAACACGTGGCTGTCCTCACCACCCTCAGCGGACGGAGTGGACGTTGAGGCTGTCCGCATCCGCAGTGCGTTAACGCAGGTTTCCGATGCGGCCATGCCCAGGGTGCGGCGTCTACCTCCGAGTCAAGGGGTCTACTGGTGGTCCCCAAGACTGGCGGACCTTGGTGCGGCGTGCATTAGTGCCCGAAGGCCCTACACCCGCAGTCGGCGGCGTCGCCGCGATGTTGAGCGGGAGGGCCAGCTGTATGAGGCGTACCGCAGTGCGCGTACCGCCTTTCGGCTGGCCATCCGGTCCGCCAAGGACGCGAGTTGGCAGGAGATGTTGGACGGTCTCGACCGTGACCCCTGGGGTCGCCCGTATCGCGCGTCGCTGAATAAGCTTCGGACGCTCAATTTGGGTTTCGGAGGGGGCGTTCGACCATCGGGGCCCTGCTACACCTGAGGCAGACGGCCGCGGAGGCTGTCGCCGGCAAAGGAGTGCTGTTGGCGGTGTCGTTGGACATCGCCAACGCCTTCAATAGTCTACCATTCAGCTGCATCAGGGAGTCGCTCCAGTTCCATGGAGTGCCCCTGTAGCTCAGGCGGCTGGTGGCAGACTATTTGGAGGGGCGCAGTGTTCTCTACGCGAGCCCCGCAGGGGACATTGTGCAGACGCCCATGTCGTGCGGTGTTCCGCAGGGGTCGGTTCTGGGGCTGACTCTGTGGGACATCGGGTACGACTGGGCGTTGAGAGGGAGTCTCTCCCCCGGGCTGAGCGTTATTTGCTATGCTGACGACACGCTCGTCACAGCCCGGGGCAGGACACTCGAAGAGGCGGCGAGCCTGGCCACTCTCGGCACCGAGGAGATGGTCAGGTGAATTGAGGCGCTGGGGCTCAGGGTGGCCCTAAACAAGACGGAGGCCCTACTATTCTATGGGCCCCGTGTGAGGCTGCCCATCGGCGCCTCGTTAGTCGTCAACTCCATCCACATCAGTATCCAGGCTCATATGAGGTACTTGGGTCTGGTGCTCGACGGGCGATGGTAGTTCCGGGAGCATTTTCGTCAAATTGCTCCTCGGCTGGTCGGCGCGGCGTCCGCCCTTTCTCGGCTCATGCCGAACGTGGGCGGAACCAGTTTCGAGGGCCGACGGCTGTATGCGGGGGTGATCCGCTCAATGGCCATGTACGGCGCACCCGTGTGGGCGAAGGCTCTGTACACCCAGCTCAGGGCTATACTGTGGAGGCCACAGCCAGCCATGGCGGTCAGAGCCATTCGCGGGTACCGCACTGTGTCTACCGAGGCGGCATGTCTATTGGCCGGGACACCCCCGTGGGACCTAGAGGCGGAGATGCTCTCCGACCTCTACCGTCGGGTTACCTCAATGCGCGAAGAGGGTGGCTCCCCATCGTTCAACGAGATAGCCACCTGGCGCGAGGACGCCCGCCGAGAAGTCATCGCCCGTTGGGCTACGCGGCTGGAGAGACCTAGACACGATGTTATTACTGTTGAGGCCCTCCGGCCCGTACTGATGGAGTGGATGGAGCGGCGGCACGGAGTCCTCTCTTTCCGGTTGGTGCAGGTCTTGTCGGGGCATGGTTGCTTCGGCAAGTACCTGCACACGGTCGTGCGGAGGGAGTGGACTCCGTCCTGCCACCATTGCAGTAGCGACGAGGACACGGCGCAACATACGCTCGAGGTATCTTCGGGCTGGGACGGGCAGCGCCGTGACCTCGTCGCTGTCATCGGTGCCGACCTGACGCTGCCGGCTGTTGCGCGAGCGATGGTCGACAGCGTCAGGAATTGGGACGCGGTCGCCGCCTTCTGCGAGGCTGTCATCTCGCAGAAGGAGGCGGCGGAACGGGCCCGGGAGGATTCCCGTGACCCGGGCCGCCGCCCGCGGCTGGGGAGGTGCAGGCGCGAGTACCTGCGCCTGATGCCACCCTAACCGAGGCTTCGGGTGATCGGACCGGGGAATTGTCCGGTCACCCGACGTGAGGCCACCGCGTGAGGACGACGCCTCGACGGCGAAAGCTGTCGGAGCGTCGACAGGAGAGGAGCTCGAGATACAGCATACCGCCGATATAGGGCATACCGCCGAGCGGGCAACCGAAGACAAAGATCGGGTACCGGTGGCCCGCTCGCACGGCGAAGAAGAGGTGCTTGCAGGGTGGGTCAATGGGTTTGCGCGCCGCCTCTTCCGTCACCCCGGACCGATTTGGCGGGGTGCGACGTCCATAGCCCACCGCAAAAAAAAAAAAAAATGGTGGCAAATGAGTAAGCAGTACACCTTGATGTTAAGTGCTACTTGGATCATTTACCATTGCAATATGCATCTTGTGTACAGCAAGGCCACTGCCTACCAATGAAAACACACTGAAGTTGGGCTGTTAATCTCTCGCTCACCGAACTGAGCACAACAGCACATTCCCACTACTCAGACGTCGATTTTCTGCGAGAGTTTGGTACTACCCGGTCGGACTAGCCCACGGCTATAGACAGAAAACTGTCAATAGCCCTACAAAACTGTAGGAGTCTGGAATATTCCGCAAAATCTTAGCACTTTCTATATTTCGATAAAAAGTAACGTTTATATTTGAAAGTTTATACTTTTATTCCAAACACTACGTAATCTGATGATAACAGGAATTGATATGAAAATATTGTTCATGTAGGAGAGTGAAGTCTGCTGACATCAATGGAGTGCACTCCAGCTCTTTAAAAATATTTGATTCAATGATCTATAAAATAGGTAGAGATTCTTCTGGGCCTGTGTGTATATTTGTATATAATATCATCTCATCACCTCAGTTCATATATGTCCCACTGTTGGGCTCGGGCCTCCTCTATAAGAAAGGTAAGGATAATTGACCTACTATACCACGCTGGTCAGACGTGTTGGTATAGGGTTTTGTTTCGAGTTTTCCTTCTCTCGCATAGATATTATATGCGTTTTATATCCCTTAGTCATCTCTTACGGTCACCCACGGGGAATATAGAAGGTGGTGAATTGTATTCTTACTAAATCACCACACGAAAATATGGTGCATAGAATATATGGTGTATATATTAATTGTACCTTTACAAAATCCTCGACGATGTAAAGATTTATATCCTTAATTTTCCTTATATTTAAAGTAAAACTCTTTGAACTGATTATATCGCGTTTGTATTTGATTTGTAATTTGCCGATATTTCGAACACTTTACAGCGTTCGTGGTCACGGGAGGACTAAGACTTATTACGGAGATAGTCATTGTTATTACATAGATAACGATGACTTATTGGACGTGAGACCTTAGTCCTCCCATTACTATGAACACTGTAATTTGCTCGAAACATCTGGTAATTGAAAATGAAATACAAACGTGATAGAATGCATGAAAATAGTTTCATTTTAAAGTAGCTTCTGCCCGCGGCTTCGCCCAGGTAAAAGGTTACTTTCCTAAAGCTTTTCATCCCCTTTTTTATTTTACCCATTAAGGGTATTTTCTTTTTACAAAATTTATTGTCATATTTATTTACATTTAATCAATAGCCTAAAAATAAGTTGCAAGCTTCTGGGTTTAAAAATGACGATACTTCCTTACAACTTTTCATCACCCTTTACAACCCTTTTTTGCATTAAAAAGTAGCCTATGTCCTTTATCAGCCTCTAAATTATCTGTTTACCAAATTTCATTTAGATCGGTTCAGTAGTTTTGACGTGAAAAAGCGACAGACAGACAGACAGAGTTACTTTCGCATTTATAATATTAGTAAGGAAACTTGTATAAACATCAGAAACCTAAAGGAGAACGTTGTCCTGAAATAAATGAATGATGAAATATACTTTGTTTTTTTTTCACGCAGATGCTGCAGATGGAAAATTGGCCTAGTATGCCAAAAGAGGAGTTGGCATAAGATATGATGATTGTTTTCAGTTTTCTAAGCTTAAGTTTTTAAGTTTTTATTCGTGATATTGCAACATCAACCTGTATACAAGAAAACTCAGTGTCTATCAGTGCAGTATGCAATGCATGCCTTGTGGCTTTGTTGTGCTTTTAAAAAAGGCATCATGGTAACAATGAGGCAGGTACATGTCCCGACTCGGGCTGGCAATAACGCATTATGAGGGGTTCGAATATATGAAATATACGGGACGATAATTTGTCATGCCGTTAGGATATTATACATCATATAGTAATCAATCCAGTAAAATATATTACCACCAATATATAACCAACAAATATATTACCACCAATATATAACCAATATATAACCAATAGAGACACATGTAAATCTCTAGAGGAGGCCTTTACTCTCAATTAAAACGAGAGGTTCTTGCTATCTAGTTAGTACCAAACATAATTTAATTTAGTTAGTAGCAAACATAATTTAACATTATATTTTAAAACTTTTTATTGTAATTTTTAGTAAGAAATATAAGGCTTTTTTTATTATTTTATTTTTTATTATTATACTATTTTATAATTGAATATATATTGAATACATTTTAATTATTCAATAAAAATAATTATTATTGATCAATGATTAATATAATAAAATTATTAGTGGTAACGCCACATTGCGGACAGTTTTCTGACTATAACCGAGGGCCAGTCCGTCCTGGATAATACCACTCTCGCAGAAAATTGAAGTTTGAGCAGTGGCAATACTGCTGTGTTTCGTTTGGTGAGCGAGAGAGCCAGCCGACCAACTTTCTGGGTAGGATTTGGGGTTTTCATTGGTAGGCAGTGACCTAGCTGTACTCTGATATTGCAGAGGTCCATAGGCGGCAGTAACACTTACCATCAGGTGTGCTGCTTGCTCGTTTGCCAACAAGAGCAATAAAAAAAAATTGTTTTTGATAACAGACTGCAAAAAAAATTTATACGTCATTTTCTTCTATAGAGTTGTCGTATAAAAGCAATAAAAAACGTAGAAGAGAAGGATGGTGTCCTTAGAGAAGTTAAAACTCGAAAAAAATCCGTATGCTAATTTAGCTAGCCTGCGTGCGTATAATTGTAGGACAAATTTTCCTTTCACCGGAAAGGAAACTGATATTCATTAATATATACAGGCTTTCCAGTTATTTAACCTACCATTAACGACTATTGAATATATTCTAATTTCTCCTCCACGGTAACAATGATATAATTACCACTCTTGCGAAACAGGCTAGCAATAGCAGTTGGTGTAAATAATATAAATAAACTAGCTGTTCAGATGAACGCTGCAGAATGAACAATTGTGGTCGCTACCTTGGCCAATATTTACAATTCCCACTAGCAAGTAAAGGGTGGAGAGATTCTTAACATCATAAGCCAGTAGAGTAACACGTCACCACATGATTATGACATCACAAAAAGGTAAAACAAAAAACTATCAACTTTTTTATATCAAGATTTATAATATTTCATAAATATTTGATAGCTTTGATGACACAAGCTGCAAGGATTGAAATGGTCTGCCTTCGTCTATTCTAAATCTTTTCGTGTTGGAGTAATTGTAGTTTTTTTATCTTATTTCGATTGTGCATTTGTGGAACTTGACAGATTAAAAAGATTAATGAATCCTATATCGAACATGCCAGTGGCTGTAAATTGTATGCTCGACAAAATACCTTCCCGTGTATCACAAACTACTCTCATCACGAAACGTTGATTATAGGAGCACCAACTTTACAATGGTTACCGCTAAACTGTGCTCACATGCATCTGCATGTCCGTCTGGACAGTCCTTTGATGGTACGTATAGATGATTCAAAAATCTTTGCTCTATTGAGACAATGGAGAGATCCCTCTCTCCATTGTCTCATGAGAGATGAGATGACGATTTTATTTACACGATGACATTTGATGCCTTGTTAATTTATTTCCCTAGATTTTTATGTCATTACTTCTTCCACAATGGAAGAGAAGTTATAGGGCGGTGTAGGGAAAGGACGGATAGGCATACTTTATGGAAAGAAAATTTAGTGCATACCGTTAAAATATACATTATCTGTAGCGATATGACACAGACTTCAGTATCCTATATAGATTATATTATAATAGAGTTAAAACTGTACTATTATTGTGTATTTTTACTACTATCACCACCACCCTACACGCCTTCATCCCTTTTTTGGTTCGTTCAAACCTCGCCAGAATCGCCCAGAGTGATGGAAGGGAAAGCGTGCAACCAACTAAACTCAATTTTGTATCTTTCTGCCACCACCGATGAATGTCTTCATCGCAGCAAAAAAATATTGTGCCCTTCATGTTTTCACGGCGGAAGAGTACTCAATTTTTAGTTCGATCTAAGATCCAAAATTACAACTCCACGATTGCCATAGCAATATCATCAAAGCAACGAGTCAGTTCTCGCGTTGTTTTATATTAAAACTAGCTTCTGCCCGCGGCTTCGCACGCGTCAAAGGTCAAACTGCCCAATTTCATGTCCTATTTTTATTTTACCCCTTAAGGTTATTTTTTTACTAAATTTTAATTTCATATTTATATCTAATCAATAGCCTAAAAATAAGTTTTAAGCTTCTGGCTTCCGAACAACCTTTCCTTACAACTTTTCATCCCCATTTACAACCCTTATTTTGCATTTAAAAGTAGCCTATGTCCTTTATCAGGCTCTAAACTATCTGTGTACTAAATTTCATTTAGATCAGTTTAGTAGTTTTGGCGTGAAAGAGCGAGAGACAGACAGACAGACAGAGTTACTTTCGCATTTATAATATTAGTAAGGATTGTACGAGTAATTGTTAAAAATAGTTGACAAGAATAATATTTTTTGTCGTTCTTTACGAAACGTCGGCGATGTGACGCCAACGTTTCTGTAATTTAATTTGAAATGAAAAACTGCCGACGAATTCACTTATTCCGATTAACTTGTACGAATAATATGTACTAAATCTATATTAACCGAACGCAATCACATTTCCCGAGATTTTATAATAAAATCGTGTACTCGTAATATTTCAGAGAAATACGAGTATCAAACTCTGAATTATACAAATCTAAATAAAAACTCATTATGTATATCAATTCACCAAAAATTTAATTTCCGAAACCATTACCGACAACTTTTTTTTTTCAACGTCCGTACAAAAAGATGGCTACGTTCAAAAACTTTTCTGGCCATTTAGAATTCAAACAACGGATGTACGAGGAAACAAAATGGCAGTCTTCGAGAGAATAAATTTTAAAACAAATCCGAACTTTGTCTGTCACCAAACAAGTGAGCGAGACAAAACAAAAGATTTACGTGCAAACTTGCGTATCTTAGAATTATTTACCTACGTTTGAATTAACTCCTCTTTCAGTGTGAAGTTTAAATAATGATTATACAGAAGTAGTATTTGTCTCCTGGATTCATCTCTCGATAAAAAAAAAATACAGAGTACATTTTGATAATTTAAGTTTATGACTTGGTTACCTTTAAGCCAAATTTTTGTTCAAATTACTGAAATTTAGCATTTAATATGCTTAATTATTTATAAAAACCCGATTACGAAGCGAAAAATGATGTCACAAGCGGGATTCGACCCGCACCTGTTGGGAGTCCGGCCCAATCGTGCTGCCACTTACAATACCGTGAACTATTATAGGACATTCAAATCTCGCTTCGTATCATATTTACCTCTTTAAGGTGACGTGCGCCATCTACCCGATAATGTTGGTGTAAGTGGCGATAACAAAATGGTAAAAAAACCCGATTATGAAGCGAAAAATGTGACAAGTGGGATTCGAACCCACACCAATCGATCCGTCCCAATCGTGCTATATAGTAATACTTGTTTATTTATTTTTAAATACATTATTTTACTACATTTCCGCTTTACTTACGCATGAGTTTCATAAAAGACGACTAAGAAATATGTATATTGTATATAGCATCTATGCAACGTAATCAAACTACACGAAGAATTAGCACGCTGTAGTGGCAATGGGCAGGCCACATCGCTCGACGAACCACAACCGCTGGGGAAGAAAGGTTCTCTATTGGCGACCACGTACCGGGCGACGCAGTGTAGGACGAATAGGTAGACAGACGATCTGGTGAAAGTTGCTGGGCGTCGTTGGACGCAGGCGGCACAGGACCGCACTCTGTGGCGTATCATGAGGGAGGTTTAAGTCCAGCAGTGGGCGGCGATAGGTTGAAATGATGATGATTATCTATGCAAGAGAAAGAAAACTCGAAATAAAACCCTATAACAACCCATCTGACAGAGTAGCTCAATTTCCCTCCTATTTTGGAGGAGGCTCGAGCTCCATAGTTGGAGGATACAAGCTGATATGATGTTGATGATGATTTTACTATGTTCCTTTTGCTGGCATTAAAGTTTCTTACTTTCTTTTCTCTCTAAAAGATTAAAATCAAATAGTCGAATTAATATCAGCTAAAAAAAAATACAAACATATTCGCTGAGTTTTTATTATATAAATAAAGATTACCAAACTAAGGATTTCGGTGAGACAATGAAAAGGAAACGAATTATTGTACTTTTACCCTATCACAATTTAAATTTAAGTTTGAATAGTATTCAGTCTACTAATTTATATGAAAGTTATATAATAATTGTTCCTTACTGTTTTAGTAACACAATACGAACATAAAACAAAAGCAATAGATGCTCTCATCTACAGCCAAAAGTTAAAGTGGAAATGGGTGGGCCACATAGCACGAACGAAAGATCCTAGATGGACAAAAACAGTTACGTCTTGTAAAGGCCCACCAGGAAAACGCCATAGAGGTAGACCGTACAGTAGGTGGGAAGACGATATTAAAAAAAATGCTGGTCCACAATGGCAACAAATAGCCCAAGACCGAGATAAATGGAAAGCTTTGGAGGAGGCCTTTACCCGAGAGGGGTTCCAGTACAAATAAAATGCTACTGCAGTATTGCTTACCTATCAAATAAGATTTTTATTTTTTTTTATATTAGTAATAATTAGATATAGAGTACTTTGTAAAAACTGGAAATATAAGGCTTTTTTATTTTATTTTATTTTTTTTATACCGTTTTAGTGCTCCCATGAAGGTAATCCCCCCGACGGCTCCACCTTCCTTCAGTACGTGACCAGTCTGGTCTAGGTAAGTTGGTCTAGGTCTAGGTAAGTGGTTATAATAATTTTTAATAAATGGAAAGTACGTTTTTAATTGGAATTGAGAGGCTGGTTGCACCTTCTGCTGCAGATCCTTTTATAGTGGTAGGGTCACACCGTTGATCCACCGAAGATAAAGATCAGGTTCCGGTGGCCCGCTCGCACGGCGAAGAGAGGCGCATTGCAGGGTGGGTCTATGGGGTCGTGCGCCGTCTCTTCCGTTGGCCCGGACTGATATGGCGGGGCGTGATCACACCATAGCACACCGCAAATAAAAACTGTTTTAGTGCTCATTCTTATATTTCAGGACTTTAGTTCCAAAGGCGTAAGCCGCTTGGCTTATTTGGCGATTTAAAGATTATTTGACGGAATGTGGTTACATTCCGTCAAAATAATCTTTAGTTAAACGTAATAGCGATGAGTTTTCCGTGTAGTTACGGAGTAAGAATACAATTCACCACTTCCTATCTTATCCGTGGCTGTCGTAAGATGATAAATAAACAGGTGGCATATATGACAAAGGGGATATACGTCATTATACTCTATGCTAATCCGTCTGACCCCCGTCGTATCAATAAATATTGAATAGGAGACTCGAGAGTTGTTATGATGATGCATTCACCATAAGTTTAGACTTATCTATTATAAGTCTAATAAACTGTTAAACAACTGAACTCTAAATTTGAAACTTTGAGCAAGTTACTAGGAATGTCACTGATTGATTAAAAAATGGTTTCCCATTTAGCTACATACGATAGCAATGGTGGTTTTATATTAATTTCATTAACATTGTACCTTTAATTTCAAAGGTATACTACCGCAAACTTCAGAATTATATATAATTATAGATTGAGTATACCAACACGTCTGACCAGCGATGTATAGTAGTTTAATTTCCCTCCCATTACGAAGGAGGCCCGAGCCTAACAGTGGGACATATATGGGCTGTGATGATGATGATATATTGATTGAAATTAGTTTAATTTTTTTTTAACCCATCCATAAAGTTAAGCTCGCAGCTCTCGATCACCGAACGAAGTCCAAAAGCATATTGCCATTACTCAGACGTCGATTTTCTGCGAGAGTAGTACCACCCCGGATGGACCGGCCCGCGGCTGTAGAGAGAAAATTGTCAACAGTGTAGCCCTTTTTCTTGCGGTGGACTACTGATGTGGTCTCGCCCCGCCAAATCGGTCCAGGGTGACGTAAGAGGCGGCACGTGACCCTATAGATCCACCATGCAAAACTCCTCTCTTCGCCGTGCGAGCGGGCCACCGGTACCCGATCTTTGTCTTCGGTGGATCAGCAGTGGCCCTACCACTATAAAAGGATCTGCAGCAGAAGGTGCAACGAGCCTCCCAATTCCAATTAAAAACGTACTTTCTATTTATTAAAAAATATTATTCTCTATATAGATGTCATTTTTCGATTAAATGCCAAAGAAACTTAAAACAGAAAGTTCTTCGTTGAAATTCATTTTAAAAACCAACAAAATTATGTACTATAAACTACGGCAGCAACTATTTTTTGTATAAAACAATTATATCTATCATTGTCTACATCGGAAGTAGGTAATTTATTTAGAAAAGCCTCAATATTGCTTCACGTAATTGTATAAAATTACCTTATTTTGTATTAATAATAGTAATAAGTCGATCCGAAGTTAATGGTGTATGTAAGTAATAATAATGATTGGTATGTTTTATTTGTTTATGCCTTGTGGCTAGAACATTGGAAAGTATAAGTGGCTATTGAAATTGTATATGACGTAATTACTGTAATTATGAATTAATTAGTGAGAATAATTTGATCATCTTTCAATTATTTGGTTTATGTATGATAGTTATGTTTTTTTTTGTTTGATAGTTTTATAGTTTATGTCTTCTATATACTATTGCTATCCCTCATCGAAAGGTGGCGATTCCAAGAGTGTGCTCTGGTAACATTAGCGTTACGGTTGAGTGATTTCATGGCGAAAACGGGTATAAATAGCGGTTACAAACGCGTAGACGGGATTCAGTTGTGATATCTAATCTGTGGTAGAAAGTCTGTTAATAAGTTATATGTAATTATAAATGTTTAAGTACACTTAATCTATGTCATTTGTTTGTTGTACTATTATACTATCAAACATAAACCAAATAATTAAAGATGATCAAATTATCCTCACCATAGTATGTGTTGAGCTGTGTGATAGCGGCTACGAATACTACCAACCCTTACTTTGCTCGTGGATGTCGCAAAAGACGACTAAGACCCTTATAACCGACCTGAGTCAACTTTATCTTATGCCGTTTGGTCAACAATTACATTCCCAAGGAGGGTTGGCGTCAGGCAGGCGGCCGGTTATAAAACTATTGCTAATAACTTTTACAATATGTACGCAGTCAGGTCTACTGTGTGAAGGCGATGCTCCGGCAACACAATGTAGTTGTTTATTGCCGGGGTGTCGCTGGGGATGATACCCGAAAGGGTAACCTGCTATGTCAGCCATGGATATACTTGATATCCATGGCTATATATATCGGTACGGTATTTCCAATGGCGATGGTTTTAAGGTTCTTCATAGAGAGGGGATAGAAGACTACTAGGATAGAGATCATGTAACTCTTTGATTGTACGATTTTGAGTTTTAGTGGCACCCACATTGTACATTTTCATTTATAATAATCATTATCATTTAAGTTCCGATTACGAAATGAAAAATTGATGTCGCAAGCGGGATTCGAACCCGCGCCTATTGGGATTCCGGCCCAATCGTGCTGCCACTACACTACCGCGACCAATTGTAGGACATGCAAATTTTCATCTCGTATTGTATTTACGTCTTAAGGCTTTTGCATGTCCTACAATTGGTCGCGGTAGTGTAGTGGCAGCACGATTGGGCCGGAATCCCAATAGGCGCGGGTTCGAATCCCGCTTGCGACATCAATTTTTCATTTCGTAATCGGATTTTATAAATTAAGCATATTAAATGCTAAAATTTCAGTAAATTTAAATTATCATTTAAGCTTATAATATGTCCCACTGTTGGGCTCGAGCCTCCTCCGTAATGAGAAGAAAATTGACCTACTATACCATGCTGGCGAGACTTGTTGGTATAGGGTTTTCTTTCGAGATTTCCTTCTCTTGCATAGATGTTATATGCCTTTTGAATCCCTTAGTCATCTCTTACGGCTGCATACGTAAGATAGGGGGTGTAGATTTGTGTTCTTACTCCGTCACCAGACGAATAATAATTATGTATTAATATCATCATTCTCCTACTCTTATCCCAATTGCTTGGGGTCGATACAATATGTACTCTTCTTTCATAGTACATATTGTAAACGTTATTGGCAATAGTTTTATGACCGGCCGCCTGCCAGACGTCAACCTTCCTTGGGAATGTAATTGTTGATCAAACGGCATCAGATGGAGTTGACCCAGGTCGTTATGAGGCACTTAGTCGTCTTTTACGACATCCACGAGCAAAGTAAGTGTTGGTAGTATTCGTAGCCGCTATCACACAGCTAATAATTATATATTAATAATATCTTCTATAATAATTTTACTATTGAAAATAACAACATTTTTTTGCGTCTGTAAGTACAAAATCTTATGAAAAATAATTCTAAATATTTATGTGAAATATGTCAAAGGTATTTATTGTCATCTTCGATTTTCGTTAAACAATTTATTATAACTATTTGCTGAAAAATTTTGTAGTTGAAATACAAACATTTCTACTTAAAATAGATGACACTTTTATTTTTTATAGAGAATATTATAAAAAATATTAATACTGTAAAGAAATTCTAGATGAATCTTTACAGACCTATAAAATCTATACATACATACATACATATCATCACGCCATATCCCTTGCAGGGTAGGCAGAGAGAACAGAGTGCCAGAGAACTCTATCTCTGCATACTTCGCTCGCTTCCTCAACATTCATAATTCTCTTCATACATGCTCGCCGGTTTCGGGGACTCTTGACTCCACCTTCCTTCAGTAGCTGACCGATCTGATCTAGGTAGGTTAGTCTCGGTCTCCCTCGGTACCTACATCCTTCCACTTTCGCATTGCCTATAAAATAAAGCCTATAAAACCTATAAAACATGACTTTAACTCGCAGAACTTCAAATGTGGACTTAATAATTTATTTATTATGTAATAGTAACGTAAGGAAGGAATAAGAAAGGATGTAGGTACCGGTAGAGACCGAGAGTAACCTACCTAGACCAGATTGGTCACGTACTGACGGAAGGTGGAGTCAAGAGTCTCTGAAACTGGCGAGCGTGTATGAAGAGAATTATGAATGTTGAGGAAGCGAGTGAAGTATGCAAGGATAGAGTTCTCTGACACTCTGTTCTCTCTGCCTACCCTGCAAGTGATATAGCGTAATGATATGTGTGTATGTAATAAAAACGTAAGCCTGTAAATATAATATTACTAAAAAAAATGAAGATAAATCCCTATTTCAATCCATCAGCATAATATGACCGCGAAATAAAATGCTATTCTAAAATTTTGTTCAGCAATTAAGACTAACTTCCCTTCAATTGCAAATGAGTCTTGTAGCGAATTTTGTATATTTTATTGCTCTTGATGGCAAACGAGGATACAGCACACCTGATGGTAAGTGTTACTGCCGTTCATGGAAGTTTGTAATACCAGAGGTACAGCTAGGCTGATGTCTACTAATGAAAATCCCAAACCCACCCAGAAAATTGGACTTCCAGCTCTCACGCTCACTGAACGAAGCACAGTAGCACATTTCTGCTGCTCAGACGTCGATTTACTGCCAGAGTGTGGTACTACCCCGGACGGACCGTCCCGCGACTGTCGACAGAAAATTGTCAAGTGTGATCCTACCACTATTAATATTACATTATTTAATGGTGGTAGGACCACGCTGTGGATAGTTCTCTGTCTACAGCCGCGGGCCGGTCCGTCCAGGGTAGTGCCACACTCTCGCAGAAGATCGACGTCTGAGTAATGGCAACGTGCTATTGCGCTTCGTTCGATGAGCGAGAGAGCTGGAAGCCCAACTGGGTTGGGTTTAGGGTTTGTATTGGTAGGCAGCGGCCTAGCTATATCCTTAGTAAGGCAAAGGTTCATGGGTGGCAGTGACATATACCATCAGATGTGCTGTCTGCTCGTTTGCCACCACAAGCAATAAAAAAAAATTGAAATGATTTATTTTTTAAGACTATATCAAATTTTGTGAGGGTCAGCCTCCCAAAACATGAGTTTTGCAAGCAACCATGTAAGTAATAGAGACGGTAATATCAATTATAGTCAGATCATAAAAATAAATATAGAGACATTAAATCACACACATGGGACTGGAAGTTTTAATTTAAACTACTACGCCATTTATGTAACCATGGAGGAACTAATCCGTTTGACCAGCGTGGTATAGTAGAACAACTTCCTTCTTAATGTGGAGTTAGTCTTAAGTCGAACACTGGAATATTAAGGGCCGTAAGATAAAATAATTTTTCGTGTGGTGACAGAGTAAGAATACTATTCACCACCCCATATCTTACCCGTGGGTGATCGTACGAGACGACTAAGAGATAGAAAACGCATATAACATCTATGCGAGAGAAGGAAAACTCGAACCAAAACCCTATACCAACACGTCTGACCAGCGCGGTATAGTAGGTTAATTTCCCTCCCATTACGAAGGAGGCCCGAGCCCAACAGTGGGACATTATAGGCTTTTATGATAATGATAATTATGAAGCAAAAATAAATAGAAAAAAATGTCTATATAATTATACTTACCAACATTAAAACATTGAATAAACATTACAATTTCGAATTTTTTGAAGCACTGTTTTACAATCCTCTTGGCTTTTATAGCTTTATAAAAAATGTCTGTAAAGATTCGTCTGGAATTTCTTTACAGCATTTGTATTTTTTATAATATTCTCTATAAAAAATTAAAGTGTGCTCTATTTTAAATAGAAATATTGTCTATGAACTACATTTTTTTTCCAATAAAGCTTAAACAAATAGTTATAATAAATTGTTTAACGAAAATCAAAGATGACAAAAAATACCTTTGGCATATTTCAAACAAATATTTCGAATTATTTTTCAAAAGATTTTGTACTTATAGACGCAAAAAATGTTGTTATTTTTATTTTTTTATTTTATAACTAATGGTGGCAAACGAGCTGGCAGCACACATAATAGGAAGTATTACTGCTGCACATGGACCTTTGCAATACCAAGGGTACAGCTAAGTCGTTGCCTACCAATACAAACCCCACGTTGGGCTTTCTAAAGTAAAATTTATATTATTAATACATAATTATTATCCATGTGATGACGGAGTAAGAATACAAACTACCACCCCCTATCGTACCTGTGCAGCCGTAAGAGACGACTAAGGGATTCAAAAGGCATATAACATCTATGCAAGAGAAGGAAACCTCGAAACAAAACCCTATAGCAACATGTCTCGCCAGCATGGTATAGTAGGTCAAATTGTCCGGTCACCCGACGTGAGGCCACCGCGTGAGGACGACACCTCAACGGCGAAAGCTGTCGGGGCGTCGACAGGAGAGGAGCCCGAGAGGGCATACCGCCGAGCGAGCCACCGAAGACAAAGATCGGGTACCGGTGGCCCACTCGCACGGCGAAGAAGAGGTGCTTGCAGGGTGGGTCAATGGGATTGCGCGCCGCCTCTTCCGTCACCCCGGACCGATTTGGCGGGGTGCGACGTCCATAACCCACCGCAAAAAAAAAAAAAAATGGTATAGTAGGTCAATTTTCTTCTCATTGCGGAGGAGGCTCGAGCCCAAAAGTGGGACATATTATTAGCTGAGATGATAATGAATTATTATAAATGAAAATGTACAATGTGGGTGCCACTAAAACTCAGAATCCCTCCCTCTCTATGAAGATTAAAACCATCGCATTGAAACTAACGTACCGATACCTTGATATTCATGGCTGACATGGCAGGTTACCCTTTCGGGTATCATCCCCAGCGACACTTCGGCAATAAACAACTGCATTGTGTAGCCGGAGCATCGCCATCACGCAGTAGACCTGACTGCTAGTGGTGGACTAATTTATCCCGTTTGCCCACAACACCATGCACAAGATTGATCTAAATTACTTTTTGTACACGACCCCAATTAAAATTATATGTTTATATAATATACTAGGAAATTAATCAAATGAAGAACATTCGCTGAACAAGTGTTTTTTTTTATAAATCTTCTGATTCGGCAATTTATTCTTCAAAATAGCATTATATCTACGGGAGATGAGAATTCTTCCACCAAAGTTAGTGGCAGGACCACGCTTTTGACAGTTCTCTGTCTACAGCCGCGGGCCGATCCGTCCGGGGTAGTACCACACTCTCGCAGAAGATCGACGTCTGAGCGGCCTAGCTATAGTCTTGGTTATAGCAAAGCTCCATGGGCGGCAATGACACTTACTATCAGGCGTGCTGCTTGCTCGTTTACCACCATAAGCAATTAAAAAAGTATGTATAGAGTATAGGTAATACTTCTCCATGTGGTGACGGACAAAGAATACAATTCACCACCCTTCATTATTTCCCATAGATATTGAAAAACAAAACGAATTAAACATTAAAACCTATTTTTTTTACGGTGGACTATGGCTGCGTCTCGCCCCGCTAAATCGGTCCGTGGTGACGGAAGAGGCGGCGCGTAACCCACCATGCAAACTCCTCTCTTCGCCGTGCGGGCGGGCCACCGGTACCCGATCTTTGTCTTCGGTGGCAAACATTAATACCTATACAATAAAAGGAAAACTTGAAATTAAACCATATATCAACCCCTCTATAGTGTAGTGTGCTGCTTTTAAAATTGGTATGAAAATTACCAAGAGAATGGGCAGCAACACTTTTCTAGGAAACTTATAACACTAACTGCGATCGCCAACTCGATAGCCAAGCATGGCGATTATGTGAAACCTACCGTAGATATAAAACTAAAAGATTCATCAGACCTATTAGGCAGGTTTACTAACGTTTGCCGACCCTTATCTATCGACTGTCTAAACACGTATCGACGCCATTTAACTCGATTGATGACGTCACTATGTCCCCTTCACTGCCACATTCGGTCTACGTGAGCAATCCCTAACTCGTACAAGTACAATAAATAAAGCACATAAATACGCACGAGTGTGTACGTTTATAGATTTTACTAATGGAATTTTTAGGTCCCGATTCTTGAATATTATTTATTTAGTCTCGTTGAAATGCTGAAATAAATAATGCGTTTATTATGGAAAAAAGACTAATTAAACAAATCATATACAATGATTTCAGACTGCATGGATGCCTAGTATAGTTTTCTATGCTCTAATTAATAATTTAACAAAATTTTCTTAAACCTGTTAAATAATAAATTAACTTAATAGTAGATTGGACTTATTGGTTTAACAATAAAAGGGAATTAAGTAAAATCACATATTTCATATTATTTATGTAATTTTGCAAACTACACAAAATGGGATTCTGTTTGATATACATATGAGAGTGACAGATCTATGGCCAATGGTAGACATTAATAGGCTGATGAATGATAGGATTAAAAGAAAAATTCAAGAAATTTTGTGTTAATTTTTGGAATATACAACACAATATTATTTATTGCAAATTATTTGTCTATTATTTGACAGTGAAAAGAAAATTTATCTGTTATCTATTGACTGGATTGAGTAAGTATTTAATAGATGATAGCGTCATATATTAAATACTAGAACTACTACTAGTTAAACGTAGAAACGGTTCAAATAAGCTACAATTTATTACCATAACCACCACGTGTTACTGAGGCTACCTTAGCTACAGCAACGCGTGGCCGGGTCTACTAGTTTACTATATATCATAAAATTGAAAGAAAAAACATTATCTCTAATAAAAAAAATGTTAATATATAGAGTCAACTACAATTTTTTATTAAAAGTAATTATTCTTTATTGCAATGAATTATTACAAATAAATCTTGAATTATTTTGCACGCCTCTCACGAAAATATTCGTGGACGTCAGATAAAATATTCTGGATCTGGCACGATCATAACCTTAAAAATTAATGTATCAAAATATTTCTCTTTTTAAAAGCTTCATAATCGCAAGGCGCTGTCTCCTTTCGAAAACGGCTTGGTAATTCTTTGTCGTTTAATTGCAATTAATAAAAAACTAACCTGCTTAGTCATTAGTGTATGTATGTATACCTTATGAAAATTGGATTCGTTTACATTTATTGTTCGTCCATTCGGACAGGTTAAGGAAATAAATCCCATACAGCCTATTGTAAACGAACAGCTATATTTAGCACTACGTCGAGAATGGCACCAAATTTCAAAAGTATTTTATTTTCTTTCATTTTTATTTACTGCATTGACTAATAGTAAACGATAAATAATATAAAAATTATGAGGCGTGCACTTTTGGATTTTCCAAATTATTTCAAAATATAATGTCAACGCTATTACCGACGGTATTTAGCAAAAATGCTGCAAAAAAAAAAGCTTCATAAAAGCAACAAAAGCTTGCACATACATTGATTTACTTCCATCCATTCAGAATGTAATTGCACACTGGGTCAAAACGATGTCTCCTGGACAAAATTGCTCGCATTGAGAAAACGAATGAAGAGAAAGTGGCCAATACGATTCCTTTTAGAAAAATAGAAAGAGAGTAAAACATTTTTTTTGTGTTGCTTTTAGAAAAACTGCCATTTACTGTGACTACGGCCAGACAATAGAGCTTTCGGCTTTTCTTAAGAATATGACATTATTGCTAATGGATATTATTTGAGTATTTTAATAGAATTGGAATAATGGTAGTCTCGTTGGGGATTTGGAGAAGTCTGAGGAATGATCTTGATTAATATTGATATTTTAGCTACTTATTAAACCGTAACCTACTATTAAGGTGAGTGTCAAACAAAATTCTAGAGATTTATTGTATTAATTATTACTATAGAGTACATTTTTGTTTATTTTTTTTTCATCATCATCAATATATTTGCTATTGTTGAACTGTAGCTTCATTCACGATAGTGAGGCAATTGACCTACTCGTTGCGATTATCAGTTCAGACTGGAGAAAAATCTTACTAGAGTCATTTTTTTATATTTTTTTTTCATCATCATCATCAATATATTTGCTATTGTTGAACTGTAGCTTCATTCACGATAGTGAGGTAATTGACCAACTCGTTGCGATTATCAGTTCAGACTGGAGAAAAATCTTACTAAAATCATTTTTTATATATATTTTTTTCATCATCATCATCAATATATTTGCTATTGTTGAACTGTAGCTTCATTCACGACAGTGAGGCAATTGACCTACTCGTTGTCATTATAAGTCCAGACTGGAGAAAAATCTTACTAGAGTCATTTTTTTATATATTTTTTTATCATCATCATCAATATATTTGCTATTGTTGAACCGTAGCTTCATTCACGACAGTGAGGCAATTGACCTACTCGTTGTGATTATCAGTTCAGACTGGAGAAAAATCTTACTAGAGTCATTTTTTTATATATTTTTTTATCATCATCATCAATATATTTGCTATTGTTGAACCGTAGCTTCATTCACGACAGTGAGGCAATTGACCTACTCGTTGTCATTATCAGTTCAGACTGGAGAAAAATCTTACTAAAATCATTTTTTATATATATTTTTTTCATCATCATCATCAATATATTTGCTATTGTTGAACTGTAGCTTCATTCACGACAGTGAGGCAATTGACCTACTCGTTGTCATTATCAGTTCAGACTGGAGAAAAATCTTACTAGAGTCATTTTTTTATATATTTTTTTATCATCATCATCAATATATTTGCTATTGTTGAACCGTAGCTTCATTCACGACAGTGAGGCAATTGACCTACTCGTTGTGATTATCAGTTCAGACTGGAGAAAAATCTTACTAGAGTCATTTTTTTATATATTTTTTTATCATCATCATCAATATATTTGCTATTGTTGAACCGTAGCTTCATTCACGACAGTGAGGCAATTGACCTACTCGTTGTCATTATCAGTTCAGACTGGAGAAAAATCTTACTAGAGTCATTTTTTTATATATTTTTTTATCATCATCATCAATATATTTGCTATTGTTGAACCGTAGCTTCATTCACGACAGTGAGGCAATTGACCTACTCGTTGTGATTATCAGTTCAGACTGGAGAAAAACCTTACTAGAGTAATTTTTTTATATATTTTTTTATCATCATCATCAATATATTTGCTATTGTTGAACCGTAGCTTCATTCACGACAGTGAGGCAATTGACCTACTCGTTGTCATTATCAGTTCAGACTGAAGAAAAATCTTACTAGAGTCATTTTTTTATATATTTTTTTATCATCATCATCAATATATTTGCTATTGTTGAACCGTAGCTTCATTCACGACAGTGAGGCAATTGACCTACTCGTTGTGATTATCAGTTCAGACTGGAGAAAAATCTTACTAGAGTCATTTTTTTATATATTTTTTTATCATCATCATCAATATATTTGCTATTGTTGAACCGTAGCTTCATTCACGACAGTGAGGCAATTGACCTACTCGTTGTGATTATCAGTTCAGACTGGAGAAAAATCTTACTAGAAACATTTTTTATATATATTTTTTTCATCATCATCATCAATATATTTGCTATTGTTGAACCGTAGCTTCATTCACGACAGTGAGGCAATTGACCTACTCTTTGTGATTATCAGTTCAGACTGGAGAAAAATCTTACTAGAGTCATTTTTTTATATATTTTTTTATCATCATCATCAATATATTTGCTATTGTTGAACCGTAGCTTCATTCACGACAGTGAGGCAATTGACCTACTCGTTGTGATTATCAGTTCAGACTGGAGAAAAATCTTACTAGAATCATTTTTTATATATATTTTTTTCATCATCATCATCAATATATTTGCTATTGTTGAACCGTAGCTTCATTCAGGACAGTGAGGCAATTGACCTACTCGTTGTGATTATCAGTTCAGACTGGAGAAAAATCTTACTAGAATCATTTTTTATATATATTTTTTTATCATCATCATCAATATATTTGCTATTGTTGAACCGTAGCTTCATTCACGACAGTGAGGCAATTGACCTACTCGTTGTGATTATCAGTTCAGACTGGAGAAAAATCTTACTAGAGTCATTTTTTTATATATTTTTTTATCATCATCATCAATATATTTGCTATTGTTGAACCGTAGCTTCTTCACGACAGTGAGGCAATTGACCTACTCGTTGTGATTATCAGTTCAGACTGGAGAAAAATCTTACTAGAAACATTTTTTATATATATTTTTTTCATCATCATCATCAATATATTTGCTATTGTTGAACCGTAGCTTCATTCACGACAGTGAGGCAATTGACCTACTCGTTGTGATTATCAGTTCAGACTGGAGAAAAATCTTACTAGAGTCATTTTTTTATATATTTTTTTATCATCATCATCAATATATTTGCTATTGTTGAACCGTAGCTTCATTCACGACAGTGAGGCAATTGACCTACTCGTTGTGATTATCAGTTCAGACTGGAGAAAAATCTTACTAGAGTCATTTTTTTATATATTTTTTTATCATCATCATCAATATATTTGCTATTGTTGAACCGTAGCTTCATTCACGACAGTGAGGCAATTGACCTACTCGTTGTGATTATCAGTTCAGACTGGAGAAAAATCTTACTAGAGTCATTTTTTTATATATTTTTTTATCATCATCATCAATATATTTGCTATTGTTGAACCGTAGCTTCATTCACGACAGTGAGGCAATTGACCTACTCGTTGTGATTATCAGTTCAGACTGGAGAAAAATCTTACTAGAAACATTTTTTATATATATTTTTTTCATCATCATCATCAATATATTTGCTATTGTTGAACCGTAGCTTCATTCACGATAGTGAGGCAATTGACCTACTCTTTGTGATTATCAGTTCAGACTGGAGAAAAATCTTACTAGAGTCATTTTTTTATATATTTTTTTATCATCATCATCAATATATTTGCTATTGTTGAACCGTAGCTTCATTCACGACAGTGAGGCAATTGACCTACTCGTTGTGATTATCAGTTCAGACTGGAGAAAAATCTTACTAGAATCATTTTTTATATATATTTTTTTATCATCATCATCAATATATTTGCTATTGTTGAACCGTAGCTTCATTCAGGACAGTGAGGCAATTGACCTACTCGTTGTGATTATCAGTTCAGACTGGAGAAAAATCTTACTAGAATCATTTTTTATATATATTTTTTTATCATCATCATCAATATATTTGCTATTGTTGAACCGTAGCTTCATTCACGACAGTGAGGCAATTGACCTACTCGTTGTGATTATCAGTTCAGACTGGAGAAAAATCTTACTAGAGTCATTTTTTTATATATTTTTTTATCATCATCATCAATATATTTGCTATTGTTGAACCGTAGCTTCATTCACGACAGTGAGGCAATTGACCTACTCGTTGTGATTATCAGTTCAGACTGGAGAAAAATCTTACTAGAGTAATTTTTTTATATATTTTTTTATCATCATCATCAATATATTTGCTATTGTTGAACCGTAGCTTCATTCACGACAGTGAGGCAATTGACCTACTCGTTGTGATTATCAGTTCAGACTGGAGAAAAATCTTACTAGAAACATTTTTTATATATATTTTTTTCATCATCATCATCAATATATTTGCTATTGTTGAACCGTAGCTTCATTCACGACAGTGAGGCAATTGACCTACTCGTTGTGATTATCAGTTCAGACTGGAGAAAAATCTTACTAGAGTCATTTTTTTATATATTTTTTTATCATCATCATCAATATATTTGCTATTGTTGAACCGTAGCTTCATTCACGACAGTGAGGCAATTGACCTACTCGTTGTGATTATCAGTTCAGACTGGAGAAAAATCTTACTAGAGTCATTTTTTTATATATTTTTTTATCATCATCATCAATATATTTGCTATTGTTGAACCGTAGCTTCATTCACGACAGTGAGGCAATTGACCTACTCGTTGTGATTATCAGTTCAGACTGGAGAAAAATCTTACTAGAAACATTTTTTATATATATTTTTTTCATCATCATCATCAATATATTTGCTATTGTTGAACCGTAGCTTCATTCACGACAGTGAGGCAATTGACCTACTCTTTGTGATTATCAGTTCAGACTGGAGAAAAATCTTACTAGAGTCATTTTTTTATATATTTTTTTATCATCATCATCAATATATTTGCTATTGTTGAACCGTAGCTTCATTCACGACAGTGAGGCAATTGACCTACTCGTTGTGATTATCAGTTCAGACTGGAGAAAAATCTTACTAGAATCATTTTTTATATATATTTTTTTATCATCATCATCAATATATTTGCTATTGTTGAACCGTAGCTTCATTCAGGACAGTGAGGCAATTGACCTACTCGTTGTGATTATCAGTTCAGACTGGAGAAAAATCTTACTAGAATCATTTTTTATATATATTTTTTTATCATCATCATCAATATATTTGCTATTGTTGAACCGTAGCTTCATTCACGACAGTGAGGCAATTGACCTACTCGTTGTGATTATCAGTTCAGACTGGAGAAAAATCTTACTAGAGTCATTTTTTTATATATTTTTTTATCATCATCATCAATATATTTGCTATTGTTGAACCGTAGCTTCATTCACGACAGTGAGGCAATTGACCTACTCGTTGTGATTATCAGTTCAGACTGGAGAAAAATCTTACTAGAGTAATTTTTTTATATATTTTTTTATCATCATCATCAATATATTTGCTATTGTTGAACCGTAGCTTCATTCACGACAGTGAGGCAATTGACCTACTCGTTGTGATTATCAGTTCAGACTGGAGAAAAATCTTACTAGAAACATTTTTTATATATATTTTTTTCATCATCATCAGCAATATATTTGCTATTGTTGAACCGTAGCTTCATTCACGACAGTGAGGCAATTGACCTACTCGTTGTGATTATCAGTTCAGACTGGAGAAAAATCTTACTAGAGTCATTTTTTTATATATTTTTTTATCATCATCATCAATATATTTGCTATTGTTGAACCGTAGCTTCATTCACGACAGTGAGGCAATTGACCTACTCGTTGTGATTATCAGTTCAGACTGGAGAAAAATCTTACTAGAATCATTTTTTATATATATTTTTTTCATCATCATCATCAATATATTTGCTATTGTTGAACCGTAGCTTCATTCAGGACAGTGAGGCAATTGACCTACTCGTTGTGATTATCAGTTCAGACTGGAGAAAAATCTTACTAGAATCATTTTTTATATATATTTTTTTCATCATCATCATCAATATATTTGCGATTGTTGAACTGTAGCTTCATTCACGATAGTAGGGCAATTGACCTACTTGTTGCGAATATCAGTTAAGACTGCAGAGAAATTTGTTTAAATGTTGAATCTTTTACTTAATAATTATAATTACATTGCAATTAGTATGTTGTTGACGGCACTAGTATTGTGAAAAAGTTTAGTGGCGCTGGTATCGCCGTCCCTTCCTTAGGTTGGTTGTTGAAAATATAAGTATGTACAGCTCCCATGTTTAAAATAAGCGCCAACACTACTATACCAACCTGATTCGACGACTTGGTATAGTATATACTTTTATTTAGAGTTTTCCTTCTCTTGTCTATACATCCAACATCTATATGTTAACTGCGTATTATATCTCTTACTCGTCTTTTACAACACTCACGAGTAAGGTTGTGAATTGTATACTTACTTCGTGTCTACATAGAAAATACATATACTATACATATTATTTTGTGGAAAGGCAGACATGGAAATAAAAATTTTCATCATCATCATCTCAGCCCATATATGACCCACTGTTGGGCTCGGGCCTCCTCCTTAATGGGACGGAAATTAACCTACTGTACCGCACTGGTCAGCCGTGTTGGTATAGGGTTTTGTTCCGAGTTTTCCTTCTCTCGCATCGATGTTATATGCTTTTTATATCTCTTAGTCGTCCCGTACGATCACCCGCGGGTAAGATATGGGGTGGTGAATAGTATTCTTACTCCGTCACCACACGGCTAACTGATACTCCAGTACACAGAAATATTTTGCTCGTGTTTATTTTTCAATGCAGTAGCGAGGACACAGCCGAATTGTAAAAAAGTTTGAATTAAACATAGCAGTATGTCCGATTAATTATTGTATGAAAGTAGATATACCTATCTGGCTTTATTTGTGGTTTCATTTCTCATATTCAATTTGTATTGATTAAAACTGATAGTAAAAAAAATAATGTTTTTATTATTACTCTTTTTGTAACTAATGTTATGTTATTTTTTTTGTTGATCTGATTTTATTTCTCAAAAATACTGTAGTTTACGCGAAAAAGAGCTTAAACGTCAGCTATCTTATTTACGCGCATTCATTTTGAAGTGATATGATAATATATAGCGAGCCTTTTCGCGAATTCTTCGTCACACAAAAAGGATTTCAAAGCCCTGCCATAAAAAGTTTCATATTTTTTACATATGTAAAGTCACTAAAAACATTTCGAATAGACATAGTTTGGGACATTGAAATAACTTAGATTCAAATCGATCTTTAAAATAAAGTTTATTACGCACGTTACGGAAGCAATCACAATTTTTATAACGTTATGCATTTGTTATAATTTAAAAAATACTACGTATAAAATGCTAGTATATTGATTTCTGATTTTTACGCGATTATTACATTACACATTATTATTCTCCTACTCTTATGACTCTTATCCCAATTACTTGGAGTCGATACAACAATTATGTACTTCTCTGTCATAGTACATATTGTAAAAGTTATTGGCAATAGTTTTATGACCGGCCGCCTGCCAGACGTCAACCCTCCTTGGGAATGTAATTGTTGACCAAACGGCATCAGATAGAGTTGGCCCAGGTTATAAGGCTCTTAGTCGTCTTTTACGACATCTACGGCACGTGACCCCATAGACCCACCGTAAAACTCCTCTCTCTTCGCCGTGGGAGCGAACCACCGGTACTCGATCTTTGTCTTCGGTGGTCCGCCCGGCGGTTTACCCTCGCGGGTTCCTCTCGTCGACGCCCCGACAGATTTCGCCGTCGGGGTGTCGCCCTCACGCGGTGGCCTCGCGTCGGGTGACCGGACAATTCCGCGGTCCAATCACCCGAGGCCTGGGTTAGGGCGGCATCAGGCGCAGGTATTCGCGCCTGCGCCGCCCCGGCTGTTGGCGGCGGCCCGGGTCGCGGGAGTCCTCCCTGACTCGTTCCGCCGCCTCCTTCCGCGAGATGACCCCTATCTTACCCCTGGGTGATCGTAAGAGACGACTAAGAGATATTAAATGAATATAACATCATGGATTAAACTACACATGCTGTGCAAATTTGATTAAAATCGGTTAAGTACTCTAGTAGTCCATCGCGGACAAACAACGTGACCCGTAATTTATATATATTAAGATAACGTTCCATTTCCTCAATTGCCGTGTGGTGACGGAGTAAGAATACAATTCACCACACCTATCTTACCCGTGGGTAATCGTACGAAACGACTAAGGGATATAAAACGCATTAATTCGAAACAAAATCCTATACGCATTAACTCGAAACAAAATCCTATACCAACATGTCTGACCAGCTTGGTGTAGTAGTTCAATTGCCCTCCCATTATGGAGGAGGCTCGAGCCCAACAGTGAGACATATATGAGCTGAGATGATGATGATGAATGTTCCATAGTTCAAGTCTTAGGCCTCCTACCTCATCCACATCAGTATCCAGGCCCATATGAAGTATTTGGGTCTGGTGCTCGACGGGCGTTGGTGGTTCCGGGAGCATTTCCGCAGGATTGCTCCCTGGCTGGTCGGCGCGGCGTCCGCCCTTTCGCGGCTCATGCCGAACATGGGCGGACCCAGTTTCGAGGGCCGACGGCTGTATGCGGGGGTGATCCGCTCAATGGCCATGTACGGCGCACCCGTGTGGGCGAGGGCTCTGAACGCCCAGCTCAGGGCTGTTCTGTGGAGGCCACAGAGAGCCATGGCGGTAGAGAGCCATTCGCGGGTACCGCACGGTGTCGACAGAGGCGGCATACCTATTGGCCGGGACACCCCCGTGGGACCTAGAGGCGGAGATGCTCTCCGACATCTACCGGCGGGTTACCTCAGAGCGCGACGAGGGTGGCTCTCCATCATCTGACGAGATAGCCACCTGGCGCGAGGACGCCCGCCGAGATGTCATCGCCCGTTGGGCTACGCGGCTGGAGAGGCCTAGACACGGTGTTGTTACCGTCGAGGCCCTCCGGCCCGTACTGATGGAGTGGATGGAGCGGCGGCACGGAGTGCTCTCCTTCCGGTTGGTGCAGGTCTTGTCGGGGCACGGTTGCTTCGGCAAGTACCTGCACACGGTGGTGCGGAGGGAGTGGACTCCGTCCTGCCACCATTGCAGTAGCGACGAGGATACGGCGCAACATATGCTGGAGGTGTGTCCGAGCTGGGACGGGCAGCGCCGTGACCTCGTCGCTGTCATCGGTGCCGACCTGATGCTGCCGGCTGTTGCGCGAGCGATGGTCGACAGCGTCAGGAATTGGAACGCGGTCGCCGCCTTCTGCGAGGCTGTCATCTCGCAGAAGGAGGCGGCGGAACGAGTCCGTGAGGATTGCCGTGACCCGGGCCGCCGCCAGCGGCCGGGGCGGCGCAGGCGCGAATATCTGCGCCTGATGCCGCCCTAAACGAGGCTTCGGGTGATCGGACTGGGGAATTATCCGGTCATCCGACGTGAGGCCACCGCGTGAGGGCGACGCCCCGATGGCGAAAGCTGTCGGGGCATCGACGAGAGAAGAACCCGCAAGGTTATACCGCCGGGCGGGCCACCAAAGACAAAGATCGGGTACCAGTGGCCCGCTCATACGGCGAAGAAGAGGTGCTTGCAGGGTGGGTCCATGGGGTTGCGCGCCGCCTCTTTTGTCGGCCCAGATCGATTTGTCGGAGCGCGACCACATGCATGGTAAAAAAAAAAAAAAAAGGCCTCCTACCTCGTAATATGTCCCACTATTGGGCTCGAGCCTCCTCCGTTATGGGAGGGAAATTAACCTACAATACCACGCTGGTCAAACGTATTGGTATAGGGTTTTGTTTCGAGTTTTCCTTGTCTTGCATATATGTTATATGCCTTTTGTATGCCTTAGTCATGTCTTACGATCACCCACGGGTAAGATAGGGGGTGGTGATTTGTATTCTTACTCCATCACCACTCGGATAATAAAGAATTTATATACCTGATTTCAATGCACTTTATATTAACTGCAAACTATTTTAAAGTAAGAATATCTCCCACTAGGTAATGAACATGGTACTTTACATTGTTAACCCTGCTAAAATATCCCAGCTAAGTACAGACAACGAGGCAGAATTATTGTTGGGATATTTTTAGTACTAATTAGTCGGTCAGCGGTCGGTCGGCGAGCTTTTGCAGTTATTTGTGAAATGCAGGCGTGGGCAAAAAGTACCACACACAAGCCTGTGATGGATTGAGAATGTAGCCGAGCGGGTTAACTATCCTTTTGTTTTAGACTCTTGTTCATATTTTTTTTTATTTAATATGTTTATGTTTTAATTACGAGTACTAAGATGGGCGAGTAATCTAGCAAATTATGTTTTTATATAATGCATTGTATACAAGGATTTATTACTATCTACATAAATAAAAATACAGTGATTTTTAGGGTTCCGTACCCAAAGGGTAAAAACGGGACCTTATTACTGAGACTTCGCTGTCTGTCACCAGGCTGTATCTCAAGAACGGTGATAGCTAGACAGTTAAAATTTTCACAGATGATGTATTTCTACTGACGCTATAACAAAAAATACTAAAAATAAAATAAAATAAATATATAAGGGGACTCCCATACAACAAACTTGATTTTTTTTTACCGTTTCTTGCTCGATACTAATAACGGTGACAGGTAGACGCTTTAATTATTCACAGAATATTTAGTTTTATGTTCTCTTCAAATATAATTAATTAATAAAATAAAATAAATAATTAAGGGGGGCTCCCATACAACAGACAGACATAATTGTATTCCTTAACCATCAATGACAACGTCCAACAAAAAGAAAATTCTTCTTTATATTTAATTACGACTACACAAATGGCGTAGTGGTTAACATCGGCATGCATTCGATTCCTATAACGAACAATATATTGTAGGATCAAATCATGACAAGTTGTTGTTCGGAGGCTGAGTGCACCTTTTGTGTGTTAATTATATGTTTGTAAAGTCCCCTACAATGTAATTTAAAAAATATATATATTTAAGATCAAAGGCTTTCCTAAATGAATAAAATAAGGTCTAAAGGTGGAGATATTCTTACACAAACACAAGACGTGTTAAGTCGATGAAGTGAATATTTTGGCGATATGTACATATGCGGATACTCGAGTTGGCGCCGGTGTTGCATGTGGTCTAGTAGATCAACATTCAGCACCGGCGTCCTCCGATGGCATCAGTATGGATGAAGTTGAATGGGCGATAAGAAGTGTGAAAAATGGTAAGGCAGCGGGCATTGATATGGTGTCTGCCGAGATGACGATGAGCTTGGCGGCTCATGTGTCTGGGAGGCGTTCCTGTTGCTCCTCAATTTATGTTGGAGCTCGGGAATGGTTCCCGGGGACTGGAATAGCGCAGTCATCGTGCCTTTGTTTAAAAACAAGGGTTCACGTTATGACTGCGCAAATTAAAGAGCCATAAGCTTGACCAATTTCGCAGCAAAAGTGTATGCTAAAATTATTGAAAGGCGAATGAGGATGGTGTCCGATGGTTTACTGTGTGAGGCACAAAGAGATTTCAGGAGTGGAAGGGGATGCATGGATCAAGTGTTCTCTCTGCGCAACATTGTGGAGAAGCATCTGGCTCTAGGTCAGAGGGTTTTCTGCAGTTTTGTGGATTTGGAGAGAGCATTTGACACGGTTGTACGAAAGAAACTTTGAGACATTTCACCGGAGAATGGTATTAACGGTAAATTGCTGCAAGCTGTGCAGTCCAGTTACATGGGCTGTAGAGCTTGTGTGCGGCTGGATGACGGAATGTCGCCTTGGTTTGACGTCAATATCGGCGTTAAGCAGTGGTGCGTTTTATCAGCCAGGCTGTTTATCGTATATCTGGATAAATGTCTCCAAATGTTGAACGATATGAATGTGGGAGACCAGATGGGCGACTCAGTGGTCAGTGCTCTGCTCTTTGCAGATGATGCAGTCCTGCTAGCGCCGTCAGCGATTGACCTGCAGACCCTAGTCGACACAATGACAGAAGATTGTAAGAAAAGGGGTCTACGCATGAATGTGAGCAAAACCAAAATAATGGTCTTTGAAAGAGATGAAGCCAGAACAGATGTAAGAGTAACAATAGGTAATGATGTACTAGAAGAAGTGGATGAATTTGTATATCTTGGATGTGGATTTAGCCGAGATGGAAGGTATCCCACTGATATAGAGCGAAGTGTAAATGCGGGAAATAGAGTGAACGGAGCGTTGGGACAACTTCTCGGTAGCCACCTCCTCAGCCAGAAGGCACGTGTAGCAATACATAACGCAGTGCTTGTCCCAACATTACTATATGGAAGCGAGAGTTGGGTATGCAGAGAGGAGCATAAAAGTAAAAATTAATGCGGTCGAAATACGATCTCTACGGAAAATCTGTGGAGTTAGGCTGACCGACCGCATTCGCAACGACGACGTTAAGAAGGTATGAAAGAGAGTATTGGTGTAAAGATGCGAAAGGGAATGCTCCGATGGTCCAGACATGTGAAAAGAATGCCGAACGAACGTCTGGTTAAGAAGATATACAATGCGAAAGTGGAAGGATGTAGGTACCGGGGGAGACCGAGACTCACCTACCTAGACAGATTGGTCACGTACTGAAGGAAGGTGGGGTCAAGCGTCTCCGAAACCGGCGAGCATGTATGAAGAGAATTATGAATCTTGAGGAAGCGAGTGAAGTATGCAAGGATAGAGCTCTCTGGCACTTTGTTCTCTCTGCCTACCCTGCAAAGGATATGGTGTGATGATATGTATGTATGTATGTAATGGCTTTCCTCATATATTCTCAATACTTTTTAATTATTGTTCATTTATTGCATAAAAGTAGCATTAAGAATAATTTAATCTCATAATACTAACACAATTTAACGACTGAAAAAGACTAGGAGGTCTTTGCTTTACATAGACAAAAAAAAATATCAAATAAAAATTGATTCTGCGTCTTACATTCTCAGTCCAATCTCATCAGTATGTACAAGTTTTTATCATGCAATGGAGACATTCATCCAACTCGTTAGCTCTGCGCAGACAGCCGTAGTCAATGATGTATAGATCCCTTCCACGTATCAATCATTCAGTTGCAATACTTTAAACTTTATTTATTTGCACACCTGTTACAAAGTTTTCATATACAGGATGATTTATTTAATTATTGCTTAAGTGAGAAAAGTTATTATTTATTTACATCTATATGATATTGAAAACATGGTTTTTAAATTAATAATAATTATAACTAGGATTAATCCCACCACACATTCCCACCATTGTAACTTCTGTAAGCCAGGATCCACAATGGTCACTATAAATGACACCGACGTTTAACCCTCAAGCAGTCCCGGGAAATGATTTTAATTGTCTTGGAACCCGCAACAAATTTAATTAGAAAAGTTAAAGAGTTGAGTTAAAGAGTTGGAAAAAAGTGATTCCTCTTCCCTCCAAGGCAAATCGGGAGACAGAAAGCAATATTGACTAGTCCGCCAAGATAAGTAAAGGATTGTACAGCTACGATAAGCGCAGCAGGAGTAACTTAAACATAATACTGATCTGTTTGCTCATTTAACACTAAAAATATTTGAAATAAAACAGTCGTCCCCTGACAATGAACGGCGAAATGTCTCTGAATTCAAATCACCAAGAGATTAAAAATGAAATACTAATACGATTCATTAAAATTGTTTTGTTTCAAATATAAATATTTTAGCCTGAACATTACTCTATATGTGTTTTAATAAAAGATTTTACTTTTTTTCTTTTATTTAGATAGAAATTTTAAAACCATTTGAATCAGTGACTTTGGATTACAATTCGGGTGTAACAGTATTAGAAAAAAAGTGAAAATGAAAGCTACGCTTAGAATGAGTATAAGTAGCTTTCATTTTCACTTTTTATAAATTAATTCTGATAAACTTAACTCTGATAAAAAAAACCACTGTAGTCTATACCATAGCATAGTTTAGAATGGAGTTTTATTTCAAGTATCTTCCATTTTTAAGGTTAGGCTGACCGACCGCATTCGTAATGACGACGTAAGAGAGCGAGTAGGTATGAAAGAGAGTATTGGTGTAAAGATGCGAAAGGGAATGCTCCGATGGTTCGGACATGTGGAAAGAATGCCGAACGAACGTCTGGTTAAGAAGATATACAATGCGAAAGTGGAAGGATGTAGGTACCGAGGGAGACCGAGACTAACCTACCTAGACCAGATCGGTCATATACTGAAGGAAGGTGGAGTCAAGAGTCTCCGAAACCGGCGAGCGTGTATGAAGAGAATTATGAATGTTGAGGAAGCGAGTGAAGTATGCAGAGATAGAGTTTTCTGGCACTCTGTTCTCTCTGCCTACCCTGCAAGGGATATGGCGTGATGATATGTATGTATGTATCTTCCATTTTTAAAGAAATCTTATTTGCTTACATTAGTTTGTTTTACTTCAGTAAATAGCTGTCGCGTAATACGTAGATCATGTAGACGTGTTAAATTGCTTATTAATATTTAAAAAAAAGTGTAAATCATAAAAAAATGAAGACCTAACTTAACTCAACCTGTATGTTGCTAAGAATATTATTCAGTCCGAGTTATTCAGTTACTAAAGAAAGTAAAAACAAGAAATGAATGATACAGTTCTTACAACAAATGACTTAGCGATGTGTTGATTAAATAAGAACTAATAATTTTACATTATTGAATAATATGACCTGGGCTAACGTGCTGTGTGGTAGCGGTTACGAATACTACCAATGTTTTCATTGCTCATAGATGTCGTAAAACACGACTAAGAGCTTTACATCGAACCGGATCAACTCCATGTAATGACGTCTGGTCATTAATTATATTTCCAAGAAGAGTTGCCGTTAGGCAGGTGGCTACTCATAAAACTTGGCAATAAATTTTGCAATATGTACGAACGAATGAAGAGGAGTAAACATTGTGTCGATTCAAAGTAATTGGGATAAGAAACTGTAATGAGACTGTGCCAATTTTATTTGATGCCGTATGCTGTCAAGCAGGCGGCCGGTTATAAAATTATTTGCTATTACTTTTTCGATATACTCGTACTATAGAAGAATGTTACGTAATGCGTCGACACCAAATAATTGAGACAACTGAATAATAGGAAGATATAAAACTGTTCCCTCATGGTGCAGGATTATGAATAAAAAGTGGGATACTTTCCATGGGAGTCGTTGAAAGCAGCCGAGTGATCGTCAAGAGTAAATCAGCAACAATAACTTGAATAATTTTATAATACCAACTGCACTTGCCAATTTGGATATCAATTTTAATAATTATTCCCCCCTTGGCAAGGCTTATATTTAACAATGTATTTTGATAGATGAGTATCTAAATGGATGTTTATAAGAGTGCAAAAAATATTATATTAGGGATCTTTCAGGGATCCTATCCTTTTCAAGTTTTTTTAAGCAAAAGCTGCCGAGGTATCGACTCGAGAGGATACCCGTGAGAGTAAACCGCTGGGCAGGCCACCGAAAACGAAGATCGGGTTCTAGTGGCTCGCTCGCTCGGCGAAAAGAGGTAAATGGTGAGTGAAGAGACGTGTAGAGCGCGTCTATGAGGTCATGCGCCGCTACTTCTGTCGCCCCGGACGGATAGCCGGGCAAATAAAAAGGCAACACCCTGCACTAAGAAAATAATCCTTGTATTGCCGGGGACTTTACAAACATACAATTAACGCAGAAAAATTACATTCATATTTCGAACAACATTCTGTGAATTGCAGAAATTATTGTACTAACTGGCAATCTTGGTATTTTACAATATATGCGGCAATTAATATTTAATATTCGACTTCATCAACATCGTCATCTCAGCTCATATATGTCCCACTGTTGGGCTCGAGCCCTTCATTCCTTTTGTCGCCCCAGACGGATCAGGCAAGGTGTAACCATACCATAGTCTGGTCCCATTACAAAATGTAACACTGTAACAAATATATTATGTCAAGCCATTGATCACTTTTATATATTATGAAATATAGCATGATTGCATAGATAGCGTAGGGATTCATTTAGCAAGCTATTTTTATGCCATCTAATACTTTGTGCGATCTAGAAATTTATGTTCTGTATCTGGGTGTAATTTTTGTCCGTTAATTGTATGATTGTAAACTCCCCCGCAATTCACCACCTCCTATCTTACCCGTGGGTGATCGTAAGAGACGACTAAGGGATATAAAACGCATATAACATCTATGCAAGAGAAGGATCACTCGAAATAAACCCTATACCAACACGTCTGACCAGCGCGGTATGGTAGGTTAACTTCCTTCCCATTACGGGGGAGGCCCGAGCCCAACAGCGGGACATATATGGGCTGTGATGATGATGATGATAAAGATAATTTAATAATATTTGCCATAATTAATTCAGAATTAGTTTTTTATTAAAATATCTACCTCACAGATGTACCTTTCCTAATACCTTATATATTCTGACTAATTAATATAACGTTTAAATTCCTCATTACTGAATGATAAACAAGTCTGTTGACAAATACGCATACTGAGACTAAGTGTTTCTGCTCAATACCTTGGGCTCCTAGAAGGTAAAATTAATTAACAAATTTTTGCCCATAATTTGTATCCTTAATCCCACACCAGCGTAATACAGCAGGTAAGCAAATCATCATCATTCTCCTGCTCTTATCCCAATTACTTGGGGTCGATATAATATGTACCTCTTTCATAGTACATATTGTAAAAGTTATTGGCAATAGTTTTATGACCGGCCGTCTGCCAGACGTCAACCCTTCTTGGGGATGTAATTGTTGACCAACCGGCATCAGATGGAGTTGGCCCAGGTCATTATAAGGCTCTTAGTCACCTTTTACGACATCCACGAGTAAAGCAAGGGTTGGTAGTATTCGTAGCCGCTACCACACAGCTACCTGCTTAAGCAAATATACACAAAAAATTGTATTACTTAATAATATGCTGCAAAATCCTTCGGAAATAAATCCTTCCGAAAATTTTTACACAAGAAAATATAAAATAATTAAGACATTTTTCAGGAATACGTTTTTACTTTATAAATCTTCCAAAATGTTTCTACACCGGAAAAATCCAATTAATTTAAAAATTCAATCTCATCGAGCAAAATTATAATGCAAGGGGCATCAACTTAAATTAGGCGAACAAAAACGTTTCCAATTCTAATCAGCTTAGGGACATTCTTAAAGTTGCAAATGTTCGAGAAATATTTCCTAAATACCTCTTTCAGTTTCGTTAGAATTCACATAACAAGCGCCCCTGTGAATAATGTTTAGTAAAAACAGAAAATCTTCTTATAACATAATATTTCGTAATTTGGCAATTAAATTGACAATTGGCAAGTAAGTTGGCGTAGTAAATTCACGTGTTGACCTTCCGAAGCCAGTTACTAAATACACGGATTTTATTTCTTACTCCGAGGATGACTTTAACTTCCCCGTGGGACCTAGAGGCGGAGATGCTCTCCGACCTCTACCGGCGGGTTATCACAGCGCGCGAGGCAGGTGGCTCCCCATCGTTGAGCGAGATAGCCACCTGGCGCGTGGACGCCCGCCGAGACGTCATCGCCCGTAGGGCTATGCGGCTGGATAGGCCTAGGCACGGTGTTGTTACCGTTGAGGCCCTCCGGCCCGTACTGATAGAGTGGATGTAGCGGCGGCACGGAGTCCTCACCTTTCGGCTGGTGCAGGTATTGACGGGGCACGGGTGCTTCGGTTTGTACCTGCACACGGTGGCGTATAGGGAGTGGACTCCGGCCTGCCACCACTGCAGGAGTGACGAGGACACGGCGCAACACACGCTGGAGGTGTGTCCGGGATGGGATCAGCAGTGCCGTGACCTCGTCGCTGTTATCGGTGCTGACCTGACGCTGCCGGCTGTCGCGAGGGCGATGGTCGACAGCGTCAGGAACTGGGACGCGGTCGCCGCCTTCTGCGAGGCTGTCATCTCGCAGAAGGAAGCGGCGGAACGAGTCCGGGAGGATTCCCGCGACCCGGGCCGCCGCCAGCGGCCGGGGCGGCGCAGGCGCGAATACCTGCGCCTGATGCCGCCCTAACCGAGGCTTCGGGTGATCAAACCGGCGAATTGTCCGGTCACCCGACGTAAGGCCACCGCGTGAGGGCGACGCCCCGACGGCGAAATCTGTCGGGGCGTCGACGAGAGGAACCCGCGAGGGTGAACCGCCGGGCGGGCCACCGAAGTTAAAAATCGGGTCCCGGTGGCCCGCTCGCACGGCGAAGAGAGAGGATTTTACGGTGGGTCTATGGGGTCACGCGCCGCCTTCGCCGTCACTCCGGACTGATTTGGCGGGGCGAGACGCATCCATAGTCCACCAAAAAAAAAGGATGACTTTAACTATCCGTGTGGTGATGGAGTACGAATACAATTCACCACCCCATATCTTACCCGTGGGCGATCGTACGAGACGACTAAGGGATATAAAACGCATATAGCATCTATGCGAGAGAAGGAAAACTCGAAACAAAACCCTAAACCAACACGTCTGACTAGCACGGTATAGTAGGTTAATTTCCCTCCCATTGCGGAGGAGGCCCAAGCCCAACAGTGGGGCATTTATGGGCTGTGATGATGAAGATGATGGATGACTTTAAAAATAAAAAATAAATTAAAAATCAAAAGGAAATTAACCCAAAAATAATTGCAATGCTATATAGAATACCATAAACTATGTAAGGTATAATAATAAGAGTTTATTGTTGGTTATAGGGTTGCACACAATAGTGTGCAACCCTATAACCAACAATAAACTCTGTATAACCAACAAAAAACGCAAAAGAAGGCGAAAGGAATACCTTTCGCCTTCTTTTGCGTTTGGGTGAGGTATAAGGGTATAACCGGAGCTATCCCAAAAAAACAAAAAGCACAAAAGAGCTTCAAAGTTTTTTGCCTCTCTATCTATACTAATATTATAAAGCGGAAGAGTTTGTTTGTTTGTTTGTTTGTTTGTTTGTTTAAACGCGCTAATCTCAGGAACTACTGGTCCGATTTGAAAAATTCTTTTTTTGTTGGATAGTCCATTTATAGAGGAAGGCTTTAGGCTATATAACATTACGCTGCGACCAATAGGAGTAGAGCAACAATGATGAATGTGTAAAAATCGGGTTTATGTTTCTTTTTGAGAGCTTCCGCTGCGTAAACGGTTAAAGTTGCGCAAAAATTATGTACTACACAATTGTTTCCCTTTCAAAGTTCTAAATAAAAGTCCGCGACAGCATATGTCTATCTTTTAAGATTGGCTCACTATAACCTTTTTTATGCTAATCAAATTTGTTTTAAAATAATGTGATATTTTCGAAGGTGTTTTTATAAACATAATATTAATCCTTATCCAAATAAATGAGTTATTCATCACAAGTATTTAATTTAAAACAAAATTGCTCCTTACATTATTTGATTTCAATGAATATCTTAGGAAATATCGCAGTTTAAAAATAACATCGCAGCAAAATAATGATCAAGTACTGGGCGCGCATTTACGATGAAAATACTGGATCTTATAATCTTATATTAAAAAAAACTCAAACTAATGTTATTTCAAAGTACTTCTGCACACACTACATTTTTAGTTTTGTTTTCTTCTCATGACCTTCCGTCGGCTTTACACATCCTAAATAATAATAATAAGTATAGGAAGTATTAGTGCCTGCCCTCATGTATGGCAGTGAAAGTTAGATTTGGCGGGGAAGACATGAAAATAGAATAAATGCTGTAGAGCTGACAGCTCTTCGTAAGCTGTGTGTGATGTAAGTATGAAAGATAAAATTAGGTATAATGTTATAAAAAAGCGCTGGTATGCTGAGGTGGGTTGGACACGAAGTGGAAGAAATAATGAGTGGGCAGAGGTTGACGAAGCAAACATATAAAGCAATCGTGAATGGGACGAATACAAGGGGAAGACCTTTTCTGGACCAAATTGGCGATTTGTTCACGAGAGGTCATCATCATCATCATTCTCCTACTCTTATCCCAATTACTTGGGGTCGATACAATAAGTACTCTTCATTCATAGTACATATTATAAAAGTTATTGGCAATAGTTTTATGACCGGCGGCCTGCCAGACGTCAACCCTAATTGGGAATATAATTGTTGACCAAACGGCATCAAATGGAGTTGGCCCAAGTCGTTATAAGGCTCTTAGTCGTCTTTTACGACATCCACAAACAAAGTGAGGATTGGTAGTATTCATAGCCGCTACCACACAGCGATTTCATACACATTAAAAGTATGTGTAATCGTAAATAGGCGTAAGTGTATGTATGTATGTATAATATACATACATTGTATATATCTATAGAAAGTATAGATAAGACCCAATACTTTTACTTGCATTACTTTATATGGTACTACATTGCATTATATGGATTACGTCAAACTTGAATCACTTTTAAATACTTATTTCGCGTAACTACAAATACACACAAAAAAAAAAGAAACACATACATGCACGCACACTACATCACAAACACACGCACACCACACACACACACACACACACACACACACATACACACATACACACACGTACACACGCACAAACACACACACACACACACAAACACACGCACACCACACACACACAAACACACACACGCAAACAAACGCACAACACACACATACACACGCACACACACACACACACACACAACGTGTGAGTGCGCTCACTAACACGTTAATTCTCACTCATTCATTTATTATAGATTTCTTTATCATTAGTCTTTATTACGTAAGATATATATATTCATTATTTATAATGTATGTGACTGTAAAATAATTTGATGTTCAAGATTTATGTATTTCGGGAAGGAACTGTCTCTTGAAACACGGGTATTACCTAATTCAAGAGGCAAAGACATCTATGTCAACTGTCATATGTATTTAGTTTTCAATAAAGATTATTATTATTATTTTACTTAAGGTTAAATGTTCTACTCTTACTAATAAAAGGGTCATGTAGGTACCTAAAACAGCTTTAACGTATGTATTATTAAAAAATATTTCCACCTTTTACGTAAACGAATTCGCGAGTTGAAGTTAACGTTAGCCCAAAGTAACCATTCCACGTGGACGAAGTCGCGGGCAGAAGCTAGTATACTATATATGGATAAACAACAGAACATGTTGAGTTGTTGGATGAATGTATAAAAAACAAGCATATTATATAGAAATCTATATTATAATAGAGTAATTGGAAGGAATTAGATGCAGGCACTTTTAGGAATATTTCTATTACATTCTAATTCTTATTATCAAACTAAATACTTGCCACTGATGAGGACAGGCCTTCTCCAGCTCAAGAACTTGTATTTTTTTTGCTGATGATGCTAAACGAGCAAGCAAGATACCTGATGGTAAGTGCTAATGCCGCTCATGGACCTTTGCAATACCAGTGGCACAGCGAGAGAGTCAGAAGTCTAACTTTCTCTTACTATTTTGTATTACATATATCTATGAGTGGCAGTAACACTTACCATCAAGTGTGCTGCTTACTCGTTTGCCACCAAAATAAATAAAATAAATATACACTATGGAGCGTAAGACGTTGATGTGTAGGGTAAGTAACGGCGGGGAGAGCCGGCCAGACAAATTGGCAAAAGAATTTATTTTGAGTTTTCATTCACGTGCGAGTAATGTTATCAAATTGAATACATCCCTTAATCAATTTTTACTATATCATCATTATCTTAACTCATAATTGTATGTCCCACTGCTGGGTTCGAGCCTCCTCCATAATGGCAGGGAAATTGACCTACTATACCACGCTGTTCAGACGTGTTTGTTTTGTTCAGAGATTTTCTTCTCTTGCATAGATGTTATATGAATTTTGTATCACTTAGTCGTCTATTACGATCACCCACGGGTAAGATAGGGGGTGGTGAATTGTATTCTTACTCCGTCATCACATGAACATATCGAATTTTACAATGTACCAGAATAATGAAAAAATACCGCCCGGGAAAGGAAAGAATGATGACGATTGTCTTATTTGGATATCACATGAACATAATTTATATTAACAACGGGCTCAAAAAAAGGATGTCACCTTGCGGTTTTAGATTTAACTATCTGATTTATTTACGCTCTATCAAATAGGAAAATTATTGAACGTTTTAGCATTTAGTTTTAGAGTATAAGATCACTGTTTTGTTTTTATACAAGACAAATCTGTACCGGTCTGTCGGTAGCATCCTTTTTTTTAATAAACCATAAAATCTTTTGTAACATCAGTTTTATTTTCAATCTGCATCACCCATCAAACAATTTGTATTATTAATATTAACCAAAAATTAATATAGGAATCTACTTCTCACAATAGCTCCAACAAAACAATCAAATGATAGTCTAGTCGATGTATTTCAACAGGCTTATAGTAAGCGTTTTTTTGAGTCCCATTGTTCAATTCCCGGTAGCGATTAATTAGGCATTCCATCTTGACCTGGCTATACATCATTATACAAAGCACTGTTAGGTGGTAAAACCTCTATAGTTTGTTGGCTTTTTCTTTAAAATTGTGTTTGTAAAAATGTTAATCATTTGTAATCAAAATGTTTGGAAGGCGGTCATTGTTTATTTCGAAAATTTGAGTAAAAGTTCTGTCATCTTTTGTTTTCTGTAGTATAGTTAAATATCCTCTTTATGTGATATTTTTTATTGGTTATAATGGCAGATGAAGAAACATCACATCGAATGATAAGTGATACTGTTACTTAACCACCACGAAACCACACGACCACAAAATGGATAACGAATCCTGGACGAGAGTCACAGGAAGTCGTTGGATAGAGGTGCCGTATATCCAACCTTGTACGTTTACGGTCTGATGGATGGATGGACTACTACTCATAGACCTTAATAATACCAGAGTACAACTAGACCGCTACCTACCGTGAAAAAAATGCTCTACTTAAATCTTATTTACAGAAAGTCATTAGACATGCGCGAAACAGTACTTCACGAAGTGATGTGATATGGCATTACATTTCGTGCCGAGTAATAAAACATTAAACCATCACTTCAAACATCACACATGACATGAAATGTGCGATAGAGCTCTATACATACGGCGGGCGGCGTCAAGAAACATAAGCCTTAACATTCTGAAAATAAAGCTCAAAATAAATATTGAATTACCAGACACCGAACATTGTAGAAATGCAGAACAGTACACGGCTGTTCGCGTCATGCTTAATGTGATATGTGATGTTTAAAGTGATGTGATGTTTAGTCGCGTAATGTGTAATGGGTTAGTAGACGGTCGGGTAATATTACGTGTGATACATCACTCGCATTACTTACACATGTCTAAAAAACATGCCATAGCGTTCAGAAAATAGAATTGCAGATCCTGCACAGATGTAAAAAAAAATAATCGCTGAAAACGTACAGTTGAAGAATTTAATGTTTCTATTGAAAAGACTTATCTAATAGCAACTATATCACAAAGTATATCATTACCATCTCATATATGTCCCACTTTTGGGCTCGATCCTCTTCCATAATGGGCGGGAAATTGACCTAATCTACCACGCTGGTCTGATCTGTTGGTATAGGGTTTTATTTCACGTTTTCCTTCTCTTGTATAGATGTTATATATATGCATTTTATACCGTACCTTCACCACTATGTCAATGTTCCACAGCTGACCATGAGTATGAACAATCAGCACATCACATTCTCTGGGAGTGTGATCTCTGGCGAAACGAGCGTAACCTTATGTTAAACAGTTTACAAGTTACCTGTGGAGTAGTATACTATACGGACCTTGTGGCAACTCGAGAAAATTTCCGTGCGTTCATGCATTTCTGCCATACCTACTGTAGCAATCAATCTTAACGCTCACATATAGGCCCCGTTAAGCTCTTCCGTATCCGTGGTGCCGTACGGCTGCGCTTATCGTAGCCGTACACCTCTTTAATTATTGGCTGACTTGTCATTTTGTTTTCCTGTCTCCCGCTTTGCCTGGGAGGGAAGTGGAATCACTCTTTCCAAGTCCTCCTCTTTAACCTTTTCTAATTAAATTTGTTGCGGGTTCCAAGACAATTAAAATCATATCCCGGGACTGCCTGAGGGTCAAACCTTGGTGTCATTTATAGTGACCATTGTGGATCCTGGCTTACAGAAGTTACAATGGTGGGAATGTGTGGTGGGATTAGTCCCATTAAATAAAAAAAAATATGCATTTTATATCCCTTAGTCGTCTCTTACGATCACCCATGAGTAAGATAATTATATATAATTATCGTAGCTAATTAATAATAATAATATATAATTATTGTGGCCAATTAATAATAATATATAATGATTGTGGCCAATTAATAATAATATATAATGATTGTGGCCAATTTATAATAATTATATATAATTATTGTGGCCAACTCCACCAGGTTATTATAATAGCAATAAATTATAACCTTTCAATGCCGTAAATCTAATCAGGAAACTAAAAGCGATCATCATTAAGATTCAATACGCCTCTTCGTTATATTTAACCCGTTCCAGAGAGCAGCTTGAAGTCTACCTGCCCCCTAGGGGTGACGGTATGCGAGCTGCGTTATCGCAATTAGCGTAATACTATTATTGGTAGGCCTGTATCGAGTCGCGCGTAGCCGATCGGTAATATGTTGACACATGAAGTTACTAAGTAAGTTCTTTAAGGATATGCATTTATTATTTTTAAACGAAAAATTCTTGTATATTTGCATATTTTCAGAATCTCAGCAACGTCAAATATTATTTTCATGAAATTTAGTATTCAGATGTTTCGAGGATTTGTTTATAAAAAATATAGGTTTGTGGTGTTCTTGTTCTGTCAGGCAATGAAAAAAATTTTTTTTTCGTTTTTTGAAAGCTATTATAATATTTTGGTTTTTTTTTACCTCTCATTGAGAATAGACATAGTTCAAATGGAAAATCATCCAGATAGCTCCGGTTTGATCCATGGTTTTCTCTTTTTATTAGTTTCCCTTTTATATTGTTAAATTTATTACATTATTTTATTAATTATTTTCTCAATTATATTACATATTATTTTCTTAATTCATCATCATCATCATTACATCATACATATACTCAAAACAATTTGTGGATCACACAAAGTATTACGTGGGAGTCGAATCCACAATACTTGGTACGGTAAATTAGTAACTTAACTAATACACCATCTGTAGATTTGTGATTAGAACAAAGCCATATCCATATTTTCGCAGCTCTGCTATAAATTCACAACTGGTATTCCGTGTATAGGAAGCTGCTTTTCAACTGCAGATCGCCGCCGGCCTTGATTCCTTACATATGCACTAATATAACCAGATTCCTATACATATATATTGTATATCTCTTCGCATTAACCCGCAATCCTCTTTTTTTGAAGTGAAAACTTCTCTTCAGGCGGGTTGAGCGTTTTTGGAGGAGAAAAACTTATAGGTTCGCATCACCGACATGCTAATGCTAATAGTATATCTATAGCTATGTGAAAACTTCTTTAGGCGCGTTGAGCGTTTTTGGAGGGGAAAAACTTATAGGTTCGCGTCACCGACATGCTAATGCTAATAGTATATCTATAGCTATGTGAAAACTTCTTTAGGCGGGTTGAGCGTTTTTGGAGGGGAAAAACTTATAGGTTCGCGTCACCGACATGCTAATGTTAATAGTATATCTATAGCTATGTGAAAACTTCTTTAGGCGCGTTGAGCGTTTTTGGAGGGGAAAAACTTATAGGTTCGCGTCACCGACGTGCTAATGCTAATAGTATATCTATAGCTATATGAAAACTTCTTTAGGCGGGTTGAGCGTTTTTGGAGGGGAAAAACTTATAGGTTCGCGTCACCGACATGCTAATGCTAATAGTATATCTATAGCTATGTGAAAACTTCTTTAGGCGGGTTGAGCGTTTTTGGAGGGGAAAAACTTATAGGTTCGCGTCACCGACATGCTAATGTTAATAGTATATCTATAGCTATGTGAAAACTTCTTTAGGCGCGTTGAGCGTTTTTGGAGAGGAAAAACTTATAGGTTCGCGTCACCGACATGCTAATGTTAATAGTATATCTATAGCTATGTGAAAACTTCTTTAGGCGCGTTGAGCGTTTTTGGAGGGGAAAAACTTATAGGTTCGCGTCACCGACGTGCTAATGCTAATAGTATGTCTATAGCTATATGAAAACATTGTAATCGTTTAATTAAAGGATTACTGTTCAATATAAAAGTGAGTATTGAACATTTTAATGTTTTATATAGATAAATGAATAATGAAAATAAAGAATTTATTTTCAAATATTTTTCACTTCTATCGCCAGTCCCCATGACTGCCTGTTGTTTTTTTTTTTAGTATAACACCTTACAGTAATAACATATAGCATATAGCATTTATCATCTTAGATTATACAGGTCCCAAGGCTGCTTGAGTCCTCCTTCGCAATAAGTGGGTAATTGACCTATCACAATAGTTAGACGAGTTGGGGTAGAGCGTGAATAGGAGATAGTATTCGAAAGTGTAAACCGCCGAGTCGCTCATGGGTGTCAAGGATCCCGTAGCCAAACCATAACCTGCCGACGACAAAGATCGGGTTCCAGAGGCCCACTCGCACAGCCTGGAATGCTGGGCAGGTTTATAGAGTCGCACACCTCTTTATCTGTGGCCCCGGACAGATTTAGCGGGATGTAACCAGACCATAGCCTAGCTGCAAAAAAAAAAATAAAAGCCAAACCATAACCTGCCAAAAAAAGGGTTTCGTATTGAGTTTTTGATAATTATTTTCGCTGGCATATATATTATATACATATTCTGCTGTGTAGTAGCGGTTACGAATACTACCAACTCTTACTTTTCTCATAGATATCGTAAAAGACGACTAAGATTCTTATAACGACATGGGCCAACTCCATCTGATACCGTTTGGTCAAGAATTACATTCCCAAGGAGAATTGACGTCTGGCAGGCGGCCGGTGTTAAAACTATTGCCAATAACTTTTACAATATGTATTATGAAAGAAGAGTACATATTGTATCGACCCCAAGTAATTGAATAAGAGTAGGAGAATGATGATATATTATATACATAACACGCAGAATAGAGTAGTATTAAAATCACATGGCAATTAAAACAGCAAACACATTGTAGATACAAATATCTGTTCTAGATATATCATCAAAGAAGTAAACGAACTTCTTTCTATATCAAGTATTGCAATATATACTTTATTTACCAGTTAAAAGATTTATTTTACATTGATCGCTGCAAAACCAGTGCCCGCTCGCATAAATTAAAATTTTTGCCTTTATTATGAACTAGACTTTGTTCGCGGTGCCACACGTATTACATCTTATTTTCCAGTGGAAATAGAATATTTTCTTGGAATAACAGGTATCCTTTTAATGTTCAGTAATAAATTACCGAAATTTATCATTTAACATTTGCCGTTTGGTGACGGGTTAAGAATACAATTCACCACCCCTCTATCTTACCTGTGGGTGATCGTACGAGACGACTAAGGGATATAAAACGCATATAACATATATGCAAGAAAAGGAAAACTTGAAACAAAATCCTATACCAACACGTCTGACCAGCGTGTTATAGTAGGTCAATTTCCGTCCCATTATGGAGGAGGCTCGAGCCCAACAGTGGGATATATATGAGCTGAGAGGATGATGATGATCATTTAACGTAAGTTTATTTTTTTTTCGTTTTTATAAAACACCACCAGGCACTAAGGGAATAATCCTTGCAATGCGAGGGACTTTACAAACATACAATTAACGCAGACAAATTACACCCAAACTCAGAACAACAATTCGTAGAAAGCATAAAGTTTTGTTCTGCATAGGAATCGAACCTATGACACTGGAACGAAAAGTCGGTATTTTAACCACTAAGGCATCTATGCAGTCAAATTGGTTTTTTAAAGTCTTGTCCCGTCTCGCCCAGCTCAATCTTTATTTTGAAATATTCGCTCCATGATACTATAATCTACCTGTGTGGTAGCGGCTACGAATACTACCAATCCTTACTTGCTTGTGGATATCGTAAAATACGACAAAGAGCTTTATAACGACCTCGGCCAACTACATCTGATGCCGTTTGGTCAACATTTACATTCCCAAGGAGGGTTGACATCAGATAGGTGGTTGGTCATAAAAATTTTGCCAATAACTTTTACAATATGTACTATAATAGGAGAGTACATATTGTATCGACTCTTTTTTTTTTGCGATGGGCTATGGAGGTGGTCCCGCCCCGCCATATTGGTCCGGGGCGACGGAAGAGGCGGCGCGCAACCCCATAGACCCACCCTACAAACACCTCTCTCCGCCGTGCGAGCGGGCCACCGGTACCCGATCTTTGTCTTCGGTGGTCCGTCATAAAATTATTGCCAATAACTTTTATTTTTATTTATTTCTTAACAACGAGCTCTGGCCTGCCGGTATTGCTTTTCGACGCTTTGTGAGTGATTACAAGTCTATACCTAGCACATTGAAGCAAAAATCGGAACATTAAAATGGCTGACAAAAATAGCGAAATAAGTAGATTTGTAAGTTTTAACTGCAAATCAATAAAACGATCAATTGAAGCGGTTAAAATTCTGTGCGGATCAGCTGATATAGTTGCCCTTCAGGAAACATGGCTATTGCCATCTGATATTCCCTATCTTGGTCGAATACATGACGATTTTGAATATACTGGGAAATCAGCCGTTGATGAATCTGAAACACTTAGAGGAAGACCGTATGGTGGTGTCGCGATCCTGTGGCGCAAACGAGCGTTCGATTCGGTGTCCACAATCAATTGCGTCAGTGCGCGTTTGACGGCTGTAAAATTGACTCGCGGTGATAGTTCTATCATGGAGTTTAGTGCGTATATGCCGGTTGATTCCTATGACAATGTGGTGGAATTCATTGATTGTCTCGGTGAAATAAGTGCAATAATAGAAAATGGTAATGTCGAATCTGTTTTCATTCTTGGTGACTTTAACGCCCACCCTGGTGAGTTATTTTGTAATGAACTCTTAAATTTTTGTACTGAACAAAAGTGGACTTGCGCAGATTTTGAACTATTAGGATTAAATTCTGATAATTATACCTTTGTCAGTGACGCGCACGGTTGCCGACGATGGCTAGACCACTGTGTGGTCTCACAATCTGCTTGGTTGACGGTCACTAGCGCTGATATAACTCATGATTTATTTTGGTCTGATCATTTTCCCATATTTATATAGTGTAAATTAGATAAAATTAAACCAAAGCTAGGGGTTAATAAACCACCACGTAATATGGTCATTTTGGGAGAGAGACAGTGTAGTCAAATAAATGTATATTATGATGTTTGTAACACTAAATTAAAGTTGATTGAGTACCCTAAAGAGCTCGACCAATGCAGTAATACACATTGCACGAATGTGGAACATAGAAAGATTCTTGATACAATGTATACCACTATTGTATCTACTTTAGCAGAAGCTGCCGTTCATAGCCAGGGGACCATTCGAAGGCACAGGCATGGTGGTCGTGTTGTTGGGTGGAATAAACACGTAAAGGAAGCCCATGCGAAGGCCAGGCTTAAATATCAGATGTGGATAGTGAATAATAAACCAACTGCGGGTGAAGCTTATAATGAAATGTGTCTCACACGCAGAATGTTTAAAAGTAAACTGAAGTGGTGCTAGAACAACCAAGAACAAATTAAGCTCGATATTCTAGCCTCTCACCGTAAGGCTAACAACTTGCAAAAGTTCTGGCAAGCTACAAGAAAATTTGATGTTAAGCTTGGACTCCCTGTGAGTGTAGGAGGCTATGATCGGCCAGAAGGCATTGCCAATATGTTTGTTGACCATTTTAAAATTCAGTCACCGCTTGGCTCACAGTTGCGTGTGGTCGATGGTGAGGGCTGTCGTGATACCGATTTAATTCGTTTTTCAGTCGAGCAAGTGTCTAACACAATTAACAAAATGACTAAAGGTACTTAAGTCTCCGGGTCACGACGGCTTGAGCATCGAACACCTGCAACATGCTGGGCCTCACTTGGCAAGAGTACTGGCTTTGTTTTATTCTCTCTGTATGTGTCACTCGTACCTTCCGTGTGATCTCATGCGAACAATTGTTGTACCCATTCTGAAAGATAGAACAGGTGACGTGGCTGATAAGTGTAATTACCGCCCCATTTCATTAGCTACGATTGTCGCAAAGGTTTTAGATAGTCTGCTTGATGCACGTTTAGACAGCTTATTAAAACTTCACGACGCACAGTTCGGATTCCGTAACGACCTGGGCACTGAGACTGCGATTATCAGCCTTAAGCATACTGTGCAATATTACACCAAGCGTCGTACTTTCGTGTATGCCTGTTTTCTTGATCTCTCACGAGCTTTTGACCTGGTATCATATGATATTATGTGGAAAAAGCTTCGGGAGAGACAAGTGCCGGCAGAACTATTGCGTATATGCCAGTATTGGTACTACAACCAAACGAATAGGGTGAGATGGGGCGATAAGCTCTCTGAGCCATACCGGTTGGACTGTGGTATAAGACAGGGCGGGATTACTTCGCCTAAGCTTTTCAACCTGTATGTAAATGACCTGATTGATGGGCTTAGCAGCAAGAGAATCGGTTGCCGTATTGACGATATAAGTGTCAACAACATTAGCTACGCTGACGACATGGTGCTGCTGAGCCCATCGGTTAAGGCAATGAGGGAATTGCTCGGATGTTGTGAACATTATGCTCAAACTCATGGCCTAATATATAATACCAAAAAAAGTGAGCTCCTGGTCTTTAAGGCGGACGGTGGCAAATGTCCAGATACAATACCCGAAATTATATTAAATGGTAAACAATTGAAACGGGTCTATCAATTTAAATATCTGGGACATGTCGTCACTGATGACCTTGGGGACCAGGCTGATATTGAGAGGGAACGTAGGGCGCTGGCGGTTCGATGTAACATGTTGGCCCGGAGGTTTGCACGTTGTAGCGAACAAGTAAAAATACCACTTTTTAAAGCCTACTGTCAAGTGTTCTACACGTGCAGCCTGTGGACTAATCATACGCAGCGTGCCATCAGTGCCCTACGGGTCCAATATAATAATGGCTTTAGGATGTTGATGGGACTGCCTCGTTTCTGCAGTGCATCGGGTATGTATTCGCAGGCTCGCGTAGACAATTTCCACGCCATCATACGACAGAAATCTGCCTCACTGCTCGGCAGACTGCGGGCCAGTTCCAACTCCATCCTGACAACAATTGTTAGAAGGTACGAGTCTCCCATTCTTTGTGATATTGTTCGTCGATGTCACACGAACACTAAACTCGTTACCAAATAGTGTATTTATATTACTAACATAATTTCTAAGATTGTATTTACTAACCTTCTATGGATGTCACTTGTCCGAAATAAAAATTATTATTATTATTATGTATCTCCTTTTTTCACGGGATCGTCCACAGGGAAGATGCCCGGTCCTTTGGGAGGCTTACATGGGGATATGAATCCAACACGCAGAGGCCTTTGGAGAAATTTAATCTAAATATTGGGATGGGACATCTACCGATGACATTCCACATCTGCACATAACATACGTGGACTGCCAGCGGTAAGTGTAAAACTATTGTGTGATTATGGTAGCTAATTTCTGATTATGGGAGTGGGTGCTTAGTGGATTGGTTCATCTTAAATCTATGAATTTTTAACTGTCATCTGCCTTCAAACCCATATTGAGAGATGAACGGTGGCAGACGGTGACTCGCCAACTCACTGAATGGGCCCCCTAAACAGTCGCCACAGGCACACAAGCCATTCGGGCAACAGGGGGCAACATTGGTGCAAGTGGCTAGGGGTGTCGAGCGGTGCGGCGCCGGTTTCACCATTCAGTCTGTGATAAATAGAGCCATGGTTTCCCCGTAGTTATGGCCTTGAAAATGACACTTCCACCCTCGAGCATATAGCTCTGGCGACCCCTCTCTGACCAGCTGTTTAAGGCAAGCCAGAGCTGAGAGTCCTTCGGGCACTCTTCGGTTTCCACTCTAGCCAGCCAATGAAGGCCAGCTGGAGACGAGGCCCTGATCGACTCTCTGGAGTATTCGGGACCGCAGTGTCGCCACTCACATTCAGCTCGCCACAAGCTGCCCTGCGGTTTATTGGCTTTCCTGTAAATCTTGTGATACATTTTTTTTTTATATCAAAAGAACTTAGAAAGCCGTATAATGTTCCTCCGAGTTTTGCGTTAGCCTCATGGTGAGGTAACGACTGGCCCGGAGGTTTTTATTATAATTATTTTACAATATGTAAAAGAAAAGTACATGTTGTATCGACCCCAAGTAATTGGGATAAGAGTAGGAGAATGATGACGATGAATAGGTACTATAATCTACAATATGACTGTGAGTGAAGTTTATTTCAATTGTGTAATACTTTTTTTTTTGTCGTCTATGGGTCGGGCACACCTCGCCCGCTCCGTCCGGGGCGACGGAAGGGCAGCGCGTGGCCCCATAACCCACCGTATTCCCTCCCCATCGCCATTGGGCCGACCACTGGTATTTCCTTGCCATCAGTGGCCAGCCCGGCGGGTTACCTTTTCGGGTACCATCCCTCGTCGGCGCCCCAGCTAACTGCCGGGACGTCGCCCTCACAATTATGTAATACTAGAGTAAACATCAGAAACATATCATAAACATTTTCGGGTAGATAGCATACCTTAAGACGTAAATATGATACGAAGTGAAATTTGCATGTCCTACAATTAGTCACGGTGGAGTAGTGGCAGCACGATTGGGCTGGAATCCCAATAGGCGCGGGTTCGAATCCCGCTAATGACATCATTTTTCACTTCGTAATCGAGTTTATAAATAATTAAGCACATTAAATGCTAAATTTCAGTAATTTAAATAACAAGGTTGTGTCATCATTTAATACAATTCTAACTGTAAAGTTTGAAGTATTAAGCCTATAACAATGTGTAAACATTGTCGGGTAGATAGCATACCGTCACCTTAAGACGTAAATATGATACGAACTGAAATTTGCATGTCCTACAATTAGTCACGGTGGTGTAGTGGCAGCACGATTGGGCCGGAATCCCAATAGGCGCGGGTTCGAATCCCGCTTGTGACATCATTTTTCACTTCCTAATCGAGTTTATAAATAATTAAGCATATTAAATGCTAAATTTCAGTAATTTAAACATCAGAAATTAATATACAAACTAACAAACATTACTTTTTCGTATATTGATATAGATAACCAGTTTCGCGGCTCCCTGTATCGGAGAGTTTAGTTTCTCGCGTGTCGGATCTTTCAATAAATAAAATTAAATAAAAATAATTAGTTTTAAGGCCACACTGCGTGTTTGTTATGTTGGCACAACACGATATGTCTACGGTGTTAAATTGCATTTTTAATTTTTATATCACATTGGCATGTAAGCCGTTTCAAAGAAATTTGTTACTAATTAAACACTTTTAATTCTATAAATGCGTGTTGGTATACTTTTAACTATTTACACGCGTATATATAAATGTTTGATGGCATTAAACTTCTACGTTTTAATGCCTCGTTGACTTAGTGGCGTTATCAAATGTGATATTGGTTATTTTGGGTTCAAATCTTGAGTTTATTTTATTTTACTTTAATCAACTCTCAATAGCAATATATATTCTAAAATTTAATTGAATATGTTTATTTTATGTTGCAAGAGAATTAATAGTGTTTTATATTCTTTATAGAAAGCTGTATGGTAACGGCTACGAATACTACCAACTCTTACTTTGCTCGTGGGTGTCGTAGAAGACGACTAAGAGCCTTATAACGACCTGGGCTAACTCCATCTGATGCCGTTTGGTCAACAATTACATTCCCAAGGAGGGTTGACGTCTGACAGGCGGCCGGTCATAAAACTATTGCCAATAACTTTAACAATATGTAGATACTATGAAAGAAGACATATTGTATCGACCCCAAGTAATTGGGGTAAGAGTAGGAGAATGATGATGATGATTCTTTTTAGAAAATAAAGAAACAATTTGTTTGAACAGATGGCGTAGTGGTTAAGATACCGACCTACCATACCAGTTCCGAGGGTTCGATTCCTACGCAGGACAATACTTTGTGCGATCCATAAAGTGCTGTTCTGATTCTGGGTGTAATTTGTCTGCGTTAATTATATGTTTGTAAAGTCCTCGTCAGTTGTTTTTTTTAAAATAAGTTTATTCATATATCAAATTATTTTGTATATATGGGCAACAGTTAGAACTATTTGGAATAAATTTTGTATCTAAATAAGTTTATAGATATAAGTTTTTTTTCTGCTGTACAAAATTCGATTGTAATTCCTTTATTAAACAAAATCAAAGAAAGTAAAGTATTTCATACAATGAAGCCCAGACAATAGATATAACAGCTAAACATTTTTTTTTTTGCATGTTGGACCATGGATGTGGTGGTGCCCCGACAAATCGGTCCGGGGCGACAGAAGAGGCGGCGCGCAACCCCATGAACCCACCCTGCAAACACCTCTCTTCGCCGTGCGAACGGGCCACCGGTACCCGATCTTTGTCTTCGGTGGCCCGCCCGGTGGTATATATACCCTTACGGGTTCCTCTCGTGTCGAGAGTCCTGTCGTGTCGTGTCGCCGTCGTCCTCACGCGGTGGCCTCACGTCGGGTGACCGGACAATTCCCCGGTCCGAATAACAGCTTGACTTAAATTTGCCTATGACAAAACTCGTGCGTAGAAGATGTGCTACAGGTCAGACAACGGACCAAAATGACCTGAACGATGCTCAACTAAAAACACATAAATGCACGTTCTGTGTGGTGATGGAGTAAGAATACAAGTCATCAGTTCTTATCTTATCCGTGGGTGATCATAAGAGACAACTAAGGGATATAACACGCGTATAATGTATGTATGTAAGAATTAGTTTCGAGTTTTCCTTCTCTTACCTATGTGAGAGAAGGAAAACTCGAAACTAATTCCTATACCAACACGTTTGACCAGCGAGGTATAGTAGGTCAATTTCCCTCTCATTATAGAGGAGGATCGAGCCCAACAGTGGGACATATATGAGCTGAGATGATGATGATGAGATGACGAATGCACAGGGTCGTTCTAACACGTCTCTGACATGCTGGTCAGTGGTATAGTAGGTCATTTTCCTTTCTTTTGTGGAGATGCCTCGATCTTAGTTGTAGGACATATATGAACTGAAACGAATTAATACTAACTTGAATGAGCTGAATGTGGCTTTACAGAGAAAGCTATAAGGCGCCTTATCAACAATTATTATAACAACTTAAGCGACATAGGACATCAGAATAAAACATACTCTCATCCGTGGACGAAATGCCCTGCTCCATGAAGTATAATATACGTATATTATGTCTATATACTATGAAGCATTGTCCGACAGGATCTTTTTGATTTGATTAAGATGAAAGGGTAGGATATTTAAATTTCTTTGTCATGAACAACTTATTTGGAAAAAGTAGTGGTACGGAAAATTGCCTTAAATGTATTTGTTTCTTCAAAATTAATAGTTAAACTAGAATAGAAGCCATGTACGAAAATACCATGTTTGATCACAGTTTAGTCTTGGCTTATATTATAATCAGTCAACGAGGGGAGAAAGAGAATAAAAAATTGTAAACCATGGGAAGAGAAGGTAAACTCGAAACAAAACCCTAAACCAGCACGTCTGACCAGCGTGGTATAGTAGATCAATTTGCCTCCCATTATGGAGGAGGCTCCAGCCCGACAGTGGGACATATATGAGCTGAGATGATGATGATAATGAAACCATGGTTTGTGGAGTATGGCTATGTGGCCTAAGGACCAAGAGACAATCTTCAATCTTCTTTTCAAAAATAATTCATATTAAAATTTGTATATTTTTTTTTATAGGATTACACATCAAAGTAAAATATTATCATCCTTTTATCATCCTAATTACTTTGAGTCGACGCAATATGTACTCTACCTCTATACATCAATTGCAAAAGTTATGGCAATAGTTTTATGACAACCCGTCTGTCTGAAATCAACCCTTCTTAAGAATGTACTTGTTGACCAAACAGCATCAGATAGAGGTAGCCCACGTCATTGAAAAGGTTTTTAATCATGTTTTAAGACAACCACGAGCACAAGGGTTTTTGTTTTTATTATTATACAGGCAATTAAGGTCTCGTTCATGGCATTTGTGACATAATCAGAGCTTTTATTGCGCATCTGATTACAAGAATTAGTAATTTTTGTTGTTATTTACTAAATACCCAATAGTTCATATCCTATATCTAAGCCTGGCTGTAATTTGTGTCCGATTAGGACAAACTTGACTAATAATGGAATGATATAAGCAGAATTAATGTTGAATATTAAATATTAATAGCCGCGCATTATAAAATACAATGAGTTATCACCCCTTCTATTCTTACATGTGAAAGACGCTATAGAAATAGAAATAGTAAGTGAAGGAAAACTAAAAACAAAAACTTATACTAATCACAGCGACAGTATAGCACAAGTATAGTAAAACAAATATCTTCCAGCCATTAATCAGCTTGCCAACCTATGCCGATGGGTAGGGAATACGGGGGGTTATGGAGCCACGCACCGCCCTTCCGAAGCCCCAAACGGAATGGACGGCGTGTGTCCAGACCATAGTCTGCACAAAAAAGCCGTTAATCAGCTTATCAATGACCGCTGTGGAACATAGGCCAAGCCAAGGTAGAATAATTCCACAACCGTTAATTGTTTTGGGATCTGTAACAAATTTAATAAGAAAAAAAAACTGACGTTTTAAATATTCCACTTCCTTCCTACGCAAAGCTGGAGATACGAAGTAATATTGGCTAATAAGCCAATTAATAAAAGGATATACATTCCTGAGAAGCGTAGCAGTACACATCGCGGATATAGCATAGCTTAAGGTGAGCAGGTATTTTTTTTAAATGCAAATGAGTAAGCAACACACGTAATGTTAAGTGTTACTGCCATCCATGGACATTTGCAATACCAGAGGTATAGCTAGGCCGCTACCTACCAGGTCACTGAAGAAAAAGACGGCGTTCCAGTGACTCGCACGGCGTCGAGACGTCTATGTGAGGCGGGTCTACGGGGTTGTGCGCCGCTTTTCTGTCGCCCCGGACGGATTAGCGGAGCGTGACGCGTCGCCAAAAAAAAAGGCCGCTGCCTACTAATAATCCGATACCCACACAGAAAGATTGGCTTCCGGCTCTCTCGCTAGCCGAATGAAGCACAGAAGCGCATTGCCATTACTCAAACGTCGATATTCTGCGAAAGTGTGGTACTACCCCGGACGGACCAGCCCGCGGCTGTAGACAGAAAACTATCAACAGCGTGGTCCTACCACCTACTACCTAATTTCAGTATTTTTTTTAAACATATAATAGTTACTTTAACATGTAAAGAAAATTATCTTATAAATACATGTACTCAATTGCATAACTTAATAAGCTTCGATAACGTTAGATAATTCACGGTCTAGGCCTTAAGTGCAACCGGGTTCCGGTGACCCGCTCGTACGGCGTGGAGAGGTACTTGTAGGGCGGGTCTATGGGGTTGTGCGCCGCTTCTTCTGTCGCCCCGGACGAATTAGCGGGACGTGAACATTCCATAGCCCGCCGCCAAAAAAAAAAAAACGCCTTAAGTGCATAGACAATATTTAAAAAAAAACTACAAAAATTATGATTTGTTTTAATGTAATTCTACTTAATTATTATTTTTAAAGTCATTACAAACAAATTAACTCGAAAATATTGCATTATTTTTGAATTATATACAATAAAAACAAAAATCTAACATTTTATTAGCTTCCGTCACGTGATTACGAAAGTTGAATTACGCCAACATAGTATATGAGTCAATCGAGGTCCCATTAAATCATTTAAAAAACTCACAAACAGTTTTTTTTTCGAAGTTTTTTATATAAATAATTATACACTTTGGCATTATAAACCTTTTGCACGCCATTTTCTATTAAATACGTTATTAAAACACAATTTTAGTCAACAATAACTCACAAGCTTATAATGAATTATCCGTGTGGTGACGGAGAAAGAATACAATTCACCACCCCCTATCATACCCGCGGGTTATCGTTAGAGACGACTAAGGAATAAAAAACGTATATAATATCTATGCAAGAGAAGGAAAACTAGAAATAAAACCTATACCAATACGTCTGACCAGCGCGGTATAGTAGGTTAATTTCCCTCCCATTACGGAGGAGGTCCGAGCCCAACAGTGGGATATATATGGGCTGTGATGATGATGATGATGATTATAATGAATAGTCATAATATGACCTGATTAATTGAGTTATGATATCTAGAAAAGATTTCAAAACGTTTCTGTTCATGACAACTAATGACATGACAAAAGATTTTATTGTTCAGATTATTGATAGACCTAATCATCATCTCAACTCATATATGTCCCACTGTTGGGCTCGAGCCTCCTTCATAATGGGAGGGAAATTGACCTAATTACTATACTAAGCTGGTCAGACGTGTTGGTATAGGGTTTAGTATCAAGTTTTTCTTTTCTTGCATAGATGTTATATGTGTTATGTATCCTTTAGTCTTCTCTTACGATTACCCAGGGGTGATGAATTGTATTCTTACTCCGTTATCGGTAATTAATTAATTGATAGACACGGTGGCTACGAATATTTGCAACATTTAATTACTGGCATCTGTCGTAAAAGTCGACTAAGAGTTTAATATAGACATCACACTCCATTTAATGCCGTTCAGTCAACAAGTACATTGCTTGCTGTGTGGTAGCGGTTACAAATACTACCAACCCCTATTTTGCCCGTGGATGTTGTAAAAGACAACTAAGGGCCTTATAACGCCTTTTCTTTTTTGATGCTGTGGAAATGCTTTTACGCACTATCCCCCGCCAGTGACAGACAGTGGGGTTGTGTGGGACTCGCCGGCCATAGATGTTGGCGGCCGGAATACCCACTAAAACCAACAGCGGTCCCTTCTTCTTGGTCCCTGCTTCGCGTTTCCGCTCCGTGGCCTCCTTTGCAGAGATGACTTACTCGCAAAAGGAGGCCATCGACGTCCAGTACCTGTCACTGGAAAGCATCTTGTTGATGACGGTAGACAACGACAGGTCTGCTCCAATGACCGCCGACAGGTCGTGGCGCTGAGGCCCCCAGGCGGGACATACCTCCGGGGTGTGACGCACGTCATCGATTTGCGCGCCACACTCATGGCATCCAGGAGCCTCTTCACGTTCAATTCGGTGCAGGTACTTACCGAAGACCCGTGTCCGGTAAGTACCTGCGTCAGCCTGAAAGACAGGTTGCCGTGCCTTCGTGTCGTCCAGTAGTGAAGGTGGGGCGCTACCGCCTCAACGGTCCCCCGTCCTGCTACGGGGGACTCTAGTTCCTCCCTCCACCGCCGGACTACTTCCCTTTGAGCCGCTTCTTTCGCCCTGCTCAGTCCCCCCGCGGTGACGTATTCGCCATTTGCCCACGCCGCAGCGCAAAACTGGTAAACTTCCGCCTCCTTTTTAGATTTTAGAGATGACCTCTTCACAGATGGAGGCCATCGACGACCAGCATCTGTCGCAACCAAGTATCTTCGAGATGATGGTCAGCAGCGACAAGTCTGTCGCTGAGGCCCCCAGGCGGGTCATATCTCCAGAGTATGACGCGCATCGTCTACTGGCGCGACACACTCGTGACATCCTGGGGCCCTTTCTCTTCCAATTCTATGCAGGTACTTACCGAAGACCCCGTGTCCGGTAAGCATCTGCACCATCCTAAAGCTTAGGTTGCCGTGCCTTCTATTAATCCAGCGGTGGAGATGCGGCGAAACCGCCTCCACAGTCCCCCGCCCTGCTACGGGGGACTCCAGTTCTTCTCTCCCCCGCCGGATGACTCCCCTTTGGGCCACTTCCAGTGCTCTGCCCAGTCCCCTTACGGAGACTTGCTCGTCGTCGGCCCGCGCCGCGGCGCGGAGCCGGTATGCCTCAGCCAAGGCCTCAGCCACAAGTGGCCAAGGCGGATCGCCCGCCAACAATATCGCCGCGGTCTACGACACCGTACGATAGTCCCTGATAACCCTCACCGCCATGGCCCTCTGCGGACGTCGCAAAAGAGCCCTGTTCCGGGTGGAGAGGGAGTCCGCCCAAATAGGGGCACCATACAGCGTCATGGATCGCACGACTCCGGCGTATAAACGCCGGCAGTACAATCCCGGACTGCCAGTGTTGTGGCAGAAGCCTACCTAGCGCCGCAGCTGTTTTAACGAGCCTCAGAGGGCGCTGGGCAAAGTGTGCCCCGAAATTTCATCTAGAATCAAAGTGCAGACCTTATAACGACCAGAGCCTTATAACGACCTAAGCCAACTCCATCACCACCGAAGTCAAAAATCGGGTACCGGTGATTTTATGGTGGGTCTATGGGATCACGCGCCGTCTTTCCGTCACCCCGGACCGATTCGGCGGGGCGAGACGCATCCATAGCCCACCAATAAAAAAAAAAAGGCCAACTCCATCTGATGTCGTTTGGTCAACAATTACATTCCCAAGGAGGGTTGACGTCTGGCAGGCGGCCAGTCATAAAACAATTGCCAATAACTGTTACAATACTATGAAAGAAGAGTGACACACTGTATCGACCCCAACTAATTGGTATAAGAGTAAAAGAATGATGAGACAACAAGTGCATTCCGAAGAAGAGTTGACGTCACTAAAACTATTAGGAAAACTTTTGCAATATATATGATTGAAGAAAAGTACATAATATTGCATCGAATTCAAAGTTAAGAGAATGTTGGTGACGACAATTATAGTTTGTGATCATTTGAAAACAACTATATCTCAATTTAGTCAGAAAAATAGTTCTTTTTAACATAAAGATATAAATGACAGCATACCATTTTACGAGTACTTATAATGTTAATAATTCTTATTTAAACATAATTCTTTAATAATACATACATACATATTATCACGCTATATCACTTGCAGGGTAAGCAGAGAGAATAGAGTGCCAGTGAACTCTATCCTTGCATACTTCACTCGCTACTTCAACATTCATAATTCTCTTCATACACGCTCGCCGGTTGCGGAGACTCTTAACTCCACCTTCCATCAGTACGTGACCAATCTGGTCTAGGTAGGTTAGTCTCGGTCTCCTCCGGTACCTACATCCTTCCACTCTCGCATTGTATATCTTTTTAACCAGACGTTCGTTCGGCATTCTTTCCACTTGTCCGAACCATCGGAGCATCCCCTTTCGCATCTTTACACCAATACTCTCTTTCGTACCTACTCGCTCTCTTACGTCATCGTAACGAATGCGATCGGTCAGCCTAACTCCACAGGTTTTCCGTAGAGTTCGCATTTCGACCGCATTAATTTTACTTTCATGGTCTTTTCTGCATACCCAACTCTCGCTTCCATATAGTAATGTTGGGACAAGTACTGCGTTATGTATTGCTACACGTGCCTTCTGGCTGAGGTGGTGGCTACCAAGAAGTTGTCCCAACGCTGCGTCCACTCTATTTCCCGCATTCACTTTTCGCTCTATATCAGTGGTGTACCTTACATCTCGGCTAAATCCACTTCCAAGAAATACAAATTCATCCACTTACTCTAGTACATCATTACCTATTGTTACTCTCACATCTGTTATGGCTTCATCTCTTCCGAAGACCATTATTTTGTTTTTGCTCACATTCCCGTGTAGACTTCTTTTACAATCTTCTGTCATTGTGTCGACTAGGGTCTGCAGGCCAGTCGCTGACTGCGCCAACAGGACTGCATCATCTGCATAGAGTAGAGCAGTGACCACTGAGTCGGCCATCTGGACTCCCACATTCATATCGTTCAACCTTTGGAGACATTTATCCAGATATATGATAAATCGCGGAAGGAGGCGGCGGAGCGCGTGCGCGAGGAGCGTCTCCTCGACGGCGCGAGCCGCCGCCGGCGGCTGGGGCGGCGCAGGCGCGATTACCTGCGCCTGATGCCGCCCTAGCCAAGGCCGCGGGTGACTGGATCGGGGAATTAGACCGTCACCCGCCGAGAGGCCGACCGCGTGAGGAAAGACCGACATCCTACCCGAGGGGGGGATGTCGGTCGAGGAGAGGGTACTCCTCAGGGGTATTCCGTCGGGCCGACCACTGACGTCAAGTCACTCTGCTCTGGTGGTCGGCCCAACGACGAAGGCGACGTCACGGGTGGGTTACGGGTGTGCGCGCTTACGCCCCTCTGTCACCCCGGATGGAGTGGTGCGAGGAGTGCGCCAACCGTAGCCCATCCCCCAAAAAAAAAAAAAAAAAAAAAAAAAGATGTATGATAAACAGCCTGACAGAACGCACCACTGCTTAACGCCGATATTGACGTCAAACCAAGGCGACATTCCATCATCCAGCCGCACACAAGCTCTACAGCCCATGTAACTGGTCTGCACAGCTTGCAGCAGTTTACCGTTAATACCATACTCCGGTAAAATGTCCCAAAGTTCCTCTCTTTGTAATTTGCGCAGATGTAATTTCTTTTTAACATAGAGATATAAAAGACAGCATACCATTTTACGAGTACTTATAATGTTAATAATTCTTGATGAAACATAATCATTTAATAATATAATTCTAAAAATAATATGTAGTGTAGGAGAATAGATAGATATTATGTTGCCTAGAAAGAAATTTAATTAACTTATTTTAAGTAAAAGTAAATTATGTAGCTTTATTTTCATTTTCATATTTTTTTTTTAAAGATAATACCCCGCAATAGGACAATAATCTTTGTATTGCGGGGGAGTTGACAAATATATTGTTAATGAACACAAATTACACCTAGTTTCTAAAACTGAATTTCTGGATCTGAATTTTTGGATCGTACAATGTATTATCCTGAGTGGGAATCGAACCCGCGGCAATAGCACGGTAGGTATCTTAACTATCTGTATAGTCACTTGAATAAAACTGAAAAACATATTTTAATTTTCAGAATATAATAAAGTATCAACAGAAATATTATTTGAAACCACTTACATAATCTTTAGGACATGTTTTATATAAAAATTAAAATAAATTAAAATAAAAACGTTTGTAAATTTAAATCTAATTTATCTATTTGCTTATTGTAGTTTCATTCCGTCTACTACCATAGAAAACACTAGTAAACAAATTAGTACATTTTAAATCGGATAAGTTTAAATGTAACAGGGAGGAACCGCTCGATCATTTGTGGCCTGAGCCGTTGCTGCCTTTAAAAAATATAAAAGGGTATAAGTACTATTAAATACAAAAGTGATTAACATTTAATAACATTTAGTGTTTCTGGCAACGCGTCCTTATAATGGTCGTCGTGAAAGACGACTAAGGTAAGAGCATCATTCAAAACCCCTATGCCAAAGCGTTTGACTAGCGTAGAAGGGTAAATACCCTCAATCTATAGTTTACTAAAGATTTATAAGAGCAGAGATTTATGAACACATTCAGTCATTTCATTCTCCTAATCTTATCCCAACTAAATGGGGTCGATACAATATGTACTCTTCTTTCATAGTACATATTGTAAAAGTTATTGGCAATAGTTTTATGACCGGCCGCCTGCCAGACGTCAAACCTCCTTGGGAATGTAATTGTCGACCAAACGGCATGAGATGGAGTCTGCCCAGGTCGTTATAAGGCTCTTAGTCGTCTTTTAGGAGATCCACGAGCAAAGTAAGGGTTGGTAGAATTCGTAGCCGCTACCACAGAGTAATGCATATGAACACTTTCAGTATTATACCATTATTCGTGCGTGGGTATTCCATGAACACACAGAATTATTCTTTGTACGCTCCATTACTAGTTATTCTATTTGTAAATTGTATCAGTTAAGTATTTTTAATACAGATATTTAGAATACAGAAAAAAAACTATACTTAATATCTAAATTATTGTATATTACTATTTCTAATCTATACGCGAGTATTACACATTTGAGATAAAACCAGTTTTACGGATTCTATCGCGTTTGTATTTGATTTTTAATTTCCCGACTTTTCGAACACTACAGCGTTCACGGGAGGACTGTCCTCCCGTGAACTGATGAACACTGTAAACTAATTTTATATAAAATATTTTTTATATTATTTGTTTTATTAAGTATTTAAAGGACTTTCCAAGAAACTATATTTCTATTAGTAGCAAGTCTAACCTATAAATCCTAGAACTATATGTGGCAGAAGACTTTGAAGCTTATTACGTGAGAAAAAAGTTATAGAATGAAATAAAAGGAAATGAAGATATTACATTCACGGAAAGTACAATTGTAACAAAGTGAAAATTTGGAGAGAACATCCCAAAAACAAGGCAATATCAAAAACACAACGATATAATAAATAGCACATATTAACAGTTAATAGGCAACTGCCTCAGAAATTAGCCAAATCACTTTTTGTCAGGAGCATACCAACGTTGCGTGCTTACCCCCCATAAGGTATTATACACGCGACTCCGATGTTTTACCGAGTTCCCTATAAAAAACGACACGACGCGGTGCACCAATTGATATTTTGTTACAACTACTGTTTTGTATAGCGATTATAAATATTCTGCGGTTGCGATTAATTTTTCACTTCATCACAGAAAATATAATTTTTAAATTTGCCAGAATTATTTTAATGTACAGATGGCTTAGTTGTTAAGATACTGACCTACCGTGCTAGTGCCGCGGGTTCGATTCCCCCGCAGGACAATCATCATCATCATCATTTCAGCTCATATATGTATGTCCCACTGTTGGGCCCAAGCCTCCTCCGTAATGGGAGGGAAATTGACATACTATACCACGCTGGTCAGACGTGTTGGCATAGAGTTTTGTTTCGAGTTTTCCTTCTCTTGCATAGATGTTATATGCGTTTTATATCACATAGTCGTCTCTTACGATCACCCAAAAGTAAGATAGGGGGTGGTGATTTGTATTCTTACTCGGTCACCACACGGATAGCAGGACAATACTTTGTGCGATCCACAACGTGTTGTTCCGAGTCCAGGTTTAATTGCATGTTTGTAAAGTCCCCCGCAATACAAGGATTATTTCCTAAGTGCAGAGTGCTGCCTTAAAAAAAAATAAAGAATCAATACTTATATCGCATTGTAAATTCTTCACTTCTCCACAGTAACTAAATTTTTTATTAAAGATAAACTATAATTTATAAATCTTTGTATAAGATGGAGGACTTTACAAAAATGACGGTCACAAATTACATCCAGACCAGAACCAGTCTTTACATGAACAAAATTAACCTATAATATTATGCTGTTAAAACAAAGTTGTGTGGCAGCGGCTACGAATACTACCAACCCTTACTTTGCTCGTCGATGTCGTAAAAGATGACTATGAGCCTTATAACGACCTGGGCCAACGCCATTTGATGCCGTTTGGTCAACAATTACGTTTCCAAGAAGGGTTGACGTCTGACAAGCGGCCGGTCATAAAACTATTTGCCAATAACTTTTACAGTATATAATATGAAAAAAGAATACATATTGTATCGACCCCAAGTAATTAGGATAAGAGTAGGAGAATGATGATGATGACCACGCTCGTAAAACAATTTGCTATATCCTACCTGATTTTATTACGAGTTTTTTTCTCTTAAAATGACGCTTTTCCTATTATCCTTAGGTAGACTTTGTAATATCGTGATATTGAACTTTATTTTTAAGCCATTAACCACATAGAAAAATGGCTGTATATAAAACAATTCAATTAAAACTCCTAAACATTATAATTCAAACTGATATATTTTTTTTTATCTGGAAATACGTAATATACATTGTATGTTATGTAAAATCTCTTCGACGCAGGGATTCACTCCCCAGTGAGTGCCTTTAAATAGTTATTCAAAGTTGACCGTTAAAATTAATTAATTGTGTGGGTCTTAAAATAAATATACCATTTCGTTTAATTTTATCGCTTTCGAAGGAATTAGTTTTGCAAATTCGATTTTATGGTAAGCCTGGTACTTATATCTTAATTTAATAGACTAAACGTATGTTTTAACTGTGAACGAGGACTGACCAGACAATGAAGTATTAGACGGTAAGTGGCATTTAAGTGGTAATGGTTGTCTATGGTTAATATATTGGTTGTATATTGGCCGTGTGGTAGCAGCTACGAATACTACCAACGCTTACTTTGCTTGTGGATATCGTAGAAGACGACTAAGAACCTTATAACAACCTAGGCCTACTCCATCTGATACTGTTTGGTCAACAATTACATTCCCAAGGAGAGTTGACGTCTGGTAGGCGGCCGGTCATAAAACTATTGCCAATAACTATTACAATATGTACTATGAAAGAAGAGTACATATTGTATCGATCCCAAGTAATTGGGATAAGAGTAGGAGAACGATGGTTGACTATGGTAATACCAACATGTATGCAAAAATATCTGTGTTTACGACAACTATAAAATTCCCCCTTCTGTTGGTTATGACTGATCATGAAAGATGATTAAAGGATATAATATACCTAACATCAATGCAAGAGAAGAAAATCTCGATATAAAACCCTATTCGAATCCCTCTGACCGGTGTAGTATCATCATCTTATCATCATCATCATCTCAGTTCATAAATGTCCCACTGTCGGGCTCGAGCCTCCTCCGTTGTTATAGAGTTTTGTTTCGAGTTTTCCTTATCTTGCATAGATGTTATATGCATTTTATATGACTTAGTCGTCTCTTACGATCAGCCACGGGTAAGATAAGGTAAGGTGGTGAATTGTATTCTTATTCCGTCACCACACGGAACAGTGTGGGTAAGTAAATTTCACTTCTATTGTGAAGAAGGCTTGAAAATAGTAGAGTTTGAGTGATATCTGAACCGAGGCGATGATTAATGACAATATTAGTTACAAAACTATCACTTCAGATCATAATAAAGCTCTTTCTCTGTATGGTAATGGTATCAGAAAACGATGTATCACTATCTCTTAGTTTATTATTTACACATTTTATTATTTACACGAAAATTTATTATTTACACGATTATTACACTATTTTATAATAGTGTATTGATGTTTACTTGTATTTGATGTTTACTTCGTCACTTTATCAATGTTTATTTATGTAATATATAGTCCGGTCACATTAGACCAAAAAATAAGAGTTAAGCTACATAAATTCCCAACAAGCTGAAAATCAGTAAGATTGTTTAAAATATGATTAAAAATAAAATTTGAAAGATCCCATGTTTCCCCGTAAAAGGTTACTTTCCTAAAGTTGAACTACTATCCCAAGGGAACAAATTACCGGGTTAAAAGTAGCCATTTTATTTATATCTAATCAAAAGCCAAATAGAAAATGTTTTGTCAAACTATAATAGCTTCAAAAATAATCAATTTCCATACAAAATTTTATCCCCTATTTTCATTTTACCCCTTAAGGGTAATTTTTTTACAAAATTTTAATGGCATATTTATTTATACCTAATCAATAGCCTAAAAATAGGTTTCAAGGCTTTAAAAATGACGATACTTCCTTACAACTTTTCATTCCCCTTTACAACCCTTTTTCCACATTAAATAGTAGCCTATGTCTTTTATCGGGCTCTAGAGTATTTGTGTACCAAGTTTCATTTAGATCGGTTCAGTAGTTTTGGCGTGAAAGAGCGACAAACAGACAGAGTTACTTTCACATTTATAATATTAGTAAGGATTAAAAATCATATTGTTTTTGATCAATTATTATTAAATATTACAGAGATAATTTATGGTAATTATTATATTATAGATATTATGAAAACTTATTAGTTTAAATCTGAGTAATTTAATATGCTACCATACTAAAAAAATCAGAGGGTATAAATACTAATTACATACTTCATACACATATTTCTTGATAACTGTTAATTGAGAAGTGCTAATAAATACAATTATTATATTTCCTTCATGTAACTCACACATAATACGCATTCTTTGGTCACGAGGCCTAATTTTTCTCTTTACCCCATAAATTATTTCAGCTTGTCCAGTAAAATTAATTTATTGTATAGTGGGTCTTGAAATAATTTATGACTGTGTTTCGTTTTAATGTTTTCAATGGTAGTAAGAATACAATTTACAACCCCTTTCCACCCCGATGACGACTAAGTTATGTAAGCAGATAATATCACTACTAGAAAAGGAAATTTTGGATTTCTATTTTTTTTGTGTGTGTGTGTTTAGCTGTTAGCCGCAGATGGCTTTGAAAGCTTTACACGGACTATGGGTGAGCGCTGAGGGTTCTCAACCCGATTAAGATAAGCTAAGCGACATAGCCCAACGGCTCCCCCTGTGCGGAACGGATCTCGGCTTGGGTCATCGCTGGTGGTAAAGTGGGCGAGCCCACGTTTGGATTTATGATTTTTGTGCGTCGCGATTTCGCACCTCGACGGCGAGGACGAAACCGTGGATATTATTTTTGTAATGGCCTCGCGGGCCGTGTAATCTCTTAATTGAGCGAGTATGATATGCCGCGGACGTCGGATGTTTGAATTACGAAAGGGCGTGTAGGAAGCCGCCCCAACCACTAGTAGGTTGAGGTGTGTCATGGCAGAAAAGGATTTCTAATGTTTAGACGAGTTATTTACCACCAGCGATGACCCAAGCCGAGGTCCGTTCCGCACAGGGGGAGCCGTTATTACACATTTGAAAATAAAACTATTTTTACGAATCCTATCGCGTTTGTATTTGATTTTTAATTTCTCGACGTTTCGGACACTTTACAGCAATCTTGGTCGCGGTGAGAGTAACTGATACTGTAGTGGGTAGAAATAAATATCTGAAATAACGATGACTTATTGGACGTGAGACACTCTCCTGTCTATGAAGTCTAAAGTATTTGAAACGTCGGGAAATTAAAAATCAAATAAAAATACTATAGAATCTGTAAGAGTAGTTCTATTCCAAAAGGATCTTTTTGTACATACATACATACATACATATCATCACGCCATATCCCTTGCAGGGTAGGCAGAGAAAACAGAGTGCCAGAGAACTCTATCCTTGCATAATTTACTCGGCTAAAACCACATCCAAAATATACAAATTCATCCACTTGCTCTCATTACCTATTTTTACTCATATATCTGATCTGGTTTCACCTCTTTCAAAGACCATTATTTTGGTTTTGCTCACATTCACGCGTAGACCGCTTTTCTTACAATCTTCTGTCATTGTGTCGACTAGGTTCTGCATGTCAGTCGCTGACAGTGCCAGCAGGACTGCATCATCTGCATAGAGCAGAGCAGTGACCACTGAGTCGCCCATCTGGACTCCCACATTCATATCGTTCAACCTTTGGAGACATTTATCCAGATATAAGATAAACAGCCTGGCTGACAGAACGCACCCCTGCTTAACGCCGATATTGATGTCAAACTAAGGCGACATTCCATCATTCAGCCGCACACAAGCTTTACAGCCCATGTAACTGAACTGTACAGCCTGTAGCAGTTTACCGCTAATACCATACTCCGGTAAAATGTCCCAAAGTTCCTTTCTTACAACCGTATCAAATGCTCTCTCCAGATCCACAAAACCGCAGAAAACCCTCTGACCTAGAGCCTGATGCTTCTCCACAATGTTGGGCAGAGAGAACATTTGATCTATGCATCCCCTTCCACTCCTGAAACCTCCTTGTGTCTCACACAGTAAACCATCGGACACCATCCTCATTCTCCTTTCAATAATTTTACCGTACACTTTTGCTGCCAAACTGGTCAAGCTTATGGCTCTGTAATTTGCGCAGTCATAACGTGAACCCTTGTTTTTGAACAAAGGCACGATGACTGCGCTATACCAGTCCCCGGGAACCATTCCCGAGCTCCAACATAAATTGAGGAGCAACAGGAACGCCTCCCAGACACAGGAGCCACCAAGCTTGATCATCTCGGCAGACACCATATCAATGCCCGCTGCCTTACCATTTTTCACACTTTTTATCGCCCATTCAACTTCATCCATACTGATGTCATCGGAGGACGCCGCCGTCGAATGTTGTTCTACTAAACCACATGCGACACCGGCGCCAACCGTAGCATCCGCATACATATCGCCAAAATAATCACTCCATCGGCTTAACACATCTTGTGTATATGTAAGAATGTCTCCATCTTTTTATTCATTCTGAAGGCTGACCAACCACCCCGAGACTTCTTCGCCTCCCTCCAAAAGAGTTTGGTGTTGCCCTCGAAGTTTTTAGTCAGCCTATCTTCTACACTCATATTTGCTCTATCACGTTTCTCTTTCACTAAGGCCTTGGTGTCATTCTTACATTGCCGATATATTTCTTTCTTCTGTTCAGTCATACTGTCATTCAGATTCAAAGAAGAGACATAGTCCAGCCACGCTTTCTTCTTTTGCTCTACGGAAGCTGCCACTTCCGAATCCCACCATGCATCACCATTTGTTTTTCTATGCTTCTTTGAACTTCCACATACTTCTTTCGCTGTATCTACCATACTCTCTTTCAATATTCTCCAGCATTCTTCAATGTTCGATTGCGGCTGGCTTGCCATCGTCAGCCGTTCTCGGACACCCTCTGCATACTTTTCTCTTACACACTCTTCTTGCAACCTTTCAAACTTTATTCTTTCAAGCCCTCCGAAGTGGACACGCTCTCGCCAGTGCCTCCACTTTCTGAACAGACCACTAAATCTCGCGATAACGAGATAGTGGTCCGTATCGATTGTTGGGCCCCTGTAGGCTCTTGCGTCCAATATTTTGCTTCGGAGGCGACTGTCTACCAAAATTAAATCTATTATACTTTTCTGTTCATTCCTTCTCCATGTATACATATGGATGTTCTTATGTTGGAAAAATGTGTTTGACACAATAAGGTTTCTCTCCATGCATACATCCGCTATGAGCCTACCTGCGTCGTTCACTCTCTTATCACCAAATGGACCAACTACGTCCTCATAGTCGGGACGCTTGGTCCCCACCCATCCATTCAAATCTCCGCATACAATCACGCGTTCACTGGTTTCTGCCATATCCAGAACTTGCCTAACATTATCCCAAAACTTCTCTAGGTCTGATGCCACCGAGGATCCCACAGGAGCATATGCTATAACCATGAATACCTTGGTGACACCTAGTTTTATACGGACCCAAAGAAGTCTGGGATCATACCCTCGCTTGGTCTCTGTTACACAGAGCACGTCTAGCTGTTTGTCCGCCATGACGGTTATCAGCTCGTGCAACTTACCTTCCACACATCCTCTTACATTCCACGTCTCCACCCGGCACTCTGCTCTCCTCGACTCGCCTGACTGGGCAAGACGTGATGGGTGGCGGCCCCCATCGCCACATCTGCCGATGTTCGTACCGACGGGGACAGGTCGGTACGCGTCGCCTCCGAAGGACGCCCTAACCCGCACTGCGGTACGCATTATTCGAGCTGGATTAGCAGTCTAACTAGACTGCCAGGGGACGCGACGAGCACGCTCCGGACTATAACCCTCTTTAATTTTTTGTGTGGCGAAGGAATAGGAATACATTTCACCACCCCCCTGCCTTACCCGTGGTGAACATATAAAACGCCTGAGTTATATAATATGTATATATAACATCTATACTAGAGAAGGAAAACTCGAAATATAACTTAGTCACATACAATAAAATATAGTCACATACATAGTCTATAACAAGGCTCGACTCCAGCTGCATCCCACTGCAATTGAGCTGAGATGGTGTAAAGAAGGTAAATAAGGAGTAGGTTCTTTTGCTTTCATACTGTAGAAAAGTCCTGTATCCAGTAGTGATAGATATATAGATACACATATGAGCTGGGGATAAAGATAGGAGAGGGATAAAGAGGGATAAGGATATTTGATGGTATTTAATTAAAGTTACCTATGTAATTGACTGCTCAGATGGTAACCTGATCTAAATAACGACTTCTCATACGTGCCTGGCCTAAATAACGACTTCTCAACGACCGAGGATCGTTGATTCGATTCTCATGCGAGATAGATCTTAAGTCTACATTAATGTTTGCCTTTTTATTATATGTTTGTGAATTACCCAGCAAGATTTAATACTTTACCCCGGACGGATTAGCGGGGCGTGACCGATCCGTAGCCCCCCACCAAAAAAAAGAAAAAAGATTTAATACTTTAGTGCAAGTTGTTGCCAAGTTAAAACTGCTTGAGTTGTTCACACATTTGGTGAATATATTTTTTTAAACGGTAAACTAAAATGTTTCATATACATACATACACATCATAACACTATATCCCTTGCAGGGTAGGCAGAGAGAACAGAGTGCTAGAGAACTCTATCCTTGCATATTTCACTCGCTTCCTCAACATTCATAATTCTCTTCATACACGCCCGCCGGTTTCGGAGACTCTGAGACTTTGACTAGTCTTGAGTCCACCTTCTTTCAGAACACGACCAATCTGGTCTAGGTAGGTCATATTGTCTAATATTAATTACTACGTACAAGAAACAGGAGTTTATGGTACATAAATAAACAAAAAAAAAATCCATATTCAAAAATAAACAATTTTCCGCGCTAACGAAAAATGCGTAACAGAATAAAAACAAAATCAATTTACACAGACGTTCACACTCAGATCTACGTGATCTATAGATCAGGAGAGCTTTAATTACAACTATAAAACAAGCGAGGCTCTTGGGCAACGTCTTAAACGCTCATTAAGAGCCATTACCGCGAGCTACGCCCGCCACTAGGCGATAAACTGGATAGAATTGCGGAGTAACCGAGAACTGGAGAACACAAGACAATGGTATCATATCAACGGTGGTCGATTCCATACGATTGAAAATGGTTTAATTATTATAGATTAGAATGGTTTAATAGTTTGTTCCCTTGGCTCTAAATTATTGCTAATGGCCTTGTTCTTTTCGTGAATTATCGAGTTTAAAATAAAAAAATGTATTTTTAATTTCTTAAATTAAAAATGACTTTTTTTTATTACTTATGGTGGCAAACGAGTAAGCAATCACACTTGATTATAAGTGTTACTGTCACCCACGGAGCTTTGCAATACCAAGCGTATAGTTAGGTCCCTGCCTACCAATACAAATCCCAAACCCACTCAGTTGGGGTTCTGGCTCTCTCGCTCACCGAACGAAGCGCAATAGCACATTTCCATTACTTAGACGTCGATCTTCTGCGAGAGTGTGGTACCTCTCCGGACGGACCGGCCCGCGGCTGTAGACAGAAAACTGTCAACAGTGTGTGTCCTACCATTAATAAAAATGATGATTTAGATATGTAATTAGATAAGATCACTGTCAGAGATGGAAAACTCGGATAATATCCTATGCCGACCAAGCCTGCGATTTTATTTTGACTGGCTATAGACTGGCCTTCCCTACCATAACTGCCAAAGGCGGTGGAAGGGCCTCACGCGGTCCCATAACCTGTCATGCTTCCTCCCGTCGCCATTTAAGCTGACCATCGAAATCAATTCTTTAACATTGGTGACACGTCCAGTGGATCCATTCTTTAAGAACCATCTCCCGTCGATGTCACAGGGCGTTACTCGCGACCAAACTCTCTGAGGGCAGCGGACTAATCCCCAGTCCATCTACCTGATCTGATATTCGCGGTACAGTTTTTATTTGATCTGAACGCACCTATAAGCTTTGAAGTATAAAACTGGTGGCAAGTTGGTAGCAGGTTTTCTTTCAAGGTTACCTTCTCCTGCAGTAATATATATGTAGCTTTAAATTATAATATTTATGGAATTAGGCAGACAAATCGCAGGCATAGTTTTTTTCAAAGCATCCTTTTTTTAAGCATGACTGTTATGAGTCTAATATTTCATTTAATATTATTAATACTCTTATGCATACATACGGAAAATTACGAATTCAACACATCATAGTTATTAAAGTAAGCATTAATTTATAATTCTATTAACATGATTAACTACCGGAAGGTATATAGGTAAGGTATATATATATATATATATATATATATATATATATATATATACAGGGTGGAAGTGGACTGCTCCCGAAAACAAAGACAGGTGACCCTACTTGTAATGATAGGCTAGAAAAAAATCGATACGGAAGAAAAAAAAATATTTTTTAATATAAATAAATAAATATTTTATATTATTAATATAAATAAATAATTTTTAATATAAATAATAAAGGAAGAAGAGATATATATATATATATATATATATATAGATATGCAGCTGAATCAACAGAAGCTGTTCTATAGAAGTCTAAAATAATATTAGTTCCTTTATAAAACTTATGAAATGAAAGAGTATTACAGGCAGGACTTAAATTTTTATCTATAGGAAATACATTGCAATTACTTTACAAATTAAGTTCTTTTGTTAGGTACGTTAAATTATCAAATTTTCATTAATATTCCCGTCTTTTTAAGGAAAACGTTGACTACGAGATGTAGCAGGTATTACTTCGATATAATACTCTAATTTTTTAAATTGACATAACTGCACAGATGGCGTAGTGGTTAAAATTTTGTGCCAGTGTCGTGGGTTCGATTCTCACGCAGGACAATACTTTGTGAAAACCACAAAGTGTTACACGATGTCAAGACAGAATATTTTAAAATATTAAATACTTTTCGCTGATTTAGAATTTATCATGTTAGGCTTTCTATTGACCATTTAGGATTTCTTTAGAAACATTGTTTGTTAAAAAAACTGGGATACTCGTTAGTACATAGGCGATAAAAATCTAAAAATAAACACGTTTTTCAACTACCCGCTAATTACTATGCTGCCAGCGTATCTGATTCAAAATCTCGTAAAACTAATCATGGTAAAACGCTTGAAGAATGACTATGTAACTTGAAAGTAATTTTTTTTATAGTCTCACGTTTATATTTCTACAGGGATAAGCATAGTTGTAAAACATTCCTAATTCAAATATATGTTTTTTTAGGCAAAACCTCTATAAACAGATAGCACTTGTCTGGTTTACCTGGAAATAGTTCCAAAAAGAACAACAGAACCGAATGAAATACGTGTATTAATAGAGTCACCCCTCTTGTGGAGTGACTATGGATATAGGGATAAACTTGTGTATCCTATCACGTCTCTCTCACTCCATTCACATTGATCACAATATTCATGCATGCTAACTTAAGAGTAAAATTATCTCTTACCCGTGGGTGATCGTAAGAGACGACTAAGGGATTAAAACACACATATAACATGCAAGAGAAGGTAAACTCGAAACAAAACCCTATACCAACACGTTTGCCAAGCGTGGTATAGTAAGTAAATTTCCCTCCCATCGTGGAGGAGGTTCGAGCCTAACAGTGGGATATATATGAGCTTTTTTTTTTTTTTTTTTGCGGTGGGCTATGGACGTCGCATCCCGCCAAATCGGTCCGGGGTGACGGAAGAGGCGGCGCGCAACCCTATTGACCCACCCTGCAAGCACCTCTTCTTCGCCGTGCGAGCGGGCCACCGGTACCCAATCTTTGTCTTCGGTGGCCCGCTCGGCGGTATGCCCTCTCGGGCTCCTCTCCGGGATATATATGAGCTGAGATGATGATGATTAATTTGATCCGTGAATGTTCGACGGCAATTAATGAAACAAATTGCTTCATTAATTCCTTTTCATTTATTTTTTTTAAATACCCTAACCGAATTATTCGAACACCCTAATTACCATTACACATAAATGTTCACTATTCTTCTTTCATTCTACAAAATTTCTTTATACCACTATTCCTCTATGTTTTACTTTATATTTCAAGTATACATTATTAATATTCACGTGCTCATCACTTGAGGTCGACGCAATATGTACTCCTCTTCGTATATATTGTAAAAGTTATTAGCAATAGTTTTATGAATGGCCGCCCGCCTGGCGTCAACCCTCCTTAACATTTTAACTGCCAAGTAAAAAAAATTGGTGACGAAAAATTTTCAAATCTGATTTTCCGTTATTAACCACTTAAATGGCATCAAATATTGATTTAGTAAGTATTTACGTATTTGTTTCTTTAAAATATCTAAAAATAAAATTATGTCAGGCATAATTAGGCACACATACAAATTGCGGGCCAAGCTGCAAGTAGTCAGCTAAGGGCCATGTCAGTCATTTTGTATAGAAAAACACTCGCAAATCGTGACGGACGGCTCGCTGAGGCCATTTGAACTTGGTGCTGTGATGTCAGTCATCAATAACTGTCATGGCCTAAACAGGTACTACGCCTGTCAGGCACGGGTGACTGACATGGCAGCTAACGAGTTAAGATTGTAATTGTTGACTAAACGGCATCAAGTTTAGTTGGTCCATGTTGATAAGCTCTTCGTCGTCTTTTAACACATCCACGAGCAAAATAAACATGGGTAGTATTCGTAGCCTACACAGCACCTCAAGTATGCATAATAATTTTTATTATTACCTTTACAATTTTTTGTTTTTTTTTTATTGCTAATGGTGGCAAACGAGCAGACAGCACACCTGATGGTAAGTGTTAATGCCACCCAGGGACCTTTGCAATACCAAGGGTATAGCTAGACCGCTGCCTACCAATACAAATCCCAAACCTACCCCAGTTGGGCTTCCGGCTCTCTCGCTCACCGAACGAAGCGCAATAGCACATTGCCATTACTCAGACGTCGATCTTCTGCGAGAGTGTGGTACTACCCCGGACGGACCGGCCCGCGGCTGTAGACAGAGAACTGTCCACAGCGTGGTCCTACACCAATTATTTAAACTTAGTGCTTGTAAATCACTAAATAAAATTAGTTTAAATAGAAAAAAAAATGTAATATCGATAATAATATTATTAAACAACAAAGGAATCCACAATCATATTGAAACTTTCATCAAAGTAAATATTATTTCAATTATTGCCAGTGAATGGAGAATAATTACTTTTTATTTGATGAAACATAAAATATAGATTTACGTTATGTATAATTAATATTTCAACATGGAGGATTAATATTAAATTACAATAAATACGTAGGCAGAATAATAAGAGTTTATTTCAATATAATTATATTTAATACTAGCTTCTGCCCGCGGCTTCACGTAAAAGGTTATTTTCCTAAAGTTTTTCATCCCCTATTTTTGTTTTACCCCTTAACGGTAAATTTTTAACAAAATTTTATTTTCATAATTATTTATATCTAATCAATAACCTAAAATTAAGTTTCAAGCTTCTGTCTTTAAAAATGACGATACTTCCTTAAAAATTTTCATCCCCTTTACAACCCTTTTTTGGATTAAAAAGTAACCTATGTCCTTTATCAGGCTCTAGACTATCTATGTACCAAATGTCATTTAGATCGGTTTAGTTGTTTTGGCGAGAAAGAGCGACAGACAGACAGAGTTACTTTCGTATTTATAATATTAGTAAGGATAGTAAGGATTATACAAAACAGTTTTATATCATAATTATGTTGATGGAGTGAGGATAAAATATGTAGTGTTTTTTATATATTATTCTTACTCACGACATTGCTACTGAGATCAATACAAAGTTTGGACGAATTATACTACTAGAGCTTTTTGTAATTTCTTGTAGTGTTCTTAATTTGGAAAACACACACATACACACACACGCAAACGCACACGCACGCCCGCACACACGCTCACTCGCACGCAGGCACGCACGCACGCAAACATTCAATCGCCACCCGATCCGGAATCGCGAGCAGATGCTAGAATTTAAGACGGAGGCCCTCTTGTTCCATGGGCCCCGCATGGGCCCTCCCATCGGCGTTTCGATCACCGTCAATTCGGTTGACATCAGCATCCGGCCCCATATGAGGTATTTGGGCCTGGTGCTCGACGGGCATTGGTGGTTTCGGGAGCATTTCCGCAGGCTCGCTCCGCGGCTCGTCGGCGCGGCGTCCGCCCTTTCATGGCTTATGCCCAATGTGGCCGGACCGAGCGCTACGTGCCGACAGCTGTACACGGGGGTCGTCCGGTCGATGGCCCTGTACGGCGCACCGGTGTGGGCGGGATCCCTGACCGTCCGACTCAGGGCTCTTCTGTGGCGACCACAGAGGGCCATGGCGGTCAGGGCTGTACGCGGGTACCGCACGGTGGCGACGGAGGCAGCGTGCCTGTTGGCCGGGAGTCCCCTGTGGGACCTGGAGGCGGAAATGCTCGCCGATTTGTATCGACGGGTGTCGGGGGTGCGCGCGGAGGGCGGTATGGTCTCTTTAAGGGAACTCACCGCCTGGCGCGTCGACGCCCGCCTAGATGTCATTGCCCGTTGGGCAGTCCGGCTGGAGAGGCCTCGGTTCGGTGTGCGGACCGTAGAATCCTTCCGGCCGGTGCTGATGCAGTGGTTGGAACGGTGGCACGGGGTGCTCTCCTTCCGACTTTTGCAGGTTTTGACGGGGCATGGATGCTTCGCCAAATACCTGCACAAGGTCGTCAGGAGGGAGAGTACACCGTCCTGCCACCACTGCGATTGCGACGAAGACACGGCACAGCATACGCTCGAGGTTTGTACCGCTTCGGCAGAGCAGCGTCGTGAACTCGTCGCAATCATCGGTGCCGACCTGTCGCTGCCGACCATCGCCAGGGCGATGCTCGACAGCGTCAGGAACTGGGACGCGGTCGCAACCTTCTGTGAGGCAGTAGTCTCGCGGAAGGAGGCGGCGGAGCGCGTGCGCGAGGAGCGTCTCCTCGACGGCGCGAGCCACCGCTGGCGACTGGGGCGGCGCAGGCGCGATTACCTGCGCCTGATGCCGCCCTAGCCGAGGCCGCGGGTGATTGGATCGGGGAATTAGTTCGTCACCCGCCGAGAGGCCGACCGCGTGAGGAAAGACCGACATCCTACCCGAGGGGGGGGATGTCGGTCGAGGAGAGGGTACTCCTCAGGGGTATTCCGTCGGGCCGACCACTGACGTCAAGTCACTCTGCTCTGGTGGTCGGCCCAACGACGAAGGCGACGTCACGGGTGGGTTACGGGTGTGCATGTTTACGCCCCTCTGTCACCCCGGATGGAGTGGTGCGAGGAGTGCGCCGACCGTAGCCCACCCCCAAAAAAAAAGAAGATGCTAAAATTTAAAAATAACCATTATACTGTTCTTGATTTCCTAGAATCACTATCGATTTCCAAAGACAAGATATAAGTGTCAGTTAGTGACAATTCGTATGTAAAACCGGCATTAAACTACAAAGCTTATCTCTATTCGGTATCGACATAAATCTTTATCGTTGATTCTCCAGTGCAGGTGTTGTCAATAAAGCTACTTAGATAAATCGTCCAATTTTTATTGAGTTATATGAAAAAGGAAAGTTTTTTTATGTAAAATTTGTACTTAAACAAGTTTTTATCAAGGCCTAGGTTCGACAAGAGACGCTTAGGACCATAAATAATAAGCTTATCTATATATTCCCGTGTGGTGACGAGTAAGAAAATAGTAGGTAACTATTTCTTAATTTCCCTTAGAAGCGGTCAAAAACTATCTGAAATATCACCAAGAAAATGAGCAGCTCTCCTCAGAAACTTAGAATACTAACTTATTTTATTTTATCACGTTTTATTTACTTGCTTTCTTATATAAAATCAATTACAAATTGGAAATAAAAGTAGCTCACAGTATCACAGCTCATATATGTCGCACTGTTGAGCTCGAGCCTCCTCCATAATAGAAGAGAATTTTACCTTCTATACCACGCTGGTGAGACATGTTGGTGTTTTGTTTCGAGTTTTCCATCTCTTGCTGTTATAAGTGTTTTTTTATCCCTTAGTTGTCTCGTACGTTCACCCACGGGTAAGATTAGGGGTGGTGAAATGTATTCTTACTCCGTCACCACACGGAAAGTCACAAGAGATCATGGTGACAAGAGGATAATAGGATCACTGTAGTGTCCGAAACGTAGGGAAATTAAAAATCAAATATAAAACACAATAGAATCAGTAAAAATAGAGTTATTCCAAATTTGTAATACTTGCGTAACATTAGAAAAGAGTTGAAATTTTATAATTGATTTTAAACTAACTTCCAGATTACCTAGAAACTTGAAATTTTTACCATAGCTTAGAAGTAGATGGCAATGCATGAAAATGTGAAAAAGAAAAAAATTAATACAGCAAAAAAAAAAAACTAGCCATAAAAAGGAGAAATTAATAATCAAATTAAAATGAAATTAATGTACTGCCTTTATAAGGGACTATAAAGTATAAAATCATTTCTTTACAGATTATAAATAGATATTCTGGGGCACATTATTAATTATATACTGCATGCTTGAGAGAAATTATTTTATACTTATTATATATAATTATAATCAATCTACGTGTGTTGACGGAGTAAGAATACAATTAACCAACCCTTTTCTTACCCCGTGGGTGATCGTAAGAGACGACTAAGGGATATAAACTGCATATAACAACAACATGCGAGAGATGGAAAACTCGAAACCAAAACCTATACCAACACGTCTGACCAGCGTCGTATAGTAGGTCGATTGCCCTCCCATTATATAGGAGGCTCGAGCCCAACAGTGAGACATATATGAGCTGAAATGATGAATGAATGATATATACAACCATATTCTCCGATCCAGACATAGAGAAAAAAAATATTCAGACATCCAAACCTAGAAACCCACAGTCACAATAGTTACCACGCTTGGGCCACTAGGGCAACAAATAGTAAATAATTAAGCTTTATAATAAGAGAGAATTTCAAGTATGAAAGTATAACCAGTGATTATGGGATTAGAGGAAACAGATTATTAGAAATTAAATATTTAATTTCTAATAATCTGCTGTAATGCGGGTTAGGGCGTCCCCCGGAGGCGACGCGTACCGACCCGCCCCCGTCGGTACGAACTTCGGCAGTTGCGGCGATGGAAGCCGCCACCCATCACGCCTTGCCCAGTCAGGCGAGTCGAGGAGAGCAGAGTGCCGGGTGGGCACGTGGAATGTAAGAGGTTGTGTGGAAGGTAAGTTGCACGAGCTGATATCCGTCATGGCGGACAAACAGCTAGACGTGCTCTGTGTAACAGAGACCAAGCGAAGGGGCAGCGACGCCTGCGATCTTCCTGGTGGCGCGATGGATCTGTGGTCTGGTGTACCACAGAGCGATCGAGCCAGAATGGGGGTAGGAATACTGCTGTCCTCTCGCTTGGCCTCAGGTGTAAAGGATTACGGTATGTATGATCCCAGACTTCTTTGGGTCCGTATAAAACTTGGTGTCACCAAGGTATTCATGGTTGTAGCATATGCTCCCGTAGGATCCTCGGTGGCATCAGACCTAGAGAAGTTTTGGGATAATGTTAGGGAAATTCTGGATATGGCAGAAACCAGTGAACGCGTGATTGTATGCGGAGATTTGAACGGATGGGTGGGGACCAAGCGTCCCGACTATGAGGACGTACTTGGTCCATTTGGTGATAAGAGAGTGAACGACGCAGGTAGACTCATAGCGGATGTATGCATGGAGAGAAACCTTATTGTGTCAAACACATTTTTCCAACATAAGGACATCCATATGTATACATGGAGAAGGTATGAACAGAAAAGTATAATAGATTTAATTTTGGTAGACAGTCGCCTCCAAAGCAAAATATTGGACGCAAGAGCCTACAGGGGCCCCACAGTCGATACGGACCACTATCTCGTTATTGCGAGATTTAGTGGTCTGTTCAGAAAGTGGAGGCACTGGCGAGAGCGTGTCCACTTCGGAGGGCTTGAAAGAATAAAGGTTGAAAGGTTGGAAGAAGAGTGTGTAAGAGAAAAGTATGCAGAGGGTGTCCGAGAACGGCTGAGGATGGCAAGCCAGCCGCAATCGGACATTGAAGAATGCTGGAGAGTATTGAAAGAGAGTATGGTACATACAGCGAAAGAAGTATGTGGAAGTTCAAAGAAGCATAGAAAAACAAATGGTGATGCATGGTGGGATGCGGAACTGGCAGCTTCCGTAGAGGAAAAGAAGAAAGCGTGGCTGGACTATGTCTCTTCTTTGAATCTGAATGACAGTATGACTGAACAGAAGAAAGAAATATATCGGCAATGTAAGAATGACACCAAGGCCTTAGTGAATGAGAAACGGGATAGAGCAAGTATGAGTGCAGAAGATAGGCTGACTAAAAACTTCGAGGGTAACACCAAACTCTTTTGGAGGGAGGTGACGAAGTCTCGGGGTGGTTGGTCAGCCTCCAGAATGAATAAAATAAGGTCTAAAGGTGGAGACATTCTTACACAAACACAAGACGTATTAAGCCGATGGAGTGAATATTTTGGCGATATGTATGCGGATACTACGATTGACGCCGGTGTCGCATGTGGTTTAGTAGATCAACATTCAGTACCGGCGTCCTCCGATGGCATCAGTATGGATGAAGTTGAATGGGCGATAAGAAGTTTGAAAAATGGTAAGACAGCGGGCATTGATATGGTGTCTGCCGAGATGATCAAGCTTGGTGGCTCCTGTGTCTGGGAGGCGTTCCTGTTGCTCCTCAATTTATGTTGGAGCTCGGGAATGGTTCCCGGGGACTGGAATAGCGTAGTCATCGTGGTTTTGTTTAAAAACAAGGGTTCACGTTATGACTGCGCAAATTACAGAGCCGTAAGCTTGACCAGTTTAGCAGCAAAAGTGTATGGTAAATTATTGAAAGGAGAATGAGGATGGTGTCCGATGGTTTACTGTGTGAGACACAAGGAGGTTTCAGGAGTGGAAGAGGATGCATGGATGAAATGTTCTCTCTGCGCAACATTGTGGAGAAGCATCTGGCTCTAGGTCAGAGGGTTTTCTACAGTTTTGTGGATCTGGAGAGAGCATTTGACACAGTTGTACGAAAGGAACTTTGGGACATTTTACCGCAGTATGGTATTAACGGTAAACTGCTACAGGTTGTGCAGTCCAGTTACATGGGCTGTAAAGCCTGTGTGCGGCTGGATGATGGAATGTCGCCTTGGTTTGACGTCAATATCGGCGTTAAGCAGGGTTGCGTTCTGTCAGCCAGGCTGTTTATCATATATCTGGATAAATGTCTCCAAAGGTTGAACGATATGAATGTGGGAGTCCAGATGGGCGACTCAGTGGTCACTGCTCTGCTATATGCAGATAATGCAGTCCTGCTGGCACAGTCAGCGACTGACCTGCAGACCCTAGTCGACACAATGACAGAAGATTGTAAGAAAAGGGGTCTACGCGTGAATGTGAGCAAAACCAAAGTAATGGTCTTTGAAAGAGACGAAGCCAGAACAGATGTAAGAGTAACAATAGGTAATGATATACTAGAGCAAGTGGATGAATTTGTATATCTTGGATGTGGATTTAGCCGAGACGGAAGGTACACCACTGATATAGAGCGAAGAGTGAATGCGGGAAATAGAGTGAACGGAGTGTTGGGGCAACTTCTCGGCAGCCACCATCTCAGCCAGAAGGCACGTGTAGCAAAAAATAACGCAGTGCTTGTCCCAACATTACTGTATGGAAGCGAGAGTTGGGTATGCAGAAAAGAGTATGAAAGTAAAATTAATGCGGTCGAACTGCGATCTCTGCGGCAAATCTGTGGAGTTAGGCTGACCGACCGCATTCGTAACGACGACGTAAGAGAGCGAGTAGGTATGAAAGAGAGTATTGGTGTAAAGATGCGAAAGGGAATGCTCCGATGGTTCGGACATGTGGAAAGAATGCCGAACGAACGTCTGGTTAAGAAGATATACAATGCGAAAGTGGAAGGATGTGGGTACCGAGGGAGACCGAGACTAACCTACCTAGACCAGATCGGTCATGTACTGAAGGAAGGTGGAGTCAAGAGTCTCCGAAACCGGCGAGCGTGTATGAAGAGAATTATGAATGTTGAGGAAGCGAGTGAAGTATGCAGAGATAGATTTCTCTGGCACTCTGTTCTCTCTGCCTACCCTGCAAGGGATATGGCGTGATGATATGTATGTATGTAAATATTTAATAACAACTGATCATAAACTATATAAATTAATATATGTAGAATCATTTTCTTTTTGTACTGGCAATAAATTTATATAAAAAATGTGTGTCAAAATTTAATAATTGATACTATAGCGGTTAGATACCAATCTCTGTAATAACGATGACTTGTTGGACGTGAAATACCTTAGCCCTGTGATCATGAACGTTGTAAAGTGTTCAAAACGTTGGGCAGTTAAAAATCAAATACAAACACAATAGAATTCGTAAAAATACTTTTATTTCAAATATCAAAAACACTCACTTAAACATATGAAATCATTAAGTTAAACTAAAGCAGTCGATCCGTGTTGTGACGGAGTAAGAATACCATTCACCACCCCCTATCGTACCCGTGGGTGATCGTAAGAGACGACTAAGGGATATAAAACGCATTTAACATCTATGCAAGAGAAAGAAAACTCGAAAGAAAACTCGAAACAAAACCCTATACCAACACGTCTGACCATTTTTTTTTTTTTTTTTGTTGCGGTAGTCTATGGACGTCGCACCCCGCCAAATCGGTCCGGGGTGATGGAAGAGGCGGCGCGCAACCCCATTGACCCACCCTGCAAGCACCTCTTCTTCGCCGTGTGAGCGGGCCACCGGTACCCGATCTTTGTCTTCGGTGGCCCGCTCGGCGGTATGCCCTCTCGGACTTCTCTCCTGTCAACGCCCCGACAGCTTTCGCCGTCGAGGCGTCGTCCTCACGCGGTGGCCTCACGTCGGGTGACCGGACAATCCCCCGGTCCGATCACCCGAAGGGCGGTTCGGTTAGGGCGGCATCAGGCGCAGGTACTCGCGCCTGCGCCGTCCCGGCCGCGAGCGGCGGCCCGAGTCACGGGAATCCTCCCAGGCCCGTTCCGCCGCCTCCTTCTGCGAAAGACGTCTGACTAGGGCGGTATAGTAGGTTAATTTCCCTCCCATTACGGAGGAGGCCCGAGCCCAACAGTGGGACATGTAAGGGCTGTGATGATGATGATGAAAGTAGTATTTACTTCGAAAACTTAACGGAATCCTATCAAATTAGTAAAACATCTCTTTAATAAGTTCTCTCCCGCTCGTTTTGTATTGAACAACAATTTATAATCAATATTTATGTTGAACGAATAACATACATTAAAAATGTAATACTACACCTAAATATTTATCATGTTACTTTTAATCTATGCAATACCAATTATAGACATTCAAATTTTATGTGTGAATTTGTAACAAGCACTTCTCAACAATTTTATGAATATTAAAATATATTGAATATTTATAAGTTGATAGAATATAAAATAATATTATCAGTTATACCGCCTTAGTTGGGTCAAAGTATCATATGAAATAGAGTTGTCTTACGATCATTAATGATTAAATTTCTTTTGAATTCAAATTATTGGAAATACGTTCTTATCTTACTAATTAGGCCAGCGTAGGTAGTACGTATGGTTCAAATTACGAGAGACGTTTTACTCTATCCAAAAAAGCTTACGAATTGTTCATATTTAATACTAAATAAAAACGTATAATTATTTAATTGGTAATTTTAAAATGGATCTGCAATAGATGTAGGGTTCTCTTCCCACATGTGCTTAGTTTACAATGTCAATTGCAAAATATCAATGTCTTTTTTTTCTTATGTAAATTTATCTTATAATTGCGAGTATCTTTCATAATGACCTACTATCATACGGTTAGATTTGTCATCAGATCCGACTTAAGTTCTGACTCACCCTGTGCAGTATACGAAATAAGAAAAATTCTTTCTTCTGTTTGATGAGTAGCATTTAGAACTTCAACTTTGTAATTTTCTTTATATTCGAAGCTATTGTATTTCAAAGCATTCGAACACCTCTCTTCGCCGTGCGAACGGGCCACCGGTACCCGATCTTTGTCTTCGGTGGCCCGCCCGGCGGTTTACCCTTGCGGGTTACTCTCATATCGATGCCCCGACAGCTTTCGCCGTTGGGGCGTCGCCCTCACGCGGTGGCCTCACGTCGGGTTACCGGACAATTCCCCGGTCCGATCACCCGAAGCCTCGCTTAGGGCAGCATCAGGCGCAGATACTCGCGCCTGCGCCGCCCCGGCCGCTGGCGGCGGCCCGGGTCACGGGCATCCACCCGGACTCGTTCCGCGGCCTCCTTCTGCGAGATGACAGCCTCGCAGAAGGCGGCGACCGCGTCCCAGTTCCTGACGCTGTCGACCATCGCTTTCACGACAGCCGGCATCGTCAAGTCGGCACCGATGACAGCAACGAGGTCACAGCGTTGCCGGGCCCAGGTCACGCAGACCTCCAGCGTGTGTTGCGCCGTGTCCTCGTCACTGCCGCACTGGTGGCAGGGCTGAGTCGACTCCCTCCGTGCGATCTTGTGCAGGTATTTGCCGAAGCACCCGTACCCCGATAACACCTGCACCAGCCGGAAAGAGAGGACCCCGTGCCGCCGCTCCATCCACTACGTCAATACGGGCCGGAGAGCCTCTACGGTAAGAACATCGTGCCTAAGTCTCTCCAGCCGTGTAGCCCAGCGAGCGATGACGTCTCGGCGGGCGACCTCGCGCCAGGTGGCTATCTCGCTAAGCGATGGGGAGCCATCCTCGTCGCGCACTGAGGTCACCCGCCGGTAGAGGTCGGAGAGCATCTCCGCCTCTATGTCCCACGGGGGTGTCCCGGCCAACACGCATGCCGCCTCGGTCGACACCTTGCGGTATCCGCGGATGGCTCTGACCGTCATGATTCTCTGAGGGCGCCACAGAAAGGCTCTCAGCCGGAGGGTCAAAGACCTCGCCGACACGGGTGCGCCGTACATGGCCATCGAGCGGATCACTTTAAAGGCCTCAGCTTGGAGGGCCAACGGCTGTATGCGGGAGCATACAGCCGTCGGCCCTCAAAGCTGGGTCCGCCCACGTTCGGCATGAGCCGTGATAGGGCGAACGCCGCGCCGACCAGCCGTGAAGCGGCGGAAATGCTCCCAGAACGCCCATCGCCCGTCCAGCACCAGGCCCAAGTACTTCATATGGGCCTGGATACTGATGTGGGTAGAGTTGACGACTATCGAGGCGCCGATAGCCTTACACGGGGCCCATGGAATAAGAGGGCCTCCGTCTTGCTTAGGGCCACCCTGAGACCCGGCACACTTCGTTCCGCCTAACAGTTAATGAATGAGATGAGCAGATTTCGATTAATTTAAAATTATTAAGTTACTTTTAGCTGTGTGGTAGCGGCTACAAATACTACCAACCCTTACTTTGCTCGTGGATGTCGTAAAAGACGACTAAGTGCCTTATAACGACCTCGGCCAACTCCATCTGCCTTTTGGTCAATAATTACATTCCCAAGGAGGGTTGACGTCTGGTAGGCGACCGGTCATAAAACTATTGCGAATAACTTTTACAATATGTACTATGAAAGAAGAATACATATTGTATCGACCCCAAGTAATTGGGATAAGAGTAGGAGAATGATGAATAAATATGAACAATATAAACTCATTTGCAAAAAAAACGGGCGGTTTTGATTTTCATTCATATTTAAAAAGATACAATACCAAAAAGGTTTCAATCGTTTGTACACGTTACTGGCCGGTTTTAAAAATGCTGTGGTATTTAAAAAAGTACGTTCTAAATTCAATTTTTCATTTGATGTTCATTTTTACAGAAAACCCCTTTTTATCCTACATTTTTGGCGCGAAGTTCCAGAAGTTAACATCGACTTTCATAACTTTTATTCAATTTTTATCGATTAATTTCATATCCTTGACTGTCAAAGCTTTATTTAATGCTGTTTGGCTGTATCAAAAATGGTAGATAAAGTGGTAAAAGCTACCAAAATTATCGCGCTGCTTGAAGAGGGTTGCAGCCAATGTTTCGTGGCTAGGAGGCTAAATGTTAGTCGCTCGACAGTCCAAAGGACCTGGCAGCGATATCAGGAGACTGGTTCCGTCGAGAGAAGGCCTGGTTCTGGAAGAAAACCATGTACCCAACCCAACCACGGGATGATCGTTTTCTTGTGAGTCGAGCATTGAGAAATCGCAAATCTTCGTATGTGGATCTTAAGAACAACCTCCAAGAAGTAAGAAATGTGCATATTAGTCTATGGACGGTCAGGAGGAGGCTTCTCGCTGCCAATATACGCAGTCACCGCCCGGCCCGCGGCCCCAAATTACTCCGTGAGCACAGAGTTCACAGGCTTAGGTTCGCTAGAAATTGTGAATCATGGACTCAAGACGATTGGAATAGGGTTTTGTTCTCTGATGAAGCCAGGATATCTCTGTTCGGTGAAGATCGACGTCGGCGAGTGCTAAGAAGACAAGGAGAACGCTTTGCAGAGGCATGTTTCGAAGAAATCACACCTTATGGTGGGGGCTCTGTTATGTTTTGGGCAGGAATAAATTCAATGGATCGTACAGAGTTAGTCTTCATTGAAAACGGCTCACTGACTGGGCATCGATACATAACGGAAGTTCTAATTTCTCATGCACAACCCGCATTGGCCGCTCTAGGTGAAGACTCGATTTTTATGGACGACAATGCTCGCGCCCACCGATCCCGCGATGTTAATGCGTATGTGCAAGAGGTCGGCATTCGTCGTTTGGATTGGCCAGCTCGAAGTCCCGACCTCAATCCCATAGAGCATGTCTGGGACGTTCTGAAACGGCGTGTGAGATCAGTACACCCGGCTCCGCAGACCATCAGAGAGCTGAAGAATGTGATTACTGCGGAGTGGGAACATGCCCAGACGAATTCAAGCTGTGATTTTAGCTAGAGGGGGTCACACTCGATACTAAACATTTATCTGCTTTTACTTTATTAAAGAAAAACAAACAAAAAAACTTTTTTATTTTTACTTCATGAGCATATGCACTACTAGCGAATATACACTACTAGCGAGGTTTAGCATTATTTCCCATAAATTGTATCTAAATTTTATGAAATACTGATGAAAACGATTATTTTCTTATTAATTTACCAAATTGTGTGGATAAAACTACCTATAATTATCAAACAAAGAAATATTAACATTTGAAATGGTTCATTGCTTAGGTGCCCGTTTTTTTTGCAAATGAGTGTAGTGTAATAGTAGTGTATATATAAATTCAAATAATCAAGTATTTTAATAACGTGCCAGCAAGACGAAGAATTATCTTGTGTTATACGACATTCCATCCTTCATATGTGTTGAAAATAAACTAATTGTTGATCTCAAAGATTTGCTCGACGATTTCGCATTGTCAATAGCACGTCCTGCCTCGCTTTACTCTTGTGTTTAAGAAGCACGGAGTTGGGCCATAATAACGCGGCGGTCTTCCCGTGCAATAAATTGTTTTTCTGCCGCGGTTACTTTCGTTATGTTTCGAATTCTAACTGCGTTACGGTTTTATTGGGAAAGATTTGATTTTATTGGTCGCGGCATTGTTGATGACAATATAGACATAATATGTTTTATTATAAAAATATTCCTAAAAATTCGTAACACTCGCACAAAATGAACTCTGACCAGTCAAATTTTGCACGCCTCATAAGCGAAACGTGGACTTGCTCTACTCTCGATATATGAAAATCAAGGACTTTTTAAACCTAAAAATGATTATTATCATACATATGTCAAGAAAAAACATTCGTTTAAACATATTTGATATTTATTTATTTTGTTTAAAGTAAGAAAATAGTTGATTAAAAAAATATTAGAAGACGTCGGATAAAATATTCCGGATCTGGCAAGAATACGACTGTAAAAATTAATGTATCAAAATATTTCTTTTTTTAAAAGCTTCATAATCGCAATGCGCTGGTTATCTTTTGAAAATGGCTTGGTAATTCTTTGTCGTTTACAGCCTATTGTAAACAAACAGCTATGTTTAGTACTGCGTCGAGAATGGCACGAAATTATTTTTCTTTTTCATTTATGGCATTGACTAATAGTAAATGATAAATAAAATAATAAAAAGTTGTCATATGTCTGTTAACTTCAGTATCTTAAAAATATTGCTTTTTCTTGTTTCTCTAACTTTTTGAAGTGTAACTTTTTGATCGACGTATGGGAGAAATTTTATATTGTAATGTTTTTCTGTTACGCGCCATATTTATTTTGAAGTGTAAAGCGCATGGGAGGGTTATCCGTGTGGTGACGGAGTAAGAATACAATTCACCACCCCTTATCTTAACCGTGGGTGATCGTAAGAGACGACTAAGTTAAGGGATATAAAACGCATATATAACATCTTGGTAAGAGAAGGAAAACCTACACCAACATGTCCCGACACCAACATGTCTGACCAGCGTGGTATAGTAGGTCAATTTCCCTCCCATTATGGTGAAGGCGCGAGCCCAATAGTGCGACATATATGAGCTGAGATTATAAGCGCACGAAGGTCGAGAGAAGAGAGAGAGAGAGAGGGGGGGGGGGGAGAGGGAGAGAAGGAGAGGCAGAGAGGGAGAGGATTTTTATTAGTGGCAGGACCATGCTGACAGTTCTTTCTCTACAGCCACAGGCCGGTCCGTCCGGGGTAGTACCACACTCTCGCAGAAGATCGACGTCTGAGAAATGGCAATGCGCTATTGCGCTTCTTTCGGTGAGCGAGACAGCTGGTAGCCCAAGTGGGTGGGTTTGGGGACTGTAATGGTAGGCAGCGGCCTAGTTATACCCTTGGTATAGCAAAGGTCCATGGGTAGCAGTGACACTTAACATCAGGTGTGCTGCTTGCTCGTTTGCCACCATAAGCAATAAAAAAAAGGCAGAGAGAGAGAGAGGCGGGGAGGAGAGGGAGAGACAGAGAGAGGGGGGAGAGGGAAAAGAGAGAGGGGGGAGAGAGGGTAGAGAGAGAGAGTAGGTAGCCAAAGTGCCACTTCTGATATGTGTACGTACTTTATACGCACGCATAAGTTTTTGGTGTTTTTTTTAAAGTGCAATTTTATTTAATATTACTACCAGATCTTGCTCAATGAAATAATTAAGGCGCTTTATTTATCGTGCATATTATAGCATTGACTAATAGTAAATGCTAAATAATATAAAAATTATGAGGCGTGCACTATTGGATTTTCCAAATTATAATAATACTTTTCGCGGTATTTTCCAAACAAACCATTAGACCACGTAATGACGTGAACTATCAGTTGCCATGGGTTACATCATCAACAAATGGACGTTTAGAATTGATATTTTTTTAATTTTTTTTTTTGTTTATTAATATCATATTTTAATATCCTATATCCTATTCCCGACAACAAACTCAAAAATATAAAAACCATAAAAATTGGTGCAGCCGTTCTCGAGTTATAAGTGTTGTAACTAACACAACTTTCTTTTATATATATATATATATAGACTATCTTTTGCCCGCGGCTTCGCCCGCGTAAAGAGTTACTTTCCTAAAGTTTAGTATTTTTTTATCCGTACATTAAATAAGAGAGAGCACGAAACAAATATGCACCGTCACTAACAATAGGGATGACAGTACATTCTTCAACTTCTCCATTAACGTTCAGATTTTCTTTAGCCATTTTAAAAAAGTCTAACCGACAAAACCTATACTTAAACCAAACGAAAACTTATCTGACATATGACAGTATGACTGACATAACGATCTATCAACGCACAGCCCAAAAATTAAAAAATTAATCCTTATTTTTTACACACGCTAAACAAAAGTAAAGCCGCAAAAACTATACCTAATTAATAATAATACTCCTTAACGCGAGCGAAGCCGCGGGCAAAAGCTAGTCGTCAATAAAAATCCGCTAGATATATTCTCTATGTACTATGCACAAAAATTGTTAACTCAAAGTTCTCCCCAAAATAACTCAATGTAGATAGATGGCACTAGCATACAGAAATTTGTATATTTTAAACTGAAAAGTTACTAATCTTATATAGCCTGCATCTCAAAATCCTTTCTTAGGGGATGCCTACGTCATAGTAGCTTTATACATGCAAAGTCTCAGCCCGATCGGTTTAAAATTGAGAAAGTTTCATACAAACTTTCATCCCCTATTTTATCCCCTTGGGGGTAGAATTAATCAAAATCCTTTCTTAGCGGATGCCTACGTCATATCATCTACCGGCATGCCAAATTTCAGCCTGATCCGTCCAATGGTTTGGGCTGTGCGTTGATAGATCACTATGTCAGTCAGTCACCTTTGAGTTATATATATTTAGATTATTAAACTGTAGAAAACTGAAGATTTTCTGCTGCACGAACTGAAGTTAACTCGTGATCGGATGCCGCTTGTGGGATCTGGTCTAGCCATAATCCTTTATATTGTATTTAAATTTTACATTATATCGGGGTTCAAAGGGCATCACACTGCAGCTAATTCTTACTAAACCTGTTGTACTATTTTTATATAAAAAAAAACCATTAAGGAAATAATAATAATAGACAAACCCGCTGAGTTTCTTGCCGAATCTTCGCAGTAGCGGTTACGTTCCGATCCTTTGGTAGTTTATTTATTTAATTTAAAATGTTAAAACTGAAAATATGTAAATGCCCTCACAGAGTTTAAACATAATTTATTTGAATTTAAACAGTTACCCCAAATCCCGATTGAAAACATTTACTAAATATTCGTCATTCACCTTCCGTGTGGTGACGAAGTAAGAATACTATTCACCACCTCTATCTTACCCGTGGGTGATCTTACGAGACGACTAAGGGATACAAAAAAACGCATATAACATCTATGCGAGAGAAGGTAAACTCGAAACAAAACCCTATATCAACAGGTTTGGCCAGCGTGGTATAGTAGTTCAATTACCCTCCCATTATGGAGGAGGCCCGAGTCCAACAGTAGGACATATATGGACTGAGATGAGATGAGATTAATCGTCATTATCATCATTTTAGCTCCTAAACGTCCCGCTGATCCCGAACCTCTTAAAAACTGTAACGCTAAAAGATTGCGAATTTGAATTTCAAAGCTCAAAAAGAATAAAGGGCAGCCCCCTTCATCTTCGAACTACCAAGTAAAGGATTTTCATATAACATAACATAAAGAAAACTGTATAGGTACTTTAACTTGTATATTACTCCTAAATAATATGCCGTTAACTTTTTTTAATTACGATTTTGCGTGAGGTATTCTTGTAGTTTGCATTTATAATAAGTTTTAATTACTTATGTAAATTAAAGAACGATAAATTAAAGAAATATATTGTTATATGTATTAATTAAAACAACTCATTTGTTTTATGGATATATTGTGTAAATATATATATATATATATATATATATATATATATATATATATATATATATATATATATATATATATATATATATATATATATGTACTAGCAGACCCGGCCACGCGTTGCTGTGGCTTAGGTAGCCTCAGTAACACGTGGTGGTTATGCTAATAAACTGTAGCTTATATGAAACGTTTTTACGTTTATATAACAGATAATTGTGACTGTCAAATAATAGACAAATAATTTGCAATAAAATAATATTGCGACTATAAATTGAGATGGAAGCTATCCTATCTTTTAAGTTGGATCAAACTACACATGCTGTGCAAATTTGATTAAAATCGATTAAGTACTTTAGGAGTCCATCGCGGAAAAACAACGTGACGCGTAATTTATATATATTAAGATATATATATGCATATACACACAGAAACGACAGCGGTCTTAACTGTAGGTAAAAGAATAAGTTATAGGGTTCTAGCTGAATTTTCTTTGTCTCGTACGGTTTTGACGAGTTATAAACAGACTTATAGCCTTTTAAAAACATAATAGTATGGCTATTATATTTTAGGTCAAACTCTGTCATCTCATTTTGAGCCCGATTCTGGACTCGAATCACCTCTAAAATTAAAAAAAAGATGACATACAATTTCATGTTGGTAAATGTCTTCGTATAAAGTTTTTGAGTTCTTTCATTATAGATGTTATAGGCATATTATTTCCTTTAATTGTCTTTTACGACATCCACAAGTACGAAAAGATGTAGGTTTTGTATCTTTATTTCGTGACGAATATTTGTAAATCCTAATATCACGGCGGACTTAACATACAATTTACATTTTACACATAAGAATTTAATACGATATATGGCACAGGATATCAGCTAAGACTATTACGCCATCGATATGTAACTATTTTGTAAAAAAGTATACCATTCGCATTTAGCCCTGTTGGGTCTTAAATTTCATAAACCGGATTCTATCCATTCATTAGTTCATGATGTCCACTGTTGGATATAAGGATCCCAACTTTATAATCGCCCCGCTTAGCGATTGCTGTTGTTATTTTCTCAAGACTGTACAGTCGGTACCCATCTCTTGATTATGCTCCAGTCGCTTTTTACAACTGCCAGATATGATGACTGCCAGAGATAGCCATGGATAGAGTAACGTATTTCCTTTTTTTAAGAGTACCACTAAGTAAGTACCGCTTAAGGAATTTATTAATTTTATTCATGCAATACTAGTTTTTATCAGTTTAATTTTATAACTTTATTTCTTGTAAGACTTGATTCATATGAAAGGGGTTGTACGTACGTAATTTAATAATTTCATTTTGTGCTTTTTTTTTTCATTTTTAGTAATGTTTAATTTTGCGATTTATTTATTATAATTGATCAGATGTAATTAGATAGAGTTGCAGCAAATTTACTAAATTTACATAAAAGGAAACAGCCCAGGTTGAGAGCACTCAGCGCTCACCCATAGTCTGGGTTAAGCTGTGAAAGTCATCTACAGCTAACAGCTAAACGACATGACAAAAAAAGAAGGAAACAATGAACCCGTAAAAGAAATGAAGAAATGTTTTTTTTTTATTGTGTGCATATAAACATATAGTAGCTGCATAAGTAAACGTTTATAATGACTTCTAATGTTTACGCGAGTATTACACGTTTGAAATAAAACTACTTTTACGGATTCTATCGCGTTTGTATTTGATTTATAATTTCCCGACGTTTCGAACACTTTACAGTGATCATGGTCACGGGAGGACCATGTCCTCCGAAACGTCGGGCAATTATAAATCAAATACAAACGCGATAGAATCCGTAAAATTAGTTTTAAAAGTTTATAATTTTTGCCTATCTGTTTGTTACAGGTGATCTTTGAAACGGCTAGACCGATACTGAAGAGTCTTTCATTGGTAGATTGCTGATGTTTTAAGCTATAGTTTAGGCGAAAAACGGATTATGGGTCCACGCAAATGAAAAGCTGTGAAATTGCAAACAAGTACTATACAATATTAGATACAATTACTATTTCCATTACTTTTTTAACGACAATCAAAATCAACATCTCGGCTCACATACGTCCCAATACTGGGCTCGAGCCTCCTTTACAATAGGAGGGAAATTATCTTACCAAATCATGCCAATCAGACGCATATACATATATATAATTAGTATTATTAGTAATATTTAATTATATAAAAATAGTGGTCAAAATTAATATCTAGCAGCGCTTCGTAGCACTGAAAAGAGTAAATTGAAAAAATAAAACTAAAATATGGATGTGCTATATCTCTACTTATATATTTAGGGCATATATCTATTAATAAATTATTTAATAAATTAATTGCTGTGTGGTAGCGGCTACGAATACTACCAACCCATACTTTGCTCGTGGATGTCGTAAAAGACGACTAGAATTATAAGAGATTTATAACGACCTGGGCCAACTCCATGACCAACGCCTGGGTCAACAATTACATTCCCAAGGAGGGTTGACGTCTGGCGGGTGATCCACCCTGGCTGCTCCAGGCTAGGGCACAGGCAGAGGTCTACCGACTTTGCGCTGCGGCGCGGGAAAGCGGCGAGCATATTACTGTAGGGGAATTGATTAGGGCAAGAGAAGCGGCTCAAGCGGCAGTTATCAGGCGGTGGAGGGAGGAATTAGAGTCCCCTGTAGCAGGGCGGGGGACCGTTGAGGCAATTGCGGCCCACCTCCACCGCTGGATGAAGAGAAGGCACGGCAACTTGTCCTTCAGGATGACGCAGGTACTTACCGGACACGGGGTCTTCGGTAAGTACCTCCACAGGATCGAACGGGAAGAGGCCCCTGGATGCCATGAGTGTGGCGCGCTAACTGATGATGCACGTCACACCCTAGAGGTTTGTCCCGCCTGGGGGCCTCAGCGCCACGACCTTTCGGCGGTGATAGGAATAGACCTGTCGTTGTTGACCATCATATCTAAGATACTTGACAGCGACAGGTGCTGGTCGTCGATGGCCTCCTTCTGTGAGGAGGTCATCTCTTCGAAGGAGGCCGCGGAGCGGATACGTGAGGCATTTGCTTCTGCAGACTCACTCCGTAGGCGGCGGCCAGGAAAGTGGAGGCGCCGTTACGCGCATCTCCTCCCGCCGCCTTGACTGTCGACTGGACGTGGCCAGATGGCCTAGCGTTGGGGTGTCGGGGATAGAATGTCAATAGACGATCTCTCCGGCATCCCGTAAAAGCGCGGAAGGGACCGCTGTGGTTTTAGTGGTTATTTCGGTCGAACCAGCTGACCGGCGAGTCCCACACACCCCCTCATCTGTTACCGGCGAGGGCTAGTGCGTAAATGCATTTCCACAGCGTGAACAAAAAAAAAAAAGGAGGGTTGACGTCTGGCATGTGGCCGGTCATAAAACTATTGCTAATAACTTTTACAATATGTACATTGTACAATGAAAGAAAAGTACATATTGTATTGACTCCTGGTCCTGACCCATTGGTAAATTACACAGCAAGACGTTTCTTACAAAATCAATCCTTCTTAGAAATAAAGCAATAAAATTAAATTCTTAAAAAAAAAAACTACTGTTATTAAAGTTGGTACTTAATAAGTAAAAAAAAAAAGGTTTTTTAAATTCGCAAAGTCGCTGCATCTCCCGGTTTATACAGAATCATTTTAAAATAAAATTTATTGACATTAAGCCAAAAGTAATCTCCCACACGAAATATTTTGAGTATTGGGTAACAGGAGATGCAGTAAAATATGCAAATACTAAACAAACGACGCTGGTGACACATTATTCGCTGTCGTCTTGGTCGTCCATTTTGTTTTGGGTTGCAAGAGTGCCAATTAAAAACTGCTAATTAAAATCCTCGAATAAATGGTAAATTATGAGTAGTAAAATATTTTATCTAGTTTATTTTTAACTTTCATATTTATGTAGTAGGTAATATTTACTATAATAACAAAATTAGGTAAGCATATGTATGTCTTTTAAGGGATTCTAAGAGATATTAAACTTATTGAAATTGATTGTCTTTAGTAAATAAACTATAAATATTTTGGTTTTAATATAGCAAATATATATGTATAAGGTATTTAGAATTAACTCTATTTCTAACATCATGTGGCATCATATCTATGATATTATATGAATTTCGTCATCATCCTCCAGCAATATGTCCTCTTTTTCTACACAACAATATCACATGTCATCTCTGTGTTCACTCTCTATCAATTCGGATCTTGCTTCTTCGCTAATCCGTCCGGGGCGACGAAGAAGCGGCGCACGACCCCGTCGACCCGCCCAACAACGTACCTATCGACGCCGTGCGAGTGGGCCATCGGAACCCGGTCTTTGTCTTCGGTGACCTACAACATTCATACTTAAAGATTAACTTCCAACATTACTTTCTTCCGGTTTCATTCTATGATCATACCATTTCAGGCGTATTCTGTCAATGATGCGATTCAAAATTTGTCTAATAAAGCCATCCCACTCTCGTCTCACCACACACACCACACCACACACATCTATCTCAGCATTATGCTACATTCAGCGCTAACTAGTGCTCGACAGCGTTACGAACTGGGACGAAGTCGCCTCACAAGGAGACGGCGGGGCGTGTCAGAGACGAGATTCTCCACTTCAATGTATTTTGTATGTTATTTTGATTTTATTATTGAAGTGAAACTTCTAATACGACTTCCAACAACGTTGCGTTAAACGTTTAACGCAATGGCACTCGAACACATGCGCGTAGTATAGGTACCTGTTACAGGCCAGCGCAAGCGTTAGCAACGAATAGCGTCCAATATTCCAAAGCAAGAAAGATACACAAAGGTAGAAATTAGGAGTGAGAAAGAGAATGAGTCGGTAGATCCCAAGCACATGCGCGTGGTATTCTTGCTATACAGCAAAGTAAACAGTGTGAGCGTCGTGACATTAGCAGAAATACGTACTTGTTCTATTTTAATTTATAATATTCATTATTTTCATAGGCTTAAGTTTTCACTTCTGTCAGCAGTCCTCATGACTGCTTTGTGTTTTTTTTTATTACGACAAAACGATATAGGTGTTTAAACAGTATAATATCATTAAATTCCATGGTGCTTAACCTACGCTAACGAAACTGCAGGTAGTTTGATACATAAGTACGTACTACGAAAATAAATAATAACAACATATTCTAATAGAAACAATTAGTCGATACTATCTCTAAAATTATTTATAATAGTAATAGGAACAATGAAATTCAATTATAATTGAATCAACTTAGCAAATATTGCTAGAGCAAAAAAAATATATATTTATAACGCAGAGAACAAATTAAATAAGAAGTCATGCAGGCACAATGCAACAATTTTTAATAAAGATTATTACACAAGCCAAAGACTTGTTAGAACGATACGAAACATTTGACAGAAGTGTACTTAATGTCATGTTAATATAAATCAATTCATTAGAAAATAGATAGCAATGTTGAACTTTATGTATCAAAAAATAAGGTTGGCGATTGAAATATAAAGGATTTTCAACTGCAAATAAGTTTGCAGTAACAATGCAATGTTATACTAATGAAAAAGAAAGTTACATCTTTTAGTGATTACGCACTCGAAAAATGATTTCTCTAATAGGACACAGTTATTTTTTTTTAATGCCAGATGAGGAAGCCTGTCATAGTTGGCGTAGTGGTAAATGCCAAAAAGCCACTATCTAACCACGGTTAGGTCGCTGACTGATTCAAGGTTGAGTTTGGGTTGCCGACTCGCCTGCTGGCTTCACTCAAAATAAAACATAATTAACTAAATATGAACGATCTGTTTATAATTACCCTTATCCTTTTATAATAGATTGCACAGACAATATGCGTACAACATCTCTGCAAGAGAAGGAAATCTCGAAATGAAACCCTATACGCATCCATCTGAATAGCGAGATATATTAAGTGAATTATCCCTCCTACTGTAGAGAAGACTCGAGCCCAGCAGTGATGAGTAGCTAAGATGATGATAATTAGATGGTTATTACATTTTATATTATTATTTGTTAGACTTAGTTAATAGGGAAAGGAGAGCGATAACCAGGATGAATGAGTGATCAAACTATTGAGTTACATACATATCATCACGCCATATCCCTTGCAGGGTAGGCAAAGAGAACAGAGCGCCAGAGAACTCTATTCTTGCGTACTTCACTCGCTTCCTCAACATTCATAATTCTCTTCATACATGCTCACCGGTTTCGGAGACTCTTGACTGCAGCTTCCTTCAGTACGTGACCAATCTGGTCTAGGTAGGTTAGTCTCGGTCTCCCCTGGTACCTACATCCTTCCACTTTCGCATTGTATATCTTCTTAACCAGAAGTTCGTTCGGCATTCTTTCCACATGTCCGAACCATCGGAGCATTCCCTTTCGCATCTTTACACCAATACTCTCTTTCATACCTACTCGCTCTCTTAAGTCGTCGTTACGAATGCGATCAGTCAGCCTAACTCCACAGATTTTCCGTAGAGATCGCATTTCGACCCCATTAATTTAACTTTCATGCTCTTTTCTGCATACCCAACTCTCGCTTGCATATAGTAATGTTAGGACAAGCACTGCGTTATGTATTGCTACACGTGCCTTCTGGCTAAGGTGGTGGCTACCGAGAAGTTGTCCCAACGCTCCATTCACTCTATTTCCCGTATTCAAACTATTGAGTTATATTGTATAATTGCTTATGGTGTCCAATGCGCAAGCAGCACACCTGATGGTAACTGGCACCCATCCATCTTTGCAATACCATGGGCACAGCTAAGCCACTGCCTACCAACGAAAACCTTCCCACAAAGTTGGATTATCGGCTCTCTTATTCACCCAACGAAGAGCAACAGTATATTGCTACAGTTGTTTGGTATATACAGTACCTATTATCCGTGTGGTGATGGAGTAAGAATACAATTCACCACCTCTTACCCGTGGGTGATCGTATAAGACGACTAAGGGATAAAATATGCATCTATGTAAGAGAAGGAAAACTCGAAATAAAACCTTATACCAACACGTCTGACTAGCGTGGTTTAGTAGCTCAATTTCCCTCCTAGTGTGGAGGAGACTAGAGCCCAGCCGTGGGACATATAAGCTGAGATGATTAGTATATTGTTCAGACGTCGATTTTCTGTAAGCGTGGTACTACTTCAGACGGACCGGCCTACGGCCGTAGATAGAAGATTGAAAACTAAACATTGAATAATTCTTGATATATATGACAGATAATAAATTAAAATTGCATATTTTTACCGAAGACTTGGATATTATGCATGCAACCAATCAGCTGTTTAGCAAAAACGTGAGAGTTGAGCGTCAAATTAAGTGAAACCGGTTATTATACTTCGTAAATAACTAGTTATTATAATATCAAAAGTGCAAAGCTGCTTTCATAAATGCATCTTTATGAAGATTGAAGATAAAACGTTTTTTTAAGCTTCTCATTTGGAATTTATTTCAACTCATATACGTAATGCTGGACTTAATCTTGCTCTATAATGAATGAGAAATTGACTTGCAATCCACCACGCCGGAAAGATGAGAGCGTATAGGATTTTATTTCGTAAGTGTATGTCATTATGTTTTCCTTCTATTGTGTAGATATTAACCTGCATATCATATTCCTTAGTCCAAGAAAAGATGGATGGTCTGCGTGAAGCATGATATGTATAAACAGGAAGTGATTACAGAAACGATATCTGATAGGACTGTATGGAAAAAGAAGACATATTGCGTCGACCCCAAATAGATGGGATAAGAGCAAGAGAATGATGATCATATTCCTTAGTCGTCTTTTACGACAGCTACAATCAAGGAAGGCAGTGGTTAATTGTATTCTTAATCCGTTCATTCACGGAAAATTTGGCTTTTTTGAATGGAATTAATTTGGAATTAATTATTATATCATCATCATCATCACAGCCAGCCACACAGGTTAAAAAAAGCTAAAAAAAAAGATCACGTGATTAATGGACGTCCCCTAATTGGGATAAGAGTAGCAGAATGATGATTCTTGTAAAACCATCGTAATTATCAGCAACTTTTGAGTGTAGGTTCGTTCGTTCGAGAACTACTAGCGTCTAAGTCCAGCAATGGACACGGAAGAGCTTATCTTTTTTTTCAAAGACGATACATTATAGAAATAATCTCTATATGGCGAGGGACTTTGCAGACATACAATTAGAGAAAGAAAGACAGAAAAATATTTATTCTACTCTCGTTTTGCAATTTATTAATTTGGAGATATAAAATACTAATTGAAAACAAATATAAATCAACTTAATAACTATAAAAAATAAACAAATTTTAACGAGAAACAAAAAAAGCTATTTACTTAGCTTGTGCTATTCTGATTCAATGAATTAGTGCTAATATTCTGCCAGTTCTTTACATTCATCTCGACTCATATATGTCCCACTGTTAGGTTTGAGCTACCTTCAAATTGGAAGGGAAATTGACCTACAACACCACGCTAAACATATGCATTGGTATAGAGTGTTATTTCGAGTTTGCCTTCTCTTACCTAAATGTACGACACTCAGGGACAAGAAAAGGATTAAAAAATTATATTCTTACTCACCACACGGAGAAATGCCTAATACCTAACATCAATGAACATAAAATACACCTAGATCTTTCATTTCAATTCGTTAATTAGCCTATCAACGTCAACTTTTAGATACAGGTTTCTTCAAGGTGAGAAATAATGCCACAAACGCCACCATTATCTGGCAGGTTCATGCTCCTAATTATTGTTGTTTCTCAGATAAACACCACTGCCCATTTTACTGGTGACTATCAGTAGCTGTTATTTGTAGCTCTTATGATTTTTTTTTTAAATTCCAAATTAAATAAAGTTTTATTTTTAAAATGTCAAAATATAAGGATGAAATTGTAATTTAAATCTAAATTGAAAACTGGTAGAATGAGAGATGATAGCCATTCAAATATTTGATTGTTAAGATACCGATTCGTATCAAGCGTTGTGGGTTCGATTACCTCGTAGGGGATTATACTATCCGGAAATTGTTGTACTGAGTCTGGACGTAAATTGTTTGCGATTAAAATATGTGCAAAAGTAAATCTTGTAAAGTCGCCTTAGTATAATGGTTATTTCCTAAGTGTGTGTGTGTGTGTCTTTAAAAAAAAAGTAATTTGTCAATATCCCTTATTGCCTGTGAGAGTTGTACAAACCAGCTAAGTGCCAGAAGAATAGGCAGGTGCACCTTTTTTTTTCTTTTTTTTCCGCAGGGTGGACCATGGATGTGGTCGCGCCCCGTCAAATCCATCCGGGGCAACAAAAGGGGCGGCGCGCAATGGACCCACCCTGCAAACACCTCTTTTCGCCGTGCAAGCGGGCCACCGGTATCCGATCTTTGTCTTCGGTATGTGCACTCTCCTGATAAACCTACATCATCAACTTCCATTGTCAATTTATCTGCTAAGGAAGACGACTATGCCACCAATATCAAGGAAGAAATTGGTATCACTCAATCCGATGATGATAGCGTGGTAATACGATAGTTTATAGAACAGCACGCAGCCTTTCCATCTTCCCGAACGATTCAGACGGCATATCCAGACCATAGCTTGCAACAAAGATTAACGATTACAGCATTGCATTTGTAGAGATCTTTATCTAATTGTGGACTTCGATAATGCAATGGATGAGTTTAAATGTATAGTAATCATAATATGGCCGTTATACGATCACTATTTAAAATTTGAAAAATACTTTGTGAATTTTTTTTCCGTGTGGTGACGGAGTAAGAATACAATTCAGACCCCCTATCTTACTTCTAGGTATCGTAGAAGACGACTAAGGGATATAATATACACTTAACGTCTATGTAAGATAAGGATAACTCGAAATAAAACCTGTACCAACCGACGAGCCTGATCAGCGTGGTATAGTATGTCAACTTCCCTATTTTGTAGAGGTATATCAAGCCCAAAAACGGACCGTATGTGGATCAGGATGATGAGACAACTCTTTGGAGTTTTTGGCGGGAATCTAAAACGTCATGTGGTACTCTTGTATTATATTCGATATCTTAGTGTTTTAATTTAATATTAGATAATTTTGATGGCATTTTATGTAATGTGACGTGACGGAACTGCTGAGATGTAGTGAATATCATATAAAAGTGCTTTACAACGTTTCCGTTTTTCATCAAAATTCTCACAAGATACCATTAACAGTGTGGCCATAACACTGTTGATGGCGACAGTTTGACTTACTGACGGACATGACTAATCTGAAGACACTAAAAACTTGAATATAATTATAACTCGACACTGGCAACAATGGCTCATTTAAGTAGCTGATTGCCAATACATAAAAATAAGAAGAAGAAGAAGACAACTCTTTGAAATTTTGTTTTTTTTTTTTAATGTCACCATCCTGCACTAAGGAAATAAACCTTGTATTGCGGGGGACTTTACAAACATGCAATTAACGCAGACAAATTACACCCAAACTCAGAACAACACTTTGTGGATCACACAAAGTAATGTCCTGCGTGGGAATCGAACCCATGGCACTGGCACGGAAAGTCGGTATCTTAACCACTACGCCATCTGTGCAGTCAGCATCAATGCCTCGAAAATCAAGATAATCTGCAGGCAATCGCAATATTTTTTGGTTTCAAACTATGAATCGAATGCAGGATTGAACGACAGTCATATATTTATCACATTAAACCAATGAAACTGATAATACTCTTAATTAATAAACATATATTTTAAATGCAACAGTAAGCCTATAAAATAAATCTTTTGCTGCATAATTTTTTGAATACAAAAACCGCCATAAAAATAAAAGAGTGAAATATCCCCGCCATGTCTTCCATTATCTTCTCACAACGTATAATGACCACTTACCGACACGTTGGAACATGGATTGGTGCATAAGCTCCGACATAAACCGGTCCCATTCGTTTCGGTGCTAATTGGCAAGCCACATTCCTATCAATAGCCTGTGTAACACCAGTTTCAAAGGGATCATTTCTGGACCTGATAAATACATTCATATTAATACATCTAATTCTTATTGCAGTGATCACTTACCATGGATAAAAGTAGTGCGGAAAGGAATGCTAATCTAACTCAGCTAGATAAGATGATGAAATAATGCATTTGTAAAGACTTTAATGGCAGAATACGGCAACATCCTTTCAGCTCATATATGTCCCATTGCTTGTCCCGTACCTCCTCTGCTATGGGAGAAGAATTAATCTACTATACCGCTCTGAAAATACGTGTTAACATGGAGTTTTATTTCGAGTTTTCATTCTTCTTTTTTTTTTCTTAAATCAATTTTATCTGCATATCATATCCGTCGTCTTATACGAGACACCCACGAGCAAGAAAGAGGGTGAACTATATTCAAATTCCACCACCACTCGTACAAATTAAGAAATACAGTAACTTAATAATCATAACTTTTAAAATTACACTGTAAATTATGGATAATTAATTAACTATATATCAGAACGAGCAGCTGCTTTCTGCTGCTACGATCGTTATCCCGTCTACAAATCGTGTCGTTAATTTTTTTTCTTTTTGCTGATAATGATGATAATGATAAAAAATATGCGTAATGAAACAAATAACGTAAACAGTAAAGAAAAAAAAACACCAGAAGCTTTCCATCAAAGCAATACTAAATATATTGTGACGTCACCGAAACAATTTAAAAAGAAAATCTTTTCCGAATGGAATCGGATGGAGTTAAACTGAACTTAAAACTTAAATCGTCTCAAAATTGAAAATGCAAACTAGTTTAGAAGGAACCTCTACCATTTCTGAACGTTGTATCGTTTATGACTTTTTTAACAGAACTATCTCGTATCTACTTACACTCTTGTAAATAATAATTCAGATCTCAAAAAAGCTAATTTCTTAGAATATATTTTTGAGCACTTTATTAACATATAGCCTTAAGATGTAATGGTATATTTAGTTATACGCAATAAGTAGGGAGCGAGTAAGTTACAGTGTACCAGGCCCAATTTCAGACTTTAGTCTTGTTATTGAGAATTACTCCATAATGTTGCCAGAGTTTCAGTGACCTAAATCAATACTGGTGACACATACTGGTCGAAGACCTTTGATTTCAAACTATGCAGAATATTTTATGAGAAGAGAATCATCTAACATTCAGGCTATTCAATTTCCTAAGTCTGAGACACTATCCAGCCGAGCTGGATTCCTCGATAAACCATTTCACGAAAATTAATCTACCTAACTGGACTATTTGTCCTAGGCAAATTCAAGTAAATAAGGTAGAGACATCGTACTGATTGTAACTGGAGTAACACGAGAATTAAACAGGACTTTTCTTCTGTCCATATTTCTTTTTTCTGTCCATGTCCATTTACATCTGTCAATGTCTATATAATATCCACCAATTTGGCAACTTTAGAGTAAGGTACTAAGTTCCTCCTGAGATACCGCCATGAATACGATATCAGCTATAAATAAAAGGGGAGTGACGTATTCGTCGTTAATATTGATGCTGAATTCGGTATAGCCAAAGAAATCTTCTAAAACAATGGCAAACAGTTTCAAAGGGAGATGACATCTCCCTATCTTATATCTTTCTGCATATTGATCTATTTCATAATCTTATCTTGAATGTGGGATGGCATAAGTGGCGTTTCTGAACAACAAATTTAACATTTCAATATATAAGTAGTTTATTTAGCATCACTGAATGGAATGTAGCACTCTTCGTGTTTCAGCTAAATCAAAGTTTTTCTCATAAGCCACAAACAAAAGAACACAATCTGCCACATCTTGTTTTCCTAGAGTGTTGTATGGAATAACTAATGGATAAAGCAACTAATGATAATAACAATTCAAGAATAGAAAAACTCGGAACTTAATATTGTAGTGAATCATCTGGCTAACACGATGCTTAACCAAGTTGATTAAGACCTTTAAAAACCGACCAATTAGTAGGTAAACTGTTTATCACCAGCTGAAAAAAATTAAAACACCATCAATACGCCAGTCGAGCACTGCGATTATAGTATTATTTCTCTTTGAGGTAGACCTATGTCTAACAAAAGTCGATAGGTATATGATAGATTAATGTAGATGGATGGAAAATTCCTTTGTAATTTTATCCTCAACTATAGCATATCGAAATACTCATCATCATCATTCTTATACTCTTATCCCAATTACTTGGTGTTGATATAATATGTACTCTCCTTTCATAGTACATATTGTACAAGTTATTGGCAATAGTTTTACAACCGGCCGCCTGCCAGACGTCAATCCTCCTTGGGAATGTAATTATTGACCAAATGGCATCAGATGGAGTTGGTCCAGGTCGTTATAATTGCGTTATAAGTTATAACATCTTGAAATACTAATATAACTATCAATTGTTTTTCAAAATCGTTATTAAATGCAGCTACTAAAATTTATATTTAAAACAGTGTACAAATTTATGACAGCATAAATTCACAAACTCCAACTGAGGAGCAATAGAAATCTATAAAAATAAATTGTAATAAAACATTGCCCACGTTTTATTCCTCCATTAGCATAAGCTTTATATATTATATATATATATTTTTGTTTAAAGTCAAAGATTTGTGGTTAGATATAAATTTAAACAATTTGTTGTGCATGTCATTCAGAAAACTCATCGTCCGTCAGACGTAATTAATATAAAAAACGGTGAGATGATTTGCAAAATTTTACAAATTGGATTTATTAGAATGAATTTTAAATACGTTTGGTTTTAATCTATGGCAAGATGGCGACGGAAAATGGCGCGAAATAATATTATACGAGTTGAAATTTTTGATTTTTTTCATTTTCTATCATTTTAATTAAAATATTTCTTGTATTGATCGTAAAAGTAATAAAGATTTTGTAACCATTCAGTAATTCAATTTACAAGCGTACTTTATTTACTAAACTCCTATAAACCACAGAACTAATAATAGTTTATTGTGTGGTCACGTTAAGGATACAAGATGTTACTAAACAGAAGCTCAGAAATAACCAGAATCGGCAGCGAAACTCTCCTTGTAATCGCCAATCCACCAGTCAAACATGGCGATTATGGCATAAATCCTTAATGAGTAAATGCAGTTAGTTCTCCTCAATATTGCTAAATAATATAAAATAAATTTGAATGCATCTCTATTCACTAAGGTCCTATTATATAGGGTCATGCGCCGCCTCTTCCGTTACCCCGGACCGATTTGGCGGGGCGAGACGCATTCATAGTCCACCGTAAAAAAAAAGCTATTGCTGGCCGCAAGCTTCCTCCACAACAGGAGGGTAATTGATTACCACGCTGTTCAGATGGTTGTTCAGACTCCAAATAAAACCCTATGGTTTTATTTGGAGTTGTCCTTCTCTCATATGATATCCTTTACTCGTCGTACATAACACCCGTGGGCTTGAGAGGGGCTGGTGAGTTGTATTCTTACTCTATGACCACAATATATCTGGCTTATATCAGGATAATTTGACTACACATATAGTGTATTATGACCTTCCGTGCCGAATGTTGTGGAAACCCACGCCATATAATTATTTGTTCGTACCATGATTGGTTGTTCTAAGTGTGAGTGCCTTCATTTGTGTCTACCACATGTAATGCCCACGCAAATATGTTTTATTTCTTATTACAAGCGGTATACTGTTTTCAAAGAAAATAATTAAAGATTTCTGATCAACTAATTACTTGTTATTTTTTATTACCTACATAATTCCTAAAGCAAATATTATTATACTTAATCGTAATATTTTATTCGACATAATGACTACACAATCTATATAAAATTACTTTGATCTGGCTGTTTGGACATTCTTCTCCCGTTAAACATCCTAAACTGTATTAACAACGTCTCTAAGAAAAAAAATAAAAGGTGAATATAAAAGGATGTTATCGGCTGGCAGAACGCGTTCCCGTACGTGGTTCAAATAAAAAAAGTAAAAAGTCATCATTCGAGAGGTGTGATTTGTATACTTTTCCGCGCGATAAAGTGTAAACGATTAATGATTCAACGTATGCGATATCGATTATAAATAAAATGTTATTATGAACCGAAAATGTTTACAGATTAGTACATGTATACTAAGTGGTTTATTTTTTTTTAATTTTGACACAACATGTCTATAAAATCCATAGAGATTCTTCTTCTTCTTCTTATGTATTGGCAATCAGCTACTTATACGAGCTATTGGTGCCAGTGTCGAGTTATAATTAACTTCACGTTTTTAGGTTAGTCATTGTTTAAGTCAAATTGTCGCCATCAACAGCGCTATGGCCACACTGTTAATGGTATCTTGTGGGAATTTTGATGGAAAACGAAAACGTTGTAAAGCACTTTTATATGATATTCATTACAACCCAGTAGTGCCGCCGCATCACATTACATAAAATGCCATTAAAATTATCTAATATAACACGTTAAAACACTAAGATATCGAATATAATACAAGAGCACCACATGACGTTTTCAAATTCCCGTCAAAAGTCCCCTCCATAAAGATTCAAAGATATAATTTATACAAGCGAATAGATATCAAATCGATAACTTGTACTACCACGATTTAGTCTACTCCTATAATTTCTTTTTCATAGTTTTCAAACATTATCTTCATTCTATTCTTATCCCGATTGCTTGGGAATAACATAATATTTACTCTCTTCCATCTTACATAGTTATTGGCAATAGTTTTATGACCGATCACCACCTGACTTCCTTGTGAATATAACTGTTGACCAGACTGCATCAGATCTAGTTGGTCTAAGTCGATGTAACTCTCGAACGAGCAATATAAGGATTATTAGTATTCATATCCGCTATCATACAGCACTTTAATATTTTTCAAATGATTGACAATAAAATGTATGTGTCGCTAGGACGATAATCAACAGCGTTAGAAACTGGGATGCGGTCGCCGCCTTCTGCGAGTTAGTTGTCTAACGGAATTAGCCAATAGGGTGGGTCCGAGAGAAAATACTCTACGTTGACACGCTCTACCGACGGTGCTTTGGGAGGCGCAAGCGTGAGTACCTGTATTGAGGTTCACTGCATGAGGGCTTCGACTCGAGATGATACCCGGTTGCGGTGGCCCGCCCGCACAACGTATATGTACGTGTACGGCGCGCGTGTGTCTATATACCATAGCCGGTCACTAAAGAAAAAGGTGGTTCAAAGTTCTATTCATTCTACAAATTATATTGCCATTAATATAATATTTACGGTATGACCATGAGTAAAAAATATAATTATCGCCACCCTTTATTTGACTGTTTTGTTCCACCAGCAGAGTTGCGACCTCGTTAGATATGATTTGTTTTATATTTGAGTTATAGATTGAACATTTTTGAAGCTAAACTTAAACAGTATCTTAAACCCTTAGGCAAGAACCTATTGCCGTCTACTATGTGTATCGTGTGAGCTCTCACGCCGGCACTGGTCACCTCGACGGCATTGCTGTGGGGTTGATGGAGAGGGAGAGAGAAACACGTGTTTATTTATTTTTACCGAAGAATATTTGTAAGTAATTTGAAAAGAATCGATAAAGAAATTTCCTCTCCATACACACTTTGCCATTTTGTTACACCCGCTTAGGGGCGGAATTCATAAAATCCTTTCATATTGAATCTCTGTGTCATAAATAGAAACGTGCTTCAAAATTGAATATTTCTAGCTTTAATATAGTATTTTGGTATTTTCGGCTTGGCGGTAATGAGTCGTTCAACCCTCTTCACAGGCCTAATTTACACAACCAAAGGTTGAAAATTGACAAATGCCGGATATTACCATAGAATATTGGATTCGACTCGTAATTTGAAAAGAATCAATAAAGATTTTTTTTCTCCCCATACTAACTTTGCCACTCTGTTCAACCCCCTTAAGGGTATAATTTCGTAAAATCCTTTCTTATTAAATCTTTATGTCATAGAAAGAAACCACTGTCAACATTTCAAGATGCCAGCTTCAATAATATCGGCTTGGCGCTAATGACTTAATGAGTCGTCCAACCCGCTTTGCAGGCCTAATTTACAACCCCAGAAGGTGATAATCAAGAAATGCTGAAACACGTGTTTATTTATATTTACTGAAAATAATTTGTACGTAATTTGAAAAGAATCGATAAAGATTTTATTCTCCATTTTTTAAATTGACATAACTTTTTTATTTATAAACTAATTGACATAAAATAAATACAATACAATATATTAGTGAAAACCGCGTCTAAATCGGATAAGCCGTTTCTGAGATTAGCGTGCACAAACGCACAGACAAACAGACAAAAATTTTAACAATAATTGTTTTGGGTTCTATTTGTGTTGATAATGCTCCCAGTAATATTTTTTCTCATATATCTTCCATGTACAGACTGCGATCCGTTACATTTTTATTATATGTATAGATATTGGTTGACATTGGACTATAAAAATAAGGGCAGGAAAACACATCTGACAAAACTGTAGTCTTGCTTGTAGCAATTCATTATAGCGCAAGATTTAAATGCGGCGATGTGATAAATTGAGGATTATTATGTATATGTTTGGCATTTGGAAAGATTAATGTATCGTATTATGATTTAATGCATTTTAAACGAGTCAAACAAAATTAAAAAAAAATGTATGACCACAATTCTGATAAGAGTCAACTGAAGATATACATCATTGAAGATTTTTTGTGTTAATTGTTACTTTTTAAATAAACTTGTTTTTGTGGTGACGGAATAATAATACCATGATTACCACGCCTTCCTTTGTTGTGGGCATCGTTAAATTCTATTTACATCCAATAAGTAGTTAAGAAGTGCAGAAAAAAACTTGGAAATAAAACCCTATGTCAATTCATCTGACCAGCGATATAGACTAAACCTCGCTCGATGAAGGACTGTGGGCTATAACGGCAATGAAAGAAGAAGAGACAGAAGCTAAAATTCTCCATATAAAGATATAGTCTTAAGTTGTAATACCACACTGCTATTTAGATAATTGACACTTGATTAGTAGCAGTTTGCTGCTGGGCTTGGTTCGGTGAGCGAAAGAGCTGAAGTCCAAACTTTTACGTTTGTGCCCCTGGTATTGCAAAGATCCATCGGTGATAATTATCACTTACCATGAGTTTGTACCTCTCCGTTTTCCACCAAATACAATAAAAAAAAATATGTAAAGAAAGGAATTTCCCTTATTAATTTAGAGATAGAGATGTGGTGACAGAGAAAGAGCCATTTACCATCGCCTATTTTGCCGGTGGATGTTCTAGGAAAAGACTAAGAGATATAAGCATATACCAATAGATGCTATATGCTTCTTATATCCCTTAGTGATTTCTTCTCTTTCCTGCAAGAGAAGGAAAGTTTTCTGCAACAGAAGGAAAAGTTTAAATAAAACTTTATATCAGTCCGTCTGACCAACGGGCAAAGAGAAATTGACCTACCTATAGTAGGTCAATTTCTCTTTTGTTGTGGAGGAGGTTGGGGTCCAGCACTGGTACGTGAATAACGCTAAGATGATGATGATAATCTTATATTAATCATATAATGGATTATCCTACTTTTTTTACTTATATTGAAAAAAAAAGTGTAAATGAAAAAAATTCAACGTTTTTTTTCACTTCGAATATAATAAAATACGTTACATTATTTATTCTCATTTACCAAATTCTAACAGCTTATCGATTAAACCATAAAATTCCTAACAAATTATCTTCACTAATTTAGTTCGGTTGCCGGTCATTATATACTCAGCTTATATTTTATTTTATACTACACCACAATAATTTCTACAGTTTAAACGAATTAATTTTTATTATAAAAAAGAAATATTAATTTCACTCTTTAGTGGTGAGATTATTTTAACATCACAATATTTTCACGAAGGTGTTAGCTATTTATATCTTGTTGTACCCATTAGTCGATAGGATAAAAATTTGCGACAACATTGCTTAACCGTGGGCGTCGTAAAACTTGGTTGAGAATCTCAGCAGAGTAGTGAACAGGAGCTGTCTTCTTGAAGACATATAACACTTGCTGCGATCATAAGGATTTTGTCTTCTTCTTCTTTTTTATATTGGCAATCAGTTACTTACTTATAAGACCCACTGTTGCCACTGTCGAGTTATAATTTTATTTACGTCTTTAGTATCTTCATGTTAGTCATTAACCGTGAGTAAGTCAAATCGTCGCCATCAACAGCACTATGGCCACACTGTTAATGGTATCTTCTGGGAATTTTGGTAGAAAACAAAAACGGAGTAAAGCACTTTTATATGATATTCACCACAACCCAGCAGTTCCGCCGTATCACGTTACATAAAATAGCGTCAAAATTATCTAATATAATTTTAAAACACTAAGACGTTGAATATATGTAATACAAGACCTCCACATGACGTGTTTAGATTTCCGCCAAAAGTTCGAGGGTTTGGTATTACAAAAATAAAAAATAAAATATATTCCCTCTTAAGGTTGCCTACGTCTAAAATCTATAATCGGTTAGACGAATACATATTTATGGGAAAATAATATTTTCCCATAAATATAAATGCTTAGGGACTTATAAATGCGCGCCATATTACATGTAATATTTTATTGAGCTGAGTCAGTAAAAAATATTCTATAAAGGTGGATAAAATTTAAATTTAATTAATAATATATGCAGGACATGCTTTCGTTTGAACCGCATCGAGCCATGTAATGCGTTACGACTTTATATCAAAATAAATTATCGACGGATCGCAATTTTCGTTGTAGCAACACAGAATGAAACGGTGTTATGTCTCGAGGCGTCGTATTTAATAATTTGAAGTATTATTTATGCACTTTGTAAATCATGTTAATTGTAATTTTGTTATTCGCTCCGCCCATGAAAGGAAATGCAATAATGTTTTTTGTTCTTACAAAACATTCGTTCTTACGCTCATACATATGTTAGGTTATAAATCTTTTTTTATCTGTGGCGTATTAGGCCAGAGGTCACGACCCGCCCCTTTGTTAATCTGCCGATATTCAGACTGATTATATAATAGATTTGGATCAAAAGGTTCGTATGTTTCATTTTATATATATTATTTAATTATGACATTACTTTACTGTGTGGTAGAGGGTATACTACCAACCCTTACTTTGCTCGTGGATATCGTAAAAGACGACTAAAAGCCTTATAATGACCTGGACTAACTCCATCTGATGCCGTTTAGTCTACAATTATATTCCCAAGGAGGGTCGACATCTGGCAGACGGCCAGTCGTAAAATTATTGCCAATAACTTTTGCAATGTGTACTATGAAAAAAGAGTACATATTGTATCGACCCCAAGTGATTGGGATAAAAGTAGGAGAATGATGATGATGATGAATTATGACATTACTTCACCCGTGTGGTAACGGAGTAAGAATCTCATTCACCACAACCTATCGTGCCCGTGGATCTCGAAAAGATGGATATAATATGCGTTTAAGACGTACGATAGAAAGAAATTTCGAAATAAAACCCTGTGATCAAACCCATCTGACCAACATATAGTAGGTTCCCTCTTATGGGAAGGAGGGCCGAGCCTAGCAATGGAACATACATGAGTTGATAGTAACTATTACTATTTATCATTCAATACGTAATGTTCCATCTATTAGTCCATCAGGATCCACTGTTAGACATAAGCCTCCCTACGAAGGTAGACTATGGTGGCTTAAAAATCACAATTTGTATTATTATAAAGTTTTCAACAAAGCACTACTGTCCACTCCCTCGGTGCATTTTAATTCGTTTTTGTGCATCCCAAGGGACGGTGGTGAAAGGAAAAGTTGGTGTAATATTAATATCCCTTATTAATGGACCTTTTCAATACTTTTTATTTTTTTTTCTTGCGGTGGACTATGGATGGATATGGTCGCGCCCCGCCAAATCGGTCCGGAGCGATGGAAGAGGCAGCACGCAACCCCATAGACGCACCCTGCAAGCACCTCTCTCTTCGCTGTGCGAGCGGGCCACCGGAACGCGATTTTTGTCTTCGGTGGACCTTTTCAATACTAGGGTTACATCTATTCTCGCTCACTGAACGAAGCGCAACATTGCTACTGGTCTGGCGTCGACATTCTTCGAGACTATGGTACGTACCTCGGACGGCCGGGCCAAGGCTGTATACAGAAAACTATCAACAATGTGGGCCCCTTACTAATATTAATTCTGCACATATCCCTTAACCATCTTTTACCACAGCCACGGGCAAGTCAAGGTGGTGAATTATGTTCCTGTTCTGTCAATATACGAAGAGTATAAATAACTACAGATATTAACTAATATATAGGACTGCTCGAGGCAGAATTTTTATGAGAAGTCAACTTTGCAATTATTCACAAGTAACGTCACCAGGCAAATAATAACACAGTTTCACCACTTACTTATATCATCATCAGCCCATAAATGTCCCACTGTTGGGCTCGGGCCTCCTCCGTAATAGGAGGGAAATTAACCTACTATACCACGCTAGTCAGACGTGTTGGTATAGGGTTTTGTTCCGAGTTTTCCTTCTCTCGCATAGATGTTATATGCGTTTTATATCCCTTAGTGGTCTCGTACGATCACCCACGGGTAAGATATGGGGTGGTGAATAGTATTCTTACTCCGTCACTATACGGATAACTTATATGCTTAAAGGAAACTAGAAGATCTACGGTCAAGTAGTTACGTAAATTCATAGAGAATATAAGTCATGGTTATAACCAGACACATCAGCAAAATGAAAGCAAATAAAAAATATTTAAGTGGCAACAAATGTCGTCCAATCAAAATTTCACGACTTGAGTTGTTGCCGCCATAATGAAATTATACATTCATGCATAAAATAGCCGTTACCGTGTTATGTGGCCAGTGCGATTAGCAGATTACGTTCCCATCCCTGCTAAACCGCAGTAGTATTATTTACGTTTTATTTATGCCAATATGGCGTCTTCTTCCTATAATGGCGGGCTGTATCTGTTAAAATCTCAGCGATCATTACTTATTTTAAATGGTTTTGTGGCTGTATTTATAATTTAAGTTTTCGGCTAATAAACACAATATGAATTTTTATATTATTCTAATATGTTATGATTTTAGTTAGAAATAATATTTGACTATGGAGAGACTTTCTAATATATTAAGAACTTATAACTTATGCCGAACTAACGTCTGATTAAGAAGATATACAATGCAAAAGTGGAAGGATGTAGGTACCGGGGGAGACCGAGACTAACCTACCTAGACCAGATTGGTCAAGTACTGAAGGAAGGTGGAGTTAAGAGTCTCCGAAACCAGCGAGCGTGTATGAAGAGAATTATGAACGTTGAGGAAGCCAGTGAGGTATGCAAGAATAGAGTTCTCTGGCACTCTGTTCTCTCTGCCTACCCTGCAAGGGATATGGTGTGATGATATGTATATATGTATGTATGTATGTTAAGAACTTATAAAGAAGTGTTTCTGAAATTTGCTCCTTTCGATGGTCATCACAAGTTAGTTGTCACCCGTATTCCACAGCCATGGGCTGTCCTGTAGATCAATACTATCATGATATTATTTTAGAATAACGGCTATACTAGTAGATCCACTATACGATCCGGTTGTACCATTTGAATTTCAAAGATATTGGCTGCATAGATGGCGTAGTTAAGACACCGGTCTACCGTTCAATGCTTACGTAGGACAATACTTTGGTTGTTCTAAGTTTCGGTGTAATTTGTGTCCGTTAATTGTTTGCTTATAAAGTCCTCCACAATACAAGGATTGTTTTTGATATTGATATTGGATAACTCCTGCACAAATACATAATCTGTTAAAAAAAAGGGATAAAACATCTTGATCTTCATACCAGCTCATATATGTCCTACAGCTGGGCTCGACTCTTTGTCATAATAGGAGGGGAATTGAGCTAATATCCCACACTAGTCAGACCACTTAATATCAAGTATCCCTTCTATTGTATAGATGTTATATGCGTTTTATCCCTTAGTCATCTCTTACGATCACCCACGGGTAAGATAGAGGGTGGTGAATTGTATTCTAACTCCGTCACTACACGAATAAATAATATGATACATACATACATATCATCACGCCATATCCCTTGCAGGGTAGGCAGAGAGAACAGAGTGCCAGAAAACTCTATCTTTGCATACTTCACTCGCTTCCTCAACATTCATAATTCTCTTCATACACGCTCGCCGGTTTCGGAGACTCTTGACTCCACCTTCCTTCAGTATATGACCGATCTGGTATGATAATATATACTAAACATATATTACCATTCTGTAATTCCAAAATAGAGAAAATGATGTACTATATTTACATTAGTTAGCCATCTAACTTGTATACCAGTTATAGTACGTAATTTTCTATTCTATTTGTTAAATACTTTTGCCGATAACTTATTTTATATGAGCAAGAATTTATGTAAATTTTTATATTTACGCAACGAAGACCTTTTACAATATTCAAACAGGTGTCTGTAAATACTAATCTGTTACATAAAACCGCAAATATATTGAGACAAAGAAACCGTTATTCACTGATAACAATCACAATTATAAGCTAAGTACAGGAATGCGAATCCGTTACAAATCTACGCAACCAAGTCTTACTAACTATATACATTTCATTCGTATGCCAATTAGTAGGCAAACATACGTGAACTGTTTTTATAAACCATATTTTGTGTCACTTTGTACGTGAAAATCTTGAGAAATGACAGCCTATTTACCTGCTATAAGACGTTACTATGACTAAGCAGCTAACAGCTCTACTAGAAAAAGAAATTAAAAATAAAAGCCTATATTAACGTTATGTTTTTTTTATCTTATGGTGGCAAAAGAGCATGCAGCACACCTGATGGTAAATGTTATTGCCGTCCATGTACCTCTGCAATACCAAAGATATATATATATATATATATATAGCTAGGCTGCTGTCTAGCAATAACCCTGAACCCACCCTGTTGGCCTTCCGCGCTTCTCGCTCACCGAACGAAGCGCAATAGCAAATGGCCATTACTCAGACGTCGATTTTCTGCGAGAGTGTGGTGCTACCACGGACGGATCGGCCCGCGACTGTAGATAGAAAACTGTAAACAGCGTGGTCCTACCACAAAACATAATAGAACAATTTTAACAGATTTCATTGCGTTTGTATTTGATTTTTTATTTTCTGACAACTTATCGAACGCTTTACAGTATTCATGGTCACGGAAAGACCATTTCGATCACTGTAGCGTTCATAGTTATCCGAAATTAAAAATCAAATACAAGCGCAATATAAATAGATTTATTTCAGTGATATAGATCTATTTTCCATTGTAGAGAAGAAGCTTGTACTGAATAATGTTATTTGAAGTAGATTATAAACGACTATTTCAGTATTCTTGTGATATCTCAACCGTAATATAATTTAATTTCTGTAATTAACTACAATAAAAAGTAATATACGAAAAACGGCAATTATTATACTGTCTAATAAAGAAAAGAACAAATAAATGTCCTACAGAAATGATAATTATTAACTTTCTCAAAAGCTAGAAAATCATCATCATCATTATCACAGCCCATAAATGTCCCACTGCCGGGCTCGCGCCTCCTCCGTAATCGGAGGGAAATTAACCTAGTATACCGCGCTGGTCAGACGTGTTGGTATAGGGTTATAGTCAGACGTGTTGATATATATATAGGGGCGACGGAAGAGGCGGACAATTTCCCGGTCCGATCACCTGAAGCCTCGGTTAGGACGGTATCAGGCGCAGATATTCGCGCCTGCGCCGCCCTGGCCGCTGACGGCCGCCCGGGTCACGGGAATCCTCCCGGACTCGTTCCGCCGCCTCCTTCTGCGAGATGACAGCCTCGCATCCTCCCGGACTCGCTCCGCCACCTCCTTCTGCAAGATGACAGCCTCGTAGAAGGCGGCGACCACGTCCCAATTCCTGACACTGTCGACCATCGCTTTCGCGACAGCCGGCAGCGTCAGGTCGGCACCGATGATAGCGACGAGGTCGCGGCGCTGCCCGTCCCAGCTCGAGCATTCCTCAAGCGTATGTTGCGCTGTGTCCTCGTCACTACCACAATGTTTTCAGGACGGAGTCCACTCCCTCCACACGACCGTGTGCAGGTACTTGCCGAAGCAACCGTGCCCCGACAATATCTGCACCAGTCGGAAAGAGAAGACCCCCGTGCCGCCGCTCCATCCACTCCATCAGTACGGGCCGGAGGGCCTCAACGATAACAACACCGTGTCTAGGCCTCTCCAGCCGCGTAACCCAACGGGCGATGACGTCTCGACGGGCGTCCTCGCGCCAGGTGGCTATCTCGCTCAACGATGGGGAGCTACCTTTGTCGCGCACTGAGGTAATCCGCCGGTAGAGGTCGGAGAGCATCTCCGCCTCCAGGTCCCACGGGGTAGGTCAATCCTCCTATTTTAGAGGAGGCCCGAGCCCAATAGTGGGACATATATGGGCTGAGAGGATGAGAGTATGACAACGATCTTTGTCATTCATTTTTAACAATATAACCAAAATATCTTTCATGTATAATATAATAACAATTTTATGTTCATGATAGGGAAAAAAAATAGCACTATCAACATTAAATTCATTATTCATAAAGTATGACGTATTTACGCGTTACATGAAGAAAAAAGTAATTTAAATCCGTAGCATAGTAGAAATAAGTGTATATTTATTCAATGTTATTAAAGCCCCCAAATGTTCAGAATAAACAAGGTCCACTTAAAAAGAAAAATCGCTAAAATTACAAGCATTCTGTTTTGAGATGTTTATCCCGACGCTATAAATTTGTCCACCCACGGATACTTATGAAAATGCTGGCGAGATACGACCAACGCCCGTCCATTTGATGAGAAAAAATGTGTGTGTATTAAAAATTCTGAGATATTTGCTCGAAAAACAATAGCGTGATTTTTTTTAATTTTGAAACCTTAAACATTCCTTTAATCTTAAAATACTTTTAAAATATTTGTTATTTTTTTATCTCTTATAATATGAAGTAAAACAGCTAAAGAATAGCTTTTTTTTTAGTCTACACTTTTTGGAGTTTACTCCTTAAGAATCAATTTTCATATAAGGCGCCCGGTATGAGAAAAATTTGAGGAGTAAAATCTAGTGATCGAATGACCTCGTTACGTTTTTGGTGCGCAACCTATACTGCGCACCTTTCACTTTCTGACGTGAGATAATACTTCACTGAACAGTTTTAATAAATGTAAATAAATATATATGTATTATTTTTAGTCAAATGAGCTCTTTTTGCGTCTGTTTAGATAATCGTACTTAAGGAGTAAACTCCAGTCGTGCGTCGGAGCTGACACACACACTTTTTTGTTAAAGACATCAATCTCCCTGCACTGAGGAAATCCTTGTATTGCGGAGGACTTTACAAACATGTAATTCACACAGATATATTACATCCATACTCAGAATAACAGTTTTTGGATCACCACATTTGTGGATTTTGTCCTACGTGGGAATCGAACCCAGGACACTGGCATGAAGGTCGCTATCTTAACCACTACGCCATCTGTGCAGTCATTTAAAATGACAAGTGCCTTAAATTATACTAGAGCATTAGTAAGGCACACACTGTCAACAAATTTCTATCTACAAAAGCGTACCACAGTCGACAGTAGTATTTCACTCACTATAAGTACCAAACTCTCGCAAAAAAATCGACGTCTGAGCGAGAACGCCGGCAGACCAACTCTCTGGGTAAATTTTGGTTGATAGGAAACGGCAGTAACACTTACTAACAGGTGTGCTGCTTGCTCATTAATGCCAAAAAGTTATAAGAATTAAATAATGAACAAAACAACGTTAATCTTAAAGTTAAACATTGAGAAATTATTTTAAATCTTCTTAGAGAATATTTTTTTCTTCTCAGCTCTTTTTTGCTTTGTTGGACAAATGACTCTTCTAGATGATAAAAATGCCAGATATATGCAGTACGCTGACTAGAGAGATTGGTATAGAGTTATTTTTCGACATAAGATATAAACAAAAAAAAAAATCTATGATTTTAGAATAAAATTATAATCAGAACATTTTGGTTTTATTTTTTGTTCAGCATTTAAAATAGCCTTTTCCGCGTGGTGACGGAGTAAGAATACAATTCACCATCCTCTTTCTTACCCGTGGGTATGAGTGAATTATTAGGTGATATAATATGCATATAACATTTCAGTAAAAAAAAATTAATCTAAAGCCGTTATTATTTTAGCTACTACATTAAATGCGTATATATATATATATATATATATATATATATACACATACATACATATCATCACGCCATATCCCTTGCAGGGTAGGCAGAGAGAACAGAGTGCCAGAGAACTCTATCTCTGCATACTTCACTCGCTTCCTCAACATTCATAATTCTCTTCATACACGCTCGCCGGTTTCGGAGACTCTTGACTTCACCTTCCTTCAGTACATGACCGATCTGGTCTAGGTAGGTTAGTCTCGGTCTCCCTCGATACCTACATCCTTCCACTTTCGCATTGTATATCTTCTTAACCAGGCGTTCGTTCGGCATTCTTTCCACATGTCCGAACCATCGGAGCATTCCCTTTCGCATCTTTACACCAATACTCTCTTTCATACCATATATATATATATATATATATATATATATATATATATATATATGTATATATGTATAATATCTGGATGACCGAGCCTTGCTCGATATTTTCTTGTTAGTGTGTTTTGGAAGATATATTTAAATATAATAAAAATAATGTAAAAATAAATAAAAAAAGGCAAAAAGTAAAAATAGAAACTAAAAAAATATATCGAGCAAAAAGGAGCCAAAATCACGTTTGTTGTATGGGAGTACTCCTTAAATATTTATTTTATTTTGTTATACAGTATTTGTCGTTATAGCGGCAACAAAAACACATCATCTGTGAAAATTTCTGTCTGACTGCTGTCTATCATGGACCTTGAGATTCAGTCTGGTGATAGATAGATGGACGGACGGATAGCCAGCGAAATCTTAGTTATATGATTTTACGCTTTGGGTACGGAACCCTGAAAAGTTTGAAATCACATAAAAGCTTGGTATAATGGAATTATTTTTTAAAATTGGAATGTCTCGAAAATCACAATACTGTATTAATACGGCATTTTAAAGTTTCACGCTATAAAGAGGCTATAGAGAGGGATACACTTTTAGGACACGGCGTCATAGGTACGAACGGTATCATGTACGGTCATAGTACAGTTGAAATATGAAATTTTTGGACAGCAATTATCAAACCCGAATATTGTAATTGAGGGGCATGATAATACACGCTCATAAGATGTATTACCCGTTTTAATTTTACTCTGGTGAGGGTATTTTTATCGCATAATGATTAGGAAAGAGAGATAGTCATTTGCTATATTTTTGATCTCTGTTTAGTCAGCGTTTAATCAATATATTTGTAAAATTCGAGACGAAAAGGCTGAGTTATATTAGGAACAATCAGTAAGATATGATAGGGAGACAGGATGTTATTGCTGATCAGATTGGTCGCAAGACGCCATGACCTACCTATGTGAAATACTGCGGTCGTTTCGATTTCTTTATGCCATTTACTTGCAAATATTTTAAATTATTCGAAGGGGGTCGAATATTAAAATAAATCCTTCGAATAAGTAATAAACCCCGAGTCCGACAACCGCTCGAGTTCCTGAATACTCCGAAGGCGGGCCGGTCTCTCAACTCACATCTTAAAATTAAGAGCTGGCGTGCCAAAATTATACAATACTATCAGTTTGTAAGAAAAAACATTGCATTGCTATGTTATCGGATCAACTATACTGACCGGTTGTTCTCGAGCAGAGTCTGTATTTATTCTTAGAATTCTCCAAATACCATCAAATTACTCCTTCGAATTTCAGAGAGTGCAGTTGGCTATTAAAGTCTGCTTCGCAAAAACCATAAACAAAGCTCGAGGTCAAACTGGTTCTCCCATGGGCAGTTGTATGTGACATGCTTCAGAGTAGGCTCACGAAGTAGCCTGGTGAATGTCAAAGACGCGGTACCAGTGTTCAGCCTAAATTCAAATGGAGAAGACGGTGGGTTATGGGGCCGCACACTACACTTCCGTCGCCCCGTTCGGAATAAGCGCGGTGTATTCAAAACATGGCCTGATAAGAAAAAAGCCTCGTGTCCATAATATGTAACAAAATTTCATTTGATTTTCATGTTTATTGAACCTTCCCTACACTATAATAAAGGTTGTTATCATCATCATCATCACCATCACAGCCCATATACCTCCCACTGTTGGGCTCGGGCCTCCTTCGTAATGGGAGGGAAGTTAACCTACCATACCGCGCTGGTCAGACGTGTTGGTATAGGGTTTTGTTTCGAGTTTTCCTTCTCTTGCATAGATGTTATATGCATTTTATATCCCTTAGTCGTCTCTTACGATCATCCACGGGTAAGATGGTGGTGAATTGTATGAATTCTTGCTCCATCACCACATGGATAAGATTATTATACTATATAAGTATACAAACATTTATACATAATAATTCATAAATAACAATAAAATTAATCACGTAAAAAACAAACGAAAATCCTATTAGAACCATTTTCGACTTCTACGCAGACAAAGATGCGGGCAAATGATAATAATTAATAAAATAATAAAAAAAGACCAAAAAGTAAATAAGAAAAAGTAAGGATCCGAACCGAGCTCCGGTTTGTTTGGATTAGACTACTCGATATTCCAACTGAGCTAAACGTCTATTCTTAATGACAGCGTCAAAATTTTAAAATTTTCATATTCTAATAGTTTTAATACAACGAAAAATTATATTTTTTGTTGCCGAAAAATATTGACAAAACTATATTTTCTATAAATGAAACCTAGCTAGATCGATTAATGGCCCCCGAAACCTCTTGTATGCTAAATTTCAAGAGAATCGTTGGAGCCGTTTCCGAGATTCAGATTACATATATATATATATATATATATATATATATATATATATACATATATATATATATATATATATATATATATATATATATATATATATATATATATATATATATATATATATGTATATATATATATATACAAGAATTGCTCGTTTAAAGATATAGTGAGATATATTACCCAATTAGTACTTATTTAGTCTATTATTATTAATTCTGATTACCTTACTTAGTCTGTAGACTATATTACATGGCACTTAAACTGTCAGTGGCCAAAGATTTACCGTCTCATCAAAGAGCATCTTTTATTCATATTCATATTGGTAGCGATGAAACGTCTCTTAATTGGAAGTGCTACCGCAAAAACGCTATTGTACTCGATGTATTTGAATTAATTGGTGACTGATTTAAATGAATAATATGTATTTGAAACTAATATAAGCATGCATAGGTATGTAAATATGTGATGATATTTATATTTATTATCAAAATTACTTACCAATGTTTGCCTTACCACTTTAAGAAGAAAAGTTTGACAGTCATATATAAAAAAAATGTGTGAAGTACACGATAGAACTGTAAATTTCATCAAGGCGAGATTAATAATACTTAATACAGCATTTTTATTGAAATTCATATATAAATATTCATTAAGTAAGAACATTTACAATCATTATCATCAATCAGCTCAAAAACGTCCACTGCTTCGTACGAGTCTCCTTCACTATAGAAAGAAAATTAACCGAATAAGTGAATTTCCACCACTTGCCACGCTGGTCAGAAGGGCTGTTATAGGATTTCATTTCAAGTTTATCTGTGTGTTGTGTTGTTATACCCCTTAGTTATCTTTTACGACACCCATTGGCAAGGTGTGGATGGATGGAGATGAATTGTATTCTTACAATCTCCATACAGAAAGAACTTTTACGTGTAATATAATTGTTAATAAATTGTTTTAGTAAATTTTGTTGAACTAATCTTTATTTATATCTTATTCTAAAAATGTTCCTTTAGTCGACGAGAGCCGACATTACCCGAACGAGCGTTACACAGCCCGAGCGTGATGACTCAATCTCAAGCAATATCCAAAAAATAAAGCACACAACGGGTCTTAATAAGGTTTCACATTTTTTTTTAAATTGAGGCTAATCCCATCACACATTCCCACCATTTTAATTCCTGTAAGCCAGGATCCACAATGATCACTATAAATGACATCGAAGTTTGACCCCAGACAATCCCGGAAAATAATTTTAATTATCTTGGAAACCGCAAGAAATTGAATAAGAAAAGTTTACGAGGAGGAAAAGAGTGATTTCACTTTCCTCCTAGGCAATAAGAGTGATAGGAAGCAAAATTGACTAGTCATTCAGTAATTAAAGGGACACCCCCAGCTACGATAAACACAGCAGTATGACACCATGGATACTTGAATATATCAATAAAATAGATATGCAAAAGAAATAAAGTATTAAAAAATATATCTGATTTTTTTTAGGGGGTTGTGCTACGGTCGGCGCACTCCTCGCACCACTTCGTCCGAGGCGACAGAGGGGCGTAAGCACGCACACCCGTAACACACCCGTGAACCTCGCCTTCGCCGTTGGACCGGCCACCGGAGCAGCGAGCGTGAACCTGTCGTCAGTAAAAATATATATATATATATATATATATATACATATATATCTGTTAAGCTTGATTTGTAACATACCGTTGTCCCCTTTGCCTCTCAATACATCCGAGTAAAAACGAAAACCCTAATAAATGTAAAATGTTCACCAGACGGCAATTTATCATATATTTGATATATTTATGGATAGCGAAATGATCCGGGTAACCTATTTCTGTACCTATTTTTATTCGACTATGGACGTGTATGAATGACGAATTAAATATACAGATTTCACCTCTCCTTTCAACTCTCAGATATTCTGAGAGTGTTGTACATATATACATAACTGAGAGAATAAGTAACATTATTCTTAAGAAGCTTACAATTATTTTTTTTGCGTCGGGTTATGTTCTGGTCACACACCGCTAAATCCGTCCGGGGCGACAGATGAAGCGGCGCGCGATCCCATAAACCCGCCCCGCAATGTATCTTCCCACGCCGTGCGAGTGGGCCACCGGATCCAGGTCTTTGTCATCGATGGCCCACCTGATAGTCTACCTTCACGGGTATTCTCTCGAGCCGACGCCCTGTCATTTCGACTAGTAAGTCTTAATTTCAGGGCCTTAAGTGGTGGCCTCACTCCGGCCGACCGGACTAATCCCCGGTTTGGTCACCCGATGTCTCGGCTAAGGCGGCATCAGGTACAGGTACTCGCGCCTGCGCCGCCAAAGACGCCGGCGGCAGCCCAAGCCTCCGTGAAGGATGTCCTTCCAGGCTCATTTCACCTCCTCCTTCTGCGAGATAACTGCCTCGCAGAAGGCGCTCCTGAAGCTGTCGACCATTGCTCTCACGACGGCAAACAGCGTCAGATCGGCACCGATGGCAGCGACGAGATCACGGTGATGCTGAGCTCAGGTCGTTCAAACCTCGAGCGTATGCTGCGCCGAGTTCTCGTCACTGCCCCACTTTTGTCAGGACGGCATCAACTCCTCCTTGCGACCATGTACAAGTACTTGTCGAAGTAATCATGCCCCTACAATACCTGCACCAGCCGGAAAGAGAGGACTTCATGGTGCCGCTACACCCCACTTTATAAATTTGAGCAGGAGGGTCTCAATAGTACGAACACCGAATCGAAGCCTCTTCAGTCGCGTAACCGGGCAATGACGTCTCAGCCGGCGTCCTTACACCAGGCGGCCAGTTCGCTATGCGATACAACGCTGCCGTCGTCGTGTATTGCAGACATCCGCCGGTAGAGATCGGAGAGTATCTCCGCCTCCAGGTCCCACGAGGGAGTTCCGACCAATGCGCACGCCGTCTGGGTCACCACCGTGCGGTAACCGCGGATGGCCCTGACCACCATGACTTTCTGTGGACGCCATAGAAGAACCCTGGGCCGGACGGTCAGAGACCCTGCCCATACGGGTGCGCCGTACATTGTCATTACGTGGATCACCCCCGCGTATAGCCATCGACCTTTCACGTTGGGTCCACCCACGTTCGGCATTAGAACACACCTGACCAATGAGGCATAGTAGATTAATTTGCCTCCTACTGTGAAAGAGACTCGAGCCCAGCAGTGGGCTATATACTTATGAGCTAAGATGGTGATGATGACAATTATAAATATACATAGAAATAAAACACTTACATCTTCTTCCATTAAATTACCATATCTGACGAAAAACAAACAACGTTTTTATAGCATTAACGAATAAATCCTGAGGTCACGGAGGATTTTACAAAGATGTAAAGAACAAAAATCACAGAAAAATCCATCCTGTGTAGTGCCAATCGATCGAATCCATAACATTTGGCGTTGGAAGTCCGTATTTAGACCAGCTTACCATCTGTACATCCAAGTCGTGAGTTATTACGAAAGATGACTCAAAACTTATTTTTCGGACAATTAAAATATCTAAAAAGTATGAATGGCAAAAATAATAAAGAATGGTTTATATACATATATTAATTGAAAGACGAGAAAAAAAAACGAAATCAATTCTATTCAAGCCATTACTTTTAATTTGCTAACAAGAATTTAGTATCACAAATTATGAAGATGCAATATGAATTTTAATGGAAACAATTTGCTTTAATATACTGTATACCGGTTGTTCTGACGCTAAAGTGCTAATAATTATATCTATTAAGTGTTAATAAGTTTAATACTTTAAATCATATTAATATCATCCATTAGTTTTTTTATTTATAAGAAGCCGAACCATTTTGAGAATGAGCGTTCAGAGAGATAAAAGCAGTGGCAGCATAGGATGCAAAAAAAACCGATGTATGATAATATAATTTGATATTAATTTAAAATTACAAAATTAAGATAATTATTACTAAGGTGTGGAAAGAATGCCGAACGAACGTCTGGTTAAGAAGATATACAATGCTAAAATGCAAGGATGTAGGTACCAGGGGAGACCGAGACTCACCTACCTAGACCAGATTGGTCACGTACTGAAAGAAGGTTGAGTCAAGAGCCTCCGAAACCGGCAAGCGTGTGTGAAGAGAATTATGTTGAAGAAGCGAGTGAAGTATGCAAGGATAGAGTTCTCTGGCACTCTCTTCTCTCTGCCTACCCTGAAAGGGATATGGCGTGATGATATGTATGTATGTATGTGTAAGGTGTGACTATGTCGGCGATCGACCAAAATGTGACGAGCGTTCACATAAGAATTCATCAATTCGGTTCACATAAAAATTCGTCGTTTTGTGTTGTCTTCGGCAGATGTTCCTTTTTTTTTTGTTCACGCTGTGGAAATGCATTTACGCACTAGCACTCGCCGGTGACAGACGAGGGCGTGTGTGGGACTCGCCGGTCAGCTGGTTCGACCGAAATACCCACTAAAACCACAGCGGTCCCTTCCGCGCTTTTACGGGATGCCGGAGAGATCGTCTATTGACATTCTACCCCCGACACCCCAACGCTAGGCCATCTGGCCACGTCCAGTCGACAGTCAAGGCGGCGGGAGGAGATGCGCGTAACGGCGCCCCTCCCTTCCTGACCGCCGCTTACGGAGTGAGTCTGCAGAAGCAAATGCTTCGCGTATCCGCTCCGCGGCCTCCTTCGAAGAGATGAACTCCTCACAGAAGGAGGCCATCGACGACCAGCACCTGTCGCTGTCAAGCATCTTAGATATGATGGTCAACAACGACAGGTCTATTCCTATCACCGCCAATAGGTCGTGGCACTGAGGCCCCCAGGCGGGACATACCTCTAAGGTGTGACGCGCATCATAAGTGAGCGTGCCACAACGGCAGATGTTCCTGAGTCAGCGTTCTCTGTATCCACCTGTAATGCAATTGGTATTTCTGATATTGAGGCAACGTGATTAACTAGCGACGTTCCTGAGTAACAAGAGTCATAACATAAAAACATAAATCAGCTGCCTCTCCTGGGCCGGTAGATGTAGCAAACAACACCATAACTGCATTCCGTAACTCTATAGCAATAAGATCGGACTACCAGTATTGAGTCATCTTTGATAAGTAAAATAAACCCCTAGCGCACTAAATAACCCACTATATACCCTCGCATTAATTACTAAACGAATCATCATCATTGTCTCCACTCATACACCATTACTGTACTTCTATCTCCAACACCACAAGTGATAAAATGACCTATGATACTCGTAGCTAGTCCAACAGATTGTTGTATGGTATCGAATTTCTCTTCTCTTGCATAGATATTATCTAGCAAGAGATGATATTCTTACTACACGAATTTATTGAACAATGATGATATTTATATCAATAGCCCACTAGTATGGTGAATGAACAATTTGCCAAGCACCCTCTTTTAAACAAGATCCGCGATGCGTCAAAGTCAAGATGACAGTGACATATTATGCCGTACTTTGATTAAAGGAACAAATATTTGGTATCCTATCACACAACCTTTTCTTATGGACAGCCTATGGACCGGTTGCTGCCCGTTTAAATCATGTGGAGAAATTGAAGAGCAAAACCTGCCTCTCATCGCCAAACAAGCGGTCGATCGGAACAGATTTCTCACTGGCTTACGCTTTTGTACAGTTAATGAGGCGCTGGAACGTTGTCCTATTGTAGTCGGTCTCGCTGCGAGTGGTGGACTGATCTCTGGTTTATTTAAACACAGCCGTAGCTACGGTGGAATCAGTAGCAGGTATTCGGGTCAGTGCCACCCCATGCGAACATTCTGAATCCATAAACTTAGCTAAAATAATAACATGCGAAGGAAATTTTAGTCACAGATTGGGTGATTTTTAAGCCAGTAGGCTTATTGTATTAAAGCTGGCCTCTCCCCGATGTACTCATCAAACTTTTCTGCCTCATGCATTCTTCAGTAAGAGACAACCCCAACACAACCTTGAAGCTACCTTTTAGGTATAACGTGGCTCAATCCTGACATCTCCTTTCATCACTACTTCATCTGCATTTCTTATTAAAACTAATAACCATACAAACTATACCTGCAACTTCGCTTGCCTTACTGTTGATTTTGTCAATCAATTTGCCTATCCTTCGGAAACAGCACTTTTTTTCTGGAAGAATATATAGCTTTTTCTGCATCCCTTATACCGTGTATACGAAATTTCAAGCTAGTCGGTTTAATAATTAGGGCGGGACATCGTAATTAATAGACAAACTCATATACGACTCTCCAAGGTTGAGGAGAGTGATAGCTGCTCTAGTAGTTAACTCATGTTTCGGTACTGCTTGTAAAATCGAGTCCAGCAATAATCTTTTATCTTATTTTTTAAATTTATATTATACCATGAAGATAATTATTATTATTCATACTGAAGATAATTCTTAATAAACATGTTATAAACAATTTAATGTTAAAATAAATGTAATAAAAAATAATAATAATAACAAACACGTTTAATATGTTGCCGCTGTTAAGAATAATTTAAATTTTAATTAAGAATAAAAATTGTTGTAACCGCTGTTAAGAAGTTCTGGTTTCTTAACAGCGGTTACGTGCCGATTCCAGTGGTAGTTTATTCGATTCATTTAAAATGTTAAAATAGACAATATGTAAGTGCCCTTGCTGGGTTTATTTTTCCTACGTTCTACTAATATTATAAATTTGAAAGTTTGCGAAGATGTTTGGATGTTGGTTATTCAATCATGCGTAATCTGTTGAACAAATTGTGATGAAGATTGGCACAGAGATAGATCATTTCCATTTAGCAATTAATTGGGATCGACGCAACATATACTTTTCTTCTATCGAACATATTGCAAAAGTTATTTTAATTTTATGACCAACCGTCTGCCTGACATCAACTTTGAGAATACTATTTTTAATCAGACGTCAAGTGGAGTAAGAGCTCTTAGTGGTCCTTACGAAGTCCCTCAGCAAAGCAAGAATTGATAGTATTTTTAGACGCTACCACACAGCACTAATTAAGGAACACATATCTTTTTGGGTATATTTTGTGATTTATCCAAAGCGTTTAATTGCGTACACCACGAAACTCTCAAAATCATAATATCTCTCAAATCATACCATTATGGGATCAGGGATAAGGCTCTCGAACTTTTAACATCATATTTATGCAACAGAGTTCAGAGGATCGATGTTAATGGTGTACGATCACCTGATTCGGTTGCACGAATGGGCGTTCCACAAGGATCCATTCTGGGGCCATTTCTGTTCCTTGTATATATTAACGACTTACCTTATTGTATATGGGATAACCAAAACAAAGTGTTGTTCGCAGATGATACTTCTTTATTGTTTAATATTAAAAGACAAATGCTTAATTATGACGATGTAAACAGTGCTCTGTCAAATGTTGTTCATTGGTTCAGTACAAATAACTTGGTTCTTAATGAAAAGAAAACCAAATGTATTAAATTTACCACACCTAATGTGCAACTAGTGGAAAACAATATTCAAATGAATGATGTGGCCCTAAAAATTGTGGAGTCCGCCACATTTTTAGGTATTACTATTGATGCTAAACTCCATTGGGGCCCTCATATTGAGAAATTATCAAGTAGGCTAAGCTTAGCGGTTGATGCGGTAAAAAAAATTTGAATGTTAACCGATATTGAAACGGCTAGAATTGTTTATTTCGCTTACTTCCACAGTCTTATGTCATACTACTTTGGGGATGCTCTGCATATTTGAATAACATTTTTATTCTCCAAAAACGGGCGGTCTGTGTGATATATAATTTAAGCCCAAGAGCATGACTGCGCGAAAAATTTAGGGAAATAAACATTCTAACTGTTGTATCATAATTTATATTCGAAAACATTATTATATGTAAAAAAAAAATTGATAAATTTGATAAATATAGTGGCATTCATCATGTGAATATTAGGAATAAGGATAATCTAGTTATCATACTCGCCAACAAAAATTAGTAGGTCTTTCATGGGGCAATGTATACGCTTTTACAATAAACTACCTAAAGATATCCGAGATATGCCCATGAATAAGTTTAAAAAGGCTATCAAGAATAGATTTTGCAAAAAAGGATATTACAAAATTTCGGATTATCTAAATGATAATACGGAATGGTTAAGAGTTGCTTATGTCTCAGCAATTACTTTATATAATTGAACTTTTACAGTGTTTTGGCGCTAATCCGCACTGTCGTCTGAACTCTATATATTTTTCATTGTCACAAATTATACAGTGTAGCGTGTTTTGATTAACGAGTTATTTATTTATTTATCTGAATTATCTGATTGTAATTTAAACATGTATTCAATGATGTTTAAGAAAACATATAATTTAAAAAAAATGACGAGTTCGCTGAGTTTCTTGCCGGATCTTCTCAGTCTGTGGCGGCTTTCCGATTGTAGTAGATTAATTTAAAAAAATATGTAAAATTGACAATATGTAAGTACCCTTATAGGGCATACATACATACATATCATCACGCCATATCCCTTGCAGGGTAGGCAGAGAGAACAGAGTGCCAGAGAACTCTATCTCTGCATACTTCACTCGCTTCCTCAACATTCATAATTCTCTTCATACACGCTCGCCGGTTTCGGAGACTCTTGACTCCACCTTCCTTCAGTACATGACCGATCTGGTCTAGGTAGGTTAGTCTCGGTTTCCCTCGATACCTACATCCTTCCACTTTCGCATTGTATATCTCCTTAAAATAAATGATTTGATTTAATTAGTGCTGTAATACTCAGAAAGATAGTTCTAACATACTGAACTAAAATAGCTTTATTAATTTCGTGTAATGCATGCAAGTAAATATTGTAGCTATACTAATAAAAAATAATTATGACGACGAACACTACAGATAAAAAATAGTCATTAAAATTAATTATTTAGAGTTGCATAGCGGGAGGGCGTTTCGATATAAAACATCGATACTCGAGTTGCAGACTTTAGTGATGTACCCGATAAGATATTCTTTGTACTTTGTATCTTAATATTATAAAATATAAATTCTGTATAAATATATATTTAGTATGATGACGACGTAAAAATACGATTCATTACCCCCATTTAATGCTCATGGATGTAGTAAAAGATAACTAAGAAATAGGTATATGCAGATATTATCTACTTGAGAAGGGGAGAACTCGACATAAACTCCTATTAAAATCTATCTAAGCTTGATGACATTGCCCATGTATTATGGAGGAGCTCCGAACACAACAGTGGGATGTAAATTACTGGAAAAGAAGAAGATATTTATTTAAACATAACATATGTTTACGCGAATAATTTGAAATAAAATTATTTTGCCGAATTTCATCGCATTTATGTTTTCTTTTACATGACATTTTTCTTTACTTTGATCACAAAAAGACGAACGAGGACGACGTCGTTGAACGCGGTAAAGTTTTATTACAAATGTCAATAAATTCATTAAATATAGATTATAATGACCTACTAAACAAAGCTCTATAACCATGTTGGTCAGACGTGTTGGTATAAGGTTTTGTTTTGAGTTTTCTTTCTCTTGCATAGATATTATATGCGTTTTATATTCGTTAGTCGTCTCTTACGATCAACCACGGGTAAGTTAGGGGGTGGTGAATTGTATTCTTACTCCGTCACCATACGGAATATAGAATATCAGTGAATGTAAAACAGATTACCATCCAAATGAGAAACTTTACGTGAGTGAAATCACAAATGTACGAAACAGCACACGACATAGATTAAATAACGATAAAAAATAATCACATCACTAAATGAATGAGTATGTTGAACCGTTTTAATCTGAGTTTTAGTAAAATATCAGACTTATTCAAGCGCTTACACAATTATTTGTTTAACGACCTCAACAGAACCTTCAGTGCCAACAAAAGGTACATTTATTAGATATTATCAGTTTTCAGATTGAATTGGATTTCCTTTTTGCTTTACCTTTTTATTGTTTTATTATTTGGAAACCGTGTAGCGATGGGATAAGAATACATTTGTCGCCACCCCTCACACACACACACGAGAGTAATAAAATCGGTTAACGTTCTAACCAAATGAGACAAAAGCTCTCTCCTATGAAATTTATGTCACTGCTATCGCCAATCCGCCTGTAAAGCGTAATGTTTACGGAACTATCCTTTCATTTGTAGGAAAGACCCAATAGTAAGCGACGAATAGCAAAAAGAATGATAATGATTTCAAAATACTGTAAAAAAATATCTATATCTTTTGATATTCTTAAATTTGTGTCGCCAAATTTCATAATTTTCTTCACCCCTAATTTCAATGTAGATCCTGGCTTTTTTTTATAGCTTATGGTAGCAATCGAGCACGCAGAACACCTGATGGTAAGTGTTACTACTGCCTATGGACCTTTGCAATGCTTCAGATATAGCTCGGCCACTGCCTACCAATACAAACCCCAAACCCACCCAGTTGAGTTTCCGGTTCTCTCGCTCACCGAACGAAGCGCAACAGCACATTGCCATTGCTCAGACGTCGATCTTCTGCGAGAGCGTGGTGCTACCCTGGACGAACTGGCCCGTGGCTGTAGACAAAAAACTGTCAATAGCGTAGTCCTCCCACTAGAAAAATGTTATCATGAATATCTATTATAATCGTTATATGAATTCGGTACTCTCAAATATTCTCATATCCAATCTAATTTAAAGCGATATCCTTTTAAGTTGCACCAATTAGATGACCGACGCTTCGTCAAAATATGTTATACCTACTTTTATTTTTCTTAGGATAGCCCGGTCATACTATAAACTGTGTGGTAGCGGCTACGAATACTACCAATCCTTACTTTACTCGTAGATGTCGTAAAAGACGACTAAGAGCCTTATAACGATCTGGGCCAACTGCATCTGATGCCGTTTGGTCAACAATTACATTCCCAAGGAGGGTTGACATCTGGCCGGCGGACGGTCATAAAACTATTGCCAATAACTTTTACAATATGTGCCATAAAAGAAGAGTACATATTATATCGACCCCAAGTAATAAAAGTAGGAGAATGATGATGAGCCCGGTCACATCCAATTGTAACCACATGAAGCGATGTAACTGATGACGTACGTACCCATAACCTGCGGTATTATAGCTGTATGAGTTATGTTTTGGTCCAAGTCCTACACATTTTATGGCCTTCATATTATCATCACCACACAGAAATTATGTTTAACTAACACAACTGCGTCTGCGTCACATGTCAGAGGAGACTAAGAGAAAGTGCAAAGCAGACACTTAATGCATGTAACGCATGCAACGGAACCTCTTGAAAAGAATAAATTTTCAGTTTTTTTGCAATACATTTACTTTATTTTATAGCATATAGCCTTCCTTGATAAATAAGCTACCCAACATTAAAGAAAATGCTCAAATCGAAACGGTAGTTTCTGAGATTATTGCGTTCAAACGAACAAACTCTCCAGCTATGTAATTTTAGTGTAGATATCTATTGCGATTCAATTTGCAGTTGTTTTTAACAATTCTAGCACAACCTAGTGTAACACTCTATAATCCAAGCACGATGGGACAGTCTAAAGTCTATAGCTCTGCAATACTTTTAAAGATGGTGGAAATATGACTATCTTGTAAAATCTGCGTATTTTTATATGCAAATTCTTATCAAGCTTCAACATTAAATCAGAAAAGATTCGACGCACGACGGCACAGCGCCGAGAGTAATCTACACTCCAATACAAACCATATCATAAGTCATTCAGACCGTATGTTTAAAATTACAAAGTAAAATTTAAATAAACCTCAATAAATTCCGTCTCTCAACACATAAAAAGATATATATCAGAGATCGAGGCGAATTCAGATATTAATTTCAAATATCTTATATCTCGCTCCTCTTTGCAATAAGATTATTTATAGCACGACGATCCGATAACGGGACGACATCAATGCTTAGATAAAGTTAGAATTTAATTCGTAAATATGTTATGATTTTTTTAATGACAACTATAAAAATATCTAATATTAAAAAGTAATTATAAAATCGTAACAAATTGGTATCACTCATTGGGAATAAAAACAAATAAATTTGTAAAATCCAAAAGTGCACGCCTCATAATTTTTCAAGTCAATGTCATTAATGAAAATGAAAGAAAAAAAGAATACTTTTGAAATTTCGTGCTATTCTCGACATAGTGCTAAACATACGAGTAGCTGTTCGTTTATAATAGGCTGTATGGGATTTCTTTCCTTTGCCTGTCCGAATGAACAAACAAAAAATTTAAACGAACCCAATTATCATAAGGTATACATGCAAATTACTGAAATTAAGCATTTAATATGCTTAATTATTTATAAAAACCCTATTACGAAGCGAAAAATGATGTCACAAGTGGGATTCGAACCCACGCCTATTGAAAATCCGTCTCAATCGTGCTGCCACTTACACCACCGTGAATTATTGTAGGACATTCAAATCTAATCGAGTTTTCATAAATAATTAAGCATATTAAATGCTAAATTTCAGTAATTTGAATAACAAGGTTATGTCGTCGTTTAATACAATTCTAACTGCAAAGTTTGAAGTATTAAGCACATACAATGTTGGATAGATGGCGTACGTCTCCTTAATGACGTAAATATAACACGAAGCGACATACACTAATAATAGTAATACATACTCTAATAATTAAGCAGTTTAGTTTTTTATTAATTGCAATTAAACGACAAAAAATTAACAAGCCATTTTCGAAAGGAAACAGCGTGTTGTGATTATGACGCTTTTAAAAAATAAATATTTTGATACATTAATTATTACGGTCATGATCCTGTTAGATCCAAAATATTTAATCCGACGTACTCGAACATTTTTTTTAATCAACTATTTTCTTACTTTAAACAAAATAATTGCTTTTTAAAAATATCAAATACGTTTAAACGAATGTTTTTCTTGACATATGTATGATAATATTATCCTATCACATTGCACATGTGAGAAAAATACAATTGTTGTCATTATATAATATTTTCTAATAGTTTAAGTATAAGTCGTGTTATTAGTTTATTTTAAGTATTTTAATAGTACAAACACTGTATTGACAAATAACGTGGCTTAGCTCGATCAACCAATCAGAATCGCCGGGGGCGGGTAGATATTTTGTAGAGGGGAAAATGTTGATATAAGTCGAGCCAAGCCACAGAGCAAGGGAGTTGAGTTGCGACCGCCGTTGAGTAAACTCTTTAACGTGCTCAATAAGAATAGATTGTTATTGTGAAATTGAAGTGTGATTTACTGGAATTGGAATTTTTCAGCCTGTTGAATCTTTCAACCAGAAATAGTGCGAAGTCTACTTACTTTTGGCCCAGTTACTAGTCCCAATACTGGGCTACGTCAACATCTCAGAAGTGGGATAAATAACACATGCTCACGAGTAAATTTTTTTTTTTTTTTTTTAGTAGTAATATACATATTTGATATAACGAACTTTTCAAATCGTCTAAATCTACATAAAGCGTTTCTTTCGAGATATCATGATAACGATTTAAACATTTCTCTCCCCCGCCTTCTTCGAATATTGTAATATATGTCTGTGTAATTTTCTGGTTACAAAATTTTAGTGTGTCTTAAATATCATTGCCAAATAAATAACTACCTGCTTATTCTATTTATTATACTTTAACAGAATTACTTTGCGTAAAATATTTTCACTTCAGGACAACTTAATAAACGGTGCACGTAATTCGCAAGAACGTGTGGTGCACACTCCACACTCTTGAGGCACTATGCGTCAACAAACTAGAAGTACAACACCACGTCGCTCACGCAGCCGGTCGATACGCAACTCTAGGGAGAGTATGAGCCGCCGCTCTCCAATACTGGAACCTGGTCACAGCCGTCAAGCATACGGCTGGTCGAGTGAGCTATCCCGCGACCGAGAGCTGCGCGCTGACCACCGTGCTCGCAGCCGCGACGCCCAACGTGCCCGCAGCCGCGACGCCCAACGTGCCCGCAGTCGCGACGCACACCACACCAGCACCAGCAATGCAAACCGCGCCAGCAGCCGTGACGTACGCCGTACCCGCAGTCCCAACGCGCACCGTGCCGTTAGCCGTGATGCACATCACTGCGGCGCCAGTCGAGATGCGCATCGAGCCAGCAGCAGCAGCAGCGTACACCGCTCAGAAGAGCATACTAACAGGTACGCCAATCGACAAAGGTCACGAAGCCCTGTTGTAGACAACCCCATACATAATTTAAGTATTACCGGTATCGAGTCTCCCGCCCAGCCTCCCAGCAATATACAATGCTTTAACGATCTTGCAGCTATTTTAAAGTCCATGACAAATAACAGCTTAGAAAGGTCGAGTTCTATGAACAATACTGTCCCCGAATTCGACCCATGTAAACGAGAACAGACTATGACGATGTGGATTCATAAAGTCAACGAGTGTGCAACCATTTACGGTTGGACCGAGAAACAAACCATTCATTTTGCTTTGCCAAAATTGAAGGGCGTGGCCCAACGATGGTATGAAGGCCTACCCTCTGTCTTGTTTTCATGGGCCGAATGGCAGGATAATCTATTGGCTGCTTTTCCATCTGACGAAAACTATGGTCAGATGCTAAGTGACATGCTAGCCAAAAGGGCTCGGTTTACCGATTCTCTGGAAGAATACTATTATGAGAAGCTGGCCCTTATCAATAGATGCACTATCACTGGAAAACGCGCTGTTGACTGTTTATTGCATGGTATTGACGATCGCTCGGTTAGGCTTGGGGCTGAAGCTGCACAATTCGATGATCCCAATAAATTGTTGTCTTACCTACGTAATGCTCGTAACGTGAAACCAAACCTTGATCGTAGACCCAAAGGGCTGCCTTTACGACAGCAATCAAATCCTCCACTAAAAACGCCTCGTTGTTCCAATTGCAAGAAAGATGGTCATCTCACGTCACAATGTACACAACCCATAAAGAAGTGTACAAGGTGTGGAAGGATTGGTCACGAAACTGAGCAATGTTATTCTAAGGTTCAAACAAATGAGAAAACGGTTATGTATGTTGGCAGTGACGATGAGTCTTTTGCTCTTTCTTCTCTTTCACTGGTAGCTACATCCAAAGCTGGTTCGGAGCCCAATCAGAAGTATTATAAAACCGCCTTCGTCAATGGTCGCCCTATTTCGGCTTATATAGATTTTGGTAGTGAGTGTTCCATGATACGCCTGTCAGTTTAAAAATCTAGGTACTGACTACGACGTCAATGATCTTCCCACACTACGTGGTTTTGGCAACTCGCTCGTAGATTGTATTGGGAAGCAACGGGTCCACATGATCATAGATAATGTTGAAGCTGATCTAGATTTATTACTTGTCCCCGATGACGCTATGCACGTGCCAATGTTGATAGGACAAACGTTCACCGAGCAGCCGCATGTAGTGGTTCAAAAAACTAACAGTAGCTTGCACATTTCTGCACTCGATCATTTAGACGTCACTGTTGACAGTAAGATTAACATCTACTGTAGCGACAATGTTGACGTTACTGGTATATCTATAGTGGGTGTTTACACAGATGCATCTTACAATGGTGAAGTTTACATTGAAGGTGGCCTCAGGTACCTTAGAGGAGTTCGATACAATGTCCCATCTGGATTATTCCAGTTGGACAAGGACGGTAGAGGATACATTGTAGTTAATAAGTCTTCTTCATCATCTTTAGCTTTACCTAAAGATCTTCTCATTGCTCGCGGTCGTATTGCTCGGGAAGAGTGCATCTCCCCAGTTATGAATATCACAAATTACGTTTGCGACGGCAATGGTACCAAAAGTATATTGGAGCATAATATTAATGTTGGTGATAATCTCACTATTGATCAAAAGGATCGCCTTTTGATCTTGCTGAATAAACACCGCAAATGTTTCGCTTTTAATTTGTCGGAGCTAGGAAGTACCACATCTGGTCAAATGAGAATTGAACTTCACAATAATGAACCAGTTGTCTACAGACCTTATCGCCTTTCGTTCAGCGAGAAAGAACAGGTGAGAGGAATGATATCAGAATTACTAGATAATGATATCATTCGTCCATCGACCTCTTCGTATGCTAGCCCTATCGTAGTAGTGAGGAAGAAATCCGGTGAGCTAAGGTTGTGTATCGATTATCGCGCATTAAATAAGAAGACTGTACAGGAAAATTACCCAATGCCTTTGATTGAAGATCAGCTAGATGCCCTATCGGGTAACGAATTCTATACCACCCTTGACTTAGCATCAGGCTACTATCAAATACCGATTCATGAATCTGACAAACATAAAACTGGTTTTGTAACACGGGATGGTCATTACGAGTTTAACCGTATGCCATTTGGGCTTGCTAACGCGCCCGCCACCTTCCAAAGGATTATGAATCAGGTTTTGGGACTTCTCCGGCACAAGGAGGCTCTGGCGTACCTTGATGACATCATCATTCCCAGCAAGACTTTTGATGAGGGTTTAGAAAGAGTAGAGACTGTTTTGAACATTTTTTCCCAAGCTGGTCTTACGTTAAAGTTATCGAAGTGCGTTTTCTTTGGTCGCGAAGTTGAGTACTTAGGATTCGAGGTATCTTCACATGGTATTCGTCCGGGTTCCAATAAAATAGAAGCGGTCAAGCGTTTCCCGGTACCACAGAATCAGCATCACGTACGTCAGTTCCTCGGACTTGCCAGTTTTTTCCGTAGATTTGTTCTAAATTTCTCTGTAATCGCTAAACCCCTCACACAACTCCTGAAGAAAGACTGTAGATGGGTCTGGGGAGCAGAACAAGAATCTTCATTTCGGCAACTCCAGGAATCTCTCTCTCAAAGACCAATCTTGGCATTGTATAACCCTCAGGCCTATACCGAGCTTCACACAGATGCGTGCAAAATTGGCGTAGCTGGTATCCTATTCCAAAAGGATGACCAGGGTTCACTTCGTCCAGTCGCTTATTTCAGTAGACAGACTACCCCAGAGGAGCAAAACTATACATCCTATGATTTGGAAACCCTCGCCGTGGTAGCGTCTTTAAAAAAAGTTTCGTGTCTACCTGATAGGAGTGCCCTTCAAGGTTATTACAGATTGCAATTCTTTACGCGCTATTTTTCAAAAGAGACATGATTCCTCGCGTGGCTCGTTGGTGGGAGCAAATGCAGGAGTTTAACTTCAGCATTGAATACAAAGCTGGTCATCACATGAGTCACGTTGATGCTCTCAGCCGTAATCCCATCCAAGAACCTCTTAGCATCTTGGCTATATCTAATACTAGTTGGCTAGATACTGTCCAGAGTGCTGATGATGAGATACAAAGAGTTGTAGGAATCCTTAAAGATTCTAACATGGATGATGTGGTAGACATTAAAACCAATTTTAAACTAAAGAACAATAGACTCTTTATAACTACTGTCGATGGAGATAGGTGGGTCGTACCTAAAGGAGTTCGTTGGCAGGTCGTAAAACAAAACCATGACGACATAGGTCACTTTGCTTTTGATAAAACTTTGGAAAAAATTAAAGCAACATTTTGGTTTCCAAAAATGCGTAAGTTCGTAAAAAAGTACGTAAACTCTTGTCTAGAGTGTGCCTATTCAAAAGCTACCGGTGGCAAGAGACCTGGTGAGCTACATCCCATAGAAAAGATAGATATTCCTTTTGACACAGTCCATGCTGATCATGTCGGTCCGTTCGTTCGTAGTGCCAAGGGTAACATGTATATATTAGCTTTAATAGATGCATTTACTCGGTACATCTTTCTCAAACCCGTCAAAAATACCAAAGCTCAAACCACGATCAGGGTGTTTAGAGAATATTTCGGTATATTTGGTGTGCCCCGCAGGATTATAACCGATCGTGGCACATCTTTCACCAGCGAATTATTTAAAAACTTTGCAAGAGAACGTAACATTAAACACGTCCTCAACGCGGTGTCCACTCCCAGGGCAAATGGTCAAATAGAACGCTACAATAGGACACTCGTGGAATCATTGACCGCCAAGTGTATAGGCTCTGCAGAAAACAAATGGGATGAACACCTACCCGAAGTGCAATGGGGAATGAATAACACTTTCAATAGGGGCATTAATTGTACGCCATCTGAGGCATTATTTGGGATTAGACCAAGTAGCACGAGCGATAGCCGAATCAGGGCGGAACTAAGCAATGACGTCACGAACTCCGGCAGTCGGGATTTAACCGAGATAAGGACTCGAATTAATAAGCATGTCAAATCCTACCAAGAAGCCCAGAAACAGGCTTATGACGAAAAACACCTTAAATGTCCTAAATATAAAGTTGGTGATCTAGTAAGGGTGGAACGACAAATTCCGTCTATAGGTGGTAGTAAAAAACTCATCCCTAAATATCAAGGCCCCTATAGGATTACAAAAGTATATGATCTAGATAGGTATCAAATCGAGGATACGCCACTGACACGAAAGGGTAACCGACTTTTTACAACGTGGCTTAATTTTAACAGGCCGCACGATTCCTCTAGTGATGGTGAATAATGTTGATGACCAGTAAAGGTTCTTGAATCCTCGCTTATATGCTAATGCTTTATACTTAATTTTAACCCGCAGGTTATGAACTATAATATTTCAGGCCATGAAATAAGGACTGCTAAAACTGACACCCTCCGGACATATCTCCGGCGTTGGTGTAAGTGAAATAAATACCCTCTGGACTTTATAGTCCGGCGTTGGTATACACATAACCCTCTGGACTTGTGTCCGGCGTTGGTTTAAAATATTTATACACACAAAATACCCTCTGAGCCTGATAACCCGGAGTCGGTACAATAACTAATTGTAAAACATTTACACTATTATCCAATTGTAAAACATTTACACGTTTAACTAAACGTATGCTTATAATCTTTGATAATACCCTACTAGTTACTAAGCTATTCATAATTACGAGTGCGCTTACAGTGGTAACGGCAAAGTATCCAACGTTACCCATACATAATCATATACAAATATAATTTCCTCATCACTTTTAGGCATATTTTAATTTTCTCACAATTACTAGTATATATCAAGTATGAGGTTATACTTAGAAGCATGGATGGCCGACTGTTGTCATTATATAATATTTTCTAATAGTTTAAGTATAAGTCGTGTTATTAGTTTATTTTAAGTATTTTAATAGTACAAACACTGTATTGACAAATAACGTGGCTTAGCTCGATCAACCAATCAGAATCGCCGGGGGCGGGTAGATATTTTGTAGAGGGGAAAATGTTGATATAAGTCGAGCCAAGCCACAGAGCAAGGGAGTTGAGTTGCGACCGCCGTTGAGTAAACTCTTTAACGTGCTCAATAAGAATAGATTGTTATTGTGAAATTGAAGTGTGATTTACTGGAATTGGAATTTTTCAGCCTGTTGAATCTTTCAACCAGAAATAGTGCGAAGTCTACTTACTTTTGGCCCAGTTACTAGTCCCAATACTGGGCTACGTCAACACAATCATTTTATGTTTGAAAAGTGCTTGATTTTCGTATATCAAGAGTAGAGCAAGACCTCAACGCTTCGCTTATGAGGCGTGCAAAATATCTAATATTGATAAGTAATTATAAAATGGTACCAAATTGGTCTCACTCATTGAAAAAAAAAAACAATCTGGTTGCAAACTTTTTCATGACATTAAGATCTGCTTTAAATAATAATTTAAAGCAAATCTTAGAGACATTAGTATACTTTACTACTTATCACTTAATAAAATGACAACCACTGATGTTACAGCGTATATTTTTTAAATATTTGTCCTGCAAACGATCAGCTACGATATCAGTTGCAGGCCCAGACTCAAGAAGTTTTTATTCTGCAGGCTTGATTGCCACTAGATGCTTTATCATAAAACCTATGGTGGCTTGTCTTTATTCTTCAGCAGTAATAATAACACTGACATGGACAATCCTGGAACTACATATATCTCAAAAGACGTAGATAAATTTTAAACATACATATAATGTGACAAAATAAGTAAACCCTACAACTGATTTTTTATCTATCATAATGTGCAAGCGTATTGTATAAGTTATTATTTTTATTTAAATTTCTAACGGCTTAATTACATGTTTAAATAAAATATTTAAAATAAAAAAATCGTGTTGACCCACCGGCAGCACATACAAAGACCAAGCCGCTGGTGATTAGAGTTACAAAAAGAGGCAATGCCACACAATGCTCGCAGTGTCCACTAACACCATCTTCATGCATCAGAGTCCAATTTAATTACGCGTTAAAATTAATTATTATTCTGAACTGTTCAGTGTAGATCCGCTATATATTTTTATTGCCTTTAATTTGCTATTGCCGTATATGATCTTCAGTAATACCAGGAGTACAGCCAAACCTACCGTACGTGCAAGATTATAAGAAATGGAATGAGGGTAAGAAATGAGGCGGAGGGTTCACCAAACGAAGCGCAATAACAAATTGATACTACTTAAATGTAAATATTCGGCCATAGTATGATTATTATCTCTGATGATTTGGGGCATTTTAGGCTGCAAGCAGAAAACTGACAGTAGCTTGGTCTGCCAATGTTTTTTTTACGCGGGCTATGGTGTTGGTCACGCCCCGCCAAATCAGTCCGGGGCGACAGAAGAGACGGCGCGCGTCCCCATAGACCCACCCTGTAAAAGCTTGGTCTACCATAGAGCATAACCATATTAAGGCATTTTTTAAACAGCACCCACACCAATACATACATACATACATATCATCACGCCATATCCCTTGCAGGGTAGGCAGAGAGAACAGAGTGCCAGAGAACTCTATCTCTGCATACTTCACTCGCTTCCTCAACATTCATAATTCTCTTCATACACGCTCGCCGGTTTCGGAGACTCTTGACTTCACCTTCCTTCAGTACATGACCGATCTGGTCTAGGTAGGTTAGTCTCGGTCTCCCTCGATACCTACATCCTTCCACTTTCGCATTGTATATCTTCTTAACCAGGCGTTCGTTCGGCATTCTTTCCACATGTCCGAACCATCGGAGCATTCCCTTTCGCATCTTTACACCAATACTCTCTTTCATACCTACTCGCTCTCTTACGTCGTCGTTACGAATGCGGTCGGTCAGCCTAACTCCACAGATTTTCCGCAGAGATCGCATTTCGACCGCATTAATTTTACTATCATACTCTTTTCTGCATACCCAACTCTCGCTTCCATACAGTAATGTTGGGACAAGCACTGCGTTATGTATTGCTACACGTGCCTTCTGGCTGAGGTGGTGGCTGCCGAAAAGTTGCCCCAACGCTCCGTTCACTCTATTTCCCGCATTCACTCTTCGCTCTATATCAGTGGTGTACCTTCCATCTCGGCTAAATCCACATCCAAGATATACAAATTCATCCACTTGCTCTAGTACATCATTACCTATTGTTACTCTTACATCTGTTCTGGTTTTATCTCTTTCAAAGACCATTATTTTGGTTTTGCTCACATTCACGCGTAGACCCCTTTTCTTACAATCTTCTGTCATTGTGTCGACTAGGGTCTGCAGGTCAGTCGCTGACTGTGCCAGCAGGACTGCATCATCTGCATAAAGCAGAGCAGTGACCACTGAGTCGCCCATCTGGACTCCCACATTCATATCGTTCAACCTTTGAAGACATTTATCCAGATATATGATAAACAGCCTGGCTGACAGAACGCACCCCTGCTTAACGCCGATATTGACGTCAAACCAAGGCGACATTCCATCATCCAGCCGCACACAGGCTCTACAGCCCATGTAACTGGACTGCACAGCCTGTAGCAGTTTACCGTTAATACCATACTCCGGTAAAATGTCCCAAAGTTCCTTTCGTACAACCGTGTCAAATGCTCTCTCCAGATCCACAAAACTGCAGAAAACCCTCTGACCTAGAGCCAGATGCTTCTCCACAATGTTGCGCAGAGAGAACACTTGATCCATGCATCCCCTTCCACTCCTGAAACCTCCTTGTGTCTCACACAGTAAACCATCGGACACCATCCTCATTCTCCTTTCAATAACTTTTCCATACACTTTTGCTGCCAAACTGGTCAAGCTTATGGCTCTGTAATTTGCGCAGTCATAACGTGAACCCTTGTTTTTAAACAAAGGCACGATGACTGCGCTATTCCAGTCCCTGGGAACCACCAATATTGTTAAAAAAAGCAATATTGTTATTTCCGTATTTTGGAGGAAACTCCTAAACTCAAGGATAACCACACAAATGTTACTAGCAAATCGTCGTGTTTTCACCAACGTTTCCGTAGGCATATAGGGATTAAATGTAGACTATATCACGTGTTGCTTTCCACTGATGAAAGAATTTTTAAAATCTGCTTAGTAATTTAGGCGTGAAATCGTTACAAACAAGCAAATCACATTTACATATATAATATTTTGAGCGTGGAAATGGAACCTGTTACGCTGAATCAATTTTTTTTTTATGGGACTAATCGCATCACACATTCCCACCGTTGTAACTCCTGTAAGCCAGGATCCACAATGGTCTCCATAAATGATACCGAGGTTTGACCCTCTGGCAGTCCCGGGATATGATTTTAATTGTCTTGGGATCCGCAACAAATTTAATTAGAAAGGATTAAAGAGGAGGAGTTGGAAAGAGTGATTCCACTTCCCTCCTAGGCAAAGTGGGAGAAAACAAAATATTAAGTCAGCCAATAAGTGAAGAGGTGTACAGCTACGATAAGCGCAGCAGTACGGCACAACGGATACGAAAGAACTTGACGGGGCCTATAGTGACCGTTAAGATTGATTGCTACAGTAGGTATGGCAGAAACGCTTAATCAAATTTTATCGGTAATTTAACTATATAGTCATATAGATATATGCGAAAGTGGAAGGATGTAGGTACCGGGGGAGACCGAGACTAACCTACCTAGACCAGATTGGTCACGTACTGAAGGAAGGTGGAGTCAAGAGTCTCCGAAACCGGCGAGCGTGTATGAAGAGAATTATGAATGTGGAGGAACCGAGTGAATACTTCACTGCAAGGATAGAGTTCTCTAGCACTGTGTCCTCTCTGCCTACCCTGCAAGAGATATGGCGTGATGATATGTATGTATGTATGTAACTAGTATATTGGTATTTAGTATATTTGTATTATTATTTATTCCCATACTTCCTTGATTCACGTTTCGTTTCCGTTGCTGGCAGTATAAATCACCCTCATATCATAAGAGCCTTCGTTGATACGCTAATTTATTGCATACGATCGTTTTTATTGGGCTCCGTATGTGACGTCATGAGGCCTACATTGCATTTCATATTATGTAGATATACACGATATTATATGGCAGTAAACTAAAAGGATTTGCATTATTCATTAAAATTATTTATATAGTTTTAATAGCTTTTTTCTATGGATATTTGCAAGACTTTTTTTTTTTTTTTTTTGGTAGGCTATGGCCCGGTCACACGTCGCCCGTACCGTCCGGGGCGACGGAAGGGCAGCGCGTGGCCCCATAACCCACCGTATTCCCTCCCCATCGCCATTGGGCCGGCCACTGGTACCGCTTCCTTGCCTTCCGTGGCCAGCCCGGCGGGTTACCCTTTCGGGTACCATCCCCCGTCAACGCCCCAGCTAACTGCCGGGGCGTCGCCCTCACGCGGTCAGCCTCTCTGCGGGTGAAGGACTATTCCCCGGTCCAGTCACCCGCGGCCTCGGCTAGGGCGGCATTAGGCGCAGATACTCGCGCCTCCGCCGCCCCAGGCGCCGACGACGGAGCGTCTCAACGAAGAGGATTTCCTCTCGGAGTCGCCCCGCCGCCTCCTTCCGCGAGACAACTGTCTCGCAGAAGGCGGCGACTGCGTCCCAGTTCCTGACGCTGTCGAGCATCGCCTTAGCGATGGTCGGCAGCGCCAGGTCGGCACCGATGATCGCGACGAGTTCACGGCGCTGCTCTGCCCAGGCCACACAGACCTCGAGCGTGTGCTGCGCCGTGTCCTCGTCGCAATCGCAGTGGTGGCAGGACGGTGTCCTCTCCCTCCTCACGACCGTGTGCAGGTACTTGCCGAAGCAACCATGCCCCGTCAAGACCTGCACCAGTCGGAAGGAAAGGACCCCGTGCTGTCGACCCAACCACTCCATCAGCACTGGCCGGAAGGCCTCGATGGTCCGAATACCGAACCGAGGCCTTTCCAGCCGGATTGCCCAACGAGCAATAACGTCACGGCGGGCGTCGCCCCGCCAAGCGGCCATCTCACTAAGCGAGACGGTGCCGCCCCCTGCCCGCGTCGCTGATACCCGCCGGTACAGTCCGGCGAGCATCTCCGCCTCCAAGTCCCACGGAGGTGTTCCGGCCAACAGGCATGCTGCCTCCGTCGCCACCGTGCGGTATCCGCGTATGGCCCTGACCGCCATGGCCCGCTGTGGTCGCCATAGTAGAGCCCTAAGTCGGACGGTCAAGGACCCCGCCCACACGGGTGCGCCGTACAGGGCCATCGACCGGACCACCCCCGTGTACAGCAGTCGGCACGTAGCGCTGGGTCCGCCCACATTCGGCATAAGCCAGGATAGGGCGGACGCCGCGCCGACAAGCCGTGGAGCAAGCCGACGGAAATGCTCCCGGAACCACCATCGCCCGTCGAGCACCAGGCCCAAGTACCTCATATGGGCCCGGATGCTGATGGGAACCGAATTGACGGTGATCGAGGCGTCGGTGGGTGGACTGGTGCGGGGTCCATGGAATAATAAGGCCTCCGTCTTATCCAGGGCCACCCTTAGCCCCAGCGCCTCGATCCGCCTGACAATCTCCTCGGTGCCAAGAGTTGCCAGGCGTGCCGCCTCCTCCAGCGTCCCACCCCGGGCTGTGACGAGTGTATCGTCGGCGTAACAAATTACGCCCAGCCCGGGCGGGAGGCTCCCTCTCAACGCCCAGCCGCGGCGCGCGGAGCTTACTCAGCGCCGCACGATAGGGGCGACCCCAGGGGTCACGCTCAAGACTGTCCAGCATCTCCTGCCGACTAACGTCCTTGGCTTGACGGATGGCGTCGGGGGAAGACACCGTACACGGGGCATAGCCGCATCGCAAATCTGCGTTAACGCACAGCGAATGCGGCCAGCCTCGGCGTCCACCCCGTCCACCGAGGGCGGTGACGGCAGCCACGAATGCACAATGGCTGCCTCCACCAGTAGGTCCCGATCAAGTCGACCCACAGCCCACCGCGGAAAAGCGGGAGCTCCGTCTGCCGTGTGACCCCTGCTGGACTGGCGGAGGGTCCGGGAGACCTCTATCCGATACATATACATATACACGATATTATATGGCAGTAAACTAAAAGGATTTGCATTATTCATTAAAATTATTTATATAGTTTTAATAGCTTTTTTCTATGGATATTTGCAAGACTTGGAGTATTTCAATCGGAACTTGGGATTTATGATAAATTGTATCTTATGGTTTATATGTATCCGCGGGTGACTGGACCGGGGAATTAGTCCGTCACCCGCCGAGAGGCTGACCGCGCGAGGAGGGAACGACGTCCGCCCCGGGGGGGGGACGTCGCTCAAGGGGAGGGTACCTCTCAGGGGGTATTCCATCGGGCCGGCCACTGACGACAAGTTCACGCTGCTCCAGTGGCCGGTCCAACGACGTAGGCGAGGTTCGTGGGTGGGTTACGGGTATGCGTGCTTACGCCCCTCTGTCGCCCCGGACGGAGTGGTGCGAGAAGAGCGCCGACCATAACCCACCCCAAAAAAAAAAAAAAAAACAAAAAAAAAAAAAAAAAAAAATGGTTTATATGTATAATTATAGAGATAGATCGTTTTCTATAGCATTTCGGCATAATAACTACGCAATGAATCAGATTTTTTTTGTGCTTAATACGATGGTTCTTTTATGATTTCCCCGACAATTTTTACACTCATTCTATCACTACACGTGTAATATTCGGTCCAAAGGACAACCAGTACAGTAGATCACTGAATTTACACGCATAGTTACAATACAGCTCAGTGGGTGAAGAGGCGGTCTCTACGTGCTCAGCCTGATATCCTATCACCACAACGAAGGGTTTGGATCAGACCGTATTCAGTCAACAGGGTCCAGATTTACGAGTATTTCTCAATATAGTCTTGGGCAATCTAAAATTTATATCAAATGATTACATATCGAAAATGTTTTAAAACGATAAAATATCAAATTACATTCGAGGAAATATGCAAAGACTCCATACCATCGTATTTTTTGATACTTTAAAATAAAATTTATAAAAATAATCTCATGATCTCAGCTCATATATGCCCCACTGTTGGACTCGAGCCTCCTCCATAATGGGAGGGAAATTGACTTACCACGCTGGTCAGACGTCTATGTTATAGGGTTTTCTTTCAAATTTTCCTGCCGTTCGTAGATGTTATATGCGTTTTAGATCTCTTATTCGTCTCTTGCGATGAAATGAGTAAGATAATAGGTTGTGAATTGTATTCTTATTCCGTCACCACACGGAAAAAAAATGTTACTAATTTAATAAAATTACCAAAGCGTTAATTATTTCTGTGTGGTGAAGAAGTTAAAATACAGTTCACCATCCTTATCTTGTCCGTGGATATCGTAAAAAACGATTATGAGATATAACATTCCTTTAACGTTTGTGTAAGAGAAGGAATAGTGGTAGGACCACGCTATTGACATTTCTCTGTCTACAGCCGCGGGCCGGTTCGTCCGGGATAGTACCACACTCTCGCAGAAGATGGACGTCTGAGTGATGAAAATGTACTATTGCGCTTCGTTCGACGAGCGAGAGAGCCAGAAGCCCAACTGGGTGGGTTTGGGAATTTTATTGGTAGGCAGTGGCCTAAGCTATACCCTTGGTATTGCATAGATCCATGGGCGGCAATGACGCTTACATCAGGTGAGCTGCGTGTGTTAGATTAATAATAGAAGAAATGTATAGGTATATAACATTTAAAAAAGGTAATATGATTCTATTTTACGTCGATTTAAAAAATAATGATGAATTACGATATGATTTGTGTTATTAGTGTGAAAAGTGGATTAAAATGAAATAATAGTCACTGATTTGAATTCAAAGTTGTGGGTTGTCGGTTGTTTGTGCAGTTTGTGGGTATTTAAGGAGCGATAGCGCGGTGAAACGGTCACTCACGGGTTGTGAGCCCTCAGCGCTCACCCACAGTCCGGGTAAAGTTGTCATAGCCATCTGAGGCTAACAACTAAGTCAAACAAAAAAAAAAAAAACAAAAAAAAAAGTGAAACGGTCAGTTGCTGTTGGCTTTCGTACTGTTAACATCTAAGGTTGTATTTTTGTATCATTATGTAGTTGTGCATTTAATGGTAATACTTTTGCTTATTTTCATTGAATAGTATTATGATAAATTGCTATGTAAATTAAATGTATTGTTATAAGGTTGTTTGCTTTACTACCTTATTTATCCGTACTTTATTTATATATATATATATATATACAAAAATATAATATATACACAATTAATTTAACGCGTGCTTGTTTGTCACCATAAGCAATAAAAAGAAACGAAAATTTTAAATTAAACCCTATACCAACACATCTGACCAGCGTCCTATAGTAGTTCAAATTCCCTCCCATTGTAAAGGAGGCTTAAACCCAGTAGTGGGATGAACATGAGCTGAGAGGATGATAATAATAATAATTGTTATTATTTTCACCTTCATCAAGATCGACTTTCGAATCTAAGATTCTATAACCGAAATATCTACTTACAATCTTTGTTCAGGATAGCTAAAGTCTCGCACCCTTATATTACGTGCAACGTAACATAGCATATAGAGTTGTAGCATAATCACATTATTTCAAGTTTTCTGAGGTCAATACTTATTTTTCAAAGGTTAATATAAACGTCTGGTTAAGAAGATATACAATGTGAAAGTGGAAGGATGTAGGTACCGGGGGAGACCGAGACTAACCTACCTAGACCAGATCGGTCATGTACTGAAGGAAGGTGGAGTCAAGAGTCTCCGAAACCGGCGAGCGTGTATGAAGAGAATTATGAATGTTGAGGAAGCGAGTGAAGTATGCAAAGATAGAGTTCTCTGGCACTCTGTTCTCTCTGCCTACCCTGCAAGGGATATGTCGTGATGATATGTATGTATGTAAAATATCCGTGTGGTGACGGAGTAAGTATACAATTCAGCATCCCCTATCTTACCCGTGAGTGATCGTAAAAGACGACTAAGGGATAAAATATGCATATAAAACCTATGCAAGAGAAGGAACACTCAAAACAATAATCTATACCAACAAGTCTGACCAGCGTGGTGTAGTAGGTAATTTTCCCTCCTATTGTTGAAGAGGCTCGAGCCTTTTTTTTTTTTTTTTTTTTTTTTTTATTGGTGGGCTATGGGTGCGTCTCGCCCCGCTGAATCGGTCCGGGGTGACGGAAAGGCGGCGCGTGACCCCATAGACCCACCGTAAAACCTTCTCTCTTCGCCGTGCGAGCGGACCACCGGTACTCGATTTTAACTTCGGTGGGAGAGGCTCGAGCCTAACGGTGGGACATATATGAGCTAAGATGATGATGAAAAGTCAATATAAAAGTTAAAAAAAAAAATTATTATTTGAAAAATTTAAAATCTAATAATTAACTCCAATAATCCTGTTCCGATAATCGGGAATGTGCCACGTTGATGCATCCGCTGTATAGTATCCCGAGAGTACGATAAAACCTCCCATTCACCATACGACACTCGCATTTCGACGACTATTTTAAACTCAAATACTCCCAAGTGAATCATTTCTATGCAAATTGGATCTGTTGTCTATCACGAACATTTTTGATAACTATTTTAATATTCTATTCAAATGAGAACAGCAATTTCTAGTCAAATTTAGATTAGAAAATTGTAAATGCAAATAAAATTTTACGTGTCTAGATTATGTACTCAGGTTAAGAGTAATCATTTCGTTTATATAAATAATAAATTACTTTTCTATCATTTCAACCTTATATATCAACGAGATTTTGAATATAATAATTAACCGTTAGAGTGCCGACGAGCGCCATCGCACGCGTGCGCATTCTATCCAAAAATGCCACGAGCGCCAACGCGCTCGTGAAGTCAGTTGCTGTTTAGATCGCTGTAGGAGAGGTAGCTCGCACGAATCGCTAATTTTTTATTTTTCTACGTGTTACATAAAGTTCAAATTATAATATTATTATAAAAAGTTAACCACCGAAAAAAATATTAAAATTGAATAATTTTTGGAAGAGATACAGTTTTTTTTCGAGACAAGGGTAAATGACATAAAAAACAAAAGATTTCTTTGGCATTGGCAAAAGATTTCTTTGGATTCAATGGCACTAAAACGGTTAAAACAAACAAAATCTGAGGCTTATTTTCGTAAATACTTTTTATTTATACATATTTACAGAAATAGCTAAATAAGAGTATTAACTCTTCTACTACTAGGTAGGACCACGCTGTGGACAGTTCTCTGTCTACAGCTGCGGCCGATCCGCTCAGGATAGTACCACACTCTCGCAGAAGATCAACGCTTGAGTAATGGGAACGTGCTGTTGCGCTTCATTCGGTGAGCGAAGACTCGGAAGCCCAACTGGATGGGTTTGGGGTTGGTAGGCAGCGGCCTAAGCTATACCCTTAATATTACAAAGGTCCATGAGTGGCAGTAACACTTACCATCAGGTGTACTGCTTGCCCGTTTGCCACAATAAGTATTAAAAAAAATAGAAAAAAGAACAAAATCTGATGCTTATTTTAATAAATACTTTTTTTTGGTGCATATTAACAGAAATAGCTAAAAATATAATTTGGAAAATCCAAAAGTGCACGCCTCATCATTTTTATATTTTATTTATCATTTATTATTAGGTAATGCCACAAATGAAAATGAAAGTAAAAAACGCTTTTGAAATTTCGTGCTATTCTCGACGTAGTGCTAAATATAGCTGTATATAGTATAGGCTGTATGGAATTTGTTTCCTTTTGCCTATCCAAATGGACGAACAAAAAATGTAAACGAAACCAATTTTCATAAATATATTCAAGTATATTCATAATACAGTAAAAAATAAGCAGTTTAGTTTTTTATTAATTGCAATTAAGCGACAAATCAATCAACTTTTTCTTACATTAAATAAAATAATTGCTTTTTAAAAATATCAAATACGTTTATACCTATGTTTTTCTTGATATATGTATGATAATATTATCCAATAAGTGCAGTGTCAGAAAAATACAGTCATTTTTACTTTTGAAAAGTGCGTGATTTTCATATATCGAGAGTAGAGCATCACCTCAAAGCTTCGCTTATGAGGCGTGCAATAAGATTGATCATTGACAATACTTCTACTACCATTTCAACCTTCAAGGGACTTTTTTTATACTTCTTGTGTATGCGTGCTTGTACAACCTGTCCAAAGGACCTGCCCGAGATTGGCCCCGGATGTACGAAAACACCTAATATTAGAATTAAACGTACAGATTCGACTTATCTTTATAAAAACACAACTTGTATTTAACTGTTATTAACCATTTTCCATTTTGATATTAAACTAGCAGAAACTATTCTTGCAATTAAAACATTAGTCAATTTATTCATTTTAGCTTCATCGCCATTTTATTTGGACGATAGTATTAATAGAGATTGACCTGTGTATCGATTATGCTTCTATCGATTCAAAAATGCAGTTATGAATATTTCGATATATCGAAAGTAATGTTAATGTTTTGTGTTTAGGTACTAAGTGCGTTGATTATGTGCGTATCATATATTTTTAACTTTATTACTGCAATTATTATTTTTAAAGGTTTGTGTGGTACCAAATAACTAAGCAATTGATCTCAACTGACGTGACTCTGAAGTTTTAGGTTATAGATGTTACAATGATTGTTAATTATTCTTGAAGTATTTCTTAATAATGTTTTTCTTTGTAAACCATATATTAATACCTGTAGTCCCTAACATTACCGCAAAAAACCACCTTAATCTAATAAGATATCAGTCAACACAGCTCAAGTCATAAAATATAAGTTTTAACAGAGTAAATCTTCAAAATAAGTATAAATAATTATTTCTTAACGACTAACTAGGGAATTTATAAGGTAATAATAGAAAAATTCCACCGATTTTTTAAAATAGACAGTTTTTTTCGTCTCCTGTAAAGTTGGTAAAAATGACTTATGCGGTGTTGAGCTGCGACGCTGTACACGATCTACTCAGTTAACTGCACCTCGTGCATTATCCCACTTAAAAACTTTCTTATTCAAAAATATGTAAGAAAAACAATTAGCGGTAGCATTTTTGGAGCTGGAACGGATTAATGGCATTTCAATTAATTTCACTGAAAAAAATGCTTTGAGATACGAGCGAGGTTACGGAACGAATTAAACTCTTATCTCGAGGTATCACTGTATTTAGTTAATTTTTACATTAACACAATATTTAAAAAAAAACAATATATTTAAATATCGTGACTTAACTCTTACTTAACTTGAAATGATAATGATGTAATGATAATTTTTAACTTAAACAATTGTATAGCTTTATATGATAATTGTTAATTTAAATAATTGTATAAATAAGTGTAAACGTTAATATCTGTGACAATTTCAACGCAATTTAAATTGTTCAGAAATAAATAAATAAAAATAGATAGAATATAGGTAAAATATTTCCGGAAAAGAAAAAAACATCGAATGAATTTAATATATCGTATGCTACATCGAGTGGATTACTATCGAGAGGATTCTATGTATCGATGTTTAGTATATTTCACTGCTGACAACACTGACAAGGGACTTTCCGTAAGTTGTTTCAACACCTAGTTACGAAAAGTTAGAAAGACATTTAAACGATTTGTACAAGTTAAATTAATGTTTGTATAAGTATCTGTAAGTACGATTACAATACCAAAATGATGAGATGCGTTAATTGCGGTTTAACTGTTGATTGCATGAGGCGCCACTCGATGTCGTCACTATCGACGAGTCTTCAAAATATATTAGCGCAATGGCTGTCTGAAATTCAGGTACATTTCACATCACCATCCTTATTTATTTATCTTTGACAGATTCCACTTCCAATACCATATTAAATCCACGTTGGTTTAACCTGGCAGATTAGGGTAATGTCTTTTTTTTTTTTGTGGACTCGGACCTCGGTCCGAGGTGACGGAAAGGCGGCGCGTGACCCCCATAGACCCACCGTAAAACTGCTCTCTCTTCGAAAATAACTAGGAATGCACTAAGAAACACGTTCTGGCTATACCTATTTCTAATAATATTATTATTGAAAGTGCCTGATATTTGTGCCATAACAACAAAGTAAAAACTTATTTAAAAAAATAACTGCAACATTTAGAGACATTTTTCTTTTCGATTTGTAATCTAGAGACCAAGTACTATGTAATAATACCAATCTTATGTCTGTACGTTAATATTAACAAGTGGGGCAAACGTCCATACAATGTTGGGCAGCTCCTTTTCGTAGTAATCATTTAAATGATACAAAAACAAAATACGCGCAAAAATTCTTATTTATTTCTTAAGATTATGATAAACAAATGTTAATTAATTTGAACGGTATGTGAAGATTATTATGGAAAATTACAGAATTATAAAAATTAGAGTAGTGACCATAAATATAAATGAATAACCTGATGAGATTAGAAACCAGATAGGTAAAGATAGATAGATGGATACGGACGGTTGGTGTTCCTTTAGACAATAGTTATGACTTGTGGGCAATTAAAGGTTAGTGACATTGTATTCTTAATCTGACACCAAATGATCATAAATACACGCCTAGAAATTGAGTGAACTTCATATGGTGGTCTTATATTATATTCAAAATCTTAGATTTTAACGAGTTATATAAAATAAATTCAATGCCATTTAATATAATGTGATGCGGAGGAACTGCTGCGGTGTAATAAACATGATATAAAAATGCTTCACAAATTTTCCATCTAAACTTCAAGTAGCTACAGCACTATTGAAGGTGACAATTGAACTTACTGACGGACTTTTGGCGGGAACCTGAAAACGTTATGTGGTGCTCTTATGTTATATTTTATATTTCAATGTTTTAACGTGTTATATTACATAAGAAGCTTAACAATGTTTTTATTTTCCATAAAAATTCCCAAAATTTACTATTAACTGTGCAGCCATAGAAATATTGGTGGCGATGATTTGACTTACAGACGGACAATGACTAACATGAAAATATTAAAGAAAATTGTAACTCGACACTAGCAAAAATGACTCGCAAAGTAGCGGATTGCCAATCCGAAAAAAAAAAAGAAGAAGAACTTATTGACAGAAAACGACTAATATAAAGAAACTACGACACGAAGACCAGTGTCTTCGTGTCGTAGTTTCATCATACGCGATACTGGCATTAATGGTTTCGTATTACCAGAAGATTGCTAAATTAAAAAAAAATATATATATATTTTTTGTCTAAAAATAAAACGCAAATATTGAATCATCATCATCATCATCACAACCCATAAATGTCTCACTGTTGGGCTCGGGCCTCCTCCACAATGGGAGGGCAATTAACCTACTATACCGCGCTGGTCAGATGTGTTGGTATAGGGTTTTGTTTCGAGTTTTCCTTCTCTCGCATAGATGTTATATGCGTTTTATATCCCTTAGTCGTCTCGTACGATCACCCACGGGTAAGATATGGGGTGGTGAATAGTATTCTTACTCCGTCACCACACGGAAAGAATAAAAAATATTGAATACAATCATATAATGAATATCTTTCTTTAACGAATAGCAATATTGTCGGCGAGATAACATAGTACGATTTGATTTGTTAAGGTCGGCATTAATGCTTTGTTGTATATCGCCATTTAACTTATGCCATAGACATTCTAATTACGGCAGAACATTTTCGAACAAACAAATACTTGACGAAGGTATTCACGCATTCAGCCTCGCCATGTTTATAACATGCAATGTGTTGTTAGAATCACAGAAATTGCATTTAGAAACATTTTTTTTTTTTAATTTATTGTTGATGGTGGCAAACGAGCAAGCAGTACACCTGATGGTAAGTGTCACTGCCGCCCATAAACCTTTGCAATACCAAGGGTATAACTAGGCCGCTGCCTACCAATATAAACCCCAAACCCACCCAATTAGGCTTCCGGCTCTCTCGAATTTTTATTGATATTCCCGGTTTATTTTGCATACCTTAAATAATATGTTTAAAAAATATGTTCTGTGTTGTATCGGTTACGAATACTACCAACCCTTGCTTTGCTCGTGGATTTCGTAAGAGACGACTAAGAGCCTTATATCGACCATCTTTTTTTTTGTTCACGCTGTGGAAATGCATTTACGCACTAGCCCTCGCCGGTGACAGACGAGCGGGTGTGTGTGACTCACCGGCCAGCTGATTCGGCCGAAATACCCACTAAAACCACAGCGGTCCCTTCCGCGCTTTTACGGGGTGCCGGAGAGATCGTCTATTGACATTCTATCTCCGACACCCCAACACGCCTTATATCGACCTGGGTCAACTGCATCTGATACCGTTTGATCAACAATTACATTCCCAAGGATTGATTCGTCAGCCGGGCGGACCACCGAAGACAAAGATCGGGTACCGGGGGTCCGCTCGCACGGCGAAGAGAGAGGAGTTTTACGGTGGGTCTATGGGTTCACGCGCCGCCTTTCCGTCACCCCGGACCGATTTGGCGGGGCGAGACGCATCCATAGTCCACCAATAAAAAAACAAAAAAAAAAGGATTGATTCGTCAGGTAGGCGGCCGGTCATAAACTATTGCCAATAACTATTTTTTGCAATATGCATGAGTATACATTGCGTCCAACCCAAGTAATTCAGATAAGAGCAGGAGAATAATGTTATAAAGGAAATAAGGAGTCATATGTTCTTCTAGGCAATAAACTAGATTGTCTCCAAAACTTGGCACCCATTTAGATCTCAAGTGTTTCATTGGTGGCCACCAAAGACAAAGACCGAGTTTCAGTGACCCACCTTTTTTTTTGCGTTGGACTATGGATGCCTCTTGCCCCGCCAAATCGATCCGGGGTGACGGAAGAGGTGACGCGTGACCCCATAGACCCACCGTGCAACTCCCCTCTTCGCCGTGCGAGTGGGCCACCGGTACCCGATCTTTGTCTTCGGTGGTTTCAGTGACCCACCCGCAAGGCATCGAGAGGTACGTTGTTGGGCGGGTCGTTGCCCCAGGCGGATTAGCGGGGTGTGATCACTCCATAGCCCGTTGCCAAAAAAACTCTTTCATTGGTGAAGTCAATAACCACATCTTTTCTCTTCAACTTGACTCCTACTTTCACATTTATTGGTTTGGTGAAATGTATAATACTAAAATGCTAAAACAGTATTTGTATTTAAAGCAGTAAATATTGCAAAGACCTTCTCTTGATTAGAGAACCTTATTGTCTAAGATAAGGCTAGTTTAGTCCAGTAACAGTTTATAGGGGACCTGTACGGTAAATCTAAGAAAGGCTTAGATACCGCTAGGAAAAATAGATACGATATGGTTGCTTGAATGATAATGCGTATATGTATATCGGGAAAGGCTTTTTAGATACATTGTTAGACCTGTTTTGTTGACTTAAAGCATTTCTTAGGATTTCGTTTTAAACACCATCGCGCGCTATGGAAATATTCCTTCTATTTTGGGGTCTTTATAAATATTAGGTCCTTACATATAAAAGTAGAGTTTTGTCCTACTGACCACTTTGATCTGAAATATCTCCTCTTTGGTTAAGAATTCCAAATTCAAATTCATAGATTCATTTAGCTGGTACATTTGAGTTTTGAAAACAGTCATTCATTTGTTTTTTCCACATTATTTTTTCTTTGGCGTCGATTATTACAAATGCAAAACATGAAATATCGGTATATTTTGGAGTACGACCCGACTAGAAAAAAGTATGGCTCAACCAGATCATGTATCTGGACCGGATCAGGACAGAATGAGGCATGCCGGATCCGGCAAACCGCAAATCCGCTATCCTGATCAGAAACCAGGTCTGGTCCTGATCAGGATAGCCTGATGTGAAATAACATCAAGTATTCAAATTACCGAAATTTTTAGCATTTAATATGCTTAATTATTTATAAATACCCGATTACGAAACGAAAAATGATGTCACAAGCGGGGTTCGAACCCGCACCTATTGGGAATCCGGCCCAACCGTGCTGCCACTTACACCATCGTGAACTATTTTAGGACATGCAAATGCCTATACAATGTGTAAACATTGTCCGATAGATGGCATACGTCACCTTGAAGACGTAAGATATAATATGAAGCGAAATTTCGATCGGGTACCGGTGGCCCGCTCGCACGTCGAAGAAGAGGTGTTTGCAGGGTGGGTCAATGGGGTTGCGCGCCGCCTCTTCCGTCACCCCGGACCGATTTGGCGGGGTGCGACGTCCATAGCCCACCGGAAAAAAAAAAGAAAACAAAAAAAAAAAAAAAAGGTTTAGAACCCCGCTTGTGACATCATTTTTCGTTTCATAATCGGGTATTTATAAATAATTAAGCATATTAAATGCTAAAAATTTCAGTAATTTGAATAACAAGGTTGTGTCATCGTTTAATACAATTCTAACTGTAAGGTTTGAAGTATTAAGTCTATACAATGTGTAAACATTGTCCGGTAGATGGCATACGTCACCTTGAAGACGTAAGATATAATATGAAGCGAAAATTTGCATGTCCTAAAATAGTTCACGATGGTGTTAGTGGCAGCACGGTTGGTCCAGATTCCCAATAGGTGCGGGTTCGAACCCCGCTTGTGACATCATTTTTCGTTTCGTAATCGGGTATTTATAAATATTTAAGCATATTACATACATACATATCATCACGCCATATCCCTTGCAGGGTAGGCAGAGAGAACAGAGTGCCAGAGAACTCTATCTCTGCATACTTCACTCGCTTCCTCAACATTCATAATTCTCTTCATACACGCTCGCCGGTTTCGGAGACTCTTGACTCCACCTTCCTTCATTACATGACCGATCTGGTCTAAGTAGGTTAGTCTCGGTCTCCCTCGGTACCTACATCCTTCCACTTTCGCATTGTATATCTTCTTAACCAGACGTTCGTTCGGCATTCTTTCCACATGTCCGAACCATCGGAGCATTCCCTTTCGCATCTTTACACCAATACTCTCTTTCATACCTACTCGCTCTCTTACGTCGTCGTTACGAATGCGGTCGGTCAGCCTAACTCCACAGATTTCCCGCAGAGATCGCATTTCGACCGCATTAATTTTACTTTCATACTCTTTTCTGCATACCCAACTCTCGCTTCCATACAGTAATGTTGGGACAAGCACTGCGTTATGTATTGCTACACGTGCCTTCTGGCTTGTGTGGTGGCTGCCGAGAAGTTGCCCCAACGCTCCGTTCACTCTATTTCCCGCATTCACTCTTCGCTCTATATCAGTGATGTACCGTCCATTTCGGCTAAATCCACATCCAAGATATACAAATTCATCCACTTGCTCTAGTACATCATTACCTATTGTTACTCTTACATCTGTTCTGGTTTCATCTCTTTCAAAGACCATTATTTTGGTTTTACTCACATTCACGCGTAGACCCCTTTTCTTACAATCTTCTGTCATTGTGTCGACTAGGGTCTGCAGGTCAGTCGCTGACTGTGCAAGCAGGACTGCATCATCTGCATAAAGCCGAGCAGTAACCACTGAGTCGCCCATCTGGACTCCCACATTCATATCGTTCAACCTTTGGAGACATTTATCCAGATATATGATAAACAGCCTAGCTGACAGAACGCACCCCTGCTTAACGCCGATATTGACGTCAAACCAAGGCGACATTCCATCATCCAGCCGCACACAGGCTCTTCAGCCCATATAACTGGACTGCACAGCCTGTAGCAGTTTACCGTTAATACCATACTCCGGTAAAATGTCCCAAAGTTCCTTTCGTACAACCGTGTCAAATGCTCTTTCCAGATCCACAAAACTGCAGAAAACCCTTTGACCTAGAGCCAGATGCTTCTCCACAATGTTGCGCAGAGAGAACACTTGATCCATGCATCCTCTTCCACTCCTGAAACCTCCTTGTGTCTCACACAGTAAACCATCGGACACCATCCTCATTCTCCTTTCAATAATTTTACCATACACTTTTGCTGCCAAACTGGTCAAGCTTATGGCTCTGTAATTTGCGTTAAGCATATTGAATGCTAAAAATTTCAGTAATTTGAATAACAAGGTTGTGTCATCGTTTAATACAATTCTAACTGTAAAGTTTGAAGTATTAAGTCTATACAATGTGTAAACATTGTCCGATAGATGGCATACGTCACCTTGAAGACGTAAGATATAATATGAAGCGAAAATTTGCATGTCCTAAAATAGTTCACGATGGTGTACTTACACCTTCCACTAGGAAGCACGGTTGGGCCGGATTCCCAATAGGTGCGGGTTCAAACCCCGCTTGTGACATCATTTTTCGTTTCGTAATCGGGTATTTATAAACATCAAGTATGGTAAGGCATACCGGATCAGGACCAGATCAGGACCAAATAAGGATAGCCTGATGTGAAATATCATTAAGTATGGTTAGACATACCGGATCAGGACCAGATTAGAACCAAATAAGGATAGCCTGATGTGAAATATCATCAAGTACGATACGGCATACCGGATCAGAACCAGGTCAGGACCAAATAAGGATAGCCTGATGTGAAATATCATCAAGTATGGTAAAGCATACCGGATCAGGACCAGGTCAGGACAAAATAAGGATAGCCTGATGTGAAACATCATCAAGTATGGTAAAGCATACTGGATCAGGACCAGATCAGGACCAAATAAGGATAGCCTGATGTGAAATATCATCAAGTATGGTAAGGCATACCGGATTAGGACCAAATAAGGATAGCCTGATGTGAAATAAAATCAAGTATGGTAAGGCATACCAGGTCAGGACCAAATAAAGATAGCCTGATTTGAAATATCATCAAGTATGGTAAGGCATACTGGATCAGGACTAGATCAGGACCAAATAAGGATAACTTGATGTGAAATATCATCAAGTATTGTAAGGCATACCGGATCAGGACCAGGTCATGACCAAATAAGGACAGCCTGATGTAAAATATAATCAAGTATATGGTAAAGCATGTATGCATGCATTCTTGCCGGATCTTCTCAGTTTGTGGCGGCTTTCCGATCCGGTGGTAGATTAATTTAAAAAAATATGTAATATTGACAATATGTAAGTGCTCTTTTAGGGATTATGCATAATAAATGATTTGATTTGATTTGATTTGAGTATATCAGGACCAGAAACAGTTTTCATAACACAAAAAAAGTATCAATCAAAATTCAAAAAAGTATCATATCATGATTGTCATATTTATACCATGGTGTAAATTGTATTTGCATCAGAGGAGATTAATCTGAAATCTTTAATTAATCATATTTATTTAATAATAATAATAATGTTTAATTAATAATATAAAAATAATTTATATTTAAAGTAAAATCAAATATGATTACATTTGAAAACATAGATAGAAATAAATATAATAATATTTTAACAACCATGGCGTTAGTAAAATGACGTCATTATCTGAATCGTGGTGTTAAGATTCTCCGAAGCGTAATGACATCGCCTAATATTAAATTAGTTGTTATCGAATCAGATCAAAACAGATCGATCAGGTCATGAATGAGAAATTCAGGCGACAGTTGAAGTCGTTAGCATCTGGTGGTTGCGCCCTAATTGGAACAGGTCACTGGGACTCTCTACTCTCTATGATTCTTATCATAATAAGAATCATAGAGAGTAGAGAGTCCCAACGACTAGTTCTAACGACGAGTGCTAACGACTTCAACTGTCGCCTGAATTTCTCATTCATGACCTGATCGATCTGTTTTGATCTGATTCGATAACAACTAATTTAATATTAGGCGATGTCATTACGCTTCGGAGAATCTCATATGCTATATGATTACTCTCATATATTCTTATATATCGCTGCCTACGTCATATATTAATTTATATTTTCATTTATTAAACATGTTTTTAAGATATTCATGTTTTTTAAAAGGACCGGAGTGGGCATACTCGTTTTTGATCAGGCAAGATATATAACGCAGATGATTGATTTGGATCCGATCAGTAAAATTTCATCCGGACCCGATCAGGAATGCCCCACTGGACCCGATCAGGAATGCCTGATCTGGACCCGATAAGGTTTTCCTGCTCGTGTCCAGATATATCTTCTGCGTTACATACCTTATCTGGTCCAGATCGGGCATGCCCTGTCCTGTGTGGTCCTGCTAAGGAAGATGAAAAAATTTCTAGTCGAGGAGTTCTACCGTGGCACCAGTGCTGCAGAAACAGCTCGAAGAATTAATGATATGTACGGCGCTGGTGTCGCAAAAGAAAGCACGCTACGTTTTACGTTTACATAGATAACAACGGTGCATACTTTGATTAAATTATTTTAGAAAAAAAATATGACTTTATATTCCTCCCGTACAAAACGCCAATTTCATATGTAAGGACCTAATATATAATTAATGCAGACAGATTTCACCCAGACTCAGTACAACACTGCATCGCACAAAGTATTATCCTGCGTAGGAATCTGAAAAACCCACGGCACTGACACGGAAGGAATCTTAACCATTACGCCCTCTGTGCAATCAAAATATCTATGACTTTAACTAACTAACGAAATTTATCGTTATCATTTCAACTCATGCGCTACTGGGATCTTCTCCACTATAGGAGGGAAGTTGATCTACTATATTAGACTTATTAAGTACCGGGTTAGTAAAGTTTTATCTCATTTTTTATGTCTTGTGAGCCCTGACACTACTTGGCCATATTTTACAATTATTAATCCACTACCTCCTTTCCCGGAGTCCACTTCCAGTATACGGAAAAAATCAAATTTTGTTTAAGCCTATTATTTTTGAGCCCCCTCTCCCCCTGAGCGATCACATATTATGGGCACGCTCCTTTATATCTTTTAGTCGTCTTTTTCAACACGGGGAAAGTGAGTGAAATAGTGAGTAAAAAGACAGTAGAGAGAAAAGAAAAAGATGGGTAGTTGTATCTTTACCCCGTCACCACATGAGAAGTACCAGTATTTAATAAAAAAAAAAAACATTTTACCACATAAAATTGCATTTCCACTTACCATGACATGACAACCAAGGCATGGTAAGCGTTCTAACTTATATAGCAATATAAATGGAACAAGAATTGTTGGCAGATATAGCTCCTTACAAACACGCAGATAACATCTAGTACATTTAAATAACGGTTGGGCTAGATCTTCGCGAAATACGAGTGTGCAGCAGGTTCGATTCCGTGTACGACATTCTCTATAACTAATTTGTAGTAAATACAGGTTTTATAATACAATTTAACATCTCCAGTCTGACCCGTAGGTGTCGTGAAAGGTGACTATATTATAAGTGATGTTATTTTTTTTTTTTTTTTTTTTTTTTTTTGGGACTAATCCCACCACACATTCCCACCACTGTAACTCCTGTAAGCCAGGATCCACAATGGTCTCCATAAAAGACACTGAGGTTTGACCCTCAGGAAGTCCCGGGAAACGCTTTTAATTGTCTTGGGACCCGCAACAAATTTAATTAGAAAAGAAAAACAGGAGGAGTTGAAGAATTTCCACTTCCCTCCTATGCAAAGCGGGAGACATGAAGCAAAATTGGCTAATAGGCCAATAGATAGAAGGATGTACTGACACGTGAAGCGTAGCAGTACAGCACCACGGATATGACAGAGCTTAAGGGGCCTATATGTGAGCCTTAAATTTGATTACAATAGTAGGTATGGCAGAAGCGCCTGAACGCACGGAAATTTTCTCGAGTTGCTACGTAAGTGATGTTATATGCATATAACAAGGAGAAGAAGGAAAACTCGAAATAAAACAGTGTATCAATACATTTGACCAGCATGGTAAAGTAGTTCAAATTCCCGCCTATTGCGGACGAGACTCGAGCCCAGCAGTGGGATGTATATGAGCCGACATAATTATATTAGTCCATTGAAATGTTAGATTTTTTGGCCTAGCCTTGCGCTTTTCAAAGTACACAATTTTATTGTTGGGATGTGTGGGTTCAGTAAGAGCTTAACCCCATGTTTGTGGTGTTGCAACTCTTGTCCCACGGCCGCCATATTGGAAGAAAGCGTGCAAACGCCTTTTTCGCCATATCTTTGAAACTATCAATCTGATAAGCGAAAAATGTCTTTCTTCCAATATGGCGGCCGCGGGACAAAGGTTGCAACCCCATAAACTTGTGATTAAGCTTTTAGTGACAAACAATTCCCCCCACCCCCTCACACATCCCAACAATAGAATTGCGTACTTCGAAATACGCAAGGTGCAATATAACTTTTCAATAACATAACACGTTTCATTAACGCGCGGCAGGCGTCTGTAGTTACTTTTGTTAAGCATGCTATAACCTATAGCACTAAGCACAAGAGATTTTTGGGACCTGTCTCAGCACATTCGCAGCAATATAACTCTTATAAGCTAAAAATCACAATTGTTCACCCTCAGGCAGTTCGGGAAACAATTATTTTGGAACTTCCGATGTAAATGAATCTAAGTTTTAACGAAACACAAAAAAAAATGGCTGTTGGTTCAGCTTGTCCTTCATTTAATTAAAACAACTTTGATATTCTGCTAACATCTATAAAGTTTGCTTTGTTTATATTTTAATATGAACTTATACATATAAAATCATATGGACCGTATAAACTGCGTGTACCGTTATCCTTATCTTGCTTGGTATCGAAGCGAGCACGTGATGGTAACGACACGTCACACTACAAGGCAACTAATGAGATCCATAACTGACCCAACAGGTTTCTCTAAGACCTCAGACAACTGTACATTTTAAGGTATTTGATATTATTTGACTTTTCAGATAGCATAAACGTTAGAATCTTTTTTTGTGTCCCCTCCTGTTGTTATCTCAACAGTCTTTATGAACGCGACCGTCATGATACGTATAATATCAATCTCGTAATTATTAGCAGAAATATTTTTGGAGCATGAAGAGTTCATGCTCTGCAATTGCAATGGGAAGGACTCTTCTCTTGACGAACCGCTAACCTCTGTAGAAAAAAGGTTCTTCAGTGGCGGCCATTTATCGTACAACGCAATTTGGGAGGATCCCCAGCGGATGGATTCATGTAGATATCGTTCGATGCAAGCATAGTACCGTAGTTATGGCGTTCTATGGGAGAAGTTTAGCTTAAATAAAGTACGACAAAGAAAAATGATGATGTTTTTACCCGACTGCAAAGGAGTGGTATTGTGTTTAACAGTCTATGTATGTATGTATGTATGTTTGTATGTTCCTTTGAAGCACTATACATACCAAACGCCTGGGCCGATTTTTATGATTCGCACGTCAATCGATTCCTCTTAATCCGGCGAGTATCACTAAAGATATGGCGTTATTGAAAATTCAATATGGCGACTACTGGACGCCATATTGTGAAAATAAAAAAAAATAAAGTCAACAAACTATATCGAGTGGGATATCGTTAAATAGGTATTTAAAAATCATTATTAGTTTTCTTTCAACATTTTTCGATTTGATTGACCGTTTAGGATCTATATTGATTTAAAGTTTCGTAACAACCTTTCTCACATATAGGTTTTTTAGACAGTAGAAATTTACGATGAAAAGACGAAAAATTCATATAACTGGATGTGGATGGACATATACTGAAGTATCTAGTAGGTATATTGTCCAATATACCATAGGTAGTCCTACCTAAAGTATCTAATGTCTGACGCGGTCGCCCATATCCAATTTCTAACGATATTGTACTTTACTTCAGTCGAAAAACTATATATAGTTAGGTACTTACCTACTTATTAATAAATAAGATAACTATAGCTACCTAGGTATTTATAACTAAAAAGTATAAAATAAAAAAAAATGATTAAAAAAATCAAAAAATCCGACTGCGTAAAAAGTCACCAGAACTACGTAAATAATAAAAAAAACTGAAAAGAAAAAAACAAGCACTTAGATGTCCGGTGGTCTAGAATTCCATAATATATTATTGAATAAATACTATTGCAGAAAATGAAATATATTTTAATAATAGAACATGACAACTGAACAGTCAGGATCCATTGAAAAATTAGATTTGCTGTCGAATAAAGGATCCCGACTGTTCAGTTGTCATGTTCTATTATTAAAATATATTTCATTTTCTGCAATAGTATTTATTCAATAATATATTATGGAATTCTAGACCACCGGACATCTAAGCGCTTGTTTTTTTCTTTTCAGTTTTTTTTATTATTTACGTAGTTTTGGTGACTCTTTACGCAGTCGGGTTTTTTGATTTTTTTAATCATTTTTTTTATTTCATTGAATTTTCATTATCATCAGCTTAGATATAACTAGCCAGAAAAATTTACCGACTATACCACATCGTGTCAGTTAGGAGTTTTCCTTCTCGTACATAAATGTTATATGCTTATTTACCTTTAGTCATCTTTTACAACAGCCACGAGCAAGATAGTGGGCGGTGAAGTTTTATTTTAAAAAACCTCCACCCTGCACTAAGGAAATAATCCTTGTATTGCCGGGGACTTTACAAACATACAATTAACGCAGGCTAATTACACCCAGACTCATTACAATACTTTGTGGATCGCACAAAGTATTGTATTGCGGGGATTCTGGGAATCGAACCCACGACCCTAGCATGGAAAGTCGGTATCTGAAGCACTACTCCATCTGTACAGACAATTTTGTTTTTATACCGTCACGATATGAAAATTAACAAAATTTTCAGGACAACTCTCTTCACAGAACTATCCTCTCGCCATGCTTTATAAATATGGATATCGAAAATATGATAAAATCCATTAAAAGGGTTTTATTTCATAGAGATCCTTTAAAATTTATTAAAAAGATTGCCTTTTTTTTTTATTTTTTTATGAAATGAATTTACGATATCTGATAATTAATTCATCGATATTCATCACCATGCTCTTGATATAAGCCCACTTACTATGAAGTAAACTTTTTTTTTTAAGTGAAAACTTCTTTAGATGCGTTGTGCATTTTTTTGGGATGAGTAAAAAATGTTAAACTCGCGTCAGGACACATAACCTGATAGAAAATTCATAAGACAGAGGGAGAGTACACCGTAGGAGAGGAAGTGATAGCCCCTTCTGTACTATACCCATATCCATACCGCGCGGCGAAAATGTATGCCTTCTCCTGCTGTTTCGTTTAAGCGGCGCAGGGCGCTTGCGCAAGTGTGCGTATGTATCTATTAATTGAATTTTTAACTAATCAATTTTTTTTAACGATGTCAAATGATCTCAATCTTAGCACAACGAAATACAAAACTACTATTGAGGCGGTCTTTATTAGACGTTTTAATAGATTCGAATTAATATTGTTCTTTTTTTGGCAGTCTATGGTCTGGATAGACGCTATCAGCTCCGTCCGGTAGACGGAAGTGCGGCGCACGACCCCATTACCTACCGTATCTCCTCTACATCGCCATTAGGCCAACCACTGGTACCAATTCCTTGTCATCCGTGGCCAGCCCGGCAAAAGAATCTAACTTTACCGAAGGTTTTAGTCACATTATTTTAGATTTTACCTATTTGATTCTCTGCAAAGATGTGCATATCCGTGTGGTGACGAAGTAAGAATACAATTCACCACCCCCCATCTTACCCGTGGGTGATCGTAAGAGACGACTAAGGGATATAAAACGCATATAACATCTATGCAAGAGAAAGAAAATTCGAAACAAAACCCTATGCCAACTAGTGATGTGTCGGATATCCGTATCCGTGGATATCCGAGGCAAAAAAAGATCCGTATCCGTGTTCGTATTCGTTATTATTTAACGGATCTTTTACCGATCTATTTACTTTATTAATTTTAAATTTATAAACGAAATTCTTTAAATACGTAATTAGGTAGCAATAAAAAGCTATTAAATTCAATACAGATATTTTTTTATTACTTATAATCAAATATTTGTCTCCTTTATGTTGCAAACTTTACCGTAGTTAGTTACTAATGGTAATGGTATGGTAACCTAAAGAAAGATCCGCCGCGCAATATAAGTCGAAACATGTGTCAAGATCGCGCGTACCGACACTGACTGCGTAAGAAGGTTAAGATCCGTATCCGTATCCGCGGATCTTGACACCAAATATCCGTATTCAGATCCGTATCCGCGGATGTATATTTTTAACGATCCGGCACATCACTAATGCCAACTCGGTTGACCAGCGCGGTATAGTAGGTTAATTTCTCTCCCATTATGAAGGAGGACCGAGCCCAACAGTGGGACATATATGGGCTGTGATGATGATGACGATGATGATGATGAAAGATGTGCGACGTTCAAACTATTGACCATCCCAATATTATGGACGGATTGGACTCTTTGAAGCGGTGGAGAAAATTCGGATATCTCTGCATAGATTCGTTAATGGGAAGTGCTCTGAGTAGTTGAATGACTTGGTACATACGCCCCCTTTCTATCATGTTATCTCTTAATACCGCAGTAAAATTCACTCAAACCACCTGGAAATGTTATCAGCGTCCTGTCTTACTGCTACACAAGTCCAGATTCTGGATTGAACTAGCTGCTGCCATTTTTCGACAGCTATGGAATATTCTTCTTTTAATGAGGTTTGAGACGAGCCTTTTTTTCAGATATTGACTTAGTTATATGCCTGATATTGCTGCTACAAGTCGGTTGGTGTCACTTACCATTAGATAAGTTGCTTGCCTGTCTGCCATCAAAAGGCAATTAAAAAAAAATATCAATCAAAACTATCCCACTGACACCATAAATTTGGCGGAATAAAATACTTTTTGACAGGCTATGACTTGAATACCCATTCCGAGACGATGTAAGGGCAGCGCTAGCCCATAATCCACCATGGTCTCTCCCTATCGCAATTAAGTTGACCACTGGTACCGATTCCTTAACATACATGACCGCCCCAGTGAACGAATGGTAGCATAACTGATATTTAGTCCGTCACCCGCTGAGAGGCTGACCGCGCGAGGAGAGACCGACGTCCGCCCCGGGGAAGGGGGGGGACGTCGCTCAAGGAGAGGGTACCCCTCGGGGGGTATTCCGTCGGGCCGGCCACTGACGACAAGTTCACGCTGCTCCAGCGGCCGGTCCAACGACGTAAGCGAGGTTCATGGGTGGGTTGCGGGTATGCGTGCGTACGCCCTTCTGTCGCCCCGGACGGAGTGGTGCGAGAAGAGCGCCGACCATAACCCACCCGTAAAAAAAAAAAAGAAAAAGCATAACTGATATTTCAGGCTTATAATCTTTATTTAATTAAGTAACATAATTCACGTATCCAGCCTATCCCATATAGAATAATAATAAAAATTACTTCCACTTTGAATGTACATTACATAACCAAATGTGTGAAAATTATGATACTGAAGCCTTCTATGAACACTCAGGAGCCCCAGGATATTCTTATAAACAGTCTCTGAATTCAATTATTTCTTATGCCCGCTGTCGCTCATCACTAGGACTGTCGTACCCGCTATCACTCATCACTAAGACCCAACCTTTCACATTAACAGTACAAACACGGTCGTTATCGGCTCAATGTACTTTTATTACAAGCTCACATAAAGGTGTGGACACATAAATAGACGGCCGCGGTTATCTGTATCTGTGAAGCACGTCGAACAAGCGAAACGCATTCTGCCCACTAGGGTTGTCTCACAAATTAATGTTACTCAATGACTAGCAATTTTTTTTTAAATAAATTATTTTAATGCCTTTTTTAAATAAAGGCAATAAATTATTTATTATAATTATAACCAACATTAAAAGCTATGAACACATTAAACTGATGGTTAAAATCTCAAAATTTCAAGGCCTTTTTTCTCATCAATAGTTCTACGTGCTTTTTTTGCACCAGCGCGCAGCGCTTCATATGAAAAGCAATCACGCAACTGCATACTGGCCTGCGGACAAACAGTATGTACCAGATAGTCCGGCAATAATAAGGGGTATCATCTTTAAGTTGAAGACATTTACCGATGTTTTGTCTGGAGAAGGATCATGCTTCGGACTAGAGCCTCTTCCAGTGGGCAGTATAATGGGCGAGAAATCGACCTACTATTCCACGGTGGTCAGACATGTTGGTATAAAGATTTATTTCGAGTTTTCCTTCTCATGCATAGATGTTATAGGTATATTTAATCCCTCAGTCGTCTTTTACTACACCCGTGGGTACGGGTAAGACAATTAACTCCATCACTACAACGAATAATTTTTCACCGAAAATTAAAAACCTTACATGAAAATATTTTGTAGTTAGAGGCTGAGAATACAATATAACATCATCATTATCATCACAGCCCATATATGTCCCACTGTTGGGCTCGGGCCTCCTCTGTAATGGGAGGGCAATTAACCTACTATACCGCGCTGGTCAGACGTGTTGGTATAGGGTTTTGTTTCGAGTTGTCCTTCTCTCGCATAGATGTTATATGCATTTTTCTATACCTTAGTAGTCTCTTACGATCACCCACGGGTAAGATAGAGGGTGGTGAATTGTATTCTTACTCCGTCACCACACGGATACTTTACGAATTTCACAACTCTTTATTGAAACTATAAGCGAAGAAGAGTGAGGTTTTGGTGTATCACCAAAACCTCACAATATAATTTACAAACCTATATATTTTCATGCCTTCGATTTTTTTAAACTTAGGGGCCATTCATAAATTATGTAAGAAATTTAGGTAGATGTTGACTGAATATTATAACTTCTTACTATAGGCATTGGGGTAGTGAGCCTGATATTACGGTAAGATATTAAATTGAAAATTACTAATTTTCGTCAAAGCTGTAATAGATTAATAAGATTAATGTTATTGCAGTGAGTTAATGATACCTACTTGTAGTACGAAGATTATAATAAAAGATATTTTCAGAATAAACGGATTTATATTTGATTAATTTGGACTTTTTTTTACAAAAAAAGCTTATTGAGGAACAGGGGTAGTAGTTGCAATCTTATGATGTCTTACGGTTGCGGAGGGGACGAAATCATTCTTTAAAATCCCTTACGTAATTTATGAACGCCCCCTTTTTTATTGCTTTCGGTGGCTGACGAGTAGCAGCACACTTGATGGTAAGTGTTACTGCCGCCCTACCTTTACAATACCAGGGGTACAGCTAGGCCGTTGCCTACCAATAAAAATCCCAAACCCACCCAGAAAGTTGAACTTCTGGCTCTCTCACTCACCGAAAGAAGCCAGCATACTGCCATCGCTCAAGCGTCGATTGTCTGCGAGAGTGTGGTACTACACCGGACGGAACAGCCCGCGGCTGTAGACAGAAAACTGTGAATAGTGTGGTTCTACCACTTTTAATTATTATGAAATATTTTTAGGTACCCAATTAGGTAGATCCAATTTCGAGAAATAGGTCAGCCAACGAATCCAACTCGGCTGGGCAGCGTTCGGGAAACTTAGGAGGATCTTCTCGTCTAATATTCCGCAGTGTCTGAAAACAAAGGCTTATAACCAGTGTGTTACCAGCGATGACTTAGGGCACTGAAACGTGGTCTCTAAATATCGGCCTCATAAAAAGGCTCAAAGTCGCTCAGCGTGCTATGGAGAGGGCTATGCTCGGTATTTCTCTACGTGATAAAATCCGGAATACGGAAAGCCGTAGAAGAACGGGTGTAACCGACATAGCCCGAAGAATTAGCACGTTGAAGTGGCAATGGGCAGGCCACATCGCTCGACGAACCGACAACCGTTGGGGAAAAAAGGTTCTCGAGTGGCGACCAGGAATCGCACGACGCAGCGTAGATGACCCCCCACTCGGTGGACTGATGACCTCATCAAGGTCGCAGGAAACCGTTGGATGCAGGTGGCACAGGACCGTTACAGATGGCATTCTCGTGGGGAGGCCTATGTCCAACAGTGGACGTTTACGGGCTGATGGATGGATGGATGGGATTGAAATATTTTTTACAAAAATCACACTCGCATTGAGCAATATTCTTTTTTGTCAAGGTATACCTTTCACATCGTCGTAATCATAATCTCAGTTCATATATCTCCCACTGTTGGGTTTGAGCCTCCTCCATAATGGGAGAGAAATTGAGCTACTATACCACTCTGGTCAAACATGTTGGAACAGAGTTTTGTTTCGATATTTTCTTCTCTTGCATAGCTATTATATGTGTTTTATATGCCTTAGACGTCTCTTATGATCACCCATAAGTACAATAAGGGTTGGTGAATTATATTCTCACTCCGTCACCACACGGATCGATACTTCTCACACGTTATGTCAAACATCTTCTGCGCTGTAATCCTTACTATCCTTACTTCCTTTATCCATCCATCAGCCCGTAAACGTCCACTGTTGGACATAAACCTCCCCACGAGAATACCATCTGCAACGGTCCTGTGCCACCTGCATCCAACGGTTTCCTGCGACATTGATGAGGTCATCAGTCCACCGAGTGAGGGGTCCGATTCGTGGTCGCCACCCGAGAACCTTTCTTCCCAACGGTTATCGGTTCGTCGAGCGATGTGGTCTGCCCATTGCCACTTCAACGTGCTAATTCTTCGGACTATGTCGGTTACACCCGTTCTTCTACGGATTTCCGTATTCCAGATTTTATCACGTAGAGAAATACCGACCATAGCCCTCTCCATAGCACGCTGAGCGACTTTGAGCTTTTTTATGAGGCTGACATTTAGAGACCACGTTTCAGTGCCGTAAGTCATCGCTGGTAACACACACTGGTTATAAAACTTTGTTTTCAGACACTGCGGAATATTAGACGAGAAGATCCTCCTAAGTTTCCCGAACGCTGCCCAGCCGAGTTGGATTCGTCGGCTGACCTCTTTCTCGAAATTGGATCTACCTAATTGGACTGTTTGTCCTAGGCTTACTTCCTTACTAATATTATAAGTAACTCTGTCTGTCTGTCTATCGCTCTTCCAAAACTACTACCGATCTAAATAAAATTTGGTACATAGATGTACCTAGAGCCTGACAAAGGACATAGGCTACTTTTTAATGCAAAAAAAGGGTTGTAAAGGGGGATTAAAGTTATAAGGCAGTATCGTCATTTTTAAAGCCAGAAGCTTAAAGCTTATTTTTAGACTATTGATTAGATACAAATAAATATGACATTAAAATTTTGTAAAAAAATTACCCTTAAGGGGTAAAATAAATATAGGGAATAAAAAACTTTAGGAAAGTAGGCGAAGCCGCGAGCAGATGCTGGTACTAAATAATTATTGCACTTTTATCGGGTCAGAAATATGATTACGTAAATATTTAACGACAATACTACAAATTTACTACTACAAATACAAATACTACTACTACAAATTAAAAAAAAAGCAATAACAGAACGTGCAACGACCACGAAAGCGTTTCTTTAAACCCAATATTTTATAAGCCTAAACTTAGATACTTGGTAGGTAAAGAATTAAAAGATTTTGGTCACCTTTTTGAAATATAAAAGAAAATAAAAAATACTAAAATAATAAAAGAAAATAAAAAATACATTGGTATTGAAACATTCCGTGTGGTGACGGACTAAAAATACAATTCTCCACCCCCTACAAGAGAAGGAAATCTCTAAACTAAACCCTACACCAACATGACCAGCGTGGTATATTAGGTCAATTACCCTACCGTTATAGAGCAGTCCCATGCCCAACAGTGGGGTATATATGAGCAGGGTTGATGATTGAAAAAGTTTAATTTCACAGCGTCTTGTATGTTTTGGCGTTGGCTATAACGCTAACCTTAAATTATGTGCGAATTTTTGTAATAAAATTTCAAAAGCGTTTTAATTTACCTTGTATACTTGCACGACCTTTCTCATATAAAAGACGTGTCCATTTACATATTTATTAGCGGACAAAAATCACAACAAGACATAAAACAACTATTTCTGCATTTGTACAAATTATTATCGTGCATAATCCCATCCCATAATATTATAAATGTGAATGTAAATTTGTTTATTACACTTACACGCCAAAACTATTCAACCAATTATCATGAAACTTTGTACACATAGTATTCGAGATATTAGAAAGGACACAGGATACTTACTTGTATTATTTTTAAGGAGGGTAAAAAAAATATATTTTGGCGGTCATGATTGCTGAAGCTATATTCAATAAGATATTAATTTGACAGTCGGTAACACATCACCTAAGGTTTGCATTGAATAGTCCGGTCACCCGACGTGAGGCCACCGCGTGAGGATGACGCCTCGACGGCGAAAGCTGTCAGGGCGTCGACACGAGAGGAAGCCGCGAGGGTAAACCGCTGGGCGGGCCACCGATGACAAAGATCGGGTACCAATGGCACGCTCGCACGGCGAAGAGAGGTGTTTACAGGGTGGGTCTATAGGGTTGCGCGCCGCCTCTTCCGTCGCTCTGGACCAATTTGGCGCGCCGTGACCGTGTCCATAGTCCACGGCAAAAAAAAAAGAAAAATAAAGGGTTTGCAGATTTTAAAATTTTTTACAAACAATCATTCTATTGGAATGTTTGTTCTTTGATATTTATTTAAGGGTTTCAACGCGAGCGAAGCCGTGGGTAAAAGCTAGGAATTGTATAAAATCCAGTAGATAGGATTGAAGGAAATTGGATAAATGGGCCTTATGTTGTATGTGAGGGAAGAAAAAAGGTAAGCATTAATTAAAGCTTTTAAATCCTTTTAATTTTTGGGAAACATTCTTATTCACAGCAATTACAGCAATATATATACATCACTTTAAAAATTAGTACGGTTTTTAAGAATATTCCTTTAATCATAGATTTATTTTTTATTTTGTACGTTCATTCAAACTGGCAAAGGGAATAAAATCAATACAGCCAATCTTACACATTTTTCTTCACAATCTATTAAAACTTCTTCATTTTTAATAGCTTATTCATAGCCACTATTCGTCAGTAAGTCAAGCCATTCATTGGATGCTGATAACCAAATTTGATTTGATAACCAGTTTTCATTGATTCATCTGGAAGTTTTAGCAAATCACAGTACACTTTATCGGTACACTTGATCTACATAAAACACCAACAAAATTATTCAATACTAACTTCTGACCGTGGCTTCGCCCGCGTAAAAGGTTACTTTCCTAAAGTTTTTCATCCCCTATTTTTATTTTACCCCGTAAGGGTAATTTTTTTTACAAATGTTAATGTCATATTTATTTATATCTAATCAATAGCCTAAAATAAGTTTCAAGCTTTTGGCTTTAAAAATGACGATACTTCCTTACAAATTTTCAACCCCCTTTACAACTCTTTTTTTGCATTAAAAGTAGCCTATGTCCTTTCTCAGGCTCTAGACTATCTTCGTACCAGATTTCATTTAGATCAGTTTAGTAGTTTTGGCGCGAAAGAGCGACAGACAGAGTTACTTTCGCATTTATAATATTAGTAAAGAAAACACTACAAAACACAAAAGATGTTAATATAATTCAAGAGCGTGTCATGACATTTCCATATTCCCGCCAAAAAAGCCTTAATCATAGAATATTAATGTCACTTCTTGTCTATTAATAGTCAATATTATCACACATCCAGGAAACACTTTCAAATACATCATTTACGCAACCATTAAGTAACCTCGCAACCAAGGGCCAACAACATTTACTGGGAGCCATGTTCACCGCTCGCAGGCCTACGTACAAGCGCTGACCCCGTCTTTATTTATTGCTATTTAGCGTTATAACGTTATTTATCGGTACGTTTAAATAGGCACGGTGATTACTACTATACTTCTTGTAACTTTATTGCTGTTATTTAGCTTGAATATGCGTGCAATTCTCAGAAATAATTAGATAAACCGGCTGAATGGATTACAGTGTGAGAATCTCGGCGATTTGGCAATCGAATCTTAGTTTTCCTTATGGTAACGGACTAAAAATACAATTTACCATCCTTTTTTTTTTCTTAATCGCTGTGGAAACGCATTTGCGCGCTATCCCCCGCCGGTGACAGACGAGGGGGAGTGTGGGACTCACCGGCCAGCTGGAACCCGACCGGAATACCCACTAAAACCACAGCGGCCCCTTCCCCGCTTTTATGGGGAGCCGGAGAGATCGTCTACTGACTGACATTCGATCCCCGGCACCCCCAACAATTTACCATCCTCTATCTTGCATGTGGGTGTCGTAAAAGACGACTAAGTGTTTAACTATCTATGCAAGAGAAAGACAACTAGAAATAAAACCTTTTACCAACCCTGCCGATAAAATAGATCAATTTCTTTCTTAAGAGTGCGATGTAATAGATCAATTTCTCTCCTATTATGACCGAGGCTCGAGTCAAACTGTAGGATTTATATGGTTGATATGACGATTACAATGATCTTAATTAGTGACAATGCATATACATAGTATAAGCATCATGTTTGCTAAGCAGGTTGATTTTTTTTTTTTTTTTTGTCTTAGTTGTTAGCCTCAGATGGCTATGATAAATTTACCCGGACTGTGGGTGAGTGCTGAGGGCTCTCAACCCGTAAAAGTTAAGCGACCGTTCCCGAGGGCACCCCCTGTGGGGTATGGACCTCGGCTCGGGGGGTCGCTGGCAAAGTGGTTTCTCCCACGTTTATGATGGCGGGTTGATCATCGCAGTTGGTGTTATATCCCCAAGCGTTGGGGCGTCGGGGATCGAATGTCAGTAGACGATCTCGCCTGCGTACCGTAAAAGCGCGGAAGGTGGCCGCTGTGGTTTTAGTTGGTATTCCGGTGGAATAGCCAACCGGCGAGTCCCACGCTCTCCCCGTCTCGACACCGGCTTTAGCGTGTATATGCGTTTCCACAGCGTCAATAAAAAAAGTTGGTGTTATATATTTCCAAGTTATATATTTTCGTGTGGTGACGAAGTAAGCATATAATTCGCCACCCTTTATCTTACTCTTAGGTGATCGTAAGAGACGACTAAAAGGTATAAATACGCATATAACATCTATGCGAGAGAAGGAAAACTCGAAACAAAACGCTATACCAACACGTCTGACCAGCGTGGTACAGTAGGTCACTTCCCTCCCATTGTGGAAGAGGCTCAAGACAAAAACATAATATAATGAAATTCTTTGCAAATGTCTTTAACTTTTGAAGTTATTCTGATTTTCAATAGCAAGGTTGAAGTTTAAAACTATGTCTGGCTAAAAGCTATGTTAAAAGTTAATCGTAAACCTTTACTGGCACTAAAAAATTCTTGGCAAAATGTTTACTCCCCCCTTTAGAAATACTATATACATAAAATATAATAACAGAAGGATAGGTAAGGTATCGAGGGAGACCGAGACTAACCTACCTAGACCAGATTGGTCACGTACTGAAGGAAGGTGGAGTCAACAGTCTCCGAAACCGGCGAGCGTGTATGAAGAGAATTATGAATGTTGAGGAAGCGAGTGAAGTATGGAAGGATAGAGTTCTCTGGCACTCTCTTCTCTCTGCCTACCCTGCAAGGGATATGGCGTGATGATATGTATGTATAGTAACAGTATATAAATAATAATTCTCAGACTTTTTTTTTATTTTTTTTTTTAGGGGTGGGTTATGGTCGGCGCTTTTCTCGCACCACTCCGTCCGGGGCGACAGAGGGGCGTACGCAAGCATACCCGTAACCCCCGACGGAATACCCCTTGAGGGGTACCCTCTCCTTCAGCGAAGTCGGGGCGAACGTCGGTCCCTCCTCGCGCGGTCAGCCTATCGGCGGGTGACGGACTAATTCCTCGGTCCAGTCATCCGCGGCCTCGGCTAGGAATAATTCTCAGACTAAACATTTTGAAATGATACCGCTATCTAATTAAAGAGAAGAAGTAGGTAATTCATTAACAAACTTCCATAACCCTATAAAGACACGTTTCGCTCGTCTTATCAAAACTGATAATAATCTCTTTGTAAGCCATACACGGCGCATTTTGCATATACTCCTATCACCACTTAAAACAACATCAAAATCATCTCAGAATCTATCCGACACTCGATCGCCATTTGCGTACGCGCATACCGCCATATAATATAACTTTTATGGTTAATGTCAGATTAGATTCGCACAGTCCGCCATATTTAGATAACAGTAGTCTTAGAACCTTATTTAAATATAACGTTTTAGATAAATGCTAATAGATATTTTTGTTAAAGACATTTGTTTTATTAATTTATTTATTTTAATACCTACCTATATTTATATAATTTAGATTACCGTATGGTAACTGTGTTTAATGAAATACAATGGTCATCAACCCTTTCTTTTTCTTTTTTTATTTTGCGGTGGACTATGGAATGTGGTGTGGTCTCGCCCCGCCAAATCGGTCTGGGGTGACGGAAAAGCGGCGCGTAACCCCACATGCCCACCATGCAAAATTCCTCTCTTCACCTTGCGAGTGGGCCACCGTTACCCGATCTTTATCTTCGATGGCGTCATCAACACTCCTGTGGATATCGTAAAAAATAGATCAACTTACATCATCATTTTTATAGACTCAAAATTTAGCATAGGCAGCTACTTATTCATACCTGGACCAACACCACCTGATGCTGTTTTATCAACAATTACATTCCCCAGGAGCGTTGACGTCAGTCAAGCGACCGGTCATAAAACTATTGCCAATAACTTTTGCAATATGTACGATGAAAAGCCCAAGTAATTAAGAGATTTAATAAAGAGCAAATTCTAAAACATGTTATCCAAAATAGTTTTTCTTTAAAATCAAAATACTACTAACTCTCTTCTTTCAAAGACTCTTTTGCTATTATTTATAATAAACTAGCTTCTGCCCGCGGCTTCGCCCGCGTAAAGGTTACTTTCCTAAAGTTTTTCATCCCCTATTTTTATTATAAGCACCCTTTAAGGGTAAATTTTGTTCGAAATTTAATGTCATATTTATTTATATAAATCAATAGCCTAAAATAAGTTTCAAGATTCTGGCTTTAAAAACTTCGATAATTCCTTACAACTTTTCATCCCCCTTTACAACCTTTTTTGCATTAAAAAGTATCCTGTGTCCTTTATCACGCTCTAAACTATCTGTGTACCGAATTTCATTTAGAGTAGTTCAGTAGTTTTGGCGTTAAAGAGCGACAGACAGACAGAGTTACTTTCGCATTTATAATATTAGTAAAGATGTCACAATCATTTCAGCTCATATCCGTCTCACTGTTAGACTCGGGACCTCTCCACAAAAGTGCAAAAATTTACCTACTATAACACGCTGGTCATACGTGTTGGTATTGCGTTTTATTTTGAATTTCCCTTCTCTTTCATAAATAATCATATTACTTCGGACTTAATTTCATTGTATTAATTTCTATATAATTATGTTCTTATTGCACACCTAATAAGTAAAGCGTTGAGGTGATGCTGTACTCGCGATATTTAAACATCAAGGAATTTTCAAAACTAAAAATGACTGTATTTTTCTCACACTGCACTTATAGCATAATATTATCATACAAAATTGTGTCAAGAAAAAACATTCGTTTAAACGTAGGTATTTGATATTTTTAAAAAGCAATTATTTTGTTTAAAGTAAGAAAAAAGTTGTTTCCGTAAGGATCTGGCACTCCCACGACCGAAACATTAATGTATCGAAGTTTTTCTTTTATTAAAAGCTTCATAATCGCAACGCGCTATTTCCTTTCGAAAATAGCTTGGTAATTCTGTGTCGTTCAATTGCAATTAATAAAAACTAAACTGCTTAGTCTTTAATATATGTATACGTATGTATACCTTATGAAAATTGGGTTTGTTTGCATTTTTTTGTTCATCCATACAGACAGGCAAAGGCACCAATTCCCATACAGCCATGAGCTAACACATAGCTGTTACAACGAGAATGGCACGAAATTTCAAAAGTAATTATTTTTTTTCATTTGTGGCATTGACTAATAGTAAATGATAAATAATGTAAAAAATACTAGGCGTGCACTTTTGGCTTTTCTAAATTATTTCATAATTTTGACGCTTATTAAAGAGAAGTGTCACGCACATGCTATCCAAAATAAATTTTTCATATACTTACCATATATCTACACCTTTTCTTTTACACCTTTTCTTTTACATACAAACTCTCTCTTTCTTTACTCTTTTAAATCAAAAGTCACAATACTATAAAATTAAAAGAATGTTGACGAAACCTCGGGGCACAAAATAATCAATCAAATTTATCAGCTTCCACAGCTGAACTTATAAAAAAAAGCCTATACAAAAAATAGAAAACAAAATCGTAGATTGCAACTTACTAGTTGCAGTTTTCTAATAACCAAAAGATTTTGCAGTGCATCCGATCGAGTCGTGAATCTACAATGACCTCTTGAACCGCTGCGTTAATGGAGTTCTGAGATAACACGTTTCATTTTAGTGCTAGAGCGTAGATAAACATATTTTAGTTATTCTATAGTTATTACTACAATCTACTACTTACTAGTTATAATCCATCAAACCTACTCCACTGTTAAACGTAGGTCCTCCTACAAAAATGTCACTCAGAATGGTCCTACGTCACATGCATCCAACGATTGCCTGGGACATACAAGATATTATCGATCTACCTAGTGGGAGGCTACCACTCAAGATCTTTCATTTTTAGGGTACGGAACTCAAAATTAAAAAAGGGAACCCTTATAGGATCACTTTGTTGTCCGTCCGTCTGTCAGTCCGTCCGTCTGCCCGTCTATCTGTCTGTCTATTTATTTCAAATCTATTCTAAATATATATTATACTAACTTCGGACCGCGGCTTCGCCCGCGTAAAAGGTTACTTTCTTAAAGATTTTCACCCTTTTTCTCGGGAACGCGCAAAGGAATCAAGCTGAAATTTATATCAAATACTCAAGTCTACTGTCCCTTAAAGCTGTGAAAAAATCAAATTTCTAAGCCAATGCAATTCAAAGATACAGCCGTTTATGTCGCAAATGTCCGCAAATTTTCGACACTCGCAAGGGAGTCAAAACCTGGCCACCGAAGTTAAAATCGAGTACCGGTGGTCCGCTCGCACGGCGAAGAGAGAAGGTTTTACGGTGGGTCTATGGGGTCACGCGCCGCTTTTTCCGTCACCCCGGACCGATTCGGCGGGGCGAGACGCACCCATAGCCCACCAATAAAAAAAAAAAAAAAAAAAAAAGGGAATCAAAACCTACGGCGCACTTCCCGTGAACTCAGAATCTTGTTAATTCTACATGTTCTTCAGACAAAATAAGACAGAAAGTGACTTATTATACCAAACTGAGCAAAAGAGTGATTGAAAGAGTTATCTTGTAATATGTTTTCGTTTCTTACTCTTGCTTTGCGTAACACTTAAAAGAGTAAGATGTAGTGAATTTAATTTTACTACGATGAACATGACTTTACTTTTTTTAATACCACTTATTTTAAGCGATAAAATGTTGCATGTGTTTTCTGATCATATAATTTCAAAACAAATCTTACTTGTCAATAAAGGTCGGTAAAACCGGCCCAATCACCAGAAGAATGTGCTGCAAAAGCCTCTCAAAAATGTATTCCCCTTTATAAAAAAGCCTTATTTCTTTCAATTTTCATATTATTTCCAGTTATATTCAAAAAATATTCTTAACTTGTATCTAAACATATAAAAAAACCCACTGTCAGGTTAGGTAATAGGCAGACACAACGGTAAAGTTAATCTTAGATAAGACGATCAGAATAAGTGAAAGTTAGATAAAGAAACAGGTACCTAGGTGGATTTTCTTCCGGTATTGTGGGAGCATACGTTTATTTAGCGACTGACAATTTCCATGGGAAATTTATCGTCGGTGGTAATTGTATTTTAAGCATATAACATGAAGTTTGATGATAATAATAAATCATCATCATCGTTCTCCTACTCTTATCCCAATTACTTGGGGTCGATACAATATGTACTCTTCTTTCATAGTATATAAGTTATTAGTAAAAGTTATTAGCAATAGTTTTATGACCGCCCGCCTGCTAGACGTCAATCCTCCGTGGGAATGTAATTGTTGACCAAACGGCATCAGATGGAGTTGGCCCAGATCGATATAAGACTCTTAGTCGTCTTTTACGACATCCGCGAGCAAAGTAAGGGTTGGTAGTATTCGTAGCCGCTACTACACAGCTTGATGATGATAATAAATATGTTAACTAAAAAACTTACAATCCATGAGTTATTGGAAGAACGAATTGAGTCAAATTATTATTACGTAGGTATACTAACTTTTTTTAAATAGTCTATGATATTTGCATAACCCCACCCAATCCGTCCGGTACGTATAAGCCCTAGAAATATATAATATAATCTATAGTTTTTTTTTTTGGGGGTGGGCTACAGACGGCGCACTCCTCGCACCACTCCGTTCGGGGCGACAGAGGAGCGTAAGCACACACACCCGTAACCCACCCGTGAACCTCGGCCGGCCACCACAGCAGCGTGAACTTGTCGTCAGTGGCCGGCCCGACGGAATACCCCCTGAGGGGTACCCTCTCTTTGAGCGACTTCCTCCCTCGGGGAGGATGTCGGGGAGGACGTCGATGTTTGGTGTATGTATTGGTAAGCAGGGACCCCTGGTATTGCAAATGTTCAAAAACGGCATTAATACTTACCATCAGGTGCGATATTTGTTCGTTTTCCACCGAAAAGCAATTAAAAAAATAAATTGTAATTTTTACAATTATGTAATTGTAGTTTTAAAGAATTGAACGAAATGACTTGAAAGCTATTGAACTCTTTAAGCTTATTCTCGAATCTTATTTATATAGTTTTTTTTTTTTGTTTTTAATGGGACTAATCCCACCACACATTCCCACCATTGTAACTCCTGTAAGCCAGGATCCACAATGGTCACTATAAATGACACCAAGGTTTGACCCTCAGGCAGTCCCGGGATATGATTTTAATTGTCTTGGGACCTGCAACAAACTTAATTAGAAAAGGTTAAAGAGGAGGAGTTGGAAAGAGTGATTCCACTTCCCTCCTAGGCAAAGCGGGAGACAGGAAAACAAAATGACTAGTCAGCCAATAATTAAAGAGGTGTACGGCTACGATAAGCACAGCCGTACGGCACCACGGATACGGAAGAGCTTAACGGGGCCTATATGTGATCGTTAAGATTGATTGCTACAGTAGGTATGGCAGAAACGCATGAACGCACGGAAATTTTCTCGAGTTGCCACAAGGTCCGTATAGTGTATACTATAGGAGTAGTATTACTCCACAGGTAACTTGCAAACTGTTTAACATAAGGTTACGCTCGTTTCGCCAGAGATCACACTCCCAGAGAATGTGATGTGCTGATTGTTCATACTCATGGTCAGCTGTGGAACATTGACATAGTGGTGAAGGTACGAGTTTAAAAGAAAATACCTAATTTACTTTTAAAGTTGCCATGTCCAGTTAAAAATTGGGCCACAAAATGGTCAACCTCTAGCCACACTTTCTCCAGGCGCTTTCGGATGCATGGAAAAAATTGATAAAGATGACGGCCTTTCGATGATGAATCCCATCTTTCTTGACATTCAGTTAAAAGCTCTTCATAGACATTGGATTGTGGCGCAAACAATCTAGCAAATTTAATTCGGTCGCGCGGTAGAAGGAAATCGGTATTTATAGTTTCCCTTGTGGTGTAATACATTGACGCTCGTCTCTGAATCTCCAAATCGACCGGAAGTACACCCGCTAGCACTGGCAAGGAATTGGTACTAACCGTTCTATAGGCTTTACATAAGAATATTAGGGCCAATCGTTGGCTCTGTATTAATATAAGGCGAGCCGCCCCTATGGTGACGCTATCGGCCCATACAGGTGCAGCATAACAAATACACCCCAAATATGTGGCCATATATATGGTTTTAAGTGTATTAAAGCGAAGGCCCCAAGTAGATGTGGATATTCTAGTAAGCGTGTAAAAATTGCGTTTCGCTTTTTCAACTACAGTTCTAATATGCTGAATAAATGAAAAAATTTTTTCTAAGACTAGGCCGAGATAGCAAATTGATTCTTTCTTTTTGACAGTCATATTATTGATAGTCATATTATTTATATAGTTGCTGAAACATAATTAATTAATCTCTAGTATATGCAAACCGTTTTCCGTGTGGTGACTGAGTAAGAATACAATTCACCACCCCCAATCTTACCCGTGGCTGATCGTAGGTGACGACTAAGGGATATAAAACGCATATAACATCTATGCAAGAGAAGGAAAACTCGAAACAAAACCCTATGCCAACACGTCTGACCAGCATGGTATAGCAGGTCAATTACCCTTCCATTAAGGAGGAGGCATGAGTCCAACAATGGGACATGTATGGACTGAGATGATGATGATATGCAAACCAGATGAAAAGACGACTTGATGAATGTGCCTGGTAGTCATTAGAAGCAGGTATATTCCTCTACAACGTACATATTACAATTTTTTTTGCAAAAATATTATGATCAGCCGCCTGCCTAACGTCAGCCTTCTTTGGGAATGTAATTGTAGATCAGGTGGACGACAACCAAAATTAATGTAAGGGTTTGTAGTATTCGTAACCTGTGTGGTGGGTACTACATCAGAGGGGCATTTATTTCGGGTGACTGGACGGGCAATAGCCCGTTACCCAGACAGAGGCCGACCGTGTGAGGGCGACGGAGTGTCAACGGGGATTAGTAAAAATGTTAACCTGCCGTTCTGGCCTGTCAAGAAAGCGGTACCAGTAGTCGGCCTAATGACGATGGGGAGGGAATGCTGTGGGTTATAGGACCACGCGCCGCCCTTCTGACATCCCGGACAGATTGGACACCGTGTGTGCAGACCATAACCTACCAAAAAAATAAAGAGGGACATATATTTATGAAATCTACAAATGATTATTCTGACCCTGGTTATAATTTGGGACTGCAAAAATTTGAAACTTTTATAATTAGTACTTTTAATTCACTATTTCAAAAAAGTGCATCGACAAAAAAGTTAAACCGGCCATCCGTCTATTGATACATTCAGCTTTTGAACTATGAATAAAACTATTCACCCATTCATTCACCCACGTTCCACACATTTTTATTCTGAACGTCACTTTCGACGTAACCATTTTTCATTCTAAAATATTCTGTTACACTTTAATCACAATTATAGAAGTGTTACTTCATAAAAAAACATATTTCATCTTCTGTATTCGACTTGAAAAGCAGTGATTACACAAGCATCAGTTTTTACCTATTAATCCTACTAGTCTATAAAAAAGTGTAGTCACGGAGTAAGAATATAATTCACCACCCCCCTATCTTATCCGTGAATGATCATAAGAGACGAGTGAGGGATGTAAAACTCATATAACATATATGCAAGAGAAAGGGAACTCGAAACAAAACCCTATACCAACACACCGGACCAGCGTGGTATATATAGTGGGTCAATTTCCCTCCCATTATGGATGAGGCTCGGCCCCACAGTGGGACATATATGAGCTGAGATGATGATTATGAAATAAATATATTGGTATTTTAGAATTTATCAATTTTCATCCTCTAAGGCAATAAAATGGGGGATTAAATTTTAAGGTAATGCTTTGCTTTGATCTATTATTAAATTAAACATTAAAACAAATATGTACTACAGAGCGTCTAATTAAGTCTCTACATCACAAATATATTTGTGATGTAGAGACTTAATAAAAGGAATATTCTGACAATTATCCCCTCAGGGCGTATATCTTCTCTAAGGTAATAAAATAGGGTGTAAAATTTGCTTTGACATTTTTCACCAAACAACACAATTAATGTTAATCATAAATAGCAGTGAAGTCACGCAGTCATGATTTTTACATTTTTACACTTTGGTAAAGTCACAAGGAAAAGCTAGTTTTATATAAAATGTCCATTATAAATATAATCATAATATGCAAACTTATAATCTACAATATCGTTCACAAAATATCCTTTGTGAGAGACCGATGTCCGAACTAGGTGAATCTAGGCTTACATCTCCAATCTTTGCTTCGACACTATTCAATTGAATACAAAGCCTACGATATCTGTTCGCCCGTAGATGGCTTCAATACACTTTATACCTGGATAAATTCATTTTGAAGGCTTCTACTATTTAGTTAACAATACTCAAACGTAAATAATGAATAGATTAAAGAAAAAATGGTTAGATTGTTTGAGCGATAATATGTAGATAGATAGATATAAAAGAGCATAAAAGATGTCAGAAAAGGAAAACTTAAAATAAAAACGTTAGCCCCTGATGAGCATGGGATAATAGACCAATTATCCTGCCATTATGAAAAAGACTTGGGCCTAAAAGTTGTTGTATGTTCAAATGATAAATTTTGACGAAAGTATGTAGCAGAACTAAATATATTTGGACCGCTTTTAGGCTGCCTGTAGTGAAGCTTTTTATACCCCAGCCATTCGAGTCGATAAAAGTTGAGGCTCATTGCTTTATGGGGACTCAATATATCAAATCTTCATTTTTGTGTATTTCCCTCAGCCATCATAGTGCCGGTACATCATCTTCAAGCGGACGGATTGAGCGGAGGATACTACATACGTAAAACTAATTCCTTTTCCGACCAGCCATGAAGCTATTGACCTACCTCAAATAATTCATCTCAGCTCATATATGTCCCACTGTTGAGTTTGAGCCTCCTCCATAATGGGAGGGTAATTGACCTACTATACCACGCTGGTCAGACGTGTTGGTATAGGGTTTTGTTTCGAGTTTTACTTTTCTTGCATAGATGTTATATGCGTTTTATATCCCTTAGTCGTCTCGTAAGATCACCCACGGGTAAGATATGGGGTGGTGAATATTATTCTTACTCCGTCACCACACGGAAACTTATTACACTTATTACATCCGTGAAACTAATTACTTTTCCGACCAGTCACGAAGCTATTGACCTACCTCAAATAATTGAGATGTCATAAAAATTATGGTTGTGGTACTATACATTTTAGTTGCCAAATGACATCTTTTGCAAAAAAAATGGCCTTTACAAATTTCATAATCCCATAATCGTTGTATTTGGTATGTCAATTGGCGATTGCAGCTTAATTGAGTACTGTTTCCTTTCTGGAAATGCCTCAGTAGGTTTTTACACGTCTCACATAGATCTCTTTCTACCGATTATCAAGCAGTACATGAAACAGAACCCCGACGCTACTTCAATTCTGTTGTCACTCACCCCAACCAACTAGTTGTGGGGGCTTGTATATTTGTGATGGAACATAAATCACGTTCAAAACAGCCGCGATCCGCGAACTGCTATTAATCCTTGATGAATTCGATGACTCTATCACGGTCGCCCAGATCGAAGTATAAGGATACTACGTAGCACTGGCAAATAATTACCCACGATTCTGATCCCGCCGCCGAGAACGGAAATTGTGCAGCGTTAAAGTCATAAACGTAGGAAAATTCATTTTGCCAACAGCTTAAACCGAGAATCATACCCTACAGGAGGTGCCCGAGGGATTGGTCAGTTATCCAACAGTCAGGGTAAAGTTGTCATAGCCATCTGCAGCTAACAACTATGTCATACTTATCTTCAATATGTCTTAAGAAAAAATGTATAATTTGATAAGAGAAAAATCGGCACCTATTCTTAGCCCAATTATTTGAGATCAATATCGCAATATTTTCTTTCCTTCCACAATATTAGTAAAAAAAATTAAACAAACAACCATATTCTTCCCAAATTTATTCACTGGCGATAGCGTTCATTGGTAGTTTATTGATTTATTATTTTTTTTTTTTTTTTTTTTTTTTTTTTTTTTTTTTTTTTTTTTTTTTTTTTTTTTTTTTTTTTTTTTTTTTTTTTTTTTTTTTTTTTTTTTTTTTTTTTTTTTTTTTTTTTTTTCTTTAAATACACCTCCCTGCACTAAGGAAAATGATCTTTGTATTGCGGGGGACTTTACAAACATGCATTTAGCGCAGACAAATTACACCCAGACTCAGAACAATACTTTGTGGATCGCACAAAGTATTGTCCTGCGTGGGAATCGAACCCACGGCACTGGCACGGAAGGTCGGTATCTTAACCACTACGCCATCTGTGCAGTCAGATTAATTTTAGGTGAAATATTAAAATTGACATATTCAAATGCTCCTCGTGAGTTTTACGCACAACAAATGATTTTGAATTTGAATCTTCACACTTGTCAAGCAAGTCGCCAACTATCAGAAAATATATACACTTTTTAATTCTTGTAATAATTGAATTTCTAGAAACTTTTCTATCCAAGCGTACGTAACTAGACTGTGGTAACATTTACACCATCCCAAGTCACAAGAGTTTTGACGCGAATGTGGAAATGTCAGGTCACGCTCTTGTATTATATTCATTTCTTTAGTGTTTTGTGGTGGGGTACGATGCCAGAAACCTCCACGTGGTGTACCCTGGGTGCGAGCGACAGTCCCCCAGATCCTTCTGTCGAATTGTCGCTCGTAGCAAATCTCTGGCGCGAGGGGGGGTTCCCCAGCAATGGGTTGAGTCCCAATTCGCTCCTGACCCTCTAGTTGTAGAGGGTACAGGAGGCGAAATTTCGGACGGGCCCGGTCATTCATTAATTTGAGGGCTGGGCAGGCTTATGCCACCGCCGACATATCGTAAACCTGATATCTCGCTTCAAGACATATTGTCGTGAGGCGTAGTTTCAGGAGCGAGGGTCTTGGCTTAACCGCCCGGACCGCGAGGAAGACAACCTCTATAAAGAATTCGAATTAACATTCGAATTCGGAAATCACCCAGAATCTTAAGTTCTGGCGTGCGGCGAGAAGATGCATGGCAGATGGGTTGTTCTGTTGTTAGCACGCTCCAGCCAGGGTACCGGCCGACCCCCTGGTTGGTAAATGTAGGCTTGCCCGGGTACAGGGATCTCTGCCCGGGTCGACGGTGTACTTCTCCCTTACTCGTGGGAACAAGATGGATCATATTTTACCACTTACAGACGGGGATCCTAGCGGTTCCCACATTACAGCCTCGCCATGCTACCGTAAAACTGGCACAGAAGACGCCTCGTCCTCTAAACTAGAGGCGCTCAAACTCGCCGAGGGCCCGGCACCCATGGAGGCCCAATCGAAGCCGAAGAGGCGTGGAAGACCACCCAAGGCGACTCGTGGGAAGGCTTCCGTCGCGAAGGGGCGCCAAAAGGAGCGAGAGGAGCGGCGGGCTCTCAGGGAGGCTGCCGCCGCTCCAACCCATGAAGGAGACGACAGTTCTGCTGCAGAGCCGTCGAAGGACGAGGGCGACAGTTCTGTCGCAGAGCCGTCCAACGACGAGGGCGGCAGATCTGTCGTGGAGACAGAGGACGAGGGCGGCGATGCCGCAGGTCCGTCGGAGATGGAGGAGGGCAGCATGTCGGCTGCCGAGACTGCCGCTGCGTCGTCGTCGCGTTCTGCGGCATCAATCATGGCGGCGGCTTTGACGCTCAGGGAGGAGGCCCTCCCCTCGAAGGTGCGGAAGCGCCCCCTAAATAAGGGTGGCAGCTCAGGGTCCGACTACGAGGGGAGTGCAATTATTATGCCTCCTCCCAAGGTGGCAACCTCTCGCAGGGGGCGAGGGGCCACGGCGGCGGCAAGATCGGCGGCTTCGTCCCCGGTCGGCCAAGTGAGGGGGGCCGAGGCTCGCATGCGTGCCGAAAATAAAGCAGTCGCCGCGAGGATGGTGAGGGTGTTATCCAACATCCCTCCCACCGACGCGACGGTAGCTGTGGGCGCTGTGAGCGGCGACCCCCCAGCCACTCAGATGGAGGCCCTGCAGGCCGAAAATGCCCGTCTTAGCGGCGAGGTATCAGGTCTGCGGGACCAAAACCACCGACTGGAGGCGGAGTTAGCGGCTGTGCGAAAGGAAAACCGCAAGCTGGCCAAAGATATGGCCGACTTGCGGAGCCAATTCGCGCTTTTGACGCCGACCACGCCGACAACGTCCGACTCTGTCGCCGCCTCAATTGCGCCGGCTCGAGCTGCGAAGCGCGCCCCGAAAGCTCAGCCAGTATCGGCAGTACCGCTGCCCGCGCTGCCTGTAGTGGACGGCGTGCCGGAGGCAACCATGCGCGCCATCATGGAGTCTGTTGGCGTCATGGTCAATGCGCGCATGGAGGTTCTCGAGGCAAGATTGCCTCCGGAGCCACGTCTCCGGCCGCCACTCGCTGCGGACGGAGGCAAGACCACGCGGCCGACTATAGCGTCGAGACCCACCCCGCTACCCTGCCAGGGTGGCCGCGTGAGCTTCGCCGCAGCTGTGACTGGGTCCAAGGGGCTCGCTTCGGCTAAGAAGCAGAGATCGGCGCCGGCTCCTGTTAAGGCCACGCCGCAACCGGTGCCCGCACCTGTGTCGCTGGTACCGGCTAGCGCGCCCACGACTGCGCCTGCTGCGCTCAGTGCAGCTGCCATGCTCGAACAGGGCTGGCAGGTGGCTGAGCGAAGCAGGAAAAGTCCCGGCCAAAGACGGAGGGCGGCGGTCAAAAGCGCCGCTGAGGCCGCCGCTCCCCAAACAGGAGCCGGAAAGAGGGGAAAGAGGTCGCGCAGGAAGCTCCAGTCGCCAAAGTCAGCAGCAGTGGTTATCACTGTGCTGCCTGAGGCGGCTGAGAAGGGCCTCAACTATGAGGCCGTCTTACGTCGCGCCCGGCGGGAGCTAGACGTCTCCGACATCGGGGGCGTCGAAGCTAGGACCCGCAAGGCCCGGACAGGGGCTCGAATCCTCGAGTTCCCTGGGGCCGAGGGCGCCAAGGCGGCCGATAGCGTGGCCACGAAGCTGCGGGGGCTGTTTGGCCAGGAGGGTGGCGTTCGAATCGCCAGACCCGTCAAGTGCGCAGAGATGCGCATTGCGGGTCTGGACGATTCCGTGACGGTGGAGGACATCAGGGAGGCTATTGTCTCAAAAACCGGATGCGCCTCGGACACTGTCCGGATTGGCGCCATTCGCCCTGGACCGGGCGGCGTCGGTGCTGCCTGGGTGCAGTGTCCGGTAGAGTCGGTCAAGAAATTGGCTGACTCAGGCAGGATCCTCGTAGGCTGGAGCTCGGCGCGGGTAACCCTGCTGGAGTCCCGGCCTGCGAGGTGTTTTAGGTGCATGGCGGTCGGGCATACCCGGCCAACGTGCACCAACTGCTTTGACTGCAGTGGACTATGCTTCCGTTGCGGTCAAACCGGGCACATGGCGGCATCGTGTGCTGCCGCACCCCACTGTCCCGCGTGTGCGGCGGGTAATAAGCCCGCCAAACATCGAATGGGGGGTGGAGAGTGCAGACCCCCGGCTTCGGCTCCAAAGGGGCGGAGCGGCCCGGCGACCCCGGCCGCTTCCGCTCCTAGCGCGACCCAATCGCCCGCCGGCGCGGAGGAGGTAATGGACACGGCCCACTAATGGCTACCGAGTCCATCCACCTCTTGCAAGCCAACCTCAACCACTCCGTCGGTGCGCAGGACCTTTTCCTGCAAGCTATGGCGGAGTGGTTGATAGGTGTAGCCGTAGCCGCGGAGCCGTATTGCGTGCCCGAACGATCTAATTGGTTGGGTAGCAGTGACGGCTCTGTGGCAATCGTCGCCTCCACGTCGTGGCCTTCCCCGCCTCTGTCTCTTAAGGACAGGGGTGATGGATACGTTGCGGCGGACTGGGGAGAGGTAACGTTCTACGGCGTGTACTTCTCCCCTAACAGGAGTGTGGCAGATTTCGGGGCCTCCCTCACCAACTTGGAGGCCTCGATACGGCGACTGGCACCGCGCCAAGTTTTCGTAATGGGGGACTTCAATGCCAAGTCTATGGCGTGGGGGTCTCCCAGGACGAACGATCGCGGGCGGGCGGTTGAAGAGTGGGCGGCGTCACTGGGCCTCTGTTTGCTGAACAGGGGCTCAGTGCATACGTGCGTGCGGCAGCGGGGTGGGTCGATAGTGGACTTGTCGTTCGCTAGCCCCAATGTCGCACCACGTGTGAGGAGCTGGTACGTTCAGGAGGAGGTTGAGACCCTATCCGACCATAGATATATTCGGATAGAGGTCTCCCGGAACCTCCGCCAGCCCAGCAGGGGTCACACGGCAGACGGAGCTCCCGCTTTTCCGCGGTGGGCTGTGGGTCGACTTGATCGGGACCTACTGGTGGAGGCAGCCATTGTGCATTCGTGGCTGCCGTCACCGCCCTCGCTGGACGGGGTGGACGCCGAGGCTGGCCGTATTCGCTGTGCGTTAACGCAGATTTGCGATGCGGCCATGCCCCGTGTACGGTGTCTTCCTTCGAAGAGGGCGGTTCCCTGGTGGTCCCGGGAGTTGGCAGAGCTTCGAGCTGCGTGCATACGTGCTCGGAGATCGTATACCCGCAGTCGACGGCGTCACCGCGACGCTGAGCGGGAGGGCCAGCTATACGAGGCTTACCGCAGTGCGCGGTCTGCCTTCAGGCTGGCCATCCGTCAGGCCAAGGACGTTAGTCGGCAGGAGATGCTGGACAGTCTCGAGCGTGACCCCTGGGGTCGCCCCTATCGTGCGGCGCTGAGTAAGCTCCGCGCGCGGGGCCCCCCCCTCACTGAGACTCTCCAGCCCAGCCTCCTCACCAGAGTTGTCGAGGATCTATTCCCACGGCGGACGGAACACACGCCCCCGGTCATGGCACTGCAGGATAGTGACCGGGAGGCCGACTACGAAAGTGTTCCGCCCGTCACGGAGACGGAAATGGGGGCGGCGGTGGTGCGAATGCGTGCCAAGACCACCGCTCCTGGGCCAGACGGGGTACCCGACCGGGTGCTGGCCCTGGTCCTCGAGCATCTGGGTCCACGCCTCGGGGAGCTGTACAACGCGTGTTTATCGTCTGGGCAGTTCCCTGGGTGTTGGAAGGAGGGGAGGCTGGTACTCCTGCCGAAGCCGGGACGGTCTCCGGACTCGGCCTCGGCCTATAGGCCGATCGTGCTGCTGGACGATACGGGTAAGCTGTTGGAGAGGATCCTGGCTGCCCGTATCGGCCAGCACCTTAGCGAGGTTGGCCCCGATCTGTCGGACGCCCAATTCGGTTTCCGAAAGGGGCGTTCGACGATCGCGGCCTTACTGCGCCTGAGGGCCGTAGTCGCGGAGGCTGTCACTGGCGGTGGGGTGCTGTTGGCGGTGTCTCTAGACATCGCCAACGCATTCAATAGTCTGCCATTCAGCTGCATCAGGGAGGCACTCCGGTATCACGGGGTGCCTGTATACCTGAGGCGGCTGGTGGCAGACTATTTGGAGGGGCGCAGCGTCCTCTATAAGAACCGAGTAGGGGATGTTGTGCGAACGCCCATGTCGTGCGGTGTTCCGCAGGGGTCGGTCTTGGGGCCGACTTTGTGGAGCATCGGCTACGACTGGGCGTTGAGAGGGAGCCTCCCGCCCGGGCTGGGCGTAATCTGTTACGCCGACGATACACTCGTCACAGCCCGGGGTGGGACGCTGGAGGAGGCGGCACGCCTGGCAACTCTTGGCACCGAGGAGATTGTCAGGCGGATCGAGGCGCTGGGGTTAAGGGTGGCCCTGGATAAGACGGAGGCCTTATTATTTCATGGGCCCCGCACCAGTCCACCCACCGACGCCTCGATCACCGTCAATTCGGTTCCCATCAGCATCCGGGCCCATATGAGGTACCTGGGCCTGGTGCTCGACGGGCGATGGTGGTTCCGGGAGCATTTCCGTCGGCTTGCTCCACGGCTTGTCGGCGCGGCGTCCGCCCTATCTTGGCTTATGCCGAATGTGGGCGGACCCAGCGCTACGTGCCGACTGCTGTACGCGGGGGTGGTCCGGTCGATGGCCCTGTACGGTGCACCCGTGTGGGCGGGGTCTCTGACCGTCCGACTTAGGGCTCTGCTGTGGCGGCCACAGCGGGCCATGGCGGTCAGGGCCATACGCGGGTACCGCACGGTGGCAACGGAGGCAGCATGCCTGTTGGCCGGAATACCCCCGTGGGACTTGGAGGCGGAGATGCTCGCCGGACTGTACCGGCGGGTGTCAGTGACGCGGGCAGGGGGCGGCACCGTCTCGCTTAGTGAGATGGCCGCCTGGCGGGGCGACGCCCGCCGTGACGTTATTGCTCGTTGGGCAATCCGGCTGGAAAGGCCTCGGTTCGGTGTTCGGACCATCGAGGCCTTCCGGCCAGTGCTGATGGAGTGGTTGGGTCGACAGCACGGGGTCCTTTCCTTCCGACTGGTGCAGGTCTTGACGGGGCATGGTTGCTTCGGCAAGTACCTGCACACGGTCGTGAGGAGGGAGAGGACACCGTCCTGCCACCACTGCGATTGCGACGAGGACACGGCGCAGCACACGCTCGAGGTCTGTGTGGCCTGGGCAGAGCAGCGCCGTGAACTCGTCGCGATCATCGGTGCCGACCTGGCGCTGCCGACCATCGCTAAGGCGATGCTCGACAGCGTCAGGAACTGGGACGCGGTCGCCGCCTTCTGCGAGACAGTTGTCTCGCGGAAGGAGGCGGCGGGGCGACTCCGAGAGGAAATCCTCTTCGGTGAGACGCTCCACCGCCGGCGCCTGGGGCGGCGTAGGCGCGAGTATCTGCGCCTAATGCCGCCCTAGCCGAGGCCGCGGGTGACTGGACCGGGGAATAGTCCTTCACCCGCAGAGAGGCCGACTGCGTGAGGGCGACGCTCCGGCAGTTAGCTGGGGCGTCGACGGGGGATGGTACCCGAAAGGGTAACCCGCCGGGCTGACCACGGAAGGCAAGGAAGCGGTACCAGTGGCCGGCCCTATGGCGATGAGGAGGGAATAAGGTGGGTTATGGGGCCACGCGCTCCCCTTCCGTTGCCCCGGACGGTACGGGCGACGTGTGACCAGGCCATAGCCTACCAAAAAAAAAAAAAAAAAAAAAAAAAAAAAAAAAAAAAGTGTTTTGTGGTGCTATATTGAATAATTTTGCTGGTATTTTATGCAATATGGTACAGTTAAAATGCTGAAGTGTAGTGAATATGGTATAATAGTGGTTTACGTGTATTTTCATATTTGCCCAAAATTCCCAAAGAAAATCATTGATTAGGTTATCAGCGCCCGATTAATGGTAACGACTTGACTTACTGACAGACAATGACTATTAAGGCTACATAATATGAAGAAATGATGAACAATATATGAAAAATAATTAAATAAGACTTGGCTGTATGGGCTTTGATCCCTTTGCCTGTCCGAATGGACGAACAGAACCAACCAACCCAAGTCACAATGTCACAACAATATCTTTAGACCGCACAAGTGCAATTGCAAGTAGATAAACAGCTGCGATACCTTCGAATACCTCAGGCGGCTATGAAACTAGTGTCGCAATAGATGCTTAACAAAGAGTGACGATGATGAGATGATACGTACTATTTATACATTTTCAATTTATTTATTTCGTTAAGCTTACTCTGTGTTCACGATTGGGACTTCCTGTGCATTTGAAATATAATAGAATCACTATAACTGGAACCTCGTTAAGTCGTAATCTTCTATTTGTGGTAGGACCACGCTGTTGACAGTTCTCTGTGTACAGCCGCGGGCCGGTCCGTCCGGAGTAGTACAACACTCTCGCAGAAGATCGACGTCTGAGTAATGGCAATGTGCTATTGCGTTTCGTTCTGTGAGTGAGAGAGTCGGCAGCCCAACTGGGTGGGTTTGGGGTTTGTATTGGTAGGCAGCGGCCTAGCTTTACCCTTGGTATTGCAAAGGTCCATGGGTGGCAGTGACTCTTACCATGAGGTGTTGTGTTTGCTCGTTTGCCACCATAAGCAATGAATAACAAAAAATAGCCGTGGGTTGAAATCAAATCTGCGGCAATATCCATTTCGATATAAAATACTTATTTTTGATATACCTACTTATTTTTAAGAATTTATTCAATTATGTCTTTTCTAAAAATGTATAATTGGCGCTACTGTAGACATCAGATGGGTTCAACTTAGGAGAAGTTTCTAAAGAAATATATATTATTAAATTTCATTTAAACAGTATCAGAAATACTACAGAATTGAAATCTATTAGGAAATGATATTAATATACATACATACATACATATCATCACGCCACGTCCCTTGCAGGATAGGCAGAGAGAACAGAGTGCCAGAGAACTCTATCCTTCCATACTTCACTCGCTTCCTCAACATTCATAATTCTCTTTATACACGCTCACCGGTTTCGGAGACTCTTGACTCCACCTTCCTTCAGTACGTGACCAATCTGGTCTAGGTAGAGTCTCGATCTTCCCCGGTACCTACATCCTTCCACTTTCGCAATGTATATCTTCTTAACCAGACGTTCGTTCGGCATTCTTTCCACATGTCCGAACCATCGGAGCATTCCCTTTCGCATCTTTACACCAATACTCTCTTTCATTGCTACTCGCTCTCTTACGTCGTCGTTACGAATGCGATCGGTCAGACTAACTCCACAGATTTGCCGTAAAAATCGCATTTCGACCCCATTATTAATATATATGTTAAAATATCTCCTTGATTCAACTACTTTGAACGTCGAGTGCGCTAAGTATACCTATTTTTTTATAACGCTCTTAGTCATCTTTTACGAGATCCACGAGCAAAGTAAGGGTTGGTAGTATTCGTAGCCGCTACCACACGGCTTCACAATGTTTCCATTCATGATTCTTACAAGTGCCCATTCACCAATATTGACCGGCTAACGGATCATATACTTGCGATCATTTTAACGTATTTTTTAAACAGAAAATGTTCGAGGTGCTTCTTTATTGTAATACTTAGGTTGAAATAAATCATAACAATAATTATAGTATAACTACATGCCTATGCCCTCGCCAGTGAAAGGAATGGGGAACGTCTGCGGTATGTTTGCGGTCCTATGTACGTAAGTAATTCACGTTACGTAGGTGTAATTAGTAAACACCGGATGTTGTTTTATTCATTTAAACGGAGGCGCCGAGTAAAAAGGGGGCCTCACTTGGGTAAATTTTTATTTAATTAACGTTGTTTAAGCTTGTCATAAGAGTTGAGAGGTAATCGTGTGGGAATACGAGGTAAATATGTATGTTGTATGTTTATTTCTATGGTATAAATGTTCTAAGGTGTTTCTTGTATAGAATTCAAAGGACATAGTTGATTCTTCGAATATAGTAAAAATTTTGGTTGCCTTCTGAAAAATCATTGATCTTACAAAAAGCTAATGTATTACTGGTAATAAAAAAATATTTTTATTTCTTTTTGTTACATTTTTAGAAACAAATATAATTACGGTAGTAATTTTATTTTTCTTCAACATATAATTTCGGCTCATATACCTACGTCCAACTGCTAGCCTCGAGTCTCCTCCACAATAGAAGGCAAATTGAATTATTATACCCTGCTGGGCAGATGGTTTAGTATACGATTTTATTTCGAGTTTTACTTCTCTTATATAGATGTTATATGTATATTATATCCCTAAATCGTCTTTTACGTAACTCACGGGCAGGAAGGGGTGGTGAATTATATTCTTACTCTGTCATCGCACGCAGAATTTTATTCTCAATATCTCTGATATAGACATTTCATGCGCTTAATATGTGTGATTCTTCTAAAAAATAAGTAAATTATTATAGTACATATATAACAGGTTCGCTTTACGTCGTACGTAATTCCCATTGTAGGTAGGTCATGGTAGTTTCCATTGCGTTCCATAACGGTGTTCATATATTGGTAGACATATGTCTCACCATAATTACCTACATACTACTCTTTCGTCATCCTCAAGCGTACCCGTAAGTCCGTACTAATTTGCATTTAAAAATGTAACGTATTTTTTGTTTAGCTCCATAGACAATTCTATTAATTACTTATATAGGATAACGGTTTCAATGTTTTGGTAGTGTCTCAGAAATAGTATTTAATAAATTGAAATTCAAAGATAATTTGTAGGTACATAAACAAGCCTAATTAAATGTATATGTATATATACATACATACATATCATCACGCCATATCCCTTGCAGGGTAGGCAGAGAGAACAGAGTGCGAAAGAACTCTATCTTTGCATACTTCACTCGCTTCCTCAACATTCATAATTCTCTTCATACACGCTCGCCGGTTTCGGAGACTCTTGACTCCACCTTCCTTCAGTACATGACCGATCTGGTCTAGGTAGGTTAGTCTCTCGGTGCCGACCTGGCGCTGCCGGCTGTCGCAAGGGCGATGGTCGACAGCGTCAGGAATTGGGACGCGGTCGCCGCCTTCTGCGAGGCTGTCATCTCGCGGAAGAAGGCGGCGGTACGAGTCAGGGAGGACTCCCGCGACCCGGGCCGCCGCCAGCGGCCGGGGCGGCACAGGCGCGAATACCTGCGCCTGATGCCGCCCTAACCCAGGCCTCGGGTGATCGGGCGGGGAATTGTCCGGTCACCCGACGCGAGGCCACCGCGTGAGGGCGACGCCCCGACGGCGAAATCTGTCGGGGCGTCGACGAGAGGAACCCGCGAGGGTAAACCGCCGAGCGGACCACCGAAGACAAAGATCGGGTACCGGTGGTCCGCTCGCACGGCGAAGAGAGAGGATTTTACGGTGGGTCTATGGGGTCACGCGCCGCCTTCTCCGTCACCCCAGACCGATTTGGCGGGACGAGACGCACCCATAGCCCACCAATAAAAATAAAAAAAAAGGTAGGTTAGTCTCGGTCTCCCTCGGTACCTACATCCTTCCACTTTCGCATTGTATATCTTCTTAACCAGACGTTCGTTCGGCATTCTTTCCACATGTCCGAACCATCGGAGCATTCCCTTTCGCATCTTTACACCAATACTCTCTTTCATACCTACTCGCTCTCTTACGTCGTCGTTACGAATGCGGTCGGTCAGCCTAACTCCACAGATTTTCCGCAGAGATCGCATTTCGACCGCATTAATTTTACTTTCATACTCTTTTTTGCATACCCAACTCTCGCTTCCATACAGTAATGTTGGGACAAGCACTGCGTTATGTATTGCTACACGTGCCTTCTGGCTGAGGTGGTGGCTGCCGAGAAGTTGCTCCAACGCTCCGTTCACTTTATTTCCCGCATTCACTCTTCGCTCTATATCAGTGGTGTACCTTCCATCTCGGCTAAATACACATCCAAGATATACAAATTCATCCACTTACTCTAGTACATCATTACCTATTGTTACTCTTACATCTGTTCTGGTTTCATCTCTTTGAAAGACCATTATTTTGGTTTTGCTCACATTCACGCGTAGACCCCTTTTCTTACAATCTTCTGTCATTGTGTCGACTAGGGTCTGCAGGTCAGTCGCTGACTGTGCCAGCAGGACTGTATCATCTGCATAAAGCAGAGCAGTGACCACTGAGTCGCCCATCTGGACTCCCACATTCATATCGTTCAACCTTTGGAGACATTTATCCAGATATATGATAAACAGCCTGGCTGACAGAACGCACCCCTGCTTAACGCCGATATTGACGTCAAACCAAGGCGACATTCCATCATCCAGCCGCACACAGGCTCATGTAACTGGACTGCACAGCCTGTAGCAGTTTACCGTTAATGCCATACTCCGGTAAAATGTCCCAAAGTTCCTTTCGTACAACCGTGTCAAATGCTCCCTCCAGATCCACAAAACTGCAGAAAACCCTCTGACCTAAAGCCAGATGCTTCTCCACAATGTTGCGCAAAGAGAGAACACTTGATCCATGCATCCCCTTCCACTCCTGAAACCTCCTTGTGTCTCACACAGTAAACCATCGGACACCATCCTCATTCTCCTTTCAATAATTTTACCATACACTTTTACTGCCAAACTGGTCAAGCTTATAGCTCTGTAATTTGCGCAGTCATAACGTGAACCCTTGTTTTTAAACAAAGGCACGATGACTGCGCTATTCCAGTCCCCGGGAACCATTCCCGAGCTCCAACATAAATTGAGGAGCAACAGGAACGCCTCCCGGACACAGGAGCCACCAAGCTTGATCATCTCGGTAGACACCATATCAATGCCCGCTGCCTTACCATTTCTCAAACTTCTTATCACCCATTCAACTTCATCCATACTGATGCCATCGGAGGACGCCGTCGCCGAATGCTGATCTACTAGACCACATGCGACACCGGCGCCAACCGTAGCATCCGCATACATATCGCCAAAATATTCACTCCATCGGCTTAACACGTCTTGTGTTTGTGTAAGAATGTCTCCACCTTTAGACCTTATTTTATTCATTCTGAAGGCTGACCAACCACCCCGAGACTTCTTCACCTCCCTCCAAAAGAGTTTGGTGTTACCCTCGAAGTTATTAGTCAGCCTATCTTCTGCACTCATACTTGCTCTATCACGTTTCTCTTTCACTAAGGCCTTGGTGTCATTCTTACATTGCCGATTAATTTCTTTCTTCTGTTCAGTCATACTGTCATTCAGATTCAAAGAAGAGACATATTCCAGCCACGCTTTCTTCTTTTGCTCTACGGAAGCTGCCACTTCCGCATCCCACCATGCATCACCATTTGTGTTTCTATGCTTCTTTGAACTTCCACATACTTCTTTCGCTGTGTCTACCATACTTTCTTTCAATACTCTCCAGCATTCTTCAATGTCCGATTGCGGCTGGCTTGTCATCGTCAGCCGTTCTCGGACACCCTCTGCATACTTTTCTCTTACACACTGTTCTTGCAACCTTTCAATCTTTATTCTTTCAAGCCCTCCGAAGTGGACACGCTCTCGCCAGTGCCTCCACTTTCTGAACAGACCACTAAATCTCGCAATAACGAGATAGTGGTCCGTATCGACTGTGGGGCCCCTGTAGGCTCTTGCGTCCAATATTTTGCTTCGGAGGCGACTGTCTACCAAAATTAAATCTATTATACTTTTCTGTTCATTCCTTCTCCATGTATACATATGGATGTCCTTATGTTGGAAAAATGTGTTTGACACAATAAGGTTTCTCTTCATACATACATCCGCTATGAGCCTACCTGCGTCGTTCACTCTCTTATCAACAAATGGACCAAGTACGTCCTCATAGTCGGGACGCTTGGTCCCCACCCATCCGTTCAAATCTCCGTATACAATCACGCGTTCACTGGTTTCTGCCATATTCAGAACTTCCCTACCATTGTCCCAAAACTTCTCTAGGTCTGATGCCACCGAGGATCCTACGGGAGCATATGCTACAACCATGAATACCTTGGTGACACCTAGTTTTATACGGACCCAAAGAAGTCTGGGATCATACATTCCGTAATCCTACACACCTGAGGCCAAGCGAGAGGACAACAGCACTCCTAACCCCATGCTGGCTCGATCGCTCTGTGGTACACCAGACCACAGAGCCATCCCGCCACCAGGAAGATCGCAGGCGTCGCTGCCCCTTCGCTTGGTCTCTGTTACACAGAGCACGTCTAGCTGTTTGTCCGCCATGACAGATATCAGCTCGTGCAACTTACCTTCCACACAACCTCTTACATTCCACGTGCCCACCCGGCACTCTGCACTCCTCGACTCGCCTGACTGGGCAAGGCGTGATGGGTGGCGGGGCGGGTCGGTACGCATCGCCTCCGGGAGACGCCCTAACCCGCATTGCGGTACGCATATCGAGCCGGATTAGCAGTCTAATTAGACTGGCAGGGGACGCGAACGAGCACGCTCCGGACTATGCCCCCAATGTATATATATATATATATATATATATATATATATATATATATATATATATATATATATATATATATATATATATATATATATATATATATATATATATACATTACTGTATGGAAGCGAGAGTTGGGTATGCAGAAAAGAGTATGAAAGTAAAATTAATGCGGTCGAAATGCGATCTCTGCGGAAAATCTGTGGAGTTAGGCTGACCGATCGCACTCGTAACGACGATGTAAGAGAGCGAGTAGGTATTAAAGAGAGTATTGGTGTAAAGATGCGAAAGAGAATGCTCCGATGGTTCGGACATGTGGAAAGAATGCCGAACGAACATCTGGTTAAGAAGATATACAATGCGAAAGTGGAAGGATGTAGGTACCGGGGGAGACCGAGACTAACCTACCTAGACCAGATTGGTCATGTACTGAAGGAACGTGAAGTCAAGAGTCTCCGAAACCGGCGAGCGTGTATGAAGAGAATTATGAATGTTGAAGAAGCGAGTGAAGTATGCAAGAATAGAGTTCTCTGGCACTCTGTTCTCTCTGCCTACCCTGCAAGGGATATGGCGTCGTGATATATATGTATGTATGCACTCTTACCTTTAGAAAGAAGAGGTAGAGAGACTAACATAGAAACTTTAGGTATTATTCATTAGAATAATTAACGCGTTTAAAGCATAACTAGATTATAAATAGTATCATATAAGGAATACAATAATTATGATAGTAGATAAAATACATTGTCTTTACATAAATACTATCGACACAATTGCACTAACTTTATTGCATATCTTAGATAGATATTTAACTTGAAAGCAAACACCGCTTTCCATAAACGCTTTATATTAAATCAAAATGTCTGGCCTTAATTATGCGGATACAATATCTTAATTATTGCATTTCTATTTAGTATTTGTGTTCTTGTTTAGTAAATATTTGAAATAATACAAAGACTCGAATAAATATAACCTGGTTAGATGGTTTAAATTAGCGTAATAACTGCTACGGCACCTGGAAACGATCCAGCTCCACTTGCATGCATTCCCCAGAACACTAAGATAAGATTAAACCTGAGAGAAAAACGTTGAATTCTAAATAAAAAGCTTTTAACTTAATTGTACCTGTAAACTGTACAGTTTCTAGAACAATTCGAATTATGTACATACTTTTAAATAATACACGATTTAAAGTTGTATTTTACCAAGATTGGTAGTGGATGTGTCACACTCATCATCATTCTCCTACTCTTATCCCAATTACTTGGAGTCGATACAATATGTACTCCTCTTTCATAGTACATATTGTAAAAGTTATTGGCAATAGTTTTATGGCCGGCCGCCTGCCAGACGTCAACCATTCTTGGGAATGTAATTGTTGACCAAACGGCATCAGATAGAGTTGTCCCATGTCGTTATAACGCTCGTAGTCGTCTTTTACGACATCCACGAGCAAAGTAAGGGTTGGTAGTATTCGTTGCCGCTACCACACGGCTGGTAGGGTCACACTATTGACAACTTTATGATTACAAGCAAGGTAAGGAAAGGCAAGGGGTAATAACACACTCTCGCAGAAAGTTGAAGTCTCAGCCGTGGCAATGTGTGACTTCTTTTTCCGTATGGTGACAAAGTAATAATACAATTCATCACCCCCTAACTACTAACTCTACTGTGGTAGGACCACGCTGTTGACAGTTGTCTGTCTACAGCCGCGGGCCGGTCCGTCCGGGGTAGTACCACACTCTCGCTGAAGATCGCCGTCTGAGTAATGGCAATGTGTTATTGTGCTTCGTTCGGTGAGCGAGAGAGCCGGGAGCCTAACTGGGTGGGTTTGGGGATTGTAATGGTAGGCATATATAGCCTTGATTATAGCAAAGGTCCATGGACGGCAGTGACACTTACCATCAGGTGTACTGCTAGCTCGTTTGCCACCATAAGCAATAAAAAATATAAAAAAAACCTGACAGGGATTATTATATATGATGATTGAGGGATAAAATATGCATACAACATCTAAGAAAGAGAATGAAACTTCAAAATAAAACCATATACCAACGATTTGAAGCGTGGTATAGTAGATCAAACCTGATATGAGCTTTGATGATAATCAGACGACTGGGATAACTTACTGGCTAGTTGGATAGATGTAGATTATCATGCACCGGATTTAGTTTACAAATAGTAAAATATATTTCGTTTTACAATTTTTGTTACCGACCATATTAAGGGGCCGTCCATTAATCACGTGAGGTTTGAAAGGGGAGCATCAGTTGTTTGACAAACATCACGAAATATCACAAGGGGGAGGGGGGTGTAGTAAGATATCACGTGTATTTATTTTTTTGTCAAACTCTGAGATTTCTAAACTGGATAAGTGGCGTGTAGTGTGACTTTGACTTGCCGTTGCCATACGTGATCTGTATAAAGACCTTTTTGCAAAGTATAAAAAGCAAAAACCGAGAATATAATGAGCTGTGGGCTACTTCTTTGTAGGTACCAAAAAACCACGTGATGTTGGAGGGGCTGGGGGGTCATATTCTTAAACCTCACCACGTATCACCAAGGGGGAGGAGGGGGTTAAAATTTGCTAAAAAAAAAAGATCACGTGATTAATGGACGTCCCCTAAGGCAAGGACGCTAACAAATACAATCTCTGAAACAATAATACTGAAACCTGTTACATCTGGGTCGTTTAAGAATACAATTTCCAGAATATCGCCTATACGTGGTGTACCTTTCTTGAAATTTTATGTAAATACGAAAACATTTTTAAGAAAACAATCTTTGTTTCAAAATGGAAACTTTTAAGAATTTGTTACAAATTGTAATTACATCTAAAAGCGTGCGTTGACATTTGGATAACTATCGTATTGCGAATTAATACGTAAGTCTTGCATCTTTTTCATTCTAATATGATTCTTATGTGTTAAAATGGGATGGTGAATACTTTTCTCATTGCCGCAATGCAACCTGCCCAGGAGTTGATATGAAGTTGCGATATGAACAACACACCAGCGCAATTGTTACCAGGGTTGACTAATATATAATATTAATAGATTTTTATACAAAATCCTAAATTAAAAAACAAATCCTTTGATCGTGATGGATTTTAAAAACAAAATTAACGGTCATAAATTTTATCAATCATTTGCGAATAGTACAAAGGATTGTCTTGCCCGGGCATCGAATCCATGATATAAATTTTCGTGCATAAGTGACACCTACAATATGTACAATATTATTCCGTATGATGACGGAGTAGGAATACAATTCACCACCACCTATCTTACCCGTGGGTGATCGTGAGAGGACTAAGAGATGAAATATGCATGAGAAATAACAGATAAAATTTTCATGAGAAAAACAATAATTTATGGATCGTGCAAAGGATTGTTCTGCGTGAGAATCAAACCCATAATATAAGGCGTGGCATGTGCTACATAAAGCAGTACCATGTATGCAATCGAATTTTAATTTAGAGCAAATTTATTGAAATAGGTATATTGTTTAAGAACTTGAAATTTTATTATAATTATCATCATCTCAGCCCATATATGTCCCACTGTTGGGCTCGAGCCTCCTCTTAAGGGACAGGAAATTGACCTACTATTCTAGCCTAGGGTTTTATACTGAGTTTTCGTTCTTTTATTAAGTACTTATAAGCCTTTAATTATAAATAAATATCCGTGTGGTGATGGAGTAAGAATACAATTCACCACCCCATATCTTACCCGTGGGTGATCGTACGAGACGACTAAGGGATATAATACGCATATATATAACATCTACACAGGACAAGAAAAACTCGAAACAAAACCCTATACCAACACGTATGACCAGCGCGGTATAGTAGGTTAATTTCCCTCCCATTACGGAGGAGGCCCAAGCCCAAGAGTAGGACCTATATGGCCTGTGATGATGATGATAATGATGATGAAGCCTTTAATTTATATTTTTCAGTGTTATTCACTACTAAGATATGGTAGTAATTTGAACACGTAATGCGTCTAAAAACCCCTATCTGTACCGAATTTTTTTTAAATTTTCTTTCTAATATAACGTTTTTTGATTTCGTATCATAGTCATCTCATACGGAACGGAAAAGTTTATAACTTTTATGTAATAAAAACTTAAAATCAATACGTCAAAAATTTAGATTGTTACACTGTCAAATGAAAATAGCGTCATCTTTATATATACCTAGGACTTTTGACGGGAATCTGAAAACCTCATGTAGTGCTCTTGTATTATATTCAATATCTTAGTGTTTTAACATTTTATATTAGATAATTTTGATGGCATTTTATGTAATGTGATACGACAGAAGTACTGGGATGTAGTGAATATCATATAAAAGTACTTAACAATGTTTTCATTTTCCATCAAAATGCCCACAAGATACCATTAACAGTGTAGTCATAGCACTGTTGATGGCGACAATTTGACGAAGATATTTATAACTTGACACTGGCACTAATAGCTCGTATAAGTAGCTGATTGCCAGCAATTATATTATCTATGATTGCCAGTATATAAAAAGAAGAAGAAGAAGATTAGGCACCTACACAAACATTTGTGGAGAGTACGAAAACATTAATAATGTTTTCGTAATAATAATATTATTTATAATAATAAATATAATATAATAAAAACCTCCGGGCCAGTCGTTACCTCACCATGAGGCTAACGCAAAACTCGGAGGAACATTATATGGCTCCTTAAGTTCTTTTGATATAAAAAAATGTATCTCAAGATTTACAGGAAAGCCAATAAACCGCAGGGCAGCTTGTGGCGAGCTGAATGTGAGTGGCGACACTGCGGTCCTGAATACTCCAGAGAGTCGATCAGGGACTCGTCTCCAGCTGGCCTTCATTGGCTGGCTAGAGTGGAAGCCGAAGAGTGCCCGAAGGACTCTCAGCTCTGGCTTGCCTTAAACAGCTGGTCAGAGAGGGGTCGCCAGAGCTATATGCTCGGGGGTGGAAGTGTCATTTTCAAGGGCATAATTACGGGGAAACCAAGGGTCTGTTTATCGCAGACTCAATGGTGAAACCGGCGCCGCACCGCTCGACACCCCTAGCCACTTGCACCAATGTTGCCCTCTGTTGCCCGTATGACTAGTGTGTCTGTGGCGACTATTTAGGGGGCCCATTCAGTGAGTTGGCGAGTCACCGTCTGCCACCGTTCATCTCTTAACATGGGTTTGAAGGCAGACGACAGTTTATAATTTCATAGATACAAGATGAACCAGTCCACTAAGCACCCACTCCCATATTCATATATTAGATACCATCATCACACAATAGTTTTACACTTAGTGCTGGCATTCCACGTATGTTATGTGCAGACGTGGAATGTCATCGGTAGGTGTCCCATCCCAATATTTAGATTAAATTTCTCTAAAGGCCTCTGCGTGTTGGATCCATATCCCCATGTAAGCCTACCAAAGGACCGGGTATCTTCCCTACGGAAGATCCCGTGAATAAATGGAAATATAATAATAAAAATAAAAAATACGTCGTGAGACAGGTTAGTTTTACCCTACTGATGGCTTGTCGTTGCGATAGTAATACTGCTCAGTACGAGAGGAACCGCAGTTTCGGACATTTGGTTCATGCACTCGGCCGAGCGGCCGGTGGTGCGAAGCTACCATCCGCGGGATTATGCCTGAACGCCTCTAAGGCCGAAGCCAGCCTAGCCGAATCCGGCAAGGATATGCTCACTGTGGAGCCCCGAGAGTCGGGAGGCTCTAAACAATGTGACTTTACTAGTCGCGCTTCACCTCGTGAGGTGCGACGTCGAAGCCCATTTGGATCGCGGAGATCGATGCTGTCCGTTTAACGCGTGCATCACGGCTCCGAAGGTCCGAATCTACCTCAGTTCGATGTCGGGGCTCGGAATAGTCTGTAGACGACTTCCGTTCCTGGCGGGGTGTTGTGCTCGGTAGAGCAGCGTCGTGCTGCGATCTGTTGAGACTCAGCCCTACGCCAGGTGAGTGAGACAGAGCCATCCCGCCACAGGGAAGATCGCAGGCGTCGCTGCCCCTTCGCTTGGTCTCTGTTACACAGAGCACGTCTAGCTGTTTGTCCACCATGACGGTTATCAGCTCGTGCAACTTATCTTCCACACATCCTCTTACATTCCACGTGCCCACCCGGCACTCTGCTCTCCTCGACTCGCCTGACTGGGCAAGGCGTGATGGGTGGCGGCCCCCATCACCGCATCTGCTGATGTTCGTACCGACGGGGGCGGGTCGGTACGCGTCGCCTCCGGGGGATGCCCTAACCCACACTGCGGAACGCATTTTTTCGACTAAGAGCCTTATAACGATCTGGGCCAACTCCATCTGATGCCGTTTGGTCAACAATTACATTACCAAAGAGGGTTAACGTTTGGCAGGCGGACGGTCATAAAACTATTGCTAATAACTTTTACAATATGTAATATGAAAGAAGTCTACATATTGTATCGACCCCAAGTAATTGGGATAAGAGTAGGAGAATGATGAAGTCAATAAGTAAATTAGCATGCGTGAAACTTAATGATCAGAATATTGTTCAACCCTGTTTGCAATACAAAACCGGTCGCTAACTAAACGTGGTTAAAATATTCCTGATTGACATCTGTCTGCCGCCACCCGTCGCGTACTCCGTAATGGTAGGCCATCGAAGGACGAATTAAAGTAATCTTTACATCTATTTCAAACTAATGATGCAATATTATATTGAATTACTTATTTTTATATAGTCCTGACACTTTCGCCACCGAAATATTGAACGGGAGTCCACTATTTCTCAACGTAATATTTATTTCTACATAATTGTGGCCGTGTAACAGATTTTTTTGAAACAATATAATTTTTACCTACGAGCCAACGTAACCAACTGCTTTTGATTACAATTACTTACTCTTCTTTCATTTTACATTTGCAAAAGTTTTGGTAATGGTTTTATTACTGGTCACCTGCCTTTTTTGTTTTGGCAGTGGGCTACACATGTAAAAGAAAAATTCCGAAAACCTTAATTTTTTAGTTACATCATATATTTTTTTATATATAATGGTACGGAACTCTTCGCGCGCGAGTACAACTCACACTTGGCGGATTTTTGATCATTTACTAGCAGGTCGGGTCCTAAGATACCTATGTATGTATTAATTCATAATTCATTGCTGATGATGGCAGATGTATTAAAAACATGTGGTGATCACCAAAGTCAAAGAATTGGTTGCAATAGCTTTAATATAAACAGAAAGGAGAATTACGAAATATTATAGCGTAGGACGCTACAGCCCTTCTGTCGCCTTGTACGGTCGGACGGGTTGTGCCAGCACAAAAAAAAGATAGTAATGAAAATGAAAGTAGTAATGAATGGCAACTGCAATATAATCTAAACGAACCTATTGTCTATCAGAAACAAAGTGACACTAACTATTATGCTACAACTGTAAAGTGTTCGAAACTTTGGGAAATAAAAATTAAATACAAACTCGATAGAATCTGTAAAAGTAGTTTTATTTCAAATGTGTAATACCCGCGTAAACATCGGAAATCAATACAATTGATATCGAATTATTACGTTCATACTAAACGACTTTATTTACTGAAACTACTACTCTCGAAAAAAAATGAATTTTAAGAAGATATATACATATATATATATATATATATTTCGGCTCACAATCTTTAACACCACGTAATAAGAAGCTAGCCTATTGCCTTTAGATGAGTGCATTTTCAAACTTCAAGTTTTTTGTCGAGAACTTCATTAGAAAATCTTCAAAAATTGTGAAAATCGGCAGAAAAGTCGAGCAACACATTTTTTTTTATTAATCTTACCTAGGATTCGAATTGACTACCACAATCGTAGTAGCTTACATAACTCAATCATGTAAACTGGCAAAATATATATCATCATAATAATAAATCATCACCATTATCATTATTCAGGTTTTGGTGAACATGGCCTCCCTATGAATGAAAGAATAGTACTATAATCGAAAGTAGTGAGGTGTTATACGTTTCCTAGGAGAAAGCTGCTACACACTTTCCCGGGGAGAGCCATAGCCTGTTTTTACGACTGCCGAGGGTAAGAATAACTTTCCGTGTGGTGACGGAGTAAAAATATATTTCACCACCCCTTATCTTTCCCATGGGTGATCGTAAGAGATGACTAAGGGATATAAAATGCATATAAAATCTATGCAAGAGAAGGAAAACTTGAATCAAAACCCTATACAAACACGTCTTACCAGCGTGGTATAGTAGGTCAATTTCCTTCCCATTATGGAGGAGGCTCGAGCCCAACAGTGGGACATATATGAGCTGAGATGAAGGGTAAGAAGTGGCAATTGTATTCTTACGCAGTCATCATACAGCGAAATATACGTAATAATGTCTTGTAAAATAAGTAAAAATCTCCTATATTTTTTTATACTTCTATTCATATATGGACTGCGTAATGAAATACATAATTCTAGGCTGTACACATAATAATATAATGATTGCTGTTCTAAATGCCAGAAGCCCAACGATTGGTCCCAAGCACCTATTACATTCACAGTGCGTAATCGACCTAAAATCTTAGGCTGTTGCCCTACGGCCCACGATTTATAATACTAGGCAATACGTTCTCTTGAATTTATAGGTTATACAATGAACGTGAAATACTAGAACTGACATCTTTTTAAATAATATTTTTTAAATGTGATAAAAGAAGAAAAAGTCTTCAATCATATCCTACTGGCTCATGTACGTCCCTCTGCTTAGATGGTAGCCTCTACAGTGGGAGGGAAATTTACTACCACGCTGGTCAGACGCCTTGGTATAGTTTTATACCGAGTTTTCATACTTTGGTAGTGATGTTATTTGCTTGCCTCTCTTAGGCGTCTTTTACCGTCACGATACGGATGGATCGAGAAATAATTTATCCTTACCACTGTTTGGTTATGGTACTCAAAAGGATAACCCGCCGGGTTGGCTGCGGATGGCAAGGAAGCGGACCCAGTAGCGATGAGGAGGGAATACGGTGTGTTATGGGGCCACGCGCTGCCCTTCCTTCGGCCCAGACGACATGGGCGGCGTGTGTGCTGACCATAGCCTAACTCCAAAAAACTAAATAATAATAAACACTGCTTGGAGATGAAATAAGATAATTAATTAAATAAATTAATTAAATTCTTTGAGTGTTTTTGTATTTTGCCCCTTATTTATAGATATAGAAGACGCAAATAATCTTTATATAAAGCTGGCTCATTCGGCAACTAAGTAATTAGGTTCACAGAAAAATATTCATCTTATCATCATCATTTCAGCTTACATATGTCCACTGTTGGACTCGAGCTTCCTGCTTAATAGGAAGGAAAATGAACTACTATATTACGCAGATCTGACGTGTTAGGTGTGTGTAGGGGGGCATAGTCCGGAGCGTGCTCGTTCGCGTCCCCTGCCAGTCTAATTAGACTGCTAATCCGGCTCGATATGCGTACCGCAATGCGGGTTAGGGCGTCCCCCGGAGGCGACGCGTACCGACCCGCCCCCGTCGGTACGAACATCGGCAGTTGCGGCGATGGGGGCCGCCACTCATTACGCCTTGCCCAGTTAGGCGAGTCGAGGAGAACGGAGTGCCGGGTGGGCACGTGGAATGTAAGAGGTTGTGTGGAAGGTAAGTTGCACGAGCTGATATCCGTCATGGCGGACAAACAGCTAGACGTGCTCTGTGTAACAGAGACCAAGCGAAGGGGCAGCGACGCCTGCGATCTTCCTGGTGGCGGGATGGCTCTGTGGTCTGGTGTACCACAGAGCGATCGAGCCAGCATGGGGGTAAGAGTGCTGTTGTCCTCTCGCTTGGCCTCAGGTGTGAAGGATTACGGAATGTATGATCCCAGACTTCTCTGGGTCCGTATAAAACTAGGTGTCACCAAGGTATTCATGGTTGTAGCATATGCTCCCGTAGGATCCTCGGTGGCATCAGACCTAGAGAAGTATTGGGACAATGTTAGGGAAGTTCTGGATATGGCAGAAACCAGTGAACGCGTGATTGTATGCGGAGATTTGAACGGATGGGTGGGGACCAAGCGTCCCGACTATGAGGACGTACTTGGTCCATTTGGTGATAAGAGAGTGAACGACGCAGGTAGGCTCATAGCGGATGTATGCATGGAGAGAAACCTTATTGTGTCAAACACATTTTTCCAACATAAGGACATCCATATGTATACATGGAGAAGGTGCAGAGGGTGTCCGAGAACGGCTGACGATGGCAAGCCAGCCGCAATCGGACATTGAAGAATGCTGGAGAGTATTGAAAGAGAGTATGGTAGATACAGCGAAAGAAGTATGTGGAAGTTCAAAGAAGCATAGAAAAACAAATGGTGATGCATGGTGGGATGCGGAAGTGGCAGCTTCCGTAGAGCAAAAGAAGAAAGCGTGGCTGGACTATGTCTCGTCTTTGAATCTGAATGACAGTATGACTGAACAGAAGAAAGAAATATATCGGCAATGTAAGAATGACACCAAGGCCTTAGTGAAAGAGAAACGTGATAGAGCAAGTATGAGTGCAGAAGATAGGCTGACTAAAAACTTCGAGGGTAACACCAAACTCTTTTGGAGGGAGGTGAAGAAGTCTCGGGGTGGTTGGTCAGCCTTCAGAATGAATAAAATAAGGTCTAAAGGTGGAGACATTCTTACACAAACACTATGTATGCGGATGCTACGGTTGGCGCCGGTGTTGGATGTAGTTTAGTAGATCAACATTCGACAACGGCGTCCTCCGATGGCATCAGTATGGATGAAGTTGAATGGGCGATAAGAAGTTTGAAAAATGGTAAGGCAGCGGGCACTGATATGGTGTCTGCGGAGATGATCAAGCTTGGTGGCTCTTGTGTCTGGGAGGCGTTCCTGTTGCTCCTCAATTTATGTTGGAGCTCGGGAATGGTTCCCAGGGACTGGAATAGCGCAGTCATCGTGCCATTGTTTAAAAACAAGGGTTCACGTTATGACTGCGCAAATTACAGAGCCATAAGCTTGACCAGTTTGGCAGCAAAAGTGTATGGAAAAATTATTGAAAGGAGAATGAGGATGGTGTCCGATGGTTTACTGTGTGAGACACAAGGAGGTTTCAGGAGTGGAAGGGGATGCATGGATCAAGTGTTCTCTCTGTGCAACATTGTGGAGAAGCATCTGGCTCTAGGTCAGGCGGTTTTCTGCAGTTTTGTGGATCTGGAGAGAGCATTTGACACGGTTGTACGAAAGGAACTTTGGGACATTTTACCGGAGTATGGTATTAGCGGTAAACTGCTACAGGCTGTGCAGTCCAGTTACATGGGCTGTAGAGCCTGTGTGCGGCTGGATGATGGAATGTCGCCTTGGTTTGACGTCAATATCGGCGTTAAGCAGGAGTGCGTTCTGTCAGCCAGGCTGTTTATCATATATCTGGATAAATGTCTCCAAAGGTTGAACGATATGAATGTGGGAGTCCAGATGGGCGACTCAGTGGTCACTGCTCTGCTTTATGCAGATGATGCAGTCCTGCTGGCATAGTCAGCGACTGACCTGCAGACCCTAGTCGACACAATGACAGAAGATTGTAAGAAAAGGGGTCTACGCGTGAATGTGAGCAAAACCAAAATAATGGTCTTTGAAAGAGATAAAACCAGAACAGATGTAAGAGTAACAATAGGTAATGATGTACTAGAGCAAGTGGATGAATTTGTATATCTTGGATGTGGATTTAGCCGAGATGGAAGGTACACCACTGATATAGAGCGAAGAGTGAATGCGGGAAATAGAGTGAACGGAGCGTTGGGGCAACTTCTCGGCAGCCACCACCTCAGCCAGAAGGCACGTGTAGCAATACATAACGCAGTGCTTATCCCAACATTACTGTATGAAAGCGAGAGTTGGGTATGCAGAAAAGAGTATGATAGTAAAATTAATGCGGTCGAAATGCGATCTCTGCGGAAAATCTGTGGAGTTAGTCTGACCGACCGCATTCGTAACGACGACGTAAAAGAGCGAGTAGGTATGAAAGAGAGTATTGGTGTAAAGATGCGAAAGGGAATGCTCCGATGGTTCGGACATGTGGAAAGAATGCCGAACGAACGCCTGGTTAAGAAGATATACAATGCGAAAGTGGAAGGATGTAGGTACCGAGGGAGACCGAGACTAACCTACCTAGACCAGATCGGTCATGTACTGAAGGAAGGTGGAGTCAAGAGTCTCCGAAACCGGCGAGCGTGTATGAAGAGAATTATGAATGTTGAGGAAGCCAGTGAAGTATGCAGAGATAGAGTTCTCTGGCACTCTGTTCTCTCTGCCTACCCTGCAAGTGATATGGCGTGATGATATGTATGTGTGTGTGTGTATGTATGTATGTATCTGACGTGTTGGTATAAAGTTTTGTTTCGAGTTTTCCTTCTCTTGCTTAGATATTATATGCACTTTATATACTTTAGTGTCTTACGATCACCCACATGTACGGGGGGGACGGTGAATTGTATTGTTACTCCGTCACCATAAGGGTTAGGAAAATATTATTATCATGCAAATTATTCAGAATATGTAAAATCAAAGTCTCGAACAAATTATACAATCTACATATTAGTCTATAATCATAAATATATACAGCTAATCTATTAATACAAGAGCCTTATAGTCCACTGTTAGCCATTGGCCTACGCATTTCACTCCTTTTGAGATGCCGAAGCATTTCACAACTTTCTAATTACAGTAGCTTCTGTTCAGAGCTGGTGAATCTTTATATATAAATATAGGTCATAATGATAAAACGTCATTACAATTTAGCCTTTCATATAATAAGAAAATTGCTATATTTGGCAGGCGATTTATCAATCTCATTTGATGTTATGAGTTCTCTGACAGAACACAACTGCTTACTCTCTTTGCGCTTCCTTAGCTTTTAGCAATGCCGTCAGAGAAATAAAGAGTGGTGACACATTGCGATCTTAACCCCATCATCGCGAAACGATAGTAAATTATCCTCAAATATAATAATATTGGAACTAATATTCTAATATCATTATTCGTTTTAATTGCGAGAAACAGATGACAGTTAAGTATTAATACAAACTCTAATTCTGTTTTGCTTTAACAATAAATTGAGCTGATTTAAATTCAAAAGAATTTTGTGTCTATAAATCTTCCGAGGGGACTTACATATTGTCAATTTTAACATTTTATTTTATATTAATCGAAAATAGTACCACCGGAGCATAATGTGCCACTGAGAAAATTCAGCAAGTACCTCAGCGGGTTCTACCTTTTTTTTTTCACTCATTTCTTTTATATTAAACTAGCTGACGCGACACACTTCATTCCGCCTAACAGTTAATGAATGAGCAGATTTCGATTATTTCAAAATTATTAAGTTACTTTTTTATGATGATAACAAATATTAATAATATGTCAGTTGCGTTTTGTTACATCATCAACAAATAAACATTTAAAACTGATGTTTTTTAATGATATTTTTTTGTTTATTAATATCATATTTTAATATCCTATATCTTATTCCCGACGACAACAAACTCAAAAACATAAAAATCATAAAAATGGATCCAGCCTTTCTCAAGTTATAAGTGTTGTAACTAACACAACTTTATTTTATATATATAAATTTTATACAACTAGTTTTATAAATATTAGGTCCAGTATGATGGTACTTTGAACTACTGTATAATATAAGGCGCAAAGATGCCCTCTCCCTTTTCTCAAAGATTATAGTTGTACCAGATCACGAGTTAACTAATACAACAGCAAGTACTAACAAACAGTAATTAACAGTAACAATATACTAGTGTCTATTCTACCACTAACTCTAAATCTTCGTTTATAAAATCCGATTACGAAATGAAAAATGATGTCGCAAGCGGGATTCGAACCCGCGTCTATTGGGATTCCGGCCCAATCGTGCTGCCACTGCACCACCGCGACTAATTGTAGGACATGCAAATTTCACTCCGTATTATATTTACGTCTTAAGGTGACGGTATGCTATCTACCCGACAATGTTTACACATTGTTATGGGCTTAATACTTCAAACTTTACAGTTAGAATTGTATTAAACGATGACACAACCTTGTTATTTAAATTACTGAAATTTAGCACTTAATATGCTTAATTATTTATAAAATCCGAATCCCGCTTGCGACATCATTTTTCATTTCGTAATCGGATTTTATAAATAATTAAGCATATTAAGTGCTAAATTTCAGTAATCTAAATCTTCGGTAATCTTATGAGAATTACGTTCCTACTTATTAGGACAAAGCTGATATTAAGTTATCTAAATAATTCACCATTGTTTTATTTTCGGTTACTATTAACTAAACTAAACTACTACTAAACTTTTCGTGTGGTGACGGAGTATGAATACAATTCACCACCCTATATCTTACCCGTGGGTGATCGTACGAGATGACTAAGGGATATAAAACGGATATAACATCTATGCAAGAGAAGGAAAACTCGGAACTAAATCCTATACCAACACGTCTGACCAGCGTGGTGTAGTAGGCCAATTTCCCTCCCATTATGGAGGAGGCTCGAGCCCAACAGTGGGACATATATGAGCTGAGATGATGATGATTAACTAAACAAAAATCACTTCTAACGATATAATTTAAATAATTTAGGTTCTAAAGTAGGCTAACCGAAATGAATATTTTAATTATGTTAAAGTTATGCGGGTAAATCAGGTGCGCCTCATAAGTATGACTCAGAATGTAAATGGTAGGGTGTGGGTATTGGCAGGTGTAAAATTAATATATGTCGGACCACATTTCTGCCACTTTGATTAGTGGGCACGAAAATTTGCAACAAAGTATTCTTATCGCTATCAAAACCAATTTGCATAGGAGTTGGATCAGCGCCTCTAGCGTGCGTAGCTAAAACTAATTTTGGAAGCACGGATAAGTTTGGTCCGTTATAGTCAATTCCATCCACATACACTAATTATATGCGAGGAATATTTTTAAAGTCATAAGTGTAAGGACTTTTCGTGTGGTGACAGAATAAGAATACTATTCACCACCCCATATCTTACCCGTGGGTGATCGTACGAGACGACTAAGGTATATAAATCGCATATAACATCTACGCGAGAGAAGGAAAACTCGAAACAAAACCCTATACTAACACGTCTGACCAGCGCGGTATAGTAGGTTAATTTCCCTCCCATCACGGAGGAAGCTTGAGCCCAACAGTGGGAAATGATGGGCTGTGATGATGATGATGATGAAAAAATGATGATGACTCATGACTAAAATCAAATACGTATGGTTAAACCAATAAATACATTACTGCGAGGTCTTATTAAAAATAAAAAACTTACACATGTGTATTATGTATCTATGCAGTATATTTTTTTATTCTATGGCCAATATATTATATTATCTATAACAGGGTTTTAGCGGGAAAAGAAAAGTGTCATGTGATACTCTTGTATTATATTCAATATCTTAGTGTATTAACGTGTTATATTAAATAATTTTGATGGTATTTTATGTAATCTGATGCGCAGGAAGGATTGAGGTTTAGTAAATATAATATAACACTGCCTTATATACGTTATCGTTTTCCACTAAAATTCCCAAAAGATACCTTTAGCAGTGTGGCAATGGCACTGTTGAACGGCGACAATGTGACATTCTGACAGACGATGACTTTAAATGAAGTTAATGTATAAACAAAGATTTGGCTTAAAGGTCTTAGTAACCAAGGCATAAACTCCAAAAAAAAATATACCAAATCTGCCATAGAAGCATCAATATAGCAACAACAACATACATATAACTGTCAAATTATTAACAGCGTTGATGATTGACCGGAGATTAACGGCGCCATGTTGTGACGTCACGGCTCAGTGCGCTGCACTCTATGTATTTTGGATGATTAAATTATAACAATATTGCCTGTTATGCCAAGCCTTGTTATCGACGAAATAAAATTAATATTCTTGCAACTTTGTTATCATTTTTTTATTTTCAAGATAATTTCAGGTATCTTCTCGACGACCGAAGACAAGGACTGGGTTACGGGTGGTCCGCCGGCACAGCGTAGAAAGGTACGTACCTTTCGACGCTGTGCGGACGATGCTGCACGTGCAGGGCAGATTATGACGTCGCTTGCCGTCCTCTATCTCCTCGAACAGATCGGGCGAAGTGTGATTATTCCATAGCCTGCCACAGAAAAAAAAAGTTTCCTGTCGACCTTTTTGTTTTATTATTTCACTTATGGATGCAGACTGCTCTCATAATGAAAAGATTTTAAGCAAATTAGTCCTTTATTAAAATATTCTTGAATATAAAACTATTTTAAATATCATAAATAAAGCAGATCTCTATCGAATAGAAGTAACGTTGAGTATCAATAAATCAATATGGTAGAAATATATTATCGGTATGAAAAATCAAATAACACGCTTTATTCTACTATAACACAGAACAACTTTCAAAAATGCTGTAAAACAAAAACGCCACCATATCTGAACCTTAATGGCAATAATAAGAATCGCCTGCACGTACAATACTTTTCTCGAAATGCTATAAAGATTTTTCTAGTGATAAGGTAAAATACAGTTCACCACTCCATGTCTTGCCCATTGGATGTCGTGAAAGATGGCTAAGGGATAAGAATTACTGAAAGAGAAAGAAAACTTCAAATAATAGTGGTAGGTTAGGACCACGCTGTTGACAGTTCTCGGTCTAGAGTCGAGGGCCGGTCCGTCCGGGGTAGTACCACACTCTCGCAGAAGATCGACGTCTGAGTAATGGCAATGTGCTATTGCGGTTCGTTCGGTGAGCGAAAGTGCCGGAAGCCCAAATGGGTGGGTTTAGGGATTTTATTGGTAGGTAGCGGCCTAAGCTATACCCTTCGTATTGCAAAGGTCCATGGGCGGCAGTGACACTTACCATTAGGTGTGCTGCTTGCTCGTTAGCCACCATAAGCAATAAAAAAAGAAAAGTAAAAACGGTACACCATCTCATCTGACCAGCGTGATATAGCCAATTTCTGCACCGTTGTGAAAGAGCCTCAAACCCAACAGAAGGACGTATATGAGCTACTGAAATGCTAATTTAATACGCTCGATTATTTATAAAAACCCGATTACGAGCGAAAAATGATTGTCACAAGTAGGATTCGAACCCTCACCTATTGGAAATCCGTTCCAATCGTGCTACCACTTACACCACCGTGAAATATTGTAGGACATTCAATTCTCGCATCGTATTATATTTTCGTCTTTAAGGAGACGTGTGCCATCTGCCCGACATTGTTTACACATTGTCGGGTAGATGGCATGACATTATTTTTCGCTCGTAATCGGGTTTTTATATTAACGGTAAGTTTAATTTATGAATATGATAAAAATATAAAATTGAAGAAAATTATGTTTTTTATCATTCAGCTATGACTATCAAATTAATTAGAACTAAAATAACACAAATTAATTGTGTAGCTGTTTCTACATCTTTAATTTTGTAATACGATATCCTGTAACACATTGTATATCTTGTAAGACATTGTATTCTTGCATTTTAATGAAATACGAAAACATATTATATATGTTTGCAGCAGTAGCAGCAGCACTATTATAACATATTCACTACACTTTAGTAATTTATGTGCGATACATTAAATACAAAACCATGAAAACTATTTAATATAACAACACGTCTACACACTAAAATATTAAATATAATATGCGTCCGCCATATTGCATTTGCATATTCCCGCCAAAAGTCCTTTGTGTCAATAAATAACCTTTTAATTAACACAATAATAGTTACAAATAGCATTTATAATAACTAGTTGAAAGTTGATTTTAAATTGACTGCCGATTGGCGTCCATTATGTTGTCAATCCGTCTGAGAAGCGACAACTGTTTAATGAGGAATTAATTCCACAGTAAAAGGAATCTGAATACTTTGCCGCTCCGCCATTCACAGTTAGTTACGGTAATGACAATTATACTTCGTTATGTTAATAATTTACTATATTAGGTAAATTATCGAGCTATTCATTTAGTTGTAGTGGCCAAATGGCGACCTCCCATGTTGAGTGTCATGGGTTCGATCCACATGCAGCACAGTGTGACTACTTTTCAATTCCAATCGATCGATATTGGAAATTTGACATTTCTTACTCTGTAAATTAGAGAGTATGTATTAACGGCAACGTGAAAGCGTCATGTAGTAGTCTCATATTATATTCAATATCTTAATATTTTAACATCTACATAATAAATAATTTTATGTATATATTATGTAATATGATACGAAGGAACTGCTGGATTGTTGTAATTATGATATAGAAGTTCTTTACGTCGTTTTAATTTTTCACAAATATTTCTAGTAGGTACTATTATCAGTATGGTAATAGCACTATTGAAAGAGACGCTTTGACTTACGGATGGATAATTACCAAGAAAAAAAAAACTATGTATATGAAGAAATTGATAATTTGTGTGTGAAGAAAATTGTAAGTCAACACTGCCAACAATGACCTCGTATTACTTGACCAACAAAAAAAAAAAGAAGAAATAGAATTAGACAGTAGGCATTTAGTTCTTTATGTGATGCAGATTGTTCATTAATTATTAGAATAATTTATTTCTAAATTCAGTTTAAAAGAGATACAAATATTAACAGTGAGTTAGTGCAACATGATTTTTTATTAAAAGTAAAAATCCCCCTCGTCAAATGAGCTTAAACATATTCGTGATAAAAGAGATCTGTTACTCATCTATCCCTCATTCTCCTACTTTTCATAATATATTTTAAAAATCTTAACGATTGTTCGTTGTTTCTAAATACATATAATATATAGATATACATATATTATGTGCTATGCGGTAGCGGCAACGAATACTACCACCCCTTACTTTGCTCGTGGATGTCGTAAAACACGACTAAGAGCCTTATAACGACCTAGGCCAACTCCATCACGGCGAAGAGAGGTTCTTGCAGGGTGGGTCCATGGGGTTGCGCGCCGCCTCTTTTGTCGCCCCGGATCGATTTGTCGGGGGCGACCACATCCATGGTCCACCCTGTTTTATTTTTTTATTTTGTGGTGGGCCATGGACGTCGCACCCCGCCAAATCGCCATGGTCCACCCTGCGGAAAAAAAAATATAATAAAAAAAAAAAAGGATGGTTGACGTCTGGCAGGCGGCCGGTCATAAAACTATTACCAATAACTTTTACAATATGTACTATGAAAGAAGAGTAGGTACATATTGTATCGACCCCAAGTGATTGGGATAAGAGTAGGAGAATGATGATGATACATATATTATGATATTTCAAATATATGACGATTATTTTGTATTATCTAGATATTAAGTACAAGTAAAGTATACAACATCCTCGATCACGAGAACTCTTATCATGTTATGGTCTCTTCTTCTATCTTAGTCCATACAGGTCCCGCTGTTAGGCCCCGATCTTCTCCAAAAATTAAATCGCTGAAAAAACTGAAAAGCAAAAAATACTAAACTTTGTTTTTTATGGACCTTAATAACTAAGTTTTAAACTAATTTAAGTACACTTAAGTAATTTTGAGTCGGCGCCAAACAATTAATGAACAATGATCACTAAATTACCTCCAACACCGACTCAAAATTACTTAGGTGTACTTAAATTAGTATAAGAACTTAATTATTAAGATCAATGAAAACAAAGTTTATTATTTATTGATTTTAGTTTTTTCAGTGGTTTAACTTTTTTGTTAAAAAGATTTTATTTTATATTTTTTGTGGGTATAATGCACTAATTATTTGTAATAGACAACTCAGCAATAAAAACTGTGAATGAACTATAAATCATCTACTGTTTTCCTACACTTAGGCTTGGATTTTTTTTTTCCAATTTATATGGGACCAACTTCAGGGTATAACCCCTTCTAATAAAAGAAGAATTATCAAAATCGGACTACTCTATAAAAGTTCTGCGTGGTCATATAAAAAAAATATACACGTTGACTTGATAACCTCCTCTGTTTTTTTTTCGTCGGTTAAAAAAGGAAATTGAGATACTACGTTGGTCAAAGGAGTTGGGCTTTATGTCGAATTTTACTTGTCTTATATAGATGTTAAATAGGTATTATACAGGGTGTAAGGGGACCGCTCCTGAAAATAAAGACAGGTAACCCTACTAGTCCTACTTGTAATGATAGGCTAGAAAGAAAATCGATTCAGATGAAAAAAAATTTTTTTCTTCACCACGCGAGGTCGTTGAACTCTGGAACATATGATCGAGAGTTTTGAATAGATTGCGTCTTTTTTCATCTGATTGTGAGTATAGTTACGTATTTTTTATGGAATTATCTTTACATGGCACTGTCCTAGTACGATGGCATATGAAAATATCTTAAAATTCGTTGTGAAAAAAAAAAGATTTCATCCGAAGCGATTTTTTTTCTAGCCTATCATTACAAGTAGGACTAATAGGGTCACCTGTCTTTGTTTTCGGGAGCGTTCCCCCTCCACCCTGTATTTCTTAGTCATCTTTTATAATATTCAGTCGCAAGAAATGGAGTAGTGAATTATATTCTTACTGATTTTGTAATATCTATGTGAGTCATCATTCTCCTACTCTTATCCCAATCACTTGGGGTCCATACAATATCTACTCTTCTTTCATAGTACATATTGTAAAAGTTATTGGCAATAGTTTTATGACCGGCCGCCTTCCAGACGCCAACCCTCCTTGGGAATGTAATTGTTGATCAAACGGCATCAGATGGAGTTGGCCCAGGTCGTTATAAGGCTCTTAGTAGTATTTTACGACATCCACGAGCAAAGTAAGGATTGGTAGTATTCGTAGCCGCTACCACACAGCTTAGGTGCTTACCGGACACGGGGTCTTCGGTAAGTACCTGCACAGAATTGGAAGAGAAGGGACCCCAGGATGTCACGAGTGTGGAGCGCCAGTAGACGATGCGCGTCACACTCTGGAGATATGCCCCGCCTGGGGGCCCCAGCGCCACGTCCTGTCGGCGATCATTGGGGGAGACCTGTCGCTGCCGACTATCATCTCGAAGATGCTTGGCAGCGACAGATGCTGGTCGCCGATGGCCTCCTTCTGTGAAGAGGTCATCTCTAAAAAGGAGGCCGCGGAGCGGGCACGAGAGGCAATCGCGTCCGCAGACTCGCTCCGCCGGCGGCGGCCAGGGAGGAGGAGGCGCCGGTATGCGCACCTCCTTCCGCCGCCTTGAATGGTAACAGGGCGTGGCCAGAAGGTCAAGCGTTGGGGCGTTGGGGATCGAATTTCAGTAGACGATCTCACGGGCGTCCCGTAAAAGCGCGGAAAGGGCCGCTGTGATTTTAGTGGGTATTCCGGTCGGACTGTTCAGTTGGCCGGTGAGTCCCACACTCCCCCCCGTCTGTCACAGGCGGGAGATAGTGCGTAAATGCGTTTCCACAGCGAGAAAAAAAAAAAAGCCGCTACCACACAGCTTAATATTTACGCGAGTATTACACATTTAAATTAAAAATATTTCTAGGGATTCGCATCGCATTTGTATTTGATTTTTAATTTCCCAACGATTCGAAAACGCTTTACAGCGTTCATGATCACGGGATGACAGTCCTTCCTAAATTCAAATACAAACGAGATAAAACTAGTAAAAATAGTTTTATTTCAAATTATAGGTATTCTTATTCCATTATCACATGCAAAAAAGGTATGGCTAAATTTGGATGTTTTAAATATAATATAGAATAGGATAGGATGTGGGTACCAGGAGACCGAGACTAACCTACCTAGACCAGATTGGTCACGTACTGAAGAAAGGTGGAGTCAAGAGTCTCCGAAACCGGCGAGCGTGTATGAAGAGAATTATGAATGTTGAGGACGCGAGTAAAGTATGCAAGGATAGAGTTCTCTGGCACTCTGTTCTCTCTGCCTACCCTGCAAGGGATATGGCGTGATGATATATATGTATGTAAATATAATATAAGAAAAAAAATCACATCTAGCAGTAGTCATATTTTTTTAAAGTCACACCCTGCACAAGGAAATAAATATTGTATTGCGAGGGCCATTACAAACATGCAATTAATGCAAACAAATTACACCGAGACTCAGAACAACACTGTGGATCGCACAAATTGTTATCCTGTGTGGAAATCGAACCCATGGCACTGGCACGGAAGGTCGGTATCACTACGCCACCTGTGCAATCAATATATTACTTCGTATATTATGTACATAAGTAGATAAAGCTAAGAACTGCTGCACAATATACACCTATCCAAATTAGCGCAAATGTAAATAATGTACGTATGTCTGTCACACCTTAGGGGTAATGTATGTATATGAATAATCCACGACGGGTTGTTAAATTGTATAAATCATGCAAGCGTCCGCTGTAATCTTTTGCGACATTAATCCTGAGTGTATTGCTGTTATTCTGATGTTACAATGTCGACCGATCGATATTTTATCACATAGTATGCGATATTTTAGTGGTCACGTAAAACCTGTAGTTGCGACGTTTGATATACTTGTAGCGGTGTAAAATCCTACTACTATGTCTCATAATTTCTACTTAATATAGTACACAGTGCCCCGGTGTATAATTTTGAAGCTATAATCACACATATCTCTCACGTAGATAGCTATGAGCATGAATATTCTATGTAAAGGTTGAAATCATTGCATCGGAAGTGGAAAGCCCAATAATGTTTCCTACATTAATGGCTTATATTACAACTTGCTTAAGGAAGAACAGTCTAAAAATATTACCTTTCCACCCATTACTTTATTAACATTCCCTACGGGTATATACCCGTAGGGAATGTTAATAAAGTAATGGGTGGAAAGCGTTACCTCTTGATGAAGCATATGCTTCATCAAGAGGTAACGCTTGGCACTCGATATCTTAATATTACAACGGAAATGCAACGGAAGGAAGATCCAACACTTTTTCACGGTTAATACATGTACCGCACACTTCAAGAAAGGAACGGAGATAGGATCAAGCTGGAATAGTATATAAGGAAGTCTTCTTTGTCATCAAATACGTCAAGTCCAAATCATACGGGGAAAGCCTTGTCTAGAGTCGAATCACATGTCAAATCACTGTTCAAAGTTCTGCAGAAAATTGTTAGTTGAAGTTCTGGAAGCTGTTTATTATATCCAAGAAGACTTCTGTACATCCTATGCCAATTTGACCCTATCCTATATACCTTCCTTTCTTGAGATAGGCGGTATATAGTTTAATCGTTGAAAAATGGCGGTTATCTCTTCCTTTTCTCAATTTTAAGATAATAATGAATTGCCGCCATTTAACACGTATTTCAATAAAATGTCTCAAAGAAAGTAAGTGAAAGTGACATGTGTGAAGTTTAGTTTAGTTTAATGTTAGGACCACCCTGTTGACAGTTTTCTGCCTACTCATTTGTATTGGTATTAAGCGGCTTAGCCCTTGGTATTGCAAAGGTCCATGGGCGACAGTAACACTTACCATCAGTTGTGCTTCTTACTCGTTTGCCAACATAAGCTATAAAAAAAGAGAAGTAATTTTCATGAACTTTATAGCATATCGAGTGATCATAATAATTGCTACTTGTTTTGTCACCCACAAACCCATCGATCATTGAGGATTTAGTAAAAGCTAAGTATTGTTTGTGCTAAACGGCTTGGAGATAAATTTTCGTTTTCAATATTCAATTTTCCTTTTCATTTGTTACGCCAAATATTAACATAGGATACTTATTTATTTATTTTAACACTTCATACACAAACAAAACTGTTTGTTTATGAAGTGTTAGGTACATAACGAAGCAGGCCCAACAATAATACATATTTTATCTGTCAGTTAAACTTTTTTTTATAAATCTTATACTAATTAATGGACAGCTGGTTTTTTTGTTCGGTTATGTAGTCCACTATGTAGTCTATATCTATAAAAAAGGATGTTTGTATATATGACATCACTAAACTTAGAAACTATTTGACTATAAGATTTTATTTCAAGTTTTCTCATTCTTTTGCAGTGAAGTTATCTGCTTACGTATATTAGTTGAATTTAAATACAGCAAAGGCAGATTTTTTTAGTATTTAAACATATAAACAAAAATTTACGAGACCGAGTTAAAAGCTATGCCAGATTTAAATGTTATGTCTCTCACTGACCAGTTGAAATATCGGTAGATGGTGACGTTTTGAATTCAATTTCTGGATTGCCGAACAGTTGGCATTTTCTTTAGGTTTCCTTGAATTTTGCCAGAAAATACCCAATACTAAGTTAATGATATCGCATATTTTTGCTATCATTTGAAAAATAAACGCGTAAAGCATTTTGTTTTCAGTTCAATCAAAGCTCCAAAAATATCCTGTTAATTCAATTTAATGCGAGGGAATTTATAAATCAGCAATCTTCGATACAAAACTGTTCTTCGGAACATAAGCTCTCTTATATGAAATATAACTAATGCTAAAAGGTTTAAAATGCCTCGTTTCGCATCCTGTTCGCTGCAATTGACCCACTTTCCTAATTCCCGCCAAATTATTGCCACAGTTGCAATGCGCGCGGTCGACCATAGACTATAGAATTTCCATATCAAATTCGACTAAGTAAGTTCGTGACAGTTAAGTCGAATTTTGTACTTTTAAATTAACTAGTTAGCTACTACATTCATCGTATGATGAAACGTGAAGAATACAATATATCACCACCGTTTTCTTTCCTATGTGTAAGGACGTTCATATGTTCAAGTCGTACGGTACACAACGGCGCCAAAGCATGATGGGTGCTTTCAAATTAAATTTAGAGATTTATTAAAGATTAATACCACTAAATAAAATATAAAACTAAAGATTATTTATCAATAGCATGGGCAATTTGTTTTATTGTCTGCCCTCTACCAATACTGACCCGGTGAAATCGTACCTACTCCTCTAACTAATTTTTAGGTTTAAATTTACAAAATGTTGGGTTTATTAAAACTTTTGTGGTTGGGGCAAGTTCAATGTTTTTTTTTAATTTTGTAGTTTAAGTATTATAATTTAACATAATCAAACTTTTAACTTCATAAAGGGTCTTATAAGTATTCACAACACCACAGAGGATTCTTGGCGCGTTACTATGACGAGAGTCGTAAAAGACAGAACAAAAATGTCTCGCGATGTGACTTTAACTATGTTTTAATTGGCTAACTCTTCAAATTGACTGGAATGAAGATGAATTTATGACTGTATTGCATAAAATTGTATAATTATGATGTTATTATGATGATTTATATAATTCAAATAATAATATCGACACAACCCAGTCATTCAAACACCATTTCTAAACTTCAACGTTCCATATTCAAATTTAAAGTTATGCCAGTACGCGGACGACTTGTGCAATAGAAATGTTCGCGGGACGGTGGTTGCATGTGCTTGATTGTCACAAATTTACCATAGAGTACGCCTTCATAGTATAACCTCCTTTCAAAACTTTAGACAGCACAAAGTTACTTGATTTGTAAGTCCCTTTGTAGCAAAATCTTCTATCTCATACTCGTAAAAAGTTGAAAAGATTTGAAAGGAAATAAATAAAAACTTCTTGAACATTTTATCATATATTCTTTAATAGATTTTTTTTTATAATCTGCATAGATTAATAATATTGAAGTAGCTGTTTCTAAAGTACTAAAACCAGATTACAATACGTATATTTATTGTTTTTTTTTTTCGAATAATCTCTGAAGCTTTTATAACGATTTTGACAGAATTCCTTTCGGAGTGTGATATGTTTTTTAATCTATAAATTGTAAATAAAGTTTGGCGATAGTAATGTAGTGTTATTTTTTTTTTATTGAAATTTATGGTTTGGTTACTTTTAAGCCAAATTTTGGTTCATAATTTTAAGTCATCATCTGTCAGTAAGTCAAATCGTCGCATTCAACAGTGCCATGGTCACACTGTTAAAGGTATCTTTTGGGAATTTTGGTGAAAAATGCAAACGTTGTTATATGATATTCACTACACCTCAGTACTTTCTTCGCATCAAATTACATAAAAAGCCATCAAAATTACTTAACCTATGATCATCATTCATCATCATTACAACCCATAAATGTCCCACTGTTGGGCTCATGCCTCCTCCGTAATGGGAGGAAAATTAACCTACTATACCGCGCTGGTCGGACGTCGTGGTATAGGGTTTTGTTTCGAGTTTTCCTTCTCTCGCATAGATGTTATATGCATTTTATATACCTTAGTCGTCTCGTACGATCACCCACGGGTACGATCTGGGGTGGTGAATAGTATTCTTGCTCCGTCACCACACGGAGTGATTAACCTAAGATGTTGAATATTATACAAGAGCACCACCAGACTTCGAGTTAAATTAGTTCACTGTGATATCTAAGATATCACAATGAACTAATTTAACTCGAAGTCATAAATCGTCCATTGTTCTATCAAGACGCAAGTACATATAAAACTTCTTTACGTGAATACGTAAAGTTTATCTGAAACTTGGTAACAAGCCGCAATGCTGAGGACTTAGAGTTTAACGATGCCTACTCACGATCCGATGAATCATCCGATTTGTTGGCAAAAATAAAAATTTTATTTAGGTAATTATATTTATTTAACTTTATACACATTTTTTTAACTTTATAGGTACTTCAACTAGCTGACACAACAAACGCTGTTCTGCATAAATCGAAAAAAGAAAGAATTACTTGAAATCGATCGAAGGTTCTGGCTCAATTGTTAATCTAAACCATTCTTGAATACATACAAAAATTTCACCAAAAACCGATCCATCTATTTAGGAAAGTTCAGTCACATGCCTAAAGAAGGATAATATATATACAGATAGTTAGGTATTTTCGTGTAAATTAGAATCGTTTCCAACGCTATGTACCTATACTAAAACGTATGAATATTTAAATTTACACGATCCCATAATTTACTGTACAGATACTTCTGTATATGTGGGCTGACCACAATTAAACAGTCTTTGTTATCGGTAAGCAATATAACTCCACCACAAAAAAAAAGTCAATAGCTTAATACTTTAAAAAAAAATTAAGAACAAACAAGTGCTTAATAAATTTTCCAGTTGTAAATAATTTATGATAAACGCCATCTAGCGTGAAAACTTTGTAGCTTGCACGTTCCTAATTAACATTATGAAGTTATTAGTCAAAGCTGCACGTAGAATATTTGAGAGTTACGCAATCGAATAGTTTGAGTGTATCAAGTATGTAAATGGAATTTAGCTAAAGTTTACAAAGTTATACAAACTTTGCTGTACTACATTTTTTTTTGCGGTGGGCTATGGAGTGGCCACGCTCCGCCAAATCGGTCCGGGACGACGGAAGAGGCGACGCGCGACCCCATAGACCCACCCTGCAAGCACCCGTGCCGTTCGCCGTGCGAGCGGGCCACCGGTACCCGGTCTTTGTCTTCGGTGGGATGCTGTACTACATACACATTTTTCTTCTGTATTCATATGGATTACATAGTTAAGCCTTCTCTATTATAGAAAGAAATTTGATCTATATTAAAGTAGCTAACTTTTAACATAGGATTTAGATATAGCCCTTTTCAATGTCCTATCCTTAGATATAAGCTCTCCAGGCGAGTATCGTTGTACCATTCTCCCAAGCTGCTAACCAGACGAGTTGGAATAGAATTTTATTTCGGACTTTCATTCTCATGTAAATATTCGCAGTATTGTTATTTACTTATATCCCTTTATCCCTATAACATCTACGTGAAAGCAAGGAGTGATGACCACTGTTAATCACTCCATATTCCAACTCCTACTTTAGATTTTGGAGTTCGTATCTTCGGACAAAATAAATTATTATAATAAAAGTAAAATAATTATTATTAAGGTTACTGAAATGCGTAATCGATATTAAATTCGCAATTTTTACGTAGATCTGAAAATATTTAATTTTTAAAATGTAGGTGTGTTTCCTACGAGAATGAAGAAGCGAAGCTTAAAAAATATAAGTTTATCGATGATTGATTTTTAATCTGAGTTTTGGTACACATACATACATACATACCATCACGCCATGTCCCTTGCAGGGTAGGCAGAGAGAACACAATGCCAGAGAACTCTATCCTTGCATACTTCACTCGCTTCCTAAACATTCATAATTCTCTTCATACACGCTCGCCGGTTTCGGAGACTCTTGACTCTACCTTCCTTCAGTACATGACCAATCTGGTCTAGGTAGGTTAGTCTCGGTCTCCCCCGGTACCTACATCCTTTCACTTTCGCATTGCATATCTTCTTAACCAGACGTTCGTTTGGCATTCTTTCCACATGTCCGAACCATCGGAGCATTCCCTTTCGCATCTTTACACCAACACTCTCTTTCGTACCTACTCGCTCTCTTACGTCATCGTTACGAATGCGATCGATCAGCCTAACTCCACAAATTTTCCGTAGAGATCGCATTTCGACCGCATTAATTTTACTTTCATACTCTTTTCTGCATACCCAACTCTCGCTTCCATACAGTAATGTTGGGACAAGCACTGCGTTATGTACTACACGTGCCTTCTGGCTGAGGTGGTGGCTACCGAGAAGTTGCCCCAACGCTCCGTTCACTCTATTTCCCGCATTCTTCGCTTTATATCAGTGGTGTACCTTCCATCTCGGCTAAATTCACATCCAAGATATACAAATTCATCCACTTGCTCCAGTACATCATTACCTATTGTTACTCTTACATCTGTTCTGGCTTCATCTCTTTCAAAGACCATTATTTTGGTTTTGCTCACATTCACGCGTAGAGCCCTTTTCTTACAATCTTACAATCGAGTTTTGGTAAATTTTCCATAAAATTGTAATTATTTTAGTAATCAGTGTAATATAGTATAATATATATATACATATATATATAATATATACAGGGCGGGGCAAAAGTATGGAAACCCGTGGAAGAACCATTGGTGTTATCTGAAAAGATTAAGTGCAGATTTTGTAAGTGCAGATTGACATGTTTCAAGGTCATTTTAAGGTCAATTTTGGCAATAAAAAATTAATGGTTCTTCTCGTATTCATTTTCATTGCTATTCCTCTGGATAAGTTTGGCCTTACTTATTTTGACCTCCATTTGACCTTCAGAGGTCAGTTTGATACATAATTGTACGTAATTTTCCCCGCTCTTGCCATTTCCGATATCAAAAGTAGGGGTTTCCATTTAAAAAAACAAAGTTGAACTTGAAATAACCTTGGAAACGAAGTTTAAGGTCAAATTCAAGGTACCATGTCATGCGTTATTAAAAATTTCGTTTGAAATGTTTTTTTTATATTTCTACAACTATACTAATAAAACTATTATTACCAAAACTGGAATATGCGATGATATGTGCGATGAATGAAGAGTATTTACATATTTCGGCGACTCCTAAAATTGGGATAAGATCATGATAATGATGTTTTTTTTTTCAATAACAAACGACATTTATTTCTAATTGTTCATATGTCCCACTGTTGGGATCGGGCCTCCTCCGTAATGGGAGGCAAATTAACCTACTATACCACGCTGGTCAGACGTGTTGGTATAGGGTTTTGTTTCGAGCTTTCCTTCTCTTGCATAGATATTATATGCGTTTTATATACCGTAGTCATCTCTTACGATCACCCACGGGTAAGATAGGTGGTGAATTGTATTGTTACTCCGTCACCACACGAACAATTGTTATTTCTTATTGTTATCGTGAATAATTAATCTATATACGAAAAATCACAAATGTATCCATATATTAATCAGCTACAGGTAAATACGACGAAAAGTATAGTATTCTATAAAGTGTACTAATATCAATTCAGTCCATAAGTTTCTAGTAACAAACATAGATGTACGTAATTGAGATAATGTTAATTACGTAGAAAGTTTCCCAGAATATTCCCAAAGTGATGTTTGTAATGATTGGGAGTGCACTTAGGCGCGTACAACTGGAACTACCGCCTTAATTGCCGTCTGGCATGAGACTAAAACATATGAGTTGTAAATTGGGATCGTTCCAAGTCAAACGTGTTTAATTAATTTAGTATTCTGTATTTAGCCCGCTATGTATAAATATAAATATTTATTTTATTGCAATGCTATGTGACAGCTAAATAAAATAAAGCTTCTTATTCTTCTCAGACCACATAGTTATACATGTTATCGCCCATCGAAAGGTGGCGATTCAAGGAATACTCCAAGGAATAGAGCATACGCTCTGGCAACATTAGCGTTACGGTTGAGTGGTTTCGTGGCGAAAACTGGTATAAATAGCGGTTACAGACGCGTAGACGGGATTCTGTTGTGATATCTAATCTGTGGTAGAAAGCCTGTTAATAAGTTATATGTAGTTATAAATGTTTAAGTGTATATCTATGTCATTTGTTTGGTGTATTCTTATATACAAGGCCTTCCTCTATTTTTTACCTCTAAAGGAAATTATCCTTTTTATTCTTATTAGCCTACATACGATCATATAACTATTATATAAATCTAACTCAGATTTTTTTATAAAGACATCCTGCACTGTAGAATAAATAAAGACGTATACCGGCTGAAACTATCCATTTTCCTGCTCTTATACCAATTACTTGAGGTCAACGCAATATGTACTCCTCTTCTTACTTACTGCAAAGGTTATTGGCAATAGTTTTATGAACGGTCGCCTGCCTGACGTCAACCCTCCTTCGGAATATAATTGTTGACCAAACGTCATCCGATGATGTTGACCCAGGTCGTTATAAGGCTTTTAGTTTTCTTTTACGACATCCGTGAGCTAAGTAAGGGTTGGTAGTATTTGTAGCTACTACCACACAGCGCATATACCGCCTGAAATTATACTCACAAAACACAAATACTAAAACTCAGAACAGACATTTGAAATTAGCAAAAAATAATTATTCTGCTTAAAGATTGAAGATAAAGATAAGATTCTGATGAAAGACCTGTACTCACATTACTAAGCCATTTGTACCGTCAGATGTAATGAGGGTAATCAAACTAATACATACACGTAAATCTCTATAATTATATACAATTTATTAACTTAACGTTAATATCTTTAAGTATATAAAAAAATAAAAGGCCAATACTTTTACTAAGAAAATAATCCTTGTATTATTCCCCCGCAAAAAAAAAAGATTATTTCCTTAGCGCTGAGTGCTATCGTTTAAAAAAATACAATTTTTAATAATATACAGAGTGGAAGTGGACCGCTCCCGAAAACAAAGACAGGTGACCCTACTAGTCCTACTTGTAATGATAGGCTAGAAAAAAAATCGATTCGGATGAAAAAAAAAAATATTTTCACAACGAATTTCACATTTCATCGTATTAAGACAGTGCCATATAACGATAATTCCTTAAAAAATACGTAACTTTACTCAGATGAGAAAACACGCAATTTATTCAAAACTCACGAATGATCGTGAGTTTTGAATAAATTGCGTGTTTTCTTAAATAATTAATAATTCGTTAAACTATTGAACATATGAATGTTCAATAGTTTAACGACCTCGCGTGGTGAAAAAACATTTTTTTTTTCACTCACACAATTGAACGGACCCACTTACGGACATATATTTCGCCCCGCTGAAATCGAATTTCAAGTCAATTTGATCAATCTTGAGTAAAATACAAAAAAAAATCTGATCAATCTGAACTTTAGTTCAAAATAGTAGAATAAAATCTAAAAAACTTAAGTTAGATCGATTCTTTTAGATTCAGATTTAGTATGATTTTTATGTATTTTGTTCCATCCTGAGTCCACCCTGAATCTTAATCTAATCAATAAAAAATAAAGATTTTTTTTCCCATTCATTGTGAAAATTGCAGTTATAAAAACGAGAAGAAGAGGTATAAATAAAAATCTACATGAACTTATATTTTTTTGTGTTCCAGTGTTATAAATAAAAAATATGAATTTATTTATTTATTATGATTATCATGCAAGGCAACACAACAATGTCAGTGTAACAAAAAGGGACGTGGAATTCTTTTCATTCAGAAAAATGTTCTGTTGCCAATGGAAAACATTATGGGTGAGTAGCCGAGCGCCAAAAATGCGCGGCTTTTCTTATATTTAGATGTCAAATACGTTTTGTCTTTAGTTGCGATTCTTCTCCATAATAGAAGAGAAATAAGCTAAGCTTATCATTATTAATATCTTTAATTAATTTTCTTCCAAAAGAAAAGTAGAGTAATAACTCTATTTCAGTATCATTTATGCTCGCTTCTGTCTTCTTTTAGAAAACTTGCAGAATCAAAAAGAGGCTCGCAATTAGTAATATAATTTTTATTAATGCATACTAACAATATAAAAGTTATAGTGCGCCTTTGTCATTACATTTGCTATTTTAATACATTGTATTTAATTAAATGAAATCTATTCCATAACTTAATGAAACCTTTTGGTATATTTCATGAAAAACCACCCAAAAATGTATTTGTTACATTTTACCGATTAACAAATAATCCAATAATATGTCTTGAAAACTATAATTTTATTTACCTAAACATAGCTATATAGTACTGCAACAAAATTGCCAGCGCTCCTTGTACACTTAAATCTTTTAAGCGCAACGAATTTTATTACAATTTTCTTCAATAGACAGAACGATTCAACTGGAAGGTATAATATGTTACATACATGCATTATTGGACGCTTACTTTAACTAAATCTTACGATATACAACAGAATAATGTACTATGCAATTGTACCTATGTCTTAAAAAATCTACGAAAAAGTTCGAGGAGTAAGGATGTAGACATATCCCATATATTATGTCTACCTCCTAAGGATAACACAGTATCATTTATATTTTAAATGTTTTACTAAAAAATAATGACATATTTACGATGATATTTTAAGCAATAAAGTATTATCATCATGCTCCTACTCTTATCCTAATTACTTGGGGTCGATACAATATGTATTCTTCTTTCTTAGTACATATTGTAAATGCTATTGGCAATAGTTTTATGACCGGCCTCCTGCCAGACGTCAACTCGTCTTGGCAATGTAATTGATGACCAAACGGCATCAGATGTAGTTGGCCCAGGTCGTTATAAGGCTCTTAGTCGTCTTTTACGACATCCACGAGCAAAGTAAGGGTTGGTAGTATTCGTAGCGGCTACCACACAACAATGAAAGCAGTATTATATAGACAACAGCAAAGTATTACATATCCAACTAAATGCTTTATATACATGGCACAATTTAAGATCAATCAAAATTTTCTTACATTATTTCATTAAATTGAATAGCTTACAAATTAATTATCAGCGATTTATAATGCTAGTAAGTTTATATGTACTTAATATTGCATGAGGTTTTCTGTAATTAAGGCAAACCTTATCTTAAAAGCTTTATGTTAATTTGAGAAATATGCAGTGCATTCCTTTTTGAAGTTCATATTAAAAAAGAAATAAAGGAACCCTGGAGTAACGGTACTGTTTTTTTAGAATAGAAAAATATTAACAAAATCTATATGCCCGCGAGAATAACTTTTTAGCAAAATAAAGTCCTAAATTGGCAACCCTAAATTAGTTAGGGTATCATTTAGTCAGACATACTCTGATTGTTATCAGCTGCATTATGACAATCGTGGTATTTGCATACTGGTTTTATATAATTTGTAACAATGTAGGCAGTTTGTTAAGAATGTAAAACTGACTTTTGGCGGGAATATAAGTGTCATGTGGTGGTCTTGTATTATATTCAATATCTTAGTATTTTAACGTGTTATATTATATAATTTTGATGGTATTTTATGTGATGTGATGCGAAGGACCTGTTCGGATGTAGTGAACATGATATAAAAGTGCGTTGCAACGTTTTCGTTTTCGAACAAAATTCCTAGAAGATACCATTAACAGTGTGGCCATAGCACTGTTGATGGAGACGATTTGAAAATTGTAACTCGATACTGCCAAAAATGGCGTGTATAAGTAGATTGCCAATAAAATAAAAGAAGAAGAAGAATGTAAATCTCATGAATTAATAAAAAAAGACACGTGTGATGATTTTAAATAAAAAATAAATTTTCTGCAATAAATATATTCTAGTTAAAGGTAAGCCTCCTGCACTAATAAGAGCAAATAGGCTTACCAGGCTGGAAAGACGGGTTAGCATAGGATTTTATATCCAATTGTTCTATGTGACATCTAGCCTGGAATATGGGTTATATTAAGCTACCACATAAGATCTAGATCACAATATAAAAAAAAAGTTTATGATTAATCTCACAACAGTATCTACGCTTAAAAGTACCATTCGTACCATTTATAGTTTTCAGTTTAAAGATCTTTATTTATTTTAGTTTAAAAAGCATATCTACATTATTCACTTAAACTTAACTAAGAAAAAATGTAAAGACAATTAATATTTTATAAAATGCAATTAGTTCCGTGTGGTGACGTAGTAAGAATACAATTCACCACCCCATATCTTACCCGTGGGTGATTCTACGAGACGACTAAGGGTTATAAAACGCTTATAACATCTATGCTAGAGAAGGAAAACTCGAAAACAAACCCTATACCAACACATCTGACCATCGTGGTATAGTAGGTCAATTTCCTTCCCATTATGGAGGAGGCTTGAGCCCAACAGTGGGACGTATGTGAGCTGAAATGATGATGAAAATGAAATGCAATTAACCATAATAATATGAACGAGATAATATTTAGTAACAAAAAGAAAACTCTGTGATCATGATAGATATTCTGTCAATTTCTATTTGAAGGTATGTATGGATGGAGATATACAATGCGAAAGTGGAAGGATGTAGGTACCGGAGGAGACCGAAACTAATATATCTAGATCAGATTTGTCACATACTGAAGGAAGGTGGAGTCAAGAGTCTCCGGAACCGGCGAGCGTGTATGAAGAGAATTATGAATGTTGAGGAAGCGAGTGAAGTATACAAGGATAGAGTTCTCTGGCACTCTGTTCTCTCTGTCTACCCTGCAAAGAATATGGCGTGATGATATGTATGTATGTATGTATTTATGGATGGAGAATCCTTTAAAACTTTAAGTAATTAGTTGTAAAGCGTAAGTTTGCTCTCTAAAAAAACGCCTCATAATAACGCTCAAAGTCGAACAGTGTGCTATAAAAGAGGACTAAGCTCGGTATTTCTTTACGCGATAAAATCCGAAATACAGAAATACATAGAAGAACGGGTGTAACCGACATTGACCGAAGAATTAGCACGTTGAAGTTTCGAGGCGCAGGCCACATCGTCCGACGAACTGATATCCGTTGGCGAGGAAAGGTTCTTAAGTGGCGAACACGAAATGGACGACGCAGCGTAGGACGACCCCCACTAAGTGGATTAAGGACATCATGAAAGTCGCAGGAAACCGTTGGATACAGATTGCACAGGACCGCTCTGAGTAGCATTCTCGTGGGGTGGCCTATATCCAACAGTGGACGTGCAAGCTGATGAATGGATGGATGTAACTTTACTCTAAAACTAGTGGATACTCTAAAACTAGTGGGTTATAAAACCCTGTTTTCAATATTCAAATCATTCCTCTATATCTTCCATTAAAATGCTAAGAAAAAATTAGCAAAAATTGATCATTACTACACTGAGTATCCACTTTAAACTGGAAATAGCATGTCTATAGTCCTACCATCCATATTTGATGTAATTTCGGCTTCCACCAAAGTACTATAGCTGTCTGCCTGTCAACTTGTTCGTTCGTATAGTCTTAAAACGTTAGCTTTAGACAGCTACATTGTACAGCTTTTAGATAAAATCTAAAAAAAAAATTAATTTGGTGAAGCGAGTGTGACTGGTGTTGGAAATAGCTGGCCTTTTTTTAATATATTTATATATTTTAGTTATTCAATAACCTTAGAAACGTGACTATTACGTAATAATTAACTTGCTGTAAAAGCTTAGCTAGAAAATAAATAGAGTATGTTATTACGAGCAGATCATCGTTAGAAAATAAAGGTTCTCGAGTTGTTACCATGTATCCGACGATGAAGTGTAGGATGTCCGCTATCAGATAGACTGATGACTTGATGAAAATTGAGGGGTGATGCTAGATGCGTGCGCCATAGGACCACGGCACAGGCACAGGACTATTCTAAATATTTTTTCCTATAGGGATATCTACAATTAAAACTTGTTTTAAGATAACACGCTGCACTAAAGAAATAATCTTTGTGTTGCGGGGAGCCTTTACAAACGTTTAATTTATTTAACGGACAGAAATTACGCCCAAACTTAGAACACATATACATATAGTAACTATTTTTTTTTATGTTTTTACTAGATATATAAAAATAGAATGTGGAATAAGTATGATGTTTAATGCCTGAAAACAGAACACAAAATATATCATGTAATATGTGTAGAAGAATGAATCAGACACAAGGAACATAAATGCGGATATAAAGTTGTAATTGACCGTACTATAAGTAATCGCAAAAACCTTCACACCTAGACACCAAACATAACTCACACCTTAAGTGAACTCACAGGAGAGACCCAGGCAATCGCCTTTGTACAAACTATATGGTATGAATGAATGACGCAGGATAGTCTTTCCCGTGCGACCACGGGACAAGACCACAACCGGCGCCACCCCTTTACCTGTCCGTGGATTCCTCAGCCAAATCGCCCAAGGGTTCACCAAGAGAACAAGCAACAGTTCTTCCCCGGGGAACGTACAACAGCCAGCTCTACCGCCAGCCCACCTGCCAAGCGCGGCCACCATGACATACGAGTATGTATTAAAGAAAGCCGAAAAGCGAATTGGAAAACAATAGTGCCTCTACAAAATATTATCAACTCTAAAACATAAATATATAATATACCTACTATCGTTTATAAGTTACTGCAAGTCATTCAAAGCCTTCGTTATTTTGAGGCCTTGAGATAAAGTACTAATAACGAAATTGGATTAAATGAATTCAAATGAAACTGCATTCTAGAAATAATCAAAATTCCTAAATAGTAGGTAGGTACTAAATCTAATTTGATCTCTAATTACGGCTTAACCTTTAATTTGCTTACAATGGTGAAGGAATATTACACAAATTTTGATAGTTATCAGTAATAATAACTAGCTTGAATATAGATCTCTCCTAATTTACGCCAACCGGTTGATTTATATAATATTATTGTTATCCCCCATAGAATGGTGGCGATACCATGAGTGTGCTCTGGCAACATTAGCGTTACGGTTGAGTGGTTTCATGGCGAAATCGGATATAAATAGCAGTTACAGACGACAGCCTACACGGCCCGCGCGACCACAACAAATAAATATCCGCGCTTCCGTCCCCGCCGCCGGGGACGAAAGACGCGAGGCGTAAAAGTCAATTATTCAAATGTGGGCACGCCCACTTTGTTATCAACGACGCCTAAAGCCAAGGTTCGTTCTCTACAGGGAGAGCCCCTGGGCGATGTCGTTTAAACCCCTTTTCTCCGGGTTGAGAACCCTCAGCGCTCACCCATAGTCCGGGTTAAGCTGTGACAGCCATCTGCGGCTAACAGCTAAAAGACAGATAAAAAAAGGAGTAGACGGGATTCAGTTGTGATATCTAATCTGTGGTAGAAAGTCTGTTAATAAGTTATATGTAGTTATGGAGGTTTAGGTGTATATCTGTGTTATTTGTTCGGTGTACTATTATATTATGAAGAGCTATAAGAGGGCGTCCTTTAATTACGTGAGGTTTTCAGGTGGAAGAAGAGATCAAGCAGGATCTTTAAACCTCACATGGGTTAGAAATACTATTCTTGGTAAATAATTAATTTTTATTAATTTTTTTCTTAAATAAAAATTATTAAGCAAATTGTGTGTTTTTTTACGAATCCAACGCTTTTATACCTCAATACAAATTTTAAAAAATCTCACGTGAGATTTGGGAAGGTGGTCGAGAAAAATCTTTAAAAATGCTTCAAGTAATTAATAGACGCCCCTTCATAATTGAGAGCTCTATAACACCCAGTTTTATTTCAAACTAAATGCTCAATCCAATGTAGATCGAACATCTAATTTGTAGTAAAATCTAGTTTAGTAGAAATAAAACGAAACCACAATAGCCCGATAACATTTCACGTCCAAAATTTTTTTGACGTGACAACGTCTTATAAATTGGTTTGCCGGGTGACACTTCAAGAAACTGCGTTACGCTCCGCTCACGTTATGCGTTCACAATGAGAGCGAGTGAGAGGCACGCGTCCCTTCCACTCGGGCATGGTTAGCCCGCCTAAGAGTATTGTATGTATATTTGTATATAAATACGTATGTATGTGTAAAGGTAAAAATAAAATTTTGTTAATATGAAATTCAGTGCGAGATTCTTTGTATAAATTAATGTTTTAAATATAATTCTTTGTATAAATAAATGTTTTAAATTGTTACTATTATTTCATCCTTCTTCCTACTATACGAATGAATATTCACATTAAAATTATTTTACCACTCAAAGTCGTTGTCACGTAAAACTTTCGCCCGTATACCGACTTTACAGGCAACCAATATTTTTTTCGATCTATTAATTCCAATTTTCTGTCTATCCGTTCAACAGCATATGCACTGTTGATCTGTAGGCCTTTTACACAGGAGATGGATAATCCTATTATAGCCACGCTTCGCAAACGCAAAAAATATTGCTGCCCAATGGTGACATCATTTCTCAGTACGTTTTACGACTCCCAGAAACAAGAAAGGTTTTGGTAACACAATGCATGTGCACTACCCGTCACTTCTCACATATTAAATTTTATTTAATAAAATACTTTAAACTTCTATTTTTCAAACGTTCACAGATATGCGAGTAACAACTCATCATCATCGTCATTATCTCAACTCGTATACGTCCCACTATTAGGCTAAAACCTCCTCCACGGTGGGAAGGAAATTGACCTAATATATCACGCTGAACAGACAGACTATACCACGCTGGTCACGCTAGGTTGATATAGAGTTTCGTTTCGAATTTGCCTTCTTTTGCTAGGTTTTACTTTTTGGCGGCGGGATATGAAGTGGTCACACACCGCTAAATCCGTCCGGGGTGCGCGCGATCCATTAGACCCGCCCTACGTGTACTTCTATTCGCCAAGTGAGCGGGCTACCGGAACCTGGTCTTTGTTTTCGGTAGCCGGGCATGTACCTATGTTAAATGTATACATTTTTTAAGACAATACTTCATTGCTACCACGACACTGGCAAGGTAGGTTGATATTTCAAACACTGTCACGGACTGCTGCGCTTATCGTAGCTATACAACCCTTTACTTATTGGCTGACTATAATAGTCAATATTGCTTTGTCTCCCGCTTTGCCTTGGAGGGAAGAGGAATCACTCCTTTCCAACTCCTCTTTAACTTTTCTAATTAAATTTGTTGCGGGTTCCAAGACAATTAAAATCATTTCCCGGGACTGCCTGAGGATCAAACCTCGGTGTCATTTATAGTGACCATTGTGTGGATGCTTTTTTTTTTCTTTTTTTTTTGCGGTGGGCCATGGACGTCGCACCCCGCCAAGTCGGTCCGGGGTGAAGGAAGAGGCGGCGCGCAACCCCATTGACCCACCCTGCAAGCATCTCTTCTTCGCCGTGCTAGCGGGCCACCGGTACCCGATTTTGGTCTTCGGTGGCCCGCTCGGCGGTATGCCCTCTCGGGCTCCTCTCCTGTCGACGCTCCGACAGCTTTCGCCGTCAAGGCGTCGTCCTCACGCGGTGGCCTCACGTCGGGTGACCGGACAATTCCCCGGTCCGATCACCCGTAGCCTCGGTTAGGGCGGCATCAGGCGCAGGTATTCGCGCCTGCGCCGCCCCGGCCGCTGACGGCGGCCCGGGTCACGGGAATCCTCCCGGACTCGTTCCGCCGTCTCCTTCTGCGAGATGACAGCCTCGTAGAAGGCGGCGACCGCGTCCCAGTTCCTGACGCTGTCGACCATCGCCCTCGCGACAGCCGACAGCGTCAGGTCGGCACCGATAACAGCGACGAGGTCACGGCGCTGCCCGTCCCAATTCGGACACACCTCCAGTGTGTGTCTCGCCGTGTCCTCGTCACTGCTGCAATGGTGGCAGGCCGGAGTCCACTCCCTATACGCGACCGTGTGCAGGTACAAACCGAAACACCCGTGCCCCGACAATACCTGCACCAGCCGAAAGGAGAGGACTCCGTGCCGCCGCTCCATCCATTCCATCAGTACGGGCCGGAGGGCCTCGACGGTAACGACACCGTGTCTTGGCCTCTCCAGCCGCGTAACCCAACGGGCGATGACGTCTCGATTGTGTGGATCCTGGCTTACAGGAGTTACAATGGTGGGAATGTGTGGTGGGATTAATCCCAAAAAAAAACGGACAAGATAGTATCACCACGGGAATTTGTAGATTCTGACTCCGTAACCACCTAAGAAGAATTGTATCGTTTTAAAAGAATTGTTTTAAATATGAGTTTAACCCAGAATGTTGTGGCAACGAATAGGAAATAAACACAAAATAAGTTGACTGCCTTTAAATAAAGCCACAATTTCTACTATAACAAATTAAATAGCCTAAGCCACGAAACGCGTATTATATTCTGAAATTACCTCCTCAGTAGTATATTTTTTTCCTTTTCCATGTTATATTAAGGCGACGTGTTCGTAATTAAGTCGTCTGCGTCACATAATGTGCCGATAAATCATTTGTAGCGGTCAATTGCCCACATAGAAACCGTTCCGTTTACAATACACGAATATATGAATGAAAATACAATTTTATTATTATAATTGTGAGATATTTTGTTTGATAATGATTTCTGATTTTTACGCGATTTGAAATAAAATTATTTTTACGGCTTCTATCGCGTTTGTATTTGTTTTTTAATTGCCCGAGGTTGCGAGCACTTTACAGCGGCCATGGTCACGGGAGAGAGACACGGAGGTCCGCAGAAATTAAAATTAAAATACAAACGCGATGGAATCGGTAAAAATAGTTTTATTTCAAATATTTCGTTTGATTTCTGATAGAACTTTATTTTCCAATAACTGTTTATTGATTTCTTTTAAGCTCTTAGTAAGATAAAAAAGCCTTTGTTTAATAATTAGTATTCTTAAATGATTGCAATGACTTATTCAATAATTTCGGTGTTTTAAAGTATAATCTTAAAATTATTCTTTCTCTGAAACTATAACTGCCCTCTAATAAAACAGAAGCCTCCTTCTATAACGACAAATCAAATGACTTAATTTACTACACTGGACAGTTGGCTTTCGTATCGGGTTTGATTTTCAGATTGCCTTTTTTGCAGATTATTAACTTTAAATTGTCTCAGAAAAGAAACAGATTCTAATTTCTCTTACTTTTTTTTCGCAGACAAACCTTTAATTTTAAAATATAAGCACATACATACTTGTGTGTTCTTTTTTCTTTTATTTTGTTTTCCAATTTCATTTTCCTGCATCCATTACTCATTCCGTCTCGGCGTCGTATCGTTCATTATAAAACATTCCATATACATTGCAAATTGTAGTTGACGTGTAATTTTTACACGCCTAATAGTCGACAAGGCATCTATTACTAATAATGGAGGTATTGCCCGCAGATTTTGATCAGTTACTGGTGCAAAGTAATTATAGAGCGGTCTCGCTTATAATTTTCTTTATAGATCGCTAATGAAAAATCTAAATAGCCTAGATTTTATCGTTTCTCTTAAGGACACCGGTAATTTTTCAGAAGAGGATGCTATAACGCCCTTATACCGGGTACCTAACTCATAATCTACTTTTTATAGAATAAAATAATATTAAACCTGCTATATTCAAAGAACGATATTTTTACACACATACATACATACATACCATCACGCCATGTCGCTTGCAGGGTAGGCAGAGAAAACAGAGTGCCAGAGAACTCTATCATTGCATACTTCACTCGCTTCCTCAACATTCATAATTCTCTTCATACACGCTCGCCGGTTTCGGAGACTCTTGACTCCACCTTCCTTTAGTAGTACATGACCGATCTGGTCTAGGTAGGTTAGTCTCGGTCTCCCCCGGAACCTACATCCTTCCACTTTCGCATAGTATATCTTCTTAACCAGACGTTCGTTCGGCATTCTTTCCACATGTCCGAACCATCGGAGCATTCCCTTTCGCATCTTTACACCAATACTCTCTTTCATACCTACTCGCTCTCTTACGTCGTCGTTACGAATGCGATCGGTCAGCCTAACTCCACAGATTTTCCATAGAGATCGCATTTCGACCACATTAATTTTACTTTCATACTCTTTTCTGCATACCCAACTGTCGCTTCCATACAGTAATGTTGGGACAAGCACTGCGTTATGTATTGCTACACGTGCCTTCTGGCTGAGGTGGTGGCTACCGAGAAGTTGCCCCAATGCTCCGTTCACTCTATTTCCCGCATTCACTCTTCGCTCTATATCAGTGGTGTACCTTCCATCTCGGCTAAATCCACATCCAAGATATACAAATTCATCCACTTGCTCTAGTACATCATTACCTATTGTTACTCTTACATCTGTTCTGGCTTCATCTCTTTCAAAGACCATTATTTTGGTTTTGCTCACATTCACGCGTAGAACCGTTTTTTTACACCGACCCGTTTTTTTACCCTGTTTTTTTTACACACAAAGTTCTAGAATAATATAATTACATATGACTCATAATGCTTTGTAGCTATTTTTTGTTTTTTATTGGGACAAACCCCACCACATCTTTCCACCACACATTTCCACCATTGTAACTTCTGTAAGCCAGGATCCACAATCATCATCACAGCTCACATATGTCCCACTGTTGGGCTCGAGCCTCCTCCATAATGGGAAGGAAATTGACCTACTATATCACGCTGGTCAGGCGTGTTGGTATAGGGTTTTGTTTCGAGATTTCCTTCTCTTATATTTATTATATTGATTCCACAATAGTCTCCATAAATGACACCTAGGTTTAACCCTTATTTTTTTTCCCCCCCGCAAGGTGGACCATGGATGTGGTCGCGCCCCGACAAATCGGTCCGGGGCGATAGAAGAGGCGGCGCGCAACCCCATGGACCCACCCTGCAAGCACCTCTCTACGCCGTGCGAGCGGGCCACCGGTGCCCGATCTTTGTCTTCGGTGGCCCGCCCGGCGATTTACCCCTGCGGGTTCCTCTCATGTCGACGCCATGACAGCTTTCGCCGTCGGGGCGTCGCCTTCACGCGGTGGCCTCACGTCGGGTGACCGGATAATTCCCCGGTCCGATCACCCGAAGCCTCGGTTAGGGCGGCATCAGGCGCAAGTTCACCTAGGTTTAACACTCAAGCAGTCCCGGGAGATGATTTTAATTGTCTTACAATAAATTTAATTAGAAAAGAATTAAAGAGGAGGAGTTGGAAAGAATGATTCCGCTTCCCTCCTAGGCAAATGCTTTATAATTTCTGAAATATGTTTTTTAAGACTACACCCCGCACTAAGAAAATAATCCTTTTAAGTCTCCCACTTTACGAACATGATTTATTTTATATACATGGTTTGTTGATCATATGAAGTATTGTGTTGCGTTGGAATCGAATCTATGACACTAGCACGATAGGTCTGTATTTTAATCACTACATCATCGGGCAGTCATATGATTTAGTTAAGTTTTAATAAATAAATGCCTTAATAATTTCAAACCATCATCATCATCTCACTCTTATCTCAATAGCTTGGAGTTGATGCAATATGTACTCCTCTTTCATCGTACGTATTGCAAAATGTATTGATAATGATTTTTATGAGCAACCCCCTGTCTAATGTTAATCCTCATTGGGAATGTAATTGTTTACCAGAGAGCATCAGATAATCTCTTAATCGTATTTTAGGACAACCACAAGCAATAATAGTAATAGTTGGTAGTATTCGTTGCCGTCATCACACAACATGATGTTCACTAATAGATACTAATATGTTAACGAGATTTATGTCGAAGAACTGTTCTTCCGTGATCATGACGCTTGCCATAGCGCCTAAATGTTGGAAAGGAGCCGTCCATTAATCACGTGAGGTTTGAAAGGGAGGGATTTTTGTCAAAAATCACGAAATATCACAAAAGGGATGGGGGTGTAGTAAGATATCACATGTACCTATTTATATTTTCGTCAATTGCTTCTTCTTCTTCTTAATGAATGGCCTCTGTGAGTGATTAACCACAACTTCGCCAATGTCAAGTAAAATAAGTTTAAAAAATTATAATCCCTACTAATATATAAATGTGAATGTAAGTTTGTTTGTTACGCTTTCACGCTAAAACTACTCAACCGATCATCATGAAACATTGTACACATATTCTTGGAGGTATTAAAAGTAACATAGGATACTTTTTATTAAAAAAAAATCAATTTTTTTATATCAAAAATAAAGAAATTGTTTGTCAACAAATCTCAAAATCTAGCTTCTTCAACGCCATCTAGCAGTCCAGTAATGAAGTTCCAACCCTGAGTATTGTAATACCGTTGCACTGTATTACCGACGGTCAAAAATAAAAATAGGGGATCAAAAACTTTAGGAAAGTAACCTTTTACGGGGGTGAAGCCGCGGGCAGAAGCTAGTAGATTTATATTTTAGTCGTCAGTCATGTCGGTTCATTGTCTAAGTCCAGTCAAAATGCCTCTCTTCTTCAATTGCTTCGATTTCTAAACTGAGAAGCGTCGTGTAGTGTGACTTTGACTTCCCGTTGCCAGGCAACGGACGAAGTTTAAGGTAGGTGATCTGTATAAAGACCTTTTTGCGAAGTATAAAAAAAGGAAAAAACGATGAATATAATTACCTGTGGGCTACTTCTTTTTAGGTACTAAAAATTCACGTGATGTTGGTGGGAGAGGAGGTCATAGTCTTAAACCTCACCACGTATCACCAAGTGGCAGGGGGGTTAAAAAACGCTAAAAAAACGTGATTAATGGACGTCCCCAAACTTGTAAATAATAAAATACACAATAAATCACGTTATTTCGCGAATAAACGTCTTTTCTATATTACAAATCTAAATCATTTACACACACAACTAAACCATTCATTTACAAAAATGTCAATTGTGAAATAAAGGCTAGCTAAACAAAATTATAAGCTATTAAATTACTCTGTGAAGTACGAACATGATATCGCTTTCGTAATAATTATTAAGAAACTTAAACATCTGATACATAGGGCTTGTCATATTCTTGACGAGTAGGACTATAAAATTATTTGATCTTACACGTTTCTCGTGTTAAATCGAATGGTTTAAGAGCAAGCGATTTATGAGTTATAATGAACATAAGTGGTGTTTATAAACTTGTAATTTGATGGATACTTAATGTTATTTAAGCGTTGGAAGTAATATGATTAATAGCAATATAGATTATGCCAATTTGGATATTTCCAATTCTAATATAACAGTTAATCGAGATCGAAAATGAAACTAGTTTATTTCAGATTTTTTATGGACTATCTGTTATTAATCAAATAATAATATAAAATATATTAAGTTAAATTAATGTAAAATAAATTAAGGAAAACTCGATACAAAACCCTATACTAACACGTCTGACCAGCGTGGTATATTAGGTCAATTACCCTCCCATTATGGAGGAGGAGTGGGACTTGTATGAGCTGAGATGATGAGATGATGATCATATTACCATGTGGTTACTTTTATGGTTCTGTGCTAATAATAATACCGTTTGCGACCGACAATCCGTCTGCGACGTGGTCCTTCTTCAATAAAATATTCCTTCATGTTTCAAGCTCCTATTATTTCTCCCCTATCTCTTGTTCTTATTTTTGCGTATTGGCAATCAGCTACTTTATGAGTCATTTTTGCCGGTGTCGAGTTACAACTATCTTCACGTCTTTAATATTTTCATGTTAGTCTAGTACATCTTCATTGTCCGTCAGTAAGTCAAATCGTCGCCATCAACAGTGCTATGGCCACAATGTTAATGGTAAATTTTGGACATTTTGATGGAAAACGAAAGCGTTGTAAAGCACTTTTTTATCATATTCACCACATCCCAACAGTTCCTTCGCATGACATTACATAAAATGCCATCAAAATGATCTAATATAACACGTTAAAACACTAAGATATCGAATATAATACAAGATCATCACATAACAAATAAATAAATAATGTTTTCAGATTCCTGCCAAAAGTTCTTCCCTATCTCTTTCATGCAAGGACAGCTATTACGATGTCTGCTTTCACATTTAAACATTTTCATCCGATTTTTTTTTCTAATTAATGACCACCATCTGAAATCCATAAATAAAAGGGATACCGATATATTAGGATTATACACGACATCATGACATGTAAGAGTAGGTACCTAATTCATCTTATTGATGACAGCCATGGATATCACTGACGAAAGAACTAAGGAATTATCGTAATTTTTGACGAACGTATTTGATACCTTTCCGGAAATATATCCTTATAGAAAACTTGCTACACTATTCTGTACAAATCCAAAAAATATATAAATCCATGAAATCGATCGCAGTGCCTCCTACATGGTCCAATTGTCTAATATAAACTATTAGTGAATGTATATGTAAGTATATGTGCAGGTGTTACCTACTAACCATGTCTCATTTCGTATGTGCCCCACTGCCCACAAAACCAGCACCAGTTGTGATAATTTATTAATGGAGTCATTAATTAGGGGGGCCGCTTTATGTCTCATGAAACGATAACTTTTAGGGGATATGATCCATCTATACCAGAGGTCGGCAAACTTTTGAGTCGGAAGAGCCAAATTATTAGAATTTATAAAGGTTTAAAGTTTTTAAAGAGCCAAATTTTTTTTGCCAACAATAATCTGTGCCTAATCCTCGTTAAGCAATTCAGAACCATTTTTAGGGTTCCTTACCCAAAAGGTAAAAACAGGACTATTACTGAGACTTCGCTGTCTGTCCGTCCGTCCGTCTGTCACCAGGCTGTATCTCAAGAACGGTGATAGCTAGACAGTTGAAATTTTCACAGATGATGTATTTCTATTGCCGCTATAATAACAAATGCTAAAAATAAAATAAAATAAATATTTAAGGGGGGGCTCCTCTACAAAAAACTTGATTTTTTATATATGATGTGAATATATAATGGTTCGGAACCCTTCGCGCGCGAGTACAACTCGCACTTGGCGCATTTTTAAATGTTTTCTTTATAAAATATTTTTTTTTGCATATAGAACTAAAGAGCCGCAACTTCACATCCAAAGACCCGCATGTGGCTCGTGAGCCGCAGGTTGCCGACCCCTGGTCTATATCATAACTAACCGTCCATGATACGGACGGGCATCTTGAAAGTTTGTAAATCGCCGTGTTTACACTCGATCTATTAAATGATCCGAGCTGAAATCTTGATATCGGGGAATTGTCTGACGGGTTAGGCCATATCATCTCTCGGTACACATCCTCTTATCAAGATGGCGGGCTTTGCACTATCATAGCCTGCATCATTTCAAGGAGCGGACTTATTGCCGGTCCGATCATCCACGTTGGCATCAGGCATAGGTAGGTACCTACAAGTGAGCCATCCGCACCAGCGTCAAATCAAGTCAGGATTAGCCTAATCGACACCAAAGCTGTTAGACAGTCGATAAGACTATGTCAAGATTAAACAATATTTCCTACAGAATTAGCCTGCTTGTAAAACAAACTACGGTACTAGCACGATACTTAAACCACTGACCCATCTGTAGATCTATACGAGTAAGTCCTTCCGTGCCCGCAAAGTCTGTAAAGCATTCGAAAATTCTGGAATTAAGAATCAAATACAAACGCAGTAGAATCCGTAAAAGTAGTTTTATTTTAAATGTGTAAATATAAGAAATCATTCTTTAGGAGTTAGTTTAAAAATAGTATTTATCTTTATTATATTACTCTGTGAATTATTACTTATGTATGTATACCTAATACGTAGGGTTATATTAATTATCATGTGCTTAATATTAATCCCTACTAATATATAAATGTGAATGTAAGTTTGTTTGTTACGCTTTCACGCTAAAACTACTCAACCGACCTCAAGCAGTCCAGTAATGAAGTTCCAACCCTGAGTATCGTAATACCGTTGCACTGTATTACCGACGGTCAAAAATAAAAATAGGGGATCAAAAACTTTAGGAAAGTAACCTTTTACGCGGGCGAAGCCGCGGGCAGAAGCTAGTATAGAATAAATAAAATCTTTTTTTTTATAATATTTATATTACCAAGATTAAATATATTAATTAATGACATTCAAAATATTTTATATAACGCCGTAAATAAGCCATACCGCTGACGTGAATGATTTCTACTTGAGATACATTAATCTTTAGGTATAGAGAGGTTGAATGATTAATGTACCAGGTTTAACCCATTAACCTTTCGTTTAATTAAAACCGTTTATTAATGAAATTTGAAATTACGGTTGCCGTACGTACCAATTGATTACTGTCAGCACTGCTTAAGTTTAAATGATGTTACGTAATTTATTAAAACGTTATCCATATAATTAAAGTATACTTACTGAGAGGCAATGAGTACCAATCATCTTGAATAACGATAAGTTTCTATAACATATTCTAAGTGAAATATCTGAGTTCTTTTTCTTATTTTTTATATTGACAATCAATTATTAATACGAGGCCTTTGTTGCAACTGTCGAATAACAAGTTTTTTCACAAATTATCAGATTCTTTGTCTTTAAATTCTCCAAATTAGTGATTGTTCTATCCGTGTAGTGACTGAGTAAGAATACAATTCACCACCCCCTATCTTACCCGTGGGTGATCATACGAGACAACTAAGGGATATAAAACGCATATAACATCTATGCAAGAGAAGGAAAACTCGAAACAAACCCCTATATCAACACGTCTGACCAGCGTGGTATAGTAGGTTAATTTTACTTCCATTACGGAGGAGGCCCGAGCCCAACAGTGGGACATATTTGGGCTGTGATGATGATGAGTGATGGTTCCTCATTAAATCAAATCGTCGGTTTTAACAGTGCTATGACCACACGTTAATGATATCTTCTTGGAAATTTGATGGAAAACGAGAGTATTTATAGGTATTCATTACACCCCAGCAGTTCCTTCGATCACATTACATAAAATGTTATCAAAGTTATTAAATATAACATGTTAAAATACTAAGGAATTGAATATAATACAAGATTACCATATTACGCTTTCATGTGCCTCCCTCAATGTCTAGATAACTCGGAACAACAGTTTGTGAATCGCACAAAGGATTGTCCCGCGTGGGAATGGTACTCGCTACACTTGGCACGACAGATCGTTGTCTCAACCACTACGCCATCTGTGAATTCAATATTAATGTAAGGACAGTATATGATTATTGCTAAAGATAAGTCTATCTACTTACCTTTTTTCCCACGTACATAAATTGCTATTGTCGCCACCCATTACATGACCGTAGGTGTCATAAAAATGGGCTGAGAGTATCTCACTAGAAAAGTGGGCAGCAGCACTTACCTGAGAAACGTAGAACACCTCACTACAAACGCAAACTTTACTATATCTGACAAAATATCACGTCCAGTAATAGATGACGAAGCACAGTGTTTGATAGGACCAAAAAAAAATCCCTCTGCTGTTTATAGCTTTAATCGATCAAGGTATGCATTTAAAATGCACGAGTAAAACACCCACGTGTCAAATTCAAATACTTTTTTTTATAAAAATTATTATATACGTGAGTTTTAACTTTAAAATAATAAAATTAATTCTAAAAATGTAACTATCCGAGTTGATTGTTTTAAATAAATATAAGCTGATAAAACTTCCTTAGGCGCATGTTTCTCAATTTTCATTTTTGGAAAATCACTTCTGGATATTTAGTTAAATACTCAAAAATGGGATTTATGACTACAGTTAAAGATAGCTCTTAAAAAGACCTATCAATAATAAAAAAACCATGTGCCACTTCCACGGCCTTTGGGAGAAATTGACCATTCTGTTCTAAGGTCAAATTGTACGGTATTATAGGGTTGGTGCAAAAGGTTAATCAATTCTTTTTAGCATTTGAGATAAAACTATTTTTTTATTCAATCTATCAATCTATATTAATTTGCCTAAGCTTCGAACACTTTACAGCGTTCATGGTACCGGGAGAAGTAAGGTGTCTCACGCCCAATAAGTCATCGTTATTACAGAGATTTATATCTATCCGCTACAGTATCAGTTATTCATTGCTAGTTCAAAAAAAAATGATTATATATATATAATTTTATATTTTTTGTGGGCAGTTATAATAACTGACCACAAACTACATACAATTTTTAAACATTTATGATAGATAATTATTATAATATAGCTATTTACTATTTCAAATAAAACTACTTTTACGGATTCTATCGCGTTTGTATTGTATTATCAAATACAAACGCAACAGAATCCGTAAAGGTAGTTTTATTTCAAATGTGTAACACTCGCGTAAACATCAGAAATCATTATGTAGCTATTTACTAGTTTAAAAACTAACAAATCTATTCAACTACCATCGAATTGGAACGCGGCCATACTGAGAAAGATCCGACAAGAAAACTCAGTAGGGATAATACTAATTACTGACTTTTGAAAGGCGGCCTACTTAATCATACTAATTAATATTTAACTATTATTGTGTCAAATCTATACAATAAGTGATCATACTGTCTTGCAGTCTTGAGGTGGTTTTCTGTGTTTTATTTTTAATTAAGTGAATGACAGGATCTCAGCTTGATGATAATACCCATCATCACCTCTATTTGATTTTTTATGTTTTTTTTTATTTCAATAGCCTCGCGAACCATTATATATAGGTATCGGTGTTCTTTTGCGAAGATTTGTAGTTTATCAAATTTGATGTAATTATGGGTGCGGTTCTGACTGTGCTTCCAGATGTGCATCGTGTTTCTTTTTAGTGTGAAAATAAAAATAAGTTGAATTACTTTTTTTAACAAATAAAATGTGTCACTGTATGTATATTTATCGTATAGCACGCCCGAAATTATAGTCAAGAAAAAAAGAACTTAGTATGCCATCCTACCTATCATAAAAAAACGGCTTACCAAGCATGCAATTTAATTTTACATATTAATGAGATAACTTACAATAAAAAAATAGTTTAAAATAAAATTAATTAAGGTCGAGCAGGGTGACAACCCTAACATAGTTTTTTAAAATTCAATTTCTCTCAAAGGCCGCGGAAGTGGCACATAGTTTTTTTACTATTGATAGGCCTTTTTAAGTTAGGGGAAGGGAGGGCAAGATGGAAGTAGTAGGCAAGATGGAAACTATCTATCAATTACGATCCGAGCGACAAAGCGCCCGAGTCCTCACGTAAACGGAGTCAGGCGCCCCCCCCCACATTTACGAACGACCGCTCAGTCCGGCTCACGCCACCTGACAACGTGTACGCATGCTTTTTGTTTTCGCGGCAAAATATTACGCAAATATATGATTTTTGTAATAAGATTATTTAAACAAGGTAAGTAATATTACTATTATGACTTTATATAAATATTATATTAGGGATAGATTGTGTTAATTGATATTTAAATGAGAGAATTAATAAAGCTTTCTTTAAGTATTAACATTTTTATTGAAAAGGGGCTTATGGGCAAGATGGAAAATTAGACTATAGGGCAAGATGGAAGTGTTTCCATCTTACCCGCACACTTAATATATTCTCTGTTTTTAAATTCTATAACTAATATTGTTGTTTTTATTGATTTTAGATGGTTAACAAGTATATAAGGAAAAGCAATAGAGGTTCTTGGACTGAAGAAACGATGCTGATGGCAATGAATGAAGCTAAAACTACATCAATAAGCTTAGCATCAAAAAAATATGGAATTCCAATTGGCACATTACATCGTCATATCAAAAAAGGGGACTCGTCCAAAAACCTAGGTAGGTTTAAACCTGTTTTTTCAAAAGAACTGGAGCGGAAAATTTGTGATCTTGCAATAGAACGTGATATGCTTTTTTATGGCTTAACAAAACAAAGTCTACAAGAATTAGCTTATGAGGTGGCGAAAATTAATAATATTCCCCATCCTTTTACATGTGAAAAGGCAGGAAAGGCATGGCTTAATAATTTTATGAAAAGACATCCCCAACTAACATACAGGACACCTGAACCTACAGCTTTAGCTCGTTGTTCTGCTTTTAATCGCACGCAAGTGAATCGCTTTTATGATAACCTATGGAATGTTATTTCTGAACATAGCTTTCTTTCACGGCCCGATGACATCTATAATATGGATGAGACTGGTGTCAAGACTAGTGCTTCTAAACCGCCAAGAGTCATTTCTGTAAAAGGTAAAAAACAAGTTGGAGTTATAGCAACAGCAGAGAAAGGACAACTTACCACAGTAATCTGTGCTTGCAGCGCAAGTGGTCGATTTATCCCACCTTGTTTTATATTTGGACAAAGAAAAAGAATGAATGAACGCCTTTTAGATGGAGGTCCGAATGGTTCTCAAGCTTGGGTTTCGGATTCTGGCTGGATAAATAACAGCTCTTTTAACAACTGGCTACAATTTTTTATAGAAAAAACAAGACCGACACTAGACAGACCAGTTTTATTAATTCTTGATAATCACTCTACTCACCAAAACTTGGAAGCCTTAAATTTAGCTCGACAAAACCATGTAATTATGGTCAGTATTCCTCCCCATACAAGCCATAAGCTGCAGCCATTGGACGTATCCGTTTACCGATCGTTCAAAGTGGCTTTTGAGCAAACCCTAGACACTTTTCAAAAAAATCATCCTGGAAGAAGAGTAAATCAGTTTGATATAGCTAGATTTGTCTGCGTTGCCTATGAAAAAAGTGCTACTGTGCAAAATGCAACAAATGGGTTCAGAAAAGCTGGTATCTTTCCATACAATAGGCACTTATTTACTGATTTAGACTTTGCACCATCCACTGTGTATGAAAACGCTGCAATTATTGAAGGAGAATCAAATAATACTGCTACAGATGAAGGAGATGCTGACGTTACCGAAGGCTCAAGTTTAAATAGTTATAATGCTCCAACTATTGAAAATCAACATGATGTCATCAATGCTCAAGTTGAAAATACTAATACTGAACCACCCGCTGTAAAAGATATTCAAGAAAAGCACAACGAAGAAGAGCAACAAAATGAAATAGCAGAAGATAGTATGCGTGAATCTCGTTTCAGTGTTGCTGAGAAGAGCTGGGATCAACCATCTACCTCGCACTACATTTCTCCAATTACAATTCTCCCATCACCAAAAGTTACACCTACCATAAAAAAACGGAAAGTAAGATGTCAAAAATCTGAAATTTTAACCAGTTCTCCTTTTAAAAATACCATTGAAATGAAAAATGAGATGAAAGCGAAACCAAAGCTAGTATATAATCGGATCATCAAAGGCAAGGAAAATAAAAGCATGCACATAGGAATAAGTAAGAATAAAGGAAAGGGTAAAGGAAGAGGAAAAAAAACAGAAAAAGAAATAAATATTGTACTAAATTTAGAAGATTCTTCAGAGAACAATGTCTACTGTGTATTATGTGGAGAACCTTATGTGGAACCACCCACTGAGGACTGGGTGCAATGTCCAGTATGTAATGGTTGGGCACATGAATTGTGTACCGATACTGAAGATGGTAGTTTTATATGTGTAAACTGTAAAATGTAATAATTTCCAATACTTTCCATCTTGCCCAAACAAGCTTTCCATTCTGCCCTCAGGGTAAGGGCAAGATGGAATTTTTGACGTTATTTTTTAATTACTTATAAAAAAGAATTACTTATTATTTTTTATTTTTTAATGGTTAGTTTGTATAACTAAAGAAGATCTCTTTCAAGACTGATTAAAAGAAAAGCTTTATATTACGTTGTTATACTTTTTTTTAATTCATAAAGTTAAACCTTCCATCTTGCCCTCCTTTCCCCTATAGGTCTTTTTAAGTTATATATAAGGCTATCTTTCTGCATTAGTCACAAGTCCCACTTTTGAGTATTTAGTGTGAAAAAAAAATATTATGAAAATCTGAAAAGAATTAATAACTAAATATCCAGAAGTAATTTTCCAAAATAAAAATTGAAGAACATGCGCCTAAAGATGTTTTATAACACTATATTTATTTAAAATAATTAACTTGGATAGTTACATTTACAGAATTAATTTTATTTTTTTAAAGTTAAAGGTCACGTAAAGTTCAATAATTTTTATAAAAAAAAGTATATGAATTTGACACGCGGGTGTTTTACTCATGCATTTTAAATGCATACCTTGATCGATTAAAGCTATAAACAGCAGAGGGATTTTTTTTTGGTCCCATCAAACACTGTGCGAAGGGCTGAAATGATGATAACGATAAATGATTCCTGACCTTCTTCTCAGCCTATATACTATATGTATGTCGTAATGCTGGACTTAAGCCTCCTGTGCAGTGGGACAGAAATTGATTTACTATACCACGCTGGTCAGACAAATTAGTATAATTTTATCGAGATATTCATCTCTTACGTCGATGTTATCTGCATATCATATTTTTATCGTAGTCTTGAACAAAACGGGTAAGCTTATTCTATTATCACACGGAATATAGGTCCTCATAAGATCATCGAGTATCTCTTCATATAATAATTATCCACAGAGAAACTAAATCATCCTAAAAAAATAGAAGGAATTATCCATTTACACCACGCAACACATATAAGAGTTAGTTTTACTTCGTGTCTTTCTTCTAGTAATATGTATTTATCTGAAACCATTAATAATTTCATATAACACTCCTGAAAAAGGAAGAAATGATATCACGTTGTATTCTTAGGCTGTGGCCATCCATGTGTATACGACTTTCGATTGTAAATAAATTATTTTATGATACTCTATAAAATATAATATAATAAACTTAAATATTATTTCTGTGATAGACGAACGTGGATGACATTTGAAACTTCATGAAACTTATCAAGTACAGTATCAGAATTCGTGCTAATATTAATAATCTTCTGCCGATATAAGGCGAAAACTCGATACGCTTGAAAACCATCAAATCTCATTATCTTGTTGCTCGTATCCCAATTTAATCCCGACTCTATAGTCATATAGGCAAGAGTAGTCACACGCTGTAGCCCTATTGGCTTAATTTTCCAGCCACCTGCCTAATCCTCATTGAGAATAATAAAGGCTGTCGAAGATTAAAGTCGTTGGCGAGCCACTGACATACCCAATACCAGAATTACGCTCCAAAACGGAGTATGAGCTTACGGTAGTTCTTATTCTACTAGATATGCCATATTCCCAATGAAAAATGTGTTCATTCTGCCAGTCAGAAAGGACATTATTAATACTAAGACAGTGTGTTCTCGTGGCTCGGTGCAGAATAAGAAATACAATAGTCACCATCCGCTCCTTTCCTATATTGATTTAACGATGTAAAAAAATAATCTCACTGGATAAGGAAAATTTTAAATAGAACCTAATGCCAAAGCGTGTTGTTGGAGTTGAGCAATAACCTTTATCAATGGTCCAAATATGGAGCAGATCCATCTTCAATAATGCGACATACATGGCCTAAGAAGAAAAGATCGTGGGCTCCAAATAAAACAAGTCACCATGATCCTACCTGCCGCTTGCCTTAATCTTTCTAGGGAATGTAGTATTAACTGGGTGGCATTAGATGGAGTAAACTCAGGTCGACGTTAAACTCTTGAGGTAGCATTTCGATCTCAGCGACCGCAACCATCCCACTACGCAATCATGTTCGCCTGTCGCAGGGAGATTGCTAGCATTCCGATGTCAGCGAAACGACCGCGACTCGCCATTCTGTCCATAGTTTTATAGGTGACGATATTGTTCTATTATAGCGATATGTCGAACAAATTCTTCACAGCTTGAAAAAAAAGATATTTCGCAGCTATTGGAAGATGAAGATGATGATGAAATGATGATATGTAAGTATGATTTAAAGAAATGTTAGTGTCTAGTCTATTCCTTCATAAAAAAGGAAGAAGATCCACTTAATTTTCACATCTGACGAAGACGAAGGTTGCTTTCAAGCATTTATAAAACACAGTCATTTTTATGAATTTCTCGCCTGCATCACGTGACTGTACTACCTCTGGCGCAACTGGGTTGCGGTCGCCGCGCGACTCTCTGGCCGCGCCCAAGGGTCGCACGAGACGGTCTCGGGGTTTGTTTAGTGATCCATATAAATTCATACAAAGGTCGCGCGTCGCGATCGTTAAGGTCGGAATGCTACCTTTAGTGGTCCTATACGCCATCATTAGCAATGCAAAGGTTGGTAATGTTTGTAGCCGCCATCAAAATAAAACAAAATATTTATTTAAATGTATGTAAGTGTATTAGCAACATTGGTACACGATATTACTGGAATAATACTGTCGTGGAATATTGTAACACCGCGATGCTCGCCGTCAAAAACATCAACATAGTAACAATAGTGTTTTATATTTAAATACAATAAGTAAAAAAAGACATCCGTTTGTTTTATCACCGATAACCGTGCATGCATCTAAAATGCAACTTACATTACAATTTCGTTTAATTACGCCTCTATTACACCTATAAATTCAATAACTGATTATTTTTATTTTCCAATACTTTTAATACACTACTGGTAAATATAAAAACGTGAGCATTCATACAGATAGGAGACGTTACTTAACAATACTCAAAAGACTAGGTTCCCGGGTTGGCTAATGACATAAAAGAAAAAAAAACATTCCATTTTTTATTTTAAATATCTTTAAACTATTTCATCATAATAACCAGGTAACCCGTTTTAGTCTTACGGAATTCACCGTCAAATCAAATTGAATTCATTTATTATATCAAAGATTGGCGTTTTCACAAATCAACAAATTTTATTCCTACAAAAATTTACTACATGATTTAATATATATCTGTTTTGTGAAAAAGACAACAATACAATTATAAACCAGTGACATGCCCATTTTGGTGAAAGACCATTATGGAAGCCATCAAACAATTACCTATGTTTCAAATCGTATTTTTTTTTTTAAATGTTATAATTCCATTCGTAGTCTCGTAAAGTGATACACAAATCCACGCTTTTAACACTATAATAAGCTAGAGTTCAAATAACCAAATTCAGTTATTACAAAAAAGTATAAATTTTTTCATACTCCATAATACAGTAGCACTTCTGAAAAATAAAACGTAAAAAACAAATAAAGGAACAAAAAAGAAAACAAAATAAAAAAAATCATTCCTTTTAATTCTCTTTGATAATATAATTTGTTTAACGCTAAGATATCTTACGGAGAATAATGCTCTATTAATTCTACATACAACGTGACATAAGACAAACTATCATTATTAATTAACTACAAACTGTCGCAACGACAATCGGCAGACGATCTCGTTAAATATAATCATTTCTTTTTAATATAAAATTTTAAATAAAATATAAATAATCGAGTATTACTGTTCCAACAACTACAATCTATGGTTGATCATAGACGTTAATATATTTTACTCGTGGCTTAACACTAAGGCTGAATTTACTGGCATATGACGTCATAAAAAGAGAAAAAAAAATAAAGATTTCTTAACTGATATTGTAACACAGAAGGACTTTATGTCGTCATACGCGAGTACAACCTTAAACAGCCAATTTCATGTGGGGGGAAAAAATTATAAGTCTTAAAAATAAAATTTGGAAACACCTAGAGATCTTTTACTGTGAAATGGAAGAGACAAACGATAAGACAGCCCGTAAATAATAAAAATTCATACAACTATACAATGCAAGGATACCTATAAAATGTAATATAGACATTAATATTATATAAAACAACATATCTAATAATGCCTACAAATTTACTATAACGCCCCATCTAAAACGACCAATAGAGGTATACAAAATGATGCATTATAACTATATATGCTTAGGTCTATATTGAACCCAAGACAATCAATTAAAGCGTTATTATAATGTAACTGTTCGCTTCATAGAAGCAACCGGCAAGCTTATTGTAGAAAAACATCCTTTACGTGGTTCGATCCAAAGGAAAATTCACAAATATGAATCACGATACATTACAATTAATGACAGTCATTAGTTATATATGGTAGTAAAACTATATAGAGTCTTGTTTTAACGAATCTCACAAACGCATTTGTGTTTATAATATTCATGACTCGTAAGGGGACATCCATTAGTCACTTGATCTTTTTTTTAGCATTTTTCAACCCCCCTCCTCCTTGGTGATACGTGGTGAAGTTTAAGACTATGAGCCCCGACCCCCACCAGCTTCACGTGAATTTTTAGTACCTACAAAGAAGCATCCTACAGCTCATTATATTCTCGGTTTTTTGCTTTTTTATACTTTGCAAAAAGATCTTTATACGGATCACCTATGGCAACAGCAAGTCAAAGTCAAACTACACGCCACTTTTCAGTTTAGAAATCTCAGCATTTGAAGAAAAAATAAATACACGTGATATCTTACACATCTTGTGATATTTCATTTTTGTCAAACAGCTTAGCCCATTCAAACATCACGTGATTAATGGACAGCCCCTAATAGTAATTGCTTTGAATATTGATGGCTATAAAATAAATTGGTAATCACAATATATTTGGGTAACAAAATGTTATAAATTTACTAATTTCAAATTACCATCTATTAAGAAAGTTTTGCTCCCAAATTTATATTGTATCATATATCAAAATTAACCCATAACCTCTAAAAAGTAATATTGTTTTAATGTGAAAGATTCATGTCATGGACATTGCCTTATATCCGTCTTGTAATCTCGAGAATTGATGATATAAAGTGACAATTCCAATAAAAATAATAACCCCGAGGTTCTATCGATATTAAAACAAAACTTGACAATTTTTACATCTTAAAATACAATTCTGTCTAAATGTTTCTTATTAACCATACATTTTTATAATTTTCATTTGGAACGAACCATATTAATATTTTTTTATCATAGAAAACATACAAACTTACATGTAAACGGTATTCAAACATTGTAATTACAATGGGCTTAAATAGTTACCAAAGATAATTTGTACCAGGTAGTGGATGCTGTCCGACCTTGGACGCACCAAAATGCATTTATTGTGCATTTAAGGTAATAATGCTAACATATCACTGTGACCACGCTGTCTATCCCTGTTACAGCAAACGTGACGATATTTCTAAAAAATACAATAACGCATAATAAATATATTGTTTCCCTATGAAATTTATTTGATTATGTCGGAAGTGCCAAAAATTAGAATTTATAAAGGTTTAAAGTTTTTAAAGAGCCACATTTTTTTTTAGCAAACAATAATTTGTGCCTAATCCTCATTAATCAATTCAGAAACATTTTGAAATGTTTTCTTTATAAAGTTTTTTTTTTTGCGTATAGAACTAAAGAGCCGCAACTTCACATCCAAAGAGCCGCGTGGGGCTCGCGAGCCGCAGGTTGCCGACCCCTGGTATAGGTAATATGCAGTTATGTATATATAAAAAAAATGTGTTAAATCTACACTAAGTTTTTATCAATTCTACTTGATACAAGTGTAAGTCAACAACAAACTTAGAATTGGTTCTAATTGTCTATGGCTCTTATTTGTATAAGAATATAAAAAAAAATATAATTTAATCAGTAATGGGAATAAGAAATGCAGTTTGAGGGTTATGATATTTATAGTATACAACTGAGAGATAATTAGCTAAGAAATTAATTGGTAGACCATAATTTGTTTATTCAATGTATTTTATGGGTATAAATATGAGTCGTATAAAGTCATAGCAGGTCATTTGAACTTTGAATGAAATTTGGCAATTAAATAAATCAAAACATACAAAACGATTGCTAAATTAAATAATGAACTGCTATCTATCTATCTATTTAACTGGATTTCTGACACCATGCTACAGACTTTGATACCAGGAGAAATGCAGTATGATCATATTAAGTGACTAATCGAAATCTCATTTTTGACATATTCGACCAAATTATTTCTAATATTTACCCGAGTATTACACATTTGAAATAAAACTAGTTTTACGGATACGATCGTGTTTGTATTTGATTTTTTTTTGCCCGGCGTTTCGAACACTTTGCAGCGTTCATAGTCACGGCAGGACTAAGGTGTCTCAAATCCAATAAGTCATCGTTATTCCAGAGATTTATAGAAAAATATCTTCTCTCTTTATTCCAAATTCGACGGATTGCCTTTTTTATTTCTATACGACTCATATGTCATAAAAATATATAAAACATCGCATCTTATCCCTTCAAATTGCACTAAACATTATCATTGTTTATTATTTGTGCTAAATATATTAGTTTCGCCGCGTTTGTATCTTACAAGACAAGTTCTGAAGGTATGACAGCGTAGCCTTAATTTTAAGCCAAAGATTTTTGTTTCACTTAAAAATGATTGTCACATAAATGTTCCCTTATAATTAATTACATTAATAATAAACCTTACGATATCATAAAATAAATAGTTACGCTAATTATTACAATTAATAACGGAGGGAAACGAACTGAAAGAAATAATGCCTCAAAGCTGCCATTGTTTCAAAATTCAGGTTCATTGATTGGGCAATTAACGCTCAATTTTAATTACCATTAATTATAAATAAATATGTTAATCCTAAATAGTTTTGTATCGCCAGTTTGTAATTTTAAATTGGCAATAAAAAAATTAACTACATGATTGAGTGTTGCGCAGACAATGTTAATTAGTGTTGCAATTTAAGGCCTGAAATGAAACGAAAATTATTATTTATACGAAAACTATTTCTTTATGCATAAATTTTCATTGGCAATTTAAAAAAAATTGATCGCTCTATTCATGTAAGTATCGGTTTTATTTTAATGGAAATTCCAAGATCATTTGAAGGTCAATTATATTCAAAATATTGCTTATTTTTAAGGTAACTGATTACAACATCTTTATCGCCAGCACATAACAACTGTAAAAATAACAGAATGACGAAATAAGATATGAATGTTTTAAAGAATATATTATTCCATATCTTATCAAGTAAGTAACGAAGATAATATTTAAAATTATCATCTCAACAGATTTTTAAAAGCACTTAATGTGCTTTTAAAAATCAGGGAGAAAACAGGGAATGATAAATGTTTTTAACAAAAATGTATTTTATGTAAGAGTAACAATAGGTAATGATGTACTAGAGCAAGTGGATGAATTTGTATATCTTGGATGTGGATTTAGCCGAGATGGAAGGTACACCACTGATATAGAGCGAAGAGTGAATGCGGGAAATAGAGTGAACGGAGCGTTGGGGCAACTTTTCGGCAGCCACCACCTCAGCCAGAAGGCACGTGTAGCAATACATAACGCAGTGCTTGTCCCAACATTACTGTATGGAAGCGAGAGTTGGGTATGCAGAAAAGAGTATGATAGTAAAATTAATGCGGTCGAAATGCGATCTCTGCGGAAAATCTGTGGAGTTAGGCTGACCGACCGCATTCGTAACGACGACGTAAGAGAGCGAGTAGGTATGAAAGAGAGTATTGGTGTAAAGATGCGAAAGGGAATGCTCCGATGGTTCGGACATGTGGAAAGAATGCCGAACGAACGCCTGGTTAAGAAGATATACAATGCGAAAGTGGAAGGATGTAGGTACCGAGGGAGACCGAGACTAACCTACCTAGACCAGATCGGTCATGTACTGAAGGAAGGTGGAGTCAAGAGTCTCCGAAACCGGCGAGCGTGTATGAAGAGAATTATGAATGTTGAGGAAGCGAGTGAAGTATGCAGAGATAGAGTTCTCTGGCACTCTGTTCTCTCTGCCTACCCTGCAAGGGATATGGCGTGATGATATGTATGTATGTATGTATTTTATAAAGAACTCATTAGTTCAATGTATCTTATGCAAGGTAACCGATAGTAATATCCATGCTAACGTAATTTAAAAACAATTCTCGTATAAGGGAATGTATCCCAAACGTTGCAGAGCCCCAAATTATAGCAGAACATAATTCATTTAATTAATATAAGTTCTATGTGAGAATACAAACCGCAATATTCAGCGGCAGATAGTAATAATTCTCAAGTGTATGTGAAAGTATAGATCACTTTACCTTCAACGAACAATATCGTTGAATGCTCACATGTCTTTATATGTATATATAATTCTTCTGTATGTGTGTATGACTGTACTCCTAAACAGCTAGTCTGATTCTGATATTTTTCTTTGTATTTATTCAAATGCATTCCAGACTGGTTTAGTATTAACAATCGTTCGATGTGGATCGATTTCAAGAAATTCTATTTGTATTTTTCTTAAAGTCCGTATAGATCTGTCTGTTGGATCATCTAATAATATATATTTGTAACTACAATTGTTATATACGTAATAGCATTGACATTATCTTTATTTGAAAATTTGATACAAAATGACAAAACAGTTAAAACACGAATCTATTATTTTTACATCGGTGAATTTACGAAGCAATTTTATATTAGTTTAAATGTATTTATATGTATATAAAAGCTAGTCCGCAATATGTAAGTATTGTGCTCGTATGTAGATTTAAATTCGTATAAAATAATTTCGTCAAAATGAATCAAATAAGTATTCTCTTTCATAAAAAAAAATAACTATAAAAAAATCCATAAACATGTTCCACGATTATGCATCTTAATGCTAAATATAAGACGGATATTACTTATATTAGAGGACAATAAACGCCTATATTACATTATAATAAGGGCCATGGAATGGATACAAAATATTACAAAACTTTCTATCATAATTATTAATATTTATAAAACCTATTAACTGCGAAATCGTTAAAAAAATTACAAAACTCCACGTAAATAGGTTTAATTATGTCTAAACTAATCGTTATAAATAATAACAATATTAGTTTTGTATTAATTATTACAAATGTTTAATAAAACTATATTTACGGATTTTATCGTGTTTTCAAATTTTATCAATACACTCTAGCATTCATAGTCATAGAATGACAGTTTCTAGATGTTTCGAACACTTTTCAGCGTTCCCGCAAAATACTTTTATTACACATGAAATAACAATATTAATATAATTCCGATAAATACAATTGCATGTAATACCAAGATCACCTAGACTATTCATTATATTAGTCATTATAGTAAGTCAATGAATTCCTCGGTGTCTTAGTTGTTGATGATATTATTTTGTTAATGGAGAACGGTAGTACGTATACGCCCGCAATAGTAACGTGCACGCGTACGCGTATACCCTCAGTAATATGTATAGTTGCAGTATAAAAAATCAAGTCCGAATTTACAAACTTCATGTTAAAGTCAAAATTATAATCTGCCTTTAAAATATTAAACGAACGTGTGAATTATTACGTTCACTTGTTTATTTATTAAATATTTGTAATTTATACTATAACTTTTATCTGATGATTAAAAAATCAGACTGTAATAGTCTTGTTTTCTATATAAATGGTATGTTTAATAGTTATGTAATATAATATTTCAGTTGTGAAGTCAAAATTGATATCAAGAATATTTCGCTAAATAATTAATAAATAACAGGCGGAAAACTAAAAACATATCTAGATCAACCAATCATTTATTTTAATTCTTTTTTGTTTCGAGTTTTTCTTCTCTTGCATAGATGTTATATGCGTTTTGTATCCCTTAGTCGTCTCTTACGAATTTTCTCAACCATATCACAATTCAACGATAAACGAAAATCCTATAATTTTTGTATACATTACTTTATTTTATTCATATATAAATTATAAATAATCAAATATAATTCTAGAATATTTTAACTTCACAACTAAATAATTTGTGATGGTGAGCCAATCGCGGTGAGCCTCAACTTTTAAATAGAAAATACACAACACACCTACAAGGAAACCCTTTTATAAAGATTTTTATTACATTATAAATACAGAAATGGCACGACTATATACATAAGGAATTGACATGATATCTTTACAAATAAACAAAAAAAATAATGGCAGTAATTATTGTATAAAACGTACATTCAAATGCGATGATTAAAATTTTAGGCCTCAAGGCTAATTTAATTTTATGTACAGTCACAACAAATATTTATGAAAAAAAAAAGAATATATCATTCTAATTGTTTATTATCGTTTAAAGCTGTGTAAAAAAAAAATACATGCAATATTTATCAAAAGTTTATTGCCCTATTGATAGTATAAAAAATTCAAGTAATATATTATGTGTAAATAAATTACGACTATATTCTAAATTATATAAAACATGTTTGTTGTTGACTGTACAAATGAGAAACGTTGAGATAGCGTATACCGCCATTCAACGAGAGCGCTTTCAACTACATTTATTTAATGATTAATTTAACATAAATGCTTGTGCAAATACTCCACACTACAATAAATACACTTAGTACCGAATTAACTTCGTGAGAATTGAAAAAAGAAATAAACATCAAAATATATGTTTTTTGCATAAAAATCACTAATATTATATATGGTCACAACAATTAATACTGCTATTACCTAAAAAGGTATATATATTGTACAACGAAAAAGAATTGCCACATATAAAATATTATTATAATGTTACCATGTGATATATTTAATTTCCCACGAAGCCAATATCTCACCGCACAGGTTAATTTTATTTATACAACACCTTCATTCTAATGTTCGAATATATTACCACTTACACTTAACTATGGAAATAATTTGAGGTAATTTTAATTAGCATTATAAATAACCGGAGTAATATTAAAGTAGCATACAACCACTGTCATTTCTGATCGAACATTTTTATGAAGTGTTGAAATATCTGGTTGGATGATTGAAAAATTCACAAACACCGAATGTTGATATTCTTCTTAGCAGATCCAGGACTTGAGAATATGGCCTGCAGAGACGACAGACAGCCCCAACTCTGCATATGCATCGAACAATCGTCTATGTATTCAAGTAAACATCGCAAACTTTCGTGCGTCACACATTAATATCTAATTACCCGTCGTTTGTGCTAAGCTATCTCTTTTTTCCCGAATCTGTTAGAAAAGGACAGTGTTATCGATAGTGTTTACCAAACTTTCGTCAGCATTGCTGTGCGGGAGCGCCATCTGGCGGGAGACGCTAACGACTGCTCGGCGGCATTGGCATTTGAGCTTGTACGCCCTGTAGGTTCATGGGTCGACCATTTGGATTGCCCATTCCTAGACCGTCGTGGTAGTTGTTCACATCCATTGCTGGTATGTCATCGTTCTGCGGATAAATTTACATATTACAATTAACATTCATTATACTAAATTTCTGAATAGAATTCAAATTGTCCAACGAAAAACTTTTTGCTAACTTTTTTTCAGCCGATTACTTAAAATACATCATCTCGAATCTAATATTCTTATAATCCCTTTTAATAAAATTTATAATTCTTTCATTTTATTACAAACTATTCTTTGATTTGTTGATGTAATAAATAGTACGATTAACATTTTCAAACCAAATAAAATATATGAATTATCATGACACAATTACCAAAAAAGGTTTATGGAAATTTAAATATCAGACTGGTCTAACATTAAAATATTTAATTATTTTATCAACGAAAGATCAAATATATGCTTTAACTATTAGCAGCTATTTTTATCTACTGTTCACTTGCTTTTCCTTTCATCTATATCTATATGGAGTCGGTAATATATGTATGTCTTTTCCTATGTACATAATTGAATAAAGAGCAAACCATATACAGCAAAAGTTGTGGTTTGGATCAACTACGAATATCGCTGACCAGAAATGATATTAACTCGTCGTTAATCGATATTACGATATACATATAGTATTCGTGAGGCTAATCATACGGCTAAAAAAGCAATTTACATAAATTAAAGAGTCAAATCATTTAATATTGGTTCTATTTTTCTAGTGCTGCTGTTAGCTGAAGCATTATAATTGCGTTTTGATAGCGTGAACAGTTAAAATTAAATAGCACCACAACATATAATAACATCAACATATTATCGCCAAAACAGTTAGTTTAGTTAATACTAAGTATTAACTAAACTAACTTGTCTCCGCGTAACGACGATACAAGAATAAAGTTATCACCATCAATTACTTCCCCATGGGAATTAAAAATAAGCTAAGGTTCTCTCTTCAGCTCTCCTGAGAAACTTATAACAAATCATTACCAAATGCCAAATGTAGAGATTAGGGCACTATCCTCTCATTTTTCGAGGCCTACGCCTACGAGTCCAGCAATGAACGGCAACGGCAAAATGATGATGATAATAATAAAACTATATTAATGCAATATATACAATCTATTTGGAGAGAAAAGCCTTTAAATCCTTTTTTACTATCTCTAATCAGTCTTCACAGTCTTCCAAGCTCACTGGCTCCACAAGAACATGAGGATACTTTATATGTTAACTAAATAATGAGAATCATTGGTGAAAAAGTCTAATAATCATTAACATTTGATTTATTAAAATCAAAAAGTTAGCTTCTCTCAAACGTATAACATATCACATAAAGACTACGTTTAAATGAAAATATTCTCTTAGTAATTTAATTCAATAATCACGGGTTGAGTGAGAGCCCTCAGCGCTCACCCCGGCTCACACATATTTTGTGCAACGGAATTATTACCATGCAATAAAGGTGTTGTTTTTTAATTCCTGCTTTTGATAAACAATTTTTTTTTAAATATGGTGGTGTATATATATAACTTGCGGACTTATTTTGTATATTTTTTTATGTCCAGTATACGACGTTTACAATTATCTTCCGATGGAATTATAGGATAAAATAATGATGGTTGGAATGGTTATCTAATAAATACCTAACATACATACATATCATCACGCCATATCCCTTGCAGGGTAGGCAGACAGAACAGAGAGAGAACTCTATCCTTGCATACTTCACTCGGTTCCTCAACATTCATAATTCTCTTCATACACGCTCGCCGGTTTCGGAGACTTTGACTCCACCTTCCTTAAGTACGTGACCAATCTGGTCTAGGTAGGTGAGTCTCGGTCTCCCCCGGTACCTATATCCTTCATAATAAATACCTAAGATATAAATAATTACCTATATTACCCTTCCACTATGGAGGTAGCGCGAGCCCAGCAGTGGGAAATATATGGGCTGAGAAATAATTACCTGACATTTCCATCCGAGACTTGTATAATTAATCTTTGTTTATTTTTTGCAAAAATAAATATAAAGAATATAGATATTAATTTTTATGATTTTCTCACTATAAAATAAACTACCCTATGGTATGGTGCCATTCGTATCTTTAAGTTCTAAATATATAAATAAATAATTAAAAGATAATTAAAATATAATAAGTGCACTATGAAATGAGAAGAGCGGTGCGTTACCTCCCGATGTCTGCGGATAGTGCGGTCTTCGTAGCGGGTCCCACCAGTAGAGGCCATCGGGCGGCTGAGTGTACTGTTGGCGTTGCTGGGCGAATGTGGTGCACCCGCTCCCGATGATGGAGTGCCTTGACCTATAGCCCCACACCGCGTAAGCGAATCGTGTAAAGTTCATGGTGACTCTCACGCTAACGTTACCTCACTAAATATCTTTATATTACTCCATTATGTTTTATACATTATATTCGTTCAAGCTTAGAGTTTAAGATTTTTATGTCATTTAATGAAGAATTCAATAAGGTTTAAGGACGTTTAGTTATGAAATTTGAATTTATTTTCACTCTGACCCTTGATGGTGATTCATTGTATTCGCACTCTATCTAATAACCAAACTGAAAATAAGTTGTTCTTAACATAATATTATTTTTAGTGAATTTAGTTTTATCATCCTCTTTTTTTAACACCATACATAGGTAATGTATGCCATTTTCATATATAAAATTAATATGTCTAAAAACAGATATTGTAAAGTTGAGCTCTATTTAATGAAACTAAGGCATTTTTAATCTACATTCCCATATAAATTGTTTTATGACAATCATTTACGTAAAAATTTTACATGGTGATTAATTTTTTATTAGATCTAACAACTAAAATATAAGTATTTAATTATGATTATATTCGACACAACTTAACTTTTCCAATTCGACGAATAATTATTTACGGATGGAACAGTACCAGCAGTAATTTGTAAGGCACCACTCGTTAATTTGTCTATAAGATAGTTAATTGATTAAGATTCCGTTAGGCTAATGTTTGAAATAAAGATTTCTAAAACACTGATCAATTATCATCCGAATCCGATCCGAATTGGCGATAGTTTAAAATAACTTAAAGGGTCAACTATTTTCAGTTACAACAACCAAAAGCGTGACGATACGAACGAATAACCATGCAATAATATAATATATTTATAACCAAATGAACAAGACAAAAATATATGGGAATATTCGGCTCCTACGTTAGTTACAAACTATATTGCAGGAGTCAGTAATCTACAATTAATTCTGCCGACTATTATTTGACTATTCAATTAATTCGAACTAAATTAGCGTAATGCAACAACTATTAATGTATTTTAATTATGACTAAATCCATGAATGTTAGCGTGAGATTCACACAGCGAGCGAGTGACATGATACACATTACATACATTATACAACACATTTAATATACAATAATTTACAATTGATATTTACAGGAAAGAGTTTCGTGTTCATAAAGAAATGTGTTATGGAACAATAGACTTCGTACTCTTACTCATTTATTTTGTAAATACAAGTAAATTTTATCATAATCATTATTTTAGCCTAGTTCAAACAGTTATAACTGCAAAAAGTTAGTTCGACCAGCCAACGCTTAAGCCGCGTCTTAAATTCATTAAAGTTAGAAGCCATGGTGATTGTGGTCGTCAAGTTGTTATATTCAACTGATTTTCTTAAACACATTATTCGCTATGGATATAAACAGGTAACGACGCCTCATTGCGTTACCTGTGTTGAATCAGTATGGAAAAATAGTTACCTTGATAAATTAAATATTATAAATATTAGAATATAAACAAATATTTGAGTATAAAAACTGGTTCTGATTATATATTGGATATAAAATATACTTTATATTTCGAAGAAAAGTGAAAGAGATTATCATAGGCAATGATTTTACTACGTCAACTATAGTTTCAGATTAATTAATGTTATTATTTTACGAACTATTTTAATTTTACAGCTATTTTTTTAACTGTTTAGTGTTGCGTTTAAGATGGAAGTATTTCTATAATAGTATGGCTATTTTTTATTATCGCGTGCCATGTCTGCAGGTTTCAGTGGTCCGCTCAATCGGCGGAGACGCAAAACAAGGCGGGTTATATGCCAGTGTTGACAGACTGAGGCAGGACCATAGACAGCCCAAGAAACTACGGCATATTCAAGCTTAAAATTTTAAGTTAGAATTAAAATGTATATTTTAATTATGTAGTGCACTGACCGCTAGCAGTGGATGGGGCGCGTGGTTGAGCGGCTCGTGCAGGCGTCAGGAAATCTGCTTCACGCCAACCGTGCTTACGATACACCTCGCGTAATTCCGCGTGGGACCACATCGTCATTAACACTTGACCTGTAAAATTACATTATAATGAAAATAATTTAGCAAAAGAAACTCCGCTAAGGTTTGTAAAATCTTTATTCGTCTATAATTTCCCATTACGGAGAAAGGCCACACGCGAGAGCTTTATTTAAACTAAAAAAAATACAAGTATCAATCTGTAGTTTTTACTGTTTTTTTTTACTCTATTAAGAATGGACCAAGTCGTTTGGTTTACCTGCAAACTTGAGCACCCTTGGTGTGTGACGGTGACGCTGTTTAGTGAGATTGAGCAATCGTTCCACGCCTCCAGCTTCGAGCAGTGACCGAGAGAACTCACCGCTCTTTTTTATGACTTCATTCAATGTCGCCAACACAGCCGCTATCGTGTCATCAGACGTACCCTGAAAAAAAAACTATTATTACTAAATGAATACTTTTATTAATAATGAGAAGAGAAACTCGTAATAAAGTCCTATACCAACCTCTTTGAACCAGCGTGGTATTAATTCATTAGCCGATCTACGTCCAATGTTGGACATAGGCCTTCCCACACGAGGTTTAGTACCATAATCGTTACGGCTAACCGGCGGATTGGCGATTAAGGTCAAGAGAGTGCTATTGCTAACTATTACTATTCTCGACCGAGAGGAAAGGATCAATTTCCCTCCCTTTGAAAAGGCTCTTTCCAAAAGTAGACTTATATGAAGAAATAATAAGAAAAGTTGATATAATACATACCTGATCGTGCTGATGATTCCCACTGGGTAGTTTTTGCACTAAATCCCTCATAGCATACTTCCCAATGAGCTCCTTGTTACGTTGGTCGATGGCAAGATTGCGCAGTGCCGTCGCTACTGCGCATACCACCCGGTCCACCTCCATGCGAAGAAGCTCCACTAGGATAGGTAAGCCTAAAAAACAAAATAACATTTAAGCTCCTACATCTTTGCCACCCTTATATGTTATTATGTTAAACTCCACAATATATGTATTTATAGGGGCAGGGCCACACTGTGGAGTTTTCTGGCTATAGTCGTGGGCTGGTCCGTTCGGGATAGTACCACGATCTCGCAGAAAATACACATCTGAGCAGTGGCATTGTACTGTTGTGCTTCGTTCCATGAGCGAGAGAGCCGGCAGCCTAACCTTTTGGGCGGGTTTGAGGTTTTCAATAGTAGGCAGCAGCCTAACTTTACGGTAAATTTTGTGACGACATTATATTCTTAAACCCGTCACCACGCTGGGGTCAATTTTTTTTTACCAATAACTAATGGTTTGAATTGCCATGGCACCAATTGTTAAGTTTTCCTATATAGATCTTGTCATCATCATCTCAGCCCACATAAGTCCCACTGTTGATCTCAGGCCTCCTCCAGAATGGGAGGGAAATTTACCTACTATATTTTATTTAGGGGGGCATAGTCCGGAGTGTGCTCGTTCGCGTCCCCTGCCAGTCTAATTAGACTGCTAATCCGGCTCGATATGCGGCAATGCGGGTTAGGGCGTCCCCCGGAGGCGACGCGTACCGACCCGCCCCCGTCGGTACGAACTTCGGCAGTTGCGGCGATGGGGGCCGCCACCCATCACGCCTTGCCCAGTCAGGCGAGTCGAGGAGAGCAGAGTGCCGGGTGGGCACGTGGAATGTAAGAGGTTGTGTGGAAGGCAAGTTGCACGAGCTGATATCCGTCATGGCGGACAAACAGCTAGACGTGCTCTGTGTAACAGAGACCAAGCGAAGGGGCAGCGACGCCTGCGATCTTCCTGGTGGCGGGATGGCTCTGTGGTCTGGTGTACCACAGAGCGATCGAGCCAGCATGGGGGTAGGAGTGCTGTTGTCCTCTCGCTTGGCCTCAGGTGTGAAGGATTACGGAATGTATGATCCCAGACTTCTTTGGGTCCGTATAAAACTAGGTGTCACCAAGGTACTCATGTTTGTAGCATATGCTACCGTAGGATCCTCGGTGACATCAGAGCTAGAGAAGTTTTGGGATAATGTTAGGGAAGTTCGGGATATGGCAGAAACCAGTGAACGCGTGATTGTATGCGGAGATTTGAACGGATGGGTGGGGACCAAGCGTCCCGACTATGAGGACGTACTTGGTCCATTTGGTGATAAGAGAGTGAACGACGCAGGTAGGCTCATAGCGTATGTATGCATGGAGAGAAACCTTATTGTGTCAAACACATTTTTCCAACATAAGGACATCCATATAGTTTGAAAAATGGTAAGGCAGTGGGCATTGATATGGTGTCTGCCGAGATGATCAAGCTTGGTGGCTCCTATGTCTGGGAGGCGTTCCTGTTGCTCCTCAATTTATGTTGGAGCTCGGGAATGGTTCCCGGGGACTGGAATAGCGCAGTCATCGTGCCTTTGTTTAAAAACAAGGGTTCACGTTATGACTGCGCAAATTACAGAGCCGTAAGCTTGACCAGTTTGGCAACAAAAGTGTATGGTAAAATTATTGAAAGGAGAATGAGGATGGTGTCCGATGGTTTACTGTGTGAGACACAAGGAGGTTTCAGGAGTCGAAGGGAATGCATGGATCAAGTGTTCTCTCTGCGCAACATTGTGGAGAAGCATCTGGCTCTAAGTCAGAGGGTTTTCTGCAGTTTTGTGGATCTGGAGAGAGCATTTGACACGGTTGTACGAAAGAAACTTTGGAACATTTTACCGGAGTATGGTATTAACGGTAAACTGCTACAGGCTGTGCAGTCCAGTTACATGGGCTGTAAAGCCTGTGTGCGGCTGGATGATGGACTGTCACCTTGGTTTGACGTCAATATCGGCGTTAAGCAGGGGTGCGTTCTGTCAGCCAGGTTGTTTATCATATATCTGGATAAATGTCTCCAAAGGTTGAACGATATGAATGTGGGAGTCCAGATGGGCGACTCAGTGGTCACTGCTCTGCTTTATGCAGATGATGCAGTCCTGCTGGCACAGTCAGCGACTGACCTGCAGACCCTAGTCGACACAATGACAGAAGATTGTAAGAAAAGGGGTCTACGCGTGAATGTGAGCAAAACCAAAATAATGGTCTTTGAAAGAGATGAAGCCAGAACAGATGTAAGAGTAACAATAGGTAATGATGTACTAGAGCAAGTGGATGAATTTGTATATCTTGGATGTGGATTTAGCCGAGATGGGAGGTACACCACTGATATAGAGCGAAGAGTGAATGCGGGAAATAGAGTGAACGGAGCGTTGGGGCAACTTCTCGGCAGCCACCACCTCAGCCAGAAAGCACGTGTAGCAATACATAACGCAGTGCTTGTCCCAACATTACTGTATGGAAGCGAGAGTTGAGTATGCAGAAAAGAGTATGAAAGTTAAATTAATGCGGTCGAGATGCGATCTCTGCGGAAAATCTGTGGAGTTAGGCTGACCGACCGCATTCGTAATGACGACGTAAGAGAGCGAGTAGGTATGAAAGAGAGTATTGGTGTAAAGATGCGAAAGGGAATGCTCCGATGGTTCGGACATGTGGAAAGAATGCCGAACGAACGTCTGGTTAAGAAGATATACAATGCGAAAGTGGAAGGATGTAGGTACCGAGGGAGACTGAGACTAACATATAGACCAGATCGGTCATATACTGAAGGAAGGTGGAGTCAAGAGTCTCCGAAACCGGCGAGCGTGTATGAAGAGAATTATGAATGTTGAGGAAGCGAGTGAAGTATGCAGAGATAGAGTTCTCTGGCACTCTGTTCTCTCTGCCTACCCTGCAAGGGATATGGCGTGATGATATGTATGTATGTATATTTTATTTCGAATTTTCCTTCTCTTGTACAGATCTCACATACATATTATATCCCTTAATCGTCTTTCACGATGCCCACGGGTAAGAAAGGGGGTGATGAACTGTATTCTTACTCCGTCATCACACAGATGACAGATCTTGTAGTAGTTTAATAAAAAGACTTTTCACATCGAGTTCGACTAGGATGCAATATTATATACCTTTTTCTTTCCTGACAGCGGCTCGTATGTCGATAGAGGGTTGCCAGTAGCACGCCGCCAGGTTTTGTAGTGCTCCAGCGGCTGCTTCCAGGGTTTCGGGATTGGAACAGGTTTGTAGTAAAGCCATGTAGAGGGGAACGACCTGTTGTTAAAAAAAAAGGTATTGATAAGTTAGAGCACAATTAAAATTCTTAACGTTCCCGGTCGGACAAGCAGCCGCATTGAATAAAAAAGAAGAAAAGTGGTCCACAGAAACGAACAGAACCAAATTAGAAATGAATGTTGATAAGTTATCGTAATATTATTATTATTTGGAAATATCGATACTGAAAAGAAGACGTTGAGGGGTCAATATTTTTCTTAATATTTTTATCCTCATAAATTATTTAATCTACAAAATCATCGTAAACTTAATATAGTGTGTACCTTTTTCTTATACCTATATATACCTATTTTGTGCCTGCCAAGCCAGCAATGAATGTTAAGGAAGCGATACCATTGGTCGGTCCAATAGCGACAGGGAGGGAATACGATGAATTATAGAAAGTCGCACGCCGAAACTATCTTATTAAAACGAAATATACCTTCGTGGTAAAAAATAGTAAAATACTCTGTATAGGCTTTTCTTTTGCTTACTTTTGTTATTTGTTACTGTCAGCGTTAACAGCTTAGAATCTTTACCTCGGTTTAGTCTGTGGTTAACAGGAAGTAAACATAGTTAAGAGAATTTATAAAAAAATACTGCTTCATTGTGATATAGCGCAAAATCCAAGTGTTTCATCATCTCAGCTTATAATAATGACCCACTGTTGGGTCGAGCCTCCTCCATAATGGGAGGAAAATTAACCTACTATACCGCGCTGGTCAGTCGTGTTGCTATAGGGTTTTGTTTAGAGTTTTCCTTCTCTTGCATATATGTTATGTGTTTTATATTCCTCAATCGTCTCTTACGGACCCCCACGAGTAAGGTGGGTGGTGAATTGTATTCTTACTCCGTCACCACATGGAATAAGTGTTTACTCATATGAATTTATTTAACAACTAGTTCTAATAGCATCTGGTTCTACAATATTTTTTTAGTGTCTAATAATCGTAATATTCAAGACATGTATGTTATGCACAAAAATATTTAAGCGGTTAGGGGTAGTCAGAGAAACGAAAAAAAGAGAATTTTCAGTAATTTTTTTTTGCTATTAAATCATGTTATTTTACAAAAGTAATAATATGGCATTATTATACAATGTTTTGACTTGAAGTCACGAAAATCTGAAAAAAAAATTATAATTTCCAAAGTTATAGCTGTCTGTGTCGACCCAGTTCCAAAAAAAAGGTCCTTGCGGTGACTATCATAAGTCCTTGGAGATTCATCTAAAATCAATCGGATAAAAAAAAATAGTTTTATAAATAGATAATCCTGGGCCTGAGCGAAGCTTCTTTTTTTTTTCAAAAATTAACAAAATGGCGGCCTCAGGAAATTTTTTTCTAGATTTTCGGGAAAAATCAACAGTTAATTAGTCTAAAAAAAATAGAAATTTTTGAAAAAAAAATCCTTCGATCAGGCCTGAGTTTATTATGTATTCTAAAAGCTGTATAAATTTCATTAAAATCTACTGAGCGGTTTTCGAGTTACAGTTGTCACCAGTTCAAACAACATAGTTTGGAGAAAAACGCATTTAAAGTTTCACACTAGATTTACGTACAGAAATACGAATTATTTAATCACATCAATGTCATCTATTCCTGGGCCATATAATAGTTCTTCAGCCAGTGTGTAAGTTTCCAAAACATCAATTTGCTGTTGCCTACGAAGTATTCTGCATGCCCGAGTGTTGTCGGTGCGCTGATCTGCCACTTTCACACGTGCAGCATCCAACCTTCGTATCCTATCCCTAGTATTCTCATCACAAAAATGAAGCGTCTATTTATTTCATAAGAATGCCCAATGAAAGAGCAGGAAGGAATATATTCATTGTCACAGTTATTACATGAAACTATAATTTTAAAATCCCAGCCCACGTGTACTAGCTGTTAGAAATTCAATGTTTCCATCACATTTTTTACATTTCACAAGAGCAGAAATGGCCGTGAATACCATAATAAAATTAATTATTCGAAATTCAGTGGTGCAACTTTCGGGTATCGTCATCATCGTTTTCAGTATTTTGTTTCAGTTTTTTAGACGATGTACTGCGAACACTTCCATCACGTTCCGCCGTTTTGGGTTAAATACATTTCTTCGTTTCGTTGAATACGGCTTACGGATATTTTCAGATCTCCGAACTTCTCTCGAAACTTTTTTCGTATCACTTCCTATAATAAATAACTTCAAAAATAATTTATTTTAGTAACGCACAACTATCGACTGCTCTCCGCAACTGCCACAGGCATACTAGTGACGTGGCGAAAAACAAATAATTTGTAGCACTTATACTACCTAGAAATTGTAAATATATATTGAAGGGTATTTATAAATTTAGGTACTACTACATACATCAAAGTTTTAGTTCATGGATGACAATAGAACCCTAGAAACCGGTTGCTTGCAGCTGCCGCTAGCTACCTGCTCCCGAGCGTTTTGGAGTGCCCGAGCGCTCTATGTTATTTGTCGAATAACTCGAAAAGTAATTATCGGATCAACACACATCATCATCACTTAACGAAAATGCATAAAAATGATTTTTTTGAAAATCCTGACTACCCCTAACCCCTTAAGTAATATAATTTAAGTTTATAAATAAAACAATTGCATTTTTATAAACTATGTAGAATAATGGTGCACGCGATTGTCTTATTTAAATTAAACAGTAATTACCCAAGAACTATATTTTCATTATCTATTTTTTATACATTTTATTTACATACAATTTATTTATTAATTCTACTGGACTATAAATTGTGTTAATAATTTTTGAACTCATTTAAGATTTTATATATATAAAGCAGATATATTTTCGATATAGCGAACAAAATTTTAACTATATGTAGTTAGTACCTAAAAAGATATCGAAGTTAATCAAATTTAAAAACTACTGATCGGATCTTGATCAAATATAAATAATTATCACAGAAGACGCCAACTTTAAAATCGGTTCACTTAGACCTAGAGAAAACTGAAGAAGTTAACACGAAAAAAACAGAAGAACTGAGATGAAGAACAGATACAGAACCTGGTCTCTTTTTTTTTTGAAGGCGGTTTTTCATTTATAAAAAATTTGAACTAATTTGAAGTATTATGGAGTTGTGAACAATGGTAAATCCACTCGGAAGTCGGATGGTAACTGGAGATTATCATTACTCAACTAACAACTTATAATCACAGTAACTGACAAGGGGGACAGCGCGTACGCAGTCCCCACTACCAAAAATTACGCATCCGAGTTATCCACATTAGGGATAATCGCAGGGGTCAACCCAACCGCAGTGCAATGGAAGGGTCTCGCCCTGGGGGAACCGCCTTCTTGATCACGGTGTCCCCTATGCCAGGTAAGTATGCTTGTTCGCGATTGCCACGGGGCTCGTCATATAGAGTTAGGAAATCTTAACAGCGACTTTTAATTTAGCTACTAGCGCCATCTATGCAGCAGTATAGAAAACAAACATGACAACACGAGCTTCAGCAGCCACATTGAGATCGAGCGTTGCGCGAGTTATTAAATAATTTTAACAACACAATGAATAACAAGCAGGGCTAGTCCGGGAGCACGGCTGTCGGAGCGATCACTCTGGGCATCAGGTAGAAGGGATATCTAAAATCAGCATTTTCTTTAAGAGAATATGCATTAAAGGAACGCCTAATCCTTGATAAAATTAAATTATTATGATAAAATTGTGTTATTCATTCATAAGAACGTACTTTATTTTAAAGTATGTAAGAAATCTTAATTGTCTTCATCATTCATAATTTTTTTATACCATTCTGTTTTCTATTTCTAGTCAAATTAAGTGTATAAGCATAAATATTTTAGTAATATAAAAATAGCATATATTTATTCCAAGTAATGACCAAAATTATCATCCAAATATGTGGTTTTTTTTGACATCCCAAACCGTTCGAAACGATAGAAGAGACGGCGTGCAACCCCATAACCTGCCGTAATACCCGCCTCTTTATCATTAATTCAATGGACGACCGATACCCAATCCTTGCCTTCGGTGGCCCACCCGGTCACAAATTTAATATTATAAGCAGTCTCGTTAACATAAGTATAAGTAGATATAATTTGTCTAAGTATTAATACAATTTACTCTGAAGACCACAAAGCATCTCTCTCCCTCTTGTATCCTCCCCAAAATCAAGATCTAATGTAAATTAAAGTGTAATACTACAAAACTAACCTCTGGTGACCAGAGCATTTCGGTCCCCTTGGGCACCGAGTAGCCAAGCTGCGTGCCAACGGTGTCGCCTAAGGGCTGAGCTTCCGGTTCACATTTGCCAAGTGGAGATGTAGAATTAGATGATGAAGAGCCTTCCTTCTTCTTTTTACTGCCACCAAAGCAACCGAGATTTTCGCCTGTAAATGTTAATTTAATTTTTAGTATGTGGAAGAAGTAGACAGGGATTGAAATGGCTTTTACCACATGTGAGAAATTAAAGTCAATCAAATAAAAATAAGAGCGAAGTGACTGACCGGGACCTGTACAACAGAGTCTATATTTAGTGTGTTCTCCAATGAACTAATGGAATCCCTTTGTGGTGACCATATAAGAATACAGAGTGTCACAACACCTCAACTTCTCGTTGAGTGAGTGAAAATGAGCTTTGGAATCACTCTCCTGAGACACTTATAACCCCAACTGCGAGCGCCTAACAAGCGTGATATTTATGGAATTATCCTCTCGGAAAAGGTCTATGTCCAATAATGAACGTTTATAAACTTAGATGGATTGAGGAATACCATAAAATGTTTTTAAATTTATGATTAATATATATATCAGACCTTTCGAAGCACTTGCTTGTATCCTCGCCTGGCCAGAGGATTGTGTAGGCGGTGCCCTTGTATCGTATAACGGATCTTCGATTTCTTGACACCTTAAAGACGAAAATTTGTAATATATAAAATTTATTGTAATATGTGTAGCTGTAACTGTGCTGTACTGAATTGTGAAAGCTTTCCGATTTCTTTCATCTTTACATCCTATACACTACTGGATAAGTAATTTCTTCGTAATGAATGAGATTATTCAGGGTGATGATTTCGAATAACCTATTCATGCCGTGATAATGGTTTGGATGGTATATAGTTGTACATTTTTGTCTGTTGAATTAAATTAAAATGATAACTTTATGTAATGATAATTGCTAATTTTAGTAACTTTCATCATCATCATCATCAGAGCCCATAAATGTCCCACTGTTGGGCTCGGGCCTCCTCCGTAATGGAAGGGAAATTAACCTACTATACCGCGCTGGTGAGACGTGTTGGTATAGGGTTTTGTTTCGAGTTTTCCTTCTCTCGCATAGATATAACATGCGTTTTATATCCCTTAGTCGTCTCGTACGATCACCCACGAGTAAGATATGGGGTGGTGAATAGTATTCTTACTCCGTCACCACACGGAAAACTAGTAACTTTATGTAAATAAAATAAGTAAACATACATAAATGTACATTTTCTTGTATATAGTCTATAAGTAAATAATTATCTTTAGTAAATATTTCTCTTTCTTTTATTTTTAGGTTAAGTAGATTCGGAGATGGACAAAAAAGACAAGTAACCCTAGAAGTGTTATTATACACAAAATTAAAAGATTCACCACGTTGTAGGTATTTATACAATATATATGAAACCTATTTTGCTTTTAATATAATTCATATATATTATTTCATTGCTTTATGTATTTTCTAATTAATTAAGATAGATTCGGAGTAAATTGGCTGTGACAGACGAACAGACAGATACGTAAGTCATCATTCATCGTTACCCTGCTCTTATCCCAATTACTTGGGGTCGACGCAATATGTTCTTTTCTTCCACACAATCCTATTCGCCCTCTTCCTATCCATATCATGCTTCACGCAATCCATCCATCATTTCTTCGGTCTTGCCTTACCCCTAAAGCCTAAGCCCCTAATCCCTAACACTAAAGCCCAGACAGATACGTAAGTAATACTGTAAAAATGTTTATTTCTCATTTGGACGTACTGAGCACTGAAAAAGAAACAATTATTGTTATACCTATAGGAGAGGTTCCGTAGTACACAAACGCAGTTCTCGATGATCTTGGTACCAATGGCGGCGACCTGAAGTGCGGTACGGACTGCGTGCAGCAATGCCTCCACCAAACCAGTGAGACAACGTAGCCGACGCCGTGCGTACTCCCCTGCTGACGAAGCGTTACGGAGCACGCCCGATGCGTTACGGAACACTGTAAGACAATTATCATCATCATCACTGTCAGGGATACAATCCAATACACAAACATACATATAACTAGAGCAATAGAAAAATATTCACGACCGCATTCGTAACGACGACGTAAGAGAGCGAGTAGGTATGAAAGAGAGTATTGGTGTAAAGATGCGAAAGGGAATGCTCCGATGGTTCGGATATGTGGAAAGAATGCCGAACGAACGTCTGGTTAAGAAGATATACAATACGAAAGTGGAAGGATGTAGGTACCTAGGGAGACCGAGACTAACCTACCTAGACCAGATCGGTCAGGTACTGAAGGAAGGTGGAGTCAAGAGTCTCCGAAACCGGCGAGCGTGTATGAAGAGAATTATGAATGTTGAGGAAGCGAGTGAAGTATGCAGAGATAGAGTTCTCTGGCACTCTGTTCTCTCTGCCTACCCTGCAAGGGATATGGCGTGATGATATGTATGTATGTATGTAATAGAAAAATACTACGGGGTTTTAATATGCCACATGATGATATCTTTCTCGCCTCATTTATACTCCTTAGTGTCGTCATGTATTCTTTTATTACAGGTATACCTAGTCTGATCAGCACGTCTGAATATGATATGGCTGTTTTACATTCAATAATTAAACAATTCTAGTGATAATTTATAATATAATGAAATCTGTCTTTTCTGTCAGCTTCATCCTGAGGTTGCCTGGAACAGATCACTTAAGTGATAAGGCCGCCCTTTGTACATTACATAGTAGACTAGCTCTTAAGTAAAGTTTTTCATTGTAACTGGTGTGCAAATAAAGAGTTTTCTATTCTATTCTAATGTAAAAAAAAGTAGATGTGAAATTGCAATGCTTTACTTGTTTTTATATCCGTACAAACTTGTCATAGAAAACCTAAAGTAAAGTAATTATCCATCGTTCTATTAAGAATCAGTTGGGTAGGTAATCCCCAATAAAATGGACTATAGCATTCTCCTGAGTAACTCATAACATTAATCGATATCAGCCAAACGTCTGTCATGTGCAGCGAATAAAGCATTATTCTCCATTGGGGCAGCTATATCCAATATGTCTGTGACTACAACCAAATTAAAGTGTGAATCTTTATTCGATTTCACCACCTATTAAATATTATACATACTAACAAAATTTGAGATTCTTCAAAAAGTCGGTGATCAGAGAGAATTTTTGAATATATACAGGTTGCCGATTTCATTAGTAGAATCCTTGAAGGGGGTGTATCAAACCATGATACACTATCCAAATCAGTAAAAAAATAGTACCTAAGTTTGATTAAATTGCCATACTGATAAGCGGTCAATACACTTGTACTATAAAAATTCGATGTAGGCATATACTCATGCGTGTGACACTGAACTAGTAGGCAAATAGTCCCGTCCCGCTTGCGCTGCGCTCGCCGCCGCACAGCTGGGTCGAAATGTACCTACAGATCAATGTAGAGTGACAAACTTACTGTTCTGATAAGAAACAAATCACTTTATCTCGGGATTGGGCAGAGCTAGGAGTCTGCAACTAACTTTAATGTTTTTTATAACGTCATACCTACACCTAGTTTAAGTTAATAAAGTAATAAAATAGGCATCCTGTATAAATTTTTATACATGTGATTACAGAATAAGAATACAATTCACCGCCCCCTATCTTATACGTGGGTGATTGTAAGAGATGACTAAGGGATTTAAATGCATATAACATCTATGCAAGAGAAGGAAAACTAAAACCAAAACCCTATATAAACGCCTGATCAGCGTGGTATAATAGGTAAATAACCTTGCCATTATGGAGGAGGATCGCGCCCAACAGTGGGACATGTATGAGCTGAAATGAATGAATGAAAAATAAATAATCAACTCACCAGTAGACCAATAAGTGTCGCCTGGGTTGGTTGGATGCCACCCAGAATGTGGTATGATGACTTTATTCACAATCACTTGGGCCGCGTCGTCTATGATGGACTGCTTCAAATCTTCGCAGGAGGACATGTTCCATATTACACCTGTCACTAATTCTTTTACCTGGAGGTAAAGCAAATAAAATATATTTAATATTAATATATATCAACATTACATATATTATAGCCAGAACAGATGTAAGAGTAACAATAGGTAATGATGTACTAGAGCAAGTGGATGAATTTGTATATCTTGGATGTGGATTTAGCCGAGATGGAAGGTACACCACTGATATAGAGCGAAGAGTGAATGCGGGAAATTGAGTGAACGGAGCGTTGGGGCAACTTCTCGGTAGCCACCACCTCAGCCAGAAGGCACGTGTAGCAATACATAACGCAGTGCTTGTCCCAACATTACTGTATGGAAGCGAGAGTTGGGTATGCAGAAAAAAGTATGAAAGTAAAATTAATGCGGTCGAAATGCGATCTCTACGGAAAATCTGTGGAGTTAGGCTGACCGACCGCATTCGTGACGACGACGTAAGAGAGCGAGTAGGTATGAAAGAGAGTATTGGTGTAAAAATGCAAAAGGGAATGCTCCGATGGTCCGGACATGTGGAAAGAATGCCGAACGAACGTCTGGTTAAGAAGATATACAATGCGAAAGTGGAAGGATGTAGGTACCGGGGGAGACCTAGACTAACCTACCTAGACCAGATCGGTCATGTACTGAAGGAAGGTGGAGTCATGAGTCTCCGAAACCGGCGAGCGTGTATGAAGAGAATTATGAATGTTGAGGAAGCGAGTGAATTATGCCAGGATAGAGTTCTCTGGCACTCTGTTCTCTCTGCCTACCCTGCAATGGATATGGCGTGATGATATGTATGCATGTATGTATGTATATATCAACATAATTGAACTGTTAAAAGTTTAATAAAAATAATGCATGTAACAAGTAGTACAAAAGTAAATAAAACTTGTGTAAGATATCAGTGCTTTGAAAAAAATTATATGTTCATCAATTTATAATTATAGTTAACAAAAACTTGTGAATTGCACACAAATAATTACACTGCAATGGACATTTCCGAAATTAATCCGTGTCCGTCCGTGTGGTGACGGCGTAAGAAAACAATTCACCACCCCCTTTCTTACCCGTGGCTGATCGTAAGAGACGACTAAGGGATATAAAACGCATATAACATCTATGCAAGAGAAGGAAAACTCGAAACAAAACCCCATACCAACACGTCTGACCAGCGCGGTATAGTAGGTTAATTTCCCTCCCATTACGGAGGAGGTTTGAGCCCAGCAGTGAGACATATATGGGCTGTGATGATGATGATGATGATGAATGGACATTAAACTGGGACATAACTCGGGGGTCAATACTCATACCACTATGCAGATATATTGCAGTTATTATTAATTAATATAATTGATGTCCTGTAGTTATCAGTACATTTGTATGAAGACGACTATACATTGACTTTAATGCCTGTCTGGCCACCGAAGACAAAGACCAAGTCTATGGGGTCACGCACCGTTCTTTCTGTAGCCTCGAACATAATTAACAGGGTGTGAGCACGTCTTCTACATATACCTATTAGGTATTTACCTATAGGTTATTTAGTATCAAAAATCTGTCAAGTTAATTGGTTAAACACTCTAATCTCAGGGATTATTGATGCAATTTGACAAATTCAAGCTACTATTCTAAATTTTCCTTCTTTCTTTTATTGTTAGGTAGCCCATTTATCGAGAAAAATTACAGGCTATATAACACTACATTATGACTGATAGAAGCTGAGCATCAATGAAAAGTGTTGCAAGAACGGGGAAAATGCTGCTACAGCGCATTATAGATAGCCATGACCCTTTCACTCTTTCTTTTATATGACGAAGTTGCGCGAGTCAGCTGGCATTTAAATATATTTCTTTCTATATGTTTAAGGATTACATATATACAATACGTAAAAACACCTTTTTCTGTTCTGAGAATATCCTGGGTTAGCACCTGATGATCACCAGGAGAATGTGCAACAGAAGTACTTAACAAATATCTACCATTTTCCTAAAAATCATGAAGAATGTGATAATTTGTGAAGAGAATTATAATTCGACACTAGCAACAATGGGCTCGTATCACTAACTGGTTGCCAATAAAAAAAACGTGGATAAACTTGTACCTCCATATCGGTAGCTCGACACAGCAACGCCATAAGCGCCGGTATGCCTCCAGCATCACGTATGGCCCGTTTGTTCTCGTCGTTCTGTCGTCCGTACGATAAGTTCCTTAGCGCGCCGCACGCGTTACGATACACTTCTGGATTCTCGTGCGACACTAGACGAACTAAGGGCGGGATACCACCTGGAAATATTTATATAATAATCTAAATTATTAATTACTTTTCGTTGATGTTGCATCTGACGCGTTGGGCTTGGAAATTGATGACCACAAACGGGAATTATACCCCTACATATACCTATTGAGAGAAGGAATACTCGAAACAAAACTCTATACTAACATGCCTAACCAGCGTTGTATAGTAGGTCAATTGTCCTCCCATTATGGAGAAGGCTCGAGCTCGATGTCTTGCAGTGATGTAAGTACTTTATATCCCTAAATAGATTTCTACGATACTCACGGTAGAATTGGGGTTACAGTACAGTAATATTCCAGTAACACTGTATCATCATATATGTCCTAATGTTGGACTTGAGCCTCCTTCATAATGGGAGGGCAATTGGCCTAATATACCACGCTAGTCAGATGTGTTGGTATAGGATTTTCTTTTGAGTTTTCCTTGTCCTGCCTAGTCATCTCTTACGATCACCCACGGGTAAAAAAGGGAGTAGTGAATTGTATTCTTACTCCGTCACCATACGGAAAGTAGACAAGTATAAAAACACTGTATCAGCACGCGAATATATTTTAATATGATCTAACATCCGTATATTTTTATGTATATTTAAACAATACCTAAACTCCTAGTTTTTTGTTTATTAGGGTCGTCCATATACGTCAAATGTTGAAGGTAGGCGGCGGCATTGGCTTTCACCACATCAGAGGGGGAGTTGAGGAAGCCGATAACTTCTGGAAGGTTCGGATCTCGCCATTGAAGTCCACCTGTCTCTTCGCGACCTCCTACACTGCCGTGTACTGGAATGGAAAAAAAATATATCAAAATGTGTAGATTTGCCTACACTTTAAAAACACACATTATATTTATAGAAAATACGGTACATTTCTTTTTATAACGTATTTGAAATAAATAATATAATAAAAGTTTCAAACTTTAATAACTGTTACGGCAGAATAAATCTCTGGTAATAACGATGACTTGTTGAGACATGAGACAACTTCTTCTTTATATATATTGGCAATCAGCTACATATACGAGCTATTGGTGCCAGTGTCAAGTTATAAATATTTTCACCTTTTTAGTCTTTCAAGTCAGTCGTTGTCTAAGTCAAATTGTTGCCATTAACAGTGCAATGGCCACACTGTTAATGGTATCTTGTGGGAATTTTGATGGAAAACGAAAACGTTGTAAAGCACTTTTATATGATATTCACTACATCCCAGTATTTCCGCACATCACATTACATAAAATGCCATCAAAATTATCTAATATAACACGTTAAAACACTAAGATATCGAATATAATACAAGAGCACCACATGACGTTTTCAAATTCCCGTCAAAAGTCCCCATGAGGCAACTTAATCCTCCCGAGACCATGAACACTGTAGTGTTCGAAATGTCGCAAAATGAAAAAACAAAGACAAACGCGATATAGTCCGTAAAATTAGTTTAATTCAAATGTGTAATACTCGCGTAAACATCAGAAATAATTAAACACACACATATCGCAAACACGTGGAATAATTCCTTGTGAGGGATATTTACAAGCATACAATTACATTCATCATGCATCTACAATTTAGAGTCTTCTCAAGAGCAGATTATGCCATAATAAATAACACTTACGAGCGGATTGACTCACAATTAGTATTATAAATTTTCCATAAAATTGCTGCATTTAGCTGGAGATGCCTCAGACGGTTTTTACGACTGCCGCGACAAATTAAATGGCATTAATACTTAACCATACGGGGATAAATTCCAACGATCGAATGAAATTTTAGTAGTGTCTGGCGTTGACAAACAAATTATTTATTCAATGTCAAGAAACGAAAATATTTTTATGGCAATAATTATTATAAACAATATTGTTACCAAGTGCCATATTCGCCATTTGTTTCTGTAGCTCTTCTTCATCACCATACATCGATTGTCCACCGGCGCTTCCCAGACTTAATCCATTTTGAGAATCCTGTATTAACAAATAATTCATCGTCTCATCATCTCAGCTCATATATGTCCCACTGTTGAGCTCGTGCCATAATGAGAGTGAAATTGACCTACTATACCACGCTGATCAGACGTGTTGGTATAGGATTTTATTTCAAGTATTCTTTCTATTGATAGAGATAGGTGAAGGTAAGGAGAAGATAGGTGGTGAATTTTATTCTTATTCCGTCACTCCTTAACAAATTATTAATAATTAGATTAAATAAAATCTAATTTGTATACTAGCTGCAAAATAGGAGAGTTTTGTTATATTCAAAACGTTCTTGTCTCATAGTTATATATAATAGACGATCTAGCTACAACCACACTAGTGCAGGTTACTATGGAGCTCGCTGAGAATCGCAGTCCTTAAGCTGTTTTCATACATTGTCGGCGCTCGAAGACACCATTGGCCCGAGGTTAGAAAGTTGTGAAATTATCGTCCCTGCTTATTGAACAGTCTATGAGATGAACAAAACGTACACACTAATGTATTATGCATCTACAGAACACAACACAATAGACTCAAGAAGGTACTTAAATTGTCACATATAGTTGTATTTATTCAGTACCTTATAACAGGATTTCTTCTTAATCTACGATATACCCAAGTATTAAATTTTAAGAACATCTAGACAGGGTATTAGATACCATAGATGACTTGTGATACAAAGCTTTGTCTTCAAAAATCGATCGCATTTAACATCACGTAAATCGGTTGAAACCTTGTTCTAAAAATAGGTTGTTATATTCGTTGATATTGATGATAAAGTTTACCTTGAATGGTGGAGGTTGATGTGGTGGTTCGTAAGCGGTAGGATAGTGCTGGTATCCATAAGCATCTGGAGCGTATTCGCCACGTGGTGACGTCACGCAATAATGCCTACCCAGCTGTTCCAGAGATGCTGAATCGTATCTGAAATACAATAATATTAGGTATTATTATTTGTGAAAAATTGCTAAGTGAAATTAATATACCATGTCATAAAATGACTCACTTCGTGTGCCGGCATGGTATCAAGCGAAACCTATACGTAAGATAGTGTATGCCACTATTCACCAGCTACTTATTACAGCTTACCATCAAGGCATCAATCGTGAAACGATGATAAGCACAATGAATAAACTTTTAGTTCAATGATTATTTACTATTGTTGGATGTCAACATGTCTGCCAAGCATGACGAGCCCATGGTTATCCACTCTTGCAAAGGATCCAAAAGCAAACGTTGATAAGTTAACGAAAATGCAAATCTATTGCTCGAGGCTTAGATATTCATTCCTGGTTTCATCAAGTATCTACAAATAGCGGACGCCACCAAAAAGAGGACTGGACATCAAGCAGGTCGTTCTAGCCCAAAACCCTTGGCATTTATTTTACTTTTCTCCCAGCTCTATTTTGAGAGTGATAAATATTAAAAACACAGTGGACCTTTGTAAGTCCAACTTGAAAGGATAGTCCGAGTGATAGTGGTTTCGACTTATGGTGGATTTCGATTTTTCAGTACAATATTTTTTTGGGTAAATTTATGTTTATTGCAGCAGGCTTAAACTTCTCAGAACTTTTCAACCGACAACAATAAAATATGCAATAACAATAATAAATATCCAAAATTAAACATCTGTCACCATGTAACCATGCACGTGTTAACGTCATTCATACATTTCTTTAGCGTTTCTTAGAATCGACTTATTATATGCACTTTACATTTATCTGTAAGAAACAATGATGTACATTTTCGGCATTCTTAAAGTAGTCGGTTTTCAAATAATCGAGTTGCGAAAGTTGTAAAATCAAATATTGAGCATGCAGAGACCCAATTTATTGGTTGTTGTTTGATAAATAAGTACACACTGTATTGTATTTGCTTATAGATAACTTCCTAATAATATTGACTTATAGTGAGTTCAGATTTCGAGCAACGGAAGGTTAGCGCTTTGATGGGAAGGGAACATTTCTTAGAGTTCGGGAGGTTCGACGTATCAAAGTTCGTCTTAAAGAGGTGCTATACTACAATACTAATAATACACATACATATCATCGCGCCATATCCCTTGCAGGATAGGCAGAGAGAACAGAGTGCCAGAGAACTCTATCCTTGCATACTTCATTAGCTTCTTCAACATTCATAATTCTCTTCATACACGCTCGCCGGTTTCGGAGACTCTTGACTCCACCTTCCTTCAGTACATGACCGATCTGGTCTAGGTAGGTGAGTCTCGGTCTCCCCCGGTACTTACATCCTTCCACTTTCGCGTTGTATATCTTCTTAACCAGACGTTCGTTCGGCATTCTTTCCACATATCCGAACCATCGGAGCATTCCCTTTCGCATCTTTACACCAATAGTCTCTTTCATACCTACTCGCTCTCTTACGTCGTCGTTGCGAATGCGGTCGGTCAGCCTAACTCCACAGATTTTCCGTAGAGATCGCATTTCGACCGCATTAATTTTGCTTTCATGCTCTTTTCTGCATACCCAACTCTCGCTTCCATATAGTAATGTTGGGACAAGCACAGCGTTATGTATTGCTACACGTGCCTTCTGGCTGAGGTGGTGGCAACCGAGAAGTTGTCCCAACGCTCCGTTCACTCTATTTCCCGCATTCACTCTTCGCTCTATATCAGTGGTGTACCTTCCATCTCGGCTAAAACCACATCCAAGATATACAAATTCATCCACTTGCTCTAGTACATCATTACTTATTTTTACTCTTACATCTGCTCTGGCTTCGTCTCTTTCAAAGACCATTATTTTCGTTTTGCTCACATTCCGCGTAGACCCCTTTTCTTACAATCTTCTGTCATTGTGTCGACTAGGGTCTGCAGGTCAGTCGCTGACTGTGCCAGCAGGACTGCATCATCTGCATAGAGCAGAGCAGTGACCACTGAGTCGCCCATCTGGACTCCCACATTCATATCGTTCAACCTTTGGAGACATTTATCCAGATATATGATAAACAGCCTGGCTGACAGAACGCACCCCTGCTTAACGCGGATATTGACGTCAAACCAAGGCGACATTCCATCATTCAGCCGCATACAAGCTCTACAGCCCATGTAACTGGAATGCACAGCCTGTAGCAATTTACCGTTAATACCATACTGCGGTAAAATGTCCCAAAGTTCCTTTCATACAACCGTGTCAAAGGCTCTCTCCAGATCACAAAACTGCAGAAAACCCTCTGACCTAGAGCAAAATGCTTCTCCACAATGTTGCGCAGAGAGAACACTTGATCCATGCATCCCCTTCCACTCCTGAAACCTCCTTGTGTCTCGCACAGTAAACCTTCGGACACCATCCTCATTCTCCTTTCAATCATTTTACCGTACACTTTTGCTGCCAAACTGGTCAAGCTTATGGCTCTGTAATTTGCGCAGTTATAACGTGAACCCTTGTTTTTAAACAAAGGCACGATGACTGCGCTATTCCAGTCCCTGAGAACCATTTCCGAGCTCCAACATAAATTGAGGAGCAACAGGAACGCCTCCCAGACACAGGATCCACCAAGCTTGATCATCTCGGCAGACACCATATCAATGCCCGCTGCTTTACCATTTTTCAAACTTCTTATCGCCCTTTCAACTTCATCCATACTGATGCCATCGGAGGACGCCGGTGCCGAATGTTGATCTACTAAACCGCATGCAACACCAGCGCCAACTCGAGCATCCGCATACATATCGCCAAAATATTCACTCCATCGGCTTAACACATCTTGTGTTTGTGTAAGAATGTCTCCACCTTTAGACCTTATTTTATTCATTCTGAAGGCTGACCAACCACACCGAGACTTCGTCACCTCCCTCCAAAAGAGTTTGGTGTTACCCTCGAAGTGTTTAGTCAGCCTATCTTCTGCACTCATATTTGCTCTATCACGTTTATCTTTCACTAAGGCCTTGGTGTCATTTTTACATTGCCGATATATTTCTCTCTTCTGTTCAGTCATACTGTCATTCAGATTCAAAGAAGGGACATAGTCCAGCCACGCTTTCTTCTTTTGCTCTACGGAAGCTGCCACTTCCGCATCACCATTTGTTTTTCTATGCTTCTTTGAACTTCCACATACTTCTTTCGCTGTATCTACTATACTGTCTTTCAATATTCTCCAGCATTCTTCAATGTCCGATTACGGCTGGCTTGCCATCATCAGCCGTTCCCGGACACCCTCTGCATATTTTTCTCTTACACACACTTCTTGCAACCTTTCAACCTATATTCTTGCAAGCCCTCCGAAGTGGACACGCTCTCGCCAGTGCCTCCACTTTCTGAACAGACCACTAAATATAGTACTAATAATAACTGGCATTATACATATTAAGCGCAAGAGAAAAAATATTTACCTCTGTTGTAAATGCAAATTGTGCTGCGGAAGGGCTCCGGGTGAAGCACTCCTAGGCGAAGCACTACCTCCACCTTCAACATACTCCTGTAACTGAAATAATAAACAGCATATTCTACCATATCTAAAACAAAAAAAATTGCACATTCAAGATTAAAAAATTGGAAATTAAAATTGAAAATGCCAGTAAGTATACCTTCGACGGCATTAATGGCGTAGTAGCTGACAATGTTATTCAAAGTCCCCGAGTGATGCCGAAGTAAGAATAAGTCTCCTCCTTCTCATCTCGCAGAAATGACTCAAGAACGCGAGCAGATAACGTCTCGACAAGATTAGGTTACTCGAAATAAGACACTTATCTAATGTTTTCGTACTCTTGTAGGTCTACGCACCTGGCTCTCGCACTATGGTAGGCCAATTTCCCAGCGACCTCCTCTTCGTGGATGATAATAATGTGAGATTTAAAAAATAAATCTCCATTGGTAGATGATAAATGTTAGTTGTATTGTTATTGACTGTATATATGTTTTATATTGAATGTATCTTACCTGCCCCATGTATGGTGGTACTTGCGTGGTTTCCACCATATAAGTTGGTTGAGGTTGGTATGCTGCTGTCCCATAATGCCCGTAAGTGCCGTAGTGACCAGCGCCACCGGCACCCGCGTAGCTTCCGCCGCCGCTTACTGATACCGAGTCCATTACCTAAATTATAAACATGATACTGTAATCTATGTGGTGATGGAGTAAGAGTATTTAATAGTGTGGTAGGACTACGTTGTTGACAATTCTCTGTGTACAGCCGCGGGCCGGTCCGTCCGGGGTAATACCACACTCTCGCAGAAGATCGACGTCTGAGTAATAGCAATGTATTATTGCGCTTCGTTCGGTGAGTGAGAGAACCGGAAGCCCAACTGGGGTAGATTTGGGTTTGTATTGGTAGGCGGTCTAGCTGTACCTTTAGTATCGCAAAGGTCCATGGTTTGCTCGCTTGCCATCATACGCAATAAAAATAAAAATATAATATGACCATTTAAACGAAGTGAACACCATGTTTCGTAAAAGGACAAACTCCCAAGGTTTATAATATAAGTCTATAGTGTGGTCTATAGTCTACTATATACCTTACCCTGCTACCTACCTTACCTACCTACCTTAGCCTGCGCTCGAAACTGAATATTTTGCTTATCTGTTAAGCATAAGAGGATGCGTTCGACAGAATAAGCTGCCAAAATAAATAAGCTTTATCGAAATTAGCTGTTTATCCTTACGTTTATGTTAGCTGATTAGGGATATAATAGTTCAACATCCCTACCGTGTGCAGATAAACAGAGAAAGAAATTTAGTATGCTACTTTTTCCACTGTGGAAGAAGGTCGCACCCAACAGTACAACTAAAATCCGCAAAAAGAAAATTAATTTGGTTATATCGCAGCTTTTTTGCCCATCGACTTCCACTGTTAGATATAGAATTCCTTATTCTCCATCCCCAAAAGGCGGTTTTATTGATCGCAGGCTGTATCATAAATTACCCAGGCTACCGTTTCTGTTTCACGTCTCTCACGGGAAAGTAGAAGGTTGTCGACATATTTTATTTTACAACAAAAGTAAATAGTCAAACTTACGTGTGGGTATTTCTGTGACGGCGCCATGGTCAGATGTCCCATATGATTGTAGTGTGCGGCGGGTGACGACACATATTGACCGTAGTCGGGATCCACCCCTGACCCGACTACTCCTGGATATTCACCAGCCTGTAACGAGATATTAATTAAATGGTAACCGACGTTTATTACAAAAAATAAACCATAAATGTTGAGGAAGCGAGTGAAGTATGCAAGGATTGAGTTCTCTGGCACTCTATTCCCTCTGCCTACCCTGCAAGGGATATGACGTGATGATATGTATGTATGTATGTAAACCATAAAACCTTATTTCTCTATGCAAGGGACAGCATTTGAAACATAGTGTAACATTTCTAACGAAGTTATTAGAACTGTTCATCAACTTAGGGGTCTACGCGTGAATGTGAGCAAAACCAAAATAATGGTCTTTGAAAGAGATGAAGCCAGAACAGATGTAAGAGTAACAATAGGTAATGATGTACTGGAGCAAGTGGATGAATTTGTATATCTTGGATGTGGATTTAGCCGAGAGATGGAGGGTACACCACTGATATAGAGCGGAGAGTGAATTCGGGAAATAGAGTGAACGGAGCGTTGGGGCAACTTCTCGGTAGCCACTACCTCAGCCAGAATGCACGTGTAGCAATACATAACGCAGTGCTTGTCCCAACATTACTGTATGGAAGCGAGAGTTGGGTATGCAGAACAGAGTATGAAAGTAAAATTAATGCGGTCGAAATGCGATCTCTATGGAAAATCTGTGGAGTTAGGCTGATCGATCGCATTCGTAACGACGACGTAAGAGAGCGAGTAGGTATGAAAGAGAGTATTGGTGTAAAGATGCGAAAGGGAATGCTCCGATGGTTCGGACATGTGGAAAGAATGCCGAACGAACGTCTGGTTAAAAAGATATACAATGCGAAAGTGAAAGGATGTAGGTACCGGGGGAGACCGAGACTAACCTACCTAGACCAGATCGGTCATGTGCTGAAGGAAGGTGGAGTCAAGAGTCTCCGAAACCGGGGAGCGTGTATGAAGAGAATTATGAATTTTGAGGAAGCGAGTGAAGTATGCAAGGATAAGAGTTCTCTGGCACTCTGTTCTCTCTGCCTACCCTGCAAGGGACATGGCATGTTGGTATGTATGTATGTTCATCAACTTAACTCATCGCTATCAGATGACATTTGGATTTGGTAGATGTAAGCTATTTTAGTCTACGAGTGACATTTGGATTGGATAGCTACTAGTTTCCGCCGAAGTCAAAGAATCGGTAGCGGTAGTTTGTCTAATCGCGATGAGGATACGGTTAATAACGGGACCGTACGCTGTACTCCTGTCACGCTGAACGGTTTGGATTAGATGTGTCCAGACCCCAACATGCCAAAGCAAAGAAGCTAATATGTTTAGCTCTCGGCAAAATTTAAAAGCACACTCCAAGAGAACAAATCCTACTACTGTTATAAATAAGATAATCTGTGAGCTCTTTCAGGTAAAAGCCACTTATCCTGGTTTTGTTCATCGAAACACAGGTCATCTTACTACTATTATAAATGCGAAAGATTAGATAGATATGTATTTATTACTCAATCATGTTAGAACGTTTAAGCGGATATGGAAGAACTTTAGCGCAGAGAAAGATAGATCGATAATAGCACATAGTCTATTTCTTATGCCCGAAAAAATGTATGACCCTCGTGAAATAGATTTGATTTACAAATGCTAATGCTAACGAGAGCGAAACTGCAGGAATGGCTAGAATATAAAGTAATAATATGAATTTTTAAAGATGATGATAACAGTTACATTAACACAAAATCCCTTCTATATAAGAACAATTAAGACGTGTGCTTTTTACAAACCGTGAGGATTTAATGAAATCAATTTATCGTAAGCCCGTTCTCATATACAGTCTTAAAAAGTTCACGACGTCATATAGGTAGTATACAGCATCTATATGCTATATACATATTTTATGTCTTAGTCGTCTTTTACGATCACCCACGGGTAAGATGTGGGGACGGGGTGGGGAATTGTATTCTTACTCCGTCACCACACGGAATATTTACCTATATCTTAAATATAATACATACCCAAAGTAGTTAAATAGATTCTCACGATCAAAAAATACACTGCTACTGCTTTGGATTTCAATTTAATTTATCTATGGATTGTCTTATTACGCAATATTTAAATTTACACAGACGATACCGCGGGCCATAGCTAATTCTATATAAAATTTCACTTTCACGCTGTCAGTTGTTCTACGCGAGTGCTTTTTTTCATTGATTACGAAATTAAAGAACCGTATCAAAGTATAGGATTACATTAATTATATAACTAGATTACTGCGTACTTTTATTGTCTTTATAAGATGGTGTCATTACACGAGGTATCCGGTACAAAGGTTAATTGGATTCGAGATGCTTCAAATTAATCTAATCAGTTATACTTCTATTCTAAGCTGAAAACTAAATACGTGAGTTTAGTAACTCGCATCGTTTTGGCCACAAAAGATGCATTAGTAGGGGTGCTCCTCCTCTCCAGTTCCGATCGATCGAGATTGAAAGTCTGATGTTTCGTAATCTTGAAAATTATACTTGTGCTTAAAGTCAAAAGTATCGTTTTGTACTTCCCAATACCGATCTTTTATTTTCCAAACTGATCATGCAATGTTAAAACAAATTAATATGTGTAATTTTGAAAAGTACATTAAAATTTCCGATATTGAACTAACGAGTATGCACAGAAGCAACCAATTTTCATCATTATATACTTCTTACATTTATATTGCTTAAGCCTATCATATACGTGACAATCACACACAAATTTACTAGTGAATTTATAATGAAAAGACGGTTTTATGTATCGCGAACAGTCTAAGAGTTTAATTATATTGGATGACAGTAGTATCCACAAAAGCCAGAGACATTATACCGTCACACTAAGTGTACAGCTCTAAACTGCTGTGTACCGGAATAATCTGACGAACTGTGTTCCGGAGAAGCCTTGTCTTCATATCTACTTAATAAATAGGGATTGTGATCGAATTCGTACGAATTGCGCCTCTTGAAGGTGATACTACTAGTGTAATCGACCATTTAAACAGATAAATTCCATCCTGGTCCCAGTTTTTTGGAGTAACAAGTGTAGATTTTAGCTGGCCAACATAATAATACTTATAAAAGGTTTAATATAAGGTGAACATATGACTATATGTAATAAGATAATGAACCTACGTAAAAAGCCTGTTTCAATATATAAAAACTATTAACTTTCGCTACGCATGAGACACAGACGATTTTACTGTTTCCATTCTAGCTAGCAATTAGCGTCGTCTAGCCACCACCTTTATACCCGTAATACACGCCCCCTTTGATAGTCCACGACCCATTCCTAGGGGGGGAGACACCTCCACTTTCTTAGCTCTAGGGAAACTTCAAAAATAAACTATCTCAGAACTTACTGAATCTAATCAGAAGAAAATTTAAAGTTCAGAGTACATTCCGTTCAAAGTCGCCGTTGATTTTTATTTGATATTCCAAGTATTTCATATTTTTACCGTAAACTTTTCAGCTTACACAAAGATGGTTTTTAGGTTGAATTAAAATTACTGCAGATACCAATATAATATGGCAGAAATATTACTCATAAGCTAAAACATAAGGGGGTATATAAAAATAGAAAGATTGACTTTATCCACGATTCTGATATCCGAAAAGTACTTATCTAAATCTCAATAGCAAGATCTGAACTTGGAAACTATGCTCGGATAATAGTAATGGGCTCGCCGCCTTTTACAAACGTAGGACTAAAAGCCAGGTGGCGAAATGTGCGTATGTAATACCGCTTCTTAGTACCTCGGAGATTAGGTTAATTCCTAATATCTGAGGTCTATCAATTTATGGTCTTACTTTTTACTGATTATAAATTAAAATGAGATTCATCATTCATCAACATCATTCTCCTACTCTTATCCCAATTACTTGGGGTCAATACAATATGTACTCTTCTTTCATGGTAGGTACATATTGTAAAAGTTATTGGCAATAGTTTTATGACCGGCTGCCTGCCAGACGTCAACCCTCCTTGGGAATATAATCTTTGACCAAACGGCATCAGATGGAGTTGGCTCAGGTCGTTAAAGGCTCTTCTAGTCGTCTTTTACGATATCTACGAGCAAAGTAAGGGTTGATGAAAAAAGCTGTGTGGTAGCGAATACGCTACCACACAGCTTTTTTCAGATTATAAACTGAAAGAAAACAAGCAACATTGATATATTTTCTTCCTTTTTCTGTAGGGACAATATACCTCCAATATGTTATTAGTTTTTAATTCACCATCTCCATCTTGCCAGGCTATAAAAGATAATTTATGCAAAAAAGGGAAGGGGGGATTGTAATAGTATGATCAGTTACTTTAAGATATAGACTCTTTGGGCACCAACCTGCATGGCGAGGTGATGCTGATGCGCAAGTGCCGCAGACAGCTCCGCGTCCTCGGTGGAAGCGTCGGACCGCGACACTGGACTGTGTTGCGGACCATATGCACCCTCCACGGGACCGTTTCTGGAACAAAATAGAAATACGATTATGCATGTTATCAATCTTTGCCACAATTTATAATGTATGTAATTAAACTATGAACAAGTTGCCAAAATAACAACGTACATAAAATTTTGTAGTCGCCTTATTTTCTTTGTTGGCGGACTATGGTTTGATTGCAACCTACATAGCTGTCCTAGTGATAAGGTGCCAAAGGGTCGGTCTTTCCGTGTGGTGACGGAGTAAGAATACAATTCACCTCCCCCTATCTTACCCGTGGATGATGGTACGAGACGACTAAGGGATATAAATAAAACGCATTAACATCTATGTGAGAGAAGGAAATCTCGAAACAAAACCCTATACCAACACGTCTGACCAGCGTGGTGTAGCAGGTCAAACCCTCCCATTATGTAGCAGGCACGAGCCCAACAGTGGGACATAAATGAACTAAGATAAAAGGATCGCACAATTTTTCGCTTGAGGCTAGCTACGCTCTAATCGCACCCTGATCGGTCAGCGGACGGCGGATGAAGCAACATAATCAGCAGCAACCGTTTTCCAGCCCTTAATCAACCCCCTTATAAATTAAATATGGCAAGTTTGATTCCCCTTTAAAGATTCCTTTGTCATAAGAATATTTTTCTGATACAAGTGATTATAACACTAAACTTCGCTAATCACCGCTATCGCTAAGCACCGGTGGTCAATTCAAATGGCGACAGAGAGGTACAATAGTGTACGTTATAGGGGCCTTCGCGCCGTTCTTTCCGTCGCCCCGGACGATTTGTGCTGGGTATGACCAGACTATAAAAAAACCTGTCTGAAAAATTTAAAAATACAGGCTGTAAAAAAGAAAGAGACTGTAAAAAAGACACTGTCAAAAAAAAGTTAGTTAATTATTGTGCATCAATGGTTGAATTTGGTATAAGGATTAATTAATTCAAAAATATCTTCATCAAACTATAGTTTTTTTTTTTTTTTTTAACTTTAACAATATTTTAATTAATATGTACAATTAAAGCTAAGTTTTAAATTAAAATATTTACAGAAAAATAGAAGAAAATAGAATAAGGAATAAAAAATAAATAAATAAAAGGAGAAACAAAAGGCGCAATCAGGCATCGAAAAATTCCTCCGCATCACTGTCCACTGGTAATGTGCCCAGAAGGCTAGCAGCATTGCCACGTATATATAGTTTAACTTTGCTATATGTATATTCAAAAATCAGGTTACATAGTCTATATGTATCTACACTTGCAGTAGCATATCTACAGTTGTTCCAAGACTAATTAAAATAATTGTTCAAGAATGCCTGAAATTGCCGCGGCAGAAATTTGTTCTCTCAACATTAAAAGCTACGCAAAGTCCTGCTGATAGCGTTTATCTTTTTTAATTATATTCGGTATTGTAGTCGGGTTTCTAGTATAATAAGATTGAACAAACATCTTTTTCCACGGGGCAACTATCATATGGAAACCTCTCTGCAAACTAAGATGCAGCAGTATAATACTTACAATATACTCACAGGTATCTTCATTATGTTTTCCTTCACAATTAATAAAGCAACAGAGAATCAAAAACATTTCTATTTGAGAAAAACTTTTAAAAGTTAAAGAGTGCGCCTTATGAATTCTAACCCGAAATTTTAATTTCGCTACGATCCCATCCATCCGCCTATCAATGTTCATTGGAAATAACTCTCCCGAAGAGGGGAAAACATCATAATCGCCACACTTTGCTGGCGGGTGGGCCATCATAGTCAATGTTATAAAATTGCCAGGAAAGTACTGCTTGCCATACTGCTTCTCCCTTAGAAAAGTAGATGGTGATCACATATTATATTCTCATTCTGTCACACATGGAGAAGTAGATATGAATTTAAATACCTTAAAATGTATTGAAGTCTATTTCATCATCATCTCAGCTCATGTCTCCTCCAGAGTAGGAGTGAAATTTATGTACTTTAGCCACGCTAGTCTGACGGGTTTTATGTGGAATTTTTCATCACTTGCATATATGTTATACGTATACCATTATAGCCCTTAGTAGCTTTTTTATGAAGCCCAAGAGCAAAAAGGAGGCGTATATAACAATATAGTAATAGCTTTTAATGTCTCTTACACATTACATCATTACTACACAAATATGTAGAACATACAAATTCATGTTATTCGTCATTCACCTACACACGCATTTACACCGTTCCAAATGAAAGTTCGCTAAAAGTAAACAAGAAAAAACTAACATATTGGATATATTACAGAGAAAGTGTAGAAAGTTATGGTAACGCCTGCAATTTTAGAGAATTACAACAACAAGAGGAAACTAATGATATCTAGACAAAGTTATTGTATCCTACGTTTTGAATATTATATTTTATTAATAATAATACAAATTTCAGTTATCAAACAATCCAAAAATCTATTTTATTGTAGATGATACTGAATGCAATTTCGTTGATATAAGAAAAGGTGTGTATTTGACAACAAGTCTTAATCTATTAATAAATGGGAAAACAGTCCACTTTATTACAGAAGGCAGTACCAGTATATGCTGCCTCTCGCAATAGCACGGGTTACGCGCTCAAGTTGGGGCACTATGCAAACATCCGATCTAAATGGACACATAGACTTTGGATAAATGTCCAGAACCCAATTCCGCATAACTAAAATAGGTTTATCGTGTGGTATAGATTGTGGTAAGATTAGGAATAGCCAAGAGAATTCTGCCACCTATTCTGTTGATACTACAGCCGTTTTTACATTTACCACTGGTAAGTAAGGAGTGGTGATCTATTCCATACCTATCCAATCATCACAGGCGAAATCAGAACTAATAAAAATATTAAAAAAGAAACTAAAGTTACAACTCATGTATATTAGTTAATATAATTATGTAATAAAACCACTAAAATAAGACTTCATTACATATATACTACATATACCTACAAGTAATTAATACAACAAATTGTTCACAAGAACTACTGCTACTGTTACACGAGAACCTTTTGTTAAATCAAAGTAAGATATACATAATATTAACTAAGAACAGAGAGAAGCATCAAAGGGATATCTTTGTTTGTAAGAGACACGATAGAACCGCAAACTAGATACATAAGTAACTCAAACATTTAGAGGCTTTAGCATAAGCTAATCAAAACTAAATTATATGGAGCCTAGCCCAATTAATTTAAGCAAATTATATTTATTTCTCTTCCATCGTACACATTGAAAAATTCGGAATAGTTTTATTACAGGCCGCCTGCTTGGCGTCAACCCTCCTTGGGAATGTAATTGATGACCAAACGGCATCAGGTGGAGTTGGTCCAGGTCGATATAAAGCTCTTAGTCGTCTATTACGATATCCACGAGTAAGGGTTGGGAATTTTCGTAACCACTAACGACAGCCATAATATTTCAATATAGATCATTATTTATATAAATTTTCAAGTTGTAATAAGCTAAAATTTTAAATGGATCGATACCATTATGTACTCGTGACAAAAGAAATATTTAATAACCAATCTGCGATATTTTTTATTATATGGGTGTATTATAAGCTTTGCAGTTCATTGTATAACATAACTAAGCATGATTTTTCATGCGACATTATCATTACAGATTTGTTTAACCAAAAATTTTATATTAAATAATAACAAAGAAAAACAAAAACATTAAAACAATTTTTGTTGCTCCTTTCAAATTTTATTGATAACATAAAAAAGACCCAAAATGCAGCTGTTTACAGACGGAAGAAGGAAAACACAAAACAATGCAACCGAAATGGTAGAGTGAGAGGTTCCAATGGGTACTTTGCGAAAGTCTCAATTGAGTTACCTTACATTTTGGGTAGATTATCATCATATTGTCCAATTTTCAAATATGCCTGTGGAGAAGGAATAAGAATACAATACTTTCCCTTAGGTAATCGTAAAAGACGACTAAGAGATATAAAACGCATATAATATCTATGCAAGCGAAGGAACACCCAAAAGGCTATATCAACACGTCTGACCAGCGTGCTGTAGGTCAACTTCCCCTCCCATTATGGAAGATGCCCAGCAGTGGGATATATAAACTAAAATGATGAATGATATCCAATTTAACAGGCGTTAAATCTTCCCGATATATATTGGTTCATAAACTCTTCTTCTGAAATTAATGGTGAATTTCTACAAAAAGGATCGATTAAATCTCTAGACGACTAAAACCACGTGTAGACTGCCCACTTACTACCAGATTAACCGCTGCCTCTCCTGTTATAATAGGAAACGAAAACAAATATATTAGAGGTCACGGCACGCTTAGAGTAATAAACATCACACGCGACTCCAGCCAAACAGGCGATTTGCCATATCAAAAGCACTTATTACACGTAGTAATTACATCCGTCTGGTATAATTCAAATTAATCATTTAAAATAATATTGTTAATTAACGCGCAAACATGTTGTCGCATTTAACGAAATTAATAGAAAGCTTAATTAAGATATTCATAACAATTTCGTCACTAACGGTCGATTTAATGTGAGTTTATATCAATATATTTTTAGATATTATTTATCGACACAATTGGGTCAGTATATACAATACGCGTTATTTATCCTTTGTTTATCCATCGTCTAATTTCGTTAACACACTTCTACATGACATATCTAGATGAATTTATACGTACTTTCTTAGCAAATAGATTAACCTATTTTATTTTATTGAATAAATATCATGGCGTAACTATATTATGTTACTGTGGTAGGACCACAATATTAACAGTTTTCTGTTTACAGCAGCGGGCAGGTCCATTCGGAGTAGTAGTGGTACTACAGTCTCGCAGAAAAAGCGAGTCGGTAGCTGAACTTGGGTGGGATTTGGTTGATGGGCTAGCTATATGGTATATCCTTGGTATTGCAAAAGTCCATGGACGACAATGACACTGACCATCAGGGGAATGCTGCTTGCAAGTTTGCCATCATAAGGCATTAAAAAAGGCGACTGTAATGTGTCTATGTTCATATCATAAGTACCTAGTATCATAAAATCTGTCTTAACAGGGATACTGCTGGTCCCTTAGTCAATATTCACAAAGAAATATACAAAATAATTATTTAATTTAAGGACTATTTGCTACTATAATCCAGGTTTGGCTTTTATATGGAACTGTCATAAACATTCTATTGAGAAATTCTGAGCAAAAAAACCAAGCATCACAACTGAAAAATAGATTCAGTATTACACGATCACGACCATTTATTTTTTTCGCTTATGGTGGCAAGCAAGCAATCAGCAGAACTGATGGTAAATGTTACTGCCGCCCATAGACTTTTTGCAATACCAACGACAGCTAAACATTGCCTACCAACCCAAACACAACCAGAAAGTTGGGCAGCAACACATTCCCACTGCTCAGAGGTCGATCTTCTAAGAGAATATGATACTATTTTTAACAGACCGGCCCGCGGCTGTCGACAGATAAGTGTCAACGGTGTGGCCTTACCACTACCTGAAATTACTCATTCACATACTTATATTATCACCTAATTTAACAATAATTATATAATATCAAAAAATTATGGAATTCTATCATAGATAATTGTATAAGACTTACAATAACCGTTTAAACGGTTCCTTCATAGTTTATCAGTAGTAAATTGACAGGGTAGCCGCACAGCTATATTTAAAAATAAAGTAATCAATATTTCTAACGTTGACATCAATCTGTACTGGGAGTGCAGTGAACTGGTGAGTAAATTGGATTTGATCGCTTATAGAAAGCGCACAGACATATTGCTTGTCTATCAGAGTTCTCTTTATCTATAGGGGTTCATTTAATACTGGCTGATAATGGGCTTGTTGGTATAATGGCGTGAATGTAAATATTCGTCTTCTGACTGAAGTTTACGTAAGGTTTGCAGCGTAATACCAGGGTAAAGAAATCAGTCCTGGCGTCATACTTAATTGACGTGAGAGATAATAAAAGATAAGTTATGGGGTAGCACGTCGCCTTTCGCTGGCCCGGAAGGTTTGAGCGAGATACAACTAGACCATAGCCTATCAAGAAAAGCTGCATAAACGTGGTAATCTATTATCGATATCCTGCACTGAAATTTATCGTTGTTTTAATTTTTGTAATAGCCAAATGTATAAATTAATAAAAACCATGAACACAAAGATTTCCTTATGAGGGATGGTGTCTTTAAAAAATAATAGCGCGAATGAAACTATACCTAGATCATATCCTAATGTACACTCAATTAAAAAATAATATCTCGAATAATATTGTTGTTGTAGTTGTAGTTGGCCTTTAAGAAATGAAAGCCTACCAAAAAATAAATTAATGAAAAAGAATGTGAAAATAATGGGAATCTAATACATCTAAACAAAAAAATTGAACTACTACAGTAAGGCTTCAGCTTCTTTTGCCAAAATTACAAAAGACAGATATAGGTACATACCATTACCCATTATTGTAGTGGTATAATGTCTAACATCAAAAGGATAAGGTATCGATTTTTATAACAATTAATTAAAATTTACAGAGTCTCTATCAACGACACGAGGAAGTGCAAATTGGAAGGGAGATTTTGATACAACCCAATTAACTTCAAAATTGCTATTACGTAATTTACACAAACCAAGACTAATTGAAAACTAATAATAACATATAACTAGCTGATTCAATAGAAGCTGTTCTGGACAAATCTAAAATTAATAACAAATAGAATTCCTTGAAATCGATCGTCACCTACTTGGTCCAATTATATTAAACGAAACTACTCTTGTAGCAACCTGGACATACAAAAAAAAAATATCAAAATTAGTCCAGCCGTACATAAGAATTATATTCATAAATATTCATTAGTGGCAAGACCACGCCACTAATGAATACAGCCGCGGGCCGGTCTGCCCGGGGTAGTACCACACTCTCGCAGAAGATCGACGTCTGACTTCTGAGTAATGGTAATGTGCCATTGTGCTCCGTTCGGTGAGCGAGAGAGCCCGAAGCCCAACTGGGTGGGTTTGGGGTTTTCATTGGTACGCAGCGGCCTAGCTATACCCCTGATATTGCAAAACTGCATGAGCAGTAACACTTACTATCAGGTGTGCTGCTTGCTCGCTTGCCACCAAAAGCAATAAAAAAAAAACACCAAAAACATATATAAAGTCAACAGTGACAACAAACGTCTGCCGAGGCGCGAATATCCGTAGCGTAATATCCACTTTGGGGGAGGCTTATGTCTGTCGTAGTCTATAGTCGAAGATCCCAGGACCCCCAGACATTATTTATTCTCGCAGACATAACACGTGTGGTCCTCATGCCAAAAATTTCAAATTGTTTTAGATTTCCAAAAGTATTTTAATTGCCTTTGATGGAAAAAGTGAGCAGCTCACTTGATGCCAAGTGGCACGACGCAATGACCTCCGCAATACCAGAAACAGGTAAGTCAGGTCGCTGCCACCGTCAATACATATAGATCTAGATAAAAAAAACGTTTTGTAAAGTACTCTGCATCGCAGATCCAGTGGTATAAGTATACTACTGCAAGCGTGAGTATATGGGTTCAAACCAGAGACAGGTAAAAAATTGTATTTATTCATTCTGCAGACTTCGTTTTCAAGATTTTCTCAGGCAATTCTTAACAGTAAGCGCCGAAATAAAATCATCTGATTACGTAGAGCTAAGGATTGTATAGCAAAAGAAGGCTATCAAGTTATGATGTTAAAAAGAAAGAAATTCAAATTACTGAAATTTTTAGCATTTAATATGCTTAATTATTTATAAATACCCGAATACGAAACGAAAAATTATGTCACAAGCGGGGTGCCGCCCGCTTGTGACATAATTTTTCGTTTCGTATTCGGGTATTTATAAAGAAAGAAATTGTTTGTTCCAATATCACAAATACGGAATTTCCATTCGACAGCCTTAAAATTTGTTATGTGAATAACAATCCATCTTACCAATAGAAATAATAAGTAATGGTACATTTTCTTCACGTTGCAATACTAACAATTTGCCTGACCAACAACACATTATATCGTGATTGAGTTGCAGCACACGGGCTTCAATTGAATTGTTCAGTTTACTTCACACTCGTAGAGCCGTTCGATTAAAATCGCCGTCGGAGGGGGTTTGTTTATGTAATTAAACTGAATCCTTATAACACCGTCGTAGAAATGAATTGATTGATTTTAATTAAACACGTTCTCGTGTAAAAGGTTGATTGAAATGGCTATTTTAAAATATTTCATTTAAGCAACAATGGAGCAGTGGTGTAAGCATGACCACAGTGTTGACGGTGATCCTTTTACCATAAAATGGTAAGTTTGTCACACAGGAAAAGTGATCTTACGTCGCCTGAGTTTCTCCATGGTCTGATTGCAGAAAAATTTCATATATGTATAAGATGATGAGGATAAGCTGCAAAATTTTAGAACTGCAGTTAGAAACAGCAATTTGACTATATTTGCTTAAAGCAAGTCAACATGTACCAGTCATAACCCATTTTATTACAAAAACTGACTTCAAACCAATGTTTAGGTCAACCAAAAATATATTATTGAGGATTACTAAAAATTATATTAATAATTCTATTTTTCAGATTTTAATCATATTTAAATGGCACTACATGTATTATACGCGGTTTCAAAAAAAAAAATAAGCATCAAAATCGGTTTACCTAGAAAAAAATTGAAAAAACACATGAAAAAAAAACAGACGAACTGAGAATCTCCTCCTTTTTGGAATCGGTTTAAAAGCAGTAACATCATCTTCGATCGGGAATTACACTAGCCATGTAAAACTCTATTCACATTTAATTTTAACAACTAATTTATAATCGTCGTCGTACACTCAATATGTCCTTCCCTTCCATAGACTCCAGTCAGTCGTCATATCATACTCCTCACTCACTCCTTTCATATCCATATCCTCAGTCACACCATCCATCTCTTTTGAGTCTCCCACAATTCCTACATCCATCCAAATTCAAATCGATAGCTCTGCTAGTCACATGCTTTTCATGCCTCCTTATTACATGAGCATAGCAAGACAGTCTCGCGCTTCTACACTTTTTTATCACTGGTACCACTTTCAAGCTTTTCCTAATATACTCCTTCCTTGTCACACGATCACCTTGTACAGCAATGATGGTAAATTAGTTTTACTCTCTTGACATATGTATTATAAAAGATGACTTTTAAAAAAAAAAATGTTTCGCAACATTACTCGTGAAGATAGTGGCTATACTGTTCTATATGATAGAGCACGTTAGCTTCATATTTTGTGTCACATAATTACCATACGTTCTAGCTTGCTAAATAAATGGTATCAAACTCACAGAAATAGATTGTCACGAAATACTGGGTGGTTCCGTTACCACCCGATATCTGCCTCGTGAAGGTCGTAAAGGACGATTAAAGCATATAAAATGCATAGCTATATGTAACATCTGTGCAAGAAAAGGAAATCTCATAATAAAATGCTATAAAACTCCGTGTGACCAGCGTAGTATATAGGTACATTTCCCTCCTACTAGGGAGGCTCGATCCAAACAGTGATAATCATATGAACTGAAATTAATGATGATAATAATAATGATAATTATGAAATATTGGTTAAGTGAATATGCAGAATCATAGACCGAATAGTTAACTATTAGAACTAAATCATGTCGTCATTCACCTGCTCTTAAACCAATTACAGGAGTCAACGTAGCATGTACTCGTACATATTGCAAAAGTTGTCAATTATTTTAGGACCGGCCGCTTGTCTAACGTCAGCCTTCCTCGAGAATATAATATTACATAGTATTCAATACTAGTCTAGCAACAATACCCTCCGCTGCCGTCATCTGACTTTGTCCCGCTCTCTGTCATATCGTCATCGAACGAGCAAGTCCACCACATTATAGTCTTAGTATAATATATTGTAAAGGTTGTCAAAAATATAATAAAAGTCCATTTACCAACATTGCGTTTAATCACTAACAACAACCCTAACATATAATTGACCAAACGGCATCAGGTAGACTTGGCCTAGGTCGCTATAAACCTTTTAATCGTCTTTTAGAACATCCACGAGCAAAGTAAGGGTTGGTAGTACTCGTAACCGCTACGACACATCACAGAACACTAAATCATGAATAACATGTTATTTTTTGGCACTATTTAGTATATAATTATGACACAATGTTCCAATATTTACAGTCCTTAAAGACACAATATGGCAGGATTATACCTTGTATTATCTACAAATAAAAATGATTTGCATTGATTTTTTATTTTCTTCCAGAATTTTGGCAATTATACTGTCTCGTATTTAATGAAAATCATTAAATACGCGACTGTCAAACGAAGGTGTGACTGTGAATTAAGCTGGTGCAGCTCAATTATTACTGCACTCACCCAACTGAACCACCCGAATTCAAAGTTGAAAATTCCAAAGCTGCCTTGTATAAAGATTAACGAAATCCATTTTGACCGGTGAACAAACGAGATAGCATCGTAGCGACTTCCAATCACACAAGAATGGCATCGACCCGATTGGAGACAGTGTCCAAAATTTGCAAACTTTACTATAAATTCTCTTTCAGACTGGATTTGATCTTCTTTAATCTGACCACGCGGATGGTGTATTTCCGCAGCTATAGTATCAATTAAATGCCCACAAATTACAAAAAATGCAAATTAAAAAAATGCTTAAATGTTCATTTTTTATTCGATATTATAAAATCATTTTCTTGCTCACATCTTGCTCAAACTCAAACTAATTTATTATGTATAACCCCCGGGGCGTCTACATATTGTCAATTTCAATATTTTACCTTAAATTTAGCGAAAAAAACAACCACCAGCTCGAAACGCGACCGCCACTGAAAAAGTCCTGCAAGTAATTCAGCGGATTTGTATATCAATTTTACCTTTTTTTTTGCCAACTTCTTTTACATATAATTGTATACAACATGTTTAGTATGTATTAGCTTCATTATGATGCACCTCGAACCAGGATATCATTAATATAATCAAATATAATGCACAATATATGGCTGGATCAGATCACACAAGTGGCGCCCGATCAAGAGTTAATTAGTTGAGCCACAATTCCATGCATCTTTCAATCCATCGCCATTTCCATGTCCACTATTACATACATCTCTCTGCCTACCCTGCAAGGGATATGGCGTGATGATATGTATGTATGTATGTACTATTACATACATTCCTCACCAAGTGGAGGTAATGCCATAATTGTCACGTTAATCATGCAATTCCTAGCAGAGCGCTGCTGTCCATTCTGCTCGGGTGCCTCGACGTAGCTGGTTTTTATAACTCTCATGGAAAGTAAGGAGGTGACACGTATTCTTCACCTGTCACCACACGGGAAGCAAACGGGAACAAAAAATATCAACACTCATCATTTTCTCAACCAATTCAATCAATCCAGATCCGAATACGACGCATTATAGTAAATAATTCGCCGATAAATTTCACCACAATTTTAAAAAGCCCTGCTTAGTAAAGCGGCCAGATTATACAATTGGTCACTGTTTTCTCTTCTCGAATAGATGGTGCAGATAAATTAGAATCCGGATAATTAATGAGAGTGCTTATCCCTGTTCATTTAAAATACTTTAATGTTTACTTAATATTTATTATTGTTTGTAGGAACTTTATCCAAATCTCAGAATATAATGGTGTGGGGACTTCATAATTCGTAATGGTTATCATATCATAGAAATCTCAGAAATAACAGTGTGAGGAATTCATAATTCGTATGGTGTATTAGCTGTTTGGATTTCAATCAAACGCACTGTTTAAATATTAGTACGTGTTTATATAAGGTACCGTACACTTGAATTAGCCGCCTAGCATGCATAACGAGGACTAATTATTAGTCTCTCTACGCTCAACAATAAACGTTACCGCTATCCGGTCACCTTGGCCACATATGTGGGTATAATAATATTACCGACAATGCGGTCATTATAGATAAGCAATGGCGTTCATTCAATAGCCATACATAAGATTCCTAAAAGATTTATGTCATTCATTACGTTACTATTGGCTATGTGAAATACGGCTGATATCAAATATACCTTATGGGGTTTGACATTATTCTGAACTTAGAAATATCTCTTACCTTAGATGAATGTATTTTAATATGACTATAAATGAACCTTTTAAAATTATAACACTAAGAAAAATACAAAGTTAATTTTGTCATCATGATCTCAGCTCAAATACTTCACGTACCTACTCCAACACACTGAAGAAATGGGTTGGTAAAATTTGTAGGTAAGATGTTACGTCAAGATTTACCTCTCTTGCATAGATATTACCTACCTATTTATAAAAACCCGATTACGAAGCGAAAAATGTTACCTACGTATCTAATGCCTAAGACGTGTTTTAAAACACCCATAAAAGTGATGAATTATATTCTTACTCTTCCACACGGAATTTTTGAGTTTATAAACTAATTAAAGAGTTTATAAGGCACCCGCTTCCTTCATTAATATTCCTTCTTAGATTTCATGTATTTTACCATTATTAATAAATGAGTAACCTACTCCTCGTCTGGTGATGGATTAAGAATATCTGCCGATCGTAAAAACCGGCTGAGATATCACTAAAAAAATGGACCAACTCTGCGGCTATATTCATAGTAACGACTGCGCCCGTCAACCCCAGGCGGGTTGATGAGCGCACTCGGTACTATGAATTTAATCTAAGCGTTGTAATTATGGCATAATCACTCATGGGAAGACCTATACCCAATCTTGTATGTGGATAAGCTGATGATGGAGATAATCATAAATTGGAAAATTTGTACGAATTTTTATAAACTAATGACGCAAAACGGCCACAGATATAGGATCTAACCTCGAACAGACCAGGTAGGCAAAATCTACGTTAACGCGAGCGAAACCGCAATCATAAGCTAGTATATTTTATACATTAGTATAACACACAAGTGTAATGAAATAACAGTATTATGCGACTCTCGGAAACATATTACCTGTATAAGATCCCCTGTCATAGGAGATCGCTCGCCCTCAGTCGGTGAGACTTAATTAGTTTGTGTCCAATTCACCTTGTGAATAAGGCATCTTCTTGTAGACTATATAAGCTGTATCTCCAATATTCATTATATTGCTAAGCCCTTGAGGATCTACTAACCCACGCGTGAAACACTACCATAGTTGTAGCAATTTTGATAATCTCCGTTGTAAATATAATAATTCAGAATAATACAGTAAATACTACGTTGATTTTCTAGGTTGCGTCATCATCCTTCTCTTCCTCTTATCCCAATTACTTGGGGTCGATACAGTATGTACTCTTCTTTCATAATACATATTGTAAAAGTTATTGGCAGTAGTTTTAGGACCTGCTGCCTGCCAAACGTCAATCTTCCTTGGGAATGTAATTGTTGACCAAACGGCATCAGATAGAGTTGGCCCAGGTGTTATAAGGCTCTTAGTCGTCTTTTACTACATCCACGAGCACAGTAAAAGTTGGTAGTATTCGCAGCCGCTACCACACAGCTAATTTTGTAGGTTGCGTATGTAGTGGCTATCGTATCAACCAACCCCCGTTGGTTCAATATATATTTATAAAGTTCCAATACAATAATTATTTCCTTAGTGCAGGTTATAATAAAAAAAATATATATTTTAGTAAATTTGATAATACCATTGCTTTGTTTATATATTCTATGTGGTAACGGGATGAAGAATACCATGGTCACTACATGTTCTTTTCTTGTAGGTATCGTATAAAATAATTTAGGATTGTAAGCTGATAATGTCCACTGCCACTCAAGGAAATCTCAACATAAAATCCTACATCCAAGCGCCTAGCCAGCTTGGTATATATGTATATATGACCAGATCAAAATACATGAAGAATCAGCATCATCATCTCAACTCATAATTGTCCCGCTCGAGTCTCACGAGTCCACAATAGAAGCGAAATTGACCTACTTACCATATCTACTAGACAGATTGTTTTCTCTTCTCTTGTATAAATGCTATATACATCCAAATTACTGAAATTTAGCATTTAATATGCTTGATTATTTATAAAAACCCGATTACGAGCAAAAAATGATTGTCACAAGTGAGATTCGAACCCACACCTATTGGAAATCCGTCCCAATCGTGCTGCCACTTATACAACCGTTAACTATTGTAGGACATTCAATTCTCGCATCGTATTATATTTACGTTTTTAAGGAGACGTGTGCCATCTACCCGACAATGTTTACACATTGTACAGGCTTAAATACTTCAAACTTTTCAGCTAGAATTGTATAAACGATGACACAACCTTGTTATTCAAATTACTGAACTTTAGCATTTAATATGCTTGATTATTTATAAAAACCCGATTGCGAACCCGATGCTATAACGACGTCCCTTAATTGTATTTTATGATACTCAAGACTCCATAGTCTTACCCATGTAAATGATAGCAAATTGTATACTTACTCCGTCACCACACGAAAAAGAAAAGTAGTATTTATGGTAATACGTTACAGGTCAATGTGATAATGGCTTAGAATTACAACGCGTCAGTCCTACCCTTATTTACACCCAAGTGTCTTATGAGACGATTAAGGTACGTAAGCCGATCAAATAACTTCCAAAGAATGAACACTGAATTGGCTGCACAGATGGTGTAGTGATTAAGATACCAACCTTCCGTGCCAGTCTCGTGGGTTCGATTCCTACTTAGAACGATACTTTGTGCAATTCACAAACTGAGTCAGGGTGTAATTTGTGTTAATTCCCCTGTAATTCAAGGCATATTTCCTTAGTGCAGGGTGGTGTATAAAAAAAACTTAATACTCTTTATCAACTAGTGTAGTCACAATATTTGACATAGCCATCCATCCGCTCAACAGAATATTGACATCCACTGTTCGACATATGTTTCTCGATCGATCCCATTTGGTATTAAATTTCCCAAGAAAGGGCTTCAAAGCAAGGTATGATAAGATGGCATCTTGTATTTTTAATCTGTCACCGTCCCAGAAGTTTATACTGGTGTCATGATCACATACGAACAAAAATGTCTTATAAAGAATGAAAAGTCCCTAAAATTGTAAGAAACATCAAATCGGTTAATAAAGAAGCCTACCCGTTACACCGTTTTATATTATAGCTATGATAGGAACGTGTAAAGCAAAAAATATTCTTTGTATTGAAAATTATAAGATTATGCCCATCAGACCGTTCCGTCACCGACCAACATCATCGCGTCCCATGCACGAAACTTCAACAAATTAGCGAGTAAGTATATTGTATCGATGCTAATACGCTCTGTTCTTTCGGGCATATTAGCCCGTATTCCTTTTCTTTCCACGTCTGACACGTCCCTATCCCCATTATAGTATGAAACAGTGTAATGGGGAAACTCCTTATTAAAGATTTCACTGTCACACACGAAGAACCGCCGTTGTCTTCGGTCCCCTATCTAATTATATGACCGAACCGACCAATTATACTTAGTTCCGTGAGCGGCACTACAAAAACTATGAAACAGGACAACGAGTGTGACGTCATAGGGTAACATCGCTTACGCCGTTGCAATCTGCGGACGCATTCCTAACGTGTGACGTCACAGCAGCTCATCGGCCTCACGTTTCTTTGTAATTGATTTTGTATAAGTCCTTTGTTCTGATAGTTATAGCTACTAATTAATAGCAGCAACTACCAAACCACTGGAAAATTTAAACAATTTGCAATCTATTTAAGATGGCAGAAAAAAAAAATTCAATTAAATGCACATACATATATGTATTTTTTAATTGAAAAAGCTATCCAAATGTGCCATGCCGAATTATATAAAACACAAATAGTATCACCCCTTTTCTTTGCTAGTGAGCTTATAGTCCAAGAACACTTTGCGGTTGGGAATCCGTGATAAAAGACGATCAAAACCTTTTCATTCCGCCTTATTGCCACTGATTTGAATTCACACTCACGCAATATACCTTGGCAGACCCGAGTGGCAGTACTCCGGTGGCAGAGTATCCGCGATCGGTCCACCCGCGGCTTCGACTAGTGACAAAACGTAGCTTTGTAATTCGTTACCTGAATTCTGATAAGTTCAAAACTGTGTGCTCAGCAGCGGCAATCGAAGCACGAGTCAACTACTAGAACAGTTATCACTTCCCCAACCATTTTGACGACGAACAAGCAGTCCTATGCTTTATTAACACCTTTTACAGCATTTGATCGCAGTTTATTAGTAGACCGGCAGCAATACATATCAAGCTGAAATCACATTCGTGATATTTGTTCTAGCAATTAGCTTGTGATCGGGTGCCGCTTGTTAGATCTGGCAGCCATTTCTCTTTTGAACTATTTGAAAAAAAATACCCTAATTCTAAAGACATTTATAATGGAGTAAACATTTACTAAACATGTTGTATAAAATTTTATTTAAAAGAAGAACTTAAAACATGACGTCTCAGATGAGTTTCTTAACGGATCTTCTCAACTTGATGCCGCGTTTCGTTTCAGTGGTAGATTATTAGATTAATTACCAATGAAAAGTAAAATTGACAATATTCAAGTGCCCCTTATGGGAGCTTATTTATTTGATTCGATTTAGATACCAGGTTCTCTGATAGTGCCTACAATTATGCATATATATATATATATATATATATATATATATATATATATATATATATATATATATATATATATATATATATATATATATATATATATATATATATATATATATATATATATATATATATATATATATATATATATATATATATATATATATATATATATATATATATATATATATATATATATATATATATATATATATATATATATATATATATATATATATATATATATATATATATATATATATATATATATATATATATATATATATATATATATATATATATATATATATATATATATATATATATATCTAACTACTATCTATAGCAAACGAAAAGGATAACCTACCTTGCAGGTCTATATATCCATCCGCTATTATACATTCTTCAGAGTTTCTTTTACAAATCCAAATTGTATTTATCAGGGGTCAGTTGTTTCTTGTCACTTGAATTCCAAAATATAGATAATTTGGCTGCTTTTGTCTAGTAATATTGGACAGCAGTTATAGATAGAATACGGTATGTGGTAGATACCGTACAGATGGATGTACTAACAATAAATTAGGTTTGGCATTGCGATAACACGTACAACAGTGTCAATATACTGATATGGTGATAAGAGCAACAAATAATACGATAGGGTTTGGTGATAACCTTTGCGCGGGATACTGCATCGACCTTATAAATATTATGGATGAATGATATTCACAAAAATGTTAAATCACTGCATATTATACATATAAATGTGATATTGATTGTTATGTTCTCACGCCTAAGCTATTGAAACAATCGTCTTGTTTTAAATTTCACTTATACCTTATTAGGAATACAAAAAGGCTAGTGTAATTTTCATCCAGTAAAATCAATGTTCCAAATGGATATAAAATTGGTTTAAAAATCTACGTTAACGCGAACAAAGCCGCGTACATAGCTAGTATTCAATAATTTGTGCCCGTTAACATTTAACGTTCCTTACTATGTGGCAAGGGCTATGAATACTATCAACTCTTACTTTCTCGTGAATTACGTAAAATACTACGTAGTACATATATATCGATGACTATTAAGCGATTTATGTCGACATGGACCAACTCCACCTGATGCCATCTGGTCAACAGTTACATTCCCAAAAGCGTTGAGGTCAGGCAGGCGGCCAGTCATAAAACTATTGCCAATAACTTTTGCAGTATGTACGATGGAAGAGGATTACATATTGCGTCGACCGATTCGAGCAATTGGCAAAAGAGCAGAAGGATGATGATGATATTATTGTATATTTCAAAGGACAAGAATTTATTCTTCAGTGCAGACTGTTTATATTTCCCACCAGGCGGCCAGCCAAACTCAAGGAAACGGTGGCGGTAGCACATCCAAAAGGCATAGAGCGGACACATGGCAGGTTATGGAGCGCCCTGCCCTTCTATCACCCCAGATGTACAAATCAAGTCTGGCCATATCGTAGCCGACTACATAAGAGTAGTACTTTTATATAATAAAATTAAAAAAAAAACAAAAAAAAAATAAACATAACAAAAAGAAATCGCTGTTTCAGCAGTAGCAATGTGCTGTGCTTCGTTTGGTGAGCGAGAGAGCCGTCAACCCAACTTTTGGGTGAGTTTGTGGTTTTTTTATTGGTAAGCAGCAGCCTAGCTGTGCCTCTGGTATTGCAAAGTCCATGGGCGACAGTAACACTCACCATCAGGTGTGCTGCTTGCTCGTCTGCCACTAAGAGCATTAAAAAAGGCTACTCGGGTTGGATCGACTTAAACTACATGTTTAAATCGTTCTTTCTTTTTCTAACAATATTTGTACTATACTTCTTCGCTAAGATATATCTAAGTAAGGAAAAACTGGTAACATCTTATTATGCTTAATACATCATCGCTTCCTATAAGAAACTAAATAGTATTGAGATTATGTTAAACCAAACTACTGCTTTGTAATAGTAATATAGAGTACTATCGAACATCTGAGTTCCGTTAGTGGCAGATGCTTGCTAGTTGGTTAGTTTCCCAAAACTTTGTCTGCTACAAATTCTCAAAATTAAACCCTTCCCATCTGACATCATTGCGCATGGGAAGTGGACTAAACCAGTAAACTTTCCAATCAAAAATTGGTGATTACCAACAAAAAATCTTAGCCATATGGTGATGTAATAACAGGATAAAATGGCTATACCTCGGACCTCAAATTTGTAAAAGTGACTAACGGCACTATTCGGAAACTCTCTGAGATTAGAATTGGCCTTTCTTGACATCTCAATCTTTAAAATACAAAACCGAAGTCAATAACGTTTGACTTCCCTATCTTTGGAAACTAAAAAAGAGATATCTCACTGAAAACAATCTTCTTAGTGATATCGTAGCAATCAACTATAGTAATGCACATTTGCAATTACTAAAAAAAAAACTATACAGTTGGTGAAATTTATAGTGCGTTGTAAATAAAATATTTAGGTACTATATACTAAACTTAAATGTATACAATGCAAAAGTGGAAGTATGTAGGTACCGGGGGAGACCGAGACTAACCTACCTAGACCAGATCGGTCATGTATTCAGTACATGTAATAGTCTCGGAAGGCGGAGTCAAGAGTCTCCGAAACCGGCGAGCGTGTATGAAGAGAATTATGAATGTTAAGGAAGCGAGTGAAGTATGCAAGGATATAGTTCTCTGGCACTCTGTTCTCTCTGCCTACCCTGCAAAGGACATGGCGTGATAGTATGTATGTATGTATGTAAATGTATTCCGTCTTGTGTCAAAGTAAAAATACTATTTATGACATTTTCCTTTCCTTCGTTTATTAATTTTAAGCAGATAAGGTTACTGTAGAAAAGTAAGTAGAAATATTCGAAATAAAACCTTGCGCCAACACAGCCAACAAGAAAGCACATGCCCAATGGTGAGGTATAAAGCCTGAAGAAGAATCTCATTTTAAATTTAATATCAGACTCCCAAATATGGCAAACCAATTATATTTTATGCACATTATGGTGTGTTATCAAATGAAAGAATTACTAAAAAAAATATGTCATGTGTCACATTAAATTCAACATGGACATCTCGAGATTGCAGACAAAATATTTTTTTTTTCCTAATATCCTTACTTCTCAAGTCCAGTAACGATTAAATTAGTCATTGGAGCCGCCACAAATTTTTAAAATACCATTCATAAGCTACGCGAAATATTTGGCGAATATCCGGGCAAGCTTAACTTAAACCGCAAACAAAATATATTTTTAATTTAAATTATACTTTAATTAAACACCTGGATGTAAGCGTAGATTAATGTTGGTAACAGAAATATATTGCGGATTATACTGTGTTACTGTTTAATTATTTAATGTTTAAATGTAATCAACCTCATACCCCAAGCCCAGAGGTTCAACTCCGCTATTTGCAATTGACTATTTGACTGCCATCAAAATATTGAATTATTATTAATATTATATAATACATATAAATTTAAGTAAACATAGTACAATAATAATTTAAAATACCTAAAATTTATAGAAGTTACATGTTTTTGATCAAAGCATATCAATGGCAAAGACATATTTATTTCCTTTCTTCGCAAACTGTCGTTTATTTATGGCAGACGCATATTAGTGTAGAGAATACGACTTTGACGTTATTTTATTTATATTTCTCTTTATTTAATTATTAACCTTAAAATGCTTGCAATTAAATTAATACGAAAATAAATACTAGGTTGTTTTCAAATACCGATGGCATTACAGCCTATTTTAAGTACATAAAAAAAATAGTCAACATCCCAATTTTGTCATTTTCCCAGACTCACGTTTGCATCGCCAATTCTTTTTAAGCTTCATCTGAGAAAGACAGAGCCAATTATCTTGTATAATATACTCCCAACAAGTCCATTGGTGTTTTACACCACACTAGTTCGTATTGAGTTTTGTTTCGTGACCCGTGTAATGACGTGTTACCATCGCCTACTTTCCCTTGGTATTACAACCAGCTAAGGAATTCAAAATACTACTAATCACTAGGAGAATTGGTCAACTTATAATAACCAACTGCGATCGTCAACCATGTTGAGTGTAGCGATAAAATCTATCCCCCTGGTAGAGGACAGTATTCAACAGGGCGTTGAGAGGACAATGAATCCAATGCTATCTTGCTTATGTAACGAATCATCGAGTACAACACCCATGAGAAAGAAAGAAATGTTAATACATTTTATTCGTAGTCTCTCCAAACATATTATGCCTTAACAATGACATATTATACTATATAATAGTATATATATTATACAAAAGGAACCATTTTCCACGATTGAATTTACGGCTGACGGGAACTTGAAACTCAAAGTTTTAATAAAGCCGCCGCCGCCGTGACCTTTATGTCCGTTTTCTCTTTATAACGACCGGGCTTTGTAATCACACTCATAAACATCCGAACAAATATTCACCCCTTCGATCGATGAGGATCAGTCGGTAAACTTGAGGCACCTACCTCTCTCTGATTGTGCAATCTAATTTTGGAATCTTCTGCTCTGTATAAGAACATGTGAAACGTTAAACTTTTGTTAGATGCGTCAGCATTTGAGTCTAAATTTAGATATATTTTAAAGCTTGCACGCTAATAAACGTTTTTTCTTATCAGCGGTATATTAATTAAGACAGGTAGCGAAATTGAGGATTAAAAAAACTGACGTATCATGCATTTATGTAATAAATTAATATATATTTCTGTCGATAAATACTGCGCATTAGTCACTAGCCTCTTCCATATTTCGAGACAAGTGATCTATTAACCTATATTAGCCAGACGGTCACAGGGTTATGATTTGACTTAGCGAGAGAATTTTAGTTTTATAAACTATAAGTAGTAATTTCTTCTTTTTACAGAAACAACTTTCGTAGAAATCGAGCATATAAAACGTAACACGGAAGGTCGGACACTAAGACCACTGCATGATCTGTACAGTCAATCTGTTATAGATATCTATCAACTTCGCAAGTTAACATTTCAAATTATATCTAAACAGTACCACACAGAACAGCTTTTTATAGAGTATAAAGCCTGCCTAGAAATCGGCCCACTCGGCGCATTCACTACTAATGAATGTTTAAGCAAATACTCTCTCCATGAAGTAACAGAGCAGGAATACCGATCCTGATAGTAAAAAATGACTGAAAAACGCAAGCAGACAGCACTACTGCGAGAGCATTAAAACTGGAAATACAAGCCAACCCATCTGACCAGCGTGGTATAATAAATCAATTTTCCTCCCATTGTGAAGAAGACTGGAGCAGAAGAATGGACCGTGTATGAGCAAAGATGAAATAAAGACGATGATAAAACTTAGACCACTAAACTACTCTTGAAGTAACGTCGATATTAAAGTATACTTTCAACTTTCATAATCCCATTGTATAAATTTAAGTACATATATAAAGTAACAAGTATATACGAAAATATTGTAGCGGTTATGGTGTATAAACTCTTCATCTATCAGTTGTTTATGGGTTATAAACACTGCAGAATATAGGTTAATACAAAGAAAGGGTACCGACATCGATAGTTTACGACCTTTAAAGTGTCAAACGAGATGATGTCTTAAAACCAACCATATTCAATATTTTGACGTAGAACACAAATCTAAGATCCTTGAAGATTGCAAAATAATATATGTGATCACATCTAATTTTTCCGAAGGATTTGCAAAGAACGAAACCGAGTACTGTAAGGCAGTAGAAAAGGCAGCAACACTTTCCTGGGTAACTTATAAAACATATCGCGATCAACAAACAGTTTGCAAATCGCATATATTTTCCTCCCTTGAGGATGTCTAAGGATGTAATCCTCCTGGATGTCGATAGGCTAGATAAAAATGGCATTGCTTTATCCCAGCATTCGATCCCAGGTATATGGATGGATGTATAGGTATCGGTACCAATAGTCGCCCAATAGCGACGGGAAGGAACACGATGAGGTTTAGAGCAGCACCCGCCCTGCATGGAACAGGCGGGGTATGTACCTACATTGTACAGACCGTGGCGTGCTAAAAAAAGTTACTGAATCTCAAAAGTCTATATGAAGCATACTAGTATCGATCGTCAGTTTCACTCAATCACTATTATTATTATTCATTAACGTTATATTTCATTAAACCTCAATTAAAAAATTAAAAATACATTATAAAAATAAGACGTTTCCTTACAATTTATAGGAACAATCACCAAAGTTCTGTGGTAACTATGAATTCTATATACGATATCCCTACCGTTTACATAGAATGCGCCTCTTTAACTCCAACAATGCATTTCCCACGAAGTAAAAATGCATTGAAGTTTAATACTCGACTAATTAAACATACAGATGATCTAAGGGTTCAAGTTCTATACTTGAATCTATGATATTCCATCATGGGTTCGAGTCGCATGAAGACAATTGTTTAAGGGATCAACAAATGAATATTCCAACTCTAAGGTCGTTGTGTTTATCGTGTGTGTGAAAACTTTCCGCGTTACAAGTATCTATTTCTTAACGCAGTGCGTTTTCTCTAAAATAATATGCAGCTTATAAACTATGAAACAAAATGCCATATGATACAGAAATTTTTTTTTTCAAGTTTATATCGCGACGTTTCCTATACTTCTCCGCATTTGTGATTAAGAGGAGACTAAGATTAGGCGTCCAATGTTTTACATTTTAATAAATAATAATAATAAAATAAATAAAACAATATTATGTATATTTTTTATTGCTCTTGGTGGCAAATGAGCAAGCTGCACACCTGATGATAGGTGTTAATGTTGCCACTGGACCTTTGCACCCGCGAAGGGGTTTGCTGGGGTGTAAAAATCACATTTTTAAATATAGCTTCTACAGACTTGAAATTTGGTATGAACATTTTTTCTGCCCTGTAGAGGTCAAATATTTACAGTTTTACAAAATTCCGTTCCCAAAGAGAAATGGCGAGGAGTTAACTTAAAAAAATCCACATTTTCCAATACTGCTTCTACTGACTTGGAATTTGGTGTGGACTTTCTTTCTGCCCTGTAAAGGTCAGATGTAGTAGAATTTTAAGAAATTCCTACTCCGAAAGGAATTCTATGTAGCGAAAGTAAACTACACAACTGAACTCATATAACCGAAGCAAAGCGAGGGCGGGTCGCTAGTACATTATACAATAATATTTATACAGAACATATATTTTTCTATCGTTATGGTAATCATCATCATTCTCCTGCTTTTATCCCAATTACTTGTGATCGACGCAATATATACTCCTCTTCCACATATTGCAAAAATTATTAGCACTAGTTTTATGACCGGCCACCTGCTCGACGACAACCCTCTATGGGAATGCAATTGCTGACCTTTTTTTTTTTTTTTTATTGGTGGGCTATGGGTGCGTCTCGCCCCGCCAAATCGATCCGGGGTGACGGAGAAGGCGGCGCGTGATCCCATAGACCCACCGTAAAATCCTCTCTCTTCGCCGTGCGAGCGGACCACCGGTACCCGATCTTTGTCTTCGGTGGTCATGCAATTGCTGACCAAACGATATAAAATGTAATTAGCCCAGGTCGATATAAAGCTCTTAGTCGTCTTCTACGACATCCACGAGCAAAATAAGGGTTGGTAGTATTCGCAGCCGCTACCATATAGCACTATCGTTTTGGTAATGAATAACGTATTTTTAACGAACTAAAAAGAAATAATAATAATTAATTAAGACATGGTGTCTTGTGTGTGTGTGTGATCCGGTAACTAATAGATGTTCAAAAATATTAGAAACATTATGATAGTAGAAAACAAAATTAAAACGTGATAAAATTCGCAAAGATAATTTCATTTCGGTACGTTTTGTATGCCAAGGATTTTAATAAAGATTTGGTCAGTCGAATCTGCAACGCGCGACAGTATCAGGTGCCAAACAGCTACAATTGTGCAAAAGGCATTTGGAATTATTTCCCTTGTGGGTCAGCTTCAAAATTACATTGGATCGACCGAACATGAAATCATATAACAGATATAACTGCTATAGCTTATAAAGTGTGATTTAAGTTTGTATGGGAAAGCATTAGAATAAAATTAATAAAATTACTTTAGCTTTATAAGATACTAGCTGAGGCTGCAGCTACGCTTGCTTGCTTGTGTGTTAATTATTTATTGCCTGCTTTGGCTATGATTTTGTTATGTTCGTCTGTATGGAGCATATTTTTTTGTCCACTCATTGGGGCCGGCTCGATCGATCTGGCAGATGAAGAGCAATAAATAATAAAATGTGTCTGGTATTGATTGTCAGCAACTTGAGGTTTCGGTGAGTCAAATCCTGAAAAGGATCATATTTCGATGAATTTTCTTTATATACTTATACATACAATTAAATATTTTAATAAACACACAACGTAGTGCAAAATGTTAATTTAACAATATGTATCATCTGGTTGACCGTATATGATCGTAGGTCAACCGGCAGCTGGAAGCTGTACTCCGATCATGACTTTAATAATAATATCAACAATAATAATATTCGTAATACATCGATCACATTTTTTATTATTTCAAGAGTTGCTATGATAACGGCGACTATCCCAATTACTTGTGTTCGGGCTTCCATCGTACATATTGCACAAATTATTGACAATAGTTTTATAACCGACCGCTCGCCCGACGTCAATCCTTCTTGGGAATGCAGCCATTGACCAAACGGTATCAGGTGGAGTTGGCCCAGGTCGATAAAATCTCGATAGCTCTTAGTCGTCTTTTATGATCACCACGAGCAAAGTAAGGGTTGGTAGTATTCGTAGCCGCTACCACACAGCTCATATAATGATACAATATAACAATATAGTAGTCAAAATGATTGGACTGAGCCTATATATAATTTGTATCTGGTATTTGTGTACAGACCAATCTTCATCAGTACTTGGCCAAGTCATAAAGGCCGAGTATTTCATGATTGAAAAATAGCCAACACTCAAGAGAGCCAGAAGTCCAACTGGGTGGGTTTGGGGTTTGTATTGGTAGGCAACGGCTTGGTTATACCTTTGGTATTGTAGGAGTCCATGGGCGACAGTAACACTTACCGTCAGGTGTGCTGCTTGCTCGTTTGCCACCATTAGCAATAAAAAAAAACAGAATTTTTCAACGTACATTAACATTCTGATATCAAAATATAAACAAACTCGTAAAAAATGTCTAGTGCAATACCTCGTTTAACCATCAGTTTCAATTTGGACTGGAGCATTGGGACAGGGACAATGTCGAAGACTTTATTATGTACTTATCCCAAAATTCGATAGGGTTCCCCTGGGATAGGCAATGTAACTTAGTTATTTTAGAGAGTATGTTGACACTGCTTAATAGAAACTGAAGAATTGGGAATAACGACTGTACAGATGGAGTAACAATCTTATGTGAGTTAGAGTGCTAAATAACTCGCGTTATAGGTTCGATGCGGGACAAATATTTATGAGATCCACTATTGTTCGTCCTGAACAAACATAATTCATCCTTGTTTTGTAGATGAGTTTAACTATTCAACGTGACAGTAAGATATCATGGGGGAGACCCTACTATATGAGGATATACCATTGCGAAACCGCGCCCGCCTTTTCAGCGAGCCACTAGTAAAGCTACATACTTTGTTAACCTTAATTGTAAATGTTGAGAAAGCGAGTGAAGTATGCAAGGATAGAGTTTTCTGGCACTCTGTTCTCTCTGCCTACCCTGCAAGGGACATGGCGTGATGGTATGTATGTATCTTACCCGTGGGTGACCGTACTAAAGCGACGATTAAGTGATAAATATGCATATGACATCTATGCAAGAGAAGAAAAATGGAAATAAAACCCTATACCAACACGTCTGCCCAGGGTGGTGTAATAGGTCAATTTGTCTCCTAGTGTGGAGAAGGCTCAAGCCAGGCAGTGGGTAGCCAGCTCATATATGTGCTGAGATGAAGAAAACAAATATTTACTCCTTAGAGCAAAGCTTTGTTTCTAAAAAAAAAAACTAATATATTTTTTGTATACATTCTTGGTAACAGTTTTCATCATATTTGTATACATAAGAATCATTAATATAACTTACGTTATATTCGTTGAACAAAATACAGAAACGTTGAACTTGTATTACATATTTAATACACTTCCCAAATAGTAAATCCAAAAACGCCCTTAGAACATATAACAAAAACTTCCCAATACCTAACATGAATCACAAAAGAACAATCCAAGGCATACCACAAATAATGAATCACAATACCGATAAAGGCAAAAAAGGTCAACCGGTATACAGTTTATAAGGACAAACTTATATCATACGAGTACATTATATAATTATGTATATAATTAATTATTGATAACACTGTAGGGCTCGCATTGCGTATATAAGATGGAGATAAAGCGCGCTTTCATTTAAATATTGAGTTTACTTTCTTACAATATGTAAACAATAGTTTGAATATGTGGCCAAGTTATACAAGAGGATCTGTTTGGATAGCCTTGTTTAGGTTATGTTGTTCTATGCAAACATCACTTGTGTTATAACTAAGCATTTCATTTAAAATGTTAAGTTCTTGCTAAGCCCTAAACTTTGCTGATGCTTAGCTTTTTTTATTGTAAAGATTTTGTTTGCGAACTGGATAATAAATATGACTCACAATAATCGTATTTAAAGGAAAATTCTATCTTCGCGTAACAATGATGTTTTACGCCGATAAAAATTCTATATCTACATACATACATATCATCACGCCATATCCCTTGCAGGGTAGGCAGAGAGAACAGAGTGCCAGAGAACTCTATCCTTGCATACTTCACTCGCTTCCTCAACATTCATAATTCTCTTCATACACGCTCGCCGGTTTCGGAGACTCTTGACTCCACCTTCCTTCAGTACATGACCGATCTGGTCTAGGTAGGTGAGTCTCGGTCTCCCCCGGTATCTACATCCTTCCACTTTCGCATTGTATATCTTCTTAACCAGACGTTCGTTCGGCATTCTTTCCACAAGTCCGAACCATCGGAGCATTCCCTTTCGCATCTTGACACCAATACTCTCTTTCATACCTACTCGCTCTCTTATGTCGTCGTTACGAATGCGGTCGGTCAGCCTGACTCCACAGATTTTCCGTAGAGATCGGAATTCGACCGCATTAATTTTACTTTCATACTATTTTCTGCATACCCAACTCTCGCATACATACAGTAATGTTGCGACAAGCACTGCGATATGCATTGCTACACGTGCCTTCTGGCTGAGGTGGTGGCTACCGAGAAGTTGTCCCAACGCTCCGTTCACTCTATTGCCCGCATTCACTCTTCGCTCTATATCAGTGGTGTACCTTCCATCTCGGCTAAAGCCACATCCAAGATATACAAATTCATCCACTTGCTCTAGTACATCATTACCTATTGTTACTCTTACATCTGTTCTGGCTTCACCTCTTTCAAAGACCATTATTTTGGTTTTGCTCTCATTCACGTGTAGACCCCTTTTCTTACAATCTTCTGTCATTGTGTCGACTAGGGTCTGCAGGTCAGTCGCTGACTGTGCCAGCAGGACTGCATCATCGCAATATAGCAGAGCAGTGACCGCTGAGTCGCCCATGATGTAGGTACCGAGGGAGACCGAGACTAACCTACCTAGACCAGATCGGTCATGTACTGAAGGAAGGTGAAGTCAAGAGTCTCCGAAACCGGCGAGCGTGTATGAAGAGAATTATGAATGTTGAGGAAGCGAGTGAAGTATGCAAAGATAGAGTTCTCTGGCACTCTGTTCTCTCTGCCTACCCTGCAAGGGATATGGGGTGATGATATGTATGTATGTACTCCGGTAAAATGTTCCAAAGTTCCTTTCGTACAACCGTGTCAAATGCTCTCTCCAGATCCACAAAACTGCAGAAAACCCTCTGACCTAGAGCAAGATGCTTCTCCACAATGTTGCGCATAGAGAACACTTGATCCATGCATCCCCTTCCACTCCTGAAACCTCCTTGTGTCTCACACAGTAAACCATCAGACACCATCCTCATTCTCCTTTCAATAATTTTACCGTACAATTTTGCTGCCAAACTGGTCAAGCTTATGGCTCTGTAATTTGTGCAGTCATAACGTGAACTCTTGTTTTTAAACCAAGGCACGATGACTGCGCTATTCCAGTCCCCGGGAACCATTCCCGAGCTCCAACATAAATTGAGGAGCAACAGGAACGCCTCCCAGACACAGGAGCCACCAAGCTTGATCATCTCGGCAGACACCATATCAATGCCCGCTGCCTTACCATTTTTCAAACTTCTTATCGCCCATTCAACTTCATCCATACTGATGCCATCGGAGGACGCCGGTGCTGAATGTTGATCTACTAAACCACATGCGACACCGGCACCAACCGTAGTATCCGCATACATATCGCCAAAATATTCACTCCATCGGCTTAGCACGTCTTGTGTTTGTGTAAGAATGTCTCCACCTTTAGACCTTATTTTATTCATTCTGAAGGCTGACCAACCACACCGAGACTTCTTCACCTCCCTCCCAAAGAGTTTGGTGTTACCCTCGAAGTTTTTAAACAGCCTATCTTCTGCACTCATATTTGCTTCTATATAGTTTAATTCTATATCTATGACCTGTATATCCATCTATAAACGTTATGCCGTCATTATCATTGAGTGAAAAAAGAAGAAAGCTTTTTTGACCACTTTCTACCTGATCTTTATTTTTTTTCCGACACACCTTTGCAATCTATCCCATCAGTTAGTAGACGGCCACTGTTCGACGTGAGCCTCCCAAGACTGCCACTCAAAAATGTCCCATGCCACCTTTTTCTTTTGTTCACGCTGTGGAAACGCATTTACGTGCTATCCCCCACCGGTGACAGACGAGGTTCCTTTATAAAGATGACCTCCTCGCAAAAGGAGGTCATCGACGACCAGCACCTGTCGCTGTCAAGCATTTTTAAGATAATGTTCGACAGCGATAGGAAAGTCCTGTGGCACCTGCAGCCAACTGTTTCCTGCGACTATTTAGATGTCGTCAGTCCACCTAGCGGGGGCTTTGCAAGTAAGTGTATAATAACTCCATTTTGATTCAATATAAATAATTTAATGTATAGAGTATAGGCAAAAGAGCTGTGTGGTAGCGGCGTCGAATACTACCAACCTTTACTTTGCTCGTGGATGTCGTAAAAGACGACTAAGAGCCTTATAACGACCTGGACCAACTCCATCTGATGCCGTTTGGTCAACAATTACATTCCCTAGGAGGGTTGACGTCTGGCAGGCGGCCGGTCATAAAACTATTGCCAATAACTTTTACAATATGTACTATGAAAAAAGAGTACATATTGTATCGACCCCAAGTAATTGGGATAAGAGTAGGAGAACGAACGAGAGTATAGACAAAAGACAACAACATAAGTAGATAATTAACTTGTGTAGTGACGAGTTAAGATAACTATATGTTAAGAACATCAAAACTGAGCCTGAATTATGTTGTCAAATCGCATTAAGGTTGACTTTCTAGTCGACAACATACCGATTTTCCACTGAGCGAATGTCATCTGACCTCCGCGACCCAAAGGGATAACGATATTCTATGATGAAAGCAAATATCAGGATATTTAAAGGTATTGGCTCTCTATATTGACTGTCTTAGACGTTTATGACAGACCGACAGGGATCGACGGCTTAACCTTTCTTTATGGCACGAATTCATACATAAAATATTTTTTTATAAACCATACATGTGATGTTTTCTATAACCTTTAAAGCATCTACATAATAATTTTATGCATAAATATAAGAGGAAGTTTGAAAGTTACGCCAGTAACGGAAAAGTTAAGGAACGCTTGACATGGTATGGACATGTGATAAGACGGATTAAAAATAATGTTGCGAGGCAAGTTTTAAGTATGAATGTTGAAAGCTTTATGGGCTAAAGAAAGACCAAAGAAAAGCTGAATGGACTGCATGAGACATGATATGGATAAACAGGTAGTGACTATGGAGATGACGTCTGATAGGACTGTATGGAAGAAGATGACATATTGCGTCGATAACAATTATTTAGTATGAGTAATTTTAAGCATAAAAATATTGAAATATCAAGCGTGCACCATAGGGACGGAGACTTCTACATAGCAGTCTATAGATCTCCCAATCAACTATCGCTGCTAGTACTGAACTATTATAAATAGATCCTTATATTATAAACGTATACGTTATAAGCTATAGAGTTTATTAAATATTCCATATTATAAGATACGTATATTAAAAAGAGGTAAAGTTTGTGAGTTTGGATCATAATTAATAATTGTGGTTTACTCACAGACGGTTTACTTACATTTATGAATTCTAGATGATGATGGTTTATCACGTTAATCTCAAGAACTACTGATTCGAATTGAATTGAAAATTCTCTGTGTTGGATTTCCCATTTATCGAAGAAGACTATAGATAATATAACATCACGTTACGACCTATAGGATAGGATAAAAAATGTTGCAAAGACGGGGAAAATTAATTAATTCTGAGAGCCTCCGTTGGGTGCGCTACGTGTTATATGTGCCGACGACCCACTCTACAATCCCTCTCTTTCTATATGACACATATAAAGCTAGTTAAATACAAGTGACTAAGTTACAGGAATCATCCATCCACCCGCCTACCTATGTCCTCTATGGAAATTAGCCATTCCAAAACGCCAAAACCTGCTATTATTAAAGCACTAGATTCATTCCATTAAGTGACCTGAACTATAAAGACAAACATAATTACTTAAATCTTGACAAAGGAAAAATTCAGAAAGATGCTGCACCTGACAGGGATTCCGTGCTTTATAATTTAAAAAAAAAAGAAAAAGGCAAAAAAGAAGAAACTAACAGTAGTTTCGGTGAAAGGCGAAATATGAATCTTGATAGCATCGATTTTTTTAATGCAATTTGTCATTATGTTATTGACGCGTTATGAAATTGGAGTAATATAATTTCGTCAGCATTGGTAATAATATTATTGATAGCTATCAACTGATATAGCTAGTAATCTATAAAATAATATATACATTGCGAGTAATATATATGTACATCACGAGCGAAACTTTTACCATTTCATCTATTCCAAGTTTTTGTAAAATATGAAACGAAAGCAAAGCGATACATCGTCATGCCTAACTTTAATAAAACGAAACAGCCGAATTGTCCAAAACTATTACTGTTAGATAAATTTCACAAATGAATATTTGGATTGGTCGTATACTATTCGCGAACGCTAGTTCTTTTTAACCGACTTCAAAAAGGAGGAGGTTCTATGTTTCATTGTATGTATTTTTTTTTTATGTATGTTCAGCGATATTTTTGTCAATTGTGGGCCGAGTTTCAAAATTCTTTTTTCTTTCTAAAGGGTATACTCCAGAGGTGGTCCCATTGTCACCAAGTCATGATCTGATGATGGGAAGTCATGGAAATCGAGGGCAACCCTTAAGTTTTATAGGCACATATTACGTGTCTCATATATTTTCAAAAGCTCTTCAAACATTTGCATCTGGCAGTGATAAACTCAGTTAGGTGAACTGATGATGGAAGGTACATCTCCTTAACGGTTAGGAGTTAGGAGGATAATTCTTTCAATATCATACGCACGCATAGAATTTTAGCTGTATTATTTCAAGTTAACACCCGAGATGGTCCCATTGTCATCAAATCATGATCTGATGATGGGAATTCATGGAAATCGAGGGCAACCTTCAAATTTTATAGGCACATATTACGTGTCTCATATATTTTTCAAAGCTATTCAAATATTTGCACCTGGCAGTGATAATCTCATTTAGATGAGCTGGGGACGGAACGTACATCTCCTTAGTGGTTATAGGAGTTGGAGGACAATTCTTTTAATATCATATGTACGCATAGACCTTTAACTGTGTTCTTTCAAGTTAATCACGTAGTTAGGTAATTCTTTATGTTACCGATATATGATCTTTGCTACGTAGGTAGAAAATAAAAACACCAAGCTGGAAGGATGGACCTTTTTCAATTCACCTTTCTCAAAGTCGAACTGTTGTAAATATATATTATCATCTGGACTGAAGCTTCTCTCATATTTCGCCACAAATTGCCAAACTTGTATTCTCCAGTAATTATCAGTTCGTTGAGCGATGTGGCCTGCCCATTGCCTCTTAGTATGCTAATTCTTCATGATATGTCGATTACATCCGTTATTCTATGGATTAGCGTATTTCGAATCCTATCTCGCTCAGAACGAGCGAGCATACCCCGCTCCATAGTAAGCTGAGCGGCGTTGAGTTTTGTTACGAGACCCACATTTTCATGTCATAAATCATGACTGGTTTTAGACTTGTGCCTTCAGACACTGAGATATGTTGGGTGAGAAGATCCTCTTAAGTTTCCTAAACGCTGTCTAGCCGTATTGGATAATTGTATCAAAATTTTCTAATTTAAATACGTACCTATTTAAAACCGTCTTATTCTTTGGCTTACGCTTTCTCCTGGTATAGTCTTTTGAGTAGTTTATTAGACCTTAAGTCGAAATAAGCTGTCCCCCAAGAGTCTTTACACAACTCAGTGCAATATAAAACTGATCATTGGCAATTTTATTTTTGCCTAAATCAATGACACCTTGTTTAAGGCTTTGTAAAGTACCCTGGAGTTTATATACTGTAACCGCCCCACAAAAGATTGGCGGAAGCATTTTCCGTTCATTATCCCGTAACCTTTCGTTCCCTGATATATAGTTGACTCAGGCACTATGGCAACTAACCCGTCACTGTCTTTCACTTTTGTGCCAATAGTGTCGTCATTAAATTTTATAAAAACCAAATCATGTAACTAGCCTATTTCAATTTGGTCACAACGAAAGGGAAGCCTACACGTTTGGATATTATCCCTATTGCCCGCTTACCAAGTCCTTAATGAGAGATATTGCATCTTACAATGACTCTGGAGCCTATGTCTAGTTTTAATAATTGCATCAAACCGTCACAATTATTTACATCACTCAAATGTATCATAAGGGTAGTATCTCATACCTAAGTTGCTGCCTCACGTGACGCATCGATAGCACATATATGGTGTATACGCGAATTGATTGAAACAGTGAAATTTAAACCATTGGCAACGAGATACGGCATTTCAATTCCATTTTTTCGAAATACGTTCTTTACTTTTTTATTTTAATTGCCTACTTCTATTCTTCCTCGTGCCACGTGCATTTTTAGTCGATCTACTCATAGTGCTATATTTAATAAATAATTTCATTTACATGAACTAGTTAAAATTATTACTTAACTACGATTAATTACACTAAAAATTAAAAAATAATTAAACTTTAAAAAAAAAGTAAACCAACTTCAAAATAAGATTAGCCAAAACCATACTTACTTAAAACACTAAAAACCGAAAAATAAGATAAAATATTTAATTCTTGTCTAATTCTATTCTAAGACAAATAGGTATACTATAAGCCAAATAGGTATAAATAGTATTAAATTTGTGGTGTTACAGTGTTCTGAATACATCTTTTAATACTTATTTCCTTTAATAATTTGATTTTATTAATTTTTCACCCTGTGTGTATATCATATAACTTATAGTTTTTTGTTAATTTATGCTTGGCACCGACTTCAAATCGTGTTAGTGGATTTCTAGCATACATTGTAATTATATTTTATAAAAATTAATACATAAAAAGAATTAGACAAGAATTAAATATTTAATCTTATTTTTCGGTTTTTAGTGTTTTAAGTAAGTATGGTTTTTGGCTGATCTTATTTTGAAGTCAGTTTACATTTTTTTTTTAAAGTTTAATTTTGGGTTAAAATTGTGCATGAAAACATTTGTCGCAGCAGTGAATCCAAACGGAAATATTGCAGAGCGGAAGTGAAACAACAAAATTGAAAACATTAGTGAATAAAATATATTCAACATTAAGGTCAATGAATGAACGTTGATAGAAAATGATGAAAAACTTCTAACCTTGAAAGGATATTGCCCAAATTACTGTGAACGTCGGTTGTACATTATATTGTAGTGTATGACAGCATAAGTTACAAGTTAGGAGAGGAATAAAAATATATTTTCAAATATTAGGTATATAAAAATATTCCTGGAGGGTTTTCTTTTTGGAAACTTTTGTTAACCCAAATACTGTTGTACTGTACAGTTTACTGTTGTTTAAACTTTGTAATTAGTTTACAAAAATCGTAAGACTAATCAATTTATTATTTTCTCTCCAATACAATCACTAAATATTTATAAAAATATCTAATCCTACTGCTGTTATTTCAGTTTACTGCTTATTATTGACTGTCAAAAAGGTTCCATAAGATCCTGAACAGACTCCACGATAAACCACTAAAATGGTTTTATAAGTTTCGAAAGAGAGTTGCTATAAACCGCCCATCAGACGCTTGATGGTGCCCTAGCCGAAGCAAAAATGACTGGATCAAGAGTTAGAGGCTGACCATCTGGGAGATTCAAAATGAGATGGCACCCGCAAGATTGACACGCCAGTCGGGAAAAAAAGACCGCTCATCATACTATCGCGTTAGTTGGAAGTAGGCCTCTTCCAAGGGAGCAACAACACAATAATAGCCACTTTTGGCATGCGGAACGACAATTGCTGATGGTCATTCTCCTGCTGATTTTGCAGTCAGTTTTTACAACTCACCGTCACCACACGAAGAATAATAAACCACAAGCAACGTACATTACCATCAGATGAACAAAAACAATTAAGACAGGTACCGATGCCTACCTTCATTTTTTGTACTACGGCATAGAGTACCTAACATTACGCCGCGCGCCTTTAGCACAATCCTGCGCATTTCCTGCGATAAAAAATATTTAAATAAAGCTCTTTAATTATGGCAAACTATATGCATTTATTGACAAAGGAAATCCAACTATAATAGATCAAGTCAACATCACAAATATGTATATATATATTCCTACTAGTAATTATAAACTAGCTAGGTATCCGGTGAAAGCAGTCCCTATTCCTAGGCAATATGAGATAGCAAAATATAGTAACAAAAACGTATCGTAGTCACAGAGCGAATATCGATATTCTACAGTGCTCTTTAGGAATATCGAATTTTCCTATCATACTTTTAGACACCTTCTTCACATGTGGAAGAAAGCCTAAATGTGTTTGCCTATAAAAAGTATCTGCCTATATGTTATCGATATTGAATCTATTTTTGTACTATCGTCTTTTATGTATCTATTGGCTGTCTATCCTGAGACGAATGGACGTAGTTGTAAGATTGGTTGTAGATACTTCGCTATGTAATATTTTTATAATATCTAATGAGTGAGCCAATTGATATGTGTTCAATTTAGTTCACTGCTTAAAAAATCCTGACTGAAAACACAATAAGAAAGGGGAAAATAGTTTTTAATTGTAATGCAATCCAAACGGACAAGTATGCAATCATTATCATTCTGCTTTTTATCACAATTACTTGGGGCGACGCCATATTATAGTCTTTTTCAATCATACATATTGTAAAACTGGACATCTCTGCTTGGGAATTCAATTGGTAACCATGCGGTATCAAATGGAGTTTGCCCAGGTCACTGCAAAGTTCTTGGTTGTATTTTACGTCACTTAAGAGCAGTGTTTTAGGGTTGGTAATATTCGTAGCCGCCACACAATATGCAAGCAATGGTAAATTATAATATGCTATATAATTTTATATTGAAGCAACATTATTACATATCAGAATTGCAATCATAAATTCTCTAACACGATTATTGCAAAATATCAGTGCATTATCTCTTATCGTATAAGCCGATATAATATGTAGAAGCCACTAACTAGAGCACGTATTAGTGCAATGCACTTAAGTAAACGCAATTAAACCAATCGCATACGTTAAGTTCAATACTCTAATTATGTGCTAACTCTAGAAAATACACCCATACGTCAGTTAAATACAGTATCAACATATCGATTCCGTTAGGTAATTGCTAATGCAGCATAAACCAAGACTTTAATACATTCTATGTGGTAACGAGGTAAGAATACAATTCAACACCCCATCATTTCCTGCAAATGTAACAGACGATTGAGCTGATGAAAACATTGCAAGAAATTTTCCGGTATAAACCTACGGTTTATTGTATGGGGCATTACCGTCCTGCCGCCCTTACGTTGCCCTGGGTGTGTAAACCTTTCTTTTTCTTTTCTTTATTGCTAATGGTATCCTATTTGACCAGCATTGTATAGTAGGTCAAATCCCCTGTCATTTTGGAGAATGTCAAACTGAGTTAGGCTGACCGATCGCATTCGTAACAACGACGTAAGAGAGTGTGTATGTATGAAAGAGAGTATTGGTGTAAAGATGCGAAAGCGAATGCTCCGATGATTCGGGCATGTGGAAAGAATGCCGAACGAACGTCTGGTTAAGAAGATATACAATGCCAAAGTGGAAGGATGTAGGTACCGGGGGAGACCACGAGACTAACTTACCTAGACCAGATTGGTCACGTAATGAAGGAAGGTGGAGTCAAGAGTTTCCGAAACCGGCGAGCGTGTATGAAGAGAAATATGAATGTTGACGAAGCGAGAGAAGTATGCAAGGATAGAGTTTTCTGGCACTCTGTTCTCTCTGCCTACCCTGCAAGGGATATGGCGCGATGATATGTATGTATGTCAAACTGACAGGAAACAAATAGTCGAATAACCAAATAACATACTTATATACAACACAATTAAGTGTAATAAAAGAGGGAGAATAAGAACATAAGTAGGTACCACACTTGACAGGCGTGTTGACGAGCGCAGTGCGTGCTGAAGACAGTGACTCTATACCGGTGGTTCAAAAGGCAATAGAGAGGTACATACAGTATAACAGTGTATGAGGTTGCATGCAGTCCCTTCTGTCGCCCTATATAGATGGTTCGGGTGGGGTGTCACAAAAAAAATGCTCGCAATATGAGGAAATCCGTACTTTAGGAAATAGGCGTTAAGAGTTTTGATTTATGTATGATTTATATTTATTGCAGGTTTTAGGCCGTTAACTATGCAGCGGCCTTATTTACGGCACCTCGCCCTGCCATCCAAAACAGAGACAGGGTCTCGTAAGTCACATAAAATGTCTTATTCTTTAATAATAAAAAAAATATATTAACAACGTCCTATATTTTCACCAGTTATTTCCGTTTTAAAACTTTGTATAAATCTGTCAACAATATACGCATTGTAAAAACCAACCGCCGAGAATGAATTACAAGTCCGCCGTTAAGGAAAGTTTTAGAACTGAATTATTTATATTTAGATTCGGGATAACAGAAAATCCGAATACTTTTGTTTGGACAGATACCAATATTTCATTCGAATCAGACTAGATAAGAAAAGGCAATATCGCAGCTTATTTATACATACATAATAATATGCCGTATTTGCCCTTACGGGGCCAACGGCGGCGAATAAAACAGCCTACTATATGGAATAAGGAGTAAATCCTAGTATTGAGCAGAAATAGCTCTATGGTACAAGATATCTGAAAAAAATCGCACGAATTGCTTTATTTATCAGTATAAAAGTACTATCATTTATGTGGTTAAATACAATATTCTCCTACGGTTTACTCTCACTCCGTCTTACGAAATTTCGATCAGGTCACGTGTCCTGACGGGAGTTTAACATTTTTTACCCATCCCAAGAAAGTGTACAACGCCGCTAAAGAAGTTATCACTTCAAAAATTCCCTTGTAAACGAAAAGAAGCAGCTGTTACCCACTAATATATTAAAATAGAAAAACATTGATAAATTTATGTGACATCAAAGCAAACAAGACTAAAGGGTATCCAAATAAGAATAGAAATACGGTGTGTGAAATTTTAAAGGTTTCAGGGGCCACGTGTTTTCTAGTGAAACAAACAAAATGTGTAAGTTCTGTTTAATCCCTTGATCTTTGTGAACCGCAATAAACTGTGACCGTTAATGAGATGTACAAAAGCAATCACTGCCAGCTTTTGGGGGATTTGGGTTAATTTAATATAGAAAGTGGTATAAGCTCGGTGTGTCTTACTTCTTAAACGAAATTTTGTATAGTTTGTCTAATATAAATTTTGATTACTGTACATAGTGCCGCTAGTAGTATTGTAGTACCAGTATAAGTATTGTAGAACCGGTCGTAGCACTGTAGTACCGGTAGTACCGTAGTACAGTAATACGGTTTTTTTTTTTTTTTACTGCGGGCTATGGAGTGGTAACGCCCCGCTAAATCCGTCCGGGGCGACAGAAGAAGCGGCGTACGACCTTATAGACCCGCCCTATAAGTACCTCTCCACGCCGAGCGAGCGGGCCACCGGAACCTGGTCTTTGTTTTCGGTGGCCCGCCCGGCGGTTTACCCTCGCGTGTATCCTCTTGAGTCGACAGCGAAAGCTGCCGGGGCGTTGTCCTCACGCGGTGGCCTTCGGGGCGACCAGACTAATCCCCGGTCCGGTCACCCGCTGCCTCGGCTAGGGACAGTTATACGGTTTAACGTTAGGTATGGTAACGGAGTAAGAATACAATTCACTACCATTGTGTCCTAAAAGACTATATAGAGTAAATAGATAACATCATAGCAAGAGACGGCCCCAGAAAAACCTACTAATGAACATGGTGTAGTAGACCAATTGCCTTCACATTATGTAGAACGCATGTAACCTTTCAGATATTATAGTCTGAAAAATAATTAGTTGAATCATCATCATCATCACAGCCCATATACGTCCCATTGTTGGGCTCAGGCCTCCTCCGTAATGGGAGGAAAATTAACCTACTATGCCACGCTGGTCAGACGTGTTGTATACGGTGTATACGGTTTTGTTTCGAGTTTTCCTTCTCTTGTAAAAATGTATGTGTAATAAATATGCGTTTCATATTCCTAAGTCGTCTCTTACGATCATCCACGGGTAAGATAAGGGGTGGTGAATTGTATTCTTACTCCGTCACCACACGAATAGAAGTTGAATAGACTGTTTAAAATTAATTTAGGTTTTTAGCTACAGTTCGGGTACAGCCAAACCAGCTATCCAAGGCGATAAATCAGCGTGTAGAATAAAGTTTCAACTAAAATAGCAGCATTATACATTTTGAATGTCATTTACATGCGTTCTAGTATTACTAAGAAATGAAGTTGGTACTTTACAAACATATTTTGAAATAGAAGAACAAGCCTCGATCCGATTTTAACAATTCTTATTACATTTTTAAGAAGGGAACTTTATATAGGTATACAATTATTTGTGCTACGTACCCATACACTACAGAATACAAATAAATGATTTTTACACGAACGAATTTGCTGATAAAAACTGCTATTCTCATAAAACATATCAAAAAGGTATACTGAATATTAGTAATTATTAATAGCGCAATTTTTTAAAAAGTCTGGGCATTAAAATATCACTACAGTGTTTGGCTTAAATATTAATCATTAGGATATGATATTATTATATTATACCAACAATTATACTGAAAATATAACAGCAACAATACATCGCCTCTTAGCTTCAATAAGGGGCCGTCCATTAATCATGTGAGGTTTGAAAGGGGTGGAGGGGTTTGACAAAAATCACGAAGTCTTAAACCTTCATAGTCTTAAACCTCACCACATATCAGCAAGGGGAGGTTAAAAATGCTAAAAAAAAAATCACGTGATTAATGGACGTCCCTAATGTGTTACCTTGAAAAATGAAATTTTAGAGGAATGTTTTTCAAGTTTAAAAAAATAAATGATATATAAATTTACGATTTTAATTATTTCATTATTCTAATATAATAAAAAAATAATCTTTGCGATACAATTATTTTTTGAAACTTGAAAAAGACTCCTCTAAAATGACATTTTTCAAAATAACACATTATTGAATCAAAGAGGCGATGTAATTAAATATTATAATTCATTTCAGTATCAATAAACTCTATGATAGCAAAACCGATATAAATATAAAAAGTAATGTGTGGTCCAAATTTTATATTGCTGGTAACCCTCATTTCATAGATTATTGGAATGCTTTCAAGCTGACATTCGGATCGGACACGTGATCTGATTACACACATTACCACAATGAGCCAGACTTTGCACTATTATCAAACGTAGACGTTTTTTGTAAGGATAATATTGCGGCTTAGATTAATTTAGCCCAGTACCCATATTAATAGTAGGTAGTATTAAGAGTTTCCCCCGCAATTAAAAAGGCCAAACATTACATTAATAATAAACTGTCATTATACTTTTTGACAATACAACTAACGCTAAACTACCGACAGCTACCCTTATTATAAACATTCATACATAATACCATAGACATATTAGAAGTTATACGTTCTCTATTTCCAATACATATAACTTTGCAATATTTAAGAATAATTGTTCTGCGTTTATCGGATAAATAATTTTATATAAGCATTTTCCGTGTGGTGATGAAGGACGAATACAATTCACCACCCCTATCCTTCCCGTAAGTATTGTATAAGATGACTCAGTGATATGATAAGCCTAACATCTATGCAAAAGAAGGAACGCTCGAAACGTTGTATGGTGAGTCGATTACCCTTAGAAAGCGGAGGAGGTTGAAGTCCCGCAGTAATATTTATATGCGCCGATATGATGATGATGAATTATTTAATAAGCAAAACTAATTTTCATGAGTTACAATCTAAAAGATTTGGCTAAAATATTTAGCAAAATCGAACGGTTAGGCTGCAGGAAACGAAAGTCAAAATCGTATCCGCTTCGTGACAATTCTTAGAGACGATTGATATACTTACCTACGTAAAAATCCGTAAAAATATTTTCATATCGTAATTAAATCTTTTTAATTTTATACAACTTATCTAGGCAAATAATGTAAACGCATATAAGCGTATAGGAGTATATTGTAATATCAAGTGATATTTAGCTATATCCTTACTAATATTATAAATGCGAAAGTAACTCTGTGTCTGTCGCTCTTTCACGCCAAAACTATTGCACCGATCTCAATGAAATTTGGTACACAGATAGTCTAGAACCTGATAAAGGGCTAGTTTTTAATACAAAAAGGGTTGTAAAGGGGGATGAAATGTTGTGAGGAAGTATCGCCATTTTCAAAGCCAGAAGATTGAAACTTATTTTTAGGCTATTGATTAGATATAAATAAACATGACATTAAAATTTTATAAACAATTTATCCTTAAGGGGTAAAATAAAAATAGGGGATGAAAACTTTAGGAAAGTAACCTTTTACGCAGGCAGAAGCTAGTAGCTAATAAATAATATAAGCTCCCGTTAAAATATTATGTGATACATAAGCGCTGTGTGGTAGCGGCTACGAACACTACAAACCCTTACATTGCTCGTGTGGATGTTGTAAAAGACGATGACGACAAACATGGTCTTTTTATTTTGCGACGTTTTTTTTTTCACGCTGTGGAAACGCATTTACGCGCTTTGCCCGCATGTGATAGACGGGGGGGCGTGTAGGACTCGCCGGCCAGATGAGCGACCGGAATACCCACTAAAACCACAGCGGCCCCTTCCGCGCTTTTACGAGGTGCCGGAGAGATCGTCTACTGACATTCGATCCACGACACCCCAACGCTTGGCCATCTGGGAGGCTCTCCAGCACCTGGACTCCAGCCGACCAGGAGTCTTCCCGCGTCGGCACTTTAGCGGCGGGGACGGGGCACCGCACCTTCGCCATGCCCATGCCACGGGGTCCACGCAGGATTTGTCCAACCTGGACCTCCACAGCATCACAACCGCATGTGCGGACCACTGCCGCACGGATCTTCTCCTCGGTGGCGGAATCATCCATCTCGGTCACCCGAATATCAGCCCGTTTGACTGGGCGCACGACATCCGCTATCCCCGCTAGTGCCGTGCGCAAATTGGCCGCCAGCTGGTCAGCAACTTCCATTGACTGGGATTTAGGCAGTTGCAGGACCCTAGTCCCAGTCATGGAACGCCTGACTTTGAGGCCCTCCTTAATCCCCATCTCTTGAAGATTGACTTCTTGCTCGGCGCGAAGCATCGCATCGGCATATGTGACCCTCTTTTTCTCCGCTTCTGGCTGTAATTTCAAGATTACAGCCGGGGCGCGTGAGGCAGAAAGCGCCAACTTCAATTTCTTCTGCGCCGAAACAGCTTTTGCGACGGGCTATGGAATGATCACAACCCGCTAAATTCGGCCGGGGCGACAGAAGAAGCGGCGCGCGATCCCATTGACCCACCCTACATGTACCTCTCTCCTTACTCTACTCTTGTGGCCGTGAGAGCGGGCCACCGGAACACCGTCCTTGTCTTCAGTGAGTCAACATAAACATGGGCCAATTTCATCTGATGTTGTTTGGTCAACAACTACATTCTCAAAGAAGACTGAAGTCAAGCAGGCGGTCATAGAACTATTCCCACAACTTTTGCAATATGTACGATGGAAGAAAATTAAATATTGCATCAACCCCAAATAATTGCGATAAAATCAGGATAATGATGATTATAATAGTTTATTTTTATTATTTTTATTTATTTGCCAAGTTGTTATTTACAATGTTTGTTTACAGATTATTTGCAATCTTAAACTTTACATATTAATAAAATTTATGTAAAACTAAGCTGCGATTCTCAAACTAGGCCGTGGCCTGTATCTTGAGAATCAGAGTTGCGTTTCATTTCAGAAATAATAATCAACATACAAAAAAAAAAGTGGCTTATCTGAACTTGGTGTAAGTTTTGGGTAAGTGTGTGTGTGTGTGTGTGTGTGCGCGCGTTTGTGTGCGTGTGTATTTTAGTTGGTCATAATTAATTCTGTTTCGTCATATGTGAGAGACAACAACCATTCTTTGAAATACTTTCGGTGCGGTGACGTAATAAGAATATTTTCAACTCATCAGCCCTTCATTCGTTGCATCGTAAAAGAATAAGGGACGTTACAAGAGGAGGAAATCTCGAAATAAAATTTACAAGTAGAATCAATTTCCTTCCACTTGAAGATTCCTAATAATAAAGGAATAACGTGTTATTAATAAGAGAAGACTTTTTAACTACAATCCTCTTCCCAATATTGCTTTTTAGAGTTCCGTGACTAATAAATGGCAACGAAATTTGATTACTATTTGTCTGTTTATTTGTTAACGGTACTTTAGTCCCCGTGGGACCTGGAGGCGGAGATGCTCTCCAACCTGTATCGGCGGGTGTCGAGGGTGCGAGCGGAGTGCTCTCCGACCTCTACCGGCGGGTGACCTCACTGCGCGACGAAGGTGGCTCCCCATCGCTGAGCGAGATAGCCACCTGGCGCAAGGACGCCCGCCGAGACGTCATCGCCCGTTGGGCTACGCGGCTGGAGAGGCCTAGACACGGTGTCGTCACCGTCGAGGCTCTCCGGCCCGTACTGATGGAGTGGATGGAGCGGCGGCACGGAGTCCTCTCCTTTCGACTGGTGCAGGTGTTGTCAGGGCACGGATGCTTCAGCCTGTACCTGCACACGGTCGCGTATAGGGAGTGGACTCCGGCCTGCCACCATTGCAGTAGTGACGAGGACACGGCGCAACACACGCTGGAGGTGTGTCCGGACTTTGACCGGCATCGCCGTGACCTCGTCGCTGTTATCGGTGCCGACCTGACGCTGCCGGCTGTCGCGAGGGCGATGGTCGACAGCGTCAGGAACTGGGACGCGGTCGCCGCCTTCTGCGAGGCTGTCATCTCGCAGAAGGAGGCGGCGGAACGAGTCCGGGAGGATTCCCGCGACCCGGGCCGCCGTCAGCGGCCGGGGCGACGCAGGCGCGAATACCTGCGCCTGATGCCGCCCTAACCGAGGCCTCGGGTGATCGGACCGGGGAATTGTCCGGTCACCCGACGTGAGGCCACCGCGTGAGGGCGACGCCCCGACGGTGAAATCTGTCGGGGCGTTGACGAGAGGAACCCGCGAGGGTGAGCCGCCGGGCGGGCCACCGAAGTTAAAAATCGGGTCCCGGTGACCCGCTCGCACGGCGAAGAGAGAGGAGTTTTACGGTGGGTCTATGGGGTCACGCGCCGCCTTCTCCGTCACCCCGGACCGATTTGGCGGGGCGAGACGAATCCATAGTCCACCAAAAAAAAAAAAAAGTGTGCGAGCGGAAGGCGGTGCGGTCTCGCTGAGGGAGCTCACCGCCTGGCGCGTTGACGCTCGCCGAGACGTTATTGCCCGTTGGGCAGTCCGGCTAGAGAGGCCTCGGTTTGGTGTGCGGACCGTAGAGGCCTTCCGGCCGATGCTGATGCAGTGGTTAGAACGGCGGCGCGGGGTGCTCTCCTTTCCACTGGTGCAGGTTTTGACGGGGCATGGATGCTTCGCCATGTACCTGCACACGGTCGTCCGGAGGGAGAGTACACCGTCCTGCCACCACTGCGATTGCGACGAGGATACGGCGCAGCATACGCTCGAGGTTTGTGCCGCTTGGGCAATGCAGCGCCGTGTACTCGTAGCAGTCATCGGTGCCGACCTGACGCTACCAACCATCGCCAGGGCGATGCTCGATAGCGTCAGGAACTGGGACGCGGTCGCAACCTTCTGCGAGGCAGTAGTCCTCCCCGAGGAGGGGGGACGTCGGTCAAGGAGAGGGTACCCCTCAGGGGGTATTCCGTCGGGCCGGCCACTGACGTCAAGTTCACGCTGCTCCGGTGGTCGGTCCAACGACGAAGGTGAGGTGTCACGGGTGGGTTGCGGGTGTGCGTGCTTACGCTCCTTTGTCGCCCCGTACGGAGTGGTGCGAGGAGTGCGCCGACCGTAGCTCACCCCAAAAAAAAAGCGGTACTTTAGTACGGTTTACGAAAGTTTAGTTAATTTTTTTATTTCCATCACTGATATACATCTTCAGATATCCAAAAGAAGATAACGTTTAAAAATAAAGATGTTTGCCATATACTTGTATATGGCAAACCCCTTTATTTTTAAATGTTCATGAACGACAACGCCCTTCATGAACGATTCGGACTTAGCCGGTTTATTTCTATAGGTTTTTGCCACTTGCGATTTAATCCTTAACATAAATATTTCAAAAGGAGACAGCGTTAGGAGTTTATAAACGAAAACAATAAAATAATTGTAACGGCCTAATAATTCCGATATATAGTATAGAAATATCCTCAATATATTCGCAAAGAGAATAGAACCTGTAAATTAAAGCAATAATTTACGCTGAACAGAGCAGTCGTGCGACAGTGAAAAGAATAACTCTAGTATCACTGGTAGACAGACGGCCGACAGAGGGGAAATAAAAAACAGCAGAAATAGGGACATTTCGCACGTTTAAATGTGGCGCGGTCGCTTGGGACTTGATACGTATTACGGCTGGTTTATTTTTAACCCTTGATCTTCTTCATTTGTGTAGATACGAACGTAAATACGGTCATATTTACCCAATTTCTTGTTGCAAATATTTCGAAATCCTTTCTAACTTAAATACGAATGTAGGTTTGTAACTGCGCTTCCACGGCTATCATCAAGAAATTTTATATACGCGTTGATATAAGTCGGTCTACTGTCACGATTAAATTGCAACATGATAGGAACCTGGAGTACAGAAGAAGAAAAAGGAATTTACTGAAAAAATCTGTTACCCGCTCAAAAGTCAATCTCCGCCATTATTCGCTTTATCAAACAAACACTAAAATCGTTACGTCATAAACATTGAATCAGTACGGAATTATATTCGCTGTTATGACATTTCGATAGATTTATTTTTCATGTGAATCAAAAATGCGTTATGTCATCAAACATTAGCGTGTTTCATTGGTATAACTAATCAGGGCCCAGTTATTTGTGAATTTTAATTATAATCTAATTCATTTTAATCTTTTGCTATCACAACAGAATACTCAGTTTCATAAACGACGTCACATCGCAATGAATAGAATCCAAGATTACAATCTATACTAACATTATAAAGCTGAAAAGTATTTTTTTATTTCTTATGGCGGCAAACGAGCAGACAGCTCACCTGATGGTAAGTGTCACTATCGCCCATGGACCTTTGCAATACCAATAGCTAGGCCGTTACTTACCAATACAAAACCCCAGTTGGGCTTCCGGCACTCTCGCTCACCGAACGAAGTGCAATATTGCCATTACTCAAACGTCGATCTTCTGCGAGAGCGTGGCACAACCCCGGACGGACCGGCCCGCGGCTGTAGACAGAGAACTGTCCAAAGCGTGGTCCTACCATTATAAAATTTGTATATACAAACACTATACCGTTTGTTTATTTAAACGCGCTAATTTCAGAAGAAACGTACGTTTTGAAACGTGAAACGTTAACAGTAAGAAAAGGGGTCTACGCGTGAATGTGAGCAAAACCAAAATAATGGTCTTTGAAAGAGATAAAACCAGAACAGATGTAAGAGTAACAATAGGTAATGATGTACTAGAGCAAGTGGATGAATTTGTATATCTTGGATGTGGATTTAGCCGAGATGGAAGGTACACCACTGATATAGAGCGAAGAGTGAATGCGGGCAATAGAGTGAACGGAGCGTTGGGGCAACTTCTCGGCAGCCACCACCTCAGCCAGAAGGCACGTGTAGCAATACATAACGCAGTGCTTGTCCCAACATTACTGTATGGAAGCGAGAGTTGGGTATGCAGAAAAGAGTATGATAGTAAAATTAATGCGGTCGAAATGCGATCTCTGCGGCAAATCTGTGGAGTTAGGCTGACCGACCGCATTCGTAACGACGACGTAAGAGAGCGAGTAGGTATGAAAGAGAGTATTGGTGTAAAGATGCGAAAGGGAATGCTCCGATGGTTCGGACATGTGGAAAGAATGCCGAACGAACGCCTGGTTAAGAAGATATACAATGTGAAAGTGGAAGGATGTAGGTACCGGGGGAGACCGAGACTAACCTGCCTAGACCAGATCGGTCATGTACTGAAGGAAGGTGGAGTCAAGAGTCTCCGAAACCGGCGAGCGTGTATGAAGAGAATTATGAATGTTGAGGAAGCGAGTGAAGTATGCAGAGATAGAGTTCTCTGACACTCTGTTCTCTCTGCCTACCCTGCAAGGGATATGGCGTGATGATATGTATGTAATTTCAGAAACTACGGGTCCTATTTGAAAAATTCTTTCAGTGTTAGATAGTTTATTTATCGAGGAAGGCTACAGGCTATATATCATTACGCTAAGACTAATAGGAGCAGAATGAAGAATGTTTCAAAATTGGGTATTTTTCCTTTTGAGAGCTTTGCTGCGTAAACGGTTAAAGTTTCGCGAAAATGATGTACCACATAATTGTTCCTCTTTAAAAGTTCTAAATAATAGTCCGCGACCATCGATATATATGTACTACGTACTAGATTTCGCGTTCCGAACACTTGCTTTGTTCGACAAAGCTGTTCGACAGAGCAGTGTTGTTAATACGATAATTCGAATAATACCAATCAAAACTTGCACATGTGGATGTGAAAAAATTCTTTATTTAACTAAGTAAAATGTTTTGTTGTTAAAGTGTACAAATAGGTAATAATATCGAATTAGCACAATAAAAAAAAATATTTCTTCTTCTCTACATTTAAATGTCACGCCATCTTTGATATAGACTAAAGCCCGCAGATGTTCAATTACACTGGTTGGAGGTAAAAATGTGTGACTAAACACAGACTTGACGTAGTGTCTAGAAAGTATTTTGATTATTTATATTCTTTTTCCTTTAGTTTGTGTTATCAGTTGATACTTATTTGTCAAAGATCAAACAGGTTGGTATAGGGTCTGTTTCGAGTTTTCCTTCTCTTGATAGTATAGTAGTACATGCATATTATATCGTTTAAAGGCGACCTTTTACGATATCCACGACCAAGACGGTAGTGATGAATTGTATTCTTATTCCGTCATCACACGGATATTCAAAACTATTGTCGTATGTTAAAGCAAAGTTTATATAAACATATAATAGTTCATTTTCTTTTATAATTTACTATTATTTTTATTTATTTAACTACTGAATAATACACTTTGAAATAGAGTATGCTGTACGAGTTCTAATGAATGTTTGTAGGTACAAAAACTGTGTCACTTCTGCGGTGTAACATCTATAGTAACACACTTTGTTACATAACGTTGAACGAAACGCGTAAGTGCGCATGAAATGCCTACATCTTACGACGTTTTGGTCGCGAGAAAATTACAACTATAAAGCGATCAAGCGCTGTGTGCTTCAATGTTCGCGTTAGATTGCCTATTTATTCTTTTAGCGCTGCAGCGGACTTTAGTTTAACTGTTACCAAAATGGAACAAAATATTTATTCGGGATAGCTTCTCTATACATATAACTCTATGTCCGCGACAGCATATGTCTATCTTTTAAGGTTGGCTCACTATAACTTTTTTTATGCTAATCAAATTTGTTTTAAAATAATGCAATATTTGCGAAGGTGTTTTTATGAACATAATATTAATCATTATTCAAATTTATACGTCATTCATCACAAATATTTAATTTAAAACAAAATTGCCCTTTAAATCATTTGATTTCAACGAATATCTTAGGAGATATCGCAATTTTAAAATAACATCGCAGCAAAATAATGATCAAGTACTGCGCGCGCATCTGTGGTAAAAATACTGGGTTCATGTAGGTACCTAAACCAGCTTCTTAACATACGTATTATTTAAATATATTTCTAACTTTTACCTAAACGAATTCGCTAGCTAAAATTAGTTATAGCCCAAAGTAACTATTCCACGCGGACGAAGTCGCAGGCAAAAACCTCTAATAAACCAATAACGATGCCATGCCACACATTGTTTTCTTATTTTTCCCTCCCTAAAGTAATCAACAAAAATAACAATGAATCGAGGGCGCATGTATATTTATTTATTTTGAATTATACGATTGTAATCATTATCAATAAACAAAAATCCCTAATAATAAGCTAAGAGGTGCTTGTTTCCTTGACTAAAAAGAAAAATAAATGTATCAAATTAAGAAGTACGGTTTGCGAAAGAAAAACATACATCAAAATAACAAGAAGAAAAAATAAGTAACTTCTGTTTTATTTTCAATAGGTACTTGAACTCTTGTTTCGCTCCAAATAATTATACGTGCTTAAAAAAAGGGAAATCAGATAATCAACGTCGTAATCGTAATACTTCATCGTTATGCATTACTGTAATTTGCGATGCAACATTATACCCTATCTATAGTGTTGCGAAAACGCTCTTAGATAATGAAATCAATACAAAATAGTTCCCAAACCCTTTATAACCTAAAGAAATCGTTGGGTGCAAAAACTTCTCTTTAATGACATATGGAATAAATTTTGACATCGCGTAGGATTTTAAATTCAAACTATGTAGATTGTACAGGATTTGAGTCTAGTTAACAAGTAGTCTTTGAACAATTAGGTATGCCATTTAATTAAATCACTATCATCGTCTTCTTAGCTCATACATGTCCCACTCCTGGGCTTGTGCCTTCTTCATAACGAGAGGGTAATTCACCTACTTTACCAGCCTTTTATTGGGGGCAGGCTATGGTATAGTCACACTCCGCTCAATCCGTCCGGGGCTACAGAAAGCACAACTCGCGCCCCCATAACTGCCTGTAGGTACGTACCTCTCTACGCCATATGAGCGAGCCACATAGGCCAAGCGCCGGGTCTTTTTTTTTTTGCAACGTACGGGACCTGGTATTTTTTTTTTGGGAATATGTTCAAGGTCGTCCCTTGAATGTAAATCCAAGTTGGCGCGGCGGGGGAGGGTTCACTTCAGCCGCCATCTTGGAAAACACGTTTTATTGAATATCTCGCGAACTGCGCATCGTACGACAAAAATTGCAGAGACCATTATTGTAGATAATAATATTTGCCATCTTTTTTACTTGAAACTTTTTTTTGTATAACGCATAGGTTTTTAATTATAGCGAATCAAACTTTTTACAATATGGTTTTTACTAAATATTTATTTAATGGTCAATGATAAATCCTATTAATATTATAAATGTGAAAGTTTGTAATAATGTATGGATGTGAACATGTTTGTTGCTCTTTCACGTAAAAACTACCGAATGGATTTTGATGAAACTTTATAGTAATATAGCTTGCACATCAGAATAACACATAGGCTATAATTTATAAAGATATTTTGCAAATTGGCTAAAATATAACGATAAAAATCGCTTAAAGCAGATAAAATTTATATAATTAAAATAGAACTTCGTTCCATCCGGGTGTCCCTTGACACCTCTCGTTAAAAATAATGGTGACTGAATTGTAGAACATGAAATTACCTATAAATTTTATAAAAAACTTTTTCTCGTAGCATTTATAGTCTAAGAGCTGCAGCTTAGTAAAACTTGCACCTCGTACATTATCAGTGGCAATATTGCTCGCTGTATACGAAAACCATTTCATAACGCATAAAATGGCATAAAGTGTTCAAAAAATGGCAATACAGCTGTGCAGCAAATCAATTAAAATTATAAATAATGTGGAGAACAACTAATAATTTGTCGATCTTTATTGTTACTTAAAACGGTATCATCATAAAAGATTGTCAATGTAGCAAAAAACAATAGTACATCCCGCTACATCGTAAGAATTGTAATAGTTATTATTTTTATTCTTGTGTATCTCCAATTGTTATCGAAATCACAAAAATGAAAAGAATTTTACGAATGTTACTTCAAAAAAACGGAAAAAACATTTGTTTACACAAACAAAAAGTGGCGCATTATTTTACGGTGCGAGTCTTATTTTTTTCGATGTCGAGGGAAGACACTCATCGTCTTGTGGATCTATCTCTTCTGCCTCCGCCATATCCGAAGGAGACGAATCAAAGGTTAGGTCTTCGGTTGGGATGGCATCTAATATGTCTGGCACGTTGTCGCATGTTTGGCCGCTGCAATTGGAGCAAATAATCGAACATTTGAGAACAGCTTTTCGGCATCCGTAGGCAGCTCCGCAATTTTTGGTGCATTTGCACGATATTATTTGCAACAAACTCGACGGTGCTGGAGCCATAGCAGTTCGAATTGGTTCAAGCCCTTGTGCAGTTCGCTTACAAGCCCATTTTTCAGCGTCGTGATAAAATCCAAGCCAAGTTTGAACCTGGTGGTACACTCTGAAAGAATGGTAGCGTGCCGTATCTTGTGTTGGAGATAGAAGTGATAAATTCAACCTTGTCTTACTCGCCAATTTCCCGAAGCATTTGTAGCGAAGCGAGTTAATAGAGACTTCCGATTTTGTAAAACGGTTGGGATTTATACCTGAATACTGTTGGAATGTTAAGAGGGAGAAATTCCGAACGACCCGAAATATATACTACAACTTATAGGGACATAATTGAATATACAGCATTATAATCTCATTTACAGCGTTATAGCTCTTAAACTATAAATGCTACGAGAAAAAGTTTCATATAGAATTTATAGGTAATTTCATGTTCTACAATTCAGTTACCATTATTTTTAATTTATCATTGACCATTAAATAAATATTTAGTAAAATCCATATTGTAAAAAGTTTGATTCGCTATAATTAAAAACCTATGTGTTATACAAAAAAGTTTCAAATAAAAAAGATGGCAAATATTATTATCTACAATAATGGTCTCTGCAATTTTTGTCGTATGATGCGCAGTTCGCGAGACATTCAATAAAACGTGTTTTCCAAGATGGCGGCTGAAGTGAACCCTCCCCCGCCGCGCCAACTTGGATTTGCATTCAGGGGACGACCTTGAACATATTCCCATAAAAAAATAGCAGGTCCCGTACGTTGCATTACAAACCTACTTTTTTTGCTACGGCGCTTGGAGTAACAGTAATACGGTCCTTTTCGTCGGTGTCGCGTCCGGCGGCTTACCCTTTCCAGTACCCCTTCCAGTTCTACTCCGTTACGACAACGAAGATTATTTAATCAAATGAAAATATAAAATTAATGCTTCTTAAGGACACTGCTGTAAATTTAAAGTTGTTATTTATGCCGAGTTCCGTGTAGTGACTACCCCCTATCTTACCCGTGGGTGATCGTAAGAGACGACTAAGGGATATAAAACGCATATAACATCATTGCATAGATGTTAAGAAGGAAAACTCGAAACAAAACCCTATACCAACACGTCTGACCAGCGCGGTATAGTAGGTTAATTTCCCGAGAAAGCCCGAACCCAACAGTGGGACATATATGGGCTATGATGATGATCATGATGATTCGTGCTGAGGAAATAACACGAAAACTAATACGATATTATTACATCGTCTTCATATTCGTATATTTAAATTACGTATTTTTTTCGTATTCCCAAATTGTATCAATTACTTTGTTTTAAAATTACTAAATTGTGTATAATGATCGTCCGTAATCAAGCAACATAGTTTTATAACTAACTGTATATCTATACGGAGACGTAGTAAGAAAGCAATGGTCGGGCAAAAAAGGCTTGGTGTGTGTACGGACAGAATCGATTAAAATATATACATCTAAAAGATGCAAGTTATTATCACCCTGTTTTTCTCGCAATTACTTGTGGTCAACTCAGTATGTACTATACATATTGCAAATAGTTATTCGCAACAGTTTTATGACCGGTCGTCTGCATGATGCCACTGCCACCTCTTCTTGGGAAGGCAATTATTGACCAAATAGTATCAGATGGAGTTGGCCCAAGTCCATCTATAGCTCTTTGTTGTCTTTTACGACATCCACGAGTAATGTAAGGCTTGGTAGTATTCGTATTCGCAATCACACAACAAATCTTTTAGCAGATAATACAAGGAGAAAAGGATACTTTAAATAAAACTTTATGCCAACACCGTAGTTCGTACAGAACAACATCTAAAGAATATGCTAGTAATAAACAAATAAGTAAAAATGACAGAAAACGATTATCTAAGATTAAGAGCGAATTTTTTGATAACTTTCCGACTACAAAAAAGCCACACTACAAAACAAAACCAATATCTATGATTTTAGAATATTAAACGAAATATGTAAATAAATATATATATAAAATTTTTAATAGATGTAATAAATCTATCACATACAATATCGCGGCTCTATCATCTAAAACGTAAGCAAATGTGACACCCTCACTTCATCATGTACCTATTTTTTAGTTGCACGTTATAGGCAGTTAGCCTATCGCTGTTGTAATAGGTCTCGGTTCTAAACTTTATATTTACTATTGAGAATTACCTAAGAAAATAGAAGAAAATCTACGTTAAGCCTACGATCAACACCTAATCCCCGACCTCGAACTCAAACTTTGTGATAATACTAGCTTCTGCCCGCGGCTTCGCCCGCGTAAAAAGTAACTTTCCTAAAGTTTTTCATCCCCTATTTTATTTTACCCCTTAAGGGTAATTTTTTTACGAAATTTTAATGTCACATTTATTTATATCTAATCAATAACCTAAAAATAAGTTGGCTTTAAAAATGACGATAATTCCTTACAACGTTTCATCCCTCTTTACAACCTTTTTTTGCATTAAAAAGTAGCCTATGTCCTTTATCAGGCTCTAGACTATCTGTATACTAAATTTCATTCAGACCGGTTCAATAGTTTCGGCGTGAAATAGCGACAGACAGACAGAGTCACTTTCGCATTTATAATATTAGTAAGGATTTACGTGAATACACCCAGTGTAAAACTAAAAACTACTACTATAATTAAAAATTATAATAATTCAAATGAATGTGTTATTGTGGATGTGCAGAATACTGTTTAAACAGTACACAAAGGCAAACTAACGATCTAAATAGTGTCATGACGTGCACAAAGTGATCTCAGTACACGAGATGGGCCGATGGAAATGGAACACCGCATATCTGTGTGGTCAGTTATTGTTTTCATGTACATACAAGTACAACAATAGACTTTTGTGGTTACCAACAAATCAATCCGAGAGCGTCCATTTTTAATAGCGAGCGAAAAGTCCTAACAAATAAATAATGGATCACTTGAAGCTCGATAGGTAATTTGTCCAGTGGATACCGAATTTTAAGTCGGCTCGGATTTATTGTCAGTTTTATTTGGGTGAATCATTCATCGTAGTATCACTAGACAATTCTTTGTATAAAATAAATTGAATCTTGAAAACGAAATTAAAAATATACCAGACAAAAGTTTGTTAAATAATAACTCGACTTATTCATTCGAGAACTTCAAATTAAACAATTTAAATTTGATTCTGAGAAATAATATTTTGTAAAATTTTCAGCAAACGAATCTCAAGTTTTTGTGAACCTTAATTGATATTTATTAAACGTGTTAAGTGCTAGTATTCGGACAAGCAAAAGATTTACAAATTCACCAGACCATAGAGATGTCGACGATATCAAAAAAAAAACGAAATACTTAACGATTTCAGAATCAGATTTCCAATAACTAACTGCGAGTGTATTTGACAGCTCGCGAAGAGTATCGATAACTTATTAACAGATCAAATCAATTTTCACTTCACTCGAACAGATTTGGAGATTGAAAACATGAAACTCTGACATACCAAGTTTCAATAAGCCCGTTTGGTCATAACCAACAGACTTGTCACATTTTACGATTTAACTCGTAGAAATGGATGATGTAATAAAAGGAATTTTATTTACAAGTTTTCCTCATTTGAGGAGTTATAGGGTGTGCGGTATTAGTAATCGGAGTTTCGTCAGCGATAATGAGGCCGGTAAATTGCAATGACTAAATATTGTGCAACTATCCTGAATGGCATTTTTATCCCTTAACTATAATATCCAGATGACGAAGCTTATCTAGGTATTTCTTTTTTAGTAAATTGTGTTGTTGGACAACATTAATAAGATATTAAATAATTCATGAAACTATAAGAAAATATATAAAAAGAAAATCGTCCAGGTGCGAGTTGTGGGTACTCGCGCACGAAGGGTTCCGTAAAATTAAAAAAAATATATGATGTAGTTTGATTTTGTTACAGCTTAAAGGTCTTATAGAACTGAGTAGGTATTTGATATGAATTTCAATTTAACACCTCTACGCGTTCATGAGGAAAGGGGTAGTAAGTTTAAAATTATTAAAAATATATTCATTATATGATGAAATTAAAAATATACAGTTTTCACAATTTTTCCTTTATCTATGCTATAAGACGTTGCTTCGTACCAAATTTCAAGAGTCTGAGTTCACGGGAAGTACCCTGTATGTTTTGATTCCCTTACGAGTGTCGAAAATTTGCGGCATAAACGCCTGTATCTTTTGATTGCATTGGCTTAGAAGTTTAATTTTTTCACAGCTTTAAGGGACATTAGACTTGAGTATTTGATGTAAATTTCAGCTTGATACCTCCACGCGTTCCCGAGAAAAAGGATCTTGACTGACAGACTGACAGACAGACAGACAGACAGACAGACAGACGGACGGACGTACAGTAAAGTGATCCTATAAGGGTTCCGTTTTTTTTTCTTTTGAACTACGGAACCCTAAAAATTACTAAAAAAAAAGGAGAAAACCAAGTATCGAACCGGGGTTATCTGGATCAGGCTGCTCGATATACCAAATGAATCAACCAATACCAAAAAGGTAGTATATTGTATATATATAAAACTTAATAGCACTACAATAACATTGTTTCATAGGAGACAAATTAAAAATTCTTCAGATGCCGGCATCTAACACAAGTATGGTATAGTAGTGTTGAATAGGGAACTGCGCTAAATATTCTCAAAACTTACACAGAGACGAGAACGAGTTGGATTTTAATTAAAACTAGATAGAAACAAAACATAAGCAGCTATTATTCTACAATAATCAGGTCATTAAGTTTGCTATTTGCCTAATTTGCAAATATTATTTTTTTAAATTAAACATTAAGAATTTGAGATTATAAACAATGATTGAGGTCATGATTAGGTAATCTTTGTGACACGTATGGTCATTATTTTGTTCGCATAGATTACCACCGTTATATTTTATAAACCTACGTTTTTAGGGTTCCGTACCTCAAAAGGAAAAAACGGAACCCTTATAGGCTCACTTTGTTGTCCATCCGTCCGTCTGACTATCTGTCAAGACCCTTTTTCTCAGGAACGCGTGGAGGTATCAAGCTAAAATTTATAACAAATACTCAAGTCTCCTGTCCCTTAAGGCTGTAAAAAAATTAAACTTCTAAGCCAACGCAATCAAAAGATACAGGCGTTTATGGCGCAAATTGCCGCAAATTTTCGACACTCGCAAAGGAATCAAAACCTACAGGGTACTTCCCGTGAACTCAGAATCTTGAAATTTGGTACAAAGCAGCGTCTTATAGCACCGATAAAGGAAGAATTGCGAAAACAGTAAATTTTTAATTACATCATATAATAAAAATATTTTTAATAATTTTAAACTTTTCACTGGTTATTTTTTTCACATTGAAGGGTATGAGAATTCACTGTTTTGTTTAGAACATCAACCAAATTATTATCAAAAATCAAGTTTTTAATTATCATGTCCCCCTTTATAATATGAAGTCATAATAACGCCAGATATAATATGCTAAACAATTAAAAAGATGTTTTACGTTTGCGCCATTTTTAATGCAGGTATGTATTGTTCTGCATAGTTGCCAGCATTTTAAAACTGTATTAATCGATTTTACGATTTTGTTTGGTTATACGTTTTTATTTATTGCTACAAATCTATTTTCCTAACCTTAGAATAATGACATACAGTTACCATATATAGGTTCTAAATAAAATAGATTATAGCATATTAGTCATAAAGATGTTTTTTAAACATGACGTTTTTTGCCAAGCAATATCTTTGGATGCAAGATATATTGCTATTGGAGATACCATTCTATGGCTACAAGATTTTTAAATGATACTGAACAAACAAATAAAAAAAAACGATCAAGTCGGCAAACTGTAAATAATAAGCTAAGGGATTCCCCTTAGATTATGGTTATGGGCATTCGCCCATTGCACTATGGAGTACCGTTTCGCGTTGTGCATTAATCAAATATACCTTGTTTTGTTGAGCTTTAAATGTATACTCTATTACAATAAAAAAATATAGCCCTACATCGCCGGGCTACTGCACAAAAGGCCTATAAATTAGGTTATATTTTTCACATTAAATTAGGTTATTATTTACAGTTTGCCGACTTGGACGTTTTTATTTTGGTTGATCAGTATCATTTAAAAATCTTGTAGCCATAGAATGGTATCTCCAATAGCAATATATCTGGCATCCAAAATTATTGCTTTGCAAAAAACTTAATGTTTAAAAATAGTGTGTGTGTCAGCTCCAACGCACGACTGGAGTTTACTCCTTAAGCACGATTATCAAGACAGGCGCAAAAAAAGCTCATTTGACTATTAATAATATATATATTTTTATTTACATTTATTAAAACTGTTCAGTGAAGTATTATCTCACGTCAGAAAGTGAAAGGTGCGCAGAATAGGTTACGCACCAAAAACGTAACGAGGTCATTCGATCACTAGATTTTACTCCTCAAATTTTTCTCATACCGGGCGCCTTATATGAAATACTCTATCGATAGCATTTCGCCCCTTAAAATGTTTAACAAGCCTGTCACTTGGAGCAGGCAAGCCAAATATCTAGGTGTAACCCTTGACGATCGACTCAGCTTCACCCCTCACATAACGAAAGTCCACGCGCGTGCGGCTTTCGTGATGGGACGCCTCCATAGTTTAATAAATGCTAGGTCTAAATTAACCTTGAGCAGCAAGGTCCGATTATACACCGCTTGCATACGGCCAATCATGAGCTATGCTAGCGTAGTGTTCGCGCATGTTAAGACACACAGGATCCACAGACTACAGACGCTTCAAAATCGGTTCATGCGCCGAGCTACGGGAGCACCGTGTTCATACGAAACGTCGATCTTCATGTCGACCTCGAACTACCGACCATCAGGCAATTTATGAAACTGTGCTCCCAGAGCTACTTTGACTCTGCCATGACACACCTCAACCCACTAGTGGTTGGGTTAGCGGCTTCCTACACGCCCTCTCGTAATTCAAAAATCCGACGTCCGCGGCACGTAATCGACGATGACGACGACGATATCACACTCGCTCAATTAAGAGCTTACACGGCCCGTACTCGCCGTCGAGGTGCGAAATCGCGACGCGCAAAAATCATGAATCCAAACGTGGGCACGCCCACTTTGCCACCAGCGACGCCCCAAGCCGAGGTCCGTTCCCCACAGGGGGAGCCCTTGGGCGATGTCGCTTAGCTTACCTCAATCGGGTTGAGAGCCCGTAGCGCTCAACCATGGTCCGCGTAAAGCTGTCAAACCCATCTGCGGCTAACAGCAAAAAACACAAAAAAAATAGACAAACACTATTAAGTTACAAAGAAAATAAGAGTGCAATCTATCACGTCTAGTTTTTGTTATTGTAGATTCTGTAATTAATAGACTCAAGCAGAGATGCGTGAAAGATTAAAGAGCAATTATATTACTGTTATAATGGTCTTTGAAAGAGATGAAGCCAGAACAGATATAAGAGTAACAATAGGTAATGATGTACTAGAGCAAGTGGATGAATTTGTATATCTTGGATGTGGATTTAGCCGAGATGGAAGGTACACCACTGATATAGAGCGAAGAGTGAATGAGGGAAATAGAGTGAACGGAGCGTTGGAGCAACTTCTCGGTAACATCTATGCGAGAGAAGGAAAACTCGAAACAAACCCCTATACCAACACGTCTGAACAGCGCGGTATAGTAGGTTAATTTCCATCCCATTACGGAGGAGGCCCGAGCCCAACAGTGGGACATTTATGAACTGTGATGATGATGAATTATAATTGCATAAGTTGATAAAAAATGCTATGCAATACCTTTTTTTATAGTTTTACGGAACCCTTCGTGCGCGAGTAGAACTCGCATTTGGCCGATTTTTTTTTCTTATAATCTACCCAATCGGGCTGTGCGCGGTCATATTATCCTATCTACCTAGCAGAAACCACATTGTCAAAATTTCATTAAAATCTGTTGAGCGGTTTCAATGAGTAATGTGAATGAGCATTTCATTATTTTAAAACCCGCACGTATTGTTTTTTACTTACCTATTAGGTTTAAAAATATTCACATTCAAAATTATAGCTTACTACTAGAAAGCTACAATTTTGAATGTGAACATTTTTACTGAAGTATGAGGGCGTTTTGACTTTTTAAATGTAACTAAATTTCAGATTACCAAAAAAGAAAAATAAGAAATCAACCGCTAAACAAAAACCAAATCTACCATTTCGTTAATGTCGACATTACTAACTGTGAGTAGAGAAAGCGAAAAGTTCTATTTTTTTCAAAGACTAAAACACATTTACTCTATTACCTATTTGACCCACAAAATGAGTTTTCGCCCTAGTTCAATCCTAAATCGTTTTAACGCGGCGAATTGTAATCCATGCTATTCTTTTACGTCGACAAAATCCTTGAGATGGTCTTCATAATGACAATTTCTATTAAAACGTGTTTCATTTGTGGTCCATTCATTGACATTGATTATTATAATCTCCAAATATTTGTGGATTACTGATCAGTTTTAAGTAAAACATCTTTTTAAATCTTAGAAACCCATTGTATGCAGACGGCACAGAACGTTCAAATGTCATTCTCCTTTAATGTCCAACAGTGGATATTGATACGCTGTTGGGTGGACATCTTTTTAGCTCATATATGTCTCACTCTTGGGCTCGAGCCTCCTATATAATGGGAGGGAAATTGACCTACTATACCACGCTGATCAGACGTGTTGGTATAAGGTTTTATTTTGAGTGTTCCTTCTCTTGCATAGATGTTATATGCGTTTTATATCCCTTAGTAGTCTCTTACGATCACCCACGGATAAGATATTTGGTAGTGGACGGTTAGGTGGACAAAGATAACATATAATACACACACACATTTAGGCAAGTTATGCCCCATGCCCACTTAATATAGAATATATTATTGTCTAGAAGAGTATGTTCAATGTGTGGGTCGTCCATCTGCGAGGGGTCAAAAACTGAATACTTGTTTTATTAAGTTTATTTTCGTCATGTTTATTCCAAAATTCCTCCAAATTTACCTCAAAAACGTCAAACCTTTTCTTTGAACGCACTATTCAGAAGCAAAGTTCTTATAGAGCTTGAAGAAACATCTTTATAAGAAAAATAAACATAGGAAAAAGCTATTACGAAAATCCAAAGGAGAAGTTATAAGGAAAGGATAACATCTCAGCTTTCGATCCTTTTCAAAAGAAATGGACTAATGTTGCAACGCCTATTTCGAGCGATGAATTTTTTTGCCAACTTTGTATATAAAACTGATGCGGGTCGTTTAATCAGTATAAAACTAAATTAAAAATCTTCAGGTACAGTATAAATATTTGCTTCGGTACAAATGAAACGGTGGAAAATATAATATTTAAATAACGAATTAGAAATTGGACGACTATAAAATTAATTTGATTTTATAATTAGCGGGTCATAATATCAATCTCTTCGTACGAGCAAACTCAATTAAACGAACCGAGTTAGGCAATAAATGATGCATACGATTCGATAGAAAGCTAAAGTAGCGTCTTGTGTATTATATCACACAACCAAGTGCAGATAAATGACAAGTAATACAAAGAAAAAAAATATATGAACGTCTTGATGATTACTCAACGGAATCTTAAAAAACTATTACGTAAATGACTCCATCGATTTGTTAAGTTGATACAACGACGTTGAATGCTGGAGCAAATTGCTACTATCTACGATAATTACTACTTTTTAAACATTTACTAGGTTTAATAATTCGATACTAGCAGACAGAAGGACGTTGTCCTTGATTACCGAGCTAAATTAGGCAATACAGTCAATATTATTTTGTTTATAAAATATCTGTACTTACTTCAAATTTCGCAACTTTTTTGGTGCTATATTTCATAATTATAATTATGTTACTGCAGCATAAACTATTGTAATACCGAATGTGAAGAAATTTTACACAGTAGATGAATTTATTCGTCGTTAAAAACAGATAATTACAAAATCATCGAAATTTTTCGGATCTCGTCAAGGATTCTAAGATACTACACTATTTTCTCAAATATTTGCAGTGATTCTATATCCCTACTGTTTTAATAATAATTATAGATAATTCTTATCATTATCCAGCTCTTATCCCACAATTACTTAGGGTTGACGCAGTATCTACTCGCTATTCCAGCGTACATATTTTCAAAAGTTATACATTCATACCATCACGCCCTGTCCTTTGCAGGGTAGGCAGAGAGAACAGAGCGCCAGAGAACTCTATCCTTGCATACTTCACTCGCTTCCTCAACATTCATAATTCTCTTCATACACGCTCGCCGGTTTCGGAGACTCTTGACTCCACCTTCCTTCAGTACATGACCGATCTGGTCTAGGTAGGTTAGTCTCGGTCTCCCCCGGTACCTACATCCTTCCACTTTCGCACTAGGTTCACTATGTTTGTTCAAAAGTTATTGCCAGTAGTTTTATGACCGGCCGCCTGCCTGACGTTAAAAGTACGGCCAAACCTGCGCGACCAAAGCGACTGCGAAGCGGGAGCGTCAGTCCCGCGACAGACGCTATCGGACGCTACCCGTGATATCTTATGGCGCCTTGCACACCTAATCGACTACGGCGCGGGACTGATTGTACGCGTTTGTAGATGCTCGCGTTTCGCGTACCGCGTCCCGCGTGTTGGACGCTCAGATTTGGCCGTACCTTATCTCTCTTTTGAAATGTAACTGTTGACCAGACGGCATCACGTGGAATTGGCTCAAGTCGATGTCGTAAAAATCTATAGTCTTACTCTATTTCCTCTCATCTGGAGTAGGTCCAACAGTGAGAAATATAAAGTCTGAGAAAGTAAAGAAGGTAGCAAGAATATGGATAGATGGAAAATCACTTACCGATACAGTGTTCCGGAGTGTATTTTCTTCACGCCGTCCATAATTGTTGTGGTTTTGTTATCATGTCTAAACTGGACCGGCGATACCCTAATGACTACTTAATGTATTAAAAGGTAATATCATTATGAACTGCTTCAACAGTGCTGATATAGAGCCACCTGTAACAAAACATATATCTATAAGTTTCTAGACAATAATCATCATTATTCTCCTACTCTTATCCAAATTACTTAGGGTCGATACAATATGTATTCTTCTTTCATAGTATATATCGTAAAAGTTATTAGCAATAGTTTTATGACCGGCCGCCTGCCAGACGTCAACCCTCCTTGGGAATGTAATTGTTGACCAAACAGCATCAGATAGAGTTAACCCAGGTCGTTATAGACGTAGTAGTCGTCTTTTACGAAATCCACGAGCAAAATAAGGGTTGGTAGTATTCTTAGCCGCTACCACACAGCTAAATTTCTAAACAATAATATAAAATCAATCTGTTAAGTAAATTAATAAATGATTTGTGTCTGTGGCTTCCAACTAATTCATAATGAGAATTAAACAGCCTTAGATGAACGGGACATTACGGCAATTTTTAGAATTCCTCTTTTCCTAATGATATCAGTTTAGATCTCTTATAACAGCCGCAGGATAATAAAAGCTGGTTATATACTATACACTATCAGGATAATAAAAGCTGGTTATACACTATACACTATATTCTTAACCCTTTATCATATGAGATCACTACAAGGTTGAAATAGAGAACTCAGAGGTAAGTTGCGAGTCAAAAGGAAATGCTTTCACTTAAAAAAAAAGTATTTAAAATATTTTTTTCTTGGAACTTATAACTACATACAGAAGACTACTTCAGCATTAAGACAAAGGAAATATATTATCTAAATATATATACTTCCAAATAACCCATCACATAAACGAAGAAGTAATAGAAGGCGCCCCAAAGAATGTTGTCGAGAAAGTGGAAACATTTTAAATTACCTGCCATTTGTAAAGCGATATATTTCAAATAGGTACAACACTTATATGGTTTAATGTGTTTGAAAAAAGAAAATTAATATTAAACCTTAGCAAGCTTAATGTCCAGACCAATTTAAGTGTCAAAAAAAGATTTGCGCAAATACTTAACCTGCTATTTGTCAGTGACAAATTCAAGATCCACATATCATCAATCAAGTAACCACAAACCTAAAAATCCTTTTATAGTAAAACGAATTTCTATGTCAGGGTAAATCTAATTATTTTTGTTTTTTTTTTTTGTATTTCAATCCTCTATGGAGGATATCTCTATAACAATTTAACATTTGCTGTCATGAATACGACAAACGTTAATTTATTTTAACGCCATGTATCGTTACTGTTCATAATATATTTTTGATAGGGGTAGGATCACACTGCTGACAATTTTCTGTCAACAGCTGTGGGCCGGTTCGTCCGGGGTAGAGTACCACATTCTCACAGAAAATCGACGCCTGGTCAGTGGCAATGTGTTGCCATACTTCGTTCGGTAAGCCAGAAAACCGAAAGGCCTACATTCTGGGTGAGTTTGGGCTTTTCATTGGTAGGCAGCGGGCTAGCTATAACCCTCATATTGCAAACGTCCATGGGCGGCAGTGACATTTACCATCAGGTGTGCTGCTTGCTCGTTTGCCCCCAAGAGCAACAAAAAAACTGTACCTATGAATACGAGATATAAATAAATTCTACTTATTCGAATTGAAATTAATCTACACTATTTCGTTTTATGTAATCAGGTGTTTCTTTTTAATATTTCATATGTGTAATGCGTGACGTGTCAAATGATAAATTGTATTTCAAATATGATATTTAAAAATATGTATTAAATATTGATTTTTTTAAATGTACATACATACCATCACGGCATGACCCTTGCAGGGTAGGCAGAGAGAACAGAGTGCCAGAGAACTCTATCCTTGCATACTTCACTCGCTGCCTCAACATTCATAATTCTCTTCATACACGCTCGCCGGTTTCGGAGACTCTTGACTCCACCTTCCTTCAGTACATGACCGATCTGGTCTAGGTAGGTTAGTCTCGGTCTCCCCCGGTACCTACATCCTTTCACTTTCGCATTGTATATCTTCTTAACCAGACCTTCGTTCGGCATTCTTTCCACATGTCCGAACCATCGGAGCATTCTCTTTCGCATCTTTACACCAATACTCTCTTTCATACCTACTCGCTCTCTTACGTCGTCGTTACGAATGCGATCGGTCAGCCTAACTCCACAGATTTTCCGTAGAGATCGCATTTCGACCGCATTAATTTTACTTTCATACTCTTTTCTGCATACCCAACTCTCGCTTCCATACAGTAATGTTGGGATAAGCACTGCGTTATGTATTGCTACACGTGCCTTCTGGCTGAGGTGGTGGCTACCGAGAAGTTGCCCCAACGCTCCGTTCACTCTATTTCCCGCATTCACTCTTCGCTCTATATCAGTGGTGTACTTTCCATCTCGGCTAAATCCACATCCAAGATATACAAATTCATCCACTTGCGCCAGTACATCATTACCTATTGTTACTCTTACATCTGTTCTGGCTTCATCTCTTTCAAAGACCATTATTTTGGTTTTGCTCACATTCACACGTAGACCCCCTTTTTAAATGAATGCTTCTAAATATTTCGATCGTCGACTAAGGACTTCGGTCGGAGTTAATGGTTACCATAAAATAGCATTTTTGTATTATCTAACAGAGTAAGAATAACATTCATCAAACTTGCCCATCTATAAGGAAGCAAAGCAAAATTGTATTAGTAGGCAGCGGCCTTTTTTTTTTCTTTGCGGTGGACTATGGATGTGGTCTCGCCCCGCCAAATCGGTCCGGGGTGACGGAAGAAGCGGCGCGTGACCCCATAGACCCACCATGCAAAACTCCTCTCTTTCGTGCTCTCTGCCGTGCGAGCGGGCCAGCGGTACCCAATCTTTGTATTCGGTGGTAGGCAGCGGCCTAGCTATACCCTTGGTATTGCAAAGTTCCATGGACGGCAGTAACACTTACCATCAGATGTGCTGCTTGCCCGTTTGCCACCATTAGCAATAAAAAAATAATAATTGTTTGTTATGCTGCAACAGAAAAGAAATACACACATCAATTCGTCTAGCTAGCTTGGAATAATAGGTAATTTTTCTTCCATTGAGAAGAATGGCCGTGTCTAAAAGCTGAACACGTATATATGTATATTAAAGAAAAATATTACAATTGTGTCAATAACTCATTTTAAACAAGTTGACAATAATCATTAACCATAACTAGAATTTTAATTAACTGTGCGAATACATCGTACCTGTTAAAAGGGGGATCTATTATACATAAAACATTAACTAACCTAGAAGCGGCATATTGAGATTACACACTTTGATAAACATGTTTGTTATAAAAAAGATCACACATGAAGTTAGTAATTTTAAAATATATACCTACTTTTCACACCTGATGGTAAGTGTCACTGCCGCCCATGGACCTTTGCCAAGGGTATAGCTAGGCCGGTGCCTTTCAATACAAAACCCCAGTTGGGCTGCCGGCTCTCTCGCTCACCGAACGAAGAGCAATAGCACATTGCCATTACTCGGACGTCGATCTTCAGCGAGAGTGTGGTACTACCCCGGACGGACCGGCCCGCGGGTGTAGACAAAGAACTGTCCACAGCGTGGTCCTACCACTATTGGATCATATTTATTAGGTCCTATCACATTGGATATAAGTGTATCAAAGCGCCTTTCGTGTGGTGACAGAGAAAGAATACAACAATTCACCAACTAAGGGGTGGTCTTACCCATAGGTATCGTAAAATACCTCTAAGAGATTTAATATGTATATAACATCTATTCAAGAGAAGGAAAGCTTGAAATAAAACGCTATACCAACCCGTCTGACCGGCGTGGAATAGTTGATCAATTTCCCTCCTATTGTGGAAGAGTCTTGAGTGCAGTAGTGAGACGTATATAAGCAGCATATAGAATAAAAGATATATATATATATAAAAAGATATATATTAAAATATCTATGGTCTGAACATATGAGTCTTTTATAAATCTCTTATTAAGGTTCTTTGCTTTATGTGAAAAAAAAATTGGACCCGTTGTTAGCTAGATAGATAATGAAATACAAAGCTATTATTTACTTTGTGTCTTGCGTCCTTATACAGATCTTGCTCGCGGCTTCGCCACGTCAATTTGAGTAAGTCCCTACGGGTTTACACAATTTGTAAAAAGAAAAAGTCTTCTATTATTTGTGGTGAAATTTTAAGCTAATACGTACTCTTAGTATAAAGATAGACCCTTGTAAATAAGCGGTTGAAGGGTGCTATCCGCCGCTGTCCACCCACCACTCCTAGCGTAACGATGTCGATTAACTTCAATATAACATAATATAATTCAAAAATGTTTTATAAAATAAAAATTTATTGACTTCTTTTGTAAACTCATGAACATTAAAATTGCATGAAGATTTCAATAGAGTCTATCATATGCAGAACAAAATTACCATTGCACTAGCAATGCAAATTAGTTGGGACGTTGCTGATATGAAATTCCGGCTCTGGGTGTTGATACGGATATTAGAATAACATTATATCGGTCTGAGATACGATTATGGATATTAATTTTTTTAGGGATTGTAAAAGGATTAAATAGAAAGTAACGATTTGACTTTCATTTTATGTTCATATCGACGAGCCCACTGAGTTTCTTGCCGGGTCTTCTCAGTATGTGGTGCTTTCCGATCCGGTGGTAGATTAATTAAAATTAATTTAAAAAAAAAAAATGTAAAATTGACAATATGTAAGTTCCCCTATGGGGGCTTATAGCATAATAAATGATTTGATTTGATTTAACATTTCACTGCCAAACTAATTATTTCAGTTCCGCCTAATCTAACATTATTCCCAATAGTTATACCGGTTTATAACAATTTTTAACGTTTATAACGACCTCGGCCAACTCCATCTGATGCCGTTTGGTCAACAATTACATTCCCAAAGAGCGTTGACGTCTGGCAGGCGGCCGGTCATAAAACTATTGCCAATAACTTTTACAATATGTACAATGAAAGAAGAGTACATATTGTATCGACCCCAAGCAATTGGGATAAGAGTAAGAGAATGATGAGTTATATCGATTTCAATTACTGTCATAAAGCTCCACAGCATCCCAGCGATTTTCGAATCTAATCTGTTTGGTTCGATCCCCACGCAAGACAATTCTTTCATTATTCTGAGTCTGGGTGTTATTTAACTGCATATTTGAAAAGGAATTATTCTGAGTGATGACGAATTAGAAATACAACTTAACAGCACTCGTGTGCTTGCGAGTGTTTAAAGAGACAGTTATAGGATATAAGCAATGCAATTGGTGCACTGCAAGAGAAAATAAAGAGTATTCTCAACAAAAAGTAACGTCCCTACCTATATAATATCTATGTCTATACAAACGAGCAAGCAGCACACCTGATGGTAAGTGTTACTGCCGCCCATGGACCTTTGCTACCCCAGGGGTAGAGCTAGGCCGCTGCCTACTAGTGAAATCCCCAAGCCCACCCAGAAAGTTGGGCTTCCGCCTCTCTCGCTCACCGAACGAAGCACAGCAGCAAATTACCACTGCTCAGACGTGGATTTTCTGCGAGTGTGGTAATACACGGCAAAACTCTCACCAGTGTGGCCCTACTACTTAAATACTGGTATTGGGGGCAAATAAGATCCTATTGCAGAACGAGCTCGTTTTTTAAAAAAGTGTCATTGGAAACACGCAATTTGGGACTGTACCAAATGGTAACAGACTTATCCCTAATAAAACAGCATTACATAAAGGACAGCTTACAAAATATGTATTTAATATAAGCACACCTTTATCCCGATATAAGATGTAGATGTATGATATAAGGATGTAGGTACGGGGGAGACTGAGACTAACCTACCTAGACCAGATTGGTCACGTACTAAAGGAAGGCGGAGTCAAGAGTCTCCGAAATCGGCGAGCGTGTATGAACAGAATTATGAATGTTGAGGAAGCGAGTGAAGTATGCAAGGATAGAGTTCTCTGGCACTCTGTTCTCTCTGCCTACCCTGTAAGGGATATGGCGTGATGATATGTATGTGTTATCCCGATATAAAGTATGCTAATTTGCCCACGTAACACTGACCTGACCCATTGCTTGTAACTGGGTACAGTTCCAAAAATCAAGATTGCTATTGGATTTTTTTTTGAAAATCGAAGAAATATGAAGCCATCTGTAATACTGTAAAACTACAAAAGTAAGATGATGCTAGGTAAAAAAATTTGAAGTTTAATAAGATATTATTTTTAGTTTCGCAATAGATCCCGAATGTGCTGAAGTGTTTTTAACCATTTTCCTTATTCGTCGAGAGGAGAATACCCGATGGGCTTGTTATAATAATTTCGCAAAAACGTATTAGTATGCAAATTTCATTTAGTATATTAATTAGTTCACAGTTTCAACTTGAGTGAAATTAATTCAAGTGGACGTTTTCCGACGAAAGGAAAATACGTGTTGCCAACATCAACACAAAATTATACTGCCCATCGTTCATCATTCTCCTACTCTTATCCCAATTATTTGGGGTCAATACAATATCTACTCTTCTTTCATAGTACATATTGTAAAAGTTATTTGTAATAGTTTTATTACCGGCCGCTTGCTAGACCTCAATCCTCCTTGGTAATGTAATTGTTGACCAAACGGCATCACATGGAGTTGGCCCAGGTTATATAAGGCTCTTAGTCGTCTTCTACGACATCCACGAGCAAAGTAAGGGTTGGTAGTATTCTTAGCCGCTACCACGTAGCTAAAAATTATACTGTCCAAAGATCATTGATTGACCAATAATCGTTTGATTTTAAATATCTAAACATACAAAGATGACGAAATTATCTATTGGTTAAATAAGGTCAAATTAGATTTAAATATTTGCCGTATTATCCGGTGACGAATAAATAATACGTCTCACAGATTCCATTCTGGCTAATGTGTCATACTATGGGTCATACGAGAGCAAATAGCATTATGAAAAGGGAAGAAACCTCACGAACCTATATCAATTTACATGTCTATTATAGTAGGTAAAATATTCATTTCACTGTAAATTCTTGCTCAAGAGTGAAAGAAAATAAGTTATTTTTTTTTAGAATTAGTACAAAAAATAGTCCAATATTCCATGTGGTGACGTAGTAGGAATACAATTCACCACTCCTTATCTTGTCCGTGGGTGATCATAAGAGACCACTAAGGGATATAAAACGCATATAACATCTATTCAAAAGAAGGAATACTCGAATCAAAACTCTATACCAACACGTCTGAGCAGCGTGGTGTAGTAGGTTATTTCAGCAACACGTTTTTTCTTATTGCTTATGGTAAACGAGCAAGTAGCACACCTGATGGTAAGTGTTACTGCCACCCATAATCCTTTGTAATACCAATGCTATAACTAGGCCGCTGCCAACCAATACAAACACCAAACCCACCCAGTTGGGCTTCCGGCTCTCTCGCTCACCGAAGGAAGCGCAATAGCAGATTGCCATTACTCAGACGTCGATCTTCTGCGAGAGTGTGAGACTACCTCCGACGGCCGGCCTGCGGCTGTGGACAGATAACTATCAACAGCGTGGTCCTACCATTATTTAACGTCTGACCAGCGTAGTACAGTAGATCAATATCCCTCCTATGGAGGAGGCTCGAACACAACAGTGAGACATATCACTTGTCCGGAAGAGTAGTGACACAACTCTAAAAATTATAATTTTCATTATATTTCAATTGTTGATGGTGGTGAGGTGTTAATATTATAAGTCCTCCGTATCAAATCTTCGTCGTCATTCTTAAGGAAACTATGCTAACGTTCGTGCATTTCGAATCGCTGTTGAACCGAACTGAAAAAAAGCATATTTAACTTTTTTGCATTGGGTCACTATTCTTCCGGACAAGCGATATATGAGCCGAGATGATGATGATGGCAATAAAAAGCCCAACTTGTGATACTGTACAAAATAAACATCTTGTACTTATCATCATCTTTGTTTTCTCAAAGATAGAGTAGAGAATGGTAAGTTATTGATATCATGACTAAAAAAGTGGAGGTGTGGCTGTGTCATGGACACGATCATGTGTTTTACGTGAATAGTGTACCTAACGGTTAATATTTTCTATGGACGTCATAGAAATGACCACAAAATGACAATGTGATGTGTCACATTCCTCATTCAAACTCACAAATTCCTTGATGGTTTAGCTGAGAAATAGTGTCATTAAATTTTTGATATAGATTTATATACCAAACTACTCGATCGAATTTATTATCAATTGGTTTACGAATTTGCTTTTATTAGATTTTATTACGTAAAACACAAGGAATTTTGCAATAAAAAATGTAACAAATGAAAATAGTAATTATTAAAAAAAAACACAATAACAAGGTCTGAAAGACCAAACGCCAGAATCATGTCGGCTTATATATGTCCCACTGCTGTGTTCAAGCCTCTTCCAAAACAGGAGGGAAATTGACCTACTATATACCATGCTAGTCAGAAAGTTGGTATAGGGTTTTATTTCGAGTTTTCCTACTACTGCATAGATATTATATGAATATTATACCCCTAGTCTTACGACTCTCACGGGTAAGAAAGGGAGTGGCGAATTGTATTCTTACACCGTCACCACACGAATGAACGTCAGAATAGTAAAAACGAAATTAAAAAGCAATAAAATCCGCAAAAAGAAAATGTCTCTTTATATATCAAGAATGAACGATTTCGGATATTTAAGTATGTAATTACGATAAATACGAATTAAAATTACACATACGCAATTTATTATTGACTAGTTGATGCCCACGACTTCGTCCGCGTAATATTCTTGGGTTTTTTTTTTTGGGGGTGGGTTACGGTCGGCGCTCTCCTCACACCACTCCATCCAGGGTGACAGAGGGGCGTAAGCACGCATACCCGTAACCCACCCGTGTACCTCGTCTTTGTCGTTGGACCGGCCACCGGAGCAGCGTGAACTTATCGTCAGTGACCGGCCCGATGGAATAATAAAATAGGGGTACCCTCTCCTTGAGCGACGTCCCTAAGGGGAAGACGTCGGTCCCTCCTCGCGCGGTCAGCCTCCCGGCGGGTGACGGCCTAATTCCCCGGTCCAGTCACCCGCGGCCTCAGCTAGGGCAATATTCTTGGATTGACCATTCTAATGAAAATATAAGCGAGCGATTAATTTTTGAAATTTAAAGGACCACTACTTCTTTTTCTGAAGTCAGTTTTTAACGCAACAAAGACTAAATGTTGCTCTGATTTGAGTCTAATCTATTTGTGAAAACTGCGAGTCAATCCGTTCAGTAATTTTAGAGATTAACGTGTATATACATACAGACACACAAACATACAGACAGACAAAAATATCCAAAAATGTTTTTTGTGTTGTGTTGGGTTTTTCTTACTGCCTAAACTCGTTTTTTAATCAATTTATCAAATCTACAATCACGCATTTTCTATTCATTTATTATATGTGTAGATAAACATTCTAATACACGGTTATATGTATAAAGTACATGTAAAGTATCCCAAATATTAGGATAACCAAATCAAATATAACATGAGAAAATCTATAAGAATACAAAAGAAACAATATATCATAGGCGCGTGTTACTTATTATTATGAGATTGACACATATTAGAAGTTAAATAATTAATTAGCTCTCGGGAGTTTGCAGACGCCGTTACGCACGGATATACTCAAAGCCCGGGTCAGTGTAATCGATCCTAACCGTGAGTAGGTAGCCCGGCATTTAATAAATGTATAATACTATATACACTACCGTCCAAAAGTTTGGAAGCACACCTGTTTTCAAACAAAACAAATAAATGCCGACTAATAGCGGTAAAAATTAGCAATAATCTTAAGTTTTACAACCTTTTACGACTGTCTACACAAACACAAAAGGATTATTATCCTACATTCATCAAGTTTTATGGAATTCCTTAATATTGACGAAACACGTGTTTTATGACTTAATCCGTCGGCTACTTTATCCTATGCAATGGTGTAGTTTTATTGATAATGTTTGCTGGTTTTAACTTTTTTAGACCTTATTCAGTCGCACTTGAGCATTGGCACGTGAAAGTTGTGATATTAACATTGTCTGTATTCGAAAGATATCGGCTACTACTTTGACCGTATTTTTTCTTCTGAAAATGGCAAAACGCAAGCAAATCACGCTTGAACAGCGAAGCGCTATTTGCACTCTACGCGAGGAAGGATACAGTGAACGTCAAATCGCAGAAAGGCTCGGAATTTCTTGTAAAGGTGTCCACTATACCCTTGCTAGAAAACAAGAAACGGGGAAAAATGAAGATAGAAAGAGATCTGGTAGGCCCAAATCCACAACAAATCAAGAGGACAACTTCATTAGAGTTCTTTCTAAACGGAATCGACGCTTAACTGCACCACAGATCACTGCAGCTCTGAATGATACGCGAGAAACACCCATTTCAACAACTACTGTTAAAAGACGCTTACTGTCTGCGGGATTAAGAGGATGTGTTGCTGCTAAAAAACCCAAACTAACAAATCGACATAAGAAAAATAGACTAGAATGGGCAAAAGCGCATAAAAACTGGACTATAGAACAATGGGAAAATGTCCTTTGGAGTGACGAATCAAAATTTCAGATTTTCGGATCCAATAGACGTGTCTTTGTACGCCGGTCAAAAGAAGAGAGGGCTTCAGAGGCATGTACAGTGCCTACCATCAAACATGGTGGTGGTAATGTCATGGTTTGGGGGTGTTTTGGCAACAGTAAACCCGGCAATCTTGTGAGGATAACCGGAAAATTAAACAAGGAAGGCTATTTAAAAATTCTCCAAGATTCTGCCATACCCAGTGGACTAAGTCTCATTGGTTCTGGATTCATTTTTCAACAGGATAATGATCCTAAGCATTCGTCTAAATTGTGCCAGAACTTTTTAAACAAGAAAAAAGCTGAAAACATTTTAAACATCATGCAATGGCCATCTCAATCCCCTGATCTTTCTCCCATTGAACTTGTTTGGGATGAACTTGACAGGAGGGTGAAAAGTCGTTGTCCTACGAGCTCAGAACATTTGTGGCAGCTATTAGAGAACGAATGGAACAAATTAGATAAAGATTATTTTAAAAAATTGATTAATAGAATGCCCAGAATATGTGAGAAGATTATAAAGGAGAAAGGTGGACACTTTGATGAAGCTAAAATTTAATCTAATTTACCATTGTATATTATTTTTTTATTTTGTTTAAGTTAGTTTCTGTTTGTTCTTTATTTTTTTATCAATACATTTAAATTTAAATGACTTAGTTTGGTTTTATTCGATTTTACCTTGCTGCTTCCAAACTTTTGGACGGTAGTGTATATTCTTCATTTAATACTATTATTATAATAAGAAATTTTATGTGAACGTGTTAATAATTCTTATCAGACTATTTTCAGATACAAGATCAGCCTATAATTCTCTAGGTATATTCCTTATTTTCGCGACAGCGCAATCAGATTAATTGAAACCACCTAGAAGCGATATCGTCCTCAACTGTATATTTTTGAATACTCATTTCTCCCATGAATGTGTAAACTCTAGAATGAACTAGAGTTTACACGTAAATCCCACAAAGAGGTTCATGCAACCTTTTTGATTGGGGTTTAAGAAAAGCTTTTTCACAGTAGGCAGCGACTTGGCTGTACCCTTGGTATTGCTGAGATCCATGAACGACAGTTACCACTTCCCATCAGGTGGCCTGCTTGTTCGTCTGCTACCAAAAGGCAATAAAAAAACATAACATAGCCGACGCATAGGAGGAAAGCAATGACCATTAGTGTCAACAAATCCATTAAATCAAAAAGTAACGACAAAAAACACCGAGTTGAATACATAAATAGAGGGTGGCGAATTGTATTCTTACTCCGTCACCGGGGTTATCCGTGTATAACCCTCATGCGCTTTATACTTCAACATAAATATGGCGCGTCACAGAAAAACGTTACAATATAAAATTTCTCCCATTCATCGATAAAAAGTTTCACTTCAAAAAGTAAGAGAACCTAAAAAACATACATTTTTTTATGATACTGAAGTTAACAGACAGGTGACAATTTTTTATTTATCACATACTACCAGTAAATGCTATAAATGAAAATGAAAGAAAATTTCGTACCATTCTCGACGTAGTACATACAACATAGCTGTTCGTTTCTAATAGGCTGTTTGGGATCTATTTCCTTGCCTGTCCGAATGGACGAACAAAAAAATGTAAACGGACCCAATTTTCATAAAGTATACATACACTAAGGACTAAGCAGTTTAGTTTTTTATTAATTGCAATTAAACGACAAAAAATTACCAAGTCATTTTCGAAAGGAAACAGCGCGTTGCGATTATGAAGCTTTAAAAAAATAAATATTTTGAAAGAGAATTATGAATGTTGAGGAAGCGAGTGAAGTATGCAAAGATAGAGTTCTCTGGCACTCTGTTCTCTCTGCCTACCCTGCAATGGATATGCGTGATGATATGTATGTATGTATGTAATTATTTGGATACATTCATTTTTACGGTCGTGATCCTGCCAGATACAAAATATTTTATCCGACGTCCTCGAATATCTTTTTTAATCAACTATTTTCTTACTTTAAACAAAATAATTGCTTTTTAAAATATCAAATATGTTTAAATGAATGTTTTTTCTTGACATATGTATCATAATATTATCCTATAAGTGCAATGTGAGAAAAATACAATCATTTTTAGGTTTGAAAAGTGCTTGATTTTCATATATCGAGAGTAGAGCTCAACGCTTCGCTTATGAGGCGTGCAATAATACATACTAAAGATGAAAATTAAAAGCACATATTCTTTGTTGCCACTCTGGAAAATGCATTTAAAAATCGCCCTTCAACTGACTGTAAAGAAGTATGTAAAGCTCGCCGATGCCGATTAGTATCCATAATCCCACTAATTCACACGTGTTTTGCAAAACCAGCAGGAAAGATCTTTAATCCACTTTTATGCCTATAGGTACAATCGTACGGTTTCTAATATTAATTCTTACAACACCAACTAACCACCGAAGACAAGGCCTTGGACCCGCTGATCCAAATGGCGATAGAGAAGCACAGTATGGCAGGTTATGGAGTCAGCTGTAAACACCGTGTGACCGAACAAAATAAAGAGAGCAACAACCAATTAGTAAACTATTTCAAGGGGAATACTTCATTGTCATCCTGTTCTCATCCAAATTACTTAGGGTCGATGCAAAATACTCATCTTCCATAGTACATAATCAGAAAAGTTATTGGTTAAATAGTTTTATGACTGGCCGCCTGTCTGACATCAACCCTCCTTGGGAATGACGGTATGACATGGGCTGGTCCAGCTCACGACACCCACAAGGAATATACTGATTACAAAATACAATTTAGGGATACAAAACAAATATATTCAATAGAACCATATGCGTGTCATATAAATATTTGCAGCGGTGGCAATTGGACTCGCTACTCTCGGCACGGGAGATCGCTTCTTGCACTATTACACTAACCAAGCAGTCTGTGATATACATTCTAGGCAATAATAATGTTATTACACTTTTACACGACATGGAAAGCAATATCAAGTGCAACGACTGCTTATCGGCCTTCAGAAGTCGTTAAAATCAAATAAAAATTGCCACTGCTATCATCTTCATATATAATTTATTCATAAACTGACAAGGACAAATCATAACATTGTTTATAGGTTAATGTTGTTGAACTGAATTCGCTACGACGAACCCGTACTAACAACACAGCGAACTTGGAAAAAATATTCAAAAACAACATGGAATTTAAAAAAAGGCTCTTACTTGTTTAATAAAGTAAGATTACGTTTCCGCTTGCCTGGGCGATTATTACGTTATATACTTTAGCCACGGCTTCGCTCACGTCACATGTTCATAATGTTATAGACATGAGTTGAAAAGAGGCATCGATATTTCTTTTCTCTGATGAATGAGACCTCGGTATGTGTGACTGCATTCGATGTTATTGATAAAAAATTAATGAAAGTGAATTGAAACCAAGGCCTGCAACCTCGAAGATATAGGAAGAGGTGTTATACACCACGTTTCATCATTTAAATTAAGATTCAGGTAATTTCAACCCTATTGACATTAACGAGCATAATTTGAAACTCCTTACAGTTACTGGGGTTTGGGTTTATTTGGTAAGAAATCAGGATCTTCACACTAAATAACAAATAGTGAAATATAGTATGAAAAGTTGTAGGTATGTTATAGATTTTTTTTATTTGTAATATATGTGTAATCTTAGTAATCTATGTGTAATCTTAGTTAGTATTCTTTTTAATATTATAAATGTGAAAGTTTATAAAAATATTTGAATGTTTAAATGCGTAAACCGTTGAACAGATTTGGATGATAATTGGCGTAAATATAGACCACTTCCTGGATTATTAACTCATAGGACACTTTTTGTCCCAATAAATAATATGTTCCCTTGTGATAATTTAATGATAAAATCTAATTTTGAGAAAGTCACTTTTCACACGGGTAAATCCGCGGGCAGTAGCTAATTATTAATAAGAATAACTGGATAATGTAACTAGTTTTTGGTTATTAAAACAATTGAGTGGATTCTATCGCGTTTGTATTTGATTTATAATTTCCCGACGTTTCGAACACTTTACAGTGATCATGGTCACGGGAGGACGATCGGAGAACGTCGGGAAATTATAAATCAAATACAAACGCGATAGAATCCGTAAAAGTAGTTTTATTTCAAATGTGTAATACTCGCGTAAACATTAGAAGTCATTACAATTGAGTGGGTTACGCAGGCGTATAAAAATTACCGGGCCAAGGCAGAGCAATGTTTAGTAAACACTGGATTAACCTAATAACCCATGTTATCAATATTACTATTATAAAACTGAAGAGTTTGTTTCTTTGAACGCGCTAATCTCAAAAATTAAAACTTAATTTTAATCTTTGTGTGTGACAGAATATTTATCGTGAAAGATTATAAACTATAACACACAACTCTGCGGCAAATAGGAGCAAAGCAGTGTCTGTAAATGTTAGGCAAACGGGCAAAATTTGTGAACAAAAGCTCACATCACTCACACTGCTTTTGCTGTTGTCATAACAACTGCTGAACTAACACACATTTTAATTGGTGTATTGTGATGCTACTAATAATAATTACATTAAGGTATTTTTTTTGGGTAGGCTATGGTCCGCACACACGCCGCCCGTTCCGTCCGGGGCGACGGAAGGGCAGTGCGTGTGTGGCCACCCACATAACCCACCGTATTCTCTCCCCATCGCCATTGGGCCGGCCACTGGTACCGCTTCCTTCCCATCCATGGTCAGACCGCTGGGTTACCCTTTCGGGTACCATTCCCCGTGGACACCCCAGCTAACTGCCGGAGCTTCGCCCTCACGCGTTCAGCCTCTGCGGGTGACGAAATATTCCCCGGTCCAGTCACCCGTGGCCTCGGCTAGGGCGGCAAGCAAAACCTTTATATTGTACAATGTTATATTACAACTCATTTCGTTTTCTAAATAACAACTAAAAAAACATTAAACATCATTGCGAATAAAAATTATCCAACAGGCCAGGCATATTACTTAAAAGAAAATATACCTTTTTTTTCTCTTGTAGACTACAAGCTCTTAACGTCGGATCGATTTATGGTCGTACCCTAACGTGAATCAAAACTTTTTCTTCGGCGGGTACTGGCGTTAATTTTTAAGGTGCCTTTTTGATTTGTCACAGTTTCGTAAGACTTATGTAAAAAGATTCGCAGAGTACAATTAGTGTTTTAAACAAACGTGTATATCAGTCTAAGTGATAATAAAAGAAAGCTGCAATTGCTCATTGTTAATCTGGTGAAGATTCCGTTCGTACTTGGCTCAGTAGCAGTTGCTGGTAACGGGGTTAATTGCCTTAGCAATTAGCTGGGGAAGTGTGGAGGCATCTTAAAATATTTATGTTAGGATGTCCGATGCAGTATTGCATAAAATGTCCGGGACTTTATTACTTAACTTTGGGAAGAAGAATGATTATAAAGTATCGCGAAATACACCCATCTAAATTATTTATTTTTTTAATTTAACGTATAATTTAAGAAATATTCTATTTCGAATGACCAATTCACTTAATAGACCATTACTGGTAAAACTCACAAGGGAATTTTAAATCTAATTTACATATCATTTTGGAAAGGTTCAGCGTTGTGACAAATTTTAATGGGACCAATTTTGCATATACGTTGGGTCCATATTTTGTGTATTAAGAACAATTATAGGCACAATTTGTTAGCAAAATAATTACTATATTTATTTATAAATATTCGTTAATTAATAAATGGTTAATATTTCTTTCAAAAAGTCAAACACCCGGCATGAAAACGAAAGGTAATAATTAAATAACACTAACACGATTAATCTTTTCATTTAAGTATAAAGTTAGAAAGCCATTAACATTACACATCATTATCCTGTTCTTATCGCAATTAATTGAGCTCGACGCAATATGTACTCCTCTTCCATCGTACATATTGCAAAAGTTATTAGCAATAATTTTATGTCTCTCGAGCCCATCCCTCTTCAGGCATGTAATTGTTGACCAGACGACATCAGGTGATGTTGGCCCAGATTGATATAAGGCGTGTAGTTATCTTTTACGTCTACGACCAAAGTAAGGCTTGGTAGTATTCGTAGCCGCTACGATAAAGTATTACACATATCTCTTATTTAATTATTAAAATTGTACTAGAATCATAACATTAGCGGCTACGAATACTACCAACCCTTGTTTTGCTCGTAGAAGCTTTATATCAACCTGTGCCAACACCACCTGATGCTGTTTGGTTAACAATCTCAAGTAGGGTTAATGGCTTCAAGGTCTAAGCAACCAAGCCATAAACTCCAAAAAAAAAAAAAAGTAGGGTTGACGTTTGGCAGGCGGCCGGTCATAAAACTATTGCCAATAACTTTTGCAATATGTACATATTACGTCAACCCCTAGTAATTGGGGTAAGTGTAGGAGAATGATGATGATGATGTACAAGATTATGATGTACTAGAATCATAACATTTACACTCTCATTAAATAACAGAACCTGGTGAACAATGTGAAATGGATATTTGAATATTTAGATTACAGCATTTCAAAATAAATGTATGATGATGATATGAAAATGACAAAACCAATATATGAAGATATTGAACTGGGTGAAAGTGAGTTGATAACGGTTATAACGTTTTTGTTGCGTTATAATAGTCCATTGTGTTTAATTTTTGTGTTTGTTAAATCATACTCATAAATACGAAACTTTGAAAAGTGAGCGTCTGTCGGTATGCATGTATAATTGTATATACCTAAGAATTAAACATTATTAGAGAGTTTATTTTTACTTTAGGAGTACAGGAAAATACTACTAATGATGGGGAAATTTTACTGTATGATAAGAGAGTAAACAAAGACTTCACTCTCTTAAAAGACGTAAATATGATACGAAGCGAGATTTGAATGTCCTACAATAGTTCACGGTGGTGTAAGTGGCAGCACGATTGGGCCGGACTCCCAATAGGTATGGGTTCGAATCCCACTTGTGACATCATTTTTCGCTTCGTAATCGGGTTTTTACAAATAATTAAGCATATTAAATGCTAAGTTTCAGTAATTTGAAAGACTTCGTGTCTACCAGCCAGGAGCATGGTCAAAAAACTGGATGACAAAGACCAGTTGTGGAGCTGGCCAAAGTTCAATCTGGCGGTAGCATATTGCGTTGCTTGGAATTGGTGTTGTTTTGTTATGTGCGTCAGTATAAGTATGGCTGTTGTTGTATAAGCTATAAGCAGATGACATTACTGCAAAAGAATGAACACTTGAAATAAAGTTCTATACCAGTCTATCTGGCTAGCATATAATGGTAGTCCAGAATCTGTCACATTTGTAATGAGACTTATATCCAGCGAGTTAAGAAGAACAAAATTATGAATAGACTATAACTGGTTAATGAAAAAACTGAATGTAGCGATGGAGTATGTCAGGACTGCGGCTTGTGGCAATCCGTAGTCTCTGTTTATCCCTCTGGGAAACAGGTGTTAGGCTATGTATATATAACTGGTTAAATAACAAAGTAACTTGGACAATTCAATGTTCCTCTTATTCTCAATGCAATATATATACATATATCCCACTGACCAGGCTGGTCATTATAGGTTTTTAATTCAAGTTTTCCTTCTTTTACAGTATTATCTGCTCACAATTCTTAATTAATTTATACCACAATGTTATGTTATAACAATGTGTAAACATTGTCGGGTAGATAGCATACCGTCACCTTAAGACGTAAATATAATACGGAGTGAAATTTGCATGTCCTACAATTAGTCGCGGTGGTGCAGTGGCAGCACGATTGGGCCGGAATCCCAATAGACGCGGGTTCGAATCCCGCTTGCGACATCATTTTTCATTTCGTAATCGGATTTTATAAATAATTTATACCATATATACATAAAAAAGGGGTGACCAATGTTTTCGAACTCCTCAGTGAGGAATACATTAGATTATAATTCCAATACTATTAAGACTATCAAATAAGCAACAAATACTTCAAAACACTGTGATAACAACTGCAAATAGGGCTTGCCTAGAACATCCCATAGTTTTATTGTTACAAATTGATTAGTCACAGTAATCTAACATGGACAATAGTCACATCCACATATTGCACTTGTGTGTGTACATATATTATATATAGTATTGACATAGTTCACATGAACATTTTGTATGCTCTATGGAGATGTAACCAATTGTACATCATTGATGAAATAGAATTGTATAAGACAAGTTTACAAGCAAAGTAACACATGTTTTATAATTTAAAAACTTTTTGGCAGAGATTTTAAAAAAATGTATTTAGCTGTGTGGTAGCGGTTTCGAATACTACGAGCCCTTACTTTGCTTGTGGATGTCGTAAGGGCTTTATAACGACCTAGGCCAACTCCATCTGATGCCGTTTGGTCAACAATTACATTCCCATGGAGGCACCGAAGACAAAGATCGGGTACCGGTGGCCCGCTCGCAAGGCGAAGAGAGGTGCTTGCAGGGTGGGTCTGTGGGGTTGCGCGCCCCTTCCCCTCGTCGCCCCGGAACGCTTTGGCGGGGCCCGCAAAAAAAAAAAGGTAGGTTTGGCTTCTGGCAGGCCTACCTACCATGTTGACCATACTGGTTGATAGGGAGTTTTATTTTGAAGTCTCTTTCTCTACAGTGACACTATCTGCTTGCATCTTATAATGATCTTTCAGTCACAAGCATTGAATAGTAATACAAATTGTACACGTACAATATGTCTATGATAACAGTTATTCCTTTGTAAAAGGCTGGTGTCTGTAATAGGGAACCCTGTGTCATAGATCACCAGTGAACCTTATATTCCTACTCTGTTATTTTATATATTGCCACTGAGTTATGATATATATTCCTACTCTCTCCGTTCAACAGTTAATTATGTTTTATTAGCATTAGTTTTATTATATGTAGGCCAGCAATGCCGTAATATACATTAGGCACTTTTTTATATAAGTTAATCAGTGAATGATATTTTTGCTGCTATTCTTATGGCAGAATATCTAGATGTTACATTACATCTACTTTGTCGAAAGATTTAATAAGACCATTAAAGATAAAGCCTAATTTGAAAAATACTTTATAATCATAAATATTAAGACCACAAACAAAAAAATATTCTTAGTATTTGAGACCCAAATCTAAATTTTAATCAAAATATTTATGTGACCTGCAACATTTATAATGAACTGTGAAAAACTTTATTTGGGAAGGATTAAACATGAGATATTAAATAAACTGCACAGATTGCAATAGTCATCTAACTACCAATGTCCACTCCAAGTGTAGGTTCAAATTGACTGCACAGATGGTATAGTGGTAAAAAAAGGCAACCTTCCGTGCCAGTGATACGGGTTCAATTCCCGATACCTGACAATACTTTGTGCAAACCAGTGTTGTTCTGAGTCTGGATGTAATTTGTCTACATTAATTGCATTTTTTGTACAGTCCCCTCCAATACAAGGATTATTTTCTTAGTAAAAAGTAGTGCATTTAAGAAAAAATATAAGAATTGAACTTGGCATGGAAAGTGTAGATACAATTCCCATGCAGACTAAATATCTAAGAGATCCACAAGTCATCATTGTAATACTGGGTGTCATATGTGTCAGTCATTAATATGATTGTAAAGTGACCATAGTACCATAGCAATTTAGTCCCTCAATTCAGTACCCTGAATTATTAAATTAAATAGACAAAATTGTAAATCTAATATTTTATACCTTCAAAATTGTAAATCTAATATTTTCTCCTTTAATGGAATAAACTTAAAATATGTAATAGAATAAACATACAATATTTGTTTCTTACACTACTGAAATAAAAGTGAGTACATTGACTATTATCAAAACAATTGATACTCATTTGTTGTCACAGAAAAACAAATTTAAAAAAGGAAATAGACATCTTAATCATTGAGACAGATTGTGGCTTGTTTTTTTATTCTGCAGTAAAAAGATTGCTATGATTTATATACCTTATACCTTATAAAAACATGTAATAATGGCTTTATGTTGTATTTATAAGTGTGACACACTTTGGTTGTGTTCAAGTATATTTTTTGTTAAATCGTAAAGAAATATACTCATGTCAATTTCTATCTAATAAGATTTTCATTTTATCAATGCAGGAAAACTATCGAAGCCAAGACGTTATTACAACAGATAAATAATAAAAATCGTGTTAAATGTTCACGTATAACATGGTATCGTCGGGATCGACACGTAAATAGGAAAAGGTAAGAATACTCACCGAAAATGGCCTCAAACTTTACAAATGCACCAACGCGACAAACACTTCAAAAATAGAACGTGAGATTGTTTTTTACACTATCAGTTTCCTATATGATTGCACTTTCCAACAGCTTTTACTATTAATGCCCCCTGCTACAGCAAGTAGTACAAACAGGCATGAAAAATAGTTGACGAACGACTGACGTACTATCTACGCCTAGGGAGCGGTCAAAAAGCAATCTGCTCTGGTAAATGAGAACTAGATTATGTACGGAATACACACTTACACACAATTAAAGCACCAAATAATGTCACTTATTTCAATTCACACACGAACGTTTTATCATAAATCACCGTAGTATTTAATTTACACGACAACGAAGCGATTTAGCCCAACTCCCTTCACCGTAAACGAATCATAGACAACAGCTTTCTTTTTAAACATTTTAACATTTTGAAGCATCGGCACTTGCATTCAGCCTAATCGTTAACTTTTTTGAAGTTTAATTTATATTTTTATAATTAAATAATTGACTATTAAGAATAAGAGTTATATTACACAGTAAAATAATATTTTATGTAGTATAATATTTTTTAACGTATAGAATTATAAAAATTAAAGAAAATTTTGTTACTAACAAAAAAAGCTTACTCTATGCCTTTTCATATCATTTTACATTTGATTTTAAATGTACATATAAAACTAAACAAAACTAAACTATGTTCTCTCTGCCTACCCTGCAAGGTATATGGCGTGATGATATGTATGTATGTATGTATAAAACTAAATGCACAATAGCATCATGAAATTGTATCACCGTTAATGTTGTTGTATCTTATTGAAACTAGTTGTAAATATTCTTTTTTATCGTTTTTTTTTTCTTGTTAATTGATTAATTAATTACAACTGTAGAATATTGCCTTATACGTCAAACGGAGTCAAGCCAATTAAAGTTTAGTAAAATATTATTATAAACATCAACAACATATACGTCATTATACTCAAATCGCATCTAAAATGTTACATTTACGCTTTCAATTGCCTTTATCGTTGAAAGGTTATTATTTGAACTTATATCTAATTAAAATAAACGTATTCTATGCAAAGGATGAAAAGGACACAGTTCTAGACCTTACATGTCTATATTGTTTCACAAGTACCAACTTGTGAAACAATATAAGACAACACTTTATTTTCATTCCAGTCTACTTACTTTTATTATGACATATTTAGGTATATATAATATATGTTGGAAATAAATATTTAAAAATTAAAATTTGTACAATTTTGTTATAATTTTTTTCAAATACTTATATTTTAACATATACAGATTACAAATTGATATTATTAAATGGAATAGAATTGTAAAATTTACAATTAGGTATTAAATATACCGAAAATACACACCGAACTTTTATCGAATCCGATTGTGTAATAAAAAATATTTTATAAAAGCAGTTTAAATAAGATATTGTTGAAATGTAGGTAAGATTTAAAAAAAAAAACAAATATAATTTTTTGAATTTTATGGTTGAGCACATGAATGAAAACACACAAAACAATGAAGATTGACTGTGATGTTGAGCGATTGTTTGCAGTTAAACTTGTCACTTTTTTATGTAGATAAAATATTATTAATTAAAGTAAAACAAAAGTACATTATGTAAAATTTGTTATATTTTATTTTGCAACTATTTACTTATTATTATTACTATTAGCAACTATTAACAAAGAATTGACACTGCTAAACAGTTGTACAATATCTTTGAACTATGTACATATTCAAATTAAAGTAAAAAATATGTCGTAATTTATTTTAGACCAGATTCAGAGACACTTTGATTTTTGAAGTGAAACTTCTTTGCGCGCATAAGGGTAAAATTTTTACGGATGAAACGCAATATTAGTGACACGAAAATGTGGAACGTTTTTGTCCAAGAAGAGGGAGAGAGCGATTGAGACCGATTGAGAAAGATTGAGCAAGGGAGAACGTAGCATGAAGCACATAGCCATGGAACAAGAGTAGGGAACAAGCGAGAGAGAGAGAGAGAGAGAGGGTGAGATAGAGCGAACGTCGCATCACGCACAATGCCATGGAGTGAAAAGAAAGAAAGAGCGAGTGAGAGAGAGCGAGAGAGAAAGCTCCCTTTCTCTCTCGCAAATCGACAAAAAATACACGCTATTGATTGATGTATGTAAACGAAATATAAAAATTAGTTTGTCAAAGAAGTTTCACTTCTGACATCTGTACTTTTTACGCACGCACTTTTTTTTATTTCGTTATTTACTATTTATTACAAAAAAAAAATTCTTTTGCAATATTGACGAGGCGTAAATTGACACTATTGAAAATTATGATTTATCTATTTGTGTATGAAGAGTAAAAACCCTACTACTCGATCGCAGCGCCACCTACCGGGTCTCATTCTGAATCTAAACCATTCTCGAATCTACATGAATACACACAATAAACTTCAACAAAATCCGTCCTGCCGTTTAGGAGGAGGTCAGTGACATACACACGTACATAAGAATTATATGTGTATATATATGACGAAGGAGGAACCAATCATGGCGCAGGAGGCACCACCATTGTATTTTTAAAAGGTGTGATGTCACCATTGCCGACGTCACTGTTGTTAGTTGCGTGGATTACTCGTGGTACGGTTTTGATCTTCGAAATAAAACTCCACAAGTAACTGTTTAAATGTTGTATTCTCAACGAGTAGCGTAACGTCGCCCCAGAGAGCTCCGCACGGTACAAAGACTCGAACACGAATGAATGTATTACTTTTTTTTTTTGGTAACGCAGTGGCTAAAAATGCATTTTTCGCATACCCGCCCGTACGGGGTATGTGGGACTCGCAGGCCCTGAAGGGGACACTGAATATATACCCACTAAAAAACCAACTGCGAGCTGTTAGCCGAAGGGGCTTTTACAGCTGAACCGGACTGCGGGCGAGCCCGAAGGCTCTCAACCCGAGGAATGTATTATGACAGTGTGTCCGTATTTATAGGGCTCGGCGCACGGACACGTGCACGTGTTTACAATTTAAGTATAGAAATTTCAATGAGAGAACTAATCACATGTTTGTTAATGTTAATTTAACATCAAAATAATCTTTAAGTAATCAATTGATGATTTACGAAGTAATTAAACTATTCAATTAATTAGTCTAATTATTTATAGTAGGTGTATTGTTGTATTTGCGCCTATATATATATATATATATATATATAGGCGCAAATACAACAATACACCTACTATAAATTTTTACGGGGCAGAAAGAAAGTCCACACAAAATCAATTTTTAAAAAGCCGTTGTTCACAAATATGTCTACCGAAATTAAAATCTATAGACCTTTATTAAATAAATGAGGATTTGTTTAGGTCAACACCTTTGCATTTCCCTTTGGCGAAGGCGGGTGATCAAATTGAATTGAGAAAAATCATAATTAAAGGAAATTTAAATTATAAAGTCTGAATAAGAATTTATCGTACTACAACTATTATATTCGATTGCCATCTTGCATCCCCATTGCAGATCTGTGGATGGAATAAAAAAATAAAATCACATGGAAAGAAGATAGGGGTTGATCGTATAAGGGTGAAAATTAAGAGTAATATGATTTTTTTATTCTAAGCCATGGCATAATAAAAAACAAGCCTTGCAATTTTTTTTTTAATTGACAAATAAAAAATAGGGGTTAATCGAAGAGGGGTGAAAATTTAGGGTTGTATGTATTTTTATATGTACATATATATCATAAAAAAATAAAAACAAAAAAATTGTTTAAAAAATAAAAATAAAATTTAGGGGTGGACCACCCTTAACATTTAGGGGGATAAAAAATAGATGTTGTCCGGTTCGCAGACCTAACCAAAATGCTCATGCCATTTCACGAAAATCGGTCGAGTCATTTCGGAGGAGTTTAACTTCAAAACACTGTGATACGAGAATTTTATATATTAGATCATCGGACTATCAGTAGTCTTAAATGAATCGCCGAATAATCTACTCATATGTAATAAAGTATTATTCTTTGTTCATATTAATACTCTTTGACAAATTTTAGAAAATATCTTAAATAGTTTATTATAGCAACACAAAATCACAAATATATATTATTCATCCATAAGCCTATAGACTTCCTCTGTTGGACATATTTCACGAGCGTGCCATTCAAAACGATCCTATGTAATAGTGAAATCTAATTAATATATTTTTATTTTAGTACTCAAATTCATATATTGTACCCAATATCCAAAATGCCATGTAATACTTTACAATAAAGTATGAGTAGCAATCCCATTTGCATAGTCAAAATTTGTTTAAAAGCGCGTGACGTCATGTAGTTTTTGAGGGGCTTATGATTAATTTTACTTGATTTGCGCAAACTAGTCGCATAGCCATTGCTCAAAACAAAAAAGAAACTTTACTTGATGGTAATTTTTATAAAAGGTAGAGAATTTCACAAAAAAATAAATAAAATTGTGAATATGTCAAATATTGAAAATTCTGTAGCTGTATTAAAAATAAATAGTTTTTTAATATTATTAAATCTCATTATTGATGTAAATTAAAGCGCTGTCTGCTTTACATGTGCTATATCATCATTTTTGGGAATAAACCTATCCACATCCACTCTTGACATTAAGCTCCAATTCTTCGAGGCAGAATAATGACATAATTGCCTCCCACGAGATGTTTCTGCTTATTCTCTAGATGATCAATGAGCCGGTAATTATAGTTCCCACAGAAGTTAAGAGTTAGTCACTCACTATATCCGAAATTCGTCACTACACAGGAGTTATCATTTACTATACTGTCATTATTGTAATAATCACAAGTAAATTCTGCTGGAATTTGTAATAGTAATATATAAATAAATAATCGACTACAATTAGAACAAATGATCGGACATCGCTCTAGTGTTGTACACGATCACATATATGTATATTGTGTTGTGTGTGCGTGGTGATTTGTGTTAATGGTGATCGAAAGAAATTAAATAAAATCAGGTATAATTTGACGATGAAACTTACATAAATGTGAAGAAACACAGTGTTTTGTGTTATAAAGTGCTAGTGAATCCGTCGGGAGGCGGTAATCGTGTACGTTCTTTCGCTATTTGTGGATTCTGGATCTCGTCGATGTACCATAAACAAAAATGTCAGCGATCCCGATTTTTTGTTTCTTGCTGCATAACCATCGTTAGACCTTAATTAGATCACACGAATGATATAAAATAATGATAGACGCTTTCTCCGGTGATACCATTTTGTTCAAATGGCGTTCCTGAGGCAATAAATCGGCCATAGTAAACGTGCGTTTCGTGTGGTCGCGCCTGTCTACACCCGTCCTATCTCATTGTTTATGTATGGAGACTAAACCAGGAATTTTTATGGGGATTCGCGGCGTATTCTCATTTTAATTGAATATGTGAAAATGATCAGAGTTTATAGTGACGGCGGGATAGCTGCGCACCGTCGGCGTCCCCCGACCGCCAAGGTTTTCCGTGATCTCTATTTATAATATCATCTCGATCATTTGGTGCAACATAATGACATTCTTGTAATGAAGTGCCGTTTTGTAGATTTGTGGGATATGTGCCAATAATTGTGCCCGTGACGAAAGCGCGTAGCGGATTAGTTTTGTATGTATACAAATGCACAACATTGCTATTCTGTTTGTGTCGTTTAGAGTGTCACATGGAATTATTTTACACATGGTAGTACACAATTTATTCTTATCCGTTCAGAACTTCAGAGAAAAGTAATAATTAGTTAATTTCAATAATATAAATATTACTATTTTTCAACTTGTGAACCAAAAGCTATTTTAGAATTCCTAAAGAAATTTTCAATCCTCTATTAGCAAAAGACTTTTAAATTGTTTTCTTAGAGTCACATTTGGATTTTAGTGAGAAATAAAGATATAAGAAATATTTAGCAATCATAATAAACTAGATTTTAATTAATATCACCTTAATAGAACTAGAAAGGATGTTATTAAGTTAAAATTACACATTACTGTTTATATAACTTTATTGGTGGTGTGTGGTTTAATGTAAAATAAAATTAGAATATTAGGTTTTGAACTGTCCTAAGTAATTATTTTAATATAGTAATAGCTTTTAAATTCCAACATTTCTGCCTTTTAATCATTAGTGCTCATTGTTGAACAATAAAGTTAAAAACTAAAACATAAAATATGTTATATGAAAAATATTAAGAAGAGTATTATGCTATATTTTAGTTGGTAATCAAATAATGCATGTAATCATAATTATAATAGGCATATTTCATTCTTGAATATTAAAAAAATAATTATGAAACTTAATGCATGCAATATAAGCCTAAGCCTTTATTTTCTTTTTTTATCATTATATTTAATACTGGTACAATAATTGTCATTTAAGTTCTGAGATCTACATTCACTTCATTAACTGTAATGAAATAGTGATAAATTCTTTACCTTAGTTCGATTTATTATCATGATATACAAATATGTATAATTTTGAATATATAAATCTGTCCATTTTTATTATACTTAGTCCTATAAATAAAATTATAGTTTGATCGTCAATAATATGTTTTTATACATTGATATTATTACTTTCTATTTAAAATAAAACACCAAATATTTATATTATTCTGGTTATCTTTGACCTTGTGATTTACAGAAATAAGTGTTTAAATTTTGTTTCTTGTTTTTAACTTCTAGTTAGAAGTTTTAATAAAAAGTTTTATTCTAAGTCTAATCAATGGCTTGTTCATCAGTAAATTTCAAAATGGAATCTATAAAAACAAATCTTCAATTAAAACCTCATTATAAAATGACATCAATTTGGCAAAATTATTACGGGATTATTTTATTTAATCTTTACTACTAGGATAAAATGTCATAACATTTACTTTAAAATGTTTTGAAAAAGGAAACTAAATATTTTTTTCTATATAGATTAATAGATAATAAAGTATGTAATTTATAGTAATTGGTATTTGGTTAATGCAAGTGTTTTTTTAATATCTATATCACTTACATTACTTATTGTGTGTGCAGTCAAGTTGGCGAAGGCACGCAGGGGTATGATCAAGGAGAAGGAGAAGGGTGGAGGCGCCCGTCTTAAGGACGAGCCCAGCGATCCTGCTGAGCCTGGTATGTATCAAAAGTTTTATTTTTATATTAGTTATAATGTCAGATTTTTATATTAGTTATAATGGAATGGATACTGGTCTTTGAAAGAAGTCTTTAAATCCAAGGAGCTAAGTATGCAATTAAAAAGTAAAGTCTTCAACACATGTGTACTCCCCGTCATCACTTATGGATGCGAAACCTGGGCACTCACCAAACACCATAGAGATAAGTTGGAGCGCTGGAGAGAAGCTAGACAGGAATAAAGAAACAAGACAGAGTGAGATGCACCATAAAAAGGGATAAAACCAAAGTTGTTGATTTACTAACCCGGATAGACCAACTAAAGTGGAGGCCACATGATACGGGATCCACAAGAGAAACGGTGCAAAATTGTCACTGACTGATGGTATCCTAGAGATGGTAAGCGAAGTAGAGGTCGCCAACAAACAAGATGGGAAGATGACCTAAAACTAATGGCAGGACATCACTGGAGAAGGGTAGCATGTGACTGGCCCCAATAGAAAAAGTTAGAGGAGGCCTATGCCAGAAGGCAAACTGAGCTTCGGGACATAATATAATCTAGTACTAATATTCATACTCAAATGTAAAGTTAAGAATAAAAAGGCTTATTATTATTATTATGTAATGTCAGATATATTCATCATAATTTCATAAAATAATTATGAACTGTACAAATCATTATAAATTTCACAGTACAGAAATGTACATAAATCACTTAGTTATACATACATACATACATATCATCACGCCATATCCCTTGCAGGGTAGGCAGAGAGAACAGAGTGCCAGAGAACTCTATCTCTGCATACTTCACTCGCTTCCTCAACATTCATAATTCTCGTCATACACGCTCGCCGGTTTTGGAGACCCTTAACTCCAGCTTCCTTCAGTACATGACCGATTTGGTCTAGATAGGTTAGTCTCGGTCTCCCCGGTACCTACATCCTTCCACTTTCGCATTGTATATCTTCTTAACCAGACGTTCGTTCGGCATTCTTTCCACATGTCCGAACCATCGGAGCATGACCTTTCGCATCTTTACACCAATACTCTCTTTCATACCTACTCGCTCTCTTACGTCGTCGTTACGAATGCGGTCGGTCAGCCTAACTCCACAATTTTGCGCAAAGATCGCATTTCGACCGCATTAATTTTACTTTCATACTCTTTTCTGCATACCCAACTCTCGCTTCCATACAGTAATGTTGGGACAAGCACTGCGTTATGTATTGCTACACGTGCCTTCTGGCTGAGGTGGTGGCTGCCGAGAAGTTGCCCCAACGCTCCGTTCACTCTATTTCCCGCATTCACTCTTCGCTCTATATCAGTGGTGTACCTTCCATCTCGGCTAAATCCACATCCAAGATATACAAATTCACCCACTTGCTCTAGTATATCATTACCTATTGTTACTCTTACATCTGTTCTGGCTTCGTCTCTTTCAAAGACCATTATTTTAGTTTTGCTCACATTCACGCGTAGACCCCTTTTCTTACAATCTTCTGTCATTGTGTCGACTAGGGTCTGCAGGTCAGTCGCTGACTGTGCCAGCAGGACTGCATCATCTGCATAAAGCAGAGCAGTGACCACTGAGTCGCCCATCTGCACTCCCACATTCATATCATTCAACCTTTGGAGACATTTATCCATATATATGATAAACAGCCTAGCTGACAGAACGGAATCAGAATCAGAACAGAACCACTTAGTTATATGGGGGAATACCCATGCTATAAAAGGGAAATTGCATAATATGATAATGCATTATTAGAGTACTGTGTTATATTTAAGGGGATTACTGTATGACTTCTCACAAATGCACCTAAATCCATACTTAATATTATAAATGTGAAAGTAAATCTGTCTGTCAGTTAAGCTTTAATGTCTAAATGACTGAATCAATTTTAATGCAAATTGGTACAGGGATAAACTAAAACTTAGGAAAGGTTACCTCTTATCACGAAAAAGCTTGAAAGGATTAAAATAGCGGATGAAATTTTGTATAAAAATTCAGAATTATCCAAGATAAAACTATGAACTTTGTGTTTAGGCACTAAGTAAGAAATAAATAGATATTTGTTCTAGTATTTTTGAAATGTTTAATTACATGGGGATGAAATAGGAGATTAAAGTTTATTTAAATAGAAATAGTATGAATAATCCTTTAGCACACCGAAAATAAGTACCAGGAATGTGAAATTTTGTACATGGTTCTCTCTGTTGGGTAAGCGATCACTGAGATAGAATTTATAGAAATCCCACCTTTAAAGGGGTGAAAAGCATATAGCCCAAACTACTGAGCTTAGCAATATGAAATTTTGCACATGGTTACCTATTTGAAGTTAAAAAAATTCATCTCCTAAAATGAAGAGAAGGTTGGAATATTGTTTACGTAATGCACATGGAGCTTTTTATAATGAATATATTAAATCATTCTTATATCAATCAATTACAAATCATTGTTATTCCAATCCCCATGTCACTATGTTGAGAATTCGATTTGTCCCCATCACAGTTTTCGGTGAGTGTCATAAAAACTGGCTGAGAGATCACCTAAAATGGTTAGCAGCATTTTCATGGGTAATTTATAACATCAGCTACTATTGTCAACTCGCCTGCCATGTGTGATGATTGTAGTATTATCCCCACTGGGAAGATTCAATAGACAATGTCGATAGGATAATAGATGGATTTCCATTGATTCAATTTTATTGAAATAAAAACAAAGTTTATACTAGGTTTCTCATGAATCCCATAGGAATAACACATTTTCTCTATGCAAAAGTAGCCTTTAATTTAAATCTTCATGTTTACACTTTTTTTTAGAGGAAAATTGGTTTACACTGGTTGGAGGGACTGGTATGACATATTATTTCAAGTGAACCTCCTCTAGCATAGATGTTATCGGCATGTTACATCCTTAAGTACGCTTTACATCATGGGCAAGGAAAGAGGTGATGTAATGTATTCTTACAACATTAACTCATTTAATAAAATCATTTTTCGCAGAATATATTAATATATAATATGGCAGTTCTTATAGAACCAATATTGCATGCCTGCAATAGAGCATCACACTCTACTCAATATATAAATATCAAGGATTTTTCAAAACTAAAAATGACTGTAATTGTCTCACACAGCACTTATAGGATAATATACATATGCCGAGAAACAACATTCGTTAAAACGTATTTGATATTTTCAAAAGTAATTATTTCGTTTAAAGTAAGAAAAAGTTGATTAAAAAAATTATTCAAAGACATCCGGATGTCTGTCTATATAGATCTGGCACTCTTACGACCATAAAAATTAATGTATCGTATTTCTTTTTTTTACGCTTTATATCGCGCTTCTTTCTTTCGAAAATGGCTTGGTAATTCCTTGTCGTTTAATTATAAGTTAAACTGCTTAGTCTTTATACCTTATGAAAATTGTGTTCGTTTACAATGCTTGCAAGCTATGTTTTGCGATTACGTCGAAAATGGCGCTAAATTTCAAAAGTATTTTTTTTCCTTCCATTTATGGCATTGACGTGGACTGTGGTACTTTTGGTTTTTCCAAGCTATATTTTTTCTATGGCTTAGGAATATGTCATAATTTATTTGTAGTTTAGTTTAGTAGTAGCTTTAGTTTTGTATACAACCATTGTAGTTACAGTACATTGTAGTTTCTAGTTAGTTACTTTTAAATAACCTATTCACTGTAATTGCCTGGAACAATTAAGATTATAAAAGTAATCCTTATACCGTAGGCCAAGCGCCGGGTCTTTTTTTTTTGCAACGTACGGGACCTGGTATTTTTTTTTGGGAATATGTTCAAGGTCGTCCCCTGAATGTAAATCCAAGTTGGCGCGGCGGGGGAGGGTTCACTTCAGCCGCCATCTTGGAAAACACGTTTTATTGAATATTTCGCGAACTGCGCATCGTACGACAAAAATTGCAGAGACCATTATTGTAGATAATAATATTTGCCATCTTTTTTATTTGAAACTTTTTTTTGTATAACGCATAGGTTTTTAATTATAGCGAATCAAACTTTTTACAATATGGTTTTTACTAAATATTTATTTAATGGTCAATGATAAATTAAAAATAATGGTAACTGAATTGTAGAGCATGAAATTACCTATAAATTTTATAAAAAACTTTTTCTCGTAGCATTTATAGTCTAAGAGCTGCAGCTTAGTAAAACTTGCACCTCGTACATTATCAGTGGCAATATTGCTCGCTGTATACGAAAACCATTTCATAACGCATAAAATGGCATAAAGTGTTCAAAAAAATGTCAATACAGCTGTGCAGCAAATCAATTAAAATTATAAATAATGTGGAGAACAACTAATAATTTGTCGATCTTTATTGTTACTTAAAACGGTATTATCATAAAAGATTGTCTATGTAGCAAAAAACAATAGTACATCCCGCTACATCGTAAGAATTGTAAAAGTTATTATTTTTATTATTATGTATCTCCAATTGTTCTCGAAATCACAAAAATGAAAAGAATTTTACGAATGTTACTTCAAAAAAACGGAAAAAACATTTGTTTACACAAACAAAAAGTGGCGCATTATTTTACGGTGCGAGTCTTATTTTTTTCAAAAGACAAAAGACACTCATCGTCTTGTGGATCTATCTCTTCTGCCTCCGCCATATCCGAAGGAGACGAATCAAAGGTTGGGTCTTCGGTTGGGATGGCATCTAATATGTCTGGCACGTTGTCGCATGTTTGGCCGCTGCAATTGGAGCAAATAATCGAACATTTGAGAACAGCTTTTCGACATCCGCAGGCAGCTCCGCAATTTTCGGTGCAATTGCACAATATTATTTGCAACAAACTCGACGGTGCAGGATCCATAGTAGTTCGAATTGGTTCAATCCCTTGTGCAGTTCGTTTCCAACCCCATTTTTCAGTGTCGTGATAAAATCCAAGGCAAGTTTGAACCTGGTGGTACACTCTGAAAGAATGGTAGCGTGCCGTATCTTGTGTTGTAGATAGAAGTGATAAATTCAACCTTGTCTTACTCGCCAATTTCCCGAAGCATCTGTAGCGAAGCGAGTTAATAGAGACTTCCGATTTTGTAAAACGGTTGGGATTTATACCTGAATACTGTTAGAATGTTAAGAGGGAGAAATTCCGAACGACCCGAAATATATACTACAACTTATAGGGACATAATTGAATATACAGCATTATAATCTCATTTACAGCGTTATAGCTCTTAAACTATAAATGCTACGAGAAAAAGTTTCTTATAAAATTTATAGGTAATTTCATGCTCTACAATTCAGTTACCATTATTTTTAATTTATCATTGACCATTAAATAAATATTTAGTAAAAACCATATTGTAAAAAGTTTGATTCGCTATAATTAAAAACCTATGTGTTATACAAAAAAAGTTTCAAATAAAAAAGATGGCAAATATTATTATCTACAATAATAATCTCTACAATTTTTGTCGTACGATGCGCGGTTCGCGAGGTATTCAATAAAACGTGTTTTCCAAGATGGCGGCTGAAGTGAACCACCCCCCGCCGCGCCAGCTTGGATTTACATTCAGGGGACGACCTTGAACATATTCCCAAAAAAAAATACCAGGTCCCGTACGTTGCATTACAAACCTACTTTTTTTGCTACGGCGCTTGGAGTACGATTCAAATTCAGAAGTGATGGTTAGATGCTAATAATAGTAATAACAATGTATTAACAATATTTAATTCTATCAAAACAATAGGGCATAAATATAAAGTGTAACTCACATAAATATATAGATTTAAATATATAACATTGGAGTCCAGTATAAAATACCTTTACTTTGTTTATTTTGGACAGGAGTATATGAATTCAATAACTGATTAAAATTTAATTATTTATTTATCAAGGATGACTTATAATTGATATCTATAAAAATACAATGTCATTGTATTACATTTTATTTTCAATAAAATTAAACTAAATACTCAATTCACGGAATGCTTAGAAATGGTAACAAATAAGAACCAATAGAAGAAACATAAAATAAACCAAAAATAATAATTGATATCTTAATAAACTACAATGTCATTGTATTACATTTTATTTACATTAAAATGAAACTACTCAGTTCACGCAATACTTAGAAATGGTAACAAATAAGAAACATAAAATAAACAAAAAATAATAATTAATAATTTAATAAAATACAATGTCATTGTATTACATTTTATTTACATTAAAATGAAACTACTCAGTTCACATAATGCTTAGAAATGGTAACAAATAAGAACAAATAGAAGAAACATAAAATAAATAAAAATAATAATTGATATCTTAATAAAATACAATGTGTATTACATTTTATTTACATTAAAATTAAACTAAATACTTAATTCATAGAATGCTTAGAAATGGTAACAATTAAAAACCCAATAGAAGGAACAAAATAAACAAAAAGAAAATAGATATCATATTAAAATACAATGGCATTCTCTTACATTTTATTTACATTACAAATAAACTAAATAATCAATTCATGGAACGCTTAGAAATGGTAACAAATATTCTTAAATGTTGGTTCTCCAATAGAAGAAACATAAAATAAACCAAAAATAATAATTGATATCATAATAAACTACAATGTCATTGTATTACATTTTATTTAAATTAAACTAAATACTCAATTCACGGAATGCTTAGAAATGGTAACAAATAAGAACCAATAGGAGAAACATACAATAAACAAAAAATAATAATTGATATCTTAATAAACTACAATGTCATTGTATTACATTTAATTTACATTTAAATTAAACTAAATACACAATTCACGCATGCTTAGAAATGGTAACAAATAAGAACCAATAGAAGAAACATAAAATAAATTAAAAAATATATATATATTTTAATAAAATAGAATGTCTTTCTATTACATTTTATTTACATTTAAATTAAACTAAGTACTCAATTTAATTATTACAGAACGCTTAGAAATGGTAACAGATAAGAACAATGGTAATAGTAATGGTAGGCAGCGGCCTATCTATAGCCTTGGTTATAGCAAAGAGCCATGGGCGGCAGTGACACTTTCCATCAGGTGTGCTGCTTGCTCGTTTGCCACCATAAGCAATAAAGAAAAGGGACAAAAGATTCGCGATCAGGAATTAGACGTGTAAAACAGCGACCCAAGTGCACTGATGTCATCGTAAAACTCGCGGCGAATCGTTGGATGTAATCGGCGCAGAATGTCGATAGGCTTTTGAGCGGACTAGAAATTTCCACTGTTAAAGCTAGAGCCAATAGAGCTATTTAGAGGAGAAATAAAGTTTCCACCATCGCTTACAGCATCATCTTCCCTTCTCCTATCTCAACTACTTGGGGTCGACGCAATATGTCCTTTTCTTCCACTCAATCCTATCCGATGTTATCTCTGCGTTCACTCTCTTTCTATTCATATCATGCTTCACGCATTCCATCCATCTTTTCTTAGGTCTTCCCTTACCCCTAAAGCCTTCAACATTTATACTTAAAACTCTTTTCCCAACATTACATTCATTCCGTCTCATCACATGTCCATACCAAGTCAGGCGTTCACTTTTCAACTTTTCCGTCACTGGTGCCACTTTCAAACTTCTTCTTATATACTCATTTCTTACCTTATCCATTCTCGTCAGGCCCCACATCTATCTTAACATTCGCATCTCTGCTACATGCAGCCGTCTTTCATCCGTCGCTTTTGTAGCCCAACATGCTGACCTATGGGTCAATACGGCAGGCCTATTAAGGTTTTGTATATTTTACTTTTCAATTTTAAGGGTTTTTTTTCCACCATCGCTTACATAACAATATTTATTGTCCAATATAATTTAAAATCATAGAGTGTGAGTAAGAGACACGTCCATTAGTAGTGTGCTACTAGAGAACGGTGCGCTATCATAAAGAGCTTTTAAATTAGGTATTTGATGTCAAGATACCATAATCTTTAATTTGATAACGGTCGTGCTTACAATGTTAATCTGTTCGATGGGCTCTTGTTTATGGAAATAAGGTAAAATGTTATAGTTATAGGTGCGAGATAGTATAGTCAATTGTCATCATCATCATTTCGGTTCATTTATGTCCCACTGTTGAGCTCGAGCCTCCTCTGCAATAGGAGGGAAATTGAGCTACTATATCACGCTGGTCAGACGGTTTAGTATTTTTTTGACGGCGGGTTTCGATGTGGTCCCGCCCCGTGAATTCCATCCGGGGCGACAGAAAGAACGGCGCTCGACACCGTAGAATCATCTTACATGTACCTCGCCGCCATGCGAGCGGCCCCCCGGAACCCGGTCTCTGTCTTCGGTGGCAGAGGGGTTGATATAGGGTTTTGTTTCGTCTCTTGCATAGATGTTTTATATATTTTGTATCCCTTAGTCTCCTACGATTACCTACGGGTAAGGTAGGGAGTGGTGATTTGTATTCTTATGCCGTCACCACACGGAAAATAAATACTTATGCAATAGACAAACTATTTAAATCACTGTTACATTAATGAATGAAGAGCTTAGGAGTGGATAGCGAAGGTTTAGCAAACAAATACAATATATCAGAATTAGGATTTGCAAGTTCGTAACAAAATTCAAGTGATCGAATAAGTCGAATACTGTCTTATATTTCTTTTAATTAGCTTTTAGTGAGATATTTTCCATTTTCGCAATTCATTGAACAACACTGAGAATCAAACTATCCATGCGGCTAATTTAGGCTCAGTTTATTTGAGGTCATTTTTCGAGTAGTGATTGTGTATGAATATATTATTTGATCATAGCCTTCTTAAACTCCTGAACTGTCAATCTTAAAGACGATATGATGTTATTCTATAGCTTACATAATTAGTTCATTTAATGAAATGAAATCTCGAAATAAAACTCTACCAAATCATCTTTGCATTTGTCTGGAGAAGGCCTGTGTTCAACAGTGCTACATTTATGGGCCGAAAAGAAGAATAAACTTATTTACGGACTATGTTTTCGTCCATTGCTATGACAAATAGTGTGTTCAATCCAAAGGCAGAATACAGACTACATATCGAAAGGGTTTCGTAAATAATAATTTTTAAATTAAGCAGGTACATCTAGGTTTGTACTTAGTACTTGGCATTTATGAACCTATAGTGGGTATCCGCATCTGCTTGTCTTTTAATTTCGGCATAGTTTATTATTTACAACAAAGTAATGTTTTTTTTTCTACATAAGTTATTGTCAAAATTGATCGATATAAGTAGTGATATAATCAACATGGACGCTACATGTATATGTGTTAAAATTTAACCTTGTATATAAACGTTATAAATATAGATTAAATTAAGCGACACTTGGCGGAAATTCATTATTATTCCAAAATAGAGGTTATCGTGTGAAGAGCTTATTAAAGAATGTCCATTTGTAATTTATATTTAGTTTATTTTTATTTAACAAATTGTAAGTGCTTAGTTTGATCATATTAATTATAAAGCTTGAAATATATTTTAAATAAAATAATTATGAGAATATAAGTACAAGCAATTGTTTATAAAAAGTATAATGAAGTGGATTAGTTTTTAGCTCCGATGCATCGTCAGTGTGTTTGTGCGTCTATCTATAGTATCGTAACTCCTAAATCACTGGACTGATTAGGAGTGATTGCTGACGTGATCTTAGCTACAGTTTATGAATGTGTTCAGGTGTTTCAAAGTTATCTGTTCTTTTTCTTAGCTTCTGTAAGAATCTTAGACGCGTAAAGGGTGTTTTACTTTCAAACATGTATGTGAATTGAATATTTGCCACACTCATCGATGGTACTATGATGGACGAAATCCTGGTTTGTATATTAGTATAAAGCCATTGTGTTTGGGATCATTGTATTCGTCTTACCTAGTTCTATTCATGAGCGCCTCTTTTATGTGATGGTGGTTACTTAAAAAAAATAGTTTTTATATTTATATAATCACTTGATTGCACTTTTGATAAACATTCTTTCCAGGAATACGTTGAAACATAAGTACAGATGTGTGTAAAACGTGCCTTGATAAGCATGTGACGGGATCAATTCGGATTGTTCTGAAATACGAAAATTACGAATTTCCGTACTTCGAGGAACGGGTGTGACTAACACAGCACGCTGAAATGGCAATGGCCAGTCCACATCGCCCAACGAAAAAATAACCGCTGGAAAAGAGAAATTCTCGAGTGGCGGCTTACATTGGACGTCGTTGTCTAAAACGCGTGTGGGGTGCCACACGGTGGACCGCCGACCTGGTAAAATTTACTTTTAGTCGTTCAATGCGAGCAGCACAGGAATGCACATTGTAGCGAACTTTGAAGAAGCCTTATGAGAACTTTGAAGAAGGCAGAGGACGGCAAAAGACTCAATGATGATGAAGATGAATTCTTTTAGTACCTAATTTTGGTTCTTTTTGTTTATTCTGATCTAATATATATGTACCGTTACGTTTTTTTTTCTTTCATATCGTTTTGTATTGTCTTCATCAATATTTTTAAAATTATATTAATACGTTGTATATTTTTTATTTATTATTAGTTAAAAACAATAAGCAAACAACATATAACAATAAACAACAGATAATACCTATTGCTTCTTTTAAGAAAATGCAATTTATATTCATTATAAATTTAAGTATTATTTAATTTCAACCAAAAAATATGCATGACTTAATAGTTACGCCAATTAGAATTAATCATTATTTATTAACTAAATTAATATAAACTAACAATAGTACAGCAACCCTATTTTATTTTTAAATTATGGCAACACTCGCAATTGCCTTAAAATGTAAACAATACCTTTACAGTTTGTTTTATTATCAGCACAGTCTTTGTGCCGAGAAGTTGGGTGTTTTTATTTTACTATTGTGTCTCTACAAGTGCAAGTGAGATTTGGGTTTAATATGAGGGGTAGGCGTCGTAAAACAGTTGCAAATCAAGTAAATCCTATTTACTCAGGACATGGGTCGCGTCCACCATCAGCGTCGCTGCCAACCCCGGCGGCGTTGAAAAAAGAACCAGACGAGCCAACACACAGGGTTAAAATGGAACCCCACACGCAGTCCGGGGGCGAGGACTCGGCTGCTGACCTTGGGGTGGACGGTATCAAGACTGAAATTGATGGCCTTATGGATAGTGATGGTGAGTGCAAATTTGTTATAATTTTCATATAATTTGTTAAACATAGAGGTGATTTTAGATTATCTCTCTTATTCAGTCTAATATTATTTTAATAGAGTACTAAATTGTATACAGTTGTTTTTTTTTATATTAAAAGAATTTCTAAATTGTGTTTATCATTCTGTTAATTATTCTATAATTAATGTAAATGATTATGTTATTTAATAGCTAAACAGTTAGATTATATTTTTAGATTTTATTAAAAAAATAGCAAATAAAAATGTTTTTAAGTCGGCAGCTAATTAAATAATTATTCTATAATTATATGTAGAGCCTTATCAATGTTAAAGTGCCGAATTCTAATGTATGCGGAAATGATAAGTGCTGAAATTATGTAGATAGAGTTTCTTATATATATAATATTTTTTTTAATCAGGTGACCCCACGAAATCTCCACAATGCGAGCTTGGCGGGCCAGCTTCATTAAAGTCTGAAAGGCTGTCGTCAGATTCGACAGACATTTTGGATCCGCAAACGGGACTAAGAGGCCCCTCAGGCAACCTTCAGGTAAACAAATTCAACTAAGCCTATTGTAATAAGAGTTAGGTAGCTCCTTTTTTATGGGCTGCACATAAAACAATTGTCTCAACTCAAATCTTTTGGAATTGTAACGGTTTTACTGTCCAAACAGATGTGACGGTTGTTACCTCTTAAAAAAAAAGATAATTTCGACACATTGGACATATTACGTTTTATTATTTAAATGTTAAATAATGCAAAATTATGTAAAGTTGTGAAAAATTAGTAACATATTTATAAAAAGTGGTCAAAAAAAACCACAAGAAGTTAACGCTATACTAATTCGTAAGTTTTATTTCGAGTAAAATTATAAAATTTAAGTATCTAATTAAAAAAAAAACGATTGTACACTTGAATAAGTCATGCAAATGCTCATCAAAATATTATTACGTGTTAAAACTATTGTGTCATTGTAATATTAGATGTTGTAACTTGTAATACATTAATATGTTACACTTATTGAGGTTACATTAAAGAAAGGGTAACCGGGTAAAAATTTTAGTTGTGTTGATGATGGCAAATCGAAAATACAAGCTGTCAAGATTTCTTTTTATTGCTGTGGACTGCAATAACAGGAGCCAAGAAATCATTTACTTAAAATTATTCTATTTGAACCTTAAATTTTTTTTTAGGTTCACACTCTACATTAAGGAAATAATCCTTGTATTGGGACTTCACAAACATATAATTAACGGACATAAATTACACCCAAGCTTAGAACAATATTATGTGGATAGCACAAAGTATTGTCCTGCGTGGGAATGGAACCCACGACACAGGCACCGTAGGTCGGTATCTGAACCATTACGCCATGTGACATATACAGGCTCATGGAAAAAATAAGAGAAATTATTATGAAGTCTTCAACTAATTGGTCCAAACATAAATTACTAAATGTATAGATTTCCCAAATCCGCAAGGATATTGGATGCGTTGATTTAATAATGTTTATATTTAAAAAAAATGATAATATGGAACCGTTGCACCAAAATGTTTGCAATAATCTCATGGATCAGATATTTATGTTAAAAATTGGAAGGTAGGCTTTCATTATATTCTAGAATAAGATCATAAGAGAAATGGGAAATTCGCTTATCTGTAGGCTTGATCCTAGAAGTCGAACAGATGACCTTTTAGGCCAAAACGTTAGCAAAACTATCAATAACTGACGACTACATTACTTGACGCACCGACAACCGTTGGCGAAGAACAATTGAGGAAACTTTCGAGGAGCAGGTGAAACCTAAGCTTGATTTCTACCTGGGTTATATTGAATTTCGTGCGCACCAATTATGAATGGCAATGCTCCTAAATCAGCATACGAACTTCTGCTTAATCAGACGCGAATCTAGCCTTTAAAAAGTATGGGGTCATAGCCACTCGAAAACCGGGCAAGTGCAAATCGACGTATGAACTTGCTCATGATCGATAGAATCGTGCGTAATTCGGAACGTAGCAAGGTATCTACATACCTCCCTGCGTTCCGAATCACGTACCTTTCTTTGTCTGCGTCTTTTTACCCGACTGCGCGACGCAAAGGAGTGGTATTGTGTTTAATAGTCTTATGTATGTATGTTCCTTTGAAGCACTATATAGACCAAACGCCTGGGCCGATTTTTATGATTCGCACGTCAATCGATTCCTCTTAATCCGGCGAGTGTCACTAAAGATATGACGTTAATGAAAATTCAATATGGCGACTACTGGACGCCATATTGTGAAAATTAAAAAAATAAAGTCAACAAACTATGTCAAGTGGGGTATCGTTTAATAGGTATTTAAAAATCATTATTAGTTTTCTTTCAATATTTTTCGATTTGACTGGCCGTTTAGGATCTATATTGATTTAAAGTTTCGTAACAAACTTTCTCACATATAGGTTTTTTAGACAGTAGAAATTTACGATGAAAAGACGAAAAATTCATATAACTGGATGTAGATGGACATATACTGAAGTATCTAGTAGGTATACTGTCCAATATACCATAGGTAGTCCTACCTAAATTATCTAATGTCTTACGCGGTCGCCAATCTCTAATTTCTAACGATTTAGTACTCAACTTCAGTCGAAAAACTATATATAGTTAGGTACTTACCTACTTATTAATAAATAAGATAACTATAGCTACCTAGTTATTCATAACTAAAAAGTATAAAATAACTAAAAAGTTATTATTGAATAAATGGGGATCCATTATTCTACAGCAAATCTAATATTTCAGTGGATCCCGACTGTTCAGTTGTCATATTCTATTATTAAAATATATTTTATTTTCTGCAATAGTATTAATTCAATAATATATTATGGAATTCTAGACCACCGACATCTAAGTGCTTGTTTTTTTCCTTTCAGTTTTTTTATTATGTACGTAGTTTGGGTTACTTTTTACGCAGTCGGGTTTTTTTATTTTTTTTATTTATTTTATTAAAGATATGGTTACAATATTATCGGACTATTGATCTCAATAGGCCAAGAGTGGCGTCAGCCTATTAAGGTTCTGGGCATGTCCATCGTGCCCACAACATTGGATCCGCCCATTTATAATTTGCCTTTGCTGTCGTTATAAACTGGCAACAGATCACCATTAGGAATGTTTAGAAGACGTAACAACTTGATCAAATGCTAATTTTACTTCGCCTTGAAAGTTTGTTTAGAAATTGCTATATGTACCCACTTGGTACATTTCACTTTATTTTTCTATAGAATCACGCATTTATCTTTAAAGAGGTTGGCAGAGGTGTACTACACTTCTTTTTTCTTGTGATAACATTCGTTTACTTTCCTTAGTCGCATATTTCTGAGTGTGACAGGATAAGTATTCAATTATCGCCACCTCTTGATTGCCTGTAAAATCGGTTAAGGTTTATCTCACCAGAAGCGTGGGCTTGAAACCCGACCCCCGACATAATGTAAAGTTTAAATACAACGTAAAAGATTATGGCTGGCTATAACTAAAATTGATATAATATTATTCTATTATCCTTATTAATAAATAGTCCATATAGGTTTATTATATCCATAGGTCTTTAAGACTTTTCCATGTTATAGCGGAATAATTAAACAAAGTACTCCTTTGTACAAGTACATAATTAAGTGCTAATATTCACATATTTGTTAGTAAAATATCATTAAAATCCTTTTGAATTTTCTATAAAAAATAAACTTAACAATTCATTTCCTATTTAAATATTTAGGCACAATATAGTTATAAAACATTAAATGTGTTTCATAATAGCTGATTCTCAGTATTTGTTAATGTTTAAAAGCTATTGTTTATTCGTTATTCAACTAGTTGTTTCTTATTTTATTACCCCTTTTTGTTTTTATTTACATAAAACAAAAGATTTTACCTTTTTGAAATGCCGCAATCACTACCTGTTGTGTTTCTTTTTAATTGTTAGGAATAAACGAAAGTTTTATTTGTTTGTGAATGCGGGAAATAGAGTGAACGGAGCGTTGGGGCAACTTCTCGGCAGCCACCACCTCAGCCAGAAGGCACGTGTAGCAATACATAACGCAGTGCTTGTCCCAACATTACTGTATGGAAGCGAGAGTTGGGTATGCAGAAAAGAGTATGAAAGTAAAATTAATGCGGTCGAAATGCGATCTCTGCGGTAAATCTGTGGAGTTAGGCTGACCGACCGCATTCGTAGCGACGACGTAAGAGAGCGAGTAGGTATGAAAGAGAGTATTGGTGTAAAGATGCGAAAGGGAATGCTCCGATGGTTCGGACACGAGACTAACCTACCTAGACCAGATCGGTCATCTACTGAAGGAAGGTGGAGTCAAGAGTCTCCGAAACCGGCGAGCATGTATGAAGAGAATTATGAATGTTGAGGAAGCGAGTGAACTATGCAGAGATAGAGTTCTCTGGCACTCTGTTCTCTCTGCCTAACCTGCAAGGGATATGGCGTGATGATATGTATGTGTGTGTGTTTATTTGTTTAAAGTTTTTATTGTAAATATAGTCAAGCTGTAATAAAAAAATGCGTTGAGTCCCTCCGCGCGGAAGAAGTGAAACTTCGTAATGCGGTAATGAAAATAGGAAGGGGTAGAAATTGATTTTTAGTGAACTCATATTGTTTCTTTAAGACAAGCTTTATTAACATTCTACCTTATTAAATTATATGTGTATCAAATCAAACCTAAAAAAAATGAAAAGAAATAATGAATATTATAAATTAAAATAGAACAGCAGCTAATTTCACGACCTTCACATTGTTTACTTCGCTGCATAGCAAGAATACCACGAGGATGTGCTTGAGATCTACCGACTCACTCTCTTTCTCTCTCCTTCTTGCGTTGGAATATTGGACGTTACTCGTCGCCGTTTAACGCAACCTTGTTGGAAGTCGCATTAGAAGTTTCTCTTCAATATAATATAGGTTTTATACATATTTGAATGTCTTATATATATTTATAAAACCCGATTACTTATATATAAGTTAGTCTTATGTGAAAGAGTTAATGTTTTGTATATAACACAGTGAAATTACTTAGTCATCTGAACACGATTAGCTAAAATACCCAGTGTAAAATACTACTTATACCCGCGATTTTGCTCTAGTTAATGTCAACAATAACCATAAATATGAACTATATACTATTCCAGTCGATAATCTATTTATGTATCCAAAATTCATCCCCATATGCTCAGTTATTCTGCCTGATTGAGTAACAGACGTTGAATGAAAGTTTAAATGTCGTATTTCTGATGTTTACGCGAGTATTACACATTTGAAATAAAACTACTTTTACGGATTCTATCGTGTTTGTATTTGATTTTTAATTTCCCGACGTTTCGAACACTTTACAGTGATCATGGTCACGGGAGGACTGCCTCACGTCCAATATGTATGACTTATTGACTCGTTATTACAGAAATTTATATCTACCCGCTACAGTATCAGTTATTAAATTTTGACCCACATTTTTGATACAAATATATTGCCATTACAAAAAGAAAATAATTCTATATATAAAAGTTCATATTGTTTACGATCAGTTATTATTTAACATTTAATTTATGATAATTATTATATTATAGCAATTTACTAGTTTAACAACAAGACTGATAACTGTAACAATAGTTTTATTTTAAATTTCGCATTTCCCTTAATTAAAATATAATGAGATGTGATATTTTTTAAAAAAAATATATTCTTTGTTTTTTTTTTTTACTATGAATTAAATATTAATGCATGACTTTAATTATTTCCTTTTAATATTTTCAATTATAATGCAAGTATATAATACTTCATGTCTTTTATTTATAAACATAAATTATATTAAATACTTATAAATATAATACTTATATTACCGACATACAAAATTGTCCATAAAATTATACTTTCCCTTTGTTAATCTCGCTGTTTTTATGATATGTAAACAATGTTTACATGTTTTATGATAAATATGTGCTTTATATATATATTACAACAATGTTGTAACTTTTACCACACACGGAATTTTTATGGAATGGAAGGATGTAGGTACCGAGGGAGACCGAGACTAACCTACCTAGACCAGATCGGTCATGTACTGAAGGAAGGTGGAGTCAAGAGTCTCCGAAACCGGCGAGCGTGTATGAAGAGAATTATGAATGTTGAGGAAGCGAGTGAAGTATGCAGAGATAGAGTTCTCTGGCACTCTGTTCTGTCTGCCTACCCTGCAAGGGATATGGCGTGATGATATGTATGTATGTACGGAATTTTTTAAAAAAATTAGCGTTTAAGACTAACAATCGTTCTTCCAAGCGAACTTTAACCATAATACCTAAATTTAATTTTATTATTTTATTTGAATAACCTTTAATTTTATTATAAGGGTCCCATTATTGTAATTCATCATCTCAACCCCATACACATCATATTGCTGGGATCAAGCCACAATGCGAGAGAGATTGATTCACTATACCACGCTGCTCAGATCGTGATATAGAGTTTTATTTCGGCTTTCAATCTCTTGCATTGATTTTATCTGAATATTATATCCCTTAGATGCCTTTTACACCTTCTAACAAAAGAGGGGGTAATGCATTTTATTTTTACTCTGTCACCAAACCGAATACAATTAGCATTATTACAGTTATATACTTGCGCCCTATTTAATAATAATAAAACCTTTCATAGGATGGAAATCAAAATTGTCGTAACCCCAATGGAGGTCCAGAAACTATGGGGTCATGTCGCATGGGAGGAGGTGGAGGTCCAATGGTGCCCGGTATGACAATGAGTTCGATGTCGGCCAGTGAGGCGCAAACACTGCCATCAAACGTTATCAGCAAACAAGCCGGGAGCATGGAGGTAAGAATGCTTATTCATTATATTATTATGATTACTTATCAAAATCTATTTGCAAGTCTTTTTCCTTCTTTCATGTTTGGTAAATATTATCTTTATTTGAAAATATGTACGGCTAAATAGTTCAACATCGTTACAAGAATCGTAATCTATAAAGTCCTTAAAGAACGAATAACCTGGCTCTCGGGAGTATTTTCTATTTTCTTTTAAGACAACTCGAATCTAAGGAATAAATTCCTGTTTTGTGAGTGACTTTACAAGCCTATAATTAAAGGATACAAATTACACCCAGTTTTGGAACTACCATTGGTGATACGTACAATGCATTGCATCAGCCGAGTACACAATAGCGTCGTGATCTAAGTATCGACCTTTTTTATACCTAATAGTTGATATATGGTAACGCGATGTTTAAATCTATTAATTCATACCCGCTTCTTCGGAGATAGCTTCTGCCAGCCTTATATAACACCATTGTAAGCCTCCCTCGATTTAGTGGTAGGACCACGCTGTTGACAGTTCTCTGTCTACAGCCGCGGGCCGGTCCGTTCGGAGTAGTACCACGCTCTCACAGAAGATCGACGTCTGTGTAATGGCAATGTGCTGTTGCGATTCATTCGGTGTGCGAGATAGCCACAAGCCCAACTTAACAACAAGATTTGGGGTTTATTTTGGTATGCAGCAGTCTAGCTATGCCCTTGGTATGGCAAAGGTCCATGGACGACAGTAGTTTGTTCGTTTGCCACAATAAGCAATAAAAAAAATGAGAATTTAACGTGAAATTGAAGTAACTGACTGACTGACCAGTCTGAAGTATTGGTTGTAAGTGTTATTTTATATTTTCCTTCTCTTGCAGCGATTTCATCTGCTTACATCACTTGAGTCATGATTTTTACGTCAAGGTTTATTATGGACCATTCCCTTGAATTAAGCCATAAGAATCTTGTATCCAAAAATCTAGTAAATAATGGATGTTTTCCCAGCAGCAAAGTCAAATCTTCGTGTTCTCGACGTTACTCGCTAACAAAGGAGCTGAAGCGGTCATATCTGGACAACACAATTCAATCATAGCATACCATTGTGCTCAACCTGGAACAAAGAAATATCTTGAGGTATTTGTTATTTATTATATCTTCTTCTTCTTTCTTTTGTTATTTATTATATTCTTCTATCTTCCTCTTTCTGCGAGAAAAGGAAAACTTGAATCAAAACATTATACTAACACGTCTTACCAGCGCGTTATAGTAGGTTAATTATAGTAGGTTAATAAATAAAACAGTGGGGCATTTATGGGCTGTGATGATGACGATGATATCTTCTTCCTTTTCTCAACTAATATACGCCTTAATGTTAGGTACCATCCACAATGGTAGAGAAGTTGTAATACCGAACTGACTACACGAATTGGCAGAGAAGCTCTCAATAAAAACATTTTGTTTGAGGTTTTACTTCTTTAATATTTTTTTCTGCTTACACCTATTTAATCGACTTTTACAATGTTGTGGTGATTTCTATTCTTACTCCGTCGCCGCATATATATTATAATTTTTATATATTAATCCATTTAATCAATGTGTATATGTTTCGAATGATGGATATTATTTATTATTAGTCACGCAAAAGTAAAAAAAAAGCCGCAAAATAAGTTAAGAATGTAACCATTTTTTTTTCTTATTTTATTTTATATGTACCAATAAGACTAGATTCTACAAATAGAATAAACAAAATGATTAGAGAGAGAGAGAGTATTATACATAGAGAGAGTATTTTATACATATAAAAAATATTTTTATGGCTTACGTTACATCTCAGCGTTTATGGTCACGATAGTCCTACTTTGACCAGTAACGCTGAAAATTGTTCGAAAATAAAAATCAAATACAAACTCGATAAACGCCGTAAAATAGTTTTATTCCATAGAACAAACAAGATACAAGACTTAATATTCCTATACACTTATAACCAAATTATTTTGATAATATCATTTACAGAAACATCCACTGAAGATGGGCCAATTTAACAAACAGAGTCCTGCCCAATGGTTGAATAATCTTGCCATGGCCAAAACCAGAGGTGGTATGCGAGGAGGGCCTAATATGATGGGCGGACCCAATCAAATGGGACATATGATGGGTGGCCCAATGGGGCCTAATATGGGTCCTATGGGACATGGAGGTATGGGGCCTAATATGATGGGCCCTAACATGATGGGACCGAACAGAGTTACTGGGCCTGTAAATCCAATGATGATGATGAAAGGTGGGCCTAGTCAGATGCCTCAAATGGGGCCCGGAATGGGACCGATGGATGGGTTTCCAGGAGGCACCCCGTCCTGTGGTGTCATGGACGGCCTCGGTGCTGATGGTGAAATGCCCTGGGACACCGTGAGTATTCACAATATATATTTCATATTTTTAAATAAGTTATACACATACATACATATCATCACGCCATATCCCTTGCAGGGTAGGCAGAGAGAACAGAGTGCCAGAGAACTCTATCCTTGCATACTTCACTCGCTTCCTCAACATTCATAATTCTCTTCATACACGCTCGCTGGATTCGGAGACTCTTGACTCCACCTTCCTCCAGTACGTGATCAATCTGGTCTAGGTAGGTTAGTCTTGGTCTCCCCCGGTACCGACATCCTTCCACTTTCGCATTGTATATCTTCTTAACCAGACGTTCGTTCGGCATTCTTTCCACATGTCCGAACCATCGGAGCATTCCCTTTCGCATCTTTACGCCAATACTCTCTTTCATACCTACTCGCTCTCTTACGTCGTTGTTAAGAATGCGGTCGGTCAGCCTAACTCCACAGATTTTTCATAGAGATCGCATTTCGACCGCATTAATTTTACTTTCATGCTCTTTTCTGCATACCCAACTCTCGCTACCATATAGTAATGTTGAGACAAGCACTGCGTTATGTATTGCACGTGCCTTCTGGCTGAGGTGGTGGCTACCGAGAAGTTGCCCCAACGCCCCGTTCGCTCTATTTCCCGCATTCACTCTTGGCTCTATATCAGTGGTGTACTTTCCATCTCGGCTAAATCCACATCCAAGATATACAAATTCATCCACTTGCTCTAGTACATCATTACCTATTGTTACTCTTACATCTGTTCTGGCTTCATCTCTTTCGAAGACCATTATTTTGGTTTTGCTCACATTCACGCGTAGACCCCCTTTTCTTACAATCTATTAAATTATTATTTTCTAAATAAATAAGTTATAATGATTTTTAATCTCACTTTGGTTTCCTTTGATTTACTTTAAACCGTAAAATTAAAAAATATGTAATCTTTTTTTTTAGATATCGTAATATAGTTTTGTACAATACCCACACCTAAGTATTACATATATTTGCTTTTTTTTGTTTAGAAAAACCCCTCTGTAATGTCGAACGGCATGGCGAATGGACCAGGTGGTCTTCCCGCGTGCTCTGAGGCGGGTTCTGTGCCGCAAGACACGCCCTCGAGCCAGGCGTCGGCAGACTCCGGATCAGACCAGCCGTGTCAGACTGGACCTAAAGGTAGTGGTAAAGTTTCTCTAAAAAGTATAATTATGAAAAGCTAATAAATCCGTGATCTCTGACTTTCATCATACATTTGTACTGACAGTTTATCTGCTTGCAGTTATGAATTATAATGGACTACGCGCTATGTTAGTTTCGCCATTCGAACCACACTTGACCTGGGTATACTGCTAGTGGGGTAGGTCCATAAGCGACAGTTATCACATCAGGTGATCATCTGCTTGCTCGTCTGACCAAAGACAATAACAAAATCATCCATCAGCCTAGAGTAATACCGGACCTAGTCCTACACAACAGAAGATTATTCTATAATCGCCACGTTTGGCAAGCGCCTGTTATAAGTTTCTTAAGCGAACGCTATTGTTCATTGTAGTGAGACCAAAAGAGGATAGTTTTTTTTTTATTTGGATGGTGACACATTGTTTTCTTAACACACCCCTATACCGATTATAGATTCACAGATTATTTCTATATATATAACCCATACATTACTAGCGACCACATCTATCAATCTGGGCCATATCCCATCTGATATCCATTGGTTAACAATTACATTCACAAAGAAGGTTGAAGTCAGACGGCTGGTAATAAAACTATTTCCAATAAATTTTGCAATATCTATGATGGATGAGGAGTACATATTGCATCAGCCTGATGTAATTGGAATGAGAGCAGAAGAATTAATGATGATGACCTATAATGCTATTAAACATCTAGTGATTATTTATTTATTTATTTATTTATTATTTGGAAAACCAACAGCTGTACAAAATTATAATTAAAACTAGATTAAGAAACATAAAGCCAATTACAGGTTTTCACGGATAGACACACACCAACGGTAAGTCCTATAACGATTTGTAACATTATATTAAAACAATGACAGAAGAAGAAAAAATAACTATTAAACTACTTTAAATAAAATTGGTTATTTATTAAAAAAGTTAAGGTTTAGCTGTCTGCGTGCCACCTCGCTCCTAGTATTGAAAGGGTCAAAAGAAAACTCTTTACAAACAAATACATTTCCTTTTATCTATAACAAATATTATCATTTATCTATAACAAATACATTTCCTTCGCAGGTGTGAAAATACCAGATGAGAACCTAACCCCACAACAGCGTGCACATAGAGAGGAACAATTAGCCACAATACGCAAGATGCAGCAGATGTTATTCCCAGAGAGTGGTGGCAACAATCCTAATCAGGGCTCCGGTGATGGTTCTCAACCTCCAAATGATATCAACCCTCCAAATTCTACAGCCAGTATGAATATGGGACCTTTCCCACCCATGTCTGGTATGGGACCAAATGGTCCAATGGGATCCGGACCTAATGGACCTATGGTGTCCATGTCAAACAGTATGAACTCCGGACCTAGCTGTACTATGGCTGGACCTATGGGGCCGAATGGACCTATGGGTGGTCCTATGGGCCCAGGAGGACCCATGGGACCTATGGGTGGCCCGATGGGAGGCATGGGTGGGCCGGGCGGTATGGGAATGGGGGGACACGGTTCTATGGGGCCTAACGGAATGATGGGTCCAAATGGGCCAATGATGGGTGGTCTCGGGCCTAATGGACCTATGGGTCCAATGGGACCTTGTGGAATGAAAGGCATTAGAGGACCATGTGGAGGACCTGATATGAAAACTGGAATGTGTACAGATATGCATATGGGAAGAGGATGCGGTGGACCTATGGGGGTAAGTTGTGCTAATATATTTCTTACTGTCATAATAAATTATGTCTTATATATAATAAAGATTAAAAAATATTCAGATTAATATGTATAGTGTTCCTGTACTTGATTATATGCATCTCTTTTTGATAGTTATTCTTAAATGAGAATATTTTTTTTCAATGAAATGTAGCAAAAAGTGCTGTAAGCTGAATTAAATCTACTTTTAAAAACCCTAAAAACATTCCGTTAGTAGTTGTGGAAATTAACATAGACATGAAGAATTAAAAATATTTTTAATATTCTGTTACTCTTACTGTTCATAATACTTTTTTAAATAAATTTCTTAAATGTATGCTTTAATAAGACCTGCAAACCCTAGTCGACACAATGACAGAAGATTGTAAGAAAAGGGGTCTATGCGTGAATGTGAGCAAAACCAAAATAATGGTCTTTGAAAGAGATGCAAGCCAGAACAGATGTAAGAGTAACAATAGGTAATGATGTACTAGAGCAAGTGGATGAATTTGTATATCTTGGATGTGGATTTAGCCGAGATGGAAGGTACACCACTGATATAGCGCGAAGAGTGAATACGGGCAATAGAGTGAATGGAGCGTTGGGGCAACTTCTCGGTAGCCACCACCTCAGCCAGAAGGCACGTGTAGCAATACATAACGCAGTGCTTGTCCCAACATTACTGTATGGAAGCGAGAGTTGGGTATGCAGAAAAGAGCATGAAAGTAAAATTAATGCGGTCGAAATGCGATCTCTACGGAAAATCTGTGGAGTTAGGCTGATCGATCGCATTCGTAACGACGACGTAAGAGAGCGAGTAGGTATGAAAGAGAGTATCGGTGTAAAGATGCGAAAGGGAATGCTCCGATGGTTCGGACATGTGGAAAGAATGCCGAACGAACGTCGAAGAAAGGTGGAGTCGAGAATGAAGGAAGGTGAAGTCAAGAGTCTCCGAAACCGGCGAGCGTGTATGAAGCGAATTATGAATGTTGAGGAAGCGAGTGAAGTATGCAAGGATAGAGTTCTCTGGCACTCTGTTCTCTCTGCCTACCCTGCAAGGGATATGGCGTGATGATATGTATGTATGTATGTGTGTATGCTTTAATATATATATTGATCATCTACATTCGGGCTATATATTATTATTTATGTTTTTGTAACTATTACAATCTATATATAACTAAAACAAAATAGCTGTGTGGTAGCGGCGTCGAATACTACTAACCCTTACTTTGCTCGTGGATGTCGTAAAAGACGACTAAGAGCCTTATAACGACTTGGGCCAACTCCAACTGATGCCTTTTGGTCAACAATTACATTCCCAAGGAGGGTTGACGTCCGGCAGGCGGCCGGTCATAACATTATTGCCATTAACTTTTACAATATGTACTATGAAAGAAGAGTACACATTGTATCGACCCCAAGTAATTGGGACAAGAGTAGGAGAATGATGATGATGATGTAACTATTACAATCTGGACAAAGAGACAAGTCTTTATATCACAACACATTATTTGTAAATAATACAAAGAATTTTCCTGACTAAAAATTTGTCATCCGTGTAGTCAAGTTTCAAATGTTAATGCTTTTCTTTTTAGCGCATGCCAAACTCAATGGCCGGAATGGGAGGTCCAAAACCATGTATGATGGGCGGACCACACATGGGACCTAGAATGATGCCAGGGCCTAATCTCAATGCCATGAATGGTAAGATCTTTTAAACTATATTATATGTATTTTTTTTAGTGTTTTATGGTGACGGTCGCGTATACTACCAAGACTTATATTGCTCTTAGGTGTAGTAAAAGACTGCTGATTGTTTTACTAGGACCTTGTCCAACATCATATGCTGTCAGGTTAACAATTAATTTCTCTTGGAGGTTTAACTTCAGGTGGTCATAAAACTATTGCCTTAAACTTTGCAATTTGTACCATAAAAGAAAAGTACATTGTATGGATCCCAAGTAACTGGGATAAGACTGGTATGATGATATCTTTGGTATTAAAATAAATACCGATGTATTCTCCTGGAATTCATTTAGTCAGTTTTCACAACACCCACTTGAGGATATAAGATGTGGTAACGTATTATATTCTTAATCTGTTACTGCATAGACAGATCACAAAATTGAATTTACTGTGTATATGTATACATTATACACTATCAACGCCACCTTTACCACTATTTTAGAATATTCTCGATGGTACATGTAGTGCCGCGTGTTTCAGGCGGTATCATGATGGATGGCAGCATGATGGGTGGTATGGTGCCGCACGGGGATTGCGGGCCTGACCATCACGGTATGCCCGTAAATGGACCCATGTGTGATGAATATGGACGCGGGAGAAATGTAAGTATCTATATAGTATTTATTTTTATAGATGTATTTAACTAAAACTTAAACTAGAGATCGCTGATCGTTTATTGCGGGATCTGATCAATGGCGGTTGCTTTTTTTGTGTTTAGCTGTTAGCCGCAAATAGCTTGACAACTTTACGCGGACTATGGGTGAGTGCTGAGGGGTCTCAATCCGATTAAAGTAAGCTATGTGACCTTGCCCAAGGGCTAGACAAGGGAATAGATCTCGGCCTGGGGCGTCGCTGGTAACAAAGTGGGCGTGCCCACGTTTGAATTAATGATTTTTGCGTGGCGCGATTTCGCACCTCGACGGCGAGGACGAAACCGCAGATATTTATGTATTATGACCTCGCGGGCCGTAATGGCGGTTGCATTCAGGGCCGGTAGTGACTTATTTGTATTAAGGTAGAATATTAAAATTGACAAAACGTAAGTAGCTCTAAGGGCCTTATACATATTAAATGCATTTGAATATTTAGTAATCTTGATACAGTCGGCCTGCAGATTTTAACAGCTAGTGTAGTATTTATATACCTTCACCAAATGGACCGACGATTTGGTGAATATCGCTGATAGTTAGTACTATATGGTATACTATGGGGTCTATGTTGAGCAGTGCATGACGAAAGGCTGAAGAATTGATAAACATTATTTGTATATTTACATATTCGTCGTCGACCCCAAGTAATTGGGACAAGATTAGGAGAATTATGATGAGTCAACTATCCAGTATCTGATAAAATGTACATATTTATTTTTATAGAATATTATCCGTCTGGTGACGGAGTAAGGATTCAATTCACCATCCCTATCCTACCCGTGAGTGATCGTAAGTGACGACTAAAGGATGTAAAACGCATATAACATTTATGCACGAGAAGGAAAACTCGAAACCAAACTCTATACCAACACGCCTGATCAGCGCGGTATAGTTAGTCAATTTCCTTCCCATTATGGAGCAGGTTCGAGCCTAACAGTGGGACATATATGAGCTGAGAGAATGATGATGATGATGATTTTTATAGAAATAATATAAGCAAGACGGCATGAACCAAAATCACTATAGATATTGTTAAAATGTATATCTATTGTATAATTATATAGCCATTTAGTTACTAACCCCACAATTGATGTCATAATTACGGTATTTATATACAAATATATGGTTTCCGCCGATTTACAACTGCACCTGCCATGACAATGGATCTTTATCTAAAGCATATATCACTGGCCCGCAAGAAAAATGACACAACTCTAAAAATTTCAATTTTTGGTGATGGTGGGGGTTTAATATTATATATTTTTCCTATCAACTCTTCGCCCTCATTATTAAGGAAATAGTACAGACCGTCATGGATTTGGAATCGTGTTATCAAGAAGCTGCAAAAAAAAAAACAGCCTTTTCCAGTTGTGTTACTTTTCTACTGCTGTGGGACAGCGATATACATATATACGTGTGAAAATACACTTCGGCTATGTAGATTTTGATGTAATCGGTTGTCTGGTGAGCGTTACGTGGTCCGCAGCAATAGAGGGAGCAGCATGCGATCGCGTCATTCGTGAAAGTTAAAAACGTGACGAGTATATCACATGGTCATCGATGCGACTAAGCCTTTATGGTGTGGTGATGGAGTAAGAATACAATTCATCACCCTCTTATCTTTAATGCCATAAGTCAGTGGTCGCCAACCTTTTGTCAGGCAAGGGCCACATGGTGTAGAAATAAACTAAAGGCCTAGAATATACCGTATACGGTCTATCGCGGTTCGTTCAAGCATTTTAATATTTATAACTTATTTTCCCGCTGCCGTAAATAATGACTAAGAAATATAATATGTATATAACATACATATGTACATAAGAATGAAAACTCGAAATAAAATCCTACCAACCCGTCTTATCAGCGTGGCGTACATCCACAGTGACTATTGTAATTTCATCTACTACCCCTTGTTTGATCAAATTTAAGCTTGCAATTCTCTATACTTAAGTCCTGAGTCTGACTAAAATTGTTCAAAAGTTTTTGACAAGAAATTCCCAATAATAAAAATTATTGTCATCTACAAAGTACAGTATCCGAATTCTGGTCTGTGCTTTGTATATGACTATAATCTGGGCCCACTATTACATATGACTAAAATTATCGCAAATAAAAAAAGGTGTGTATCTCTTCATACTGCAAAAATGTATAATGATAATATCTAATATTGTTTGCTTTTACTCACTAGAGATTGCACGAATGGAAAAATTTATAGTATTTGATTTATTTGTTTGCACAGATGGGTCCGGGTGATCCTGGTGGACTAGGCCCGGGTGTCCACAAGGCGGGTCTCCGTAGCCCAAAGAGTCCCGCCTCATCAGACATCGATTGGCAGAAGATACATCACCAGTTTTTCGATGACCCCAAATCTATGGATAACGAATTAAGTATGTAAATTTAATATTTTATAAGATTAGTATAGATTTTATTATTTATGTGGTAAGGGGTTAAGATTACAATATGTCACCACCTATTAAGGAGATTTCTTAGAAGTGGAATAAAAGTCGTGTATATAGGTACCACTTATGAGAGCGTGTTCAATCATAACTTTTCTGTGTTATACAGGGTGGAAGGGGACCGCTCCCGAAAACAAGAACAGGTAATCCTACTAGTCCTACTTGTAATGATAGGCTACAAAAACAATCGATACGGATGAAAATTTTTTTTTTTTCACCAGGCGTGGTCGTTGATCTCTTGAACATATGATAGTGAGTTTTGAATAAATTGCGTCTTTTCTCATCTGAGTATAGTTACGTATTTTTTATGGAAATATCGTTACATGGCACTGTCCTAATACGATGGAATGTGAAAAAAACTTAAAATTCGTTGTGAAAAAAAAAAATTTTCATCCGAGTCGATTTTTTTTCTAGCCTATCATTACAAGTAGGACTAGTAGGGTCCCCTGTCTTTGTTTTCGGGAGTCGTCCACTTCCATCCTGTATATAGAAAAATTTATAATATCTTGGATCAAAGGCCATCATACTGGATCTAATACTTATTAATCACGTTGTATTCACTTTTATTTAAAATAAGTAACATAAAAAATACTAGACTGCTGAGTTTCTTGCCAGAACTTCTCAGCTTGCAGCCGTGTTCCGATCCGTTGATAGATTACTACTAATAATTTTAAAATGTTTACAATATTTTAAAAATAATGGAGTGATAAATTGTGATCATATTTTTCAGGCACACAAGTAAAGTCGCCGTGTTCAGAGCGGGGCGGTTGTCTACCGCCACCCCCCTATGGTGCGTCGCCTTTACACAGATCCGCCTCAGTGCCTATAGGTATGTACATCAACAACATGTCTTTTATTATTAGTTAAAGACACCCTGCTGTCAGAGGCTACTAATATTGCTGTAAATCAAAGCGCCATATAAACATACAATTAACAGACAGTAATAACACCAAGAACTCAGGAGAACAATTTGTATACTGCACATAAGCAGCGAACTGACTTGGCAGAGTTTCATAAGCAGTAGTTACTACTTAAATTCAAACGGTCTGCTATTTTTACCCACACGATAACCACAGCATTGAAAAGTGTGGTAATTGTATTCTTACTTTTTTTAAAAGAACAACTGACACTAAAGAAGTGGTCTTTGTGTTGCGGAGAATTTTTCAAACACTTATTTTACTAACACAAATTACACCCACCCTTAGAACAACAATCTTTGTAGGAATCGAACCCACGACACTGGCATGGTAGGTCGTTATCTGTCACTTTGTCGCCACATACAGAAGAATTACATGCATGAGATTATAAAAAAAAATCTACGTTTTTTCTTCTATTCAGCAACACAATCACCTGGCCATGGTTCAGTTCAAATGCCGATGTCGGCGGAGGCGTCACGCGCCGGCAGCGGCCTCAACAGTCCCGCGCATTGCAAACCTGGACCCAAACAGGATGCACCAGGTCAGTACCAACATGTTCTTCCTCTAAACTATGTTATATGAACTGCTAGTGAATTTAAAGGACATTAGTAATGATCAGCTCGTTGAATTTTTAAGTTACCACTAACAAACATTTTTTTAATAAATTAGTGATCACCGCTTCTCATAATAAAAAGTGGTGATATATACCTTACCTTATGAAATTTTGTATTGTTTAGAATAAGAAGAAATTTTCGAAGATCTAAGGTACATTATACAAGGTGGAGACGACCATACGACAATAATTTTAATCTAGTGTATCGGATGACTTGCCCAGCCTGTATACAAACTTTGAATACAATATGTCGTTTAGTTTAGCCGCAGCACATTACTTTGTATTATTAACAATTTCCACACTCTGTATAAAAATTAAAATTATTCGCCTATCACTAAGAGATCAATGAGCTCCCGCGCCGCATCGGTATAAACTAATATGAAACTAGTACCTACATATCGCCATGTTTACCAGTTCGTCTTCCTCAAACGTAATACAAATCAATGCATATTATACCTTATTCCTAAGTCTTTATAAACCGTGTCATCAGACTTAGATGAGAAATTTAAAACTACCTAATGCGGCTTAATGAAAGAAGACCTCGGTCTCATGTTCAAAACTATTATAATAGGTCTGTAGGTCATTGTGCCATCGTGATCCTGTGACGTGATGTGCGTAATTAGACGCTTACTTTGTGTTAGAATAGTATTTCTTTCTCATTTACAATGCCTCGTTATAATTACACAGCTTCGGGTATACAGATATGATTTTAATTTATGGAAAATATCACGGAAATGCAACTTTAACCATACGTACGTACCGAAAGAGATATGGAAACACACGTGTTTGTTCTACCAATGGCCGGACTATTGTGCAAGCTGTCCAGAGGTTACGGGATAATCAATCCTTACTGCCTCATATGGATAGTGCTCCTTCACGTGTAAGAGTCACCCTAGATGAACAAATTTTAAATTATTTTTCTCGCAAATTTGACAGAGGTTGATAATGTGGAGAACTTAAAAAAAGGAATTGTACGATCTTTCGACAAGTTAAAATACATCGCCGTCAATGGCGACCTGTTAATAAGAGTTCGAAATAATATTTTAAGACGATATAATTTGTGCGTTCGGGTCCATGGCGCACATATCGAAAATTTAAAAGTTTAACGACCAAGTGAATTATTAAAGTTAACGTGATTATTTTAATAAAATAATCGTAGGTATTTACCTACGTTTCGAAGTTGTAACATATGATACCACAAGGTCACTCGCGTGCCGACCACAGGTTGGTGAACTAATATTTACAAACGGTGTTCTATTTTGTTTCAATATTTATGATAAAAAGTTTGTTTGAAAAAATTGTTTTTTAAATATGCATGCGAGGACTTTTTTAATAGTTTCAAAATACTCCTATACACTAGTATTGACGGTGTTTTCATTTATTGTCGTATTGACGTCTCCACTCTGTATATAGAATTTATCATATATTGAAATCATCGTAAATTTATCGAGTTAATAAATAACTGGTAAACTGTTTTAGAATATATTACGATTTTGAATGTTTACTCGCACAGAAGATAATTGAGTCAAGTTGAGACAAATATGTTTTGCTTTTTCATTAATTATTATATTTCTGTCTATTTTGGTACTATATCAAAGCTAAGGCTTTAGCACATCATTTGCCAGAAGAAAAGACATATTAGTGATTCTTAGTGTTGAGAATTAATTAAAAATACTGTCAGCATTATTACCAAGCACACTAGAAGTTAGTTGCTTTGATTTTACGTATTGTAAATAAAAAAATGACAAAACTCAAATATGTTAATTACAAAATGAGCAATACTATGTATCTCCAAAAAGGGAATGATCACTGCCATTGCGAGTGTTGGAATACCAATGAAATATTACTATTTTATAAGACATTATGGTATGTCTATAATTTGTTTACACTGTACCCAGCAATTTCGTGAGTTGACTACCGTTGTTAAGATCATGTGCGGTAATTATCAATTTTAACTTCTGTTTCACTTCTAACATAGTTCATAAAAATACATACAATGAAACATAGAACCTCCTCCTTTTTGAAGTCGGTTAAAAAGTTAAAGAAACTACCTATTGATGAATTAGAAATCTTATTATCCCACGGGAATCTTACAAACAGGATAAAAATATATACTGGGAGAGCAATATTTTACTGGCAAAGTAAAAACATTAAATCTGATCGCCAACACTTTTACGTGCCGGAGCGAATCACTTGTTTGTAGATAAATAAACTACCCACAATGGACAAGTGATAAGCTGATGGCTAAATGATGATGGACTGGTTTTTATAGCTTAGTCCAAATGCACCAGCAACGTTGTCGCATTTGGATGCTTTATTTCATGCCAGACTGTGGATATTGTTTGATAGATTTTCGTTGATTGGCGATTTAGTTTTGTTAATATCAAATTTCATGTAACCTGAAATAATTGTTGTAGCATTTTAATTCTTCCATTCTGCTTCAGCCATCGAACGACCAGACAAATTAGTGTACAGTGCCCGGCACTAAATATTGCACATCAATCCTTGGGTAAAGGTAATCGGATTATTTCGGTTTACTAGAGCGTGGTCTATGACGCACAAGTGCGGGAGGGTATAGTTTTGTATAGTCCAAAAAACTGAGTTGTTAAACTTGCAACTATTTAGAAAAAAAAGGTATTTTATTTAATAACAAAAAACATAATTGTTTTAATAGCTCCTAATAGATACCAAACTGTGAGTGATTCATGCAATGTCACACATGTAGTGTGCGGCAGGGACAACGCTCTACAAAACGAAAATTAGTCGACTGTCTCTTTCTAAGTGTCGATGTGCATACTTACGTTGTAGACATTCCATGTGTTTGAATTAAATATTTTACATCGTCTTGTTTAAGGTTGTAGGGTTTTATGTTAAAGATAGTTTTTTTTACTACGCTATTATCATTTACCATTCAAAATAATTTACGCCACCTAGTACCGGGATATAGCCAAGCGCTTGCTTAAAAATGTTATGTATTAAAATAAAAATGTCCTTTTTATTCACGAACTGTGAAATGTTTTCGGTAAGTTTTGAAAGTGTCGCATGAGAATTTAATTCATATATTGAGAAGCCATAGAAGTAGTAACGCATGCTCATGTTTTTTTTTTAATGTTGTTAGACATTTTCCCAACCACGACAGATTGTTTATTTTATTTTTTTTTGACGTTTTACACATTTGTGTAAAATGTGCGATTTATATTCTTTTATTTTATTTTTCTGTAGTTGTAATGCGTATTTTTTGTTTTCCTTCCCTTCCCCTCGCAAAACGCTTGACGCTTGAAATCCCATCGTGTGATGAAATAACAACGAATAACATAAAAATCCTGAAACTGACACTCAAAAATGGACCTTAACCATTGGACATTAAATCGTAATTCATTGGATGAAACATTGGCCACAAAAGAAATACTAGAGAAACTAGACGATGGGGTGTTTGTACGTACTCTCCAATGTCTGGCGGCGCAACAGCAGAAGAATCAACAGGGCTCTCACGGCAAGGAGCCAAGTTTAATGCCCGTGCCCTCACCGCAGCAAATATCATATCTCAACCAATTCGAAGGTAAGGCTTGATTGGACGTCTACAGAAATAATGGCGAGATCACACAAAAATGCAAAATTTTAATTCATTTATACATTATTTCTGCTTACGATTCTAATCAAGACTTCATTTTATATACGCTTTTTAATGTTTCTAAACAAACATTACAAAGTTTCCGTTTCAACGGTCAAAATTAATAAATACCAATCCATAAAAATGTACAATGATAAAGAATTTTAAATCAAGTAAAAAGTAATATTGACGTAGCATATTTCATTGACTAAAAACTGGCGTTAACCCTTGGAATATCCGAATTATTGGTAAACAATAAGCATTGTCTCGCAGTCTCTTGAGTTTTTGGCTATCTAACCATTTGATGATTTTACAGAACAATTTCTATAAGCTAGTTAAGCTTCTAGTTATCTATATTATATTATTTCGGAAAGACTTTTTTTGTCTTATATGAAGTATCTTGTCTAATGTGATATTAATGTTTGACACGTTATTTTGAGTATTATTATAACCATTAATAACGAAATACAAGTAAATATTGCAAAACTAATGTTTTAAAAAAAAACCCTTTGATTCTCTCACGGGTTTAATATTATATGTTTATCAAAGTATGTAAAAGATATTTTTACTGAGTTACAGTTATAAATCTTATAACGACCAGGGCCAACTTCATCTGATGCCGATTGGTCAAGAATTACATTCCCAAGGAGGGTTGACGCCTGGCAGAGGCGGCTGGTCATAAAACTATTGCCAATAACTTTTAAAATATGTACTATGAAAGAGGAGTACATATTGTATCGACCCAAAGTAATTGGGATAAGAGTAGGAGAATGATGATGAGTTAAATGTCTACCATCAGTGATAACAATAATCATCTATCTTAATAAAATCGCCTATTTCATTTCTGTCATACCTACTACTGCAATCAATCTTATAGCTCCCATATAGGTTCCGTTAAACTCTCTCATGTCGTACTGTTGAGCTTAACGTCACTGTATACTATTTTACTCATTAGCTGACTGGTCAATTTTGCCTCCGGTCCCCTGCATTGCTTTGGGGAGAAGTGAATGACCCGCCTACAGGAAACGTGTAATCTGACAGGCCCTGATCTCATAATAGAATATAAATTATCGGCCTTTAGACTTGTTTCGAGTTCGGTACTATAAAAATATCTTATAAATGGCATAGATTTGCTGTATAAAATCATGGAATTGGTAGCTTAGCTGTACCATCAAGTTAACTACTCGATCGTTATGAATGTTGGTACCATAGGCAATAAAAAAGACAAAAGTGGCTAGAAAGTAACGACAAATGAAAGAATAAATTCGCTCTTAATTTACGCGCCAGATTTGATGATGATTGAATATTAATTTTGACTGTCCATTACCATTTCATACATTACATATTCTTGATCATCTTACAAAAACATAATTTCATTATGCGGGTAATTTGAAAATTATTTCTAATTATGTCGCCAATAATTTGTGTGCTTTTGCCTATAGCATCATGTGTTTTTCAGTAGTGTTATATATGTGTTATTTTTATATTTTTATTTTGGTGGTGGTTGGTGAAAATGTGCTAACATTATGTACTTTCATACTCTATGGCTAATTCGTTCCTTCATTCTAAATATGTTTGTTAAAAGGGCTATTCTAATAATTATGTGTTGCTGATTATTTTGTATGTGAAACTTAACAGGTCAAGAGTTAACGATACAGAAACAACCAAACACGTCGTTGAAAGACAACGGGCCGCCGTCAAACAGTGGAGGGCAGACTCCGCAATCTAATTCTAATCAAAAATCACCTGCTGGGTATGTAGCATAAATTAACATTTATATTCATTCCACCAGAAAAGGAAACTTTGAAATAGTCCCCTGTATACCTTGGACCAGTGTGGTAGGTCAATTTCCCTACTATTACGGAAGGGGATCGTGCGCAGTAGTGGGATGTATATGAGCTGAAATGATAATGATGATTCACTTTAGTAAGTAGTAGCAGAGCTCTCATGAAAAACGTAATGCTAAATACAATTGCCAATCCGCCTGCTAAGCGTGAAGGTATTGGGATTATCGAAAGATGATAAAAGAAGGAAGCTTCATGGGGGACCTATGTCCCCACCAAGCACCGAATCTTGGACTGATGGATTAATTTCCTTCTGGAATTGCAGGCAATGCAAAATAAACGAAGCTCGACCGATGTAAGAAATTACTCGACTTTGTCAGTATATAAAATGCGTCAAGTTGTAAATCTTAAACTACTCTAGCATTTTGGTATCATATAATCTAGTTCTGTGAAAGTAAACTTCACAGATATTTAGTATGCGCCAAAAAAAAAAGGAGATCCATTATCGAAGAATGCCCCCCCATATCACGAAGAATCAACCAATCAATGTCTAGCCTAATAATCATTATGTTATGGATTTTATCTGCAGTAAAAATACAATTCCACATTCTCCCATCTTATTCATAAGGGTCGTGAAAGGCGACTAATAGATTTTAATACATATAACATATATTTAAGATAAGAAATTCAAGATGAAACCTTGTATCAACACTGTCCTGATCAGGATAGTGAGTCAATAGGTAAATTTTCCTCTAACTGTGGAAGAGGCTAGGGCTCATGAGTGAGACATATATCATCTGAGATGAATGATAATGATGTCTGTTAGTCATAACTTATGACACCAGGTGGAAAGGAAATGGTGTTGACATACACTACCGTCCAAAAGTTTGGAAGCAGCAAGGTAAAATCGAATAAAACCAAACTAAGTCATTTAAATTTAAATGTATTGATAAAAAAATAAAGAACAAACAGAAACTAACTTAAACAAAATAAAAAAATAATATACAATGGTAAATTAGATTAAATTTTAGCTTCATCAAAGTGTCCACCTTTCTCCTTTATAATCTTCTCACATATTCTGGGCATTCTATTAATCAATTTTTTAAAATAATCTTTATCTAATTTGTACCATTCGTTCTCTAATAGCTGCCACAAATGTTCTGAGCTCGTAGGACAACGACTTTTCACCCTCCTGTCAAGTTCATCCCAAACAAGTTCAATGGGAGAAAGATCAGGGGATTGAGATGGCCATTGCATGATGTTTAAAATGTTTTCAGCTTTTTTCTTGTTTAAAAAGTTCTGGCACAATTTAGACGAATGCTTAGGATCATTATCCTGTTGAAAAATGAATCCAGAACCAATGAGACTTAGTCCACTGGGTATGGCAGAATCTTGGAGAATTTTTAAATAGCCTTCCTTGTTTAATTTTCCGGTTATCCTCACAAGATTGCCGGGTTTACTGTTGCCAAAACACCCCCAAACCATGACATTACCACCACCATGTTTGATGGTAGGCACTGTACATGCCTCTGAAGCCCTCTCTTCTTTTGACCGGCGTACAAAGACACGTCTATTGGATCCGAAAATCTGAAATTTTGATTCGTCACTCCAAAGGACATTTTCCCATTGTTCTATAGTCCAGTTTTTATGCGCTTTTGCCCATTCTAGTCTATTTTTCTTATGTCGATTTGTTAGTTTGGGTTTAAATTTACTGAAATTTTAGCATTTAATATGCTTAATTTATAAAATCCGATTACGAAATGAAAAATTGATGTCGCAAGCGGGATTCGAACCCGCGCCTATTGGGATTCCGGCCCAATCGTGCTGCCACTACACTACCGCGACCAATTGTAGGACATGCAAATTTTCATCTCGTATTGTATTTACGTCTTAAGGTGACGGTGTGCTATCTACCCGACAATGTTTACACAATGTTATAGGCTTAATACTTCAAACTTTACAGTTAGAATTGTATTAAACGATGACACAACCTTGTTATTTAAATTTACTGAAATTTTAGCATTTAATATGCTTAATTTATAAAATCCGATTACGAAATGAAAAATTGATGTCGCAAGCGGGATTCGAACCCGCGCCTATTGGGATTCCGGCCCAATCGTGCTGCCACTACACTACCGCGACCAATTGTAGGACATGCAAATTTTCATCTCGTATTGTATTTACGTCTTAAGGTGACGGTGTGCTATCTACCCGACAATGTTTACACAATGTTATAGGCTTAATACTTCAAACTTTACAGTTAGAATTGTATTAAACGATGACACAACCTTGTTATTTAAATTTACTGAAATTTTAGCATTTAATATGCTTAATTTATAAAATCCGATTACGAAATGAAAAATTGATGTCGCAAGCGGGATTCGAACCCGCGCCTATTGGGATTCCGGCCCAATCGTGCTGCCACTACACTACCGCGACCAATTGTAGGACATGCAAATTTTCATCTCGTATTGTATTTACGTCTTAAGGTGACGGTGTGCTATCTACCCGACAATGTTTACACAATGTTATAGGCTTAATACTTCAAACTTTACAGTTAGAATTGTATTAAACGATGACACAACCTTGTTATTTAAATTTACTGAAATTTTAGCATTTAATATGCTTAATTTATAAAATCCGATTACGAAATGAAAAATTGATGTCGCAAGCGGGATTCGAACCCGCGCCTATTGGGATTCCGGCCCAATCGTGCTGCCACTACACTACCGCGACCAATTGTAGGACATGCAAATTTTCATCTCGTATTGTATTTACGTCTTAAGGTGACGGTGTGCTATCTACCCGACAATGTTTACACAATGTTATAGGCTTAATACTTCAAACTTTACAGTTAGAATTGTATTAAACGATGACACAACCTTGTTATTTAAATTTACTGAAATTTTAGCATTTAATATGCTTAATTTATAAAATCCGATTACGAAATGAAAAATTGATGTCGCAAGCGGGATTCGAACCCGCGCCTATTGGGATTCCGGCCCAATCGTGCTGCCACTACACTACCGCGACCAGAAATTAAGCATATTAAATGCTAAAATTTCAGTAAATTTAAATAACAAGGTTGTGTCATCGTTTAATACAATTCTAACTGTAAAGTTTGAAGTATTAAGCCTATAACATTGTGTAAACATTGTCGGGTAGATAGCACACCGTCACCTTAAGACGTAAATACAATACGAGATGAAAATTTGCATGTCCTACAATTGGTCGCGGTAGTGTAGTGGCAGCACGATTGGGCCGGAATCCCAATAGGCGCGGGTTCGAATCCCGCTTGCGACATCAATTTTTCATTTCGTAATCGGATTTTATAGTTTGGGTTTTTTAGCAGCAACACATCCTCTTAATCCCGCAGACAGTAAGCGTCTTTTAACAGTAGTTGTTGAAATGGGTGTTTCTCGCGTATCATTCAGAGCTGCAGTGATCTGTGGTGCAGTTAAGCGTCGATTCCGTTTAGAAAGAACTCTAATGAAGTTGTCCTCTTGATTTGTTGTGGATTTGGGCCTACCAGATCTCTTTCTATCTTCATTTTTCCCCGTTTCTTGTTTTCTAGCAAGGGTATAGTGGACACCTTTACAAGAAATTCCGAGCCTTTCTGCGATTTGACGTTCACTGTATCCTTCCTCGCGTAGAGTGCAAATAGCGCTTCGCTGTTCAAGCGTGATTTGCTTGCGTTTTGCCATTTTCAGAAGAAAAAATACGGTCAAAGTAGTAGCCGATATCTTTCGAATACAGACAATGTTAATATCACAACTTTCACGTGCCAATGCTCAAGTGCGACTGAATAAGGTCTAAAAAAGTTAAAACCAGCAAACATTATCAATAAAACTACACCATTGCATAGGATAAAGTAGCCGACGGATTAAGTCATAAAACACGTGTTTCGTCAATATTAAGGAATTCCATAAAACTTGATGAATGTAGGATAATAATCCTTTTGTGTTTGTGTAGACAGTCGTAAAAGGTTGTAAAACTTAAGATTATTGCTAATTTTTACCGCTATTAGTCGGCATTTATTTGTTTTGTTTGAAAACAGGTGTGCTTCCAAACTTTTGGACGGTAGTGTATATATTATGACAGACACAGAAGTTAGAGTTAAATTAGAAATTTGAGCACTTTTATATCCCTCTGCCTAAGGCTTCGAAGTATTAAGAGTTGAATGCTATAATAAATACTTGAATATATTCTTAAACTATTTTTGTTTGTACAGCATGATGCCAGGCACCCCGGAACCACATTCTTCATTATCAGAAGCACGGGCCGGCAGGTTCTCGATGGAACAGAGTCCCGGCTTTAATAATCCTCAAACACCTACCTCCTCAGCCAACACCAAATGTCAAGGTACATACATAAGTACACATTTATTACTACTATAATCCAACTTTATTCTAGTCTTCATTAATTATCATTTATATCATAGACATTTCTTAAGTCTGTTAATAATAACATAATAATTAATTATTCTATATCAGTAATTAATTCTCTTTAATTATTGCTTGTAATAGATACTCAAGAGTAGTATTTATATTAATTCTAGCTTCTACAATGGAGATTTCGTATCATTATTAATTAGCCTGCCCTCATGCCAAACTAAGTTGGGTCGCCACGACATGTGCTACCTTCCATAGACTCTTGTCAACTATCGTATCCATTTGATAAACCTCCTTTTACATATCTTTCAGTCTTACTCGTTACATGCCACGTCCCCTAATATACTCATTTCTTATCAAATCTTGTTATTTCACACATCGATTTCAACACAGGCATGCTAATTAGCATGCACTTTTCTCTCATTCATCTTTTTCAATACCTACTGTTCAGTACAGGAAGACGAGTTTTGTGTATGTATAATTTAATTCTTATAATTCAATTAAAGCGTCAACTGAGGGAAGAAACCATTATAGAGATCCAAAGCAAAGATTTTCATCAAAATCTCTCCAGCCGTCTAGGAGCTCATTCATGTACAGAAAAAATCGTTAGAATAAAATATATTACTTTATTTTTAGATGAAAAGTCCCGACCAAGTCCATCATCAAATAGATCAAGTCAAGATAGCGCATCGAAAACACCGCAAAGAGAACCCCTGAGCCAGGGTCCATATGCGCCATCATCGGTCGCCTCGTCATGTGCCGGCAGCAAGAGTAGTTGTAGTGTCGCCAACAGTACGGCACCCAGCAATAGTGGGAACATGGACGATACTCTTGCGGGAAATAATGAGGTATGTTGTATATAAAATCATAATTTCGTGTGTTGGCTATAAAAACTCGTAACTCTTTTTTTATTGGATTTGATCCTGTTATATTTTGTTCAAAACTCGAGTGGAGAAAGGGTGCCGTGGAGTCCCAAATTCTACCGTATTACCCTCATCACCGCTACCGTTTTCTTGACTTCGGGTATTTCCTAACATCACCACTGTAATAAGGGAACGTCCATTAATCACGTGATCTTTTTTAGAATTTTTTTAATCACCCCTTCCCCCTTGGTGAGGTTTAAGACTTATTACCCCCTCACCCCACCAACATCACGTGAATTTTTAGTACGTACAAAGAAGTAACCCATAACTCATTATATTCTCGGTTTTTGCTTTTTTATACTTTGCAAAAAGGTCTTTATACACATCACCTACTTTAAACGATTTTGTTCGTTGCCTAGCAACGACAAAATCAAAATCACATTACACGCCGCTTTTCAGTTTAAAAATCTCAGCGTTTGACGAAAAAATAAATACACGTGATATCTTTCTACACCCCCTCCCCCTCGGGATATTTCGTGATTTTTGTCAAAACGCATTTTATCAAATGAACTTACGAATGTATTTATAATAGACATTACATTAAAATGAATATTAATTATATATTTTCTTCTAACAGACAACACTATCTGGTGGTCCAAATAGTACGAGTTTACCCGGACCTTTCCCTGGACCATGCAGTATGAACAGGCCAGACAACATTCCCATCAATCCTAACCAAGGCCCTAACGGACCCATGGGAACAGCAACGTCTTCCTTCGACCCTATTTCGTCACTTGCACAAATGTCACAACAGTTGACTAACACGGTTGGTGGTGGAGGTCCGGGGCCTGGAGGACCCATGGGGCCTAACGGTGGTGGAATGGGACCTTTTGGATCAGGACCACATCACATGCAACATCATCACTCAATGCATCCACATGGACATCCACATATGATGATGAACGAATTAGGTGAGCATAATCAGCTTCAATACATATCAAAATAATTTTAATATACATTTATTTGTGGGTTATAATATAACTATCTATGATATTGTTTCCAGGATGCCATATGGATAATATGGGCGGCCCAGGAATGGGTGGCCCGATGGACGGCATGATGACCAGCGGAGATTTTCCACCAGACATGAATTTAAGTCCAAAAATGGGTGGTGGACCTATGGGCGGACCTATGGGACCCATGGGACCGGAGACGGGCATGATGGGGCCGAGAATGGGTGGCCCGGGTAAAATGCCACCGTTCAACGGCGCCAACGTTCAAGTAAAAGCAAGCGCACCCAATACAATACAATACCTACCGACAAGACCTCAGATGCCGTGCAATTCAGGGCCAAGAGGGCCTCCTAGTCTCGATTTTTTACAGCGAGTCACGAATCCCATGCAGATGGAGGGCGGCAAGGGTGGTGTGCCTTACTTTCCCGGCGCGCGTGGTATGGATATGGAAGCGGGTATGCGGGGGGTGATGCGAGCACCAGGAATGCTGCGTATGCCACACCACTACCCTGCGGGTTTCAATTCTCCTCCTAAAATGGCAACTGATCCGTTCGGCGGCCCAGGGCCCAACGCCATGTGCGGACCCAACTACCGCGGTGTGAAAGGTGGTATGGGCGGTCCAGGTAACGTACGCATGGGTACTGCGCAACCCTTACCACCGTCGATGGGTGGACCAGGAGGCGGTTTCAAAGGTCAAGGATTCGCGGTACCTTCTACAGCAGACCCCACCTACGCAGCGCAGTTCCACAACTTCCAACAGCAGCTATATGCGACGGGGAGCCGTGCCGCCCAGCCGCATCAGCCGTACCCGCCATACCAGCCGTCCAAGTGATGCCCGCTCTTCGCGCCCTGTGCACCCCCTGCGAGCCTCGGTGTCGCGGCGTGACCGCCCTAAACCCCCTTCCCGTGTCAATGCTCGGGCTCCGCTGCCACTTTCAATAAACACAATGTCGTTTCTGTAGTAATTGCCGCTGCGTTCAGCCCGTAATGCACAAACGATGTTATTGAACAATGGAAAGTTGGTGAGCCTCGTTCAGTTTTAGCGACGTTGGTTCTATTATATTGCAGACTGATCGGTGGTCAGTGTTCTTCGTTGTCGAAACGCGACCGTACTTAATATCGTCACCAGTGATGACAGAACAAATATTTTGTTAGTGATTTTCGTTAGAGCGCGTATTCATGTGAGATTTTTTTCGATGTTGTGAAGTTTTTTAAACTAATTTTATTATTATGTTTAATGCGTATCGGTTTCAATTTAGATCATTACTCTAAGTTTCTTGACTGAGCATGATTTTTTTTATATATGTTAGTGAATGCGTTTTGTACAAATTGTACAAAATTTAGACGTGTTATTGTGTACTCTACATAATTTAAAGTACAGTTTTTAGATGTAATTTTTTGCGTAAGGCAATAAAATAGTTTTAGATGGTTTTTTACACAGACATGCCAGAATTTCAGTGTATCGGTTCCTTTACTTAGCTATTTTTATATATTGATTCCTATGCACACAGATATCTAGTCAATTTTGAAATTAATGGAGCCCCCCCTCCCTGTGTTAAAATGTAATCTATAAACTATTGAATCCGCAATTTGGTTACTTTAATAACACAGAAGTACATAATTTTATATGTTTTGTCCATTTTAGTTTAATTAATATAATTTAGTAAAATTGGTTTATAATTAATTATTTTGGCTTAATGGCCAGTATACATTGAATTTTAATGTATCAGTTTTTACAACTGTTTCATATTGATCTGAGTAGCAATGTTTTTCTGTCTTCCAATACCTTTACTAGACTCATAAATGATTACAATACCGCTAAGTTAAGAGTACAGTATGATTTTTTACTTGTGTGAAATCCAAATCCTTGCGAACGCAAGTATTAATAGTCTTTACTTTTAATAATTAAAAGTACTTAAAATCTGATGCCATATTATTTGCCACGTGAATTTAATTAATTTCGTGATATTTTTAACCGTCTTATTTAATTTATTAACTGTAATTCTGTATGAACAATGCCAAGATTATCTGAACTCAACGGTTTTTTTTTGTTTGAATGTTAGTAACATAGGGCATATTATTATGCTAGGCTGTTAGTCGCACATTGTGGATGACACAGTGGCCTTGTTTAAGTAATGCCTTGTTCTTAAGCAATGAACCCCGGCGGATGCGGACGCGAATGAGTCGCTATGTTCTCTAAACTGTATGCAGACTGCGCTTTTTACACGATAAATTGTACAAAATGTCATCATATAAACGTATTTAATAACGTGGCATCTAAATGTGTCGATTAGATTAAACGAATCGGTTTGATAGCAATAACTAGTTAGTAATTACACATCTTGTACGACGTTGTTATGTCGTTATAGTGTTTGACAATCGCGCAATAATGATCTCCGTTTTTTATTTATTTATGATAAAACATATATCTACGACATTTTTAGTAATGTTGCGAAGCCTTATCGTAGGATAAATGACATATTTCGGGACAAAAACGAATAGTGGCGTGTCCGAAGTATGGACTAAGCTAAATTTTTAGCAATTGTACTAGTCCAGAACTCCCGTGATCTCATTTATTTCTTTGTGCCAATTGTAACATGCAGTTGGTTGTTGAATATAATGTACTCGGCGGCGAAACGTGTACCAACTAACAGTTGTACATCGTCGTAGTTCAATATATATTAGCGCATAAAACAGTCTGCATTCAGTTCCAGAGGCCGAGATTAAAAAGGGCATGGAATAATTGTGAGAATCAGCACAACAGTCCAGTAAGAAACACCCGCTAGCAATTAGATAGTCTTAATTTAATTGTAATTAATAATATAGGGTAAAGAATGGTTCTTGTTTTAGTAAATAAGCAAAGAGCAATGATATAAAAATAGTTTGTGTAATATTGATAAGAGATGAAATTAAGATGCAAACTATTGGTTGTGATTCTGACACAATTTGTTAAGTTGTTAGTAGATTTGTCACACGGTGAATTGTGGTAACTTACTGACTTCATGGATAAGACCCTTTTTTTTAATTTTTATTATTTGTTTTTGGATATTTTTACTTGTCGTTCTCGTTTGTACATCGCTAACAATAATAATTGTACAGAGTACTTTTTGGACTTAATTTAAGGCAATAAATGTATTTATTTTATAACTCGTGATGTAAGAATTTATTCTTAATTATTATAAAAAAAAAATATATAATATGCTTGTACACTCATGTTTTATTTCTTGTATAATTAATAATGGGTAGCGTGTATACTAAAATTCTAGACGGAGCCTGACGGAGGTCAGTACAAGCGGACAGGTACTTTAGTGTGAAATTGTTAATTATTGCTTGCTAACGGTGAATGAAAACATCGCAAGAACATTGCATATTTGAGAGATTCCCTAAAACCATGTATATTGTATTATATCATTACCCCACTTTGAAAATAATAATACTTTCCCACATATTGGAGATATAAATAAAGCAAAAAAAAATAGTTACAGCAAATTTTTATGAAAACCCACCTTTTTTAAGTTACTGATGTAAATTTTTAGAGAAAACCCCACGTATCTTTCTTATGTAAGATAATATGTCTGAGTCGGTTGCAATAGGTCACCTTGTATCATCTTGATTAGGGGACGCCCATTAATCACGTGATCTTTTTTTAGCATTTTAAGTTTTTTTGTATTATTTTTTAGTTCTTTATATGGTTGTATTCAAATCGGTCATTTGAATTTTGAGTAAATTTAGGCAATTAAATAAATTCATACATAACAAATGATAACTGATTTTGATACTGTTATTTTAATTGGATTTTTGAGACTTTCTCTATATATATATATTACCACATATGTATTAGACCAAGACCCAATGTTCTTCCACCGTGGTATTTTGGGAACCCTAAGTTAGTGCAACGTGACCGATCTAAATAGCACATAAGCACTATTTTAAACTCTCGCTCCGCATATGGCGACGAGATTAGAAGACAATTTTCGCCACCCTTTGCCTATGAGAGTGGAAAAATTTTGATGATTGTCTCACCAGGACAATGGACAGCCGCTATCTTCTAAACATATCTATTCCTCCTCTCATTTGTGGGGTAGATCTACATCTAATACAGTGAACGATGAACGCTAAATGATGATTATAATGACTATACTTGAAAAGATAACAGAAAAATATAATTTAAAATAAGCAAATTACAATTGTCCGTAAATACCAACAATAAATAATAATATAGAAAGCAATGATAATTTTATGAAAACAGCTAAGTTTAAATTATCTCTCAACTTATAACCCACTTTTCTATTTTGATATCGTCATGTGAACTTCCGCTGCTCGACTTAAACCTCCGCAATAATAGGGGCGCCCTGATTGCAGTTCTGCTGGTGGCCAGTTAGCGATCGCAGTTGGTATTATAAGATTCCCAGGAAAGTTACTGTCTATTCTTCTTAGTAGTTTGTTTTCTTCCACCCATTTACTGTTGCTACTGTCAACCCAAATACTAGTTAGTATAATTTTGTTGCGGCTTTTCTTTTGCAATGATATTTTCTCCTTATATCCCTTAGTCGTTTACACACACCCACTGAACCCAAAAATCGGGCATAACCTACCCACAGTGACATTTTCATAGACTATACCTACTAACCTATTACTAAGTTACTTCATAGCGAGTGATTTTTTCGTTTTTAATTTTTGAGCGTAATTTTTATTCCCTATTTGCAACCAGTTAATACGTCTTCATTATTTATAGAGTATTATCTATTGTACCAAATTAAGAATGACGAAATTAACGCGTGAATGTGAGCAAAACCAAAATAATGGTCTTTGAAAGAGATGAAGCCAGAACAGATGTAAGAGTAACAATAGGTAATGATATACTAGAATAAGGGGATGAATTTGTATATCTTGGATGTGGATTTAGCCGAGATGAAAGGTACACCACTGATATAGAACGAAGAGTGAATGCGGGAAATAGAGTGAACGGAGCGTTGGGGCAACTTCTCGGTAGCCACCACCTCAGCCAGAAGGCACGTGTAGGAATACATAACGCAGTGCTTGTCCCAATATTACTGTATGGAAGCGAGAGTTGGGTATGCAGAAAAGAGTATAAAAGTAAAATTAATGCGGTCGAAATGCGATCTCTACGGAAAATCTGTGGACTTAGGCTGATCGATCGCATTCGTAACGACGACGTAAGAGAGCGAGTAGGTATGAAAGAGAGTATTGGTGTAAAGATGCGAAAGGGAATGCTCCGATGGTTCGGACATGTGGAAAGAATGCCGAACGAACGTCTGGTTAAGAAGATATACAATGCGAAAGTGGAAGGATGTAGGTACCGGGGAGACCGAGACTAACCTATCTAGACCAGATCGGTCATGTACTGAAGGAAGCTGGAGTTAAGGGTCTCCGAAACCGGCGAGCGTGTATGAAGAGAATTATGAATGTTGAGGAAGCGAGTGAAGTATGCAAGGATAGAGTTCTCTGGCACTCTGTTCTCTCTGCTTACCCTGCAAAGGACATGGCGTGATGATATGTATGTACCAAATTAAGATAGTTATTTTTCATATTTTGCTAAAATTCTCGCAGAAAACCTTCAGTATGAAGGCTAAAGTAATATATGCTGATTAACAGTGTGACGACTAAACATAAGTGAACAATCAACTAAATTACAAACTTACTAGACTCTGATTTTGTTACGTTTAACAATGTACTAATAGCCAGCTGCTAATATTGCTAAAACAAAAAAGAAGAACCACCAGCAAAAAAATAATTCGAATTGTAAAATAATCTTTAACAGCAATTGCACGGTTAAATCCACATTATCATGAAACAGACGAAACGAAAGGTGTCTTTGAGATTCACATCGAGATGTCACTTGATGTCACAGAGTGAGAATGAAGTATAAAGCGAGTCACATAGGTGCGAATGAGATAACGATAGTTATCAAAATGGCCGATTTGTATATATTTCTTGAATTTTTTTAGATGATGGATACAAAGTTCTTCAGTCGAAAAGGTACATCGTATAAGTAAATATTATAAATCTTTTTGATAATTTAATTAATATTAATATAAAGCTACAGATGACAGATAGAAAGGGTGTCAGAAAACTAAAATTTTAATGTGTTTTGTAATTGTCACACGTTGTTGAAGTAAAACTTCTTTGAAAATATTACAAACCACGAAGTATTATCTATACTTCGTGTTATAGTTGTCACAAAATAAGAGGCCCGTTTTGACATTTGTCTTATTGATGGATATAGTGATATAACCATAGGACTCGGTACTCGATACTCACGATATATCGATTCAAGTTTGCGGAGTATTTAATCGATTTGAATATGTATTGTAAAGTGCATTGGATTAAAGTTCCGATTTAAAAATTTAAGTAAAAATTTTGATATTATGGGTATTTTGAAATGACACAATGTTATGAAAGGTCAATTTTCTATCATTATATATTTGTGTTACAATAACATTCACTCCATCACAAAATAAAAAATCGAGAAAAAGTGAATCTTCAATTTCTTCATTTAATTTCTTCATTTTCTTCAAATGATGAGCCAAAATTGTCGGTTGAGCTATCGTCACCCGCATCTATAATTATTTCATTTTGAATTATATTTTTGAAATATTTGAAATAAAACTACTTTTACGGATTCTATCGCGTTTGTATTTGATTTATAATTTCCCGACGTTTCGAACACTTTACAGTGATCATGGTCACGGGAGGACTGAGGTGTCTTACGTCCAATATGTCATTGTTATTGCAGATATTTATTTATATCTACCCTATAAGATATTAAATTTTGACCCACATTTTTACACAAAATTAATACAATTCATTGCCAGTACAAAAAGAGAATGATTCTATATATATTCTATTGAATTATATTGTCAATATTGATGTCTCTATCATAGTCTTCCTTAATTATTTTTCGAGTTTTCTACCACTTTTGTCCAGTCTTCTTTAGTAATTTTGGCACAAGCTTCATTCAACAATGTCATAATTTTCTTAGTGAAGAATGGCGGCTTTGTATTGTGGCGTGCTGCGTATCCTTTCATTTGAGCCCAGATCAAAGTATTGTACAATGGTATGGTGGCGCTCTTATCATTTTGTGTCCATGCTGAACCACTCTGTGAATTTATTTGCGTCCTTTTCTTCGTGATATTTTTTTGTACTTTTAGACTCCATTGAAAGCAAGGCATCATTAAAAAAAAAACTTCCCCCAGCTGATTCAGCGTGGCAGATTATTAAGCGTCCACCTTTTCCCATTGGCACTCTTGAGCAAGATGCCTTGGCATCGTCCGTCCACGACTGTGGCACGGTATGATTCGAGTTCAGCCAAATCTCTTCGACAAATATGACATTGTCCCAATTTGTGACTTTGTTAGCTCCAAACTCATAACTTTCAGTAAAGATCAATACACAGCTGGTGAAATTCAGTTATTCTAAACACTAGTATTAAAATTAATAAAACCGGACAACTGCGAGTCCACCTTAAAAGAAAATATTTTAATCGATTTATTTTTTCTGTAACCGATTATTAATAGTCTGTGGAGAATATGAAAAAATCGTTATGAACGGCACTTAGCCGAGTGGGCGGTACCCATCAATGAAAAATGTAATTACCTTAGAATAGCTTAGAACATTTTGATCGGTAAAAAATAGAGAACTTCTTGGGTGTGAACTGTCAAAACGGGCCTTTTATTTTGTGATTAGTATACAAACTTACAAATCAGTGTTGCATAAAAATCGATAGTTTGACTATCGATAATTAACCTCAAAAAGTATTCATACTATCGATAGTATCGTACATATCAATACTATCGAGACTATCGATAGTATCGATAGCTCTCCACGAGCAATACTATTATAGTGCGTTTCACCAAAGAGTTCCTTTGCCGTAATCTTGGCTCCCCTGCACTAACCTGTCTGTCAAAAACGTCAAACAGTGTAGTCGTGCGTCACTTTATTCCAAGTGTTACCAGGTTTTACTATTCTATTGTTGTTGAAATCATGCCTAGAACATTAAAAAATGGTGAAAGAGAGATGTTGTTGAAAGTAAAAAGCTTTTGTGAACGCGAAAAGTTTAACGAACCGCCATTAATTCCATTAGAATGCGTCCACAGTTGTGTTGCTGCCATGACAGGTTAGTAAAATAGGGATACCAGATTCCTATTATTTTCCCAGATTTTTTAAAAATAAGATCAGTCACTGTGCGTTTTCTTCGCATCTAAACTTGTAATTATTATTATTATTTTACATATATTATTATCATATACAAAAATAAAAACTTTATCTCTATAATATAACTCATCCGTATTTGATTATTTTGTTTTAGGTGTATCTGAAAAAACTATTACAAAAATCACCAAAGAAGGTGCAGTCGCTGCATCTACATCGACGAAAAACTGGATAAAGGGTAAAGCTCTTGCTTATTTGCCAACGATGACGAAAGGTGAACTATTTGAAATAATTACAGAACATAAGGAACCGCCTGTTTATGAAGCAGACTTGATACTGGAACAGTACGGTCACAAAGTGTTAAGGCTTCCGCTTTATCACTGTGATTTGAAGCCGAAAAGAAGAATTGCAGAAAGAAATGTTGGCCAAGAAGCAAGAAACATAGTTAAAATAACCGAAGAGGCATTTTTAAGCATAACATCAGAAGAGTGGAAAAAACAATGCGACAACGTCAAGAATTTAGAAGAAAAATACTATAACAACGGCGTACGTGTAGACGAGGAAGTGGACAGATTCAAAATTGAAGTAAAAGACACTAGTGATACTTCTGATGGTGATGAAATTTCTTCTTATGATACGGATGATAGCAACATATCGAGTGTGAGTCCTTTAAATGACCACAATTATTTTAAGAAATAATTTATGTATTTTTGAAAACATTGTCATCCGTGTCATAAGAAAAGTCATAACGTGCAGTAGTAACACTAATCTCTTACTTCAATTATGCACTGATTTTAATAATACTATCTTTTACAAACACATAAAACCATAATATCTAGATTGATGACAATTTACTCATAAAATAAACGTAAAGCAATAAAGAAACTAATTTATTTATAAAAATCTTTTTCTTAATGAATCCTTAAATACATACATACATACATATCATCACGCCATATCCCTTGCAGGGTAGGCAGAGAGAACAGAGTGCCAGAGAACTCTATCTCTGCATACTTCACTCGCTTCCTCAACATTCATAATTCTCTTCATACACGCTCGCCGGTTTCGGAGACTCTTGACTCCACCTTCCTTCAGTACATGACCGATCTGGTCTAGGTAGGTTAGTCTCGGTCTCCCTCGGTATCTACATCCTTCCACTTTCGCATTGTATATCTTCTTAACCAGTCGTTCGTTCGGCATTCTTTCCACATGTCCGAACCATCGGAGCATGCCCTTTCGCATCTTTACACCAATACTCTCTTTCATACCTACTCGCTCTCTTACGTCGTCGTTACGAATGCGGTCGGTCAGCCTAACTCCACAGATTTTCCGCAGAGATCTGAAATTGATTCCTTAAATCATATATAATATACATATATTATGCATACCGATATTATATTACAGACGGCTGCTTGGTATAATAGTTACTCTGACTGTAAAACCAATGGTCGTGGGTCCGATTGAGTCTAGAAAGGAAGTGGCATGTTTATTTAAAGTATTTGTTCATCATGCATTTGTTCCGGAGTCTTGATGTTCACTGTAATTAAGTATCTAGTGTAAATGTGTTTAAATCCCTAATTTTAGGTAAAATATTTATTGAAAAACTAGCAACACTAACTTCCTTTATACCAATATAACAGCGAAGGGAACTCTTTAGTGAAATGCACTATAATAACGGCGATACTATCGATTGATTCATTCGATAGTATCAATACTATCGATAGTATCGTTAATACCATTAGTTTTAGCGTAAAACTATCGATACTATCGATAGTATCGACTATTTCGGGCTATCGATTTCCAGAAAATTTTCAATAGTATTGCTTAAAAATATAAATACCGTAGTTGTGACCCTGTTGCTTGTTTTCAGTGAATTTTGTGGTGACTTTTCTAGCAGTAACGTGCATTTGCGTTCTTACTTTGAAGCCCAAGTTAGCTAATAATGGTTAAGATCAATAGCCATTGAAAGTTGAGTAAAATTATAATGCTGCGAGACTTCTGGACAATTGGGTCGGAATGTGTGAATGAATGTAAGTGGTACCTTGTACTTGTACCACCCTGTTGACAGTTTTCTGTCTACAGCCGCGGGCCGGTGGTTCCGGGGTAGTACCACACTTTCGCAGAAGATCGGCGTCTGAGTAATGGCAATGTGCTATTGCACTTCGTTCGGTGAGCGAGAAAGCCGGCAGCTCAACTGGGTGGGTTTGGGGATTTTATTAGTAGGCAGTGGCCTAAGCTATAACCTTGGTATTGCCAAGCTCCATGGGCGACTGTGACACTTACCATCAGGTGTGCTGCTTGCTCGTTCGCCACCATAAGCAATAAAATAAAAAAAAAATGGTTTGTTCCAGTATACTAATGAAACTCAGAATGTCTATTACTATAAAATTTTAGTGTAATTATTTGCTTTGAAAGTTTCGGTTGAACAAAATTATGAAAAACCTAATCAAGAATTCTGAGTTACAATTCTACACAGAATTATGGCCGTAATTAGTCATTAGATTTGTTGTATTTTTAGCGATATTAATCTAGTGAAGTAAATTTAACAGGGTCCGAAAAACATAAGTTCTCTGTATGCTCGATTGCAATGTAATCCATCTAGAAGGCTCTATTAAAAATATGCTTACATATATGTAACTTCACATTATAGGGATATAGAAATATATATCTAACTGAATCCAGAATAATTTTTTAATTGTATATTATATACAATTGAAAATGAAATGAGCGAGATGCAACGTTGACATCAAAATTCCCGAATTGAAAACATTTAAACCATTGTGTTACTCTCTCTGACACCACATTAGGTCCATAAACGTCACAATTTGTTCACAGCTTGCGTTGCATGTATCTTTTTTGTAATAAAGTTTTAAAATATGTCGAATTTCTTCATAGGATTGACTCATTTTAACAAAAAGAAAATAAAATGAAAGACGACGGAAAATAACATTTTACTAAATTGTTTCTTTATTTAAATGATACATTTATAATGTTATCAATACCAGCCAGATATAACTAGTACAGCCAAAGAAATTGTATTAAAAGTTGATATGTATTAATAGTCTATATGCGAAAAGACTTTTTCTCTGTCTTAGTATATACCAATGAATGTAATATAACACTGTATGATAGTGATAAACACACTACTTCCACATTCCCACCGAAACTCAAGAAATATTGACAGCAGCAAGTATTGCTATTATAATTGTTTCACTTTGTTAGTATCACAAATTTAAAGTTATTCACCTGACTAAAATTTGTTCTACTCTATGATGACGCAAATTTAAATAAATTTCTTTAATAATAATGTCAGCACTTGGCTTACTACATAACATAACTTTAGACAACAATACTATCGAATAGTTGCTTGCTATCGATAGTCCAAAATAGTCGATACTATCGATAGTGTCGATAGTTTTAAGTTAAAACTAATGGTATTAGCGATACTATCGATAGTATTGATACTATCGAATGAATCACTATCGATAGTATCGTTGTTATTAATAGTATTGCTCGTGGAGAGCTATCGATACAATCGATAGTATCGATAGTATTTACGTATTACAATACAATCGATATACTATTGATACTATTGCTTCTACGTAAACTATCGATAGACAATTGATTGTCTATCGATAGTAGACTATCGATATGCAACACTATTACAAATAATGACAATTAATGTAAATAACTCTGGCTCCCGTCAAGATTCCAAAATAAGGCGAAAATATGGAAAAACAACTGATGGATGTAAAAGTCCGTCCATTTACCATTATATCATCAGTCTGTTTGTCCACCAAGTGATACTAAACATACAGTTATATTTTGAGTGAGTCCCTGGCGGTTTCATGCTTACGGTAAATTCGCGGTGACTCCATAGTGAAAAGATGGACAATTCACGGTAGTTTCATGTCACGGCTATTTCACTCTCTAGTTAGGGTTGTCGTACAGTGAAATCACTGTTGAAAAACAGTATATTCGTTCCGTTGCGTCCTAACTACGGATGGTAAATAAGAGTTAACTTATCGGCAGTTCTATGGTGAAAAGACCGTTTCTAAGTTGTGGAAGCTTAGTATTTCTGTCGTCGATATGGCATATTTACACTGTGGAAAAATATTTTTTTCAAAGTGAACATCTCATAAATTTATAGTGATATTACTGTGGACCTACTGTGGTTCGACCGTCAACTCACCGTCAACTCACCATCAACTCACCGTAAAATCACTATCTTTTCACCGTATATACTCGGTAGTTTTTTTTTCAAAACAAATGATGTAATTATTTAAATACTGTTTAATTATCATTTTATAAGCTTAGTGTAGAGTTCTGAACTGTATTGACATTTCACATTAAATTTAGTAATTTGAATTCAATTTTTAGAATAAAAAAAAATTTTAAGTAAGCCCTTAAAAAAAATTTCATTTAAAAATGTATTTTTTCGCTCGATAAAAAAAAAATAACACGTCACTTACCACGGTGATAGTAAATTCTAAAGAATCTATGTATATTATCAATGCAAGGCAACCGTTTATCTCAAATAACTGTTCAGAAATATATTTAAAAAATGTCAGTGTTGAAATTTGTTTGTACTCAAATTAAAACGTTTTTTACTCAAATTAAAATATTATTTCGGGATTGAAAAGTGTGCGAGACGGGCCTCCCGACAAATGTGTTGTAGTTAGCTGACGTCCCGTTTGGTCGCTGGTTCGGTGGTAATGTGGACTGTATTCTGTATTTCGCCGGTACCAGGAGATTATTGAAGAAATAAAACTCTTGAATGAAGTAACAAACGTGCTTCGGATAAATATTAGACCATTGCTGCCTAGCTCCCACGTACTATTGCTTGAAGTTCACTATCTTGCTATATCTTCATATTAATATATTTGCGGCCACACAATGTCGATTTATTGTGTCGCTTAGGTACAACGAAACTTTACCGTAACGACAGCCGAGCCGGGCAGTGCGAATGGTGTTAATATTCATCCTTGTTTTACACTTATCTTTATTAACATTTTTGCTTATAACTTTAAGACTATACTAGTTACAGTTACGATATATAGCTTATTTTTCGTGTAATTTAATTATCTATCTATTACAACTGTTACCTTAGCCCTAGGTATCGATTTAGGCTTCATTTAAGCACTAAATACCACAATTTTAACACCTTTTAGTACTGTTAATCTATTTTAAAATACTATATTTCCAACTCAACTATAATACCTAGGATGGTGGCTTTTACTGCGTTTGATGGGCCCTATCGTATGCTTTAATAAAACACCAAAAAACATATATATTTATTACAAGTTCTACAAGATAAATAACAAAATTGGGGCATAGTTAAGAACAATAAATTTTTATACAAGTTATGTAAACAATAATAGTTGCAGCCTATTTTAACATTAATTAAATATTATTATAAAATCCGATTACGAAATGAAAAATTGATGTCGCAAGCGGGATTCGAACCCGCGCCTATTGGGATTCCGGCCCAATCGTGCTGCCACTACACTACCGCGACCAATTGTAGGACATGCAAATTTTCATCTCGTATTGTATTTACGTCTTAAGGTGACGGTGTGCTATCTACCCGACAATGTTTACACAATGTTATAGGCTTAATACTTCAAACTTTACAGTTAGAATTGTATTAAACGATGACACAACCTTGTTATTTAAATTTACTGAAATTTTAGCATTTAATATGCTTAATTTATAAAATCCGATTACGAAATGAAAAATTGATGTCGCAAGCGGGATTCGAACCCGCGCCTATTGGGATTCCGGCCCAATCGTGCTGCCACTACACTACCGCGACCAATTGTAGGACATGCAAATTTTCATCTCGTATTGTATTTACGTCTTAAGGTGACGGTGTGCTATCTACCCGACAATGTTTACACAATGTTATAGGCTTAATACTTCAAACTTTACAGTTAGAATTGTATTAAACGATGACACAACCTTGTTATTTAAATTTACTGAAATTTTAGCATTTAATATGCTTAATTTATAAAATCCGATTACGAAATGAAAAATTGATGTCGCAAGCGGGATTCGAACCCGCGCCTATTGGGATTCCGGCCCAATCGTGCTGCCACTACACTACCGCGACCAATTGTAGGACATGCAAATTTTCATCTCGTATTGTATTTACGTCTTAAGGTGACGGTGTGCTATCTACCCGACAATGTTTACACAATGTTATAGGCTTAATACTTCAAACTTTACAGTTAGAATTGTATTAAACGATGACACAACCTTGTTATTTAAATTTACTGAAATTTTAGCATTTAATATGCTTAATTTATAAAATCCGATTACGAAATGAAAAATTGATGTCGCAAGCGGGATTCGAACCCGCGCCTATTGGGATTCCGGCCCAATCGTGCTGCCACTACACTACCGCGACCAATTGTAGGACATGCAAATTTTCATCTCGTATTGTATTTACGTCTTAAGGTGACGGTGTGCTATCTACCCGACAATGTTTACACAATGTTATAGGCTTAATACTTCAAACTTTACAGTTAGAATTGTATTAAACGATGACACAACCTTGTTATTTAAATTTACTGAAATTTTAGCATTTAATATGCTTAATTTATAAAATCCGATTACGAAATGAAAAATTGATGTCGCAAGCGGGATTCGAACCCGCGCCTATTGGGATTCCGGCCCAATCGTGCTGCCACTACACTACCGCGACCAATTGTAGGACATGCAAATTTTCATCTCGTATTGTATTTACGTCTTAAGGTGACGGTGTGCTATCTACCCGACAATGTTTACACAATGTTATAGGCTTAATACTTCAAACTTTACAGTTAGAATTGTATTAAACGATGACACAACCTTGTTATTTAAATTTACTGAAATTTTAGCATTTAATATGCTTAATTTATAAAATCCGATTACGAAATGAATGTAGTGGCAGCACGATTGGGCCGGAATCCCAATAGGCGCGGGTTCGAATCCCGCTTGCGACATCAATTTTTCATTTCGTAATCGGATTTTATAAATTAAGCATATTAAATGCTAAAATTTCAGTAAATTTAAATAACAAGGTTGTGTCATCGTTTAATACAATTCTAACTGTAAAGTTTGAAGTATTAAGCCTATAACATTGTGTAAACATTGTCGGGTAGATAGCACACCGTCACCTTAAGACGTAAATACAATACGAGATGAAAATTTGCATGTCCTACAATTGGTCGCGGTAGTGTAGTGGCAGCACGATTGGGCCGGAATCCCAATAGGCGCGGGTTCGAATCCCGCTTGCGACATCAATTTTTCATTTCGTAATCGGATTTTATAAATTAAGCATATTAAATGCTAAAATTTCAGTAAATTTAAATAACAAGGTTGTGTCATCGTTTAATACAATTCTAACTGTAAAGTTTGAAGTATTAAGCCTATAACATTGTGTAAACATTGTCGGGTAGATAGCACACCGTCACCTTAAGACGTAAATACAATACGAGATGAAAATTTGCATGTCCTACAATTGGTCGCGGTAGTGTAGTGGCAGCACGATTGGGCCGGAATCCCAATAGGCGCGGGTTCGAATCCCGCTTGCGACATCAATTTTTCATTTCGTAATCGGATTTTATAAATTAAGCATATTAAATGCTAAAATTTCAGTAAATTTAAATAACAAGGTTGTGTCATCGTTTAATACAATTCTAACTGTAAAGTTTGAAGTATTAAGCCTATAACATTGTGTAAACATTGTCGGGTAGATAGCACACCGTCACCTTAAGACGTAAATACAATACGAGATGAAAATTTGCATGTCCTACAATTGGTCGCGGTAGTGTAGTGGCAGCACGATTGGGCCGGAATCCCAATAGGCGCGGGTTCGAATCCCGCTTGCGACATCAATTTTTCATTTCGTAATCGGATTTTATAAATTAAGCATATTAAATGCTAAAATTTCAGTAAATTTAAATATTATTATATCTCTAATTAACCTATTTTAATGTTCTTTAATTATTATCTTTGTTTTTTCCACTATTTACTTACTTAATGTTCGCGAAATGTAGGCGCACTCTGATTGGTCGACACTCACGGTATGTTCCCAGCTGGTATCGCAAACTGTGTTATTTAACTTACACGGCACTAATACACTATGTTTTGAACACTATAGGCAGGGATCGGCTACGAAGTTGTTGTACGCAAGTATTAGTAATTCATAGTGCTTAGTGTTACTCCCGCTCGGACCAACTACTGTACTCATCGCACCGGTGTCCGCGGTATCCATATCGCGTACACCGGGCGCGGCGTCGTGCTACAAAGCGCCTTCAAGTAAGTGTTTTCATACCCTTTACTTTGATATGGTCGCGAAAACTTCGATATGAGAAGGACGCCCGACATACCGCCGTCTATCCGCGGTCCCAGTCCGCAGACTGGAGCCCGGACTAGGACGCCACCCTTTCATCGCGGACAATCCGCCTCACCAGAAATGGACAGCAGCAGCCCCGCGCTAATACTGTCGACTTCATTACCGCCCCGAGCACGCTCGGCGAGCAGAGCAAGTCGCTTTGATGCGGCCCGCACCCGCATCATACCTACGGCTTCAGCCTTCACCCCAGCGGATCCACCAATCCACCCCATAGCTGCCTCTGACAACCAACACCGTCAGCAATACACCCACCGTGCACGTTCGACCCAAAGGTCGTCCGCCGGTAGTGGACGTTCGAGCTCACGCTCAAACCCAAGGGACGGGGGCCTAGAGTCCCCCGCACACCCCTCCCTTGCTTCAAGGGCCAGCTCTACGCGGTTTCTGACCGATATGAGCACGGACAATATAACAGTTGTCGCTAGTTACGCGACACCCACCGCGACCTACAACCCCACGCGCACCCATCGCCAGCGAAACAGCTTGGACGAGGATGAAGACGGCGAGGACTTTTCCAAGAAGTCTAAGATAGCCTCCACGGCCCATATCGACCCCCGCCTTAACCGGCCACAACCTGCACCAACTGGTACGGCATCGTACGCCGCGGTCACCGCCACGACTGCAGCAACCGTGCATACGTACTCACAGGCGGGTACGTCTACAGGTACGACAACCGCTAGACCCACCACCAGCACACCCGCCACCACAGCACCCACCACCCAGAAGCAGGTTCGATACCCGCCCTTGGTGGTAGAATCGTTCCCCAACTGGGTGCACCACCTGCGTGTGCTCAAAAGTAAGCTGGGGCGAACTGCAAACGCACGCTCCTACGGAAAGGGGATCAGATTTATCCCCACGGATGAAGACGAATATCGTCTCATCCAAAGGTACCTCACGGATCTCGAGCAACAAGAGAACATTAGCTGGTTCTTCTACTCCCTCCCGGCAGAGCGCAGCCTGAAGGTGGCCATTCGTGGGCTACCCAGCGACGCCACACCAGAGGAGGTTGAAGTGGAGCTCAGGATGATGGGATATGAACCGGAATACGTCCACAACATTAGGGCCCGTAGCGGACGGCCGGGTTGTATCCTGTTCGCTATTATCAAAAGAGACAGAGACACCACTCTGGGTATCTACGAAGTAACAGAGATGCTTAATATACCCGGAGTGAAGATTGAAGCTTGGCGCGGCAGACGGCGATTAGCGCAGTGCCACCGCTGCCAGAAATTTCGGCACTCGAGCCACCAGTGCCATCGGACCATGGCCTGTGTCCGCTGCGGTGAAGAACATGCCGCCCGAGCCTATCCTCGCCCCAGAAAGGGCCCCGCCACCTGTGCGAACTGTGGCGGTGAACACCCGGTCAACCACATAAACTGCCCGGTGTTCAAAAATGAAACCCGGAACCGAAAGGCGGGGACAGTCGCCATCACTGGTGACCCCCAGCGAACGGTAACTCCAGCACCCAAACCGGTTCTATCCCAGCCCACCGGAGAGACCAGCAAGGGAGCGACGCTGATGGCGGACGCGAACGCTCCCAATCAACGCGACTCTGCCCCGAAGAAGAGGCGGAAGAAGAAGAAGTCGAAGGGCCAAGGCCCTAAACTCAGAGATGCGTCCGTGGCAAAGGGAGGTAGTACCATTCCCCCCTCAGCAACAACAACGGCTCCTAAAGCCCAGGGCCCACTAGCCCCCGCAGAAACCGCTGTGCTTTCCCAACCTATGAGGATTGAGCAGGTCAGTGACCGCATTAAGAATATGCTCCTGGAAAGCATAGCGGAGATTATTCAAAACCACCTCCACGGATAACCCATCTCTGAGGATTATACACTGGAACGCCCGCGGCCTCGCTCAGAAGGCCGCTCTCTTCCGCCTCTTACTGCAGGAACAGGACATCGACATGGCGCTGATAAGCGAGACGCACCTGGGATCTGCAGTCAAAATTAAATTCCCGGGTTTCCTCGTTTATCGGAGGGACGAGGCAACCGCCTTCCAGAGCTACCGAGGTCTGGCAGTACTCGTCAAGAGGCGAGTCGTGCACCAGCCCCTGCCGATTCCAACCACCAACAACAGCCTATACACCCTTGGCGTTGAGTTACATATGAACGGCACAGCCCTTCAACTCCATGCGGTATATAAACCACCACATTGCCATCTTGACGTCGCAGCGCTACAAGAGATCCTGCGTGTTCCATCACCAGTGATCATCGCTGGAGACCTCAATGCCAAGCACCCCGCTTGGAACTCCGCAAATCGGAATCAGGCAGGGTCACGGCTCCACCAATTTGCAGATGCCCGGAGATACGTGGTTTTGGGTCCAGAGTGTCCCACTCACTACCCCGACAACCGAAACCACCTCCCTGACGTGTTGGACATTGCAGTCCTAAATGACATCCACTGCCGGATTACTCAGGTAGTTCTGGATGATGAACTAGGGTCAGACCATCAGCCCGTTCTCCTCACGGTCCATACAGCACCCACTAGGACAATCCCTCCAGCGCCACGTTTCACAACGGACTGGACTGTCTTAAAAGACACCCTGGAGACCACCACCCCAATTCGGCCTACCAACTCCGCCTCCGACGTCGAGTTACTTGCGGTTGAGCTGACAAAAAGCATCGGGGACGCCTTGACGGCCTCCAGAACCCCAGCGCCAAACCAAGACGGTAGACGCCACATCCCTATGCGCATTAGGAACCTGATTGCCGCCAAGCGAAGACTACGCAGACAGTGGCAGGACACCAGATGCCCTAGCATAAAGTCAGACCTCAACCGACTAACGGAAAGAGTGCGGACCGAGTTGCGGGCCCACACCACCGAAAGTTGGGAGCGCGTCATCGAGGCAGCGAGCGACGACTGGAGCTCAATACACAGACTCTGTCGCAGAGTAGCGAACGCCCCAACTCCGGTGCGGCCCTTGCTTCACAGCGACGGGACCCTCAGGTATAGGGCAGCAGACCGTTCAGATATCTTTGCCGAACACCTAGAACGCCTCTTTTCTCCGAACCCGACCACGGAAATCGACCACGCCTTGGCAGTCGAGCTCCACCTTCGGGATTATCTTGCCGCTCCCTTAACAACCAAGGAAGAACCAATAGTCTTCTCACCTGGCCTCGTACTGCGAGCTATACGCCGGACAAAACTGAGGAAGGCGCCAGGTATGGATGGGATACCGAACGCAGCGCTGCGCCAGCTGCCACACCGAGCAGTGGCGGCTGTGACGCGCCTGTTTAACGGTATTCTCCGTACTGGCCACTTTCCCACAGCCTGGAAGGAAGGCTGGGTGGTAATGATCCCGAAACAGGGGAAGAATACGTTGAAGCCGGCAAGTTACCGCCCAATCACATTGCTTTCAACAATCTCGAAGGTGTTTGAGCAGCTTCTTCTTCGACATCTGACTCCGCACATCACGCCAAGGCCAGAGCAGTTTGGGTTCCGGTCGGAGCACAGCACAACCATGCAGCTGTCGAGAGTACTGCACCGGATCACGGTCGCTCGCAACAAGCGTGAGCATGCCGTCGCAGTACTCCTCGATATGGAAAAGGCGTTCGACCGTGTTTGGCACTCCGTTCTGCTGTTTAAGCTGTCCACGTTATCGACACGCCGCCGCATCGTGAAGGTGGTCTCCACTTTCCTTCAAGCCCGAACCTTCAGAGTGGCGGTGGAAGGGGTCCTGTCCCCTCCCCGCCGTATCACAGCTGGCGTCCCACAGGGCAGTTGCCTGTCGCCTGTGCTATACTCGCATTATACCGACGATATCCCAACCGCCAACGGCACTGACATAGCCCTCTATGCCGATGATGTGGCACTAATTACAACCAGCATCAGACCACATCATGCAGCCATTAAGATGCAGCGCTCGCTGGATATTCTTCCTGACTGGCTGTCTAAATGGCGGCTGTCGGTTAATGTGGGGAAGACACAGGCGATCGTCTTCACCAGGAACCTTGGCCACCCACCGCCACTCAAACTACACGGGCAGGATATACCTTGGACAAACACGGTAAAATACCTGGGGATCACTTTAGATCGCCTTTTGACCATGACTCCCCAGGTAACCCACGCTGCTTCTCAGGCCAAAGTAGCCCGTCACCTACTACGGCCTGTCCTCTCTTCCCACCTCCCGCTTAAAAACAAGCTGACGGTATATAAACTATATCCGCTCCCGCCTGACGTACGCGGCCCCAGTATGGTTTGCTCTCGCTAGCGAGACAAACCGTGCCAGGCTCCGCGTAGTCCAGTCCACCTCGCTCCGTACCGCCACTTCGGCGCCTCGCTACGTAAGGAACGCCACCATCGCTCGCGACCTCAAAATGGAGTCAGTGGACGACCACGTGAAGCGTCTCTCCACCAATTTATTCCGTCGGTCCGAGACATCAGCCTGGTCCCACATCCGGGACCTAGCTCCATGCCACGCTCGCTCCCCGGACAGATACCGTCTCCCTAGGGACCTAATTAGCTCGCCGCCGTAACTTCGTTTACGGCGTGCTGATGCAACATAGCCTCTACTTCTATCCACATTTCTATTACTCTTTCATTTCATTCTACCACCCATCTCTGCCTCTCCTTTCTATTCCTACTAAGACTCCAGGCTCGCCTCCCAGCGGGCCCTCAGGGAGACTCATAATCTCCTGCATAAATCGGAAGTCCCGAGCCTGGCCCCCCCCTCTCCTTGGCATTTGTCCACACTTAACCAAGTGCGGGCATTAGGCTTGGGGAGCGGGGGAGCGCAGGCCTTGAGACTAAACAAAAAACTAACCAAAACTTCTGACTCCACCAGATCGTCTGCGGCCCCCTCGTATTGTCACCACTGCTGTCGCTGGTCGCTCGGAGCTGGACCTCCCTCGGGTTAACCGGGGGTCTCATCTGGCTCGGGCGACCGCTGCAGTGGTGTGAAGCACGAGGGAACCGCCGCGGATACATCGACCCTAAACACCGACAGCTCGTAAGTGGTCGCGAAGAAAACCACAGGCAAGGGGCCACCCAGTCCCGGAACTGTATCCACGCGCCCACTCCAGGGTGCTGTGAAGACCACGAACGAACACTATATTTTTCTTTCACTAGTACTGTTATTATCGCGAACAAAAAGTATTCAATACAATTAAAAATTTTAAATGCTGGTTAAATTCTAAAAAAATACTCAAATTTAAATATTATTTCAGAATCAAAACGTTTTCAATAGAATTAAAAATTACAAATTGTAACGGAAAATTATCTCTTTTGTCGACAGATGGCGATGAACATAGCTGGGCATTAACTCGTTAATCCGTTAATCGTTAATTAACGAAGTTAACATTTTGATTAACGGATTAACTTTTAAGTTAACTTCTAAAAATGTTAACGGACACGTTAACTTCTGTTAATATGCAAGAAGTCCGTTAATCGTTAATCCAATGCTTAATAGTTACCGCACGGCACTGACAAGTGCCGGGTGGAGCGTGGCAGCGAGTGAAACAAAAACAAAACTAGATATATTTTGCCGGCGCGTGCGAGTGAGAAAGAAAACTGCGAAGAGATTTGTTTCGTTTGATCATTTCTTTACTTCAAAATGTTAACAGGTTTTATAAGTTCACTTACGCAACGATATAAAGATGAAATTTTACACATATTAACGGATTAACGATTAACGTTAACTTGCGTTAATTCTTCCGAAATGTAACGCTTTAACGTTTAACGAAGCTAACTTTTTTTGTAACGGTTTAACGATTAACGAAGTTAACTATTTGATTAACGGTGCCCAGCTATGGCGATGAACCGTTTTCTGAAACGCTATATGGTTTCAAATATCTTCTTGCTACCTCTTGAGTTGTTTGGATCCAACCCTGAATGCCGGGTTGAGAGCTCTCAGCGCTCACCCATAGTCCGGGTTAAGCTGTGACAGCCATCTGCGGCGAACAGCTAAAAGACAGACACAAAAAAAAAGCTAACCCCGGTCAGTTTAGCTAGTCTTCAACTAGCTAAACTGACTGGTCCGGCTACAAAATGGTATTTTAATTCTGTTATATTCTACCACTTCTCTTCATGATTCCAGGATTAAAAAGTATTTAATATGATTATTCGTGAATTTTGAAACAGGATTCACAGTATTCTGAGTATTCATCAGAATTTTAAAGTATTAACCCTTGCACACTTAAAACGTTACTTTTTTTACTGACCGTCGCGCCGTCTACAGATTGGTTGTACAAACTTAGCTGCTGCCATTTTGTCCTGTCTGTCAAACGTTTGACAACTGAGTACTGTTATTTTTTGTTCATAGTGTAGGTAGTTATTGTCATGGATCTATTTTCGATTACTGATGTACTTTCTGAAAATTATATCAATTTTCATTGTTAAACTTATATTATTATTGTTTCGATATCAGCTGATATAGTTTTTTTATATATTTCAGGGTAGATCTCATAGTAAAGGAATATTCTGTATAATTACACATACACATGTAGATATGTTTATATATATCACTTCAACTTTAGTTCACCGCCTAAACTCTGGGTAGCAGCACTTTCCATACATGCATATTTTATCATCGAGTTGCCACTCTTTTTCAGTTTAATAACTTTACTCTTTGGTATTAACTGTGAAAGGAACATGAAACAACAGTGACACGACAATGAAATAACAGTTAAACGACGGTGAAACGACTATGAAACGACGGTGAAACAACTTTGGATTCACTCCTATTTTACTGTGTCACAATAGTGCTTTGACTGTCAATTAACTATACATTTATCAACTGTTTACCATGGTTTCACTCTATAGCTGCCATATAAAAGTATCGTTTTAACCATTTTACCTAGGTCTAATATTCTAATATACACCATATTTTGACAGTTGTGAAATGAAACAAAAGCACGAATAATACACCGTGAAAACACTGTTGTAATACTAAGTTGTCACTGTTGATCATAAAGGGAACTACCGACATTTCATGGTTTTTTCACCGTGACCACAAAACCGCCAGGGGTGTGCTATAATGAAAAACATATTTTTTAGTAAAAGAACAAGAGTATTTCATAACAGCATGCACTATATAAGTGCTAGATTTTTTTTGCTTAAACATTATTGCCGCTGTAATGAGTTATCTTTTTAAAGTAGTATCTATTTACCTCTTAGTCTCAGTAAAGAAGTTTTAAAAATAAAATGTTAATGGCGACACAAGAGGAACCCGTAAGGGTAAACCGCCGGGTGAGCCACCGAAGACAAAGATCGGGTACCGGTGGCCCACTCGCACGGTGAAGAGAGGTGTTCGCAGAGTGGGTCCATGGGGTTGCGCGCCGCCTCTTCCGTCGCCACGGGCCGATTTGCCGGGGTGCGACCACATCCATGGTCCCACCTTGAGAAAAAAAAAAGGTATAATTTAGAATTAGAATTAATTAAATGACTGATGTAATGAAAACTGGTCAAGTCAAATCTAACCTACTTTAAGATCTCACATTTTTTTTAAATAACAGCAATTGTTATAGGTATATTAATGGTCTTCGAAAGAGATGAACAGTAGGTAATGATGTACTAGAGCAAGTGGATGAATTTGTATATCTTATAATGTTATAATGTATGTTACTGTAAAATAATTGGATGTATAAGGTTTATGTATTTCAGGAAGGAACTGTCTCTTGAAACATAGTTATTACCTAATTCAAGAGGCAGAGACATCTATGTAAAACTGTCATATGTATTTAGTGTTCAATAAAGATTATTATTATTATTATCTTGGATGTGGATTTAGCCGAGATGGAAGGTACACCACTGATATAGAGCGAAGAGTGAATGCGGGAAATAGAGTGCACGAAGCGTTGGGACAACTTCTCGGTAGTCACCACCTCAGCCAGAAGGCACGTGTAGCAATACATAACGCAGTGCTTGTCCCAACATTACTATATGGTAGCGAGATTTGGGTATGCAGAAAAGAGCATGAAAGTAAAATTAATGCGGTCGAAATGCAATCTCTACGGAATATCTGTAGAGTTAGGCTGACTGATCGCATTCGTAATGACGACGTAAGAGAGTGAGTAGGTATGAACGAATATGTATTGGTGTAAAGATGCGAAAGGGAATGCTCCGATGGTTCGGACATGTGGAAAGAATGTCGAACGATCGTCTGGTTAAGAAGATATACAATGCGAAAGTGGAAGGATGTAGGTACCAGGGTAGACCGAGACTAACCTACCTAGATCAGATTGGTCACGTACTGAAGGAAGTTGGAGTCAAGAGTCTCCGAAACCGGCGAGCGTGTATGAAGAGAATTATGAATATTGAGGAAGCGAGTGAAGTATGCAAGGATAGAGTTCTCTGGCACTCTGTTCTCTCTGCCTACCTTGCAAGGGATATGGCGTGATGATATGTATGTATGTATGTTATAGGTATCCAATAAAGCAAAAAAATAGAGTTTAATACTTGTTCATAATGTTATTTTGTTGCAATAAATAGATATTTGGGTTTTGTATAGAACTTGGCACTAGAATTGGTATGTATGGATGTATGTACTTGGCACTCATTTAGATATCCATTCTTTTTGGGGCGAAGCCCATAGCCAAGCATAATTTTTGTATTGAACTTGGCTCTCCTTTTTTACATTTATGTTTTTGGTGGGTATAATTTAGAATTAGAATTAATTAAATGACTGATGAAATTAAAACTGGCTTAGTCAAATCTAACCTACTTTAAGATCTCACATTTTTTTTAAATAACAGCAATTGTTATAGGTATCCAATAAAGCAAAGAAATAGAAAAATGATGTCACAAGCGGGGTTCGAACCCGTAACTATTGGGAATCCGGCCCAATCGTGCTGCTACTTACACCATCGTGAACTATTTTAGGACATGCAAATTTCGCTTCATATTATATATTACGTCTTCAAGGTGACGTATGCCATCTACCGGACAATGCTTTTTTTTTTTTTTTTTTTTTATTGTCTACGGTGACAAACGAGCAAACAGCACACCTGATGGTAAGTAATGCTGTTGCACATGGACCCAGCAACACCAGGGGTACAGCCAGGCCGCTGCCTACCGTGAAGGAAGAGCTCTTCTTAAACCTCGTTTGAAGAAGGACATGTCATAGCGCTCGGGAAACACAGCAGCAGGTAGTTCATTCCAGATCTTGCATGTACGTGGGAGAAATGATCGCTGAAAACGTACGGTCGAGGACCATATCGTTTCCAGGTGAAATGAATGAACCCTGCTACGGTGTCGAGTGGTACGGTGGTAAAATGGTGACGGTGGTACCAAGTCAAACAGTTCCTCAGAGCACTCTCCGTGAAAGAGCCGGTAGAGTACACAGAGTGACCCAAAGTCTCTCCGCCGCTCTAGCGACTCTAGTCTGTCCGTGAGATTGGGATCACCGACGATTCGAACTGCCCGCCTTTGTAGGGAGTCAAGTGGGTCTAGCTGATATTTAGGCGCGCCTGCCCAGAGATGAGAGCAGTACTCCATGTGAGGACGAACTTGTGCTTTATATAGCACAAGACGTTGACTCGGCGTGAAGTACCGCCTGGCCCTGCTCAGCACGCCCAACTTTTTGCTTGCCAATTTGGCTTTGTCCTCCAAATGACTCCCAAACTGGACTTTGTTCGATAGCTCGACGCCGAGGATCCCAATACTCTCGGAGATTTGGAGAGTTACTCCTTGGAACTGAGGCGCCATGATAAAAGGGTCCTTCTTCGCAGTGAACGCGCAAACTTGTGTCTTAGTGGGGTTGAACTGGACTAAATTCCGTTCACCCCATTTTGAGGCCCGCCCTAGAGAGCGCTCGACTTCAGACACAAGTTGAGCCCGTCTTTCCTGTAACATACTCCGAGGGACATTCTGATGCTCGGTGTATCGCTCGACACCCGTGCTGTCATCCGCATAGCAACGAATACTCTCTATGGAGAGCATGTCATTGATATGCAGAATAAACAACGTCGGGGAGAGCACCGAGCCTTGTGGTACACCAGCATTAATGTGCATGGTCTCGGAGCAGGAGCCATCGACGACTACTTTTATGCTCCGACCATCCAAAAAACTGGTGATCCAATTACAGAGTCCCTCGGGGATTCCATATGATGGTAGCTTCGATAGAAGGGCCCTGTGCCAAACCCTGTCGAACGCCTTCGCGATATCTAGGCTGAACGCTAGCGCCTCACCCTTGCCCTCCAAGGCCTCTGCCCAACGGTGTGTGAGGTACACAAGAAGATCACCAGCCGACCGGCCATGACGAAACCCATATTGGCGGTCACTGATCAGCTGATGATCCTCAAGGTACTGCAGAAGCTGATGGTTGATTATTTTCTCCATTATCTTGGAGAGCAAGGATGTAATCGCAATCGGCCTGTAATTCGACGGGTCCGACCGGTCTCCCTTTTTTGGGATCGGGTGGACATGGGCTATCTTCCACGAAGATGGAACCCTACAAGTATCATAGGAAAGTCGGTATAAGCGCGTGAGGACGGGGGTCAACTCGGGGGCGCACGTTTTCAGGACCACTGCAGGGATGCCATCCGGCCCGCTCGACTTATGTACGTCTATTAGCCGCAGCTCCCGCCTCACCGCTCGCTGCGTAATGCGGATTTTAGGCAGAGAGCTTTCACACCGCGGGATGATAGGTGGTGTGGCGGTTCCAGCGTCCAAAGTCGAGTTACAGGCAAAGAATTGACCTAAAAGATCGGCCTTCTCCTTTGCACTGTGGGCTAGACTGCCATCATTTTTCTGCAGTGGTGGGAGATTGGACTGGCAGAAGTTGCCTTGGGCAGCTTTGGCGAGCGACCAGAATGCACGACTCCCGGCGGGATAGCTCTCCAATCGCTCGCCGATTCTGGCAACATGTTCCGCCTTGGCTCTGGCAATAGCCTTCTTTCTAGATCTAGAAGCAGCATTAAATTTTCGCTTCTCCTCCCTGACATTTGGGTCCCGACAGTTTTGGGCCCTATTCCAGGCCTGGTATGCGGACTGCTTTTGCTGTGCAGCCGTCCTACAGGTTTTATTAAACCAGGGCCGGCTGCGGCCACCGACCGGTATTTTGTTGTTGGGGATGAATAATTCCATCCCCGTAATAACGGTATCGGTAACCCAATCCGCACAAATGCCAGGGTCCCTAGAGGCGAAGCAAAGCTGCTTCCATGGGTAGGATGCGTAGAACTCGCGAAGCCTATCCCAATCTGCTGACTTATATTGCCAGACTCTGCGAGTCCCAGTCGCTTTAGAGCGATTAGGCCTCGCAATAGGGGCTTTGCTACGGACCAAGCAGTGGTCAGATGACCCAAGAGGAGCTTCGACCACTACCCGATATCCGTGCTGGTGTGTAGTCAGCAGAAGATCCAGTAGAGACGGCTCATGGCTCTCAATGTCTGGAACACGGGTGGGCTGTGTTACCAGTTGTGAGAGACCATAGGCCGAGACCATATTGAAGAGATGCCTACCCAAGAGGTTAGTGGTTCGGGACCCCAACCACTCTTTATGATGAGCATTAAAGTCTCCAAGAACCACCACCTCCGCTGATGGACACTGCTCCAATATTTCGTCAATCCCCCATTGAACGTTCTCGAATAACTGAGTTGACCCTGAATCACTGCCATGGGACCTGTAGAGGCACGCGTAGATGCGGGTATACCCTCCATAGTCTACGCGTAACCATAAAATTGACAGGTCACCATGCTCGAGGGCCCTAAGGCGGCGACAACAGATGTCATCCCGGATGAACACGCACACCCCAGCTTTATGGTGGAAGGAGTGTTCCAACTCGTAGCCTGGATAATTTAGGTACGAAATATCATCCGGGGCACTTATCTGCGTCTCCGTTAAAAAGAGCAAGGCAGGCCGCGCCGTCTCGAGGTGTTGGTGGACGGCGTCGAGATTGCTGTGTAAACCCCTAATGTTACAAAAGTCCACGTCAAATGTGGATAGAGGGACCGCCGTGTAAAACCTTCTCTTTTTGTGTTTCCTTTTCATGGGTTTTGTATAAGAAGAGGAAGGGAGTGTACTTTCGTGGAATGGGGTCCGGTGATGCCAAAAAAAAAAAGGTGCGGGGCATAGTACATGGTTGGAGGGTGGGTTTTGTGAGGAGCTGACACGAAGCACGGAAGGGCCCCCGGTGCCCCCCCGCCCGTAGTCGTCGGGCTCCACTCCGGTTTCCCACTCCGGCACGACGACTCCGCAACGGGATTTTCGCCGGTTGGCGGGACAGCCTCCCAGGGGGGATAGTCCTGGGCTCGGGTCCCCTGCTGACCGGCAGGTGGCCGGCGGTGACCATTCCCACCGGGTCTCCCTGTACCCCATATCAGCCCCTCACGCCCAATGCCCCAACCAAGACCTTACCACCGTAAATTTCAAGCATCACCAGAACCCACCACACGAAAACACACCCGGAAAGTAAGGCTCCGGCTCTCTCGCTCACCGAACGAAGCACAGCGGCAAAAGCCACCATTCATACGTCGATATTCTGCGAGAGTGTGGTACCACCCCGGTCGGGCCTGCCTGCGGCTGTAGATAGAGAACTATCAACAGTGTGGCCCTACCACAATAATATATATACCTACCATATATATACTTACCCTACCACAATACGTCACCTTGAAGACGTAAGATATAATATGAAGCGAAATTTGCATGTCCTAAAATAGTTCACGATGGTTTAAGTGGCAGCACGATTGGTCCGGATTCCCAATAGGTGCGGGTTCGAACCCCGCTTGTGACATCATTTTTCGCTTCGTAATCGGGTATTTATAAATAATTAAGCATATTAAATGATAAAAATTTTAGTAATTTGAACAACAAGGTTGTGTCATCATTTAATACAATTCTAACTGTAAAGTTTGAAGTATTAAGCCTATACAATGTGTAAGCATTGTCCGGTAGATGGCATACGTCACCTTGAAGACGTAAGATATAATATGAAGCGAAATTTGCATGTCCTAAAATAGTTCACGATGGTGCAAGTGGCAGCATGATTGGGCTGGATTCCCAATAGGTGCGGATTCGAACCCCGCTTGTGACATCATTTTTCGTTTCGTAATCGGGTATTTATAAATAATTAAGCATATTAAATGCTAAAAATTTCAGTAATTCAAAGAAATAGAGTTTATACCTTTTCATAATTTTATTTTGTTCCTATAAATACATATTTGTGTTTTGCATAGAACTTGGCACTCATTTAGATCTCCATTCTTTTTGCGGCGAAGCCCACAGCCAATCATAATTTTTGTATGGAACTTGGCTCTCCTTTTTTACATTTATGTTTTTGTTGGGATATCATTACTTTTTGTAGAGAAAACTAGGCAGGTATTGAGATTTAATGTTTTTTCTTGCGTTTCCGTTGCATGGATTTTTTTTAATGCTATTTTCTACATTCTCTTGAATGTTAGAGATAATAGTGCGCATTGCCCATTCATTATCTCATCATTTCATCATTTCAGCCCATCGCCGTCCACTGCTGGACGTAGGCCTCCCTCATGGTACGCCACAGAGTGCGGCCCTGTGCCGTTTGAATCCATCGACGCTCAGCAACTTTCACTGGATCGTCTGTCCACCTAGTGCGGGGGCGTCCTACACTGCGTCCGGTACATGGTCGCTACTCTAGAACTTTTTTCCCCAGCGGTTGTCGGTTCTTCGAGCGATGTTCTTCTGCGGATTTCCGTATTACGGATTCTATCACGCAGAGAAATCCCGAGCATAGCTCGCTCCATAGCACGCTGAGCGACTTTGAGCTTGGTTATGAGGCCTACATTTAGGGACCACGTTTCCGTGCCGAAGTCATCACTGGTAACACACACTGGTTGTAGACCTGTGTTTTCAGACACTGCGGTATGTTGGACGAGAAGATCCTCTTAAGTTTCCCGAACGCTGCGCAACCGAGTTGGATTCGTCGGCTGATCTTTTTCTCAAAATTGGATCTACCTAACTGAACTGTTTGACTAAGGTAAACACAATGATCGACAATTTCGAGAATCGCATTGCCAACTAGGACCGGTACGGGAATGACATGGGCATTTGACATGACTTTCGTCTTGTCCATGTTCATTTGTAACCCCACCAGTTGGGATACCCTGCTGAGATCTTTGAGCATGGTGCTAAGGTCCTCCATGGATTCTGCCATAACGACGATATCGACTGCAAATCGAAGGTGAGTGATGTATTCGCCGTTAATGTTAATACCTGGGGGGGCACACTTAAAACATTACTTATTTTTACTGACCGTCGCGCTGCCTACAGATTGGTTGTACAAACTTAACTGCTGCCATTTTGTCCTGCCTTGACAACTGAGAATTGTTATTTTTTGTTCCTAGCGTAGGTACTTATTGTCATCGATCTATTTTCGGTTATTGATATTTTTCTGAAAATTATCTCAAGTTTCAATGTTAGTCTGATATTATTATTGTTTAATTATCAGCTGATATGTTTTTTTTTATATTTCAGGGTAGCTTTCATAGTAAAAGAAAATTCTATGTAATTACACCTACACACGTAGATATGTATATATATTACTTCAACTTTAGTTCACCGCCTAAACTCTGGGTGGCAGCACTTTCCATACATGCATATTTTATCATCGAGTTGCCACTCTTTTTCAATTTAATAACTTTACTCTTTGGTTAATACCAAGTCCGGTCCAGTCTAAGAGCTTGAAGACATCTTCCAGTGCAGTGGTGAACAGTTGCGGAGAGATGACATCTCCCTGTTTCACGCCTTTCTGCAACTGGATCGGTTTCGTACTCTTATCCCGGATACGGACTGACATTGTGGCGTTCCTATACAAACACTTCAGCACTTCGATATAACGATTGTCGATTTGGCACCGCTGAAGGGACTGCAGCACCGCCCAAGTTTCGACTGAATCAAAGGCTTTCTCATAGTCCACAAACGCTATACACAGAACCCGATTGTACTCCTCGGTCTTCTGGATACATATAGAGACATATAGAGCCTCCACTGTAACACTCTGCACGGAACGGGCGCACCGCACGCAGCAAGTACTTAACCATTTATAAACGTAGTGGGTGCGTTATTTGACAGGTTTAGGTAGGTTACTTTGTCGCCATGTTCACTGTAATTTCATAATCCGATCGCGTTTACCTGATTTCGTTACAAAACAACGAGACTAAGCATGCGACAACGCATTCCAGTGAGGTTCTGTGTTTAATCGAACGTGTTGTAACTATGAACCTATTCCATTTCGCATATCGCATTTCGATAGAAGAGGGCGCCAGGTTATTGATTGCACCCGTGCGATACATGTGCTAGAACCGCCCTGGCTACAGTAGCATGGAAGAATAATGTATATGTAGCAGCTCTAAGCGGAGAGAAATGTGTTTTAGTTTTTATAATTAAATATTTGAAAATACTTTTGTGTGATTTTCTAATTTTTAGTATTGCGATATTAATGAAAAATATTGATTAACAATAAAAAAAATGCGTCGAAGGGAGGCAATAAAAATATATACGACAACGATTAAAAAAATTATAACTAGTCCATTGAAATGTTACATTTTTTAGGCCTTATCTTGCGATTTTTAGAGGACGCAATTTTATTTTTTTGATGTATAGGGGGAGTCAGTGTAAGGCTAAAAACAAGTTTGCGGGGTCGCCACCCTTGTCCCACTTCCGCCATTTTGAAAATAGGGGTTGAAATGGTTTTTACGATATATCTCTTAAACTATTTATTTGACAAAAAAAAATTGTTAACATTTTTTGTTGAAAATTAAATTCTCTACCACTTTATTTCAGTAACTTTTTGTCGTAGAACTATAAATAAAAAAGTTATAAGTGAAAATGTTCAGAAATTCGAGAAAAAAATTTATATTTTTCGATACAACTTTTTTTTATTATTTTACGAAAAAATGATATCAGACCATTTTTGTAGATCGTTTTTTGAGGAACAACTTTTATAAACAACATTTTTTCATTAAGTCAATAGCTATGGTTTTACAGCGCTCCGAAGTGAGTACTATTTTTCAGTATTCTTAACTATACTTATATTATACGTGCGTATTAATAATGTGTCATCAGTTATTGTTTTTTTTTTATTTACTTTGTTATTATAATTTTTTTAATTATAAATTTTGCAATATTATTAAAATTAATTATTGACTCTTTTCCCTACACATCGAAAAAATAAAATTGCGTCCTCTAAAAAACGCAACCCCAAATGTAACTTTTCAATGGACTAAACTTACTACCACGGCGCCACCAGTTGATACTTTAGGCAGACCCTTCATACAGGGCGGTGGTTTTCTTTACTTCTACTCTCAATAGATAGAACTAAAGGGCAAAAACACGAAGTATGTGTATCTATACTTCGTGGGCAAAAACATGACGGCAACGTCAACAAAACATTTTGACCTTGTGATTGGTTTAAATCAGAAATATTGTCTTTGGTTTAAAAATAAAGAAATCGGATTTGTTCTAATATACACCCTATTGTCTTTGTTACGATTTAAAATGTTGTTGACTTTTGATACTCATTGAATGGTTTAGATACACTAGTAAAAATCTTTAAAAATGTAAAAATATATATTGAGAGATTTAATCAGTAAATATGATGAAACCAGTGAGAAAGTAATATCCTTGACTAAAGTGGAAAATTACTCATTTGCTAGTTGAAATTAAAAAGTTTATAAATTTGTCTATGGAAATACAGAACGGAATCTTGTAAGAGATTAGGCCATTTCATAAAACAAATGTATAGTAACTCGCAGAAAATATCTTCGGGACAGTTGTATTTATTTCAGCTTTGCATTTTATTTTAAATTGATCCGTGATCCGCATTGTAGGTACATTGCAAAGAATTCATCGTCAACTCTAGCGGAAGGGTTAGCAGTCTCGGATCTGCAATAGAAAAGATTTGCATTGAGAGGAGACGTAAGGTAAACATCGATTTTAATTTTTTCTCCTAAAATGGAATCGTGTGATGAAAGTAAAGATTACATATTTCTTTACACAAGTGGTTTTGTGACGAGTGTTTATAATATATTTTTAGTGTATCCTTGTACAAAATGAAAGTTTGACTTTTGCCACATATTCTTTTGAATGGCAGCTGACCGACGTACATCTAGTTACGAGAGTAGGTATATAATGTTCAACTTAAACTGTGTTGTGTGCTTGTAAACGTATTATTTTTATTAAAACGTTGATGATTGGGAATTCAAAGTGGCTTCTAGACGCTTCAGACAGTTTTAGATTTGATTGTCTTCCTAGGTTGTGTCAAATTGTGAACTTGTCAAAGCAGGGTTGAGTCATTGTTGCGATTCATTTATTGGCCCAAAAGTTTATTGTTATACACCCATTTACTCTTTACTATAATATTTATATATTTATTTAGTACCTAAAGTTAAAAGATAACACAGATTTAAATATTTATTGAGAATATGTTTTCATTCAATATTTAAAATAGATTTTTGTGTTTTGTTCATCTATATTATAATATAATCACACTAACAACAAAAGGCTGAAGATAATAGATATATAATTATAAATTACCTGCCACTTTGTAGGAGCAGTTAGTAAGTATTTTGACAAATTAAATATAAAATTTATTCCAATTATTTATATACATTGGTCATGATACTTATAGAAGCCTGTTTTGCTCTAAAACTTAATTTATGTAGATAAAACAATATACTATAATATAATGAATAATATTAGATTTTTAACATATATCTTAAAATTTATGTTTTTAATGATATGCAAATGTCATTTGTGAAACTTCATTAATGTTTTTATTCAGTGTGGTTATTTACATGTCAGTTTACGATGGTTCATAGTATTTTATGAACCTGTATGTTACATTATATGACATAAGATTTCTGTAGTTCTATAGGATAGGTTATAATCTTATCCTTATTGATATGTTCTATTTATAATTACAGCTTTTATTTATTAATTCCATTCCGGGATATTGAGACAGAAGGTATCTTGTGTTGAATTAGGATATTACTGTTTTTATTGATGATTGAGTGTTTACACAGACAATTTAGTGATTCTTTATAACAGTGGTCTAATTACTCTAGACCTGTGGATTTAATTTTCTAAACTTAATGAACATATAAGTTAAAACGTAGCCGGTAAAAATCATCACAAATAATAATTTAATGGTGAGTGAATATGACTATTCTAATTTATTTTAATCCCAAATATGATAAGTAAAAATAATGAAGGAAAAACAAATCTAAGTAAATTTATCCATATGTATAATCAAATTTAATTCACCGATTGGTTACCTATTAAACATTTATATTTACAATTTAATATTAATTTAATAACTCTACAAGGTATGGGCATTTCCAGTGGTAGCATTATCGTATAATGATTAGCATTGTTATTTTGTTCAATTCCAGAAATTTATTATAACATTGTCAAGTTTTCAAACTATAGCTTCTCATTGATCAAATAGTATAAAAGCATATGAAACTGATGCTAAAGGTCTAGTCCAAAATTATCACTGACCCATGTATTTTACAAATTTGGCTGGAAAAATCTGGTTGATGACATTATGCTTAACTGATTTTCTTTGACACAAAAATGTTATATGGCAAGCATGATATATCTCCATCAAATTGCAAGCATGATACAACTCCATTATCACCTTTTTGTGGCAATGGCAATATCACTATAAATAAATGTCGTTATAATTTTTATTTAGTCCGCTATGGTATACCCTGCCAATGCCGTCCGAGGTGACGGCAAGGTGGTGTGAAGGTTATCAAATTTTTTCACTGTTGCACAAAATCTTTTGTTTTTATACAGAAAATTAAAATCAAAATACAGATACTAGGTAATTGAAGTCAAAATATATATATTTTCAGCTGCAACCAATGAGTGTATCATACAATTGAATAACAATGTCTTCATTTTTTTATAAATACCCGATTACGAAACGAAAAATGATGTCACAAGCGGGGTTCGAACCCGCACCTATTGGGAATCCGGCCCAACCGTGCTGCCACTTGCACCATCCCGGTTGGGCCGGATTCCCAATAGGTACGGGTTCGAACCCCGCTGGTGACATCATTTTTCGTTTCGTAATCGGGTATTTATAAATAATTAAGCATATTAAATGCTAAAAATTTCAGTAATTTGAATAACAAGGTTGTGTCATCGTTTAATACAATTCTAACTGTAAAGTTTGAAGTATTAAGCCTATACAATGTGTAAACATTGTCTGCTAGATGGCATACGTCACCTTCAAGATGTAAGATATAATATGAAGCGAAATTTGCATGTCCTAAAAATAGTTCACGATGGTGTAAGTGGCAGCACGGTTGGGCCGGATTCCCAATAGGTGCGGGTTCGAACCCCGCTTGTGACATCATTTTTCGTTTGGTAATCGGGTATTTATAAATAATTAAGCATATTAAATGCTAAAAATTTCAGTAATTTGAATGTCTTTCATTATAAAAGTAGAAAAAAGAAATGTTATATAGTAGTAACCCAAAAATAATATGTAAATATTAATCATATTCATTGTTACTTAGTTTCAAATGACTATGAATATAATTTATAGTCATATTTTATTTACATTCAGCTGGTTAGGATTGGGTTTAAAAATAAAAAATATATAAAAATTTAGGAATGTGACAATTCTTGCCGGATCTTCTCAGTTTGGGCGCTTTCCGATCCCGGGGTAGATTAATTAAAAAAAAGATGTAAAATTGACAATATGTAAGTGCTATATGGGGCTTATGCATAATAAATGATTTGAATTAACAACAAATGTAAAATATGGTGTATGAGAGATTTTTTTTGGACGTAAGACACCTTAGTCCTCCCTTGACCACAATCACTATAAAGTATTTGAAATGTCGGGCAATTTAAAATCAAATACAAACGCGATAGAATCCGTAAAAGTAGTTTTATTTCATAAGACAGAGATGAAACTAAACAATTTACTGCTGATGGTATACTGCATTGTTTAGACATAATAATTTAGATTAAAGTTATAACAGCTAATTTAATAAAAAGATAGTATAATGGATATAGATATATGAAATTTCCCATTTGCTACACTACGCTATGCAAGTACACAATCATAGAAATCTGTCCCCTGTTTGTAATTTGTTTTACTTAATGTTAATGTATATTGATCTGACGTCATATTAAGAGTATTCGTAATCGTAGAGCATGCATGAAGACTATTATGAGTGTGAATGAAGCGATGGAAGTATGTCAGGATTGTGGTTTGTGGCTCTCTGTAGTCTCTGCCTACTCCTCTAGGAAACAGGCGTGAGGCTATGTATGTATTAACATATTACAATACAATAACTTGTATATGTTCATTCAGTCTAGTATTTCTTTAGTTTAGGATATTTCAGATCATGGATTTGCATGCAGGACAAATATTTTTTGCAATTTATTAGTGGATGTTTCCAGTCTGCGGGCAAGCTATGTCCTATTAGTTGCATTTTCATAAAGCCTTTTGTAAAGGTTTCACTATGGTTAGTGCCTGCTTAACCCCTAGCGACCCCAGCTTGATTTTATTTCTAAGTAAAACAAAGCTTCAGGTATAAAATTTATATTAGTGCTGGACAAAATTAGCTTTATTTTTCTTTAAATTATTCACAATTTAGGTATATGCTAAATAACCATTTGTGGATCGCATAATGAAATGTCTGGCAAATTAAAATAGTAATTTTGTCATATACTGGGTGTAAAAGAGAATGGAACAGCTGGTCAGAAGGGTGGTAGTGGTCCGAGAGCCAGGTGAAAATTTGGTTAATTATTTCTTCTCGAGAGATAATTGGTGATACGCATCAGACAATAGTATCATGAAACCTTATGACCGTCAGCTGCAGCACGGTGGGGGGGATGAGCAGTTGTAACCTCCCACGCTCGAAGAAAAAAAAATACATTCACTCATTCCCTCTCGGCTAAAAAATTATCAAATTATAGCTAACCCAATATCTCGAACAAAAAAAAAAATCAGCTGGCTATAACATAGTGTATTGTACGTCAGCTGATGTCTCGATCATGGAAAAAAAAATCTTCACTTTCAGTGATATCCTCTCAAATAAAAATTTCCCTGATGATAGCTTATATGTAACTATTGATAAATATATACGTCAGCTGGCTGTATCTCGGTGGAAAAATCGTCAGCTGATAATTTGAAGGTAACGTAGAAGTTAGCCAGAAGCATTTACTGACTATTTAAATGCATCAGCTGACTAAGTTTCCCTCGACTTACTGCTAGCTGATTTTTTTTATTTATCACAGAAACATATTTAAAATCAGCTCACAAATTTTCATGTGGAAGGAAATGACATATCTTTAATTATTCGGCATAGCACTCCAATATGAGTGTTGAGGTGAAACAAATATTCCGTATCAATATTTTTTAAATTTATACGTGTATATTCAAATAATTTTAGTTCTATTCCAATATTTAAATAATCTATTTGCTTAGTATAAATTAACTAGTTACTTGATAAAAAATATTTATTATAAAAAAATTATGAAAAATAACAATAAGAAGTCAGTAAATGCAGCAGTCAGTAAATGCTTCTGGCTAACTTCCACGTTACCTTCAAATTATCAGCTGACGATTTTTCCACCGAGATACAGCCAGCTGACTTACATATTTATCAATAGTTACATATAAGCTATCATCAGGTAAATTTTTATTTGAGAGGATATCACTGAAAGTGAAGATTTTTTTTCCATGATCAAGACATCAGCTGACGTACAATACACTATGTTATAGCCAGCTGATTTTTTTTTTTTGAGATATTGGGTTAGCTATAATTTGATAAATTTTTAGCCGAGAGGAAATGAGTGAATGTTTTTTTTTTCTACTGCTCATCCCCCCCACCGAGCCTTAGCTGACGTTCACGAGACTTTATGGTTCCATTTTCTGATGCATTTTACTAATTATCACTTGAGAGGAACTTGGTCATATATATCTGTTACTGGCTCTTGGACTATAGGTAATGATGGCGGAACCCATAACAAAAATTTTAAGGGAAAATGTCGATTCGTTAATGAATTAGAAGTATGTATTTAAAATTTTCAATTTTGTCATCACTTTCTTTGAAACTGAATGAAATGTACCAAGTAAATGATAAATAATCTGCTACATACTCATATTTTCTTAAATATTCATTAGAACCTAAATAAATCAATGATTAAGTTTGCTACAGTATGACAAAGGTCGCCTTTACAGAGAGCTGATGGGTCAATGACCCTTGATATTTTAGCTTAAAATTTTAGTCATGGGCTCCTACCATCATTACCTACCACCCACCTGACCAGCTGTTCCATTCTCTGTTACATCCGGTATAGTGGGCACCTAAGTCATCTGCATCATATAAGTCAGTTCATCATCATCACTATTATCCTGCTCTTATCTCGATTACTTAGGGTTGACGTAATGTATACTTCTCTTGCACCACATATTGCAAAAGGTTTAGCAATAGTTCTATGACCAGTGGCCTGCCAGACTTCAATGCTCCTTGTGAATTTAACTTGTACCATACGGCATCAGGACTTCGCCCAGATCGATATAAAGTTTTTAGTCGTCTTTTATGACATCTACTATCAAAGTAATGGTTGGTAGTATTCGTAGCTGCTACCACATGCCAATCGGTGCCTAGGTCGTTACGTCATAATAATTTAATAACAATATTTATGGTAAGAATTTGAAAAGTATATACAATTCTATTTATCTATTTTATTTTTACAATATTTCGTTAAGAATACGACATTTTTCAATTTTTATTTATGCCTGTCTGTTTGTTACCTCATCCAGCGATAACGATTGCACGGATTTCAACGAAAACTTATAATTAAATTGTTATTAAGTCAAATTAAAACTGGTCCATGTTTCATCAGAATCAGTCGACCGATTTATGAGATATTTACTGCTTGACCTATCTATTGTAGATTACTTGCTCATAGATTGTGATCCTATTTTTATGGATAAATAATCAAATATAAGTTGCCTTGGCGGTTATTTAAAATTTAGGTGTCCTTGGTAAAAAATAGGAATAAGACACTCAAATTTTAATAGAGCTCTCAAAAACAGGCATTGTTTTCCCACCAGAACAATAGAACGGAGTACGCAATTAGGGCCTAAATCTTCCCTTATCGCTGAGTTCCAAACTTCCATTCTTAGTAGTCTAGTTTTTTCAGGAAAAAATTGAGCAAATCCTATGATTTTTTTGACTTTATCTGAAACTAAAGAAGCAAAGGGTGCTGTCACATGCTTACTAATTGTTATCTCCAATGAATTTTTGTTAAAATAAGGAAATAACAGACTGCCTCGTTGCCTTCTTTTAGCAAAAGTATGCTATCCATAATCGCAGGTTTTAAATCTGAATCTTGCGATTATATTTTTTATAATATGTCATCATCATTCTCCTACTCTTATTCCAATTACTTGTGGTCGATACAATATGTACTCTTCTTTCATAGTACATATTGTAAAAGTTATTGGCAATAGCTTTATGACCGACCGCCTGCCAGACGTCAACCCTACTTGGGAATGTAATTGTTGACGAAACGGCATCAGATGGAGTTGGCCCATGTCGTTATAAGGCTCTTAGTCGTCTTTTACGACATCCACGAGCAAAGTAAGGGTTAGTAGTAGTTGTAGTATTCGTAGCCCCTACCACACAGCTATATTTTATATATAATTTTTATATTTGTCTAAATAGGATCGGACTGTAAACGTATACGGAAACACGGGGAAAGCTAGTATAGATATGAATGAAAACAATGTTGACATCACAAGTGTGGGTTTCACAAATATTTGTTGATTATCTGATTCGTTATCAATAAGTTATTAATGGAAACAGAATTCATTCAGGTGACAATTTAACTCCGCGTATAGAAATCAGAGATTAGGTGTCTGAGCATTGTGGCAATGTTCTGTTGCGCTTCGTTCGGTGAACTAGGGAGCCGGAAGCCCAAATTTCTGCGTGGGTTTTGGATGGTAGGCAGCGGCCTAGCTGTACTCTTGGTATTGTAAAGGTCCATGAGCGTCAATAATATTTACTATCAGGTGTACTGCTTGCTCGTTTGCCACCATAAGCAATAGAAATTAAACTGGAGTTATTTAACATCCACAATCTATGCATTCATTAAAGTAAAAACTATTAAAGATGAAATTATAATTTTGTCTTACATTCGACATTATTAATTAAATTTATAAGGGGTCGTCGCAGCCATATTATTTCTCTAACATTGGTAAAATAAGTATAGAACATGATGATGTGGGTACTTTATAACTGCTCTTATTATGGTCCGTTCGCAAAACTGAGTTTTTAACCATTTACGCCATAATACATTTTATAGTATTACAATACATACAGAAGCGACAATTAAGATACGGTAGCATATGATCATGACTGCCGCTTTTTATCGCAGAGGAACAGGTAGGCTATCTGGTGGTATGTGATAACTACTTATAAGCTTCCAGCAGTCAGCTGGCAGCCTATTGTAAAGTCGGGCTTTGGGCCTCCGCCTGTAAAATCTGCATTGAACATTGCTGTGTTAATTTTTTTTCTTCATACTTTTTAGTGCGTGATTTTTTCCTATTCGAATTTTTGGTTACTGAACTTATTTTTAATATGGGGAGAAACCTTTACAGTTTTCGAAAATGTAGTCTCACGCAAAAATCAGGCTTTCAGGCAGCTCCGAGAGTAATAAATGCTTAATGGCGAAATTAGTTTAAACCTTAAAATCGGTTCGAATTAAACGTTCCTTTTGTCGCCACGGGGGTTTGTAGTTTTCTTGACATCCACCTTATGTTGTGTGCTTCGATCAGTAGCTGATAATAATAATGTGTTAATAGAACATAACATTTAATATATATTCCGTATCAATTTTGAAATCAAACGTGTGTATTATCAATATCTCTATTAGTATCAGTGACGATTTGCGATAAACACTGTTTGCATAATAAAGGGAAATGTTTATGATTATTTATAATAATCGATAATTAATTGGTTATTTTACATGTTTTTGTTCATCTTTTATTATCCTTAGAAGGCACTTCCTGATTTCTTTATTCTAATGGGTTCGTTTTTCCACTGATCAGGTTTAGCATGATCTAATGTTTTTTTTTGTAAATACAAAACTGATTGTTAGTTTGAATGCAAATTCTTCTCTCTCCCTCTCTCTCTCTCTCTCTCTCTCTCTCTCTCTCTCTCTCTCTCTCTCTCTCTCTCTCTCCCTCTCTCCCTCTCTCCCTCTCTCCGTCTCCCCCTCTCCCCCTCTCTCGATCTCACTCTCTCTCTCTCTTTTTCTCTCTCTTTCTCTCTCTTTCTCTCTCTTTCTCTCTCTCTTTCTCTCTCTCTTTCTCTCTCTCTTTCTCTCTCTCTTTCTCTCTCTCTCTTTCTCTCTACTGTATCATGCTAGCCGGGTGGGTTGACATGTTTAAAGATTGTCTTGCAGTAATGTAAATAATGTTGTCTGCTTACTCACTTTATTTCTTCCCATAAGATACCCACGGAAGGGGAATCGTCGTGACCTGTTTGGTTGTACAAGAGTTCGCCTATCGTAGTGAGACTTATATAGTTACCGAAAAGGTAATCAGGGAGGCAGATCATTGAAGACTAATCTCTACGTTGCTAATGTTTCCTTTACAAAACAAAGAGGTTGCAGGGTAGGTTATGATGCTATGAGGCTGTCACTCTAAAAGCCCAGATGAGGCAAGGTCAGACCATAGCCTGCTCTAAAAGAAAAAATATATTTTAATCTATCTGGCACGATTTATACCATAAATATCAATGCTGCCGAAGCGGCGTCTCTGTTCATAATTAACTTGTAGTTTCAAACTTTTATCATATTGCTTATACACGACTTATCTTTTCTCAGATTCGCCAGCGCTTAATAATCGCTACCTAACATATGAGATTTTAACAGATATTTCTTCTTGATTATATTAATGAGAATATACAATGTTGTATTATACAATTTAGCTATTACTTACTCTATGCAGTTGTTGTGGAGTTTTGTCACGTAATGGCTAAAACTAGTTAGTTTACGGAAGTTACCTATTAGTAGGGCGAATCGATTTAGAATGTATAACAAATCTTATACTAAGGGCTTAGCCACAGTTATGGTGGTGCTTGTAGTGATGCGATTTGCGATGTTGCTTGCGTCCTGTTCGGTAGTGTTAGGTAGACCATTTTTTGTCGAGCTCCAACTGCATTACCCGGTCTGTATATTTTTATATCAGACTCGATCCTGCTATCCTGCTGGACTATTCCGTAGAACGCTCACAATAATTCAGGTTTTATCGGAACTCTTCGGTGCGTGTGTAGCTGTGACATACTTCATTCAATTTCATACGATTGTTGCCGCGATTCGCGGTTTACCATTCTGCGTCGCAACGCAAAAGACGCTACTGATAGTTTGAATCGGGCGTTGAAGCGTTCTCGTTTCATAAATACCTTATATTGCCAATTTTACTGCCTTAGACTTTCCAAATTTTATTGAAACCTGTGTTTTATGACGTCAATTTAGATAAAAGCGCAGCAATTAAACGTGTACTTTATGTGTGTTAGTTAACACATAACACAGTTGTGTTAAAATATCCTGGATATTCAAGCGTGATGCTCTGCAATAGTTTTATAGTTTCAGCTAAATTATGTTTTACTCTTTTAGAACCAAAGACGATATATAATATATTTTTATTGTTATTCCGTTATCACATTGACGAAATTAAACTTTGGTGCTAGTTGCCGAAAACATCTCAGACGGAGCTAGTATAGCTAGCTATAAGCAATGAAGACAATAAGAAAATTTAACGGCTAGGAATAGCAGTTGAAAAGGAGGAGTAGTAGGAGTTTAGGACAAGCTTTGTATTAATCATATCATAATTTTAGTGTTGCATTGTTATCTTGACTTCATCTGCCCTAGTCAGTTCGAAGGGATAAATATTTGTTTGGTCCAAAAATACATTTTTTTAAATCTGCGTGTACTTTATACCTTCGAAATATTTGCATGTCGAATCTCCACTATTTTTCGCGATAAAATTGACGTGCAAACTTAAGATTAAGGTTTCAAACTTCATTACAAGTTACAAGATCTTTTACCTATACCTCTCGTATAGGTAAAAGATCTTGTAACTAAATAAGGATATTAAAAAAAATGTTAATAATGTCTATTAAATAATAACTTTCGTTGAATTTTTAATATTCCCTGTCTCTGCATAAAATCTAGGCTACGATGCTCTATCTATCGTTGAAATAAACGCTTATTTGAGATATGGCGGCTAATGCCGATGCTTTTAAATTATTTTATATTTTTTAATGATGGCATATGTTTAATATTGACCAGCAATTAACCCTTTATTCATTTTCCTCATGTGAACGTTATCTTGTGCGAATGATTTTGTTTAATTGGATTAAAACGGAAACTGAATAACAATATTGGTCTTCATTGATTAAGTTAAATATTTTTTCACAACTTAGTAGATTTCACAAAAATACATAATTCTATTGCTAAGATTTGAATTGAAATATGTAGTGGATTTACTATTAGTATGTTTTTTGTAAAGTTATGTTTTTCCTCTAGTAGCTAACGTCAATGTTTAGTGGGCAGACATATTCGCCTTCAATTCATCATCATCATCATCACAGCCCATATAATATGTCCCACTGTTGGGCTCGGGCCTTCTCCGTAATGGGAGGGAAATTAACCTACTATACCGCCCTGGTCAGACGTGTTGGTATAGGGTTTTGTTTCGAGTTTTCCTTCTCTTGCATAGACGTTATATGCATTTTATATCCCTTAGTCGTTTCTTACGATTACCCACGAGCAAGATAGGGGGTGGTGAATTGTATTCTTACTCTGTCACCACACGGGACGCCTTCAATTAAACTGCCCAAATGTCTCGGTTAAGATCCCACGACGCATGTTTGACATTTTTATAAGTGTCGTGATGGAGTAAATAATGAAGAGAAGGAGTAAATAATAAAAATAAAACTATTAAATACTTTCTGGAGGAAGTCATGCCCAACAGTGAAATGTACATGGATTGAGAAGGGATGACGAAGAAGCAATTGGAATGGCATGTTTTCTATAAAGCTTGTTTATATGTAATACTATAAAATGTATTATTGTATAAGTAATCCTTCAGTAAAAGAGTCATACGACCATAGCTATGCTTTGAACATAGTTAGATTAAATAATGCGAATGCCGAACGAACGTCTGGTTAAGAAGATATACAATGCGAAAGTGGAAGGATGTAGGTACCGCGGGAGACCGAGACTAACCTACCTAGACCAGATTGGTCACGTACTGAAGGAAGGTGGAGTCAAGAGTCTCCGAAACCGGCGAGTGTGTATTAAGAGAATTATGAATAATGAGGAAGTGAGTGAGGTATGCAAAAATAGAGTTCTCTGGCACTCTGTTCTCTCTGCTTACCCTGCCAGGGATATGGCGTGATAATATGTATGTATGTATGTTGTAGATTAAATACTTTCGTGTTAATTTTTTTTTAGATATTAATTTAACAATTAAAATAATTTACCGAGACCCTAAGCCGAGTTCTTTTTGTAAGGTGTTGGAATTATTTTGTTAATTTTAAACCCAAATTTTTGTCAACAAACAGATCTTCGCGAAAACAGTGAGAGTGATTTCGGTCATGCCATTATATTATGAGTTCTCATAGATGATGGGTGGTTGACCTTTCACTATAGTATATTTTAACCAGTTTAATTGCACTAGCGGCACCACAATTTAACCCACTTTTCCATACCAGTTTTGGAATACTGCTCACTCTTCTAGTTTTATGATCCAAGTTGCGACGTACAATTTTTCAAGTTTATTTGGAAGTAACTGTATTGTAGTTTATGTTTTGATTAGTTCGTTTATATTACGAAGCGTTGCAGTCGAATAGAAAATCTTATTATAATTTAATCACTGCGTATTAAGTTTGAACTTCGTGATAAATGTGGCACATTTGGGTTTTATTTTTCGACATGTCTGACCATCGTGGTATAGTAAGTCAATTAACCTCCCGTTATGGAGGAGGCTCGAGCCCAACAGTGGGACATATTTGAGCTGAGATGATTATGATTTGGGTTTTTAAAAGTAATTTCATAATGGTGACCAAAAAAGAGTTGAATATTTCGCATATGTGTGAAGGCTGCCACTAAGTCGGGGGTAAATTACGGAACGGTCCCCATATTCTTATAGCGGATCTAAATAATGAGATTTTACTGGCGACATTTCGAATATTGATGGTCACGGGTAGATTAAGGTTTTGAGCATCCAACATGCAATGAGGACGTTATACAGATTTTTATCTAAACACGCACTCAAGCATTAATAATTGATACATATTTTTGATGCAATATAACTACCGGTAGAAATAGAAAGTTCATCATCATCTCAATTACTTAGGGCCGACACAATATGTAGTGTATATTGCAATAATTTTATGACTAAAACTTTAATCGTCTTTTATGACATTTAAGAGTAATATTAGGGGTAGAGTACTACCCCTAAAATTGCTCTAAAGTATAAAAACAAAAAAAAAACTGTAGTGGTGGCTACAACTAGTAAGTCGTAGACACCACTATATATCGTTCTTTTTTGTGATAGGCTATGGTATAGTCACACACAGCCCAATCCGTCCAGGACGACGGAGGGGGCGGCGAGCGACCCCATAACCTGCCCTGTAATATACCTTTCTACGCCGTGCCTTGCAATATTACTTTATGATAATACTTACGGTATAACAAGTTATTAAATCAAAGCTAATACTATTTACTACCACTGGATTGAATCGTAGCCATTGATAAAGTATCACCCTGAAAAATATTCTGAACTTCGTGATAGATAAAAAGACGATAAAACTCACAAAATGTAGTCCATATTGGGCTAACAATATATTCTTTAGTGTGAACATTTTATTTTCTCTTGAATTCACAACTCATTTTTTAACATTCACCTTTCCATACTCGATAGTATTCGTCGTCATTCCCCTGCCTCATTCATGATTCATAACTAAACCTTATGGTAAATTATACAATAAGAAATAAAGATAAATAGTCTGTTTTATAATAGGTCTCTTTTGTTTTTTTTTTCAGGAATATGTAAACCATTGTACTCGTATACCTGTTAAAACCCCACGGTGTGTCTTCTAACTATTGATGAGAGCGCGGGCTCCGCTAATCGCATTAATTCCACTATCCGAAACAGTAGGACCTTATTTCAATGCAATGCTTTGTTAACCTTTGGTCATTTATTCGTTGACTAGGCAAGTAATATTTAGAATTAGCGATGTAAAATAGGCTTTTCGATGTAGAGTCAACAGCTATCTATTCGTTTGAATTTGTAGTGTTCGTGGACATTTTATCGTACTAACTACCACACGTCAACTGGGACATTATTTATAACCTTCAAACGTTTAGTACACAAGTTTTTTTTTATTTTCAATTCGCTAATAAGTATGGTATGTAAAAAATGGAATGTGTTGACCTCAGCGAATAAGATCTACCTTTCTAATGGAGATTGCATAATGTGCATCTGCCGAATACTACTACTTAAAGACGTTATCAACGTTGTACCGCTTGCTTGTTTTTGCTAGCTGATATAGTAAATACATACATATCATCACGCCATATCCCTTGCAGGGTAGGCAGAGAGAACAGAGTGCCAGAGAATTCTATCCTTGCATACTTCACTCGCTTCCTCAACATTTATAATTCTCTTCATACACACTCGCCGGTTTCGGAAACTCTTGACTCCACCGTGACCAATCTGGTCTCAGGTAGGTGAGTCTCAGTCTCCCCGGTACCTACATCCTTCCACTTTCGCATTGTATATCTTCTTAACCAGACGTTCGTTCGGCATTCTTTCCACATGTCCGAACCATCGGAGCATTCCCTTTCGCATCTTTACACCAATACTCTCTTTCATACCTACTGGCTCTCTTACTGCTGAATATAAGGTCTCGGATTCATTCCATTCAATAGTAAGGATATTTAAAGGTCGCTTACTACCGCACTAGATGCAGCGTTTGATTTTTTCATGCTTATTAAGGAACGACCCCGTATGCTAACCGTTGGTCTTTTTTGCTTTTGATACGGAGCATCAAGGGATAATATCGTGTATTTAGTCATTCTTCAGAATAATCTCGATTCTCTCGTCATTTTCTGGTTATTATTCATTTAGTTGTTTATCGGGATGTAAAAGCTGTACGTCTGCAGTTTTTACAGCAGCTTTTTGTACCGCTAGTATATTCTGAAAAGCGCGTATGGCTGTGAATCAAAGTACTAAGATTGATAGGAACTTGCTACGATAGTCAGTGTGATATAACCATGTTATTTCATTTACTCAAGCCTGCTAAACCTGTCAGTCATTGTCCACTACCTGTAAACAAACCAGCATACTAACTTCGTTTTTAATTTACTAAATCGAGCTGTTGTCAGTGATCGTAGGTTTGTCTTTTAATTTTATTATTGTATTCTTGTGGTGTTAAAGTTGAAGTGCCCTTGATGGGCTTCTATGGATACTTCCCGCGTTCATTATAAGACCTTGAACTGTATTAGTAAGTGACATATTTGACAACCAATATGATGATATGTATTCTAATATATTGAGTTTAGTCACATTCCAAATTATAAGTCGGTATATCAATTGCGTAGTACAATATTGCCTATTGACACAGAAGTTAAATTGTATCCTAAATCTCAGTTCAATCTGATCGTAAAAACAGATAATAAAATTCAATTGCAAGGTTTGATTTGAATAAAAAAGCAAATAGTAAAAAACGTAAAAAAGGAAATAGTATTTTCTATGCGTAGTAAAAATGCGCATATGAGTAAACTTCTTCGTAACACGTGTCGGGGTTGCAGATTTTTTTTTTTGTTACTTTTCTTATGATGTATTTTTTATGATTCTATATTATTATTTGAAGTTACAAAATAGCATATTTAATAGAATAATAAGCTTTAATAATTTATTGGATAGGTAATAGGTCAAAAAATATGAATCTATGTTTAATTTGGACGCTTTGTAAGTCCACTGGTACCACATCCCAAATGTATACATTTTGGGTGGTCACCAGTTTGGGTGGGTTAGGTTAGTGTGGACCTTATGCAATGTATACCTATATTCTGGTCGGTAACTGGCTGAGTTAAAGTTTCCGGATTGTTTCATTGACAGCCACGTACCGATCCGATGGTAAATTGCTGTATTCATTTCAGATATAATATAAAGTTAATAATGTTTAAGTGTTTCCTTCCCGCAGGCCTTACGTATATAATAAATGGTTTGATTTCGGGATGTTGAAAGTACACGTAATCATATCTCGTTAGGTATTCCGTAGCTATCCATCCCGATGATATTCTATATTTGCCCGGGTGCTCTTAATATTGAGGCTTACTGTTCTCTTATCGTGTTTCACGTTCATTATGGCTGCTAGGCCGTAAAATAGTATTTCAAATCTGACTTGTAGATCTTGAGCTTTTAGGTTTTACTATCCAGGTTATTTTTTATAATAGGTAATATAGAACATAAAAATTACAAATAAGTCTTCAATCAAATGTCGTTTATATCAATCTACTACTACTTAAATTGACTCTTTGGTATCATCATTTTCATCATTTCAGCTCCATATGTGTCCCACTGTTGGGCTCAAGCATAATGGGAGGGACATTGACCTTACTATACCACGCTGGTCAGACGTGTTGGAATAGGATTTTGTTTCGAGTTTTCCTTCTCTTGCTAGATGTTCTATGCGTTTTATATCCCTTAGTCGTCTCATACGATCACCCACGGGTAAGATAGGGGGTGGTGAATTGTATTCTTACTCCATCACCACACGAAAAATCTTTGGTATATTAGTGTGATATGACTGCGAAATACTTGGAATTAAATACTAATTGTTCTGTATAGGCTATGAATAATAAGGAATCTAGTATTTTAATGATAATACGCTCCAATCATCAGGCTATTTACATTCATTGCTGGACTAGGATAATAACATAATCTGGCGATTTGACAGGCGGGATAGCGATCACAGTGAATTTTATAAAATGTCTTGGAGTGCTGTTGTTTTACGGTCGGTTTCTACGTCTTCCACGGGTAAACAAGGATAGGTGCCTAATTGTATTCTTCACCAGTTATCATGCAAGGATATAAAATAGGCTCGGCTATCATAAAATGAATTTCTTGTTTATTGTTTAATAAATTATGATTAATAAAATAATTGTGCCGTTAATTACTAAACAACAACCTTGGTAAAGTTTGCCTCCATTTTTATCATTATATTATGTAAACAATCATAATATAATGCCGACTCTTAGAAATATCAACATAAAGTAATAACATATTTCATAAAATACAATATAATTAAGTTATTTTTTTTAAGGCAAGGCTTTGAAATATGATGCCGCTCTAACCGAGGCCGCGGGTGATTGAACCGGGAAATAGTCCGTCAACCGCAGAGAGTCTGACAGCCTGAGCGCGACGGGGATGGTACCCGAAAGGGTTACCCGCCGGGTTGGCCACGGATGTCAAGGAAGCGGTACCAGTGGCCGGCCCAATGGCGATGAAGAGGGAATAGGGTGGGTTATGGGGCCACGCGCCACCCTTCCTTCGCCCCGGACGGAATGGACGGCGTGTGCCCAGACTAAAAAAAAGGCCTTGAAGTGTTGATCTGCAAAGAATTCTTGATCCCAGCGTCAGTCTTTGTAGATATCAACTCGGAATGCATTATAATGCATAGAAATATAATATTAGTTGTCCATTGAGATGGCCAGGCTTGATCAGGGCGGGTTGGATGCAGAACTGAATTCCAGATGGGCGGGCCAAGCATTAATTCCCAAATAACGAATACCGACAAATATGAAATGTGATGTATTTTGTTTTCAGGTTGCAGTAGAATATATTCTCGTGTAAACTGTCGCTCGACTGCCGCATACTGGAGGAAACGGAACCAGTGGCTCTTGGGGCTAGGATGTCAGTGCTGAATCAGAGTGGAGAAGAACAGGTATGTCCTACAAAATGCATTAATGGTTTTATATATTAGTATGAAATAGCTTTTCTATGTGGTGATAGAGTAAGACTACAATTCGCCATCTTGTCTTGCCCGTGGGTGTCGTAGCATACAACATCTGCGCAAGAGAAGAAAAATTCGAAACACAATCTTATGCCAACATGTCTGACCAGCGTGGTTTAGTTAGGTAAATTTTCCTTCCATAACGGAGGTCCGAGCACAACAGCGATACGTATTTGGACAGAGATGATGATAATGAAATGGGCTTTTATTTAACAACCGTCTATCCATCAGCTTACATCAAGTCTATCGACCAAATGGTCTAGGTTTAGTACCCAGCTAACAAATTACACCATATTCACAAATATTATTTTTTATTGTATTTTGTTCGTTTCTTGCGGCTTTTTAACTGCTTCTTAGGGATCGTCGCGCGGTATCTATCTCTTTATACTTCCAAGTCTTTCTCGCGATGTAGTGTTTTGATTTCATAATGTCACTTGAACTGGCTGGGTATCAGGGATTCCACGTTTCAGCAGAATCTTTATCCTCCTGTACTTATCCTAATTCATATAGGTATTTACGGTAAGCATGCCTTGTTCATATAACACAGGCACTATGACAGCAAAATATACTGCATAGGTTAAGTTTAACTAGCCTGGCGTCATTCGTAAATCTGTGAATGGGTGGGACCCTTTCGGCACTTTGTCGTACGTTGACGAAGTAGATACTTGTCTGAAAGAGTAAATAGTGGACACTGCAGTCGAGGAATGCTTTCGGATGGTTCGCTCAATTGGTGTCAAGTTTGTGAGGTCGCAGTCCACTCTAACGAGCCTGGCTTGCTTGGCCGGGTTTGGTTGTAGTGTGGCCATGCCTGACTCGTCAAGGAATGGGAAGCTTGTATTCCTCATCTTTACCACACGGCACTTTAATATGATATTACACTTGCACTTTAATATCAATTCTGTAAATTTCATTATTATTCAGCTGTTTAGAGCGTGCGCGTAATTTCGAAATGTAAAGCGCTAGTTAACTAAATAGATATTTAATTTGCAAATTATACTTTTTATTTTGTTTTTAAATACGTAAGAATTTGTTAGGTAACACAGAGAAACAACTAGTTTTACGGATTTTTTTATCGCGTTAAATATCTATTTATACTTACCGAAGTTTTTTCGGATACGTGTGCCATAAGCATTTATGGTAGCGAGAATACTATCATGACATTCCCGCTACCATCATAGATACTATGAACCAGTTTTACCGTTCAGGTCCCCACATTGTGGCGATAAGTAAAATTTATAAATTTTTATTTTCTGTATTCGCGTAAAAAAAAATAAATTATTATATGGTTATAGTGAGATAAAAATTATGATTTATATAATATATATTATATATTCCCCCTTCTATTCTATATTTCCCGCAGTGCCGCGTGGGTCCTAGTCCCGTGGGCATACGGGGATTCAAATATAGCTCATTCAATTATAGCTTGTTTCTTGCTGATAACGTATCTTTCCATTGGTAAAAAAAAATAAAATTGATTTAGTGGTTTAGGCGTGAAAGGTTAACAAACAAAAAGCAAACACACTTATTTATAATATTTCTTAGAATGCCAACCCGTCTGGCATGTGTGATTCGAGCAGTGTACCAATGAGCTGAGTAATATTAATCATTTGCCTGCCCTCGTCCCACGTGAGAAGAAATAAAATAGCAATTATATTTTAATTCATACCGTTGAACATAGGTCTCCCCAAATGGGAAATGCCATGACTGTTAGTCGCATTAGGTGTACTAAATATCGCAGTATAGCGCTTATGATCTTTTAGTGATTTTTAGAGGCCACGGAAAAGTAAGGAACGGTGACTCATTTATTTTAAGTTGTGATCACATGATTTTTTTTTGTAATAACAGTGCTACTGCTAATATAATGTGTAAGTTTGTGAAGATAATAAATAACGCGTGAACCGTTAAACAGATTTGGATGAAAAATTGGCACATAGTTAGACCATTTTCTGGATTAAAACACATTTAACTATTTATACATGTTATAAATAACTTAATGAAAGTTCAAATTATTGAAATTTTTAGCATTTAATATGCTTAATTATTTATAAATACCCGATTACGAAACGAAAATGTTAATGAAAGTTACAAAATGTTTAACGGTGGTGGTGGTTAATTTCGTGTGGTGGGAGAGTAAGAATACAACTCCCTTTCTTACCCGTGGGTGATCGTAAGAGACGACTAAGAGATATAAAAGGCATATAATATCCTATGCAAGAGAAGGCAAACTCGAAACACAATCCTATGCCTACACGTCTGACGAGCATAGTAGGTCATTTCTCTCTCATTATGGAGGAGGCTTGAACCCAACAGTGGGCATGTATGAGTTGAGTTAAAGTCGCGAGCAGAAATTAGTTCTTAACACGTTAATCGCCATGTCAGTCATATGTATCTGACGCTAAGAAGTTCTACATGAGCCATGTCAGACATATATGTCTGACGTACGCGATTTGGTAGAAGGCCACGGCAATCACAGATGTCCGACGCAGACGATACATTTGTATGTGGCCTATCAAGAACAAAACCTGAAAAATTCTTGGCTTACTTACAAACGGCTTGTCGAGAAAAAAAGTTTTAATATAGGGCCATGTCAGTCATATATGTGTGACATAAAAATAGCGTATTTCCGGGAATTTTGGCAAAAAAAATTTTTTTCTGTGATACATTAAGTTTCCTTAATACATTTTTAACTAAATTATCTAATAAAGTTACGATAGTTTTTTTTTTTTTGCGGTGGGCTATGGACGTCACACCCCGCCAAATTGGTCAGGGTCGACGGAAGAGGCGGGGTGCAACACCATTAACCCACCCTGCAAGCACCTCTTCCCCGTGCGAGCGGGCCACCGGTACCCGATCTTTGTCTTCGGTGGATCTAATAAAGTTACCATGGCCCATGTGAAAACTTTTCTGATATTATAGTGGCGATTAACGTGTTAATAAATTCCATGTAGATCGAGAAACTGTTAATCGGATATTAACAAATGGTGACGACTTTTATTCGTGACTAAAGTTTATTTTATTATAATAACTTTATTTATTGGCAGATTTAAAACTAACCGTATGTAAATATTGTATAGTTTGATCAAGTGTTTTGTGCTCGTGTAATCAAAATAGTCATTTAAAATTAGTTTTATTATTGTTTTTATATTTATGTAAACATTTAAATATTTTTAAGGAGACCTTTTGTATAATTTGTTATCTTCTCAGCTCATATACGTCCACGCTGGTCAGAATGGGCTTTACTTGTCATGCATAGATATTATATGGATATCATATACCTTAGTCGATTATTACGACATCTATAACCAAGATAGGGGATTAGAAGTGTATTTAAATCTCATCATCATACGGAAAACGTTGTTTATAGAGATTGCCTTCACAAAAGTATACATATATAATTGAATGTCGCTAAAAAAGTATACAGGGTGGAAGTGGAACGCTCCTGAAAATAAAGACAGGTGACCCTACTAGTCCTACTTGTAATGATACATACATACATATATACATATCATGATACATACATACAGGGTAGGCAGAGAGAACAGAGTGCCAGAGAACTCTATCTTTGCATACTTCATTCGCTTCCTCAACATTCATAATTCTCTTCATACACGCTCGCCGGTTTCGGAGACTCTTGACTCCACCTTCCTTCAGTACATGACCGATCTGGTCTAGGTAGGTTAGTCTCGGTTAGTTACTTGTAATGATAGGCTAGAAAAAAAGCATCCTGAGAGTTGAGTTGTTTTAGGATCTTGTAGCGATGTGTATCCGTGGTGCCGTACTGCTGCGCTTACCGTAGCTGTACACCCGTTTACTTATAGACTGACTAGTTAATTTTGCTTACTGTGGCATTGCTTAGGAGAGAAGTGGAATCATTGTTTCCAACTCCTCCTCTTTAACCTTATTATTAAATTTGTTGCGGGTCCTAAAACAATTAAAATCATCTCCGTGGACTGAGTGTCAAACTTTGGTGTCATTTATGTAAACCAGAGTTTCTCAGACTTTTGGCCCCACGAACCTCTGTTAAAGTTTCCAGATGACTGCGAACCCCTTGTCTCTAACTAACCAATGAAATACAGAAATAGAAAATAATAAAGTAGACTGTTGTAGAAAATAACCTTTTTATTTCAATAAACAAAGACTTTAACCATAATTCTGTCTCTACATCGAGTCGATTTCTGTATTTCGTTTTTATCGTGTCAGACATCAAGCCGCCATCCGTAAATTTTGCCGCGAACCCCCTATCGACGAAAGGCGAACCCCTAGGAGTTCGTGTATCCCACTTTGAGAAACCCTGATGTAAAAAAAACCCATTGTGGATCCTGACTTTACAGAGTTACAATGGTGGGCATATGTGGTGGGATTACGCCCAAAAAATATAATTGTTTTATTTTTAAATGCGTTAAGTTTGATTGAAACGATCGGGGAAATTAAAAATTTGCCTGCTATATAAAAATATATTTTACCTAAATCTTTCGGTTTTGAGGTCATTCCCCTTTTTTTTTTATATAGTCAACATCGGCTACGTCATTATATCTATTCATGGTTGTTGGATACACAATATTTAGGTCGACCTATATCATACACATGTACGTTGAATACGAAACACTTGAATAATGAATACAAACATTTGAAATCAATCTTCTATTGTATAAACGTAGAACTTTTATATTTTTTTGTTCTAAATTATTTTTGACTCTTGTTATTTAATGTCTTGGTATATACATGTGTTGGGAAGAGATGAAAGGTATTTAATAAGGAGAGTTATGAATTTGAACGATCGTAAGAATCCCAAAAAGAAATTATTGAATTGTGTGGATGAAGTTTAAATAGTGGTAGGACAACAGTGTTGACAGTTTTCTGTCTACAGTCGCGGGCCGGTCCTTCCGGGGTAGTACCCGACTTTCACAGAAAATCGACGCCTATGCAGTGGTAATGTGCTTCTGTGCTTTATTCGGTGAGCGAGAGAGCCGGCAGCTCAACTTCCTGGGTGGGTTTGGGATTTTGATTGGTAGGTAGCGACCTATACCCTCAGGGGTATAGCTATTGCGCAGTAACAATTACTATTAGGTGTGCTGCTAGATTATCTGCCACCAAGAGCAATTAAATATAAAGAAAAGGGTATGAAAGGAGTGTGTGTAGATATGATAGCTAACACTCCTGTTCTCCTATGGAAGGTATGGACATGTTGTGGTGACCTTACTTAGCGTAGGATGAGGGGAATAAGGATATATTGTACAGCTTCTACTCTGTGTGGGATATGAGAAAATTAATGATAACATTCTTGATAGGCAACCACTGAATGTTATATAGCATGGACCCATTTATATTTCTTGTAAAGTATGTATGACGGAACGGATATGATAGAAATGGTAGTACACTATTTTAGTAGCGATATTATTGTTTAATATTTAATATGCCCTTGATATAAATAATGACAAAGTATTAAGATTAAAGATAATACGTGTTGCAAACAATCTTAAGGCGATGCAAGAAATGAGTCAAGAAATATTTACAATTAATATGTATTAATATTCAACTATTTTCTGTATGGTGACGGAGTAAGAATATAATTCACCACCCCCTGGGATCTTATCCGCGGGTGATCTTAAGAGACGATTAAGGGATATAAAACGCATTTAACATCTATGCAAGAGAAGGAAAACTCGAAACGAAACTCTTTACCAACACGTATTACCAGCGCGATCATCATTCATCATTCTCCTACTCTTATCCCAATTACTTGGGGTCGATACAATATGTACCCTTCCATCATGGTATATATTGCAGAAGTTATTGGCAATAGTTCTATGACCGGCCGCCTGCCAGACGGCAACCCTACTTGGGAATGTAATTGCTGACCAACCGGTATCAGATGGAGCTGGCTCAGAGGTCGCTATAAGGCTCTTCATCGTCTTTTACGACACCCACGAGCAAGGCAACGGTTGGTTACATACAGCGCACGTCTTACCAGCGCTGTATACTAGGTTAATTTCCCTCTCGTTACAGAGGAGTATCGAGCCCAGCCATGGGACTTATATGAACTGAAATGATGATTCAACTGGGTTTCAAATAATTTATTAAATGCCCGGTTTAAAAAAACATTGAATAGAAAGTCATTTAATCCCTTTCCCTCTCTCCAAAGGTCATATTGAGATTATTAATACATAACCAGCGGTTTTCAAAGGATAGCTGTGGTTGTATACAATTAAATAAAATTAAAGTGTTTTTCTTATGTCGAAATATAAATAATGTTTTTTTTTTATATTGATATATCATGTTACTAATTAAGCTGTGTGGTAGCGGCTACGAATACTACCAACCCTTACTTTGCTCATGGACGTCGTAAAAGCCGACTAAGAGCCTTATAATGACCTGGGCCAACTCCATCTGATGCCGTTTGGTCAACAATTACATTCCCAAGGAGGGTTGACGTCTGGCAGGCGGCCGGTCATAAAAATATTGACAATAACTTTTACAATATGTACTATGAAAGAAGAGTACATATTGTATCGACCCCAAGTAATTGGGATAAGAGTAGGAGAATGATGATATCATGTTACTAATAATGAATAAAAAAAAATTACTAAAAATAATCTAAAAAATATATTTAAAGATTTGTTCATTTGTTTCGGCTAATTTGAAACAGTTTTACCGATTTTAGTGAATCTCATTAGCAGATAGCAGATGTTTTACAGAAAACTATGTTTATTTAAAAATTAATTAAGAGTCGGCCATGAAATCGTGAACAATTTTATTAAAATCCCTATTTATATTTACACAACTACTCACCATCATCGACCTGCTCTTATCCCAATTTATTTGGGGTCGACGCAATATGTCTTCTCCTTCCATACAACTCTACCAGATGTCATCTCTGTGGTCACTCCTTGTCTATCCATGTCATGTTTCACGCAGTTCATCCATCTTATCTTCGGTCTTCCCTTACCCCTTAAGCCTTCAACATTCATGCTTAAAGCTTTCCTCACAACATTATTTTCATCCCTTCTCATCACATGTCCATACCATGTCAATCTTTCACTCCTTAATTTTTCCGTCACTGGCGCAACTTTCAAACTTCTTCTTATATGTTCATTCCTTATTTTATCCATTCTTGTCACACCACACATCCATCTCAACATTCGCATCTCCGCTACATGCAGTCGTCTCTCATCCGTCGCTTTTGTCGCCCAACATGCTGATCTATACAGTACATCAGGTCTTATTAGGCTTTTATATATTACTACTATGCATATTAAATTTGGTTTTTCTTTACAAAAAAGAACGCCTGCATTAAGAAAATAATCCTTATATTGTGGAAAAACATATAATTAATACACAAATTACACCCAGACTCAGGTAATTTATGGATTGCACAAAGTATTGTCCTGCATGGGGATCGAATCCGCGATACTTGGCATAGTACTCTATATTTTAACCGCTACACCATCTATTCAGTTAGGTTCGGAAATAAACATATATACAATAGCACAAAGTGACTTAGGACGCTTAAAGATTTAAACCACCTGCGTATGCTAATAATATCCAAAACCCTACACAAAAAAACATAACTGACTGAAGTCAGTTATGTCTTTTTATGTTTTTCTTTAGTTATGTTTATGTAATTCTTTCTTTCAGTTATGTTTTTCTTTATAACTTTGTCACAAAGTTGCAGGCAAGTCTTAGGTAAAACATTAAATGTTGCATTGTAAAGATGAAATGTCGAGGTAAATAAGTTAAAATTTTTAAAATAGTTGGTTAATACAGACTTCAGAAAACTGACAAGGAAATGAATAATAAACACAACCAATACTCAGATTCCGTAATCAATATCTATGATTATTTTAGTGTTATGTTGGTTTTTTTTTTACTTTATAACGTATTATACCACGTGAACTTTATGTATGGGAACACCTGAAAATCTCGAGAACTATTGGATATATCGGGAAATGACCCGGACAAATGTTTCATGAAAAGGAACGGGGAACTCGAATCAAAGCTCAAGTTTGATCTTGGGCATGACCTTCACTCAAATTCGAAGGTCAACTTTGTTTTTTGAATAGGAACCCCTATTTTTGACCTCGGATTCGGAAAAAGCGGGCAATTCTACGTTCAAAACCATATTCATACTTTTATTTTAAGGTCGTAGGAAGGTCGCTTACAAAAAGACCTCACATCAACTGATTTTCACACTGGAACACCTGAATATCTCGGTAAATAGCAATTTTTTGAAAAAATGTGTTAGGAATTTGGAATCGAGTTCCCTGTTCCTTCCCATGAAACTTTTACCTCAAACATTTTTTTGAAAAATCGGTATTTACCGAGATATCCTGGTGTTCCAGTGTGAAAATCAGTTGATATGAGGTCCTTTTTTATAATTTCGTTTCCAGCGACACCTTCAAAAATGAAGTATGAATATGGTTTTGAACGTAAAATTTCCCGTTCTTTCCGAATCCAAGGTCATAAATAGGGGTTCCCATTTAAAAAAACAAATTTGACCTTCGAATTTGGGTGAAGGTCATACCCAATGTCAAATTTGAGCTTTAATTCGAGTTCCCCGTTTCTTCTCATGAAACTTTTGTCCGGGTCATTTCCCGATATATCCAATAGTTCTCGAGATTTTCAGGTGTTCCCATACATAAAGTTCACCCTGTATGTCTGTTTCAGGCGGAATGTCCCCTGTGTATGGAACCCTTGGAGGTGGACGATCTCCACTTCTACCCGTGCACATGTGGATACCAAGTAAGTCTAATTGGTTATTTTTAGGGTTCCGTACCTCAAAAGGAAAAAACGGAACCCTTATAGGATCACTTTGTTGTCCGTCCGTCCGTCTGTCTGTCTGTCAAGACTCTTTTTCTCAGGAACGTGTGGAGGTATCAAGCTAAAATTTATATCAAATACTCAAATCTACTGTCCCTTAAAGCTGTGAAAAATTTAAACTTCTAAGCCAATGCAATCAAAAGATACAGGCGTTTATGCCGCAAATTGCCGCAATTTTTCGACACTCGCAAGGGAATCAAAACCTACAGGGTACTTCCCGTGAACTCAGAATCTTGAAATTTGGTACGAAGCAATGTCTTATAGCACAAATAAAGGAAAAATTGCGAAAACTGTATATTTTTAATTACATCATATAATAAAAATATTTTAATAATTTTAAACTTAATAGATAATAATTATTGTAAGAAAAGAGGTCTACGCGTGAATGTGAGCAAAACCAAAATAATGGTCTTTGAAAGGGATGAAGCCAGAACAGATGTAAGAGTAACAATAGGTAATGATGTACTGGAGCAAGTGGATGAATTTATCTATCTTGGATGTGGTTTTAGCCGAGATGGAAGATACACCACTGATATAGAGCGAAGAGTGAATGCGGGAAATAGAGTGAACGGAGTATTGTGACAACTTCTCGGTAGCCACCACCTCAGCCAGAAAGCACCTGTAGCAATACATAACGTTGTGCTTGTCCCAACATTACTATATGGAAGCGAGAGTTGGGTATGCAGAAAAGAGCATGAAAGCAAAATTAAGGCGGTCGAAATGCGATCTCTACGGAAAATCTGTGGAGTTAGGCTGACCGACTGCATTCGCAACGACGACGAAAGAGAGCGAGTAGGTATGAAAGAGAGTATTGGTGTAAAGATGCGAAAGGGAATGCTCAGATGGTTCGGACATGTGGAAAGTATGCCGCACGAACGTCTGGTTAAGAAGATATACAATGCGAAAGTAGAAGGATGTAGGTACCGGGGGAGACAGAGACTCACCTACCTAGACCAGATTGGTCACGTGCTGAAAGAAGGTGGTGTCAAGAGTCTCCGAAACCGGCGAGCGTGTATGAAGAGAATTATGAATGTTGAAGAAGCGAGTGAAGTATGCAAGGATTGAGTTCTCTGGCACTCTGTTCTTTCTGCCTACCCTGCAAGGGATATGGCGTGATGATATGTATGTATGTATAAAGGAAAAGTTCCGAAAACCTTAAATTTATTAGTTACATCGCATAGTTTTTTTAGTTTTACGCAAACCTTCGTGCGCGAGTACAACTCGCACTCGGCCGATTTTTTATGTATAGAATTTATTTGCAGCTCCGTATGTCGATCTTAAATGATTGGGATACAAGCAGGAGGATTGTGTTTCGCGGCACTATATCCGTGGCTTTAATTTGTGAAGAGAATTTTACAAGTCTCGGCTGTATGGGTTTTGTACCTTCTGCCAGTCCGAACGGACAAACAGATTAAAAAAAAGTATCTGTGGTAGCTGACTTTCCGTGGGAATATATTCTGGGATAAAAGGTAGTGCCAGAAATTACTTCCCACATCTGAACTTGCAAACTTGGCAGCCAGTTGCCTATTGCAATTGATATTAACTTACCAAGGAGAATGCGCTTATTCACTCGTCTAATGATTCCTGAGTCAGTTTTTCCGATTTCCACGTAAAAGGAAGGGTATTTTATATTTTGCGCTTTAATTTGTGAAGAGAATTTTACAAGTCTCGGCTGTATGGGTTTTGTACCTTCTGCCAGTCCGAACGGACAAACAGATTAAAAAAAGTATCTGTGATACCTGACTTTCCGTGGGAATATATTCTGGGATAAAAGTAATGATAATGGTAATGTAATAATAAAAAAAGGAAGGGTATTTCATATTTTGTAGTCTTAACCTATCACCACACGGGGATTAGTAACTTTACCTCCTTATATAGTATAATTTACCTAAATAATAACAACAGCATATTTACATAAACACTTATTTCAATATGCAAAACAATTATGTAAACATACCGTTCAAAATAACACTAACGTTTATTTAAATAATGAGTGTATTTTGTTTATTCCATTTCTTTATTCGTGTTAGGGAAGGTACCCATAGTATGTAACTTGTATAGAGGGGAAGGTAAAATATTTTACAATTTGGTCACTAAGAGGTGAAGTTTTAGAAAAGTGTAAAAAATGTGTATGTTCCCTTATAGCATTGATGGATGCTAGAAGGGATTATGGGATATTGAGATAAAAACTTATAATTTGTACCATTAGGCCCGTTCATAAATTACGTATGGGATTTTGAACAATTATTTGGCCCCCTCTTACCGTAAGACATAATAAAATTGCAAATACCCCCCCTTTTTTTTTTTTTTTTTTTTTTTTTTTTTTTTTTTTTTTTTTTTGCGGTGGGCTATGGACGTCGCACCCCGCCAAATCGGCCCGGGGTGACGGAAGAGGCGGCGCGCAACCCCATTGACCCACCCTGCAAGCACCTCTTCTTCGCCGTGTGAGCGGGCCACCGGTACCCGATCTTTGTCTTCGGTGGCCCGCTCGGCGGTATGCCCTCTCGGGCTCCTCTCCCGTCGACGCCCCGACAGCTTTCGCCGTCGAGGCGTCGTCTTCACGCGGTGGCCTCACGTCGGGTGACCGGACAATTCCCCGGTCCGATCACCCGAAGCCTCGGTTAGGGCGGCATCAGGCGCAGGTACTCGCGCCTGCGCCGCCCCAGCCGCGAGCGGCGGCCCGGGTCACGGGAATCCTCCCGGGCCCGTTCCGCCGCCTCCTTCTGCGAGATGACAGCCTCGCAGAAGGCGGCGACCGCGTCCCAATTCCTGACGCTGTCGACCATCGCTCGCGCAACAGCCGACAGCGTCAGGTCGGCACCGATGACAGCGACGAGGTCACGGCGCTGCCCGTCCCAGCCCGAACATACCTCGAGCGTATGTTGCGCCGTGTCCTCGTCGCTACTACAATGGTGGCAGGACGGAGTCAACTCCCTCCGCACGACCGTGTGCAGGTACTTGCCGAAGCAACCATGCCCCGACAAGACCTGCACCAACCGGAAAGAGAGGACTCCGTGCCGCCGCTCCATCCACTCCATCAGTACGGGCCGGAGAGCCTCAACGGTAAAAACACCGTGTCTAGGCCTCTCCAGCCGCGTAGCCCAACGGGCGATGACTTCTCGGCGGGCGTCCTCGCGCCAGGTGGCTATCTCGTTAAACGATGGGGAGCCACCCTCTTCGCGCATTGAGGCAACCCGCCGGTAGAGGTCGGAGAGCATCTCCGCCTCTAGGTGCAAATACCCCCCCTGCCTCTTAATAAAAAAAAAAAAAAAAAAAAAAAAAAAAAAAAAAAAAAAAAAAAAAAAAAATTGCAAGTAAAGGCCCTATTGATCAAATATAACTCCATTTATGCTGAAAATATATTTTATTACAATCTTCTTACTACAAGTAGGCATCATTAACTCACTGCAATAACATTAATGTTATTAATCTATCACAGTTTTGAATAAAATTAGTAATTTTCAATTTAATATCTTACGTAATGTCAGGTTCACTACAATCCGCCAAGGCTATATATAGTAAGAAGTTATAATATTCAGTCAAGCCAAAACCCAAAAAGTCTTACATAATTTATGAATGGCGGCTTTAGTGAGATATGCTTCAATTTAATTCTTCAGAATAATAATAGTGATATGGAGTAGATGTGAATATCAACGTATTTTATTACATTTTATATTGTTTCTTATTTTTTGAAGTGAAGACAATGATGATGATTATTCATGGACTTTGGCAAATGTTACAGATATGCCGGTTTTGTTGGAATCGAATCCGGGAAGGCGAGAACGGGCTGTGTCCAGCGTGTCGGAAAGCCTATCCGGAGAACCCTGCAGACTTCACTCCGCTCAGTCAAGAGCAGGTAAACTAATTAACTCTTCAAATTCTATTGTTTAAAGATATATAGTTATATTTTAGTAATAAATTAAATTTAATAGCGCCATTATATATCAAAGGTGTGAAAATATTAAGGTACACTACATTAAAACTACGAACTATATGCAACTAGTTGAGCCAACAATATTGTAAAAACCTACAAAACATAAAAACACAATTACTTTAAATTGATTGTACCGCCATCTATCGGGTCAATTAATCTAAACCATTCTTGAATTCTTTTGGAATACACATAAAATATTTCATCAAAATCGGGCTAGCCGTTTTGGAGGTCGAGTTCAGTCATCTGCATACACATGAAATAATTAATGTCAAAATTAAACCTATCAATTCCATTATTTAAATAGTAAAATTAAACTTAATGACAATTAATCGGATTTAGGCAAAACTTTAGGTTATTTGGAATTAGGCAGAACTTTAATTAATTTGAAATTGTAACCGTTAATAGTATACTAGTAGAGTTTTAAACTTTTTCACAGTTTTTTCACAGTTTACCAAGTAAATAAATATATTCTGATTATATTTAAAATCAGATTTTTTGGTGGACTTGAAGTCCAGTAAACGGAAACAAAGTTGTTTCATTATGCAATCTGTTTGAATGATCACATCCCGTGAGTACTTTCTTCCATTGTCAAGTTTCAAAAATATTTTGAGATTTTATTACAATATATATATATATATAATGAACAAGGTAGAATAAGTAGGTCTTTTTTGTAATGAAAACACTATCTATAATTCGCTTTCATTACTTTTTTAATCTTGTTTTATTTTGATATAAACCAAAATTAGAGTCCTACTAGATTTTGGTTATATACCCGTTATTTACTAAATATATCCCACTCTTATTTCATATCTATAATAAATACGTGTCTATTAGTGGTAGGACCACGCTGCTGATAGTTTTCTGTCTACAGCCGCGGGCCGGCCCGTCCGGAGTAGTACCACACTCTCGCAGGAGATCGACGTCTGAGTAATGGCAATGTGCTATTGCACTAGGTTCGGTGAGCGAGATAGCCGCAAGGCTAATTGGGTGGGTTTGGAGATTGTAATGGTAGGCAGCGGCCTATCTATACCCGTGGTATAGCAAAGGTTCATGGGCAGCAGTGACACTTACCATCAGGTATGCTGCATGCTCGTTTGCCACCATAAGCAATAAAACAAAAATTATATGTCTAATTTTTTATCAATTTTCTATTCAAATCAAATTAATGTAATCGCAGAAACACTAATTATTGTGCATATATTCCTTCTTAATGATAATCAATATAATATAATCATAAATTTATTTATATTATGCAAAACAGAGCAAAAATATGATATGTCAGCAACCCTTTCTTTCACATAGGTGATCTTAAAAGACGATACCACAGCAAGAAAAGAAATTTCCAAAGAAAATTCCAATCCATTCAACGGTGCCTGATTGTCGAATGCTGCCATTGTGGAGAGTGATTAATTCCGGCATTGGGTCATATATGAGCTGAAATGAAAATGTTGATGATTATTATATAAATTATTCATCATCACAGCCAATCAATGTCCCACTGTTGGGCACGGGCCTCCTCCGTAAATGGAGGGAAATTAACCTACTATACCGCGCTGGTCTCACGTGTTGGTATAGGGTTTTGTTTCGAGTTTTTCTTCTCTCGCATATATGTTATATGCGTTTTATATCCCTTAGTCGTCTCGTACGATTACCCACGGGTAAGATATGGGGTGGTGAATAGTATTCTTACTCCGTCACCACACGGAAAAAAAATATTAGTATATGGAAATCTTTACGAATATTTACTTTGTGATGTTCTATGACTCATTTGACAAGGACAAACTTAACCTTTTCTTCGTCGAATTACTATCATATTATTCGTATCATTCGAATTGTAATTGTCATTATAATTTGTTTAATGATTTTGATGCGCAATTTTGATAATTGTGTTGAAATTAAAGTCGAAAATTCTTTGTGATGACGTCAGATGTCACTGTTTTTGGTCAAATCAAGGTTCATTTTACCACGTTTATATCGTTTTGTTGAAATTTAATTTGTTTAATGTTCTGTCTTCTACATATGTACATAAGAGGTATATACTGCGTGACTTTTTCAGCGTATGGGGGGGTTTTCTTCAATCTATAAGAGTTCAGTTTTTCGACTCCACAGTCTATTAAGAGGCGGTGACAAATTGTATTCTTATCCGGGAGGTACATAAACAACTATCATAACATTAAATAATGACTCCAACATTAAATACAGTTTAATTAATTATTTGTAGGTCGCAGCAATAAAGACGGAGAAAAAAGCTCGGGAACAGAAGCGGCGGAACAAGACGTTGGAATCGAGGCGTGCGCTGGCCAATGTGCGGGTGGTGCAGAACAACCTCGTGTTTGTCGTCGGGCTGCCCGTCCGCCTCGCAGACCCGGAGGTACATAAACATTCATCATCATCATCTCAGCTCATATATGTCCCACCGCTGGGTACGAGCCTTCTCCACATTAGGGGGGAAAATTGACCTACTATACCACGCTGGTCAGACGTGTCAGTATAGGGTTTTATTTCGAGTTTTCCTTCTCTTGCATAGATGTAGACATGCGCGAAACAGTACTTTGCGAAGTGATGTGATATGGCATTACATTTCGTGCCGAGATTTAACCATCACTTCAAACATCACACATGACATTTCATATCATGTGCGATACGTAATGCGATAGCGCTCTATATATACAGCGGGCGGCGTCAAAAAATATAAGCCTTAACATTCTGAAAATAAAGCTCAAAATAAATATTGAATTACCAGACACCAAATATTGCAGAAATGCAGAACAGTACACGGGTGTTCGCGTCATGTTTAATGTGATGTGTGATATTTAATGTGATGTGATGTTTAGTCGCGTAATGTGTAATGGGTCAGTACACGGTCGGGTAATATTACGTGTGATACATCACTCGCATTACTTACACATGTCTACATAGATGTTATATGCATATTCTATCCTTTGGTCGTGTTTTACGATCACGCACGGGTAACACGGAAGATGTACTCATAAACTTTAGCCATCCATAATTAAACTCAATAAGAAACGAATTAGAAAAGGCCCTACTATGAAATCTGAACGAAAACGGATTCCATGATGGATTTATTTAGTTTTTGACGATCGATTCGTCACATTACACTTGCGATTTTACACATACACAATTGATGTCGTAAGGTAATGGTATTACCTTACGACATCAATTCGAATTATTAGCTATACATTTGTAACAATAACTATTGTAACTGAAATGTTTACTTGGTAGGGTTTTAGACGATAGAAGAGGTTTATTTTGATCCAAAATATTTCCTTTCGAATTTGCTAGTAAAGCCTCTGTCTTTGTAGTAGATCTAAGAATATAATTAGTCCACCAGCGTAGTAGTAATCGTTTTATTACTGAAAAGTCATTGAATCTATATCTATTCATAGCGTTTTATTATTTATTAGAATTAAAAGAAAAAAAGAACAAATACAAATTATGTCACAAGCGGGATTCGAACCCGCGCCTATTGGGATTCCGGCCCAATCGTGCTGCCACTACACCACCGTGACTAATTGTAGGACATGCAAATTTCACTTCGTATCATATTTACGTCTTACGGTGACGGTATGCTATCTACCCGACAATGTTTACACATTGTTATAGGCTTAATACTTAAAACTTTACAGTTAGAATTGTATTAAACGATGACACAACCTTGTTATTTAAATTACTAAAATTTAGCATTTAATATGCTTAATTATTTATATCGTAATCGGGTTCATTTTTCATTTCGTAATCGGGTTTTATAAATAATTAAGCATATTAAATGCTAAATTTCAGTAATTTAAATACAAATTATACAAAAGAAATATATAAAGATACATATATATTTTTGTTATTTTCAGATTCTCAAACGGCAAGAGTACTTTGGCAAATATGGCAAAATTCACAAAGTAGTTATAAACCAAAGTACCACGTACGCAGGGTCACAAGTGAGTATTATTTATTTTATTGCTTATAATTTACAGTTATCTATACTTCCTTCGTTTGGTGACGGGCTATGGAGCACGTCATATACAATATACAATTTACCACTATTTTTTGCTTTTTTTTGTTTGGCGGCGGGCTATGGAGTGGTTAATTATCTCTGCTAAATCCGTCCGGGGCGACCAGAAGAAGCGGCGCGCGACCCCATAGACCCGCCCTACATGTACCTCTCTTCGCCAAGCGAGTGAGCCACCGGAACCCATACAATTTACCACTAGGGCTCATTCAGTAAATGGACAACAACTTTTGTCTTGGAGGTTTATGACACTAACTTCAATCATCAACCCACCTGTCCAGCATTATTTTTAGATGAGATCCAATTTTAATGATTTTTAATGCAAATTTTGAGATCAGAAATATTTCAAATGGATTCACGGCTGTCCGATAATCCTAATCATTTTTATTTCACAATCTCATTAACTTTAATTTAATGTCTAACATCCTAAGTAAATAAAAATTCATTATTTAGTCTGTATAATACTTTTTAATTTTTTTTATAGACATAGATATTCATAATATTTGGTCACACTTAAAACGCGGTCCGTGTAAAATTAATGTAAAATTCTAGTTGTTGTGTGGACAGGGTCCGTCTGCGTCGGCGTACGTGACTTACGTGTCGGGCGCGGACGCGTTACGTGCCATCCAGGGCGTGAACAACGTGACGCTCGACGGGCGCGTGCTCAAGGGCTCGCTAGGCACCACCAAGTACTGCGCCAACTTCATGAAGAACCAGCCCTGCCCCAAGCCCGACTGCATGTATCTGCACGAGCTAGGTAACATTACAATGATACAATATACTTTTATTTATTTTACATTAATATAAGTAAATAATAGCTAAGAGGGCGTCCATTAATTACGTGAGGTATTCAGAGGGGGAGGGGGTCGAGCAAAAACTTACGACATCTCACCAAGGAGGGAGAGGTTTTCAAAAAATCCTCAAAAATGCCCGACGTAATTAATGGACGCCCCCTAAAGAAATTCTATGCTAAAACTAAGTTAGCTTAATGTTTCCACAATGACATACGCGTTTATTAGTATCTATGCTAATTTCCAGGTGATCCAAACGCATCGTTCACTAAGGAGGAGATGCACGCAGGCCTGCACCAGGTGTACGAGCGCAAGCTTCACAACTTACTGTTGCAGGCACAGCGGGATAGACCAGACGACAAACTCAACAATAGCCCAGGTAAACACATACACTGATTGTGGCACTAATTACACTGTGATCATATTTGATTTAAATCTTCACTGGAGTGACAGGTCTCCTACAGATGGGCGATGACGCTATAATCCTTATGGCCTGGCCGCATGACCATTGTCGTCCGAGTAGTAATAATTTACTATTGCATATTGTTACGTGGATGAGAGAGCTGGAGGTCTAAATCCTATATTTACAGCCCATCTTTACAGTTGGCAATGATCTGGCTGTGACCCTGGTATTACGACAGTCCATGAGCGACAGTTACCAGGTGGGCCCGTTGCTCTTCTGCAGCCAAAAGTAAAAAAAAAGAAAGAAAATTCTACGTAACTTAAAATAATAAAATAATGACAAAATGTTGTAATACTAATGTAATATTTATAGAAATATTGAAAGAACTTAATTTGTGTAGTCCTAGCGCACTTGGGGCCTGGGCTTCACGTCTGTCCTTTGACCTAAAACCAATTATTTGGAAACGCAGAAGTATGGGGGGTAGAATTTAGGACAGAGTCAAAATGGTTTAAAGTATACTTCTAAACGAAGTACATGTTGTTTATGACAGACATTTTAGACAAAAAATTGTTTTTTCCCCTGTTTATTATGAATATAAATTTGTAACTCAATCGGCAACCAATATATACATACATACGTACATATCATCACGCCATATCCCTTGCAGGGTAGGCAGAGAGAACAGAGTGCCAGAGATCTCTATCCTTGCATACCTCATTCGCTTCCTCAACATTCATAATTCTCTTCATACACGCTCGCTGATTTCGGAGACTCTTGACTCCACCTTCCTTCAAGTACATGACCGATCTGGTCTAGGAAGGTTAGTCTCGCTCTCCCCCGGTACCTACATCCTTCCACTTTCGCATTGTATATCTTCTTAACCAGATGTTCGTTCGGCATTCTTTCCATATGTCCGAACCAATTTATATATATATATAAAATAATTGTAAGAATGTTTGTTGTCAATATCTATGCGATATTGACAACAAACATTCTTACTATTATTTTTTATTTAATAGATATTTCAGAAAACTTGAATAAAGTATTCGTGTGAACTCCTACTAGTAGTTATTGAAATTAGTGCGATGAAATAAAGAAACTGCTAAATTTAATTATTACATTGTAAATGTCAAACTATCTAAAAATATAGTAGCGAAATAATAGTAATAAAAAAGAAGAAAACAGTAGTAAAATTATACATACATACATATCATCACGCCATATCCCTTGCAGGGTAGGCAGAGAGAACAGAGTGCCAGAGAACTCTATCTCTGCATACTTCACTCGCTTCCTCAACATTCATAATTCTCTTCATACACGCTCGCCGGTTTCGGAGACTTTTGACTCCACCTTCCTTCAGTACATGACCGATCTGGTCTAGGTAGGTTAGTCTCGGTCTCCCTCGGTAGCTACATCCTTCCACTTTCGCATTGTATATCTTCTTAACCAGGCGTTCGTTCGGCATTCTTTCCACATGTCCGAACCATCGGAGCATTCCCTTTCGCATCTTTACACCAATACTCTCTTTCATACCTACTCGCTCTCTTACGTCGTCGTTACGAATGCGGTCGGTCAGCCTCACTCCACAGATTTTCCGCAGAGATCGCATTTCGACCGCATTAATTTTACTTTCATACTCTTTTCTGCATACCCAACACTCGCTTCCATACTGTAATGTTGGGACAAGCACTGCGTTATGTATTGCTACACGTGCCTTCTGGCTGAGGTGGTGGCTGCCGAGAAGTTGCCCCAACGTTCCGTTCACTCTATTTCCCGCATTCACTCTTCGCTCTATATCAGTGGTGTACCTTCCATCTCGGCTAAATCCACATCCAAGATATACAAATAAAATTATAGTAGTAATTTTAGTATGTTGGCTGTAATAAACCGCATGTTTATGGCGTCTGATGAATTTATGTACTTTTAAGATAGACAGTCGAATATTTTACGTATTTAAAGGTAGACAGGAGAGAATTATCTAAATTTTGTAACGAATATAATTTTTTTTTATTTTTGGCTGGCATAATATTTTATAACCGACTTCAAAAAGGAGGAGGTTCCCAATTCGATTGGTATTTTTTGTTATGTATGTACACCGACTACGTTAAGATTTATGATCCGATTTACGTGATTGGTTTAGTTTGATACGAAATAGTTGCCATTTGGTCTCATAAAAATTCGACATAATTTGGCCCAGTAGTTTTCATTTTATGATTTTTTTTTAATCTATATGACGTAAATATTAAAATTGATGTAGTATTATGGAGGTATTCCACAATGACAAAAACACCTTTTATAAATTAGAGTAGCTTCTGGATTTTTCGTGAATTGTAGATTATTTATAAAATATACGATACATTTTTATAATTATAAGTATAAGTGTATATCAATATAATTATTTTAACCATCTTACATTGAACGAAAACTAGTTCTGCAAGCCACAGTTCAGATGAATAAAACTATTTCTGGCACATACAAGTTTCGTTAATGTCCAAGGCCGTTGTGTAAAGGTTAATGGCATCGGAATCAGATGATGCGTAACGACTTTATATTTACTTTTTCATTTCGATCACAAGAATAGAGAATTTAAAAAAAATACGGTTTTACATTTTATAAATATAATTGTTCGTTTGTATATTAGGAAATTGTTAGTTTCTAGATATATATTTGGTAATTGTCACTGTAATAATTGTCACTTTATATGTTACTAGCTTCTGCCCGCGGCTGCGCCCGCGTAAAAGGTTACTTTCCTAAAGTTGTCCATCGCCTATTTTTATTTTACCCCTTAAGGGTAATTTTTTTTTACGAAATTTTAATGTCATATTTATTTATATTTAATCAATAGCCTAAAAATAAGTTTCAAGCTTTAAAAATGACGATAATTCCTTACAACTTTTAATCCTTCTTTACAAACCTTTTTCGCATTAAAAAGTAGCCGATGTCCTTTATCAGGCTCTAGACTATCTGTGTACCAAATTTCATTTAGATCGGTTCAGTAGTTTTGGCGTGAAAGAGAGCGACAGACAGACAGAGTTACTTCCGCATTTATAATATTAGTAAGGATTTAAGAATATAATGGTCACCAACCCTTCTTTTTTTTGTGATTATCTTAAAAATAATTCCAAAACTAAAAGTTTGTTAATTTGAAGTCAACAAGCTATGCTTAGAGTATATGTGAATGATAAGACTATAATCATTGAGATAATCTTGCGAATTAGCGATCTGAAATAGTGATGAAGTCCGGTGGTGCAGGAAAATTCGTGAGTGTAGCCGACGTTATCTTGCTAACGTAAAATAGAACTACTGGCTAAGTGGACCTTAAAATGGCGACAAGGGCCGACTGAACGCAGAAGGTGGAGGTTATTCGAAAAAGCCGGAGACCCTTTGATCCACTGTTGATTGGTCTGCCACAAAAGACCACGAAAAAGAAAATAGGGCGAAGGCCGCATGTCACTAGCGGCTTGAATTCAGTAATACCCTGCAATGAGCTGGTTGGCTGTTAGTTTTTTTTTTAAAGAGTTTTAAAATATTCAAGTTCATTTCCACATGTTTATATTTAGTCTGGCGTGTATCCAATGTCCGGTGGATGCCTAATTAGTAACACTAACCGATGCACTGTAAATTGTGTAACGTAAATGTGTGTTAATTCGTCTCGTTTATAATTGACATTGGGCTGTCATCATAGATAGATAAATAGTAGTAGTATAAATAGTAGTCAGTAAGCTGGTTCACTTGCTATTAAGAAGTAAGCTCGTTCCCTACCTTTTTTTTAAGCTAATATACTGCTGTTACGTTCGTGTCTATCATTGGAACGCAAATAATTGTAAAGTAAAAAGTTGAGACTGAATAAAATCTGTGTACCTGTATTATTTGATGAGGAGCGTTTTTGTCATTATTAAATATCTTTCATAATATTCTATCAATTTTAATGTTTCACACGACATTATGAGCATTGTTTTCTTCTAACGACGAAATAAATACTTTCATTAGAAACTATGTTGATTCTTACGCAAGTCAACCTTAGTTTATCATTTTTTTTTAAATTTAATTGATTATATACTTACCTATATACGTACTAAGCCTTTTATGAATGGTGCGAAATATTCTCATGCGCACGCGTCTCAATGATTATTGAACGGGTCTCGATCGTTATTGCACGCTTCATAAGCGAAGCGTTGAGGTGATGCTCTACTCCTGATATATGAAAAACAAAGACTTATCAAAACTAAAAATGACTATTTTTCTCACAGTGCACTTCAGGATAATATTATCATACAGATTTCAAGAAAAACATTCGTTTAAACATATTTGATATTTTTAAAAAGCAATTAATTTGTTAAAAGTAAGAAAATGTTGATTAAAAAAAATATTCGAGAACGTCCGGATGTCTACCGTATGGATCTAGCACTCTCACGACCGTAAAATTAATGTATTAAAGTTTTTTTTTATTAAAAGCGTAATAATCACAACTCGCTGTTTCCCTTTGAATTAATAAAAAACTAAACAGCTTAGTCTTGTTTACAATGCTTGCCAGCTATGTTTTGCGCTACGTTTTTTTTTGTGGTTCTGTTCGTCCATTCGGACAGGCAAAGTGAACAAAGCCCATACAGCCAATTAGCACTACGTCGAGAATGGCGCGAAATTTCAATTTTTTTTTTCATTTATGGCATTGACTAATAGTAGATGACAAATAATAAAAAAAATACGAGGCGTGCCCTTGGGTTTTCTAACTTATTTTTAATTTCTCTTAGAATTTCGATTTTTATTATTTGATTCTTTTTTTTTAACTGAACTTATATAATACTATTCATGTTATAGAATTTTCTGATGCCTATATATAGCCACAAACTATTTCAATACATATAGTACACAGCGAAGTTCACTCATCGATGTTTATTTTTAGTTTATGATGTAATCACAAATGGTATCATAACACAATAAAATGTGAGGCTATGACGTCACTCTTGTTTATATTGTTGACTTAATGTAACTGTTAAAATATGTTTACCGTATTGTTTTGTTATCGTAGAGATATTGTTTTCTTTCATTCATTACCTTATCGACGTCTAGTGTTGGCAATAGACCTTACCACAATGGTGGGAATCCTACTAATATTGTAATTGTGAATTAATGTGAATCTCTGTGAAGGTGTTTGGATGATAATTGGCAGTTATACTATTGCCTGGATTTACATATACAATTCTTTTTATCCCGATAATATGTTCCCTTGGTGTAAAATTTCAACCTTTAAAAAAAAAAACGCTGATCTACAACTACACTACAATAAATGGCATGGCCTTTAATATTAATTTATGGAATTTATTATAGTATTACATTGACAATGTATCCAGTAAAGATTAGCATAAAATCATTCGCTATTACCAAATCCGCACATGGTACACTGAGAAAGTAGTCCTGCTAGATAAAAGAGCAAAAAGACAATGAAGCGTATATACATATATTTTTTTATACGTATTTTATTTCATATGTATTACTCGCGTAAGCAATTAAGGGTATTATGATACCTTCTTAAGGGAGCGTTAACCGCTTCGTTACGTAACACGTTACGCTCCAGTTTCCTGTTTGTCAGGCCGTTTTATAGGATTAAATAATGATACTATTAATGTACATACACAACATTCTAATGTACATATTCAAGAATTGTAACTAAGAATAAACTATATTTTATAATCAATAAAAGATTGTATTAATAAATAACCTTTCCTTACATTATCATATTAATATACATAAAATTTAAGTAATAAACTAAGCTTTTGAAATAAATCTACTTTTACGGATTCTAACGCGATGGAATCCGTAAAAGTAAGTAAGTAAAGTCCGTAAAATAAAACATTTGAAATGCGTAATACTCGCGTTAACATGAGAAATCATTAATAAACTAAGCTTTTCTCAAGTTAAACAATTTCAATATTAAATAGTTCAACTTAGATTAGTTTAAGTTATCACTCCTGTCGAGCGTTCCGAGGCGCATACGTTTATTTTTTTTATAATATTTACTAAATATAAAATAAATTTTCAAATGTTACAGGTAATTCTAGTACGAATGCAGAAAAAAGCAGTTCAAAAGATGGTAAGAATCGTAAACTCGTAGTGAAATTTATAATTGCCTATTATAGAAATAATCTAACGTATTTCTATTAATGATTTCAGGTAATCAATCGAACTTTATACCGACAACAGTGGTCACATCGTCACATATTAATGTAGTCAATTCTTCTAAGTGAGTACTGTTTGAACTACGTCTGTGGTAATTGCTTGTCAATAATTCGTTTAAAACGGACTGTGTTACGTAGGATTTCGTAATATTATTAAGTCTACTCGTTATATGAAGTCTTGCATGAATGTGAGATAAGGGCGACGATGATTTTTTATAAATACCAGTGTAACAGAAAATGGAGTAACTGGTCAGAAGGGTGGCAGGTAATAATGGTGGGAACACATAACAAAAATTTTAACGAAAAATGTCAAGGACTCATCAGCTGTCTGTAAAATCGACGCATGTTATACTGTAGCAAACGTAATCATTGATTTATTTAGGTTCTAATGCATATTTAAGAAAGTATGAGTATGTAGCAGATTATTTATCATATTTACTTAGTACATATCATTCAGTTTCAAAGGAAAAGCGACGACAAAATTTAAAGCTTTAACTCATTAATGAATAGACAAATTTTTTTGTTATGAGTGATGGTAGGAACTCATAACAAAAAATTTTGACAGAGAATGGTTGTTCCATTCTCAACCAGAACCAAACCAGTTGCTCCATTCTCTGTTACACACGCTATATAAGATATAAATTTAATATTTTGATAGTAGTCATATTATTAGTAGAATTTGCGATTCGAACCTCAATTCATGTAATTCGCTCTCAGTCAGATAAGTATTTTGAATGCAAATTTTCTTCTAATTTTTCTTGCAGCGGCATTAAATAAATGCATTTTATATCTTAAATAGAAATATAATGGTAAACCTCAGAATTATATTAGATATTAGTTTTAATGGGAAAAGAATATTAATCACCTTTATTAACACATATACAATGATTTCTGATATTTATGCGAATACATTTAAAATAAAACTATTCTTACGGATTCTACCACGTTTATATTTAAATTTTTATTTTGCCGATTTCTAACATATCACAGCGGTTATGGTCACGGGAGTACCTTCGTCATCCGTAAAAATAGTTTTATTTCGAACATATACAGTAAAACTATAAAAGTGATAAATATAAATTACAATACATTCACAGACGTAAAATATTCGCCAAACTTTGCGGTTAAATAATTAAAAACATAGCGGGCTGACGATAGTCTTGCCAAAACCCTCAATAATTAAAAAATACAGTAAAATGCTGCTGCAAATTGCAATGCTCTTTTGTCAACTGAAAGAAAGAAATAATTTTATACCAGAGAAAAGACAAAGTAAAATAAAGAACTTAAAAGAACAAAAAATAAATCATGTTCATATTATAAAAAAAATAAAAGATGCGCCTTGCCGGAAAAGCTGGCCAGCTCTGCATAAGTTAGATGACACTTCATCCAGCGCTGATTTTCAGTTGGCAACCCATATAAGTCATTTAAATATATATAGGTTATGTAGAATAAATATATGTGACTACCAATATAATTAGTGTGTATTTGAATTAAGAATAGAGTAAAAAAATACGCTACATATATTCATATCCAGATACACTAAATAATATGCGGCATCAAATATAATAATAATATAATATATTAATATAATAAAAGAACACAGCAGTCACGACGATTGCCGACAGAAATGATAACTTAAACCTATGAATAAAAAAAAAACAAATACAAAAAAATAAAAAACATGTCCTAGGGAGTATGAATACTTCATGCATGAGTGTGACCATATCAAAGCCAGCAGTCAAAAAATATATTTTGGAATGTATAGGGAATAGTTTCGCACGAATTGCTTTATTTATCAGTATAAAAGTACTATCATTTATGTGGTTAAATACAATATTCTCCTACGGTCTACTCTCCCACCGTCTTACGAATTTTTGATCAGGTCACGTGTCCAGACGCGGGTTTAACATTTTTTACCCATCCCAAAAAAGTTCACAACACTACTAAAGAAGTATTTACTTCAATAATATAATTCTTTAAAATTTACATTACAAATGATATGCGAGATTTCATATAATGAATAGACTTCAATTAGTTTGATAGTAATAGGTTTAATTTATTAGCTATATGTTATGTAAACGCTATGTAATAATTATAAATATGAATGACACACAAATGATTATGTTGATAATAATTACAGATCTAATAAAAAAGAGTCTATCAATGGTACAAGTGGGACGAGTGGTTCAAGTAGCTCCAGTAGTAATGGGATGGGTAGTGGGAATGGCAAAGAAGCTTGGCCGAGCCTCGGTTCATCGCCACCATCCGACAGTCCCGCCAGAAAACAACACAGTCCCAAACCACATCAGTCTACGGGTAAGTGTATAGTTACAGTCCGGCCGCTGAGAGATTGCGTTTATGACACCTGTCAATTCGTCATGGCTAGTGGTGTACAATACATAACATTAATAATATTTAGTAATGTTATTTATTGCATTCATTTTGCATATTTATTCAATTCAATATATATTTTGTTAAATTTATAGGAATTATATTTCAAACACAATGTAAATAAAATCGTTATTGAATATGTAATTATAATGAATTGAATCGTAATTTGTGAATTAAACGAAGAGAAAGAAAATAAAATATTTTTATTCGAAAATGTATATTATGAAATCAAAATTTAATCCGACTCCAATTCGCTTGAAGAGTCGCTGTCATCTTCACTAATATGTATAATTATATTATTGTCAATCACATTATCTATACGGATATCGAGGTAAAAATCATCATTTAGTTTGGGCGTACCTTTATCATATTATTAACTTGTATTTAAATACTAAGTACATTATAAACTACAAAATTATAACGTTTTATTTTATATTAAACCGACAAATTATAATTATTAAGATTGTAAAAATATTTGATTATAATTGTCTTGTTATTTTGATCACATCACTACAAAAACAAACAGTTAATATAACTTTGAAACAGCGTAGTTTGACGTGATTTGACTTTTAAAAGTTATTGTTTTTATATTTGTTAAATAATTAATTGTAGATAATTTCAGGCCAAAATTAATAAGTTTATTGTAAGTTGGCAGAATTATTCAATTTTTACAGTTATCACTCGTTAATAATTTAAATAAAAAATATTTAAAATTGTTCTGTAAATTGTACGCCAGTTCAAAGCTACATCGCCCATTCGATCACGACCTGTCAGAAACGCAATCTCTGAGCGGCCGGACTATAAATATTGTATCGGCGATGACTGGGAATAAATATTATAATTAACCACCCTGTTTGACTTCCGCGGGTGTCGTACGAGTCTTCTTCAGATTAAAATCACTTAATATCGCTACCAAAGTACAATTTTAAATGAAAGCGTCGAATAAGTTAGAATTATTAATATGGAGCTAATAGTTCTAACCAGCACAGTAGAGTTAAGCTTAATAATATCTTAGTTCAAATTACTGAAATTTAGCATTTAACATGTTTGATTATTTATAAAAGCTTGATTACGAGCGAAAAATGATCGTCAAACGTATCCCATGTCATTTTTCGCTCGTAATCAAGTTTTTTTTTCCGTGTGGTGACAGTAATAACACAATTCACCACCCCTATCTTACCCGTGGGTGATCGTAAGAAACGACTAAGGGATTTAAAACGCATATAACATCTAGGCAAGAGAAGGAAAACTCGAAACAAAACCCTATACCTACACGTCTGACCAGCGTGGTGTAGTAGGTCAATTTCCCTCCCATTATGAAGGAGGCTCGAGCCCAGTAGTGGGACATATATGACCTGAAATGGTGAATTAAGTTTTTATAAATATCTTAGTTATCATATCGGGGAGGTTCGTGCCTATACTAGTTGCGAGTTCTATGTGCTGATCTTAAAGTTGGAATTCAATTGACAACTTCTAAACATATATTTTAATTGGAACACGATATATAATAAATACCGTAACTATGAATGTATATTAATTGTATATTTATATGAACTCAACCCCTCGAGTTTTATATATCTAAGGTATTTTGGTTCAAAACACTCAATAATCATTATATATTTAATTTCAGTTAAGTCACAAGAAAACGGCACATCAGAATCTTCCAGTCCCACACAACATATACAACAACAGTCTCAAACAAAACAAATTAAAGACACACATACAGATAGCAAACCAAATAGAATCAAGGAACCAAGCACAAACGGCCAAAGCACGAAGAAAAGTAAAAGTGACAAAAGCAAACAAAAGTCTAGCAATAGTATTAATAATGATCACAATAACGATATAGATATATTAGATACAAAACATTATAGCAATACGCAGAACAATCACACGTCAGTCTTCGAGAACGACAACCCTAGCTACCTATCAAACGATATAGACGAGCTCGAATCAGATAGACACAGTTTATTAGAAAACCACGATTTGCTAGACAGCAGTGATCACAGCCTGCTAGACGATGACAACACACATAATCTATTAACAGATGCAAGCAGTGAAGTTATCATGGTGCAGAGACAAAATGAAATGTTAGCAGGCCTCGTCGACAATAACCATCTATTACCACATATGAAATCCCCCATACTCAATGGCTATGGCCTCCTAGACAGGGATATGAGTTATCTAGGTAATAATAGACATAGCCAAATTAGTCAAGGTCTGATGGATCAGAAGGAATTGTTGCTGAGAGAACGGAGCCAAAGTGAAATGCTTATGAGACAGAATGAATTGATGGCGAGGCAACATAATGTTATGGTTGAACCCAAACACTATATGCCCACATCTAGTATAGGACTCGACTCCACTAGTGAATTATTAGGTAAGGAAGCGAATGGAAATGCATCTATGTTCTACACGTTTAAGGTTGCTACCATACATTTCATAACTTCTAACTTTGTTAAACAAAGTTTCAAATCGTTTTTCAGCTCAAATAAGTGAAATTAAATGTTTATTTTTTTTAAAAGCATTAGTAGCAACCCTACTCGCGTATCATCTCTTTCTTCCCGCTTGGTGTCGAGCGGGAGAGCACTATATTGTTGCCAAATACCGTTTAAACCGGTGTGTTACATATGAGATGTTTGTACAGGTGCTAATTTTCATCAAAATCCCAATATGCTTCCACCGTTCGGTATGCGCGTAGACAATGGGCTGGGCTCCTCGATGGGGGGTGGCTACCACAATATGCACAACTCAGGGCTGCTGCAGGCGAGCCAGGCTGGTCTTGTTAATGGATACGATACGCCACAATCGGCGGTAAGTTATACTGTCTATTACCAGCTTTATTACGTTTTATTTATCAGTGCAATGAAATCGGCATAGAATATGTTAACCAGCATCTTCCTTGGGGTGGCGGTTCTCCTAGATTTAGATGCTTGAGCCATTGTACTCTGTCTGAATTAATGTAATGTTTACTGATATTACTAATATTTCAAAGCAGAGTTGCTTTTTAAAAACGTGTATACCCGCGTAATTTAATGGATATTTTTAGTTAGGATTTTTAATATTATAAAATTGTAATTTTAATTTACAATTTCGAAAATAATTGCAAAATCTAATGCTAAAAGTAAAACATTACTTTCGTGGCGGTAATAATTGGTAATATACTAACCTTTACATTATTCGTGGGTGTTGTAAAAGACAACTAAGAGCTTTACATCGATCTGGGCCAACTACATTTGATGCTGTCTAATTCTTTAGTCATCTACGAATCCACGGACAAGAAAGGGTGTGATTTGATGATTGGTGTTTTTACTGCGTCATCACGCGGGAAGTTCACGGATAACGAATCATTACGAATGCTATCAGGCATAAACGCTTTTCCAATAAAATATGCTAACTGGCTATAGAATGTCGCTTAACTTAATCATCATCATCACAGCCTATATATGTCCCACTGTTGGGCTCGGGCCTCCTCCGTAATGGGCGGGAAGTTAACCTACTATCGAGTTTTCCTTCTCTTGCATAGAGGTTATATACGTTTTATATCCCTTAGTCGTCTCTTACGATCACCCACGGGTAAGATAGGGGCTGGTGAATTGTATTCTTACTCCGTCACCACACGGTTAAACTTAATACATTGATCTTATTAATATAATAATAGATAACAATTTAAAACAACAAAGCTTTAAAAATTAAATGACTAATTAGATTTTTTGTTCACAATAAAATTACCATTAAAACTTTATTAGAATTGTCACATTATATAGAAATGAACGTGAATAATATTAATATGATAAGGAGTGCCCTTATTTTTGGATACAGCACTCTTATTTTTTTTCACAAGCTCAAAGAAAATTACTTTAAAACAATCTGATCACCATATATCACGGGAGAAACAGTCATCTCGTGACCATGAACGCCCTAAAAGTGTTCGAAACATAGGCATGATGACAGTAACTAAGAATCACTAAAATAGTGATTTATTTTAATAATATAGGATACAAAGATTGTAAAAAAGCCCTTGTTTCGAAATAACAAGCGCGATTAACTTTAAAATATTAAAAATAAAAAAATCAAAAGATATCATTGCGCCATATTGGCTCGAACACCAATCAGAAGCGAGTGACGTCACGCTTTCGTTTATTTACTAATTTTGCTAGAATCTTAGTTCGCACTGAGATCGTTATCGTATTATTACTCCGTTTACCAGATATTATGTGGTAAAAACTTATAACGGATATCACTTTTGTGCTACTATATATAAACTTTAGCGATGAAACTAGGATTTATCAAAGCAAATAGCTCAAATTTGCCGAGAATCGACTTGTCGATACTGGGAAAGTTTTTTTTCATCAAGCAATGGTTTTTGTTCAGCAGAATTTCGAAATATTAGAACTTCCATGTATGTATCGTTTAATTTATGAACTTGAAACACATTATAGAACTCAAATACCATAATTACAGACGCAGATACAAATGCATTTTACAGGGCTACAAAAAGGCTACTTCTGTGTAGCAGACAACAACTACAACACTAATAAAAAGTTTTGATCATAAGTATTATGTATGACGACGCTTACATGTCTGATTTTCTGAAATTATTATTGGGTCTGTGGAAAAAAAATGGGTATATTCAGTGTTGTATAATAGTGCAATAAAACATTTAAAAAAAAAGAGGTTATTCATTTCAAAAATTCTGTACTTATCCTAAGTTTTTTCTTCAATCAATCTAACAGAACCAATAAGACATCACAATTAAAACTAAGTCTATCTTTAAAAATATTAACCTGAAGTCCTAGATTTATTTATATTAGAACCTTCAGCTAAAGTTAATATACAAAAGTATATAATTTATCTAAATTGGTTAGGGTTTAAGGTAATTTGAGCTAGTGACCTAGAATGTCCTATTTGTACATGTTTTCCTAGTGTACATTGAATGGTTTTGTACTTACTTTACTTTACAAATGTGTTTTTAGTTTTATATAAAACTTAGGTAGATAAATTAATAATAAATATTGTTCTGCAACAGTTAACATGCATAGGCATATCTATTTTTTTAAGATTTAACCAAGTATTTCTCGCATTTCTTTTTTCATTGAAAAGTTAATAAAGGACATAGTTGGAGTTTTTATTGATGTATTATTACATAGAGGAACTGCACACCATCTATAAACACATTAGAATTAATCTTATTCATTCATAATTGCACAAAATTATAGAAATTAAGGATTACAATAAACAATAACAACGCTAATTGTGAGTGCATACGAACGCGTGACGTCATAGACAGACGCCATTACTTTTGCACCGTTTTGGAGCGAAATTTAAATTTGACTTTAAAAAGATAGGTTTTTATACAAAAATTAACTTTTTCTGCGGAAATTGGATTTATTTTCGTTGAAGTAGATAGTGTATAACATTGTGGAGTCATTTTTCAAAATCAGTCATCATGCTTATTAAAAAGCCAATACCACCTCGATAAAATATGTTAAAATTATTGTAATTTCATATTATGTGTAATACTACCACCTCGATAAAATATGTTAAAATTATTGTAATTTCATATTATGTGTAATACTCGCGTTGATATCAGAACTCGATTTTTACTATTGTAACTAATCATAAAATTTACAGCATTTGTATTCCATCATTATCATTTATTTATTATTATTTTATCATCATCATCACAGCTCATATCCACTACTGAGCTCGAATCTCCTCCATACAAGGTTTTATTTCATGTTTTTCTTTTCATCCAGGGATATTATGTGCTTGCGTGTATTAGAAAGATCCCCATGTCCGTTATACAACGAATTTGGTTTTTTTTTTATTTTATATATCCAAAAAAGTAATAATAATATGCCGTCAATAGGTATTAATGTCTTCAAGTTGTCGTCATGATGAATTTAATAAATATATTTCAGAACGAAGTGCGATATATAGCTGAGAACATGGACAAGTTCTTTACGGACTTCAGACAGGCGCAACAGTTGAGGCAGTTGCGACACCACGAGCCGCGTCATATTCAACACACGTCGCACACATCACACATGACACAGGCGAACCACGCACACTATCCACACAACATGCTGAGCGCCGAACGCTTAGAAATGGAACAAAAACAAAGGTAAATAAATATCCTTACTAATATTATAAATGCGAAAGTAACTCTGTCTGTCTATCACTCTTTCACGCCAAACCTACAGAACCGATCTAAATGAAATTTGGTACACAGATAGTCTAGTCTGATAGGCTACTTTTTAACGCAAAAAAGGTTGTAAAAGGGGATGAAAAGTTGTAAGGAATTATCGTCATTTTTAAAGCCAGAAGCTTGATACTTATTTTTAGGCTATTGATTAGATATAAATAAATATGACTTTAAAATTTCGTAAAAAATTACCCTTAAGAGGTAAAATAAAAATAGGGGATGGAAAACTTTAGGAAAGTAACCTTTTACGCGGGCGAAGCCGCGGGCAGAAGCTAGTATAGTATATCTATCCATAAATTCATTGACGTTCACTGCTAGTTACAGTTCTCTACGTCATTATCTTGTTCACATCCCAATTACTGGAGTCAATGCATTATGTACTTTTCTTATATAAACATGTATGATATGCAATATGTATGATATTGCAAACATCTCGGCTCATATACGTTCCTCTGCTGGGCTCGAATTATCTCCACAATGGGAGGGAAATTGACTTCATATACCATGCTGGTCGGACAGGATGCTGTAAGGTTTTATTTAGAGCTTTCCTTCTCTTGCCTAGATGTCCACAAGCAAGAAAGTGTAAATTCTTATCCCGTCACCACATGAAAATCAAAGGCAAATAAAAGAAACAAAACTTTATCCGATGGAAAAGCAAAGGTAATAAAGAAAACAAATTGTTATCCGATTGAAAAGCAAAGGCAATAAAAAAAACAAAACATCCGATTGAAAAGCAAAAGTTAATAAAAAAAACAAAACCTTATCTGATGGAAAAGCAAAGGTAATAAAAAAAAAACAAAACTTTATTCGATTGAAAAGCAAAGTTAACAAAAAAAAACAAAACCTTATCTGATTGAATAGCAAAAATTAAAAAAAGAAAAACAAAACCTTATCCGATTGAAAAGCAAAGGTAATAATCACATCGGCAGAGGCAATAAACATGCAAAACCTTATCCTATGTCTGTCCTTTGTCTTGCAATGACACACTAATTGTGTATGCAATCATTGAGTATTTTTAATTGACGCAATTACGTTTAACCGCATACAAATATCGTGTACAAGGTTAAATAATATTGATGTTCTCCAGTACGAATTGCGCTGAACTATAAAATTATAAATAGACGTCTGCGCAAACATGTCTGTCGTATTATTTTTTGTGAACTAGTAAAGTTGATCGTGTAGTCTTTATTTGTCTGACATCTTTATTGATTTAGGGATAAATAAAATTCTATCGAATAGTTTTTTTTGTTCTATATTACTCATCAGTTCGGCTCATATATGTGCAACTATTGGGCATAATGGGAGCGAAATTAACCTACTTATACCACGCTGGTAAGACGTGTTGGCATAGGGTTTTATTTCGACTTTTCCTTCTTTCGCATAGATTTAATATGCATTTTATATCCCTTAGTCGTCTCTTACGATCACCCACGGGTAAGATAGGGGTGGTGAATTGAATTCTTACTCCGTCACCACACGGAATTCTTCTTTATTACTGAAAAGTAAAAGCTTTTAAAAAAAATTGTGTTATTGCCTGGCTCTATTATATAAAGCTGGGGATATTAGGGGGCATAGTCCGGAGCGTGCTCGTTCGCGTCCCCTGCCAGTCTAGACTGCTAATCCGGCTCGATATGCGTACCGCAATGCGGGTTAGGGCGTCCCCCGGAGGCGACGTGTACCGACCCGCCCCCGTCGGTACGAACTTCGGCAGTTGCGGCGATGGGGGCCGCCACCCATCACGCCTTGCCCAGTCAGGCGAGTCGAAGAGAGCAGAGTGCCGGGTGGGCACGTGGAATGTAAGAGGTTGTGTGGAAGGGAAGTTGCACGAGCTGATATCCGTCATGGCGGACAAGCAGCTAGACGTGCTCTGTGTAACAGAGACCAAGTGAAGGGGCAGCGACGCCTGCGATCTTCCTGGTGGCGGGATGGCTCTGTGGTCTGGTGTACCACAGAGCGATCGAGCCAGCATGGGGGTAGGAGTGCTGTTGTCCTCTCGCTTGGCCTCAGGTGTGAAGGATTACGGAATGTATGATCACAGACTTCTTTGGGTCCGTATAAAACTAGGTGTCACCAAGGTATTCATGGATGTAGCATATGCTCCCGTAGGATCCTCGGTGGCATCAGACCTAGAGAAGTTTTGGGATAATGTTAGGGAAGTTCTGGATATGGCAGAAACCAGTGAACGCGTGATTGTATGCGGAGATTTGAACGGATGGGTGGGGACCAAGCGTCCCGACTATGAGGACGTACTTGGTCCATTTGGTGATAAGAGAGTGAACGACGCAGGTAGGCTCATAGCGGATGTATGCATGGAGAGAAACCTTATTGTGTCAAACACATTTTTCCAACATAAGGACATCCACATGTATACATGGAGAAGGAATGAACAGAAAAGTATAATAGATTTAATTTTGGTAGACAGTCGCCTCTGAAGCAAGATATTGGACGCAAGAGCCTACAGGGGCCCCACAGTCGATACAGACCACTATCTCGTTATTGCGAGATTTAGTGGTCTGTTCAGAAAGTGGAGGCACTGGCGAGAGCGTGTCCACTTCGGAGGGCTTGAAAGAATAAAGGTTGAAAGGTTGCAAGAAGAGTGTGTAAGAGAAAAGTATGCAGAGGGTGTCCGAAAACGGCTGACGATGGCAAGCCAGCCGCAATCGGACATTGAAGAATGCTGGAGAGTATTGAAAGAGAGTATGGTAGATACAGCGAAAGAAGTATGTGGAAGTTCAAAGAAGCATAGAAAAACAAATGGTGATGCATGGTGGGATGCGGAAGTGGCAGCTTCCGTAGAGCAAAAGAAGAAAGCGTGGCTGGACTTATGTCACTTCTTTGAATCTGAATGACAGTATGACTGAACAGAAGAAAGAAATATATCGGCAATGTAAGAATGACACCAAGGCCTTAGTGAAAGAGAAACGTGATAGAGCAAGTATGAGTGCAGAAGATAGGCTGACTAAAAACTTCGAGGGTAACACCAAACTCTTTTGGAGGGAGGTGAAGAAGTCTCGGGGTGGTTGGTCGGCCTTCAGAATGAATAAAATAAGGTCTAAAGGTGGACATTCTTACACAAACACAAGACGTGTTAAGCCGATGGAGTGAATATTTTGGCGATATGTATGCGGATGCTACGGTTGGCGCCGGTGTCGCATGTGGTTTATTAGATCATCATTCGACAGCGGCGTCCTCCGATGGCATCAGTATGGATGAAGTTCAATGGGCGATAAGAAGTTTGAAAAATGGTAATGCAGCGGGCATTGATATGGTGTCTGCCTAGATGATCAAGCTTGGTGGCTCCTGTGTCCGGGAGGCGTTCCTGTTGCTCCTCAATTTATGTTGGAGCTCAGGAATGGTTCCCGGGGACTGGAATAGCGCAGTCATCGTGCCTTTGTTTAAAAACAAGGGTTCACGTTATGACTGCGCAAATTACAGAGCCATAAGCTTGACCAGTTTGGCAGCAAAAGTGTACGGTAAAATTATTGAAAGGAGAATGAGGATGGTGTCCGATGGTTTACTGTGTGAGACACAAGGAGGTTTCAGGAGTGGAAGGGGATGCATGGATCAAGTGTTCTCTCTGCGCAACATTGTGGAGAAGCATCTGGCTCTAGGTCAGAGGGTTTTCTGCAGTTTTGTGGATCTGGAGAGAGCATTTGACACGGTTGTACGAAAGGAACTTTGGGACATTTTACCGGAGTATGGTATTAACGGTAAACTGCTGCAGGCTGTGCAGTCCAGTTACATGGGCTGTAGAGCCTGTGTGCGGCTGGATGATGGAATGTCGCCTTGGTTTGACGTCAATATCGGCGTTAAGCAGGGGTGCGTTCTGTCAGCCAAGCTGTTTATCATATATCTGGATAAATGTCTCCAAAGTTTGAACGATATGAATGTGGGAGTCCAGATGGGTGACTCAGTGGTCTCTGCTCTGCTTTATGCAGATGATGCAGTCCTGCTGGCACAGTCAGCGACTGACCTGCAGACCCTAGTCGACACAATGACAGAAAATTGTAAGAAAAGAGGTCTGCGCGTGAATGTGAGCAAAACCAAAATAATGGTCTTTGAAAGAGATGAAGCCAGAACAGATGTAAGAGTAACAATAGGTAATGATGTACTAGAGCAAGTGGATGAATTTGTATATCTTGGATGTGGATTTAGCCGAGATGGAAGGTACACCACTGATATAGAGCAAAGAGTGAATGCGGGAAATAGAGTGAACGGAGCGTTGGGGCAACTTCTCGGCAGCCACCACCTCAGCCAGAAGGCACGTGTAGCAATACATAACGCAGTGCTTGTCCCAACATTACTGTATGGAAGCGAGAGTTGGGTATGCAGAAAAGAGAATGAATGCGGTCGAAATGCGATCTCTTCGGAAAATCTGTGGAGTTAGGCTGACCGACCGCATTCGTAACGACGACGTAAGAAAGCGAGTAGGTATGAAAGAGAGTATTGGTGTAAACATGCGAAAGGGAATGCTCCGATGGTTCGGACATGTGGAAAGTATGCCAAACGAACGTCTGGTTAAGAAGATATACAATGCGAAAGTGGAAGGATGTAGGTACCGAGGGAGACCGAGACTAACCTACCTAGACCAGATCGGTCAGGTACTGAAGGAAGGTGGAGTCAAGAGTCTCCGAAACCGGCGAGCGTGTATGAAGAGAATTAGGAATGTTGAGGAAGCGAGTGAAATATGCAAAGATAGAGTTCTCTGGCACTCTGTTCTCTCTGCCTACCCTGCAAGGGATACGGCGTGATGATATGTATGTATATATGTGTGGGGATATTATGGTTAATAGACACGGTTATTTCACTAGAACTGATTTGAACACAGTATTTATTAGGATTGTAACGGAACTTCGCTTCCGCCTCCGTATCCGTGTAATTTTTGCGGAGTCATAACGGAGGTTTATTTTCTTATCATACGCACGCGACGCTTCAGCCGTCCGGCCGCGTGCGGCAAATGAACAAGAATCAACGCGTGCGTGGCGGGAACGCGGTTGGGGTGGGCCGGGGCATGCAAACGTCATTTATCTCTGCCTCTCCTTAATTTTAATTACTAGAAGGAAATGTTTATTTATATGTTAACTTAAGTGTACTATGAGTCTTTGAATGTACATACGTATTTGATTTAAAATAAATATTTTGTACTGTTGATAGTTTTAATAAACCATAAACTACATTTATTCTACATTCACTATCACTTCCGCCTCCGCCTCCGTTAACTTCCGCATCCGCGGAGGTAAAACCCGTCGCCTCCGCATTTGCCTCCGCCTCCGCTAAGAAGGCCTCCGTTACAACCCTAGTATTTATATAGGGTGCGTACATAAAAGCTGTGTGTTGTGACAGAATAAGAATTTAATTCACCACCTCTATCTTAACTGTGAGTGTTGTATAGGAGAACTAAACAATACAATACTTATATAATATCTATGCAAGAGAAGGAAATCTTTAAATTAATTTAAATTTGAAGTAAATTAGTTGATTAGTAAATACCTCCAATATAAGTTGACCCCTCCCACATTTCGTGTCCTACTACACCAGGGTCCAAGTTATACTGGTAATTTGGATCATCATTATCTGAGCTCATATATGTCCCATTGTTGGGCTCGAGCCTCCTCCGTAACGGGAGGGAATTCCTTCTCTAATTAATTTTATTTATTACATATTTAATATAATGGTGAATGTTACAGAATGAATCTACGTGGTAGTGAAGGTATGGGCGGACGCGCAGCGGGCGATGGCGATGATGATTTAGATTTTGATCCATTCAAAGAAACACAAAAGGGCCTAGCAGAACTTATGGAAACAGAAATGATGCAGAACACAGTTCCGAGCGGGTAACTACTCTTTATATTTACTATTTAATTCGTCTAGTGAATAATTACTAGTGACGCTGTCCATTTAATTGAAAAGGTTCATTTTCTAAATGCAACTTTTAATAACAATTATATTGAAAATAAAATAAATTATATTTTATGAAAGGTAGTTTGGCTACTTTTGAATATAATCTGGATGTTACATTCAAACGTTTATAATGTTGAATTCACTATTAATTAATGAAATAATTCGGACTTAATTCTCTTCTCAAACGTCGAAAAAATTAATAGTTGTGTATAATGATTTCCGATATTTACACCTTTGAAATAAAATTATTATTACGGATTCCTAGCGTTTGTATTTGATTTTTAATTGACCGACGTTTCGTACACTACAGCGGTCATGGTCGCGGGGGGACAAATACTAAACATGGTCTGTTGTGCAAAACAGAAATGAATGTCAAAATCTCAGCTATTGTGGAAGTTGTAGTAGAAATCTGTTGTATTACTAATAATTACACATTATTATCCGTGTGGTGACGGAGTAAGAATACTATTCACCACCCCGTATCTTACCCGTGGGTGATCGTACGAGACGACTAAGGGATATAAAACGCATATAACATCTATGCGAGAGAAGGAAAACTTAAAACAAAATCCTATACCAACACGTCTGACCAGCGCGGTATAGTAGCAGGTTAGTTTCCCTCCCATTACGGAGGAGGCCCGAGCCCAACAGTGGGACATTTATGGGCTGTGATGATGATGACACATTATTTTTGTTACCGTTTGCGTATTTTTCGGGTCAGTCATTTTTATTAATCGCTTATACGTTTGGCACTCGGAATTGGCGAGCGTAGTACGTATTGTAAATTTTACAGGAGGGAGCTGCTCTTTCTTTTGGCAATATCTAATCTGGTTTTTGCTACTTCCAAGAGAAATGTAGTAACATATTGTGTTTTTAGCTTGTTGTGTATAATATAGTACTGTATACAGAGTGGAAGTGTACCGCTCCCGAAAACAAAGACAGGTGGTCCTACTAGTTCTACTTGTAATGATTGGATAGAAAAAAATCGATACGAATGAAAAAATATTTTTTTTTACACAACGAATTTTAAGTATTTTTCACATTCCATCGTATTATATACCATGTAACGATAATTCAATAAAAAATACGTAACTTTACTTAGATGAGAAAAGACGCAATCTATTCAAAACTCACGATCATATGTTCAAGAGTTCAACCTCGCGGGGTGAAAGGAAATATTTTTTTTCATCCGAATATTTTTTTTTCTAGCCTATCATTACAAGTAGGACTAGTAGGATCCCCTGTCTTTGTTTTCGGGAGCGGTCCACTTCCACCCTGTATATTAACGGTGCGATAATGGCATAATAATACAATTCACTATCCTCTTTTATGTCCGTGGTTGTCGTAAAAAATAACTAAGGGATTTCATTTGTATATAACTTCTATGCAAGAGTAAAACTCGATAGAAAATTCTGTACGCCCTTCTGACCTCATACATGAGCTGAAGTGATGATGATAATAATGTAAATGTTCATTTTTCAGTGACAATATGGATCGTGTTCGTAGATCCCGCCTGGCGCCACCCGGCTTCACTCATATGAATGCATTTGGTGGATTAGGCGTGCCACGTCCTCAACAACAAACACACCATCAAGGTAAACATTGACTATTCACATGATATAGTGGCTTAACTACATGCCTTGTGCAGAGTGAATTCGATTCCCAAACAGCACGTTCTATAGTTAGTTGTTTATGTCACTGAGTGTAATTCTTGCATGTTAGTAACTCCCCGACATGGATTTATGCCTTAATATAGTCTGTCCCGTTTTCATTACAAACAAATTAGTTTATTCTACTATATTGCTTTTGCTTGATATTGTATGAGAAGTTTGTCATACGGGACTAGGTATTCATATTGGCTAGTTAAATTAGCCAAGCAGGATGCATCTATGTCTTTTTTATTACACTGTAATTAAAATATTACTTTTATCTAGTAGTGGCTTAACTATATCCCTCCTGATAATGCTAAAGTCCATGAATGGAAGTAACCGCTTACCATAAGATAGCGTACCCTTCTTAAGAAATAAAAACCAACACTAGATTTTTTTTATTCACGTTTAAAATTTTAAGTGGAGTCAAGAGTCTCCGAAACCGGCGAGCGTGTATGAAGAGAATTATGAATGTTGAGGAAGCGAGTGAAGTATGCAGAGATAGAGTTCTCTGGCACTCTGTTCTCTCTGCCTACCCTGCAAGGGATATGGCGTGATGATATGTATGTATGTATGTAAAATTTTAAATGACAGTGTAAGAATATAACTCAATTCACTTCCTCGCATGCCTCAAAAAGGCAATTAAGACATTTAAACATACATTATTACCACAACTGAAGGTAAACTGGAAATTAGAAATAAAAACCCCGTGTTCTGACCTTTGTATATAATAGGTCAAACTCGGTCTTATTGTGGCGGTTACTCAATAAACTAAGGGGAGAAATATATGATTGAAAAAGTATTGTAATGATATTTTCTTATTGTTACAGCTTATAACTCAAATAGTGCGGTGTTCTCAGACTGGACGCAGATGGATCCAGCGATAATGTCAACATCGGTTAATTTAGGCAAAGGGCTGGGTGGTTTAAGTGCAAATGGGGCCGGTGCATTAAATCAGCAACAACAGGAGTTGTTCGCACGCTTCAACTCGCTCGGTGTTCAAAGTGCACCCCCTAATGGTGTTCGCGCGGCGTGGGCGCCACCCAAGCTAGGCTGGGGTGGTGCGCCCTACACCGGCATACCACTACCACCAGGCTTTGCACCAGCCAAGACCAGCCAGCACCCCGCCGAGTGCATCGACGCCAAGTAGCCTCGCGTACAGATATACCCCCCTCGCGCCCCGAACGGATATTATATTTTCTATTCAGTAATATTATTGTTTCTTTCCGTTGGTGATGTGATCGATAAATCTTTGTATAAGAGAGCATATTTTAACGAGAGAAATATGATAACAAAGGAATTTGTAAAATAAATTAACCTATTTGTTTCATTTAAAGTTGATTTATTTATTTATTTTTTTCGTTCTCTTATCTCTTACCGTGTACCATGCGATCTGTATTATCATATTTCTTGTGAATACTTTACGTTCTACAATACACTTCGTTTCGTTGCACTTCATACATAATATATGTATATTCGTTATATATTTATTAGAATCATATCCCTGTTATGACAAATTATTATTTTCTTTATTAAAATGAGATGCCAATAACACGCTGTTCCATTTGTACCTTATTGAGCCATTAACCATGAGGAAGATCATTAAAATTAAAAGCAAAATTATACATTCACTCTTTTAATCACATACCTTTTCATTCATTACATAAATATTCGTTATTAATATACTGTAACAATAAATATTGAGCAATATTACACATAATAATGCAATTAGGTTTCAGAATTTTGGCAGAACATCAATACACCTAAAGCACTTATAATCATATTCACTACACTTTAGCACGTTCACTGCATTACATTACATAAAATGCCAACGAGATTATTTAATATAACACTAAAATGTTGAACTATCAATATGCCGCAATGTGTGAAAACAAAGATCTATGATAGCCAGCGATGATTTCACTGAATGGTGTTTAAATGTCAGCCTCATAACAAAGCTTAAAGTCGCTCTACGTCCTATGAAGAAGGTTGTGCTCGGTATTTTTCCTATATGCGAAAATCCACAATACAGAAGTACGTAGTAGAATACGTATAGAGTATGCGAACTGACATTGCCTGAAGAATTAGCATAAGTAGCAATAGATGGGCCACATCGCCCGTCTAACCCATCATTGGGGAAGAAAAGTTTTCGAGTGGCCGCCATAAGTCTGGTACAGCATTGCAACGTAGGTCGATCACTCACCAGATGGACGGACGACATTTTTAAAGATGATGCATGTTGCATTCTTGGCTTATGTTCAACAGTGGGCTTTTACGCGCTGATGAATCCTATCCTATCCTTCTAATATTAAAAATGAGAAAGTTTGCGAAGATGTTTCTTACTCAATCACGCGTAAACCGGTAAACAGATTTGGATGAAAATTACCACGTAGATAGATTATTTCTGGGATTAACATATAGGAGACTTTATATCCAGATTGGTCACGTACTGAAGGAAGGTGGAGTCAAGAGTCTTCGAAACCGGCGAGCATCTATGAAGAGAATTATGAATGTTGAAGCGAGTGAAGTATGCAAGGATAGAGTTCTCTGGCACTCTGTTCTCTCTGCCTACCCTGCAAGGGATATGGCGTGATGATGTGTATACTTTATATCCCGGCAAGGTGTTGGTTATCCCAACTTTGGGAAAGATACTTTTCATGCGGCCACAAAATAGTATTGAATATAAACTCACAACGCCACGTGACAGTGACTCTTGCATGATGAGGTTATGACTTATGAGTACAATGTCACCACCTCCTGTGTTTTCCCGTGGGACCTGTGAAAACCGGCTAATCGAGCACTATTTTGGAAAACAAAACACTAATTGCGATCCTCAACCCACCTGACAAACGTGGCGATTATGGTATATATATAAAAAAACATTTTATTTCATAAATTATGCCTTTAACCTTTTTTTTTACCTAAACTTAGAATATATTTTTATATCTTTGGATTAAGCAGCTATTCGACAATAATTTAAGTAAGAGATCGTCCGGTCATTTAAACACAACTGCTTGAGGAAAGGATACACCAACGTTTTATTTCACAGTAAAGTTAAGTGTTACTTAATTGCCCTAATTGTTAAGGTTAGATAAAATCTTCTGTAATAACGATGACTTTTTGGACTCAAAACACCTTAGTTTTCCAGTAACAATGAACGCTAAAAATATTCGAAACGTCAAAAAAATCAAAAATAAAATATAAAATTCGTAAAAATAGTTACAGATATAATGGTAACTACAGCGTGGTGACGGAATAAGAATACAATTCACCACCACTTATCTTGTCCGTGGAAGTTGACACGACTAATGGATATAATATGCGTCTAACATCTATGCAAGGGAAGGAAAACTCGAAATAAAACCTAATAACAGTATTAACAGTACGTTTTGCTAGCATGGTAGCAGTAGATCAATTGCCTATTGTAGAAGAGCCCAGTAGTGGCACATATAAGGTAACTCTGAAGATCATTACTTAAACCGTTTTCAGAATGAGGGTTCCAATTAAGCATCAGTATTTTTCCAAATATATTTTAGTTTATACGTTTTTGCCATCAATATGTCTTCGAGGATCTTCACCATCCCAAGGTACATCTCTACCGTTATGCCACACGTAGCGTCCACCAGTAGTAGCTTCCAAAGCCAAAAATACCGGTAACTTAGCTGCGTCTTCAGGAGTTATGGAACCAGCACCATATGTCATATCTGACATAACATATCCGGGGTGAACGCAATTAACTGTTACACCTGAAATATTTCGAAAATTAAAAAAAGATCCATGATTTCATTCCTTAATTTCTTTTCAATGTGGTATCGGTTTGAGAACACTGTGTCACCACCTCCTTATTTTTCCGTGAGACTTGTAATAAATAGGCGAGGAAGTAGCAATGGAATAGGCAGCAAGATCTTATACAACACTTACTATGATTACTAACCCGCCCGTTATAGCGTTTTGACCATAGCGATTATGACCATATTCACCCCCTGGAAGGAGGTTCTTGTCCAACGTTCACTGTTCGTCTGTCGTCAACACTTTGAACGGTAGATTCGCTTTGCATAGATGACCAAAAAAATGTTATCCTAGAGATGCCATTTATATTAAACAATAAAATAGGATTAGTTGCCGATGTTGGTGTTCCCATTCGATTTGAATGTGGCTGCCATAAGCGGAACAGTAAATAGATTATTACTAAGCTAATGTGACTTACTTAGCGGATTATAATATATCTAATACTATATATTATCAGATGGTGGTGTATCAGTATAGTAGGTATAATCTTGTAACAGGTCGTGTGACCAGCATTTTATATTAGGTCGAGTTCTCTCCCACTGTGAATGACCCAGCAGTGGTACGTATATCAGATGAGATGATGATGATACCATCACGTAGTTCATAGTAATGTTTATTCGTATAGTTATAATTTTCTTTTTGTGAAGGACAAGTATAAATTTTATTAAGTTTAACTTTGAAAGTCTTAAGTTTCATCGCATTGTATTTATAGTTATCAATAATGCTTTTGTGATTACGTGTTTCTTTTTTTCTACAAAAATATTTTGAGTAGAAATTGAGTATACTTTACCATAAAACTACTAATTGACTATATCGTTGTTTCCACAAAGAAAAAGGCTTCTATCTGCTTATATGCCTTAGTCGTATTTTGTGATCACCAATGTTAAAGCAAGGGGTGCTGACATATTGTATTCTTACTCTGTCACCACACGAGTTATTATGATATTTATTAAAAATTTAATTATAAAATAATAAACAGTAAAAGTATTTTTTATAGTACCTAGTTTACTGATCATTAATAATTCATATGCATGCGACCGTTGACAATGAGGTCTCGGGATTTCAAATCCCGGATTGCGTAAAATTGTTGATTTTTGTAAGTTCTTTACAGGGACGAAATCGGCTACCATATCTGAAACTCGTTCGATTATAGATTTTCCCATTTCCTTTTCGTTATAAAGATATATTTTTATCTATTTTCTAATTTTTGACTGATTAATCTTTTTATTCTAGTAATATAAATAAGGAAACAGCTCTATATTTAGTTACATGATCTTACAAATATTAGTGGCTCTACCATTTCGGTTTTGTTTGCTCGGATAACGAATAGCGTAATAACCGCAAGCTTGCCCTGTTGGAAGCCGGAGGCCGCTTAATGCTCTCTAGCGCCCAGAGCATCAACTGCGGGTTAGGATGATAGTTTTCTGTTAATCCCTTTCCATCACCGATTAATGTGGCAAGAGGTGTCTTCGGTCTCTTTCCTGCAGTATGCAAAAACAAAGTTACAAAGCGAGAGCTACCCACCTTTTGATGATAATGACCGCTGTAACATGAAAGTATAAGCATTCACTGCTACTTTTGAAACGACGTAGGGATTGTCGCCCCATCCTTTATTTATGTCTTCACATTTTTTCACATCTACTATATAACTGTTTGTTAAATTTTTTAACTCCTCCAAAGTTAGATCTTGAGAACTAAATTTCTCTTTCAATTCTTTTGAAGGAATTCTAGATAAGTGTCCAGAGGAACTAGAAATGTTTACTACTTTAGCGCCATTTTTCAAATAAGGTATAATAGCTTCAGTAAAATTGACCAATGATGTGAAATTAACAAATATCGTGTGCTCTGCTTGGTAAATTTTCGGTTCTGATGATTTCAAGAATAATATACCAGCATTGTTAATCAATATTTCCACCTCTTCGTTGTTAACTTCAATGTGTTTCAAAAATGTCTTTATACTTTCATTGTCAGTTATGTCAAGTTGATGGTAGATAGCCTTAAGGTTCAAATTCTTCAGTTCTTCACAGGCGGTGTTACCTCGGTTTTCGTCTCGCGAAGTTAAGTAAACTTTTCCATCATATTTCTCACACAAAATCTTAACTATTGCAAATCCAAGTCCTTTATTAGCACCTGTTACCACTGCTACTTTATTTGTTATCATATTTTAATAATTTATAAAATACAATATAAGTTCAACTAACTAAACTGTTTTGTTAGTATCGTAATACCTACAGATTACGCAACAAGATACGAAAACGATAACCTTACCCGCCTACGTTGATATTAAACTGACGACTATCGTTGGTGACATTTTTATAAACCTAATTAATAATACTAGTCAAAGAGTATTACATTATTTGTTATACAAATAAATTAATAACCTAAATATTGTTTGTGTAGAACAACGCCATCTATACTTAACTATAGTGAACTATTTGACAAAACAGCTTGTGATAGTGAATGGTATTGTGGTCAGCTGTTTAATATTTTGGAAGTCACTAGAAGTTTGTTGCATGTATAGTGCCACAAACTTATCTGACCCGGTGACAGCGTCGCTGTTATCGCATTTAGTGTTGCCAGTAGATTCTATTTGCAATAAAATCGGTAAGTACTTCCTCATGTGGTAACGGGTTTATAAAAAACTAGTCAACACTCCTTTACACAATTTCCTGTGGAAAACATAAAAAATGGAATTATAGATTTTTCTCCCATGAGCTTACGGATGGGAAGTACGTAAGTGTGATACAAGCATCAATGCTTATGGACACATGACATTATGCTTAATAGAGAAGAAATATAAATGTAGTTTTTATAAATACTTATATTTTAACACAATCAATACAGTTGCAGTTAATAACAATCAAGCACATTCATTACAATTAAATTTACATAAATAGAATATTATTGTATTATTTGTATAAATATATAATAATTCTATTCAAAATATAATTACACTCTAAAAACAAATCAAATTCATTATATTTAACACATAACAAACTATATTTAATATTTATTAATAGTGTTCTTTTTTGTAAAACTAACAACACTAACATGTGACTGCTGTTACTCGCTCATAGGATTTTTCAAAAGGTATTAATGATGCCTGAAGATGTTTTTCTTCCTTCATATAACTTAAAACTTGTAATATAACATTTATTGCATCGCTTTTCGCATTTTAAAACCACAAAAAAATAAATAAACAAGGAGTAAACAACCAACAACTAAAATATCATCAGATTGGGAGGACGATTGACGTTTGATGACATTTCAAAATGGCGTCATTAGTTCATCACTTTGCCACCGGGTCAGATAAGTTTGTGGGACTATACATAGATTACCGTGTATGAGTTTATATTTCTTATTTGAGGAGATAATTTTGTGTTATTTATGGATTAATTTTACTGTTGTAATATAATTTAACAAAATGCTTCAATTGCCGGCGATAAACATGCCTACAATGTTTGGTGATGATACATTGTTACAATCACTCGACTGGATCGAAAGCTTTCCTCGGAAACATGAAAACACTGTCACGACGGAGAGTGATAAGTATGAAATAACTTTACAAGTGAAGGACTATACACCACAAGAATTAACAGTGAAGATAGCTGATGGTTGCATTTTAGTGGAGGGAAAACATGAGGAGAAAAAAGACGACTACGGTTACATTGCTAGACAGTTCATGCGAAGGTATCCTATTCCAGAAGACTGTATCACAGAAAAAATTGTTTCCAAGTTGACTTCTGATGGATTTTTAGTTATCACCGTGCCTCGGCAGTTCGTAATAAAAAATGATACTGTAATACCAGTCGAGCATGAAAATTCAAAGCCTAAAAGCAAACTATAATTTAAAAGCTATTTAATTTACCAATCCGTATATTTTTGTTTAAATAAATATTGTTTTTGGTTAATGATAGAGGAATTTAATGTTTTAGACATACGTTGTATATTTTGTTATTGTAAATAAATTATTTCATATGTAAGTTTCTGTGTTAACTTTTTTATATGTAGACCTTGAAGTTTGAATGTAAGAATAAATGTATAATAGAAAATAAATAGGTACCACCTACGTAGGTTATTAATTACGCAGTCATATTTAAATTTCTGCTTATGGTACACATATTGATGAATTTAAAACAAAATCTTTTTTAAATATATGAACGTGTTGTAGGCAACATTATAGCAGTGAATTATTATAAAATATCAAACTGTAAGTATTTATTAAGTGTTACAAAGGCTTTGCGAAAGTGGAAGGATGTAGGTACCAGAAGAGACCGAGACTCACCTACCTAGACCAGATTGGTCACGTACTGAAGGAAGGTGGAGTCAAGATTTTCCGAAACCGGCGAGCGTGTATGAAGAGAATTATGAATGTTGAGGAAGCGAGTGAAGTACGCAAGGATAGAGTTCTCTGGCACTCTGTTCTCTCTGCCTACCCTGCAAGGGATATGGCGTGATGATATGTATATATGTACAAAGGCTTTTTTTTATCTAATTCTGACTAAATAAATGGTTAGGTATTCGTCTAACTATTTATTGATATAAATACCATCAATATTGATTCTTAACTCGAATAATAAAGTAACGCATATTCAAAACAAGTAGATACTTAGATACTTCAATACTTTTAAAACGATACGTATCTAGACAGATAATATAGATATAGACACATTATTGGGCTAATCTGTACGTATCTTGTTAAAGTAAATTTGAAGTAACCTTGACAAACCAATTTTATTTCACTACTTTGTTTGCGTGGAATTCTTACTTATATATTGATATTTTTCTTTAACTTTTTCAACCTTTCTGCTTCCTTCACCGGAGTTCTGATAACGTTCGCACCAGGGTTGGATTTGCATAAGCTGAAAAGGATAGTACAAAAAATTTAAAAAGATAGTATTTGTAAAAAATTATAGTACATACACTTTATTATTTCAAATTAAAATACCTAAACAATAAATCAACAGGCGTTTACATAAAATTTAGTCCTCTTCCAAGTTTATCAGTTCTTCAATATTAGTTTTATCCTCAGAAATCTTAGAATTTAATCTTATTATAACATATCCTCGGTAGGAAATAGGAATAAAGTCGGTACAATTCCCACCTTTGCTACTGTCTTTGACAGTGCCACAAGATGGCGTCTATGGATTGTGTTGTCACTTGTCAGTTTGTTCCTTATCTTGGTCTTAGTAAGGTTCACTTTTCAGTAGTATTCCTAAACATAATGCACGCCACTGGTTATATTTAAATACTACTTATATTAGTCGTATATGCAAGGTATTGAAATTATAGTATTTTTTCGTACTATCGTTAGATATGGATAGTATATAGTACGAAGTATGAAATTGTAGTACAAATACTATAATTATAGTACAAAATCCAACCCTGGTTCGCACTAAGAATATTTTTTATCTGTACATATTTCAAAGGCGCTCATCTTTGTGACAATTTACACTAATATAATAAAACTGATAACATTTTCTTAAAATAGTATTGCGAAATATCTATAATCTATTTAAATTACAAATCACTAAATATGCTCCTTCTTGACAACCAAGTTGAATATATCTGATTCCCCATTACACCTATACCGGAATAGTTTATCGGAATACAAACAATTCAATATAATTGTACATAACGCAGTGCTTGTCCCAACATTACTATATGGAAGCGAGAGTTGGGTATGCAGAAAAGAACACGAAAGTAAAATTAATGCGGTCAAAATGCGATCTCTACGGAAAATCTGTGGAGTTAGGCTGACCGATCGCATGCGTAACGACGACGTAAGAGAGGGTGTAGGTATGAAAGAGAGTATTGGTGTAAAGATGCGAAAGGGAATGCTCCGATGGTTCGGACATGTGGAAAGAATGCCGAACGAACGTTTGGTTAAGAAGATATGCAATGCGAAAGTGGAAGGATGTAGGTACCGTGGGAGATCGAGACTCACCTACCTAGACCAGATTGGTCACGTACTGAAGGAAGATGGAGTCAAGAGTCTCCGAAACTGGCGAGCGTGTATGAAGAGAATTATTAATGTTGAGGAAGCGAGTGAAGTATGCAAGGATAGAGTTCTCTGGGCTGAATCTACTGAATGAGTAAAAAAAAATGCGCACGTACATTTGTCCAGTTATCCATGACCGTAGGTTATTTTAATGAAGCACAAATGTTTCATTAGATATTATTGTAGAATGTGCCAGTGCCTATTAATTAGGGAATACTACATATTTTTAGTAATTTGGCAAAACAAGCACTTAATATCATTCCCAGTCGTATAAAAAAGGTACATCTGATTAAAAATATGTCTGTAGCACAAAACATGGAGACTAAAATGCGTTTTTGATAATTTAATTGTAAACATCACAATATGCAGATGTGTTTGCCCTGTATTCATATAACAGGAATGTTACATTACGCTAAAAATAAGGCATTAAAACATTGTCACACAATTTTCATCATTTCCGTGCGAGAGCGTCAAATAGTAAATTTTATCGAAGTGCAAACGAGAAGCGCAACCTACCCCGCGCCCAGCTCCACCCTCAGTCCACCTGCAACCGTACAAGTGGCCGCATGCGTGATCGGTAAGTACATTTAATTTTGCGAATTTTTTGTTCAAAGTAACTCGAAGATTGTCACACATGTGCATCATTACCATTAGATCGAATAAAACGATAATTAACACATATTGTTTTGTCTTGTCTTTTTCAAATGAAGCTTTTTAGTGGTGTTCTATGTTTAGAGCTTATTATTACTACTATGATGCAATATTCTAGAATGTACGATCGATTTTACTTGATAATATCATTTCCAGTAGTATCATCCCCAGTAAATTACCCCATACGGAAATGATTTTTAATGACTGGAAATGACTTACAAGATTATTTAAGTCAGTTTTGTGTTAGTTTTTTCAATCAATCAAGTCAATCTCTGTTTGTCAATCTATTTGTGGCGTGGGACTTACATACTGGTGTCGGATTTCACTACGATTTTTTTCTTAGAACACGTATGTTTAACGGTTTGTTTGGTTAACGTCTAGATATTCTATACGTTTGTTTGTCTGTTTCACTGTGTGTTGCTTGCTTCCCTATGCTATCGCGGCTCTCGAAGAGAAGACTTGACATATATACAGTCTTTCGCATTTATAATGCGCTTTTTTTTTCAGAAAGCCAAATATTTCGATTAGAGACTCACATATGGGAATATTCATTTATCGGTTTTTAATGTGTGGTTTTAAGCATGTTTTATGGTACATAGTCAAATATTTATTCTAGGTAACGACATAATGAACAGAAAGACTGCATCACTCACACTAGCAGCGTATAAACGCAAAAAGTATGCGGAGCTTAAAAGTGATCCAGAACTATATGAAACAGAAAGGGAAAAAGAACGAGTAAGATATATACAGAAAAAAGAAAAAGGACAAGTGATTCCTATTAATGAAAAATCACCCAGAAAACAAAAACAACAAAGAAAAAAATGGCGAGAAGCAGCAAAAAGGTATAGGGAGAAGAAAAAAGAGAAGGAAAACCATTTTCATTTACCGGAAGCAGTATTAGTTAAAGACCAGAGCGAAGTTGTTTTATCTCGTGAAGATACAAGCCATCCAATAGTGATGAAAGAGAAGGACCCACTAAATTCACCCTCAGATTCAATTTCTAAGAAGATAAGACACATTAGGTACGTAGAACAAAAGAAACGCAGGAGATTGCTTTTGATAATAGAAAAATTAATACAAGAAAATAAAATACTCAAAGATAACTTACGAAAAATAACAAATACTTCATTGCAAACAATTTCAAAGACAATCAAGGAACCTGTTAAAAGTAATATCAAGTGCACCAACTTAAGGAGAAAAGTAATAACTCTTATTAAACACTTTTATAACCAGGACGTAAACAGCATTATTTTACCAGGAAAAAACCAATACATTACGCGAAATAAAATCCAGAAGCAAAAACGACAACTCATTCTGCCATTAAAAGAGCTGCATAAGAAATTTAAAACAGAATATGGTATGCCAATAAGTTATTCTTTTTTCTGTAGACATCGTCCGTTTTGGATAGTATTTCCGAAAAAAAATCTAAGAGAGACTTGTGCTTGCATAATTCACAGTAACTTTGATTTAGCTATTGAATGTCTGCAGAAAGCTTATATAACAGATGCAACCAATTATGCACAGCTGTTGGGGTCTCTTTGTTGTTCTCAATATAACGACAATTGTCTAAAAAGGGAATGTGAATTATGCAAGAATAATACTCTTTCTTTTAAGGAATTTTCGAATGATCAAAGATTAACACTTTATCAATGGGTTCACTGTAAGGAAACTGTTAAGACTAAGAAGGGCTTAAAAACACAAGTTGTAACTATTAAAAAACCAATGGAACTTGATCCCGTAAATGCTATAAAAACTTTAGAAGGACAGTTACCCAAATTTTATAAACACTCTTATACTATAAATGCTCAATATAACGCTACGAAAAATAAGAAAGACAGTTTAATGGTAAACGAAGCTTATATACATATTGACTTTTCAGAAAATTTCCGTCTTAAATACGGGAAGGAAGTTCAGAGTTTGCATTTTGGACCCAGTCGCAAAGAAGTATGTTTACATACAGGAATAATTTACACTTTCGATTTCCATTACAGTGTTACTGGTACTACCTGTGCAAGTACACTTAGTCAGTGCCAAAGAGTAAAGTTATTAAATTGAAAAAGAGTGGCAACTCGATGATAAAATATGCATGTATGGAAAGTGCTGCCACCCAGAGTTTAAGCGGTGAACTAAAGTTGAAGTAATATATATACATATCTACATGTGTATGTGTAATTACATAGAATTTTCTTTTACTATGAAAGCTACCCTGAAATATAAAAAAAAACATATCAGCTGATAATTAAACAATAATAATATCAGCCTAATATTGAAACTTGAGATAATTTTCCGAAAAATATCAATAACCGAAAATAGATCGATGACAATAAGTACCTACGCTAGGAACAAAAAATAACAATTCTCAGTTGTCAAACGTTTGACAGGCAGGACAAAATGGCAGCAGTTAAGTTTGTACAACCAATCTGTAGGCGGCGCGACGGTCAGTAAAAATAAGTAATGTTTTAAGTGTGCCCCCCCAGGTCAGTGCTTAAGGCACGATGCTCCAGCCATTTGGGCGCACCTAATGCCGATGATTAAGCTTGCTTTACAGAAAAATCCTTTTATAGATACCCTTCATTTTCAATCAGACTCTCCAAGTTCCCAGTACCGCAATAAATATATCTTCTATATAGTATCAATCCTTAATAAGGATTTTCCACAAATAAAAGCAATAACCTGGAATTATAGCGAAGCTGGTCACGGCAAAGGTGCCCCAGATGGGATCGGAGCAGTCTTAAAAAGGACTGCAGACAATCTTGTGATGTTTGGTCAAGACGTCAGTACTTTTTCTCAGTTTGTAGATATTGTCCAACAAAATGTCGATAATGTTATCATAATGATTGTTGACGAAGATGACGTCTCAGAAAAAGAAGCGTTACTTCCAAATAACCTAAAAACAGTCAAAGGCACTCTAAATATCCATCAGGTGCTGTGGAAACAACAGTCACCGAATCTCATATTCAGGAGCGCTAGCTGTTTTGATTGTGAAAATGTTTGTACACACAACAAACATTTAGGATTTTCAAAAGTACACAATTATTCTAGTCTAGAAAACCATTTTGAACCAAGCCCTGGACCTTCAAGTGATTTGTACGTAACGCCTCTTGGAAAGACTAGAAGTTCACAAAGAATTCTTACTAATATAACAAATATGCCCCAAAATATTAGTGTTGTGGTTAGTGATACGCCACAAAATATAATTATTTTGTCAGACAAAAAGGTTTGTTTCAAAGATACATAAATAAGTATTATAGAGCCGAAAAAGATTTTACTTTATTTTATTATTCATTTTAGTAGTTAGTAATATTTTTTTAAAGATTCATTACTTTTTAAACTTGATTTGAGATTTTTTATTTGGAAATCGAATTTAGGTTGTAGGGAGTAACTTTATTCCGTTAAGTTTCTAGTTTATATTTTGTAATTTATATTACTTTTTTCTGAAATCCAAGACTTACGGTAAATTATTCGCTTTTATAGAGAAGTTGTTGTTTTTAAGATTTTGTTTGTATTGTAGTTGTTTTCTATGCTTGTTATAGTACGTATAGGTGCCTACCTCAATTTTAAACATTATGGTATTTAGAAAAAGGAGCCCAGAATATAAAATAAGACTGAATGTTTGTAATAGTCAATATTTAATTATTAAGAGAATACTAATATGAAACGTTTGATTGATTTTCTTCAAGTGATATTTAATAAAGATGATTATTTTGATTAAACAAAGTTTTAGTTTCATACGTATTTATATCCATTTGATTGATTCCTTCGTAAGTAACGTTTTATTTATTGTACAGTAGCCGAAAATCATTACCGGTCATGCATAGTCATTACCAAATATCAAAATGTCCTTTCCATACTACATGCATCATTTCCATCTTGGCAATAATTTTTCAAATACAAATATCTATTGCTTAAATGGCCTTACAACTGTGCCTTTTGCATAAATAACTTAGTTTTTATATTTATTAACTCATGAATAGATCCTAAAGTTCATTAGACCAATATTTTAAAAATGTATCTGTATGTATGGGAGTAGAATCGCGTTGAGTTTATTTACCCTCTGGCACTCTGTTCTGCCTACCCTGCAAGGGATATGGCGTGATGATGTATGTACGTATGTACAAAATATTGTAGTGATTCCATGTATACCACATTTTAAAGTTGTAATTATGAAACTATTAATTAATTAAATTTAGTTCCATTTGTCTTTTTAGTTTTTTTGATATCTTTTCAGTTTATTATACCTACGTGAGCTCAAGAGAAGAATGTATAACGTAAATGATTAAAATATGAATGTCCTGAATTCGAATAGATGACCTCGTTGCAATGTGACAATGTTGGGGTATTAGATATTCTTCCCGCCAACCTATTGTTTCCTATCTGACGTGTGTGATAAAACTGATTTTACCTATCAATAGATTTTACTTAGTATTCCGGATCAATGACGTAGATATCGGAATTGTGATTTTGATAACAGTTTATCGTATTTTAAAATGATTATGAAATTGTTGCTAGCGTTTATAGTTCGTTGGCCTAAGTGAGTTACGTTTTATCGTTCTTGACTTGATATTTATTTAGTTTGCCGGCGGTTCGCTCTCGATGCAGACTCTGTGTTGTGGAGAATATTAATATCCATCAAATCAAGAGGTGCGTAATGATAAAATTACGTTATTTAGCATAAATAGTGAAAACTGTTCTTAAAATGATATTTTATTCTTGTGTCGAGCATAAAACACTCAGATGTATAATGTTAAGTTCATATTTTTTTATTTATGTAGTATTCATTCACTATGAATAAGCGGTATTTATCTCGTTATCCACCCCCACGTTGCGCTTCAAATTGTAGCGGGGCTGGACCGTGAGTTTAGGTGGCCCTAGGCTAATACTATTTAGGGGCCATTTAATTACTCAAAGTATAGGAAAAAAAATAAGAAATAAAATATATATTTTTTTTTTTAATTCTTTATTTTAGAAAGGGTTTAGTCAAGCTGAATATGCCACCCTCATTGGTACATACACAAAACTTACAATCTAATTGAGACCCTTATCAACCATTTTGTACAATAGTATAGCCTGTTCCGATGCAGGTGAGGCGAGTATATTATTACATTTACCAAGTTCGTACGTTCTTAAACCTAAGTTGCCCCTTTCGGTTTCATTTCTAACACACTCCATGAGTACATGATATACGTCTTGAGTTTTGTTATAATCAGGACAATTAGGAGAAGCCATTTTACCCATTAGATAGGCAAAGCTATTTAAGGGAATGTGACCTGAGCGAAGCCGAAGAGCTTTGACTATATCGGTCCGACTCATGTTAGCTTGATCTATCCATGAAAAATTGGTTAAATTAGGTTGGATTGTTCTGTACCAAATACCCTTTGTGAGCGACCTCTTGTCAAAGTATTCTCTCCACATCTCTTTACTTTTGATTTTTATTATATACAAGAGATCGCTAAAAAAGGGTAAATGATAAGTGGCAGTGCCGTCCTCTAAAGCTTCTTTTGCCAAACGATCTGCTGTTTGATTGCCTATCAAACCAACATGAGACGGTATCCATTGTAGTGTTATATTTTTATTTTTAGAATCTAAATTATGTAGTGCCTTTAGAATAGAGTAGGCTACTGGAGTACCTCGATAGTTTGAAGTGCAGCTGGACAAATGTTGAAGGGCACTCTTTGAGTCCGTAAATATCACAAACGAATCATACGACAAAGATTCGACATATGCTAATGCTTCAGCAATTAATTCCGCATACATGATTGAAATATTTGTTCTTATATTCAATTTAATTGACGAATTTGTATGGGAATCAAAAAATGCCACTCCAATTCTGCCACCAGATTTAGATGCATCTGTGAAAATAGTATAAAATTTTGAGTAATATTTTTGCATTAACTCCAGACATATCTGTTTTAATTCACTAATATTGTAAGAGTTTTTATTATGAATAATTTGCTTTATATTAGGTTTAATTATATGAGAAAAATCCATATTGCTGATCCATGTGTCAAAGGAAAACATTTCTAATTGAGGACTAACGTGAATTGGCATTAAATCTAAGCGTTCGTGTATTTTCGTTAACAATGCCTTCTTTTTTCTTCTCCAATAAGGATTTTGGCAGAGTATTTGTAGTTCACTTATTGTGGAAATAATATTCTCGTCGGAGCGTGATTTTAATTTAAGCCAATACTTCCCACCAAGATACTGTCTGCGACACTCTAAGGGCTCAATATGCAATTCGTTCTGCATAACGTGAATAGCAGTACTCTTAATAAATCCACCGATTTGCCGCATACAGATATTTTGAATTTTATCTATTTTCCTTAGTTGATTATCGCTAGCATTGTCAAAGAGAAAACTCCCGTAATCCAATCTGCTACGAATAAGACTTATGTATAAACGTCTGAGATGTTTAGGATGCACTCCCCAGCCCGGGCCTGCCAATATCTTAAATATATTAAGTAGTTTAGAGATTCTGTTGTTAAGTTCATTTATGTGTTTAGACCACGATAGTGATCTGTCCAACCATAGACCTAAATATCTTATATTATCTACCACTGGAAGAGATACTCCGTTGATTTCCAGATTCAGATGCTCTCTCAAAGTTCGGGGCTTAAACACAAAGATTTTACTTTTTGATGAAGAAATTTGAAGGCCAATACTCTGTAACAATCGCGTTAATTCGTTCAAAGCTGATTGCATTTTTTCGGCAGTTGAAGTTACGTTAGCTGCGGTAGTAAATAATACAAAGTCATCGGCATACTGAGAGATGAACACATTCTTAATATTTTTACAAATATAGATGGTAGCAACATTAAAGAGCAAAGGGGACAAAGGGTCCCCTTGTGCTAAGCCTTGGGCTGCATATCTAGTCATGTCTAAATGATCCCGAATCGTAAGATGTCTAATTTTGAGAAAGTTCCAAATATATGTACAAATTTTAGTACCTACACCCAAATTATCCAGTATTTGTAATAAGTATTTGACGTTAACGTTATTATATGCATTATCGATATCGATAAAACACGCTGTTTTTACTTGCTTTTTCGAAAACCCTATTTGAATTCTAGATACTAGATGTGTTAAATTGTCCATAGTCGAGCGACATCTTCTGAAACCCGTAGTATTGGGAGTGAAAAGGTTATTTTTCTCTATAAACCACTCTAATCTATACATTAGAATGTTATGAAAATTTTTGCATACACACGATAACATGGATATCGGACGTAGAGATGTACTATTATTAGACGCAAGACGAGATTTAGGTATAGGAACAACAGTAATATCTCTCCACTGAATAGGAACATAACCGGATGATAAAATCTTGTTATAGATTAGAATAAGTGTTTGTACCGCATTTAGGGGTAGATTTTTAATCATAGAATATGATATATTGTCGCGTCCCGGTGCGGTATCTTTAGATTTAAGACATTTATTAAATTCTGATATAGTGATAATAGTTTCCAATGAAGGGTTATTCTTTACAAAATTTGGATTAGACTGTGAAACAAAATCAGGTGTTAAATTGCACAATAATTCACTGGCTATTTTTTTATCAACAAACCCTTGATTTTGTTTATATCCTTTTAGCCATTTCATTTTCTGCCATACTAAATTTTGAGATGTTGAGTAATCTAGAGAAGTGCAAAATTGGTTCCATGCTTCATTTTTAGCAATGCGTATTGATTTTTGTGCCACTTGAATTTTTTCTTTAAGAATAGAAAAATTAGTTGGGGTTGGATTTCGTCTAAATTTAGACAATGCTAGTCTACGCTCGGCAACCAGTTTAGATAAAACTGGGCTCCAGTATGGTTTTGGGGAAAATTTAGTGTGTGGGTTAGGATTAATTTTTATATCAGGTATGCATATGCCTGCTACTGTATTAATATTATGAATAAAATTATTGTAATCATTTTGAAGATCTTCTGAAAATTTGAAATCTGAAAAAATATCGCTTAGTAGTGAACTATATGCTGACCAATCAGCATTTTTAAAGTTTCTTTTGAATACTGGCGGGGACTTAGTAGTATTAGTAGATATTTTAATAATTCTATGATCGCTGCCTAATGTTTCATTTAAAACGTACCAGTCTAGTGCCAAAGCTATATCTGATGTTACGAAAGTAATATCAGGAGACGACTTTAATACTATACCATCTTGTATCTTTACACGCGTCGGATCACCATTGTTTAAACTAATTAATTGACTGTCCAAAGCGGCTTCAAAAATTTGGAGTCCTCGATAATTTGTTTTATATGACCAAGACACATGATGACCGTTAAAGTCACCAATAATTAAAGTTCTACTAGTTAAAATCGAAAATAATGCTTCCCAGTCGTCTTGTGTTGTTCTAGCAGACGGAGGGCAATAGACGCAAATAATATTTTCTAACATGGCACAGTTAAAAATTTTAATACCGACTAGTTCAATATTTGAGTTTGCAATTTGAATATCTACATATTGAGATTTTATAGATTTGTGTGATAAAATTGCTACCCCGCCGTAACCATCTCCTCGATCCTTACGAAATATATTATAATTATTAATTTTTACAAGATTATGATTATCTAGCCAAGTTTCACATATACCAGCAATATGAATTCTTTCTAGTCCTAATAAGCTTTCAAGAGTAATCAATTTTGGCTTAAGAGACTGAGCGTTCCATTGCATAATATTTAATTTTGTAAAATAATTTTTATTAGCCATTGATGTAATCAAAAATGCTTTTTAATACAGGCCAATCTGAAAGATTCTCAACTACTACCAAAATTAAACACTCTACACAACATCTAGCAATCATTTTGAATTTAACACCTAAAGGAGCCCTCTTAAGAAAAATTATTTCATTTAATCTTGACAATAATTCATCAAAATTGACTTCTCGTTGTGTTTCTATATTTTGTCTCCTTCTCTTACCGCTACTACCACTTTGCTCCATGTTTTCTTCATTTCTCTCTATATCTTCCTCATTTCTCCCCTGATCAGATGTTTCACTGGGACAGCCCTCCTGCATATAATCCGAATTAGAAATATATTCCTTATCGCTTGAGTTATGTTTAGAAACGCGTACTGATGATTTAGGCGTCGTATGTTTAGAAAAGGAAATTGTCGATTTCGCTACATTTGCAAAACTTTTATTCGGCTGTACTTTGGTGATTGATATTTTTCCATCTGGTAATGGACAAGATTGGTATTCCATGGGGTTCTCTCTAATTTCTACAGGTGGAGAGGGTGGGACATACATCATAGTGGCTTTCTTGTACGTGCAGTTAAATTCAGCCATAATGTCTCTTATCTTTTTTTCTTTTGCAAAGGCAGGGCAACTTTTATTTAAGGCCATATGATTTCCTTTACAATTAATGCATGAGTAACTTGTGGTATCACAGTTAGCATGCCAATCGCTACATTTTGGGCACACAATTTTTTTGGAAGGACATATTTTCGCTGAATGGCCAAATCTCCAACACCGTGAACACTGTGTCACGGGAAACACAAAAGGTTCTACTTTGATCCTTAAATTGTTAATATAAATGTATGGTGGCAAACGTGGGCCCCTAAAATCCAATCGAATCGCTTCACTTGGTATCCATAGGTCCTCCTCACAAGTACTAATTGAGTTTCTTTTTTTGAGACGATAAATTGAGATCAATTGTGTCTCTGAATCACCACAGGTTATATTACTTCTTATATCATCCATTGAAATATCCAAATCAATATTTTTTATTACTCCATACGAAACACTTTTTATCATATCTCTCTGAAATCTCCAACCCTTTTCTTCCAGATCTTTACAATTCCCTAATACCATGGCACTCGTTTCGTCAGCAAACTCCATGCGTATCTTAAATTGGTTCAGATATTTAACATTTAACACGTCTTTAATTTTTTTTTCCATTAATAATTTAGCCTAAGCAAATTGTTTTGGTAATTTCTCTTTGGATGTTATATAAACCTGTATTTTTCCACTCTCTTCTCTCCAAATCTTCTGCTTTCGTTGTACCACTGTCCATTCTAAGTCAGTTTCATCATTTTCTTCTCTTACTCTTTTGTGGGTCGGTCTCTCTGCTTGAATTTGTTCTGACTGCATTTCACTAACATCTTGTTGAAAGAAAGAATTATCGCTCTCATAGATGTGAGTTATCCTGTCACTAAATAAATAACCACCACTAACCGGTTGATTTTCTTCCTCCATTATAATATGTTATAAGAAATAATATCATAACGAACGTAACAACGGTTCAATAATGCACCGATGTGATCACGATGATAGCACGCGTCTAATGCGTCGTTAACTAACGAACAGGTAAGAAAGTTTATTTACACAGATACGCGTCTAACACGTACGCACGCCGTACCGATACTGAAATAAAATATTTGATTTATATTATAATATAGTGTGCCTTAGTGTTTGTTAAATATAACGGTAATTGAAATGAATTATAAAACTACATTTCTGCACTTTCCTTTGGAAAATTCTTTAAATTATTATCGTTTATTTTTGACTTTCACTTGACTCAGATGGGGGCCCTGGAATCCACGGGGCCCTAGGCTGAAACCTTAAAAGCCATATGGTAAATCCGGGCCTGATATATAGTCTAATTAATCATGCCCACTATGTTCTAGCTTAATATTAATTTAGTCTTATAATTTGTTGGACCAAACCTTATGTAACATAACTATACTCACAAGATTTTTTGCTTATTATCAGTGTTTCTCACAGTAATTGTATATAAAGCCAAAAATTGTTTGGTTTTTTTAAATTACCTGTCCGTATTTATTGTTAGGTAAATAGGTACTTTAGATAATCTTAACACAGAAAGAAACTAAGCTAAAAACGTACGAAGTAGGTAAGCAATATAGATGATAAATGTTCGTAAAGCTAGTGGAATATAACCCAAACAATACTTATTGGAAACAGAATTTATACCTAAAAACGCTAAGGTCAGACGGGACAAGTCATATGTGTCAACGTTGTCTTGCGCCTCTGCTATTAATATTTTTTATTAGTATTGATACGCATACAATTGAGGTGACTACCATTTTATGTTTTTTATATTAGCATATATTATACGTCCTAGTACTGGACACGAGCCTCCTTTACATCATCATTCTTCTACTCTTATTCCATTTACTTGAAGTTGACGCAATATATAGGTATCTGCTTCCATCGTACATATGGCAAAAGTTACTGGCAATAGTTTTATTGTAATACTGTGCAGAGACATTCAGCATTGCCGACGGTACTTTAATCGGCTACAAGAGTTACACGGAAATAGCTACGGCCTGGCAAAAGCTTCAGAAAATGAGTGTCGTCGAGACAGATGGACTACCTATACCTTGTAATATCCAACCTGAAGTGAGTCATCCTGACATAATTACAACTAACATTGACGTTGGGGATGGTAAAGTGAATGACGCTATTAGTATTTTAAAGATTTTAGAACTGCTCAGTGAAGACGAGCATTATGCGGAATCAGAGTTATAAGCCTGGCACATGCTTGGCTTTGGTTTGAAATCATATTGTAATACAGCGGTAGCGCTTAGCGAAGCGCAGACAAATTGCAACTACACAGTTAATAATGGGTAAGTCAATTGCCCGTGTTCATTCAGCGAACAGCCTTGGGCTAATTTTAGATTCTGAATTACACTTTGAAGCATATATTAGTAATATAGTAAGAAACTGTTTTTATAGATTAAAATTATTATATAAACTTAAGCAATATCTCAGTGTCGAAATAAGAAAACGATTGGTTGAGAGTCTAATATTGGTAAAATTTAATTATTGCGATATTGTATACGGCCCATGTATTTTTTCGCGAACTGAGAAGCTCATACAACGTGTACAAAATGCTTGTGCAAGGTTCTGTTTTGACATTCCACGTCGTAACCATGTATAGATGCCGGCAAATAACTTGACAAATGTCAAAACTTTTTTTTTGTTTTTTTTTCACAAGGTGGGACCATGGATGTGGTCGCGCCCCGGCAAATCGGCCCGGGGCGACGGAAGAGGCGGTGCGCAACCCCATGGACCCACCTTGCAAACACCTCTCTTCGCCGTGCGAGCGCCCTCCAAATAGTCCGCCACCAGCCGCCTCAGGTACAAGGGCACCCCCTGAAATCGGAGCGCCTCCCTGATGCAGCTGTATGGCAGACTATTGAATGCGTTGGCGATGTCCAACGACACCGCCAACAGCACTCCTCCGCCGGTGACAGCCTCCGCGGCCATCTGCCTCAGTCGTAGCAGGGCCCCGATGGTCGAACGCCCCCTCCTAAAACCGAATTGAGCGTCCGACAGATCGGGCCCCACCTCGCCCAGGTGCTGGACGATGCGGGCAGCGAGGACACGCTCCAGCAGTTTACCCACATCGTCAAGGAGCACGATGGGCCTGTAGGCCGACAGCGAATCCGGAGGCCGTCCCGGATTTGGCAGGAGAACCAACCTCCCCTCCTTCCAGCACTCAGGGAACCGTCCCGACGCCAAACAGGCGTTGTACAGTTGCCTGAGGCGAGGCTCGAGGTGCTCGAGGAGCGACGTCAGTATCCGGACTGGTATTCCGTCCGGGCCAGGAGCCGTGGTGGCGGAACGAATCCGCGCCACAGCCGCCCCCACTTCCGACTCCGTCACGGGTGGAACACTTTCGTCGGCCTCCCGGTCTTGATCTGGCGAAGCCATGACCGGGGCCGTGTGTTCCGACTGCCGCAGAAACAGCTCCTCGACCACCCTACAGAGGCAGTCGGGCTGACAAATGTCAAAACCTGCGCAGTGATCGATTTTCAGGTCCTCTAAGCGGGGAGTGGGCGCGCGACGGGTATAGTAGTCGTATCAATTGCGTTATTGTTTGATCAGTCGACCTCTACCTCACTTTATGAATGACCAATGTCTGCACATGCGCGAAACTTTCCCCACCACTTTTGGTCACCTGATGCTGTTTGGTATCATTAGAAGTAAATGGCTAAGATATCTATATAACAAACTCAGTTGGCGTCATGACAACTCTAAATACGCACCTCGATCCCTAACCAACCCGCTCTGTATACCGCAATTTAAAACTACAGCTTTCAGGGTATGTTTCAAATTTGCTGCAACTAAGTGTTGGAATTCTATTCCCCCACCGTGTCTAAATATGTTATAAGTAGCAAATTTTCTTTTAAATTATACCTTAAGCAATATATTCTAAATGAGCAGCAAAATATGTGACGTATATTTATAAAAATTGTGGCTACGGGTTTGGGCTTATGTTCGAGACTCTATGATTTATTAAATGCTGCATATATCATGGCTATGAATGATCTTCAACATAGTTGTACTTTTGGCAAATACTAATCAAAACATACCAAATTCTTATCATTAAATTTTTATTATATATCAATTTATTACTATATGTAATATACCTCTTGTCTATTAAATTATTTTTATTAATTATAATTATGTATCTGTATATTTATGTAACTTCTATCTTGTCGCTTAGGCTTTTTCTTAGTTTGAATAATTCGTACGTCCTTAAGGTAACCCATCCATTGAAATCACATGGAACAACTAGTCTTGAATAAAAATATGAAAGTAATTGCCACCATAAACAAAACATGGAAACCCAGAGGACTTCTTAGTGTTCAGACATGATTTTGACGTAGAATACATAAATAATAACAATATAATATATATAAATAATATCACCTATTACGAGACGTATTCACGTACAACACACGGCACGGCACTGTGTCCATGACACAGCCACACCCGCTTTTTTTTCTTTTTGTTATCGGTGTGGAAACGCATTTACGCGCTGTCCCCCATCGGTGACAGATGGTAGTAGTGTGGGACTCAGGCTAACTAAAACGCCCGACTGGAATACCCACTAAAATCACAGCGGCCCCTTCCGCGCTTTTACGGGGCGCCGGAGAGGTCGTCTACTGACATTCGATCCCTGGCACCCCAACGCTTGGCCTTCTGGCCACGACCTGTCGTCCTCAAGGGCGGTAGGAGGAGGTGCGCATAACGGTGCCTTCTCCTCCCCGGTCGTCGACGCCGCCGGAGCGTGTCAACTGACGCAAGCGCCTCGCATTCCCGCTCCGCGGCCTCCTTTCTTTTCATGATGGCCTCACAAAAGGACGCCATCGACGACCAGCACCTGCCGCTGTCAAGCATCTTTGAGATGATGATCGATAGCGACAGGTCTCTCCCAATGATCGCCGACAGGACGTGGCGCTAGGGCTCCCAGGCGTGGCATACCTCCAGAGTGTGACGCGCATCGTCTTTTGGCGCGCCACACTCGTGACGTCTCGGGGTCCCTTCTCTTCCAATTCTGTGCAGGTACTTACCGAAAACCCCGCGTCCGATAATTCAGCGATGAAGATGTGGCCGCAACCGCCCTGCTACGGGGGACTCTAGTTCTTCCCTGAATCGCTGGATGACTTCCATTCGGGCCACTTTTAGTGATCTGCCCAGTCCCCTTACGGAGACTTGCTCACGGTCGGCCCGCGCCGCAACGCGAGCCGGTAAGTCTCTGCGGCCCGAAAACCCCCACATCCTACACCAATGCCGCCACATTACCAAAAAAATCTCAAACAGAATCGACGAAAGAATTCAATATATTTATCGAACTTGCCGCCCGTAGCCGTAAAACAGTGGCAATAAATGGCGATGAATTCTTCTAAATTGCAGAATACCAACAGATACCAAAATATGTGAAGTCCAAAGGAAATTCAGCGCTATTATATAAAAAAATATAATAAATTTCAATAGCGCCTTTTTTATAAGAATGTTATTTAATTATGATATCATAAATTAACACCTGCAGTAATAATCGTCACAAGACAAACTCATGATATACGTAACATAGTAAAACATGATTAGTGTTATCTGTTAATATTGTATAGATATTGGATCTATCTCTATCATCATTATTATACAAAAAAATCTTAAATTATTTATAATAGTAAAAATATCATTCTTTCTGCGGTGAAGAAGTAAATATACAATTCACCACCTCCCTTTCTTGTAAAGGAAATTTTCGTGGGTGTTGTAAAGAACGATTAAGAAATTTAATCTATATATCTATACGAGTATATAAGAGATTTTCACCTATGTATTGACACATCACGATATTTCTGGAATCATAAGGCTTTACAGACTTTAAATTTGGTAGGAATATTCCTTTCGCCGAGTAAAGGTCAGTTAAGAACGGATTTTACGAAATTCCACCCGCAATGCGGGTTGCTGGGGTGTAAAAATCATACATACACACATACATACATAGCATCACGCCATATCCCTTGCAGGGTAGGCAGAGAGAACAGAGTGCCAGAGAACTCTATCTCTGCATACTTCACTCGCTTCTTCAACATTCATAATTCTCTTCATACACGCTCGCCGGTTTCGGAGACTCTTGAGTTCACCTTCCTTCAGTACATGTCCGATCTGGTCTAGATAGGTTAGTCTCGGTCTCCCTCGGTACCTACATCCTTCCACTTTTGCATTGTATATCTTCTTAACCAGACGTTCGTTCGGCATTCTTTCCACATGTCCGAACCATCGGAGCATTCCCTTTCGCATCTTTACACCAATACTCTCTTTCATACCTACTCGCTCTCTTACGTCGTAGTTACGAATGCGGTCGGTCAGCCTAACTCCACAGATTTTCCGCAGAGATCGCATTTCGACCGCATTAATTTTACTTTCATACTCTTTTCTGCATACCCAACTCTCGCTTCCATACAGTAATGTTGGGACAAGCACTGCGTTATGTATTGCTACACGTGCCTTCTGGCTGAGGTGGTGGCTGCCGAGAAGTTGCCCCAACGCTCCGTTCACTCTATTTCACGCATTCACTCTTCGCTCTATATCAGTGGTGTACCTTCCATCTCGGCTAAATCCACATCCAAGATATACAAATTCATCCACTTGCTCCAGTACATCATTACCTATTGTTACTCTTACATCTGTTCTGGTTTCATCTCTTTCAAAGACCATTATTTTAGTTTTGCTCACATTCACGCGTAGACCCCTTTTCTTACAATCTTCTGTCGTTGTGTCGACTAAGGTCTGCAGGTCAGTCGCTGACTGTGCCATCAGGTCTGCATCATCTGCATAAAGCAGAGCAGTGACCACTGAGTCGCCCATCTGGACTCCCACATACATATCGTTCAACCTTTGGAGACATTTATCCAGATATACGATAAACAGCCTGGCTGACAGAACGCACCCCTGCTTAACGCTGATATTGACGTCAAACCAAGGCGACATTCCATCATCCAGCCGCACACAGACTCTACAGCCCATGTAACTGGACTGCACAGCCTGTAGCAGTTTACCGTTAATACCATACTCCGGTAAAATGTCCCAAAGTTCCTTTCGTACAACCGTGTCAAATGCTCTCTCCAGATCCACAAAACTGCAGAAAACCCTCTGACCTAGAGCCAGATGCTTTTCCACAATGTTGCGCAGAGAGAACACTTGATCCATGCATCCCCTTCCACTCCTGAAACCTCCTTGTGTCTCACACAGTAAACCATCGGACACCATCCTCATTCTCCTTTCAATAATTTTACCATACACTTTTGCTGCCAAACTGGTCAAGCTTACGGCTCTGTAATTTGCGCAGTCATAACGTGAAACCTTGTTTTTAAACAAAGGCACGATGACTGCGCTATTGCAGTCCCCGGGAACCATTCCCGAGCTCCAACATAAATTGAGGAGCAACAGGAACGCCTCCCACACACAGGAGCCACCAAGCTTGATCATCTCGGCAGACACCATATCAATGCCTGCTGCCTTACCATTTTTCAAACTTCTTGTCGCCCATTCAACTTCATCCATACTGATGCCATCAGAGGACGCCGTAGTCGAATGTTGATCTACTAAACCACATGCAACACCGGCGCCAACCGTAGCATCCGCATACATATCGCCAAAATATTCACTCCATTGGCTTAACACGTCTTGTGTTTATGTAAGAATGTCTCCACCTTTAGACCTTATTTTATTCATTCTGAAGGCTGACCAACCACCCCGAGACTTCTTCACCTCCCTCCAAAAGAGTTTGGTGTTACCCTCGAAGTTTTTAGTCAGCCTATCTTCTGCACTCATACTTGCTCTATCACGTTTCTCTTTCACTAAGGCCTTGGTGTCATTCTTACATTGCCGATATATTTCTTTCTTCTGTTCAGTCATACTGTCATTCAGATTCAAAGAAGAGACATAGTCCAGCCACGCTTTCTTCTTTTGCTCTACGGAAGCTGCCACTTCCGCATCCCACCATGCATCACCATTTGTTTTTCTATGCATCCTTGAACTTCCACTTACTTCTTTCGCTGCATCTACCATACTCTCTTTCAATACTCTCCAGCATTCTTCAATGTCCGATTGCGGCTGGCTTGCCATCGTCAGCCGTTCTCGGACACCCTCTGCATACTTTTCTCTTACACACTCTTCTTGCAGCCTTTCAACCTTTACTCTTTCAAGCCCTCCGAAGTGGACACGCTCTCGCCAGTGCCTCCACTTTCTGAACAGACCACTAAATCTCGCAATAACGAGATAGTGGTCTGTATCGACTGTGGGGACTCTTGCGTCCAATATTTTGCTTCGGAGGCGACTGTCTACCAAAATGAAATCTATTATACTTTTCTGTTCAATCCTTCTCCATGTATACATATGGATGTCCTTATGTTGGAAAAATGTGTTTGATACAATAAGGTTTCTCTCCATGCATACATCCGCTATGAGCCTACCTGCGTCGTTCACTCTCTTATCACCAAATGGATCAAGTACGTCCTCATAGTCGGGACGCTTGGTCCCCACCCATCCGTTCAAATCTCCGCATACAATCACGCGTTCACTGGTTTCTGCCATATCCAGAACTTCCCTAACTTTGTCCCAAAACTTCTCTAGGTCTGATGCCACCGAGGATCCTACGGGAGCATATGCTACAACCATGAATACCTTGATGACACCTAGTTTTATACGGACCCAAAGAAGTCTGGGATCATACATTCCGTAATCCTTCACACCTGAGGCCAAGCGAGAGGACAACAGCACTCCTACCATGGGGGCTGGCTCTCATAATTCATAATTCTCTTCATACACACTCGCCGGTTTCGGAGACTCTTGACTCCACCTTCCTTCAGTACATGACCGATCTGGTCTAGGTAGGTGAGACTCGGTCTCCCCCGGTACCTACATCATTCAACTTTCGCATTGTATATCTTCTTAACAAGACGTTCGTTCGGCATTCTTTCCATATGTACGAACCATCGGAGAACCATACATACACATAGAACCAGAGAAAGAGAGAGAGAGAGAACAGAAGAGAAGAACACAGAGAACCATACATACACCATACACCAACCATACCATACGAACCATCCAACCATCATCCATACAACCATACGAACTATCATGTACCAACCACCTATACCACCATAATCTTCTTCCTATAATGGATTTAAAATCAAAATAAGTTATATAATTTAGCTTTTTATATTTACATTTATATAATTCTATATATATATATATATATATTTCTTTATCAGAATCCAAATGCTATTTGATCCACAATGACCTTGCAAACTGAAAATATGACGGAGTACATCCTTGTGGAGTACCGATGGGTGGTAGTGATCCTAGCATTGCTGCCTCTATCCGTGCTGTGGAAGATATGGTCTACCTTTAGGAACTATGTGGTATTCAAACTCAACAGCGCCCCAAAGATGCACGATAGGAAAGTGAAAGATGTGCAGAATCAGGTAAGATAATTTAATAATAATTTATTTGGGAACAACATGGCGGTGACGAAATAATAATACTATTCAGCAGCTCTTATCTTGTCTGTGGATGTCGTAAAAAACGACTAAGAGATATACATTATATCTCTTACATAACACATGTGCAAGTCTCAATATCAACCCATCTGACCAGCGCGGTATAGTAGGTCAATTTCCATCCTATTGGTCAGCGGGACGCATGTGAGCTAAAATAATGAGATGATGTTGATGAACTATATAGTCTCCATTTATTACCTTTTTTTATTGCTTATGGTGGCAAACGAACAGACAGCACACCTGATGGTAAGTGTCACTGCCGCCCATGGACCTTTGAAATACCAGGTGTAGCTAGGCCGCTGCCTACCATTATAATCCACAAACAGACCCAATCGGGCTTCCGGTTCTCTCACTCACCGAACGAAGCGTAATAGCACATTGCTATTACTCGGACGTCGATCTTCTGCGAGAGTGTGGTACTACTACCCCGGACGGCCCGGCCCACGGCTGTAGACAAAGAACAGTCCATAGCGTGGCCCTACCACTATTTAAACCTTACTCACTATGACCATAGCAGAGGGTTGGCAATCGGTGGTGTATAAGTTTCCCCGGCGAGTACTGTAGCCTATTATTCTGGTAATTTTACTCCATTCCTCTGCTGGTTGTACCACTTTCACTGGAAAGCAAGTAAAAAGTAGAGATAGATAGATATAGATAGGTTTTCTTAGTACATCACCACATGGCCGTCATTAATCTTTTACTAATATACATATATACCATCCAAACAGCTGGACTGAGTTTTAATGAATATTTTGTCTGTGGTCATGTGGATTCAAGAACGGTTTAGATTAACATTTGGACACGCAGTTTTGTGATGTTTTAAGGAATTTATTTTCACCTTTTTTAGATTTTTACAGAAAAGCAACTGCTGGATCAGCTATTGTACCATAATTTACTGTAATATATATGTATTTATACCTGTTGATTATGTAGTTTATTTCATTCATATTATACTTGCTTTTCAGATAAAAGCTTGGCTGTCAGGAGACCGTAGTACGCGGTTATGTACCGCGCGTCCTACTTGGCAGACTATGTCGTTCCGTCAGGGTATCTATAAAGCAACTTTTACCAACATTAAAGTCAATCTGGTAGACGTGCTTGAAGTTGACACTAAGAATATGGTAGGTAATTTATTTTGCAATTGATAGACACATTACCAACGTAAAGTACCTATGTAGACATGGAAATGATTGCTACTTCCATGTCATTTTCATTTAGTGAAATTATCTTTATTTTCACTGCGATTTCACGTGTGAAATTTCACATCAAAAGGTTTTTTTCGCAATGCTCTAACGTCACACTTACTACACGTTTGCTATTACAAATGCAAAATGATTTATGATTAATGGCGCTACAATATGAATTAGATCATTAGCTCTTTGGCGGGAACACACAGATTGCTTTTTTATGTTAATTTTATAAATTGATGCTAATATAAGTGTCATTTATTAATTTCAATGGCATTTAAATTAAAGAACAATTACAAAAATACAAATGAAGTCATGATTTCATACCTTCTAGATTGTCTCAAAAAGTCTATAATATTTTTTTATAGAATGGCCGCTATTTTAAGTAAGTATTATACTAAAACCGGACATCAGTAAGGACGATGACTGACTGACTTTGCGTCCGATTATTTAAATACTGTAACGGTTAGATGACGATGACGAGTAACAGGTGTGACGTATGGAAAATCTTTTCATATGCTTTTCCACTTGCTACTTGTGAATTATGTCATGCTTATGGCTTATCTGCTTACTATACTTATGACTCATGTTACGTTGATGCCTGTTGTTGGGGTAAAGAAATATTATATATATTAATAATATATATATATAAATAAGCAAGAAAATGCAATTGTATCATAAAAATAATTTCTTCTTCTTCTTCTTGTTATATATTGGCAATCAGCTACACATACGAGCTATTGGTACCAGTGTCAAGTTATAAATATTTTCACGTTTTTAGTTTTTCAAGTTAGTCATTGTCTAAGTCAAATTGTCACCATTAACAGTGCAATGGCCACCCTGTCAATGGTATCTTGTGGGAATTTTGATGGAAAACGAAAACGTTGTAAAGCACTTTTATATGCTATATCCCAGTAGTTCCGCCACTTCATATTACATAAAATGCCATTAAAATTATCTAATATAAGACGTTAAAACACTAAGATATCGAATATAATACAAGAGCACCACATGACGTTTTCAAATTCCGGTCAAAAGTAAAATAATTTCTAAACAGACTAAAGAGATTGACTGACAGACTTGAACCCATAGCTATTATGGATTCCAAATGCTTTATTGATTAAATACCTGTGTTAAAACCTATTTAGGGGGGCATAGTCCGGAGCGTGCTCGTTCGCGTCCCCTGCCAGTCTAATTAGACTGCTAATCCGGCTCGAAATGCGTACCGCAATGCGGGTTAGGGCGTCCCCCGGAGGCGACGCGTACCGACCCGCCCCCGTCGGTACGAACTTCGGCAGTTGCGGCGATGGGGGCCGCCACCCATCACGCCTTGCCCAGTCATGCGAGTCGAGGAGAGCAGAGTGCCGGGTGGGCACGCGGAATGTAAGAGGTTGTGTGGAAGGTAAGTTGCACGAGCTGATATCCATCATGGCGGACAAACAGCTAGACGTGCTCTGTGTAACAGAGACCAAGCGAAGAGGCAGCGACGCCTGCGATCTTCCTGGTGGCGGGATGGCTCTGTGGTCTGGTGTACCACAGAGCGATCGAGCCAGCATGGGGGTAGGAGTACTGCTGTCCTCTCGCTTGGCCTCAGGTGTGAAGGATTACGGAATGTATGATCCCAGACTTCTTTGGGTCCGTATAAAACTTGGTGTCACCAAGGTAATCATGGTTGTAGCATATGCTCCCGTAGGATCCTCGGTGGCATCAGACCTAGAGAAGTTTTGGGATAATGTTAGGGAAGTTCTGGATATGGCAGAAACCAGTGAACGCGTGATTGTATGCGGAGATTTGAACGGATGGGTGAGGACCAAGCGTCCTGACTATGAGGACGTACTTGGTCCATTTGGTGATAAGAGAGTGAACGACGCAGGTAGGCTCATAGCGGATGTATGCATGGAGAGAAACCTTATTGTGTCAAACACATTTTTCCAACATAAGGACATCCATATGTATACATGGAGAAGGAATGAACAGAAAAGTATAATAGATTTAATTTTGATAGACAGTCGCCTCCGAAGCAAAATATTGGACGCAAGAGCCTACAGGGGCCCCATAGTCGATACGGACCACTATCTCGTTATTGCGAGATTTAGTGGTCTGTTCAGAAAGTGGAGGCACTGGCGAGAGCGTGTCCACTTCGGAGGGCTTGAAAGAATAAAGGTTAAAAGGTTGCAAGAAGAGTGTGTAAGAGAAAAGTATGCAGAGGGTGTCCGAGAACGGCTGACGATGGCAAGCCAGCCGCAATCGGACATTGAATAATGCTGGAGAGTATTGAAAGAGAGTATGGTAGACACAGCGAAAGAAGTATGTGGAAGTTCAAAGAAGCATAGAAACACAAATGGTGATGCATGGTGGGATGCGGAAGTGGCAGCTTCCGTAGAGCAAAAGAAGAAAGCGTGACTGGACTATGTCTCTTCTTTGAATCTGAATGACAGTATGACTGAACAGAAGAAAGAAATATATCGGCAATGTAAGAATGACACCAAGGCCTTAGTGAAAGAGAAACGTGATAGAGCAAGTATGAGTGCAGAAGATAGGCTGGCTAAAAACTTCGAGGGTAACACCAAACTCTTTTGGAGGGAGGTGAAGAAGTCTCGGGGTGGTTGGTCAGCCTTCAGAATGAATAAAATAAGGTCTAAAGGTGGAGACATTCTTACACAAACACAAGACGTGTTAAGCCGATGGAGTGAATATTTTGGCGATATGTATGCGGATGCTACGGTTGGCGCCGGTGTCGCATGTGGTCTAGTAGATCAACATTCGGCGACGGCGTCCTCCGATGGCATCAGTATGGATGAAGTTGAATGGGCGATAAGAAGTTTGAGAAATGGTAAGGCAGCGGGCATTGATATGGTGTCTGCCGAGATGATCAAGCTTGGTGGCTCCTGTGTCCGGGAGGCGTTCCTGTTGCTCCTCAATTTATGTTGGAGCTCGGGAATGGTTCCCGGGGACTGGAATAGCGCAGTCATCGTGCCTTTGTTTAAAAACAAGGGTTCACGTTATGACTGCGCAAATTACAGAGCCATAAGCTTGATCAGTTTGGCAGCAAAAGTGTATGGTAAAATTATTGAAAGGAGAATGAGGATGGTGTCCGATGGTTTACTGTGTGAGACACAAGGAGGTTTCAGGAGTGGAAGGGGATGCATGGATCAAGTGTTTTCTCTGCGCAACATTGTGGAGAAGCATCTGGCCCTAGGTCAGAGGGTTTTCTGCAGTTTTGTGGATCTGGAGAGAGCATTTGACACGGTTGTACGAAAGGAACTTTGGGACATTTTACCGGAGTATGGTATTAGCGGTAAACTGCTACAGGCTGTGCAGTCCAGTTACATGGGCTGTAGAGCCTGTGTGCGGCTGGATGATGGAATGTCGCCTTGGTTTGACGTCAATATCGGCGTTAAGCAGGGCTACGTTCTATCAGCCAGGCTGTTTATCATATATCTGGATAAATGTCTCCAAAGGTTGAACGATATGAATGTGGGAGTCCAGATGTGTGACTCAGTGGTCTCTGCTCTGCTTTATGCAGATGATGCAGTCCTGCTGACACAGTCAGCGACTGACCTGCAGACCCTAGTCGACACAACGACAGAAGATTGTAAGAAAAGGGGTCTACGCGTGAATGTGAGCAAAACCAAAATAATGGTCTTTGAAAGAGATGAAGCCAGAACAGATGTAAGAGTAACAATAGGTAATGATGTACTAAAGCAACTGGATGAATTTGTATATCTTGGATGTGGATTTAGCCGAGATGGACGGTACACCACTGATATAGAGCGAAGAGTGAATGCGGGAAATAGAGTGAACGGAGCGTTGGGGCAACTTCTCGGCAGCCACCACCTCAGCCAGAAGGCACGTGTAGCAATACATAACGCAGTGCTTGTCCCAACATTACTGTATGGAAGCGAGAGTTGGGCATGCAGAAAAGAGTATGAAAGTAAAATTAATGCGGTCGAAATGCGATCTCTACGGAAAATCTGTGGAGTTAGGCTGATCGATCGCATTCGTAACGACGATGTAAGAGAGCGAGTAGGTATGAAAGAGAGTATCGGTGTAAAGATGCAAAAGGGAATGCTCCGATGGTTCGGACATGTGGAAAGAATGCCGAACGAACGTCTGGTTAAGAAGATATACAATGCGAAAGTGGAAGGATGTAGGTACCGAGGGAGACCGAGACTAACCTACCTAGACCAGATCGGTCAGGTACTGAAGGAAGGTGGAGTCAAGAGTCTCCGAAACCGGCGAGCGTGTATGAAGAAAATTATGAATGTTGAGGAAGCGAGTGAAGTATGCAGAGATAGAGTTCTCTGGCACTCTGTTCTCTCTGCCTACCCTGCAAGGGATATGGCGTGATGATATGTATGTATGTATGTAAAACCTATTTTTCATACACTTTGCGCTGTTTCGTATCTAAATTCATTAGCTTAAAGATGTCCACGGTTGGGTAAGTCCTGCCAAGTACATTTTCAATCAATCAATTTTGCTTCCTATCTCTTACTTACTGCATAGAAGAGAACCGGAATTGAATATCTTCTAACTCCTCCTGTTTAACTTTTCTTATTAAATCCGTTACGTGTCCTAAAACAATTGGAATCGTTCCCTGGGACAACCTGAGGATTAAACTTCGGTGTCATCAATGGAGACCATTTTAGATACTGATGTACAGAAGTTGCAATAACGGCAGTATGTGATCAGATTATTTTTCAAAATAGGCCTCTTAAGGAAACTTCGTGCCTAACCTAACCTAACTATCACACTTATTAGGCGGGTTATCGTTTGTAGTTGCTGTTATAAGGATTACTAAGAATATTTTGCCACCCATTTACCTCATAATCCTTCTTTTTCGTCATCTACCTCAATATCTATCGGACATGTTCTGATATTACCCTAATTTGGAGTGGAATACAGATGGCATAAGATGGAGTTGGCTAAGTTGGTGTGCTACGTGTACACCAACTTGATGATGCACATAATGATGATGATGAAGATAAGACTAATAAAACCAATAACGAGAAGTGGACTAATAAAACCAATAATGAGAATATAGGTTGAAAAAAAGGTATATTAATATATTTTCTTTCATGTTTACAGACTGTCAGATGCGAGCCGCTTGTAACGATGGGTCAACTCTCCAGAACTTTAGAGCCCTTGGGCCTGGCTCTGGCTGTAGTACCAGAGCTGGATCAACTAACAGTTGGTGGCCTAGTAATGGGAACTGGAGTAGAGACCTCCTCACATGTGCACGGTCTATTCCAGCACATCTGTTTGCAGTATGAGTTGGTGTTGGCTGATGGATCAGTTGTCACTTGTAGTAAAGTAAGTTCTACATTATTTTTTATTTATTTAGAAGATCTTTCTTCGGTGGATCATCATCATTCTGCTCTTGTTCCAAATACTTGAGTTGACATAATATATACTCTACTTCCATCGTACACATTGCAAAAGTTATTTAGTTTTAATTTTGTGACGGACCACTTGTCTTACGTGAACTCTTATTGGGAATGTAATTATTGACCAGATGGCATCGGATGGAGTTGAGTCAGTCCATGTAAAGCTTTTAGTCGTCAAGAGTTAAGTAGGAGTTGGTAGTGTTCCCGCTGGCCACGGATGTCAAGGAAGCGGTATCAGTGGCCGGTCCAATGACGAAGGGGAGAAAATACGGCAAGTTATGGAGCCACAGGTCGCCCGTCCGTCGCCCCAGATGAGGAGAACGACGTGTGTCCACGCCATAGCCTGTCAAAAAAAGGGTTTGGTAATGTCCGTAGTCACTACCACAGAATCTCCGGTAGAATCATAGTATATAAATCTAGTCCTAAGGGTAAAATTGGACTTATAGATCAGAGTAAAATATCCCCAGTGACTTTTGTGGGAGCCACAAAAACCAGCTAAGGAATCATCCAAAGATTGGGAGTAACATTCGCCTAGAAATCTTAAAACCGTAATTAAGATCATCAACCCGCTTGCCAAAGGGGTGATTATGGTATTATCAACCTTTAGAGAAGGTGATGTCCAATAATGAAAGGCGATAGGGTGATGGATAGTAAATAATTGACAGATTAGATTAGAAAATAGATTCATAAAGAGTCACGTAAGGACGCTTTATAATACATTGGATATTGGTTGCAGGATGAAAATCCAGATCTGTTCTACGCTGTCCCCTGGTCTTATGGTACACTTGGATTTCTCACGGCAGCAGTCATCAAAGTTGTACCTGCTAAAAAGTAATTACAATTTTTATATTATTTTTCTCTTAAACTCCTTAACTTAATGATTTCTAATGTTTAAGCGAATATTACATATTTGAAATGAAAATATTTTATTAAGGAATCTATCGCCCTTTTGAGTTTCCCGACGTTTTGAACACTTTACAGCGTTCATGATCACGGAAGGATAATGTGGCAAGTGCAGTACAGATGCCGAGTTGTCAAGATGAAACCCAGATTTTATTTGGTTTTAATAATAAAAGCAAACAAGAAGCATATATTAACATTTATTTATTAGTATTAAAGATTGTTTTACTTTAAATGAGTTCCCTGACTTCAGATCTAACGAGAACTGTGTTTTAGAAACTAAAATATTCATGAATGAATCTATTTTCGCGTAACGTACCTATTTATTTGTATTTGTCGGTTGCTGTTCGAACCTCGAGGATCACATGAGCTCGTCAGACCTGCGCTTGAACTCTTTCAGGTCTCTTCTTGCATTATAATAGTCTTTTTACCACTGCGATAAATATATTAGGTATTCGCATTGCTTGTGATAGTAGAAACTTATCAACGTAGAACTCTAACGATGGCAGACCCTCTATAAAGTAACAGTAGCCTCCCGTACTCCGTGTATTAAGGGACATCAGAAGTTTGCCTTTCGTTATACAACTCTGGTAACTATAATATTGTACATTTCAACGTTTGGAAAACATTAATCATTATCATCAAGCTGGTCGGAAGTCCTTCCCATAAATGAGGGAATAGTGTCAAAATTTCCACTCTTAACAGGTGGGTTGGTAGACACAGTATGGTATTCTACGTTGCTCCGGAGAGAGCTGCTGTACGTTCTCCTGGTGAGACCCTGAGCTGACTTTTGCCAACCTCACGGGTAAGTATGCAGTGGAGACAATTGTATTTCTATTTCTTTCAAAATATTTTAATTTCGAACAAAATTTTATATTAGAAAACCTTTTTTGGCTGACTGGGGTGACGCCACAATCCGTTCAGTAAATTTTTTGGTTGGTTATAGTCTAACCACGCTTTATCCAATCGCCTGGGTGGCCGGCAGGGCTACGTGAAGTAATTCCTCTCTCTATCTATTGAGCGGGCCATCGTAACCTATTCATGTATGAGAAAATATGCAAATAAATTCACGTACTATTTTAGTATATCATCTGTTTATTGTTTATCCAGGTATGTTCGTCTATCATACTACCCGCATACAAATCTATCATCACTCTCGGAGCAGTTCAGGCAAGAGTCTTTGAAAACAAAGCCGCATCAGTTCATCGAAGCTCTACTCTATACTAATGACACTGGTGTTTTAATGACTGGAGATATGGTCGATGATGTAGGTGATGACGGCAAGGTGAGAAATGTTTTTATACGAAGCTGGTCAGGCTGTGTTTATTTAGGGTTTGATTTTGAGGTGTCCTTTTAATTTACTATCACTAACATTCAGTTCTTCATCGTCAATTGCTAGATGTAAGTCTACCCCACGAATGAGGGCATTTCGCAGGTGGGCAGACGACAGTAGGGAGAATCGCCACGTTTAGCAGGTGAGTTGGCGATTGTAGGGAGATTTAATAGGTTTCGCAGGAGAGATATGTTATCAAATCTCCTGGTGAAACTCTCAACCCATTTTTACGATTCCCAAGAGCAAGTGATGAGTGATTTTTCTTCTCACCAGTTCTTTCTGTTCTTGCAGTGATTTTATTTGCCCATATTCCTTAGTAGTATTTTACGGTGCCCAATGATCGTTAAAATTAACCCTAAACCTAAAATAATATAAGGGATATTGTTGATATACAGGGTGGAAGTGGACCGCTCCCGAAAACAAAGACAGGTAACCCTACTAGTCCTGCTTGTAATGATAGATCCTGTATATTCCTATATCGTCATACCACGTAAAAATATTATATAAAATAGCCATTACATGTATTCCAGTTGAACCCAATAGGCAGATGGCATTCGGAATGGTTCTTCACACAAGTAGAACGTCACCTCAACAAGAACAAGTCTGCGGTGGAATATATACCACTGAGGGATTATTACCACAGGCACACCCGAAGCTTGTTCTGGGAACTGCAGGTAACTTGTAATAATATAAAATTTGATTGAGTAGGTACTATAGAAATCAAAATAATTCTACTTTTTACTAACATTATAAATTATTTTTATTTGCATATACAGTAAAAGCTCTTTATTCGCGGGGTATGTGTTCCATAAATTTGACTGCACACATGGCGTAGTGGTTAAGATACCGACCTTCCGTGCCAGTGCCGTGGGTTCGATTCCCACGCAGGACATTACTTTGTGCGATCCACAAAGTGTTGTTCTGAGTCTGGGTGTAATTTGTCTGCGTTAATTGTATGTTTGTAAAGTCCCCCGCAATACAAGGTTTGTTTCCTTAGTGCAGGGTGGTGTCTTTTAAAAAAAAAAAAAAAAAAAAAAAAAAAAAAAAAAAAATAAATGCCGCGAATACAGAAACCGTGAATATGGAACGGTAATTTATATGGGATTATAGGGGATACGTCCCCTAGCTGACAAAATAAAAAACAAAAATATATGAAAAGTCAATTTAATTGAAGTTTTTTTCATTTCGATTATGTTTATTTAAGGCTTCCTAAGCCTTAAGATAATTAATCAAAATGTTTAAAAACCATTGCCTAAATGCTTTGGAGAATTTTGTAATATTTTCTTGCTTGAGTTTTTAAAAGCTCCTGCAATTCAGACAGATACGCATCAGTCGCATTAGCAATTTGCTATTAAAAATAAGACTTCGTAGGCAAAATTATAATAAGATCTATTTTACTTTTTTATTAGTCATTTTGACGGCATTTACAAAGGATAAAGGGTTGGATACTTATTAGTATCCTTTTATTTTTATGTATGTACTTATTAGATCCGCGAATAAAGAAATTTTTAGCCGCGAATATAGGAATTGAGTCGCATTCGTTTTTTTTTTCTCCATTGTTTTTAAAATATTTTCTGTTTACATTGCACCTACTTTACATTATTTCTGCTCCACCCTAGGTTGACTGGTAGAAAATGCCTATGGCATTAAGTCCGCCTTGTACTGTTAATTTGTGCAAAAGTTTTTAAATAAACAAAATAAATAAATAAATGTGAAAATTTGTAAATATGTTTAGACTTTGGATGTTTCAATATTTGTTACTCTATCATGCTTAAACCAGGAAACAGATTTGAATGAAAGTTGGCACATAGATAAAAAATTTATTAATAAACTCATAGGATACTTTCGGTAAATTAGAAATCAAATACAAACGCGATAGAATCCGTAAAACTAGATTTATTTTAAATTATTGCACATCATCATTATCATCATCTCAGCTCATATATGTCCCACTGGTGGGCTCGAGCCTCCACCATTACAGGAGGGAAATTGACCTACTATACCACGCTAGTCAGACGAATTGGTATAGGGTTTTCTTTCGACTCTTCCTTTTCTTGCATGGATGTTATATGCGTTTTATATCCTTTAGTCGTTTCTTACGATCACCCATGGGTAAGATAGGGTGTGGTGAATTGTATTCTTAGTCAGTCACCGCACGTAAAAACAAATATTGAACGATTTTTTATGAAATTGTATTACTACAAATGCTAGTACTAATTTCATATTCACATTATAGTCTTGTTTATATGTTAAGGATCACCCGTAATTTAAGTCAGCTGTAATGGTGGCACCACACTTCGCTATGTGTTATTCGTTATGCGCATTATTGGCCGCATGCGACGAAGTGTGGAGGTCTCATTCGTCTATATTTGCTTTACGCGCACACATAACGCATAAGCACGAATAGCAAATATGCGTATCCATCCACTTGTCGGTTTTTGCACACTTCAAAGGACACAAATAAGCCGAATATGTGTGTCGAGTGCCCACACTTCGTTCATTCATTCATGTTGTCATTCATTCCATATGTGTCGGCGTGCCAAATATTGGGCATGATGGCACGAAGTGTGGAGTAGCATGTTCGTAAAGTGTTGGGGTTCAAATATTTGGGCAAATAAATAGTAGCCGCATAACAAATAACGCATAACGAAGTGTGGTACCACCATAAGATATATCATGTAGAAACATTCACGAACACTAACAAATAATATCGTTGAATATCGACCTTATTGTACTTAGTGGCACGTCAACTTGGCGTTCTCAAAGGAGGGTTGACGTTATGCATCTGGTCGTTCGTAAAACAGACAAAATCCTTAAAAACATGTTTTGTTATTTACCTCACCGATAGGAAATGTATAGTGTATACAGAATTCTATGTTTCGAAAAAAGAAGAATTGCACCGTATGGTGACGGGCTTAGAATGTGTGTTACCACCCCTTAATTTCGCATAAGTATTGCAAAAGTTAACGTCCCGCCAGTAAACAGTGCTGCCAGGGTAACGATGGGAGATGGGACCCCAAGAGGTAACTCGTCGGATGGACTATCCAAGACAAGCTCTTATCAGCTCTCTAGTATCAGATCCGGAACTACATATTTGTAACATCTCTAATGATATTCTCAAAAATTATAGTCTAGCGCTAATTATCTTTCTTTTTCCAGGACATTGTACCATTCGGCAACACTATGATATTCCGTTACCTTTTGGGCTGGTTGATGCCTCCTGAAGTATCCCTCTTGAAGCTAACACAACCAGACGCAGTCGGCAAGTTATACGATAGAGCGCATGTTATACAGGATATGTTAGTACCCGTTCAACACTTGGAAAAGGCTATTGGCATTTTCCATAAAGAGTTCGAGGTAAGTGTTTCAAAATTATCAAAAATATAATATGATTATCTTTTTGATGTAAAGTTTATTTGTTTTTTTCTTTGGCTGGACTATGCTTTTGTCTTGTTACGCTTAATGGTAACTACGCATAAATATTTTATCATATATTTTGACAAGGTAGGATATGATTAAGATTAAAAAATATTGAAATCATTTCAGTAAAACAGACATCTACATCTATCCGTGTGGTGACGGAGTAAGAATACAATTCACCATCCCCTATCTTACCCGTGGGTGATCGTAAGAGACGACTAAGGGATGCGCATATAACATCTATGCAAGAGAAGGAATACTCGAAAAACAAAACCCTACACCAACACGTCTGACGAGCGTGGTATAGTAGGTCAATTTCCCTCTCATTACCGAGGAGGGTCGAGCCCAACAGTGAGACATATTATGAGCTGAGATGATGAGATGATGATGATGAAAACAAAGATAATATAAACGAAAGAAAATATTTTTCGTATCAGTAGACAAAAATCTCATTGTTCTCTTGCTCTTGTCCCAATTACTTGTGGTCGACGCAATATGCATTAGTACATATTGCAACAGTTATTGGCAATAGTTTTATGACCTGACGTTCACCCTCCTTGGGAATGTAATTGTTGATCAGGCAGCATCAGGTAGCATCAGGTAGAGGTGGTCCAGGTCTATATAAAACTCTTAGTCGTATTTTACGACAACCATAAGCAAAGTAAGAATTGGTGGAATTCGTTGCCTCTACTATATAATAGTAGAAAAAATTTCTCCACTACAATCAGGAAAACTTTAGTATGGTGGTCCATCTCCATTTCTTTTTGCGGTGGACTATGGATGTGGTCACGCTCCACCAACCACCACTGGGCCACCGGGCATAGACCCACCCTGAAAAGCGCCTCTTTTCGCCGCGCGAGCGGTCCACCGTTACCCGATCTTTGTCTTCGGTGGCCGGTGATCCATCTCCATGGAGAAAAATTATTTGTGCTATCCACAAATGATTGTTTTCTCCCTTAAGTTATATTTGTAAAATCCTTCGCAATACGAGGCATTATTATCTAATGCAGAGCTGTGTTGTCTAAAAAAAAAGCATTCTATGTCCAAATAAAAGTGTCGAATTCAGATGATGTCGAATCAAGACCTTATTAAATATGTAATAATTTTGCTTTTAGGTATATCCAATATGGCTATGTCCATTTAAAGTGTATAACAATCCCGGACAACTTAAAATCAAGACTACGGCAGATTCACAAATGTTTGTGGATATTGGTGTTTATGGAGTGCCTAAAGCGAAGGGTTATGAAACTGTAAGTATAATGAATTCTGATGTATCCGCGAATATTACACATTTGAAATAAAAGTATTTTTACAGATTCTATAGAGGATCCTCCCGTGGCTATGAACGCTGTAAAGTGTTCGAATCGTCAGGTAAATTAAAAATCAAATACAAAGGCGATAGAATCCGTAAAAATAGTTTTATTTCAAACTGTAAATATTTATAGTTTAGTGTTTTCAATTAGAGAAAGTTCTATATGGTTTGCGAGAATTGGAACGCGGATCATATAATTTATAATTCGATTTCTCCTGCTTTTGTAGTTATATGCTTGCCTTAATTTTTTTTTAACTTCCTCATAAAGCTTGATGAATAGTATTCTTATTCCGAAACCACGCGGTAAATTTATTACGTTGTATTACCTACCGTACTTTGCCGTGTGGTGACGGAGTAAGAATACAATTCACCACCCCCATCTTACCCGTGGGTGATCGTACGAGACGACTAAGGGATATAAAACACATATAACGTCTATGGGAAAGAAGGAAACCTCTGAACAAAACCCTATACCTACTAACACGTCTGACCAGCGTGGTATAGTAGGTCAATTTCCCTTACATTATGGAGGAGGCCCGAGCCTAATAGTGGGACATATATGGGCTGTGATGATGATGATTACTTACCTTACCTATTTAATTCAAATTTAAAATTAACATATCTAGTATATACTTATACAAAAATTGTTTTTAAACAGGTGGCATCAACTCGTCGTATTGAGAAATTCGTCTCCGAGCAGAATGGCTTCCAGATGTTATACGCAGACACATACACGACCAGGGAGGAATTCCGACAAATGTTCGACCACACTCTATACGATAAAGTTAGGGACAAACTTCAGTACTCCAAGGAAGCATTCCCCGAAATTTACGGCAAGGTCAATAGAAGTGTTAGGAAATAATATATAAAAAAATAAACTTTCCAAATAATAATATTGTAAACTCTTTTAACAATAAGGAATATTATAAACTTCAGTTTTATAAAGAAATCAGTATTATTTTTATTTTCTTCTCCGCGTGTTGACCGAGTAAAAATACAATTCACCACCCTCTTCTTTGTCCGTGGATGTCTTAAAAGTCGATTAAGGGATTTGCCTCATCATCATCTCAGCTCATATATGTCCCACTGTTGGGCTCAAGCCTCCTCCATAACGCGAAGGAAATTGATCTACTACACCACGCTGGTCAGAGGCAGGCAAATCCCTTGGGTGATCGTAGGAGACGACTAAGGGATATAAAATGCATATAACATCTATTTTTAATGACTTCTAATGTTTACGCGAGTATTACACATTTGAAATAAAACTACTTTTACGGATTCTATCACGTTTGTATTTGATTTATAATTTCCCGACGTTTCGAACACTTTACAGTGATCATGGTCACGGGAGGACTGAGGTGTCTTACGTCCAATATGTCATTGTTATTACAGAAATTTATTTATATCTACCCTATAAGATATTAAATTTTGACCCACATTTTTATACAAAATTAATACAATTCATTGCATGATTCTATATATAAAATTTTATATATAGAATCATTCTCTTTTTGTACTGGCAATGAATTGTATTAATTTTGTATAAAAATGTGGGTCAAAATTTAATATCTTATAGGGTAGATATAAATAAATTTCTGTAATAACAATGACATATTGGACGTAAGACACCTCAGTCCTCCCGTGACCATGATCACTGTAAAGTGTTCGAAACGTCGGGAAATTATAAATCAAATACAAACGCGATAGAATCCGTAAAAGTAGTTTTACATCTATTTTTTTTTCTTCTCTGCAAGGTGGACCATGGATGTGGTCGCGCCCCGACAAATCGGTCCGGGGCGACAGATGAGGCGGCGCGCAACCCCATGGACCTTCCCTGCAAACACCTCTCTTCGCCGTACGAGCGGGCCACCGGTACCCGATCTTTGTCTTCGGTGGCCCGCCCGGCGGTTTAACCTTGCGGGTTCCTCTCGTGTCGCCCTCATGCAGTGGCCTCACGTCGGGTGACCGGACTAAATTCCCCGGTCCGATCACCCGAAGCCTCGGTTAGGGCGGCATCAGGCGCAGATATTCGCGCATGCGCCGGCCGCCGCGGGTCACAAAGAATCCTCCCGGACTCGTTCCGCCGCCTCCTTCTGCGAGATGACAGCCTCGCAGAAGGCGGCGCCCGCGTCCCAGTTCCTGACGCTGTCGACAATCGCTTTCGCGACAGCGGGCAGTGTCAGGTCGGCACCGATGACAGCGACGAGTTCACAACGTTGCCGGGCCCAGGTCACGCAGACCTCCAGCGTGTGTTGCGCCGTGTCCTCGTCACTGCGGCACTGGTGGCAGGACGGAGTCGACCGCCTCCTTACGACCATGTGCAGATATTTGCCGAAGCAGCTGTGCCCCGACAACACCCGCACCAGCCAGAAAGAGAGGACCCCGTGCCGCCGCTCCATCCACTCCGTCAATACGGCCGAAGAGCCTCAACGGTAAGGACACCGTGCCTAGGCCTCTCCAGCCGCGTAGCCCAACGGGCGATGACGTCTCGGCGGGCGTCCTCGCGCCAGGTGGCTATCTCGCTAAGCGATGGGGGGCCACCCTCGTCGCGCACTGAGGTCAGCCGACGGTAGAGGTAGGAGAGCATCTCCGCCTCTATGTCCCACGGGGGGTCCCGGCAAACACGCATGCCGCCTCGGTCGACACCGTGCGGTATCCGCGGATAGCTCTGACCGTCATGGCTCTTTGTGGGCGCCACAGAAAAGCCCTGAGCTGGACGGTCAGAGACCTCGCCCACACGGGTGCGCCGTACGCCGAGTAGACATCACATCACATCATTTCAAAGTAACGGCTACGAATATTCAAATTACTGAAATTTAGCATTAACATGCTAGGTCATTTATAAAAACTACATTACGAGCGAAAAATGACTGTCATCCATCGTATGTGTGACAATAATTTTTCGCTCATATTCAAGCTTTCATTGTAAGTATATTACTCATTTTTACCTTGCTCGTGGGTGTCATACAAGACGATTAAGAGGTTTATATCGATCTAGGCCAATTCCACTTGATGCTGTCCGGTCAATCGTCAACAATTACATTTCCAAGGAGTTCAACACTCCTTGGAAATGTCATATCTCAGGCAGGCGATCGGTCATAAAACTATTGCCAATAACTTTTGCAATATGTATATATATGATGGAAAAGGAGTACATATTGCGTCAACCCCAAGTATTTGGGATAAGAGCAGAATAATGATGATGATTATGTGGAGGAGGCTCGAGCCTAGCAATGAGGTTCTTACGCGCCTAGAGTAAAAGAGGCGCTACCGTAAAACAGCGCCCTTTAACAATAACAATGTCTCTCTATTTCGTGACATTAAGCCACTGTGTGTTTTTCTTGTTAGTTTCATATTAAATAGTTAATAAAACTCGAGCTACGTCGTTCAATTCATCAGGTTAAGGACCCAGAAAAGCTCAGAAATAAAGACAGTGTAATATCTAATGGTAAAATCAGTGATCAAAGACATTGAAGTGAACATTAAAAATGAAACGTAGTTCGTGTAAAAGTTTTCTTGTTAGGTCTTTGCGAAGTATTTAAGTATTTTAATTGAGATATCTATTTGAAAATGGCATTAAATAATACTCTCGCATTTATCGAAAACCTGTCTGGCCATATAAATTATGCAACCTGGCGTTTTACAATGCATACTTACAACGTGAGGAACTCTGGGATTGCATAAAAGACTTCTCAGAAAGTGTAGATAAGAAACGAAACGCTAAAGCTAAGACGAAGATAATGCTCTCAGCCAATCCAACAAATTATGTGCACATTCAAATCTCGTGTGTTGCCAAAGAAATATAGGAGAAATTGACCGGATTTATCTGTGCAGTCCTCAGGACAAGTAAGCTTAGACACTTATATATTATATAGGTCATGACAAAAAGGTCCTGTTTAATAATGTTTTACAATATCTCAAACTAGCAACCTAGCAATCTGATATCTGTGAATCAGGTTATTCAAAGTGGTGGCCAAGTATGATGTGACAAAACTGACTGTTATTATAAACAGTAAAAATCAGATAACAACAGCTAATTTATAATCAATAACATGTACTGGCTGAACATGGATACAAGCCATTCACTTACTGGCTATGTTTTCATCAAGGCAGCTTGTGCTGTTAAAAAGAGGCCATGTGGATCAAACAGTTTTTAAGTAAAGAGGACTCTGTCCTAATTTAGATAACCAAACTACTATCAGTGTCATTAAAAATATTAATTTCCATAAGAAATGTAAACATATTGAAATTAAATATAACTTTATTAAAGAAAAGTATTATAAAAAGATAATTGTATTACAGTTTGTTGGTAGCGATTGGCAATTTGCAGATATACTTACCAAAGCATTGTTTAAAGATAAATTTCAATATTTAAGGTCAAAGCTTGGAATGTTATCATATAACATAGTTTTAAACTGATTCAGTGCTTATGTGTAAAGTTAAAAATTAAAATGGTATTATAAAACTTGATTACGAAGCGAGAAATGATGTCACAAGCGGGATTCGAGCCCGCGCCTATTGGGATTCCGGCCCAATCGTGCTGCCACTACACCATCGTGAACTATTGTAGGACATCCAAATCTCGCTTCGTATCATATTTACGTCTTTAAGGTGACATATGCCATCTACCCGACAATGTTTACACATTGTTATAGGCTTAATACTTCAAACTTTGCAGTTAGAATTGTATTAAACGATGACACAACCTTGTTATTCAAATTACTGAAATTTAGCATTTAATATGCTTAATTATTTATAAAACCTGATTACGAAGCGAAAAATGATTAATTTCATCATTTTAAGCAATAGCTTATTAATTTATAAGCTATGCAATAGCATAGCTTCTATCGCGGGCCTTGACCCTGGAGACCGAATTCAGAAATTCCGTAGCGAAAATAACCTAACACCCCCACTCCGACCGGCACAGCGGTGATACTTTTTAGTTTTGCCATCTATCGATGAATAGCAGAACTTTTAATGACTTTTTTGAAATTTCACGCTTGTCTCTTTAGTTCAGCAACTCGCCTCTAGGTGGCATTGGTTGTATCGGCGTTACTGCGCATGCGTAATCCCCCTCTTCGCGCCGCAATCTGGTGACTCATTCCTGCTTAGAGTTTCGGCCATAGATAATATACTATAAATTAAAAAGTTTCGGCGTTAGGGCACCTCCTCTTTGTATTTACTTCATGGTACGACTCTACGAAGCTCGCACGAATCGAGACGAGCTGCTCTGAAATCGGACGAATACGTAATCAGCTGTTTGTGAGAAAGTATATAGGTATTTATCATCTATGTACAACAGTGAATATCTGTACTCGTAAATAAATAATTATAATTGCATAAGTTGATAAAAAATGTTATGAAGAGTAGGAATGTATCTAAAAAGGCGCGCCTAGCTGTACATAAGGGAGTGTTAGTTCCCACTCTCATGTATGGCAGTGAAAGTTGGATTTGGCAGGGAAGACATGAAAGTAGAATAAATGCTGTAGAGATGAGAGCTCTTCGTAGTATGTGTGGTGTAAGTTTGAAAGATAAAATTAGGAATAGTGTTATAAGAGAGCGCTGTGGTATGAATGAAGAAGTATTGACAAAAATAAAAACGGGTATGCTGAGGTGGTTTGGACACATGGAAAAAATGAGTGAAGAAAGGTTGACGAAACAAGTATACAGAGCGAGTGTAAGTGGGACGGTTACAAGGGGAAGACCACGTCGTACTTTCCTGGATCAAATTGAAGATGTGTTAGTGAAAGGTCAGATTAAGAGTACGCGTAATCGTAGAGCATGCATGAATACTGTGATGAGCGTGAATGAAGCGATGGAGGTATGTCAGGATCGTGGTTTGTGGCAATCCGTAGTCTCTGCCTACCCCTCTGGGAAACAGGCGTGAGGCTATGTATGTATGTATGTATGATAAAAAATGCTATGCTTTACCGCGGCAGTCCCCGAATGCCACCCGGTATTTTTTTGTATAATAGAGTGAAGAAATTATTTTAATGTAAAAAAGCGTGGGGTGCTTTCTGAAAATATTGCGATAATGTCGCTACTCCTAGTATCTAGTCATATGAGGCAAATGTGCGGTATGATAAGTGTACGCAAATCCATGTATTTTAGTCCAAAGTGAATGGGATTGCGCACACTTACCCACATGACTATCAATGGAATGTTAACATCAGGCACCCCACGTTTTTTTACATTAAAATAATTTCTTTTATTTGTCACTCTATCTTAACTTGAATAATTAAAAAAGTTATTTTATACTTTTTAGTTTGGCTTATATATAAAAGCGTGTTTTTTTAGTTTTTTAAACTATTATTTATTTTATAAAACCGATTACGAAGTGAAAAATGATGTCACAAGCGGGATTCGAACCCGCGCCTATTGGGATTCCGGCCCAATCGTGCTGCCACTACACCACCGTGACTAATTATAGGACATGCAAATTTAACTTCGTATCATATTTACGTCTTAAGGTGACGGTATGCTATCTACCCGACAATGTTTACACATTGTTATAGGCTTAATACTTAAAACTTTACAGTTAGAATTGTATTAAACGATGACACAACCTTGTTATTTAAATTACTGAAATTTTAGCATTTAATATGCTTAATTATTTATAAAACGGGCAGCACGATTGGGCCGGAATCCCAATAGGCGCGGGTTCGAATCCCGCTTGTGACATCATTTTTCGTTTCGTAATCGGGTATTTATAAATCATTAAGCATATTAAATGCTAAAATTTCAGTAATTTAAATAACAAGGTTGTGTCATCGTTTAATACAATTCTAACTGTAAAGTTTTAAGTATTAAGCCTATAACAATGTGTAAACATTGTCGGGTAGATAGCATACCGTCACCTTAAGACGTAAATATGATACGAAGTGAAATTTGCATGTCCTATAATTAGTCACGGTGGTGTAGTGGCAGCACGATTGGGCCGGAACCCCAATAGGCGCGGGTTCGAATCCCGCTTGTGACATCATTTTTCACTTCGTAATCGGTTTTATAAATAATTAAGCATATTAAATGCTAAAAATTTCAGTAATTTGAATAACAAGGTTGTGTCATCGTTTAATACAATTCTAACGGTAAAGTTTGAAGTATTAAGCCTATACAATGTGTAAAGATTGTCCGGTAGATGGCATACGTCACCTTGAAGACGTAAGATATAATATGAAGTGAAATATGTATGTTCTAAAATAGTTCACGATGGTGTAAGTGGCAGCACGATTGGGCCGGATTCCCAATACGTGCGGGTTCGAACCCCGCTTGTGACATCATTTTTCGTTTCGTAATCGGGTATTTATATATTATTTATTTTGTTCATAAAACAAATTTCTTTAATCAAAGTATTCACCTTCGTTATCTATATATTTCTGCAATCGATCTATAAATTTCTGAAATTTTGCGATAGAACGGCGGGGTCTTGGACTCCAGAATCTGTGTGAAGGTATCCTCGGAAGATTTTTTTTTTCCATGCAACAAATTGTCCAAATCGCGGCAAAAAGTGTAGTAGGTTGGGACGAGGTCTGCCGAGTACGGAGGATAATGTATGGTTTCTAACTGCAGGTCTTGAGTGTTAAAACAGTTTCTCAGCAGTATGAAGTCTTGCGTTATCATGGAGCAATAATGGTGAAAATCGATTGACAAGTCTGGACTGTTTTACTGCGAGTTTCGCCATCATTGTTCGGAGTTCTGCACAGAAGACATCTGCGTTTATTGCTTGACCAGATCTGGGGAAGCTGTAGTGAATTACTCCATGAAGTGACCACCAAACAGTTGCCATCACCTTTCTATGGGTAAGCTTCGCTTTAGGGCATTGATGTGGCGTTTGATCTAGGGTCAGCCATTGCGTTGTTCGCTTGCAATTATCAAAAAGAATCCACTTTTCATCACACGTCACAATTCGGTGCAAAATCTCTTCATTTCTATACCAGTTACAGGAAACTTCAATGTGCGCTGCTCTCTGCAGATCAGTCAAATCATAAGGCATCCATTTTTCATTATTTTTTATTTTACTGATTTGGTGCAAATGGGTCAATATTGTGGGTATGCTAACGTCAAACCATGCCGCTAATTCTTTGGTACTTTGACTCGGATGGGCTTCCACCATCACCATCGTTATTTACCTTATCACATTCATCGTTATTTACCTTAGAGGCTGGTCTTCCTCGTGGTTCATTCTTCAACTCCCAGTTTCCACTACGAAGGCGGTTAGATCAAAAACGCACGGTGCGTTCATTAGCCGTATCCTCTCCAAACACAGCATTGTCATTACGGGCCGTTTCTGCCGCTTTAGTCCTACGTTAGAACTCGTATTCGAAAATTACTCTGATTTTCGCCGTATCCATGTTCACTTCAAAAGCTAAATGAACGTCGAACGATCGCACGCACAATTGAACGTCGAACGATCACATGTCATACATTTTTTTAAATTTAGAAGGTAAAATGATATAATGTAAGGACATTTGACGGGAATTTGAAAACGTCATGTGGTGCTCTTGTATTATATTCGATATCTTAGTGTTTTAACGTGTTATCTATACTAATATTATAAAGCGGAAGAGTTTGTTTGTTTGTTTGTTTGTTTAAACGCGCTAATCTCAGGAACTACTGGTCCGATTTGAAAAATTCTTTTTCTGTTGGATAGTCCATTTATAGAGGAAGGCTTTAGGCTATATAACATTACGCTGCGACCAATCGGAGCAGAGCAACAATGATGAATGTGTAAAAATCGGGTTTATGTTTCCTTTTGAGAGCTTCCGCTGCGTAAACGGTTAAAGTTGCGCAAAAATTATGTACTACATAATTGTTCCCCTTTCAAAGTTCTAAATAAAAGTCCACGACAGCATATGTCTATCTTTTAAGATTGGCTCACTATAACCTTTTTTATGCTAATCAAATTTGTTTTAAAATAATGTGATATTTTCGAAGGTGTTTTTATAAACATAATATTAATCCTTATCCAAATAAATGAGTTATTCATCACAAGTATTTAATTTAAAACAAAATTGCTCTTTACATTATTTGATTTCAATGAATATCTTAGGAAATATCGCAGTTTAAAAATAACATCGCAGCAAAATAATGATCAAGTACTGGGCGCGCATTTACGATAAAAATACTGGATCTTATAATCTTATATTTAAAAAAAACTCAAACTAATGTTATTTCAAAGTACTTCTGCACACACTACATTTTTAGTTTTGTTTTCTTCTCATGACCTTCCGTCGGCTTTACACATCCTAAATAATAATAATAATAAGTATAGGAAGTATTAGTGCCTGCCCTCATGTATGGCAGTGTAAGTTAGATTTGGCGGGGAAGACATGAAAATAGAATAAATGCTGTAGAGCTGACAGCTCTTCGTAAGCTGTGTGTGATGTAAGTATGAAAGATAAAATTAGGTATAATGTTATAAAAGAGCGCTGGTATACTGAGGTGGGTTAGACACGAAGTGGAAGAAATAATGAGTGGGCAGAGGTTGACCAAGCAAACATATAAAGCAATCGTGAATGGGACGAATACAAGGGGAAGACCTTTTCTGGACCAAATTGGCGATTTGTTCACGAGAGGTCATCATCATCATCATTCTCCTACTCTTATCCCAATTACTTGGGGTCGATACAATAAGTACTCTTCATTCATAGTACATATTATAAAAGTTATTGGCAATAGTTTTATGACCGGCCGCCTGCCAGACGTCAACCCTAATTGGGAATGTAATTGTTGACCAAACGGCATCAGATGGAGTTGGCCCAAGTCGTTATAAGGCTCTTAGTCGTCTTTTACGACATCCACAAGCAAAGTGAGGATTGGTAGTATTCATAGCCGCTACCACACAGCGATTTCATACACATTAAAAGTATGTGTAATCGTAAATAGGCGTAAGTGTATGTATGTATGTATAATATACATACATTGAATATATCTATAGAAAGTATAGATAAGACCCAATACTTTTACTTGCATTACTTTATATGGTACTACATTGCATTATATGGATTACGTCAAACTTGAATCACTTTTAAATACTTATTTCGCGTAACTACAAATACATACAAAAAAAAAAGAAACACATACATGCACGCACACTACATCACAAACACACGCACACCACACACACACACACACATACACACATACACACACGCACACACAAACACACGCACACCACACAAACACACACACAAACAAACGCACAACACACCCATACACGCACACACACACACACACACACACACACAACGTGTGAGCGCGCTCACTAACACGTTAATTCTCACTCATTCATTTATTATAGATTTCTTTATCTACGTAAGATATATATATTCATTATTTATAATGTATGTTACTGTAAAATAATTTGATGTTCAAGATTTATGTATTTCGGGAAGGAACTGTCTCTTGAAACACAGGTATTACCTAATTCAAGAGGCAAAGACATCTATGTCAACTGTCAATATGTATTTAGTTTTCAATAAAGATTATTATTATTTTATTTTAAAAGTAAATTTCTCCCTTTCAAGGGGTAATTAAATATAATCATACGGGCCATGGCCAAGCATGATTATAATTGTAACCTTAGCACATGGTGTTAATTGCTGATATGGTTGATGTAGTGAAAAACTTACGAGTAAGTCGACAAGTGTTGAGAATAACTGCTTTCTGTAACATATGAACTGTATATTGTGGCATCTGTAATATATTTAAACTCCGTTTTAAGCTCTTGGGTATTATTCCAGTGGCAGAGAGAACTATTGGGACAATGTGTACAGTTTCTGCATGCCACTGGCACTTTAACTCTATTGCTAGTTCTTGGTATTTTGAAAGTTTCTCAGATATAGTGGTTTGAATATTATGTGTGTTTGGTACGGCTATGTCAATTAAATAAGCAGTTTTTCTTTCTTTGTCAAACAATGTGATGTCAGGTCTATTGAAGTGTATGGTCTTGTCAGTAATAATAGTTCTATCCCAATATAACTTATGCCTATTATTTTCTAATATGGTGTCCGGTTTATACTTATAATATGCAGTCTTTTTTTGTATAAATCTGTATTTATGTGCAAGATGCTGATGTACAATGGAAGCTACCTGATCGTGGCGATGTTTGTAGTCGGTTTGTGCTAAAGATTTGCAAGCGGATGTGATATGCTGTATGGTCTCAGAGTTCAAGTGGCAGTGTCTACATGTATCTGTTGGGAGATTAGGTGTACGTATTATATATTTTTGGTAATTTCGGGTGTCGAGTACTTGGTCTTGGATAGCCATCATGAAAGCTTCTGTTTCAGGAAATAGTTCACCGCGGCGCAACCAGGCATTCGACGCGGCTTTATCGATATATGATAGCTGCAGGTCATTACGATGTCTTCCGTGTAGGGATTTCTGTTCCCATATTGCGATTTTATCCTTAATACTGACTGTTCGTTCCTTTCGCTGGGGATTTCTATCTGCGAGGTTCAGTGGAGTGAGACGTTTGTCTGCAAGTGATACTATTTTGCAGAAAGTGGTATAGTCGGCATGTTGATGAAAATATTTTCTCAGGGTTGATATTATGTTGTTATGTAAATTCATTATATCTACAATGCCTCGCCCGCCTTCATCTCTTGGGAGCGTTATTCTCTGCACACATGATCTTGGGTGGTGTTTTCGGTGGGCTGTTAGAGTGGTATTAATAATGCGCTGTAAGTTGAGGAGATCAGTTTGAGTCCAGTGTATTATGCCAAATGAGTATGTAAGAATAGGAATTGCGTAGCTATTAATGGCCTTAATTAAGTTGCGCGAATTGAGTTGAGATCGGAATAGGATATTAAGTCGGTGTCTGAAGTTTACTTTTCAAGTTCTTTTTGTCTCTGTTTGTTCAATTTGTCGTGCTTGATTGAAACCTAAATATTTATAAAAAGTGTTAAATTCTAAAGATTCAATGGTATGGCCTGTATCTAATGTGTAACTGTTTTGGATGACTTCTCCATTTCGAACAGAGAATGTTTTGCACTTATCAATCCCAAATTCCATGCGGATATCGTTTGAGAATGTTTGAGTAATGTCTGCAAGACGGTGTAGTGATTGTGTAGAGCCGCTGTATAGTTTTATATCGTCCATGTACATGAGATGTGTAAGTGTTGTTCGTTTGTGTAGTGTAGTAATCGTGTAACCGAGATTAGATTTATTATTATTATTATTATTTTGCTTAAGGTTAAATGTTCTACTCTTACTAATAAAAGGGTCATGTAGGTACCTAAAACAGCTTTAACGTATGTATTATTTAAAAATATTTCCACCTTTTACGTAAACGAATTCGCGAGTTGAAGTTAACGTTAGCCCAAAGTAACCATTCCACGCGGACGAAGTCGCGGGCAGAAGCTAGTATTAGATAATTTTGATGCCATTTTATGTAATGTGATGTGGCGGGTCTACTGGGATGTAGTGAATATCATATAAAAGTGCTTTACAACGTTCTCGTTTTCCATCAAAATTCCCCCAAGATACCATTACCAGTGTGGCCATTGCACTGTTAATGGCGACAATTTGACTTAGACAATTACAAATTTGAAAGACTAAAAACGTGAAAATATTTATAACTCGACACTGGCACCAATAGCTCGTATATGTAGCTGATTGCCAATATATAAGAAGAAGAAGAAAGATATAATGTAATGTTTTCGTTTGAAAACAGTTTCACTTTGATATCTGACACCAAGCAGGTTTAATTTTAATTCAAAGTGGCTAAGTACGTTAAAACGGCAATTTCATATTTAAATCCCTATTATTTCTTTTCTCCAAGAAAACTCTTTGTTGTATCTTTGTATAATAAGAAATAATACCATTTCTTTAAATAGTATCCTTTCTTAGTATTCATGTGATGTTTGCCGTGATATTTACCAAAGATATTAACATTTCATAAATAGTGGTCGTTACACAGCTGTTACACATTCAAAGGGCGAACAATTCTTGGCAACGTAAAAAATATAGCTGACTGTCTGCTCCCTTGTGTTTGATAAATTTGATTGCGCCGAAGGTGGAGTGATTTAGATAGCGAGCTCCTTTATCAAATGTTACAGGTTTAATTATCACATTGGATATTTATGGTTACGATTCAACATCTTAATATATATAAATTACGCGTCACGTTGTTTGTCCGCGATGGACTCCTAAAGTACTCAACCGATTTTAATCAAATTTGCACAACATGTGTAGTTTGATCCAACTTAAAAGATAGGATAGCTTCCATCTCAATTTATAGTTGTAATATTATTTTATTTCAAATTATTTGTCTATTATTTGACAGTCACAATTATCTGTTATCTCCAAACGATTCTAACAGATGGCTGTATCTGTTGACTGGATTGAGTAAGTATTTAATAGATGGCACTATGTTAAACGTAAAAACGTTTCATATAAGCTACAATTTATTAGCATAACCACTACGTGTTACTGAGGTTAACTTAGCCACAGCAACGCATGGCCTGGTCAGCTAGTTGTGCTATTATATAACATACTAGCAAACCCAGCCCGTTGGTTTGTCGATATATCGCAGCGCCACCATTTTTTTCTTGGCCAGGTTATAGTCTGGACACACGCCGCCCGTTCTACCTGGGGCGACGGAAGGGCGGCGCGTGGCCCTATATCAGTGGTCGGGAACCTTTTGGCAGCCAAAGGCCGCTTGATGGAAAAATAAACTAAAGGCCACACTAGTGATATTAATCCTAGAATATACCGTATACGGTCGACCACGATTCGTTCATGCATTTATTTTGATGGTTCTAACTTATTTACAAAACAATCACGGGCCGCTAAGAAAACGTTCCACGGGCCGTGTGTGGCCGACCGCTGCCCTATATAATAACCCACCGTACTCCCTCCGTATCGCAACTGGGCTGGCCACTGGTATCGTTTCCTAGACATCCATGGCCAGCTCGGCGGGCTACCCTTACGGGTACCATTGCAGCGCTGCCTGGTGGCGAGTTACATCAGTGGAGATATATATCTGCTCCGTGAAAATATATATATATATACCAATTTGCATAATGATCGGTCAAATAGTTTCTGAGTTTAGCGATATCATATATACAAACATCCTATTTTAAAGATAGATAAGAGAAACAAGATAACGATGAAAATACGAATTAGCATAGCGTTTTATATTAATTTTGTAAAATATTTAAAAATAAATAATAATAAATTCCTGTAATTGATAGCAATGCCACATATCGGATTCAATTGTTGATCCAAATCTCTTTTGAACCCATCTCAATATACAAAAATTTCATCAAAATCAATGTAGCCGTTTTGGAGAAATTTTACACATGTATATAGAATTATATGTATAAAGATTTTCTTCTCGTGTATTGTGATGTTTTCTTCACATCTCCAATATTGTTTTACGACAAACTTGGCGAAGGAAAGAATGGCAGCAATTTATATTTTTAATATGTCAACTACAACGGACATAATGATATCATAATTATGTTAATATTCTCTGCAAAACTAAATTAAAATATACATTAATAATAATTTTATGTACATATTTACTCATAATTAGATCATAAACAGCAGATAAGACACGCCAATAATAATAAGCCTTGTTGGTTTTAACTGTGGCTTATCGCTCGCACTTGAACCATTGGCCATGCCTAATTTCTTGGCGAGACTACGCGTTCTGTATAAAACACGGTATATTTTTATCATTTTATTAAAATCTAGAGAGACAGAGAAATAAATTCTTTTATCACTGGAAATTTTATAAATATAAAATTAATTGGTGTGAAGGATTACGGAATGTATGATCCCAGACTTCTTTGGGTCCGTATAAAACTAGGTAACACCAAGGTATTCATGGTTGTAGCATGTGCTCCTGTAGGATCCTCGGTGGCATCAGACCTAGAGAAGTTTTGGGATAATGCTTTTTTTTTTTTGGCGGCGGGCTATGGTACGTCAAACCCCGCTATTCCGTCCGGGGCGACAAAGGAAAAGCGGCGCAAGACCCCGTAGACCCGCCCTACAATATACCTCTCGACGCCGTGCGGGTGGGTCACTGGTACGCGGTCTTTTTCTTCAGTGGGATGGTGGTCAGATGGGTGGTATGTATGCGGATGCTACGGTTGACGCCGGTGTCGCATGTGGTTTAGTAGAACAACATTCGACAGCGACGTCCTCCGATGACATCAGTATGGATGAAGTTGAATGGGCGATAAGAAGTTTGAAAAATGGTAAGGCAGCGGGCATTGATATGGTGTCTGCCGAGATGATCAAGCTTGGTGGCTCCTGTGTCTGGGAGGCGTTCCTGTTGCTCCTCAATTTATGTTGGAGCTCGGGAATGGTTCCCGGGGACTGGAATAGCGCAGTCATCGTGCCTTTTTATAAAAACAAGGGTTGACGTTATGACTGCGCAAATTACAGAGCCATAAGCTTGACCAGTTTGGCAGCAAAAGTGTACGGTAAAATTATTGAAAGGAGAATGAGGATGGTGTCCGATGGTTTACTGTGTGAGACACAAGGAGGTTTCAGGAGTGGAAGGGGATGCATGGATCAAGTGTTCTCTCTTTGCGCAACATTGTGGAGAAGCATCTGGCTCTAGGTCAGAGGGTTTTCTGCAGTTTTGTGGATCTGGAGAGAGCATTTGACACGGTTGTACGAAAGGAACTTTGGGACATTTTACCGGAGTATGGTATTAACGGTAAACTGCTACAGGCTGTGCAGTCCAGTTACATGGGCTGTAGAGCCTGTGTGCGGCTGGATGATGGAATGTCACCTTAGTTTGACGTCAATATCGACGTTAAGCAGGGGTGCGTTCTGTCAGCCAGGCTGTTTATCATATATCTGGATAAATGTCTCCAAAGGTTGAACGATATGAATGTGGGAGTCCAGAAGGGCGACTCAGTGGTCACTGCTTTATGCAGATGATGCAGTCCTGCTGGCACCGTCAGCGACTGACCTGCAGACCCTAGTCGACACAATGACAGAAGATTGTAAGAAAAGGGGTCTGTCTACGCGTGAATGTAAACAAAACCAAAATAATGGTCTTTGAAAGAGATGAAGCCAGAACAGATGTAAGAGTAACAATAGGTAATGATGTACTAGTAGTAGTACTAGCAAGTGGATGAATTTGTATATCTTGGATGTGGATTTAGCCGAGATGGAAGGTACACCACTGATATAGAGCGAAGAGTGAATGCGGGAAATAGAGTGAACGGAGCGTTGGGGCAACTTCTCGGTAGCCACCACCTCAGCCAGAAGGCACGTGTAGCAATACATAACGCAGTGCTTGTCCCAACATTAGGTACTGTATGGAAGCGAGAGTTGGGTATGCAGAAAAGAGTATGAAAGTAAAATTAATGCGGTCGAAATGCGATCTCTGCGGAAAATCTGTGGAGTAAGGCTGACCGACCGCATTCGTAACGACGACGTAAGAGAGCGAGTAGGTATGAAAGAGAGTATTGGTGTATAGATGCGAAAGGGAATGCTCCGATGGTTCGGACATGTGGAAAGAATGCCGAACGAATGTCTGGTTAAGAAGATATACAAGGCGAAAGTGGAAGGATGTAGGTACCGGGAGAGACCGAGACTAACCTACCTAGACCAGATCGGTCATGTACTGAAGGAAGGTGGAGTCAAGAATCTCCGAAACCGGCGAGCGTGTATGAAGAGAATTATGAATGTTGAGGAAGCGAGTGAAGTATGCAAAGATAGAGTTCTCTGGCACTCTGTTCTCTCTGCCTACTCTGCAAGGGTTATGGCGTGATGATATGTATGTATGTAAAATTAATTGTATAAGTTTTCCGTGTGGTGATGGAGTAAAAATACAATTCACCACCCCCTATTAAGATAGGGGTGATCGCAAAAGACGACTAAGAAATAAAATATGCATATAACATCTATGCAAGAGAAGGAAATCTTGAAATAAAACCCTATATCAACCCGTCTGACCAGAGTGGTGTAGTAGGTCAATTTCCCTCCTAGTGTGGAGGAGGCTCGAGCCCAGCACTGGGGCATATATGAGCTGAGATGAAGATGAAAAATTTACTTACGTCAATTTGATGCCATTTTTTGTTAACCTGGAGTCTAACCACACCCACCCAAAACGATATACATATACTACGGAAGATCAGCGCGGGATCCCACAGCCTATATTATAATATTATATCTTTATGTATATATTATTTCTGTTCATTTGTATGTGACTGCAGTTCTTCAGTTCTTTGTTCAAGTAGATTCATGAATGATTTAGATTAGTAATTGGACATGATAGGTGGCACAGCAATCGATTTCAAGAAACGTCAAAAAGAAAAATATGACAGGAAAAGAACTATAATGTAGAGAAATAAATGGATATTATTCACGTGCTAGATCTGAAGGTACATACCATGAAGATGTACATGACGGATAAACACGATTTCTTTATCTTGTACAGCATTTGTTTTATAAGCAATTGCAAGTAATTCCTATAATGTACCTACATTACACGCACATAAATAGTAGATTGAAAAAAAGTTGAATTAATAAATACGACTGTACAAATGTCCTAGTGGTCAAGATCCTGTTCTATCGTTTCAGTGCCATGAGTTTGATTCCTACGCAGGACAATTCTCGATGCGATCGAAAAAAAAAACACAAAAAGTTGTTCCGAGTCTGGGTGTAGTTTATGTCAGTCAATTATATAATTGTAAAGTCTCCCTGCTGCATTACAAAGATAACTAACACTTAGGATATTGCAGGGTATTTGCCTTGGATTACTTCCTTAGGGCAGGGTGTTTGTCTTAAAAAAAGAAATAGTAGGTACAAGTTTAATTAATGTGTTTGGTCATAGCTTATATGTTATTCTGATCTCGTTATTTCCTCGATAGTTGATATGCGGTTTCCTTGCAGTTACATAATACGAACAAGATGATTAATCTAATTCTAAGAATAATATATATAGATTTACTGCACATATCGCATGCCCGGAAGAATAGTGTCACAACTCTAAAAATTACAATTTTCATTATATTTCAATTTTTGATGGTGAAGGGGTGTTAATATTATAAGTTCACCCTAACAACTCTTCGTCGTCATTCTTAAGGATATAAGCTGACGTTTGTGCATTTGGAATAGCTTCTGAACCGAGCTGAAAAAAAGGAAATACTTATTTTGACCTTTCTGAAAAATTTAGCTTTTTTTGAATTGTGTCACTATTCTTCTGGGCAAACGATTTGGTGTAGTGGTTAAGATAACGATCTTCCATGTCAGTGCCATGTAAGAACAATATACATATATAGATTTACTGCACTATGTTGAGTGGTTAAGATCTTCCGTGTAAGTGCCGTGGGTTCCATCTCCACGCAGGACAATATTTTATGCGATCTACAAAATGTTGAGTTTGGGTATAATTTGTCTGCTTTGCTTGTATGTTTGTAAAGTTTCCTGCAATACAAGGATTATTTCCTAGATGCAAGGGTTTATATTCTTTTTATATTTTATATTCCCTCGTCCAACAAGTCATCAATATCATATCAACGACCATCTACTAGCGATCTGTCAACATGGCGATAAAGAGTACGGCAGGTTATGGAATTGCACACTGTCCCTTTCGTCATACCGGAAGTTGTTCTCGGAACTATTCCCGAAAATAAAGGCTTGTATTCTTTTTCTTTAGTTTTTCTGTTTTTACTTAAGTGCCACTAATGTTTACATCAAGCATCATCATCAGCGGTCACTTATTCTTATCCCAATTACTGGGGGTTGACGCAATATGAACTACTTTTCTATTGTACTAATTTTTAACAAAAGTTATTGGTAATAGTTTTATGACCAGCCGCTTGCTTGACGTCAACCCTTCTAGGAAATGTAATTGTTGACAAAACGGCATCAAGTTTAGTTGGTCCTGATCAATACAAAACTCTTATTATAATCGTCAATTACGACATCCACGAGCAAAGTAAAGGTTGGTAGTATTCGTAGCCGCTATTACACAACACATGAGCAAAAGTCACATAATAACGAGAATTCTGGTTTTGTATAATCAGATTTTATTTTTTATGAATACACTTAATATGCAGTAGATAAAACCATATGAGACCAGAGTAGGCATTTGGAATCTATATAACTTAAAAATATGTAGTTATGCTATTAGATTATTTGTATATGCTATAAAACTTAGGGACAGGTCATTGACATATAATTAATATATTTCTTAGTATGTCTGGCTGCACATATTTAAAAAAACAGTATGTTTTTACGATATCTGAAAGATCGTAAAAGACGACAAAGGGATAAAATATGCATATAACATCTATGCAAGAGAAGGGAAACTCGAAATATAAGCCTATAGCTCTAAGCGTCTTAAAGTAGGGGGGGGCCCTTGGGCACACAAGAATTTGGGGCCCTTTTGGAAAGTAAAAAAAAGCGAATTATAATAACATTTTTTTACTAATCCTAAAAATAATAATAATCAAATACAGTATGATATAATATGTCATTAATACATATATATGTACATACATACATACATATCATCACGCCATATCCCTTGCAGGGTAGGCAGAGAGAACAGAGATCAAGTATTGAAGTATGATAATATTATACGATTGAAGTATGCAAAGATAGAGTTCTCTGGCACTCTGTTCTCTCTGCCTACCCCCTGTATGTCATTAATGATTGCCTATACTTACCAATACGTCTGACCAGCGTGGTATAGTAGGTGAATTTCTATCCTAGTGTGGAGGAGGCCCGTGAAGACAAAAGCCGCCTGTGCTTCTACTAGAGAGGATACTCGTGAGGGTAAACCACCGCGCGGGCTACTAAAGACAAAGACCGAGTTTCGGGCGAAGAGAGGTCGAGTAGGTCTATGTGGTCGTACGCCGTTCTTTCTGTCGCCCCAGACGGAATTAACGGACGGAATTAACAGTGTGTAATTAACATGACCACACCATAGCCCAGCGCCAAAAAAAAGTTTGGAGAAGGCTCGAGCCCAGCCGTGGGTCCTATATGAGCTGAGATGAATATGTATAGGGAGTTTTTGGCGGGAATCTAAAACGTCATGTGGTGCTCTTGTATTATATTCGATATCTTAGTGTTTTAACGTGTTATATTAGATAATTTTGATGGCATTTTATGTAATGTGATGTGACGGAACTGCTGAGATGTAGTGAATATCATATAAAAGTGCTTTACAACGTTTTCGGTTTTCATCAAAATTCTCACAAGATACCATTAACAGTGTGGCCATAGCACTGTTGATGGTGACAATTTGACTTACTGACGGACAAATGACTAATCTGTAGACACTAAAAACTTGAAGATAATTATAACTCGACACTGGCAACAATGGCTCATTTAAGTAGCTGATTGCCAATACATAAAAATAAGAAGAAGAAGAAGAAGAATATGTATAGAATTCTATTCTTTTTCTTTATTAGCTCATAGTTTTATTGCTTTTATTTTTTATATACATCTATTTATTTATTTTGTTAAACAATTGTTAATATTATTAAACATTTCCCTTCCGTGAAGGACTTATAAGTTGTTTTTCTTTCTCTTTCATATTTAAAGATAGCACACGGAACGGCGCTAAGTATTAAAATCTTGGGCAACGATGGAGTTTATAAACATACAATTAATAAATAAAAATATTCCCAGACTCGACTAAATTGATATATGAGCAGTGGCAATAGCTGCTGTTCTTCGTTCGGTGACCTAGAGAGCCAGAAGCCCAACTTTCTCGGTGGGGTTTTATTTGGTAGGCAGCGGCCTAGGTATTGCAAAGGTCCATGGGCGGCAGTAACACTTACTTTACCATCAGGTGTGCTGCTTACTCGTTTGCCAACAAGAGCAATAAAATAAAGACTCAAAAAAATCATTTGTTAATTGCATAAAGAAATATCTTGCACGGCATCGAACATCGACATTCGGCATAGAAGGTCGCTATTTACACTTCTACGCCATCAATGTATTCCCAGTTTCTCTTAGTGTAAGTAAACATGTGATTCACAAATTAGTGCTACACTAATTATCACGTAATTAGAACACGTGTTAACTATTTCAGTATTTGTTATTAAACTGCATTCATTATTGACTGGACAGCTGCATAGCACACAACATAGCTGTCTGGTAGCGGCTTTGAATACTACCAACCCTTACTTTGCTTGTGGATGTCGTAAAAGACGACTAAGAGCTCTATTATGACCTAGGACAACTCCATCTGATGCCGTTTGGTCAACACTTACATTCCCAAAGAGGGTTGACGTCTGGCAGGCGGCCGGTCATAAAACTATTGCCAATAAAACCCGATTATTATTTATCATATTTTTCGCTTCGTAATCGGGTTTTATAAATAATTAAGCATATTAAATACTAAATTTCAGTAATTTGTATTGCCAATAACTTCTACAATAAATACTATGAAAGAAGAGTACATATTGTATTGACCCCAAGTAATTGGGATAAGAGTAGGAGAATGATGATTATTGACTGCACAGATGGCGTAGTGATCAAGATACCGACCTACCATGCCACTGTCACAAGTTCGATTCCCACGCAAGACTTTGGGTGATCTATAAATTGTTGTTCTGAGTCTTAGCGTAATTTGAGTCCATCATCATATGTTATCTTCATTATATGTTTCTAAAATCTCCCACAATACAATAATTATTTCTTTTGTGTAGGGTTTTTTTTTATTATTATTTTATTGCCAGTGGTAGCAAACGAGGCAGCAGCACACCTGATGGTAAGTGACACTGCCGCTCATGGACCTTTGCAATACCAGGGTATAGCCAGGCCACTGCCTACCGTGAAGAAAGTGCTCTTCTTAGACCTCGTTTAAAAAAGGACATGTCATAGCGCTCGGGAAACACAGCAGCAGGTAGTTCATTCCAGATCTTACATGTACGTGGGAGAAATGATCGTTGAAAACGTACAGTCGACGTCTGTATCGTGTCCAGGTGAAATGTATAAACCGTGGAGTGGTACGGTGATAAAATGGTGACGGTGGTACCAAGTCAAACAGTTCCTCAGAACACTCCCCGTGAAAGAGCCTGTAGAGTACACAGAGAGAAAGCGACCAGAATGCACGACTCCCAGCGGAATAGCTCTCCAATCGCTCGCCAATTCTGGTAATATGATCTGCCCTGGCTCTGGCGATAGCCTTCTTACTAGATCTAGAAGCGGCGTTAAATTTTCGCTTCACCTCTCTGACGTTCGGGTCTTGACAGTTTTAGCCCTGTTCCAGGCCCGATATGTGGACTGCTTCTGCCGTGCAGCCGTCCTGCAGGTTTTGTTAAGCCAAGGGCGGCTGCGGCCGCCGACGGGTATTTGGGTATTGGGGATAAATAAATCCATCCCCATAATAACCGCTTCGGTAACGCAGTCTGCACAAACGCCAGGGTCCTAAGAGGCGAAGCAAAGCCACTTCCATGGGTAGGATGCATAAAACTCGCGAAGTAAGTACATCCCAATCTGCTAACTTATATTGTTACTCTAACTTATGTTATACTCAGACTCTGCGAGTCCCAGTCGCCGTAGAGCGATTAGGCCTCGCAACAGGGCCTCTGCTACCGACTAGGCAGTGGTCGGATGACCCAAGAGGGGCTTCGACCACTACCAGGTAACCTTGCTGGTGTGTAGTCAGCAGAAGATCCAGTAAAGAAGACTCATGGCTCTCAATGTCTGGGACACGGGTGTGCTGTGTCACCAGTTGTGAGAGTCCATAGGCGGAGACCATATTGAAGAGATGTCGACTCTGGAGGTCAGTAGCTCGGGACCCTAACCACTCTTTATGATGAGCGTTGAAGTCTCCAAGAACTACCACTTCCGCTGATGGACACTGCTCCAATATTTCGTCAATCCCCCATTGGACGTTCTCAAATAACTGAGTTGGCCCCGAATCACTGCCATGCGACCTGTAGAGGCAAGCGTAGATGCGGGTAAACCCTCCATAGTCTACACGCAACCACCAGATAGACAGATCACCATGTTCGAGGGCCCGAAGACGGCGACAACAGATATCACCCCGAATGAACACGCACACCCCGGCCTTACGACGGAAGGAGTGCTCCAACTCGTAGCCGGGGTAGTTAAGGTACGAAATATCATCTGGAGCACCTATCTGTGTCTCCGTTAAAAAGAGCAAGGCAGGCCGCGCCGTCTCGAGATGGTGGTGAACGGCGTCGAGATTGCTATGTAAACCCCTGATATTGCAAAAATCCACGTCAAATGTGGATAAGGGGACCGCCGTAGAAAATCTTCTCTTTTTTCTGTTACTTTTCATATGGATTTTTTAAGAAGAGGAGGAAGGGAGTGTGGATGCGTATAATGAGATTCGGTGGTACTAAAAAAAAAGGTGCGGGGCACAGTGCATGGATGGAGGGTGAGTTTTGTGAGAAGCTGACACGAAGCACGGAAGGGCCCCCGGTGCCCACCCCGCGCGCAGTCGCCGTAATCCACTCCGGTTTCCTGCTCCGGCACAACGACTACACAACGAGATTTTCGCCGGTTGGCGGGACAGCCCCCCAGGGAGGATAATCCTGGGTTCGGGTCCCCTGCTGACCGGCAGTTGGCCGGCGGTGACCATTCCCACCGGGTCTCCCTGTACCCCATGTCAGGCTCTCACGCTCAATGCCCCAACCAAGACTTCACCACCGCAAGTTTCAAGCACCACCCGAACCCACCACATGTAAACACACCCAGAAAGTTGGGCCTCCGGCTCTCCCGCTCACCGAATGAAGCGCAACAGCACATTGCCATTGCTCAAACGTCGATTTTCTGTGAGTGTGGTACTACCCCGGATGGACCGGCCCGCGACTGTAGACAGAACACTGTCAACAGCGTGGTCCTACCACAGTAGGAGTTGTTGTTTTTAATAGCGATGGGGAGAGAATATGGTGAGTTATGTGGCCACGCGCCGCCCTTCGTCGCCCGAACGTCGCATGTTCAGACCATAGCATGCCAAAAAAAGAGGATTGTTTTACATTTGCAGAGTTTTTATTAATCATACTTGAAATGAAGAAATCTAGTTCTTGATAACTTCTAAATTTTTGAATATGGCGAGGCACTAGATCTCACTTTAAAGAGAGTTTCAGTGTAGGTGACGTCCATTAATCACGTGATCTTTTTTTTAGCTTTTTTAACTGGAAGGTAAGTACATTGTGACGACGCCACCTGGATGAGGTCAAGCTAATGTTGATTGTCAACATAGATAAATATATATTATAGCAAACTCAGAAAGGTCCTTTAAATACATACCGAGTAAGGGGAGTTAATCACGTGAGGTTTGAAAGGGGGGGAGGGGTTTGACAAAAATCACGAAATGTCACAAGGGGAAGCGGGGTGTAATAAGATATCACGTGTATTTATTTTTTCGTCAAACGCTTCGATTTCTAAACTGAAAAGCGGCGTGTAGTGTAGTACTTTGATTTGCCGTTGCCAGGCAACGAACGAAGTTTAAAGTAGGTGATCTGTTTAAAGACCTTTTGCGAAGTATAAAAAGCAAAAAACTAAGAATATAATGAGCTGTGGGCTCTTTGTAGGTAATAAAAAGTCACGTGATGTTGATTGGGGAGGGGGTCATAGTCTCAAACCTCACCACGTATCACCAAGGGGAATGGTAGTTAAAAACGCAAAAAAAAAAAAAAAAAGATCACGTAGTTAATGGACGTCCCTTAACGACGAAACTCATTAGTCTTATAAAGTGTTACAAAACCTTTTGTTAATATTTACGTTCTTTCAAAAACATGTAAACATGTGCTTATCCATCTTGTCCCACCTCGGTTCCGGCCACCGTTTGTTTTTGCACCCAAGTCAAACTCATTAACTGTCGCAAGGAAACATTGAGTAAGTATGAACACACTTGTTAATTTAAGTAGGTACTCTTAGGTTTATTTGCATAGTCCTCTATTATTTACCTCACCATGGTTGAACATAATATTAATAATGATGGCACAGGGATGCAAAAAAGCATAAAATATAATAAGTTTAAACTAGTAAGTCTTTTTTAAAAAACTGTATTTCCGAAAACAACTATATGTCTTTATATTTTTTGATTTTATAGTTGTTAGCGAAAATTTAATCCAAATATGGATTTGAAAAAAAAATAATCCAAGTATAGATTTGGATTAAATTTTATATTTACACAAGGTTGATGCCTTTTAAGTTTCATCATCATCATCACAGCCCATATATGTCGCAATGTCGGGCTTAGGCCTCTTCCGTAATGGGAGGGAAATTAACCTACTATACCGCGCTGGTCAGACGTGTTGCTATAGGGTTTTGTTTCAAGTTTTCCTTCTCTCACCTAGATGTTGTATGCCTTTTATATAGTCGTCTTGTACGATCACCCACGGGTAAGATATGGGGTGGTGAATAGTATTGTTACTCCGTCACCACACGAAAGTTTTAAGTTTATTAGTACCCATATGGGTCATCATTCTCCTACTTCTATCTCAATCAATTTTGGTAGATACAATATGTACTCTTCTTTCATAGTACATATTGTAAAAGTTATTAGCAATAGTTTTATGACCGGCCGCCTGCCAGACGTCAACCCTCCTTGGGAATGTAATTGTTGACCAAACGGCATCAGATGGAGTTGGCCCAGATCGTTATAAGGCTCTTAGTCGTCTTTTACGACATCTACGAGCAAAGTAAGGGTTGGTAGTATTCATAGCCGATACTACACAGCTATGTATTAGTACACATATGGGTCTTGTGTGGAAAATCACAGCATAGCAAATATGTTTCAAATGTTGACAACATAGACTTGGATTCGACTTGAATTTGCCAATAAGTTGTCATGTATAGAACAATAGGTAACAAGTAATTTAAATTATTTTTACCTGCGCAAAGTTAAAATAAATAAATTGACGCGGCATTGCGTAATTATGCCAATTAACTGAAACTGAGATTCCAGAGCCTGCGTAAGGATAAACGGGTCCTACACTGAATGGTTTAACATTGATAAAGGTGTTAGACAGGGATGTGTAGCGTCACCGTGGCTGTTTAACCTATTCATGGAGAGCTGTTTGCAAGATTTGAAAAATAATGAATGTGGTTTAAGAATGAATGAGTTACTCGTCAAATGTCTTCTTTATGCCGATGATCAGGTTTTACTTGCATCGTCGGCTGAAGATTTGCAGGCGATGGTAACTACTATGCATGATGCTTTTGAAAGAAAAGGTATGAAAGTAAATGTAAGTAAGACGAAAGTAATGGTCTTTGAAAAGAATAAATGTATGACGGAATGTAATATTTCTATAAATGGCGAGGGATTGGAACAGGTGAAAGAATTTATATATTTGGGTGTACTGTTTACTAGTGATAGTAAAAATGATGATGATGTTGAAAGACGAGTTAATGCTGGCAATAAAGTGAATGGGGCATTGTACGCTTTTATGAAGAGTAGGAATGTGTCTAAAAAGGCACGCCTAGCTGTACATAGGGGAGTATTAGTGCCCACTCTCATGTATGGTAGTGAAAGTTGGATTTGGCAGGGAAGACATGAAAGTAGAATAAATGCTGTAGAGATGAGAGCTCTTCGTAGTATGTGTGGTGTATGTCTGAAAGATAGAGTTAGGAATAGTGTTATAAGACATCGCTGTGCTGTGAATGAAGAAGTAGCGGCAAAGATAAAAAAGGGAATGCTGAGGTGGTTTGGCCACGTGGAAAGAATGAGAGAAGAAAGGTTGACTAAGCAAGTATACAAAGCGAGTGTGAGTGGGACGTTTACAAGGGGAAGACCACGTCGTACCTTTCTGGATCAAATTGAAGATGTATTGGCGAAAGGTCAGGTTAAGAGTACGCGTAACCGTAGAGCATGCATGAAGACTGTGATGAGTGTGAATGAAGCGATGGGGGTATGTCAGGATCGTGGTTTGTGGCAATCCGTAGTCTCTGCCTACCCCTCTGGGAAACAGGCGTGAGGCTATGTATGTATGTATGTTACTGAAACTTGGAGAAATAGTTTGCGGATTGCAATAAAGCATCTAAGACACGATACACACACAGCTACGATTTACTTAGTACTCTTTGCCATAATAAACGTATTATATCTTATCCTATCCCATTCCAACCTAGCCTATCCTACTATATTCAATCCTATCATATGGAAGTGAAACTTTTAATGCGACTTCCAACAAGGTTGCGTTAAACGCTTAACGCAACGGCTCTCGAACGCATGCGCGTAGTATACCTGTTACAGGCCAGCGCGAGCAACGAGTAGCATCCAATATTCCAACGCAAGAGGGAGAGAGAAAGAAAGATACACAAAGGTAGGAGAGAGAAAGAGAGTGAGTTGGTAGATCCCAAGCACATGCGCATTCTTTGCTATCATCTCAACCCATATATGTCCCACTGTTGGGCTTGGGCCTCCTCCGTAATGGGAGGGAAATTAATAACTATACCGCGATGGTCTGACGTGTAGGTATAGGGTTTTGTTTCGAGTTTTCCTTCTCTCGCATATATGTAATATGCTTTTTATATCCCTTAGTCGTCTCGTACGATCACCCATGGGTAAGATAGGGGGTGGTGAATTGTATTCTTACTCCGTCACCACACGGAAAATTCTTGCTATGCAGCGAAGTAAACAGTGTGAGCGTCGTTAAATTAGCTGAAATACGTACCTACTTGTTGTTCTATTTTAATTTTTAATATTCATTATTTACATAGGTTTAAGTTTTCACTTCTGTTGGCAGTCCTTATGACTGCTTTGTTTTTTTTTATTATAAGCTTTTTTCTATTTATTACATTTTATTCTATTTATGAGGTAGGCAGAGGTGTAAATATTTCACGCCAAGTAAGTCATTATATAAATAAATTATTTTGTCAGCTGTTCTACAGAAACTACCAATAACAACCTCTAAAAGGCAGTCAAGGACAAAACAACAGAAATAACATTGCTTTATTTACATTAATGTCATTAATAAAAATTTGATACAAATATAAAACTTAAATGATCATAATATTATGTGTGTTATCGACTAGCGAACTAGTTCCGTTTTTATTGTCAAAATATCAAAACCCGTTTTGATATTTACATATAGGCGTTACAATAAAACATAATAATATATTATAGTCCTTTTTTGGCAAATCAAATTACGTATTTTAAAAAATATACAAGGTTTAAGTTGTGTTTATTTTTGTTGCTTATGGTGGCAAACGAACAAGCAGCACACGTTATGATAAGTGTCACTGCCGCCCATGGACCTTTGCAATACCAAAGGTATACCTTTAAAGGTATATATTTAAAGGTATTTAAAGGTATACCGGCAACGGTCTAGCTGTAGCTAGACCGCTGCCTACCAATATAAACCCCGACCCCACTCAGTTGGGTTTCCGGTTCTCTCGCTCACTAAATGAAGTCGAATAGCAAATCGCCATTACTCGACGTCGATTTTCTGCAAGAGTGTGCTATCTCGGCGGACCGACCCGGCTATTATAGACAAAAAACTGTCAATAGCGTAGTCCTACCACTAAAAAGTTATATACCACTAAAAAGTAAGTTGTCTATGTGTGTATGTGTTGTGTAGTTACGAATAATAATAACTCTTACATTGCTTGTGGATGTAAAAGACGCCCAAGAGCTTTATATCGATCTGGGTTAACTTCATCTGATCTAGTTTGGTCAATAATTACATTTCCAAGGAGGTTTGTCTGACAACCGGTCATTAAATTATTGCCAAAACTTTTACAATATGCGCGATGGAAGTAGAGTACATATTGCGCGACCCCAAGTAATTGGGATAAAAGCAGGAATGGTGATGATATATTAGCTAGAACTGGACTGAATATTTGTATAAAGTATTAATATATTTTTAAACCTTAGAAATTCGTCATCATCACAGCTCATATATGTTCCACTGTTGGGCTCGAGCCTCCTCCATAGTGGGAGGGAAATTGATTTACTATACCACACTGGTCAAACATGATAGTATAGAGTTTTGTTTCAAGTTTTCCTTCTCTTGCATAGATTTTATATAAAATTTATGTCTCTTAGACGTCTCTTACGTCTCACCCACGGGTAAGATAGGGGGTGGTGAATTATATTCTTACTCCATAACCACACGGAAACCTTAGAAATCATACTAGCATAATTATATAAACTCACATAAACCTACTGCTGGGCCCCAGCTTCTTCTATAATAAGAGAGAAATTGATCACATTAATTAGATGGCTGGTTAGTATAGAATTTTATTTAGATTTTTCTTCTTTGTCATGATCTCATCTAGATGTGTTAGTTAGCCGTCTTTTACAATCACCCGTAAGAAAGCAAGGGGAAACTTACGTATAAATAAACTAGCATGAGATAAATTAGCTTGTTATATTCAAAAACATATAATTCTCGCAAAATATGACAGTAAATTTCATCTGATCATTAATAGATGTAGCTTAATACAAAACTCTTATTATAAATACTGTCCAGTTGATATAACTGGCAAATATACCATCTTGCAGCAGCCCTGTCTCCAATAAAGAATCATCATCATATATCATCATTCTCCTACTCTTATCCTAATTACTTGGGGTCAATACAATATGTACTCTTCTTTTATAATACATATTGTAAAATATAAAAATAGTCATTGGTAATAGTTTTGTGACCGACCGCGTGCCAGACGTCAACCCTCCTTGGTTAATTGTTGACCAAACGGCATCAGATGGAGTCGGCCAGGTCGTTATAAGTCGTCTTTTCCGACATCCACGAGCAAAGTAAGGGTTGGTAGTATTCGTAGCCGCTACCACATAGCACACATATATTAAACATGTATCCAATAATTTTGATTAAAATATGTACATAATTATGTATATTATGTAATTTAAAAAAATCACAAGCCCGCTGAGTTTCTTGGCGGATCTTCTTAGTTTGTGGCCGCTTCCCGATCCAGTGGTAGATTAATTAAAAAAAAGATGTAATATTGACAATATGCAAGTGCTCTTATGGTGCTTATACATAATAAATGATTTAATTTGATTTGAGAAAATATCTACTAAGTGAATAGTTAACGTGATTGACAAGGTACGAAGAAGAAGATCTTGTCTAACGTTGCTCTTACCTTAACAACAAACATTAATCACTATTCTTGATCCTATTTAGGTTAACATGTTATTACTGTGATAATGTTAATATGTGTCTGCCCACTTTAATTGAAGGCCCACTTCGATATTTAATAAAAATATAACACTTAAAAATATTATTTTCGTCATTATATTCCAAGAATATGTTCATTTTGTTTATAAAAAAAAATGTTTACATAAACAAAATTATTATAACATTTTCCCCCAAAAGATGTAACGAGAGAACGTGTCATGCGCAGAAATGTTATCAGTTTACTTGTGACCTGTCGCTTGTATCATACATAAGACAGTTGTTAAGTAGTGCGGACCGGTCTTCTCCCACGCAATCGTATTAATCAACAAAATGATGAACCATCAGCGTTAAAATTATAATAATAAAATACGCAAAATATTGTGAATAAAAATTGTTTAGTTATTGTGTATACTGATATTCTTATAATAACAAAATGAATTTATTATTTGTGCTTGTGTTATGTGTTTCGGGGAATTTGATAAATGGTGAGTAAAATTTTATTAAACATTTGTTTAAATAATAATGATAAGATATTTGCAAAAACTTATTCATATTTCACGTCTTTTATCTATAGTTTGAATGTTTGGGGTCTATAATATTAGGCAATAAATGAACTTTAGATAACATGAGTGTGTATTCAAACGTGATTAAATTTTAAGTGGCCAGTTATTGTAAGAATTTTTGACGGTTTTATTGGTCTATTCTTGACGGCATGCTACTAAACAGTCGCAGGTTCTATTCTCGTTTCAGTTTAAAGTGTTATTGAATATTGTCGTAGGGAGATTCTTAGTAACAACAAGGAGTTTTGAACTAGTTTAGAACTAAATTAATTAGACAATAGGTTCCTTTTGATCAGGATAATCAAAAAGTTAAGCAGAAATATTGGTGTTAAAGAAATATAGGTGTATTGAACTTGCTTACTCTTTCAGATTTTTAGGTTCATAATATATCAATCCTATAAAATCAGATATATTTCTATCGTTACTTAGTCTTTGCTCTCTCCTTTCTTTTCTTCCTATCATTCAAGGTAGAATCTGGTCACTAAATAAGATTGTTGTATAAATAATTTATATTTTGATCCATTTTATACCTTTATAAAAATTATGCGTTTAGATGCCAAATTTTTAAAATTATAAATCAAATGCACATGTAGCGTAGTATTCTAAGTGATGACCTCCCATATAGAATACTATGGGTTCAATTTCTACTCATTACAATGCTTTCTACGTTTATAAGTTTATAAAGTTCCCCATGACATAAGGAATACAATTAAAAAATGCTGTGGATAGAATTCGTTCTGTTATGGCTGGCTCTAAGACGAGTTTCTTCACCGCTAAAATATAGTCAAGGATGTTTTTGAATTGGAATCAAGATATTTATGAATTGTGTGACTATTGCGAGGAAATCAAATTTAATATCTATTTATGTGACTAGTTTGGAGACTTAGGTCTTGATGGAGTTATGTATTTACTTTATAATATGAATAACTTATTGGAATTTATATATGTTTGTGATTATAACCGATAAAACGAAATCACTCCCGGGCTCGTGGACTTTAAATGTATATGAAGTTATAGGATGAGTATTGAACGCGTTAAAATATCTGTCAAAGCTGAATAGTTTATGAATAGAAAATTTCTTTAGTCATTATTCTTCTGCTCTTGTCCCATTTATTTGGGGTCGACGCAATATGTACCTCTTCCAACATATTGTAAAGGTTATTGATAATAGTTTTATGACCGGCCGCCTGTCTGACATCAACCCTCCTTGGGAATGCAATTGTTAACCAAATGGCATCAGGTAGTGTTGGCCCAGGTCGTTATAAGGCTCTTAGTTGTCTTTTACGACATCCACGTGCAAAGTAAGGGTTGGTAGTATTCGTAGCCGCTACCACACAGAAAATTTCTTTAGTATCATTTTGATGTGAAAATCGATGAAAAAAAAATTAAAGAAAATAAGAAAATACAAGTATAATACCTATAAATATATTGTATTTAAAATATAATCTGGAGACACCATTTTTGTTTTAAAAGCATGCAAGCATACATATACCTATGCCTTTTCGCTTGTTTGCCGTTAAAAGTTTTTTTTTTCATGTTATTTTTTTCTAATTGATTTTTTGTCATCATCTCATCTCAGCTCATATATGTCCCATTGTTGGGTTCGAACCTCCTCCATAATGGAAGGGAAATTGACCTACTACACCACGCTGCGCTTTGTTTCGAGTTTTCCTTCTCTTGTATAGATGTTATGCGTTTATATCCCTTAGTCGTCTCGTACGATCACCCACGTGTAGGTCATGGGGTGGTGAAATGTATTCATACTCCGTCACCACACGGATGTTTTTTTTGTAATATCATTTTATTAATTCGAATATTGTATATACTTTGTATTTGTTTAAAAACAATCATAAATACCTAGTTATAATTTATGCCCATTTGCATGTATTAATTGTATAATTATAAGATCTGTATATTAGCTGTTGTATAATAATAAATTAGCGTCATTAACTTCTAAGAATCAGACAGAATGCTGACATAACGTTTCATAGCGAGCCGTTAATATTTAGACTGAATGAAACGTGACACGATCCAGAGTTACTATGGGTTCAACTGGCTGGGTTATCCAGATATGATGTCACTAATTGCCGTAAGCTGTTTCACATTTTATAAAAATAGATAAAAATGCAATAATCTACTGATATTACGATAGATTACCGTATGGCGACGGAGTTTTGGCTATCGAGGATGCGATCTTGACTTTGGGTGTCATAAGAGACGACAAAGGGGTATAATATGCAGATAATATATATGCAAAAGAACGAGAATACGGCAAAAACGGTTTCACGTCTGACGAACGTGGTGTAATGAATGTGGTCAAAAAGCCCACGGTGGAGGAAGTCCCGTCCTGTCTGGTGGAAGAAGAAGAAAGTTTAATAGTGATAGGACCACGCTGTTGACAGTTTTCTGTCAACAGCCGCGTCCCGGTCCGTCTGGGGTAGTACCACAATCTCGCAGAAGATCGACGTCTGAGTAATGGCAATGTGCTATTGCGATTCGTTCGGTGAGCGAAAGAGCCGGCAGACCAACTGGATGGGTTTGGGGATTTTATTCGTAGGCAGCAGCCTAAGCGCTGGTCTATGAGCGGCAGTGACACTTACCATCAGATGTGCTGCTTGCTCGTTTGCCACCATAAGCATTAAAAAAAAAGTCCGAGGCCAATAATGGGATAAATATGGGCTGAGATGATGATGATTAAGAACATCATCATCGATACTCTTTAATAATTGTACCTATACCCGTAGTTCATTAAATTTCACAATGGATATTTCGTGGCGTTGTTGATACCATAGGATTATTCGACCTTTTACCAAATTTATATATCACTTTTATATGGTGGCAAATGAGCAAGCAGCACACCTCATACTAGGTGTTACTGCCGCCCATAGACCTGTGGAATACCAGGAGTACAGCTAAGCTACTGGCTATCAAATAAAACCCAACTATAAAGTTGGGCTTGAATTGACCACTAACGAAGACTATGATTTGACTTGCGGGCAATAACTTTATATGAATTGATTATTTAAAAATAAAAACATGGTATAAAAGTCTTAGTAGACATGCCATAAAATTCCTTGAAAAAAATGTAAACAACGCAGAACCGCGGGGGTACTATTATTAAATTTATAGGTATATCATCATCATCATCATCACAGCCCCTATATGTCCCACCGGGCTCGGGCCTCCTCCGTAATGGAAGGGCAATTAACCTACTATACCGCGCTGGTCAGACGTGTTAGTATAGTTTTGTTTCGAATTTTCCTTCTCTCGCATAGATGTTATATGCGTTTTATATCCTTTAGTCGTCTCGTACGATCACCCACGGGTAAGATATTGTGGTGAATAGTATTCTTACCCCGTCACCACACGGAAAATAACTTTAAATGAGGTGATAATTTACAAATAAAAGCATGGTATAAAAGTCTTCGTGGACATGCCAAAAATTCCTTGAAAAAATGTAAAAAACGCAGAACCGCGGGGTACCTACTATTATTAAATTTATATAAGAAAGTCGAAAATTATGACACAAGTTAGGAGTCATTATAGGAATACAGTACTACTTTGCGTGGTTGAAGGAATTAATTAGCGTTCTACCCGTCATCTCGCTGTGCAAGCCACGTTTTATTAAATATTTAATTAAACATCTAGGGAAATAGAATTAGCTACTTACTGAATAAGCTGTGCTTATGGGAGTTTTAATTATTAATAAGAATTATGTAACTAACATCCTGTTTTATTTCATTTCCGTTCTATTTAAATAAATGGTTCTTACGGCTTTGAAATCTAATACAACGTATATATGAAATTTTAAGAGAATCGGTATGGTAGTTGAGACGTGAAAACATAACAAACAGACGTACATTTGTATTTTTATAATGTTTAGTTAGTGTAATCACTATAATTTTTATAAAAACTATATATGACGTGTCCTTATTAGATAAGACTTGATCCGAGCATATTGAACATATGCTGGAACATATTGCTTCCCATTCTTGGATGAAAAGATTCATACTAATTGCTTCCCTCTCTAAGAGTCCCACTCTTTGATGAATTTTAAAAATACAATAAAATTCATTAAGCGGTCGTCTTTTTTTTTTTTTTTGAGGGGTGGGCTACGGTCGGCGCACTCCTCGCACCACTCCGTCCGGGGTGACAGAGGGGCGTAAGCGCGCACACCCGTAACCCACCCGTGACGTCGCCTTCGTCGTTGGGCCGACCACCGGAGCAGAGTGACTTGACGTCAGTGGTCGGCCCGACGGAATACCCCTGAGGAGTACCCTCTCCTCGACCGACATCCCCCCCTCGGGTAGGATGTCGGTCTTTCCTCACGCGGTCGGCCTCTCGGCGGGTGACGGACTAATTCCCCGATCCAGTCACCCGCGGCCTTGGCTAGGGCGGCATCAGGCGCAGGTAATCGCGCCTACGCCGCCCCAGTCGCCGGCGGCGGCTCGCGCCGTCGAGGAGACGCTCCTCGCGCACGCGCTCCGCCGCCTCCTTCCGCGAGACTACTGCCTCGCAGAAGGTTGCGACCGCGTCCCAGTTCCTGACGCTGTCGAGCATCGCCCTGGCGATGGTCGGCAGCGTCAGGTCGTCTACTATTTTGTTTGTTGTTTGTCGGGCTGGCCACAGATATTAAAGCATGGTACCAGTAGTTCGCCCAATGGCGACTGTAGATTAAGGGACCGCACTTCCACCCTTTCTTTGGCCCGGACGGAACTTACGACCATATCCAGATCATAGTCTGCAAAAAAACGGTAGACGCCGCCGAAAAGTTGAGCTTAATTACAAAAACAATAGGTAAAAAAAAATACTGCGGTCTTGCTAGTGCATAAACAGGTCATTGTGAATTAAAAATATCTTATAAACGGGAAGGCCTGCCGCACTGATGTAGTGCTATTTAAATCAAATTAACTAATACTAATCCCACCACACATTCCCCCCACTGTAACTCCTGTAAGCCAGGATCCACAATGGTCTCCGTATAAAACATCGAGGTTTAACCCTCGGGAAGTCCCGGGTAACGCTTTTAATTGTCTTGGGACCCGCAACAAATTTGATTAGAAAAGAAAAACAGGAGGACTTGACTAATACTATAAACTTTTCTCCTCCAACTTTGCTTCTATTCGTTCCAACTATCTACTTTAAACGAATCTCCACTGCGGGTTAGATGGATTCCACCGTCCATTCAAATACCAAGATTTTGCTATTTTGTCCAAATCAACCAGTTATAACTAATATATCAAGCGGCGTGCCTAAATATTTCAAACAAAAACTAACTTAATATTTTTTTTTTTGAGAGAGGTTTGAATATCTAAAGTTTTGGAGAGAGACAGCGGAACTCTTCAATAAATGCCAGTAAATTAGCCGCAACTGCTGCAATCGTATATCTATGCATTTTTTTACGGACACATCATAAAATTAGATCAATCCGAAGTTAGTTTTTATATTTTTTAGTTCATCTTCTTCTTCATCTTCACAGCTCATATATGTCCCTTTGTTGGGCTCGGTCCTCCTCCGTAATGGTAGGGAAGTTAACTCACTATATCGCGCTGGTCAGACATGTTGGTATAGGGTATTTTTTAGTTAAAACTTTTTAATTATGTGGCATTGTCGAATGTTTGGCATTTTTATATGCAAATAACTAGATTACTCCATTAATTTAAAAAGTTTTATCGTTACTTGTTATTAATTTATAAATAAATAGATATGAGATAATTCAAAGGGTAACGAAATTAAGGTTTGTTTAATCCAAAGAGCAACTAACGTTAATAGCCTTGTTATTCATTCAGTATTTAATTAAAATAAAGCCGTCGGGATATACCATTAACTGTAACGTGGTCGGCTACATAGGAATAATAAGATAATGAATAAGACTTAAGTGCGCTCAGTTTTCTAAAATTGAGTTTGTATAAAATAGGACTATAATGAATCTCATTATAATAAAATATGTCACCAGCGTTTATTTTATGGTGGGAGTAATAAAACCGAAGCAAATTGTTAACCTAAACAATTATTTAGATATACATAAAAATATTTCATTCAAATTGGTACAGAGATTTAGAAGGAATTCAGTCACACACATACGTATCTCCTATAAAGATATAGAATTAATGAATTTATTTACCTTAAATACCAGTTATATAGGTAATTTAAACATTTTTTTATCAGCTCTATAAATATTTTTATCGTGAGGTGATGTGGACTATTCTCTAGTCTTTTGGTCAGTCTTTAGGTTGACAATCGTATGCTACCACCCCATAGAATGCTATTCAATGTGATATATCTTTATAATTACCATAATTTCTACTTTCGACAACCAGGATTCTGATTGCAGTCTTATATAAATCTCAGGAGTAAGTTGGCCTTTTTCTTGGTGAATCTACAACCGATTAGATCTCCCACGGGCAAATAAATGATAGCGACCACTGTACTCCGGCGTCATACGCAAAAGATCTACTATACTATATATAATAATATTTATTAGGTCGTATATGTAAAAGCGTTTAAGATATGGTCCACAGTGCATCTGATCTATGAGGGAGGTCACTGAGATTATCTATAAACGCTACTTGTAAACATTGAGACATTACAGATAATGGTACGCGAAACATTCATATAATAGATATCTACTTAAATATCTACTTAATTGTCTATATTAGGGATGTTATGAAACTCTGTGACCAAAACGGTAAGCGGATATCTGTCTGTTTGTGTCAGCGATTGTGTGAGACAGGTTGCGATAGAATTTTGTTCAATCAACCGAATTAACAGGTTAAATGTAAGCCTCTTTAAAGGGGAAGAATACGATAATTACTACAATTAGCCTTTCCCATATACAAGGGGAGTGGTCCCCTTCCACCCTGTATATAATAAAGTAACTTTCAATCATATTGTGGAGAAGGTTAAAGCTCAATAGTGATATGATTATGAACTGGGAAGAGAGAGATGAGGAGAACAAATTAAATCTCACCACAATTCTAAATGATATTATTTTGCGCAGTACTGTACTGAAGTATATGAAGTTTCCTATGAATATTGAATAATAAAAAGAAAGGGTGGAAGATGCCCTTGATCTCCTTGCTATAGATGATCAAGTATAGAGCAGTATAATATTAGCTCGTCTGATAATGTTAACAATGTAGGAATAACAAATCTTCATAACGATATTGTATCTAGAAATCGACCTCTAAGACCTTACTATCGATGATGCCCTTCGGCCGTGAGATTTAAAATACATCCCTACAGAACAGAAGATTGTAGGGCAAGAAAAAATACCAAATGAAATTTATACTGTTAGCTACATGCGAATTTCGTCTACCACATAACGCAGTCATAAGTTTGCAAGGAGAATACTTATTTCTCTGTTGTTCTCTTAGCCTGTTATTATGACTTTCAAGTGTAAATAAATGTTGGCCACATATTGTTTCTTAACAAGGATGGCATGGAGTTCCGCAACCGTGACCTAAACTAGCGGCAAACCGAAATAATATTTATATTTGAAAAAGTCACAGTATCCAATATAAGTTTCGAATAATTTTGAGTAGACAAAGTTAAAAATAAAAACGTTAGGTTGTAATATCTATTAATTGTGAAACTAAAAACAAAGACAAAACATTATTTAAAATATAAACTGTAAAAATTAAAATATAAACTTTATATTTTTTATTTTACAATTATATTCTATTCTCTGACTATTGGATAAATCGAAAAAGAAAAATGATATCTATAATCGTATCTGAAACCGTTATAACGTTATTCTAATATCCATATCTGAATCCAGATCCGAAATTTCAAATCCGCAACATCCCTAATTCTTAGCTCCATACGGGGAAGAGACTTTTATTACTTAATCGTTTTCGACTTACTGATATTTGAAACTGCTACGTGGTTATTGAATATGTCGAAACTACTGTCAACCAAAAAAAATCATTTTATGGCTTACGTTCAGGTCTTTCTTTTTATTTCCTTAAAAGATTACCTTTCAGACAACTTTTTATGCTTTCAAGATTATCACGAGAAAAACAGCTATGGTCTTTATTTTTCCATGCAGTGATTGCTGCTTTAATTAGCAGTAGCTTAGTTGAAAAATATATTTTATCGAATTTTGGTTTGAATATAATTGAAGACTTTGATAATGATGAATGTTTGTATCTTAACATGATTAATTATTCTCTGCATGTATATAACTGAACTACTCCTAACCAGTTGAATTAATTTTGATAAAAAAAAATCATAGATTTATAGTTAGCTAGTAAATGTTCATGGTCACAGTGTATATAATTGTTCAATTTAATATTTCATCCCCATTCCGTTATCAAATAATCAGACTGATAGTAAATATTAATGTAATTAATTATATTAACGATATAGCATTTGTTCAAATAATAAAGAGTTTGTCATCATTCATTAACTAAGCTAACAAATAGTTACACATACAGAATTAAATACTTAATTTTATACATAACTCAAAGTATGTGGTAAATAGGTATGTGCCGTGGGAGTTGACGCAGCTAAGCTTATGGAGAGGTTTGAAGAAAAACTATTTAAATATATTTTGCACAAAAGGTTAGCATTGCCATTCAACGTGGCAATGCTGCTAGCCTTCTGGGCACATTACCAGTGGACAGTGATGCGGAGGAATTTTTCGATGCCTGATTGCGGCTTTTGTTTCTCCTTTTATTTATTTATTTTTTATTCCTTATTCTATTTTCTTCTATTTTTCTGTAAATATTTTAATTTAAAACTTAGCTTTAATTGTACATATTAATTAAAATATTAATTTTAAATATAAAATTATACATTAAATAACACAAATATGTGTTCATATTATAAAAGCTATATAAAAAGAATACACGATGTAAATGATGCTTGATGTTGTCATCTGAAAGGTCTGTTTGCGGTAGCTGCGTGGTGCGAGTCTCCCTTCCCTCCAAGGTGGTTGAGGGGAGTGATGGCTGCTCTAATAGTTAACTCTATGGTAGGGCGCATATGGTGTATGGTAGGGCTACGGCATACACTGATTGTGGTCAGTGTGTGCCGTAGCCGGGTCAAAAAGAGGTCCCACTATTGACAGTTTTCTGTTTACAGCCACGAGCTGGTTCGTACGGGGTAGTACCACACTCTCGCATAAAATCAATGTCTGAGCAGTGGCTTTATGCTGTTGCGTTTCGTTCGGAGAGCGTGAGCCGATTAAGAGGTCTATATTGATTTATGAATTTGATGTGGATGAATTTGTATATCTTGGATGTGGATTTAGCCGAGACGGAAGGTACACTACTGATATAGAGCGAAGAGTGAATGCGGGAAATAGAGTGAACGGAGCGTTGGGGCAACTTCTCGGCAGCCACCATCTCAGCCAGAAGGCACGTGTAGCAATACATAACGCAGTGCTTGTCCCAACATTACTGTATGGAAGCGAGAGTTGGGTATGCAGAAAAGAGTATGAAAGTAAAATTAATGCAGTCGAAATGAGATCTCTGCGGAAAATCTGTGGAGTTAGGCTGACCGACTGCATTCGTAACGACGACGTAAGAGAGCGAGTAGGTATGAGAGAGAGTATTGGTGTAAAGATGCGAAAGGGAATGCTCCGATAGTTCGGACATGTGGAAAGAATGCCGAACGAACGTCTGGTTAAGAAGATATACAATGCGAAAGTGGAAGGATGTAGGTACCGAGGGAGACCGAGACTAACCTACCTAGACCAGATCGGTCATGTACTGAAGGAAGGTGGAGTCAAGAGTCTCCGAAACCGACGAGCGTGTATGAAGAGAATTATGAATGTTGAGGAAGCGAGTGAAGTATGCAGAGATAGAGTTCTCTGGCACTCCGTTCTCTCTGCCTACCCTGCAAGCGATATGGCGTGATGATATGTATGTATGTATGTGTATTGATTTATTAGCACCATTTTTATAATGAGGATAATTGGTATTTGTGCTTAGGCCCCAAAAGTCTTTCCGTATGTAGTATTCTCTTATAAATAACTAAAACATTGTTACTATAATTTATGAATAAGAATTCACAATTAGTTCTCTGTTTTTCCTCTCTCTAATCTCTTTCTTATAAAATCATTCAGTCCCTTTCTCCCCTGCTCTTATCTCTCTCTCTTAAAATAGTGCGCTGTGGTGTGAATGAAGAAATAGTGACGAAGATAAACAAGAGTATGCTGAGATCGTTTGTACACAATGAAATTGAAAAATGAGTGAAGACAGGTTCACAATTATGTAAAGCAAGTTTAATTGGGACGACTACAAGGGGAGAACACGCCATACTTTTCTGGACTAAATCAAAGATATGTTACCGAGAAGGCAAGTTAAGTGTACGCCTAGTCGTAGAGCATATATGAAGACTGTAATGAATGTGAATGAAGCGATGGAGGTATGCCAGGATTACAAACGCAATAATCATCATCTCAGCTCATATATGTCCCACCGTTGGGCTCGAGCCTCTTCCATAATGGGAAGGAAATTGACCTACATACCTATTGACCTATATATCATGCTGGTCAGACGTGTTGGTATAGGGTTTTGTTTCGAGCTTTTCTTGTCTTGCATATCTATGCATAGTTTTTCTTATCTTGCATATATGTTATATGCTTTTTATATTCCTTAGCCTCGTCTTTTACGTTCACCTACGGGTAAGATAGGATGGTAAATTGTATTGTTATTCCGTCACCAAACGGATTTCCGTATAAATAGTTTTATTTTATTTATGTAAATACTTGAGTAAACATCAGAAATCGCAATCTTATTGTATTTAATTAACAACATGTTTTGAATTTCTATTAATCAACTGTGTTTGGCCACCGAAGACAAAGATCGGGTACCGGTGGCCCGCTCGCACGGCGAAGAGAGGTGTTTGCAGGGTGGGTCCATGGGGTTGCGTGCCGCCTCTTCTGTCGCCCCGGACGTTTTGTCGGGGCGCGACCACATCCATGGTCCACCTAGCGGAGAAAAAAAAATCAACTGTGTTCAATATTATGTGGTCATTAATTGTCGAGGATAGTTGATTATTCAGAGGGTTGTTCGTAAATCTTAACCAAAATAAAAATGAGATATGGATACGATACGATATATGTATATATGTCAAACTCCAAAAAAAAGTGTGTTTGTGTGTGCTTATGTACACGACTTAGAAGATATACTTCTTTGGGATAACAAGATAAAAATCTTTTCAAATATTTTATCTTTCGCTAAGGGAAATAATTTATATAATACGTAGAATAAGTTCTACGTTTGTAGAAAAAGCGACACTAACAATATAAAAAAGGGGATTCAATACATTGAAAGTTTTATTATAACACATTATCTAGTTAAATGAAGTTTATTTAAATATCACAAAAAAAAAAACTAAAATGTTGACTATAGCTAACTTCAGGGTGTCGGTTTTTCGTTACGGTGTGCGCGCACATCGTTAAAATGTACTCTCATCATTTTTCCCTAACGCGCCAAAAGAAGTAGAACTCCAAAAGGTATTTAATACATCGAAAGTTTTATTACAACACATAATCTAGTTAAATGAAGTTTATTTAAATATCACAAAAAAAAAAACTAAAATGTTGACTATAGCTAACTTCAGTGTGTCGGTTTTTCGTGACGGTGTGCGCGCGCATCCAAAAAATTTACTCTCATCATTTTTCACTAACGCGCCAAAAGAAGTATAACTTTGAAAAAAACTACTTTTTAATGAGGTTGTATTATTAATATAATTCTTGTCATTCACTCGTTCAATCTATTTTATATGTGTTATTCATTGATTCATACAAACCAGTCGTATTGTTTTGCATTTTTTTTGTAACTAAAATATTATCTATTAACATACATATTTATATTTTAATTAAATACATATGTTAATAGGCCATTTGATTAACATACTGATCTAAATATTTTTAGGTAGGTTAGTTAGATATCAGTAAATGCTCTGTGCACGAACGTAATGTTGAACGAATGGTCTCAATTTAGGGTACAGAATTTTTGCCGGTAGAGCGCGCCACTTTTCAAGAAGTACTCGGTAAAATCCTTACGCGGGAAGTTTCGTTGCTATTGACAGCTCTGGAATGTTTTGTTGCTTTTGACAGCTCTGGAATTTTATATTTAAATTAATTAAATTCAACATTCACGAGCCAACGCGTGTTTACGTGTAATAATAATAATAGCATCGGTACGTTCTAAATTCTAGCGCAGTCAGTGGCAGAAAAGAGAGAAATGAGGTTTATAATTGTGTCCATAAATACTATGGAAAAACCTATACCGTTCGGACTCCTTGTATCTATACTTCGTGGCTCTGTGGTTACGTCTACAAATACTACCAACACTTACTTTGTTCGTGGGACTTTTGACGGGAATTTGAAAACGTCATGTGGTGCTCTTGTATTATATTCGATATCTTAGTGTTTTAACGTGTTATATTAGATAATTTTGATGGCATTTTATGTAATGTGATGTGCGGAAATACTGTGATGTAGTGAATATCATATAAAAGTGCTTTACAACGTTTTCGTTTTCCATCAAAATTCCCACAAGATACCACTAACAGTGTGGCCATTGCACTGTTAATGGTGACAATTTGACTTAGACAATGACTGACCTGACAAGACTATAAACATAAAAATAATTATAACTTGACACTGGCACCAATAGCTCGTATATGTAGCTGATTGCCATTATACAAAGAGAAGAAGAAGTACTTTGTTCGTGAATTTTGTAAAAGACGACTAAGAGCTTTATAGCTTTATATAGATCTTTTTATTTGTTCACTCTGTGGAAATGCATCTACGCACTATCCTCATTGCTGATGTCCAGTCCGGGAGGATTGGTGTGGTACTCGCCGGCCATTGGGCAACCGGAATACCCACTAAAACCATAGCGGCCCTTTCCGTGCTTTTACGGGGTGCCGGAAAATCGTCTGAAGACATGCAATCCCTCCGCGCGCGCTCGCCAAAGCAAGACGTACAAGTGTCATCTTTGTTTTCGATATTCACTAATTGCAGAGTAAATAAAATTTCTTACCAGAATATCCTACATAATACTTGTGTAATATACTAAAACTCATAATAGTGCTGAATAACTAGGAACAGTTTAACGAAATACGTAATACTTTGGAGTTTTTATCAGCTAAATACGACGATATAGAAACACGTTTAAAAAAGCTTGAGTTAGAAAATAGGTATAAATTGGCGTGTATTCAATCCCTGAAGGATAAGGTTGAAATCATAGAAGTATACAATAAATCGTCTTGCATAGAAATTAGAAATATTCCAGAATCAAAAGTTGAAACTAAATCAACCTTGTGTAATTTAGTGATTAATGCCGCCAAAACTTTGGAGATTGATGTGAATAAAGCAGACGGGACATAAAAAAAGTAACACAATGAGCACAATCGTGGCTGATTTTGTAACTATTCCTATGAAAGAAGATTTCCTCCGAGCTTATAAAAATTTTAATAAAAATCACAAAGACAATAGACTGATCACAAACGATTTACAGTCGGTCCGACCAATACTATATTTATGTCAGAACACCTGACCCATAAGAAAAAAGATTATTCTACCTTGCTCGTGATTATGCAAAGTCTAATGACATAAAATTCTGTTGGACATCTTATGGAAAGTGATTCCGTTATGAGGGTAGACTCTGATTTAGATCTTGCAAAATTAAATATTGTTAAATGACTATTTTTATTATTGTTATTGTTTAATTTAGATATACAATTTACTTTTTTAATTACAGTTACATTATGTTTATTATTATTTGTTACACGTTTATATTGTGCTCTTACACTTCAAACGATCTTTTTCCTAGTATATAAGCTGATTTATCTTACACTGTAAATCCAATATCTCTACTATTACAAAACATACTAACACAACTACTAAATTATTTTATTTATCACATGCTGTACTTACCCAAAACATATATATTTTATATCGGCTCGCAAATGGATACCAGGTTTCTTTTCACGTTTACCGTAGCAAGACTAATCATCTCATATATATTAATTATAATCAATACAATTATTCGGTTTCTTTTCCTTTTACAGTAAATAGTTTCCTACATGACATGTTACTCACAAAGTCAGGTCCTATGTTGATTACAACTAACATTCGATAACTTTAATGATTTAGGTATGAGTCTGGATGATGTAACCGTGTCTAGAGTATTCTCGTGCAGTGTAGAGGATTCCTACAAATTTATTCCTAATCTACAGTCGGGACTAATCATACTCACGCAGAACATACGTAGTATATGCTGCAATATGACTGGTCTGGAACTAATGTTGGCTAGACTGAAAATCGAATGTGATATATTGGTTCTCACTGAATGTTGGGTATCAACGGTTTCTATTTTACCTAAAATTCCGGGCTATCGTCCGTTTGTTACAAAAGAAGCTAAAAAACAAAACGATGGAGTTATAATATTCTACAAAGAGTATTTAAGCGTTACTGTAAGAGAACCCCTGTTCTCTGATGCAAATTGTTTAGTGATGGTAAACGAACAATAAACTGCCAATATCACCCTATATCGTTCCCCTTCAGTCAAAAATCTTGACGCGTTTTTGACATCTTTAAATGATACATTAAAAGAACACTCTGTTTTCAAGAACATCATCGTTATTGGAGATATCAATATTCCGATCAATCCTGATAAAATTGATTCGACTGGTGAACGATATCTTACCTTGGCTGCTTTCCATGGATTGCTACATGCTCATACGTCAATAACTAGAGGTGTTAGCGGTACATCCCTCGATCACATTTTAATAAAAATAAAACACCCTACAATCACAGTTATCCCATGTACAAATCTAACAGATCACTTTCCGGTCTTAATGTATAGGTCGAGACAGGTTGCATAAACAGTCTAAGCAATCATCTGATAATCAAGGCTTTGAAATTACATACTTGCGATATCGAAATTACTGTAACAAAATTCTCAAGAAGGTAAAGAGGACTTATGATAAATAATATATAACCCCCGACACGACTTGCAGACTGTCTAACATAAGATCGCGCTCGTTTTGCCAGAGACTGCACTCCCAGAGGATGTGATGGGCTGTTTGTTCAAACGTGCAATTTAGTGTGGAACATCGACAAAATGGTGAATCTACTAGTTTAAAAAAGAATAATTTACTTCTAAAATTACCATGGCCTGTGAGGAATTGGGCTACACAGTGGTCAATTTCTAGCCAAACCTTCTCTAAACGCTCTCGAATAGATGGAAAGAATAGATATAGATGACGGCTCTTCGTTGATGAGTCCCACCTTTCCTGCCATTCGGTCAGGAGCTCCTCGTACACAACGCATTGCGGCGCAAAAAGTCTAGTAATTTTAATACGATCGCGCGGTGAAAGAAAATTGGTGTTCATAGTTTCCCTGGTGGAATAATACAATAACGCGCGCCTTTGTATCGCCAAGTCGACCGGAAGTACACGAGCCATGGCGGTCAGAGCCATTCGCGGGTACCGCACGGTGTCGACAGAGGCGGCGTGCCTATTGGCCGGGACACCCCCGTGGGACCTAGAGGCGGAGATGCTCTCCGACCTCTACCGGCGGGTTACCTCAATGCGCGAAGAGGGTGGCTCCCCATCGTTTAACGAGATAGCCACCTGGCGCGAGGACGCCCGCCGAGAAGTCATCGCCCGTTGTGCTACGCGGCTGGAGAGGCCTAGACACGGTGTCATTACCGTTGAGGCCCTCCAGTCCGTACTGATGGAATGGATGGAGCGGCGGCACGGGGTCCTCACCTTCCGACTGGTGTAGGTGTTAACGGGGCACGGGTGTTTCGGGAAATACCTGCACACGGTCGTGCACAGGGAATGGACTCCGGGCTGCCATCATTGCAGTAGTGAGGAGGACACGGCGCAACATACGCTCGAGGAATGCTCGGGCTGGGACGGGCAGCGCCGCGACCTCGTCGCTATTATCGGTGCCGACCTGACGCTGCCGGCTGTCACGAGGGCGATGGTCGACAGCGTCAGGAATTGGGACGCGGTCGCCGCCTTCTGCGAGGCTATCATCTCGCAGAAGGAGGCGACGGAACGGGCCCGGGAGGATTCCCGTGACCCGGGCCGCCACCCGGGGGCGGGGCGGCGCAGGCGCGAATACCTGCGCCTGATGCCGCCCTAACCGAGGCTTCAGGTGATCGGACCGGGGAATTGTCCGGTCACCCGACGCGAGGCCACCGCGTGAGGACGACGCCTCGACGGCGAAATCTGTCAGGGCGTCAACAGGAGAGGAGCCCGAGGGGGCATACCGCCGAGCGGGCCACCGAAGACAAAGATCGGGTACCGGTGGTCCGCTCGCATGGCGAAGAAGAGGTGCTTGCAGGGTGGGTCAATGGGGTTGCGCGCCGCCTCTTCCGTCACCCCGGACCGATTTGGCGGGGTGCGACGTCCATGGCCCACCACAAAAAAAGGCTGGGGCACCGTAACATATACACCCCAGATATGTGGCTGTATATATGATTTTAAGTGTATTAAAACAGATGCCCTAGGTAGATGTTGAAATTCTAGTAAGAGCATAAAAGTTTCGTTTTGCCTTTTCACCCACAGTTTTAATATGTTCAATGAATGAGAAGTTTTTTTCTAAGACTAGGCCAAGATAACAAACTGACTCTTTCCTTTTAACTGTCGCATTATTAAATCTTATGCGTGGCGTTGACTGCAAATTACCCTTTAATAAAAGATGATAAGTTTTATGAGGAGCGAAATTTAGCCGATTTCGTGCGCGCCATTTAACTATTAAATTAAGACATGTATCCGCCAATTTCTCAAGTCCGTCTCTAGTTTTCGATTGTATGAGTAGAAGACCGTCGTCAGCGTAGCCGATCAATGAGCAATTTTGAGGTAGAGGGAGCTCAAGAAAGTCATCGAACCCTAAATTCCACAGATATGGGCTTAACACAGATCCTTGAGGACAGCCCATCGTTAATGATTTAGACACAGCATGGTGACCGAGTCTCAGTGTGGTTGAACCTTGAAGAAAGTAAGACTGTATAAGTTGGTAGATGTTTTTGAAGCATCCACGAGCCTTTAGTTTAAGTAGTAACATCGGCCACCAGGCGTTGTCGAAAGCACCTGAGATATCTAGGAAGATGCCTAATACGTATTTAAAAACTGATGCCGTAACAGTTTTTCTAACGGCGATAACCGCATCAACAGTTGATTTCCCCGGGGTAAATCCAAATTGTCTAAGATTGAATGTGGGGCCACCCGGTAACAGACGAGGAACAACCAGGCGTTCTAAGAGCTTACCTAGTGATGGCAGTAGAGTAATTGGCCGATATGACTTCGGGTGATCCGGCGGTTTATCACCGTGTTTCGGTATTATACGTATGAAGCCGCGACGCCATAAACGAGGAAAGATTCCTTCGGCTATACAACGATTGTATACTAGTAACATTAAGCCGGCTGATGTTCGACAAGCTTCTTTAATCATTTTATTTGAGATTTTATCTTCTCCGGAGGCTTTATTGGGAGGAAGAGCTTTTACAATATTCAAAAATTCAGCTAGGGAGGGGAGATCAGACGTAGAGGATAGTGGTGTCAATGTAGCCCAAGCTCTTATTTGCGCATGATGTTCGGTATCAATTGCCACGTTGTCATCTGGTATTAACGTATTTATTAAAACCTCGGTGGTCTCCTCTATGCCCGCGGTGTGCTTATTATTTATTTTAATATTTTGTATGAAAGCTAGGTCAACCGATCGATTGGCTTTAAATTCGTGATATAATGGAGACCCTGGTTTTCTAGTTTTTCTACTAATCTATTTAACAACGCATCTTTAGACTTTTCAACCGCAATCCGGTAACAAGACCTTGCAGTTCTGAGTGCAAGTGAGGACTCATCAAACGCTATTCCTGTTTTTCGTGACTTTTTGAGTTTATTATATTTCCTGCGTGCTCTTCGAAAACGTCTACGAAGTTCAACCAGTTCACTGTTCCACCAGTCACACCTTTTAGTATTGGGCAGAGATGTACGGCCCAGAGCTATATCGGCACAATATATTAAAGAGTGTGACATTATTTCCGCACTTTCTTCCCCGTTTAATTCTTTGCGAGTGAAATCTCTGGCACACGAGGCAAATAGAGAACTAAAGAATTCCCAGTTTGCTCCTTTACATTTATATCTAAAATTGTGACACTGATTGGGAGGATCCTGTATCAATCCCGGTTTAAATTCTTGCTTGCATCCGGTAAGCACCTGCTACATCCTGAATGTTAGGCTGCCGTACCTTCTCGTGTGCCAGCGGTGGAGGTGTGGCGTAACCGCCTCCACAGTCCCCCACTCTGCTACGCGCGACTCCAGATTTTCTCTCCACCGCCAGATGACTTCCCTTCGGGCCCTCTTTGTGCTCTGCTCCTCGCGGAGACTTGTTCGCCATCGGCCTGCACTGTGACACGGAGCTGGTACTCAACGCCTCAACGCCAACGCCTCCGGCGAAGGCGGGTCACCTGCCAATAGCGTCACTGCAGTCCAGAATATTGTATGGTGCCCATGATTGCCAACAAAAATAGTGAATGTTTATTAAAAAATGTCTAATTTCTCTTGAAATAAATTAAATAAAAATCAAATGTGCACATAACTTAGTACGTTTCGTGTGTCAATGTCCCTGAAGAGGTTAACCATATTTATAAAAGCTTCCGTATTTATTATTATGCCCTGTATCGGATAAAGAGTTATCTAAAATTTTGTTGACAAAAATATCCAATTATTCTAATAAATATATTCCTATCGTTATGTTTGGAGTAAGATTAATATTTTAGAGACAATTTCCTTTATTTAGAAGATGTTCGTGCTCAACAGTGGGCCATATGAGAGCTGAGAACAAGAAGCAGAATCTGATTAACCACTTACAGCAGATATTTACCAATTACCATATCGCATTTAAGACGATTTTGAAGTGAAAACTTCTTTTAGCGCACCGCACACAGATTTTTTCGTAGGCAGTAAGTGAACCTGATTCGTCATGCTCTGACGTGAAAGGCTCGATCGGGTGAACTCGGAACCGCCGAGTGTACCCGAGCGGGAAAGATACAGTCAACTGCACTTCACTACTGTGTTTACTATATTCAATTTATATGTAATAATTGTTATTATCAATTATTTAATAGTTTTTAATAGTTATTTTTGACGGTCTCGCTATGGTATGGTCACACCTATACACACTCCCCAGAGCACGCCTTTTCGCGGGTGACTGGACCAGGGAATTAGTCCGTCACCCGCCGAGAGGCTGACCGCGCGAGGAGGGACCGACGTCCGCCCCGGGTGGGGGGACGTCGCTCAAGGGGAGGGTACCTCTCAGGGGGTATTCCGTCGGGCCGGCCACTGACGACAAGTTCACGCTGCTCCAGTGGCCGGTCCAACGACGTAGGCGAGGTTCGTGGGTGGGTTACGGGTATGCGTGCGTACGCCCCTCTGTCGCCCCCGACGGAGTGGTGCGAGAAGAGCGCCGACCATAACCCACCCCAAAACAAAAAAAAAAAAGAGCACGCCTTTTTATTTTTGTATATTTGTTTTTTTTTCATAGGTTTAAGTTTTCACTGCTATCGGCAGTCCTCGTGACTGCTTTGTGTTTTTTTTAAAGATACCACTATAATCCTTGTATTTCGGGGGACTTCACAAACATGCAGTTAACGAAGACAAATTACACCCAGACTCAGAACAACACTTTGTGGATCCCACAAAGTACTGTTCGGCCTGGGAATCGAATCTACGACAATGACACGGATGGTCGGTACCACTACGCCATCTGTGCAGTCAAATGATTTTATTCTTATAAAATAAAAGTCTAACAGTGACTAATTACTGTTGTAAGTATAAGTGGTATTTCCATTAAAAAAATTACTTCACATCCTGAGGAATCTTTGAGTCATCAATGTTACATTTACCTATTGCACCATTTTTGTGGTATACTGTGTTTAAAATACTTCGTCACAACGTAATTACTAAGAAATTATTGTGTAATAGTTAAGTAGATAGGCAAATATAATAAATGATCACTCTGTATCGGTCGGTCGGTCTGTATGCAAAAAAGGGAGATTTTTGATTTGGCTGGGTTCAACGGGACAGACCTGAAAACATGAGGGATATTTAAATTACTGAAATCTAGCATTTAATATGCTTAATTATTTATAAAACCGGATTACGAAATGAAAAATAAATAATTAAGCATATTAAATGCTAAATTTCAGTAATTTAAATAACAAGGTTGTGTCATCGTTTAATACAATTCTAACTCTAAAGTTTTAAGTATTAAGCCTATAACAATGTGTAAACATTGTCGGGTAGATAGCATACCGTCACCTTAAGACGTAAATATGATACGAAGTGAAATTTGCATGTCCTACAATTAGTGACGGTGGTGTAGTGGCAGCACCGGCCGGGCCGGAATCCCAATAGGTGCGGGTTCGAATACCGCTTGTGACATGAGGGATAATTATGTCAATCCCGAAATGTATTTTTACTCCCGAATTGTATTCTGAATTGAATTCTTACTCCGTCACCACACGGAATTATAATGATTTAATGAAGCGAAACGTCTTTATAGAAGTGTGGGAGAAAAAAAAATTGTAACGTTTTTCTGTTACGCGCAATCTTTATTTCTAAGTCACATTTTTCCGTTACGCGACATATTTATTTTGAAGTGAAACTTCTTTGCGCGCTTGAGGGTAAAATTTTTACAGATGGAACGCGGCACGAGAAACGCGGAGGGAGAGAGAGAGCGAGAGAATACACGCTATTGGTCGATGTATGTAAACGCGATTTAAAAATTAGTTTGTCAAATTTTCACTTCTAATATGCGTACTTTCTACGCATGCATATTTATTATTATTATTATTATTATTTATTTTAAAGATCTTTGATGTTTACGCGAGTATTACACGTTTAAAATAAACTGCTTTTACATATTCTATCGCTTTTATATTTGATTTTTAATTTCTGAACGTTTCGAACACTTTACATTCATGGTCACGAGAGGATTAACGCTCTAAAGTGTTCCAAACGTCAATAAATTAAAAATCAAATACAAACGCTATAGAATCTGAATAAATAGTTTTATTACAAAATATTTATTTTGATGAAAAAAAATACTATAGACTATTTGCTAAGAGAGCGAATAGGTATGAAAGAGAATATTGGTGTAAAGATGCGAAAGGGAATGCTCCGATGGTTCGGACATGTGGAAAGAATGCCGAACGAACGTCTGGTTAAGAAGATATACAATGCGAAAGTGGAAGGATGTAGGTACCGGGGGAGACCGAGACTCACCTACCTAGACCAGATTGGTCACATACTGAAGGAAGGTGGAGTCAAGAGTCTTCGAAACCGGCGAACGTGTATGAAGAGAATTATGAATGTTGAGGAAGCGAGTGAAGTATGCAAGAATAGAGTTCTCTGGCACTCTGTTCTCTCTGCCTACCCTGCAAGGGATATGGCGTGATGATGTGTATGTATGTAAATGTTAAGATTATGTGGATTAAATTAGGTGGCATTTTTATTTATATCGTCGCATTACCAGTCAAGAGTTGACAAATATAAATCGATTGTTAATATTGTCGCGGCAATAACACTACTTTCATGGATTTTATCGTGTTTATTAAATAAAATCATCATTCTCCTACTCTTATCCCAATTACTTGAGGTCTATACAATATGTACTCTTCTTTCATAGTACATATTGTAAAAGTTATTGGCAATAATTCCGTGACCGGCCGCCTGCCAGCCGTCAACCCTACCTGAGAATGTAATTGTTGACCAAACGGCATCAGATGGAGTTGGCCCATGTCATTATAAGGCGTATATAGTCGTCTTTTACGACATCCACGAGCAAAGTAAGGGTTGGTAGTGTTCATAGCCGTTACCACACAGCTGTTTATTAAATAAAATATGATTTTAAATTGAATAACGTTTTGAATAATTTTTAACCTTCATAATCATAAACGTTAACAAAATAGTTTTATTTCGAATATATTTCGATTCAAGTTCAACTCATATTTACTATTTTTAAATATTAACAAAGATGTTCAAATTAATGAGTAATAATTGACATACAATATTAACTATAAGACAGTTGTTTAAATAATAAGTATAGTTTTGTATGTATTGTTGATTAGACAGTGACGCAAACGGTATTAATTGCAAACCTATGAAGTACTATTTCTCAAACATGCTTGGAAATTTGAGCATTACTTTGACAACCTTCTTCGAGATAAATCGATATTGCTATACTGAGCGAGCAGCAGCTGGCAAAAAATGTATGAAAATCCATATCTGTCGTGTTTTAGCGGCCAAATAAATACATATGTAAATTCATATCTGTCGTGTATTTTAAAAATGGAACGATTTGTTACTTCAAAGACTTATCAAAGCTTTATTTAAATTTCGAACTGACTGGAAAGCTGTTTGATAATGAAAAAAAAACAAATGAACCCTTGATGAAGTACGTGAAAAATGTTGTTCGAACCTATTATGTACTACTAGCTTCTGCCCGCGGCTTCGCCCGCGTAAAAGGTTACTTTCCTAAAGTTTTTGATCCCCTATTTTTATTTTTGACCGTCGGTAATACAGCGGAACGGTATTACAATACTCAGGGTTGGAACTTCATTACTGGACTGCTAGATGGCGTTGAAGAAGCTAGATTTTGAGATTTTTTGACAAACATTTTTTTTATTTTTCATATAAAAAATTTGATTTTTTTTTAATAAAAAGTATCCTATGTTACTTTTAATACCTCCAAGAATATGTGTACAATGTTTCATGATGATCGGTTGAGTATTTTTAGCGTGAAAGCGTAACAAACAAACTTACATTCACATTTATATATTAATAGGGATAGGAATAGTGTACCTTCACCATTTTGTCAATGTTCAACATTTAACTGCAATTTTGATCAAACAGCTCTGCACATCGAAACGAGCGCGTCCTTCTGCTAAACAGTCTACAAGACACTTCTGGAACAATATATTACATGGGTCTTGTAGCAAATTGAAGTGTTTCTGTCAGACCTACTATTGCAATCAATCTTAAGCCTCACATATAGGGGCTTATAATACTAATAGGGTTTTTAAACTCTGTAATATCCGTATGCTGTACCGCTGCGTTTCTCGAAGTTGTATATCCTTTATTTATTGGGTGATTAGTTAATTTTGTTTCATGTCTCCTGCTCTGCATAGGCAGAATTTTTCAATTTCCCAAAACAATTAAAAGCATTTCCCTGGAGTTTCTGAGAGTCAAACCTGAGCGTCATTTATGGTCACCATTGTGCATCCTGACTTTACAGTGATGAGAACATAATAGGGGGTAATCTAATCTAAAAATCTTTAGATTAGATTACTTCCTTGCTTCCCTTAAGTAAAAAGCAAAAAAAAAACGATAGTAAGGAATATTATTAATCCAAAACACATAGTCCAGTACACACAGTACAGTAATAAAAAAAAATAAAAGTATTTTTATTGCTTATGGTGGCAAACGAGCAAGCAGCACACCTGATGGAAAGCGTTACTGCCGCTCATGGACCTATACAATACCAGGAGTATAAGCTAGGCCACTGCCAACCAGTACAAACTCCAAACCCACCCAGTTGGGTTTTCGGCCCTCTCGCTCACCGAACGAAACGCAACAGCACATTGTCATTGCTCAGACGTCGATTTTCTGTGAGAGTATGGTACTACCCCGAACGGAGCGGCCCGCGGCTGTAGACAGGAAACAACGTGGTTCTACCACTTAAAGAATTTCGTTTCCATGTGGTGACGGAGTAAGAATATATCACCACTTATCTGTTTGTGGATGTCGTAAAATAAGACTAAGCAATGCAGACAAGATATGCAGACAATATCTTTACAAGATATTGAAAATTTAAAAAATCTTCAATTTGTTGAATCTATCAATTCAAATATCAATGGTCAAATGCAATCATATTGTTGGGCAGACTCGAGCCCAATAGTGGGGTGAAGGCACATGAGTTAGGATGATTGATATGAAGAACAAACACATTAAGATGTTGACAACATACCGACACTGTCTACGTTAAAATTGTTCGCCTTTGTTAAAATTGGATAATTTGCTATTGAGCTCTGTTAATGATTGGGGCACGCAAGCAGTGAGCTCAGGCATGTGTACCTATGCCATATAGAACTATACATTTATTTAATGTGGTTAGAGCTACATGGTTCGTCATTACGTTTAGACACAGCATAGAAAATTTAAGGTATACAAGCTTTTGTTTAGTTTCTTTTCTGTTGTCTGTCATGTTATAATTTCAGAGCAAAATTGTTCGGGTTACCCAAATTAGTTTCGGTTGTACACGATAGAGGCGCTGTTCAAAATTTTATATAAAAATGGTTTCAATAAAAATATGAATACTGTGACGCAAATCTTCGTGCTTAGCCCATTGTTCGTTTATATATATGTATATATATGTTAAAAAAAATAAAAAAATATCTAGTTAGTCTCACATAATTCTCTATTATTTTATCAGCTTTAACATCAGAAGAAGAGTTAGAAGTAACAGACATATGTTGCGCGCACGCCGAGACTGCTTCAATGACCACATCGTCGGTGGCTCAGTGTTCAGAAGTCACACCACCTGATGAGGTTGAGCCAGAACACATGGAAGTGTGCATTGCAGCACTGAAAAGCTGCTGTGAATTGCAATTCCAGTAAGTATGAATCATAAAAATATTTTAAAAATTTCTTTAAATTCTTATGTAATCATCATCAATCATCCTACTCTTATGCCATTTACGTAGGGTTGACGCTGTTCTACCTTTGTACATATTGCAAATAGGTTTAACTAAAGTTTTATTAAACGGCTACCTGCCTGACGTCAATCCTCCACGAGACTGCAATTGTCGACGAAAGGGCATCAGATGGAGTTATCTCAGATCAATGTAAAATTCTTAGTCGTCTTTTACACACTTTAATAGATACGTCGTTTAGAAAAAAAAATTAAAAAAAATGAAAGTTCATCTTTATGGTTACGTACCGAAAGGGTAAAAACGGGACCCTATTACTGAGACTTTATACCAACATGTATGACCAGCAAGGTATAGTAAGTTAATTTCCCTCACATTACGGAGGAGGCCCGAGCCCGACAGTGCGACATATATGGGCTGTAATGATGAAAAAAAATGATGAAATTACTGAGACTTCGCTGTCCGTCCGTCCGTCCGTCTGTCACCAGGCTGTATTTCAAGAACGGTGATAGCTAGACAGTTGAAATTTTCACAGATGATGTATTTCTATTGCCGCCATAACAAAAAATACTAAAAATAAAATAAATATTTAAGGTACATACAACAAACTTGATTTTTTTACCGTTTCTTGCTTGATACTAATAATGGTGACAGGTAAACTCGCACTTGGCCGGTTTTTTTTATTAATAAATGAAATTAATTAAAACATAATATCTAAAATTCTCAGCGTTTGTCAGACAGGTCCCTGGCGTTGATTTTTAACTTAAACCTACTAATCTTAACAGATTTCGATCCCGATTCGAACCGATCAGAGATAACTCTCTGATCGGTCATGACAGATTCTTAAAAGTAAAAAAAAAATATCTTCACTGATGACGTAATGGTTAAAATAACGTCCTACCAATCACGGGTTCGATTTCCGTAGGACAATATCCTGTTCCACCAAAGACAAAGATCGTGTATCGGTGGCCCGCTCGCACGGCGAAGAGAGGAGTTTGCATGGTGGGTCTATGGGGCCACGCGCCGTCACCCAGGACCGATTTGGCGGGGCGAGAAGCATTCATAGTCCACCGCAAAAAAAAGGACAATATCCTGTGCGACTCACTAATTGTTGTTATGAATGTGGGTGTAATTTGTCAGCGTTAATTATATGTTTGTGAAGTCCCCCGCAACACAAGAATAAGGTCTTTAGTGTAGTTTGTTTCTTATTAAATAAAAATAACAGATGTGAGACTTCTACATATCCATCTACTCATAAGCCTATCAACGTTCACTAATAGTTATTGGCACTTTCCGAGGTAGAATGATGTTATGATAGTAAGCTGCTCATTTTCCTATCGATCCCGTAGCCGGGACCTTTCGAGGTAGGATGATGTTATGATAGTAAGCTGCTCATTTTCCTAGCGACCCTGCAGCCGGTTTTTGTGACTCCTATGGGAACTTTACCATAGGAGAACCCAAACTAACACATTAGTTAATATGTTGGTTTTATTTTTTATTCTAATCCATCACAACACGTGGATATACAACATAATATATATAGGTTACATTAACTTCATTATATTGTTAAGTTAGTTTTAATGAATTTATTACGAGTCAGGAAGATCAGGGAGACCTTGACCATCGTATCTCCACGTAATATACAAGGAATCAGTACCAGTCGGCCCAGTAGCGATGGGGAGGGCATGCGGACGCCACACGCAGCTCTTAGGTCGCGCTGGACGGAGCGGACGCAATGTGCTCAGATCATAGCCTGGCACATAAACAAAAAAGAGCAATGATAAAGAAAGAAAATCATTTATTTCGGTTTCCAAAACAATACAAATTGATAATACATAAGATACCGAAAAAGGTCTCACCTCAGCATAAGCTGCATCACAAATAGCGCTGATTTTCAGGTAAAACCTTTAAGAGAGTGAGTACGATCCCTTACAACATAACAATATATACAGGTTCAATATATAGACCCAAACACAATGCCAATCTTATTTGTAACGTACATACAATATACATACATGCACGCATACACATACACATAAACATACATGCACATACCATGATATGTGTGACATAATAATGTGTTCTTTTATTCATCTTCCTACTCTAATTACAATAGGTAGAATAATATGGACTATAAAATAGACATATGATTCTTTCTTTAGATGAAAGAAGAGTACAAAGTCTTCGCCTATATTCCCAGATCGTCCATTATTTGACTTCTACTCTACCTCGTATTATTATTATTTCTGATAAGCATCTGTGTTGTTTTATGTATAAAATTTATGGTATGTGTATATCTAACAATTCAACACTCAGAAATTATCATATAAGCATAACAACACTATAATTAGTGCATCAAAAATTATCTCTTGATGTCAGACTACACAGCAGAATAGTGACCATTCCTTCACCACCTTAACTTCTTGCGATAATGGTGGTGATGAAAACGTTTTAACGGGTAAACGTATAACGCGAATATGTAATTTAAATGATTGTTAATATACAAATATTTCAGGTTCAAAGAATCATGTTCAGTGGGTATGAAATTAGCTGAATCGAAAACTTGCAATATACCGGATACTGACATTGGAAAGGTAATATTTTTTTTTAATTTCTCATCCATATAGACGTACCTACTTTGTCCAAAATGAGCTTTCGTAAAATTCTTGAATAATTAGTATGCTGGGCAAACTAGCTAAGTTTATCAGGAGAGGGCTGCAGCTTATTCTTCTGGTGCTCTCTTAACTAGGGATGGCGATCGATTAATCGAATAATCGTTTTTTTGGGTGTAACAAATCAAATCGATGTTTTAGAACAATTTGTTTAGTAAACCGATTGTTTAGATGATTATTCGAATCGATTCATGAATCAATCTTTTTTAGTAAGAATAGCCATACCTACCTTCAACTTATTTCTAACACTCCCACAACCAAATAAGAGATGGTGACGTATTCTCAGTATGTTTTTACACAGAGGCCCCGTTTGCTTATGTTGCGATAGAATTGTATAAATTTAATTATTTTATAATAACTGACTGGCTATTTAATTATTATATAAGGTATACAAATCGGTTATATAGTTCTTCATCTATATACATATTATCTGTAACATATATAATATATGGGTTCGAATCCATAATATTATGAATAAAATTATAATTATAATATACCTTTTGTGGAAGGCTTATATTTAGACGTATGTACTTCATCATCATTATGCCCTTACTCGTATGGGCTCGAAGCATTATTATATTTTTTTAACTATGATCAGAAAAAAAATATCAGAGCATACTAAAACGTTTTGTATAAGATTTTTCATGTTAATATACCTATAAATTTATGTGTGGGGGATGGAGTAAGAATAAAATTTACCACTCTGTATCTTGCTGTTGGGTGTCCTAAAGGATTTATTATACATATAACGTACAAGAACAGGCAATCTCGAAATAAAACCCTACAAAATCCCATATGAGTATAGTACGTCAATTTCCCTACAATTATAGAGGACGCTCGAGCCCAGCAATGGGACTTAAATGTGCTGTGATGATGATAAATATATATAATTGGAATGTTGACTACATTTTATGGCATATCATAATTCTCCTACTCTTATCCCAATCACTTGGGGTCGATACAATTTGTACTCTTGTTTCATAGTACATATTGTAAAAGTTATTGGCAATAGTTTTATGACCGGCCGTCTGCCAGACGTCAACCCTTCTCGGGAATGTAATTGTTGACCAAACGGCATCAGATGGAGTTGGCTCAGGTCATCATAAGGTTCTTAGTCGTCTTTTACGACATCCACGAACAAAGTCGAGGGTTGAGGGTTGGTATTATTCGTGGCCGCTACCACACAGCTTTGGCATATATATATATTTAAAAAGGATTAAAAACTAATGAACAGTTATTGTATTGACTATTGCTATAATCACCAACCCTTGGCAAGTGTGAAGCGAGTTAGCGATAGCAGTAAGGTGTAATACGTTTCCCATAAGAGTACTGTTTTCTATTCTCATAGTTCACCCACAGCAACTTTTTACTTCCGGGCAAGTAAGAGCTGGAAATATAGTTACTGCTATTATTGGGTAATAAAAATCCTTGTATGAGAAAAGGATAGAAAATGCTCACATATAACTCAGTAAATGTTTGAATTTCATTATTTTCTCTATTTTTGTTATGTCAAAATATGTATTAATGATTTATTAAAATTAATGTTTATAGAATTATTTTATTTTAAATTTTGAATTGAGTTACTGTTTAGCTTCAGTATTATGAAGTGCCTACTTTTAGACTATGTAAATACGTAGTCGTTTTTGTTATAGTAGACTCTTTACTATTCTTCAATGATAGGTCAGTTTTAAGTAGTCAGTCATGCTACTTCAGGCTACTTCTACTCAGTCATCCTAAGTAGCCTCTCTCTAAGTAGATTTTGAAGTAGAGCACAAACTTTTGTTTTAGTTTTATCCACATTATGTGCTAATCATCATCATCATCATCACAGCCCATAAATGCCCCACTATTGGGCTCGGGCCTCCGCCGTGATGGGAGGGCAATTAACCTACTATACCGCGCTGGTCAGACGTGATTGTATAGGGTTTTGTTTCGAGTTTTACTTCTCTTGCATAGATGTTATATGCGTTAGTCGTCTCGTACGATCACCCACGGGGTGGTGAATAGTTTTCTTACTCCGTCACCACACGGAAAATGTGTGCTAGTATCAACCTAGAAATAGGCGTAAATATTGACTCGTAAAAGCTATCAGTTCCTACTTTAAATTAATTTTATTTTAACAGAGTTGTTGCGAGGAATGTTTATTCGGCAAACTGACTGGTTCATCTGGAGGCAAATCGGCGTGTGGATTACCATCGAGTAGTGACGTCAGTCCTGCAAGTGCGCTCAGAAAAAATGCTTTCTACGAATGTTGTTCGGTAAATAATTTTAAGAAAATTTATACTGTAATTAAAACTATGTTGTTTTAAATATTCGGCACTTATTAATATATTTTTATTACAGAAGAGTTTTTTCATATTAATATATTAGATCTTCTTAAATGAATATAAATTGAAGAATATAATTGAGTGTTTCAGCGCTTTTGATCTGTTCAGTTTTTTTTTCATTGCTTTTGGTGCAAACGAGCAAGCAGCACCACTGATGGTAAGTGTTACTGCTGCCTATAGACCTTTGCAATACCAGGGGTACAGCTAAGCCGCTACCTACTAATAATAAGACCCCAAACCTATTCAGAAAATTGGGCTGCCGGCTCTCCCGCTCAGCGCAGCAGCACATTACCACTGCTCAAACGTCGATTTTCTGCGAGAGTACTACTACCCCGAACGGACCAGCTCGGGGCTGTAGACAGAAGACTGTCAACAGTGCGATTCTACCACTACTTAACTGTTTACTGTTTGGCTATATAATCCAGTCGTCATTGTAGTGGCCTCAAGAATTATCATAGTGCCACTTTAAACTAAACTCTTTCACTCTACAGTTATAAAAAAATTATGATCCGTTAATATCTTATGAAGTAAAACTAATTTTACAGATTTTATCGCGTCTGTAATTTTGCACGCCTCATTAGCAAAGCATTGAGGTGATGCTCTACTCCCGATATATGAAAATCAAAGACTTTTCAATACTAAAAATGACTGTGTTCTCACACTACACTTATAGGATAATATTATTATACAAATGTCAAGAAAACATTCGTTTTAACGTATTTGATATTTTTAAAAAGCAATTATTTTGTTTAAAGGAATAAAAAAGTTGATTAAAAATAATAATCGAGGACGTCCGGATGTCTGTTCGTATGGATCTGGCACTCTCACGACCGTAAAAATTAATATATCAAAAATTTTTTTTTTTAAAGCTTCATAATCGCAACGCGCTGTTTCCTTTTGAAAATGGCTTGTCTTTGTCGTTTAATTGCGATTAATAAAAAACCAAACTGCTTAATCTTGTTTACAATGCTTGCAAGCTATGTTTTACGCTACGTCGAGGATGGCGCGAAGTGTCAAAAGTATTTTTTGTCATTTATGGCATTGACTAATAGTAAATGATAAATAATAAATAAATTATGAGGCGTGCACTTTTGCATTTTCCAAACTATATTTTTATTCTCTCGACTTTTCGAACACTATTCAGCACGTTAAAAACAATGTAAATGTATCATGTAATATGTAATACTCGTGTAAATTTCAATTATATTTGCGTCAATGTCTTATTTAAATATGCAGTTATTAGAGAATATTTTTATTTAAAGGAAGCAGCAGAGGTTCCAGAGCCAACCACAACGAAAAAACCCGAAGTCACTACACCGACTAGTACAACACAGGCTATAGAAACCACTACACAAAGAAAAGAAAAGTGCTCACCGGATACCTGTGAGCATATTTGTGACGATGAAACTGGTATCATCATATGTACTTGTAAGACAGGATATCGGCTACAATCTGATAAAAAAACGTGTAAAGGTATCCACGTTCCAAGTTTGCGTTATTATAATAAGGTCTTAATAAGGCCGTTTCATATCTGTATAGTGACGGAGTGAGAATACAATTCACCAACCCCTATCTTACTCTTAGGTGATCGTAAGAGACGACTAAGTGGTATAAAAGGCAAACATCTATGCAAGAGAAAGAAAACTCGAAAAACTAAACCCTAAACTCGAAACCCTAACCAAAACGTCTGACGAGCGTGGTATAGTAGGTCAATTTTACCTCCCATTGCGAGGGGGGCTCGAGCCCAACAGTGGGACATATATAAGCTGAAATGAAGGCCTTTATTGCAAAGATGTGATTACATCTCATCTAAGATTAATGTAAAATCTAATATAATCTTAAATGGTGAAGCAAATTGGTTTTGTTAAAGTTTATTCAGCCTTGTTCTAAAGATAATTAATTTAATTGAATTAAAACCCTGTCGCTTCCAAATTACTTAACTCTTTTGCTGTTTTAACAATAATTATTAGCGACGAAAACCTTTAGTCTAGCAAAATAGAATGCACATAATGTAGATTAGTCTTATTATAACAACTGACTTGATTAACTTTTACTTAAGTATTCTTAACGAAATGATTAGCGTAAAATTTAACGGCACAAGAATCTTCTCATTGTTTCTGCCGGCAGTTTCGTCCTTGATTAGCTATTGTCAATTAAACAGATTATCGTAAAGATTAAATCATAATAACTACTTTTGATTGTATTTCTACGCTCTACATACTGCTCTACTAACCGTTACAGTCGTAAAATTGGACTGAGTGCCTATTAGGAGATTGGGCAGTAGCGCTTTTCTAGAAAACGTACACACTTTTTGTTTGGCAGGATACTCGCCGTCCATTCCGTCCGGGGTGACAATGGGTGGCGCATGGCCCCATAACCCACCGTATTCCCTCCCCATCGCCATTAGGCCGGCCACTGGTACCAAGGAAACTTACACCTTACTGCGATTATCAATGTGCTTTTCAAGCATGGCTGTAGCATATGTAATATTCTATATTATGTTTGCACGCATAAAGATAAAAGATTGGCGCATAAGTTTGTTGACAAACGTCACAGCTCACAGAACGCAAAAAAATAAACAGCTTATTAGATAGTAATTTTAATTAAGTACTATAAGTATGTGTCCTCCTAAGAGGGAGAAATAAATTACTATAGCATTTCTTTCTTTTCTTTCAGACATAAATGAGTGCGCAGAAGCGACTGATGATCTATGTACAGCAGAAGATACGGTATGTCATAACACAGCAGGTGGCTTTAAGTGTGTGCCGATCAAGAAGCGGGACCTGGGGCTGACTTGTCCGCCAGGGTTTAAGAGGAATATTGTTAATCAAGTTTGTGATGGTAAGTAATCAAATGTTTATAGCACGACGCACAGAATTTCACTCACCCTGCGATCTTGGTGACTGTAAAGAGGAAATTAATGGATTTAATCGCGTTCAAGTTTTATTTAAGCATTAGCTATCTGTTTTTTAAGCATATCTTTTCCCATGTAACTGTCATTGTAAATGTCACGTCCCACTGTAAATGTCATTATCTCATTATCATCTCAGCCTATCACCGTCCACTGCTGGACGTAAGCTTTCCTCATGTTACGCCACAGAGTACGGTCCTGTGTCGCTTACATCCAACGACGCCCAGCAACTTTCATCAGGTCGTCTGTTCACCTACTTGGGCGTCCTACACTGCGTCGTCCGGTAGATGGTCGCCACTCTAAAACCTGTCTTCCCCTGCGGTTGTCGGTTCTACGAGTGATATGGACTGCCCATTGACATTTCAGCGTGCTAATTCTTCAGATACAACCTATAAAGCTCACTATGACCCTTATTGTGGTCCTATAAAGGTGGTGGTGTAATCATGATACTGTGAAATATGCCATGAAATAAAAACAAAATCTCGTCTAATAATTGCATCAAAATCAATACAAAACGCTGTTGAGTGTTTTGCGTAATGTTTCTTGAGATAATTTTATATTTCTTAAACTTACTTAGTCAAGTTATGAAGTTAAGAACTTTTTAATTGCTCGTATGAAATATAACCGTTGAGATATTTGGGAATGGTGTATTTTCTGTAAGGTGTGCATGTATGCATGTTTACACGAATGCAGATAGCAGACTAGTGGCAGTGGCAGGTGACAATATAAATTGTTATGAAAATCTATGACATTTGAACCTAAATGGAGGTTAGAATTGTCGAAATCAGTATTCTAAATATTTTGATATATGTTCTTACAAAATACACATTATTTTTGATTGTGAGGGTCACACGGCGGTCACTGCGTAGTAACTACCGTCCGCGTGGACAAATTGTTATAAATTCTGCAGAATCTAGTTAGAATTTCAAGTCTAACCAGATTCTGTTTTTAAGTCATTTACAAATTGACTTAAAAACTAATTTGGAGTATTAAAGTCTATTGCAGCACAAGTTATAAATATTTTACGAACTTTATGATCATCATCATCATCAGCATCACAGCCCATATATGTCCCACTGTTGGGCTCGGGCCTCCTCCATAATGGGAGGGAAATTAACCTACTATACCACGCTGGTCAGACGTGTTGGTATAGGGTTTTGTTTCGAGTTTTTCTTCTCTTGCATAGATGTTATATGCGTTTTATCTCCCTTAGTGGTCTCGTACAATCACCCACGGTTAAGATAGGGGGTGATGAATTGTATTCTTACTCCGTCACCACGCGGATAAATTTATGATCGTTTTGTGTATTTTACTGTATCGATCATTTGCTCCAGTATCCATGATCATTGTCCATGTGGCGATTGAATAGGAATATAATTTACCAACACCTTTTCCGTGAGTTTTCCCAGTGCTCTTGTGCCACATTTAAACAATTTCGAGGCAAGCGGTCGCCTGCTTGTGGTGCTCTTTGATAGAACCCACGGTACCTTTGCTCTTCACACCATCCTGGCAATTTAACACCTTTATTATCCGTGGATATTATAAAAGACGATATGAAAATTCAATCTATAGATATATTGTATACAAGAGAAGAAAACTCCGATCCGATCTCTCTGGTTGAAAAGAAGGCAAGATATATCCCGCTATGTTTCACCACCCAGTACAAGGTTTCTGCTCAATGGGTGTCCTATTACACCATGTTGGTCATATGTAGCGACAGAGTTTTGCAGTGAGACTTTCCTGCAAACAAATATCAACACTACTTATACAGTACAGGGGTCTACGCGTGAATGTGAGCAAAACCAAAATAATGGTCTTTGAAAGAGATAAAACCAGAACAGATGTAAGAGTAACAATAGGTAATGATGTACTAGAGCAAGTGGATGAATTTGTGTATCTTGGATGTGGATTTAGCCGAGATGGAAGGTACACCACTGATATAGAGCGAAGAGTGAATGCGGGAAATAGAGTGAACGGAGCGTTGGGGCAACTTCTCGGCAGCCACCACCTCAGCCAGAAGGCACGTGTAGCAATACATAACGCAGTGCTTGTCCCAACATTACTGTATGGAAGCGAGAGTTGGGTATGCAGAAAAGAGTATGATAGTAAAATTAATGCGGTCGAAATGCGATCTCTGCGGAAAATCTGTGGAGTTAGGCTGACCGACCGCATTCGTAACGATGACGTAAGAGAGCGAGTAGGTATGAAAGAGAGTATTGGTGTAAAGATGCGAAAGGGAATGCTCCGTTGGTTCGGACATATGGAAAGAATGCCGAACGAACGTCTGGTTAAGAAGATATACAATGCGAAAGTGGAAGGATGTAGGTACCGAGGGAGACCGAGACTAACCTACCTAGACCAGATCGGTCATGTACTGAAGGAAGGTGGAGTCAAGAGTCTCCGAAACCGGCGAGCGTGTATGAAGAGAATTATGAATGTTGAGGAAGCGAATGAAGTATGCAGAGATAGAGTTCTCTGGCACTCTGTTCTCTCTGCCTACCCTGCAAGGGATATGGCGTGATGATATGTATGTATGTACTTATACAGTTTAGCCATCTTGCCTGCCTCCTGGAAAGTAGAGGTCAGTTCCGGTGGCCTGTTCAATCATTGAAGAAAGATTATGCGCATATACATCTCACGCCGTAGTTCTGGTCGGTTTTAACGGATTGTGGTAAATGGTAGCTTCTCAAAAAAACCTTATAACATATTATCTTTTTAGCTTGCTGTTTCATTGACTGCATGCATTTGACTGCACAAATGGGGCAGTGATAAAGATACCGACATATTGCGCCAAGTATTCATGGTCACGGGAGGACAGACTCTGTAAAGTACCACAAACGCTGTAAAGTATTCGAAACGTCGGGAAATTAAAAATCAAATATAAAGGCGATAGAATCCTTTAAAAAGTTTTATTAATTTTAGTCGAGATTTACATTTAAAATGTAAAACTCGACTAAAATTAAAAATCATCACAGATTGTTGTTCTGAATCTGGGTGTAGTTTATGTTCATTGGTCTGTTTGTAAAGTTCCACGTAAGGAAAGAAATTATACCCAAAAGCAGCATTGTCTTGAAAAAAAATGACAATTCCTATATGTAATTACATTAATTGTGTATTTTTTATTTTTTCAGACATCAATGAATGCCAATTACCCCGGCCTCCATGTCCGAAATATTTATGTGAGAACACGATTGGAGCTTACAAATGCGCTGGCAAAACAGGAAAACCTTTCACAGAGGCAATACCGGGAGCTGTAACTGAAGCGACAATATCTTCCACCTCTTCATCAAGAAATGATATATGTCCACCTGGTTTTAGGGCTGGACCTGATGACGAATGTTTGGGTAAGTCGTAAAAACAGTGTATTTTCTCCATGTATTAAGTAGTGTCTGAAAAATGCAATGCAGTGGTGAAAATTGGTTAAGGAAACACCAGAGGAGGCTGGAGTGCAGGCTGCAGTGCTCTGACGGAGTAGAACTTATAATAACACTAGCAGACCTGGCCACACGTTGCTGTGGCTAAGGTAGCCTCAGTAACACGTGGTGGTTATGCTAATAAATTGTAGCTTTTATGAAACGTTTGTACGTTTAACATAGCGCCATCTATTAAATACTTACTCAATCCAGTCAACAGATACCGCCATCTGTTAGAATCGTTTGGAGATAACAGATAATGAATATAATGAATATGACTGTCAAATAATAGACAAATAATTTGCAATAAAATAATATTGCGACTATAAATTGAGATGGAAGCTATCCTAACTTTTAAGTTGGATCAAACTAGACATGCTATGCAAATTTGATTAAAATTGGTTAAGTACTTTAGGAGTCCATCGCGGACAAACAACGTGACGCGTAATTTATATACATACATATCATCACGCTATATCCCTTGCAGGGTAGGCAGAGAGAACAGAGTGCCAGAGAACTCTATCTCTGCATACTTCACTCGCTTCCTCAACATTCATAATTCTCTTCATACACGCTCGCCGGTTTCGGAGACTCTTGACTCCACCTTCCTTCAGTACATGACCGATCTGGTCTAGGTAGGTTAGTCTCGGTCTCCCTCGGTACCTACATCCTTCCACTTTCGCATTGTATATCTTCTTACCCAGACGTTCGTTCGGCATTCTTTCCACATGTCCGAACCATCGGAGCATGCCCTTTCGCATCTTTACACTAATACTCTCTTTCATACCTACTCGCTCTCTTACGTCGTCGTTACGAATGCGGTCGGTCAGCCTAACTCCACAGATTTTCCGCAGAGATCGCATTTCGACCGCATTAATTTTACTTTCATACTCTTTTCTGCATACCCAACTCTCGCTTCCATATAGTAATGTTCCATATATTAAGAATAAGATTAAGATTAACTGCACTTGTCAGCCTGTCAAGCATGGCGAGTATGCCGTTATAGCTAACCTCTCATCGCTAGTAGGGCTGGCCACTGGTATGGACGCCTTGAAAATGATAACTCGGTGACACTTGCGGGAACGATTCACTGTCGACGGGCGCTGCCGTAACGTGGTGGAACTCACTAAGGGCTCGTTCAACTGTGATAGAGAACCCACTGAAAATAAATCAGTATACAATTAACGGATTAACTTGATAATAAATGATATTAATATAAAATAATAACTTGTTTTTTATCTGTCGCTAGATATTGATGAGTGCACGGAGAGATTAGATGACTGTCAACGATTATCCCAACACTGTATCAATACACATGGTGGCTTTTTCTGTCAGGACCACGTCTCCAAAAGATGTGCTCCTGGCTTCAAGGTGAATACGGCTACTGGCATTTGCGAAGGTATGTTTTGTACACGATTTCTATTATGAAACAGAAGATATTCCTAATGCGATCATAACTTTTCTTAATCTGCAATTTTATACATGGGATTCTATAAACTTTGAAGAAATGTATGTGACCAATTTATTTAAAAGTTTTATGCTCTATTATATGCTCTATGTTACGAATACTACCAACCCTTGCTTTGCTTATGGATGTTGTATAAGACGACTAAGAGCCTAAGTAAGTATCGAATTAAGTATCGACCTGGGTCAACTCCACTTGATGAGGTTTGATAAATAATTACATTTCTAAGGAGGGTTGACGTCAGGCAGGCGGTTATAAAACTATTGCCAATAACTTCTGCAATATGTACAATATTGTACAAGTACATACTGCGTCAACCCCAAGGAATTAAGATAAGAACAGGATAATTATGATGATGTATAATAAAAGGCAGAGACTATAGGCACAGTCCTGGGTCGAGCAAAAAAAATTTTTTTATATGTAAGATGATCATAAAAGAAAAAATATTATTGTATTTGCTTTTCTCTTAGATATCGATGAATGTGAAGAAAGTTCAGAAGTGTGTAAACGTACAGAAGTTTGTGTTAATCTACCCGGCGCTTACAATTGCAAGTCCAAGATTAGCACCTTGCCGAAGTAAGATTACTTATATGAATTTGAAACGAAATATAGCTACTAGAAGTATATTCATGTCGTTTTTTTCTTAAATATCTCTAGGGATGGGTTAGACTTCAGTCAGCTGGTAAGCAAATGAGCATTTAGTGTAAAAATTTAGTAATATTTCCCTAAGAGTCTATACAATTTTATTTGGTAGCCTTTCATGTTTTTTTCAGGCGAGGCTAATTTCGTCAATATTTCAGTGATATTGTAGCTTTATCTTATTTAAAGGGTGCTGCAATTAACAATTAACATTGACACTTGCCGGGTTCTATGTTAATATGACCCGGCAAGGGTATCAAAGGCCATAAAGTAATGTTTTATTTAATATCATCATCATCATCATCACAGCCCATATATGTCCCACTGTTGGGTACGGGCCTCCTCCATAATTTGATTTGGTGGGAAATTAACCTACTATACCGCGCTGGTCGCGCTGGTATTGGTATAGGGTTTCGTTTCGAGTTTTCCCCCTCTTGCATAGATGTTAAATGCGTTTTATATCCCTTAGTCGTCTCGTACGATCACCCACGGGTAAGATAGGGGGTGGTGAATTGTATTCTTACTCTGTCACCACACGGATATTTAATATCATTACAGTTAAATACTTTGTCGATTCCAATATTTTACGATTGAAATTCATATATTCAAAAGAAATTAACAATTTTTACGCGCAAATTCGTAAGTCCCCGAACTTTTCAAACTGTATTTGTAGGTAGGTAGGGTACTTATGTGTATGAAAATATGTTTGAGTTATCTAATTTTAATTTGCTAATGAATTTAATGTATTTTAAGTCATTCCAATATATGTTAATCAAAATATCTATTGTATTTTCAGACTTGCTTCTAAAACATGCCAAGAAGGAACCAGACTACGTCCCGGTGGTACGATTTGTGAAGGTTAGTATTCTCCATTATTCTACTATAAGGCAAAACATAAACAGCCGCGTATAACAGTTTCACTCCATTTGTAATTTTTAGTTTAAAGTCTACCAATGCACAGGTCCAGATGAAGGTTCTTCGTACTAAGTAAAGTACTTCCTCACGCTGGCCAGACACGTTGGCATAGCTTTTTGTCTGGAGTTTTCTTTCACTTGCTGTAATGTTATCTGTTTAGATCTCTTATTAGATTTTTGTAATATCTATGGAAAAGGTTTCTTTTAATGGTATCTACGTGGAGCGAATCTCTATATTGCCTTCAATGTTGTTAATCTTGAGGGATCTGCTCTAGCTATAGTTTTATTGTACAATGTTTTGAAGAAAAAATGATTGGAACCTGGTACAAACGGCATCACACTAGTAATAATATTAACTAAATATGTTCTATACAATTTTATTTAAAAGGAAGTTAATTTAAGTGAAGTTACTTCAAAAATGATGAGCCCACTAAGTTTTTCGCGCATCATTTAACTTGTGGCCATGTGCCGAAATGGAATAGATAAAATTGCAACAAAATGGGTAAATGATCGTATGTAAATGCCACTATGGGCCTTATACCATAGTAATTTTTTTTTACGACATCCACGAGCAAAGCAAGGGTTGGTAGTATTTGTAGCCGCTACCACACAGCATATCGCATCGACCAAAATAATTGGAATAAGAAGAAGATGATGATAATGATATATAGGTTTAATAAAATTATGTGTTTTGCAGACATAGATGAATGCCGTGAAGGTACGCACCTCTGCGATCAATTTCAAAACTGTATCAACACATTTGGCGGTCACGAATGTAGATGCAAGAATGGATTCGAGTTAGACTCCACATCTGGCTCATGCGTTGGTAAGTATTTGTTTTCTATATTTATGGCATCACCATTCTCCTACTTTTATCCCAATTACTTGGGTCGATACAATATGTTCCTACTCTTCTTTCATAGTACATATTGTAAAAGTTATTGGAAATAGTTTCATGACCGGCCACCTGCCAGACATCAACCCTTCTTGGGAATGTAATTGTTGACCAAACGTCATCAGATGGAGTTGGCCCAGATCGTTATAACGCTCTTAGTCGTCTTTTACGACATCCACGAGCAAAGTAAGGGTTGGTAGTATTCGTAGCCGCTACCACATAGCTTTTTTCCTCTATTTATGGTACTTCTTAGTAAATACCATATTTATGGCACTTTTTATTAAATACCAATAATGTGTATGAAAAATCTATTTATGCGCTCAAATAAAAAAATAGTATACCTACTTTTATCACACGCCTTCAACAAGTCAAAAGATGTAGGACGGCCCCCTACTGGGTGGCCCCCACCTGCATCCAACGGTTCCCGTTGGATGCAGGTGGCACAAAGCCGTTTTGTATGGCACTCTCGTGGGGAGGTCTATGTCTAACAGTGGACATATTACGGGCTGATGGATAGATGGAAGTCAAACAAAAAAATAGTTTATTTAATACGATATTTATTGCACTTTTTCCCGCTGCCGGACCATGTTCTGACTGCAATCCACCTAGTTGTTGTGATTCACAGCTTATTATGTAAGCGATCACGCTGTGCAACCGCTTAGTTTTCAAGGATACATTTCGGAACGTTATCGTCGTCTGTTTAAACTTCTTAATAATTCTTTCCCAGATGTGAATGAATGCGCTTTGAAACTCGACAATTGTGGCCCTGGGCAGCATTGTTTGAACCTCCTGGGTTCATTTACATGTACGCGTCGCGCTGTCACCACAAGCACTACTACGAAACCACCACTTTACGAGTATGAATATTATGATTCAGAGTAAGTATCTTCTCCAACTGCCATTTATTGTATTATATTATTATAAATTAAATTTAAATTTCATTAACTGTTCCTTTGTGATGGCGGTGTAAGAATATTATGGCCACTAAACCCTCCATTTCTATGTGAATCGATAAGGAATGAAGCAGATAACATTGGTAATACAAAGTAGAAATCTATAGCAAGCTGTCTGGTCAGTGCAGCGCAGTAGACCTATTTTCTTGATCGTGCGAAGCCTTATTCCTAATAGTGGAACGTATATGCGATTAAATGTGGGCCGAGGCGTAGCCGAGGCACATATACGTAAGTCCATCAATGCCTAGTTATGGCTAAGGCTTGTATAGTGCATTTCTCAATCAATGCGCGGCAATTAAAACTAAGTAGTACTAAGTAGAACTACAGTTCTACATGACGAACAACGAACAACATTTTTCACGTGCTAAAGGGTTCATTTTTTTGTTTAATATTAAACAGCTTTCTTTTTCAAGCCAGTTCGAAATACGATCGATACACGATAGATCGATACACGATAGATTTTGACATAAACATAGACATTTTCCCGGCCGCTGCTCGCATGTATTTGGTCAGTACAGCAATATCGATTTATCTCAAAGAAGGTTGTCAAAATAATGCTCAAATTTCCAAGCATGTTTGAGAAAAAACTATTAATCGTCGGGGATTAAAGTATTCGTAGCTGCAGTTACACAGCGTATCCGTTTAAATATACGTACTAATAAAAAGGCATATAACATCTATGCAAGAGACGGAAAACTCGAAACAAAACCCTATACCAACACGTCTGACCAGTGTGGTATAGTAGGTCAATTGTCCTACCATTATGGAGGAGGCTCGAGCCCAACAGTGGGACATATATGAGCTGAAATGATGAATGACTAATAAAAATATGTATATATTACACCATTTTTTTTATTGCTTATGGTGGCAAATGAGCAAGCAGCACACCTAATGGTAAGTGTCACTGCCACCCATGGACCTTTGCAATACCAAGGGTATAGCTTAAGCCGCTGCCTATCAATAAAATCCCCAAATCCACCCAGTTGGGCTTCCGCCTCTCTCGCTCACCGAACGAAGCGCAATAGCACATTGCCATTGCTCAGACGTCGATCTACTGCGAGAGTGTGATACCACCCCGGACGGACCGGCCCGCGGCTGTAGACAGAAAACTGTCAACAGCGTGGTCCTACCACTATTTTTTTTTACTAGACTTTATTACAATTTTTCCCTCGTTTGTTCCCATCATTCTGCTTTAATACTTATTTAATTTAAAACTAATTGACTGTTTCAGTGAAGACAATTCCACGGATACAACTTACCCAGAACCAATACCAACAATTCCTACTACTTCAAGCACTACTACCACTCCTAAACCTACCACTACTCCTACAACAACTACTTCTACCACTACTACAACCACCACTACCACACCTAAACCAACCACAACATCAACCACAACAACAACTTCCACGACCACGCAGAGACCAATTAGACCTGAATATCCTTATTATAACGTTTATCCCACAAGACCTAGACCAACTCCCACTACAACTGAAAGAACCACTACTACAAGACGTCCAGAGTATCCAAGAAGGCCCGAATATCCTCGTAGACCGGATTACTATCCACGGAGACCAGATTATAATAGGAGACCACAAACGCCGAAGCCCGAAACGCCTGTAAATCCACTAGATCCAAAAGCCACAAATAACAAACCTATTTTACCTGATGGACCTATAGATGGAAGTACAAATGAAATAGGAGGTGAAAATCCAGATTCAGTTCCCTTCCACCCTGAGGAGGTGCACTGTTTAGATGGATACATTAAAGATGCTGAAGGAAATTGTATCGGTGAGAATCGATTGTTTTTTTTGTGTCTGTCAGAGCTTAGCCCGGACTATAGGTGAGCGCTGAGGACTCTCAACCCGGTGAAAAATTTGAGCGACAATCGATTAACTCTATCATCTCGGCTCATATATGTCCCACTTAATGGGAGGGAAATTAACCTACTATACCTGGTCAGACGTGTTTGTATAGGGTTTTGTTTCGAGATTTCTTTTTCTTACAGCTCTTATCCAGCATAGTAGTAACTAGTAACCAATTGCTACATTATTGTGGGTGAAATTTTTGTTGTGTAGTCACCAAATAAAATTAGACCATAACCCCCTTTTTCTTATCCATGGGTGTCGTATAATACGACTAAGGAATAATATGCAGATAACATTCGTGTGAGAGAAGATAAATTAAATATAAAATATTATGCCAATCCGTTTGACTATCGTGGAAAACTAAGTTGATTACTCTCCTATTCAGAATTAGGCTCGAAATCAGCAGTGGAATATAAGATCACATGGATGAAGTTTCAGTCCTGGGACTGTAAAATAATTAGATTATTGTAGTCCATATCTGAATATAGGTCTCTTTTATATTACGCCATAACTTCTAATTTTCATTCGGACCAGTTTTTGCCAACTGTTTAACATAATGTATTGGTAATCGCAGAATGAATTAAAATTACAATAATATCATTTAAATCTGTTCGTGTAATGAACTAAGAATGCGTCAAATCACCTCGTAAGAGAGCAAAGAGTTAAATAAATAATTGCAAGAAAAAGTTGATTTAGAAACTTATGAGCACTCATCTTGTTGACTTGAGTTAGAAAGTCAATTTCTATTCTCATCATCATTTCATCATTCTCCTCCTCTTATCCCAATTACTCGAGGTCAATACAGTATGTATTCTTCTTTCATAATAGGTACATATGGTAAAAGTTATTGGCCATAGTTTTACAACCAGCTGCCTGCCTGATGTCAACCCTTCTTGGGAATGTAATTGTTGACCAAACGGCATCATATGGAGTTGACTCAGGTCATTATAAGGCTCTTAGTCGTCTTTTACGACATCCACGAGCAAAGTAAGTGTTGGTAGTATTCGTAGCAGCTACCACACAGCAATCAAAAGTCAATCTCTCTCCGATTTGCTAGTATTGAGAAGGAATGAGGTTTGACTAATATTGACATGGCTCTCTAGGTAAGTAAGACATATGATATAAAAATATTTTACTGTTTTGTTTTGCGTTTCGCCCCTACATAACTAATAGTGTACCCGTGATCATGACTGGTGGAGTGTTCAAGACCTCAAGAAAGTAAAAACTACATACAAAAGCTATAAAACCTGCAAAAATATATTTTTTTAAATTATTATATTGTTGTAGATGACGATGAGTGTGCATCTAGTCAGCATGCTTGCCGAAACCTTGAAGTCTGTGTGAATCGACCAGGAGGTTATGTTTGCGAGTGTGTGCCAGGTTTCAGAAAAGAGCCATCCGGCTGGTGCATCCCTATTCCTACTACTACCAGTAGCACCACTACATCAACTACTAGTACGACTACCACGTCTACTACCACTGAAAAACCTGGTAAATATAAATAGGTCCATTATCTATAAAACCCGATTACGAAGTGAAAAATGACACATTTTTCACTTCGTAATCGGGTTTTATAAATAATTAAGCATATTAAATGCTAAATTTCAGTAATTTAGGTCCATTATCATTCACCTACTCTTATCCCAATTACTTAGGTTCGATATAATATGTAGTTTTCTTTCATACTACATATTGTAATAGTTATTGGCAATAGTTTTATGACTGGCCGCCAGCCAGACGTCTACCCTCCTTGAGAATGTAATTGTAAATATGAATAGGTCCATGATGTAATTATAATTATCAGACATTACAACTTCAATTGAAAAAAATATTTACTGAGGCTTAAAAAGTTAGCGACAATTTGGAGACAAAGTCTTCTCACTATGCTGTCGGTACATTCTGTGACCATTATTAAACGTCATCCTACATCGATCAGCAGGCGCGGCTCAAGCACATGTAGCGCCCGGGTGCAATCAATAACCTGGCCCCCTCTTGTACCAAAGTGGGTGAACAAAATGGAATAGGTTGATGGTTACAAGCGGCTCTCGGCGCCCCCTAACACCCGGCGCCCGGGTGCACCGCACCCTCTGCACTATAGGTAAAGCCGGACCTGTCGATCAGCTATCAATGTCCACAGTTGGACGTAGGTTTTCCCCAAAGAGAGGGATAATATCAAATTATTGGTGTTAAAATAAGCTTTTCTGGAGCGTGTCGGGGTGACCTCGTGAGTCTAATGGAATACGTATACATAGACATCACTGGATACTATTTTCCTTCTATACAAACCAATAGATATCTATCATTTTCCTCTTGTTTAAAACAGAAAAGATACTGATTATTGACCAATTAGTGAATCATGAAGGCAATAAATGTAACTGTAAAGCACCATTCATATATTAAGAATATTTTATGTATATTTTAATATTAATTTAAAAAAATACGACAAATCTTAGATAACTTGAAAACAGACACGGGATTTCTACTCATTTATTATATGTATAGAATAGATGTATAGATAAGTATTGTTCGGGGAGATAGGCCTCGTTAGCATTGGTCTGCAATCTATCTAAGAGAAGGAAAACTCCAAAATATAACCCGAGGAGATAGGCTTCGTTAGCATTGGGTTGCAACCTATCTAGGAGAAGGAATGCTCCTAAATATAAACCGGGGAGATGAGCCTCGTTAGCATTGTGCTGCAACTCATCTAGGAGAAGGAAAACACCGAGATATAACCCGGGGAGATAGGCCTCGTTAGCACTGATCTGCAATCTATCTAGGAGAAGGAAAACTCCGAAATATAAACCCCGATCCAAGGTGTAAACCGACCCGTGCTAAGGGATTCGCGGCCAGAGGGTAAGCTGGTCGAAAACGAAGGGTGCATGTGTTGGTGGTCACAGGGCACAGCAGAAATTCCATCTTACCTACACAAGGGCACTGTGGGGGGTGGACCGTTTAATACCCTAATACTCGTGGGCATGCTATGAATTGTACTAAAATTTTTAAAATTCCAAATGACGGCGATCCGGCTCGCAACCCTTCACGTCTCGTTCCCAATGAGGGCGAAAAGCGGTCTACAGAGTGCCGCTTTACCACGCTAAATGTAGGAGGAGGAATGAAAGAGAAATTAAATGAGGTATGTCAAATGATGGATGATAAAAAAATTGATATACTTTGTGTGAATGAGACGAAGCGAAAGGGATGTGAGATTACTAGTCATGGACCTTACACGGCATACTGGTTCGGGGTACCAATGACTAGTAGAGCCTGTCAGGGAATTGCTCTCCTTCTTTCTGCTCGAATGGCTCAATGTGTGAAAGAGTATGATTGTGTGAATGCTAGATTAGTATGGATAAGGATGAAAGTAGGTCTGACTCGTATTTTTGTTGTAGGAGTATATGCGCCTGTGAACGTGGGATTACATAACAATAAATGTGAACAGGATGCAAGAGAGATTTTTTGGGAGGAACTGCGGTTGTGCTGCAAATGTTTTGAGATTATGTCATTTGAATGAGAGGTTGATTTTGCTAGGGGATTTTAATGGATGGGTAGGAGTACGCAGAGAAGGATTTGAAAAGGTTTTAGGAAGGTTTGGTGATGAAAGCGTGAATGAAAAGGGTCGAAGTCTTCTAGAGGTGTGCTTGGAATGGAATCTTTGTGTTACAAACACTATATTTGAACACAAAAAGATCCATATGTATACACGTGAAGCAAATAATTTAAGAAAGAGTATAATTGATTCTGTAATAGTAGATGAAAGGCTCAGAAAGAAAGTACTAGAGACTAGGGTATATCGCGGTATTGGTATTCATACAGACCACTTTTTAGTAATGACTAGAATAAGTGGTCTTTTGAAAACGGGGCGAAACCGGATACATAACCCGAAAAGTGTGCTAGAAAGAATAAAATTAGAAAATTTGCAAGATATATAGAGTATATTAGATAGAGTATATTAGAGATAAATACAAAAGTAAACTAAAGGAAAAGTTTTTTTTTGTTTTTTTTTCACGCGGCTGATATTTGTATTATGGAAGAATTATGGAAGACTTTTAAAGAACAGTTGGTAAATGTTGCTACATAAATATATGGCGTGACTAGAAGAATGAAGGTAAACAAGGTGAAGGATATATGGTGGGATAAAGATGTGCAGAGTGCAGTTCGTGAGAAGAAGAAAGCCTGGGTAGATTGGTTTGCTATCAGAGCCAATGAGAGAATGAAGAAAGCAACGAATGATGACATAGATATAGCCAAAGATGAATATAAGAAAAAAAAAGAGATGTGAAAGAAATTGTTAGAAGAAAGAAAGAAGATCAAAAAGACGAGTACGATAGAAGATTGTCGAAGGATTTTCAAACTAACTCGAAGATTTTCTGGAAGTCCATAAGATCGGCTCGAGGCAAAATACAGAGCTAGTCTCGATCAGCGATAAATATGGAAGGACAGTGTATCGAGAAGAATGTATACTAGAGAGGTGGAAGGAATACTTTGAAAGCTTATTTGAAAGAGAAGAGCCACAAAAATTATCATTTGTGAATGAAATAGATCTCGAGGAAGGAGAATGCATAAGTATGATAGAAATTTCAAATGCATTGAAAGGTATGAGAGCGGGTAAGTCTGCAGGATACGACAGGATTACAGATGAAATGCTGACGGCTGGAGAAGATATTACAACTAACATCCTATACCAGCTCTTCAATCTTTGCTGGACTAATGGCCGAGTACCTATAGACTAGTGTCAGGCGATAATCGTACCTCTCTACAAAGGCAAAGGTTCACGGCAAGATTGTAGAAACTACAGGGGCATAAGCCTCCTTAGCATTGTTGGCAAACTGTATGCGAAAGTGTTGATTGAAAGAGTAGTGAAAGTGACCGAAAAGAAAATATGGGATGCACAAGCGGGTTTTCGAAAGAGTATGGGTGCACGGATCAAGTTTTCTTTTTACGATGCATGGCGCAAAAATTTTTGGCTAAAGGTCAGAAAGTTTTTTGCGCTTTCATTGATTTGGTGAAGGCTTATGACAAAGTGAGGAGGAATGAATTATGGTCGGTACTATCTATGTATCGGGTAAATGGCCATCTTATTCAGGCGCTAAAATTCATTTATAAGGATTCTAGGGCCTGCGTAAGGATAAACGGGTCCTACACTGAATGGTTTAACATTGATAAAGGTGTCAGACAGGGATGTGTAGCGTCACCGTCGCTGCTTAACCTATTTATGGATAGCTGTTTGCAAGATTTGAAAAATCATGAATGTGGTTTAAGAATGAATGAATTATTCATCCAATGTCTTCTTTATGCCGATGATCAGGTTTTACTTGCATCGTCGGCTGAAGACTTACAGGCGATGGTAACTATTATGCATGATGTTTTTGAAAGAAAAGGTATGAAAGTAAATGTAAGTAAGACGAAGGTAATGGTTTTTGAAAAGGATAAATGTATGACGGAACGTAATATTTTTATAAATGGTGAGGAATTGGAACAGGTGAAAGAATTTGTATACCTGGGTGTACTGTTTACTAGTGATGGTAAAAATGATGAAGATGTTGAAAGACGAGTTAATGCTGGTAATAAAGTGAATGGGGAATTGTACGCTTTTATGAAGAGTAGGAATGTACCTAAAAAGGCACGCCTAGCTGTACATAAGGGAGTATTACTTCCCACTCTCATGTATGGCAGTGAAAGTTGGATTTGGCAGGGAAGACATGAAAGTAGAATAAACGCTGTAAAGATGAGAGCTCTTCGTAGTATGTGTGGTGTAAGTCTGAAAGATAAAATTAGGAATAATGTTATAAGAGAGCGCTGTGGTGTGGATGAAGAAGTAGTGACAAAGATAAAAAAAAGTATGCTGATGTGGTTTGGACACGTAGAAAGAATGAGTGAAGAAAGGTTGACTAAACAAGTATATAAAACGAGTGTGAGTGGGACGATTACAAGGTGAAAACCACGTCGTACTTTCTTGGATCAAATTGAAGATGTGTTAGTGAAAGGTCAAATTAAGAGTACGCGTAATCGTAGAGAATGCATGAAGACTGTAATGAGCGTGAATAAAGCGATGGAGGTATGTCAGGATCGTGGTTTGTGCCAATCCGTAGTTTCTGCCTATCCCTCTGGGAAACAGGCGCGAGGCTATGTATGTATGTATGTAAGTATTGTTTTATTGAATAATGTTTATTATTACTTCCTGTTTCAGTGTCTGTACCAGAATGGCAGCCGCCATATAGGCCTTCACGTCCATATGGCCGGCAGCCGCCGAAGGTATCCTGTGAGCTTGGCTACACATACAATTATCGACGTAACGTATGCATTGGTAAGTATTAATCTTATAAACCTGTAAACCTTTTTTTGGCAGGCTATGGCTTGGGCATGCGTCGCCTATTTCGTCCAGGGCGACGGCAAGGTGGAAATCTGATAACCTTGAACTATCGATACTAATAATAATAAAATAAAAGTGAAAAAATATCTTAAGATATGTTTTGGTGTTTCATTAGTGGTAATATGCTATTTCGGACGCTTTTAAATTTTTAATGCCCGTCAAGACAATTTTGATAACAGCATCAATCCCAGAACTTTTAAAATATTAAAGTGCAGACAATAAAAATAAATACATTTTTACAATATTACTGAAGTTAGTATTGCGTTGAAATACTCAAGGAATGGGTTTTTAAACCTATTTTGTGGTGTGTCCATAATGAAAAAAATCACTTTTCAATACTTTTTTTTTATTGCTGATGATGGCAAACGAGCAAGCAGTACACCTGATGGTAAGTGTTATGGCCGCCCGCGGATCTTACTAGGCCGCTATCTATTAATAAAATCCCAAACTTATCCAGAAAGTTGGGCTGCTGGCTCTCTCGCTCACGAAACGAATCACAACAGCACATTGCCATTGCTTGGACGTCGATCTTCTGCGAGAGTGTAGTACTACCCCGGACGGACCGGCCCGCGACTGTAAACAGAAAACTGTCAACAGCGTGGTCCTACCACCATAATTACCACCATACTTTTTGTTTTTATTATAAAATTTTATCACTATAATTTAGACAACTGTATTTATTATAATATTTATAACTTTAGATAAGTAATGATTAATTAATACATTATAAACGAGATTTTGTAAATTATGTAAGAAGATAACAGATATTGGCAGCGAGATTAATTGAATTTTTTTTTGGATTCTTTTGTAGTTTCATAGAAGCAATTTCGGTAATGTTGTAAATAATATTGGTTAAGGATTGTCTCAATTATTCACGTTCTATTTGAGCGAGAAATAAGATTGCCAATTTTCGGTTTCGGATATGTCTTAATTTCGGATATCCGATAATTTCGGTTACATTTACGGAGGTCCATAACAATCCTATTGTACATTACAGATGTGGATGAATGCGAAATGAATATAGCCACGTGTTCCGCTTTGGAGGACTGCATCAATATTGAGGGCGGTTTCCGATGCGAGTGTGGTCATAGATGTCGCGGTGTGACTGATAAACCTACTTATACCACAAGTAAGTATAACACATCTATTCATCTATCAGCTTATCTATTTCCACTGTTAGGAACAGGCGCCCCCAGAAGGGGGATAATGCCACAAGTGTCGTGCTTACCATTCGAGTTAACGATCGTATCGCTTTGACCGCTTTACTTTTTTTGTTTTGTTTTTGGTAACGCAGTGGCGAAAAATGCTTTGACGCACTCGCTCCCGTGCGAGGAGTGTGGGACTCAAGTAGCCCAGGGGCTGAATACCCACTAAAAAACCAACTGCGAGCTGTTAGCCGAGGTCGCTTTGACAGCTTAACCGTACTGTGGGTGAGCGCTGAGGGCTCTCAACCCGGGACCGCTTTACTAACCTACTTATTTTATTTATACTAATCAACCACATTAAATATAATAGAAAGAAATATTTTTATTATAGGTATATTAAATTCTTTTTATTTTGCCACTAACCCGAAATTTTTGTGTGTTAAATTGCCTTGGTATGGCCTTATAAGTTGGAAGATCATTTTTTATTATTTTTTTGTTAAATAAAACACACCACCCTATACTAAGGAAATAATCCTTGTTTTGCGGGGGACTTTACAAATATGCATTAACGCAAATAAATTACACCCAGACTCAGAACAATACTTTGTGACAGTCAATTAGTTTTATTTTAATTTTTATTAGTTTTTTGTCGTCAGGTCAGGTCATAGCGCCATGATATATGTCTGACTGCTTTTAAGCATGTAAATATAAAGAATTAAAAAGATCAAATTTTTAGCTTCTTCAACGACAACATCAACAACAACTGTTGCTGCCCCTCGTCCGACATCTTCTAGTGACAATCGTAACATCATCACGGTTGGAGCCCAGTACGGCCAACGTGGTCCATACTCTCAGCGACCTATATATTCGAGAATCCATGACCTTGGCGCCGTGGTCGCTTCGTGTCCATGGGGCTACAAACTTACACCAGAAAAGAGATGTTATGGTAAGTTTATTAATATTAAAACTATTATCCATGTTTTCTTTGTGGTGACAGAGTTATAATTCAATTGTTGCTTATGGGTGTTTTAAAAGGGATATAATATGTATATAAGACTTTCGCAGGCGAATAAAACCTCGAAGAGAAACCCTACCAACTGGCTCTGATCGGCGTGGCTTAAGCTTCATCATCTCAGCTCATATATATCCCACTGTTGGGCTCGAGCCTCCTCCATAATGGGAGGGAAATTGACCTACTACACCACGCTGGTCAGACGTGTTGGTATAGGGTTTTGTTTCGAAATTTCCTTCTCTTGCTTCTTGGTTTTATATGCGTTTTATATCTCTTAGTCGTCTCGTACGATCACCCACGGGTAAGATATGGGGTGGTGAATTGTATTCTTACTCCGTCACCACACAGAAAAGAAGCTTAAGCCTAGTAGTGGGATATATATGAGCTGAGATGATTATCCATATAGCTGATGGTGTAGTGATTTATATACAAATATTGTTTGCAGATATTGATGAGTGTGCGCGGAACGTTTCCGAATGCGGTCCCCAGCAGCGCTGTGAGAACTTCTATGGGGGTTACTCGTGCCAGTGTCCAGCCGGACATCGCCTTGTTGGACAGAACCAGTGCGAAGATATCAACGAGTGCATGCATGGCAATGTTAGTAATCATATTATACACATATAAATCTTTAGCCAGAATCTGGCTCATCATCATCATCATCTTGCTCTTATCCCAATTACTTGGGGTCGACGCGATATGTCATCTTCCTCCATACAGTCCTATCAGACGTCATCTCTGCAGTCACTCCCTGTCTATCCATGTCATACCTCACGCAGTCCATCCATCTTTTCCTTGGTCTTCTTTTACCCCTAAGGCCTTCAACATTCATATTTAAAACTTTCCTCACAACATTTCTATCATCCCGTCTCATCACATGTCCATACCATGTTAACCTTTCACTCCTTAACTTATCCGTCACTGGCGCAACTTTCAAACTTCCTCTTATATGCTCATTTCTTATTTTATCCAATCTCGTCACACCACACATCCATCTCAACATTCGCATCTCCGCTACATGCAGTCGTCTCTCATCCGTCGCTTTTGTCACCAGCCAGAAAAAATTGTTATAGCCAGAATCTGGCTATAACAAATTTTTCATTGTTGAAATAAGAAGTAATTTTGCCAGAATATCTATTATCATTATATTTTTGTCAAAAGTTAATGCGCACTAAAATATATGAACTAGATTTTTTACATCTGCGGATCGCAATTGTTTTCTTTAAAAGGTACCTAAATTACTTAACTTAGTCACAGCAATGCGTGCCCGGTTCTGCTAGTTTAAAAGCGTAAGGTTTCTATAATAATGCATCCATTAAGATTCAACGATCATTTCACTTAACTCTGTTTAATATAATTAATTGAATTAGGCGATACATGGCGGCAATCTATTATTATTTTCAAATGGAGGAAAGGAAGAAAAACCCACCACTTTCCCACGGTCAACCAAAATACCGCACACCTCAAAAAAGGAAGGAATGTGGGATAGGATTAAGGTGAAATAGGATAAAAGAAAAATTTACTCCTCTGATGTGCATCTCTAGAAATTCTACTTGCAATTTGCCGCAGAAATGCAAATAATGATTCGACACGTGTTTCGCCTCTAAACGAGGCATCCTCAGCATGCCATAGTCATCAGTCCAATTTTAATCTTAATATGAAGAAAACTTATGCCCCGTTATGAGACATGTATGGTGTCAGGAATATACTATAAGAATATTATTATAATTTAAATAATTTATCATCACTACAGCCTTGCGCGTACAATGCCGAATGTGTGAACATATTTGGTTCATACCGCTGTATGTGCCGTGACGGTTTCCGCAACGCTCCTTCCAATGATAAAGTTTGTGTGGACCTGGACGAGTGCTCGGAGACACCTGGCATCTGTTCCCAAGCTTGTTCGAACACTTGGGGTAGCTACAGATGTTATTGTAAAAAAGGATACCGTCTCGATGATGACAATAAGTAAGTCTATCAAATTCAAAATATTGCATCCAGTTATGGGTTGCTGTGGTGGAAACCCAACTACAAATATTACAGATTATTACATTACTTGTAGGTATCGAAAAAGATGACTAGGAGTTAAATAAATAACTGGAACAATTTCAAGGATGCCTTCTGGTCCTTAATTATATTCTCATTCAGAATTTACGTCAGAGAGGTGGTCGGTAATAGGGGTAGAGGAAGAGAGACCACCATGTGAGGGCGTCGAAGCCCTGGAGCGTCAACCTGAGAGTATACTTGAGAGAGTAACCTGTCGGGTGGGTCGCCGAAGATAAGAACTGGGTACCACCGGTGGCCCGCTCATGCGGATTTGAGTTGTACTTATGGGGCGGGTTACGGGGAGACGCACCGCTCTTTCTATCGCCCCGGACGAATTGAGGAGGATGTGACAACGTACCAAAGCCCGCCACAAATGAAAGGGAGGCGGTTGGTCATCAAACTATTACACATTTTTACAATATATATGATAGAAGAGTTATGTACTCTTGTATATAGAAAATTTATGTACTCTTCTATTGACACTCTCTTTCACTCTTTTAATTACAATATAGGTATACGATGGAAGAAGAGTGAATCTTTCGTTGATTCCTAGTTATTGGGATAAGAGTATGATAATGATGGCAGTGATCTATTAAGAATGTAATATAACACTGACCCCCTTAATAACTCGTGAAAGTCTGACACTCGACTGCACAGATGACGTAGTGGTTAAGACCGACCTTCCGTGCCAGTGCCATGCGTTCGATTCTCACACAGGACAATACTAAACTATTGTATATAGCAATAAATTGCGATCCACAAAGTGTTGTTCTAACTCTGGGTGTAATTTGTCTGCGTTAATTGCGTGTTTGTAAAGTCCTTCTTAATACAAAAAATATTTCCTTAGTGCGGGCACGTGTCTTTTTTAAATGAAAAGAAAGAAAGTCGTAAAAACCGGCTGAGACATCACCGGGAGGACATATTACATCGTTTAGGCGCTTTTGCGATAAGGGATAGTGAATTATATTCTTACTCTATCACCACACGAACCTACAAAATAAATAGCTAGTTTTAATGCAAATTGAGAACAAAGCGATAATATTTTTCTTTAAATTGTACATCCATGCGTCAGAATCACTTATTGCAATGTAAAAATGTCTAAATGGCTGCGGAAGGAGCATCAATGTACCCAGAATGTCAGTCTGTTATAGTCATAATAAAAATATTTATGTGGATATTTATAGAACATGTGTGGATGTGAACGAGTGTGAAGAGTATTCGTCGGTACGTCAGCGAGGAAAACTCTGTGGTGGCGAGTGCGTCAACGAAGTCGGCAGCTACAGATGTGCCTGTCCTTCAGGATACAGATTATCTGAAGATAGCAGAAGTTGTATTGGTATGTTTTTTTTTTAAGTTTATAAAATATATAATGTTTAAATTACTGAAATTTTAGCATTTAATATGCTTAATTATTTATAAAATCCGATTACGAAATGAAAAATGATGTCACAAGCGGGATTCGAACCCGCGCCTATTGGGATTCCGGCCTAATCGTGCTGCCACTACACCACTGTGACTAATTGTAGGACATGCAAATTTCACTTCGTATTATATTTACGTCTTAAGGTGACGGTATGCTATCTTTCTTAAGGTACTGTGCCAATTCCGTGGATTCGATTCCCACGCAGGACAATACTTTACGCGATCTACAAATTGTAGTCCTGAGTCTGTTATGTTTGTGAAGTCCCCTGCAATAGAGGGGTTATTTCTTTGACCAGTGACCTCTTTAAAAACAAAACAAAAATAATAATAAAATTCCCACTATTGTGCGCTGGATATCTCCACACTCAAGAGGGTAATTGACCGACACTACGCTGATCAGGCAGATTGCTACAGGGTTTTATTTCGATTTACTTTTATCGTACCAATATAGTCTACTTATATTCCTTAGTAAATATGTGGTTTATTGTATTCTTACTCGCATCACGGATAAGAAATTTAAAACGCTATTTAAACTATAAAAATAGTTTTAATTTATATGCTGTTGTTTTTACTTTGATTCTCAGATATAGACGAGTGTGAGACGGAAGGTGCGACACGCTGCAGCGGCTCAAACATGGTTTGTCAGAACACCCGCGGCAGTTACCACTGTCACCATATCAACTGTCCAACGGGATACCGTCTAGAATCTAAACAGTTAGTTCATTTAATAATTACTTTTGTTATATAATTGATTCGTTAGGGTAAAAAAATAAGCAGTTAATATTAAGGATATTTATTTTTATAAAGCCATGATTTATATAAATATATTTATTTTATACTAGCTTCTGACCGTGGCTTCGCCTGCGTAAAAGGTTACTTTCCTAAAGTTTTTCATTCCCTATTATTTTTTTATTTTTCCCATTTTTATTTTAAGGGTATCTTTTTTACAAAATTTTAATGCCATATTTATTTACATCGAATCAATAGCCTAAAAATAAGTTTCAAGCCTTTGGCTTTAAAAATGACGACACTTCCTTACAACTTTTCATCCCCCTTTACAACCCTTTTTTGCATTAAAAAGTAGCCTATGTCCTTTATCAGACTCTAGAAGTCTACACTATCTGTGTACCAAATTTCATTTAAATCGGTTCAGTAGTTTTAGCGTAAAAGAATGACAGACAGACAGAGTTACTTTCGCACTTATAATATTAGTAAGGAAGGATTTATAATCTCACGGCTGTATCCTCGAAGAAACAAAGTTGAAACACAATTATATTTCGTCACGTAGGTACTATGTATGTAATGTAGGTCAAACCTACAGCTGCTAATTAAGCCTAATTCTTAATTTCAAGCTTGTATAGAATTTCTTAAGAACATAATTTACGAAAATAGAGATCATTTGCAAGACAACCAATTTTAAACTATACATACATTTACCCTTCCGTCAGGCCGTAAACATCCACTGTTAAACATAGGCCTTCCCACGAGAATGTTACACAGAACTGTTTTAAGCCGCTTGTAACCAACGGCTCTCTGCGACTTTTGAAATTTTACCATTGAACTATTTGAGTACATCAATTTATTTTTTCAGCCGTTGCACACGCATTCAGCGTTCTTGTCCGGTAGGTGATTGGCCATGCCTGCAGCAACCCAGTTCCTACAGTTATAACTTCATCACCTTTGTGGCTAATATCTACCTTCCAACGGGAAGTGTGAGTACCTATAATAATCATATCAATCATCGTCACTATTTTTACCCAACTGTATTAGGGTTTTGAGTGAGTCAATCTTTAATTTAATATAGACGTGATAGATTAATAATTCAAGACCGTTTCAATAATTACGAATTGTCCGTAACACAATGGAATAATCTTACTTATCTGCATTGGTGATAAGAAGTTTCTAAGCAATTACGTAAACAGATAGGATGTACTGTTTGTACAAAAAGAAAAGCTCGAAATAAATGTCAAATTGTCTGAACAAAGTCTTATAAGGAGTGGAACAATTTGAAAAAGTTCGCTCCTAATAAGTATATACTTTTAAATACTTAAAAAATATAGGCATCTACTTCATTTACTATCTGTTTTGTAATAAATTTGATTGATTAAAGGATACAAAAGCAGAATAATGTAATATATTTAGGTCGTGGATATAATAGTTTATAAATAATAGTCTGCGTGGACTTTCGTTTATCAATTCTATTTAAAGACTAGTTGCCTTTCAAATAGGTTTTTCTCTAAATTATAATAAAAGAAAATGCATTCGTATAATTATTTTTAATAAACTTTTAAGGTTGATTTGTTTACGATGCACGGTCCTTCGTGGAGTGAGTCTATTGTTAGCTTCGAGATGCGTATGATCGACGTGCAAGCATCGCATGGAGTGAGACCCGCAGACTTGAGATGTTTCGAGTGAGTATTAGAAAAAATAAAAAAGATTGTCCGTGTGGTGACGTAGTAAGAATACAATTCACCACCCCCTATCTTACCCGTGGGTGATTGATTGTATGAGACGACAAAGGGATATAAAACGCATATAAATTAGTCGTCTCTTACGATCACCCACGGGTAAGATCCAGGGGGTGGTGAATTGTATTCTTACTCCGTCACCACACGAATAATGACATACTTACATAGTTCCAACGGTGATTGAGGGCGTTTATTTGGTGCCATAAATAAATAATTAAAAAAATAAGATTGTAAAAACAAGATGTTAGCAATAAAATTTTGACTTCTAGTTAATAGAAAAAGCAATTTCAACTTTTTGCTACTTCAAAAATATTAGCGCACCTAAAATTTATTTACAATCGTTTTCTAAATTCCAGCATGCGACCTTCTAGCAATATATGTGTTATTTCCCTGCTCTGCTCCCTCGAGGGTCCTCAAGTGATCGAGTTGGAGTTGACCATGTCGCTGTACCAACGTTCTATGTTTGCCGGCAGTGCGGTTGCCAGATTAGTGGTCATTGTATCGCAATATGAGTTCTAGTGTAAGATGGATTTTATGCGCACGACTAACATAGTAGTGTTTATAATAATATAGTGCTTTTTTTGTATAATTATGTTAGTTTTAAGTTAATAATTTCTATGTAATAATTACATTAACTTTTTAGTTTGACATTGTGTCAAAAAAAAAAGTTATTTAAATCTCTTAGCGTATGAGGCTCTGTGAAGTAACAAATTTATAAAAAAAAACAGCAAGTCTGTAAAATCATTTTCTTAAGATAAAGCAATTAACACATTGTAATTTACTTTGCCTAAAATTTTTTTTAAAAGCAAACTTGTGATGACTATTTCTATTTACTTCGAATAAATGATTGATTATTTTTCTATTTTCTTCGAATTCGAAGATTATTTTTTTTTGATGAATCGACCAAATATTGGTAATCTGAGTTTATGGTAGGCATATATCATGTGTATGTGAATATTTTATAATACAATTATGTGATTAGTTTCCTTTTTAATGAATAATTAAGTACTAAATGTAAAGTTGTAGCTACCAATGTACCTATGAAATGACGGTTGACATTACAGCTTATAAAACAAATATATTTTTAGGCAATGTGTGGATAGAAAAAAATGTTTTTTTTTTAATAATTTTTGTAATAAGTTATTTGTTGTAATAATTTATGTTTGAATATTTTATTAAAATAATATGAACCTACATATAAATGACTACTTACCATTGCTCTTAATTAAAATTGTATAACTGGCGCCTTAAATTGTATCCATGTTGTCAAATCACACATTTGTAAATAAAACAATAAAATTAAATTGGAATATATCTTTTTAATTTTATTAAGCACAAGCATTCTTACACCATAAAGTCATGGTGTCAACGGTTATATACATATATAATTGTAAACTTAGATTATTAAATGATTAGATCACAACATAATTTATTTAATAAACTACAACTAATATAAAACAACGGATGCAAAATAATACAATATTTGTATCTCTACAACTCCTGGTCCCTTTATCCATATCCTGCATACCAATCTATATAAAAAAATATAACGATTTACAATGATTCAACACGATATTGCATTCGAAAGAAAAAATAATAAGTACTACAATATAATCGATGTAAAAATAAATACATACAAAATGCACTTAACTTAATTGTGATTATAATCAAGGAACTCAAATTTTGCTATTTGTATTTAATATATAATTACGAATATTTATTTAAAATGGCTACCAAATCCGCAATAATCATGACAGTGGCGTCTTAATAGTACTATTATCACGTTTTTGAATTAATAGACTTAGGCCTCGATTTCAGCGTAGACTCATTTACCTATTACTTGCCATATTAGATTTTGATCATCATAAAACACGTCTCACCAATGTGATGGCTGTGATTAGCAGGTAAAACGTCATTAACGATGGATGGACGATCTATAGCAATATGAAAATCACGAATTTGATATTTACTTATTTGATAGTCTGTAGCAATATTAATTATCTGGATAGTTATTAAATTTGTAATTCCATAACGGTTATGTGAAATTACATAAGGGCTAATAGTCCTTTAAAAAAATATGTGGCTTTTCGCCGTTACATATGATTATGGATGGTAGAGGTGCGGAGAACTATATTGTATGGGAAACAAATTGAATATAATCACAATTTAGTAGAAGAACCTGCATTATATTAAAACCTAATAGTTTACGGGTCCATAATAATTTAATAAATATATGTTATATTTATTATGGTGCGATAACGCAGAAATTGATTTCACTTTTGTAATAATTTGATTATACGAAGTATTTATTTTCTTGTTTAATTCGCTACACCATTTTAATATTTTAGGCGCCATGTAAAAATTATATCATTTGCTACTGTAACGCCACCAATCTGAAGTTTTCGGACGGGCATTATTAATTGATGGTTCTCCTTACCTCTACGTTCATTATGTTAGTACCAAAAAGTCGTTATCTATGAATGCAAATTAAGTATAAGTTAATAAATACTGATAATAGACAATAATCTCGCAATATTCATAATTTATTGACTTGATGCCTACAAAACTGATTTTACAGTAAACTTTGATTGTGCTAATCACGTTCGGTCATGATAATTTTCATACAAATGATCAATATATCGACACTAGAAAGCATAGATGCACACAAAATAAAAAACAAATGTTAAAAAATAAATTTAAAAAAAAATAATCTAAAGTTGTGTCGTTTTTAGAGAAACTATAAAAACGATATCTCTAGATTCATAACTACGAAAGTAATACATTTTTAATTAAAATATTAAAATAGGTTTTTCTAGTTTAGTGTACAATATTAATTTTGTGGGTTTAACGTTTATAGTTTCTAGCGTCGATATCGAATCACAACTAAATACCGGAGACTCAGGCGGACGATGACACTGTATGATATTAAATTGAAATCATGTGGTGTCTTTAAATTGTGCCATATCAATTAATAATAAATTATTTCACCTGATAAATTGATCACGAAGTTAAGTAGGTTAATTAAATTACATCTCAATATTATGCAATTTTGTTAAATTCGTTAAAGAATTTATTAAACTATGTACATTTTTAATACATTAATAACCTTAGCTAGTTAAGTAGTTAAAAAAAATTAAATACTATTTGTAGGCATCAAGTAAAGGCATGTTAAAAACTGGTATTTCACGTATCGTTTCATAAACACTAAATTAAAAAACTATAAGTTAATAAGTTCTTGCAACTATATCTTAAATCAGTTCCTGCTCGAATGTACTTTCGTAGAGCCGTCTAAACATATCCGAATTAATGAACTCTTCATCTACGCAACACAGTTTCATAACGTTTGGATGCTTGTTTGTCTTCAAAGGTACTTTGTCTCATAAAATATCCCAAATGTGTAATAGATAATCAATAATACTCCAAACAATATTAAAACTAGCGATGCAATATATACAAGTGTCATAATGGAAAAAAAAACACGAAAACGGATGTACACTACCGTCCAAAAGTTTGGAAGCAGCAAGGTAAAATCGAATAAAACCAAACTAAGTCATTTAAATTTAAATGTATTGATAAAAAAATAAAGAACAAACAGAAACTAACTTAAACAAAATAAAAAAATAATATACAATGGTAAATTAGATTAAATTTTAGCTTCATCAAAGTGTCCACCTTTCTCCTTTATAATCTTCTCACATATTCTGGGCATTCTATTAATCAATTTTTTAAAATAATCTTTATCTAATTTGTTCCATTCGTTCTCTAATAGCTGCCACAAATGTTCTGAGCTCGTAGGACAACGACTTTTCACCCTCCTGTCAAGTTCATCCCAAACAAGTTCAATGGGAGAAAGATCAGGGGATTGAGATGGCCATTGCATGATGTTTAAAATGTTTTCAGCTTTTTTCTTGTTTAAAAAGTTCTGGAACAATTTAGACGAATGCTTAGGATCATTATCCTGTTGAAAAATGAATCCAGAACCAATGAGACTTAGTCCACTGGGTATGGCAGAATCTTGGAGAATTTTTAAATAGCCTTCCTTGTTTAATTTTCCGGTTATCCTCACAAGATTGCCGGGTTTACTGTTGCCAAAACACCCCCAAACCATGACATTACCACCACCATGTTTGATGGTAGGCACTGTACATGCCTCTGAAGCCCTCTCTTCTTTTGACCGGCGTACAAAGACACGTCTATTGGATCCGAAAATCTGAAATTTTGATTCGTCACTCCAAAGGACATTTTCCCATTGTTCTATAGTCCAGTTTTTATGCGCTTTTGCCCATTCTAGTCTATTTTTCTTATGTCGATTTGTTAGTTTGGGTTTTTTAGCAGCAACACATCCTCTTAATCCCGCAGACAGTAAGCGTCTTTTAACAGTAGTTGTTGAAATGGGTGTTTCTCGCGTATCATTCAGAGCTGCAGTGATCTGTGGTGCAGTTAAGCGTCGATTCCGTTTAGAAAGAACTCTAATGAAGTTGTCCTCTTGATTTGTTGTGGATTTGGGCCTACCAGATCTCTTTCTATCTTCATTTTTCCCCGTTTCTTGTTTTCTAGCAAGGGTATAGTGGACACCTTTACAAGAAATTCCGAGCCTTTCTGCGATTTGACGTTCACTGTATCCTTCCTCGCGTAGAGTGCAAATAGCGCTTCGCTGTTCAAGCGTGATTTGCTTGCGTTTTGCCATTTTCAGAAGAAAAAATACGGTCAAAGTAGTAGCCGATATCTTTCGAATACAGACAATGTTCATATCACAACTTTCACGTGCCAATGCTCAAGTGCGACTGAATAAGGTCTAAAAAAGTTAAAACCAGCAAACATTATCAATAAAACTACACCATTGCATAGGATAAAGTAGCCGACGGATTAAGTCATAAAACACGTGTTTCGTCAATATTAAGGAATTCCATAAAACTTGATGAATGTAGGATAATAATCCTTTTGTGTTTGTGTAGACAGTCGTAAAAGGTTGTAAAACTTAAGATTATTGCTAATTTTTACCGCTATTAGTCGGCATTTATTTGTTTTGTTTGAAAACAGGTGTGCTTCCAAACTTTTGGACGGTAGTGTATAAAGTAAATTTAAGCGGCAACGGAAGTATCAATGTAAAAATGGTTATTTAAACATTTTTTAAATAAAAAAGAATGATTTCAATTTTCATTAAATTAATTTTCACAATTACTTAATAGTAAGTTGTATTTTATGAAATACAGTTTTGTCATACTTACACGTGGTACATCACATGGATTATAACATTTATAATGATAAATTTAATAATGATGATGACGCCATAAAGTACAAACAGAAACGGATCTCACAAAGTTGCAGAACTTACGCAGTTACGGAAGCAGAAGATATTTGGTGCATAACTAATAAAAAACATGCTATTAAAATTTAAAAAAAAAAATACGTAATGATTTAGAATCCAAAAATAACATCAACAACCATATTTATGGGCCTCTCTCGGAAAATTTCTGTCCTAAGGCTGATAAAGATTTCGCATAGCGTGGCAAGTTAACTCAATACTTAATTAATTGCACATATAAATCAGCAATTTTTGTCTTTGGGGGTGTCCATTAATTACGTGAGGTATAACGGTGGGAGGGGATGATATTGGGGCTAGGAGGTCGAGCTGAATCTTACTAAATCTCAATTGGAGGAGAGGGGAGGATTCTTGGCAAATATCACGTAATTATTTTAGCAGAAAATGGTGGTAAAAATCTCACGTGACATTGGGGAAGGGGGAGGGGATCGGCAAAAACCTTACGACATCTCACCAAGGCGGGGTCACAAATTCCTTAAAAATGCCTCACGTAATTTATGGAGGCCCCTTACTAAGACTAACAACAGTATACGGCAGGTAATCTACACATTATAGAATACTCAATCGTTTACACACATCTGATATGAAATTGTAAATTCGTAATCGTATGCATGGAACTATTTGTAGGCTCAATCATTGATGCGTTTAATTACGTTGACAACATTAATGAAGAAATTATTATGTTTTCAAGATATCCAACTTTCATTTTAATAAAATCTAGGTATTGGTTGATATTCAATCAATATTGTCACCGTGATGTCACAGTTTTGATTTTGCGCCTTTGAATAAACTAATAGTTAGCACCATGATATTGTGGTAGTGATATTTAACAAGTTTTCTTACCCCGCTTTTGCATATAAGTTTTTAAGCACATTTTAAATAATACATTCAAACTTATTTTAAAGAAATATTTGTGACGTAGCTCAGTGTAACGTCCAATCTTGTTTAAAAAATCAATTGAATGTAAGCTTTGGTCTTTCGTTAATAAATAAAAACTTTACGTGCTCAAAAAATGCCTACAAAGTTGTAATTCTAAACCATTATTTATAATGAATTGAACGTTCTTCTGATAATCTTTTTTAATATTAGGTATCTCAGCTTTTCTCGAACAGATGGAGTATTTTGACCACCATACTGCTTACTTACTGCATATTATAGACTTTTTGATATCTGTTTGATGTTTTGGACAGATATACCAAAAGTTTACTAATGGATGGGAAATTAATATTTTATAAACCTCAATTCTTGCCAATTATACTGGTTATGTAAATTTGTCAAAGATTTTTTATAGGATTAGAGTATTCATCTTTGCAAGTGAAAAGCTATTTTTCATTCAAAATTACGTTATAAAAACTGAATGTATTAAAAATAAAAAATAAACATTTACCGAACTGGATTCTAGGGAGAGTTTTGTGAAGAACTTTATATGCTGTGGCAGACAAAGAAAACTTGACAAAGAATACTATATCATGGTTCGTTCTTAAACCATATAAACAACTTGCACAACTAATACTATTTATTAATATATGTTTAATTCATAAAAGCTACCATTTCACAGCGCTTTGTGACAAAATAACTCACATATTTGTCGCACACCGAGACCGCATATTTGAAGTTGTATGTATTATATTCTAATTAAAAATTCAAATGTGAAATGGAAAAGACAAGTGATGCTTAACATCACGCCATATCCCTTGCAGGGTAGGCAGAGAGAGCAGAGTGCCAGAGAACTCTATCCTTGCATACGTCACTCGCTTCCTCAACATACGTTAATATGCTTAAGGCTACATAAATTGCAGAATTGTTTCATAAAATTTACAGTAGTGTCTACTTAAACGTGGTCTTAAAATATCGGCCTCGTTAAACAAGCTGAATATTACAGAGCATGATATGGAAAGGTTAAGGATGCTCAGGATTTCTGTATTAAATATGGTAATCCAAAGAACATATGTTACCGATATAGGTCAAAGGATTGGTACGCTTAAATGACAATGAGCAGACCACACAACTCGACGAATCGACAACTATTGGGGAAGAAAAATTATGAAACAGTGACCACGAATCAGATGGATCACTCACTAGTTGGGCTGACAAATTTATAAAAATCACAATGAACTATTAAATGGAGGTGCTACCGGAGCGTTTTGCGTGGCATTATCAGAGGAAGGTACATATATCCAACGGTGAACATCATTGGATGGTAGTCGCGTGCTGTAAGCAACCTCTCTTTCACTACTTGTGTTTAATGGGATTCATTTATTAAGTGTTAACACTAAAATAAAGAGTTTTCACCAAGTTATATCGAATACACGACACTATAAACATATTGACAGTTATTTTGATAGGAACAATTCTATAATGAATATTATAATTATGTAAATTGCGTTTAAGATATTAATGAATGCAGTTTGAAATGAACTTAGAAAACGGAGTACGATTATATTAAACCTCAAATTTGCGGCCACAGAATACTGGTATAGAAGTTAATACTTTGTTAAATATAATAATAATCTATGATATTTTATTGTATGTAACTATGTTAGGAATACGCGTAGCAAATATTTCGAAGGCAATTTCAGTTCCCTCCTCATTTAACACAATATTGCACAGAACATAATACAATTATAAGTTATCAAGCATTTGTTATAATTCTGAGCATTATAAAATATACCTATACAGAGTGATTTTGAAGTCATATATATCCTTTATGGTTAACTAGCTAAACCAACAGACACTTCTATACAAATAAATATAATAATCAAAACTGAACGCCTTAAAATCGATGCCTGTCTAAAACCATTTTCGCATTATTTTCATCCTAATAAAATTAGTTTGGGCTGCCTCGATTGGATAGTTTCAAAGTCTATAATGGACATATGGAAATAATATTTGTTTTTTTTTTAATATATATTACAATTACAACTAATATTATAAATGCGAATATGAGTTTATTTGTTTCTTATACTTTTATGCCTAAATCACTAGACCGATTTGAAAAAATCATCAATGGAAAGCTGTTAATGGGTAACATAAGCAATATTTTATCCTCATATTCCCACGGAAAGAGGAACTACGCGGGTGATTATTGCAGGTATTTGCTAGTTGTTAATATAATATATTTTTATTAAGTTTTAAATGATTTATTATGAATTTAAAATTAAACATTTTAATTTAGAAGTAAAAAAAAAATTATTATATGGCGTCAATTTTGGTATCTATTAGCTAGATATTTCGGATAATTAGCAATATACATGATTACGATAAATGTAAGTTCTCGTCCTTTGGGATATCGTTCTTATTATACAGAGTTTTTAATATTGTAAATTTTACGATCACATATTTAGGCCATCCTTTGATGTGTCCATCAATGTAATAATAATTAATATTTATTTAAAATTTAAATTAAAATATATTTGTAAATATTATTAAAAAATTCAATATTAAAACGTGTTGACACACCGCCAGCGGATAAAGGGATCATGCCGCATGCAGTTAGGGCTTCAAAGATAGGAACTTCCTCATAATACGCACCATGTTTAGAACGACCTACCTTTTGCATTAGATCCCCAATCCAATTGCGAGCCTCGACTTTTGACTATTAGACCTTCAGCCGAAATAATATTGGTACACATTCTCCCGCGTACACATTCCACATGTCAACAATCTCATCGCTTAAGTCTTGAAATTTTAATTGCTTATCTTTCTCAGACTTCATAAGATTGCCTTCATTTGTGATAGTGACATTCAAGAATAAATGTAATATTTTGATTATTATTATAAGATTATATTCCCGGAATCCAAATTCACTCTGTACAAAATGCATTATATATATAAAATAATATATAAATGATTGTAATTATAACAAATATTTAAACGCATTCCACGTGTAAATCTAATAACAAGAAGCTCAATAAAAGCTAAAGAAAAATGGCATTTTTTTTATAATCACTTATTGATTTAATATACTACAAAAATATTTTTTTCTTACATTCAATATGTCGACCGATTGTCTAATGCGAGATATTTTATATATAACCAGCAAACGCAGCCCGTAGGTTTGTTTGTTGACGTCGATATATCGCAGCGCCGTCTGGTGGCGAGTTACATGAATGGAGTTAAGCATATAAAACTTTTCCGTGAAAAAATATATACATGTAAATTTTCATAATGATCGGTCAAATAGTTTCGGAGTTAACGATGTCATATATACAAACATCCTCTTTTATACATATAAATAATAAAATATAAAGACAAGTATTATAATTATAGCGATTTTATTTGATCGTTTTATTGCAACCGCGGGACTAATTGATATTTTAAAATATGATATATTATACTCATCTTTAACTTACTTCGGTATTGAAATTGTATTATATTATTATTAAATAATCATTTTGTAAAGTGGTATATGTTATATTTCGTAAATTATTAGAAATTTTAAAGCAGAATATATCTACAGTACTAACTCGTTTTAACGTAACTGCCAGCAGCCATTATTCATTATAGAAATTCATAAATAGAACAATAATTAGTTATAGACTTATCTATCTCATTGGTTCAGACAGATAAAAAAAAATATAGATTGACTATAGTACTTCTTTTTTTTCGTATTGGCAATCAGCTACTTTACGAGTAATTTTTGCCTGTGTCGAGTTACAACTTTCTTCATGTCTTTAATATCTTTATGTTAATCATTGTCCGTCAGTAAGTCAAATCGTCGCCATCAACAGTGCTATAGCTACACTGTTAATGGTAAATTTTGGGAATTTTGATGGGAGGAAAACGTTGTAAAACACTTTTATATCACATTCACTACATCCCAGCATTTTCGTCGCATCACATTACATAAAATGTCCTCAAAATTATTTAATATAACACGTTAAAACACTAAGCTATTGAATATAATACAAGAGCATGACGCACCACATGACGTTTTCAGATTCCGCCAAAAGTACCATAAGTATAGATATAAAAAATATACATACATCATATAGATTATAAAAATTCTTTTAATATATTTTTTTATTTGTAAGATTGCAGATTGATGTTTACTTTAATCGCAAGTTTTAAAATTAAAATATAACAACAATTTTATTATATATTTCTGTTATGTTTAACCAAAATATATTTTTATAGCAAATTTGATCGTATTTAATATTATTATTATTATATTGATTGATAAATGATTTGAAATAATAACATAATTGTAGGGGCACTTTAAACTTAAAAACTATACATATATCAACATTAGACAATAAGTCGAACACAATCTATTATTTAAGCCACAAGATTATTTGATTGTTAATGAAAAAGATACAGAACAATCTTCAGCTAAAATTATAAACACAAAATAATATATAATACTAAATTATATTAACTTTTGATTAGAGTCACAATTTGGTGATATATTATTTTTTGATCTATTTTATCTCATACGTACATTATTTAGGGGCGTCCTTTAATAACGGGAGGTATTCATGGTCGAACCGAATCTTACTAAATCTTACTTGGGGGACAAGGGAGTCTTGGCAAATATCACGTAATTTTTTTTAACAGAAAATGGTGTAAAAGTGCTTGAAAGTTAAATGGAAGTAAAAAGCAAATTGTATTTTTTTTTTTAAATAAAGCCGACATTTTTATACCCAAGTACAAGTTTTGAAAAATCTCACGTGAGATTGATCGAGAAAATCTTACGACATCTCACCAAGGTTGGGTCAAAAAAATTCTCAAATGCCTCATGTAAATAATGGACGCCCTTTTAAACTGAGTTATCTATCTACGAATCAGAAAACTAAATAACTTGCTATTTATGGAAAATAGCAAGTTTATTGGATCATACTTTCCAATCCCATAGTATGATCCACTAAAATATACCATGTTTTAGTTATAACCTCAAAGATAGCCAATTATCATTAATTATTTCAGTTGTCAAATAATCTTGTGGTTTAACTTTATATTGAAACAATAGTAGGCCCTTAGCAGGGTTATCTACAGATAGTTTGAAATACCTCTCTATACATCTAAAAACATCGATAAATTTGTTTAGAACAATATCTACTACAGTTGAGTTTTGATATGAGTTTTAATAATCATTAGAAAAATTTCAGTCAATTGTTAAAAAAATAAGAACGGTATTCACTTATTCGTATAAATAAAATAAAACAAAATTCAATCAAATTTTACCTCGCATAATAAATAATTGTATTAAATTTTAATCAGATTAATAAAAAAATATAAAATATATTAGGAATATTATGGATGTCAAGATCCGAATCTGGTAACGGATACAAATATTAGAATAACGTTACACCGGTTTAGGATTATCGTGAAAAAATGGGTTATCGTATAATTCACCATTGCAGAGGTAAACCTCTGGCTGCCTAAACGTAAACGTCTGACAGTTCGACTGATTGATAGAAAACCTATCGTATCATGTCTTATACAAATAGCGATCCTATCCGAAATTATTCAAAATTATATCAGATTTCATTATGGGTTCATAATATTCCTAATACATATACTGTTAATAATATTCCGTTATTGCAATTAAACACATGTCTTCATGAAATATCAACCACCTCGTTCGAATAAGTGTATACCATGCTCGATGTGAGAGCCTAAACAAATTTATCAAACGTATAAAACACGTTACAACATCACCGTATGTGCTATGCACAACGTTAAATGAAACATAGAACCTCCTCCTTTTTGGAGTCGGTTAAAAACTACGTTTAATTACGTGCAAACACGAAACTATTAACTAAAATCAAAAATTCACCGAGATCATTTCTTCTTAACGGTAGAACTACTGGCGCAACTACTCGAACGTGTTTGTACGCCATCTTTCTTCAATAGACTAACACCGAACGCTGGACATTTCTTTCGCAATGCCTTGATTTTATACAATTTATTCCCTTGTGAGTTATTTGTCTCTTCAAAGTTATCAGGTGTAACGTCCGCTGTTATCACAGAGTTAGTGATACAGTCCATTGGTTCTGGACTGCTAGACTTGTCACGTTTCCGTCTAAAACGGAAAGGTGTGTCTAGGGAATCAGCTGAAATGTTGGTAACATTTGTATCGCTGGAAGATAATTCCTGACTGGATTCCAAACCATTTTTAGGTAGATTAGATTTCGGAAGCTTTTTACGTGAATTAGAATTGGAGCGTACGATTAATTTCTTTCTGGCATTTAAGTTTGAATTTGGCTGTTTGGTCTGCGCTACTGATTTCAAATTTGGCTCGGATGGCAGACGATTTTTACCATTCAAATGGCAATTTTCAGTCAATGCGGATAATGTTGATGTGACATTATTTAGCGTGGTAACAACCGCGCTATCATTATTGCTTTTGGAGACAGTAACAGTCTTTCTTGTGAAAGTCTTTAAAGGACTGGCACCATGGGTGTAACCTAAGGCCGGACGTGCAAGGTTCGCCCTTTGACCATGGAAGCTACTTTTACCCGTGAAAGGTTTGACACTATTGGTCTTGTTGGCTTGGGAGTTGGCACTTCTTGTTGGCGGAAAAGTGGAAGTTTTGGACGCGTAGTGGGACTTTAAAGTTGAGTTGATAATGCGCGGTGGTTGTTTTAAATTTGTATTGACCGAGTTCCGAATGTTATTGGTAGGCAACATGTAGTTGAGTTTAGGCGCGAATATTGTTTTCGTAGGTAGCATAGGTGATGGTATTGTTTTGTACTTGCCGATGACTGCTGTGACATTGTTCTCAGAATCGACCTCGTTAGCGTTTAATGCGTTCGCGTTATCCAACTGCAATATAAAATGAAATCACTTTTAGTAATGTATATTGATAGGGCGGGTGGGGACCCCGTACGGTCATGCGCCGCTTCTCTGTCGCTCCGAACGGATTAGCGGGACGTGAAGTACCGTAGCCCGCCGCCAAAAATAAAGTAATCATAATAATATTAATAAATTTTATTTAGTTCAACAGTAAGTGCATACAATAATTCCATCTTAGTTTTACATAACACTAAAACAATTTAGGTACATATTAAGATGGAGTAAACGACGGTGTCTGAACTACTATAAACTGTGCGACAGACACCAACGCCTTCCTCCGTAAACAAACAAATTGTATCAATCCGTGATAGTGTGCTATTGTGTATTTCTGTATGTATGCAAGTGTGTGTGTGTGTGTGTGTGTGTGTGTGTGCGCGTGCGTGTGTGCTTGTGTGTGTGTGTGTGTGTGTGTGTATGTGTGTGTGACTTTGCGTGTGTGCGTGCGTATGAGTTTGAGTATGTGCCTTTATGTGTGTGTGTGTGTGTGTGTGTGTGTGTGTGAATGTATTTGTGTAATGTACTAAGATGTTAATATGAAAGTTTGCACATAAAGTAATACATTATTTTATTTTTGGCGTTTTACATTACTTTATTGATAGATTATTTTAGAGAATGTAAATTGGAAATGTAATACAGGGCAATAATATCAGTTTCGGATACAATCCTTCACATTCATGGTCATTTGGTCCCTCATAGTACGCAGCGTTTTATAGGTTTTTTTAAATAAACTCAATATCTTGCTATGGAATTGAAATCGGACTGGTAGTAATGACGATTAATGCTTGCAGATATAGTTCAATTATTTATCTATACTATTACACAGAACAAGAGTTACGACAATTTCTGTCTGTTTATAGTAGTTAAAAACACCGCTGTCATAAATAGAAGTTGAGCAGTGACTATAAATGTAAGCAAAGCGAGAGGAATAGTAACAACGAGACATTATTAATAACTAACAATAGCTGTTTTTGTATTGGTACAAAAAGAACAAGTGCCTGACAGTGAAGCTGCAGAAACAGCTGATATAATCTTATCACACCCATATATGGATATGAAACAGAAAAGTTCCTCCTACGAATGCAGAAAACTAATTTACAATATCACTCTAGCCAAGCGAGTTAACATTATGTATTATTTTGAGTTTTCCTTATTTTACGGTTTATCTGCTTACAATTTTGAATCATATGAATGTAAAAGTCACTTTACGAATGGCATAATAATATAAAGAAATTATGATAGTATATTATCTATATTATCTTATCTATTCACTGGAGGTTGGTCATAACTCGTGGATACAGAACTGAGGAATAATGGAAATATGGTCCATTCTACTTGCCTTATTAGTAGCATTCTTGTTAATGTTGAGTATAGAGTGAAGCGATACAGGTTTATCATTGCTATTGGATAGTTGGGGCTCCGGTTCAGGTGGCTCGTCCCAGTAAATACCACGCTCGAACACCGGTAATGACGTAATGTTGTGACGTCGACGGTACGCCTCGCCTTCCGCTAACATTCGCGGCTGAACACTGAAATATTTTACAAAAATATATTTTAATTGAAATAAACCTTTTGTACCTAGGACTTGCGAGGAATTGTACTTCAATAAGCATATGTATGTGACCGAAATTCAACTTTAACCAAGTATTAGTTAGTATTTTTGAAGATACAGTTTTTAAACCTTTAACCGCGACGATTATAGCATTATCTCTTCTTACTTGGAGAAGCCCATGGCTGAGAGTAGACGTTGATAAGCTGTTGGTCGTCTATCCGATAGATTTGGTCTTGAAACGATGATAATCCGATCTTCCAACGTACACGGATGAGTTGAAAGTGATACAGACAAACATACAGCTCCAACTCATCGGTGTACGGAAGACCGGAATTATTTCTTCTAATATCTTCATCTTGGTGTTAATTTATCTAAAAATCTGTAGGTTGACCTAGAAATTGGAGCATTTTGATAAAAGCGAAAATTATATACATATACAGGATGGAAGTGGACTGCTCCCGAAAACAAAGACAGGTGACCCAACTAGTCCTACTTGTAATGATAGGTTAGAAAAAAAATCGATTCGGATGATTTTTTTTTTCACAACGAATTTTACGTTTTTTTTTTCACATTCCATCGTATTAGTACAGTGCCATGTAACGCTAATTCCATAAAAAATACGTAACTATAGTCAGATGAGAAAAAACGCAATCTCTTCAAAACTCACGATCATATGTTCAAGAGTATTGTATTGTATTTACTCTTTCTAAATATTTTTCTATAATGGCACCATTTTTATGTCAATGTACGCATTTCCAAGTTCCTTTACATAGTTTAGTCGTTTACTTGTTTAATTATTTTGAAAAAATATTGCCAACTTTTATAGAATAATAAATATAAGGAAGAACAAAGATAAATATTAATATACTTTTTTAGTATAACCAATTTCGTGGGCATTCTGGGCCAATACTGGCATGCTCCTTTATACCCAAAGACTTTCACCTCGACAAAAATATGAGTTTTATATGTAGTTACTAATTATTTTGTAAACAATACGGCAGCTGTCGTTAACTATGAAGAACCATAAAAGTGTCAAAATTCCAAGGTCGTAATTAGAATATAATTATAACATTCGGATTTTTCATCAAAGAAAAATATTTTTACACTACTTTAAATGAACCTATTATAATTAAACTGTACATTTTGTATGTTTTAGAATACTGTTCAATGATAATGTTAAGAAGCAATGGATTAGAGAGATTAGAGAGTACGGTTTGCACTAAATGCTATGATAATTTGGAGTACCTAAAACAATCCATATGATTGGCAGTGAAGAATTTTCCCATGGAAAGAGTGCGTGCTTCTATTGACAACTGGCCTCTACGTTTAAAGGACTGTATTGCAGCCAATGGAAACCACTTCGAACAAGCTTTTTATATTTTAAATTGTTTTATATTTATGTATTAAACTAACACTGTAAAAGTTATAAATATTTTATTGCAATAGAAAAAAGTTTTTCCTTGTTACAGTATTTAGGGCAAGACTAGGTATAGCTCAAGAAATATATGGTGCAAAAGAGTATTTCATTTTTATTATTGGAACCAATGTCTCCCTTTCTCCTTTATTTTTTAATAATGTATATTGCATGTAATTTCTTGATAAGATTAACGAGGTTGAGCACGTCACAAAAATATTCAAAATGGTGGTGGCGTCGAAAACCAGGTCTTCAAGTTACCTTTGGCATGGCTAAGTTTTAGATGACCCGTGCATCAATCAAACGGTTGCTACCAGGAGGGGCTGGTCTGCTCGCCCGAAATACTCTTTTACATGTCTTGGTCATTGACACTATTGTTGCATTATCGATTGTATAAAGCATTATTTTAATAGAGTGATTTGATTCTTTTTTATATGGTAAAGACAAAAAGGATGGAAATAATACCGTGTAACTAACATATTTACTAAAAGTCCAACTAAGACTTACTACATTCGACAATTTGTTAGAAACCCAAACAAATAATTGTATTATTTGGTTGTATGAAAAGGACACAAATATGAAGAAAAAAAAAAGGTTTCTAAACTTCTGAGTTTATCAGAATGACAGTAAAGAAAAGATGGATTTTTCATAAAATATTAACATTATGAACATGCTTGCCAGCCTTATAAAGAAATTTTCGGTTAAAAACAGTAGTCATTCACCTATTCGCTATGCAGAATTATTTGATTATAAACATTTATATTTGAATAGAGCAAATAGCTAATAAGATTTGTTTGTATCTTTGAAATAAAAAAAAAATTAGCACTCCTTGATATAGGTAAATTCTGAGTACGTCCCTGTTACACCATACACTTACTGACATCTAATGCAAGATAGCTCAACTGCATAAAATATACGAAATTAGTAGTTGTGCTAATAGCCAGTAGATGGACATAAAGGAGGGAGTGAGACAAGTACTATTACTTGTCTCACTCTCTCCATTAGTAGGGATCCCCTCACTCCCTGTAAATGACACGCATTGTTTCATAGAAAATATTCATTACAACAGCTCCTCTTTGTATTTCTGAACCCAATAGCACTGAGAAGAGCTGGCAAGAAACTCGGTGACGTTGTCTATTTTGTTCTTTTAGGTATATTTTTGTATGTTGCATGCAATATTATTTTTTAATAACATTGATACACAAGAAAAATATTTTTATATTAACCTTTTAATTCACGGGATCTTCCGTATGGAAGATGCCCGGTCCTTTGGGAGGCTTACATGGGGATATGGATCCAACACGCAGAGGCCTTTGGAGAAATTTAATCTAAATATTGGGATGGGACACCTACCGATGACATTCCACGTCTGTACATAACATTCGTGGAATTCCAGCAGTAAGTGTAAAACTATTGTGTGATGATGGTATCTAATATCTGAACATGGAAGTGGGTGCTTAGTGGACTGGTTCATCTTAAATCTATGAAATTTTATTAAACTGTCGTCTGCCTTCAAACCCATATATAGAGATGAACGGTGGCAGACGGTGACTCGCCAACTCACTGAATGGGCCCCCTAAACAGTCGCCACAGGCGCACAAGCTATATGGTCAACAGGGAGCAACATTGGTGCAAGTGGCTAGGGGTGTCGAGCGGTGCGGCGCCGGTTTCACCATTGAGTCTGCGATAAACAGAGCCATGGTTTCCCCGTAGTTATGCCCTTGAAAATGACACTTCCACCCCCGAGCATATAGCTCTGGCGACCCCTCTCTGACCAGCTGTTTAAGGCAAGCCAGAGCTGAGAGTCCTTCGGGCACTCTTCGGTTTCCACTCTAGCTAGCCAATGCAGGCAAGCTGGAGACGAGGCCCTGATCGAATCTCTGAAGTATTCAGGCCCGCAGTGTCGCCACTCACATTCAGCTCGCCACAAGCTGCCCTGCGGTTTATTGGCTTGCCTGTAAATCTTGTGATACATTTTTTTTTTATATCAAAAGAACTTAGGGAGCCGTATAATGTTCCTCCTAGTTTTGCGTTACCCTTATGGTGAGGTAACGACTGGCCCTGAGGTTTATATAAACCTCATTATTATTTACGTAAATAAATGATTTTGATGTAATACCTTATATTGTATATATACATTAAAAAAAAACTTTGTATTGCCAATAACTTTGCAATATGTACGAGGAAAGGGGAGCACATATTGCATTAACTCCAAGTAGTTGACATGAAAACAAGTGAATGATGACGATGATTTTACATGTATAATAATAATATCTTGGTTTATATGTTGTAAAGAAATTGTGCTTACTTCTCTAAAAACCACTGCTGATGTCCAATGACGGAGCCAGGCCTGCAGATACGTAACCATGCGATGGACTCTCGTGCCGTGAACCCGTGATGTTTCATTAAGTAGCACCCAATCAGAGTCCCCGTGCGACCTAGGCCGGCTGAAACACGAAATAGAATATTGATGAAGTATATGTAATTGTATGAGATAATAACATTCGTCATAATTATACATCCATTAGTCTATAGCGACGCGTAGCTTTGCATTATGGAACTAATTTTAAATTGTGGGGGACTTTACAAACATATAATTCAAAGAATACAAATTATACTCAGGCTCAGGATATCAATTTGTACACAAAGTATTCTTCTTCGTGGTAATCAAACACATGACAGCGGCACCTCAACCACTATGCCATCTATGCAGCCAATATTGGCCTCCCCATTGAAGGATAATGCCATGAACCACGTTTGGCTATCGAAATAGCTGTTATAAATTACGCAGTTTTTTAATAAAGATAAAGGCTAGTACAATGAAAAAAAAACAAATATTTAAAAAGCAGATCTTCAACAAGCTTTTAACTTATTTAAAATATATCCTTTTATCAAACACAAGAAAAACATGAAGTGCTTCAGTATTGGCTATAATTTCATTATCCATACATAAAAAAAAAAAACTTCCACTGCACTACTTTCTTTAAAATTGGTTATGATTTTAAGAGTTACCTTTGCAATGTACAGCGACCGCGCCTTTTGCCGCTTCACAAATCCTTATGAACCTATTCACAATGAGATCTGAAGGTACCGATCCATCCACAAAGAACAGCTCCCGATGTTCAAATCCATGCGAGGTGAACTGCCTTGCGTCGTACGACTTCTTGTTCAGTCGAACAATTGTAGTGACCCTATGGGTTCTGAAGTATTGGTGGTAGTGCTCAGGACTATGGAGCGGATAGCCCCGATCCAATCTTGATCTGTGATGGGGACCGGAGAAGGCCATCATTTTGCCCGGAATTATCCAGTTAAGATCGCCATTTTCTACTTTCTAGAAAATAATAATATATGCTGTAATATGATTGACGAATTTGAGGTGCTGGCTTCGAAATAAAAAAGGTGTGGAAAAAGAAAGCTGTGGGAAAAAGTAATGCGGTGTCTTTGCTTAGAAAAGATCAGAAAAAGTAAATGAAAGGAAAGAAGAAAACAAAAGATGCAAACGGTATATACAGGGTGCCGATTTTATTACTAGAATAACTTAAACTGGGTGTAGGAATGACGTCATAAAAAACAATAAAGTTAGTTGCAGACTCCTAGCTCTGCCCAATCCCGAGATAAAGTGATTTGTTTCTTATCAAAACAATAGGTTTGCCAGCGTACATTGACCTGTAGGTACATTTCGACCCAGCTGCGCGGCGGTAAGGGTAAGGCGTAGCGAGAGCGGGACTATTTGCCTACTAGTTCAATGTCACACGCATGAGTATACACCTACATCGAACTTTTATAGTGGAAAGTGTATTGACCGCTTATCATTAGGGCAATTTAATCAAAAATGAGGTACTATTTTTTTTACTGATTAGGATAGTGTATCATGGTCTGATACACCTCCTTCAAGGATTCTACTAATTAAATCGGCAACCTGTATACATTAATGCAAATAGTGTAAGTAAACACAATCAGATGGTGGTATGCATTGACTCTTATTTTTTAAAAGAGACCAAACTGCATTGTGACAAGAAGCGCGTACCGGTGGCCCATCTACGTGGCCTTAGAGGTACGTGTAGGGCAGATTATGAGCTTACACGCCATCTCTTCCGTCGCCCCGGACGGATTGAGCTGGGTGTGACCATACCATAGTCTGTCCCCATTTTTTTATTGCTTATATCATACAGCACACCCGACGGTAAGTGTTGATGCCGCTCATGGAACTTTGCATTACCAAAGTTACAACTAGGTCGCTGACTACCAACCCATACCCACACAAAAAAATTGAGGTCTCGGCTCTCGCTCACGGAATGAAGTACGACAGCACATTGCCACTGCTTAGACGTCGATTTTCTGCGAAAGTTTGGTACTACCCCGGATGGACCGGCAAGACAGAAAACTGTCAACAATGTGGCACTTACAAATACCTATGTCTTGTAGTGGTAAATACAATATATCTAATGAAATATACATCCCGCAAAAATTAAAGGAACAAAAAAATTTTCGAATTTTTTGGCAATTTTCAACAGGCTGTATTTCAATGAAAAATGGTCGTACAGAAAATAAAAAAACATAGCTTTTCAAGCTTGAAGACTCTAGTTTACGAATTTTTTGGTTAAAAATTTTTTAGAGCACCGGTAATCATGCGATTCTTGGATAAAACACAAAGAAAAAAATTCTAAATTTTTTAAATATTTTTTTCGCGCTACGGACATGGAAAATTTTTTTCGACCTAGATTAATGCATAGGTCGTATAGCCTGTTTATTCAGCTTCAATTTGCTTTTTGCAAAAGTCAGATACGACCATTTGTCTTCGAGATATCGAATTTTGAATGCAAAAGGATCTTTTTTCACTCAACTGCCGATATCTCTGAAACTACTGGTCGCCCAGCAAGCGGACATTACTTGGGGTCGATACAATATGTACTCTACTTTCATAGTACATATTGTTTAAGTTATTGGCAATAGTTTTATGATCGGCCGCCTGCCAGATGTCAACCCTCCTTGGGAATGTAATTGTTGACCAAACGGCAACAGATGGAGTTGGTCCAGGTCGGCTCTTAGTCGGCTTTTACATCCACAAGCAAAGTAAAGATTGATAGTATTCGTAGCCGCTACCACACAGCACTAGAACTAATTAGACAATTACACAATTTATGCGAATAAAGTCAGCATTACCGAAGGAAAAAATCACGAGCACAAGTCAAGGTAGATAATAAATGTTACTGTTTAAGAACTGAACACATTCTCACCTCATAAAATAAATACTGTTCAGCATCGAAGTGATCAAAGTCAAAGAACCTGGCGTCATGTGCCACCTTGATGCCTTGTAGCACATCCAGCAGGGATATATCGAAGAGTGGAGGCCCACCAGATGCATCGCGGAAGTTTAACAATGACCATTCAGCAGCACCATCTGTCAACTTTTTGTATACCGCCGCTGGACTTGAATCCAAATAAATTACCTGAAGGAATGAAAGTGTTATTAGGTGAAACTATATTACTATTTCAGAATTGAAGTGTAATTAGGTAAAAACTGCCTGCCTTATAAAATGAAAAGTTTTAATTTAGGCACCTATCGTATACTAATAACAAAGGATCCAAATAACATTCTGGAGACAGGCATGATCTATCCGAAATCGTTTCAACAATTTCAATGAAACTTCGCCATTGAGATTATTGTGGACGTGAAAGGGGATTGACCATTTTTTGAACCTGTTCCTGTCTAGCAACGTCTGATATTTATTTATCATTTTCTTGCTCTTATCCCAATTACTTGGGATCAACGTAATATGTACTCGTACATATTGCAAAAGTTATTGGCAATAGTTTTATGATCGGCCACCTGCCTGACGTCAACCATCTTTTGGAATGTAATAGTTGACGAAACGGCATCTGGTGGAGTTGCTTGAGATCGACATAACTATATTTTATTTTACGACATCCATGAGCAAATTAAATGGTTGGTAGTCATTCGTAGCCGCTGCCACATAGCATATTGACATCGAATATTTATTATTTATGAAAATAATTGTAGTGAGGTGGAATAAGTTCCAGTCCACGTACTGTTATAAAATTAATTAAATAACTAATTTATTACAAAATAGTAGTTAAACAAAAATATATTTACTCTAGTAAGATCGTTACTAAATTACTTTAGTTTACACATTTTAACTTTCAGTATTTTTTTTGTTACAAAATAATTAGTCATTATATTAGAAACTGCAATAAAATATAATTATGCACTTTCACATTGAACATAACTGAAATTTAGCATTTAACATGCTAGATTATTTATACAAAAAATTGTTTAAGAGCGAAAATGAATGTCACACGTGGGAGTCCAATACGAGCCGCAATTTGAATGTCATACAATAGCTCATACTTGTCTAAGTGGTAGGACGATTGGCACGGTTTTTTTTTTATTGCTATGGTGGCAAACGAGCATACAGCACTAATGATCTGATTTAAGTGTCACCGCCGCTCATGGACTTTGCAATACCAAGAGCACAGCTAGGCCGCTGCCTACCAATATAAACCCCAAACCCACCCCAGTTGGGCTTCCGCCTCTCTCGCTCACCGAACAAGCGCAATAGCACATTGACATTACTCAGACGTCGATCTTCTGCGAGAGTGTGGTACTACCCCGGACGGACCGGCCCGCGGCTGTATACAGAGAACTGACGACAGCGTGGTCCTACCACTAACAAAAAAAAAACAAATAATAATATAAGAAATATTGTGTATAAAGATATAATATTTCTTACAAGAATATTAATTAAATCACTGTAATAAATCGTGCATCACGCACGACCAGAGAGGTCAAATATAGGGGAAGACAGAAGCTCTAAAATAAAGTTAACCCATCAAAAAGTCTCTAGGTGACGATAAACGACGACCATTTGCATTTATAAATAGAAACTTTATTTGTTTTACAATGCTAAACATTAACTGTAGCCACAGCGAAACTAAATTTAAACACGCAAAAACGTAATAATTTCATTTTGAGATAAAAAAATATTCTTCAAGATATTAATTTCGAAATCAGTATTATCCGATAGATGGCGTGATAAAATATCGACATATACGGAATGTGAACGAAAAATTGGTTATTAACATAATACTCTTAATTAGTAAAGTAAATAGTGGTTATCACTTGTTCTGTAGTGGCGACTACGAATATTACCAACCCTTACAGCTCGTGGGTGTCGTAAAAGACGACTAAGAACTTAATATCGAACTGGGTCAACTCCATTTGATGCCGTCTGGTTAACAATTACTTTCCCAAGGAAGGTTGATGGTTGGAGTCAGGCGGGCGGCCGGCCATAGAACTATTGCCAACTATTGCGCAGACTGCGAGGTATTGGGATGAGGGCAAGATAATGAAGACTTGATAGTTAGTGGTACTAATTGTTCATATACAAAGTTATCTTTAAGGCACAGTGATGACAAGCCACTATCTATAAACCCTACACCTTGAGAGGAATGCAGATATGACTAGCCATCTCTTCTGGGTCCTCATTTAATATGATACCACGTATACGTTGGTTTATTATACTCGTATCTGAGTAAAATCGGTGAGGAGTATTATATGAGGAGCATTATATATACATAAAATAATTATCACATTTCGCTATCCATCTTTTGTGTATTCAAGTTACGCGTGTGTTATGACGTCATGCGTTATGACCGTAGTCTCTGCTTATGTCCTAAACAATGAAAGTAACATTCAAGAATGTCATACCTGATAACTCCCAATAAGATAGGCAGCATTGAGTCGTAGAGTTTCATTGTTGCTTGAATAGAAAACGATCTTCTTCTTTGGATTCTTCTCCAGTTCTTCGTTGAGTTTATTACAAAACTGGTATAAGTGGCACAAGTGGTACGGACCGAAGTCAAAGTAGAAATTCTCGTAAACGATCTCATCTTCTATGTGGAAGTATTTGCTGTTGCGTGTTGGTTTTGGCTTGTAGCCAGTCTTCAGGGTTGCAAAGTACAATCTGTCTGGAATAAAAAATATTTTTTTAAATAAAATTTTACTAAAAAAAAATAAGGCGCTAGAACGAATCCTCCCAGGGATGGTAGACACCACTGTAGACAAAGGCATGTTTCCGGTGGTCTGGTCAAAGGGCGGCAAGAATGCACAGCGAGTTAAATTGGAACCGCAAGCCACCCTTTTGTCATACATAGCTAAACTATAGGAAAAGCTAGCCAAAAAAGAGTGGAGAGGCCTGGTGTTAGGCAATTAAATTTGACACCACGAGAGTTTTTAGCAGGTAGACGGTGTTTTGTACGGCTCAATTTATTAACTACTTTCGCCTGCCCAGCGAAATGAATATACCCATAAAGGTCACATAAAATTATATAAAAAAACTTACTGCAGTCGTAATCTACAGTTTTTAGTACATAAATATTCTAGAATCAAAAAACAACCACAACATCCAACCATTTACCGATGACAATAGGAGAGCTCTTTTGTGCCATAATGACATTGTATTATTAAGTCAATAATTTATTTAAAAAAATACACATAACATAGTTTATAAACACATTTGAAAGTTATAAAAAAATTTAATTATTGAAACTCAACGAATTGAATTTATTCAAAAAATGTACATTTTTGTTATTAATATGCTATAAATATATTTGGACTCTATAGCACAATACTATTAAATTCCGATATCCTAATACTAAAATCGAGTGTCATTCATTCGCGATAGACATTCCATTTCACGGATCTATTATATTTCATAATACGCATAGCAAAAGAAAAGAAATAGTTTCCCAGCATCAGTATATCCACAGAATTAACAGGTGAACTTTTTTTAGTTGCAAGAGTAAATAGTCCGTTAACAAGCTAATCTACAACAACGAAATTTTGTAATTATGGGTCACATATAGTTGTTAGTGGGGTGACTGTTTAGGACCCACCAACTCGCAGACTTTACTCTTAGTATCAGAAAATGGTTGTATGTGAATAAATAAAAGTTTGATGAAACTTCCTTAGATAATTTTATTCACGCAGTGACACACATGACACGTTTTCAAAAGAACAGACAAAAGAGCATTGCAAAATCAAAATACAAAATAGAAAAATAAAACTTGTAGGAAAAAAAAAATTTATATTAAAGACCCTTTTTTATTCCAACAATAGTCACAACCAAATCTAAGACTCAAGAGATTTCGCCGCGATGTGATAATAATAGAGTTGTCTCGCCAATTACTTGACCGTTGAATTAGGCTAAGGGCTCATCAGAAGAATAGGTAGTAGCGCTCTCCTGCCAAACGTATAACAATACTGCAATCGCCGACGCGCATACTGCGACGTCGGCAGAGTGGCAATACACCACTAACGAATGAATGCGTCATATGGCACTACGATGAAGGCCTACATCCAGTGAAATACTGAATCACGATGACGACTAAATCCAAGTTAAAAAAAAAAAAAAACTCAAGACTTTCCATCTACTTACCATAGTAAAATACAATCCAAGTAATAGACGAAGTTATAGCCTTTTTTATAAAGACATGTTTTCACTAACACTTAATATAATGTAGTATTTGTTGTCGTAAAAACCGATATATAGTAGGAGCGACGAAATACTCTAGTCGGGAGTACGGCAAGTGGGTGTGGCTTAATGATTGGTTAAAAGCCATATTGAAGGGGTCACGACCCTTCAACAAATAGGGGAACGATTTGTTGGGAGCGATAAACACTTATTTTATCCATACCGCTATTTAATGTTTCAATGTTCAGTACAATATTTGTACATTTATATCGGGAAGAATGTATTAAAATATGGTGAGAATTTAATGTTACGATTTATACTGTCTAAAATATAGTCACAGTAATAATAATTTAATGAATATCCATTTATTCACGGGATCTTCCGTAGGGAAGATACCCGGTCCTTTGGTAGGCTTACATGGGGATATGGATCCAACACGCAGAGGCCTTTAGAGAAATTTAATCTAAATATTGGGATGGGACACCTACCGATGACATTCCACGTCTGCACAGTGCTGGCATTCCACGTATGTTAATACGTGGAATGCCAGCACTAAGTGTAAAACTATTGTGTGATGATGGTATCTAATATATGAATATGGGAGTGGGTGCTTAGTGGACTGGTTCATCTTATATCTACGAAATTATAAACTGTCGTCTGCCTTCAAACCCATGTTAAGAGATGAACGGTGGCAGACGGTGACTCGCCAACTCACTGAATGGGCCCCCTAAATAGTCGCCACAGACACACTAGTCATACGGGCAACAGAGGGCAACATTGGTGTAAGTGGCTAGGGGTGTCGAGCGGTGCGGCGCCGGTTTCACCATTGAGTCTGTGATAAACAGACCCTTGGTTTGTGACGAATTAAGAATATATTTTCTTCGGTTAAATAGAAAAGTGATATTAATCAAAAAGACAAAATTTTACAGTACATGCATTTAAAGATTTTTTTCAACAATAAAAATGGCGGTTTATCTTAGTATATCACAATGATACTTGTGACAGTACAGAATACGTCTAATATCATACTGTGTAAAGGGGTCATTGGGCAAAATCTGACCCACTTAACAAAAGTTTTCCTACAAAGATCAAATTAAGTGAAATTGTTAAGTATTAACCAACTATTAATTTTATGTAGTTATTTTTTAAATCACGGGAATAAAAATTAAAAGATGAATAATAAATCGCTATTCAGTGAGCATTTTTATATCTAAAATGTTTATATAAAATAATTTCAATGAAGCATTCTGCTAAATAAAAAAAAACAAAGGTTTGCGTGGTAAGAATGCGTAGTCAGTATGCATATGCCTTATATATTGCCAGCGTAGTATATTTTTGGTCTTGGGCCAGACATCAACAGTAATAAATAAAAATAATTAAAAAAATCAAAAAACCCGACTGTGTAAAAAGTGAACCAAATTACGTACACAATAATAAAAGAACTGAAAAGAAATAAAACAAGCACTTAGATGTCCGGTGGTCTATTATTCTATAATATATTATTGAATGAATACTATTGAAGAAAATAAAATATATTCTAATAATGGAACATAACAACTGAACAGTCGGGATCCATTGAAAAATTAGATTTGCTGTCGAATAATGATTAATATATTGAAAAATTAGATTTGCTATCGAATAATGGATCCCGACTGTTCAGTTGTTATGTTCCATTACTAGAATATATTTTATTTTCTTCAATAGTATCTATTCATTCAATAATATATTATAGAATAAAAGACCACCGGACATCTAAGTGCTTGTTTTATTTCTTTTCAGTTTTTTTATTATTGTGTACGTAAGTTGGTTCACTTTTTACATAGTCACGTTTTTTGATTTATTAAATTATTTTTATTTGTTTTATACTTTTTAGTTATAAGTATCTAGCTAGGCTATAGTTATTTTATTTATTAATGAGTAGGTACCTACCTATATATAGTTTTTCGACTTAAGTTGAGTACTAAATCGTTTGAAGTTCGAGATGGGCGACCGTGTCAGACATTAGATACTTTAGGTAGTCCAATCCAAAACAGGTATCTAGTAGATAATTTAGTATATGTCTATCCACATTCACATGCACAGTCATACGAAGTTTTCGTCTTTTCATTGTAAATTTCTACTGCCTGAAGACCTATATGTGAGAATGGTTGTTACGCAACTTTAAATCGATATAGATCCTAAACGGTCTGTCGAATCGAAAAATGTTATGAGAAAACTAATAATGGTTTTTAAATACCTATTCAACGATATCCCACTCGACATAGTTTGTTGATTTCCATTTTTATCATTTTCACAAAATGGCGTCCAGTGGTCGCCATATTGAATTTTCACTAACGTCATGTCTTTAGTGACACTCGCCGGATTAAGAGGAATCGATTGATGTGTGAATCATTAAAATCGGCCCAGGCGTTTGGTCTGTATAGTGCTTCAAAGGAACATACAAACATATATACATATGACGGCACTTGCGTTTATTGCACGTGATAAAACATGTTACAACGTGTTAACATATTCACTGACCACGCCTCCTAGCGCGTCATGCATTCCCCGCCACGCAAACTTGTTATAAAAAGAGGCGAGCGCGCGGTTTAGTCAGTCTAAGCCCGCGAGTGCCACGGTGCACATGTCGTGCGCTAGTCGTGTAATTTATTTGTCTGTTGGTCTGTTTAATCAGTTTAAGATCGAGCGTCTTCCCATACCGTAGCAGGGTTCATCTATTTCGCTTGGAAACGATGCGGTCCACGACTGCACGTTTCCGACGATCATTTCTCCTACGTACGTGCGAGATCTGTAGTGAACTATCTGTTGCCGTATTTCCCAAAGGAAGAACTGCTGCTCATTCTTTTGGTGAACTCCTGGCCAAGGATTCCACATGCAAGTAAAAGAGTAGTGACAATTGTGATCTTGTCCCGTAGTCACACGGGGAAATATTATCTATCAGTTACTATGTCATCCTTAGTACTACTGAACTGATAGCAGTTTACTGTGTCATCCTGTACCATGTAGTTGTTTGTGCAAAGGCGATTGCCTGGGACTGCTTTGTGGGTTCACTTAGTGTAAATTGTAATTGGTATATAGTTGTGAAAGTAATTGTGATTACTTGCAGTACGAGAATTTACGACTTTGCATCCACATTATTGTTCCTTATGTCTGACATAATCCCTACACATACATATATACATAGACTGTTAAACACAATACCACTCCTTTGCGTCGCGCAGTCGGGTAAATAGACGCGCCTGCGGGGTTTTTAGACAATACAATTATTCCTGTAGACATTGATCATATCGAATAAAATCTTTCTGTTGTTATATTATTTTTCTTTATTTTATTTTTAAATCCTTGGTACTAACAAGAAACCAATAAAATGTCCGAAACCTTATTATAATGAACCTTAATATTTTATTTTCTTTTTCAATATTTTGGCCTGAATCCCATTATCTGCATTAATGCGACATACATATTTGTAAACTAGAGATGTTTATCTGAACTTCCTACTTTATTTTTTCTGTAGGCCGTGGGTATAGATTGCATAATAAGGTGCCCATTAACCTTTCTATTAAAATACAAACAATAACACAACGGTTGAACAAATTATGTACTAGGTATTTTTAATTTTTTAGAAATACAACTCTTCTTTTTAATCGAAGAGTCTTTATAATCAGTTATCATATTTGGCCGGGCCAGTATTATACAATTGTGGTGCTTAGTTGTTTGAGTCTGAGAGATAATTAAAAGAAATGGAAAATCCAAAAAAAAAATATGAAATACGCCACCAAACATATTATTGAGAAATATACCGTAAGTGTAAAAGAGAAAGACGTATCTAAATGTGGATGCGAGACAAAAAAAAAGAAAATTTTTCGATAATGAATTCAACGGAAACAAGCTTAGAGAAAACTCATCGGCTGAGAGAAATCAAAAATCAATAGGGAACTTTGAGGGAACGAGATAAATGTAGGCAAATTTATTATTTTTATTTCATTTTTTTTTTCTTCCGTTAACGTTTGAATTACATCTTTGCTAGTTGCTAGTAAGTATAAAATGGCAATACTTGTACCCTAAGCTTGCTTACATAATACTCAACTCGATTTTTCTTTAGTCTCAAAAATTAACATACATATTCCCTAAACTTCCCCTAATAGAACGATAATAGATAGACGTAGAAGCACAGTTAAGTAGAAACACGCAGCTGGGTATTAACACGTACGTCTTGGATAATCCATTTGCGTGTTATAGCAACATAAGTGGCAGAAATGTTGATTGTACACACAAAGCGAATTAAGCTACGTGTAAATTTTTCAGCGTAAATGTTTATAAAAATAAGGACTTTTAAAAATAACCAAGCCTTATTGTATAGTTTTTAATAAGAAATGCTCAGAGAATATGAGTGAATACATCAGTAAATATGAGTAAACTCATATATTCTAACGAATATATGTAATCTTGATGGGTATATGAATATGAACATAATTACGTAATGATTTTCATGTCTAGAGACCATTTTCATGGCCGCGGCAGCCTGTTGCGTCAGTCACGGGCGGGCGATGGCTTACTAAATGGAAAAACACAAAGGAAATATGATCCAATGCTTTATTTGATGGAAAATTTCAATTAGTTTTGTATCATATGATTGGCCACCCTTATGGGGAGAGATGCAAGCAAAAATCCACCTGATGCCAACTCCAGCTGATGGTCAACAATTGCTCGTCAGGTAGGCGGCTGGACATAAAACTTTTGCCAATAAGTTTTGCAATATGTGCGACGGAAGAGGAATACATATTGTATCTACTTCAAGTCATTAGTGTGAGAGCGGGTTAATGATGATCAACGATTATCAACTGCGTTCGCAAGGGCTTCGCTCAGATACTTTTTTCTGAAATTTTCCTTCGATGTCATGTAACCTATATTAGACTTTTCTGTATCTTTGACAACGCGAATACGATATTTCAATACGATAAATGTATGGCCGTAAAAATGTAAAAAGCTAGCTTGTTTGCATATATATAATATTAATTAGATTATAATTCAGCACATCTAATGCAGAAATAAAAATATAAATATTGCAAACAAATATTTTGTCTCTGGCTAATGAGAAGAATACCAAAATAGAGATGCGTACCACAAATGCAAGCAATAATACCCCCAGTGTGAAGAATGTTGTCATAAAAACAATATATATAATAATTCAAAATAATACAAGAAGTTCGAAGATTCGGTAAGTACCAGTGTTAATTTACAAGATAACTGCGACTTTAAGTAAATACATGTCCTCTATTACTCTATTTGCATTTAAGGATCTCGAATACAATGTTTTATTAAATGACGAAGCATGTATTTAAACGTTTACATTGTTCCTAGTATTTTCTTATCTGTATTGTAAGGTATGTCTGTGAAAATATCCGTATAGATGCCAAAAAAGTCGTTTTGACAGGCATTTACTCGACGCTAACAAAAATTATTTGCATTTATAACTGATTGCCAAAACAAAAAAAAAATACGAATCTTCTGTTCCCGACAAACTCAGAGATGTTCACACAGTTAAAAACGTTAAAAAGCAACTATATTCGCCGTCAATAGCTGCAAAGATTTTTAATGGACACTAGATCAATTTATAATTTTTGTATTTGCTGGCTTAGCAAACATCAACTGTCGTTATGTATGGATCTGAATGTTGGGCATTGAAAAAGACGGATGAGAGACGATTGCATGCTATTGAGATGCGTATGTTAAGATGGATGTGTGGGGTAACAAGATTGGATAAGATACGAAATGAGTATATTAGGGGAAGTTTGGAAGTAGCACCAGTGATAGAGAAGATTAGGAGCGCGAGATTATCTTGGTATGGACATGTGATGAGGAGGGATGAAAGGCATGTGACAAGGAGGGTTATCAATATGCTTGTGGATGGGCGTAAGAATCGTGGGAGACCCAAAAAGAGATGGATGGATTGTGTAAACGAGGATATGTGTATGAAAGTTGTGAATGCAGATATGACGGCTGATAGAAGATTATGGAAGGCAAGAACATGTTGTGCCGACCCCACTTAGCGTGGGATGAGGGCAGGCAAATGATGATGGCTTAGCAAACATAATTAATGGATACAAATTATACCCAGATACTAATTATTGCACGGGAATTGAACCCATAAACATTTGCGCGGTAGGCCGATATATTAACCACCAGCTGTGCAGTCAAGTCATATTATATCGTTATCTATGTCCAGCAGTTCCGCAAGTATCAATTATATTTTTTTTTTGCTATTTTCATTAAATTGAACGGTGTCTCGATATAACCAAGACTTTACATGCGTCTTCCATCCAAATGACATGGTAATTTTCGGTTTTTAAAGAAAATTATCCTACAAGAACGTTATTCTAAGGTCTAAATTATAACTACGCAAAACTTGTGCATTTACGATTATTACTTAAAACGTTCCTCACAACATTATCTATCTGCCCGTCTCATCGTTTCCATCCGAAAGACTTCGCATCATCGCACACTAACTAACCTAACACTATTTCATTAAATGCATTCAAAGAGTAAAAGATAAAAAGTAAAAAACCAAAAATATATACGATTTTATTTATGTTAATGGTTTTTATAGCGGCAACAGAAAAATATACTTTTAAATATTCAATTGTGTCCCTTTGTTCTTAAGTTCATACACAGTCTACTGATAAATATAGACTTGACAGCCAGCGGTGGTTTAGTTATTACTAAAATAGCATTTTATTGGCACCCGTTGGGTCCAGTATTCTACTATTTTTTTTATTTGATAGGGTCTCGCTAGACTGCGTTCATTAATCCGGGGCGCCGGAATGAGTCCCATGTCGTCTATAACTTTATTTCCCTATTCCATCGTAAGAAAATAGAGCGGGTCATTCAATGAAACTATTCCTTGATTCAGTGAATATGGAACTACAAGCTTAGTTTCTCATAGTTAACTTTCTTTCTGTTTGTTCCCTATCTAGTTCGTGGGCGTCGTAAAGGATGACTAAGAAATATAATAAACATATAACATCTATGTATGAGAGAAACCTCGAAATAGAACTCTGTAAAATCCGTCTGACCAGCATGGTTCCCCTCTTGCGGTGGACTATGGATGTGGTCCCGCCCCGCCAAATCGGTCCGGACGGAATAGGCGGTGCGAAACCCCATAGAACCACCCTGCAAGGACTCCTCTCTTCGCCATGCGAGCGGGCCACCGGTACCCGATCTTTGTCTTCGATGATTGCGATGGAGACTGAAGCCCAACAGTGGGCACGTATATAAGCATAAATGAAGATTTTTTTTTAAAAAGACCCACAAGATTATGTCATTTTTATCACAATATCTACAGACGTATTATCATTAATATTCGAATTCTTATTCCACTAGCAGTAAAAAAAGAATTTCGTGATTGAAAACCTCACAATGTTCATAGAATTGCCAAAGCCAATTCTATTCTGTTTTGTAAGCAGTTAAAATAAATTACCAATAAACTGAATGCGACTTCATCTATAAAATATTTGATGTCAACTAATAACAGTAAATCTGGCACCAAGTTATATTTAAAGGAAAATTGGAATATATAGCATTAGTTTCTTTACAGACAATAGTGGATGTTTGTCCAACTATATAAGTTTTCCCCGTGGTAATGTTACCCGTGGCTGTGTGGTAGCGGCTACGCATACTACCAACCCTTACTTTGCTCGTGGATGTCGTAAAAGACGACTAAGAGCTTCATATCGACCTGGGCCAACACCACCTGATACCGTTTGGTCAACAATTACATTTCCAAGGAGGGTTGACGTCAGGCAGGCGGCCAATAATAAAACTATTGCCAATAACTTTTGTAATATGTAGGAAGAGGAGTACATATTGCGTCGACCCCGAGTAATTGGGATAAGAGCAGGAGAATGATGATGACCTCCTATCTTACACGGTTGATCGCAAGACTCCGCAGAACTTCGAATAAAGATTCGACACGTGTTTCGCCTCTAAACGAGGCATCCTTAGGACGGTTCGGCTTCAAATGTGCTTAAGCTAAGGAAGTAAAGGAGAGTGAGCAATAGCACTCATCTAGGGAAAATTCATAACACTGACTGCTAATCCGTGAGTGGTGATTATGGTATTTCGAACCTCTTATGAACCTCCCGTGGGGTCCTGGTGGTGGTCCTATGTCCGACAGTGACTGTCTGATAGATTGACGACTTCCTTTACTAATCCTTTTATCCTTACCAAGGGATTAGAATATCCACCACTAAATACTATTCATCATGATCGCCATCTCATTATCACTCACGTTCCACTGCTAGGCTCATGTCTCTTCCACAGAGAAGGGAAATTGATTTTAGCATACCACGCTGATAAGAAGTGTCAATATAGGGGTTTTAATTCGAGCTGTTCTCTTGCTCTTCTCTACCTTAAAAACAAGTATAAAACTATCCAAAAAGTTCATTATTTATAAACTTGAGCGTAACATTAAACATTCAAACAATACTTAAACATTTGAACATGTAATTGAGTAGTACTTTACAAAGTTGTGCTTAAACAGTAAGCGTTCTCATGTTAAACTTTCTGCGAAACGCAAATTCGTATTCCGAGAAGAGCTAATAATGCGAGTTTTGTTATACTTTATATTTGAATAACAATCAAAATATTTTCGTATGATATAAAGCTATTATTTGTGATTTTATAGCGATAAACGCTTAACGCGATTAAATATAAAATTTACCGATGTTTCGGACAATTTTTAGGATTCATTGTCACGGGAGGACTTGAAGTGTTACACGTCCAAGTCATCGTTATTAAGAGAATTCTTTATCAACACGCCGTACTTATTCAATTTAACTCACTTTTTTGATACAAATTCATTGGCAGTAAAATAAATAATAGTTAAAAAAAAAAAAAAAAAAACACGCATTTGAGGTACCAAACTAAAAGGTTGCAAATAATTTTCAATAAATTTTTAATATAAGTTAATTATAAAGATTGATGTCAATTGATATATTTTTTATTGGCAGATATTGGTAAAGTGATTGTAAAAAACATCATCATTGTAATAAAACACTTTTTACTAAAATCCGTGTGGTGACGGAGTAAGACTACAATTCACCAACCCTATCATACCCGTTGGTAATCGTAAAAGACGACTAAGGGATATAAAACGCATATAACAACTATGCAAGAGAAGGAAAACTCCAAACAAACCCCTTTACCAATACGTCTAACCAGCGCAGCATGGTATAATTTCCTTCCCATTACGGAGGAGACCCGAGCCCAGCAGAGTGGGACACATATGGACTGTGATGATGATGATGATCACTAAAATATTTTTTATTTGTTAATCAATCCATTGTTAATATAAATTTATTAAAAATTATTTTCTATTTTTAATTTGGTTATGTACAAAAGTGTTGTTTTTTTTTTATTTTACAATATTACTCATTTTTTACTTTTGAACTCAATTCAAAATACACCGAAACCACTAACATCAAAGATCACATCTCGAAGGTACTGGAAGCAACTTCCCTTTCATCATTAAAAATGAAGACAAAAGTCTAACCGTTTTTAAAGAGGCTTAAAGTTCACTGAGATAAATTTTACTGAAAAAAATCTTATTGACTTTTAGCGTTTATATTCATATTTCTGTTCTCTTTTAGACACGTAGTGGATAATCCTGTTTAAAGAGCATAAGCTCGCCAATATAGAGTTTATGTATATGTACATACATACATACATAGCCTCACGCCTGTTGCCCAGAGGGGTAGGCAGAGACTACGGATTGCCACAAACCACGATCCTGACATACCATCGCTTCATTCACGCTCATCACAGTCTTCATGCATGCTCTACGATTACGCATACTCTTAATCTGACCTTTCACTAACACATCTTCAAGTTGATCCAGGAAAGTACGACGTGGTCTTCCCCTTGTAATCGTCCCACTTACACTCGTTTTGTATACTTGTGTCGTCAACCTTTCTTCACTCATTCTTTCCACGTGTCCAAACCACCTCAGCATACCCTTTTTTATTTTTGTCACTACTTCTTCATTCATACCACAGCGCTCTCTTATAACACTATTCCTAATTTTATCTTTCAAACTTACACTACACATACTACGAAGAGCTCTCATCTCTACAGCATTTATTCTACTTTCATGTCTTCCCTGCCAAATCCAACTTTCACTGCCATACATGAGAGTGGGAACTAACACTACCTTATGTACAGCTAGGCGTGCCTTTTTAGATACATTCCTACTCTTCATAAAAGCGTACAATGCCCCATTTACTTTATTACCAGCATTAACTCGTCTTTCAACATCTTCATCATTTTTACTGTACATTATGTATATGTATACAAACATATATCACATTTCCCCCAGTTTCATGATCATAGGTAGATTATTGTAAAACAATGTTCGCAAAGTCCTAATAGAAAAAACATCGACACCAAAATTAATAAGTTCTCAACTAAATTGTGACTTGCAAATGTGATCGCATGGCTACGAGTCATTGTTCGTATTTCTATAGAACGATCCGTACCCATTATTCTATTTTTTTTTTATATCACATTAATGGAAAGTTTGGTTGTAAATAGAATAGACGTTTCAATATAATAGGGTAGAAGCTAAATTCTGCTGTATGACAGATGGCGTAGTGGCTAATATTCCGATTTACCGTGCCAGTGTTCTGGATTCGATTAGCACGCAGGACAATACTTTGTGCGCCTCACAAACTGTTATTCTGAGTCAAGATAGAATTTGTTTGCGTTAATAGTACGCAATACAAGGATTGTTTCCTTAGTGTAAGGCTTGTTGGCTTTAAAAATATCTAATAGTAATTTAACTATTACAGTTTGCAGAGGTCCATTAGCGGAATAACTATCATTACACATGATGGTAAATGGTAACTACTGCTTGAAGATACTAATAAGGGACCATCCAACTAAGTCACCATCACACATACCTACTTCAATATTCAGGAATTCTTTCTACCTTGAAATTATAACATTTTTAGCGTAATGGCTTATCAAGAACTTCTAATATTGAAATTCATCTCAGCTCATATATGTCCCACTGTTGGGCTCGAGCCTCCTCCATAATGGGAGGGCAATTAACCTACTACACCAAGCTGGACAGACGTGTTGGTATAGGGTTTTGTTTCGAGTTTTCCTTCTCTTGCATAGATGTTATATGCATTTTATATCCCTTAGTCGTCTCATACGATTACTGAGATTTAAAATACTGTATTATTTTTGACTTAAAGATTTGACTGACTTAAAGAAAATTTATTATTCACAAACGTCTTACGAATTAGACTAGCGCGGGCGTTACCTATGATAACCAAATCATAGCTCGTATTTTTGTCTTTACATAAGACTTTCCATACGCCATCTATTAGAAAACGTTTACACATGTTCTTTCTAATATTGAGTCATAAATTTTTACTAACAAGAAAAAAATGTTCAGAATTTTAACTAGCAGGGCTCGGTTTGACAATCAGGTAGAAATGTGATCTATACATATAGCTCTATAATTATAAATTATTTTTTATAAGGACGCCTTTTTTTCGGGATGAGACATATGTCTTTTGAGTTTTTGAGCCATCTCATTTCTGGTAAGGGATAAACGGCAAGTGGTACAATTACTATTATTTCTTTTCTTCGTTTTCTTTTGCTTTTTTCTATTGGAAGGCTGCGGCGTGATCCATAACTCGCAATCATAGGGTGACAGCTATATTATACGTCCAAATTAATTGTTTTTTAATAAAACTACAATAAGTCACGAAATCAGCTTTATAAAAATAATATGTCATGTCTCAATACAAACTATTTACCTGGACAAAAAGTATTTTTTTTTCAAATTCTTAAAAATGTAAAGGTTTAAAACGACGTAATATAGTTGATTGAATTAGGCGATACATGGCGGAAATCCATTATTATTATAAAATGGAGGAGAGGAAGGAAGACCCACCACTTTCCCACGGTTAATCAATATACAGTACACCTCAAGAAAGGAAGGAATACGGGATTCCACCTTGATCCCATCCCGCATTCCTTCCTTTCTTGAAGTGTACGGGTATATTGATTAACCGTGGGAAAGTGGTGGGTCTTCCCTCCTCTCCTCCATTTTATAATGACGTAATATAGTGTAAAAATTTCGGTATTGCAAAAGCTCTACGCTAGATTTTCAATAATTTTAATACGATCATAATGTAGCCATAATGGTAGCCTTGAAGGGTTTGTGTAATGTTTATAATGTACACTAGAAATGAATTATTATAATGAGATACATAATTAACATATCTAACCTACAATTTTAGTATTTTGCAACATAATATAGAAAAAAGCGAATTGCACTTTCATAGGCGAAAACATTTGATAGGATAATCACAATAGTTTACTGTTTTATCCTTAGTATAACGAAGCTACCGAGAACAAGGCAATAGAGAGGTAATTTAGGGGGCTGCACGAAGGTTTGTGCGGGAGGGCCACCGAAGACAAAGATCGGGTACCGGTGGCCCGCTCGCACGGCGAAGAGAGGAGAGTTGCATGTGGGTTTGTGGGGTCACGCGCCGCCTCTTCCGTCACCCTAGACCGACTTGGCGAGGCGAGACCACGTCCATAGTCCACCGCAAAAATGGGTGAGTCAATGGAGTTGCGCGCCGCCTCTTCCGTCGACCCGGACCGATTTGGCGGGGAGCGACCACATCCATAGTACACAGCAAGTAAAAAATATAGGTTTGGACGGGATGTGACTGAACTAGTAACGGAAAGGCTCGTGGGCAACGCATAAAACTTCACTGCGATCGCCGCTTGCTAAGCGTAGCCATTACGACATTATCCCCTCATTATGACGAAGGCTTATATGCAATACTGCATGGCAAAAGGCTGAATGATAATGATGATGTAATAAATGTCGAGTTCCTTCATTTTCTTCCTTAAGGAAAATAAAAAGTTTGTTATTAACCCACGGTCATGGGGGTTGAAAAGTGTTACACGGACGTTGGGGTGGGTCTCACAGACCCGTACTTTAGATATCAATATTATTCTAATACTTTATAAATTTAATATAACATTTATTCGTATTTAGTTTTTTAAGTATTTACGTAAATAAACGAAACACAAAATCATATTATATTATCTTTTAATCATATTAATTAGAGCTTTAAAAAAAGAACGACAAATATCAACAAACTTTTTCTTTTCTCCTTAAATATAGGTCTATTATTAATTAACAATTATTCTTAATGTTTTAACGCCACTATTTGTAGAAAACTAAATTATCTTTAGAAGAAAATAACAATTAATTACTCCAAATCACTATCTTTGGTACAGTCAGCACAAAAAGGTACAATATATTCTAAACAAATATATTTATTGCAATTCTCGCAGCTGTAGTTTGTGTTATGGTCTTTCTTAGCTGGACACTCTTGGTACCTTTTGCGAACACTAGCCTTTTTGTCGGCGATTCCCTTGTAGATTCACAAACAAATTTTTTATTTTTTTTTACAACACGTAGAGCTCCGATACATTATGGCAAAGTTCTAGATGTTCCATGACAAGCCCGAGGCGTAGTATTTTTATAAAACGCATTCATTATTTTTAAAACTATTATTAATTTGGTTTATTACTAGGCCTTCCAGAAACAGACTCAAAAATCGGAGTCAGACTCGTAAAATCGAAAAAATACGCTGTCGTTCTGCTTCTTCTCGATCCATTTTTAACTAATTACCCACAAAAAAACATAAATAAAATTCTTTGAACTATATATCAGCAATTTTAATTTTAATTATAAATAAAAATAAAAAAACAAATATAAAAGGATAAATTCACGGATAATAATTAAAATAATATCTATACAAAATGGCGCGAAATTGTGACATCAACTGCGGGGATGTGTCTCACATACCCAATTCAATTTCGTGAACCTGTAACTCCCACTGTGGCTGTCGCACGACTATCCTGTTAACTGCGACACATAGAACGGCTCAATAGCTCCAGCTATTGAGAAGAACGGCAAATTTGCACACTTAGTAACCGAACTAGAAGCGAAATAAAATGTGACGGGTCTCACAGACCCAACCCCCATGACGCTTTAAATTATTACGGGTTAAAATTACTTTTTAACGTCATCCCTTCTAAATTCCACATTAAGTACGGCCTTCTTTCACAATGGGATGAAAATTGACCTACAATCCTACATAGTCTCAATACGTAAAAAGCTAGCACCATAAAACGATATTTGAGCTGCTATGCTTTAGATGAGTCTTCGTCGAATGACGTCATGCAAAACAATACTCGTGAAACGGAAAACATTAGCAAAGGCAATAAAAATCTGCAAAAACTCCATGAATGGAAACGAGCGGATCGCGTTCGCTCGTCCTTGGGCCACACCCTAAGTTTGCAAACGCTTACGTAACCTAGGTTCTGGGCTAACACTTGCGCCACACCTCAATTGCATGTGTACCACTTGAATAGGAAATTACAGCTATTTCAGTGGTCTGCTGTACTTGAGTGACGACCTTGAGCCTTCATAGTGTTCGCTTGAGCGGAAACCTAATGGGAATTCGAGTTTAATTAATGTTGAAAAACTTTATATAGCTACGAGTTAAGGTTTCAGGTTTTTAATTCATTGGTAATCGAAAATATCAGAATTTTTAATGGAGCGATAATATTACAGATATTCAACATTTACACTGCTCTATGTTTAAATATAAATTCAAACACCACTCCATTGCGGGGGGACTTTACAAACATGCAATTAACGTAGACAAATTACAATCAGACTTAGAACAACACTTTCACTTTGCGGATCGCACAAATGGACAATACGTCCTGCATGGGAAACGAATCCTAGGACACTGGCACGAAAGATCTTAACCACTACGCCAACTGTGAAGTCAATATAGGAATGAAGGTTTGTCATGGAGTAAAATACCATGCTTTGCCCTGGGAATCGTAAAAACCCGCTAAGGAATTACTAGAAGAATGGACAGCAGAAATCTAATAAACTAACTCAGATAGCGGACTGCTTTTCGCGGATTATTTTCCTCGTAGCTAGTCTATGGCGAACCAAGGACGGCGATATACGACATAGACGTTAAGCTTAGCAACAATATTTAATAAAATAAGTTAATATACACGTGGTAAGACCACGCTGTTGACAGTTCTCTGTCTACAGCCGCGGGTCGGTCGTCCGGGGTAGTACCACACTCTCGCAGAAGATCGACGTCTGAGTAATAGCAATTTGCTATTGCGCTTCGTTCGGTGAGCGAGAGAGCGGGAAGCCCAACTGGGGTGAGTTTGGGGCTGGTATTGGTAGGCAGTGGCCTAGCTATATTCTTGGTATTGCAAAGGTCCATGGGCGGCAATGACACTTACTATCAGGTGTGCTGCATGCTCGTTTGCCAATATTAGCAATAAAAAAAAATATAATATGGCGAACGCAAAAATAACGTAGCGAACAGGTACAGGGTAATATTTAAAATAATGAAATAAAATGAATAAATTTCTAATGTAAATGTGAGAAGGCGGAGATTGAAACGATTTATCACTTTAATCAAAAAGATTACTTCGCCGGGTAGGTTCTAAAAGGGGTTCCATTGCGACCTTAAATCCTGCTAGTAATTCTCACGGCCAACGTTTTAATCAGCAGGTAGATTCTGAGCTTGAAATACGTACATTGTATTAGTATAAAATGGAATTCTAAATTGAAAATTTAATAAGGTACTGTTAATTGATGAAAATAAACTCATTTGATAACATCAGATTGAAATATACGCGTATGTATATTTCATGATCATTATCATCATCACATCCCATAAATGTGGGACATTTATGGGCTATGATGATGTATGATTGTTGGGCTCGGGCCTCCTCCGTAATGGGAGCGAAATTAACCTACTATACCGTGCTGGTCAGACGTGTTGGTATAGGGTTTTGTTTAGAGTTTTCCTTCTCTCGCATAAATGTTATATGTGTTTTATATCCCTCTCCGCCGTCTCGTACGGTCACCCACGGGTAAGATATGGGGTGGTGTATAATAATAGTATTCTTACTCCGTCACCACACGGAAAATATGTAATATATAATAAATATGTATAATACTTACACACGTCTAATTTTAAAATCAATTGTCACATTTTTGTTCTTTTTTTATTAAAATTACATATTTAAATTTATATTATAATTGTTGTGAAGGAGTTAACAATACAATTCACCACATCCTATCTTGTTGATGTCGCAAAAGACGTCTAAGAGAATACGGGCCACCAAAGACAAAGACCGGATTCGGGTGGCCCGCTCGCTCGGCGTAAAGAGGTACATGTAGAGCGGGTCTATGGGGTCGCGCGCCGCTTCTTCTGCCGCCCTGGACGGATTTAGCGGAGTGTGACCAATCCATAGTCCGTCCTCAAAAAAAAAGGGATATAATACACATAATATCTATGCAATAGAAGGAAAAATCAAAATTAGACTCTGACTAGCGTACCACCAGTGTTTTATTATAGATCATTTTCCCTTCCATTGTGGAGAAGACTCGAGCCAACCAATGGGATTTTATGACCTGAGATGATGATAATTTAAACTTCACTTTATGCCAAGGTTGATTTAAAACAGAAGTATTATTCTGAGTAAAGATTTCTCATACTATTTGTGTCGTTTACAATAATTAAATGTAAGCGCCCCAATATCGAGCCGTAAAAACTAGTCGATGGTTCGCAAGGAGAACGAACAGTAATACTCAAGTCTACTGGGCAATCATATTAATTGTATTTCAACCCGCCTGGTAAACGTGGCGTCTATGACGTCATACCCATTCGAGGAAGCCTATGTCTAGTTGTAGAAGTTGAAAGTCTGATGAATAGATGGATAATCTCATAATTAAATCTGTTTGTTAAGTAAAATTCAAAAAGGCGGCTTGTCTTAGAAAATTATAAAAGTTAATTGAACAAAACGTAGTATCATTGAGTTACTAACTAAACGAGAACAAGAAGATTACTTATAACTCTATATTGAATAATACGATTGATGCTTATCACCGCATCGAGGCACAAGCGCCAACTCCTTAACCTAGAATTTGTGTTACGTTCAACATCTAAGCTAAACTCACTTCAGGGTCGAAACAATCAGCATAGCGAAACTAAATACTATTATTCCGTTCCAAAAGATTATGTTCAAAAGTCACATAATAGTTTATTTATATTTAAAATATGAAAATGAATAGGTTGATGCTTTAACTTCAGGAGTATACGATTACTGACTGATCATCATCATTCTTAGTCCATACATATCTCACTGTTGGGCTCAGGCCTGTTTCAATATAGGAGGGAAATTGATCTACTATACCACGCTGGTTAAACATTTTGACATAGGGTTTTAAATCAAGTTTTCCTTCTCTGTCGTAGATGTTATATGCATATTACATCCCTTAATCGTTTTTTACGATACCCATAGAGATTATACAAATAGAGAATATTTTTTTTAATTTTTGATCACATTTATTTGGATCGCAGCACTGGTACATAAACAATAAACTCAAATAGCTATTTATTACGCGGGAACCCTGTCAAGTGCTTGGCTGAATAGTAATCTTACGTCATTATGCTGTGTACAAAGTGTTATGTAAAATGTCTTTCGCAGTTTATGAATTATAATTAATAACCTGCGAAAGACATTTTTAATCCAAAAACACTAAATGCATTTTTTTTAAAGAGAACCAACAGGAATAAATATTTAAAAAATTACTATAATAAAATACTCTTTTTTTAATAATTGAAAGTGGTATGACCACGCTGTTGACAGTTCTCTGTCTGCAGCCGCGGGCCGGTTCGTCCGGGACAGTACCACACTCTCGCAGAAGATCGACGTATGAGTAATGGCAATGTGCTATTGCGCTTCATTCGGTGAGCGAGAGAGCCGGAAGCCCAATTGGGTGGGTTTGGGGTTTATATTGGTAGGCAGCGGCCTAGCTGTACCTCTGATATTGCAAAGGTCCATGGGCGGCAGTGACACTTACTATCAGGAGTACTGCTTGCTCATTTGCCGCCACTAGGAATAAAAAAAATTAAAAATCTTTTGGATAACCAATTATTTAACCAGAGAAAAGATACCACAAATGGGCTTATTTTTCGAGGACGTCCTTTTGACAGTTGAATGAGCACATGTAGTGACAATATATAGTAGCAATGTAGTGCAGCTGAATGAGCACATGTAGTACATATTTAAAAACTTCGTATCAAATGCTTAGCAAAAATAAACAAAAAAAAAACAGTTTAAGCTGCCTTATATTGTTACTTTAATACTATAAGTACGAGATCCGGCTGCGACTCCCAGAGCTACTTTGACTATGCCATGACACACCTCAACCCACTAGTGGTTGGGGCGGCTTCCTACACGTCCTCTCGTAATTCAAAAATCCGACGTCCTCGACACGTCATCGACGATGACGACGACGATATCACACCCGCTCAATTAAGAGCTTACACGGCCCGCGAGGCCATTACACATAAATATCCGCGGTTTCATCCTCGCCGTCGAGGTGCGAAATCGCGATGCGCAAAAATCATAAATCCAAACGTGGGCACGCCCACTTTGCCACCAGCGACGCCCCGAGCCGAGGTCCGTTCTCCACAGGGAGATCCATTGGGCGATGTCGCTTAGCTTACCTCAATCGGGTTGAGAGCCCTCAGCGCTCACCCATAGTCCGCGTAAAGCTGTCAAAGCCACCTGCGGCTGACAGCTAAAATTACACAAAAAAAAAAGTTCCGGCTGCGAGATTACTACTTTCATCGAATATGAATAAAATGTATTTTTTTTTTCATGAAATTATGAATTACTGAATACACAAAATTTGGCGGCACGTATTATTAATTGAATTGTAATTAATTAATTTTATTTGCAAATAATTTGAGCCATTTGCTATTGAAATACATTTGTATTCCAGTTCAAAGCAATCGATTTCTAGAGTTTGAAAAGTTTTGGTTGCCATGCCATTTAAATTTCTATAATGTATGCCTTTAAAATAATATATAGTTTCTTCTAGTAACTGTGTAACGGCACTTTTATGTAATGATAGGTAGGAATACAAATCCGGCATATTCCTTTCCGTGTCATATGAGACGACTAAGGGATTTGAACAAATTAATATTATTGCAAGATTAAGGAAACTACAAAATGAAATCCTACACTAATCCGTGAAGTCGGCGATGTCATGGTACCTCTCATGTAGGAGGCTGGTGTTCATTAGCGAGACGAATGTGAGCAAAGAAAATAGCAAAATACCAATATCAAATACCAAAATTCCAACCAAAATAAACTGCTTATATTTTTCTCATTTCAAACCACAGTCGAGATATTTTAGGGAATAGACTATGCTGTAGTTTTCTAAACGCAGTCCGGGGTAGTAGTAAAAAATCGACGTATAAGTAGTAGCAATTTACTTAAAACCTTTTCGTTCTGTTCTTAATTCATAACCAATCCTGCAAACATGTTAAGCAATATATATATCCCTAATATTGCTGAAACCCATGGAGTTATTTATCACTCACGCTTAGTGGAGCTACCTGCTTTAATATAAACAAAAAAAAAACGCACATTTAGTTTTTATCACATGCCTGTATGGACACAAAATTCACAAATCATGTCCTATTGTGACTGTATACCGGTAGCTAACACGTGGACCGTAGCCTCGAAAACCACCAACGCGTTATTGTGCGCTGACAATTCTGATCGCCAAGTAAGGGAAAGCAAGCACGTATCAATATACAGGTATGTTACTTAGTGCTATAACCTTGTCACCAAAAGCTCCCTAAAAGTGGTAGTAAGACATAATGACACGTTTTGTAATATATATTACATTAATTCTTAAACCATTACTAATGAATGGATTGGTAACCGTTCTTTTTAAGACCATTGCGGATCAAAATTACAAATAACATACATACGTACATAGATAGCCTCACGCCTGTTTCCCAGAGGGGTAGGCAGAGATTACGGATTGCCACAAACCACGATCCTGACATACTCCCATCGCTTCATTCACACTCATAATAGTCTTCATCCATGCTCTACGATTACGCATACTCTTAATATTACCTCTCGTCAATACATCGCCAATTTGATCCAGAAAATTATGACGAGGTCTTCCCCTTGTATTCGTCCCATTCACGCTTGCTTTATATATTCTTCTTCTTTCCAAGTGTCCAAACCACCAAAATTACAAATAAATAGGATCTAATAGCAAGATAATTGTTTAATTAGTCTTTTATATATTTTCTTATATTCTATTCTATCTTATTATTATATTCTTATTCTATCTTCTTTTTTTCTATTTTTATTATATCTTCTTTAGTTTCTATTTTTACTTTTTGATTTTTATTATTTTTTCATTATTTTTATTATATTTAAACATATCTTCCAAAACACACTAACAAGAAAATACCGAGCAAGGCTCGGTCATCCAGATATTATACCATTAAAGACACAACAAACGAGGTTATTATTTGTCTTTCTATCCCTTTCTCGCACATGCTTGTTAGTGTAGACGCAAATCAGTATGAAGATAGCGACATGTCATCGACGTCATAATGTTTGTATTATTCTCTCTGTCTAATTAATCACATTGAAATGTTTGTAATTAGCTCAATATGAAAATAAATATTGTGTGGTTTTAATTGTTTTAGTAGATACATTTTAAATACAAATTTGAAGTTTGGCTAAACCATCTAAGATCCGCATCGCCATTAACTGACCACCGGTACCGATTTCTTGACTTCGTTGAAAGTAGACTACCAACTACCAAGTATAGTCAGTATGTTCTGCCTGCATCAGATATGTACAACCGTCCTGCTTCCCCATTTACGTAACTACCACAGCAACTATGTTTTTCAATTTTATCATGATTTCCTGAACTATCATCGTCTAAGCTCATAAACATGTCACTGCTAGACTCGAGCCTCCTCCACAGTAGGAGTCACCTCCTCCACAGTAGGAGTCGACTCTTCCACACTAGGAATTATAGCTCTCCAGCTTTCCTTCCGTTCCATAGATGATATGAGCATATCATCCTTTCATCGTCTGTTTCGACATTCACGGGTAAGATAGGCGATGGTGAATTGTATTCTTACTCCATCACCACACGGATTCCTGAACTATACACTGAACGAATTCATTATTTTTACGATTAAGTAAAGAAAAACCAACAGCAATGTCCTTTTTATCGCTCTCTATTTTTAGTTATAAAATGTAGCGGCTGGCATTTATTGTAGCAAACAGTACATAGCGCCAGTATATATACCCTTTCGCAAACACATTACTTTCTTATAAAACATACGTAATATAAATGTCAGACGTAAAACACGCAACGCACGATGTTAAAATGTATGCAAGGGCTGTATTATGCATAATGCATGCATATTTAGATATACAAAGATTACGTTTTGAAATAACTAAACTAAAATTTGACTTGTAAAAACTTAGCGCTTGCTGCTAATTTTAGAATTATATTTGTAAAAATTCGTGGAGTTATCTGTGCGGTGACGGACTAAGAATACAATTCACCACCCCCTATCTTGCCCGTGGGTGATCGTACGAGGCGACTGGAGGATATAGAACGCATATGGCATCTATGCAAGAGAGGGAAAACTCGAGACGGAACCCTATACCAGAACGTCTGACCAGCGTGGTATAGTAGGTTAGTTTCCCTCCCATTGTGGAGGAGGCCCGAGCCCAGCAGTGGGAGATATATGGGCTGTGATGATGATGATGATTGTAAGAATCACTACTACAGAGTGGGCGAATTAATATAATGTGAAGCTGATGTGTCGGTTTCGAATACGGTGTCTTATAGTTGGCATGATCAAATTATGGTTAATGGGATTAATATCATATATTTTACACCGGCAACGTTTAGCTATTCGCATTACAAATATTTCGGCACTGTTGCAAGTGCCATGATCAAGGAAGAATTGTAATTATTAGTTGCTTGTAAGGTAAAACAAAATGATGGAATCCTGTGTTTAAAGGGACATTTGTCGATATCTTGAGAAGTTAACCAACTACTAAATTATGTCTAAATACATTTCGTTCACATAAGACTTGTACACAAAAGTGGCCTAGTAGAAAATAGTTGATGTCCCTCAACTCAAAATGCCTTTTTCAATTACTAGTACCTACGTCTGTGTAATAAATAAAATTATTAACATCATTCAGAACTTTATTTTCTATAAAGTTCAATTCAATTTTAGATTCAATTTTATTTTTGGTAATAGTAGATACTAATTCTTTAGTACCTTTTTAATAATAATACTAACTCCTACAATCTCATTTTAGCAAAAAATTATTTTAGAAAAAGACTGTACCTGTTTAGTTTTAAACTGTATAGTATTATTATTCCACTAAAATAACAAGTCTTAAATTACTGAAATTTTTAGCATTTAATATGCTTAATTATTTATAAATACCCGATTACGAAACGAAAAATGATGTCACAAGCGGGGTTCGAACCCGCACCTATTGACATACGATACAAATACACCTCATTTTTCGTTTCGTAATCGAGTATTTATAAATAATTAAGCATATTAAATGCTAAAAATTTCAGTAATTTGAATAACAAGGTTGTGTCATCGTTTAATACAATTCTAACTGTAAAGTTTAAAATATTAAGCCTATACAATGTGTAAACATTGTCCGGTAGATGGCATACGTCACCTTGAAGACGTAAGATATATGAAGCGAAATTTGCATGTCCTAAAATAGTTCCCGATGGTATAAGTGGCAGCACGATTGGGCCGGATTCCCAATAGGTGCGGGTTCGACCCCGCTTGTGACATCATTTTTCGTTTCGTAATCGGGTATTTATAAATAACAAGTCTTAGTTTAAAATAGCTACATGAATGAGGTACTGAATCTTCTATATCAACTGTGAAATCATTTTTGAATTATCCATCGATTACAATGTTTAACACGATCCAAAAAATGGTTGTGGCGAGTGTGAGTATGGTTTGTGTCCACCAATTGCATGTTTGTAACAAGCAATACGACACAAGTGTTTTATAGTTAGTGGATACATGTAATATTTAAAAAACTAGATTAATTTTAAACATCCCCAATATTGTAATTATGTCATTCAACGCAATAACGGCCTTAAATTAAATTTTAAAACTGCAATATCAGAATCTTATTATTTTGTTTATTATATGTTCGATATAACATGTGCCAAATATCATTTACTGCCATTAGTCGTACGTCGTCAGATAGCTGATATCATATATTTATTAAATATAATATCGGGGAAGATCGACAGTCCCAATCTTCTATCAAAAATTAAATTTAATATACCAACAAAATCTGTCAGACACTATACACCAATTCATCTCCCAGTGGCGCTTACCAACTATCGTCAGAATGCTTTTTTGTGGCGAGCGAGCAACTTTTTAAATAGTCAAACAAAAACACTAAACTTTGATATATTTGTAACTAAGGTGGAACCGGTAAGACGGATGCTTAGTCTAGACTTCTTTAAAAAATATTTATAACTTTACTTTCATTTTTATTATTGTTTAATTAATAACTACATTTTACTTATTTATTTTTAAGCTTTCATGTATTCAGATCATTTGTTTGTGTACTGTTACATAAGCGTGGAGACCTATTATTGGCTTCAAAAATCTAATTATTTCACTTATATTGTTGCTATTAGCTGTTGGTCTCCCAAATAAAATAAAATAAAATAATAAAATAATAGCGCAAGAACTTCTCGCAAGAAGTCTTTCTTTTGTCGTTGTTTTTATTTTAAAGACAAAGACATTTTTTATTGAATGTAAACGAAGGTTGATATCAACAGTACTTGTACTGAAGGCAATATAAATATTATATATACTTGTTCGTATTATTTCTCTCTTCTTTCTATGTCTGATCTATAAATGTTTGAAACTGCAGCCAATTTTGAGTTGTTTGCTTATTCACGAAAAGTATATATTTGCTTGTAAAGTTCTCAATAGTTTGTAATAGGGTTTGAAATAAAACTACTTTTACGGATTCTATCGCTTTTGTATTTGATTTTTAATTTCTCGACGTTTCGAACACTTTACAGTGATCATGGTCATGGGAGGACCGTCCTTGTATGTGATTTTGAATTTCCCGACGTTTCGAACACTTTACAGTGATCATGGTCACGGGAGGACAGTCCTCCCGTGACCATGATAGAATCCGTAAAAGTAGTTTTATTTCAAATGTGTAATACTCGCGTAAACATTAGAAGTCATTATGTAATAGGGTGTTCAATAACTAAACAAAACCGTCTGTCAAATTTTAATACAGAATTAGATTTATTTAATTTTCAGAAACAGTAAAAACAATTGAAATGTCTTATAATCGGTTCGTAAAATTTCAAATGATTAAATCGTAAAAGATACAATCAATTAATATATTACAGACGGACAGAATTCAGCCACAGATACTAGTAAAATTAATTGTAAGACGCATACGAAATTTAGCCCTGTTAAACTCTGTCGTATATGTAATATTGTTCTGTTGCACTTATGCTATCTGTATATAACAATATTAATTTAGTTGACCGGTCAATTTTGCTTTATGTATCCCGTATGACATCGCAAAGAAGCATATTTCCAATTCCGCCTGTTAATTATTTTTAATAACATTTACGGGTTCCAAAACAATTAAAAGCGATTATAGAGTATTTTTTGGGATCTACGCCTTAAAAATATTACGAAATCGAAGTAAGAGTAAAAAAGCACTTCATAGTGTCGTTCGTACTTAATGCAAATGCGTAACCGAGCGTATATATGATCTTATTATTACAGAGCTATCTTATTATTACACAGCTAATTAGATTTTCATATTTAATTCTTATAATATTAATTTAATTATTAAGTTTCATTTAGGTAAGATTTTAAGTAAGTTTTTCATCAAAGTTTAATAATAGCAGAAATTTATAATTTTAATAAGATTTTATAATTTTAATAAGATTTTATAATTTTAATAAGATTTTATGATTTTAATGAAATACTATAGTTTTTTGTGAAGTTGTGGTGAACAACGTGTTAGTACATCTTTTTCTCTCGTGGTTGTCGTAAAAACTAGCCGAGGAATCACCAGAACAATGGGCGGCAGCATTTCCTTGGAAAAATTATAATACTAACTAAGAACTTGCCTTGGAAACTTGGCTATTACGGCATATTCCCACATGGGCAGTATCATGTCCAAGAATGGAGGCGAATAAATTAATAGATGGATGAATTATAAGTTCTATTATTTTTACAATTATAATTAAATTATTTCTTATCTTATTAATTATATAATAAAATTAATTATTAAATCATTTCCGTGTGGTGACGGAGTAAGAATATAATTCACCAACCCTTAGCTCACCCGTGGGTGAGCGTAAGAGACGACTAAGGTATCTAAAACGCACATAACATCTATGCGAGAGAAGGAAAACTCGAAACAAAATCCTATACCAGCACGTCTGACCAGCGTGGTATAGTAAATTAATTTCCCTACCATTATGAAGAAGGCTCGGGCCCAACAGTGAGACGTATATGAGCTGAGATGATGATGATGAATTAAATTATTAGCAAGCTGTTTAATTATAATTATGACGTCCGAAATTTATAAACTCATTTGCAAAAAAAACGGGCGGTTTTGATTTTCATTCATATTTAAAAAGATACAATACCAAAAAGGTTTCAATCGTTTGTACACGTTACTGGCCGGTTTTAAAAATGCTGTGGTATTTAAAAAAGTACGTTCTAAATTCAATTTTTCATTTGATGTTCATTTTTACAGAAAACCCCTTATTATCCTACATTTTTGGCGCGAAGTTCCAGAAGTTAACATCGACTTTCATAACTTTTATTCAATTTTTATCGATTAATTTCATATCCTTGACTGTCAAAGCTTTATTTAATGCTGTTTGGCTGTATCAAAAATGGTAGATAAAGTGGTAAAAGCTACCAAAATTATCGCGCTGCTTGAAGAGGGTTGCAGCCAATGTTTCGTGGCTAGGAGGCTAAATGTTAGTCGCTCGACAGTCCAAAGGACCTGGCAGCGATATCAGGAGACTGGTTCCGTCGAGAGAAGGCCTGGTTCTGGAAGAAAACCATGTACCCAACCACGGGATGATCGTTTTCTTGTGAGTCGCGCATTGAGAAATCGCAAATCTTCGTATGTGGATCTTAAGAACAACCTCCAAGAAGTAAGAAATGTGCATATTAGTCTATGGACGGTCAGGAGGAGGCTTCTCGCTGCCAATATACGCAGTCACCGCCCGGCCCGCGGCCCCAAATTACTCCGTGAGCACAGAGTTCACAGGCTTAGGTTCGCTAGAAATTGTGAATCATGGACTCAAGACGATTGGAATAGGGTTTTGTTCTCTGATGAAGCCAGGATATCTCTGTTCGGTGAAGATCGACGTCGGCGAGTGCTAAGAAGACAAGGAGAACGCTTTGCAGAGGCATGTTTCGAAGAAATCACACCTTATGGTGGGGGCTCTGTTATGTTTTGGGCAGGAATAAATTCAATGGATCGTACAGAGTTAGTCTTCATTGAAAACGGCTCACTGACTGGGCATCGATACATAACGGAAGTTCTAATTTCTCATGCACAACCCGCATTGGCCGCTCTAGGTGAAGACTCGATTTTTATGGACGACAATGCTCGCGCCCACCGATCCCGCGATGTTAATGCGTATGTGCAAGAGGTCGGCATTCGTCGTTTGGATTGGCCAGCTCGAAGTCCCGACCTCAATCCCATAGAGCATGTCTGGGACGTTCTGAAACGGCGTGTGAGATCAGTACACCCGGCTCCGCAGACCATCAGAGAGCTGAAGAATGTGATTACTGCGGAGTGGGAACGTATTCCGCAAGCAAGTATCCGGGATATACTCGCTAGCATGCCCAGACGAATTCAAGCTGTGATTTTAGCTAGAGGGGGTCACACTCGATACTAAACATTTATCTGCTTTTACTTTATTAAAGAAAAACAAACAAAAAAACTTTTTTATTTTTACTTCATGAGCATATGCACTACTAGCGAATATACACTACTAGCGAGGTTTAGCATTATTTCCCATAAATTGTATCTAAATTTTATGAAATACTGATGAAAACGATTATTTTCTTATTAATTTACCAAATTGTGTGGATAAAACTACCTATAATTATCAAACAAAGAAATATTAACATTTGAAATGGTTCATTGCTTAGGTGCCCGTTTTTTTTGCAAATGAGTGTATAATAATTTGTTAATTTCATAACACATTTTATTTTTCATCTTAATGCTAAATCAATCTCATTACCTCTGAATTTGCATTACATAAATATATTATAAACATTAGCAGACTTCATATCGCGCTAATTGGCAACGGCACGTTCTTACTTTCATTGCGTTACATGTAATTTCTGCACTCTGTTTTCATACCATTTTTGAATCTCTTACGATTCTAACATCCATCCACAAACAATTTGTAACTCTCCTTGACACACCCTTCTCTCCCTCTTTATCACATATCTATACTAAGACAATCTCGCGCTCTTAATCTTCTCTTATCCGTGTGGTGACAGAGTAAGAATACAAATCACCACCCCCTATCTTACCCGTTGGTATCGTAAGAGACGACTAAGGGATACAAAAAGACATATAACATCATAAGCAAGAGAAGGAAAACTCGAAACAAAATCCCATACCAACACGTCTGACCAGCGCCGTTTAGTAGGTTAATTTCTCTCCCATTATGAAGGAGGCTCGAGCCCAACAGTGGGACATATATGAGCTGAGATGATGATGATAATGAATCTTCTCTTTGACTGGTGCCCGTTTTAGACTGCCCCTAATATCATTATACCATCTATTACGACGTTATAAATATCACATACTTTATATATATTTTATAAGCGATATCTCCAAATATATTTTGCTTAAAGCTATAAATCATAATGTCTTTCGAGCAAGTTTACTAACTATAAATCTGAAATTATTATGGACCAGCTTATGATTTAATTTATGAGTCTGTACGCTAAACATATCGATATGAATCTAACATGAAGGTTATCAGAGACTTCGTTAATTTTAAAACATTTTCTTTTGTAAGACTTTAGGTATCCAACGGAATTAGACAGCAATGATATAGATGTTTCAAAGGACTTAAAATAAATAAAATATCAATATAGGTAAGGCACAATTCAGCAAAACGCTTTTACAAGCCTCCTCGAGGTTAAGCTCCTTCAGATTGATGTGAATGTAATGGAAATTGCTATAGATTTGACCAATGTAACAAAGACTACGAAATGAAATAAATAGCGAGGTTAAAGACGATCATATAAAGAAAAAATAGCAACTATAAATCCTATGTTACATATCTAAATGAAATATTTTATTTTAAATATCCTGCCTTTTTTTTGCGGTGGTCTATGGAGTGGCCGCGCTCCGCCAAATCGGTCTGGAGAGACGGAAGAGGCGGCGCGCCACCCCATGGACCCACCCTTTTTTTTTATACGGTAGACTATGGATGCGTCTCGCCCCGCCGAATCGGTCCGGGGTGACGGAAAGGCGGCGCGTGACCCCATAGACCCACCATAAAACTCCTCTCTCTTCGCCGTGCGAACGGACCACTGGTACCCGATTTTTGACTTCGGTGGCCCGCCCGGCGGTTTAACCTCGCGGGTTCCTCTCGTCGACGCCCCGAAGATTGTCGGGGCGTCGCCCTCACGCGGTGGCCTCACGTCGGGTGACCGGACAATTCCCCGGTCCGATCACCCGAGGCCTCGGTTAGGGCGGCATCAGGCGCAGATATTCGCGCCTGCGCCGCCCTGGCCGCTGACGGCGGCCCGGGTCGCGGGAATCCTCCCGGACTCGTTCCGCCGCCTCCTTCCGCGAGATGACAGCCTCGCAGAAGGCGGCGACCGCCTCTCAGTTCCTGACGCTGTCGACCATCGCCCTCGCGACAGCCGGCAGCGTTAGATCGGCATCGATAACCGCGACGAATTCACGGCGCTGCCCGTCCCAGCATGTAAACTAAACCTAGACTAGGAACAAAAATTTGTAGATCGCGCATAGTATTATCCTGCCTAATCTAATACTTATCAATTCTGTTATTTTTATTTTCCTAATAAATTGGTTCCAGTCTCAAGGCATTTAAAAGTGCTTCCATATAATTCGAATCTTATGGAATTTTAGAAGCCGGTACGAAATAAATACTCGCTTGATTAAAATATTAGAGCAATCCTAGTGAACCATATACGTCATACTACTTGTATTTTGATATCCAAAATTCACAAAAGCAAAAAGGATTGCTGGGTAATTCTATTGTTATCTGTTATCGAAGTTACAATGAGAATTTTAGGCGTACAGACACATACATCATTATCATCATCACAGTCCATATATGTCCCACTGTTGGGCTCGGACCTCCTCCGCAATGGGAGGGCAATCAACCTTTTTTGTTTTTTTTTTTGCTGTGGGCTATAGACGTGGTCACGCCCCGCCAAATCGATCCGGGGCGACGAAAGAGGCGGCGCGCAACCCCATAGACCCACCCTGCAAGCAGCTCTCTTCGCTGTGCGAGCGGGCCCGCCTGGCGGTTTACCCTCGCGGGTTTCTCTCATGTCGACGCCCCGACGGTGAAAGCTGCCCTCACGTCGGGTGACCGGACAATTCCCCGGTCCGATCACCCGAAGCCTCGGTTAGGGCGGCATCAGGCGCAGATATTCGCGCCTGCGCCGCCCCGGCCGCTGACGGCGGCCCGAGTCACGGGAATCTTCCCGGAATCGTTCTGCCGACTCCTTCTGCGAGATGACAGCCTCGCAGAAGGCGGCAGCCGCGTCCCAGTTCCTGACGCTGTCGACCACCGTTTTGCGACAGCCGGCAGCGTCAGGTCGGCACCGATAACAGCAACGAGGTCACGGCGCTGCCCGTCCCAGCTCGGACATACCTCGAGCGCCGTGTCCTCATCACTACTGCAATGGTGGCAGGACGGAGTCCACTCCCTATACGCGACCGTGTGCAGGTACAAGCCGAAGCAACCGTGCCCCGACAATACCTGCACCAGCCGAAAGTAGAGGACTCCGTGCCGCCGCTCCATCCACTCCATCAGTACGGGCCGGAGGGCCTCAACGGTAACAACATCGTGTCTAGGCCTCTCCAGCCGCGTAATCCAACGGGCGATGACGTCTCGGAGTGCAATCAACCTACTATACCGCGCTGGTCAGACGTGTTGGTATAGGGTTTTGTTTCGAGTTTACCTTCTCATGCGTAGATGTTATATGCGTTTATACCCCTTAGTCGTCTCGTACGATCACTCACGGGTAAGATATGGGGTGGTGAATAGTATTCTGACTCCATCACTACACGGAAAGACGGAAATTATTATACAATAAATATTTATTAAAAGAGCAATTTAAAATAAATTACAACATTCATCATCATCATTTCAGGTCATATATATCCCACTGTTGGGCTCAAGCCTCCTCTATAATGGGAGGGAAATTGACCTATTATACCACGCTTGTCAGACGTGTTAGCATAGGATTTGGATGCTAGCGGCACAGGACCGTTGGAAATGGCATTCTCGTGGGGAGGCCTATGTCCAACAGTGGACGTTTACGGGCTGATGGATGGATGGTCGGCATAGGCTTTTGTTTCGAGTTTTCCTTCTTTACAAGATTCATTTTTGTATAACATTTGTTTATTTCTATATGTTCAATTTGTTTTAGTATGATTTGTGATTTCAATAAATAACGTCGGCGTGTATGAACGTATTAATTCCATCTATAATTTAATTTGTAATCAGTGTTGAATAAAAGCATATAACATTTTTAAATCGATCTGAAAGTGTCTGGGATTGAAACTTCTTATGTTCCACTTCTTAATAGTAATTCATCTCAACTCATATATGTCCCACTGTTAGGCTCAAGCCTCCCCATAATGGGAGGGAAAATTAACCTACTGTACCATGCTGGTCGGACATGTTGGTATAGGGTTTTGTTTAGAGTTTTCCTTTTCTCGCATAGATGTTATATGCGTTTTATATCCCTTAGTCGTTTCTTACGATCATCCACGGGTAAGATAGGAGGTGGTGAATTGTATTCTTACTCTGTCACCACACGAATCAATAGTAATTAATATAATAATAGTAATTATCAACCCGTTTAGCCAATGAGGCGTACTAAACTAGTTTACCTTATCTGGAGAAGGTCCGTTTCTAACATTGGGACTTATATGGACTAATTGATAAGACCATATTAATTGAGACATTGCTAACTAATATTATAAACACGAATATAGAATTTGTTACGAATATAGCTGTGTGGTAGCGACTACGAATACTACCAACGCTTAATTTGCTCGTGGATGTCGTAAAAGACAACTAAGAGCTTTATAACGACCTAGGCCAACTCCATCTGATGCTGTTTGGTCAACAATTACATTCCCAAGGAGGGTTGACGTCTGGCAGGCGGCCGGTAATAAAACTATTGCCAATAACTTTTACAATATGTACTATGAAAGAAGAATACATATTGTATCGACCCCAAGCAATTAGATTAAGAGTAGGAGAATGATGAATGATGATGAATATGGAATTTGTTACGCTTTCACACCTTAATTACTCGACCAATTGTCTTGCAACTTTGCATGCAGCTTTTCAGGGATATAGAAAACCTATAAATCTTTCATTCAGACAAAAGTACTATTGCTGGATTAAAAAGTTATTGACAAAGTGTACATTATTTTTATTTTGTTCGACTGCACAGATTGCGCTGTGGTTAAAACATCGACCTTCCGTGCCAATGCCATGGGTTCGATTACTACGAAGGACAATATTTTTTGCGATCCACAAACTGTTATTCTAAGTCTGGGTGTAATTTATCTGCGTTAATTATATAATATCTCGATGACCGATCCTTGCTCGGTATTTTCTTGTTAGTGTGTATTGGAAGATATATTTAAATAAAATAAAAATAATGAAAACATAAATTAAAAAGTCAAAAGTAAAAATAGAAACTAAAAAAATATATCGAGCAAAAAGGAACCAGAGTCGCGTTTGTTGAATAAAGCACCCCTTAAATATTTATTTTATTTTGTTTAGTATTTGTCGCTGTAGCGGCAACAGAAATACATCATCTGTGAAAATTTCTGTCTGACTATTTAACTATCATGGTTCATGAGATACATCCTGGTGATAGACAGATGGACGGACGGATGAACAGGGAAGTCTTAGTTATAAGGTCCCGTTTTGCGCTTTGGTTACGGAACTCTGAAGAGGTTGAACTCACATAAAACTTGGTACAATAGAAATACTCTTTAAAATTAGAGTGTTTCTCAATACAATACAACAATACTGTATTAATGCGGCATTTGAAAGTTTCTAAGTTATAAAGAGGTCACTTTTAGGACACGGCGTCATAGGAACGTTGAGTTTGAAATTTTAAATTCTTGGACAGCAATTTTCTAAGCCGAATAATGTAATTGAGAGCCATGATAACACATTGCACCGAATAACTGAAATCCATCGCTCATAAGATGTATTACCTGTTTTTATTATACTCTGGAGAGGGTATTTTTACCGCATAATGATTAGGAAAGAGAGATAGTCATTTGCTATGTTTTGGTTCGCTGTTTGCCTAGCGTTTAATCAACATATTTGTAAAAATTGAGATGGAAAAGCCGAGTTATATTAGGAACAATCAGTAAGATACAATAGGGAAACAGGATGTTAATGCTGATCAGATTGGTCCCAAGATGCCATGACCTACCTATGTGCGCTACTACGGTCGTTTCGATATCTTTATACCAATTACTTGCAAATACTTTAAATCATTCGAAGTGGTCGAATATCAAAATAAATCCTTCGAATAAGTGATAAACCCCGAGTCCAACAACCGGTTGAGTTCCTGAATACTCTGCAGGCTCCCGGTCTCCCAACTCACATCTTAAAATAAAAGAGCTGGCGCGCCACCAGTTTGCAAGAATAAACATTGCATTGCAATGTAATCGGATCAACTATACTGACCGGTGGTTCTCGAGCAGAGTCTGTATTTATTCCTAGGATTCTTCAAATACCATCAAATTACTACTTCGAATTTCAGAGAGTGCAGTTTGCCATCAAAGTCTGCTTCGCAATGACCATAAACAAAGCTCGTGGTCAAATTCTTAAGGTAGCGGGCGTAGACTTGAGAGAAAGCTGCTTCTCCTATAGGCAGTTGTATTTGACATGCTTCAGAGTAAGCTCACAGAGTAGCCTGGTAATTCTAGCATCCGAAAGAAAAACAAAAGATATTGTTTACAAAGAAATACTGTAATAGGTGTAGTATCGCGGGTGGATGTCAAAGAAGTGGTACCAGTGGTCGGCCTAATTTCGATAGAAAAGACGGTTATGCGGCTGCATACTACACTTCCGTCGCTTCGGTCGTAATGGGCGCGGTATGTTCAAAACATAGCCTGCTTAGAAAAAAGCCACCCATCCATAATATATAACAAAATTTCATGTTATTTTCATGTTTATTAAACCTTCCCTACACTATAACAAAGATTGTTAGCATCATCATCATCACAGCCCATATACGTCTCACTGTTGGGCTCAGGTCTCCTCCATAATGGGAGGGAAGTTAACCTACTATACTGCGCTGGTTAGACGTGTTGGTATAGGGTTTTGTTTCGAGTTCTTCTTCTCTTGCATAGATGTAATATGCATATAAAATCTCTTAGTCATCTCTTACGATCACCCACGGGTAAGATAGGGGGTGGTGAATTGTATTTTTACTCCGTCACCACATGGATAAGATTATTGTGCTATATAAGTACCTATACAAACATTTATACATAATAATTTATAAATTATAATAAAATTAATAACGTAAAAAACAAACAAAAATCCTATTAGAACCATTTTCGACTTCTACGCAGACAAAGATGCGGGCAAATGATAATTTAATAATTAATAAAATAATAAAAAAGGGCCAAAAAGTAAGTAAGAGAAGGTAAGGATCCGAACCGAGCTCAATTTTCCAACTGAGCTAAATGTCAATTCTTAATGACAGCGTCAAAATTTGAAAACCTTCATATTCTAATAGTTTCAATACAACGAAAAATTATATTTTTTGTTGCCGAAAAAACTGACAAAACAATATTTTCTATAAATGAAACCTAGCTAGATCGATTAATGGCCCCCGGAACCCCTTGTATGCTAAATTTGAAGAAAATCGTTGGAGCCGTTTCCGAGATTCAGATTACATATATATATATATATATATACAAGAATTGCTCGTTTAAAGATATAGTGAGATGTGAAAAGTCCCTGCAATATAATGATTATTTCCTTAGTGCAAGGTGGTGTCTTAAAAAAGAAAACTCCAGTAAGATTGCGATTATAGCTGATCAGCAAATAATAAATGACCTTTATATACAAAATGACTTGCCAATCAACATTCCCCTGTAATCATATTGCGTGCATTCCACCATTTCGAAATACTTTCCCACCAAGTCAAACGTCTGTCATTAAACCTGCCCACATAACAGCCATAGTAATGAATTAATTCATTCTTTGGCGCCATTTTCCTCATGCCTTAATAGCTTAGCGGAAAATGTATTATCATTTTCTTATCAAAATGTTAGTCGAGACGTCAGTCAAGTTGTCGATCAACGTTACAACGCACTTATATAACTTACCAAAAGAAACAGATTTGTAACTTGTAACATTTCTTTTTTTAGAATAGTACTTATAGATAAATAATAAATAATGGTCTTTGAAAGAGATGAAGCCAGAACAGATGTAAGAGTAACAATAGGTAATGATGTACTAGAGCAAGTGGATGAATATGAATATATATGATGAATATGAATATATATGATGAATATGAATTTGTATATCTTGGATGTGGATTTAGCCGAGATGGACGGTACACCACTGAAATAGAGCGAAGAGTGAATGCGGGAAATAGAGTGAACGGAGCGTTGGGGCAACTTCTCGGCAGCCACCACCTCAGCCAGAAGGCACGTGTAGCAATACATAACGCAGTGCTTGTCCCAACATTACTGTATGGAAGCGAGAGTTGGGTATGCAGAAAAGAGTATGAAAGTAAAATTAATGCGGTCGAAATGCGATCTAAATTATGAATCGAATTATGAATGTTGAGGAAGCGAGTGAAGTATGCAGAGATAGAGTTCTCTGGCACTCTGTTCTCTCTGCCTACCCTGCAAGGGATATGGCGTGATGATATGTATGTATGTACTTATAGATTAAGATTTATAGCTGTATAGTAGCGGTTACGAATACTATCAATCCTTACTTTGCTCGTGGATGTCGTAAAAGACGACTAAGAGCTTTATAACGACCTGGGCCAACTCAATTTGATGCCGTTTGGTAAACAATTACATACCCGCCGGCCGGTCATGAAACTATTGCCAATAAATAATTAGGATAAGAGTAAGAGAATAGATTAAGATTTATGGGCAATATAAGGTACAGGCAACAGTTACAATATATAATTTTTATTAACTAATTACATATTCCTTTTGGAATTCCTTTCGGAGAAGTGATTTCTTCAAATCCTACTTCATCTGACTTTTACAGGGCAGAAAGTCCACACCAAACTCCAAGTCTGTAGGGGCAGTATTGGAAAATGTGGATTTTTTGGGTTAACACCTACGCGATCCCCTTTCGGGTTAAAATTGTTAAAAGGACGTTTTTAGTTTACCTCTGTATCGTAACACAATCATGCCTACTGAAATTCAAGTCTGTAGATCTATATTTCAAAATGTGATTTTTACACCCCAGGAACCCCCTTTGCGTGTGGAATTTCGAAAAATCCGTTCTAACCTGACCTTTACTCGGCAAAGGGAAGATTCCAACAAAACTTAAAGTCTGTAGGCCTTATGGTTCCAGAGATATCGTGATTTACAACAGGGGAATGCTCAGCGCTGTACTGCATAGTAATCATACATGGCTGGTTTTCAACAAACCCCCCCTAGATATTAAAAGAGAAGAAAATATAAAAATAATTAAAAAAAGAGTAATAATAATATAAATAACATTAATTAAATATGAAGAAAAGAAATAGATAAAATGAAGAATTTAATTATATCTGTTTTTATAAGGATATTGACAATAACAAAATTTTCAAATGACATTTTTACTAGATTTAATAGTTATAACTATTTATTTATATATTTTTTGGCTACGAATACTACCAACCCTTACTTTTCTCGTGGATGTTGTAAAAGACGACTAAGAGCCTTATAAGGACCTGAGTCAACTCCATCTGATGCCGTTTGGTCAACAATTACATTCCCAAGGACAGTTGATGTCTGGCAGGCGGCTGGTCATAAAACTGTTGCCAATAACTTTTACAATATGTACTATGAAAGAGGAGTACAGATTGTATCGACCACAAGTAATTGGGATAAGAGTAGGAAAATGATGAATGATGATTTATATATTTTTTTGTCACCTATATGGGTAAGATAAGTATTTTATATTAACATTCACACACCAACTGCGATCGCTCACCTTGTTGTCAAAGTGGCGATTACGACGTATTCCTTATTGAAAAGAGATTTATGCCTAACATTAAACAACAATTAGCCTAAACCCATTGTTTACATCCCTAAGAATGAATGATATTGAAGGCCAGCGTGTGCAGACATCATATTTGAGTTGCGAAAAGTGCAGTGTCGTATTTATAGCGAAGTATTTCGCCCCCGCCTCAAACCACCGCATCGTTGAATAGACCCACGCTGTCGCTAAATATGGATAAAAGAATTATGCTGTGTTCTACGCTGTCTCTTATTTCAAGGGTCAATGGTCTGGTTTTTAAATGGGTAAAGGATTATCGTGGGTATTGCAGTGTGTATAAGTTTGGACTTCAATGCACGAAATTTTTTCGAGGATTAACTTTTTTCTATAGATATGAATATTTAAAACGAAAAATTACAAGAAACTAACATCGTATTTTTACGTTGTTACTGGTTTGTTGTATCAAAATATTATTTTCTAACAAAAATCTAAAATTCCTTCTCTCAAAAGTGTTCTGGTAGGTACTAAGAACCTGTCTGGTACTAAGAACCTGTGGGGATCTGGTAACGAAAGAAGCAATGGAAAAAGCAATGAAATCTACTTATTTTTTTTATATATTACTTAGTTATTAGCCGCAGATAGCTTTGCTTTTTTTTATTGCTTATGGTGGCAAACGAGCAGACAGCACACCTGATGATAAGTGTCACTGCCTACCAATACAAACCCCGAACCCATCCCAATTGGGCTTCCGGCTCTCTCGCTCACCGAACGAAGAGCAATAGCACATTGCCATTACTCAGACGTCGATCTTCTGCGAGAGTGTGGTACTACCCCGGACGGACCGGCCCCCGGCTGTAGACAGAGAACTGTCCACAGCGTGGGCCTACCACAATAAAGCTAAAATAGCTATGACAACTTTACCGGACTGTTACTCGTTAGGGCCGCGCGGGCTGTGTATGCCTCAATCTGGGCAACCGACATAGCGTCGTCGGGATCCTCGAGTATTAGTCGCGGTTGTCGGATCGCGGGTTGTGATGAGATATAGCTAGAAGCTCTAACCACCATGGGATTAGGGTGAGTGGCAGAGACGAAGTAGCGGCGGGAGCACTGCTTTATATACTGTTGAAATCTACTTCTCAAACCACTTATATCTCAGTGCTGGGCACAGATTCTTTTCAGATAAGGAAACTCTTGTAGCTTCTCTCTAAATTGGAATATCACACGCTATGAACCCCAAGTACATGGAGTAAGCGGATGATAATAACGATTTTCATAGTGTATTAGTCTCTGGAGAAGAAGACTTCTAAATAGGCATCGCATAGATGTGATTAACATCTACATTTTTCTTAGGGGATAAAGGCGTCTAAAAGCAAAAAAAGGCAACACTTCAGACGATTGTTATCAGCTTACCCTTGAACGTTAAACAACCATAAAAAGCGTGACCTTTGTAATAACTATTTCAAGTACTAATATATATTTCAAGGGTAAAACTAGCCCATGACCCTGATAAGTATATCAAGGTCGTGGGCTAGCTTTAACAAAAGGAAACAAATAGTCATTCACAAGACTCTTTTATATACTTAAGCTGCGCAAGTAACTGACATATGCTTCAGTTGCTAAAATTATAAACACTTATTTTGGTCTGCTGGAGAGCTGACTAAGACTAGTATTAGTCTTAGCCTAGATCAGTGTCTACCGATCTAGGCTAATTCCATCTAATACCGCGTGGTGAACGATTATATTCCTAAAGGGAGTTAGGGCCGTCCTTCAAATTTTAACAAAACCACAAAGTCTTTTGGCATAAGGTTTTATAACGTATTCGCCTTGTCTTACAATAATTTTATTTGCTCACTTCCCGTTATCATCTGAATGATGGCCCGCAGGCAAAAAAGGATAGCGCCAATTTAAAAAAAAAACCAACAAATATCTCTACGATTAAACTTTCAGTTTTGAATGCGGGACTTCACGCTCATAAACCTCATATACCATGATCGACAGCCAGGTCTTAACGGTATTCAACATATTAATTTTAATAAAACGTGATAACGTTGTCTTGATCTTATTTTTCCTCGTAAGGGAGTCAATTAGCGAGATCCAAAACATCTCATCTCTCAAATTAGACCAAACACGATACATCTTTTTTTTTATATGGATTTAGCTGTTAGCCGCAGACAACTTTGACAGTTTTCGCGAACTATGGGTGAACGCTGAGGGCTCCCAACCCGATTCCAAACAAGATACATATATATAAAATTATAATATATATATATATATATATATATATATATATATATATATATATATATATATATATATATAAATATTATTATGAAATTAGAAAAACAACGGTAGATATGTAAGTAGATATGAAACTATTTACAGATTACACAACTTGCCTCGGCGCATGGGCACATGGCATAAACTACATATTTCGTTGTTGTATCCATGCAATTTAATTAAAGTAAAAAAAAAAAATACTAGCTTACGTAAAATGACGAGTACGTAACAAAACAGCTATTTACAGTATATTTTTTTTTACTATTTAAAATACGGTAAATAACTAAACCGTATATTAAAGTAGTTAAGAATACGGTAAATGACATTATAATGTTTAAATAAAACAGATTACATACTAGCAAATTTCTGCATGCCATCGTGCATTTAGTTTTTTTTTGTTATCTCTTTTGTTCCATATTATACTCGTAAGTAGCAAATCAAATCATTTATTATGTATAAGCCCCATAGGGGCACTTAAATATTGTCAATTTTACATAATTTTATTTAAAATTAATTTTAATTAATCTCCCACCGGATCGGAAAGCAGCCACATACTGAGAAGATCCGGCAAGAAACTCAATGGGGTCGTCATTTTTTTTTTAATTATATATTTTCACGAAAGTGATTGGTTACATGTTTATTTATGTTAGCTCCAGTGAAATACCCTTCGAGTAAAGATTCATTTTTTTTTAATTTTGTATATAATACCAAATTTTTAGCAATATATATATATATATATATATATATATTGCTAAAAATATATATATATATATATATATATATATATATATATATGTATATATAATTCTAAAATTTAATTGAAACGTTAAACACAAAAAATATAGCTGTATAGTTAATTTGCAAGTCAGACCAAATCGGCCGTTTCGAACAAAGTTCATTCATAGTTCTTTGCCACCGCACAAGATTTAAGAAAGCAATATTTAATTGTTTCTTAAAAAAAATGCAAAGACATTTCTTGTATAAAGACTCCTTTCACTTTATTTTTATATATCAATTGTTATAACAGCTCTGGAAATATATATTGAAAATTTCAATACTCTATTGGCATTCATAATATACAAGCCGCTGATACACTAAAGAACTAACGCGTGGCAGAACGCGTTAGTGTATCTCATAATAAACGATTATTGTAGATAATTTCATTTCTGGCAAGATCACAATTATTGTTGCATTTCAAATCGCATCCAAACGCGTCCTACCGAAACGGAACGAAGCGCTGAAAATTCACGCATGAGTGATCGCTTCAGTTCTCTTAAGAAATTAGTGCAAAAGCTAGACGTCGAAATTCTCAGACATTAAAAAAAACAAGCTGTTATGAGTCATAATTGCATCCAAATATAAGAAATTCAATCGATTATTGAATGGCGAAGCACAAACTCATGCATATGAGATGAGAAATCGGTGAAGCAAGAAATAGTTCGTATAAAAATGTGCATTTTATATCGACGTACATCCACCTGGGTGAGCTTACGCCTTGGGAAAGGTTACGGTGATTTTATATTTTAGTAGAATCTAGCCTTGGTTAAGCCTTGTTTGTAATACTTAATAAATTAAATATATATTGTAAAAAGTAAAATAGCAGTGTGGTAACAGCTACGAATACTACCAACCCTTTGCTCGTGGATGTCGTAAAAGACGACTAAAAGCCTTATAACGACCTGGGCCAACTACATCTAATGCCATTTGAGCAACAACTACATTCCCAAGGAAGGTTGACGTCTGGCAGGCGGTCGGTCATAAAACTATTGCCAATAACTTTTACAATATGTAACTATGAAAAAGAGTACCTATTGTATTGATACCAAGTAATTGGTATAAGAGGAGAATGATGAATGATGATGATTGTAAAAAAGTAAAAATAGGTACAAAATATCTGTTAGCACTGTCTATTGTGTTAGTTAACAACTGTGTTACCAAAGACAGACATCTTCCCATTTAATGTTAGCTATCTATTAATACAAGGATTTAACATTTTTTTTATAATGTTAATAATCTAAAAGGACATCTATCTCTATATCTATCTATTTATCCTTGTCGTTTAAGACTTGGTAGTATTCTTAATCGACACCATACGACAAATTCTTAAGTTTATAAATAAAGTTTTAGTATAAACGGTTCGAGTTATTCGGATACTTACAGTTACGCTGAATCTTTGCAAACTACACGTTGTATATTAACATTTAAATAATATTTTTTTTTACATACAATACAAAAGTTTTGCACGGAGAGAGCGTAGTATACAAGTCTGCCAGTAATACAATAACTATGTTTTTAGTTCCACATGCGTTTTATGTTCGACTAGCTGACTTGCGTAACTTTGTCTGCTTCACATAAAATACGCAGCAGACGCTACAGAATCTCTCAAAAGGATTAATTTTTTGCCCGTTTTTGCAGCATTTTTCATTAATGCTATTACTTGTCAGTTCCTATTAGTCGTAACGTGATGTTATATAGCCTGTAGCTTTGTTCGTTTAATGGGCTATTGAACACTAAATAATTCTTTAGATTCGAATCAGTAGTTTCCGAGATTAGTACGTTCAATCAAACAAACTCTACAGCTCTATTATTTCAACTCTACAGCTTTACAATGTTAAGTATCGATTTCCAATAAGTACAAGCATTGGCCGACTAGCAAACTAATTAATAGATTGATACGCATAGATGTCGGCATCAAGTCCCACGTCTGACTAGTGCCCTTTCCAAGCATATTAAAACGCAAATCATTAAATATCACTAGCTTTAGCGATAAAGAAAAATATTAGTCGTGGTTCGTTCGGTATGTACCTAATTATTGACAGTTATACAGTTAGTGCCACTAGATGAATGGGATTTCATTAATTTAGTTGGATTTTTCATTTCTGTGTATTTTGCCTTACCATTTTTCAAGCTTCTTATCGCCCATTCAACTTCATCCATACTGATGCCATCGGAGGACGCCGTCGCCGAATGTTGATCTACTAGACCACGTGCGACATCGGCGCCAACCGTAGCATCCGCATACATATCGCCAAAATATTCACTCCATCGGCTTAACACGTCTTGTGTTTGTGTAAGAATGTCTCCACCTTTAGACCTTATTTTATTCATTCTGAAGGCTGACCAACCACCCCGAGCCACTCCTCAAACTTTCCGTTTAGAAATATTGATTTACATACTTGCTGATTGATCACTAAAAAATAACAAAGACAAGAGAAACTAGCTATTTAACCAGTTGTTTAACCTTCAACTGTATTTGGCAGATATGAGTTTTACATTTATTGTATAATTATTTAAATAGTCCAAGTGGGAGTGAATTGCGCGACACTTCCTCTCGCTAATCCTTCGTGATACGGAAATCGATGCCTACAGAAGGTATTTTTATTGATAAATGTACTACAACTCAAGCTTAATAGTAGACACGATTTTTTGTAGAATCTTTTTTTTATAGAATAGCTACAAAAACCTTTAAGTCAAGTTTTAATTTATCACTTATTTTATAGGTAATAACATCTCGCTAAGTCATACCGCCTTTTTAAATTATTGCAATGGCCCACCAGTAATAGTAGCTGTTATATCATATACATTTTAGCATTTTCTCTACACTGCCTTACAAAAAATATATATATATAAAACTACTTTTACGGATTCTATTGCGTTTGTATTTGATTTATAATTACCCGACGCTTCGAAAACTTTACAGTGATCATGGTCACGAAAGGACTATCAGTCTGACAGAACCGACAGTCCTCCCGTAACAAGACCGCCAAACATAATACATGGCGCTTTCACGTTCCCGCCAAAACTCCGTAGCCACTGTTCGCTTTAGTGACCAAAGACAATAAACACAACAGCATGTGGTTCTACGTGATCCGAATCACAGTTGCCGCTCGACACCAATTCTTATCTAAAAACCACTTCAGCACGCTAAAATTTCGGATTATATCGTTTACACTAGTTCTTCTCTATATTTCATATTAATATTTATTAAAAAATCTCTACTTTCTTAATAGCACTCCAAAACATTCAGCACGAAATTTAAGTTTTGAGCCACGTATCAGCTACATAAGTCGTCGCTAGTCACACTAATCATATTTTGAAAAGATTGCCTAAAGTTGTAGGAATGAAGTCCAGCAAAATTATCTAATATGTATTGGTAAATACCTTCTTAATATTTCCTCATGATTCCCTCACAGTTTAAAATATACGCACTCATAATCATACGTTCGTTTTTCTAGTAATTACATAAATATATTTCTGCTCACATTTTCTTACGATGCGTACTTGTACGTTTTGAAATTATGACATAATATGTCATAATTTCAAAACGTATATTTTATGTCATATACCAAAGCGTCTGACCAGCTTATTATAGTAGATCAAGTTCCCTCATATTGTGGAGGAGCTATGAGCCCAGCAGCGGAATGTATATGATGTGAGATGATGATAGTAGTTTATCTAATTCTTAATATTTTTTTTAATTTATCTTGTGTGGTAGCGGCTACAAATACTACCAACCCTTACTTTGCTACGTGGACGTCGTAAAAGACGACTAAGAGCTTTATATCGACCTGAACTTGTCAACAATTACCAAGGATGGCTGACGTCAAGCATGGGCTTGATCAATAAAACCCGGAGGGAGGATGTGGAGTACATATTGTGTCGACTTCAAGTAATTGGGATAAGAGCAAGTTAATGATGATGATGATATTCTTTATAAAACCTAAATATGTATCTAACTGAAAGTAACGCTGCAAAACTGAAAGTAGCTGATCATTAAAAAGAAATAAGCACATTTTTTCAATAGTGATTAGTTGGAAGAGCCTAAGTTTCGAACTTAGTATTAAATTACTTTAGTGATTAAATAAGCAGAAGAGAGTATGAGAGAGATGACTATAAATTGCTCACTTGAATCCCAGGTTTCAGAGTTTTGCGATTAGAATTGAAACGAGCGATTTCAACTGTTATACCTTACAAGTTCATTCATTGGAGCGTGCGTAGGATATTTTGCTGATTCATATAATGCTGTACCATATTTAGCTATTTGTCATTTCTCTCGTAATAGACATTGTGGTGACGGAGCAAGAATAAATTTTGTTATCCAAAGGAATATGTCCCTTTACGTACTTTTTTTTTCTCTTAAAAAGACACCACCCCGCACTAAAGAAATAATCCTTGCATTGCAGGGGACTTTACAGATATATAATAATTGCAGACAAATTACACTCGGACTCAGAACAATTTGTGGAACTGCGTATGAATCGAGTCCACGGCACTGGCACGGTAGGTCGGAATCTTAACTACTATTCCATCTGTGCACTTTATGACCTGACCCTGATATGAGAAGTTCAAAGGTATATTGGATATACAACGAACTGATGTATTTACATCTATTCACCTAAATTGAATAACATTTCGAAATCAATTTATAAACTATTTTTAAAAAGTAACATGTGGACTTAGCCATCAAACACTGTTATCCAAATTGAAAAACTTAGTTCCCTTTGCGACAGTTTTATTAAACATAAAAAAGCAGTGTCGACTAGATTTATAATAGAAATTCATCATGGTTTAGTATAATAAATTAAACTGAACTCATTTTCCTAACGAAGACATTTTGGTATGACTTTTAGACAATATTCTAAATTGTGTAATCTATTTCAAAGTAACCTAATCTCGACTTATGCGAATACTCGATAAATTGAATGAAATCTTTACTGTCCTAAACCTATCATAGTTAGTACATCTAATCAAATCAGGATTAACGTTAACGAATACACAGCTAAGTCGAGTTGTCTCATGTATTGTCGCGTGTAAGAGTTCTAAATCTGCCAAACGCTATGGAAATGTTAGATTGTTGGTTTACTATATTTAGCAGTGCTTTTGTTCAGACGTATTTCGGAATATCTAAAATAGATTTATCCCCACAATAAAACTGATTCGTGTTACTTACCTTTTATGATTTCGGTCGATGATATGATGACATCATTTTCATCCATTCTCGCTTTGTAGCACAACAGTGCTGCTGATTTCTTTATTTTGAAGCTTTTTAGGCTCAACAGTTCTTGAACATTTCTATCTGGTTGTACTGTTTCTTTGGCAGCATTTCGTTCATACCATTGTAGTAAGGATAAAAATTTATGTATCCGACAGTTACGTTGAATATTTGACAAGTAGTCATCTGAAGGCAAAGCAGAAAAACAAAATTAGCATACAAGCCAGTCAATTTTAATCTATAAATGACAATTGGAGCTATTTTTAGTGGTTGTGGAATGGAGAAACGCTTACAAAGCTTGCTATACGTATTTTTTATTGCTTATGGTGGCAAACTCGCAAACAGCACACCTAGTGGTAAGTGTTACTGCCGCCATAGACCTTTACTATAGAGTAGTACCAGCTATCTGTGGAGTTAGGCTGACCGACCGCATTCGTAACGACGACGTAAGAGAGCGAGTAGGTATGAAAGAGAGTATTGGTGCAAAGATGCGAAAGGGAATGCTCCGATGGTTCGGACATGTGGACAGAATGCCGAACGAACGTCTGGTTAAGAAGATATACAATGCGAAAGTGGAAGGATGTAGGTACCGAGGGAGACCGAGACTAACCTACCTAGACCAGATCGGTCATGTACTGAAGGAAGGGGGAGTCAAGAGTCTCCGAAACCGGCGAGCGTGTATGAAGAGAATTATGAATGTTGAGGAAGCGAGTGAAGTATGCAGAGATAGAGTTCTCTGGCACTCTGTTCTCTCTGCCTACCCTGCAAGGGATATGGCGTGATGATATGTATGTATGTATGTAGTACCAGCTAGGTTGCTGCCTACCATTCAAAACTCCAAATCTATTCAGAAACTTAGGCTGCCGGCTCTCTCGCTCACAGCACGAAGCGCAGCAGCAAATTGCAACTTCTCAGACGTCATATATGTGAGTATAGATCAATTATTGATAATCTAATAAATTATAATCGGGTTTATTGATCTTCAGGGCAGCAATGTAACTGCTTATAATGTCACTGTAAGCAAGGCTGTAGATGGACGGGTCGGGGTTAGAACTGTAGAACCGACTATAGTAAAGCCTGGTCTGAAGTGTAGGTAAGGTTTTCGGAGTAAGCATAGACATCGCTCGCCGATTGACGGGCCACTGAAGAGTCTTTTCGAGACACGCAATGTAGGCAAGAGTGATAAATTTATACTTATTCCGTAAACACATATATCTGTGTAGTAGCAGCTATGAATACTACCAACTTTGCTTGTGGATATCGCAAACAACGACTAAGAGCTTTATATCGGCCTAGGCATACTCCATCTGATGCCGTTTAGTCGATAAATACATGCCTGAGAGTTCACGTCAAGCAGACTGTCAGTCACAAAACTAAAGCTATTTTTGTGCAATATGTACAATAGAAGAGTAGTAAAGATTGCATCGATCCCAAATATTTGATATAAGAGCAAGAGAATTGTGATCAATAAACAAACTACAGACTAATTCACAAAACAGAAACATAGCACAAAGTTCAAATATAGATTCAGAATACCCATACAAGCAATTTTATTCTTAACATATTGCATTCAATGCAATGACATAATATAGTAGAGTAATACTGTGGCATCCAATTATTACTAATATATAAGTCACATGCATTGGCTGCAGCTATAAATCAACTTGTTAACGATTGAACATAGCTTGGAAGCAAAATGCGATTCTCTTAATTTTAGAACTGATGTAATGAATAAACTACCATTGTGCATTGTGGTTAGTAATATATTAAATGTTTTGTGATGTCAAGTTAGTTTTTTATAATCACTACAGTTCTTAGTTTACTCGCAATGTTGGTACTGAGGGCTTTTAAGCCAAACAGCAGTAAATCAAATATATGTAAAAAAAAATTACAGTAAATTTAATATTTTTTTTTTATAAATTGATTCTATTGTGGTGATGGATTAAGAAAATGTCTTCACCTCTAATTTTCTGATGTAAACTTGTAAACTGATTAGATTTGATGATTGTCATTCCAATATTTGAAGATACTTTTGTAATATTACTTTGAATGTAACAAATAAGTGCCCTTTGTCGTTAATACGATAGTAAGGTACAATTTTCCATCTGCTTTTATCTTTTTGGTCATCTTTTGTATAAACCATAGGAAAAGTAAAGATGATGAATAGTAGATATTCTTGAAATTTGTGAAACCCAAGTTAAAACTCAATTTATCACGAGGGCGAGAATCGCTTTCAACTGCATTTTTTCCTTAAGTAATCTTATTATTAGCAAATATTTTTTTTATTTGTATTGAAATCTTATCTATGGCGTAATATTTATATACCTATTAGAGGAAAATAAAATACTATTTAATAATAATGATAAATATGATACAACAATAACAATAAATAATAGTATTTATCACAATTATTTTACAAGAGAAGGAAAACTTACAACAATATCTTATACCAACACGTCTGACCAGCGTGGTAAAGTAGGTTAATTTCTCTTCCATTATGGAGGAGGCTCAAGCCCAATACTGGGACATATATGAGCTGAGATGATCACAATTATTTTAAACTTCAAACCTTACAATATTTTAGGAATCTCTACCATATTTTCACACTTTTCTTTATTAGAAATGTTTACTTAATTAAAACAAGATCAATAAGTGACAAAGATATAAGGAAATGGGCAAAGAATGATGGGAGTTTGATGAAACAAGTTATCATCCACTTCAATATATAATACATGATCTGTCATTTTCATATAAATACCTACATACAAGTGAAACAAAGCTAAAAGGTACAGTTCTTTCTCGAGTTATGCCGGCCAATGGCAACCTAACAGTGAGGAACCCTTCTTGTTAATAGTAATTAGTGATAATGCACACATTGCTGATAGTATTATTAGTACATACTCCTTAGCGGTCATGATTGTATTGAAATTTTTAGATAATTCACTTACAGTGACATCTACAGTGCTGTTCTTAAGTGCAATAATTGTTGGGCGTGGGCCTCCTCTATAATGGGAGGGAAATTGACCTACTATACCACGCTGGTTAGACGTGTTGGTATAGGGTTTTGTTTCAAGTTTTCCTTCTCTTGCATAAATGTTATATGCGTTTTACATCCCTTAGTCGTCTCGTACAATCACCCACGGTTAAGATAGGGGTTGGTGAATTGTATTCTTACACTGTCACCACACGGAAAGTTCAACTAATTAAACATAACTAATTGGTTAATAGAAAATTATTTTAGAAATTAGAGAGGTATTAAGGTATGTTGAAAAGCACTGAAATGTATTATCATAATTTTCCTACTCTTATTCCAATTACTTGGTGTCGATACAATATGTACTCTTTTTTCATGGTACATATTGTAAAGTTATTGGAAATAGTTTTGTGACGTCAACCCGCCTTGGGAATGTAATTGTTGACCAAACAGCAATAGATGAAGTTGGCCGAGATTGTTATAAGGCTTTTAGTCGTCTTTTACGACATACACAAGCATAGTAAAGGTTGGTAGTATTTGTAACCACTACCACACAGCTGTAACATATATGTATATAAAATCAAATAACATTATGTTCCCGGAAATAATTCACAATATGGAAATTAAGTACACAAAAAGGTAGACATTGAAGGAAAATGTGCATTACTCTATTTTGCTCCAATTGATTATCAAAGGATTATAAGTTTCCCCAGATATTAAAGGGCAAGAATTGATGTGAAAAAGTTGCAATCATAGAAAATAAATATTACTATATTATTTTCCTACATTTCTATGAATTAGGTGCGAATCTAATGTAGATTTATTGTTGAAAAGGCCAAATAGAAAATAAAAAAAATAAGAAGTATTTTAATTTTAGAATAACAACAGAGTTAAGTAATTTCCACACCTTTCTAAGTATTGCATGAATTGTACAATCAGTTCAATTAAGCCGATTTACCTATCTATACATTTAAAGCATTCACATCCTATTGATACATACTAAATGTTAAATTATTCTTATTAGAACGAAAAGAAAATAAGAAAACAAATATGTACCAAATACCAATACTTACTAAGTATTATTTGAATAAGACAATATAAAAAAATAATAAAAGAACTAAAATTGAGTAAGTCAATGTACAGAAATTTAAAATAAAATGTATTGACATTGAGTTATTAATTGTATTTTACGCACCAGTTTGCAGAGTTGAAGAACAGCAAGTTTCGATAGCCTTGATTGTTGATAGAATTGTAGTGTTTGTATAGTCTACGAAACCACCGCTTAGTCAACTAACACTTTCAATCACAATACTACAATAAGTTAGCGCTTCTCCCTTACGTTACGCGTATGCAACAATAAATACGAGACCAGAGTGCAAGTATTGCTCATAATTTCGCTTTTTGTAATGTTTAGACGACGCAGTTTGTAATATTAGCGGAGGCGCGTAGGAGTCTATTTATTAGACAACGTGGGCCGATTTCTTTATTCAGTTAAGGTCAGCTCTTTGCAGTCCGAAAACAAGGGGTTTCCACACAATAAATATGATATGTTCAGTGTCTAAATTTTCGTAAGCCGATCGCGGCATTAATGTGACCAAATTCTACTGACTATTCAAATGATAAGGTGTAAACAGAAGCACCGGCCGTAACAACAAATCACAACGCGACTGGGGAAACGATGCAGACAAGGTCACAATACACGTTCAGCATGAATGCAATTTAATTTAATTCAAGCTCTGTAGGCCATATAGGAATGACGTTTCATTTTAGTTTATTCACAACCACAACTGACTGAGTGAGAGCAGTTGGTACCTACAGTACGGACACAGTGGGAAGACAGCCAAAATTAAAAAAATAACCGTATTTAGCAGCGTCACAGATGATATATTTAAGTCTGTGGAGCGTCTGTAAAACTTACGAAGTGTGTGCTGCCATCTAGTACTTGGCTATATTCTTTAAATAAGAGGTAATATGAAAGACCTACATATTCATAGTCTATGATTTCCTCATTGCTAGTTATCACACTAGATGGCATTAAAGGTCTAAGTAGATAACTATTAATTGAAACCTGGACAGTGGACATCATTTTGATCTCTGCATCTGAAGTTCTATGTATGGTGCCTATTTACACATATTTTTGTTCGAATGCTTGTGAATTTCGATACTCTTAAATATATATATATATATATATATATATATATATATATATATATATATATATATATATATATTATTAAATGTTGCCAATTTTATTTATATATAATGTATGCAATGTTGTTGTTATACTTATATTAAAATTATTCATACAACGTTACACTCTCACACACACACACACACACACACACACACACACACACTCTCACACTTGTATACTAGTCATGTTTTTAGAATTTCTTTAAAATGTACCAGGTGTTGACTAGCACCGCTATTTTATAAAATAAAATAGCCAAAGCTGAGCCAATACCTACTCTTTTTTTTGTTTCTCGTTAATTATTTTACACCAGAAGTTATTTTCGTTAGTTCTGCTTATTTTCATTAGCTTTTAACGAGAGCAAAATAAATGTTTTTCTTTCTTTCTTTCTATTTCTTAAACATTACCAAAACGGTGACAAATTTTATTCACCACTTTACCCATCAGATTTTAACGCATCACTCTTTCGTTGCTATTTTTAACTTACAATTAGAACGTAACAAGAGTAATGTGGGGTAACTGTACGCAATTTTTTGTTAATGGCTTCCAGAATAAAATTTTCAAACTATTGAAGAAAAATAACGTTTATTCTATTTTAATAAACCTTTGGCAGAAATAACAAAACATATACTTTTGTAACTAATAATAATTATTAATTTTATAGCAATTTTTGATCATCTAGTCTAGGGAAATGCAGACACTTACCCCCATTGATGGGCAAGTGAACACACTCCTTCAGTAAGTTTTTTTGAGCACTCTGCTGTATCCATATTAATCATACGACCTGTCTGAGTCTCAAACATTTTCTTAAAATACTCTCATAGATCTCAACTACTTCCGCCGCTGTTCGCGTTTCGATTTTCCCTCTTCAATTAACTTCTTGGCTGTATTAATCTGTTCTTGTGTACAAACTTTCCGATCGGGCATTTTCTTACGTATTTGCGAGGTATTCTCAATCTGGAAAGTAAAAAAGTGCTTAATTCCATATTTTGCTTGAACGGGGTAAGTAGAAGGCATTATAATACTGCGTACACTTACCCTTGTACACTTGCCCAACCCGCCAAAGTAAAAAAATCCTTAAAAAATGTTATATTACTTAACTTAGATAAAATATGCAAATTCACACAAAATATTAGTTAGTTGCTCCTGTTCCCAGTAACTTTGTTCTTCAACTAGAACTAATTGCAATACCTACCTTAACCATCCAATTTAATTTTGCGAAAATAAATAAGAATATCGTATAAAAACATTTTATTTCTTTTAAATATCTGAAGGCTTGAGTGGTAAATCTGTGACACGTTACTCCTGCCTGGTGGTCAAATGCGAACTAAATGCGACAGGTTTTGACTCGTTGTCAGGCCGTAGATACCTTTCGCAAAATATTCACTGCGTACACTTACCCGCCGCGTACAGTTACCCCACATGACTCTATTATCTTATGCTAGGGCACGAAGCTTCGTGCAATGAGACGATACACGCAGATGTGACCGGTCATTATTGGCTATCGTCGCGAACATTCCGGCTTCGTGTGCGTTATCGCTTGGGTGGCGACAAGTCAAAGGGTTTTAGCGCGCTAATATATCGCGCTCTGTGGTCAGACTAGCGTTTTTCATTTCGGCGGAAATTTTCGGTGTGTTTAGACGCGTCAAGGATCTCCAGTTAATCAATAAATATGGAATGGAGTGATGAAATGGTGTTAGAATTTTTACACACCATTATGAAACGAAACCCATGAAGGGATCAAAAAAAATCATTATGTAATTATTAGTATAATATAGCTGTAATAGTATAAAGTAATTCGTCATCCATAGTTTAACGCATGAAAATGATTTCGACCATCTTTAATTATTGCACGATACTTCGTGTAAAATACCGAAGTCGCTAGTGTGACCACAGTTTTATCGCGATAACTTTCTAGTGTACAAAACGTACGAAGCTTCGCCACACATTACTTCGGGACGATACACGCATTGCGGCCCTAGCATTAGGAATACCAAGTTCATTGTTCCATCGTTCATACCTTACAGATGGTACCTATTATATGTATTCATTCGAAGATCAACTAAAAATTCTATAAAAATATCCACCAATTGAACCTAGGACTTTGTAATCAACATTTGTGTGACAGGCAACCAGCTGGTAGTAAAACCCATCAATGTCTATCACGTAATAACCTACTTATGTTTCTACGTTACATTTGCAAAGTTGTGGTTAACCAACTACAAAAGCTATTCTAACAGAATTGAATATTAATAATTATTTATTGACACTCAATGTCTTACAATCTATGAGTAACCATTTCAATTACTTATGGTCTGGTATGTGGCCACAGAATATATCGATACAGAGTAACGTCTGACTAGCGACCAATAGGGACTTTTGACGGGAATCTGAAAACGTCATGTGGTGCTCTTGTATTATATTCGATATCTTAGTGTTTTAACGTGTTATATTAGATAGTTTTGATGGCATTTTATGTAATGTGATGTGACGGAACTGCTGAGATGTAGTGAATATCATATAAAAGTGCTTTACAACGTTTTCGTTTTCCATCAAAATTCCCACAAGATACCATTAACAGTGTGGCCATAGCACTGTTGAAGGTGACGATTTGACTTAATCAATGACTAACCTGAAAAGACTATAAACGTAAAAATAATTATAACTTGACACTGGCACCAATAGCTCGTATAAGTAGCTGATTGCCAATACACAAAGAGAAGAAGAAGAAGCGACCAATAGCGGAAAAATAAAAATCAATCTATATAGGTACCTACTAACCATGACAAAAATCTGCTCATAAAACAATATATATAATTCTTCTGTACGTGTGTTTGTTATCTATATCCTTTCCAAATGGCAATATTTCAATGAGTTCCTTGATGATTTGAAAACACAATGAGGTAATATTAACTCTTTCTAATTGGCTGGATAGATTTGGATGAAATTTTTTATACATAATTTAATGAGTTCCTTGATTATTTGAAAACCAATAGGTGGCGCTGCTGTAAAAATGTGGTAATAATAATCAAATGATAACACAGTACAGTGAAGAACTAGGTGAAAGATTTCACCAGGATGTACGTGATATCGAGAGACGTTACTAAGGAAGATGGGATGTCAGTATGTTAGGCGACCATTGTTGGATGCTAAAGCGAGATACTAAAGAAGGAAACCAAAAACGTGTTCGCAGAAACATCAAACATAAGAAGAAAAAGTTTCACAAGCAAAAATAGTATAAAAATAAAGTTGTGTATAAATTTAAATAAGCAAAATAATTATTGATGGGTTTTGAAAAATGCTGTGTGTTTGTTGAAATAAATAGTTGGTTTTTGTCATTATTCTGTTCTTATTTTGGAAAATAAACTATACGTAATGGAGACTAATAGAAGTTGTTTTGGAAATCAGCATACTTTAAAACATTACAATTCATAAAACCCGATTACGAAGCGAAAAATGATGTCACAAGCGGGATTCGAACCCGCGCCTATTGGGATTCCGGCCCAATCGTGCTGCCACTACACCACCGTGACTTATTGTAGGACATGCAAATTTCGCTTCGTATCATATTTACATCTTAAGGTGACGGTATGCTATCTACCCGACAATGTTTACACATTGTTATAGGCTTAATACTTCAAACTTTACAGTTAGAATTGTATTAAACGATGACACAACCTTGTTATTTAAATTACTGAAATTTAGCATTTAATATGCTTAATTATTTATAAAACCCGATTACGAAGCTATTACGAAGTTTTATAAATAATTAAGCATATTAAATGCTAAATTTCAGTAAATTACATTACAATTCAGTAAAAATATCTCAAGTAGCTGAAAAATATCAGTAAATATTTGCAATCCATTCACCCATCAGCCTATAGCCATCTAGTGCGGCTTAGACGAACTAACGAAGAGCCTGACAAGAGGAGATAATGAGACAAGATGATCTGGTATTACTAAGTGACCATTCCTTTTGTATGTTAGAACGGTTAGTATTTAAAAAAAAAAAGCCGTCAAAAATGTGTTAATAATATTAATTAAGTAATTTGAATTATTCGAAATTAGATTGCATAATGATTTCGGATATTTACGGGTGTATTGGATATAAAACTATTCTTAAGAATTTTATCGCGTTTGTATTTGATTTTTAATTTCTCGCCCTTTTGTATACTTTGCAGTGTTCATTCTCACGGGAGGTCTACTATTTCATTAGATTGCAGTTTCAGATGCTTTTATTTTTGTTTTATATTACATATTTGTCATATTTTAAGATATCGCGTCTAGTTTTCAAATGGAAATGGTACTATTAGGTACCTAATAAAAATACTAAAATTGTAATTTAAATAAAACTAGACAAAGTTTTCAATATAAAATACATATAATTTCTTCTAATAATTAAATAGTGACAAAAACATATTAAACTTGGTCATTATGAAATATTGTTAAGTTGGCTGTTGACAACTTTACACCTTTCTGCAGCCGCAGTTACTGCACCAATTACAGCTGAACGGAACCCTGGAAATGAAATACAAAATAATTTTTAAGTACCAGATATAAACATAAAACACATCATTCAACGAAAGCCCACCACTGGACTTCCGATTAAGGACATAATATGTCAAAATTGATGAGTCAGCCTTCTCTTGTATCAATGCTATCTGCATGTTATGTCCCTCTTTTGGAGTTTACTCCTTAAGAATCGATTTTCATATAAGGCGCCCGGTATGAGCAAAAATTTGAGGAGTAAAATCTAGTGATCGAATGACCTCGTTACGTTTTTGGTGCGCAACCTATTCTGCGCACCTTTCACTTTCTGACGTGAGATAATACTTCACTGAACAGTTATAATAAATGTAAATAAAAATATATATATATTATTTTTAGTCAAATGAGCTTTTTTTGCGCCTGTTTTGATAATCGTACTTAAGGAGTAAACTCCAGTCGTGCGTCGGAGCTGACACACACACTTTTTTTTTTGGCGGCGGGCTACGTTACGTCAAACCCCGCTAATCCGTCCGGGGCGACAGGAAAAGCGGCGCAAGACCCCGTAGACCCGCCCTACAATATACCTTTCGACGCCGTGCGAGTGGGTCACTGGTACGCGGTCTTTTTCTTCAGTGGCCCACCTGGCTTGTTATGTCCCTCTAGTTATCTTTTACACATTAGACAATAAAGAGAATTGATTTTTTATTAGCACTCCGTCAGCACATGGAAAGAGATTATTTAATAGTTGCTATTTTTTTTTCGCCAATGATCTGTGGTCTGATCTGTATACATTTTCCTACATTAGCTGAGAGCCTTAAAGGTTTGAAATCACATCTTATGGAGCCATCTTCATAGATTAATGGATAATGATGGATTTATCGTCGCCTGCCAGTAGAGCCACCACTATTATTAAGAATGTGAGTTTCTTTTTTTTACTGCTTATGGTGGCAAACGAACAAGCAGCACACCTAATGGTGTCACTGCTGCTCATGTGCCTTTGCTATACCATGGATATAGCTAGGCCGTTGCCTGCCATTACAATCCCGAAACCCAACCAATTGGGCTTCCGGCTCTCTCGCTTACCGAACGAAGTGTAATAGCACATTGCCATTACTCAGACGTCGATCTTCTGCGAGAGTGTGGTACTACCCCGAACGGACCGGACATTTTTAATAAACGTTTTAAATGTACCATTTTGTTCCAAGAAATAAGTGCCTTCAGCAGTGGAACCAGCGGGGCTGGTTACGTTGTCCTTTAACTCTGCCGGGTGAGAGCCTGTCTGCACCATAGCGGCTGATCCTAGAGTTGTTTGCGTGGCCAGACGTAACGCTAGATCTCTGGGCAATCCACAGCGCACTCCACCATCTGCCAAGGATTCTATTAACATGTACACCTGAAAGAAAAATAAAAAGCATAGATAGGTATAGCAGCAGAGTATTGAAAAGAACAATTTTACTAGATATACATAACTGTAAAATATTGTAATTCTTTCTTTTTTACGGCCCATATATGTACTATGATTTTTAATGGATGGGTATTCATAACGGGAGGGAAAGCTTAACATAACTTAGCTGGTTGTATAAGTTAAAATGGATTATTATGTAGTGAAATCATAAAGACACAATAAACTGTACGGATAGAATGTTAAAAAGTATTAATACGCGGGATAGTAAAGTAATATAAATACTAAATTATTAATACGCCGAATTATCTTTTTCTAAATACAAATCAGTACTTTCTAGAAGAGCGGCATAACTGAATCGATCTTTAAATTAGCACTGCAGCAGAGTGATCAATCTAGCATTTGTTTGGAGAAGAATACAGCCTACAGAAAATATAAGCTAATGGCAGATTAGATAGATAGAAAACTTATATGCAAATATTTTTATCATGTTTGGTATTAACCACACACTTTATTAAATCAATCAACACGGATTATTAAATCTGTGTACACAGACTATGCTTGCTAGAGGATTTCATCCGTCCATCCATCAATCCATAGACGTCCACCATCGAATATATGCCTCTCCACAAAAATGACACTCAGATCTGTCTGGTCCCACGTGTATCCAACAACTTTCTGCGACTTTTGAGCTATCGTCAGTCCTAGCTAAAAAATTACTTCTTAATAATTCAGAATTCAAGCAATACTCTTCCCCGTGCGGTGATAAATTAAAATCTTTAATTTTTCTGTGGAGGTCATAAAACTCACATAGGGGAGCATCGGGAGAGCGGGCAGTAGAACTCTCTTGAGAAACTAGTAGCATTAACTACGACAGTCAACCTGTCTGCTAAACGTGTGATAATGGCATGACCCTACTTTCGTATGAAGTATGCCTTATTACTGCTGGACTTAAGTCCAGCAATAAACACCAGTAGGCTAGATCGGCTAGTAGATGTAGGCTTCTTCCGCAATGAGAGAGAAATTGCTTTCTATATCAACCTTATTAAATCCGTTTAGCATAGACCTATGTCTAGCCTATTTTTTTTTTTTTATTTTTTTTTTTATTGGTGGGCTATGGGTGCGTCTCGCCCCGCCAAATCGGTCCGGGGTGACGGAGAAGGCGGCGCGTGACCCCATAGACCCACCGTAAAATCCTCTCTCTTCGCCGTGCGAGCGGACCACCGGTACCCGATCTTTGTCTTCGGTGGTCAGACCTATGTCTACCCTAGGTCTATGCCTTACACTGTTTGATATAGTTTCAAGATTGCCTCCTATCACAACATAAGATCAGATGCTACTATTAAGTGATGCCATCTGATCATATCGTTTAATAATCTTTTATGACATCCATAGGAAAAGAAGAGATGGTCTCAACGTATTCTTATTAATCAACAGAAAATGTTTTAATACGTACATATGCAGGTCCACTACCACTCAATGCTGTAATCGCATCCATCTGATATTCTGGCACCTCTTCACAGGTCCCTACTGCCTTGAACAGATCAGTGGTTAATTTTGCGTCGTCTGCGGTTGCTCGTATGCCTCGACTCAACGCTGCAGCTCCATGCTGGACCAAAGCTGGCGTATTTGGCATTACACGAATGACACGAGCTTCGGATGGTAGTACCTGATAATTTTAAAATTTAAATACAGTTCTAAGCAGACAAAATTACAATATGTGACAGACAAATCTGTTACTATTTGCATCGAACATTGTAAATTTTAACGATGCGTCATTAAAGATATGCCTCTAACGTAGTCATTTTGTTGCAACATCTAAAATATAAGCTGTGGATACGTAGAACATTCTAGAAAAGGAACTGAAATAGACAGGATAATTAAAGCTGTGGATTGAAATCAATGTATAGTTTACAATAGTAAACCATTCAATAGATTCAAATAATTTATTTAGCTATATAATATAGCTAAAGAAATTATTTGAATCCGCTAAATCCTGAAATAGCAAATTCAATTTTGAAATATTTTTGCATAATCGGCTTTGTCCGTAGTTAAAGATTTATTTCAATTTAAATTAAAACTCTCATTACGGTTGAATGAAGGAAATCATATTACGGAAACCATAACCAAGTGTCTCAAAACTATTGTCGAAGATATATAAAACAAAGATGACCATTCAAAAACACCCGTTATACATATTTATGACAGTTGGAATTGATGAGTTAGGAACTTTGAAAATCAGAATATCTATTGTTCCAAAATACTTTATTTCTTGAGTTGTGATGGTCCACTTACGAACTATTGGAAATTCTATAAATCATAATTACCTTGCTTTTATTGGACCAGGAAATATCGCAGGAAGACAAACTCTCGAATCATCTCAAAATAAATATATTCAACTTTGTTTTCACTATATTTGAAATATATAGAAGATTTATCATCATAATTTTGCAAACTCTATATAAATATCAACTTACCTTCTCAATAAGTTGTGTGCTCACTCCCATAGCGACAGAGATGAACAATTTATTCTTGCAAGAATCCAAGTGTTTTATTTCATTTAATACTGGAACCACTACGTTTGGCTTCACAGACACTATTATCACTTCAGACTTGTCTACTACTGGTTTGTTTTCGAAAACTGCTGTTGCGCCCAGTTTCTAGAAAATATTGTTAAAAGTTATAGTATGCAAAAACGTCGTACTTCATAGATAATTTTAAGTTTTCGTGTACCTATCTCATATGTAACTTAAAGTTGGTTGGTTTGAACCATGAGGGTTCAACTGTATATCAAATAACAGTTCCAAATTTCCCTACTTTTATTTAGAAGCGAACTTTCTGCATAAAAGATATCTTACTACTATGTGATCATCAAAAATACAAGCCAAGTAGCTAAATATCCTGTATAATGAATTATTATTTAATGAAAAAATATATATATTAACTACTATACTACATATATATTACTAACTATATCAAGCTCTCTTTTATTTCTTTTAGCCAAGAAATGGAAGTTGGGTTGGCCACCGAAGACAAATCTTTGGTATCGGTGGTCAGCCCAAGTCCAAGCCCAGTCGTTTTGGGCAGGCTGTGACTAAACCATAGTCCATAACCCATGGTGAGAAATAGACGAGTAGAATATGTAAAATAACATCATTGTAAAAGAAGTGAAACTTGAAATGAAACCTTAATATAAACCATCTCCAGTAGTGTATTTTTGCTCTCATTATAGGTATTATACATTACTGTGGGGTGGTTATGCATAATACTAATCCTCTTTAGTTTTTACAAAATCCTCTTCTAGATTTTGCTTAACTACAGTTAGAACGTTACCCCTATCTCTTTTTTTTTAATTTTGCGATGGGCTATGGTGTGGTCACGCCCCGTCAAATCGGTCCAGGATGACGAAAGAGGCGACGCGCGACCCCATAAACCCACCCTGCAATGCGCTTCTTTTCGCCGTGCGAGCGGACCACCGGAACTCGATCTTTGTCTTCGGTGACGTTACCCCTATCTACGTGATGGTAAAGTTTGCGTATTTTTTTTTTGGCTATAAAAGTGAAGGAGACTTGCCGAACGTACAATTTGTTAATTATTCATTGAACTATTTATATGTATGACATATATAAAATATTTCTGTCTGTTATAGATTTATAAACCATCTCACCGATGTGCTCCAAATCGTTTTCATTAGAAAGGGAATAATGGGAAGATAAAGTACTAAAACAGTTCTCTAAAACCTATCAGGTAGTTAGCGCAAAAATCGATTTCAAATAAATCTGTTTTTTTTTTCAAGTTATACTTCTTTTGGCGCGTTAGGGAAAAATGATGAGAGTAAATTTTTACAATGCGCACGCACACCGTCACGAATACCGACACCCTGAAATTAGCTACAGTCAACATTTCAGTTTTTTAACTATGCGAAAACTTTCAATGTATTTAACCTTTTTTCTATAAACGTAAAATAAGGCGAAAGATAACATTTTTGTAAAGAATTTTATCTTGGTACGCCAAAGAAGTATGACTTCTAATGCGTGTACATAAGTACACATACATTTTTTTATTTATACAGAACAGCGATTGTGAAGTCAACTAGTAAGCATAGATAGATATTTGTTTAAAAATACCTTTTGATATTGCTTCATGAAATAACTAGTAATAGTAGTTTTGCTACAAAGAACAAGACTATATTTTTATGGGATCTAAAAAAAAAGAACAAGATAATATTGGAATCCATCCATCAGCCCGTAAACGTCCACTGTTGGACATAGGCCTCCTAATGCCATTCACAACGGTCCTATGCCACCTGCATCTAGCGGTTTCCTGCGAACTTCATAATGTCGTCAGTCCACCTAGTGGGGGGATCGTCCTGCACTGCGTCGTCCGATTCGTGGTCGTTGGAATATGTTCGTTTCATTTACCTTGAAAGCCTCCGCGCATATTACATCACTCGGATGTACACTCGCCGTTATCTCATCGGGTTTTGCTAAACCTGAAGCAATGAAGCAATTAAGAATACCTGAATTTTTCATTTCAATATAATACTCATCCAAAAAATACCAAGAACGTGGAAACTTCCTCGCTAGGGCGCCATCTTAGTTTATTTCCGTATAAAATACGAAATGTGTAACAATGAGTTTTGACTGAGCAATTAGTGTAAAGCTGTTTGGTAGCGGCGACGAATACTACCAATCCTTACTTTGCTCGTGGATGTCGTAAAAGACGACTAAGAGCCTTATAACGACCTGGGCTAACTCCATCTGATGTCGTTTGGTCAACAATTACATTCCCAAGAAGGGTTGACGTCGGGTAGGCGGCCGGTTATAAAACTATTGCCAGTAACTTTTACAATAGGTACCTATGTACTATGTAAAAGGAGTACATATTGTATCGACCCCAAGTAATTGGGATAAGAGTAGGAGAATGATGATGAATTATTGTAATGGTCATTAATGACCACAATGCCAAGTGGTTTGGTTTGAGCAAAACAAGATCATGTTTGTGAGATCTACAAATTATTATACTAAGTTTAGTTATTGTTCGAGCCTATACCTAACTTATGCGTTTGTAAAGTCCCATGTAATAAACAGAACTCAGTGTGGGACGTTGTCTTAAAAAAAAAGAAGTATAAAGGCCGTTTTAGTAATCTCATGTATGAAAGAGAGTAGTTATTGGTGTAAAGATGCGAAAGGGAATGCTCCGATGGTTCGGACATGTGGAAAGAATGCCGAACGAACGTCTGGTTAAGAAGATATACAATGCGAAAGTGGAGGGACGTAGGTACCGAGGGAGACCGAGACTAACCTACCTAGACCAGATCGGTCATGTACTGAAGGAAGGTGGAGTCAAGAGTCTTCGAAACCGGCGAGCGTGTATGAAGAGAATTATGAATGTTGAGGAAGCGAGTGAAGTATGCAAAGATAGAGTTCTCTGACACTCTATTCTCTCTGCCTACCCTGCAAGGGATATGGCGTGATGATATGTATGTATGTAATAATCTCAAGTGCTTTTCTAGTTCCAAGTTTTCATCATCGTCATTATCACAGCCTATATATGTCCTAATGTTGGACTCAGGCCTCCTCCGTAATGGGTGGGAAATTAACCTACTATACCACGCTGGTCATACTTATTGGTATAGGGTTTTGTTTCGAGTTTTCCTTCTCTTGCATAGATGTTATATGCGTTTTATATCTCTTGATCGTCTCTTACGATCACCCACGGGTAAGATAGGGAGTGGTGAATTGTATTCTTACTCCGTCACCACACGGATGGGTTCCAAGTTTGAATAAGACATAATAGATAATTCTTAATAATTACTCAAAACTCGACAGACAATAGAATAAGTCTGTATTTAAGGATATTGTACCTTTTTATGTGGAATTCACAAGTTACTCGTTGGCTGGACTCGTTGGACCTCATAAGCCCAAATGATACACTTGGGCTTATGAGGTCCAAGTCGTTTCTTCAATTTTTTATAATGCGAATTACCGATATAATTCATACAAATATAATTTTATCATATTTAAACCAAACTTTTATCTGTTATTAAATAAAAATGTGATCCATATTAGAGTTTATTTGCCAAGAACATACCTGTTTGCGTCTTTTAAAATTATTAAATTGTACATACCTGGCAACACCAAGGAATGTACTGAACTATTCTAGTTTTGGCTCGTTGTGTGCTAATAATATGATGGAAGCAAAGCATTTCTTAACTGAATGAGTGGAATATTAGTTATGAATCGATGACAGCGAGCAATCTAATTGGAAATCAATTTATCTAGTTCTACGACTTATTTAAAGAAATATATCTTATAAAAGACAAGATCGTTACTATTATAATGGCCCAAAATCTTGCGAAAGCGACGCCCCAGCAATCCGGGATGGAAATGCTGGGGCGTCGATGGAAATGATAAGGTAAACTGCTGGGCCGGCCACGAATGTCAATGAATCTGTACAATAACGATGAGGAGGGAACACGAGGGGCTTATGGAACCACACGCCGCCCTTTCGTCGCCCCGGATGGACGGCAGATGTCCAGACCATAGCCTGCCAAAAAAAAAACTACCCACTCCCTAACTTGAATAATAATAAGAATAATCAGAATAATCAATTTATTGGTAAATATAGTATTTACAAGTCAAAAATCTACATAAACTATCATCAAACGCATTCATTAAATAATTTCATTTTTCGTGATAATTTGTCATAAATAATATAATATAAATTAAATTGTAATAAAATATTAAGGAATTAATGCATCCTCATAAATACACAGGAGTCAATAAGGATCGTTAAAATGTGAATTGTATAATTAAATTATTAAAGCTATCTTAACCTAGGGACAAAATCCTCTACACGATAGAAAGCCTTTTCAACAAGCCATGACTTTAATTTATTTTTAAACATTGGCAAGCCAGATGCGTCGGTTATATATTCAGGCAGTTGATTATATAAAGTGGGTCCCATCACGTGTGTTAATTTGTCGGATTTGGCAAGTCTGCGAGGTATCTCAGCAAGTTTCTTATTGCCGCGTGTGTTGTTGTCTTGATCGTGGGTATTACAAAATACGACTAATGGATATGATACATAGCATCTATACAAAATAAATAAATAGAACTCTATAATACCAACTCGACTGGCCTGACTAGCGGCGTATAATAGGTCAAATTTCCTCCCGTTATGAAGGAGACTCGAGCTCAAAAGTAAGGGTGATCTCCTAAGATGAACAATCCTGCATTTAAGTGGCTAAATACAAAATCATTGAAATATCAAACAACGTAAATGATTAAACAAACATGATATGAGCTGATAATCCTGGCTTAAAACTACGCTATCATTCATCATTCTCCTGCTCTTATCCCAATTGCTTGGGGTCGACGCAATATGTACTCCACTTACTACATATTGCAAGAGTTACTGGCAATAATTTTATGACCGGCAGCCTGCCTGACGTCAACCCTCCTTGGGAATGCAATTGCTGACCAAAGGGCATCAGGTGGTGTTGGCCCAGGTCGAAATAATGCTCTTAGTCGTCTTTTACGACATCCACGAGCAAAGTAAGGATTGGTAGTATTCGCAGCCGCTACCACACAGCGCTACGCTATCGTTTAATAAAAATATAATGCCCTTCAAATTGAAGTTTACAAAATTGTATTAAAATCAGTGAAATATTTACAAAGATGAACGTACATAATAGCACGAAACGTTTCTGGATCTTCAGTTCTCTCATTATTGATCAGCATCATTCTCTATTATAGGAAGGAGAATAAACTACTAAATATATTGGGGGGACGGACCTGTTGGACATAGACCTCTCCCAAGTGGGAATAATACCGTTATCGCCACAGCAGGTGCTGTTGCGATCATAGTTGGTGTTTTTCAAGAAAGTTTCCTAAAGAACAAGTTTCCCAGAAAAGTATTAGTACTTTTATGAACGTAATCCTCTATTATAGGAAGGAGGATATACTACTAAATATGCTGGGTATGCGGCCCTGTTGGACGTAGACCTCTCCCAAGCGGGGATAGTGGCATTATCACCGCGTCAGGTAGTGTTCCGATTGCAGTTGGTGTTTTTCAGGAAAGTTTCCTAAAGAACAAGTTTCCCAGAAAAATATTAGTACTTTTATGAACGTAAGGAATGGAGACATAGTGTATTTTGAATCACACAGGCAAATTTTCTACTACTATATTACGTACTTAATGCAAAAACCTTACCAGCAGAGATAAATCCTTTGGCCAGGGCGAAAGCCAATCTGCCACCGCCAATAAACCCAATCTTCATGATTTCACTCAAGGAATCTGAAAAAAAAATAAGTAACTTTAAATTATATAAGGAAAGAATTAGATTGGCCTTAATATATCATGGCAAAAGTAGCAACACGCAGAGACTATTCAAAAAAATATCGCTCTCATGATCAAAATCATCTTATTTTTAATAAAATTTAAATTTTTATATCGTTTACTCCTATTATATTATTTTAATACATATACTCGCTCATATTATTTTATTTTTGCTATTAAATAACGGAACTTGCCCTGCCTGGGAAACAAGCCCAGAAAGAAATCAAGATAAACTAAGACAAGGGTTGATGAACGGAATAAGGTGAAAAAAATTTCCAGGACAATGCCGCTGTTCATGTTCTTCCTGTATTTAATTTTCTGTATTCTTATCCCATCGCCAAGCAGGGATATCCTAGAACTATACAATAATATATACTACCTAATTATATGGCTGTGTGGTGACGGCTGGGAATACTAACAACCCCTATTTTGCTCATGGTATCGTAAAAGAAGAATATACATCATACTGAGGTAACTTCATATGATGCCATGATTGTCAACAATAACATTACCAAGGAAATCTGCCGATCATAAAATCATTGCATTGAAAAGTAAATATTGCCACCCAAAGTATCAATTACTTATAAGTTATACAGATAACAACAAGATTATGATAAAATAGTAACACTGTTTTTAGGGTTCCGTACCCAAAGTTACCCTTTGAACGTGTAACGCGAAACCCTTATAACACGAAACGTGACCCTATTACTGACACTTCGCTGTCCGTCCGTCCGTCTGTCACTAGTAATAAAATAAAATAAATATTTAAGGGGAGCTCCCATACAACAAACTTCATTTTTTTTTACCGTTTCTTGTTTGATACTAATAATGGTGATAGGTTAGCGCTTTAACTATTCACAGAATATTTAGTTTTATGTTCTCTTTAAATATAATTAATTAAAATAAAATAAATAATTAAGGGGGATCCCATACAATAAAAGAGGTTTTCATCGTTTATTTATATATAATGGTACGGAACCCTTCGCGCGTGAGTACAACTTGCACTTGGCCGATTTTTTTCTTTCTATCAATTGGTAAAACGTTGAATATTGCTAGATAGAGCTACTATCTTTGAACGCAAGCCAGGAATTTCGCATTTGACGAGCATAAACTACTCCACGCATGTGCGCAATGTTGTTATGCACCTATAGCGTAATATAACGGTCGTAAGCCAATATATGTGACATAATAATTTAAACTTCAAGCCGTGGGCCAAGTTATTCACCTCTGACGCAGATAAGTATAATCTGAATAGATAAGATCAAAGGTAAAAATAGATTATATAAAATGCATAATTGGTTCGTAAAAAAATAATATCTTTTTATTGTTTTGGTGGTAAACGATCAAACAGCACACTTGATGGTAAGTGTTGTTGCAGTTCATGAACCCACACCCAAACCCACCCAATCAGGCTTCCGGCTCTCTTGCTTACCGAACAAAGTGCAACAGCACGTTGCTATTGCTAAGACGTCGATCTTCTGCGAGAGTGTGGTACTACCCCGAACAGATCAGCCCGCGATCATTCTCCTACTCTTATCCCAATTACTTGGGGTCGATACAGTATGTACTCTGCTTTCCTAGTACATATTGTAAAAGTTATTGGCAATAGTTTTATGACTGGCCGCCTGCCAGATGTCAACCCTCCTTGGGAATGTAATTGATGACCAAACGGTATCAGATGGAGTTGGCCTAGGACGTTATAAGACTCTTAGTCGTCTTTTACGACATCCACGAGAAAGTAAGGGTTGGTAGTATTCGAAGCCGCTACCACACGTCGCCGTCGGCCCGCGACTGTAGACAGAAAACTGTCAACAGCGTGGTCCTACCACTAAAAGACGAAAATTTATCATTTAATTTTGGTGGTTGACGAGCGAGCTTCCATGATTGACTGCATTATTAATAGAGCTAGGCTCTCTCTTTACCGTAATAATAAAAAGGTTCAGAATTGGAAAGACTAGAATAAGAACAGGAAGGAAGGGGAGAGAGCTTAGGCCTACGGCTCTCTCACACATCGAACGCAGCGCAGTAGCAACTTGCCATTACTCGGACATTGGTAGGTCTGGATTCAAGCGAACGGAAGGAGGACAGGAAAGGAAAAGAAAGATTTTGAGCCCACGGATGGCTCGAGCGCAGTATTAACTTGTTACTATTTACTCAGACACTGACAGATTCTCAATTGAAGAGAATAGAATAAGAACATGCAGGAGGAAATAGTTTAAAACTGAATTTCAGACGGAAAGACTCGTGGGCCACCCAGTCTTTTATAAATTATAATTATTGCTTAATTTAAAAGCAAATATCTTCGATCACTTAAATATATTTTATATTAGATAAAATATTATGAAGATTATATGAATGGTTTGCCTTTTAGGTCAATGTAGTATAATAATCATCATTCTCCTACACTTATCCCAATTACTTGGGGTCGATACAATATCTACTCTTCTTTCATAGTACATATTGTAAAAGTTAGTCAACCCTCCCTGGGAATGTAATTATTGAGCTAACGGCATCAGATTGAGTTGGGCCAGATCGTTATAAGGCTCTTAGTCGTCTTTCCGTCCGCTACCACACAGCTCGATGTATAAGCAACCCTATTATTACCCGATTAGCCGTAAAACAAAATCGTTCCTTAGTGATACGCAGTAAAACAGCACCTAACTACGATCACTAAAAACAAGATAACCCCCTTATAAGTCAACTGACGTAACAAAACAAATAAAAAGATAATTTTAAAAGCAAACAAAATATTAATAGCACTTATAAACTATTTACGCTTTATTAAAATAAACTCATTTGCAAAAAAAACGGGCGGTTTTGATTTTCATTCATATTTAAAAAGATACAATACCAAAAAGGTTTCAATCGTTTGTACACGTTACTGGCCGGTTTTAAAAATGCTGTGGTATTTAAAAAAGTACGTTCTAAATTCAATTTTTCATTTGATGTTCATTTTTACACAAAACCCCTTTTTATCCTACATTTTTGGCGCGAAGTTCCAGAAGTTAACATCGACTTTCATAACTTTTATTCAATTTTTATCGATTAATTTCATATCCTTGACTGTCAAAGCTTTATTTAATGCTGTTTGGCTGTATCAAAAATGGTAGATAAAGTGGTAAAAGCTACCAAAATTATCGCGCTGCTTGAAGAGGGTTGCAGCCAATGTTTCGTGGCTAGGAGGCTAAATGTTAGTCGCTCGACAGTCCAAAGGACCTGGCAGCGATATCAGGAGACTGGTTCCGTCGAGAGAAGGCCTGGTTCTGGAAGAAAACCATGTACCCAACCACGGGATGATCGTTTTCTTGTGAGTCGCGCATTGAGAAATCGCAAATCTTCGTATGTGGATCTTAAGAACAACCTCCAAGAAGTAAGAAATGTGCATATTAGTCTATGGACGGTCAGGAGGAGGCTTCTCGCTGCCAATATACGCAGTCACCGCTCGGCCCGCGGCCCCAAATTACTCCGTGAGCACAGAGTTCACAGGCTTAGGTTCGCTAGAAATTGTGAATCATGGACTCAAGACGATTGGAATAGGGTTTTGTTCTCTGATGAAGCCAGGATATCTCTGTCCGGTGAAGATCGACGTCGGCGAGTGCTAAGAAGACAAGGAGAACGCTTTGCAGAGGCATGTTTCGAAGAAATCACACCTTATGGTGGGGGCTCTGCTCATGTACCCAACCACGGGATGATCGTTTTCTTGTGAGTCGCGCATTGAGAAATCGCAAATCTTCGTATGTGGATCTTAAGAACAACCTCCAAGAAGTAAGAAATGTGCATATTAGTCTATGGACGGTCAGGAGGAGGCTTCTCGCTGCCAATATACGCAGTCACCGCTCGGCCCGCGGCCCCAAATTACTCCGTGAGCACAGAGTTCACAGGCTTAGGTTCGCTAGAAATTGTGAATCATGGACTCAAGACGATTGGAATAGGGTTTTGTTCTCTGATGAAGCCAGGATATCTCTGTCCGGTGAAGATCGACGTCGGCGAGTGCTAAGAAGACAAGGAGAACGCTTTGCAGAGGCATGTTTCGAAGAAATCACACCTTATGGTGGGGGCTCTGTTATGTTTTGGGCAGGAATAAATTCAATGGATCGTACAGAGTTAGTCTTCATTGAAAACGGCTCACTGACTGGGCATCGATACATAACGGAAGTTCTAATTTCTCATGCACAACCCGCATTGGCCGCTCTAGGTGAAGACTCGATTTTTATGGACGACAATGCTCGCGCCCACCGATCCCGCGATGTTAATGCGTATGTGCAAGAGGTCGGCATTCGTCGTTTGGATTGGCCAGCTCGAAGTCCCGACCTCAATCCCATAGAGCATGTCTGGGACGTTCTGAAACGGCGTGTGAGATCAGTACACCCGGCTCCGCAGACCATCAGAGAGCTGAAGAATGTGATTACTGCGGAGTGGGAACGTATTCCGCAAGCAAGTATCCGGGATATACTCGCTAGCATGCCCAGACGAATTCAAGCTGTGATTTTAGCTAGAGGGGGTCACACTCGATACTAAACATTTATCTGCTTTTACTTTATTAAAGAAAAACAAACAAAAAAACTTTTTTATTTTTACTTCATGAGCATATGCACTACTAGCGAATATACACTACTAGCGAGGTTTAGCATTATTTCCCATAAATTGTATCTAAATTTTATGAAATACTGATGAAAACGATTATTTTCTTATTAATTTACCAAATTGTGTGGATAAAACTACCTATAATTATCAAACAAAGAAATATTAACATTTGAAATGGTTCATTGCTTAGGTGCCCGTTTTTTTTGCAAATGAGTGTATAAACTATCAATGAATATGCCAAAACGACCAACACATAAGTAGAATAAGGATCATGCCATTTTGAAAGAGTAGTCGTGGCGGTTAAGGCTATATTATATCCGCTTGGGCAGAGCAGCGTCGTGAACTCGTCACAATCATCGGTGCTGACCTGACGCTGCCGACCATCGCCAGGGCGATGCTCGACAGCGTCAGGAACTGGGACGCGGTCGCATACTTCTGCGAGGCAGTAGTCTCGCGGAAGGAGGCGGCGGAGCGCGTGCGCGAGGAGCGTCTCCTCGACGACGCAAGCCGCCGCCGGCGACTGGGGCGGCGCAGGCGCGATTACCTGCGCCTAATGCCGCCTTAGCCGAGGCCGCGGGTGACTGGATCGGGGAATTAGTCCGTCACCCGCCGAGAGGCCGACCGTGTGAGGAAAGACCGACATCCTACCCGAGGGGGGGACGTCGATCGAGGAGAGGGTACTCCTCAGGGGTATTCCGTCGGGCCGACCACTGACGTCAAGTCACTCTGCTCCGGTGGTCGGCCCAACGACGAAGGCGACGTCACGGGTGGGTTACGGGTGTGCGTGCTTACGCCCCTCTGTCGCCCTGGACGGAGTGGTGCGAGGAGTGCGCCGACCGTAACCCACCCCAAAAAAAAAAGGCTATATTATATTCAATCATAATATGCCTTATTATTATTAATCCTATTATTAAACTAATAAATCAGTAAGGAAATTAAGAAGGAATAAATACACGAAGAACTTGGTCCAAGTTTGCGTTTGCACACTGATTGATACCCTGTCGTAATCGTATAATAAAATAATAATGCATAAACCATATCAAATTTTTTAACAAAAAAATATCAAAAAAATATTTCATTGTTAAACAATTTCGACAAATATGGAAGTAAAATTATTATTTACCAAAAGTTATTTATCGATAAAAATTAGAAGATTTAAAATTTTCAATTACACAAATTCTTTTCAAATATTTTAAAAACAGAATTAATAAAAGTTTTGAAATATTTAGGGATTTAAAAGAAGAAAAAATATGCAAGAGTGCTTTAAAGCATCATTCTGAAAGCATAGTTTATTTAAGCCTCCGATAGAAAGATAAAACTAGGTTAACTATTGTAAAATGATGGACACTATTTCCTTAAATATGTCACACGTAAGACATGCATTAAAACCAAGATGGCGGATTTACACTGTAAAATTAGCTATTGTCTCAGGACTTGTTCAATGAAAAACTATATTTGCGGTTGACATTGCGGCTACAGTTAAATTTTAATAGGTAATTCTATATAATAGATTTTTTGAAATAAATGACAGATTTATGCCATTGCTTTTGAATCGATAAATTAATTTTATCGATTCAAAAGCAAAGGCATAAATTTTCTAAAGTCTGACGAATCCATCCATCTATTCTATCTATCTGGCTATTTACCCTATCTATCTATCCTAACTATCTGTCTATCTATCCATCCATCCACCATCCATTAACTATCGATTATTAACTTGAGTGATATTCTACTAAATTGTCTAACAACATTATGTTTACTGATATGTATAAGCGTCACAGATACAGTCTATAATTATGCTAATTAAGAGACATCTGACGTTGGGTTTACCTGACTTATTTACGCATACTCCGAAGTACGGACACGCATAACTACTATTAAAGGTCATTTGCAAACGGGAGTACTAAGATTGCACTATCGCCATTATCGCTTACAGATCAATAAACATAACAGCTTGGTAGGTATCAACATTTCATCTAAAAGAATATTTACAATAAAATACATATTTTTAAAATATCTTTATAGAAATATTATGTAAAAGTTGCCGCCATTATGAAATAAACACTATTATGGCATCGCACAGAGTGTAAAAATAGCATTGATTACGAAATTAACTCACGTCACTTTGGCAGAAGACGGATGAAAATATGGCGTGTCGTTAATACGGCAGTTTGTTGCGGACTGAAGTTATTTGGTTATAAACTACAAAACTGGGGTTATGTGTTATCAATTTTATCTTATGAGAGTACTGTGATCGATACATATTATCACTTTATAATAAGAAATATAGTTACAGAATAGTTACTATAAACAATTTTTTATTTGAGTAATATCGATTTTTATATTTGAAAAATGTTCATGACGAAAATTAATTTCAAATATTTATGTTTTTACTAATAGGTGGACTAACGACATCTCGAAAGTCGCAGGAAGTCATTGGATGCAGTTGGCACGGGACTGTTCCGAGTGGCATTTTCTTAGGGAGGACTGTCAGTGGTCGTCTACAGACTGATGAATGGTTATACTTAATATAAATTTACTGTGACTTTACAAGCTCCAGTTCTAAGTGGAATTTAAAACTGAGTACAGTTTATGAACACAAATTAGTGTACTATTTCTTTAATAAACATTTAAAATTATATCTTCTTAGTATATATACTTTACGCGTCACGTTGTTTGTCCGCGATGGACTCCTAAAGTACTTATCCGATTTTAATCAAATTTGCACAGCATGTGTAGTTTGATCCAACTTAAAAGATAGGATAGCTTCCATCTTAATTTATAGTCACAATATTATTTTATTGCAAATTATTTGTCTATTATTTGACAGTCACAATTATCTGTTATCTATTGACTGCATTGAGTACGTATTTAATAGGCGCTATGTTAAACGTAGAAACGTTTCATATAAGCTACAATTTATTAGCATAACCACCACGTGTTACTGCAGCTACCTTAGCCACAGCAATGCGTGGCCGGGTCTGCTAGTGTTATATAGATTTGATTGCACAGATGGTGTTGTAAATATTGATTTTCAATGATTTGATTCCTACTAGGACAACCCTTATACAACAAACAGAAATATTGACTCTGTGTCTACGGATAATAAATTTGATAATTGTATTTTTGTAAAGTCCATTACGATATAAAGATTACATTCACGCATTTTTCTATTTTTTTGGCGGCGGGCTATTTATCTCACGCCCCACTAATCCGTCCGGGACTACAGAGAAGCGGCGAACGACCCCGTAGACCCGCCCTACAATGTACGTCTCGACGCCGTGCGAGTGGGTCACTGGAACGCGGTTTCTTTCTTCAGTGACACACCCGGCGGTCTACCCTCATGGGTATCCTCTCTTGTCGACAGTTTGCACCGTTGGGGCGTCGTCCTCAAGCGGTGGCCTCGTTCCAAGGGCGACCAGACAATTCCCTAGTCCGGTCACACGCTGCCTCGGCTAGGGCTAGGCTACCCACCTTTGCACATAACGTAGTTCTTTAAAAAAAAGATCATATCTTGAGGATTGTTTAGAGCTGAGCTTCGACCATGTTTAAGGTGTTAGCATTCACGTTAAATTATATTGATGTATGCGGTCTGAGGTAACTTAATTGTCGTTCATACGTATAGTAAAAACTCTACCGTAAGAGCTCTATCAAAGATTATTAATTTAATCCATTAAGATAATATTTTAAATATATTTGGAATACTATAGTTTAAACTTGCTATGAGATTTCTATTCGCCTTTATTAAAGACCAGAGAAGCAATGGGCAATTAACTTTACGCTCGCCTGAAGAGTAGTAGAGAGTAGTGTATATCTCTATCCAAATGAACGACACACCTCTATGGTATATCATATTGCGTGTGGGGGCCTAAATTCGGACTATCCATGTGCGGCTTGAGTTACGGGAACATCAGCTCAACTGTACTTCGAAAGCCAAGTATTGCGAACCTAGACCAATGGCCCGACGTAAGTTTTAATCATAAAAATAAAAACTACGTTTATAAAAACCGACTTCAAAAACTGAAAAGTACAAAATAACCTAAAATACTATCATTTGTATGTGCTATCTATTGATAGGTTTGAAATCGGTGCCAAGCCCTAAACAAAATTATAAACAGCTTAGGTAGGTAGTAGTAGCTTAGTAGGTAAATAGGTAGGTACTGTAATGAAATTCCTACACTAAAGATACCGATACCGGCACCGACTTCAAATCTATCAATAGATAGCACATACAAATGATAGTATTTTAAGTTATTTTATACTTTTCAGTTTTTGAAGTCGGTTTTTATAAACGTAGTTTTTATTTTTATTTTTTACTTTGTAGTGTTACAGACACACAAAGGTTGTTCTATTAGTAGCGGGGCTTGAGCTACTCGTTCATTTGTCGCACTCATACTTAATGCTAATTTTAGACTTATATGGTTTTCTCAAGGATGCCACTGTCAGAACTGGACTAAATTATAACAATAATGCTTATAAAATAAAAACTACTAGACCAAACTGAAAGAAATTTTTATGGGACCACTTGGCAGCTATTTCGCGTCGAACAAAAAAAGAATCACGCGAATCGGTCCATTAACCGCGGCGTAATCGATGTACATACATAGAAAAAAAAAAACATACCGGCCGAATTGAGAACCTCCTCCTTTTAGGGAAGTCGGTTAAAATGCTTGCAGTTGATTATTATGTTCTTCCACCTGTGCTAAAATAGAAGAAAAGATATTGCACCGAATTCATTCTCTATTTTTGATGTGCGCGCGTCCCAGCGTATCTTCTAATACGATAAGAAGTTACTTAATGGTTGACTTATTAAATCATCTCAGCTCATATACCTCTCATTGCTTGGCAAAATAGTAAAGAAATCGACCTAATATACTTAATCTAGCAACGGCCCAGTTGTGCACTGGTATTGCATAGGTCCACGGGCTGCAGTATCACTTACCATCAGGTATGCTGTTTGCTCATCTGCCACCAGTGGCAATAAAAAGAAATGCCATGTAACTTGGTATAGAATTATATGTCGAGTTTACCTTATAGAGTAGGTATATGTTATATGCATATTAATATACCTTACTCGTGTTTCAGGACATCCACGCGCAAGAAAGATGGTGGTAGTGAAATGTATTCTTTGTCTCCACACGAATAAATGTATTCTTATAAAAACCCGATTACGAGTGAAAAATGATTGTCACAAGTGCGATTCGAACCCACGCGTTCCGATAGAAAATCCGGTCCGACCGTGCTGCCACTTAGGGGCCGTCCATTAATCATGTGAGGTTTGAAAGGGGGGAGGGGTTTGACAAAAATCACGAAATATCACAAGGTGGTGTAGTAAGATATCACGTGTATTTATTTTTTCGTCAAACGCTGCGATTTCTAAACTGAAAAGCAGTGTGTAGTATGACTTTGACTTGCCGTTGCCAGGCAACGAACGAAGTTTAAAGTAGTATGAGATCTGTATAAAAGACCTTTTTGCGAAGTATAAAAAAGCAAAAACCGAGAATATAATGAGCTGCGGGCTACTTCTTTGTAGGAACTAAAAACTCACGTGATGTTGATTGTTCATGGTCTTAAACCTCACCACGTATCACCAAGGGGGAGGGGGGTTAAAAAATGCTAAAAAATAGATCACGTGATTAATGGACGTCCCCTTACACCGCCGTGAACTATTGTAGGACATTCAATTCTCGCATCGTATTATAATTTCGTCTTTCAAGAAGACGTGTGCCATCTACCCGACAATGTTTACAAATTGTACAGGCTTAATACTTCAAACTTTGCTGCTATTGGAAATCCGTTCCAATCCGAAATGTATTCTTGCTATTGAAATAAAACTCATGTCTATATTTAAATACAATTGTAACAGAACAAGAACATACTGTATGGTAAATATTACAATTGGCACAATAATACTCGTCATATTTGACCTTGCGGCTACTTTACAGAGCAATGTGTTAAGAAAACTAGTTATTTGTTTTCATGATCTGTGCAAATATGTATAGATGTATACAAATAATACGTTTCATTATAATATTTGTATTATGTAACGCTAACATTAAAATTAATCCTATGGTCGTTATCTGCATGGTGTCTACATTATTCCACTCTGTGTATGCAAATCTAACGGTGGATTTCGATGATAATAATGCTCTTAATAATTAATATTTGCAAAAAATATCTTCGTTAAGAAATTATTAGTTCTCGTGATGACAAGAAATTAATAAAAAAAATCTAAGGTAATCGTAAATATTTAACACAAATTTCAAAGGAGAAATAACAAGATCCTTAAAATAATCTATTTTCAGACTAAAGAATACTGATAAGTTTCCTTTGGTCTTTACTACCCACCAACAGTTCAAGTTAAATCTAAATTGCCATAAAAAACCTGACATGTAGGTGTCGTTGGTGAAATCGGTATAAATTCTTATTTCTTTTCGACGACCTAGGGTACGACCTCAACTCGGCAAACTGTTCAAAGCGACATCTAGTTATCAAACAAAATAAAATCAAGATGCTTCACGTCTATTTACAACGGTAGACAATTACCTACCTGTTTGGGGCTAGCCTTATCCAGAATAACTTTATAGGTCTATCTAAATAGGGGGGCATAGTCCGGAGCGTGCTCGTTTCGCGTCCACTGCCAGTCTAATTAAACTGCTAATCCGGCTCGATATGCGTATCGCAATGCGGGTTAGGGCGTCCCCCGGAGGCGATGCGTACCGACCCGCCCCCGTCGGTACGAACATCGGCAGTTGCGGCGATGGGGACCGCCACCCATCACGCCTTGCCCAGTCAGGCGAGTCGAGCAGAGCAGAGTGCCGGGTGGGCACGTGGAATGTAAGAGGTTGTGTGGAAAGTAAGTTGCACGAGCTGATATCCGTCATGGCGGACAAACAGCTAGACGTGCTCTGTGTAACAGAGACCAAGCGAAGGGGCAGCGACGCCTGCGATCTTCCTGGTGGCGGGATGGCTCTGTGGTCTCGTGTACCACAGAGCGATCGAGCCAGCATGGGGGTAGGAGTGCTGTTGTCCTCTTGCTTGGCCTCAGGTGTGAAGGATTACGGAATGTATGACCCCAGACTTCTTTGGGTCCGTATAAAAGTAGGTGTCACCAAGGTATTCATGGTTGTAGCATATGCTCCCGTAGGATCCTCGGTGGCATCAGACCTAGAGAAGTTTTGGGACAATGTTAGGGAAGTTCTGGATATGGCAGAAACCAGTGAACGCGTGATTGTATGCGGAGATTTGAACGGATGGGTGGGGACCAAGCGTCCCGACTATGAGGACGTACTTGGTCCATTTAGTGATAAGAGAGTGAACGATGCAGGTAGACTCATAGCGGATGTATGCATGGAGAGAAACCTTATTGGGTCAAACACATTTTTACAACATAAGGACATCCATATGTATACATGGAGAAAGAATGAACAGAAAAGTATAATAGATTTAATTTTGGTAGACAGTCGCCTCCGAAGCAAAATATTGGACGCAAGAGCCTACAGAGGCCCCACAGTCGATACGGACCACTATCTCGTTATTGCGAGATTTAGTGGTCTGTTTAGAAAGTGGAGGCACTGGCGAGAGCGTGTCCACTTCGGAGGGCTTGAAAGAATAAAGGTTGCAAGAAGAGTGTGTAAGAGAAAAGTATGCAGAGGGTATCCGAGAACGGCTGACAATGGCAAGCCAGCCGCAATCGGACATTAAAGAATGCTGGAGAGTATTGAAAGAGAGTATGGTAGATACAGCGAAAGAAGTATGTGGAAGTTCAAAGAAGCATAGAAAAGCAAATGGTGATGCATGGTGCGATGCGGAAGTGGCAGTTTCCGTAGAGCAAAAGAAGAAAGCGTGGCTGGACTATGTCTCTTCTTTGAATCTGAATGACAGTATGACTGAACAGAAGAAAGAAATATATCGGCAATGTAAGAATGACACCAAGGCCTTAGTGAAAGAGAAACGTGATAGAGCAAGTATGAGTGCAGAAGATAGGCTGACTAAAAACTTCGAGGGTAACACCAAACTCTTTTGGAGGGAGGTGAAGAAGTCTCGGGGTGGTTGGTCAGCCTTCAGAATGAATATAATAAGGTCTAAAGGTGGAGACATTCTTACACAAACAGAAGACGTGTTAAGCCGATGGAGTGAATATTTTGGCGATATGTATGCGGATGCTACGGTTGGCGCCGGTGTTGCATGTGGTTTAGTAGATCAACATTCGACAACGGCGTCCTCCGATGGCATCAGTATGGATGAAGTTGAATGGGCGATAAGAAGTTTGAAAAATGGTAAGGCAGCGGGCATTGATATGGTGTCTGCCGAGATGATCAAGCTTGGTGGCTCCTGTGTCTGGGAGGCGTTCCTGTTGCTCCTCAATTTATGTTGGAGCTCGGGAATGGTTCCCGGGGACTGGAATAGCGTAGTCATCGTGCCTTTGTTTAAAAACAAGGGTTCACGTTATGACTGCGCAAATTACAGAGCCATAAGCTTGACCAGTTTGGCAGCAAAAGTGTATGGTAAAATTATTGAAAGGAGAATGAGGATGGTGTCCGATGGTTTACTGTGTGAGACACAAGGAGGTTTCAGGAGTGGAAGGGGATGCATGGATCAAGTGTTCTCTCTGCGCAACATTGTGGAGAAGCATCTGGCTCTAGGTCACAGGGTTTTCTGCAGTTTTGTGGATCTGGAGAGAGCATTTGACACGGTTGTACGAAAGGAACTTTGGGACATTTTACCGGAGTATGGTATTAACGGTAAACTGCTACAAGCTGTGCAGTCCAGTTACATGGGCTGTAGAGCCTGTGTGCGGCTGGATGATGGAATGTCGCCTTGGTTTGACGTCAATATCGGCGTTAAGCAGGTGTGCGTTCTGTCAGCCAGGCTGTTTATCATATATCTGGATAAATGTCTCCAAAGGTTGAACGATATGAATGTGGGAGTACAGATGGGCGACTCAGTGGTCACTGCTCTGCTTTATGCAGATGATGCAGTCCTGCTGGCACAGTCAGCGACTGACCTGCAGACCCTAGTCGACACAATGACAGACGATTGTAAGAAAAGGGGGTCTACGCGTGAATGTGAGCAAAACCAAAATAATGGTCTTTGAAAGAGATGAAACCAGAACAGATGTAAGAGTAACAATAGGTAATGATGTACTAGAGCAAGTGGATGGATTTGTATATCTTGGATGTGGATTTAGCCGAGATGGAAAGTACACCACTGATATAGAGCGAAGAGTGAATGCGGGAAATAGAGTGAACGGAGCGTTGGGGCAACTTCTCGGCAGCCACCACCTCAGCCAGAAGGCACGTGTAGCAATACATAACGCAGTGCTTGTCCCAACATTACTGTATGGAAGCGAGAGTTGGGTATGCAGAAAAGAGTATGATAGTAAAATTAATGCGGTCGAAATGCGATCTCTGCGGAAAATCTGTGGAGTTAGGCTGACCGACCGCATTCGTAACGACGACGTAAGAGAGCGAGTAGGTATAGGAACGTCTGGTTAAGAAGATATACAATGTGAAAGTGGAAGGATATAGGTACCGAGGGAGACCGAGACTAACCTACCTAGACCAGATCGGTCATGTACTGAAGGAAGGTGGAGTCAAGAGTCTCTGAAACCGACGAGCGTGTATGAAGAGAATTATGAATGTTGAGGAAGCGAGTGAAGTATACAAAGATAGAGGTCTCTGGCACTCTGTTCTCTCTGCCTACCCTGCAAGGGATATGGAGTGATGATATGTATGTATGTGTATGTCTATCTAAATAAAATTTTAGGTAGTTAAATATTTCTGCGTAAATTTTCGCCATTATTTGTAAATACTTACACATATCTATCACTGTTTATAATACTTTGCTAAGCAGAACGCAATTAAAATATTAGAAAGATAAATAATTAGAATTGCGTAAACATAACTTTAGAGTACTTCTAAGTGCAAATTATACTGTACATACATACATACATATCATCACGCCATATCCCTTACAGGGTAGGCAGAGAGAACAGAGTGCCAGAGAACTCTATCCTTGCATACTTCACTCACTTCCTCGACATTCATAATTCTCTTCATACACGCTCGCCGGTTTCAGAGACTCTTGACTCCACCTTCTTTCAGTACGTGACTAATTTTTTACATCAAATTATACTGTAAAGCTAAGTTAATACCGTCCTGAAATATACCTTCAAACAACTAGCAAAACTAACACACGCCGTTCTATACAAAGAGAAAAGAAAATCTTTACAAGCTATTGTAGTGCCATCTAACGAATTTTGTTGTTAATCTAAACCAATCTTAAATCTACCTGAACACATAAAAAAAATATTCAAATCACTAAGTCGTCGAGCTCTTCAATAACAACACTTACCTACAGAAGAATTATATATATAAGATTATATATATAGAGATAATATACATAAAGTATCCTGGCTGTGTGGTAGCAGCTACGAATACTACCAACCCTTACTGTCCTTGTGGATGTCGTAAAAGACGACTAAGATACCTGGGCCAACACCACCTGATGCCGTTTGGTCAACAATTACATTCCCAAGGAGGGTTGACGTCAGGCAGGTGGCCGGTCATAAAACTATTGACAATAACTTTTGCTATATGTAGGAAGAAGAGTACATATTGCATCGACCCCAATAATTGCGATAAGAGTAGGAGAATGATGATACATAAAGTATCCATTTGCCTTCTTTAGCGAATAACCACATTCAGTTTTTACATATTATAAGCAAACGCATGATTATAACCCAGTGGCACGCTCATTCTATCGACCAGCTATGTACCACCAGACCAAACGGCAGGATGAATTCCAATAAACTTCTTAATTTTCGTAGCACTTACCAGCAAGTCTGGCACGTAAATCAGAGCGAGTTCTTCATAAAGTTTGGTTCGGTTAGCTTCTTCCACGGCACTTTGTCCTTCGTTTTTAAGCAATACAATAACCTTTAAATTTTCATTACTAATATCAGTAGTACTCAATTGAAAGACTAGTGCAGGATTGACTTGATTAACTTTACATTCAACAGTAGCTTAACAAAGATCTGACATTACAATTAGAAAGAAAGAAAGAAAGAAAATACATTTATTCGGCAGAAGACATGCTAAAGGTAATTATCATAATAGAACAAAAAATAAATTTACGCTTAATATAAAAAAAAAAAAAAAAATATAAGAGAAATAGTGGTCAGATCATCAGTAACAATAGTTCTACGACCACAACAATCTGTAGGATCAGTAGCAGACTAAATTCAGACTAAGCATGTCCTGCCAAAAGGGTCACCATCTCAGCATTAGCTGGGTTTCACCCAACACTGATCTTCAGCTGGCAACCCTGTTGTGTGACTCACGGATATCAGTTAATAATATAATATCTGGAGGACCGAGCCTTGCTCGGTATTTTCTTATTAGTGTGTTTTGAAAGATATATTTAAATATAATAAAAAAAACAACTGGCAGTCATGGGGACTGCCGATAGAAGTGAAAACTATTAACTTAAGACTAATTGAAATAATAATAATTTTCTAATTTTTATATAAAAATAAAAAATATTATCGAACATCTAGGAATCGGTTTATCACGCTAGTAAGATAACCTTCAAACCACAATGATACTCATTTCATGACATAAAGGTTTATGTAAGTAATACTGGTAAGTAAGTAAGTAATACGGTATATAATGTAAGGTAAAAAGCATATTAAAAATACAATTAAAAATAAATAATGCCATACTTTTAAATGCAAATATTGATATGAATATTGAAAATATTTGAAAATAAATTCTTTATTTTCATTATTCATTTATCTATATAAAAACACTACTCATAGCTATAGATTATACTATTAGCATTAGCATGTCGGTGATGCGAACCTATAAGTTTTTCCCCTCCAAAAACGCTCAACGCGCCTAAAGAAGTTTTCATATAGCTATAGATATACTATTAGCATTAGCATGTCGGTGACGCGAACCTATAAGTTTTTCCCCTCCAAAAACGCTCAACGCGCCTAAAGAAGTTTTCACTTCAAAAATAATGAAAAAATAAATTAAAAAGGGCAAAATGTACAAAAAATAGAAATGAAAATAATGTATCGAGCAAAAAGGAGCCAAAATCATGTTTGTTATATGGGCTTAAATGCCCTTAAATATTTATTTTATTTTTTAGTAATTGTCGTTATAGCAGCAACAGAAATATATCATCTGTGAAAATTATTGTCTGACTACCTACTGTCTAACTATCATGGTTCTATGAGATACAGCCTGGTGATAGACAGATGAACGGACGAACGGACAGCGAAGTCTTAGTTATAGGGTGCCGTTTTAAGCTTTGGGTACGGAACCCCGGAAAGGTTGAACTCACATAAAAGCAACAATGGAATGGATGGATTGGTACAATGGAAATACTCTTTAAAATTGGAATGTCTCGAAAGTCACAATACTGTATTAACACGGCATTTGAAAGTTTCTAAGCTATAAAGAGATCATACATTTAAAGACATGGCGTCATAGGAACGTAGAGTTTGAAATTTTAAATTGTTGGACAGTAATTTTCTAAGCCGAATACTGTAATTGAGAGCCATGATAACATATTGCATCGTATAACTGAAATCCATCGCTCATAAGTATTACCCGTTTTAATTTTACTCTGACGAGGGTATTTTTACCGCATAATGATTAGGAACGAGAGATTTACATTTGCTATATTTTTGTTCGCTGTTTAGCTAGCGTCTAATCAACATATTTGTAAAAATCGAGACGGAAAGGCTGAGTTATATTAGGAACAATCAGTAAGATACGATGGGCCGGTCTCCAACTCATATCTTAAAATTGAAAACTGGAGCGCCAAAATTATACAATGCCAACAGTTTGCAAGGAAAAACATTACATTGCATTGTAATCGGGTCCACTATACTGACCGATTGTTTTCGAGCAAAGTCTGTATTTATTCCTAGGATTCTCCAAATACCATCAAATTAATCCTCCGAATTTCAGAGAGTGCAGTTTGCCATTAAAGTCTGCTTCGGAATAACCACAAACAAAGCTCGAGCTCAAATTCTTAAGGTAGCGGGAGTAGACTTGAGAGAAAGCTGCTTCTCCCAGGGCAGTTGTATGTGACATGCTTCAGAGTAAGCTCACAGAGTAGCGTGGTTATTCTAGCATCCCAAAGAAAATCAAAAGATAGTGTTTACAAAGAAATACTGTAATAGGTGCAGTATCGCGGGTTGATGATAGGTTGATTGATGTCAAAGAAGCGGTACCAGTGGTCGACCTAATTTCGATGGAAAACACGGTGGGTTATGGGGCCGCACACTACCCTTCCGTCGCCTCGGTCGGAATGAGCGCGGTGTGTTTAAAACATGGCCTGCTTAGAAAAAGCCTGGTGTTCATAATATATAACAAAATTTCATTTGATTTTTATGTTTATCGAACCTACCCTACACTATAACAAAGATTGTTGTTATCATCATCATCACAGTCCATATACGTCCCACTGTTGGGCTCGGGCGTCCTCCATAATAGGAGGGAAGTTAACTTACTATACCGCGCTGGTCAGACGTGTTGTTATAGGGTTTTGTTTCGAGTTTTCCTTCTCTTGCATAGATGTTATATGCATTTTATATCCGTTATCGTCTCTTACGACCACCCACGGGTAAGATAGGGGGTGGTGAATTGTATTCTTACTCCGTCACCACATGGATAAGATTGTTATACCTACTATATAAGTATGTATACAAACATTTATACATAATTATTTATAAATAACAATAAAATTAATAAGGTAAAAAACAAACAAAAATCCTATTACAACCATTTTCGACTTCTATGCAGACAAAATGCGGGCAAATGATAATAATTAATAAAACAATAAAAACGCCATTATTGCCACGGTAGGCTTTGGCAATAACAATTGGTGTTATTAATTTTCCAGGAGAGTGAATACTTTGGGAACGGATGGCAAGGAAGCGGTATCAATGGCCGGCCCAATGGCAATGGGGTGGGAATATGATAGGTTATGGGGCCACGCACTGCCCTTCCGTCGCCCTGGACGGAACGGGCGACGTGTGACCGGGCCATAGTCTACCAAAAAAAAAAAAAAGAATAGGAGAGTGAGTACTTATGCCTATTCCGATGCTTATAATTGTGAAAAATGGAATTTAATAGTGGTAACACATTTTATTCTTAACCACAGAGGTAAACCGCATAAAATAAAACAATGTTTACTGTCTACGTATTAACTATTTCGATATCGATTATGTTAAAGAATCTAATGTAATTTATTCAATGAGGATGGTAATGTGTATTTGCTGCGGTTGCATTGTATGGCGTTATAGTTTATATTTATACACATACATACTTACATATCATCATGCCATATCCCTTGCAGGGTAGGCAGATAGAACAGAGTGCCAGAGAGCTCTATACTTGCATATTTCACTCGTTTCCTCAACATTCATACATTCATAAATTTATATTTATAGTCTTTGTAAATAGGCTTGTAAAATTTTATAAGAGTCTTTCAATAGTTTTTAGATAATATTAGTATAGGTATATATATTTTTCTATGTGGTGACGGAGTAAGAATACAATTTACTACTCACTCCCTACTCCCTATCTTACCCATGGGTGATCGTAAGAGACGACTAAGGGATATAAAATGCATATAATATCTATGCCAGAGAAGTAAAACTCGAAACATAAAGGGTTATTTTTCGAGTTTTACTTCGTGTTGGTATAGGGATACCAATACGTCTGACCAGCGTGGTATAGTAGATCAATTTCCCTCTCATTATGGAGGAGGTTCGAGCCTAACAGTGGGATATATATATGCTGAGATGATGATATATAAAGAAAATATACCTATTTTGTTTTATAAGACAACACTGCATTAAGGAACTAATCTTTTTATTGCGGGGATTTTACAAATATTATTTAAGCTACACAAATTACAGTCAGACTCAGAATAGCAATCGCACGCAGGTATCGGTAAGGGAATCGAATACATGACAGCCCTAAGCATTGCGTCATCTGTGCAGTTATTAATATTTTAAATGTATGTTTTTTTAATTAACGTTTTTATTTTTTTTACGTTTTTTTATGAACGTTACATACATTTTTATACAAAATCATTATCATCATCAGCTCATATATGAGCCACTGTTGGGCGCGAGCCTCCTCCGTAATGGGAGGAAAATTGACCTACTATACCACGCTGGTCAGACGTGTTGATATAGGGTTTTGTTTCGAGGTTTCCTTCTCTTGCTTGCTATACTGATTCCGTCACCACACGGAAAATAATAATACTTATAATAACTAGGTATGGAAATAGTACTAGAAAAATAATTATTTTGTAATAACGAAAAATACTAGGAAATTTATAAAAGCTTTCATTAGTATTGTATAATAGACTTAGCTTACTGGGATTGGAAAACTAATAATTTATATAGATAATAATAACTACACAAATTGCGAAGCATTATAAAGGCAATCCTTTGCAACAACAAGTATTTAACTTTTACAATGTAAGTGAAAAATAAACTTAACTTATAACATTATAAATTTAAAAAAAAAACTTAACATTATAAAAAAAAATTAACCACCAAAAAGATATTTAGTTTTTTTTTTAATATAGGTAGGTAGGTACTTACTCATTCTGAAGTTAAAACTATAAACTTATTTTCACAACAAAATTCAATTACTTAAAATTAATTATACTTTTTATTAAATTTAATAATAATTATAAATACATGATTTTAATATCAACGTTGAATCATCATACGCTGTCACTGAGCGAATGCATTTGTCACAAATACACACCGACCAATTAGTTGTCATCTATATGAAGCGATACTATAACAAGTACAGAGAACGAAAAAAATACTAGATTATATTGAGCATTTTATATTTCATTTCAATTAAGTTTATCCATCTCATCATCTCAAATCATATACGTCCTGGGCTAGAGTCTCGTCAACAATAGGAGAGAAAATTAACCTACTATACCGCGTTGGTCAGACGTAGCTGTGGTAGCGGTTGGTACTACCAACCTTTACTTTGCCCGTGGATGTCGTAAAAGACGACTAAGAGCCTTATAACGACCTTTTTTTGCGGTGGGCTATGGATGGGGCTCGGCCCGCCAAATCTGTCCGGGGTGACGGAAGAGGCGGCGCGTGACCCCATAGACCCACCGTGCAACTTCTCTCTTCGCCGTGCGAGCGGGCCACCGGTATCCGGTCTTTGTCTTCGGTGGCGCCTTATAACGACCTGGACCAACTCTATCTGACGCCGTTTAGTCAACAATTACATTCCCAAGGAGAGTTGGCGTCTGGCAGGCGGCCGGTCATAGAACTATTACTAATAAGTTTTACAATATGTATTATGAAAGAAGAGTACATATCGTATCGACCCCAATTGGGTAAGAGTAGGAGAATGATTAAAATGATGATGACCGCGTTGGTCAAACGGTTTGGTTTAGGATATTATATCAAGTTTTCCTTCTCTTGTTATATGCATATTGTGCCCTTCAGTCGTCTTTTACTTCGTCACTAAATGGAAATCATTATTAGTTATACATAGAAATAAAAACTCGGTAAGTATTATTTTAGGTAGTTATTATGGCCTATTATTCAATTACAGTTAAAAAGATTTATATCATGTATTTTATATACATGGTAGAAATCTTTTTAAACATAATTTTGTTATTATTCATCGTTTTAATTCTCTGGCACTTCTAATTCTCTTCTATCAAACTAGGAATCTATGTTAAGAATGTCATTGAATAGTTATTAAACAATTATTTAACTCAATTGAAAGCAATCTATCCAGAGCATGTCCATTCATCGTATATTAAGCTTTCAATTGAAGTAATATCAATATTTATAGGCAATGTTTATTTTTTTTTTCATGCAGAATAAACGATTGGGAGTATAGTGTGATCATCAAAGTCAAGAAATTGGTACTGATGATCAGATCAATAGGCTGTGTGGACGGTCCGCAAGGAGGTGTCCAGAACATAGCCTGTAATAACAAAAAGAAATGACTAGGGTCGGGTGTAGATAGACAGTCCAGAAGTCCTAATCCAGTCAAGTTTTAAAAATATATTTATCATTATAGTGTTTTAGCGTTTTGAATTATATAATTTTTATGGCATATTATGTAACATAAAGCAGGGAATGTGTTAAAGTGTAACGGATATAAAATAACAGTGCTGAGGTGTTTTATATTCTATCAAAATTCCTTCGCTTTCAGAAAGGTGTCTATCCCTTCACTCAACTCAACTAAACGATTTATTTGCAGAAATAACTGGTAACTAAGAAAATAAACTTGTGATCTGCAAAATAAACTAGAGAAATAAGTTCACTTATGACTGACTAAAAAGGACTCCTATTAATATTCAATTGTTAAAATTAAAAGGAAGTTAACTTAAAGCACTTTGTCTGTTTGATATACACCCTCCTAAAACAATGTCCTACAATCCCAAAACGTATGTAATATGTAACCCTGCATACAATAGTTATTAATGCAATCATAAACATTTAAGTGAGTTATATCATCACCACCATTCTGCTCTTATTCCAATTACTTGTGGTCTCATCCATCGTACATATTGCAAAAGTTATTGGCAGTAGTTTTATGACCGGCTGCTTGCCTGACGTTAACTAACCTCGGGAATGTAATTACTGACCAAACCAAACGGCATCACGCGGAGTTGGTACATGTCGATATAAAACTCTTACTCGTCTTTTTCAACATTCACGAGCAAAATAAGGGTTGGTAGTATTCATAGCTGCTACCATACAACTAATAAGTATATTATATATTACTATATTTTAGTTTTTATATTTAAGTTCAGACAAAATAATAATGTTCAGTGCAAACACATTTATTACCATGACTGTACAAAGATAACGTTATCTGGTATCAGTCCTAACGTCCGTCACAGGATTTGAACTTTGATTCTATTTAATTTACCTGATTTTAAACAGTAATTTGTTATTACAGTAACGAACTCAAGAAAGGACAGACATTCGTCAGGAGCTCGTCAAGTTCCCTTGTGAGAGAACGGTAAACTCTACAGTAGTGACCGTGATTGTAATATAACAAAGTAAGAATTTTTGACTCTGTGCATATCTCATCACTTATCCACACTTTGTTAACCATCTATATATACCTGGTAAAACTACGCCATCAAACACACCTTTATCATGACAATATTCATCATTCATTTTTATCATTTAGCTCATCTACGTACCACGTGCTGGCGTCGAGCCTCCTCCACAGATGTAACGAAAATGATGTACTGTACCACGCCTGTCAGACATGTTGTTCAATTCAATTCTGAGTTTCCCTTCTCTTAAATAAATGTTAAATGCTTATTATATTTCTATATGCTATATGCTATAGTCATCTTTTACGACACCCACGGGCAGGATAGAGGGGAGTTGAATAATATTTTTACTCTGTTATCACACGAAAATATACCTTATTACGATGGCAGTCCTAAGTGTGTCTTGTACTTATTACATAAACGAATAAGTTTAAAATGCTTAGCGACTAGATTAGAAATTCATTTATTCATTAAAAAAAACTATCACTTATAGAATTTAAATGAATATAATTAAGTTAAGGTCATTTATAAATCTCTCTCTTTCTCTCTTTTTTTTTAATTGCTTATGGTGGCAAACAAGCAAGCACCACCTGATGGTAAGTGTCACTGCTGCCCATGGATCTTTGCTATACCAAGGCTAGGCCGCTGCCTACCATTACAATCCCCAAATCCACCCAGTTGGGCTTTCGGCTCTCTCGCTCACCGAACGAAGTGCATTGCCATTACTCAGATGTCGATCTTCTGCGAGAGTGAGGAACTACTCCGGACGGACCGGCCCGCGGCTGTAGACAGAGAACTGTCAACAGCGTGGTCCTACTACTATTATTATTAAACATGAATTTGCAGATTATTATATATTATTATATATTACAAATTAATTATATATTACAAACGACGTAAGAGAGCGAGTAGGTATGAAAGAGAGTATTGGTGTAAAGATGCGAAAGGGAATGCTCCGATGTTTCGGACATGTGGAAAGAATGCCGAACGAACGTCTGGTTAAGAAGATATACAATGCGAAAGTGGAAGGATGTAGGTACCGAGGGAGACCGAGACTAACCTACCTAGTCCTAGACCAGATCGGTCATGTACTGAAGGAAGGTGGAGTCAAGAGTCTCCGAAACCGGCGAGCGTGTATGAAGAGAATTATGAATGTTAAGGAAGCGAGTGAAGTATGCAGAGATAGAGTTCTCTGGCACTCTGTTCTCTCTGCCTACCCTGCAAGGGATATGGCGTGATGATATGTATGTATGTATGAATTTGCAAAAAGGGCCTGGAATACACTTTTAAATATAGATATAATAGAGCTGCTGGCTAACGCTATTAAATCGACGGAAAACCTTCTGAGAAACGTACGTCAAGCCGTTGTCACTGGCCATCCTAGATTATATTACTAGACTATCCTACATTTACGGGAGTCATTATTGGTTACCAGTATTTTAAATATACCAACATCTGGTCTAATTCAAGCATATCATTGAGAAGACCTTTGGTGTGGGATCTGCGGACCTGCGTTGATACCCTTACGCCATCACATCTTCCGAGCACGTCAAATTGTACTGGCGCTGCCTCCGCATCTGGAGAGAATCCCAAGCGGTGAAAGTACATTAACCTTGTTTGAAATTATATTTTCGAGCCGTTTGGAGACGAAACGCGTGGGCCGTGGGGTCCGAATGCTCACATTTTATATAAGGAAATCGCTAAAAGATTAATCGCTGCTTTATGTGATCAGAGGGCTAGCCTGTATTTTGCACAAAAGGTTAGCATTGTTATTCACCGTGGCAATGCTGCCAGCCTTCTGGGCCGGTGGACAGTGATGCGGATAAATTTTTCGATGCCTGATTACGCATTTTTTTTCATCCTTATTCTATTTAACTTCTATTTTGTCCGTAAATATTTTCATTTTAAATCTCTCTCGTGCTAAATGTATCCTTTGCTATGCCTGCACTTGCTCTCGAATGGGCACCGTTTAATAGTTATTTATTTACCGCGACGATATCACTTTTATTGAATAGAGATGTATGACATGTTATAAGATATAATGTACTTCGGAAAACGAGTGTCCATATTTTCAACTATGAAAGATATAAACAAACTTGTTTTCAAATTTACAATATCAGTTTGAATGGACTTTTGGCGGGTGATGTGTTTGAAAACTGATAATCACTGGTAATAATGGGCTTGTATTGCTAGTTGATTGCCATTACAAAAAAGAAGACAAAGAATGAGTTCCATTTTATTTGCGTGAAATGCTCCAAACAAAAAATAAATAAATATACCTATGTGCTTAGTTTGATAAAAATTCAAACTTATAGATAGGGTACATAACGATCTAAACTGCTACTAATATGCCTATAAAAAACTCCAATATATATATATATATATATATATCGGCGGCATATATATTGTCGGCACTGGCAATAATGGCGTGTACAGGTTGCTGATTACCAAAACTAAAAAAGGAAGAAGCTGGTAACATACCTCAACAATTAAGTACATATCTACGTATAAGAAAAACAGGTATACTATGGTTGCTTTCACAGAGGGACTCTGCGGTACATTGTGAAACACTGCCAAACACTGTAAAAGTTTAAATGAAACAGCTAGTTGTCTCAAAATAACACTAGAGTGCATCAATATCGCCAAATTATGGGCGTTGTATACCTAAATGCAAGTTCCTTGACAAAGTCTTGGCTCAATAATTTATAAACATAACCACATTATCAGGGCTCACTTCAATAGTGCAATATTTACATTTGAACATTTTTTAATTAGCAGTACGAGAAAAGCTCAATTTAATAATCTCAAATAATACTACTAGAATATGCCGTAAATAAATTGCGAGGTTAAGTAATGATACTTAATTCAAGCAAAGTAGTGCCTATATATTTAAAGTACTCTATGAAAGTAGGTAAGCATCAGTCAAACACTACTTTTTCGAGTGTCGAACAGTGTACGGCTGTGTTCAACAGTGTCGTTGATGGAAAGCGCTTTATCGAACATTGCGTTACTCTGCGTCACTTTTTGTATTAAATGGAAATCACACTATACCAGTGTTCACAGCCTGAAGCCAGGCAGCTATCGTACCAGGGCAGTAAAATTATCGTATATGGATCAAAATTATCGTATCCATCAAAGAATGGCTATAATTCATGAAAAATTCATATGAAACGTGACAATAATATGTAGCAAATGCTTCATGGTCTTTTTTTTTTTATTATTTTTTGTAAATCTTCATCTTCGCTTGAAGAATTCATTTTTCATTCTACAGAATTTACGGAGTGAAAACAATACTTGTATTTGATATACCACCGAAATATTGCTCCCTTGGAATGAATTCTCTTGAATCTCAAATTTTACTGACCCCGCGAAAAATTTTAACGGCCTAATTCGAAAAGACAATAACAACACTCCACCCTTCTCCACCACATCGAACGACGAGATCGATATCGATCGCTGATTGGAAGACAGTAGCAACCAATGAAAAGATTGCGCCTGCGCCATGAAGCAGCAACATGTGTTCCTAATATGCTGATACTCCTAAGAAAAGAATGAGCCAATAGATGGCGCTGACAGTAAAAAAAAACTGTAATTGTCATTGGACCATTGGCTATCGGATTTATAATTATTATATTATATTTTGCATCATAATGGACATTATCGTACAATCTGCGTACGATAGCCGTGTACCATCGTACATCGTACGTAGTTATGAAATTATCCCACATGTACGATAATTATCGTACGGTTCCGAACGCTGCACTATACTATTGAATTTAATTTTGATTAAACGAGTTATGTATATTGCATAACCATCAGAGCCATCTATCCGATGTAAATTAAATGAATAATTTCACAATTTTATCATATGTAGCGTACAGAGGACGCTTTAATAAAAAAGATTAGGTCTTCAATAATACCTTTTATATTTTACATTCTTTAGGCACTAATACTGAAATATAAAAAAGAAAGTATATATTACAGAACGAATTGGATGAAAAAAGTTAAGTAACGGAGAGTATTGAAGCTATAAAAGGCAATTGTGATTGGCTAATATATAATTTTATTATTCTGTTAGTTTGATTTAACACTGAAATTGTCTAGTGTCCTACAAGCAACATCGGCTACGACCGGGCTTGGCGAGGTAGTCTCACCTCGGGCTGAGTATATTTGTTATGCTGATAACACGCTCGTTACAACACGGGGAGGGATGATAGAAAAGACGATACGCATAGCCACTTTTGGCCCTGAGGCATTGGCGTCATAAATCTGGACGCTGGGGCTTAGTCTGACTCCATAAAATATAATAGCCTTTTTTGTTATCGCTGTGGAAATGCATTTACACGCTATACGCCGTCAGTGATAGGCAGGGGGGAACGTGGGACTCACCGGCTAGCTGAAGTCCGACCGGTGTACCCACTAAGATAGTAAGATCGTCTACTGACATTGGAACCCCGGCACCCTAAAAAAATATATAAAAGGCTTGGTATACCAAGAGCCACGCAAAAATCTACTCATCGGCACCTCGATCATCATCAACATGCCTAAGGCCTATCAAGCATTGCTTGATAAGCGATGTGGTACACAAAGGATTTCCCTCTTATAACTCTACAGTTCGCCAATGCTTTTGCAGTGTACAGTCTATGTCGGTAAATATTAAACCGGGGTTTGACCAGCGCTGCGAGTCGGTATTTTTATTACTGGTACTTGATCATTCATTGCAATAGCGCCCTTATGTGAAGGCTACAGTGAGTCATGGTGGTCAAAGCAATTCATGGATAAGGCATAGTATCAATCAGGGCCAGGCGCGTATGTACAATAACTCCTCTATGGAATTGGTTTTTAGCCTAAGGTCCGTATCTTGTGCTGACACTAACAGGTAGTGCCACCGTCAGCACTACCTGTAAGTGTAAGCGATGCAGGCAGGAGATGGCCGCATTTCGGCTAGTAAGGCTGACCCTGGGGGGGCACACTTAAAACATTACTTATTTTTACTGACCGTCGCGCCGCCTACAGATTGGTTGTACAAACTTAAGTGCTGCCATTTTGTCCTGCCTGTCAAACGTTTGACAACTGAGAATTGTTATTTTTTGTTCCTAGCGTAGGTACTTATTGTCATCGATCTATTTTCGGTTATTGATATTTTTCTGAAAATTATCTCAAGTTTCAATGTTAGGCTGATATTATTATTGTTTAATTATCAGCTGATATGTTTTTTTTTTATATTTCAGGGTTGCTTTCATAGTAAAAGAAAATTCTATGTAATTACACATACACATGTAGATATGTATATATATTACTTCCACTTTAGTTCACCACCTAAACTCTGGGTGGCAGCACTTTCCATACATGCATATTTTATCATCGAGTTGCCACTCTTTTTCAATTTAATAACTTTACTCTTTGGGCTGACCACTTGGTAGAATAGCACCTGCTGGGACATAATCGTAAATTACGTTGCTCAGCTGGAAAAGTCACGATTAGATGAACAGACTGTGGATGACTTTCAGTTGGTGCTAGAGGATTGGATGGGACCAATAAGGACTTCTTTTTCTCCGGTTGATGCATGTATTCCCGGCATACAGTTACTTTGGCAAGTACCTGGTTGCAAGGAAAAAGACAACTCCGTGTTACCTCAGTATAATTTTCGTGAGCTTTGTGGGCCTATGTAAAGCAACGCCATAAATTCGCTATAACTAATCTGTGGCTATAACCATCACTGCAACCTGATGTTGCCAGCTGTCATTAGGATAATGAAATAATTGTGTTGTTCCTTTCTTGATTAAAGAATAGGACAACATATATATTGTCGTATATATAATAGAAATATAGAGATAGGCGTTTAGCGAATATGTATATAATAGAACTAATATTATTTGAAGAATAAAAACAATTTTCGAAATTTGAAATAAATATAATCCATTTATTCAACGCTCTATTAACCGATAACCTCTGCATATATTTAATGTTTTATGGTATTATATTGTTGCTATTTTACGTAATGTAATTAATTTAAAGTGCTAAGCGCAATTTATTTAGTCTCCAGATGTTTTAATGTTCTGTCAAAATTCCCTCAGCTTTTGTTGGGTAACCATAAATATAAAAGGTAAATTCTTGATGTATTGAGAGATAGGAACTTTGAACAGCTTACGCAAATTAAGAAAATGTAATACTATTCCATATTTAATGAAGAAAAATGTATAAGATTTGGCTGTATGAGCTTTTAGCCCTTTGCGTCTCTCAACGAACAAACCACAAAATGTGGGATTGGCTGCGTCTTAATAACTACTTTAATGGATTTAAAAAAACGCGGCAAATTCAAATTTAATTCTTACTACCATCGTGATACGTAGTACTAATATATTAATCTGTGCATCGTGACGCGAACATTATAAATTGTATGGCCTAATAATGTTCAAGACCATCAATAAAAATCATAATCATGCAGGTTATTTGTAGTGTGAGATAACCTTATATAGTGAATAATAGGATAACAATTTGATAGGCTATCGCAGAGAGAAGTGGTAAATTGAGTAAATCAATCTGGAAATTATCTAATGGCTAATATTAAGGTTTTTTGAATATAAAGTTGTACATAAAGCTGTATAAAATAACTTGAACTAGAGTTCAAGTTATTTATTGTCACCTAAATTAATTGTCTTGTTTATTATTATTATATCACATAAAATTCTACCGTCATCCCTTTTCTGTACAAAATATGACCGTTGATCGGTCTCCCGGTACCCGGCCTGGCCTAGCGCAACGATTGGCTCGCTCTCTTTCACCCGTAGCGAATCTGTTTCATATTTCATTCGCGCTCAATGCGTCCACCACTGCGGCGCGTCGTAAGTTGTGGCGGCTAGTTGTCTATGGGAGTGTACACTCGTATCGAATTTGTGACGAATTATTTTATGTCCAGTGATATACGAGAAATTATTTCATTTCTCGCATGACAGTGAATTAAATAACCATTTGAATATGGCGTTGGAGGGTGTGAAAAGTGAAAAAAGTGAGGAAAACAACGGCAATGTAGCAGACGGCAAGGCAAACGGGATCGACATCAAAAGTAAACAGGTACCGATATGACTTTTAAATTATTATTTTTTGCTGTGATTTTTCGCATGATATGACTTCAAAGCTATGGTGGTTAGCTCTTACACGATTTTGGACAGATTTTGTTTTGCCTGTAGATAAAATCAATACAGTGATTATATTGTTTTAATTTAATCTTACTTTTAATAATAGTGCAGTATGGTGTTCGCGCATCGTCATTCCCATCCTACTCTGGATAGATGGCCAATCTAAAAACAGACATATGACCTAATTTGGGCGTAACTATGCGGTGCTTTTTTCTGGGTTACTGTATTTTCGAACTAAATATTTTTTTGTCTTAATAGCTTACCAAAATATAGAGTAAATACTCTAGCGACTATAACTTTAGGCGGTAAAATACTTTAGTTTTTTCAGTTGTTTTGGCTAATTTGACAAGAAATCGAAACTCCAGATACACTTTTATTCTATATGATAAAAATCACATTGATATTATTTTGTTCTTGACTCTACTTGAACTCTTAAAACCCCTTTGATTGCCAATTGTAGTCACGTTGATCAATATCTGTATACATATATCTGTCTAAAAAATATATTCATTGATTGCACCTTTTTAGTTAAATTGAAATTTCTGATCTGAAATAGAGCAGATAAACATATGTATTATTATTATTTATAAATTATTACTATAGTAATGTATCATCTTTATGTAGCCTGCCTAATGTTTACAAATAAGAATATAATTATAAATATCTATTAATTTGAAACTATGTGGAGTTATTTTTGTAAATAATATTATGAAATTTTATAATGTAACTATTGCTAACAACATATTACTCTAAAATACATAAGAAATCTTGCATTTTATAAACCTGATGTAATACCGGTGAGGCTAATATAAGGCCACTTTAATTGACCCAGTCTAGTGTCCCAATTACAATAAATTATGGATTGTTTCATTGACTTGTTAACTTGTCAGAGATCATTCATGAACAGCTTGTTTATTATGCCCTTGAAAATCTCAAGACTACCATATATGATGGATGCAGAAATTACAATATGTAACTGTATTTTTTTTCATTGTATCTATTAGAATATGTACTTTACTTTTTAGAATATGTTAACCATATCTGATTGTTAGACTCTATTTTTTAATACCAGCTACTCACATAAAGGGATAGAAATCTGCCTAATATCTCACTTTCCCTACAAGAATCAATATGAGAGGGATTAAAGTATCCCAGATATATACAAGTAGTTTTAAATAATTACAGAATACACAAGTAGTTTTAAATAAATGCTATTGAATAATAATTTAATAAAATTAATTTCCAGAGCCATACATATAATAATTATTCTTCTATAGTAAAAATTATAATAAAAAATAGTGTACATACAAAAAAAATCCTTTAATTTTAGTATGAGCCAAGGTAGGGATATTCTGTCTCCATGTTTCATATTCAGCCACAATTATGATAACACTATTAAGCTGAAAAAATTTAAATATATTTTTACATTCTTTTTCTGTTTCGCGTCTTCTTTGTGTGACGGCGGGTTCAGTATATAATATATTAGCAACCTTTACTATTCTCGCAAGTAATTCGGAGCTCGTAAAAATCGGCTGAGGGATCATGGCATAAACAGTAGCACTTTCCTAGGAAACTTATAACACCAGTTATGATCGCTACTACAAGTGCTACATATTGCGATTTTGTCATAATATACTCATGGGTAAGCATATTATGTTCAATAGTGGCGGTGAATAGGCTGGTAGTTAAAGTATTTAGTTTAACTTAAACTTGGGTCTGAATTTGTAATAAAAAGTAACGACAACTTAGTGTTCAATAGATTGGATCTACGGCGTGTTCCTATAGCGCTTTCGAAGTTATGCTCTATTAGGTAAATCATAAATTGTTTGTTATCACTTGTTTTATGAGTTACATAAAGTGTATATTGTAAGAAAACCTACATCAAGGACTCTATTAAAGTTCTTCATCTTAAGTCGTCATATACGAAGCAGCGGGCGCTGTTGGCCTTCTCTGCAATAGAATGGCAATTGACCTACCACATCACGCCAATCTGGGATAAGATTTAATTTCCAATCTTCCTTCTCTTGCATATATGTTGTTGTATATTATAATACGGGATATATCCCTTAGTCGTCTTTTACGATACCCATGGGCAAGAAATAAGATGGTGAATGATATTATTCCACCACACGAATTAATATTAATAATATTTATTATATCAAGAAGACGTCTAATTCCGTTCCTCGTGGATCATGTGAATATGTCCAGTTTGCCCGTCATTAATATCTATGACACTCGATATGGTGAGTCAGTGCGTCCAAATATCCTGAAATCTTGTCTAATTCTAGAATTTTGTTATCCGTTTATATGCGCCGTTGAGAAGTAAGGCGCACCGTAGCACAAATATTATTTTCTAACGAAACTTCTATCGAGACTATAAATAATAAAAATCTGTCGTATTCTATCAAAACTCGACCTACCTATATAATAACATATACACATGTTACACAAGTCGTAATCATAAGACTGTTATGACATCATTGACAAGGTTTGCCAGCATTTATACTGGAAGTCCTTGCTATAATTGCAAGTAATAATACATATTCCAAACTACTTCGTCATACTATAATGATTAATTGATTTGTTATTTCCGTCTTATCAAAACCTCTATAAGAAATTAACCAAACAACAATTGTAATTTTTGTATTACCATCTCGGCTCATAAGTCTCATTGCTGGGCTCGAGTCTCCTCTGAAATGGAAGAAAAATTAACCTACGCACATCACGTTCATCATACTGGGGTAGGGTTTTATTTCGAGTTTTCCTTCTCTTGCAGTATTATTATGTGCGTCGCTCAGTCGTTTTTTTATGATCATTTACGAGAAAGAAAGGATCACATGACTTTATTTTTGCATATTAGCCGTTAAATTTCGCCGCACATTTGTAGTGAATAATAAGTCATTATCATCACTCTCGACTCGAGTCTTCTACGTAATGGGAGGGAAATTAACCTATAATACCACACTGATCAGACTTGTTGGTATAGGGCTTTGTTTCGAGGTTTTTCCTTCTCATGCGCAGATGTTTTATGCGTTTTATATCCCTTTGTCGTCTCTTACGATCACCCACGGGCAAGATAGGGGGTGAATTGTATTCTTATTCCGTCACCACACGAATAATCAGTATGTATTTACAATGCTACTAATCACATGTCACATGGCGAGGCATTCAGCTCTATGTGCCATCTTATTCATATTCTAAAATAGTTGATTAGATCATTATAAATCTCATACTGTTCTCAGCTTTGCCATGATTCTTATATTTACAGCTCTTGGATGCTGGGTGTCCCGTCCCGGTGGGCTTTTGTTGGTTGTACAGTATCATAAGACTATAAGTAAATATTCCAGTTTCTCACTTTCCTAATCCCACGCCAACTGCATCCAGATGCATGACTACAATACGCTCTGATATTTACATTGTATGTACCTACGTATAGTTAAAAAAAAGTGCCGGATTAGAATGGTTCACAAAAGTAGGGCACATTGACGGATGACGTAAAATGGTCGACTATTTTTTTTCTCCAAACATCTGCTTCATTATTACACAATTCATGAGATGTCGCAACAGTCCTATTTCAATGAAATTGTTTGTTGCAATGTGGTTGATGTAACAGGCGTCATCAAAAATGATCCGTATGGTTACGGGAGTAATGGAGTTATAAATAGGTACAATTGTAATGATAAAAACCGCAGCTTTGAGATACTGTCAGCAGAACGTGAAGTGTTAAGTTCGGTAATCAATAAGTTAATGGCGAGAAAAATTAAATTTGGGTAGGTGTCTAATTTAGTTAATTCTGAGTGACAGATGAAATAATTTGATCAGATAAATTTATCTGGCCATCTGTTAACTAAATTTGAAATTTATCTGGTATACATTACAAATTCATGGTAGATTCTACATTTAAAATACATATTTAAAAAAGGAACTATTTCAACAGATTTTGTTGCGTGTGCATTTGCTTTTTACATGCTTTTTATTAATTAACGTTTCGAACACTTTCCAATGTCTATGGTCACGGGAGCCTAAGGTGTATTTCACAATTAACTGAAACGTCGCTGAAAATTATTCAAAACGTCTTAAAATCCGTAAAAAATAGTTTTATTTCAAATGTAATGTTCGCGTAAACATCAGAAATCATTAAACTCTACATTTTATATATATTTTTTTGTGATTATATATCAATGTTGTATGTAAATTTTACTTATAATCATCATGCACATAAGCTATTTATATACGAAACTCTGTCGTAGAGCTCATTGTCTAAATAGGTCATATCCTTAATTCTCTCTTGCGTATGGTAATAATTTAACTTCTGCGGTCAAGGACGACATCGCATATCTATGACGTTATGACAGTATTAGTTACAATGGAATCCACAGGGCGTGGTTGACCCACCTTGCGTTTTATTCACTAGAAAAATCGTTATTGCCACTCGTAATAGGACCATCAAATCGTCAACTAAACGGATAATGAATTCGTCTACAGAAAATGATTTTGTAAAAGACATACTTAAATAACAGTAATCGTATTTTATTTGCTGCTATTTAATGGAGAATTTTCCATCAAAACCTAAAGTAATTTACGCCAAATGGTTTTTCGTTAAAAATAAATTCAAGGCATTTATTGTATCAAAACAGTTCGTGCGACCTTGGGCAGTTTCTCGTAATGACGTCAGATCTGAGAGGGTGGAGGGGTCGTACTCTCAAGTTAAATACTCACGAACCCCTCAGCCTAGTAAACAATAGATGAAGAGCTGTTATCGTTGATTAGGAGACAAACTGTGGTACCCTCTTATTTTCGTATGAAATTCATTCATTTGAAAATCAAAGCAGTTCAAAATAAAAGAGCTGTCAAAAACAACTAATGCTATTCGCCTGAATAAGATTAATTTGCTAATTCTATTTCTTTATTGTAATTAAGTTTGCTTTTAGCTTGAGGTGGTTATATGACCCTTGGAAGGGAAGTGCGCCTTTAGAAGGAAATTAAGTTTTCTAAGAAATTCGAAGCTAAGTATATGAGTAAATTAGAAGCCATACGCTCCCTCCAATTTCACTTCCCTTGGCTTCATTTAGTAGAAAATAATGAAATGACTAACGAAAAGTCGAAGTCGAGTTGAACGAAATCAATTTATTGCAGTAAATAATTTTCCTTCATAGAATCATAATTTGCCTTAAGTATTTTAATTTATAGTGACGCATAAAGAATAGCTTATAATATCACCTCTATCCTGTGTTATAAGTAATCGTATGAGAGAATTAAAGGACGTGAGCAGATAAGAGAAGATAACTCGAAATAAACTTACTGCCAATCCGTTCTGGCTAACGGCAGCGAGGCATTGTAGGCCAGCTGCCATCACATTCGTGACAGCCTTATGTCTACCATAAGAATGAGTTGAAAAAGAAATGTTTTATTCTAAGTGTGATATTATTTATTAACAAATAGAAATAATGGCAGGCTTTATAGGAATTATAAATAACTAAAAAATGAAGAGGAAGAGTGTAGCGTGAATGAATTTGATTATTCCACTACACAGCACCGTACCCTTTTGTAATAAGTCGATAAAGTTCATTATGAAGCATGCAGCGCCGTAATTAACGCTCTTGTATAACAAGTTTAGTACAATAGTTTGTGTTGTTTATGATTTAATACATGAGTTTCACTTGTAGCGTATCTATAATATGATGTTTAGTTATAAAGACTCAGCATATCAATTGATCTATTGAAGTCATAACGAGTATATAACAGGCACTCGAATCGATAGCGGAGTCATTGTTGACAAACTGTTCGTCGTCGCTGGCAGATTGATTACATTATCTGTCTGAATATTTATAAACACATTTTTTGAGCTATTTGTTTACATTACGGGTGTAAGTGTAATGTTAAAAGAAAACAAATGTTTAAAATGCAACAAATATTTTAAAGTCTAGGTTAGTTATTTTAAGATCAATATTTTAGACAAAGCTTTTAAATGTAGGTAATGTGTAGAGGTTACGAGTTATCTCGAAGGCGAACTGCTATGGCTTTTCAGAGTTGAGTGCCTATTAAATCGTAAATTTCTTAATAAATAGCTTGATTTGAAGGTGAAGGTAAACATCTTTTATAATACCGTATGTATAATCATATCTGAAATCCGTGCCCCCTCATCAAGTTGCCGATCCTATCCTATATATATCCTAGTCGATATGCAGAGTCAGTAACCTCAAATATTTTTACACCTGGTCTAATTCTAGAATATCATTATCTATTTCGCTTATGAAGATCAAACAGAAGATGCTTCGTGAAAAATGATATTTTACCGAAACTTTTTATATAACCCTACTATTTTTTTTAAACCACAGATAGCCATAAATAAAATAACAACCATTATGGTTTTTGTTAATAATCTACATATTTATTTTCATAACTCCCGCACGAGTGAAAGCGTTAGCTGACATTTTGCTATTGTCGGGTCTGCTAGTCTATTTTGGTACAGAATGAAAGTAAAACGTATTAACGAGGAGATTAGCGGGCGACATTTCCTTACACTAAATGTCAAAACTATTATCCATTTATCCTAGTTGATATGTTAAGCACTTTGAGTAAAGCAAAGTTTAGGGGCAAAAAGGTCAAAGCAAATCGATGATAATATCTGATAATAACAATAAGGTTTTATTGAAGCAATAAGCAGAAATGAAAAGGTTGATTTTTATGATTTTACACGGACTCATAACTGAAAAAAATTGATGTGCTATGAGGGGAATCAATGGGGCCAAATGAATCGATCGGCAGCCAATAACCGTTCTCGTGTAACAAGTGTAGTTATTTCGGTAGTGTTATCTAAACATACCTCACTTGCCGATATAGCTTGATTGCAATCACCTGCTGCTGTTATAATAGTTCTTAATAAAAAAACAACTTTCAAATACCTTCCATGTTTTGAGGGAGTTTTCGAGTATATACTTAAAGTTCAAAGTCCAACAACTTTATAAAACCAACGAAAACAAATAAGGAATCTGAATAATCAAATTGAGAATAAAAAATAAAAATAATATTCTGGAGTCTGTAAAAATAATGTCTTTAAACGAACATTAGGAAACGAAAAATTTGTCTGGCTCGTATTTATCACAGCTGGTCATGACATAACTCTCTGCGTGACTACAAAAGACATTTAAGTGCCCGAGTGGTCCACCGATGAACTATAAGAGCCATAATCCGGTTCACTTAATGTCACATTTGTTTTCAACTATAAGTCGTTTGGGTTAGCTATTCGAAAGTCATGCCTGTGACGAACGACGTTGGTTGGGTAAATGCGTTTCTTTTATTATCGGTTTGTTTGTTAGTGAAATGGTATAACTACTGTTCTGCTATTTATTTTGCGGGCTTTTTATGGCACTGCGTAGAGTTGTTATTACATACATACATATCATCACGCCATATCCCTTGCAGGGTAGGCAGAGAGAACAGAGTGCCAGAGAACTCTATCCTTGCATACTTCACTCGCTTCTTCAACATTCATAATTCTATTCATATATGCTCGCCGGTTTCGGAGACTCTTGATTCCACCTTCTTTCAGTACGTGACCAATCTGGTCTAGGTAGATGAGTCTCGGTCTCCCCCCGGTACCTACAATCCTTCCACTTTCGCATTGTACATCTTCTTAACCAGACGTTCGTTCGGCATTCTTTCCACATGAGTTGTTATTATAATAAAGAAAATTCTGAAATTAAACGCTATTTCAACGGTAGGCACGTGCATTTAAATGATAGGCAGATGTAATTGGAGAGATTTTGACCAAATATATCATTAGAATTTTTCTTTTCTGGCAATAATATTATCTGCTACCGTCTCTTAGTCGATTCTTATAACACCTGCGAACGAAGCAACGAAGGAATACAGTTTTTCTTTTCATGTTCATATTTGGACACATGTATTCCTCACAAGTAAAAAAAAACAAAAACACCAAACAAAAAACTACAATTAATACTCAAGTACAATCAATTTTACGGGCATGTACGGTTTCTCATTTCTATTTTTGTAATTTTATAAAATAATTTGGTTTTTGTGGCGGTAGGTAAATCTAAAATATCTGTTAGCCAGTGTAAATTTACATCTAGCTATCCTCTAAGCCTCTCGTTCCATGCCCACGCTACCAAAATGTGGTGGACGTCCTTTAACGAAGGGATTATGTTAGATCATATACTAATACCACAATGAAATGTCTTTTCGCATATTCTAAACTACAATCTCCATTGTTATTCGTAAAATTCTCGAGTATTTCAGAGCTCGCATAATATTTCATATAATTTACGTGTATTTCGTATCAAACGCTTTCTTGACGTCGATATAAATAAACAAATGTATACATAAATAACCCTATACTATCCCAGCGATCGGTACTGACGTGTTATGGGCCGTTCCAATTGCGTATATGAAATAACTCGGTCATTACTGTCTTCTGAACTTTTGTTCAATCTATTTGCTATTTACACGAAGATATTATTTAGATAATTATAGTTAATCTTTATTTGAAATGATGAATGCATTGCTGTATAAAAACAAATAATTTTTCTTTCGTTATTAAATGGGATTTTGTCAAGCAAAACACTAGAACTTGCTAGGGTTAAAGACAATCAATAGTTATAATTATAATAATGGCTCCTCGCTAGATGTATTGATGACATCTCAAAAGTCGCAGAGAGCAACAGCTCTGTTCTTGTATCCAACGGGATGCAAGAACCGTGGGACCGTTCTCAGTTGCATACCCATGGGGAGGCCTATATCTAACACTGGTCGTTTACGGGCTCATGAGGGGTGGGTGGGTATTATAAAAGGTATAAATGATAAATATCCTTGATGAATTCGTTATTAATTTTTATGTAAATATAATGTTGTGGTTTTACGGATTTTTATGACGTTTGTATTTGATTTTTACTTTCCCGATGTTTCGAACAATTTGTAGCGTTCATGGTCATGAGAGGACTAAAAATGAAATACGATAGTAAAAACAATTTTATTTCACGCGTGTAATATTCGCATGAAAATCAGAGATCATTATAATTTTATATTTTTAAATAAAAGTTTTTATTTTATATACCTACCTACTTCTTATAATACTTCTGCGTCACTAAAAAAATATTCAAAGATGTTTTACAATAATTTATTATAAAGTTTTTTTTAAACCACGCAGCACTAAGGAAATAATCGTTGTATTGCGGGGAGTCCACGAACGTATAATTAACGGACACAAATTACCTATTAAATAAAATTTAAATAGATTATATAAGAAATATTAAGAATAGCATTGTTTTGCTAACCATCTCTATCTCTCTCTCCTTTTTCCATATTGTTTGTTACATAGCCAACGCAAAATCTAATGTTTGCCTATTATCTCTCTGTTTGTAGTACTAATATCATATGTCATCATCCTGTCCTTTTCCCAATTTATATGGTATCGGCGCAGCACGGGTGAGAGAGCAAAATCTAGAGCATAGAGTTTCGGCTAATATTTACGACTGCTGCCTGACATTACACATTTTGGGATCGCAATAATTGACTACACGTCACTAGATAGCATTGGTCCAAGTCCTCAGTCGACTTTTTCAACAGTTACGAGCACGTTATAATTGTCACTATTCTACTATTACATAGGCTTCTATTACAGCAAGTCTTAAAAAATAAAATGTAAAGCTTATCCGCAAATAAATATAAGGTATATTGATTTTAAAAGTGTGAAGAGACCACCATGTTACTGACCGCATCCGTTTTCTCCTTTACACGTACCAGCGGAAGGTGGTAGCGCGTGACGTCATCCAATAGGCAGCCGAGTGGAAATAAAACAATGGTAACCACCGGCCCCATGGTATTTAACTTCGCCGCTGTCTTGGTTGTTTCTTTTTTAATTGTATACCTACCAGTGATATTTTACGTCTCAGCGGGCAAAGTTATATTTAATGTTGTTTTTTATAATTCCTCTAAACTCCATCCATATTTCGTTAAACTCTACAAGGTCTTGCCGGCAAGTCTTTCTTTCTCTATTTGTGCAATTATAAAATTGCTTTTATAAAGTCCCACGTCTCTACAATAATAGATATGACAATAAATAAATATATTTTAAAAGGGAATAACATGGGTGCGCTGGGTTATTACATTCATTTAGGATAAATTGTACAATTGACAATATGTTAGCCGTGGGTAGAATATATACAGAATAAATAAAGTATCTGGTAAATGATGAGCGGTAACAACACCTTTCGCTATCTAATTTCTACGCACATAATTCGTTTATGTATACAATTTTCTCGTAATAGGGGTTGACCCTACTGCCAGCCTACAGGGTAGGGCATGATTAACTTATTATATACATATTTAAGTAAAATATTCACATCTTACCCTTAAAATTTGTATGCGTGAACACTGCTCGGCAGTGATAAATATAAAATTGATGAAATATATTGAGAGGTTATGGCATGCGCTTATGCGTAATCGAAGGTCGATATTAATTTACCAGATACGTATAATTTCGTTGCTCTTATAGATCAAAGACTTAACTTTAAACAGTTCAAAATATATATTTGTGATGGGTCGTTCAAGGTAACTAGCGGCGGATGTGACTGTTGTGACACACCGTAATATGAGTGAATTTGGATTGAAATTTAGATTTATCGACTTCTAAAATGTGCGCTTGCTCGGGCCATTCTTGTTATTCTCAATTCGGCTCCATTTAATATTTATTTTTTAAAGATTTTCAGGCTTAATTTCTTTTTCGTTTTATTTGTTAGAAATGGGATATAAATTAATCACGTTTTTTTATTAGTTAACTTTGTTTGTTAATATTCGTTGAGTGCTTTCCTATTAAGCTAATTTAGCAACTTACATATACGAATAAGTACATAGCTTCATGCCTGTTTCCCAGAGGGGTAGGCAGAGACTACGGATTGCCACAAACCACGCCTGGCATACTTCCATCGCTTCATTCACACTCATCACAGTCTTCATGCATGCTCTACGATTACGTATACTCTTACCTCTCGTCAATAGTCACGAATAAGTACAAGAATGATTTCCAATAAATGTGAGTAAATCAACTAAAAGTTAAAATCTTCAAATCCATCATGCCTGGGCTTCCAAAATAAAAAAAAATACAAAATATTTAAGCGAGTTTAAGCTAACATTGTAAAGAGTGTAATCATCTTCAGAGTGTGTATTGAGAGTTACTGGTTGCACCGGTCACGTAACGTCTTCCGGCCCTTGCTAATAGAAGTTTACCGTTACTGCGAACATAATTCTACAGATGCAATTGATTTTTTTGAACTTGTACGAGGATCAAAACCATTTTATGATACCGAAAACCGAATATTACCTATTACAGATTCCACTTGAACGCACATATGGTTTAAATTCATTCTAAACGCTCTACCAACAATAGTATCCACGTGTTGTAACCAATTTTTTGTTCACTTCTCGTCTATACGTAAAATATTTTACCACGCCATCTTTCGGATATACGTAAAGCTAGAGTCTTGCTAAGCAGACTGAAAGGACTAAATATATTTTAAATTGAACTTCCTTCTAATTTGGACCTTTCAATATTAATATGACCAGTTACTACCGTATATTATAATTCCGCCTTATTGAGGCGAGGTCTTCCGTGTGGTGACGGAGTAAGAACACAATTCACTACCCCCTATCTTACCCGTGGGTTATCGTAAGAGACGACTAAGATATAACACATATAACATCTAGGTATGCGAGAGAATTCCCTCCATGATTCCCACCATGCGGACTCGGGCCGCCGCCGGCGCCTCGGGCGGCGCAAGCGCAAATTTTTTGCGCCTGATGCCGCCCTAGCCGAGGCATCGGGTAATCGGATCGGGGAATAGTCCCGTCACCCGAATTGAGGCCACCGCCTGAAGACGTAAGGAACCCGCGGGTGTAAACCGCCGGGTGGACCACCGAAGACAAAGATCGGGTACCTTGGCCCGTTCGCATGGCGAAGAGAGGTGTTTGCACGGTGGGTCTATGGGGTTGCGAGCGGCCTCTTCCGTCGCCCCGGACCGATTTGGCGGGGCGCGACCACCTCCATAGCCCACCGCAAAAAAAAGGGTATGCGAGAGAAGGCAAACTCGAAACAAACCCTATACCAACAAGTCTGACCAGCGTGGTATAGTAGGTCCATTTCCCTCCTATGGAGGAGGCTCGAGCCCAACAGTGGCATGTCCCACTGTTACCCCCACACCGACAGTGACCACCACTATATATGAGATGATGATGATGATGATGAGGCGGGGTCATCCCAAAAGCTAGCGTCATCTTTATACTGGTCCCGTGATATAGCATTAGTTCCGATAACTCCTCTTGTAATCTTCTTTATGTTTATTTCATTTAGTGTTAATTTCTATCACACCTGTGCAGGCTGGGAATAACTTATTGAGGTGTTTCCCGAGTTCCCCGCCGTTTCCCGCTATGACATGTTCTTCTTTAAACAAGGTATACGAAGAGCTCTTTCAGTGTTTTGATAGTGCACCTGTGTTCATAAACGGCAATTGCCACTTACGATTAGGTGGGATACTCGCTCATTTATCACCAAGGAATTAAAATAAGTATATTTTGTGTATTGTAATCTGTTTTGGTAGTATGAAATAGAGCTATTTTTACGACCTTTATCGCGGCTTTACTTTCGAACTACTAACGATGGTTTGTTGGATGTCAGACATTTTAGTCTTTCCGTGACCATCAATTCTGTTAAGTATTCGAATCGTCGGCAAAATCAAATCGCGATCCGACGTCCTCGACATGCACTGACCGACGCTGACGATGAAATCACAATCGCTCAAGAAAGAGCCAACACGGCCCGCGCGGCCATAACACATAAATACTCGCGCTTTCGCTTCCGCCACCGGGGAAGGAAGAAGCGACGCGAAAAAATCAATACTTCAAACGTGGGCACACCCACTTTGCCACCAGCGACGCCCCGAGCCAAGGTCCGTTCTCCACAGGGAGAGCCCTCTGGCGTAGTCGCTTAAAAGTTATACCGGGTTGAGAGCCCTCTGCGCTCACCCATAGTCCGGTTAAGCTGTCAAAGCCCTCTCGGCTAACAGCGTTCGCAGTGGAAAGAGTTTAGTGGGTATTCTAGCCACGGGGCTAGCGAGTCCCACACTCCTCGTCTGTTTTTCCGACAGGCGGGGGTAAGTGCGGAAATGCATTCTTCAACCACAGCGTTATCAAAAAAAAAAAAGCAAAATCAAACGCAATACAAGTCGTAAAATTTGTGTAAACATGAGAATTCATTAGTTTTTGGTAGTAACAAATATTATACATTTTATTTTGTTTTTACGTAAACTCTTGGCATGCTTCATCATCGTTACATATCATTCAGCTTATCACCATCCACTGCTGGATATAGTCCTCGCCCATAAATGAAGGGATAATGCCGTCATCGCCTAGCCTAGCAGACGGGTTGGCGATTGCAGTGAGGTTGTTATATGTTTCCCAAGAGGAAATCTCTGCCCGGTCTCCTGTTGAGACGTTTACCTGATATTTACGCCTGCCACAGCTAAGCAAGGAGCGAAGCCAATTGTATTATTATCCCTTCGCCACACAAAAATATCATACAATTCGGTATTTACTTTGAGAGATTTGTCCTAAATAATCCTATTTGTGTACTAGGTTAGTTTTTTTTATTAAGAAGACAAGACTTGAGTTGTTGATGTTTGAAAAAAATGTAGTATTTTACTGATTGCTTATCTTGTGAAATGATGATCTTACCGTTTAAACAAATAAAGATTTAAGTTTTGTATTTGATTATGGTTTATGTATATATTTAAAAATTCACAGATTGCTAGATACGCCACAATTGCGCAGTATTCGTCAGAATCCAATCAAGAAAGATGTGTTTGATTCCAATTATAGTATGTGTAGTTATTTTTTTTTAATATATCTTCAACATTTTCTTCATTAATTCTCTAAAATGTTCTTATATTGGTGAAATTGGCTTTAGGTAATATTGATTTCTAGTATTTCTTATTTTTATATTGCTTTTGCGACATTGCCTATTTTCGTTTATTTCACTTTAAATTTTATATTTGTTTAAGTAACCTGTATGCCCTTTTCACGACCTAATAATACCACAAATCCTTGTATCACGAGGGACTTACAATCAGCCAGCCTCGGAACGATCATCTGTTTCGCACAAAGAATTGTCTTGCGTAAGAATCAACCCTACTCAATGCGCGGATTAGTTTAATAAATATAATATAAGAAAAATTAATCCGTGTGGTGACGGAGTAAGAAAACATTTCACCATCCCCTATGGGTGATCGTAAGAGACGACTAAGGGATATAAAACGTATATAACATATGCATAGGCAAGAGAAGGAAAACTCGAAACAAAACCCTATACCAACACGTTTGACCAGCGCGGTATAGTAGGTTAATTTCTATCCCATTACGGAGGAGGCCCGAGCCCAACAGTGGGACATATATGGGCTGTGATGAAGACGAATTTAAGATTAAATTTCGTAAATACTCCACGTGAGTGAGGTTTTATATAGGTTTTAATATTATTAGTATATCGACTATTTTATTGCTTTTGGTGGCAAATGAGTAAGCAGTATATAGTAAACCCCAAACCCATCCAGAAGAGAGTCCGAAGAGTACAAAGCACAGTAGCCCTTTGCCACTGCTCAGGCGTCGATTTTCTTCAGGAGTGTGGTAGGTACTGCCCCGGACGGACCGGCCCGTGGCTGTAGACAGAGAACTGCCTACAGTCTGGCCCTACCACTATTGAATATAAATTTGTGATAAAACAAATTATGGCCGTTAATTTAAATATTAAATTCTTTATGACCACATCTGGTGTGGATGGGCATACCATTTATAAGTTTTAAACCCCACGGTGTGACGGCGCATATAATTTATGAATAAAATTAATATGAACGAGAGAACGAGAAGGGTTTAAAACAAATAAAACTACTAACAACTAAACTTGATGCCCGAACACGTCTGTATATGTATTTTATAGAAATACTGCATCAATTTTTAATCTGTAGTGAAATGGGATTCGAAACTCAATTAACATAACAATGAACCAAAATGTAGTTCTGTTTTAAAAAAAAAATACGGTGTTGATCGTATTATCAGATTTAACAATGCATTCATTGAAAAAGGGAAGGGGTGTCTCGTTGGGAATGCGCGAGTGGCTCGTATAATAAATTGCTCTGAATTCGGCCGGAAATTAACGGAAAGCACCGGAGTGGGAGGACAATAAATCGACCCCATCGTGTGCTCGATCATAAGAAAAATTATATCATCCTGTTAAGCGGACCTCGTATACCGCACAATTTTGTCATTTGTTTTATTACATACGTACCCAACAATGGGTGGTCCTCGTCTGCATAACACTACAAAATGTTAAGTAGAACATTGTATTATTTAAAGACAGCTGTGCTAAAATACTATTTCATAAATTAGTTTCTTATAGTAGATATAGTTACTTCAACCAGATAGTGAAGCCACCATATTAAGATATTTGCAATTCAATCATCGAGCGGATATTATGGCACTGATGCTCTTAAATGTACGCACCTACAAAGATCGATTCATCTATCGTTAAACTTTAAATGCGTTCAATTACTTTTGAATGTTGACCACGTCATATGCGCCATTGGATTTCACGCAATGTAATAAGGAAAGTTTATAAATAATTGTCAAATGATGATCTAAAAAAACCCATAGTTTAAATATCCTTATTGAATAAACTTTACTGATATACATATGGCATTTGTAGTTATCATTAGGAAAAGAAAATCTATATGACAAAATATTAATTAATATTTTGCGTGCGTTGTGTCGCATAAATCTATATAATAAATAAAAAACTTATAAATAAATAATACAATTCTTGTGATTATGTAAACTGTCGGAACGGAGTATGAATTACAATTCACCATTCTCTTTCTTGTCCATGGATGTTACAAAATACCAGTAACCAAACCTATGACCAGGAATATGTAGATAGCGTCTATGCAATAGATGACAAACTCAAGATGCAACCCTATAATAATCCGCTTGACCAACATGGTAAAAAATCCCTCTTATTGTGGAAGAGACACCAGTTCTGTATCATCATTCTGCTACGTTTATCCCAATTACTTGGAATTGTCATAATATGTACTCATCTTCCATTGTACATATTGCAAAAGTTATTGACAATAGTTTTATGATCGGCTGCCTGCCTGACATCAAACCTTCTTGGGAATGTAATTGTTGACCAAACAGCATCAGGTGGAACTTCACCTGATGGTGAGTCAACTGACTCAGATTGATATAAAGCTCTTAGTCCTCTTTTACGACATCAACGAACAAAGGGTTGGTATTCATAGCCGTTCTATTGTATTTATAGGCTCGAGTCTCGTAGTCTCGTAGGATGTATATGAACTATTTCAGTTTAGTTGATGATGTGAAGTTAATTAAAATAAGTAGTAAACTTGTGGATACCAATAAACCGATGCAATAATTGAATAACTGCTTAGCCGCGTGCAATCGTCAATTCGAGTGTTTATGAAGGCAACTTGCCTATGTCCGTCAAACCTAGAGTATAATATATGTATACTACATTATTGTTCTGTTAGCTAAAAATAAAATGCCCAATCTTATAAAGGTTTACTAATCTAATCAGTTTCGGCTGAATATAATATTTTCACTGAGAAAAGGCCTTCTGACCTTTATAAATCAAACGAATAACTGTATATAGATATATCCTTTTATCATTAGATCAATTTGAAGGTACTAGCTTTTTGTATCATCTGTCATAGATAGGGCTGGTACGTTAAGGCGCTCTTCGGGCCAAGGAAGTTCATATATCTTCCTGAATTACTTTTTATAAAGCTATTTAAAGTAATGCATACGGCATCGCGTTTTCCTTCAGGAATGAACGAGGTAATAATTGACAATCTACGATTTACTACATGGTAAACAAAACTACTACTTTTCTGTATGGTGACGGAGTAACAATACAACTCACAACCCCCTATCTTACCCGTGGGTGATCGTACGAGACGACTAAGGGATATAAAGCGCATACAACATCTATGCGACAGAAGGAAAACTCGACACAAAAACCCTATACTAACACGTCTGACCAGCGTGGTATAGTAGGTCAATTACCCTTCCATTATGGAGGAGGTCCGAGCCTAACAGTGGGACATATCGCTTGCCCAGAACAATAGTGTCACAACTCTAAAAATTACAATTTTCATTATATTTCAATTTTTGATGGTGGAAGGGCGTTAATATTAAAAGTTCACCCTATCAACTCTTCATCGTCATTCTTAAGGATATTATGCTGACGTTCGTGCATTTGGAATCGCCGCTGAAGCGAGCTGAAAAGAAGGAAATACTTATTTTGACCCTCCTGAAAAATTTTGCTATTTTGAATTATGACACTATTCTTCTGAGCAAGGGATATATGGGCTGAGATGAGATGAAACAAAACCATAGAGAACGACGTAAATTCGAAATGATATCTAAAATATTCACTTCTTCGAAATATTCACGACTTCAAAATTTTCTAGCCGTAGTGCATTAATTTATTATAATACAAAGTCATGTGTGTAACGTTATTTACGCCCTGTGCGTAGTCCGATTAGTAACATCTCGGTCGTGTCAAATCCGCAAATAAACCTATGATGCAATACATATATAAAACTTTTAAACTTTAAATGAACTTGTAAAATATTTCTGGCATCTTTAGTTGAATCATATAGGTCAGGATATTATTATTGTTGAATCAGAATTCAAATATAGAAAATAAATATTTGTATTAAAAATAGATGTTGCCGTTATTACACAATTTATATTATTTTAAAATGGAGGAAAGGATGGAAGACTCACTTTACCAAGGTTAATCAATGTACCGCACACCTCAAAAAAGGTAGGGATACGGAATGGGATTAAGGTGAAATAGGATATAAGAATCTTATTCCAGTGATGAGCAAGTCTTCAAAACTTCAATTTTTATATTCTTATTGCTAGTGTTCATAGTATTTCTTTCTTATTCAATCCAATTTGAATAAATTAAGATTATTAACAAGGTCAGCTATATATGTACTTAGTTTACAATGAAACCATTATTTTTATAACGTTAACGCTTCTGTTAAACATTTCTTATTATATGCATTAAGTATTAAAGTAAAAATATAGGAAGTTCACTGGTGTATGGTATAACAATTATAATATGTAAGTGTATTTCGAGCGTATGATGTAAACATTTTAACATAACCGGTTCGTATGTTCATCGTTACGCTATGGCGTGAGTTTATCACAAATAAGGTGACTGAATTATTGCTAAGTTATCATACAGGAACGTATCGTATATAATGAAAGACTTTTATATCTCTTATTAGGGTATTTTCAATAATCATTCATTATTTAAACTCATGTGTCCCACTGTTGGGCTCTAGTCTCCTCCATAATGGGAGGGAAATTGATTGACTATACCACGCTGGTCAGACGTGTTGGTATAGGGTTTAGTTTCAAGATTTTCATCTCTTGCATAGATGTTATATGCATTTTATATATCCCTTAGTACTCTTTTACGATCACCCACGAATAAGATTGGTGGTTAATCTCGGTAACTGTTAATAAGAAAAAAAATCTAAGTCGGATAACCTGTTTATCAGTAAATCTTATTAAGTAATCAGATTTAAATATTATCAAAACCGGCAAGATAAAAAAAATGGGTTGCAACGAGAGTAAACTACCTACGGTATCGGTATTAGCTATTTTTTTAAAGACACCCTGCACTAAGGAAATAATCCTTGTATATTGCAAGTAACGATAAATATATAATGAACGGACACAAATTACATTCAGACTCGGAGCAACAATTTGTAGATCGCACAAATATTGTTCATGACATTTGGCACAGTAAGTCAGTATCTCAACCACTACGTCATTTGTGCAATTTTCATATGTGTAACCGTGAGCTCTGTCACATTCATATGCTTACTATTGTGCAGAGGCCCTAACAACAATGACATAATCGGCAAACTTGGCGAGCGCTTGAATGCTTATGTTTCCTAGAAGAGTGCTATTATCCGTTCTCCTCGTGACGACTTAGTTTTCCTGCGCCCACGAGTAACCCACCCCTACTGCTGAGCTAGTCTACTCCACAATAGGTGGGCAACTGATATTATATAGGTACTATTCTATCTTGGGCAGGCGGGTTGGCAATAGGATGTTATCAATATAAAACCGAAATTTAGCCGAGATAGAAGAATCGAAATCTCGGTAGCCACCACCTCAGCCAGAAGGCACGTGTAGCAATACATAACGCTGTGCTTGTCCCAACATTAGATACTATATGGAAGCGAAAGTTGGGTATGCAGAAAAGAGCATGTAAGCAAAATTAATGCGGTCGAAATGCGATCTCTACGGAAAATCTGTGGAGTTAGGCTGACCGACTACATTCGCAACGACGACGTAAGAGAGCGAGTAGATATGAAAGAGAGTATTGGTGAAAAGATGCGAAAGGGAATGCTCCGATAGTTCGGACATGTGGAAAGAATGCCGAACGAACGTCTGGTTAAGAAGATACACAATGCGAAAGTGGAAGGATGTAGGTACCGGGGGAGACCGAAACTCACCTACCTAGACCAGATTGGTCACGTGCTGAAAGAAGGTGGAGTCTCCGAAACCGGCGAGCGTGTATGAAGAGAATTATGAATGTTGAAGAAGCGAGTGAAGGAGTTCTCTGGCACTCTGTGCTCTTTGCCTACCCTGCAAGGGATATGGCGTGATGATATGTATGTATGTAAAACCGAAATTCCAATGGATTTCGTATGCTTATTTTGTACGTATAATTATTCCTTAGTCGTCTTTCACGACACCCACCGATATGGTAGGATGAATTGTATTGTATCTTACTCCGTTAAGTAAAACTTAAGCTACAATTGATTAAAAAAAATCTAATCACATCAAAACGTACCTTTTATATATTTTTTTTATTTATAGATATAAAAAAACGAAAATGTTTTAATTTAAATAAAGGCTTACAACTTAACATCAAAACCTGTTTTCTAATAAATTGATTATAACAGCCAAATAAGATTATTTAGGTATTATTAAATGACCTTCAAGATCAATGATATGTCATGAGACTAACAATGTAGTTCAGTAGTTAATATACATTTTTTTTTATAAATAGCGTTCAAAGATTTCGCCAATAACTCAATTTAGATTATCAATTATAGGAGTTAGGAAAGTAAATTCTAAGTAAATTCACGAGTCAAATTTTGTTGTTGGCTTTCGAATTTTTTGTCAGATGGATTATTATAAAGAGCTATTATATGGAATTATTTATTCTTTGAAACTATTAAACGTGGATGACAATCTACAAAAAAAAATGCTAAGTGCCTAGCTATAGTTTATTGTTGTTTGCGTTAATGTAATCTGCTAAAATGTATACAAATGAAGAATTAACATACGTGAGAAGATAATTTAAATTGGATCAATCAATAATAGTTACTTATACAGGCCATCGTCATTCAAGTTAAAACTACAACAATGACAGCAGTTTATAATTTCACATTTGTAGAGCATCAAAGCGTGACAGCTACGACAATTGCATGGAGATTTCATTGTTCTGTGCAAAAGAATCGAATATTGAATGTCGTCACAGTCTAATATCCACTGTTTTATTTATTGTACATTGTATACAGGGTGAACTTTATGTATGGGAACACCTGAAAATCTCGAGAACTATTGGATATATCGGGAAATGACCTGGACAAAAGTTTCATGAAGAGGAACGGGGAACTCGAATCAAAGCTCAAATTTGACCTAGGGCATGACCTTCATCCAAATTCAAAGGTCAACTTTGTTTTTTTTAATAGAAACCCCTATTTATGACCTCGGATTCGGAAAGAACGGGAAATTTTACGTTCAAAACCATATTCATACTTCATTTTTGAAGGTGTCGCTGGAAACGAAATTATAAAAAAGGACCTCATATCAACTGATTTTCACACTGGAACACCAGGATATCTCGGTAAATACCGATTTTCAAAAAAATGTTTGAGGCAAAAGTTTTATGGGAAGGAACAGGGAACTCGATTCCAAATTCCTAACACATTTTTTCAAAAAATCGCTATTTACCGAGATATTCAGGTGTTCCAGTGTGAAAATCAGATGTGAGGTCTTTTTGTAAGCGACCTTCCTACGACCTTAAAATAAAAGTATGAATATGGTCTTGAACGTAGAATTTCCCGCTCTTTCCGAATCCGAGGTCAAAAATAGGGGTTTCTATTAAAAAAAACAAAGTTGACCTTCGAATTTGGGTGAAGGTCATGCCCAAGGTCAAATTTGAGCTTTGATTCGAGTTCCCCGTTCCTCTTCATGAAACTTTTGTCCAGATCATTTCCCGATATATCCAATAGTTCTCGAGATTTTCAGGTGTTCCCATACATAAAGTTCACGTGGTATATGGGATTTATTGAAAATTATGAACAAAAGATATGTTTTATAAATAGGGCTATATAACGGGATCGGATTTGAGCGGATTTTCTAAGGATGAGCGGTCGAACGGTGGGTTATGGAACCCTATGTTATCATGCTCTCACCCCAGACAGCTGGGCAGTATGTATTTAGACCATGGCGCGCTAATAAAAAGAAAACTACTATAGTTTTTTTTTTTTGGAAGTGAAAGATTTATGAATGCTCTGTAATCAATTGATAACTACGTAATACTTCTATACCCAAAAAGAATAGACAAGATTTCGAAAACTCGAAACAGGATTGTTTCGAGGCACACCAATTTGTCTAACCAGCGCAGGGTACTAAATAACAAATTGAAAAAGGATGATGGCCTCTAGTTTAACGTATATCGGTTGTGATTAATAAAAAAAAAACAAATTAAGTTCTTTGCGTGTATGCAATATATTCAAATAATAATTGTGCCTCAGTTACTCTAGTAGGAAATAGTAATTTATGACAGTTCTAGGTGCTAAAATATAAATCAATTGCCAATTGGAATATGAATAAACTGTGTTCGTTATTGTCGATTTCTAAATTCCCTAGATAATTTACGTAAGAATCTCTAAACCTTACCTTATTGTGATATAGAAATTTGGACATATAGATATATAATGGCTGGGACAATGATTGCCAAAACTACTAGTTCGAATGTTTTCATACCAAATTGATGATATACTGTAGAAAGACAAGTTAAAGAATAACCGACGATGAGTATGAAGAATGTGACCAATGTGAATGAAGCGAAACAGGTTCAGGCAGCATTGTGGCTGATGGAAATCCGTAATCAATGTAACTTTCTGGTAAACAGAGATATTTATAATTCAACATAACTCGCACTTTTCCATATCTTTTGTACTATTATAAAACCTAAATATATTGTATGCTGTCTGGTCTTACTCAGAACCGCAACATTAATGCGTAAACATGGCGCATCCAAACGTGCACCTGATTTATTTTCGCTTCCGAAAACAGCAACGTCTAGGAATGTGAATCTTTGTTATCTTGTGAATAACAGATTTCATTTTGTAATGCATTATTTCATGCGTCTATTGGAAACTTGAATTGTAATTTTTTCCTTAATCTGCGAGGGAGTAAAGAAACATGTAACACTCCCAAAAATAACACTTAGATATTATTTTTAGCCTCACGCAAATGGAATCAACCTATTGTCGCATATACCGGTTTCAAAACATCGAGCATTCAGACAAACACTTCAGAAAATCTGCAATAACATCTTTAAAAGTTGGAACCAAAGGCTTCATGTTTTTTTTATTGCCTATGGTGGCAAACGAGCAAGCAGCACAGATGGTGAGTGATACTGCTGCACATGGACCTTAGCAACAACAGGGGCACAGCCAGGCCGTTGCCTACCTTGAAGAAAGTGCTCTTCATAAACCTCGCTTGAAGAAGGACATGTCGCCAATCAATTATGTCAATAGACTATTATTTATGGAAATATATAAGTATAGTTAATTAATACTAAGCAATGATAAGACTGATGAGTACCTATACTCAGTTACTGAGTTCAAAGCACATGAAAAAAGAATTTTCAAATTCAAACCGTGCATGCTATTTTCTTTTATTTATTGAAAAATATTTGACAATTTTTCGTCTGAAGTACACAAGTTGAAGAAGTAGGTACATAAGTTTTACTTGATACTGACTTATATTATATGGTGGCTTATGGTGAGGTCAGCATACACAAAATGTGATTGTGCGATTAAACTTGCACGAGCAACGTTTCTATATGATTGCTACAAACTCGCAGAAGAAAGAAATGCTGACATGGTGCTATTCTTATTTTATCATTCACACGAATGTAGTTTTTACCCTTTGACTATGTATTATACTATCTCCTATTTTAAACGGTGATAACATCGCGAAGAAAACCTAAATATGCTAAATATTTTATCACGGAGCCTATAAAAAAAGCAAAATTTGTGATAAAAATAGTGTTGTATAGCAATCTAAATTCTCCACATCCGATGGCCGATTATAAGGCCTTATAGTGGAAAGAAAGTATTTAAGTTGAGAAGAATTATAATCTGCTAAACTACATTAGGTTAATATGGTGTAACTATTATGAACTAATGTCGCTTCTTCTAAAAGACACCTGACCATCTGTGGGGCAGTAATGTGATAATGAAAGTTAAGCCACCTCAATTCAGTTCAACCTTCGTAATTGCTTGGGTCACAAAAGGCGAGTGGGTGAGCTGTCGTGGGAAGATCCTGACGACTATTGTATTAATACAATGTGTATGGTTCATGATGTCACGATCATAGATACAATATTACAATAGACATACAACATCGTAATACAGATAACTGAAATACAAAACCACTTAACCTACTTTATCTCGATCTTCGCCGTCAGCTGTGTCTGAACGTTGTAAGGCTAGATTTAATTTCGAGAAGCCTTGATAGGCCCAAGAGAGCTGTAGATTTCATTAATGTCAGTTGTCTGTCAGCCGGTCTTCAATGTTGCTATACAGTTGTTGGAAAATATTGTGGAGACAAATTTAATAAATAAGTACATGTAATTTTTAGTAACATTTGTAACCTCACACTGTTTACACATTGGACATATTTGTCAAAGACTCCCAAAATGATGATAATACTACTATGTTTGTGGAGACTGTAATTAATCATTTTCTCTCCACATTAGAAGGTCTAACAGTGGGCGTCAATAACTTGATGAATGAAATGAAAATTTTGTGCAATGCATTTTTATATATTTAATTTCCAAACAGTAGATCATCATCCATCACATTAGCTGATATAGGTCCCGTTGCTGGATTCAAGTTTTCTGCACAACAAAAGAGAAATTACCTACTATTATTCTAAAAAGCGCTGGAAATAAATTCCTATGCTCGCTTGCACAAATTTTATATGCATATTCTTTAGTCGTCTTTTACTACTTACGGACAAGCACGGAAAAACATTCTAACGGTAGATAAGGTAATTAAAAGTCTTAAGATATAGGTACATTAGAAAGCAATAAAATCTCTACAGGAGTGCCTTTAAAACTTCTTTGTATGCACATATTCTTCTAAATTAAAATGTTACTAGTATAACAACAAAATGTTTGTTTTCTTCATTTTACTATTTCGTTACACCGTTAAGGGATATTGGTCCGAATTGTATTAAGTTATTTAAAGTTCAAAGAAAAACCATGTGAAGAGAATAAATTTAATGGTTTCAGTGCTTCTTTGATCACGTTTGAAGACGAAACTTCTGTTCATTTATTGTACATACAATTAGTTGTTACATATTGGTGAGATGAATACCAGGTCGGTTAAGTGCAATCGTTAATTTTCAAAGTGCTTGCCCCGAGAACGCAATATATTCTTTGCTAACCTGTAAATAGGTCACACGTGTTAACTATGAGTAAATTATACGACCCGCCATATTTTCTGTATCATAAACTTACTTGAAAAAAAAAACGGACAGATGTCTTACTTCTCATTGTTCTTAGTTTAATCTGAATAGTGGAATGAAAAGGAACAAATGAATATCTATTGATTTTTCTAAATTAATGACAATTTATTCACTCATTTGTACTACAAAATAAAATTCTTTGTACATGCAAAACTCTCCGTCTTTTGACGGTTTAGGAATACAATTCATCCATTTATTGGCAATGAGAACTTTCCAAAAGACGACTAGGGCGTATAATATGCTTATATCATCTATGTAAGAGAATGAAAACTTGAAATGAGACCATGTACCAATCCGATGCATAGCATCTACCTAGTCCATTTCCCTCAAATGGTGAAGGAGGCTCGAGCTCAGCAGTAGGACGTTTATGAGCTGAGAGTAGAGGCAGTAGTAGTATACAAAATTGACATGAAAATATACTGCAGAATCCCATATAAAAAGTTTGAATAGGGTCGGAATCTGTATGAGACACATTACAAGGTTTCTTTCAACCGGCCGAATCGAAAACCTAAATGTAAGTCTGTTGAAAAATAATATGATACTTACCACACTTAGTATTCCTCTTTAAAAATTTCCTAACAATACAATAACCATAACTGAAACTACCTGAAATCTGTCGGATAATCTGAAATAATATCATATCCGAAATTGTATCTGAAAATGGTATACCTACTGTTATTATAATATCTCCATCCGTATCCAGGTCCGAAGCAGATATGATCTGTAACATTCCTAATATACAATATTGTTTTGAAAATAAAGCGATTAAAGAAATGTTAACTATAGCAATGACGAATATGTCTATAATTATTATAATTTTCTGAACATTACTGAAATATTATTAATTTGATGAGACATCAATTAAGATTTGAATCTCTTGTATACTTTCATTTTGTATTCACCCATGTGTCCATCAGTCGAATACGCAAAGGATTTTTCCTATTTTTATTTCCCACACGTTAGTCGGAGGCATTCTTCGCCATATGGTACCGTCATTAGTGACATTACTTAAACATTCAACTCAATTTACTTACAAAAGGGTTCTTTCTTATTCTTTGTTTGTATGTAGAAAAGTCTTATAGTTACATAAAATATACATACATATATATATATATATATATATATATATATATATAAATCGTTCTGTAATTTTCTTAATTCCTCATCCCTCTTTTAGTCACTGGAGTTTTCTTACGAAACATGAGAGAATTAAACAAACGATATATATATTTTTAATAGTTTTCTTCATATTGTTGTAATATATTAGCCACTTCTTTAAAACGTACACAATTTGACTCGATATGTACAAGTTTGTAACTCGCGAATTTATTGTTATGTCTAACATTATGTTCATGGCAAAGGAAAGAAACTGCTCCGGCTTTGGCAGTTTTGAGTTATTTATTGCTATTTGTGTGTTTTTGCCGCAATGTTTTTCGTTCAAAGTTAGGATCAGGTCACCTTCAAAATGTTTTGCATATCGACAAACACTTTTGATCTGATAATTTGGATGTTTGAATGGTTTTAGTTTCTAAATATGACATTTTATGTGGGACAAAACTCCGTTATATGTATAAATATCTTACGTAGTCTAAGAAATAAAAACCTATTGTGTTTGGTTATTCCTGTCTTGTAGGAATAATATTTTATTGGAATTAAATATAAGCTTATTAGCACTTGATGCTAATGTATCTCCATCGACAAAAAGTATTTAAAATTTGATCATTATTGCCCGAAATTACTCTCAACTACTAAACTTCCCATAATTACTCTATATATTAGTAACTCATTGAACACTAAAAACTTCATGAGAATAATTAAATTGCCCTTTATCGATCAAGATTCGAGAGGTTCTCTGGTTGTGGCAAGTTACATTGTTATATTTATCTATCGATAATGACAATCTAAATAAGTTTCGTAAATTGTGCAATAAAAGTGAAACCTTTTAAGTTTTTGAAGCAAATTCATTGGTAGCAATGCAAACACACAATGTTACACAGAAGTAAGAATTTTTCTTATCTCCTATACCTATTACCAGTCAATTTTGTTTTCCTGCCACCCGCTCTGCCTACGATGAAAATAAAGTCATTTGCAACACCTCTTCGTTAACCTTTTCTAATTAAACTTGCGGGTCCCAAGATAATTAAAATCATTGCTGGGACTACCTGAAGTCAAACCTCGGTGTCATTTATGGAGAACATTGTGAATCCTAGCTTATACGAGTTATAACTAATGGTGAGAAATTGCGGTGGAATAATTTCCATTAAAAAAACACAAAGCAGTCACGAGGACTGCCGAAAGAACTAAAAACTTAAAGCTATGAAAAAAAACAAATGCAATGAAATAAAAAGCGTGCTCCAGGGAGTATGTGTATGGGGGTGACCATGCCTTAGCCAGCCGTCAAAAAAATTTTGGAATGGTTAGGTTAGTTAACACTATCCCGCATTTTTTCTATTTTAAGTATTTCGCATATTGCTAGATCAATAATGGCTTTCAATCAATTATCTTGAGACCAATCACAAAACAACTTAAATATATATACTTTCTTGGGCCAATAATAACTTCGATTTAATGCCTTGTCCTTTCTTCTTTTACACAATTTCGAAATGACATGGTAATAACTGCAATTACATTGGTAAATGTACTTACAGTTCATATAATATGCTTGGGCCTCGCTTTCTCTAAATAACACCATCTTTCATTAACAAGGAGTTGTCTAGACATGAGATAAACTTGATAAATTGTTATTGCTCAGTATCCACACCATGGTTTGCACTTTCTTGTCGGCATAGATCCTTTCTCTTTAACGTCTGTGGTTTAATTTAATCAGTACATATTAGTTGTTAATATCTATATTTTTGACTCGACTGCCAAGGAAGAGTTCTTTTTCGCGCGTGTCTTGTATTTTTGTATTTGTTAATTTATCATCATGTATCTTCCAAACCGTTGAATGGATTTTGACAATAAAGGTATCGTTATATTCGTTTTAAATACCAAAGATTTGAGATAATTTTGTTTTTAATATCAGAATAATCTTATTTCGATCTTTTTAGTGTATTACTTTAACCGAGCTGAGGTCGCGGGTCGATGGATCGGGTTTAGTCCGCTACGGCATCATAACAGAGTTGCTTGCGGCAGGGGCGTCAATGGAGATGAGACCCGAAAGGGTAGCCTGCTGGGTCGCCCATGTATGTCAAGGAATCGGTACTAGTGGTCGACCGAATGGTGATGGGAAGAGAACACGGTGTGCTATGGGGCAACGCGCCTTTCCAGACAGCATGGGCGGGCTTGTGTTCAGACCTCGTCTTTTTGATCCTCTTTCTTTCTTCTGACAATTTCTTTCACTTCTCTTTTTCTTCTCTTGTACTCTTCTTTAGCTATATCTATATCATCATTCGTTGCCTTTTCTATTCTCTCATTGGTTCTGATAGCAAGCCAATCTATCCAGGCTTTCTTCTTCTCACAAACTGCTCTCTGCACATCTTTATCCCACTATACATTCTTCATCTTATTTATTTTCCTTCTTCTGGTCACGCCACATATTTATGTAGCAGTATTTATCACATTTTATTTAAAAGTCTTCCATAATTCTTCCATATCACTAATATCAACCGAATCATTTAACTTTTCTGTCAGTTTATTTTTGTACTTCTCTCTAACAATCTCATCTTGCTTGCTTTAAATATTATTTACAAGTAAATAATGTAATGCACCAGTTCGCTTTAGTGACGCATCTTAACAACTGTGACGATAAAAATAAGCTGGTGACGATTCCACGTGCCTATGAGCTCGAGTCATTCTACTTGTACTTGGTAAATGGTAACCATATATGGCCTTTCAACTTCGCTACCGGTTTTTTTATTATAATTATAGAATTCATTCTAAGATTGAAGGCAAGTTTTTCTTAACATCACATTACAAACTTCCGACATAACAAAAATCAAATGGTTTATTTGTCACGAAAAGTAGATTTGACAATATTTGATGTAAAGAATAACAATTACATCCCCAAGGAGGGTTGACGTCAGGCAGGTGGCCGGTCATAAATCTATCGCCAATAACTTTTGCAATAAGTATGTTTACATATGTCGTGCACTCCAAGTAATTGGGATATGAGCAGGAGAATGATGATGATGATTCGATGTAAAGAACATTATGGTATTAGATGCGTAATTACAGTAGCTTTAAGATTTAAATCATACTTACGTATTATACCGGAACACTACCGTTACTCCGTGTTACAGTGGTAACACAACTGTACCGTTGGATGTGTTAAAGACTTATTTCCTAATGTAAATACCCTTTTTTTTTTGTATCGGGTAAGGTCCAATTGCAACTAGCCCAGCCCTCCGTTTATACGAAAGAGTGTGGGTCTTCACAACCTGCCACAAGTGTCTTCTCCACCTATTGAGCGAGTTACCAGTCAGCGTACCTTGTACGAAACCCTCGAGAAAAAAGAATTTTGTGGTAGATTCTCAATGCGTCATCCCAGGAACACAAAAATTAACTTTAGATAATACTAAATATCTCTGTCTGGTCTATCTGTGTGGTGACGAAGTAAGAATACAATTCACCACCCTTTATGGTTTACCCTTGGGTGATGGTAAGAGACGACGAAGGGATATAAAACGCATATAACATCTATGCAAGAGAAGGAAAACTCGAAACAAAACCCTATACCAACACGTCTGACCATCGTGGTATAGTAGGTTAATTTCCCTCCGACTATAGAGGAAGCTCGAACCCAACAGTGGCAGATATATGAGCTGAGATGATCATTACTAAATATGACTTCTTTGCACGTTTACGAATAAAATAAATGATACAAAATTAAAACTTTTTATATAGTACATATTTACATACTACATTTATTTACAGTTTATATAAAAAAATATAAAATCGCGGATTTATAATTATTATCTGTGTTATCTGGCCAGTTTATTGGATATATATTGTTCCATAAAAAATATTCAAAACTACCAATGATAGCGAATCAAGTCCGAAAAGAAAAGTTTTTGAGGCGTGTTAAGGCCATAAATATTACTTACCTATTAATTTCCTAAAGCTTTGCTGACGATATATCGATCTTCAAATGTTGAGCACCAGATTTCTCCACTATGGGAGCGATAACCTATCAATTATATATAAGAAAAATCTATATCTTCCATAAAAAGAAGGAAATTGACCTACTATACTAAGCTAGAGAGACGATTTGCTATACAGTTTCATTTCGAGTATCCCTTCTCTTGTTTAGATATTATATGCATGTTGTAACCCTTAGTAGTTTTTACGACTAGAAAGGCGGTTGTGAAATGTTTTTTTACCCCGTCCCCACGCGGAAAACTGGCATCATCATTCTCCTACTCTTATACTAATTACTTGGGGTCGAAACAATATGTACTCTTCTTTCATAGTACATATTGTAAAAGTTATTGGCAATAGTTTCATGACCGGCCGCCTGCCAGACGTCAACCCTCCTTGGGAATGTAATTGTTGACCAATCGGCATCAGATGAAGTTGGCCTAGGTCATTATAAGGCTCTTAGTCGACTTTTACGACATCCACGAGCAACGTAAGGGTTGGTAGTATACGTAGCCCCTACCACACAGCTAACGCGGAAAGCTAGCAATAATTATAAAATTGTACGGATAAGTATTACTAAGCTAATTGATATATTAATCCATTAGTGGCTACCGTCACGGTGTCAGTCTCGGTCTGGATGTTCGTGACATGTAGACATGCGAAGTAAACAAAATGTTTTTATTAGATTATGTAACGAAATATATCGCGTGGTTCATTGCAAATGTTATTAACTTGCCATAATTAAGTATTATGAGTTCACACCATTAGTGGTCAGATGCGTAAAGAGGACATAAGTAAATCACTTCTCTCCTTTCCGCATAAGTAATCACCAACAGATCATATACTAAAACATTCTCTGAAACACGCCGCATCTTATGGTATGAGTATTATTGCAATCGGATTAGTAGCTTTCGCAGTATAACCGAACAAACAAAACCGGCTCTACATTTATTAGTATAAGATTTGGGATGTTTTAAGAAAATAAAATGTAATCTAAGTCGGTTACATTGGCTAACATATTCACCTTATTGTGAACCAAGAACTTATTATGTCTACTTCAATTAATAATAGAGATTTCACTGCATTAGCAGATCTAATTACAAAAGATGCTTAACGTGTTACTAGATACTAATTCAATCTTCATAATATCGTTTACGTGTAACCGTCAATTACCTTCAATTATATGTTACGTAAGTAATTTACGTTAGTAGAGGTACTCGTACATTATCTATGTCTCTTAATATCTCGGCATTTGTATATAAACAGCATAGATTTTTTTTTTGAGAAGTGATGAAGTGATTAATATACCGACCTTTCGAGCCAGTGCCGTGGGTCGGATTCCTACGCAGGACAATACTTTGTGCGATCCACAAGTTTTGTTCCGAGTTTGGGTGTAATTTGTCTGCGTTAATTGCATGTTTGTTAAGTCCCCCGCAATACAAGGATTATTTACTTAGTGCAGGGTGGTGTCTTAAAAAAAAGGCATTTAAAACCTAGCTTAATTAAGCTAATTTAAAATAATTATGTTAAATATTTTATCGATTGTATGTTACGTATGCCATGGAGTATCAAATGATTACAATGCTGTATTCAGTGAAGTGAGTCACGCTGTGAACACAAAGTAAAGGCGAAAGTGTTCAGGCGAAAGTGCTTGTCCATTTTTATAATCAGCTACAACGATGGTATACACACGAAATGCGTATTTTGACTGACAACTATGAAAAAGGTCAAATTTCACTGTTACGTTTTAAAATAATTCTGTCCTTAATATTGTTCGCGGTTCAGTTAAGTGTTATACCAATACGTGTTATGGTTAACAAGATGACTGATAATTAGTAATGATAAGTTTTTAATGATTTCTTCCTTTTCTTCGTCTGTCGTAAACAACTATATCATCAGTATCTCAGCTCATACACGTCCCACTGCTGGGCTCGAACCTCTTGCACAATCAGTGGGCAATTGATCTACTATACCACGCTGGTCAGGCGTGGTACAGGGTTTTATTTCAAATTATCCTTTTTTTGCATAGATTTTATAGGCCCATTATCCCTTAGTCGTCTTTTACGATATTCACGGGCTAGATAAGAGGCGGTGAGTTGTATTCTTACATAGCCACCATACGGGAAGTGCGATAAATACGAATAATTAACATACATAGATAACTTGACTCCAGGAGTAGGTTACCGCGAAATAAAATACAAATTTAATATTATGCACGCAAAATTGCCTCTCTTAAGTGGGAAACTTACCAAATATGAGGCATAGGACGTGAGGTGAGAAGCATTAGCTTCTCACACGTCGATTTTGTAGCTCATCCTGTTAACTAATATTAAAGTGCAGATTCAGAGATTTTTTTTTCAATTCAGATTCAAAGAAGCATAGAAACACAAATGGTGATGCATGGTGGGATGCGGAAGTGGCAGCTTCCGTAGAGCAAAAGAAGAAAGCGTGGCTGGACTATGTCTCTTCTTTGAATCTGAATGACAGTATGACTGAACAGAAGAAAGAAATATATCGGCAATGTAAGAATGACACCAAGGCCTTAGTGAAAGAGAAACGTGATAGAGCAAGTATGAGTGCAGAAGATAGGCTGACTAAAAACTTCGAGGGTAACACCAAACTCTTTTGGAGGGAGGTGAAGAAGTCTCGGGGTGGTTGGTCAGCCTTCAGAATGAATAAAATAAGGTCTAAAGGTGGAGACATTCTTACACAAACACAAGACGTGTTAAGCCGATGGAGTGAATATTTTGGCGATATGTATGCGGAGCTACGGTTATCGCCGGTGTCGCATGTGGTCTAGTAGATCAGCATTCGGCGACGGCGTCCTCCGATGGCATCAGTATGGATGAAGTTGAATGGGCGATAAGAAGTTTGAGAAATGGTAAGGCAGCGGGCATTGATATGGTGTCTGCCGAGATGATCAAGCTTGGTGGCTCCTGTGTCCGGGAGGCGTTCCTGTTGCTCCTCAATTTATGTTGGAACTCGGGAATGGTTCCCGGGGACTGGAATAGCGCAGTCATCGTGCCTTTGTTTAAAAACAAGGGTTCACGTTATGACTGCGCAAATTACAGAGCCATAAGCTTGACCAGTTTGGCAGCAAAAGTGTATGAATTATTGAAAGCAGAATGAGGATGGTGTCCGATGGTTTACTGTGTGAGACACAAGGAGGTTTTAGGAGTGGAAGGGGATGCATGGATCAAGTGTTCTCTCTGCGCAACATTGTGGAGAAGCATCTGGCCCTAGGTCAGAGGGTTTTCTGCAGTTTTCTGGATCTGGAGAGAGCATTTGACACGGTTGTACGAAAGGAACTTTGGGACATTTTACCGGAGTATGGTATTAACGGTAAACTGCTGCAGGCTGTGCAATCCAGTTACATGGGCTGTAGAGCCTGTGTGCGGCTGGATGGTAGAATGTCGCCTTGGTTTGACGTCAATATCGGCGTTAAGCAGGGCTGCGTTCTATCAGCCAGGCTGTTTATCATATATCTGGATAAATGTCTCCAAAGGTTGAACGATATGAATGTGGGAGTCCAGATGGGTGACTCAGTGGTCTCTGCTCAGCTTTATGCAGATGATGCAGTCCTGCTGGCACAGTCAGCGACTGACCTGCAGACCCTAGTCGACACAAGGACAGAAGATTGTAAGAAAAGGGGTCTACGCGTGAATGTGAGCAAAACCAAAATAATGGTCTTTGAAAGAGATGAAGCCAGAACAGATGTAAGAGTAACAATAGGTAATGATGTACTAGAGCAAGTGGATGAATTTGTATATCTTGGATGTGGATTTAGCCGAGATGGACGGTACACCACTGATATAGAGCGAAGAGTGAATGCGGGAAATAGAGTGAACGGAGCGTTGAGGCAACTTCTCGGCAGCCACCACCTCAGCCAGAAGGCACGTGTAGCAATACATAACGCAGTGCTTGTCCCAACATTACTGTATGGAAGCGAGAGTTGGGTATGCAGAAAAGAGTATGAAAGTAAAATTAATGCGGTCGAAATGGGATCTCTTCGGAAAATCTGTGGAGTTAAGCTGACCGACCGCATTCGTAACGACGACGTAAGAGAGCGAGTAGGTATGAAAGAGAGTATTGGTGTAAAGATGCGAAAGGGAATGCTCCGATGGTTCGGACATGTGGAAAGAATGCCGAACGAACGTCTGGTTAAGAAGATATACAATGCGAATGTGGAAGGATGTAGGTACCGAGGGAGACCGAGACTAACCTACCTAGACCAGATCGGTCAGGTACTGAAGGAAGGTGGAGTCAAGAGTCTCCGAAACCGGCGAGCGTGTATGAAGAGAATTATGAATGTTGAGGAAGCGAGTGAAGTATGCAGAGATAGAGTTCTCTGGCACTCTGTTCTCTCTGCCTACCCTGCAAGGGATATGGCGTGATGATATGTATGTATGTATGTAAAGTGCAGATTTTTATTGATATATTATGAATTGAAGAATAGTTGCAGAATCTTGCTCCGTATAGCCCCTTTTCACCACTTTATCCAGCTTGCAATAATTGTATTACATGATCTATAATAGGTAATCTTAATTTTGGATAGGTACCATTTTCAATAATAGTGAAATTCTAAGCATAGGCGTATCATACATATAAAACTGTACGATTGGAGGAACTACCGATTTCGCAAAGTAAATATACATATATATTGCTTTTGATATCTTTATCTTCAAATGAACACTGAAATAAGTCCAATTCTTTTCCAGCATGCGTTCAAAGTATTATTGGTTGTATATTAGGAGAGTAATGGATTTAATGTTAGTATATTTACGTTACATAATACGTAGTCAAACAACGAATAAAGACTACTTATACATAAATAAATCGGCTCATTTCTATTGATGTCTTCATAAACTCGTATTTCAAAGTTACGATATGACGACCCAAATGATTATAGATATTGTATAAAACATGTTATTCACATATGTATGAATAATAGATCTACTGTAAATTAAACTTAATTATGTTTAGATTATGATGTTAATAACTAATAAAAACTATTTATTAAGTTGAGTACTTTTAATAAAAAAAACGCTCTTGCTATGGGAATATTAAAACTCGGCTAAGTGCTCACCAGATGAACGAACTGCAGTGCTCGGAAACATTAACTGCGATTGTCAACCCGACTGCTTGACGTTGTGATTATCATCATCGTAGCCCACATATGTCCCGCCTTGGTGGAGGTCCAAGCCAGCAGGCTTGGACCTCCACCAAGGCTGACTTGACTTGCTATACCGCGCTGTTCAGACTTGTCGATGTAAGGTTTTATGTTACGTTTTCTTTCTCTAATGTTAATGTAGTGAATTGTATTCTTATTCCCTCACAACACGCAACAGGATGGCATTATCAAGGTGCGTCAATGGCCAACGGCGGACCTCGATAGATAGGAGAATAGGATAAAAGGAACAAAACACTAACCAATTTTTCGAGGAGGAAAATTACTGATAGTCGTCCATGATTTTTTTTTTTTGAAAAATAAGACTACGTCTCTGCGTTTGATACTATAGCTGTATTTTGAAAAAGTGAAAAGATAGTTTTCCATAATCTAGAATGACAAATATGACCAATTTTTAATTAATAAAATTTTTGGTAGGCATGAGCAATAGGTACACAGAAAGTACTATACTGAATCTCTTGAATTTTTGCATATTGATTCACTGTTGTATAATGTCAATTATTTTTAATAACAAAAACAAATTATAAAAAAATATTAGAACGTTTGTTAAAAAATAAATATGAACTCTCCGCATTGGGCGTGATGTTAAATTTTAAGTTAGATACTCTAAGTTCCTGGAAACATGAATCTATTTCAAATAGTCTTAAAAATTGCCATAACTATTCCAAAAATACACAAAAAGTACAAATAAAGTACTGAGTTAGTTGTATGTTAATTTTAAAATAACGGTATCGCAATCGGGGGGTCAATATACTTTTAACTGCATGTAGTGTAATTTTCTAAGTACCTGGCGAACTCCCATGACAAATGCCGTAAGTAGATGCTCTATTCCCACTAAAGGCAATCATTTATGCGATACATATTTTAATACAGCTATTGCCGTGTGTTCAACTTACAACAAAGCAACAGCTATTAAGGAAAGCACATTCTGATGATGATCACTCAGGAAGTTTTTACGACTCCTACGTGAAAACCAGAGGATGGCCACTGTTATACTCTATCTCTCTAACCACAGGGTTACAAATCAAATGTCTGTTAACGTGTAAATGTAGGGCCTCGGAGATCTATGGCGTACCTACTAGTCGCTAAGCGGTACCGGTTATCAAAAACATCTGAAATTAAAATAATACGAAGTACCTAACTGTTTTGGCTAACATAAGACTTCTCCTCTTTGGGTATGCAATAGTTGAACTATAAGTAACAGCTGCATTACAATATGAATCCTATTGCATACATAATAGTTTTCCTCCCTTCATTATCATCATCTCAGCTTATATACGACATACTACTGGGCTCTATAGTCTTCTACAGTAAGAGAGTAATTCATCTAATATACCACTATTGCTTATGGTGGCAAAAGAGAAGACAGCACACCTGATCGTGTCACTGCCGCCCATAGACCTTTGCAATACCAGGGTATAGCCAGGCCGCTGCCTACCAATTCAAACCCTATATCCACCCCAGTTGGGCTTTTGGCTCTTTCGCTCATCGAACGAAGCGCAATAGCACATTGCTATTAATCAGACGTTGATCTTCTGCGAGAGTGTGGTACTACCCCGGACGGACCTGCCCACAGCTTTAGGCAGAGAACTGTCCACAGCGTGGTTCTGCCACTATTAAACTGGGTGAAATACAGTTTTATATAGAGTTTATCTTCCCTGGTAGTGATGTTCTCTGCATATCCCCCAAGTTACCTTTCGTATCGTGGGTACGCACATAATCAGGTAATTTACTTTTATTTCAAATAACTTTTATTTTATATTTTGTTATGTAACTAAAAATGTGTAAGTATCTAACTTGCCATTTAGTCCGGCTTATTTTATTTTCTTCATAATATTTATTCATGCATAAAAATTATAATACATTCATTGTTATTCTAAAATTCTATAAAGGCGTATGTACTTCGCCTGTAAAGAATAGCTTATAAGTTATGGTTGTTAACATAATCTTTTTATTATTTTATTTATAGCGTGTCACTTTTATTTATTTTAATAAAGATCATTTTAAAATCAAAAATCTCTGCATATCATACCCCTTTGTCGTCTTTTAAGAAACTCACGGGTATGATGCACGGGTGAATTGACTCTTACTCTTTTTTTTTGTGTGCGATTTAGTTGTTAACTGCACATGGCTCTGACAACTTTACCCGGACTATTGAGTGAGCGGTGAGTGGCCTCAACTCGGAGTATTCTTACTCTGTCACCACACGGAAAGGTGCTTCTTTACCTAGTTTCTATGATTCAACAAGAAGTAAAAGCTGTCATCTCTACTTGTCACAATTCGTGATACATATATATGTTATTAGTATACATATTATTATTAATGAGGAAATATCATGTCATAGATTGCACAGTCGTAAATCTAATACGGTGCAGCCACTTGTCACTCGTGTAACTGTATCCCATGCCTTACCTTACGACGACAGCAATCTCGCATACTTTGCGGATGGATCGACACCTAATATGGTGGTATAATTTTGCAATAATGTTGCCGGAGCCACGCACATTGAGAATGCATAAGGTTTTTTTGATAAAGTACCTTGAGTGCGACAGTATCTTCGTAGCTCATGTACAAAATTAGGAGTGAAATTTATTTATTTATAGCCTGTCGGATTGATTTACATAAGGTTTCATTTTGAATTTTCTATTTTAAGTGCTCTTATTTTATTTATTATAACTATACAAGTAAATAATATATAGGTAAGTAAATAACTATATTTACTTACATTAGGCGAGTCCTGTAGGAATACGCCCGTCGGAATAAAAAACTGTGCTCTTAGTTCGTGGGTGAGGTTCACATGATTGAAATGAAATGTCAACAATAACAATTCACAAATTGTGTTTCTTTTTATTTGTCTCGGAGATCTTTATTAATTTACTTTTTCTTACCATATAGTGGTAAATTACGAGCCATTTACTGCCGCTATCTTCCCCGCGGTTGTCATAAAAGATGTCCACGGAATGAAAGTAGATAACAGAACTTCAAAAGAAGTAAACCTAAATAATATTCTTAATCCATATGACTGAATAACGTCATTCTCATATCATCATTCTCCTACTCTTATCCCAATTATTTGGGGTTGATGCAATATGTACTCTTCTTTCATAGTACATAATGTAAAAGTTATTGGCAACAGTTTTATGACTGGCCGCCTGCCAGACGTCAACCCTCTTTGGGAATGTAATTGTTGACCAATCGGCATCAGATGGAGTTGGCCTAGGTCGTTATAAGGCTCTTAGTCGTCTTTTACGGCATCCACGAGTAAAGTAAGGGTTGGTAGTATTCGTAGCCTGTACCACACAGAAGCTGTCTGAATAACGTGTTATAGTAAATAAATTTCCCTTTTTAAAATTTCAACTGAATATGATCCACCCAATATATGGTTTGAGAAAAAAAAATACAGTAAACATACATAAACTTGAATAATATTACTATGCCGCGGTTGTATGCAGGTAAGGAATGAAAAGCTTGAAATAACATTGTATAGCATTTCGTCTGATTAGCCTACAGAAAATCAATTTACTTTCTATTTTACAGACCACAATGATTTTTAGATTGCAAGTTAGTAAATATTATTCCAACAATTCGTAAAAGTAATAAAATAAAAAAAATCTTAGTAAATATTATTATCAGATAAAACATATCATATCTAATAGTGGTAGGACCACGCTGTTGACAGTTCTCTGTCTGCAGCCGCGGGCCGGTCCGTCCGGGGTAGTACCACACTCTCGCAGAAGATCGACGTATGAGTAATAGCAATGTGCTATTGCGCTTCGTTCGGTGAGCGAGAGAGCCGGCAGTCCAACTGGGTGGGTTTGGGATTTATATTGGTAGACAGCGGCCTAGTTATACCCTTGGTATTGCAAAGGTCAATGGGCGGCAGTGACACGTACCATTAGGTGTGCTGCTTGCTCGTTTGCCACCACTAGCAATAAAAAAAAAATGTTTCTTTTTACTAATGTATACTACTGCACCGCATGACGTAGTGGTATATATCGACCTTGCCAGTAGCGTGGGTTCGATTCCCACGTAGAGCAATACTTTGAGCAATCCACAGACTGTTGTGAGTCTGGTTGTAATTTGTCTGCGTTAATAATATATTTGTAAAATTCAACAAGGATTATTTATTTAGTGTAGGGTTGGTGTCTTTAAAAAAAATGGAGCAATAAATAAAGTATTTAATGAAATGGCTAATTAAGGTATTTGATGTTAGCCGACGGCTGAAACAGCTAACCATCTAATATAGTTGTTTATTAGTTACAATTTTTCAATAATTATGTCAGGTGAAAGTCGGTTGAGATATTTTTTTAAATAAACAGCGTGGGCTTTAAAACTGACTGTCTTCGTTAAGAGCTTTTAAGTTTAATATCATAGATTAGCTACGGGTTAAAGAGTCATTGAATGTAATTTTAAAACTTTCTCAATTAACAAATTCGTTGATCGCGGTGATTCTGTCAAAGTACTTACTTAATCTTAAAACGAATGTTGTTATTTTGTTGTATAATATATATTTTATTTGTAACCGACTTCCTGCATTAAGGAATAAATTGTTTTACTGGACTTAGATATAATATAATAATAAAAAAAAAATTAAAGCGGCTCCTACCGACTATATTGACTACCGCAGGGTCAATCATCCAGTAACTTGTAGAAAAATTACACAGAAAATTTAATTCAAATAGGTCCAGCCGTTTAAGAGGAGTTAGCTGACAAACACACGTACAGAACAATTATATATAAATATTAAAGTTTTACGAATAATTTTTGTATTATTTAAAAATAAATTGACAAAAACACGAAAGACATTTCTTATTTTTTGGGCAAACTTCTACTTGTAAAGCTATTATAATCACTTGATTGTGAAGAGAAATGAGAAAATAAATACATTTTCCATAGAGTTGAAAAACTCCATTATGCTTTTATAGCGTAGTGAATATGTTAATACAATTCATTAGAACATGAACGTTAATTATAATTACTGCATGGTTTGCGTGACTCGTCCGGCGAACATTAAAATGACAATAGTTCAAGGTCTATTTTTTTATGTTTTTAATTTTTATTTATATAATTATTTTAAACAATAAAATAAATCAATTTGATATTCTTCAATATATTTTTAAAGTCTAAGGTTAATGTATTGCAAAAGGACTCTTGAAGCGTTGAGGTATTCCTTTTCCAACAGAAAAGAGTTATCTAAATTCGTTGACAAGTTAAAATCTACCCGAATATCAATTAAATTAGATATATATTTATACACTAGAACTGAGAACTTCCTTTTTTGTAGTCAAAAAATAAATACTTAAAAGAGTAGTCTTAGTTGCTATCATCCCACATGGGTAAATCGAGATGAATCTGGCAAGCAGTGATGTATTTTTATTCCCATGTATTAGAGAGCATAATATTTTCCTCTTTACCGAGCACGTACCGAGCAATTCACCACCTATCTTACCTGTGGGTGATCGTACGAGACGACTAAGGGATATAAAATGCATATAACATCTATGCGAGGGAAGGAAAACTCGAAACAAAACCCTGTACCGACACGTTTGTCCAGCGTGCTATAGTAGGTCAAGGTCTCCCATTATGGAGAAGGCTCGAGCCCAACAGTGGGACATATATGAGCTGAGATGATGATGAGCACAAATTAGGACTTAATTCTTACTATTGAGTATTTCTTAACTTTTTTGCCGAGAACACTTTTTTCCAAATCAAAGATTCAAATCCTGAATCTTTTTATTGATAGTCATATACTTAATGCACTGGATTTAAAGCGGCGAATAAATAAAATTTTCCCTTTCTCTCTTTTAATAGAATTTCACCCACGTTAGGGTTCAATTACCTTATGTTGTAGTGAACTTATAAACATAGAATTAACGGGCACATAGAAACGGAATTATTACGCTATGCGTGGGCAATGGCGACGTGAATACTTTTAATGAAATTATTTTTAAATAACTGCTTCATATACTAAAACTTTACAAATTAGAGAGGGTACCTATAGTACTTGATCCATCTTTTGCAATTTTTGAACCTCCATCCGCGACCGCTCTCAGTATAGAAAAAGGTCCAATTGTGTTTAAGTGTAGTATTTTTGAAAAGGGGGAGAACCCTCTGAATATGTCACATAGAGCAGGACAAAACTTGTATAAACCATCGAAATATCATTATGTAAATAAATTAGCTGATGGTGTTTGTCTATTTTATTTCTTCCTTCCAAGTTATTTCTTTTTTTCTTTGCTTTAGCAAGGAGCACACCTGGTGCTGAGTGTTACTGCCGTCCATGGATCTTTGCAATACCAGAGGTAGTCAATAGAGGTAGGCTAGATCGTTGCCTACAATAAACACCCCAAACCCATCCAGAAACTAGGCCTGCTGGCTCTGTCGCTTACCGAACGAAGCGCAGCAGCAAACTGCCACTGCTCAGACGTCGATTTTCTGCGTGAGTGTGGTACTAGCCCGGACGGACCGGCCCGCGACTGTAGACAGAAAACAGTCAACAGTCTCTTATCACTATTTCTTTTAAACCTACTATTATTTCTTCTTTCTAAATCACGCAACGGAGATATTCAGATATGGTTAAAACTGTGATTTAAATATTTTCATATAACCTTTACTTATTAAACTTTTTTAAATGTATGTAGAGGAACTTTCAGTGTGGTGACAGAGTAAGAATACAATTCACCACCCCTATCTTACCCGTGGGTGATCGTAAGAGACGACTAAGTGATTTAAAACGCATATAACATCTATGCAAGAGAAGGAAAACTTGAAACAAAACCCTATACCAACACGTCTGACCAGCGTGGTGTAGAAGGTCAATTTCCTTCCCATTATGGAGGAGTCTCGAGCCCAGTAGAGGGACATATGAGCTGAAATGATGATGTAGAGAAATGCAGTAATGTAATAAAATCATCCAAAATTTATTTTCGTCGCTAGCCCTAAATTAAACTTAATAAAAGGCTAAAATAAAAAAAATAGGATACAATGAAATGAAAACATAATAAAATTAATGTAAGTACATTTTATATTATACTATTCTTCGTGTGATGACGGAGTAAGAATATAATTCACTACTTCCTTTCTGTGTCTGTGAGTGGCATAAAAGGCAACTAAGGCATATACTATGACAAATGACATCTGGAAAACTACGAAATAAAATTTTATATCAAGTCGTCTAACCAGCGTGGTATAGTAGATCAATTGTACTGCTATGAAAAGGTTCAAATCCAGCAGTGGAACGTTTATCAGTTGAAATGATGATATTTTATTGGGCACTTGTCATTTTTAATCTATAGCATGCTGAGACGCGTTTAATGACATATACAAGTTTAAAAATTAAAATACCTTGGTGACCACCCCTCACATATATGGATATATACCTATATGAGATATGGCGTGATGATATGTATGTATGTATGTACTAACCCTCACTTCCCGTGGCAGTCGTAAAAGCGAGTTGAGAGTCCTCATGTGAATAAACAGCAACACATTCTTGGGCATATTATAACACTAATTTACAATCGCCAATCCGTCCTGTAGATGACATTAGTAAGCTAAGTATTGGATTAAAACTGCAAACAAATTATTTTAATTTATACGCTAACCTTTCAAGTGCGCCGTTTTTAACTACCATAGTCTTGCAATAAAAAAATATTAGGGACTATTTATCCATAATAAAATTACATATAAATGTATGTCACATAATACTGCACCTTGATAGGCGTGCCCCAAATATGACGTTTAACCTGATTACGACCAGGCGTAACCTACACACAAGTCACGATCGCATAGGATATCCGCCTATCACAACTGGTTGAAAATATATTTCAAAAGAAAATTAATATTTTTTTTTTATCTATACATATGACCATTAATCTGTTTTTTAGTAGATTTTATAGGTTTTGTATTTGATTTTTAATTTACCAACATTTCGGACACACAGCATTCACGCCATAACTTGATCACGAACACTGTAACGTTCGAAAAGTTGGAAAATTAAAAATCAAATGTTATTTTATTTCAAAACGTAAATATTAGAAATCATTAGGCCGAATAGTTCTATGAAAGAAATACCATATGTAGCTTTAGTCAATTTCAATCTTTATTACACTTCATAACGTTAATAGGCAATGTAGGAGAGGAATATTATGAAAATACATACATACATACATACATCATGCCATATCCCTTGCAGGGTAGGCAGAGAGAACAGAGTGCCAGAGAACTCTATCTTTGCATACTTCACTCGCTTCCTCAACATTCATAATTCTCTTCATACACGCTCGCCGGTTTCGGAGACTCTTGACTCCACCTTCCTTCAGTACATGACCGATCTGGTCTAGATGGGTTAGTCTCGGTCTCCCCCGGTACCTACATCCTTCCACTTTCGCATTGTATATCTTCTTAACCAGACGTTCGTTCGACATTATGAAAATAAAATAACCAAAAAAGAAAACTTTCAAAAAAGAAAGTCACGTAGCATTTAATTATTGTGTTAAGTTAATATTATACTATTATAATTAGTGTGTATTTGTATTATATTAAAGATACATGAAACCCATTTACCATTACTCTACAGTAGACGTCGATAAGCTTATGAATAAATAGAGTTACTTATTCAGAAATTATTTTTATATAGCATTTAATAATTAAACATAGTGACTGTGCTGATGGCTTATTGGTTAAGATACCTTACGTGCTAATCGTAGGTCTGATACCTATGCAGGACAATACTTTGTGCTATGCAATATGTTAGGAATTTGGGTATAATTGGTAACCATTAAATATCTGTTTGTGACCTCCTCCGAAATACAAATGTTGTTCTTAATACAGTATGTTGTTAAAAAAAAATTGAAATTACAGTATTACTTATCTTTTACTTTGCATATGTACATAATTAGGTATCTATTAAATGATGAAAATATTGTCAGATTTTGTTAAGAAATCCTTAGCAAGCATTTAAATTGTCTGTGGTGCCTTCACTTTTTTACTTGTCTACCATAAAGATAAACATTCAAGGCTAAATTACGTCATTCTTTTTTTTTTAATGTAGTGATGACAACTTTGTTGTCTTAATTCTGTATTATTATTAAACACATGTAATTATTAGTGTGCTACTGCTAAAATATAAAAAAAATCTACGTTCTAAAACCTTGAACTCGTATATCTTTTATTGTAAAGATCTTCGTATTATTTAAATTAATATTACAACAATAGTAGTAAAAGATACTACCTCTGTATTTTGGATTAGTGTAAGAAAAAACAGAATTTAAATGCTTAATATTTTTATTTATAATCATGTTTGCACCGTAGACTAGCAAGTAACTAATTCATATCATCATCAGCACAATTTTCATAAGGACTTAGAATGAAAACTTGAGCTTATAATAGCAATTAATATGTATATTGAATTTTTTCCCTTACCTGGTTGAACTCCACCTGATGTCCTTTGGTCAACAATTATATTTACAAGGAGGGTTGACGTCTGGTAGGCGGCCGGTCATATAATTATGTCAAAACTTATACAATATGTACTATGAAACAAGAGTACATATTGTATCGACCACAAGTAATTGGGATAAGAGTAGGAGAATGATGATGATGATATTGAATTGTTATTATACAAAATAATATCAATTAAAATACTGTCATATCATCATATATTTTTCGCAATTGATTGATTGATATAGAATATTTCAAGTAAAATTAATAATTTTTGCAGTATGTATTTAATATAAACTTTACAAATGATCGAACATAATCTTAATGAAACGAAAAACCCAAAAAGTCCTGTTTAATTTAATATGATCTAGATGTTTTAATTGACAGAACGTGTAGCATCGCGACATTATTTCCTAATAAAATAAAAATGCCGGAAAAGATATATTCGCTATATAAATTCTAAAGATCACAAAGAAATTAAAGTATTTAGAATTTTATTTTATTTTCAGCTTTGATACATATCAATCAGCTTTGATGCATATTTGTGCATACAAATCATGACGAGATGACTCAGATGATTTTATTTTTTATAGTAGCTTCGATGTCTGATAATTAAGATCATCATTACACCAGCAATGTCGGCAATAGCCAATCATGTAACATTCCATATTTTCTTCTTCAGGTAAATTTTGATATTTCTTCACAATTGCTGCTATCTGTTGTGTATCAACTACGCTAATGTAAGTATCTAATCACTTAATTACTTAAATTTATTACAATCTGTAATTAAAATAATTACTTAAGTTCATTACAATCTGTTATATGACTATTATGAAAGGTAATGAACAATTTTTTCTATTATCAACTACGTTAAAATAGCTTGCAGTCCACTTAGCTCTTTAGCAGTTATCAACTGGACAGATTTTGGTGACTTATTTGCGTATGATTATGCCTGGGTGGTTTCGATTTACAAGTGGACCTAGTTAGTGGTACTGAGAGTTCCATGAATTTTATTTTAGAATTAAAGAACAAGAACCATATTTTTTTGTTAGATCAGCTAGTTATTTATGAATCAGAAGCTAACGGATATTAACGAGCTCATACATTTTAAAACATTAGTCGTAATTAACACGAAACATGGAAATAATTCATTTTACGGTTCATACTCGTCACAGTTAATTTGATTCCAAATGGGTGCCATTATGCAACCCCTTTCGTTGTAAGGGCTATTTGGATGCGCGACGATCGTCACCTATGGTGTTCGTTTTTGATATATCAGGCGATTGGTAGATATAAATGTGTCAGTAAAAAATGGATTGGTCCTTTAATTCTATTGCAGCTTTATATGTAGGTAATTAAGTGGTGACGGAATAAGAACATAACTGTCGCCATCTGTAACTTGGCTGTTGGAGTCATAAAAATAGGTTCAGTGTCTCACCTGGAAAGAGGGCAGCAGTTCTCTACCAGGAAATGTATAATAACTCACTGTGATTACCAACGCTCGCCAAGCCGATTCAGTCAGTATCACCTCATTTGCGGGAGGACGTCCAGCAGTGGATGGCGACAGGCTAAATAATGAAAATGACTTAAGAGGACTTTATAATTCAATTGTTTTAGAGCTTTCTTCCCCAATACATACGTCAGCTTCTCCAAATTCAATATTGGATCCAAACCCATTTGGATTATGTTACGACATGCAGTGTTATAGATTTGCCATAAGAGTATTGCTGCTGATTCTCCTAGCCATACCTCAGCCGGTTTTTATGAGTCCCACAAAAAATTATAGCATAGTGACTATTGTATATACCCGACTAGAAAAAAAGTATGGTTCAACCAGATCATGTATCTGGACCCGATCAGGATAGAATGAGGCATGCCGGATCCGGCAAACCCGATCAGGACCAGGTCTGGTCCTGATCAGGATAGCCTGATGTGAAATATCATTAAGTATGGTAAGGCATACCGGATCAGGACCAGATCAGGACCAAATAAGGATAGCCTGATGTGAAATATCATTAAGTATGGTAAGGCATACCGGATCAGGACCAGGTCAGGACCAAATAAGGATAGCCTGATGTGTAATATCATCAAGTATGGTAAGGCATACCGGATCAGGACCCGATCAGGACAGAATGAGGCATGCCGGATCCGGCAAACCCTATCAGAACAAGGTCTGGTCCTGATCAGGATAGCCTGATGTGAAATAACATCAAGTATGGTAAGGCATACCGGATCAGGACCAAATAAGGATAGCCTGATGTGAAATATCATTAAGTATGGTAAGGCATACCGGATCAGGACCAGGTCAGGACCAAATAAGGATAGCCTGATGTGTAATATCATCAAGTATGGTAAGGCATTCCGGATCAGGACCCGATCAGGACAGAATGAGGCATGCCGGATCCAGCAAACCCTATCAGGACCAGGTCTGGTCCTGATCAGGATAGCCTGATGTGAAATAATATCAAGTATGGTAAGGCATACCGGATCAGGACCAGATCAGGACCAAATAAGGATAGCCGATGTGAAATATCATCAAGTATATAGTAAGGCTTGTAGTATATCAGAACCAGAAACAGTTTTCGCAACACGAAAAAATATCATTCAAAATTCAAAAAAGTGACATGATTGTCATATTTATGCCACGGCGAAATTGTATTTGCATCAGAGGAGATTAATCTGAAATCTTTAATTAATCATATGTATTTAATAATAATGTTTAATTAATAATATAAAAATAATTTATATTTAAAGTAAAAAATAAATAATATATATATATATATATATATATATATATATATATATATATAAATGTACCTAACATTTGAAAACATAGATAGATAGAAATATTATATTGTAACAACCATTCTAACATTGTTTTGGGTCAAAATAAATAGATGGCGTTAGTAAAAGGACGTCATTATTTGAATCGCGGTGTTAAGATTCTCCGAAGCGTAATGACATGGCCTAATATTAAATTAGTTGTTATCGAATCAGATTAAAACAGATCGATCAGGTGAGAAATTCAGGCGACAGTTGCAGTCGTTAGGATCTGGTGGTTGCGCTATAATCGGAACGGCTCACTGGGACTCTCTATGATAAGAATATAGCACTGCATTCGGTGCCTACGTCATATATTAATTTATATTTATACCTATTAAACATGTTCTTTAAGATATTCATGTTTATTAAAAGGACCGGACTGGGCATACTCGTTTTGGATCAGGCAAGATATATAACGCAGATGATTGATTTGGTTCCGATCAGTAAAATTTCATCCGGACCTGATCAGGAACGCCTGATCTGGACCCGATAAGGTTTTCCTGATCGGGTCCAGATATATCTTCTGGGTTACATACCTTATCTGGTCCAGATCGGGCATGCCCGGTCCGGTCTTGCTAAGGAAGACGAAAAAATTTCTAGTCGGGTAGCTCGCCACCACATTTGTAATGTATTTTTCTGCTGAAACTTAATATCACCATCTTCATCATTTCAGCTCATATATGTCCCACTGTTGGGCTCGAGCCTCCTCCGTAATGGGAGGACTCCGTAATGGATTGACCTACTATACCACGTTGGTCAGACGTGTTGACATAGGGTTTTGCTCCGAATTTTCCTTTTTTTGCGTATGTTATATGGGATTTAAGACCCTTAGTCGTCTCTTACGATCACCCACGGGTAAGATAGGGGTGGTGAATTGTATTCTTACTCCGTCACCAAACGGATAGGAATACGAAACTAAATATCTTTCAGCCATAATAGACCATCTCATACCAGCCATATATTATGCTATCTGCTTAAATAAACCTTATCGATAGATTCTAATAGAGTAGAATAGAGTCTGGCTTCCTAAAAAAGTCATTAGATTTAAAAGGCTATCCTTAAAAGGACGTGAAAGTTATTTATTCTTATTTCTCAATCAATTTTACAAATAGTTACCAAGCAAGCAAATAACCGTCTTCGTTGTCTATCCGACTGTTTGCGTGGGTATACGGGTCTGGTACTCACTGACTCAGCGAAGATCTAATCGTGTTGAATAATAATGTAATTTTATACTCATGTCTAGTTTACTCGCTAAACGAGCCGTAAACATCGCATTTGTCTTATTGTAAATATTGTGTAGGATTTGTCTGGATTGTTCTACTAAGTCGAAGGTAAAAGATCCGTATAGCGATGGAGTAAGAATACCAAGCACGGTATTCTTCATCCATTAATTTCCCATGGGTGATAGTAGACTGCACAGCCTGTAGCAGTTTACCGTTAATACCATACTCCGGTAAAATGTCCCAAAGTTCCTTTCGTACAACCGTGTCAAATGCTCTCTCCAGATCCACAAAACTGCAGAAAAACCTCTGACCTAGAGCCAGATGCTTCTCCACAATGTTGCGCAGAGAGAACACTTGCTCCATGCATCCTCTTCCACTCCTGAAACCTCCTTATAACCTCATTGTGACTTTATTTCTACTTAAAGTCCATAAACGCATGTCCGAATACAGACGTAGATGAGCAAATGGATGGAAATAGCTCTTATATCTTGTTACTATTATATTTGTAAATATTTGCCAAACTTGCCGAACGATCGCCTGGTTAAGAAGATATACAATGCGAAAGTGGAAGGATGTAGGTACCGAGGGAGACCGAGACTAACCTACCTAGACCAAATCGGTCATGTACTGAAGGAAGGTGGAGTCAAGAGTCTCCGAAACCGGCGAGCGTGTATGAAGAGAATTATGAATGTTGAGGAAGCGAGTGAAGTATGCAGAGATAGAGTTCTCTGGCACTCTGTTCTCTCTGCCTACCCTGCAAGGGATATGGCGTGATGATATGTTTGTTTGTTTGTTTGCCAAACTTTTTCGTTTAGTACTATGGTTACGTGATTCCTAACTTCCAAAAGTTGTCGAGAAAAAATATTATTGGTGGCAATATTTTATAGTAACGTTAAGTAGTTAACACGTACGTGGATATATGACTGAACTCGTAAACGGCTGACCAATTTTATGTGATCAGGTGGATTCAAGAATGGTTAAGATTAACAATTGGACTCGATAAGCGTCGCTGCGATCAATTACAAGGAATTCTGTCTTTAGGTTTATATATAACAGCTTCTTTTGCGTCATTTAGTTCTATAATCTGAATAGAATGTAACTAAAAAAGTAATAAATCACTTGACACATGGTAATACGCTGTATCGCTCCATTTCGCGAGATAAAATTCCACACATTAGTTACCTTTCTACATAACACTTTTGTGTCCCCTTCGCGCTGTAATTGATGCCATAGGAGATGAATGTAATTCTATAGACTACATTAAACCGTTAATTTTATTAGGGATAGATGATATCCATACATGGGACTAGAACCTATATCTATTGGGAGTTGATTCGCCTTAAATAAGTTTTTTACAAATAACCTAGTAATTACTGAACCTCAGTAATTTTGATTGTTAGGTTGTGTTATCGCTTATTACAATTCTAACTTAAATGTTTAAGTTTTAAATTTAAATATGTAAATAAATTTTCATAGACGACGTGTAAAACGTATACGGGAAAGACAACAATGCGAGTTATAATTTGGTTACCATCCTACTATCATTGGGCTAATTGAAAGGTTGAACGGGTTTCCGGATTGATTTTTAATTTATATGTTGTTTGATTTAATTATTGTTCATTTTCTACGGAGGGTTGACGTCAGGCAGGCTGCCGGTCATAAAACTATTGCCAATAACTTTTGCAATATGTACGATAGACGAAGAGTACATAATGCGTCAACCCTAAGTAATTGAAATAAGAACAGGATAATGATATTTGTTTTTGATTTTCTGAACGGATTGGGTTATGTGAATTCAAGTCCCATGCGTGGTAATCACTTATCGCTCATAAATATGGTTTTATAAATAGTCTAGAATGTTATATACCAAATTTCAATAATTCAAGCTTCACCTATGTTTATTCCATAAAAAAAATAGTTAAAGATTTCTGCATCATATGAACATCATGTCGATATACCACTTATAAACTAAAACTATCTCTACCAATTCACGGTAGGACTATGAATGTTAATAAGTATTCCAAAGGATAGTAAAACAAAACATTAAGTCGTTTTATTTTATATGAAAACAGTTTTCGTTTCAGTACCTTTTTATTGTTTCGTGGTTGAGTACGTTTCACCTTTTGGAATTAGAGAATTTAGACTATGGCGCTGTGTTGTACACCGTAGAAACGAAATGTGAATTAGTTTGTGATAAGATAATAAGTAAATAATTTGAAAATTCAAAAGTGCATGTCTCATAATTTTTACATTATTTATCATTTACTATTAGTCATTGCCATAAATGAAAATGAATACAAAAAAAAAATACTTTTGAAATTTCGAGCTATTCTCGACGTAGTGCTAAACATAGCTCTTCGCCAACCCATGGCTGTATGGGATTTGTTTCCTTTGCCTATCCGAATGGACGAATAAAAAAATGTAAACCAACCCAATTTTCATAAGGTATACATACACGAATGACTAAGCAGTTCAGTTTTTTATTAATTGCAATTAAACGACTAAGAATTACCAAGCTATTTTCGAAAGGAAATACGCGCGTTGCGATTATGAGGATTTTAATAAAAGAAAAACTTCGATACATTAATATTTACGGTCGTGACAGTGCCAGATCCTGACGGAAACGTCCGGACTCTTTGATTTTCATATATCGAGAGTAGAGCATCACCTCAACGCTTCGCTTATGTGGTGTGCAATAAATATTCAATGCTAGAGAAATGTTGGATAGAATCAGTATAACTGGATAAGCCCAACTGTGTGAGTTAGGGGATTTTATTGGTAGGCAGCGGTCTAAGCTATACCCTTGGTATTGCAAAGGTCCATGGGCGGCAGTGCCACTTACGATCAGATGTGCTGCTTGCTCGTTTGCCACCATAAGCAATATAGAAAAATCAATATAAATGTAATTTTATGTAAAGCGAGGGGTATTCTTACTTTATATAGGTACACAGATACTTAAGTTGGAAAATGTTATAGTGATCATTATACATATTAGGGCATTGCTTATTGGTATCGTTGCTTATTTCGGATTCTGTTCAACCATACCGTATCTGGCAAAAGGATCTACTGCCACTGTTTAGACCACCTTATGTTTTTTGTTAGCCCAATTTCATCATGTCTCTGTTTACATCAACACTAAAATTTTTTGCAACTAAATATGTGTATCCGTATAAAAGTTAAAGATATTTTTTTGCTTATTAATCTCTCATCTCACAGCTTCGTATTAACGGGCATAAGCATCCTCTACAAAGTAGGAAAATTGATCTACAAATCACGCTGTGCATAGGGTTTTGTTTCATGTTTTTTATCTCTATAATTACACTGAATTACTCTGATCCGAAACAGTCCTTTTCCATACAAAACCAGCAGCCTTCAGGCGTACTAGCCAGCTAATTTAGAGCACAATATGAACAAGAAAGAAAAATAAACTAAACGTAAGCGTAGCCTACAAACTTACAACTTCGAATAGCATTATATTCTATTACATCGGCAAGGAAGAGTAGATGTTTAGGCCTAGCGCATACATACAGCTTTTGTATCGACTAAACTATTTAGCATGAGCCCATACTGTCAAATCAATAGTTACTCGACAAAAACCAGAAAGCTATATCGATTTAATTTTGTTAAAAATCAGACGACTATTGATCAGAGGCTCTTCCACTGATATGGCGAACCTCCATCATAATTTTATAAATCAAAGAACAAAAGAGAAAAAAAAAATTGTTAATTAGCATCGTTTTTAGCACCTTGACGCGCGTTATCAACAGAATACAATCAATTGTATAGCGATAAATAAATGATTTATTTGTGTAGAATTTACGAGAAATCCAGAATTCGACTAAACAGTTTAGTCGATACGAAAGTTGTATGTATACACCAGCTCTTATAAAGTAAAAACAATTCAATATATCACACTCGGTTTTTAGGCGAGCTTCAAAGTAAATCACATTAAGAGCATCAAAGGCTCGTAGGCGGACCAGCTGAGAGAAATGCACGGAAACCAGATTAGAACCGGTTTTGTGGACGGAGGCGATGCGGCCGCTAGGACGAAAGTGCACCACAACTTGTGACGGAACTAAGCTGTAACTCGTTCTAGGTTCTGTGTTAGTAGGCTTACAGGTAGGGTAGGAACTTATAGATATGTAGCGTAACAATGCAGGGAAGAAGCTATTTTTGTTCGGTCTGGTGCCATTATTTTAAAAATAATACCTGTGACTCATATTACCATGGTCAGCGTTTTATTGTTAAAGTTTATGAGCAACGTTTATCACTTATTTTACTATGGACCGTTTCTCGTCTGTCACCGTGAGTAAATACGGTCCTACTGTTTTGTTTACTGTTTGGTACTATATGTTTGGTATATAAGCATGCCCCTGCCAATAGCGAGATATCAAATTAAAGTCTTGCGTCAAGTAAAGTGCTATTGATTTTGTCAATATGATACGAATTATTTATAAAGCTATACGAATTTTATAACTTTGGTTTTTGATTTTCACTTAACCAACATTTCGAACTTTTATCTGCTTACGAGAAGGAAATCAGTCTGTGAGCATAAACGGCGAAAAGTAAAGGTTTTTTTTTATTTAAATTCGGATACGAAGTCTAAATCTAAAAGTTTATTTTTACATTTTATTCTGTAACTTTTTGTAGATAAACATGTGAGGATATAAAAATCCTTAAATGTATAGTGAAAATAGATTGAAAATCGCAATGTAATGGATTTTTATGTTTATTATTTATTGTACAGTAGAATACTGATTTAAATGAGTTTTAGTGTTTAATTTATTTCAAAGAGCTATTTAATTCAATGCACCTAATTCTCCATAATATAATTAAGGAAAAACTTAACGTTACTTTAATTGAGTCAGAAAGCTTTTATTTTTATTTCATTCTTCGCGATTTTTTTTATTATTAACTAGGCAAACTGATATCATTCTGAATCGTTATAGTTTATTTAGGAAGTAAATGATCTATTCAGATAGTAATAATAATCTCTCAGACGTAGTTGCCGAAGAGTAATAAAATGGTTATAAAAAGTTATAACATTTAGTTAAGTACATCATTAACCCATTACCAAGCTAAATTGCCGAGCAAAATTATTTGTGTTCTGAATAGAGTCATTCGGTGCTTCATACCGAGATAACGACTTTTGCTATATAAAGAATAATAGGTCTCTTACTTATCTCTTAGTTCTCTTAATAATCGATTAATCGGGATTAGGATCGAATTCATAAAGTTTTCTACTATTGAACGCGGTATTAGCTCACTATTGCAATCGATTTGCAGTTTAAAAAAAACCATCGAAATCGATTGCTGCCAACAGCAATAAAAAAAGGTTCCATCAATGAAAAAAGAATACTACAAAGTTATAGATAGAGTATATTTGGGATTAAATTTTATGGGAGTTAAATAAATAATGCGTAATTTACTTTATAATTTTGAAATCAAAAATAGTTATCGATACAATCGCAGTGGTTTACGTCATCGTGGCTTAATTAACTACGTTGCCCATATTTATTCGTTTTTGTGAGTCAGCCTATTATTTTATTATTATTTTGTATCTCCTTTTTTCACGGGATCTTCCATAGGAAAGATTATTATTATTATTATTAAATTTACTGATCTTTGTGAACTTAATTACTAATCCGATTAATTGCATTTTTAAGCACGGTTGTGAAGGTTTCTGTGACAATAAAATCGCCCATAAGCTATGAAAAAACAATCCCAGGTACTTAGTCGAGCAAATAAATGTCAAATAATGTCTATCAACTCTAACGTCATAAACGTGAGTTTGTTTATTATGTTTTATATCTCAACTACTCAACAAACCATTGTGAAATTTTGCATATACATCGTCAAAGATACATAAAATATAGATTACTTATTCTCCAGTAACTGATTGCTAGAAACGTTACTTTTAAATCGTTACTCGGCGCAACATCCGAACAAAACATTATCTATATGTATTGTAGTTCCTTATAAAATGTTAAATAAAAATATTTTATATAACGATTAAAGAAATCTTTAAAACTCACAGGTATTGTATACCACGCCGCTATGGGAACTGCTATTAACTTACAGAAAGAAAAGGATATAATTAATTCCCGACACTTTTTTAACCATTTAAAGAGCTTTTATTCGCTTGAAATCTGAACCTGTTAGTGAGACAATACACTTTAAATTCGCTGGGTATCAATTTAAAAGTTAAATCAAATGTAAAAAAAAGATTAATCTTTCATCAATTCTGCTAGTGATCACGTATTGTATTACTTCATTTATATTAGGTATATACAAAGCTTTTATATATTGCCGTTTGGTAGCGGCTACGAATACTGTCAACTTACATTCCTATAGAGTATAGAGGATTGACTTCAAGCGCAGTCGGCTTTTCATAAAACTATTGCCAATAACTTTTGCAATATGTACGATGGAAAAGGAGTGCATATTGCGTCGTACCCTTTTTTTTTCTTCTTTTTTTTTGCATAGCGCACCGCTATGGAGTGGCCACTCTCCGCTAAATCGATGCGGGGCGACGGAAGAGGCGGCGCGCGACCCCATAGACCCACCCTGCAAGCACCTCTCTTCGCCATGCGAGCGGGCCACCTTGCGTCGAATCTAAGTATTTTGGATAAAAACAGGATAATGATGATGATAAAAAGTATAAAATACATCACATTTTTGTATTATATACAAAATTTAAAAGAAAATGAATCTTTACTCGAAGGGCATCTCACTGGAGCTAACATAAATTAAACATGTAACCAAACTCTTTTGTGAAAAAATATAATAAAAAAATAAAAAAATGACGAGCCCACTGAGTTTCTTGCCGGATCTTCTCAGTATGTGGCTACTTTCCGATCCGGTGGTAGATTAATTAAATTTAATTTAAAAAACAATGTAAAATTGACAATATGTAAGTGCCCCTATGGGGCTTATGCAAAATAAATGATTTGATTTGATCATACGGAAAAAGATTCCGGTGACTGAGTAGGATACCTATACAATTACACCGTCCGCTATTTTGCTCGTGCTTGTGGTAAAAACGATTTAAGGGATATATCTATGTAAGAGAAGAACTCGAAACGAATCGCTATACCAAACTGTCTAATCAGCGTGGTATATATGGTCAATTCACTTCCCGTTGTGGAGACGGTCCGCGCCCAGCAGTGGAACGTATATGAGCTGAGATGATTATTATGACAATTAAAAGTTTTATTATCTAATAAGACTTTTATCTACGATTGAACTTGACTTTAACTCGATTCAGACTCGATTACTATTTGTGAATCATATAAAGAAGACTGTCTAAAAATCTAATTCGGCTCTTTTTTTAATGGCAGGCTATGGATTAATTACACCTCGTCCGATTCGTTCGGAGCGACTTGGGGCCGGCCAGCGACTACCGAAATCAGCTCGGCTATCATTTCTCCCAAATGTAAAAGGGTTAGAACCATTTGCTGCGGTATTTTTATTTAAACGAGGTTTGAGAAAAGCATTTAGTCACTCTAGGTAACAGCCTAGCTGTGTTCCATGTATTGATGAGGCCGATAAATGCCATTACCACTTCTACAAATAGGCTGTTTACTTGTCTGCCATTATAAGCAATAAAAAGGCATGTATTATTAGGTGTCGAACATTAATTTGATAGCAAACGTATGGGTGGTGTTGCTGCATTTATTGTATCGATTGGGGTTGCTAATGTAGGTCATGGCTAACTTTTATAAATTCAAGGTTACAAGCAATGAATAACATTAGTAAAACTGCAATATTATCATTATTATATATTAAACGCATTACTAAAGAAAATTATGATGTTTAATTTGTACTTACCTCTCCATCCACTCATCCGTCAATCCAACGGCGTCATTTTTGCATATGGAGATCCACAAAGTCGATATATCCCTAATACTCACGTAGTGTAGTTATTTGGGTTGACGCGAAGTGTGTACTCTTCCAATGTACATGTTGAAAAAATTTAGACAATAGTTTTGATCAATCGCCTACCGCAAACCTACTTGGGAATGTAATTGGTGACCAGGCATCAGATGGAGTTGTTCCAGGTCTATGTAAAATTATTAGTCTTTTTTTACGACATCCACGATCATTGTCAGATAATATCCGTAGCTGTGCCACCACACAGCAAATTACGATCGTAGATGATTTTATAAGATTCTCAGCACAGTTCTGCTGCCAATCCACGAGAATCCCATTCTCACATTCTTTCACACGATTTTGCTCCCATTAACAATTATGGATGTTTAAATATTGTATTTTAACTATTAATATTTATACAGCTTATTTGCCCACATATTTAAAAATATTAACATTCTTATCATCATCATTCTCCTGCTCTTAGCCCAATTACTTGGAGTCGACGCAATATGTACTCCTCTTCCATCGTAAATATTGCAAAAGCTATTGCCAATAGTTTTATAATATACCTTAAAATATTAATACTCTTAGACAACGCTTAAACATATTAATGTAGTTTGTTTTTAAGTATATTTCATTACGATCAAGCGGAGTATGCTTTGATCTTTTTTTTAGGGTTCCGTAACCAAAAGGTTAACGGGACTATTAATTAAACTACGCTGTCCGTCCATCAGTCTGTCACCAGGCATGCATCCCATGCATCGTGATGGTTAGACAGTGGAAATATTCACAGATAATGTATTCCTGTGGCCTCTATAATAAAAAATACTAAAAAACAAAATAAACTAAATATTTAAGGGGGCTCCCATACAATTAACGTGTTTTTTTTGCTAGTCTTTGCTCGATTTTGATAACGGTAACAGGTAGATGCTTGAAATATTCCCAAAATATTTATAGTTATATATATTCACTTTAAAAATGAATAAAAATTAAAATAAAACAAATATTTACATACAACCATACAATAAATGTGATTTATTTGCTTGTTGTGCGAAACCCTTCGTGGGCGAGTCCGGCTCGCACTTGGTTAATTTTTAATAAGATATATCTAATGAATACCAACTTATGAAAGTAAAATTAATGCGATCTCTACGGAGAATCTGTGGAGTTAGGCTGATCGATCGCATTCGTAACAACGACGTAAGAGAGCGAGTAGGTATGAAAGAGAGTATTGGTGTAAAGATGCGAAAGGGAATGCTCCGATGGTTCGGACATGTGGAAAGAATGCCGAACGAACGTCTGGTTAAGAAGATATACAATGCGAAAGTGGAAGGATGTAGGTACCGGGGGAGACCGAGACTAACCTAACTAAACCAGATCGGTCATGTACTGAAGGAAGGTGGAGTCAAGAGTCTCCGAATCCGGCGAGCGTGTATGAAGATTGAGGAAGCGAGTGAAGTATGCAAGGATAGAGTTCTCTGGCACTCTGTTCTCTCTGCCTACCCTGCAAAGGACATGGCGTTATGATATGTATGTATGTAATACCAACTTTATTAAAGCCATGCTGTTACAGGTCATTAAAGACACCATATCAAGACATTTAAATTATATTATAAGTATAGCGATTACAGTTTGATGACATTTAATCTAATACATTCCAAATGCATCAAAGCATCGTCGATGTACGACGAAGCTAGGCGGAATAGCCTAACTTTAATCTTCAATGTCTTTTATAAACTAGCTTGTAATTAGATATTATATTTGTATGGTTTGCAACTATATTAATTTTAATAAGCAGAAATTTAGTTTTTCACACAAAATTCACCGCGTACAGAGTTGTGAGCGCAGCAAGTTAATTTATAGAGGCAAAAGATGCAAAAGGAATAGAGCTTGCTTTTAAATGAAGGATATTCCATTTGGCTATTTAATTAGTACCGAAAATAGATTTAGAGATTAAGAATAAATTCAAGAGCTTCTTAGCATTGCACTGATGATGATATACTTACTAAGATTCAAGTGCAGGCCCATTATTTGTATGATCCACCAGCGATATCCTAATTTTGGGTATTAATCGTGTACGTTATTGAATGTTTGTGAAGGCGCCTTAAAGGTGTCACCTCAGTTTGAGCTGTTTTGTCTTTTTAATAAATATATTTCTCGCTCAGTAAAGAGTCAAGTTATAGAATAGATATATAATCAAATCTATAATGAATACACATTACTGGAAGTTTTTGTTTTTTAAAATAAAAGGAAATTATTATCGTCTATGACTCACACTTTTCCTTTGCTTTAATGCAAAACACTAGAATTGTTACGGTCGTATTTTTACAACAAACAATTTAATTGTTCTTTTTATTAGCACGTATCACTAAAGTACTTTAAGCTTCGAAGTAAATAGTACCATTTGCTCGGCGTGATGGCGTCACCGCAACTCAAAACTACGTCTCGCCTTGCCCTAGTTTCGATTGTACCTCCTCCCTAGTTTATAATCATGTACAATTTCTATATTAGATATATAATGTAACTATTTCAATAAACTTAGACAGTAAATAACCCATCAGTGATAGAGAACACGTGGGAATGCTCTTTTTTTTATATCTACTTTAATTTTGGTGCTGTGTGGTAGCGGCTACGAATACTACCAACACTTTCTTTGCTCGTGGATGTCTTAAAAGACGACTAAGAGCCTTATTACAATTACATTCCTAAGGAGAGTTGACGTCTGCCAGGCGGCCGGTCATAAAACTATTGCCAATAACTTTTACAATATGTACTATGAAAGAAGAGTACATATTGTATCGACCCCAAGTAATTGGGATAAGAGTAGGAGAATGATGATCTACTTTAATTTTGCAAAATATATTTTCTTGACACGATACCGTATGATGAGATATAGGCTATTTTTATTGCAAGAAGTTCTAGGAATTAAGTTGCGTTTTAAAATCAGACATTTGCAGACCGGTTTTAAAAGCTTAGTTGCTAAGTAGGAGCTAATAATAAAACTAAGTGTCAGTAACATTGTTTGCTTCTATTTTTTGCAGTAAGTAATGTTTTTTAATAATCCATGTCTCACATATGATGCCATTGTCATCACACCTTTGTTTCTGAAGAACCAGGCAGCCATATTTCGTTATGTGAATTTTAGTTTCACATAGCATGATAATAGTAATATTTAGAAAAAAATCCTTATAAAATCCCAATGAAACAATCGCGCCTGAATTTGAACCTGGGTCTCAAGATCAGCAGTCGTGATGCTAACGGAGCCTCCAGGCAATGAGAAAACAGATAGGACAAAATATTGTCTGAAATTGTTCAGACGGCCTTATTGGATACAAGGAGTAAAAAAAAGCATTTTTTTTTATTGCCGGTGGTGGCAAACGAGCAGGCAGCACACCTGATGGTAAGTGACACTACCACTCATGGACTTTTGCAATACCAGTGCATAGCTAGGCCGCTCTCTACCGTGAAGAAAAAGCTCTTCTTAAACCTCGTTTAAAAAAAGGACATGTCATAGCACTCGGGAAACACAGCAGCAGGTAGTTCATTTCAGATCTTGCACGTACGTGGGAGAAATGATCGCTGAAAACGTACAGTTGAAGTCCGTATCGTTTCCAGGTGAAATGGATGAACCCTGCTACGGTGTCTAGTGGTACGATGATAAAATGGTGACGGTAGTACCACGTCAAACAGTTCCTCAGAGCACTCCCAGTTGAAAGAGCCTGTAGAGTATGCAGAGTGACCCAAAATCTCTCCGGCTCTCCAACGACTCCAGTCTTTCCGTGAGATTGGGATCACCGACGATTCGAACAGCACGTTTTTGCAGGCAGTTAAGTTGGTCCAGCTGACTACTCCACATGAGCATAATTTCGTAAAGCTACTTTAAACTTAGTAGTGGTATGGCCACACCGTTGACAGTTTCTGTCTACAGCCGCGGTTTGGTCCGTCAAGGGCAGTACCACACTCTCGCATAAACTCCACTTTTGAGCAGTGGAAATGTGTCATTGCTTTTTATTCAGTGAGTAAGGGAGCCGGACGCGAAATTTCTGGGTCGGTTTGGGTTGATAAGCAATGGTCTAACTGTACCGCTGGTATTGCAAACGTTCATAAGCAGCAAACCAATTAAATCAGTCAATTAATATGATGATGGACTAAGGAATCTAAGGATATAATTCACCACTTCTTTCTTCTGCCCAGGTATTAGTAAGTCGAAATAGGAATGTAAGCAGATAACATCTTTGCAAGATTATAATATTATTATTAGAGAAGTCGTAATAAAACATGTGTAGGTACGGTATATCATGTGTAATATTTTAACCCCCCTTTGGCCAGTGTGAGATAGTAGTTCAAATGCAATCCTATTGCAGTGAAGGGACTTGTCCAATATTATTAGGACGTATTTTTATTTGACAGTCTATCATTAGGTCACTTCACACGGGTTCACACGGTAGGCGTTTAGGATAAAGTATCATTTCAAATTTTCTTCTTATGATAACTCCTTAATCGACATCTACGATACCCAGGGGAAAGGAAAGGAGGATAACCGTGGTATTCTTACTCTGCTAAAGGGACAGCTGTCTATCGAAATCACGATAAAAGAAAAATTATTTATTTTTCTCTATTGAAAATCATAATTGGAACCCCTTCTCATCATCATAATATTGTCTACCGTCATTATTAAAACATGTTAAACAGCTGTTATTTGTCAGACTGTTTAACAAATTAGTCTACTGTTAACTTATTTGACTTTTCGTAACAAATAGGTACACGCTATGAATATTGAGCAGCAAATTACCCGCTATACATATTATATTCGTGTTTACTACGCCGCCAACGTACAAACATAAACAGTATTAACCGTATATACGTGCGTATGGTTTTAATGGAATTGTCTTTTAATTTTTTTGCCGTCTGCCGTCCCAATTCCATAACCGGCAATTGTCCTTTAAACTTTAAACAGATTATTCGCTTTATCTAAAAAAATATAACACGGGCTAAGGAAACTGCTAGTTTGAAATAAAACTACGAGTATTTTGTACAGGTTTTATCGCATTTCACGGGAATCTTACCATGACAATGAACCCTATAACGTGTTTGAAACGTCGGGAAATTAAAAATCAAATACAAACGCGATAGAATTTGTAAAAATATTATTTCAAATGTGTAATATTCGCATAAATATCAGAAACTGCTAGTGTTAATATAGTGTAGCCACCGAAGACAAAGACCGGCTTCCGGTGGCCCTCTCGCACGGCGTAGAGTAGTATGTACATGTAGGGCGGGTCTATGGGGTCGCGCGCACTTCTTCTGTCGCCCCGGACGGATTTAGCGGGGTATGACCACTCCATAGCCCGCCGCCAAGAAAAAAAAAGGTGAAGAAACTATAACAGGGGGGATGTTGTCCCCCCTACGCGTTAATATAACTAATAATAGTGTTTGTTTACTTAGGTAATCGCTTAGCTAACATTTCATAATACGTCGATCAACAAACTGAAAGTGTGCCAGTGTCAAGGACACGCAACCAATCAATTTACGAAGACAATGTGTCATTACGCGCGGTCTTTATAAAACAGCGAACATTAGAGCTACATATAACTAATTATGTATAAAAGTGGGATGGACTTATAAATATTTAAATTTATATATTTTTTTTAAATAACATTCGGCATTAAAGGAATAGTATTTTTTTGTGTGGTGACGCAATAAGAATACAATTCCCCACCCCCTATCTTACCCGTGGGTGCTCGTAAAAAACGACTGAAGGTTACAATATGTATATAACATGTAAGGGAAGGAAAACTTGAAATAAAATCTTATACCAACACGTTTGATCAGCGTGGTGTAGCATGTCAATTTCCCTCCTAATGTGCAGGAGGCTCAAGCCCAAAAGTGGGACATGTATGAGCTGAGATGGTGGTAGATAATTAAGAAAATAATCTTTGTATTGCGGGGAACTTTACAAACATGTAATTAACGCAAACAAATTACACACAGACTCTGAACCACAGTTTGGGGATCGCACAAAGTATTGTTCTGCATAGAAAGTATAAAAATAGTATCGAACCCACGGCACTGGCATGGAAGGTCGGTATCTTAACATTACGCCATCTGTGCAGTCCTAAATATTTATCCATCGCTATTATTGATAAACGAAGGCTACGCATTCTATTAATATACTGTCCTTGCATAATATTTATTTGTAGATTATTACTCTAAATAATATTCTCTCCAGGAAATCTTGGCTGTTTATGAAAGCGAAGGCGGCATAAATATATCATAATTCAGTTATATTCATGCTATTACTTGGTATCTTATTTATAAATACTAATCATGGTCACAATATTCAGCATATCTCTAAGTTAACTTGCTTAATTCTGTACATTTGGGCAAGTTGCCGAGATATTCAATATTTCGTATTATCTGAAAATGAAGCTCTGTAACTAATGTGTGTTACTAGTGATGCTTTTCCGCATAGAAATGTCTTTACTTTGACCTTGTAAAGAATCACAAAATTATTTTATGTATGATAACTTTCTATTCTGCTTGAAATTTCCCTATATAATCAAAATCTGGAAACCGAAGATTTATGAAAAAAAAACTAAACATGCCGATATAAACTGAATAATCAGCGAAAGAATGTCAATGAGTCTACATCGCTTGATAAACCTATAACCGTTAGAGAAGTTTTTTTTTTGAATGGGATCACAAATCGGATGTCTAAAGTTGACTTCTATTAGTTGGGCTAACTTGATGACGTAGTAAAAGGCATCGTACGGAATTGTGAGACTTAATGTTGGTATAGGATCGCATTAGTGGATTTTTTTGGAGAGAACGATTAAACAAAAAGCAATAACTGCCAGTACTGCTTGTACTGGCAGTTATTGCTTTTTGATAACAATTCTTAATTCAAAAACAAGAAAGCAATAACTGTCAATTCTTAATTCAAAGACTTAAATTGTCTTCCAGACTAATTGCTTCTCTGTCCGTATGCGTCCCATTCCTGTGTACAGGCTCTAATTTATAGTGTATTGTTTATGGTACAGGCCTCCTCCAGATGAGAGAAATCATTCTAATATACCACGCTGACCAGACGAATTGTCATGATGCTTTATTTTTCTTTCATGCAGTAATCTGCTTTCATCTTTATCGTTTCTCGATTATTTCTCTCGAGTCTTGATTATTTCTTCGAGATCGAGATTTTCTCGATTCTCGACTGTTTCTTTATCAATTCTCAACTTTATCCCGGGAAGGGAAGGAATTCTCTCTCCGTCACGGATGAATATATACCTAATTTGTAGTGGATAATCTCTTCTATATGTAAATGTATGAAAGGTTTAAATTGATTTCTTATTTTTAACTCTCTAATTGTTATTGTGTCTTGATGAAACAATGTTAACGTTCTATAAATATCAAAACATCTACAAACAAATCGAAGCTCTCGAAACGCCATTACGGAGTACTCACAAGCCATAATATATTAATACTTGAAGTGGTAGTATCCATAAAGTTAATCCTTCAAGCTTACTTGTTGACCAACTTGTAATTATATTACATTTGAAAATAAACAAGCCAACCACTTGTTTAATATACATGTACATATGTTTTCCGTGTGGTGACGGAGTAAGAATACAATTCACCACTGCCTATCTTACCCGTGGGTGATCGTAAGAGACGACTAAGGGATATATATATACTCGAAACAAAACTCTATACCAACCGTCTGACCAACGTGGTAGGTCAATTTCTCCCATTATGGAGGAGGCTCGAGCCCAATAGTGGGACGTATATGAGCTGAAATGATGACATATGTATGCAAGCAGAATTGTATAATGATGTTGGTAATTTTGGTGATGGTTCGATTGCGATATATATAGGTAGGTAGGTATAATATATCGCGGTGCGTGGTGGTTGCCTATATACCGTTTTATTCTATTTTCACATTCATCACCACTGAAGAGATTTAAATTCATTATAATTATCCATCTTTAGTCGAGTCGCGATTTGAAATCGTGCGTATACAATAAGTACCTACACACAAAACTCTAAACATCTTGTAGCTAGATGGTGATAATGTGAATAATATTATGAAATTATGATTAATAAAAGCGCACTTGTTATATTATAAAAATCAAAACACATCTAAAAGTTCGTCTCACGTACCTACCTTAACCACCACCTTGTATGCCTTTATTCAAAGTCAGAAAACAAGCACGACGTACGAGATTACTAAGGAATAACGTCACCACTACGCCTACAAGGACCTTTACTTTTAAGAAACTAAACACGTCTGCTCGTATGGTGATTCTGATTACATAAAGATTTTTTTATTTATGAAAATGTGAATGTTAGACCTGTGTAATTTTTAAATTAGATTTTAATTTCCAACTCTGCATAACATAACATACATAGTACATGAATGGACATTATTTTTAAAATTGCACTGTACGGTAACAAATACGAGTAGTAGAGTAAAAATAAAGCCAAGGCACCACTCCACCTAGCAAAAAGGCTCATCTTAAGGATAGTTTTGATTTTCAGAATACATACCTATCTACTTTCTTTTCAGCTTTTGACAATCACATGTATACGTACAGTGAAATAATGTAATTATAATAATATAAATCATTGTTGCCAGTGTCAAATATTTTTTACTTTTCAAAAGATATATATAAGTGGACCTATTACCTATCGACTGTTCTCAGTTTTATGGAGATTCCCCGGTACAAGGAAAATCAATTTATCTGAACGTAAAATGTTTAAATTATTTTACACGAACGTTAAAGCATTAATTTATTTTAAAACAAAAAAAATATACAGTAACGTAATAAAAAGCTTTTATATCGTAAAAAAAGTCGGAAAAAAAGAAAACATTAATCTATTACCCAAATAAAAGCAAATACGCTTTTTTGTTGCTATAAATGAATGAATCCAAAATTTAATATCTAACTAGTCAACTTCCATTCCTACTATCATTAACTATTATTGAAACTATAATGATTTGGATTGGGCCTCGGCATAAGGTAATAATACCACACTCGCAGAAAATCGATATCTGAATAGCAATTTGCTACTGCGCTTCGTTCAGTGAGAGAAAAAAGGCGACGGACCTAACCAATCCCTCTTATCTATACTCATTCCATTTCCTTGAATGCTGCACCCATGACATTGACAGGCAACGCCTTGTCTGTACACCTAATATTTTTCAAGTCCATGATAGTTAAACAGGCCTGCTCGTCCGGATATTACCACACTCTGGCAGAAATCGACATCTGAATGGCAATTTGCTACTGCGTTTCGTTCCGTGAGAGGAAGAGGCGAAGGACCTAACCTATTTCTCTTCTTTTTATACTCATTCCATTTTCTTCAATCCTGCCCATGTTAGGCAACGACTTGGCTGTATACCTAATATTTTTCAAGTCCATAATAGTTAAACAGGCCTGCTCGTCCGGATATTACCACACTCTCGCAGAAATCGACATCCGAATGGCAATTTGCTACTGCGCTTCGTTTGGTCAGAGAAAGAGGCGAAGGATCCAACCAATCTCCCTCCTTTTCTATCCTCATTCCATTTCCTTCAATCCGGCATCTATGTTAAGTATCGACTTAGCTGTATACCTGGTATTTCTCAAGTCCATGAATGGCAGTAACCACTTATTGCATGAACTGCATGCTTATCTGCCATGAAGTAATAAAAAAAAGTAACGATAATTTCTTGTTTTATGTACCTACTTGCTTTTACATTATTTATCCCTTAACTGGGCTCACTCTAATGATGTAAATATAGGTGTAATCGATGTGATTGATATTACTGTCTTGTAGGCAATTATATGAAGATGATGTATCATCCTACTTAATATATTTTAATCCATAAGATGACTAAGGAAAAATTTCTTTAACAAAATAGCAAAAAATGTTTTCTTTGGTATTTTGTTCACTTTCCGCTTAATAAGTATGATTTTATAACAAATTGGTTAGGTAGTTACTCTTTTTTTATGCATGGAGGCCGACCACGGGAGGGCGGTGTCTTAGTGGAAAGTCGTCGGGATAGGTTGTCCAAAGGGTAACGACAGGATACCAGTTCGATGGCGCGTTCAATTGGCGAAAAATGAAGAACCACGTTGCATCGCGGTTATCCTGGAGTATTTGAGATGGGTGTGGCAAGACCATGGCACCTGTCAAAAAATTTCAAAATTTTATTTTCATTTTCATCATCGTACTTTTTGCTGTGTGGTAGCGGTTACGAATACTACCAACCCTTACTTTGCTCGTGGGTGTCGTAAAAGACGACTAAGAGCTTTATAACGACCTGGGCCAACTCCATCTGATGCCGTTTGGTCAACAATTACATTCCCAAGGAGGGTTGACGTCAGACAGGCGGCCGGTCATAAAACTATTGCCAATAACTTTTACAATATGTACTATGAAAGAAGAGTACATATTGTATCGACCCCAAGTAATTGGGATAAGGGTTGGAGAATGATGATGATCATCATCGTACTTTTATTCCTTGGGTTCGACGCAATGTGTACTCTTCTTCCATCGTTCATATTTCAAAAGCTTTGGCAATCATTTTATGACTAATCGTCCACCTGACGTCAACCCTCCTTGGAAATGTAATTCTTGACCATAAGGCATCAGACGGATTTGGCTCAGGTCGATTGAAAACTTATTCATCTCTTACAACACCCACGAGCAATGTAAGAGTCGGTAGTATTTAGACGCCATCAAACAACGCATTATCCGTGTGTTCACGGAGTAAAAATACAATTCACCACCCCCTATCTCGTGATCACCCGTGGGTGATCGTAAGAGACGACTAAGAGATATAAAACGCATATGACATCTATGCAAGAGAGGAGAGGAAAACTTGAAACTAAACCCTATACCTACACGTTTGACCAGCGTGGTATAGTAGGTCAATTTCCCTCCCGTAATGGAGGAGGCTCGAGCCCAACAGTGAGACAAATATGAGCTGAAATGATGATAAAACAACGCAAATTTAAAATAATAATTGTAACAAAAATTGCAGCTAACGCAAAGTAACCCTTTTTTAGTGCAATCGATCGGAGGGCAGACCTTGTTCTCACAGCCCTTTTAAGTAAAATAATAAATATTTTATGTCGCTATCAAATCGCTGTTGACGAGCAAACAAATCTTTATTAATTCGTCTTACACCCTGCGCCTAAAAGAAATATTTTACCTTTGTAGCAAAACATCGTAGACAATATTTCTCAATGTCAAATAACAAAGATAGGCCTTCATAGTTTCATTCGTTGGTAGTATAAAATGTAAATAAATTTATCTGTATTTCTTCTTTGTCTTATTAGTTAATCTGGGATTATTAATCTGGACGAATTTTAGAAACTCTCAAACAATATGGTCCTAACAATTTGAAAGTAATTTAATCTAGTTTATTGTACAAATTGGCATAATATTAACAACATATAAATCACTGATAATTTCATAAAAAAGTATAACTAGAAGCTGTAATATAAAGTACAATTTCATTATATGTATTAAGTATTTTCAGTATAATATTATTTATAACAAGTTTTCCAATTTAAATAATCTGTTCGAATCACGTAGCGCCTGAGAAAATTTCAATGGCAACGAGATTTAACCGCACTGCACCACTGGTTTTATTGTATAGGCGTTTTAAAATGTTTAATTAAAATGGAAATGTTGGAAACTCTGGTAAATTGATGGAAATATTTAATTACGTATATGTGGATGGAATATAATATACCTAATTAATGTTTACTAAGCTTTTCTTTCTTTTGCGCTATAACTATGTTTTAGGTTCAAACAAGACCGCTAGGAGAAAATAGTTTGCTATAATACTATATCGATTTTTTTATCCGTGTGGTGACGGAGTAAGAATACAGTTCACCATCCCCCTATCTTGGCCGTGGGTGATCGTAAGAGACCATTAAGGGATATAAAACGCATATAAAGAAATAAAACCTTACAGCAACCCGCCTGACCAGCGCGGTATAGTAGGTTAATTTCCCTCCCATTGCGGAGGAGGCTCGGGCCGAACAGTGGGACATATATGAGCTGAGATGATGACGATATATCGATTTAATAGTTTGACATAGGTTTTTAAATGGAATTCTACTTTTCTTGTAGTCATATTAGAATGATGTTATCTGATTGCATCCCTTAGTTGCACTTTATGATACGATAAGGGGTTGTATTCTTTGTTTCTAAACCATATCATTAAAATTTTTAGTATTACTGAAAATTTAAGTATACTTATATGTAATATACAGTTTCCTATAGGATTTTCTTTAGAACAGATATATAATCATCACAATAAATACAGATATTAGAATGTGTATTGATACAATACCATAATTACTATTGTTATCATCTCACCCACGTCTTACTGTTGGGACCGAGCCTTCTCCATAATGGGAGGGATATTGACCTACCACGATGATCAGACTTTTTGTATCAAATTTTCCTTTTTTGTATATATTATATTAATTATCTACGTATTATGTCTGTTAGTCGTCTTTTACGACGCCCACAAGCAAGTGGTGCATTGTTTTCTTACTCTGTCACCACACGGAAAAGCTCTCGTTATACTATTTCTGGGGATTTTTCTCTCGACGAAGTAGGGGACGGTGACACATTGTATTCTTTATCTGTCAACATATGAGGATGTATCAGTTCATTATTCAATTAAATTGTTAGTATTGCTTTTTTTAAAGAATAAAAGAAAACTACACGAGGATATTCGCATGTTTTATAGTTATTCTCTGAGATCTGTGAAGTAAAACTCGCATTGGACATGCTAAGCTGTTCGATGTCACTCGTAGATATTAAAAATGCTAGTAGTAGATATTATTTACGAAAATCAGGTCAACATATATCAGTTCTATATTCTCGTACAGTAAAAGTTGTATTTGCTTTTCAGCCTGTTTCATCCACAATAAAGAATAATATTTTGATAAAAATCAGATCGAAACTGAAAAGAACTACTTAGGGAAGCTACTTAGGAATTGTATCCAGTTCAAACAGACAGTTAGTGGTAGAACCACATTGTTGACAGTTCTCTGTCTACAACCGCGTACCGGTCCGTCTAGGGTAGTACCACACGCCGGGCGGGCCACCGAAGACAAAGATCGAAAAGAGCGAAGAGAGGTGTTTGCAGGGTCCATGGAGTTGCGCGCCGCTTCTTCCGTCGCCCCGGGCCGATTTGCCGGAGCGCGACCACATCCTTGGTCCCACCTTGCGAAAAAAAAAAAAAAAAGTGGAGTACCCTCTCGAAGAGATCGACGTGTGTGTAATAGCAATGTGCTCTTGCGCTTCGTTCGGTGAGCGAGAGAGCCGGAAACCCAACTGGGTGGGTTTGGGGTTTGTATTGGTAGGCAGCGGCCTAGCTAGCCTAACCTTGGAATTGCAGAGGTCCATGGGCTGCAGTAACACTTACCACCAGGTTTGCTGCCTGCTCGTTTGCCACCATAAGCAATAAAAAAGAACAACCTGGGAGGTCGCTAGTCAGATCATGGCACTATCATTTACCGAATAAAGATTGGATGTAAATAATTCCTGGTACTGTATAATGTTATGTGTAAGACGAATTTTAAGTTGTGCAACTGTCTAAAGAACATGTTATTCACTGAGCGCTAAAAGATTTTGCTGTCGGCATTTTAACAACTGAGTATACTGGTTGATTTCAAATTTTGTTTACAAAAAACATTTCCACATCGTTACGTAGAGATGAATGGTGGTGAATGGCAATGTTATCAATTAGCTTCAAATTTTAATGTAAAATTGTCATTTCCTATTTTTTCTTCTTCGTTAATATTTAGTATGATGTCTGACCCGAATACTACTCAAATTAAAATTGCTCTTATTTGTTGTAAAAGCCACCGAGAGCTTTGCACCGACCTGTTAAAAAATGCTAAAAAAAAGATCACGTGATTAATGGACGTCCTCTAATTGGGATGAGAGTAGTATGATGATGATAACTGGCCAAATTTTGTACATATATACATACATATCATCACGCCATATCCCTTGCAGGGTAGGCAGAGAGAACAGAGTGCCAGAGAACTCTATCTTTGCATACTTCACTCGCTTCCTCAACATTCATAATTCTCTTCATACACGCTCGCCGGTTTCGGAGACTCTTGACTTCACCTTCCTTCAGTACATGACCGATCTGGTATAGGTATGTTAGTCTCGGTCTCCCCGGTACCTACATCCTTCCACTTTCGCATTGTATATCTTCTTAACCAGACGTTCGTTCGGCATTCTTTCCACATGTCCGAACCATCGGAGCATTCCCTTTCGCATCTTTACACCAATACTCTCTTTCATACCTACTCGCTCTCTTACGTCGTCGTTACGAATGCGGGCGGTCAGCCTTACTCCACAGATTTTCCGCAGAGATCGCATTTCGACCGCATTAATTTTACTTTCATACTCTTTTCTGCATACTTACTTACATATATATATATATATATATATACTAGCAGACCGGGCCACGCGTTGCTGTGGCTTAGGTTAGCCTCAGTAACACGTGGTGGTTATGCTAATAAATAGTAGCTTATATGAAACGTTTGTACGTTTAAGATAGCGCCATCTATTAAATACTGACTTACCTTATTATGTAGGGGATAACCAAAACATAGTGTTGTTCGCAGATGATACCTCCTTATTGTTTAAAATTAAAAGACAAATGATTAATTATGACGATGTGAACAACGCTCTGTCAAATGTTGTTCATTGGTTCAGTACAAACAACTTGGTTCTTAATGAAAAGAAAACCAAATGTATTAAATTCACCACACCTAATGTGAGACTAGTGGAAACCAATGTTCAAATGAATGGTGTGGCCCTAGAGCTTGTGGAGTCCACGGCGTTTTTGGGTATTACCATCGATACTAAACTCCATTGGGGTCCTCAGATTGAAAAATTATCAAGTAGGCTAAGCTCAGCGGCTTATGCGGTAAAAAAAATTCGAATGTTAACCGATATTGAAACGGCTAGAATTGTTTATTTCGCCTACTTCCATAGTCTTATGTCTTATGGCATTCTGCTTTGGGGTTGCTCTGCAGATTTGAAAAACATCTTTGTTCTTCAAAAACGGGCTGTCCGCGCGATTTATAATCTAGGGCCAAGAGCTTCACTGAGAGAAAAATTTAGGGAAATAAACATTCTAACCGTTGTATCACAATTCATATTCGAAAACATACTATATGTAAAAAAAAATATTAATGAATTTGATAAATATAGTGATATACACCGTGTGAACACTAGAAATAAGGATAATCTAGTTATCTATCATACTCGCCTACAAAAAATTAGTAGGTCTTTCATGGGGCAATGTATACGCTTTTACAATAAACTGCCTAAAGATATCCGAGATATGCCAATGAATAAGTTCAAAAAGGCTATCAAAAACAGACTGTGCAGAAAAGGATATTACAGCATTTCGGATTATCTAAATGATAATACGGAATGGTTATGAGCAGCTCCTCTCTCAGCAATTGCCCTTTTAATGTTTATCACTTACTCTTGTATTATTTGTATTATCTTAATTGTACAGTGTAGCGTGTTTTGCCTAACGAGTTATGTATTTAATTATCCAAGCTATCTGTTTCAAATTTATAGATTATGGTGTGGTCATGCTCACTGAAAAGGTCTCTGCTTGCGGTAGCTACGTGGAGCGGGTCTCTCCCTTCCCTCCAATGTGGTTGAGGGGCGTGATGGCTGCTCTAATAGTTAACTCGTGATCGGGTGCCGCTTGTGGGATCTGGTCCAGCCATTTTTCTTTCTTTTTTGTTTTATAAATATTCTTAGTTTAATTTTGTATTATATACAAAATTTTAAAAATGATTCTTTACTCGAAGGGCATATCACTGGAGCTAACATAAATTAAACATGTAACCAAACTCTTTTGTGACAAAATATAATAAAAAAAAATGACGAGCCCACTGAGTTTCTTGCCGGATCTTCTCAGTATGTGGCTGCTTTCCGATCCGGTGGTAGATTAATTAAATTTAATTATAAAAAAACAATGTAAAATTGACAATATGTAAGTGCCCCTATGGGGCTTATGCAAAATAAATGATTTGATTTGATTTGATTTGATTACTTACTCAATCCAGTCAACAGATTCCGCCATCTTTTAAAATCCTTTTGATATAACATATGATTTTGACTGTCAAATATTAGACAAATAATTTGCAATAAAATAATATTACTGTAAATTGAGATTTAAGCTATCCTATCTTTTAAGTTGGATCAAACTACACATGCTGTGCAAATTTGGTTAAAATCGGTTAAGTACTTTATGAGTCCATCGCGGACAAACAACGTGACACGTAATTTATATATATTAAGATTACATACATACTTTGCCAAATTTTGTAAGGTTTATTTTTTAATCTTTTATTGTTATTTCTTGTCGTTTTTTAAACTTTGCTGTTTGAGACATTACGAAGCATGGTCAGTTCGTGACACATTGTTTTCTTAATCCGTCACTATAGTAATAATTATTAAAATGCGTTATGACCAACGAGTTCACGCATAAGATGATTATTTAAAGACAAAATGACTATCTTTGATAATTTCAATTTGTTTGTAAAGATTTACTATTATAGTGCTTAAATCGAATTAGATTATATTTCAAACAAATCCCTACATTAATTTGTTAAGTACCTACTACATATCTTAAAAATGGAAATATGGGTTGAAAATATTTTACGTAACAATAAACCATGTGATCCTAAACAGTTAAGATGTACTATTTCTAGGTTTAATTTTCTTTAGTACCACAACTACTATTTACTACTATCTACTATTTAGCGACATTTACATGGTAGGTGATAAATAGCCTGCGATGTAACCTCCCACAGAGTACATACGAGTACATTCGTACTTACGCAGTATCACAAACAGTTTCTATTGTTCTTCAACACGGTAAAGGGGTGGTTAGTAACTTATTAAATCTATTTGATTGGGTAATAAAAATCTTTGTTGCTATACTAAGAGTAAATCTAGATGGAGAGTACTTCTCCATAACAAGCATTTACTTATGATTCTTACTGTAAATAGATGATAATTTTAAGCAATGAGTTATTTCACTATATATAATCATAAACAGACTGCATAGATGGTGCAGATATAGTTAAAGATACGACTCACCGTGCCAGTCGTGGATTCGATTCTTATACAAGACAATACTATATGCGATTCACAAATTGATGTTTTGACTGAGTCTGGGTGTACTTTGTGCCGGTAATTATATGTTTGTAAAGTCCCCCGCAATACAATAAATAAAGAAGTAAAACTAAAATAAAGCGTGTACATAAAATCAATTTTTTTATGAACATTATGCATTGTTTAGAATTTAATTTACGTGTGTGCATTCGCTAACGTTTGTATGTGTGTGTGTGTGTGTGTGTATGTCAAATATAAAGAAAATACATAATATAAAAAAAATCCCATCACGCTGTATTATTGTTTGAATTGTCTTAATCTAACATCGTTCGAATTGAAATAACACAGCAAAAGTCAGTCATGTAAATTATTTTCAATATGGATTGCAAAATATTGTTCGCAAGAAGCCCCCCCAATGTTACCGGATACTCGCAGGTGGCAACTGATACCCATGGGACGTAACACAATGCCAGCATGACCAAGGTGAGCTGGTGCACTCGCCCGTGGACTGCAATTACGAGGATATCCATACCGTATTCGCTCCAATAAAGATCTAGACTAGGAAGGAAGGATACTTATTTTTAGCAACATAACAAATGTTCAGCCATTTTGATATTAAAAATATATGTCATTATTCATTATAATTTCTGATTATATACGTCCCATTTCTGGGCTCGAGCCTACTCCACAATAGAATGGAAATTAGTAGATACTTTATCACGCTGGTCACTCTTAAAAGTACCAAATGGAAAAGTCCACGCGGAAAAAGAAATGGTGGACGACAAAAACGATGGGCAGACGACTTAAAAATATAGCGGGTAATAATTGGATAGAAACAGCACAAGACAGGCAAAAATGGTAAAACTTGGAGGAGACCTATACTCTGTCAGCAGGGCCTATAAAAGATAACAAATAGATTTAACGATTATTATTTTTAAGAATATGTTGTACATAAGGTTTATGGGAAATAAAAAGACTGTTATTATTGTTATACCACGCTGGTCAGACAGGTATAGGGTTATATTTCGAACTTCCCTTTTCTGTCTGTGTTTAAATGGATTTAAAGTCTAATGGATGTTGATCAATCTTTTTGAAATCTTTATTAGAACTTAAAAAGTATCTACGCACAGCTGTATATATAAAAAATAAACTGATATATTATTTCCGTGTCATGGTGTATCGAGTATACAAAATGTCGCATTTGCCGCGGGTGGTGTATATATATATTATTGAGAAACTTATAATTTCGACATATAATTTCGAGCAAAAGAAGAAAATATAGAAATAAAACTCTATCTCAACACATCAGGCTTACGAGGTATAATAAAATATCTCGCCGAATGTAAACAACTTCGGAGCCCAATAACGGAACGTATTTTATATAAAGTAAAATAAATAGATTTGGCTATAGAAATATTTTCGAGTTAATACTTCATGTATATAGGGACGGAATAAGAGTACAATGGTAATCCCCCTTCCTTTCCCGTGAGTATCGTAATAAAAACATGTAAGTATATAACATTAGTACTAGAAAAAGGTGCACTTGAAATAAAACTACCAATCCATTCAGGCAGCGTGATGATTTAATGGTGAAATCACCGCGCTGAATTATTAAAGAAAATTAGTCTATTGAGGCTAATTTTCGTCATCCAGTAGTCTCACCCATTCATGTCCCGCATGAATGGCCGAAAAAATAAAATTAATAGTAAATATTTATTATTATATTATTTTTTTTTTATAAAATCAAAATGAATATTAAGGCTTCATCTCATATATGTCCCACTGTTGGGATCGAGCCTCCTCCGTAATGGGAGGGATATTAACCTACTGTACCACGCTGGTCATACGTGTTGGTATAGGATTTTGTTGCGAGTTTTCCTTCTCTTGCATAGCTATATCTTATATGCGTTTTATATCCCTTAGTCGTCTCATACGATCACCCACGGGTAAGATATGGGGTGGTGAATTGTATTCTTACTCCGTCACCACACGGAATATTTATATAATTAAAGCTTAAATTAAATACAAATACAATATTCTCATTTAGAAGTAAGAGCAATATATTCACAATGCAATGAAATGCCTTAATGGTTATCTTATTGTATTTAACCATCCACATCAAATGTCTTAACATATTAAGGCTCATCTGCCCGTGGGTGGTTTTGACGGCTACTAAAAGGTGTAGATTAAGTTATGTATTATTTACTCGAAGGTAACAGATTAAAGCGTGTAACTCACGAAACTTAGCATGCGACTGATTTCCAATAATTCAGTTTGTTAAGCAATATAGGTTTTCGTTGTATAAACAGAAATTTCGTTGTATACAAATGAATTTACTCGTTATTATATTTCTTATTGAAATTTATGAGATCATATCTGAGATAAATTTAATATTGAATATATTTCTCAATAGATAAAAGTATTTCCGTGTGGTGATAGAGTAAGAATACAATTTACAACCCCTACCTACCTACCCTATCTTACCCGTGGGTGATCGTAAGAGACGACTAAGGGATATAAAACGCATATAACATCTATGCAAGAGAAGCAAAACTCGAAACAAAACCCTATATCAACACGTCTGACCAGCGTGGTATAGTAGGTCAATTTCTCTCCCATTATGGGGAGGTTCGAGCCCAACAGTGGGAAATATATGAGCTGAGAGATGTTGAGATAAAAGTAAAAAGATCTTTTCTGAAGATATAGATATTTTCTATCATTCATCTATATATATCTTTTCTGAAGATATAAGAGCAACTTCTGGAACGAGCGAGACTCTGATACAATGATATAGAAATTAGTTTAGTATACCATGTTAACAAGATGGATTTTCAAAGGTTTTAACTAATTATATGTAAATAACGTATAAAACTGTCCATATGGTAACGGAGTAAGAACGCAATTCACGACCCGCGCTCGTATGTGTTATAAAAGATGTGTAAAGGATATGAAATATATATCATCGATGCAAGAGAAGGTAAATTCAGCATAAAACCCCATTGCCACCTGTACGACCTTCATTGTATATTCACTCAATTTATTCCTCAGGAAGAAACCCGAGCTCAACAGCAGAACCTTGGCTTAGAAGAAGAAGTAGAAAATACACAAAAGTTTTTCACTGCATATACATATATTATAGAAACTTAGTTTTAAATATTGTTAGTTATTTTGTATAGACACTTAAACAACATTGAGATAAATTACTGAAATTTAGCATTTAATATGCTTGATTATTTATAAAAACCCGATTACGGACGAAAAATAATTGTCACAAGTGGGATTCGAAGCCACACGTATTGGAAATCCGTTCCAATCGTGCTGCCACTCAAAGTGAAAAGACTCTTCTTAAACACGAAAATATATCTAATACGATGCGAGAATTGGATGTCCTACAATAGTTCACGGTGGTGTGAGTGGCAGCACAATTGGAACGGATTTCCAATAGGTGTGGGTTCGAATCCCACTTGTGACAATCATTTTTCGCTCGTAATCGGATTTTTATAAATGTTGAGATAAGTCCACAAGTTTTGAATGGATCTGTATATGTATGTAAAACATAGATATTGTGTTTAAAATAACGAATAGTTTGGTTTTGACTTTGGTAGCCTCGTTCTATGTGTGACCGCATTGTAAAGATAAGTAAAGTACACGCTGTTTATCGATCTGCGTTGCTAGCAATTCTTGTTGCTTTGCTGCATACAGCTATATAGTATGCGTTCAAATACATCATATCCCTTTGTAGAGATTGGTTATATCTACATAGCATCCTCACCTCTTATTTGCTTGAGGGAGTCGTAAAAATAGACTTAAGAAATTACCAAGAGAATGGGTAGAAGCACTCCTGAGAAATTTAATATCAATTATGACCGCACCGAATATCAATTATCAGAGGTGACGTGACGTAATGGCATTATCCTTTGTTATAGAGATTTACGTCTGGATGTCGATAGGTAGCCGAATGATTTATCATCATATTACGACTAGATAGTAAGACTAGTACAAATGTTTAATTGTTGATTAAAATATTATCCGTCTCAAGCACATTTAATTGTAAAATCATTATTAATTATTATAATAATTTGTACTGTCACTAAGAATAGCTTTTTAATCTGTGGATACTTTTGTAGAATAAAAATTAATATGATAATTGTTGCCTACTGCCTGTTCGTATATGTTTTTACGAAGAATTGTACAATTACAAAATTAATTGCACTAGCAAACAGAATTCTTAACGCCTATTATGAGAAAGTTTCTTTTTTTTTTTTTTATGTTTTCTTCACATTTTGTTATACGACATTGATTTAACACACTGTTTGTTTAGTCAATGAGTTAATTGTCCAAACTCATTAATATCGCACGCTATTTTGGTCAAATAATTTCATTAATGCAATGCGTGCGCATTTTTCTGCGTTAGGATGAGAATTGCTTTGCTTTTTGTAACTCTATTTATGTAATACTATGTTATATTGATTTATTTATATTTTAATTGCAAGTAACTGTATATCTGAATAAGAATTTGTGGGCCTGATTCCCACGTAGGTCAATACTTTGCGCCATCTACAAATTGTTATTCCAAGTCTGGGTGTAATTTGTGGTCATTAACGATGTTTGTAAGGCCCCCGCAATACAAGGATTATATTCCAGTGCAGTGTTGACTTAAAAAGAAAAAGAAAATTCAATAAACTTGTTAAAAATAGTTTTAAAATACTAAGTTAAATATTAGCATTAATAATTATTAAAAGATATTCGTGAAAATATTAAACCTGCATCTTTTGATGTTTAGGTAATATTTTTTTTTTATTGCTGATGGTGGCAAAGAGCAGACAGCACACCTGGTGGTAAGTGTCACTGCCACCTATGGACCTTTGCAATACCAAGGGTATAGCTAGGCCGCTGCCTACCAATACAAACCCCAAACCCACTCCAGTTGGGCTGCCGGCTCTCTCGTTCGCCGAACGAAGCACAAAAGCACATTGCCATTACTCAGACGTCGATCTGCTGCGAGAGTGTGGTACTATGTCGGACGGATCGGCCCACGGCTGTAGACAGAAAACTGTCCATAGCGTGGTCCTACCACTATTGTAATTATATAATAAATATAAATCTGCAAATTGTAAATATTATTAAAGTTAACACCCATTCATTAGTTATATACGCGATAATTGGTTATAATGGGACATAGCACGATATTAATGGGTCAACTGCTCAATTGTCGCTTACTGTATTTATCCAATTGGCAAATTGTTTCCTTGAACCGAGGTTCACTTGTCTATTGTAAGAATCACAGATTGGATGCGTAGGTGGTACAACTTGTCACATAATTATTTGCAGAGAATATAGTCCAACGCTAATAAATTAATTGCTATATTGCGACGATAGCTTTTTCCACGCTGATGGAAAATACGAATGCTCGCAGTTGATAATATCGATGGGGTATGTTGGAACCGCCGGCGACTGGCCAACCGAAATCACGAAAAAACTATCAGCGAATCTACTGCCTCGTCTTTCGTGAAGTGTCAGTGATGCTTTTTTGAAATCTATCATTCCTAAGGTTTCTCTTACACTTTTATAACTGTGATGTTATTTGATATTATAGCAATAAAGGAAAGTTAAATAGTTTTTTCATAAGAAATTTAATAGATAATACTCTGCTCCTATTTTTCACAACTTTATGTATTGTAGCCTTAAACTTTTGTCAATAAATAGTCTATCTTACATAATAGATTTTTTTGAAATCCAATCTATGATGAGATTGGCGAGTTCAAATAAACACACTAAATCTTCAGCTCTATAATAGTACATACATAATACATACATAGATTTGTAAGATTGTTTTAATTTACATAAACTATACACGTGCGAAACATTATAAATAAACAACCTAGAGAACGAACCCATAATGCGAAACCATTTTTTTAATAATTTGGTAACCCCGTCCTGCATTGGTGACCATTCATAGAACCATTTTCTTTTTGCGGCGGACTATGGAATGTTCACGCCCCGCTAAATCCATCCGGGGTAACAGAAGAAGCGCCGCACGACCCCATAGACCCGCCCTACATGTACCTCTCCACGCTGTGCGAGCGGGCCACCGGAACCCGGTCTTTGTTTTCGGTGGCCCGCCCGGCGGTGTACCCTCGCAGGTATCCTCTCGAGTCAACGCCCCGGCAGCTTTCGCCGTCGGGGCGTCGTCCTCACGCGGTGGCCTTGCTTCGGCGCGACCAGACTAATCTCCGGTCCGGTCACCCGCTGCCTCGGCCAGGGATTCATAGTACCTGTGGAAAGATCCAACTTTAAGCCTAGTGTAGTATTTTCGAAGACCCAGTCCACCCTAAATATATCGGGCCGGCCACTGACAAGTTAACGCTGCTCCGGTGGCCCGTCCAACGACGAAGGCGAGATTCACGGGTGGGTTACGGGTATGCGTGCGTACGCCCCTCTGTCGCCCCGGACGAATTGGTGCGAGGAGTGCGCCGACCATAACCCACCCCAAAAAAAAAAACCCTAAATATATCGCGTAGTATGGGTACGTTACGTTACATATTACATAATTAGATTATGTGCTCGCAGCTTTGCGTGCGTAAAAATAACTTTGCGAAAGTTAACTATTATCCCAATGGAAAACATTACTTATATAAAAAGTTTTATCGTATGTGTTATTCCAGGAAATGGTCTCTCCAATTTTTCATTTGCCAGTTTACATCATACATTCAAACATCTTCCTAGGAAGTATTGTATTTATAATATCAAGTACAATTATTAGTAAGATTTACCCACTCATAACTGGGTACATCTATTACAGCCTGACCTTTCTATACTCATTCCAATCTATATCTATATTCTTCTATCAATGATTCTATAACTATGTTAGATTTCATGTAAATTAATTAAATCGTTTCCATGTATAGAATACCTTATATAAATACATGTGTATAAAATACAAAAGTTTAGTGTATGTATTCAAAATATTTATTTTAGCTATAAAGAAACTCCAACAATACGTAAACATCAATCTCAGTTAGCCAGATTGAAAAGGAAAGTGAACTGTCACTGGACAATATCCTAAGAGGAAATGGGTTACACTACTGAATAATCGAATCAATATGTTTGATAGTAAGTTGATATAGGATATATTCAAATTGTATTTGTAGGTACATCGGGAAATTTTAAAAATCTCTTTCATTCCTTGTAGAGTGTAATGTTACCTTGACTTTGGACGACTGTCTGCATTGTAAGATGTCTCATGATAACCCTGGTATTGTTGAAATTCTAGAGTCTTAGAAAACTGCTTGTGTCCAATCATCTGGCTATCAATTTTGAGTCCCGGTTTCGAAACTTGGGTTGGTTCATTTACCAACTTACTTGTTGCTAAGTTTTCTGAAATTATTCTCAAGATATTCTTTAAATACCACACAAAGTCTAAAAATGTGTTCGGAAGACCGTCAAATGTTTATTTAAGGCAGTGTTCGGCAACCTTTTGGCAGGCAAAGCCGCAAGCAAGGTGAAGAAATAAACTAAAGGCGGAACACACTTGTGATATTAACCCTAGAATATACGGTCGATCGCAGTTCGTTCATGCGTTCATTTTGATATTTATAACTAATTTACAAAACAGTCACGGACCGCAAAGAAGATGTTCACGGGCCGCGTATTGCCGACCGCTGATTTAGGCATTTTTTCATGTATTGGCAAATGATGAAAATACCTTTGATCCCTTTGGGAGATAGAAACGTGAGATCATAATAATATTTTGTTTGTTAACCCTAGCTCACTCATTGCCTCTAAATAGATAGTTAATTTATTCAATCGAAGACATAATTATAGTCATTAATAACATTATAGACAGTGGAAACACAGTCGAATTAATTAACTTTGCGAATCGTTTTTAATAATTACTTATACTGCCTATGATACCATTCCACTTCACTTTTAACTCAGTTTAACGCTTGATTTGGTGCATCAAACAGGGTTGTATATGGTAATTCAAGTATTGTGATATTCCTCAAAAGGAAATTTTTACAAAATTAATTATAAATAGCAATTATTTTAAGCCCTATTAAGGTTAAATTAGAAAACTGTACTTGTAAATGGCAGTGTATCTATTTTCATTATGCTATATTTATTACATTTTTCATTGTATATAGTGGCAAACGAGCAAGCAGCGCACCTGATGGTAAATGTTATTGTTGTCAATTGACCTTTAATATCAGGGGGTACAACTAGGCCGCTGTCAATGAAGGTCTATCAATGAAGGCTCTCTCGTTCACCGAACGAAGCACAACAGCACATCAAAGTTCTGACGTCTATTTTCATATGTAATTATAATTCCATTTGATTAAATTATTCGTCTTATCAGGTCATATACGTACCAAAAATAGGCACTAGGAGAGTCCATCTATCAGCCTGTCAATGTCCGCTATTGGACATAAATCTCGCCACTAAAGAGCCACGCTTTTTTCTCACTTGGCTTTATGAGTCTTCTAGGAGTGCGCTGTGGTGCACTCTCATGATGCTATGATCTTAGCTAGTTTATATGACCACCACGGGTAAGTGAAGAGTGGAAATATTGTATTCTTAAACCGTCACCACGCGGAGAATCCATCATCTCACCTAGTGTTATAGGTACGTCTCACTGTTGGGATCGGGTCACCTAAAATGAGAGGAAGTTTATTTATTAAGTTTTAAGTATTCCTACTATACTATATGCTGGTCAGATGTATGATTTTACTCCTATTTTTACTTTCTCTTGTCTGCATCTGCATTATGTCATTTACTGTTTGCATTTGAATGTTTCGGTATAAATACCCATAGGGTGAATTGTATTCTTACTTAGTAACACACGGAAATTATTACAGTGACATAGTAATTATTTAATATAAATAGTTTCTAATTTGGGCATTCGTACACATACTCTAGATAAGTTTTACGATCAATCGATTTCGTATGAAGTCTTTCAATGACATGGAAATGGTGCTGAATTAAATTAATCATTTCAAACAATGATTGCTATTAATGTTCTATCTAGGAAGTGGAAGCAAAAATCTGGTAGCAAACGTTATAACGATTCGTATATTATAAATACAATTCTATTAAGTAAAATCTATTGTTATAACTTGAACTCAATCCTATACATTACTTTTGTGTGTCACAAAAACAAGTCAGTCGGTGAATAGGGTTGACTAACGTATTAAATATTAATAATATATTCGTCGACCTAGCCTATTGTATATTGTAGGACCCCTGTGTAGGTTCTAGTAAAGTTTGCTTTGTCTGGAAATGAGTAATAATCATTTTTTCAGCTTATATACATCCTGCTGCTGGGTTCGAGCCTCAAACAAGAGGGAAATTGACCTACTATACCACGCTGCTCAGACGAGTTGGTATAGAGTTTTGTTTCGAGTTTTCCTTCTCTAATATAGATGTTATATACATATTATACCTCTTAGTCGGTTTTTTTTTCGATCACCCACGTGTAAAATTGTGGATATTCTTACTCTGTCACCGCACGGAAATTTAGTGCTTTGAAATTCTTTGCTTTGTACTATACGTATACGTGTGTACATTCTCCAGCAATACAATAATTAATTCCTAGTGTAGGGTGTTATTTAAAAAAGAATGTATGCATATGGTATATATTAGCTTAGTTAAAAATATGTGTATTAGGTGAATAGAAGATGTTCTTTTCTAGATGTGTTGTTTAGAGTTATTTTTGTGAGTTGTGTACCTTTTTGTAAATTCAATTTAAGTTATTACAGAAAGTATTTAAAATTAAAAATATAAAAAAAATGTAAACAAAACTTTCAACAACAAAAAATACGTAAACAATATTGATTGCCGTAAAACGGCGGTAAACCCAATCCTTTTTAAGATTATTACATGCATTAAATTTTGACAACCCTAGTATAGTACATTTTGTTCAAGTAGCAAACACGACGATTTTATTAAAATAAAAAAAAAAACCGTAGCAAACAATGACAAAGCGAGTCTGAGACACAGCAAACTCAGTGCGAAGAAACGAGCCTCTTCGTATCTCAGCTATCCCTTTCAAATATCATAGATTTAATCGATTTTCTCTTTCTAGCGGGGAAGGGCAAGTAACGGGAGCAGGAGTTCCAATAGCTGTATCATTGCACGCCCTACATAGTAAGAAGGGCCGTCATTAACTCTATATTGAATAGAATTTTTTGCTCATGATACGTTAGCGGTACAAAATCGTCCCAGTATGAGTGATGAGATTTAATAATCTTTTCGGAGAATTATTACTTCGCTTCGGTGGGCTTGCTGGCGATTAATATCACCATTCATATTCCTTATTCACGTATATATTGGCTGTAAGTAAAATAATCTAATGATATTTTGAAGTTTTGAGAAACCGCTTTTCAGTTATTTTTTTCAATATTAATAAACTCAGAATTATTATCTGCATATATAATAATATAGAAAAATCGTATGTATAAAAATATAAAAGTTATTTTTTTTATAAAAATTATTAATAAATATAAAAGTCCTTAATGACAAATAGACCTACTTGGCGTCCTTTTAGTTCCTTGGTCGGTTTGGATGTGGTGTGACCAAACCATAGGCGCTAAAAAAAAGATCTACTCTGTTAAAAAGCCTTATAGCCAATTCACCTCCCAATATGGAGGAGGTTCGCATGCAGGCGTAGAATGAGACGATAAGAAATTACAGATAGGTCGAGACAAATATTTTTTTTTTAATAAATATTTAAACAAAAAGTTGATTTGACTGCAGAATATTTCAAATACTTTGATACGCCATTTCTTTGAATGAAACAATTGTTCTGCTCGTTCCAAAGTTCTTAATAATTTCGCCTCGTGCGTCCATTCAAGCCACGACTTCGTATCTCTTATTAAATTACTTTCTAACGGCACTAATAAATCTCTATAATAACACTTCTCAAGTCAAATTATTACACAGATATTTAATTTGGATATTCCCCCTTAATATCTAATAGTGTTTTAAAACTAGCTCTATCATCGACCTTTTTTTAAAGACAACGCTTTGCTCTAAGGATACTACCATGGATATGTATCGTAAACTTTAGAAGCTGAATGAAATTAAAAGACACGAATTACACTTCGATTCAAAATTGTGAATCGGATAAACAATGTCCTGCGTAGGAATCTAACTTCAAAACTTTGGGCATAAACACGCAATTGTGCAGTTAATATATGTTTCATCATCATCTCAGCTCATACACGTCCCAATGTCGAGCCCGAGCCTCCTCCACACTGGGAGGGCAATTGACCTATTACACCAAGCTGATCAGACTTGTTGGTTAAGGTTTTATTTCGAGTTATCCTTCTCTTCCATAGATCTTACATGTATATTTCATCAATTAGTCGTCTGTTACGATCACCCACGGATAAGATAAGGGGACGTCCGTTAATCACGTGATCTTTTTAGCATTTTTTAAAACTTGGTGATACGTGGTGAGGTTTAAGACTATGAAGGTTTCGTTACTTCGTGATTTTTGTCAAACCCAACCTAAACTTCAAACCTCACGTGATTAATGGACGGCCCCTAAGGGGTGGGGAATTGTATTCTTATTTCGTCACCACACTGAAAATCTGTTTCATATTTACACGGAAATACATAGATACTTTATAACTAATATTCTTATCTTTTTAATTTGTAAGTTGCTTAATAAAATTGTCACCATCGTACATTTAGGCATATAAATCCTTCTTCGGTACAGGCATATACCACAAAGAGAGATTTTCCTACTAAACCATGCGTTGAATTTACTTGCCCTTTTAGAGATATAATTTTCCGTTAAGACAAAACCAAGTTGACATAGAGTTTCGTTTTGAAATTGTTTGCTCTTCTAAAATCTTACCCATAGGTGATCATAAGAGACGACTAATAAATATAAAACACATATAACATTTATCTAAGATAAGAAAAACTCGAAATAAAACCCTCTACCAACACATCTGATTAGCGTAGTCTAGTAGGTCAATTGCTATCCCGTTACGGAGGAGAATCGAGCCCAACAGTGGGATACATATGAGCTGAAATGATGGTGATGATGATGTATCTATTATGGATTTGAAGAAACAATAAATTGTACTTGCAATCAAAAAGAAACGTGAATCTAAAGAACAAGATTTATTTAATAGAATGTAATCATTGAATCTTTTTTATCATTCAATTACAGTAATAAATCATTCTAACTATTAGACATGTTATCTATTTATCATCTTTCAGCTGTATAGTAGTGTATAGGTAGTTATCTTACTAACCAATCCGTGCCGAATTTTAAATTATCTTTGTTTTGAGAGATATTTTTACTAGTGTACACTCGGTGGCAAAAAAGGTGAGTAAATAAAGTTCCTTAGCGAAATAACCACGCAATTCTTGAAGTGTTTATATTGTACTGTAACTAAATACATCTAAATATCCAAATGCTTGGCACTCCTCAGTTGAAACTTTACTATCTTCTACAAAGTTTTATAAATACCGTCAATAATTGGCTTTTCAAGTGTATATTCACACTAAATTGGCGAGTCTAAAAAAATCTTTAATCTCTAGGCACGAACTTAAAGTTGTTTGATAGCCTTTTCAAATTTGGGCTTACACATCTGTTAAGATTACAAGTTATTATAGTAAGGATATTATTAATTATTATTTGTAGTAGAAGGCATGAAATATTGTGTAGTATTAATACAAGTCCTATCATTGCCTCTCTAGCTAAATATTAGTATGTTAAACCCTCGAAAACTCTTTAGGGAATAAAGAGCGTCCATCCTTCTTTGTGTATTCATCTATAGTGCCAAGTTAGTCACGGTAAGCAATACCTAGTCTGTCCCTGTTCATGCTAAGAGTCATGAACGTACTTACTATTCCGTGGTCTGCTTGCTCTTCTAACATCACAGCCAATAAACAAGAGATTTAAAGATTTCAATGCAATACCACAGACGTGTATCACACAGATGTGCAAACTGCAAACGCTTCAAAATACGGAAACTACAGCTAATTCGCTCCGTCGGCCTTGATGATAAATGTTTGCAGCATGTTGCAATATGGGATAATATGGGATGTCCGTTATTTTGCCATAACACTGATATAGATCTACCAACACAGTTATTGCCCGCCGGCATCGACCTTGGCGTACGCCATTTTTTGCCGTCATAGAATTTGTATGTTAAATGATTTAAAAGTTCTTTTGTTACCTCGCCTGTGGTTATTCGATTAATTCTAATGTAATATGGGTTTTTGGTGGTTAGGCTAAATATTAAGTGGTATATACATCTAGTATAGGAAAGATATACCCTATCGTCCTGTTTTTCTATATTATTGAAGTCGTTATTCTTATGCACACAAAATAGCGTTCGGGCAAGTAAACTCATCGTAAAGTTGATTGGCTATATAGCATGGCATGGCTATATAGATATTTTGGTCGTAAAACAATACTGACGCTCTAAAACAAATGTTTGTGGAGAGCGTGACTTTACAATCATTAGACAAGTATCATACAAAATATTAATAGTTTAGTTTACTTTATTCCTAAGGAAGCTTGACGCTGGACGGTCATAAAACTATTGCTAAAGTTGCAATATGTACGATGGAAGAATAGTACATATTGCGACGAAGCAGGAGAGGTGGAGACGACTCCAAGTAATAATAAGAGATGGGATAACAGTATGATGATGATGATGAGTTTCCTTTATCGAATAACATAACAATTATTTTTTAAAAAGTATAAGTTTAGAAGAGTTTTACACTATAGTTTGTAGTTTTCTTTCTCCCTTTTAGTTTTGCCGAGAGGACTTTGCATTACCGTGAATACGCATTATAATGAAACATATTCTGAATTTAAAAAAAAAACATTATAAACGATAAAATCTACAATAAGATATAAGACCACAGAAATATTAATACCTAATATTGTAATTATTATTTCTGTGTATATTACATATCATACTCTTACAATTATTTCAATAAATATATTTTCTTCAAACTATATTTAATTTGGACAAAATTGCCTCTTGAGTAAATTAACAAAATAAATCTACCGGATTGAGAATTATTAAATATGTGTGCAGCATCAAATCAAACCACTGAGCTGTTTGTAAGTTTGTATCGTCAATATGGCCCATTGAGTCTGCTTGTCGTCTGGTGTGGTAGTCGAGGCGTGACGGTTGCTCAGACGCAGCCCCAGTGCCGCAATGGCGGTGTGGTGTGGCGCGCGCATTCTGCCGCTTGAACGACGCGTCTACTCCATCACACTCGTGGTGCGTCCAACACTGATCAATATTATGTGTTTGTGCTATTTAGTGTGTGCATATTCAATACTACTTACGGAAAAAATTGGTTTATTATTATATGGTCGGAATGAAATACTATGTTTTTTAAATAGCAGTATATAATACTAAATAAAAATATATATAATGTATGTTAATAAGCTATATTAAATATTGAATTGAAATAATTCATATTATGTCCTTTGTTGCTGAAGTATAAAAATCCTTAAGAGTGTTAAAACCGAATAAAAATGTTACAAAATGCCGTAAAAGAAGTTGTACAGTGTTTAACATTCACTGGTATGATGAAAATTATAACAAACATTCTGTACTCCCTCGCTGAGTGACAAAATGACATAATAAAGAATATCAAAAAACAAAATATGGTACCGAAACACTGTTTTTAATTTAGAAGGTTGTTTTTTTTTTGTTTAAAAGTACAGTTAAAGTAAAATAATGATAGCTACCTATATTAAAATTGTGTAATAATGATTCTAGTCACGCAATCGTATCACGAAAAGCTGAATTTTTATTTATGCTGCCAAATTTATAGGGAATCTACAAATTCAACTTAAAATAAAATGGAAGGAAAATTAGTCTATTACCATGCTAGTCCGATTCGCATAGCATTCTATTTTGAGAAAATATATTTAAGATATTAAAATGCGTTGTTGGTTGTCTAGTCTCATATTTTACTAAACATTTAACTATTGTATTTGAACCAATCTGAATAGCTTTATATATTGTTGTTAGCTGATATTATTTACAGTTATAATAAACTCAAGCTTTGTATTAGATCTCAAAACGTCAATTTGCGATCACGAAGCGAAATATCCATTTCGTTTCAACTTACTTGCTCTATATAAAGATTGCTTAGTAGTTATCTCAAATTTAATCTTGTGAACAAATTATCCTGGTTACATTTGAAATATATTTTTATAATTTATATTGCGGTAAGTTTGATTTTGTTAACCCTATTTTGTGTATACTTGCGTGGCTAGTGAGTCGACAGAGTTGGTCCCCGAAAGTTTAAGCCGCCAGGCTCAACACTCGTCACAGATGGTCAGGGTAAATAGCGAACAAGGTAGCTAGCCCAACTGTAGGTGATGGGGTTACATGCTGCTCTCGTGCCACCCAGGACAGTCAGCGATTAGTATGACCGAACCGGTCATAAAACTAGCTAGCTACCTTTGTCTTTATCGGTTCTAATTTTTACCGATACGAATCTGTTAGATATGGCTCTGCATTCCAACAAGTTTATTTTTAAACTATTTTAAGATGTATAACTCTTACAATTCTATGCTATGGTACCAGTCTTTGGAATGCTTCAAAGTTTTGAGGAAGTATTAGTACTTTGCTTGCGCGTCTATTACGCAATAATTGCCTTTTTTTAAAGCAAAATAGTTATCTTTTCATCGCTCAGGCAGAAGGGTTATGCGAGACCCTTGGTGCAAATCACCCGCTAAAACTTCGCCGTTCTTTCGCCTAGCCTATTATTCTATTAGACGATTATTTTTCCTCTTTGCGTAATAATACCGCTGGTCTGTTAGAGAGGTTATGCCAGATTGCCGACCGCTATTTATCTTCTAAAGAACTGCGCTATTTGTTCTGCGTATTTCTTGTTAGGGGCGAGCGTTATGCTCCTTGCATTCATTCCTCCAACCCTAATATTCACTCCTCAGCCGCTATACTGGTGCCCGTATCAAAAGAGGGACCTAGACCTCACTCAATCCAGTACCTAAAAACGTTATTTCTTAATTCTCACTCTTTGAAGCGGTATAATATTAGAATAACTGCACCACCTTTTGAACTTGACTAATTTATTGTACGCAACTCCAATGAGGATGAATGGCGCTTTGAACTATATACGAATTCTTTTAAAATGTAAAGGATTTCGACTCATTGAGAATGGTACTTAGGCTTACTTGCATGAATATAACTGTAACCTACACTTAAAATCTACTGGATGGTAAATCTGTAGTAATGTGGAAACAAGATGGCTGAGTTGTATATAGATGATATGTAGTTCAAAATACAAAACAAAATATTACATATACTTGATCCTTATACATATAAATGGCAAACGAAAACACAATTGTTATTCACCAGCACTTTGTAGTGTTCAAACGTAGCAGTGGTTCAAACGTACCAGCTTTGAATCAAAGTTTCAATTGTAAGTATTTATTTCGGTATCGTGCCCTCAGATTTCACGGTGGGATCATCGACCCGACCAAATAGCTTATCCGTAAGAAAATGGTAAATGTAATTTTTCGCTCTATTTACCCGACACGAAGGGCTAATCTACTTAGCTGTTAAGTATCTATCATAGTGACACTTGAGTGTAGTCATTTTATACAATGTTTATTTTTAAAAGGTGTCTTAAAAATATTGGCAACAATTTTGTTCCATATGTAGGACTTCAAATTTCAAATGGTATATGGTTGTATGAGACCTATGAAATGCGAATTTAGGCATGTGTTCGGACAAAATGAACGGAATATATCTAAATATTGTGAAAATTATCTTTTTAAAGTTTTACTAGATAATCATCTGACGTTCATGTATTATTATTTATCGTACTACACCCTTTATATGCATATTTTTAAATTGTAATAAATTTTTGTCCACTTGGATACGTCAACCCCATTTAATACGTAATCTGCGATACATACAATCTGACTATAAATTATTTTATGGCTACAGAGCATTTACCTATTAGGCTTATAGCGGTAATGTAATTTTATACATGTTAAAACTGTAACAAATAAATAACAAATGATATATAATGTCAAAAACTTACATTGAAAAAAAAAACCATTACTTTTGGCGTAAATTTTTAGAAACTATATATATTTTTAACATTAAATATGTTAAAAAATATATATAGTTTCTAAAATTTTTATCACATATATATTATATGTCCCAGCACTGCCTATAAATCTGAATATTTTTTATTAACTTTAAAATATGATTGTGATGATTGTTATGTTAATCTATAAAAGAATCATTAATTGAATGTATAAAACTATTTTTACGGAGGATGGAGTAGTCCTCCTATAACTATGAACGCTGTAAAGTGTTCGAAAAGTCGGCAAATTAAAAATCAAATATAAACGCGATAGAATCCGTGAAAAAAAAATTATTTCAAATATGTAAAACTTGCGCAAACATCAGAATTCATTATAATAAATGATTTATTTATTCCATTCACCATCCATTCACGCTATATATAACAGAAGGCTTTAACACTTTAGGCCTTTTATGTAATTATGTTCTTAACTTGTCCCTAATCCTATAAATTAAGGTGATAATCACCGATAAAACTTTACGTAAATAATCTTTGTAATTTTGATGCCTGTCAAATTTGTATATATTTTAGCATGAGATAAAATTATTTTTATACAGAACTAGCAAATCCAGCTCATTGGTGTTTATAAAAGTCGATATATCGCAGCGCCGTCTGGTGGCGAGTTACATCAATAAAGATATAAATCTTCTCCATGAATAAATATATATACATACTAATTTTCATAAGGATCGATCAAATAGTTTCCCGAGTTTAGCGATGTCACATATTCAAAACATTCCTTTTTATAGGATATAAGAAGATGACTTAAGATTCAAAGAGTTAAACTCCATTTGAATTCAGAAAAGTATTTAAAACACTGAGATAATAAAACCAAAATTAAAACGCTATAAAATCCGTAAAATAAAACAGCTTCATTTTGTAAGATTACTAAAAGCATCGTGAGAATTGAGTCCGTTGTCTGAAGTCTCTTTTGAATTTATACCAGCCTGATTTTCTATTGTAATCTAAAGATTAATATACGTAATATAATAACTTATTATTAATAAAAAAAGGTTAAAATTAAAATATTATTAGACGGATTATCTAATAAATGTCTGCCCTTTGGTATATTATTTAAATTTTATGCTAATACCGTTCTGTTTTGAATAATATTACACGACACCCTTCTTACTTAACATAATTTTAACTTTTATTATGACACATCATACAGTTTATAAAAGTCAAGCTGCCTGAAATATTTATAAGTTTAAAAAGATTTTATTTTATCAATCATAAAAAAGTTAAATGAGCTATTTTTCCTGTTTTATATATGACTAAGTATATTCCTGGATTCTCTCGCGGTAATGTAAATTTGTTAATAAATTCTTTACCATCGAAAAATACATTTTGTTGAGATAAAAAGCTTGAATGTTATTTCAGATTACCATTTATCTATCTTTGTGTCAAATTTTATCCGGATCTGGTCTGTCTGACAGACTGTCGGTCTGTACAATCAATATCCATACAAATTGCAAATGCTATTAGAAATTTGTGATATTTGTATGACAGTTTTTTTTTAAGAAAACACCCAGCACTTAAAACATAATCCTTGTATTGCTGGGGATCTCACAAACATATACATAATTTAACGAACACAAATTACACCCAGACTCAGAACAACAATTTGTCACAAAGTATTGTCCTACATAGGAATCGAACACATGCCCCTACCATTGTAGGTCGATATCCTAACCGCTTCACCATCTGTGCATTCTATTTGGCTTTTAATGTCACCAATAGAAGGTATGTCTCTTTATTTGACAACTTTTATTATGGCCATAGTTCTTATATAATATGTATATATTCTCTAATTCCATCAATATATGGAGCCTTAAATTAGTTTGAAAATTAGCTTTATCGTTCGCGTGATATGTATTTAAACTAGATGACCCGGTGAACTTTGTTCCACCTTTGTCCCACCACCAAGTGATTTGATTATAGCTCTTCATAAATGAATATCAAAACTAGTCGACCTTACAAATTCATTGACACTGAGTATTAATCCGAAGCACGGTAATTTTTATACAAAATTACCAATTTAGTTTTTACTGTTTATCAGAGTCTTTCTTAAACTACGTCAGTATTGAGACGATCAAAATATTATCCTTAGTCTGTCTTATTGCACGCTAAGTAAAGTCGGCATAAAATGGTCACATTCCAAAGACTTCTGTCAGCCGTCATAACTACATTCACTACTTTCATACGCATATCCTCATTCACACAATCCATACATCTCTTTTTGGGTCTTCCACGATTCTTAAAACCATTTACAAATATATTAATAACCCAATTCAGTACATGTCTGTACCAACTGGTATCAGTAATAAAGATTAGTAGCGTGAGATTGGCTCCTAATCTCTATTACTGATGCCAGTTTCCAACTTCCCCTAATAACACCTGCGGTGAACGAAATATTCAAATCGGTCGAGTCATATTAGTGTTTTGCTAAACTATTTTGCAAACGAACAAAAGAAAACTGCGAAAACTACTGAATCGATCGGAATAATACTTATAGTCATTATACTATAAGATGAAACCTGATTGGAAGGTTTTAGTATATAATATGTTGATGATTACTTATCCGGAAAGGAATGAAGCGGACCGGGGGCAACTTGTAACAATTATAAGATACCTGTCATAACACGTAGGTACCTACTATCACTATCGCCCACTCATAGAAAGTCAAGCCGCAATAAATTAAGATGAACAGATAATATTACAAATATAGATTAATAGTGAATTTAAAAGCTTAGGCTGCTTTTCTCTGCGAGCTATACATAACGTAACTGAAAGGGCTCAGCGATAAATATCTATATAATTGACGAAGAAATCGACGTAGGGATATTCTAAATAGTTTCAATGAAGCATAGATATTTCTAGAAAGCGCAATAACTTCTCCAGGCACATTATTCTGTTTTGATGAGAGCTAGCCAACTATAATACCAACTAACCTAGTGCGGGTTTCTGCACAGCTAAGACGCTGTTAACTATCTAAATCAATAAATGGCGTTGGACTTTGCTATGACCTTTAATATATTAATTATTTTATGTAGGAGTATATTAGTCAAACGTTAAGTCATACCGCTAGCTCATGCTAAACTAGAAATGTGATTAATGTTTATGTGCAGATAATATTAGGCTCTTTGGAAGTAGTCCTCAATTTACAATGAAATTTGAAAGTTAATCTTCATCTAGGCACTAATTCTCGAGTGAAAGTTATTTAATGATACGAATTTTCAATTATAGCGTGTATTATGATTACCAAAGAGACTGCAATACTAAGGGTACAAGTACAGATTTATTGAAAGCGACTCTGTCTTTTGAGTTTTATGTATTATTAAATTATGCTGTGTGGTAGCGGCTACGAATACTACCAACCCTTACTTTGCTCGTGGATGTCGTAAAAGACGACTAAGAGCCTTATAACGACCTGGGCCAACTCCGTCTGATGCCGTTTGGTCAACAATTACATTTCCACGGAGGGTTGACGCCGGGCAGGCGGCCGGCCATAAAACTATTGCCAATAAATTTTACAATATGTACAATGAAAGAAGAGATTTTGTATCGACCCCAAATAATTGAGATAAGAGTAGGAGAATGATGATATATTATTAAATTAACTCCAATTATCGCTTCCATTAGCATTAAAGAGTAATATGATGAGGCAACCAGTATATTTAGGGATATACTGATGCGGTCTAATCCAAGAATATCGTCATGTCTTTGGGTTTGCGGAGATTTGATGCCAGTTGTGATAAAATAATATTTTGCCAAGCTGCAGTGCAAATATAATTCTTATCGTTGGATACATTCAACGCATTTAACATTTAAAAATTCCTTAGTGGTGTTAGTAGTAATGATGTAGTACAGTAATGATGTTTATGATGAGTGATGGCTGTTCTAGTAGTTAACTCGTGATCGTGTGCCGCTGGAGGAATCTGATCCAGCTATTTTTCTTTTTTAATATATTTTTCGTCTTTGTATATATATTATAATCTTTTAAAATATGTGTTCTGATTCAAATGGTATTACACTAGGAGCATTACACTAAACATGTATAAAATTGCAATTATACCTTGATATTTCAGAAAAGTTACTTAAAAATAATCAGCTGGCTGAGTTTGTTGACGGATTTACTCAGTTTGTGGCTGTGTTATGTCATTGGTGGTAGATTATTAGGTTATTATCAAACAAAATGTAAAGGTGATAATATCTAAGGGCCATTATGGGACCTATGCCATATGATTTTATATTAAATTTAATTAAGATAACTAATAGTGCTTACTATTGGTTGAGTTAGAAAGTTGGGCATAATACATTTAGAATAAAAAAGACGAGAATACGTTTTGTAAGCTACAGCGTTATTGTGATAATTCTAGTATTATCTGATTATCGATATATTGCCAATTAAATATAACAGTGGATTTTGTTATTTACAGATAGACCCAAACACAGCCTTCCTACGAGCGGCCCGCGCCGGTCAGCTTGACACAGTCGTCGACCTGCTCGACTCCAGCGCAGTCAAAGACATAAACACATGTAATTCTGTAAGTTTTTTACGTTACTATATAAACGCTCTAATGAAGATCGTTTAAAAGTTATTTGTCTTTCTCTATGGAATCTTACTTTTTCTGGATAAAAGTTGCCCTATGGTCACATGACGACGTGTAACTTAATGATTGAGTAGTTACATAAGTTAAATTGCGCCCAGTCATCATTTTTTGGAGGATTTTACTCTTTGGTTTTGTAATACAAGAGGTGCAGCTAAGCTACTGTCTACCAACCAAAACCCACCCATAAACTGGCGCTGCCAGCTCCCGTACATCGTACGAAGCGCAATCTGCACTTGCCACTGCGTAGACGTTGATTATTCAATGTCTTTTTTTTCAGATTTGGTTACGGTTTTGGATAGATTCTCTTTTCAGATATGTGATGGCTTCGCTTATGGTTACGAAGTTTTATAATATCTCTAGCCTGTACAGTAAATATATTTGTCAAAAAACAAGAGTGCGAACAATAAGAAAAGAGCTATAGTTGGTTGGTGGCGTTGATACGATGGGTTCGCTGGCATATACCAAATAATATAGGTGGGCGTACAGAGTATAGAACACAAAATAAAAAAAATCTTTTGTCTGTCTGTATATTTATAAAAATAATAAAAAATAAAGTAGATAATATATCTCGAAAACTACTAAACGGATTTGTTGCGGATTTTACTAATTATATTAAGCGTAGCTTTGACGAACATCCCGACTAGAAAAAAAGTATGGTTCAACCAGATCATGTATCTGGACCCGATCAGGATAGAATGAGGCAAGCCGGATCCGGCAAACCCTATCAGGACCAGGTCTGGTCCTGATCAGGATAGCCTGATGTGAAATAACATCAAGTATGGTAAGGCATACCGGATCAGGACCAGATCAGGACTAAATAAGGATAGCCTGATGTGAAATATCATTAAGTATGGTAAGGCATAATATTTGTAATCTATAAATATGTTTCAGTGAAATCTGTTGTGAAAACAGTTATCATAACATAATTGTTAAACAGGTGTATATAATGAAACTAAATTTCAGGCGCAAACTTCATAGATTACAATATTGAACTTGGAAGATTGTCTAGTCCCTGGTGACTATAAAACCGTGTTACGCTCTCTCTCGCGATCTCTCAGGAGTTGATTGTTGCAACGGTAACGACGCAATTATTTAAATGAATATGCGCGTGCGCATTAAACATTCGTACTATAACGAAGCGGTATTTTATGATTAGGGCTGACAGAAAAAAAAAATTGCTTCTATTGAATTGTATTGTTACACCGTCATTACACGAAAATATCGATACGTATTTTAGTGAATTACCGTATGGTGACGGATTGTAAATAAAATAAAGCTTTTATCTTTACTTTCTTTTGGGAGTGGTACAAATCGGCTAAGGGAACACCAGCAGAGTGGACAGCGTCGTTCTCCTGGGAAACTCAATACCAATTACGATCGCCACGCCACTTGCCAAGCTTGTCTAAAGACATGCACATACGGTATTAATACCCTCATCGCGTAAGGTGGATTGCTTTGAGCTGACTGAATGTTAGTAAATGCCCGTGTGTGAATATTTTATTATTGCTTATGGTAACGAGCAAGCAGCAAACTTGATGGTAAGTGTTACTGTTGCTCATGGAACTTTACCATACCAAAGGTACAGCTAGATAGCTGCCTACCAACCAAAATTCACCAAAAAGTGAACTTCCGGCTCTCACGCTCACCGAACAAAGCGCAACAGCACATTGACTCTTCTTAGACGTCGATTTGTTTCAAGAGTGTGGATCACCCCGACCGACTGACCCGCGGTTGTAGATAAAAACTGTCATCATTGAGGTCCTACCACTACTAAAATGTAAAGTGTGGCAGTTTTTACTTTCCTGTTTGACTTATAAAAACAGATTAAGAAAGCTCTAGGGGAGGTGGGTAGGAGTCTTCTGGAAACATAATAACATCGACCACTCCGAATTGATTTTTTCTGGTAACAAGCCAAGAAAGATCTTTATTGGTTTTAAAACTTATGAAAGATATGTATTATTTTGAAACTGTTCACTTTTTTAATTACGTTTATTTAGTGACTAAATTGGAATTAGTTAGAGTCGTTAAATCCACCCAAAATTAAGGTCTAACGACTGTTGTTCTGCGATATTTTTCACGCCTTCCTAAGTTTTAATGATTTTTTAAATTACTAGGAACAGTTTCAAAACCATTAAGTGGTTACGCAATTTGCAGAATGAGATCATTCTCGTTATGGTGTTTACTGCATCGTCAGATCCGTGAAATCAGCCGCCCATTCTTCATTCATAATATTCTACATGTGATGACAGATTAAGAATACCATGTTTCACTATCATTTACCTTCTCTTGGGGGTCGTAAAACCAGCTGCGGGATTATCAAGAGAATAGCTCTTTTGGGAAACCTATAGCATCAACTGGAACCGCCTGCTAGTCCCATCCACAGTATCCATTTGTGTGTCTAAATCCAGAATATAAAAAAAAAAATCTAGAATGTATCCTTTTGTGTATCTAAATATGATTAAAAAAATAGTCGGTCTTCCCAGCTGTTGAGAAAAGTGTAATGACATACATATTATAGAAAAAAATGTATAATTAAAAATTATTATTACTATACTCTTGAAAACTATAAAAATACCTCTATAGGGTTTCTTTTCTTGGAGTTTTGCTTGGTTACGACCTTGGTAAGACCTTTAAGCCAAATCTTTGTTTATAATAAACTTAATTTAAAGTCATTGTCCGTCAGTAAGTCAAATCTTCGCCTAGGTAGCTTTGGAAATTTTAGTGGAAAACGAAAACGTATGTAAGGCACTGTTATGTGATATTCACCACACCTCAGTATTTCTGCGCATCAAATTACATAAAATGCCATCAAAATGACTTAATATAACACGTTAAGACACTAAGATATTGAATATTATACAAGAGCACCATATGACACTTTTTCTTTCCCGCTAAAACTTTACCTCTATAGGTATTAACTATATGTATAGATTAATATAAGTTATAGAGTAATATGAGGATAAAATTATACTGCTTAAAATAGCTAGGCACCGGACGAAGGGCGGTTTACGAGGGAACTCTTAAAAGCAGGTGGAGTACCTGTACTTGAAGTTCTTCAGAGGCCCTCTAAATCCACTTCTAACAACGTTGAGGGTGTTATGCCAGAATCGTGGAGTATAAGTGCTGTGCTATACTTACTTCATAAATGGTACCAACATCACCATAATATTATTTTTTTAGTCTTACTACGCCTTCATCTTCGAAGTAAGTGTATACATTTTGCTATTTTAACCTTATATTAGCTTTTGTGCACGAAATCAAAATTTTAGGTAACACCTATTACAATATTATTAGCACGAGGAACATCAGCCCTTTTTTTAACCATAGCTTGCCACAAAAAAGTTTTAGGGCCACGCTGTTGATAGTTTTCAGTCAGGCTCGTATGGAACAATACCACAATTGCAGAAATCGATCTTTAGGTAGTGACAATATTCTACTGCGTTTTGTTCTGTAAGGTACTGAACCGGAAGCTCAAGCTCTAAGGTGCGGCCTGGCTGGGCCCTGGGTATTGTAGGTGTCATAAGCGGCGGTTATCACTTATCATTAGGTGGGCTGCTTGCTTTGTATGCTTTTTTTTGGCTAGAAGCTAATAACTAATTATAGCATCGGTAAATGAATTTAACTCGTATCACCATAATAGTTCATGTAAGTCTTACTGCTGGGCTCAAACCTCCTCCGCAATAGGGAGGGAAACCGACCCACTATACCACGCCGGTCAGACGGGCTGATACAAGGCTTTATTTCTTTTGCATAGATATTATATTTTGACTGTACAGATAGCTTACTGGTTAGGAATTTTTTTTTTTTTTTTTTTTTATTGCTTATGGCGGCAAATGAGCAGACAGCACACCTGATGGTAAGTGTCACTGCCGCCCATGGACCTTTGCCAATGGTATAGCTAGGCCGCTGCCTACCAATACAACCCTGAACCCACCCCAGTTAGGCTTCCGGCTCTCTCGCTCACCGAACGAAGCGCAATAGCACATTGCTATTACTCAGACGTCGATCTTCTGCGAGAGTGTGGTACTACCCCGGACGGACCGGCCCGCGGCTGTAGACAGAGAACTGTCCACAGCGTGGTCCTACCACAATAATATATTATACGACCTAAAGTACCGCGAGTTCGATGACCACGTAGGATAATACTTTGTGCATCCACATATTATTATTCCGAGTCTATATTTAATTTTTGTCCATTAATTATATGTTTGTAAAGTTGTCTTTTTATTAAAGAAAATATATATATATATATGCTTATTATATTCTTTGGTCGTGTTTTACGACACCCACGGCGAAGATAAGAAGTGGTCAATTACATTCGTACTCCATTACCACACGGCAAAACTAATTCATATCACACTCAAAAAACAATTTTATTGTGATACAAATATAACTAAACATATTTCCTAAAGGTTTAGTAATTAGTTATGACAAAAAAAAACTACAATAGATAAGAGGCATGATATAGCGTGGTGTAATGAATGTATGATTTAAATTATATATTTTCGTTATGTTAGCGCTCTCTAAGCTGGGTTTAATTAACATATGAATCTGATGCATACACAAAAATACTTTTCTTCATGCAGCTAAGCATTAATCCGCCACTCTTAAACCTCGCCGCACAAGGAAGACGTCCCGGCGTATTATTGCCGTTATTGGCGTAGAGGGGGTGGGACTACTCGGGGACTACCCGAATAGTTAAGCCGCCGGACAGGCCAGCAAAGGCAAAAACTCTGTACTGATGGTCAATCTAAATCATTCTCCTGCTCTCGTCCCGATTACTTGGGGTCGACGCAATATGTACTCCTCTTCCTACATATTGCAAAAGTTATTGGCAATAGTTTTATGACCGGCCGCCTGTCAGACGTCAACCCTCCTTGGGAATGTAATTACTGACCAAACGGCATCAGATGGAGTTGACCCAGGTCTATATAAAGCTCTTAGTCGTCTTTTACCACATCCACGAGCAAAGTAAGGGTTGTTAGTATTCGTAGCCGCTACCACACAGCGATGGTAACTTAAATATCGATGGAAAGCTCGGCAGATTATAGAGTTAAATGCCGCTTTTCCACCTCAGACTTTTCCAGCGGGTTGTGAAGCATCTATAACTAGTAAAAAAAGGAGTACTCTTCTAGGAATCTTATAATACCATATCCGGTCACACCAACACCAATTCGTCCACCTCCCTCATAGATAGGCCTATGTCTAATAGTAGATGGCGATGGGTTGATGGATGGAGGGAGGTAAAATACTTTACGTTAATAATCTTTAATAATTAAAAAAACTATAAAATTCGAATTACTGTGATTCAACATTATTTTATTAAGACAATAAAAAAATATATATTCGAACGAAAAACTGATTACCGCACATGGGACTTGAACTCGCATTTATTGGAAATTCATTCCAACCGTCTTACCAATTAGGATAGTGTACGTATGTTACCCAAATTTTGAATCGCATTGTCGTATTTAGGGGCGACTTTTTTATATGTTATTTATTAGAAAGCAATTACAAATAGAAGAAATATAAAGTGGGAGATATTTATTGCTCGCTAATAAATTTTCATGTAATATATATCAAGTGACAACCCTAAATCACAGTGCATACCATCAGATAGTACATACGTTGATGTATTGAGGACATCCTGGACAGGTGGTGTAATCATCATCATAAAAATAGATAATAACTATTTGTTATTAGGTTTGTATACGTAACTCATGGTCGACGATAGCCTGGGAACATATATTCAAGGGTGCTTTTGTATACTGGCGTACATATAACAATACTTGAATACCTATTGTATATCTTATCGGCTAATATCTATGTATTCAATATGTACCTGAATATATAGAACATATTCTATGTTGTTCACTGAAAGGACTGATGCCGAGAGCTACGTGGAATACGTCTCTCCTTGCCTACTAAGATGATTGAGGGTTGTGATGGATGCTCTAGTAGTTAACTAATGATTGTGGTTGATGGATAAATCATCTATACATTAATCAGATCGTAAACGTCCACTGTTGGACATAGCCCTATCCTCGAAAATGCCATTCAGAATGGTCTTATACTATATCTAATGAACGATATGAGCCCGTGGACTGGCGCAAATGCCGTGGCTAAGAGCCATGACTATTTTAGCATCCACATTTTTGAGTGGATATAATGTTATATTCGCCATGCTTGGTAGGCGGATTGTCGATTACAGTAGGTGTTATAAAGTTTACCTGGAAATAACTGCTGCCCACTCTCCTGGACCCTTAGCGAATTTTTAAGACTTCCACAGGCAAGTAAGGGGTGACGACAGTTGTATTCTTATCCCGTCGCTACACGGAGAGGATAAATAAATGGACTAAAATTGTTTGATGGAATTTTGTTTATTAATGGCTATATGAGCAGTTGGACACTGCGGGGCTCGAACCTCCTCAAAATAGGCAGGCAATTGACCTACGATACCATGCTGGTTAAAAACGGGTTGCTACAGAATTTTACTTCGGGTTCTCCTTCTCTTGCAGAGATGTTGTATACATATTATATTCCGTAGTCGTCTTTTACAACAGCCACGGGCAAGATAGAAGATGGTAACTCATGGTTCTTACTCCGTTACAAAGAAAATCGGCAATCAACATCTACTGGTATCATTACATTAGGTACGTTTATTTTGTGTATGTAATGGTTACATGATAGCTGGTTACGTATTAAGTACATTTGTAATAAAGTTATTATAACGGTGAAATCGTCAATCATACTTCTAACATATAAATAATGTGTGTTCTCACGGTCTTATCAAATAAATCAATTTGTTAGACTGATTTGTTGTCGAAAATATATAATTTTGTCTGATTTATAGTACCCATTAATAGTTTATTGTCTTATATGTATCTACTTTTGCTTTAAAAATAATAATGCATAGTTCGTTATGATCGCGTGCTGTCAATAATTAGTATTTCACTTTTTGAGGATGCTTTTTTATGCAATGCGAAAGTGGAAGGATGTAGGTACCGGGGGAGACCGAGACTCATCAACCTAGACCAGATTGGTCACGTACTGAAGGAAGTTGGAGTCAAGAGTCTCCGAAACCGTCGAGCGTGTATGAAGAGAATTATGAATGTTGAGGAAGCGAGTGAAGTATGCAAGGATAGATAGAGTACTCTGGCACTCTGTCCTCTCTGCCTACCCTGCAAGGGATATGGCGTGATGATATGTAAGTATGTATTTTTTTTTATAAATCTGTTTTAGCTTATCTACCAACAATAACTGCATAAAGTTTAATTTTAAGCTATATATCATAAAAATTGATTCTCGAACGAAGAATTAACGACGTAAATCTATATATTTATTTTATATAAAAAAATATTAACAGAGTAATCAATTATTGGTCAAATCTAAATTGACATGCTCAAGTCAAAACATGATACATTGATGGTGAATCCTTTAAAATTTTAGGCAATTTATACATACATACATACTATCACGCCATGTACCTTGCAGGGTAGGCAGAGAGAACAGAGTGCCAGAGAACTCTATCCTTGCATACTTCACTCGCTTCCTCAACATTCATAATTCTCTTCATACACACTCGCCGGTTTCGGCGACTCTTGACTCCACCTTCCTTCAGTACATGACCAATATGGTCTAGGTAGGTTAGTCTCTGTCTCCCCCGGTACCTACATCCTTTCACTTTCGCATTGTATATATTCTTAACCAGACGTTCGTTCGGCATTCTTTCCACATGTCCGAACCATCGGAGCATTCCCTTTCGCATCTTTACACCAATACTCTCTTTCATACCTACTCGCTCTCTTACGTCGTCGTTACGAATGCGATCGATCAGCCTAACTCCACAGATTTGCCGTAGAGATCGCATTTCGACCGCATTAATTTTACTTTCATACTCTTTTCTGCATACCCAACTCTCGCTTCCATACAGTAATGTTGGGACCAGCACTGCGTTATGTATTGCTACACGTGCCTTCTGGCTGAGGTGGTGGCTATCTAGAAGTTGTCCCAACGCTCCGTTCACTCTATTTCCCGCATTCACTCTTCGCTCTATATCAGTGGTGTATCTTCCATCTCCGCAATTTATTGTAGAGTATAACTCTACTAATCATAGAGATCAACAATCAATTTTCTCAGTAACTCAATTAATTTAGTTCTAAGTTAACCCAGTACATGTTGTAAACTTTTATGAAGTTACCATTTACTCGTAGGGTCAAATGAAGCTATCAATGTCACCGTACGCTGCCCTTGCGTCACACCGGAGGGTATAGCAGTATCTAGAACCATATCCTGTCAAAAATAGGTTCAAATAACACACACTTTCTTTGTTAGCCCGCATATATAGATTCTAATAACCGGTATGAATGAGTCACTCAGATTTCTCAGACGGGTGGACACCAATTTTTGCTTCGATTTTATAATATGCTTATATCCATCAGTAATATTTTACTACACCCACTACAAAAGAAATGGAGAATTGTATTCTTACTCTTACCAGTGCGATACTAGTACAACATAACTAAAACGTGAAGCCAGTTTACCTTATGGTTGTCACGTATTAATTTCATCAATCAGGTAAAAGTAATGTCACTATTTGCCAAGTGATAACGGAGTAAGAATACAATTTACCACCCCCCTATCTTACCCGTGGGTGTTTGTGAGAGACGACTAAGTGATAAAAATGCGTATAACATCTATGCAAGAGAAAGAAAATTCGAAACAAAACCCTATACCAACACGTCTGATCAACGTGGTGTAGTAGGTCTATTTCCCTCTAATGCTCGGGAGGCTCGAACCCAACATTGGGATATATATGAACTGAGATGAGATGAATGTCATTATGGCATTATTAAAATATTTTAATTAACAAGCATTGTATTAATAGCAATAGTTACATAAAAACCTTATCTAGAATCATCGTTGAAACGCATTATGCATTTGAATAAATTCGTTGCGCGTTCTAATTAACTGTTCGTTATGGTATTCTATTTTAATTATTCCGGGCCATTGTAAAGATATTTAAATATTTTATTTTAATTGGTAACCTTATTATTGTAATGTAATTATAATCTCAGTTATAATTATATAATAGCTTATAAAAGATAGTTTTGAACTCTTTGGAAGGGCCCTGGAAAGTGAGACTTTCTTTTTACCGTTCTTTTAGCAGCATATTTTTAGTTCGAGATTTGCTTTTGATTATTTATCAATTGTTTATTGAGATATAGTTTTTCGAATTGGCAGAAGAAATCCAAGATACTTCAGTAAACGCCATTACTATAGTAATATAAACTATGCAAATGATCTTCGTAAAGGTTTGACTTCTGTCTCGGGTAAAATGGAGTCATTTCTAGATGTCCTAGATAAAAAATGCTAATATTCAAATATTAATATAAACAAGAAAAATAAACAGTACGTTGACTGTCCTTTAACACGGAAGTTATGTTAATAGACCTCCTGAACTCGGTTAATCAGGCATACGCGACGAAAATAATCATAAGTTACATTATCATCATCTCAGCTCATACACGTCCAACTGTTGGGCTCGAGCCTCCTCCATAATGGGAGGGAAATTGACCTACTATACCACGCTGGGCAGGCGCTCATATAGGGTTTGGTTTCGAGGTTTCATTCTCTAGCATAGATGTTATATGCGTTTTAAATCCCTTAATCGTCACCACACGGAAAATACAGCATAAATTACAGCAGTCTAATTATATATCATTAACTTGTTATATTTTTGTAGAAAGGTATAGTATTAATTGCGATGTTGACAAACATTTGTCCTTCTAGACCTCCCTTTTGTGAGTACCTATACACTATGTTTGTTGAACCTTGGTGCCGTGAACTCTTTATTAATTAGTTTGCTTAATGGCGGCATTGGCAACCCTTAGCGGCGTTAACAAAATACGTATTAAGCATTTAAAACGTAGCTTTTGTAACTAGTTGTTTTTTTTTTGTAATATTTACGATGTATCTGATTATTCTATACATAGATATATTATAATATATTTCTATACATATGTCCCACTGTTGGGCTCCAGCCTCCTCCGTAATAGAACTACTACTACTACCACGCTAGTCAGGCGTGTTGGTATAGTGTTATGTTTCGAATTTCCCTTCTCTTGCATAGATGTTATTTGTTTTTTATATCCCATAGTTGTCTCTTACGATCACCCACGTGTAAGACAGGGGTGAATTATATTCTTACCCCGTTACCACACAGATCGGATACATATATACCTAATAATTTATATGGTACCCATCTTCTTGTTGAATCTTGTCATTTTGTGTATTGTTTTATTCGAATCTGACGCATTTTGGTGCAGTATCTTCTGTCCCTACAAATGATTGATGCGTATAAAAAAATGACAATATTTAGAAGAAAGCAACAGATACTTACATTTTTTACACTAAACACTTTCTATTATAAAAATAATAATAATAATAATAGGCCTCTTATTTTCCTCAATCACTACGTTTCATAAAATCCGATTATAAAATCATTTCACCTAGCATAATCTTTGCGTCATTCTTTATAATTAATATAATTTGCTTAAATTTCTAATCGTTTATAGTACTAGATATTGGTGATTCCTCAGCCGAGTCTTACAAATCTCATGATAGGACAATGGGTATATTCCTATATCGCTGAAATGGTATAGTATATAATCCGTATGACGGGATTTATCATCAATTATTCTTAAATAAATTAAAAATATGTTTATCTATAAAATCGGCTGCGACGCCCCGGCAACAGGCGGGGACGAAAGAGTGACCCGCCGGGCTGACCACAGTAGTCATGGAAGCAGTACTAGTGGCCGGCCCAATGGCGATGGAAAGGAGTATGGTGGGTTACGTGGCCACGCTTCGCTCTTCCGACGCCTCGTACGGAACGGACGGCGTGTGACCAGACCATAGCCTGTAAAAATATCATAATATCAGCTATACTTTAACAATATTAAACAAATCTAAGAAATGTCCAACCAATAAAAACAACATAGGATTTTCGAGGATAGCATCCTACGATGTATACGACAATATCGTGTTGCCATTACGTAATATAATATGCAATAGTAAAACATAAATTTTGTTATCTGTACAGTACCTCTTTATTTGACAGAATGGATTAAACGCTCTTCACCTCGCAGCCAAGGATGGTCACATCTCCGTAGTTGAGGAGCTACTCAAACGAGGGGCAACTGTTGACGCAGCAACTAAAAAAGGTAAAATGTACTTTTAATACGCCATTTAAATACCATACAATCATGCACTATTGGACTCGAGTCTTCTCTATAATAAGACAGAAATTGTCATACTATACCACGCTGGTCAGACAAGTTGGTATAGGGTTTTATTATGAGTATTATTTTTCTTGCATATACATATATTATCTGTGCGTTTTATCCTTCTTTTTTATTTTTTTTATAGAGCACCCTTCATTAAGGAAATAATCGTTGTATAAACATGCAATTAACGCAGACATATTACACATCTTTAGTCGTGTTTTACGACACCCACTATCAATAAAGGGGACTCGTGAATTGTTTTCCTAATCCATTTTCATACGAAAAAAGGAGGGTCAGAATACATAAAAGAGTAAACGTTTACAACAAATCTTATATTTGATAATTTTATTTTTAATCTAATAAATTACAGCGAGAAATTGATTAATTACTATATTGTGTAGATCCACATGTCCTATAACTGATAACTGCTCTTCGTGTTTAGAAATTACAAGATAATGGTGACAATCGGTTCACGTCTCTTAGTAACTTTATCACCAATCTCTGTATGATTAGTTTATGACTTTCTACAGAAATGTCTTGCAAAGTAAAAAAAAAATAACAATAGTATATAGCTTCCGTTGTAAGTTTGTAAAATTTAATATTAAACATCTTATGCCTTAATATTATATTTTTAATTACTATTATATTTATTTCTTCATCTTAAAATTTGATTTTTTATGAATTGTGTATGTATTTTCTTTTTCTTAAAATAGATTGCTCTTCTTTTAATGTAATACTTAAAATTTGCATGTCTTATGTTAGAATTGGAAGACGTGTAATTTTGTATTGTAAGATCACATTTGTAAACATATTTGCATATAACTAATTAATTGAATGATTGAAAATTTCCGCATTTTAATCCTTGTGTCGCTGGATCCTTTATAAACAAACAACTACTTGATACAAATCAGACCTGGAGGCGGATCAACCATTTCTGATTCGCATAAAGAATTGTTCTTCGCGGGGATCCAACCCATGACACTTGGCAACTGAGATCAGTACTTAAACCAATCCGTCGTCTGTACAGTTTTCGTAAAATATTAGTTTAACTTGTTAATTTAAACCCGTTAATTACTTAATAATATCTCTTTCCATTTCTAGGCAATACAGCACTCCACATAGCATGTCTCGCCGGACAAGAGGCGGTAGCGCGGGCACTCCTGGCGGCGGGAGCGAAGGCCGACGCACAGTCTGCCGCTGGTTTCACTCCTCTATATATGGCAGCGCAGGAGAATCATGCGGGATGCGTGAAAATGCTCTTAGCTGCAGGCGCCAGTCAAACACTAGCTACAGAGGTAAGGGTTTATAATTATGACCATCTCAACTTTGTCAGTTTATATTAACAACTGAGTAGTAGTCTACAGACAAAGCAATCGAATATATTGTTAATTAAACATTCTGAATATAATTAAACTCTCAAAACTTTTTCATATTGTGTAGCCTGTTTATAATCACTGTCCGCCAGGACCAGAAGTTCATTAATTGAAAGCTAATAACAATGAACGATTCCTTTTTAGAAACTTTGACACAATATGATAAACATAAACCATAATCACACCACAGTTTAGCACTTTCTCTGTATTAAATTACACAGAATAAAAGCAAAATTATTTAATACTAGCTTTGCCCGCGGCTTCGCCCGCGTAAAAGGTTACTTTCCTAAAGTTTTTGATCCCCTATTTTTATTTTTGACCGTCGGTAATACAGTACAACGGTATTACAATACTCAGGGTTGGAACATCATTACTGGACTGCTAGATGGCGTTGAAGAAAATTTTGGGATTTTTGACAAACAATTTTTTTATTTTTCATATAAAAAATTTGATTTTTTTTTAATAAAAAGTATCCTATGTTACTTTTAATACCTCCAAGAATATGTGTACAATGTTTCATGATGATCGGTTGAGTAGTTTTAGCGTGAAAGCGTAACAAACAAACTTACATTCACATTTATATATTAGTAGGCATTAGTAGGGATAACACAATAAAATACGGAGAAAACAAATACACTTCAAGAACACCACGTGCCATTTTCGTTTGCCCGCCAAAAATATCTTTACACATATCATTTTACAATACTTACCACAAATTATCGATACTGTATGTATGTGTGGTGGTTATAAATACAGTGTCACCTTTTCGCCTAAACTTATATGGCCCCGGGTGTCGTAAGTTATATATTATTTATGAGATGAGAGTAATGCCCATTTTCACTAACGATCCGTAAAGGTTAAGTAGCATCTGAGGCAATATAAATAACACTTAACATTGAATTTTAGAAGCCGTTGCTGAAAATGGTCAGAGAAGCACGCACAAGTATGCTTTATAATATGTTTATTTGGTTAACCGACATAGATATTTGCTGTCGTGGTTCAAACACTATAAAAAAGTCATTGTCCTATACTACTACAGGAATTTATATTTAGGTACAGACTAGTATAGCAAGTAGCTACGAAACATCCAGACTTCGTTTTCTCATATTTATCTTTGTATCGTCGTTGATGTTGATTTTGTTTGTTTGCATTATGACTGCAAAAGAACAGATGGCGTACTGGTTAAGATACCGCTGCACCGTACCAGTGTCTGAGTTTAATTCCCACGCAGGTCAATACTTTGTGTGATCCACGAATTGCTATTCAGAGTCGGAGTTTGTGTCCGGCAAATTATATGTTTGTAAAATCCTCCGCAAGTTTCATCTTCTCAGCTAATATACGTCTCACTACTGGGCTCGAACCTCAAACAATATGAGAGAAATTGACTTACTATACCATGCTGGTCAGACGGGTTTGATATAGGGTTTTGTTTCAAGTTTGTTGTTTGATTTCAGGATGGCTTCACACCTTTAGCAGTGGCCATGCAACAAGGTCACGATCGAGTTGTGGCTGAGTTGCTGGAATCCGACACACGTGGCAAAGTTCGACTGCCCGCATTACATATCGCGGCTAAGAAGAATGACGTCAAAGCGGCCACACTACTTCTAGAGGTAAGCGTTTTGAGACAAAACAGATTTAGAGGCGCTAATTTATTGCGTCTTCAACGCTATTTCTACATACATACATGTCATCACGCCATATCCCTTGCAGGGTAGACAGAGAGAACAGAAGAACGCTATTTTTGCTGCTACATAAACTACTAAACAGTAAATTCTGATGTTCACGCGAGTATTACACGTTTGAAATATAACTACTTTTACGGATTCTATCGCGTTTATATTTGATATTTAATTGTCCGTCATTGCGAACACTTTACAGCGTTCATGGTCGTGAATGGACCAACGCAGGACCACCATCCTCCCAATAACCAAAACAAACATGATATAAACCTTAAAAATATTTTTTTTTCCAATATTAAACAGTTACTTATAATAATAATAATATTTAAGTTATGCCTTAAAGAACATTATGTGACGAATTCTCGTACCGTTTCGAGTTCGACCATGATTTGCAGAGATGTTTCTTGAGTAATTATGTGGGCAATCCACAAATCTGTTTTTGCAACTTTGAATGTGTTATTTTATTAATTACCTTTAATACGCATTTATATAAGTCCTTTACGACACCGAACTGCACCTAGCGTTATGTATTTAAAAAAATATTTAAAAACTTGTCAACTGGTAAAATAGATATTCTTACATATTCTCAGTCTATAAAGAAGCAATAGACATTCAACTGTCACCAATTACATATTTTTGTAGTTCTCTTAATTTTCTTCCGACAGAATGAACACAACCCAGACGCTTGCTCAAAATCTGGCTTCACTCCACTTCACATAGCGGCTCACTACGGCAATGTAGGGGTGGCTAAGGCTCTACTGGCGGCGGGAGCAGACGCCGGCCGCGCTGCCAAACACAACATCACACCGTTACACGTCGCCAGCAAGTGGGGACAGTTGGCGATGCTCGATTTGCTTGTTGAAAATGGTAAGATTTCATGATAAATTTTTTATTGCTTGTGGTTTCAAAGGAGCGAGCAGCACGCCTGATTGTAAGTGTTATTGCCGCCCATGGACTTTTGTCATACCAGGGGTACAGCTAGACCGCTTGCCTACCGACGAAAGCTCCAAACCTGCCCAGAAATTTCTTCTCTCCCTCACAGAACGAAGTGCAACAGCACATTGTCACTGCTCAGATGTCGATTTTCTGCAACACTGTGACATCTATCCCGAATATACCGACCCGCGGCTGTAGAAAGAAAACTATCAATATAGTGGTCCTACCGCTAATTAAAATTTGTATTAGTACTCAATAATGTGTTGGTGTGGCTAATTAAGCATCGTGCTTCAACGTCTCTGAGGTGAATTGGTACCCATAAGAGCCGTCGGCAGATCCATATGATGCCAGCGGTCTGCTTCAAATGGTGAATGGGCGATGCGCAACCCGCTTGCAAAACACTGCGCTTATAGCATTATTCCTCTTGGAGAAGATATAACATATATCTTACTTATGGATGGATATAGAGATCAAGCTATACTATTTTTTAATACAATAACTAAGCGACTTCACTTAATAGCCAAGCAAGTCGTTAAGCCAAGCAATAGGGGCTTTAAACAGTTTTTATTTTTTTTCACATATAAAATATATGTGAAAAAAAATAAAAAAAAGGATTAAAGGTATTTGAAAAAAAAATATACAAGGCGTACAGTTAGTTCAGTTATTTTTTTCTCTACACGCGATTCGGGTTGGAATGTCAATAGCTAACTGGAATGCTTTATGTAATTGGTTGACCAACACGTTATGTTGTCAATCACGTATCAATCAACGAATCATCACGACAGTCGTACATAATTATTTAACTTTTTTGGTGATGATTAATTCAACGTTAATAGATGGATTGTCTCACGATGCAAAAAGTGTAACAAAAAGTATTTTATTTCTATTTACTATTTGTACGAATATATGAAGTTTGTGTTTCATTCTTTATGATAATGTTGAAATAAAAATAATGCACTATGTGTATGTAGCACTAGCAGTATGTCTAAAAGACCGGGCGGGCCATCGAAGACAAATATCGGGTACCGGTGGCCCGCTCGCACGGGTGCAGGGTGGGTCCATGGGGTTGCGTGCCGCCTCTTCTGTCGCCCCGGACGATTTGTTGGGGCGCGACCACATCCATGGTCCACCCTGCGGAGAAAAAAAAAGTATGTGTAAGAGACAATCGAGAATTTTCAACTTAAGTTTCGTTAAGCAGACAATCGTTTTTATTATTTTATAATTAAAGATTTTGTATTATTTGTTTGAACAGGCTACTGACGTTATTCAATATGATATGAAAAACTCAATACGCTTGATAGTTTTTTTATTGAGAAACATTTTACAGTACAAACGATGTAACATATAATAAGTGCTTTAACGTGAAGTTGAACGTGCACTAGAAGGATTAGTCCGCCACCCGTAGTGAGGCTCACCGCGTGAGGGCGACACCCCAACGGTCATCATCATTCCCTACTCTTATCCCAAATATTTGGGGTCGATACAATATGTACTCTTCTTTCATAGTACATATAATATTGTAAAAGTTATTGACAATAGTTTTAGAAACCGGCCGCCTGCCAGACGTCAACACTCCTTGGGAATGTAATTGTTGACCAAACGGCATCAGACGGAGTTGGCCCAGGTCGTTATGAGGCTCTTAATCGTCTTTTACGACATCCACGAGCAAAGTAAGGGTTGGTAGTATTCGTAGCCCCTACCACATAGCTCGATGCCCCAACGGTATAATGGGTGAATTACCCTCTTGTTGTAGAAGAGCCTTGAGCACAGCAGTGGGAATTATATCAGCTGGGATGATAACATTAATATTATTTTAATATTATTTATAGCACCGTTATGGCGTTAAATATATTACTGCGATCGTGAGAACTTAGATTCCTCATGTTCGTTTTCAACAACTATTTTCAGGTGATATCTAAAATTTAGGGTTTATTGAAGAAACTGAATATGAAATTAATATAAGAGTATATGAGCTGAGATGGTGATGATGATATTTTATATTTAACTCATCACATTTTCAGGAGCAAATATTGCAGCGGTTACACGAGACGGTCTGACACCATTACATTGCGCCGCGCGGTCCGGACATAGCAACGTAGTATCGAGACTATTGCAGCATGGTGCACCTATTACTAGTAAAACTAAGGTAATTATTACATCTTTTTAATATACTAATAAGGAATAATCCTTCGAAATAAGACTCTACAGACACAATCAATGTACACAAATTATACCCAGATTCAAAACAATTTGTGAAAAGAATATGATAATTATTGGTACTTTTGGCGGGATCGTGAAAGCCGCATGTTTTCACTTCATTCAATGTAATAGCATAATCTGTGATAATAGTATTTTAACATGATATACTAACTAATTTTGAAGGTATCTTATGAAGCAAAATGTGGAAGAACTGCTGGGATAGTATATCATCATCATCATCATCTCAGCTCATATAAGCCCCGCTGTTGGGCTCGAGCCTCCTCCATAATGGGAGGGAAATTGACCTACTATACCACGCTAGTTAGACGTGTTGGAATAGGTTTTTGTATCGAGTTATCCTTCTCTTGCATGGATGTTACATGCGTTGTATATCCCTTAGTCTTCTCTTGCGATCACCCACGGGTAAGATGAAGAGGTGGTGGATTGTATTCTTACTCCGTCACTACACTATATGATATAAAAGTGCTCTACAAATGTTTTCGTTTCCTACCAAAATTCCTACAAGATAACAGAATGGCCATAGCACTGTTGAAGTCGATGATTTAACTTACTGACGGAGAATAACTAATATCGTATAAATAAAACACTCGCGTAACTAGTATTATTGTTTAACGAAATTTCTATAATATTTTTATTATTATTATATATATTTTTTTTAATTGCTTTTGGTGGCAAACGAGCAAGCAGCACACCTGATGGTAAGTGTCACTGTTGCCCATGGACCTTTGCAATACCAAGGCTAGGCCGCTGCCTACCAATATAAACCCCAAACCCACCCAGTTGGGCTGCCAGCTCTCTCGCTCACCGAAAGAAGCACAACAGCACATTACCATTGCTCAAACGTCGATCTTCTGCGAGACTGTGGTACTATCCCGGACGGACCGGTCCGCAGCTGTAAACTGAAAAATTTCAGCAGCGTGGTCCTACCACTATTGGTGAATGTAAATTTTAAACTTATGTTGTTGTAGTGTAAATTCTTATATATTTATGCATGTATAATATGTCGCCTATATATCATATTGACATATTTCAGAATGGTTTGACCCCTCTCCACATGTCCGTGCAAGGCGAACACGTGGAGACGGCCAAGGTTCTACTCGCAGAGGGGGCTCCTATTGATGACGTCACCGTCGATTATCTTACCGCATTACATGTCGCCGCTCACTGTGGACACGTTAAGGTAATAACGTCTTTGGTGTACTAACAATATGACTTAAATTAATATAATTATATATCCATGAGCCTGTTGAAGTATACTGTAATATAGTCCTTCCCATAAAGGGAAAATGCGATAAACGCCAGTTTTGGCACATGGATAGTGGGTCGGAGTGGATTTTTATTATGTGTTGCTTAGGAGAGCAATGCTGCACATTTCTTTTGTTTTTGCTTAACCGGTGTTTAAGATTTCCACGGGAATTCTAAGTCGCTACATTTTATTTTTTAAATATCACCTAATGGAGATTCTAGTTATAATGATTTTAATATAAATAAAAAAAAATCAATATACATACATACATTGCCAACTGAAGAGGTTTTTTAATTGCTTATGGTGGCAAACGAGCAAGCAGCACACTCGATGGTAACTGTTACTGCCGCCCATAAGCCTATGCAATACTAGTGGTACAGCCAGGCCTACTAATAAAAATTCAAAAAAAAACCGGTAAGTTGGGCCGCCGGCTCCTTCGCTCACTGAACGAAACGTAATAGCATATTACCATTTCTCTGAGACTGTGACTACTACACTGGACGGACAGGCCCGCGGCTGTAGACACAAAACTGTAAACAGTATAATCTCAATATTACTACTATTAGATAATATTAAAATTACCTGTATTGTCCATGAATCCACGCAACTACCAACAAAAACGTTTTATTCTAAAATTGGTAGACATATTATTAATAAACTCACGTTTTTATCTCCTAAGGTATATGCTGGGGGGGCACACTTAAAACATTACTTATTTTTACTGACCGTCGCGCCGCCTACAGATTGGTTGTACAAACTTAGCTGCTGCCATTTTGTCCTGCCTGTCAAACGTTTGACAACTGAGAATTGTTATATTTTGTTTCTAGCGTAGGTAGTTATTGTCATCGATCTATTTTCGGTTATTGATATTTTTCTGAAAATTATCTCAAGTTTGAATGTTAGGCTGATATTATTATTGTATAATTATCAGCTGATATGTATTTTTTTATATTTCAGGGTAGTTTTCATAGTAAAAGAAAGTTCTATGTAATTACACATACACATGTAGATATGTATATATATTACTTCAACTTTAGTTCACCGCCTAAACTCTGGGTGGCAGCACTTTCCATACATGCATATTTTATCATCGAGTTGCCACTCTTTTTCAATTTAATAACTTTACTCTTTGGGTATATGCCTAAGTGACAGAAGTTTAATAATATATTCTACTTATGAGCTTAAAACTACGAACGAGCTATATATTTTCGTCATCCTTGTTAACCGTCCAAGGTGACAGAAAATTGACATGGTGCTGCAAAATCAGCCAGAAGCTCATTCTCCATTTTGAGCAGAATATTGTCATAGCACTAATTTTGAATTTGATTCATTTGTTGTCTTTATTGAGTTATCTCTAAGCGATGTCTCTGATTTAATAGATTTTTCTCAGTCTGTCTACCCGTGGAAACTGAAGTCGGTAAATCATACTTACAATTCTTATTTACAATATATTTATTTGATTTATCAATGTTTTTAGGTTGCGAAACTCTTACTGGACAGAAACGCTGATGCTAACGCTCGAGCACTCAATGGGTTCACACCTTTACACATCGCGTGCAAAAAGAATCGGCTTAAAGTTGTCGAGTTACTGCTTAAATACGGAGCAAGTAAGTAAAATTCAACCATAATTATATTATACTAGCTTCTGTTCGTGGTTTCAATCTCATAAATAATTCCAAAGTTAAACTATTATCCCAAGAAAATACATTACTTCTATAAAAAGAATCCTATATGTTAATCGAGAAAATAGTCTGTGTAAATTTTCATCCAAATTTGTTAAATTGTTAGCGCGTAATTGAGTAACAAACATACAAACACTTTCACAAATTTAATTATAGTTCATCTAATCTAAGAAGTGCATTTTGACGTTTTGCATTTTTTAATACACAATAACCTCGGTCAAACCTTTACACATGATTGTTAACACTAAATCTGAAATTTTAAACAACTATTAAGTTATTTACATAATTAACATTGCACAATAATACATACTTTCTTGTACAATAATACATACATATATACCATCACGCCATGTCCCTTGCAGGGTAGGCAGAGAGAACAGAGTGCCAGAGAACTCTATCCTTGCATACTTCACTCGCTTCCTCAACATTCATAATTCTCTTCATACACGCTCGGCGGTTTCGGAGTCTCTTGACTCCACCTTCCTTCAGTACATGACCGATCTGGTCTAGGTAGGTTGGTCTCGGTCTCCCCCGGTACCTACATCCTTTCACTTTCGCATTGTATATCTTCTTAACCAGACGTTCGTTCGGCATTCTTTCCACATGTCCGAACCATCGGAGCATTCCCTTTCGCATCTTTACACTAATACTCTCTTTCATACCTATTCGCTCGCTTACGTCGTCGTTACGAATGCGATCGGTCAGCCTAACTCCACAGATTTTCCGTAGAGATCGCATTTCGACCGCATTAATTTTACTTTCATATTCTTTTCTGCATACCCAACTCTCGCTTCCATACAGTAATGTTGGGACAAGCACTGCGTTATGTATTGCTACACGTGCCTTCTGGCTGAGGTAGTGGCTACCGAGAAGTTGCCCCAACGCTTCGTGCACTCTATTTCCCGCATTCACTCTTCGCTCTATATCAGTGGTGTACCTTCCATCTCGGCTAAATCCACATCCAAGATATACAAATTCATCCACTTGCTCCAGTACATCATTACCTATTGTTACTCTTACATCTTCTGGCTTCATCTCTTTCAAAGACCATTAATCTAATGTTGAAACTCGTAAAAATAATTTAAAATAAAAATAACATGATAAATAGTAATTGTTATTCACGACCTAACAATGTCACGTCATCACGTTCTATACAGTAGTGCTTGACAACTTCCAATTCACGAATATCCAAATAATCGGTAAAAATATTAAAATAATACAATTAATCGAATAGAGATTTTGACAGAGATGTACATTTCGACACTTTGATTGATGATGAAATAATTATTAATGTTCGCGACGCTGATAATTCAAGTAATAGTAGTAATTCTTAATAAATAGCTATTTTCAAATCCAGTTTTTGTTTTTAATTAACTTAATCCTACTAAATATGATGAATAGATTCTATGCTGAAATAATTAAATTTGTTTAGTACTAATTTAGCACTTAATTTATTAATCACCATTTTGAAAAATAAATATTAAACCGATTATTAATTATAAAGAATTAATATCAATTTCTCAGTAAATTCGGATATTTTCGATAGCGATTATTTGGTTCACATACCTAGACAACTTACTCAGACAGCTGTCAAAGTGCACTTCTTAGATTAGACAGACTTATAAGTATCATATCATTAGTAGAATTAATATTTTTCTCAAGCTATATAACTCCCAATTGGGCACAGACCTGATCTTCAGATGGGAGAAATGAAACTTCTAGAACATAATTTCTTGACGAATTTGCATAATTCTGTTTACGAATTGATAGAAATTTTTCGTTTCTCATATGTAATTAATTATAGGTAATAAAGAATTTAGGACCTTTCTATTTCTCATTTACCAAATCCACTAATAAAGTCTTTGAAGTAACATATTTTCTAGGAAGATTAACGTTGTGTAGGCTAACTGGTCATAAAAGATGGTTAAAGGCCGTAATAACTGTATTTGCATTAGTTCAGGATGATGATAGTCTTCAAATTTACTATTTTGCGCTGATTAAAATGTCACGGTACACCACTGATATAGAGCGAAGAGTGAATGCGGGAAATAGAGTGAACGGAGCGTTGGGGCAACTTTTCGGCAGCCACCACCTCAGCCAGAAGGCACGTGTAGCAATACATAACGCAGTGCTTGTCCCAACATTACTGTATGGAAACGAGAGTTGGGTATGCAAAAAAGAGTATGAAAGTAAAATTAATGCGGTCGAAATGCGATCTCTGCGGAAAATCTATGGAGTTAGGATGACCGACCGCATTCGTAACGACGACGTAAGAGAGCGAGTAGGTATGAAAGAGAGTATTGGTGTAAAGATGCGAAAGGGAATGCTCCGATGGTTCGGACATGTGGAAAGAATACCAAACGAACGTCTGGTTAAGAAGATATACAATGCGAAAGTGGAAGGATGTAGGTACCGAGGGAGACCGAGACTAACCTACCTAGACCAGATCGGTCATGTACTGAAGGAAGGTGGAGTCAAGAGTCTCCGAAACCGGCGAGCGTGTATGAAGAGAATTATGAATGTTGAGGAAGCGAGTGAAGTATGCAGAGATAGAGTTCTCTGGCACTCTGTTCTCTCTGCCTACCCTGCAAGGGATATGGCGTGATGATATGTATGTATGTAAAATATCACCATGTCATCGCATCACATTCCCATGTGGTGACTAAGTGAGAATACTATTTATCTATATTTTACCCGTGGGTGTTGTAAATGTCTCTTAAAGTATATAATATGCATATAACATCTATACAAGAGAAGGAAATCTTGAAATATAACTCTATGTCAATCCATCCGACTGACTGGTAGGTATAATAGGTTAATTTCTCTACTACTGTGAAGATTTGCGCCTAGCAGTGGAATATTTAGGAGCCGAAATGATGATGACGTCACTATGCTAGTTTCGTTCCCAGGATGTCGTATTAGCCTGCTAAATGAAATATTTTATATCATATAGTAAGTATAATTGCTTGGCACCTTTTATAATACTATGACTATTTTATATTACAGGTAAATCCGCTACAACAGAATCCGGTCTAACACCCCTTCACGTAGCATCCTTCATGGGATGTATGAACATAGCGCTAGTGCTGGTAGGTGCTGGCGCGGCTGCTGACGCCGCCACAGCAAGAGGAGAGACCCCCCTGCATCTGGCTGCAAGAGCGCACCAGACTGACTTAGTCAGGGTATTACTTAGGAACAATGCTAAGGTAAAAATCGTATTAAATGAAAATTAATACTTCGCGCTACCTAAAACCTACTCTGAAATCTGTTTTTTTCTCAACAACATCACACATTTTTGACAACACCCTGCACTAAGTAAAATAAACCTTGTGTTGTGGGGACTTTACAAACATATAATTAACGCAAACAAATTGCAACCAGACTAAGAACAACAGTTTGTGAATCGCGCAAAGTATTGTTCTGCGTGGGAATCGAACCCACGACACTGGCACGAAAGGTATCTTAGCCACTACTCCAACTGTGCAGTCAAAATTAACAAAAAGTAATGAATAATGTATATCTGTGTAGTGACACAGTAAGACTACAATTAACTACTACCTTTCTTACCCGTGGCGGATTGTAAAAGACGATTAAGAATACGGCAGATAACATATCTGCAAAAGAAGGAATACTCGAAATAAAACCGTTTACCAACCAGTCTGACCAGCGTGGTACACACAATAACCTCCCACTGTGCAAGAGGTTCGAACCTAGCATTGGGATGCGTATGAGCTGAGATGATGATAAATCAATAATTTGAAATTAATATCATCATCATTCATCATCATAGCATAAATGTCCCACTGTTGGGCTCAGGCCTCCTCCGTAATGGGAGGGAAATTAACCTACTATACCGCTCTGGTCAGACGTGTTGGTATAGAGTTTTGTTTCGAGTTTTCCTTCTCTCGCATTGATGTTATATGCCTTAGTCTCGTGCGATCACCCACGGGTAAGATATACAATAAGCTGAGAGAGCTGTTTGCAGTGCAATTAGAGTATAAGTCGGAACAATATGCAAAAAATTGCCGGTAGATGGCGTGGTAAAACGTCTTTCATACAGATTCGAATGCTAGCACTAAGCTAGCTTTTTGGTTACTACTGCCAGAAACAGATTCTTAATAAATGTGACTACAGATCCCTCATGAAAACTAATTTGAAACCCCAAACATGAATATGTCATGTTTGGGGTTTCAAATTAGTTTTCATCCAGGACCATTCATCAAATATTATTTGAATTGAAGTTTTTAGTCTCACCCTAGTCAAAAGGTGTTTGTTACAGCTGCAATTTGATTATTTAATTAATTAATGTTTTGGAATTTCATACAATTATGTAATATCGTTTGTTAATATTTCTTCATTCATATAAATAAATATAATTATTTTATTACATATATTATTTTGTTTTATTATAGGTGGATGCTCGTGCTCGAGAAGAACAAACCCCACTGCACGTAGCTGCCCGACTCGGTCACGGTGATATAGCAGCATTATTGCTGCAGCACGGGGCCGACGTTGCTGCTACTACCAAGGATAAATATACACCTCTGCATATTGCGGCTAAAGAAGGTACATTTTATTTCGTGTCTCCTGTTTTGCTTAGGAGGAAAGTGGAATTTTCCAACTCCTGTTTTTCTTGTCTAATCAAATTTGTTGCGGGTCCTAAGACAAATAAAAGCGTTTCTCGGGACTTCCTGAGAGACAAACCTCGGTTTCATTTATGAGACCATTGTGGATTGTAACTTGCAAGGATTAACGACCTTTAGTATATAGAAAACTGTTGTCATAGAACAGTGGTTCCCAATTAATTTTTGCTACGTACCACTTCAAAAAAGACCTCAAACCTGCGTACCCCTTATTATAGTAATGATAAAAAAAAGGGGGTAAGTTTAAATAACATTTATTATCTTCAAATTATAGTGCAAGAGTGAAAATCAGAATAATATGATGTATCGGCGAAGACGCTAATGTGACAAATGTGCACGTTTTTCTTTGCACAGTTCTTGAAAATCTGGTTGTCCTTCAGTCAGCTTCAGTCTTAAATCATCTTCAAGTTGAAGTCTGTGACGATGTTTAGTTTTTAAGTTGGTCATGGCCGAAAATCCGCTTTCGCAAAGGTAGGTCGTGCAAAATGGCAGTAAATATTTTATTGCTGATTCGCTGATATGATAAATATCTTTTAAATTAGCCCAAAAGTTATCCAGTGATTGCTCTGCAAAACAAATCTTGAGTCTGCTGTTGCATGAGATGTCTATTAATTCCTCTTGATCAGAGATGGGTAGGTGGTCGACGGAATGGTTCGCAAAAGGATTGTTTACCCAGTTCCATTGCGGCGATATTTCTGGGAAGTAACTGCGCAAAGCCACCGACAGATTTTGCAAGTGGCATTTAATGTCTGATTTTAAATCTTCATTTACTATCGAAGAAGTTGTATCCAAAAAGAAATTAAGATCCGGAAACTGGTCATATTTACACTTGTCAATTAAAGATGTCCAGAGGGATATTTTTTTTATAGTAGACTCAACTTTTTCCTGCATAGTGAATATGGTTGTATCACGGCCTTGTAGTCCCAAATTCAACTCATTTAATTTTGTGAAGATATCTGACAGATAAGCTAATTTTTGCACCCAGAAAAAGTCTGTTTGTACTCATCGTGTCCCTGCTCGACCAAAAATAACTCAATTTCATGTCTCAACTCAAACATTCTCGAAACAACTCTTCCTCTGGACAGCCAACGCACTTCAGTATGTAACAACAATGTTTCGTGTTCACTGCCAAGCTCTTTGCAAATAGCTGTAAAAATTCTAGAATTTGTGGCACGGGCCTTGATTAAGTTAATAATTTTTACAGCATTTTTGAGAGTAATATGTAAGCTGGCTGGAACTTTTTTACAAGCCAGTGCCTCTCGATGCGCACCACACAATGCGTCCATTTTGCTTCTGGGGCTATATCTTGTATCCGCTTTACAAGTCCTGAAAAACGACGTTATTGCTCTGGCACCATCAGTACATATTCCTACACATTTTGACCAATCCAATTGGTTTTCTTTTACAAAACTGTCGATCATATGAAATATATCCTCCTCGGTGGTGCGAATCGAAAGGGTACGACAAAACAGTAATTCTTCATGAAACTTTTTGGAATGAACATAACGAATGTACGTTAAAAGATGAGCCAAGTTTGTTATGTCTGTGGATTCATCAAGTTGTATGGCAAAGTAATCGCTTTCTAAAATCCGTTTAATTTGGTGGGTTTTCAGATTTTCTGACATGTTTGCAATACGACGAGAAACAGTGTTATTTGACATAGCAATAACATCAAGTTCTCGTACCATTTTTTCTGCAAACATATATTTCACTATCTCTTTTGCTGCAGGCAATATAAGGTTCTCCCCAATAGTGTAAGGTTTTGCTTGCTTAGCAATTAAATAACTCACTCTAAAAGAGGCTTGCAGAGTATTGTCATTCGTGTTTTGGGAGAGTGCCTCAATAGATATTTGTCTTTGTTTGAGATCTTTTAATTTATGTTGAAGGAAGGATACAGACTGGTCTTTCAAATTAGCATGTTTAGTTTCTAAATGGCGACGTAGTAAAGACGGCTTTAGCGAATGATTTGACAGCGTTTCTGCACAAACGACACACTGTGGCAATGGAGAATCAGGGTCTCTAGAGCTTATAAAACCAAACTGAATATAACTACCATCATATTTCCTTTTTTTGAGACGATTCCTTGTTATCAAGTTTTCTTGTGTTTGGAGTACTGGTAGAGGATGACACATCATTATCAGGGGTCTGTTCAGTATTGCCTGATACCTCAGCAACCTTTTGACGACTTATCAGCCACTTTTCCATCTGAAATACAACTGAACTTAATGGCTTATATATTTTTTAATTAAAAAGCATACAAAACAGTAACCTCGAACACGTGTAAAACTGAAGCAACTCAACTCATATATTAGGTATTATTAATTATTCCAAGTTTTTTAAATTATAAGAAAAACAAACTAAACATCGTTACGTTGTATTGTAATTTATAATGAAAGTGTAAGTTTAAAAGTAGTCTTAAAACATTATCTTACCGTTTTCCAAGGGATATTAGGCCTAGGTAACGCGACGCTTAGTACTTAATTCACAATCAAAACAAAACACTGTCACACGGCTCACGACAAAAGCCAAACTGGCGGGAAGTGGAAACGGGTGACGGGGGCGGCCGAATGACGCGAGATGCAGGAGGCGCGGGATAGCGCTCGGTCGGCCGTAGTGCTCGTGCTCGGTTCTCCGTGCTTTTACGATGATGATCATTATAAAATAATATTTTGGAAATTGTTCTTGTTTTTACTGATAGCCCCGCGTACCCCTTGATGCGACTCCACGTACCCCTGGGGGTACGCGTACCACTAATTGGGAAACACTGTCATAGAAGATCGGAGAGCTGAAGCCAAAATGTATACCTACACTACCTACAGAATTACCAATTGATATCCACTGTTGTCCCAGAAGGTTACTGGTGTCCATTCTTTTGGTGACCCCATAGCCAGTTTTCGATGTACTCAATACCAATACAGACAATGTATGTGCGATGTGGTAGCGCCTAATACTACCTTCCCTTACATAGCTCATGGGTGTCGTAAAAACTAAGAGCTTTACATCGATCTGAACGAACTCTATCTGTATGAAGTTCACTCTATCATTTGTATGAAGAAATGTAGATACAAAAACGCGCCGCTAGTGGCGCTGTACATTTTTTCATACAAATGACATGCTTACGCGCTCGCTGTAGAACGCGTCATGTTGACGACAAAACTCACACTCAGCACACTGATGCCGTTTGGTCAACAATTCCATTCTCAAGGAAGGTTGCCGTCTGGCAGGCGGTCCGTCATAAAATTAAAGCTTTTGCAATATATATATATACGATGAAAGTGAAGTACATACTCGTATTGCGTAGACCCTAAGTAATTGGGATAAGAGTGAGATAATGGTAATGTCATACTATAGCAACATAAAAACAATTCATTCTTTGCAATAATTGGGTGATTTTTATGACGAGAAAGTACTTCTCAGAACCAATCGCTTGATTACAATGGATATCTTTATTTTCTAAGGTGTAGGTTCTTCATATAAATTATCACACCCGGAATATGATGTTATTTATTGACCACATTCCATCGAGACTCTTCTACTCTAATACGTCCAAAAACGCATCTTTTATACGATGAAGTCAGGTCAAGTTTTTTTTTAAACAACATTGCACTAATAAAATAGTCCTTGTATTGCGGGGGGACTTTACAAACATATAATTAAACGGACACAAATTACCCCCAGAATCAGGATAACACTTTGTGGATCGCACCAGGTATTGTCCCGCGTAGGAATCGAACTCTTACCAACTTAATCACTACACCTTCTGTGCAGTCAAGTTTATTGCAAGAGAACAATGACTCAATATGTATAAAAGAAATAATTGTTCATAATATATATACATGGTGGTTTTTATAAAAATATTTCACTTTTACACCAGGCAAAGAAGAAGTAGCCGCCATTCTTCTCGACAATAACGCTCCCATCGAAGCTGAGACTCGTAAAGGTTTTACACCACTCCATCTAGCGGCTAAGTATGGAGATACGGGCGTAGCGAGACTATTGCTCGCTCGCGGTGCCTCACCCGACGCCCCTGGAAGATCACACATCACACCTTTACACATGGCCACTTATTATGGACATCCAGATATAGCTTTGCTGTTATTGGATAAAGGTATGTCGCACTTTATTTTACTGAGAAAAGGCAAGGTTTAAATTGTAATTTCTACAGACAGTGATGAGAATTTACTAATACACTCTTTCACTACTTAATACTTGATGCTGTTTACCATAGTTGACAAAGTGACGTAAATAATTAATATTTATCACCATCTCAGCCCATATATGTCCCACTTTTGGACTCAGGCCCAAATTGGAGGGAAATTGACCTACTATTACCACGCTGCGCTGGTCAGAAATATTGACATAGGGTTACCTTTCCTTTCATCAATGTTTCTGCATCTAATATCCCATAGTCGTCTTTTAAGACACACATGGTGAATTGTATTCTTACTGCGTCACCACAAGTAAGACAGAATAATGAAAATTGTAAATAAAATCCTATATCAACACATCTGAGGAATATGGGATAGTTAAACAATTTTCTCTCCGTAGTAGAACTCTAAGCGACGGGGGCGTATATAGTAGACACAAAAGATATAGGTCCTATTTATTACCCGACTGCAAAGGAGTGGTATTGTGTTTAACAGTCTATATATGTATGTATAGTATGTATGTTTGTATGTACCTTTGAAGCACGCATATATACCAAACGCCTGGGCCGATTTTTATGATTCGCACGTCAATCGATTCCTCTTAATCCGGCGAGTGTCACTAAAGATATGACGTTATTGAAAATTCAATATGGCGACTACTGGACACCATATTGAGAAAATTAAAAAAATTAAAGTCAACAAACTATATCGAGTGGGGTATCGTTAAATAGGTATTTAAAAATAATTTTTAGTTTTCTCTCAACATTTTTCAATTTGACTGGCCGTTTAGGATCTATATCGATTTAAAGTTTCGTAACAACCTTTCTCACATATAGGTTTTTTAGACAGTAGAAATTTACGATGAAAAGATGAAAAATTCATATAACTGGATGTGGATGGACATATACTGAAGTATCTAGTAGGTATATTGTCCAATATACCATAGGTAGTCCTACCTAAAGTATCTAATGTCTGACGCGGTCGCCCATTTCCAATTTCTAACGATTTAGTACTCAACTTCAGTCGAAAAACTATATATAGTTAGGTACTTACCTACTGATTAATAAATAAGATAACTATAGCTACCTAGGTATTTATAACTAAAAAGTGTAAAATAAAAAAAATGATTAAAAAAATCAAAAAACCCGACTGCGTAAAAAGTCACCAAAACTACGTACATAATAAAAAAACGGAAAAGAAAAAAACAAGCACTTAGATGTCCGGTGGTCTAGAATTCCATAATATATTATTGAATAAATACTATTGCAGAAAATGAAATATATTTTAATAATAGAACATGACAACTGAACAGTCGGGATCCTTTATTCGACAGCAAATCTAATTTTTCAATGGATCCCCACTGTTCAGTTGTCATGTTCTATTATTAAAATATATTTCATTTTCTGCAATAGTATTTATTCAATAATATATTATGGAATTCTAGACCACCGGACATGTAAGCGCTTGTTTTTTTCTTTTCAGTTTTTTTATTATGTACGTAGTTTTGGTGACTTTTTACGCAGTCGGGTTTTTTGATTTTTTTAATTACATATCTTTTTCATTTGGTGAACTATTAAGGTTATATATATTACCCCCTTATTATATATATATATATATATATATATATATATATATATATATATATATATATATATATATATATATATATATATTACCCCACTATATTGAACGACATTGTGAGTTTCTAAAAATAATGAAGGAAAAACTGATCTATACTAAGGAATAATTATTATGCCGACAGTATTATTTCGGTAGAAGATTTTTTTTAAATAATACTATACTAACAAATAGGCTATTTTATCTCCGACTGTAGGAAGTAGGAAAAAAGAAAAGAAAAATAAACAGTGTCAAACATTGAAATATAATAATATTGGTGCTTCAATTTTTACGACTCCATAATACTGTAACTAAAAGTTGATTCCATTAAAACTCTTGCTAGATATAGTCAGTAATGCACTTGTTCGTTCAAGTCTTGTCAAGTGCTTAGTTCCATAGTAACGTAACTAGCATATAGAAGAAACAAACAATTCATTAAAAATATTTACGATAACGATAACTTTGATTAATGTTTGCTTATTTTATTTATATGTATGTATTTCGTGTTTATATAACTAATGGTTTCTATAATTAATGATTATTTGGTAAGAACAATAATTCATATTTAATTAAGCTTCGATGGTGATAAGTCTATTACACATTAAATAATCGAAAGAGGCATTTTAAAACGTATCTTCCATTATTTTATTTCTCTCTGCCCATATTATTTTATATTTTATATAATTACAGATATATTTACGTATTTTTCAAGAACCGTGTTCGATTAATTAGTGAAAATAAATTAAATATAGCGTCTATTTTCATTTAATTCGTACCTAAATATTAGATGTTTAGAAGTTTATATTTAAAGTAATTCTTAGTAAACATTCTATTCTTAATAATTACACGATTTAAAAAATGGTAATGATTACACCGATTTAATGTAGTCTCAAATGTTTTACTTTTATATAAGTAGTAGCTAGAACAAGTAAGCTAGAGTTGATCCCTTGTAGGTGCTTCGCCTCACTCCTTGGCGAAGAACGGTCACTCGGCGCTACATATCGCTTGTCGACACAACCACCCTGATATCGCCTTCGCACTCCTCGAACATGGTAAGTAACTACTTCTCTATTCATCAAACCATTCACTATTAAATTTATAAGCTATAATCGCTCAAATGCTCGCGTTAATTTAGATTTTTGCTATTTAATTCATCTTTCCATCGACAATAGTAGTTTTCCATGAACAAAAGTTCCGTTGGGTTTTATTTTTTGTTATAACGTCCATATATTGAAATTTAAAAATAAACGTTAGTGTTTTAATATTCTACATATATTGAATTGAGGTTTGAAAGCGTAAGACAAACAAATCCACATACGCTTTAATATATATAGTAAATAACTACTACTAGTATAATATTAAGCAGAATTTCTGCTATTTACAGTAAAAAAAAGTCTGGTTATTTTGGGATAATTCATAAGAATTAATAAGAATTATGTTAAATTGTACATCCTCACGGTCTCGCTCGCTTATAATGCCTATAAGATTAGGAATAGTATGTTTTTTTCCTAAATGAAAGGTTATATGCAACAAACAAACTTACTTACGTTTATATTTATAATATTAGTTAGAATCTCTTAACTAGAACTTCATTTATATGGAATCTAAAAATAGTATATAAGAGGGCGTCCATTAATTACGCGAAGTATTAATATGTCGAGTCGATTCTTAATAAATCTCATTTGCTTGGGGGGTTCTTGCCAAATGTCACGTAATTTTTTTAGCAGAAATTGTGTAAAACTGCTTGATGTTAAATAAAAGTAAAAAACCTTATACCAAAGTACAAGTTATAAAAATCTAACGAGAGATTTCGATCGAGAAAAATCTTACATCTCAGATGGGGTCAAAAATTCTCAAAAATGCCTCACGTAATTAATGAACGCCCTAAACTTTTTTTATATAGATGCAGATCCAAGTGTGAAATCGAAGGCTGGCTTTACACCATTGCACATGGCAGCGCAAGAAGGTCACGAGGATTGCGTTGAGATGTTAATTGAACGAGGAGCCGACGTCAATGTGCCAGCTAATAATGGTATGTTATCTTTAAGAGGTAATCATTGAGTGGATTTTGTTCGACCACCCTTCTCCTGCTCTTATCCCAATTACTAAAGTTCGCCGCAGTATGTACTCCTCTTCCTACATATTGCAAAAGTTATTGGCAATAGTTTTATGACCGGCTGCCTGCCTGACATCAACCCTCCTTGGGAATATAATTGTTGACCAAACGACATCAGATAGAGTTGGTCCAGGTCGATATAAAGTTCTTAGTCGTCTTTTACGACATCTACGAGCAAAGTAAGGGTTGGTAGTATTCATACCCGCCGCCACATATCGCTGTGATCAATACACTATTTTATAAATCCAGGATCGATTTATCTATAAGTTTTCATTATCTCACCTAATATGGATCTCACTGTTGGGCTCGAACCTCCTCAAGAATAGAAAGGAAATTAACATATCATACTAGTTAGACCGGTTGGTATGATGTTTTATTTCGAGGTTTCCTTCTCTTGCATAGATATTATATGAATATCATATCCGTTTGTTGTCTTTTACCTACAAGTAAGAAAGGGGGTTCTGAATTATACAATTCTTAAACCGTCACCACATGGGCGTGTGTAGTTTTAACTGCACAGATGGCAAAGTGGTTAGAGTACCGACCATACCGCCCTCGTGCCGCGGCTTCGATTTCCACACCGGACAATACTTTGTGCGGTTCACAAATTGTAGTCCTGAGTCTGGGTGTAATTTTTGTCCGTTTAGTTATATGTTTGTAATGTCCCCCGCAATACAAGGATCATTTACTTTGAGCAGAGTTGATGTATTGAAAAAAAAATACTTATAGTAATTCATCATCATTATTATGTGAACTAAAATCCAGATGCGTATTCCGTAGGGTTGACGCCAGCACACTTGGCGGCTGGTGAGGGTCGTACAGGTGTCCTACGGGCCCTCCTAACCGCTGGAGCTCACGTATCGGCGCGATCACGTGACGGTTATACTCCACTACACGCCGCTGCACATCACGCACATCATGCAGCCGCTAAGACTTTACTTGCAGCTGGTGCCGATGTTCAAGCACGAGCTACACATGGGTACGACAATATTCATTACTGTTATCTAAATTCTATGTATTGTTATAAAACTTAAGTTTATTTGAATGAGTTAATCTTGGAGACAGTACCTGGAGATCCAGTCACACAGTCGACGAGATAAAGAATAGAATTGTCGCCACCCCTTATTGGCTCGTCGGAGTAGCGAAAATCAACTAAGGGTTCAGCCGGAGAGCAGCAGGTTCTTCCTAGGAAACAGCACCTTACTGTGATCGTCAACCCGCCTGCCAAGCGTGGTGATTACGTTACTATCCCCTCATATGTATGTGGGAGGCCTACGTCTGGTAATTGTATGAATGATGATTAAGATTGTATTACAACTTGGATTCTTAATAATTCTTGTACAGAGAGATGTTTTATGTCTGTAGCTGAGAAGTATGTGGAGGCACTGACCATTAGCAGTAGTATATGTTGATCCAAGTTTATTATATTTTATCTTTATTGTAATGATTCAATACATCTTTTATAATATGTTATTCTCCTCAGTTTGTATAAAAATATTGTCTATTATTGTGTATGGCACGCTGTTAGCAATAATGAAATTAAATATAAATAAATAAATAATTAATTCTTAATCAAATCTTCTAAATTAATTCTTAATAAATAAAATCTTATATTTTTTTTATAGAGAAAGGTTTTAGTTTATAATAGATAACACTACGACAAATAGAAGTGGAATTGTGTCTATAATTGTTAGCAAGTCGGGTATTCGGTTACAGTGGTACCTATATCACGCAACAAGCGTTCTGCGCAGTCGCCGTTGTCATAACAACTGCTGAGATAACGAAAATGTAAATGAATATTGTGGATATTAATAATGTTAATATTATTATTAGTACTTGAGGTTGTTATCATACGTACAACAATGTCCTGATCAGTAAAGGTGATTGGATTTCTAATAGATGTAAGTCTGAGTCTCACGTGGGGTAAACTTATTTCGCCCGTAAATAAGTTTTTATCAATAGTCCTAGCCAAAGAGTAAAGTTATTAAACTGAAAAAGAGTGGCAACTCGATGATAAAATATGCATGTATGGAAAGTGCTGCTACCCAGAGTTTAGGCGGTGAACTAAAGTTGAAGTGATATATATACATATCTGCATGTGTATGTGTAATTATACAGAATATTCTTTTACTATGAGATCTGCCCTGAAATATAAAAAAAAACCATATCAACTGATATCGAAACAATAATAATATAAGTTTAACAATGAAAATTGATATAATTTTCAAAAAGTACATCAATAATCGAAAATAGATCGATGACAATAACTACCTACACTATGAACAAAAAATAACATTTCTCAGTTGACAAACGTTTGACAGACAGGACAAAATGGCAGCAGCTAAGTTTGTACAACCAGTCTGTAGGCGGCGCGACGGTCAGTAAAAAAAAGTAATGTTTTAAGTGTGCCCCCCCAGGTCCTAGCATTATGAATGTTAAGTGCCAATAATTTAGTTAATCGTGTTACACTTTTTATTTACTAGATTCACGCCATTACATCAAGCGGCACAACAGGGCCATACACTCATCATACAGTTGTTATTGAAAAGTAACGCCGATCCGAACGCATTGTCCGCAGTAAGTATCCCAACTACCTACTTAATATTATAAATGCGAAAGTTTGTGAAGATCATATGTTTGCTACTCAATCACGTGTAAACCGTTGAACAGATTTAGATGAAAATTAGCACATAAATAGATCATTTCTTGGATTAACATATGTGGTGATACTCTACTTTCTATATATGAAAATCAAGGACTTTTCAAAACTAAAAATGACTATATTTTTCTCACATTGCACTTATAGGATAATATTATCATACATATGTCAAGAAAAACAATCATTTAAACGTATTTGATATTTTTAAAAAGCAATTATTTTTAAAGTAAAAAAAAGGTTAATTAAAAAAATATTCGAAGACGTGCGGATGTTTCCCTATTGATCTGGCACTATCACGACCGTAAAAATTTGTATTTAAATTTTTTTTTATTAAATGCTTCATAATCGCAACGCTCTATTCTTTTCAAAAATGGCTTGGTAATTATTTGTCGTTTAATTGCAACTAATAAAAAACTAAACTGCTTAGTTTTTAGGGTACGACGTATATGAAAATTGGGTTCGTACATTTTTTTGTTTGTCCATTCGGACAGGCAAAGGAACCAAATCCCATACAGCAATGGGTTACAGCTGTAAACGAACACAAGCATTGTAAACGAACAGCTATGTTTAGCACTACGTCGAGAATGGCATGAAATTTCAAAAGTGTTATTTTTTTCTTACATTTTCGTTTATGGCATTGACTAATAGTAAATGATAAATAATATAAAAATTATGAGGCGTGCCCTTTTGGATTTTCGAAATTATTTTCTATTCTAATTTCCAGCCAAGTATTCTTATTTATTAATAGGAACTTAAATACAGTGGCATTCCATGGTAAACTGTCTCGATAGCTTTTATTATATGATAGCTTTTATTATATGAAAGAACCTACCATAATGTATTTTTTTCAGAATGGCCAGACTGCATGTGCAATTGCTGATAGACTTGGATACATCAGCGCTGTTGAAGCACTGCGTCCTGTCACTGAAAACACTCTGAGTCAAGCTGTGGGTGATACTGGTGAGTTTAGAATTTTAATCTATATCTATAATAAAAGAGGATATTTGTATATATGACATCGCTAAACTCGGAAGCTATTTGACTGATCATTATGAAAATTTGTATGTATGACGGGTATTTTTTAACGGAGAAGGTTGATGTAACTCGCCACCAGACGGCGCTGCTATAAATCAACTTCTACAAACAAACCATCGGGCTGGGTTTGCTAATACATTATAGAATTAAAAAAACTTTGATGAAAAAGTTGTACAGCTTGTGATTTAAATGTTTTTATACATAAATCAAATTTGTAATTAGTTGTTATAGTACTGATTTTAATAACCATCGTGATCCCAGCTGTACTATAGTTTTTGGTGTGCTAGGTACGTCACAAAAATTAACTACATATATATAACGTTTATCGTCTCACGCCTGTCTCTCTGAAGGTCGAAACACATTTATATTTCCGATGTACTTGATAAGTCAAACTATTTAGGCCACCGAAATCAAGGAACCGATTTTATTGGCTCACGGTGAATCAATTCTGGAGTGAGGCAACACAGCACATTATGGAGTCTCACATCACCAATCTTCTTATCTCTCTGAATCCTGTTTTGTTACATAAATTAAATGGCAAGAATATACTTAAATATTGGATGATATAAATTTCATCATTGTCCTACTCTTATCCCAATTATTTGGAGTCGATACAATATGCACTCTTCTTTCATAGTACATAAAGTAAAAATTATTGGCAATAGTATTATGGCCGACCTCCTGCCAGACGTCAACCCTGCTTGGGAATGTAATTGTTGACCAAACGGCATCAGATGGAGTTGGTCCAGATCATTATAAGGCTCTTAGTCGTCTTTTACGACATCCACGAGCAAAGTAAGCGTTGGTAGTATTTGGAGCTGCTACCACACATCATATCATTATCATTGGATGATATGCAATTATTGCAATAAAATGTTGTCCTAATTACCTTTGATTCATTTGACTTTATCGCAAATATATGCAGCGATATACATAATAATTTCCATTTAAATATGTGCCAACAGCTGCACAGCTGTATTAGTGCTGCGTAAATATTTATATACATTCTATATTCTTATGTATTATGGCTTACAATGTCAACTAGTTTGCTGTTATTGTAATAAAGATCTTAAATATTATTTATGTAGGTTATTTGATATAAATAAGGTTTAATAAAATACTCGTTTGGGAATCATTATCATATGTGGAACTTAAACGGTACCTACCAGTGGCCGGCTGAACGGCGATGGGGAGGGAATACCACTGTATTGGGTTTACTCACTAGTTATGAGGCCACGCACCGCCCTTCCGTCGCCCCCGGACGAAATGGACGGCGTGTGACCAGACCATATATAGCCTGCCAAAAAAAAACATGTGGAACTTAAATCCACAATTATTAAAAATCCATTCCAACCGCTTTATGTGGTCAGTTGCTCAAGCTCAAGTAACCAAATTATCAATCGCATTGTCATCTTCACGGTAAATGTTTTAATGCACGATCTACATAGAAATGTTGACACATTTTTAATGCTCTTAACCTTTCAGTTATAATTGTACTAAAGGATGGTTTGAATAAATTATATAAATCACTGATTATTCTTTTGTTAATTTACTATTTTTAAAAGAAAGCGTTATTTAAACGAAAAAATATTACCGAACGCGTGATTTGAACCTTTATGATACGGAATAAGATGAAGCCTCCAATTTTCTCATAGATATTAAAGTGAAGAATAAACATCCATGTTAAAGAAGCGCCAATAATGACCTACCGTAATAACGTTATCAGCCAATGTTGCGTATGCGTTTCGACACATAATGCCAAGAATAATGACTTCTAAGTTATTATTTTAGTACCCAATGTTGCGTATGGAGTTTTACTTAGTCGTAAAGGGAGCCTGATTTCTTGTTTTCTTAGCGTTCCACATTTTCTACACAGGATCTAAAAATAGTTTTAGAAAACTATATCTCCGTACAGATAATATATACCTACAATGTTTTTTTTTTAAGTTATTGCAAAACATACACTATGCAAATATGATCTGACACCGTAACCTGTTTTCATATTACATCATCAACAGTTTAGCGACACGTTTTGTTTTTAATTTATTTAATAAACATCGATATATAATTAATGCGAATGTAGCAATAGTAACCTGTATTGATATAGTTAAAAGAACGAAGCGTACTGATTATTTCGTCGAGAATCATTTCGGGTGTAAATGATTCAATAAAGAGTTTCTTCTCCAAGTTTCTTCTTCCTAAGCGTTAATAATTTTGAAAGCTTAACCGTTTACAAACCCTTTTTAAAGCTAATTAACCCTTTAAGAATATGTAGGATTTCAGAAAATTTAAATTAAACGGAGATATGGCTGTTTGCTGATGCGGCATCCAAACCGGCTCGGTCGGAACGAAACAAACAATAGACGTTAGGGATTCTCCATTTCTTGAAACTGACTTTTTTTTAACGATACCCACGATTTCTCAAGTTTAACTGAACCTATTTACTTGAAAATTGGTGTTAGTCTACTTTATAGACTTGTCTATCGCATAAACTATTCTCATCCCTAAATTTCAATGCTTACTATTTAATTTTTTTTTTTCGGGCAGTTTAATAAAACAGCAATGCACTGAATCTCTGTAGCAAGCAGGCGATACGTAAATATTGTACATACATACACATACATATCACGCCATATCCCTTGCAGGATAGGCAGAGAGAACAGAGTGCCAGAGAACTCTATCTCTGCATACTTCACTCGCTTCCTCAACATTCATAATTCTCTTCATAAAATATGTCAATATTGTAAAGTAATAATAAGACATTTTATTAATATAAAAGGACTATAAACACTGCAGTATAAATACAATCAAATTTATAATAAACATATAATACGAAACATCTTTTACTATTGCTAGGCTTTTTCCCGGAAAGAATAATTCGACTATGCCATCCATGGTTTCCCTACAAGTCGGTAGAATCATAGACGGTGGAAGTGCAAATCCATAATTCCCATGGTCTCTCAGCTCGAATGTTAATACATACGGTACTTTGAATGTGTTTTTAACCCAGCATGTACTAACCCCTGATGACATATAATTGACTGTTTCAAATGCTGTACCTATAGTATATCTCGTGTTATATTTAGACATTATTCTACGAGATATATTCTTACACTTTTTATAAACTTCATCATAATTTTCTAAATGCTCCTTTGAATTTGCATAAGGTAAAATCATATATTGTCCATATGAATGAAACGATATGTAATATTTTAATGAATTACTTTTTAATTTGATGAATTCTGACATTACCAGACTTTCCTTTTCAGAAAGCGCCCGAGGTCCACAATATGTATCATGTCGTTTGTCTCTACTAACACCTACAGCGCCAAATGCATATGGAAAGTTCCTATTCAAGTCTACACCGTATTCACGGCGATTTTTTCTCCAAAGTCGATCTGTTGTATGAGTGTATTCATAACCGTCTACGTTTAATACCGGCACGAAGTACCACTCGTAACTGTTAGCCTCTTCTATTAAGAGTTTATTAATCGAGGAATTAGCGTGAAGAATTTGATATATTAAATACGTCACAAAAGACGGTGCAATCCATTCTCTGGCATGGATACCACCTTCTACTATAACTGTAGACCTCGGTAATTGAGCGCTATTCAAAACGATTCTAGCCGCCAATATATCTCTATTCTCATGTGATTTTCCAATAGTCAGAATTTGAAATTCATCAGGATATATCTTTGCTAAATCCTTAAGCCAGTTGTATATGTCGTCTAAACGATAGTAATCATTCCAATCGAAAGACTTCATGTCCCTTCTTATATATGTTTTGACAGTTTGCTGATCGAATGCTTTTTGTACATCTTCGATAAGTGTAGTTAAATATATGTTATGTTCCTCAGCATCACGGAGAAAAGATGGACGATCGTTAGGATTAATGATAAAGTCAATAGATTTGTTCACAACGCTTGGTTCTGACCAAAAATTAACGTCGTAGAAATCATTCAACTTTGAAATAAATCGTACATGACTCTTGTTCACTGGTATCACTCTATACAAAGTATAATTACTGTAGTTCTTACCATCACAAACATTTATTAAGAATATAAAAATTACTAAGTAAATTATGTTTATAAGCATTTTAAAGGAAATTTTTAATCTTTATTGTTGAATTTCTTTTAAGACGTAACCTTTGAGATTTTGACGTAGAAATAAATTTAAATATTATACGAGTAATCCAAAATAAATAAAATAAATTTAAATATTATACGAGTAATCCAAAAACTACTTGATCTATATGGTTTTGAATTAATAACTTTTAAACTATTTGTTTCTGGAAAATGAATGTAATGACACTTTATAGGTAATTAATCATAGACCATTTATAGTCTGTGTAGCCAATATACGAGTACCTTAGTATCGTAAAAATTGACAGCGAAGAGAACAGCCGATTTGAGAAAATCTGTTTGTACACTTATTTACCTGTAATATAGCTCCAAGCTCGAATAAAATAGTGCTTTTTTGCTTAGTTTTCTACTTGCTTTTGGATTTGTGTTTAGTATTTGTCGAATCTATTAAAAATATTTATCGTAATGCAATATATCTATCTATATACATATATCTATCTTACCCGTCAGTGATAGTAAGAGACGACTAAGGGAAATAAAACGACATCTATATGCAAGAGAAGAATAACTGGAAACAAAAACCTATACCAACACGTCCGACTACTTTGGTATAGGTAAATTTTGCCTCCCATTGTGGAGTAGGCTCGAGTCCAATAGAGGGACATTTATGAGCTGAGATGATGATGATTTCGATGCGATATCCGGTTAGATTAATTTTAGGTATTATGTAGAATTGACAATATGTTTTTATTCTTGTTTTTTAAAGTCTCCTTCATTAAGGCAATCCTTGCAGTAAACCATACAAATAATGTACACAAAATATACATCCCGGTTCAAAATAACAATTTGTGAATCGCACATAGTATTGAACACATGGGGATCGAACTTGCGACGCTGCAACGGTAGATCGATATCTTAACAACTACGCCATCTCTGTAGCCAATCTGTTTATACGTAGTCGTTTGAGTGTTCACTTTCTTTTTAACCGACTTCAAAAAAGGAGGAGGTTCTCAATTCGTCTGTATTTTTTATTTTTATGTTTGTTACCTCATAACTTTCGACTGGACAAAGCGATTTTAATGATTCTTTTTTTATTTGAAAGCTGGTGCTTCCCGTTTGGTCCCATTTCAATTTGGTCCAGTTCTCACAATGACATCCATGAGAAAGCCATATAAGTCTAAAATTAGCATTAAGTATGAGTGCGACAAATGAACGAGTAGCTCAAACCTCGCTACTAATAGAACAACCTATAGTATAAAAAGTATAAAAGTAAAAAATAAAAATAAAAACTACGTTTAAAAAACCCGACTTCAAAAACGGAAAAGTACAAAATAACTTGAAATACTATCATTTGTATGTGCTATCTATTGATAGGTTTGAAGTCGGTGCCGGTGTCGGTATCTTTAGTGTAGGAATTTCATTACAGTAAGTAAGCTGTTTATAATTTTGTTTAGGGCTTGGCACCGATTTCAAACCTATCAATAGATAGCACATACAAATGATAGTATTTTAAGTTATTTTGTACTTTACCGTTTTTGAAGTCGGGTTTTTTAAACGTAGTTTTTATTTTTATGATAAACTTAGATATTTGATTGCGACAAGCATTCCGTAACTCGGTTATTAGAATATATGACATAACAACATACATAGTATTGATGCATAGAAATCTTTAGATACGTAAGTTCAAATAGCCTCCTAGGAAGAGAAACTCTATATCTCATTTTGGATGACATTTTGGCAGTTCTTCACTTTAATATAATTTAACAGAATGACGTCGTATAATAATGTATTGCAAAACGAATAAAGGAAGGATATATTATTGTCATGATCATTTAGTCTTTCATCATTCATTGCTCAACGTAGGTCTCCACCATGATGGTGTGATAGTACCAAAGATACACAGATAAATGATTTAATACCACACTTGGTAGGCGGGTTGACGATCATATAGGCTTGTAATCATCTGAAGCAAGCTACTGCCCATTCTCCTGGTGGGAGCCCTTATATCCCTTAGGTCGTTTTATATGACAACTATAAGCAGTGGGTGGTGATATTACCGTCACAACACGGATATATAATAAAATAATCAATGTTATTTTGTAAGAAAACAAAACTAATACGTAAATATAAAAAAAAGTGTGTGTGTCAGCTCCGACGCACGACTGGAGTTTACTCCATAAGTACGTTTATCAAAACAGGCGCAAAAAAGCTCATTTGGCTATAAATAATATATATTTATTTACATTTATTAAAACTGTTCAGTGAAGTATTATCTCACGTCAGAAAGTGAAAGGTGCGCAGAATAGGTTGCGCACCAAAAACGTAACGAGGTCATTCGATCACTAGATTTTACTCCTCAAATTTATCTCATAGGTACCGGGCGCCTTATATGAAAATCGATTCCTAAGGAGTAAACTCCAAAAACAAAGCAGTTATTAGTCATAATGATCAACCGCGTTGTGGCCGTAACAGTGCGATAAAAAAGTTATAGTCAACTTGAGTTGTGTCACTATTGTAAGTATGACTAATATTATAATGATCGTAATATTATTATACATTGAGATATGATGTTACAGTGTGATGACAAATGCAATGTATCATTAGCCCTTTACCTTTATCTATACTAATATTATAAAGAAGTAAAGTTTGTGTGTTTGTATATTTGTTAAATTGTAAGGGGTAATCTCGGGATCTACTGAACCGATTTTAAAAATTCTTTCACCAATAGAAAGCCACATTATTGTTGAGTGTCATAGGTTATATAAAAAACCGAAAAATAAAAAGGCTTTTACGTGGTAGTCCGTTTTGCAAAGTGAATCGGAGAAAAAACGGTCGAATGAAAGCGTTTCTTACGAACGCTGCCTTAACTATGAAAGATATATTTTTGAGTTCTAGCGAAAAGATGTGGAGCTTGAAAATGCCTACAAAAAAGTCAACGACAGCATATGTCTAACTTTTATATTTTAGTTACAAAAAGTAGTTTTTTTAATATTAGTATAGATAATTTAATTTTTAATATTAATAAAATAATTTAAATTGTTAGGTCATATTTATTAGTCATATTATTAAAAATTATGAATCTTTATGAAAATAAGTAAACTCGGTCATCCTGGAATAAAAAAAGATCCTGCTTTGGGAAGAGTATATAGTATGCACCCTTCTCAATCGGAGTGTTTCTTTCTTCGGGTTTTGCTTAACCACGTACGTGGCCCCACCTCATTTCAGGACTTAAGAACTGTGAAAGGAGTTGTCAAAGAAACATACCAAGCTGCTTGCCGTGAGAGAGGTTTGTTAGAAGACGATAACCAGTGGGAAAACACTCTACGAGAAGCCTCAATTTCTCAATGTCCCTTGAAGTTGAGGGAGTTGTTTGTGGTGATATTGTTATTTTGTTACCCATCTGAACCACTCAGTTTGTGGGAAAACTTCAAAGACGATTTATGTGACGACATAAGACATAAAATACGACAGAATCAGGATTTCACTTTACCCTATAATGATGACATGTACAATGAAGGTCTATTACAAATAGAAAATAGACTTTTAGAACTAAATGAGAAAACCTTAAATGATTTTGGTTTACCTTCTCCAATTCGGCCACACAACAATGCATCGGACATAATACTGATACTTTCGTACGATAGCAATGAGTTGTCAGTTTTTATTAATGAAAATATACCGAAATTAGTCAGAGACCAGAGACAAGCTTTTGATGTAATAATTGACAGTGTGCTAAATAACAGAGGTTTAATTTTTTTTTTCTTGACGCCCCGGGAGGCACTGGCAAAACGTTTCTTGCAAAATTGGTATTGGCAAAAGTAAGACAATCCGGGAGAAATGGACTAGCCGTTGCCTCTTCAGGGATTGCCGCTACTCTGTTAAATGCTGGGAAAACAACACACTCCACCTTTAAGCTACCTCTGACAGTCTCACTAGAGCAACAGTCAGTTTGTTCCATACGTAAAAATGGGCCACTTGGGCAACTTTTACAAGAAACATCTTTAATTATATGGGACGAATGTACCATGAGTCATAGAGCTCATGTTGAAGCAGTAAACCGAACGCTCAAAGACCTCAGAAACTCTGATGCTGTAATGGGTGGCGTAACTTTTGTTTTCGCGGGCGATTTTCGGCAAACACTGCCTGTAGTAACAAAAGAAACACGCGCCGATGTCATCAGAGCATGCTTAAAATCATCGCACTTATGGAGTTCGGTTGCATCTCTCAATTTACGAACAAACATGAGAGCCCATTTGAGCGACAACGACGATGACGTCTTTCCGCGTCAACTACTCAATCTTGGCGAAGGAAAAATTGTCTCTCCTAACACCAACAGCAATGACATTAAACTTGACGAGACATTAGGACACATATTGGACAGATTGGAACATCTTATTGACGCAATATATCCCGGTCTTGAAAATTTATTGGAGAGAGATTATCATTGGCTTTGTTCTAGGGCAATAGTGTCACCCAGAAACGATACAGTGAATGAAATAAATAAACTCATTTTAGAGAAAATTCCTGGTCAGGTCAAACACTATAAGTCTATTGATACGGTGTGTAATATTGAGGATACAGTGCACTATCCCCAAGAATTTTTAAATTCTTTAAACCCTTCTGGCTTACCTCCTCACGACCTTGTGTTAAAAGTTGGCATTCCTATCATGCTATTAAGAAACTTGAGCCCCCCCAACATGTGTAATGGGACAAGGCTGCTTACAAAAGAGTTAAGGGACAATATAATCGTGGCGACCATTCTCACAGGGCCAGCAGTGGGACAACTGGCTTATATTCCGCGGATACCCATGATTCCCACTGATTTACCCATACCGTTTAAAAGGCTACAGTTTCCAGTGAAGATCTCTTTTGCCCTCACTATTAACAAGTCCCAAGGTCAATCATTCTCTCCGGTGGGCATTGATATGAGAAAGCCGTGTTTTTCCCATGGGCAGTTATATGTTGCCTTATCTCGGGTTGGAACTCCTGATAGACAATATATTTTGCTACCAAATGATTACATTACATCCAATATAGTTTACAGAGAAGTTTTGAACAATTAAAATGACCATAACCAAACTAACTTTTCCCGCGACTTGGTCCTCATGGAATTCGTTTATCGCAAAGCCCGCAAAAAATGTTTTTTCTTTCAGACAGAGTTACTTTCGAATTTTGTATTAGCATGCAAATACAAACTATACCTACGTATAACCCTCCTTTTGGCAGTTAGAAATTAAAACATAACACTCTGTACTAAAAAAGGATTATTAACATTATGCCCAACGAAGTGGGCACGGGTCAGCTAGTAAGTGATAAAATTTTAGAGAATCAAGAGAGCCGGGAAGCCCAACTGGGTTGGTTTAGGTCCATGGGCGGCAGTGATACTTACCATCAGGTGTGCTGCTTGCTCGTTTGCCAACATGAGTAATAAAAAAAAAGAATCACAAAGGACGGTGGAGTCAAGAGTCTCCGAAACCGGCGAGCGTGTATGAAGAGAATTATGAAGGTAAGGAAGCGAGTGAAGTATGCAAGGATAGAGTTCACTGGCACTCTGTTCTCTCTGCCTACTCTGCAAGGGATATGGCGTGATGATATGTACGTGCAAGGGTTTTCAGTATTTGTCAAGGAAATTTCCCAACGGCCTAGCGTGGCGATTATACCATTATTCCGATATGACACGAACTTAAGCATAGCCCCCTCAATATTGGATCTCGACGGCAATAGGCTGATGATGATGATGAAACAACTATACAGGACGTGATCTAGATCTAACAAAAGTTAAGACACATATTTAAAAAAAAAAAAAACACCCTATATTAAAGAAATAATCCTTTTACTGCGGGGGATTTTACAGGCATAATTAACGCAGGCAAATTACGCTCAAACTCAGAACAACAGTTTGTGGATCGCACAAAGTATTGTCCTGTCTAGGAATCGAACCCACGGCACTGGCACGGAAGGTCGTCATCTTAACCACCACGCCATCCTTGCAGTCGAATTACGGTTTTAATCTGTTATACACCAAAAATAACTTCTTGCATTTGAGTTCCGATTATATTATGGCATCAGATTATTTAAAAAAGTGAACCAAACTACGTATATAATAAAAAAAAAACTGAAAAGAAATAAACAAGCACTTAGATGTCCGGTGGTATGGAATTCTATAATATATTATTGAATGAATACTATTGAAGAAAATAAAATATATTCTAATAATGGAACATAACTAAACATTCGGGATCCATTGAAAAATTAGATTGGTTGTCGAATAATCTGTTAAACACAATACCACTCCTTTGCGTCGCGCAGTCGGGTAAAAATGACTCAGCTCAATTACTTTGTTGGTAGTGCCGTTTCGTAATGACGCTACAATTAAATGGCATTATATTGACTACATACAGACATACATATCATCACGACATATCCCTTACAGGGTAGGCAGAGAGAACAGAGTGTCAGAGAACTCTATCCTTGCACACTTCACTCGCTTCCTCAACCTCTTCATACACGCTCGCCGGTTTCGGAGACTCTTGACTCCACCTTCCTTCAGTACGTGATTGATCTGGTCTAGGTAGGTTAGTCTCGGTCTTCCCCGGTACCTACATCCTTCCACTTTCGCATTGTATATCTTCGCATTTAACGAACGTCTGGTTAAGAAACCAGACGTTCGTTGGGCATTCGTTCTACATGTTCGAACCATCGGAGTATTCCCTTTCCCATTATATTGAAATTATCCAAATCTTTACCTTCACAAAGATCTCTTGTCGTTAATGCTCTACTAGATGGTAACATGATATTTTATAACCCGACCTTATTTACCTTACCATAACCTTTCTTGATATAACGCTAATGTTTTTTCTTATCCTGGTAATTGCCGAGCTGCACAATCAGATTACAATCCATATAATTTTTACAGTATAAATTAAATCTCAATTTATAAGGGTCAAATCGTTTGGCGTCTAACGGACAGTTCTGGAGTTATCTCTTATCTTTACAGACCAGTATAATGCCGTACATAAAACTACATTAAAATAGATAATAGCGTATTTATATATCACTGATTAAATGGGGTTTTATTTAGTGTTTACTTTATGGTATGTTGATATTATCTAGTTACCTCTGTTTTTAGTTGTGAAGGTTGATATCGAGGCAAATGTATGAAGATGCACCACCATGCGGTTAGATAATAATCCTTGTATTGCGGGATCATTTACTTAATTACACCCAGATTTCGAATAACATTTTGTGAATCGCACGATGATGTCTTATCCTGCGTGGAAATCCGAACCCACGGCACTGTCATGACGGTCGGTATCTTATAACCATTACGCCATCTGTGCATTCTTACTCCGTCAATACACAGGTTATCTATAATAGTGGTAGGACCACACTTGACAGTGTACAGCCGCGGGTCCATCCGTCCACACTCTCGCAGAAGATCGACGTGTGAGTAATGGCAATGTGCGCTTCGTTCGGTGAGCGAGAGAGCCGGCAACCCAACTGGGTGGGTTTGGGTTTGTATTGGTAGGCAGCGGACCTAAAGGTCCATGAGTGGCAGTAACACTTACCATTAAGTGTACTGCTTGCTCGTTTGCCACCAAAGGCAATAAAAAAAGCGTCATGCAACTGTCAAAATATCCTTCTGTTACCTTTTCAATCCGCTTTTTTAGTCTATAAACTTGCGTATGATGACAGAGTAAGAATATAGTTCCTATCATGACCGTGGGTGTCTTAAAAGACGACTAAGAGAAATAATATACGTACAATGCCTATGTAAGGAAAGGAAAACTCAAAATAAATACTTATACCAACCGTCAGAACAGCGTGAAAGAAGTAGAAGGCTAATTTTCGCTTCCATTATGGAGAGCCAACAATGGAGAATATTTGAGCCGAAATCTATAACATCATTTAACAATTCCATTCGTATATCTATTGTAAGTAAATCAATATTTGCCCACAATGATACCGTATTATGCGTAATTTATTTACAATCACTGCGGATGCGTCTGGACTGGAAGATGACTCGAGTTTGTCCTATTTACATGGTGTCATTGTAGGCTGACTATGAGTCATGTCTTTGAAGCTGGATTGATTGGTTTATTGAAATATATATTTACAAAAATAAATTGGTACAGGAAAACCTCAACTCTTAAGATGTTTATAAGAAAACCAATCAAAATAATACTCTGTTCTGTACAAATCTAAAAAATAATAATAAAAAGATCTAATTGATAATTTAATCCATTGTTGAATCCACCTGATCGCACCCAAAATCTATTAAATCGGTAAAGCCGTTTACGAGTTCTATCACTTACATACAAAAGAAGTACTTATGTACATATATCCAAAGTTCCGCAAGCCGCTCTTTTGTCGCAACGGACCATAGACACTAAAAAAGTAGTTTTTAAAAGGGATGTTAAAAATGTGTTCTATAAGGAACCAAAAAGAGACCGTAATAAGAATCAATGTCACTGCCTGTTTGTTACCTCATCACGATAAAATGAAACGCAGATGACTCATCATTATTCTAAATTCAATAAACAGGCTATCGAAAACGAACATGTTTTTTATTGTGTTAGTTGCCGAGATTAACTTGTTCAAAAATACTATTACGCTATAAAACTGTCATTATTTAGAACCACTAATTTTGAAATTCTCTAATTGAAATGACCTCATATACCTACAATTCTCATCTCTTAATGTCACTTGCCCAAGGATTTCAAGTAGCAAGGTGAATTTAGTTTATATCTGTAAAGATTTACAAAATATTTTAATAATGTTATACAAATCAATTTTACAGTTGTTGCTACGAACAGAAATTATATACCAATTATTATATTGACAAATTTTGCAAACACTAAAGTGGCCTTTTCTATTAATTCAGTTGTTTATCTATAAATTTCGTTTTGATAATCGATGGAATTGTTTCCTTTATTCATCATGACAAAAATAATTTGCGATGAAACAGCAAAAAACAGCGTTGGTAAATATAGATTTAATACGGGCCTAGTTGTGCTAGACATCCATACAAATATTTGGGAGCCTTTATTAATTTATATACACCAAATACAGAATAATAATATTTTTTAGCATTTTAGAAACAGTGATCTTTTGAAGAAAATATTAAATAATTAAATTAATATCTACAAAAATGGATATACGACCAAAACATCTATGTACATAAAATCTTGAATAATAATACGAATACCAAGGTAGAGAACCAGATGCACAACTTTCTGGGTAGGTTTGAGTTGGTAGACAACGGTCTAGCTGTACCCTTGGTTACACTTATCATCAGGTGCGTGCTCGTTTGCTACATAAGCAATAAAAAAAAAATGCAGGATTTCATATATTTACGTCATGTTTAGGTTCAAACTTCTTGGCCACCGAAGTTAAAAATCGGGTCCCGGTGGCCCGCTCGCACGGCGAAGAGAGAGGAGTTTTACGGTGGGTCTATGGGGTCACGCGCCGCCTTCTCCGTCACCCCGGACGATTTGGCGGGGCGAGACGCATCCATAGTCCATCAAAAAAAAAAAGAAGGTACAAACTTCTTAGATATCTTGCAAAATGTAAATGTTTAGACGTCTGTATCTTTTGCATTAGATTCTTATTTCTAATTCAACCTATACACCACATAATATATGTAGTATATAAATAGATATTTTATTTAAAATTGGACTATATTATAACAAAAAAATAGAGTAAGAGCTCCCCGAAATTTGTATGGACAATTGGACACCCAGTGATTAGACACGCCTTAATAAATAATTAGGTCAACATCCAAGGCCTTGTGAGTTTTATTATTATTTTTACTGTTGTATAATCAATGTATATGTTTATTGTTTTCCACCCTGTAACTCCTCAGTGAATTTGGTTAAAATTTGGTACGGAAAGGAATTTAGAATAACATATAGGCTACAATTTTATCGTCAAAAAATAATATTCAAAAAGTATTATGAAACGATTGCTATAATAAATCGCTATAGTGTAATTGCTCTCTGACTATCGAGGTCAAGGTATCGGTACCAGTGGCCAGTCCGATGACGATATACATGGAATATGGTGGTTATGAAGCCGCCCTAAGCAGAACAAGCGGGGTGTGTCGAGACAACAGATTAACGCACAAAAAAGGCTGTAATTGCTCTATACAATAGGAAAGGCAAGCGGAGAGATAGGGATTGTTCAACGCTTAAGAAAAAGGTCTACCACGAATGGCTGAAGTACTGAGTGGATGTGAATGCACTCAAAGAAGAATAAATGGATTAGCTATCGAGCGAATTACCAAAATACTAATAATAAATAATAAGAATAGTTTTCGGCAACATCAAACTTAAAATTGCTTTTGGATGCATGAACCCAGTTAGAGTATATCGAAACGTCCGCTGTTAGGCATAGATAGGCCAGCCCACGAGGAGGGATAATGCTATAATCAGTATCCTCGGCAGACCATCTAGTAATCGCAGCTGAGGTTAGGAGTTTACGATAAGAATGCTTTTGCCCTCTACTTTGGTTATATCCTGGTCAGTTCTTACGACTCCCACGGGCAAGTAACGAGTGGTAACATTGCATTCTTACCACACGTGTGTATTAGATATACTTCAAATATTACGGGTGTAAAACGACGAGGATAACTACTTCGTAAAAAAAATTAGAGCGCTATAAGGACAAAGGAAACGTTGTCAGGAAATCTCCATTAATTGTTCAAGGCAGTTTTGTTATTAGTTAGAGAGTTAATTTTTTAATTTCAACGTAGTTGGTACCTTCAGTGATAGCTTATTTTAAATTATTCTTAAATTATACTGCAGTAGTAGTACTTAACTTCCACTTGGGCCAAATGAAGTTAATAAGTATGGTACCAGTTGTATCCTTGATAGGTAGAATTTGTTTAGACAATATGTTATAAAACTTTACACTCCCATGCGGTCCCGAACGGTTCTCCTCAACTCCTATAGTCGTGGGGCCTGTATTGGGTATTTTATACTTTGGGATAGAAATTAGCCTACTAGCTAGAATCATTTTCTTTTTGTGCTGGCAATAAAGTATTAAAATGTGGGTAAAATTTTTAATAACTGATACTGTAGCGGGTAGATATAAATGTCTGTAATAACGATGACTTTTGGACGTAAGACAACTTAGTCCTCCCGTGACCATGATCACTGTAAAGTGTTCGACACGTTGGGCAATTAAATATCAAATACAAACGCGATAGAATCCGTAAAAGTAGTTTTATTTCAATGTGTAATACTCGCGTAAACATTAGAAATCACTACTAGCTAGATGTAGCATGGAGTTTTATTTAGAGTTTAAATTTGTAACATACAATTCACCACCCCCTATCTTACCTGTGGGTGTCTTAAAAGACGACTAAAGGATAAAATTTTTCCTGCTATTGTGGAGGAAGGTCAAGCAATTGAGCAGTCAATATTGGTATTGGGAGGTATATGAACCGAGATTAGGACGCTGAAACTATAGTACTGTACTGGATATTCAATTATGATGGTGACAGTATTCAATCGGAGTATATCGAAACCAGCCGTATGCTCGCGCGCATCTGGTTTCCAGTTTTATTGTTATCTAATAAATGCACAATGGCTGTCACTAGTGACTGGCACTCGTGACACACCCGAACATTTATAGCAGGCTATTTCTATATTGTTAGTATTATTATGGATATAGTACTCTTTGTATTCTTTTTTTTTGTATGACAGGAAATATATAAAATAAAACCTGTTAAATACTTTGTAGCCAAAGTAACAAGTTTGAAAGTCTAGCACCCAATGTGACAAGTCTTGGTAATTGCTATTGAGAATTTCATTACAGAAATTTCGTGCACCTATTGCAATGACGTAGTCGATATATTGGGCATAGGTTGACCATCTATCTTACAATCGTCACCCTAATCGAGCGCAATCAGATCGGTTTTGCCGGTTGTAATTGATGGCTTCATGAGAAAACTGTTCCTGTACATTCTACTTATTTCTCAGCCAGTTTTTAGATTTTATATGGAATAATAAATGACATTTTATACCCAACCACCACACGAAGATATGTATGGTTAGTGACCACGAATACTACCAGACTTTATATTGCTCGTTTTCAAGTACCCTAATATAAAAGGTAGCCTAGAATTCTACATTAGCTGTTCAACTAGTGATGGGCATTCGATCAGGTTCCCAAGCTGGTTTCACTTGAGGCAGGCAAGCGCTCTTAAATCCTAGTAAAAAATCTATAATGTTCGTTTTGTGCTTTTTTATCCTGTGTTAGAGGAAAAAGAGAAGCTGATCATACTATACGAGTAGAAATAATAATACAAATTTTCTTTTAGCGAAAGCTTGTACCAAGAAATACATCCTTGCCTCATGGCGACTACACCTACACCTAGACTCAGATCAATCATTTGTAGACCGCACAAAAAACGGCGTAGAAATCCAACCTGCTATATCGCTTAGGCGGCCGCAACCTTCGCCTTAATTCCACTTGTGCAGGGAATCTCTTTGAAGAGCTTTGGTGATTTCAACAAATTGATTTTAAAACCACAGCTTGGATCAAACAAGAGGATAATAGATAAAAAAGAAATACTCAGGCAAACTGCATACTAATACAATAATCTCATCTCTCAGCCTAATGGGTGAATTGTATTCTTAATCCATCACCACACGGAAAGGACTAATGGAATAAACTTGGTGAAACATTTCCATTTCTGCTGGCCGTATTAACTACAAATACTACTTCTTAATCAATAATTTGCAACTTGTGCCAAGAAACTTTCTCGGGGTTCCTTCCAACAAACACTATAAACAAGGTTCAATATTCAAACAGGGCTAAGGCTTTAGTCCTACTGATGAAAGAGTAGCGTTTAATTTTAGACGTTAATTGCATGGCCTAATAATAGAATGAAAACTATTTTAGACAAATTTATGTTACTATTAAAGGCGCATATATTTGTTTAAGCAATATAAATCCATAGCCTCAAGTGTCTATCTCCCATTGGGTAGACGTAGGTGTAACACAGTGAGTCTCACAGAATATGCCTTAATGTCTATATCATGCACTGTTCCAGACACTGTACAATTACTGAAAACTTGTTGAAGAAAAAGTTCAATGACATTTTGCTTGGTAATCAAAGACGAGACCTTAATAGTGTAACAATATGCTATGTGGCCATCCAAGAAATATTATATTAAATATTTTTATTATTTTTTTTAGAACACAAATAATGCTTTTATAATATAATCGTGACGTTAAAGGTCAAACATATTTGTATATAAAAGTACGAAGCGTTCAAAAGGTTAATTAACTGTTGTTAACAGGAACCGGAACGTAATCGGAAGTATTCAAATGTATTCTATAGGCAGTCAATGAGCGAACTTATTCAGTATTTTAAATTTAATCACTTGATTATTCATTAGATTCGCTCTGCCGTGTTTTGAAGGGCACACTAAGCGACGTGATTAAATTTTGTTGACATTGTTAAAGGTCAGTAAATCTGTGATACTGAACACACCGATTAAATATTACACAATGGTCACCAATTTATAATTTCTAAAAAGGTATTGTTTAGTAGTTACAAATATTACCAACTGGGAAACGTATAACGCCAACTACAATCGTCAAACCAGTTGGTTGGAAAATTGGTAGTTACCAAATGTGGCGATTTCGGCATGGTTACTTGGGGAAGCTTCCGGAAGGAGAGTTTGCTTAAACGCTGAGTAAAAAAAAAACAAAGTAGTCACGATGACTGCCGACAGAAGTGAAAACTTAAACCTATGAAAAAATAAAACAAATACAAAAAAAAATAATAAGCGTGCCCCGTATGGGTGTGACCATACCATAGCCAACCGTCAAAAAAAATATTTTGAAATGGTTAGGGAATAATTTAATTGTTATATTTAATTTTATTGTTTTATTTATCAGTATAAAAGAACTGTCATTTATGTGGTTAAATACAATATTCGCCTAAAATTTACTCTCCCACCGTCTTAGGAATTTTCGCTCAGGTCACACGTCCTGACGCGAATTTAACATTTTTTACACATCTTTCAAAAACTAGAGATCTTTGCACATTTTTTTTTTTTTTTTTGCCAACCTGCGTTCCATTGTTATAAAAATATTTTTAATAGTGCAGATGCAGTGCAGTGTAATAATGTAGTCTAAGCAACGATCTGCCGAGCTGACTTTCGTAAGTTGATGCTTATGTACCGAACATAAGTCTGGATGTCTTTAAAATAATAAGAACAAAAATTTAAAAATAAAATCCATAGGCCCAAAACTTGAATGCTCATTGTGTGTCCTTAGGTATAATTATACTTTATAAAGTTTCTGGCGACACAAAGATTTATTACTTATGGCGAAATGTTATCATAAAAAACAATGTAAACATTATGCTAACGACCATTACAAAATTATTACGCTTTAAATTATCAAGCAATGAATACTTAATGCTATTCCAACACGTCTAACCAGCGTGGAATAGTAGATCAATTGCCCTCGCAGTTTGATAAGCAAGCCCAGCATTAGGACTTATATGCGCTGAAATGATGATGATGAATATCTAATCGGAGCATCCCGCTTGCAGTGGGAACGGTACCCATTGTACGGTAATTACTAAAACAATATACCCCTGTAATGTGCCAACCACGTGTGCACCAATCGCACGTCTTACATTCCAGCTCGATAGAATAATGAAGCAATTATAAATGCAGCTAAGCTAACCTATAACTTTTATGCAATTAAAACATTATTCCTTAAGTGTGAATTTTTAGATTTTTTTTTTATTTCTTTTGGTGGCAAACGAGCTAGTATCTCATCTAATGGTAAATGTTACTTCCACCCATGGACCTTTGCAATACTAAGGTTGCAGCTAGGCCACTGCCTACCAATAAAAATCCCAAATCCATTCAGAAAATTAGGTTTCCAGCTGTCTCGCTCACTGAACGAAGCATACCAGCACATTGTCACTGCTTATGCGACAATTTTCTGCGAGCGTGTGGTCTACTCCGGACGGACCAGCTGTAGACAGATAACTGTCAATAGTGTAGCCCTACCACTACTCTACTAGGTTAATTTAAAGAGTTAAAAATAATCAATTTAAATATCACTCGCGTGGGAGTAATGTCTGTATCCTATTCAAAACATGAAGAGATGACACAAGGTTGTTTATGGGACACGACATGGCTCTTCCATCGCCCCAAAAGTTTGATAGTTGGCGGCCTATACCTTTGGAAACATAACCATACTAGCCGTATTTTTTTTTTATTTACGATTTTTAACTTTCTCCTCTATTGGTGAACATCCGTAAATAATATGCGGCCGAGACCCAACTTTGACCAAGCTTAGTATTTTTAATACCTCATTAGTTAGACTGACGATATCTCGAAAATTCCAGGTAACTTGTTGATTATAGGTAGCACGGGACCGTTCTGAGTGACATTCCTGTGGAGAGGCCTATGTCCTACAATGAGCATTTACACACTAATGTATGGTTGGAGTATTTTAAAAAACATGAATAAATCATATAATACACGTATGTCCTTAGCCGGTGGGAAAAGATGATATGCGAGGGCTTACAAACAATTGAAACACATATGGTAAATTTATTTTTTACTTACGATCTTCAGTTAAGTTTTAAATAAGAATTCCGCTTAGAATTGGTTTCAATGAAGTTAAAATCAGAATAAATTTATGTCATGGCCCATAAGTTTTTAAAGCAAGTGCTGAATTCATTACATTTGAATCAAAAATATATAAGAATTTAGGCTCGTACCAATTAAAAATATATTAGAATTTAGGCTACTAACAAAAACATTACAGCCATAATAAGTATCTAATTAATATTTATTAAATGTGTTTAGAGCATTTTTTTTTTCATATTATTTCATTATTATTAAGCCTAACGAACACAAGTAAGTGAAAATTTCTTATAAATCTATATAGAATTGTGCGGTAGTCCAATTGTAAAATAAATGACGATGATAATTTTGAGACTTCACAGTGGTTTGCGTACCAACCTTGCATCGCGATTGTCGTTGGTTCAATCGTCATGTAGAACAATTCTTTGTACGATCGAGTGATCATCCTTTAACTAGATATAATTTGTATCTATTAAATACTTGTTTGTGAAGTCTCCCATAACATAAAGGTTGCATTTCTTAGTGCGGGGCGATCATTGTTTTAAAAAAAAAGACACATTTTGAAATGGAATTTCCTAGGATTGAATTTGAAACTTGGATGTTAGCAGCCCACTCTCTTGTCACTATACTATCATATCTTCTCAAACTATATTTCAAGGTTATCAACAGTATTGTAGTTATAACGGTCCACGTCACAAACTTGGCTCGGCGCCATTGTTTTCACATTCTAACGCACGGGTCGAGGTGGAAACCAACCCACACCGATTATTTATTCAATATTTTCGTTGGATATTTTAGGAACGTCCTATGACGGGGTGAAGGAGTTTTTGGTATTTTGTATTTGCAAAACAACTACCACATTTGACTCGCAAATCATGAAGCTTCTAATGTCTAACTTCCAAATTGTGACACGTTTTGATAAAGCATCGCGGTTTGTTTTTTAGTCATTGTCGTGATTTGTCATCTGCTTTCGACCCTCTGTCACTTTTTTTTTAACTTTACTAAAGAATTTCCTCTACTTCCATTCATACTCGCTACTATATTTGGCTGATTCTCAAAAAAAAATCGAAATTGATGTCCTTGATCATTTTTATAAACCAGAATCGTGAATTATGAAAAGTTGTTTTTTTTTAATAAAACGACGTACTATATCTACGAATGTATGAGACAAATTTATTTTTTATATGATAAACAACAAAGACATGCCCAAGAAAATAGCCTGAAAATCATTCCCTCACTATGTCCCAAGCGCTAAATTTGAAGATAATCATTAACTTAAAACATAAAATTCCTAACAAATTGTTTATTATCATATTTTTTATTTATATAGGGATAGTATTGACTATACCTATATGAGTTCATAGTTTCATAAATGCGAATGGAAATATTTTTAAATATAATTCAAAATTTGTCCATAAAAAAAGTATCATTCCCTCACCGTTTTGTAACAGTGTGATTGGAGCAATACTCCAAAGCCTACCAAGTCCCACCTTATTTTTTTTGTAGTTGGCAACACTGCCCTTGAGAACATACACTAGAGTGGACAATTGAAGAAAGGATGTTTTCTTAAAATCAATTTGACAAAATGTTTTTTGATTATTACATTTTTAATGTCATTTCCTCATGTAATGTTTTCAAAAGATAAGCATTTTTTTTTAATAATCATAGCATATTTTTATGTTTTCGGTAGTAATAAAGTAATGTTTACAATTCGTAAGAAAGTAAGGTTATGTTCCTAAGTTTGTAGCAATTTTGTTTCGTTTTGTCATTCCCTCATCGTCATTCCCTCATAAAAAATTTTAATGAGGGAATGAATTATTTTCTAATAAATATAGAATATTTTGACTACAAGTTTGTTGAATATTACATTTTTAATGTCATTATCTTATGTAATGTTATTAAAAGGTAAGCATTTTTTTATTTAATAATCATAGCATATTTTTATATTCTATATATATTTTTTATATTCAATTCCAACTCAAAACAGTTGGGGACCACTATAATATTTGCCTCAAACAAGAAATATACTACAACTTGAGCAAAAAAAAATTCGATCACGAGTTAAATAAAAACTGATCAACTCGATAAAGCCATTTTCGACTTTTTTTGAGAATCAGCCATTTACATGTTTCTATATTTTAAAGGTCATATAAGAACACTCCGGACCAGCGTGCTGTAGTAGATCATTTTCTCCCTAACCATGGAGGAGGTTTCAATGTTGAGAAGTATTTGAGTCGAGATAATAATTATAATTAATTTTATTTATTTATAAATTTTGCGTAAAATAAAAGTACAAGGCTAACCTAGTCGACCTAGGGTAGAGCAGAAATAATGGAAGGTCGGTGCAATATCCTTGCCTTCGGAGAATATGATGAACAGATTCGTAATGAAGATGGTTCAAAAGCCGTAATGTACTGTCAGACTAATTGCGTGGTTAGTAGTATGTTATTATCTGTCACATCTCTACTATTCCCGCAAGAGTTGTATAATAAAAGATCTACTAAGCAAATAACAATATTGTTAAAAAGAAAATCAATTAACCAAGTTGGTACATGCCGTTATCAAATACTTGACTAGAATGTAGTAGGCCAATATTCATACTAGCGCAGAGTGAAAATTTCTGCGTCAGCACAGCTGAGACGCAGAAATTTTCACTATGCGCATATATATATATATATATATATATATATATATATATATATATATATGGTAGTCCAATGGTCATCATCTTCATCCATCTGCTCTTTATCTCAATTACTTGAAGATGACGCAATATGTGGAGTATATATTGAATACATATTGTCTCGTCTTCCATCGTACATAGTGCAAAAGTTATTGGCAATAGTTTTATTAACGGCCGCCTGCCTGACATCAACCGTCCTTGGGAATGTAATTGTTGACCAAAGGACATCTGGTGGTGCTGGCCCAGGTCGATATAAGGCTCTTACTCGTCTTTTACGATATCCACGAGCAACGTAAAGGTTGGTAGTATTTGTGGCCGCTTTCACACAGCAAGATATCCACGAGCAACGTAAAGGTTGGTAGTATTTGTGGCCGCTTTCACACAGCAAAGAATAATCTAATAGTATAATATAAATTATAGTACTATTGTGTCTCCTTTAGTCGTAATAAAAATGAGTCATTCATAATTCAGTAGCAAGTATAAATGCTATTTGAGAATCACGTCTCGCATTATCTACTTAGAATTTTGACACACGATTTATGAATGTCGATGAATACATTCCATTCGGTTGGTATTTATAACGTTCCATGATTTTTATTGTAGCCATTAGATCACTTTACAAAAATACAATAAGGACAATAACACGTGTCCTATAGCCGTGAATGACTAAATCTATTTATTTTTAATGACAACTAACCGACTTCACTATTAAGTCATCGAATGGTTTAGAACGTAATTTTCGATATTTAAATTAAAAATGTTAAAACCATAGACTTCGGTCTTTATAGAATCTCCATTAATTGTAGTGTCAATTGCACTTTTGTTTTTGTTTTGAATAGAGAATGATTGATGATCTCGAACAATTTTGAAAACTTATTAATAGACCTACGTGGGAACGTAGCCACACTACGTGGCTCATTTTTAATAATTTTTAATCCCCTCTTCCGATGATGCCTACATGTATGCGGTCAGGACCCAATTTTATTCCTGCGTGATATTTTTGAAGATCAATAAATGGGTCATGTAGTATGGGTTTGTGCCCTTATTGAGATTTATTTATGTAAGGAAATTAGGACTACAGCCGAAAAGATTTAAATTTTAATATCGAGAGACAAAGAACTCCCAAGTGTACCTAAGCCGAAAGTGTGACAGGTCGAAAACCTCACCGTGTATAACAGTAGAAGAAAGGCAAGAAAAATGAAAAAGATAATTAGAGATAATTGATTTTTATGTAAGGATATATTAATATTCAATTTTTATTAATTATTCAGTTAATTTCGTACTAATTATTTTTTTAATAAACTCGTACTATAATAATTTAAAAGTTACTTTTGTGTTAATGGTTATGTATAAACGTTTTGATGAATTGTAAAATACTTATACAGAAAATATTTCAATTATAAGCAAAAATATCTACTTCAGTCGATTACTTCTGTTGGCACATAATATTTTTTTTTATGAAATATAAATAAGCTTTTGATCACATTTTCTATGAATTAACCTGTAGATTCTGAAATTATTTATGCGTTCAAATATAGAACAGGCTCAAAATAACCAACAATTTACGTAGATCGTTGTCTGTGAGAGTTAGTGCTCTGTCTGTTTTTTGCATGCACACGCACGTGAGGTTTAGTCAATGATACTTCGGGCGGCAGTCGCTCCGCGACCTCTCTGCGCTTATCACGACAACATTTCAATTAAATTGATCAATCAACTTAATTAATTTTCAAGTCGGGACATCGCAGTGACATCTCATTGATTCAGTTTAAAAAAAAATATCGCGTGCTACAGAGTACGTTCTTTTACTCGACATAATTTGTGTGTTTATGCTAATTTAATAGTAGTTCGGTTAGTGTTAATTTCCGCGAATACTTCGGTGATGTAACTGTGAATTATTTGTATGGATCCTTTGTTCATAAAACTCCGTGCTAAACAGTGTGTTCTTAGAAACTGAAAGTGTTATAGTGACACGATAATTACGGATACTTCCCGAGCTAGTTATAGGTATGTTACTTACTACTATAATTATGCATAAGCTTCTATACCAAAAGTTTGATTACCCATGCACATGGTGCCTGACTATGGCTGGACGCCAAAATTTATTATTAAACTAAGCAGAAATTTCAATTTTACTCGCTTACAAGAAAGTTATTTTAGCGACAGATAGGTACGTGCACTTTTTGTTTAATGATTAACTCAATTAAGCAAGAGATAACACGGCTAGTTTATTTTCGGTTAGCGATAAACCACGTATATTGATTCGTGCACCTAAATTAGAAGGCAATTTCGAATAAATTTAACATCTCATTAAAAATATATTAATCTATAATATACCTATAATAAAATACTTTTTCCCTATAACACGCACGTCACTATTGGATATAATACTAGGGAAAACGGGCATGTATATTACGAAGACAAAATTAGTATAAATAAAATTCAAGAAACAATTGGAACACGAAAATAAATTGCAGCGGTTGTGTTTACCTGTGATCGTTGACGTTGATGACCCTGGAAAAGTTTCTTTAACTAGGTACCTAGTGGAAACAATGTTTATATCTATCTGTATTTCAAATATATTTACGCGCCATTAGATCAGATTTAAATATGGAATGAAAACAATTTAATATAATCAGATAGATTTTATATAGGTACTTACATAAAAAAAAAAGTTGACCATAGATTTTTCAACTAATCTTGTATTCGATTTTCAAATTTAAATGTCTAACAAAGCAATACTAATTTCAAATGTGTACTACATTATGTAGTCTACATAATATATGACTTACATACTATGAGAATTATTTATTGATATGTTGACCTAAATGTGAACAATGTTGTACTTCATAACAATGTGGCTTAAAATATATAATCCTTAATGTATTAAAAATCATGGACCTTTATATCACTTTCAATGAAAATGCCCGGGAAAGTGGAGGATACTTTTTTTCTATGCCTCTGATAGGGATTGAAATTGGTATCGTCTCATATGCCAGTGACAAGTTCTTGAAAATATTATTTAGTTATTTCTAAAATTTATAAAAATCTAAGGCAAGATTTGTCAGCCTAATAAAGGTTCTAGAGTAGGATTGTCGAAGACAACACAATATTGGAATGCACCAAAAATAACCAAAAGAACGTGAAGAAAATTTAACCGATATAGAAAAATCTTGATAAAAAATTAGTCTAGTTAAATATACAGTAGTAAATACATCATAGATTACGTTCCTTATTTTTTTTTGTAAATATACAATAGCACAGAGAAACCGTAGCTTTTAATCAAATAGAATAGAGCGTTTTTCGTCGTGATTACACTTTCATATGTTATTTGATGAACAAGCAAAAAGTCGTTTATGCTTATATGTGAACTTATATAATATCTTAAAGTGGTGAAAGTCTTGGGATACTGTGTTCGCTATTCCATACATATGAACCAGTCTATAGTTATGTCCGCAGCTACTTCCAAACGTCATCGTAGAAAAAAAGTAATTTCTGGTATTTGTTACCACATAAATTCTTCCACTTTCCTAGATCGCCACATTCAGCCTATTACCGTATATGTATTATAAAAAACTAAAGGTAAAGCTTGTTTTGCATGTTCAGGCAACGTTTATTCCAGTAAAATATGTCATTCCCACCTAAATAGAAGATACCATGCGAAGAATAGGCGAACTGTTTATCATATTTGTAGTTCCTTATAGCATTCATATTTTTCAACTAAGTAATAATAATAAATATATATGTAATAGCATTTATTTCTTTTTATTTTCTTTATTCGTTATAGCTTTTAGACGTTATACCCTACTGGGTATGGCATTCTGTTCAAAAAGTATGAGATAGTAGTTTTTTTTTATAAAATCAACGGCCGTCTTTAGGCAAATAATCCTCGTCTTATCAGAGGAATATAATCTTTATATACATGAAATTAACGGATATAAACTGCCTTAAAACTCAAAACAACAATTTGTAGTGCGCATAAAATACTGTCCTGCGTGGAAATTGAAACCACGATACTGGGAAGGTAGTATATTCTAACCACTACGACATCTGCACCGACGCATTTTTTTTTTAATTTCATTGAAGATATTCTTAATAATCGCTTATTAGAAGAACTCTTCATCATCATCATCATCACAGCCCATATATGTCCCACTGTTGGGCTCGGGCTTCCTCCGTAATGGGAGGGAAATGAACCTACTATACCTTGCTGGTTTTTCCTTCTCTTGCATAGATGTTATATGCGTTTTATATCCCTTAGTCGTCTCTTACGATCACCCACGGGTAAGATAGGAGGTGGTGAATTGTATTCTTACTCCGTCACCACACGGATAACTTATACATACATATCAGCACGCCATATCTCTCGCAGGGTAGGCAGAGAGAACAGAGTGCCAGAGAACTCTATCCTTGCATACTTCACTCTTTTCCTCAACGTTCATAATTCTCTTCATAGACGCTCGCCGGTTTCGGATACTCTTGACTCCACCTTCCTTCAGTACATGACCAGTCTGGTCTAGGTAGATGAGTCTCGGTCTCCTCCGGTACCTACATCCTTCCATTTTTGCATTGTATATCTTCCTAACCAGACGTTCGTTCGGCATTCTTTTCACATGTTTTCACGGATAACTCATAACGATAAATAAAGGAAATTGGTGACATTGTATTCATATTCTGTCATCGTACGTCAATAATATTAGTTACGTTAAACTATTATTATTATTAAATATTTTTGTCATGTAGTTATTTCGATATTTTCGTGGGCGTCAGGCCAACAACCTGTCAATGCTAACGAGTTCAATGCGATTATCGTCACGTAGATGTAACAAGCCGTTGGTTGTTGCAATCATTCGCTAAATGTAAATAACTGTGGTCATAACAACTATTTTAATAATTTTACTAAAACAGGTAAGTTGATAACGTGTGGCAGGTGAAGCTGTGTGGTAGCGGCTACGAATACTACCATCCTTTTGCTCGTGGATGTCGTAAAAGACGACTAATAGCCTATAACGACCTGGGACTCTATCTGATGCCGTTTGGTCAACAATTACATTCGCAAGGAAGGTTAACGTCTGGCAGGCGGTCCGTCATGTCGACAGCGTCTGGAATTGGGACGCGGTTGCCGCCTTCTGCGAGGCTGTTATCTCGCAGAAGGAGGCGGCGGAACGGGCCCGGGAGGATTCCCGCGACCCGGGACGCCGCCCGCGGCCGGGGCGGCGCAGGCGCGAGTACCTGCGCCTGATGCCGCCCTAACCGAGGCTTCGGTTGATTGGACCGGGGAATTGTCCGGTCACCCGACGTGAGGCCACCGCGTGAGGACGACGCCTCGACGGCGAAAGCTGTCGGGGCGTCGACAGGAGAGGAGCCCGAGAGGGCATACCGCCGAGCGGGCCACCGAAGACAAAGATCGGGTACCGGTGGCCCGCTCGCACGGCGAAGAAGAGGTGCTTGCAGGGTGGGTCAATGGGGTTGCGCGCCGCCTCTTCCGTCACCCCGGACAGATTTGGCGGGGTGCGACGTCCATAGCCCACCGCAAAAAAAATAAAAAAAAAAATAAAGGCGGTCCGTCATAAAATTATTGTTAATAACTTTTACAATATGTACTATAAAAGAAAATAGTACATATTGTATCGACCCCAAGTAATTAGGATAAGAGTAGGAGAATGATGATGAGGTAAGTTGTTAACATCTAAAAATATAAAATCTATTAGATATATTTACGCCTAAAACTCATACTATAATATATTTATTTTTACCGCCACCCTATGTAAAGGAAATAATTCTTGTATTGCGTAGGACTTTACAAACATATAATTAACGCAGACAAATTGAGGCTGCTAGAACCAGAATGGCCGAATTGCATTTTTGTAACTTTTAACCTAATTACAATTTCATAATCTAACAATGTTAATTTAAAAAACCATAACGGCCTAAAATTGTTTACAAACTCCTAACAATAGATGGCAGTACAAGTACATTTTCGGCTTATGTACAAATCGATTAAATTGAATTTAATTTAATTATAATTCCCTCCTTGTCGTAAAACATAATTCTTGTAATTAGGCCGCTCTGGTTCTAGCAGCATCAATTACACCAAGACTTAGAATAAAACTTAATGGATCGCAAAAAGTTTTGGCCTGCGTAAGAATCTAAACCCCGTTTACGCTATCTGTGCAGATTGCATCAATATGAATACCATTTACCCTCTATTTTTCCGTGCGTATCGTAAAAGATGACAATGTAATATGCATATAACTCCTATGCAAGGGAAGGAGAAGTCGAAATAAAACCCTATACCAAACCATTTCACTAGCATACTGCAGTAGGTCAATTTTCTATTTATTGTAGAAGAAGTTATGATGATAATCGCATAAAATAATCAACACAGGAAGCATATAATATCACTGCAAAAGAAAGAAAAATAACGATATCACCATTACCTACCTCCTAACATATCAAAGACGGGATGAAAAGAGGATAGGAATAATGGGAAGAAATTTGGGCATCCGCTTGGTTATAACGTGATATAATGGCCTATTTACCGTATCTGTGAAGGAACAATGAAACCAAAGTATCTATAGGTTGTAAAGGAGAAATTTAATTGTGGTAGGACCACGCTGTTGACCGTCTCTGTCTACAGCCTCGGACCGGTCCTTCCCGGGCAGTACCGCACTCTCTCAGAAGATCGACGTCTGAGTAATGGCATTGTGCTATTGTGCTTCATTCGGTGAGCGAGAGAGCCGGAAGCCCAACTGGGTGGGTTCGGGGTTTATAATGGTAGACAGCGGCCTAGCTAATACCCTTAGTATTGCAAAGGTCCATGGGCGGCAGTGATACTTAACATCAGGTGTGCTGCTAGCTCGTTTGCCACCACAAGCAATAAAAAAAAAGATGAGTAAAAGTTTAACTCTATTATTAAATCTAGTTCTGGCTCTAATGCAAGATTCTCGCAAGTCTTGCAACTCCGGCCACCGAAGACAATGATCGGGTACCGGTGACCCGCTCGCACGGCGAAGAGAGGTGTTTACAGGGTGGGTCCATGGGGTTGCGCGCCGCCTCTTCTGTCGCCCCGAACCGATATGTCGAGGCGCGGCCACATCATAGTAAATCATTCAAAAAAAAAAGTTGTAGACAGAAAACTGACATCAGGGTCATACCCTATCACAATCAATTTTATTTTCTTAACCTATCATTATTTTCTTAAGAAATCGATATGTGATATTTTAATAATATAATATTATCTTACAAAAGGTTTATTATCTAAAGAAATATTGGAAGTATAAAATTAGAAACTAAGATTCGAATACATCAACAGAAACAACGCTTTGGATAAACACTATCATCAACATCACAGCCCATATATGTCCCACTGTTGGGCTCGGGCCTCCCCCGTAATGGGAGGGAAATTAACCTACTGTACCACGCTGGTCGGACGTGTTGGTATAGGGTTTTGTTCCGAGTTTTCCTTCTCTCGCATAGATGTTATAATGCGTTTTATATCCCTTAGTCGTCTCGTACGAGCACCCACAGGTAAGATATGGGGTGGTGAATAGTATTCTTAAATTCAGAAAACACTATAAGTTAATAAAAAAAAAACTAATAGGCAAACACTATAAGTTAACAAAAAAAAAACTAATAGCCTCATACTTTTTTATAGTTACCAATTCAAACATGTCGTAACTATGCGTAACCTTCGTATAGTAATAGTTATCATAGCTATTGAGTGATGTAATCCAGCCTGTTTGACCTCATCTCGTGTGTGAGTTATTTTGTGTGATACTGGAACCAGTTACGACTGTAGTCGTACATTATTACGATTCATAGAAAAAAATAAAGGCGTGGTGTATTAAAATCTTAGCACATTATACTGTGGTAATAGGAATCTTATCGATCTACCACTAGTATTATAAAGAGAGATTAGTATTGTTATATTATTTTTAAATTGAAACTCCAGAACTGCAGGAGTGATTTTAAAATAATTTCCCATTAAATTTTTGAGATATGGCGATTAAAAATGTAAAGATATCGTATATTTCACATTTAAAAAATGTTCAAAAGGGTAACAAAATAGTATAGCTATTTTGTTACCCTTATTAACATAACCTACAATAGTCGTGTGTTTGCGGTTACGAATACTACCAACCCTTACTTTGATCGTGGATGTCGTAAAAGACGACTAAGAGCCTTATAGCGACCTGGGCCGACTCCATCTGATGCCGTTTGGTCAACAATTACATTCCTAAGGAGGGTTGACGTTTGGCAGGCGGCCGGTCATAGAACTATTGCCAATAACTTCCCCAAAATTAAGATTTCGTAACATGATTAATTCAGAAGAATACTAAATTATCTTTAAGTTCTCTAAATCGTATTTTTTTTATAACAGTTCATTCATTTTGTTTTATATTATGATTTTCTCTTGTCTGATTTTAATTTTTTCAGTATGGTGATGGCGTAAGACTATAATTGACCTAATCCTATCTTGCCCATGAGTGTCGTAAAAGACGACTAAGGGGATGCAATATGCATATCATCTATGCCACAGAAGGCAAATTCGAAATAAGAACTTATACTAAACTGCCTGACCGGCGTAGTATAGGTCTATTGCCCTCGTATTGTGAAGGAGGCTCGAGCCTAATAATGGGACGCATATGAGCTGTGTTCGTGATGATGACATCTTATCTAAGGCACAACATTTTTTCTTATACTCACTAGGTACTCGCGTCAACATTAGAATACATTTTTTATTCTCAGGCCACCATAGGATACTAGAACAAGTTACATCCTTTCCCAGATCATTATAAATTTTGTAGACGTTTGTGTTGTGATCTGGTTTAAAGCAATGTAATAAAATGTATACACCAATCATTAATATGCTTTAAATCGAGTGCAGCTTAGTTATCACCATACCAGTTTATATTGAGAATAGTTTCAAGCTATTTTTAGATGTACCGTTGTCATATTTTCTAGCTGTCTCAAGTCTGTAAGCTCTTATATGTATGTTGTTTGCTGTGTGTTTACGAGCAAAGAGTACAATATGCCTTACTTTCATGTGAATGTCGCAAAAATTCCTCGAGTGATCACCAAGATAGAGGGCAGTAAAATTCTCCTGGGATACTTAGCACAGTATGTTTTAATAGTGATAGAACCACGCCGTGGACAGTTCTCTGTCTACAACCGCGGGCTGGTTCGCCTGGAGTAGTACCACACTCTCGCAGAAGATCGACGTCTGAGTAATGGCAATGTGCTATTGCGCTTCGTTCGGTGAGCGAGAGAGTCGGAAGCCCATGTGCGGTGGGTTTGGGGATTGTATTGGTAGGCAGCGGCATAGCTGTCTCTTTGGTGTTGCAAAGGTCCACGGGCGGCAGTGATATTTACCATCAGGAGTGTTGTTTGATTGTTTGCCACCATAAGCAATAAAAAAAAGTTAAAAAATGTTTTTCCTATTCCATTATTATTCACCACATATTCCTAACGATTACGGTATTGGGAGACCTATTTAAAAAATGGACGTTTCATCCATGCCATCATGATTAAATGGGGGAATCATGGGAATCGAACCCACGACCACTAGACCACGAAAGCTCTCTAATAGCTTAACCACTACGCCACCTGTGCAGTCGCAGCTCGTTTAGACTATTCATTTCGTTTTTGACAATTGATATCTAACATCTATCTATCAACAGCACTGACTTCAGTGTTTTCTAATACGTAAGGTAGAATGTATGATAACTATAACCTGCAAACTGTGCGAGTAAATAATAAGTAGCTTACAAAATAGTTGTCATATTTGTCATGATGATGATGATGACATTAAAGTGTGTAATGAGGTCGTTTAATAATCACGTACACAAATATACATACAAAGGTTTGGGCGCGGATGATTCAAAACAGTACTTAAATATGGCGTATTGATATTTGTTTTGAATACAAAGTGTTGAAATTTTGTTATGAAATTGGTATGCCAAAAGGGCCCTTGTCCTCTTTGGTGATTTTATATTTTTAACAGGTTTTAAAATCGTAGTCATTACTGTATTGTATGCAAAGATATTGCGATGTTTAGGGCTCAATCAATTAGCTAATAAATGTTACTGATTAAACAAAATTGAATCTGTAAATCAGACAAATATAATTTTAAGAAAAGAAAAATGGCAATACGTCGTTTTTACGCTTAGTCTAAGCGTAAAAACGATGTAGTGCAATTTTTCGAAGCGGCTTAGACTACATATAATATATGTATATATTTTTTTTTTACGCCAGACATTAAGTCTGAAATTAAGACATTAAGTCTCAATAGAATGAAAAAATTCATGATTAAAAATATAAATAAGTTCATAATTAAAAATATAAATAAATTCATGATTTTTCATAAAATGTATGAAATTTTGCACGCGTCTACCACCCTCGTGTATCCTTATTCGAATAAAATACACATCGATCCTTAGAAAGGGATAATGGACTAATTTCGGCTTCGTAGGGCGCTGTCCCTGTTGCACACTATCCGTATGACATTTGCACAAAGCACCGACAGCTTAATATCTATTAGGAGCTGTTAAAACAATTATGACTTTTTGTTATTGAATTAAATACACCTATTTTTTCTAAATTATTGCTGTTTGACTGCACAGATGGCGTAGTGGTTAAGATACCGACCGTGCCCGTGTCGTGCGTTCGATTTCCATGCAGGACAATACTTTGAGCGATCCATAAAGCGTTGTTCCTAGTCTGGGTGTAATTTGTCTGCGTTATTTGAATCTTTGTAAAGTCCCCCGCAATATAAGGATTATTTCCTTAGTGTAGAGTGGTGTTCTTTAAAAAAAGTAACATCTCTGTATGTATATTTTAACTAAACGCAACTGCACTATCTCGCATTTGTTTAACTGACAACTGGCACTTAGGCAGTATGCGACATAGATCACTCTCTACTAAGTCGAAATAAACTGATTGTCTCTTTCTAATGATCGACGTGCGTATTTATTGCCGGGTATTGTACTGCAGGTTATGGGTTTGCACGTCGTCACTTCTGCCGTCCTGAGTGAATCCAGCCAAAAATAAAAAGATAGGTACTCGTTAATACCTATATTGCAGTATGCAATTTTTGAGCCGCACAAAATATTCAAGATTTTAATGTCTTTCGAATGATCATAAATACTTCTGTTTTAGTAGTATTTTTATTACGAGTTCACGACCTATCTATGTCTTGACCTGCCCATCAATTTTCCTGTAATGTTAAAAACGTAATAATCGGTTATAGAACGTAGACAAATAAGTCACCACTAACAAAAAAAAAAGTTCGAAAGCTCGAAATAAAACACAGTTTTTTTACTTCTAACGTTTACGCGAGTATTACACATTTGTAATAAAACAATTTTTACAGATTCTATCGCGTTTGTATTTAATTATTAACTTCGCTTTACAGCGTTCATCGTTACGGGAAGACTATCTTCCCGTGATCATGAACGTAGTAAAGTGTTCGGAAGCACTATCCTCCCGTAACCATGAACACTGTAAAGTGTTCGAAACTTTGGGAAATTAAAAATTAAATACAAATACTATAGAATCCATAAAAAAAGTGTGTGTGTCAGCGATTATCAAAACAGGTGCAAAAAAAGCTCATTTGACTAAAAATAATATATATATTTTTATTTACATTTATTAAAACTGTTCAGTGAAGTATTATCTCACGTCAAAAAGTGAAAGTGAAAGGCGCAGAATAGGTTGCGTACCAAAAACGAAGTCATTCGATCACTAGATTTTACTCCTCAAATTTTTCTCATACCGGGCGCCTTATATGAAAATAGATTCTTAAGGAGTAGTAAACTCCAAAAATAGTTTTATTTAAATCTATAATTTTTATTTAGAGTGGTACAATAGGACGACGTTCGTGCTTCAATAGCAAGAAGCAAGTTAGAGAAGAGCATAAAAATTAACAAGGCATTGTGATGTGATGATAATTGATTTAATGACGGTGTCCTTTCTAGCAATGCAGCAATCTTAGTATCGTGTCTCAAATAAAACTATTCGAGCCAAGTCTAATCGTACTATAGCCGTGACAAATGAACTGTAAAATAAACGAACGCCTATATACATAACTATACATTTGCACTCGGATAAGGAAGCCTTATCAACGTTTCTTTAATCTCCGTAACCCGTTGCAAGGTTTTAGTTGGCATGCACGGTCTGTGTGTTGTGATTTAATTAAGTACCTATTTTTATGTTATGCTTAGTTTATCTTAATTTTATTTCCAAGAAACTATACTTTGTACTATTAATTTCGAAGAAGAAAGAGCCATACGAAACCATATATCTAGATCATTTCTGAAAATATTCATCACCATCATCATTAATTTAGCTATATAAGTTCCAATGTTGGGCTTAAGATTCTTCAGAGCTCCTCTACAGTTTGTTTCTCTTGCAATGATGTTATCTGGATATCGGTTTCACCTTTTACGATCGATTCGCCTTTTACGACATCCACGGGCAAGAAAGGGGGTGGTGAACTGGAATTTTACTTTGATTACCACCACATGGAAGAAAATATTGAATTAATGTTATTTTCGTAATGATTGTATTTTCGTAACCATCGTATTAATGGATTAAGAGTAATATTTATCATTTCATTTGCCGCGTTTGTCCTATTAGAAACTGTTATAGAATATATACAGAAGACATCACTGTCAAATAAGGAAAACTTGAAACAGAACTATGTTTATTCCGTTTGGTCAGCATAGGATAATAGGCAATATTTCCTCTATTGTGAAGGAGGCCTGTTTCCAACAGTGTAACGTAAATGAATAGAGAATAAGTACGTTAAAAACAAAGTTAATAGGCCAATGACCTTATCTGAATATTTTGTTTCATTCTTTCAATGGTATCGTGTATCCGATTGTGAAGCGAAGGCCACAAAATTGCTGCCATAATTATTTTAATAACAACACCATTTGATTTTTTTTTAACACAGCTAATCATTTGAAGGTAAAAAAAGGCCTGAGGCTTAGTTTTTTTTTAATGAGTCATATACAGCCTCAAGTTAAGTTACATAAATTATGCATAAGTCCTCGATTTTCTACTGTGATATGCCCGTGGCTTCACTCTTGTGTTATGGCAGACGATTATTTGTAATAATAATTATTGTTCTATCCTTCAGCATTTTTTTCTCCATGAAAATTATTCTACCTACTTTTCTATCTGTTTCCTTAAAAAAAATCGATTATAGTTAAAGTAATTAAAACGTGATAGTATAACAAACTGTAATTCGCTTTTATAATACTAGTTAAGGCTATATAAGTCTACGGTATACGGTTTTACAAGAATTGATTTTATCACTGAACTGCCAATTGGTACTCGCGTAACTTAGATACGCTGGATTGTGTCATAATTTTTAGTATTTATAGTATTTCTATAAAAGGCTATTATTTCAGATTTAGAGCCCTCAGTTCTCAGTCAACAGTTTAGGTATATTTGTCATAGCCATCTGCGGCTAACAACTAACTTACACCGAATTATTGGCTATTATTGATCACAGCGTTCGGTTTTAGAAACGAAATATATTTATTTAAACAACAATTGCTTGTGTTTTTGGACTATTGTTATTGGATAAAAAAACTTCAATGGCCAGAATAGTTTTTCGTTAATTTAATCAAATAAAGCAAAGAATACGATACCCACCTCTTGGTAATAAATCAAGCGGTTAGGGAGCTAGTACCCACATTTCGACTTATAATTATTTATTACCTCCGTTTTCCTTATTTATTTATAGTTCTTTAATTAATCCTTACTAATATTATAAATGCGAAAGTAAACTCTGTCTGTCTGTCGCTCTTTCACGCCAAAACTACTAAATCGATCTAAATGAAATTTGGTACACAGTCTAGAACCTGAGAAAGGACATAGGCTACTTTTTAAAGCAAAAAAGGTTTGTAAAGAGGGATAATTTTATCCCGGTAATGTGTTCCCTTGCGGTAATAGTTCAAGTTTAGAAAAGTAGCCTTTTATACGGGCGAAGCCGCGAGCAGAAGCTAGTTTGTTATATATCTAAAACATAGAATATATAGACTTTGTATCGAATATTTGTCTCATTGCATATTCAATGGTACGTGCTTCTAAAAATACTTTGCTTATCACTAACACATTGTCACTAATTTCCACTGGATGATTTCCAATTAGCGCTAACAGATATCTCACTGATTAGATATTTATTTTTCAATCATATATATAATATAAAAAAAGAGGAGTTTGAACTGAACTGAAACTTCATAAATAAATTCAAAATTTCGCTTTTTTATTGATACATTTTCCAAAATTTGAGAAAACTGCACACTAAGTGGCCACAAACCGTTTGTTTATCTGACTATGTATTATTATCTTAGAACCGTATTAGACAGAACTAGACAGAAATTATTATAGGTATCTGTATATACATAAGTAACAAACTTTTTCTTTTATTTACGAAAGTATTTAAAAATACGTAGTATAATGCTTGTGCGATGGTATAGAACCTTTCTTGAGTGAGTTAGACTCGCACTTGACCGGTTTTTAATTTATGAGTACGCCTTAACAAACCAATGTACGGCTGAGTTGGTAATAAAGATTTGCATTTGACTATTATCTGGAAAGACGCCAGCTTTCATACATTTCTAGGAAACTATTACACAAATCATTGATAGATTTAAACCTCATACACATGCCGCTGTATCCTAGGCAATTAAGAAGTGATGGCATTTTTTATATTGTTATTCTGGTATTCTTAAGAATACAAACTGATTACTATATATCTCCACCATTTAGTGGTAGGACCACGCTGTTGACAGTTTTCTGTTTACAGCCGCGGGCCGATCCGTGTGGGTTAGTACCTACCACACTCTCGCAGAAGATCGACGTCTGAATAATGGCAATGTGCTATTGCACTTCGTTCGGTAAGCGAAAGAGCCAGAAGCCCAACTGGTGGGTTTGGGAATTTTATTGATAGGCAGCAGCCTAAGCTATACCCTTGGTGTTGCAAGGTCCATGGACGGCAGTAACACTTACCATCAGGTGTGCTACTTGCTCGTTTGCCACCATAAGCAATAAAAAATAAAACCAACCGACCGCCAACATTGAGTAATACCATCTGGTTGTTTGATACTGAAAACAAGCATAGTTTATGCTATATTTTTTTTCGTAGGTATTCATCCTTTTTTTTTGTTTTCTATGCTTTGCTGGTCCACATCTAACTACTCTATTCTATACGCTCGTCTACTCTAACAATAGGTCAATTCTCTTCGAATTTTTATGAACCATTGGTAGCATATCTATTTTATTTCAATGGCCCAGCGTCTTACGTTTTCGGGTAGGTACGCCTTAATAAGCGTATAGACCTTTGAGCAATCACGGGCATTGTGTCTTCGTGTCATAGCCTTCATTATTAACTGTTGTATGAGGGGGTCCGCATTTAACACACAGAGTTGTCTACGAAATTATTCACTACGTAATATTCTTTGCCATATTTTTTTCGCCAAAGCCTTTAACGACCACTTTACTTTGAGTATTTTCTATTTCCGATTTCATATTTTTTTCCCTTCCTAGTTATTCCCGCCAACACTTCACTCCAGAATACTTCATTGTAACAGACGCTCGTATCTAATAGTAGATAATACAGCTCTTTATAAAAGAGACACTATAAAGAATTGTTTTTAATTAAATTGCCCGTAACAAATTCACGTTTATTATTTTATGTTAACATTTCAGTTGCATGTTGCGTTTAAATCTTTACGGTTTTAATACCTGGAAGGTCGCCAGCGTATGCGATCACCACTGTTTCTGTAAATACAGTAACTTCAAAAATAATTAAACACACACGTATTATATATATACACTACCGTCCAAAAGTTTGGAAGCAGCAAGGTAAAATCGAATAAAACCAAACTAAGTCATTTAAATTTAAATGTATTGATAAAAAAATAAAGAACAAACAGAAACTAACTTAAACAAAATAAAAAAATAATATACAATGGTAAATTAGATTAAATTTTAGCTTCATCAAAGTGTCCACCTTTCTCCTTTATAATCTTCTCACATATTCTGGGCATTCTATTAATCAATTTTTTAAAATAATCTTTATCTAATTTGTTCCATTCGTTCTCTAATAGCTGCCACAAATGTTCTGAGCTCGTAGGACAACGACTTTTCACCCTCCTGTCAAGTTCATCCCAAACAAGTTCAATGGGAGAAAGATCAGGGGATTGAGATGGCCATTGCATGATGTTTAAAATGTTTTCAGCTTTTTTCTTGTTTAAAAAGTTCTGGCACAATTTAGACGAATGCTTAGGATCATTATCCTGTTGAAAAATGAATCCAGAACCAATGAGACTTAGTCCACTGGGTATGGCAGAATCTTGGAGAATTTTTAAATAGCCTTCCTTGTTTAATTTTCCGGTTATCCTCACAAGATTTAGGGTTTACTGTTGCCAAAACACCCCCAAACCATGACATTACCACCACCATGTTTGATGGTAGGCACTGTACATGCCTCTGAAGCCCTCTCTTCTTTTGACCGGCGTACAAAGACACGTCTATTGGATCCGAAAATCTGAAATTTTGATTCGTCACTCCAAAGGACATTTTCCCATTGTTCTATAGTCCAGTTTTTATGCGCTTTTGCCCATTCTAGTCTATTTTTCTTATGTCGATTTGTTAGTTTGGGTTTTTTAGCAGCAACACATCCTCTTAATCCCGCAGACAGTAAGCGTCTTTTAACAGTAGTTGTTGAAATGGGTGTTTCTCGCGTATCATTCAGAGCTGCAGTGATCTGTGGTGCAGTTAAGCGTCGATTCCGTTTAGAAAGAACTCTAATGAAGTTGTCCTCTTGATTTGTTGTGGATTTGGGCCTACCAGATCTCTTTCTATCTTCATTTTTCCCCGTTTCTTGTTTTCTAGCAAGGGTATAGTGGACACCTTTACAAGAAATTCCGAGCCTTTCTGCGATTTGACGTTCACTGTATCCTTCCTCGCGTAGAGTGCAAATAGCGCTTCGCTGTTCAAGCGTGATTTGCTTGCGTTTTGCCATTTTCAGAAGAAAAAATACGGTCAAAGTAGTAGCCGATATCTTTCGAATACAGACAATGTTAATATCACAACTTTCACGTGCCAATGCTCAAGTGCGACTGAATAAGGTCTAAAAAAGTTAAAACCAGCAAACATTATCAATAAAACTACACCATTGCATAGGATAAAGTAGCCGACGGATTAAGTCATAAAACACGTGTTTCGTCAATATTAAGGAATTCCATAAAACTTGATGAATGTAGGATAATAATCCTTTTGTGTTTGTGTAGACAGTCGTAAAAGGTTGTAAAACTTAAGATTATTGCTAATTTTTACCGCTATTAGTCGGCATTTATTTGTTTTGTTTGAAAACAGGTGTGCTTCCAAACTTTTGGACGGTAGTGTATGTCATCGCGCCATATCCCTTGCAGGGTAGGCAGAGAGAACAGAGTTTTTTTTTTTTTTTTTTTTTTTTTTTTTATTGCTTATGGTGGCAAACGAGCAGACAGCACACCTGACGGTAAGTGTCACTGCCGCCCATGGACCTTTGCCAATGGTATAGCTAGGCCGCTGCCAACCAATACAAACCCCGAACCCACCCCAGTTGGGCTGCCGGCTCTCTCGCTCACCAAACGAAGCGCAATAGCACATTGCCATTACTCAGACGTCGATCTTCTGCGAGAGTGTGGTACTACCCCGGACGGACCGGCCCGCGGCTGTAGACAGAAAACTGTCCACAGCGTGGTCCTACCACAATTGAAGTGCCAGAGAACTCTATCCTTGCATACTTCACTCGCTTCTTCAACATTCATAATTCTCTTCATACACGCTCGCCGGTTTCGGAGACTGTTGACTCCACCTTCCTTCAGTACGTGACCAATCTGGTCTAGGTAGGCGAGTCTCGGTCTCCCCCAGTACCTACATCCTTCCATTCTCGCATTGTATATCTTCTTAACCAGACGTTCGTTCGGCATTCTTTCTACATGTCCGAACCATCGGAGCATTCCCTTTCGTATCTTTACACCAACACACACGTATTAACATGCTATATTTATTGAAATAAAGGTTCGATCATTCAAAGATCAATAGATAAACACTCGTATATGTACGTGACAGTTTGTTAATGTCTGTAGTTTATATAACTCTTTTATACCAATCTACGGACCAGATTTTTATAGATCTTTTTAACAATATTAGGGCCGTCCATTAATCACGTAAGATTTGAAAGGGGGAGGGGTTTGACAAAAATCACGAAATATCACAAGGTTGTAGTAAGTTATAACGTGTATTTATTTTTTCGTCAAACGCTGCGATTTCTAAACTGAAAAGCAGCGTGTAGTGTGACTTTGACTTGCCGTTGCCAGGCAACGAACGAAGTTTAAAGTAAATGATCTGTATAAAGACCTTTTTGCGAAGTAAAAAAAAGCCAAAAAACGAGAATATAATGAGCTGTGGGCTACTTCTTTGTAGGTACTAAAAACTCACGTGATTTTGGTGGGGGAGGGGATCATAATCTTAAACCTCACCACGTATCACCAATCGGGGTTAAAAAAAATGCTAAAAAACATCACGTGATTAATGGACGTCCCCTTAGCTAGGCGTTACCGTTTTATCACCGTACACTACACCGTAGAACTGTTCGTCCATTTCACCTGGAATCGATACGGTCATCGACTGTACGTTTTCAGCGATCGTTTATCCCATTACATGCTGCTATGTTTCACGAGTGCTATGCATGTCCTTCTAAGAGGAGCACTTTCTTCAAGGTAGGCAACGGCCTGGCTATGCCCTCGTATTGCTAAGATCCATGTGCAGCGTTATCACTTACCATCAGGTGTGCTGTTTGCTTGTTTGCCACCATAGACAATTTAAAAAAAAAGCTATATTACTAAAAGTTTACATTTATAAAGTTTTTAAGACAATTGTCAAAAACCGTGTCAAATACGTGATGATGTCGACAAAAAAGTACCATAATGAGAGGAAAATTAACCTACTACTGCTACTGCACCATGTTGGGCAGATGAGCTGATATAGGATTTTATATCGAGTTTTTCTTCTCTTGTATCGATGTCACCTATTATTTAGTCGTCTTTTACGACATCCACGGGCATGACAGGGTGTAGTGAATTGTATCCTTATTTGGCATCTTCTATCATCAGGTTAATTTTCTTAGGATTTAAATTAAATCCAATAAAAAGAAATGAGCTCTGTTTAGAGTAGTCTTCATTTCGCTATAGTAGGTACCTATGATAGCAGATGCAAGAGTAATATCAGCTACTATATGCTAATGTTTTGTTAGTGTCTTACAATTAAGAATTAAGACGTGTCTGCCGATTACGGAGTTTCGGATTTGTATCCTGTGTTGTTTCTCTAATTAATGTGTCTCATCATCATTCATCATTCTCCTACTCTCATCCCAATTACTTGGGGTCGATACAAGATGTACTCTTGTTTCATAGTACATTTTGTAAAAGTTATTGGTAATAGTTTTATGACCGACCGCCTGCCAGACTGACGTCTGGCCCCCTCTTTGGTCTGACCCTACTTGGGAATGTAATTGTTGACCAAACGGCATCAGATGGAGTTGGCCCAGGTCGTTATAAGGCTCTTAGTCGTCTTTTACGACATCCACGAGCAAAGTAAGGGTTGGTAGTATTCGTAGCCCCTATCAAACAGCTAATTGATGTGTCTAAAAAGGTAAATTGATCGAAAATCTAAACGTACTTTTATGTACGCGGGATTCAAAACAGGATCTCATGATTCGAAGTCATGTGCTACTATATAATACTGAACCAGCGAACCCATGTACTACTTGTAAATACGATATCCTCTTGTTATATTTTGTACAAGGCTGTTACTTATCTTATTCGTTCAAGGTGTTAATTCAAAATATAAATACCATGGATAAATGTAGTGTTCCGATGTGTAATGTTTTCGTGTGGTGACGGAAGACGAATACAATTCACCACCCCCTATCTTACACGTGGGTGATCGTAAGATACGACTAAGGGATATAAAATGCATATAACATATCCAAGAGAAGGAAAACTTGTAACTAAACCTTATACCAACAAGTTTGACTAGCGTGGTAGTAGGTCAATTTTCCTCCTGTTATAGAAGAGAGACACGAGTCCAACAGTGGGACATATATGAGATGATGATGAAATGTATATATTTCTACCAAATTTTTGTATATAAATCTTTCTTTTGTTTGATTCTGTCCATATAGCTAAGTACTTAATACTCAGTGGACCTCCTCCATTATGTAAAGGAAATATGTTCCACGTACTGTACTAAAAACATGGTGTAACATTTCATTTCTAACACTTATCGGTCGTGAGTCACCTCTGACATGACACACAATAGTTTTCTGGAGCGGGTTTTATGGCACGTGTGAAGTGACGAGGCGGTTCGTGTCGAAACATTCTATCTATTAAATCATCATACGATTGCTTTCTTTTTCTTTTATTTTATTCTCAATAGAGCATTTAATTTGCGAGATGAAATTACAATACTGTTTCTATATTAAAGATTTTTTTTTATTGCTTATGGTGGCAAACGAGCAGACAGCACACCTGATGGTAAGTGTCACTGCCGCCCATGGATCTTTGCAATACCAAGGGTATAGCTTGGCGGCTGCCTACCAATACAAACCCCCAATCCACCCCAGTTGGACTTCCGGCTCTCTCGTTCACCGAACGAAGCGCAATAGCACATTGCCATTACTCAGGCGTCAACTTCTGCGAGAGTGTGGTGGACGGACACCCCGGAAGGACCGAATCGCGACTTTACACAGAGAACTGTCCACAGCGTGGTCGTACTACCTATTTTGCATGTTTATTAAAAGTAATTACAACCTGGTGGGAATCCAGCGAAAAGTCACATCCGATAAGGGCTAATTATAATTAACCTTCTTTTGCAGAAATCCAACCATTTCTAAAGCACCCTTTGCAAGGTTGATAATGTCTTTATTGCCGCGCTTGGCTAGACGTTTTTTATTACGAGGAGCTAAAAGGTGATGACACAATGTATTCTTAAACCATCACCAGGAAAGTAAGTTTTAGTACTTAGCTATTAGTTGTTAGCTTTTAGCCACTTGATGTCTCTTGCGACCGCCACGGGAAGTGACGTGCACAAACAGAGTTCTTACTGAGTCACCATAGGGTTTAAAATCGACAAGAAATAAATGAGACAGTACGTTTTTATATACCATGCATCTATCATGACAAACAGAATATTTGGTTTGTGTGCCTACCTTTGTTTTTACAACACCCACAATTAACGCTCATAATAATTATTTTTATCATAATAACTGGAAAATCTCTGAGATACATTTTCAGCTGTGTGAAATAAGCTCCCTCTTACATTCGTTTATGTGAAATACAGTCAGCACTGTACAGCCCGTTTCTATAACAGTACATGAGAATCTCGATAGATGGCGCTGCTCATAGTATTTGTATTTAGAATATACATTTTGTAGGCATTTAGAAATATTATTTATGAACTCATTAATTATATGAACCGATTTCAATTAGTTTTCTATAAAAAACGTGATAAAAAAAATTATTAAAGAGTTGATCCTGGTGACCTTTTACTTTTATATATAGGAAAAAAAATATCTTGTAATTATTGTACTGGGGTAAAAACTAAAAACATTTAAAATACCTATAAATGTAAGATCTTCTCAGCATCCGTGCTTTTATTAAAAACAATTATGCAGAATGGCGTCAATGATACAATGACATAGGATTTAGTTCAATAAACATGCTGATAAAAATTTTTTTAGATATGCAAATTTTAAGGTGACACACATCATCAATGAATACGTCATTGTATACGAAAATGAATAGATCATGAAATCGAGATAAAAATTCGAATTCCAACTTTTACAAGCGTGTTTGGTGCGTTCTCGATGCTTTTTCGAAAACTTGATCCGTTTTCCCGCTTGAGAAAAATTTAATTACCTAATCGAGATAAAAGAAATGCCTGCCAGAACTTAATTTTTAATATTAATTTCTTTAAAAGTTGCATGGAAAAAAAATGTACTTTGTTCATTGTATTGATACTTCCTCTTTCGCACTTGTTTCTTTTTCAGCTAAAATTTAATTTAGGTACACCTCTTTTTTCGCTTCTATTTCTGTTATGATACTTCTGTTGTATCACTTATAAACATTATCTGTGGTGTCACACTAGAATCTCGAATTCGATTTCAACTTTTGTTGCAAAGTTTTTTCAAAGCAGGATTGGTCCGTTCTTAATTAATCAACGAGAGCGGACTAATCCCGCTTGAGAAAAGTTTGAATTACGATGATTTCTCCCACGGTTTCGGATATATTTTCATTTCAGATATCCGATAATTTCGGTTACGATTACGAAGCTTCATAACATTCCTATTTTAAACTTGAGGTGTCAATAAAATTCAATATTTAACATTTTCTAAATTATGCTTTCGTGTTTTTCGAACGTATCATAAATAAAAAAAAACATAATATCATCGTTCTGCCAACCTCAGTCATACGATCTTATCAACACCATATAGATAATGTCACGTTATTATTTTAATGCTTTAGGTCAGTCCTGTAAAAGGTGACGTTATAATGACGTGGGTAGCTACTATTAATAAACATGATATTAGCTCGAGCTTCAAACAAGAGTAAAGGAGAATGAGTCACTATAATGACCTTGTTAATAATAATAAGAATATATACCTACTCATTATTATTTAAATGGATAAAACAATAAAATAAATGACATTGGATTTTTTTTTTAATTTAAATTAGATTGGGAATGTAATAGTTATTATAATAATGTTTGATGGACGTCTATTTTTTTTTTTTTGAGAAAGATGATGAAGATTAAATGGAATGTTAAAAATAGGCTGATAATAAGCTTTAAAAATAAATTTGACATTATTTCTTACATTCAGCCAGCCTTATCTTTATATGCATATATGTTTAACTAGCTTCTGCCCGCGGATTCGCCCGCGTAAAAGGTTACTTTTCTGAAGATTTTCATCCCCTATTTTTATTTTACCCCATAAGGGTAATTTTTTACAAAATTTTAATGTCATATTTATTTATATCTAATCAATAGCCTAAAAATAAGTTTCAAGCTTATGGGCTTTAAAAATGACGATAATGCTTTACAACATTTCATCCCTTTTTTACATTAAAAAGTAGCCTATGTCCTTTATCAGGCTCTATACTATCTGTGTACCAAATTTAATTTAGATCGGTCCAGTAGTTTCTGCGTGAAAGAGCGAGACAGACAGAGTTGTTTTCGCATTTATAATATTAGTAAGGATTATTCTGTACATGTGTGATATTAATACTCCTACATGGCTGCTACAATGATTTCTGTAGCACGAAGTACGAGTACGAAGTCGTTTTTTTAAAACCACATGTATCTATTGTTTAAAGAATAAAATGACTACTGCAGAATGCATTAATAATTTGTAATTAAGTCACATTCACGCAATTACCTCTATTAAAGGCAGAACATAACAGCGCTAGAAATATATAATTAGTCATCATTATCATCATTCTCCTACTCTTATCCCAGTTGCTTGGGGTTGATATAGTATGTACTCTTCTTTCATTGTACATATTGTGAAAGTGGTTGGCAATGCTTTTGTGACCGGCCGCCTGCCAGACGTCAACCCTCCTTGGAAATCTTGTTGTTGACCAAACGGCATCAGATGAAGTTTGCCCGGGTCGTTATAGGGCTCTTGGTCGTCTTTTACGACATCCACGTGCAAGGTGAGGGTTGTTGGTGGTGTTTGTAGCCGCTACCACACAGCTATAGAAATATAATTAATAAACCACAAAATAAAAATTATACATTAGACTAGAAGAACCTTTTATGTTTTAATTAAAATTTGATTATTTACGTATTTTATAAATCTAGAGTTGTCGTTTTTAAACATTATTATCTAAAGTTTTGATTCACATTATTTTTAATTTTTCCCTTCACACTTTCTTTTTAGTTTATGGGTTTTCTACGTTTATGCTTTTTAACGTCGATATATTATTATTCTCATTCAAAACTTGTTAGCAACATCGATCATTTGTTAATTGTTTATTTACAATTGGATATTTATTTGATAACCCAAATAATAAAACATAATAGCATAATACAATGTGCTGTGTGGTGGCGGCTACGAATGCTGCCAACCCTTGCTTTGCTCGTGGATGTCGTGAAGAACGACTGGGAGCCTTGTGGCGACCTGGGCCAACTTCATCTGATGCTGTTTGGTCAAGAATTACATTCCCAAGGGGGGTTGACGTCTGGTGGGCGGCCGGTCATAGAACTGTTGCCAATGGCTTTTGCAATATGTGCTGTGAAGGAGGAGTACATATTGTATCGAGCCCAAGTTGTTGGGATGGGAGTGGGCGAATGATGATGAATAGCATAATACAATGTAATTTTATAATTAGGATAAAGTTATACACAAATTAGCGATAAGGTAAATTTAAATTATTGATCGGTAACTACATTCCGATATATACAGGTTAGAAATAGAAAATCTCGAAATAAAACCCTATACCAAAACTTCTGACCCGCGTGGTATAGTAGATCAACTCCCCTCCCATTGTAAAGGAGGCTCGAGCCCAGCCGTGGAAGGTATATGAGAATGATATACATGTTTATCTAAATATGTAAATATTATTAAGTCAATAATGTTAAACATGATTATGCTCTTTTATTTCGCCATTGACCCAGTATTATTGCGTAGTAATGTAAATCGAATGTGTGTCGCAAGTCTCTTCTGTATCTATAAAATAGTTTTATATAGTATATTATTTATGATGTTAAATTTTAATTAAAATAAAAAAAAATGATACTCAATGCGACAGAATATCGTGTCAAAATTAATCAACTATTCTTTCATAAAATTTAGTCGCATAATAAAAGTCTTAGAAGAGAAAATAACGTAGGCTCTAATATAAACATTAAAATAGGGCGTTCTTTAAAAAGATTTGAAGGCTATCCAAACATCACAATTTGCTTCTAAATATTAAAAGGCTTTTCCTAAGAAATTCCTTTTATCTATCTGTATCTTACTTGCATCTCCTGCAATGTATATTTTACTTTACTAAACTCGTTGCTTATTTGGCTATTATTTCCCTTGTAGGAAAAGAACATCGCACCAAAAATATTTTCATGTATAATAACGCCAAAATCCATAACTCTCACGGTCCACAAATTATCAGATCTGATATTGGCTCTACATCCTAACTCTACACGCTTTAAATCTATAAGCTCAAACAAACTCTACACCTTGATCAAGATATGTGGCTTCAAATTTACTACAGGAACTATTTTATAACAGAAAAGTAATGTACTTCACCTTAAAGTTTTCCTGTGGTGACGGTGTAAGAATACAATACACCAACCTCCATCTTGCCATTTTTTTTTTTTTTTTTTTTTTATTGGTGGGCTATGGGTGCGTCTCGCCCCGCTGAATCGGTCCAGGGTGACGGAAAGGCGGCGCGTGACCCCACAGACCCACCGTAAAACCTTCTCTCTTCGCCGTGCGAGCGGACCACCGGTACTCGATTTTAACTTCGGTGGCCCGCCCGGCGGTTTACCCTCGCGGGTTCCTCTCGTCGACGCCCCGACAGATTTCGCCGTCGGGGCGTCGCCCTCACGCGGTGGCCTCACGTCGGGTGACCGGACAATTCCCCGGTCCGATCACCCGAGGCCTCGGTTAGGGCGGCATCAGGCGCAGGTATTCGCGCCTGCGCCGCCCCGGCCGCTGACGGCGGCCCGGGTCGCGGGACTCCTCCCGGACTCGTTCCGCCGCCTCCTTCTGCGAGATGACAGCCTCGCAGAAGGCGGCGACCGCGTCCCAGTTCCTGACGCTGTCGACCATCGCTTTCGCGACAGCCGGCAGCGCCAGGTCGGCACCGATAACAGCGACGAGGTCACGGCGCTGCCGGTCAAAGCCCGGACACGCCTCCAGCGTGTGTTGCGCCGTGTCCTCGTCACTGCTGCAATGGTGGCAGAACGAAGTCCACTCCCTTTGCGCGACCGTGTGCAGGTAAAAGCCGAAGCATCCGTGCCCCGACAACACCTGCACCAGTCGAAAGGAGAGGACTCCGTGCCGCCGCTCCATCCACTCCATCAATACGGGCCGGAGAGCCTCGACGGTGACGACACCGTGTCTAGGCCTCTCCAGCCGCGTAGCCCAACGGACGATGACGTCTCGGCGGGCGTCCTCGCGCCAGGTGGCTATCTCGCTCAGCGATGGGGAGCCACCTTCGTCGCGCAGTGAGGTCACCCGCCGGTAGAGGTCGGAGAGCATCTCCGCCTCTAGGTCCAACGGGGGTGTCCCGGCCAGTAGGCATGCCGCCTCGGTCGATACCGTGCGGTACCCGCGAATGGCTCTGACCGCCATGACTCTCTGGGGTCTCCACAGAACAGCCCTGAGCTGGGCGTTCAGAGCCCTCGCCCACACGGGTGCGCCGTACATGGCCATAGAACGGATCACCCCCGCATACAGCCGTCGGCCCTCGAAGCTGGGTCCGCCCACGTTCGGCATGAGCCGCGAAAGGGCGGACGCCGCGCCGACCAGCCGGGGAGCAATTCGGCGAAAATGCTCCCGGAACCACCATCGCCCGTCGAGCACCAGACCCAAGTACTTCATATGGGCCTGGATGCTGATGTGGACGGAGTTGACGACTAGCGAGACGCCGATTGGCGGCCTTACGCGTGGCCCATGGAACAATAGGGCCTCCGTCTTATTTAGGGCCACCCTGAGCCCCAGCGCCTCGATTCGCCCGACCATCTCCTCGGTGCCGAGAGTGGCCAGGCTCGCCGCCTCTTCGAGTGTCCTGCCCCGGGCTGTGACGAGCGTATCGTCAGCGTAGCATATCACGCTCAGCCCGGGGGGGAGACTCCCTCTCAACGCCCAGTCGTACCCGATGTCCCACAGAGTCGGCCCCAGAACCGACCCCTGTGGAACGCCGCACGACATGGACGTCCGCACAATGTCCCCTGCGGGACTCGCGCAGAGGACACTGCGCCCTTCCAAATAGTCCGCCACCAGCCGCCTCAGGTACAAGGGCACCCCATGGAATCGGAGCACCTCCCTGATGCAGCTGAATGGCAGACTATTGAATGCGTTGGCGATGTCCAGCGACACCGCCAACAGCACTCCCCCGCCGGTGACAGCCTCCGCGGCCGTCTGCCTCAGTCGTAGTAGGGCCCCGAAGGTCGAACGCCCCCTTCTAAAACCGAATTGAGCGTCCGACAGATCGGGCCCCACCTCCTCCAGGTGTTGGACCATGCGGGCAGCGAGGATGCGCTCCAGCAGCTTACCCACATCGTCGAGGAGCACGATGGGCCTGTAGGCCGACGGCGAATCCGGGGGCCGTCCCGGCTTTGGCAGAAGAACCAACCTCCCCTCCTTCCAGCACTCAGGGAACCGCCCAGACGCCAAACAGGCGTTGTACAGCTGCCTGAGGCGAGGCTCGAGGTGCTCGAGGAGCGACGTCAGCACCCGGACTGGTATTCCGTCCGGGCCGGGGGCCGTGGTCGCGGAACGAATCCGCGCCACAGCTGCTCCCACTTCCGTCTCCGTCACGGGCGGAATACTCTCGTCGTCAGCCTCCCGGTCTTGTTCTGGCGAGGCCATGACCGGGGGCGTGTGTTCCGACTGCCGTGGAAACAGCTCCTCGACCACCCTACAGAGGAAGTCAGGCTGGAGGGTCTCGGTGAGGGGGGGGCCCTGCGCGCGAAGCTTGTTCAGCGACGCGCGATACGGGCGACCCCAGAGGTCACGGTCGAGACCGTCCAGCATCTCCTGCCAACTCGCGTCCTTGGCGGCTCGGATGGCCAGCCGAAAGGCCGTCCGCGCATCGCGGTACGCCTCGTACAGCTGGCCCTCCCGCTCAGCGTCGCGGTGACGCCGCCGGCTGCGGATGTAGGACCTTCGGGCTCTGATACATGCCGCACGAAGGTCCGCCAATCTTGGGGACCACCAGTAGACCCCCTGCCTCGGAGGTAGACGCCGCCGCACTCTGGGCATGGCCGCATCGCAGATCTGCGTTAACGCACTGCGAATGCGGACAGCCTCGGCGTCCACCCCGTCCGCTGGGGGCGGTGAGGACAGCCACGTGTGAACGATGGCCGCCTCCGCCAGTAGGTCCCTGTCAAGACGACCCACAGCCCACCGCGGAAACGCGGGAGCTCCGTCCGCCCTGTGACCCCTACCGGGGTCCCGGAGAGGGGAGACCTCCATCCGGATGTACCGGTGGTCCGATAGGGTCTCCGCCTCTTCCAGGACACTCCAGTTCCTCACCCGTGGTGCGACAGCGGGGCTAGCGAACGACAAGTCCACTATCGACCCGCCCTGCTGCCGCACACACGTGTTCACTGAGCCCCTGTTAAGAACACAGAGGCCCAGTGAAGCCGCCCACTCGATGACCGCCCGCCCGCGGTCGTCCGTCATAGGGGACCCCCACGCCGTGGATTTGGCGTTGAAGTCCCCCAGAACCAGGACGAGGCCCGGTGCTAGTCGCCGTATCGAGGCTTCCAGGTTGGTGAGGGAGGCCCCGAAACCTCCATCTTGCCAGTGGGTGTCGTAAAAGATGATTAGAGGATATTAACATGCATAATAACATATCTCCAAGACAAGGAAACATCGAAATAAAATTCTATAACAACACCTCGGACTAGCGTGGTATAGTAAGCCAATTTCGTTCCTATTACGGAGGAGGCTCGAGTCCAGTAGTAGTACTGCGACCTGAGGTGATAATGATAAGTACTAGAAGGGATCTTCGCGGTTTAGGTTTCCGTCTTTCTCTTTTATCGAATAATCTGCAGTAGTAAATTGCTACTACTCGAACGTCGATTTCTGCATACAGAAAATTGTCTGCAGCTTGACTTTCAATGAAATATAAACCGAAAAAGAGGTCGAAAATTATAATAATTGTAAGCTCATCAAGATTATTATACAAATGACTACATAAATGGCGAAGTGATCTAATACCAACTTACTGTGCTGTATGTTGTGAAATATTCTAAGTTTGAGAGATATTTGTTTCTGGAAATTGTATTTGTATATACATTCTTCTTTCTCGTTCTCTCTTCTTTCTTCTTCTTTTTCGTTTTGGCAATAGGCTATTGTTGCTAATGTCTAGTTACAATTTTCTTCACAAATTATCGGGTTCTTCACAGTTTTTCTTCTTCTTCCTCATTCATATTTCTTCATATTAGTCATTGTCCGCCAGTGGGCCTAGTCGTCGCCTTCAAGAGTACTGTGATCACACTGTTAAACCATTAACATATATATAGATACCAATCTATAATAGAAATTTTGATGGGAAACGAAAACATTTATGGAGCAATTCTATATCGTATTCACTACACTTCCTCCGCATCACATTACATAGAATGCCACCAAAATTATTTAATATAACACTTTAAAATATTTATTTGATAAGATCATTACAAGACGCTTTCACGTACCCGCCAAAAATATGTCTGTTAAGGTTTGTTAAGTCCTTGACCGTAGCCCGCCGCAAAAAAAAGGTTTGTCAAGTCCCAAACGATATACATACATAGCCTCACGCCTGTTTCCCAGAGAGGTAGGCAGAGACTACGGATTGCCACAAACCACGATCCTGACATAACTCCATCGTGTCATTCACGCTCATCACAGTCTTCATGCATGAATCCTTAGCGTTATCTATTTAAAGAAAAAATACATATGACATACAATATTTAATTATGATCACGGGAATGCCCTATAAACTATCAGAATTCTACTATTACTAGGCGATGCGTGGGCGCACATTTAAAAGCGAATTAGTCACGCCAGTTCAGCTCTCATACATCGAAGTCTGCTTCCGCGGCTTTCAATGTCACGGTTACATTCTGTGATTTGTGGCACTAGCCGGTTACGTCATCATCATGTACATAATACATACTATGTACGTACATAGTATATTTACTTAGCATCTTGTTTATATTTGTATTGCCAAGGTCGATAATACAATGGTTCTTATAATAAATATTTTACATGCTGTTATTTTTACACGATAATAATGTGTAAGTTAATGAAAGGCTGTTTGTTTTTTTTTATATAGCTTCTTTATACGGTTTGAGAGTATTGATTTCTAAGATGGCGTAGTTGTTGAGATAACGATTTAACATGCTAAGTATTACAGATTCGATATCCACGCAGTACAATAGTTTGCGCGATCCACAATCTGCTGTTATTAATATATAATTGCCCTCATCTGTAGGAAGACTGTGTTTAACATTAGAACATATATGGGTTGACAAAAAGAAAAGTGATTAACTATATTTTTTTAAATCATTAAAATATCCAGGTACAGTGCAACCTTAATATAACGAACCTCAATTTAACGATTTCCTCGATTTAACAAATTTTTCGTAATCCCCTTGAATTGTCCATAAGAGTCAATGTAAATAATACCTTTACATTACGATTTTTTTACGAACAACCTCTTTATAACGAATTTTCAACTATCAAAAAAGTGTAAAGACCTCTATTTAACGAATTTTGTCAGCTCAAAACCTCTATATAACGTTCCCACTAATATGGCCCTTAATCCCATAGTAATGTGATTCAGTCACGACAGGTTTCGACCCGTTTTTTTCCCTAAAACAATTGAAGTCGTTTGATGGAACGTAATGTAAACAGTGCTGCTCGTCATTATTGTTAGAGATTCTAGTTGCAATGGCTCAGAAACGTAAAAGGTGTTCCTTATCAGACGCAGAAAAGCAAACATTATTAATTATGTTTTTATTAAAAAAAATATACATAGCTAATAAGATCAGGATTCCAGCAAGTACATTGGCTACAATTTTAAAATTCAAAGATAAGTTTTCGAAAGAAATTGGTTTGCTTGTAAACAGTAGAAGATTAAAATCACGCGAGTACAAAGAGGTAGAATAGTGTGTGTTAAAGTGGTTAAAACAATGCCGAGACAAAAAGTTTCCTATCGGAGGCCCCATCCTTCAGGAAAAGGCTCAGCAGTTTGCATAAAGTAATACATAAAGTAATTTGGTAAAAATATGTTATCATTTATAAGTAGAAGATGTTCACTATATTAAGATGAGTACGTAATTTTTAGGTGAATAAAACATTTTTTTTACCTCTATATAACAAATTTTAGACGTCAATATAACGAACCTCAGTTTAACGAATTACTTGATATAACGAATATTTACGCGTTCCCGTCGGATTTGTTATATCGAGGTTGCACTGTATAATGGATTTCATTTTTGCATCCAACGGCACAAAGTCGTCTACCAATCCCTATATTTAAAGTTTAGACGCTAGTTTTTTTTTTGGTAGAATTCTACTAAAAGATGAAAGAATTTATTTATTCCAATAGTGGTAGGACCACGTTGTTGACAGTTCTCTGTCTTCAGCCACGGGCCGGTCCGTCCGGGGTAGTACCACACTCTCGCAGAAGATCGACGCATGAGTAATAGCAATGTGCTATTGCGCTTCGTTCGGTGAGCGAGAGAGCCGGCAGTCCAATTGGGTGGGTTTGGGCTTTATATTGGTAGGCAGCGGCCTAGTTATACGCTTGGTATTGCAGTGACACTTACCATCAGGTTTGCTGCTTGCTCGTTTGCCACCATTAGCAATAAAAAAAAACAAAAAACCGATAGTCAGTTTTTGATACAATTTGATATGATCCAATTAAAAGATTTAGATTATTAATAAAAGTATACACATATAGTACGAATTGAAGTTATATTATGTTTGCCGAAATAAACAATGTTTGATGTCGTATCGTATACGACAGGGTTGACTGATCTACATCACCTTGACGAAAATAATAATATAAATGAAACGATATTATTAAAGAAATTTTAAAGTATTTTTTTGATCTTTGTAAGTATATCTAATATTTGATATTGTTTGTTCCACTCGAATATATCTTTTATATCATCGTCGTTCTTTCAATATAATATGAAGAGAATTAGGAATGTTGAAGAAGCGAGTGAAGTATGCAAGGATAGAGTTCTCTGGCACTCTGTTCTCTCTGCCTACCCTGCAAGGGATATGCCGTGATGATATGTTATGTTTTTTTTTCTTCTTTCAATTTATGATAATCATCACCATCTAGTTTCTTTGTCATACTATTGATCTTTGTTCTTCTCGTCTGCGAGAGGGCTTGCAATGCCAGGCTGCTCCGACTTGTTATAAGATTTTATATCGAGTTTTCTCTTACATCGATGTTATTCGCATATCATATTCTTTAATCTTTACGACAGGCATGATCAAGAGAGAATGTGATGATTCGTATTCTTTCTCTGTTCATTCACTTATCATAATAACTTAAAGGAAAATACTATATTATTGCTAAGAAATGTTACTATATTGTTGCTAAGAAAAATGAATTATTATCCCCTTTTTTCCTACAAGTAAGTAGGTACTGATTTAACAAAATCGATGAACATACAAATGCCGAATTTATATGGCTAAACGTTAATGCATTGCCGAAGCTTTTATTTAGAATTACCATCACATATGCAAATCTGCTGTTTGTCGTCTTAATACAATTCATAATATACAGCATAATGCGTGTTTACTTTTTTTACAGTTCAGTACCAAAAAGTCAAGTAAGCAGAGCTGCATCATATAGACATTTTTTTTGCGATGTACGTAATTATACTTCACTAATGAAATAATCCTTGTATTGTGGGGGACTTTACAAACATATAATCAGATAAATCATACCCAGACCCAGAAAAACTCTTTGTTGAACTAGAAAGACTACAAAGTATTATTCTACGTAAGAATTCAACCGTAGCAATGAATTTATGTGAACGTGGATATTAATTGATTTAAAAATGACTTCATCTATAGTGTTTATTCATAGATAATTTACAATTAAATCTTATTATTTTTTTTACAATTTCTATATTTTAAATAATGTTGCTTAAGCTAAGTACGCCTTAGTGAACTTTTGTATTGGCATACAATTATTATTATTATAACACGGCCATTAAGTATATTAAAAATAACTTCGAATCTTAACATAAGTGGCTTCAAATGTCCTCAGTTTACATGTGATTAGACTATTTAGAAAAAAAAATTAAGTTTCTATGAAGTAATTTAAAATCCATTTTATGGTACGGTTTTTTTTTGCATGGCCAAAGTAAAGCAACAGATACCTTTACGTTTCTAGAGTCTACTCTAACTAGAGTCGATATACAATCTAATTCAAGACATTAATATGCATATTGCAACATTTGTTGTTTATCAAATGGTTTGATGACATCAGTCTGAATCGCTTCATACATTAAGAATAGATCGTGGACCATTGGGCGGGCGTATTTCCAAATGATAATATGCAATGAGGAAATCATAAAATACATTGTTTGTACCTTGTAATTATAACAAAACAAACATTTTAGGTTGTTTGTTGTTAGGCTATGACCCGGTCACACGTCGCCCGCACCAACCAACAAGGGCAGCGCGTGGCCCCATAACCCACCGTATTCCCTCCCCATCGCCATGGGGCCGGCCACTGGTACCGCTTCCTTGCCTTCCGTGGCCAGCCCGGCGGGTTACTCTTTCGGGTACCATCCCCCGTCGAAAAACAAACATCTTAATAAACATAGAGAAAAGGCTGAAGGAATTTGAATGAAATTTAATTCTCATTTCATAACCTGAAGCCGCACTATCTATAAAATTTAAATTCATACATACATATCATCACGCCATATCCTTTGCAGGGTAGACAGAGAGAACAGAGTGCCAGAAAACTCTATCCTTGCATACTTCACTCGCTTCCTCAACATTCATAATTCTCTTCATACACGCTCGCCGGTTTCGGAGACTCTTGACTCCACCTTCCTTCAGTACATGACCGATCTGGTCTAGGTAGGTTAGTCTCGGTCTCCCTCGGTACCTACATCCTTCCACTTTCGCATTGTATATCTTCTTAACCAGACGTTCTTTCGGTTTTCTTTCCACATATCCGAACCGTCGGAGCATTCCCTTTCGCATCTTTACACCAATACTCTCTTTCATACCTACTCGCTCTCTTACGTCGTCGTTACGATTTAAGAATTACGTCTATAAAATTTAAACGAAAATATATTTGATAGCAACTTTAGTTTTACTATTATCAAAAACCTTAAAAACAACGCTTGATGCTTGCAATTTGACGCATTAGCTTGCGGCATCCGTTCGTATGATTGACTATACATCCGAAATAATGGACATTGTAACTAAAACGTTTTAGTGGTACGTGTTTGGACGATAATTGATGAGTGTTACATTTCATTCCGAAACCTTCACTGCCGAATTTCTTTATAGACATACTAGTTTAAAACATAAGATATTTTTTTATCTTGGTAAATCTAAAAAATATTATCCCATTATTTTATTTAAATTCGATTTAAAATTATTAAAAACGGTCATAATATTTGAACATTATGTCCGTTAGTCAGTGGCATCGTTAATGAATGCCAAAAAAAAAACAAAAATCTAGAAGACAAACAATTAGAAAAAGAAAAACAGCTGTATTTTAATTAATTTTTATTTCAACAATAATAGAATGGGGATACCCTCGAGAGTTTTAGCGGGCACGTGAAAGCGCCATGTGGTGGCATTGTTTTATATATAACATCTTAGTGTTTCAACATGTAATATTTTTGATGGCATTCTATCTAATGTGATGTCTAGGAAGTGCTGAGATGTGATTAATATGATATAATTGTGCTTTACATAGGTTTTTATTTTGTACTAAACGTCCCAAAAGGTACAATTAACAGTGTGACCACAGCTGCTGAATACGACGTTTTGACTTACTGTCAGACAATGTCTTATTTGAAGAAACTAAAGATCTGTAAAATCTAATAATTTGTGAATAAAATTGTAACTCGACACTGGCAACAATAGGCTCGCACTACTATCTCATTTGCCAATACAAAAAAAAAGAAAACCAAAAATACTAAAAGTACCCACTTAATTTTATTTTCAAAATATTTTTATTTTAACAATATTAAACGTTAGATACCTTCGTTGCCTGTATGGTTATTTAAATTTCATAACAGTTACGAAGAAATATGTACAATGTTAAGTATATAGAGAGTGATATTAGCATATAAGTATGTTGGTATTGTGACTTATTGATGCGTATGATACGCACGCCATTTTCACTACATCGGAATAATAATTAACTAGGTAAATATCTAAAGAATCGAATTCAACAATCGCACAATGCAATATTTTATTTGTATTTGCTATTTATTTCTGAATATGACAGTTATTCACCACGTCTATATGTCGCGTGTCGTAGAAAACGTTTAAGGTTATTTTTTTTGTCAGGTTATGGTCTTACTAAAAAGAAGTATTCTGAAAGTCAGTTCCTTTAAGAATATATTTTTTTTTAATTCCGAACACACGCTGCTTCGTTCCGTATGGGGTTACGAAAGGGCGGCGTGTGGCCCCATAACCTACAGAATCCTTGGCATCGGTGACAAAGTTATATCACTGCAATAGATGATAAACGAATAAAACTATATCAACCTGAGTGAACTGCGTGGTATCAACATCAGCAGCTCAAATACGCCCACTGCTGGGATCAATCTTCCTCGAAAATAAAAGAGAAATTGTTATACATCAAGCTGGTTCTTTTTTTTTTTTACGTCCAGGTCTAAGTTTGACCCGGTTCGTGAGCACCTCTGATATTAATTCAGAGCCTTTGTTTATTCGAGTTAGAGTTTCTTTTGCTATTCATTAGTTATTTGTTCGGATGACTTTTCAGCCATTAATATATACTTTGTAATTGTTTTGTACTTGTGTTTTTACTGCCAATTTTTATTTATATTCAAGATTTATATTTATTATTTATATTATATTGTATATATTTTGCTAGTTATTTAATGTTATTTTATTTTTATTTGTTAATTTTACTTATATTATATTTGTACATATTTATACTTTTTCATTATAGTATTCTTTGTGTTAGTATGTTCATTAAGTTATTTAGTAATGCACATAGGGTTGTGTGTCGAGTTTTCCTTCTCTAAGATGGTATGGTCTTTTATGTATCCCTTATTCGCCTCGTACGACACCCACGGGTAGGAGATGGGGTGGCGATATTCTTACTCCGTCGGCCATACGGATCTATCAAGCTGGTTAGATGGTTATTGGTCAGAGGAGATTTTCTTATATTGCATAGATACATATTATATCCATCATCATCATCTTCATCATCTCAGCTCATATACGTCCCACTGTTGGGCTCGAGTCTCCTTCATAATAGGAGGGAAATTGACCTACTATACCACGCTGGTCAGACATGTTGGTGTAGGGTTTTATTTCGAGTTTTCCTTCTCTATGCATTTCATATCCCTTAGTCGTCTCATAAGATCACCCACAGGTAAGATAGGGTTGGTGAATTGTATTCTTACTCCGTCACCACGCGGATGATTCCATTATTTGTTTTTTTACGCTTGCAGTCAAGGAACGAGATGGTAAATTGTATTCTTACTCCGTCACCACAGATAAGCATGATACATTATTTAAGTTTCTCTCTCCTTGTGGAATAAGCCTGTGGGATGTGAATGATGGGACATCTGAAGAATAAAAAGAAAGTACCTACTTCATATCTAAATTAGTTATAGGTAAAGTTATAAAATATCTCAATTTTACTGTCGTATTCTAATAGTCTGTGTATTCCACTCAACTTGGATCGTAGAAAGAATCTTATTATCGATGCCACTCTAATCTGTTATACATAGCACGTTAGCGTAGTGTATGAAGTTATAGACAATTTTACAGTTCTGTAAATTATATTTATGATACACGAAAACGAATTCTGGCGATTCTTGCCGATGCCCCTTGTGCCCACAGGGGCAATAGTAAGATCATTATCATCGTTCCAGGTCATATATGTGCCACTGTTAGACTCTGGCCTACTCCATAATTTAAAAAGGATACTTCAGACAGGTTGAATAAGGGTTTATTTCGAATTTGCCCGATTTTTTAGGGTTCCGTACCTCGAAAGGAAAAAACGGAACCCTTATAGGATCACTTTGTTGTCCGTCCGTCCGTCTGTCCGTCTGTCTGTCTTTCAAGACTCTTTTTCTCAGGAACGCGTGGAGGTATGAAGCTGAAATTTATATCAAATACTCAGGTCTACTGTCCCTTAGAGTTGTGAAAAAATCAAACTTTTAAGCTAACGCAATCAAAAGATATAGCTATTTATGTCGCAAAATTCTGCAAATTTTCGACACTCGCAAGGGAATCAAAACCTACAAGGTACTTCCCGTGAACTCAGAATCTTGAAATTTGGAACGAAGCAACGTCTTATAATAGATTAAGGAAAAATTGTGAAAACTGTAAATTTTTGATTACATCATATAAAAAAATATTTTTAGTCATTTTAAACTCACTACCCCTTTTCACCTGAACGTGTATGGTTAACAAGCAGCAGTTAATTTTGCACTGACAGTGAACAGGCATCGTGACCGAGTGGTCTAAGGCGCTGGTTTAAGACACCGTAGGCATGAGTTCGAATCTCACCGCCGCCAAGCTCTTTTTGCTATTTATTTTTGCAAAATTTATTTATAAAAATTTAATAATATAATATTATAAATAAAATAGTTTAAAAACGTGTACATTAAATGTTTTAAAAATTAGTAGTTTTAATAAATAGGTGTAACTTGAATTAATATAAAAAAAAAACTTGAATTCATCATCATCATTCTCCTACTCTTATCCCAATTACTTGGGATCGATACAATATGTACTCTTCATTCATAGTACATAATGTAAAAGTTATTGGCAATAGTTTTATGACTGGCCCCCTGCCAGACGTCAACCCTCCTTGGGAATGTAATTGTTGACCAAACGACATCAGATGGAGTTGGCCCAGGTCGTTAAAAGATCTTAGTCGTCTTTTACGACATCCACGAGCAAAGTAAGGGTTGGTAGTATTCGTAGCCGCTACCACACAGCACAAAAAAAAACTTGAATAATAAAAATATATAATAATAAAATATAAAAAAAACTACTGCATAAATATTTTTTTAGTTTTACGGAACCCTTCGTGCGCGAGTACAACTCGCACTTGGCCGATTTTGTATATCGTTCTTTACACACCCACAGTTTGAGGTGGTGAATTTTAATTTTACTCCGTCACCATATGAAATTTACTAGTAAGATCGGAAATGAAATATACATGTATTTATTTATGACATTATACATAAAAAGGATACATTATAATTATAATAAATGCACAGTTATACTGTCACATTATGTCAAATTATAACAATACGTTACTATTTTATTATTATAACCTAACTGTCTTTAATGTAATATTGAATAGACTTTTTCAAGAGCTATTGTGTTTTACTACAACGCATTTCTCCATTACTACTGAGAATTAGGAACAATGATGTCAAGCACTAGTTTTAAATACATACAAAAATAAACTGATTATATCATATCTGTGACAAGCAAATAAAAAAATATTTGCTTCTAAAAGCATAACTTGACGTGAATTTAAACACCTAGGTGCGAAATACAATATTACTGAAGGCTATTTTACGTGTTCAAATTTATAACTTGTCTTCCTAACAGTATCAGTCGTAAAATAATCGTGACAAGTCACGCTTCTATTCCTATTTATTATATACCTATGTAGGTATATTACATGAATGCCCTTGATGTTCGCTCGCCCCATTATAACTTAGAAAACTATTGATTATCCATTGTGCTACATATAGTTTCAACCAACACTCCACAAAAAAAAGAGATACATATAAATCTATTTATATTGCATTTCATTATACCTAGTTAGTTCTGATCAGCTTTTAAACGCACTTTAGAAAAAAAAATTGATGTTCTTCTAGTGCTGGTTTTTAATGTATATGTAAGTTACTACATAACTGTGTGCCTCTTTTTATTTCGTATTTGGAATGCATAACCAAAATATTAATCAGGTGAAATTAACATTTTACTTAGGAAGTGATCACACACGGCATATTAATCCACGAATTGGCCTTGATTCCCAATCGGGATGGTCGCTTTGGCGGGCTGAGCTCACGCGCCGCACCTCTATCGTAGACCGGCGACTGCTAGTGCTGCGCGTCGGGTGTTCATTAATGAACTTCATTGTCGGTTGCCAGTGTTTCTTTGCCCGCACGCGTATGCAGTTAGCGTTGCTAGTCCCGCACTAGTTTCTGAACGCGCATCTGTGTTACGCGCGTCCCACCGCCACAATTTAAAAAAGTTTGAACGCGGAAAGCGCTGGCTTTCCATATTTGAAAATTCATAATGGGTGTCGTGAAACAACAAAAGAATAAAACGAAAAAGGATTTAAAGAAAGACTTGGCCAATGGAAAGACAAACGATGTTAATAAAAAAGTGAAAAAGAAAAAGTTTGTGTCGTGCTTACAGTGTATCAAGCCTGGGAAAGAAGATGGTATAAAATTTTCTTTTATTTTTAATCACTCCTAATTAATTTATACATGAAAATGTAAATTAAATATTGGCGACAATGGCGATTAGACATTTTTTTTATCAGTTTAATTTTATTATTTGTAGCAACTCGTAAAAAAGTATTTATATATTCATACACTCTTCATCTAAAGATGGGTAAGCAAAGATGTAAAACACTATTGAATCACTTAATCTCATATGGCAAAGGACGAGACTGCTGCTGACTGTGTTTTGCTGGACACCGCTCTAATCTACTGAAATTATTAATGATTCTTTACTTGACCAAGTATTCAAAACCAAAACATCATAATCAAAACAAATATAATCGACAAACAATCACATTCGGTAAAATATGCATCTATGTTTTTACCACTGAACCATCAACACAGTCTTATGATAATATGTTTATGATCATTTGGAATAGTATTCCGAATTCATCATCATCATCATCACAGCCTCTATATGTCCCACTGTTGGGCTCGGGCCTCCACCGTAAGGGGAGGAAAATTACTACTCTACTCTTCCACACTGGTCAGACGTGTTGGTATAAGGTTTTGTTTCGAGTTTTCCTTCTCTTGCATAGATGTTATATGCGTTTTATACCCCTTAGTCGTCTCTTACGATCACCCACGGGTAAGATAAGGGGTGGTGAATTGTATTCTCACTCCGTCACCACACGGACAAACTATTAAAACTATTTTCCATTGTGAACGGTGGTAAGTCTGTGTATAGCTCATCTCTTTATTGATGGTACTTACTATTAATGTCTTATCATAAATGGCGATAGAATTAAACATATTATATTAACAATTTAATTATTACGATAATAATAATAATATTTAAAGCATAAAGAAAATGTTTATTCTGTTTTTTAATATTATTATTATTATATAGTTAGCAATTGAGTTGTATCATCATGTCAGCCATATGTCCCACTATTGGGCTCGGGTTTACTCCACTATGGGAGGGAAATGGATGTACTAGAGTACGCTAGTTAAGTATTGATACTGGGTTTTCCATTTCTTTCATGGGTGTTATTTGCATAGAGAGCAAGAGAAGGGGATGGTGAGTAGTATTTTTACTCTGGCACTAAATGGAAAATCTATTTATGCAAATTTTATTTACAATTTATGTTATGTTAATTAAAAATAATGTATATTTTTAATAAGATGAAGATGATATGAAGATATCAGTAATAAATAGTAGAGTCGTCTCCATCATCTCAGCTTATACATATATGTTCCACTGTAGGGCTCGGACCTCCATAATAGGAGGGACCTACGGACCTACTATACCTTTCGTCAGGCGCGTTGCTATAGGGTTTTGTTTCCAATTTGGCTTCTCTTGCATAGGTGCTATATGCGTTTTGTATCACTTACTCGTTTCTCACGGTCACCCACGGACAAGATAGTGGGGTGTATCCTTACTCCGTTACCACACTCAAAAATAACAAAGTAAAATATATAGTTTTGACGTGACAGATGAATTACAGCTAACAGTTTTACAATTATCAAAAAAAAAATTGGCTTGTAAAGTGAACGCAATAAAAAAACAATAACAAAACGTACACAAACGTATAAAAATATACATAATATATAAATTTAATTATGATCACAGAAACATATGATGTTTGTCATCTACGAACAGGGTTGATCGTTCTAACATCACCTTGACGTCAAGCAATTATTTAAATGAAGCGATTTTATTAAATCAAATTTAGTGTTTTGTTGATCATTGAATATTATGACACACTTTGTTATGTCTGAATAAATGTATTTTCATATTCTTGTCATATTTCATACAGTTGATAGTGTTAATAAAAAAATGTTTAAAGCATGGAGTCCAACATTATCGTCATCATAATTCAACTCTTATTTCACACACACACACATATCATCACGCCATATCCCTTGCAGGGTAGGCAGAGAGAACAGAGTGCCAGAAAACTCTATCCTTACATACTTCACTCGCTTCCTCAACATTCATAATTCTCTTCATACACGCTCGCCGGTTTCGGAGAATCTTGACTCCACCTTCCTTCAGTACGTGACCAATCTGGTCTAGGTAAGTTAGTCTCGGTCTCCCCCCGTACCTACATGCTTCCACTTTCGCATTGTATATCTTCTTAACTGTTCGTTCGGCATTCTTTCCACATGTCCGAACCATTGGAGCATTCCCTTTCGTATCTTTACACCAATACTCTAGTTCATAGCTCTTATTGCAATTACTTGATATCGATGCAATATATACTGTACTTCCATCGCATATTTTGCAATAGTTTTATAACAAGCCACCTGCCATCTTTAGTAATATAATTGTTTATCAAACGGCATCAGGTAGAGTTAGCACAGGTTGACTTAAAGCTCTTATTCTGCTTTTACGACGCCTTAAAGTAATGTAAGGGATGGTAGTATTCGTACCATTACTAATATATCGATATCATTAGGTACTCTAATATATCTAGTTCAAATTCTTTAACAAGCTAAAGTCGACTTTTCCTTTTCTTCAGCCCTTTTATGTCCCATTGTTGAGTACCAGTCCTCTTCCGACTAGGCTGTCTATACGACCCTGTCGATACAGTTTTCAAGGTATTACCGAATAAACCTCTGTGTCGCTGGTCACTTCACAAACATACAATTAACGTACCCAGACTCAGATCTACAATTTGTGGATGGCACAAAGTATTATCCTGCGAGGCATTTTGAAACCAAGACACTCGGAACTTAAACCGAATGGTGTAAATGGAAGAATTTCCATCTGCTGTCAGTTGGCATATGTTTATAGATTTATTTGGCCAGTTCAATTCAATGACGTTGTTTACTCATATGTCACTTGATTGTCTCTAGCAATACTTACGACAAAGAAATTGTTGGCAAATTCCATTTTTAGTCAATCTAGGGTGGATTTTAGACATCGTATTGGAAAAATTTTATATACATATTTGTATTTAGTGCTCCATTTGCCATTCTAAAACGAGGTCCTTATCTAAATAGAAGTACTAAATTGTTGCTAAAACTTCATCATCACAGCCCGTATAAGTCCCACTGTTGGGCTAGGGCCTCCTCCGTAATGGGAGGAAAATTAACCTACTATACCGCGCTGGTCATACGTGTTGGTTTAGGGTTTTTTTTCCAGTTTTCCTTCTCTTGCATAGATGTTATATGCATTTTATATCCCTTAGTCGTCTCGTACGATCACCCACGGGTAAGATAGGGGGTGGTGAATTGTATTCTTACTCCGTCACCACACGGATAGCTAAAACTTGCAAAATACTTATTAAGTTGCTAAAATTAAAGCGGGCTTTAATTTTCAAGGTTACTCTCATTTATTCTTTAAACCAAAATTATAATAAAGATTTTAGGTAGCCCTATACATTCAACGACCTACATATTCAAATGTTTACGTCCTACATAGCCCAGCGTGTTGCAATAGCTGTCTTACGAATACGGAACGTAACTCCAGAATCACTCTTCTTAGTCGTAAACACGACTATCATAATCATATTTCTTCATACTTTTATTGTAAATTCAGGATTGTTTTAATGCGGTAGTCCTCTTTGAAATTCCTTTAACATTACAAATAAATAGAACATGGGGTCTATGGTTTCGAAAGATTTTCATATTGTTGTTATTTTCATTAGTATGGGAATTATTATTATAAGAGCAAAAATAAAACTAGTTTTTAAGGATTTTATATGTTTATAATTTTATTTTATGAAGCACGTTATTTCGGCTCACTTAGGTATATTATAATAAATTTTATTAAATCTTATATTAAAATGAAATCAATGATAAAACCGGATGTTATGATTTAAATTTAGAATCAATCAACATTAAGGCTGAGTGGATATGTTGCCATTGCCAATATTTACATAAACAAAAATACTAAAAACGAGAACACGAACATTTGATTTTCTGATATAACTAACTAAATGTAGTTTTAGTATACGGTTAATAGTATGTCATAAAACGAGGCCCCGAATCTACCATTCAAGGTTACCGGAGTGTTTTCGTTTGCATCATCGTTACCGCATTTAGGATACAGATGACTGACCCTGGCATGATGAGTTCACTCGAAAAAACTATAGCGTAGCCTCATCTTGGAAAATGTAATTTTTATTTAAACATTTTTAAGTACTATTTACATGTGGATTTATTTAATAGGAGTTATAAGACGTAAAAACATCTAGTGTATGTTCTAGACGTCTTATTGATTTTAAGTCATCATTCTCCTACTCTTATCCCAATTACTTAGGGTCGATACAATATATACTCTTCTTTCGTAGTAGATATTGTAAAAGTTATTGGCAATAGTTTAATGACCGGCCCCCTGCCAGACATCAACCCTCCTTGTGAATGTAATTGTTGACCAAACGGCATCAGATGGAGTTGGCCCAGGTCGTTATTAGGCTCTTAGTCTTCTTTTACGACATCCACGAGCAAAGTAAGGGTTGGTAGTATTCGAAGCCGCTACCACACAGCTATCTTATTGATTTTAAGTATCTACTTAAAATGTGTGTTCAATTCCTTAAAAAATGTTACAATAAATTTAGGTGTGTAACTCATCATCATCCTGCGCTTATCTCAATTTATTTGGGGTCGACGCAATATGTCCTCCCCTTCCATACAACAGTATCAGACGTCATCTCTGTGGTCACTCCTTGTCTATCCATGTCATGTTTCACGAGGTCCATCCATTTTTTCTTCGGTCTTCCCTTACCCCTAAAGTCTCATATTCAATATTCATCTCTATCATCTCTTCAATATTCATACTTAAAAGTATTTCTCTTTTTTTAATTAAAACTTACTTTTAAAAGGTGTATACTCTTAACTATATTCCTAAAAGAAATAGGGATGAACCCATGAAATATAAATGTTTCAACTTACCATATGGATAGCTTTTCTTTCCATTAGTGCTTGCTGTTCAAAATGTGATTAAACACCCTAGATTTATTATTGAAGTTTATATTTCTCCACAATTCAAGATCCTCCAGGATCTTGAATAAATTTCCTACTGCTGTTTCCCGAGCGTTACGATATGTCCTTCTTCAAACGAATTTCAAATGGAGCACTTTCTTCACGATAAACAGCGCCCTGATTGTGCTCTGGTATTGTTAAGATCTATATGATAATATCACTTATCATCAGGTATGCTGTTTGCGACCATAAGCAATAAAAAATACACCATTGCATGAAAACAAAAACGAGTTCCGAGTTCGAGTAGTCCTTTTTGGAAAACGACAACTTTTGACTAGTAATATTAAATAAAAATATAACTTTAAATTATAGGCCGTACGAAACGGTGTCATTGCTGTATTAATTTTTCGAAATTATGAATTATTATTACACATACATACATACATATCATCACGCCATATCCCTTGCAGGGTAGGCAGAGAGAACAGAGTGCCAGAGAACTCTATCTCTGCATACTTCACTCGCTTCCTCAACATTCATAATTCTCTTCATACACGCTCGCCGGTTTCGGAGACTCTTGACTCCACCTTCCTTCAGTACATGACCGATCTGGTCTAGGTAGGTTAGTCTCGGTCTCCCTCGGTACCTACATCCTTCCACTTTCGCATTGTATATCTTCTTAACCAGGCGTTCGTTCGGCATTCTTTCTACATGTCCGAACCATCGGAGCATTCCCTTTCGCATCTTTACACCAATACTCTCTTTCATACCTACTCGCTCTCTTACGTCGTCGTTACGAATGCGGTCGGTCAGCCTAACTCCACAGATTTTCCGCAGAGATCGCATTTCGACCGCATTAATTTTACTATCATACTCTTTTCTGCATACCCAACTCTCGCTTCCATACAGATACATTAATAATATATAATAGTATTCAACCCGAAATAAATCTACTGCCTTATGGCAAAAACTCTTAATCTCTTAATCTCTCTTAATCTAGGAGGAGACCCTTGTCTGAGAAAAATACTAAGAGGGTTGATGAATGGTAATACACTAGCGCATATTTTATCAGCTCTAAGGATGGTACAATTTAGCATCAATTTGCGCAGTTAAGTATAATGCCTACGCGGTGAGATCATTATGTAAATGTATAATCAAACGTTATTACGTTGTTTTTCCTCAAATATGTTTAAAATATTAACAGAGAATGGGTACCTATATAATTTTCTTAGCAACAAGACACCTATATTTTAGCTATATCAAGCTCAGATCAGATTTTTAATAGACTTAAACATCTACTAGCTTGATTCTTATTCAGATTTAGTGCTTAGATCGTAAATTACAAAAGTAAATATTTGTCTATTAAATATGTGTAATGCTATTAAACTTAAAGATATGTTTATGTTGCCGTGTGGTGATGTCACCAACCCTTCCTTCGCCATCGTTGATCATAAAAAAACGATTAAGAGACGCGAGCAAATAACATCACTGCAAGAGGAGACATAGAAATAAAACCCTATAACAACGTGTCTAATCAGCGTGGTAGATCAATTTCTTCCACTGTGGAGGCTCCAGCCCAGAATCTATATGAGCTAAGATGATGATAATGATTTTTGTTTAAAAAAAATTACGCACTAAAAGGAATCATATAATCTGTTTCAAATTTCTCATTATTATTTCTAAGTGTCGAAATACTAATGATAGATAACAGAGCGAAATTATTCGCTTATTAACTAACATTACTGTCATTATTCTTAATGTATTTTCTGTTGTAATGATCGTTGAATGGTTATTTGTAATGAGACAAGTTTTAGCATGTTTTTTTCTTATGGTCAACTTGATGTTGTAATTCTTATCTCAATGTTGACGATGTTGGCGTATCACCTTTTATAGTGGCGAGTTAAATATGTGAATGCCTTTCTTGTGCTGTAGAAAGTCATTGTTTACAAAATTTTTAATGTAGTGGCTTATAATTGTCCTCAGTCCAGTGAAACAAAGAACATTTTTACGCTTATTGTGTGGTGGTACGCCAATATATATTTTTTTAATATGGTATGTGTACGAATACGTCCTACTGTCGTACATCTTCAAGAAGAATCGTTATACATTTCATATTTAAAATAAATATTTAATATAATTCATCATTATCCTGCTCTTATCCTTCTTATCATAGTCTCGTGTGACCCTTTAATTAATTATTACATAACCGTCATGTCTCCACATGGTTTTGTCTAGAAACATTAGTTTTAACTTATCTTAATCATCATCATCATTCTCCTACTCTTATCCCAATTACTTGGGGTCGATACAATATGTACTCTTCTTTCATAGTACATATTGTAAAAGTTATTGCCAATAATTTTATGACCAGCCGCCTGCCAGACGTCAACCCACCTTTGGGAATGTAATTGTTGACCAAACGGCATCAGATGAAGTAGGCTCAGGTCGTTATAGGTAAGTCTCTTGTCTTTTACGACATCCACAAAAGCAGAGCAAAGTAAGGGTTGGTAGTATTCGTAGCCGCTACCACACAGCTTTTTTAACTTATCTTAATATGTCTACAAAATAATATTAAAACTCTAGCGATTTAAATTCCCCTGTTTCAGAAAGTAAATATGGACCTTAGTTTTGATTTCTATAAAAACGAAACGAATTAAAACCGAAAAAGAAATACCTTTATAAAAATGTATAGAATTTTAAAATTTGTTTTCTAATTAAACAAACTAAAGGTGAGTATTGACAAAGTTTGACTTTTTATCGCAGAGCTATTTTAGCCGAAGAAATAAAGCAACTAAACAAATAAAGCAAATACGTAGTATATACACTCATTTGCAAAAAAAACGGGCACCTAAGCAATGAACCATTTCAAATGTTAATATTTCTTTGTTTGATAATTATAGGTAGTTTTATCCACACAATTTGGTAAATTAATAAGAAAATAATCGTTTTCACCAGTATTTCATAAAATTTAGATACAATTTATGGGAAATAATGCTAAACCTCGCTAGTAGTGTATATTCGCTAGTAGTGCATATGTTCATGAAGTAAAAATAAAAAAGTTTTTTTGTTTGTTTTTCTTTAATAAAGTAAAAGCAGATAAATGTTTAGTATCGAGTGTGACCCCCTCTAGCTAAAATCACAGCTTGAATTCGTCTGGGCATGCTAGCGAGTATATCCCGGATACTTGCTTGCGGAATACGTTCCCACTCCGCAGTAATCACATTCTTCAGCTCTCTGATGGTCTGCGGAGCCGGGTGTACTGATCTCACACGCCGTTTCAGAACGTCCCAGACATGCTCTATGGGATTGAGGTCGGGACTTCGAGCTGGCCAATCCAAACGACGAACGCCGACCTCTTGCACATACGCATTAACATCGCGGGATCGGTGGGCGCGAGCATTGTCGTCCATAAAAATCGAGTCTTCACCTAGAGCGGCCAATGCGGGTTGTGCATGAGAAATTAGAACTTCCGTTATGTATCGATGCCCAGTCAGTGAGCCGTTTTCAATGAAGACTAACTCTGTACGATCCATTGAATTTATTCCTGCCCAAAACATAACAGAGCCCCCACCATAAGGTGTGATTTCTTCGAAACATGCCTCTGCAAAGCGTTCTCCTTGTCTTCTTAGCACTCGCCGACGTCGATCTTCACCGAACAGAGATATCCTGGCTTCATCAGAGAACAAAACCCTATTCCAATCGTCTTGAGTCCATGATTCACAATTTCTAGCGAACCTAAGCCTGTGAACTCTGTGCTCACGGAGTAATTTGGGGCCGCGGGCCGGGCGGTGACTGCGTATATTGGCAGCGAGAAGCCTCCTCCTGACCGTCCATAGACTAATATGCACATTTCTTACTTCTTGGAGGTTGTTCTTAAGATCCACATACGAAGATTTGCGATTTCTCAATGCGCGACTCACAAGAAAACGATCATCCCGTGGTTGGGTACATGGTTTTCTTCCAGAACCAGGCCTTCTCTCGACGGAACCAGTCGCCTGATATCGCTGCCAGGTCCTTTGGACTGTCGAGCGACTAACATTTAGCCTCCTAGCCACGAAACATTGGCTGCAACCCTCTTCAAGCAGCGCGATAATTTTGGTAGCTTTTACCACTTTATCTACCATTTTTGATACAGCCAAACAGCATTAAATAAAGCTTTGACAGTCAAGGATATGAAATTAATCGATAAAAATTGAATAAAAGTTATGAAAGTCGATGTTAACTTCTGGAACTTCGCGCCAAAAATGTAGGATAAAAAGGGGTTTTCTGTAAAAATGAACATCAAATGAAAAATTGAATTTAGAACGTACTTTTTTAAATACCACAGCATTTTTAAAACCGGCCAGTAACGTGTACAAACGATTGAAACCTTTTTGGTATTGTATCTTTTTAAATATGAATGAAAATCAAAACCGCCCGTTTTTTTTGCAAATGAGTGTATTTGCCAGATTTATAAAATCGTAGTCAATATAAATTAAATAATTATTTTTATCCCTCATTTCACCATAATACAATTTATATGACATAATATTAATGATTAATTTATGTTATGTGCCATTCAATATATAACATTGGTGTTTAATTTGCTTTAGGTGTTCCCTAAAATGTAGGTATCGCTATTATACACGGGCATCAGTCTTTTAAAATCTAAATAACAATTCCCGTAACGCTAGTAGTAGTAGTCATTGTCATAAAAATTAAGCGAGCAATAAATATAATAGACGAACACAGGAAATAAGCCTCTCACTTATGCATGGCATATTATCATTCCGGAAGTCCTTACAGAATCGTTATAATTCGATTGCACTAAAGGTACAGAGTTATAAATTTTCAACTCTCTGTCGCTCTTACGCCTTTGATTCTAGGTTCAACCACACTTCAAATTGATTTTGATTTTTGTGTTCCATCCATCCATCCATTAGCCCCTAAACGTCCACTGTTGGACATAAGCCTCCTCACGAGAATGCCATTTGCAACGGTCCTGTGCCACCTGCATCCAACGGTTTCCTGCGACCTTGATTTTTGTGTTAAACGCAAATAATGTCCTAACTTTTTCGCCTTAGGTACTAGCGGAGAAGCGTATGTTACTAACCCGAGCATTGCGTCTTCCTATCAATAAAGACATCTATATTGTATACGACTACATACAATGGAACAGTGAATTCGTCTTTTATGATCACTGATTCTGATTAATCTTAGACGATTTATGACGATATGTCTTTTATGATGACAGATTCCGTTTAACCATTTGAAGTTATATTAATATCAGCTGATATTTATGGAAATTGTTACACTACCTCAATCAATATATGTCCCAATGTTGGGCTCCTCTATAATGAGAGGGAAATTGACCTACTATATCACGCTCGTCAGACGTATTGTTATAGGGTTTATATACCTTAGCCGTCTCTAACAGTCACCCACGGGTAAGATAGGGGAAATTTACTTCGTTTTTGTTTATTATTGAGCGTACATTTCGAATACTTAAGAGTAGACATTATTATTGAAAACCTCCAGTACAAAACTGGTAAAATATTTTCTAATATTAATATTCAAATAATTTTGTCAGAAAAGCTGCCACTTTTATTATTGTAACAGAAACTTTTGTAAAATATATGATTATGAAATTATCATATTTTTTTTAAAACACAGTTACTTAACTGTAAATCCTGCAACAAAAAATACTCATCAAGAGATTTGTATCATGTTGTTGTAACTCATTTCAAACGTCACTCCCTTCTGATAACTACGATATGATCAGATGTGACAATGGAATAATTTGTGACAATAAAACGAACATGTCCATCAACATCCATGTGTGTATCTAACGATGCAAACAACTGTATTTTATGTACTTTTATTGTGTACTCGTCTATATAACTCAATGATCTATTATGTTCATTTGTAATTATCTATACATTGACTTTCTAAATATAGTATAACTCTTCAAATTTGATAGGTTTATCAAAACGTTAATATCTATATATATATAAAGAATCATTTGTAATTATCTAGATATTAGCTTTTTAAATATAGTATTTTTAAAAAATATAGGTTTATCAAAACGTACATCATCTATACATAATATAAAGAAGTTAATCGACTGATCGTCAATGGTGAGATGAAATCACTTAAACTACAAACTTGAAATTTTGACTGTAGCTTTTTTTTTTTTGTAATATATATATTACTAAAGAAAGAAGTTAAGTTAAGAATTAAACTCAAAGGCGTTGAAAGGTAGAAGGCAAAATTTGTATGAGCACATTTAGCCAAGATAATCTAAAGTAACAATAAATAAACGCATGTTTTCAACTTTTGTCAATTTTCTTCATCTAAGAGTGTAAAATAGGGTAGAAAACTTTGCGGTGATATTTTTATTTGATTCAGTAAAATAATAATACAAATAAGACAGCGTCTTACTTTGTGATGTAGAAAACTTAATAAAAAGACAATCTCCAAATCATCTCCTAAGGAGAAATACAATTTCTTAAGGTTTTTCAATATGGGGTGATTTTTTTCACTCACAGCAAAATTAATCTAAATCATATTTAACGTCGACGTCACACAAGATTTTAATTTGGACATATGTTGGCGACGTTTTTTCGCATAGTGACGGAGTAAGAATAGCCAACCTCCTGCCTTACCCTTAGGTATCGTAAACGGATACAAAGTCCACGAAGAGAATGTAAACGCGAAATAAACTTCAACACATCCAACCCGCGTGGTATAGTAGGACAATTTCCCTTCTAACGTGGAGGAGAGTCGAGCCCTGCAATGGCAATATGACCTGAGATAATGATGACGAATGCTTGAAATTTTAAAATATGTTTAGTACATAATAATCAAATTTCAATCGACTTTATATTATGTTAAAGCATCCACAAATCAAATACGAATCGAAGCATAAAATCTGATCAATGAATCCTCTTGTATTTTATTATTGAATACATTGATACGCAATCATTGAATATAAATATATGCATTGATAAAATCGCTGAAATTGTACCACGCACGAGCTTAACATTAATTTAATTGTGTATTTAAAACATTGTGACAAGATCTATACAGGAATAAGCAAGCCTTATTTATATTTATTTTGAAGTAATAACTTCTTATGGGAGGGTAAACCGCTTCGTTACGTAAGACGTAACGGCGCCAGTCTGTCTTGCTTCCCTTTCTCTCACGCATACGGCAGCGGTAGGCAGGCTTCTCCTCTCTCACTTTAACCAACAGCGCTAGCCGTATTAAGATGCGATGTTATAAGATTTATTAATTAATAACCTTTCCTTGCATTATCATATTAATATAAATAAAGTAAGTAGTGAACTCCTTTTTTTTTTCTTTGGGGTGGGTTACGGTCGGCGCACTTCTCGCCCCACTCCGTTCGGGGCGACAGAGGGGCGTAAGCACGCACTCCCGTAACCCACCCGTGACGTCGCGTTCGTCGTTGGGCCGATCACTGCAGCAGAGTGACTTGACGTCAGTGGTCGGCCCGACGGAATACCCCTGAGGAATACTCTCTCCTCGACCGATGTTCCCCCCTCGGGTAGGATGTCGGTCTTTCCTCACGCGGTCGGCCTCTCGGCGGGGTGACGAACTAATTCCCCGATCCAGTCACCCGCGGCCTCGGCTAGGGCAAGTAATGACCTAAGCTTTTCTCAAGTTAAACAATTTCAATATTAAATAGTGTAATATTAATCATTAAATTGACTAAGATTTAATTTATTTATTCTATAACTTAATTCTTACCTTCATACGGAATTAAGGTTTCCTAATGCGATTTTGATAATAAAATTATTTATTTTTATCGCATATTTTCTTTTTGCCGAACGAACGTCTGGTTAAGAAGATATACAATGCGAAAGTGGAAGGTAGTAGGTACCGAGGGAGACCGAGACTAAGCTACCTAGACCAGATCGGTCAGGTACTGAAGGAAGGTGGAGTCAAGAGTCTCCGAAACCGGCGAGCGTGTATGAAGAGAATTATGAATGTTGAGGAAGCGAGTGAAGTATGCAAAGATAGAGTTCTCTGGCACTCTGTTCTCTCTGCCTACCCTGCAAGGGATATGGCGTGATGATATGTATGTATGTATGTATTTTCTTTTTGTTTTCGTACATGTACTGTTTCTTCACACCTCAACTATTGCCCAATTATCTGAACACTTCCACGAACATTACCTCATCGCTTGTAGCTTATTGTATTTTTAATTCCTTAATTAATATAAACAGAAGTAAAATAATTACAAAAGTGTTACTTAATTTTGGTCAATTTCCGTATTTTAGCTAGAAGCAGTTTTGAATATATATGTAAACATGAGCATGGGCTAACCACGGGATGTTATCTATTCTTAGCCGAGACTAAACAGCAATGTCACTAATAATATGAACTGTCTGTGACTACGGAAGTAGTCGTTATGCTGAACATACTCGCGACTATATCATGCAAATATATGACATTTTATAATTAGAGAAATTATTGAAGGAAAATGCCAAATAAGCATTATAGACAGAGAATTCGTTTGGGTTGATCAACATTAGGCTAACGAAAGCTCTTAAACGTTTCATATGACGTCTCAGGGAAAAGACCAAGACGGAGCTTACAGATTATTCTAATATGTGTTCACAATCTCTTTGTTTTTTCTACATAAAATACATTTATATAAATTCTATATATATGTAATATATACGGATCATAAATATTTACTTATTTATTCAAAAAATATTAGTGTAGGAAGACTTAATTAAAAACTTCATTAAACGGCGCTTTGTAAAGTAAGTTTTTTAGCGGAACTATTATTTAAAATACAATGCAAAATCATAAAAAGGCGTCATTAAATTATATTTTATGTATCAATTACATTTCTATTTAAAAATAACGAATCCTTGCTTTTGAATATATGATATCCTGGTGATATATCACAATGTCTTTAATTCTATCTTTTGTTATATTAATATCATTAATTAGCATAGAAGTCGTACTTGATAATTTTTGACCCGAGTTGACTGATCCCAGTATTAACACAGCGCATGCTTAATTAATGCTTCCTAACCTAAATACTCGTGAATTAATACTCTACGTACATGACAGATGCTTCCACCTGACACTTATGTAATCGTTTAAAAATTATCACAACTAAAGATGCAATTTAGGAGGAAAGAAGGTTTAATTAGAAATAATGTATGTACTTAATTTAATTTTTAGTGTCTCGGTAATTTTACACTGTAACACACTTATACATACATACATATCATCACGCCATATCACTTGCAGGGTAGGCAGAGAGAACAGAGTGCCAGAGAATTCTATCTTTGCATACTTCACTCGCTTCCTCAACATTCATAATTCTCTTCATACACGCTCGCCGGTTTCGGAGACTCTTGACTCCACCTTCCTTCAGTACGTGACCAATCTGGTCTAGGTAGGTTAGTCTCGGTCTCCCCCGGTACCTACATCCTTCCACTTTCGCATTGTATATCTTCTTAACCAGACGTTCGTTCGGCATTCTTTCCACATGTTCGGACATGTGGAAAGAATGCTGAACGAACGTTCGTCGAACATCGGAACATTCCCTTTCGCATCTTTACACCAATACTCTCTTTCATATCTACTCGCTCTCTTACGTCGTCGTTACGAATAAACACACTTATCATTCATCATTCTTCTGCTCTCATCCCAATTACTTTGGGTCGAAGCGATATGTACTTCTACCCCATCGTAAATATTACAAAAGTTCTTGCCAATAGTTTTATGACCGGCCGTTTGCCTCAACCCTCCTTGAGAATGTAATTGTTAACAAAACTGCATCAGTGGAGTTAGCCCAGGTCAATATAAAGTTCTTAGTAGATTTTTACGTCATCCACGAGCAAAGTAAGGGCTGGTAATATTCATAGCCGCTACCACACAGCACATTTTATTTTATTTCACACTTAAGGTTGATAATGTATATGGTTTTATAAATTTATACCAGAAAGGTTAAAGACCAGTAGCATTTAACTTTTATGTAACTTTTAAAATCTTAAATAAGCGACAGGTTTATTACCTTTCATTTAGTACAATTTGTAATCCTGTGCTTCTAATGAGGTTTATCTGCCTAAAAACACAATAATCTTAGATTGAGGTATCGAATTTGAGACTACACGGACCGCAATAGCATTCCTATATTACTAAACAATACTAGGAGTAATTGTTTTTCATATAAATTATCTAAACATATCTTATTGGGCTTTTATACAATTATTTTCTATATTTTCCCTGTGAGTTATTATATTTTTTTAAAATTTCAGTGACGTAAATCAGACGTAATGATGAAGATTTATTTATTTCTTTAGAATATCTGCTACGTTGTTTCAATGACCTAAATAAAAACGATCATCTTGGATATAAACATTTATCACATTTATTACATCGTTAATCCAGTTCAGTGTAAGAAAATCTCAGTTTTGTAATACAACCAAGTGTGTCGAGTGTTACTCATTACTGTTTTTTTTTATCTGAACAGACCCAATACTTTTATTTTTACGCATTAATCTTCGAAAAGAAAAATCGTACGGCGTTAATTCGCTAAGAACTTTGTATGCACTATAGTTCTTGATTGCCACAGTAGTGACGGAAAAATATTACAATGCGTCACCGACCCTTACATTTATGCTATGGCTATCTATGCATATGGCTATCTATGCATATGGCTATGGTCTGAACACATGCTGCCCTTCCGTCGCCCACCGTATTTCCTCCCATCGCCATTGGGCCGCCACTGATACCGCTTCCTTGCCATCAGTGGCCAGCTCGGCTGTCTACCCTTTCGGGTACCATCCCTTGACTAACTCTTATCATCAGGAAAATGGATAGCAGCAACTGCGATGCTACAACCCCCTACCAAGCGTCGCGTTTAGCATATCATTATGGTTCAGAGGATAGCATTCGCTTCCTGAAATAGAACCCTGTTCTCTTCAACTTGCATAAGTTTGAATATGTGAACCTACTCCGCAATGGGAGGAAATCTAGCATATTATACCACGGCGTTTCAATGGACTTGTATAATTAATGTTTCGTTTCCAGTTTTATTTTTCTCGTAGAAATGATTTTATATTTACTACAAAAAGATGCAGGTACATAACAAAAATTGCGGCGGAAAAAAAGGAGTGTTATGTATCTTGCTATTATTAACAGAACAGTGACAAGAGACTGCGAAAATAATTCATTGACTTAATATGAAACGACAAATCAGGTCCTATTACTATTGTTCATTAATATGCTATAAATATAAACACGTCAGGACAAATGGCTACATCAAGTGACCTTTTTATTTAGCGGTGATGTCAATGCAACATAACCATGACTGAAGTCACTTATACACCCACTAACAACCTTTATTAGTCTAACTATTCTTTAAATGTACGACGGATTTTTATTGAGGTAAATTTTGCAAGATTTCTGACATCATACATTTGTGTGATATCGTATATAATGTAGACAAAGTTTATATCCAGCAACTGGACTTTAGGTTATAGGTTTTGATTATCAGATCTAAAATGTAGGTGTTTCATGACATGGCCAATTGCATTAGGAAGTACTATGTCATTTTAATGTAGATTCTGTTAAGAATTTTTTTTTATTGCTTATGGTGGCAAACGAGCAAGTAGCACACCTGATGGTAAGTGTCACTGCCGCCCATGGACCTTTGCAATACCAAGCGAATAACTTAGGCCGCTGCCTACCAATAAAAGCCCCAAACCCACCCAGTTGGGCTGCCGGCTCTTTCGCTCACCGAACGAAGCGCAATAGCACATTGCCATTACTCAGACGTCGATCTTCTGCGAGAGTGTGGTACTACCCCGAATGGACCGGCCTGCGGCTGTAGACAAACAACTGTCAACAGCGTGGTCCTACCGCTATTAAATAATTCTCTGGACAATGGATATGGTTATCTATAGTAGCTTATTCTGTATTCCAAAGAACATATATACGAAAATTCAAGAGAAACGGTTAAGTATGTAAGACATGGAAGCATAACAAATAAACTTACGTTCGCATTTATAATTATTTCAACTAATATTCGTCTCAATACTTCGTTCGAGCCTCCTCCATTATAAAAGGGCATTCAATTAATACTACCCTGATCAGACTGATTGGTATGGGGTTTTATTTAGAGCTTTTGTTCTCTGCATGTCCCTTATTCCTTAGTTGTCTTGCACAACTTCAACGGGCAATAGGGAGGGTGGTAAATTGTATTTTTATTCTGTCATCACATGGTAAATGCATTTATAATATTACCTACTTGGTATATTTGGTCTCTAATCTGATACGCACCCAATATTTAGTAATTAATATTTTTCTACACAAACTAACAATAAGTAAAATGTAAATATGAGAGATAAATAGTGAATTTTAAAAAGATTTTAAACGGTAATCAAAATTATTTTCTACGGAATTGGTAAGCGACTGTGGGATTTGAACCTATAATATCATTGTAAGACAAAGAAAAACTCGATAAACGTTGTCATCCTGCCTGACCAGCCTGGTATAGTCATACTTTTGAGTCTTATTCTAGAAAAGACTCAAGCCCAACCATAAAGATGTATATAGGCTTTCCAATCCTAAAAATTGTAATTAAGATAATCTTGTCGTTACAGTAGTTTATTTCAGGAACAAAATGTATGTTTATAAAAACATTGTGTCAGTCTCTATTTAAATGTAGCTTACATTAAGAACCTAATAAATATAATGAAATAGAGAATAGGTAAATCTTCCCATAGCAGCAGGATAAGAATAAATACAGTTATAACTTCTTATTTGTCCGTGGGAATCGTAAAAATCGGCTGAAGGATCACTAGGAGGTGATCTTCTGAGAAACGTATAAGACTTCACTGCGATCGCCAATCCGCTTACCAATCGTGTCGTTTATGACAGTAACTCTATCAATAAAAGATCGCCTATTACTATCTACTATAACGCATAACGGACTACATACAAGTATTAATACACCATGGTTTGTAATACTTAACTATTTTTATCTGCAATATTCGACGAATATACCGTCCTATATTTCAAGATATTTCGGTGGAGACTGTCTGTAAAAGTTTACTGTTTATCTGGATTTCTAACCAAGCTACTTCATCAGTAATAACAATACATTGATTTTATACGTGTTAATTTCTATATATCTAGTGTTAACGCGAATATCAATTAGCAGACATGTTATAACTTGATTATAAGAATCTCACTCATATAGTGAATCTCTCATAACTGTGACTCATATTGGTTACGATTAATTAATCGACCGTTTTCGATAAAATTCCTTTTGTTTTGGATAACTCATGCATTGAGGCAAGCTTTGGTTTATAATCATCGTCTCAGTTCATATATGTCTCACTGTTGGGCTCGAGCCTCCTCCATAATGGAAGGGAAATTGACCTACTATACCACGCTGGTCAGACGTGTTGGTATATGATTTTGTTTCGAGTGTTCCTTCTCTCGCATAGATGTTATATACGTTTTATATCCCTTAGTCGTCTCTTACGATCACCCACAGGTAAGATAAGGGGTGGTGAACTGTATTCTTTCTCCATCACCACACGGATAATGCAAACTTATGAAATAAATAACCTAATTAAATATTTTAAAACAAAATTGATATTAAAGTTTTTTAAGGAAAATGTCTGTTGCTTATAATACAATTTGAAAGAAAAATTGTTATAAATAATATAAAAAATTAAAATTGTTATATTAGTTATCATCATGTTAAAATTGCTACGAGAAATATACTTTTAAACGAAAATTTTAGTTAATCTCGACACACCAGCTTATAAGCCGCACCCAATTTAGCGTATACTACAAAAATAGATAGCCACGTTCTTAGCTATAAATTATTTAGAAGCTAAACGCTATTTGTAATCAACTATCGACCTGACCTTAGTAAAAATACTTTAGCGTATCGCCTCACCCAGCTTTCAAATCAACGATTCCTTGGCCCTTCCTAAATATCGACAGACTTCAAGACAAAATAGAAATTACTTTTACTCAAGTCTTTTATTTTCTCTGTATGGTGACAGCTTAATTATACAGCGTGTCACTACTCGTTTCTTTACCGTAGATGTCGTACGAGACGACACGAGAGACGTGATTCGAAATAAAACTTTATGTCAACCTGAATGGCTAGCAGATTTTATTTTCTCTCTTTAAATTGGAAGCTCGTTTCCAGTAGTAAGAGGATTTAAGAACTAAAAAGAACAATTCTTTTGAAACATAATGTGTATAAGTGTCTACCCTAATTCGAAAGCGATTTAACGCATCTGACAATTTTCTCAGAGGCTAGGTTTCTTCTTTATTTTGTAAGATTTGGTGGCGTAGTTTTAGACTAGATGTAGCTAGTGTAGATGTATTTAGACTAGATGTATATAGTCTATATGAAAATGTATTTCTATATAGACTAAATCTAGATATATCTAACTGAAATAAACATGTGTGCTTATTAGTATTACATATATGATACAAACTACATAGGTATTTCGTAAATAAGATTTAGTTATCCTTCAATGGCCATTTCTTTTCGAACCTTTGCATGTATTCGAACGAAATTCTATTCGAACCTGTGCATGTATGTACTTGCTGTAAACGCTGATACTATATTTGGTACCATCAAGTCTATCTTTTGGAGCAAGGACGTGGTGGCGAAAACTCTGCAATGGCTGTAAATGAACAATTTGCATAACAACGTCTTTCATTTTTATAAATTTGACGACCACGTGAGAATGTCATATATGTCTTCTATTTTAGTATTTTATGTTTGTTATTATTTTAAAATATAAAGTGTGTATAATAAATATCAAATAACAATTGAAATATTAGGTGTAACAAAGGCGTTCGGGACCCAAAGATGTTTTTAAAAAGAACTTATTGCATTAAAACGTGCAAATCTTTATAGTGTCAGATGACAAAACTCATTTCGATCTACCGCTTTTACATGGCGTGTTAGCTAATTATTTCAAAGTGGCGCTACCCCCTTCTTGCATATTCCCTCAAACTATTAAGGCAAAAACGAGCAAGCAACACACCTGATGGTAAGTGTTACTGCTGCCCATGAACCTTTGCAATACCAATTGCTCAGACGTCGATCTTCTGCGAGAGTGTGGTACCTACTAATCCGGACGGACCAACACGCGGCTGTTCACAGAAAACTGTCAGCGTGGTCCTACCACTACTAGATGCAATGGTACCCACTAACACATAATAACTTAAAATCTAACAGAAATATAGACTTAAAAATAAAGTTATTCGATATAATTGCAATATCTCGTATTATTAGCTGATTGCTAAAACCAAACGAGCAGCTTCAAAACTACAGTATTATAAACACACCTGTTTTTCTTCTGTTCACATTTAATTATGCACGCAATTAGTACTAAGTGTTGGTTTGGATATTTTTATTGTTGACGGAACGAGAGTAGTGTTGTTCTCTAAAAATAATGTGTGATCTGACATTGACGGTATTGTCTGTACAGTATTTTAATCATGAACTCAGACCATTTCATGACACACAATTTGGCTACGGTCTCAGCAACGTAATTAACATGTATTCTTATAGTTATGTGCATCAAAATTATCCGTGTGGTTGTGGGAATATTATCACGACGACAGATAGTTTTCATTTTCATCATTCCCCTGTTCTTATTCCAATTATTTGAGGTCGACGTAATATGTAAATATATTGCAAAAGTTATTGGCAACAGTTTTATAACCGGCTGCCTGCTTGACGTCGACCCTCTTGGGAATGTTATTGTTGACCAAACGGCATCAGGTGGAATTGGCCCAGGTCGATATAAAGCTCTTAGTCATGTTTTACGACCTCCAGGAGCAAGGCAAGGGTTGTATGTATTTTTAGACGCTACCACACAACATGACGACAAATAGTTTTATTTCAAGAAGAATTGCAAACACGTTTCAGTGTTCGATTTGATGAACAAAGTTTAGCGATGATTAGCGTATAATAGGTAATTATTTCTTTAATTGAATAGAATATTTATGTACAAAAACGGGGCATATATGGACTGAGGAAATACAGACGAAATGTAAAAAAATAAGTAAACATGTTTTTATTGATGATACGTTTACAATATTATGATCTGAATTTGTTTGAAATTTACAATTTCTGATTGCTACAAACACGCAAATCTGTAATTATATCTATTTATTTGATAATCTTTGGCACAGAACCTAATTCTATGTAGATTGGCTCTGATTTGATCTCATTCTTGATAAAATCATATGATATAAACTTCTAGTATCGCAGTCATAACAAGGAAATAAAAAGGAATCGGAATACAATTAATGCAGGTTGCTCCCATTAGTATCTTTTTTTTCTTCTAACTTTTAGTAATATTATAATAATAAGCATCTTATTGCCGTTAAAGGTCATAGTTGTTAGTAACATTGTGTTGGTATATACAGGGTGTCCCAAAATTCAACGATAAGCTGGCACCAGCAGGTGGACCTACATATGACTACTCGAGAACAGAAAAGAAAAAAATTCTACCTTGATTTTTTTTTTCATTACGACAAAAAAACCAAAATCTTTAAAAATGGACATCCTTTATTATATTATTAAGTGCTATTGCTACAGTTTTACAAGTAATTCTGTGATTTTTTTGTATTGGCAAGGTAAGTAGCACTACTATCGATCACAACCATTAAAAATTCCAGAATATCTATAGTTTTTACACAAAAATCAATCAAAACTATGTTTTTTTCATAAATTATGTAAGATTTTGACTTTCAGCTCACTTTCACTCATCATAGTGAAAAAAAAAAGTATGGACGCTACTGTGGCAAATAGTATTAAAAATTGGCGCATCTAACTACAATTCTAAAATGGTATAACATTCTAGTCAAATTAGCCACAAAAATATACTTAGGTGTACTATTTCAAAATAACAACCATATTTCGAAAATTGTTAGTGTTGATAGTAATCACTTTTACTATGTAGCCAAAATGTTTTTGTAGCAAGTTCTCAGAATTTTAATGAGACATGTGCGTAGTCCATAAGTCCATAAAATAAGTTGGACAGAGATAGAGAGATTATACGTTAGAGGGAGATAGATAGATGCTAATTGTTTAGTAACATTAATGCAGGTGGAGAAGTAATTAATGTCCTCAGCAGCACAGCAAGTCAGTATGCTCTACTTCTTTGTTTACTGCACACCGTTCTGTTTTAATTAAAGTGGCTCTGGTACTGACGACTTTTGGATTGAATTAAGTGACCTGGAAATTGACCTGACTTGGCATTATTTTAGACTGTGATTTTGTGTTTTTTTTAAAGAAGTTTTGCCTTATTTTCAAGTGTTTAGCATTCATCATGCCGCTACCATACACAGCGTTAGAATACGCTAATATGCACCTAATTTATGGAGAATGCCGATGCAATGCCAACGCTGCTAGCAGATTATATCGAGCAAGGTACCCTAATCTTCAAAGGTATCCGGATTATCGCGTATTTATTAACGTGTATCAAGCTTTTTCGGAGGGTTGTATACCATCTGACAGGCGAAACGCTGGAAAACCTAGATCGGAACACGATGAAGAAGTTCTCAATGAAATAGAAAACGATTCAACTACCTCTGTACGTGCTGTACAAGCAGCAACGGGAATCCCAAAAAGTACTGCACATAGAATTTTAAAACGTCACGTCGTCGTGATGAAACAACCTGCAAGAAAGATGGATATTTAAATCTTCACAATCTTCATAGCTGGAACAATGAAAATCTGCACCTGGTGAGAGAAGACAATCTCAATACCAATTTAAGGTTAACCTATGGACTGGCATAATAAATGGCAAAGTGATAGGGCCCTTTGAGTTACAAGGAAACATAGATGGCAATAGTTATTTAAACTTCTTACAAAATGAGTTGCCAGGATTATTAGAAGATGTGCCCTTAAGTGATTTGCAAACCATGTGGTTTCAAAACGATGGTTGCCCAGCTCACTATGCCCGTCCTGTGCGAGAGTACTTAGACCAAGAGTACCCAGGGCGTTGGATCGGGCGACTTGGTCCTATCTTGTGGCCACCCCGTTCACCCGATCTAAATCCCCTGGACTTTTTCTATTGGGGTTGTCTAAAGGACAGAGTCTGCACAAAACCGATTGCAACCTTGGACGAGCTTCGCCATAAAATAATTCAGACTGTGGATCTACGGACTACGCACATGTCTCATTCAAATTCTGGGAACTTGCTACAAAAACATTTTGGGTACTTAGTAAAAGTGATTACTATCAACACTAACAATTTTCGAAATATGGTTGTTATTTTGAAATAGTACACCTAAGTATATTTTTGTGGCTAGTTTGCCTTGAATGTTATACCATTTTAGAATTGTAGTTAGTTGCGCCAATTTTTAATACTATTTGCCACAGTAGTGTCCATACTTTTTTTTTTCACTATGATGAGTGAAAGTGAGCTGAAAGTCAAAATCTTACATAATTTATGAAAAAAACATAGTTTTGATTGATTTTTGTGTAAAAACTATAGATATTCTGGAATTTTTAATGGTTGTGATCGATAGTAGTGCTACTTACCTTGCCAATACAAAAAAAATCACAGAATTACTTGTAAAACTGTAGCAATAGCACTTAATAATATAATAAAGGATGTCCATTTTTAAAGATTTTGGTTTTTTTGTCGTAATGAAAAAAAAAATCAAGGTAGAATTTTTTTCTTTTCTGTTCTCGAGTAGTCATATGTAGGTCCACCTGCTGGTGCCAGCTTATCGTTGAATTTTGGGACACCCTGTATATATATATATATATATATATTTCTAATATTGCATGAAGCCGATATCAGTTTTTAAAGATCGAAGTATCCTAGCGATCTGCATAAATACCTAGAACTACTGTAAGTATTTCCGTTTAAACACGAAAACATAGTTTTAATATTACTGACTAACATTATAATTGTCTCTTTTAAACTTTCTTTCCTCTTTGAAATCAGTCACTTCCTCTTGTAATATATTTTTTTTGTTGCCCTTGGTGGGCAAACGAGCAAGCAGGTAAGTGTTACTGCCGCCCATGGACCTTTGCAATACCAAGGTATAGCTAGGCCCCTGCCAGCCAATAATCCCAAACCCACCCAGAATGATGGGCTTCCGGCTCTCTCGCTCACCGAACGAAACATAGCTGCATATTGCCATTGCTCAGGTGTCGATTTTCTGCAAGAGGGTGGAGTACCACAGTGGCCAGCACATCCCGCGGCTGTAGGTAGAGAACTACCAATATTAGATAGAGTTGGCCCGGGTCAATATATAACTCTTACTCGTCTTTTACTACACCCAACAATTTAAGGATTGATAGTATTTGTAGTCACTACACAGCAAAGTCATGTTAGAATATTTATTGTTATAAGACGAAGTTATAGAATCGTGTAAAAGATAATATATTAGAATTAACTGAAGCGATAGAACTAGTAAGGTATAAGTAACAACAGATGCCGTATGTAGTTACTGTATACATTCAAACCTTTAATGTGTTTACTTTAGGCAAAGTTGATTGTACTGCCTCTGTGTACTGTTACTTTGCTCATTGTAAACTAATACTATGTGTCCTCTTTACACCAAACTATCTGATAATTGAAATAAACCTCTTGATCTATTCCAGTAGCAATAGCCCTCTCTGTTGTATCTTCATGGCTCAAGTGTTAGAAACGTCGAGAAATTAAAAATCTAATACAAACACAATAGAATCCGTAAATATAGTTTTATTTCAAAAATGACGGCTTGACAATTTGTAGATATTCGAAGTTGAGTACATTACAATTTTAATATTCTGTCACTTTCATAATTTGACCTGCTGCTACCACTGAAGATCTGCAAGAGATCTAATTCCTCTCTTCAGTTTACATATACAGGGTGTCCCAAAATTCAACGATAAGCCGGCACCAGCAGGTGCACCTATATATGACTACTCGAGAACAAAAAAGAAAAAAATTCTACCTTGATTTTTTTTTTCATTACGACAAAAAAACCGATTTCTTTAAAAATCGTCATCTTTTATTATATTATTAAGTACCATTGCTACAATTTTACAAGTAATTCTGTGATTTTTTTTGTATTGGCAAGGTAAGTAGCACTACTATCGATCACAACCATTAAAAATTCCAGAATATCTATAGTTTTTACACAAAAATCAACGAAAACTATGTTTTTTTCATAAATTATGTAAGATTTTGACTTTCAGCTCACTTTCACTCATCACAGTGAAAAAAAAAAGTATGGACACTACTGTGGCAAATAGTATTAAAAATTGGCGCAACTAACTACAATTCTAAAATGGTATAACATTCTAGGCAAACTAGCCACAAAAATATACTTAGGTGTACTATTTCAAAATAACAACCATATTTCGAAAATTGTTAGTGTTGATAGTAATCACTTCTACTATGTAGCCAAAATGTTTTTATTGCAAGTTCTCAGAATTTGAATGAGACATGTGCGTGGTCCATAAGATAACATAAGTTAGACAGAGATAGAGAGATTATACGTTAGAGGGAGATAGATAGATGTTAATTGTATAGTAACATTAATGCAGGTAGAGAAGTAATTAATGTCCTCAGCAGCACAGCAAGTCAGTACGCTCTACTTCTTTGTTTACTGCACACCGTTCTGTTTTAATTAAAGTGGCTCTGGTACTAACGACTTTGGATTGAATTAAGTGACCTGGAAATTGACCTGACTTGGCATTATTTTAGACTGTGATTTTGTGTTTTTTTAAAGAAGTTTTGCCTTATTTTCAAGTGTTTGGCATTCATTATGGCGCTACCATATACAGCGTTAGAATACGCTAATATGCACCTAATTTATGGAGAATGCCGATGCAATGCCAACGCTGCTAGCAGATTATATCGAGCAAGGTACCCTAATCTTCAAAGGTATCCGGATTATCGCGTATTTATTAACGTGCATCAAGCATTTTCGTAGGGTCGTATACCATCTGACAGGAGAAACGCTGGAAGACCTAGATCGGAACACGATGAAGAAGTTCTCAATGAAATAGAAAGCGATACAACTACCTCTGTACGTGCCATACAAGCAGCAACGGGAATTCCAAAAAGTACTGCACATAGAATTTTAAAACGTCACCAGCTTCATCCATATCATTACAGGCGCGTGCAGGCGTTATTACCGCGGGGCTATCCACTGCAGGTCGCATTTTGCCGTGTAATGCTGCAAAAACACAGGGAAGATCCCCAATTCTTAGACAAAGTTTTATGGTCGGATGAAACAACCTGCAAGAAAGATGGCTATTTAAATCTTCACAATCTTCATAGCTGGAACAATGAAAATCCGCACCTGGTGAGAGAAGACAAATCCCAATATCAATTTAAGGTTAACCTATGGACGGGCATAATAAATGGAAAAGTGATAGGGCCCTTTGAGTTACAAGGAAACATAGATGGCAATAGCTATTTGAACTTCTTACAAAATGAGTTACCAGGATTATTAGAAGACGTGCCCTTAAGTGATTTGCAAAACATGTGGTTTCAAAACGATGGTTGCCCAGCTCACTATGCCCGCCCTGTGCGAGAGTACTTAGACCAAGAGTACCCAGGGCGTTGGATCGGGCGACTTGGTCCTATCTTTTGGCCACCCCGTTCACCCGATCTAAATCCCCTGGACTTTTTCTATTGGGGTTGTCTAAAGGACAGAGTCTACTCAAAACCCATTGCAACCTTGGACGAGCTTCGCCAAAAAATAATTCAGGCTGTGGATCACATGAACAGAATCAGATATGCAAGAAAAATAAAACGTTCATTTTTAAGGCGATGTCGTGCCTGCATTACTGCCAATGGCAAACAATTCGAACATTTATTGTAATTTTAATAATATAGTAAATTCTAATCTCTCTATATCTATCTCTGTCTAACTTATGTTATCTTATGGACCACGCACATGTCTCATTCAAATTCTGAGAACTTGCAACAAAAACATTTTGGCTACATAGTAGAAGTGATTACTATCAACACTAACAATTTTCGAAATATGGTTGTTATTTTGAAATAGTACACCTAAGTATATTTTTGTGGCTAGTTTGCCTAGAATGTTATACCATTTTAGAATTGTAGTTAGTTGCGCCAATTTTTAATACTATTTGCCACAGTAGTGTCCATACTTTTTTTTTTCACTGTGATGAGTGAAAGTGAGCTGAAAGTCAAAATTTTACATAATTTATGAAAAAAACATAGTTTTGGTTGATTTTTGTGTAAAAACTATAGATATTCTGGAATTTTTAATGGTTGTGATCGATAGTAGTGCTACTTACCTTGCCAATACAAAAAAAATCACAGAATTACTTGTAAAATTGTAGCAATGGCACTTAATAATATAATAAAAGATGACGATTTTTAAAGAAATCGGTTTTTTTGTCGTAATGAAAAAAAAAATCAAGGTAGAATTTTTTTCTTTTTTGTTCTCGAGTAGTCATATATAGGTGCACCTGCTGGTGCCGGCTTATCGTTGAATTTTGGGACACCCTGTATGTATAAATTAATAAATAACACATACATACATATCATCACGCCATATCCCTTGCAGGGTAGGCAGAGAGAACAGAGTGCCAGAGAACTCTATCTCTGCATACTTCACTCGCTTCCTCAACATTCATAATTCTCTTCATACACGCTCGCCGGTTTCGGAGACTCTTGACTCCACCTTCCTTCAGTACATGACCGATCTGGTCTAGGTAGGTTAGTCTCGGTCTCCCTCGGTACCTACATCCTTCCACTTTCGCATTGTATATCTTCTTAACCAGGCGTTCGTTCGGCATTCTTTCCACATGTTTAATAAATAATTACGATTTAATCATGATCATCATTATCATCATAATTATAAAGTAGGTTGCTGTAATACTTGTTCGCACCAAAGACTGCGACGAGTGGTTTAGTATCGTTATTGTGCAATTGCATTGCTTTGGGCTTTCAAAGCCTCGTGTATGTTGTCGAAATCTATGCGACAACAATATCAAAGCACACCTCAACAAAGAAAACCGTCACTGAACGCACCGTCAAAGCACCTGTCATTTAAAAGTCAATATCGTGTATATATACCTAATATAATCGATCCTTCCACGCCATGCCCTGGTCGATGGAAGGATTTGCCATAATAACTCTCTCCACCAATTGAGCGGACCATCGCCACCGATTCTTTGATTTTGGTGGCCGGTACATTATAATCGACCCTAATATTCAACTTGCGACACTTGATTAATAACCGATAATTGTCAATTGTGGCACAAGGGGCAATTTCGTCATTCTATATAACAATTTGTGATGTCAGAAGTCAGGTGACGATATGGAAGCCATTTAACAGAGGTCGTGCCCTCCCACGCGTGCATTGGCCCGCGGTCATTTGAAGTGGCATGCGATTAATCTGTTTATATGATATTATATTATTGAAACCGAGGTGTTATCGAGTGCAACGTTATCAAATATTCTGTTAAAATATTCTGTTGCATAGAGTTTTGTTTTGTTTTACTGCAATAAAATTATTTGCCTTAACATTGAACTTGCGTTTAATGTCACCTTTTTTTGCGGTGGGCTATGGAGCTGTTGTTAAATGTGTCTGGAGCGATAGAAGAAACGGCGCGTGATCCCATGGACCCGTACCACATGTACCTCTCGACGCCGTGCGAGCGGGCCACCGGAACACCCAATCTTTGTTTTCGGTGGCCTGCCCGGCGGTCTAGGCGATATTTAGAGATACGGTTTGAATCTCTTCCGACTGTCATTGGAGATATGAAGAAGTTTTGAATTTAACACCTTCGGCGCCAAGAATGATTTCCAAAATCATACATATTTTCGTTTTTTTTTTATTTATTTTATGGTACCCTAAACCCAAATACACCAAGAGATTTGCCCAGGCCAAAGCTTTTTTATCTTTAAAGAAATGTATGAAACTCGTGAGCATTTGTGATACACAACGACTTAAACACAATGGACACGGTGTATCATTTTTGATACACTGGCGCCGAAGGTGTATAAAGAAATGCAGAAAGCAATCTCTTACAATTTTGTTTTTTAATTAGCGGCTTTTAAAGATTTACAATGAAGTAAGGCAAGTTTGAAGGCTATTAACTGCATAGAAAAAAAAATCTGTTTTAACTCCTTATTATATTTGTACAGGACAGCAAATTTAAATCAGCTATTCTCATTTTTCTAAAAATAAAAACCTATGTAAATTTTAATGTAGTATGCCACTCCCTTATTTAGTCATCTCTACTCTAATCTCCATCAATTCACAACTAATTTCTGCAAATATATTAATTAATCAATTGAATAATTAAATTACGTGCAGTCAATTATGTAATGGTTGAATGAATTCATAACATTATCTACTATATGAGTAATGAAGACACACATTGCAGTAATAAAAAGACGGACCGATTGATCTATAGTTCCTAGTTCGGCGCTCGTAAATTGTCGTGATGTATTTTTTATTTAATAATACAGGGCAATTGAATCATGAGGCTACATCGAATTATTTAAGTGTGACCTATTTATTTATACTTGTCGTTTTTGGCAGTTTAGTATTTTTTTACAGACGATATACATCACACTCTTAGGAACAACTGCCTTTTACAAATGAGAGAGAAATTGGTCTATTTTACTACACTATCCAAGCGAATTGGTGGTTTGTACTTTTTTCGTTATCATGTACATAGTTAGCTGTGTTTCCTTAGACGTCTAACATGTTATCTGCGTGAAAAGTATACTCTTTCATACTTCCTTAATTTTTTGGATACAATTATGTAAATACATGTATTTTTTTATAAGATCACACCTTGCGCTAGGAAAATAATCCTTGTATTGCGGGAGACAATAAACATATAATCAAGAAATACAAATTATAACCAGAGATATAGAATTCAGAACAATAATTTTTGGAAAGCACAAAGGAATCGAACCCACGACACGGGCAAGGTAGATGGGTGTCTTAACCACTACGCTATCCATACAATCGCTTTATTTATTTAGTAAATTAATGCTGGTATTATGAAATAAGGTCAAGTCCTAATGAATTACGTAAGTTGATTCCATAAACTTAACATAAGCACCTAACAAATTGTTGTTTATCAAAAACATGTGCTTAACATGTTATTGATAAGTATAAATAACTTGCCACATTATTATTTAAAATAAAACAAGTTGATCTTGAAGTGATTTGTAGATGTTAAACTCTGAACAAATACTATAGACTCCCAAAAATCAAAACTTAAGAAAGAAGAAGAACGAAAGAAAAGCATTTATTATGCTCTCGTTAAAAACTAATAAAAATAAAAATAACTAAAGAAAATAATTACTGACATAATATAACAACTTAAAAAAATTAAATATGGGTGTCAATACCCATTTTTCGTTTTTGAAATAAGCTAATGTTGCTCACCTGCCCACTGCCATAATGTTAATATTGTACAGGTCAGGATTAAGGGGTAATATTGCAGAAGTCCCACCATTAGGTTGACTTACCACTCGTCTGTTACGAAAGATAATAAAAAAAAGTATGAACTGCACTCGGCTTCTATGACACCAAGTCGTGATTAGTTTGGTATTCGTCACCACCACACGCGATCATCGTAATGATGATCTCAGAGCTTATGCGTAATTTCATAATAGAGTTTTTTTATATCCTATTGTGTAAAGTGACGTCACACGTTCTCACCATTAATTATACATATTAAAATCATTTTTATCGTACACTCGTGATCAAAACAATCATCCTAACCTATATTTATATATTATTCCTATTACTCTGCCAGATTTGACAAAACTGATTTTTATTCATCATCGTTTTCCTACTCTTATCCCGGGTCGATACAATATGTACTCCTCCTTCATAGTTCATATTGTCGAAGTTATTTGCAATAGTTTTATAACCGGCCCCCTGCCAGACGTCAACCCTCCTTGGGAATGTAATTGTTGACCAAACGGCATCAGATGGAGTTGGCCCAGGTCGTTATAAGATTTTTACTATGGACTAGTATTTAACATCGGAAAATTGGAACGTTAATATTATTAAAATTAAATAAAATGTCATAACTTCATGTAATGAGGCGTCATAACATAGATTGTCATAGATGCTCATGACCACTGGGACCGATTAGTTCTGTTCCGATGTGTTCTGTTCACCGAGGCGTAGCACTTGTCGTGAAAAAAGTATAATTTTGCATACGTGCCTTTTAGTACAACGATTCGCTTCTGATGTGTTGAGTGATGGGATCAGATCACACATTTTACTTATTGTTATACGTATCGACATACCTATTTCGTTCGATACATTCTGCAAAAATAGAATTCTTTGCATAGACAATTAAAATAGTATCAATTTCTTACGAAAATTCTCCTGCAAATGCCAATCTACCTTTAAAATGTGTCGAGTCTGATATTATCCTCCCCTGGTGTTGGTCCTATATTCAACAGTCGGTATTGATAGCCCGATGAATGGAATCGTAGTGTAATCGAATATTAATAGAAAAAAAAACACAATTGATTGTAATCACTAGTTTTTATCATTGTACTTAGAGTGCTTTAGAGAACTTTCTGTGTGGTGACAGAGTAAAAATACCATCACCACTGGCTATCTTGCCTGTGTTAAAAACCACTAAATTATATAATATGTATCAACATCTACGCAAGAGAAGAAAAACTCCTAACAAAATCCTATACTTACATCTTTTTTGGCGGCGGGCTATGGGGAGTAGTCACACCCCGCTAAATCCGTCCGGGGCAACAGAAGAAGCGGCGCGCGACCTCATAGACCCGCCCTACATGTACCTTTCTACGCCGAGTGAGCGGGCCACCGGAACCCGGTTTTTATCTTCGGTGGCCCGCCCGGCTAAAATCCTATTCTTATACCCGTCTGACCTGCGTGGTATAGTAGAGCAATTACTATCCTATTGCGGAGAGAAGGCTTCAATCTAGGAGTGGAAAGTATATGATGTGAGACGATGATGAAACTTAAATAAAAAAGACATGCTAGATTCCATTTAAAAGCAAAGTATAAAAAAATAATAACAAAATTGTATGCATACTTCTATTTGGGATACAAATGATACAATACAAGAACTAAGCAGTAATTACTTTTTACAAAGTAATGAATTACACGTCATTCTTAACTAGTTATGCCAACGTCTGTTGTGTCAAGGATAATCATAACTCTATTTGTATTCTAAAGAAGATCAATTTTATTTGGACATGCAGTTATTGTCTTTCGTCAATATATTTATACTTAGATGCTTATGTTATAGGTACGATGGATAGATTATATCTATTTTTAGAAGCTTGAATTCGTCCATTGTGTGGTCCCAGACTAGAATCATCGTTCACGCCAGTGTTATTGAGATTAAAATGTTTATCTGGATTCAGTTTGCAGTAAGTTCGCCCCAATATTGTTTTCTCACTCTTTATTATGTGGGGGTGTTTCTATGCTCCTTATTTCGTCACATCAAGAGAATTTGAAATTAAAAAAACTTTGTATAATTGCGTTTTTAATGATAATATTAATGATGTTACTTACTACGTAATCAAATAGTTAATTAACGTTTATTGAATTATCTAATTATTAAAACTTTTTAACCGACTTCATCTATACGAGACTTTCTATAATAATAGCTTATTATTATACATAGTAATCTATAGTAACCTGACAATTAACTAATCTAACAAATTCATATTCAAATGCTGGCTACGTTCTAGCTGACTAATGAAATAAGTCTTTCAGGAAAATAAGTGTAAATGATTCTAACTAATAATAAATGATAACACCATACAAATAATTTTAAAGAATCACAAATATATTTCTTTTCTTCGAACTTGTAACAGAACAGTAATTCGGCGTTTAACGATAGACATTGCCTATTAAAAAATGTACATATATCTACATTTAACGAAAGTCGCTTATCATCTAAAATAATAGCCCAAATCAGAATAATTCCATGTAAAGTCGAAAACAATGGTCCCACTTGGCCATTAGTCCTCTATTCAGCTGCCAATGCAGTTACCTGCCGAACTGCGGTTCAAAAACAATCCTTCTCTGTCATTCAAATAACTGTCATTGACCTTAACTGTAAAACACAGTTGACAAAATGCAAAACTGTGCATCGTTACGTACCTCAACCGTCACTGAACAACCGACAAAAGAAGCACACCATTGAAATAAAAAACATAACATAGGCATATTAGTTTGTTTATAGGCAACATATTGTTGGTTTGCATACAGATTTGATATTATATAAATAGCGAGGGCTTTAAATCATTGTGTTGTAGTTAGTGTTCTGAAGGGTCAAGTAGAATTAATATATTACTATTTCTTGTCGTGACGGAGAAAGAACACAATTCACCACCCCCTATCTTACACGTGGTTGATCATAAGAGACGACTAAATGATATAAAACGCATATAACATCTATGCAAGAGATGGAAAACTCGAAACAAAACCCTATACCAACACGTCTGACCAACGTGGTATAGTGAGTCTATTTCCCTTCCATTGTGGTGGAGACTCAAGCCTAACAATGGGACATATATGAGCTGAGATGATGATGATGATGAATAACTACTTAGATATCTCCTATATAAATATCTATGTCGGCTTTTTTATCTCTCAAAATTGCCATATATTAGCATGTAATCTCAGGCTAGACCGTCTACCAAACAAAACCCACCCTAAAGGTGTGACTGCCGGTTCTCTCGCTCACCAAAGTATAATATAATAGCACATAGCTACTGCTCAGACGTCGATTATCTGCGAGAGTGCGGTACTAGTTCGAACGGATCGACCTGCGGTTGTAAACAGAAAACTGTCAATAGTATGGGCCCTACTTGTACTAAACTATTTTTTAACTTTTTCTGCTTTTTTCGTTGAATATTTTAGATATATGTTTAAAAGCCTTTTTTTTTTTTTTTTTTTGCGGTGGGTTATGGACGTCGCACCCCGCCAAATCGGTCCGGGGTGACGGAAGAGGCGGCGCACAACCCCATTGACCCACCCTGCAAGCACCTCTTCTTCGCCGTGCGAGCGGGCCACCGGTACCCGATCTTTGTCTTCGGTGGCCCGCTCGGCGGTATGCCCTCTCGGGCTCCTCTCTTGTCGACGCCCCGACAGCTTTCGCCGTCGAGGCCGCCTCCTTCTGCGAGATGACAGCCTCGCAGAAGGCGGCGACCGCGTCCCAATTCCTGACGCTGTCGACCATCGCTCGCGCAACAGTCGGCAGCGTCAGGTCGGCACCGATGACAGCGACGAGGTCACGGCGCTGCCCGTCCCAGCCCGAACATACCTCGAGCGTATGTTGCGCCGTGTCCTCGTCGCTACTGCAATGGTGGCAGGACGGAGTCCACTCCCTCCGCACGACCGTGTGCAGGTACTTGCCGAAGCAACCATGCCCCGACAAGACCTGCACCAACCGGAAAGAGAGGACTCCGTGCCGCCGCTCCATCCACTCCATCAGTACGGGCCGGAGGGCCTCAACGGTAAAAACACCGTGTCTAGGCCTCTCCAGCCGCGTAGCCCAACGGGCGATGACTTCTCGGCGGGCGTCCTCGCGCCAGGTGGCTATCTCGTTGAACGATGGGGAGCCACCCTCTTCGCGCATTGAGGTAACCCGCCGGTAGAGGTCGGAGAGCATCTCCGCCTCTAGGTCCCACGGGGGTGTCCCGGCCAATAGGCATGCCGCCTCGGTAGACACCGTGCGGTACCCGCGAATGGCTCTGACCGCCATGGCTCGCTGTGGCCTCCACAGCACCGCCCTGAGCTGGGCGTTCAGAGCCCTCGCCCACACGGGTGCGCCGTACATGGCCATTGAGCGGATCACCCCCGCATACAGCCGTCGGCCCTCGAAACTGGGTCCGCCCACGTTCGGCATGAGCCGAGAAAGGGCGGACGCCGCGCCGACCAGCCGGGGAGCAATTTGACGGAAATGCTCCCGGAACCACCATCGCCCGTCGAGCACCAGGCCCAAGTACCTCATATGGGCCTGGATACTGATGTGGATGGAGTTGACGACTAACGAGGCGCCGATGGGCAGCCTCACACGGGGCCCATGGAATAGTAGGGCCTCCGTCTTGTTTAGGGCCACCCTGAGCCCCAGCGCCTCAATTCGCCTGACCATCTCCTCGGTGCCGAGAGTGGCCAGGCTCACCGCCTCTTCGAGTGTCCTGCCCCGGGCTGTGACGAGCGTGTCGTCAGCATAGCAAATAACGCTCAGCCCGGAGGGGAGACTCCCTCTTAACGCCCAGTCGTAACCGATGTCCCACAGAGTCGGCCCCAGAACTGACCCCTGCGGAACACTGCACGACATGGGCGTCCGCACAATGTCCCCTGCGGGGCTCGCGTAGAGGACACTGCGCCCCTCCAAATAGTCTGCCACCAGCCGCCTGAGGTACAGGGGCACTCCATGGAACCGGAGCGCCTCCCTGATGCAGCTGAATGGCAGACTATTGAAGGCGTTGGCGATGTCCAACGACACCGCCAACAGCACTCCTTTGCCGGCGACAGCCTCCGCGGCCGTCTGCCTCAGGCGTAGCAGGGCCCCGATGGTCGAACGCCCCCTCCGAAACCCAAACTGAGCGTCCGACAGATCGGGCCCCACCTCCTCCAGGTGCTGGACGATGCGGGCAGCGAGGACACGCTCCAGCAGCTTACCCACATCGTCCAGAATATGTTTAAAAGCCTGTGTAACGTCTTTAAAGAAATTATGAATTGTCAAAAACAATATCATCTTTGTCAAAAACAATTAAATATAGTATTACTTTTACCATTTATGTACATATGTATATCAAGATCCTAACTAAAACGAGTCTGTTTATTTCAATCATTATTAAGTCGTTGTGTAATGTCGGGCTAAGAGTAACAATACAAAACTAAAAGCTTACTAGAAGAAATAGTAACAACACGCGCATATTAATTTTTTTACAATATACCGTCTATCTCCTACAGTAGATTTTGAGAGACCGATTGATGAATGATGATGAACCAATTGTAAAGTTTAAGGTTTTTTAACAATAAAATCTACATCCAACTTTGCCTAATGAGACGATATTTTCATTTAGATGACCAATACAAACGAACATTACTGGTGCGTTCAATATATTTGTGTGTGGTTTCAAATCATTTTGTATGCACGAAGGTATCTAATAGTTCGCCTCATCGTAAACCATACATATATTGTAATACGCCGACAGGGTTGGATTTTGTACTATAATTATAGTATTTGTACTACAATTTCATACTTCGTACTATATACTATCCATATCTAACGATAGTACGAAAAAATACTATAATTTCAATACCTTGCATATACAACTAATATAAGTAGTATTTAAATATAACCAGTGGCGTGCATTATGTTCAGCAATACTACCAAAAAGTGAACCTTACTAAGACCAAGATAAGGAACAAACTGACAAGTGACAACACAATCCATAGACGCCATCTTGTGACACTGTCAAAGACAGTAGCAAAGGTGGGAATTGTACCGACTTTATTCCTATTTCCTGCCGAGGATATGTTATAATAAGATTAAATTCTAAGATTTCTGAGGATAAAACTAATATTGAAGAACTGATAAACTAAATTTTATGTAAACTCCTGTTGATTAAATTACTGAAATTTAGCATTTAATATGCTTAATTATTTATAAAATCCGATTACGAAATGAAAAATGATGTCGCAAGCGGGATTCGAACCCGCGCCTATTGGGATTCCGGCCCAATCGTGCTGCCACTACACTACCGCGACTAATTGTAGGACATGCAAATTTCATTTCGTATTGTATTTACGTCTTAAGGTGACGGTGTGCTATCTACCCGACAATGTTTACACATTGTTATAGGCTTAATACTTCAAACTTTACAGTTAGAATTGTATTAAACGATGACACAACCTTGTTATTTAAATTACTGAAATTTAGCATTTAATATGCTTAATTATTTATAAAATCCGATTACGAAATGAAAAATGATGGCGCCATCTTGTGACACTGTACCAATAGGCGCGGGTTCGAATCCCGCTTGCGACATCATTTTTCATTTCGTAATCGGATTTTATAAACTCCTGTTGATTTATTGTTTAGGTATTTTTAATTTGAAATAATAAAGTGTATGTACTATAATTTTTTACAAATACTATCTTTTTAATTTTTTTGTACTATCCTTTTCAGCTTACCCAAATCCAACCCTGTACGCCGACTTCCTTGATTAGTGCGCTTTCTTTGGAAAGTACTGTCACTCGTTCTCTGCTACATACACGTGTTAGTTATTTAGATATACACTACCGTCCAAAAGTTTGGAAGCACACCTGTTTTCAAACAAAACAAATAAATGCCGACTAATAGCGGTAAAAATTAGCAATAATCTTAAGTTTTACAACCTTTTACGACTGTCTACACAAACACAAAAGGATTATTATCCTACATTCATCAAGTTTTATGGAATTCCTTAATATTGACGAAACACGTGTTTTATGACTTAATCCGTCGGCTACTTTATCCTATGCAATGGTGTAGTTTTATTGATAATGTTTGCTGGTTTTAACTTTTTTAGACCTTATTCAGTCGCACTTGAGCATTGGCACGTGAAAGTTGTGATATTAACATTGTCTGTATTCGAAAGATATCGGCTACTACTTTGACCGTATTTTTTCTTCTGAAAATGGCAAAACGCAAGCAAATCACGCTTGAACAGCGAAGCGCTATTTGCACTCTACGCGAGGAAGGATACAGTGAACGTCAAATCGCAGAAAGGCTCGGAATTTCTTGTAAAGGTGTCCACTATACCCTTGCTAGAAAACAAGAAACGGGGAAAAATGAAGATAGAAAGAGATCTGGTAGGCCCAAATCCACAACAAATCAAGAGGACAACTTCATTAGAGTTCTTTCTAAACGGAATCGACGCTTAACTGCACCACAGATCACTGCAGCTCTGAATGATACGCGAGAAACACCCATTTCAACAACTACTGTTAAAAGACGCTTACTGTCTGCGGGATTAAGAGGATGTGTTGCTGCTAAAAAACCCAAACTAACAAATCGACATAAGAAAAATAGACTAGAATGGGCAAAAGCGCATAAAAACTGGACTATAGAACAATGGGAAAATGTCCTTTGGAGTGACGAATCAAAATTTCAGATTTTCGGATCCAATAGACGTGTCTTTGTACGCCGGTCAAAAGAAGAGAGGGCTTCAGAGGCATGTACAGTGCCTACCATCAAACATGGTGGTGGTAATGTCATGGTTTGGGGGTGTTTTGGCAACAGTAAACCCGGCAATCTTGTGAGGATAACCGGAAAATTAAACAAGGAAGGCTATTTAAAAATTCTCCAAGATTCTGCCATACCCAGTGGACTAAGTCTCATTGGTTCTGGATTCATTTTTCAACAGGATAATGATCCTAAGCATTCGTCTAAATTGTGCCAGAACTTTTTAAACAAGAAAAAAGCTGAAAACATTTTAAACATCATGCAATGGCCATCTCAATCCCCTGATCTTTCTCCCATTGAACTTGTTTGGGATGAACTTGACAGGAGGGTGAAAAGTCGTTGTCCTACGAGCTCAGAACATTTGTGGCAGCTATTAGAGAACGAATGGAACAAATTAGATAAAGATTATTTTAAAAAATTGATTAATAGAATGCCCAGAATATGTGAGAAGATTATAAAGGAGAAAGGTGGACACTTTGATGAAGCTAAAATTTAATCTAATTTACCATTGTATATTATTTTTTTATTTTGTTTAAGTTAGTTTCTGTTTGTTCTTTATTTTTTTATCAATACATTTAAATTTAAATGACTTAGTTTGGTTTTATTCGATTTTACCTTGCTGCTTCCAAACTTTTGGACGGTAGTGTACGTCAAGCGGGGCACTACCATCCCATACCCGTGCCATCCTGTTACCCAGCATGAGAGACAAATTCGTTTTTATTTTCTAATCATTCATCCATTGGTCTGTAGACGTCCACTGTTGGACATAGACCTTACGAGAATGCCACTCAAAACAGTCCTGTGCCATCTGCATTCATCGGCTTACTGCGATTTTCATGATGTCGTCAGTCCACCTAGTAGAAGTCATCCTACGCTGCGTCGTCGTGACTCGTGGTCGTCACTTGAGAACCTTGCTTCTCCAACGTTTGTCAGTACGACCAGCGATGTGGCTTCGTCATTGCCACTTCAACTCAATTCTTCGGGTTATATAGGATACATCCGTGCTTATACGGATTTCCGTATTCTGAATTTTATTATGTAGAAAAGTACCAAGCATTGCCATCTCCTTAGCACGCTCAGCATCTTTGTGCTTTTATATAACGCTGACATTTAGAGAATTGTTCTTAGGTAGGATTCCGTCTGGTAACAGAGTAAGAAAACAATTTACTACCTCCTTTTATACTTTTTTTTTTTTATTTATTTTTTATTGGTGGGCTATGGGTGCGTCTCGCCCCGCCGAATCGGTCCTGGGTGACGGAAAGGCGGCGCGTGACCCCATAGACCCACCGTAAAACCTTCTCTCTTCGCCGTGCGAGCGGACCACCGGTACTCGATTTTAACTTCGGTGGCCACCTCCTTTTATACCTATAGGCGTCGTAAAGGAGGACTTAGGATTATAGTAGGCATATCGGCAACATCTTTTTTTTTTTGTTGCCCAGGACGGTTTGGACAGAGTGTGCCCAGACCATAGTCTGTTCTAAAAATGGATCTGTAATTATTAACGCTACTAAAACATATTATTTAAACATTTTAACCGTGACTCGAGATGAGTTGCAACGAATTCTGTAACCGCCTGCGTTTTAATTTTAGTTTTTTGGGTTAATCTCTAGTGAAAAATATTTTTGTATCACAGAAATAGGTATGTGTTCATTCTGTATAGTAGAGCAAATTAGTATAAAGTGATTATGTTGAGCTATTTGGAGATCTGTCCCTTCTATCTCCAAGGTGGTTGAAGGGAGTGATAGCTACTTTAGTAGTTAACTCATGATCTAAAAATTAATGCCTAGTTCGAAGGGTACTGAAGTTAATATTTATTATACCATGTTGTATACAGTATTATATAAAAAAGAAATTATTAAATAAATACAATATAGCTGACTTTCTTACCAAATATTCTTAGTCGCCATGTAATTATGAAAGAAAATGCAGTGGTTGCAAAACCGCAAGATTTTCTTTCAAAATTACGTGGTATTTATTGAAAAATCAAGAAAAATTGTCTTCATTGAAAGCAGTATAACAAATAATAGGTAATTTATAGATAAACACATATTTACAAGCAAAATCTACAATAAAAAATAAATATCCAATGTGAAGAAATTTGTATTGCAAATTGTCTCAAAGCACTTTGCAAAGATTTTGATATTCTTTCTAATAAATGAATCCCAATATCATTCCTAACTTACAGCTACATTGACGGGTCACTGTTGAGATACAGTGCGTGTTCTTACTTGTTTGATATCTGTATTAGCGTGTCTATAAGCACTGTGGGGCGTATTTTAGCTTTATTTAAACAACTTACGATTACTGGCGACCTATCACGTTGAGTGTTATAGACGAATTCTATAATAAGAATAGGAATATTGTAATTAATTTGTGATCCTTATTTGCATGGGGTCCCTTGCAATGATTTATTCTGTAATGTACATAGGTTGTCCTTTATGAAAATTTCAGCACAATCATTAACACAAAATTTAATCCATCCATAGTTGGTCTATCTATTTCGATTGTGGTCGTATCCAAAATATTCAGGCTCTTTAATGTCAGATATGCCTTAAACTCCAACAAGGTTACAATAGTTGCTTTTATTATAAGTACAGGCTGATATAACGATCAAAAATACCACTGCCATTTTCTTTAATGGGTGGCCCGACCTTTTTTAAATTGACCGTCTTGCACACGTTGTTCGTTTTGCCTTTATATTTGTTTTGTCATTTTGTGTCATATAGATTGCTCTAAGTGTTACCTAGAATTTAGATGTCCTTAGTGAAAAGCTATGTGAGGTGTAGTAGTACTCGTAACCGCCATCAAACAAATCAAATATATATAACAGTAATTTGATATCACTATAATAAGCTGATATTTAACCATTTTGATGGTTAATAATATTTTCATAAACCTTAACTAAAACAAAATGGCGTTAACATAATTTCTTCTGTAGCATTACTGATTTAAATTATATAATTTGTTATTTTTGTTAATGATTTCATTTCTTTTGTTACAGGTGGCTTGGAAGGCAAATATCGCGTCGCTGCGCCTGAGCTCATGCAGGATACGTTCATGAGCGATTCGGAAGACGAGGGAGGTGAGTTACACGAAATATTAAGAGGATCTGACCTCGTCCGTCACTTACCACGCGCTTAGCTAAATATTACCATTCTGTGTAATGTTATGGATTAAAATATTTATGAATATACATACTAAGATTCGGTCGTACGATTTAATTGCGACTCACGTTGATATTTTTGTCTAAGAATCTGTTATGAACCCCTACAAGTATTATTTCCAAGCACTTTCTTATTTAGATCTAATGAACCATCGTTTGGTGACAGAGCAAGTATACAATTTACTTATTTACCCGTAGGTGTCGTATAAGACGCCTAAAGGGAAATGACATGGTGTTCTTTTTATTGCTTATGGTGGCAAAAGAGCAAGTAGTACACCTGATAGTAAATATTGTCCCCGCTCATGGACCTTAGCTCAGTTAATACCAGGGGTACAGCTAGGTTGCTTCCTACCAACCAAAACCCACCCTAGAAAGTAGGGCATCCGATTCTCTTGCTCATCGAACGGAGCGCAACTTTTTCAATAATCAATTATTCATGTTATACCAAAAAAACGACATCTGATAGTTTTCACTACTACTGGGATGCAATTTTGGATGTCAAATATCACTCAAAACCAAAATGGGTACATCTGAAATGCTGAGATCGTAAAAAGAAAATTAACTGCCATAAAATACTTTTATTTTGTATTATACTAAAATAAACAACATTTTTTTTAATATTTTAAAGTAACTAAAACTGTACATTGCAAAGGGAAAGATTGGACGAACATAAATATGTAAGACAAACAATATCATATTTGAATTAAAACTAATCATCTCAGCTCAAATTTATCTCACTGCTGGGTTCGAGCCTCCTTCACAAAAGGAGGGAAATTGACCTAGTATATCACGCTGGTAACACGTGTTGGTAGGGCTGTACTTCTAGTCTTCCTTCGCTTACATAGGTTATGCATACCATATATATATATACCTTAGTCGTATTTTAGGACATCCACAGACATAATAGGAGTGGTGAATTGTACTCTTAATCTATCATCACATAGAAAAACCTTTATTGTTAAAAAATTAAACGTTATTTCAACTAAATCACTTCAAAACTTTTTATTACGAAATGTTTACAATTTTCAGATTTACAAATACATACATACATTAATTTTGATAAATCTCTAACAATTTTGATCAGAATATACAACGAAATCGGCTATTATTGTAAAGTATTTACAACCTAAATATTGTGTAGTACAAGTACTTAACAAAAAAACAATTTTAAAATAGATATCAGGCGTGAAAGAACATACATAGCATCTCTTGCAAAATATTTACTTTGTGGGGCCACGCTATTAATGGCAAATAGCAACAACATAATCGCCCACGCGTGGTTTTGTATGAAGTTTATTGTGGAAAAAATGTGGGATTACTGCTTGTTGAGTGATGTAATAATGTACTCATAAGAGACTGGGAAATATTTCCGTTGGTTATATTTTAACTGTAGGTAGCAACAGTTGGTATGCTCTGGTTTGAACCGAATTTATATTAGGCCTTTTTTCTTTATAAATTATAAACGTAATCGCATAAAATATAATAATTTCAGTGTATCTATAATCATACATCACTTGTAATTTATTTTTATATTACTGTTCGATTATTTATAGATTTTGTTTGATTAGTTATCTTGAGGTATTTGGTTTTCTCTCTCTCCTACATTTTCATCATCGCAGTTTTTAATATGCATTTCCAATTTGAGTTTAAGGGTCGGCTTGATAACACCTTTCCCTCCATATTGTATATAAATATGTTTTCATATACCCGTCTGACCATCGTTGTCTAGAAGGGCTATGTTCTTCACATTTTGATAGAAGTTGCCGCCCAGCAGTGAGTTCCATGTAATCAGAGATGAATCAGACAAAGCTGCCTTTCGTAGATCAGAACTTGGCATATAATGAATACATGAATATCCATAGAAATCTACTTACTGGGTTTCTCTCCACACTATCTCTGCTATATTGTACTTTATATATTACATAAATATATCAAGTAAATATACCAAATTAATTCATTGAAGCGTTTATAGCCACTGATAAGATAACATATGATAATGGCGCTAATAACTAGCCGCGGCAAATCTTATGAACGGATGACCGCATATAGCTGTAGCATAAATGATATTTTTAATATAAAGCATCAGCGATTTAGTCGTTTTACGAAAGCTCGGTACCGCGGCCGTATGCTTTATTGCATACATCAAACAATCAATGCATAATGAAAGTTCGATTAAGTTGTCAAAAGTCGCATAATTTTACCGCAATAATCCTAAAATAACTGTTGCTTTAAGTGTCATATGTACCTATATTTTAACAATTTTTGTGTTGGAGTTCCTTCCTTCGAAGAACAAATAAAAGTTCGATCTTAATCCCCTATTCTTAATCAATGAACGTAAAAGTTATCTGTTAAAATGCCTGTGCAAAGTACTTTCACAAGTAAAATGGTACCGGTCTACATATAATTTCGGGTTGAGAGCCCTCAGCGCTCACCCATAGTCCGGACCAAGCTGTGAAAGCCATCTGCGACTAACAGCTAAAAGACACAACAAAAAAAACATAAATCTACATATATTTCATGAACTAACTGATTCTAGCAACGTTCTTATGTATAAATAATAAACATAAGGTTTGTTTATTAGTTAATTACTATTACATGGTCATCACTATCACATTGGTAGCACACCAATAAATTCACTTATGCACCTAATCCATCTAGGGATTCAATCGAAAATACAAAAAAAAACAATCTTTAAAGTCTGTACATTTAAAAGGAAATCAGTCATATCGAACAGACTAAAACAAAATTTACAGATTATTTGACAGATTACTCCGAAGTTCATTGCTTATGAAATAAGCCTCTTGGCAGGCGTTACAGATCATTAATAATAATTAGAAAGTGTAAAGTAATATTTATTATTTACAGGTGAAGTAGAGTGTCCAATCCAGCAGCAACAGCAATACAGATACATGAATAGCGAGGCGGGCACATTACACCGAGCGAAGCCGCTCGAAGACACAGTTACCGACGGACACCTGTGGCCAAGCAACAATGACAAGAAAGTCGCTACCATCGACCGACAACCACTTGACATCGGGTATGTACGAGTACATTACTAAACATAAAAAATATTTTTTACCATACATTTACTTGAAATTCAATATCGTTTATTATGTATACCTAAACCCCAAAGGACCGCTTAATTTTAACATTTTACCTTAAATTAATCTAATATATAGTAGCGGCTACGTATACGACCAATTTAATCTAATAGTGCTGTCTGGTAGCGGCTACGAATAGTACCAACTCTTTGCTTATGGATATCGTAAAAGACGACTAAGAGTTTTTTATCGACCTGGGCCAACTCCACTTGATGCCGTTTGGTCAACAATTACATTCCCGAGGAAGGTCAGGCAGGCGGCCGGTCATAAAACTGTAAACTGTACTGCAATTTAATATCAATAAAGACTATGTATAACAGAACTGTTAAAACTAAATTCTTATTTTCATATTGATATGACGTTATTCTCAGGTTCTTGGTGTCATTCGTGGTGGACGCTAGAGGTGGTGCCATGAAAGCAAAACGGCGTGGCGGAGTGCGCATTATCGTACCTCCAGCAGCATGTGCAGCACCAACCAGAGTAACTTGCAGGTAAATAAGCATTACAGTTTCTAATTTTCTCACATCCTTAGAAGGAACAGGAACAGGTGGTGAGCATCCAGACCACAGGTTACAAAATAGGGCCATCTTTTTATTACGTTCTATAATTTATAACTAGTTGTTACAGTGATCCTACTTTGTGTGTGACTTATAGCTTCGTATACATTTATCACATTATCACCTAAAATTAGGTCTTTATATAATTATAAACGGAAACATTACGATGAAAACTAGACTCAAACAGCCTTATTACAAAACGTAGACTAACTAAAGTACCGGTAATAAACCAGGTATCAAAAAGAATTGTTATTACAAAACGAGATTTATCGCTAAATCGTGGATCATCTATGGTACTAAAAATAAACCACAGCCAAGCCTAGTTTAACTATGGTACTAGTGTGATTGACACTTGTTTGTTTTCTAGTTTGAGGTTAACTTATTCGTTGTTTGATTATAATATTTACTTACTTTTAATTAAAGTACCCCGCCCGATTTTTAGTTTATTGTAAAATCAATTAAAATGGATACAGATTCTCTCGATTTATTGGACATTGAAGATTTATAATTATAAGAGACAGTCCGCCGGCCGAATAAACATCGGGTAAGGGTGGATCCATTTGAACTCGATGATGAAGATTTTCGAAATAAATATAGGTTTATGTAAATAAACCATACATACCCAACATAAATTTATAAATAATGAAAGTTATAAATAAATATTTTATTAATGATAGGTCTGAATTACAGCACACTAGGCACTTGTAATGAGACGTTGACTTGACTGAGAGTTTATTTAACTAATGTGCTGAATGTGCAGTCTTAAACAAGTTGAAGTACCGACACGTGTATAATTTGAGTATTTTTATACATCAAACTAATAATAGGTAGTTTATTGTTTGTAGAATCTCAAATTAGGCGCCTAAAATTACACATTTTAACGTGCCGATCCTCGCAGTTACGTGTTGTAGCTTATAAAAATATTGATTATAAAGTTGAGTAAAATAATTTTTTTTTTTATAAATTATGTAATATTTCTTAATAATTCATCAAATATAACGGTTTTGAAAGTAATAACGTTTTATTTTCGATCGGAAATACAATTTTAAATAATTATTGCAATGAAAAGGAACGACATCGTCAAAATTAACTAACAATTTTGTATAGAATCTGTGGAAATTATTTGATCCAGGGACTATCTTTGGTATCAGTTGATCCTGGATTAGTCTTTGATTTCTAATAAAGTCAAGACTAACTGCTTGTATAAACTTTAATACCGTAACAAACCTAGACTTTTTAGTCTAGGTTTAAACCATAACTTAGACCACGTTTTGTAATAAGGCGGAAAGGGATGTCATTATAGGGTCGCTCGCCGCCCCTTCCGTTGCCCCAGACGTACCGGACGAGTTGTGACTATACCATAACTTGCCACAAAAGCATGAAATGTAAGTGTATACCTTTTAAAGAATTATCCTATAATTCCTGTTATTATTTACAGAGCGGCGACTCGTCGAGCGCCCGCTGCGGCACCTCCTCCTCTTATGGAAGGCGAAGCACTGGCCTCCAGACTGCTGGAATTACAACCACAAGGAGCCAAATTCTTAGCGTAAGCATTACATACCTACTACTTTAGTTATTTTAAACTATATAATTACCTCTAACTTTTCTGTTGTAAAGCTGAAATTTATACTATCGACTACGATTTCCAATTCGCTTGACAATTGTCGATCATAGCAATATTTCACCGTTAGGAAGGCCAATATTGATTGTGAATAGGCCGACGTATAGATTTATCTCAACAGTGGACGTCGATAAGATATGTGATTATAACTTATACAATCTTCTTATTCTCCAGACCCGTTGTGATTGAAGTACCAATATTCACATCATCGTGTCGCGAGCGTGAGATTGTAATACTGCGCAGTGACACCGGAGAGACCTGGCAGGATCATTATTTACACAATAACGACAATCCACTCATACAGGTATATTATAGCTATCTTTTGTCATTTTTACCTAAAAGTTGCACAATAACACCGCTCCCACCCACCAAAATACTTTTCAGAATTAGCAGATCGCTCGCTTAAAGCTTGGTGCTTATTTGTGTTGTCAGTGTAGAGGGTGTCTACAGAGGACGCTCAAAAGTTCACATTTCAATGAACATACAGTATTTTGCCGGGTGAGAGCGGTGTTGTATAAGTGAGCTTTGAACTTAAGGCTTCAAAGATACAAAACATCACAGACTTCTTAGTGTCCAGTGGGAATTTATAAATTGTCTAAGGAAACAACAAGAGATTGCGCAGCAGCACTCTCGTGGACACCGACTGTCAAGCCTAGTTATTATAGTATTGCCAAAATTTAAAATTGTAATTATCCTATTTATGTATTCTAATTAACTATTTATATAAAATTTGATCTCGAATACCTCAAGTTTTTTTTTAATTTTATTTTAGTATTAAATTGTTAAGCGAGAGTTGGGTATGCAGAAAAGAGTATGATAGTAAAATTAATGCGGTCGAAATGCGATCTCTGCGGAAAATCTGTGGAGTTAGGCTGACCGACCGCATTCGTAACGACGACGTAAGAGAGCGAGTAGGTATGAAAGAGAGAATTGGTGTAAAGATGCGAAAGGGAATGCTCCGATGGTTCGGACATGTGGAAAGAATGCCGAACGAACGCCTGGTTAAGAAGATATACAATGCGAAAGTGGAAGGATGTAGGTACCGAGGGAGACCGAGACTAACCTACCTAGACCAGATCGGTCATGTACTGAAGGAAGGTGGAGTCAAGAGTCTCCGAAACCGGCGAGCGTGTATGAAGAGAATTATGAATGTTGAGGAAGCGAGTGAAGTATGCAGAGATAGAGTTCTCTGGCACTCTGTTCTCTCTGCCTACCCTGCAAGGGATATGGCGTGATGATATGTATGTGTTAAATTGTTAAGGCGCATTTTTTTATTTTTAAACTATAATTTATTCACTAAAACGTCTACCTTGTAATTAAATGATATCAGTTTGTATTGTTGAAGTATCCATTAAAATTATTATCACATAGTTTTGTACAATAATGTAATAAATAGTTTTATTTATATTCTTATTCTTCACACATTATAATTAACATAAAATTAACTTAAATAATACAATCATGTATAATAATAAACATTTATGTTCCACACGTGTAATTACATAAAGTAACGTAATTATGACCACATATAACGCATACTGCATATTATTATTGTGAAACTTCTTATAAAGGCAACCAATATGATAGAATGTTTACGAGAAAAATAGTTTAAGCGGTTGTGATATTACGAATCAACCCGTTTCCGCCAGATAATATTAAGTTTAAATTGTGTAATGAATAAGAATAAGTACGGCAGTATGGCAGTCGGTCTCACCGAAGACAAAGATCGGGTGCCGGTAGCCCGCTTGCTCAGCGAAGAGAGGTGCGTCGTAGAGCGGGTCTATAGGGTCGCGCGCTGCTCCTTCTGTCGCCCCGGATGGAATGAGCGGAGTGTGACTATTCCATAGCCCGCATCAAAAAAAAAACTGTAGCAGTCGCTTTAGCTTTTTTAAAAACAACATCCTGAAAAGAAGACAAAAATAATCTTTGTATTGTGGACGAATTTACAAACATATAATTAACGGACACAAATTAGACACGGACTCAAGGCAACAATAAGTGTTTTGCATAAAGTATTGTCCTGCGTGGGGATCGAACCCACGACACTGTTACGGTAGGTCGATATCTAAACCGTTTCGCCATCTGGGTATTCACATTCTCGAAAACTTATGTTATATGTAAACCCACCTAACCGTGAATCCGGACCGCTCAAACGTGGCGATTATGCTAATTTCACCCTTTGTGGAGACCTATGTCCAACTATGGACAGCGATAGTTTCATGGATAACTAGTTTATAAATACTTGCAATACCATGAAAATCTAATACAATTAATGCTAATTTGCAGGAGGCCTTACAACGCGAACGGCAGGAGTATGGCAACACCGGTGAAACTATTGGAGAAAGTGGAGAGCGTGTCACTCGTATCATCACTTGCGATTTCCCACATTACTTGGCGTGTGTGTCTAGAGTGAGACAGGAAGTTCACATCATTGGTCCTGAAGGAGGAACCATCTCTAGTGCACATATACCTCAGGTATTTTCTAATAATTTAACTCTTTATTTGTTACAATAGGAATACAGGATTAGCATTAAGAGCTTTTCTAACTTATAAATTTATTGTGCTTAATTGAAGCTGTTATTTTGACAATTTTATAACACATTTAAATTAACTTAACGACATTAATTATTTAGATACATACTAAATATAAAAGGAGACCCAGGTTGCTTCCTTGCGCTTTGTACCACAATAGGCTTTATTATATTATTGTTTAATTATATACGTTTCTTTATATAACATAAACAGTTTAACGAATTGTAGCGTTGTTTATAAAATTCTATAAATTCATTTTCGCAAATTGTATAAATTACTTTTAAAGCCCTTTTTCTATTGACTATGTAGTCAAATGCTATAGACATATTCAGACAATTTATCTTAAATTTCATCAGTAATTCAACAAAGTCTTTCATATGACAGGTCCAAGCGCAGTTCCCAGCGGCAGCCCTGACGAAACGTATCCGAGTAGGTCTTCAAGCACACGCGGCGAGTACAGATCTTTGTCGACGCGTATTGCCACGTCATGCTGCTGTGTCACCCGTACTCACAGTCGAACCCCGTCGCCGCAAGTTCCACCGATCCATCACACTCACTGCGCCTCTACCGGCTACTACAGTATGTATACATCTTTTGTATTTTCTTTTTGATTGCCTGACCTTGTTGTAGTCTGGCCATATTCCGCCGGCAAGGTCGGCGTAAAATCACGCGATGTATGTCCTTTATCCGCCTATTTAACGGATTACTAGAGCAATCTCCTTGTTCATTTATATCACTGTATACACATACATTGCATTGCATAGCATTAGTCTAATTAAGTTCATAATTTACCTATTCATTATCATCATCATCACAGCCCATACATGTCCCACTGTTGGGCTCGGGCCTCCTCCGTTTTCCTATTATACTCTCGTAAACTAATTTTCGTGTTCATTCACCATGTGGTGAAATTTAGGATGTAGTTTTTATAATCTCAAGTCTCGATCTCAATAACAGTAAAAATCTGTTTACCCTTATTGAAATAAAGCCAAAGAGAAATATATACATAGATATTTTAGCAAGACTTGAAGAGAAAAAAGGGAAGAAAGAAGAAAAGAGAAGCAAATTTTGCTATTTAGCTTAATAAATTAAAGCGTAGTACTGGTCATTTGCCGTCTATTATCCAGATTCATACTTCACATCTTTTTACCTGGCTTAAGATTTAAATCCGATCTAAAATTAAGTAGTTACAGCTTTTACTGTGTCATCATTCTCCTGCTCTTATCCCAATTACTTGGGGTCGACACAATATGTACTCTGCTTCCATCTACATATTGCAAAAAGTTATTGGCTATATATAGTTTTATGACCGGCTGCCTGCCTAACGTCAACCCATCTTGGGAATGCAATTGTTGACCAAATGGCATCAGGTGGAGTTCGCCCAGGTCTATATAACGCTCTTAGTCGTCTTTTACGATATCCATGAGCAAAGTAAGGGTTGGTAGCATTCTTAGCCGCTACCACACAGCAATGATGAGTATGAAAAGCTTTTACTGTGTATTGACGGAATAAAAATACAATGTGATTGTACTCATGCCTTTTCCGCAATTATTGTATAATAACAGCTAAAGGTCGCTAGCTGAGAACCTCACTGTAAGAAAACGTTGGTACTATAAATAAATATCGTTTTTTTTTCTTTCTTACTGTTTAAAATTATGCATAAACTACTGGACAGAATTTCGTGAAATTTGTTATTTTAATAATTTATACGCCGCAATAGTATAACAGATTATAAATATTGAGTTAAAAATTTGCCGCTGATGGAGTCCGGCATAGCTACTATATTCTAAATGTCTGTCTGTATTTTTAGGCTAATGGTACAGAAAAACCATCGACAACAAACCTCCGTCTTCTGTGTTCCATAATGGGTGGTCAAGCTCGCGCCGTGTGGGAGGATGTCACAGGTTCGACCCCATTGACCGTCACCGACGACTGTGCCTCATTCACTACTACCGTTTCGGCCAGGTAAAACGCCTTTACTTACTCTATCCAAGGTTTCTTTTAGGATTTATGGTAGAACATGAAAACGCATATAAAAATACTGAGTTCATTGTATATTTTAACACTTATCTACATTTTACTACATAAAATATCATCAAAGCTTACTATAACACTATAAGACACAGTAGTATTAAATGTGGTATGAAACCGTAAGAAAAAAAACATTTTTCCCGCCAAAACTCAGGTACAACGTTAATTTCCGTTACAAAATAGAAAATGTCAAGAAAAATAACAAATTCCATTTTCATCGTCGCCATATTTTTTCGTCATTCAAATAAATGCTAATGAACTATTCACACTAATAAATCAATAAACAAGATTCCTCAAGTGCAATCTTGTTTAAATGCGTCGATTCGATCATATTGCCGAATGTATATTACACTAGCTTATGCCCGCGGCTTCCCTCGCGCTTATGTACATATATTATGCAATTAATGGTTGAGTTAACGTGCCATATAACGGTCAATAAGTTATGAGTCTAATTTTTTGCTTTTGGAAGAAAGGTCAAAATTTCACGATAATTGGATGAATAATCACTCCGTGTGATAACGAAGTAAAAGAATACAATTCCCAACCACTTTTTTTCCCGTGGATGGCGTTAAAGACGAATAAAGGAAGAATAAAGTCTATAAAAGAGAGGAAAAATTTAAAAGCCTATACCAACCCGTCTGATCAGCGTGACGTAGTTAGTACTTCTATTTCCCTCCTATTGCAGAGGAAGTTTGAGTCCAGTACTGGCGTCACAGTCCTGTATGAGCTGAGGTGATAGATGGATAAACAATTATGTCAAACAAACAAACATATATTCGCATTTATAGCAAATAGGATTACGTCAGTAAATTAAATAATGATATAGCCTGAAGTCATCGACTGCGCAAAAAATATTTAAAGGTTGAAGCGGACATTTTATATTAGTAATTGATAGATATCCTTTATAGATATCGTACAGCATCAATCGCTCATGTATTGATTCTGAAAGAAGTTTTTACCTATAGTGTTATTTGATAAATAGAAATTATCTTGTGTTTTTAATATATGCACTAGTTTTCATTGCAATCTTGTTAATTGTCATATTGTATAAAGACCTAGATTTATGGCTGTTTAAAAGTAAGTATTAAAAATATATATTTCTTTATGCATGGTGACAGGCAACGAATACATCACCGTACTGCTGCATGCTTTCCCGTGGGAGTCTTAAAATTGGCTGAAGGATAGCCAGGAGAATGGTCAACAATATTTACTTGGAAAATTCCAACAACAAATGCGTTAATTGTGCTAAATCGCTTGCCAAGTTCAGCTATTATGGCGCTATCACCCTTTGGTAGACCAAATGGACTTCGATGGGTTTATAGATGGATCTATCCATTCGCAGATAATATTTTTGTAATACGATATAGAAGCTCAGCTGAGATTAAGTTTTGATGATAACAGTTTATCAATTTTCATTCTAATTATTTTCTGATAGAAATTATGTTTTCTTTTAAAACACTTATACTATATATAAACTGAAATTAATATTTTGTTATAGAATAAAAAAAAACACATCAAAATATCGATTTAATCATCATATTAATTAATTTTATATTCGCTTTCATGATATCATAAGTAAATATTTTTCCATTCCAGATTTTGGATGATGAATTGTCAAAACGTGAGCGACGCTACTAAGTTAGCGACGGAATTATACAGGTATTATATTTTTATAATAATAAATTGTGTTTACTTTCTTTTTAGCCGACTGCGCGACGCCAAGGAGTGGTATTGTGTTTAACAGTCTATATATGTATGTATGTTTGTATGATCCTTTGAAGCACTATATACACTAAACGCCCGGACTGATTTTTATGATTCACACGTCATTTTACGTTTAACCTACAAATATCTAATAATTTGATACCACTGATCTGTTCTAATTTAATAGATATAGGACGGTCAACATTGGAATTCTTCAATGGCTGCTAGTAAATCTTTCAAATTAAAACTCATATACAAAGTTTCTATGGTATCTATCATCCACCCTATATGCGAGGGTAAATTGCACGTACTTATATCATAGCTAATAAAAGTCGATTTATTTTATAATTCTAGTGCATTATAAAATCGTGTTTTATTTTTAGTTATATAAACTAAATATTTTTACTAAGTTTCTTTAACTGACCATAGATCCCTTTTAAATCAGACTCTGTCCTTTACACTCAGTGTGAGATAGACAGTAACAGATGAATGGGTACATAGAAGTCCTAAATGAGTGTACAAACGTTTTAATATTCTAAGTTTCCACTGCGCAAACCTAAAATAGATTCTATTCCAACTTTGGACAATTATTGGTCTGATTTATAACTGTTTACTTTGAGTTTGAACGGTATTGATAATTGTTATATCTGCTGATAAAGTCAACTGCGGCACAGGAATTAATTTTTAGTGCGATGTTGAAGGGTTTCAAAATGATTAGTTAAATAAATGGTGTGCCTTCCCCAGGGAGATGTTATTGGTCCCGTTCGAGGTCCGTATTGTGGTGCTTGGTAAGCGGTTGGACGCGCTTGAAGGTCGACTTCTGGTTATGTACATCACTGACAGATATGCTTACGAGACACTATTACAACAGGTATTTTATGTATATATATTTTTTTTTCATTTATAATTTTAATACATTATTCTTAAACGATTTAGTAAATTTATAACAAGGTAACATTTGGAATATGAAATCTTGATGATTTCTCATAAATGATATATCTATTTGCCATCTACTAGAATTTTCACATTTTTTTTAATCTTTATACAAACTTATTACATGAACTACAATCGTCCATCTGACTTCCAAGCGTGGCTATTATGAGATTATCTAAACGCTCACTTGGTAGTGATTGTACACAAAAACTAATGATGAAGCATTTTTTAGGAGCACTACACTGAGGTGGCTCACTCCACATCTGTCAAGTTTTTGGACAGCAAGGATGTATACCTGGAGTTCTCTGGCAATTTGGTTCCCGTCACCAAATCCGGTAGTCAACCAATGTTGACGTTTGAAGTAAGTAGATATTGAAATTTTATAACTGGAAACGTGATACCAATCCCGCTAGCGTGATGTAGTATGCCAATTTACATCTCAGTAACGTTTGATAGCACTTTATATAATGTGATGCGGAGATACTGCTGGAGGTATTACACCCGTAATCAACCATTCTATCACGAGAATATGATATAAAAGTGAAAGAATTGCAAATGTTTTCGTTTTCCACAAAAAAAAAATCACAAGATATTATTAACGGTGTGGCTGTAACACTGTTGAAGGTGACGATTTGACTTATTGACGGAAAATTACTAATATGAAAAACTCAAAGAATATGAAGAAGCTGATAATTTGTGAAGAAAATTGTAACTCGACACTGGCAACAATGGGTCCCGCATCATCCTCCTGCTCTTATCCCAATTAATTGTGGTCGACGTAATATGTACTCTGCTTCCATCGTACATATTGCAAAAGTTACTGGCAATAGTTTTACGACCGACCGCCTGCCTGACGTCAACCCTCCTTGGGAATGCAATCGCTGACCCGACGGCATCAGGTGGAGTTGGCCCAGGTCCATAAATCTCTTAGTCGTATTTTACAACGTCTACGAGCGAAGTAAGGGTTGGTAGTATTCGTCGCCGCTACCACACAGCAACAATGGGTAATAGTAGTTAATTGCCAACATAAAAACAGAAGAAGAAATTTATTTTTAACCCAAGGAAATAATGTCATCATCACTTGATTATGTCGTAAAAACTGACTAAGAGGTCAACTAGGAGAATGGGCTGCCATAGTCTAGCTGGCAAACGTGGCCATTGTGGCATTATAACGCTTAGAGTAGACCTATGCTCAACAGTGGAAATGAATAGGCTGTTGGACGTATAGATGCATACAGATGTAGACCATCAATAATTTATTTTGATTTATATTGAAATTATCTTATCCATGTGGTGACGGAGTAATAATACATCTTACCTGTTCCTCTCTAAGGCAGACATATACAGATAGCATCTATACAAGAAAAGGAAAACTCAAAATAAAACACTATACCAACTCATTTGACTCGCGTGGTATAGTAGATCAATTACCCTCCTTTTATGAAGTGGGATTGAGGACAACATTAACAATTTATATTGTGTTATTGCTTTCAGGCTTTCAAAGATAATCGAGTAGAATTCACAGTGAGAGTGAAACATCACGAAGAGAACCCTTCTGGCAGGATCTACTTTATGAATGAACCTAAGGTAAGATTTGAAGTGGTAGAACATATCATCATCATTCTCCTACTCTTATCCCAATTACTTAGGGTCGATACAATATATACTCTTCTTTCATAGTATATATTGTAAAAGTTATTGGCAATAGTTTTATGACCGGCCGCCTGCCAGACGTCAACCCTCCTTGGGAATGTAATTGTTGACCAGACGCCATCAGATTGAGGTGGCCCAAGTCGTTATAAAGCACTTAGTCGTCTTTTACGACATCCACGAGCAAAGTAAGGGTTGGTAGTATTCGTAGCCACACAGCTAATAGAACATATATGGGCTGAATATTTATCATTGTATCTACAACGATTGTATATGTTGACCAGGTACCTAAAGGTGAACAGTCTCAAACTCCCGCATGTGTCTTGGACGTGGAACTACCGGAGCGAATTGCGCCGCGAGCTGGCAAGAGTCAAGTTGACTACCTCAATCTGGACCAATCTGGTAAGAATATTCAACTAACATTAATTTATGACTGCACAGATGATCAAGTGGTTATATACCTACTTGTCTTCATTCTAGAGATCCCTTACGCGATTTCTATCACTCCCGCAGGCAAGCGAGAACTGGTGACGTGTAGTATTGCTAACTCGTCACTTCATGAGATTTTATTAAACGTAAACTTTACATTATTCTTATATCTTATGATATATACAATTTAAAAAAGGCAAATAATATAAGACAAGTAATTAAGTGTAAAGTTACAGTAAATTTACAAGATTTTCAAATTTCCAGGTTTCGATGCATTAAAGGACGAGTTGAGCTTCCAATGGGGCGGTGATCACAACAACAGTATTGGTCCTATGTCACTTGATCGAAGACTCAACGGACATCATACAATCATCACTAATGGTGACGTTAAGTACCCAACAGATGACACCAACAAGCATGTCAAACCACAGCGTAAATATACTTTTTTTATTTTATCAAATATATCCTTCATATCCTTCTATCAACCCTTCTGTCCAACGTGGTATAGTAGTTCAAATGATGATTAAATATTATCAATGCGCTAGTTTATTTGTTACACTTTCACAATCAAAGACTTTTATTTAGTAAGCAGATTATTATGAAATCTTGCTGTACATATGCATTCAGGCGTACAGAAAAGGGCATAAGGTGTGTGACATCTATTTGCACCTTATGTCATTCTAGCCAAACCCGCTGGTGCCTGGATTGGAGATTAGTCCGCTACCCGAAGACAGGCTGATCGTGCGAAGGCGTCGACAGGAGATGTAGATGTAAATTTTGTTAGCTTAGGTCGTCAATTGACCGCCGGGCTGGCCACGGATGGCAAGGAAGCGGTACTAGTGGCCAGCCTAATAGCGATGGGGATGGAGTACGGTGAGTTATGGGGCTGTGCGCCGCCCTTTCATCGCCCCGGGTGGAACGGACAACGTATTTCCAGAACCATAGCCTAACATAAAAAAAGGTCGTGAATTGAAGCTATCGAAGACAAGGACTCTATACTGATGGTTTACCCAAATGCTGCGAGAGAGCTACAGTACGGTAAGTTATAAGGGTTGCACGCCTGTGGGCTGCCGACACGGGCGATTTAGTCAGAGTGTGACCGGACCATAGCCTGTCCAAAAAAGGTGTGTGAACTTTATCCCGAAATAAACTCCTGCTACTGAGAGACAGAAAAATTACTTGTAGTCTCGGCAGTTTAACATAATACATAAGTTATAACGTGGCCATAGCTAATATATATTAATACTATAAATATAGTGTATTTAACTAATACTGCATATTTTGCAAACGTATCTTACATATGCATAGTCGTATAAATACTAATGAAATTAAATTTAAAATCATTGTTTTTTACAGTTAATGGTGATTCACTTAACGGTGACTCTCTTGTCGTGGATTCTAATAAGACAAAGGCGACTTTTGACTCTGATGAAGATAAAACACCAATGAATACTTTAGAAAAGGGTAAAAAGAAATCTGAGGGAGGTTTCTTGGGCGGCCTTGCTGATAAAGTGTTCGGTGTATTCGGCCATAGCGATGAAAAAGACGAAGAAAAAGAATCATCTCCTGTACCACAGCCTAAACCTAGAGAATCAAAAGAAAAATCTCCTCAAAAATCTAAAGAGCAATCTCCACAAAAAGAGAAGGAACAATATCCAAAGAAAGAGAAAGAAACTTCTCCGCACAAAGAAAAAGAAAGATCGCCGTCAAAAGAGAAAACCCCACCAAAACTAGCGCCAAGAATCATTGATGAAGATTTACTATTTAAAGTTGAAGATATGTTTAAAGATCTCAAGACAAAACCTCATCTTGAAGAAGATCCCAACAGCCAAGTATACGCTACAAAGTTGGTAGTTGATGAAAAGGATCCCTTAGAAATTCATGAAGATCTTTATGAACAATATAAGCATATGCAACCCGTAGATACCCCATTATGTGCCTCTAAAATAGACCCTTTCCAATTTTATGTTGGTTGTTGCGAAGGCAAGTACGCTAAGGGGCAGAAACACCGACATGATGAAACTTCTAACTTAGTTGATAGAATAGAACAAATAAATTTCGCTGTACATGAATTACAGCAAGATGCTACTGATAAGGCGGAACACAATTTGGAGAAAATTGAAGAAGAGGCAGATAAACTAAAACGTAAGACCGATGATATTTCTGGTGATATATCTTTAGACTTCGAAAAAGCGAAACATGCAGGTCACAATAAGCTGCATGATCTTAAAGACGATAGTATTAGAAATCTAAATAACCTTTCTGAGTCTGCAGAGAAATTAAAAGACGATATTTCTACAAAAACTACCGAGTCAAAATCAGTTGTATCAACAGAAATTGAAAATGCCAAAGCAGCAGGCAAAGAAGCTCTTGCCAATATAGCGAATTCAGCAGGAGTTGTAAGAGATGATTTCAATGCAAAGGCTATGGCGTTAGATTTTGCTGCGCGTGAAAGAGCTGAACAACTTAGACTTAATGAAGGAGAAATGATTGTGATTAAAATCCCAACTGAGCCCGTGACTCAGAATTTAAAAGATAACTTAGCAGATGGTACTACGGCTGTTGCAGCAGTTACTCAAGATATTAATGAAAATTTGAATCAGAAAGCTCAAGACATTAAATCTGAAACTAAAGAATCTCTTAATAATGCAAAAACAGTAGCTGCCGAAAAATTGCAGTCTGTGAGTGATTCTGTAGAAGGTACTAGAGAAAAATCTAAGAAAGAACTTAAAAAAGAAGCTAAGGAAGCAAAGAAAAAGGCTAAAGAAGGAAAGAGCTTCTTCACTGGTTTGGTACACAATATTTTCGGTGAAAAAGATAAAATAGAAGATGAAGTGAAAGGAAAAATTGCTGAAGGAAAGGAATCTGCTAGTCAAGCTTTAGATAAGGCGTCGCAAAAGAAAGATGAACTTAAGAATGCTGCTGTCAAGAAAACTGAAGAGATCAAAACAGCAACCGTAGAAATGGCTGAAGATATTGAAGCTAAGAAAAATCAAGCAGAAAAAGTTGTCAGTGATAAAAAGAATGAAATTGGTAAATTAATTCAGGACAAAAGTCCTAATGCTAAGCATAGCGTTGAAAGTAACATTGCCGACATTAAATCTACTGTTGACGAAAAAGTGTCGGGCCTAGAGAATGCTGCTTGTACCACCGCTGCGGCTGTTGAAGAAACAACTACAGAAGCTAAAAATGACGTGCAAAATAAAATTAATGAGTTCGGAAACGTTATATACGACATGGGCCCAAACGCTGGCAAAACTCTCGAAGAAAAGACTAGCGAAGCCAAAGATACTATTTATGATAAATCATTGCAAGTAAAAGGTGCCATTCAAGATACTGCCACTGATATATCGAATTCTATTCATGGTAGTACTGTTGCGGCTGGTCAAGCTGTTAAAGATGGTACGGGACAAATTGGAGATACTATTCATAATATAACAAATAAAACAAAAGAAAAAACTACAGAAATGGGACATGATATATACGATCATGCCACCAAAGTAGGACAAACCATTCAAGATAACTCTAACGAAGCTTCAGATAAGCTAATTGAAGTCGGAGAAGCTATTAATGTTAAAACAAATGAAGCTAAAGATAAAGCTCGTGACATAGGTCACGCTATAGAAGATGAAACAAGCAGAATCGGTGACGCTGTTCAGAATAAAACAAGTGATGTAAAAAACAAAGCTAACGAATTAGGAAACGTTTTACATGATGAGGCTAACCAGATTAGTCAGAATATTCAAGAAAATGCAGATAACGCTAAGAATAAAGCTAACCAATTAGGAAACGCTTTGCAAGATGAAGCAAGCAAGATTGGGCAGAATATCCAAGAAAAAACATGTGATGCTAAAAATAAAGTTAGTGAATTAGGTCATGATGTACAAGATGAAGCCAGCAAAGTTGGTCATACTATCCAAGAAAAGACAGGTGAAGCAAAGGACAAAGTTAGTGAATTTGGAGCTAACATTTCGGACAAGAGCAGTGAAGCTAAGAATAAGGTCAAAGACTTCGGCAATGTGATAAGTGACAAGTTTATGGGATTCAATTCTGCCCTTCATGACACTGTAAGTGATATTGGCAGCAACATAAACGACAATACTAATGAAGCTAAAAATAGAACATCAGAAATTAGTCATGCTGTACAAGACAAGGCCAGCGAAATTGGTTCAACCATAGAAGAAACAACTACGGCAGCGAAAGACGCTATCAACGATAAAGCACAGGAACTAGGACATGAAGCACATGAGAAATCCCATGGGTTCGGACACGCCATCAAAGACACATTCAGTGGCATCGGTCACGCAATCAGCGACACTTTCCATGGCTTTGGCCACTCAGTGCATGAAAAGAGCGAAGATGTTAAAGATACAGTGAAAGACAAAACCAAAGACTTAAAGGATTCTGTTGAAACTACAACTAGTAATATAAGCCATTCTCTGAATGAAACAACTAGTGAAACTACAAAAGCACTTCAAGATAGGACACAAGCCATCGGCAATGCTATAACAGATGATTTAGCTCAGAGTTTTCATAGCAAGAAAGATGCGGCACAAACCGAATTAGATAGAATAAGAGAAGAAGCCAAACACACGACTGAAGAAATCTCTAAATCTGCAGAAGATGCTATTAACGCTGCTGCAAATAAAAAAGTCGGGTTCCAAAGTGACCTTAGTCACAAGTTCGGCGATTTTAAGGAATCCAGCAAAGATGATTTAGAACATTTACAACAATCGGTTAGCGATAAGGTGAATGATCTACAGCGATCGTCCAAACAGGCATTCGATCACGCACAAGAATCAACCTTGAGCGCTTTCGATAAGGTCGAAAGTGCGGCGAAGGATAAAGTGAACGAAGGCAAGGACAAATGGGATGACGTACAAAGCTCGACCAGGGATACATTTGCTTCGATGAGAGATGATGGATTAAGTCTAGGCAGTTCAGCTGAAGATACCTTACATAGTTTCCAAAGTTCCGCTGGTAATACGTTTGATAGCCTTGATGATTCTGTAAAGGGAGTATTTGGATCTGTTTCTGACGCTCAGCAAAATGCTGAAGAAAATTCAAAACAGTTATTTGGTGATGTCAAAAACCAATTTGAGGGATTCTCATTGTCAGCTGACAATAAATTAGAGGAGATTAAAGCATCAGCTAAAGATGGAGTTGAAAGTGCTGAAACGAGATTATCAGAGGTCGCCCAAGGAGTAAGGACTGAGAGTCAAGATGTAGCGGATGTGGTTGCCAGTGAAACTGATAAATTTACCAGCAGTTTGAATAATTTGGGAAGTTCCGTTTTCGGTTCTTCAGGCAAAGGTTAGTTAAACTTAAAAACTTATTAGAAATGAGTTATATATATTTTTAAACGACAAAAAAATGCCCGACTTTGTCTAAAGGCACCCTGTCGATCTCTCATAGGTACAATCCTGCCTATCATAAGAGGAAGTTATTAGGTGCTTTTGCCAAAAAAATTCAGTCTGCCTCTTTCGCCTCGCAGAAGCTAGTTGTAAACTAGCTGGTTTTGTCCCCTATAACTTAAAGAAAATATAATTTTGATACATATTTGCGTAGACTATAAAAAACAGAATAGGACTTAGATTTTCGTCCGAGGGATGGCCCATCTCTCTGAAAAGGTTCTCAGTCATAATAATCACTGTCACTTTTGCGAACTGTGAACTGTGAATAAGATCTTAGTATAATATTATATATACTCTACATATTCCTAGTAATATTATAAATGTGAAATTTTGTAAAGTTGTTTCAATGTTTGTTATACAATCATGCGTAAACTATTGAACAGATTTGGATGAAACTTGACACATAGGTAGACCGTTTCCTGGATTAACACATAGGATTATTTTTGTCCCGGTGATGCTGTGTCTTGGGATAATAGTTTAACTTTGGATAAATTACTTTTTACGTGAACGAAGCGAACAGAAGCTAGTTTAGCTATTTTATGTGTATGTTATAATAATATTTTAATAATTCCTTTAGGGTTTATGAAGGATTCGAGTACCAAGTTACTGGAGTCAGAGAAGGCACAGTCGTCACCATCACCGCAAAAGAAGAGTTCAGGGTAAGAAATAAATTTATATTAAATTATACTTTATAAGGTAAACATTGTTTTCCAACCTTAAGGGTCCCAAAATCAGTTATAAAATATTTTTTTTCGTATTTAGTAATTTCTGATATTTCACTAAACTTTTTCGATTTAATTTAATTTTATTTTTTTTACTTATTTTTTTTTAATTTACAATGACATAGTAATTTGCACGGATGATAAGCCTGCCTGTCTAGTAAGAATTTTCCAAGAGGCCAAGTTCATTAATAGACGTTGAAAGGCTCGAAGCCCATACATTGAATAAGTATAAATTAAAAGCGGGAAATATGTGCAACAGTTTTATTTCTCTAATATCAAGTATAAAAACCAACAGCGCTCTCTACTGCTAACAGCCAATAAATAGTTCCAAAAAATATTTTACTAAGAAATGTGATTTTTCTTGCTTTTAAAACTTCAACATAGGCACATTATCCTATTTTCACTAATAGTAAAAGTATTATCAAAAAAAAATAAAAAACAATTTTATTATATGTACCTTTGCTTTTGTTGGCTGGTTTCATTCATTAATATTAAAGAAATCATATAATTACGTATATTATGTACAATAAAAATCAATATAAAATAATACCGACAAGGTTGTAAAACAATGAATTAGGTGTACTTTATAGATACACATGCCATCACCCAACATAGATTGTAAATAATAGCACGCACTTAACTAATTCACAATGAAAATATCCACAAAATAATCATTGTAAAATGTATCCTATCGAGGCATATCTTAACATTAATTTATATTGTAAAACTGTGAAACGTTTATCTGTATTCAAATCAAAAAACTATTGATATTTTATAAGTTTTAAATTATCGATAAAATAATTGACAGCAACTTCCTTGTCATAAGTTCATTACCTAATTAAAATATGTTAATGAAAACCTAATAATTCTTAAACTACAACTAAAATATTCAATTAATTACCAATATTTTGCACATGTAAATTAAAGAAAGTTGTTCAAATATTAATTAGAAATATACACAGTCAGAGAATTTTATGTCTTTAAAGTTATTAGATGACGCATACCCTAGGGACGTCCATTAATTACATTACTTCTTTTTAGCATTTTTTAAAAACTATGTTTGTACGGAGCAAACATAGATTAATATTTAAATTACCAGTTTTGGTATTATCATTCTTGTAACTACCTAAATATTAAAATAAATATTGTATTGTTTTTACAAATCAAATTTTATATTTATGCCAAAAAACATGTTAACGAAATATTTTTTAAAGACTCTTTCTGAAATGAAAATATGCATATTCGTTGTCACACGTTTTACAGTATTTAATATTATTATAATACACAATTGCCTGCTCTTAACTCCACATGCACGCATTACAGAATACCGAAGCTTAAGAGGAAGAAATAATTCGCAGCGAACGAACAGCGAACACGATGTATGATATAGATATTTTAATTTATTATTTATTTATTACGCGACCGTGCGACCGATTATATACCGAACTGTTATACATTACACGATAATCATTGATCTCTTATTTATTAAAAAGTTAAATAGCTTAATAAAAATAGCATCTGTCATAAATAGCGTATTATTTGTGCTGTCCGCGTTTGTATTTAATTTGCTACTAGATTTTTGTACAGATAACATATTATTTCTAAAGTGTAAATAAAACGGTCGCACGGCCGCCGCGAGCACTGTACATGTAAAAGCAATTGTTCCATCGAAGTTAATATATGTTTTTACAGATGATTTTTAATTTTATATATTTAAAACCTCTTTTTGTTGATTAAAAGTAAATATAAATAGAGATTTTTTAAAATATAAACAACTTATAAGCTTCCTGCGAACGTTACAGAGATCATTTTGTTGATGACTGTGATAATACACTTTGTAAATTTATCGTAAGATAAATAAGTAAGTGAAATTATTTTAACATGCCATTAAATTTATGGACATATAATTGTAACGATATGTAGCCATTTTGCGACAGTACCTAACTTAGTGATTTAAAAAAAAAAACTACATATAAAATTAAGAAACATCTGTACGAAATATTTATAAGATATAATTGTATAATTTAGGTCTCACATAAGTACTTGAAAGTACATATTACTGTTTTTCAAATCTCATATTAAGACTAACAATCCACGATTTCAAAAAAAAATCTTTTATTTTTAAAGAATAATTTTGACGTTATTTCTCATATTAATTATGAAAATAAATATAAAATTTTTAACAATTTAAAGTATAATACATAATCATATCTTGCCTCAATCAATATATATTTTTATAAATAATTCTAATGGATTTTTATTAATTTATTACTCTACCACAGATCTGTTTTTTTATTTTTTTTTAGATTATTGACAACATTGATACATTTTATTATAAATATATGACGATCAGCATTTTAATATAAATTGTTAAGTATTTATGTTAGATTATATTATTAGATCTGAGTTTGGTGTTGCATAATTTATATTATTTTAATGTTTTAATTTGTAGAGTTTATACGCTTTGTACAGTGGAACCACATAGTCATAGTGACGGATTTAAGCTTAGGCCCGGGAGGACCTAAGTGACAAATCTTTAGGGCGCCAAAACATAAGCAGTGACATAAGATTTGAATTTTTTTTTGGCGAAGATTAAATTTTATTGCTTTTTATCTTGCTTTTAAAACTTTAAGATGTCAAAATATAAAAGGCGTAATTATTATGTGAAAATGAGTAATCGTGTATGTACTGAAGTTTAAAATATCTAACAAATAGATTCTAAAAAAAATCATTAAGTTATTATTTCGGTCTAAGGCGCCATCGAACTTAAATCCGTTACTGCATAGTCAAATACACGTTATTGCAACACGCTTTTTGTGTCACACGTTGAAATACGCAGAGCATTAATTGCTAGACAAAATTACATGGACAATGCGATTTAAGTACAATAATATAAATATTTAATTTTGAAAAACGAATTTGTTTGAAAAATCTATACCTATATTTAAATATGTCTGAAACTCATTTTAAACATAAAAATACTGCAATTACATCTTATGAAACGAGAACGAAATCCAATTATAATACCTTTTTTATTTAAATTACTTTGTATTCATTACCTTTTACGCTCCGCATATTTCAACGAGCGATCATATTTTACGAATAAAATCGCTTTAGTTTAGTATACCTACCTAAATAGACCTGCTAGTTATTTTTTCTTTTTTAATTTTATTCATGTTCAAAGCACTTTTTTATTATTAAGTTAGCGTATATCTCTATATTATCTATGTCACAAGAGTGTTATAACAAAAGTATAATATATAAATCAAACGTAAATATATTAAAATGTTGTATTATCTCACTAATAAATAGCTAAGCTGTATCGATTATTAAACAGCATAGCTTGTTGCTTGTGATTCATCTATGTAAGTTGTTATAAATGTATAAGATTATATAAATGTATAAGAACATTCTCCAATATGTCTTTCATTATTTCAATTATTTACATTTAGTATAGCAGTCATTTTGATGAACGCAAAATTTCTACATATGTCCGTTTACAGTCTTTGAAACCATGCAACCGATGTGCCCCAAACCATTAGAAAGCAAATAATGCAAATATACATTAAGCACATTCGGTCCATTCATGAAGTTGATTTTTATACATACACTCATTTGCAAAAAAAACGGGCACCTAAGCAATGAACCATTTCAAATGTTAATATTTCTTTGTTTGATAATTATAGGTAGTTTTATCCACACAATTTGGTAAATTAATAAGAAAATAATCGTTTTCATCAGTATTTCATAAAATTTAGATACAATTTATGGGAAATAATGCTAAACCTCGCTAGTAGTGTATATTCGCTAGTAGTGCATATGCTCATGAAGTAAAAATAAAAAAGTTTTTTTGTTTGTTTTTCTTTAATAAAGTAAAAGCAGATAAATGTTTAGTATCGAGTGTGACCCCCTCTAGCTAAAATCACAGCTTGAATTCGTCTGGGCATGCTAGCGAGTATATCGCGGATACTTGCTTGCGGAATACGTTCCCACTCCGCAGTAATCACATTCTTCAGCTCTCTGATGGTCTGCGGAGCCGGGTGTACTGATCTCACACGCCGTTTCAGAACGTCCCAGACATGCTCTATGGGATTGAGGTCGGGACTTCGAGCTGGCCAATCCAAACGACGAATGCCGACCTCTTGCACATACGCATTAACATCGCGGGATCGGTGGGCGCGAGCATTGTCGTCCATAAAAATTGAGTCTTCACCTAGAGCGGCCAATGCGGGTTGTGCATGAGAAATTAGAACTTCCGTTATGTATCGATGCCCAGTCAGTGAGCCGTTTTCAATGAAGACTAACTCTGTACGATCCATTGAATTTATTCCTGCCCAAAACATAACAGAGCCCCCACCATAAGGTGTGATTTCTTCGAAACATGCCTCTGCAAAGCGTTCTCCTTGTCTTCTTAGCACTCGCCGACGTCGATCTTCACCGAACAGAGATATCCTGGCTTCATCAGAGAACAAAACCCTATTCCAATCGTCTTGAGTCCATGATTCACAATTTCTAGCGAACCTAAGCCTGTGAACTCTGTGCTCACGGAGTAATTTGGGGCCGCGGGCCGGGCGGTGACTGCGTATATTGGCAGCGAGAAGCCTCCTCCTGACCGTCCATAGACTAATATGCACATTTCTTACTTCTTGGAGGTTGTTCTTAAGATCCACATACGAAGATTTGCGATTTCTCAATGCGCGACTCACAAGAAAACGATCATCCCGTGGTTGGGTACATGGTTTTCTTCCAGAACCAGGCCTTCTCTCGACGGAACCAGTCTCCTGATATCGCTGCCAGGTCCTTTGGACTGTCGAGCGACTAACATTTAGCCTCCTAGCCACGAAACATTGGCTGCAACCCTCTTCAAGCAGCGCGATAATTTTGGTAGCTTTTACCACTTTATCTACCATTTTTGATACAGCCAAACAGCATTAAATAAAGCTTTGACAGTCAAGGATATGAAATTAATCGATAAAAATTGAATAAAAGTTATGAAAGTCGATGTTAACTTCTGGAACTTCGCGCCAAAAATGTAGGATAAAAAGGGGTTTTCTGTAAAAATGAACATCAAATGAAAAATTGAATTTAGAACGTACTTTTTTAAATACCACAGCATTTTTAAAACCGGCCAGTAACGTGTACAAACGATTGAAACCTTTTTGGTATTGTATCTTTTTAAATATGAATGAAAATCAAAACCGCCCGTTTTTTTTGCAAATGAGTTTATTTTTTTTGCATAATTCAAAATTAAATGCATTTGATTGTTCTTTAAACAATCAAATCATAATTTATAATATAAAAAATGACTCGTAAGAGAAATGATTTTCAACAAAATTATTTAGCAATTATGGCATGCGGTATTTTTGTACCATATTATAAGCTACAAGTTTTGTAACTCATCACATCGATGTTAATGAGTTCACTAAATATTTCCAATACTATCTCTATAACTAAATAATTCGAATAAATAAAATCAAGTGTCGTCTCATTGAAACAAATAATAAATAACTTAATCCATTTATTCTGTAATCCCGAATCGAGACATTTCCAAATTCATGCCCTAGACGTTTTATATCCCAGATTAATAATATTATTCTTTTATATTTAAAAGAGATAAACTTTTAGTGAGAAAGATTTTCCCTTTTCTAAAAAACAATAAACGTGTTGTTATATTTTATTAATGTTAAAGTTGCTATCACTGTGCACCTTGCACCAAATTGCACGTACCTATTATTTATACCTACATGTTCATATAGCTAATTTGTATTATGTTGCATTCCACTTCACCTTGGTAAGTTTTTTATTATTAATTGTTATTTCCAATGTCATTAGCTCTTTGTAAATAAAACCTATTGCTTAAAGTTTTAAATGATTTTCTATTTATGCTTAAAATGCCTTTTAAAAATATTTATTCCTATAGTGCTTATTTTATACCTTATTCTTTCAATGTTTTATGACATAAGTGTTTTCTTACTTTTTCAATGCTTTATGTTCTTTTGACTTGTATCAAAGAATACATTTTAGCATGTGTATTGAGTAAACGACATCTTGTATAAATATTAGGTTTAAAATATTTTTTTCCAACGACTTGCAAAGAGCTAGTGAAATTTTTAAGTGAGCCATAAATATGACATTGTATTATATGTTACAGCTTTTTCTCGAAACTTCGGCGCAATCATTGAAGGCAAGAACATCGCTAAGCTACTGCAGACAACATAACGATATTTAAGAACTATTTAAATATAATCGCTTGTATGTCACTTTCAAAAATACTTAGTGCAAAAAAGCAAAAATATACACGAGTCGTGCATTGTAATGTATAAAGGCACTGCGTTTTTGTTATTTAACTGCAATGTAATAATTATTAATATAGTTAATTTAGACGTGATTTTATTTAAAAAAATTCAGTCGGCAATATTTTTATTGGTACATAATGCGGTCTTATAAAACAGTATTATGAGACCGTTTACAATTAATCATACTGAACACATTTTGTACGTACAGTTCTTATTTTACGTAGAATTTTTACGTAACATTTTCAATGTAATGCAATTGAATGAAGTGTATTAAGGCAAGATCCTATAACGTTAGTTAGTCGTCTTTTTTTCTTTAGTTGTCTCGTACAATTGGTATTGCAGCATTTTCAAGCGGTCATATTGGAATAGTAGTAGGTATTGTATGTAGTATTAGTTTATGAGAAGATTTACGCATCAAATGTAACTAATGACTCAATATAAAATTATAGCAGTTTTAAAGTAGATATTGATATATAGGGAATGGGTAAGGACGACAAATTCATAGATATTCAACTGAAATAAATATTAAATATAATTGTTTATTAAATAATATTGTATTACTACTCATATTAAAATTAATTTTACTCGTTGCAATGTAAAAGTGATGTATGGGTTGTCTAGGCTAAATACACTATACCTATCCTAGCGTCTGCTAGCAAAGATAGCGAATAATACATTCATAACTTTATATACCTAATATTAGGGTGGTAATTATGTATATGATTCCAGTTTACAGTTACCATGGAAAATATACACAGTTCAATGAAATCTTATTTGTAAACAAATGTTTGTGAGATTAAATCCTTATTAAAATCTCCAATTGATATTATCTACATTGAATTTGTCGTCCTGTCGAAAAATTCTTACACAACAATAGTTAGGCAAATGAATTCCAACAAAATGTGTTCCTTATTATATTAATTTTGCTTTATAGTTACATTCTAAGCTCTATAGAAATTTTAGATGGTAAGTTTTAAAAACTTCATAAAGTTCTAATTCTATAGAGTAAATATTATGTGTATGTAAGTAACTAGAGCTACTGGGAAACCCATTGGCAGTGAAGAAATTTTACTCAAAAATTACTTTAAGATATTTAAGAAATCCTGCCGAAACTTTAATTTATTTTCATCTAAATGAAATTTAAAACTGAATAGATCTAGAGGTGCTTATAATGGTGGTCATGAAAATAAATGAAATAGTATCTAGTAAGTACAATGTAACAATTCCCAACGATGTGTCCCAACCGGCGTAGTAGGAAAAAAATATAAGAAACACTAAATATTTAGTATTACTATTAGCCTTTGAAAGAAACAAAAATAACTACGTTTATACCATAAAAAAACAACTTCGTTAGTATTTTATTTGCAAATCGTTTGGTAAACTGCTAAAAAATTACAAAGTTAAATAAATTATAATTTAAGCAGCATATATTGAGTTTGAACCATGGTGGTGCTGATATGGGTAGGTGGAAATCAATATCAACATATTATCACTACGCCTAAACGTTTGCACCTTTTATTTAGAAAAAAAAATATTATTTTATATCTAAATGACCATTAAATATTAAGAGTTATATGTGTGTAACTTAGTGATAACTTAAAGTTGAAATATTGCTACGGAATCAATAAATTTAATAGAAGATTTGGGTAAACATTTTTTTTTGAAAATAATGTCTAATTGCAGATACATCGCAAATATTATTGTATTACTTATTGTATACAATAATTATCTCAGTCCCAATAAAATGTAGTAATACGTGACGGCACAGCAGACAGCACAGATAATCTTAACATAGGCTGTCTCGTGGATTCCATCGCATGACATATTTGTAAAAACCATAAATAATAGCGAATTTCTTCTTGCGTTGCATTCATTGATGCTATTTTTGTGTCTCACAATTTAATCAACGGATAAAAATGGTCTTATTATATATTCACGTAAATATAACATTTGTGATTCGTTGTAAAACAAAAAAAATAAATAAATATTGTCTTTTCTCATCTAAATGTTATCTATATGTAGATATATGCTTTGAACTAATATAATAATGGTTACATTTAACGTTATTGTATATTTGGATTTATTAATGTTATTTGCATTTTATAATTATGCAATAAGTTTATTGAGTCGTTCAAAAATTTTATCTGTATTGTATGTTTCAATGGAATAGGACTGTCATAGATATTTGACAACCCTATTTTTATTACGACGGTATTTTGTGTGTAAAGTTTAAGGTTCTAATGTCTTCGATCAACGTATGTGTAAAATAATTTTTAATTATAAAAAAAAATATGTGCAAATTTTTATGTAATTTCAATTATTACCTGGAAATTTTAATAGTTTTTTTTTTAATAATTATTATATTTTAAGTAATTCTCGTTAATTACGCAATCTATTGTAAATATTCGTGCTATCTAAAATTTGTAAGTAGATCATCTGACTTATTAAGATTTTTAAAAGAATTTTATGGCATGATTACAGAGACTGTAATGCGTCTTCTTTATTTATAAATTATCTTTTCCTTTAAAGGCATTGTCCGTTAGTATTTAACTTAACGTCGCGTTCAACAATACCATGGCCATTTTTAATGGTAGTTTCAAATGTTGGTGGAAAACGAACACATATGTTACTGTTACATCATATTCACTACAATTTAGCAATTCATCTGCATTATATATTTTTTTATAACATTATATAAAATTTTATTTAAATTATTGAATATAACACGTTAAATTAAAATATTGAAAATAATACAAGACCATCAGATGATTTTTCCCGACCAAAATTAAACATTAATTAAATATTACACAGAGTAGACATACCTATCTATAACCTTCAAAATTGACTATAATAAAGTTATGACTCATGTGTCAATTATCGATTACTTTATCATAAAAAAAATATTCACAAAAGATTGCGTAATTTATGGGAAACATAAAATCGTAGATCTTAAACCTCTGAATCCCAACTTTTCTTTTACACTTTTCAATATGTTTTATAAAAACAGTGATCTTTTTAGTAATGCAACTGACCTTATATAAAATATATAAAACGTACTGTGATGCCAAATATGAAGAATACGTGTAAAGTTGACATAAATTTTGTTAATTTATTGATAGAGTCTATATGTTCAATATATTAATTGCTTTTTTAGTACATAAATAAATAAAAATATTTAAAATAAACTGCGTTTATTTAATCATAGATTTTACAAAAGCTTTGATAGAGGCGACGAGTACCGCTAACCTTTAACGTTTGGTCCTCTACCAAATTATGCTTCCATCAAATACTACCAACATTGCTCATGAGTATCGTAAAAGACTACTAAGAGCTAAATATACACCTGGACCAACTCCATCTAATGCCGTTTGATCAACAATTACATTCCCAAAGCGGGTTGATGTGAGACGGGCGGCCCGTCACAACATTTTTGCAATATGTATCTACTATGGAAGAAAAGTACATAATAATATGTAATATGGAAGAAAAGTACATAATAATATGTAATATGGAAGAAAAGTACATAAACCCCAAGTACAGTAAGCAGGGCGATGGTGATTATGATAAGGAACAGAGATAGTAAAAGGTGATAACAGATGCGGCCATGGTATTTTATTTATTTTATACTTTAAAACTTGCTGTGTGGTAGCGGCTACAAATACTACCAACCCGTACTTTGTTCGTGGATGTAGTAAAAGACGACTAAGAGCCTTATAACGACCTAGGTCAACTCCATCTGATGTTGTTTGGTCAACAATTACATTCCCAAGGAGGGTTAACGTCTGGCAGGCGATCGGTCATAAAACTATTACTACAACTTTTACAATATGTATTATGAAAGAAGAGCGCACATTGTATCGACCCCAAGTAATTGGGATAAGAGTAGGAGAATGATGATGATGAATACTTTAAAACTTGATTATTATGATATAACGTATGGTTAAGATACCGACTGGGTCAGATTGCCGCGCAAGATAATAGGTAGTGTGTATTCCGCAAAGTGTTATTACGAGTCTGGGTGTAATGTGTCTGTTAATTAGATTAACAAAATACCCTGCAATGCAAGAATTATTTATTTACTGCAGGGTGTCTTAAAAAATAATATTTGTCCATGATGTCTTATGGTGAATCTAGCCATCATCTCAGCTCATATATGTCCCACTGTTGGGCTCAAGCCTCCTCCGTGATGGAAGGGAAATTGACCTACTATACCACGCTAGTCAGACGTGTTGGTACAGGGCTTTGTTTCGAGTTTCCCTTCTCTCGCGTAGATATTATATGCCTTTTGTATCCATCAGTCATCTCTTACGATCACGCACGGCTAAGATAGGGGGTGGTGAATTGTGTTCTTACTTCGTCACCACACGGAAAGAATTTGGTCATCGGACTATTATTCGTTCGTTCGTTTACAATTGGAAATAAGCCTCCCAAGTCAGAATATCCCATAATCAGCACTCTTTGGTAGCCGGGCTGGTAATCATGATAGATGTATTTTTTTGGCGGCGTTCTACGGTACGTCACGCCCCGTTAATCCGTCCGGGGCGACAGAGAAGCGGCGCATGACTCCGGAGACCCGCCCTACATATACGTCTCTACGACGTGCGAGTGGGTCACTAGAAAATCACAATAGATGTTATAACTTGTTAAGCTTCCCTGCCGGTTTCTGCGGCTTTTACAGCCAAATAAGCGTTGGTAACACGGTATTTTCAAATATCACCAAACTGCTACTAATATTACAAGTAATTAAACAGCACGTGGGTTTTGTATAATTCTTTTCAGTGCTGTACACAGATTTCATCTAGGGCCATAAGTAACAACTGTTACCAAAGTAAAGTAAAAGTAAAACATCAGACATTAATAGGTAATGTCTGACATTTTTTTAGCAAGTGGTTTTGGTCATACTCACATGTCTGTCTCATAAAAATGAGTTTCTATGCAAACGGAACCAATCCCGTAGTACATTCTGTCAAATAGCAAAAACAAGCGGAGTTTTTAAAAACTCCTACTGTTTCCTTAATGTCCGTTAAAAATATTTTAAACGTTAATATAATGGTTGATTAAAGTAAAATAAAATAAACATTATGAATTCTCATTTATTCTCTGGTAACATTCATAGTATTTGTATAGTATAAATCCAATTTCAAAATCAACAATTACACCTGTTGATATTAATAATACGTACATACATTCTTAAATACTTATTAAACAATTTATAGCCAAACAAATACGATTGTATCAGTAAGGTATATGCATGATTTTAAAACCAAAAATTTTACCTTTGGTGTAAAGTTACTTAGCTCGTGTAATCACTCGATTTGTTTACAACGCTCAGTGTCAGTTGGGAGGTTACAACCAGCTCATAAAGCTGGATTTTTGTACTAAAAGTTAGCTTACTTCAACATCAAAGCGGCTAAGCTGTTTTGGTGAAGTCCCTCGAAAATTACCACCAAGAGAACGATATGAGGTTCAATGTGAAATTTTGAACCTTTCTCTCGCCTTTTCGGTAGTGTTGCTCAAATGCAAGACCAAGACTTGCAACAAGTCTTGCAACTCTGGCTGTTAGAATAACAGAGTCATTTGTTTTGAGCACATGCCATAGAAATGAAAAATCTACCTAAATTAATGAAATTCCATTCATCTAACAGCGCTAACTGTACTACTATCTATGACTAGATATCACTTACTGAGAGGTGATCTATATACACACCTATCTATTATGAGACTGTTTATAATAATATTATGTTATTCCACCGTGTGAACTGATTAAAAATAAAAAGTGTTGATAACACTTCCTATGCAAAAGGAGTCGTAAAATGCTGTCAAAGGGAGCACTGCAAGACTCTTGCTGCAACTCTTGGTCTTGCATTTGGGCAACACTACTTTTTGGGCTAAACTAGAGTTTAAATAAATAATATTTTACATGTTACATGCATATACCCTTCATATTAAATTACAGGTTCTATAAATAATAATAGGTACAACGAACAACATTGTATTGCTATTGACAAAAGAATATAGCCCCCATATTATAAGCAACATGATACACAGTGTATATAAACGACATAATTTGTTTAATACGTGTCAAACACACGATAATTTCAAAATGAAAATGACGTATAATGTCGTACTAAATATTTTTAATTACTACAACATACGTCAAGCCGATTACGACACTTCAATTAATAAAGTTCCTTCTGAGAATGACCTCACCACGTTAAATAACGTAAAGTTATAACGTATATTGCTTACTATAAACACCTAATTTCCTAAATTTTTACGTGAGGCTGCCAGTTATTTTCTATATTCCAACAATTGAACATGGAATCTAAATTAAGACGTACATGTAACGTCTTAAATTGGATTGGAGTCAAATAAATAAATAATACGACTCAAATTGGATATCGATATTGGACTATATTTTTGTGGATAATATTTCAGTTATTTGCTACTTAAAAACCAGAGAGAAGGTATCATAGCAAGATATCCAGTCATTTACTCTAATTTCTACGTGCTAAGCCAGCTGGTTTGAAAACTATGTAGCTTTATATGAAGAACATGAACTAAACATCCAATTACACGATCGAATCGTGATTTGTTCGATATTAAAATGAATATTTGTCATTGTTAACTTAAAGTCATTCTTGATAAATATATTCGTTATAATTGAATTATCTATTCAAACCAAACTATTACCAGCTACCATCATAACCTTAAAAGTTTCTATACAGAGAAACCACACTTAATAGAGATAGCACACACTAAAATCAAGAACTGCAAAGTCTTTAAATAAAAATTTAATATATATCTGACAGAATATAATATTTTTTAAACATTGAATAACAAGAACCCGGTGTATTTGCAATAATATACATGTAATATTTATGCCAATTTTCATCAACAGCCTTTTAAAATTTAGGTGCCTAAGGTAAAAAGACTACCTAAAAAAAATTGCTTTTTTATATCAACTGATGTTAAATAAATCAAAATTACTAGTAACACTTAAAGCTATATATATAATACATAACTTTGATATTATATGTCATATATATTACTTTAGGTATTGGTACCTAAAATTTAGAGATCGTTAGTAAAAATGGAGATTAGGTAAAGACCTGCAGAGCCCGGTGTACTATAGATATCCATTTCTATACATTCTTTGTAATATATTAAAAATATCAATTTGGATACTTTTAGCACCATATATGGAATGTCTATACTTATGTTAGTAAGGCACATCTAAGTGTTATCACAAAGTACTTAAATTGACAATTTATCATAATTATTTAAAATATGTAAAAAAAAACAAATACATTCATAAGGCAAGTTCATAAGAAATTAATAGAAGTGCAATTAATTTCAGTCGAAATTAAAAAGGATATTTAAAAACTCATATCCACTGTGGATATGAGTCTTTTATACTTATTGTTTTCAGTTTGACTTTGATTAAAATAATAAATTGCCACTTTCGATCATAAAATCAATGGCAACAAAGTCGAATTCGTATTAAATATTAAAAAAAAATCACTATTAATTTCGACCGTTAGTGAAACAAAAAAATACATTAAAATAATAATAACTATTACAATGAAATTATAACTAAAATATAAAATATTTTTACGGATTCTATCGCCTTTTTTGTTTGATTTTTAATTTCCTGACGTTTCGAACACTTTACAGCGTTCATGGTCATAAGAGAACTAAGGTGTCTTACGTCATAACGATGACTTATTGGACGTGAGTCACCTTAGTTCTCTCGTGATCATGAACACGGTCATCTGTTTGAAACGTCGGGCAATTAAAAATCAAATACAAACGCAATAGTAAAAGTAGTTGTATTACAAATATTAATGTTTAATCAATGACAATAAAATATATATTTCGGTACAATACTTTTCAACAAATTTACAATTAGCTTAGCTTCTTAACTAGCCTTTTTAGTACATTGTACTGATTCGCTATAATAATAATTGGTACGTATATCACGCAAATCAAATGCAGGATTTGCAATATTTATTACAGAAATAAAGTTATAAATTTAAGCTAAGTAATTATAGACGGTGTGGTGACGGAGTTAGAATACAATTCACCATTCCCTATCTTACCCGTGGATGATCGTAAAAGACGGCCAAGGGATTTAAAACGCATATAGCATCTGTGCAAGAGAAGGAAAATTCGTAAATAACCCTATACCAACACGTCTTACCAGCATGGTATGCTAGGTCAATTTCCCTCTCATTATGGAGGAGGCTCGAGTCCAGCAGTGGGAGTATATGAGCTGAGATGAATGAATTATCGACCGCAACACGAATGGCCCTAATTTAGAGGCATGATTAAGGTGAATATCAACTAATTTTTAGGCGACAGTTTCTAGATTCAGTAGCGAATTTGGGTAGGAATAAATGATCATCATATAACTCCCAAGTTGCTTTAACGCTTTTCAAAGTATTTGAAAATATCGTTTACTTTTTACTTTACTATATAAAAATAAAACTATTTTTGGTAGAAAATTTCTCTACGTCCGTATATTAATAATAATATATATAAAAAACAATAAATTATGAATTAGAAATAATTATATAAAAACATATAGCTGAGAATTTTATAGTAATATCATCCCATTGTCTGTTTAAACGGGATAAATAATGCAAAAATCTGACAGTACTTTATGTAGTTCTGTTATAGTTTATTAATATGTAGTATTTTAATTCAAAAGAAATATTAATATATTGTAAAAGTCAATCTTAAATAGCACCCAACATTTGCGACATATGTTGTTTCGAGAAACGTACCCAGACCTCATCACCATTTTAACGATTTTTAACCGACTCTGTGACTAGCTGTAGTATACAGCCAAAATGCAATTTTTTAACCGACTCGGTGACTAACTGTAGTATACAGCCAAAATGCAATTTTTTAACCGACTCAGTGACTAGCTGTAGTATACAGCCAAAATGCAATTTTTTAACCGACTCGGTGACTAGCTGTAGTATACAGCCAAAACGCAATTTTTAACCGACTCGGTAACTAGCTGTAGTATACAGCCAAAACGCAATGTTTTAACCGACTCGGTGACCAGCTGTAGTATACAGCCAAAATGTAATTTTGACCAAACATAGTATTTTTAAAGAGCTGCTCTCCAAACAGGGCAGGTAGTATGGGTGTGTTCACTTATTCGGTGATTAGTAAACTAATGATTTACCCATTACTTTATCAAAAGAGGTATACATTCATAATAGGTACAGTATTCATTTATAATATGTTATATCATAATACACTAATGTAGAAAATCATCAAAAATTTATAAAATATAATTAATATAATATATAATATCTTTCTAATATCAAATACGGCGACCACATAACAAATTATTAAAAAGGTACAATGTAAAAAGCATATTTAAATAAATATAAACTAAATACATACACATTATACTTTTATGTTTCAAAGTTTATGGCAGGAGGAAGAAATTAGACTCTTTATATGTATATATTTGTCCAAACACATATTAGCTTTTAATCTTATACTATAATTTATTAATACTACATACATACAATACAGTTAATTAATACTGACGATGAGGGTGACTTTAGCTCATACCATAATATTCGTTAATATTAACAATTCACATATTTTCAGCTGAATAAAATTCGGTGTTATTTTTTTCATTTATGGAATATCTATATGTAATTAATAAGGCACATCTTAGTGTTATCACAAATTGCATGAATTGACAATTTATTTAAAATAAATAAATAAATAAATAAATAAATAAATAAATAAATAAATAAATAAATCAATAAATAAATCAATAAATCAATAAATAAATAAATAAATAAATAAATAAATCAATAAATAAATCAATAAATAAATCAATAAATAAATAAATAAATAAATAAATAAATAAATAAATAAATTATATTATATATATATATATATATATATATATATATATATATATATATATATATAAAATATATATATATATAATAAAGGAAATAATTATTAATGTTCGCGACGATGATAATTCAAGTAATAGTAGTGATTCTGAATAAATAGCTATTTTCAAATCCAGTTTTTGTTTTTACTTAAACTAACCCTACTAAATATGATGAATAGATTTTATGATGAAATAATTAAATTTGTTTAGTATTAATTTAGCACTTAATATTTCATCTCCTTTTTGAAAAATAAAAAAATAAACCGATTATTAATTACAAAGAATTAATATGGATTTCTCATTAAAATCGGATATTTTAGATAGCGATTATTTGGTTCACATACCTAGACAACTTACTCTGACAGCTGTCAAAGTGCACTTCTTAGATTAGATAGACTATAGGTTTAAATAACTAAACCAATGCATTAGAAACCGGTAGATGGTGCTGTGATTAATTTCAAGGTTATCTAATTTTTTTAATTAATACATAACAGCGTCTTTTCAGTCAGCTGTTGAGTGTAATAAAAAGAGTATAAATTATGTTTTAATAAACCACCTATTTTCTTTGATTTATACTTACAAAAAATATTTTTTGTGAAACAATTCAGCGTGTAGCATCCAGAATTCAAGAATAAGGCAAAAGATTACATCACTTTATACAAAAGTTTTTTTTTGTACCGAGCTAAAGTTACCCACCTCGAAACCATATAGTCGTCTTTTAATTACTACATATTGTATTTTATTTAAATTATATATTACCGTCTCACTATAAAATTCCGTATTAATCTAACAGTGCATTCGAGTCTATATATATAAAATAACTTATAACACAAGTTATATATCTTCAATTATGAAGTTAATAATAATTTATAATCTGTACCATACGTCTTAAATCACATTGCGACGTTCACGACGCCATCTTGTTTCGTATTTCGAAGGCGCGCAAAAATAACACAATAAAATTACATATTTCTTTAAAATTCTATAACATTTCAAAATTAATATTTTAAAATTGTAATATGCATTCTTTATTACGTATGCAAGACATATTTTAATAAAAATTCTATCATAATGTAATTTAAATCGCATAAATAACTTTAAGCCTCACCGACTAGCTGCAGAGGAATCCAACGCGGAATCACTATTCTCTTTGTCAAATTTTATATGACTATCACAGTCTAAATAATCCATATCGGTTAATTCACGTTTAATTAACAAATGTGGCGTTTTTTTAATCTGTTTCTCTTTCAAACACTTTGGTAAAAACTGTTTATATTCCATTAAATATTCAACTATAACCCTTTCAAAGAATAAAGCTAGAACGAAATGAAACGATGCTATCGCTAGTATAATATAAGACAATAATGAATCTTTAGGCATTTGAAGTTGGAGAAACCTGGATATCCACTGCGCTGGCATAACCGTTATATAAACGCATATAGCGGTCATAATAAGCATGCTTATTATAAGCTGTTTATTAGTAAGGATTGATTTTCTATACGGTGCCCCGTGACTGAATACTACAGCTAATATTATGTACTGAAACATAGATACGGCATATATGGCGTAATTTTCCCAACATTCATAGTCTTCATCACCCTCAAAGGTATGTCTAATGTACCATGGGAACATAGTCAACGCATAATAACTTAAATATTGGCCTATAGCAATTAATGTCAGCTGTCCAAGTATAGAAAATAAAGGTATAAGTCCTAAAAGAGATGTTAATGGCGGATTTTTACATAATTTACCAGTATAAGCTTCAGTCATACCAAAGAAGAATGCAAAATTGACGATCAAAGCGAGATCAATGAAGAGGAATTCGAAGTCTGTGAGATTCGAATCAAAATAGTAAAGAAATGCTACAGAGAAGAACTCCGTTAAGGAGTACGCGACCATGAATTTGAAGACGCCGAAGGATGTTGAAAGTGCGGCGCGTCCTTCGCGAAGCACGCGTGAGACGCAGACGATGTCGGGATCTGTGGCTGTGAAGGGCGCAGCGACGCTACTTTCCAGCTCTGATAATGAAATGCCCGTGTGGGCGGCGCGTAGGGCTCCACAGTCATTAGCACCGTCGCCACACATACCTGGTGAATATAGAGCATATATTCTTTCTACATTTTAATTCATTAGTAGATTAGTATTCAGAGATGGACATGGGCCTCCTTTTTTGTGGGAAGCTATAACACACAGTCCCGAACGCTGGAAAGGTGACTGCATAACCATAATGCATACGGTAATAGGTTCCTAAGGGTAAAACAATTGGCAAAAAAATTGTAAAAAATGCAACAGATAATACACGTCCCATTATATGCATATATATTCCTTAATCGTCTTTTACGACCCTCACGAGCGAGAGAAAGGGGTAGTGAATAGTATTCTTACTCTGTCACCACACGGATTAGAAGAGTTATGAAGACTGTATATACGACGAATGTACTGTACAGGTGGTATAGTGGTTTCGATATATCACAGAGCAATTGTTATAGATTCAATTCTCAAGCACGACAGACATGATTAATTAATTTTAGTCCCCCAGCCATACAATGACTATTCAATCATCATCATCATCACAGCCTATAAACGTCCCATTGTTGGGCTCGGGCCTCCTCCGTAATGAGAGGGAAATTAACCTACTATACCGCTCTGGTCAGACGTGTTGGTATAGGGTTTCTTTTTTTCGAGTTTTCCTTCTCTGTCATAGATGTTATATGCGTTTTATATCCCTTAGTCGTCTCGTACGATCACCCACGGGTAAGATATGGGGTGGTGAATAGTATTCTTACTCTGTCACCACACGGAAACTATTCTATTCTATTCAATATTCTATTATTTATCCTAGATTATTCAATAGCCCGCCGCAAAAAAAAAGATAGTGCAGTGTGTGATATTACTTAAGAATAACAAAATATACGACAATGCTTACCAACATAGTATCCGAGTGCTTGATACTCAACTATGAGCTGCTGTTTTTGATCAGACGTCATGCGAGCGAACACCGCTCCCTTGGCGACCACACGGGACAAAACGTTCGGATAGTGATCCCGAAGTACCTATACATTAATACATCACAATTCAATGGAATAATACTGTACTTTTAATATTCATCATCTTTGGCTGCACAGATAGCATAGTGGTTAAGATATCAACTTTCCGTGCATGGTTTCGATTCCTACGCAGGATAATACTTTGTGCGAGTGAATATTTGACTATCTCTCATCGCATCTCGGACTAATCTCCAACCACACGCGAACTCAGCAAGATTATAAATCCTTAATTTCTAATCAATTATTCCATATAATAGACGGTTTCTTTTTATTTAATTTCTTAATACAACTTACTTTCCAAGTATCTCCAGTCATGACGATTTTATATCTGGGATCAGTGCTGGGCGCCTCAACGTCGAATGAGTTGGTGTTGGAACCGGAAGCGGAGGCGGAACCTCGCCATGATCCATTACCGCTATCAACACTGCGCCATTCGCGGTCTAGTGGACAACGACGACCCACTGTAGCCTGGAATATTATTTAAATATCATTGTATTATAGTACCTTAAGTGTTATAAGAATACGGACGGTGTAAACGAGGCATCGTAAAGTGTGTTTGTATTTTGGTATTGTAAGGCAAATGGCACTGAATATGCTTCGTATAGAAGCGAAAAAGATCTAATCTCAATTCTGCGGTAAATTACAACTTCAAGTTCTGGAAGTATACGACTCGTGATGAATATGGAATCTAGTCCAGCTATATTTTTTTTGTTTTATATATATTTAAAAATAAACACAAATCCTGAATCGAAGGGCATCACATTGAAGCTTATTACTTAATAAACATTTAAGCAATTTGGCGACTGCACCGATGGCGTAGTGGTTAAGATAGCGACTTGCCGTGCCAGTGCCATGAATTCGATTCCTACGCAGGACAATAATAATAGTGTAATTTGTCTGCGTTAATTATATGTTTGTTAAGGCTCTCGTAATACAAGAATTATTTCCTTAGTGCGGGTGGTAAATATTTTTTTTTTTACAAATATTAAAATAATGACGATCCCTGCGACTTTCAATATTACTTGTAATGCGGTGGACTTCACAAATATAATTCATCACCATCATCACAGCCCATAAATGTCCCACTGTTGGGCTCAGGCTTCCTCCGTAATGGGAGGGAAATTAACCTACTATACCGCGCTGGTCAGACGTGTTGATATAGGGTTTCGTTTCGAGTTTCCTTCTCTCGCATAGATGTTATATGCGTTTTATATCCCTTAGTCGTCTCGTACGATCACCCACGGGTAAGATATGGGGTGGTGAATTGTATTCTTACTCCGTCACCACACGGACAAATATAATTAAATAACACAAACCACATCCAAACTCGAAACAACAACTTGTAGATCATACAAAATATATGTCCTCAGTAGTAATCAACTCTACGACAGTTGACACGGCAGATATATTAACCGCTACTCCATCTGTGGAGACCATGGAATGATTATCTTGATCTACTCACCCCGTGTAGTGTACTCTCACAATATATGATAGGTGTTTTCCCCAAAGTGTCAGCATATAGATGTACTACGCGTTCATCGCTCATTAATATACCACACTCTTTGGCGACACTCACAGCCGTCAGTACATTATCACCTGAAACAAATTATGCTTTTTATTACTAATATTATTATTTACTGTGTGGTAGCGGCGTACGAATACTACCAACCCTTACTTTGCTCGTGGATGTCGTAAAAGACTACCTTATTGACATGGACCAACACTACCTGATGCTATTTTGGTCAGCAATTGCATTCCCAAGGAGGGTTGATACGGCAAGCGGCCGGTCATAAAACTATTGCCTAAAACCTTTACAATATGTAGGAAGAGGGGTACATATTGCGTCGACCCCAATTAATTGGGACAAGAGTAGGAGAATGATGTTACTAATTTTATTATTATATATTATTATATGTCCCACTGCTGGGCTCAAGCCTCCTTCACAATAGGACATTAAACCACTATACCATGCTGAGACGTGTTGGAATAGCGTTTTATTGTGTTTTCTTTCTCTGACATATGCTATATTCATATCATAATCCTTACTCTTCTTTTACAACAATGGGTAGGAAGTGTATAAATGTATTGTGAACAGCATATGGAGAGGTTGAAGCCAAAATGTTCATGTGGTGATGGAGTAAGAATACAATTCACCACCACCCAATCTCACCCGTGGGTGATCGTAAGAGACGACTAAGGGATGTAAAACGCATATAACATCTACGCAAGAGATGGAAAACACGAAATAAAACCTATACCAGTATATCTGACCAGCGTGGTGTAGTAGATCAATTTCCCTCCTAATATAGAGAAGGCTGGATCCCAACAGTGGAACACATAAATGATGATAGTGGTTTTAACTTCTTACATCTTTTACGACGGAACTAAGGAACGGAGGCACGTTTTATACTTAGTCCGCAACCATTACCTTTTTCATGGTAACCAAATCCATGGTGAAGAAATAATATGAATAGCAAAAACCGGCATAGGAATCTCCAATAGAATAGATAGCTGCGCTCTTTTAGGAATCAACGAACGCCAATGTATTTGTCACGCGTGGTCAATATGGCATTTTTGGCACGCGTGGTCCATATTTATGAGGAGACGTATATCCAACAGCGAAGATAGGATGATAGATGGACTACACTGATACAATGGGAGAAGATGAAACTATAAACAATTAATTGTCACTAGCTTGTACATTTTACAAAAACAATAATAGCTGTTTACTTTTTATATTCTTACCAGTAATCATGACGACATGTATATTGGCTTCCTTTAGTTCCCTGATGATGCCAGTAGTGGCTCCCTTTAGACGATTCTCCATGATCACCAAACCAAGAAACTCCAATTCGCATTCCACCTGCAGTATGAATTTCAAATTAGTCAAGAAAATTAGACGAAGATGCTATTCTGTCTAATTGTAGAAGTTGTTTCTCCTCATTGGATCTATCCCTAATTATTCTATCCATTCCAATCTGTTCCCATTCATCCCATCCATTCTCATCTATCACCATTCATCCCATCCATTCTCATCTATCACCATTTATCCCATCAATCCCACTCATTTATTTATTCCCAGGCATCATTCATTTTTTTTCCACTCATCCCATACGTACCCACTCATCCCATACGCCCCCACTCATCCCATACGTCCCCACTCATCCCATACGCCCCCACTCATCCCATACGTCCCCACTCATCCCATATGTCCCCACTCATCCCATATGTCCCCACTCATCCCATATGTCCCCACTCATCCCATATGTCCCCACTCATCCCATATGTCCCCACTCATCCCATATGTCCCCACTCATCCCATATGTCCCCACTCATCCCATATGTCCCCACTCATCCCATACGCCCCCACTCATCCCATACGTCCCCACTCATCCCATACGCCCCCACTCATCCCATACGTCCCCACTCATCCCATACGCCCCCACTCATCCCATACGCCCCCACTCATCCCATACGTCCCCACTCATCCCATACGCCCCCACTCATCCCGTACGCCCCCACTCATCCCGTACGTCCCCACTCATCCCATACGTCCCCACTCATCCCGTACGCCCCCACTCATCCCATACGTCCCCACTCATCCCATATGTCCCCACTCATCCCATATGTCCCCACTTATCCCATACGTCCCCACTCATCCCGTACGTCCCCACTCATCCCGTACGCCCCCACTCATCCCATACGTCCCCACTCATCCCATACGTCCCCACTCATCCCATACCTCCCCACTCATCCCATATGTCCCCACTCATCCCATATGTCCCCGCTTATCCCATATGTCCCCACTCATCCCATATGTCCCCACTCATCCCATATGTCTCCACTCATCCCATATGTCCCCACATATCCCATATGTCCCCACTCATCCCATATGTCCCCACTCATCCCATATGTCCCCACTCATCCCATATGTCCCCACTCATCCCATATGTCCCCACTTATCCCATATGTCCCCACTCATCCCATATGTCACCACTCATCCCATACGTGCGCACTCATCCTATGGGATATATGCATCCCTAATCATCCCATGCGTCCAAATTGACTGAATAGGGACGTATGCGTCTCTACTCATCCCATATGTCCCCACTTATCCCATATGTCCCCACTCATCCCATATGTCACCACTCATCCCATACGTGCGCACTCATCCTATGGGATATATGCATCCCTAATCATCCCATGCGTCCAAATTGACTGAATAGGGACGTATGCGTCCCTACTCATCCCATGCGTCCACACTCATTCTATACGTCCCCACTGATCGTATCCCTTTCCTTCCGTGACCACTCATCCTATCTATCACCACTTATCTCATTCATTCCCACTCATTACATCCATCCCAGTTGCAGAAAACTCTTAATTTAATTATCTTAATAATTGCTACTATTATATGGTCACGGAAGGACTGGACCATGATCACTGTAAAGTGTTCGAAACGTCGGGAAATTATAAATCAAATACAAACGCGATAGAATCCGTAAAAGTAGTTTTATTTCAAATGTGTAATACTCGCGTAAACATTAGAAATCATTGTACTACTATTATATTTTTATTACCCCATTATAGAAGTTAGGTAAACCAAAATTGCTGTAATAGGCCTTTTAAGTATAAGTACTGTACCATAGTCAGCGCCGGATTAGCCACGTAGCAAGAGTAGCAAATGCTACGGGCCCCGCGAATAGGGGGGCGGGGGCCACACTCCAACCGCGGGTATCTAACCGTAAAAAAATTTCAATTTAAATAGGAGTGTAAAAATATTTTGATCTTACTTTGATGAATATAGAGCATGATTTGCATAATAAAGTCAACATTGAAAATGCTAGCTCTAAATTCGCCCATATTAAATTTAGAAAAGTTCATTTGTAACGGTTTGTTTTATTTAGGTACTAATCTTTAATTACCTTACCTAAAGCAAATTAGGGGGCCCTTGACAGATTTTGCTACAGGCTCCGCGCTGGGTTCTTCTTCTTCTTATTTTTATGTATTGGCAATCAGCTACTTAAATGAGCCATTGTTGCCAGTGTCGAGTTATAATTATCTTCAAGTTTTTAGTGTCTTCAGATTAGTCATTGTCCGTCAGTAAGTCAAATTGTCGCCATCAACAGTGCTATGGCCACACTGTTAATGGTATCTTGTGAGAATTTTGATGAAAAACGAAAACGTTGTAAAGCACTTTTATATGATATTCACTACATCTCAGCAGTTCCGTCACATCACATTACATAAAATACCATCAAAATTATCTAATATAACACGTTAAAACACTAAGATATCGAATATAATACAAGAGCACCACATGACGTTTTAGATTCCCGCCAAAAACTCCCGCGCTGGGTTAATGCGGCACTGACCATAGTGATGGTAAATTGTTTGAAAAAGACATTAATACGAGCTATGCCGCGGGTGTAGGTACCTATTAACATAAATAATACTAACTTCGTCCCTATTCATCTTCTGTAGTTGTTTGTAAGTGACTTCGAGCACTCTCGTCGCACAAGCAATAACACGGTAGCCCTTCTCAGCGTATGAATTCAATACCTCGTGGAGATTATCCGGTACTGTTGACAAATACGATCAAATGTTATACGCATATGATATACGTATAGGAGCAATAAATTATTTTACTTTCTTATTTCTGTTCTTAGTTGCTGCTGTCAGCTCATCAATTTGCACATTTTATCATCCATTTTGTACCATCATATGTGTATCAGTATGTGCAAATAATTTTGGCAATGGTTTAAGTACGACCCTGCCTGCCATCAATCTGTTTTGGTAAGTAATTGTTGACAGGTGGGAGTTGGCCCTTTTGTGCGGTGGACTATTGACGTGGTCGCGTCCCACCAAATCGGTCCGGGGCGACGGAAGAGGCGGCGCGCAACACCATAGACCCACCCTGCAAACACCTCTCTTCGCCGTGCGAGTGGGCCACCGGTACCCGATTTTTGTCCCGACCCGAGCGTGAGCCCGACATACCCCATCGCTCCACTCAAAGGTAGAATGCATTTTACCACGCAAAAAGATAAAGTCTATGTAAAACTCTTAATATTCTTTTACGATAATGAGTGTGAATGTAAGGGTTGGTAATATTCGCAACGAGCAGATAGCAATTGTAATAACACAATTGCATTGTCACAAGTGGGATTCGAACCCACACTCCGAAATCCGTCCCAATCGTGTCGTGTTTACACATTGTATGGGCTTAATACTTCAAACTTTGGAGTTAGAATTGTATTAAACGATTGTCGGGTAGATGGCACACGTCTTCTTAAAGACGTAAATATAATACGAAACGAGATTTGAATGTCCTACAATAGTTCACGGTGGTGTAAGTGGCAGCACGATTGGGACGGATTTCCAATAGGTGTGGGTTTGAATCCCACTTGTGACATCATTTTTCGCTTCGTAATCGGGTTTTTATAAAAATTAAGCATATTAAATTTTAGTAATTTGAGTTATATTATAATTATTCAAGGTCGTTAGTAAAGTGTACCTGTATCTGGTGTACACAATGTCTTCAACATCTCTGGCGCTCCTTTAGTGTACACACGTAGTACATCCTCGCCGAGCACGCGTGTCACCACCGAGGCGCGCTGAAGGGACGACACGAACTGGTGCTGTTGTACTATACCTACTTCTAGAGGCAACTGGGGAGAGAAAAATAATTTTGTAACACTCCTAATCATCTTGTTCGTATCCCAATTACTTGACCATTTATTCACCCTCTTTTTATGATGATTACCTATGGCACGGTCACACTCCGCTAAATAGCCCTAGATAGACCCTAAAGCCTCGCCCTACATGTAACTCTCTTCTTCGTGCGAGCGAGCCACTGGAGCTCAGACATTGTCTCCGGTGGCCCGCCCGGCGGTTTACACTTACGGGTATCCTCTCGGGTGTATACGTATGTGTGTTTGTATGAATATATGTACATATGCCTGTATAAATATATGTGTGCCCCGTTCATTGTAAAAGACAATCATACTTACATGAATATCATCAACGTCTATGTTAGCTGCCTTCTTTGGTTTCACGATAGTTGGTGTCAGAATCTCGTAGTTTGAACTTTCAGGTACATCTGGTTCTTCCAACACCCAACCCGTCGATTCGAACATCTAAATAAGATACATATATTAAATTAACATAACTTTTTTTTATGTGTAGCAATACAGTCTTGGCAAGCCTCCTCCATAATAAAAGGGATATTGGCCTACTATACCATGCTGGTCAGACAAGTGTCGATAGGGTTTTATTTTGAGTTTTCCTCCTTTCTTATATCACATCCTTAAGTCGTTCTTTACGACACTCACGGGCAAGAGAGGTGGTGAATTATTTGTACTCATACTCCGTCATCACACGGCATTAAGCTATATTACTGTACAACTATATCAAAACCTTTCATATTTTGCCATGAACCTGAAATAAAAATCGACACATGCTTACAAATTTTTACATTGATAATAATAATAAATATCGTTTCGAATATTCGAAGTTTTGCGAAAGGTTGAAATTGAGGCTTATTATTACATAGGAGTAAGAAGACACCATATATCCTATTCCATCTTAATCTTTCTATTCCTATTATGTGGTGTGTCACCCATCTTTTCCTCCATTTTAAAATGGTATATTACATAATTAAACATATATTTCAGACGAGATTCATATTATAAGAAAAACATACCTTGAGATCTAGAGGGTCTCCAGCAAGCTCAGAGTCTAAAAGGGTCAAACTGTGACACGTCGCCATAGCTAATTTGAGCGGATGCAACTCGTTGAGCTGCCTCGGATCCCGTTGCGGTCTACCCAGGCGCGCTGGCCGGGTCGCACCTGATACGGGAACTACGCCCCACATGTCCAAACCGTCCTCTGTTAAAGTTCCTGTCTATAAAAAAAAGAAAAATCATTTATCATCTCCCATCTTTATCTTACTGATAGATGTGCCAGTACAGTTTGCTACTTCGCTTTATTCGGTGAACGAGAAAGAAGGCCCAAATGATCTTCCACTCTCTATCCTTCTTCTAATTCTGGAACTACGTCAGGCTAAAGCGTCGTTGAACCACTGATATTGCTGAAATCTAAGAACAGTAATTACCACTCACCATGAGGTGGGCTTCTTCCTCATCTGCCACCATCATCATCCCTGCACTTATCATAATTACTTAGGACGACTCCATACGTGCATTTTTTTCATCGTACATATTGCAGTTTTATGACCGACTTGAAATCTACCTATCCTTAGGAATATAATTTTTGAATAGACAGATTCATATGGTGCTGGGCCAGGCCGTGTTAGTAGTATTCATAGTCGCCACCACACAGCAAACGGCTTCCTCATCTGCTATCATCATTCTCCTACTCTTAACCCAATTAGTTGGGGTCGATACAATATGTACTCTTCTTTCATAGTACGTATTGTAAAAGTTATTGGCAATAATTTTATCACCGGCTGCCTGCCAGACGTCAACCCTCCTTGGGAATGTAATTGTTGACCAAACGGCATCGGATGGACTTCGCCCAGGTCGTTATAAAGCTCGTCTTTTACGACATCCACGAGCATAGTAAGTGTTGGTAGTATTCGTAACCGCTACCACACAGCTACTTCATTTGCCGTCAAATGCAATAAAAAGAATCTCACCTTATCGAAACACACACAATTAACTGAGCCGCTGACGTTTACAGCTCTAGTGTTGAGGCACGCTATCCTGGCGCGCTTGAGTCGTGTCACGGCATAAAGTCGTCCCACTGTCATCGCAGCTGGAAGGGCTGGTGGGATCACTATTGTGAGTATATCCAGCGCTTTGATAGCTATATCACCTGGAGATAAAGCCCGGTACGCCTGGAACGTGAAATCATCATGATCATCTCAATTACGTTCCACTGCTGTGCTTGCCACCTGCGACGCAATTGTAGGGCAATTGACCTACTCTCATTACAACTCATATATGTCCCACTGTTTGGCTCGACCCTGCTACATAATTGAGGGGAAATCGACCTACTATACCACGATGACCAGACGTGTTGGTATAGGGTTTTGTTTCAAGTTTTCCTTTTTTTGCACAGATGTTATATGCGTTTAATATCCCTTAGTCCTCTTTTACGATCACCCACGGGTAAGATAGGGGGGTGGTGAAATGTATTCTTACTCCGTCACCACACGAAAAAGTGATCTACTATCTCACGCCGGTCGACGGTCTCAGAGGATGGATTAATAGATCTAGAATGACAAAGATGTTGTGAAACTCCTTAGCCTAGAGCCAAAACCGAATTTGTAATAAAATCTTTGAATAATTCAGATCCATTATGATAGTATTTATTTCAACCGATTGAGCTGATAGCCGATACATAGAACTACTAGAAGATAATAACTGGCCCTAAAGTAGAATAATACGATAATCACTACGCTTAAATACTAAGCGTAAGCAGAAGCCCTTTGGATTTCCTTGAAAATCCAATATCCATAACTAAAATTATCCGAAACTATCGGATAATCCGATATAATGTTCCAATATCTGTATCTAAAACCGAAATTTCATAATTAATTACCTTCAAAGCGACGGTATAAGCCAGTCCTAGTATTGCAATACATGCCAAGATAATGATAAACTTGTAAGAGTCTCGATCGAATTTGAAATCAGCTGGTACAGGATACAAGATGCTTCGCACTAGTTGGCCCTTGCTTGTGTTATAACCGGTACGAAGGACCAGCGCCCTGGATGGTAAAATTGTTCATCTTAATAAACTTATTTTATATAAAAATATTAGAGGATAGAAATTATTGAATAATTCTGTTATATAGATAACAATAATACTGCCAACCTTTACTGTGCTCGAGCTTTATATAGACCTGGGCCAATTCCACTTGATGACGTTTGGTCAACAATTACATTCTCAAGGAGGCACGTCTGGCAGGCGGCCGGTCATAAAACTATTGCCAATAATTTTTGCAATATGTATGTTTACATATTGCGTCGATCCCAAGTAATTGGGTTAAGAGCAAGTGAATGATGATAAGATATCAATAATCCTTTTATAATCGGACCCTATTAAGCAAAAAAATCCAACCAAATTTATGTTACTTTTGAGTAAATACAATTTGAAATTGATTGTGAATACAAAATAAACAGGCATGTTATATAATATTGTTCTACAATAATATGTACATTTAAAGCTAAGTTTTAAATTAAAATATTTACAGGAAAAAAAAAATAGAATGGGGAATAAAAAATAAAAAGTGCAATCAGGCATCAAAAAATTTCTCCGCATCACTATCCAACAATAATGTGGCCAGAAGGCTGGCAGCATTACCATGTTGAATGGCAATGCTAATCTTTTGTGCAAAATATAGGCCAGGCAACAGGCAGAAGAATATAACGATGGAAAGTTACTAATGATACACACTAAATTATCATTATTTTAATGTATATTTATATTGTATTGTTATGTATACTATATGTTTTTATGTATTTTAAATGTGTATTGGTACATTTAGCGTCATAGAAATTTATCAGATCTTTTATGCATGTATAAAATCCGATTTGTAGATACTTACTATAAATAATTAAATATAACTCCATTTTCTACAAATTGTTGATTATATCTTTTCTGTTGTAGGGCTCGAGCCTCTTCCAATGGGAGTGAAATGGACTTACTATACCACGCTGGTAAGACGTGCTGGTATAGGGTTTTATTTAAAATTTTCCTTCTCTTGCATAGATGTTATATGCGTTTTATATCCCTTAGTCGTCTCTTACGATCACCCACGGGTAAGATAGAGGGTGGTGAATCGTATTCTTACTCCGTCACCACACGGAGTAGGGTTCAATTTATCTTGTCAGTATATATATATATATATATATATATATATATATATATATATATATATATATATATATATATATATATATATTACGTTACTTCAAAATACAGACCTGACCGGTTCGTTGTTATAGTATTTAGTTTGTATGACTCTTGTTCCACAGAATAATATACTAGACGAGTGCTCCTTCAGTGAGAACGGTCGGTCTACTCGAAGCAAAGCTGTTTTCGTTACGGGCACCGATTCACCTGTCAAAGTGATGAAAATCATTTAGTTAGCAGGTAATATTTATATATTATACAATTAAAAATAATTAAAAAAAACCGTATAGTAAGAGTATAATAATAATAACATCTTCCTTTCCCATTGGATATCGTAAAAAATTACGAAAGGATATCAGATAACATCATGGTAGTAAAAGGAAAATTAAAAATAATACCCTATAGCAAACCTAATCCCACCCTGGCTGGACAACAAAACGGCGCAGTAGATCAATTACTTTCATCTGGAGAAGGCCCATGGTCAACAGTACGGACGTATATACATATATGGAATAAGAAGAAAAAGAAAAATTGTTAACTTATGTATGTGTAAAAATCGAGATACCGACGTACTGAACCAAGTGTCCTTGGGTTTGAATCTCATGCAAGACAATAGTTTGTCATCATCATCATCGTCTCAGCTCATATATGTCCCACAGTTGGGCTCGGGCCTCCTTTATAATGGGAGGGGAAATTAACCCTATACCGCGCTGGTCAGACGTGATGGTATAGGGTTTTATATCGAGTTTTCGTTCTCTTGCGCAGATGATATATGCATATTATATCCCGTAATCATCTTTTACGATACCCACGGGTAAGAGAGGGGGTGGTGAACTGTATTCTTACTCCGTCACCACACGGAAACAAATGAAAACAATAATTTGTGCGATCCACAAACTGTTTTTCTTAGTCTTAGTCTGGATGTAATTGCTGTCAGTTAATTATGTTTGTAAAGTCCCCCAGCAATGCAAGGATCATTTCCTAAGTGCACGGTGTTTATAAAAACTTGATTGCGAGCGAAAAATGATTGTCACACATGGGATGATAATATTAAAAAAATAGATCACCACATGGGGCTTTTGCATTCCGAAAACTGATCGTTGTTGCTGTTTATTTTTTTTTATAATTTTCGATAGTGATCCTTTTATTCCTTTGATGACCTCTTCGCTGGTTTATACAACTCTCGCGGCATAGCAAGCGTTGGTGGGTTTGTATTCTTAACTAACTCACGGTGTATATACTTACCAGTAAGCATGCTCTCATTGAGTACTGCGGAGCCGTTGAGGAGGGCCGCGTCAAAATGAAGAGTGGTCCGGTTTGGGAGTAGAATGACATCACCGGGTGCGACCATACGGCTGTCGACTCTCCTGCCATCCCATAATTCGACTGTATCGTGAGCTTCCACCGTAGCGCGGAGATTGGATTGATTCTATAATTGTGAAAAATTTGTGTTAATAATTTCACACGTTTTAATCCCCAAAGGGGCAAGGAGGGGAATACCAACATACGTATCAAAACTACATCTCACTCACATCTTTTTATCCTATATAATAGAATAAATGCAAGCTTATAATAGTATCAAACTTTGATCTTATAAGAATTTACCGAGAAATTTAAGTAAATCCAAGCAATCTGTGGGCAAAACTAACATTTTTTGCCTAACCGAAGAATTGCGTCGACCGAACATGAACCGAAAGGTAACCTCTCCCCAGCCTGGTTTGTGATACACACAGATAAAAACTCGGTACACCCACATTGCGATAAAGGCAGGCGTTTTGGACAGGGGGGAAAGAATATTTCATAGACACTGCTATAATTTCATAACACCTCTCAATATTTATTAAAATTAAAAAAAATAAAGATATACAAACAGCAAAGAGAGAGAACAGCAAGAGAAGGAAAACTCGAAACAAAACCCTATACCAACACGTCTGACCAGCGTGGTATATTAGGTTAATGTCCCTCCTATTACGGAGGAGGCTCGAACCCAACAGTGGGACATATATGAGCTGTGATGATGATGATGATGATGAAACAGCAAAAACTGTTACAGTTACGGGGTAAGAATAGAATGCTCGTCCTAAATCGATTAAGGGGATATACAAATAACGTTAATGGATGAAAAGGAAAACTTGAAATGAAGCTCTAGTGCGCTAACTTGATATGAAACGAGACATATATGGGCTAAAAGGAAGAATAAATAGCACAAGTTGCGCTCATCTGGTGATGGATTAAGACTAAATACCACCACTTCTATTCCACAGGTGTCGGAGAAAGCGGACTTGAGAAGTATATTAAGTAAATATGTACTAACAACAGGATAGGATTTGAAAGTAAAGTCAGCTAAACCGACACAGTCAGTTCAAATCAGATATCAGACGTGTTGAGACATCGTCTCAGCTCATATATGTCCCACTGCTGGGCTGGAGCCTCCTCCATAATGGGAGGGAAATTGACCTACTATACTGCGCTAGTCAGATGTGTTGGTATAGGGTTTTTTCTTCGAGTCTGCCTTCTCTTGGATGATCTCATGGATTTTATATACGTTTTATATCCCTTAGTCGTCTCTTACGTTCACCCGCGGGTAAGATGACCGCGAGGTGGTGAATTGTATTCTTACTCTGTCACCACACGGAAACATGAAGTTGAGACACGAAATTTATTATTATAAATTGCCAATGCCAATATCGGCGATCCCACATCTAACACATTGTATTTTAACCTATCACCATACATGATATAGCAGACCAGTTTTCCTCCCACTATGGTATGGTAAATAAACCTTGTGTTCAATAAATTCAAATCCAAATTCATTTATTATGTATAAACCCTGCGAGAGCACTTACATATTGTCAGTATTAACATTTTAATTTAATCTAATAAACTACCACAGGATCGGAACTAGACCACTACTGAGAAGATCCGGCAAGAAACTCAGCGGGTATGTCTATTATTGTTATTTCTTTTAATTTTTTTTTTATATATATATAAAAATAATGGTACTTGAAAAAAATAGCTCCAGTGAATACTGATCCGAGTAAACACTAAAGAGTAAGAAGAAATATAAATTGTACAAATTCTCACCTTTTTCGTTTGTATCACAGAAGTGGCAACACCGAAGGTCGACATAAGCACAATAGCGATACAATAGTAATAATAACGTTCCGATAACCAAACACCAATCGTGAACAACTGGAATATGTAGAAAGGGTTGAACACCTCGAGGAGTACGAGGGTTAAAATGGTCTGTACTGGTACTTTGATCTCGTTCAAACCGTAGATGTTTAGCCTGAAATACAAATAACGGCATTATAGAAACCATATCTTCATCTATCCCTCAGTCTATCAACGTATACTGTTGGATTTGGGAGTTATAGTGACATAATAGCCACACTTATCAAGAGGGTTGGCAATTTCTTACATACATAACTGCAATATCATTAGACTCAACAGAAATAATCACCAACTGCGGCCAATTAGGTATAACACCACTCCCATTCTTGATCATGGATGTTGAATCAGACGACAAAGTAATATGATATGTGGAACATCAATGCAAGAAAAGGATAACTTGAAATCAAAACTTATTTTAACGTGTCTGATTCATGTAGCATAGTAGATCAATTTCCCTATCTAACTTGTGAGAGTTATAAAAGACAATTAATATGAATAGGATATCATATAAATCTAACATCATCATCTATGTAAGAGAAGGAAAACTCAAAATATAACCCTATACCAACATGCCTGACCAGCGTGGTATCATCTCATCAACATCATCTAAGCTCATATATGTCCTACTGTTGGGATCGAGCCTCCTCCATAATGGGAGGTAAATTGACCTATATACCATTTATATTACTCGTATAGGATTTTGTTTCAAGTTTTCCTTCTATTGCATAGGTGTTATATGCGTTTTATATCCCTTAGTCGTCTCTTACGATCACCCACGGGAAAGATAAGGGGGTGATGAATTGTATTCTTACTCCATCACTACATGCAAAGTCACTCCACATGTCAGCGTGGGGTCAATTTCCCTGCTGTTTTGGAGGAAACTCGAGTCCAGCAGTGGGAAATATATGAGCCAAGATGAAATTACATAACGAATCTAGCTAAAATGTCTCACATTCTAATCCGTCGTTCGGTAGATGGTGTTGTGGCTGCAACAGCATGAAGTTGTGCACATGTCGCTCCGCATTCAATACCACCCAATAGACACCACTGCGCCCGCGATGTGTCCCATATGAGGGACTGCTTCTTGTGTCGGAAATATGAATAATTTTGTACATCTGAAACAACAAAAAACTAATTTAAACTAAGGATTTTTGAATGTTGAGAAATTTCAATAATATAATTTACATATTTTATATCACTTATGGAACTCTATTCCATACGCAAATGGTAAAACGGATTAATAGGGTCCCTCTATTAATCCGTCTATCTGTCTATCACCAGGCTGTATCTCACGAACCGTGATAGTTAGACAGTTGAAATTTTCACAGATGATGTATTTCTGTCGCCACTATAACAACAAATACTAAAAAAAACAGAATAAAATAAATATTTAAGGGGGCTCCCATACAACATACATTTTTTTTTTGGTTTTTTTTTTTGCTCGATAGCGATAACGGCAACAAATAGACGTTTGAAATATACACAGAATATTTAGTTATATATTCACTTTAAAAATAAATAATTAAATTACATACATATTATCATATTATCACGCTATATCCCTTGTAGGATAGGCAGAGAGAACAGAGTGCCAGAGAACTCTATTCTTGCATACTTCACCGGCTTCCTCAACATTCATAATTCTCTTCATACACGCTCGCCGGTTTCGGAGACTCTTGACCCTTCAGTACGTGACCAATCTGGTCTAGGAAGGTTAGTCTCGGGCTCCCCCGGTACCTACATCCTTCCACTTTCGCATTGTATATCTTCTTAACCAGACGTTCGATCGGCATTCTTTCCACATGTCCGAACCATCGGAGCATTCCCTTTCGCATCTTTACACCAATACTCTCTTTCATACCTACTCGCTCTCTTACGTTGTAATAATTAAATTAAAATAAAATAAATATTTAAGCGGGGCTCCCACACAACAGATATGATTTTTTTGGCGTTTTTTTATATATAATGCACCCTTCGTGCGCGTCCGAATCGCACTTGGCCGGGGTTTTTTCTATAGGTAATTGATGCAGATATATCTGCATCATTATAAATTTTATTTTTTCGTGTTGTGAGGTAGATAATAAATACAATTCACCACTCTCTATCTTGCCCGTGGGTATATTAAAAGACAACTAAGGAATAAAATATGCATATAGCATCTAGACAAGAGAAGGAAACCTCGACGAAAAATCCTATAGGTATCAATATGACCAGCGTGGTATAGTTAATCAATTTCCACACTTTTTTTTTTTTTTTTTTTGGTAGGCTATGGCCCGGTCACACGTCGCCCGTACCATCCGGGGCGACGGAAGGCGTGGCCCCATAACCCACCGTATTCCCTCCGCATCGCCATTGGGCCGGCCACTGGTACCGCTTCCTTGCCTTCCGTGGCCAGCCCGGCGGGTTACGCTTTCGGGTACCATCCCCCGTCAACGCCCCAGCTAACTGCCGGGGCGTCGCCCTCACGCGGTCAGCCTCTCTGCGGGTGAAGGACTATTCCCCGGTCCAGTCACCCGCGGCCTCGGCTAGGGCGGCATTAGGCGCAGATACTCGCGCCTCCGCCGCCCCAGGCGCCGGCGACGGAGCGTCTCACCGAAGAGGATTTCCTCTCGGAGTCGCGCCGCCGCCTCCTTCCGCGAGACAACTGTCTCGCAGAAGGCGGCGACCGCGTCCCAGTTCCTGACGCTGTCGAGCATCGCCTTAGCGATGGTCGGCAGCGCCAGGTCGGCACCGATGATCGCGACGAGTTCACGGCGCTGCTCTGCCCAGGCCACACAGACCTCGAGCGTGTGCTGCGCCGTGTCCTCGTCGCAATCGCAGTGGTGGCAGGACGGTGTCCTCTCCCTCCTCACGACCGTGTGCAGATACTTGCCGAAGCAACCATGCCCCGTCAAGACCTGCACCAGTCGGAAGGAAAGGACCCCGTGCTGTCGACCCAACCACTCCATCAGCACTGGCCGGAAGGCCTCGATGGTCCGAACACCGAACCGAGGCCTTTCCAGCCGGATTGCCCAACGAGCAATAACGTCACGGCGGGCGTCGCCCCGCCAAGCGGCCATCTCACTAAGCGAGACGGTGCCGCCCCCTGCCCGCGTCGCTGACACCCGCCGGTACAGTCCGGCGAGCATCTCCACCTCCAAGTCCCACGGAGGTGTTCCGGCCAATAGGCATGCTGCCTCCGTCGCCACCGTGCGGTATCCGCGTATGGCCCTGACCGCCATGGCCCGCTGTGGTCGCCATAGTAGAGCCCTAAGTCGGACGGTCAGGGACCCCGCCCACACGGGTGCGCTGTACAGGGCCATCGACCGGACCACCCCCGCGTACAGCAGTCGGCACGTAGCGCTGGGTCCGTCCACATTCGGCATAAGCCAGGATAGGGCGGACGCCGCGCCGACAAGCCGTGGAGCAAGCCGACGGAAATGCTCCCGGAACCACCATCGCCCGTCGAGCACCAGGCCCAAGTACCTCATATGGGCCCGGATGCTGATGGGAACCGAATTGACGGTGATCGAGGCGTCGGTGGGTGGACTGGTGCGGGGCCCATGGAATAATAAGGCCTCCGTCTTATCCAGGGCCACCCTTAGCCCCAGCGCCTCGATCCGCCTGACAATCTCCTCGGTGCCAAGAGTTGCCAGGCGTGCCGCCTCCTCCAGCGTCCCACCCCGGGCTGTAACGAGAGTATCGTCGGCGTAACAAATTACGCCCAGCCCGGGCGGGAGGCTCCCTCTCAACGCCCAGTCGTAGCCGATGCTCCACAAAGCCGGCCCCAAGACCGACCCCTGCGGAACACCGCACGACATGGGCGTTCGCACAACATCTCCTACTCGGTTCTTATAGAGGACGCTGCGCCCCTCCAAATAGTCTGCCACCAGCCGCCTCAGGTATACAGGCACCCCGTGATACCGGAGTGCCTCCCTGATGCAGCTGAATGGCAGACTATTGAATGCGTTGGCGATGTCTAGAGACACCGCCAACAGCACCCCACCGCCAGTGACAGCCTCCGCGACTACGGCCCTCAGGCGCAGCAAGGCTGCGATCGTCGAACGCCCCTTTCGGAAACCAAATTGGGCGTCCGACAGATCGGGGTCAACCTCGCTAAGGTGCTGGCCGATACGGGCAGCCAGGACGCGCGCGGAGCTTACTCAGCGCCGCACGATAGGGGCGACCCCAGGGGTCACGCTCGAGACTGTCCAGCATCTCCTGCCGACTAACGTCCTTGGCTTGACGGATGGCCAGCCTAAAGGCAGACCGCGCACTGCGGTAAGCCTCGTACAGCTGGCCCTCCCGCTCAGCGTCGCGGTGATGCCGCCGACTGCGGGTATAAGATCTCCGAGCACGTATGCACGCAGCTCGGAGCTCTGCCAACTCCCGGGACCACCAGGGAACCGCCCTCTTCGGGGGAAGACACCGTACACGGGGCCTAGCCGCATCGCAAATCTGCGTTAACGCACAGCGAATGCGGCCAGCCTCGGCGTCCACCCCGTCCACCGAGGGCGGTGACGGCAGCCACGAATGCACAATGGCTGCCTTCACCAGTAGGTCCCGATCAAGTCGACCCACAGCCCACCGCGGAAAAGCGGGAGCTCCGTCTGCCGTGTGACTCCTGCTGGGCTGGCGGAGGGTCCGGGAGACCTCTATCCGAATGTATCTATGGTCGGATAGGGTCTCAACCTCCTCCTGGACATACCAGCTCCTCACACGTGGTGCGACATCGGGGCTAGCGAACGACAAGTCCACTATCGACCCACCCCGCTGCCGCACGCACGTATGCACTGAACCCCTGTTCAGCAAACAGAGGCCCAGTGACGCCGCCCACTCTTCAACCGCCCGCCCGCGATCGTTCGTCCTGGGGGACCCCCACGCCATAGACTTGGCGTTGAAGTCCCCCATTACGAAGAGCTGGATCAATTTCCACACTGGAGGAAGCCCGAAGTCAATAGTGTGATGTATATGAGCTGAGATAAGACGATCAATACATATGCAATAGGTATGTGGCCGGCCTAATGGCGATGGGGAGGGAATACGTTGGGTTATGGGGCCACGCTGCCCTTTCGTCGCCCCGGATGGAACGGGCGACCTGTGTCCGGGCCAGAAAAAAAATGCTATATGTATATGAATTATTATCATCATCCGCTCATAGGTATACGTCCCACTGTTGAGCCTCCTCCATAGTGGGAGGGAAATAGACCTACTAAACCACGCTGGTCAGACATGTTGGTATATGGTATTGCTCAGAGTTTGCCTTCTCTTGCATAGATGTTATATGCGTTTTATATCCCTTAGTCGTCTCTTACGATCACCCACGATGGATAGGGGGTGGTGAATTGTATTCTTACTCTGTCACCACACGGAAGGTATATGAATGACACCCCTATTTATCCGATTAGGGGCGTCCATTAATCACGTGAGGTTTAAAATGGGAGAATTTGACAAAAATCACTAAATATCGAGTGTGTAGTAAGATATCACGTGTAATTATTTTTTCGTCAAAAGCTGCGATTTCTAAACTGAAAAACGGCGTGTAGTGTGACTTTGACTTGCCGTTGCCAGGTAACGGACGAAGGTTAAAGTAGGTGATCTGTATAAAGACCTTCTTGCGAAGTATAAATAAGCAAAAAACCGAGAATATAATGAGCTGTGGTAGCCCACAGCTTCTTTGTAAGTACTAAAAATTCCCGTGATGTTGGTGGGGGAGGGGGGATCATAGTCTTAAACCTCAGCATATATCACTAAGGAGGAGGGGGACTAAAAATGCAAAAAAAAAGGATCACGTGATTAATGGACGGGACGTCCTAAGTATACATATATGAACGAAATTATTATAAGAAATATCCCTCGCACACGAATCGAGAGTGAATAACAAAACCACAAGTACCTACAGTTTTAAACAACATTGGCAATCTGAACGGGGACTTTACCGTAATATTAAACCGGTTTTATGATATCATCATATACAGATACGCCCCCGTGCAAATTTTGTTGCAACAATTTGTTACTGCTATTACATATAAACATAATGGATGACCTAATTAAAGAGATAAGGTGCTAGCCTTATCTCTTTAACTGTCGACATAACTATATAGATCTTAGAATAATAACATAGAAGTATAGTTCGGTACTTCATCATCTCAGCTCATATATGTCCCACTGTTGAGCTCTAGCCTCCTCCATAATGAGAAGGAAATTTACCTACTATACCACGCTGGTCAGACGCGTTAGTATAGGATTTTATTTCGAATTTTCCTTCTCTTGCCTAGGCAAGAGAAGGAAAACTCGAAACAAAATCCAAAACATAAAAATAATAAATAAAATAAAAATAAATTGCTATTATTGATTGTGTGCTGTGTGCTTCGTTCAGTGAACGAGAAAGCCGGTAACCCATATTTCTGGGTGGGTTTGAGGTATTCATTGGTAGGGGCCCAGCTGTATCTCTGGTACTGCAAAGGTCCAAGGCGTCCAAAGGCGGCAGTAACACTTACCATCAGGTGTGCTGCTTGCTCGTTTGCCACCTCCAGCAATAAAAAAAACTTCTGAACGTTCTTATAAATGATCTATGATCTGTCTATGCTTTCATCTGTCAAATAATACCATATTTTTTATTACTACATTTTCCCCGTGTGGTGACGAAGTAAGAATTCAATTCATTACTCCCTCTTTTGTCCGTGATTACCGTAAAAGACGCTTATAATATCTATACAAGAAATAGAAAACTCGAAAAATTTGGCATGCTATGGTCTGAACATAACTCGCCCATTCATAACCCTGGTAGGCCGGCCCCTAGTACCATTTCCTTGACATCCGTAGCCGATTCGGCAAATTGACCTACCAGATCAATTTCCTTCCTATCGTGGAGCTTATGTTATGTTATTATGTTATGTTATTATGTGGAGGATACTTGAGCCCAGAATTGGTGCGTGTATGAGTCGAAATGACGATATAACTACATATTCTTAATACTGTCATATTTATATTACTCGTATGGAACAGATAGTTTAACAGTTCATATGAATTCATTGCTTACACGGTAAATTGTTAATTTAAAGGAAACATATGATGCCTTCATCCATCCAGCAGCATTTCGACGTCCACTGTTGAACATACGACTTCCCCAAGGGATGATTGTAGTAACTGTTATAAATTTTCGGGAGATACAGCTACTCATTTCTCTAGTGATCCCTCTGCCGGTTTTTACTGACAGCCTCAGGTAAATAGGAGTTAATGACAAACTGTACTTCCTGAGAGTTACCGATATAGAAGTTCTTAATAAGGAACTATACGCACTAATACAATAACAGAAGTACGGCCACCAACCACATATATAAGTATATTTTAAATAGTATTATAGACAATTTAGCTAAACATTTTGTTCATATATTATCACCAAAAACCGTCACGTCGTTATTAGTCACCAAATAAAGAGATTAGTATTTTTGTATTTACAAAGACCACTCCTATACTAAGGAAATAATCATTGTAGATCGCACAAAATATTGTCCTTTTTTTTTTTTTTTAGGGGTGGGTTATGGTCGGCGCTCTTCTCGCACCACTCCGTCCGGGGCGACAGAGGGGCGTACGCACGCATACCCGTAACCCACCCACGAACCTCGCCTACGTCGTTGGACCGGCCACTGGAGCAGCGTGAACTTGTCGTCAGTGGCCGGCCCGACGGAATACCCTCTGAGAGGTACCCTCCCCTTGAGCGACCCAAGTGTTTTGGCAGATTTGTTCAGACTACGAGTGAGTGCTGAGGGCTCTCAAACCGGTGAAATATACCAGCGACATTACTCAAGGGGCAAAACCCTCTGTGAAATACGGATCTCGGCTTGAGGCGTTGCTTGGACGCAAATTACATGTTCCGACATTTGTAGTTATGACTTTTACGCGGCGTGCTTTCGCACCTCGTCGGCGAGGAGGAAACCGCGCCTATTTATGTGTTATGGCCTCGCGGGCCGTGTAAGCAATTAGTTGAGCGAGTGTGATTTAGTCGTTATCCTCGTCCGAGTATATGTTGAGGACATCGGATTACCTAAATAGCAGACATTATGACTGACTGCACAGATGGCGACGTGGTTTAAATACCGATCTTCCGTCAGTGACGTGAGTTCGATTCTCAAGCAGGACAATACTTTGTGCGATCCACAAAGTGTTGTTCTGAGTCTGGGTGTAATTTGTCTGCGTTAATTGCATGTTTGTAAAGTCCCCCGCAATACAAGAATAATTTCCTCAGTGCAGGGTGGAAAAAATATCCAATTTTTCCAAATCGACCAATTTTTTTCAACACACGCGTTAAGATGTTACAAATAATATCAATTAATAAGTATTAGTTTGGTATTTGTTAAGCAGACCATGATGACGTATATGAGCCATATAGAACAGCGTTAGATCGAAAGTTGTACAACTTTTTAATGAAAAGCAAATCGATGCAGCTCTTTGATTTAGTCGAGCAACTATTGAGTTGAAAGTACATTTATCAATCTAATTAGTTTAGTGGATACATAAGTTGTATAAGATCGATAGTTCTATAGTTTTATATGGTAACTCCATCGTCTGTATTGAAAAAGTTATTGGTAATAGTTTTATAACTGGGCGCCTGTTAGACGTACATTCTCCATGAGAATATCGACCAGATGGCGTCAAATGGAGTTGGCCCAGGTCGATGTATAGCTCTTGGACGTCTTTATGAGCTTACTTACTTTATCTGCGAGCAATGTAAAGGTTAGTAGTATTCGTAGCCGATAGCACACAAAACATAGAAGTATAGAAAGAGTAACTATCATGTGTCGCGAAGGGCTTTACAAAAATACATTTGACGATAATAAATTACACCCAGAGATAGAATAATCAATTGTGGATCATAGAAAGACTTGTCCGTCAGGTAAATCGAATATTATATCTTTGAAAAAGTAATATACATATCGTGGTTTGCATTAGCTCCAGATACTCTTGGAACCACGATATATTACTTTAAGTAAGTATTAATTTACTAAACATATTATATACAATTTTATTTAAAAGAACTAACTTAAATAATGACGAAATCCACTATTTTTAGCCGGATGTTCTCAGTTTGCGGCCGCATTCAGATCCGGTGGTAGATTATTCAATTAATTTCAAGAAAAATGTAAGCTTGACAATATATAATGGCTATTAATATTATTTACTAATATTACTAAAATTATAAATATGAAAGTTTGTTAACTTGAGTACATAAGTTCAGACGTAAACCGTTGAACAGATTTGGATGAAAATTGGTGCACAAATAAACCAATTCCTCGACAATGTGAATACATTGAAATGGTCTAATTACGTGTCAATTTATATTATCAGGATAAAAATTATCCTATTTGTTAATCGCCAAAAGTTCTCTTTGGATAATTCAGTGATAAAATGATATATTGTAACGAATTATCATAGTTTTCTTTCCAGTTTCCCTTCTCTTATTTATCTAGGTAGATTTAAAGTACTCACTGATACTAGATCCGTCGTCCAAATGTATAGGCGTATGTATGGCGTCAACATATTCTAATGGGCCCTTTTCATTGCTGCCCTCGTCTACAAAACCTTGATTTAAAAGACCACTGCAATAAAAAAAAGGAATTTTAATTATTTATCATGATGCTTGCTTTGGTTTGCTACTAGATGGTGCAGAATGGTGAATCATTCGACAAAAACAATCACAGAATGAAACCTTTTGTAAGACTTGGATACTTTCGGGACACTAAAGTTGTATGTGCGTCACCAAGGTCAAGAAATCGGTACCAGTTGTCAGTCTAACGGCGACGGGGAGGGGAAAAAGTGACGCAGATCCAAAAGATGAACCTCTGCCATTTCATCACAGACGAGGAAGTCGAGATCGCTAGTGGTTTTACTTCTTATTTTTAGGTATTTGAGTGTTATACTCCGATGAGCGCTCCATACCCCAATGCTGTCTCATGACGGAAGATACATAAACCCATTTTTCCACAGCAGAAACAACAAAAGGACTTGGATACCTAATAGCTCCGTTTAATAAAGGATTTTTCTAAAGATTGTTAATTGATTTTCCATAAACATGACTTGGCAATAAAAATCTTTATCTGCGGTTTTAGGGCATGATCAAGTTGTCGAATCAAATTAGTGCCGAACTGACAAAAAATAATAATATGCCTAACATACGAACAAGAAAGAAGAATGTAATGAGTGAATAAAGTGAATGATAGACATGTGCCTTGATCGTTGTAAGCAGAAAGCGCTAATCTCCGCCGACTTCTCTAGAAAGTAGCCGTGAGAATCTACGATCGCATGTACCTAATAGTTTTGTTTTTATATGAATATGATAAAATACAAATATTGAAAAAAGTATATACTAACCTTGCATCTGATATGTTCTTGTGAAGAATTTTGTGAATGTAATAACTTTTGCATTTTTTCTGGTATGTTTCCTGCGAAAAAAATAAACAGAATAGCATATTATGCTGAATAATTCTATGACATATACAAATTCGGCACTATACATTACCTATGGTGCCGATTCTAATAAAAACGACATTGGAACTTTAAAGTTCACCTCGGCCCATTTTAAGCCATCAGTTGGAAAAATTCCTTCACAACGGGAGGGAAATTGGCTTACTATACCAGGGCTAAACAAGTATTGAAGTAAGACTTTTCCTTCTTTTGCAGAGATATGATCTGTATACATTCCTTAGGCGATTATGCCATTCCTTAGGCGATTATGCCATTCCTTAGGCGATTATGCCATAGACGCCATGCTTGGCAGGCTGTTTAGGGATCGCAGTTGGCGTTATCAGTTTTTCAGTCCAAGGTAATTTTGTATTCTCTTGACCACTCTAGTCACTTTTAAGACTACCACACGATATTAGCGGTGACATGTTGTTTTCTTAATTCATTAAGGAACGTACCCATACTACGCCAACCGATTCAGAGTTTGGAAAAGTTTGGTCTTAAGGATTTTTTGATTTTTGGATTGTCACCTGGTTAATTGATGTTGTTAATATTATCGTCGAGACCTTTGTCGTACTGCTTATTATTATTGAAGTATTATTTTAGTAAAGTACAATGTTGTATACTAACAGGTTGTAGTCACGAACGCTGTTGGGTAGTCTCATTAAGGGGTAGTCTCAATAGTCGGTAAAAAAAATATTGAAAATCGGTCACGTAATATGGGTGTGCTATCTTTCAAGGTTAGATAATAAATATAATATACTTACTACTACCAAAACACTGTCTGCAATTTGAAAAGAGCACCTCACGCTAGTAGCATAAAGCAACCAAGTAGGAAACCAGTGAAACACCAGGAAGGGAGTACCGCAAAACAACGTCGAGATGAAGTACGTGATTATCATCCGCCATCTACTCTTGCGATAACCGTATACTACCTGTGAATAAATAATTCAATCAATATCATCATCATCATCTTCCTGTTCTTAACCTAATCACTTGGGCTCTATGCACTAAGTAGGTACTCTACTTCCATTGTTGGAAATGTTTTAGCAACATTTTTATGGCTATGCGCCTGGCTGTCAGCAACTCTCCTTGGAAATGCAACTGTTAGTATCGATAGCGTTAGCTCAGATATAATTTAAGGTCTTAATCGTCTTTTCGGGCATCGAAGAGCATGTTAGGGGTTCGTAATATTCGACGCCGCAAAGAACACTCTAGCTTTGCTTTCCCATATTTCGTTTTCTTCTTTCCTTATAGATTCCGCTAATGGAATCAGACCTCTTCTATGTTGGTAGGAAAATTGATCTATTCTATCAGATCATCAGGTGACAAAACTTTAAAGGACGGCTCATACTTTTTAAAATCTTAAAACAGAGCTGTTCTTGCACATGATAATATTACACTGATAAATAAGTGACATTGTGGCCTAAGTGTCCATCAATCTAGTGTTCCAAAGGCTTCGCTTTCACCATAATATTATGATACTGGACAATAACTTGCGTTATTTTGTTGGTCTGGTTTACTAGCCATCAACACGGGCTCACGACAGAGACCTTTTTAACATTTACGTACTATAGCAAAAAGTCGCGCACGACACCGAGGATTTGCTGCCATTAAGGACAGAAAAGATATGGATAAAAATATTTTTTTTCTTCATCAGATAACAAATTTTAATTTAAATAGTAACAAAAAATATATTTCAATCAGCTTTATACCTTGGATTCAAATGAAAATGTAAACAGAGAAAATGATAGAATCGCTATTTCGATAGCCAATGTGTTTCAGAGTCAGTCTACCCTAATTTTATGTTGGTATGTTACAGCAGACGTGCGAAGTAATTACATACATACCATCACGCCATGTCCCTTGCAGGGTAGGCAGAGAGAACAGAGTGCCAGAGAACTCTATCCTTGCATACTTCACTCGCTTCCCCAACATTCATAATTCTTTTCATACACGCTCGCCGGTTTCGGAGACTATTGACGCCACCTTCCTTCAGTACATGACCGATCTGGTCTAGGTAGGTTAGTCTCGGTCTCACCCGGTACCTACATCCTTTCACTTTCGCATTGTATATCTTTTTAACCAGACGTTCGTTCGGCATTCTTTCCACATGTCCGAACCATCGGAGCATTCCCTTTCGCATCTTTACACCAATACTCTCTTTCATACCTACTCGCTCTCTTACGTCGTCGTTACGAATGCGATCGATCAGCCTAACTCCACAGATTTTCCATAGAGATCGCATTTCGACCGCATTAATTTTACTTCCATACTCTTTTCTGCATACCCAACTCTCGCTTCCATACAGTAATGTTGGGACAAGCACTTCATTATGTATTGCTACACGTGCCTTCTGGCTGAGGTGGTGGCTACCGAGAAGTTGCCCCAATGCTCCGTTCACTCTATTTCCCGCATTCACTCTTCGCTCTATATCAGTGGTGTACCTCCATCTCGGCTAAATCCACATCCAAGATATACAAATTCATCCACTTGCTCCAGTACATCATTACCTATTGTTACTCTTACATCTGTTCTGGCTTCATCTCTTTCAAAGACCATTATTTTGGTTTTGCTCACATTCACGCGTAGTAGTTAGCTTCTCGCTAATACCCCTTAGGCTATATAACCCACTATGTCGCCATTTTGCGCCGTTTTATCGCACAACTGGCACCATATTTATTCAACTTGAAAAACATATAATCATGAACTCGTTGAACGTCGTGACGTTTCTATATAACATATAATGTTATGCGCTACGAAGTAATCTTTTTTTTTTTTTTGTATGTGACTCAGTTGTGCAGCTGCCTATGACAACTGTACCCGGACTGTGGGTGAGCGCTGAGAGTTCTCAACCCGATTCGAAATCTAATGCAAGTGTAATTGGGCTTATAATTCAATATTAGTGTATAATAAACAAAATATATAAATAAACGAGTGTATATACTTAATGCTTCGCAGCGTTGAGACAATACACACATTGAATTACATACAAGTAATTCAGCTCTTATTAAGTAGGTATGTGCAAATAGTATCTAAATTGTTTTATTAACAATGCCATTTTAAAGTCAACTATAAATGGCCGACCGTCTTTGTAAGAGACTTGAGAAAATCTTTAATACCTAGACGAAGGATTATGTTTGATGTTAGATTCTCTCCATTCTTTCATCCACAAATTATTAACACCGTATTAGATACACTTCGTAATTTTCAACTGCTTTTGAATCGCATCGTGCCTGACCACACGACATCCAGAGGCGACGTCTCACAATGGTATCTCGGCGCATTTCAAGGCGTTACACCTATGCAGTAGGCCTCATTGTGGGTGAATGCAAGTCACCAGTTCATCCAATAAATCTCAGCCTAGATGTAGTTGAAACCAACCTGGATTATAGTATAATTCAGGTTGGTTTTTAACCGACTTCAAAAAAGGAGGAGGTTTCCAATTCATCTGTATTTTTTTTTATGTTTGTTACCTCATAACTTTCGACTAGGCAAAGCGATTTTAATGATTCTTTTTTTATTAGATAACTGGTGCTTCCTGTGTGGTCCCATTTCAATTTGCTCCAGTTCTGACAATGGCATCCATGAGAAAACCATATAAGTCTAAGATTAGCATTAAGTATGAGTGCGACAAATGAACGAGCCCCGCTGCTAATAGAACAACCTATGTGTGTCTGTAACACTAAAAAGTAAAAAATAAAAAAAAGCTACGTTTAAAAAAACCGACTTCAAAAACTGAAAAGTACAAAATAACTTAAAATACTATCATTTGTATGTGCTATCTATTGATAGGTTTGAAGTCGGTGCCGGTATCGGTATCTTTAGTGTAGGAATTTCATTATAGTAAGTACATAAGCTGTTTATAATTTTGTTTAGGACTTGGCACCGATTTTAAACCTATCAATAGATAGCACATACAAATTTTAAGTTATTTTGTACTTTTCAGTTTTTGAAGTCGGTTTTTTTATTCATAATTTTTTTTTTACACTTATATCAGCTTGAGTAGGTCTATAAAAAAAATATTATATTCTTTCATCATGACAGAGGAATTTATATCCTAAGGATAAAACCAATATATAAAATCTACCTATTTATAAAGAACAGAATTACAAAACAGTGCTGCAGAGACAAAGAAGAGGTGTTGACTAAGTCTAAGAAAGATACATCTATTGAAGTGGTTAGGCCAAGTAGAAAAAATAGATAAAGATTAGCACAGCAAATATGTAAATTAAATGTGGATAAAATGAGAGGAAAACTCAACATAAAGGCCTCATGTCTCTGCCAGTTTGGTATAGAAGGTCAACTTCAATCACAATGAGACTAGAATGGTAACAAGGCTTTTCCTTGTAACCATAGACAAAAAAATTTTTAGATGAAATTGGTGAGGTGCTACTGAAATGGGCGAGAAATTGGTGAGTTGCTACTGAAAGGAGACCCGAGGAAACCGATGAAAATACATGAAGAAGGCAATGAGTATGAATAAAATGGTAAAACATATGTCAGAATTATGGCAAGTGAGATAGATAAGACACAAAAAAAAAATTCAAGACAGTCTAAGTAAAAAAAAAAAAGAAACACAAACGGTTGTTGATATAATAATACAGGCAGTAAAGTCCCTAGCAATAATAAAATGATATTAGCTTGTTCTGAATAAATTAGTGACATTTGTGACCTTGAATAATTTTATTGCCACTAGAGTATTATAGTTTCTCAAATAGAACAAATTATATGTTAATTTATGTTTTATAAAAAATGCACATTTCGTTTTTTTTTGAACAGGTTCTAAACTGAAAAACATAATAAAAATATAAGTATGTAAATTGTTAATTTATTTAAATTATTAGTTTGCAAAGAATATAACCTTATACATAATAGGAATAGTTTGAACTCAACTAATTATGAACAAACAACTTCCCCTATTATATATTTTTTTAATTATAGTCAAGGCAAGGGCAAACAGAGATGTAAGGCACATAATTGTTGTTAAATTTTTAGTTCTACTTAATAGTTAAGAATAAAATGTATCATAAAACCTTATTTATCATATTTGGCAGACATATATACTGGCTGATGGATTACCAGGAAAATGGACAACATCACTTCTATAGGAAACTTATAAAACCAACTATGATCACAATATCTTTACTAAGAGTGGCAATTGTGACTTTAGTTCAGCAGTGGACGTTGAGGGGTGATGGATGGATGGATGGAATGGGAGTCTGACTATCATCATCAGACAAGCACATCTCCAAACTTACAAATTTTTGGAGACAACCAAAATCAAAAACCTGCTAAATAAAACAAAGTATACTTTTTTAGCTAACTCAGCATTTGAACCCTCACATGAACTCAACTGCAGACCCATAAAAAAAAGAAATCACTATGGTGACTAAAAAAACTTCATTACGAGGCTGTCCTCTATCCACTTTTGTTAACAAACTATAGCAGTATTAGAAATAAATTACTTTTAGTTAAAAACTCATTTACCTGCTCATACTCTGGGTCTGTACTAAACAGCTGTGCATCTAGTTCTAAATATAAATCTCTGCCAACATCTTCATACTGTATCAGAGGCTGTATATCATCTTCTGAATCCATTCCTTTTTTTTTAAATTACGAAATTAGCTCATTTTTTTTATATTCACTTTTGTATGAAGAATGAATAATGTAGAAAAATGTTTAAAACATTATATATTCGGCGCACTTTCGACTGTCACAATATTATTATAAAATAATTACTTTAGATACAATAAATTACGAAATATTGCCTCAGCTATTACTATGAAGTAAGCTTCTTACTGATAACATGAGAGGTATTAAATTTCATTAGAAAATATATCCAAGGACAACACAACAAAGACCAATTTATAATACCCTTATAATGAATATCCATATCAATTCATTCTTGATTTATTAAAGGTATTACAAAATAATTTAATAGTAGGTTTATTTTTATGTTGTTCTTTTAATTTTGTAAATTTATATTTGTACAAAAAGAAAATAAGCACCTCTTCAAAACCATCAATCACACAAATTGACACTAACTGACACTGACAGTTTAACTATTTGACATAACAAATAGATTTACTTTAGAGTTGTAGAAGTTCCGAGTGAATAATAAAAAAAATAATGTTCAGTCTGATGTTAACCACTCAATCAAAGTGTTGCCGAACATGTCAGTAATCTACCGACACACCTGTGGAATGTTGTAATGGTGTGTGTACCACACTGTTATAATGGTAGGGTTGCACTGTTGTGCCACCGAAGACAAAGATCAGGTACCAGTGGCCCACTCGCACGGCAAAGAGAGCTGTTTGCAGGGTGGGTCTATGGGGTTGCGTGCCGCCTCTTTCATCGCCCCGGACCGATTTGGCGGGGCGCGACCACATCCATAGTCTACCGCAAAAAAAAGGGTCGCACTGTTGTAATATTTAATGTTAGCGCCACATTGTTGACAGAGTTCTATCTACAACTGCGGGCTGATCAATCCGAAGTAGTTTAACACTCGCTGGAAATCGACGTCTGAGCAGTGACAATGTTTTGTTATGCTAGGTTTGGTGAGCATAAGAGTCGGCAGCCCAACTTTTTGAGTAGGTTTTGGTTGGTAGGCCGTAGTATCTAGCTGTACACCTGATATTGCAAAGATCCATGATCAGCAGTAACACCATTACGTGTGCTGCTTTCTGGTTTGCCGCCATTAGCAATTACAAAGTATTAAGACCTGTTATAAGTAAACTGTCAACTAACACCGTAAGCGAATATGTAAGTAATAATTCTATAATATATTGCAAAATACTTTCAATACTGACATTAACTATATATGTATTTCCAATTCAAGGATTGTTTAATTTGAGTATGACCTTGTTGTCTAAAGTACATTGAAATATTTTTGCATTCTAATCAATATAAGCTGATCCATTATTTTTTATTTCTAAATTTATTCGCCCATGATATAGCGAACGCTAAAATATTCTATCGCTTAAATTATACATTACCTACGTCAAATAAATTAATAATTGATGTGAACTGATATATTTTGGTTTTTTACAAGCCTTTATGTTTCAAGATATCTTTATATGTAAGTGCTGAAAACTTCATTAACTACGTTAGTTAAATTATAAAGAGCAAAATCATTCTGCTCCAATCATTGGGGTGGAGGGAAATGACTTACCGCTCTATCACTAAGTTTGTTAGGTTAGATTAGGTTTGTTGCGTTTTGAACTGCTTATGGGTACAGAGTCCTTCTCTTCAGTGAACCGATTTGAGACTCTGATGAAATCTCAAACAATGTAAAAAATAGTATAATAAAAAATACTTTAATTGTAATGGACACTATGATGTATTATGATATATAGTGAACATTAATAGCTAATGAAGGGGTAAATAGATTAAAACACAGGTTCACTAGCGTACTTTAATGATGCCTCTCTAGGCTTTATGAACTTTAATTAAAACGAAATAATATTCTATATGTAGTTTACCAGAAAACTATTGCCGGCTATTAAATTTTAGGTTTTTAATTCTTCCAAGTTGTTTTAGAAATAATATATATTCAACTTACCATGTGACTATCTTCAGTGGAAATACATTGTTCCATACTTAGCGTCATATTTAAGCTTAAATGATGCTCACTAATTGATCTGAAACAAACAAAAAAATTACCTTTTAGAAAAGTTGCACATCAAAAATTTACAAACTATTATACCCTTTGCATTTCACCTCTTCTAGAATTTGAATTTCAAAGAATTCTTTTTAATGAGTCATATCATAAAAAAAATATTATCGAAATTTTATATTTCTAATTATAGTAATTTCAGTTTGGTGTTGATTAGTCACCTAACTTTTATCCGCAATTTCATTCGTGTATAAATCATATGTGATAGAGGCAAATAGAGAAAACTATGCAGGGTGTTCAAGATACCCATATTCATTCTTTAAACTATCTATATCATTTTGTGCTGATTCCTTTATATAAATAGGTTACTGTACATATTATTTATACATCGCGCTATTACAAATTCTGCGTCGTGATCAGCCAAGCTTTCTGTTTACACCCTCTACCATGCCCAAGATTGGCAAATAGTACTTTTTTCATACTGAAAACAATTTTTTTAATATACATACATATATATATGTGTGTATGTATATATATATATATATATATATAGATAATGTACGGAAACCTTCGTGCGCGAGTACAACTCGCACTTGGCCTATTTTTATTTCATTCGCTTATTGTTAACCGCAGAGTCAGGGGCGTAGCTACCACCGTATCTGCCATATCAATTATACGGGGGCCCCAGACGTGTGTAGGCAACATCACGCTTTTTATTCTTTCTTATTCTTGACCCTTCCAGTTACAACCGCAACTGCAGAAAGAAGTTTTTCAAAATTACAACGGATAAAAATTACCTACGAACTTCGATGGGACATGAACGCCTGTCAGACCCTGTCAAAAATTTTGGAAAAAGTGACATATAGATAATTATAATGAATAAATATTTCTTTTAATTATATGCAAATGTTTTTTTTCTTTTGTGAGAAATCTTTACCTTTCATAAGGGCCTCCAAACTAATTGTTATACGGGGCCCCGCCAAGGCACGCTACGCCACTGCGCAGAGTAAACAGAGGTAGAGATAATTAGCTATTAGCGCTAACAGAAACAATAATAAAAGTACTTTTTTTTAATTAGCTACAAGACCATTCTCCTTGTTCTTATCCCAATTAGTTGGGGCCAAAGCAATATGTCCTGTCCTCCCACACAACCCTATCAGATATGCATTCACTCACTTTTAATCTATGTCATACCTCTCCCACTCCAACCACTGTTTCTTCGATTTCCTCTTACCCCTAAAGGTTCAACATTCATACTTAAAACTTTCCTCATATTATTACTTTTATCCCGTCTAATCAAATGTTCATAATTTTTCCTCTCATTTTCTGTCATGGGGACAATTTTCAAACTTTCTCTTAAGGTAACATTCCGATCTTAGCACCCGTGACGCGCAACCGCAACACGCGACCGCGAGCGGGTCGCGAGACCCACTGCTTAGTATGAATTTCTATGGAACACTAAACAAAGCCCACGACCGCGACGCGCTGAATGTCTTTTTTTTCTAGCTGTGGAGAATTTATCCAACATATCGCTACAATAGAACACAATCATCACCCATAAAACTATGGAAAGAGTGGCGAGTTGCGGTTGCTTCGCTGACATCGGAATGCTAGCAGTCACCCCGCGATAGGCGACCATGGCTGCGTAGTCGAATGATCGCAGTCGCGCATCACGGTTGCTCAGATATCTATACAAAATAATATTTTGTTTTTATAAGAATCTAAGTACCTCAACTATCCGTGTGGTGACGGAATAAGAATACTATTCACCACCGCATATCTTACCCGTGGGTGATCGTACGAGACCAGTGCCGCATTAACCCAGCGCGGGGCCTGTAGCAAATTCTGTTAAGGGGCCCTTGATTTGCTTTAGGTAAGGTAATTAAAGGTTAGTACCTAAATAAAACAAACTGTTACACAACTTTTCTAAATTTAATATGGGCGAATTTAGAGCTAACACTTTCAATATTGACTTTTTTAAGCATATCATGCTCTATATTCATCAAAGTGAGATAAAAATATTTTTACACTCCTATTTAAATTGAAATTTTTTTACGGTTAAACGCCCGTGGTTGGGGTGCGTGGCCCCCCAATTCGCGGGGCCCGCATTTGCTACTCTTGCTATGTGGCTAATTCGGTGCTGTACGAGACGACTAAGTTATATAAAACGCACATAACATCTACGCGAGAGAAGTAAAACTCTGAACAAAACCCAACCATATACCAATATGTCTGACCAACGTGGTAGTAGGTTAATTTCCCTCCCATTACGGAGGAGGCACGAGCCCAACAGTGGGACATTTATGGGCTGTGATGATGATGAAGAAGTACCTCAAATATCAATTAACTAGGAAAACTGGCAAACCTAATATAGTGTAACCTAATATAGTGTAAAGTACAGTAAAAATTAATTAAATAATTTACTAGAAAAATTAAAGATTTGTTATGAAATATCAACCTAGTATTCAATATCGAAGTATCAACGTGGACGCATATTAATATCAAACAAACGTTTTAAAACTAACAGACGGTAACAATACATACACACATACATACATACATATCATCACGCCATATCCCTTGCAGTGTAGGCAGAGAGAACAGAGTGCCAGAGAACTCTATCTTTGCATACTTCACTCGCTTCCTCAACATTCATAATTCTCTTCATACACGCTCGCCGGATTCGGAGACTCTTGACTTCACCTTCCTTCAGTTCAGTACATGAACGATCTGGTAACAATATATATTATAATAAAAAAAAAAAAAAATCTTTAAAATTAAATGAAAGACTGAATATGTTAGTTGTAGTAATAAATCAAATAAATATTTCTACCGAATATATGACCTTATAAAGATTATAAAACAATAATGAAATGGTATTATTATTTTATTATATTAGAGTTGGCTGTATGAGTGCTGTACCCTTTGCGTAGTTATGACGACGACTTATCCATTCGTTCATTCGCTCTGTCGTTGTTCGTGTTGTGAAATTGTAGTGTTTACGAAAAGCTAGTGTATTAATAGAAACATTATAGATTCTAGACGTATTTGAATGGACATAAATGATTAAAGGATTTTAGTTCAGGTATACTTTAGAACAATTGTTTGATTACACTATATAAACAACCGGAACAGTTACTCTAAAATAACATAACCTCAAATATAATTCTTTAATAATTGTAGACTATATTTACTTAATTGTTATATACTTTTCGATAGCAATATTTACCTGGTTATAAAATATCAACTGTGCAACAAAATATTGCGACAGAATCTGTACAATAGATATTTTCTTGACTGTGGATCAAGTTTATCAACAGAGATTAATTCTGTCATGTGAAATATATTGTAACTGTTGTGAAATTATCTTTAACATTATACAAAGTAGATGTTTATAAATTTGTCCAAACCATTTATAATTAAAATGAAAGTTGTTATTTCTTTCAGAATCTGTAAACAATGATTATCCCTGTGCGTTGTTTCACATGCGGGAAAGTTATTGGGAACAAATGGGAGGCATACCTAGGCCTATTGCAAGCTGAATACACAGAAGGGTCAGTACTAATAGTTTTTTAATTCTGATGATTCTAGAAAATGGCCTCATTTGTTCTTGAATATTATGAAGCCTTGTCGATTAGGTATTTAAATATATTAAAATCAGGCCCCATTTGTAAGCAGATTGAGAATACAATGTGTCGTCACTGCTTTCCCGTGGAAGTTGTAAAAATTGGCCGAGTTATCACCAGGAGAGGGTTAACAACATTCTTCTGGGAACCTTATAACACCAATTGTGATTGCTAACCCTTTGTCATGGTGATAATCACATTGTTTTTCTTACTAAGGTTATGTCTGACAGTGAACAGAACAGAAAACAGAGGAAAAAGACTTATGTGCATTAGGAATACTTCGTATAAAGTTAGAAGAATCATGTTATACTAAAATGTTAGAAGAGTACTTCTTAGTTATCAATAGCAAAAATCAATGAATATTGGCAGTTTGGTAGCCATCAGATTATTCATGTTAGAATGATAAGAAAAGAAGATTAGAAGGTCCCCCAAAATTAAAATCTAGTATATTATTCAACTATGTATATACATAATTGAATAATATACTAGATTGGAAATGTAATTTTGTGGATTTACCTTCACTGAAAGTGTCCAATAATTATATTGAATTTTATTCTTTTAGATACCGTTTTTAATTTACTTTAAATTTGGTCGAAAATTGTCAAACATTACTGAAAAGAGAATGAAAAGCTAACAAAAGGTTCAGCATCATCATTCATCATTTCGGCTCATATATGTCCCACTGTTAGGTTCGAGCCTCCTCCATAATGGGAGGGAAATTGACCTACTATCTACCACACTAGTTAGCCATGTTGGTATAGGGTTTTGTTTCGAGTTTTCCTTCTCTTGCATATATGCATTTTATATTCATTAGTCGCCTCTTATGATCACCCACGGGTAAGATAGTGGGTGATGAATTGTATTCTTATTCCGACACCATACATAGCAACAGGCTAAAAGAGGCTAAAAAATCATCACATGATTAATAGATAAATCCCATGGGTTAAAATGTCTTTTATCTCATTACTTTTCTGTGGGAAACTTAAAAAGTAGCGAGAGATCATTATTAGATTGTGCAGAACTTTCCATCCACATGCAATTTAAGATAGCATTTCAAATTTTGACTGCACATATGGTGTAGTGGTTAAGATACCGACCTTCCATGCCAGTGCCGTGGGTTCGATTCCCACGCAGGACAATACTTTGTGCGATCCACAAAGTGTTGTTCTGAGTTGGGTGTAATTTGTCTACGTTAAATTGTATGTTTGTAAAGTCCCCGCAATACAAGGATTATTTCCTTAGTGCAGGGTAGTGAAAAAATGAAAAAAGTCTAAAATTAAAAGCATCTGTAGGATAGCTAATAAAAAATCAATTAGTCATGTGGGCAACGAGTTTGAATGTGCCGATATTGCTAGAACATCTAATATTATTATTGACATATTCATTACACCCAATGAAAGATAAAACTACAATGGCACAGTTATAAGTACTGCCATAAACTTAATTACCCATAAAACATTGTTCCTTATCTGTGTCTACAAAAGGAAAGCGTAGGATAATATACATTTTATCTTTCAAGTCAATTGCTTTGAATATCAGCTGTAGTGTGACCTAGAGACTGTGAGCATACTCTGTGGTATGAGTATGGCTGATATTTCCGTACTTATTCTAAATAAAAAATAACTAGATATAGAGTTATACCAGTAATATCTGTTCAGACAATTTGCATATGTCCATTATACTCTACTCATTTTCTATTTTGGGTTTAACTTTCTTGATTATCTTTTTTATTTACGGCATCCATGAGAAGGATAGGCAATGATAAAACATTATATTTTATATCATACCCACATGAATTGTCAGTAACTTCATCGCAGCTCATATATGTTTTACTGTTGGGCTTTGGTTTCCTCCACAAGAGGAGAGAAAGAGAGAGACTTACTTATACAACGAAAGTTAGACAGCATAGTACAATCGAAAATAGAATCTTACAAGATTCTATCTATATCAAGTTGTCCTTCACATTCATAGATGTTGTATGTATATCATAACCCTTATGACACACACTCGCTAAAAGGAGATGATGAATTGTATTCCAACTCCGTCACTACACGGATAAGTACGTATTGCACCAGTAAATTATCCACTATGTAATATATACAAGTATTAGCAAAGCCACTTTCAAAATGGTGCAAGTTTAATCGGTATAAATCGGTTATCTTCAGATTTCTTCAATCTTTTTAATATTAGCCTGATAAAGAAGTCTAAAGTGGTATAGGAAAGTATATGCTTAGAATTTCTTGACCAAAATAGGCGAGAGCAGTCCTGACCAATGTAGCTCGAATGATTAGTATGTTGAAATGAAAATGGGCAGGCCAAATAAATCGACGGCCACTGACGACAAGTTCACGCTGCTCCGGTGACCGGTCCAACGACGAAGGCGAGGTTCACGGGTGGGTTATGGGTGAGCGTGCTTACGTCCCTCTGTCGCCCCGAACAGAGTAGAGCGCGACGACCGTAGCCCACCCCACAAAAAAGAAAGGCCAAATAGATCGAGGAATCGGTAACCGTTAGGGGAAATGTTTCGAGTGCACCACCGAGCGGCGTGGAGTCGCCATAAACCAGTGATTACTGACAGCACAGAACTGTTCTACATGGTGCTCTTTAGGGAAGTCTCTATTCAAGAGCAGACTGTTGACTTCTTTATTTTGTCTTTAGGATTAAAACTTGGGACTTTGTTATTAGCAATCACATGTCCTCCATTATACGAAAGAAACAGTTCAGCGTATAAATTAAGAAAATATATAATTTGTTTAACCTATCTTTTTTTTTTGCAGTGATGCCTTGGATGCTTTAGGATTGAAGCGATACTGCTGCAGACGTATGCTACTAGGACATGTGGATCTAATTGAAAAACTTCTTAACTATGCGCCTCTCGAGAAATAGATATACAAAATTAAAATATTTTATTATGTAAGCTCTGTTTTTTTAATTGTTGTGATACGAACTATAAATTCCATGAGGATTTCTTGTTAAATAAAGTTGATTTTAAGCGAGTGTTTGTTTCATTTCTTTGTATTTTTTATTAAATTGTTGTGTAAATACTCTTTTTTTAACTTTAGAATTTATATAGGTACTTAAAAACTATATTGACATTTGTCATTATATTACAATGATTTTATTGGAATAAAACCATTCTTCTTATGTATTGGCAATCAGCTAGTTATACGAGCTATTGGTGCCAGTGTCAAGTTATTTTTTTTTTTTTTTTTTTTTTTTAAATGGCGTTTACAAGATTTCGCCAATAACTAGTTATATAATATCTTCAGTCTCTCAGGTTAGTCATAGTCTAAGTCAAGTTGTCGCCATCAACAGTGCTATGGCCACACTGTTGATGGTATCTTGTTGGAATTTTGATGGAAAATGAAAACGTTGTAAAACACTTTTATATGATATTCACTATATCCCAGTTGTTCCGCGCATCACATTACATAAAATGCCATCAAAATTATCTAATATAACACGTTAAAACACTAAAATATTGAATATAATACAAGAGCACCACATGACGTTTTCGAATTCCTGTCAAAAGTCCCGTGTCAAGTTATAAATATTTTCACGTTTTTAGTCTTTCAAGTTAGTCATTGTCAAATTAGTCAAGTCAAATTTAGTGTTGCATATCGATAGACAATCAATTGTCTATCGAGCAATAGTATATCGATTTTATTGTAATACGTAAATAGTATCGATAGCTCTCCACGAGCAATACTATTAATAACAACGATACTATCGATAGTGATTCATTCGATAGTATCGCTAGTTTTAAATTAAAACTATCGATAGTATCGACTATTTTGGACTATCGATAGCAAGCAACTATTCGATAGTATTGTTGTCTAAAGTTATGTTATGTATATGGAAGGTAGAAACTAAGGAATACTGATACATTTAAACGACAAACCATAAGTAAACTTGGTTTCAATCAACTTTAAGAATTACAATTAGCTTGTTAGAAAATCTCCATAGTAATGACATATAAATTATATATAAAACTATAATAGAATTATTGTGCCAGTAGTATAGTAGTAAGGAGTATACATATCATTCACCCCCTCTACATTTTATTAGCAGATAAAGATTTATGTGACGTAATCGTTTAGATGCCGAGGTGGTTTTCTTGATCTTTCTGACCTTCTTGGTACAGCAACTTCAATCTCAACTGAATTCTCTTGCTGAGACTCGCTGACTGGCTCTAAATTTGATTGTTCAGAAGTGCTTTGATCTGTCAGAACCGGTGAAGTAGAAGTTTCACTATCTATAATATTCTCCTCGTCAGGAAGCGGTGCCAGTTTTCTATTTGAGACTGTAGACTCTCGACCATCGCTATGTCGAATAAATGAGTAATATGGGTTACTCTGTAAAAGTTCTACCTCTTCCACGTACGGATCGTTTTTATTACGCACATTCTTTCTACATAAAATTGGTCCTGAAACTAACCAGGACGGCACAGAGTTTCCGTTCGCGGATCGCCTCGAATAATTGAAAAGCCTTTCATGAGGTGTTTAATTTATGGATGTACATAGAAGTGAACGGATCGAGTGTAGAGCTAAAGGTAAAACATGCTCCCATTTATCTATAGGCAAGTTTCTTGCACGAAGAGCAAGCTGAATAGTCTTCCATAAGGTGCCATTAAGACGTTCGATCTGGCCATTGCCACAAGGATTATATGGCGTAGTCCGACTAGTAGCAACTCCAAGAGGCTTTAGGAACTCACTTAGTTCTACTGACATAAACACCGTCCCTCGATCACTATGAAGATATAATGGAGTACCAAATATACAGAATAGGTCTTGCAAGCATTTTATTACTGAAGCGGAACTCATGTCTTTGCAGGCATATGCAAAAGGGAATCGACTATATTCATCTATAATTGTTAGTAGATATTTATGAGAACCCGGTAGCGGACCTTTGAAATCAATGTTAAGTCTTTCAAAAGGTGCAATAGCTTTAATTAATTGTCCTTTAGATTGGCAAAATCGTGGTTTTATTTCTGCGCATACCCTGCAAGAAGCTGTCATTGCTTTTACCTCCTCCACAGAATATGGTAAATTCTTAGCACGTGTCTAATGGATCATCCTAACAATCCCTGGATGGCATAGATCATTATGTAATTCCCGCAGTTTATCAATATTCATGTGAGCACAAACACGAGATAATGCGTCTGCAAATATATTTTCAGCGCCAGGTCGATATAAAATGTCAAATTTGAAACAGGATAATTCAAGACGCCAGCGCTCTATTTGCTCGTTCTTAATTTTACTACTATGATTGCTGTTGAACATAAATGCCACAGATCAACGATCTGTGGCATTTATGTTCAACATCAGTGATTAAATTAAAATGTCTACCAATTAGAAAATGTCTCCACTTGCGAACACTTTCAACGATGGCTCCTGCTTCTTTTTCAATAGGAGATTGTCTACGTTCTGAATCTGTAAGTGTTCGCGAAAAAAATGCTACTGGTCGTCCTTTTTGTGATAAGGTAGCTGCTAAAGCGAATTCTGAAGCATCTGTTTCGACAGTAAATATTTCTTGGTCATCAATAGCAGTGAGAGACGATTTTTGTATTTCGGATTTCAGGTTTTCGAAGCTTGTTTTAGCTTCGTTAGTAATAGGAAATAAAACTGTCTCAGTAAGTGGACGAATTTTGGTTGAAAAATTACTGATCCATTTTGCATAATGGGCAAATAAGCCTAGTGTTCGTTTCATCTCTTGCGTATTAGTTGGCAAGGGTAATTCTATTAAAGGTTTGAGTCTGTCCATGTCGGGTTTGATAGTGTTATCAGATATAGTGTAGCCTAGTAAAGTAATAGAACTTTGAGCTAACTTACATTTTTCTATATTTAAAGTCAATTTATACTTAGTCACAGCATCCATAAATTTATTTAGATTTTCATCGTGATCACATTTATTCATTCCACAGACTGTGACGTCATCTAAATACGCATACGTACCTTTTAAAAATGCTCTTCTGTTATAATATATTCAAGCGTACGTTGAAATGCAGCGACCCCATTAGTGACACCGAAAGGTATTCTTGTAAATTGAAACAGTTTGCCACAAGCTTCGAAAGCTGTATAAATTTTATCTTTTTCCAAAATCGGTACCTGATGGTAAGCACTTTTTAAATCCATTTGGCTGAAGACCTTATATTTTGCTACATTAGAAATTATTGAACAAATATTGGGCAAAGGATACGCATCTAATTGTGTAAAACGGTTAATAGTGCGAGAGTAATCAATTACCAGACGCTTTCGGTGTATTCCTCCACCAGCTACCAAAACTTGAGCACGCCATGGCGAGATACTAGGTTCTATAACAGCATCAGCTAAAAGTTTCTCTACTTCATCGGATATAAATTTTATATCGTTGATGTTATGTCGCCGAGATTTTATTGCCACAGGCTGAATATTAGGTGATAAGTTTGTAAAAAGAGAAGCAGGAGGCACGTTTGCTTCCATTACATTGCAGAGTTCTAGTGGCGCCTTTTGACCTCCAAAATTAAACACAAGTGTCTTGTGTTCATTTAAAATATCATGACCAATAATTAAATCAGCACAGAGATTATTTACAATAAGTAGAGAACGCATTTTATATTTGTGATCACCTATTTGAATAGATGCGTAGCACATACCTTCTACAAAAGATACTTGGGACAGTGATGCCAGAGATATCGCTTGTTTGCACGGTATCTTCTTCAAACTAAGCAAAAATGCAAAATTTTTATTGATAAATGTTACTGAGCTACCTGTGTCAATAAGGGCATCCGCACGTATACCATTTATGATTACAGACACTGTAGCTTTCCGAAGACTAGCTGGAGACGCAGCTAGAACGTATGCTGCTCCAAGCTGACTAGGAGTGCTGATTTCAGTTGCATTCGTAACGTATTTTGATTGCTTGAGTTGTTCACGACTACTACGACAAACATTTGCAAAGTGACCTGGTTTAGAACATTTGTGACATACAGAGTTATTTGCAGGGCATTTTATTCTAGAGTGGACGCTGCCACCGCAAAAGAAACAACGTTTTCGATATTTCGATGATAACACTGCAGCAAGGTTATTGCTGTCATCCTCTTTAGTACCTTCAGATATGGCGTTTGAATGTATGGGTGAAGAAGCTGAAATCTGTGACATCATTAAAGAGCTCTGTTCTGCTGCTTCTAAAGATACAGCTTGTTTCACAGTCTCTTCTAAAGATAAATTTATACTCTCTAAAAGCCTTTCTCTTAATTTTTGCGATGATATTCCTACTATGAAAGCGGTCCGTACAGACTGTTCTTCGTGTTGTTGAGCTGAAACACTTTGATAGCCACAATCATGTGCAAGTAGTTTTAGAGCTCTTAAGTAATCTGAAATGGACTCAGTAGAACCTTGTCTTCTTGTATTAAGTTTATGGCGGGCAAGAATCTCATTCTTTGGTTTTAAGTATATTTTATCAAGAGTATTTATGGCTTCTTCACATGATTTGCAATCCTTTATATATGCAAATAATGTTGGTGACAAATGGTGAATAAGCAACTTTAATTTAGTGGAATCTGGTGTCATAGACAAGCCATCTTCAGATAAGAAATTAAGAAAAGTATACCGCCAGTGTGTCCATTCAGCATCAGCAGTACTTGTATCTGGTTGTACATCAAATCTAATTCTTAAAGTTGATTAAAACCAAGTTTACTTATGGTTTGTCGTTTAAATGTATCAATTTAATCAACTTTAAGAATTACAATTAGATTGTTAGAAAATCTCCATAGTAATGACATATAAATTATATATAAAACTATAATAGAATTATTGTGTCAGTAGTATAGTAGTAAGGAGTATACATATCAAATACCATCTTGTATGGGGGATTAGTCAAAAAAGTGTCCACTTGTAAACAGCAAATTATTGTTCGAACACTCACCGAAATAGCGCTAGTGTAGCAAGTGGAAATGATATGAATGTAGCAGTAATAAGCAGAGTGAAGTGTGCTGAGTTACGTAGTCAACTGTGATTTGGTAAATAATAACCTATGAAATTTGTGGCGCTCTTTTTAAAGTGCTTCCACTTGCTACTATAGCGCCACCTTGCCACCTTAATTTGCTCCCGTTCATTGGACACTTCTTATTACACTGAGATGTTACTCCTTACTCTATTCTCCATGGTTATGTAGTAAGCCAAGTACTGACATTATTATTAAAGTAATTTATTTAAATTTGCGTCATCATAGAGTAGAACAAATTTTAGTCAGGTGAATAACATTATATTTGTGATACTAACGAAGTGAAACAATTATAATAGCAATACTTGCTGCTGTCAATATTTCTGGCGTTTTGGCGTGAATGTGGAAATGTCATGTCACGCTCTTGTATTATATTCATTTCTTTAGTGTTTTGTGGTGTTATATTGAATAATTTTGCTGGTATTTTATGCAAATAATGCTAGGGGGGCATAGTCCGGAGCGTGCTCGTTCGCGTCCCCTGCCAGTCTAATTAGACTGCTAATCCGGCTCGAAATGCGTACCGCAATGCGGGTTAGGGCGTCCCCCGGAGGCGACGCGTACCGACCCGCCCCCGTCGGTACGAACATCGGCAGTTGCGGCGATGGGGGCCGCCACCCATCACGCCTTGCCCAGTTAGGCGAGTCGAGGAGAACGGAGTGCCGGGTGGGCACGTGGAATGTAAGAGGTTGTGTGGAAGGTAAGTTGCACGAGCTAATATCCGTCATGGCGGACAAACAGCTAGACGTGCTCTGTGTAACAGAGACCAAGCGAAGGGGCAGCGACGCCTGCGATCTTCCTGGTGGCGGGATGGCTCTGTGGTCTGGTGTACCACAGAGCGATCGAGCCAGCATGGGGGTAGGAGTGCTGTTGTCCTCTCGCTTGGCCTCAGGTGTGAAGGATTACGGAATGTATGATCCCAGACTTCTCTGGGTCCGTATAAAACTAGGTGTCACCAAGGTATTCATGGTTGTAGCATATGCTCCCGTAGGATCCTCGGTGGCATCAGACCTAGAGAAGTTTTGGGATAATGTTAGGGAAGTTCTGGATATGGCAGAAACCAGTGAACGCGTGATTGTATGCGGAGATTTGAACGGATGGGTGGGGACCAAGCGTCCCGACTATGAGGACGTACTTGGTCCATTTGGTGATAAGAGAGTGAACGACGCAGGTAGGCTCATAGCGGATGTATGCATGGAGAGAAACCTTATTGTGTCAAACACATTTTTCCAACATAAGGACATCCATATGTATACATGGAGAAGGAATGAACAGAAAAGCATAATAGATTTAATTTTGGTAGACAGTCGCCTCCGAAGCAAAATATTGGACGCAAGAGCCTACAGGGGCCCCACAGTCGACACGGACCACTATCTCGTTATTGCGAGATTTAGTGGTCTGTTCAGAAAGTGGAGGCACTGGCGAGAGCGTGTCCACTTCGGAGGGCTTGAAAGAATAAAGGTTGAAAGGTTGCAAGAAGAGTGTGTAAGAGAAAAGTATGCAGAGGGTGTCCGAGAACGGCTGACGATGGCAAGCCAGCCGCAATCGGACATTGAAGAATGCTGGAGAGTATTGAAAGAGAGTATGGTAGATACAGCGAAAGAAGTATGTGGAAGTTCAAAGAAGCATAGAAAAACAAATGGTGATGCATGGTGGGATGCGGAAGTGGCAGCTTCCGTAGAGCAAAAGAAGAAAGCGTGGCTGGACTATGTCTCTTCTTTGAATCTGAATGACAGTATGACTGAACAGAAGAAAGAAATATATCGGCAATGTAAGAATGACACCAAGGCCTTAGTGAAAGAGAAACGTGATAGAGCAAGTATGAGTGCAGAAGATAGGCTGACTAAAAACTTCGAGGGTAACACCAAACTCTTTTGGAGGGAGGTGAAGAAGTCTCGGGGTGGTTGGTCAGCCTTCAGAATGAATAAAATAAGGTCTAAAGGTGGAGACATTCTTACACAAACACAAGACGTGTTAAGCCGATGGAGTGAATATTTTGGCGATATGTATGCGGATGCTACGGTTGGCGCCGGTGTTGGATGTGGTTTAGTAGATCAACATTCGACAACGGCGTCCTCCGATGGCATCAGTATGGATGAAGTTGAATGGGCGATAAGAAGTTTGAAAAATGGTAAGGCAGCGGGCATTGATATGGTGTCTGCCGAGATGATCAAGCTCGGTGGCTCTTGTGTCTGGGAGGCGTTCCTGTTGCTCCTCAATTTATGTTGGAGCTCGGGAATGGTTCTCAGGGACTGGAATAGCGCAGTCATCGTGCCTTTGTTTAAAAACAAGGGTTCACGTTATGACTGCGCAAATTACAGAGCCATAAGCTTGACCAGTTTGGCAGCAAAAGTGTATGGAAAAGTTATTGAAAGGAGAATGAGGATGGTGTCCGATGGTTTACTGTGTGAGACACAAGGAGGTTTCAGGAGTGGAAGGGGATGCATGGATCAAGTGTTCTCTCTGCGCAACATTGTGGAGAAGCATCTGGCTCTAGGTCAGAGGGTTTTCTGCAGTTTTGTGGATCTGGAGAGAGCATTTGACACGGTTGTACGAAAGGAACTTTGGGACATTTTACCGGAGTATGGTTTTAACGGTAAACTGCTACAGGTTGTGCAGTCCAGTTACATGGGCTGTAGAGCCTGTGTGCGGCTGGATGATGGAATGTCGCCTTGGTTTGACGTCAATATCGGCGTTAAGCAGGGGTGCGTTCTGTCAGCCAGGCTGTTTATCATATATCTGGATAAATGTCTTCAAAGGTTGAACGATATGAATGTGGGAGTCCAGATGGGCGACTCAGTGGTCACTGCTCTGCTTTATGCAGATGATGCAGTCCTGCTGGCACAGTCAGCGACTGACCTGCAGACCCTAGTCGACACAATGACAGAAGATTGTAAGAAAAGGGGTCTACGCGTGAATGTGAGCAAAACCAAAATAATGGTCTTTGAAAGAGATAAAACCAGAACAGATGTAAGAGTAACAATAGGTAATGATGTACTAGAGCAAGTGGATGAATTTGTATATCTTGGATGTGGATTTAGCCGAGATGGAAGGTACACCACTGATATAGAGCGAAGAGTGAATGCGGGAAATAGAGTGAACGGAGCGTTGGGGCAACTTTTCGGCAGCCACCACCTCAGCCAGAAGGCACGTGTAGCAATACATAACGCAGTGCTTGTCCCAACATTACTGTATGGAAGCGAGAGTTGGGTATGCAGAAAAGAGTATGATAGTAAAATTAATGCGGTCGAAATGCGATCTCTGCGGAAAATCTGTGGAGTTAGGCTGACCGACCGCATTCGTAACGACGACGTAAGAGAGCGAGTAGGTATGAAAGAGAGTATTGGTGTAAAGATGCGAAAGGGAATGCTCCGATGGTTCGGACATGTGGAAAGAATGCCGAACGAACGCCTGGTTAAGAAGATATACAATGCGAAAGTGGAAGGATGTAGGTATCGAGGGAGACCGAGACTAACCTACCTAGACCAGATCGGTCATGTACTGAAGGAAGGTGAAGTCAAGAGTCTCCGAAACCGGCGAGCGTGTATGAAGAGAATTATGAATGTTGAGGAAGCGAGTGAAGTATGCAGAGATAGAGTTCTCTGGCACTCTGTTCTCTCTGCCTACCCTGCAAGGGATATGGCGTGATGATATGTATGTATGTGTATTTTATGCAATATGGTACAGTTAAAGTGCTAAAGTGTAGTGAATATGGTATAATAGTGGTTTACGTGTATTTTCATATTTGCCCAAAATTCCCAAAGAAAATCATTGATTAGGTTATCAGCGCCCGATTAATGGTAACGACTTGACTTACTGACAGACAATGACTATTAAGGCTACATAATATGAAGAAATGATGAACAATATATGAAAAATAATTAAATAAGACTTGGCTGTATGGTCTTTGATCCCTTTGCCTGTCCGAATGGACGAACAGAACCAAAAAAAAAATCAATATTTCTTGAGTTTCGGTGGGAATGTGGAAGTATTGTCATATTCTTGGATTATTTCATTTTTCTAGTGTGTTTATCACTATCACACAGTGTTATATTACATTCATTGGTATATACTAAGACAGAGAAAAAGTCTTTTCGTAAATAGTCTGTATAAACTTTTAATACAATTTCTTTGGCTTTACTAGTTATATCTGGCTGGTATTGATAACAAATTAAAAGTATAATTTAAATAAAGAAACAATTTAGTAAAATGTTATTTTCCGTAGTCTTTCATTATATTTTCTTTTTGTTAAAATGAGTCAATTCTACGAAGAAATTCGACATATTTTAAAACTTTATTACAAAAAAGATACATGCAACGCAAGCTGTGAAAAAATTGTGACGTTAATGGACCTAATGTGGAGTCAGAGAGAGTAACAGAAAGTTGGTTTAAATGTTTTCAATTCGGGAATTTTGATGTCAACGTTGTATCTCGCTCATTTCATTTTCAATTGCATATATAATACAATTGAAAATTGATTCTGGATTCAGTTAGATACAATATCTATATCCCTATAATGTGAAGTTACATATATGTAAGCATATTTTTAATAGAGCCTTCTAGATGGATTACATTGCAATCGAGCGTAAAGAGAACTTATGTTTTTCGGACCCTGTTAAATTTATTTCACTAGGTTATTATTGCTAAAAATACAACAAATCTAATGACTAATGCATAATTCTGTGTAGAATTGTAACTCAAAATTCCTGATTATGTTTTTCTTAATTTTGTTTAACCGAAACTTTCAAAACTAATAACTACAATAAAATTTTACAGTAATAGACATTCTGAGTTTCATTAGTACACTGAAACAAACCATTTTTTTTATTTTAATGCTTATAGTGGCGAACGAGCTAGCAGCAGCACACCTGATGGTAAGTGTTACTGGCCCCCATAGAGCTTGGCAATACCAAGGGTATAGCTTAGGCCGCTGCCTACTAATAAAATCCCCAAACCCACCCAGTTGGGCTGCCGGCTTTCTCGCTCACCGAACGAAGCGCAATAGCACATTGCCATTACTCAGACGTCGATCTTCTGCGAGAGTGTGGTACTACCCCGGACGCAACGGCCCGCGGCTGTAGACAGAAAACTGTCAACAGTGTGGTACAAGTACAAGGTACCACTTACATTCATTCACACTCACATTCTGACCCAATTGTCCAGAAGTCTCGGAGCATTATAATTTTACTCAACTTTCAATGGCTATTGATCTTAACCATTATTAGCTAACTTGGGCTTCAAATTAAGAACGCAAATGCACGTTACTGCTAGAAAAGTCACCACAAAATTCACTGAAAACAAGCAACAGGGACACAACTACGGTATTTATATTTTTAAGCAATACTATTAAAAATTTTCTGACAATCGATAGCCCGAAATAATCGATACTATCGATAGTTTTAGGTTAAAACTAATGATATTAACAATACTATCGATAGTATTGATAGTATCGAATGAATCACTATCGATAGTATCGCCGTTATTAATAGTATTGCTCGTGGAGAGCTATCGATAGTATTGATATGTGACGATACTATCGATAGTACTATCGATATATGGAGGGTAAAAACTAAGGAGGACCATCTCAGTGTATTAAGAAGTGTCCATTGAACGGGAGCAAATTAAGGTGGCGCTATAGTAGCAAGTGGAAGCATTTTAAAAAGAGCGCCACAAATTTCATAGGTTCATAGGTTATTATTTATCAAATCACAGTTGACTACGTAACTCAGCACACTTCACTCTGCTTATTACTGCTACATTCATATCATTTCCACTTGCTACACTAGCGCTATTTCGCTGAGTGTTCGAACAATAATTTACTGTTTACAAGTGGACACTTTTTGGACTAATCCACCATACAAGATGGTTGTCCTTAGTTTTTACCCTCCATATATCGATAGTATGAATACTTTTTGAGGTTAATAACTATCGATAGTCAAACTATCGATTTTTATGCAACACTGGTCAAATTGTCACCATTAACAGTGCAATGGCCACACTGTTAATGGTATCTTGTGGGAATTTTGATGGAAAACGAAAACGTTGTAAAGCACTTTTATATGATATTCACTACATCCCAGTAGTTTCGCCGCTTAATATTACATAAAATGCCATCAAAATTATCTAATATAACACGTTAAAACACTAAAATATCGAATATAATACAAGAGCACCACATGACGTTTTCAAATTCCCGTCAAAAGTCGGAATAAAACCAATGACTTTATGTGTATATGGGATGTAGTGAATATCATATAAAAGTGCTTTACAACGTTTTCGTTTTCCATCAAAATTCCCACAAGATACCATTAACAGTGTGGCTATTGCACTGTTAATGGCGACAATTTGACTTAGACAATGACAAACTTGAAAGACTAAAAACGTGAAAATATTTATAACTTGACACTGGCACCAATAGCTCGTATATGTAGCTGATTGCCAATATATAAGAAGAAGAAGAAGAATAAAACCAAATTACATTGGTTTTGTCTTTATTTATATCAATTTATTCCAATAATCGTATCGTATCCAAATATGGATCCTATAATGCTTCTACTACGTCCGGACAAACCGATGATGCCGATCCGGGTTCACCTACAGCAAGTCTAATTTACCAACATTAGAACGTTACATTAGATAACTATATTGCTAAGAGTACTTCTGCAATTACCGAAGATATCAACTTAAAGGTACCTATTATTATATATCTGCAAGTTTATTTATACCTACATGTAAGGGAAGCGCCAGGTTATTTATCAGCTTTAAAGATGTTGGATAAACTTTATCTGAAACAGAAAAATGAAGTCCATGCCAGATATATCTTAATGTCCTCAAAACAGAAACCTAATGAAACTGTTTCCAATTATGTTCGCAAATTAGAACTATTATCATATGATTGTAGTTTCAGTGCAGTCAATGCTAATGAACACAAGAAGGAATATATTCGGGACGCACTTATAGCTGGTTTATTTTCTATTGAAATACGGCAGAGGTTATTAGAAAACTTCGAAATAACGTTGGAACAGGCTGTAAATCAAGCAATTTCCCTTGAAATGGTAAAAGATCATTCTAAAGATTTTGTTAACAAATCACCAATGGAGTTAAGTGCCCTGCATTTCACGCCACTTGCCAAAAATGTAATAAAAAAGGCCACATTGCTAAAGTTTGTAGAAGTGAAAATCAAAGAAACAAATATACTAGCAATGCTATATCAGAACCAGAAGGCCAACAATTGGGAGCAATATTAGCAGCATCTCCTGCAAGTTTGCAGAGACCTACAGTTTCTATTACTGTCAATAGTTATAAAGCTGATACTCTGATTGATAGTAGAAGTTCTACTAGTTTTATTGACAAAAATTTCGACAATCTAATAAATATGAAGATCTATCCTCGTTATGAAAATGTAACTTTAGCTTCTAAAAATAATATCTCATCAGTAACTGGGTTTTGCTATGCAACTATACAGATCGACGAGCATGTCTATAATCGTAAACCTAAACCCTTATATATAATGGATTTACTCTGTGCAGATGTTATTGTTGGACACGACATCTTAAATTGTCATTCATCTCTTGAATTAAAATTTGGTGGTCATATGAAACCTCTTAAAATATGCAATGTTATGGCCTCATCTGTGCCTGCAGTCTCATTATTCACAAATTTAACAAGAATTGTATAACCAATTACTATCAAATCGAGAAAATTCTCTGAAACTGATACTCAATTTATCAGAGAAGAGATTAGCAAACTTCTGCAAGACAAAGTGATTGAACCTAGTAATTCACCGTGAAGAGCTCAAGTTTTAATCACTAATGGTACAACACATCGCAAACGTCTTGTTGTAGATTACTCATTAACTATAAACAGATTTACTGAATTAGATGCGTATCCGTTACCTAATATAGAATCAATTGTATCAAAGGTAGCTAAACATAACATATTCAGCCAAATTGATTTACGTAGCGCTTACCATCAAGTGCCGATTTTGAAAAATGAGTGAGTTTATACTGCATTTGAAGCTTGTGGAAATTTATACTAATTTACTCGTATACCATTTGGAGTAACTATTGGAGACGCTTCTTTTCTGAGAACCTTACATTATATAATAGCTAAAGAGGGACTAAAAGGCACCTACGCATACCTTGATGACGTCACCATATGTGGCAAAACAGATGAAGAGCATGACCTAAATCTAAAACGGTTTAAAGAAGCTGTTACTAAATATAACTTAACATTGAATGAAGAAAAATGCATGTACAAGCAAAACTATAAAATTACTTGGATACAGAATTAAAAACAATTCTATACAACCAGATGAAGATCGTCTTACTCCTCTAATAAATTTGCCTATACCAGTTGACTCTCAATCTCTCAAAAGAGCCTTGGGTATGTTCGCACATTATGCTAAATGGATAAGAAATTTCTCTGAGAATATTAATTCTCTCACGTCAGTATCAAATTTTCTACTTAACAAATACGAGATTGACTCCTTTCAACAGATAAAGTCTGACATCGCAAAGTCAGCTTTGACTGTAATTGATCCACATGAGACATTTACAGTAGAAACCGATGCCTCAAAACTCTCTATAGCAGCTTCTCTTTCGCAGAATGGTCGACCTGTAGCTTTTTTCTCCCGGACTCTAAACGATTCAGAACGTCGACATTCATCTATAGAAAAAGAAGCAAGTGCTATTGTTGAATCTTTAAGAAAATGACGACACTATCTTATTTCACGACGCTTTCTATTAATAACAGATCAACGTTGTTTCATTCATGTTTAATCAGCATCACAATAGTAAGATAAAAAACGAGAAATATGAAAGATGGCGACTTGAATTGTCAAGCTTTAAATATGATATAGTTTATCGCCCTGGGAAAGAAAATGTTACTGCTGACACTCTGTCACGAGTTTGCTCTACCATACATACTATCGACAAATTGAATTAATTACATAATATAATGGGGCATCCTGGTATCGTACGAATGACACACGGATCCGATCTAAAAATTTACCTTACTCATCAGATCAAATTAAGTCTATGATTGAACGTTGCCGTGTCTGCGCTGAAGTCAAACCAAGATTTTTAAAAATGCAAGGTAAACTTATTAGAGCTATGGCACAATGGGAGAGGCTTAACATGGACTTAAAAGGACCTCTGCCTACTAACACTCGAAACTCCTACCTATATACTAACCATAATAGATGAAAATTCACGTTTTCCTTTTGCATATGCCTGTAAAGATTTGTCCTTAGGATCTGTAATCAAATGTTTAACTGATCTATTTGCGACCTATGGTGCTCCGCAATATATTCACACGGACCGAGGAACTGCGTTTATGTCAGATGAGCTTAAACGATTTTTACTTTCTAATGGGGTTGCGTGTAGTAGAACTACCCCATATAACCCACAGGGAAATGGCCAAGCAGAACGTCTTAATGGAACTCTTTGGAAGACCATCCGATTATTTCTTCGTGCGCGAGATATGGACACTGTTCATTGGGAACAAATGTTACCATCTGCTGTCCATTCGATTCGATCATTATTGTGTACTGCCACTAATGCAACACCTCACGAGAGATTCTTCAATCATCCACGTCGAACTACAAATGGATAATCTTTGCCGGTATGGCTCATGAAACCAGGTCCTATATTAATGAAAAATAACAACAAACACTCGAAATATGATGCTGATGTAGAAGAAGTTGAGCTATTGGAGGCCAATCCATCCTATTCATACGTTAGACTACAAGATGGCCGTATAACCACTGTGTCAAATAGGCATTTAGCTCCTCTGCCACCCAAAGAGTTAGAAGACGAGTTTCAAGATGCCGAAGGTGAAAACGATACTGTTTCTGGAAACGAAAACATTTCAACTCAACCTGAAGTATCGTCTGAACCTGAAAACACTCTAGTCACTAACAGTGAATCACCGGTACTTCGACGGTGGTCTAGAATTAGGCAACCTCCAATGCGCTTCCAATTTCCAAACTTGTATTTAGTATATTCATCCCTAACGGGGGGTGAATATGGTGTAAATACTCTTTGTTTAACTGTAGAATTTATATACTTAAAAACTATATTGACACTTGTCATTATATTACAATGATTTTATTGGAATAAAACCAAATTACATTGGTTTTGTCTTTATTTATATCAAATGTGATTAGTAAATTTACTTTATTAGTGATATGTCTGATCATATTAGCTATTGAAGCAATCTTTGTCATTATTATATTATCATCGCCTCCGCTCATATACTCCCATAATGGAAGAGAAATTGTCATACTATACCGTGCTACTCAGGCCTGTTGGTGTGGCGTCTGATTTCGAGATTTCCTTTTCTTGCATACATATTATTTGCATATAAAGGGATTCCTAAATCTTAACCTCTTCGAGAACAAAGATGTAGGAGAAACCGGAGGTTTGTAATAGTGTACTTTAGTTTTTCTTATCTTAATGAAGTATTATCTATATAGGTCCCTTTCTCAGTCTAATATGTCCCAAATATGGATTCGAGCCTCCACAACAATAGGAAATTTGACCTGCCGCCCTAGTCAGACGGGTTGGTATTGGGAATTTTCGAATTTTTCTTCTCTTGTACAGATTTTATATTTATTTTTTCGTCAAACGCTACGATTTCTAGACTGAAAAGCGGCGTGTAGTGTGACTTTGACTTGCCATTGCCAGGCAACGCACGAAGTTTAAAGTAGGTGATGGGTATAAAGACCTTTTTGCGAAGTATAAATAGCAAAAAACCGAGAATATAATAAGCTATGGACTACTTCTTTGTCGATACATAAAAATTTATGTGATGGTGGTGTCATAGTCTTAAACTTCACCACACTTGGTGATACCAAGGGGGAGGTGGGGTTAAAAATGCTAAAAAAAGATCACGTGATTAATGGACGTCCCCTTAGGGACTGTCCATTAATCACGTGAGGTTTGAAAGGGGAGGAGGGGTTAGACAAAAATCACGAAGTCCTAAACCTTCATAGTCTTAAACCTCACGACGTATCACCAAGGGGGAGGGGGGGTTAAAAATGCTAAAAAAAAGATCACGTGATTAATGGGCGTCCCCTTACGTGTGACGTGTTAGAGTCATCTTACATAAAATAAAATTTAAGACTAAGTAGAAATAAAGTCGTATTGATACGGCTTTGCACGGAATTACTTTTGTGAATAATATTAGCTATTATTGTTTAAATTATTTTTGTCTCGCGCTTTTGTCCTGAAATTACGGACAGAATTATAACACTGCACGCTTTTCTTAAGAAATTGATGAAATGTAAAATTGGAGCGAATTGATTCCTCGCTTTACAGCGCCTTAACAATTGTCTTGTTATTAGATAGCAACGCAATACACGCGAAATAATATTACACGCTACTACTGCTAGGTTTAATGGTACCAAACCCGAAAATAATATTAAATTGACAGGCACTTATGTTTTACTATCTTAACATAAGAAGTTTCTTCATGTATTTCTTGCTTAAAATTGTGCACGCCATTTTTGCTGATCCGTTATTACGCGCCATTTTATCTAATTGTTTTTTCAATCTATGAATCTAAAAGGGAACTCTCAAGTTGATTATAGTATTATTGCGGGAGATTTTGATTCAATAATGGACGTCGATAGGCTGATGAATGGCTTTTTTATTGTTTTTTTTTTCTATTCATCACCAGTTAGGCTGTTGGGTCGGCCGTTTGAAATAAAACCTGTCACATGCATATTCTAACCATACCTAAAATTAATTGAAACTTTTGTATCAGATTTGAATACGCTTTCGGATAGAATTTAATGCCGGATATCCAATAGTTTAGTTACATCCTTAACGTCACCAGTGATAGCTCCGTCTAGAGACGAAGTTACGAACTAGTAATGGAATTTGTCGTACAATATAATAAATATTACCTACTGGTTTGCAAACGCAAGGTTTGCTCACTGTACTCCAGTTAGATATACGTTTTTTTTTTATTAAGATACCATTTTAATAAACATTAGATAAATGTTCACGGTTTTTGGAATTAGCATTTAATTGATTTTGATTATGATAGGCTAGATGATGGTTATGTTAGAAGTATAGCAGGAAGAATGAAGGATGGAATGCTTTTGTACTTGCCCGGAAACGTGCCTGGTTCATCATCGTCATCCCAGCTCATATACATCCAACTGCTGGCCTGCAGCTTCCTCCATAATGAGAGGCAAATTTACTCAATATACTATATTGGTCAGACGGGTTGATAATTATAAGAGGTGACTGAAATACCCAGTTTAAAATATTAACCAGCTTTCCTGCTTTTCATGGCAATTACGGGTTAAATTTTATTACATTTAAGCTGGGTACATCAAAAATAAATTATTCGCGTGCGCTATTAATATTGAATTGGAGTACGTATATTATGCATCGGCATTACCCAGATAAGATTCAAAATAATCTGAAGTGGTCCACTTTCGTCTGTGCTATCTGGGTTATACGTAAAATTTTACGATTGATATCTATTAAACCTGACAATACATATAAGATAGATAAGTTTTGAGTACTTACTGTTAATAATATATAATATAATAATATTTCTGTTTGCTTAGTGTTCGTTTTACCTATTAAAATCTGGAAATAAAACTATTTTTACGGATTTCGTTTGAATTTTATTTTATCAAATATTGATATTAGTGAAAAAATCCGTAACGAAAGTTTTATTTCATATGTGTAATTAGCACCTACTCGAGGAAACATCACGAATCATTAGGTAGTATTATTTTACTAAATGAATTGTCAATAAATTCTTGGAAAAGTTACTTGAGTTAGTTTATTTCTTGTATAGTAACAATTACGCCACTGAAGCCGTAATAAGAAATGTTTTCCACGAGCCAGTGTTATTCCTAAACATGAAAGAACCAAGACAAAATTCGATCTATTTAAAATTGAAGAAGGCCATTCGTTGTTCCGCGTCATTAAATAATAGATAATTGAAAAGATAATATATTATATTTACTTAAATTAAAAAGAAAAAGAGAGTAGAAACGTATTTTTGTTTTAGTTAAACACTTCCCTGTGTTCATTAGAAGGATCATATAGGTACTTTCTTGTATCGTAATACATCCAAAGATGCCCTTGTAATACATAAGTTGCAACATTATCTAATGCAACGCCTGTCACAGTTCGCAATCCCTACTTAGTTATGTTACCACAAGGCTGTTGTCGCGTTATTTTAGATATAAAATGGTCATATTTCCTATATTTACTTCAAATTCAAATTCATTTATTATGTATAAACCCTGCGAGGGCACTTACATATTGTCAGTATTAACATTTTAATTTTAATCTAATAAACTACCACCGGATCGGAACTAGACCACTACTGAGAAGAGCCGGCAAGAAACTCAGCGGGTTTGTCTATTATTGTTATTTCTTTTCATTTTTTTATATATATAAAAATAATGGTACATGAAAGAAATAGCTCCAGTGTGATGCCCTTCGAACCTAATAGTTTAAGTACAATGTAAAATAACCAATGGCTGGACCAGATCCCACAATACTTTACAATATAATGCTTTTATCTATCCCTCAGGCTTTCGAAGTCCATTGCTAAAAAAATCATTTAGATATTATGTATAAGCGCATTTACAAATTATCAATTTTACATTTTACTAAATGGTTCGCGGCCGTAACCTGGAAAGATCTGGCAAGAAAACGGTAGGGTTTTCATTTTTCAATATTTTCTTTAAATAAAATCGTACACAATATGTTTAGTGTTAGTGAGTCTTGAACCAAGATATATTTTTTCAAAATATCATCTTAGCACATATTGGGATATACCTATATTATATTATTGGGCTCGAACCTCCTCCACAATGCAAAGGGAATTGACCTACTTTACCATGCTGATAAGACGGGTTGGTATAGTGTGTCATTTCTACTTTCATTTTAGGCTGAAAATCAACGGCTGGGGTGTACCTGCATTCCTGGCCAAAAGTTGAGCCCAACACCATTTTGTTTTTACTATCTATTGGTTATTTTTTTAATTTTCATAATGTAATTATATTTTTCCTTTGTAAAAACAAATAAAGAGCTTTTCTTTCTTTCTGCTTTCTCTTACACATAATATATGTTATCTGCAAATTATAAATTGAAAAACTCTAAATAAAACCCACCCTGTCGAACCATTTGGAAATTTACCTCCCAAAGTGTGGAAGACTCGATCCCACTAGTGAAATATATCGCCTGGTGCTCCTTCAAAAGAAAATAAAAGAGACATTTTATTTTGAACACTACCTATATGAGATGTCCATCTACATTATAATATATTTAAGAAATATCTCAATGGACTTATAGTAGGTACGTATCAACAAAATCTTAGAGTAAGTTCAATGAATATTTTTTTTTTTGGAGTTTTCTCCTTAAGAATCGATTTTTCATATAAGGCGCCCGGTATGAGAAAAAATTGAGGAGTAAAATCTAGTGATCGAATGACCTCGTTACGTTTTTGGTGCGCAACCTATTCTGCGCACCTTTCACTTTCTGACGTGAGATAATACTTCACTGAACAGTTTTAATAAATGTAAATAATAATCGTACTTAAGGAGTAAACTCCAGTCGTGCGTCGGAGCTGACACACACACTTTTTTTTTATTGCATTCATGGCAAGAGAGCAAGCAGCACACCTGATGGTAAGTATTACTGCTGCCTATGGACCTTTGCAATACCAAGCGTATAGCTAGGCCGCTGCCTTCCAATAAAAACTTTTTTTTATTTTTTTTTTGGACTATGCGTCTCGCCCCGCCAAATCGGTCCGGGGTGACGGAAAGGCGGCGCGGGACCCCATAGACCCACTGTAAAACTGCTCTCTCTTCGCCGTGCGAGCGGACCACCGGTACCCGATCTTTGTCTTCGGTGGTTCCAATAAAACCTGCGGGCTTCCGGCTCTCTCACTCACCGAACGAAGCACACGTTGCCCTTGCTCAGGCGTCGATTTTCTACGAGAGTGTGATACTATCCTGGCAGGACCGGCCCGCGGCTGTAGAGAGAGAACTGTCAACAGCGTGGTCCTGCCACTACTAAACATGAAATACTAATATGTCCAAAATAAAATATGTATTTATAACAAAAAATAAAAATTAAATTACGTATGTAGTTCTTGCGAAATATGGTTGATCAAATTTCCTAAATTTTTTGTATATTTGTTGGCTGAACCAATTCTGTTAGAATTTTATTTGGGTGTCTAATCGGTTGTTGGGTGTGTTGGTGTTTAATCGGTATAATAAAATTAAAGTCATTTAATATTAGATTCAACTACTAGACTACGTGTGGCTTTTATAAGTAGCTAATTTTGAACCTTTTTTAAGCAGTCCATGCAACCAGAATTGTAGTGAAACTACAGTTCTGGTTGCAACTCAACTTAGATTGCTATATAAATATATGATTGATTAAAGATTATTGATAGCACAGAAATATTAATTAACTATTTCTGTGATTGATAGCATTTACAGCCTGTTTGTCCTGTAAATAGATAAGGGGCCATTCACAAATTATGTAAGACGTTAAGGGGGGAATTAGGGGAAGGGATTGTTGACTGAATATTATAACTTCTTACTATAGGCAGAGGGGGTAGGGAACCTGACATTACGTAAGATATTAAATTGAAAATTATTAATTTTAGTCAAAACTGTGATAGATTAATAAGACTAATGATACCTACTTGTAGTAAGAAGATGGTAATAAAAAATATTTTCAGAATAAATGGAGTTATATTTGATCAATATGGCCTTTGTTACAAAAATTCTTATTAAAGGGCAGGCGGGAGTAGTTGCAATCTTATGATGTCTTACGGTAGAGGGGGAGGGGGCCAAATCATTCTTTAAAATCCCTTACGTAATTTATGAACGGCCCCTAAGCTGTAAATTTTTTTTATTTAATTTCTGACGAAATCAAATTTAGTTCTGTTTATATTGGCAACATTGCGTAATTATTATTTTAATCTGTCAATGTTATTTTGGAGATGTTTAATCATTATTTAAAATAGACTTTTAGAGTGAAGATTCACACTAAATATCATCAATTGTATTCTATTTGATAATATAATTATATTAATTGGATATGCGAATATGTAGGCGGATGATGTTTGCTGAATATTTTTGTATTTTTAGAGCATTGTTAAATCATTATTATCTGACCATATAGTTACGTCACTACAGGTAGGTACTTGAGATTTCATCATAATAGGAGGAAAACAAACTTTCAATAGCACGCTGGCGAGACGTATTGTTATAGTTTTAGTTAGTTTTTCTTCTCTTGCATATACCTGTGTTATTTGCATATCAAAAGCTAGGCACCAGTCAAGAAAAAGGACGGCGAATTGTATTCTTACTCTATCATCATCTCAACTTATATACGTCCCACTGCTGAACTCGGACCTCCTTTCTAATGGGAGGGAAATTGACCATGCTTTTTTTTTCTTCGGTGGACTATGGTGTGATTACACCCAGCTAATTCGTCCAGGGTGAAGGAAGAAGCGGCGCGCGACTCCGTAGACACGCCCAACAACGTACCTATCGACGCCGTGCGAGTGAGCCACTGGAATCCGGCCTTTGCTTTCGGTGGCCCACCCGGCTACTATACCACGCTGGTCAGACATGTTGGTATAGGATTTTGTTTCGAGTTTTCTTTCTCTTGCATATATGTTATATGCGTTTTATATCCCTTAGTCTTCTTATACGATCACCCACGGGTAAGATAGGGATTGGTGAATTCTTACTCCGTCATCACATGGATCAACTTACTCTATAACAGAATTTGTAATATAACAAACAAATAATCCGTGTGGTGACGGAGTAAGAATACAATTCACCACCCCCTGTTAAGACAGGGTGTGTGGGTGATCGTAAGAGACGACTAAAGGATAAAAAATGTATATAACATCTATGCAAGAGAAGGAAAACTCGAAACAAACCCTATACCAAAACGTCTAACCAGCGTGGTATAGTAGGTTAATTGCCCTCCCATTACAGAGGGGGTCCGAGCCCAACATTAGGACATTTATGGGCTGTGATGATGATGATGAACAAACAAATAATTGTTATTTTTCCATTAATTTCAATATAATAAAAGTAAGAAAATTGTTATTATTGTCATTTCTACGTGTTATCTGCTTTCATCTATTAGCAGTCTTGTACAATATCCGCTGATAAGTAATGTGTAGGAAATTACATATTTAATCAGTCACTACTCTAATCATTTATTGCTGTGTGGTACGAATACTACCAACCCTTACTTTGCTCGTGGATGTCGTAAAAGACGATTAAGAGCCTTATAACGACCTGGGCCAACTCTATCTGAGGTCATTTGGTCAACAATTACATTCCCAAGGAGGGTTGACGTCTAGCAGGCAGCCGATCATAAAACTATTGCCAATAACTTTAACAGTATGTACTATGAAAGTACGTAAGTAAATGTACTGTACATATTGTATCGACCCCAAGTAATTGGGATAAGAGTAGGAGTATGAATGACACTCTAATAGTTTATTGGATCAGCCAGCAGTGTCAAGTTACAATTATCTTCACGTTTTTAGTCTCTTCAGGTTAGTCATTGTCTAAGTCAAATCGTCGCCATCAACAGTGCTATGGTTACACTGTTAATGGTATCTTGTGGGAATTTTGATGGAAAATGAAATCGTTGTAAAGCACTTTTATATGATATTCACTATATCTCAGAAGATCCGCCTCAATACATTACAGAAAATGCTATCAAAATTATCTAATATAACACGTTAAAACACTAAGATATCGAATATAATACAAGAGCACCACATGGCGTTTTCAGATTCCCGTCAAAAGTCCTATATAGTATAAATAAGTTTCATAAATAGCCTAGCTTGTCAAAAAAAGAAGTCAAATGCTAAATCAATGGACCGATATATATTGGAAATTGCGTTCCTTTCTTCCTGCTTCCTATTTCAACCTTCAAGCTACCTGTGGCTTCGAATCTTCTTGTTTTTAAGTTAACATAAAAATATATATATAAAAAGCCTAGCATGTCAAATGCTTAATCACAAAGCGTAAAATATTTTTTATCTGACTGGCTGTCTTCAAGTAACAATCAATTATAAAGATACATTTATCAGCATCATCTGAGCTCTACGTCGTACTTTTATAGAGGACGCTAGAGCCCAATAGCTCGACCTTGCTCTATAAAAGCAGCAAAAAATACGAACTATAGTAGGTCCGCAAGGATTTTTTTATTGCTTATGGTGGCAGACTATCAAGAAGCGCACCCGATGTGTGGTACTACCCCGGACGGACCGACCCACGGCTGTAGACAAAAAACTATCAACAGTGTAAGCCTTACCACTAGAAAAAAATATTGTGGAAAATTGTCCTTTTTACGTCACTGGTCAACTATGTGGGTTTTATTTCAAGTTTTTCCTCCTCTGGCATAGATGTTATAAGCATATTTCACTACAATTATGGCGTAGTGGTTGTGTGTGGTGGTTGGTATAATAAATCAGTATCGCATATCACGCAGGTCAATTTTGAATCTGGGTTTAATTTTGTATCCTTTAGCTGTATAATGGTGGGTACCCCGAAATTGCAAGGTTTCTTCTTCTTCTTCTTATGTATTGGCAATCAGCTACTTATACGAGCTATTGGTGCCAGTGTCAAGTTATGAATATCTTCACGTTTTTGGTCTTTCAGGTTAGTCATTGTCTAAATCAAATTGTCACCATCAACAGTGTTATGGCCACACTCTTAATGGTATCTTGTGGGAATCTTGATGGAAAACGAAAACGTTGTAAAGCACTTTTATATGATATTCACTACATGCCAGTAGTTCGGCCGCATCACAATACATAAAATGCCATCAAAATTATCTAATATGACACATTAAAACACTAAGATATCGAATATAATACAAGAGCTCCACATGACGTTTTTGAATTCCCGTCAAAAGTCCATGAATTATCTCATTGCAAGGTTTATTTCCTTAGTACAGTGTCTTTTACAACATCCACGGGTAAGATAGTAGTGTGCTGAATTGTATTCTTATTTAGTCACCAAACGGAAACAAAAGTACAAAAAAAATATTGGTTGCCTGTAAAGTCGGTATACGGGCGAAAGTTTTACGTGACAACGACTTTGAGTGGTAAAATAATTTTAATGTGAATATTCATTCGTATAGTAGGAAGAAGGATGAAATAATAGTAACAATTTAAAACATTTATTTATACAAAGAATTATATTTAAAACATTAATTTATACAAAGAATCTCGCACTGAATTTCATATTAACAAAATTTTATTTTTACCTTTACACATACATACGTATTTATATACAAATATACATACAATAACTTGTGGAAGGGACGCGTGCCTCTCACTCGCTCTCATTGTGAGCGCATAACGTGAGCGGAGCGTAACGCAGTTTCTTGAAGTGTCACCCGGCAAACCAATTTATAAGACGTTGTCACGTCAAAAATTAAAACAACCTTAATATATATTCTCCAAACGTTTAACGAACCGTTGATCCGTCATGCACTAGTTGATTTGAGATTGAAGGTTGAGGGACAATATATTTCATTAGTTGAATTCCACAGCGGAACGTTAGTACAATGTGCCTTTTAAATATCACAATGAAAAATCACAAAACTTTATTGTCAAAGAATCTATATAACTACCGGAAGTGAATTATGTATTAGAGATTACCGTCGCTATTATCTGGAACTCAGTTATATGTTAATCCATTATCGAGATTATCATTATCATTATCTCGGCTTATATACTTCTCACTATTGGGCTCGAGTCTCCTTCACAGTGGGAGGGTAATTAACCTTACTGCTTATACTATGCTGATCGGGTGGGTTAGTTTAGGGTTTTGTTTTGAAGTTTACCTTCTCTCACACAGATGTATATCCCTTAGTCGTCTTTTACGACAGCCACGTACAAGAAAGGCAGTATTGGATTGTATTCTCATCATCATACGGCATTCGAGATTATCATTCGCAATCAACTAACTGATAATCCTAGATACTTAATATTTTAAAATAGTTGTGTGAGTAGCTTTGCTTATAAGGACTCAGTAGCTTTTTTTTTTGTGGTAGGCTGTGGTCTCAGAGCGCTACGGATAGCGGGCCCGGCGCAGCGAAAGAGCTTAGGGTAACTTCCGTTTACATTAACAGGACCAAAATCGCGAATAGGTATACATTTTTTTTTACAAAGATGACATCCAGTTCTAAGGCAAACATTTTTTTTGTATTGTGCGGGACTTTACAAACTTATTATATAACACAGGTTATTGCCAAACTCAAAACAACAATTTGTGTATCAGTTATGTCCTGCATAGGAATCGAATCCATAACATTGTCACGGTAGGCCGGTATCTTAACCACTACGTCATCTCGCAGTCAGTACGTACATAGATATCTAATTATAATACACTAGCTTCTGCCCGCGTAAAAGGTTACTTTCCTAAAGTTTTTCATCGCCTATTTTTATATTACCCCTAAAGGGTAAATTTATACAACATGTTAATTTTTACAACATGTTAATGCTTCTGGCTTTAAAAATGACGATACTTCCTTACAACTTTCATCCCCCTTTACAACCTTTTTTTTGCACTAAAAAGTAGCCTATGTCCTTTATCAGGCACTAGACAATCTGTGTACCAATTTCTATTTAGATTGGTTCAGTAGTTTTGGCGTGAAAGAGCGACAGACAGACAGACAGAGTTACTTTCGCATTTATAAAATTAGTAAGGATAAGTAAGGATTATTAGTAGACTGATTATAACCAATCTTGTTTATATTATATTTTTTTTAATGGCGCTTGTCGAATTTCGCCAAGTTTTTTATTTTGATTGATAGTTTAAGGAACTAAGAACGTAGAAGCTAGACGAGTTAAATTTACGTACTGAGTTTTTAAATTTTCGTTTGTCTTTTAAAACTACTAATTGTATTATTGATTAAAATCGAATTAAATTGTGGATTACCGTTTACCGCATGAAAAGTGGTAACTGCCGCTTGTAAATCTTTGGAATACCAGGGGCTCAGCCAGGTCGTTGCCTACCGTAACGTAGGGTTTAGACTCTAGCCAGGCGGGCCATCTGGCGGCCGGGCCACCGAAGATAAAGATCGAGTTCCGGTGGCCCGCTCGCTCAACGAAGAGAGGCGCATTGCCGGGCGGGTCTATGGAGTCACGCGCCGCCTCTTCTGTTGCCCTGGACGGATCAGGCGGGGTGTGACCAGATTATAGTACACGGAAAAAAAAGGGTTTAGACTCTGGCTACGCAATTCATTCGATAATACACATAGTATTACGTAAAATATTGCGAAAGATAATGACAGCAATTGCACAATTTCGTTCTTTCCCAATAAGAAACACATAAAATGGAAAGTATTATTAAAGTTCTTTGTAATTTTCAATCGCTCTCGCACAGTTTAGGTGAATGGGGGACGTCACGAAGGGGACCTTGGTTCCCCCTCCACCTTGATGATTTTGGCTGACGAGTCACTTACGTTTCGATCGACCGTGGTTTATTTGCAATATGTTTAAATTTATCTGATTGGCGATGTTCAGGAAATGTATTTGAACTTGGAAGTATTTTGAAGTTATTTTTATTCGTTATTCTTTTGTGCAGTTGACAAAGACAAGTTAGGAATACAATTTTTCACCACCCCTTATGTTCCTGTTAGAGCCTTAAAAACTACCCAAGGTAAGGAAATCAACCCGAGAATATGCAAACAGCACTCTCTTGGAAAACTTTTAATACCAACTGCAGTTATAAATCTGTCTGCTAGGGCTGGGTGTGACCGAACTAATTTACTCTCCCGTAGGGAGACCCACGTCTTCAGAGGATTTTGATATGATGGATGAACTAATAATACGTTTGAATATTAATAACACCGAGACCACATGTTTATCAATCGAAAGGTTATTTTTGAGAGACTTTAGTTTGTACTATGAAATAAATCCTTGTATTGCAGTGGACTTGAAAAATTAACGAACACAAATTACACAGACCGAGAATAATCAATTATTATTACTATCATAAAGAACTTCCAAGGAGAAAATAAAAATTATACGACTCATAAATTGTTATTTTGAGTCTGGGTGTAATTTGTGCCCGTTAATTGTATATTACAAATATACAATCAGCTCTCAACAGCTCTCGAAGTACAAATATTATTTGCCTTAACGCTGGGTGGCGTATAAAAAATACTTGTGTGACTATTTTGGAATATTACGTAGTACAAACGTTTCCATCCTGTAATAATAAGCCGAAGTCGCTGTTCCTTGGATTAGGTTCCTTATTCTTAAAAATACTAATTTAAATTGAATTCTTGACAAAATCATGTGGCCGACGACGAGAAAAACGAAAAGTCTAGCGCGATCTGATATTATATAAAGAATAGACAGCCAATTAAGTTTACCGATATCAATTTATCATGTATATTATACATGATAAATTGTTGTTGTTTCATCATCTCAGATCATATATGGACCACTATTCGGGCACTGGGCTTGAGCCTCCTCCACAATAGAATGGTAATTGACCTACTACATCACGCTGTTCAGAGTTGCGTATAGGATTTCGGCTTTTCTCTCTCTTGCAAAATAATATTAATAATATTTATCTCTCTAACTTCTCTCTCTTATCAATTTGAAAGTAATATTTAATGTTGACCTTGTAGGTCTAGGAATAGAATGGGACTACAAACAGCCTTATATCATAAAGGCTTCTGCATCGAACTAGGTGTGAACCTGTATCTTGGAGAGTGGTTGGTAAAGTAATATAAAAATAATAGTGTAAGTAAAATAAAAATGATAGTATAAGTAAAAGTAAGAGAAAAATGATAGTGTAAGTAAAAGTAAGATAAAAATGATAGTATAAGTAAAAGTAAGAGAAAAATGATAGTGTAAGTAAAAGTAAGATAAAATGGTAGTATAAGTAAAAGTAAGAGAAAAATGACAGTGTAAGTAAAAATAAGATAAAAATGATAGTATAGGTAAAGGTAAGAGAAAAATGATAGTGTAAGTAAAAGTAAGATAAAAATTACAATGTACATAATAAAAAAAACCTTAACATATTTTTATTTTCTTTTATTTTAGCGCCATCTATATTTAACAATAAGTAAATGTTTGTATACACGTGCTTTGTTTTGTGAGGATATTGTATGCATATCATATCCCTTAATCGTCTTTACGATACCCACAGGCAAGATATGTGCGTGATGAATTGTATTCTTACTATATCACCATACGAATAATGTTGCCCAAATGCAACACCAAGACTCTCTGCAAGAATCTCGCAGTGCTCCCTTAGACAGCATTTTACGATTCCATTGGCAAAGAAAGGATTGCCAATATTTTGTATTTATCAACATCAACGTCAACATTTTATTAATACCAGTACACGGGGAAATAATTTAATGTTATTTTAAACAGTCTCATGATAGATAGGTGTGATTCCCCACTCACGTTAAGTGGTATGTGCCTAAATATTGATAGTTATACAGTTAGTGCCACTAGTTGAATGGAATTTCTTTAATTTAGTTTGATTTTTCATTTCTATCAAAACAAGTGACTCTGTGTAATTCTAACAGCGACACATGCACGACTTACGAGACTCGCAAGAGCATTGCATCTGAGCAACACTATATACGAAAGATAATTCTGTTTAATAATAAGTCTAAATATGTACTAAAATTACAGGTTCATATCTTAGCTACAACTTGACAATATACATTTTTTCTTTTAAAAATCTTTCTGGCCTATTCTACGTCGACTAGGAAGTTTATAAAGCGTAACCGTTTTATTATTGTCAACTAGATAATTGAAAAAAATATTTCCCACGTTAAAATAAGACAATCAATGTGAACTAAAAGCGATTATAACTACTTTTTTGTCTTTAGGTCCGATCATCGCTAAGGTGATGCTCGACAGCGTCGGAAGTGGCACGCGGCTGCCACCTTCAGGGTCGTCCATTAATCACGTGAGTTTTGAAAGAGGGGAGGAGGGGTTTGACAAAAATCACGCAATATCACAAGGGGACCGTTGTAGTAAGAAATCACGTATATTTATTTTTCTTTAAATGCTGAGATTTCTAAACTGAAAAGCCATTGCCAGACAACGAACGAAGTCGTTTAAAGTAGTGATCTGTATAAAGACCTTTTTGCGAAGTATAAAAAAGCAAAAAACCAAGAATATAATGAGCTGTGGACTACTTCTTTTTAGATACTAAAAATTCACGTGATGTTGGTGGGGAAGAGGGTCACAGTCTTAAACCTCATCACATATCACCAAGGAGGAGGGGGGTTAAAAATGCTAAAAAAAGATCACGTGATTAATGGACGTCCCCTTCTGTGAGACGGCCGTCGGCGGAAGGAGGCGGTGAAGGGCGGCTAAGGACGTGATTACCTGTGCGCTAGCCTTATATACACTTCTTTAACCATAAAATTGGCAAAAATCCTTTCATACGAATATTTACTTCATAAGAAATAACATAGAAAATGTCAAGTTTGTTGTACCTACTTATACTTTACTAAATTTTGTAATAAGTCTGAGACTTCGTAGTTTGCTTATATTGTATTTAAATATCAATAACATTGGTGATTTAGTTGCTTTTGGGAGGATCAATCCTGCTATAAAACGCTATTATGCGCTTTACATAGATATACAGGGTGGAAGTGGACCGCCCTCGAAAACAAAAACAGGTGACCCTAGTGGTCCTACTTGTGATGATAGGCTAGAAAAAAATCAATTCGGAAAAAAAAAATTCACAACAAATTTTAAGTTTTTTTCACATTCCATCGTATTAGGACAGTGCCATGTAACGATAATAACATAAAAAATACGTAACTATACTCAGATGAGAAAAGACGCAATCTATTCAAAACTCACGATCATATGTTCAAGAGTTCAACGACCTCGCATAGTGAAAAAAAAAATATTTTACATCTGAATCGATTTTTTTTCTAGCCTATCATTACAAGTAGGACTAGTAGGGTTACCTGTCTTTATTTTCGGGAGCGGTCCACTTCCACCCTGTATATTGTACAAAACAGAAAACGTCTTTATTTGCGTACTGATAAATTTTATTAATTTATATTGGATCTATATTGAATCCAATGGTTCAATATCGGTTCAGGTTGACCGGGTATCGATGGTCTATTCGCACGGCATTGATAAGCTCCGGACGGATTTAACGGGGTGTGATCGCGCCATAACCCGCCGCCAGAAAAAGGTTCATCTCATTTCGTTGTTAATCCTGTGAATGTCTGGGATGGGAATGAAATGTCTGAGAAATCCAGTTTATTATAGTAAAATCGTCGTTTATCTCGTTTAAGGCAACGCACCCCCTTAAAATTAAGAAAACTTATTATGAATAAAGTATTTTAAATGTGTAATCATCACAGGAAATTTTAAATTATCTGTGCGTAAAGTTATTTTATATTATCTGTGCTCACCGTGTGGTGTGGATTATTCACCGTGTGGATTATTCACCGTGTGGATTATTCACCACCCCATATCTTACCCGTGGGTGATCGTACGAGACGACTAAGGGATATAAAACGCATACAATATCTATGCGAGAGAAGGAAAACTCGAAACAAAACCTTATACCAACACGTCCGACCAGTGTGGTATAGTTGATTTCAGGGACGACTAATCGATTTAGCTAAGTTTCATTTGTAGAAAACATTGTTTTGTCAATATTTTCTGGCAATCTATATCTACATATAATAAAAATGTAACGGATCGCTGTCTGTACATGGAAGATATATGAGAAAAAATCTTACTGGGACCTTTATCAACACTAATAGAACCCAAAACAATGATTTTTATAATAATAAGTTTATAATAAGTTTATTTAATCAGTATGAAAGCTAAAGTACACTTATCCTTAATACTAAACAAATGTAAATTATATAAGATACTTCTACGTGTTACATTGGTACATTATAAGTGTGTACTTTTATACATAACAATTTGAGAGGCTTACATTTTTTTGTCATTATCCGGAAGTATTTCTTATATCCTTTCACTTTGCAATCTTTACGTTCTTTATAAAAATATATCAGATTATAATTTTAATTGCATTTAATTTGGTAAGTAACTGTATATACTGTTAATAAGTAGATCGTTGTTTGTTTATCTGAAGGCACTAAACTGGGAAATGTCTAGAAAGATTTGAAACAATAGTTAAAAGCCTTCTGATTTATAATAAATGTCTTGAAATCGGGTACATTTATAAGAACAAAACACATTGAATGTCTCATGAATTACTTGTTGAATATATTTTGAATATATTTTTATCGTAAATCTCAATTAATTATAGAATAATGAAATAATTAAAATTATAGATTTATATATCAATTAGTTTTTGAAAATTGAAAAATACTCCTCTAAAATTTCATTTTTCAAGATAACACATTATTGAAGCAAAGAGGCGATACTTTGATTATATAATCAAAGAGGCGATATATGCAACTATAAATTCTGATGATAGCGAATCTAACATTTTTTTTAATATTATATTTTAAAGAATGAAATTTGATAAATATTGGAAAAGTGACATTAATCAAAACGAACCAATTTTACAGTAGACGCAATTTAAAGATTTTTTAATAATCAAAATGGCGGTTTAGCGTAGTGTAACAAAGCTCAAGCTCAAGTAATCAAAGTGACACTAGTGACGGCAAAGAGTTTTTGACGATTAATTTCATGATGTGTTATTTTTTTTTATTTTTTTTTATTTAAAAAAACTTTTTTGCAAAGAAAGAAGAAAGAAAGAAAGAAATATTTTTAATATGACTGTTAAAACAAAAACATTATGAAAATGTATTGAGATGGATTAGGGTACGAATTGAAACAGAATTTGTTTCAAAAGTTTCTAAGTCTATACAAATTATTGATATAAAAAATACAATATTAAGATGATCGAGCTCGGTTCGGTATCCCCTCTTTAATTTTTAATATATTTAGAAAATGAAAAATATATTTGCCGAAATAATGATATAATAAAATTAAAAAAAAAAAAAGAAAAAGAAATCACCGGTGCCTTCATACGGACTAACTCTGTATTTCAAATTTATTAATATATAAACGAATACCTCAATCAAATAACATTATTTTAGTTAAGAAATTCAGCATTGATAATATTCCACTTATCAACAGAAATGACGACGGTTTATCTTACCTTTAATCAACCAATGCATTAATTATAACATGCCTGTTAGCATAACAATTAAGATATTTAACAGTAATTTGTATTTACATTTGTATTTACATTTAACATTTGTATTTACAAATAATGTTGGTATACAGATGAAGTTCTTTACCTCCCGCGCTAGTCGAAACTGTGTTACGGCAAGGTAAGATCCTCTCTCATTACCGACTCTAATCTTAAGCTTGCAAGATTCTTTTTGCAGTAATGTTTTGCAGTTCATAATATTCTGAATAATAAGGTAGGACTTACAAAAACGGTGTAAACAAGTAGTATAAGCAATATTAACGGATACATTTTTTATTTTTATTTGGTACTCTTAAAGTGTGTATGCTATATATAACTAATAAATACACATAACAGAGTATAAAGTTAAAAATTATCGCTATAAGTATCTTTATGCAGTGCATATTATATACCTTCTAAGCAAAGTAAAAAATCATAGCAGATATGCAGTACGCATGTATCCATATATACATAAACTCATGTAGATATATATATACTAAAATATAGTTACTTTTATAATTATGTATTTTAGAGTTTTGCGTTGCAGTTATAGTTTATAGCTAAAATTTAGTTTTTTCTAATATAATAATAATGTTAAAGCATACATGACACATACACACATATACACATACATACACATCCATACATATACATACGCATACATACATATATATAAATATATATATTCCAATCATATACTACATATATTACGTGATACAATAAAAGTCTATAAATATTACAACACTCATTTATACGGGTACTTGGATCAACTCTTCTGTCTGTTCGTAGTTGGCGTTACACAAAAACTCATTTAATATCTTTCCGCATTTAAATCTCGTGTAATCCTTAATACATTTATGTTTACTTATGCGATTATATAACAGTGGGGCCAAAAAATAAGAAAAACACTGAGCAAACGAAGTTCTACATTTAGGAACATCATACACCTCATGTGCTCTCCTAGCAGATAGGTTAATACGTCTTTTTTGAGAATGTTGCTTCAATACTATGTTTTTAATAAACAGCTGACGAACACTTAACACATCGAATTCTCTGTACAACATTGCCGTGGGATACCTAAACCGCTTAAAATTTATGACCTTAATGATACATCGCTGCGCCCTTTCTAATTTTATAAGATGACTCTTTCTAGCGCCACCCCAAGCTCTGATACCGTAAGTTAATATTGACTGACATAAAGTTAAGTAGACAATTTTAGTAGTTTTTTCATCTTTTAGATTTCTAATTTTTTTACATATGGATAAAAGTTTACGTATACGAGATTTTAGATTACTTATGTGTTGTTTCCAATTTAGATTTTTATCAATTTCAATACCTAGGTATCTTATTGAATCTGTGGAAGATAAGGTAAAGCAGTTGCAATCATTTTCAAAACATTGAGAGGAGTGAGCTCTTAATGTATAATCGGAATGTGGCTGTAAGTTATCTTTTATGCTAAATGTGATGTATTTAGTTTTTTTAAGATTAAGAGTAAGTAAATTAAAATCAAGCCATTCCATTAACTTACGTAAACCCTTTTCTGCCGACGATTGCACCTGAGTCCATGTTGATTGTTGAACTAGAATTACCGTATCATCAGCAAATGTTATAACTCTACCGTCAGATATTTCAATATTACAAAGGTCATTAATGTAGAGTAGGAATAGAGTAGGTCCCAGTACTGAGCCCTGTGGGACACCAAAATTTATCCCTAATCTAGAACTAGTCATATCTCCCATTTTTACAACCTGAGTACGATTATACAGATAGTCTCTAAACAGGTTAAGAGGTATACCTCGAATACCGACAGCTTCCAACTTTTGTATCAATAAGGAGGTGGAGACGGTATCGAAAGCTTTGGCAAGGTCCACAAAAATACCTACACATTTCAATTTACGGTCAAGATTACTTGCTACCTTATTTACCAGTTCATCAATTGCATCTAATGTTGATTTGTTTTTTCTGAAGCCAAATTGATTTACGGACAAAATATTATTTTTTTCTAAATAATTTATCAGCCTATTGTTAATAATTTTTTCTAGGATCTTAGCTATAGTAGGTAAGAGTGAAATTGGCCGATAGTTTGATATGAGGTCTCTTTCTCCGGACTTAAAAATAGGGACAACAATGGATTGCTTTAACATATTTGGGAATCTACCAGCAGATAAACACATGTTAAATATATATGTCAGAGGTTTAATAAGTACATCTCGGCATTTCTTGATAAAAATGGAAGATATGCCATCCCACCCTGTGGCATTAGTATTTTTCAATGTTTTAATAATTTTACATACCTCCAATTCGTCAGTCTCCAACAACATAAATGAATTCAAAGGAGTATTGTTACCCTTAAATTTTGTAACAAGATCATTCTCTTTTAAGTGTAATTTTTTTAAAATATTATTTGACATACGGGTCCCCATGCTTACAAAATAGTCATTGACATAATCAATCGATTTTTGGGGCGTTTCCATTATTTTAAATAATTCGTGTGCAGATTCAGTTTTATGTCCTGTATTCAAATTACATACATGTTTTACAACATTCCAAGTTTTTTTAATGTCATTATTACAGGTTTTCAGATCAAGTCGGTCGTGCTCATTTTTTAATTCGTGGAGAATTTTACTACAGTGATTTCTGTAACCTTTGTAGTATTTTTTTAATTCTATATCGTTCGGTGACCTCAAATGTTTCCTATGTAATTTATCCCTAAATCTTAAGCATCTTAAAAGACCCCGCGTGATCCATGGCTGAAAAATACGCTGCCTACTGGACACTAACCTCTCACTAGTACTCTTGCCAATAGTATTTGATATCACTTTTATAAGTTCTTCGGTTTCCTGATTTGGATCTTTCATTGAAAGAAGATCCGACCAATCATGCAATTTAAGCAAGGTATAAGCTCTGTCATAGTTAATGTTCTTAATTTGTTTTTGGGTATTTCTAGTACATAGTTGATTTGAAGATATATTTAAGTACATACAACTGTGATCAGTGACCGAGGACTGACAAATAATTGACATAATTCTTGTATTAGACTTTATAAAACAATTATCTAGACATCTCTCAAGGCGTGTAGGAAGTAAATGAGTAGGTAAGAGGCAGTGAGTGGCCATTAGATCCAAATAGTCATCGCACCTTATATCATTGTTATCGGAACTGATGTCAACATTAACATCTCCGGTTAAGCAAAGATTAGGTATGTATTTAAGATCAGTTAAAAGTTTATCCAGTGAATCCAAAAAGCTGGCAACCGAGAGAAAAGAAGGTGATCTATAAATACAAACAAATGCATGACTATTATCTATTTTCACAACTAGACAGTCCGCATCATTAATATCTGGCTCATATACGTTAACATTTTCTAAATCAGACCGCATATAGACGACTACCCCGCTACTTTGGTTAATATGCTTAACTGTTCGAAAGACTTTGTAATTATCAATTACAGGCATGGAATCGGTGTCTCTTAGCCAACACTCTGTAAGTATAATAATGTGGTAATCTACACCACTTCTAGCCATAAACACTCTAAAATCGTCGAAATTTTTGTATATGCTCCGTATATTTTGTACGATTATTTTAAGAGAAGTTTCAGTTCCAAGTTTCTATAGCATAAAGGACTCCGGTTCCTCAACCAAAAATGAATCACCGATGTTGACATAGTTATCAACCTCGGCAATAACCTCATTTAGACTATTACCCATAGTCATGGTACACAAAAAAGATTATAGTATAGTATTTTCGGTTAAGTTTAGGAGTCACAATTTTTTGTAATGGTCTTGTAATCAGATGAGTGTTGTACGAAAGTAATGAATATAGATTATATGTGGTATAATAATATTTTACATAATAAATATAGAATAAAATAAGTGCATATCGAAGTTGTATTGTGTAACTCTGCTTATGTAATAAATAGATCATAGATACAATTATACACAAAGTATTATTTCCTAACTGTAGCCTAGACAAAAGAAATTTGAAGTATGTACTGAAAAGTAAAAACAGTAAAAACAATAAAACATACCATAACTTACAACTTAATAATCTTAATATCATAGAATCTTGTCATTCTGAAAGCTTTTTTATTTGACTTAATGATTTCAAGACAATGGCAGGCTGTCCATCTGCTTTTCTTAATAAAATATTTCCACGTGATGTCCAGCAGTACTTATAAGATCCATTTTTTACTAAAACTCGAGCAGACGATAGAATCTTCTTAGTCATATGGGTTAAAGCTTCAGATATATATACTCTAGAACCAGCTCCACTGAATCCTAAGCTACCAGCAGTTAGTGGTCTATCTTTATTTTCCTTATTGTACCTTTTTACAGCTTTTAATAAAATTTCCTTTTCTTTTCCGTCTTGGTACTCTATAACTATTGGTCCAAAATTTTTACCTTTTCTATATATGTTTGCCTGAGTATTTAGGGGCTTTAAATCTAAGATATTGTAGACTCCATTCACAATACTGTGTACATCTTTTCCTTCAGGTGGAATATTTCTTATTTCTACCATATTCTTGATTGATTGTTTTTGCAACACATTTAATTGAGTTTCTAGCTCATCTATACGATCTACTGCTGCTTCATACTTGGTTTCGATAGTATACACTCTATTCAAAATTTCTTTGAAATTTGTAGCGCTTATCTCCAACAATTCCCTAATTTGTTCATTTGATTCTAAAATCTTACTATTCTGTGCCTTTATTTCTGTTACTTCAGCATTTATCATTTCTTGAAACGAAAACATAAGGTCTTTTTTTAGATCCGTATATTGTTCCTGATCGGGATTTTTTCGTTTCCTCACGTTGACATTTCGAATAATATCTTGGTCTTGGGATTTAACGGAAAGATCTGGATACGATGCAAATTTGATGGAATGTCCAGATGTTGGTGTACGCTGCATTTTCTCTGATTAATTTACTTGTACTATAAGTTGTTATCAAGAGAATTTTATAGATGTATGCGCACCTCGTTTTTAATAACGTAATATTATACTTATGACTTCAATGTAAAGGCGAATATCGATTGTTAGCACTTGTAGATCACAAAAATACGTCTTGCTTGGATAATATGACTGACGAGAAATGAGAGAATTTTTAAATTTTTTGTCTGTTTATCTGTTTGTCTGTGTGTTTGTGCACGCTAATTTCAGAAACGGCTTATCCGATTTAGACGCGGTTTTCGCTAGCATATTGTGGTAAGCTTCACTTAACATTTAGGCTTTATTTCATGTCAATTAGTTTATAAATAAAAAAGTTATGTCAATTTAAAAAATGTTCGGAGAAAAAAATCTTTATCGATTCTTTTCAAATTACGTACAAATTATCTTTAGTAAAAATAAATAAACACGTGTTTCAGCATTTGTTAATTTTCACCCCCTGGGGGTGTAAATTAGGCTTGCGAAGTGGGTTAGACGACTCAATAAGTCATTAGCGCCAAGCCGATATTATTGAAGCTGGCAACTTGAAATTTTGACAGTGGTTTATTTCTATGACGTAGAGATTTACTAAGAAAGGATATTACGAAATTACACCCCTAAGGGGGTGGAACAGAGTGGCAAAGTTTGTATGGGGAGAAAAAATCTTTATTGATTCTTTTTAAATTACGAGTCTAATCAAATATTCTATGGTAATATCCAGCATTTGTCAATTTTCACCCTGTGGTTGTGTAAATTGGACTTGTGAAGCGGGTTGAACGACTCATTACCGCCATACCGAAACTATTAAAGCTAGAAAGAAACATTAAATTTTGACGCACGTTTCTTTTTATGACATAGAGATTCAATATGATAGGATTTTATGAATTCCATCCCTAAGGAGGTATAACAAAGTGGCAAAGTGTGTATGGGGCGAAAATTTCTTTATCGATTCTTTTCAAATTACGTACAAATATTCTTCGGTAAAAATAAATAAACCCGTGTTTCTCTCTCCCTCTCCATCAACCCCGCACCAGTGCCGTCGTGGCGACCAGTGCCGGCGTGAGAGCTCACACGATACACATAGTAGACAAAAATAGGTTCTTGCCTACTGGTTTAAGATACAGGTTAAGTTTAGCTTCAAAAATGTTCACTCTAATAATAAATCATATCTAACGAGGTCGCAACTTTGCTGGTGAAACAAAACAGTCAAATAAAGGGTGGCGATAATTATATTTTTATCCCATGGTCATACCGTAAATAGTATATTAATGGCAATATAATTTGTAGAATGAATAGAACTTTGAACCACCTTTTCTTTAGTGACCGGCTATGGTATATAGACACACGCGCGCCGTACACGTATATCTACCTTGTGCGGGCGGGCAACCGCAACCGGGTATCATCTCGAGTCGAAGCCCTCATGCAGTGAACCTCAATATAGGTACTAATGCTACTAGTGAAAAAATATAATTTTGCGTTGGCTGACAACTATTAAAATATAAAGGTAAATTTTGACGCTGTCATTAAGACACCTCAATTGTATAGTAGAGCAGTCTAATCGAGGCCGGTTCGGATCCTGTTTCTCTTTTTTATTACTTTTGACTTTTAAATTTTTTCATTTTTATTTAATTAATTATTTTTATTATATTTAAATATATCTTCAAAACACATTAAAATGAAAATATTGCATATTATATCCCTTAGTCGTCTCTTACGATATCCACAGATAAGATAGGGGGTGGTGAATTGTATACTTACTCCGTTACCACACGGAAAGTAAATACAGTCACTATAATGAGGAACATTTACAATAATGTAGTGTAAAAAATGAAGTGTGTCAGCCTGATAATATCCTATCTATGTAGGCTAACGAATACAAGCTTAGAGCCTATTCACCTATTTGTTGTTAATGTTCGAGTGGAAAACATTATGATTGTTATTTTAATTTCAAGTGATTATAATTTACAATGTTGATATGGAATGATAAGAAAAACTTTGTTGATTTATATCTACGTCTGTGTTGATTCTGTGGAATGATGTTTATATAGAATTAGGCGTGTAATTAAATGATGATTAGGCCTAGTTGAGTTGATTTATCTAAATATACGAAACCTTCAAGTTCTTGGCTCGATTCGCAAGAATTTATTTAGTGTTTTCATCAGGAAGCTATTAATATCAATTGATGTTATTGAAAGTAAGAGAAAATTAAAAAAAAATGGCAAATCCAAGTGCACGCCTCAATATTTTTATATTATTTATCATTTACACATAAATGAAAATGAAAGAAAAAATACTTTTGAAATTTGGTGCCATTCTCGATGAGTGCTAAACATTGCTGTTCGTTTATAACAGGCTATATGGAATTTGTTTCCTTTGCCTGTGCGAATGGACGAACTAAAAATGTAAACGAACCCAATTTTCATAAAGTATACATACACTAATGACTAAGCAGTTTAGTTTTTTATTAATTGCAATTAAACGACAAAGAATTACCAAGCCATTTTCGAAAGAAAACAGCGCATTGCGATTATGAAGCTTTTAAAAAAAGAAATATTTTGATTAATCAATTTTTACGGTCGTGGTCGTGCCAGATCCAGAATATTTATCCGACGTCCTCGAATATTTTTTTAATCAACTATTTTCTTACTTTAAATAAAATAATTTATTTTTAAAAATATCAAATACGTTTAAACAAATGTTTTTTCTTCACATATGTATGTTAATATTATCCTATAAGTGCAATGTGAGAAAAATAAAATCATTTTTAGGTATGAAAAGTGCTTGATTTTCATATATCGAGAGTAGATCGAGAGTGATTGCCACCAACTACTAAACTTTAAGTAACATCTAAGATTATAAAGATAGTATTATACGTACTATGAGCCATAACGTCAATGATTTATTGATGTTGAATAATTAAACTATGTATATAGGAGCATAGCATTGATATCAATATATAAAAATAACCTGAGGCTATTTCAAAATTGCCTTAGGTTTTTGAAATGAAAACTTCTTTAGGGGCGTTGAGCACTTTTTAGCTAAACAAAGAGCGTGAAACTCGCGTTATCACCGAAAGCTCATCGACAAGTTGAAAAATATTTTGTTGTAAATGAATTTAGTCAATCTTGTGACAGACTGTAGTTTCAAAATAATTTCAAATATTTAATAATATATAATATATTAATAATATACAATATCATCATCATTTCATCTCAGTTCATACACGTCCCACTGTTAGGCTCGAGCCTCCTCCATAATAGGAGGGCAATTGACATACTATATACGACGTTGGTCAGACGTGTTGGCATAGGGTTATGTTACGAGTTTTCCTTCTCTCGCATAGATGTTATATACGTTTTATATCCTTTAGTCGTCTGGTACGATCACACACAGGTAAGATAGGGGGTGGTGAATTGTATTCTTACTCCATCACCACACGGAAAAATAAATAAATAAGATAATAATTCTTTTGAGTATAATATATTAATATGAATAGTAGTACCTTGCGAATCGTTGAGTTACTAGAATATTATTTTTGATTTATAAAAGTGTGTATGATCAAGGATTAAAGTTTAAATTAGTCATTAACAATTTTTTACAAAATTAAAAATAATACATATGTATATATGGTACATACCATCACGACATGTCCTTTGCTGAGTAGACAGAGAGATCAGAGTGCCAGAGAACTCTATCCTTGCATACTTCACTCGCTTCCTCAACATTCATAATTCTTTATAAAATCCGATTACGAAATGAAAAATGATGTCGCAAGCGGGATTCGAACCCGCGTCTATTGGGATTCCGGCCCAATCGTGCTGCCACTGCACCACCGCGACTAATTGTAGGACATGCAAATTTCACTCCGTATTATATTTACGCCTCATTTCGTAATCGGATGTTATAAATAATTAAGCATATTAAGTGCTAAATTTCAGTAATTTAAATAACAAGGTTGTGTCATCGTTTAATACAATTCTAACTGTAAAGTTTGAAGTATTAAGCCTATAACAATGTGTAAACATTGTCGGGTAGATAGCATACCGTCACCTTAAGACGTAAATATAATACGGAGTGAAATTTGCATGTCTTACAATTAGTCGCGGTGGTGCAGTGGCAGCACGATTGGGCCGGAATCCCAATAGACGCGGGTTCGAATCCCGCTTGCGACATCATTTTTCATTTCGTAATCGGATTTTATAAATAATTAAGCATATTAAGTGCTAAATTTCAGTAATTTAAATAACAAGGTTGTGTCATCGTTTAATACAATTCTAACTGTAAAGTTTGAAGTATTAAGCCTATAACAATGTGTAAACATTGTCGGGTAGATAGCATACCGTCACCTTAAGACGTAAATATAATACGGAGTGAAATTTGCATGTCCTACAATTAGTCGCGGTGGTGCAGTGGCAGCACGATTGGGCCGGAATCCCAATAGACGCGGGTTCGAATCCCGCTTGCGACATCATTTTTCATTTCGTAATCGGATTTTATAAATAATTAAGCATATTAAGTGCTAAATTTCAGTAATTTAAATAACAAGGTTGTGTCATCGTTTAATACAATTCTAACTGTAAAGTTTGAAGTATTAAGCCTATAACAATGTGTAAACATTGTCGGGTAGATAGCATACCGTCACCTTAAGACGTAAATATAATACGGAGTGAAATTTGCATGTCCTACAATTAGTCGCGGTGGTGCAGTGGCAGCACGATTGGGCCGGAATCCCAATAGACGCGGGTTTGAATCCCGCTTGCGACATCATTTTTCATTTCGTAATCGGATTTTATAAATAATTAAGCATATTAAGTGCTAAATTTCAGTAATTTAAATTCATAATTCTCTTCATACACGCTCGCCGGTTTCGGAGACTCTTGACTCCAACTTCCTTCAGTACATGACCGATCTGGTCTAGGTAGGTTAGTCTCGCTCTCCCCCGGTACCTACATTCTTCCACTTTCTTAAAAATAATACAAAGATAATAATCTAATAACTCGACGATACAATTAAAAAATTACCGAGTTTTCACTTCAAACTGCAGTCCTCAAAGACGAGATAAATACATACATATAATATGAATAGATAAATATATATACGAGTATATATATAATAATATCATATGAATATTGTATATGGGCTTTTTATGTCTGAAATAAAAACAATATGAGATGTTTTTTTCTTTTATTTTTATATTTCCTTATTCTATTTTCTTTTATTTTTTTGTAAATATTTTGTAAAAATTTTAAACTTAGCGTTAAATGTAGTATTCTCTTAATTATAATGTCCAATATGAATATGAGATGTTACTTAAAATGTAAAAACGAATATTGATTCTTCGCTATGCCGCTCTTTGAAAAGAAGTCATAAACACCACACCAGATAAAGTTCAAATTCATATTATAAGGATCATTATAGTCGTAGAATATTGACTGATCTTTCATATTAATTTACTTTAACAATGACGAAATCTGAGGTTGGCCTACATTATTTTTCAATGATGGTCAATAGGTATTTATAATAACTGTATTAAACAATCTTCAAATTGCACATGAAAAATTAATATTAACACAGGTTAATATTAATTATCCACGCGCAATTTTGAAGATTATTTTATTGAATTTTATTTAAAAGAATATTATATTAGTAATTTACGTGACTTTAAAAGTGCATTAAGTTTTAAGCGGCAGTTGTAAAAATCGGCTAAGAGATTAACAATGAATGAGCAGTGCTCAGGTATCGATATTAATAATGACCGGTTAATAAAATATAATAATAACCCGCTCAGAGCGGTTTGTCAAAATACAACGTTTGGTCACTGCGGCGGGTTAGGTTTTCGCCACACAGATGAGCTAAATTTTTATCTTTCTAACTCATCATCATTCTCCTGCTCTTATCCCAATTACTTGGGGTCGACGTAATATGTACAAGTACATAATACAAAAGTTATTGGCAATAATAGTTTTATGACCGGCCACCTGCCAGACGTCAACCTTCCTTGGGAATGTAATAAATTGTTGACCAAACGACATCAGATGGAGTTGGCCCAGGTCGTTATAAAGCTCTTAGTCGTCCTTTACGACATCCACGAGCAAAGTAAGGGTTGGTAGTATTCGTAGCCGCTACCACACAGCAATCTTTTATCTTTCTAACTACTACGTGAAAACTAAAGGTAGAGAGAGCGGTGTCTTGATGAATACTACAGTTGAACAGCGAAAAAAACGAGGAGGTACAAAATTGTAAAAAGATATGTCTCATTGCTAGGTCTACTTCACAATAGAAGGAAAATAGACCTACTATACCCCGCTGGTCATACATATTATTATAGGGTTTTGTTTCGAGCTGTCCCACTCTTGTATAAATGTAATATGCATGTTATAACCCTTAGCCACTTTGTACGACACCAACGGGTAGAATAGTGAGTAGTGAATTGTATTCTTACTCCGTCACCACACCGAATACGTTTCTTTACCAGACTCATAACATCTGATTATAACATTATCAGAGATATTATTAGGGATTATTATTAGGGATATACAATAGTCGGGTACCGGTGGCCCGCTCGCACGGCGAAGAGAGGTGTTTGCAGGGTGCGTCAATGGGGCCGGGTGGGCCACTGAAGAAAAAGACCGCGTACCAGTGACCCACCCGCACGGCGTCGAGAGGTATATTGTAGGGCGGGTCTACGGGGTTTTGCGCCGCTTTTCCTGTCGCCCCGGACGGATTAGCGGGGTTTGACGTACCGTAGCCCGCCGCCAAAAAAAAGGGTGAGTCAATGGGGTTGCGCGCCGCTTCTTCCGTAGCCCCGGACCGATTTGGCGGGGCGCGACCACATCCATAGTACACTGCAAAAAAAAAAGGGATATGCAATAGTGAACGCCGATAGGCCTATAGGATAGAATAGTTATTATTAATATAGATACAGATGCATCTATTATTAGTAAGATTCATGAATGAGTGGGTGGAGATAAAAATACATGAGCGAGCCCTCTCCGGATAAATTCGTTTGAGCCAATATAAACGACAGCTGGTATGTGTGTGTGTGTATATTATAAAACAGGTGACTAAATTGTGCCAAGTTCAATGCCAGAGCTCTCGACAATCAAAAACCATTAATAATGTCTCGCTGTTCGTTCTATTTGCTGAATGAATTGCTGCAGTTAATATGTCACACTGCCGGTTTCCATTTAGTGAAAGAATGCGTATATACATCATTATATCTTCCTGTTCAGGTCCTGGTTTAAAAGATAAGTTTGAGTGTTGGTAATGTTTTAAACATCATGATAGTCTTGTTCAATATGTGAGTGATTAAATAAGTTTGATATAACACGCTGTGTGGTAGCGGCCACGAATACTTACTACCAACCTTTGCTTTCGTGGATGTCGTAAAAAAACGACTAAGAGCCTTGTAACGACCTGGGCCAACTCCATCTGATGCCGTTTGGTCAGCGATTGCATTCACAAGGAAGGTTGACGTCTGGCAGGCAGCCGGTCATAAAACTATTGACAATAACTTTTACAATACGTACCTACTATGAAAGAAGAGTACATATTGGATCGACCCAAAGTAATTGGAATAAGAGTAAGAGAATGATGATTAAATAATTTTGATGGCATTGTATGTAATGTTATGCGAAGTAACTGCTGTGATGTAATGAGTATGAAATAAAAGTGCTTTACAAATGTTTTTACCTAAATGCCAAGAAGATATCATTAACAATGTGGCCATAATACTTTTGATGGAGACGATCTGACTTACTGACGGACAATGACTAATTGAAGAATATTCAGTAAATATAAAAAATCTGATAATTTTTAAGAAAATTGTAACTCGACACTGGTAATAATCAACTTGTGTTAGTAGCTGATTGTCGATACAAAAAGTGACGGTATTATTTTTAAACCTTCGTCTATTCACATCCAAATCGTTTGTTCGACGGTAACCCTTTCGGGTACCATCTCCTTTATTTTTTTTTATGTTTTTTTTGTTGCTTATGGTGGCCAACGAGCTGACCGAGCCAACGAGCACACCTGATGGTAAGTATCACTGTCACCCATGGCCCTTTGCAATACTAAGGGTATAGCTAGGCCGCTGCCTACCAATACAAACCCCAAATCCACCAGTGTTGGGCTTCTGGCTCTCTCGCTCGAACCGAACGAAGCGCGATAGCACATTTCCATTACTCAGACGTCGATCTTCAGCGAGAGTTTGGCACCAGCCCGGACGGACCGGCCCGCGGCTGTAGACAGAGAGCTGTTCACAGCGTGGTTCTACCACTATTTGAAGTATTATTTCGAGTATTATTTCTCTGGCATAAATGTTATCTGCATATCATATTGCTTTGTAGTCATTTAGGACACCTACGGCCAAGACAGAGTGAATATTATTCTTACCCCGTCACTACACGAAAGATCATGCTGCTATACATAAGGGTACAGTATTATTCCCTTCCCCTTTTTTCCGTATGGTGACGGAGTAAGTAAAAATACAATTCACCAACCCCCATCTTACCTGTGGATATCGAAAAAGACGCCTAAGAGATATAATATGCATACAACATCTACACAAAAGAGGGAAATCTCGAAATAAAACCCTATAATAATACCCCAGAACAGCGTAGTGTAGTAGGTCAATTTCTCGCCCAGTGTGGGGGAGGGTTCAGCTCAGCAGTGGCGAGTATGAGCTGAGAAAGAATATGGATATGTTTTGCTACAAAGCTAATTTCATGTTGTAGTTAAAAAAATATCCACAATGTTAGATGATTCATATGTCCCCGCAATAGACTTATTAATAATCTAAGACCTCAAAATAAAGTGCACAATGCTCTTAAAAATTCTCACTTTAAAAACATTTCGCAATTTTCTACCGCGTTCCCAGACACGATAAGTCTAAATTACCATAGATAATACAACTATTACTATAGATAATAGATTAAGTACTAAAACTATATATACTCTACCCATAATTAACAACATTTTTAAGTCGCGCGTCAATATTACTGAAATAAATAAACATGACTTTCCGTGTGATGACGGAGTAAGAATACAGTTCTCCACCCCTTATCTTATCCCTCGACCCCTTATCGTAAAAGACGGCTAAGGGATATAAAACGCATATAACATCTATGCAAGAGAATGAAATCTCGAAACAAAATCTTTTACTTGTATCAACACATCTGACCAGCGCGGTATAGTAGGTTAATTTCCCTCCCATTGCGGAGGAGGCTTTAGCCCGGCAGTAGGACATATATGAGCTGAAATAATGATGAATGATATACGTGACAGACGATTGTTCAAAGTAATAACGGGCAACATTTAAATTTTTAAAATGCATTTTTTTAATACTAAAGGAAAACATTATTAGACGCAGAATACGTGTACTGTAGAGTCTGTAGACATACTTATCACTGAAAATAAATTATGACGAGTTAAATACATTTTCGGCTTTAAGTAATATATTATTTCTTTGAATTAAAATTATTTTTATCTCGTTTATATTTGATTTTTACATTCTTGGCGTTTCGAACATTTATCAGCAGTCACAGACGTCGCGGTCACAAAGCTGTCGTTTTATTTAACACTAGCAAAGTCCTGCGTTTTCACCCGCGTAGTGCCCGTTCCTGTTGCGTATATGAAATAAAATATAGCATATGGCACTTGTAGATAGGGTTGCCACCCGTACTTTATTATACAGTATTGTACGTTATTTCAGATAAATGTACTCTATACTTTATGAGAACAATAAAGTATACGAAAATACTTTATTTCGTATGATATTAATTCTTTAGGATTTTGAAAAGTTTAGTCGTAGGTATTTCTTTATTAACGAAATTAACCGCCACTCGCCAGCGCCACATCACTTAAGCACTCGTTTTTAATAATTTCTAAACGCAATTTAACCTCAAATGTCAATTTCTTGGTGTTTTTGTGCGAAACGGTTTGAGTGCACTAAGAATACGATTTAAAGTTTCATAGATTTATGCCATGGTAAATTATGAACAAGAATACTCCTCACACACCTTCAAACACAACTTCGATAGTAAAACGGAGCAAATACACCGAAAAAATATTTAAAAAAAAAGAAACAAAACAGAAAAATAAACTATTGCAGAAGTATAATGAAGTCGGTTAAAAATCAGTGGGAAATCGAACATGGTGATCGGTTAATTAATGATCCACAAAACGAATATAAAGGCAAGCTGCAAAATGCAATAAAAAATATGATTTTAAACATAATAATAAATATAAATAAATTGTACTTTATTTTGATACTGTGTATTTTTTTTTCTTATCCATAATACTCGTAACCAATGTACTTTATTTGCAAAGAAAAAAGGTGGCAACCCTATTTGTAGATAATGTAGCTTACCATTGGCGAAAGAATTTTTTATTATCGGTTCAGTGGATTAGGCATAGCAGCATAACAAACAAGAAGACAAACTTACATTCACAATATTAATACATTTATAATATTAATTATAGTCTATCTAATCTAAGAAGTGCACTTTGACAGCTTCTTCTTCTTCTTCTTATGTGTTGGCAATCAGCTACATATAGGAGCTATTGGTGCCAGTGTCGAGTTATAAATATTTTCACGTTTTTAGTCTTTCAAGTCAGTCGTTGTCTAAGTCAAATTGTCACCATTAACAGCTACACTGTTAATGGTATCTTGTGGGAATTTTGATGGAAAACGAAAACGTTGTAAAGCACTTTTATATGATATTCACTACATCCCAGTATTTCCGCACATCACATTACATAAAATGCCATCAAAATTATCTAATATAATACGTTAAAACACTAATATATCGAATATAATACAAGAGCACCACATGACGTTTTCAAATTGCCGTCAAAAGTCCACTTTGACAGCTGTCGGAGTAAGTTGTCTAGGTATGTGAATCAAATAATCGCTATTGAAAATATCCGATTTTAGTGAGAAATCGATATTGATTCTTTTTAATTCATAATCGGTTTATTTTTTAGTTTTCGAAAAGGAGATAAATAAATTAAGTGCTAAATTAATACTAAATAAATTTAATTATTTCAGCATGAAATCTATTCATCATATTTAGTAGGATTAGGTTAAGTAAAAACAAAAACTGTATTTGAAAATAGCTAAATAGCTATTTTCAAATACAGTTTTTTTCAAATTCAGAATCACCACTATTAATTGAATTATCATCGTCGCAAACATTAATAATTATTTCCCTATCAATAAAATTGTCGAAATGTACATCTCTGTCAAAATCTCTATTCGATTAATTATATTATTCTAATATTTTTACCGATTATTTGGATATTCGTGAATTTTATGTTCTCAAGCACTGCTGTATAGAACGTGGTGACGTGACATTGTTAGATCGTCAATAACATTCACTATTTACCATGTTATTTTTATTTTAAATTAGTTTTAAGAGTTTCAATATTAGATTATTGTACAAGAAAGTCACCCGCAGCGTTAATTATGTAAATAATTTAATAGTTCTTTAAAATTTCAGATTTATTGTTTGCAATCATGTGTATACGTTTAACCAAGGTTATTGTGTATTAAAAAATGCAAAACGTTAAAATACACTTCTTAGATTAGATGAACTATAGGAACTGCAATTTTAACGTAAACGTCAAAAATCATTATATTAATAGAGATTGCAGAGAGAGCATAAGTTTAATTATTTAGCTCTTATCAGAATTGCTTAAGGTTGACGCAATATGAACTCGTCTTTCATCGCAAATATTGCAAAACTTATTGCCAATAGTTTTATAACCGGCCGCCTACATGATGTCAACCCTCCTTAGTAATGTAATGGTTTCCCCACCGAAGACAAAGACCGGGTTCCCGTAACCCACCCACATGATGTCAAGATGTCAAGAGGTACGTTGTTGACTCTACAGGGTCCTGCGTCGCATCGCCCGTCGCCCCGGACGGATTAACAGGGCGTATCTGCACCGTAGCCCGTCGCCAAAAAGAGAGAGAGAGAAAGAGATTGCTGCAGGTCATTTTTAGGAGATAGAGACATGTCTTCGCAACTTTATTTGAAGATGTTTTTAAGATATGCAATTTCCTTGTATACTAGTTTTAACTACGTCATAAGGTTTTGCCAGCGTTGCCCATGTGGCCCGCTCGCAGGGCATTGAGAGGTACATTGCAGAGCGAGTCTATGGGATTGCGTGCTGTTCCTTCTATCGCTACCGACAAATCGAGCGAGTGCCGAACGCCTAAAACAAGCGTCTGCAAATTAAGCGCACAAAAATATGTTTTTTACTACATCATATTATAAATGTTTGCAATTCTCGTCTTTTCTCTACTATAATTTGTATCTATTGCAGAGTTTAATAGACCTATGATAAAGATAAAGAAGATTTAAACTGTTTCATTTTTTATTGCTTATGGTGGCCAACGAGTAAGCAGCACAGCTGATGGTAAATGTCACTGGTGCCCATGGACCATTGCTATACCAAGGATATAGCTAGGCCGCTTCCTACCATTACAATCCCCAAACCCACCCAGTTGGGCTTCCGTTTAAAATTATTATTAAACTACTAGGCTAACCATTAATTTATCCCTTTTTTTAATTGAAATGAGTTAGATATTCAATAGTACCGAGCGTCTTTTTTTGATCCAGCTATGATTGAATGGCCATAACTATCTGGAGCGACTAAAGATAGATATAACCACATAATCTGCCGTATTTATCCATCTCCGCCTATGGAGGATATCAATAGCACATCTTGAAATAGTTTTAAATACAAATGTAATTTGAAAATATTTTTAACGACCTTAAAATAATTAAAGTTTATTTTTATTAACATATTTTTTTTATGATAAATATAGGGTTCTTTTTTAATATGAAAAATAAAATTTTACATAATAATAGTTATAATAAAAATATAATTATTTATATAAACAAATTTTACATGCACAACTTAGTGACATCCGACCATGTGGTTTGTGGACCATGACATCTGAAATCCGATTTCCTGGTAGGACTAAACTTGTTGACATGTAACAATACGACTAACCAAGAACCACATTTCATTCTTATTTACAAATACTCTTATTCCATTCTTATACTATTGAACTAAAAAGGCGTTTCTCCTGTGTTAAGAATCCAGTATTTCAAATCTTACTTTTTCAAAGGAGTCGTGATACCTTCATTTATAAAAAGTTAAAAGCGAAAAGTGAATGTCACACTCGGGACTCGGCACTCACATCTATTGGAAATCCGTTCTAATCGTCCTACCACTTAACAAGTGAACTGTAGTATCACACTCAATTTTTAGCTCGTATTATATTTTCGTCTTTATGGGAAACGTGTGCCATCTATCCGACAATATTTAGTCTAGAATATACTTTACTATGTCAATATTGGCTACTTAGCAAATATGAAATACATCTTCTTTTTTAAAGACGTTTGAGTTATGGAACTCATTCTTATCTTATCAATCCAATATCCAGAAGGAAATTAGCCTACTACATCGCACTGGGTAAACGTTTTAGTATTGGGTTTTATTTCGACTTTATCTCGTCATGCATTGCAAGTTATATTAAGCATATCGTTTAATTGATTATTACGATAACCTTGGTAAATAAAGAGATGATGGTCATTATATTCTTACTCCATCAGCATACGAAGAACTTATTTTTATAAAACGGAATAAAGTGCTGTTTTTTTTATCGGGCAACCAAATTTGAAAATTTTAAATACGCTGAAACGAAATTTCTTTAGGAAAGAAAAGTTATAACGTGGCGTAATGTATATCTTTTTTTTTTGGGACTAATCCCACCACACATTCCCACCATTGTAACTCATGTAAGATTAATTAGAAAAGGTTAAAGAGGAGGAGTTGGAAAGAGTGATTCCACTTCCCGTTTAGGCAAAGCGGGAGACAGAAAAACAAAATGCTAGTCGGCCAATAATTAAAGAGGTGTACGGCTACGATAAGCGCAGCCGTACGTCACCACGGATACGGATAGTGTGTATCTATCAGTAAAGAAAGATTGAACTGTGCAAGGTTGACAGTTTTCTGTTAACTGTTCCCGAGCGGTTCATACATACATACATATATAGCCTCACGCCTGTTTCCCAGAGGGGTAGGCAGAGACTACGGATTACGGCGGCATACCTCCATCGCTTCATTCACACTCATCACAGTCTTCATGCATGCTCTACGATTATGCGTACTCTTAATTTGACCTTTCGCCAACACATCTTCAATTTGATCCAGAAAAGAACGACGTGGGGAAGACCCCTTGTAATCGTCTCACTCACACTCGCTTTGTATACTTAGTCAACCTTTCTTCACTCATTCTTTCCATGTGTCCAAACCACCTCAGCATAACCTTTTTTATCTTTGTCGCTACATCTTCATTCACACCACAGCGCTCTCTTATAACAGTATTCCTAATTTTATCCTTCAGACTTACACCACACATCACACAGGTTCATCCGGGGTAGTACTAACACAATCTCGCATCACAAGTCTCAGCAGTGGCAAACTGTTTTTGCGCTTCGCTTGGTGGGCGAGAGAGCGTAAATCCGAAGGTTCTAGATGAGTTTTGGTTGGTTGGTTGCGTCTTAGTTGCATTCCTGGTTTTGCAAATGTCCATGAGCGATGGTAATATATAACGTCAGGTGTGGTGCTTGCTCGTTTTCATAAGCACAAACAATAAAAATAGAAAAGAATTGACAACAAAGCAATAGTAAATAATTAGAGTAACCCGCCGGACCATGGGGACACTGATTTCAAGGAATCGATATCGATAGTCAGCCGAAATGGCGATAGTGTGGCTGCATTATAGAACTACAAGCCGCCTTTGCATCAGCGGCGTGTGTCCAAGTCATCATAATCTCATCATCTCAGCTCATAATATGTCCCACGGTTGGGCTCGATCCTCCTCCGTAATGGGAAGGAAATTGACCTACTATACCACGCTAGTTAGACGTGTTGGTATAGGGTTTTGTTTTAAGTTTTCCTTCTCTTGCACGGATGTTATATACCTTTTCCATCTCTTAGTCGTCTTTTATGATCACCCACGGGTAAGATAGAGGATGGTGATGTCCACACGTGTAACCTATTAAAAATTACTTGTCCAGGTCACATAACCTATTAAAAATTGCTCAGCAAAGGGGCCATAATGCGCGAAAAATTCCCCCTGCATCTTGTCGTTCCGGGTCTAAATACTGTACCTTTTGGATATAATATGGTAAGTAATGGAACCAATAACTTGAATTTTTTTTCATCCATCCATCCATCCATCAGCCCGTAAACGTCCACTGTTGGACATAGGCCTCCCCACGAGAATGCCATCTATAACGGTCCTGTGCCACCTGCATCCAATGGTTTCCTGCGACCTTGATGAGGTCATCAGTCCACCGAGTGGGGGGTCGTCCTACGCTGCGTCGTCAGATTCGTGGTCGCCACTCGAGAACCTTTTTTCCCCAACGGTTGTCGGTTCGTCGAGCGATGTGGCCTGCCCATTGCCACTTCAACGTGCTAATTCTTCGGGCTATGTCGGTTACACCCGTTCTTCTACAGATTTCCGTATTTCGGATTTTATCACGTAGAGAAATACCGAGCATAGCCCTCTCCATAGCACGCTGAGCGACTTTGAGCCTTTTTATGAGGCCGACATTTAGAGACCACGTTTCAGTGCCGTAAGTCATCGCTGGTAATACACACTGGTTATAAACCTTTGTTTTCAGACACTGCGGAATATTAGACGAGAAGATCCTTCTAAGTTTCCCGAACGCTGCCCAGCCGAGTTGGATTCGTCGGCTGACCTCTTTCTCGAAATTGGATCTACCTAATTGGACTGTTTGTCCTAGGTAAACATAGTGATCGACAACTTCGAGAATCGCATTCCCAAACAGGACCGGTACAGAAATGACATGGGCATTAGACATGATTTTCGTCTTGTCCATGTTCATTTTCAGCCCTACTAGTTGGGAGACCTTGCTGAGGTCATTGAGCATGGTGCCAAGGTCCTCCAGGGATTCTGCCATGACTATGATATCATCTGCGAATCGAAGGTGAGTGATGTATTTGCCATTGATGTTGATGCCGAGTCCGGTCCAGTCTAAGAGCTTGAAGACATCTTCCAGCGCAGTGGTGAACAGTTTCGGAGAGATAACGTCTCCCTGTCTCACGCCTTTCTGCAGCTGGATCGGTTTCGTACTCTTATCCTGGATGCGGACTGACATAGTAGCGTCTTTATACAAACACTTCAGCACTTCGATATATCGATAGTCAATTTGGCACCTCTGAAGGGACTGCAGCACTGCCCAAGTTTCGACAGAATCAAAGGCTTTCTCATAGTCCACAAACGCTAGACACAGAGGCCGATTATACTCCTCGGTCTTCTGTATAATCTGGCGTAGCGTGTGGATGTGGTCTATGGTACTATAACCTTTTCGGAAACCGGCTTGTTCGGGCGGCTGGAAGTCGTCTAGCTTGCGCGCGAGTCGGTTCGTAATGACTCTTGAAAACAATTTGTACACGTGGCTCAGGAGTGAGATGGGTCTGTAATTCTTTAAGAGCGTCTTATCGCCCTTCTTGAAAAACAGCACCACCACACTCCTGGTCCACGACTCTGGAACGTCGCCCCCGAGAATGACAGAATTAAACAGCTTCTGTAGGGCTTTTAAAACTGGCTTGCCGCCTGCCCTCAGGAGCTCTGTGGTAATTCCGTCATCTCCCGGTGCCTTTCCGTTCTTTAATTGTTTTAGAGCCATTCTGATCTCGTACAAGCTGACGTCCGGGATTTCTTCGGTATAGTGCCGAGTTAGCTTGGATCTGGAGTCTTGGACCAAGCTGACAACAGGATTCAGGGATGATTTGTACAACTGCCCATAGAACCTTTCGACCTCTCCCAAGATCTCACTCTGGGATGAAATGAGAATACCGTTATCGGTCTTCAGCTTAGTCATTTGGCTCTGCCCGATAGACAAATCTCGTGCGAACACTTTGGAGCCTCGATTTCGCTCTATCGCTTCTTCAATACGCAGTGTATTGAATCGGCGAATATCGCGTCGCATAGATTTAGAGATTTGTATATTAAGCTGCCTGAGTTCGGACCAATCGGCTGAAGACTGTACCGTCATTTCCTTTCTCCTCTCCATGAGTTGAAGAGTCTGGTCAGAAAGCTTTTTTGTTCTAGTAGCGCGACGGGCCTTAAAGAATTTTGACCCGACCGCGTGGACAGTTTCCACGAACCTGTTGTTCATATCGTTCGAAGATTCGCACTCTTCCAGGCATTGGAAGCGATTATGTAATTCGAGTTGAAAGCTATCGGGGTTCTGGTATTGGACAGGTGTAGGTCGGAGTGTAGACTTCATCAAGCGGGACCGCTCGACTTTCGTATGAAGATTCAATGTGCCTCGAACCATCCGGTGATCACTCCCAGTTTTAATCCTGCTGATCACAGAGACATCATTGAATATTTGTCGTTTGTCCGTCAAGATGAAGTCTATCTCATTTTTAGTGGATCCATCAGGGCTAATCCAGGTCCACTTCCTTTGTGGCCGTTTCTTGAAGAAGGAATTCATCATGAAGAGGCCTTCCTTCTCCAAAAAGTCGGCCAGTTTTTGGCCCCTTTGGTTTCTCTGTCCAAATCCATATTGTCCCACTCTCAACTCATCGTCTGTCCTTTTGCCTAGTTTTGCGTTGAAGTCTCCCATAACTACCGTGAAGTGGGTTTTGGACGTGTGGATGGCTTTCGAGATATCCTCGTATAAGGCCTCCACTACGTCGTCGGAGTATGTCGAAGTCGGTGCGTAAACCTGTATGACCTTCAACGAATACCGTTTGGTAATTCTGAGTATAAGGTACGCTACCCTTGTTGACACACTTTCGATCCTCTCCACGTTCTCTACGAGAGACTTACGAACGATAAACCCTACACCACCTTGGGATGGGTGATCTCCCTCCCGGTAGAAGAGCAAATTTCCAGACCGGAGGATTATCGTGCCCTCCCCCTCTCTTCGCACTTCTGATAATCCTACAATGTCCCATCGGACTTTGCTCAATTCCTCTTCCAGTTCGATGACCCTCTCGTCGGTCCTAAGCGTCCGAACGTTGTGTGTTACCAGGGCCAAGGGTCGATTTTTTTGGTAGCCGGATCGCGGCCGGAGATTCCTAGCACCCCCTGCCCCGCCACCAACAGGCCCGCTACCAAAATGAGCCCGTGGAACAGCGTAACTGCCGTGACTGGGGGCCTGCCGTGAATTTTTTTTACATGCTTTTTATTAGCTTGACCTGTATGTTTGTAACCGACTCCTTTGGACTTGATTTTAACCCACTTCGAACGGTCAGATTTCATTTAAATTTGGTAGACTTATCGAGGACCGATGACAATGCAATAATTTAATAAGTTTACACCATTATCCTAATCAGTTATTGGGATAATCAGGATTAAATTGTTGAATTTAAGTTTCCAATTTCGAATTACGCGCCTAGAGGGCGCTACCGTAAAACATTGTCTCTATTTCGTGACATAAAGGTCATCTGTCAAGTCACTGTATGTTTTTCTTGTTCATGGAGAATAGAGTAAGGAGTAACATCTCAGTGTATTAAGAAGTGTCCAATGAACGGGAGCACATTAAGGTGGCAAGGTGGCGCTATAGTAGCAAGTGGAAGCATTTTAAAAAGAGCGCCACAAATTTCATAGGTTCATAGGTTATTATTTATCAAATCACAGTTGACTACGTAACTCAGCACACTTCTCTCTTTCTCACAGTCTTCTGAAAATATTTCGCTACATACCCACAGTGCCTACTTACCCACATGACTCTATCAATGGAATGTTAACATCAGGCACCCCACGCTTTTTTACACTAAAATAATTTATTTTATTTCTCACTCTACCTTAACTTGAATGATTAAAAAAGTTATTTTCTACTTTTTAGTTTAGTTTATGTATAAAAGCATGTTTTTTTTTTAGTTTTTTAAACTATTATTTATTAAATATATTTTTCTTTTTATTTTGTCTTAGGTAAGTTACCGTAACATCTTCTCATAAGTCTCAGTAATATGAGAGTTATAAGTTACTGTAACCTGCAAGTTTTACTCAAATATTATCATCAACGTTTGCTCTTTAAGATATGAAAAGAGAGAACTATCTTTCTATAAGAGAAAAACTTTATTGATAACTAGCTTCTGCCCGCGACTTCGTCCGCGTGGAATGGTTACTTTGGGCTAACGTTAACTTCAACTCGCGAATTCGTTTACGTAAAAGGTGGAAATATTTTTAAATAATACATACGTTAAAACTGTTTTAGGTACCTACATGACATTTTTATTAGTAAGAGTAGAACATTTAACCTTAAGTAAAATAATAATAATAATAATAATCTTTATTGAAAACTAAATACATATGACAGTTGACATAGATGTCTTTGCCTCTTGAATTAGGTAATACCTGTGTTTCAAGAGACAGTTCCTTCCCGAAATACATAAATCTTGAACATCAAATTATTTTACAGTAACATACATTATAAATAATGAATATATATATCTTACGTAATAAAGACTAATGATAAAGAAATCTATAATAAATGAATGAGTGAGAATTAACGTGTTAGTGAGCGCGCTCACACGTTGTGTGTGTGTGTGTGTGTGTGTGTATGTGTGTGTTGTGCGTTTGTTTATGTGTGTGTGTGTGTGTGTGTGTGTGTGTGTGTGTGGTATGCGTGTGTTTGTGTGTGTGTGTTTGTGTGTGTGTGCGTGTGTGTATGTGTATATGTGTGTGTGTGTGTGGTGTGCGTGTGTTTGTGATGTAGTGTGCGTGCATGTATGTATTTCTTTTTTTTTGTGTGTATTTGTAGTTACGCGAAATAAGTATTTAAAAGTGATTCAAGTTTGACGTAATCCATATAATGCAATGTAGTACCATATAAAGTAATGCAAGTAAAAGTATCGGGTCTTATCTATACTTTCTATAGATATATACAATGTATGTATATTATACATACATACATACACTTACGCCTATTTACGATTACACATACTTTTAATGTGTATGAAATCGCTGTGTGGTAGCGGCTATGAATACTACCAATCCTCACTTTGCTTGTGGATGTCGTAAAAGACGACTAAGAGCCAACTCCATCTGATGCCGTTTGGTCAACAATTACATTCCCAATTAGGGTTGACGTCTGGCAGGCGGCCGGTCATAAAACTATTGCCAATAACTTTTATAATATGTACTATGAATGAAGAGTACTTATTGTATCGACCCCAAGTAATTGGGATAAGAGTAGGAGAATGATGATGATGATGACCTCTCGTGAACAAATCGCCAATTTGGTCCAGAAAAGGTCTTCCCCTTGTATTCGTCCCATTCACGATTGCTTTATATGTTTGCTTCGTCAACCTCTGCCCACTCATTATTTCTTCCACTTCGTGTCCAACCCACCTCAGCATACCAGCGCTCTTTTATAACATTATACCTAATTTTATCTTTCATACTTACATCACACACAGCTTACGAAAAGCTGTCAGCTCTACAGCATTTATTCTATTTTCATGTTTTCCCCGCCAAATCTAACTTTCACTGCCATACATGAGGGCAGGCACTAATACTTCCTATACTTATTATTATTATTTAGGATGTGTAAAGCCGACGGAAGGTCATGAGAAGAAAACAAAACTAAAAATGTAGTGTGTGCAGAAGTACTTTGAAATAACATTAGTTTGAGTTTTTTTTAATATAAGATTATAAGATCCAGTATTTTTATCGTAAATGCGCGCCCAGTACTTGATCATTATTTTGCTGCGATGTTATTTTTAAACTGCGATATTTCCTAAGATATTCATTGAAATCAAATAATGTAAAGAGCAATTTTGTTTTAAATTAAATACTTGTGATGAATAACTCATTTATTTGGATAAGGATTAATATTATGTTTATAAAAACACCTTCGAAAATATCATATTATTTTAAAACAAATTTGATTAGCATAAAAAAGGTTATAGTGAGCCAATCTTAAAAGATAGACATATGCTGTCGCGGACTTTTATTTAGAACTTTGAAAGGGGAACAATTATGTAGTACATAATTTTTGCGCAACTTTAACCGTTTACGCAGCGGAAGCTCTCAAAAGGAAACATAAACCCGATTTTTACACATTCATCATTGTTGCTCTGCTCCTATTAGTCGCAGCGTAATGTTATATAGCCTAAAGCCTTCCTCTATAAATGGACTATTCAACAAAAAAAGAATTTTTCAAATCAGACCAGTAGTTCCTGACATTAGCGCGTTTAAACAAACAAACAAACAAACAAACTCTTCCGCTTTATAATATTAGTATAGATATTACAATCTTTCTAGTTGCTTTCTACATCATCATCATTCTCCTACTCTTATCCTAATTACTTGGGGTCGATACAATATGTACTCTTTTTTAATAGTACATATTTTAAAAGTTATTGACAATAGTTTTATAACCGGCCGCCTGCCAGACGTCAACCCTCCGTGGGAATGTAATTGTTGACCAAACGGCATCAGACGGAGTTGGCCAAGGTATGTATAAGGCTCTTAGTCGTCTTTTACGATATCCACGAGCAAAGTAAAGGTTGGTAGTATTCGTAGCCGCTACCACACACTTTCTTTCTACATACAGGGTGGAAGGGGACCGCTCCTGAAAACAAAGACAGGTAACCCTACTAGTCCTACTTGTAATGATAGGCTCGAAAAAAAATCGATTCTGGTGAAAAAAAAAATTTTTTTCACCACGCGAGGTCGTTGTACATATAATCGTGAGTTTTGAATAGATTGCGTCTTTTCTCATATGAGTAAAGTTACGTAGTTTTTATGGAATTATCGTTACATGGCACTATCCTAATACGATGGAATGTGAAAAAACTTAAAATTCGTTGTTAAAAAAATCATTATTTATCATCCGAATCGATTTTTTTTCTAGCCTATCATTACAAGTAGGACTAGTAGGTAGCACTTGTCTTTGTTTTCGGGAGCAGTCCACTTCCACGCTGTATAATATACATACATACATACATATCATCACGCCATATCCCTTGCAGGGTAGGCAGAGAGAACAGAGTGCCAGAGAACTCTATCTCTGCATTCTTCACTCCCTTCCTCAACATTCATAATTCTCTTCATACACGCTCGCCGGTTTCGGAGACTCTTGACTCCACATTCCTTCAGTACATGACCGATCTGGTCTAGGTAGGTTAGTCTCGGTCTCCCTCGGTACCTATTACTATACTGTATAATATAATTAATATATATTTCATTTAACACAGTAAATAAATAAAAACATGCCAGTATAAAAACAAAAACAACAAGAGAATATCTAATTTCTGTACACATATAAGTGAGTCAATATAGAAAGTTGTTTCCATAAAGTTTGTGACCATGTAAAGGTGTATTGCATAACGTACTTCGGCCAACGACTCAGTTTGCTACTGTTTATCTAACTATTATTAATTTATTATTCTTTATTTTTTTAATGAAAGTAACCGACTACGTGCTTCTCTCTTTCTTTAAAGTTTGTAATTGTCCGAATATAATTGATATTGAAACCGTTGGATGCAGATGGCACAGGACGGGTTGCAAATGGCATTCTCATAGGGAGGCCTATGTCCAACAGTGGACCTTTACGAGCTGATGGATGGATGGATAAATTGATATTTGACTCATATCCTGATATAATAACGCCGTATTCAAAGGTTGATAACAAAACTATTATGAAGGTGTTGTAGACCTTTGATATTTGTAACTTTACTCAGTAGCGGTTACGTTCCAGTTTATTTGATTAATTTAAAATGTTAAAACTGACAATATGTAAGTGCCCTGGCAGATTGCCAATACAAAAAAAAAGACGAAGGTAATGTACATACTACAAATGTTAGGTCTTAAGGCTACATAAGGAACGTACTTAAACTGACGTGACCTGTTCAGAGGGAGAAGTTCCTCTTAAATACCACATATAAAGAATTGCTCATTTAAAGGTATAAGATAGTGCTACAATATAAACAGCTTATGTTGACTAGTAAATAAACAAAGGAAAACGTTGGGAAATTAGTTTGATGGCGAACGTTATTTAACTGCACATATTGCGTGGTGGTTGGTCGATAGCTGTGTGGTAGCGGCTTCAAATACTACCAACCCTTACTTTGCTCGTGGATGTCTTAAAATATGACTAAGAGCCTTATAACGACCTGGGCTGACTCCATCTGATGCCATTTGGTCAACAATTACATTCCCAAGTAGGGTTGACGTCTGGCAGGCGGCTGGTCATAAAACTATTGCCAATAACTTTTACAATATGTACTATGAAAGAAGAGTACCTACATATTGTATCGACCCCAAGTAATTGGGATAAGAGTAGGAGAATGATGACGATTGCGTGGTGGTTAAAGCAGTAATCTGTCGTGTCGAATGTCATAGATTTAATTTCCATGCAAGACCATTCTTTGTCCAATCTATACATGATTGTTCTGAGTCTGAAGTGTGTTTTATATCCATAAATAATGCGTTTGTAAATTAAATGAGTTTCTTGTCGGATCTTCTCAGTAGCGTTTACGTTCCGATCCGGTAGCTTATTCGATTAATTTAAATGTTAATACTGACAGTATGTAAGTGCCCTCACAGGGTTTATGCATAATAAATGAATTTTAATTTGAAATGACTTTGCACAAAGAATTGTTTTGCGCGTAGATTAAAACCACCATCATTTGTGGAATCAAATTATTAATAAAAAACGTGAGGAGTTTTAGCGCGAAAGGAAAAGTGTCATATGGTGCTCTTATAATTCTAAGAATTAATCCTTACTAATATTATAAATGCGAAAGTAACTCTGTCTGTCGCTCTTCCACGCCAAAACTACTGAACCGATCTAAATGAAATTTGGTACACAGATAGTCTAGAGCCTGATAAAGGACATAGGCTACTTTTTAATGCAAAAAAAGGTTGTAAAGGCGGATGAAAAGTTGTAAGGAATACCGTCACTTTTAAAGCCAGAAGCTTAAAACTTATTTTTAGGCTATTGATTAGATATAAATAAATATGACATTTTTTTTTTTTTTTTTTTTTTTTTTGGTGGACTATGGATTAGTCTCGCCCCGCCAAATCGGTCCGGGGTGACGGAAAAGGCGGCGCGTGACCCCATAGACCCACCGTAAAAACTCCTCTCTCTTCGCCGTGCGAGCGGGTCACCGGGACCCGATTTTTAACTTCGGTGGCCCGCCCGGCGGTTCACCCTCGCGGGTTCCTCTCGTCGACGCCCCGACAGATTTCGCCGTCGGGGCGTCGCCCTCACGCGGTGGCCTCACGTCGGGTGACCGGACAATTCCCCGGTCCGATCACCCGAAGCCTCGGTTAGGGCGGCATCAGGCGCAGGTATTCGCGCCTGCGCCGCCCCGGCCGCTGGCGGCGGCCCGGGGCGCGGGAATCCTCCCTTGCCCGTTCCGCCGCTTCCTTCTGCGAGATGACAGCCTCGCAGAAGGCGGCGACCGCGTCCCAGTTCCTGATGCTGTCGACCATCGCTCTCGCGACGGCCAGCAGCGTCAGGTCGGCACCGATGACAGCGACGAGGTCACGGCGCTGCCGCTCCCATCCCGGACACACCTCCAGCGTGTGTTGCGCCGTGTCCTCGTCACTCCTGCAGTGGTGGCAGGCCGGAGTCCACTCCCTATACACGACCCTGTGCAGGTACAACCCGAAACACCCGTGCCCCGTCAACACCTGCACCAGCCGAAAGGTGAGGACTCCGTGCCGCCGCTCCATCCACTCTATCAATACGGGCCGGAGGGCCTCAACGGTCTCCACACCGTGCCTAGGCCTCTCCAGCCGCGTAGCCCAACGGGCGATGACGTCTCGGCGGGCATCCACGCGCCAGGTGGCTATCTCGCTCAACGATGGGGAGCCACCTTCCTCGCGCGCTGTGATAACCCGCCGGTAGAGGTCGGAAAGCATCTCCGCCTCTAGGTCCCACGGGGGTGTCCCGGCCAACAGGCACGCCGCCTCTGTCGACACCGTGCGGTACCCGCGAATGGCTCTGACCGCCATGGCTCTCTGTGGCCTCCACAGAACCGCCCTGAGCTGGGCGTTCAGAGCCCTCGCCCACACGGGTGCGCCGTACATGGCCATCGAGCGGATGACCCCCGCATACAGCCGTCGGGCCTCAAAACTGGGTCCGCCCACATTCGGCATGAGTCGAGAAAGGGCGGACGCCGCGCCGACAAGCCGGGGAGCAATATGTCGGAAATGCTCCCGGAACCACCATCGCCCGTCGAGCACCAGACCCAAGTACCTCATATGGGCCTGGATGCTGATGTGGATGGAGTTTACCACTATCGAGGCGCCGATGGGCAGCCTCACACGGGGCCCATGGAAAAGTAGGGCCTCCGTCTTGTTTAGGGCCACCCTGAGCCCCAGCGCCTCGATCCGCCTGACCATCTCCTCGGTGCCGAGAGTGGCCAGGCTCGCCGCCTCTTCGAGTGTCCTGCCCCGGGCTGTGACGAGCGTGTCGTCAGCGTAGCACACCAAGCTCAGCCCGGGGGGGAGACTCCCTCTCGTACCCGCCAGTCGTACCCGATGTCCCACAGAGTCGGCCCCAGAACCGACCCCTGTGGAACGCCGCACGACATGGGCGTCCGCACAATGTCCCCTGCGGGACCCGCGCAGAGGATACTGCGGCCCTCCAAATAGTCTGCCACCAGCCGCCTGAGGTACAGGGGCACTCCATGGAACCGGAGCGCCTCCCTGATGCAGCCGAATGGCAGACTATTGAATGCGTTGGCGATGTCCAACGACACCGCCAACAGCACTCCCTTCCCGGCGACGGCCTCCGCGGCCGCCTGCCTCAGGCGTAATAGGGCCCCGATGGTCGAACGCCCCCTCCGAAACCCATACTGAGCGTCCGACAGATCGGGCCCCACCTCCTCCAGGTGTCGGACGATGCGGGCAGCGAGCACACGCTCCAGCAGCTTACCCACATCGTCGAGGAGCACGATGGGCCTGTAGGCCGACGGCAAATCCGGGGACCGTCCCGGCTTTGGCAGGAGAACCAACCTCCCTTCCTTCCAGCACTCAGGGAACCGTCCAGACGTCAGACAGGCGTTGAACAGCTGCCTGAGGCGAGGCTCGAAGTGCTCGAGGAGCGACGTCAGCACCCGGACTGGAATTCCGTCCGGGCCGGGGGCCGTGGTGGCGGAACGAATCTTTGCCACGGCCGCCCCCACTTCCGACTCCGTCACGGGCGGAACACTCTCGTCGTCGTCGGCCTCCCGGTCCTGATCTGGCGGAGCCATGACCGGGGGCGTGTGTTCCGACTGCCGTGGAAACAGCTCCTCGACCACCCTACGAAGGAAGTCGGGCTGGAGGGTCTCGGTGAGGCTTGTTCAGCGCCGCGCGATATGGGCGACCCCAGGGGTCACGGTCGAGACCGTCCAGCATCTCCTGCCAACTCGCGCCCTTGGCGGCACGGATGGCCAGCCGAAAGGCAGTCCGCGCACTGCGGTACGCCTCGTACAGCTGGCCCTCCCGCTCGACGTCGCGGTGACGCCGCCGGCTGCGGGTGTAGGACCTTCGGGCACTGATACACGCCGCACGAAGGTCCGCCAGTCTTGGGGACCACCAGTAGACCCCCTGCCCCGGAGGTGGACGCCGCCGCACTCTGGGCATGGCCGCATCGCAGATCTGCGTTAACGCACTGCGAATGCGGACAGCCTCAGCGTCCACTCCGTCCGCTGGGGGTGGTGAGGACAGCCACGTGCTGACAATGGCCGCCTCCGCCAGTAGATCCCTGTCAAGACGACCCACAGCCCACCGCGGAAACGCGGGAGCTCGGTCCGCCCTGTGACCCCTACCGGGTTCCCGGGGGGAGACCTCCATCCGGATGTACCGGTGGTCCGACAGGGTCTCCGCCTCCTCCAGGACACTCCAGTTCCTCACCCGTGGCGCGACAGCGGGGCTAGCGAACGACAAGTCCACTATCGACCCGCCCTGCCGCCGCACACACGTGTTCACCGAGCCTCTGTTCAGAACACAGAGGCCCAGTGAAGCCGCCCACTCGTTGACCGCCCGCCCGCGGTCGTCCGTCGTAGGGGACCCCCACGACGTGGATTTGGCGTTAAAGTCCCCCAGAACCAGGACGAGGCCCGGTGCCAGTCGCCGTATCGAGGCCTCCAAGGTGGTGAGTGAGGCCCCGAAATCGTCCATCCTCCTAGTGGGGGAGAGGTATACGCTGTAGAGCGTGACCCCTCCCCACTCCGCCGCGACAAATTCCTCGCCCCTATCCAAAAGGGACAAGGACGGGAAGTGCCGCTGCGTTGAGACGACGATTGCCGCGGTACCGTTTCGACTGACCACCCAATTGGGGCGATCAGGCACGGCGTACGGTTCCGCGACTACGGCTGCACCAATCGACCACTCCGCCATGGATTGCAGGAGGAGATCCTGCGCTCCGGCGGAGTGGTTCGTGTTGGCCTGCAGGAGGAGGTGCATGGCTGGTGTACCCATTATCGGGTTGTGTCCATGACCTCCTCGCCAGCGGGCGATCGGACCGCGCTAGGAGCGGGAGCGGCCGTGGTCGTAGGGCCGCCCCGCGCCTTTGGGGCCGAAGCTGGAGGTTTGCACGCCCCAGAGCCCATGCGGTGCTTGGCGGGCTTATTGCCCGCCGCACACGCGGGGCAGTGGGGCGGGGCGGCGCAAGATGCCGCCACGTGCCCGGTCTGACCGCAGCGGAAACACAATCCGCCGCAGTCGAAGCAATTAGTGCACGTCGGTCGAGTGTGTCCGACCGCCATGCACTTGTAGCACCTCGCAGGCCGGTGCTCAAGCACGGTTACCCGCGCCGAGCTCCAGCCCACGAGGAGCCTGCCTGAGCCGGCCAGTTGCCTGACCGACTCCACCGGGCACTGCGCCCAGGCAGCACCTACGCCACCCGGACCGGGACGAATGGCACCGACCCGGACGGTGTCTATGGGACACCCGGTTTTCGAGGCAATAGCCTCCCGGATGTCTTCCACCGTCACTGAATCGTCCAAACCCGAAATGCGCATTTCGGCGCACTTGACGGGCCTGGCGATCTTGATACCACCCTCCTCGGCGAACAAACCTCTCAGCTTCTCGGCCACGCTGTCGGCCGTCTTGGCGCCCTCGGCCCCTGGGAACTCGAGAATTCGAGCCCCCGTCCGGGCCTTGCGGGTCCTGGCTTCGACGCCTCCAATATCGGAGACGTCTAGCTCCCGCCGGGCCTTCCTCAAGACGGCCTCGTAGCTGAGGCCCTTCTCGGCCGCCTCGGGCAGCACAGTGATCACCACTGCGGCCGTCTTCGGCGACTTGAGCCCCTTGCGCGGTCTCTTCTTCTGTCCGGCTCCTGCCTGAGGAGCGGGGACCTCAGCGGCGCGCTTGGCCTCCGCTCTCCTCCTTTGGCCGCGACTCCTTCTGTCGCGTTCGGCTACCTGCCAACCCTGTTCGGGTACGGCAGTCGTGCCAGACGCGGAAGGCCTCGTCACGGCCTCGCTGGTCGTCGCCGGCGGTGTTGTTGCGGGCGACTTCAGCGGTCCGGCAGGAGCCGGAGCCGTCTTCCTCCTCAGGGCGGGTCCCTTCGGAGCTGGGCCGGGGCCTTTGGGCTTAGGCCCGGCCGCGGCCGCGGCGTAGCTCCCCACGCGGCCACCCTGACAAGGCAGCGGGGCGGGGGCTGGTGCCACATGCGGCCGCTTGTCCGCGGCGAGAGGTGGTCGGACACGTGGTTCTGGAGGCAACCTCGCCTCCAGAACGGCGAAGCGCGCATCGACGAGCTTGCCCACTGCGCCGATGATTTTGGCGAGGGCCTCGTCCGATATGCCTCCCACCTCAAACGGGGTCGGCTGAGCCTCCTTAGGGGCCCGTTCTACGGCGCCTGGCGGCTTTGGCGCCGCAGGGGCGCTAGCCGGCGGCAAGCGGTCCGCGGGGAGAGGCGTCAGCCTCACCACGGGAATAGGGAGTTTCACCGCGGTGACTGCGCCAGCGTCAGCCGGCGGCGCGCGCTTCGCGGCGGCAGGCGTCTTCCTCGCCGCGGGGACGGGTGTGACGCTGACGCCATCACCCAACGTCGTCGGCGCCGCAGCGCGAGGCGGCTTTGGCGCCGCAGCGGCCGCCGAGTATCCGGCCCTGGCCGATAGCGCGGCTGGCGCGGGTGACACGAACAGCGCCACCTGCGCCTTGAGGTCGGCCACGTCTAGCAACAGCTGGCGGTTTGCGCGACGCATTTCCGCCAGCATGTCGCCCAGGTTCCGGTTTCGGGTCCGCAGGCCTGACATCTCGCCTCTAAGGCGGACATTTTCGGCCTGCAGATCCGTGGCCTCGCCGGCGCGGACAGCGACCGCCGCCGCCCTTTCCATGACCGAGGTCCCTCGCCCTCTTCGGGAGGCCTGGATCTTGGGTGGAGGCATGTTGGCCACGCTCCCCTCGGTTTCTGCGCTCGAGCTGCCTCCCTTACTCAGGGGGCGCTTTCGCACCTGCGAGGGGAGGGCCTCCTCCTTCTTAGTCGCGGTCGCCGGCGGCGTCTTTGCTGCTAGACGCGCCGACGACCTAGTGGGGCCTTCACCAGCCGACCCACTGTCCTTTTTGGACGGCCCTGCGGGAATATCACCGCCCTCGTCCATTCTGACGGTAGATCCGCCGCCCTCGTCTTCGGACGGCTCTGCGACATCGCTGTCGCCCTCGTCCGTCGACGGCTCTGCTGCGAGTCTACCGTCCTTCTTCTCTTCAGCGGCGGCAGCCTCCCTGCGCGCTTGCCGCTCCTCCAGCCGCCTTTTGTGGCTCAGGCCGTTGCCCCGAGACTTTCGAGGCGACCTCCTCTTCTTCTTCTGGGCCTCCACGGTTTGTGCCGCGCCCTCGGCGAACGCCTCAAGTCCTGAGGACGAGGCGTCGTCTTGGTCAGTTTTTGATCGGCTTGACCGAGCCTTGGGGTGAGGATCGCTACAATCCCCGTCGGTTTTATTTAAATTTTGAGTATCCATTTGATTCCCACGAGAATGGGAGATACATTGCGTCGACCCGGGCAGAGATCCCTTTACCCGGGCAAGCCTACATTTACCAACCAGGGGGTCAGCCGGTACCCTGGCTGGAGCGTGCTAACGACAGAACAACCCATCTGCCATGCATCTTCTCGCCGCACGCCAGAACTTAAGATTCTGGGTGATTTCCGAGTCCGAATGTTACTTCGAACTCTTTATAGAGGTTGTCTTCCTCGCGGTCCGGGCGGTTAAGCCAAGACCCTCGCTCCTGAAACTAAGACAAGCAAAGAATCAGGTTTACGATGTGTGGGCGGTGGCATGTGCCTGCCCAGCCCTCAAATGAATGAGTGACTGAGCCCGTCCCAATATTTCGCGTCCTATACCCTCTACTACGACTGTAGTAGAGTAAGGAGCGAAATCGCGCAGATATTTGCTACGGACGACAGTACAACAGAAGAACTGGGGACCGCCGTCCGCACCCAGGGTACACCGCGTGGAGGTTTCTGGGATAGTACCCCAAATATGACATTACCCCTTAAGAGTAAATTTTTTTACAACATGTAAAAAAATTTACTCTTAAGGGGTAAAATAAAAATAGGGGATGAAAAACTTTAGAAAAGTAACCTTTTACGCGGGCGAAGCCGCGGGCCGAGGCTAGTATAATGTAAGATTATATTCAATATCATGGTGTTTTAACGTGATATATAACTAATTTTGATGGCATTTTAAGTAATTTGATGCACAGAAGTACTGAGGTGCAGTGAATATGCTATAACAGTGCCTTACATACGTTTTTGACTAAAATATCCAAAAGATACATTTAACAGTGTGGCCATGGCACTGTTGAAGTCGACGATTTGACTTACTGACGGACGATGACTTTAAATGAACGATGGCAATACAGGACTCGGTATTTGCGATTATTTTTCATTTAATTTAGATTTTAAAATGTGTAGTTAAGCAAGGAGCTATTATTCTGCTGCTGTTGCCATTTACAATATACTTATAATATTTATTTGCTTACGAATGTATGTCAAATGCATTAATCCAGTCACAAAACCTGTTCGCATAATTTTGTGCATTCGGCCAGTCCGTTTTCGAATCAATTGAAAACTGAACAAACCAGTTTCATTTGATGCAGTAGACAGATTCCGTTGTTTTTTAAATTTTTATTATACTAGACTTAAATAATATTGCTTCCTCGAACCAGAGACGTAAGTATGGAACTTACGATCGTGAGATAGATATTGCGTTCAAATCCTGAACAGGTTTACACAGTGAACAGGTGTAGATTTCTTGATTTTTGAGGATTTTCAAGCCAAAGGTTTGCAACTTGACCAGTAACAACAATTGAACCCTGATACTTGAGTTTTAAAATTATGCATCAAAATCCAAGATTTTTACAAGTCTTTCTACCTCTTTTTTGTTGGTATACTACGATCTGAATGTGGAATACATTCAAACTCGGCCATCTGGAAGAACAAAAGGGCGTTATAGAGTTCTATGAATCACAGTGTTTTCTTTTGTGTCTTTTTGCTGTTATCCGTAGATGGCTTTCACAGCTTAATCCGTACTATGGGTCAGTGCTGAGGGCTCTCAACCCTGAAAAACTTTAAGTGACATCGCCCAGGAGCTCACCCTATGAGGAACGGACCTCGGCTTGGGGCGTCGCTGATAACAAACTGGGCGTGTCCACATTTAATTTATTGATTATTTCGCGCCTGTCCTTCGTCCTCGGCGGCGGGGACGGAAGCGCGGATATTTCGTGTTACGGCCGCGCGGACCGTGTATACTCTTTCTTGAGCGATCGTGATTAAATCGTCAGTCTCGGTCAGTAAATGTCAAGGACGTCGGAGCGCGGATATTTTTGAGGAGCGTAGTTAGCTGTTCTTACTACTAAGGGGTTGGGGTGAGTCATGGCAGAATCAAGGAACCTCTGGAAGCACTGCTTCATGTATTGCCTGATAATCGGCAATTCGAGATCTACATTTCGAATGAGAATCGCCATGCCATCACTCTTAGTGCTTTAAGGGAACCACCAGGCGGCGGCGGTGACAACACGGGCTCTATAATGGCTGTGGTCGTATTTCAAACGGACCTTAAAGCCTTAGAAGACCACGTGATGTAACTGATGGAAGAGTGAAACTCTTGCATTAATTGAAGTTGTGTAGACAATGTACAACAAAATATAATTTTAATATTTAAAAAACATGTATATGTACCTAAATAAATATTTAATAAACCTTTGCATTATATATATTATTAGAATTTTATTCAACTTAAATAAAAACTTATCGCTACTATCCTACGAGCCACTGTTTTGTTTTTGTTTTACTGTCGTCAGATTATACGGGCAGTCTCCAAAATTAACAGAATATATTTACATTTTTTTTTAAATTTTAATTTCGTTTAGAATTATTCTACTCAGCTAAATTATCCATTTACCTTCAACTCTTAACTTTTTCTGAGGGCGGCTTTCTTTGACGTCACAATTTTACGTCGTCAACAAATATACGGAATTATATTACTAAACAATCATCCAAGTACCAGTACCAAACGTCTTCCCAGTTCAGTACCAAACTCAGTATCAATTAAAGACTAGTAAGCGCTAGGTTCTACTCAGAATGGTCAGTAAACAAAATGGTTGACTAATATATTTGAGCTAGCTTCTTATAAACCAGTGTAGAGGATTTTTTTTAATTGAATGCATAGACGGCGTAGTGTCAAAGATACCGTACTTCCTCGCCAGTGCCATAGGTTCGATTCCTACGCAGCCATCAACTGTTATTCTGTGTCTGTAATTTGTCTGCGTTAATTATGCTAGTGAAGTATGGCAATACAGAGATTATTTTCCTTAGTGAAGGATATGTTGTATTATAAAAAAAAAATATCCAAAATTTTTCTAAATTCCAAATTCCAAAGAGAAAAAAAAATACTTTATATTTATTATATAAAGTATTTTTTTTTCTCTTTGCATTCACATTTCTTTCGAAATCATCATCATCAATGCAGCTCATATACGTCCCACACCTGGGCTCTAGCCTCCACAATATGAACTAAATATACCTACTACACCACACTTAACAGACGTTTCGGACGGGTTGGTATAAGAATTTTTATGTATTTGTTATATCTGTATGAAAGGTATGATAAAGACGAGACTACGCTGTTTTGTATACACTTATACAGTTTTCTGCCTACAGCTGCGCCGGAGTAGTACCACACTCTCGCAGAAGATAGACAGACGTCTGACTAATGGTAATGTGTTATTGCGTTTCATTCGGTAAGCGAGAGAGACGGAAGCCCAACTGGATGGATTTGGGGTTTGTATTAATAGGCAGCGGCCTAGTTATGCCCTTGGTATTGCAAGGGCCCATGCGCGGTAGTAACACTTACCACCAGGTGTGCTGCTTGCAGGAATAGACACAGCTCAGTTGTAACATCGAGAAGTCTAATCCAAACAATATGGAGCTCGGTTCGAATCTTAGTATCCCTATTTTGACTGGACGTGGCCAGATGGCCAAGCGTAGAGGTGTCGGGGATAGAATGTCAATAGACGATCTCTCCGGCATCCCGTAAAAACACGAAAGGGAGCGGTCCCTTTGGTTTTAGTGGTAGTCCCGTTGGTTTTAGTGGGTATTCCGGCCGCCAACATCAATAGCTGGCGAGTCCCACACGCCCCTCCGTCTGTCTACCGGTGGGGGATAGTGCATAAAAGCATTTCCACAGCTAAAACAAAAAAAAATAGGTGTGCTGCTTACTCGTTTGCCACCACGTGCAATAGAAAAAAACGGTAAAGTTATACTTTATCGTCTTTTACGATATCTACTAGCAAGAAGAGGTGGTGAATTGTATTCCTACTCCATCACCACAACACATTCGAACCTACCTAATTCATTCATCATCATTGTGCTCTTATCCGAATTACTTGAGGTCAATATGTACTCCTCTTCCATCATCATCATCACAGCCCATATATTTCCCACTGTTGAGGTGGGGTCTCCTCCATAATGGGAGGGAAGTTAACCATCTATACCACGCTGGTCATACGTGTTGGAGTAGGGTTTTGTTTCGAGTTTTCCTTCTCTTCCATCATATATTATTACAAAAACTCCTAGCAATAGTATTGACCTACTGATGGAGTTGACCCAGGTCTATTCTTACTCGTCTTTTAAGACACCCATGAGCAATTTCTGTGTGATGTCAGAGTGACAATACAATTCACCACCTACCTATCTCACCAGTGGGTGATCGTAAAAGACGAATAAGTAATAAAATATGCATATAAAATCTATACAAGGGAAACTCGAAATGAAAGCCCTATAGCAACACATCTGCCCAGCGTGGTGTAGTAGGTCAATTATTGAATGTTAAATCCACTGAGTCAGCATAATTACCCAAGGTTATATTCGCTATCATTATACTAAGTACAGATAATAATTCTATAGCACGCCATCGTTGTTTATGGACCTACGACTTAAGATAACTTACATAACATCTGATTTATAAAATATAAATCCTAACATATAATATATATATGCGAATTTAATTTTCTTTGTTTCATTTTCACGCCTGTTAAGAAAAAAAAACAAAGACAAAAAAAATTACAGAAAAAAAATGAAACAAGGAAAAAAATTGAAGAAAAAAAAATGAAACAATGAAAAATAAAACCAAGAATAAATATCGGTTGAACAGTTATGTTCCACCGATTTTTTTTTATGAAATATACAATGAATTTGAAATAAAATTGTTCTTACGAATTTTGTATTTGATTTTTACTCTCCCGATCGCGGTAAAAAGTGTTTAAATGTCAGCTTTTCTTAATATTGATTATTAATAAGGTTCTTAATACGAAGCGGAATCTTAAAAGAAGAAAGATTATTTAGATGTCAGCTGGTACAGGGTACTATATGCTCCGCACCAGTTGGACCTTGCTTGTGTTGTATCCGGCACGAAGGACCAGCGCCCTGGATGATAACATAGTTAGCATTTAACATGCTAAGTTATTTATAAAAAAAAAATTGATTACGAGCGAAAAATGAATGTCACACTTGGGACTCGAACCCACGCCTATTGGAAGTTCGTTCCAATCGTGCTACCACTTACACCAGCGTGAGCTCTCGTATGACATTCAATTTTCGGCTTGTATCATATTTTCGTATTTAAAGGAGATGTGTGCCATCTACCTGACAATGTTTACATGTTTATAATTTTTATAAATAATCAAGCATGTTAAATGCTAAATTTTAGAAGTTAGTTTTTTTGTGTCTATTTAGCTGTTAGCCGCAGATGGCTCTGGTGAGCGCTGAAGGCTCTCAACCTGAAGAAAAAAGAATAGCAACATCCTACATATTATACTGAGTTGACGCTCACTATCTAGTATTACTTGATAAAGCACTATTATTCTTTCAAATTTAGGCTACACGCAAAATCGTAGATAGAAAATATTAATAGATTAAGCTATTTAATGTACAATTTACAAAAAAAAACGAGATAAAGTATGAAAAATAAACAAATAATTGCATGCAAGAATTAAGAAGGAACCATGAAGAGACACAAGGTCTCTGCCTGCGTATGCTCATTATAATCAGAAGATTATAATGAGCATTGTTTAATGAAATTAAAATTAATGCCACAAAAATAAGTTAAAAATTATTGTTGTATATAATTTTTTTCTTTTTAAATATAATATGTATTGGAAATGAGGGACGCCTACGTCCAGCAGTGGACGGCTAGGAGCTGAAATGATGACGAATAATGATGTTGGACAATGTGTAGTGTTTTATATTATTATGCTTAGAGAAAATGATGCTTTGCTGTAGGAGCAATAACGCAAGAACAATAGAGAATCTAAATTAAAATTCTATTTATGAAAAAAATATTTTTTGCTACAAGACAAGCTAATAAATAAAATTAATTGCTGTAGGATAGCAATAACGCAAGAACAAAAGAGAATCTAAATTAAAATTCAGTTTATGAAAAAAAAATTTTTCGCTACAAGACAAACTAATAAATAAAGTTAATTGCTGTAGGAGCAATAACACAAGAACAAAAAAGAATCTAAATTAAAATTCTATTTATGGAAATATTAATTCTATTTATGAAAGTTATTTGATTGATTAAAGTTAAAACTAAAGTTGGTCTAAGTTATAAGTATTTCATGATGAATTTCCTTGAAAAATAATCAATTATAGAGATAACACGAAGAAGTCGTAATATTTTATTGCATTCGCGACTAGTTATGATTTTATAGTGTATTATGTACACACGTTTAGTTGAAAACAATACAATTTCTCACATTGTAAAACAAATTGTATTTTTATTTCCTTTCAGTACATGACTCATTATTTTGAAATTTACTAGTACGTACAAAATTCCACTCAGCTCAAATATGTCCCTCTGTTGGGCTCGAGTGTCCTTCGTATGGGAGTGAAATTAACCTACTATACCGCGCTGGTCAGACGTGTTGGTATAGGGTTTTGTTTCGTGTTTTTTCTTCTCTTGCATAGTTGTTATTTGCATTTTATATCCTTCAGTCGTTGCGGTCACTAACAGGTAAGAAAGGGGTTGGTGAACTGTATTCTCATTCCATCACTATACGGAAAAGTAATTATAATTATTTTAATTAAAATAATTACAGAAATAATAAATCCAGAGCGTCAATGCTATTGTAACTTGATTGAACCCCCTTAATTCAGTCCAGTATAAGAGTACCTACGGCTAGGCTGCTATCTGCCAAGCAAAACACATCCAAGTTGGGCTTCCGGCTTTCTCGCTCACCAAACGAAGTGCGTTGCTATATTGCTACTGCTCAGATATCGATTTTCTGAGTATGTGTGGTACTACCCCAACCAAAATATCAGTATTTTTATTAATAATTGAGATTGCATTTTAAAAAAGAAAAACAAATAATAAGAACAAAACCATCAAACTTAAATTAGTAAATTTCTAAGGACAATCATCGAACAAAATTGCTTAAACATTTATATTTCCTCATTCTCTGATAACTATCTCTTTATCGGTGGCAAATGTTGTAATGATGTGTCTTAATTATTTAATTTATTTAGACTGAATATGTGCTATGACTCATTAGAAACTGTTCGTATTAAAACAAAGCGTGGCAATATTCTACAACACAGTAAACAAATAGTAATAGAAAACCATACAGTAACAAACAGCAGTATCTGCCTACCCCTCTGGGAAACAGGCGTGAAGCTATATACAGGGTGGAAGTAGACCGCTCCCGAAAATAAAGACAGGTGACCCTTCTAGTCCTACTTGTAATGATAGGCTAGAAAAAAAATCGATTCGGATGAATTTTTTTTTTCACAACGAATTTTAAGTTGTTTTCACATTCCATCGCATTAGGACAGTGCCATGTAACGATAATTCCATAAAAAATACGTAACTTTACTCAGATGAAAAAAGACGCAATCTATTCAAAACTCACGATCATATGTTCAAGAGTTCAACGACCTCGCGTGGTGAAAAAAAATTTTTTTTTCTTTCCAATCGATTTTTTTCTAGCCTATTATTACATGTAGGAGTAGTAGGGTTACCTGTCTTTGTTTTCGGTAGCGATCCCCTTCAACACTGTATGTATGTATGTAACAAACAGTAGTAGAAACAATTCACAGACGTATTTGGACCTTATAGGTTTCCCGATTGTTCTAAAGCGAAGACCCGAGGTGAACCAACCCTACCGGTACCCTCTTAGTACGCCACTGGGTTATATGTTACATTATACAGAGAGAAAATAAGTTTTTTTATTGCTTATAGTGCAAGCAGCACTACCTGATGTTAAGTGTTACTGCCGCCGATGGAATTTTTCAGTACAAGGTTATGACTAGGCCGCTGTCTGCAAACCAAAACCCACCCAAGTTGGGCTGCTGGCTTTCTCGCTCACCAAACAAAGCCCAATAGCACATTGCCATTACTCAGACGTCGATTTGCTGCGAGTGTGGTAGGTACTACCCCGAACGGACGGGCTCGCGGCTGTAGACAGTAAACTATCAACAGTATAATCCTACCACTACTGAAATATAAGTATTTATATTAACAATTGATATATGTTGTATTTTAAAAAAGAAAAATAATGACCACAAAACCAACAAACTTCGATTGGTAAATTTAAAAAAATAACGAATGTAATCAAGGTAATGTAAATACATTCCCTTATTCTCTGACAACTGTCTGTTTATCACGAGAATTGACTTAATGATTTACCTTGTTTAATTTATTTAGACTGAATATGTGCTATGACTCATTAGAAACTATTCGTATTATAACACGTATTGCGTTATGGATATGTCTGCATGGTAAAAATGGGCCGGTTCTTTAGGGATACTCTCGTAGAACATTGAAGTTGGAAAGCAGCAATTTGCCTCTGAATTTCGTCCGGTAAATGATTGAACGGAAAGCCGAAACCTTATGATAAACAACTGGACGACACTGGTATTGCTACTTGCTCATAAAAAGTATTGTAGTATGTAAAATATATGCCCTTCGCCTGTTGGAACTACAGCTCTACCATAGAATCATAAATAGCAGTCTAGTTGCAGTCTTGTACCGCTTACATTCAACAACCCTCTGCGTCTGATCTAATCGCCACTGATAAATAATGTGATTAGTTTAATAAAACAATCGTACAGTTGACTAAAATTTCATGGTCGACATGAATCATCGTTGACATACCTTCTATATTAACATAAATATTGGAATTATCACCAAAAATATATGTTTTTGAATGTTTTTATTGGATGCAAGGATCTCCACAGAGTAGAATAGTTCAATAAACCACGCAATTGGCAGATAGTTTAGTTTAGTTCAAGGACGGTTTTACCTATAGTGCAGAGGGTGGGCGCACCCGGGCGCCGGGTGTTAGGAGGCGCCGAGAGCTGCTCGGGACACATAATGCCTCTACTGTAACGCTCCGCACGGAGCGGGAGCACCTTACGCAGCGAGTGCCTAACCATTTATAAATGTAGTGGGTGCATTATTTGACAGGTTTGGGTAGGTTGCTTTGTCGCCACGTTCGCTGTAAAATCATAATCCGATCGCGTTTTCTTGGTTTCGTGTCAAAACAACAAGGCTAAGCATGCGACAACGCATTCCAGCGAGGTTCAGACTTTACTCGAACGTCTTGTTAGTTTCAACTTATTCCATTTTGTTCACGCATTCTGACACAAGAGGGCGCCAGGTTATTGATTGCACCCGGGCGCTACATATGATAGAGCCGCTTCTGGTTTAGTTGGTGTTATAAGTTTCTAAAGAGTGTTGATTCTTCTTCTGGTGAACTCTTAACAGATTTTTATGGTAACCACGGTGAAGTAACAGGGTGATAACACATTACATATGCACTGTATAATTTTAATAGAATTAAAAAAATTCAAGGCAATCTTGCGACGCGAACGCCAATTTATTAATTTATTCATCAATGAAATAATAATTTAATTCGTACTCGTACGAAGTCAAAATATAACTGTATACTAGATGAGTTATTCAGACAATTTCTCAGTAATTATTGTTAGATTTGGATAATTTCATCTATATGAGATTGGAGTAGCATGCTGTGTGGTAGCGGCTACGAATACTACCAACGCTTAATTTGCTTGAAGATGTCGTAACAGACGACTAAGAGCTTTATATCGACCTGGACCAACTCCACCTGATGCTATTTGCTCAAAATTAAATTCCCAAGGAGGGTTGAGTCAGGCAGGCTGCCAAAAATTAAACTATTGCCAATAGCTTTCTAATATGTACAAGTATATATTGCGTCGACCCTAAGTAATTGGGATAAGAGCAGGAGAGTGATGATAATAGGATCGGAGTATCGTTGCCAAGTGTTCTGATGGGCACGCAATATGCCGATTTTTAGAGGTAACGTCGCGATTTGCAATTAATTGGGATGCTAAAAGAATGAAAGAACGAAAAGTATTTATTTTGTGCCACAAAGGAGAGAGGTTAGGAGCCCACAGAAAAAAAAAAGAAAATGAAAAAAAAATCTAATGAAATTCAATTCATATTAAATAATGAATTGCACTTCACTAATAATATGAGACACGCCATAAATTAAAATACATTTAAAAATAAAATGTTTTGTTTGTCTCCTTAAAATCCCAATTGTTTATCTCCTGCGTCATTTTAAACAAATGCTACCTGGCAAAACTAGGTTGAAGTCACATAACTTCTTTTTAAAGGCAGTGGAAGAAGTCCGTTGCTTGTTTACACCGCGACCACGACTAACATTCTAGGAACGTGACTTACCATCAATTTGCTCTATCCTAATTTATTTGAGGTCGACACAATATGTCTTCTACTTCCATACAACCCTATCAGACGTTATCTCTGTGGTCACTCCTTGTCTATCCATTCTAGGAACCCGACTACGCTATAATATATTTTCCGGCCCAAGCCGAGATCCGTACCTCACAGGGGGTGCTATCGGGATCGGTCGCGTAACTTTATCGGGTTGAGAGCCATCAGCGCTCTCTCACAGGCTGGGTAAAGTTGTCATAGACATCTGCAGCTGATAATTTACAAAAAAGGAAAATCCTTGTTTACAGTTAGGGTCGAAAACTTTTTTGCGTTAAATAATTGGTTATTGAATGTAGGAAAGATATACATTTTACTAAAATAAATGAGTAGTAAACTATACTTTATTATTTTGTAAACACAAACGTTTTCAGTTGCGCATTATCTCTGCACTTTTGTATTTAAAGTAATTACAATTTTTATCTCATTCATAGACGCTTTGTTTTCTTCAACTCTCTATTTGTCAAAGATAAAACTCCCTATGAATACTTACGTGGCGGTAATCAACAGTAAAATAGGGAATTTCTTTATACAAAATTAAAAAAAAATATTATCAGTAAATCTTAAATTTAATAAAAGGACAAATCAGCTGATGTGAAATAAAATAGTTTTGGGTACATGATTGTTCACATAAATTATAGCGTACAACCGTATTTTTTTTCTAAAACCTATCAAATACCTTGGGCCTATGGTTGTATACTTTGTGCGATCCACAATATATTGTTCTCAGTCTGGGTGTAATTTGTCTGCGTTAATTGCATGTTTGTAAAGTCCCCCGCAATACTAGGATTATTGTGTCTTTAAAAAAAAATATAGCAGATATTTCATATCAATAACAAGACATTAGTCAAATGTATAGAAGTGAAAACCGAAATGAAACTCTATACCCATCCTGTCTGATCAAGTTAAGCGGTCAATTTCTATTCTATTGTAGAGTACACTATCATATCTGTTCGGACTGAGAGGGAGATATAAAAAAACAATAATGAATAACTTTAAACCAGTTCTCCAAGGTACTGCAAAAGTTGAATCATCAATTTACACAGCCTGGCTAAATATAAACACAAGGTTCAACGCCACAATAACCCGCAACTTTGGAAAAACATCACAAAGATGGAGATTTATAAATTCAGAATGCTGTTAAAATCTTATATTCGCCATTGAGTGTTTCACCATATATTATTTTTATCATCTCAGCTCATATTCATCCGACTTTTGGACTCAAGTCTCCTCCGTAATGGGAGAAAAATTAACCTACTATACCGTGCTGGTCAGACGTATTGGTATAGGGTTTTGTTTCGAATTTTTCGTTATCATTTATTTATTATGTTTTATAAGACAATTCCTTGCTTTACGAAAATAATCCTCCTATTGTGGGGGCACTTTACAAACAGATAATTAACGAATAAAATTACACCTAAACTCAGATTAAAAGTTTATAGATCGTACCAAGTATAGTTAGGAATCGAAAATAAAGTTACTAGATGATGACTGTCATCACAACAACTGTTGTGCTAACCAATTCCTAACAAATTTTAACTAAATTATTATATACGGATAGAGTCTGAAGTGGTAGCAATTTCAAACTATTATTATTTTTAAGTAAACATGCGTGTGGTGACAGAGTATAAATAAAATTCACTAACGCTTCCTTCCCCGAGGTATTGTAAAAAGACCAATAAAGAAGGGGGGTGTAAATAGATAACATTTTTGCAAGAAAAGGAGAACTGGAAATAAAACCCTATGCCAACCCATCGGAATGGCGTATTATCGTAGGTTAACTTCTCTCATTTTATGGTAAAGGTTTAAAAACAATAGTGAAGATTATTTATAATGAAAATGCTTATTTAATATAACTACAATAAATATTTATTTTCCGTGTGGTGACCGACCGTAAGAATACAGTTCCCCACCCTCTATCTTACCCGTGGCCGATCGTAAGAGACGACTAAGGGATATAAAACGCATATAACATCTATGCAAAAGAAGAAGAACTCGAAACTAAACCCTATTTTTTTTTTTTTGGGGTTGGGCTACGGTCGGCGCACTCCTCGCACCACTCCATCCGGGGTGACAGAGGGGCGTAAGCACGCACACCCGTAACCCACCCGTGACGTCGCCTTCGTCGTTGGGCCGACTACCGGAGCAGAGTGACTTGACGTCAGTGGTCGGCCCGACGGAATACCCCTTTTTTTTTTTTTTTTTTTTTTTTTTTTTTTTTTTGTGGTGGGCCATGGACGTCGCACCCCGCCAAATCGGTCCGGTGACGGAAGAGGCGGCGCGCGACCCCATTGACCCACCCTGCAAGCACCTCTTCTTCGCCGTGCGAGCGGGCCACCGGTACCCGATCTTTGTCTTCGGTGGCCCGCTCGGCGGTATGCCCTCTCGGGCTCCTCTCCTGTCGACGCCCCGACAGATTTCGCCGTCGAGGCGTCGTCCTCACGCGGTGGCCTCGCGACGGGTGACCGGACAATTCCCCGGTCCGATCACCCGAAGCCTCGGTTAGGGCGGCATCAGGCGCAGGTATTCGCGCCTGCGCCGCCCCGGCCGCGGGCGGCGGCCCGGGTCACGGGAATCCTCCCGGGCCCGTTCCGCCGCCTCCTTCTGCGAGATGACAGCCTCGCAGAAGGCGGCGACCGCGTCCCAATTCCTGACGCTGTCGACCATCGCCCTCGCGACAGCCGGCAGCGTCAGGTCGGCACCGATAATAGCGACGAGGTCGCGGCGCTGCCCGTCCCAGCCCGAGCATTCCTCGAGCGAATGTTGCGCCGTGTCCTCGTCACTACTGCAATGATGGCAGCCCGACGTCCATTCCCTGTGCACGACCGTGTGCAGGTATTTCCCGAAACACCCGTGCCCCGTTAACACCTGCACCAGTCGGAAGGTGAGGACCCCGTGCCGCCGCTCCATCCATTCCATCAGTACGGGCCGGAGGGCCTCGACGGTAGTGACACCGTGTCTAGGCCTCTCCAGCCGCGTAGCCCAACGGGCGATGACTTCTCGGCGGGCGTCCTCGCGCCAGGTGGCTATCTCGTTAAACGATGGGGAGCCACCCTCTTCGCGCATTGAGGCAACCCGCCGGTAGAGGTCGGAGAGCATCTCCGCCTCTAGGTCCCACGGGGGTGTCCCGGCCAATAGGCACGCCGCCTCTGTCGACACCGTGCGGTACCCGCGAATGGCTCTGACCGCCATGGCTCGCTGTGGCCTCCACAGCACCGCCCTGAGCTGGGCGTTCAGAGCCCTCGCCCACACGGGTGCGCCGTACATGGCCATTGAGCGGATCACCCCCGCATACAGCCGTCGGCCCTCGAAACTGGGTCCGCCCACATTCGGCATGAGCCGAGAAAGGGCGGACGCCGCGCCGACCAGCCGGGGAGCAATTTGGCGAAAATGCTCCCGGAACCACCATCGCCCGTCGAGCACCAGACCCAAGTACCTCATATGGGCCTGGATACTGATGTGGATGGAGTTGACGACTAACGAGGCGCCGATGGGCAGCCTCACACGGGGCCCATGGAATAGCAGGGCCTCCGTCTTGTTTAGGGCCACCCTGAGCCCCAGCGCCTCGATTCGCCTGACCATCTCCTCGGTGCCGAGAGTGGCCAGGCTCGCCGCCTCTTCGAATGTCCTGCCCCGGGCTGTGACGAGCGTGTCGTCAGCATAGCAAATAACGCTCAGCCCGGGGGGGAGACTCCCTCTCAACGCCCAGTCGTACCCGATGTCCCACAGAGTCGGCCCCAGAACCGACCCCTGCGGAACACCGCACGACATGGGCGTCCGCACAATGTCTCCTGCGGGGCTCGCGTAGAGAACACTGCGCCCCTCCAAATAGTCTGCCACCAGCCGCCTGAGGTACAGGGGCACTCCATGGAACCGGAGCGCCTCCCTAATGCAGCTGAATGGCAGACTATTGAAGGCGTTGGCCATGTCCAACGACACCGCCAACAGCACTCCTTTGCCGGCGACAACCTCCGCGGCCGTCTGCCTCAGGCGTAGCAGGGCCCCGATGGTCGAACGCCCCCTCCGAAACCCAAATTGAGCGTCCGACAGATCGGGCCCCACCTCCTCCAGGTGCCGGACGATGCGGGCAGCGAGGACACGCTCCAGCAGCTTACCCACATCGTCCAGAAGCACAATGGGCCTGTAGGCCGACGGCGAATCCGGGGGCCGTCCCGGCTTTGGCAGGAGAACCAACCTCCCTTCCTTCCAGCACTCAGGGAACTGTCCAGACGTCAGACAAGCGTTGAACAGTCGCCTGAGGCGAGGTTCGAGATGCTCGAGGAGCAACGTCAACACCCGGACTGGGACTCCGTCCGGGCTGGGGGCCGTGGTGGCGGAACGAATCTTCGCCACGGCTGCCCCCACTTCCGACTCCGTCACGGGCGGAACACTCTCGACGGCCTCCCGGTCGTGATCTGGCGAAGCCATGACCGGGGGCGTGTGCTCCGACTGCCGCGGGAACAGCTCCTCGACCACTCTACGAAGGAGGTCGGGCTGGAGGGTCTCGGTGAGGGGGGGGCCCTGCGCGCGAAGCTTATTCAGCGACGCGCGACACGGGCGACCCCAGGGGTCACGGTCGAGACCGTCCAGCATCTCCTGCCAACTTGCGTCCTTAGCGGACCGGATGGCCAGCCGAAAGGCGGTACGCGCACTGCGGTACGCCTCGTAAAGCTGGCCCTCCCGCTCAACATCGCGGCGACGCCGCCGACTGCGGGTGTAGGACCTTCGGGCACTAATGCACGCCGCACGAAGGTGCGCCAGTCTTGGGGACCACCAGTAGACCCCCTGCCTCGGAGGTAGACGCCGCACCCTGGGCATGGCCGCATCGCAGACCTGCGTTAGCGCACTGCGGATGCGGACAGCCTCAACGTCCACTCCGTCTGCTGGGGGTGGTGAGGACAGCCACGTGTTCGCGTCTCGCGGCGGCCGCCTCGTCGTCGGTCCGCTTGCGAGCCTCCGCCCCTCTGCGTACTCCGCCGGCTGGGGAATGGGTCGTCCGACCTGACGCCGCGGCCCCTCGCCCTCTGCGAGAGGCCGGAACTTTGGGAGGAGGCATGATGATAGCACTCCCCTCGGAGTCAGCGCCCGAGCTGCCATCCCTGTTCAGGGGGCGCTTCCGCACCTCCGAGGGGAGGGCCTCCTCCCTTGTCGTCGGGGCCGCAGCCGCAAGACGCGGCGACGACCTGGCGGCGGCGGTTTTCTCCGCCGACCCGCTAGCCTCCTTGGACGGCTCTGCGGAACTACCGCTCTCGTCCATTATATCGGCAGATCCATTGCCCTCGTCTCTGGACGGCTCTGCGACACTACTGGCGCCCTCGTCCATTGACGGCTCTGCAGTGGATCTGCCGCCGTCTTCCTCCAGTTTTGCGGTAGCGGCCTCCTCCTTCGCCTTCCGCTCCGCCAAACGCTGCCGGTCCCGTGAGGCACCCTTGCCTGACCAGTTATGCGCCTTCCGCCGCTTCTTCGTCTTCTTTTTGTGGGCCTCTTTCGTCTGTGCCGGGCCCTCGGCGGACGCCTCAAGTCCTGAGGACGAGGCGTCGTTGTCAGTTTTACGTTGGCTTGACAAGGCCGTGATGTGGGAATCCTCTGGATTCCCGTCTTGTGTTGATGTAGGTAAAAGAAAATCCATGTTGATTCCCACGAGTATGGGAGAAAAACCGTCGACCCGGGCAGAGATCCCTGTACCCGGGCAAGCCTACATTTACCAACCAGGGGGTCAGCCGGTACCCTGGCTGGAGCGTGCTAGGAACAGAACAGCCCATCTGCCATGCATCCTCTCGCCGCACGCCAGAACTTAGGATTCTGGGTAATTTCCGAATTCGAAGGTCGAATTCTTTATAGAGGTTGTCTTCCTCGCGGTCCGGGCGGTTAAGCCAAGACCCTCGTTCCTGAAACTACGCCTCACGACAATTTGTCTTGAAGCAAGATATCAGGTTTACGATATGTCGGCGGTGGCATAAGCCTGCCCAGCCCTCAAGTTAGTGAGTGACCGGGCCCGTCCGAAATTTCGCGTCCTGTACCGTCTACAACTAGAGGGTCAGGAGCGAATTGGGGCTCTACCCATTGCTGGGGAACCCCCCCTCGCGCCAGAAATTCGCTACGGGCGACAATTCAACAGAGGGATCTGGGGGACTGTCGCCCGCACCCAGGGTACACCACGCGGAGGTTTCTGGCATCGTACCCCGACGGAATACCCCTGAGGAGTACCCTCTCTTCGAACGACATCCCCCCCTCGGGTAGGATGTCGGTCTTGCCTCACGCGGTCGGCCTCTCGGCGGGTGACGGACTAATTCCCCGATCCAGTCACCCGCGACCTCGGCTAGGGCGGCATCAGGCGCAGGTAATCGCGCCTGCGCCGCCCCAGTCGCCGGCGGCGGCTCGCGCCGTCGAGGAGACGCTCCTCGCGCACGCGCTCCGCCGCCTCCTTCCGCGAGACTACTGCCTCGCAGAAGGTTGCGACCGCGTCCCAGTTCCTGACGCTATCGAGCATCGCCCTGGCGATAGTCGGCAGCGTCAGGTCGGCACCGATGATTGCGACGAGTTCACGACGCTGCTCTGCCCAAGCGGCACAAACCTCGAGCGTATAAACTAAACCCTATACCAACACGTCTGACAAGCGGGTATGGTATGTCAATTTCCCTCCCGTTATAGAGGCAGCTCAAGCCCAACAGTGGGACATTTATGAGCTGAAATGATGATGAGGTGATGAAATCTTTAAGTCTATGCTAATAAGTCTACGGCTATCGAAGTTGTAGTCGGTAATACACTCGAGGACAACTATCGACCTTAAAACGATGAATACAAAATATATGTAAACCTTGTTGCAAATTAGTGTTGCCCAAATGCAAGAACAAGACGAGACTTAGCCAGTCTTGGTCTTGCGCCAATACACCTGGTCTTGGTCTTGGTCTTGGTCTTGCGCTCCCAGTCTTGGTCTTGGTCTTGCAGCAAGAGTCTTGCAAGTCTTGCAATTACCTATTAGTCTATTACTATTTATTAAAGTTTACTTTAAATCTTAGAAAAACGTATTAGAATTGAAACATTGTGAGCTTGAATAACATAGCCATAGTAAAGATCAAGCAGATTAATAAATAACTGAGGATTTGATAAGAAATTCGAAAAATCAACTGACCTATATGTCGTTTTCCATGGAAGTAACTGTTTCTTAATAAACATTTATGATTTATAAGCTTACATTTGCTAAAACATGTAAAAAACAAATTAATTACAATAACTTGACTGTATTTTAAAGAACAATATCTGTCTAGAAAGAGATTGAACCCTCAACTTATATGAAATTTAATAAAAGAGTTTTACGATTTATCATTTATTTCAATAAAAAATAAAATACAACACAAATCAAACATAACAGTACACAACAGCTTTATCATTAGGTTATGTTACTTTATATCAATTCTTTTGACCAAGAATTAATACAAAGTAACCATCTGGCTGACTCATCACTTAACCTATTTCTATGTTTTCTAATTACTAATGATGCTTTAGAAAATAATCTCTCAGCAGGTACTGAAGTTGCAGGTATTGAGAGAAAATCACGGGCCATCTTCGATAAAGTCGGATACTCTGTCTCATGCGTCCTCCACCAATCTAAAATGTCTTCCGAGCTGACAGTTCTTGGTTTTCTCAGGTACTCCTCCAACTCGTCTAGCACTAAGCCTTGAAGACAAGATCTAGATGACGTCGAGGGACATTCATAGAGTTTATCAAAGTCTATTACGTCTTCATCTTCATCACATACTTTATTTTCTTTTTTTGGTAATTCCAGAGATTTGTTCAGTGAGTGTAGACTTTTATATTCTTCATAAAGTTCATTGAACTTGCGCAGACTTTCTGTTTTAAGTTGCTTCCCCCACATTGTCAGGTCAAAAGTCTGAGCCTTATGCCTTGGGTCTAAAATTAAAGAAGTACAATAAATCCAGTTGCTCTTCTTATAATGTTTAAGCATTTTGTCTCGAGCTGCTTGGAAAGCTAGAATGAGCCTTTCATCCACTTCAGATCGATTAGGTTTCTCATCTAACTGTTTTACCATGGATTCAATTTTATCTAGCAAGAGATTGAATGATACAATGACTAGCGGTAATGTAACATATTTGTCTCCACCAAGTTTTGTACTTAAAAGTTTAAAGTTTATTAGAAATTTATGTAATTTTTCGAGTACCTGCCATTCACTAGTTGTGATTTAAAAATCATTCAATTCGGTGACAGAACTGCACAATATGTTAATGCCCGCTCTCACTTTTAAACCAAATCCAATCATATCATGTGTGGAATTCCATCTCGTTGGACAGTCAAGAATGGCATTTAGATTTGATGGCACGCCAGCTGCTTCACAAGCAGACTGAAACTTCTTCTTCACTATCTCACTTCTTTTTATTTTACTGGAAATACTGCGTAACTTTGTTACAGATGTACGCGAGTCAGCAATATTTGGTGCATATTCTTCATCTTCCTCATCCTCAGTTTCGTCTGCATAGTCTTCATACTGCTGATCTTGCGCGTTAGTGTCAGACTCATAGTGTAATGCTAAGGTCTTTAATAAATCTTGTACACCAAGGTTTAAAATGTGAGCAAAGCACCGGAAATGTTGATTGTCTGAATCAAAGTGTGGCGGCAGCTGTTTGCCCAGTTCATACATAAATTTGGTATTTGCAGTTGCGTTGTCGACCGTGATACCTTGTATTTTATCAATTATGTCATATTCCAATAAACATTCATGGAAAATCGTTGCAATATCTTCCCCAGTATGTCGACCGTGATGGTATAAAATCAAGAACTACAGATCGATACTTCCATTCGTTGTCTATATAATGCATAGTAACCCCGTAGTAACTCCTACCAGCAATTGACGTCCACCCATCAATAGTAAACGACATTTTAGATGATAATTGTTGAAGTCGTTCCTTGAGATTCAATTGGAGCTCTTCAAATCGCTCTTTGACTTTCCTTCTAATTGTAGACCTTTTAGGAAACACCATATTAGGGCAAATACGTCGAAAATATACTTGTGTAGCTTCGTCATCGAAAAATGAGAATGGAAGATATTTTTTCACCACCCAATCAACTGTAGCTGTCGTGATGTTGTCACTGCTGTTTTCCGACTGAAATAAAACAATAAATCTTGTGTTATTATTTAAAACATACTAGGTTTGAGCGTTTAGGAGGAGGAGGTTTGTTGTTGTTAAATCGAGAAAATCGTTAAATTGACATTTGTTATATTACCAAAATAAAGTACTTAGTTGTTACTGGCCGATTATGAAAACAAATGAAAATATGGGTGTTTATAAAAAATATTTAAGACGATAATTACATACTTAATATGTCGCACCCCTAGATGAAAACACCACTAACTCAAAAATACTTACGTAAGTTAATGGCGTTTTTGAAAGTATCGCATGAATAGCTACGCGGAGTTAAAATTCCCGTAGCGACAACTTCGACCATTGTTAAAAAAATATTCTTACCTGTCCACTTCTTCCAGCGGTTACTAAAAAGCTTGTGATATCTCCACTTAATTTTGGTTTAACAGGAAGAAATATTTGTGATTCCTTTTTGTGGAAAGATATTAGATGTTTCCTTAAGCCTGAAGTGTTTCTGTTTTTCATTTTTATTTCAATCTTTTTATGTTGGCACAATTTACACAAGGCAGTTTGGGATGCATGAATTATTTCGAAAAACTCCTCAAATTTGCTTTTGGGTCTTTTAGATCTGTGACTCAAACTCTCGTTACTCGGACTAGAATAATTTGAATCTTCGTCACTCATATTAAATTGTACACGTGATACGTTTTTAGAAAACAACAAGAATTAGTAAAAACAATTATTAAGTTAGACTCGAAGCACAGCTCAATGGGAAATGACTGGAATTAAAATAATTCCTTTATTTATAGTACGTTTCCTTGCTTTCTACCGCGCCGCCTCACCACGTGCCGGCTCTATTAAAAGGATGCCGCCGCAAATCAAACGATGCCGCGTGCGGCGTACAAACACAGATTATTACCTACTTGTACAGACGCAACGCGTGAATAAAATATATGTAAAGAATTAGTGCCAATCACTATTCTTTACATATAAGTGAATGTTTTGGCGTACATCTATACTTATCTATACTAATATTATAAAGCTGAAGAGTTTGTTTGTATGTTTGATGACAGAAGTTTTAAAATAAATAAATAAATCCTGAACGTCACTATACCTCCAAAGTTACTATTCCTCGTGGACGAAGTCGCGGGCACTGCTAGTAAATACTTACTCTCATCATCTCTCTCAGAGATATTCGGGCTGGTAAGCAATACAAAACTCTTATCGCAGGCTTTTTATTTTATTAGTAGGTAAGTACCTACGCTTTTTATATTATTTTATTAGTTTTGTAGAATTTTTTTACACGTTTCAAATATATTTAAAAGTGGCTACAATATTTATCGAACGGGTGATATTTGAACACTTTTTTGCTATTTTTTCTTGTAAAAACTTAAGAAATATAATGACTAAATGTACAATAATAGTACCTAAGTAATTAGTTTAAAACCATATAATCAATATTATAATATATACTTACTAGAATAAATTATTATGACATCTACTACCTATCCTTTAAAATTTTTCCTATCATAATACTACTTGCGTGATCAGTATAATGTATTCATTTTCATTCTAAGCACTCTGAAACTTATTTAATCTTTGGAACACCTGTAGGTACTCTTAAAATTCGAAATTATTTTGCATGAGTATACCTTTTTTTTTTTTTTTTTTTTTTTTTTGCGGTGGGTTATGGACGTCGCACCCCGCCAAATCGGTCCGGGGTGACGGAAGAGGCGGCGCACAACCCCATTGACCCACCCTGCAAGCACCTCTTCTTCGCCGTGCGAGCGGGCCACCGGTACCCGATCTTTGTCTTCGGTGGCCCGCTCGGCGGTATGCCCTCTCGGGCTCCTCTCTTGTCGACGCCCCGACAGCTTTCGCCGTCGAGGCGTCGTCCTCACGCGGTGGCCTCACGTCGGGTGATCGGACAATTCCCCGGTCCGATCACCCGAAGCCTCGGTTAGGGCGGCATCAGGCGCAGGTACTCGCGCCTGCGCCGCCCCGGCCGCGGGCGGCGGCCCGGGTCACGGGAATCCTCCCGGGCCCGTTCCGCCGCCTCCTTCTGCGAGATGACAGCCTCGCAGAAGGCGGCGACCGCGTCCCAATTCCTGACGCTGTCGACCATTGCTCGCACAACAGTCGGCAGCGTCAGGTCGGCACCGATGACAGCGACGAGGTCACGGCGCTGCCCGTCCCAGCCCGAACATACCTCGAGCGTATGTTGCGCCGTGTCCTCGTCGCTACTGCAATGGTGGCAGGACGGAGTCCACTCCCTCCGCACGACCGTGTGCAGGTACTTGCCGAAGCAACCATGCCCCGACAAGACCTGCACCAACCGGAAAGAGAGGACTCCGTGCCGCCGCTCCATCCACTCCATCAGTACGGGCCGGAGGGCCTCAACGGTAAAAACACCGTGTCTAGGCCTCTCCAGCCGCGTAGCCCAACGGGCGATGACTTCTCGGCGGGCGTCCTCGCGCCAGGTGGCTATCTCGTTGAACGATGGGGAGCCACCCTCTTCGCGCATTGAGGTAACCCGCCGGTAGAGGTCGGAGAGCATCTCCGCCTCTAGGTCCCACGGGGGTGTCCCGGCCAATAGGCATGCCGCCTCGGTAGACACCGTGCGGTACCCGCGAATGGCTCTGACCGCCATGGCTCGCTGTGGCCTCCACAGCACCGCCCTGAGCTGGGCGTTCAGAGCCCTCGCCCACACGGGTGCGCCGTACATGGCCATTGAGCGGATCACCCCCGCATACAGCCGTCGGCCCTCGAAACTGGGTCCGCCCACGTTCGGCATGAGCCGAGAAAGGGCGGACGCCGCGCCGACCAGCCGGGGAGCAATTTGACGGAAATGCTCCCGGAACCACCATCGCCCGTCGAGCACCAGGCCCAAGTACCTCATATGGGCCTGGATACTGATGTGGATGGAGTTGACGACTAACGAGGCGCCGATGGGCAGCCTCACACGGGGCCCATGGAATAGTAGGGCCTCCGTCTTGTTTAGGGCCACCCTGAGCCCCAGCGCCTCAATTCGCCTGACCATCTCCTCGGTGCCGAGAGTGGCCAGGCTCGCCGCCTCTTCGAGTGTCCTGCCCCGGGCTGTGACGAGCGTGTCGTCAGCATAGCAAATAACGCTCAGCCCGGGGGGGAGACTCCCTCTTAACGCCCAGTCGTAACCGATGTCCCACAGAGTCGGCCCCAGAACTGACCCCTGCGGAACACCGCACGACATGGGCGTCCGCACAATGTCCCCTGCGGGGCTCGCGTAGAGGACACTGCGCCCCTCCAAATAGTCTGCCACCAGCCGCCTGAGGTACAGGGGCACTCCATGGAACCGGAGTGCCTCCCTGATGCAGCTGAATGGCAGACTATTGAAGGCGTTGGCGATGTCCAACGACACCGCCAACAGCACTCCTTTGCCGGCGACAGCCTCCGCGGCCGTCTGCCTCAGGCGTAGCAGGGCCCCGATGGTCGAACGCCCCCTCCGAAACCCAAACTGAGCGTCCGACAGATCGGGCCCCACCTCCTCCAGGTGCTGGACGATGCGGGCAGCGAGGACACGCTCCAGCAGCTTACCCACATCGTCCAGAAGCACAATGGGCCTGTAGGCCGACGGCGAATCCGGGGGCCGTCCCGGCTTTGGCAGGAGAACCAACCTCCCTTCCTTCCAGCACTCAGGAAACCGTCCAGACGTCAGACAGGCGTTGAACAGTCGCCTGAGGCGAGGTTCGAGATGCTCGAGGAGCAATGTCAACACCCGGACTGGGACTCCGTCCGGGCCGGGGGCCGTGGTGGCGGAACGAATCTTCGCCACGGCTGACCCCACTTCCGACTCCGTCACGGGCGGAACACTCTCGATGGCCTCCCGGTCGTGATCTGGCGAAGCCATGACCGGGGGCGTGTGCTCCGACTGCTGCGGGAACAGCTCCTCGACCACTCTACGAAGGAGGTCGGGCTGGAGGGTCTCGGTGAGGGGGGGGGCCCTGCGCGCGAAGCTTATTCAGCGACGCGCGATACGGGCGACCCCAGGGGTCACCGTCGAGACCGTCCAGCATCTCCTGCCAACTCGCGTCCTAGGCGGACCGGATGGCCAGCCGAAAGGCGGTACGCGCACTGCGGTACGCCTCGTACAGCTGGCCCTCCCGCTCAACATCGCGGCGACGCCGCCGACTGCGGGTGTAGGACCTTCGGGCACTAATGCACGCCGCACGAAGGTCCGCCAGTCTTGGGGACCACCAGTAGACCCCCTGCCTCGGAGGTAGACGCCGCACCCTGGGCATGGCCGCATCGCAGACCTGCGTTAACGCACTGCGGATGCGGACAGCCTCGACGTCCACTCCGTCCGCTGGGGGGGGTGAGGACAGCCACGTGTTCACGATGGCCGCCTCCGCTAGTAGGTCCCTATCCAGCCGCCCCACAGCCCACCGCGGAAATTCGGGAGCTCGGTCCGCCCTGTGACCCCTGCTGGGGTCCCGGAGAGGGGAGACCTCCATCCGGATGTAACGGTGATCCGACAGGGTCTCCGCCTCCTCCAGGACACGCCAGTTCCTCACTCGTGGTGCGACAGCGGGGCTAGCGAACGACAAGTCCACTATCGACCCACCCTGCTGTCGCACACACGTGTTCACTGAGCCTCTGTTTAGGACACAGAGGCCCAGTGACGCCGCCCACTCCACGATCGCCCGCCCGCGATCGTCCGTCATCGGGGACCCCCACGCCGTGGATTTGGCGTTGAAGTCCCCCAGGACCAGGACGAGGCCTGGTGCCAGTCGCCGTATCGAAGCCTCCAAGGTGGTGAGAGAGGCCCCGAAATCGTCCATTCTCCTGTTAGGGGAGAGGTAAACGCTGTACAGTGTGACCCCTCCCCAATCCGCCGCGACAAATTCCTCGCCCCTATCCAAGAGGGATAAGGACGGGAAGTGCCGCTGCGTGGAGGTGACGATTGCCGCGGTTCCGTTCCGGCTGACCACCCAATTGGGGCGATCAGGCACGCCGTACGGTTCCGCGACTACGGCTGCACCGATCGACCACTCCGCCATGGATTGCAGGAGGAGATCCTGCGCACCGGCGGAGTGGTTGGTGTTGGCCTGCAGGAGGTGAGTGGACTGGGCAGCCATTAATGGGCCGTGTCCATTATCACCTCCTGGCTTACGGCGGGCGATCGGGCCGCGCTAGGAGCTGAAGCGGCCGGAGTCGAAGGGCCGCTCCGTCCCTTTGGAGCCGAAGCCGGAGGTCTGCACGCCCCAGAGCCCATGCGGTGCTTGGCAGGCTTATTGCCCGCCGCACACGCGGGGCAGTGGGGCGGGGCGGCGCAAGATGCCGCCATGTGCCCAGTCTGACCGCAGCGGAAACAGAGTCCGCCGCAGTCAAAGCAATTAGCGCATGTTGGCCGGGTATGCCCGACCGCCATGCACTTGAAACACCTCGCAGGCCGGTGCTCCAGCACGGTGACTCGCGCTGAGCTCCAGCCCACAAGGAGCCTGCCTGAGCCGGCCAGTTGCCTGACCGACTCCACTGGGCACTGCACCCAGGCGGCACCTACGCCGCCCGGACCGGGTCGGATGGCACCAACTCGGACGGTGTCCAGGGGACACCCGGTTTTCGAGGCAATGGCCTCCCGGATGTCTTCCACCGTCACGGAGTCGTCCAGACCCGCGATGCGCATTTCGGCGCACTTCACGGGTCTGGCGATTTTCACGCCACCCTCCTCGGCGAACAAACCTCGCAGCTTCGACGCCACGCTATCGGCCGTCCTGGTGCCCTCGGCCCCAGGGAACTCCAGAATCCGAGCCCCTGTCCGGGCCTTGCGGGCCCTGGCTTCGACGCCTCCTATGTCGGAGACGTCAAGCTCCCGCCGGGCTTTCCGCAGGACGGCCTCATAGCTGAGGCCCCTTTCTGCCGCCTCAGGCAGCACAGTGATCACCACTGCGGCTGTCTTCGGCGGCCGGAGCCCCTTGCGCGGCCTCTTCCTCTTCCTCCCGCCTCCTTCGGCTCCTGCCTGGGGAGCGGAGACCTCAGCGGCGCGCTTGGCCACCGCTCTCCTCCTCTGGCCGCGACTCTTCTTGCCGCGCTCGGCCACCTGCCAACCCTGTTCGGGCGCAGCGGGCATGCCAGGCGCGGGAGGCGCGGTCGTGGGTGCGCTAGTCGTCGTCGGCGGTGTTGATGCGGGCGACGACTGCGGCACGGCAGGAGCCGGTGCCGACTTCTTTTTAGGGCTGGGCCCCTTTTGTTTGGGTCCAGCCGCGGCCGCGGCGTAGCTGCCCCCCACGCGGCCACCCTGACAAGGCAGCGGGGCGGGGGCTGGTGCCGCATATGGCCGCTTGTCCGCGGCGAGAGGCGGTCGAACACGTGGTTCTGGAGGCAGCCTTGCCTCCAGAACGGCCAAGCGCGCATTGACCATATTACCGATCGTGTCGATAATGGCGCGCAAGGCCTCGTCCGACACGCCCCCCACCGCGGGCAACGGGATTAGCGTTACCGGCTGGACCTCTGCCGGGGCCTGCTCTACGACGGCGACATTTGGCGGGCTTGTGCTGGTCGGCGGCGTCTTCGGCGCGGCGGCAACCGATGGACGGCCAGCACCTCGAGGCGGCTTCGGGGTGGCGACGACGGCGACGGTTCCTTGGCGGCCAGCATTGACCGACGGCGCAGATGGCGCAGGCGGCACGAGCCGCGCCATTTGGGCCTTTAGGTCGGCCACGTCCTTAGTAAGGAGGCGGTTGGTCCTCCGTACCGCGGCCAACTCTGACTCCAAACGGCGGTTCTGGGCCCGCAGGCCTGACACCTCGCCACCAAGGCGGGCGTTTTCGGCCTGCAGGGCCTCCACGTTCGCGGCTGGGGCACTCGTGCGGGCACCAGCGGCCGCCACTTCGGTGGGAGGGATGCCGGACAACACCCCCAGCACCCTCGCGGCAGCCGCCTCGTTGTCGGCCCGCCTACCAGCCTCCGCCACTCTATGCATTCCGCCGGCCGGGGAATGAGTCGTCCTGCCCGTCGTCGCGGCTCCTCGCCCTCTGCGAGACGCCGGCACTTTAGGGGGAGGCATGATCACCACGCTCCCCTCAGAATCGGCGCCCGAGCTGCCCTCCTTGCTCAGGGGGCGCTTCCGCATTTTCGAGGGGAGGGCCTCCACCCTGACAGTCAGGACCGCCGCTGCAAGATGCGGTGACGACCTGGCGGGGGCGGTTTCCTCAACCGACCCGCTGACTTTCTTGGACGGCTCTGCGGAATCGCCCTCGTCCATTTTTTCGGCAGATCCACTGCCCTCATCTTTGGACGGCTCTGCGACACTACTGTCGCCCTCGTCCATTGACGGCCCTGCAGTAGATCCGCCGCCATCATCTTGGGGTCCAGCGGTGGTAGCCTCCCTGAGAGCCAGCCGCTCCTCCCGCTCCGCCTGTCGCTTTTTGGCGCCGGAAGCCTTCCCCCTATTCGGGGGCCTCCCACGCCTCTTCGTCTTTGGGGCCTCCTTGGTCTGTGCCGGGCCCTCGGCGGACGCCTCAAGTCCTGAGGACGAGGCGTCGTTGTCAGTTTTACGTTGGCTTGACAAGGCCGTGATGTGGGAATCCGCTGGATTCCCGTCTGGTAAAGAGTTTTTAGGCAAATCCATTTGATTCCCACGAGTATGGGAGAACTAACGGTCGACCCGGGCAGAGATCCCTGTACCCGGGCAAGCCTACATTTACCAACCAGGGGGTCGGCCGGTACCCTGGCTGGAGCGTGCTAGGAACAGAATACCCCATCTGCCATGCATCCTCTCGCCGCACGCCAGAACTTAGGATTCTGGGTAATTTCCGAATTCGAATGTCGAATTCTTTATAGAGGTTGTCTTCCTCGCGGTCCGGGCGGTTAAGCCAAGACCCTCGCTCCTGAAACTACGCCTCACGACAATATGTCTTGAAGCAAGATATCAGGTTTACGATATGTCGGCGGTGGCATAAGCCTGCCCAGCCCTCAAATTAATGAATGACCGGGCCCGTCCGAGATTTCGCGTCCTGTACCCTCTACAATTAGAGGGTCAGGAGCGAATTGGGGCTCAACCCATTGCTGGGGAACCCCCCCTCGCGCCAGAGATTCGCTACGGGCGACAATTCAACAGAGGGATCTGGGGGACTGTCGCCCGCACCCAGGGTACACCACGCGGAGGTTTCTGGCATCGTACCCCTGCATGAGTATACCTACGCCCTGTGGCGGCAATCAAATAGTGTCAAATGTTGTGATTTCGGCGCGGCGGCAACGATTGTTGTATATGATTTCAAAAGAAGCCGCCGGCGCGTGTATCATAACCATGTACTTCCGAAAAGCGGCAAATTTCTTTGAGAAGTAAGTACAAAACCTTTGATGCCGCATTATCAAAGTGTCGATGGTTAAAACATAACTATGCATGCACTCAGTTTGATTTTAATGGATATTTTTTTATTCGCTATGTAGGTATGTTTATGGTATTAGTCGTAATGCGCATAGGTCCAGTTTTTCATATTCTTTGATACAGTTTTTTGCGTCTCATAGAATTCCTAAGCGTACCTATACACCGAACTGTTACACCTAACTACTCCGTGAAATAGCGCTAAGTCCTAGCTGCAAGACGCAAGAGTCTTGCAGGCTTAGTCTTGTTCTTGCTCAAGTCTTGCACGGTCAGTCTTGGTCTTGGTCTTGCTAAAAATACGCGGTCTTGTTCTTGGTCTTGGTCTTGCAAAAACGCAAGAACAAGACCAAGACTGCAAGACCAAGACTGAATTTGGGCAACACTATTGCAAATTAAACTAAAGGAAAACTTATAAAATCTCACGAAAAAAAAGTGATAGTTTTGTATTAAAGAATAACAGTTTAATTAATGATCAATAACTTTGAATAACTTTCCGTGTGGTGACGGAGTAAGAATACAATTCATCACCCCCTATCTTACCCGTAGGTGATCGTAAAAGACGACTAATGGATATAAAACGCATATAACATATATGTAAGAGAAGGCAAACTCGTAACAAAACCCTATATCAACACGTCTGACCAGCGTGGTATAGTAGATCAATTTCCCTCTCATTATGGAGGAGGCTCGAGCCCAACAGTGGGACATATATGAGCTGAGATGATGATGATATGAATTATGAATAACATGGATTGTTTTTTATTTACTTATTTTCATGACATTATGAAAACGAGAGGAGCCTTAACCTTATTCTAAGTGTGTGAGTAATACACGGAAATATGCAATATAGCCGTCACGTCACTTAAAGTAATTTTCAAAGCCATACCATAAGAAATTTCATTTTAATAACAGTTTTGATGCAGTGTAAACGTTGCTTAGAGTACTTGAAAGCGTGAACTGCTGGGTCATTAAAGTTAATTATAGACACTTCGCATTCCCAATTGCTTCTTGCTATCATCACTTTTTGGTCTCTATGTCTAGATTGTAGTCGCCAAGCCAAAAAGCCAAAAAACATTTCCATAATAATATTTTTATTATAATCAGTATTTTACTCTCCATCAAAGTGTAGTTTAGAAGGGGTCTTTTTAAGAACAAATATGACTTATCTGGGTATAATAGAGCAAAGGAAACATAACTATTATTACTGATTCTATAGCGTTTGTTATTGATTTTTAATTTACCGACGTTTCGAACACTTTACACCGTTATCAATAGTCACGAGAGGACTCCCGCCGCGACCATGAAAATACGAGTGGAAATTAAAAGTCAAATACAAATGCAATGAAAATAGTTGTAGACGAAGAAAGTAGTTTTCAATGAACAAAGACTATATTAAATTAAAATAATTTTGCAGATTACTCAAATTACTCAAAGCTAAAAATAATTAAATAGATACAGTCATAAGTACCTATATGTATAAATTGTTACATTTTTGAAATACTCTTCCAAAGTCAGTTCGAACCGAAGGTACATCTGTTGCATACATCTAGGTTCGACGAAATTGGAGCCTAATGATTTCGTCGATGTAGCCTATATGGCCATTTACTAATCCCGTTGAAAAGTCAACATTGGACCGCAACATGACTTAGATTATCCGCCATTTTGTAGCGGCGGCCATCTTAGAGTTTGATTTTGTATAGTGCACTGTATTTTTCTTGTCAAGTCCTTTCATTTGATACCCATATTGATGGGATTGAAAAAAAAAATAGATTATCCGCTATTTTGTAGCGGCGGCCACCTTAGATTTTGGTTTTGTATAGTGCACTGTATTCTACTTGTCAAGCTCTTTCATTTGATACTCATATTGTTGGGATTGAAAAAAATTAGGTTATCTGACATTTTTTAGCGGCGGCCATCTTGAATTTACAATAAATTTTAGTATACATAATTGTATTGTCACCAGAACCAAAGGCGTATACCAAATTTCAGATCAATCGGTTGTCAGAAAGAGGGTGAAATATTAATTACTAAATTTGACACAAAACATAAACAAACGGAGTAAGCTAAATAAAACCGTTTAAAAAGAATCGATCGTATATAATAATAATAATAAATAATAATAAAATAATTTATTTCTCTCAAAAGGTTACAGTGGTTTCGTAAATATACTTAGTACACGATTTGTCTTAATTTAACCTTGTGAGAGCTGGAGTCTGAAGTAGGTTCGAAACTTGTATGACAGATCTCCAGGCTCTCTTCTTTTTATGATACGCAAAGATACTTAGTAGTTAGAAGAAACTTATTAATATATACACGGCAACTTCAATATTGAGGTAATAAACTTAATCTTAGATTATTTAATTATGTGTGTGTGTTGTGTTGTATTGTATATGAAATAATATATATGAAATAAATGCTTATTATTATTATTTTTCTATAAAACTTACTTACTCAATAATTATATTTGCCAATATCGAGAAAAAGCTAAAGTTCACAGATTATCTAACAGAGACTAGTAGTGAACATAATGTCAGTTCAGTTAAACTGTGTCAAAATAATACATCAACATTGACTCGTTGCGTGCAAATTATCGATTTATTTATATAACAATATCAAATTTGGGATTATTTTGACTTGCTTACAAATATATAAATGAATGAACATTAACTTCTGGCACATTACAGCTCGTATACGTCTACTGGGCTCGAACCTCCTTTACTTTAGGGAGGAAAGTAACCTATTATACTATGCTCGTCGGACCTGTTAGTATGGAGGTTTGTTTCGAGTTTTTCATCTCCTGTATCTATATACTCGTACATTATATCCTTTAATCGTCTTCTACGACTTCTTCGTACATATAAGATAGGTTATAGGTTTTATTTTAATATTACTTCATCCAAATTAACTGCTAATTTCTACTAATCTGTCGTATTACATTTCGTCAGGGTCATCAGACTCGATTCCTCTATTTCGGTAGCCCCCCACCGGATTACCATTTTGAGATCTGACCCCGTCAATGTCCGGTCAGCTATGCACCGGGACGTAGCGCAAATATTGTTCGACATAATCTCCCCACTTGAAGAACAATAATAACATAATGAATTGTGGATTACTAATTGCAGAGGTTTTAAATTTCACAAGAGAGCGATTCTGCCCATACTCTTCCTAAATTTTCTTTCCAGTATCTACGACTCTCACGAGCAAGTAAGGGAAGACAACACATTATATTCTTAACTTATCACCACATGGGAACCATAAATTAATAAATTAAATAAATTGGTTGGTGAAGAGGTAAAACTGCAATGATATCATTCACTACAATTCCTTTGATGTCGTATAAATCAGCTAAGGAGAATAGGCACTTTTGTAGAAAATTTATATCACCAACTGCTATCGCACACACGCCTATAAAATATGGCGATTGTGCGACCCTCCTCGTAGGTAGAATTATGTTCAACATCATCATCATCATCTTGCTCTTATTCCAATTACTTGAGGTCGACGCAATATGTCATCTTCCTCCATACAGTTCTATCAGACGTCATCTCTGCAGTCACTCCCTGTCTATCCATGTCATACCTCACGCAGTCCATCCATCTTTTCTTCGGTCTTCCTTTACCCCTAAAGCCTTCAACATTCATATTTACAACTTTCCTCACAACATTACTTTCATCCCGTCTCATCACATGTCCATACCATGTTAACCTTTCACTCCTTAACTTTTCCGTCACTGGCGCAACTTTTAAACTTCCTCTTATATGCTCATTTCTTATGGACTGTAGGACTATGTTCAACAGTGGACATGAAAAAGCGATGGATGGATTAAATTAAATTAGTATGCCATATAAATTAGAGATATTGCGGTAATGAATTTTGGAATCTGGATACACATATCCGTAATATTGGAATATTATTATACCGTCTGCAAATACGATTATGGGTAATTATTTCGGATTATCCGATTGTTAAGGATAGTTCCAATTACGAGTAATAATTTTTTCATGATGAGCAATATAAATTGACTTTACCTGCACAGATGGCGTAGTGGTTAAGATACCGACCTGCCCTGCCATTGGCGGAGGTTCGATTCACACGCAGGATAATACTTTGTTGTTCTGAGTCTAAGTGTAATAAGTCTGCATTAATTAAATGTATCCATGTGGTGACGGAGTAAGAATACAATTCACTACCCCCTAAATTACCCGTGGGTGATCGTAAGAGACGACTAAGGGATGTAAAACGCATATAACATCTATGCAAGAGAAGGAAAGCTCGAAACAAACCCTATACCAACACGTCTGACCAGTGCCGTATAGTAGGTTAACTTTCTTCCATTATGGAGGAGGCCCTTCCCCAACAGTGGGACGTATATGTGCTGTAATGATGATGATGTTGAATTGAATGTTTGTAAAGTCCCCCACAATACAAGAATTATTTCCTTGGTGCAGGATGGTGTCAAAAACATCCCTAATATAAAAATTATCATATTTCCAGTTAAAGTCAGTGATCTGATGACTACTTTAACTTTGTAATAACAATAATATGATGGTTTGTTAAAATGACACTTTGCTACTAATAATATCACAGCAGATATTAGTCAATATTCAATTGTGCTAATTTTTTCTGTTAACATAGTGTTGTTGAATACTCAATAACAAAATCACAGAAAAATATCCTTTGCGAACATGTTTGTTAGTAGTAGGTACTGCTAATATTTCACAGCTTCGACCATAGAATCATCATCATTCTCCTACTCTCATCCCAATTACTTCGGGTCGATACAATATGTACCCTTATTTCATAGTACATATTGTAAAAGTTATTGGCTATAGTTTTATGACCGGCCGCCTGCCAGACGTCAACCCTTCTTGGGAATGTAATTATTGACCAAACGGCATCAGATGGAGTTGGCCCAGGTCGTTATAAGGCTCTTAGTCGTCTTTTACGACATCCACGAGCAAAGTAAGTGTTGGTAGTAAGGCTTGACCGAGATCTCGGTCTCGGTCTCGGTCTCGGCATTCTCGGCTACAAATCCAACCGAGAAATTTGTCTCGGTTCTCGGCTAATTATAGCCGAGATTCTCGGTCATGACCGAGATTGAAAATGTAGGATCAGATTCTCGTAAGACGACATGGGCAACTTCAACTAACTTGTCAAACATGGCTGCAACAAATCAATCCAACTTATGGGCAGCTCATGATTCGATGCCTGGCCACTCTCGGCACCGAGGAGATGGTCGGGCGAATCGAAGCGTTGGGGCTTAGGGTGGCCCTAAATAAGACGGGAGGCCCTTTTATTCCATGGGCCCCGCGTAAAGCCGCCTATCGGCGCCTCGTTAGTCGTCAACTCCGTCCAGATCATTATCCAGGCCCATATGAAGTACTTGGGCCTGGTGCTCGACGGGCGATGGTAGTTCCGGGAGCATTTCCGCCGAATTGCTCCCCGTCTGGGCGGCGCAGCGTCCGCCCTATCGCGGCTCATGCCGAACGTGGGCGGATCCAGCTTCGAGGGCCGACGCTCGAGGTCTGCGTGACCTGGGCTCAGCAGCGCTGTGAACTCGTTGCTGTCATCGGTGCCGATCTGACGCTGCCGGCTGTCGCGAAAGCGATGGTCGACAACGTCAGGAACTGGGACGCGGTCGCCGCCTTCTGCGATCAGTCGAGTCGAGTCATCTCGCAGAAGGAGGCGGCGGAACGAGCCCTGGAGGATACCCTCCATGCGGACTCGGGCCGCCGCCGGTGCTTCGGGCGGCGCAGGCGCGAATACCTGCGCCTGATGCCGCCCTAACCGAGGCCTCGAGTGATCGGATCGGGGAATAGTCCGGCCACCCGACGTGAGGCCACCGCGTGAGGACGACGCCCCGACGGCGAAAGCTGTCGGGGCGTCAACTCGATAGGAACCCGCGAGGGTAAACCGCCAGGTGGGCCACCGAAGACCAAGATCGGGTACCGGTGGCTCGCTCGCACGGCGAAGAGAGGAGTTGCATGGTGGGTCTATGAGGTCACGCGCCGCCTCTTCCGTCACCCTGGACCGATTTGGCGGGGCGAGACGCATCCATAGACTAGGAAAAAAAAAGCTCATGATTCGATAGAGTTGGAAGATGAGCCAATGACGAATACAGTTCAACCTCTGTGATCGAAATAGCGCTAGAAAGCTGTTGAGATGCAAGCCTGCAGCACATAAGTTTTTATCTGCGCCGCGTACTAGCGTAGCAAGTGAGCAACTGTTTAGCAAAGCTGGACAATTGTATGACGAGAGGCGACATCCTTTGAAGGGTGAAAATGCCGAAAAATTGCTATTTAGGGTTCTGTACCTCAAAAGGAGAAAACGGAACCCTTATAGGATCACTTTGTTGTCCGTCCGTCCGTCTGTTTTATGTTATAATATAATGTTATTTAACTTTGATTATTAAGACAGTTAATTTTGTTAAATAATTAGTAGTGTATTAAAAAGTTAACAGTATTAAATTTTTTTTTTCACGCTTTGTCTATTCTCGGTCTCGGCTCTCGGTCTCGGCCGAGATATAATTTTTTTCTCGGTCTCGGTCTCGGCCGAGAACGAAAAACGCATCTCGGTTGAGCCTTAGTTGGTAGTATTCGTAGCCGTTGCCACTCGAGCATAGAATATGGGAATATATTACAATTGAGCGGAATACCATGCTCTGTGTCCCAAATGAGAATTAGATTGAATAGAATTTTTATTATTGAACGGTCCATTAATAAAAAGAGCATGTTATCTGTTAGAACTATATAGTTAGCTCATGCGACATCTTATCCAGAAATAGTGTGAAAATATTATTTTATATTTTATTCTATACCTGCTTTTGCGGCCGGCGACTTTGGTTGATTAGAAAACATTTGTGACGTCTCCGTTAAGTTTCAAATATGATTTTCGTTATTTCTATATCATCATTGTCCTACTCTTATCCCAATTACTTGGTGTTGATACAATATGTACTCTTATTTCATAGTACATATTGTAAAAGTTATTGGCAATAGTTTTGTGACCAGCCGTCCGCCAGACGTTAACCCTCCTTGGGAATGCAATTGTTGACCAAACGGCATCAGGTGGTGTTGGCCCAGGTCGTTATAAGACTCTTAGTTGTCTTTTACGACATCCACGAGCAAAGTAAGGGTTATTATAGTCTTTAAAATATAGCTTGATCTCAGCTTTTAAAATATAGATATAGAGTGACAGATAGCGACAAAACCGATGAAGTAATTATGAATACGCGTCATGTTTACAATTTTATTTTGTATCGCCTATATTTTCATTTTTTACATGCCACTTATGTCTCACCTGAATTATGAATATAAAATATGAATATTTACACCAAAACTTGTACCTTATATGTTTTAAAATACTTAGTAACCATTTTATAAAATATGATGCTTACGCAAGTACAAGGTCATACTGGTCTGAGAATAAGATAGAGATGGGGCAATCGATAAACGTAAATCGATAACATTCTTATTAATTATTTATAAAACAAGTAAAATCAATACATTACCTATATAAACCACATGGTTACTCTATAAAATAAGTAAATTGTGTCAATTTAATATTCAGACATCAGTTATAATATTAATAAGACCATTTCTTTTATATTAAAAAGATAATTTCTTTTATAAAATAAACATGATTATTCATGAAATAATCTGTGACCAAGAACTTATCATTCAACCTACAGGAATGCGCCAGCGATGATGATAATAGTGACGATGAACTTGCATTTATTCCTTTCGAATAATAAAAAGAATTAATTAATAGCTATAGTTTAAATTAAATAAAATCCATTGATTTAAATTCAATAAGATTTTCATAAATCGTTTTATATTTATAATAGATTCACCCATCCATTTGACTAAAATTCAATAAGATTTTCATACATTGTTTTCCAATTGCAGTAGCAAATAACTTAAAAAAATAAGGAATTATATCGACAAAAATACGGACTGCATCGTAAGCGTGCGGCACTAGTGAGAACTGTCACAGAGATCATGCTATATTTTATAGATTATAGTATTCGTAGCCGCTACCACACAGCTTATTTTAAATATATAAAATAAAATAAATAAAAAAGAAAATAAATTCAACCTACTATAGAAATAATTTTCGTTATTTCCATAGTAGGTTGAAAAATATCATGACATAATTCACGCCCAATTAGACACTTTTAGGGAGAAATATATTTTATCCGAGAGGCTGATTCTCAGAATATACTTTTTTAGTCTTTTCATCACAAAAGTCACACTTCCTTATTTTTATTTACTTTTTATTTAATAAAAAAATTAAGTAAAATTATCACCGTAAAACTAAATTACCTTAGATGATGAAAATTGATAAATAAATACATGATTATATACTTTTACTGAAGAATATATGAACTTAATCTAAATGATAGTTTTTAAAATTGTTTGTAAAAAAAAGTTCTTATACAAAATTGGCCAATGCGTTTCACCTATTTTGTGGTTGAATTTTATAAGTTCCTTCCTTACCCATAAAGTCTAACGAAGCTACTATAAAATTAATCGGGTTGAGAGCCCTCAGCGCTCACCCATAGTCTGCGTAAAGCTGTCAAAGCGTTTTGCGGCTAACAGCTAAACACACAAAAAAAAAACTCCAAAAAAATTCATCATTTTTCTAGTATTAATAGTTACAGCTCAGCGTTGAACCAGCATCTTTACAAATGCTATCTAAAAATTTTATATGGTACATTGCACATTTTTTAAATTTGCAAATATACTTTTATTAATGCCTATCTGCGTGTTCAGTGAATAATATAATTAACTGACAATTTTATCTTATAGAGATCGCTTTATGCAATAACTTTTGTATTAATTTTTTTTTATTGCTTATGGTGGTAATCGAGCAAGCAGCACACCTGATGGAAAGTGTCACTGACGCCCATGGACCTTTGCAATACCAAGGGCATAGCTAGGCCGTTGGCTACAAATATTAATCTCAAATCCACCCAGATGGACTTCCGGCTCTCTGACTCACCGAACGAAATGCAATAGCATATTGTCATTACTCAGACGTCGACCTTCTGCGAGTGTGGTACTACCTCGGACGGACCGGCCCGCAGCTGTAGACAGAAAGCTGACAACAGCGTGGTCCTACCAATTTTAACTGAAATGTTCCTTATATATCTTTATTTAGTTACGTGGTCGTAATGACCACATAACTTGGTTATATGATATACGTTATAATAATATTTTGACTAACTTATTTTAGCATTTAAATGAAACACGTGTTATTACGTTGATCATTTCTGAATATGTGACGACATACATTAGCGTATTATCTCTAGGGAAATAGCAAATCTATGTTAATACTTTAGCATGACCTTGATTCAAAATGATTTATTTTTAACTTAATATATTAGTAATACATAGAAATGTATTTGGTAAACATATAAGAAAACTTCAAGGGCAACCGCTTCCCTAATTAGACAGCTGATAAGCCAGTAAATGAAACTAAATCTTTTAAAATTTAATTGTAATAACAATTTTTTTTTTTGAACAAAAAGTGCTATTATACAGAATTATCTTACATTAGCTTCCGAACTAAGCTAAAGCTAGGAGCCACAGCTGCGTGTTTACAAGTAAGAAAAACATTTATTATGCTATCGTTAAAAATTAATGAAAATAAACAGAACTAATGAAAATAACTCCTGGTATAAAATAACATTAACGAGAAACAAAAAAAGGCTATTGGCTCAACTTTGGCTATTTTATTTTATAATATAGTCCTGATATTCTGCCAACACCTGGTACATTTTAAAGAAATTATAAAAACATGACTAGTATAATAGTGTGAGAGTGTAGCACTGTCTACTACTTATTTATTATTATAACTATTATTACAGTTAACTCTTTTAACTATTATTACAGATTAATAAGAAAAAGGCCGTTGACAAATAAAACAGCTGTAAAAATTAAAAAGCCTTTGTATTCTACAAAGGCTTTTTAATTTTTAAACAATATAATAACCTTAATATAATATCACTTCCATAAATACGAATGCTCAAAATTTATCGAAACATCGAGATGGAAAGTAATATATAAAACGTGATGAAATTAAAACTACGAGCCAATCTAAAATTGCATTCCGAATACTCTAATTATTGTCCCTATAGTATTCTGAAGCTGATAGATTTTATAAAGGATACTGTTTCCGTGTGGTGACGGAGTAAGAATACCATTCACCACTCCCTATCTTACCCGTGGGTGATCGTACGAGATGACTAAGGTATATAAAATGCATATAACAATTATTACTCGAAACAAAACCCTATACCAACACGTCTAACCAGCGCGGTATAGTAGATTAATTTCCCTCCCATTACGGAGGAGGCCTGAGCCCAACAGTGGGACATTATGGGCTGTGATGATGATGATGACTGTTTCCAAAACAAATTCGGTACTTTTTTTGCAATAAACCACTTTCAAGGCCTGTATACGAACATAGAAAGTTTAAAAATAAATTAATATACAGATTATAAACATAATAATAAAATTACGCCACAGTACATAAATGTCAAATTATAATAAATGTCAGTGACTATAATTTTCATACGTCATAAATTTGAATAAATTATAAAAATGGTAGCTGTTGAACCATTTCGTAATTTTATTTTAAATTATTTAGCGGTGTAACAGAGAATGGAGCAGTTGGTCGGAAGGGTGGTAGGTAATGATGTTAGGAACACATAACAAAAATTTGAACGGAAAATGTCAAGGTCATTGACTCATCAGCTGTCTGTAAAGGCGACGCTTGCAATACAGTAGCAAACGTAATCATTGATTTATTAAGGTTCTAATGAATATTTAAGAAAGTATGAGTATGTAAATGTGCCAAGTAAATGATAAATAATCTGCTTTATTTATCATTTACTTGGCACTTTTTTTTTTGTGTATTTAGCCGTTAGCCGCAGATGGCTTTGACAGCTTTACGCGGACTATGGATGAGCGCTGAGGGCTCTCAACCCGAATTTACTTGGCACATTTCATTCAGTTTCAAAGAAAACAACAACACAAAATTGAAAACTTTAAATGCCTCTAATTCATTAACGAATTGATGTTTTCCCTTTAAATTTTTGTTATGTGTTCCTACCACCCTTTTGACCAGCTGCTCCATTCTCTGATACACCCGGTAGATATATTTTATTAAAAAAATATTAATCCTTACTCCTAGTAAGTCCTAGTAAGGAATTACTAATATTATAACTGCGAAAGCAACTCTGTGTGTCTGTCTGTCGCTCTTTCACGCCAAAACTACTGAACCGATCGAAATGAAATTTGGTACACAGATGGTCTAGAGCCTGATAAAGGACATAGGCTACTTTTTAATGCAAAAAAAGGGTTGTAAAGGGGAATGAAAAGTTGTAAGGAAGTATCGTCATTTTTAAAGCCAGAAAGCTTGAAACTTATTTTTAGGCTATTGATTAGATATAAATAAAAATGACATTAACATGTTGTAAAAATTTACCCATAAGGGGTAAAATAAAAATAAGGGGTGAAAAACTGGGAAACTTTAGGAAAGTAACCTTTTACGCGGGCGAAGCCGCGGGCAGAAGCTAGTATATAATATTTCAATGACAATTAAATTTATTTATGTTATTACGACTTCTGATGTTTATGAGAGTATTACATATTTGAAATTAAACTATATTTACTGATTTAATTGCGTATTGCTGGCGTTTCGAAACGTCGGGAAATTAAAAATTAAATACAAAAGAGATAGAACCTTTAAAAATAGTTTTATTTCAAATTATTACAACTGTGGTTGTGATAACAGTGTTTTCTTAATAAGACAACAACAACGCAGCTGCTATATTTTCCATAATCAGACACTTAATAAAAATAGCTGTGTGGTAGCGGCTACGAATACTACCAAACCTTACTCTGCTCGTGGATGTCGTAAAAGACGACTAAGAGCCTTATAACGACCTGGGCTAACTCCATCTGATGCCGTTTCGTCAACAATTACATTTCCAAGGAGGGTTGACGTCTGGTAGGCGGCCGGTCATAAAACTATTGCCAATAACTTTTACAATATGTACTATGAAAGAAGAGTACATATTGTATCGATTCCCAAGAAATTGGGATAAGAGTAAGAGAATGATAAGACACTTAATAAAAATTAAGTATTTTAAAAACTTGATTAGGAGCGAAAAATGATTGTCACACGTGGGATCCACACTTATTGGCAATCCGTTTCAATCGTGCTACCACTCACACCAGCGTGAGCTGTCGTATGACATTCAATTTTCGGCTCGTATTATATTTTCGACTTTAAAGGAGACATGTGTGACAATCATTTTTCGCTCGTAATCAAGTTTTTATAAATAGTTACATACAAGCATGTTAAATGCAAAATTTCAGTAATTTGAAGTATTTTACAAGCCTTCATATTCTTGAAATTAACGCGTTCAAACATACAAATTCCTTAACTTTAAAAGAAATAAAATAGATTTGTCGTAAAATTTTGTTTCTACTTTGCTTCTTCATGAGTGCTTTAGTAGCGGCGATCACATTACAGTAATGGGCGATGATATTATCATTACATCATCTCACACGACAGGCATTCAAAGACATGTGCGTGTCAAATTATTTATTGACCGTTGCTTTAAAAGTGAATAAGAACATCGTTATGGTTGAAACTCTATAACCATGTAGTAATCAAAAAAACCGGAGGTGTCAAGGGACACCCGGATGGAACGAAGTTCTATTTTAATTATATAATTTTTTTCTGCCTTAAGCGATTTTTATCGTTATATTTTAGCCAATTTGAAAAATATCTTTATAAATTATAGCCTATGTGTTATTCTGATGTGCAAGCTATATTACTATAAATTTCATCAAAATCCATTCAGTAGTTTTTACGTGAAAGAGCAACAAACATGTTCACATCCATACATTATTACAAACTTTCACGTTTATAATATTAATAATAGGATATACAATTCCACTAGACTACCAAAACTTTTCGGCCCCGAGCTCGAACGCGAGCCGGCCACGCGGCCCGGTCACGGGCGAAAATAATTTCGTTGCGCATTATTTTGATTTTGCTATATCTCTTAAGGTATTGATTTAATTTGCATGGTCTGAGGAAAAAAATTATCTTCATGAAATGCTCAAGCCAACTAATGTATTTAAAATGATAAGGATTAATACAGTATTTGTGGAAATAGCTTTTCAATTATCGTTTTATAATAGGCCATTTTTTAAAGTATTAAAATGGAGATAGTATGTTATCCTTAAGAGATAGGCATATACCATCGCGGACTTTTTTGTAGGCCTTTTTAAGCTCTATAATACTGTAGTACTTTATTTTGATCTATTTCGTAGGGTTCAGCCAGCGTTTGCAATGTAAGCGCAAAATAATGTGTTTATTTACGACATCACATTAGAAACCTCTTAAATTATCAGTGTTTCTCTACTACATTATGCATATATTATACATATAAACCTTCCTCTTGAATCACTCTATCTATAAAAAAAATCGTCTCGACACCACACTGTTCAATGCGAAATAGAAATGAAAATATCTGGGTTGCTTTCTATAAGAGAGAGAGAGACAGACAGAGAAACATGCGACGCCGCACAGCTTACAATAGCTTACTATAGCAAAAAGTGTCGTGACAACTTTTCGTAAGAATTTTTTCCGTCTAGCCCCCTTTCACAACGCGCGATAAGGAACTTCGTTCCAATAATTTAAAAAAATCGGCCAATTGCGAGTCAGACTCGCGCACGAAGGGTTCCGTATCATTAACTATAAAAAATCAAGTTTGTTGTATGGGAGCCCCTTAAATATTTTATTTTTTTTATTTTTAGTATTTGTTGTTATAGCTGCAATAGAAATACATCATCTGTGAAAATTTTAACTATCTAACTATCACCGTTCTTGAGATACAGCCTGGTGACAGACGGACGGACGGCGAAGTCTCAGTAATAGGGTCCCGTTTTTACCCTTTGGGTAAAGAACCCTAAAAACAGGCTATAGAGTTTTTGAAGTGAAAACTTCTTTAGGCGCGTTGAGCGTTTTTGGAGGGGAAAAACTTATAGGTTCGCGTCACCGACATGCTAATGCTAATAGTATATCTATAGCTATGTGAAAACTTCTTTAGGCGCGTTGAGCGTTTTTGGAGGGGAAAAACTTATACATACAATACAATACAATGGAGTCAAGAGTCTCCGAAACCGGCGAGCGTGTATGAAGAGAATTATGAATGTTGAGGAAGCGAGTGAAGTATGCAGAGATAGAGTTCTCTGGCACTCTGTTCTCTCTGCCTACCCTGCAAGGGATATGGCGTGATGATATGTATGTATGTATGTAAAACTTATAGGTTCGCGTCACCGACATGCTAATGCTAATAGTATTTCTATAGCTATGTGAAAACTTCTTTAGGCGCGTTGAGCGTTTTTGGAGGGGAAAAACTTATAGGTTCGCGTCATTTGAACACAGTTCCACTATGAATTAATTTTAAGAATCTGTGGTTTAACATAATTTAACGCGTAACACGTGCATTCCGTTAGTATAAATCTGAGTGTGACAGATTAATTTGTTAGGGCAGTCAAGTGTTTCTATTAACATATCTTCAATTACACTAGTGTTATTATCGAAACCGTTTTTTTTTTAAATTTAATCAGTCGCGTGTATTGAAAATCTATCCATCCATGTGGTGACGGAGTAATAAAGAACCTAATCTATCCGTGTGGTGACGGAGTAAGAATACAATTCACCATCCCCTATCTTACCCGTGGGTGATCGTAAGAGACGACTAAGGGATATAAAACGCATATAACGTCTATGCAAGAGAAGGAAAACTCGAAACAAAACCCTATACCAGCACGCCTGACCAGCGCGGTATAGTAGGTTAATTTCCCTCCCATTACGGAGGGGGCCCGAGCCCAACAGTGGAACATATATGGGCTGTGATGATGATGATGATGATGTGTATTGAAAGGTATCATCATTCTCCTGCTCTAATCCCAATTACTTGAGGTCGATACAATATGTACTCTTCTTTCATAGTACATATTGTAAAAGTTATTGGCAATAGTTTTATAACCGGCCGCCTGCCAGACGTCAACCCTCCTTGGGAATGTAATTGTTGACCAAACAGCATCAGATGGAGTTGGCCCAGGTCATTATAAGGTATATTGTCTTTAAATAACTTCAAACTAATGTATTTATCTACATATATACAGGTCATAAAGACGACTAAATGCGTATATATAATTTGAATACAGAGATGGCGTAGTGGTTAAGATTCCATCCTTCTAATTACGTGATTTCGATTCCCATGCAAGACAATACTTCGTACGATCCCCAAAGTGTTGTTCTGAGTCTGGGAATAATTTGTCTGCGTTCATTATATATTTGTAAAGTCCCCCGCAATACCTACAAGGATTATTTACTTAGCGCAACCTTATTTTTTTTTTTAAATAGAAGGTAGTTAATAAAATTATTAATCCTTTAAGATCTTTTATAATTATTTGCTGCTGTACACTTGTATGATAATATAAATTAAAGCAAGACCATCATCACCAGATCATTACCGAGACCCTGTAATTACTGAAAGGACACAGCATATGCTTAAATCCTGTGTGGCCAGGACAATGAAACACCATGAACTCGCTTTAATCAAGGTGACGTCGTTAGAGCGATGAGTCGAGCATATCAAAACCTTAACCGATAAAAAACAGAAAACAACGCCATCTGTGAACTGTTTCCCTCCTAACAAGCGTAGTAATTATATCGAAAGAAGACTAAGAGCTTTACATTGACTTGAGCCACCTCCATCTGATGTCGTTTGGTCAACAATAACATTCCCAAGAATAATTAACGTTAGACAGGCGGTCGGTCCGGTGATAAAATGATTATCAGTAACTTTTGCAATATGTACGATGCGATAGAAGAGTATGAGAGTATGGAGAATACGCACTGTATTGTGACGACTCTAAGTAATTGGGCAAAAAAAGCATGAAAATGATGATGATTAGAAAGGATGGAATACGTTTTACACTTACCTATTATAAGTATAGTTACACACTTATATATATATATATATATATATATATATATATGGCTTACAGGAGTTACAGGGGTGGAAATGTGTGGTGGGATTAGTCCCAAAGAAAAAAATTTGTATAGATATGATTTCGTCAACACTGATTCATTATTTCCCAATGTACCTCTATAGGTATATTGTACACTGTTCTATAACATTGGAAATAACTGACTAACAAGTCATATAATCGTAAATAGCTGATGGCCTATCAATAAAATTTCGAGCTATTTCTTATTGCTCAATTATTTAGTACTCGAGAAATATTTCTATAATATTCTTTTGTAATTAAATAATAGGTAATAATGTCTTGTCTATTATTGTGTTATACTATATTTATTATGTTGAAACTGTATAGTTGCGTTGTTATTTCATAAACCATGTCGGCTAATGAAAGAATTTCCTTTGACTAACGTATTTAACATGACAAAAGACATATTATGTGCATTTGTTTGTTTTTTGTTTTCAGAAAATTATCTCCAAATATTCACCATATTGTAACAGTAGCAGTAACAAAAATATATGTTGTCCATGCGGAAGTATGAATACAAGTCACCACCCCTGATTTTGCCTGTGGGTGATCGTAAGAGACGACTAAGCGTTTATATCCCTTATACGCATATAACATCTATGCAAGAGATGGAAAATTCGATTTAAAACCCTATATTAACACGTCTGACCAGCGTGGTATAGTAGGCCAATTTTCCTTCCATTATGGACAGGGTTGCCAACTGTTAAAAACAGTATTATACTGTTTTTCACTACATTATACATTTTACTGTTGAACAAAAGTAAAGTATACAAAATACTGTTTTCAGCATCAAAATGCTTAACACTATAAGTGTTAGACTTAGACGCTCACACATTTTTTTTTATTTAGTCAGAGGGAGTTCAGTGCAACGCAGCTACAAACAAATGATTGTGGTGAGGCGTATGAAGTTTTTAAAAAAAAACTGTAAATTAATAAATTGTGCGAGAAGCTCTAATAAAAAATATGTATTTAAAATATTAAATAAATAAAATACTGTTCATTTTTCTAAAATACTGTTTAATATTCTTCTCAGTCCTAAATATACTTTATTTTTTGTAAAAAAAGTTGGCAACCCTAATTATGGAGGAGGTTCAAGCCCAGCAGTGGGACATATATGAGCTGAGATGATGGTATGTTACACACGCGGACATGAAGAGAAAAAAAATATCCATTGGATCACTAATCCCCGTATAATGAGGGCATTTTTCTGACGACTAGGTGTGTGTGTATGTGTTTTTTAATTTGTTAAAGATGAGACAAGATTATATACACTTCTAACTGTGTATATAATAAATCTCTAATGCGTTGCTCAAGCCAACTCACTCTCTGTCATCACGCCCTCATGTTATCAACATTCCACACGTAATATATCACATCTCTACTTATTTTATGGCTAAAATAGAAACTAAATCATAGAATATACATATTTACATTTTAGCATTTTAAAGGTATCCCAAAGCTTTATTCGCACGAGTGCTTTGTCGCAACGCGATTTGAAAAGCGTTGATAAGTAGAAGTACATCAAGGGTCAAGTATTGTCTATTCTACTCAACATCCAACGACTAACAATTACAGAGTTACGGACGCCAAAAAAAGTCGCTTTTATAAATTCAACTGACATTTATTTCATTACGAGGCTTCTTTAATGCGCATTGAAAATGTTCGTACGAATGAAGCTTTGCAATTGTGTTTTTAGCATGGCATTGCAAAAGCAAAACCTAAATTGGTCATTGCTTAAATTGTATAAAAATACCTATGAAACTCAATGCAAATATTTATTTTTAATATATTATCATTGATGTGATACTAGACCAGATCGGTCAGGTACTGAAGGAAGGTGGAGTCAAGAGTCTCCGAAACCGGCGAGTGTGTATGAAGAGAATTGTGAATGTTGAGGAAGCGAGTGAAGTATGCAGAGATAGAGTTCTCTGGCACTCTGTTCTCTCTGCCTACCCTGCAAGGGATATGGCGTGATGATATGTATGTATGTATGTATCATTGATGTGATATAATAGTGACACAATGACTAATAAGTCCATAATAATATTATTGACTAATAAGTTTATAAATTGGGATGACTACGAACAAATCCAACTCTAAAACGCATGAAACAACAAAATATTGAAGGTAGCGATTTGTTCAGAGCATAGCCGTGGTCGTATGCATCTTTAAAGACATCATTATTAATACAACGTTTCATATTATTACAATACAAGAAATCAGTAATAAGCTATCCTTAGACCAATTTTAGTGTAACATTTTTTTAAAAGAACACAAGGTAATCAACTTTACAATTAGTTTTTAACACGTACAGTGCTTGGCTGATATAATTATACATTATCAATCAGATGCAATCAAAGCACCGAATACGGTTATAGAATAATATCTAATATAATAATTTATAATTTAGTAGTGGTAGAACCACGCTGTTGACAGTTTTTTGTCTACAGCCGTGGGCCGGTCCGTCGGGGTAGTACCACACTCTCGCAGAATATCGACGTCTGAGCAATGGCAATAAGCTGTTGTGCTTCGTTCGGTGAGTGAGAGAGCCGGAAGCCCAACTGGGTGGGATTGGGATATGTATTAGTAGGCAGCGGCCTAGCTATACCCCTGGTGTTGCAAAGGTCCATGGGCGGAAATAACACTTACCATCAGGTGTTCTGCTTGATCGTTTGTCACCAAAAAAACAATAAAAAAAACTAATACTATGTGTTAATTTTGATGAACTAATCCCGTGGTCTTGACTAAGGACCCTTAGTTAATAGTTTTTCAATTTCATATTAACTAATTTTGACAGTCGTTTCCCGGAACGTATTGCTTCACAAAGACAATTTTTCTATGACAAATATTTTTTTATTGCTTATGGTGGCAAAAGAATAAGCAGCACACTTGATGATAAGTGTCACTGCTCATGAACCTTTGCAATACGAAGGGCAGTTAGGACGCTGCCTACCAAACAAACCACACCATAAACTTAGGCTTTTGGCTCTCTTACTCACTGAACAAAGCACAAGAGCACATTGCAAATACTGAGACGTCGCCGCCAAAAAAAAAAATCAAGGTATGCCAACACTGAGCTCAAATCAGCTCAATACTATGGAACTGCCGAAGTACTACGGTATGACATCATATAAGTAAACTAACAAGGTATATTTACAAAATATAAGTATTACACAAATTACTTTTTCATTTATTTTGTCATTATAGTCGGTTCACGTGGGATCGATTAGGGACAATTTTGTAAGCAATTTGTTAAACTATTTCCTCATGATGAACGAATTTTTAAATACTACGTTTGCTGAATTAATCAAAATATTTTAAAATAATGAATTCTGATATTTACGCGAGTATTATACATTGAAAGTATAATTATTTTTGCGGATTTTTTCGCGTTTGTATTGAATTTTTAACTTTCTGACTTCTCGAACACTTTCCGGGGTCCTACCGTGATTATCATTATTCGTCATGACTATCCTGCTATTATCCTTACTTGGAGTTGACGCAATACGTATTCCTCTTCCATAGTACATATTGCAAAAGTTATTAGCAATAGTTTTATGACCGGCCGCCTGCCTATGTATAATATGAATGTAATTGTTGGCCAGACTGCTCTCAGGTGCAACTGCACCTGGGTCAACTGGCCCAGGTCAATATATATCACTTATTTATCTTTTACAATATTAAAAATAAAGATCAGTGGTATCGTAGCCATACAACATCCTCCCGTGACCATGGACGCTAATAATTAAAATTCAAGAAACAATAGTGCTGTTATAACGCTTTGTACCATTTCTTTCGTACCATATTTTGGAGTAATCGTACGATCGTATGATTTGAAAAATTGATTTATAGGAGGTGCTCAATAAAACACGCTTATTTCACAACATTACATTGTAATGATGTGTGGTAGCGGCTACGAATACTACCAACCCTTACTTTGCTCTTGGATATCGTAAAAGACGACTAAGAGCCTTATAACCAGAGATGTACAAAATGGTTTTAAAAAAGCATTTAAATACAAAATGCAAAATACTTTTCAGATTTACTATTTCAAATGCAAAATACCAAATAGTTTTGCGTTTTATATTTCAAATGCTAAATGCAAAATAGATATTTTCAAAATACTTTTTCAAAATAAAATACCTTTTTTACCAAATCTCAGAAATTTTTATTTATTTTAGGTATTTATCATTATGCTAGGGCCGCACCTGCGTGTATCGTCATGAAGCTTCGTGCAATGAGACGATACACGCAGATGTGACCGGTCATTATTGGCTATCGTCGTGAACATTCGGGCCTCATGTGCGATATCGCTAGGGTGGCGATAAGTCAAAGGGTTTTAGCGCGCTAATATATCGCGCTCTGTGATCAGACTAGCGTTTTTAATTTTGGGGGAAATTTTCGTTGTGTTTAGACGCGTTCGAGGATCTCCAGTTAATCAATAAATATGAAGTGGGGTGATGAAATAGTGTTAGAATTTATACACCATTATGAAGCGGAACACATGAATGGATCCAAAAATATCATTATGTAATTATTAGCATAATATAGCTGTAATGGTAAAGCAATTCGTCATCCATAGTTAAACGCATGAAAATGATTTCGGCCATCTTTAATTATTGCACAATACTTCGTGTAAAATACCGAAGTCGCTAATGTTACCACTGTTTTACCGCGATAATTTTCTAGTGTACCAAACGTACGAAGCTTCGCCACAAATTATTTCGAGACGATACACGCAGGTGCAGCCCTAGCATTAGAAATAGAGACACAATCCCGACTAGAAATTTTTTCGTCTTCCTTAGCAGGACCGGACCGGGCATGCCCGATCTGGACCAGATAAGGTATGTAACGCAGAAGAAACCTTATCGGGTCCAGATCAGGCATTCCTGATCGGGTCCAGATCAGGCGTTCCTGATCGGGTCCAGATCAGGCGTTCCTGATCGGGTCCGGATGAAATTTTACTGATCGGCACCAAATCAATCATCTGCGTTATATATCTTGCCTGATCCAAAACGAGTATGCCCAGTCCGGTCCTTTTAAAAAACATGAATATCTTAAGGAACATGTTTAATAAGTAAAAATATAAATTAATATATGATGTAGGCACCGAATGCAGTGCTATGTTCTTATCATAGAGAGTCCCAGTGAGCCGTTCCGATTATGGCGCAACCACCAGATGCTAACGACTGCAACTGTCGCCTGAATTTCTCATTCATGACCTGATCGATCTGTTCTAATATGATTCGTTAACAACTAATTTAATATTAGGCCATGTCATTACGCTTCGGAGAATTTTAACACCGCGATTCAAATAATGACGTCATTTTACTAACGCCATCTATTTATTATAACCCAAAATATTAAATGTTAGAAAGGTTGTTACAATATAATATTTCTATCTATCTATGTTTTTAAATGTTAGGTACATTTATATATATATTTATTTTTGTTTTTTACTTTAAATTTAAATTATTTTTATATTATTAATTAAACATTATTATTATTATTAAATACATATGATTAATTAAAGATTTCAGATTAATCTCCTCTGATGCAAATACAATTTCGCGGTGGCATAAATATGACAATCCTGTCATTTTTTTTAAATTTTGATTGATATTTTTTTTGTGTTACGAAAACTGTTTCTGGTTCTGATAAACTGCAAGCCTTACTATATACTTGATGATATTTCACATCAGGCTATCCTTATTTGGTCCTGATCTGGTCCTGATCCGGTATGCCTTACCATACTTGATGTTATTTCACATCAGGCTATCCTGATCAGGACCAGACCTGGTCCTGATAGGGTTTGCCGGATCCGGCATGCCTCATTCTGTCCTGATCGGGTCCTGATCCGGTATGCCTTACCATACTTGATGATATTACACATCAGGCTATCCTTATTTGGTCCTGATCCGCTATGCCTTACCATACTTGATGATATTTCACATCAGGCTATCCTTATTTGGTCCTGACCTGGTCCTAATCCGGTATGCCTTAACATACTTAATGATATTTCACATCAGGCTATCCTTATTTGGTCCTGATCCGGTATGCCTTACCATACATACATAATGATATTTCACATCAGGCTATCCTTATTTGGTCCTGATCCGGTATGCCTTACCATACTTAATGATATTTCACATCAGGCTATCCTTATTTGGTCCTGATCTGGTCCTGATCCGGTATGCCTTACCATACATAATGATATTTCACATCAGGCTATCCTTATTTGGTCCTGATCTGGACCTGATCCGGTATGCCTTACCATACTTAATGATATTTCACATCAGGCTATCCTTATTTGGTCCTGATCTGGTCCTGATCCGGTATGCCTTACCATACTTGATGTTATTTCACATCAGGCTATCCTGGTCAGGACCAGACCTGGTCCTGATCGGGTTTGCCGGATCCGGCATGCCTCATTCTATCCTGATCGGGTCCAGATACATGATCTGGTTGAACCATACTTTTTTTCTAGTCGGGATGCCGAGCCAAACAAAAACGTCTAATAACATGGCACCTTATGCATGACATTTTGGTCATATTTATCAGTACGCATATCAATAAATTCTGTTATGTTATTAATAATAATAATACTCACTTAAAATAATGTAAAAAACTAGTTTAACGAAAAGAGAGCCATGGCTCCATTTTGTGAATTGTGTGGCCATTTATTTCGGTTCACTTTTCTTTTCTCTTATCTTGTTGTAGTACAGTACGTAGCCGTTTCAGTATTGTAGGGATAACAACAACACTTCAATATCATAAAAGAAGGTAATCAAATCAAAAAAAGGGCGCGCATGGCTAGCAGGTGCCTCTATCGGTCAAATTCGGCAATACAAGCGTCATTCGTTCATTTCATTTTGTTTGACTGGTAATGTTGGCTAAACTTAATCACAAAGTATTTTGCATTTTGAAATGAATATTAAAAATGCTAAATACATCTCGAAAGGTATTTCAAATAAAATACAAAATGTTTTTTACTAAAAGGCATTTAAATGCAAAATACAAAATAGGTATTTTGCATTTTATATTTGTATTTTAAATAAAAGTATTTCAAATAAATCGCATCTCTGCTTATAACGACTTGGGCCAACTCCATCTAATGCCGTTTGGTCAACAATTACATTCCCAAAGAGAGTTGACGTCTGGGAGGCGGCCGGTCATAAAACTATTGCCAATATTTTTTACAATATGTACTATGAAAGAAGAGTACATATTGTATCGACCCCAAGTAATTGGATAGTAGGAGAATGATGATGACATTGTATTAATATTTTTCGTTAATTATTTTATTCCTAACAATATTCTTATAACTTTTTTTTTTCACTTTTTAATTGGATTTATCAATAAATCATATTTGTTAGTTTTAAACAATACCTATCTATTTCTCACATTTTATTTCAATTTGATACTGAAGTATGTCTCGCTTACACACAAAAAAAAAGATTAAATCTGGCAATCCTAATCAGAATGATGAGATAATGTTATCGAATTATTGTATTGACATGGATTTATGATAAGTCGACAGCATTTAAATAAAATCTGACGGATTAAAGAGGGTCAAAATCCAGTTCAAAAGAGTCAATTATAAACAAACATACAAATAAAACTAATAAATGCATTATACACACTTCAAAACGTTCGAAACGTCGAGCAATTAAAAATCAAATATTCGGCAAATTAGCTTAATTTCAAAACTAATTGAATCTATATCTATAAAAGAAGATATAACATCGCTAAACTCAGAAACTATTTGACTGATGATTATGAAAATTGGTATGTATATGTATTTTTTCACGGCAAAAGTTTAAATGCTATCCCCATTGATGTAAATCGCCACCAGGCGGCGCTGCGATACATCGACTTTACAAACGGTTTGCTAGTCATAAATATATGTAATTGCATATATTTTGCGACAAAAGATCAATACTTTGAAACTAAATAAACGAAAATTAAATCTAAAACAACCGCCATTTGTATCTGAACAACTTTATGAGTAATTTTTGTGATGTAAAATAAAATAATTACTTCTGTTTATGTCACGATCTGTTGAATTGTTTATTGTTTCGTTAAATATTTCAACATTGTAATTTTAATAGAAGCATAAATGTTATGTTATTAGTCCTAAACGTGGTATATTTTGTGGTATTTATTTATACACGTTGCCGATTTAATTAGTAGAATCCTTGAAGGAGGTGTATCAGACCATGATACACTATCCAAATCAGTAAAAAAGAAATAGTACCTAATTTTTGATTAAATTGCCCTAATGATAAGCGGTCAATACACTTGTACTATAAAAGTTCGATGTAGGCATATACTCATGCGACATTGAACTAGTAGGCAAATAGTCCCGCTCTCGCTACGCTTAACGCCGCACAACTGGTCGAAATGTACCTACAGGTCAATGTACACTGGCAAACCTATTGTTTTGATAAGATACAAATCACTTCATCTCGAGATTGGGCAGAGCTAGGAGTCTGCAACTAACTTTATTGTTTTTATGACGTCATTCCAACGCCTAGTTTAAGTTATTCTAGTAATAAAATCGGACACCTGTATAAAATCAATTTTAATTAAAATCCTAGTGGTAGGACCACGCTGTTGACAGTTCTCTGTACACAGGCGCGGGCTGGTCCGTCCGCGTAGTACCACACTCTCACAGAAGATCGACGTCTGAGTAATGACAATGTACTATTGCGCTTCGTTCGGTGAGTGAGAGAGTCGGAAGCCCAACTGGGTGGGTTTGTAATGGTAGGCAGTGGCCTAGCTATACCCTTGGTATAGCAAAGGTCCATGGGCAGCTGTGACACTTAGCTTTAGGTATGTTGCTTGCTCGTTTGTCAATAATAATAAGCAATAAAAAAAAAAACGAAAGAAAAGAAGATAAACGAAAACTTCTGACCAATGTGTTTTAGTAAAGTTAATTTCTCTCGTCTTGTGGATAAGACTAGAAGCCCAACATTGGGACAAACATGTTAGTTGAGATAATGAAAAAAAAAACACTCCTAAATTTAATTAACTGTATAATTAGTCATTATTATTATTAGCAAAAATACAATAATTACCGGCCTTTCCCGTAAGTATTTTGAAAATCGAATAAGACATGTCAGAAATTAATGACTTCTAAGTGGTAGCTAAATAGTTTTGTTAGTTTTTGTAAAATTGCCACAATAATAATTGTCATAAATTAAATACTTTAATAATAACAAATCATAAACAACATAAATTTTATATATAGAATCATTCTCTTTTTGTACTGACAATGAATTTGTATTAATTCTGTATTAAAAATGTGGGTCAAAATTTAATATTTTATAGGGTAGATATAAATAAATTTCTGTAATAACAATGACATATTGGACGTAAGACACCTTAGTCCTCCCGTGACCATGATCACTGTAAAGTGTTCGAAACGTCGGGCAATTAAAAATCAAATACAAACGCGATAGAATCCGTAAAAGTAGTTTTATTTCAAATGTAAGAAATTTACTACAAGGGTAGGGCAAAAGTCGACGTACAGCTCTATGCCAACTTATCTGGCTGGAGTGGTGTAGTAGACTTCCCGACTAGAAAAAAAGTATGGTTCAACCAGATCATGTATCTGGACCCGATCAGGATAGAATGAGGCATGCCGGATCCGGCAAACCCGATCAGGACCTGATCAGGATAGCCTGATGTGAAATAACATCAAGTATGGTAAGGCATACCGGATCAGGACCAAATAAGGATAGCCTGATGTGAAATATCATCAAGTATATAGTAAGGCTTGTAATATATCAGAACAAGAAACAGTTTTCGTAACACAAAAAAAATATCAATCAAAATTCAAAAAAGTGACATGATTGTCATATTTATGCCACGGCGAAATTGTATTTTCATCAGAGGAGATTAATCTGAAATCTTTAATTAATCATATGTATTTAATAATAATAATAATGTTTAATTAATAATATAAAAATAATTTATATTTAAAGTAAAAAACAAAAATAAATAATATATATATATAAATATACCTAACATTTGAAAACATAGGTAGATAGAAATATTATATTGTAATAACCATTCTAACATTTAATGTTTCGGGTCATAATAAATAGATGGCGTTAGTAAAATGACGTCATTATTTGAATCGCGGTGTTAAGATTCTCCGAAGCGTAATCACATGGCCTAATATTAAATTAGTTGTTATCGAATCAGATTGAAACAGATCGATCAGGTCATGAATGAGAAATTCACGCGACAGTTGCAGTCGTTAGTATCTGGTGGTTGCGCCATAATCAGCACGGCTCACCCTCACTGGGACTCTCTATGATAAGAATATAGCACTGCATTCGGTGCCTACGTCATATATTAATTTATATTTTTACCTATTAAACATGTTCTTTAAGATACTCATGTTTTTTAAAAGGACCGGACTGGGCATACTCATTTTGGATCAGGCAAGATATATAACGCAGATGATTGATTTCAGTGTTGCATAAAAATCGATAGTTTGACTATCGATAGTTAACCTCAAAAAGTATCCATACTATCGATAGTACAATCGATAGTATCGTCACATATCAATACTATCGAGACTATCGATAGTATCGATAGCTCTCCACAAGCAATACTATTAATAACGACGATACTATCGATAGTGATTCATTCGATAGTATCAATACTATCGATAGTATTGTTAATACCATTAGTTTTAACCTAAAACTATCGATACTATCGATAGTATCGACTATTTCGGGCTATCGATTGCTAGAAAATGTTCAATAGTATTACTTAAAAATATAAATACCGTAGTTGTGTCCCTGTTACTTGTTTTCAGTGAATTTTGTGGTGACTTTTCTAATAGTAACGTGCATTTGCGTTCTTACATTGAAGCCCAAGTTAGCTAATAATGGTTAAGATCAATAGCCATTGAAAGTTGAATAAAATTATAATGCTTCGAGACTTCTGGACAATTGGGTCAGAATGTGTGCATGAATGTAACCTTGTACTTGTACCACACTGTTGACAGTTTTCTGTCTACAGCCGCGGGCCGTTGCGTCCGGGGTAGTACCACACTCTCGCAGAAGATCGACATTTGAGTAATGGCAATGTGCTATTGCGGTTCGTTCGGTGAGCGAGAAAGCCGGCAGCCCAACTGGGTGGGTTTGGGGATTTTATTAGTAGGCAGCGGCCTAAGCTATACCCTTGGTATTGCCAAGCTCTATGGGCGGCAGTAACACTTACCATCAGGTGTGCTGCTGCTTGCTCGTTCGCCTCCATAAGCAATAAAATAAAAAAAAATGGTTTGTTTCAGAATACTAATGAAACTCAGAATGTCTATTACTGTAAAATTTTATTGTAGTTATTAGTTTTGAAAGTTTCGGTTAAGCAAAATTATGAAAAACATAATCAAGAATTTTGAGTTACAATTCTACACAGAATTATGGCCGCAATTAGTCATTAGAGTTGTTGTATTTTAAGCAATATTAACCTAGTGAAATAAATTTAACAGGGTCCGAAAAACATATGTTCTCTGTACGCTCAATTGCAATGTAATCCATCTAGAAGGCTCTATTAAAAATATGCTTACATATATGTAACTTCACATTATAGGGATATAGAAATATGTATCTAACTGAATCCAGAATCAATTTTCAATTGTATATTATATACAATCGAAAATGAAATGAGTGAGATGCAACGTTGACATCAAAATTCCCGAATTGAAAACATTCAAACCAACTTTGTGTTACTCTCTCTGACTCCACATTAGGTCCATAAACGTCACATTTTTTTCACAGCTTGCGTTGCATGTATCTTTTTTAAAATAAAGTTTTAAAATATGTTGAATTTCTTCATAGAATTGACTCATTTTAACAAAAAGAAAATAAAATGAAAGATGTGGAAAATAACATTTTACCAAATTGTTTCTTTATTTAAATGATACTTTTAATTTGTTATCAATACCAGCTAGATATAATTAGTACAGCCAAAGAAATTGTATTAAAAGTTTATTCAGACTATTTGCCAAAAGACTTTTTCTCTGTCTTAGTATATACCAATGAATGTAATATAACACTGTGTGATAGTGATAAACACACTAGAAAAATGAAATAATCTAAGAATATGACATAATACGTCCACATTCCCACCGAAACTCAAGAAATATTGACAGCAGCAAGTATTGCTATTACAATTGTTTCACTTTGTTAGTATCACAAATTTAATGTTATTCATTGGACTAAAATTTGTTCTACTCTATGATGACGCAAATTTAAATAAATTTCTTTAATAGTAATGTCCAGTACTTGGATTACTACATAACATAACTTTAGACAACAATACTATCGAATAGTTGCTTGCTATCGATAGTCCAAAATAGTCGATACTATCGATAGTATCGATAGTTTTAAGTTAAAACTAATGGTATTAGCGATACTATCGATAGTATTGATACTATCGAATGAATAACTATCGATAGTATCGATAGTATCGTTGTTATTAATAGTATTGCTCGTGGAGAGCTATCGATACTATCGATAGTATCGATAGTATTTACGTATTACAATACAATCGATATACTATTGATACTATTGCTTATACGTAAACTATCGATAGACAATTGATTGTCTATCGATAGTAGACTATCGAGATGCAACACTAATTGATTTGGTTCCGATCTGTAAAATTTCATCCGGACCCGATCAGGAACGCCTGATCTGGACCCGATCAAGAATGCCTGATCTGGACCCGATAAGGTTTTTTTGATCGGGTCCAGATATATCTTCTGCGTTACATACCTTATCTGGTCCAGATCGGGCATGCCCGATCCGGTCCTGCTAAGGAAGACGAAAAAACTTCTAGTCGGGTTATTGTCCTCATCTAGAGAATGCCTAAGTCCAACAGCGGGACGTTAATGGGCTGAGAGAAAAGAAGGCAGTTCAAAATCGATTGTTGATTTTATTTTGTATATTTTTTTTTTGACAAAAACACTACCACTGGGAAAATAATCTTTGTATTGCGGGGGACTTTACAAACATGCAATTTTACGCAGAATAATTACACCCAGACTCAGAACAACACTTTGTGGATCGCACAAATTATTATCCTGCGTGGGAATTGAACCCACGGCACTGGCACTGAAGGTCGGTCTTATCTACTACGTCATCTGTGCAGTCAAATAATTTTTCAAATGATAAAATATGGTAAAACTGAAATAAATTCATTTTATTTTTTTTTTATTTTTTTTATTTTTATTTTTATAACTCAAAAAAAAATTAAATTATTTTGGTTTTACGGGACAACCCCGTATATGCAAATAAAAAAAAATTAACATTGGTTTTATTTCCAACAACCAAAAGAACATTATGTTATCGGAAGCATTCAATTGTAAAATGTAAACAAATAAAAAATTGTTCGATTACATAGAATTAATTATAGCATAGTAGAGATAATTAAATATATTCAGTGACCTAGTACTCGTAGTTACTTCAGCCTTTGTTTACAGCATAATGGCATGTTATTAAACAAAGTGGTTGTAACTAAGACTATTAAAAGTTAATTTTAGATTTTCTAGCATACAGTTCTACGTTCCATTTCCATTCCATTAGTAGAGCCAGCCTGCGTATACTTTTGGCCACCGAAGACAAAGATCGGGTACCGGTGGCCCGCTCGCACGGCGAAGAGAGGCGCTTTGCAGGGGGAGTCTAGGGAGTCGCGCGCCGCCTCTTCTGTCGCCCCACCTCAATGAGAAAAATAATAAAAAAAAGTCTGCGTATTTTTTTGCGCTTGCAGCCGTTAATGGAACGACTTGTCCAGGGTAGAATTACATACATACATACATACATATCATCACGCCATATCCCTTGCAGGGTAGGCAGAGAGAACAGAGTGCCAGAGAACTCTATCTCTGCATACTTCACTTGCTTCCTCAACATTCATAATTCTCTTCATACACGCTCGCCGGTTTCGGAGACTCTTGACTCCACCTTCCTTCAGTACCTGGCCGATCTGGTCTAGGTAGGTTAGTCTCGGTCTCCCTCGGTACCTACATCCTTCCACTTTCGCATTGTATATCTTCTTAACCAGACGTTCGTTCGGCATTCTTTCCACATGTCCGAACCATCGGAGCATTCCCTTTCGCATCTTTACACCAATACTCTCTTTCATACCTACTCGCTCTCTTACGTCGTCGTTACGAATGCGGTGGGTCAGCCTAACTCCACAGATTTTCCGAAGAGATCGCATTTCGACCGCATTAATTTTACTTTCATACTCTTTTCTGCATACCCAACTCTCGCTTCCATACAGTAATGTTGGGACAAGCACTGCGTTATGTATTGCTACACGTGCCTTCTGGCTGAGGTGGTGGCTGCCGAGAAGTTGCCCCAACGCTCCGTTCACTCTATTTCCCGCATTCACTCTTCGCTCTATATCAGTGGTGTACCGTCCATCTCGGCTAAATCCACATCCAAGATATACAAATTCATCCACTTGCTCTAGTACATCATTACCTATTGTTACTCTTACATCTGTTCTGGCTTCATCTCTTTCAAAGACCATTATTTTGGTTTTGCTCACATTCACGCGTAGACCCCTTTTCTTACAATCTTCTGTCATTGTGTCGACTAGGGTCTGCAGGTCAGTCGCTGACTGTGCCAGCAGGACTGCATCATCTGCATAAAGCAGAGCAGAGACCACTGAGTCACCCATCTGGACTCCCACATTCATATCGTTCAACCTTTGGAGACATTTATCCAGATATATGATAAACAGCCTGGCTGATAGAACGCAGCCAGGTATAGTCGCAAAAAATCAAATTTGTATTCTAGACGTTCATAATTAGCAGTTACCATTTACCATCAAGTAGTCTAGTTGCTCGTTTGCCACCAAAGTCCATAAAAATAGTGTTTACAGTGTTGTGTTCGTGTAATACTTATAAAAAGCAATATCATCATCATCTCAGCTCATATGTGTCCCACTCTTGGGCTCGAGCCTCCTCCATAATGGGAGGGAAATTGACCTACTATACCACGCTGGTCAGACGTATATCGGATCGATATTAAAATCCAAAAGGTATGTACTATGGTCTATGGATCTGATTCAAAATATTGGATAAAGACTTGCTATATCAATCTTATCATAGTCATCAAACTCTTACTAATTAAAATAATGATTATTATAAGTGATAATTTGCCTTACTTTAGTCGCCATAATGACGACATAAGGATAACTGCCTGAGAAATTTTCTTAACCGCTTATTGTTTGACATTATGACGGCAATTAAAATGGCCTATAGTATAATTCATTTTATAAGCCATCTTCAGAAATTTTGCTGCCTATTATTTAAATTTGTATATTTTTCAACGGAATAAGGACTCATTTGTCCACCGTCAGCTGCGATAAGCGCAGTTTGTACAACACCAGTGATAACTTAGATTTTAACGAAACCTTAAGATTGATTTCAATATTAGATATGGCAGAAACAGCTGATCGCATAGCAATTTTCTGTAGTGGCTATAATTTCCGCGTACTTATACTACATGTCGGCTATAAAAAGGATACAATGAATAATTCTTTATATTATTCTAATGATAATAAGCATACAGCCCTTCCCAACGCTCATCGTAATATACGACTAACGAACGATAGCGAGAAAGATCACTCGAGGCGATGGCAAACGCAAATCTAAAACCCTTTACTTAAATAAATCAACACGTTGGCTAGAAAAGTATATAGAATATTTATTCACTACTATTTTAGAGGATGCGTTGGGTATATATGGTCGGTGAAGTAAGGAAATACATAAAGAAAATCAATCTTGGTTAAATAAGAGAGTATATTTGGTATTCTTTGAAGTCGGTTTCCAACTAACAGTAAAACAGGATACTATACGATACGATATATTGTGATAGCATTACACTAGAGTAAGTGTATAAAGACACATTTGTTTATTATTTGAAACACCTGTGTTTTAGTTTCAATAAATGCAAGTTCTTGGTACCTATATATTATGCATATATTAATTTCTAGTTTTTCAACATTTTTTTCTTTAAAATCCATATTATCGATATCGTAAATTCGCGAATAATCGTTTTGAGAGATTAATGGTTTTATTTTTATAATTAAAATATTCGTCTTAATGATACTAGTTTCGTTTTACATCAGTGTAAATTGCTGGTGAAAGGTCATGTCTGACTAAATCAGTGGTTCGCTTATTAGCTTATTACAAATCCAATATAGCTTATGTTGTACATTATACGTGGATCATATATTTATATATATATATATATATATATATATGTGTGTGTTATATATGTTTTAGGTGGAAAAAAAAAATTTCCAACAAACCATGACAGACTTTTTTATCGGAAATTTTCTGGAGAAAACGCAACCCCCTCTCCGCTCGCTGGGCGACCAGTAGATTCAGAGATATCGGCAGTTGAGTGAAAAAGGATCCTTTTGCATTCAAAATTCGATATCTCGAAGACAAATGGTTGTATCTGACTTTTGCAAAAAGCAAATTGAAGCTGAATAAACAGGCTATACGACGTATGCATTAGTCTAGGTGGAAAAAAAAATTCCATGTCCGTCCGAGCGAAAAAAAAATGTAAAAAATTTAGAAATTTTTTCTTTGTACTTTATTCAAGAATCGCATGATTACCGATGCTCTAAAAAATTTTTAACCAAAAAATTCGCAAACTAGAGTTTTCAAGCTTGAAAACCTATGTTTTTTATTTTCTGTACGACCATTTTTCATTGAAATACAGCCTGTTGAAAATTGCCAAAAAAATTCGAAAATTTTTTTGTTCCTTTAATTTTTGCGAGATGATATATATATATATATATATATATATATATATATATATATATATATATATATATATATATATATTATAATCAACCCTATACAATACAATTAAGATAATATTGCTGATTTTGTGTCTGACAAATTTTAAATAGCTCTTCTCTAAAGTAATGATTATGCAGATGTAACTTTATTCTGGGGATAGGTTGATATATTGAATTTTTAGGGAATTTTGTAAAAGCGAAATGCTATATGTAGTGATTATTACCTACTACTTAGAGGCTTACGTTCAAGCTGTCAGTTCGACTGGTTGAAAGAATACCTATTATAACGAGACACGTGCAGACACCGACTCTACACAACATTTTTCGTAATTATTATCTCGGATTTCATTATAATTTTGAATATAATTCTGTTTCGGATATCCGTTACTTTCAGTTACGGTTACGGAGTTATATATAGTAATCTGTGTAAAAACTAACGAAAATTATTACTTACCTATTCCATAGGTACATAATACTCAAAAAGCAAATAAAAAAAGGAGAGTGTCTCTTTGACTTCACAGCCGACCTACCAAACTATGTGTCGATTCCCACATACTTTGTGCTATTCATAAATTGTTGTGATTAGTCTGGGTGTAATTTCTGTCCGTTAATTATGCTTTTAAAGTCGTGCAAGGTTTCGTCATAAAAAGACTCTACAAAACTATAGACAATTTAGGATGCTTCAATTATTTTGATGTCCAATACATAACATTTTTCTATATTCTCTAACGTCTCACGATCCCACAAACGGATGGTAGCCAATCCTAGAATCACATATTTAAATTTTTATTAATAATTCAGTTTAACTTAATTATACGACCTGCTTTGATTATACGAATGCTGTGGACGAGGACACATAGTCAAGGACTTTTATAAATCAAAAAATGATTTTATTCATAAAATGAAGAGTTTTATAAAGTTATTTTAACCTTTTTTATTTTAGTGGTGAAGGTTATATATTAATACTAGCAACCCACCCTCGCTTCGCTTCGGTCGGTTCAGTTATGTAGTTTACTTTCGAAGGAATTTCTTAAAATCCTACTTCACCTGACCTTTATAGGGCAGAAAGAAAGTCCGCATCAAATTCCTAGTTTGTAGACGCAGTATTGGCAATTGTGGATTTTTTGGGTTTACACCTTTTGTAATCCCATTTAAAGGCGGAATTTTTAAAAAGCCGTTCTTAGTTTACCTCTGTATCGTAACACAAATATGCCTACCGAAATTCAAGTCTGTAGGAGCTATATTTAAAAAATGACATTCTTACATCCCAGCAACTCCCCTTGCGGATGGAATTTAGTAAAATCCGTTCTTAGCTGACCATTACTCGGCGAAAGGAATATTTCTACCAAATTTAAAGTCTGTAGGCCTTATGGTTCCAGAGGTATCGTGATGAGTCAATACATAGGTGGAAATCTCTTATATATATTAATATAGAATAGATATAGATGAGCAAAGAAAGAACTGGGAGAATAACAATGAGTGTAATAATATGTATACATAAGTCAAGCAATACTCCTTTCAAAAGTAAATACATAGTATGTACAGGATTTAATTATCAACGAAGTATGAAACAATATTATTCATTCGTTATAAACAAAATATTTTAATTAGTAATAATTAATATTTAAAACTTACCGGTAATAATTTTAGCACTTTTAAATTAGAACTTCATTCACCATTCACAATTATCACAGACACAAAAACCAAAAACTATAACTTTTGTTTTTTGTATTTAATAATTTTCCGGCAAGAGCGCGACGTTCGACAACCGAATTTGCGCGCGAAGTGATAGGCTAACGGCGAGGTAAGTAGCCGGACGAACGTGTTCGAACGAGGTCGACAATGTAAGTGAGCAGTCAGCTTATCGAGTTGCATGTAGATTATAGATAGGTGAATGCTGTTTTTCCTCAGCGCCGGGGAGGAAACAATTAGCACCCACCTTTGAGTGAGCAGTCAGCCGGTCATGTCATGAGGGACGTGGGAGCGATTTAAACACGACAATAGAGCTAACTTATATGAGTTTATTTAAAAACCTATACATACTGTGAAGAAATTGGTTGATTGACTCATCAACGCCGCACAGTAGCTACTTAATCTTGAAATGTGAAATTTTAACAGTACCTAGTTTCTTTTTGCCTCTTTGAGAAACAATTTTATGTAATTTAATCCCGGGGTGAAATGCAGTTGTATATTATGTACGAGGAAGAGAAATAGCTTTTTATTCACTTTTCTTTTTCAGGCTGTCGCATGGTCATATCCCGTCCGGGGTGACGAAAGAGACGGCGTACAACTCCATAACCTGCTCTACATGTACCTCTCCAATGTCACGTGGGCGGGCCACGGGTTTATTTTCACCCCAAAACAGAAATAATAAAAATCATATTTATGACAACCTTTCTTCGCGAATGAAGTGGTGGGTAGTTATCTATCTATATTTATCTATCTATATTTTATCTATCTATATTTTTAGCTCAGATCTTTCCACGCGATTTCAATATCTGCGATAGTAATGAGTTTCAATTCACGCTAATAATGAGACTTCTGCACGTCTTTGAAACCAATTAATAGTCAAATTCGTGGCAACCCCTTTTTTTCTTGGCGGGCCGTGGTGTGGATGTGGCAGAACGGCGTGCGGCTCCATGTCCTTCCATATTCCCTCGTCATCTCCATTAGGTCGACTACTAGTATAGATTCCATGACACACGTGGCTGGCCTGGGAATTTGTGGCCTAACGTTACGCTACAGAAACCATAACAAGAATTTAGATATGACATTTTGTTTAACTTTTTTTCAGTTATAGTGCGAGACATAGATAATACTATAATATAGCTGTGTAGTAGCAGCTACGAATACTACAAAGCCTTACATTGCCCGTGGATGTCGTAAAAGACGACTAAGAGCGGTTTGTCGACCTGGGCCAACACCACCTGATGCCGTTTGGTCAACAATTACATTCCCAAGGAGGGTTGACGTCAGGCGTAAAAATATTGCTAATAACTTTTGCAATATGTAGGAAGAGGAGGACATATTACGTCGACGCCAAGTAGTAGGGGATAAGAGCAGGAGTATGATGACATAGATAATACTATAAATTAGAGAGTCTTGGGGTGAATGAAACGTTGGGCAATGCGAAACTAACAACCCGATGTTGTATCCTTTCTTCGCCTTTTGAGTGACCCTCCTGCAATCTTGACTTTAACAGCCCATCCTTACCTTTTACAATGTTGCTATTCAACAGTTTATCAATTCTCTTCTATATTTTTAATATAAGAAAATCAGCTACTTAAGTTAGGGTTAGGTAGCACCCCCAGACCAGATAAACTAACATCGTGCCTGCTACAATACTTACTACAGAGCAGTTCTACTGGTATCGGGTTACGCTCAGCTTACATGAGACGAGACAAAAAATAAGTAGAGTCTAGCCATCCTTACATTGACGGTGTAAAAGTACCACAGATCTTTTTTTCCGCATGTACTTATAAAATGCGATTACGTGATGAAAGTACCATACTGTAACTAATAATTTTCCTTACAGGAGGAGGAGAAAAAAACTTAAAAGAGAACTATAAAATTAAGATATAGAATACTTTTATGTCGTAATTTACCTATATCCTAAGTAATCTTATCAATACGACTTAAGTTTGTTTGTTACACTTTCATGCATAAACCACTGAACCGATTTAAAAAATTCTTTCACCAATGGAAAGCTACATTATCAGCATGTATATATATACATATATGTATATAATATCCTATAGGATATATTTCATCCCCATATTCCTACAGGAACGGACATGGACGCGAGTGAAGCTGCGCGAATTCGCTAGTATGGCTATAAAAGACAAAACTTGTTTCTACCAATGCCCGTTATAGACTTTGAAATTATTTAAGCGATGTGGTCCAAATTAGACTACATATAAAAGGCAATAAAGCGAAGACCGTTTTAGACGAAAACATACATACATACATTCATACATACCATCACACCATATTCCTTGCAGGGTAGGCAGAGAGAACAGAGTGCCAAAGAACTCTATCCTTGCATACTTCACTCGCTTCCTCAACATTCATAATTCTCTTCATACACGCTCGCCGGTTTCGGAGACTCTTGACTCCACCTTCCTTCAGTACGTGACCAATCTGGTCTAGGTAGGTTAGTCTCGGTCTCCCCCGGTACCTACATCCTAGACTAAAACAACATATCAAAATATGAATAACATGGTCGTGCCATCGTTTAATACAATTTAACTACAAAGTTAGAGTATTAAAATCTGTATAATGTGTAAACATTGTCGGGTAGATGGCACGCATCTCCTTTAACACGAAAATATAATACGAGCCGGAAATTGAATGTGATACGACCGCTCACGCTGGTGTAAGTGTTAGCACAATTGGAACGGATTTCCAATGGGTGTTCGTTCGTGTTCTATGTGAGACATCCATTTTTCGCTCGTTCAATCAAGTTTTTTGTAAATGTATCAAAATACGATAGGTAACGCTGCGATCGATTTCAAGGATTCTTTATTAAATTTGTCTGTGGGATAGACAAGCATTACATACTGCTACCAGCAAACCCTCGAGCTCATCGCAAGTGACATCTAGTAGGAACAACTGTTCCTAAAAGGAATTTCAAAATGTTATTTCGTATTGCAACTTTAGTTATGTTTAGGCATATCCATGACAAATTAATAAAATTACTATTACTTATAATTATCTTTTTTTTTATTTGTGTTGAATGGCAAATCAATAAATTACATGGCAAAATGAGCGTGTACTAGATCTCTTCTAACACCTTTAGAAACAGATTGTAATTCATTTTTAACCGACTTCAAAAAAGGAGGAGGTTATCAATTCGTCTGTATTTTTTTTTGTTATGTTTGTTACCTCATAACTTTCGACTGGGCGAAGCGATTTTAATGATTCTTTTTTTATTTGAAAGCTGGTGCTTCCCGTGTGGTCCCATTTTAATTTGGTCCAGTTCTGAAAATGGTACCCATGAGAAAACCATAAGTCTAAAATTAGCATTAAGTATGTGTGCGACAAATGAACGAGTAACTCAAGCCCCGCTACTAATAGAACAACCTATGTGTGTCTGTAACACTAAAAAGTAAACAATAAAAAAATAAAACTACGATTAAAAAAACCGACTTCAAAAAGAGAAAAGTACAAAATAACTTAAAATACTATCATTTGTATGTTCTATCTATTGATAGGTTTGAAGTCGGTGCCGGTATCGGTATCTTTAGTGTAGGAATTTCATTACAGTATGTAAGCTTTAATAATATTAATATAATTTTCTTTTTAATATAATTTTGTTTAAGGCTTGGCACCGATTTAAACCTATCAATAGATAGCACATACAAATGATTGTATTTTAAGTTATTTTGTACTTTGCTGTTTTTAAGTCGGTTTTTTTAATCGTAGTTTTATTTTATTACTTAGTATAACTTCAGCGGGTGACCGGACCGGGGATTAGTGTGGTCACCCCGAAGCGAGGCCACCGCGTGAGGACGACGCCCCGACGGCGAAAGCTGCCGGGGCGTCGACTTGAGAGGATACCCGCGAGGGTATACCGCCGGGCGGGCCACCGAAGACAAAGACTGGGTTCCGGTGGCCCGCTCGCACGGCGTGGAGAGGTTCATGTAGGGCGGTTCTATGGGGTCGTGCGCCGCTTCTTCTGTCGCCCCGGACGGACTTAGCGGGGCGTGACCACTCCATAGCACGCCGCCAAAAGAAAAAACCCTGCACTAAGAACTGTTCCTTGCATTGGGGGAATTACAAACACAGAATTAACGGACAGAAAATACCCCTAGACAACTTTATGTATCGTCCTGCTTGAGCTTCGTAACCATGACATTTGGCACAGTATCTTAGTCACAATGCTATCTGTGCAGACGACTTTTTAATTCAATTTGAACGAATTCATTGTATCATTCCTCTCATTAAAAAAAATTTTATCTTTATTCAAACATTGACTTTTTCGACGCGTTTTCTCTTTGTTAGATGTTTTTGTTTATTTAAATATTGACATTTCAACGAATGCGTTTTTTTTTTATTAGATGATTAAAATGTTTTTGTTAATAATAGTAAAATAAACTCTTGTTATTACATTATTATACCCATAGATTATAATTACACTTTTTTATGAAATATTATATTAGGCGAATTATTTTTTATTGCCGTACTATTTATTAGAGTTATTCGACATTTAAACTGCACAAATAGCGTAGTGGTTAAGATACCGACTACATGCCAGTGCTCGTGGGTTCGATTCCTATGCAGGATAATATTTTGTGCCATCCACAAAGTGTAGTTCTGAGTCTGGGTGTAATTTGTCTGCGTTAATTATATGTTTGTAAAGTCCCGCACAATATAAGAATTATTTCCTTAGTGCAGGGTGGTGTTTTTGACAGAAAAATCTCTTTTTTTTTAATTTTAGACACATAAGAGTAAGGTTATTACCTTACTCTACTAATCATATGCGACCATTGTTCGTTCTTAACACAAATTGTATGGAATTTGCAATAAAATATCCGATTAATTTTCCGTGTGGTGACGAATTAGGAATATAATTCATCACCCTATTTGTTCCGAGGTTGTTGTAAAAGACGATCAAGGGACGTAAGCAAATAACGTTACTGTAAATTAAGGTAAACTCGAAATAAAATATGACATCAAAACAAATAGCCAATAGCATCTGATCAGCATGTTATGGAAGAGTTATGCCCTCTGTTTATGTTATAAGTATAAAACGTATAAAAGAAGAAATGAAGAATGAAACATCATTCCTTGATTGCTATCTGGTACACATTTCATTTTTTTTATTGCTTATGGTGGCAAACGAGCAGACAGCACACCTGATGGTAAGTGTCACTGCCGCCCATGGGCCTTTGCAATACCAAGGGCATAGTTAGGCCGCTGCCTACCAATGCAATCCCCAAACCTACCCCAGTTGGGCTTCCGGCTCTCTCGCTCATCGAACGAAGCGCAATAGCATATTGCCATTACTCACACGACGCTCTTCTGCGAGAGTGTGGTACTACTCCAGACGGACCGGCCCGCGGCTGTAGACAGAGAACTGTCCACAGCGTGGTCCACTATGAAAATATTTTGCAATTAGAAATATCGAAATAAAAAAGCTTCAATATTTTCCATATTTTATTTAATTGTATTAAATGGAAGGAAAAGGCGAAATATTTTGCATTTTGTAATGAATTTTATTTAAACTCCGTTATCGCACAGCGATATATATGTATAAAGTAGCTAGACTTTTTTTATTGCCTTTGGTGACATTCGAGCAACAATTCCATCAGATTGGTAACTGCTATCAACTTCACCGAACCAAGCATAGTAGCGCGAAATTATTACTGACATATCGATTTTCAGGGAGAATGAGCCATTTACAGTTGCAGAGAGAAAACATTTTTTTATTACTTTGACGGTCCGCGGTTTTAGACAAAAAAAAAAAAAAAACTGTCAACAGCGTGACCTTATTCCTACTAATAGTAGGATCATAGCACTAAAGGTTTGATTAATACTGGTAAGGCCTTAGTTTTGACAATTTACTGTCAGCCATGCCATGGGTCAGCCATGGGTCAGTCCGTCCGGAGTAATACCACATTACTAGTTGGCAGCCTAACTTTCTAGGTGGGTTTAAGGTATTCACTAATATAGAGCGAAGAGTGAATGCGGGAAATAGACTGAACGGAGCGTTGGGGCAACTTCTCGGTAGCCACCACCTCAGCCGGAAGGCACATGTAGCAATACATAACGCAGTGCTTGTCCCAATATTACTGTATGGAAGCGAGAGTTGGATATGCAGAAAAGAGTATGAAAGTAAAATTAATGCGGTCGAAATCTCTACGGAAAATCTGTGGAGTTAGGCTGATCGATCGCATTCGTAACGACGACGTAAGAGAGCGAGTAGTTATGAAACAGAGTATTGGTGTAAAGATGCGAAAGGGAATGCTCCGATGGTTCGGACATGTGGAAAGAATGCCGAACGAACGTCTGGTTAAGAAGATATACAATGCGAAAGTGGAAGGATGTAGGTACCGGGGGAGACCGAGACTAACCTACCTAGACCAGATCGGTCATGTACTGAAGGAAGGTGGAGTCAAGAGTCTCCGAAACCCGCGAGCGTGTATGAAGAGAATTATGAATGTTGAGGAAGCGAGTGAAGTATGCAAGGATAGAGTTCTCTGGCACTCTGTTCTCTCTGCCTACCCTGCAAAGGACATGGCGTGATGATATGTATGTACTAAAAGGCAGAGTCCTAGCTGTACCACTGGTACTGCAAAGATATATAAGCAAGCAGCAATAACACTTACCATCATGTGTGCTACTTGCTCGTTTGCCACCATAAGCGATAAAAAACCTAGTATGATATCATCATCATCATCATCACCATCTCAGCTCATATATGTCCCACTGTTGGGCCCAAGCCTCCTCCGTAATGGGAGGGGAATTGACCTACTATACCACGCTGGTCAGTGGTCAGACGTGTTGGTATAGGGTTTTGTTTCAAGGTTTCCTTCTCTCGCATATATGTTATATGCGTTTTATATCCCTTAGTCGTCTCTTACGATCACCCACAACTAAGATAGGGGGTGGTGATTTGTATTCTTACTCCGTCACCACACGAAAAAGTATGATATCAGTTCTTCTATAACTTAGTGATATAATCATCATGAGGTATCCACGTTTGCAAATAGATATTTGACAGATAACAACGTCATAAAAAAATAACTGTCGGCTTAAGCTGATATCAGACGGTTCACTCGAGTGATGGTTCATTTTTCTTTCATTTTATGTTCACAAGAGGGAATGATTTAAAAATGAACATTCACTATTTATTTCTTTCAATATATCATCGAATGAAGTCGTGCGTCTTGAAATTACTTTAATTTATGATCATTTAATCAATTTTTACTGATATTTTTTTTAGTGGTAGGACCACGCTGTTGACTTACTTATTGTTGGCTTACTCGTTTGCCACCAGAGCACTAAAAAAAATCAAAGAGTTGACAAAAAAGAAGTAAAGAAAACGTCGACGGTGATGGGTGCTACCATGGATTGAAAGAAAAAAATATTAGCAGCATCAAATACATTGTTGAGAGAACTAGCAGTTGAAGATCCTGATTCATATTGTAATAATCTGTCTAAAGTTCTCCAAAAAATGTAATAAATTTTGATCGATCCACTCGATCGATCAACACACACACATTTGCCGCGTGCGACCAGTGCAAAGCAGCGCAGAAAATTATCAACACGGGACGTCCTTCGGCTACAGAACTTGAAACAAAATGACCAGACCCGAATGAAAGTTCTCTCAGTGTTCAGACTGTTCATTTCTTGTTCACTCGGAGTGCGAGTGAAAGATGCCGAATGCCAATATCCAACACTGTTGGATCGTTTCACTAATGAATTCATTCGGCACTAATGTTTCATTTTGTGTTCAGATGCGTCACTTCGAGTGAAAGATGCAAAATGAAAGACAAAAATGAACAAAAAATGAACCGTCTGATATCAGCTTTAGATAGTTCTAATCTCTTGAGATAAAAAATTACACGTGGAAATTATAAGAAGTAAGGAGATAGAAGTGAGTAGAGATCAACCTATTTGTCACTTACATTTTGTTGGGGTTGCTTGTCCTCATCATTCTCTTGCTCTTATACCAATTACTTGAGGTCGATACAATATGTACTCTTATTTCATAATATAATACATATTGTAAAAGTTATTGCCAATAGTTTTATGACCGGCCCCCTGCCAGACGTCAACCTGTCAGCGGTAATTGACCATTCTAATTGGCCAATCTGTCGTCAACCATTATCTCCAACACACTCGGCAGTGACAGGTGCTGGTCGTAGGTCATTTTGTGAGGCCATATTAAGCAAGGAAGCCGCAGAGCGGGAATGCGAGCACATGCATGATGCATCCGCTGACTCGTACTGCCGCGGCGACTAAGAATGCGCACCTCCTACCGCCCTGGATAACAACAGGATGTAACCAGACGGCCATGCATTGGGGTGGCAGGATTTGATCGTCGTATGACGATCTCTCCAGCTTTAGTTTAGATGGATGGAGTCAAGTTATGACTTATTTTCATTAATTGTATATTGCCTAAGTCAGTTACACCACAATTATTTATTTAATAAATATATGCGGTGTCGTGTTTCTTTTAAAAAAGTCTTGACCATTTAAGTCACCCACCTTAATATTCGCATCTCTATAATAGACCAATGTCCCATAAGGAATAGACCGTACTTGCAAATAGCAAAAATAAACACAACAATTATTTATATAACTCATTTATTTTATATTCACATTGTAGTTACGAGTTTCAAGACGAAACACCAGCTTTTACATATAAAATGAGAACAAAAATATTTCACAAAAAAAAAGTAACTAGTTGTAAGAGAAAATGCGTTTCGAACGAAAGCTTAATATTTGTAGTAACTAGTTTCTGCTATAACGTGTTTTTTATAGCAAACAATACTTAATTTTAACTATATATGTACTTGGCAGTTTGCGAGAGTTGAGATGTGATAAAATAATTATTAAAAAATTTAATACTGATCAGTGCCAAGTCGAGCGAGAGTCATTGTCACTGATGCCGATTCTCTTATACATATTTAAACTATCTTTTATTTAAATTATGTCAGTTTAAAGATATGTTAATCAATTTTGGCATTGACTTCAAATCACTAATGCAAATGCCATCGTTTCATTAAATATTAATTAAATAAATTCATTTCCCAATACTTTTAATAATATAATGTGCGTCGAATTATGTGCTGATTGAAGCAATCCATGATGGCTTTCCTTAAAGATTTACAATACAAATGATAATCATCGTAGAAGAATTGAATAACAAATAAAAATGCATTAAAGTTCATCATATTTTAAAAACTTCTTTACGATAGAAGCTAACTCATTTGATCAGTGTTTTAAGTCTATAGTAATCACAGAATCGGCATCAATGCTTATAGAGTTAGAAACACAAATAAAGTATCACGATTTGGAGAAAAGGCTGAACCAATTGTGACTCTCAGCCCTCAAGTATCCAAATAAAAAAAAAGCTATACAATAATTGACTAAATACCTTATAACGCTATGGGATAGCCGTGAGGATACACAAATTGTGAGCTAAAACAAAATTCCATACACGTAGGGGCTATACAAGAGAAGCATACACACGCTACTAACTTGCTACACATTCAAATATCATGGGTTTGGTATTACTCTATTGGCGTACAATGGAAATTAACTTTACTCGCCGATGCCAGTTTTTATTATAAAATCGATGACTGTTTTATTGTTCTAGTGGTGAAAAGTTTACAAGTGCTGATTGCGATGACTAAATAGCTGAGATAAGTATTATTAAGTTTACCAATCAAGAAATTATCAAAAGTTACATACACGATGTTTGAAATTTCAGTGAATATCTTCATTAATCAACAACTGTGACTCGAAAGATACATATCCAAGTAAAGGACACGCTTGCCCCCTTTATCGGATAAAGCTTGAAATAAAAAAAATTAAAGTTAATACTAATAATTTTGATTTATATGCCTCAAAACCCGGATAGATTTCTCCGTTTCAGTGTAAGATAAATTTAACAAAATGTAAACTACAATATTTGATCGACAAGTCTCAAATTAAAATTTATGACAACAAAAGTGTTATTTCAATGTTATCATATACTAACATGGATTGGAATAAATTATGGATTCAATTATTTAAATGAATTATCTAGAAATTTCTGTATCGACTAATGGTAAAATCTTATATGTATCACCTATCTAAGCCAGCACAATCAGCACGTAGATATTTCCTTACCACCAATAACATCACTTCAGACTAAACATATTAAAAATAGGCAAAAAGCTTAAAGTACACGGGCATATCTGAATATAATATGAAAAAAAAAAAATAAAGGTCAAGAACAATTTAGTCTCTAAGTAAACAGTCATAAAATAAGAACAAAGTCTCATTTTACTATCAGTATTCTTACGTTGTTGCGTAAGAAAAGCAGTTTTGAATGGACAAAAGGCTGAATCGAGCTGAGTATCCATCATTCTAATTTCCAAAGTTCGCCAGAACAATAAATGTATCGCCACGTCGCAAATAATAACTAAGTTCATCAATTATTTAATGTCTAAACAAGACGTTCCAGACTACTAAACACATTAAACTATTATTGAGCATAATAATTACAAGAAAACGGCAGTCAACTTAAACACACATGTCCAAATAAAAAAAAATGCTATATTGAGTATAGTGGGATTATGTCAAATGATAAAAAATACACTCGAGATAAACAAAAACGTATGAAACTTTAGGAAATTTTAAATATTATAAGAACTAGTTGAACTATTGTCATTGGTCATCAAAAACTCAGAATATATTAACATAGAACCTCCTCCTTTTTGAAGTCGGTTAAAAATACAACCAAGGCGCTGACTATGAACAGATAAGCTACTCTTGGAAAACAAAAATATATTGCTTGAGTTTTAAACCTTAAATTTCAGCATGACATATCAATTCACTTGCTTAAATATAGGTCTTAGTGTCTATCGAAGATCAAAGTGATAAATTATTTAATACCTGCCTTATACCCAATAGGACAAATATCAAGTCTTAAATACAGACAAGATAATTACAGAATTTTGTATATTATTGTCCACGACACATCTCTACAAGTTATAAACCAAATTTATGAAAGTAAATTACAAATTTACGCGGGTTATTTGAAAACAATTTTTTACTTTATTTTCAAAAACAAAAGTGAAGTTTCTGCTATTGAACAAAAGATTATTATTACCTTTTTTTTAATATTAAATAATAATATATTAGCAAAATTATAAAAAATACGAAATATTTTAGGTTAAACGTCATAAAACAAATTCAAAAATCTACAAAAATTATTGATATTTTTTTACAATAATTATTATAAAAGTTTTGATTTTACCTTAGTGCTTTTAATTAGTATAAAAAATCTCAAAACTTTAAATTGTAGTCTGTGGCCAACAATAGTGTTGTCCAAATGCAAGACTATAGTCTTGCTTTTGCGAATATTACGTCACAAATTCTTTCTATCGCATAGATCTTTTCCTAGCATTTTACGGCACAGTAGAAGCGTTTATAGTTCTTCTAGAGTAATAAACTACATTATTAATAAAAAATATTAAAAATTTCATACGTGTTTGCTCCCATATAAGATCGCACAAAATCAAATTAAATACATTTCATTGCTAATAATTTTTCTATTAAACAATAGTATTCAAAAAAAATCTAAAAACTAAATCAAAAATAAAATAAAAAAAAATGCACGTTAATTCAACAATAAACATCGTAGGCCATTTGTAAATTGATACAAATATAATTATCAGGAAGACGAAATTAAAACGATTACATGTCAAACATATTGCACTAAATACACGGATTGTCGTAAGTCGTATCAAATACATGAACTGGGACTCAAGCCGCCAACAAAAATTACATCACAGTGACGTCATTATGACAACCTTTACGGTATTTAGACATGAAGAAAAATATAAAGCCGCGCGACGTTCGCTTTAATATCTCTATGTATATGTCAAACAACATATTGGTCATCAAATTACCGCCGTATTGGCGCCATTGTGACGTCATAAATCAGTAAATTATCTCGTGACGTACAAATTTGAGTAAATCATTCGTTATCTCGAAAGAATCGCTCCAAAATTTTTTTGTATACATTGAATCAATTCTTACAAGCTAAACGTAATACTTATCTTTACAATATTCGCTTCGACTAGGCTCACATAATTCCTAGTATTATCTCATTCCCATGGAAGTAATAAGTACTGTTGTACAGAGTACTTATTACTTCCATGCTCATTCCTGAATACAATAAACTTTATAAAGGACAGCCTTTCATCCTAGCCTTTATTACTAGTATAAAGAGTCAGCTTAGTAGTCTCACCATTTTTAACTATTTCTCCACGAAGCGTATTATGAAATTCGTAACTAAATTCCAAGATTATAGCAGATCGTTTCAAATATAATATTTAAAGGTAGGTATCAATCTGGATAGATGAAGAGATAAAAGATGTCCTTTATGAAGTGCAAAATCCTGTACATATGCTTGCATTTGATATGTTTGACAACTTTCGACAACAAAATAATAATAATAATAACATATAAGTATGTAATATAGTAAAATAAAAATGCTGTAGTAAAATGTACTTTATATTCGCTACATAAGTGTAACCTTCCATATATGAATATACATATGTATGGCCCAAAATACAATTATACTATCGGTAAGAGTACTTAAGCGTTCCACATATAATATAAAATCATATCAATGAATCACAACGTCTAACTACGCTAATTCGAAAAAAAAAACCTCGCGTAGCTTAGCTCCTTAATCTAATTCAAAGGCCTTGTAACTAACTACCCTTATATCCTTTAAGAATTCCGATTATAAGGTCACCATTTCGTTACGAATACAGCTTCATTATATCACTTGAGAACAAAAAAAAATTAACTAATTACACGAATATTTAACTTATAAATCGAATTATTTTAACGTAAAAAATGACATGATTCTGTAGAAAAATGTTAAATTATTTTAGTCACACGAGTTCGCTTATTCTATGGCCCGAGGGGTGGGGCCGAGCGGGGGGGTCGATCGAGGGTCGTACGCTAACTTAGAGGCACTAACACGGACACACCGGAACGTCCACATAGTCACGAGTGTTAGAGTTTACTTAGTGAGATCAATAGTGGTGGCGCGGTCGGTAGGAACGGTGGGGCGTGTCAGACGCGATCGCGCTCGTCCAACGAGTGGTCCGAGTCGCGATCGGGCCGCACCTCCCGCTCCAGGTCGAGGCTGCGCCGCTCGAGCTCGAGCCGCGCCCCGCCGCCGCCGCGCCGTCCCGCCTCCAGCGACGACACCTGAAGAACAATAACATATTAAACAATCAATTCCTTACGACTGCGTACCACATCACCTGAGGCTCTAACTGCCACTTCAATTTTAAAACACTACCTAGGTTTCAAGATTAATAAACCTAGAGTTTAATGTTCTTGTTAATATTTCATCATCATCCTATTCTTATCCCAGTTATTTGGAGTCGTCTCGATATACCTTCCATCATACATATAGCAAAAGCTTAGGCCGTTTTATGATCGGCCGCCTGCCTGACATATAGGTCGATATAAAGCTCTTAGTCGTTTGTAAAGACTCCCAGGAGCCGATGTTTGGGTTGATAGTATTCGTAGTCACTACCACACAGTAGGCTCGGGCCTCCTCCATAATGGGAGGGAAATTAACCTACTATACCGCGTTGGTCAGACGTGTTAGTATAGGGTTTTGTTTCGAGTTTTCCTTCTCTCACATAGATGTTATATGCGTTTTATATCCCTTAGTCTCATACGATCACCCACGGGTAAGATATGGGGTGGTGAATAGTATTCTTACTCTGTCACCACACGGATAATAAGCACATTAAATAAGACATGCATCATATTATTACAATCCATGTAATGAGTGGCTAAAAATACAATTTGTCCACCTCTTACTTTTCCACGGGAGTTTTAACAACCGGCTAATGGTTCATCAGAAGAATGGATAGCGGTAATTTTCTTGAAAACTTATAACAACTCCGACTATAGACCCGCCAGCCGTGCGTGGCAATTACGATATTGTTTCACTTTAGGGCATGCTTATGCTTATGTCCAACAGTTTCAGCCCATATGCATTTTATTGCTAGGAGTCCCTACATATTGGTGGTGGTATTGGTTTATACCAATGTCAGGCGGGTTGACATGAAGTTTTATTAAATAATTTCATTCTTTTGCAATGAATCCATTTCTTTTACGAAACTAGCAGGAAAACTTTGATGAGTTTATGAGAACTTAACGGTTGGCCCGAGAATTCACTTAGCCTATGTTGGTAAGTAAATAAGTTGGTAAGTAAATAAGTTGGTAAGTAAATAACCTTAGCGAGACGGCGCGGCTCCGGCGGGCGCTAGGAGGGCGCCGGTAGGTGCGGCAACTTGGCGGCAGCCGTTGGCCAGTACCTTGCCCCAGCGAGACCGGGGCCCGCCGCACCCACCGACGAACCGCCGCTCTCCTCTGAAAGCGCCGCTTGTAGTTTCGCTTCTGAAAATTGATAACATTTCCCTTACATTTACTTTAAAATCCTAGTCTATTGTTATCAATAAAACACAATTCCTTGACTCTCAATTTTATCTGATATTGAAAATTAATGTGTACTCAAATTAAAAAAAATACAAAAAAATAAGCTTCCTCACACTTAAGCTGATGGGTTGGAGTATAAAACTGCTTGTGGTAAAATTGTAGAAGATATTAATACTCACTAGCAACTTGCGAGGCATTGAAGGTGACGGGCGTGCGCGCGAGAGGCGTGCGAAGTGAGCCCCCGCGACCCCCGCCGCTGCCCCCCGCCGCGCCCGCGCCGCCGACCCCCGCACCCCCGCCCGTACTCTGCCAACAACAAAACTACATCATATATATAGGCTGCTAAGTAATACCTGTTCGATCCCAAAGGAAACATATCATTTGCCCTTCTCTGGGCCTATATCTAATAGTTACTGTCAGAAACTGTTGCCATATTAAATAAAATATTGTAGTAATATACTGGACATCTAAGACCTTGAGCACACAAGTTTGGTGCCCAGTGGATAAATAAAGTTAATAACTAGTGTTGCCCAAATGTAAGGCTCTTGCGAGTCTCGCAAGTCTTGCAACTCTCGTTGTTAGAATAACACAGCTACTTGTTTTGATAGAAATAAAAAAAATCAAATAGAAATGAAAAATCCAACTAAATTAATGCAATAACATTCATCTAGTGGCATTTACTGTACAACTATCAATAATTAGGTACATACCACTTAACGGGAGTGGGGCTATATACACACCTATCTATCATGAGACTGTTTATAATAAAACCAAATTATTGCCACGTGTACTGGTATTAGGAATACAAACTGTTGTTCTTTGCCAACGGAATCATAAAATGCTGTCTAAAACAGCGCTGCAACTCTTACATCGAGTCTTGGTCTTGCATTTGGGCAACATTATTAATAACAAAAACAAATCTGATTTCTATTTACTATGGTTAATATAATGACTGCACAGATGGCATAGTGGTTAAGATTTCTACGCAGAACAATATGTTGTGCGATCCACTAAGTGTTGTTCTGAGTCTAGGTGTAATTTGTCTGCGTTAATTATATGTTTGTAAAGTCCCCCACAATAAAAGGATTATATTCCTTAGGATATTCTTCTTAGCAGTCTTTAAAAATAAAATAAAAAATCTCAAAGTGTCAAGAAGGAGCTGTTGGATGCATGTGGTACAGGATTGTGCCGGGTGGTATTCTGAGGCCTATTAGGTGCTCTATAGGGCTTTTAAAATCAGTTAGTCGCCTGCCTCCAGCAGCTCTACGTTAATTCCATTAGTGGTTTTCATTAGACTGCAGCAATTTTATTAGGTACGTCTTACCGTTTTTTTTTTTAGCAGGCTAAGGATCCAGAATGCATCCCGCCAACCATTTCGCCCGGGGCGACCGAAAGGCGGCACCCAGCTTCATCAACTACCATATCCCCATCGCTATTGGACTGCCCACTGATATCAATTCCTTGACGTTAATGGTCAGTCCAATCCACATCCTTAATTCTTTATTTTTCAGTCAAAAGACATTTAAGGTAACTACCTGCCCGAGATATCTGGAGCGATCGATTTACATCCCACTACTACGCTCATGCCTCATTCATTGGCAACTACCATGCTGATTGGATAAGCATAAGATTTTTAAGTCAAGTCTGACGGCATTTGCATAGATGTTATATGCATTTTATCCTTTAGTCGTCTTTTACGACACGCGCCATCTAATGGCAAATGGCAGAATAAGAACATAATTCATCACTCCCTTAGTGGTGAATTGTAATCCTATTCTAACACCTTTTATCGTTTAGTTGGCATATAAATCTTTCTGTTCTAGTGACGTTATCTTAGATCCCTCAACAGATAGACTATTCTTAACAGGTGACCATGCTGTTTTCCGTGTGGTGACGGAGTAAGAATACAATTCACCACCCCCCTATCTTACCCGTGGGTGATCGTAAGAGACGACTAAGGGATATAAAACGCATATAACATATATGCAAGTAAAGGAAAACTCGAAACAAAACGCTATACCAATACGTATGACCGGCGCGGTATAGTAGGTTAATTTCCCCCCAGTTGTGGAGGAGGCCCGAGCCCAACAGTGGGAGGATATATATATGAGCTGTGATGATGATGATGATGATGATGACCACGCCAACAAACATGATCAGCATCATTATCATAATTATCTCAGCTCACATACGACCAATATCTGGGTCCCAACCTCATCCACAATAAGAATGAAGTTGACCTAGTACACGCTGGTCAGACGAGTTGTTATACGGTTTTATTTCGAATTTTCCTTCTCTTGCATAGATGTTATATGCATATTATTTTTTTTTTTTAAGTTTATGGCTTGGTTACTAAGACCTTTAAGCCAAGTCTTGGTTTATAAATTAACTTCATTTAGTCATGGTCCGTCAGTAAGTCAAAGCATCACCTTCAACTGTGCCATGGCCACACTGTTAAAGGTATCTTTTGGGAATTTTGGTGGAAAACGAAAACGTACGTAAAGCACTGTTCTATTGACTATACCTCGGTACTTCCTGCGCATCACATTACATAAAATGTCATCAATATTACTTAATATAACACGTTAAAACACTAAGATATTAAATATATCTTTCCCTCTAAAACTTTATCTTAATAGTCTTTTACGACATCCACAGGCAAGAAAGAAGGTACGGGCGATGGTGGTTGCGGGAGCATTTTCGTCGAATTGCTCCCCGACTGGTCGGTGCGGCGTCCGCCCTTTCGCGGCTCATGCCGAACGTGGGCGGACCCAGCTTCGAGGGCCGACGGCTGTATGCGGGGGTGATCCGTTCGATGGCCATGTACGGCGCACCCATGTGGGCGAGGGCTCTGAACGCCCAGCTCAGGGCTGTTCTGTGGAGACCACAGAGAGTCATGGCGGTCAGAGCCATTCGCGGGTACCGCACGGTATCGACCGAGGCGGCATGCCTACTGGCCGGGACACCCCGTGGGACCTAGAGGCGGAGATGCTCTCCGTCCTCTATCGGCGGGTTACCTCAGTGCGCGACGAAGGTAGCTCCCCATCGTTGAGCGAGATAGCAACCTCCCCATCGTTGAGCGAGATAGCAACCTGGCGCGAGGACGCCCGCCGAGACGTCATCGCCCGTTGGGCTACGCGGCTGGAGAGGCCTAGACACGGTGTCGTTACCGTTGAGACCCTCAAGCCCGTACTGATGGAGTGGATGGAGCGGCGGCACGGAGTCCTCTCCTTTCGACTGGTGCAGGTTTTGTCGGGGCACGGATGCTTCGGCTTGTACCTGCACACGGTCGCGTATAGGGAGTGGACTCCGTTCTGCCACCATTGCAGCAGTGACGAGGACACGGTGCAACACACGCTCGAGGTATGTCCGAACTGGGACGGGCAGCGCCGTGACCTCGTCGCTGTTATCGGTGCCGACCTGACGCTGCCGGCTGTCGCGAGGGTCATGGTCGACAGCGTCAGGAACTGGGACGCAGTCGCCGCCTTCTGCGAGGCTGTCATCTCGCGGAAGAAGGCGGCGGAACGAGTCCGGGAGGATTCCCGCGACCCGGGCCGCCGTCAGCGGCCAGGGCGGCGCAGGCGCGAATATCTGCGCCTGATGCCGCCCTAACCGAGGCCTCGGGTGATCGGACCGGGGAATTGTCCGTCACCCGACGTGAGGCCACCGCGTGAGGGCGACGCCCCGACGGCGAAATCTGTCGGGGCGTCGACGAGAGGAACCCGCGAGGGTAAACCGCCGGGCGGGCCACCGAAGTCAAAATCGAATACCGGTGGTCCGCTCGCACGGCGAAGAGAGAGGAGTTTTACGGTGGGTCTATGGGTTCACGCGCCGTCTTTCCGTCACCCCGGACCGATTCGGCGGGGCGAGACGCATCCATAGTCCACCAAAAAAAAAAAAAAAAAAAAGGGAAGAAAGAAGGTAGTAATTCACTACCTTCTTTCTTCCCTTTTTTTTCTATATTATTAGTATTCTAACTCCGTGACGATATGGAAAATTTAGTATTAAACATTAGCTAAAAATAAATTTATTGTTCCGGTACCAAATGTATGTTTAAACGATGCCAATAATACGTATTAACTACTCCATGCTAATTTATCCTCGTAAATAAATCACATTAAACAATCATAAAATAACTATTTCGATAGCTGAGTAAACTCTGGAACCATAACAACTAAGTATTGTATATGCCCCTATTAGAATTTTACACATACATACATATCATCACGCCATAACCCTTGCAGGGTAGGCAGAAAGAACAGAGTGCCAGAGAACTCTATCTCTGCATACTTCACTCGCTTCCTCAACATTCATAATTCTCTTCACACACGCTCGCCGGTTTCGGAGATTCTTGACTCCACCTTCCTTCAGTACATGACCGATCTGGTCTAGGTAGGTTAGTCTCGGTCTCCCTCGGTACCTACATCCTTCCACTTTCGCATTGTATATCTTCTTAACCAGACGACTTACTTCTTTCCACATGTCCGAACCATCGGAGCATTCACTTTCGCATCTTTACACCAATACTCTCTTTCATACCTACTCGCTCTCTTACGTCGTCGTTACCAATGCGGTCGGTCAGCCTAACTCCACAGATTTTCCGCAGAGATCGCATTTCGACCGCATTAATTTTACTTTCATACTCTTTTCTGCATACCCAACTCTCGCTTCCATACAGTAATGTTGGGACAAGCACTGCGTTATGTAAATATTAAGCAGTGGTCTAAATATCGTTCTATCGTTTAGTGAATTCGATTACCAAGCAATATAATTTATAATTTGTTATGAAACTGGACGTAATTGGCTTTAATTAAATGTTGACTTATTACTTGAAAGTAAAAAATAATTAAAATATAAGCAAGCAAAAATTTAAAAACCATTGGTGAATATTAATCGAGGCACTTCAAATTTTAAAGTTAATTAGGATTTTTCTTTTTTTAATGCTCTTGGTGGCAAACGAGCAAGCAGCGCACCTGATGGTGTGTAACTGCCGCCCATGGACATCTGCAATAGGGATATTCGATATACTTCGATGTTTACAATGCGATACATCGAATCGATCCGATGTTTTGAAAAGCTATCGAAATACTCGATGTTTTTTCATAAAACATCGAATCGATGATAACCAGTTAATGTCACAAAAACTGAAGTTTATGTAATAAATTACAGTTTTATAAGGGATTGGAATAGGTATAAATGCCACAAAAAAGACCTTTTTTTTTTTAGAAGTCAGTTTTATAAGTGACTGGAATAGGTATAAATGCCATAAAAAAGACCTTTTTTTTAGAAGTCAGTTTTATAAGGGATTGGAATGTTTTTTTTTTAGAAGTATCACTTTTGGTATGACTTTAGCTTTGTAATATATTTTAGAAAAAGTACTCGATGTTTACAAAACATCGATGTTTTCTTCCGATACATCGAAATGCATCGATGTACAGTTTCGATTTATCGAATCGATAAAAACATCGATGTTTTTTCAAAGTGGACACCCCTAATCTGCAATATCAGGGGTATAGTTAGGCCGCTGCCTAACAATGAAAATCCCACCCAGAAAGTTGGGCTTCCGGCTCTCTCGCTCACAGCGCAACAGCATACTTGCCACTGCTCAGGCGTAGATTTTCTGCGAGAGTGTGGTAATTCGACCCACGGCTGTAGGCAGAAAACTGTCAACAGAGTGACCCCACAATATAAATAACTAGTAAATTGTTAATGACGAAAATTGAGAGATATAGACATATTCTTATAAAACCCACCGCTAACTTCACCTTACAGTAATACTATGACTCATCATCACTATTATCTTATTCTTATCGTAATTATTTGTGGTCAACGTAATATGTACTCTTCTTCCACCACACATATTGCAATTTGTATAATAGTTTTATGACCGGCTGATGATGTTTTATTACCACCCGATGTCAACACTCCTTGGAAATGAAACTGTTTACCAGACGGCATCAAATGGAATTGGCTCAGATCGATGTAAAGCTCTTAGTAGTTTTTTGGACATCCAGTACACAGTATTAGTAATAATACAGAAATTATTTTATTAATTTGCCGTATCTATATATTCTAAATCTGTATACAGTATAACTAGAAGACATAAGGAGATAATATTTCCGCAAAAGGAGGTGAACTCAAAATAAAAGATCAAAACCACATTAGGCACCCCTGATATGGTAAGCCAACTTGCTTCCATTACGAGAAAGGCTTATGCATAACAGTTACGTGGATATGGACTGTAAAGAAGTAAGAAGTGATTGACTACGAATAAATAGACAGGTCGTGTTATGAATATACAATATAAGTCAAACTTTTATAAGCCAACATTTTGAATCAAATCAAATCAAAGATTCTTTAAGCGATCTAAGTGTATGTAAGCCACAGAACAGTAATTAAACACTTTTTTTTGCAAATTTCTCATGAATATAATTTCAAAGCCCTCCTAAAAACACTACAAAATTGATGTCAATATCATAATTTGCCTGTTTTTATCCCAATCACTTGAGGTTGAAATGTACTAGTACATATTGTAAAAGTTATTGGTAGTAATATTTTTATGACCGGCTACCTGCCTGACGTGAACCCTCTTTGGGAATGTAATTGTTGATCAAACGGCATTAATAGGAGTTGGCCTAGGTCGATATAAAATTCTTAGTCATATTTTACGACATCCACAAAGTACGGGTTGGTAGTATCCGTAGCTGCTGTCACACAGCACATTATTACGTCCGATAAATACTAAACCGATAAAATCTTATACGATCTTAATACTCCAATGGCTAAACAACTTTAAACCTGAACTAAAATAGAGAATTATTCATACGAAATACCTGATGTGAATATAATATTGAATATAAATAGAAACTAGTCACTGGAGCGGCAATGCTTATTCACTGAAGTGACTACTAGTTAAAACTAACGATGTGGTGCGTGTGTCCACGTGTCATCGATTAGGGGCGGGTTACGTCACTCGAGTGTGCTTTATAGTTTAAAATTAAATATGACTGAAGTAGATAATGGTGAATAAACCTTATTTGCGCGTGGTGGCGGAGTAAGAACACAATTCATCCCTTTACTTCCTGCAGTATCATTACAAGTAATATGAGCAGATGAAATTGCTTGCAAGACAAGAAAAATTTGAAATATCAATGGTATAGAAGGAAATTTCCGTGTGGTGACGGAGTAAGAATACTATTCACCAACCCATATCTGACCCGTGGGTGATCGTACGAGACGACTAAGGGATATAAAACGCATATAACATCTATGCGAGAGAAGGAAAACTTGAAACAAAACCCTATACCAACACCTCTGACCAGCGCGGTATAGTAGGCTAATTTCACTCCCATTACGGAGGAGGCCCGAGCTCAACAGTGAGACGTATATGGGCTGTGATGATGATGATGCTAACAATCTTTGTTATAGTGTATATTATAAATTAGGCCGACCACTGGTACCGCTTCTTTGACATCCACCCGCGATACTATATATATGTACTATATATATACTATGGGCTGTGATGATGGTGATGATAGAAGTAAAAGTGTAGAAATTAATGAATTGATAAAATACTCATTTCTTTTTATTGAATCACTATTTTAAACCATATCTCGCCAGACCGTTTTCAATCAATGAGGGAAGCATAAAATTCCTATATCAGACCGCGCGATCGCCCACCTTTTCTAACAAAACTGTCCTCTACTTCAATACTCAGCTGATGCTTCAATCTTAATGCTATTGAATTCACTATTACTCATATAAATTTACGTTTAAAATTGATAAAGAAATATATAGAGAACATATAAATATAAATAAGTGATAATTATATATTTTTTATTTCAACACATTTACCACTCACTACTATTCTCGGGCTTCCTGCCCTATAGAACTAAGAGAAATTGATCACGGAAGTCAGACGAGTTGATATGGAATAAACTTTTATGATACAAGACACATAATATATTATATTAAAATTATTATTAACTGCGTATTTGAAATGCGCACAGCGTTATATTAAATGCACATAGAATGTTATATTTTTGTGTAAGTAAGCAAGGGATTCCATGCACTGCATACATATGCATACAATTTTTTAAAACACAATCAATTTCGAAATCATGCACGCAATATAAGCTTGACACACACTGACAAAAATAAGGTAAATTCATTTTATGATATTTATAATATATAAAAATACATATACCTAGTTACTTATATGAAGACATTGCAAAATTCAACAAACAAAGCAAAGAGGAATTATTTTTTACCATAGCCATATTTGTTTTATATTAAAATCGTATTTCAAAGTGCAAAATTATGTGTATTATTCATTATCTGCGAGTAAATTTTAATGAAGTTAGGGTTCAGGGGTTAAGTTTTCCCTTTCTCGGGCGGTAAAAGTGCAGAGGTTTACTATAAGAGCTTTTTTTTATTAATGACACCACCCTACTTTGGTTAAGGGACGTCTATTAATTAAGTGAGGTATTCAGAGGAGGAGAAAGTCGAGCCGAATCTTACTAAATCTCACTTGGAGGAGAAGGGGGTCTTGGCAAATATCACGTAATTTTTTTTGGCAGAAAATGGTGTAAAACTGCGTGAAAGTTAAATGAAAGTAAAAAAACCTTTATACCAAAGTACAAGTTTTGAAAAATCTCCCGTGAGATTGGAGAAGAGGGGATCGAGGGAAATCTTACGACATCTCACCAAGCGGAGAGAGAAGATCGAAAAATTCCCAAAAATACCTTACGTAATTAATGGACGCCGCTTATAACTATTAATATTTGGTCGTAACTACGACCAACCACGTATTCTAAATCTTTCCTTGGGAATGTAGATATTTTTTTAAAGACTGCACTAAAGAAACAATCCTTGTATCACTTTGGGGCTTTACAAACTTGCAATTAACCCAGACAAATTACACCCAGACTCAGAATAACACTTTGTGGATCGCACAGTGTTGGCCTGCGTGGGAATCGAACCCACTACTGGCACGAAAGGTCGATATCTTAACCACTATGCCATCTGTGCATTCAATTACATTGACTAAATGGTAATAAATAGATTAGAAAGCCTACAGAGTTCTAAGTTGATTTTACGAAACTTTGCGAGTGCCATAAATTGCAAAATTGTGTTCTAATACTTCTTAAAAACACAGTATCTATTTTATTTTATTTTATTAAATTAAAATAGGTACTAGAACAAAATGAATAATGATTTTTAGTTAAAAATGTTAGTCGGATTTTGCAAATACAGCAGAGATTTGTAAGAAGATAGAAAAAGACAAAGTTACATATATGGCAAGTTATGCGGTAATATTTCTTAAAATATAATAAGAAAACGTGCAGAAAATAGGTCATATTTAAAATTATATAAAAAATTTTTCAACAACAAAATTGTAAAAGAAAATCACAAAAAAATAAAACGGACTGTATATATAAAATTAACTTAAAAATAAATTTAAAGAAGAAATAAAACTATTGTGGTAATAAGACAAAAAGAAAATTGCTCAAATATTGTCTATGCGCACAACGCCAAGCGATAGTACTCACATACAATAAAATATTATTAACTTTATATAACATTGAGTCGTATTGCCACAAGATAAGCTTCCTTTTTCTTTGAGATTCTAGGCTCCGCATGTGTATTCTATTTTTAAATATCAAGTAACAGATGGTGACATTAAAGGATAACTATTGACTTAATAAAGCAGTAGCAAAGAAATTTCAAAAAATATTGTGATAATTTCTTTTATTTTACAATTTTGAATATCCCATTTTATCTAAGTATGAGAATTTTCTCTCCAATAAGCGTATTTATATACGTTTAGTTTAAATTTAATACCATATTCAAAACAGATGGATTATTCTTATGACTGAAATCATCATTATTTTCAAAAATAGAACGTGAGTTATAATTTTAAACTCATCGTGATATATACGGAACCAATAATCTTTATAGAGGCGGTTACACACGGTATCTTAGTGTAAAGTTACGAGAACGCAGCTGCAAGAATGATTGTACGCAGTATTAATTATTAAAAAAAAGATAGAAGAAAAAATCGTTATTATATCTGTATACTGTCACTTTAATAACAAAAAACCTACACCAACACGTATGACCAGCGTGGTATAGTAGGTTAATATCCCTGCTGTTTGGATGAGGCTCGAGCCCAGTATGGGACGTGTATGAGGTGATATGAATGACAAAAAAAATCCAAGCTACATTACCGTCATGTTATTCACCTTTCTTTTAATATTTTTATAGATTAATATTGTACAGTTTTAATAAGATACAGTATTAATTCTTTTGACATTCAAGATAATCATAGTTATCTCTCAAGATAATGAAGCTCTTCTCATTGTTTTAAGTGATGTTTTAAGTTGAGTCTCATAAATATAATATTTTTCGCGATTTTGATAATTACAAATAGTCTGCAAAAAGAATTCGTGTGTAACCGCTTTAAATAGGAGGCAAATAAAAAGAGTATAGGCTCAAGAAACGAGACGTTTCAAACATGGCGTCTATAATGTAAATGACGCTACCTAAAACAGGTAGTTTAAATACTCAGTGGAAAATAAAATTCGTAGAATTACTAATTTTAAATTCAAAAATAGAACTACAAAATTCAAAATTCATACATCATAACGATATTATTGCTAAATTGGAACTGATTTTGATATATTTTTAATTTTTTTTTATTTGTAATAAATTGCCTATTTTAATATATTTTTTTTTATATTTTCACAAAGATGCTTTAAGCGCCATGTTTGATTCGTTCATTTCGAGTGCCTCATAAAGCGGATAAAGCATAACGAACCTATTTGTCAGTGCAGTTGGCGTGATGTAGGCGCTTGGCGTGGTGCGCGATACTAACGTGGTTGGCGGGCATCGAGTGGGGCAGCGCGGGTGCATCGTCGTCGTGCGGGGGCCGCGGCAACCGTCGCCGAAGCCACGCGTGCCGCAATGCCGCCACCGGCGTCAAACGCTTCTCCGGCTCCCATTCCAAACACCTAGAAAATTTACATTAACATAAACATCAATTGACTGCACAAATGGCGTTCTGGTTAAGATACCGACCTTCCGTGTCAGGTGTTCGATTCCTAAGCAGGACAATACTTTGTGCGATTCACATATGTTGTTCTGAGTCTGGGTGTAATTTGTCTGCGTTAATTATATGTTTGTAAACTCCCTCGCAATACAAGAATTATTTTCTTAGGGTGGCTTCAAAACAAAACTTTTTCTGTTCTATTCTTTTTAGACTTTTTAGTGGCGGCTACGAATACTACCAACCCTTACCGTAGTCATAGCTGTCGTAAAAGACTATTACGAGCATCATTACATCTACCTGATGCCAGTTTCATCTGATGCTGGGCAACAATTACATACTAGAGGCGGGTTGACGTCGAGCACCGAACAAAATGAACGGTCATAAAAATATTTCCATAAGAAAAGAAGAGCAAATATTGCATCGATCTAAAGTAATAAGAGCAGGATGATGATTGCGGTCTGTATTACCCCGTGTGATGACGGGTTAATAAAATACAAATGTCACCACCCCTTATCTGTCCGTTGAATTTGGTAAAATCGAGTAAAGGATCGCCAGGAAAATGTACAACAGCACTATCCTTTTTTTTTGGAGTTTACTCCTTAAGAATCGATTTTCATATAAGGCGCCCGGTATGAGAAAAATTTGAGGAGTAAAATCTAGTGATCGAATGACCTCGTTACGTTTTTGGTGCGCAACCTATTCTGCGTACCTTTCACTTTCTGACGTGAGATAATACTTCACTGAACAGATTTAATTAATGTAAATAAAAATATATATATTATTTTTAGTCAAATGAACTTTTTTGCGCCTGTTTTGATAATCGTACTTAAGGAGTCCTCCTCCTCCTCCAAGACTCCAGTCGTGCGTCGGAGCTGACATACACACTTTTTTTTGCGGTGGACTATGGATGCGTCTCGCCCCGCCAAATCGGTCCGGGGTGACGGAGGAGGCGGCGCGTGACTCCATAGACCCACCATGCAAACTCCTCTCTTCGTCGTGCGAGCGGGCCACCGGTACCCGATCTTTGCCTTCGGTGGCCACAACAGCGCTATCCTGAGACACTAATAACACGAATTACAATCAACAATCTGCCTGCCTGATTGCCAACGAAAGATGCACATACAATTTAGTAAAGAATCACACGCCATAGCTTGTTCTCTCTCAATGATAAGAAACCACACCTAACAAAAATATTATTTACTAGTTTCCACACGCGGCAACGTCCGCATAAAGATTGCCTTTCACAGTATAAAATTTTATCACCAAATTATCCCAAGGAAACATATTACTGGGTTAAAAGTTATCCTATGTGTCAATCCACGAAACGGTTTAACTGTATGCCAATTTTCATTCAGATCTATTCGACTGCTTACGCGTGATTGAGTAACAAACATTCAAACATCCAAACTTTCACATTTATAAGAAACAAGCTTCTGCCCGCGGCTTCGCCTGCGTAAAAGGTTGCTTTCCTAAAGTTTTTCATCCTCTATTTTTATATTACCCCTTAAAGATAATTTTTTACAAATTTTTACATACATACATACATATCATCACGCCATATACCTTGCAGGGTAGGCAGAGAGAACAGAGTGCCAGAGAACTCTATCTTTGCATACTTCACTCGCTTCCTCAACATTCATAATTCTCTTCATACACGCTCGTCGGTGACTCTTGACTCCACCTTCCTTCAGTACATGACCGATCTGGTCTAGGTAGGTTAGTCTCGGTCTCCCCCGGTACCTACATCCTTCCACTTTCGCATTGTATATCTTCTTAACCAGACGTTCGATCGGCATTCTTTCCACATGTCCGAACCATCGGAGCATTCCCTTTCGCATCTTTACACCAATACTCTCTTTCATACCTAATCGCTCAAATAAAAAAAAATAATGTCATATTTATTTATATCTAATCAATAGCCTAAAAATAAGGTTCAAGTTTCTGGCTTTAAAAATGACGATACTTCCTTACAACTTTTCATCCACCTTTACAACCTTTTTTCGCATTAAAAGTAGCCTATGTCCTTTATCAGGCTCTAGACTATCTGTGTTTCTTAACTTCATTTAGATCGGTTCGGTAGATTTGGCGTGAAACAGCGACAGACAGACAGACAGAGTTACTTTCGCATTTATAATATTAGTAAGGATAGTTTCTCTCTCATCTCATCTCAGTACAACATTTTCATAAAACTAATAAAGCCATGATAACATAATTATAGACAGAATAAAAAACATAAACTCACCTTCTAATGAAATCAATAAAGAATTTGTCCTGACAGCCCTTTAAGGCTGTTACAAAACTCTTTGATCCAGGAGGGCCTCGCGGCTTGCCTCTTCTAGACATTCCTGAAAAACAAATACATAAAAGCGTTAATAAATATTAGTCTTAAATTTAATAAATAACGGTTTATTAATAAAAAATCTGCGTGCGGTGCGCCAAAAGAAGTTTTCACTTCAAAAAGACTATAAATATAAAAAAATCATCATCATCCTTCCTTAGGAAATTTGGGCACAGAATAGCTCTGTGGTAGCGACTACGAATACTACCAACCCTTACTTTGCTCGTGGATGTCGTAAACGAGGACTAAGCGCTATGTATCGACCTTCGTCAACTTCACCCGATGCCGTTTGGTCAACAACTACATTCGCAAGTTCCATAGTAGTCTATTTAACGTGAAGAGAATAAGACAGCATCACATATGATCCGGATTCCACTTGCCAAGTGTCAGAATCATGGCATTATCGTACTTTGGAGTGATCCACGTTCAATAATTGACGTCGACTGATCGATGAACGAATAAGCTATTACTTTAAGGCCATGTCGCCGAAAGTTAGAAAACAGCGTCTTCCATCCACTACCCCAATCAAATGAACACTCCTTTCCGTGTAAGAGATATTAAAACGAAATTGTTGACCTCACGGCACAATTAAATGGCATATATGCAAAGCTGCTTTACGACATTCCCAAAAAATATTAAGAGTAGTACTTAATATTCGTGCCCATTACCACAGCACGACATAAAACGAATCAAAATATAAATACGTATAGGAATTTAAAAGTAAGTATTAATCTTTGTATAATCAAAGGCAAACATTATCGTGACTTTTCATCATTAAAAAAGTAATGTTTTGACTTTCAAATAATAAAAAATTATAAAGACATTTTATTGGGTTAATAACTACCATTTACTAGCTAATTATTTTTATAGGTCAGACATTCGCTAGACGTACTACGGAGTATACACATCTTTAAATATTTCGTCACATATATATATGAGTCAAAGGGTTAAGTCATATGAGACAAATGTAAAACATTAAAGACTAACAAACAAGTTGATGATGATTCAAGTGTTTAGAATTTAAATAAAGTGACGTAGAGAAAAAATGCGACAACGAAACTAAGGAATTTGATGAAAATTCTGATCAATACTTTTATTTTTAGTAGTGTTTACGTAGATAATTAATTGATTAGGAATACCTTGGGGGTACGACGGATTGCTATGCAGTGATACAGCATGACGCTGAATTATACCGCCATGGATATGCGATTAAAGTATCTATTTGCATTATATCTATCTATATTCTGTATTACAAAAAAATATATTACATAAGTAAAATTCTTGGTGTCGTGCTTCTCTGGACTCAGGCATTCGAAGCCTTTACGAACCATAATCGTTTATTTAGTCACCATGAAAAAGTTAGAACTAGTTCATCATCATTCTCCTACCCTTATTCCAACTAGGTCACTTCCTCTTATCCCAGGTCGTTATAAGGCTCTTAATCGTCTTTTACGACATACACGAACAAAGTAAGGGTTGGTAGTATTCGTAGCCGCTACCACACAGCTTAAGTTAGAACTAGCTAAAGAGAAAAATTATCTCATTCATACATGCTCACGTTCCACGGATGGACTCAAACGTTCTCTACAATAGGAAATTGATCTACTTCACCACGCTGGTCAGACGGATAGATATAGTGCTTTGTTACGAGTTTTCCTTATTTTGCATAGATGTTATATGCATATTATACCCCTTAATCGTCTTCACGACACCCACGTGGTGAATTACATTCTCACTCAGTCTCCACAAAGAAAATTACATTCATAGACTGACATTGAATTTCTTCGACCGCTTGCGTATGAGTTTACAGTAAAACCATTGTAACCTTAATCCAGTTATAAATACATATTATCCTATAGATTAAAAAATAAATGGATTATAAACCCATTACCCGAAATGCGCCCGCTCTCCAGTTTTTAAGTGATTATTGACGAGGCTCGAGCCCAGCAGTGAGGCGTACATGAGCTGAGGCAGTGTGGCCATACCCGCCAAAAATATTAGTTCGAAGAGGTCAGGACTTGCAAATAAATTTATAAAAACTAAATACAATAAAGATTTAGATTAAAAATCTAACCAAAATCAAAATTAAAAATAAGATAACAGTTCGTTGTACTTCTTACCTCCACTAAGAACAGTAGTACCATCAGCGAGAGTCGTTGCGGTGCAATACCGCGGAAGACCTTTACTGCTGATGAAGTTCTTGGAACGTTTTCCCTGCTCGATGAGCTTCTGCGGTGGCATACCCAGCAACTCTATGATGCACGCCATCTGATCCGCCTCGTCCTCCCCGGGGAGTAACGGAAACCCTGAAACAGTTACATCAAAAACATTTTTAATATTTCCCTACAGAACAGTAATCATCAGCATCATCATCTCAGCTCATATATATTCCACTATCAGGATTGAACCTCCTTTACTGTGGGAGAAAAGTTTACCTACATTAAGCTGCACGTTGGTAGGATGTATTGGCATAGGATTTTATGTCCAGTTTTCTCTCTCATATTAAATTACTTTGTCGTCTTTTACGACATCCACAGGCGAAAGAACTGATGATGAACTGTATTCTTACTGCGACAACATACGGAAAGGTAAAATGAATTGTATTTTACTGGATTTTTTTATTGCTCTTGGTGGCGGGCGAGCATGCAGCACACCTGACCCCCAGACGGATTAGGGGGGCGTAAACTCACCGTAGCCCGCCGCCAAAAAAAAAATACTAGACGGTCTTAATGAAGCTATGAAATAAATTCTCGTGTTCACTGACTACAACAAAATGGACATCTTCGTTATGTCCAAAGTAAAGCAAAAATTATTATTGTAAGCATCGTTCCAGGTCACTCGCAACAGGAAGACAGTACTCAGACATCTAAACCATCTGCGCAGTAAGTGATCAACGACTGCAATGGAAGGAAGAGAGAAGAAAATTCTTAACGTGTATCAAATACCAGTGTTTAAGGCGTATATTAACATCCTATTTTTTAAACTGTCTAGTACTTCCCGAACTTAATATGTTAAAACAAACGAATGTTTCACGTTTATACTTATAATCTTAATATATATATATATATATAAATTATCTTAATATATTTAATTTACGCGTCACGTTGTTTGTCCGCGATAGACTCCTAAAGTACTTAACCATTTTTAATCAAATTTGCACAGCATGTGTAGTTTGATCCAACTTAAAAGTTAGGATAGCTTTCATCTCAATTTATAGTAATATTATTTTGTTGCAAATTATTTGTTTATTATTTGACAGTCACAATTATCTGTTATCTCCAAACGATTCTAACAGATGGCGGTATCTGTTGACTGGATTGAGTAACTTTTTAATAGAGGGTGCTATGTTAAACGTACAAACGTTTCATATAAGCTACAATTTAATATCATAACCACGTGTTACTGAGGCTACCTTAGCCACAGCAACGCGTGGTCGAGTCTGCTAGTAGATATATATGTAATTTAACTCGTAGTGCTAAAATGAAAACGATCTCTACAAAAATTTAATATTATTTATCATAATATATAAGAATTCTTAAAGCGTGTAGGATTTCAGGAATTTGTTGAAATGATTCCAAAAAAGCATAGGGCTTCTTTAGTCATACGACAATTTTAAATGTCTGACAAGACAAAAAGGCAACGTAATTGTTGACTTTTTGTGTCTGCGAGCTCTGTAAAGTTAAACGCCTTAGGGGAAGAATACACTATGCCATGGGGATTGGGGGCGCAAGATCGTTGGGGGAATAAAGCAGTTGTAAGGATTCGTTTATGGAATGTCGTTAGCGTATAATATGAAATTGAATTTTCGCTTACTCGGATTACGCATAATGCTTTTTTTGCATATTGAATAATATCCATTAGGAATTAACTTCTTTTTGAACTTCTGTCTTCAAGAAAGAGTAAAGCTTAGGTTTTCATTGTACCCAAGCGTAAATTTAGATATGTTTGGAATATAATAGTTAACCTTATTACTGCACAGATGGCGTAGTGGTTAAGATACCGATCTTCCGTGCCAGTGTCGTGGGTTCGATTCCCACGCAATGAAAAATGAGTCTGGGTAATTAATAAATCATATTTTTTTTTTGGGTAATTTTAAAAAATGAGTCTCCGTAATTTGTCTGCTTTAATTGCATGTTTGTGAAATCCCTCGCAATACAAATATTATTTCCTTAGCGCAAGGTGATCTTTTTAAAAAAAAAAACTTAAATTCCAGTGAGGAAATTAAACACCGACTGCGGAATCATCAGAAGAACAGACAGCAGTATTCTCAAAGGAACATCATCATCATGGTACCCTTATTCAAATTACATGGGATATATGCAATATCTACTATTCTTCTATGGTACAAATTGATAACCTTTTGGCAATAGTTTTATGAATTGCGACCTGCCTCACAATCCCTCCTTGGGCATTCCCAAAGCCTACTTTCCCTTAGCCTAAGATTATTGATGATTGATGACAACTTTACACGGACTGTGGGTGAGCGCTGAGGGCTCTCAACCCGATAAAGTTTAAGCGACCGATCCCGATGGCATCCCCTGTGGGTTACGGATCTCGGCTTGACTAGATTTATTTTTCCTTTAAAAATACTCGAGTAATGTAAAAAAAAAGTTGGTAGTATTCATAGCCGCGACTAAAACGCGACAGTGGACATAAAATTGTCCCTCATCACAATATCGTGATGACGTAACAATATTTTAGACCCTTAGAATTTATAGAAGTGGATTAAACAAGTTTTAAACGAAAATCCTTGCCAACCTAATTACAAGTTATGGTTGAGGCATTAAACCTGTACACACTCGCCCGTATTTATAAAATACTTCTTCAGACGAATGGAGTAACCAGTTGAACTTCTTTGTCAACCAACACTCCATATTTTACAATGGACAAGGTTTCTTAATTTGCTAATTAATTTGTTATTAACTCGTTATATATAAATCTGCATTTAATGTCAGCAAAGATGGTGTAGCGTTCTAGGTAACGATTTGACTTCCTATTGTGGGTTCAAATTCCAGATAGGATAATGGTTTGTATGATCCACAAACGATTGTTATGAATCTAGGTATCACTATTACACAATATTCGTCACGTATTTCTCCTATAAACAAGGCATTGTCGGAATTGTTCGACTCCCGAACCGTAGGTTGAAGTTCTGAATATTACTCTACACATAGAAGTAAAAAGATTGCCTTATATCCTATTCTATCTTGATGACACTATCCTCTATTCTTTTCTTTCCTGATGCAGCGATATGTTGATTAACCTTTTGAAAATGATGGGTTTAACTTTCATTCCCCCATTCTAAAATAATAATGGATTGCCGGCACTTATCAAGTAATAAAATTAATTAGTTATATGCATTATAATCCTCACACAAACAAGGATTTATTGCTTAGTAGAGTTACTACAAAAAAAATCTATAATTTACCTGTGAGCAGTTCCGCCAATATGCATCCCAAAGACCACATGTCAATGGGCATGCCGTACCTCGCGCCCATCATCACCTCCGGTGCGCGGTAAAACCTCGACTGTATATATGTGTAGACGCGCTGGTGCTCGTAACACGAACTTCCGAAGTCTATAACCTGAGGACAAGAGAACATCTTATTAACCTTTTTTGTTACACAATAATGAATCACATATATTGTTGAACAATGGCGTAACTAGTGATTTTATATACAGAGGGCAAGTATCCAGCTTAACTCTTAAATATAGCATATTTAATATGATAACAGGATTATTTATAAAAAACTTGATTAAGAGCGAAAAATGATTATCACATATGGGACACCATATGTGACAAACATTTTTCGCTCGTAATCAAGTTTTTATAAATAATCAAGCATATTAAATGCTAAATTTCAGTAATTTAATAACAGGATATTTAGCGATAACGAACTATGAATTATTAATGCAATGATAGTCAAACCAAATAATCAATATATAATAAATAATAAAACGCGGCAAATGTTCAAACTATCGAACCGATTTGCCCCAAACAAGTTTTATTGGAAATACAATAACGTAAAGATGATTTTAGACCACTAAAGGAATACATTAGGACCCAATAAGAAACGCTGCGATTTTTAGGGATTCTAATTTTTTTGTTGTTTTATAACAGCATATAACAGCATCTGTTATGTCAACTAATAGAATAATAAGAATATTGTTTTGGCAATTTTATTAAAAAAAATTCATATTTTCGATATGTTTATCATTATAACATTACACATTATTATAACATTACACATTATATACTTTACCCAATTATAACCTAATTATAACTGCGATATATGCAATAAACGCTTTTTTATTATTGCTTTTGGATAAATTAACGCCTCGTGTTAGAAAGAATTAATTAAGAATTCAATATGTCACCACGCCTTAGAGGCCGTCCATTAATCACGTGAGGGGGAGGGGTTTGACAAAAATCACGAAGTCCTAAACCTTCATAGTCTTAAACCTCACCACGTATCACCAAGGGGGATGGGGGGTTAAAAATTCTAAAAAAAGATCACGTGATTAATGGACGTTCTCTTATTTGTACGTGGTAATCTTTAAAACGGGCTACAAGGTCATAAGAAATATGATCAGTAACACTTTGGGCAAAATAAAACTACATGCGATCGTTAAGCAGAATATCCAGCATAAACTTTGATAGGCTTATGGATGGAACAGATTCAAAATCGATGACACGAGAATTAAATCTTAAATTAAAAGCAAATTAAACAGGCACTGTTTCAACCGACCCTGGCGCGAGGACGGTTGAAACAAATTACATTGTCTTTTCAAATAGGATTTTACTCAGAAATTATAATGCAGTTATCTCAAATAATATTGCCCATTAGTAGACAGATATACGGTCTTTATTTAATATATTTGCTTTATCGCTAGCTTAACTAATCCCAGTGCAATAGACGATAAATGTGAAAATGTTTCAACCGTACTCAGTCTACCATACTATAGATATTTTTAGGTAGGTAAAGAAATATGTGTTATGGTTTTATTTTGAATCAAAGCAATTAAATAATTGTTTAAAGTTAAAGACAATAGTATAATATAATTATTATTATTCCTTTAAATTATAGATTTTTGTTTCATATTATATGTAAATAATTTTGGCATTTGTGATAAACACCATTAATTTGATAAAACGAGTTCAAAGGAGCAGTTACATTAATAGGCAAATAACACGTAAATTTCCTGTTGATATTTCACTTCCAATAGTAAATCTCAAATTACTTACTTAACTTCAAAAAAAAAAAAAAAAAAACTTCAAAAGCAAATACGAAGCGTTTGTCTGATCAATCCGGTGGTAATGTATGTTTACTATGTAATTATAAACTTTGTTTTTAACTTCCTTAAATTACGTAACGTTTCAATAATAACTAGGTTATAACTATATATGTAACAAACTGAAATGCATAATTATTTATTGACAATTCTCCGGCTGCGGGTTTTCCACAACCGGAGGATTGTCAATTTTAAGATTGTACTTTAAATGAATTCAAATGTGCTGTGTGGTAGCGGCTACGAATACTACCAACTATTACTTTGCTCGTGGATGTCGTAAAAGACGACTAAGAGCTTTATAACGATCTGGCCCAACTCCGTCTGACGCCATTTTGTCAACAATTACATTCCCAAGGAGGGTTTACACCAGGCAGGCGACCGGTCATAAAATTATTGCCAATAATAACTTTAGCAATATGAACAAGTATATATTGTGTCGATCCCAAGTAATTGTGATAAGATGACGTCAGAATGACGACCTTAAATGAAGTTCAATAATTTGTCACAGATCGAAAATATGCGATAAAAAACTCAGCAGGTTTGCCTCTTAAGAAAGTGATTTGGTAGTATTAAGTGTCAATATTCTGTAAAATGACAGGGGAGGTTTCTTTTTCTTGTTTTTTTTATTGATAATGCAGTGGTCAAAATGCTATTACGCACTAACACCTGCCCGTTATAGACGAGTAGTGTGGAACTCACCAGCCCCGCGGCTGGAATACCCACTAAAAACGTCCACTGCGGTCGCTGTTAGCCGAGAGGCTTTGAAAGCTTAACCGGACTATGGGTGAGCGCTGAGGGCTCTCAACCCGGTATCCTTGACAGGGGAGGTACAAAAAATATTTATTTATTTTTATATCCAAAGGAATTAAATATAATTCAATTCTAATGTGTATGTATTATATTGCATAGTAAAAAGGTATTTTCTGTTAAAGTGATGGGTCAAGGGAAGACAATGGAGAAGACCTTGATCCCTAAATTATACAAACAACGCCAAGTGGAAATTTATTTCATAAACATACTCTATTTATTTATTAAGTAAGCTGTGAGAACGGAATGACATTTGTTTGTTTTCTCTTAATAATACGTGTTTTTAGATATACACCGAGTGGCATTGGTCAAAAATATTACCATCACGAACATTAATCGTTGATATACGGTATCAACGATTAATGTTTGTGCTGGTAATATTTTAAAAGCTGACTATGGGTTCGAGTTGACGATATGTTATATATTCGATTCTGTTACGGAGATGCTGACGAGAGCTGCCGCGTCAGCACTTCTAACCGGTGATGTGATCAAGATCCTCAGCCACTGGCAACTAACTAACCTAACCTCATATCTTTGATCTATTGCCATGTTTAATTAATTAATCAAATTATTATTAATTCCTATTAAACAGTCTAAAAATCATGTCTTTTTTTTAAAAGACAATTTACCAATCGCCGTATATGCTGTTATACATATTTTGAATTATTAATTCTATTGCCCATTCTCCAGGTGATATTTTGACTGCCTTTTTTTTGGTTTATTTCATCATTATCTTAGCTCATAAAGGTTTCACTGCTGGGCTCAAACCTCCTTCACTATGGAAGCTTCTCTTAATACCATAATTGACCTACTACCCCTTTTTTCTTGCGGTGGACTATGGACGTGGTCGCGCCCCGCCAAATCGGTCCGGGGCGACGGAAGAGGCGGCGCGCAACCCCATAGACCCACCCTGCAAATAACTCTCTTCGCCGTGCAAGCGGGCCACCGGTACCCGATCTTTGTCATCAGTGGCTGACATAATCAAATATAATCTATGATAAAAAGATATTTCTTTGAGAAAAGATGTTTATTCTTATATTGATTTGTATTTATTTGTAAAGTCGAGTGCCCTTAATGAATATACAAACCTTTTAGCGGAATTTCATTTTGTATTTGCTATTTGTTTATATTCAATGTTAAGAGGATACATTTTCGATGTTTCAACAGGAAAGAGCTCAATATTTATTTGACAAACGAGAAGAATATAATGTAAGATTTAACTCAAATAAAGATTGAGAGTTATTAAAGGAAAAATATTTATTAAGATAAATGTTTTGTTGGTTTATCTTTAGATATATGAATGTAATGAATGTATAATTTAATAGTGGTAGCCACACTGTTTATAGTTTTCTGTATACAACTGCGAGCCACTCCATCCGGGGTAGTACCACACTCTTGCAGAAAATCGACGTCTGAGCAATGGCAATATGCTGTTGCGCTTCGTTTGGTAAGCGCGAGAGCCGGCAGAACAACATTCTGGGTAGGTTTGAGTTTGTAGGCAGCGGTCCTAGCTCTACCCCTGGTATTGCAAAGATATAATTTGGAGTACAAAACTTACCATCAGGGCACCCTGAGTAAGCACTTACTCGTTTAAAAATGTATTTGTGAGTGCAATTTATAATTTCTATGTATTATTTAGAAATTATTTTATGGTGAGCCTCAATTTAAATAAAATTAACAATATATTCAGTTCTTAACGTTTTGTTCTTAAGAACTGAAAGAAGTGTGGAATATTATTCGCTACAATATTATAATTTTTTTAAAGACTGACTAATTTCATAATTTTTATTAAAGACTAACACTAAGGGAAAAGTCCCTATATCACGGAGGACTTGGCAAAAGTACCCAAACTCAGAGCAACAATTGGTGGATCGCACAAAGTATTGTCCAGCGTGAGGATGAAACTCACAATACTGGCACGGTATAAGATAACCACTACGCCATCTACGCATTCCTAACTAATTTTCTTTAAAACATGTGATTTTCTCCTGATCATTTTCTAAAGCCTAACCACTATTCTTTCATTTATTTATTTATTTATTTATTTTAATAATTATTTATTTATTTTAATAATTAATTCATCTGTGGTAACGCCTTTCTCTCTTCATCAAGCTTCAAAATATTCAAGAATTGTTGTTAATTTTCTTTAATTAGCATCGGCAATATTTATTGGCTAAAATATTATCATGTTTATTTTAGGCGAGTAATTCTTAGCAGATTACTGAATCTCTCTCTATCTGCTAGACTGTGCGCAATGACGTCGTAAGCCATTACTGCTAAAATTTTTTTGTATTTTTTTCGACTAGATATCTATTGTTATAGACGAGATTTGCACTCATGGCATACTTGCCTCAATAGAGAGATCAAACGGGTGACCTCGAAACAACGGATAAGAAAAGATAAGTAACTGAATTGGAATAGGAAGTATTTTTACAAATATTTAGATTAGATTGCACTATGTATTACATTATGTATTCTTACTATGTTACTTTCGGTGTGGTGATTGAGTAAGAGTACAATTTTCCACCCTCTATTTTGCCCGTGGGTGTCGTAAAAAACTACTAAGGGATATAATAGGAATATACCATATACCAACCCGCCTAACAAACGTGATAAAGTAGGTCAATTTCCCTCCTATTTTAGAAGAGGGTTGAGCCCAACACCGAGACGTGTGTAAGCTCAGATGATGATGAATGAATTACATGGGAATCGAACCTAAGTATGATAATTGGATTTTGTTATTCAACACACTACCAATAAAATCCGGTCTTCATCATCTCAGCCCATATATGTCCCACTATTGGGCTGGGGTCTCCGCCATAATGGAAGGGTAATTGACCTACTATACCACGCTGGTCAGACGTGTTGGTATAGGGTTTTGTTTCGAGTTTTCCTTTTCTGGCATAGATCTTATATGCGTTTTAAATCCCTTAGTCGTCTCGTACGATCACCCACGTGTAAGATAAGGGGTGGTGAATTGTATTCTTACTCCATCAACACACGGCATAAAAATCCGGTTAGTTCATCTTTTTTTTTGGATAGGCTATGGTCCGGACACACTCCACCCGGTCCATCAGTTCAGTTCACCTTAATAGTAAAATTATAAAAGTACGACCATACAGCCAACAAAAACGCTTATATCATAATTAATGCTCTTAATAACCGGAAACCTAACACATCATAATCAACTTTGAACAAAGATTCCTTGTAATGGATGATAACAGAATATATACCGATAGAAATCGATGTTAACCCAAGATAAGCAATATTATACTTCGCCTTGAATATTCAATAGTTATGTACTAGGTACATAATTAGTAGACAATGGGCCATTGAGTACGGCGATCTGAATCGCGCGTGCGTCAAACGTTTAACTAGTACTGTGCGCACGCGCCGGTAGCAAATTAATTTACCTGTCATACGATACTAAAGCGTTTTTATGATCTATTGAGGCAATAAATATCTATCTGTTCGTCTTAAAATATTTATAAGTTTATTATCAAGTTTATTAGTCTGTGTTGTTTAGGAAACCGTCTTCAATAACTTTTGATAACCAATATTTGTATAAATCTGTAATTAATCTGCTGTTTCCCGAGCGCTGCAACTTGTTCTTCTTTAAATGAGGTTAAAGAAGAGCACTTTCTACACGGTAGGCAGCGGCCTGTCTATGCGCCTAGTTGGTTGCTAATTGCGATTGGGCTCCTTGCTCGATTACCACCATAGGCGATAATAAAAATTAAAATGAAGTGAAATTCAAAAACAACGTAATAATAATGATTTTAGAATATATACACAAAGTTTTTGAAGTCATTATATGAAATGATCTATTCTTTTTTCGCGAACGATAATTATATTTTTACATCTGCCAATTATTATGAAGATTTTCAAATACAACAACATCACTTCTTGGTATTAGCTAATTGGGCAGACAGTTATTAAAAATGAAAAACTTAATAACTATCTCATTAACAAAATAATCGTTATACGACTTTCACAAATCTCTAAGCTGTGTAGTAGCGGCTACGAATACTACCAACTCTTACTTTGCTCGTGGATGTAGTAAAAAACGACTAAGAGCCTTATTTCTACCTGGGCCAACACTACCTAATGCCGTTTGGTCAACTATTACATTCCCATGCAGGGTTGACGTCAGGCAGTCGGTCGGTTTTAAAATATGTAGAAAGAGGAGTACATAAGTTTTTATTTTAATTCATATATGTGGATACCATTGAAAAAAAAATGCCAACTTATCTATTATAATTGCCGTGTGGTGACGGAGTAAGACTTGCATTCACCACCCCCTATCTCACCCGTGGTTGATCGTAAGAGACGACTAAGAGATATAAAACGCATATAACATCTATGCAAGAAAAGAAAAACTCGAAACAAAACCCTATACCAACAGGTCTGACCAGCGTAGTGTAGTAGGTCAATTTCCCTCCTAGTGTGAAGTAGGCTCGAGCCCAGCAGTGGTACATATATGAGCTGAGATGATGATGATGATATATTATAATTTATCAAAACCTACTATACTAATTCCTCCTACCCATTCCCAACATTATAAATTAAGAAATTCTTTTCTTCGATCAGATTTATTTCGAGTCTAAAATGAATATGATCACTAACTGTATTTGATATGACTACATATACAAGTACCATGGACACATTCCCATTCTTCATCAGATCCCATATGTTCCACTATTGGGCACGGGTTTTTTTGGTCTCCGTAAAGAAAGAGTAAATGACCTCTCACAATCATAGGCTTAGTTTCGAATAAATGGAGTCAAATGCTGATCGCTCGACGAATTACCTTTGACAAACCTAACGTTTTATGTTATTCGTGTAAAATATCAAGGGGAGTATCCAATAAGGCAGAGCACTGCACAGTCATCTGGTATGTATTACCAAATTACCCATCCTTTTTTTTGGATAGGATAGGCTATGTTCCGGACACACGTTGCTCGTTCCGTCCGGGGTGACGGAAGAGCAGCGCGTGGCCCCATAACCCACCGTATTCCTTCCCCATCGCCATTGAGCCGGCCACTGATACCGCTATTACCCACCCTAACCACAGTAAAGTCAGTATTATTATTTAGCACGAATACTTGACTATAAATTAATCTTCCAGATTCAAGCAAGCCTTCGTTAAAGCTTAGATCACTAAGCTACTAACTATCAAGTTTAATCCGGATTTATAGAATTGATAAACGAATTTTAACAACGGTAAGCACCACCACATACACCTCATATACTATCAAAACAATAAATAAAAACACAATTACTACTTACAAACTAGAGTCACTGACGTCAATGACCGGTTTATATTTTTTTTTTCTATCTATTTCCCTAGAAAATTAGCAATGACAGTTCCAAATGGGATAAGAACCTGCTACTAGTGTATTCTACGAAGTGCGCGTGACGTCACTGGCACATGTCCAATAATTGTCACCACTCACCAGCATTTTGAGGCGACAGGTTAAGTAGTAATGTTACTCATGTAATATGATTGGGTAGATCTAAAATAAACATATGCACATATAGCTATACTGTTTGGTTGTTATCGAAATCAAAACAAAACGCGTCTTCAATATACCCGCACCCTTTTCCTTTCTTATTGATTAAGGGAGCTGAGTTATTTCTGTGTGGTGGGGGCATAAAAACACAATTCACTACCAATCTCACCCGTGCATGTCGTAAGCAATGATTAAGGAATATCATCATCATCTCAGCTCATATATGTCCCACTGTTGGGCTCGAGTCTCCTCCATAATAGGAGGGAAATTGACCTACTATACCACGCTGGTCAGACGTGTTGGTATAGGGTTTTTGTTTCGAGTTTACCTTCTCTTGCATAGATGTTATATGCGTTTTATATCCCTTAGTCGTCTCTTACGATCACCCACGGGTAGGATAAGGGGTGGTGAATTATATACTTACTCCGTCACCACACGTAAGGAATATAATGTGCATGTGCATATAATCGCAGTGCGTAATAATCTATAATTCAAACGCGGACACGCCCACTTTGGTATCAGCGACGCCCCAAGCCAAGGTCCGTACCCCACAGGGGGAGCCCTCGGACGATGTCCCTAAATGCGTTTTTCAGGTTGTGAGACGTCAGCGCTCACCCATGGTCCGAGTTAAGCTGTGAAAGTCATCTGCGGCTATCTGCTAATAATAATAAAAAAAAATACCGTGCAAGAGAAGAAAAACACAAAATAAATGCCTAAACGAACTCGTGTGATTAGCATAGTAGTCAATTTCCCTTATCAGCGGTGAGATGTATATGATCTTGATGATGAAGGAGGGTGCTACTGGCCATTATTTTACTGATGCTTTAGACTGTTTTTGCGACTCCCATAGCTTGCGATATAAAGGCCGGTGATACATTGTATTTTCCTGTAATTGTGGAGTAGGCTCGTTTCCAAAACGTTAATGAGTCTTAAAGAAGAAAAGGAAGAACGTTAAAAATATGTAATGTAACTTAATTTCATATATATTTAAGCCAAAACACAGGCCACAAAGTCGATACTAAAACCGACTTGCCGTTACTGGTAAGGTCACTATTTTATCTATTATGAATATTTGCACACCCAAAAAATTAGTATAAGTCTCCATAATATTCATTATTAAATCATAAACAAAGTATATTTATTATCTGCCACACACAATCTACTAAGGAACGTTCTACCTTTTGGCAGTTTTAACCAACTAATTACATAGTAAATATTGTATTGAAAGATTGCTGCGCTTCCCAGAACAGAGCAAGGTTCTTGAAAATATATGCTTATAGGGTAAACCTACCTAATTTGCCAGTAAAATTTAATTAATAAATTTTGTTTTTTAATAAAAGCGATAGAACCCTATACTAAAGAATAAGTCCTATTACAGAGGACTACACACATAATATAATTAACGGAGCTAAATTACACCCAGACACAGAACAGCAATTTGTTGATCGTGTGGAAATCAGACGCAACTCGATATCTTAACCACTACACCATCTGTGCAGTCGTATAAAGTTTTAATTTCTATTTTTTTTTATATTATTTCAAATTTCCATGTATGGTTAATCATGACGGTTTAAGAATACAATATCTCATATCTCTTACTTACCAGCGTGTATCATAAGAAGTTAAAGAGAGACGCAAAATAAAAACATCATTCAGATAAAAAAAAATCAAAATAAAAAAATATAGCAATCTGTCTCTCAAGCGGAGAAATAATAGGAAAAAATATGTTTTTAATAAAAAGGCTTATACCAAATCCTGAGACATGTACACGAGGTGCTTTAAAAAAATCAGTATATGTTGGAGTCAATAACTGGTTATAATACCCTACATACATATATTTACATAAATAATGATAAATTACAGGACTGTTATTGTTTACTTTTATGATGGCGTCAGAAGTCTGTTAGACGTAAACCACTGAAAAAGTGATAATGTACTCCACCGTTCTTTTACCTCAACTAGGTATAGATTTGTTCTACTCATCAGGTAGAGAGGCATATATATATCGACATAAAAGTAGACTAGAGAGCAATAAAAGTAGTAAACCCAGAAAATTAAAATTGTGTACTAGACTAGAATAACCCCTTCAACTTTTTAATTTAAAAAAATATTTAATAGTATTTGTGAATCTGGAGTTGTTTGTGGATATTATCCAAAATCGACAGCTCTAGATTAACATTTTTTTTTTAATTTAATTTTCACCTTTTTATTTAGTGTGTGTTTGCGTCGATATATACGTATACTGTAAATATATAATAATGCATTTTTAACTCATATTTATATCAATAATATATATCTATAATATATGTATATCTATAAAACACTGTGAAAGAAAACTTACTAAATTTTTATATGAAGGCGGAGTTTATTTAAGTAAGACACTATTCTGAAACTACCATTTGGATAAGGAAAAATTAAATATATTATTTACGTTAGATAATCCAGCCATCGCAGATATTTTACAACACATAATGCTGAAATAAATAAAAGTATAGGAGTGACTATGAAGATCATATGCAAATTAGCTCAATAGTTATTTAAGCGTCCTACGTATTAGTTGTTCTTGTAGCAACTGCAGAAATAACAAATTCGTATTAAACTGTCATTGCAGTATTACGAACATCATTAACGTTTAGTGTTTTCTTTCTCTATTATATAAAAATCCTTCGAAAGACCATGTTGGTGCTCTAATAAAAGAATTGCAATACATGAAAGTACTCTACGCAATTTTGACAAACGAAGAGAAAAAATTACACCTCATTTTAAAATTAATTTGCAAATTTGGAAATCTAATATTAAGAAATCAATAAATTATTTTTAAATTAATTGAAAAGGTTCGGACATTCCAGCAGCTCTGTTAAAAAAAAATCGCAATGAAACTTCGGATCTGAACATTTTTAACAGTCAACTGACTGCACAGATGGCGTAGTGGTTAAGATACCGACCTTCCGTGCCAGTACCGTGGGTTCGATTCCCACGCAGGACATAACTATGTGCGATCCACAAAATGTTGTTCTGAGTCTGGATGTAATTTGTCTGCGTTAATTGCATGTTTGTAAAGTTCCCCGCAATACAAGGATTATTTCCTTAGTGCAGTGTGGTGTCTAAATAAAAAATAAAAAAAAAAAACTAATCAACTAATCTTGAGTGGCAATTTTACAGTACTTGTTCCCTTTTGCACATTTTTATTTTTGTTAGGAATTTTCGTTACTTGCTATAATAAAATATAGAACGAAAGAAACAGTTTATTTTGAGAGGTCTGTGTTTGCAATATGATTCCAGACATACCAGAGAATTTATATGATAAATTAAGTTGAATCTATATGTTAAACCACTGCACAGATAGCAATAGACTAAGTAGCGATCTCCATGCTGTTGATTTGATCCCACGGAGAATAACTCTTTGCGCGAGCCATGAATGATTATTCTGGGTCTGGGCATTATATGTATATGAGACAATAATATATTTGTAATCCACCATGATACAAAGAATTATTTCTTAGAGAGGTGTGAAAGAAAAAAATATGCTTAGTGAACAAATTTCACTGTTTTTTTTTTATTGCCTATGGTGGCAAACAAGCAGGCAGCACAACTGATGGTAAGTGTCACTGCCGCCCATGGACGCTTGCCTACCAATACAAACCCCCAAATCCACCCCAGTTGGGCTTCCGGCTCTCTCGCTCACCGACCGAAGCGTAATATCACATTGCCATTACTCAGACGTCGATCTTCTACGACAGTGTGGTACTACCCCGGACGGACCGGCCCGCGGCTGTAGATAGAGAACTGTCCACACCGTGGTCCTACCACTACTAGTTAGTATTACTGTTTTAGGAGTACAGATAAAAAAAAACTGTTTTACCTAAAGAAATATTATAAGGAACTGAGAACACGTTTCTTCAACGTGTTGTTCGAAATATTTCGTCATTGAGAACAATATCATGTATATTTTGTAAGCGCGTGCTAATATCGTTTCCACTTCAAAGAAGTCGGATGCTAAAGTGAAATAGTTGTTCTATGTTGAGTTATTGTTCCGGTTTTAACATCAATCTTCCATACAAATATATTTTAAAGTCTTCACGCCATTATTTAAAATGGCGATATATTTATGTAATGTTTAGAACCAAGTGTTAAGGAAAAGCAAGCCTTTTTGAATATATAGGATTCGGTCTGCTGAAAAAAAAATCTTGAAGGATAAGTCAATAGCTCCTTTTTATACAATCTCTTATTGGAATATATAAAGTCTTATTCTCGATAATTACATGACCACACAGATGGCATAGTGATTAAGACCGACCTTCCGTGCCGTAGGTTCGATTCCCACGCAAGGCAACCACTCTGTATTATCCACAAAGTATCGTTCCGAAAGAGACTCCTGGGTGTAATTTCTCTGCGTTAATTATATGTTTGTATAGGCCTCCGCAATACAAGGCTTATTTCCTTAGTGCAGAATGGCGACTTAAAAAAATAAGAAGTGCATGCTTGTGTAGACTAATGACCATCACTGTCATCTTATTCTTATCGACAAAAAAAGGTTACAATATTTTTGGTCTGAGTGACGATTAATCCAAAATTCCGGGGTTTGACCAGACGGAATATTGTCATAAATATATTCTTTTACATATTTGAGCATTTGAGCATCACGTTCGGAACGTGCATTCCACAATACACAACAGATCATTAAGCATAAAACATCAGTATTTAGGTCAATTATAGACCAAATTAAATTGTTGATACTGCTATAAACCCGTACTCCGTTTATGAAGCTTACTTACGTCATAATAGGTCGTAAGTTTGTTTGACAAATATCACATTTCCTATTTACAAGAATAACACAAAATGGAACCATACTATTCAGTAATAAAATAGAAAATTTATTGTATAATTTCAGAAATGCATAACGATTTTCAAATTAGTAATGTTTGATTAAGGAACCGTTAGATTTATAGCAGCATGACGTCACAGGTGTTTAGGTCACGTGACTGGCAACGTGACGTAATCTTGCTGAGATTGCAATGCAGTGGAAATACTAGTTGGCAGTGTAACCATAATGAATATAAAGCAATAATTAAAGTATTAATTTTAATGTATGTACTTGAAAGGTAAGTGGCCAAATGATTTTAGGCAGTATATTTGGCGATCACGCTAAGGACTCGCCTTTAGGGAAGTGATTACATTGTCTACTCATGTTTTAACTTTTAACCTTTCAGTGGAGCTGAAGAATCTCCTGTTGGACTGACAATAAAATTTTCATTTACCATTTTTGGTTGACTGGACAAAAATACCTCAACATTAAGTCCACAAATTTATATCAATTAATAAAAAACAGATACCCGAAAGGGTTACCTGCTAAGCGCGCTACTAAAGTCAGAAAATCGGTTCTAATTTTTAGATTAATAGCAACTAATAGCAAATTATGGACCAACCAGTTGGACGGATTGTGGCCCAAAAAAGAGTCATCATTATTACCATCATCTTAGTTCATATACGTCCCACTGCTGAACTGGACCCTCCACTACAATGGGAAGAAATTTAAGTGGTATACCACGCTTATTAGACGCTTTGGTTTAGAGTTTTACTTCCACTTTTCCTCCTCTACCACGAATGCGCTATATTATATCCCTTACTCGTCTTTTACGACATCCACGGGTGAGATGGGGGATGCTGAATTGTATCCTTATTTCGTCACAACACGGAAAAAAATACTAATAGTAATAAGTTTTGTATTTATTCTAAATTGATTCACCAGAAAATACGTTACAAAATTACTATTTAACAGAGAAAAATGTGAATTGTGATATACGAAATTGATTGAAATAAATGCCCAACTATTTTCCTGTTTCAGTCATACGCATTTCACATCGGTCTTTCGCTGTAAACGACGCGTGTTATTTAACGAGTAGCAATTTGCTGAAATTATAAATTGCTTATTTTAAGTTAATAGAATCGTATATAATTTGAAATCATTTACATACTTTGCTTTTAGTACTCATAAACGATAAACTACCGAGCGTGCCACTAATTTTGGTTACTAGTACCTAATACGCTTAACCTTTCGAACGTTTTGACACAGTTCTGTGCACCCCTCTTAAACCGTCTTGTCACAGATCTGTGCCCGTTTCTTTTTAACCACTTTTAATCGTTTCGGTCGCTGCGACAGACGACGTAATTTTCTTTGGCGCTCTCGTGACATTCGAAAGGAAGAGAAGGACGTGTTATAAAGCCCTATGACGTCTTGTCATCAGCCTACATGGCTTATGCTTAGCCAATAGCCATAAAAATTAGGAATTCAGCTGGTATACATTCTAGCTATTCTTTGAAGACAACAGTCCCTAATAAGGAAAAAATCCTCATACCGCAAGGGGCTTTACAATCCATCAATCCAACAGTTCTTAGACCGCCACTGTTAGACAAAAACCTCTCCACGAGAATGCCACTTAAAATGATCCTGTGCTTATTGCATCCAACGACTCCCTGCAGCTTTTGAGATGACGTCAGCTCACCCAGTAGGCGGTTGTTTTACGCTGCGTCGTCCGATCCGTGGTCACACCCGTTATTCTATGGATTTCTATGCTTCAGATTTTATCATGTAGAGAAATACTGAGACTCACCAAGCACCGAGCATCTTCACAGCACGTTAATCGACATTGAACATTTTTATGAGGCCGACATTTAGCATTGGCTTTATAAATAATAAAATTAAATAACAAAAGTCCCACTCGGATCCAAAGCAAACCCGAAAAATTATTGTTCCAGCAAAAAAAAATATAATTTATAAAAATATAATTAAAATAACCTATTTAAAGTAAATCATATGATTTGGGTAATAATTATCCTAAATATTTGGAATAAAACATGTTTTAGGGTATTCATAGTCACGACAGTCTTCCCGTGTAAAGTGTTCGAAACGTCGGGAAATTAAAAATCAAATACAAACGCAATAGAATCCGCAAAATGGTTTAGCTATTCATTTTTATTTATATAGATGTTGTAATACACGCGTAAACATCAGATATCTTAAACAATTAAAAATACTATCCAAAGTAAATATTCCATGTGGCTGAAGTCGCAAGCAAAATCGAGTCTAATATACCACAATACCCTATCGTTCCTAATTTCAGTTACCAGATTTACAACCCATACTGAGAAGTACTGAGTCGTAACAAGTACTAAAAACAATCATCTTTGTAATATTTGATGTAACCCGTATGTATATGTGTGTGTGCGTGTGTTTACCGCGAATATTACGTGTTTAAAGAAACAACAGTGTTACCAAGGGCAAATAGAGCGTTTGGTAGTTTATTTTAATATTTTCCTGTCCATACACCTCCCCTGAACATTAATGAAACTTTACTTCATTGGTTGCTCTGGGTTTAGTCGCATTTTTGCTATGACTAAGATTGTTTTTTTGTGTGTCTTAGTTGTTAGCCTCAGATGACTATAACAACTTTACCCGGACTGTGGGTGAGCGCTGAGGGCTCTCAACTCGATAGAGTTAAGCGAATGATCCCGAGGGCTAAAACATGGTTTTTATTTGCTACGGTATGAAATAAAACCTGATATATAATATGCTATAAGGCCTTATAACCCTTGTGAAAATTGTCATCAATTACGAAAACCCTAATTATGGATCATGAATTGGATGACGCAGTGTAGGACGACCGACTAGGTGGACAGATGACATCATAAAAGTCACAGGGAAACGTTAGATGCATGCATGCACAACAGGAGGCCAATTGAAAATGAAATTACAACACCCTCTTCAGATGGAGTTTAATTTTGAGCTTTTTGAAGTGAAACTTCTAATGCAACTTCCAACAAGGTTGCGTTAAACGTTTAAAGCAATGGCACTCGAACGCATGCGCCTAGTATACTTGTTACAGGCCAGCGCGAGCGTTTGCAACGAGTAGCGTCCAATATTCCAACGCAAGAGGGAGAGGGAAAGAAAGATACACAAAGGTAGAAAGTAGGAGAGAGAAAGAGAGTGAGAGTAAGAGTCGGTAGGTCCCAAGCACATGCGCGTGTTATTCTTGTTATGCAGCGAAATAAACAGTGTGAGCATCGTGATATTATCTGAAATACGTACTTGTTTTATTTTAATTTATATATTCATTATTTTCATAAATTTAAGTTTTCGCTTCTGTCGGCAGTCTTCATGACTGCTTTGTGTTTTTTCTTTTACATACATTTTATATCCCTCTGTCGTATTTTATGATACCCAAGGCAATATAAAGGGGTGAGAATGGTATTCTTTCTCCGTCATCATGAAAAATCAATGGATATATAACTACAATCATCTGCAGTGACTAATGACTTCTGATGTTTATGCGAGTATTTCACTTAGTTAAATAAATATTTATCTACTCATCTTTAGTAAGCACGCCGCCTCTCAATAGCCAATAATTAGTATTATACACCTCTCAGTTTTCTTGCCGGATCATTCTCAGTGTGCCCGCCTTAGTTAGCTTAATATTTTTGTTAGTTTTTAACTAGTAAATTACCACAATATAATAATTATTATAAATTAAAATGTTTAATAATAGCTGATTATAATATAGAATCATTTTCTTTTTATACTGCCAATGAATTTGTATATAAAAATGTGGTTAAAATTTTAATAAAGTCTGATACTTTAGCGGGTAGATATACATCTCTGTAATAACGATGACTTGTTGGACGTGGGGCATCTTAGTCCTCACGTAAGCATGAACGCTGTAAAGTGTTTGAAACGTCGGGAAATGATTTTCCTTCCCGCCTATTAAGTGGACCATCGCCCCTTGATTGCGATGACACTACACTGACTACACTGTAATATTGCCATTCAATTGATATTCAACACATGGCACTTTCTCAAAACTATATGAGTATCAGTAAACATTCATTGTTTCAGAATCCAATGGAGTCGTGATGCGAAATATTTTAATCGCGACTGTTGTACGCACGAACCGGCATAAAAGCTAACATTAAATCCCAGATCTTATGCGATGATTTCTAGTTTACTGAAGGTTTTAGATACGGTCGATCAACACCTAATTACATATCCTAGTAACCATCGTCAGCTATTATTTTATATAACCTTAACCAATTTATTGAAGTTTAAAACATTGGTTTGCATGTGGGTTCGACACGCAATTGCAGATTTTTTTTTTAATAATTATATCCATTCCTTATCTTCTTAGCCTAAATTGAATTAAAGTGAACTTTCTAGTGTAATCAGATTATTTAGAAAAACCGCCGCTGAATAATTACCATCTAAATTCCACAAACCAAGGGTATAATGATATGCTAGAAGTTGAGCTCATGTCTATCAAGCGTAAGCCCATATCTACCGCATTCCAAGCGTGGCAAATATAAGATAATCTCCATTTCATGGGAGTTAAGAGAGGTTTATATCCAACAGTGGCCGACAATAAGCAGATGAATAGAAATATAGTTTGATTGACAGGTAGACTTTTGTACAGACAAATTTTATTGCGCCAAAAAAAAATTACGTGAAGTTATTAATGTATCAGATCGGTCATGTACTGAAGGAAGGTGGAGTCAAGAGTCTCCGAAACCGGCGAGCGTGTATGAAGAGAATTATGAATGTTGAGGAAGCGAGTGAAGTATGCACGGATAGAGTTCTCTGACATTCTGTTCTCTCTGCCTACCCTGCAAAGGACATGGCGTGATATTATGTATGTATGTATTAATGTATCAATAAAAATTGATAAGGTTGGCCCTATGACGGACGACATTTTTATGGTCCGATCACATATGCTGGCCAAACCGTCCGGGTCGGCGACCGGAGAGGCAAAACCCCTTAACTACTGTTCTGTACTTTCCATCGGCATTCTGGCGGACTCCCGGTATCGAGTCTTTATCTTCGGTGATTGACGGTTAGCTTATTAGCCTAAGGATTAATATTATTTAAGTGTTTATACATAATATTACATTACGTAATTGCAATACGCATATTGCATGGAATTTTTAAAATTTTAAAATATTTGAGACGAGATGTTATATCAAAATTAGCAACTTTGATATCAACGGGTGCGTTTAACTATACATAAATAAACTATATAAATAATGACATATACATCAACACAATGTTGCACTATTTTCACAGTTGTAAATTAAAAACAAACTCGCGGTTCTAATTAATCTTTTGCACAGTTTATTTTAATAGAAAACCAGGTCAAGAAAATGAGAATCCGTGAGATCTGTGACTTTTTGTAACCTTGCAATTGTCGTAAAAACATATTGTATGAAAACCAACACTAGCCAACACACAATTGTTCGGAATATTACTTCTATTCAGATATTAAAATTTAAATTCGCTAGTTATACATCATTGTGTAAACATAAAGGTACATTTATACTTAGTCGATTTTACCAAATTATATTTCGCCTGTAATTAATTTACTAGCAAAAAAAATAGGCTTCGTGAGGGCTCGTGTAGTTTTTCTAATGGGTAATAATTTTAAGACTTTTTTTTTATATTTATAATTATTTATATATGATTATTGATATGGGTTTCGGTAAATAATTCATACGACCAATCATTTTCAGATATTTTTTTTATTTACCAAACAAAATCGAAATTTCAAAGATGTTAAAGTCTCTTTGGTTTTCTAACAGATGACATCAGTATTACAATATCATTCTATGCAATGAATACAAAACTGTCAATGTTATTTTTTTTAATGGTTATAAAATTATATTTTTGGCAGATAACACATCTAGATATGAAATTAAATTACTATGTCAATTCACAAATCTAAAGGCATAATAGTTGTTCAGTAAAGTGTACCACAAAAATGTTCAGATTGTGTGATAATATTAGGGCTTGCTTTGCTCGCCCTGATTAGTTTTAATATAAGGTAAAACGGAAAAATGCCTTATAATTATGGCTTTTAATACTGCCTTTTTGTCTATATAACACTTCGTACTAATGAATAAATTCTTGTTTTGATTTGTCTTTGCAAACATATAATTAACGGACACAAATAACTCTTCGACTCAAAACAATTGCTTGTAAATCTCAAAAAAAAAGTCGCGCTTGGGGAATGAATCTATGGTATCTAATATAGACTTATGTAACTGTTTAAATACCTTATAATAGAAATCCCTTGTAGGTTTAACGTCAGGCAGGCGTCTGGTGAAAAAACTATTGCCAACAACATTCGCAATATGTACGGTGGAAAAAAGGAGTGGGTTGACGCAATATGTATCATATTACGTCAACCCAAAGTAAATGGCATAAGAGAAGGATAATCATAACGATGATATTAAAATGATATTATAGATTCTCCATGTGGTAACAAAGTAAGAATACTATTTACGTCTGAGATATCGTAAAAGACGAATAAGGGATTAAACATGCATATAAAATCTATGCAAGGGAAGGAAAACAACAAAAACGCTATGTCAGCAAGTCCAATGGTGTAATAACTTCAGCGTTAACTGCCTTCTTTAGTGGACGAGACACAAGTAGTGGGATGTCTATATGACCCGAGATGATGATGATGATGATAAAATAGAGTCAGTCTCATAAGCATTTAAAAATTCTTAAGGGTCAAGCCCTTTAAACGCTAGTTAAAAATGCATAAAAATATTTTATGTAATATTTTAAGATGAGACCATTCTTAGATGATAACTTTTATATAGGTGAATTGTCCTTTAGGTATCGTGTTCCTCAGTTTTAATGTAATTTGGCATAACTTCCACATTATGCTCGTGAACATTGCAAGCTTTTTCTGGCAAACTCACAGCCATAAAAGTTTCCTCGGCATGTTCTTGCTCCATTATAACGACTGATCATTAATTTCTATGTAGTACATGACTTTGAAAAGTCATAGTTGTATACCTTGGATTCAATTTAGAACTTTAACCGTGAAATCCAAATGGCCCTTTAAATAATTAAGTACCATTTTTCATTATAAAATTCTAACATACTATAAATATATGCTAAGCGTTTTATAATACTTGCTGGTGACTTCAATCTTATAACTATTGGAAATCCGTTCCGTTAGAAATCGCGTTACATTAATATATAAATATTCGTTAATGAATTTATACGACCTTGTCTATAAATCAAAGTTGCTGAAGTATGAACATGCCTTAATGTTATGTCAGATATCAGTAGACATATGTGGGCCACGAAGAGCGTATAATGACGTATAGAAATTAAGTCGGCTCCCGATAGGCGGGAGCCATGCCGCATCATAGTTCACGAAGAAAAAGAAATTAGCAAATCAGCCCGGAAGCACAGCTTTGACTAATTGTTTCTCGAGAATCCTTCAAGCATTTGGTGACAAACGTTATTTAATCACAATTTTCCAAAATTAGAGTGTGTGCCATTACAAAGTTGATTTCTTATCTCACTATATCTTTAAACGAGCAATTCTTGTATATATATATATATATGTAATCTGAATCTCGGAAACGGCTCCAACGATTCTCTTAAAATTTAGCATACAAGGGATTCCGGGGGCCATTAATCGATCTAGCTAGGTTTCATTTATAGAAAATATGGTTTTGTCAGTATTTTTGGGCAACAAAAAATATAATTTTTCGTTGTATTGAAACTATTAGAATATGAAGGTTTCAAATTTTGACGCTGTCATTAAGATTGGACATTTAGCTCAGTTGGAAAATTGAGCTTGGTTCGGATCCTTACCTTCTCTTATTTACTTTTTGGCCTTTTTTATAATTTTATTAATCATTAAATTATCATTTGCCCGCATCTTTGTCTGCGTAGAAGTCGAAAATGGTTCTAATAGGATTTTTGTTTGTTTTTTACGTTATTAATTTTATTATAAATTATAATGTATAAATGTTTGTATAGGTACTTATATAGCACAATAACCTTATCCATGTGGTGATGGAGTAAAAATAGAATTCACCACCCCCTATCTTACCCGTGGGTGATCGTAAGAGATGACTAAGAGATTTTATATGCATATAACATCTATGCAAGAGAAAGAAAACTCGAAACAAAACCCTATACCAACACGTTTAACTAGCGCGGTATAGTAGGTTAACTTCCCTCTCATTATGGAGGAGACCCGAGCCCAACAGTGAGACGTATATGGGCTGTGATGATGATGATGCTAACAATCTTTGTTATAGTGTATATTATAAATTAGGCCGACCACTGGTACCGCTTCTTTGACATCCACCCGCGATACTACACCTATTACAGTATTTCTTTGTAAACAATATCTTTTGTTTTTCTTTCGGATGCTAGAATTACCAGGCTACTCTGTTAGCTTACTTGGAAGCATGTCAAATACAACTGCCTATAGGAGAAGTAAGCTTTCTCTCAAGTCTACTCCCGCTACCTTAAGAATTTGACCAAGAGCTTTGTTTATGATCATTGCGAAGCAGACTTTGATGGCAAACTGCACTCTCTGAAATTCGAAGTAGTAATTTGATGGTATTTGAAGAATCCTAGGAATATATACAGACTCTGCTTGAGAACCACCGGTCAGTATAGTTGACCCGATTTCATTGCAATGCAATGTTTATTCTTGCAAACTGGTGGCGCGCCAGCTCTTTTATTTTAAGATGTGAGTTGGGAGACCGGGAGCCTGCAGAGTATTCAGGAACTCAACCGGTTGTTGGACTCGGGGTTTATCACTTATTCGAAGGATTTATTTTGATATTCGACTCCTTCGAATGATTTAGAGTATTTGCAAGTAATTGGTATAAAGAAATCGAAACGACCGTAGTAGCGCATATAGGTAGGTCATGGCGTCTTGGGACCAATCTGATCACCATTAACATCCTCCGTTTCCCTATCGTATCTTACTGATTGTTCCTAATATAACTCAGCTCTTTCATCTCAATTTTTACAAATATGTTGATTAAACGCTGGCTAAACAGCGAACCAAAACATAGCAAATGACTATCTCTCTTTCCTAATCACTATGCGGTAAAAATACCCTCTCCAGAGTATAATAAAAACAGGTAATACATCTTATGAGCGCTGGATTTCAGTTATTCGGTGCAATGTGTTATCATGGCTCTCAATTACATTATTCGGCTTAGAAAATTGCTGTCCAAGAATTTAAAATTTCAAACTCAACGTTCCTATGACGCCGTGTGCTAAAAGTGACCTCTTTATAACTTAGAAACTTTCAAATGCCGCATTAATACAGTATTGCCACTTCGAAACACTCTAATTTTAAAGAGTATTTCTATTGTACCAAGTTTTATGTGAGTTCAACCTTTTCAGGGTTCCGTACCCAAAGCGTAAAACGGGACCTTATAACTAAGACTTCGCTGTTCATCCGTCCGTCCATCTGTCTATCACCAGGGTGTATCTCATGAACCATGATAGTTAAACAGTCAGACAGAAATTTTCACAGATTATGTATTTCTATTGCCGCTAAACCGACAAATACTAAAATAAAATAAATATTTAAGGGGTGCTCCCATTCAACAAACGCGACTCTGGTTCCTTTTTGCTCGATATATTTTTTTAGTTTCTATTTTTACTTTTGAGTTTTTAATTTATGTTTTCATTATATTTAAATATATTCTCCAATACACACTAACAAGAAAATTCCGAGCAAGGCTCGGTTATCCAGATATTTATTTATTTATTTTAGCAATCTTAATTACTAGTATGAGTTAGTGTTAATTCATAGGTAGTTAACTCGTGATCTGATGGCGTTTGTGGGTCTGGTATAATCATATTTTTTTATAATATACATTACAAAATGAAACAAATATATCCTGGTTCAATGGGGCTTCACACTTTAGTTAATTCTTACTAAGCATATACACAATTCCATTTAAAAGAATAAACTTAAAAAATAACTATCCCGCCGAGTTTCTAGCCGGATCTTCTCAACTTACGATTCGATGGTAGATTATCATATTAATTTTGAGTACCTAATATGTAAAATTAAAAATATATAAGAACCCTTATGAGGCTTACACACAATAAAACGATTTAATTTTTTTTTTTTTACGAGATTTCAAATAGATTTATTATGATCACTATATACAAAAGTTAAACACACATGCATAATTTCAAACTAAATCGATTAACTTCTTATAGGAAATTTCTAAAACTATGTAATATGCAAGAAGTAACTAAAAGTTAGGTCACTCCGAGTTCTTCAGAAATTGTATTGTAAAATTTATCTGTACCAATTTAGGACTGTGAAGAATCCTCACTATAGACAGAATAAAGATAAAAAATAGCCTCTGTTCAGACCGGGTGGAGAGCCCTCAGCGCTCACCCACAGTCCGGGTAAAGTTGTCATAGCCATCTGAGGCTAACAACTAAGACACACAAAAAAAAAAAAAATGTTCAGACAAATTTGTAATACTTCCATATTTAGGTAACTATATTACAACTGGAATTATAAGTGTAGCTAAGTTAAACTCAAAATAATCCTTATACCAAGCTATCTGAGTTAATTGATGTAATATAGCAATTTTTCTTCTATTACGAAATAGATACATGCCCAATAATGCAAATTGACATACATATTTTCTCTACATGTTACTGCATTCTATATCCATCTACCAGAGTAACAACGTGGACTGTTGGACATAGACCTCCCAGGAAGTGGGAATAATATATAACGGTCACGCTTACACGGTGGATTGGCGATAGCAGTTGTCATTAAGAAGATGGGGCAGCCTATTCTAATAATGTTTCATCTGGTTGTCAGGTAAAAATATCTGCATTAGGACATTATGTCTCATTTATTTTTCATCAAAAACTGATGTATATTTTATTTAAAATAATAGCTACTAACAAGACATTGATTAGTATAATATTCTTCTAATGAATATGTACCCTAATAAAGTGTGACAAAGTCGGGTAGGTGTGCCAGGGAGGAACAAATGTTTGGACGAGTGCCGACGGGGTGCGCTACTTTCCTAAATGGTGATCTTTCTGCGATGTACGAGGCAATTCTGCTAAATCAATTTCGAGAGCACTTTGTGTAGGATTTTTTACGGTTAAGTCAAATTTTCCACGGAAGAATGACTCAGTTTTTTTATATATTAAGCATTGTAAGTTATAAAATAATTTACTAAGGAGCTTCGAGGAAACAACAGGAGATCTGGTTCTTTTGGTGTCCGGTTCCATTAAAAATTAACGAAACGAATTACAGATAAATTTATTTAACCTCTTTGTTTTAAGATTGATTTTTTTTTGAAATTTTAAGCGTTTATAAATTTGAAATGACAATGACCAATAATTCAATCTTCAATACTATTAGAATATGAAGTTATTTTAACTTATAATTTCGGACGTGAAGTGCATTAGTCTATCGGCTGACTATAAGTATATCCGAAACGTGAAAACAAAATAAAATGGCGTGGGAATCGAACTCAAAACGATTGATGTTTGATGAACCCAAATTGATATTACTAGCTAACTCGCTACTTAGACCCATTATATTAGCTCCATATGAGCAGTGAAATAACATATTATCGCTGTAGGTCTTGTTCTGTCAGGACGGTAAAATTTGATATCTACTTCAATAATTGTATAATGTTCAAAACAGTAGATAAATCATATATAGGAATACCTACTATGTAAAAATTCAAGTATAAGTTGTGATTTTTTAATCAATAATTTTTTTAATATAAATATATTTCTCAAAAGAAAATACTGAGCTAATCTCGGTCATCTAGATGTTCTATAATTTAAAAAAAAAACCTCCCATTGCAAACGGCTGGTCATAATATTATTGTCAAAACTTTTACAATGCAATGTAGCAAGAGCTACATATTGCATCGACCTATTTAATTGGAATATAATCACCCTGATTGTAAATAATTTGAATATAATCATAATGATAATGAATTTAAAAGTTATCAACAATCTCCAAGCTGTAATACTTCATCATCATCATCATCATCACAGCCCATAAATGTCCCACTGTTGGGCTCGGGCCTCGAAATTAACCTACTATACCGCGCTGGTCAGACGTGTTGGTATAGGGTTTTGTTTCGAGTTTTCCTTCTCTCGCATAGATGTTATGTGCGTTTTATATCCCTTAGTCGTCTCGTACGATCACCCTCGGGTAAGATATGGGGTGGTGAATAGTATTCTACACTGTCACCACACGAAGAAATATATGCTATAATACTTACGAATAGATATTTAGCCTAACTAGTTACACCAGAATATTATTCTAAGCACCAACTAAAATCACATCTTCTTAACATATAAATGCAATGAACAGCCAAAACTTTTCAATACTTATAGAAAACATATTCAAATAATCCAGAACACCAAACATAGATACGTTAGAAATATCAGTTTAACTAAAAATAAATACACATCAATACAGCATCGAATCGGTTATATCGGTTATTTTACAAAGCAATTTGTTTAAACAATATGCAATCAATCTGTCTATATCGAACTTGTACTATGAATACAATTCACCGAAATTATACTTCCTCTTGTTACTAGAAACCATCGATGAACGTAAAATATAAACAAACCATATCAAAACATTACAGAATAGTCATTCAGTTATTCTGTATTGTAAATATTATTGTTTTAAATCAGTATTTATATCGACTTGCTGGAAAAATAGAACGAAGACTAGATATATAGGTGTTTTCAACCATCTTTATTTTACAGTTTGGGCAGCTGCCTAGCTATGCCCTTGGTATTGCAAAGGTCCATCCATGGGCGACAGTAACACTTACCATCAGGTGAGCCCATCTACCATCTGCTTGCCACCATATGCAATAAAAAAATCATATTTTTTTTCAAATATTGCTTTTTGTGATTTATTTATATTTATATGATATTTAAATTTTCAGTGTGTACGGTACGGGTAAGATAAGTAAGGGTGGTGAATTGTATATTCACCACCCTTACTTATCTTACCCGTGGGTGATCGTGGTACGCGACGACTAAGGGATATAAAACGCATATAACATCTATGCGAGAGAAGGAAAACTCGAAAGAAAACCCTATACGGCCTATACCAACACGTCTGACCAGCGTGGTATAGTAAGTCAATTACCCTCCCATTATGGAGGAGGCTCGAGCCCAACAGTGAGACATATATGAGCTGAGATGATGAGATGATTTAAAATTTTCGTGGGTATACGGATATAAATTGCATTACAACTTGTTAATTGCTGTAACTTTTCATAGGTGAAAGAATTTTTAAAGCCGGTTTAGTGGTTTAAGTGTGTATATTCATTTTCTAGACTATAAGTAGAAAGCAATAAGGTTATGTACCCTGTTGCATGTGTTAAGTTAGTTTCTTTTTTTCCTGTTTCTGTACATAATCTAATAAAGACTTACACCCTTTATTATGAAATGAATGCTTGTATCGCGTGAAACTTTACAAACATTAGAATTAATGGGCACACGCTACACTTGCAACTCCGAATAACCATTTCTGGATAGCTAAAAGATAAAAAAAAACATTCTATATAGGAATTAAGTTCACAACACGAGATTTTGAAGTGATAGAGCTACACTGCTGACAGCATTCTGTCTGCAGTCATAAATGACATGGGGTAGCACCACACTCTTGCAGACTTTTTCTTTATTTTCTCTTATAAAAAGATAACACCCTGGACTAAGGAAATAAACCTTGTATTGCGGGTGACTTTAGAGACATTAACGCAGGAAAAAAACATATCGTTAGATGAGCGAGAGAGTTGGGAGACTAAATATTTATGGTACGTAACTACCTGACTGTTATCCTTCTTTTTTTAGTAGGCTTTGGTCTGGACACACGCCGTCCGTTCCGTCTGGGGTGACGAAAGGGCGGTGTATGGCCCCATAACCCACTGTACTCACTCCCAGTCGCCATTTGGCCGGCCACTAGTACCGCTTCCTTGACATCCGTGGCCAGCCCGGCGGGTTACCCTTAGGGGTACCATCCCCCGTCGACGCCCCGAACTGCCGCCAGGACGTCGCCCTCACGCGGTATAACTGTCGCCCTAGTATTGCATACGTTTATGAGCGGATCTTAGCAGTTACCATCGCGTGAGCTGTTGGCTCGTTTGTTAACAAAAGCAATAAAAAAGATGAAAAGATGACGGAATGTCGCTAGTATATACATATAGTATGTGAGCAGTATTTTTTTTTCGTGTGTCCATGTACTAACCATTATGCGTTAGGCTTTACTAGACTTTTGAGAGCAATTCCATTATGTAATTATATTAAATATGGTAATGGAATATATATAATATAGATATTTGTTCGTTTCATTTTATCGTATAAAATTTTTATGCTTTTTAGGTACTGTTCTTTCTAATTTGTCTGACACCTGTGCAGCGGCACAATAAATTCAGAAGCCATCATACATCACAAGGATAATTAATGTCAAAAGACAGACAGAAATATTAATAATTATGTGAATTCATTTTATTAGTTATCATAATCTATGATAGAAATGAAATCACTATAATCAGCAAAACTTGAAACAAACAAACTTTCTCGCCACTTTTATTTGTTAAGATTTCGATTGGAAAGGAAATTTTTTATATTAGCAGAGCAATTAAATCAACATTAATTATAACACAGGTGTTTATCACAGATTTCAAACGTATAAATTATTGGTCAGCAGATATCGGAGCTAAACCTCAATTTGATCAATAAACATTCAAATGTTTAAACTTTCTCAGGGCGACACGACCTCATAAATATTATAGAATTTCGCGTTAAAAACTATAAAATATTACGTTTTATGTTATAAATATATAGGTTTATTAATTTTAACTATAAAACTAAACGGATATAGCGCCTAATTAAAGTAATGTATTTGAATTTAAAGCATTTTAATGTCATGTTAAATTACGATATGGCATTTGCAAATACGTAACTTGACTTTAAACGGTAAAATTGGTCGTATTTATTTACTGAAATTCCAAAGCTGCAATCCATTTGCGATCCTAATTCGGGCACACGAATATAAACATTGTGCACTTAGCCGCGTAAGGGATAATCTCAAATTTCAGTTATACCAAATGACAAATAAAACCAACCAAATTTAGTTTATTTTTATAATATTACTTTTGATTCATATCATCTGGTAAAAAAATAAAAAGAAAAACCTTTTTCGGAAACGTTGATTTAATAAAATTGAACACTTCAAATTTCGTTTGCAATTTTAGTTACAGACGTTTTTTTCTGAATATTTTTTTGAAGTGAAAACTTCTTTAGGCGCGTTGAGCGTTTTTGGAGGGGAAAACTTATAGGTTCGCGTCACCGACATGCTAATGCTGATAGTATATCTATAGCTATATGAAAACTTATTTAGGCACGTTGAGCGTTTTTGGACGGGAAAAACTTATAGGTTCGCGTCACCGACATGCTAATGCTAATAGTATATATAATCTATAGCTATGAGTAGTGTTTTTATATAGATAAATGAATGCATTTAAAAGTATGGCATAATTTATTTTTAATTGTATTTTTAATATTTAACCTTTATGTCATGAAATGAGTATCATTGTGGTTTAAAGGTTATCTTACTAGCGTGATAAACCGATTCCTAGATGTTCGATAATATTTTTTATTTTTATATAAAAATTAGAAAATTATTATTATTTCAATTAGTCTTAAGTTAATAGTTTTCACTTCTATCGGCAGTCCCCATTACTGCCTGTTGTTTTTTTTTATTGCTTATGGTAGTATACGAGCATACAGCACACCTGATGGTAAGTGTTACTGCCGCACATGGACCTCTGCAATACCAAAGGTAGCTAGGCCGCTGCCTACCAACAACCCTGAACTCACTCAGTTGGGCTTCCGACTCTCTCGGTCATCGGACGAAGCGCAATAGCAAATCGCCATTACTCAGACGTCGATTTTCTGCGAGAATGTGATACTACCCCGGACAGACCGGCCCGTAGCTGCACACAGAAAACTGTCAACAGCGTGATCCTACTACTAAAAAAATATTATTACTTTATTTTATTCTTATATGAAATTTGCTACAAATATGAATCGAACTGTGGTATTAACTTGTCAAAGTTTTCGGGCCTGCGTTCAGAGATAACAAGTAAAAATGTGCCCTTATTTTTTAAATCTTTCAATACGTCAACGAAAGCTTTCAAGTACAAAGTCGTTAGTCGTTAATGTGACAGAGAACAGTTTTACCAAGTATATGTCGCTGTAAAAAAACTTAATAATGATAGAATGAGGGCAAGAATGCTCCGTTGGTCTCATGCAACTTTTCTACCTACATAATGATGCACACTGAATCATTTTTTCTTGGGGTTGCCAATTAAATAAATGGACCAATTTAGTGTTCCAAGATGTGCCGGAAAACTGGATCATTCTCGTTTTATTAAGTATAAAAGGTAAGAAAAGAAATGATGTTAAAGTATTTCTATATAACAATACAAATCGTAAAAAATTATCACCCAGAAGTAATCCATTTTTTTTTTTCGGTGGACTATGGATGCGTCTCGCCCCGCTAAATCGGTCCAGGGTGACGGAAGAGGCGGCGCGTGACCCCATAGACCCACCATACGAACTCTTCACTTCGCCGTGCGAGCGGGCCACCGGTACCCGATCTTTGTCTTCGGTGGCCACCCAGAAATAATGCCTTAGAAAATGTAGATAAATATTTATCAGCAATGTTAATTATGTATAGATTCAACGAAAACTAAACACAACGCCCAAAGCTAGTTGGAAACAAAAGTATAATTTGTTTAACTTTATATCTCCAAAGAGAAAATTATTACGACACTCGAGAAATCACTGAATTATTTATTAGGCTCGGCCTTGACATGGTCGACGGAACCCGATGCAAGATGTGACGATACAAAAAAACCGTTATGAACAGCTATAAACCATTGCTATTAAATTAAAAAAAAAACAGTATGATGCAATATCAATTCTTTTTAAAGTTAATGAAAAGCAATTGTTACTGTTATGATATCAACGAATGTTTTATTTGAAAATGTAATAACATATGAAACAAACATATGAAATTGTTTGAACAGTCTGGTATATATACTTTCTACAACAATTTCATCAATGTCCGCTGGGAAATCGAATGTTGATATCTGTGAATCAATATTAGTTGTTTGGTAACTGATTATGATCGTAACAGTTTCCTTAACGGAATATGAATACAGTTCATCATCATCATCATCATTACAGCCCATATACGTCCCACTGTTGGGCTTGGGTCTCCTACGTAATGCAAGGGAAATTAACCTACTATACCACGCTGGTCAAACGTTTTGGTATAGGGTTTTGTTTCGAGTATTTCTTCTCTTGAATAGATAGTTATATGCGTTTTATATCCCTTAGTCGTCTCTTACTATCATCCACGGGTAAGATAGAGGATGGTGAATTGTATTCTTACTCCGTCACCACACGGATAAGAATACAGTTCACTACCCAATATCTTGATCGTAGCTATTTCAAAAGACGACTAGTACTATCTGCATACAACATCTATGTTAGGCAAACTTGAAATAATATCTTATGGCAACCCGTATAGTCTTTATTATCGGTGCCGACCTGGCGCTGCCGGCTGTCGCGAGGGCGATGGTCGACAGCGTCAGGAATTGGGACGCGGTCGCCGCCTTCTGCGAGGCTGTCATCTCGCGGAAGGAGGCGGCGGAACGAGTCAGGGAGGACTCCCGCGACCCGGGCCGCCGCCAGCGGCCGGGGCGGCGCAGGCGCGAATACCTGCGCCTGATGCCACCCTAACGCAGGCCTCGGGTGATCGGACCGGGGAGTTGTCCGGTCACCCGATGCGAGGCCACCGCGTGAGGGCGACGCCCCGACGGCGAAATCTGTCGGGGCGTCGACGAGAGGAACCCGCGAGGGTAAACCGCCGAGCGGACCACCGAAGACAAAGATCGGGTACCGGTGGCCCGCTCGCACGGCGAAGAGAGAGGATTTTACGGTGGGTCTATGGGGTCACGCGCCGCCTTCTCCGTCACTCCGGACCGATTGGCGGGGCGAGACGCACCCATAGCCCACCAATAAAAAAAAATAAAAAAAAACCCGTATCGTCTTCGCCTATTGTGAAGGAAGCACGAGTCCAGCAGTAAATTTACGAGCTGACATAAAGATCAAATTGATTATTATTATACCATTTGCAAATGATGCAACGTTTTGGTAATTCTATTTGAAACCATCTCAACTAAGAGCAATACACTCATAAAATTACATGAAAAAGCAAAAAAAAAATATATTTCCTAAAATCACATCGCATATATAAACCTGTCAAGCAGAAAAGTATACTCAATTACTGGAGGTGTAAAGAGGAAATGCTAACATTATATTCGTTCGGGTTACACACATTTTCCTCTTCGGTTCACTGGAACCGGAGCACGGTGTGAAACCGAATGCTATGCCAACATTCGTTAACAGTATTCGAAGAAAACTAAAACGATGATTTACAGGTGAAGTTCTTAATATAACGATGAACTCTGCTAATACCTGTGAACATTTTAAATGACCCGTTTTGTATTTAGGTTATTCACCGAAGTCAAGGAAACAGTATCGATAGATCATTCAATGAACGTAAATGGGAAATATGGCAGGTTATGGTGCCGACAAAATTATTTGTGGGTCATTTAAAATTAAATACACACGATGCTAGAGGTTCAATCAAATAGGAAGAGTTACCTGCACTAACTCCTATGATGTTTATTATAAAGCTCTTTAAAAAAAATTAGAGATTTGGCAGATATTCGCCAGTGTAGAACTGTACAAGCTGTCAAGCGATATCTATATGCCTTTATTCAGAACACTGTCATTGACGCTAAATGTTGTGTAGTAGCGGCTACGAATACTACCAACCCTTACTTTGCTCGTGGATGTCGTAAAAGACGACTAAGAGCCTTATAACGACCTGGGTAAACTCTAATTGATGCCGTTTGTTCAACAATTATATTCCGAAGAAGGGTTGGCGTCTGGCAGGCGGCCGATCATAATACTATTGCCAATAACTTTTACAATATGTACTATGAAAGAGGAGTACATATTGTATCGACTTCAAGTAATTGGGATAAGAGTAGGAGAATGATACTGCTATTGACCGTAAAAAAACACTTAAGAGTAATTAATAGATATATTACCTCTATACCGGATACCTAATACAACCTTAAAATTGAAACTATGTCAAATTTAACAGCAATTTGAATATTACAAAAAAAGCAATTAAATCTGTACTATATATAAACACGTGAACGTATCTCGAAAAATATGTAAATACTGAAAGAATTTCACTTTACACACTTATAGTTTCACTTAGGTGAAACACAAAAACGAAACCCAGTTGTTGGCGGTTGCCATTAGCTAGCTAATTGGTAGCGGCGGGAAGAGAGCGTGACGTGACCGCGACGAAAGTTTTGCACTAACTAATAGTATTACTATATAACTATGGGGGCCACATTGATTATATGTCTGCAGTGCTGAAGTGTTTAAACTATTAAAAAAATTGCTGTGTAGTAACGGTTATCAATAATACCAACCTTATATTTCTCGTGAATGTTGTAGGCGTTCAAGTGCTTCACAACGACCTGGTATCTGATACCATCTGATTAACTATTACTTTCCCAAGAAAGGTTGGCTAAGGTTGCTAATAAAACACTTACCAATTTTTTCCAGTTTGTCCGATAGAAGCAGATAATAATAGAGATATTCAGTTATGATGTCCCTTTGGACAGACGGCTTTTCAGCTTTGCTATTCAGCTTATCGACGTAATTTGTTAAAAATTGTCGTCACCAAGGAGAAATAATGGTAAGAGTTGGTGACCGCATTTCGTGTTATAAGGTTTCCAGTAGCAGGTTCTACTAATGATCTCATAGCCAGATATTACGACTCCCACGCAGCAATTAGGCGTGGGGAGACATTATGCTAACGCTTAAATCATCACCATTGGCCCCTATTTTATCAGATTTATTAAGTCCTGTAAGTTGGTAAAGTAAATTTCAAAAGAGCATCATACTTACACTTGATCAGTTTGGATAGATGGAACATTAACAATAGAAACTAAATGTTAAAATTAATTACGTAACAAATAAAAAACGGCGAAAGAACAAAACATTGAAGGTTTAATTTATCATCATAATTTCAGCTCAAATACGTCCCACTGTTAGGCCCACATCACTCACAGAAGGAGGGTAATTGACCTACTATACCACGCTAGTCAGACGTATTGATATAGGGTTTTTTTTCGAGTTTTCTTTCTGTTGCAGATGATATATGCGTACCTTTAGCCGTGTTTTACGACACCCACGAGCAGGATAGACGGAGAATTAATATTCATTTGTTAATTAAACAAAATTAAATTATTTATTTGAACATTTGCTACCATTTAAAGAATACCTTGAGGTGCAACACATAACATATTTCTTTTGTTTTTTTTTATAGAAGAACACAGCAAATTCTTTAAAAATATAGGTCCCTTGGGTGCCCGTGACCTACTTTTTTTTTTTACAACAGCATTGGCGTACAAAGGAAAATTACCGAATTAATGAAGTGTTTACAAGATTATTTTAAATATATTCCATTAAAAATGATTAATGAATCACGGCGACATTTAATTTTAAAGATATTTTTTAATCAGAAGAAATATTTTCAAATAAAAATCCTCAACGAAAGAGCAACAAAAAAATAAATATATTTATAATTAAATGATGTTAACAAGCACATTGGTTTTAAAACGATGTTCGGCTTAACAAAACAACGGAAAGTATTGAAAAAACAATGTAGAACTCTTTCATTGAGTGTGTTTGTTATAAGAATAACAATGAAATATTATTATATTTTAACATGCAGCTAAAAGTTCAAGGGAAAATATGATAATAGACTTTCGTGCATATAAAATTAACAACAGCTAGAGTTCTTCCAGATTGCCTAAAGGTTATCCATCAAATAAATTACAGATACAAATAACACGGTGGTTAAGGAAACGTTCCTACGTAGAAAGTATTTTTTTTTTCATATTGTTTATATTATATATCTGAATATATTGTTTAAACGCGTTTAATTTTGAAACTATAGGTAATTTTTTTGCGTGTAACTTAATTGTTAGCCGCAGGTGGCTATGACAATTATACCCAGACTGTTGGGTGAGTGCTGAGGGCTCTCGGCCCCTTATAGCAATAGGTCGTTTTGAAAGGTTCTATTATATGTTAATATCACGGATGCTAGTTATATACTGAAAGAGACATCTTTCGCCTTAAGATGGTTCCATACGGGATACGGCAGAACCAAAGCCGATCATTAAAGCAGAGTATAGTAGGTTCAATTTCTCCCCTATAGTGGAAGTAGTCCAAAATCAATAGTGGATCGTAAATGGGTTGAGATAGATGGAGATTAAAGACAGAAAACATGAATTAAAACCCTATACCGGTTACGTTATATTAGGTAAGACGGGTTCATCTTACCTAATATAGCGTAATAGTACGTCAAGTTCCCTTCTATTATAGAAGAGGTTCGAACCCAGAAGTAGGGCGTATATGAGCTGAGAAGATGATAACAGTTTGATAAATGTATGAATGAATAAGTATGTTACATATTACATGTTACGTTACATGTTACAATATAAAACATATCATACAATTACACATCACTCAACAACCGACGACGCGACAAAACGGCTATAAATAATGTATTGACCCACATACACTCGGTGTTCACAGCGAACGCAAATATATTTGGGAAGAAATATTATTTTTAAATTAGACATTTGACTGAGCAGTTTTGATTGGTTATGTCGTCTCTTTCATCTGCTGTCATTCGCTTTCATGGTGAGCTAATGATAAATAAGATGTATGTAGATACCATGAATCGTTTTAATATAACAGTTTGTATTACATAAATAAACGTAAACGTTTTTCTTAGCTCATACACGTTAGGCTATATGTGTGGTGACGGAGTAAGAATACAATTCACCACCCCCTATCTTACCCGTGGGTGATCGTACGAGACGACTAAGGGATATAAAACGCATATAACATCTATGCAAGAGAAGGAAAACTTGAAAAAAAAAACCCTATACCAACACGTTTGACCAGCGTGGTATAGTAGGTCAATTACTCTTTCATTATAGAGAAGGCCCGAGCCCAACAGTGGGACATGTATGGGCTGAGATTTATTTATTTATATAAGGCTCATCTACGACATAAACACAAACATATGCTAAAATCATTCCAGTGCCTTAAAACTAGTGTTTATATCAATTACAGATGTGCACAACATTGAGGAATATATTACAAAAATGATGATGAGATGATACGTTAGGCTACAGCCTGCCATGGATATCAAGCAAGCGGTACCAGTGGCCGGCTCGATGGCGATGGGAATGTCCAGACCATAGCCTACCCAAAAAAAAAAAAAAAAAACAAAGCTCCAGCCTAGTGTATAATTCCATGTCGTGCGGCGTTCCACAGGGGTCGGTTCTGGGGCCGACTCTGTGGGACAGCGGGTACGACTGGGCGTTGAGAGGGAGTCTCCCCCCCGGGCTGAGCGTGATATGCTACGCCTACGATACGCTCGTCACAGCCCGGGGCAGGACACTCGAAGAGGCGGCGAGCCTGGCCACTCTCGGCACCGAGGAGATGGTCGGGCGAATCGAGGCGCTGGGGCTCAGGGTGGCCCTAAATAAGACGGAGGCCCTATTGTTCCATGGGCCACGCGTAAGGCCGCCAATCGGCGTCTCGCTAGTCGTCAACTCCGTCCACATCAGCATCCAGGCCCATATGAAGTACTTGGGTCTGGTGCTCGACGGGCGATGGTGGTTCCGGGAGCATTTTCGCCGAATTGCTCCCCGGCTGGTCGGCGCGGCGTCCGCCCTTTCGCGGCTCATGCCGAACGTGGGCGGACCCAGCTTCGAGGGCCGACGGCTGTATGCGGGGGTGATCCGTTCTATGGCCATGTACGGCGCACCCGTGTGGGCGAGGGCTCTGAACGTCCAGCTCAGGGCTGTTCTGTGGAGACCCCAGAGAGTCATGGCGGTCAGAGCTCTCCGACCTCTACCGGCGGGTGACCTCACTGCGCGACGAAGGTGGCTCCCCATCGCTGAGCGAGATAGCCACCTGGCGCGAGGACGCCCGCCGAGACGTCATCGCCCGTTGGGCTACGCGGCTGGAGAGGCCTAGACACGGTGTCGTCACCGTCGAGGCTCTCCGGCCCGTATTGATGGAGTGGATGGAGCGGCGGCACGGAGTCCTCTCCTTTCGACTGGTGCAGGTGTTGTCGGGGCACGGATGCTTCGGCTTTTACCTGCACACGGTCGCGTGTAAGGAGTGGACTTCGTTCTGCCACCATTGCAGCAGTGACGAGGACACGGCGCAACACACGCTGGAGGCGTGTCCGGGCTTTGACCGGCAGCGCCGTGACCTCGTCGCTGTTATCGGTGCCGACCTGACGCTGCCGGCTGTCGCGAGAGCGATGGTCGACAGCGTCAGGAACTGGGACGCGGTCGCCGCCTTCTGCGAGGCTGTCATCTCGCAGAAGGAGGCGGCGGAACGAGTCCGGAAGGAATCCCGCGACCCGGGCCGCCGTCAGCGGCCGGGGCGGCGCAGGCACGAATACCTGCGCCTGATGCCGCCCTAACCGAGGCCTCGGGTGATCGGACCGGGGAATTGTCCGGTCACCCGACGTGAGGCCACCGCGTGAGGGCGACGCCCCGACGGCGAAATCTGTCGGGGCGTCGACGAGAGGAACCCGCGAGGGTAAACCGCCGGGCGGGCCACCGAAGTTAAAATCGAGTACCGGTGGTCCGCTCGCACGGCGAAGAGAGAAGGTTTTACGGTGGGTCTATGGGGTCACGCGCCGCCTTTCCGTCACCCCGGACCGATTCAGCGGGGCGAGACGCACCCATAGCCCACCAATAAAAAAAAAAAAAAAAAAAGCCTAGTGTATAATTGTAAGAAAATTTACCTACAATACCACGTCTTTCTGTATAGTGATGAAATAAAAACACAATTCATCTTCACCTGTCCTTGGGTGACGTAAAAAACGACTAAGGAACCCCTTAAGAGAAAAACTCGAAATAAAACCTTATACCGACCCCAACAGTGGGACCTACATGAGCTGTGTTGACAGTGACGATGACAGCACATTGGTTAAACTCTTTATTTCTAATTTTCCTTCTTGGCATTGATGTTATGTATTTGAATCCCTTAATCGTTTTTACGACATCCAAGACTACATATCATTAATCTATCACCATATAGAAGAAAGAGCTATAAAAGACACCATCACAGTCATACATTTCAAACTTTAGGTACGTTCAAATTATTGAAATTTGGCATTTAACATGCTTAATTATTTATAAAAACTTGATTACGAGCGATAAATGATTGTCACACATAGGATCCCATGTGTGACAATCATTTTTTACTCGTAATCAAGTTTTTAAGTACGTTTTTAACAAAGAACTAGTGAGCACCGCATCGTATTCCTTCAGAGTCGAAACAATCTATAGTTAATCATTTTAAAATGTAACTTCGAAAAGACTTCTAAAATGGTTAAATAAATGCTATAAAATGACATTATTATTAATAATTTAAATTAATGCTAGACCTCCGTAAGCGATAATAGCGTCCGAAAGAAGTAATAGCTAAAACTTAAAGTTATGCATTTAGTCTGAATGTATTAAGTAAGTCATCATAACCTTGCCCTGTAATCCAATTATTTGGGGTTGACGCAACATGTACTCCTCATCCATCGTACGTATTACAAAAGTTATTGGCAGTAGTTTTATGACCGCCCGCCTGACGTCAACTCTCCTTGGGAATGTAATCGTTTGACCAGACGACATCGGATGCAAGTTGGGCCATGTCAATATAAAATTGCACGAGCAAAGTAAGGGTTGGTAGTATTCGTAACCGTTACCACACAGTAAATTTTAAGTATATAAACTATTTGATTATGATATATAAATTATTTGGTGACGGAGTAAGAATACAATTCATCACCTCCTCCATCTTACCCGTGGGTGATCTGACGAGTCGACTAAGGGATATAAAACGCATTAATATCTATGTGAGAGAAGGAACGAACGAACGTCTGGTTAAGAAGATATACAATGCGAAAGTGGAAGAATGTAGGTACCTACCGAGGGAGACCGAGACTAACCTACCTAGACCAGATCGGTCAGGTATTGAAGGAAGGTGGAGTCAAGAGTCTCCGAAACCGGCGAGCGTGTATGAAGAGAATTATGAATGTTGAGGAAGCGAGTGAAGTATGCAGAGATAGAGTTCTCTGGCACTCTGTTCTCTCTGCCTACTCTGCAAGGGATATGGCGTGATGATATGTATGTATGTATGAGAGAAGGAAAACTCGAAACAAAACCCTATACCAACACGTCTGATCAGCGTGGTGTAGTAGATCAATTTCGCTTCCATTATGGAGGACGCTCGAGCCCAACAGTGGGACATATATGAGCTGAGATGATGATGAGATTATAGTGACTATATAAACTAGTCAAATAAGATGTATCGTTTATTTCTATCAAGCGTATTATGACCAATCACGAGTTAGTCCAAAGCACAATTTAGTTTGACCCACTTGTTGCTATGACATTTAGACACGGATCATTAATATTAATAGTTACCCGGAATATTGTTTCTGTTCTATTTATTACCCATCTATAGAATTCAGTGGAAACTCTAATTTGTGACTTTCTACCACCTTTATATATTAGTCCTACTTTCATATTATTTACTCGATAAATAACTAAGACATAATTTCATGAACATTGATGATTTTTACGCTGCGTTTGATGTTGTGAAAAATTAACAATCTTTATACGAATTTATTTTATTTATACAGTTAATGTATTTCGTTTAATTTATTCTTACTTAATCCTTTGATTAAAAGAGAAAGTTATATGTCACCGTGTCAGTGTTATTTACTATAGATACATTAATAGAGACATCGTAAAAAGTAAATATAATTAACATATTTATTGTGAGCATATTAAAAAAAGTGGGCATGGCTGTGTGGTGGCGGCGAAGAATACTACCAACCCTTACTTTGCTAGTGGATATCGTAAAGGACGACTAAGAGCCTTATAACGACCTGGGCCAACTCCATCTGATGCTGTTTGGTCAACAACTACATTCCCAAGGAGGGTTGACGTCTGGCAGGCGGCCGGTCATATATTGCCAATAACTTTTACAATAAGGAATATGAAAGAGGAGTTCATATTGTAACGACCCCAAGTAATTGGGATAAGAATAGGAGAATGATGATGATGTCAAAGAACTCTTTTTTTGTTTACGGTGTGGTGTAAGTGATACTACCGCTCATCTACCTTAGTAATAGCCCAGTAGTACTCAGCCCAGCTGCTACTAACAGTGAAGAAAGCGCACAAAAACACACGATAAGAACTCTGTAATTAAAAAGGTAGCTAATACTTAGGTATACAAAGATTAGTCTTTGAAATACATTGGACAAAAAATACATGATATCAATACCTCATTCGCGATTGTCATAAGAAACGATGAAAGGATTTAAACAGATAACATCTTCCACCATATATAGTAAAGCCAATCCGTCGCAAGGCGTAATATGGTAGTCTAATGGGCGTTTCCACCAGCGAACCGTCTATTTCATGTAACAACTATATAATATATCCAAATGACACGTAAAATCAACGTTACTTGTTAAATATGTCGCGTAAATTATCATCTAAAAATTAAACTTTATTTAATTTTATTTCATACAGAAAAATATTAACATTAGGTATATGCTTCATTTATATTGCCTTAGGTATCACCTAAAATTTAGGAGGCGTTGGAGAAAACGAGCTTTATTGTGAAAGAGCTCGTATACGTCATATCGCCTTTTTTAATTTATTTTTGTGGCAAGTTATGGACAAGACACACCCCGTCAGGAACGACGGTAGGTTGACTTCGGTGGCCCGCTCAGATCATGATTCATGACTACATTGATTTTCTTTGCTTAACATAAACTTTAACAAGACGGTAAACATATTTTTTTTTGCGGTGGGCTATGGACTTAGTCGCGCCCTGCCAAATCGGTCCGGGATGACGGAAGAGGCGGTGCGCAACCTCATAGACCCACCCTGCAAACACCTCTCTTCGCTGTGCGAGCGGGCCACCGGTACCCGATCTTTGTCTTCCGTGGAGCTTTGCGACACCCTCGGGTAAGGCTGACGCATTATATTCCTAACCCATCCCCACATTAGGAATGCTTGATTTGATAAGGAACAGTAAAAAGTTTACATTCGCAAATATCACGTTAGCCACACCTTGGCTTAACTGTAATACTATCAAGATAGATGGCTATAAATTTTTATATTCATATTTTATCGCGTGTAGGAATTGAACTCGTAACACTCAGCGCTAGAGGTCAGTACTAAAATCGTTACGCCATACGAACAAACGAATATTGGATGTAGTCCAAATATCCGGTAACAAAAAAAAAGTATTTTATTATTCTATAAATCATTCTCTGTGACGAGATAATTGGCTGTTGCGTAAAGTTACAAGTTTTCCTTCAACTTTTGCGAATTTCCCGAGTGAAATATAAGTCCTACGCTTTATATATTATACAAGCGCGTAATAATCCCATGACATCGTTTCAAAGAATTCATTAGGTAGGTATTCGTTTCATTTTTAGTGACCAGAAGTGCTAATCTTGATACTCGATGTATCAGGATAGGGAGCGAATTCAGCTTGAATGCTAAACTAGAGTACCATTGGACATAAATTTAGTGGATTTTACAGTTTTATAAAACTCCAGAGACCAGAAAAACTGGAACCAAATCAGTCTTTCATTCACTAAAATAGCCACGGCATTGGTTCGACATTTCGAGATTATTGGGAATGGTCACTTAGTGCTTCTGTCTACGAGCAAGCCACAGAATCATCCTACTATACCATCCGTAGGGCAGCTATCAACCGAGTTTATGTGAGCCCTTGCTTTCCTATTATTCTCAACTGTTAATAGGAAATTTTTAATAGGAAATTTCACATAAATACTTATAAACCGGGCAAGAAAAACGATGCAAGATTTTTTATTAATAACCTAGTGATGTGAACACCTGCTTAATTAATAACTGATTCAACAGAATTACTTTGTATTTATAACCCTAAGCAAGGTCGAAAGGTATTTTGTTGATGTCTGCTGTTCCCTTTGATGAGAAAGATAATGCTACTATTTTATTCTCAACTTTTGTATCAACAAATCTAAATGATTTTAACTGTCATTAATGTCGGTACTCGACGCCCTTCTGTAGAGCTGAAGCGTATGGTGCACACTGTACTGACGAGGACATGTAGATTTTGATCTTATATATTTTAGGAGATCTCGAATTAAAAATAAAATATTCAAATATATATATATATATATATAATAGGAACCCGCCCTCGCTTGGCTTCGGTTACGTCAGTTTAGTTGTGTAGTTTACTTTCGCGACACAGAATTCCTTTCGAAAGAGGAATTTTTTAAAATCCTACTTCATCTGACCTTTACAGGACAGAAAAAGGTCCACACCAAATTCCCAGTCTGTAGGGGCCAGTAATGGAAAATGTGGCTTTTTTTCCCTTTAGGGGTGGAATATTTAAAAAGTCGTTGTTACACAGATACAGTGTTACGATACAGAGGTAAACCCTCTGTATCGTAACACAAATATGCCTACCGAAATTCAAGTCTGTAGGAGCTATATTTAAAAAATGTGATTTTTACACCCCAGCAACCACCTTGTGGTCCCCCCTGTAGGTCTTATGGTGCCAGAGATATCGTGATGAGTCAATACATAGGTGGAAATCTCTTATATATATATATATATATATATATATATATATATATATATATATATATATATATATATGTATATAGATAATGCATGATCTGTGATGATTAACGCATATTTCAATGTCGAATACATATTTCTTTTTTTTATGATATAACAAGACACCACTCTGCACTAAGGAAATAATCCGGGCATTGCGAGGTACTTTACAAACCTATAATTAACGCAGACAAATTACACACAGAGTCAGAACAACAATGTGGATTGCACAAAGCTCTGTCGTGCGTAGGAATCGAACCCATGGCACTGGCATGGAAGGGTGGTATCTTAACCACCGCGTCATCTATGCAATTAATTGCGTGGAATTTACAAAAACGATCTAAGTGAGAATAAGCCGCACTTTTCTTGTAAATTTATAACACCAACTGCTAAGCGCGCCGATTAAAGCATTGTCCCTTGAGGAAGCCTATGTCCAACAATAGAGTCGGTAAGCTTTATAATGAACTAGCTTCTGCCCGCGGCTTCGCCCGCGTAAAAGGTTACTTTCCTAAAGTTTTTCATCCCCTATTTTTATTTTACCCCTTAAGGGTAAATTTTTTACAAAATTTTAATGTCATATTTATTTACATCTAATTAAAAGCCTAAAAATAAGATTTAATTTTTCTGGCTTTAAAAATGACGATATTTCCTTACAACTTTTCATCACCCTTTACAAACCTTTTTTGCATTTAAAAGTAGCCTATTTCCTTTATCAGGCTCTAGATTCTACCAAATTTCATTTAGATCGGTTCAGTAGTTTTGGCGTGAAAGAGCGACAGACAGACAGAGTTACTTTCGCATTTATAATATTGGTAAGGATATATCCACAATTATATATTTTTTATAGATATTTATAGAAATTTGACGATTATAGAATTCAAGTAATGAACTTTCAAGTTCAGTAGTTATACGCTCATCTTTACTCGTAATAATTTAAAATAAAACATACATAAAAATATTATTTTATACAATTTAAAAGTATAACCATTATACTCCAGGGAGTTTACAATAAAACATGGAATCAGGCCGAGGTTGCAATACACAGCGATGTGGATTAAAACCGAAGCAGATTTATTTGGTCTAATCGATATATTCCAAGAATATATCTATAGAAAATATTTGCTATGTCTACACCAGAAATAACAAATCTGTGCCATTTCTAATCTAATTGTAAATTATACATGTATTTATTCAACCCATATCACACTGTACTGTGTAAATTAAGACGAGTATTATAATCTTACCATGGTGTTTGTCTTTTAGGTAAATAATATCTTAAAATACGTCTTGATTAACTTGTGAAGGAATCTATCTATTAAATTAAGATATACAAAGAATATAGGCATTTTCAAAAGTAGATTAAACCACAATCATGTTCGATTGGTAGATTAATCATCGAATTTGGTGATATGAATTGCCCAAGAAAGGGTTATTGCCCATTCTTCTGGCAGATGACATTTGTTGCCATCCTTAATTTACTACGGGAGTCGTAAAAACCGACTAAAGGGGCGTATATTATAAAATTTTAAGATAGCATTTTTAGGGATATAAGTTCAAGTGCACTTTACCTACATTTATGTTCTCTGTTTACGATTCATGTTAAAGGTTTCAAATATAAATCGTTTCGTGACGTCAATGCGCAGGATTGCATATGAACGGACGCAAAACGACCGGCCGATACACTCGTAAATGGAGCCTGTAAACTGAAAATGTAAAAAGGTCAAACTTTCGATTGTTGTTGCATATAAAAATACTTGAACATACTCTACAAAAATAAAAAAAAATACGTACTCAACATATGGTATTATTTTGTTTTACATCCTAAAATAGTCTGAAGCAATAACATTCTCCATGTGGCGACAGATTAAGAAAATAATGCATATGCATATTCCCTTCCCGCAGTTATTATAAAAGATGAGTAAAGAACCAAAAAATATCAAGTGACGAGAGAACCTCAAACTTTATAAGCCCCTCTTCAGCGGAGAACCACTATAAAAATGGCGGCCTGACTATAATCTACAAGATTTTCCTTCAATTCAGAGTTAGCGTGCCACCAGCACGGATGCCTTTATTTCGGTATCCCAACTAGCCCGTTACCCTTTACCGCGGTGTCGACGCTTCCACGACTGGCCTTCACGGCATACCGATCCTAACCGAATCTTCTTATTGGATCATCAGGCATTGCCAAAATAATACAATAAGCAAATATCCTTTTTCTTGTGGAGGAGATATCACTATGGAGCACCGGTCTCAGACTTCGTAAAAAAGATAATTGCTTAAAGCTTTTAAAATGTTTACTTTATAATAACCATAGGACGTCCTGTTTATGGGTGTGAGCTTATGGAGAGTTTATGAGTCAATAGTATTAGTTCATTACTTTTGTAAATAACCAACTGCCCTGTTTGGTTTTCTAAAGTACCTAAAAATAGCTATCATCGCCTATAATGAAAATCCAAAATATCGTTAAGGCTTGTGAGCCGAACCAAGTTATACATATTCACAAAATTTCATTAAAATCGTTGGAACGGTTACGGAGATTAGCGTGAACGTCGTGACCCAAGTTTGTATAAAGATTTAATAGTTGCAATCCCTTATTCTTGTAGTAATAGGCAGATATATAAATTCTCAAGGGCGGCTATTGTAATTTGCCGGCTATCATATATAGTATTATTTATTATTAACTTCAAACTATTTAGAAAGTACTAACAAAAAAACCCACAATAATGTCTAGGAGCCAGGGTAAGCCACCGACGATAAAGACCAGGTTCCGGTGGCCTACCCACAAGATGTGCAGAGGTACATTGCGGGGCGGGTCTATGTGGGAGCACGTCGCCTCATCTGTCGCAAAAAAAAAACAATGGAGCCTAAAATTATTGGTAAATATTACCTAAAACCTTGTAGGTTAGGTTTGCTTTGAACCTTCTTTCCGTTAAAATAATATTACCTGTCTGATTTAATAACTAAGTTGCTATTACCACATTGTTTTCTCATAGGCTATGGTTTAGACACAAACTTTCCGAACCGTCCGGGATGATGTAAGGTCGGCGAGCGGTCCCATAAACGACTGTAATATTTACCCATCGTCCTTGAGCTGATTGCTAGTACCGATTACGTGAAGTGGCCCGGCTATTATCACACTTAAAAATAATAATGAATATAATCTTTTCTCCATCCTGACAGAAATCTGCTTATTATCAAGCTTGTGTTTAACTGATCAGCGCATAATATCAATTCAGCAACTGTATTCAGTATTCAAGAGCACCCTAAATGGCCTACTTTGGTTCAACGCATGCGTCAATACTATACATACGCAATTACATATAAACTATATTATTATAACAAAGCTGAAGAGTTTGTATTTTGATCCGTGTTGATCTCAGGCAATAACGTTTGCTGCTGAAGACAAAGATCGGGTCCCGGTGGCCCGCTCGCACAGTATCCAGAGGTACATTGCGGGGCGGGTCTATAGGATCGCGCGCCGCTTCATCTGTTGCCCCGAATGGATTTAGCGGGTTGTGACCAGACGCAAAATAAAAGAAAAGGCAAATAAAAAATCTTATTGTGTAACATAGCTAAATTATCTGAAAGATTTTAAGCTATAACACATAAGGCTGCGACAAATAGAAGCGGAGTAGTTTCTATAAATGTTAACCAATTTTGTAGATAAAATGAGATAGCGCGTGAAACGTTTCGTGCAGTCATCGTTGCATAACAACTGCTGAGATAACAAAGATGGTGATTGATGTATTTCGTTCGGGTGTTATTATAGTTGATACTATTAGTAATGCCATGAGAAGTAATGGGTATTAAAAGAAAATAAAAACATTAAATACTTAATCAACACAAGCGAAGCTACTAGCGCAGCTAGTACATGTATTCTGATAATCATCATCATCATCATCTCAGCTCATTTATGTCCCACTGTTGGGCTCAAGCCTCCTCCATAATTGACCTACTGCTGGTCAGACTTGTTGGTATAGGGTTTTGTTTCGAGTTTTCCTTCTATTGCATAGATTTTATATGCGTTTTATATCCCTTTGTCGTCTCTTACGATCACTCATGGGTAAGATAGGGGGTGAATGGTGTTCTTACTCCGTCACTACACGGATAACTCTGATAATATCGTTAAACAAATCACCATAGTCATGCTCAATTGCTTTCAGTACGACTAAAAAGATGAAAATACTTATAAGAATAAATCGCATAAATTGGAAATCAGTCAAACCATATCATAGAAAAAACTGTCTGGCCTGCGGTTTCAAATTTCCCTTTGCCCATTTTGTAGGCACACACTATAACGTTTCACATTTTTTTGGCAGAGTTATAATTTAACATTGATATTTTTGTGTGGTGGCGAAGTAAGAATAAAATTCATCATGCTATCTTGCCTGTGGTTGTAATAAAAGACAACTAGGAAATATAACATGCAGACACCATCTATGCATGAGAAGGAAAACTCGAAATGAAAACCTATACCAATAAGTCTGATCAAGGAGATATTAGTAGTGACTTTCTATTTTGGAAGAGGCTTGAACCCAGCAGTGGGACGTATATGAGCTGCGATGATGATGAGTATTTAACAATAATCCTAATGCCTAGAAACAATCTTAGCTGTGTGGTTACGAATACTACCAATCCTTACTTTGCTCGTGGATGTCCGTACTAAAAGCTTTATAACGACCTGGGCCAACTCCATCTGATGCCGTTTGGTCAACAATTACATTCCCAAGGAGGGTTAACGTCAGGCAGGCGGCCGTTCATAAAACTATTGCCAATAACTTTAACAATATGTACTATGAAAGAAGAGTACATATTGTATTGAACACAAGTAATTGGGATAAGAGTAGGAGAATGATGTGTAGAAACAATCTTGTTAACTTTTCTAAGTTTTTCATGACAGTATTGTGGCTGCTTATGAATTTAATGTTTCAAGCGCAAACATAGCGTTATATTATAAAGCAGGACTTCTCGATAAACAAGCTATATATAATAATATAATAATAACGAGGGTTATTGAAATTTGAACGTCCAAATAAACAAACAAACTCAGTTTGATAGATTTATAGTCAGGACACACCCCGCCAAAAGCATCTGGGGCAACCGAAGGGCCGCACGCGACTCCTTACTCTAGTGCATTATCCGCAAATTGAGCACGAACCACCGAATACGATTCCTTTATTTCAGTAACAAAAATACAAGTACCTTTATAAAAGTAGGTCTAATTATTTAAAACTATTCCTTTCGAAAACAAGTCTCCCATATTAGCCACAAATTAAAAGAGAATATAAAAAGTATATTCATACAAGTTTATTTACACTGCTCTCTACACAAACTTCATCTTTTTAAAGCTAAAACCAAGTCATATATCAATTCCTAACAACATACAAGAAAACTAAAACAAATACTATGTCACTTTCAAAACCGAGGGAAAATTTTCAAAGGATTTTAAATTGTTTGTATATATCCAGTTTCGTTGAAATAACGAATATAAAAACGTAATCATAGTCTTCCATTTACAAATAAAAAAAGGCTCGCGTCAATGGTCTTTTATTTCTTTTTTAATTTTTTTTTTAATTCTGAGACTAACAAAAAATTTAAACTAGCGAAATCGTATCGCAAGCCAATGCCTGGTCCAAATATTGCGAAACTATATTAATTTATGTTTAGAACTAAGAATTTATTTGCTAACGTATTGTTAACTAGGGCGGTCTTTTTTTAATATAGGTCGAATTAAAACATATGGATATATATATTTTATTAGTATCCTATTTCACAAGATTTTTTTTTTAATATCAAAATCATATATATTTAGCTAATGAATATGATATATTAACAGAATAAGTAATTCGTTGAACATTTAGCAAAGCTTTGCAACTTCCTAGTACTGTCCAAGTGATTATGTCCTGACATAGAAAAGCGTAAGGATGTACCGTCCGCAGTGTCAGACGGATTTAGATAGGCTTCCCCGAAGTATATTTCACGTACCTCAAAAACGAAGGCGTGACTGCGTGTTGGATGCTAATTATGCGTCATCCTGAAACTCGAATGTTTCGCGTCCCGTTGTGCTCCCGTATAAATATGACACTGAAGCGTATTCGCTTCAGTCGTTCAGGAAAGCTCGAAGTGTGCACTGTGCCAAATCAAAGTATTCCCTAGTGACAACGTGATCGTAACACAAATACATATAATTAACAACACGTTTTAATAATAAACAAAACTTTTTTTTTGTGGAATTTGGATTGTTCAGTGAAAGAAGTGCAGTAAGATGTTGGACAAAACTATCGTTGGTGGTGGTAGTTGGGAAAGCGTGGTAAGTTGAATAATTTTTATCCATTAAATATTTTAATTAGGATATTTAATACACTAGTATAAATTACCGCGAGAGATCAAAATATTTAGAGTCCAAATACATACATATATTTGATTTACGGAAAGAAATTTACACGGCCAATGGTCGATGGTAAAGCTATTACGCAAAGTGCATGGCCGTTTTAATGCGCTTAAAAGGCAACTGACTTGTCTATGGTCGCTGTCATTGAACTGCAGCGCGTGCATGTCCGCCGTTTGAATATGGAATCACGTTCTTTTTGTGGTAAAGCTCTTGACATTGCCCCATACAGCCTTATAACTACTATCTTGACTAAATAAGTGTTATTTTACTATGTCAAAAATGCTATTTAATATTTGATGATATAGAGTACTTACAAAAAAGATTTTAAGCAACTTAAATAAATATATACGGAGATTTAAAAAGTGACGGCCGTTAATTTGTTCTGTGTAACGTAATAAAGTTTGTATTACTTTCTCCTAATTTTTTTAAATGGTGAACATTATAATTAAAAAGTCACATAAATTTAATTTCTAGCATACAATTCAAGTAAAAGTAAATCCTCAACGTTTTTAAATACCAGTTCCTGCACGGCTGCACAGTATTCAGATGGAAAGGAAGCGCAGAGGAAAAAAAAACAATTACGCTTTGTTCATAGAAAAATCTCACGATGCGTATTGTTTGAAAACGTCGCTGATATATGAAATTAATTATTATTTCGATACAGATATAGCGCATGTTATTAAATTTTTATACGTTCATAGCTGTCAATAAAATAGTATTAGAAAGTGTTATCAGTCAAATAAACAATGTGTTGTCATATCAGCTGTCAAAAGTGTCAATTGTCTAATAGAGGTCGCCGTAATTCGAGGACCGGTCTTAGCGAATTTCATTCGGTAACTTTCACCAATGCTCATAGTTTACGAACCTGATGGACGGGCGTGCTTAGACATCTTTCTTGTATCAATCTTTAATATCTGTCATTGGTGTTATTCCGGTTGACGATTTTGAAAGTGAATACCTGTTTATTATATAAATGACTGGGTACAGATTAAAAATGGGATACCATATATCACGGGAGTTTTCTATAAAAAAATAATAAGTTTTTGAAGCGGAAGTAGATATAGCGATTAGTTTATAATCTCTAATTATCTATGAATATTAATTATATTTATATAATACATACAAATAATTATAAAAGATTTATCAATGTCAAAATCATATTTATAATGAAATAAAAGATAAATTTCAATAGTACAAATACTTTTTCGACATAAATCAAATTATTTTAATATCTGTTTTCAATAACTGTAAAACAAGTCAATAAACTTAAAGTCGTGTCATAGTATTAGTGTGGTGTAATGTCATTAAAAAAAAATTGTTACTCATCGGAAAATTGTAATGAAAAAAAAATGCGTGGGCAAGACACAGTCAGTGTAGAACTATTTACACGTCACTTTTATATTAAATGTCCACTTATCTTAAACGTTTATTTACATGATACTATTAGTTATTATGTGTTCATTAATAATATATTACATACATACATACATATCATCACGCCATATCCCTTGCAGGGTAGGCAGAGAGAACAGAGTGCCAGAGAACTCTATCCTTGCATACTTCACTCGCTTCCTCAACATTCATAATTCTCTTCATACACGCTCGCCGGTTTCGGAGACTCTTGACTCCACCTTCCTTCAGTACATGACCGATCTGGTCTAGGTAGGTTAGTCTCGGTCTCCCTCGGTACCTACATCCTTCCACTTTCGCATTGTATATCTTCTTAACCAGGCGTTCGTTCGGCATTCTTTCCACATGTCCGAACCATCGGAGTAATATATTCCTGAATATTATAATATTGTTTATTTGGTAGAAGAAATCGTATATCATGTTGCAATCCCAACTCTTTGCCGAAATGTTTTATCTTGATTAAAATGTATTATCTATTTTAATTGTAGAACTCCTAAATAAATCGCAACAAAAGAAACTATTTAATCCCATATGATAAATATTTTCACATACAAAATAATTTTTTTAGTAATGACATACTAACAAGTTTTGGCTTTGGTCTTGCAAACTTGTACAATATGAATATTAGTAGTAAGAAACCAAGACTTGTATACACCGAACTAGTCTTGTAAAAATAATTAACGGAATTTACATACATTTTAACTGTGTAATAGGAAATAAAGTTTCGAAGGATATATTTCAACTAGAAAAATGGTTTTAGACACAAATTTATGCAATATATACTAATACAAATGTCTCGATTTCATTATAATGATATGAGTTTATATATTTAGTAATACGTATAACAAATTGCCATTATTTATATTTTAAAACAATAATTGCCTAATTCTGAAAGGGAGCATAGCTGCAATAATAAATTGGCGATAAAATAAACTACACGTATAATTATAGAACAATAAAATTAATATCATATGAAGTATCCAATCTCGTATTGAAGTTCTAATTGCGTGCTCAGACGCACGTAACTAGTACTAATAATAGCATAATATACTTGAACTGCACTCGAAATAAACCGCGTTTGCCTAATGTCGAATAACCGTTAGGGTTGTGTCATTATATCAAAATAACAAACAATTTAGAACAAATAAATGTAATGAACATTTAATAGAATTAATAATTATACTTATAGTGATGATTAATAATATAAAAAGTATTTCTATTCACTTTATCTAGTTAATACTCTAGAGTATTTGGATCGAAAAGTTGATGAGTAACAACCCTACATTTCAATAGCCGAATTTACGAACCAAATCACGTAAATCTTACACGGTATTGTTTACAAAACTAGCGTTATATATAAGGCTGCTGGAAAAACACTAAGATATATGTGTGTATACAGCTTTACGAGTTGTGAACAATTTTAGCTGGCTTTCTAACGATTAAGGCGATATTTTCATGGAAGGCCAGCGAATTTCTATATATAAAGATTACAAATGCGAAAACATATGTAGGTAATTTGTTTAAATACCGTTAAAATTGCTAACATTATAATGAGTATAAAAAAAACACATAATTTCCGGCATGGTATCAAGTCTATAAATATTACATTGCAAAAATTAAAGATGATGTAGGTATATAGCTGTAAAATAAAGAGAATCCACTGTACTGTTGTAATTTTTTTGCAACGCCTTTTGAGCATAAGTTAACGGTATTTAAAAACGAATATGTATTGCCTGCACGTATCAAACAAAAGTAAATTTCTATATAATAGTACTTTTTGTCGAATATTTTATTGATACTAATTTATCTTTGCATCGTATTGGTTTTTTATTTTGTAACAACGTTAGACAAGTACTGATGATTCATTTATTTTCATTAATATTATTGATAATTTTGAATAATATAAGATTAGGCAAAGTAACAATCTTTACGTATTTAACAATGCTACTGATTCTGTTGTTATAAATTATCTGTACTAAACTAGAAAGGTATTAGTGATTCATTCAATAAACCAATAGAATACCTAGTATAAATTAATGCTGTAACCTGTTCCATTTGATAATAGACTAGGAGTACAATACAATGTCACCCTTTCTTTCGAGCGTGTTTCATGAATAATATCTATGGGTAATAAGAACCTATGCCAACACTTAATAGTGTGATATACTAGCCCAATTGTTTTCCCATTATGGAGGAGGCTCACCCCAAATAGCGGAGCGTAAGTAGGCTGAGAAAAAAAAAGAACTCTGTAAACTAATATAAGATAAATTTAGTTTAATGATATTGTATAACAGAATCGGCAGCTCTAGGTAATAAATTTGGTCATAACCAACATATGGATGAAATAAAACATGAAGGCTACCACTTCCGTAGGCCTCAATATATCATAAATGCAAAATAACATAACACATAACAGACACGTTGCAAGCGTGTAATAATAGATATTGCATTGAGCATAACGTTGCGCTCTCTAAAATAACCCGTGACAAAATTAACGGTGCCTTTTAGTATCGTTATCACCTTCACAACTATAATAATATCCATGAATAACACAAGTGAGCACGGGACAGATATACTATACGCGTTTTAACGTCGAATTACAAAACGAGACGAAATAGGACACGCATCAACCAACGAAAGATTAATATGGATACGTAAGCACTTACCGACCGGCAACGTGTGTCCTCCACCGTGATAAACATAAAATAATTACCTGAAAATGAAAAAACACAAGGTTAACAATATGAATACAAGTGAACATAAGTAACCTCGATGCCGCTTAATTTACCGTTTTAATTAGACCGTGTTAACTAACTCAGCTAATGGCACAACTATTTAAAAATGACCCATTTAACGTTGCGACCTGAATTCGCAACGGTGCACTGTTTTTTTACACTAGACCATCTAAAAAAAATGTTACACAACAAGAGCTGTCAAGATGGAAAGTCGCACAAATTTGTCGTACCAGTACAGATTGGACATTGAAATATTGAGTTTCTTTAAAATATAAAAGCATAAAAGTATAACATACGATTTTAAGACAATCTAAGTAGATCTTTTTCACTTTTTAAACTGTTGTTGACATTTATAAATGAATGGCCCAAATTTTGTCATTAGAACATGCAAAATGTTATGTCATTTCACCTAAAACCAAAACGTCTTTCAAGATTTTAATATTTCCGATCGTAATGGGGTCGTCTTTTATAATAAGTTGCTGTAAATATAATAAGTTATTAGAATAACTACATCTGATATCAGTATCCCAAACGAATAACAATATTATAAGATTAGTATAAAGATTAATAGATAGATTTTAATATTCTAACTCCATAGTTTCCACAGATAGACGCTTATGACAGATAGTCCCTGAACGTGCCTTTCGAGGCACAGATTTCATACGCCTTCCAAACGATTATTCTTTATAAAACTTTTACATATATTGATTGCTTCAAGATATTAACTTCAATCATTAAACTAAGCGTCATTAACAATTTACGATTAAATACCAATAACTTTCAAAAGTCAAAGTGTGAGCCTTGTGCTTTGAACCGAAGACCTGTTTCGAAGCAGTTTATTTTTCTGTCTATTACGCTATTACTACTTTTTACGATATAGTAATATAGTAAATATTATGTGGATAAAAATTAGAACAAAGTTACTTTTTTCTCAGAAACTCCAATATTGGAATATAGGGTATCTCGTCGAGGCAATTCCATATGTTTCTTACCAGTGTTTAGTTTACGCCATGTTCTAACGAAGTCCAATAATAAACCATCTATTTCTGCGTGACCCATTATTTGACCAATGCCCGGCAGAATTCATATTCCCAATTTCACTAAATCAGTAAAATATTACTTAATAGTAATATTAAGTTGACGAAAGTAACACACATGACCGCGGGAGTCTTATGCAAGAGGCTCGTTAGCGTAAAAGCTTTTATGTTACTCGGAGCACATTAGCAAATCCAAAAGCTTTATTCGAAGGACTACTTAATAAACATATTTTTTATCGTCTGACCTTTCATACAAATGTGTTTATCTCATGATGACATCATTGACGCCCTTAGTTTATAACTGAGCTGAATGAATTTATGACAAATTAATATGAATATATATAGTTTATTACCACTTAGACACTTCACGGTTATAATTTAAAAATTGTCCTCACAAACATTGCCAAGTTCCCTTAGATTAAAATGTATGGTGCTCACGACAGGTGGTGTTAGACATGTGGGCACCATTCGAAGGGCTCGAATGACGAACATATTGACCGACAAGTCAAGTCATTAATTGTGAAAGGGACTGCGTAACGTAGAGACAGCCACATTGGGACGTTTTATTGATACTTTGAATAATCCACGTGATCCCTGACTCCGTGTACTGTTATTTATGAGACGGTTTAGTGAATATATATAGTTGTTTATAAATTACTTATTAGAGATTTATCTTTATTTCAGGTGTCGAGAGACGACTACGAGATTGACTACAGCCCGAGTCCACGAGGATCGCCTTTGAAGGACACGTCCAATATCCAAGATGAGCAATACTGTATTAGCCGCCACAATCCTAATAAGACTTTCCGTCGTGAATCTGTCATCGCATCTTGGAAAAGTTTGAAGAAAGAAAGAGAGTTAGCTTTGGGCAAGCGCTTCATCTATGTAGATGCTGACAGTTACCAAGACTATTATGGTAGAAACAAGGTGAAGCGTTGCAAGAGTGACAGAGTTCCAACCGCGCCCAAAATACCGAAGAAGGTCAAACGTACTTACTCTGTTCTATACAGATACGACCAAGCGGAAGAGAAGGTGGTAAAAGAATACAAATACCAACTGCCTAAAGAAATAGACTTAGGTCTTCCAGTATTGCAGAAATCATATTCTGAACCCTTTTTAAGACCTGAAGTATTACCCAAGAAGAAAGTGAAGAGATCTTTTACAACGCTATTAAATATTAAAACAAAGTTTTTGAACATCTTCGCATCCAAAAGTTAAAATGGATGCGATAATATTTTTTTGGAATAATTGCTCAAACCTTAATGCATTTTATGATTGCCATGTTAACTTTTTTTGGTAACATATCCATCATTATTCTAGTCGAAATAAATATATATGGCAACTGCATAATAAAATAAGCAGTGATTATAAATAAGATTGATTGACAATTATAATGTTTAAATCGAAATTTTAATAATTTATAGGCACTTAATTATGTATGCTTTAATTAACTGTGTTATTTTGAAGTACCCCAAATGTATTCATAATGTAAGATTTAGTTAATAGTTTGTGATATTTTTTGTGTGTTGTGATAAATAGATACATTTGGATATAGTTTCTTTGCTTTAAGGATTATCTTAAAGCAATAGATGACATTTTATAGTCCATAAAGACTAGTAACTAATAATTAATAAGTGTGGAAGCCTTTATCTGTATTTATTTTATTAAATTATTTTAATATAATATAATTACGAAAAGGTGAAGCGCTATATTTACAAATTATGATTCTGTTTTTACAAGCTTTTATTTTCAACAAAAATAATTGATACTGTATTAATTCAGATAGAAATTGTAATATAATTATTTATATTTAATTAGTAAATATAATTGTAATTAAATTATTATCCATAGATTGATGATAAATTTATCTGCTAAATATAAATTCATTCATATTTCTTAATATAAATGTAATTTCATAGAAGCAGTACTTTCAAGTCATCTTATTAATTTTAACAAATTGTATTTTACATATAAATAAATAAAAATATAAAATAAAACAGTTTAATGTATTTACATATTCTCAGAATATATTCACTTTAAATATGAATTAATAATTGATACAGAATGATATTTAGTTAAACACAAATTATCACATTGAAAATAATTTATATTATTCATTCCTATTATGTAAGAAGCTTTACTTAGATAAGAATATATAAGTTATATTATTAATATTAAGTTTATATAAACTAATTTTAATATAATGAAAACATATCAATTACTAAAATTAATATAAGGTTTTATAACTTTAATAATTAAAAGTATTAAATATTTTAAATCTATATTTATATATTGATACTTATAATTAATAAAAATTTAGTATTACTTATATTTTTGTATTTCATTTTAATAGTTTTAACTAGAGGTTGGTGCCACTGCTCGTCAATAACAGAAAAACAATGACATAGCTATCAAAGTTAAACAGCATTTTATAAATACAATCAAACTTAATATAAGGGTATTATAATATCATAATCAAGAGAAGGAAAACTCGAAACAAAACCCTATACCAACACGTCTGACCAGCGTGACCAGCGTACGTCAATTTCCCTCCCATCATGGAGGAGACTCGAGCCTAATTGTGGGGCATATATGTATGAGCTGATATGACGATGAATATCATAATTTCTTCATTATTTACAATCGTTCATATTATGTCTTTTTAATCAAAATTACATATTATTTTAGTAACCGACTTCAAAAAAGGAGGTTTTTATTTGACTATATCTTTTTTTATGTTTGTTACCTCAGTACTTTGACTGGGTGAAACGATTGTAATGTTTCTTCATTTGAAAGCTGGTGCTTTCCATGTGGTCCCATTATAATTTAGTCCACTGGTTATGAAGTCTGTTTTTTTATTTTTGTTAAAATTTTGATTATAGGAAAATATACATTATTCTACAAAAAACAAAAGATTACCTTATTTTATTCCTGAATAGGTAGCATTCTCAAATCTATGGAAGATACAAGAAAGTATCAGAAAATATAATAAATTTTGAGATATTTATGTGAATGCAAATAATACAGATTCAGATATATATTGGTCTCTATGGCGAACTACAGTGGCAAATACATTGGGTTTGATTCCCATCAAGGATAATTCTTTATTCAATTCACAACTGATATTTCTACGTCAGAGAGAGTATCCGTTAATTGTATCTATGTCTCCGTGACGAGAATTTATAATCTTACTTATTATATAAAAAGAAATACGTAATTTAGAAATCAAAGCTCAAACATGTGGAAAGAATGCCGAACGAACGCCTGGTTAAGAAGATATACAATGCGAAAGTGGAAGGATGTAGGTACCGAAGAAGACCGAGACTAACCTACCTAGACCAGATCGGTCATGTACTGAAGGAAGGTGGAGTCAAGAGTCTCCGAAACCGGCGAGCGTGTATGAAGAGAATTATGAATGTTGAGGAAGCGAGTGAAGTATGCAGAGATAGAGTTCTCTGGCACTCTGTTCTCTCTGCCTACCCTGCAAGGGATATGGCGTGATGATATTTATGTATGTATGTATGTAAAGCTCAAACAAAAGGATTCTTTTAATGGTCTGTTATTCTTAGTATGTAGCTGTGTGGTAGCGGCTACGAATACTACCAACCCTTACTTTGCTTGTCGTAAAAGACGACTAAAAGCCTTATAACGACCTGGGCCAACTCCAGCTGATGCCGTTAGGTCAACAATAACATTTCCAAGGAGGGTTGACGTCTGGCAGGCGGCCGGTCATAAAACTATTGCCAATAACTTGTACAATATATATCTACTATGAAAAAAAGATTACATATTGTATCGACCCCAAGTAATTGGGATAAGAGTAGGAGAATGATGATGATATCTAAAGGTGCGATTTTTAGATTCCTTTTGCCATATATCTATCAATTGTGTTGATGCATTACGTATTTGAATCCAACCTTCTCTATATCTACATTCATTTCATATTAACATCTATCCCACATATTACAATCATCTTTAACATAATTTATCTATATTCTTTATGTTGTTTCTCTATTCATTATTACTAATACTGTTTTTCTTTTATTGCTTATGGTGGCAAACGAGCAGACAGCACACCTGATGGTAAGTGCCACTGCCGTCCATGGACCTTTGCAATACCAAGGGTATAGCTAGGCCGCTGCCTATCCATACAAACACCAAACCCACCCCAGTTGGGTGCCCGGCTCTCTCGCTCACCGAACGAAGCGCAATAGCACATTGTCATTACTCAGACGTCGATCTTCTGCGAGAGTGTGATACTACCCCGGACGGACCGGCCTGCGGCTGTACACAGAGAACTGTCCACAACGTGGTCATACCACAATGGTACTGTACTACTATCTACTTTAAAACTCATCGTTCTTCATATGCCTTTCATCCTCAAAATACATTCAGGCAATTTCTTCACATATTATTATTAGCACTCCAGTCGAGTCTTCCCCGCAATAGAAGTGACATTGACAGTGATCAGACAGATTAGTTTCGGATTCTATTTCGAGTTTTTCCTTCTCTTGCACAGATATTATATCCTTTAGTCAAAGATGTTAATAAAAGAGGACTAAAAGAAGGCAAGGAACATAAAACTGTGATTCATCAGTATGTTTAATACTAGCTAGCACCGCCCGCCTCCCTCCTTTCCAGATAAGTAATCACCTATCATATACAAAAACCTTCTCCGAAACACGCTGCATCTTATGATATAAGTATTATTACGATCGGCTCAGTAGTTTTCGCAGTATAACCGAACAAAAAATAACTTACACACACATACATATCATCACGCCATATCCCTTGCAGGGCAGGCAGAGAGAACAGAGTGTTCACTCGCTTCCTCAACAATCATAATTCTCTTCATACACGCTCGCCGGTTTCGGGGACTCTTGACTCCACCTTCCCTCAGTACGTGACCAATCTGGTCTAGGCAGTTAAAAATAACTTGCTCTTCATTTATTAGTATAGAATATATAGATATATAAAAAATAGAGAGATGTATTTTATATAACGTGCAAGAAGTTATATTAATGAAACCAATGAATACAATAGCAATATGTCCGCATATAATAGATTCCATTGTGAATCAAATATCGGCTTTGTATGTCAGATTATATACGGGAATTAATTAATTATTATAGAGTAACTATATCTGATATTAGTAAATTAATTATTGTTGCAAGTTAATATTAGATTAGGGATGTCATAGAACAGCGTAATCGAAATTATCGGTTATACAAAGTAAATCTTTTTAAAGAAACCGTAATTGAATCTGATATCATCATCTCAGCTCGTGCATGTCCCACTGTTGGGCTCGAGCCTCATCCATAATGGGAGGGCAATGGACCTACTATACCACGCTGGTCAGACGTGTTGGTATAGGGTTTTGTTTCGAGTTTTCCTTCTCTCGCATAGATGTTATATGCGTTTTATATCCCTTAGTCGTCACGTACCATTACCTACGGGCAAGATAGGGGGTGGTGAATTGTATTCTTACTCCGTCACCACACGGAAAATCTGATATAAAACTTTCCAATTTTGGACAGTCTTGGGGTCTGTATGTTACGATAATATATTTTTTTAACGCCACCTTGCACTAAGGAAGTCCTTGTATTGCGGGAGACTTTACAAACATATAATTAACACAGACAAATTACACCCAGACTGAGAACAACACTTTGTCGATCGCATAACGTATTACCCTGCGTAGGAATCAAATCCACGACACTGGCACTGAAGTAAGGTATCTTAACCACTACGCCAAGTAGAAGGTTTACAAGTAGAAGGGTTTCACTAATAACAAAACCACCAGCGCCAAGAAGAAACCCCAAAAAGACATGTTGTCACTTAACATCTATGACACATGAATTGCGCTATTAAAGCTTTAACCAACTGTTATAAAGCCACTTCAAGAAAATTAATTTTGTAAACAAACCGCAATAAAAATTAAATTTAACATAAAAAGAGCACGGACAAAAAGTCTATGGAATAACTTAAAATAAATTTAAAAAAAAAACTGCGCCATCTGTGCAGTCGCATTAAGTAATATATTAGATTTCAAAAGAATTATAGAGAAGTTAGATAAAAGAAATATGACTGATTGAAATATCCATTGCCTTCACAACATATTATTATTATAATTAAATTAGTATAATGGAAGACTTAAATAGATCACACAGTTAAATAAACTAGAGCATATATAAATTAAATAAATATATGATAATATTAAGATATTTAATGTGATCATAAATCGTAATTAATATCGCAACATCTATATTCATATCAAATGAGCCAATCCTCAACTTCTATTCATAAAAATTTACACGCAATATTGAGGTACAAATTTAGATTTGTCAACGAGGTCGGTAGGGGTTGGGTACGTCTAAAAGTGGGGTAATGTTATGCAGAATTAACCCTGTGGGGTAAACAGAGCCCATTTTCTATGTCCAAAGGCATGCAATATATTATTTACTAGAAGATTTTTTTGTTTATTCTGAAGCAATGTTCGAAGCTATAAAGCTAAAAATAGTAAAACTCGTATTGAGTTTTACTATTTCTTACTGTACAAATGGTCTAAGTACCGAAACTCGTGCATAGTGACGTGAGTTTGATCATTACGTTGAACAATTCTTTGATAATAATTGGACTTAAATTTAGATTGTTTCCAAAAATATCGAATATATGAATGTAGTTAATTGAATATTTCGTCTAAACACCATATCATATATTCGGGACTTAATTTTTTTACCTAAGAGGAGCTCAGGACAATCATTTGCAGCACAATTATTTTTCTACTTGCAAATTTAATCTAGTACATTACATACATACATACATATCATCACGCCATATCCCTTGCAGGGTAGACAGAGAGAACAGAGTGCCAGTGAACTCTATCCTTGCATACTTCACTCGCTTCCTCAACATTCATAATTCTCTTCATACACGCTCGCCGGTTTCGGAGACTCTTGACTCCACCTTCCTTCAGTACATGACCGATCTGGTCTAGATAGGTTAGTCTCGGTCTCCCCCGGTACCTACATCCTTCCACTTTCGCATTGTATATCGTCTTAACCAGACGTTCGTTCAGCATTTTTTGCACATGTGCGAACCATCGGAGCATTCTCTTTCGCATCTTTACACCAATAAATATTTTACTACTTATAAATTGAATCCAGTACATCCGACACTGAAATTCACTACAAACCCAATTTATGTAGTTTTATAATACCTATATTTGAATTTTATAACATGCAACAAACATTATTAATGCAATTTACTTATTTGACCTACAAAACAAAGCTCACCCTAAAAATAAATGAAATATTTGACCCACAAGCGTTACTAACTCAAAAAGCCCCTATATTTCGTACTTGTCCCGTGTAATGCGGTGCCAGGCTGCTACCCGTGGGAACCCTGGCCCACTCGTACGTATTTGAATAAACAATGAGACACGTACACCCTGTGCAATCAGGACATGAAGGCACACAAAATTGTCACAAATTTGTTTCAACCTCCATCGGGAATAGAAAAACTCGAAAGTTTGCAAATTATTTTTGTGTGTCAATGTTTCTGAATAAGAAAACTTTGGAAATTTTGTTGAACTATGAAAATATATTACACGAAATAAAATTATATTCTAGAATGTAAGGACCTATGTAATTTTACGATAGTTGTAGAATTATTTTGATGTATTTTGACGAAACTTAAGGTCAAAATACAAACGGGACTACTACGCTAAGATTTATGTACCTACAGCGTATTATATGGCCATATAAATAACACTATTGGACAGAATCATCCTCCATAATGGAGGAAAATTGGCCTACAATCCTACCTAGCCAAACAAATTACCAAAGGGATTTATTCTTTGGCAGTGATGTCATGTTCATTCGTTAGTCGTCCCTCACGACACTTGAGAAAGGAAAGGATGACATCATGACAGTTAACGTACACTAAAATACACTGAATACACTCATTCTGTATGAAGGTACATATCCCATTGAGGGAACGTTAACCACCGATAATAAGGACCGGGTACCAGCAGTGGCCCGCCCACATGACGTAAGAGAAGTACATGTGCTACAGCATATGTTATGGGATCTCTTCTGTCGCCCCAGACGGCTCGAGCGGGATAGGACCATACCACGGCTTGTCTCCAAAAAAATAAGTAGAATATTATAATAAAAAGAAAAACGATTATGATGATCAAGAAGGCAAAATAATATTTCAATGAATTGTACTCCCCATTTGGTAAAAAAATAATAATACAAAGTATCGCTAAGGAGCTCGCCTAAAGGAACGCCCGGGAAAAAGGGCAGTACGCGTTCGCCAAGCGTGGTAATTATTTCACTAATTCCCCTCGTGGGGAGGCCTATGAGCAACAGTGGACGTCGACAGGCTAATAGATAGAAATATTAAATAAATATAATATACAGGGTGTCCCAAAATTCAACGATAAGCTGGCACCAGCAGGTGGACCTACATATGACTACTCGAGAACAGAAAAGAAAAAAATTCTACCTTGATTTTTTTTTTCATTACGACAAAAAAACCAAAATCTTTAAAAATGGACATCCTTTATTATATTATTAAGTGCTATTGCTACAGTTTTACAAGTAATTCTGTGATTTTTTTTTGTATTGGCAAGGTAAGTAGCACTACTATCGATCACAACCATTAAAAATTCCAGAATATCTATAGTTTTTACACAAAAATCAATCAAAACTATGTTTTTTTCATAAATTATGTAAGATTTTGACTTTCAGCTCACTTTCACTCATCATAGTGAAAAAAAAAAGTATGGACACTACTGTGGCAAATAGTATTAAAAATTGGCGCAACTAACTACAATTCTAAAATGATATAACATTCAAGGCAAACTAGCCACAAAAATATACTTAGGTGTACTATTTCAAAATAACAACCATATTTCGAAAATTGTTAGTGTTGATAGTAATCACTTTTACTAAGTAGCCAAAATGTTTTTGTAGCAAGTTCCCAGAATTTGAATGAGACATGTGCGTAGTCCGTAGATCCACAGTCTGAATTATTTTATGGCGAAGCTCGTCCAAGGTTGCAATCGGTTTTGTGCAGACTCTGTCCTTTAGACAACCCCAATAGAAAAAGTCCAGGGGATTTAGATCGGGTGAACGGGGTGGCCACAAGATAGGACCAAGTCGCCCGATCCAACGCCCTGGGTACTCTTGGTCTAAGTACTCTCGCACAGGACGGGCATAGTGAGCTGGGCAACCATCGTTTAGAAACCACATGGTTTGCAAATCACTTAAGGGCACATCTTCTAATAATCCTGGCAACTCATTTTGTAAGAAGTTTAAATAACTATTGCCATCTATGTTTCCTTGTAACTCAAAGGGCCCTATCACTTTGCCATTTATTATGCCAGTCCATAGGTTAACCTTAAATTGGTATTGGGATTGTCTTCTCTCACCAGGTGCAGATTTTCATTGTTCCAGCTATGAAGATTGTGAAGATTTAAATATCCATCTTTCTTGCAGGTTGTTTCATCACGACGACGTGACGTTTTAAAATTCTATGTGCAGTACTTTTTGGGATTCCCGTTGCTGCTTGTACAGCACGTACAGAGGTAGTTGAATCGTTTTCTATTTCATTGAGAACTTCTTCATCGTGTTCCGATCTAGGTTTTCCAGCGTTTCGCCTGTCAGATGGTATACGACCCTCCGAAAAAGCTTGATACACGTTAATAAATACGCGATAATCCGGATACCTTTGAAGATTAGGGTACCTTGCTCGATACAATCTGCTAGCAGCGTTGGCATTGCATCGGCATTCTCCATAAATTAGGTGCATATTAGCGTATTCTAACGCTGTGTATGGTAGCGGCATGATGAATGCTAAACACTTGAAAATAAGGCAAAACTTCTTTAAAAAAAACACAAAATCACAGTCTAAAATAATGCCAAGTCAGGTCAATTTCCAGGTCACTTAATTCAATCCAAAAGTCGTCAGTACCAGAGCCACTTTAATTAAAACAGAACGGTGTGCAGTAAACAAAGAAGTAGAGCATACTGACTTGCTGTGCTGCTGAGGACATTAATTACTTCTCCACCTGCATTAATGTTACTAAACAATTAGCATCTATCTATCTCCCTCTAACGTATAATCTCTCTATCTCTGTCTAACTTATTTTATGGACTTATGGACTACGCACATGTCTCATTAAAATTCTGAGAACTTGCTACAAAAACATTTTGGCTACATAGTAAAAGTGATTACTATCAACACTAACAATTTTCGAAATATGGTTGTTATTTTGAAATAGTACACCTAAGTATATTTTTGTGGCTAGTTTGTCTAGAATGTTATACCATTTTAGAATTGTAGTTAGATGCGCCAATTTTTAATACTATTTGCCACAGTAGCGTCCATACTTTTTTTTTTCACTATGATGAGTGAAAGTGAGCTGAAAGTCAAAATCTTACATAATTTATGAAAAAAACATAGTTTTGATTGATTTTTGTGTAAAAACTATAGATATTCTGGAATTTTTAATGGTTGTGATCGATAGTAGTGCTACTTACCTTGCCAATACAAAAAAAATCACAGAATTACTTGTAAAACTGTAGCAATAGCACTTAATAATATAATAAAGGATGTCCATTTTTAAAGATTTTGGTTTTTTTGTCGTAATGAAAAAAATAATCAAGGTAGAATTTTTTTCTTTTCTGTTCTCGAGTAGTCATATGTAGGTCCACCTGCTGGTGCCAGCTTATCGTTGAATTTTGGGACACCCTGTATATACTTTTATTTAATTTAGAATGAATGTATAAACGGGAAATCACGGCCAACGGCTAACTCACATACAATCAAGGTTATTTCCGCCATAACAGTTCATTTGCTACAGCTAATCCACGTAACAGCTATGAGGTAATGCATAGCCGAAAGCTATTGCATAGGGTCACGGCGCGACCCAACAACGGAACCTTGAACCTTAACTGTCGTGTTGAGCTTACTGATTTATTACATACTTATTTCTACCTTAACCACTTAACTAAACTTCGTCCACTTGATTAATCGTACTGTAATTGATGACCACTTATTGTGATTGATTAAAGTATTACTATTATGTATGAATGGATTTGGTAGACTAAAATCAAAATAAATACAGCGATCAATTGTTGAATGAATCGAAAATATATTTCGCAAACTACTAGCGCCATCTTTTAATAATGGAGCGAACTACTTACTCAATATTGAAGCTGAAGTTGAAAATAGAACAGAAATGAACACTGCGATTTGTAGATCAACACACGCGCGCGCGCGCGCGCGCGCAAATCCCTTTTGTTTCTTAATTTTATATTTTTATAACAGAAATTTTGCATGAATAATTCTCTGGTTTTGAGAAATAAAATTAATTATATCCATTCTCCTACTTCAGCTCATGCACATAACACCCATTATACATATGGCCCCTGTATAGGGAGAGGGAATTGATCTAAAATACCATGTTCAGACTAGTTATAGGGTGTATTTCGAGATTTCCTCTCTTGCAATCATGTCCACATACAACTCCCAGGCGTCCTATAAGACATCCAAAGAGAATATGGTGATTCATATTCTTACACCGTCACCATATTGAAAATCAGATCAGAAAACATCGCGTTACAACATATTTCCATATAAATTCTCGTCAATATTTTTTTTGCCTAAAAATCGTCTGTTAGCTTTAGCATAAAATAAAGCCTACTAAAATATTTATAATATCACAACGCTATAAATAAACCCACAAAAACACGCAAACAATAAAATAAAACTAAAAACAAACGAACTATAAATTCTAACGGGTTTAATAGGTATGTTTTTTTTTATTTATTAACTTTTAAAAGATGCTATTTAGTTTTAGAACACAACTTTAACAACTGAAAAAGTTATAAAAAAATAGAACGGTTAGCTGTGGTTCTATAATAATAAAATTTAAAAAACAAATTATCATAGAGAAGTTAGGATAATATCAAGTTCTGTGGAGTTCACGCACAATACTGGACAGATGGCGTAGTGGTTAAGATACCTATGTTGTTAGCATCATAGGTTCGATTGCCACACGGAACAATACTTGGTGCGATCCATAAATTGTTGTTTTGAGTCTGGGTATAATTTGTTTCCATTAATTGCATATTTGTAAAGTGCCCCGCATTACAAGAATTATTTCCTTAGTGCTGGGTGTTGGCAATTTAATAATTTGTGAGAATAATTGTAATTTTACACAACAACGGAATCGCATACATAGCATGATTGCCATAACAAAAAAATAGAAGAAACCGGATAAAGAATCATCAAAGAGGAGACGATAGAGCTTTCCTGAAAAAAAATACGTCTATAGTGTGATGGATGGGTGGATGGATGGCATTAATTACTGTAGCATGTAATTAAATACTCAATAAAGACCAAGGTTCAACTTTGTGTAATCGAGTCAGTAGTTCATTGTGACATAATTTTCAATGTCAGAATAAACAATATGGATGTAATTAATAAAAATTAACAGTTATGTCTCTGTATCATGTAAAGGTCTCGTTCGAAATTCAAATAAAATATTGCTATGACCTTTGTGGTATATTTTGTTGTGATTGCAACCAAGCACGTGCATTCAGCCTATAGACAAGGGAAATTTATAAACTTTTTGTAAATTTTATAAACTTCTTTATTCATTTCATACGTCGAAATATTGGGTTTGGAGCCACTCCTCAATGGGAGAGAAATTGAATTCCACTTCGCTTATCTAACGGATTAGTATAATGGTATTATTTCGACTTTGCTTTCATTCGCATTAATGTTATCTACTTAGCCACCTTTTACAACACTCACAAGAAAGAAAATGATGAAGTATATTTTTACTACGTCAACATAGAAAATTATGTTTATAAAGATACACAAATGACTTTCGACTGCACAGATGGCGTAACTACCATACCAAGTGACGTGGATTCGGTTCCCACGAAGGACAAGAGTTTGTGAGATCCAAAAATTGTTATTCTAAGTCAGTGTAGTTAGTATCCCTCCACACATTCCCACCACTGTAACTCCTGTAAGCCAGGATCCACAATGATCTCCATAAAAGACACTGAGGTTTGACCCTCAGGAAGACCCGGGAAATGCTTTTAATTGTCTTGGGACCCGCAACAAATTTAATTAGAAAAGAAAAACAGGAGGAGTTGAAGAATTTCCACTTCCCTCCTATGCAAAGCGGGAGACATGAAGCAAAATTGGCTAATAGGCCAATAGATAAGAGGATGTACTGATGTGGCCTATATGTGAGCCTTAAGTTTGATTACAATAGTAGGTATGGCAGAAGCGCCTGAACGCACGGAAATATAAAAATTTCTCGAGTTGCTACAAGGTCCGTATAATATATAAACCCCGACACGACTTCCAGACTGTCTAACATAAGATCGCGCTCGTGCGTAATTAGTATCCGTGAAATAATATGTTTGTGTCCCCCGCAATATAAGGATTATTTCCTTAGAGCAGGTTTGTCGTTTTGAGGCGGAGATGCACGCCGGACTTTACCGGCGGGTGCCGGCGACGCTGGCAGTGGGTGGCAATGTCTTGTCCCACGAGTTGGACCCCTAGCGAGGCAACGCCCGCCGGGACGTCATCGCCCGATGGGCAGTCCGACTGGAGAGGCCTCGGTTCGGCGATCGGACATTTTTTTGCATAAAGGAAGTTAAAAAACCTTAACAATGAACAGATTTAACGTGACAAAGTGACGAAAACCTAACCCTCTCCCTTGTGACTTGTGACCAAGCGTGGTATTTTCAAAAACCATTCCGGAACAGGCATTATGATTTGGGTACGTTCCTTTATTACAAATACCAAATTAGTCATCCACTGTGATGTAACGAAGCCGTATGGGACTCACAAACCGAGGTGCTACTGTTCTACCCACCGAAGACAAAGATCGGGTACCGGTGACCCGCTCATACGGCGAAGAGAGGAGCTTTGCATGGTGGGTCTATGGGGTCACGCGCCGCCTCTTCCGTCACCCCGGACCGATTTGGCGGAACGAGACCACATTCATAGTCCACCGCAAAAAAAAAAGGTGCTACTGTTCTACCTTTTGAGCCAATGACCCTGTTTCTGTATTACTAAATTCAGTGACTGTCCTCTGATCATATAGAAAAAGCCACATATGGAGACACATCCCAACTTTCAGATACGCATTAGGCCTTATTGCGTTTGATACCTGTTTCGTAAAAAAAATTACAATTTACCACAATTCATATATTTCTTAATAATGCACGCCGCGCAAGTTATTTTTAATTAATAGCTGCATTTTAATTTTTACGACAACGGCAGTGATTATTTTTAATGTGTATGATAAATTATTATTAGTATTTCTTATGTTTAAATTGATGTAAAAACATAAATGTCAGCCAAATAGTTGTGTGTTAGCGTTTATAGCCGATGTTTGGCTATGGACCATCAATAAATCAGTAACATAATTACGTATATTACGTCCATTACGAAAGAACACTCGAAAAATTACTGCACTGATACAATGAGACGAAGTTTTATATATTCTTGATTTGTATAAATTATCTCTGATCATTTAAATATTCTCTATCTTAAAATATTATTTTGAGTCTACGTCTTACTGTTCGGCACGAACCTATTACACATCATCATTATTCTCCTACTCTCATCCAAATTACTTGAGGTCCATACAATATGTACTCCACTTACATTCCACTCCACTTACATAGTACATATTGTAAACGTTATTGGCAATAGTTTTATGACCACCCGCCTGCCCGACGTCAACTCTCCTTGGGAATGTAATTGTTGACCAAACGGCATCAGATAGAGTTAGCCCAAGGCTCTTAGTCGTCTTTTACGACATCCACTAGTATGGCAAGGGTTGATAGTATTCGTAGCCGCCACCACACAGCTTCACGAACCTATTACACAATGGATGAGAAAAATAGTCTACTGTACTACACTAGAGATTTTGTCTTAGCATTTTATTTCGAATTTGCCTTCTCTTTGCATGCTCACGTTTCGTAATGAAGATAACGATGCTTAACTTTTTACTCTATATGGAACAATATATTTTATAAAAACGAAAAATAGCTGTTTCATTTAATATTTCATAAAAAAAATATGTGAATCATGGTCTTCATTATAATTAATCATCATCATATACGGTCCCATTGGGTTCGAGCCTCCAATACGAGAGAAATTAACCTACTGTATCACACTTTTTATATTGAGCTTTCCTTCTCTTGCATAGATATTATTTACCCGAGTATGTTAGTATTTTACGATCAACTACAGGAATTAAATTTTGGAGGGACTGATGAATGCAATTATAGAAATTCATAATATCACAATTACAAATATCAAATATATATATTTATATTAAATTTATTTTAAAATTTAACTCCTTACAATGTTTAGTTATACAAATATTTCAGTATACAAATATTTCAGTTCCAGCTATTATATTCTATTGTGCCGCCTAGCCTCGTCAGTGACATTGACTTCAATTGAAAATAATATGCCGGTGAAAAGATTTAGCCTTCATCGTCATATTGTGTCTCAATCTAAAGATTAAGCAATTGTACTTGCACGGTTATAAACCTTGTTAGGTTATTTTTGTAGATTTATATACCAGTATCCGTAATCTAAAGAGTGAATGCGGGAAATAAGAGTGAACGGAGCGTTGGGGCAACTTCTCGGCAGCCACCACCTCAGCCAGAAGGCACGTGTAGGAATACATAACCCAGTGCTTGTCCCAACATTACTATATGGAAGCGAGAGTTGGGTATGCAGAAAAGAGTACCTATGAAAGTAAAATTAATGCGGTCGAAATGCGATCTCTTCGGAAAATCTGTGGAGTTAGGCTGACCGACCGCATTCGTAACGACGACGTAAGAGAGCGAGTAGGTATGAAAGAGAGTATTGGTGTAAAGATGCGAAAGGGAATGCTCCGATGGTTCGGACATGTGGAAAGAATGCCGAACGAACGTCTGGTTAAGAAGATATACAATGCGAAAGTGGAAGGATGTAGGTACCGAGGGAGACCGAGACTAACCTACCTAGACCAGATCGGTCAGGTACTGGAGGAAGGTGGAGTCAAGAGTCTCCGAAACCGGCGAGCGTGTATGAAGAGAATTATGAATTTTGAGGAAGCGAGTGAAGTATGCAGAGATAGTTCTCTGGCACTTTGTTCTCTCTGCCTACCCTGCAAGGGATATGGCGTGATGATATGTATATATATGTATGTATGTATCCGTAATCTGGTGCTGTGTGGTAGCGGCTACGAATACTACTAAACCTTACTTTGTTCCTAGATGTCGTAAAAACGACTAACAGCTTTATAAAAACGGCCCAATTGCACCTATTGTTGTTTAGTCAACAAGTACATTCCCAAGGAGGGTTGATATCCGGCAGGCGGCCGTTAATAAAACTATTGCCTTTATCTTTTGCAATAAGTACAATGGAAGAGGTGAGACCGCAATCAATTGGGATAAGAGCAAGAGAATGATGATGATCCATAATCCGAATATTGACAGACTCAGAAGAAAATAAGTAGCACTCCTTCCTCGACCTCGGGTATCCTAAGAATACCTACGCACCTGGATCACTAATAGCATATAATAAACCAATTGGCCTCCCATTCTGGAACAGTATAATGACCGAGAATGGGATGTAGACAGAATTAAAAAGGTAAAAGTATATCAGACTGGGTCTGAACTTTGGAGGTATTTTTCAGGATGAATCAGTCTGCCATTTATCTAAATGCTTTACGGATGAGGGAATACATACGTCATTGTGGCTTATGGAACTCAGATAAATAACCACCACTATGAAAATAACGTACCGTGTAGAAGAGCTACATAAATAAAGATATATTGGCATGATATGATGAATTTTCAACCAGCATGGTGGTTCATTATATCGTCATCTCTTTTATTAACCATGAAGATCCTTACTGTGTATGTATTAACTTTAAAAGAATTAATTATTACGGTACACCTTACCATTACCAAAGTGCATGAAAACCAAAATAATAAAGGAAGCAATAAGGCTTAACTAAACCCGCTAATATTATAAGTAAAATTAAACGCTGTGGTTTTTATTGCTATCAGGGGCCGCCATCTTGGGTACCCACCGAATCGTTTACATCACATTGCATCATTTCGTTTAAAAATCAAATTTGGTTAAAATAAATTTTTGTGTATTGCATTCGGCGTATCACGTTTTAAATTGGCTAACCATAAGGATTTTTATTTATTTTAATGACGATTGAATCGAATATGGTATGTTGTTTTTTATTTTATGACAGCAAACATTTAAATGTATGCATAAACAGAGGTTTGGTGATATTAGATCTAGTTCTCTTTTTTATTTTATTGAAGCTATCACAATGGAGCTATCGCTCTAAGTCAAATTAGAAAATCGCCAGTCCTTTACAAATATTACACTTATTTATACCGTCATGTCAGTAAGTAAAGTCACAACCATTAATTGGGCGCTGACAACCAAATTTAGAGAAATAATAATAAATAATAGATTAAAAAAATAATAGAAGAAAAATAAAGATTAAATAATTGTAAACCACACTGAATGTACTTCAGCATATTGTCTGTATTAGATTACATAAAATACTAGTAAAATTAATCAATATAACACTATAAAACAAGAAAATTTCGAATAAAAGTTTATATAAGAACTCCAAAGTACATTTTCATATTCCAGTCAAAATTCCCACTAGTTATCATGATTCTCCTACTCTTATCCCAATTACTTGGGGTCGATACAGTATGTACTCTTATTTCATAGTACATATTGTAAAAGTTATTGGCAATAGTTTTATGACCGGTCGCCTGCCTGACATCAACCCTCCTTGGGAATGTAATTGTTGACCAAACGGCATCAGATGGAGTTCCAGGTCGTTATAAGGCTCTTAGTCGTCTTTTACGACATTCAAGAGCGCTGCCACCGCAACCACACAGCAAAATTCACACTAGTGTGGTAACCTAAAACGAAAGCAGCAGTTATATGATGTTACACTGAACCAATAAGGCATTTTTAAATATAATTTATAAAAAGACATATATTATGTTAAGAAACCTCTCAACACACAGCCATCAATTTAATGACGTCATTGCAAAAGTAACAATTAATCAAATACACGATTTTAACGGTCTGTAAAATATATGAGTGTCCTTATATTTCATTAATGAGCTGATCTAATTTTCTTTTTATGGATACGGCCAAGATTTTTCTTATTTAAATACAGCTATAAAATATTTTATCGAGAATCATCGATGACTGTTCAAAACGATAAGCTTAGTAATCTGAATACATAATCTCCGTTCAAAATATAAGCAAGTTAACGGTTAAAATTACTAATTAATTCAACTAAAATGATTTTATTCGCTATAAATAATTATTATTCCAGTTCCCAAGTTACGGACAGATTAGAAATACTGCGTAATATTACTCCTTTCTTGCCCGTGGGCGACGTAAAAATCGACTAAAGGATCTCCATTCGAATGATCAGAAGCACTCGCCTATGGAACTTGTAACACTAATTGCGATCGCCATACCGTCTGCTGAGCGTGGCGATTATAATATTATCCCCCTTGGGAGATGTACATTCAACAGTGACGTTGATAGATTGATGTACGGAAAATTCCAATTTTATTCCAAATTATACATATGTATTTAAATGCTAAGAAACGCAGTAAGGAGGAAACGTGTAGTAGGATAATGTTTATAAAAAAAACCAAACTAACGACGTCTATCTAAACTTCATTTTATCATGAAATAATTTTTTAGTTTTCTATTTTCAAAAAATCTGCGAATTTTCTTTTTTTTAACACAACGGCATAATCCTAATTCTGCCAGTGACCGTGAATACGGAAGTGTTCGAAACATAGAGCAACTAAATATTAAATACAGACGCGATAAAATCCTTAAAAATAGTTTTATATTAGATTATTATTCTTATCATTACATTTGAATCTTTTTCGTCATCACAGATATGTTAAAATTTCAAGTAATTATGGAATAATAGAACGCCACGAACGGTACACTGTATTAACAACATTTAAGTAGCAATTATTATTTATAATACTATAGTTAATATTTATGAAAATAAAGCGTGCTTCATTTAGCTATTTATGAAAATGACGCGTGTTTGCTTATTTTAATGCAATATATATGTATTTACGTTTTCAATTCTTATTATACGCTATGTGGTGGCGGCTACGAATACTGCCAACCCTTACAATGCTCGTAAGTGACATAAAGGAGAACTAAGGGTTTTAGTAGTGCTAAGATTCCACTGTTGACAGTTTTCAGTCCACATTGGGCCGGTTCGTCCGGGATTAAAACTACCCCGGAGGGACCTCTCTCACTCCTCATCCTCACTCTCGCAGAAAGTTGACATCTGAGCAGTGGCAATATGCTGTTGCGCTTCGTTCGAAAAGTGAGAAAGTCAGCTGCCCAAATATCTGAGTGGGTTTAGGTTGGTAGACATAGCCCAGCTGTGCTTTTGGTACTGCAAAGGTCCATGAACGGCAGTGATATTTACCATCAGGTGTGCTGCTTGCTCGTTTGCTTACTATAAACAATAAAAAAATCTAGATCAATTAAATCTGATGCCGTTTAGTCAACAATAACATTCCCAAGAGTTGACGTCAAGCAGAGGGCTGGTAATAAAACTATTAACAAAACTTTTACATTATATACGATGGAAGAAGCGTACATATTTCGTCGACCCCAATAGGAATAAATGTAGATAATTAAAAATATATTTCGAGAACGTATCTACCTATTGTCATAAATTATCCAGTTTAAAAGATTACTCATTACCATAACAGAGATCTGTCCAAAAATTAAATTAATGAATGCATATTAAATAGAAACGTTTATAGCAATCCGAAAGCCATATTGGATATATATACAAAAACAAATGACCATTTCGTGTGATGTCAACAACCTATAATTGTTATAGATTTTTATTATATTATACACTAATGTGTATTTTATAAATAGTGTTGATTGATACAATGATAACTTTTAAGAGAATATTATTTTTTAATAGACATACATACCATCACGCCATGTCCCTTGCAGGGTAGGCAGAGAGAACAGAGTGCCAGAGAACTCTATCCTTGCATACTTCACTCGCTTCCTCAACATTCATAATTCTCTTCATACACGCTCGCCGGTTTCGGAGACTCTTGACTCCACCTTCCTTCAGTACATGACCGATCTGGTCTAGGTAGGTTAGTCACGGTCTCCCCCGGTACCTTCATCCTTTTACTTTTCCTTTCACTTTTTAATAGAGTATCCGGAAATAAATATTGCACAATCAACTTTAGAAAAGACAATCGACTAATTTTGGCTTTGTAGAGCGCTATCCCTATCGTACCCTACATGTATAAGAAGTAAGAAATAAAGAGTAGTAGAATAGAAAGTAGAGTTAATTCGAGTTTTTGAAGTGAAAACTTCTGTTGCGGCGTTGTGCACTTTTTTGGGATGGTCAAAAAATAAAAATGTTATACTCGCGTCAAGACACGTGACCTGATCGAAAATTCGTAAGACGGAGGCAAAGTAGACTGTAGGAGAGGAAATTCGTAAGACGGAGGGAGAGTAGACCGTAGGAGAATATTATATTTAACCACATAAATGATAATAGGTACTCTTCTACTGAAAAATAAAGCAATTCGTGGAAAATTATTCTCTAACCATTCCAAAATATTTTTAGCGACTGGCTATGGTATGATCATACCCATACATACTCCCTAGGGCACCCTTCTTATTTTTTGTATTCGTTTTTTTTTTCATAGGTTTAAGTTATCTCTTCTATCGGCAGTCCTCGTGACTGCTTTGTATTTTTTCTTCTCATTTTAATCGATTAATTTCAAAGAAAAGCTTCGTAAAGAATTATATCTGAAATTATTCACGTGTTTCTATAAATTAAATACAAACACATAATATTTAAAAACTTGAGCGAGTTAAAAATATTTAATATTTTTAAGCTGTTACGATAAGTTACAAATGAACATGAACTGTATAATAATTTATTAATTTCTGAGATCGGTGCCAAGTTAGCCTAGCCCTAGCCTTAATATGGGTAAATGAGGTCACGCTGACGTCACATCGCAAATCCCGTTTAGAATTAAATAAACCCGTTTATTGTATTAGTTAATCTCGTTTAACGTTTTATTGTTTAGTAGTTTACCAATTTACAGAAAGATATTAAATTTACACAGTCAATTAAAAATTATTCAAATAATATCTATATTGACATTTACAGCAAAAAAGTATCATCTGCCGGGTCCAATTATTAATCTAAACCATACATTAATTCAACTGAACATAGGCGACAAATTTCATCATAATCGGCCTCGCCGTTTAGGAGTTCAAACATATGTACAGAAGAATTATATATGTATATAAAGACAATTGTTACCAACTCGAATTGCCGACCATCAGGCAATATATGAAGCGGTGCTCCCAGAGGCACACCCCAACCCCTTAGTGGTTGGGGCGGCTAACTACGTCCCATCAAAAATATCCGCGATCCGACGTCCTCGACATTTACTAACGGACTCTGACGATTCAATCACGAAAGAGCGCGCTTCCTCCTCCGCTGCCGGAGTCGGAAAAAGTCATTAATCCAAACGTGGGCACGCCCACTTTGCTATCAGCGCCCCAAGCCGAGGTCCGTTCTCCACAGGGATAGCCCTCAGCGCTCACCCATAGTCCGGGTTAAGCAGTGGCAGCCATCTGCGGCTAACAGCGAAAAGACCGACACAGAAAAGAATAAAAAAACAAACATTATCAACCCTAATATGCATTTGTTGCTCACGAAATTTTATTTACGAGTCGCAATATAAGAATCCATTTATAACAGCATACTTAATCTCATTCGTTCATTAGCTTAAAACTTACATATATAGATAAAGATATCGAATTAGTGTATACTAGAAATTAGAACCGTAAATCTTTATTTTATTGAAATTAGTTTCGTTTTGTAAGTGACGCTATTTTTAGAAGTAAAAGACTAAAAAGATTTTTGGATTCATTCAAATTTTATATATTTTTGTTTATAACTAACGCCTATTTTGACTAGTATCAAAATTTGAAGAAACTACTAAGCCTTAGACATTTTAATTACACGTTGAATGACAGATCAATCAAATATTGATGCTTGTTTCATATAGAATATCTCAAGTCATCATTCTGCTACACTTATCCCAATTACTTAGGGTCGATGCAATATGTACTCTTCTTTCATAGTACATATTGTAAAAGTTATTGGAAATAGTTTTATGACCGGCCGCCTGCCAGACGTCAACCCTTCCTGGGAATGTAATTGTTGACCAAACGGCATCGGATGGAGTTGGCCCAGGTCATTATAAGGCTCTTAGTCGTCTTTTACGACATCCACGAGCAAAGAAAGGATTAGTAGTATTCGTAGCCACTACCACACAGCTATAGATAGATTATCTCAAGTATTAACTGAAATATACGAAGCGGTTGATACGATAAGTTATGTAGGGCTTCACGCCTCTCTTCTGTCGTCCTGGACAGATTTAACAGGAGCACAAATCGTCCTCCAAATCCAAATGCGATAAAATTCGTTAAAATAAAGAGAAATAAAGTTATATTTTAGAACCTATTATTAATTGAATACGTTGTATTTATTTAATTAACCATAACTTTAGATTTACCAGCCTATTGTCATTCACCAGTCACTGCTGTACGTAGGGGATAGAGGGGATAGTGCTTATCGCTACGCTTCAAAGTCAAGTTGGCTATCGCAAATAAAACATTTTCCCAGAAGAGCGATGCCCACTCTCTTGGTGGTTTGTTAGGCGGCTTTTACAACTCCCAAAACAAATCTTATCCCTGAATTAATTCATAATCATGTAATTATTATGACAAAATAATTACGAAACATAATAATCATTGCTATAATTGAATAATTACAGAGAATCAATAAAAAAAAATCGCGACTATAAGAATTCGCAGCACGTACCGGCAATTGTATGTTTCAATTTGACCATTTTTTTTATAAAACTGTCCTTGCAAAACCAGAATAACTACCTTCACGTTTTACCACGAACCTCCATGTTTAAGCAGAAAATTACCTGTGAACAATATAAAAAAAAACACGTTAATACTTGTATACACATGAATAACATTAATAATTAAAATCGATTTGTCTGTCAATCACGTTCGCAATTTATCATATTTTTAAATAAGGGTAAGTCAGACTAAATATCTGAATATAATAACGTCGTAATCGTGAATAGGGGTAGCGAAGATCAGTCCACCACCTGCAATGAGATCAACCACGTTGGTATGACGGGACATCGCTTAGGGGTTCCACCAAAGGCAAGTCCACAGTACCGGTAATCTGCCTAAACATTATTAAGCCAATAATAATTATTAAACCCGTCAGCCGCACTTATATTTACTCAATATTAATGTTAGTTTAGAAAACGTCCTTCACTGAAAAGATTTGAAAATCAAATAACTGCACTGAAATCAGTTTTTAGTGACCCTCAACCGTATCTCAACCCGTAGATTGTTCTAAAAGACGACTAAGGATTGTAAGCATATAACCTTAATGCAATAAAAAGAGCTAGAAATAAAATCCTATACCAACCCGTTTGATCAGCGTGGTATAATATATATTTAATGAATAAATAAGCTCACCAATCAATAATATAATAACACTAATTAAATAAATTAATTGATCGCGACTCAGTACACTTATTGAGTGTTGACTAATCACTTATTCAAGCGTTGCGTATTATATAGAATTAGTAGAATACTTGGACATAATTCCTATTCAAGGTAAATAGACTTTAAATAAACAGGAGATGAGTGATATAATCGTGAGATTATTAGCTGGTGGGTAATAATAATTGGCTTTTAAGTTACGAATTTCTTTTTTTTTGAAGTCACATTAGCCCTGTACTAAGATCAATCGTTTATTGCACAAATGCCTATCATGCATAAGAATTGAACACAGGATATGTGGAATTAGGGGTCGCAGTTTAGTCTACTATGAAATCTAAGAAGTCAAAAATTCTCGATAGTTTTACATCTGTCGGGTAACGGCAATACACACACATACATATGACTTCTTAACTTAACGAAACTACCGTAAGCCAAAATCGAAAAAGATCTCCATTTATAATTCAAAAGTTTTAACCTCAGAATTTAAGAATTATGACTCGAGAAATCAGTTTAACTTAAGAACTAACAACAAACTAATTTTACAATCAACCATTCCTGTTCAAGGGAGGACTATCTTATTCTGCCGTGACCATTATTAACTCACCCATCCAAATTTTCGCAAAGTCTGGCAATTAAAAATCAAACGCGATGAAATCCATAAAAATAGTTTTATTTGAAATGTGTAATAATTGCATAAACGCCATAAGCTTTAAAGTTTTTACGACTTTGACGTGAGAGCAATGAATGAATAATTGTCGAAGGTGTCCAGACTCTTCTCACGAACATTTACACGTCATAGAAAACAAAACTTCATGGACAAAGACTTCGACCACGATACGACTTGTAAGTTTAAATTAGAAATAGACAGACGGCGACTAGATGACAATCGCGAATGAAAACGCCGAGGCGTCGGAAACAAATGGCGTCGACGTTTTCATTCGCATCATTTTAAGACATTTTAAGGTGCCATTTATTTTTTTTTTCCCTACCAATTTCGACTGTATAATAATTATATTTTTAAGCTATCACTAAACCGGCAATTTTATGCTACGTATAATAATGACAGCAATAAAATGCCACAGATAAAACAGCAGTTAAGAAAGTATGTCAATAAAATATTAACATAAATCAATTGATATCATAAAAAAGCCTTAAACAACTTACATATTGTTCCACATTCTATGCAAGCTAAAACGCTAAAATAATATTAAAACATAGCGTGACTAGCCGACCTTGGCTGGAGACGCCAAGTCTGGTGTCACAATAACGCCAATTCTAGGTATGACTAGTACCATCTTTGTTTAAGAAGTTTGCCAAGTAATGTTACTAAGCTATAAAATTTTACTTATGTAATTTTAACGACAAAAGAAAAAGCTATATAAAGGCAAGGCTAAAAGGAATACCTATTATATTTATTACTAGCTGATGCCCAAGACTTCGTCTGCATAATATTCTTGAATTGACCCTTTTCGTGACCTAAAAGGCGAGCGATGATTTTTAAAATTTAAATGACCATAACTTTTTTAACCGACAAAAAATCTCAATGAAACAAAGACTAAATGTTGCTCTGATCTGAGCTTAATCAATCTGTGAAAACTGCGGAATAATCCATTCAGTAATTTTAGAGATTAGCGTGTACATACATACAGACAGGCAAAAAAAAAACAAAAAATGTGTTCTATGTTCTGTTGGGCTTTTCTTACTGCCTATACTCATTTTTGAATAAATTTATCAGTTGTACAAACACAAGGTTTGTACTCATTATTTGTATAGATAAAGATTTTTCTTAGAGATGTTTTTCTCTAATATTTTTAAACGAATATTTTTTGTATATTTTATAACGATTACTTTGAAATTTAGTATGCAGGAGGTTTCGGGAGTGATAAAGCAAGGTTTCATTTATAGAAAATATCGTTTTGTCAGTGTTTTCAGCTATTATCTTTGTCAGTGTTTTCAGCTATTGTCATCATTTTTTCTTGTCATTTTGAAATATTTTCCATATAAAACTAACTCTAATATTTTTAAACGAATAATCTTGTATATTTCTAAGCGATTTCTATGAAATTTTGTAAGCAGGAGGTTACGGGAGTGATAAAGCAAGATTTCATTTTTAGAATATACCATTTTGTCTGGCTGAAATAGCCAGAAATCTATTAGAATATGAAGACGAATTTGGCCGCTGTTATTGAGAATAGACATAGCTCAATTTAAAATCGAGCAGTGTAATTCAAACAGTTTAAGTTCGAACCCTTTTTGTTTTTTTTTTCTCTATTTTTTTTTTTTCTATATTTTATCAAATATTTTTAATGTCTAACTAAATACATTTTACAAAAAAGACTAAAAGAAAAATACTATACTAAACTCGGGCATCCAGATATTGAATTTTTAATGATTGGTAGGACCTTTTGAAGATCTATAGCAAAGATTTACTTCAGTAATTATTATATTAAGAATATATTGCAATTGGCTATAAAACAGTCGGTCGATTCAGATGGCTAAGTTGATACAATTGAGGCTGAGTTACAAGATGTCTGGCTTGTCGATTTACAGTCACGCGTAGGCGCGGTACAATATATGTCATATATATTACTATTATAAAGCTTAAGAGTTGACTGGTCAGTTTGAACACACTACGCTCAGAAAGTAATAGTTGGATTCCGAAACATCTTATTCTGTTTTCCGTGTGTCACCACAGTCATACTAAAATTATCCGCTCCGTTTTTTGCTTATGGGTCTCGTAAAAGACAACTAAGGTATATGATACGCAGATAACATATATGCAAGAGAAGGAAAACTTAAAATAAGAGCTCCTAACAATACCTCTGACCAGCGCGATATAATAGGTCAATTTCTCTGAAGATGATTATTTTGTCAGATGACGAAAAAATTAAAGGTATATAATAATACGTTATGCTGCGACAAATTAGATTGGAGGAGTGGCTTTTTTTTTAAAAGACCACCCTGCACTAAGTGAATAATCCTTGTATTGCGGGGGTCTTTACAAACATATTATATAATTAACGTAGACAAATTAAACCCAAACCCAGAACAACACTATGTGGATCGCACAAAGTATTGTCCTGCGTGGGAATCACCCACTGGCACACTGCACTGGCACGGAAGGTCGATATCTTAATCACTACGTCATCTGTGCAGTATTTAAAAGTTAATATATTATTAGATCCATGTATCTATATATTTGCTAAGATTTATAATATAAATAAATAATAAAAAACCTTTTATAGCTGCATGAAGCCGAAAAAACAATTAATAAAAATTTACAATTTTTATATTATATTTCCTATTAAAATGTTACATTCACAGATTAATACTCCATTGAATTTTTTTTATATTTTTTATAAATATAGATATATTAATATTACCTGTACATATGTTACTTTTTATTTAACATTTATAACAGCCTTACGAAAGAGGCTGGAGCCCAGCAGTTAAGATGAATACATTCATAGTCATATAATTGTCCCCAACCAATTTCGACTCGCACTCAAAATATTATTTCTTCGTAAATACATAAGCGCTAATTGTGTTGTTTCTTCTCTGTTTGCCTTTGGCAAATACAAAATAAAATAATCGTTCGGTCAAGGATATTTGTTAGGGATTGTTATGGTTACGTTTCACTGTTGAAATCTGTTAATGTTATGAAGGTTATAATAATAATAAGACAGTTATTTTTTTAAAGACCTTTATTTAAAGAACCTTCATTAATAAAACAATCTTTGTTTTGGAGAGTACTTTAGGCTCTCATTATATGTTCGGCCACTGACGTCAAGCTCACGCTGCTCCGGTGGTCGGTCCAACGACGAAGGCGAGGTTCACAGGTGGGTTACAGCTGTGCGTGCTTACGCCCCTCTGTCGCCCCGGACGGAGTGGTGCGAGGAGTGCGCCGATCGTAGCCCACCCCAAAAAAAAAGGCTGTAATTATATTCAAACTAACAACAAGAATTTGTGGATCGCACAAACCATTGCTTTTTTTTTTGGCGGCGGGCTATGTAGTAATCACATCCCGCTAAATCCGTCCGGGGCAACAGAAGAAGCGGCGCACGACCGCATAGACCCCCCCGCCCTACATGTACGTTTCTTTCGCCATGCGAGTGGGCCACCGGTACCCGGTCCTTGTTTTCGATCGCCCACACAAATCATTGTCCTGCATGGCTATCGAAGCCATAACACTAGCACCTTATTTGTATTTTAGGATGTATCACCACTCGTGATTTTGCCAACTGTGACGTAAAAATGGCCTGATGGTCATGAGAAAATATCAATACTCGTAAAAATAGAAAACTCGAAAATTTCCCCACTATAGCGTAGGAGGTTTAAATCAGCTGGTAGGTAGGTATATTAAGAAAAAAACTTTTACCATCGAAAACCTGCTAGATTGAATAATAAAATTAATCTAGTTAATTATTTTTTTATTCTTGTAAATGTGTCATCAACTTTATCTATCTCCAAGAGCGTAATTTCGGAGCCAGGTGACTAATATACAGGAAGTTACGCCCAACCACTGATATCCGATCAATACCGAAGATCCTAGAAACTTTCCATAAGTAAACGACCTCATTAAAGATATACTTCCAACATCAAATGACTTTAAAAACTTGGTTCAATCAAAATATATTATTTATCTATAAAATTTATTTATTAAACTGAGATAGATATTGGTTATTAAACGTGGGTACTGTTGGTAAAGCAGCTGTGGGTTCAAGTGCCACATATGATAATTTTTTATCGTTTTCTGGAAAATACATTAGTTTTATGAAAAGCCCAGTTTTAGGCTATTAATTCTTAACATAGTTAAGTTAATATATCATTATTATGTATACATTACCACTATATTTATATTTTTCACATCATCATCATGACAGTCCATATAAGTCCCACTGTTGGGCTCAGGCCTCCTCCGTAATGGGAGGGAAATTAACCTATACCACGCTGGTCAAACGTGTTGGTATAGGGTTTTGTTTCGAGTTTTTTAGTTGTTTCTCTTGCATAGATGTTATATGCGTTATATATCCCTTAGTCGTCTCTTCACCCACGGGCAAAATAGGGGGTGGTGAATTGTATTCTTACTTCGTCACCACACGGAATATTTTTCACATAGAATATTATAATTTAACTAATTAAAGGCAATTTTACAGGTAGATTGACAGGTAGTTTTTTTACTTTCAGGCCGGCCTCGGATGTCAAGGAAGCGTTACCAGTGATCGACTCAATGACTATTGGAAAGGAACACGATGGGTTATGGGGCCACACGCCGCCCCGGATGGAATGGGTGAGCAGTGTCCCGACCATAGCCTACCAAAAAAAAAATATTGCTTGACAGTTTACTCTGAAGTCCAATGCTTACACGATAAACCTCAGCTTTGAATTAAAAATTACATAAATCCGACAGTATTTGCCTATCTAAGAACATACCTAAAACGAAAGACAGTGACTCGATGACTTTTATAAAATTGTATATATTTAAATGTGTAAATTTAAATAAGAAAAACAGAAGGTTAAGTATGAAGTGGAGATCTTTAAGTAATTACTTAGTTGGAGGTCGGACGGCTCACGGATAACAAGAGATGGTAAATTAAATATAGTTGTAAAGCCTTTGTAGAACTTTATACGCTTTGGTTCGCAAGCTCTGTTCAAGTAGGGTACAGAAATGTTTGAACAGACGCTTTCGCTGTATTGTTGAAGTAAGCACTGGATTATACACGTGTTTTTAAAATGAAAACTGTTTTAATGCTGTTATGATTTAAAATTTTATGAAAATAAATAACAATAATAAATTGAGACGAATCAATCTACAGCATTTAGCTTGGAGAAAATGCCATTGAATATGAAGACGACAATTCACCATCCCTAATTTACTCGTGGATGATAGTAAGGAACGACTAAGTACCTAAACATCTATGCAAAAGAAAAAAAAACTCGAAACAAAACTTTATACCAACACGTCTGGCCAGCGTGGTACAATCGGTTAGATTACAAGTGGTTCAATCAATTTCCCTCCCATTATAGAAGAGGCTCAAGCCCGACAGTGGGACATATATGAGCTGAGAAGATAATGATGATAGATATACAGAGGGAATAGAAACAAAATCAAGGCATTTTCTTTTTATAAAAAAAGACATCACTTTTCCACGTTGACGTCCGGAAATATTATGCGAATGCATGTTTTATTTACATGGAAGAAGAGTACATATTTAGGGTTTTAACTAAATGCCGGGTGGGCCACCGAAGACAAAGATCGGGTACCGGTGGCTCGCTCGCACAGCGAAGAGAGGTGTTTGCAGGGTGGATCTATGAGGTTGCGCGACGCCTCTTCCGTCGCCCCGAACTGATTTGGCGGGGCGCGACCACGTCCATAGCCCACCGCAAAAAAAAAAAACTAAATATTGCGGCCGTCTGTTTAATATCAACCCTTGACCAGTAAGTGTAAAACTGAACCATTAATATAGTGCTACTAACCGGCTTTTACAACACCTCATCATCATCATCATCACAGCCCATATATTTCCCACTGTTGGGCTCGGGCCTCCTCCATATTGGGAGGGAAATTAACATACTATACTGCGCTGGTAAGACGTATTGGTATAGGGTTTTGTTTCGAGTTTTCCTTCTCTCACATAGATGTTACATGCGTTTTATATCCCTTAGTCGTCTCGTACGATCACCCACGGGCAAGATATGGGGTGGTGAATAGTATTCTTACTCCGTCACCACACGGAAAAAACTTTACAACACCTGTTAACTTGTAAAATCTGGTTTATAATTACCGCTATTAAACGAAACTAGAAAAATTTATATTTTATTTATCAACCTATAAATTTATTATAAAATATGTATTTTAAAAGTCTGTGTCAAGTATTAGATCAACAGGTATTTGATTGAAGTTAGCGGAGCTGATCCGGTTACAAATTAACATGACAAAGCGACCGATAAAGCGCTGCTTAAGCTGAATCTCCTTGGAAACACGGCACAATCTACTTCGTTTAAAGTTCTGAAATTTAGTGTTAAGAACTATTAAGCCTTATAGTATGTACTGTGAAGAGATAACTAAGATTATACCAGAAATCAACTGTCGTAAAGAACTAGGAATACAATATACACCTTATATTGTTTTCCTTTTATAGTGGTAGGGCCACGCTGTTGATAGTTTTCTGCCTATAGCCGCGGGCCAGTCTCTCCGGGGTAGTCCACACTCTCGCAATAAATCGACGTCTGAACAGTGGCAATATGCTGTTGCTCTTTGTTCAGTAAGCGATAGAGCCGGCAGCCCAACTTTCTGGATGGCTTTAGGGTTTCCGCTCGTGTGCATTAGCAATAAAAAATACCTCTCTTTACCGGACGAGTATTGTAAAGAAAGGAAAACTCTATAACAAGCCGTTTAACCAACGTGATATAATGAATAAAGATCGAAAGAGAAGATTCTTAGGGGAGACTCAAGCCCGAGCCTCAAGCACTAGAACATCTGGAACACTGGAACCCAAACGATTATGACAACGATTATAAACGAGTATTAAGAGCAGATATCATCACTGAAGAAGAGAGAAACTCGAAAAAATCTTGTAACAATCTACGAGTATCTGGCGTCTATATTAGAAAAAGGATGACTTTATAAACATACTAATAAATAAAAAAGAAAAGTCATGCATGGGATCGTATTCACGATATTTAAAATAAATATTTCAACTGTGCACTCAAGAATATAATAACATTCTTAACATTAGCACCAACCAACTTAATTGCATTTAATACAATATAGGAGATATGACTAATATGCAGAATGAAGGCCGAGTATGTGGGAGGTTGTCCTCATATACGAACCCAAACAAAGAGCCAGACAGACATACGGACAGACAAAGGCTCGACGGACTCCTGGATGTGTGCCAAGAACATTCGTGTAGTATTGCGTGAGGAATAATTCATCGCCTACGCACAAAAATTTTTGCTTAGTCGACGCTTTATAAACCAAGTAACTTGTATGATTTATTGAAGTGCTTTGGTTATATTTATCGATTTTGCTTTCAGTATTTATATTATTTCTATATTTAGACATTTTTATTGTTAAAATTAGAATAATATTGTTAGATCGAATGACTTTGACGGGTATTTAAATTATTTTGACTTCGGTATATCGATGCTACAATAACTTTATATCATCATTCTCCTACTCTTATCCCAATTACTTGGGGTCGATACAATATGTACTTCCTCTATAGTTTTATGACCGGTCGCCTGCCAGACATCAACCCTCCTTGGAACTGTAATTGTTGACCAAACGGCATCAGATGAAGTTGGCCCAGGTCGTTATAAGGCTCTTAGTGGTCTTTTACAACATTCACGAGCAAAGTAAGGGTTGGTAGTATTCGTAGCCGCTACCACACAGCAAATAGCAGTATTTATCGAATTTGCTTTCAGTACATACATACATACATACCATCACGCCATGTCCCTTGCAGGGTAGGCAGAGAGAACAGAGTGCCAGAGAACTCAATCCTTGCATACTTCACTCGCTTCCTCAACATTCATAATTAATTCTCTTCATACACGCTCGCCGGTTTCGGAGACTCTTGACTCCACCTTCCTTCAGTACATGACCGATCTGGTCTAGGTAGGTTAGTCTCGGTCTCCCCCGGTACCTACATCCTTTCACTTTCGCACACTTTGCTTTCAGTATTTATATTATTTCTATATTTAGATATTTTTATTGTTAAAATTATAATTATATTGTTAGATCGAATGACTTTGACGTGTATTTAAATTATTTGGACTTCGGTATATCGATGCTACACTAATTCTATATGTAATCAGGAATTTTTCAAGTGCAGTTTCACCTATTCGTAACTATTTTACTGGTAGATTTAGATCTCTAGGAAGGGGAATAGTGTAATAATCAATATGCATGGACTTGCGGTTTGGCGTTTGTAGTTGGTGTTGTAAATTGCCCAGAAGTCTGCTGTTGGCTTATTCCCATAGTCATCCCTTAGCCGTGCTTGTGCTTACTGTGAATGTAATGGGTATTAACAATGTGTTACCATCTATTACAACATGGAGGTTATATGAAGTTAAGAATTTTAATAATTTAAATGCTTGATAGTTGCGTCATTTATGACTTAATGGCGCCATTTTGTACTGCAATGACCCGCTGTTTATGAAACGACCTTTTAATTCAAGGTTTTATATACATATTAAGTTCAATTTAGGTACTTTTCTTAAATTAAAATAGATACGAAATCAATTATATTAAATACTAAGATTAAAACAATAGCTAAAAGATAGTATTTATATGGCTACCGAAGACAAAGATCGGGTACCGGTGGCCCGCTCGCACGTCGAAGAGAGGCGCTTTCCAGGATGTGTCTATGGGGTCGCGCCGCCTCTTCCGTCGCCCCAGATCGATTTGTACATGTGTATGTGACTGAATTCGTAAAAAATGGCTTTACAGGTTTTAATGAAATTATTTGTGTATATTCAGGGATTTAGGTTTAGATTACAATTGGACCCGGTAATTGCCACTGCGCTCGATTTCAAAGAATTATATATATTTTTTGACACCCACGGATAAGAAAGGGGGTGGTAAATGGTATTCTTATCCACCATCACATGGTTAAGTTACTAATTTATTTTATTAATTTTTGAATCTTCACTTATATTCATTATTTTCTTATTCTCATCACGTATGAGTCCCATTGTTGGGTTCAGGCCTTCTCCACAATGAAAAAGGATTTGACGGGTTCGCACACAATATATTTATTTACTAAATATTTATTATAAATGAGTGCATAAACTAAAAAAAAACAGTAGTATCTACTAAATTTTATTACCGAAAAGAACTGGGGTGATTTATATTTAGCACCCTTTTTTATAATATGTCTGCCTCCGTCGCGTCCTCCCCGTGGGAACATTACACGCTTGCGTGATCTTTTTCAACAACAAAATTTTTTATCGTATGTTCACATTAAAATTTCAAGACGCATTTACATGGTTTGTTTAGTTTTTATTTTAATAGTTTGATGTACAACGATACAAAGGTTTTTGGGTATGAATTTTCAACAATTATTTTTTGTATCCATCAGTTGAATGTCTGTAAAGTTCCCCGCAATACAAGAATTTTGGCCGGCCACTGACGACAAGTTCACGCTGCTCCGGTGGCCGGTCCAACGACAAAGGCGAGGTTCACGGGTGGGTTACGGGTGTGCGTGCTTACGCCCCTCTGTCGCACCGGACGGAGTGGTGCGAGGAGAGCGACGACCGTAGCCCATGCCACAAAAAAAAATACAAGAATTATATGTGTTGTCTTACATGTATAAAAAAGTATTACAAAACGTCCGTTTTATGTGAAAATTGGCAATCTTATGAAGAGCCGGTGACAGTAAAATAAATTGAATAAAAATAATAACTGCTAATAATATAATCGACTGCACAGATGGCGTAATGGTGCAGAACCTTTCATGCCAGATGCAGCCAGTGAGTTCGATTCCCACACAGGACAATACTTTGTGCAATCCACAAAGTGTTATTCTGAGTCCGAGTGAAATTTGTCTGCGATACTTACATGTTTGTAAAGTCCCCCGCATTACAAGGATTATTTCCTTAGTAAAAGGTGTCTTTTTAAAAAAAAAGAAAAAAAAAAATTTTATATTTTTAATTTATATAATTTAATGATTAGCAATTTGATAGTTATTTGCTCAGCGTAAATCATACGCTGACGCAAGTTTAAACACAAGATGTTTAAATAACGCAATTATCGTTTGCCATAATAAACAACTTATACGTAAATTAATAACACTTGTACTTCATATAACGTTTGATAACGGTTCACGCGACTTTGTTACGTGTATTAGCCCACACGTGACGCGGAACAAAGATTGTTATTGATACTTCTGACTAAACTAACTTTTCATTATGCGATATGTTATAATAAAATATGATTTATGCTTTTCTTTCTTTGTCAGTGTATATGATAAGCTGTGTGTTAGCGGCTTCGAATACTACCAACCCTTACTTTGCTCGTGGTTGTTGTAAAATACGACTAAGAGCCTTATAACGAGCTGGGCCAATTCCATCTGATACCGTTTGGTCAACAATTACATTCCCAAGGAGGGTTTACGCCTGACAGGCGGCCGGTCATAAAACTATTGCCAATAACTTCTACAATATGTACTATGAAAAAAGAGTATATATTGTATCGAACCCAAGTAATTGGGATAAGAGTAGGAGAGTGATGATGATGATATCCGATAGGGTAACGCGACGTGCTAGTCAAGGAATCGGCAACAGTGGTCGAAGGAACACGGACGGGTTATAAGGCCGCACGCCGCTCTTTCGTCGGCCCAGATGGAATGGGCAGGGTGTGTCCAAACCATAGCTTGTATGTAGCCAAAAAAAAAGTAATATTACTAGGGATGTCATGATACGGACATTAGAGAATAACATCATACCGATTTCTGATATGAAATTATTTTGTAGAATCTGAAAATTTTGTTTAGTTTAATTACGGGTATTGGATTGTTATAGAATTTTAATAGGGTGTGTCGAAAATATACGAAACTTATAATAACTAAATAAAAACTTATATTAACTTACTTATCAGATTCTGTTCGGAATGGGTTGGTATAAATTTGTAATTTTATTTATTGATATTGCACCATTTAAAAGATAACTAAAAACGTAGTTAAATAATAGTTGATTTATAATCAGTAAAACTCTGTTAAAAACAACATATTGGATGCTTTGATTTTAATATGATTGACCTTTCTAGGCTTTCAAGTAAGCCGCTGTGGAATAGATATGTAGTCTTATCTTTTATACAGACCTCATAAATAATGATGAGGTCTACATTAGGCCTTATAGTGAACTAATCTTCATTTCATTAATACCTTATATATTCAATTAGATTCAAATAAAACTGATTTTAATCTAATTACCATATTGCGACGGCATAAACGGGTGTTTGTAACAATGTTGCATGATGAGAGCGCATACGATTTATAATGACCTTATACTTGAATTGGATTCAGTGCAACCATATTCGTTCATTGGATGTGTAAATTTTAACCTTAAATACATGTTTTGCAAACATGCTTTCCGCATGGTGACGGAGTAAGAATACAACAAGCAATCATCTATAAAATCCGATTACGAAATGAAAAATGATGTCGCAAGCGGGATTCGAACCCGCGCCTATTGGGATTCCGGCCCAATCGTGCTGCCACTACAATAGGCGCGGGTTCGAATCCCGCTTGCGACATCATTTTTCATTTCGTAATCGGATTTTATAAATAATTAAGCATATTAAATGCTAAATTTCAGTAATTTAAAAAAAGCAATCATCTATACAAAAGGACACACGAAATAGAATCTTAACTAGCCAAAAAGCGTGGTATAATAAAATAAGTTCTTTCCATTTGTAGAGGGCGCTTCAACCCGGCAGTAGAAGAAGCTAAGATGATAATAATGATATGCATGCATGCATATCATCACGCCATATCCCTTGCAGGGTAGGCAGAGAGAACAGAGTGCCAGAGAACTCTATCTCTGCGTACTTCACTCGCTTCCTCAACATTCATAATTCTCTTCATACACGCTCGCCGGTTTCGGAGACTCTTTTTTTTTTTTTTTGGACAACTTTACCCGGACTGTGGGTGAGCGCTGAGGGCTCTCAACCCGTTAAAGTTAAGCGACCGATCCCGAGGGCACACCCTTCCTTCAGTACATGACCGATCTGGTCTAGGTAGGTTAGTCTCGGTCTCCCTCGGTACCTACATCCGTCCACTTTCGCATTGTATATCTTCTTAACCAGACGTTCGTTCGCATTCTTTCCACATGTCCGAACCATCGGACCATTTCCTTTCGCATCTTTACACCAATACTCTCTTTCATACCTACTCGCTCTCTTACGTCGTCGTTACGAATGCGATCGGTCAGCCTAACTCCAATAATGATATGTTTTGCAAAAATGATCCACCATAGTCAAGCAATTTGTGGCCAGCTCAATAATCAGAGAAGAGTAATAAGGCGCGGCCGTTCTGTTGTTCCGGACGCCAGACGGTCGACTTGCATTGAGTTCGGAGTCCGATTAAAAATGTTTGTTTTTTATAAGTGGTAGCTTTTAAGTGTGCGATGCAGTAATGACGACGGGATAAAAATATATGATGACCTCGGTAGATAGGCGATAACAATATTATATAGCTAACTGGTTTAATTTAATTTCAGTTCATTTTCTCAAACGGACAGCGTTCTTCACGGTTAAGTTCTTTGCTTACTTAATAACCTCATAATTAATAAGATCGGCGCCCTAGAATTAACACCAATAATTAAGATTACGTACATACATTTATCTCTAACGCCACTATCCTCTTGACTCGTTTTAATTATTTGGGGTAGACGTAAGGCATTGCGTTATTTTTTTTAAATACTTATTACACGTTGCTTTTAAGCGAGGGTGACCCTTCACAGACATATCATTTTTCATGCAATCCATCCACATTTTTTTCGGGTTTCCCTCTTATCTATATTGTATCAGACTGTGAAATATTTATTTCACTTAATAAAATGTATATTTCATAAAGCGAATTCGAGTAGGTACTGGACAGAATTATGTGAAATATTTTGATGGATTAGGCTACGTAAATATTTTTTGCGAATTTATAAGTATTGTTTCATATGATAGAAAAAATAGAGATAGCATAGCTCAAATGGTTTGTATTAAAAGAAGACTCAGTGCGATAGTAAGTCTTTAAAAAAGATAAGCTAGTTCTTCCTGGTTCCTGTTGATAAGAATAGATACTTCTACATCACCGACAAAGATGGTGATAGCCTGGTACATAATGTTTACAAATATAATTTTCTAGTTAAAGAACAAGATTTTGAGCTGAAGGAGTGAGTGTATAGATCTGACACACAAGGATACATATAGAACATATCTGCATTGACTACAAGTGTTAAAATAGGGGCAACAGATGATAAAATAGCAGACGAACTTAATCAATAGCAGATGTACTTATCGCCGCCAGTTATGACTACATCTTTAAGCCTAGTTTAGAGAGATTTTTCTCCTTAATATAACATACGTGACATCCTTTTTTTTTTTTTTTTTTTTTTTTTTTTTTTGTGGTGGGCCATGGACGTCGCACCCCGCCAAATCGGTCCGGGGTGACGGAAGAGGCGGCGCGCAACCCCATTGACCCACCCTGCAAGCACCTCTTCTTCGCCATGCGAGCGGGCCACCGGTACCCGATCTTTGTCTTCGGTGGCCCGCTCGGCGGTATGCCCTCTCGGGCTCCTCTCCTGTTGACGCCCCGACAGATTTCGTCGTCGAGGCGTCGTCCTCACGCGGTGGCCTCGCGTCGGGTGACCGGACAATTCCCCGGTCCGATCACCCGAAGCCTCGGTTAGGGCGGCATCAGGCGCAGGTATTCGCGCCTGCGCCGCCCCGGCCGCGGGCGGCGGCCCGGGTCACGGGAATCCTCCCGGGCCCGTTCCGCCGCCTCCTTCTGCGAGATGACAGCCTCGCAGAAGGCGGCGACCGCGTCCCAATTCCTGACGCTGTCGACCATCGCCCTCGCGACAGCCGGCAGCGTCAGGTCGGCACCGATAATAGCGACGAGGTCGCGGCGCTGCCCGTCCCAGCCCGAGCATTCCTCGAGCGTATGTTGCGCCGTGTCCTCGTCACTACTGCAATGATGGCAGCCCGGAGTCCATTCCCTGTGCACGACCGTGTGCAGGTATTTCCCGAAACACCCGTGCCCCGTTAACACCTGCACCAGTCGGAAGGTGAGGACCCCGTGCCGCCGCTCCATCCATTCCATCAGTACGGGCCGGAGGGCCTCAACGGTAATGACACCGTGTCTAGGCCTCTCCAGCCGCGTAGCCCAACGGGCGATGACTTCTCGGCGGGCGTCCTCGCGCCAGGTGGCTATCTCGTTAAACGATGGGGAGCCACCCTCTTCGCGCATTGAGTTAACCCGCCGGTAGAGGTCGGAGAGCATCTCCGCCTCTAGGTCCCACGGGGGTGTCCCGGCCAATAGGCACGCCGCCTCTGTCGACACCGTGCGGTAGCCGCGAATGGCTCTGACCGCCATGGCTCGCTGTGGCCTCCACAGCACCGCCCTGAGCTGGGCGTTCAGAGCCCTCGCCCACACGGGTGCGCCGTACATGGCCATTGAGCGGATCACCCCCGCATACAGCCGTCGGCCCTCGAAACTGGGTCCGCCCACATTCGGCATGAGCCGAGAAAGGGCGGACGCCGCGCCGACCAGCCGGGGAGCAATTTGGCGAAAATGCTCCCGGAACCACCATCGCCCGTCGAGCACCAGACCCAAGTACCTCATATGGGCCTGGATACTGATGTGGATGGAGTTGACGACTAACGAGGCGCCGATGGGCAGCCTCACACGGGGCCCATGGAATAGTAGGGCCTCCGTCTTGTTTAGGGCCACCCTGAGCCCCAGCGCCTCGATTCGCCTGACCATCTCCTCGGTGCCGAGAGTGGCCAGGCTCGCCGCCTCTTCGAGTGTCCTGCCTCGGGCTGTGACGAGCGTGTCGTCAGCATAGCAAATAACGCTCAGCCCGGGGGGGAGACTCCCTCTCAACGCCCAGTCGTACCCGATGTCCCACAGAGTCGGCCCCAGAACCGACCCCTGCGGAACACCGCACGACATGGGCGTCCGCACAATGTCCCCTGCGGGGCTCGCGTAGAGAACACTGCGCCCCTCCAGATAGTCTGCCACCAGCTGCCTGAGGTACAGGGGCACTCCATGGAACCGGAGCGCCTCCCTGATGCAGCTGAATGGCAGACTATTGAAGGCGTTGGCGATGTCCAACGACACCGCCAACAACACTCCTTTGCCGGCGACAGCCTCCGCGGCCGTCTGCCTCAGGCGTAGCAGGGCCCCGATGGTCGAACGCCCCTTCCGAAACCCAAATTGAGCGTCCGACAGATCGGGCCCCACCTCCTCCAGGTGCTGGACGATGCGGGCAGCGAGGACACGCTCCAGCAGCTTACCCACATCGTCCAGAAGCACAATGGGCCTGTAGGCCGACGGCGAATCCGGGGGCCGTCCCGGCTTTGGCAGGAGAACCAACCTCCCTTCCTTCCAGCACTCAGGAAACCGTCCAGACGTCAGACAGGCGTTGAACAGTCGCCTGAGGCGAGGTTCGAGATGCTCGAGGAGCAACGTCAACACCCGGACTGGGACTCCGTCCGGGCCGGGGGCCGTGGTGGCGGATCGAATCTTCGCCACGGCTGCCCCCACTTCCGACTCCGTCACGGGCGGAACACTCTCGACGGCCTCCCGGTCTTGATCTGGCGAAGCCATGACCGGGGGCGTGTGCTCCGACTGCCGCGGGAACAGCTCCTCGACCACTCTACGAAGGAGGTCGGGCTGGAGGGTCTCGGTGAGGGGGGGGCCCTGCGCGCGAAGCTTATTCAGCGACGCGCGATACGGGCGACCCCAGAGGTCACGGTCGAGACCGTCCAGCATCTCCTGCCAACTTGCGTCCTTGGCGGACCGGATGGCCAGCCGAAAGGCGGTACGCGCACTGCGGTACGCCTCGTACAGCTGGCCCTCCCGCTCAACATCGCGGCGACGCCGCCGACTGCGGGTGTAGGACCTTCGGGCACTAATGCACGCCGCACGAAGGTCCGGCAGTCTTGGGGACCACCAGTAGACCCCCTGCCTCGGAGGTAGACGCCGCACCCTGGGCATGGCCGCATCGCAGACCTGCGTTAACGCACTGCGGATGCGGACAGCCTCAACGTCCACTCCGTCCGCTGGGGGTGGTGAGGACAGCCACGTGTTCACGATGGCCGCCTCCGCCAGTAGGTCCCTATCTAGACGCCCCACAGCCCACCGCGGAAATGCGGGAGCCCGGTCCGCCCTGTGACCCCTGCTGGGGTCCCGGAGAGGGGAGACCTCCATCCGGATGTATCGGTGATCCGACAGGGTCTCCGCCTCCTCCAGGACACGCCAGTTCCTCACTCGTGGTGCGACAGCGGGGCTAGCGAACGACAAGTCCACTATCGACCCACCCTGCTGTCGCACACACGTGTTCACTGAGCCTCTGTTTAGGACACAGAGGCCCAGTGACGCCGCCCACTCCACGATCGCCCGCCCACGATCGTCCGTCATCGGGGACCCCCACGCCGTGGATTTGGCGTTGAAGTCCCCCAGGACCAGGACGAGGCCCGGTGCCAGTCGCCGTATCGAAGCCTCCAAGGTGGTGAGGGAGGCCCCGAAATCGTCCATCCTCCTATTAGGGGAGAGGTATACACTGTAGAGCGTGACCCCTCCCCAATCCGCCGCGACAAATTCCTCGCCCCTATCCAAGAGGGATAAGGACGGGAAGTGCCGCTGCGTGGAGGTGACGATTGCCGCGGTTCCGTTTCGGCTGACCACCCAATTGGGGCGATCAGGCACGACGTACGGTTCCGCGACTACGGCTGCACCGATCGACCACTCCGCCATGGATTGCAGGAGGAGATCCTGCGCACCGGCGGAATGGTTGATGTTGGCCTGCAGGAGGTGAGTGGACTGGGCAGCCATTAATGGGCCGTGTCCATCATCACCTCCTGGCTTGCTGCGGGCGATCGGGCCGCGCTAGGAGCGGGAGCGGCCGGAGTCGAAGGGCCGCTCCGCCCCTTTGGAGCCGAAGCCGGAGGTCTGCACGCCCCAGAGCCCATGGGGTGCTTGGCGGGCTTATTGCCCGCCGCACACGCGGGGCAGTGGGGCGGGGCGGCGCAAGATGCCGCCATATGCCCAGTCTGACCGCAGCGGAAACAGAGTCCGCCGCAGTCAAAGCAATTAGTGCATGTTGGCCGGGTGTGCCCGACCGCCATGCACTTGAAACACCTCGCAGGCCGGTGCTCCAGCACGGTGACTCGCGCTGAGCTCCAGCCCACGAGGAGCCTGCCTGAGTCGGCCAGTTGCCTGACCGATTCCACTGGGCACTGCACCCAGGCAGCACCTACGCCGCCCGGACCGGGCCGGATGGCGCCAACCCGGACGGTGTCCATGGGACACCCGGTTTTCGAGGCAATAGCCTCCCGGATGTCTTCCACCGTCACGGAGTCGTCCAGACCCGCAATGCGCATTTCGGCGCACTTCACGGGTCTGGCGATTTTAACGCCACCCTCCTCGGCGAACAGACCTCTCAACTTCGACGCCACGCTATCGGCCGTCCTGGTGCCCTCGGCCCCAGGGAACTCTAGAATCCGAGCCCCTGTCCGGGCCTTGCGGGTCCTGGCTTCGACGCCTCCTATGTCGGAGACGTCGAGCTCCCGCCGGGCTTTCCTCAGAACGGCCTCATAGCTGAGGCCCCTTTCTGCCGCCTCAGGCAGCACAGTGATCACCACTGCGGCTGTCTTCGGCGGCCGGAGCCCCTTGCGCGACCTCTTCTTCTTCGTCGTGCCGCCTCCTCCGGCTCCTGCCTGGGGGGCGACGACCTCAGCGGCGCGCTTGGCCGCCGCTCTCCTCCTCTGGCCACGACTCTTTCTGCCGCGCTCGGCCACCTGCCAACCCTGTTCGGGCGTAGCGGGCGTGCCGGGCGCTGAGGGCGTAGTCGCGGCTGCGCTAGTCGTCGCTGGCGGTGTTGGTGCTGGCGACGACTGCAGTCCGGCAGGAGCCGGTGCTGTCTTCCTCTTCGGAGCAGGCCCCTTCTTCTTTGGCCCAGCCGCGGCTGCGGCGTAGCTCACCCCCACGCGGCCACCCTGACAAGGTAGCGGGGCGGGGGCTGGTGCCGCATATGGCCGCTTGTCCGCGGCGAGAGGCGGCCGAACACGTGGTTCTGGAGGCAGCCTTGCCTCCAGAACGGCCAAGCGCGCATTGACCATATTACCGACGGCGTCGATAATGGCGCGCAAGGCCTCGTCCGACACACCCCCCACCGCGGGCAGCGGGGTCGGTGTCACCGGCTGGACCTCTGCCGGGACCTGCTCCACGACGGCGACAATTGGCGTGTTGGTCGGCGGCACACGCTCCGCGGTCAGAGGCGTCTTCCTCTGTGCGGCGGCAGCCACTGGACGGCCGGCGCCTCGGGGCGGTTTCGGAGCGGCGACGACGGCGACAGCTCCTCGGCGGCTAGCACTGGCCGGCGGCGCAGTTGGCGCAGGCGGCGCAGTTGGCGCAGCCGGCGCAGTTGGCGCAGGCGGCACGAGCCGCCCCATTTGAGCCCTCAGCTCGGCCACGTCCTTGGCGAGGGCGCGATTGGTCCTCCGCACTGCGGCCAGCTCCGACTCCAGCCGGCGGTTCTGGGCCCGCAGACCTGACACCTCGCCACCAAGGCGGGCGTTTTCGGCCTGCAGGGCCTCCATATTTGCGGCTGGGGCGCTCGCGCGGGCACCAGCGGCCACCACTTCGGTGGGAGGGATGCTGGACAACACCCCCAGCACCCTCGCGGCGGCCGCCTCGTTGTCGGTCTGCCTGCCAGCCTCAGCCCCTCCACGCACTTCGCCGGCCGGGGAGTGGGTCGCCCTTCCCGACACCGCGGCCCCTCGCCCTCTGCGAGAGGCCGGCACTTTGGGGGGAGGCATGATCGTCACACTCCCCTCGGAATCGGCGCTCGAGCTGCCATCCCTGTTCAGGGGGCGCTTCCGCACCTTCGAGGGGAGGGCCTCCTCCCTTGTCGTCGGAGCCGCAGCCGCAAGACGCGGCGACGACCTGGCGGCGGCGGTTTCCTGCGCCGACCCGCTAGCCTCTTTGGACGGCTCTGCGGAACTACCGCCCTCGTCCATTATATCGGCAGATCCACTGCCCTCGTCTCTGGACGGCTCTGCGACACTACCGTCGCCCTCGTCCATTGACGGCTCTGCAGTGGATCTGCCGCCGTCTTCCTCCAGTTGGGCGGCAGCGGCGGCCTCCTTCTGCGCCCTCCGCTCCGCCATACGCTTCCTTTCTGTAGGAGAAGCCAACATACGTGACATCCTGGGACACGTAAGTTATAGGTTACCTATAAACACATTAAACGTAGGCTAAAATAGCCATTGAATATAATAGATATTCCATAGACCCCTTTTTTTTTTTTGGCGGCGGTCTACGGAACGGTCACGCCCCGCTAATCCGTCCGGGGCGACAGGAGAAGCGGCGCACGAACCCGTAGACCCGCCCTACAACATACCTCTCTACGCATTGCGGGTGGGCCACTGGTACGCGTTCTTTTCTTCAGTGGCCCATCCGGTCTACCCTCACGGGTATCCTCTCGGGTCGACGCCCTGGCATCTCGACTAATATGTCTCTATGTCAGGGCGTCGTCTTCACGCGGTGGCCTCTCTCCAAGGGTGACCAGACTAATCCCCGGTCCGGAGACCCTACATAATATTTCTATAACAATGTGTCTAATAAAGAATTTAATACAGCTAAGCAACGATAGGGGGAACTTTTATGTAAACAAATATTATCACCCCAACATATCGATATTCATTTAGCACCACGAGTGTAGGGTATATTTAACGCAGCTAAGGGCTGCTTGTATTGAAATTAATTTATTGTTTTAAATATGAATTAAACTATAAATAGGTCCACTTTAATTTTATTTTTATTTGATTTAATAGAACAATAGCATTTAATTTGGGCAGCTGATAGTATTTTTTTTTGCCCTGGACTATGGATGCCTCTGGCCCCCCCAAATCGGTCCAGGATGACGGAAGAGACGGCGCGTGACTCCATAGACCCACCATGCAAACTCCTCTCTTCGCCGTGCGAGCGGGCCCCCGGTACCCGACCTTTGTCTTCGGTGGAGCAACTGTTAGTATAGGAGTTAAAAGAAATGTCTTTACTGAATATTCCGGATAAGAGCGCGTGTAAAGTATCCTGACGAGGAACCAATATATTGCATTTTTACTTTTTCAAAAAGGACACGGTTAGGAAAGGATTGTCAACCCCATTTTAGAAAATTACGTAATACAAGCAAATAAAAACAAACCAAAGAAAAGATGGATGGACTGCGTGAGACATGACATGGATAGACAGGGAGTGACTGTAGAGATAACGTTTAATAGGAGTGCATGGAGGAAGATAATATATTGTGTCGACCCCAAGTAATTGAGATAATAGAAAGATGATGATGATAAACAAAAGAAGAACTAGAAAAAAAAATATGGCATGCCGATACAGCGATCTAAGGAACAGTACTTAGAATGTATGTATATATCAGGCCTGGCAGTAAATTCATGATATAAATCTAAAGATCAACTGATAGAAGATAATAATCTTTATACAAGATTTTAGCTAACAATTAGTTACAATTTACTTTTATGCATTGCTTTCTAATAAAGCGTAGCAATTCAAGAAATAAAATGACGTTACAATAAAAATAATTACGCATTAAAATTATACCTAAAACAATACGCAATAAAAACAACAAAACCCACAAATTATCATTAAAAAATTTAATCTATTTCAAAGAAATTCCGGTGATTGTGAATGTAAGAATACTTAGTAAATAACAGTTTTAAAGATTTATTACACAACTATATGATTACTAAAAAAAAAAATAGATGCTTTCAAGTTAAGAAAGTTTATTTGAACACAATATAGTGTAATCAAATAGCTCGGTAATGATTGTAAAATAAAACAATTAACCCACGTAACAAAGGGTTTAATTACAAAACTCTCAAGCGAGTCATTACAATGTTAATGAAACTATAATATATAGGTACATTGACTCATCTTGTACGTGTAAATATTTGACAAAACAACTCTTAAACTTTGAACTCCTAAACTCCGCAATGTCTAGACCGATTTTGATATCTTTTTTATTTTTTCGAATAAATTTAAAGAATGATTTCGTTTAACAATTGGGCGTGATTCCGTGTGGTGATGGAGTAAGAATACAATTCACCACCCCCTATCTTACCCGTGGGTGATCGTACGAGGCGAGTAAGGGATATAAAACGCATATAACATCTATGCAAGAGAAGGTAAACTCGAAACAAAACCCTATACCAACACATCTGACTAGCGTGGTATAGTAGGTCAATTTCCCTCCCACTATGGAGGAGGCTCGAGCCCAACAGTGGGAAATATATGAGCTGAAATGATGATGATGATGATGAACAGTCGGACCCGATAGGTGGGATAGGTGGTAGGTAATATATAAACGGCAAGACAATGATTTCGAATGATTCGGGTTGAGAGCCCTCGGGCTCACCCATTGTCCGCGCAAAGCTGTAAAAGCCATCTGCGGCTAACAGCTATCGCAAGTTGGTTTTTTTAGTGGGTATTCAGTGACCCCTTCAGGGCCTGCGAATCCCACATATCCCGCACGGGCGGGTATGCGAAAAATGCATTTTTAGCCACTGCGTTATCAAAAAAAAAAAAATTCGTATGATTTGATTTCATGTTTACGCGAGTATTTGAAATAAAACTACTTTTACAGATTCTATCGCGTTTCGCGTTTGTATTTTGGACGGGATGATAGTCCTCACGTGAGCATGAACGCTGTGAAGTGTTTGAAAGGTCGCCGCGTCGGGAAGTTAAAAATCAAATACAAACGCGATAGGATCCGTAAAAATAGTTGTATTTAAATAATGACACTAAACGCGTCGCCCTTTAGTGTCATCGAGACACGTTGCTATTACAATTTTAACATTAAAATGTGGTAATTAATGATTAATTTATTTCTTATAAACAATAAAGGAAACTATTAATTATTCTTTTCCGTCTATAGGTCAAAACATCCAGGTCACCGTATAAGTACAAAATTTATTAAAATCGGTCACCGCATTTTGTGTTATTACATAGACACGTAACCGGATTTAATATGTACCAATATTGTAATATATTTTTTTTATTGCTTATAGTGGCAAACGAACAAGCAGCACACCTGATGGTAAGTGTTACTGCCGCCGATGGGCCTTTACAATATCAAGGTTATAGCTAGGCCGCTGCCTACGAATACAAACGCCAAACTAGGGTTCATTCCCGGGAATTCTCGAGCCGAGAATTCTCGGGAAATCGTTGGGCTTTGTTCCCGGGAAATCGAGCTCGAGAAAAGTCGAGAACTCGAGAAATCATGTACATCGTATCTGTCTGACTGTATGTTCAGCTCCTCAGCGTGAGATGTTCCATTGATCTTGCAAAGTTTTCATTTGTTTTTATTCTAATTAACATGCCATAAATGGTGCTATGATTGTAATTTAATTATAATTTACATTTATTTTCTATCTGAATTTAAGATATTAACGTTTTCTTTGATGTTTATTTTTTGTTTAGTTTAATAGAAGTTACTTTTGTTTAAAAGTTCTAAAAAATCAGCCAAAAATGGTGCTGTCATTATAATTATGGGTCTGAATAATATTATTTCTGTATTTTTTTAAAAATAGTTAATTAGCTTATTCATAAGATTAATGTTTTTGAATATAATCAATAAACGTTTTATAATTAATTAATTGGGGTGTGGTGGTGCTGCTTTTCAAGAAAGGCGATAAAACGCTCTTAAAGAATTACAGACACATCTCACTCCTGAGCCGTGTGTACAAATTGTTTTCAAGAGTCATTACGAACCGACTCTCGCGCAAGCTAGACGACTTCCAGCCGCCTGAACAAGCTGGTTTCCGAAAAGGTTATAGTACCATAGACCACATCCATACGCTAGGTGGGACGACCCCCTCACTAGGTGGACTGACGACATTATGAAGGTCGCAGGAAACTGCTGGATGCAGGTGGCACATGACCATTGTGAATGGCATTCTCGTGGGGGGGCCTATGTCCAACAGTGGACGTTTACGGGCTGATGGATGGATGGATGGAATTAATTTGATACTTTTATTTGAGAAGAAAACCACTGAATTTGTTGACGTTATTGGAACCAAATAATATGAGAAAACATACGTAAATGTAAATTTCTCGACAACCCGAGAAGCCTCGAGAAATCTCGAGACCCGAGAAATTGAAAAGCTCGAGAAACCATGAAAAGTTGGGCTATAATTAACATAATAGTTTAAATAGTTCACAGCTTCAAAATACCACCAGTCAAGAGTCTCCGAAACCGGTAAGCGTGTATGAAGAGAATTATGAATGTTGAGGAAGCAAGTGAAGTATGCAAGGATAGAGTTCTCTGGCACTCTGTTCTCTCTGCCTACCCTGCAAGGGATATGGCGTGATGATATGTATGTATGTATGTATTCAAAATACCTATTAGAATAAATTAAATTTAGATAATAATCAAATAGTTGCTAGGAGCTAAGAATACTACCAACCCTTACTTTGCTCGTGGATGTTCTAAAAGACGAGATAGAGCCTTATATTGACCTAGGTCAAAGTCAACTGATGCCTGATCAAGAATTATATTCCTAAGTAGGCTTGAAGTTCCGTTGGATTGGTATCCTTTACGGAAGATGGGGTGGTGACCATTGTCTTTATACTCCTTCACATGGAAGTTGTTTTACTTCTAAAAACAGTTAAATATACGTAATATTTTCTTTATCCGTGTGGTGATGGATTAAGCATACAATGCACCAACCCCTATCTTACTGGCGGACGATTGTAAGAGACGACTAAGGGATATAAAACGCATATAATATACGTATATGCAATCGGGTTGAGAGCCCTCAGTGCTCACCCACAGTCCAGGTAAAGTTGTCATAGCCATCTGAGGCTAACAACTAAGACACAAAAAAAATCATATATGAAAGTAAAAAAACCCTATACCAACACGTCTTAAAAACATGGTGCAGTAGGTCGATTACCACTCCATTGTGAAGGAGACTCGAGCTCAACAGTAGGAAATGAAATGAATGAAAATTTTCATTTATAACAGGTCTTAAAACAAAATCAACTTTAATTTTATAAAATAAATTAAACTTGCTTTATCCGTATAATGTATAAACGTCTGGATCTATATATCATTCAACCCTAATGGTGATCGTATCAAATTGAATCGGTTTCAATTAATAAGGACGTCCTGTCCTGTCCTCCCTTCGTTAGTTAAACGAAGACATGACTGACAAACATTTTTGCAATTTAATCACTTGTATTATCCGTGTGGTGACGGTGTAAGAATACAATTCACCAACCCCTATCTTACCCATGGGTGATCGTAAGAGACGACTAAGTGGTGAATTGTATTCTTACTCCGTCACCACACGAAAATTTTAAAATATTTCAAATACTATATATAAAATATTAAGCTTGTTACGTAAAAATATCATAAAGTAAATTTAAAGAGCGTTGTTCTTCAAACTCCTTTGTTACTTTCATTATGACAATAAACACCCTTGTCCCTAAAATGAATCACAAATCATTGGAAATTCGATTCATCGGAATCACGTTTAAGGGTCCGAGGTACTCGCAAGATCGTATTGTTCTAACAAACCAATCCGCCTACGCAAAGATGGTTATTATACGATGCGTAGCGAGTTCAATAAACGTCTTCTGAATTCAACAACTTGTTAGCGCTATCATTCAATTATTGACACTGCATTTACTTTCGTTTCGAGAATAATGTCGACTTCGATTATACTTTAAAAAGATTGTGAATTAGAATGAGCCAATTCTTACATTTTTACCATTTGTTTTAGAAAGGTTTTTTTCAGATAGAATTTTAATATCTTGCGACTTATGATTCTTTTTTATCGTCAGCTTGAGCTTCGTGGTGACGGTTTGGATAGGTTTGGTATAAAATATTGTTTCGAATATGTGCAAAAGAATACCTTAGTTACATTACCAATTGTATTCTTATTTTGTCCCAACAAGAAAAGAATGGACTTATTACGGTTTACCCTATTATTATGTTCTACCTTTCATCTGCATAGAGATCGAAGAGGTAACGGGGTCAAAGTTGCAATTTTATTTGAGATTATGTCCAGCATAATATGGGCAAGCAGCGGTATCAGTGGCTGGCCCAATGGCAATGGGGAGGGAATACGATGGGTTATGGGGTCACGCGCTGCTCTTCTGTCGTTCCGGACGAACGGGCGGCGTGTGCCCGGACCATAGCCTACCAAAAAAAAAACGCATAATGTGGCGAGAATTATCTTTTTTAGCTAAAAATATATTAATAGTAAACACAAAATGCTTTGAGAGTCAAATTAAATTTGCAAGTGATAAATAGATAAGGCTTATCTTAATGACATGACCTCATTTATCTTTCGATTCTATTAGAAATATGTAGGAAATTATACGTGCATTGCTCCTAACAAGATTAATTGCAGGTCAAACGACAAGTGTCATGTTTTAGGAGCTAACTGTTAGTAGACTTGCGAATTAAGGGAGGCCACCATGCGATGATCGTTATATTCCTTTGTTGTCTCGTGTTCATCAAGATAGTGGGGCGTGTACAGACAGGATGAATTTATTAAGTGGATTGAGAGAAAGTCACTGTATATCTGGATAGTGTGTACTTAAGTGGATACTTAACTGGATTCTTTGATAATTTAACGCAAGTACAAAGTTACTTCGTTTATTAGTCTGGTGACGTAAGCATGTGATTGCTATACGTCCGACGCACGACTGGAGTTTACTCCTTAAGTACGATTACCAAATCAGGCGAAAAAAAGCTCATTTCACAAAAATGAAAAAAAGCTCATTTCACAAAAATATATATATATATATATATATATATATATATATATATATATATATATATATATATATATATATATATATATATATATATATATATATATTTACATTTATTAAAACTGTTCAGTGAAGTATTATCTCACGTCAGAAAGTGAAAGAAGCGCAGACTAGGTTGCGCACCAAAAATGTAACGAGGTCATTCGATCACTAGATTTTACTCCTCAATTTTTTCTCATACCGGGCGCCTTATATGAAAATCGATTCTTAAGGAGTAAACCCCAAAATAGATATTTTGATTTCACTCGTCCGCTATCCACGACGATCAAAAAGAAATATTTAATCAAAAATCTCTTAATTTTATACAATTAGTGTATATAAGCTTAAGTAATGCCGTATATAAACAATATTGCAATACTTGTTTTGCATTAAATTATTCTTGGTGGTTGAACCTAGTAATACTTTAAGCGCGATCTACGATACGGCCTCAGAACTACTAGTCACATTCATGCATTATCATCCACTATTAATACAGCAAACCAAATGGGCTCAAATTATAAAAAATCACAGCTCTCTAATGACCTTTTTTTTTTTTTTTTTTTTTTTTTTTTATTGGTGGGCTATGGGTGCGTCTCGCCCCGCTGAATCGGTGCGGGGTGACGGAAAGGCGGCGCGTGACCCCATAGACCCACCGTAAAACCTTCTCTCTTCGCCGTGCGAGCGGACCACCGGTACTCGATTTTAACTTCGGTGGCCCAGCTCTCTAATGACCTAGACATTCAAGCATTTAATATTGTATATTTCATTTCTTTGTAGCATATTTAAAAGTTGTCTATAAGTGATCGCTAGGAGTGATGAGATGATCAACATTTTTGTTAATATAATATCTTATTTTTATACAACTTGTTAAGAAAAAGACTATAAAAAATGCCTCACATACATATAATTAAGAGCTATATATCACGTACACTAGATCACATCATACTTGCTGCTTTTTGTAGCGACTAAAACTATGCAAACTATGATAATAAACAAGATACTTTTATTCTATCAGAGAGGTCTTAGAGACCGCCTCTCGGTAATAGTCGGTTAAATAGAAAAGTGACATTTTACTACTGTAGTACACGTAACTAAAGATTTCAAACGGTCAAAATGGCGGTTAAACATCATCATCATTCTCCTACTCTTATCCCAATTACTTGGGGTCGATACAATATGTACTCTTTCACAATACATATTGTGAAAGTTATTGGCAATAGTTTTATGATCGTCCGCCCGCCAGACGTCAACCCTCCTTGAGAATGTAATTGTTGACCAAACGGCATCAGATGTAGTTGACCCAGATCGTTATAAAGCTCTTAGTCGTCTTTTATGACATCCGCGAGCAGCGTAAGGGTAGTATTCATAGCCGCTACCATGCAGCTAAAATGGCGGTTAAACATATATGTAATATTAAAATGGCACTTGTGACAGCACACGGTTTTTGACGTTTAATTTGATGATGTTTTTCATTGGTGCTATAGATTTACGTGTGGATAGATATAAAAATCATTCGCAATACCAAATTGCCGAAAGGCAAGTAGAAATTAAAAACTGTTCCGAATGGGATGGAGTAAGAATACAATTCACCATCCCTATATTACTCGTGGGTGATCGTAAGAGACGACTAAGGGATATAAAACGCTATAAGATCTATGTAAGAGAAGGAAAATTCGAACCTAAGCCCTATACCAACACGGCTGACCAGCGTGATATATACCACGCTGTTCAGACTATATATATAGTAGGTCAATTTCTTTCCCATTCTGGAGGAGGCTCGAGCCTGGTATTATATTATTAATATATGTAAATCCTTATAAATTCAAATATTAATCAGATAAACAAACCTAAAAACTGACAATCAACTGCTTATATACTTAATTTTCAATTGATTTAAACGCAATTTCCGATCTTAATATGTCGGAACTTACGTATTATCAATTAGAATATTATTATAATAGTATATAATATAAATAAAATTATTTATATAGTGTTATCGAATTAAAATGTAAACACTACGTAATTATTTAAAATAAGAAAGTGTTAATGTTCAAATGTAAGACAGGAATTGTAAAACTCGTACATTTGAATATATTAATTAATTATATCACACAGATACATATTATAATGAATGTGAAAGTATATACAGTGTTTGGAGTCTGATATTTGATAGGGATTTAATGAAATACAGCGTTGAGAAAGTATTATTTATAAAGACACCACCCCGCACTAAGGAAATAATTCTTGTATTGCTGGGGACTTTACAAACATAATTAATATAGAAAATTACACCCAGACTCAGAAGAATACTTAGTGGATTGCACAAATTATTATCCTGCGTGGGAATCGAACCAATTGCACTGGCATAGAAGGTCGGTACCTTAACCACTACGTCATCTGTGCTGTCAAATGACAACTTATAGTTATCAAAATTCGCAAAATCGCTTCCAAGTATCTATAGTAACGAAAGGGATAGTCATAATCTACCACACCAATCTCACCATGGGACATTAGGATATTAAATAGACCATAAAAAAATCTATCCCAATAGTGCTTAGTCAAGATGTTTTTTCGTCGTTAAACGCAAAGATAATTAGATTCGCGTAATTGATTCCGTAACCCTCAAACACAAGGATCTAATTTTATATGTATGTGTTAGTAAGCTACGGGTATTGCAATTTATTATTTCATTTATTCTCTATCCCTTTACTTCCAAAGGGACGTGAATTGTAACCAGGCGCCTAATAAATGTGGTTTCTATTATATATTCTGGCTCCCTAATGCTGTTTCATCATGCTATTTTGTGCTCCATTTACTGAGAGCGAGCCTATATGTTTTCACTGGGTAAAATCAAGATTACTTGCTTCTTTTTATTACTTTATATAATGAGTAGAGAATTTATCCTAATAACCCGCTGGCCACTCGGTGGAAATAGGATTTCAATTCGGGGTTCGTTTTCTTTTCATCAATTGATAACTTCGTCCTTGGTAAGGAGTTAAAAATGGTATAAAAGTTTTTTGCTTCAGCCAGGATATCAACCTAGAACCTCAAGATCAAAACTTTTATTCTTATGACATTGGACCCAATGAGAAAATATATATTTATTATTTAAAATATATTATATAAAATCCATTTAATTTATAGTTAATTTACATATTTACTACTGCTTTGATTATTTAAAATTTGCATGTGAAAGCTGCCGGACCACATTTTATTATATTTCTATTTTTATAGACGTATTCTTTGACAGTTGTTAACTTAATAAACATAAAAATTGATTTAACTGTATGTATGTATGTATTAACAAATATATCTTACGAAATATACCCGAACACAGTAAGTACTTACTGCTTACTTGCTGTGTGGTAGCGGCTTAGAATACTATCAACCCTTACTTTGCTCGTAGATGTTGTAAAAGACGACTAAGAACTTTATATCGACCTGGGCCAATTCAATCTGATGCTGTTTGGTCAACAATTACATTCCCAAGGAGGGTTGACGTCAGGCCGGTCATAAAACTATAGCCAGTAACTTTTTGCAATATATACGATGGAAGCAGAGTACATATTGTGTCAACCCCATATAATTAGGATATAAGAAGGAGAATGATGACAGTAAATACTTACAGCATTTTTTGTTATTATAACATAAAACACTTTAAAAATTTATAGAACTGCGTCTGGTCCTGTAAAAATCTACAAATAAATGTAAAAAATGCCTTGTTAATCAACATGCAAAAAAATCATCAAAGCTTAAACAAGCAGACAAGACAGTCTTTCTTTTTAATAATATTAAAACCCATGGCACCTTATGGAATATTTTAGAGTAAAAGAAAATGAAAATAATATTTTGAAATAATCAATTAAGTATGACAACACATGAAAAAAAATGGGCATGGTGACATATTTATTAACTGTTCATCTTTAATGAAATTGACCAAATAGACCTATATATAATCTAAAAATATTATTAAATTACATATTTTTATTCCTTTTTCCTTTACAATTCACAAGTGTGCCATTGGTCGCCAGTCTCAATTAAAGTGGAAGGAAAATAGATATAATATATCAAGTAGGCTAATAAGTTACATAGGATTTTTTTAAATACCATTTTCCTCCTATTCCTACAATGTGGAAGGATGTAGGCACCGGGGGAGACCGAGACTAACCTACCTAGACCAGACTGCTCACCTACTGAAGGAAGGTGGCGTCAAGAGTCTCCGAAACCGGTGAGCGTGTATGAAGAGAATTATGAATGTTGAGGAAGCGAATGAAGTATGCAAGGATAGACTTCTCTGGCACTTTGTTCTCTCTACCTACCGTGCAAGGGATTTGGCGTGATGATATGTAAGTATGTATGTATTTTACTCCTACGAAAATTTAATGCTAAGTCTCTTCGATCACAGCGATGTTGTCAACTGGTATGGCTAAATCATCTCGTACGATATCACTAAGGAAGGAAGAGGGAAAAATACATTATATTCTCATGTTACACGGTCACCATAGAAATGAAAGTGTATATACATATAAACTTAGTAATAAGCTTCACAAGTTATAATACTAACGGCATCATCGGCTACTATTGTATGGATCTTATCGTCATTTATCGAACTTGTCCCAATTCCGTGCTATTACACTTTTGTCCGACCTGAAACCTATTCTAACGGCTATCGAGGCAATTTCAATCATTACTTCAAAGGTAAAATATATTATTCAAATTATCCCTGGCTCGTTCGTAACTGTTATTTAGCGGATGAGATGAGGATTTAAAAAAACTTTGTTGATTTAAGTAAACTGTATTATATGACTAATATATATAATAATTTAAAGCCATATTAATAATGTCTCATTACGTACAAAAAATAGGGAGGGCAAGGTGCCTTGACATATACCACGGATGGTCACTGAGGGGATGAAAATTCTTGTAGCACGAGCCTATACAAAACATATAATTATAATTACAGCCGGACTCATAATAACTATATCAAATAACGATTTCCGATATTTAGGCCTTTATTTTTATAGATTTTATCGTGTTTGTATTTGATTTATATAATTTTTCAATGTATTCAAATACTTTTAAGCGTTGATTAATCCTTCCGTGACCATAAGTTTTATTACATTTAAGGACTGGTATAACAAAAATCTGTGCGGGTATCGAGACGTGAAGGCGCTATTTGAACACTGCACCTTTAGCTAAACAAGCAATAGTAATTTCTAGTTTCATCAAGCTAATATCTATTCTAGTCTGAAGTAACTGTACCAGATACAGCTGCCAAGCAATAATAATAATAAATAATCGTAAGACATGCAGGTTGGTAGGTATTGTTTCTTAACAGCCTCATTAGAATAAAATATGTGAACAGTTTTACAAGTGTAACGGTCGGCAAACAGTAATAGGATCTGCAGGTCACATTGACAAGAGTCAAATATTTATTTAGCACAAGATCGTATTATCATTTTCATTATAACATATAGGTCTCAATAATTGAGCTGGGTCAAGCCCTTAACAATAGATTGAAGAAATGTACCACGTTGGCCAGACAGCTTTGTTTTATTTTGAATCCTTTTTTTCTTGCATCCGTGGTATATGCATGTCTGCTCAATCCGATGTAAATTTCCTACAAAAACAATATTTCTTATATTTTTGCGGTCGCTTTTTCTCCTTCAGCCATATCAAACAGTTTGGCAATTCTCCTTCACTTCTATAGATACTATGCTGGACCAGACGGATAAACATAATATGTTTATAATTTCTCATGAATATTAAATTTTCATAATATAGTTCATCATATCCGTGTGGTGACGGGGTAAAAATACAATTCACCACCACCTATTTTGCCCGCGGGTGATCGTAAGAGGGATATAAAATGCACATAACATCTAGGTAAGAGAAGGAAAACTTGAAACGAGAACCTATACCAACACATCGTACGTGGTGTACGTAGTAGGTTAATTTCCTTCCCGTTTGGAGGAGACTCGAGCCCGACAGTGGGACGTGTATGAGCTGAGATGATGATGATGATGATAATATAGTTCAAATAGTATATATAATTTTAGTGTTAATAAGTTTTCAATTTCACAAAATATTTTAATGGAAAGTCCAAGTTTCAATTATTTAATAAATATATAGACTACAAATCCTCTATTTGATTGCTTAAAATGATTTCGTTTATTTACAAAAGGATATATGTAGTCCGAAATAGATTGATAGTGATTCGTGTTTTTGCAAGTCAATACATAGTTAAAATATTGAAATAGCAAATCGATGGATGACTTTGTGCACGCGATGCTTTAAACATAGTATACTATTATAAAATGCACACATTATAAATATGTACAAATTAAAATTGAATAAAATTTATTCTAGTAATGTTATTCATCATTATCCAGTTTTTATTCCAATTACTTGGAATCGACGCAATATGTACTCCTATTCCATCGCACATACTGTAAAAGTTATTGACAATAGTTTTATGACCGGCAGCCTGCTTGACGTCAAACCTACTTGAGAATGCAATTATTGACCAGACGGCATCAGGTGGAGTTGACACAGGTCTATATAAAACTCTTAGTCGTCTTTTACGACATCCACGAGCAAAGTACATACATACATACATATCATCACGCCATATCCCTTGCAGGGTAGGCAGAGAGAACAGAGTGCCAGAGAACTCTATCTCTGCATACTTCACTCGCTTCCTCAACATTCATAATTCTCTTCATACACGCTCGCCAGTTTCGGAGACTCTTGACTCCACCACGAGCAAAGTAAGTGTTGATAATATTCGTAGCCGCTATCTCACACTAATTTTCGTAATGGTATTATTACTATTATATTCTGTATTCATAGAAATACATAGAGAAAATATTGCCGTAATCTTTAGTCTTGCGTTTGTTGGCTTCTGTGTGGTAGAATTTATTGAAAATATATAATTTTAAATTTGTGATATAAAAAATGTTGATTCTTTGAAACATGACGTACCTACTTGAATGATATTATATCTCCAGTACAACGTAATTTACAAATCGATAAGATTTACTAAGAAAAGATTGTATTATATCTGAGATAGATATTAGCGTGCATACACAGAAATACATCAAATTCTTCACATACTTTTCACAATAAAAGGATAGATAATTCCACTTTTATCTAAAATCACGCGTATCAATAGTTATTTATTCTATACCAACCTGTCTGACCAACGTAGTACAGTAGGTCAATTTTCCTACCATTGTGGGACGCTCGAACTCGCTACTGGGACGTCTAAGAATTGAGATGATGATAATTTTCTTTTTTGAAGTGAAACTTCTAATGCAACTTCCAACAAGGTTGCGTTAAACGTTTAACTCTACCATGGAGGGGATATGAAAACACTGTTCATCGCTCCTATAGAGGGGGAATAGAAAAAGACAGAGCGAGATTGAATTCGTGGCACTCGAACGCATGTGCATAGTATACCTGTTACAGGCTTGGTTGATGTATGTAAACGAGATTTGAAAATTAGTTTGCCATAGTTTCATTTCTGACATGTGTACTTTGTACGCATGCATGTTTTATACTTGCAATTACTTGCAGTCTAAATAAAAAAAATAATTTCCAAGTAAGTGATTTAATACGTTGTCGTAGGTTTTTTTTTTAAAGATACCACCCAGCACTAAGGAAATAATCCTTGTATTGCGGGGGACTTTACAAACGCAGGCAAATTACACTCAGACTCAGAACTCCTGCGTAGAAGGTCGATATCTTAACCACTACGCCATCTGTACAGTCACAGGTTTTCAGGTCTCATCATCTATGGGGCAAGAGGGAAATTGACCTACTATTTGTACTATTGCCATGCTGATCAGACAGGTTGGTATAGTTTTATTTCGAGTTTCCTTTCTTATGCCATAATGTTCATAAAACATATTGTATGCTTTTAGCGTTTTTCACAATATCCACGGTAAAGACGAAATTGTATTCTTACTTCATCATCACATGGAAAATAATTATAGGTTCGGCAAACAAAAAAAAAAAAAACAAAAAAAGATTCGATGTGATCGAATTCTGTCACATCACGTAGTTCTTTGTCAAGCGTAGCTTATAATTTTATTCGTATGTATTAGATACAATTAATTTATCTCCGTGTGGTGACGGAGTAGAATACTATTCACCACCCCATATCTCACCCGTGGTTGATCGTACGAGACGACTAAGGGATATAAAACGCATATAACATCTATGCGAGAGAAGGAAAACTCGAAACAAAACCCTATACCAACACGTCTGACCAGCGAGGTATAGTAGGTTAATTTCCCTCCCACTGCAGAGGAGGCCCGAGCCCAATAGTAGGACATTTATGGGCTGTGATGATATATATGGGCTGTGATGATATATATAACCCACAGTAAAATCAAAGTTAATTGTAGTCATCATCAGATGACTACAATTAACTTTGATTTTACTGTGGGTTCACGTATATGTGAACATTCATTTATTTAAAAGTTAAGAAATATTTCATAAAAAAATTTACTTGATTACTTCATCACTTCCTAGGTTTCAAAGAGCTAATCTATATTAATACAGGAAAGCTTAACAGTTTGTTTGTTTGAACTAGCTAATCTAAGGAATTATGAAGTTCAATTTGAAAACCTTGTGTTATATCTATGTATTAGATAGCTTGTTAATTAAAAAACATAGTTTATGTAAATCAACGCTGTGAAAAAAAAGTAGCCAAAAAGTGAACATACACTTATACACTTTAGGATAATTGATGAATGTGTTGTTAGAAAAAGTTGTTATAACAACTGTTGTAATAACAAATTCGTATTAATATTTCGTATTTTAAATATTATATTAAAAAAGCGATTATAGCATAAAATCAAGACATATTTGCACAAAATTACAACAATAAATATATAAGTACTCTACACTACGTTCTAGATATACATTGCAATATTGTGAGCGCAGTTTCCACAGAAAACCGCAAACCGCGCTCGGCCAGCGCCCTGTCACTCAGTAATTGGGCTATATTGCAACGGAAATATCTACATACTAGTGTATAGCGTACAGTTACAAGACAACGTTAAAACAGAAGTTTAACTTTAAAGCGCTTGCTTGTATTCGCCGTGATTAAATAAACACGTTATTCTTAATATATCCACGGGAAAGGAAGGGCTAGTGAAACTTTTTTTCCTTTAGCACCACGCCATAAAAGGTAAAAAAATACCTCAACATATATTATAATATCTGGATGACTTAGCCTAGTTGGGTATTTCTTTCTCTGTAAGGTGTTTTTTTTTTTTTCAAAAAAATACATGGTGAAACAATGAAAAATTAAAAGAGAAGGAAAAAATAATAAAACAGGGAAAGTAAGTATCGAACCTATCTGTCTGAATTAAGTGACTGCTCGGTTTCCCAACTGAGCTATATCTAATTTTGATGGCAGTGGTTAAATTTACATTAATATTCTAATAGTTGAACTATTATCGCCAGGGAACACATTATCGGGATAAAAGTATTCTATATGTTAATCTAGAAAATGACGATACTTCCTTACAACTTTTCATCCTCCTTTACAACCCTTTTTTGCATTAAAAAGTAGCCTATGTCCTTTGTCGAGTTCTAGAGTACCCGTGTACCAAATTTCATTTAGATCGGTTCGATAGTTTTGGCGTGAAAGAGCGACAGACAGACAGAGTTACTTTCGCATTTATAATATTGGTAAGGATTCAGTCAGTAGTACTCGTTTAAAATTTTTAGAATAGATTGTTATTTTCCATCAAAAGAAATTCAACCAATCTCTACATCTAAAACAAAAAAAAAATACAATATGAATTAATACTGATGAGAAAGTATTGAAAATCGTTTTAGTTTTTCTTCTAATATCCGACTAAAAGTATATTTTCCAAACGCATAACGCTTCACGTAATCGATTAACGACTAAGATGCAAACATTGGTTAAAGACAGTTGACAAACCAGTATGGACAACCTGTTTTAGAATTAATCGCAAATATAAGATATTAATGGCATTAATCCTTGATAATGATTGAAGAAATTTTTTAATGGTATGATAGAAGTATATGTATGTATAATCCTCAATATAATATCCACGTGGAGACAAAAGTATGAACCACGTAGGTTAGAATGAAATATTCCGCACCCCTCTTTCTAATGTAGGTATTGCTGATTAAGGGAAATAAATAGATAAAGACACCGTAGACAAATTCGGATTCGGGTTGAGAGCCCTCAGCGCTCACCCACAGTCCGGTTAAGCTGTCACAGCCCTCTCGGCTAACAGCAATCGCAGTGGATACGTTTTAGTGGGTAACCTAGCCCTAGGCTAGGAATCCCACATTTCCCATCCGGGGAGTAAGTGCGTAACGCATTTCCGACCACTGCGTTATCAAAAAAAAAAAAATAATAAAGAAAACAAATTCGGAATAAAAATCTATGCCAACTCGTCTAGCCATCTGGAGAGCGCTCGGGCCACCGTTTTTTCTTTTTTTTGTGTGTTTTTAGCTGTTAGCCGCAGATGGCTTTGACAGCTTTACGCGGACTATGGATGAGAGCTGAGGGCTCTCAACCCGATTGAGGTAAGCTAAGCGACATCGCCCAAGGGCTCCCCCTGTGGGGAACGGACCTCGGCTTGAGGCGTCGCTGGTGGCAAAGTGGGCGTGCCCACGTTTGGATTTATGATATTTGCGCGTCGCGATTTCGCACCTCGATGGCGAGGACGAAACCGCGGATATTTATGTGTAATGGCCTCGCGGGCCGTGTAAGCTCTTAATTGAGCGAGTGTGATATCGTCGTCGTCATCGTCGAACAATGTCGCGGACGTCGGCTTTTTGAATTACGAGAGGGCGTGTAGGAAGCCATCCCAACCACTAGTGAGTTGAGGTGTGTCACGGCAGAGTCAAAGTAGCTCTGGGAGCACAGTTTCATAAATTGCCTGATGGTCGGTAGTTTGAGGTCGACATGAAGATCGACGTTTCGTGTGAACCACGGTGCTCCCGTAGCTCGGCGCATGAACCTATTTTGAAGTGTCTGTAGTCTGTGGATCCTATGTGCTAAGGCACACATGCGCGAACACTACGCTAGCATAGGTCATGATTGGCCGTATGCAAGCGGTGTATAACCGGACCTTGCTGCTCAAGGTTAATTTAGACCTAGCATTTATTAAACTATGGAGGCGTCCCATCACGAAAGGGTGCGCGGGGAACAATTTAATAACTCTATTAGAGATACCATCCGAACCAGGGGCTTTCCTAGCGTGTAGACCCTTGACTAGCGATACGACCTCGTCGGTGGTCACTGTTGGGATAGGCTCGTCTGGGTTATCGTTAACTTTAGATCGCGAAATAGTGGTACGACGTTCCACTTCGTCTTTGATGAATCGGTGATTTATATCGTCGGGGTATAGTGTTCTATATTATTCTATTCCGCCGAGCGGGCCACCGAAGACAAAGATCGGGTACCGGTGGCCTGCTCGCACGGCGAAGAAGAGGTGCTTGCAGGGTGGGTCAATGGGGTTGCGCGTCGCCTCTTCCGTCACCCCGGACCGATTTGGCGGGATGCGACGTCCATAGCCCACCGCAAAAAAAAAGGGGTATAGTGTTCTCGGCGTACATTGAAGCTCTAGGCAATCGGCTAGGCATTCGGACTTTTCGTCGTCCATGAACGCCTGTGACTGGTTTGGTCGGTTTAGGGCAGGGAGAATGGACACAATGTCCTTTTTGAGAGAGCGGGAAAGCTGCCAGAAGGCTGTGTGAGAAGGCTCAAGCTCTTCTATCATGGCGTCCCATTTGCTCTGTCTCAAATATTTGATGTCTTTTTTGACCTCCCTTTGTAGGGACCGCAGTCGAGTGCGGTTGTTCTCCGTGGGATAGCGGTCATAAGCACGGGTGGCGGCGTTCTTACATCTCAACAAGTCACGGACGTCGTCCGGTGCAGGCGTCATCTACGATCACTCGTATCTGGCACCGGCCGCGAGCAGCCGTCGACTATTGACTGCACGTAACATGTGAAAGAATCGATTGCCAGAGAGGTGTCTTCCTTGGACCTAATGTCCTTAAGAATCAGATCAAGGTGGGCCGAAGAGGTCGATTGCAGATCTTTCTGCAGTCGAACCCAGTTGGTGGTCAGCCTTGTCGTTTCGTTGTTTTGGCCTGAAGGGCCGGGAGAGTGGGAGGCGAGTTCCAGAGTCACCGGGCGGTGATCTGAGTTTAACTCGTGTTGGACTTCTATTGAACATAAACGTAGGTTTATATTCTTGAGAAGAACAATATCGAGTATGTCCGGTCTATGCGAAACCGTATATGGGAAGTGCGTGGGCTCTAGGGGCTATGACGTCAAATCCTAGTCGGTCAGCGTAAATCTCTAAAGCCCTGACCCTCTTATTGGAACTATGACAGTTCCATGAGGTATTCTTGGCATTTAGGTCACCGCCAATAATGACGGCACCACCCAAGTCAAGCAAGGCTTTGAGATCGCTTTCGATTAAGTGTTTGGAATCCCTTTCGGGAGACAAGTATGCGGATATGATTGTTATTGGCTGATTGCCGGTGAGAGCTAGCCGACATATAGAGGCTTCAATGTACGCTAGAGGGGGTGGATCCACAGGTGTGCAATGCAACGACCTTTTGTAGTAGATGAGCGTTCCTCCCATAGGTGAGGTTGTCCTATCGTTACGAACTATATTGTAGTTCGCAATTCTAGGGTCCTTGTTAAATGGTTTAAGGAATGTCTCTTGTACTAGCAAAATGTCGAGCTCGTGTTACCGAAGGAATGTGCCTATTTCATCCCTCTGTTGGGAGAGGCTATTGGCGTTGTATGACCCTAACTTGAGGTGTCTGGGTTTGACTCGGCCGGAAGTGTGCCTATCCATTTTATTTGAATTTTAACGAACCTAATCGCTCCAGAGTGTGAGCGAATCTGAATGCTGTGTTAAGTAGGGCGAGGTTATTACCTTCGTTCCTGCTTAACTCAGCTGCAATTTCGCGGATTTCTACGAAATTGATGAGGGCCGCGAAGTTTGCCACCAGGGCTAGATCCGGGTCTAGATCCTGGGGGGGTTTGGGGAGCGCGTTGCTCGTGACAATAACCGGTTTCGCGGTTTTACTATTGATTATGCCTTGAGGAGGCTTAGGATGGCCCTCGGTGGGCTGTTTATGCCCAACGGTTGGCGGTGTGGTTTTTGGTGGTTAGGATGATGTTGGTGTTGGTGGTGGGATGATAGTTTCCCTCACGGGCAGGGCTGGGAAGGCCTCCTTGTTTGAGAGCAAGGGGCGGGCCCACGCGTGTGGACTGTTTGGAACTCTCCATCGTCCTGAGATGAGGAGTCGGAAGAGTTTCCGTCTTGTTCTGTGGCGCTAACCTCTGAGTATTGTTCTACAATATCCATTGCCGTGGGCGGCGATGTATATGTTCGGGGAACAGAGTCAGTGGATGTTGTAGGGGCGGGTGACGCGGGAGAGTTCACTGGTAGAGGAACATTTTCCTCACCATGTAAAGCCAAAAGAATGTCGCGGATAGCCGGAATATTTAGCAAGTACTCTAGCGATCGGGTCCCCGAGAAACAATAACTATTCTTAAATAATTTGCAATTTATATTTTTTAAATGTTCGTTAAACTATATTTTTAAGTATTTCATCCCATTTTAATAATATTTCTATTAAGTTTTAAATAAATAAAAAAAGAAATTCTGGAAAATCAGTTTTATACACACGTTTCGACAGAAATGATCATTGCCAATTGTATCTGGCATTTGTACAATGAATATATTAATTATCCGCCTTCGAACATTTATTACCATTATTTTAAATATAGCAAACAGGAAGCTAACTTTCAACGTATTATTTTCTTCTTTGAATTTCTTGTTAAACAAAATTCTCTTGTGCAGATAAAACAACTTTAACTTCAACTACTGGCCTTCTCTGTACATTTATTATCTGAATGTGATGTGGGCCCTTATTTACGAGCCCGGTGGGCGATATAAGGGACACTAAGCCATCCGGTGAGGCTATTTTAGTCAAGCCGTTGTTGGTAGCTAATATAGACATTAGCAGTATTGTTCTCCTGAGAACAATAGCGCAAGTACAAGGCGATTAAACTAGGTATGATGATACTTATTCTTCTATATCCAAGAGGTAAGAATAAAATCTATTTGTGTAAATATTACAAATATCCATATTAACAATATAAAAAAAGTATTTATTCTAATGTAGGAATAAAGTATAGATAACTGATAGACACTATATTTTAATCGTGAATTTTTTAAAGAATTATTTTTAATAGAATTACGTTATATTTTTATTCTTGTCATCTCATAAACATCCAATTTATTCAGCTCGATTTTATCCCACTTACACGTTCTTTTTCTTAATAAAATAAATAGTTGTTAAAATTATTTGATATATAAAAATAAAAAGGTTTTATTTTAAGAAATTGATCTGAGCATATCTTTATTCTATCTGATAAAAAAATAAAGATAAGTTATATAATACATCAGAGACATAAACCTTTATCACACAACACAATTTACATAATCGCAGCTACTTAGCTGTAATACGTATGGAGCCGTTTTCACTTAGGTTTCAGTGAACGACAGTAATTAAGTGAAAAACTTCAAAGGTTACTTGCATAACGCTAAATGTCGACAAAATTACAACACACGCCCTCAAAAAGATGCAAATGTCGTAGCAGCATTTACATCTCCGTAAAAATAGTGTAAAATGTTAAGGCAAATGTTGCCAAAAGAACTAAATAATATGATGCAAACCATTATACTACCAGAAACTAGTTTTAATAAAAAATATAATATAGTATTAATTACTAATCCTTACTAATATTATAAATGCGAAAGTAACTCTGTCTGTCTGTCGCTCTTTCACGCCAAATCTAAATGAAATTTGGTACACAGATAATCTAGAGCCTGATAAAGGACATACGCTACTTTTTAATGCAAAAAAAAAGGTTGTAAAGGGGCATGAAAAGTTGTAAGGAAGTACCGAGCCGATAAATGACTAGGTTTCATTTATAGAAACTACGTTATGTCGTTGTGAAGAAGTATCGTCATTTTTAAAGCCAGAAGCTTGAAACTTATTTTTAGGCTATTGATTAGATATAAATAAATATAACATTAACATGTTGTAAAAATTTACCCTTAAGGGGTGAAATAAAAATGAAGATGAAAAACTTTAGGAAAGTAACCTTTTACGCGGGCGAAGCCGGGGGCAGAAGCTAGTATTATACTAATTTTATTTCATATGTCATGATCGTAATATATTATAGACATGTATTATAGGTAGCTATAAAGAAATAATGTATGCGGTTTTCCGTGTTCACCACTCCTCGTGTATCTTACCCGCGGGTGATTCTATTTAGGTAAACTTCTGTATGTTAAAATTACCAACACATGGATAACCCAAGACATGGATTCTCAAACTCAGAACCAATAATGTGTACTCAAGAAATTTAATTTTAATTAAAATTTAAAAACCTATAAATTTATGTGAGGCCAATGTCTTACAATGGCCGTCGATTAATCGCATGAATAGACTTATCGCTTAATCAAAAAAAAATTACCATCCGCACTTGCACAACTTATGCGACCGAACTAATCAGTCTTTGACACTGTGACGTAATTTTCAAGTAATCACGAACTGTCAAACATCGTTGCTAACACGTATTGTTCGTCACATTCTCTCATTATCGTCAGCAAAGCAAATATTTGATATAACACTCTTTCTATATAATAAAATCGTCACCATGCTACCGTTTACAAACAAACATTTTTAAAGGTCAGGTTCAATGACTTATTAATTGGAGTTTTTTCTAGTTCGCCTTATTAGTAAGTCGTGCTCTACACTTTTAAGGAGTGGTAATTAGTGTTCTATTGCTTGATTAATATACTAGCCTTTTGACGTGAACTTGGAAAGATAGCAATTTTATATTGGAATTGAAGCGTAGCTAGTTTGTGAAATTTAAAATCATATGCGTATAAGAAGCAGCTGTGTGGTAGCGCGGCTTCGAGTACTACCGACCCTTGCTTTGCTCGTTTATGTCGTAAAAGACGACTAAGAGCCTTATTACAATCTGGGCCAATTCCATCTGATGCCGTTAGGTCAACAATTACATTCCCAAGGAGGCTTGACGTCGGTCAGGCGGTCGGTCTTAAAACTATTGCCAATAACTTTTACAATATGTAGGTACTATAAAAGAAGAGTACATATTGTATCGACCCCAAGAAATTGGGATAAGAGTAGGAGAATGATGAAACGTATAAGAATGAATCCTCATTAAGGAACATTCTCTAGACTGATCTCTAGTAATAGATTAAAAACACTATGAGTACTTCTTTCTTAGTAATGGTAAGACTAAAGAAAGTAAGTAGATAGCATTCCAGGAAGAAAAATTACCTTCCAAAATGTGGCAATACGTCTAGCTAACGTATGATAGAATAATTGACCTGTCATAATGAGGCAGATCTTTGAAAGGGGAAGTATGAAATCTGTTAACATAGCATTTCTCTGAATTCCTCTTTTCTTGAATTCCAAGCTATTTTTAAGTTATTGCGTTTAATTTCACGACCACAGATCTTGAATAAGAGAGTCAGTTTTATTTTCACACTCTGTGATCCGGAATTCAAGTCATTCTATTTTAAATAACATACAAAGTTATGGGATTTTTTTATTATACGGAAGCAATTTTCTTGAGTGTATATAAGCGATTAAAATAATAGAATAAAGTAAATATTTACAAGGCCATCATCGTTATAAAATATAATTATAAATACACTATAAAAGGAATGAATATAACGTGAAATGCTTCAAACACTTGTCGTGATTTCACTATCATCAATAAATAGGTTTGGACTCGCCATAAGTAGGGTCATCGACCCCCGCCGGTTGTTCAACTCATCAGCTGACCGCGTGTTTATTACAATGTTCACGGCATATTTCTTCAAGTTTCCTTATAGACACAGTATTATAGTTTATGAACCTTGAACTGTCACAGTAATCATGTTAAACCTGACAGATTTATTAATATAAAATTATTGTTTGGAAAATGGTTGAGAAAAACTTGTTGATTTTAAAGTTCATACTTTTTTACAGGAGAGATAACATTGACTAAGTTTCATCATCATCATTTTCAGTAAGTTATGTATGTATTCCTCTTTTTTTTTTCATTCTCTTAGTGAGACCGTTAGTCAATTTTTATAACGGCAAATTAAAGGGTAGTGACAAATGTATTCTTACCTATTGACTACACGGGGAGACTTAACGTTTGTATAACAATTACTAAGCAATTGCAAATAAATTCATTGTTTTTTTGTTTATCTTGGAAAGATATAAAGTAATAAAATATTTCATAAATATTTAAACATTAACATTTTAAAAACAACGCCATCTATCTATGATTAGAGTGAAGAACGACCCATTTATCAACTGCAATAAACAAAACTGTAATTTATTCATTTGAGTAACGATGAACATTCGTAAAAATGTTTCTAAGTAACATCTTATAAAGAATTGATAAAATTTTAAGAGTTTTGAATTTGTTTAAACGAAATAGAAAAATAGGTATATGAGTATAGATTTGTGATTACAAATCTATAACTATTCTTAACTTCAACTTATTAAAAGTAAGGCTTTACGAATGGTGCGGTGGTCCAGGTAGCAATCTCTCTTGCTTTGCCTTGACTTTCTATAATGGACTCCATTTTTATGTAGGACAATTCTTTAGAAGAATTCTATACGCGATAGTTGAGAATTTGGGTGCCCTTTGCATCCGTTATTTACAAAAGCTGCTGCGACAAACGACTTTATTACTTATATTTTTATTTTAGAAATTATTAGTTCAAACTCAAAGACAATTTCACAATTATAAAAAAGAAAAAAGAACCTTATCAATGTCTAATCGATATCGATGGTAAGTTACTTCAAGTGCTTTCTTCTCGAATTATTGAAGTAAGACGTCTGTTAAAAAAAAAAAAAGTAAAAAATAAATATATGTTTTATTTTTTAAATTTTTTTAGTGATGATACAATTATACAAATACAATTTTGAATTAATTTTGATACCTAACTTCGATTAAATCATTCATCATTCGTCCATACAGCGTAGTACGTCAACCAGAACAAAAAGATTTTTATTGTATTCCACCATAAAGGGAAATCTATATTATTATAAATATTACATATATCTATTTATTTTGAAAACCAATTAAAATAAAATTAGTATAACAATTTTTTTTTCACAACACCATTCCATAACTAATAAAAGGGTTATTAGTTGAAATCTAACTTGTCGCATTGAATAAAGAATCTAATCAATCAGTCCAAAAATGGAAGTTTCAAAATTAACCAGATATTAATTCAAACCCACGGTCGTATTTCCTACAAGAGTTTGCTTCATGTAGATAACCAAATATATGTGTTTAATTAGTTCACAAATGCTATATTGGATTAATTTCTTTCGACTTTTATGAAACGTTTGATTGATAGTTATCAATATTTTAAATTAATACAAAAAAAAAACAGCAATAAAACTCGTGATTTTGACCTCTAAGAGATTAATTGTTGCTATAGTGACCACATACCAATCTAGAATTTTTCTGGATGATGTCATTTGATGTTTGTGAATTACTAGAGAAGCATTAAAACAAATTTTAAACGGTTTTGATTCTGATATTTAGTTTTATTACTGCATATATTTGCAATTTTTTTTACAGGAAATGTAATTTAACTGTATTTTTTTTAGCAGACGGAGTGGACCGCATCGCTATGTAAATATTTTTAATATATAATATAATTAAAATACAAAAATATTTGTAATTTATATGTCACTAATTAAGTATATTAATGTTTAATTAAACAAAGTTTGTCTACATACATACATACATATCATCACGCCATATCCCTTGCAGGGTAGGCAGAGAGAACAGAGTGCCAGAGAGCTCTATATCTGCATACTTCACTCGCTTCCTCAACATTCATAATTCTCTTCATACACGCTCGCCGGTTTCGGAGACTCTTGACTCCACCTTCCTTCAGTACCTGACCGATCTGGTCTTGGTAGGTTAGTCTCGGTCTCCCTCGGTACCTACATCCTTCCACTTTCGTATTGTATATCTTCTTAACCAGACGTTCGTTCGGCATTCTTTCCACATGTCCGAACCATCGGAGCATTCCCTTTCGCATCTTTACACCAATACTCTCTTTCATACCTACTCGCTCTCTTACGTCGTCGTTACGAATGCGGTCGGTCAGCCTAACTCCACAGATTCTCCGAAGAGATCGCATTTCGACCGCATTAATTTTACTTTCGTACTCTTTTCTACATACCCAACTCTCGCTTCCATACAGTAATGTTGGGACAAGCACTGCGTTATGTATTGCTACACGTGCCTTCTGGCTGAGGTGGTGGCTGCCGAGAAGTTGCGCCAACGCTCCGTTCACTCTATTTCCCGCATTCACTCTTCGCTCTATATCAGTGGTGTACCTTCCATCTCGGCTAAATCCACATCCAAGATATACAAATTCATCCACTTGCTCTAGTACATCATTACCTATTGTTACTCTTACATCTGTTCTGGCTTCATCTCTTTCAAAGACCATTATTTTGGTTTTGCTCACATTCACGCGTAGACCCCTTTTCTTACAATCTTCTGTCATTGTGTGGACTAGGGTCTGCAGGTCAGTCGCTGACTGTGCCAGCAGGACTGCATCATCTGCATAAAGCAGAGCAGAGACCACTGAGTCACCCATCTGGACTCCCACATTCATATCGTTCAACCTTTGGAGACATTTATCCAGATATATGATAAACAGCCTGGCTGATAGAACGCAGCCCTGCTTAACGCCGATATTGACGTCAAACCAAGGCGACATTCCATCATCCAGCCGCACACAGGCTCTGCAGCCCATGTAACTGGATTGCACAGCCTGCAGCAGTTTACCGTTAATACCATACTCCAGTAAAATGTCCCAAAGTTCCTTTCGTACAACCGTGTCAAATGCTCTCTCCAGATCCACAAAACTGCAGAAAACCCTCTGACCTAGGGCCAGATGCTTCTCCACAATGTTGCGCAGAGAGAACACTTGATCCATGCATCCCCTTCCACTCCTGAAACCTCCTTGTGTCTCACACAGTAAACCATCGGACACCATCCTCATTCTCCTTTCAATAATTTTACCATACACTTTTGCTGCCAAACTGGTCAAGCTTATGGCTCTGTAATTTGCGCAGTCATAACGTGAACCCTTGTTTTTAAACAAAGGCACGATGACTGCGCTATTCCAGTCCCCGGGAACCATTCCCGAGCTCCAACATAAATTGAGGAGCAACAGGAACGCCTCCCGGACACAGGAGCCACCAAGCTTGATCATCTCGGCAGACACCATATCAATGCCCGCTGCCTTACCATTTTTCAAGCTTCTTATTGCCCATTCAACTTCATCCATACTGATGCCATCGGAGGACGCCGTCGCCGAATGTTGATCTACTAGACCACATGCGACACCGGCGCCAACCGTAGCATCCGCATACATATCGCCAAAATATTCACTCCATCGGCTTAACACGTCTTGTGTTTGTGTAAGAATGTCTCCACCTTTAGACCTTATTTTATTCATTCTGAAGGCTGACCAACCACCCCGAGACTTCTTCACCTCCCTCCAAAAGAGTTTGGTGTTGCCCTCGAAGTTTTTAGTCAGCCTATCTTCTGCACTCATACTTGCTCTATCATGTTTCTCTTTCACTAAGGCCTTGGTGTCATTCTTACATTGCCGATATATTTCTTTCTTCTGTTCAGTCATACTGTCATTCAGATTCAAAGAAGAGACATAGTCCAGCCACGCTTTCTTCTTTTGCTCTACGGAAGCTGCCACTTCCGCATCCCACCATGCATCACCATTTGTGTTTCTATGCTTCTTTGAACTTCTACATACTTCTTTCGCTGTGTCTACCATACTCTCTTTCAATACTCTCCAACACTCTTCAATGTCCGATTGCGGCTGGCTTGCCATCGTCAGCCGTTCTCGGACATACATACATACATAGCTTCACGCCTGTGTTTGTCTAAGTATGTTGAAAACAAATATTTCTTTCTCATTTCATCAATCTTTCAAATCTGTTCATTAGTTTATGCGTGATTGAATAAAAAACATCCACACGTCTTTACAAGTTATATAACTTAATATAATAATATTGATAGGGTTGGCTATCCAAATAAAGGTCCTCCTCCTTGTCATTTTGGCAAACCTAAAAACACACGTTATATCATCTCCACAACACTTTAGCACTTTAACTGCATTACATTACATAAAACCCCAAGAAAATAATTTAATACACCATAAAACATTAAAATATTGAATATAATACAAAAACGAGAGGTCATATTAAGAGTATGCGTAATCGTAGAGTATGCATGAAGACTGTTATGAGTATGAATGAAGCGATGGAAGTATGCCAGGATCGTGGTTTGTGGCAATCCGTAGTCTCTGCCTACCCCTCTGGGAAACAGGCGTGAAGCTATGTATGTATGTATGTATAATATAAAAACGCTACATGATATTTGCACGTTCCCGCCGAAACACGTAAATTTATGTGTAGTTAATGCACATCAGCATGATATACAGATAGCTACAACAGATAATAAAACATTGTTAAATATAATAACTGAATGTGTGTGGACATTGATAATGTACGAAATTTAGGCCAGCATTACATACGTGTGCGCTTAAAACCAATTAGTGGGTTAAGGTGTGGTCATATTAGCCTCGTTGTTGCTCCATTGCCCGATAAAATATTTAGAACAAAACTAATCGCTGTTAATAATCTTGATAGACGATAGTTTTAGAATTAAAAAAAAACAGTCAAACGTACATAACAATCATTCATATAAGATTTTGTATTATGTTTATTGATTAAATTTAAAAACCGAATAAAGTTTAAAAACTGAAAATAGAAACTAATATTTTACTTCTTGCTTTTTAAATTCGTAAAAGAAAAAGAATAAGAACTTTTTGAATTTTAACCTTTTTACATTTAGTAATATCTGTTATAGTAGCATTAGAAGTGCACGCTGAATATGTTAACTGTCTCCTATTACGAATATCCGAAATTCACGAAATCCGAAAGGACGGCGGTGCTCCACTAATAATGTCGGTTTAGATATGGAACCGTAAAAAGCACGGTCGCGATAGGAAAAATTAACATTAGTAAACATATATTACAGCTCGTTTCTCAATTGAGAAATCGAGCAGTGGTTTAAACTAGACAGACTTAGTTTCCTTTTTTCATTATTTTCTTTTTTTTTTTGTTCATTTTAAATAAACAGTTTATATCCTTCGTATAAACGGACGGAAAAATTAAGGAGTGAAAGATTGACGTGGTATGGACATGTGATGAGAAGGGATGTAAGTAATGTTGTGAAGAAAGCTTTAAGCATGAATGTTGAAGGCTTAAGGGGTAAGGGAAGACCGAAGAAAAGATGGATGAACTGCGTGAAACATGACATGGATAGATAAGGAGTGACCACAGAGATGACGTCTGATAGAGTTGTATGGAAGGAGAAGACATATTGCGTCGACCCCAAATAAATTAGGATAAGAGCAGGTTGATGATGATGAGTTTATATATATATATCCTTCGTATATCAATAAGTTTATATCTTATCAATATTTTTATAAACGTTCATAATTCATCAGTATGTAAATTATATCTAAATATACTATGAAACTTCATTACCTCCCTCATTACCCCTTCACATAATATTTAAAAAAAAGAAAACGAAGCTACTGAGCTTGGCCTCGTTCATCTAGATTATTCTAGATAAATATTAGATAGTTAGAAACTATGATTACCTATGTATTCAACATATAAACTAAATAATTAATTCACTTATAATACATAATATTCAAAACAATATTCAATTCAAACCATCACAATCAGTTACCATTACCGTTATTATCTAACTGTCAAAATGTTGTTTAAACAGAACATTAGTTTCACTTAAGACATTAATATTTGATAATGTAACTTGTATAACTTAGCGTTTACTAAAATATCATGACTACTATAAATAAATTGATCGCGTGACGTAGTTTGTTAATTAAAGAGTTGACAACGAAAGATAAACGAAATGACAGCAATAAATGCAGTACCTACTGACATAGTATAAACAGGAACCCCCCCTACATTTATGGGATATAAAACACAACTCAATACAAGTTATTTATAATTATGTTTTAGTGTAATAGCGAAGAAAGTTGAAATGAGTGTGCATTTTCATCATTTTTTCAGTCCGAATAATGAGTCCCGGTGTCCCCGAAATAAGTTCTGGAATGCAAAATTGTCCCGTTTTCGGGAATCGCGCAAAAATTTGAGAAGTTGAACCGTCCAGAGGATCGCCAGCAGTGTACAAGATCGTCGTTAGTCGACGCGAAGATAGGTGAGAGTACCCGAGACTTCGCCCGCGTTTTATTGACTATTTGTTTGACAGATTTTTCGTTCTCTCATTTCTCGCTATTTGTTTTGTTAATAGTATTTTCTATGAGGAACATACGAGAAAACCCAATTACAAATTTCAGTTCTCAAGGCCATGTTGATAATGAAAGTGAATATAAAAAAACCTGTCAAGAGTTTCATTCTTACTTAAAATCTTCATTACCAATTTTAAAGCAAATTTGTTCCTCTGAAAAATATAAGTACAACTGAACATTTCGGGTATATTTTAAAAATGTCCCGTTTTGAGTTAAAGAATAAATGGGCACGTTACATATGGCCCACTGTGGGGTACTAGCCTTGTCAACAAGCGCGAAGGCAATTGGGCCACAATACCTATACAAAATTTCTCGCATTCACATTTCAAACCCATTAGTCAAGTTTTATTATGAGTTTTGTGTATTTTGCAGTGATGTTATCTGCTTATGTTATTTAATAATTTCTCATGGCACCCACAGGAATAGAAAGGATAGCAACATGTGCTTTTTTATACAATTACCATACGTATGTGTAAGTAAATACAAAAATTTAAAAATAAATCTCTTTCCAACTTCGTTAAGAGTCGTCGACTTTTAACTTAATTAAAAATACTTATTAATATTTTATATGAACTTCGACGCATCGAACTTAATCGTAATTTATTTTCTATATACCTTTTTAATCTTCTTTTTAAATAACTCGCGGACTCTAATTCTAATATACACTACCATTAAGTACAATTCGAAATACATCTCCTTAAAAAAATATTTTATTTGAATGAAAATAAAAAAAAAAAATTATCTGATATTATTTTTAATTAATTAGCATTTGCCCTGAGACCACGTCTGAAAAGTGGCCACCACCACCAGGCTGAAAAGTATTCAAAACGACTTAGAAGTAAAAACCAAATACAAAAAGCGATAGGATTCATACATTTTAGATTTATTTCACGTGTAGGTAATACTCGTGTAAAAATGAAAAATCAGTATTATAAGTAGGTACTTGAATGGAATGAAATTAATAGCAAGGGATATTTTTTTTATAATTGACAACTCTTAGTGATTAATTTAATCATTTTAAAGTACAGGCACGTCAAATTTATAACATCCTCCCTCTTTTTGCGCTAAGTTGAAAACAGTAAAACGAAATTTCCAAAGACATTTTTCAAATTCTAACATTCTTTACTAATAGGGGGAAACTAGAAAATAACTAGATTAAGGAGTCGTTAAATTCCACGTGAATCGAATACATAAACGTCAAAATATAAACAAAAAAATCAAGTATATTTTTATAGTGTATAACTTGAGGCGGTTAGATAAGAAAGGGTTTGATACGCATCGTTTTAAATGTGTTAACGTGGAAAATTAAGTGGGTTTTGCTTTTAAGAGAGGGGAGTTTCTCAACCGATTTATTTATTTAATGATTGAATAAATTTCTTGCGTAATAAACACGCTACCGTCTTTCTCTATATTAAATAAGTAAATGATTAATCCTTACTAATATCCTTACTAATATTATAAATGCGAAAGTAACTCTGTCTGTCTGTCGCTCTTTCACGCCAAAACTACTGAACCGATCTAAATGAAATTTGGTACACAGATAGTCTGGAGCTTGACAAAGGACATAGGCTACTTTTTAATGCAAAAAAGGGTTGTAAAGAGGGATGAAAAGTTGTAAGGAAGTATCGTCATTTTTAAAGCCAGAAGCTTGAAACTTATTTTTAGGCTATTGATTAGATATAAATAAATATGACATTGACATGTTGTAAAAATGTACCCTTAAGGGGTAAAATAAAAATAGGGGATGAAAAACTTTAGGAAGGTAAACTTTTACGCGGGCGAAGCCTCGGGCAGAAGCTAGTAAATAATAAAGACGAAAATAAATTAATTATTTTAATTAAACTTTATTAGTGATTGTGTTCAAAGCATGCACCGTTTTGAAAAATTTTGAATGAATTGTAGAGTACAGGATAACAGATAATTCATGTTTTAATAAATTATTATAGACTCTGATTAGATCCTATTTATTATATTAAACTAGTATCCAATCCTGATTAGTAAGTTTAAACGCATTTTTTTCTTTTAAGTTCATTTCCATTGCAAATTTGTTTTGAGTTTTTTTTCTCTTGCCATAATATTAAGTACTTATGCACTCAGTAAAGTCTTCAGACATTCACAGGCAAGATAAAGTGTTTTTTTTATTTACCTATGGTGGCAAACGAGCAAGCAGCACACCTACCGCAGAAGGACCTTAGCAATATCAGCGTTAGTAATATCGTAAAGAAAGTGCTCTTCTTAAGCCTCGTTTGAAGAAGGACATGTCGTAGTGATTTTCGTCAGCACTTTGACCTCTCCAATGCGAACGTAAGAAGCAACGGCACTTCTGAGAAATTTAAAACACTAACTGCGATTGACAAATCGACTGGCAAACGTGGCAGTTATGGCATTATATCCTATGGGAGATCTAAGTTCGACAGAGGATGACAATAGTTGGATAGATAAAATATACACTACTTATCTATATATAATAATAATTATATAAGAGATTTCCACCTATGTATTGACTCATCACGATATCTGTGGAACCATGAGGCATTTTTTTTTTGGTTGACTATGGATGCGTCTCGCCTCGCCAAATCGGTCCGGGGTGACGAAAAGGCGGCGCGTGACCCCATAGACCCACCGTAAAACTCCTCTCTTTGCCGTTTAACCAGACGTTCGTTCGGCATTCTTTCCACATGTCCGAACCATCGGAACATTCCCTTTCGCATCTTTACACCAATACTCTCTTTCATATCGACTTTAAATTTGGTAGGAATATTCCTTTCACCGAGTAAAGATCAGCTAAGAACGGATTTTATCAAATTCCACTCGCAAGAGGGGTTGCTGGGGTGTAAAATCTATTTTTTTAAATATGGCTCCTACAGACTAGAATATCGGTACGCATATTTGTGTTACAATACAGAGGTAAACTAAGAACAGCTTTTTAAAAATTCCACCCCTAAAGGGGATTGCGTAGGTGTTAACCCAAAAAATCCACATTTTCCAATACTGCCCCTACAGACTTGGAGTTTGGTGTGGACTTTCTTTCTGTCCTGTAGAGTTCAGATGAAGTAGGCTATGGCACGAAAGTAAACTACACAACTGAACTAGCGTAACCGAAGCGAAGTAAGGGCGGGTCGCTAGTGTGTTTATAAAACTAGCTAGAATATTTATCTAAAACAGAACGTTTACATAAGATACATCAAGTAATCAACAAAAAAAAACATAATAAAACATAATATCAGAATGCCTTACGTATATTAAATACATATAAATACATCTCCAAAAATATCGATGAGTAAATCGAAGCATGAAATTAAAATCTTTCAATTAACCATAGCCAGAGCGCTTTAGCTTATAGGATGTTCGAACTATCTGTAGCGGAAATGGTTAGAGTGCATTGCCACGCGACGTTGCGCCCGAGTTTACAGAATAACATGGCGTCAACGCATGCGTTTTAGTAACAAGGGGACAAGAAATAGGGTGCCGTTAAGCGGATGGGCTGTGACAAAAAAAAATATTAATCGTTTTTTATCGCGATAAAAACTTTTTTCAACCAGTTCTTTCGTTATTAACACACAACTATAGTAAGTAAATGAAACAACAGTATTATTCCTTATTAATATCTGCGTATATAATGAATGTAAGAGAATGAAAACTTGATACAAACACGTTTGACCAGCGTGGTATATTATGTCATATGCGTCCCACTTCTGAGTCCGGGCCACCTCCACGATATGAGAGAAATTGACCTATTAAACCATGCTCTGGTAAGTAAACGTAAACAGGGTAACACTTTTTTTGCGGTGGACTATGAAGGTGGTCACGCCCCGCCAAATCGGTCCGGGGCGATGAAATAGGCGGTGCACGACCCCATAGACCCACCCTGAAAAGCGCCTCTTTTCGCCATGCGAGCGGGCCATCAGTACCCGCTGTTTGTTTCGGTGGCACGCCCGGCGGTTTACCCTCGCAGGTTCCTCTCGAGTCGATGCCCCGACAGCTTTCGTCGGGGCCTCGTTCTCACGCGGTGGCCGGGTGGTTCGGGTGACCGGACTAGTCCCCGGTTCGATCAACCGATGCCTCGGTTAGGGAAAAAGGGAAACCCTATACCATTTATTTCGAGTTTTCCTCTCTGTTTTATTCTCTTGTACATATTACATCCTTTCGCCGTTTATTATGACACTCTCCTACAGTTATTTTTAAGAAACTACTCTTAATTTTAAATATAATCTGTATTATACGAATCCATCCACTACATTTTCATAACGCATGGGACATAGACCTCACCATAAAGTGCAAATAAAGCAATAATCGCTATGTTTCAGTGCAAAATGGCGGGTCTGGATACTGATTTTTTTTTATAAACACATGTTTAAAATTTTACAACATATCGGCAGATATCATTATCTACGATATCAAATAGCTGTATATCATAATAAACATAAAAATATAACCTTTCACCAATCACAGACTAAATATTTTTTTTAATTTATCTATCAGACACAGAGACCATTTGAAATTCAACACAACCATAAAAGTGGCGGTCACTATTAACAAAATAAAAATTAATTAACCAATAAAAAGTGAAACTTTAAATAGCTCTGAATCGCTGTTTCATTACTTAATGAGTTATAAATGTTTTGTAATATATATTGATACAAACGCTGCGTCTGTCTGCCCGACACATGTTTTGAATACATCCAAACACAGACTGGTCATAAAGAGGAAAGCCTGTACATTAAAAAGATACGACATAAAAATGTCACACACACCCTACATAATACCAACAAACCTTCACACAATATCACCGCAAACCGCTTATGTAACCAACTGAATTTAATATGCACCAATCTAAGTCCAACGGTTTATGTCGGCTTAAGTTTCCATTGCAGTCAGTGCAATGCAAAACACTTTTAAAACCGACCGTCTAATAACAACAGTGCCACATTTCAACCGTAGCAAAAAAAAAGGCAAATTAAATCTGGCAACACAAGGACAGGTTCTAAAAGAGTGAGCGAGACGGTGATATCGTCCCCTGATAAATATCTAGCGAGTTAAGGCGAGACAAATCGATTTACCAACAGTCTGTATAAAGACATGAAATCGGATTTAAGACTGAGACAGAGCTATTTGAGGTCCTCTGGGAAAAAACGTCGCGACCGGCTTTAGAACAGCCGGGAATGGTTAAGGTCGTTGCCATGTAAACATAAAAAAGTAAGATCTTTTGTATGAGATTAACTGCTAAATAATAAGTACCCCTTTCATAAGCAAGATTTTGGAGAAACGCTATCAAATTTAGTCTGAAAAACTAAAAAAAAAGTGCTTTTCTCAGTATTTACACAATAAACTATAAATAAATTGATAAGGTTTAAATTAGAGACAATTGTTGAAAATGGACACGGCTACACCCTCGTTTATAGACTGGAACCCTAATGGGGTTGTAAAGCCTTAACTGATGGGGAGAGGAATTGCCAAGGGCCCAGCAATCGATATAGTGAGTGTATTTTAATAAACATATATATTACATACGTGCTATTAACTGTTTTGTAATGGTATGTTTTTATACGGATAAGGTTTTTTTTTTTATTGCTCTTGGAGGCAAACGAGCAAGCAGCACACCTGGTTGTAAGTGTTATTGCCGCCCATGGACCTTTGCAATACCAGGAGTACTAGGCCGCTGCCTACCAATAAAAACCCCAAACCCACCCAGAAAGTTGGGCTTCTGGCTCTCTCGCTTGCCGAACGAAACAGCAGCACATTGCCACTGCTTAGGCGTCAATTCTTTTTCTGCGAGAGTGTGGTACTACCCCGGACGGATCGGCCCGCAGCTGTAGACAGAAAACTGTCAACAGTGTGATCATACCACTAAAAACCATACTGAGTACCATATCTTGAAAATATAAAGCGTACCTCTAAAAAGGATAAAACATAAGATTTATTCCCGTGAATTACACAAAAGAAATTATTATTGAATAGAATATTCCCATGTAAACGTCCATTACCAAATACATTTCATCGCAGACTAAGAGAGCATCGCAGTTGATGTTACATACGTGATTTTACACATGATCTATTTATAATGTTACACTACACACTAACGAAGACGTGCAAAAAAAGCGTTGGGCTTAGTTATAAGTTATCGATATCGATAATATTTTTATTGACATTATTTTTTTTAAAAGAAAACACCTAGCTTTAACCTTGTGTTGTCGGGGATAAACATATAATTAAGGGATACAAATTATACCCAGACTCAGAACAAAAATGTAAAGAGCGTATAAAGTATTTTCCTTCTTTGGAAATCGAATGCGCCTTTGCGCCATCTATGCAGTCTATATCAAATAATTAATGTCTGGGATATTACTTTGATGGTAAAGGATGTTATCTGCAAAAGGTTGTGCATATATTATGAAATAGAAAAAAAAAAACTACAGAGATTTGAACTTCAACTCATAGTTCAATTAAACAAAAAGCCCGATATTAAGTCCGAGCTATTAAAATTTTCCAATTGTAATGGGTTCGGCCATCACCTGCCGAAAAAAGGATAGGTACCAACCCTTTTTATTGCCCAACGAGCAAGCAGCCCACGTGATGATTATTTTGATACAATTAATAACAGGATATTAGTATATATATACATGCATACATACATATCATCACGCCATATCCCTTGCAGGGTAGGCAGAGAGAACAGAGTGCCAGAGAACTCTATCTCTGCATACTTCACTCGCTTCCTCAACATTCATAATTCTCTTCATACATGCTCGCCGGTTTCGGAGACTCTTGACTCCACCTTCCTTCAGTACATGACCGATCTGGTAGTATATATATAGATATCAGTAATTCGATACAATTAATACGTCTTAACAATTAATGAGTCCATCTATGGTTTAATTCAATATCCAAGTACTTAATAAATTATTCATGATAAAACATAAATGCAACTACAATAAAACATCATCTCAGCTCATATATGTCCCACTGTTGGGCTCGGGCCTCCTCCATAATGGGATACCCTCCCATTTTGACCTAATTCCATCACCCCATTGACCTAACCATGCTGGTCAGACGTGTTGTTTTAGTTTTCCTTCACTCGCATATAAGTTCATCATCATCACAGCCCATATATGTCCCACTGTTGGGCTCGGGCCTCCTCCGTTATAGAATGGAAATTAACCTACTATACCGCGCTGGTCAGACGTGTTGGTATAGGGTTCTATTTCGAGTTTTCCTTCTCTCGCATAGATGTTATATGCGTTTTATATCCCTTAGTCGTCTCGTACGATCACACACGGTTAAGATGAGGGATGGTGAATTGTATCCTTACTCTGTCACAAGACGGAAAATATATATTTACGTAAATATAAATATTTATACCACACATAGTGAATGCGAAATACATACGAAGAGAGCGTGATAAACCAAAATAGTGATGGTATAACGATGTTGCGTTGAAAGCGTCTCCCTGTTAAAGGCTCTGAATAGGAAGATTGGTGCGACAGTAAGCTGTTATTGTGCTACTGATTACGGCTATTGTGAACCTATGATTTATGTCCCGGATTGTGGCTATATTGATGGAGGGCAAAATAATTTTACTTAAAATAGTTAATGATAGATTTCATGAATATAAAAAGCAAATACGTTGGATAAGTAAACCTATAATAATAGAAAATATATGTGTGTCTCATTATTTCTTAGCCTCAGGTTTCTCTCTGTGAGACATGACATAGAAAGCCACAGTGATAGAAGAAGGAATATTCTACTTATACAGCATTGTGATTTCTGATGTTTAAGCAAATATTAAGATTTGAAATAAAACTATTTTTACGGATTTTCTCGAGTTTGTATTTGATTTTTAATTTCCTAACGTTTTGAAGACTCCACGAGGATCGACTGATTAATCGGCAAATGTGATAAAATCCGTAAAAATAGTTTAATTATACAAAGTTTATCAGTCAAATGAAACAAAAGAATTGTGTAAATATTGTTTAATAATACTTACTGTATTTAATATGTAATTCTTAAAAGAAATCTTTTTTTTAAATACAGTATGTATTTAATAATATTTTTATATATCTTTTTTCAAAAATCGATATTTGTGCGATCGACATTAACACATGTCTAACAACTAGAATTCTAAAAATACCATCAGTCCACCGAGATCTTCCACCGAGTAAACCTGTGTTTCATTTCGGATATGTCCACTACATTTAAATTTATATTCAATCGCGTTCGCGTTATAACCATATAATTTTACAGTTATACGCGCGTATGTTGAGAAATGTACTAATCATGCGCATGTTATGAATATTGTAATATTCATGCAAATTTATAACATTACATTTATATTAACAAATATGTTTTGACAAGTTGTATGATCAGTTAGTTTTCTTTTTTTAAAGACGTTTATTGTCGGATTCGAAAAAGATATTTATTTAGCAACAATGCAATTATATACCTGACGCTTACTAACTACATAGACAAAATAATATTTACTACCAAAAACAGTTGACTAAATCCATGTCTTAAAATATAATAAATAATTAAACTCTATATAATAAATAAATGAATGGCATGCTTCGATGGTTCGGACATGTGGAAAGAATGCCGAACGAACGTCTGGTTAAGAAGATATACAATGCGAAAGTGGAAGGATGTAGGTACCGAGGGAGACCGAGACTAACCTACCTAGACCAGATCGGTCATGTACTGAAGGAAGGTGGAGTCAAGAGTCTCCGAAACCGGCGAGCGTGTATGAAGAGAATTATGAATGTTGAGGAAGCGAGTGAAGTATGCAGAGATAGAGTTCTCTGGCACTCTGTTCTCTCTGCCTACCCTGCAAGGGATATGGCGTGATGATATGTATGTATGTAATAAATAAATAATCGCAATAATTAAAACGAAATACATAAAAATGTAATTATGAAAATTAAAATATGTTACGTTTATAATATCGTTGAAAAAAATATGGTATAGTTTTTTAGCAACTGTACCATCGCTAATTCGAGTAGTTTGTAATTATATCACGCTTACCAGTCAGATTGCCATATAGTCTTATTTCCAAACTTGAACCGTCATCAACCGTTCTGGCGAATGTAATTATTGACCAGACGGCATCAAATGGAGTTGGGTTAGTTCTATATTAACTTCTTAGCTGTCTTTTACCACATCCGCTTTGTTCAAAGCAAAGGAAAAAAACAACAGGCAGTCATGGGGACTGCCTATAGAAGTGAAAACTATTAACTTAAGACTAATTGAAATAATAATAATTTTCTAATTTTTATATGAAAATAAAAATCTATAATCTGTTGTATGTATCTGTTTCCCCTCCAAAAACGCTCAACGCGCCTAAAGAAGTTTTCACATAGCTATAGATATACTATTAGCATTAGCATGTCGGTGACGCGAACCTATAAGTTTTTCTCCTCCAAAAACGCTCAACGCGCCTAAAGAAGTTTTCACTTCAAAAATAGCCAAATATATAAGATTTAAAATACACTGTAATTTAGTGACACAACTCCTTTCATGGATATTGGCGTACAAATACATTAAACGCGTTCAACTGCATAAAAGACGGTACCGTTTCAAATTACCTTACCACGTTTACAGCATCTTAAAATAACTTGATGTAAATTTATTATAGCACTTTGTTGCCATAACTGTTCAGCGGCAAGCCGGACCAAGGTTCCACAGTATAAACAAGCCCTAGTAATATAAACTAATATTACAAATGAGACAGAGTGCTCGGGTTTGTTTACGTTTAAACGTTTTAAAACGATTTGGGTTTTTGATCTATATAAAATACATTGCGTTGGATTTGATAGATATGTATTATGAACTAGTTTTAAAGGGAAAATAGCAACTGGATTATATCCGATAAGCTTGCGGACCTAAATTAAGAAGTTTTTCGCAGCACAGGTCTGCTGGTATATATTTAAGATTTAGTCTAAACTTTTCCCAAGGATGGTCAGACAGGCGGTCGGTCATAAAACTACTGTTAATAACTTTTGTATAATATATATGTACGATGGAATAAGAGTACATATTGCATCAACCCAAATTAATTGGGACAAGAGCAGGATAATAATGAAGATTTAGGTTATAGTTTCTATTTGAGCACTCATAACATCATAATAATAATATAATAAGACAGACAGACAGGAATAAGAGTACATATTGCATCAACCCAAATTAATTGGGACAAGAGCAGGATAATAATGAAGATTTAGGTTATAGTTTCTATTTGAGCACTCATAACATCAAATGTTCGTTGGAAATCACGGAGAATATAGGTTAACTATTCATATAATGTCGAAAAGCATGTAATTGTAACTTGGATACGAACATGATATAATTGAACTTGAGAATACTGCATTTCAGTTAACAATTCTATCCATTAGACTATCATTTCTTACATCTATAATTCTATCATCAACCTACTTGGGTTTTGCAATTGAGTACACATCTCTTCTCATCAACAATTCATCCATATCTTAATCAGCTCATTGATGTCCATTGCTGGACAGAATATAGTGCGATAATCGCTTGCTAGACAGGTTGTCGATCGCATTTGGTGATATAAATTTTCCAAAAGAACTGTTGCTTAATCTGCTGGTGGTCCTTGAGCCAATTTTATGACTATAACTCAATACCCCTCATATTGCCTGTATAATATATATATAACATTTGTGCAAGAGAAGTAAACTCGAAATAAAAGTAGTATAGGGCTTGCCCCGTTTGACTTTCCCTCCATATTGTGGAGGAAATTCGAGGACAGTAGTGACACATACATGAGCTGAGATGATGATGATAGGAAAGCAAAGAATATAGAAATACTCTATTTTTCTATACAGATGTAACTTCAACAATCGGCGGGAATTAATCAACGTATCTGTATATTTCAAGGTAATTAAGTCATTGACCAAGACGGTAATAGTATTTTTTTTTCGTCTTTCAAGGTCGGAGATCATTCGATCTCTTATTAGCATGGCGTAACAAGGAAATAACAGTTGGGGCATGGGCTATCATCAGCCGCCAGGCGTCGTTTCATAGCGCTACACTAGCAATGGACATATCAATAAAATATCACCAATAAATCTGGCAACGATGAATGATTTTAGTTAGAATTAGTTTGGCTTACATCTTACAGGTTAATAACCTTACTTCCTTGCTAATATTATAATAACCTTTTTTTTTTCATTGCATTGTTCTTAGGTACATGATTCAATGCCCCCATTCCTCGTGGGTTTTTTTTGTCATAAACTTTTGTACGTTGACGGTTGGCAGTCTTGAATACCACCAAATATTGCGTATGAAAGTCGCAAAAGATGATTCAAGAGTTGCGTATAACCGGAGCTAATTCCATCTACGGCTTTCTGGTTAAGAGTTACATTCCTAAAGAGTATTGCTGGTCAGCTAAACGATCATTCGAAACATTTAGGGAAAAGCTTGGCTAAATGTTTTAGTATTTTTCAACATATGTTAAAGGCAGAAGCTATTTTTTTTATTTAGGGTGGCAAACGAGCAAGCAGCACACCTGATGGTAAGTGTCACTGCTACCCATGGACCTTTGCTATACCAAAGATATACCTAGGCCGCTGCCTACCATTACCATCCCCAAACCCACCCAGTTGAGCTGCTCGCTCTCTCGCTCACCGATCGAAGCGCAATAGCACATTGCCATTACTCAGACGTCGATCTTCAGCGAGAGTGTGGTACTATCCTGGTCGGACCGGCCGGCGGCTGTTGACAGAAAACTGTCAACAGCGTGGTCCTACCACTATTATTATATATTTTATATTGCACCGACTCCATAGATATCCAGATAATGGTATTTTTACTCCATGTCTATATTCTTACTCCATCAGCACACGTATTCTTTGTTGATTAATATGACAAAAAATAACAATATACGAGTTATTTTTTGCGATATTAATCATTTGATAATATCTTTCTGAGAATCGTATTGAAGAGGAAATAATTGTGATAATGAAATCAATTTGGTGAACGAGATCGATCGAACCAAACATAGTTAACAGTTTCAGCTATTTTTTTTATCTTAAACCGGTTATTCAGGTATTCTAAGTAGTATTTTTTAGGTCTAAAGGTGGAGACATTCTTACACAAACACAAGACGTGTTAAGCCGATGGAGTGAATATTTTGGCGATATGTATGCAGATGCTACGGTTGGCGCCGGTGTCGCATGTGGCCTAGTAGATCAACATTCGGCGACGGCGTCCTCCGATGGCATTAGTATGGATGAAGTTGAATGGGCGATAAGAAGTTTGAGAAATGGTAAGGCAGCGGGCATTGATATGGTGTCTGCCGAGATGATCAAGCTTGGTGGCTCCTGTGTCCGGGAGGCGTTCCTGTTGCTCCTCAATTTATGTTGGAGCTCGGGAATGGTTCCCGGGGACTGGAATAGCGCAGTCATCGTGCCTTTGTTTAAAAACAAGGGTTCACGTTATGACTGCGCAAATTACAGAGGCATAAGCTTGACCAGTTTGGCAGCAAAAGTGTATAGTAAAATTATTGAAAGGAGAATGAGGATGGTGTCCGATGGTTTACTGTGTGAGACACAAGGAGGTTTCAGGAGTGGAAGGGGATGCATGGATCAAGTGTTCTCTCTGCGCAACATTGTGGAGAAGCATCTGGCCTTGGTCAGAGGGTTTTCTGCAGTTTTGTGGATCTGGAGAGAGCATTTGACACGGTTGTACAAAAGGAACTTTGGGACATTTTACCGGAGTATGGTATTAACGGTAAACTGCTGCAGGCTGTGCAATCCAGTTACATGGGCTGTAGAGCCTGTGTGCGGCTGGATGATGGAATGTCGCCTTGGTTTGACGTCAATATCGGCGTTAAGCAGGGCTGCGTTCTATCAGCCAGGTTGTTTATCATATATCTGGATAAATGTCTCCAAAGGTTGAACGATATGAATGTGGGAATCCAGATGGGTGACTCAGTGGTCTCTGCTCTGCTTTATGCAGATGATGCAGTCCTGCTGGCACAGTCAGCGACTGACCTGCAGACCCTAGTCGACACAATGACAGAAGATTGTAAGAAAAGGGGTCTACGCGTGAATGTGAGCAAAACCAAAATAATGGTCTTTGAAAGAGATGAAGCCAGAACAGATGTAAGAGTAACAATAGGTAATGATGTACTAGAGCAAGTGGATGAATTTGTATATCTTGGATGTGGATTTAGCCGAGATGGACGGTACACCACTGATATAGAGCGAAGAGTGAATGCGGGAAATAGAGTGAACGGAGCGTTGGGGCAACTTCTCGGCAGCCACCACCTCAGCCAGAAGGCACGTGTAGCAATACATAACGCAGTGCTTGTCCCAACATTACTGTATGGAAGCGAGAGTTGGGTATGCAGAAAAGAGTATGAAAGTAAAATTAATGCGGTCAAAATGCGATCTCTTCGGAAAATCTGTGGAGTTAGGCTGACCGACCGCATTCGTAACGACGACGTAAGAGAGCGAGTAGGTATGAAAGAGAGTATTGGTGTAAAGATGCGAAAGGGAATGCTCCGATGGTTCGGACATGTGGCAAGAATGCCGAACGAACGTCTGGTTAAGAAGATATACAATGCGAAAGTGGAAGGATGTAGGTACCGAGGGAGACCGAGACTAACCTACCTAGACCAGATCGGTCAGGTACTGAAGGAAGGTGGAGTCAAGAGTCTCCGAAACCGGCGAGCGTGTATGAAGAGAATTATGAATGTTGAGGAAGCGAGTGAAGTATGCAGAGATAGAGTTCTCTGGCACTCTGTTCTCTCTGCCTACCCTGCAAGGGATATGGCGTGATGATATGTATGTATGTATTTTTTTGATTGACGAATCGAACGAAAATCTCAGTTCAATCTCCGATCTTTCTACAAAATGCCCCGTAAGTCTTCTAACGAGAATGATATACGGAATGGTCCTATACCAGCGAAAGAAATCTTGAAATAAAATTCTCAACCAACTCGCCTTGCCACTGTGGGATATTAAGGCCATTTCCCTAAACATTGTAGAGGAATCCTACTACCATTAGGCAATGGGTTTCCTTTCCGTGTGGTGACGGAGTAAGAATATAATTCACCAACCCCTATCTTACCCGTAGGTGATCGTACGAGACGACTAAGGGATATAAAACGCATATAACATCTATGCGAGAGAAGAAAAACCCTATACCAACACCTCTGACCAGCGTGGTATAGTAGGCCAATTTTCCTACCATTATGGAGGAGGCTCGAGCCCAACAGTGGGACATATATGAGCTGAGATGATGATGAATGGGATCCTAACCACTATTAAGTGGATCATATACGGGTCAAAGAATAAGAAATAATAATTCATTAAAAATTAGATCTAACAATAGCAGCTATAGGATTAGCAAAAAACAAAATCGCATGATAAATTGCGCAACATAGAAAGTCATTCACGCTCCCCGCACACAAATATTGTTGCTCTAAATTTGCTTGGACATTGTCATTGTGTATCTCTAAAGCGACCATTGTTTGAATCACAAATTTCAGACGGGTATGTACTGTGATTTAATCAGCAATTAGTGCGAAACCACCGGCATTTCAGTGTCTAAGACAATTTATTATTTTTAAAATAAAGATAATACTTATTATAGTATACATAGAAATCTGCCAGATCTTATATCTTAATTTATAAAAATACAACTAAGATTTGGACAAAACTTTTTAAATGAAGCAATTAGTTCATTATTGGTTTGAAGCCTAGTCCTTAATTAACTGTAAGATATTCAGCAATGACCATGCAAAAATTCTTTACATTGCAAATACATTTAAAAGAAGGACTGGTAGAAAAATGTAATCGTGACATTTTGCATGAGGTGATTGATTGATGTGTTGTCTGCTCCATGCGTCAGCACCTAAATACTCACGTTTGTGATTTACTACACGTCGGTGGCGGACTAGGTAAGGGTTGCTATCCTGCCAGACATGTACCGCTTCCTCGTTAGGCCAACTATTTGGATGAGCGTTTTTTACCCGTGTCACCCATATCCATCTGAGGTTCTACGTAGTGACAATAGGCTGGCTACATGACAATTAACTCACACGATGGAATCCCTGTTATACTGTTTTACCTTTAACAGATATCCGCAAGTGATTATAAAAAAAGAACTAACAAGATGATAGCATAATATTATATAAAATATAATTAAAATTATAAATTTAATGTATTATATATATATATATATATATATATATATATATATAGACTATTTCATACCTGGCAACGTAATAACACCCAAAGTGGTACAAAGAATGAGGTCAATTACCTGTAACAAAAAACCACATCATCAAAAAAACGTTTTTTTTTTTTTAAATAGGTACTTAACAATGAGAGCAGTTTTATTAGCAGCTTATAAAAAAATATATTCAACATTGAGTCGATCACGACTTCAACAGAAACTAAGTTACAGGTCTATATTAAGTTTTATTAATGATTATGTAACAATGTATCCTCCCAAGGCTGTTGAAGTCATACCTAATTTATTCGGTTTGTTGCTAAGACTGAAAAAACGGATAATCTGGCATTATACATTCCTTCCCCGAGGCTATCGTATAATACAAATAAAGGACGAATTTTTTGTTAGAACTATGAAAAATAAAAATATTATAGTTGCAATATGTTCAAATAACCAAAATATTTTTAAGAAAATGCAGCGAATAATAAACCCTTATATTGAAGCAGATTATACAAAAGTATTATAAACAAACACAAATATCACCCAGATTCGGCCCATATATTTGTGGATCGCTTAAACATCGTCCTAATTAGAAATCGAACACGTATCTCAAAATGATCGTTAGGTAAATCAACTCGCCATATTTGTAGTCAAGGTGAATATCCATAGACACCTTTTTCTACACCACTACGTGCCTGTCAGTTCGGAACCCCATAAAGACATAATTTGTATCACAGATAGGAAAGGCAAATTTAATCTTATATTACAAAGACAAATAAAATGTCATTAATTCAGCTCATATAAGTCCCAATCTTGGGTCCGAATCTGTTCCACAAAAGGAAGGAAATTTACTTATTATACCCCGCTGGTCAGACGCGACATTACACTAGTTTTATTTCGAGTTTACTTCTCTTGCATAGATGTTATATGCATATTATAATCCTTCAGTTGATTTTTACGACACCCACAAGCAAAATATGGTGATTTATAGTCATAAAATTGGCTGAAGAACCACTAGGAGATTAAACAACAGCTCTTCTGGAGATTTAGTTTAGACGGGTGAGTATGGGGGTATTTTTTCGAATTTACCTTCTCTTGCATACATTATATGTTTATTGTATCTTTTAATCGTCTTTTACGTCACCCACAAGCAAGATAGGTAGTAAATATTATTCTCACTCTATCATCACACAGAGAAAATGTAATCTAATAAAAATATAAGAAATACCACTAACTACCTAAGAAGTTGCAAATAGATTTCTAATGAGTATTTAAAAGTGTATATATATTCCGCAACTAATCCTTAATCCAAGATTGATCTAAGTATACAATCAAAGGCTTAAGGCGTATTTAATCTTTAATATTTGTTGACTCATTAGAAACTTATGATTTCAGAACCGATTGTCTAACGAAACAAGCTTTCGTTCATTGATTATAAGCCATGATTGCACGTTAAGTAATAAGCAGCAAGGAAGCGAAGCATAATCTTTAATGATAGACAAATGTGACTTGACATGATAGAAATCAGGTAGGTAGTTAATTCGTCTACTATTTTGTATATACTAAAAAACTAACTATAAACTAATTTAATATATACTTTCCGTGTGATGACGGTATAACAATACAATTCACCAACCCCTATTTTACCCGTGGGTGATCAAAATAAACGACTGAGTGATATAAAACGTATGTAACATCTATGCAAAAGAAGGAAGATTCGAAACAAAAACCAATGCGCCTGACCAGCGTAGTATTGTAGGTCAATTTCCCTTCCATTATGAAGAAGGATTGAGTCCAACATTGGGACATATATGAGCTGAAATGATGATGAGATGTTTAGTATATATATACTACAGACGGTGTAGTGTTGAAAGTACGCGTAGTCATCATCACCATCTCAGCGCTGTACATCATTTCACTGTTGAGGTTGAGTCTCTTCCATAATAGGAGTCAACAGTCATAAACCATTGCCAATAACTTTTGTAATATGTACAATGGAACAGGAGTTGTGTTCCCCAGTAAATGGGATAACGCTAGATGATAACGATATTGAAATAAATATAAAATTATACAAATCATAGTATTCGATAACACAGAGCAGATAAATATTTTCAATGAAATATGGAAAACAAGCGGTATATGTAATAGATTTTTTGCGAGTTTTCCTTGTATTTCAACAAAATCCCATCATTTTGGTGTTCCATATATGTTTGAATGATTTATTAAATGAAACGTTTGCACCCGTTTTGTTATTCCAATAAAATGTATATATGATTTGGCAAAATACGGAAGGACTAGTAAATTGCCTTGTCATAATACATTAACTTTCACGTAGGCGAAACCGCAGCCAACATTATAATTTTTGAATTGATGTCATCTCGTTATTAGTATATGAAATATAATCTTAGACAAACAGTTTATAATACGAAAATAATGATTCAAACTTTATAATTATAATTTACATAAAGTTTAGTCTCTCGCCAAACTATCTTTTGTGATTTTTATAACGATGAGCCGTCAAGCTATTCTTGAGATAAAAAATAAATACAGACCCAAATATTTTTGATATATTTAAATTTAGAGCAATGAGTTATAATTCCCTTTAGCAAGATAGATAATAGAATAGTCTTTACAGCTTTCTTTTCAGTGGTTATTATTGTAAAAAATGTAAGTAGAACAGTAAAAGATGGAAAACTGACATTAAAACCACATGGTTTGGCTAGCGTGGTATAATAGGACAATTGCCCTCATCTGCAGAAAATTCCTAGCCAATATTTGAACAGTTAAATAAAAGAAGAAGAATCATACAAGTGATTTATCACAAAATTTAAATTTAAAATTGTGTTCATTACACACAGCTTATACAGATATAGATAATAATATTGATAAGACCCGTGTGGTGACGATATAAGAATACAATGGTCACTACCCAGTCCGTAGGAATCATAAAATATGACGAAGAGCCTCAGCAAGAGAGTGACAGAAACTTTCTCCTGGAAAACCACCTCTAAAATGGTCAATTCCTTGCCAATTATCGCGATTATAGCAGTATCACCTCATTTATGACAGTGACTATACTGCTGGAAGTACTTCTAGCAGTAGTTTCCACAGATAATAAAAGATAAGTTCTTTCAAAAAATCTTAACGCAATAAAAACATATTTTTTCCGTTCCCATCCAACCGCTCGGGGCGTCAAAAAGGCGACATTTCCTCTCCACCTATTGATCGGTCCAATGGCACCAGTTCCTTGCCTTCGGTGGAACCGGAATGAAAAAAAAAATACCTAAAGCAACATTTTAATTGAATGCATGCGTGTCTATATTAAGTTTACTTATTTCCTTGTTTACATTAAAGCCGAAGTACCATTTATTATTGCGTACTGCTTGCAATTACACACTTGTATTAACCTTGTAGTTTATATCGTTCAATTCATTGCGCATCCGTTTCGCAATTGTTAACTAATATAATCCGAATAATATATAAAATTGTGATATTTCTTGCTTTGAGCGTCTCATTGCTCTAATGCAGTGGTTCTTAACCTTTTTGTCATGAGGGACCACTAGACAAAATTTTTGACTAGCCGCGGACCACCTACCTGATTTATTGTTTTGCAGGTAATATAGATATAGTTAGAAGGAAATAAAGGAAGGAAAACCAATAAAAAAATACGTATTAAATTTTATTTATTACGAATCAAAAATAAAATTTAATGGTATTTTTGTGATTGCATATTCTTTACTACACACTCGTAGTATAATATAGTTGTTATTTTGAAGAATGGCTCCGTGGACCACTTCGCACCCTCTCAGGGACCACCAGTGGTCCGCGGAACACCGGTTAGGAACCACTGTTCTAATGGCAAACCAAATGTCAATTTAGTAAATGATGACGTTACGATTTCTAATCATGGATATTTGATTAATTGGTATCTTTATTTATATATCATCATTTCAGCTCATACACGTCCCACTGCTGGGCTGGAGCTTCCTCCACATTGGAAAGGGAATTGATCTACTACATCACGCTGATCAGACGTGTTGATAGGTATAGGTTCCATTGTGAGGTTTCCCTCTCTTACATATATTATATATGCTTGTTACACGCTTGTGTACCATAGTCCGTCGTCTCTTACAATCACGGGTAAGAAAATGGGTAGTGAATTGTATTCTTACTCCGTCACCACACGGAAAATCTTTGATCTTTTAAACTAACTTATGGAATTTAATGTAAATACATGCATATTATATTAAAGAATTTAAACGATTTGTAATGTGATGTCACTAAAAACGTAAAATTTGCGCGCTTACATTGAAAAAGCTAACCCAACGTTACCAGATCGATAAAAATACTATACTATGAAATTGTAGACCTTAAAAATGTCTCCACAAAAAAATCCGCGATAGTATAAGTTAAAAGAATAATCCTCAGTAACCACGTTAATATTTTATACTTATATTACTAAAAAATACTAGGTTATTTTCAAAGCTACTTTAAATAATACAGTATATTTTTTTATCCAATCAAATACATTGGTACATTTAATTTAGATCAAAATGGTATTTTACAGCATATCATTAAAATAAATATCTTAGAAAATATCTGATATTTAAAACACGGAATTAGAATGACCGAAACCGAAGCGAAGGCCGGATGCTAGTATTATAGAAATGGTCCACGTATGGCCACAGATGGCGTGGTGGTTAAGATACCGATCTTCCGTGCCAGTGCCGTGGGCACGATTCCCCTGCGGGACAATAGTTTATGCGATAAACTGAGTCTGGATGTAATTTGTCTGCGTTAATTGTATGTTTGTAAAATCCCCCATAATACAATGATTATTTTCTTAGTGTAAGGTGGTATTAAAAAGGACACCGAAGACAAAGATCGGGTACCGTTGGCCCGCAGACACGACGAAGAGAGGTGCTTGCCTGGGGGTGGGTCTATGAAGTTGCGCGCCGCCTCTTCCGTCGCCCCGGACCGATTTGGCGGGGCGTGACCAGCTTCATAGTCCACCGCAAAAAAGGTGGTATTAAAAAAAACACGGAAAAGTACTATAAAAGTAATTTTCATACCTCAATCTCCTATTGAAGATTTAACTATAAATTTTAATGACCATTAAAACTGGTTATATTTGAATCACCAAACTGACTGAATCATGTAACAAATTGCACAAAAAAAAAAACCAAACGAAATATCTAGCTTAGATTTCTTACGAGCAACAAATCTACTAATTGAATGAGATATGAAAAAAAATATAGTATTAGAGAAAAACAATAATAAATCATGACTATTGACTGACTAACGATAAGTACTATTTTGAATTGGTCTAACATCGATGCGAGAAAAGCAAAGCGTGAGGTTTATCTTTAATATATTGATGACGTGACTTAGTTTGAGTATTATGCTAGTTTTTTTGGGTTCCGTACCCAAAGGGTAAAAACGGGACGCTGGGGCTCAGGGTGGCCCTAAACAAGACGAAGGCCCTACTATTCCATGGGCCCCGTGTGAGGCTGCCCATCGGCGCCTCGTTAGTCGTCAACTCCATCCACATCAGTATCCAGGCCCATATGAGGTACTTGGGTCTGGTGCTCGACGGGCGATGGTGGTTCCGGGAGCATTTTCGTCAAATTGCTCCCCGGCTGGTCGGCACGGCGTCCGCCCTTTCTCGGCTTATGCTGAACGTGGGCGCACCCAGTTTCGAGGGCCGACGGCTGCATGCGGGGGTGATCCGCGCAATGTACGGCGCACCCGTGTGGGTGAGGGCTCTGAACGCCCAGCTCAGGGCGGTGCTGTGGAGGCCACAGCGAGCCATGGCGGTCAGAGCCATTCGCGGGTACCGCACAGTGTCTACCGAGGTGGCATGCCTATTGGCCGGGACATCCCCGTGGGACCTAGAGGCGGAGATGCTCTCCGACCTCTACCGGCGGGTTACCTCAATGCGCGAAGAGGGTGGCTCCCCATCGTTCAACGAGATAGCCACCTGGCGCGAGGACGCCCGCTGAGAAGTCATCGCCCTTTGGGCTACGCGGCTGGAGAGGCCTAGACACGGTGTCGTTACCGTTGAGGCCCTCCGGCCAGTACTGATGGAGTGGATGGAGCGGCGGCACGGAGTCCTCTCCTTTCGGCTGGTGCAGGTATTGTCGGGGCACGGGTGCTTCGGTTTGTACCTGCACACGGTCGCGTATAGGGAATGGACTCCGGCCTGCCATCATTGCAGCAGTGACGAGGACACGGCGCAACACACTCTGGAGGCGTGTCCGAGCTGGGACGGGCAGCGCGTGACCTCGTCGCGGGAGGGAGCGTGGGACTCGCCGGTTAGGCTGTTCCACCGGAATACCCACTAAAACCACAGCGGCCCCCTGCCGCGCTTTTACGGGACGCCAGAGAGATCGTCTACTGACATTCGATCCCCGACGCCCCAACAGATCGGTGCCGACCTGACGCTGCCGGCTGTCGCGAGGGCGATGGTCGACAGCGTCATGAACTGGGACGCGGTCGCCGCCTTCTGCGAGGCTGTCATCTCACAGAAGGAGGCGACGAAACGAGTCCGGGAGGATTACCGCGACCCGGGCCGCCGCCAGCGGCCGGGACGGCGCAGGCGCGAATACCTGCGCCTGATGCCGCCCTAACCGAGGCTTCGGGTGATCGGACCGGGTAATTGTCCGGTCACCCGATGTGAGGCCACCACGTGAGGGCGACGCCCCGACAATTTTCGGGGCGTTGACGAGAGGAACCCGCGAGGGTAACCGCCGGTCGGGCCACTGAAGACAAAAATCGGGTACCGGTGGCCCGCTCGCACGGCGAAGAGAGAGGAGTTTTTACGGTGGGTCTATTGGGTCACGTGCCGCCTTTCCGTCACCCTGGACCGATTTGACAGGGTGGGACGCATCCATAGTCCACAAAAAAAAAAAAGGGGTAAAAACGGGACCCTATTACTGAGACTTCGCTGTCCGTCCGTCTGTCACCAGGCTGTATGTCAAGAACGGTGATAGCTAGACAGTTGAAATTTTCACAGATGATGTATTTCTATTGCCGCTATAACAACAAATACTAATAATAAAATAAAATAAATATTTTAAGGGGGCTCCCATACAACAAACTTGATTTTTTTACCTTGTTTCTTGCTCGATACTAATAACGGGTGACAGGTAGACGCTTTAACTATTCACAGAATATTTAGTTTTATGTTTCCTTTAAATATACATACATACATATCATCACGCCATATCCCTTGCAGGGTAGGCAGAGAGAACAGAGTGCCAGAGAACTCTATCTCTGCATATTTCACTCGCTTCCTCAACATTCATAATTCTCTTCATACACGCTCACCGGTTTCGGAGACTCTTGACTCCACCTTCCGTCAGTATATGACCGATCTGGTCTAGGTAGGTTAGTCTCGGTCTCCCTCGGTACCTACATCCTTCCACTTTCGCATTGTATATCTTCTTAACCAGACGTTCGTTCGGCATTCTTTCCACATGTCCGAACCATCGGAGCATTCCCTTTCGCATCTTTACACCAATACTCTCTTTCATACCTACTCGCTCTCTTACGTCGTCGTTACGAATGCGGTCGGTCAGCCTAACTCCACAGATTTTCCGCAGAGATCGCATTTCGACCGCATTAATTTTACTTTCATACTCTTTTCTGCATACCCAACTCTCGCTTCCATACAGTAATGTTGGGACAAGCACTACGTTATGTACTGCTACACGTGCCTTCTGGCTGAGGTGGTGGCTGCCGAGAAGTTGCCCCAACGCTCCGTTCACTTTATTTCCCGCATTCACTCTTCGCTCTATATCAGTGGTGTAACTTCCATCTCGGCTAAATCCACATCCAAGATATACAAATTCATCCACTTGCTCTAGTACATCATTACCTATTGTTACTCTTACATCTGTTCTGGCTTCATCTCTTTCAAAGACCATTATTTTGGTTTTGCTCACATTCACACGTATACTTTACTACTACACTCCTTTAAATATAATAAAATAAAATAAATAATTAAGGGGATTCCCATACAATAAAAGAGGTTTTTTATATATAATGGTACGGAACCCTTCGCGAGCGAGTACTACTCGTACTTGGGGTATTTTTATTTCTAAATATTTATCCAGATCTAATTAAACACAATAAACCTTAAGTTTAAATAAATCTATGCTTATATATTTTGCACACAGTACTAAAATATTTCCATGATATGTAATATTTTGTAATAGTAAATAATTCTGCTGTATGGTCGCTACCATACAACCAACCATTACTTTGCTCGTGGATGTCGTAAAAGACGACTAAGGGCCTTATAACAACCTGGGCCAACTTCATCTGATGCCGTTTGGTCAACAATTATATTCCCAAGGAGGGTTGACGTCAGGTAGGTGGCCGGACATAAAACTATTGCCAATAATTTTAACAATATGTGCTATGAAAGAAGAGTACATATTGTATCGACCCAAAGCAATTGGGATAAGAGTAGGAGAATGATAATGTAATATTTTGTAAGCGCATAAATTTATCAAACTTTAAATTTGATCATAATCATCATCATCTCAGCTCATATATGTCACACTGTTGGGCTCGAGCCTCCTTCACGATGGAAGTGAAATTGACCTACCATACCGCTCTGGTCAGACGTATTGGTATAAGGGTTTTGTTTTAGGTATTTTCTTTCTCTTGCATAGGTGTTATATGCGTTTTATATCCCTTAGTCATCTCTTACGATCAGCCACGGGTAAGATAGGGGGGTGGTGAATTATATACTTATTCCGTCACCATATGGGAAAATAAATATAATAAAGTTTATTAATAAACAAATCTATTACTATCAATATAATACCATGTACTTTACATGATCGGTCAAAACATTCTTGAGTTACAGAAAGACTACAAAAGTACAAACGGTGGGCGTTTAAACGAAAAGTTTTAAACGCAAAAGCATAAACGTTTGTTTATAACAGAAGCATATTTCGTTTAAACGTACGGACTTTACGAGGCTGTGACCCTAAATGACCGATTGATAATATGAAAAAAAAAAAAAGAAAGAGGCTACAATATTGTTTGCAGTTTTGCTTACATTAAATAACTAAAAAGTCTTTGGTTTTAAGCAGCATAAGCTAACGTTTAAGACTATAATATTAAAAACCCTTTTCTGTTTTTTTTTCTCCTTGCCGTGGACCATGGATGTGGTCGCGCTCCGGGGCAACGGAAGAGGCGGCGTGCAACCCCATAGACCCACCCTGCAAGGGCTCCTCTCTTCGTCGTGCGAGCGGGTCACCGGTACCTGATCTCTGTCTTCGGTAGCAATATTAAAAACCCTGCGTCATTGTATAATTTCGTTGTATAACGTACTAATAACATGACGGCTTTTCAAACAACTATCATGATGATTGAATTTTAACTTTATTGTTGTAATTATATATGTAGTTTATTTCACAATTAACTGGTAATAAACTCATTTGCAAAAAAAACGGGCGGTTTTGATTTTCATTCATATTTAAAAAGATACAATACCAAAAAGGTTTCAATCGTTTGTACACGTTACTGGCCGGTTTTAAAAATGCTGTGGTATTTAAAAAAGTACGTTCTAAATTCAATTTTTCATTTGATGTTCATTTTTACAGAAAACCCCTTTTTATCCTACATTTTTGGCGCGAAGTTCCAGAAGTTAACATCGACTTTCATAACTTTTATTCAATTTTTATCGATTAATTTCATATCCTTGACTGTCAAAGCTTTATTTAATGCTGTTTGGCTGTATCAAAAATGGTAGATAAAGTGGTAAAAGCTACCAAAATTATCGCGCTGCTTGAAGAGGGTTGCAGCCAATGTTTCGTGGCTAGGAGGCTAAATGTTAGTCGCTCGACAGTCCAAAGGACCTGGCAGCGATATCAGGAGACTGGTTCCGTCGAGAGAAGGCCTGGTTCTGGAAGAAAACCATGTACCCAACCACGGGATGATCGTTTTCTTGTGAGTCGCGCATTGAGAAATCGCAAATCTTCGTATGTGGATCTTAAGAACAACCTCCAAGAAGTAAGAAATGTGCATATTAGTCTATGGACGGTCAGGAGGAGGCTTCTCGCTGCCAATATACGCAGTCACCGCCCGGCCCGCGGCCCCAAATTACTCCGTGAGCACAGAGTTCACAGGCTTAGGTTCGCTAGAAATTGTGAATCATGGACTCAAGACGATTGGAATAGGGTTTTGTTCTCTGATGAAGCCAGGATATCTCTGTTCGGTGAAGATCGACGTCGACGAGTGCTAAGAAGACAAGGAGAACGCTTTGCAGAGGCATGTTTCGAAGAAATCACACCTTATGGTGGGGGCTCTGTTATGTTTTGGGCAGGAATAAATTCAATGGATCGTACAGAGTTAGTCTTCATTGAAAACGGCTCACTGACTGGGCATCGATACATAACGGAAGTTCTAATTTCTCATGCACAACCCGCATTAGCCGCTCTAGGTGAAGACTCGATTTTTATGGACGACAATGCTCGCGCCCACCGATCCCGCGATGTTAATGCGTATGTGCAAGAGGTCGGCATTCGTCGTTTGGATTGGCCAGCTCGAAGTCCCGACCTGAATCCCATAGAGCATGTCTGGGACGTTCTGAAACGGCGTGTGAGATCAGTACACCCGGCTCCGCAGACCATCAGAGAGCTGAAGAATGTGATTACTGCGGAGTGGGAACGTATTCCGCAAGCAAGTATCCGGGATATACTCGCTAGCATGCCCAGACGAATTCAAGCTGTGATTTTAGCTAGAGGGGGTCACACTCGATACTAAACATTTATCTGCTTTTACTTTATTAAAGAAAAACAAACAAACAAACTTTTTTATTTTTACTTCATGAGCATATGCACTACTAGCGAATATACACTACTAGCGAGGTTTAGCATTATTTCCCATAAATTGTATCTAAATTTTATGAAATACTGATGAAAACGATTATTTTCTTATTAATTTACCAAATTGTGTGGATAAAACTACCTATAATTATCAAACAAAGAAATATTAACATTTGAAATGGTTCATTGCTTAGGTGCCCGTTTTTTTTGCAAATGAGTGTATATAAAAAATGAATACCAAAATTTAAAATTTCGTAGAATATAGATAAGTGAGTCACAACACTATTCGTGTGCTACATACATACATATATATCATCACGCCATATCCCTTGCAGGGTAGGCAGAGAGAACAGAGTGCCAGAGAACTCTATCTCTGCATACTTCACTCGCTTCCTCAACATTCATAATTCTCTTCATACACGCTCGCCGGTTTCGGAGACTCTTGACTAGTTCGTGTGCTCAACAACAAAAATTTATAAAAAAAATACATATATGTATAGACGCTTCTAGCTGTATTTAGAGTACCAAAGAATTTACTATAGGTATAGTGACTGAATATTTTTTTCAAAAATCTTTACTAATGTTGCTCACAACTATCTGTTAAATTTGCCGGTTAGAGCCTCCTCCAAAATAGAAAGGAAATTTACATATTATCGCTGGTCAAGTCAGGCTTGGTTTAAACTTTTATTTTAATTTTTCCATCTATCAACTTTTACGAAACCCACGAGTAATAAAAGGGGTGATGAATTGTATTCTTCTCAGTCACCACAGTGAAAACTATTAAGTATAAAATCATTAGGAAGCTCTTTCCAAAATATTATAGATTTATTTACAACTCGCCTTAATTAAGTGTAAAATTATCACATAATTTGCTTATTTACTAACACTGATTTAAATTAACGGAAACGTGAATTAGCTTCGCACGCAAAATACCATCATCATGAACGTTTATTTTCATGTTGCCAACCTCACGTAATACAAAACTCGATAAATAAGTTTAGTTTAAGCAATTAGCGTGATAATTACTGTTTAATGCACAAGTAAAAAGAGGTTTTTTATTAAATTATTTTTGTGAAGTGTAAACTCCTTTAGTGGTGCTGTGCACTTTTTTGGGATGGGTAAAAAATGTTAAACTCGCGTAAGGACACGTGACCTGATCGAAAACTCGTAAGATGGAGGGAGAGTAGACCGTAGGAGAGGAAGTAGTAATATAATAAGTGTATAATATAATATATTTAATATGTGTATTTATTGTCACCCTTATCCCTACTCCCTGAGGCAAGCTTTTTATTTTTTTAGCATTTGTTTTTTTATAGGTTTAACTTTTTAGTTCTGTCAGGAGTCCTCGTGACTGCTTTGTGTTTTTTTTTTATCTAAAAAAAGTAAAGTTTTGTTCACATTAACCATGGTAAAGAAAGAAAAGATAATTATTTCGTCTCAAAATCACACGCTACAAACATTTTTAACAATTCTCTGAGACGTTATTATTCTAAATTGTATTGTGTTGACTTTTAGACTAACGATATTTGGGAGGGTATTATTTTTCGAAGAAGTCTCTGGCATTTGACCTACCCAAGCCAATAGTTACCTAAGTGGTCTATTTTAGTTGTCATATTTGAAGTTTAGACTAGACAGAATATTTCAGGGCACGGGTAGTTGGCTCCCCGTGACAGGTGGGACCGACAGTTAATCTATCGAGGCAAGAGCATCTATGAGGCATTATTGCTAATTTTCTATTTATATTTCTTAGTCATATCACCAACGGAAAGTTCAAAAACTCAACATACATACATAAAAAAAATGCAAGCATGCAAAAAATCAATCACATTCAAGTTCAATAACATAGAGTAAGCAAAAAAAAAATTAACAGTTAATACCGTATAGCGTGGGTGCAATTTATACTAGCAGGTCACTGGTGTCATCGTGCAATATACCACGGCACAGAGCAATGAACCTAACTAATCTATGGTGTGACAGAGCCGCTATTAGAGTAAGTAATGGTTTAACAAACGGTGTTTTAATTGGTGATCAGGTGACAAAACTATTACACGGCTATTGGTTTCGATAAAGGCATCATATTGTACATGTTAGATTGAATAAATCTATACTAATAGATAGCAAGCCAGTTTTTTTTGTTCGATTAAACTGCGAAAACTACTGAATCGATCGAAATAATATCTACATATAGGTACCATAAGATGTAGCTTGTTTTGGAGAAGGTTAAGATAGTATATGATAGGTGGTGATTACATATCCGGGAAGGACGGAAGCAAATTGGAGAGCTAGTTACACATAATTGAGGATTCTATTTATCCCTATTTACGTCTGAAGGATTAGTTATTAAATTGATGTGTATTGTCTCTTTATTGTGAAAATAATGTAGATGGTGAAAGAACACAACGTGTCACCATTTTCATGTGGGTATCGCAATAATCGGCTAAGTGTATTTGTGCCAGAGGGTATGCAGCAACACTCTCTTGGGAAACGCAACACTAACAACAATGATTATCCCGTTTGCCAAGCGTGGCAATTATGGTAATGGAGGGTCCCTTCATAGGTGTACGTTGTAGAGAAAAGATATCAAAAATATTCAAATGCAGTTTTATACACATTTTAATATTGATTTCTGATGTTTAAACAAGTATTACATATGTATTTGAAATTAAACATATTTTTATGGATTCTATCGCGTTTGTATTTGATTTTATATTGTCCGACGTTTCGGACACTTTATAAAATTCATGGTCACAAGAAACTTAAGGTGTTTCACGTCCAACAAGTCATCTATATTACAGAGATATAATCTGTAAAAATAGTTTTATATCCAATTATTTAAATTATTACTATCCTTCATGGAATAAGAATATAAATAATTACACCCCTCTTCTTATCCGTGGATGTTGTGAAAGACTAAAAGGTTTAAATTACTGAAAAATTTTTAGCATTTAATATGCTTAATTATTTATAAAACTCGATTACAAAGTGTATAAATAATTAAGCATATTAAATGCTAAAAATTTTTCAGTAATTTAAATAACAAGGTTGTGTCATCGTTTAATACAATTCTAACTGTAAAGTTTTAAGTATTAAGCCTATAACAATGTGTAAACATTGTCGGGTAGATAGCATACCGTCACCTTAAGACGTAAATATGATACGAAGTGAAATTTGCATGTCCTACAATTAGTCACGGTGGTGTAGTGGCAGCACGATTGGGCCGAAATCCCAATAGGCGCGGGTTCGAATCCCGCTTGTGACATCATTTTTCACTTTGTAATCGAGTTTTATAGACTAAAAGATAAAACATGCATATCATACCTATTCAAGCGAAAGAAAAGTCGAAATAAAAACCTATCTGACCTAACCTATCTGGTACCTAGTCTGATTAGCGTGATACATACATCAATTTCCTTCCCATTGTGAAGGAGCCTCTAGCCCAGTTGTGGGACACACATGAGCTGAGATTATAATGATGAAATAATAATTATAAATACGCCAACAATTATAATTTGTAGAATTAATATGAATCGTGTTCTCCGCCCACACGAACAAAAACATTTTTTTTAATAAAATATTATCAGCGTAGCGTCAAAATGTTACGTGCTTATTATTGATTTTGTCGCATGCTATAACGCTGAGTCGCAATATTTATGCTAATAATATTATATTCATATCACAAAACAAGTACGCAGTGAATAAAAATGATAAATTCGTCAAAGTGTATGAAGTAATTATGCAACATATAAATTATATTAAGATCTATATTGTTTTTACAGGTTGCCGATTTTATTACTAGAATAACTTAAACTAGGTGTAGGAATGACGTCATATAAAACATTAAAGTTAGATGCAAACTCCTAGCTCTGCCCAATCCCGAGATAAATTGATTTGTTTCTTATCAAAACAGTAGGTTTGCCAGCGCACATTGACCTGTAGGTACATTTCGACCCAACTGTGCGACGGTGAGCGCAGCGAGAGTGGGACTTTTTGCCTACTAGTTGAAAGTCACACGCATGAGTATATGCCTACATCAAACTTTTGCAGTACAAGTATATTGACAGCTTATCAGTATGGCAATTTAATCAAAAGTTAGGTACTAATTTTTTTTACTGATTTGGATAGTCTATCATGGCCTGATACACCTCCTTCAAGGATTGTAATAAATTGGCAACCTGTATATATTACAATTATAAAGTTAATGAGTTCGTTTCTTTAAAGGCGGTAATCTCAGATACTACAACTTGGATTCTAAAAAAATCTTATTGTGTAAGATAGCGTATTTATCGAGAAATGTTATAGGCTACTAGTTATATATCTACATAACACTGAGACAAATAGGAGCGGAGCAATAGTCCGGGTTAAGCTGTGACAGCCATCTGCGGCTAACAGCTAAAAGACGGAAACAAAAAAATAGGAGCGTAGCAGTGTCTTATAGACACCTTAACAAAACGGATAATAATGTGAAATCGAACATGAAGCGCCCTGCGCAATCGTAGCAAATGAGAGAAGATAGAAAAATCTTACCCCTGATAGCTCCTTTGATGGTATCCCTAGTTGAGACGGCAGAGAAGTTGGGGATTCCCCATCTCCTTTATCCTTTCCTTGACTATGCAATTTTCCCAGAACAAACAGTAGACTTTACGGTTAGAGACTTATACTCGAGAAAAATATAGCTTCCTATTAGTGAGAGTTTTAAAATGGGTTCAGTAGTTCTAAAGAATAACTTCGACACTTAAAAAAAATCTACTTCCTACATAATATATGTAGTTACGTTTTATTATTGAGCACGAGTCTTATTTACATCGACAAAATTAAGAAAAACAACAAACTTTTCCACTTTACAGTACTAACATAGATATACATAAAATAATAAAAGAAAAACTTGTTTTATGGAAAACTCACACCTTATAAATCAATTATAAGATATTCATAGTCGGAAGTTACTCAACTTTGAATAAATCTGTCATTTAAATGTAAAATATCTAACAACATGCTTCCTTTAGTCTGACAGTTTATAATAGATTCCAAAATTTTATTAGACATAACTTTAAAAAAAAATACAATTAAAAAAGTTAAAGTATTTTTACGTTTTCAATGTAAAAACAAACGTTAAAAGTGAAGAACAGATGGTCAACCGCATCTAAAGTTTCATTTATGAACAAACATCAAACCTTTAAAGTCTTCTTCGATCACAAGAACGGCCGAAATGGACAAGGCGTAACGCTATAATAAAATTATCATTTTCGATACAAAAACTTCTTAATTATAGTACTGTAGTTGCGTACATCGTTAATGTTTTTATTAATATTATTTTAAATTATTTATAGCACACGTCTTAATGCGATTTAATATTTTACACCTACACTTGTAAATATAAAAACAAAATACCTAAATTATTTTAATTTTTTGTCGATGTAGCGTAGTGGCCACACTATCACCAACACTTATGTTGACCGTCGGTGGAGTAAATAATGACAAAGTACTTCATATGGACTATGTTTGCACAGGCACCACATGAAAACTATTGCATAGAATTGAATGTAGTTTTCATTGATGCATTATTATAATAAGTCTAACTTAAAACACGCTGCCATCTGGGATAAAAAAAAATAACAATAAATCTCAAACTAATAAATATCTAAGTAATCAACGGAAGCATAGCAACAGGCACCATTGATTCCAAAGGCAATTTCATATTGACCATAGTTGATAGGTGGTATTTTTTCCTATAAATCTATGTATGTACATGTGGAAAGAATGCCGAACGAACGTCTGGTTGAGAAGATATACAATGCGAAAGTGGAAGGATGTAGGTACCGGGGGAGACCGAGACTAACCTACCTAGACCAGATCGGTCATGTACTGAAGGAAGGTGGAGTCAAGAGTCTCCGAAACCGGCGAGCGTGTATGAAGAGAATTATGAATGTTGAGGAAGCGAGTGAAGTATGCAGAGATAGAGTTCTCTGGCACTCTGTTCTCTCTGCCTACCCTGCAAGGGATATGGCGTGATGATATGTATGTATGTACATCGTATCAGTAATAAGCCCGTTTCGCCGGTTGTGATTAAATTGACCCCTCAAACTGGTTGGTATACAGCTTTAATAAGATTTTAATAATTAAACTGTCACTCATCATAAAGCTTAACGAAACGTGATTGCTTATCCTGATATACTACTCTTCGATCTACTTCGCCATCTTCAGTTAGCAGTATATAGATGTAATGATAAATAGATATCCTTATTTCATCATGAGTAAATAGATTGAAGAGGATTTTTTTTTAATTCACCCTGCACTAAGGAAGTAATCCTTGTATTGGGGCTTTACAAACATACAATTAACGCAGACAAATTACACCCAGACTCAAAGTAACACTTTATGGATGGCACAAAGTATTGTCGCGTGGGAATCGAACCTATAGCACCGGCAGGGATGATCGGTATATTAACCACTACGCCATCTGTGTAGTCATTTTATTTGAGAATTATTGAAAAGAAAGTAAAGATAATATTTTGATTTATCTTTAATAACTGATACGGATCAAAGCGCGGCCACCGCTGAGAAAATCCGACTTAAGAGACTCTTTTTATTTTTTTTCATATTTATATCTAATAAATTATTCAAGATTAGATTTCTCTGTCCAATTATCTTAATAAGCTTGTTAGCCTTCCACGTTATCCCTTGTGATTGTAGGCAATATTTCATCCCAAAAGGATTCACTTAGAACATACGGTAATTGATTTAAATAATAATAAGATAACTCACGAAGACCTTGTCCTATTTTTATATATAAATCCATCATTATTATTATCATTCATTTATACAGAATGTAGCCGTGCGGCAACGGGATAAGAATACAATTGTCGCTATTTCTTACCCATGGGAGTCGTAAATATCGACTAAAGGTCTCACAAGAAAAGTAGGGAGTGCTTCTCTCCTGGTAATCGCATTACATGACATTGAGCTTACCAACCTGCCTGTTAAACGTGTCGAAAACGCCTCTATTTCCTCATTGGTGGAGAGGTTTACGTCCAATAGTTCACTATCACAGCAAAAAGTTTCATGATAATAAATACAACATACCTCATTGTAAGAATATATATTTATCACGGTAGTGAGAGTAACCTACCGTAAGTTAGGCAGCAACCTGGCCTGTGCCGCTGGCATTGCAAAGGTTAAGGAACAGCAGCTACCACTTAGCATCAGATACGTTGCTTACTTGTATTCCATAAAAGATAATAAAAACATACGAAAAAGTTATCGCTGTGTGGTAGCGGCTACGAATACTACCAACTCTTACTTTGCTCGAGGATGTTGTAAAAGATGACTAAGAGCCTTATAACGACCTAGGCCATCTCCAACTGATGCCGTTTGGTCAACAATTACATTCCCAAGGAGGGTTGACGTCTGGCAGGCGGTCGGTCATAAAACTATTGCCAATAACTTTTACCATATGTACTATGAAAGAAGAGTACATATTTTATCGACACCAAGTAATTGGGATAAGAGTAGGAGAATGAAGATGAAAAAAATTGTCGCCTATCTTCTTCAAGCCACAAGCAACATGCAACAGATATGCGACATTTCAACCAACAGATATTCGTCATTTTATTGCAATTGAACCACTATAGTTTATAATTGGACAGTATAGATGACGTTGCGGTTAAGATAACGAATAGCTGTGGCAAGAGTCCCCGCTTCGATCCCAGAATAATCATTTGTGCAATCTATAAATTGTTTTTCTGAATCTTGGTGTAATTTGTGTCTGTTAATTATGTTTGTAAAGTCTCCCGGAATACAAGGATTATTTCCTTAGCGACTTTCGTAAAAGAAAAAAAAGATTGAGACAGTTAACTTGTTTTCTAAAACACGTCTTCTTTTACCATATTCTTTTCACCCTTGTTGAAACGAGAGGAAAATTATCCAGGCTAGTCTGACCGCTTGCTACAGTGATTGCATTTTCCTTCTCTTGGAGTGATATCATCTGTTTACATCCCTTAATTAGTTTTTAAGATGGCTACAGAAATATAAATATTGATAATCTTTGTTTTTTTATAGAGTGAACACGCGGAGAAACTTACTTTCCACTGTATTGGATTAAAAGTTGCGTAGTGAAATTTGTTTTTTAAATGTTATAGGTTATTTATTACGTTATTTATAAATAAATTATAATATTGTCGACTGCACAGATAGCAAAGTGATTAAGATATCGACCTACAATGCCTGTGCCGTAGGTTCGATTCCCACGCAGTACATTTTATGCGCTATATTGTTATTCTAAGTCTGGTTGTAATTTGTTATTATCCGTGTGGTGACAGAGTAAGAATACAATTCACCAGCCTTCTATCTTACCCGTGGGTGAACGTAAGAGACGACTAAGGGATACGAAACGCATATAACATCTATGCAAGAGAAGGAAAGCTCGAAACTAAACCCTATACCAACACGTCTGACCAGAGTGGTGTAGTAGGTCAATTTCCCTCTCGTTATGGAGGAGGCTCGAGCCCAATAGTGGGACATATATGAGCTGAGATGATGAATTATATGTTTGTAAAGTTCCTTGCAATACAAGGATTATTTCCTTAGTGCAGGGACAGCTTAGCACAGAGGTAGACATGGAAAGGAAAACAAATATAAATTATTATTTATTTAGATATAATTTATTAATTACTCAAATCTATTTCTACGGGGATACAGGTGTGAGATTATAAAAAAATATCATACATACATACATATCATCACGCCATATCCCTTGCAGGGTAGGCAGAGAGAACAGAGTGCCAGAGAACTCTATCTCTGCATACTTCACTCGCTTCCTCAACATTCATAATTCTCTTCATACACGCTCGCCGGTTTCGGAGACTCTTGACTCCACCTTCCTTCAGTACCTGACCGATCTGGTCTAGGTAGGTTAGTCTCGGTCTCCCTCGGTACCTACATCCTTCCACTTTCGCATTGTATATCTTCTTAACCAGACGTTCGTTCGGCATTCTTTCCACATGTCCGAACCATCGGAGCATTCCCTTTCGCATCTTTACACCAATACACTCTTTCATACCTACTCGCTCTCTTACGTAACATATATTAATATTATAATAAAAATATCATAATAATAATAAATTTAATTAAATTACTTTTATGTCTTCAGAACGTCGACCCACAACTTTCTCTCTTAATTTCAAGGTAATTTGAACATGTCACTTGAAGACACGTCCCAACTTGTTATAACCGTAATCGTAACCATGAGTGAAATTGTCAGCAATAGAAAATATCCACGTATGAGATAAGGTTATAGAAAGTTAAGAACACCTGTTTATATAGATACGTCGCAGTAATCTATATGATGAGTTTCTTCTTATCTAAAAGAGATTTTGAATGTACATCGTATTAAAAATATCTGTGTGATAAGAAGTGACAGTGTTTTTCGTTTTCGTGTGGTGATGGGGTAAGAATACAATTCACCACCCCCTTTCATACCCGTGGGTGATCGTAAAAGACGACCAAGGGATATAAACGCGTATAACATATATGCAAGAGAAGGAAAACTTGAAACAAAACCCTATACCAACACGTTCGACCAGCGTGGTATTGTAGGTCAATTTCCCTCCTATTATGGAGGAGACTCGAGCCCAAGAGTGGGACATTTATGAGCTGAGATGAAGAAGTGACAAGTTATATATGCGATGTCTCCATATCCCTTATTTTTTAAAGACAGAAAGACAAAAATAGATGGGTGGATTGCGTGAGGCGTGACATGGATAGACAAGGAGTGACTACACACTACGTCTGATAGGACTGTATGGAAGAAAATAACCTATTCCGTCGACCTCAAGTAATTGGAATAAGAGCTTGATGATGATGATACACTCGACATACATACCTACATATCATCACGCCATATCCCTTGCAGGGTAGGCAGAGAGAACAGAGTGCCAGAGAAGTCTATCCTTGCATACTTCACTCGCTTCCTCAACATTCATAATTCTCTTCGTAAACGTTCGCCGGTTTCGGAGACTCTTGACTCCACCTTCCTTCAGTACGTGATCAATCTGGTCTAGGTAGGTTAGGCTCGGTCTCCCCCGGTACCTATACACCCGACACTAAGACATTAATCCTTATCATAATGATTTCTGCTGTTTACGCAAATATTATACATTTGAAATTAACAGGAGGTGGTCTCCCGTGACCATGAACGCTGTAAGTAACTAAGTATTCGAAACGTTGGTAAATTAAAAATCTAGGTAGTTTTCCAAAGTTAAAATATTATCCTAAGGAAACTCATTAAAGTTTATCATTTTTGCTTTAGCAAAAAAATCTGATTTCTAATGTGACGGGTAACCATATCTCTAACAGCTTATCTAAATTTTAAGTTTTCCTAGAGTTGAAGTTATGATTTACTAACCAATCATAGTCCATCAAAAGAATGGCGTACATAAAATTGGCCAAATCTATATGATATTAATATGTATAACTTTAGAGTATGTTATTTAAATTTAACCAGGTCACCAGGAAAATATAATTCTCGGCTAGGATAGTATCGCGAATAGGCAAGTCGTTAATCAGCACATGTCGATATGAACTAAGGCAATAAAGTCATGAGCGGACAACGACCGCGGTGTGTGTCTGTGACGTCACACGTTTACGTTACACCCACACCATATTTTGATTTCAAACAGTTTCGTCTTTATAATTTTATTGGGGTTCGAGTGATAGCGAATAGCGATTGCTATGACACTAAAACAATTATTTATTTTTATTTTAGCATTTGACATTGGTATTACTAGGCTTTTTATAAAGTCACTTGCCAAACAAAAACAAATCACTTCAAGATAGACATGAACTTACATATTTATATTTTTTGCAAGGCCGCCGTTTCACAGAAGGAATTGGTGGAGTGGGTCACGGAGCAGATGCTCTAGGCGGACATAAGCCGCCGCTAGCGCTTTGAGCGATGCAGGCACAGATATCTGCAGGCCTAGCCGGAATTGCGGGTGGAAGGACCAGGGAGCAACGAAAAGTTTATTTATATATCGTGAGACGAAAAAACAATCACCATATAGAGATTATTATTGTTACAAAATTAATACGATGTTTAAAGGAAATCCTTACATCACATATTAATAGAACCCATGCAAGCAAAGCTATTATCACAGCTAATATAACATTAAAGAGATTAGTATAATCTAACAAGATTACAAACTCATCGACCTCACTTAATACGCTAATTATAAAACACGCTAACACACGGACCGTAGTATTACCACAAAGATTATTTGTTGAACAGTAGCGATACACCAATTGTTCACAATGACAGATGGTTTAACGGTGTTTTTTTTTTGTGAATGGAATTACTAGGTTGTTGCGGTAACTAGATTTTTAAACATTTAACTGTTGTAGGAAGTGAAACGGTTATCTATTGTGGTAATTGTTTTTAGGATGTGGGTTTATTTAATGTTAATGGATATTGATGTTTAAAAATAAGTAAGTAAACTATGTATACAGAACTAAGTTAATATATTTTTTTAAGAAATATAAGACCTAACAATCGCCAAAAAAATCTTTAAAGCAAATCTATACACATAAAAAATCTCCATCAAAATAAGTCCAGTCGTTTTGGAGGAATTCAATAACATACAAACATATAGAAAAATTATATATACCTGCGATCATTAACCCATCGCGTAATGGTGGCGATTATAAAATTTCCTATAACTCATCATCGTCATCATTCTTCTGCTCTTATCCCAATTACTTGGGGTCGATACAATATGCCTATCCTCTTTCTAAATATGTATTGCAAAAGTTATTGGCAACAGTTTCAGGACCGGCCACCTGCCTGACGTCTTGGAAATGTAAAATGACGTTTCTTGGAAATGTAATTGTTGACTAAACGGCATCAGGTGGAATTGACCCAGGTCGATATAAAGCTCTTAATCGTATTTTACGACATCCACGAGCAAATTAAGGGTTGGTAGTATTCGTAGCCACTACCATAAAACACGTGAAATTACGTATAACTATTTTATATAAATATTTTTTTTACGAAGTAAATGACAAGTGAATTTATGTTATTCGAAACATAATTGGTAATTTACTTTGAAATTGATAAATATAATAAATTAATACATAAATCCCAATTTCGAATTATCTTTATCGTAAGAGCAGTAAATTTCCTAAGCGGGTCAATATAATATCTAACTATAATAAATAAATTATGTACTATCACAAATTAAATAAGATATGGTCATATTTGTCATGTAAAATGTTTCTGATTAGCAACTGGGTCGGTTGGCGACCTCATAATCTCAGCTGATTATAATATAAACAAAACAATATAACAGTTAAAAGATCTATAACAAAGCACATGTTACAAACGCCATATTTTTGTTTGTAAACATATGGATTTAGTTACGTCTGTTTGAACAACCTTCACGGATTTGTGACGATATGAAACTCAGTAATGTGAGATTTTAAGAATACGATTGTGTTCAAGAAACAATAGAGCTTAATGTATGTTGCCGTGTTGGTAATCTGTATGGTGATGAGGTAAGAATATCATCATCAACTCAGCTCACATATTTCTCCTTGCTGGCCTCTTCTTCTTTTCTCTATAAGAGACTTCTCTTACACTATGATAGAAAAATTTGTCTCGCTGCTTAGATATGTTAGTATGGCACCGACTACAAAGACCGGGTTCCGGTGGCTCATTTGACGGGGTGCGACCACTTCATAGCTCGCCGCAAAAAAAAATACGTGTGTGGGTATAAGGTTTAATGCCACGTTTTCCTTCACTTCCATAAATGCTATATGCGTATTGTATCCCTTAGGCGTATTCTACGATATCCACAGCCAAGATAAGAGTTGTCTTGTTACTTCGTCAAAAATTGCAATTTGTGGCAGTCGTAAACAGCATCTGATAGATCACCAGGAGGATGAACAACAGCGTTTTCATAAAATAATATCGTCAATGAGGTTGTCAAATCGCCTAACCTGTTTCTAATTACATTTGTTGCGGGTCCCAAGGCAATTAAAGGCATCTCTCTGGACTAACTGCTAAGTCTTTTATACCTTGGTGGCATTTATGGAAATCATTTTGGATTCTGGCTTACAGGATTTACATATGGGGATGTGTGATACGATTAGTCTAAATAAATAATAACCGCTTGCGAAGAGTCACATAGTTCCTCATTGGGCCATCCAAGTTCATCAGTGAAAATAAATCGATGTAAATTATAGAAAATATTGTTTCGTTAGTATTTTCAAGCCAACGAATAAATATATTTTTTTCCGTCGACTGAAAACTATCTGAATATGAAGCCACATTTGACCGCTGTCTGTATGTTGAGAATAGACATAGTTTAGTTAGCAAATTGAGCAGGCCAATCCAATCTCCAAACAGTCAATTTTAGTCCAAAGCTTCTATTTCTATTCTTGGTTTGCCCTTTTTATTATTTTTTCCTTTTACTAGATACCTACTTATTTTTTAAATTTTATCCATTATTAATATTTAAGCATATTTTCCGAAAGAAGAGGAAACATCCAGATATTATATTTCAATATGAAATAATTAATAACTTGTATTCTTTGTCAATATAAATATATTTTGAACAATAAACTTGAACAGTACTTTTACCCTTGCAATCACTGCAACTTTCAATTTCCATTACAACTTCAATAGAGCAATACTCTAATAATAGTGTCGAACAGGAAGCTTCTATGTGATGACTGACTACCGTCGTTGATGGACCGGCAACTTTCCCAGTAATGACTGGGTAAGCAGAGGCGTTGACTGACGGCGATGTTAAAACTGTTTCCCCTTTTATTTATTACTTGGTTATCAAACGAAACATCCTCTATCGATATAATATTTATTATGAAAGCCATCCACCATTGCTCGACGCAGACGATGGATAGTTTTTTGTTTGTGTAGCAATTTATGACTTTGTAAAAGAGTTTATAAGAAGCATAGCGTGTCAAATCTTTCATCGGATAAGTGATCAATATTGCATCCGTGTGGTGATGCAGTAAGAATACAATTCACCACCCCCTACCATTGCAGAAGAGGCGCGAGCCCAACAGTAGGACATATATGAGCTAAGATGGAGATGGATGAATATTGCCTGGTGTAAAAGCCAATAACACATAATGTATGGCGTATACATTTTCTATCCTAGGCATTGTCTCAATTGGCCACCGATGACAAAGGTCGGGTACCGGTGGCCCGCTCGCGCGGCGAAGAGGGGTGTTTGCAGGGTGGGTCTATGGGGTTGCGCGCCGCCTCTTCCATCGCTCCGGACCGATTTGACGTCCGTAACGTCACATCCATAGCGCACCGAAAAAAAAAGGCATTGTCTCAATTGCATTAAGTTACTAGTAAACTTAGAAATCAGGTTATTATATTTGTGTGAAATGGACGTAAGAATCATGGAGTCAAAAAGAGATGGACAGACTATGTGAATAGTGAGTGATATGTGGGAAAGGAATGAGTTCAGATATGAAGACTGACTGGAGTGTTTGGAAGATAAGCGCGTATTGTGCTTATTGAACGTGGGATGAGGACTAGATACCACAAGTCTTCATCACGAGTTAAGGAAATCAATAATACTTGTAATCCCTATACATTAAATATGAATTTCATGAGCACATTTTTGCGATTAAGTTTTATTGCTCGTTATTAATGAACTAATAAAGTTATTTCTAGGGTTGCCATCCGTACTTTATAATAAATAATTATCTGTACTTTAAAATATTTTTATTATTTCAGGTAATTCTAGTCTAGGCAGTCTTCTTTATGAGAACAATAAAGTATACGAAAATACTTTATTTTGCATGATATCATTTCTTTAAGATTTTTAAAAGTTTAGCTTAATTTAAATATAGGCTATAAAGATTGATGTATAATTGTACAAGTATTAATTTTATACAAACACCAAAAAACAATATAAATGTGATTTTAAACATAATAATAAATAAAAATAAGTTGTAGTTTATTTTGATATTATGCACTTTTTTCTTACATATAAATAAGTGCTTTAACTGCAAAATAAAAAGATGGCAACCCTTGTTATTGCATAAACTACTTAATTGAATTACAATGGTACACATATCGTTGAATTGTTTGGATAGACATTGCGAAAAATAGTACTAAACCTACGTCATTATGTACAATTTCAATAGTTAAATTACGAAACGAACTTTAAATATATAACGCTTGTTGCTTTTAATTATAAATATCTATTGAGTTCTTTATGTATTTGTTAGTAAAGTTTACCGTGTGGTGACGAAGTAAGAATACAATTAACATTAATCTTACCCGTGTGTGATTGTAAGACTAAGGGATATAAAACGCATATAGCATCTATGCAAGATTAAGATAACTCGAAACAAAATCCTATACCAACACGTCTGACCAGCGTGGTATAGTAAGTCAATCTTCCTCCCAATATAGAGGAGGATCACTGATGAGGTAGAAAATATATAGAAAAAAAAAAAAAAATCACGCGATTCTATCGCGTTTGTATTTAACTTTTAATTTCCCGATGTTTCGAATACTTGCCAGCGTTCATGGTCATTAGACATATGTAAGTAATGCGAGTGATGTATCACACGTAATATTACCCGACCGCTTACTGTCATATTACACATTACGCGACTAAACATCACATCACATTAAACATGACGCGAACACCCGTGTACTATTCTGCATTTCTGCAATGTTCGGTGTCTGGCAATTGACATGAAATGTTATGTGTGATGTTTGAAGTGATGGTAAAATGTAATATTACTCGGAACGAAATGTAATGCCATATCACATCACTTCGCGAAGTACTGTTTCGCGCATGTCTAATGGTCACGGGAGCACCTCGTCCTTCCGTACTTAACGTAATAGAATACATAAAAATTGTTTATTTCAAATCTGTAATACTCGTCCATAATAACCATCATCTATCATTATAGTAAAATATTATTTATATTTTTAGAGCTTTCTGTTAGACTTTGGGTTAAGCAAAGAAGTAAAAGATTTCGCTATATACATATTTTTAGTTCCAAGAAAAAAAGAGAGCGTGGTGGCCTTTTTTGTATTACCAATTCGATTCTAGACATTATGATTTCTATTGAATATCTTCACAAAAAAATTCGGCAGGATTATACAATAATATCGCTCATACAGTCGGGGCCCGGGATCTCGTGGACTGCAATGGCATACTTTTACCACTAGACTATTGGGACAGTAAATAACTTGAGAAATAAATATTTTATTGTCTCCATAAGCTCTAAACTGGGTCATGAAAGCTATCTGATGTATCATAAAGCGGTCTCCAACCAATTGGGGGCAATAATAGCTCCAATAGTCAAATTAAAATGTACGTCAACTATACACTTCTATTAAAATATAAAAAGGATTGCTACATTGTGACCTATTTTTTTTGTGACGTCATAACCCAATTGTCTCGCTCCTTATAACGGTGACGTCATTGACCCGTTTGAATTCTGTTACATTGTGGGACGTGATTCGTCAATTCAGCTTAGAGTGACATCTAATGATAGAAAGATAATTTTGCAGATGAATCCGTTATACCAAAGTGGATGGGCTGATAGATGGTGATTTTAATTAATGCAATTAATATTTCATGTTGATTTCATTATTAATTTATTAGAGATCTAACAAATTATTTATTTTTCCAGTTAGTGACGCAGAAAGAACACTATTCACTAACCCATTTATCTTGCCCGTGAATATCGTATAATATGACTAAGGAATATAATATGTATACGACTATGCAAGAGAAGGAAAACTTGAAATGAAAGCCTATAGCAACCCTTCTGACCAGTGTGGTATAGTAGGTCAATTGCCCTTTCCTTGTAAAATTGATTTGCAACCAGAAAAGGAGATAGTGTTGTGCCCTATGGTAATCTCTTCTATTCAGTGATTCTTTTTCAGCTCACAAATGTGAGTTTTATACAAAGCTTATGGATGTGGTAGGTGCTATCTCCAATTCCATGGTGATTAGGAACAACAACAGGAGAGGAGCCCGAGAGGGCATACCGCCGAGCGGGCCACCGAAGACAAAGATCGGGTACCGGTGGCCCGCTCGCACGGCGAAGAAGAGGTGCTTGCAGGGTGGGTCAATGGGGTTGCGCGCCGCCTCTTCCGTCACCCCGGACCGATTTGGCGGGGTGCGACGTCCATAGCCCACCGCAAAAAAAAAAAAAAAATGGTGATTAGGAACAGAAATCACATTCAATTCTTATTCCAACAGCTTTCCTTAAATACTATTAAGAAAAAAAACATACAAGTAGCTGTAAGAGAAGAAAATCTCGAAACAAAATCAGTCTTACTGATATCCATCTATGCTAGGGTAGGGTAACTTTCTTACTGTGTTATGGAGGAGATAGCCTAACAGGGGACGGTAAGAGGATGAAGATACTTTTACACTGCTCGTAAAATATTATATTCAACGCCACTAAAACAGTTATTCACAATACAGTTGCAAATATTACAAACTCAAATGCATTAAACTAATCAATGCGCAAACTATTTTGCATTCACGGAAATTGCAATAACCTTCCTAATGCTTGATTGGTTGTATGTAACTTATACTTGTATATAAGTATACTAACGATTTCATAATTAATTCATAGTTCAAGCTCCTGCATTTCATATAAATTTTACAAACGCTAGACTTGTTGTTGCTTTGTGTATTACGCGAGTATTACACATTTGAAATAAAATTATTTTTATAGATACTAATGTGATTTATTTTAATTATTTTTATAGAAATAATCTAATAGTCGGTTAATATTTCGTCGGTTAAAAAGAAAAGTGATATTTCCCGAAAATTTTGAAAATTGGTATTATTGTTTAAAACGTTTTGTTATAGTTTGTATTTTAATAAAAAAAAAATCATCAAATTAAATGTAAAAAAGTGTGCTGACAGAAGTGTTATTCTATGTTAAGCCGCACATTTGTTCGTTGAAAAAAATCTTTAAATGCGTGTACTGTAAAATTTGGTATTTTTGATTAATGTTACTTTTTTATTTAAGTGACGATTTGATTTTAACTTCCCAACGTTGGCAACACTTTACAACGCTCAATTTACATCATGTCACAGAAGTAGTATTCGAAAAGTCGAGAAATTAGAAATCAAATACAAACGCGATACGATAGAATAACGTAACATCTAAAAAAAATATTATTTTAGATTTATTGGTTAAATTACTTGGAATCGGCGCACCATTTTCTTTTATTTTTCTAATAAGAGGAAACCCTTTATTCGTAAGTAGGCTACGGCTATTAAAAGTTAAGCTAACTTTATTCTCTTTAATTACCGATTACTAAAGAATTAATTGCTTCATCCCTAGCAGATCTTAATTGGATTGGATCTCTTTGTATTAGGCGTCTCATCGGTCATAATAATTGTTATTCCGAGTCTAACAGTAATATTTAAAAATGAAACGGCATTTATAGCATATGCGATCCTGACTTTCTTTTTTTTTTTCCCGCAAGGTGGACCATGGATGTGGTCGCGCTCCGACAAAACGCCCAGGGCGACAGAAGAGGCGGCACGCAACCCCATGGACCCACCCTGCAAACACCTCTCTTCGCCGTGCGAGCGGGCCACCGGTACCCGATCTTTGACTTCGGTGGCATATGCGATCCTGACTAAAACCAATCTTAATACCTACAACTATTTTCAGTATAGCAAGAGAAATTAACTTAATTTCAGTTATAGCCTGCACAGTTGACGTAGTGGTTAAGATAACAAAATAGAATCGAACCCATGACACTGGGTCATGGGTTCGATTCCTACGCAGGATAATACTTCGTGCGATCCACACAATTGTTATTCTGAGTCTGGGTGTAATTTGTGTCTGTCAATTATATGTTTGTAAACTGTAATGCAAGGATTATTTTCTTTATGTATTAGAATATCTTAACTTACAATTATTTTGGTGTGTCTTTAAAAAGCAAAAAAAAGCTTGTCTATATATATATATATATATTTTTTTTTTTTTTTTTTATTGCTTATGGTGGCAAACGAGCAGACAGCACACCTGACGGTAAGTGTCACTGCCGCCCATGGACCTTTGCCAATGGTATAGCTAGGCCGCTGCCAACCAATACAAACCCCGAACCCACCCCAGTTGGGCTGCCGGCTCTCTCGCTCACCAAACGAAGCGCAATAGCACATTGCTATTACTCAGACGTCGATCTTCTGCGAGAGTGTGGTACTACCCCGGACGGACCGGCCCGCGGCTGTAGACAGAAAACTGTCCACAGCGTGGTCCTACCACAATTAGATATAGATATATATATATATATATATATACATACATACATACATATCATCACGCCATATCCCTTGCAGGGTAGGCAGAGAGCAGATTGTCAGAGAACTCTATCCTTGCATACTTCACTCGCTTCCTCAACATTCATAATTCTATTCATACACGCTCGCCGGTTTCGGAGACTCTTGACTCCACCGTCCTCCAGTAAAATGTATTATTATTTTTTCGAAATGTATTAATAATTATTATATTAATTAATGTATTATTATTATTTTTCATTGTATATATATATATATATATATATATATATATATATATATATATATATATATAATATAATATACAAAGTCAATTTTCTGTCATCTCAGATATTTTGTATTAATTTTAAAGTTATTACATAAGTATATTTAAGATCTCCTGGAACAAGTGATATTTTAAGGAAAGAAAATTTGTATTTTCCATAACATATTGTTTACTCAATATCCTTCCATACGGGACAGAAGTAATTTAATGATGTAATACATATTATTTCCTTATGCAATTACTTACAGTTTAAAATATGGTAGGTGTACTTTATTTACTTACGGTGTATTTTATTTAAATTACCGATTAGATAGAAACGCCACGTACCTGCAACAAAATACGATAATTTCAAATATGTATGTTACAAGAAATATATACTGGATGACCGAGCTAAGCTCGTTATTTTTTACTAAATTATGTTTTGTGAACAATATATTTAGATATTAAAAAATAATCATTCATGAAAGAAAAAGCTCAAGAATAATAAAAAAAAACCAAGTATCAAACTGGTCTGGATTAGACTGTTCAACTTCCAAACTGAGATATGTCTATCCTTGATGATAACGACCAAAATATTCATTATTATATTTTTTCATTGCTTGGAAATACAGACTAAACAATATTTTATATAAATGAAACATAATTAAATCGATTTATCACCTTTGAAACCTTCTGCTCAGTAGAAAATTTCATGGTAATCCCTGATGCTGTTTCAGAGATTCTAAATATATAGAACTATGACTGCACAGATGGCGTAATGGTTACGATACTGACCTTTCGTGCCAATGCCATAGGTTCGATTCCCACGCAGAGCAATACTTTTTTGTGCGTTGCACAAAGTATTATTCTGTCTCTAGGTATACTGTGTTTGCGTTGCGTTTGCATGTTTGTAAAGTCTCCCGCAATACAAGGATTACTTCCTTAAGGCAAAGGAATCTTTTTTTGAAAAAAAAAAAAAAAAAAAAGATAATTCTTTAAAAATATATAGGTATATTTAAATATAGAAATAGACAAGAACTGCTTGTTCGACAATAAGAAAAACCTGAAGACTCGACTTACTAGCCAGACTCTGTACAGATGATTTTACACATAAGCAAAATTCCATTCTAACTCTATATGCCACTGGTGGCACAAAAGCTTATTACATCACCCGCAAATCCAATGAACAAGTAATTTCAACACGACAGGTTTGCACATTTGATCATTTGCAGTACAAATGAAAATTACATACATACATACATATCATCACGCCATATCCCTTGCAGGGTAGGCAGAGAGAACAGAGTGCCAGAGAACTCTATCTCTGCATACTTCACTCGCTTCCTCAACATTCATAATTCTCTTCATACACGCTCGCCGGTTTCGGAGACTCTTGACTCCACCTTCCTTCAGTACATGACCGATCTGGTCTAGGTAGGTTAGTCTCGGTCTCCCCCGGTACCTACATCCTTCCACTTTCGCATTGTATATCTTCTTAACCAGGCGTTCGTTCGGCAAATTGCAAAATGCAAATTATGGTTAAAAATACTATTAATTTACATTTATCTCATCACAAACGTATCATAATTTAATCTAACAAGCATCTCGCATAGCGTAATCACATTAAACGCATGAAACTTGAACATTTAAGCATAAAATTTATGAGTTAACATCGTGATTAGTTACAAACTTCACACACAACTTCAACTTATGCATGCAAATTTTTAAGTATTATCTTTATATCCCATGATTGCTTTGACTGCATAGATGGCGTAGTGGTTAAGACCTGCCGTACTAGTGCCATGGGTTCGATGCTTACGCAGGACAATACTTTGTGCGACCTACAAACTGTTGTTCTGAATCTGGGTGTATTTTTTTTTCTGACTTAATTATATGCTTGTAAAGTTCCCCCCAATACAAGAATTATTTTCTTAGTGCAGATTTCTGATACTGTATTTGATTTCTTATATTGCAGACATCTGTTGCAAGTCGAATCTTATATCTTTAATTTCTTTTTTTCTTATGGTGGCAAACGAGCAAGCAGCTTACCTATTGGTAAGTGTTACTGCTGCCCATGGACCATGCCAAGGGTACAGCAAGAGCGCTGCCTACCATTACAATCCCCAAACCCACCCAGTTGGGCTTCCGGAATAAAAATTGTATTTATTTTGGAGATCATAAATCGATCTAGATAGGTTTTCACTTATAGAAAATCTAGTTTTGTCAGTGTTTTTCAGTCAATGTAAAAAAAAAACTAATTAAAATATGAAGGTTTTAGCCACTGACATCAAGAATAGATATAGCTCAGATGATAATTCGACCAGTCGCTTAATCCAGACAGGACAAATACCCGAACGATGGTATTAGCTTTTTTAATATTTTATTATTTTTTAAATCATTATTTAAACAATTATTTAATACTAGCTTCTGCTCACGGCTTCACCTACGTAAAAAGTTACTTTCCTAAAGTTGTTTTTTTCTTTTTCTTTTGTGTGTCTTAGTTGTTAGCCTCAGATGGCTATGACAACTTTACCCGGACTGTGGGTGAGCGTTGAGGGCTCTCAACCCGTAAAAGTTAAGCGACCGTTCCCGAGGGCACCCCCTGTGGGGTACGGACCTCGGCTCGGGGGGTCATCCTCTATTTTTATTTATTAACCTTAAGGTTACCTTATGGGGGTTTCTTTACATACGCTCGAGGTTTGTGCCGCTTGGGCAGAGCAGCGTCGTGAACTCGTCGCAATCATCGGTGCTGACCTGACGCTGCCGACCATCGCCAGGGCGATGCTCGACAGCGTCAGGAACTGGGACGCGGTCGCATCCTTCTGCGAGGCAGTAGTCTCGCGGAAGGAGGTGGCGGAGCGCGTGCGCGAGGAGCGTCTCCTCGACGACGTGAGCCGCCGCCGGCGACTGGGGCGGCGCAGGCGCGATTACTTGCGCCTGATGCCGCCCTAGCCGAGGCCGCGGGTGACTGGATCGGGGAATTAGTCCGTCACCCGCCGAGAGGCCGACCGCGTGAGGAAAGACCGACATCCTACCCGAGGGGGGGACGTCGGTCGAGGAGAGGGTACTCCTCAGGGGTATTCCGTCGGGCCAACCACTGACGTCAAGTCACTCTGCTCCGGTGGTTGGCCCAACGACGAAGGCGACGTCACGGGTGGGTTACGGGTGTGCGCGCTTACGCCCCTCTGTCACCCCGGACGGAGTGGTGCGAGGAGTGTGCCGACCGTAACCCACCCCCCAAAAAAAAAAAAAAAAGGGTTTCTTTACAACTTTTTATCCCCCTTTACAACCCTTTTTTTGTATTAAAAGGTAGCCTATGGCCTTTATTATAGGCTCTAGACTATGTGCGTATAAAATTTCATATAGATCAGTTCAGTAGTTTAGGCGTGAAAGAGCGACAGACAGACAGAGTTACTTTCGCATTTATAATATTAGCAAGGATCTCAATAAATTTACCAAAAAAAAAATACCGAGAATATAGAATAATTTTCTAATGTCTGTAGCGGACACAATGTTTCTCATGTACATGCAAACCCTTGTCAATTGAGATAAGTGCAAGTGAATTATATATAATATCTTATAGAATACAAAGCGTTCCATACAGAGACTCCCGCTAAGAAAGAGTTACAAAAATAAACGTATCATAATTGCTGGCACAAAGTTACTTTGTGAGTGCTCGTATATTATTTTTATGTATCTAATAAAAAGGACATAAATAAATTTATTATAATGGAGTTTATTTATCGAATTGGCATGAAAAGATGCCTTTATATAACGAGGAAGAACAAACAAACACATTCTACCTTATAAGACGAAGGGATGCGTCATTATGAAACTACACTCTAAGACATTCGTTACATTTATAATATAATTTGTTTTAACAAAAATGTGTGAAAAATATTTAAAAGTATATTTTAATTTCAACACATATATCCATCCATCATCCTATTTTTATCCGAATTAATCAGGGTTAACGCAATATTACTCTTCTTCCATCATAGATATTGCAATTTAAAAGTTTTATGACCAAGCTTCAATCCTCCTTGGGAATGTATTTGTCGAGTAGACGGCATCAAACAAAGTTGACCTAGTTCAATCAAACGCTCTTAGTTATCTTTTACGACACCCCCCAGAAGCAATGTAAGATTTGGTAGTACCTATTCGTAGCCGCTACCACAGAGAAAAATAACCTGTATTATATATCTAAATAGATATAGAACGATCAAAGTATTAATCCATAGGCATCCTTACAAAGGACATAATATCATATAGGTCAATAGGCGAGTAGGTAATCACAGTCAATATTATATTGCTTCAGTTATAATAATAAATAAAGATCATTCACCTGGTGAACCCTCAGCAGACTTTACTACTACTAAAGGAAAGTAAGAGATGAAATACTCTTAACTGGTCACCACAAATATACGATGGTATATATGGTATATAAAAAAAAATACTATTACGATTTAAATTCTCGTCAAGGAAAAAGGTTCAAGTATACATATAGGTACAATCAACATAATTATTTTTGAACTAAGGACACATATTAATTAACAATAATTCATTTATTAATCACAGTTTAATTGTTTAAAAATAAATATAATAAAAATATATTATATAATATAAAATCATGAAAACAAACTAATGTCTTGTTAATCAAATGCCAAAAATGTGCGACTAACAATCGTGAAGTCGAATCTTAAAGTTCATTCTTTGGGTGTTACAAAAAGAAAATTCTCAAAAACAAATTCGAAGACTAAATCGATGCCTAGTCATCATAATCATACTCTTATCCCAATCACTTGGTGTCGATACAATATGTACTCTTCTTTCATAGTACATATCGTAAAAGTTATTGGCAATAGTTTTATGACCGGCCGCCTGCCTGACATCAACCCTTCTTGGAAATGTAATTATTAACCAAACGGCATCAATTGGAGTTGGCCCAGGTCGTTATAAGGCTGTCGTCTTTTACGACATCCACGAGCAAAGTAAGGGTTGGTAGTATTCGTAGCCGCTACCACACAGATGCCTAGTCAACAGGAAAACTTTATTTATCTGGAATTGAAATTAATTTGTCTGCGTTAATTGCATGTTTGTAAAGTCGCCCGCAATACAATGATTATTTCCTTAGTGCTGGGTGGTCTTTAAAAAAATTTCGCCTTCATAAAGTTTATATAAAAAACATTTACTATTTGACTGCTGATATGATGAAGCAGGGACTTAATTTCGTGTTCGTCATGGAGTCCATTCTCAACCAGGAACATTCACTGTACAATCCACGAGAAGAATTAATCTGAATCTGTAATTTGTGGCCGTTAGTTTTATGCCTATAAAATCTTCAAGGATTTATTCCGTAGCATGGTTTGTTGTGTTTAAAAATGTAAGTTTGGTACATTCACCAAACAGCAAAAATTTGGAATTCCTCACCGATATGAAGATTTTGAATTATGCATAGGTTGAAATGTGTTGCGGTGTAGGAATGTTCCACTGTGACGCTGTGCTTAAATATTTCAGTATATGTTAGAAGGGTATGAATTCTTTTTGATCTTTTCAAACAAGTTGTAACTACGTCAAGAAGTATTAATATTTGCAAGAAGGTATGTACAAAACGAGACAAAATTCTCATTGTTGGAGTTGATCGTAGGAAGATATATTTAAAGTTGTGAATCATAAGGCTTTTCTTTCTTTTTTCTTTTGAAATAAAGACCAGCAGTAAGAATAATAACCTAACCAGCAGTAAGAGATAATTATTTCTACCGCAGGAAACATCACATACGTACATAATGTTCAGCCAGAATCAGATAAATCATTCGTCAATCGCAAGAAGGATTGTCCTGTTTAGATATTGAATCCACGATACTAGGTAGAAGAGCTCAATTATTCGGCCGCTATCCGTGCAGTCAAGATTTTCATTTTAGTTTTTTTTTATCTAAGCTGACATCAATGGAATACGAAGAAATAGAAAACGTAGAATGCGTCTATTATCTACTTTTGTTCTGACAATATAAAAATTTAATTCGTTATTACAAATTATTTTGTATGTATTCAAGATAATAAGAGTAGCGTATCAATTATATGAGAAACATTAAAACGTGTTTTGTTAAATAAAGAAAACTTGGCGTGTTTTTGTGTTTAGTACAATGAACTCTGAGAAAGAATTCGCATTGTTGCGCAATTACTGCATATTATAACTATTTTCACCGTACGACAGGATAATTTTTATTTTCTTCTTAGGTTTTAATAAGCCGTTTTCACGAGGGAAATATAAGGGATGTATACGAACAGAGATGATAATACTGATGATGAATAGTTCAAGGGATTTAAATAAAATTCGTTATAGGATATTTACTATACCTACTAGATATTGCCAACCCTTACTTTGCTCATGAATGCCATAAAAGACGATTAAGAGTTTTATATCGAACTGGACCAACTCCACCTGAGGCAATCTGGTCAGCAATTACATTCACAAGTACGCCAGGAAGGCGACCGGTCATAGAACAATGTTTTTTTAAACAATGTTTAATTTTTTTCTCACGGTAAGCAACCGCTTTTCCGTATAGGGACGGAGTAAGAATACAACTCACCACCGCCTACCCTATACGTGGATAATAGTAAGAGACGATTAATGGATATAAAATGCATATAACATCTATGCAAGAGAAGGAAAACTTAAAAAAAAACCATTTACCAACACGTCTGACGAGCGTAGTTTATTAGTTTAATTTCTTTTCTATTATGGAGAAGGCTCGAGCCCGACAGTGAGACGGATATGAGCTGAAATGATAATGATGAAGCAACTGCTTTTGTCCTTTTCCTTTTAAAACCCATGAGCGTTGGTTATCAATAACCACCAGAAAGGTATGTTAGCCAATATTTTGAAGTAAAATAACAATACCCTACACTATGAGCATTCAGTCATTAGACATTTATTAATATCAGTTTACATTAAATTAATATCAGTTTCCAAATAAATCTTTTGCCAAAATAGATTACCATTCAGATTAATCCAAATTTAAAACCTTTAAATCATAATAAATTTCTATTAAATTTATAATTGGTTTGAAGTTTATTGGAAATAGGAATTCTATTTATAATATAAAAGCTGTTACTATACCGTTAAAATATTTTATATTTTGAGTAGTTTTATTACAATAATATAACATTTATTAGTAGACAGTAACAGGTTACGTAGTTATAAAACAAGAATTCTTGTTGTTGTTTTTAATTGAGTTTTATATATTCTAATATCGGTAAAATATCTAAAATATTGTAAACTTATAATATGTTTATTTATATAATAATGCCTGATTTTATATGTCATCGAATTTAAAAATTCATAGAAGTATTTTATCGTAGATTCCGTCTGAAGACATTATAATCCCATTGCTTGACCTCAAGCCAACTCCATAATAGGAGGTAAATTGACCTACCCTACCATGCTCATCAAACGCGTCGGTAATGAGTTTTTTAAAGGTTTCTTCCTTTTCCTATATGGAAACTCTTAAACAACTCATCCCAGAGTACAATACAGAGTACAATATTGTTTAGGAAACGGTAGGGGTATCATGAAAAGCTCATAAAGCAATAGATAAAAAAATGATTACAATTATTTATATATTATTTTCTACCACAAGTTTGAAAATTAATTTACTATCACCAACTATGTTCACGGCTTCGCTTTCATGTTCTATGTGAAGTTTAAATTACGTTAAACAGTTTTAAACAAAGTTTCATGCTACGTGATATTCAGAAACGAGCCAGGTAATGGAAAAAGAGCTGTCGTATAGTATATAAATTTTAGTAATAATATAAGACCCCTCTATAAGAACTATAAGAGAACACTTAGGAGGGTAAATATAAATTAACGGAATATAAATGCCACCTCTGCCTATGCCGTCGACGATAAATGTGATGCTAAAAAAAATCAGTCATCACCATTCTCCCTTTTTTTTTTTTTTTTTTTTTTTTTTTACGCTGTGGAAACGCATTTACGCGCTAACCCCTTCCCGCCGATGTCGTGACGGGAGGGAGTGTGGCACTCGCCGGCCGGCTAGTCAAACCGGAATACCCACTAAAACCACAGCGGCCCCCTTCCGCGCTTTTACGGGACGCCGGAGAGATCGTCTGCTGACATTCGATCCCCGACGCCCCAAATCACCATTCTCCTACTCTTATCCCAATTCTTGGGGTCGATACAATATGTACTCTTCTTTCATAGTACACATTGTAAAAGTTATTGGCAATAGTTTTATGGCCGGCTGCTTACCAGACGTCAACTTCCTTGGGAATGTAAATGTTGACCAAATGGCATCAGATGTAGTTGGCCCAGGTCGTTATAAGGCTCTTAGTCATCTTTTACGACATCCACGAGCAAAGTAAGGGTTGGTAGTATTCGTAGCCGCTACCACACAGCTAAAGCTAAAAAAAATCAGTATGCATGTCAAATTTATGTCGGTTTACCGGTAAATTACAATTTGACTATTTATTTGAACTTATTACGAGGTTAAAGAAAGAGTTCTGATGCATACATATGCATTTAAACAGCAATAAAAATGCAAATTCATCGTTTTGATCCACACTTTGATTCTGCATGCGTGGCTTGCCGCGAACATATTACCGTTATGGACTGCATTCGTCTTCCGAGAACTTTTGTTTTAACGGCTCTCTGGCGGCCATCTTGTATATCGGATGCAATTAAGCTATATTACAGGATAATTTATCGAGACACGGATATTGATATTACGGACGCCCACTTTAGTTTATGAAAGTACTTCTTTTAATATTTTGTAATATTATTATTATTAAAATACTTGATTGGTTCAAGAAACCACACAGATCTCTATCTTCTTGAATCTGGATTGAGCAACAGTATTATTGGTATTGGAATTGTATTTTTTTTTAAATTCTGTTCACGTAGTCTATCGGTAAATGTGTGATCAGTATGTATTGCTACGTTCCGTGCGGTGACAGAGTAAGAATACAATCCACCAGCTCCTATCTTGCTCCTATATACAATATGCATATAACATCTGCTTATAGCAAGGGAAGAAAATTTCGAAATAAAGAACAATAACAACCCTTCTGGCCAGCGTGGTATTTATAGTAAGTCAATATCTCTCCTATTGTATTCGGGTTGAGAGCCCTTAAGGCTCACCCATAGACCGGTTAAGCTGTCAAGGCCACCTCGGCTAACAGCTCGCAGACGGTTTTTTAGTGGGTATTCAGCCCCGGGGCTGCGAGTCTCACACTCCCCGCGGGAGTGCGTCAAAGCATTTTTAGCCACTGCGTTACCAAAAACAAAATCTATTGCAGAGGAGGCTACAGCTCCGCAGTGGATCGTATATGTTTGCATATGATGATAGGTAAGAAGCAATATCTTCTTCCATGAGAAAAATTACAATTACTCCTTACCCCTTCAAGGATCTTCATTCGAATAATGATATCATTCGCCTGCTCTTATCCCAATTACTTACTGACTTAGGGTCGACGCAATATGTCCCCCAATATTGCAAAAGTTATTGGCAATAAAACTATGAGCGACCGCCTACCTGACATCTACCCTACTTGGAAATGTAATTGTTGACCAAACGTCATCAGGTGAAGTTGGCCCAAGTCGCTATAAAGCGGTTAGTCGTCTTTTTACGACATTTACGAGCAAAGTATGCGTTGGTAGTATTCGTAGCCGCTACCACACAGCAACCTACACTTTCAAGGTAAATACTAAAATATTTTTCACAGATAATATACGTCTCATAGTTGGGAACAGACCTCCTTCATAATGACAAATTGACCTATACACCGGTCAGATGGGATCGCATATAATTATATTTCAAGTTATAATTCTCTTGCAAAGATATTTGAGTTTAAGCGTGTTATTTCATCAGCCCATATAGGCTGTACAGCCATTTTATAACGTTTTAATTTGGAGTTATTCTTCTCTAACATAAGTACCTATATGCGTTATATTCTTAGTCTTTTATGACATCCACGGGCAAGAAACAAGAAACACTACAAGAATACATTTCACTACACCATAGGTGGCGATTTATATTCTCACTCCGTGACCACACGGAAAAAACTGTTACTTACCAGCATGTTATCGCGGTAAACTTTCTTCAACTTGTGGAATAGGTTTGCGTTAATGCTGGGATGTATATGGACAGGAAAAAGGGATATAATTGCCTCACAACTGAACGATCATTTTAGAATTTTGTAATCAAAGGATGTCAACTGTACCGTATTATTAAGTCTTCGTTGATCGCCTATCCATTAGCAAGCTAAAAAACAGTCGGGTAGTAACAGTAGGCCTACAGTTGAATATTTCATTGCGTATTTCTATTGCCATTGTAATAACAAGTAAGAATAAAATTGAAAATCAAAAAATTCGTATTTAAATAAATGTGTTTTTAGCATTGTTAAATCTTGCACGATCGTACGGAACCCTTCGTGAACGAGCGTGCACTTGGCTGTTCTTTTTTTATAATTCTAAAGGAGGCGACGCGACGGTACTAAATGAATTGGTTTTCGTTTCTTTTTCAACTTCCGTTCAACGTTCCCGAGCTCTGACGTATCGTGTCAAATCGTTGATAAGATATATTTTTATTTATTTTAATAGCATTTACTTATGATGATATCACGTTATACTTGACCAGTGTGTTCTATATTAATAAAATATTACGATATTGTTTGCAAAAATGTATTACATGCACCGTTCTTTTAGTGATAGTAATAATAGTATCAACTTCTTTGAGTAATGACGCGTGACGAATTAAGAATATATGTCGTCGAGATGCGAAATCTCACCGCATAAAATCAACAATTCTAACATGAGAACACCTACTTTGCATCCAGCGTTGCTCCAAGCCGGGGGTAGTAGCCCAAAATTGGTGCTCTTCGGCGACGTCACTTAGTATATTTCTATCGAGTTGAAAGGCTTCAGCACTCACTCATAGTCCGGACCAAGCTGCCAAAACCATCTACGGCTTACACCTAAACAAATCTAAAAAAAGTAAAATACAACTTATCACCCCCTTTTATGCCCGTGGGTTTCGTAATAAACGACTTTTGGATATGATATGTATTATAGCACCTATGCAAGGTAAGGCAAACTAGAAATAAAACCCTATAGCAATCCGCCCGATTAGCGTGGTATAGTAGGTTAATTTCATTCCCATTAAGAAAGAGATTTAGACTTAACAGTGGGATGTATGCATATGAGCTGAGATAATATGGGCAGTTGTTATACGAGCAAGCAGTCCATCTGATGGTAAGCGAGATCTCAGTACTACCTGGGCCACAGACAATCAAAAATGACTGTCTCGCAAAAGGCGGCGAACGAGTTCTAATTCCTAATACTGTCTTGCCTGGGAAGCGAACTCGGTCCATCGAGATTAGAAACCGTTACTTTAAAGTACTGCGGCAACTACGGTGACTGCAGACGAATAAAGTCAGAATCTTTGTACGTCATAGTTGTGCAATTTTAAAACGTTTAATTGTTAATGTTTAGGGTTTAACGACCCGTCCAAAACCGAGAGCGAATGAGCAGAATAGATGACAGTTTGACACAAAGTTCGTGTGACACATATACCGGTTTCCCGCCAATACAATGTACGGGCCGTTATGGCTGCCATTGTTTTTGTTCGCGCCAAATTTGGTGATACGTGTTGGTGTCATTTTTTTATTCGCACGCTATTGCGATTGTAATGACGAATTGATTGGGCCAACGCTCTCGTAATGGGGACAACGGATTACAATTGTGGGTGTTTCGCTAATGATTCAGAGGATCGACTGATGAGAGGATCAAAAGGACCGTTGTTTTGACCTAGTTATTGGAGACACGACAGTAAATTATCCGGTGACCAAGTTAGATGGATTACGAGATTACAATAAGCTTTGTGTGTAATTTAGGCATAGAAGAATTATTGATGGTAATAATAGCTAGTATAAACAAAAGACAGGCAAGTTGTTCCTTTTTTAAATTTTATTTTAAGGACTTTGTCACACAATAAAAATAGCCTTTTTCTTTTTGATAATGATATGATCTGGCGACAAACTGGCAAAACCTGCCGAGGCGATAGAAGCCTGTCTTTAGGCCAGTATTATATCTTTCACGATGAGATGAGACTTAATATTAACCCTAGGTTAGTTCACCCAACGTCACGTCTTCAGTATTCGCTTGCTCTTAGTTTTCTTTTTTTCTCTCTCAAATTCTATACTATCAACAAGCTATGTTTAGGCTGAGTTTGTAGATCAGCCGGTATGCATTTATTCTGAATTCGCTCACTTTTGTGACTACAGGTGATTTTTTTTATGCATCCGGCCTATTTGAATACGATTTGGCACGTTTTGTTTGCATAGCAATTATATTTCTCAATATTTATTTCCATATCAAGATATCATGACATTCTTATATGCATAGCAACTTATAAACTTTTTTTAAAGCATTACTTAAAGGGTTATAATCCATTTAATGATAAAGTAACAACATACCTAATGATGACCAACTTATCGTTTCCCGTGGTTATCGTAAAAATCAATTAAGGATAGCATTACTATAAAAGAAGGAAAACGCCCATAAATGCTAGCTAAAAACCCTTGGTGTCTCACCTAGTGCGACATAGTAAACATATTGGTCCCTCTTCCAACTCTGTTACAAGTCGAAGACACGCTGATATCCCACATAAATTGGACCAATGAAAAGATGACGATGATTTAATAAAGGGATGGCTGAAAATCAGCGCTGTATTGAGCCAATTCCCTTTGCCTTTTAGTTATAATTTTCTTTTATTATAATTGCATGTTTTATTTAGAAAGACAATAAATTATCATTATTATTTAATTTTAAGATTGAATTCTTTTCATAAAAAATATTATATAATAGAATCTAGTCCCAAATCTAAGAACTATCATTCTAATAAGTTATTGTTTGAATAATGGACGACACGATTATTATACAAAATGAATTGTGTCACGATATGTAATAAAACGTTATCGTAGACAGTTATCAATGTGTGGTTTTGTTGAGATATCGAACACAAACATACGTTACCCATTTCCTATTAATTTATTTACTTAACCTACAAATTTAATGTTGTGTATTATTAAAAACATATTTTTTTTTTAAACACACCACTTTGTACTAAGGAAATAATCCTTATACTGTGGGGGACTCTTCAAACATGCATATAAGTAATTAAGGCAGACAATAATGATTTGTAATGTTTACGCGAATATTACACATTTGAAATAAAATTACTTTTACAGATTCTATAGCATTTCTACCGAGGATCTCCCATGACCATAAACGCTGTAAAGTGTTCGAAACGTCGGAAAAGTAAAAATCAAATACAAACGCGATGGAATCTGTTAAAATGGTTTTAGCGGCGACAAATCACACCCATGCTGAAAAAAAAAATTCATGCATCGATCGCACAAAATTTTGTTGTGCGTAGGGATCGCACTCATAGCGCTGGCACGGAAAGTCGCTATTTTTGCTACTATGCCATCTGTGCAATCGATATATGTCAAGCATACGTTCCTAAACAAGAATATATTACCTACATCTATTCTATTTTAATTAATGGAGAACCGTTTTTTTTTTGTTCGGTTATACGGCGAAAACTACTAGACCGATCAGAATAATACTTATACCATAAGATGCAGCGTGTTTCGGAGAATGTTTTAGTATATGATATGTTGGTGATTACATATCCGGAAAGGAGGTAAAAGGGTGGTGGACAACTAGTGTAATATAAAATAAAAGTTGTTTATATTGAGAACTTTAATGTACTACCGGATGACGTGTTAATATGAATTGTTTATAAAATGTTTTTGTAGATATTGTGATGATTTTTGGTAATCGATTATAATTAATTAGGTAAAAACAACTTAGTGACGTATTAGATTCGAATGTTTGAAATTTGACCTACGATTAATGTTTAATGTATTTATCAAAGTATTTTATTGACCTTATCTTCTTCTTCTTCTTAATAAATGGTTTCTGTTAGTGAACAACCACAACTTCGCTATTGTGGTAGGACCACGCTGTGGATAGTTCTCTGTCTACAGCCGCGGGCCGGTCCGTCCGGGGTAGTACCACACTCTCGCAGAAGATCGACGTCTGAGTAATAGCAATGTGCTATTGCGCTTCGTTCGGTGAGCGAGAGAGCCGGAAGCCTAACTGGGGTGGGTTCAGGGTTGTATTGGTAGGCAGCGGCCTAGCTATACCATTGGCAAAGGTCCATGGGCGGCAGTGACACTTACCATCAGGTGTGCTGTCTGCTCGTTTGCCGCCATAAGCAATAAAAAAAATAAAAAATGTAAAAGTAAAATAAGTTTAAAAAATTAGTAGCTTTATATTTTAGTCGTCCATCATGTCAGTCTTCCTTGTCGTGTCCTGTCAAAGTCACAGATTGTTTGACCTTGTCTGTTGTTGGTTTAAGATTATAATGTGTTAAACACTTTAATAGGAGTACTGGGTGATGAACAGAAAGATTAATCTGGGGACTTATAACTGGAAGAGAAATTATCATAGGTACATTAGCACACATTCAATGCAAGAGCTGACAAAGATATCTTTCGAGTTTTCCTTTTGATGCAATAATAATATTTGATTGATTATGACTCTATTTGATTGGTAACTCCGAGAGGAAATCCTCTTCGGTGAGACGCTCCGCCGCCGGCGCCTCGGACGGCGTAGGCGCGAGTATCTGCGCCTAATGCCGCCCTAGCCGAGGCCGCGGGTGACTGGACCGGGCAATAGTCCTTCACCCGCAGAGAGGCTGACCGCGTGAGGGCGACGCCCCGGCAGTTAGCTGGGGCGTCGACGGGGGATGGTACCCGAAAGGGTAACCCGCCGGGCTGGCCACGGAAGGCAAGAAAGCGGTACCAGTGGCCGGCCCCATGGCGATGGGGAGGGCATACGGTGGGTTATGGGGCCACACGCTGCCCTTCCGTCGCCCCGGACGGTGCGAGCGACGTGTGACCGGGCCATAGCCTACAAAAAAAAAGGGATACAGGCGTCTAATCAACGTTTAGGCAATTGCACAGATGGTAATCAGCATAGACAGTTTTATCGTGCCAGGTATCGCTGGTTCGTTTCTCACGCAGGATAATACTTTGACCCACAATTGTGGTTCCGGATCTGAGTGTTGTAATTTGGAGACGTTAATTTTATGTTTAAAAAACCCTTCGTAATACAAGGATCATTATAATATATAATAATAAAAATATTCTACGTAATATATTATATCAAATAATTTTCAGTAGATGGTTAGGGGCCTCTTTTAAAATTAAATGGAAATGAAATTGACCTAGTATACTCTCGATGGTAAGTATAACTTTTTTTTTAAATACTCCACCCTGCACTAAGAAAATAATCCTTGTATTATGGGGGACTTTACAAACATACCTACAATTAACAGAGACAAATTACACCTAAACCCATAACAACGCTCTGTGTTCCGCACAAAGTATTATCCTGAGTGGGAATCGAGCTCATGGCACTAATGGCAGGTTCGGTATCTTAACAGTTACGCCAACCGTGTAGTCTTTAGAAAAGGAGGTTGAATTGTATTCTTACATCGTCAACATACGGAAAACCCTGTTATTATACACCAAAATTAACTGATATCCATTATCTATATAAGATTAAAATGGCGCTACCTTAACAATTCTAGCAAATTGATACGACAAACGCGATACTCGATGACTAAATAAAATAGATAGAAATCATTCTCGTAATCAGTTATCAAGCCGCTACAACATATTTTGTACTTAAAAAATGTTTACTAAATAAAATAGCGAAAATTACTTAGTATATGAAATTTATTACTCATAAATTTAGATTTATCATTCCTATACTAATAATCATTCTACTGCTCTTATCCCAATTACTAGGGGTCGACGCAATATATACTCGTATATATTGGGCAATAATTATACGATCGCACGCCTGTCTGACATCAATCTTACTTCAGAATGTAATTGTTGACCAAACGGCATCAGTTGGAGTTGGCCCAGCTCGAAACTTCTTAGTCGTCTTTCACGATATCCAAGAGTAAAGTAGGGGTTGATAATATTTGCAGCCGCCACCGGACAACAAATATCATCCCTATACTAATAATTATTCAAATATCTCCCCTTGAAGCGAAGAAAATAGAATTCAATTGTTCATTACCATTGGAGTCGGTTAAGAAATCAACAAGAAGAATGACAGCAACATGAACAGAATAATGGCAGTAGCTCTCTCCTGAGAAACGTATACCACCATACTGTAATCGCTTGGAGGACAACTACGTTCAGAAATAGATGGCAACAGGCAATATAGAGAAGACGGTAATGCCATAATCGCCAGACTTTGAAGGCGTTGACTATTCTGCTATACCAATTATCCCTTAGCTGCTTTTATTTCTTCATGAGATAGCAAGGGTTAATGAAACATGGTATACTTAACCCACGATAAAGCGGCAAGTAAATAATAGGATCTTATTTTTGCAACATCATACAGGAATTGTGGCCAAGTGTTATGAACTATTATTACTTAAACGGTCAAGGAATGAACATTGAGCAAAGCAATCAGTTTAAAACATTAGAGATTTTCTGGTGATTGCACATTGCATCCCAATACGGTTATACACAAATTTTGCATACAAATATAAAGCTAAAATCGAATTCACTAACACGCAATAGCAATTAATTGTAATTATTATTTCCATATACACAAAACAAACAAGACTAATTCTTACATAATGATTGAACAATTACGGAACCTTACAATCGCGTGTCCTATACGCACTTGACCAAGTTTCGTTAAACCTCAATTAGTAAATCAAGTAAGGAATTCAATTAAAAAAAAAAAACAACTAAATAACATAGGCCTTGTCACTTCAAACAAGGAAGTAACTATACGTTAATGATTGGAAAGATTTGTTAGAAAAACTTAATTAAGAATTTTCCGTGTGGTGACAGAGTAAGAATACAAATCACACACCTCTATCTTGAGTATGGTTGTCGTAAAAGACAACTAAGGGGACTAAATACAGATATAATGTCTACGGAAGAAAAGAAAACTCGAAATAAAATTTTCGTAATCTGAGCAGCGTGGTATAACGATTCAGATCCGCTCCTATTGTGGAAGAGGCTTAAGCCCAACAGTGGGATGTATAGGAGCTAAAACTATGATGATAATAATAAAGACCCTAGCTGTCATGGTAAATTAAATTTTTACGTATTTGATTTTGATACATTCTCACTCTTTTATATCCGAAAGTTTACCTTTTTCAGAGTTATAAAATGCAATATGCTTTAAATCTTATTTGCCCGTCGGAGTCGTCAAAATTATCGGTAAGATCATCAGGTGGTCAACATCACAGTGCTATGAAATTTATTACATCGAGCGTGGTGATTAGGACATATCCCAGTCAGATAATACACGTTCATAGGCTGATGGATGGGTGAAAATACATGTTTCGCTTATAGTGGCTCGATCAATATGCGGTAAAATAAAATACGATAGATTATGGCCCACGCCGCTATTCGGTAAGGGTTATGGCCAGATCATAGCTTCGCCAAAAAGGGGAGCAAACACAATTGTGTATCCAATTGGATATAATCCCCCAAATCTTGAATAATAATATTTCTTCATAATGGAAGTGAAATCTGTTTAACATATCATGCTACCCAGATAAGAGGAAATAATGTTTTATTTAGTTTTCCTAACACTAATGTTAACTGCTTCCTTCTCGCAGTCGTCTTTATAATTCGCCAATTAATATATACCATTAAACTAATAAAACAATCTCGTAGTCAGACTAGACTTTTTTTATACCTATCAACCTTAAAAGCAAATTATACTTGCTAAATCCCAAATATTACGTTCAAAATTTTCCTATTGCGTTAGTACTGAATACCTATTCCACAAAATCCTATTTAATTCAGGTCATCTAGGTACATGGAAAATAAGTCATACTGAACAAACATTATAAATGGATTGCTTTTAGCAACTCATAGTCACAATCCTAACAGGAAGTAACCGACTTCCGAATTAGTCACTTAATGAGTCAACAAGACAAGTTGCAATCAGCTTGTGCATACTTTATATATATTCACACGTGCATGCATGACCTATCCACATAGCTATGCATCCACAACTGAACCCTTATCTCAGTTTATAATAAAAATTTTAACGTAAAAAACCTGACTTCAAAGCAATGTAATTGCAACTTACTAAATGCGTATTATTGAAGCTAACTCAAAAACTACTAGTCGGATCCTGATCACGTTTAAATGGGACCCCTAGGGAAGCACTAGCTTTCAAATAAAAAATGATCATTAAAATCAGTTCACAAGGAAAAAAGAGGTTCTGAGGTAATACACTTAAAAAAAATGTAATCGAATTGAGAACTTCCTCCTTTTTTTGAACTCGGTTCAAACAAATTTATATTATACAAGTATCTCATAAACAATTTTATAAATTTATCAACAGTACTATAAAAGCAGGAGTGTTTTTGGGCATTTAGTGTCAGACAAAGAAATGAATCAACTGATGGTAAGTGGTCACTCAAAGACTAATGCAATACCAGGGTCACAGTCAGGTCAATGTCTACATTAAGGTAGTGTTTGGGCTTCCGTATCTCTCGAATTGAAGAGTTGATATATTGTTGAGTTAATGATTTAAAATTACAATTTGTAATATCATTTGGTCTTTATCGTTACCAATTGGAACTGGCAGTGCCTGAGGTTAATGCGTTCAGAGAAACCGAGTCTTTACTGAAACATGACTAGTTGTTTATATTTTTTTTTAAAGAAAGACAAGATTGCACTAAGGAAGTAAATCTTTATTGCGGATGACTTAACACGCATTAACTGACACAAAATAAAACTCGATTGAGAATCACAATTTGTGGGTTACACAAAGTTTTGAGAATCGAACCCACGACGCTTGGTACGATATCTTAACCACTAAGCCATCTGAGTCAAGTAAACCTAAGGTTAGACACTCTACGCGTCCTAGTTCGGGCAGAGAGGTGCGACCGAGTAGTCAATCACTCGTAGAGAGGCCGATCTTGTAGAGGCCGTGTGCCAAAAATAATAACTCAGCAAATGGTGCACCAAAGTTAAGGCGATTCCGGTGCTCAGCTCGATAAGCGCGACTTATATACACAGACGTTTGGACGTGATGAGGCAGTAATCAAATAAATATGAGGATAGAAAAAGCAAATTAAAACGCGATAAAAATCAGTAAAAATAGTTTTACGTCAATACAGATATAGATTGTGTGCCGTTGCATTTCATGAGCGATAAACAGCAGTATAATTTTACTTCAGAGTAGAAAAGATTATATGTTCTCCTAAACATCATCATTCTCCTATTCTTATCCCAATTAATTGGAATCGATACAATACGTACTCTTCTTTCATAATACATATTGTAAAAGTTATTGGCATAGTTTTATGACCGGCCACCTGCCAGACGTCAACCCTCCTTGGGAATGCTAATTGTTGACCAAACGGCATCAGATGGATTTGACCCAGGTCGTTATAAGGCTCCTAGTCGTCTTTTAGGACATCCACGAGCAAAATAAGGGTAGTAGTAGTATTCGTAGCGGCTTCCACACAGCATGTTATATATGTTCTTTTAAACAATAAAACATATATTCCTAGAACAATACATAACAAAATTCTAGAAATGGTAAGCTAAAGTTACAAGCTGAAAATTAACAGCAGCGTTTTATGTTTTTAACAATACAAGTACAATACAATCTTGTCTCATTTTGGCACACAGCACCGTTTGCTAAACTCTGCGAAGAAAAACAGTTTTGCATATGAAATGCTATGCATATGGATTTTTGCATGCAAATGGTTATTTTCTACGTTGTTTTCCCTCTTGAGATAAAGCAATTGCGTTTCTTTGTTGCATTTTGTTATATATGAAAGTCTAAAGATGATAATTAGATAAAAATACTTATTTTTACTATACATATTGATATGTGGTAGCGGCTATGAATACTATCAGTTCTTACTATACTCGTGAATGTCGTAAAAGACGACTAAGAGCTTTATATTGACCTTCCATCCATGGCCATCTGCATCTAATGTCGTTTGGTCAACAAATACACTACCAAGGAGGGTTGATGTCAGGCAGGCAGCCGGTCATAAAACTATTGCCAATAACTTTTGCAATATGTTCAATGGAAAAGAGACACATTGCGTCGACCCAAATAATTGGCATAAGAGCAGAAAAATGATGATGATAACTTATTTATACAATACATAAAAAAAAGATATAAGTTATTTGAATTATGTTTGGTTAAGAAAGTTAAGTAATAATTACTTAACTTTTAGTTCGTTAAAGGCATATGAATGATGAGATTTGATAGATCATTAACTATTTGATTATTGTAAATAATTCGACTATTGGAATTTAGAGGGTCATATTTTTAAATAGTAAACTGTTTTGTAGTATAACAAGCACAAGGAAAAGCACTGTCGAAGGTTGTAAAAGTCGACCAACGTATACCATATGCTCGTAACATTCATGCAAGAGAATCAATCGATGTCTTTTGCACAATTCACGAAGATAATAAATGGGAAATTATGCGAAGACTCCTTTAAGACTAGAAAGAGGTTAAGATCCTAAACCTTCTCTTTAAATAGCTCGCTACAAGCAAGGTAACAATATATTATTAAAATCTTCCGTAACAAGTTCAACTATATCACTTACGTAATAAATTAATCTTAGATGAAGGAAACACAATTTACCTGAAACAAACAAAACATAACAAGGTTAATTTAATTTGACAATAATAAATAAATATAATTCCGTGTGGTGACGGAGTAATAATACAATTCACTACCCCCTATCTTACCCGTGGGTGACGTACGAGACGACTAAAGGATATAAAACGTATATAACATCTATGCTAGAGAAGGAAAACTCGAAACCAAACCCTATACCAACATTACCAACACGACTGACCAGCGTGGTATAATAGGTCAATTTCCCTCCCATTATGGAGGAGACTCGAGCCCAACAGTGGGACATATATGAGCTGAAATGAAATAAATATATACACATGTATATTCAATACTGATGGCGAGCGTAATATTATGTTAAGAATAATAACCAACAATGATCGTGGGTTTAGTAAGAGCTGAAAAGAGTTAAGACTAATCCACTTAGTAACATATTAAGGAATGAACGAGTTAAGAATACAATGTGTCATCACCCCCATTTATTTTCTCCGAAACACGCTACATCTTATGGTATAAGTATTATTTCGATCGGTTAAGTACTTTTCGCATTATAACCGAACAAAAAAAACACCGGCTCTCCATTTATTGGTATAGATTAAGAGAAGTCATATTAAGAGTATGCGTAATCGTAGAGCATGCACTAAATCAAAATTAAATTCCCTTGCATAAATCTTTTAAGCGCATTAAATCATCAACGAAATATGCCCGCGTTCGGGTAGTTCACTCAGTGACATCGCCCCTCCTTTCTCGCACCTGCCTCGCTCCGGCTATTGCCCTATTCGCAGTGATCGTCCATCTTTGCGTAGGTCAGGTAGGTACTGCGTGAGCTGCGTGATGTTCGCAAAGTAGAAAAACTGTCCTTGGCTGGCACCGACTCCAAAAAAATAGTACTTGTAAATAAATATTAATAATTTCGTTTATTATATTTCAATGCTCCTTGCTTTGAAATACAAAATATAATAAATATTATTATCCATTTTTCTTGACATAGTATAAGTTTTTACATACCTACCTGTAAATAGGTAGGTATACTATAATTTCGTAAATTGTTCGGTTATTCTTTTGAGATTAAACTAATTAAAAGAATTATTTTCTACTTTTTAGTGTAAGTTTATTGTATATCGTTTATCGTAGGTATAGTTTTGAAGTCGGTTTTTGTTTTTTTATAAAATATTTTTTTATTTGCCGGTTTTTAGTGTAAAATAAGTGAATTCAGATTTTTTTTAATAGGTAGACCTAGTAAACGGGCTGCTCAAATGAGACAGCACCGTTTGGAAGATACGAGTAACGAGAGAGACACTCGTTTAAAGAAAAATGGGGTTAGGAAATGGGATAAATATTACAAAACATCAACAACTCATTTGCTGCTGTCATAGGCTTTCTCAGATGATACACAAACTTATCTAGGCGTAATGAAACTACAGAAAGTCATTCTCAGCGACTCAGTTTGATTCGCGAACGTTATCAAACCAAATCGAGGAGCAACGATCTCAACGTATTAGCTTAATACACGAAAGTTTAACAAAATTTAAAAAAAATATCGTATATTTAAAAAAAAAATAATATTAATTAAAAAAATATATTTTATTTTATTTCACTTATCTTTACCTATTTTATACTACTTATACTACCCCTTAGTAGTGAAATTTTGAAAAAACGCTAACACACATATTCTTTTATTTCTAAAAAGGATTTCGTACTTCTAAATTTGAAAATGATAAACTTCCATATAAATGTTCATCCCGTGACCCTTATTTTACCCCTTAGTAACATTGTTGTTTTACCATTAGCTAAAGCTCATAAAGATAATCTCCATACACAAATAAACTATTATAAATTATGTATAGAGGCGTCAGAAACAGCATTTTTGCCATACATTTTAAGGAGTTACTCTCGATTTTCACAGGATCCCAGCATCTGATCCTGATACCCTGCATATGGGACCACCCTTAGAGTATCCTCTTTCTAACAAAGAAATAATTGTAAAAATCCATCCTCCTCCTTTTTGGAAGTCGGTTAATAAAGGAACTAGCAACATGAATCTATCAACAAATTATGTTTAGGAGTGATCGAGGACACGTACGTTACGTTACAGATAAAAGAAAATAAAAGATAAGATTATACTAGTACTTCAGTACTATAATAATTTATATATATTATTGTGACAACATCTTGCAACGTAATATATTTGTAATCCATATTAAAAGAAATGCGCAGTAGTAATATTATTAAGATTTACTTTTACACTGATGACGTAATATTTATGATATATAACCCCCTTACCAAGTGTAACGCAATCAAAACCAAAATAATGGTCTTTGAAAGAGATGAAGCTAGAACAGATGTAAGAGTAAAAATAGCTAATGATATACTATATAGAGGAAGTGGATGAATTTGTATATCTTGGATGTGGTTTTAGCCGAGATGGAAGGTACACCACTGATATAGAGCGAAGAATGAATGCGGGAAATAGAGTGAATGGAGCGTTGGGACAACCTCTCGGTAGCCACCACCTCAGCCAGAAGGCACGTGTAGCAATATATAACGCAGTGCTTGTCTCAACATTACTATATGGAAGCGAGAGTTGGGTATGCAGAAAAGAGCATGAAAGTAAAATTAATGCGGTCGAAATGCGTTCTCTACGGAAAATCTGTGAAGTTAGACTGATCAACCGCATTCGCAACGATTGCGTAAACTACAATACCTTACTATACGCATAATGAACAACATATTAGTTTGACATTGAGTAACAACACATTGAGTATTGGTGTAAAGATGCGAAAGGGAATGCTCCGATGGTTCGGACATGTGGAAACAACGCCGAACGAACGTCTGGTTAAGAAGATATACAATGCGACAGTGGAAGGATGTAGGTACCGGGTGAGACCGAGACTAACCTACCTAGACCAGATCGGTCAGGTACTGAAGGAAGGTGGAGTCAAGAGTCTCCGAAACCGGCGAGCGTGTATGAAGAGAATTATGAATGTTGAGGAAGCGAGTGAAGTATGCAAGGATAGAGTTCTCTGGCACTCTGTTCTTTCTGCCTACCCTGCAAGGGATATGGCGTGATGATATGTATGTATGTACGTATGTATGTACCAAGTGTAACGGGTTCAACAAGGACTTGGTACTGGCACACATGTTGATAGAAAGGTACGTGTACGATAGGTTAGGTCTACAAGCCGCCCTTCCGTCGCCTCCGAAGAATCAGGCGGAGTATGTCTAGATCGTATAAATAAAGACAAAAATTTGTGCTATCTATAAATTTTTGCACTGTGTCGGGGTGTAAGTTTTGTCCGTTAATTGTATGTTTGTAAAGTCCTCTACAATAAAAGGATTAGTTCCTTAGCGCAAGGTGCTGACTTTATTTATATATTGAAAAAAAAAACCTATTTTTATTCAATATATAAATAAAGTATATTATCATAGGCTTTTTATTAAGCTGATCACTAAAATAATCAGTAGCGAAGTGGCAAACGCTGCTATTCATTTGACTATACCAGATAAGTTGGACAACTTTTCTGATGTCACGGTAGCCACGGTATAATATGAAAATATATGAACAGCAGCAGCTTCTATATAAGAAGCTATTGCAATAAATTCACGCTTGTCACCTTTTTATATATCTATGCTTATATATTAAGCGTTTCTCTTTAAGACCGTAAGACCCCAGTTTATTTGTTCCAGTCACACTCAACAAAATATTAATATTTGAAACCCAAAACTATTCGTGTGGGGACGTCGTAAGAAGTCAATAGTCACCAAACTTTTATTCCCCGCAAGAATAGTGAAAATCGATAATGACAAGTAAGTAGACAGCAAAAGGGATATTTGATATAAAATCTTATATTAACTAGCTTGCTGGCGTCGTAATGCCAATTTTTTCTCACCTGGAGAAAATCCCAGGCGTAGGTACAGTTGGGCCACCGAAGACAAAGATCGGGTACCGGTGGCCCGCTCGTACGGCGAAGAAGAGGTGCTTGCAGGGTGGGTCAATGGGGTTGCGCGCCGCCTCTTCCGTCACCCCGGACAGATTTGGCGGGGTGCGACGTCCATAGCCCACCGCAAAAAAAAAAAAAAAAAAAAAAGGCGTAGGTACAGTTGGACGTTTAAGAGTTGAAAAGAGACAAAAAAGCCTGAATTCGCAAAATACAAGTTTATTGTATGTTTTTAAAGCAAACAAATCAAATTATAGTGAAAATTGCAATGCAGTTTGCGTAGTTACGATATTTTTGGTGCGATGACCTTGGTATGATTCCGCTCACTTTCATTAGGAACCGAGTTATACGTTTCTAAAGTTAATCTTTTTTTTTTTAAAGTGTACTGAACTCACGAACGCTCCTCATAATTTCTCGATCAATCGCCAGATTTAACCTTGTGAAATGCTAAAGTCTCATAATCATAAATACGGCGTCGTTGAATATGTCCGCTGAATGCAATATTAAGTAGCCTAACAGGCAGCGAGGGGAAGCTTATCAACAATTCGTTTCTAGCCCTCGGCTGCGAGAATACTTGCTGTGTTCAATCTTGTACTTACTTCCATTGGGAATTTTTTAACATACAGTTTAAGGAATTTGGGACATTTCGTGTTATTGTTAGGCCATTTCAGGTATATTTGATACGATTTGTTTCTGTAAAATTTCATATAGTATAGTAACTCAATATAGTTACTAAGAATTAGACAAATCACAAGAAATAACTGAATTAAATTACCTATTTTTTTCCTTAATCTTAAATTATACATTAATCAAGCTGTGTGGTAGCGGCTACGAATACTACCAACCCTTACTTTGCTCGTGGATGTCGTGTAAAAGACGACTAAGATCTTTATAATGACCTGGACCAACTCCTCCTCTGATGCCGTTTGGTCAACAATTACATTCCCAAGGAGGGTTGACGTCTGGCAGGCGGCCGATCATAAAACTATTGCCAATAATTTCTACAATATATACTATGAAAGAAGATTACATATTGTATTGACCCCAAATAATTGGGATAAGAGTAGGAGAATGATGATGATGAATTATACATTGATTCTTTTTTAATGACGTATGTAACGTCAACAAAATAGTAGACCATGCAGACGTTTAGGCATACTGTTACCTTCAAATTTTCAAAGTTATGTGCATAATAATTTGTAAATTACAAATTATCGCTTTCTAAAACGCGAAGGATGACAGGAGCGAAATCTACACGTTAAAAGTATACAGTATTTTTTTTGACTCAGATTACATCCTGTTACATAAATATAAGGAGAGAGACTAATTATATAAGTCTCTCTCTTCACACACTCCACACAATGGTACCTAAATTTTGTCTCTTAAAAATATTAACGACAAGGAACTACTTATCGCTAACATTAAAATATTTAAATACGTACATATATAATAGATTTTTATTTTTATATAAATGTTTTTCATAAGTAATCATTATCTAGGACCTGCAGTTTTCCAATTTACCATGTGATGAAGGTGTAAGAATACATTTCACCACACACTATCTTGCCCGTGGATGATTTTAAAAAACGACTAAGGGATAAAATATGCATATAACATCTACGCAAGCGGAGGAAACCTCGAAATAGAATCATATACCAACACGTCGGTCTAGCGTGGTGTAGTAGGTCAATTTCCCTCTAAGTGCCGACAAGGCTCGTACCTAGCAGTGGGACATATATGACCTGAGATGCGATGACCTGCAAAAGGAATTCGTCATAGTCCAAGGATATTGATAGATCCTCATATATTATAGTGGAAGATCCGTTACTATTCTAAGACTATGACGAATCTTGATATTCAATACGACATAACAATCGGAACTCAATTATACGGAACTCACGTTGTGACGTATTATCATATCTGTATTAATCATCGTGTATTTCGTACGAAAATGTTTCTATGCAAGTATTTTATCATGACAATTATAAAAAATATTCTATGTACTAACTTTCCCCGTGCTTGGATGAAATGTTATTCCATATAGCGTGAAAAGCTATTGACGCCATTGCTCCTAAAATTACATTGGAATATAGTCCTTGTATGAAGTGACATAAGTACTATAATGCCATAAAGTGTATGTTGTACAAGAGCGTGCATCATTCTAATAGAGTTAGAAACACTAGGGTTGTCACAATATTTCATAAATATAGTGAAATTATATTTCATTATCATTTAATTTATATCATATGCAGTATGTAAACAGACAACATTACTGCAAGAGAAGGAACCCTGAAGGCCCTTTTTGCGGTAGAGTATGTAGTTGGTTACGTCCCGCCAAATCGGTCCGGGGCGACGGCAGAGACGGCGCGCGACCCCATAGACCCACCCTGCAAAGCGCCTCTCTTCGCCGTGCAAGTGGGCCACCGGAACCCGTTCTTTGTCTTCGGTGGCTCACCCTGAAAGGCCCTAGGTAATTAATTTAACTAGCACGTATGGAAGCAACTTGCATGTAAAGTAGGTCAATTTACCTCCTTGTAAAGGGAGTTTGAACCAGACAGTGAGTTATGTATGGGTTGAGAAGCAAGAATGCAGAAAAAAATTTAATGTATATTTATAAATAAAATAATCTCTATTGCAAATGGGACACATCCAAGAAAAGTTCGATGCTATGAATAATGATCTAAGCAAACAGGAATGAAGAGAGAAACAATATCTCCTGCCATTACTGTACGAAAAATTAATATAGTTACACAAAACAATATAAATTGAATTATGCGTTAATGATTCGCATTAAAAATAAAAAGTGAACGAGGCAACCCTAATAGAATTTTGTCGCTCCGTTGCACGCTCCATACTTTATCTTAATGAATCTAAGGTAAAGTTATTCTACACAGTTAACTATATTATACGATTATAATATTCAATTAAACAACCCATCCTGTAGATGTAGCTAGATCTATCTATATTATAAATACAGTTAAATTCGGTCACGGGCATTCATCCCGAATAGTAGATTAAGCGGTCCTTTGTGTTAATAATTACTGAATTGTTAAGGCATCGTCTGTGGTTCGATTAATAAATATTCATGCATTCAATGAATCTGCTAACGAATTGTTGTTTGCCATTATTGTGATATTAATATTTTAAACACGCTTGTTCGTCGCACAAACATTGCAGCCCTTCTTTTGACATTCTAGGAAAGCGAAAGAGTTTCGTGTATCGATATTTAATACAATAAAATAACGCCTACTTATTGGTTGTGTACAGAGATAAAACGCCCACTTTCTACATGAATTAAGTATGTACAATGCGCACACGCCGACGATATGGTCACACGCGTGGATGTATTGCGCAAACCGGATACAATTTTGTCAGTTAGGTACCGTTGTCTGCACAGATATTTTTGAGAGACGCCATATTGTACCAAAGCTTTGTGCTAGAGTGAAAACTGTCAACAATATAGAAAAAAATAAACATTACGTATATTTATATGATGCGTCTATTTACTTTCACGCAAGTCTCCAGCCATTAAGAATGATTATTTCGATGAAATCACGTTATAATATCGAGCTGATAATACAATTCCTTTTTATGCCCAATATATTACCAAAAAAAAATCCGTGTGGTGACGGGGTAAGAATACAATTCACCACCCCCTATCTTACCCGTGGGTGATCGTAAAAGACGACTAAGGGATATAAAACATATATAATATATATATATATATATACACAAATCTATGCAGGAGAAGAAAATTTCGAAACAAAACCCTATACCAACACGTCCGACCAGCGTGGTATAGTAGGTCAATTCACCTCATATTGTGGAGGAGGCTCGAGCCCAATAATGGGACATATATGAGCTAGCATGATGGATGATAATATTAGCAAAATTACTCAAATTGTTTAACAAAACCATTGTCTTATGGTATTTAACGTGAAAATTAAACTTTAAACATAATTTAGTTACGGATAATCATTCTCCTACTCTTATCCCAATTACTTGGGGTCGATACAATGTGTACTCTTCTTTCATAGTACATATTGTAAAAGTTCTATGACCGGCTGCCAGTCAGACGTTAACTCTCCTTGGGAATGTAATTGTTGACCAAACGGCATCAGATGGAGTTGGCCCAGGTCGTTATAAGGCTCTTAGTCGTGTTTTACGACATGCACGAGCGAAGTGAGGGTTAGTAGTATTCGTAGCCGCTACCACACAGCTAAATTTAGTTTTTTAAATATACGGATATTAAAAATAATTATAAACCATTACAAATTATATTTTAACTCAATTACATTTTCACGTTTTTCTAACGGCATAGTAGCGGCGACCCGAATAAAATTATCATAACAATAAATGTCTCATTAACATAATAATACCTAGTACATACAATTTAATATATGTAGGTAATATAAAATGCGATATGTAATCAGTAACAAAAAAAAAGCAAAGATATGTTTTCGCCTTTGAACTGGTTTAATTAAATAACATAATCAAAGGTACAATTAAGATTTCCTGTAAGTGAGACTTTTTAATATAAATAAGAGACGAGATAACTAAGTGCTAAAATATCTACAGTTTAAATTAACAACGAACTAGAATCGTTTTGGTCTTCAATATTAAATGTAACTGTAATTACTTTTGTTGCTAAAAGTCAGAGGTATTTACTTTTCTCGAATGAAATTAATAATTGGCCGCTATTTTAATCGGTATTAAGTTTCGTATACCCGTGAAATTACATAGAATTTTATTTATTTTGTCTAAAAGTATTGCAACCCGGTATGAAACAAGATATAAGGTAGAATATAAGCTAGGTTAGCTAGTGTGCTGAACGAGCATGGTTAACTTTTGTGTAGTAGTGTTTGGATCAAACGAGGCGTCACTTTGGTAAATTGTAAATGGATTTTGAAGCCCAAAAATTTTATTTTCGACTCCATACGGTTTAAAATCGTAATCCAATGTGGGGTTGCTAATATTTCCAGCGACCAGCGATATTGACAGAATGTAACGAAATGCCCGGTAGATTCGTTGTTAAGAGAATAGTGCGGAGTCATTACAAACATATAATTAATGGAAACAAAATAATATCCAAACTCAAAACACCTCTTACTAGGGTAATAAATCCTTATATCGCAAACCACTTTAATAATAAAGATTTTTAATTTAATTTTATTTATATTTTATTTTTGTTAGCAGATACAAATTACACCCAGAATCTAAGAACTCATTTATCAATCACACAAAGAATTATCCTGTGTAGAATCGAACGTAATACACGAGCAATTAATACTTAATACTATTTACCACATATTCTCATACACTTCTAAGTATGTTATGATCTCAGCTCATATATGTCCCACTGTAAGGTTCGAATCTCCTCCATAATGGGAAGAAAATTTATCTACTATACCACGATGGTCAGACATATTGATATAGGGTTATTCTTTTCTTGCATATGTTGTATGCATTTTATATCCCTTAGTCGTCTCTTACGATCACCTACGGGTAAGATTCGTCACCAAACGGATAACTAAGCATGTACTTATTATAAATAAAAGAGTTTTGAGAACCCAGTTATTTGTTATAGCAACCGTTTGGTTTATTTATAACGAATTATAGAACCGATTACTCGTTATAAAATAACATCGTTTGTCAAAATACGTCACGATTGGAGTGCATAACAGTAAATTTATTTCTGACTAAAAACACCCGATGATAAAAATCGAGCATTGAATCACGCGCGTCGGACAAGCTTTTATACATATGTTGTTTTTATTTGATGTACATGATATTACGATTTTTTTTTGGCGGCTGGCTACGGGTGTGGTTACACCCCGCTAATGCGTCTGGGGCGACGAAAGAAGCGGCGCGCGACCCCGTAGATCCGATGATATTTCTGACGTCAAGTCACTCTGCTGCAGTGGTCGGCCCAACGACGAAGGCGACGTGCCACGGGTGGGTTACGGGTGTGCGTGCTTACGTCCCTCTGTCGCCCCGGACGGAATGGTGCGAGGAGTGCGCCGACCGTAATAACCAGAAACAAAAAAAAACTTTCGAAGTTCTACTGTGTTAGAAACAGCTGTATGTACAGTCAATTAAGTTAAAACACAATACAAATACAATATTTCTTTGTTAATCAATTTGTTCGTCATATATTGCGGGAGCAGCTGCTAATAAACAATGCACTAGGTACACATTGTGTACGGTATTCACTGACAAACATTAAGTACACTCCTAAGTATTGTGTGGATTACAAACTGTAGGTGACTGCACAGATGGTGTAATAATTTAAGTAAAGACCTTTCCAACTTAATGTCATAGGTTCCATCGCCATGGGACAAATATTAACGCGAATTATTTGTGTGTTTGTAAAATCCTCAGCGATTATCTTTCCGTTTTATCCATCATCCACTGTCAAATCCAGCGTGCTATGGAACTATGCTCGGGATTTCACTACGTGACATAATCCGCAAGGGAACGAGGGTAACCAACATAGATCGAAGAGTTAGCACGTTGAAAAGGCAATGGGGCAGGCCACATCACTAGTCAAACCGACAAAATTTAGACAAGAAATTTTCTTAAATAACGCCAACGAATCGGATGACGCAGCATCGTACAGTTAGTCCACCAGTTGGTCTAACGACAAATTGCAAGTAGAAGTTGGATGCAGGTGGCACGAAACCGTTCTTAATGGTATTCTCGTGGGGAGAACTATAATTAACGGTGAACATTTATGGGCTGACGGATGGACAGGTCTTAATCAACCCTTAATCATCTTTTACGAACTCCACAAGCTAAATACGTGCTGGTTGTATTCAGAGCTGCTACCACACAGCAAACGAGCCTCCTCCACAACGGCAGTGAAATTGGCTTTATACCATGCTAAACAGACAGGTTGGTATTGGCATTCATTTTGAGATTTCCTTCTCTTGCATAGATGTTATATGTATATTATATGCCTTAAGTCTTTTACACCCCACAGGCAAGATAGGGAACGAAGAATTGTATTCTTACTCCGTCAGCATACAGAAAAGTCAATAGATGTGCTAAACAATAGATATACAAGACTAAAGACTTATGTTACGAGTCCTAATTATGAAATATATTTCCGTGTGGTGACGGAGTAAGAATACAATTCACCACCCCATATCTTACCCGTGGGTGATCGTACGAGACGACTAAGGGATATAAAACGCATATAACATCTATTGCGAGATAAGGAAAACTCGAAACAAAACCCTATACCAACACGTCTGACCAGCGCGGTATAGTAGGACAATTACCCTCCCATTATGGCGGAAGCTCGAACCCAACAGTGGGACGTGTATGAGCTGAAATGATGATGATGATTATTACGAGTAGATCTTCAATATCGAGACAATGGATATAAAAAAAATATAGTGAAATCGTTGAAAGCAAATAAAACTAATACAAAAGAATCAATAGAAACTGGTAATTTAAAATTAATTATCTATTAGTGGACAGTCAACTTTTACACGGCCTTGGCCATTATTATCAATATAAAATTGCGTATAGATTTTATCTTTACAAGAGAATAACATTGTAATATGTTCATCAAAATAATGTTTTGCTAATTATCAAGGTGATCAATTGTTCCACACAAATTACTCACATCATTTGAAATAAAACAATTTTTACGGATTTTGTAATTATAATTTGCCGACGTTTCGAACTTTACAGCTTTCAGTCACAGAAGGACTCTTAGTCCTCCACTAAAAATAGTTTTATTGAAGTGGAACTCAATAAAACTATTTTTTGGAAAAAAAATTACCGTCACATTTTTCCGTTACGCGCCTTTTTTTGAAGGGAAACGTTATTGCATATATATATATATATATATATATATATATATATATAAGAAAGAGAGAGAGAGTACACGCTATTGGTTGATGTATGTATACGAGATTTAAAAAATAGTTTGCCAAAGTTTCACTTCTGATATGTGTACATTGTACGCACGCATCATTTATTTTAAATGTAGAACTCGCGTAAAAATCAGAAATCATTATTAACATGAATTATTACGTCCCACTGTTGGGCTCGAGCCTCCTCATCAATGGTAGGAAAATTGACCCGCTTATATCAAGCTGATCAGACTCGTATAGGGGTTTGTTTCGAGTTTACATAGAAGTTTTATGCGTTTTATATCCCTTAGTCGTCTCTTACGATCACACACTGGTAAGATAGGGGTGAATTGTATTCTTACTCCTTCACCACAAGGATCCAATCTACATAAATATATCCAATTACCGGCACGAATAATCTTAATATAATAATAAAAATTATGTAATAATAATATACAATGTACGACCTTGTTTTATAACATATTTTCGGAGGTCATAACGCGACAAAATACGGTCAAGAAAGCGAAATTTCTCATTATTTGTCGCCAAAACTTTCACTTAAAATCATCACGCATGGTCATTTGGAAAGCAGTTTTGTAATACAATTACGTTTTTTGATTGAAAACGTAACGTCTGTATGTTGTAAAGACTATTTATTACGTTTTCTTAAAGCGAACTCCATAAAAGCATATAGTCATCAATCAATCATACACCTTGAATTGCATAGCTACTGTTTGCCAAATGAATTTTATATTATTATCAAATCAAATATTTACTCATAGCTTTTGTGGCATATTGGTAATAACTCATTTAGATTTTACTTTATAAACGCATATCAGAAAGTGGAAGGATGTAGGTACCGAGGGAGACCGAGACTAACCTACCTAGACCAGATCGGTCATGTACTGAAGGAAGGTGGAGTCAAGAGTCTCCGAAACCGGCGAGCGTGTATGAAGAGAATTATGAATGTTGAGGAAGCGAGTGAAGTATGCAGAGATAGAGTTCTCTGGCACTCTGTTCTCCCTGCCTACCCTGCAAGGGATATGGCGTGATGATATTTATGTACGCATATCATCATCATCTCAGCTCATATATATGTATGTCCCACTGTTGGTCTTGAGCCTCCTCCGTGATGGGAGGGAAATTAGCCTACTTTACCACGCTGGTCATGCATGTTGGTATAGGGTTTTGTTTCGAGTTTTCCATCTCTTGCCTATGCAAAACGCATATAACATTTATATGTTATATGCGTTTTATATCCCTTAGTCGTCTCTTACGATCACTCACGGGTAAGATAGGGGGTGGTGAATTGTATTCTTACTGCGTCACCACACGGAAGACCATCTAAGATATATATCTTAGGTATATACCTATATAGGTATATCTAAATACGCCGTATATTAAACTAGTTTGATTGATTTAAATACATTACTTCTCTAATTGATAACATGTACGTATGTATCATTATAGAAACGATGACCTTTCACATGGTTTTATTTTCGGTACCTAATCGATGGATTATCCATCATAGTGTAATTGATGTGATACGGGTATCTATTATTTTAAATATACGAAGGTATCACGCTGAAATTCAAATACTCAGGTCTACGGAACCTTAAAGCTGTGAAAATATCAAACTTCTGAGTCATCGCAATCAAAAGATACAGCCGTTTATGCCACAAATTTTGGACACTCGCAAGGAAATCAAAACCTACAGGGTACTTCCCATGAACTTAGAATCTTGTTTCTGTTTAGGAGGACAGTCATATCAAGTGTCTAATTATTTAGCTTGTCTTGGGGTGAAAATCAACGGCTGGGGTGTACCTGCATTCCTGGCCACAGGTTGAGCCCAATATCATTTTGTTAAAGATCTCTCTTTCTTTTCTTGTGGTGACGGAGTAAGACTGCAATACACCACTCCCTATCTTGCTCGTGGATATCGTAAAAGACGACTAAGTGATATAAAATGCATATAACATCTTAATAAAAGACAGTAAACTGTCTAAACAGCGTGGTATAGTACATCACTTATCCTTCTATTGTGGAGGAGGCTCGAACTCAGCAGTGGGATGCATAGGAGCTGAGATAAGGATGATGGTGAAATAGGCAACAACACTGCAAGAGACGCGAACTTTTTAATAAAACCCTATCAAAATATATTAATTAATTAGACTAGTGTGATATAGCGCAGTTCTACTCTCTTTCGGGCTGACCATAGAGGGTAAAAATCAGTGATCAATCTAATGGCGGTGGAGAGGAAATAATGGGGCCGCACCTCACCCTTCCGTCGGATGGTACTCTCGTCATTAGTATTTCATGCCCCACAGTTCTACTGTTATAAGTAAATAAAAAAAGTTAGAATAATGGGCTTGACTAGTTCATACATATATACCTTTTAATAAAAAAATGTTTAATGTTTGTTTAATAATGTTAATGTTAGTTTAACTATATAAAACAATTTAGCAATGACATTTTTCTGTTGGGGTGGGTTTTCTAGTGTTAAATCACATATATGATTGTAGGTCAAAATGTACCCATTATGCGTTTAACATCCCTACGGTAGTTAAAGAAGAGCTCATCATCTTGAAACCATCACGATCACATCAGATTTCAAACAACTTTCGGAATCGGTGCATTCGTTCAGGAGCTACGATGCCACAGACAGACATACACACACGTAATCTCATCAAACTTATTTTACCCTTCTTTTTAAGTTGGAGCTTAATAAAAAGATTTTGGATGATCAAAGTTTTACAAAAATACATAATCAATTTGGAAATAAATTATGTATGCCATTTTTGCATACGACATGTGACATGGATTTTATTATAGCAGGTCAAATGTCAGGTCATGTATTTTGAATATTGTGCAACGGAGGAGACAGTTTACGTAATAAAATTATAAATTGTGTAAACGCCAATTCTATCTGGAGTAAGTATACAGACGGAAAGACTAAAATATACCTTACATCTATAGATCGCATAGAAGAACCAATTGTAACTGTCCTTATCATAGTTTCATTGAATTAATCATGAATATTCGTCAATAATATTTTAATTTTAGGGCCACACTGTTGACAGTTTTCCGTCTACAGCCGCGGGCCAGTCCATCCAGGGCAGGACCACTCTCTCGTTCCATGGTCCACCACAAAAAAAAAAAAAAAAAAAAAAAAAAGGACCACTCTCTCGTAGAAAATCGACGTCTAAGCAGTGGCAATGTGCTATTGAGCTCGTTTAAAGAGCGAGAAAGCCAGCAGCCCAACTATCTGGGTGGGTTTAGAGTTTTCATTGGTAGGCAGCAGCCTAGATTTTACCATTGGTATGGCAAAGATCACCACACGAAAAAGTAATTTATTCTTATCTAATCAATGCAACTTGGTATATAACCAAGCTCAAGGAATCTGTACCGATGATTAAGGCGATAGGGAGGTGAAACGGTACGAATATTTCCGACGCCCTAAACGGATCAGTCGGGATCATCTCAGCTCATATATGTCCCACTGTTGGGCTCGATCCTCCTCCATAATGGAAAGGAAATTGATCTACTATATTACGCTAGCCAGACGTGTTAGTATAGGGTTTAGTTTTGAGTGTTCCTTCTCTTGCATAGATGTTTAATGGATTTTATATTCCTTAGTCGTCTCTTACGATCACCCACGGGTAAGATAGGAGGTGGTGACTTGTATTCTTACTCCGTCACCACATGGAAAAAACCACAATGCCTGCCATAAAAGAAAAAAAGTAATTGTACTCCATACGAGCATATTGCAGTTTATTTCTTTTCCGTTTTACAAATATTTTTAGCTCGTTAAAGAGACAATTCCACGTTATTTAGAAGACAACCAGTTAGTTCAGTTTGCAATAACGATTACACGCACGATTCAAAACGATTTGCAACAAACTAGAAATTCGAAACAATGTTTAACTCGACAACATTTTGTGCAAGCTGCCTTTTCTAAGCTTTTTTTTCTAATGTTAGCTAATTTCTGTGTGGCCGAAGCGCTAATAATAATGATTCGCTGTTTCTTTTTTACAATCTTTTTTTAAAGATTTTATATTGAAATAGGTCAATTTCTGTCTGTCTAGTACAATCAACGATTTTATTCTTAAGAAAAAATATCAGTTGTAATCAGTATACCAATGTCACTTTTCTGTCACATTAGCATAGTAGAAAATACGATTACATAGTCTACGCTGTAGTCGTAGTGAACTACTACGAGTGGTGACTTGAATTCTTAAAAAAAAAAACCATAAAAATTAATGGATCGCACAAATAATTTCCCTGCATGGAGATCGCACCCACGACGCTCATTATACGGTAATCTATGCAGTCGATTTTGGCAACATAAACAGATAAAAACATTTTCCCTATCAGATCACTTAAATCACAGTCTACGCGCGAAATCATGTTTCCCGCGAAATCATGTTTCCCCGTTTGATCACGTACTAAGGGTCCCCATAGATGACATTCTGAAGGGTTTCAAAGGTCAACCGCAATCTTCACTGTGGTAAATGCCAGCCGCATGTGTCGATAACAACAAATAAATTGCCATCAGATATGTTCCTTGTCGCTAAAGTCCCTTTTGTGTAAGAACATTGTCGATATATTTTGTCTTTATTTTTATTAAAATGTTACCTAAAGGACATGTTAGAGATATTTTTTATAGAATTTATCTAAATATATATTTTTTATCGACAAAGGACAAGCCAGGGTTAGGTATATATCTATAATTCGACTATGTGGTTTTTTATTTAATATAACTAGGGAGAAACTATTATAATGTACCAGGCACAGATAAAGAGAGAATTTCCATTTAGAAAGAGTCCGGAAACCCCAACTAGCCTGGGCATAATTGCTTTTAATTACATGACTGTATGTGGTAAGGCAGAAGTGTCCTAAGCACAAAAGATATAGCAATTTATATGCAAATAACTACACAGATGGCGTACTAGTCTAAATAATGATTTCTAATGTTATTCATCACGTAAAAAATATTGCAAGGAATTAAATGCGGTATTCACCAACGTATTACTAGAAGCCTAATTTAAAATATAATATCTAGGATAAAAATAACAATAAATCTCAAAGTAATAGATATCTAAATAATCAATGCAAGTAAGGTTTAAATGAACCTATTACAAGAACTAAGCATTCCGCAGGCCTGAAAACACTTTAAAACCTGCCAATATTGTACCATAAGAAATATATGTCTTAATAGCAAATAATATACAAGGCTATTCGGAATTTGGTTCTAGCAATATCATCATTCTTCTACACTTATCCCAATTACTTGAGGTCGATACAATAATGTACTCTTCTTTCATAGTACATTTTGTAAAAGTTATTGGCAATAGTTTTATGACCGACCACCTGCCAGACGTCAACCCTCCCCTAATTGTTGACCAAACGGCACCAGGTGGAGTTGGCCCAGGTCGTTATAAGACCGGTGCCGACCTGACGCTGCCGGCTGTCGCGAGAGCGATGGTCGACAGCGTCAGGAATTGGGACGCGGTCGCCGCCTTCTGCGAGGCTGTCATCTCGCAGAAGGAGCCGGCAGAACGAGTCCGGGAGGATTCCCGTGACCCGGGCCGCCGTCAGCGGCCGGGGCGGCGCAGGCGCGAATACCTGCGCCTGATGCCGCCCTAACCGAGGCTTCGGGTGATCGGACCGGGGAATTGTCCGGTCACCCGACGTGAGGCCACCGCGTGAGGACGACGCCTCGACGGCGAAAGCTGTCGGGGCATCGACAGGAGAGGAGCCCGAGAGGGCATACCGCCGAGCGGGCCACCGAAGACAGAAATCGAGTACCGGTGGCCCGCTCGCACGGCGAAGAAGAGGTGCTTGGAGGGTGGGTCAATGGGGTTGCGCGCCGCCTCTTCCGTCACCCCGGACCGACTTGGCGGGGTGCGACGTCCATGGCCCACCGCAAAAAAAAAAAAGGTCGTTATAAGACTCTTAGTGATCTTTTACGACATCCACGAGCAAAGTAAGGGTAGGTAGTATTCGTAGTCGCTACCACACAGCTAGCAATATTGGTTCTAGCAATGTAAAGTTATTGAAATCACTGGTACAAAATAATGCATGTACGTTAAATATCTTTCTATAATGAAAAATAATGGTTCCTTTAATTAATATTTTGACAGTCATGCAACCGCAAGGCTACGTTCGTTCAGAATTTGATATTTATACCACCAAACAAGTTAGAAAGACATTAAACAAAATTTTAACAAACTCTAGAATTGATTGCTTAACACGCAATTGTTTCGTATGCATGATCAATTCAAAAGTATATAACATTTTCTGCATCTGATGTGCCACTTTCAACTTACAAATATTCATCGTATTAAGAATGCAGGCAACATGTGTTTCATAATATTTATTTAAATACTAAATAATAATTAGGCTAAATATGGCATCATTATATTAATATGGAGTATAGGAGACAAATCTACTTCCTATTGAACTGATATATCTTAAAAGAGAATATAGAAAAGGTCAAAGGGAAATAGTGAATAAGGAAAAAAAAAACTTGCTCACATATGATGGATTACTTTCCGAACTTAGCTTACAATTTTGTGAAATAATGTCGATATCGAATATATTTGTCTTGTTTTGACCTTTGCTTATAACTTCTTATCTTTAAAGTGATGTTATCAAACAAAAGAAAGCTGGTGGGTTTTACTTTTTATTTCATTTTTAGGGACTGGCTTTAGTTGAGTGCCTACCTATCTAGCCGATCAGAGCGACTGAAATTCGATATGAGGTCGTTTAAACTTCTCCTCTCTTAGCTTTTTGGGCTCCGCTGCTTTACTTTTCTCTAGGAATCTTAGCCAAACCGGATAATGGAGTATCGAGGCAATGAGAAAAGACACGTTTGAATTTTTCATTCTCTTTGCGGATAACAAGCATAACATTTATAATTAGCCCAATTACAACACGGTACTAGAAGTAGATATATATATTTTTAAATATTTAATCACATTTCAGCCTATACAAAGCCTCACTGTAACGACGGTCTTCACTCCATCACCACAGAAGAGAAATTCACGTATCATAAAATGCTGACCAGACAGGTTGGATAGGGTTTCACTTTAAATTTTCCTTCTCTTGCATAGAGGTTATCTGTATATCATATCCCTTATTCGTCATCGGTGATGAATTGTAATCTTACTCTGTTACTAAACGACAAATATGAAATATTTATTTCTGTGTTATTCTTATTATATATCATCATCATCATCTTGCTCTTATCCCAATTACTTGGGGTCGACGCAATATGTCATCTTCCTCCATATATATATATCATCTTCCTCCATATATAATATGTCATCTTCCTCCATATATATATATTATATATATATATATATGTTGATTTCTTCATTTATTAATGATATTAATATAGACTTGGAAATATCATTGAATTACGACAAGACGTATCAATAATATTAATTGAAATTGATTGTATTCGAGCAATTGAATTATATATCAACAATACAATATCTCATTTGGTTGCAATCTTGCAAATGATATTGCAACACTTATCAGCTTGAACAAGACAAGCTAGACCAGTTAATGTAACTCAAAATAGCAATGCAAAGAGAAGGGTAGGTAGTGAATGATTTGTCTGTACGTAACCTAACCGGTGATTATATATTTACTGACAGTTTGTTAATATTATATATTGTGAGACTCTTGATACTATTAATATTCTTCAAATGATATATCTATATGTGACATACATATATCATCATTCTGCTACTCTTATCCCAATTACTTGGGGTCGATACAGTATGTATTTTTCTTTCATAGTACATACTGTTAAAGTTATTGGCAATAGTTTTATGACCGGCCGCCTGCCAGACGTCAACCCTTCTTGGGAATGTAATTGTTGACCAAACGGCATCAGATGGAGTTGGCCTAGGTCATCATAAAGGCAATAACACTAAGATGATTTTAGACGACACGGGTCATTCATGTCAAGAGTTGGAACAATAAAATATCTTAATATTGTAAACATCCTCCAAAACGCTATCTTGCAAATTTGAATTTTGAAAAAAGAATACCGTGAATCAAATCGAGCTTATTTCCTATTTTTTAAAGTTGCAGAGACAAAGTGTGATTAAATTACATATTCCGTGTCCCTTAAAAACTAAAACGTGAGATTAAAAAAAATAACAATTTAATACTTAAACGGTTCCAGTGATCAATATGTATTTTTTAATAGTATGTAATCGGTGATACGTTTCACGACTATATGCTTAAAGTTATACATACATATCATCACGACATATCCCTTGCAGGGTAGGCAGAGGGAACAGAGTGCCAGATAACTCTATCCTTGTATACTTCACTCGTTTCCTCAACATTCATAATTCTCTTCATACACGCTCGCCGGTTTCGGAGACTCTTGACTCCACCTTGCTTAAGAAGGTGACCAATCTGGTCTAGGTAGGTTAGTCTCGGTCTCCCCCGGTACCTACATCCTTCCACTTTCGCATTGTACATCTTCTTAACCAGACGTTCGTACGGTATTCTTTCCACATGTTCGAACCATTGGAGCGTTTCCTTTCGCATCTTTACACCAATACTCTCTTTCATATCTACTCGCTCTCTTACGTCGTCTATTATCTAATTGAAAATTATTAAGGGCTATATATTAATACTACATCTATACAAAGACTTCGTAAGTGACGTACCGACTGTTCGGTTCGAGTCTCCTCTTCAATAGAACTGATGACCTATCATACAATGATGATTCCAGTAACATTTATATAAATGACTTATAGTTTACTTAAAGGTATGGTATATATATGACTTTAAACTTCAAACATTTGATAATTTAGGTCAAGCACACCACCTTTGTACAGTAATTTCACACCGCCAACCCTGTAACCCGAAGAAATAGGCCGTAATACTATTTCTGTGCGTGAAAATGTCGCGCAACGCTTACACAATATCAGCTGCGAACAACTTATAAATAAATAGTTTAAACAACTCTTAGCAAGTTGTTTATTTCATAATATATGTTTAGTTAAAAGCGATAACATTGAAATATAGTTGCCAGTTGATATTCTAGACTTGAATAATTATGTTACTCAATCATGTTTTATTTATTGTTATACATAAATTATTACAAGATAATGTTGTTAATATGTTGTTTATTATGCGTATAGTAAGGTATTGTAGTTTACGGGTTTCAGGGTTCAGAGGGTGTCACTACGAGCACGCAATCCCGGACTACTCCAGCTACTGCTGTCATACCCCTACTCTATATCCTATGACAGTAGTATCCGTAACCCGCGTCCCATCATATACATCCACCATACCCTTTTGTCCTTTCCTCATAAACGATAATTCTCGAAGAGGGTTGACGTCATGCGGGCGGCCGGTCATAAAAATCAATAGTCATATCTTGTCACAAGATGTGCTGTGTGGTAGCGTCTACGAATACTACCAACCCTTACTTTTCTCGTGGATGTCGTAAAAGACGACTAAGAGCCTTATAACGACCTGGGCCAACTCCATTAGATGCCGTTTAGTCAAAACTTACATTCCCAAGGAGGGTTGACGTCTGGCAGGCGAATGATGATGAAGGTATTGTAGTTTACGCAATCCCTAAGAGAGGTAAATTATTTGCAGAAAAGAGCCATCTACTGGTTCCATCTAAAACTAAGACCAAGCATTCAAATGATCGGTTAATCAAGACATTTATTAGAAAAATAAAATAACGAAACGATGCTGATTTTATACTTATTTTAGGTGCATAGCTACTTTATTGAATACTTATATCGTCTTTCCATGTGGTGATAGAATAAGAATACATAAAGAAAGGTTATGATAAGCAGATATTGTGTGTATATCGTCTGGATAAGTGGATATGAGCTGAGAAGATGACAACAATAAATTCTATAAATCTTGTTAGTATGGAAAAAGCTAAACAGAAAATATAGAAATTAAATCGTTTCAAATTTTTAGTCTTTCTACTTTATTTCTCATAAATTTCCACGTATAATGTAACAGAAGACTTCTATAATAAAATATAAGTTTATCGACTGAAATAACTTTATTATTTTTTTAAGACAAAACATTATTGCACTTATTGCTCGACCAACAATTTGAAGCCGAGAAGCTTATTAGAAGGCGCACGTTCGCACAAAAAAATCGAATTAAATAAAATAGATTAACTTTTAATATTGTACGAACTATATGTATATCTCTAACTTATGCATGAAGCACGAATAGGTGAACGTTTTAATCAATATAAATGAAAAAAAAAATGTGTATTAACTTCAACGCAATAAAATATACATTGGTCAATTTTCAAGAGCTTTTCGAAGTATGTGTGGTGTTAGTCTGAAAGATAAAATTACGAATAGTGTTATAAGAGAGCGCTGTGGTGTAAATGAAGATGTAGTGACAAAGATAAAAAAGGGTATGCCGAGGTGGTTTGGACACGTGGAAAGAAAATGAGTGAAGAAAGGTTGACTAAACAAGTATACAAAGCGAGTGTGAGTGGGACGGTTACAAGTGGAAGACCACGTCGTACTTTTCTGGATCAAATTGAAGACGTGTTAGTGAAAGGTCAGACTAAGAGTACGCGTAATCGTAGAGCATGCATGAAGACTGTGATGAGCGTGAATGAAGCGATGTAGGTATATCAGGATCATGGTTTGTGGGAATCCGTAGTCTCTGCCTACCCCTCTGGGAAACAGGCGTGAGGCTATGTATATATGTATGGTCAATCATTAACATAGAACTAATATTTGCAGCTACAAGCCAATTGGTTTGCTATTAAAGATGAAATCACATTAAGAAAACTTGAAAGCTCAAGTAATTTTCTCGACAACTTGGACGTACGATGTCACACAAATAGATTGGTAAACATTATCTTTATCAGAGTTTATATACGTCCCACTGCTGGGATCAAGTTTCCTTTACAATAGAAGAACTAATTATACCGCGCTGCTCAGACGTGTTGATATAGGGTTTTAATGCGAATTCTCTTTTTCATGTATAATTATTATACGCATATATCCTTTAGTCGTCTTTGAACTAGACATGCGCGAAACAGTACTTCGCGAAGTGATGTTATATGGCATTACATTTCGTGCCGAGTAATATTACATTTTACCATCACTTCAAACATCACACATGACATTTCATTTAATATAAGCCTTAATGTTCTGCAAATAGAGCTCAAAATAAATATTTATCGACCGCAGGCGCAGCGCGGTCCAGTCGTTCTATCCCTCTCACTCTCCCGAAACGACACACGGCGCGTTTGAGAGATAGATAACCATTACCAAATTACCGAACATTGCAGAAATACAGAACAGTACACGAGTGTTCGGCGTCATGTTTAATGTGATGTGTGATGTTTAATGTAATGTCATGTTTAATCGCGCAATGTTTAATATGACAGTACACGGTCGGGTAATATTACGTGTGATGTATCACTCGCATTACTTACACATGTCTACTTTGAACGTGTTTGTGAAAGTGGACGCCGATGGGGTGATGGATGGATTAATTATAATGGATTATAGTTTTTTTATATATCATGTACATTATGATGGTTTACGATTTACGTTGTTTTAGTATATTTCCGTGTGGTGACGGAGTAAGAATACATTACACTATTCTCTATACCCACGGAAAATAGCCCGTGGGTGTTGTAAAAGACGACGGCTATGCAGATAATATGTATGCAGGCGAAGTAAAACTCGAAATGAACCCCCTGCCCCTGTATCAAATCTGCCAGACCAATGTGGTATGTCAATTTCCCTCCTATTGTAAGTTGGGACCCTCAAGCGGGACGTATATAATCTGAGATGATAAATAACAATTTAAATTAAATATTATCATTACTTTTCCATGGAGTAACCTATTAAAAAATAAATATGACATATTCTATCGTCTATGATTAAAACTTACAAAGGTACAAATGGAAAAGCTATGGTTACATATAACCTTTTTTGGAATTTATCGAACACAATTGTATTGACGTCGATCTAGAATTCTAGACCATAGCGACAAAGTTGTCTAGACTTTAGATTCCTACGTGGAATGCTTGTGACCTATTTATATACAATTTATGTTGGCTCCATTGCGGTTAAATACGTTATGCTTAAATTAATATTAAAGTTATAATAGTAAGTTTAGTAATTATTTTAAAAATAATATCTCTTAACTCTTTGAATGATATTTAATTTAATTAAAATTTTATTTAGCACTTACCGTAGCACTGACACACATAATTCACACTATTCAACATGGAGCCCTTTAAAATTTATTATCTAAACTACAACGATTTTTAAATTATTTTAATTCTATTGAAATGGAGTTACAGTATCTATCTAGTATAAGCTATGTCGGTTATAATTATATATTTTGTATACCAAATTAAAGAAAACGTCACGAGTTTCACTATAAGAGCAAAAAGTTGTATCAAATATGTGTAATTTGCTAACTTTATCCAACGTTGGCAAAAAGTTAATCTGATTAACGATTAAAAATTACGATTAAAAAGTTAATCGTGACTTAAAATTAATTTAATCGGAATTAAAAGAATTTAATCACGATTAAAAATGTGCGATTAAAACAGTTGAAACAAGTCCAAAAATAAAAGATAGATCGCTCGGTACAAGCAAGGTCAGGTTAAGTCCAACAATATCACTTACGTAATAAATTAATCTGTGATGAAGGAAACACAATTTACCTGAAACAAACAAAACATAACAAGGTTAATTTAATTTGACAATAACAAATAAATATATACACATGTATATACAATATTGATGACGAGTGTGCTATTAGGTTAAGAACACTAGCCAACACCAACAATGATCGCGGGTCTTGTAAGAGTCGACAAGAGCTCTACACAAACATTTGACAAATCTACTTAATACCGTATTAAGAATAGAATGAGTTAAGAATACAATGTGCCCTCTTACTTTCTAATGGAAGTCGTAAAAAGCAGCTGAGGAATCACTAGACGAATGAGTAGTAGCATTCATCTTGGCAAATTATAAAGACTACGATCACCAAACAGTCTGGTCAACGTAGAAATTATATCATTATCTCATTGTGAAGAGGTTCATGCCCAACAGTGGACTTCGACAGGCTGATGATGATGATGACCATGTCGGGAACGATTACATTTATCATATAGCCGAATAGCATCCCGAATGAAATCACCCGGAGGTCGTAAAAGCTAGCCAAAATCTTAAGCAACAGTTCCGTTATTCTTCCGTGTTGCGTATTTAATTAGGGTTAGTATTGCTTTGATGACCCTATATATTATTCATATAAATTGAAATAAGGCCAATAAGAAATAAGCATAAAATAATTATTTATAGAAATGTTGTAATATTCGCATATAAAAAAACCTTATGTGGTTGAATCAGTCATTAAAAATGAACAATAAATTTAAAAAAGAAACATTGCAATATCATTGTATTCTTTACAGGTAATGATCAATAGAACAAAGAATTCGCAGTAGACGAGGTCAATCCAATAAAAGACCAAGCATTAAATGACCCACTAAGATAAAACATTGTCAATAAATACAATGTTCGCTCACATAACGGTTATCTAATTGTAGATCTTAATTAACTCAAGACACATATTTACATTACACTACGATGAGTAATGACGTCATTTGCCTTTAATGGAGCATGTAACGTTAACCTTATGATGAAGAAGTGCGTATAAGTTTTTAACTACTTGTAATAAGAATTTTCTGTTCCATAAAGTGACTATAACTAAATAATTTAGAAATCTATTTTTACGAGATATATTACTTTTATTGTGATTTTTATTATGCCGATGTTTCGAAGACTTCGACGTTAATCATCACGAGTGGACTGTAGTGTCCCCTTTTATTTCAAATGTGTAATACTCGCGTATACATCAGAAATCATTATATAAACAATATAATTAGATTACATTTGATAAACATTCATTTTAAAGTTGTCTGTAAGAAATTGTAGTACCTACCTATGTGATAAGATTATGCAATTGTACGGATTCGATTTTTTGTATCGACCCCCTTAAAATTTGCATGTGTGCAATAATTGGTTGTTGGTGTTACAAACAAATTAAATATTATAATTTTAAAATCATAAAAACGGATATGATTTTATTTACATTAAAACCAACAATCATTCATATATAATATAAATCAAATGTAATACCAATGGATATATTAAATTAGTTACAGTAGAAGCTCTTGTGGCGAAGGGATGAGTATACAATTCTCACCGACTCTATCACCGAGCAGGAGTGTGCAGCAGCTCTCCTAGAAAATGTATAATACCTCACTGCGGTCGCCAAACCCATACGTCAAGAGTGGCGATGACGGCATTATAACCTCAAAGCCTAAATTATAAATCCGAAAACCCTATATTATAAATGCGAAAGCCCTAAGTTTAGCTGTGAGCGGCGAAAGATTTGAATGATGTTGATGATACCAAAGAATATCATTTTTCAGTCAAATCAAATGCATAAAGCCAATTAAGCGATAATCTTCAAACAATGCTCCGATAACGTAGGCTAAGCTTGTCATTACTGTTTTGTACAGTGAGATATTAGAGCCGGATTTAGTGATTCTTTTTACGCGGTTTTTAACTAGTTTGGCCTCAATTGTAGGCGGTCAAGCGCAATCTGCTTAAGTCTGTCAATAAAGAACAATAAAGATCTGTGTTTTATGAGATGTAATCGGGTGCAATTGAAGTTCAGTATGTCTATATAATGTTACTGTATGAATATGGACTGTTTTGTTTTATTGTGTATGGAGTGTTATTATTACAAAAAAAAAAATGTTTACTTCCTTACTAATATTATAAATGCGAAAGTAACTCTGACTGTCGGTCTCGCTTTCACAGCAAAACTCCGGAATCGATTTAAATGACATTTGATACACAGATAGTCTAAAGCCTGAGAAAGGACATAGGCTACTTTTTAATTGAAAAAAAAACGTTGTAAAGGGTTGAAAAGGGGATGAAAGATTGTATGAAAGTATTGTCATTTTCAGAACTAGAAGCATAACACTTATATTTTAGGCTATTGATTAGATATAAATAAATATGGTATTCAAAGTTTCTAACAAAAGCAACCCTTGAAAGGGTTTATTCTTTCTTTTCTTTCTTTCCTATGGCGTGGATATTTATAACTAGCTTCTGTTCGGGAGTTCGTCGGCGTGGAATAGTTACATTGGATTAACATTAACTATTCGCACTATTCAACGCGGACGAAGTCGCGGGTAGAAGCTAGTATATTATATGTGATTCTTCTTACTGGTCTAACGATAATCAAATTGTGCTCCAAATTCGAAGTACTGACCGCCATCTAAGTACTATAGGTGCAAAAATGACTGCACAGATGGCGTAGTGGTTAAGATACCGACTTTCCGTGCGAGTAACGTGGATTCGATTTCTATGTAGGACAATACCTTGCGCTAGCCACAAAGTATTGTTCTGAGTCTGGGTGTAATTTTTCTACGTTAATTGTATGTTTGTAAAGTCCCCCGCAATACAAGGATTATATCCTTAGCGCAAGAGTGGTAAAAAAAAAATTCATGCAAGACAATTTTCTGTGAAACTCCAGCTTTTCCTCATTAATTAATTGTTCTTAATGGTGACTATATCGCTCTAACTTTCTTTTTTTCAGTGGTAATATTTTAAGTTAAAAATTCATCGTATTTTTAACCGACTTCAAAAAGGAGGAGGTTCTATGTTTCATTGTATGTATTTTTGAGACATCAGGTCAATGTATGTATAATTTACTATAGAATGATGATTCAACACGCTTTATATATTAAATCAAATAATATTTTACAACCAAGATTACATGTGTGTTCATTATGTTTGACGAGAGAAAAGTAAACATCGCTATGTTTAATAAAAGCCTGCCTTTACTCATTGTGTGTATTTTAATCTAATACAAGAGAAGACGTGTTATTATTTAATATACAGAAATTAATCCAGATTATATTCTAAGACTGAAAATGTCTAACATTAAGTCTTCTGAAGATTTGTCTTTGATAGCGAGGTATCTTAAGATTTTAACATTTTAATGTAAAATGATTTTGTTTCAAAATGTTACGTTTTCTAACAATTTATGTACTTATATATTTTTATAGGTGATGTACGGAAACATATTTTTAATTTAGTCACAAGGATAAATTGTTTTACAATACCTTCATCCATCCATATTCAAGTCTATTGTTGAACATAGATCTCAATGTGAAGTGAGTACCATGCTTGACAAGACACATTTAGTGTTATAAATTTCCCAGGAGAAGTCATCCATTACCTGGTTCTTTCGACTTCCATGGGAAAATAAGTATTGGTGATACATTATATTCTTCACCCATCACCATATATGGTGAGCTTTATTCATCAACTTGCGTGGACTAATACTACCTAATCTAAATTACTGAAATTTAGCATTTAATATGCTTAATTATTTTTAAATTACTGAAATTTAGCATTTAATATGCTTAATTATTTTTAAATTACTGAAATTTAGCATTTAATATGCTTAATTATTTTTAAATTACTGAAATTTAGCATTTAATATGCTTAATTATTAACAAGGTTGTGTCATCGTTTAATACAATTCTAACTGTAAAGTTTTAAGTATTAAGCCTGTAACAATGTGTAAACATTGTCGGGTAGATAGCATACCGTCACCTTAAGACGTAAATATGATACGAAATGAAATTTGCATGTCCTACAATTAGTCACGGTGGTTTAGTGGCAGCACGATTGGGCCGGAATCCCAATAGGCACGGATTCGAATCCCGCTTGTGACATCTTTTTTCACTTCGTAATCGGGAATAAATACTACCTAATCTATTTAATGTTATTATATTGTTAATATTAATAATATCCAAAATACATTAATAATAATTTTTGTTATCTCAGCTGTTGTCATGTAGCGGCGACTATGCTGAACGCTTGATGCGCGATGTCCAATTGTTGGCAAGTTATGCCTTATTTGCTTTCCTTTCTCTTTTATGGTGGCAAACGAGCAAGCAGCATACCTGATGATCATGGACCTTTGCAATACTAAAGGTATAGCTAGGCTGCTGCCTACCAATACAAACCCCAAACCCACCCAATTGGGCTTCCGGTTCTCTCGCTCACCGAACGAAGCGCAATAGCACATTGCCATTACTTAGACGTCCGATCTTTAGCGAGAGTATGATACTATCCCGTGCGGACCGGCCCGCGGCTGTAGACAGAACTGATAACAGCTTGGTCCTACCACTACTTTCTCAAGAAATAGGATATGTTACACAATATATTTTTTTTAATCCAAGTTATAGGACCTAGGTCCTCTATAACTTGGATTAGCGTATTGAAAGAAACAAACAAACTTCAATATAATAAATAAATGAAACATAGAACCTCCTCCTTTTTGAAGTCGGTTAATGAAATAACGTATTTCTGTGGAAGCTAATAACTAACAGATTTATTCTTTTTAAAAGACAGACATAAGGCTACCCACAAACTAGTAGTTCAAACATATCAATCATAGAGAGCGCTAGTTTGCTTATTTACCATTTTAATAACTATTTCTAACATTCAACTTCATTATTAGATGAACAGTAATTAAAAGATATAATATATACTTATGTACCAGTTTTCCTTATGTTACTTCTAATAGGTTTTACATTTCAAAAATAAATCAATTTCACTACAATTACTGTACAATTTGTTTAGTAACGAGTACGTGAAATTTTACAATCTAGACCGTAACAGTACCTAATTGGCTCTGTCAGTGCAATCATTTAGCTCTGGAGAAAGTCATAGAATAAGATCATAATTATGCCCCCCAATGAAATTGTTCAGTATAGAAATAAATGTCTCGCGTCGCGGTTTCTTAATGAACCCAAACCCTTACCCCTATTCTATTACTATTAAAAATGTTGATATTTTTTTATACAGATATCATCATACCGTCATATATTAAAATTAAATTAAATATTTAATTGGAGTCAATTATTTAAATTTCAGTTAATTATTTAACTTCAATAATTTATAATTTAATGAATAAAATAATTATTTTACTTCAGTTATTTATTTTTTAAGTTAAAAATTCTAAAAAAAAATAATAAAAAGATAAAACCTGAATAATATTTTATATTTACAAGCCCTTCAATTCTAAATATTAACTAAACCATCAGGTGTCATTCTCAATAAAGTTTCTGTCCTTAGATCAAGCCTAGATAATCTAACACACTTATAATAAAACATTCAAGAAATAACTCCGTACATTGAAGATATTTGAGTATTAGAGCCATTGACAGAACAGATGTAGACAATTTTACGATTCTTTGCCTGTTCGTTTAACTGTAAATTTATTCGCAAATTATGCAAAAATTACTGCACTTAATTTCTTGAAATTTATTATAATAATAGGTCAAACTTAGCAATATTAATCATAAAATAATGCACCAAAAAATTTATATTCCTAAATAGTCTCACATTATCCACATTTAAAACGTACTAAATCGCACGTATCTTACTTAAGTACAGTATTCGTCATAAACGGAGTCGCGAGTAAAGTTACGTTAAGCAGTACATATAAATTGCAAATGCACCTATAGCTAACTTATGCTAAGTAACCTACATCTTACAAAATATGACACACATTTCATATGACAGCGAAAGTTAAGCTGATTCTTACGCTTCTTTTTACCAAATGTAAACGAAATTACTTATATGTACTGAAATATTTGTTCACTATGGCATGGCATGGCCTCCATTTTCATGTTTAGAGTAAAAGTGAAAAGAATGTACAATTTAATTATTTCTTAAGTGTTGCGTGCAGTCTAGTTGTTGCTACTAGTTAGTTATTCTAAGTATCAATTACTAATTGGATTTTTTTTTAATTTACAATTAGAATAAGAAATGTTTTAAGCATTATCTTTTTTTAATACAAAGTAAATAATTCTTGTATTAAGAGAACTTTACAAACATACAATTTCCAGAGATTTCCATATATTTTTGTAATGTTTTTATGGTAATAAATAAATAATAATTATTATAATCACCCAGACGAATTAACCCTAGACTCAGAACAACTGTGGATCGCATAGAGTATTATCCTGCGTGGGAACCGCTGTACCGGCACGGAAAGTCGGTATCTTAACCACTGCGCCATCTGTGCAGTCATTATCTATACTCATACTCCAAACACTGATAGCTTTTACCGTAGTTCAGCTATAATAAGCTGGTTCCTTCGCATTTATAATGACAGTATTTTCTACATAAGCTAATTAATCATTTTAGTTTTTAAGCAAATTCTAAAATTATCAAGCGAATTTTAATGTTATCAACATTAAATTAGTTTTAAAGATTGTGGGTGATATTTTTTAAAACTACAAATGCAAGTTTAATTTTTGTCTTACTAAGGCTACTTCCAGCTTAACAGTGGGATATGTCTAGCATCGATAATAAAGAAAGAGAAATGATAATTAATTGCTCATGAGTTTTGTTTTATAAACTTTTAATAAGAGGAGATATATTAGTAACAGAAATCGCGGTGGCGGAACCACAGAAAGATCTAACATTATAATAAAGTGAAACTGTGTAGACCTAAATAATTATCTGCTAAAACGTCAGCCTAGTGTAAATTAAGTTCAGTACAACGACCCGTATTCGGTGTCAAATGCGTTCAATAGCATTAATTTTCAGGTCGTAATAATCCAAGTCTGCCTATTTACTAGTTATATTTATGGTGTTGAACTGCTTGCGTGACCAAAGTCTTCAAGACTTTAGATTAACGACCTCCGGTCAGGTATTCCGGTTCGAGAGCAACATAATCCACCTGTAAGCGAGTGACTTGCTAAAAGAATTTTAAGAAAGTTTTAAGCTGCCATTGTGTTTCATGGCCTATGTTTTATTATACCCGTATTTTATTCCGTGTAGTGACGGAGTAAGAATACAATTCACCACCCCCTAATCTTACCCGTGGGTGATCGTACGAGACGACTAAGAGACATAAAACGCATATAACATTTATGCGAGAGAAGGAAAACTCGAAACAAAACCCTATACCAACACGTCTGACCAGTGTGGTATAGTAGGTTAATTTCCCTCCCTTTACGGAGGAGCCCAACAGTGGGACATTATGGGCTGTGATGATGATGATATTTTTATAGAAGTAAATTGTCATCATTATCATCATGTTATTAGAGATATATGTTGACAGACGACTGTTGCGTTCAGTCTTCCTCTACAATGGGAGAAACATTGACCTACTATGTCGCCTTGATCAGACGTATTGGCATAAGGTTTTATCTTAAGTCTTTTTCAGACATTTAAGAACAAGAGATGGGATAGTGAAATGTATTCTTACTCTGTCACTATCAATCAATTACAAGTCAATATCCCATATTAAAGATTAAATCCTTGTATCGTAAAGGACATTATAGATATACATTTAACAAACACAAATAATATTCATTTTAACATCGTTGTTGTACCAAATTGTAGATACGATCTTTGCGGAATATAATGGTTACCAACTTTTCCTTTCTCGCGTATGTCGTAAAAGACGAAAAAGAAAATAAGACATGTGTTCGGATAAGTGGAAAGAATGCCGAACGAACGTCTGGTTAAGAAGATATAGAATGCGAAAGTGGAAGGATGTAGGTAGCGGGGGAGACCGAGACTAACCTACCTAGACCAGATCGGTCACGTACTGAAGGAAGGTGAAGTCAAGAGTCGCCGAAACCGGCGAGCGTGTATGAAGAGAATTATGAATGTTGAGGAAGCGAGTGAAGTATGCAAGGATAGAGTTCTCTAGCACTCTGTTCTCTCTTAATACCCTGCAAGGGATGTGGCGTGATGATATGTATGTATGTATGCAAGAAAATAAGAAGAAAACATCAATGTAAAAGATTTATCAAAACCATACTAATACGTCTGGCCAGCGTGGTGGTATGTGAATTCCTGTCAGTTCTAACAGTTCCAGACTGCGTGGTGCTAAGATTTGGACTAGTAATTATTTTAAGAAATCATCATCATATAATAGGAATGAAGGATGTAGGTACCGGGGAGACCGAGACTAACCTACCTAGACCAGATCGGTTATGTACTGAAGGAAGGTGGAGTCAAGAGTCTCCGAAACCGGCGAGCGTGTATGAAGAGAATTATGAATGTTGAGGAAGCGAGTGAAGTATGCAAAGATAGAGTTCTCTGGCACTCTGTTCTCTCTGCCTACCCTGCAAGGGATATGGCGTGATGATATGTATGGGTATCATCATATAATTGAGCCAGGACCTTAGCTATTCAATAAATTGCCTATAAACTTCTAAATCATGGTCCTCTTCTCAAAATGAGAGTGATTGTGTTATTTAAAAAAATCAGGCTTATGTTCAAATTTAAATTTTATTCGCCTGGCCGTTCAAAAATGTCCCTAATTCGGTCACACTTCTTGTAATTGGTCTTTTAAAGACCTTAAAATTAAATTTGTCTGTGCTGAAATTGAACATAGAGATATCTCTTTCTCTATCAAGGTCCACAAAAATATCTATTGTATTTAGAATGTTATTGAAAAAAAAAAACCCAAAGCAGTCACGCGGACCGCCGACAGAAGTGAAAACTTAAATTTATGAAAAAAATAAAACAAATACAAAAAATAAAAAAAATTATTAAAAAAATCAAAAAACCCGACTGCGTAAAAAGTCACCAAAACTACGTACATAATAAAAAAAACTGAAAAGAAAAAAACAAGCACTTAGATGTCCGGTGGTCTAGAGTTCCATAATATATTATTGAAAAAATACTATTGCAGAAAATGAAATATATTTTTATAATAGAACATGACAACTGAACAGTAGGGATCCATTGAAAAGTTAGATTTGCTGTCGAATAAAGGATCCCGACTGTTCAGTTGTCATGTTCTATTATTAAAATATATTTCATTTTCTGCAATAGTATTTATTCAATAATATATTATGGAACTCTAGACCACCGGACATCTAAGTGCTTGTTTTTTTCTTTTCAGTTTTTTTTATTATGTACGTAGTTTTGGTGACTTTTTACGCAGTCGGGTTTTTTGATTTTTTTAATATTTTTTTTTATTTTATACTTTTTAGTGTTAAATACCTAGGTAGCTATAGTTATCTTATTTATTGATAAGTAGGTAAGTACCTAACTATATATAGTTTTTCGACTGAAGTAAAGTACTATATCGTTAGAAATTGGAGATGGGCGACCGCGTCAGACATTAGATACTTTAGGTAGGACTACCTATGGTATATTGGCCAATATACCTAATAGATACTTCAGTATATGTCCATCCACATCCAGTTATATGTATTTTTCGTCTTTTCATTGTAAATTTCTATTGTCTAAAAAACCTATATGTGAGAAAGATTGTTACGAAACTTTAAATCGATATAGATCCTAAACGGTCAGTCAAATCAAAAAATATTGAAAGAAAACTAATAATGATTTTTAAATACCTATTTAACGATACCCCACTCGATATAGTTTGTTGACTTTATTTTTTTTAATTTTCACAATATGGCGTCCAGTAGTCGCCATATTGAATTTTCAATAACGTCATATCTTTAGTGACACTCGCCGGATTAAGAGGAATCGATTGACGTGCGAATCATAAAAATCGGCCCAGGCGTTTGGTATATATAGTGCTTCAAAGGAACATACAAACATACATACATACATACATACATACATACATAGACTGTTAAACACAATACCACTCCTTTCAGTCGGGTAAAAATAAAAAGCGTACCCCAGGGAGTATGTATGGGTACCACCGAAGACAAAGATCGGGTACCGATGGCCCGCTCGCAAGGCGAAGAGAGGGGTTTGCAGGGTGGGTCCATAGGGTTGCGCGCCGCCTCTTCCGTCGCCCCGGGCCGATTTGCCGGGGCGCGACCACACATCCATGGTCCCACCTTGCGAAAGAAAGAAAATAAAAAAAAAGAAAAGAGGGAGTATGTATGGGTGCCATACAATAAAGACACATTCAATATATTATATTATACACATATTATATTATTACTTCCTCTCCTACGGTCTACTCTCCCTCCGTCTTACGAATTTTCGATCAGGTCACGTGTCCTGACGCGAGTTTAACAGTTTTTACCTATCCCAAAAAAGTGCACAATGCCGCTAAAAAAGTTTTCATTTCAAACATTCTAGGTAACAAAAGGATGTTTTGTGTAACCTAACGAACTTCGTTTGTGTAGCTCGGCAGTGCGAATAATTGGTTCAGTATTCCCTTTTGACTTTGTTTACGCTAATCTCCATACTATGGTGCGGCATACCTTAAAATAGAGTTACGTAGCCCGTAATCTGTTTACCTAGTGTTGCGGAACGCGATGGTCGATAGCTCCATCCACTCATCCGTATTAACCATACTACCTACATAGGAATCGAGCTTTATTGACGTAATACAGTTTTACTGTAATTTCTAATACACGAGGCTCGATGAATATTTTCATTTAAAAAAAAACAACAACAAATATAGTCGCAATTGGAAACTTGGCTAGGAGAATAGCACATCAAGTAATTTTGATACTGACGAATTTTACATTGTCTACCTAACGGAGGTCGGTATTACGCTGCGTCATCCAATTCATGGTCATCGTTTGAGATCTCTTAGTCTCTAACAGTTGACGCTTTGTCGAATCATCTAGTTTTGATTGTTGTAAAAATTGGCTAACGGATCACCGGTAGAATAGTCAGTAGCGCTCTCTCTATTACGATGTTCAAACCGCCAGGCCAGCGTGGCGATTACGGTAATAACCCCTTCAACGACGCGTTCTATCGAGGAAAACTACGTCCAGCATGATCAGTGAAAGGTTGAAAGATGATGATGACACGCTAAGATTTAATCACTTTAATGTACAGCATAAATATTGGAAAATAGGGATCATAATAATATTGTGTAGTTGTAGGACCACGCTGTTGACAGTATTCTGTCTACAGCCGCGGGCCTGTCCGTCTGGGATAGTACCACATTCTCGCAGAAGATCGACGTCTGAGTAATGGCAATGTGCTATTGCGCTTCATTCAGTGAGCGAGAGGAAATCCAATTAGGTGAGTTTTGGGTTTGTATTGGTAGGCAGCGGCCTAGCTGATACCCTTGGTATTGTAAAGGTACATGGGCGGCAGTAACACTTACCATCAGGTGTGCTGCTTGCTCATTTGTCACCATAAGCAATAAAAAAAATAACTGACACAAATTAAAGTCAGGATTCGAATCAAGAATCCACGGATAGAAACATCTATATTCTACTACTTCTACGCAGATGCGTAGTTATTACTTTACGATAGATATCAAATATTAAATTATAAATTGATAGGGCGACGAAAGGTTATGTTGCTTGACCTATTTTCGGCGGTGGTAGTCTAGAGGGACCGTACGAAAGATATATTTTAGTACTTGGATATAGCTGTACTCTCCGTTCCCGTTATTGTTCGATAGGACGTGTCTCCTTATTGTGTAAGAGTAAGAATACAATTTACCATCTTATCTTGCATGTGGGTGTCGTAAAAGACGACTAAGATATAAAAATAATCTATGCAAGAAAAGAATATCTCAAAATAAGACCATGTAAGATGCTATATGGTTTTATTTTGAATTTAACCAGTGAGGTATATAGTATAGTTTGCCGTGTGGTGACGGAGTAAGGATACAATCACCATCCCCCATTTTACTCGTGAATGATCGTAAGAGACGACGAAGGGATATAAAACGAAAAAATATAGAAACGAAAAAAAAAAAGGAACACTCGCAATAAAACCCTGTACCAACATGTTTGACCATATGATATAGTAGGTCAATTTCCCTCTCATTATGGAGGAGGCTCGAGTTAGTAGTGGGACATATGTGAGTAGGTGAATTTCCTTTTTATTGAAGAAGTGTTTCGAACCTAAACAGTGAAACGTATGTAAACTGAAATGAGGACGGTAAGATGGCAGAAAGCAGTGAAAACATTATGCTAATCCGACTGATTAATGCAGTGTTGTCAATATCCTCTCAATATGAATGAAGATTGATCCCAAAAGTGGACATATAAAAGCTGAGAAGATTGCTAAAACAAACTCGTATTGACAAATCATTAATATCGAAAAGTAAAATACTTTCTAAAACGCATGACTTATATTTTAAGAAAACAAAATGCGTAGTTATACATAAATGTACAATTTCATTATGAAAGTACCGTTCTCTCTCTCTGTAAATAAGTGAAACTAAATGTCTAGCGGATTATTATGTTATATTTAATATAACATTATGACGTCAAAATACAACACAATTAAACTGTATTATAAATTAATTGCTCCGATGCTCGCTCCGATGCTAAAAATGCTCCGATGGTTCGGGCATGTGGAAAGAATGCCGAACGAACGTCTGGTTAAGAAGATATACAATGCGAAAGTGGAAGGATGTAGGTACCGAGGGAGACCGAGACTAACCTACCTAGACCAGATCGGTCATGTACTGAAGGAAGGTGGAGTTAAAAGTCTCCGAAACCGGCGAGCGTGTATGAAGAGAATTATGAATGTTGAGGAAGCGAGTGAAGTATGCAGAGATAGAGTTCTCTGGCACTCTGTTCACTCTGCCTACCCTGCTAGGGATATGGCGTGATGATATGTATGTATAAATTAATTTCTTGCTATGTGATGGCGACTACGAATACTTGTTAATTTGGGAGTAATCGCACTACACATTCCCACTATTGCAATTCTTGTAAGTCAGGATCCACAATTGACTCTATAAATGATACCGAGGTTTGACTCTCAGGCAGTCCCGCGTGATGTTTTTAATTTTCTTACTACCCGCAACAAATTTAATTAGAAAAAGGTTAAATAGGAATTGAAAAGAATGATTCCACTTTCCTCCTATGCAATGCGGGTGAGGAGAAACAAAATACGCCGAATACTACCAACCTTTATAGTACTCTTGATTATCAACTCCATATCGACCTAAATCAACTCCATCGGATGTCGTTTCGTTAACAATTACATTCCCAAGGTGGGTTAACGTCGTGACGGCAGGCAGGCGTTCATAAACCCATTGCTAAAACTTTTGCAATATGTACGATGAAGAGGACATATTGCAAAGTTTCCAGGTCATTAATTAGGATGAGAGCAAGATGATGATGACGTTAAATTCTAACGGAATGTGAGCCTGATATAGAAACCTAACCTAATAGAAATTGCCCTCCTATTAAAAAGAACCTATATAGGCTGAGTAAAAGTTACAATCATACGTACATTTACCTACTTAGACTCATTTAAACAATTTCTAATGTAATGAAGATAGAAACAAGATTTCGTTCGACCGCGAAGTTCGCCTATCAAAGCCCTATGGAGCATACCCTACATTTGACGTCGATAGGCTAGTTGATAGATAGATAGATGATAATTAAGAAGTTCTCCAGGATTCAAACTAAGACATACCTCATATATAAAAGTCTTACCAAAAAATGTACTACCGTAAACCACTAACACTTAATAATGAATAAGGTCTTAAAACATTTGTAAGGTCAACCAATAAAACAAATTACAGATATTAACTACTTGAAATAAATGACCTAGAATAAAAAACTTCAAACATATTATATGGTTACATCATTATAATTATTAACATCTACGAATCGCTTCCCTCTGCATTGTTTGTATAATCACGTTTAATATTTATTTGCAGTTTTCATTAAGCGTTAATTGACTGGTGTAATAAAAGCAAAAAAAAAAAAATCTTTAATTATTGGTTGAATTGCTATAACAAAGAATTAAAAATTTAGATAAAAGCTATGCCAAGACGACAGACAACACATGTCCAACAGGTATAATAGAATAATTTCTATTGAGTAAACTAATTTTCTCCACAATAGAACATATATAAGCTGAAGATTTCCGTGTGGTATCCGAGTAAGAATACAATTTACTACCCCATTTCGTACCCCGTGGGTGATCGTAAGAGACTACTAAGGGATATAAAACGCATATAACATCTATGAGAGAGAAGGAAAACTCGAAACAAAACTCTATACCAACACGTCTGACCAGCGTGGTATAGTCAAGTCCTCCCATTACGGAGGAGGCTCGAACCCAAAACTGGGACATATATGAGCTGAGATGATGATGATGAAGCTGAAAAAATACATTAGAAATAAAAAATCCGTTTTTTTTTCTGGAGTTTAGGTATTTATATTCTATTTGTATGTGTCCAAAACTTAAAGTAGTACAACATTGTATAGGTTTTTTATTTATAAATATTTTATCAACCCTGCCAATCTAAACGAACCAATGTCTCTATCGTGTTGAATTTAGTACTGCCACCACACTTATTGTTACAGATTGCTAAAGATAAAATTTCTTTAACAAATTAAAAAAAAAAACACGAATGCTGCATGCTTGGTTGAAGATATCACCAAATACTGAATATATTATGACAAAGATAGAACACGTATGAAGTTACGAGCATAAATAAAGCATAAACCAAGTTTCCTGAATTTAATTAAATTAAAACACTTCACAATGTGTAAATAAAACCTTGTCTTGCAAAAGATTTTACAAATATACACTTAAGGGATGAATATTACACTATATACATCGTGCTAAAAATAAAGAACACGGTTTATAAATTGCACAAATAAAATCAATGTATCCTAGAGAAACTTAGAATTACACCATATATATCAAGAATCGTAAGAGCAGATAAATTACCACCTAATAAATACAGGACGTAATGAGTGTTAAAAGTACTGCTAGATGTAGCGGACTATCAAATTCAAGGTATCGATACCGGTTCCACACACATTTGGCACTGAAATGTAATACAGATCCCTTCATAGCCCTAGATGGGCGGGTGTAGCTAAACCAGAGCCTATCGACCTCCTGTCAAAACAGGAGTAAGTACTGCAAGGAAAGGTAAAGTATCAAAATAAATATAAATATATATTACTCATAATATTGTATGGTAATATCGATCGATCAACGTCGTCCTAGAGACGGGTAAGGAAAGGAGCGACATCCGTTTCCTGCGTACAACAATGACCTCTGATGTCAAACACATATCAAATTGTTAGTTTTTTGTGCTATCAATAAATATCATTACTATGGATTGTAAATACCATATGAAATTAGTTATGCCTACGCCTTCGCTTGCTCGTATGCGAAATTTCAAAACGATATATTCAGTAGTTCTGTTGTGAAAAAGAAACCAGTAAGTTTATAAATTACTGGTTTCTTATGTTTACGCGAGTGTTATACATTTGAAATAATTCTACTTTTACGGATTCTATCGCGTTTGTATTTGATTTTTAATTTCGCGACGTTTCGAACACTTTACAGTGATCATGGTCACGGGAGGACTAAGGTGTCTTACGTCCAAAAGTTATCGTTATTAAATTATTTGGACGTGAGACACCTTAATCCTCCCGTGACCATTATCACTGTAAAGTGTTCGAAACGTCGCGAAATTAAAAATCAAATACAAACGCGATAGAATCCGTAAAAGTAGTTTTATTATAAACTTACGTTTGCATTTAATAACACGATAAATGCTGGGCAGATGGCTTGACATAAGTTCTATTTAATGTTATTTCTTTTGCACTTATGATATCTACTTTTGTCCCTTTACCATCTTACGACAGTTGCTGACGAGGAAGTGTACACGAACATCTATTGGCACTTTTATTACGTTAAATGAAATGTTAACAATCTTATATTTTGAAAAAATAACGAGATACGTTCTAGCAAAGAGTCTAATAACTGTTGCGAATCAATTTATTCCCGACAATCATACATGTTTCGAAATCGACAATAAAAATTTTAAGTAAAAAAAACGAAATTGAAAAGGAATCCCAAGTATAACAGGTGTTCTCTTCATGCTTGGTCTATTGTTAATTATAGTTTTACGCTTCATCCGTGGAGAGACAGAGTAAAGAGTTATACAATTCGGCAACTCTTCATCTTCTACAGTTATATTAATATCAAAATTATGTATGTAAACATCACTGTAGCCAACATAAGGTAGTAGGCCAATTGCCCTTTCAATTTTAGGAGATATAGAAGCTAAAGAAGAAGTTTGACAACTTTGTTATTAATAAGGTAGATGGAGGTTATGATAAATCAAGAATTCTCAATGTAATTCTACCATAATATAATTATCATCATCATCATCATCATTTCAGCTCATATATGTCCCACTGTTGCGCTCGAGCCACCTCCGTAATGGGAAGGAAGTTAACCTACCTAACCTACTAACCCAGACATTAGGTATGCGTCCGATATATCAAAACGAATCTGAAATCGGATTTCAGTCAGAAATCGTATCGTATCGATATTCAACACTTTACAAACTGATTTTAGAAAACGTATTTCGGCAGAAACTAAATCAACACATATCAAAACAAAACGACGAAAACGCAAACTAATAATAAATCTAATCATCGCGCAATCGTTTTCTATTGCTAGTTTTGCAAACCAAACCAATATTTGAAAACTTACTAACTATCTCTTTCACTCCGCTAAGCGATCGCTTAGTCAGAATGAGAGAAAGCGAATTTCATTAAAATTCGCCTCCTTTCATTCTAACTAAGCGATCGTTTAGTGCAGTGAAAGAGATGGAGAGAATTGCGGTTTCTAAGAAACTAAGAATGGCAGATTGATACGAAACAGAATTATACGGGACAGGGAATAAGATCTATATCAGAATGCAACTACTTCCATGATAATATTACGCAATACGTTTAAGTTTTGCGTTTGTTAAATAGATTTTTTGAATTATTGGAGAGTTTTGATCCACACTTGACCTTGGTGATACGTGCAGTGTGCGCGTAATGTTATTTTTGTGTTCTCGTGAACTATATAATTATATAGGTATTTTATGATTCAATACTATACTAACGTATGTTAGTATCGTACATACGATTTGATGATAAATAAGAAATAACTATTAAATGTAAAATGGTAAGAAAAAAACCATACTAAAAATGTACATTATATAATATAATCATGAAATCATTGTAAATATGACGATTTTTAAATACGCCAGAAAGTTTTGTATCACACTCAAAACAAAACATTTTTGCTAGTCTAGTACTCTAGTTAAGCCTAGATAAAGCATGAAGGAAAATCGTACACCTAAATCCAATCAACAAAGAAACTAAAGAAAAATATTTTGAATGCGTTTTGTTCGTTTGCGTTTTTCGTTTGCTACGCTAAAATAACTAAAACCATCGAATATCGATCGAGACTAAGGTAAATCCGACAATCGCTCTGGAAATCGATTTCTGAAATCGGTTTTTTAAATCGATTTCAATATCAGAAATCGAATTTGTATCGGTTTGCGTAAAAATCTGAAAACGCCCATCTCTACCAGACATGTTAGTATAGGGTTTTATTTCGAGTTTTCCTTCTCTTCCATAAATGTTATATGCGTTTTATATCCCTTAGTCGTCTCTTATGATCACCCACGTGTAAGATAGGGGTTGGTGAATTGTATTCTTACTCCATCACCACACGGATATATAATATAATAGTATGATATATTAAACATCAGAATCTTAAATTTGGGTTTTATGACCTATAGTTTATGCCACTAGACCAAAGATGTAAATTTAAATACTAAATGTAATCATGTAAGCGAATTATTCTAGCATTAGTACACAATTTACTAAGTCAATACTATTGATTGTGATTCATGTCCGAGATTGTTGGACAATCGCCGGATGAACAGTTTCGTACCATTGTCCTCCAATTACTTTTAACAATATCAAGAGACGTGAGATCTTAACAGAATTCAAAATAAATTTGAACCTTAAACTAATATTTAGACTTCAGGGTAGTCAATTAGAGTATTGGTGTAAAGATGCGAAAGGGAATGCTCCGATGGTTCGGACATGTGGAAAGAATGCCGAACGAACGTATGGTTAAGAAGATATACAATGCGAAAGTGGAAGGATGTAGGTGTATCGGGGGAGATCGAGACTAAATTACCTAGACCAGGTTGGTCACGTACTGAAGAAAGGTGGAGTCAAGAGTCTCCGAAACCGGCGAGTGTGCATGAAGAGAACTATGAATGTTGAGGAAGCGAGTGAAGTATGCAAGGATAGAGTTCTCTGGCACTCTGTTCTCTCTGCCTACCCTGCAAGGGATATGGCGTGATGATATGTAATGTATGTAGGTTAGTCAATATTAATAAAACACTGATCCCTAAATTGTTAGGTTATTTTCATCATTTTATATTTTCTTTCATCTCTTAACACCTAATTTTATATACTACTAATGTGTAATCTCTATTACTATTAGTTTTACTTATGTTATTGTAACTGCTAATAAATTTTCGCAACTAATTTAGGTCCCTGATCAAGTCAGGGGTAACTTAGACTAAGTTCATGATGACTTAGAACAATAAAAAAAAATGTTAGGTTATATCTTTCCTTTCAAAAGCCTGTAGAAGTCGAGTTTGTACATAGATCTTCCCAAAATAAATAATACATAATTGATACAGACATTGACAGTTTTTATGACTACCACGTCAAATTAAGGAGCAGTGACTTCATAAATCTGCCCGGGGCTATCGAAAGGACGGCTTGCAGCCCCATAATCTGCCGTACATTAACTCTTTATCGTCATTTGTGTAGGGCACCGGTACAGTCCTCTTCTTCGATAGCAACTTTATAACTTAGTAAAAGTAATTTTAATAACTAGACACGTTTGTCTGTGTTATGGTGGTCTAGACTGTCTACAGAGTCGACTAATAAATTAAATAACACCACTGGAAAAAAAAGAAATCTCAGCATTAGAGCCCTCGGAGAACCAGTCTAACTAACGTTTTCAAAGTCTTTCTCAAGTGGAGAAAGCTACTTTAGAGATTCCCAGTTCAGTATACTTTAACTTGAGAGTATTCCAGATGTAGGCAGTAGATTTTAGTTACAATATTTTATAGTACATTTTATCCGTGTGGTGACGGAAGAATACAATTTCACCACCCCTTATCTTACCCGTGGGTGATCATAAGAGACGACTAAGGGATATAAAACGCACATAACATCTATGCAAGAGAAGGGAAACTCGAAATAAAACCGTATACCAACACGTCTGACCAGCGCGTTATAGTAGGTTAATTTCCCTTCCATTACGGAGGAGTCCCGAGCCCAACAGTGGGACATGTATGGGCTGTGATGATGATGATGATAGTACATTTAGTCACTATTCTGTTGATATTCGTTGACTAAATGTTTTATAGCATTCTCTTAAAGTTCCGTACTACATATATATATTTTCTCGACGTAAAAGCACATGTGTTAATTCAGGTTATAAATAAACATATCTGACGCGACTTCTCATCTCATCGGTTTACTGTATGTTAAATACATTAGAAATTACATTAGGTACGGTTATGCTTTCTATTCGCAAAAATTTACAACAAAATTTTATTTCAAGCAACAACAAAAGCAGTAAATTACAATACTGTCGATCAAACAAATAACTTACAAGTAAATCAGCTGATATTGACAGCCCTTCAAAAGTTTTATCTCTATAAAATTATTACATATTGTTCCATTTGACAGTCGAGACAATCGAAACGGATCAACGATATACTTTTCATAATCGATTCTGAATAACTATTACTCTTTTACTCAGGTCGTGACTTTATCTTGGCGAAGCATTTCATCACAAAGGTTATTTGATTTATATTACAAACGTCTTAAGGTCGAATTTTAAATATAACATATACATTGTTCAAACGTTAGGATTGAATATTCTCTGATTTAAGCTGACAGACGCCAAGTGCCGCCAATTGAGATGTGAATGAAACTATTGTGATTGGAATAACATATTTGAGGACCATTCGAGTCTTATGGACGTTAGACTCTAAATTGATATGACTTTTATTTATGGATAGCACCTACGTATCAATATAAGATATTTTATATATGTGGGTATAACTATTTTGCGAAAGTAATAGCTAATAAATTAAGTGATACTTTCTATTGTTAAAGAGAATATTAAAGATAATGTAACCTAATTTTACGTGAAAAAAAAAACAAACAGCACATACCGTTTATATTGAATTAAATGTAGAAAATAATACATTTTAAACTAGGAAACTATGGAACTGAGAACACAATGCAGTCCCCTTTCTTTTTTCGTGGTTATCGTGAAATACTGCCAAAAGAAGAAAGAGAGAAAAGAAGAGAAGAAAAAGTATGTGCAGTTAAAGCAACGCAAAAGAAGGGAAGCTCGTAATAAAGAGCTATACCAACCAATCTAACCAATATGGTAAGTCAACTTCTTTGTAGCCTGGCGGGCCACCGAAGACAAAGATCGGGCACCGGTGGCCCGCTCGCACGAGTTTGCATGGTGAGTCTATGAGGTCACGCGCCACCTCTTCCGTCACCCCGGACCGATTTGGCGGAGCGAGACGCATCCATAGCCCACCGCAAAAAAAAAAAAGGTCAATTTCTTTGTCATTCTGTATGAGGCTTGTAGGTACCTATATGAAGTCAGATCATCTCAGCTCATATACGTCCTACTGCTGGACTTGAGCTACCTCTGTAAACTGGAGGGACTGGAACTGGGAGGGCATTGACTTTACCACGATGGTCAGATGGGTTGGTATTGGGTTTTATTTCGAGTTTTCTTTCTTTTGCACATACATATATACGATATGCATGCAACATCAATATGTTGCATTCCTTAGAATTATTTTACGAATCCCACGGGTAAGGCAGGGGACGGAGAAATATTGCAATTATTACACTTTCTTTGTGGAAACCCTCAGCTTTGACCGCTGGGGTCGTATGAGCGAATCAAAATCTCATCACAATCTATGTGATCAGCATGGTATATAGGTGAATATTTCACAAGCTTTACTATAGATATAGAGCACTCTTGTGCCATTAAACAAATATATATAGAGAAAAAAACCTTTTTAATAAAATCAACATTTTAAATATAAGACACTTTCATAGTCATGTACTATTGAAGCCTTCATCCATGACCATGATCACGACTACAGCGGCTATAAAAAGAAATGATAAAATAACAAGAAACTAAATTGAAAATTTACTACAGTGTTCATAAAAATAGTTTTATTTCGTGCGAATATTTAAGTCTTAAAATTTCTCATCGAAATTAGCCATCTCAATACCGCAATGATTCATGATGTTGAGGATTAATTTCATCATCATTATTATACTTAAAGATTCAAGTACGGCTGAGTAATTTGGCCAGTAAAGATGAGACACCGTCCTCTTTTTAAAAAGGTGAAGATTAGAAATGTGACTACACACCCAACAGTATGACAAAGACGAATCATATTTCATCCATATAGTTATCAAAGTTTATGATTCGTCGTCTCCATCAATGACGAATGTTTCTCCTTTAAATCATAACAGAATTTAAAGAAATTACTTTTGTTATATATATATATATATGTTTTTTTAAAATAAATAGCACATTATATCCTTAGACATTTAAAGAATGATATACTTTTTTTTTCTTTCTATTATGAGTATGATATTCCACAGACCAGATCCTCTTCCTTGAAGCTTTCTTTCTCTGACTGGGTGTGTAACAGGTATAGAGTCTCGGGAAGGTCGGGTGGTATGACGGCGTCGGTGTATTTGTATATGTTCAGGGATTTTATGATCTTATTTGAAGAGTATATGCCATTGTAGTTGTTCTGGAGGGCATATGATACGTCCATGGGGCACCGATGCGTACACAGCAGTTCTTGTGTTGCCGATGGTGTGGTTAGAGGCTTGTCATGTCTCATTTCGAATAGATTGTCCTGATCTATGAATGGGATTTGGTTTGTATCTCCAATGATGAAGAGTTCTTTGGACTTGACAGTTCGCATTAATAAGACCACGGAGCCGAAGTGATTTATGAGCGCTTCATCTATGATTAGCCGGTGAAGCGCTTGGTTTTTGTTCGTTCTGACTCCGTTTGTCAGAGCTGATGCTACTGTGTAGACGTTCTTGGCCGCCTTTTCCCCCATGCGTTAGGTAATCCTACTCTTTAGATCGTCTTTTGCTTTGAGCAGTGATGTTAAAACGACGTCGTGTGCGGGGTTGAAGTTTTCCACAATCCAGGTTGATTTGCCGCATCCGGGCACTCCGTTTACCAGGGTGATCTTGTCTGGTAAGTCCCATGTACTCGCTTCCAGATCTCTGGCTCGTATTAGAATTTTCTCTGTGAGCCAGATTTCAGTGAATTTCGCAGTGACTACAATGGGGTCGTGTTCCGGGGTGTAGAATGTTATTCTACCGTTTTCCTTTGTGGCTTCTTCATCGATGTCTATGAAGCCTCCGGTGGCACTAAACGCGGTCATGTGGGTTGAGATGGGTTTACCCGCCATGACCTCGCCTGTTTGGTTGTTGTAAACGTTGGCCTCTTCTTCCTCGAGTCTGACTTTCAGCAACCCTTCGCTTTGGTAGTGGTAGGCTTCGAGTATCTTGCTGGCGGTCAGGGCTTTGATAACTATTGTGCCTTCTAAAATGGCCTTGTATTCTTGTATTCGAGGAAGGCATTCATATATATGTCTAACGTTGTGTTCACCAGTCGGTAGTTTGGTGGTTTCACTATTCCTTTGTCGGCGTTTGTGCTTAGTTGTGGTTCTTCTTCTGTATCGATTGGGCGTTCTTTTCTAGTAAAAGCCTCAAGTGCAAAATAATGATATACTATGTCATATCAGATCTCACAGCACGCCTCGAGCATTACAATAGCAGGGAAATTAACCTACTATACCACGCTGGTCTGACCTGGCTTGCACAGATTTTTATAAGCATATTTTATCCCTTAGCAGTCTTTTACGACACCCATGGGTCCCCACATGAATTATCGTTTCTGTTAAATATGATTCACATTATAACATTGGATATTTATATCTAAAAGGAAAAAAAACCATTACCTACATCGGTTTTTGCTTCTATACAACAAAATATATTTCTGGTTACCCATTTAGTAGGGACCTTGAATAAATCGTGACCGAACATATCTACGATACGAGGCAGATATGTTGAGGCGGTAGTTTTCTATTATTGAAGCAGCAAACCTCTATTGGCAGTTCAATATATACAAGGAAATGCTTACTAGATGTATAGGAACAATAAGATGACTACGAATAACATCACGGTTAATCTATTAATCTTTGATGTTCATTGCCATTATTGACAGCCATGTTTTTAGAATGTTGTTGTTCTTTGAATAAATATTTCAACAAGAGAGTATTATAGTAAACGTACTGACAAACAAAACTATTATTCAGTAGTGATAGGGTTTGTAGCTCTACATTGTTGATACAATCATGGGCCAGACCGTTCGGGGTACCACACTCTTGCAGAAAATCAACGTTTGAGCAGTGGCAATTTCCTGTTGCGCTTCAATCGATAAGCGAGAGAGCCGGAAGTCCAATTTGGGTGGGTTTGGTTGGTGACCCTCTGTATCCTTGTTATTGTTAAGATGGACGGCAGTATCAGTAGTGCTGCTTGCTCGTTTGCCACCATAAGTAATCAAAAAAATATTATAGAGCTGCAGACTTTGTTTGTTTCCTCTAATCTCAGGTACTATAAAATGAATTTTAATAGAAGCTCTTAATGTAAAAAGGCCTAAAAAGATAATGGAGACAAATGGGAGCGGAGCAGTGTCTATAAATATTAGCAAATAGGGAAAAATTTGCCAACAGTAGGACTTCGCGCATCAAGGTCTCTGCGCAGTCGCAGTGATCGTCGCAACTGATGAGGTAACAAATATGGTAATTCATGTATTGCACATGTTATTAATAATAATTGAGATCCATAACCTGATAGATAGATGAATGCTGGATGGACGTATTGTGCTATAAAGCCCAGAAACGATATGGTCTTGACAAGGCAAATCGTGGAAAATAAACAAAGCATGTCAATAAGAAAGAAATATTACTTACTTGACCTATGACTTGTTTATAAGAAACATAGATTATAGAACCGAGTGATAAGAATAAATTTGTCGTGTCTCGATTTCCGGTCAATAAACTAACTTTGATAATATAAGAACGTCAAATGACTCTTTCCGGGCATAAAATATTGAGAGGTCAAAAGATACTGGTGGTAATAAACAACGCTGGTGACTTCTATACATTATATCTGTAGCGTATGTTTCTAAAAACGTCCAAATAGCCAATGGTTGCGATAACCTCGAAAAGGTCACTAAACAGGATCCATGTGATCGTTAAACGGTACGTTAACATTCAGGTTGTTGTCGCCCAATTAATTACTGTGACCTAGATTATAATTTTATGTTTTCATAGTTTTTTTTATTTTGCCTAAGTATGCGTGTAATTCTAGAATGTTGTGAAAGTAAACAGTATGATACTCTATGAATATATTAATTTTGACGGTGTCGTATTTTAAAATTTATAATTTGAGTTTCAAATATAAAGTTTCAGATGCCATATGTTTAATAAATAAAAATTAATATTTTTATGTCTTCTTCCTAAACCATTTATTGGATGACATTCATCATCATTCTCTCTCTCTTATTCCAATTAATTGGAGTCGATGCAATATGTACTCCTCGTCCATCGTATATATTGCAAAAGTTACTGGCAATAGATTTATGGCCAGTCGCCTGCTTGACGTCAAGTTTCCTTGGGAATGTGATTGTTGAACATGTCTATAAGTTTCAATGAAAAAAAATATGCCTTAAATTTAGAAATACGATCAAAAAACGTAAACCGCCTATTCTGAGTACGGATAGCCAAAACTGGTATAATATTTAAATAACTTTTTTAAATGCGAAGGAAGTTACAACGACTTTTATCTTTAGTAATACACAATTACATAATCCTATAAAAAAAAAATAACATTTTCAAACGGTTCTGTTTCTATTAACGATTCTATTCATAATAAAACCTTACTTATCTTACGCTTTCAGTACAGGCCTTATAGTTTTTCGAATGGCAAAAGGATTTAGAAATATAGCAATAAAGGTTTTGTATAGAACTAACAAATTCCTATTTATATAATCGTAACATTCACAACGTACAAGTTTCAAACGGTCTTTAGTACTACATATTGTAGGCAAGGCAATAAAAATCGATTTTATAGAAGTACGTTTATTTTTCGGTTGTTGGTGTTTCTTTTTATTTTTGTGGTTGTTTCTTTTTATCAGCTCATATACGTTTAACTGTTAAGCACGAGCCAACTTTAGATTATGGAAACCAAATTTGGTCAAGCGTGTTGTCATAGGGTTTAATTTTGAAGTTATATTGTTGATATTATCTATCCATCAAGCTCGTAGATGTCCACTGGTGGACATAGGCCTTACCACGAGAATGCCACTCAGAATGGTCCTGCATCCAACAGTTTCCTGTGACTTTCTTAATGCTGTCAGTCCTCCAAATGAGGGTTTAATATTATGAGAGAGAGAAAGCAAATTATTAGAATATCAAAGAATTATAAAGTGCAAAGAAGCAAATGGTGTGTGCAACGAGTCTTGATAGTGACCTTTGTGAAGCTTCTTAAGAGAAATACAAGCAAAACCAAAATATATGTATATACAACACAGATATGGCACAGAACTCACAAATGATCTAGATTTTTCTAGATTAATAATAACTTTCACCGTGACTAAACTTAAATCGAGAGATAGTATTCAAACATGTGTCAGTAAATCTAGTATATTAATGAGTAGAAAGATAAAGTAAAGAAGAAATTTATTCCTTTCGAGATATGTAGTAATGGAGCGAGAATGTAATTAGTGCTTGCAAATTCTAGCACTCAAGTAAAACTGTATATTTGTGTACAGTTAGTTAACTCAAACATGTTTGAGTTAGACAGCGGACCGCAAAATGAGAAAAGCAGTAACTATTGTTAGAACTGAGTATTATAGGTATAAACCACTTAATTTTCAAAATTGCACACTGCATAAATGTTACTATAACACTAGCAGACCTGAAAGACGTGCGGACGTAAAGTATAATTAATGAATTGTGATACGGACAAAATTAGAAATTAAAAGAGAACAATAATCTTGGATTCTAATTGCAGCGAAATTTACCGTTCAATTGTAAACTAAAACTTTCTATGGAGCAATTTAAACGCAAAAATAATAGATATATCGTTTAGGATCACATCAGACATAATACCTTGGTCATAATACCGCAATTCCAAATTGTAATTCGCCTAATCTGTGGGAGTATTGGGTGCTTCGGTGTCGATATCCAACAATGCTCACCTTGGTATCATTGAGAATACAAAATCAAATCGATAAGATAGAAGCTGAACGTTTGACTGGTTTAATCTACGCAAAGACTGCGACATATGCTGTGAGACATCTGACCGAATGTCCAGTAACGAGCGGACAGACGACTGATATCGATCTTATTCGGGCGCCTCAACTCTTGATGAAGTTCTTTCATAGTTATTGTGTAATAATGACTAAGATTATATTGAGTAATTATATTTGCTCTTTGTTTTTCTATTTTATATCGGGCTCATTATGTCCACGGCTTAGTTTTGTTAATCAATTTTTCTATTCCTCGAGAACATTGATTTGCAGGTACGAAAGAGCTCTGCATCGTTGACGCGCGTTGCGTTGGTGTCCGACATTTCAAGATCATCAATTGTGTAATTAAAATGTGTCTGTGAAACAAACTCACATTCGGATTTATAATATTAGTTAAGATGTATGTAGTCATATAATTCGTGGCGCGTGGCTTTGTGCTGAATATAACATGGTTTATTTTTTCCTTTATAAAGAACACCGATATCTGTTCTAGATCACGTCGTAAATTATGATTGAAATCGAAATGTCAGTTAGAGCCATTTATTTACATTCAAAGCGGTAATGTGCTCATCGAATCATCAATGAACTTGATTTCGGGGATACAATTGCTCTACAAGTACAAAGTGGTTATCAGGAAATTTTGGACATGATGCCACCGTCAGAGCATGTGATCGCAAATAATCTTAAAGGTTTAGAGTTTTCCTAGAAGAACTTCCGACTATTCTTTTGGTTGATACATTTTTACAACATCCACGGACTAAGGCGTAAAAACAATGTCTTGATTTCTTTCCGTATTTGGACTTGATTGCTTCTGACCAAATTATTTAATAAATTTTCAATATTTTGGTGAATTAATTTCGTTAAGCACCAACAAACGAAAGTATCGACAGACACTTAGAGCAATCAAAAAAAAATTAACCCAGCTCAAACAGTACGTCGCCTGAAGCTGAATAATACAGACAGGACGATGAGATCATCGTGTCACTCACACTAACGTACCAAACTGTGACGGGCAACGTAATTATCTACCACTAAATTATGATTTCTATATAATTTGATGTGAATAAAAACATTGGAAAGTTGGAGGCGGCCGATGAGTTAATGCTTTGCAAGCACAAATTACGCCCACGTTCTTAATAATAATTTTAGCATTTTCTTAATTAAACTTTATTAAACCTACACCCACAGTGTGCTATCGAGAGGACTACACTTGAGATTTAAAAACGAGTATAATTGATACAGCCTAAAAGGTTAACACACTTAGGTGGCGATAGATAGGTTAAACACCTCGATGAACCGACAATTTTTGGAGGTTGTCGGAAGGTTCTTGAGTCCTTGTACGGTCCTTTCTATGGAACAGACTGATAATATTGTAAAAGTTACAGGGCAAATCTTGTTGACTTGGGATAGGATATGTGAAAAGAGATCTACATCCAGTATTGGCTATCAATAACGTGATAGCCACTGCTAGATACAAATTGCAAAAGCTTTACGTCCTAACGTCAACACTCCTAAGATATTAGATGGAACTAAACCCTTACTTGTCAAGGCCTCACGAGCAACGTACGGGTATTCGTAGTCGCACCACACAGTACTAACTTATAAAATATTAAAAAAAGCAGTAGTAATTTATCATATTTCATCATGATCATCACAGCCTATATATGCCCTACTGTTGGGTTCGGGCCTCCTCTGTAACGGAAGGGAAATTAACCTACTATACCGCGCTGATCAGACATAGGGTTTTGTTTCGAGTTTTCCTTCTCTCGCATAGATGTTATATGCGTTGTATATCCCTTAGTCATCTCTTACGAACACCCACGGGTAAGATAGGAGGTGGTGAATTGTATTCTTACTCCGTCACCACACGGATAATTTATCATATTTGCTGTTTACCTATGTAGTTAATATAAATAAAATTTATTATATACATCCAAGTATTGTGTTATGTAATCAGATGGTACGGTTTGGTACGTTCGTTGCCCTGAAAGACAAATAGGGCGAGACATGAAGTATTGATAGGTGAACAATATAAAAAAAATGCAGGAGCAACAACTGTACAGATGAAGTGTTTTAAGTAACATACTCGTGTGTTGAATGTAGTAGATTCGATCCCCACGGAGGATAATTCTTTGTGAGTTCCACTAATCATTGCTTCGAATGTGTCATTTGTGTTCGTTAGAAATAAAATTATTTTTACGGATTCTATCGAGTTTGTATTTGATTAAATTTCCGACGTTTCGAACACTTTACAACGTCCACGGTCACGGGAGGACTCGAACGTCGAGAAATTTAACAGTCCTCCCGTTTAGCATATTTTTTTTAACTAATTTCAATCATGAAGTACAGCATATAAGTGAGTAATTCTTTTCGCAAATGCTTTTAAGAACATGTAGTTAATCCAATTAAGGAATCTAAATTACACTCAAACTTAGCACAGCTATTTGTTTATCGTACAAACAATCGGCCTGCGTGAGAATCGAACCCACGACGCTCAGCACGAGAGGTCGTTACATAGACCATTAAGGAGTTCGTAAAATTATTTATTATAATTAGTTAATTTTTTCTTTACTATTAATTATTAAAAAAAAAATTAAAAAGTGTAACTAAAACATCCTTTATAGCTTCACACAGATGTCCGCGAAAATATAAGCAAAGTTGTATTTAAGTTAAGTTTAATTTTTATTGAGTCAACTTCACCTGATGCTGTTTGGCCAACAATTACATTCCCAAGAGGGTTTACGTCTGGCAAGCGGCCGATCATAAAATTATTGGCAATAACTTTTGCAATATGTACGAAAGAGGACAAAATGCGTCGACCCCAAGTAATTGGGATAAGAGCAGGTGAATGAATGATGAATGAGGGACAGTCGAGCCTAGAAATAGACACGTATATAAGCTGAGACGATCATAAAAAAGAACGACATGTGGTGCTCTTGTATTACATTCAATATCTTAATGTTTTAACGTGTTATATTAGATAATTTTGATGGAATTTTATGTAATGTGATGTGAATGAACTGCTGGGATGTAGTGAATATCATATAAAAGTACTTTACAACGTTTTCGTTTTCCATCAAAATTCCCAAAATTTAACATTAATGGTGTGTGGCCAGAGCACTGTTGATGGTGACAATTTGACTTACTGACGGACAATGACTAACATGAAGATATTAAAGACGTGAAGAAAGTTGCAACTCGACAGTGGCAAAAATGGCTCGTTAATTAGCTGATTGCCAATACGAAAAAGAAAAAGAAGATACGATGATAATATCAGATAAATAATAACATAATTAAAAAAGCAAGTGTTAACAGAAAACAGGCGTTTATTTTACGTTGAATAAAACTATATTCATGTGTTTAACCACTTGTTAACCGATAGTTTTTAATAACAAAAGTTTAATAATTATATAAACATTTTGTTTAGCGTTTCTTCATGTACGTAAACGCTAAAAACGAATGCAATTTCAAGAACTTTTGGCCTTGCGCCATCATCATCTCAGGTCACACGTGTCCCACTATTGGGCTCGAGCCTCCTGTGTAATGGGTGGGAAATTGACCTAATAAACCACGCTGGTCAGACGTATTGATATAGCATTTTATTTCGAGATTTCCTTCTCTTTCATAGATATTATATGCGTTTATATCCCTTAGTTATCTCTTACGATCACCCGTGGATAAGAAATGGGGTGGTGAATTGTATTTTTACTCCTTCACCACACGGATAAATCTATTCAGTAGCGTTATTTAAAAATAAAAAAAAGTGCCAACTTATTTTTTAAATAAAGTGATAGTGTTTGAAGAATATTTATCTTGAAGGCAAGTAGCAATACAATTTTAGATGGCACAACACAACAGCTTCGGTTCTTATCTATGTAAAACATCAGAATACGAGTTGGGCCTTGTGGCGGAATATATTCACTATTTGAGTGGAACAAACTGATAACCAAAGTTCTTGCCGGAATATTTTGATGGTCATAGAACAGTTAGTTGACCATTTTTCCTTCACATGCACGTAAGCAAAGAAAATATAAAAAAAAACATTCTTTATAATTGTCGAAATCACAAACATTACATTAGTTTTGTGTGATTTTCTGTAAATTCTTGTAAGTCTATACAGCCTATTATTCTCTTTGTCTTTTCAGTCTATTGTTCTGCACGGACTCCTTTCAAATGAGGATAACTAGCGCCTAATATTGCATACTGGATAAAAACATTGGCAAAGGATTTTATTTCGAGTTTTTCTTCGCATGTAGATAAGTGTTTACATCGATTAATTACGATACCTACGGGGAAGAAAGGCGATGACGATGATATTTTTACTCAGTCACTACACGGTAAATAGAGTTAATAATAATAGGAAATAGTTATTACTTAACCAACATATTGTTCAGATTTGCAACTATTTAAAACCCATCATAAATAATTAATGAATGTGTGTAATAATGCGAAAGTGGAAGGATGTAGGTACCGGGGGAGACCGAGACTAACCTACCTAGACCAGATTGGTCAAGTACTTTTTTTTTCTTGGCAAGGTGGACCATGGATGTGGTCGCGCCCCGACAAATCGGTCCGGGGCGACAGAAGAGGATGCGCGCAACCCCATGGACCCACCCTGCAGACACCACTTTTTTTCGCCGTGCGAGCGGGCCACCGGTACCCGATCTTTGTCTTCGGTGGCAGATTGGTCAAGTACTGAAGGAAGGTGAAGTCAAGAGTCTCCGAAACCGGCGAGCGTGTATGAAGAGAATTTTGAATGTTGAGGAAGCGAGTGAAGTAAGCAAGGATAGAGTTCTCTGGCACTCTGTTCTCTCTGCCTACCATGCAAGGGATATGGCTTGATGCTATGTATGAATGTATGTGTATAAATAATACATAATATCACAGATAAATAGTAAAATAATATTTTATGTCGCTATAGATGATAGATAAATGGAATAATTTTCATTTTAAATGCGACAATATCTGCATGCATAAAATAGAAAATTAAAAAACGTAAATAATGCAAAATGCCTTTAGCGTACTTTCCTACTTAAACCATGTCATATAACCTGAATATAAGCTATATCATATATCGGCCATTACATAAATCAATACAAATAACTGTATGTGATTCTAACGTAAGTAAAATAAAAATTAAAACGGCATTAAGATAGCGATCTGTAATCGGATCGGTGCTATTCGATCCTCGATCTTTGGCGAATGACCTCGTTTGTTTTCCGGACCCAGATACTTTCTTCTTCTTCTTCTTCTTTTTATGTATTGGCAATCAGCTACTTATACGAGCCATTTTTGCCAGTGTCGAGTTATAATTATCTTCACGTTCTTAATCTCTTCAAGTTAGTCATTGTCTGTCAGTCAGTCGAATTGTCGCCATCAACACTGCTATGGTGACACTGTTAATGGTATGTTGTAGGAATTTTGATGGAAAACGAAAACGTTGTAAAGCACTTTTATATGATATTCACTACATCCCAGCTGTTCTGTCACATCATATTACATAAAACACCATAAAAATTATCTAATATAACACGTTAAAACACTAAGATATCGAATATAATACAAGAGCACAACATGACGTTTTAGATTCCCGCCAAAAGTCCCCAGATACTTTCGCTCTTACTTTTTAATTTACTCTAAATAGAAGCAATAAGGTTACAGTGTAAGGAGACACATGTCAGTCAACCGGCCCGCAGGTCGTGTGGGCTTGGCATTAACCCACTTTCCTTAGCCCGTGGGAGGCCGTTCTAAATTTAAAAAGAGATAAAAAAATCCGCCAACGTTTTGTTTGCGCTGCGCGTACGCAATCACTATTACCGCAATAGTTTATTCTTAAACTCCTAACATTGAATCCGTTGGTAATGCGGTGAGATAGTGACTAATGAAACTGTTGCCTAACCGTGTTTCATGAAAGATTTAAAGCTAAATAGTAGAGAAAATAATGGAATTATCGCGTACATTTAAAATTTTTCAACACCTTATAAACATATTTTCTATTTAGGTAGGTAATGAATATTCTAGAAGGACGTACCCGGATCTTGGGTTAGGTTAAGAACATGTATTTTAGTATACATAATTCTTAGAAAATTCCTTCGAATTTTGCTGACTAACAAGGTTACAAAAAGTATATTGGTATTTTACAAACTACTAGCTTGTTTGTCAATTGGATTTGCAACCGCCGTACACATTTCTGACTTGTCAAGAGATACTCGCATCGACTGAAGATGTGTAAGTCGCCATTCATTAACTATAATAGTTGATATGATCGAAACCTAAATTAGCCGCTGTTAGATAATCTATAGAGAAATTCGGATCAACAATTGTGACAATGAAATGACAATAAAATTGTTTGTATTAATAAAATAAAATAAATAAAGAAATGTAGGCTTGATAGGAGTTTAGTTACGCCTTTAAGGAGTAAGGGGACGTCCATTAATCACGTGATCGTTTTTTTAGCATTTTTAACCACCCCTCCCCTTGGTGATACATGGTGAGGTTTAAGACTATGGAGGATTAGGACTTCGTGATTATTGTCCAACCCCTCCCTCCCTTTAAAACCTCACGTGATTAATGGACGGCCCCTAAGGTTATAACAATTTTAAACAATGTATATGTAGTTATTGTTTATTGCTATGTTCTCTCTGCCTACCCTGCAAGGGATATGGCGTGATGATATGTATGTATGTATGTAATCTATTCATTATTTCTCCATCCAATGCTAGACAAGAGCTATTATCGTAATCATTATGCTTGGCAGACGAATTGGTGATTGCTTTCCCAACAGAGCTTATGCCCACTTTATTCGCAAGAGCCTTTTACAACATCTGAGGGTATGTAATTATTGTACATCCCATTATGACAAGGAAATACAGTATTCTCGTATATATTATGTCCACCTCAGTCACTTATTGAAAATCAGTATTTTTTAATCTATGATAGTTTTTTGTCCATTACTATTTCGCTCAACTGCCCCAATAAATGTATAGCGATTTTCATACATGCAGTAATTTTAGTTTTGAAGTTATCATAAAGATTTCTTGTCTGGCAAATGCCCAAACTATAGGAATCGCTTCTGTAATTGAACGTCGGGAAATGACAACAATTTGTATTTTATTCAACAGAACTAGTGTATTTCCATAATAAAGTTATTATTCGACTACAAGAAACGTTTTTGTACATCTCAACTCATTTATAACCCACTACTAGAAACACCCTTCCCCTAGAATAGGAATTCGTAATTATTTGGAATTGGATAGCTACTAGTTAGGCGGGTTGACATATATATGGTTTTGATTATTTCTTTCATAAACAATCACATAATCGAGTATTACAGATATGAATTTCTTTTCTTTTTTTTAATTTATTTGAAGAAGGCTTTGTCGATGGAGTGTGAGCGGAATTCTAGTCTTAGAAATTCGTTTTTTAAACAAGATAAGCTTTCTGATGTTGATCTTTGTAATAGCATGTTGGTTAGTCCGTCTTCAGCTGAAGTATTTTTTTTGTATGAATTTCTTGTTTTACAATTCATTACTTCAATGGCACCATACCGAACAGGCGACTTTATTTATTAACATATAATTAATGGACACGAAAAACATCCCGATTAAGAATAATAATAATTTGTTGACTCACACCCACCATACTCGGCATGTAAGGTCCTTACTCAAACCGTCATCAGTGCAATCAAAGTCTAATGTATATTTTCCTATGAGAGCTCAAGAATATATATACATACATATCATCACGCCATATCCCGTGCAGGATGGGCAGAGAGAATATATATAAATCTTAAGAAATCAATAAAGTGAAAATTTTCGATGTATCTATTGTACTTTTAATTTTAATAACTTATATGTCTACCTAATCACAGAAAATGCTTATTTCTTAACCTCTAGTTTTGTTTACTACGTGGAACGTTAATACCTTGTCAGTTATAGGTAGGTTATATACCCATTTAGAACAGTCAGGAAAGATAAACGGCAATACCCTCGCGTCTCTTAAGCAAGACTCAAAACTAACTAATTTAGTCAACTCATAGTAACTCAAAAACTAATTAAACTATTAGACAAGACTCAAAAACTAACTAAATTAGTCAACTTATTGTAACTCAAAAACTCATTAAATTATTAGGCAAGACTCAAAAATTAACAAATTTCGTCAACTCGTAGTAACTCAAAAACTAACTAAATAATTAGGCAAGACTCAAAAACTAATTAACTATTATCTACATAGATAAAAATAATATTATCTTAAAAAAATGTAAATGAATATCTAAAAAAAGTTAGATTTGAGGATGTAAATACTTATAAGATTTATAATATTCTGTAACCAATATTAAGTTACAGTATTCCTAGGAGGTATAGGTTACTCATTTATTCCCCAAAAAATAGTCAATTCACGAGGGAAGAGAGAAAGCGAACTTTAAGAGCGTTTTCTCTTTGAATATAAAAATATTACGAGCACAAACTGAACAATGTTCTCTACATAGTTCGCGTCTCAATTATTTTTAAATATTCGCTAGAGAAAAGATCTAGTGAATATACATTTTTATTTTAGTTAGCCATCCAATTTAATTAGAAGCCGTGGCGAAAATCTAGTAAAGAACAAACTTGCGAGTAGCAAACCGCAAGAACTGTAATATCCTAATCATAATTGAGGTCAAAACACAGATATTTTTTTTTCGACCTAGTTAACAACTACTTTCATATGCGTTATTGAGTTCATTATCATTGCCAATGTGTTATATTCATTAGTATGGTTACTAAAAGAACAATTCTATTGTAATAATTCTTTATTATTGACTGACGTGCGTTCTGTAAACTTTGGCGTGACTCCAACACGCTCTAGAATCAATATATGAACGAATATAATGCACACAATACATGTACACGTAATTCTGTTGTGTTTTTTATACCTTTACAAACTATAAACGTTCCACTGTTGGGGTCAAGCTTCCTCCGTAATAGAAGTTCTATTGATTTTGTAGGGTAAAGATTCCTTTAAAGATTTTTCTTTCTCATACATACATACATAGCCTCACGCCTGTTTCCCAGAGGGGTAGTCAGAGACTACGAATTGCCACAAACCACGATCCTGACACACCTCCATCGCTTCATTCGCACTCATCACAGTCTTCATGCAAGCTCTACGATTACGCGTACTCTTAATCTGACCTTTCACTAACACATCTTCTATTAGATCCATGAAAGTACGACGTGGTCTTCCCCTTGTAATCGTCCCACTCACACTCGCTTTGCATACTTGTTTAGTCAACCTTTCTTCACTCATTCTTTCCACGTGTCCAAACCACCTCAGCATACGCTTTTTTATCTTTGTCACTACGCTTCATTCATACCACAGCGCTCTCTTTACATTATTCCTAATTTTATCTTTCAGACTTACACCACACATACTACGAAGAGCTTTTCCTTCTCGTTATGAAATTATCCGCTTACATCTCATAGTTATCTTCATCGACAATTGCAGTAAAGAAAACTTAAACAATTTGGGTATTCTTTAGTGAGTCACTATACGGATTTTTTTTTTTCAGTTTCTACAGATAAAATATTAAAAACTATTTTAACTTATAAAACACGATAGCAACAAACCACGATTGAAACTACAATGACTATGAATAATCTTGTTTTTACTATTAAAACGTGAACAATTATATTTGTACTACTTCCAAACGGCAAAGGCAACAATATAAGGAAAGTGGTATGCTTAAATAATTCTAACTAGAATCTAGTCTGCTAAGGTCCAGTGCACACATTCCTTTGCAAACAGTTTAGAATAAATGCATACTGTCAAATCAATAGTTACACAAAAAAAAACAAGCAGATTTCCTTTAGATCAAAAAGTCAGACGACTATCGATGATACACTCTTCTAGTGATATTATAGCTTACCTCGTAGAGCCAAGCAAAAAATAGTACCTTTTCTTTGTAGCACCTTGATACGCGTTTTCGAAAGAAGAATAGTTGATTTGGAAAATCCATAATCTACTAAATCAATTGTATGCGTACATATATAACCACTAAATGATTTAGCTGTATGGAATTTACCAGATACACAAAATTCGACTAAACAGTTTAGTCGATACATCTTTGCTACTAAATGCTTTTCTTCATTGAAATTCGTGACCCTACACAAGAAAAGTTTGATGATATTAATGATTTCTGATGTTTACGCGAATGTTACACATTTGAAATAAAACTACTTTTACGGATTCTATCGCGTTAGTATTTGATTTTGAATTTCCCGACGTTTCGAACACTTTACAGTGATCATGGTCACGGGAGGACATCCTCCCGTGCGCGATGGAATCCGTAAAAGTAGTTTGATGATATTAATACAACTTTTACTACGTACGACTTTTTTTTTAATACAAGTTTAAAGAACAAGGGACTGTCATTGTACGACGAATTTCTTGTTCACGTCGTAGATGATTCACTTGAAAACACGAAATATTTATAGATCAAAGACAATCCTGTGTATGAAGATAATAAATTTAAAATTACATATTAAACAATTGAAATACAAAGAAACTTTATTTAAAAAATGCATGCACAAGTTCATTATACGATCAATTATCATACGCTTTGTTCGCGAAAAAATACCCACAATGCATAAAACGCAACAGTAGGAAGATAAAACAACGTCGAATGTGGCACTAAATTCAGAATTTTTTCTTTTTTTAAAAGACACCACCCTGCACTAAGGAGTAATCCATGTATTGTGGGGGCAAATTACATCCAGACTCAGAACAACACTCTGTGGATCGCACAAAGTATGTATTGTCTTGCGTGGGAATCGAATCCACACAACTCCTCCCTGCTCCCACCATCTGTGCAGTGAATTACCAATAATGCGGCAATGAGGTTGAGGTTAGCCCTAAACTACTATAATTCAGACGGTAGAACCCAGTAAGGTAATAATATCTTAACTCGCAAAAATAAAATGAACAAAACTGCTTACTCCAGGAGTAAAACGATTCCAAGATATCTTTTAATTTATGTATCAGCTTATGTATACATATATATCCTGTCACGTCTCAATCTTTTCCGCATCGTGAGAGAAATAAATAAAGACTATTAAATTAAAAAACGGTTTAGCATTGTTTTTTTGACTTGCCCTTCTCTAGCGTTCTATTATGTTATCTGTGCATCTTTTAGGCGTCTCATGAGTGTCCTCATAGGGAAAAAGAAAAAGAAGAGAAAGACAGATTTGTCACCGTACAAGAATAGACATGTCCACTCAACCTAATGGCTGCAAATGGCAGTAGATTCTCAATCTCTTAAACGAGTCAAGATACACTTTGTTTTGAATCAAAATAATCGGGACAGTGTAAAATGTTGATTACAAATGAAATATACAAATAAAGACTTTTTATTATGTAAATAATAATTGTACTAATTAATTAATGATTTAACATTATCTATCCTGCTAGTGTCCCAATTACTTGAGGGTTGGACACAATATGAATTCTGCTACCATGGTAAATACTGCAAAAGTTTTGGCAATTTTACGGCTGGCTGCTTGGCTGATATTAACCCTCCTTGTAAACAGCGTCCGATGGAGTTGTCCAAGGTCGGTGTAAATCTCTTAACCACCACCATAGAGCATAATTTATAGTTTTACATATAAGAGAAATGATACCAGAAATCATCAAAATCCCACAGCTATACATTGTATGCCACTTTAATGATTACATAAGTTGCATAATTATAGGTTAATAAAACCAACGGGATCTGGAAAATTCCATCAAAATAATTCACTCAATATTTCCGCAAAACTTTTTTTTTGTTAACTAATGAATCTGCTAGTAGTAAATATTTACGACAGCGGCCTGGGTGGGACTACGACTGTTCTTTTGTTTAGAATCATAGACGCAGAAGCAGTAAACATGGCAGTGAATCAATTTTTATGTTCTTCAAAATTGCTTCAGCATAAATTTGCAACAAATATACCAGAAGTGCTTATTGATTTATGCAGATGTCTTCAATCTATTTATTACTTCTAATCCAATTTGTCACGATTTCAATATAACTTTACGGTACGCAGCTAGCCTGAGTTATTGGGAACGTAAGTTATATAGTAGCTATCATTATTGTTTAACTAGCTATTTAAAAAGTCATTAGCTATTCTTTCTCAGATTGCTATAAAAATTCTAATATCGAATGTCACAGTTCAATTTCATTTTAAAAACAAATCCTTGTTCGAAATTCAAAACACATATCGTGTTACGAGAGTAAAAAAAATATAAGTGCACTCGATATCTGATTGCGTTGCCGGTCGGTGCAATCGATCGGACCCCGAGCTCCCGTCCGTTTGTGACCTAGTTACGCGTGTCTATGCCGGGTAATGGTTACGCACTTTGACAAGTGCCTTGTTAGGGAGACCGAGCTCCCACTTTAGAGATACCTATTACTGCCATTTTGAATACGAATCACAAATGGCTCATTTAAATGGTATTTTCCAACTCGGTCCCGTTGAAATTAATAATTTAATTTGAATTCATTGTTCTTTATTCAAAATATATAGCTGTTTTCTTTTAAAACGAATAAGCAAACCCAGATCCTCGAGCGGTCTCTGAGGACCTGTTAGAAAGGCCTCCGTTATGTATGCGACCTCTTTACTACATTTTATTTTTGCTGTTTTATTTTAAGTATATTTGTGATAAGTATTTTGGCTGTATGACATTTCTGATTGTTTACATACATATATTATAAGTATATGGCTTATTACAGAAAATTAATATTTTACTTCGGCACTGTCGAGATTTGGCGTTTTAGTGAAATCCTACGGGTTATAGCGGTATGTTTGAGCCATAAAACTTTTAGACGACGTTTCTTTTTCCTCACAACTTATATATGTCTTTTAATGAACTTTATATGACGCTTTATTTCGTTAATTTTATTCCCATTCTCTCACAGTCATCCATCATTACCTTGCAATAAAGTTTTCAAAGTCATCTCATACAACACACTCTGGGAAGGATTAGATAGTAACATATTCTATAGTTAGCTCGTTACGGAAACGACTAACGTAAAAAGAATTTTCTCAGCCGGTCTGGTCGATACCAAGATTAGAGCGTTCAAATAAATAAATAACTTCATAGTAGTCATATAGTTTATATTAGCATAGATATATAAGTATATAATTTTTATTGACGGTTTATACACGTCCGATTTTTAGAAACGAGTCTCCTAGTAGTGGAAGAAAATGGACCTAGTATACCATGCTTATCAGATTTCAATTTGTACTTTGCTACTAAATCACTAATAGAAACCACTATAAGAGTGATTTTATCAGCCAATCAATATTTTACGATCCCTTAGTAAAGATTGCCAGCGGCAAATGGCATCTTTACATTATACAGAAATTATATAATAAACATATATATATATATATATACACATATATAAGTATTTATTTATATATATATAAATAAATATTTATATAATTAATATTTATAATCATGACCATTTAAATCATCATCATCTCGGATATCTCCCTAATACGATGGGGTCAAAATTCCTCCACAATAGGAATAACAATTGACCTCCTATACTACATTAGACAGACAAGTTTTTATAGCTTTGAAATAAAGCTTAGAGTTGAATTATAGAGATTTTATTGCGTTTTTACTTGATTTTATTTTGCCGACATTTCGTACAATTTACAGCGCAAAATGCGAGATAAAATCCGTAAAAATAGTTTCATTTCAAATGTGCAATACTCGCGTAAACACCAGAAATCATTATAGATATTACTATACAATTTTATTTCGAGATTTCCTTTGAATATATGTTATTTTCTTAGTCACCTTTTACGAAACCCACAGGTAAAATAGGGGTGGTGATAAGTATTTTAACATCGTGACGATACTTATAATCGTCCTTTAAGTATTACCTATGTAATCAAAAACATCGTATAATCATTTACAAGTATGACAATGAAATCTAAGACGTCATTTTGTAAGAGCTGATAACGCAATGAATATGTCACATCGATATCAACTCGATAGCTACTCGAATACTCCTCTTTCATTTGTTCAACAAGATAAGAATCATTATTCTCACGGTTGGACGACCACTAATAATAGCAATTGGTTTGAATCAAGTTGCGTACACTTTACACCTTGTATCAGGTGTGAACGTAATGATCACAAACAAACTATAACTGCCCATTAAATTGCACAATGTTGCTATATACAAAAATGTTGTCGGTCCTCTATTTTGCATTAACCATAGATAAAAAAGTTTTAAACATTTTTTTTTTCTTAAAGGAAAAGACTACCAATCAAGTAAATAGTTTTTTTGTTCTCTGCATTAACTTTGGTTGACTAGCAAAAATTGCCTTTAAATAAGTCTGCCACTTTCAGAATGAGAGAGAGAAAGACTTGAGATATTAATTAATTAATTTGCCTACATTCAAAATAGTCAATTTATTGCTGAATTTAATTTCGAAATTTTCCTCTTCAGCTATGACTATTGACTCTTTAGTGATAATTATTGACTGTCATGTCAGCTTAATAGACCGTCCTAATAAGACTGTTACGATATAGAATAAAGTGGTAAAGTATTTTCAGTTCGCCAATACATACAAATCAAAGACCAAACGTATTTGTTTTTTAATTTTTAAGAAGTGTCGTATAGTGGCTTTGGATACTACCGACTATTATATTATTCGTGACGGCCATAAAAGACGAGAATAAGAGCTTTACATCGAACTGGGTTATCTATTTGGACAACGATAACATTCTCAAAGACTGTAGACGTCTGGCAGGCGGCAGATCATAAAACTATCAAAGTTTTGCAATATTTGCAATGGGAGAAGAGTACATATTGCGTCTAACAATTAGGATAAAAGCAGGATGACAATGATATTTAATATACCATAAAGGTTCTAATTCAAATTTATATGTAAAATAATATACAAAGTTAACAGTTACCTAACTACAACTAAAACTGTGCGATGATGTCATCAAAATACAATGTATCGCCAGCCCTTCCTTTTCCGCGTATCTTAACTACTAAGGGACGCAAGTAGAATAATACTTTATACAAAACCATTTAGCTAGTGTAGTATAATTAAAACAATTGATTTTAAATCAGAGCGTAAGCTTATATCCAATAGTGGAAATAATACATCGCATAAAATAAAATAATGCATCGGCCAGTAAAAGAAGCATCAAACAAGCATCTTCGTCCATCAAACGAACGTGTACGTAAGTCTATCAATTCCTAGTTGTGGCCAAGGCATGTATAGTACTTTTCTCAAATAATGCGCGGCAATTAAAACCAAGTAGTACTAAGTAGAACTGTATACATGACGAATAACATTTTTCATGTGCTAAAGGGTTCGTTTGTTTTTTGGAGTTTACTCCTTAAGAATCGATTTTCATATAAGGCGCCTGGTATGAGAAAAATTTGAGGAGTAAAATCTAGTGATCGTATGACCTCGTTACGTTTTTGGTGCGCAACCTATTCTGCGCACCTTTCAATTTCTGACGTGAGATAATACTTCACTGAACAGTTTTAATAAATGTAAATAATAATCGTACTTTAAAGGAGTAAACTCCAGTCGTGCGTCGGAGCTGACACACACACTTTTTTTTTTTTTCATTATTAAATTGGTTTCTTTTTCAAGCCAGTTCAAAATTTAAATAAAACTGTGATAAGTTGCCTATTTAGTTACCATGTTTTGAAGTAACAAATCGTTCCATTTTTAAAATACACTTCAATTTATCTCGAAGAAGGTTGTCAAAATAATGCTCAAATTTCCAGGCATGTTTGAGAAAACGCCTCGACGGCGAAATCTGTCGGGGCGTCAACAGGAGAGGGGCCCGAGAGGGCATACCGCTGAGCGGGCCACCGAAGACAAAGATCGGGTACCGGTGGCCCGCTCGCACGGCGAAGAAGATGTGCTTGCAGGGTGGGTCAATGGGGTTGCGCGCCGCCTCTTCCGTCATCCCGGACCGATTTGGCGGGGGGCGACGTCCATGGCCCACCACAAAAAAAAAAAAAGGCATGTTTGAGAAAATGTACATATAACCTACGAAGATGTTACTAATGTTACAATACATTCAAACTTAACTCGTCAAAAGAACCTAAATAATATATCATACTCTGTTTTAATTAAACGCCTCGTTGAAAAAGAGGTCATCCGTAAATTACTTTCAGAAATAAGCCGCAAATTATACACAGATGCATCCCAGCTAACGACTCTTTAAAAACTCTTTTATAGAACTTGGGAGAGACGTGTGAGAATCACGCTTGAGGCTATATGGTGCCTGTAAAGATCTTCATTTAGGCTTAAAGGGCAAGCGCTATTTGAAATCTGAAATGAAACTGGAGACAAAATTTTATCTGTGGAGTTTATTCAAATAATAATCGCATCTCTCAATATTATGAATGCAAAGGAACGTGTGCGGAATTTTGTTAATTCTTCAAACTATAATGCTTCAACAGATATTTTTTTTTGCGCTGCGGAAAATGCATTTACGCATCCCCTTTACTTGTTACAGCAAAGGGGTATGTAGGACTCGATGACACAGTATAGTTCTACTGCATAAGAATACCTACTAAAAACCACAGCGACCCCGCGTTCCCGCCGATTGTGGAACGCCAAAGGTTCGTCTTTTGAGCACACGACTATGACGATGCTTTAACAGATTTGAGTGAACTTATAGGAACGTTAACTTATAGTAAGTTAACGTAGATATGGATAAAAAAAAAAACAAAAAAAATGGAACAACTGTTTGAGACGGTGACAATTATAAATTCTACCCCAACAAAGTAGCCAGTACAATAATAGATACATACATGTAGTCTGCTACATGAGTAACGATGGATTAATGGTAATACCAAGAACGTACTCAGATATTGAGTTCAATTTCAGTCTGAGAATCTTGAATCCAGACCAAGAACCTACCGCAGTATTTAAGCTTAAATTATCCTATTTCTTTCTTCATTCATCAGACTTGGCTTTGCACACCCAACTGTGCCCTATATGTCCTCCATAGCTGGTTGGAACCTGTGACCGCCGTGATCGAAATATTTTTGGGAGAATATTATAAAAAAATTACAAAAACTTGCATCTTAAACTGTCATTGATAAAACTAAGCTTTTATATATATTTTTCTTCTCAATATTTTAGTGCCTACTATTGAACAGGCACCATAATTATTTACTATAATACCTCAAATTATGGAGAATGAATGGATGCGAGGTTTTCTGAGTTCTGAGCCAATTCCTTTTTTGTAGAAATAATATCAGTTTTCATGATAGTTAATATATTTAACACTTTATATTTGTTTCTTTTAATTGAGATTAGATGATATGAGAGCCAAATCAGAAGATAGAACTAGGGACCTAGGTTTTGTTAGCCACGGAATCAAACATAGCAACAAATTGCTACTGCTCAACCGGTACTTATTACCTAGGAAGAATTGGTCCACTTATGATTACAAACGAAAAGCAAGATGGTGATAGGTACCACTAATATACCATTCTATCTATATGTAATCAATAAATACACTATATCTATATATTATCGATAAATCTATTGGCTATTCCACTCGTGTCGGTCAACTGTGACCTAATTACAGCGAACTCTCGAAACCCGTTACTGAGAGCCTGTGACGCATTTAGATCTCTCTCATACAGGTAATTGCTATGTGAATAATGTATATAGGACATTCTATTTTGTATTAAATATGCTGAATCCTTTAAGATTACCAGAGCGAACAAAACAGTTATTTGAATCGTACACAAACTTGAAAAAATCTACTGTACGGATTATAATGAAGTTATCACTGATATATTAACAAAGTTTTCTAACTTAACATGTTAACAGTCCTATGAACCCATATGGGGTCACAGCAGCTATATGCTGCTATATCCCATACGTCCATGACCCCATACGGGTTCATAGGATCTAGTTTATTTCTTCATCGATTTTGAAGCGGACTTATGAATCTGTTTTCTATAAATTTTATGGACTTATTTAATACTGAATCACATTGATTCAGTTCTATTGGAATGATATGATCTTTGATATTTATTTAAGGGCTCCAAACATGAGCGAAGCAGCGGATAAATGCTAGTTATATAAAATATTTTAATTATAAACTTAAATGTAATTAAATAAGATCACGTCAAGTTTTCATGGTCAGTTCATTCGTATGAGTGGACTACGGACCGACACATCTTTTTTGCGTCATTTGTATCGATAATTGTTGGTTTATCGCTATTATTCCAACATGCTACGTATATTTTACGCAATATTTTTAGATAAATATATTTTATTATTCACGCAGTTATCGTAAATCGACGTATATTGGTGTGAATAACGAAAAAAATGGTACTATAATACAAAAATCTCTTGCATAGAAGTTGTATGCGTTTTATATCCCTCAGTCATCTCATACGATCACCCACGGGCAAGATGTGGTGATGAATAATTGTATTATTACTCGGCCACCAAAAAAAAAACCTTGTTTTTATTTTTTAATTTGATAATGTATCAATTACTAGCTGTACTTTTTATTAAATCCTTACTATTATTATAAATGCGAAAGTAACTCTGTCTGTCTGTCGCTCTTTCACGCCAAAACTACTGAACCAATCTGATCATCAAGGTTATAAAGAATTATCGCCATTTTTAAAGCCAGACGCTTGAAACTTATTTTTAGGCTATTGATTAGATATAAATAAATATGACATTAAAATTTCGTAAAAAAAAATACTCTTAAGGGGTAAAATCAAAATGGGGGTTGAAAAACTTTAGGAAAGTAACCTTTTACGCGGGCGAAGCCGCAGGCAGAAGCTATTTTATTACAAGGCTTTGTCGCTTAGCGATCATATCGCCTTGTAATACATTAAAATTTCTCTTACTAATCTTATACTAATACTAACTAGCCGTACTTAAATAAATAAATATCACCCAAATCATTTTAACGTTATTCGATCAGAATATTTGAGTTCAAAATAAATATTGCTAAAAGCGTATCTTATCAACTTAACACATAAACTAGGTGCTTCAAAATATTTTTTTTTTGCACGAGATAACCGAATCGATATCAGACGTCTCGACCGTATGACCTAAATTCATCCCGGTCAACGTAAGGAGACACGCACGAATGTTATTCGTAAGTATGTGCTTCGTTTTTGAAGTGAAAACTTCTTTAGGCGCGTTGAGCGTTTTTGGAGGGGAAAAACTTATAGGTTCGCGTCACCGACATGCTAATGCTAATAGTATACCTATCTATAGCTATGAGTAGTCAGACTGGCGCACGCGCAGTGGCCATTCATATCAATATTTGCATTTAAAAGTATGGCATTATTTATTTTTAATTGTATTTTTAATATTTAACCTTTATGTCATGAAATGAGTATCATTGTAGTTTAAAGGTTATCTTACTAGCGTGATAAACCGATTCCTAGATGTTCGATAATATTTATTTTTATATAAAAATTAGAAAATTATTATTATTTCAATTAGTCTTAAGTTAATAGTTTTCACTTCTATCGGCAGTCCCCATGTGTGTATGTGTAGTCACAGATTTAAAATATAATGTTGTTATGAATCGCAACTTTCCCGTGAAAGTCATAACAATAGGTTGTGAGATCGGTTGTGGCATCATCAGGGAGATGGCCAGCGGCACTCTTCTGAGAAACTTATAATATGACTGCACAAATGACGAAGTGGTTAAGATTAAGACCTTCCGTGCCAGTCCCATGAGTTCGATTACCACGCAGAACAATACTTTGTGCGATCTACAGAGTGTTGTTCTGAGTCTGGGTGTAGTTTGTCTACGTTAAATGTTTGAAAAGTCCCCCGCAATACAAGGATTATTTCCTCAGTGCAGGGTCTTCTTAAGAAAAAAAAAAGAATTAACCTCGCCAAGTGTCAAATCAGCCTCGGTAGCCTATGATACACGGTGAATGGACGGCGGATAGTCTTCCTTAACCGACCCCATATGTTCCACTTTCATGTGTAGACGTCCTGTAAAATGAGACGGTAATGGCCTATTATCCGACGGCATAGGGTTTTGTTTCAATTTTATATTACTTCATGCAGTAATATTTTCAATAATTAGTCGTATTTTACGACAATTTAGGAAAATGGGAGGAATAGGAAATTGTATTCCATTTGCTTCAACGAACGGCAAAAGTAATTATTTTTTCAGCCAATATGCCATTCTATCTGTTGGGCACGACCTCGTACAGTTAGGTAGACTAGTTAGGTAGACATAGGGTTTTAGTTGAAGATTTAAGTGCTAAAGGTTTTTATCCATTTTTAGAATACCCACAGGAAAGTAAAGGAAGATACCCATTGTATTCTTACCCTGTCACCATACGAAATTACCCAAGCAAAAGTGAGTTTCTTAACTTAATGGAGAAAGTACGAGCACAATAAGGGGACATTTATGAGGTTAGAAGTTACGAGTATTATCTATGGATAAGTTATATTATTATAACTATAAATTGCTCATAACGGCTCTAATACAAGATCTGTGAGTCACGTACATATCTAGACTCAAAGACACCTGACATTGCAATTATTGCATGGATGATTACGAGCTAATAAATATGCATTCTTTACAAACTTCTATACAATACTACAAACATATTATTCAGTATAAAATCACGACACAATGAATTAATTAAACGTAGCAATAAATACACAATAAAATATAAATTAATTATTTACCGATCAGATGACTTCCTGTATTCACGTTACTTGGCAACCTATAGATGTTGTTGCTCAGAAACAATTAGTCACTATTTTTTTGTTGTAAACAAACTAATACTTGCAAAAAGCCTCACAAAGGTTTAATTACGCATTTTGAAGTCAAATCATTCCAATAGAAAATACATTGTCTTGTTAAATTGACAAGAATTACGGATCTCATCATCATCACAGCACATATATGTCCTACTGTCGGGCTCGGGCCTCCTCCGTTATGGGAGGGAAATTAACCTACTATACCGCACTGGTAAACGTGACGGGACGGGACGTGTTGGTATAGGGTTTTGTTTCGAGTTTTCCTCTCGTGCATAGATATTATATATGTGTTTATATCCCTTAGTCGTATCTTACGATCACCCACGGGTAAGATAGGGGGTGGTGAATTGTATTCTTATTCCGTCACCACACGGATAAAATGAACGAATTACGGATTTTTTTTTTTAAATTCCTAACAATTCTGACTACTATATTTGAACGAATCATATTTCTTTCTACAGCTAATTAAAGATATGTTATAAAACATGGATACTCTAATGAAGAAGACATAGCGACAAGGAAAAATACCTATAAAAGATATTATAATATGTAATAAAATATATGACAAACTTAATGAGACAAAACAATACTAATTGTAACATAAATTTTATTATATTCCCTTTAATTATTTCTGAGATTTACGAGAGGAAATAAAACTATTTTTACAGACATACAAGAAGGACATTCAGCCCTCGCCTGACCATGAACGCTGAGTGTTCACAACGTAAAGCAAATAGGAATAAAATACAAAGGCGACTTAATCCGTAAAAATAGTTTCATTTCAAATATATTATTACTAGGTACATACAATTACTTTACGCTACGCTTACTTTAACATACAATTTTGCTACATAGTTGGATTAAAATGACAATTTAAAGAAACCTTATTGAAATAGGAACGTATTAAGTGTTACTTATAAGTACAATATGCATAAAACCTCATAAAACGTTACTTTAAAGTACATTAAACGATTTACTGCACCGCCAACTTTGTCTTCCGCGATAATATCTACAAATACGTATTTAGTGATATAAGAACATCGATGCATTCTTAAAATCTGTATTTACTAGGAAAAAGCTGAGCTTTGCGAGGGCTCACTTAGTTTTTCTAAAGGGTAATAATTTTTAAGACAGTTTTTTTAAATTTAGTTCTGTTGCAGCGATGTTATCTTTGGTTTTCTAACAGATGGCGTAAGTAGTACAAAATTGTTAATGTTAATTTTTTAATGGTTATAAAATTTATATTTTCTTGACAGATAACACATCTAGATATGAAGTTAAAAAACTATGTTAAAGCACAAATCTATAGGTGTGATAGTTTTTCAGTAAAGTGTACCACAAAAATGCTCAGGTTGTGGGATAGTCTTAAGTGAGGTATTAATAAATAAAACTACTACAACAGTGACTGCACAAATGGCGTAGTGATTAAGATATATATCTACTGTGCCAGTGCCGTGGTTTCGAATCCTACGCAGTACAACGCTTTGTGCGATTCACAAAGTGTTTCTCTGAATCTGGGTGTAATTTGTCTGCGTTAATTATATGTTTATAAAGTCCCCTGAAATACAAAGATTATTTCCTTAGTGCGTATATATTGGACGTTACATCTCAGCATAACTCTATGGGGACAAGCGGGAACAAAAAATACTTTATAATGCAACAAAGAAAACCTCGCGCCTCAGAGTGCGCGTTAAAGCATAAGTTTTGACAGTCATAAATATCTATGACAGTATGTATACGGGCTTAGTAATCGAATGTGGTATCTAAGTCTGATCGTAGAATATTATCGTTTTGGGCTGCGTACCTCAGATAGCGGTGGCTTCGTAGAAAAAAGATAAGCCACCGAAACTGATTCGACTAGAAAGCCAACACCAATGTAATTGAGAATAACAAATAATAAAGCTCGTAGTTGTAATGGAACTTATAATAAGATAATTTGAACATGCCTTCATTATTTAGTAGTGTAAATACATTTTTTTTGTTCCTCGCAAAGTGTACCATGGATGTGGTCGCGCCCCGGCAAATCGGTCCGGGGCGACAGAAGAGGCGGCGCGCAACCCCATGGACCCACCCTGCAAACACCTCTCTTCGCCGTGCGAACGGGCCACCGGTACCCGATCTTTGTCTCCGGTGGCCGTAGTGTAGATATACCTACGAATTTAATGCGTAGTACCTATAGAACGTACGCATTAAATTTTATTCCCTTTGTTAAAGCTCAATTACCTGAGATGCATCTAATATAGCAAATGCGTCACGAGCATTTTGCACAAAGAGAATATGTGCAAGTTGCCTGCTATAGCCAAAAGTCATACTACAAGTTCAACATTTTAGAATCAAAAATAAAATGAATATATTATATTTTTTATCTATACATAGTATAAAACAAAGTTGCTTCTCTTGTCTGTAAAGCTTAGATCTTTTAATCTACGCAATGCATTTTAATCCGATTTTCATAATTAAACAGCGATTCAAGAGAGTTATGTGTATAATACACGCATATTATATTAATAACGACAATTAAAACAATGTAATGTGATTTCGTAAAAACCGTTTTTGTGTGCTTACATTTCAAACGCTGGCTAAACCTTAGCAGATAAAAATAATGTATTATGAAATTATGTAACTTGAAAATATCTACAAACAAATCCGCAATGGTATAAATATGTCTATGTCCTAAGAATAGCCCATAGTAACCATGTTTATATTCTACATTTAACTAAATAATATGGGTTATTTATGAAACTATTATAAACAATACAGTATTATTTCTTATACGAATAAATACCTATTGTTGTGCATTTAATGTAGATCAAAATTGCCTTTTAAAGCATATCATTAAATTAAATATCTCAGAAGTTATCACAAGATTTTAAATCCGGGGTCACAATTAGCGAAACCGAAGCGATCCGAGGGCGGGTCGCTGGTATATAAACAAAATCTATATTATATGCGCAGAAGTGGATGAAGAGTATAAAACGTCTACATCCTATTGTTTATCCGCTAGTGTTACAATAGTCGATGAAGGGACCACAAATCCTCTGCTAACACATTTGACCAGCTTGATATCAATTTAATTCGTCACAGTATAGATTGAAATATTCACACGGGTCAGGTCAGTTCATCAGGCCCCAATATATTAACATATACAGACTCATCGTCATCATAAACTCCACGAATCAATAGGTATAGAGTTACATTTTGCATTTCTCGCTGTTAAAATAACACAGAGTCCCTGGTTTTAATAAAAATGAAAATCATAGAAATGAAAAAGCCAACTAAGTTAATGAAATTCCATTCATCTAATGCCACTAATTGTACAACAATTAATAATTAGTTACATACCACTTAACGAGACTGGCGCTATAATCACACCTATCTATCATGAGACTGTTTAAAATAACATCAAATTATTTCGCCATGTAGCGTGTACTAGTATAAAGAATACAAAGTGTTGACAATCCTTTCTTTGCCAAAGGGAGCACTGCGGGACTCTTGCAGCGAGTCTTGGTCTTGCATTTGGACAACACTAGTCACCATACGGAAAAGGACACATTTAAATATGAATAAAAATAGGTACGTACATAATAATAGTGACATAGATACAAAAGATAGACCACAATCGACGCCATTACTCATTAAATGACCATATACACGTTCAGTGAACTCGGCAAACGCGCATAAACCGTTTCATGCAAATATCCTATTGTTTATAAAAGAGGAAATAAACACATCCTACCACCGGCCTTTATTACGAATTGGTCTTAAACATACTTAGACATGAATAGTAAATAGACACCATAAAATTGTATAAGATTATTTGTTTGCTAACACATGGTGAGGAGCCCTTGGAATTACAATCAGTACAACTTATTGCGGACATGCACGTCATAACTATTTGCACGTGTCTGTGACACCTAATAAGGTGTTCTAGCGATGTTACAAAGCATTGATACATATTAATTTAAGGTCAATATTAATTATTGTGATAAGCCCAATGAGATATCTAATATATTTCTTTAACATCTGAAGGTTATTTAAGAAATTACTTTTAGGAAATGATGGAACTTAAGACTGGTAATAAGAATATATTGTAAATATAATAAAAATGGACAAAAGTCATTAATTATCTTCATCATCACAGCTCATACATATCCCACAGTTAGACTCGAACCTCCTTCACAATGTGAAGAAATTGACCTATTATCCTACGCTGATCAAGCGGGCTGCTATAGAATTTCATCTCTAGTTTTCGGTCTCTTGCATAGACGTTTTCAGCATATTATATCTCTTAATCGTCTTGTACGACACCCACTGACACAAAAGAGGGTGGCGAACTGTATTCTTACTCTGTCACCACACGAAGACGTCCGTGACCCTAATATAAGGGCAAGTATCAATCCCGATGTTTTGGTAATAATGCGTTATCTTATTATAAAATATTCACTTAATTATGAATAAAACGAAAGTATATACTGTAAATATTCACAATTTTTAAACAATTAATTGTATTTTACTATTACATATAAAACAGAAAAGTTTATTTGAACAGAGAGGGTAGTCTGAAAAAACTTGTGCTACGAGGCAAACAAAAAGCATAATATACAATATCACAATTTTAACGTTTTTAGTGAGATATTTACACTGTAATCTGTATTTTATATCAACTATTTCTTGTGATACTTTCGCAAGTTACGTACTTGACAGCAGTTTGAATACTGATAAATTACATCCAAGCATCGACGAAATAGCATACCTGGAATATATCTGCAGTCAACTGTCAAGACAGGCCGTTATGTTGCTTATGAACAGTTGCAACGAGCAAATTTTTATTAGTTCGCCATATTTTTCAGTTATTTTACGTATAAAGACGCATGTGTGTACACAAATAAGTCTGCATTTGCTACTAAATATGTTCAACACTTGTATTCACAATGACACAATTTGCATGAAAGCTGCAACAGAATTAAATTATAAATCGATATTTTAATTGACTGATTGTTTTTATAATATCTTGAAAACGGCAATAAAATTATTATTCGGCATTATCATCATTTCAGCTCATGTATGTCCCACTGCTGGGCTCGAGCCTCTTCCACAAAGGGAGAGGAATTGACCCACTATACCGCTGGTTGGACGTGTCCGTAAAGGGGTTTTGTTTCGAGGTTTCCTTCTCTTGCATAGATGTTATATGCGTTTAATACGGGGTGGTGAATTGTATTCTTATGCCGTCACCACACGGATTAATTATTATTATTATGGTAGCTATGTGGTAGCGGCTAAGAATACTATCAACCCTTACTTTGCTCGTGGATGTCGTAAAAGACGACTAAGAGCCTTATGACGACCTGGTCCAACTCCATCTGATGCTGATTGGTCAACAATTACATTCCCAGGGGGTTAACGTCTGGCAGGCGGCCGGTCATAAAACTATAGCCAATAACTTTTACAATATGTACTATGAAATAAGAGTACATACCGTATCGATCCCAAGTAATTGGGATAAGAGCAGGAGGATGATGATGATTCTTGTTGCACCACAAAAAACATTATTATTTCATATTTTATCAATTATTAAAATAGAAAGTAAACAATATGAGTATTCAGATCATAATGTCCCACTTGTTACTTAAAATCCCCGATTGGAAATACCCTGCGCTTTATGTGGAGCAGAAACCTGATTCAGTTAATGCATTTTATTTATAAACCTACCTGGTAAATGCACAGGTGTTCACCCGAGGCCAATGCACATCCCGCCATTTGTTTGGATGCAAACGTTTTTGTTCAGACAGGTTCCTTTTTATTAACAAACGATGATATGAATGTTAAGTTTAATTTTAGATGTAATTTTAGTATTAATATTGAATTTTTAACAACTACTGTATTATATTTAAATAGGTTTTATTAATTAAAGAATTTTAAATATCAAATTAAATGTCGTTAAATATATTAACGACAAGAAATATCCCGTTAATTGGAATTGATCAATTTAATATCATAATGAAAAGAAATTCATTAAAATCGTGATTCATTAATGTCAATCAATAATTATATCATTATTTAAATATAGAGAAATTTCACAACTGTTTAGTCCTTAAATTAAAAAGATAATGGGATAAATTTGCGTTTGGACTGTCGACATATAATAAGATTTCAAAGTTCGCGTGACTGGCAGACCGCAGAGTTGCAACAAAACGCCGCCATGTCAGAAATATCTGGCATTGACTTAACCGACGCCTTCGTAATAAACCGACTTGATACATCACCAAACCACCTTGTGAATACAAAAAAAAACTCTGTCACAAATATAAAAAAAATATTATCTTCACATGGTGAAATTTTAAAGTGCAAAACTGTGTTAAATTACAATATTCAGCATTAATATATCTGTAGTGGTTTTTTTTAATAATTCAATATTACTTAATTAAACAAAAAAATCATTGCTCGTATGGCGAAATGATAGTAGTAGCTATATCCCATGCTTGGGGCAAATTAGTTTAGTTAACACAGGCGATTCTTAGAAAAGATCTTTCTACGATCTACAAAATATTGGTTTGTAGCTGAATGCAATCATTCATCATTCTCCTGCTGTTATCCCAATTACTTGGGGTCGACGCTATACCTACTCCTCTTCCTACATATTGCAAAAGTTATTGGCAATTATTTTATGACCAGCCGCCTGCCTGAGGTCAACCCTCCTTGGGAATGTAATTGTTGACCAAACGGCATCAGATGGTATTGGCCTAGGTCGTTATAAGGCTCTTAGTCGTCTTTTACGACATCCATGAGCAAAGTAAGGGTTGGTAGTATTCGTAGCCGCTACCACATAGCTATATGCAATGTAGCTGAATGTAATATACCCGTTAATTGAATGATCTTACTAATATTTATTTAAAAAAAAAAATAACGTATACTTATACCCTAGCCTAACTATACAGTTAATTAATAAATATACCCAAGACAAATTTACCAATGTAACACAAAAATATTACGCAAGCGCATAATTTTTTTGTTAGTTCATAATAACAGTTTTGAAGCAATCGTAAAGATCTCAGACGAGGATTAGAACGAACAAAAAAGTGTTCCCGACAACAAAGAAAACCCAACAGGTTGAAATATCTATAAAGTCGTTCACTTAATCAAAATAGCCAACAGGAAAATTATTTATTTTATATCGCCAAATAGATTTTCAGACAAAGATTTTAGTTTTTAAAGACTACGACCGGCACTAAAGATAGGCAATATTCTTTGTAATGGAAGGACTTTACATATAATTAACGGACACATATTACACTTTTTTTTGCGGTCGACTATGGACGTGATCTCGCCCCGCCAAATCGGTCCGGGGCGACGGAAGAGGAGGTGCGTGACCCCATAGACCCACCATACAAAACTCCTCTTTTCGCCGTGCGAGCGGGCCACCGCACCCGATCTTTGTCTTCGGTGGCCGACACAAATTACACCTAGACTCAGAACAACAGTTGTGGATCCCACAAAGTTTTGTACTGGTACTGTAGGTCGATATTTTAACCCATACTCCATTATGTGTAATTCATTTAAATTATTAGCGCATTTCTTCTAAATCCATATAAAAAATTCTACAAATTGATATTAAAAAGACATTCACATCACTATGGTATTATTTAAATTCAATTCAAAATTCGAATTCGATACATACCATACATATAAATTAATCAGAATTCAAAAGACAAACAAGGAAGTAAAGGCACATAAGAACAACTAATTTAAAATACCGTAGAAACGTCATAATTATGTTGGGAATCATAATTAGTTCACCTCCAGCGAGTAATCTGAAGGTAATAGCAGTAAATTAAGTTAACGTGCTATGCATGTTTTTTAATATCGAGTACGGATATGAGCAAGAAATATATCTGCACAACTAGTTATTAACAACTAGTTATTATAAACTCGTTGCCTGACTATAGAGATAAAAATAATTTAATTATTTTACTAGAGCATGTCAAGATTCACGTTCAAGTCATGCAAAAAAATCTTCAATCAATCAATTAATTATCATTGTTTAAATCTTGAAAACATAAATATGAATATTTTAAATCAAACAATTTAAAGTTATACGTTTCGTTTAGTACATTCTGTTATTGATACGAAATTTCAAACATATACAGTAATTTCAACCATATAAGAATCTTATAACCAGTTTGAAATTAAAATTACTGTTATATGAATAAAAAAAAACAAGTCGATTGGCCATATATGTCGGTTTACAGCGAAGACACGTTACTTTTAATGCTGAAAGTAATTGTAGCCTCTTTGCCGATAAAATATAAAGCAGACTTAAAACTTTCGAAAATAATTTACGAAATTCTATTAAGTATTATCGTATTGTGTGCTAATTGAAGGCAAACGGGCATCAGTGGTGGACCAATAGAGTTAAAAGAAGGAGAAAGTTTGCACGACTGTTTCTGCGTCCCGTGAAGGTCTAGAAAACCGTGGAGGATGCAATCAGTAAATTAAGGGGAAAGAAAAGTATTCACATCATCATCCTCATGCCATTATCTCGATTTATATAGAAAGAACAGCCAAGTATGTATAAAGGATTTTAGCTGTTTTACAACTGACCGCTTGTATGACGTCACCGTACTTGGTACTTCAATCCCTGACTACACTAACTGGAACCAACTCAGATCGATAATAGAACTATTAATATACTACATAATTTACTATATAAAAATAAGGTAATCTTAGCCCACTATTATACGGCATAGCAACAAATGCTATCCAATGGAAAATTTTATCTTATCTACTACCTGTGTATATACATACGTATGTATATGCATCTGTCTATAACTAGGTGACACCTGAATAAACAATATACATGTGCTACACACCACACGGGGCAGAAAATATAAACATTATGCGACATATTCACGTCATCACACTAGAATGAATATGGTTACATTCAAACACGAATCAAAATAGATATGTATCTCTTTTCATTATAATTCTAACTAAAATTTTAAATGCGAATTTGAATTTGATTGTCAATCTTCATGCGTAATTATACGATCCATCGTCATGAAATTTTGCTCACGCTTTATAAAAGCGCATAGGACATCCATCATTCGTCTTGAAAGAAATAGGTACCTATTACCGTTTCTAAGAGTTTAACAAATACTTTGTAATAATTGAGAGTTTGTAATTGATCTATTTTTATTAAAAAATCAGTTGATGATCAAAAAATAAATGATGGAAATAGCCTAATAATATCAGCGATTTTATTAGCTCATTAAGAGTGAATGGCTGAACGGGTATCAACAAAAATTTAATAATTAACAACGTAAGTATAAAGCCATTTTAAAGAAAATTTTAATCACAGTAGGACGTTGAACGAATTTATAGATATAATACATATATATATATATATATATATATATATATATATATATATATATATATATATATATATATATATATATATATATATATATATAGTTTAACTTGATAACAATTCACTCGCATATTGACCAGGTTTTATTGCAATTATTACGTTATAATATGATATTATAACGTAATAATTGCAATAAAACCTGTCGCGTGTTCGTTACGCAACAGGGCAAGACAAATACATTGCGTAAAAATAGAATAGATATATCAGCTAGATCAGCTCGAGCGAATCCACAGGTACAGCCAGTTAATACAATTTACCTAAGTCATCGAAACTAGGTACCTGTGACCTAGATTAAACAATCTCTGAAAGTGTTGACAAAGATGCTTGCTTTGATTTTTATTCTTTTTAACATTGTAAGCAACTTTTAGAATCAATTTCGACAGCGCCTATTAATGTCGAAGCTCAATCATCAACTTGTAGGTCAATGTTTTTGCTAGTTTTGAGCGGTCGAAGGTTTCATACGTTTTTGTATTAACTTTTTTACTACATGCAACGTCGCGTAGTGACATTGGTTCGTATTTCAAACGGTAAGATTTAACCGTGTTTTGGATGTACGCGGATGCGTGTTGACGTAAATAACTACAGTATGGCGAGAGACTGAGTTAGTGAATGTATCGGGAAGTTTAAATTTAGAACGTGATCGGGTGGGAGACTCGAGACCGCACCACAGATAACGTTAATCGCTCAATCTATTGCGAATTAATAATATTTATTTAATAATTATCTAAAATCTAAAGTTTTCTACTGCCTAATCACAATATGAAAGAGATATGCAATTTCTGACGTCTATTGTAAAATAAAATATTGTATCTATGTAAAATAATAAATATAATATGTAAAATTATTGTATCTGTATCACTTAACCTTATCTACACGACTAAACGAACTAAAATAAAATGTAGTTTGCTTATACGTACATATCTAACGGAGTCGTGTCTAGCATGATGAATTTACCAATAATTGTATTATTACAATAAGTTTATCAGGTACTCTTTCATATAATATTGATTGATTTTTTTACCTTTTATACGTATTGTTCTGCTATACTTAAGTAAACGTGTAATAATTTCCAATAAAAGTGGGTGTAAGTGTTATTGTTATCAAGCCTGCTACATTCGTCAGAAAATAGGGGTGCGGGTGTGGCCAGCTGATCAGGATCGCACGCACACAGCTGCAAATGTTTACGAAATTTGTTACACAGCAAACTGCTTATTGATTTTGTCCGCTGTTGAGAGTTGTACATGAACAGGTGTTGGCGATCTGTGATTATTCGAATAATACGTAATAAGAATGTTAATGCTACTTATAATGCATAACCGTTCCTATCAATGATATTGAACATTTTGAGAATACTTGGTACTATGTTACCTATAATACCTATATTTTTTTAAATAAATATAATAGTAACAGTATATATGTTCTGTGACACTTTCTATAGTATGTATATAAAAAGAAATAAGTTGTATAATTAATGGTGTTACAATACCTTAATACCGGAGCGTCCCTGTTGTTTAAGCAGCACATTCTCCGGCTTCATGTCACAGTGAATGATTCTATTCTTGTTTAATGCGTGTAAGCACTGCAATAGGCTGTGTGAAAACTTGCGCACGAGCTGCAGCGAGAACCCCTGGAACTTGTTCTTCTTTATCAGCTCGTACAAGTTGATCGACAGCAATTCAAACGTAATACACGTATGATTCCTGAACGTGAATGAGTCGAACATGTGAATGACGTTCATTGTATTGTCTTTGTCTTGCTCGCGGAGGTGCTCCAGTATGCGAATCTCCTCCTGCGCCTGCCGGTGGAACCGCTTCTCATTGCGAACCATCTTTAGCGCCACGTTCTCACGCTTCTTGTGGTCGTACGCCTTCACCACCTGCCCGAAACTACCCTTACCGATAACTTTGAGCACCTCGTATCTGTAAGCTATGTGGTCGTGGGGTATGTGGATGTAGGAGCCTTGCTCGTTATCGTAATCGCAATTGTTCGGAAAGCCTACCAGCCCCGGCCGTTTCTTAGCATTCGCGCCTATGAAGTACACTTGGGGATAGTCAAATATCTCACGGTGTTCATATGGGGTGAGTTTATTCATATAGAGCTTCATAACCTGCTCAGGGCTGGCAGCGGCCGCCGGTGGCCGCTTGTCGGGCGGCTGCGCATTGGCCGCTGGCGGCGCGGGCGGGCCGGGTTCTAGCGGCGGCAGCGCCCCGTCCCGGAGCAACGCGCGCCCGAACGCGTGCGCGCTCCCTAGAGGCATATCGCCGGTCATGGCCGCGCGGCCGCCGCCACCTCCGCGTACCTCGCTCGCCGTGGCCAACTCGACCCACGCTCGCTCGCACACACCACTGCACCTCACTGCACTTGCACTCGATGTTGGCGCCACTCTGGCACACTGCACCACATTTCACATCGACCGGGAGGAGCGAGACCCACGCTTCCACTTATGCGGGCACATTCCGTCTCGGCAATGATACGATAGAGCCGCGCTCACAGATGACACCGAACCGTTCAACGCGAACGTGAAACGCAAACAAAGACCCCTTCCTTGCAGGCTGAGCCGACGACAAAACCAGAGAGAAAATAGAAACGATCGCCAAAGTCATTGAACCGTTCGACCGCATAGAACCTACGAGTGCGAATGAGACAAACAGTTATTCCTAAAGTTCTTATGTCTACCACTAGATGTCGACTTCAGAGCATAGATTCTCTATTGATGTTCAATAATAAAGACCGAATTTATATATTTATTACATTAATTAAAAAAAATGCAACTAGATTTAGGTATATAGATTCTTTATTATATTATTATTTATTTAGTATGTTATAATTTTGATGTCATGGTAGTGTCTTCTATCCCTATGATGGTTTAAAAAACTGCAAAAATTTTGACAAGATTTAACTTACCTACAATTTTTTAACAGTATTTAATTATAAATAAAAAAAAGAGTAAAATACCTTTAAGCCAATGCGGAACTGATTTTGCTCACTCATTAATTTCTAAGCAAATTTTGATAAAATGTATTCGTCAAAGCTTACACAATATTGAATATTAGGTTTTTGGGCCATCTTTTAATTAAAATAAGAGTAAAAATATTTTAAAATACCATCTATTCGTATAGTTTACCTATTCAGGTAGTAAATTATTATTAACAATAAAACAAGTAAAGACTTAAATGCCTTACAATCATTTTCATCTTAACCCATATAGGCTCCACTAATGGGCTCGGGTTTCTTCCAAGGTGCAAAGGAAATTAATTTACACCACCCTGATCAGACGTATCGACATAGTGTTTCAAAATAATTTTCCATTTCTTGCATAAAAGTTATATACATATAACTTTGTCGCCTTTTATAATATTCACGGGGAAGAGCGAGAGTGATAAAATGTATTCTTACTTTGTAACCAAAGAAAAAATCTAATTCTATGATGTTTCTTATTTTGATTAAAAGACGAATGGCAACACATTTTAATATAATTTCTTTGCTCATTTTTACTTGTACATATATTTTATATATGGCAATACTTGCTATGTAGGTCTTTCATAATACCTTCAGCTTGTCTATGTTCAAGTTGACGCCGACGCCATCTATCGAAGTTTTTTAAAGACAAGAAGAGCTTATCCATCCAGCCGCTTCGCACGTCTTTTTCTGTTCCGTTGTTTTCTGTCATTAAAATTTACTACAAACGCAATCTAAAATAATTGATACTGTGTAGTTGAATTTAAAGCAAAAGACTTTACTCAGTTACATGTGCAACAAAAATATGTAGATAGAACGCTCTAAGAACAATTTGGTGATAAGAATTGTAAGTACTGTTTCTATATTTGAAAGATTCTTCGCTGTGATTTTCTTTATTTTTACGCGACTATGTGTTAAACATTTCCACAGTTTAATTTTTAGTTTTTATTTATTTATAAACTGCTACAAATTATTAAAAATACATTAATCACTGGACTATCATTTCAATTTTTATTTCTGTTGATAAAATGATTTGCGATACAAGTAATCATTTCGGACTCTATTATAACAAAGATAATGCTATGATAATTGTAATACACATAGGATGAGTTTATACAATAAATTGGTACACGTCATAAAAACATTAACCTTTCAAGGTAATGTTAGGGCAGTGCTATGCATTACTTTTTTTATTGTGTTAACTTGTTCGTTCAACGTCTCGTCAAGGTTTTCTATGTGTGCGTATTATTTGCGTGATGCTTGGCTACTTGCCAGTGCATCATATATATATATATATATTGCACATTAAAATTATAGAAAGATGAAATTAAAAATATACACTTTATTCTTTGTTTCTCTTTATAACTTTTGATATATATGAATCAGTAGCCAATCTTGTAATGTCAGTGGGATTGAAAGTTTTAATACCAATGATGTAAGTCATCAAGCTCCTGACACTCAAACTGGTCCATTTATTTAGTATTATAAAGTAATACTACAGTTAGAGGCATAATATTATCACACAATTATTAATATTTAAGTATGATGAACATTTCCTGTTTGATAACAGTAATTCTCATAATGGCTCTTACTAGTACCATAATCACCAAACAATAAAATTATCTTTTAGATAAAGCTTCTGACAATAATATTTAAAAACAAAACAAAAGATTTCATAACAGACTATGGGTAATTAACCACTACCTCAACCTCTATCACTCGTGTTCTATCTGTAAGTCATAATGTGTTCTTTATCTAAACTATTTTAAGCAACCTGACAGTGTTATTATAATTTATTGAAACAATACCTGTAGAGATTATAAATTAAGCAAAATATAATAGTTTTGTTTGCACATCTAAATTATTAATAGACAGAAAAATAAAAGTAGTTAAACTTTCTGCACCATTATATTTATGTGAAGGATCATTATTTACCATGTTATTCTAGGGTCATGATCAAGATGTCTTAATTTACTTGCTTAATTTACAGGTGTTCCTTTTTAAATTATTGAATTAAGTGGGAGAATCTATTTAGTTGAGCTAAATTATTATTTAATTAAAATAAGCAATTAGCGATCAAGGAAAGATTCAGAGAGTTTTAAAGGTCATAACCCTACCGAACATACTCAAATGTAGACTTGCCTACACTTACTTAGTGATCTAGTGACTCCCGTTTGTATCTAAGGTTGGTCCATGACCTCTTTCCTTGGCAGTTAGATAGCCAAAGTCTGCCCTTGTTGTCAATGTTATTCTTCACAAAGACGTACACACATATAGTTTTAACATTTAAACTCAAACTCAAATAATAAACTAACTGTTGGTTAACAAAGTAATTGATAATACCTGTCATTGTAATTGGTACTGCAGTTATGAGTCAGAATACTGATTATACTTAATACAATCATAAAATTATCTTCAATGTATAATTTATTGCATTTTCAACGAGTTTCTTTTGTCTAAAACAAGATGGCCTTGATAAAATCTTGAAATGCTTAGCTAACCAGTACAAAGATTATGAGTTATAGAATGCAAATAATTTGTATTGATCTAAACCCATTTTGTAAAATATGTTGCTTGTAAAATATTATAATAGCCCTACACAAGCAGTGCACTAGTTTAAGCAAGGATACAAAGTACAGAGTACAGACCCAAGTTCAATACCATTCAGAACAATCCTTTACTGTATTTATCACTTGATATTTTGATTCCAAGTGTATTTTGTGACTTAACTGTATTTTGATAAAGTTCTGTTATACATATATGTATTTACACCTCAGCAAGAGATACTCCAGGTTGTTCTCTCAGAAAAAATTGGACACTTTAAGATAAACACATATATTTTAGTGCCTTATGACAAATGAAAGTGTTTTCTTTTCTGCATACTTGTGTCATCACAATAGCCTAGAATAGATCTTTATATAACTTCCTATTTCACATTTCTTTTCATCTTTCTAATAACAATTTTGACAGCAGTGCTATTTTATGTTGTAATTGTGCAATAAAAATTATACATAATTTTTTGTGATTTCAATTTTGAGAAGGTGGATTTGATCTCGGTATAAAAGTCTCTCATTCAGAATTATAAGTTAAAAAATAATATATGTTTGAATATTTACTACAGACACATCAAAAATTCTATGTTGTAATTTACATTTTAAATAAATATATTGTAATATTTCTGCAGCAATGTCATGGAAAGTTTGGCTTTTTGCCAGATCATGCTCGTTTTCTATTTTTTTTTTATTTGTTTAAGTGCTATGACGTACATCTGCACATATTTTTTTTAATAAACCTAATTGACAACTTCCCTCTATAAAATTATCTAACACACTTTCGTTTTATTATATGCTCTGAATGTTAAAATTCAAACAGCAACGCACACCGTATCATTAAATGTTGGCTATAGTTATGAGCATATCAGCTTTAGAAGGCATTGTTAAAAAAAAAAATAACTTAGTGACACTAAGAATATAATCTGGCAATAACTCCCTTCATTTCCAACTCGTGCCTAGAGAGGAGACTGCTAAGGGTTGTGGGCAAATAACATAGAACTCTAAACAAAACAAATAACCATTTGACCATGCAGATTGCTTAATTGGCCAATTACTGAGGACACTCATACTCGATGCTCAGATATATTTGAAAAGAAATTATTCTAAAATTTGTACTTTTTTTTAAGACAAAACTCTCCAGTAAGGCAATAATCATTGTATTGCAAGTTTACAAATATATAATGAAGAAAGACAAATTACACCAAGACTTAAAGCAATAATTTGTGGATCGCACAAAGTATTGTCTTGCATGAAAATCGAACCCATAACACTGGTACGGTAGTTCGGTATCATAATTGCTACGCCATTTGTGCAGTCATTGCATTAAAATAAAAATATTTATCCTCATTGGAAATCCAAATGCAACCTGTTTAAGATAATTCTACATGGCTATCCAAGGCCTAGATTCATAGTTGCTGGTTTTATGAATAGACGCATAGTGTATTTGTGTAAATTAGACAGAGTAAGAATACAATTCACCACCCACCTGTCTCACCCGTGGGTGATCGTAAAAGACGACTAAGGGATATAAAACGCATATAACATCTAGAAAACTCGAAACAAAATCCTATACTAAAACGTCTGACCAGCGAGGTATAGTAGGTCAATTTCCCTTCCATTACGAAGGAGGCTTGAACCCAACAGTGGGATATATGTATATGAGCTGTGATGATGATGATGATGATGATTGTATTATTACCAAACTACACAACAACAATTTACTGTGGCTGCATTTATTGACATTAACGAACGTCTCGTTGAGAAGATATATAATGCGAAAGTGGAAGGATGTAGGTACCGGGGGCGACCGAGACTAACCTACCTAGACCAGATCGGTCATGTACTGAAGAAAAGTGGAGTCAAGAGTCTCCGAAACCGGCGAGCGTGTATGAAGAGAATTATGAATGTTGAGGAAGCGAGTGAAGTATGCAAGGATAGAGTTCTCTGGCTACCCTGCAAGGGATATGGCGTGATGATATGTTTGTATGTATACATTTATTGCAAATAAAATATTTTCTCTGAGATTGACGGAAAGGGTTTTATTTTTTAAATTTTTATTTACGTATACATTATTTGCAGAATAAGTTTGTGCTATGATAATAAAAATGTGTTGTAAATTAGCATCCAAACATGGACTACAATGACATTATTCGCTCTTAGAACCTTATTAATATTATACACATAGCACAGAAGTACCTATATTAAAATTTAAATATCACATTGGAATGTGACAAGTAGAATTAAAAAATATGAATTTACTAGATCTTGCCTTTTTTGTTTATACTTTCTTCTTCTGTAGTGGGAATTTGCTATTTTTTTTAAATGACTAATTTTAGTTTACATCAAAAATTATAAGTTTTTTCATATTCGTCATTGTCCATCAGCAAATTAAAATGTCGCCTTCAACAATGGTATGGCCACACTGTTAATAGAATTTTCTTGGAATTTTGGTGCAAATTAAATGTTAAATATCTGTAAAGCACTATTATATCATATTCACTACATCTTAGCAGTTCCTTTGCATTACATTACATAAAATGTCATCAAAATTATTAAAAGACTAATAATTATACTGAATACTAGCAGACCGGGCCACGCGTTGCTGTGGCTTAGGTTAGCCTCAGTAACATTTTTTGTTTATTCCAACAAATTTTAGCTTATATGAAGCGTTTGTACATTTAACATAGCGCCATCTATTAAATACTTACTGAATCCAGTCAACAGATTCCGCCATCTTTTAAAATCCTTTTGATATAACATATCAAAGTCAAGTCAAGTCAAAATGACTGTCAAATATTACTATAAATTGACATTTAGCTATCCTATCCTTTAAGTTGGATCAAACTACACATGTAGTGCAAATTTTGTTAAAATCGGTTAAGTACTTTATGAGTCCTTCGCGGACAAACAACGTGACACGTAATTTATATATATTAAGATATACTAATAATAATATATAATACAAGACCACATGACGTTTTCAGATTCCCGCCAAAAGTCATTTCTTCTTCTTATTTTTATGTATTGGCAATCAGCTACTTAAATGAGCCATTGTTGCCAGTGTCGAGTTATAATTATCTTCAAGTTTTTAGTGTCTTCAGATTAGTCATGTCATGTCAGTCATGTCCGTCAGTAAGTCAAATTGTCGCCATCAACAGTGCTATGACCACACTGTTAATGGTATCTTGTGAGAATTTTGATGAAAAACGAAAACGTTGTAAAGCACTTTTATATGATATTCACTACATCTTAGCAGTTCCGTTTTTTGGAATAACCTTGTTTTTCTTTCGTCCATATGAACTACGTCGGATTATTGAGCAGAGGCTACTTCCGTGAAGTGAGAAACGTAGCGTAATACCCTATTCTGCCGGACAAATTGCTATTTTTTTTTTGGCAGCGGGCTATGGTGTATTCAAGCCCCACTAAATCCGCCCGGGGCGACAGAAAAAGTGGCGCACGGCCCCATAGACCCGCCCTACATGTACCTCTCCACGCTGTGCGAGCGGTCCACCGGAACCTGGTCTTTGTCTTCGGTTGCCCACACGGCGTAGTCTCGAGTCGACGCCCCGGCAGCTTTCGCCGTTAGGACGTTGTCCTTACGCGGCGTCCTCGCTTCGGGGCGACCAGACTAATCCCCGGTCCGGTCTCCCGCTGCCTCGGCTAGGGCGGCTTCATGACAAATTGCTAACGGATTTTGTTTCAAAGTTAGAATCCTGGACTGGACAAAATTATTTAACGATTAAAAAAAAATCAATAACTAGCACAGCGTTTGGTCTGGTCATTAAGAGGGCAAAAACAATAATTTTGTACTTAGCGTATGTAATTAAAAACGATTCGGCGAAATGCGTTACCTTAGGAAATAAAGTCAATAGCTTAGAGTCAATTGTAATATCTGACTTATTCAAAGATAGTATTATTTACTAGCATTTTAAGGCCCTTCCTAGGATACGGAAAACGCCATATTGCAGCATATTGTTTTAGATAAGATTATTATATCAATACACCACATTTTATCTATTACGAAGTATTTATTTTGAGATAATTTTTTATAAACTATATATTGAATTGGTGTCAATAATAAGTATAAATGTTGTAACTAATTATTTTTGATTGATACCTTTTGATCCGTGTGATAAACGGCTGAGAATATTAATTATATCCCATTTCCAAGAAGACTTGTAAAAGCCGGCTAAAGAAGCACCAGGAAGATGGGCAGTAGCGCTTTCTTATAATTCATGACACCGTGGCGATTATACTATTATCACTCCTTCATGAAGCCCAACCGACGTCCAATAATCGACATGGAAAGGCTGATGGGTAGATTTTCTTTTTACGTAGACACCATCCTGCACTAAGGAAACAATCCTTGTATTGTTTATGAATATTTTATGCACTGCTAATATAATTACGGCTACATTTAGGCACAAATCTCCTCCACAATAGAAATTGCTATTCCACGTTAATGAGACGGGAGGTATAAGGTTTTATATGGCGCTTCATACTCATCTATACTTGTCTGCTACCGTCCTTTAGTTGTCTCGTACGATATTTGTGGGTTACAAGTACGAATACGTTATGATACTCCATGAACAACAAATATTATTATATATGTACTACAAAGACGGTGTATACACCCGGGCCGTTTATACTCGACATTACAGAGTATTGTGTATTTTTTTAAAGACCAACCCTACGCTGATGAATAATCGTTCTATTGCGGGTGGGTTTATGAGCATACCGTCAACGAGAATCGTATACGGAACTCTTATACATTAGCTCGATATTTTAACCTACGATAAGTCAATTATTTGACAATTTGATGGTCTTTCCCATCCAAATTTGGGAGTGATTGACTGAGATTGGAAAATAATAATTATTAAATATTATAATGCAAATTACTGAAATTTAGCATTTAACTGCTTGATTATTTATAAAAACTTGATTACCAGCCAAAAATTATTGTCACATATGGGAACCCATATGTGACAATAATTTTCGCTCGTAATCCAGTTTTTATTATAATTCACATTACTTATGCCTTATTTCAGTATCTTAACGATAAGTCAATTATTTACGATAAGTCAATTATTTGACAATTTAATCCTGTTTTTCATCCAACGTTGGGAGTGATTGGCAAATAATAATTATTAAATATCATAGTTCGCTTTTAACCGCGAAAAAGTATCATTAACAAACTTGAATCGTTTATCGACGCTCATAAAATGTGGTAAATGAAAACTAATACGAAATAACAAATCGGAATTCGGAGGCACCGTACGTATTTGATTGATTATTTGCTTACAATGCCATAGTTTGTAAACTTTGAAAACAAATTTATATTATACATGATCAAGTGTGAGGTAGGAAATAACATAGTTATTTTTGGATCAGCTGTAGGTAATTGCGCATAATGTGGATTGCAGTCATTAGTATTTATTGAAGTTAAGCAAATTATTAATATTGAAAAATATTAATAATATTTAATATTGAAATATAACTTGATCGTAAGAGTGAAGATTGGGCCTAGTGAGAAACGTTTCAGAATACCACTCACTAGATGTATGGATGATATCACTAGAGCGGCTGATCCGGGCTAGATGCAAATAACTAAAGATAGAAGAACTAGAATTCCTTAGAGGAGACGGTGCTCTTATATTATATTCAATATCTTAGTGTTTTAACGTGTTATATTGGATAATTTTGATGGCATTTTATGTAATGTGATGCGGCGGAACTACTGGGATGTAGTGAATATCATATAAAAGTGCTTTACAACGTTTTTTTTTCATCAAAATTCCCACAAGATATCACAGTGTGGCCATAGCGCTGTTGATGGCGACGATTTGACTTAGACTAACCTGAAGAAGAACCTATACAAGGTGTAAACATTGTCCGGTAGATGGCATACGTCACCTTGAAGACGTAAGATATATGAAGCGAAATTTGCATGTCCTAAAATAGTTCACGATGGTGTAAGTGGCAGCACGATTGGGCCGGATTCCCAATAGGTGCGAGTTCGAACCCCGCTTGTCACATCATTTTTCGTTTCGTAATCGGGTATTTATAAATAATTAAACATATTAAATGCTAAAAATTTCAGTAATTGGAATAACCTGAAGAAACTAAAAATATGAAGACAATTATAACTCAACAATGGCACCAATAGCTCGTATAAGTAGCTGATTGCCAATACATAAGAAGAATCATCTCTCAAATCCATACGTATGAGCGCAGATGATGTGTTTTACCTTAAAAAAATAATACAGGTAATAACAGATATAACAAACCTTTTTAGCAACGTATATTATAACCATACTTCTCCTTAAATAATAATAGACTGAAGTGAGGACGACGTCTTATAAAAAATATTGCTATTTTTGCGTCGCCTGCTCGAGTGGAACTCCATAAGCAGTTGACACGACCTTTTTGACCTTTGTCCTCGGTCAAAGTCTTGAAATTTATTCGGCAGGAACGAACATCGCACTATAGGTAAAAATTTATAACAGTGTAAAATTTAAATGAAAAGAAAAGGAAAACGAGTTCCGTAGATTTTATGGTGTTTTAATTGTGTTTGTTACTAGACAATTTCGGATGCTTTATAGCCTTCCATGGTCACGAATGCTGCATTTAAATAATTCATCCATCCATTATCTCCATCTTGAACATAAAGTCCTAGTATGATGGTTAATAATGCCATAATTGCCATGTTTGGTAGGCGGGTTATAAATTGCAGTATTTTATGACACAACACCCTATGCTACGGAATTAATCCTTGTATTGGGACTTAACCAACGTATAATTAGCAGACAAAGATTACACCTATATTTGAGACGACAATTTGTGGATCGCACAAAGTATTGTCCTGCATGGGAATCAAACCCACTACACTTGACACAGTAGGTCGGTATCTAAACCGCTATGCCATCTGTGTAGTCAAAGTTGATATCGTAAGTTTCCCAGGAGACGGTTGCCTACACCCCTGGTGATCCCTTAGCCGGTTTTTCAAACTCCGATAAAATAAGTGCTTGTATTCTTAACTCGTGACCATATGGGGAGAGAATATCTGTAATAATGATAATATAATATATACCATAGTACTTCCATGTTCACGGATGTTGTTGACTCACGAAACAAAAGAAAATAATACTCGTGTTATTTTTTTGATTCAAATAAAACGTGCCCCGCTATTGTTTTTAAAAAAGCTAACGTACACGTGACAATGTAATCATGATTGCAATCTATGAAACGTTGAACGGTTGAGTAATATCGACATGTAATTAATACGCAATCATTTTCTCCGGGGCGATATAAATCGATAAAATTTTCATTCGATACGATACAAATGGATATGATTCTTAGAATTAATTTGTATTCGTTGAAATTTCATTCATTCTTTGTAATTATAATTAGATATAATGATTATGATAGATAGTAATGATATAGGGTTATTAATTACTATAATTAACTGCATTTTTTATTTGAAATTAAACTATTTTTAAGAATTCTCTCGCGATGGTATTTGATTTTAATTGCCCGACGTATCGAACACTTTACAATCATTTATTATTAATATTTTTCATGGTCCTGGGAGGACTGGATTGAACTGAACAAACTATAGACTATAGAAAAATAGTTTTATTTCAAATGTGTAATATTCGCGTAAACCTCAGAAATCTTTATGCATTTTTTTTTAAATAAAATTTGTGTATTACTTACATTGATTTTATTTTAAAAAATGAATTAAAATATCTGTAGGTGTGTGAGGTGAATATATTTACTTAGCGCCTCTGTTTTGATGAGAAAGAAGTGTGTATCACTGTTACAAATCTTTGCGTCTGAAAAATCTTAAAACCATCAATGCATGCGCTATTTGTAAGATACCAGAATTTCATTTTTAAGGCATATGCGACTTCGTCATCCTAGAAAGGAGATTGGTCCACGCTAGCTAAATAGGTTACGTTTGTTTTGAGGTTTCCTTCTCTAGAAATATTGTCTGCTTATATTAGTCGTAGCATATATGATATCCTTGGAAAAAGATAACATGATTGATTGTATTTTAAGAACTTAAAATATAGTGAGTTTAATGGCTAGAATTCTTGTCGGGGTTCCCTCTCACCATATAGCGTACTGCTGAAAAATAAAAATTAGAATATTTAATTGGTAATTTAGTTTATGACATCAATAATTTTAACATTTAAAAACATATTAAAATATACTTTGTCACATGAAAACTATCATCTGAACATATTGCTCCGGAAATGTATGTACATATGTATAGACAGGAAAAGCGTAATTAGTATTACGGTCGCTTCACAATATTAACTAATGTAACTATTGACGATAGTTCAACGCGGTCACGTGAAGATACCGAGGTATCTAGTTCAACGTTTTGAGCAAGTGATAATATTAGATATTAAATAATTTGGAAAATACAAAAGTGCACGTCTCATAATTTTATATTATTTATCATTTACTATTAGTCAATGCCATAAATTAAAATGAAAGAAGAAATACTTTTGAAATTTCATGCTATTCTCGACGTAGTGCTAAACATATTCGTTTACAATAGGCTGTATAGGATTTGTTACCTTTGCCTGTCCAAACGGACGAACAAAAAAATGTAAACGAACCCAAAATTCATAAGGTATACATACACTAATGACTAAGCAGTTTAGTTTTTTATTAATTGCAATTAAATGACAAAAAATTACCAAGCCATTTTCGAAAGGAAACAGCGCGTTGCGATTATGAAGCTATTAATAAACAAAATACTTCGATACATTAATTTTTACGGTCGTGACAGTGCCATATCCTAATGGCTAGTATCCGGACGTCTTCTAATATTTTTTTAATCAACTTTTTTCTTACATTAAACAAAATAATCGCTTTTTAAGAATATCAAATACGTTTAAACGAATGTTTTTCTTGATATATGTATGATAATATTATCCTATAAGTGCAGTGTGAGAAAAATACAATCATTTTTAGGTTTGAAAAGTTCTTGATTTTCATATATCGAGAGTAGAGCAAGACCTCAACTCTTATATTTATAATAACTTATATTTATCTTCTATTCTGAAGGACTTTATAAACATTCAATCGGACAAAGATTACACCCAGATTTAGAGCATCAATTTGTGGATCGCATTAAGTTTTGACCTACATAGAAAACGAACTTACGACCCTGGCACAGTAATAGGACTTAATCAAACACCGTCTTAACAAATAAATAGTTATTCTTTAAAAACTACAAACGCCGACTTAATCCTACTCAAATTTTAAAACTTTATATTAAAATCTATTAGAATTATTTACAAGTCCACCTTTTTTAATCTAAAGCCATCATTTGCAATTTACATTCCATCTATTATAGTCTAAAAATTTGCCGACAAAAACCTATAGTTATAATTCCATCAAAAGAAAAAGGTTACCCACGATATTGCCAATCACCGACCCATGTAATATGACTTGGGAATCCCGACGGAGCTAAATTGTTAGGTACATTTTGAATCACCCATTTGAATAAACCTCTTCTTCGTTCTAAGTGCCTAGCTATAATAAGCTTAGGAATTTGGCTGAATATTATTTCGAATTAGTTTTAGCAAAACCATTTTCGTTCTGAGATTCTTAGGTTCCTTTTCACTACCACAATGCAATAATCTCCACGGTTAGCAGGTGGTTTGACCATAACATGTGTTATAAGTTTCACAGGGAATAGCTACTGCTTACTCTCCCGGTGAGACACTCAGCTGGTTTTTATGACATCAACGAGCTCGTAGGATCTATTGGAATATGTTCAGTAAAATATTTTTTAAGTTAAACAAAATATTTTGTATTATATAAAAATATTCTTTTATATTTTGTTTTTATAATTTTATTTCAATATAGGCGTCAACATATTTTTTTTTGCGATGAGCGATAGTGTTATAAACTAAATTACCTATCAGGATATGTTTAGAGACATTGGCAAAAATTATGATTTTCCTTTTTATTTATTTGGCGGAATCTATCAGACGATTAATCGACTAAGAGGTTGTCCTCTTAGTCACACCGTTACATGGCAAACCATCCACTTCCCTATTATAATGGAGTGAGGCACATGCTTAGCGGGCTTTTCCAAATACATGCAGGTACAGCATTTAAAGATTTTCATTTCAAATCCTATCGTTAGAAACGCGGGCCGGTCCGTCCAGGTTAGTACCCAGGTTAGTACATCTCGCAGAACATCGACGTCCTGAGTAATGGTAATGTGCTACTGCGCTTCGTTCAGTGAGCGAGAGAGCCGGGAACCCAACTGGGTGGGTATGGGGATTGTAATGGTAGGCAGCGGCCTTGGTGTAGCAAAGGTCCATAGGCAGCCGTGACACTTACCATCAGGTGCGCTGCTTGCTCGTTTGCCACCATGAGCAATAAAAAAAAGAAACATCTAAATATTGGTATATTTATATATTGTTATATTTAAGTAGAATATTTTTGTATTCAGCGTTCACATTTCAATATAAAATTATGTGATCCCAGTTTATTTGATATTCTGCGGAAGGGATTTTACGTAACTTTGATAACGTACGCACATCTGCCCGCGGTATTATTGTTTGATTTATTCATAACATTGTATTGATGTTTTGTGTTTTCGCATTGTATAACTCATTTAGGGTATACCTATTTATATATTTTTCATTCTCCGTATGGTGACGGAGTAAGAATACAATTCACTACCCCTTATCTTACCCCTGGGGTGATCGTATGAGACGACTAAAAGATATAAAAAAGCATATAACATCTATACAAAAATAGGAAAACTCGAAACAAAACTTTGTATCAACACGTCTGACCAGCGTGGTATTATAGATCAATTTCCCTTCCATTATGGAAGCAGGCTCGAGCCCAACAGCGAGACGTACCTATATGAGCTGAGATGATGTATTTTTCAGTTCTATTTACAGCCGACAAAGTATTGTCCTGCGTGGAAATCGAACCGAACCGAATGGCACAGCCGAAATAGCTCGGTATCTTAACCACTACGCCATCTGTGCAGTCGTCAGCATCTTAAGTGTTTGAATTATTAATATATTAATGTTAAAAAAGTAACAGAAATCTTATCTTCTGTAGAACAAAGTTGGTAATATTCTGATTCTTCTCATGTACGTGACTGCCTCTTTGACTTAGGGAGATAAGCATTCCGCTCCTGATTGTAAGGGCTGTAAATTAGCGGATTTGGATTTAGATACGGTTGTTGTAGTATATTGGCGTGAAAGTCTAAATTCGAAACCTTGGCATTATTTGCTTGCGGAGGGCGAATAAAGAGCAAAGGAACAAATTGAATGGATTGAATGAATGTAGTTTTGTCGCCGATTTCTAATGAGGATAGCTCACGACTTTGGCTTGATAGGGTAATGCTTTTTGAGTTTACATTTAGTATTTATCTAGATTATTTGATTTAAATACAGATAAGTTATTTTTTATAATATTTGTTTGACATGAAATTTGCTGTGTGGTAGCTGCTTCGAATACTACCGACTCTTACTTTGCTCGTGGATGTCGTAAAAGACGACTAAGAGCTTTACATGCCTGGGCCAACTCCATCTGATACGGTTTGGTCAACAATTACATTCCGAAGAGGGTTGACGTCTGGCAGGCAGCCGGTCATAAAACTATTGCCAATAACTTTCACAATATGTACTACGAAAGAAGGGTACATATGATGAGGATAATGTTTGACATGAAAACTCTTCTCATGACACATTCAAGAGCTTAAGCATTTAGTGAATTCAATACTGTCAAAAATAAGCTCTGCATATCCTCTCAGTATATTGTATACTAAGAGAAAATGATGCCCAACAGGCACAAGTGCACATAATAACATTTCTTTTACATACTATCGCTGCATGTAAAATGCGAGTGACTAACAATCTTATATCTGCTTTACTTTTGGTGCTATTACGATTGAGTGTCGTATTTGATCTCTATACTTTACTACATAGAGAACAAAGTACATATATAGAAGTGTAAGTTAATACCTGCTTTTGTAATTTATACATTAAGGTTTAAACGTGTATTACCTAAATACATATAACATTACTAATTTCATACAGTCGCTATTCCCTTAGCACTACCAGTTTAACTAGCTGTAATGAATTACTCATACTAGTCTAACTATTATAATGTCAGAGAAATGACCTAACGGTAGCTCTAGGGAATTTTAGTTTAAAGTAACCTCCACCTCAAGAGATTGTGCTTTATAACTTTACCAGTGAAATTGGTGTATCCTTTGTCATATGCATACTTATTGTTTTAGAATGTAATTTAGCCAAACTTGTCCTGGTAAGTATTACAGTTACTCCTCCTAGTATCCAGCTGTGAAACAATTCATGAATTATTTTCAAAATAGTAAATGGTTTGGCTGTATCGCTTTAGGTAGATATATCTCCCACCGAAGACAAAGATCGGGTACCAGTGGCCCGCTGGCGCGGCGATTTCGCGGAGCGCGAACACGTCCATAGACCACCGCAAAAAAATAAAAAAGAAAAGGTTGATATATCTCGTTAAACATTATGCTCAGTTTATGGGCCGTTGTATTACTAGTCTATGAGCAGTGTTTTCCACGATCAGCATAAGTAATAGAAATAAAAAAGATAATAAAAGTATCTTTACGGATCTATATCTATCGTTGGGGTTGGTAATCCGCCGAGCTGACCACGGAGATCAAGGAAGCGGTACCAGTGACCGTCCGGTGAGTTATAGAGCCACGCGCCGCCCTTTCGTCGCCCCGGACGGAATGGATAGTGTGTGTCTAGACCATAGCCCGCCAAAAAAAAGGAATCTATCACGTTTGTATTTGTTTTTTAATTTTTCGACGTTTCGAACACTATAGCGTTCATGGTTGACAGCCCTCCCGTGACCATGGACGCTGAAAAGCCTCTGAATCGACGGAAAATTAAAAATCAAATACAAACGCGATAGAATCTTTAAAAATAGTTTTATTTCAAATGTGTAATACTCGCGTAAACATTAGAAATCATTATGGAAATATAATTTCATTTTAGTGTTCCTCGAAATGCTGTCGATGCGGTTTGCGTTCTAGTTATAATTATGAAGAATAACCAGAATATTTAGTTCATTGATAAGTGATAACTCTTGAAATGTTTATTTATGCGTTTTCTCAGCTCATTGAGATTCCGCTGTTGGTGACGGGAATCCTCCACAATGGGAGAGTAAATTGCCCGCTGGCCAAGTGGTGGGCTGGTTGGAATACGGTTTTTATATCTTTTAGTCGTCCCCTACAAAACTCGCTAAAATGTTAAGTGGGAATGAATCATGACATAACGTAGAATTCTTAGTGCCTTGTCCGTAGGTATTGTTATTTTTTTTAATTACTTATCTTTATATAATTTGGCTCCACAAATATTATATAATTATTGCATTATTAATATCTTTGACAAACACTAGAACACTGAGTTTACAAAGGTCAGTCGATAAAACTATACAAATTGGCACCAATTTTTTGCAGCATCTTCACGTTTAAGATATGCTATACGTCGACAGCCAATTGGCAGAAGTTCTAAATGTTTATTTGCTATCACTAAGAAAATATTTCCGTATGATTACTGATTAAGAATACAATTCATCAACTCATAACTCGCTCGTGGGTGTCGTAAAAGACGACTTAAATATGATATACTATATAAGATTTATGCAAGAGAAGGGTAAGTCGAAAAAAATCCCTATACAAACTCCTCTGACCAATAAGGTATAGTAGGTTAATCGACCTACTATAACGTACTGGTTAAAGGAGTAGAAAGGAAATATCCCTTCTATTGTGGAGGAGACTTGAGCCCAGTAATGGGACATACCATATATGACCTGAGATGTAGATGATTATGATGAAGGCAATATATAAAGCTCTAAAGCTAATTTGTATATGTAGGAACCATAAATTATACAAGCTTTCAGAACATGTATTAGTAAGAGAACGCATACAACGTGTTCTCTACATAAAGGCCATGTTTTCAACGCATACAAAAGTAATATTCGCAATCATCAGCATATGTACTGTCTTTATGTGACTCTAATTAGGGTACATTCTCCCACGCAGGTTAGACTAGAATCCATAAATACCTCGAGTTATTTTGGACTTTGCACTCCAGGAATAGAGTGGCAATTCGTTCATTTAGTATTACGTATTTTATGCTGGCATATTTGAGTGGGAAAACACGTTAAAATCACGAATAGATTATTATTGTAGGTAAAAAGGTCGCTAATATTTTATTCGCATATCTAAAACGAGGTACGTGCCAAAAGAAATACATAAAAAAAAATATGAAACATTCTGTATTTCATGTGGCGATTTTTTTTTAAATTAATCTTCATAATACATTTTTTTTTTCATATGACATACTAATAACCACTCATTACACATCTCAGGAAATTGGATCCAGGAAAAGATGTCAGCTAAGACTTTGCTTACAAATTATGTGCATTTACGATTTCTCTAACATTTTCGGAATCCATTAAAATCATAAGATGTTAAGTCAAATTACTATGAAGGATTCTTATTCTCTTCAGTATAGACATATTTGTTGAATGAACACAATCTTATAGCGTGGCAGAAGTGCGCCGAGCGTCGTTGCCAAGGGAACTACCGGATCTTGATTCTGGCGCCTTGTCACGTCATGCTGACGCCACTTTTTGCGTCAATTCTATTACATACATTCGGAGTTGAATTTTAGTTAACATTACAATAATAAAGGACAAATGTCTTGTAGAAAATTGCGCCAACAATTTATTTATTTCCTGCATTATGACATTTTGTTGGAGTAGTTATGTACCTTCATATCATTGTACCGTTTTACCCGACCGACTATTACTTTGTTTAGGAATCGAATTAAATATCCACATATGACAGCAGATGTTATTAAAACTGGATTTTTTTTGACATTTTATCTAGCTATAATACATACATCAATCTACGCTACGCGAATCATCATGAATTTTGTACAAAACTCATCTGAAATAACGTTTATAGGAAGAATACCATGATAGCGTAGGATGAGGGCAGGCAAATTAATGATGAGGAAAAATACCATGAACCCACAATATTGCTCATATCTGAATAAGTTGCATTTTTATTTTGAATAAACAGATTTTATTAACTCGACATAATTCTACAAATCATTACCAAAAATTGTATACTCATTTCATGTAGCTGTATATCTTCTTTTCATCCCCTCTAAAGCTATGCACTAATTTAATTTTAATCCATTGTTACTATTTTTATTATTTTGATTAAAAAAATTAATCGACGAGAATTTCAGCAGTTATTTAAAAATGGTATTTTATTTGTTTTAATTATATCACAGATATTTTGCTGTGTGGTGGCGTCTACGAATACCTACTCTTACATTGCTTGTGGGTGTTATGAGAAATGTCTAAAAGCTTTGCATCAACCGATGCCGACTGGTGAACAATTACATTTCCAAGGTTTAAACGTTAGATAGGCTGCCGGTCATAAAACTATTGCTAAAACTTTTTTAATATAATATACTCGTACGATGGTAGAGAAATACGTATTGCCTCGACCCCAAGTAATTGGAATAAGAACTAAACGATGATGATGATGATGATTTAATAGGTATTTTATTAACTTAGTTGATTACAGATAAACTAATATACATACATACATACATATAGATCATCACGCCATATCCCTTGTAGAGTAGGCAGAGAGAACAGAGTGCCAGAGAACTCTATCCTTGCATACTTCATTCGCTTCCTCAACATTCATAATTCTCTTCATACACGCTCGCCGGTTTGGGAGACTCTTGACTCCATCTTCCTTCAGTACGTGACCATAAATTAATATAAACGTATTTATTGTATATACAACATAACCTAAGCTATATAGCTTGTTGTAGTAATAGGTTATGTTTACGGCAACTGCATTGGGTCCCTGCGACAAAATATGATGTCATCATTACACCTAGTTAGTACCTACCTAGATGAGGTCGAGGTGGACGTTCGTAATGTTACCTTTGTCAATAACATTTTTAATTAATTGGTTTACATGGTAAGTCTCAACGGTTTTATAAAACGGCATTTACCGTTTTAGTCTTATTATTAAATATAGGTACATATATCCAATACAACTGTGAAACGAAAACAAGTTAATTCCTTTTGTATAGTCTGAATGTGAAGTCTGATTTATTACGTAATTAAGGGGTGTAAAATATAGAGGCTATTTTTGATTCTTTTTCTTTAAGCCACCCTCCATAATGAGAGAGAAACTGACGATAGTTTATCAATCAGGAAAGAATGTAAGGGTAATGTGTTATATTCTTCCACTGAAGACAAAGACAGGGTTCCGGTGGCCGGCTCGCTCGGCGTAGAGAGGTACATGTAGGGCGGGTCTATGGGGTAGTACGGGGTTTCTTCTGTCGCCCCGGACGGATTTAGCGGTGTGTGACCAATCCATAGCCCGCAGCCAAAAAACAAATACTGTTTAGTCGTAACGAAAACTGACCACTTTATTCTTATTTAAAATAAATACCATATTTTTGTACCATCAGAATATTCATTTAACAATTTTAACTCATCATTAAAAATGTTAAATTTATCTTTCCGATATACTAAAAATATAATTTAAGTATGGGTATATCGATAAGCCGAAATAAATATCGGTTTTCAATATTTTCAATAACAGCAGCTAATAATACCGACATGCTCGTTTCAACCAATTTAAATCATTGATAGTAATGACAATGCACTCATTGTACTGATAAATACTGATTAGCTCTTTGAAGGGACTGATATTAACATTGATAAGCGAAGCTTTGTCTGAGGGGACATAGTAAAATCTCCTTGCTAAGATTTAAGAATGTATATGTTGTTATAATCAAACCATTAGTTCATTACCCTAATAACATCCACCATTGGATAGAAGTCTCCCTCATAATAGGCTAATGACACCTCGTCACTACCAAGCGTGGCGCCCATTGGATCTTACAGTTGGAGTTAGGAATTATTCAGAAGAGCACTGCTGCTCATAACCTTAGTGCTCCTTTAGCTGGTTATACGACTCCCCAGGAAAGAAAAGAAAAGTGACACATTCTTTTTCATCCTCCATCCCATAAGTGTGACTATTAGATTACAAATATTATTATATTTTATATTTTTCTAGCCAAATTGCTTTTTTATCTTGTATATGAAATATTAATATCGTATTTAGCTTAGCTCGTAAAATTGCTTTCTACGCTGCTGTATATTTATAAATATGAATATTTTAATTTGGGCGGTAACATATATTTTATAGGGCTATGTGAGCTATGTCTTCTCGTCTAGAAATGCAATATGATTGTTCATATCATTCATTATACTAAATTTTAATAAATCTAAATGCTTGCAGGCAGAGATAGAAGTTTTATGGTTCTCGAGGATGTCTGTTATATTTTGTTATATTTTTTATTTGGAGGATATATTTTTTTTATATTAACTACTGTATTACTCTACGAGTATACTAAAATCTGTCTTTCAGTCGCTTTACAAGTATATTTATTCTACTATTATACTTGTAAAGCGACTGAAAGACAGATTTTAGTATCATGAATGATGATACTAAAATCTGTCTTTCAGTCGCTTTACAAGTATAATAGTAGAATTAACAAATTACAAGAATTACAAATTGCTATTTCAAAATTCAATGAATTCCCCTGCCTGTCAATGGAAACCATGACATTTGATACAGGAGGTTACTATTTATCCATCCACAAATTGAATAAGTACCTATTATAAAAATAATACAATATAATATTTATGTAAATGTATATTTTGTATGTTACACAAAACTAACACATATGCTAACTAATGGTGCCTTACAGAAAACAAATGTATGAGAAACATGAGGAATCTTAAAAAGGCGCCAATCTGGCTATTTAGTAGTTCGAACAGAAAGGGGAGAACACAATTCTGATATATTATTATTAACCGACTTCTTTTGAATATATGTATATACTTTCCGTGTGGTGACGGAGTAAGAATACAATTCACCACCCCCTCTCTTACACTTGCGTGATCTTAAGAGACGACTAAGGGATATAAAAGGCATATAACAGCTATGTAAGAAAAGGAAAACTCGAAACAAAACTCTATACCAACACTTCTGACCAACGTGGTATAGTAGGCCAATTTCCCTCCCATTACGGAGGAGGCTCGAGCCCAACAGTGGGACATACACGAGTATGAGCTGAAATGATGATGATGGTGAAATGATTATTTTGAAATGGAGGATAGGAAGAGGGACTCATCATTTTCTCACGGTTAATCTATATACCGCACACCTCAAAAAAAGGAATACAGGATAGGATCAACGTAGGAGAGGATATAAAGAAAATTCTTATTTCTATGTGACGGGTAGTTTCCAGAAGTTCAACGCATTTTTCCGTAGAACTTCGAATATTGATTCGAGACGTACCTATTTCGCCTTAGAGCGAGGCATCCTTAGGACAGTTCGGCTTCAAATACGCCAGCGAATAATGAATTGTTGCTGTGCATCTGCTATTTCTATCTATTATAGCTAAATGGACATAATATTGTTTCTACAAAATTTGACATGATGTCAATTATTTAATCGTTTGCTAGTTCTTATTTATATAATTGTTTGTATATAACTAACACATAAACAGCCATTGCCAGAAAGACTGCTGCGTATAATTCTGAGGTTTGAACCCCACGACGCATACCTTTGACTCAACATATACGTATTTCAGTTAATTAAGAATAAAAGACACTCTGATGATAATAACTAAGTACTTAATGTAACCGGAGACATCATTATAAGAACAGGAAAACTAGTAATAAAATTTTATGTCAAACTGTAGACAGTGTCTTTAGTAGATTATTCTTATGGAGGCTTATGATCAATAGTGGGTCATATACAGGCTAAGAATAATGCAAAAATGATCAAGATCCATAAAACTGAATCTTAAAGTACCCTCATCGCAACAGCTATAACCAGATTAAAACTAACATATTTCAGTTAGTTAAGAACCGTCAACCAAGTAATAATGATGATTACGCCTATTATTTGTATCTAATACACATTTGCCCTTTTTTTTTTTTTTTTTTTTTTTTATTGGTGGGCTATGGGTGCGTCTCGCCCCGCTGAATCGGTCCGGGGTGACGGAAAGGCGGCGCGTGACCCCATAGACCCACCGTAAAACCTTCTCTCTTCGCCGTGCGAGCGGACCACCGGTACTCGATTTTAACTTCGGTGGCATACACATTTGCCCTGGGCATTGATCTTTGATGAAACGAATAGCTATTAATACGGTATCGGGTCAATAATGGCTAATGATCAATTAGGTTGCCCCTGCCGTTACAAGCGATGCCCTGTGATAATTGTATCTATACAGAAATTTATACGTACAGAGCATTGACATATCTGTGACGTGGCGATAAGTACGCTAAAATGGCGCTACTATATATAAGTGTATCTAGTATTATATTTCATTTGTAAATAAAATAAAAATATAGCATTACTAGGAGGATTTGAACTCATCATCTCAGTTCATATACGTCTCATTGCTGCTCACGAGCTTCCTCCACAATATATCGGAAATTGACCTACTAAACCACGCTCGTCAGATGGTTTGATACAAGGTTTTATTTCGAGTTTGCCTTCTTTATAGATGTTATTTGCATATTATATACCTTAGACGTCTTTAACAACACCTATGAGCAAGAAAGGGGTTAGTGAATTGTATTCTTTCTCTGTCACCACACAGAAACCATTGAACCTATATCAATTGAAAATCCATTCTAATTGCTTTGACAATTAAGCAGCAATCACCATAGCAGTGCACCCACTGGCTGCTCTAGTGATAAATTTTACCTTCGCATTGGCGTCTTTACTGTAAACCATTTACTATGCAATCTATTGTAGAAAAAAAAACAATAGCTGTCAGACATACTTTATTTTCTGAAAAACGAAATAGAGGGATTCCAATAATGTTTATATCCTTTTCTTTCACCTGCTCTTATCCCAATTACTTGGAGTCGACGCATCATGAAAATATTGCAAAGTTATTGCTAATAGTTTTATGACCGGCCGCCTACCTGACGTCAACCCTTCTTGGAAATGTACCTAATTGTTGATGAAACGGCATCAGGTGGAGTTGCCCCAGGTGAATATAAAGATGTTAGTCGTTTTTTATGACATCATCCGGTTTAGAGCCTTTAGCGATCACCCACAGTCCGGGTAAAGTTGTCATAGCCATCTGCGGCTAACAATTAAGTCACATACAAAAAAAATATGACATCCGCGAGTAAAGTAAACGGTTGATAATATTCATAGCCGCCACCACATAGCACAATAACTTTCATATGTATAATGGAAATGCCAGCCTGTAAAGTTGGTGAGACGGCTGATTTAGAGGTACCAAATCGTAAGGATCAAACTCGCCGACGTCTAGGAAATCGTACGGGTGGTCAGCTTAAATGTGGGGTTTTATATCTTTGCTGGATATACTGGTGGTCCTAGCGTTTTAAATAAAGCTTTCTTTTATCTGTCAGGGATAATAACAAACATAAGCGACATCTACATAAAAGAGAGTAGTCACGTTGTATTTTATTCATAAACCGTCCCTATATTAAATTGACTCGTCCCTTGCTGTCAGACTATAAAAAACTGGTTGATGAATAAAAAATAAAATGTTATCTAGACCATGATCCATATGTCACAGATTGCACGGATAGGGTGGTGGTTAAAATATCGACCTATCGTACTAGGCAGCGTCGTAGCTTCGATTCCTATGCAGGATAAAAAACGTTGCGATCCACAAATTGTTCCGAGTCTAGGTGTGATTTGTCTATGGTAATTATGCTTGCAAAGTCCCCCGCAATACAAGGATTATTGCCTTAGTGCAGTACATTTAAATTAAATATATTATATTGTAGCGTCAAACTTTTATTTTAGGTCTTATACTGAAGCGAAATTGATCTACTATACCCGCTGCTCAGACGGGTTTGGCATTTTCTTTCCTTCTATTGCATCTATTTTTTTTTAGTGTGTCTTAGTTGTTAGCCTCAGATGGCTATGACAATTTTACCCGGGCTGTGAGTGAGCGCTGAAGGCTCTCAACCTGATAAAGTTAAGCGACCAATCCCGAGGGCACGGTACGGACCTAGGAGCGGCTAGGGGTCGCTGGCAAAGTGGGTTCTCCCACGTTTATGGTTCTAACGCGACACGTTTTTTCGTCCTCGGCGGCGGGGCAGAATCGTGGATGTTTACTCGTCAGGACCACGCGGGCTGTAGGCATGCGACCGATATATCAAAACGAATCTGAAATCGGTTTTCAGTCAGAAATCGTATCGTATCGATATTCAACACTATACAAACTGATTTTAGAAAACGTATCTCGACAGAAACTAAATCAACACGATATATCAAAACAAAACGACGAAAACACAAACTAGTATAAATCTAATCATCGCGCAATCGTTTTCTATTGCTAGTTTTGCAAACCAAACCAATATTTAAAAACTTACTAACTCTTTCATTCCGCCAATCGACCGCCTAGTTAGAATGATTGAAAGCGAATTTCATTAAAATTCGTCTCCCTTCATTCTAACTAAACGATCGTTTAGTGCAGTGAAAGAGATGAAGCGAATTGTCATCAGTTTTGGATTTTGGCGGTTTCTAAGAAACTAAGAATGGCAGATTGAAACGAAACAGAATTACAAGGGGATTACAGGGAATAAGATCTATATCATAATGCAACTATGTACTTCCATGATAATATTACACAAGTTTTGTGATTATTAAATAGTTTTTTTTGAATTATTGGAGATTTTTGTTGCACACTTGACCTTGGTGACACGTGCGGTGAGCGCGTAATGTTATTTTTGTGTTCTCGTGAACTATATAATTATAATAAAATTATAGATAGGGATTTTATGATTTAATACTATACTAACGTATGTTAGTATCATAAATACGATTTGTTGATAAATAAGAAATAACTATTAAATGTAAAATGGTAAAAAAAAACCATACAAAAAAAATGTACATTATATAATATAATTATGAAATCATTGTAAATATGACGATTTTTATACGTCATCAAGTTTTGTATATCATACGCTAAAATAACTAAAACCATCGAATATCGATCGAAACTAAGGTAAATCCGCTCCGCCAACCGCTCTGGAAATCGATTTCTGAAATCGGTTTTTGAAATCGATTTCAATATCAGAAATCGAATTTGTATCGGTTTGCGTAAAAATCTGAAAACGCCCATCTCTAGCGGGCTGTGTAATGTGTATGCCTCCGTCTGGGCGACCGAAAAGCGTCGTCGGGTTCGTCGAGGATTAGACGCGGTTGTCGGATCGCGGATACTTTAGAAGGGGTATAACTAGACACCCTAACCACTCTCTGTTATCTTTATCTACACATTATATTCCTTTGTTGTCTTTACAATACCCGCAAGTAAGAGAGGGTCCTCCTGTGACCAAAAGCGCTGTAAAGTGTTCGAAACGTTGGTAAATTAAAAATTAAACGAACTAACGCGATAAAATCTGTAAAACTAGTTTTATTTCAAATGTGTAATACTTGCGTAAACATCAGAAATCAAGAGAGGGTTGTGGAAAATGTATTTTTTAACTTGCATTCATAACCACAGGGTACTTTTGCCTAAAAGGTTTAATTTATTTGGCGTTTTTATCCACACCATTGTGATTCCGATAGCTCAACGTTGTATTAATAGCAATCTGACTTATCATTTTGTCGATAATTCATAATCGTTATCACTGCACCACATGTCATAGTTAAAAATCCCCCTGCATGTTTATCTGGTTCCGTTGTACTAAAATTACATTGAAGATACTTGTAATGACGAATCAGTATATCCATTCATTCACGGGACAGTTCTCTGTGCGAGATACAAATTATTTAATTTATTGGGTCTTCACCCTTGAGTAGGCATATTATTTGTATCCGTTAATTGTTTGTGTCTGTCCGTTGCGGGGCAAGGATATATTATTATTTGTTTCGTTTGTGTGTGTTTGTGATAAAAAATTACGATAGCGGGTTTTTATTGCATGATGGAAGTTTTGGAGATGAGCCAAGCGTACCTAACGTTTATTAGCCATTAAAATTTTAGTAATCCACTTAGATTTTTGAAATGAGAAATGTCGTATATTCAAGTATATCTCTTACTTGTTTTTATAGTTTTGTCAGTCAGGTTTTGTATCATTCTTACTTTATAATACGGCGAGAGAATGGATCAATGTGTCAGCGTCAGTGTTCCCGTACGACTGTAATTTGGCTGTCCTTAAAGTAATGGTTAATTAATATTACGTAACAAGAGTGCTTCATCAGCCAGGGCTACAGGCTACATTGATACTTTTCATTAGATGGAATGTAGTCAAGCACTAGCATGTTCTATATATGTATATAGTGTAAGTAAAATAATAGCAATTATATGATGAGGTTTATAATAAATACTGCTGATTATTACTGTCATCTATCTATCAACCTATCGACGTCCAATCCCATAAGCTTTCGTACACTCTTGTCTCTATCGTCCTAGGGGCGGGCCACCGGTAACAAGTCCTAGTCTTTAGGCGCCCTTCCGGCGGCTTACCCGAAAACATTGTGTGTCGCACTCGAGCGGTTGATTTCACCGCAGGTAAATCTCCGGTCCGATCATCCATTTGGGCAAAATGTTGCTGCCCAATCCTTTTGGTAATCTTAGATATAGTTTTTACGGCTCCTATATAGGCAAGAAAGATGTTTTGTTTATAACCTAGTCGAAGATATTCATATTACGTGAGCTATATTTAACAATGTTTAACCCCCGTCAGTGAATACAAATGTGTGCGGCCAAGACCCAGTTTTTTTGCAGCATGGTAGTTGTGAAGACCACCCTTAACCAGGTCAAACAGGTCACGTAGTATAGGTACGTTCCCTACTGTAAAATTTAACGTAATAGAAAAGTAGATATATATATGTATATATAGAAGTATAGTTTAATATTCGATCACTAACTGGTTAAATATGCTAATTGAGGTTTTTGTAAAACATGCGAGGCTTATTGCTGCAATGATCTGTGAAAATTGCCAGGTGGTCGTATAATGACATTTTTATATGTAGTATAACTAACTATCTATGTGCTTACTTTTTTACTGACACAGAAAAAGAAAACGTTCGATGTTATATATTTTTCATGGAAGTTCGGGCGTAGGTTATTGAAATGAAAACTTGTTTTCGCGCATCGCACACATTTTTTCCGTAGGCTGTAAGTGAGGATGATCCGTTACGCTCTGAGATGAAAGGCTCGATCGGGTGAACTCGAGACAGCCGAGTGTACCCTAGCGAGAAAGATACACTCAACTGCTCTACACTACTGTGTCGATGTGTTTGCTATATTCAATTTATATGTAATAATTGTTATTATTAATTATTATCAATTATTCAATAGTTTTTTTTTTCATAGGTTTAAGTTTTCACTTCTATCGGCAGTCCTCATGACCGCTTTGGGTTTTTTTTTGTTTGCGGGCCAATTTAGAAGAATATTTTAATGATATTGGATCGTAATGGCACTATCTGATGCGATGTTGGTCACCACTATTAAAAAAAACATCATAAACGTCATCATCATCCTGTTATTATCCTAATTACTTGGTGACGACGCAATATGTACTCTTCTTGCTTCGTACATATTGGGGAAATAACTTTAGTTTTGTGATCGACCGCCCGTCTGACTACAACTTTTATTTAGAATGTCATTGTGAACTAGCCGGAATCGAATGGAGTAAGCTCAGGTCGATGTAAAGCACTTAGTCGTCTTTGACGACGTCTACGAACAAAGTAAAGATTGGTAGTATTAGTAGAAGTTGCCACACAGTTATAAGTTTTTGATCAACATAGATACTATAAAAAGACGACAAAAACTAAAAAAAATATGTGGGGCTATTGCCAGGTAAAGTTCCAAACCATGTGCTTATATATTTTTTTTTACCCCTAATTTCCAAATAGAAAAGTCTGTAATAATAGATTTATCGAACTTGGAACTCTACTCATCATTTACTTGTTCTTACAACTAAACCAATTAGGCAGTTAAATTCTATATATTAGTTATAGAGCCATGAATCTTAAATGTGTATTTTTTTCATAGAATGAAAACAAAGAATATAAAATTTTATTTTATTTCAATGAATCAAAAATATGTTGATTTCGAATTTACATATAGTGAATGGCCTTGTATTCAACTGCGGGAACGAATTGAAATGTCTGAATTAGATTTCAAACTTTCTTATAAATTGGCGGCTAAGAAGTTTTGTTTATTTCTATTTACATTAAATTTTACATGTAAAGGAAAGGTCTATAATACATCCAATCTGCTTTTTTAATTGCTTATGGTGGCAAACGAGCGTGCAACACAGCTGGTGGTAAGTGATACTGCCGCCCATGTACTTCTGCAATACCAAAGGTATAGCTAGGCCGCTGCCTACCAATAACCCCAAACCCACCCTGTTGGGCTTCCGGCTCTCGCTCACCGTACAATGTGACGTCGCCCCTTACTGTCCCGTTGAATTCGTAGAAACTGACTAAAGGTTCATTTGCGTGCATCGTGGTGGATCGTAGCCGCACGCGATCGATAGCGTACAACTGACGCGCGCGGTTGATGCGACAATAGCCAAAGTATGAAATTGTATGGCGCCGTTTCCGAGGACTGCGACAGACGTAAGCTGCTCTATACATTTTCATACTTTGGCCGTTATCACCGGCTGCGATCGGACGCAATCCACGACAATGAACTTTAAGAGACCACCAGGCATAGCAGCACATTTCTGGGGTACTGACTAAAGAGATGGTGTAGTGATTAATATACGGAGCTACCGTGCCAGTGTTGAGGATAAAATTATTTGTGCGATCCACAAATAGGTCTGAGTCTGGGTGTGCTTTGTCTCCGTTAATTGTAATAATATATGATTTCCGTTAGTTGTAATAATATATAATATCCGTTAGTTGTAATAAAATAATAACTCCGTTCCGTTGGAAAATCCCCCGTAATGTAAGGATTATTTTCTTAGTGCACTTGGACAGTTGATAAGTATTGAAATAAAACTTAGAATCAACCCTCATCGTCAATCTGCCTGCTAACCGTGACAATTACGACATTCTTCACGAGAAGCCCAAGTCCAACTGTGAATTAACTAATGAGTAATTACAGTTCTGTATTTGATAGGCTAATGAATAGATTAAAATTGACTCCACAGATAGCGTAGTGGTGAGAATACCGGCCTTCCGTGCCAGTGCCTAGGTTTGATTCCCACGTAGGACAATACTTTGTGCAATCTACAAAGTGTTGTTCTGTCTGGGTGTAATTTGTCTGTGTTAATAATTGCATGTTTGTAGAGTTCCCCGCAATACACGGATTATACTCTCGTATGGTCTAGTGGCTAGGATACCTGGCTTTCACCCAGGAAGCTCGGGTTCGATTCCCGGTACGGGAATATTTTTGGGCCGGCCACTGACGTCAAGTTCACGCTGCTCCGGTGGTCGGTCCAACGACGAAGGCGAGTTGTCACGGGTGGGTTACGGGTGTGCGTGCTTACGCCCCTCTGTCGCCCCGGACGGAGTGGTGCGAGGAGTACGCCGACCGCAGCCCACCCAAAAAAAGATTCATGGATTATTTCCTTGGTGGAGTGTGATGTTTTTTTAACAAAAAAAATAACTTATTGTGTTAAATCATTTTCAATGCAAGCGATAGCGCGCAGAGAATTCTATTAAGGTAAATAGTATATTATACATATTAATTTTGTTATCTACTAGTCATTAATTTAATAATATTAAGAATGATGCACAAATCTCCTTTGTGAAATTCTCGTCCTAAATTCACATTAACTTTAACTCTTGTATTGCTATGCTCGCCGGACTGTACCGGCGGGTGTCAGCGACGCGGGCAGGGGGCGGCACCGTCTCGCTTAGTGAGATGGCCGCTTGGCGGGGCGACGCCCGCCGTGACGTTATTGCTCGTTGGGCAATCCGGCTGGAAAGGCCTCGGTTCGGTGTTCGGACCATCGAGGCCTTCCGGCCAGTGCTGATGGAGTGGTTGGGTCGACAGCACGGGGTCCTTTCCTTCCGACTGGTGCAGGTCTTGACGGGGCATGGTTGCTTCGGCAAGTACCTGCACACGGTCGTGAGGAGGGAAAGTACACCGTCCTGCCACCACTGCGATTGCGACGAGGACACGGCGCAGCACACGCTCGAGGTCTGTGTGGCCTGGGCAGAGCAGCGCCGTGAACTCGTCGCGATCATCGGTGCCGACCTGGCGCTGCCGACCATCGCTAAGGCGATGCTCGACAGCGTCAGGAACTGGGACGCAGTCGCCGCCTTCTGCGAGACAGTTGTCTCGCGGAAGGAGGCGGCGGGGCGACTCCGAGAGGAAATCCTCTTCGGTGAGACGCTCCGTCGCCGGCGCCTGGGGCGGCGGAGGCGCGAGTATCTGCGCCTAATGCCGCCCTAGCCGAGGCCGCGGGTGACTGGACCGGGGAATAGTCCTTCACCCGCAGAGAGGCTGACCGCGTGAGGGCGACGCCCCGGCAGTTAGCTGGGGCGTTGACGGGGGATGGTACCCGAAAGGGTAACCCGCCGGGCTGGCCACGGAAGGCAAGGAAGCGGTACCAGTGGCCGGCCCAATGGCGATGGGGAGGGAATACGGTGGGTTATGGGGCCACGCGCTGCCCTTCCGTCGCCCCGGGCGGTACGGGCGACGTGTGACCGGGCCATAGCCTACCAAAAAAAAAAAAAAAAAAAAAAAAAAAAAAAAAGGGTCTTTATCGGAACAACAATTAAATTGAATGTTGCTCGAACTCATGGTGTACACTGTATATAGCATTCCTGTGTAGATTCTGAAAGAAATTTATCAAATACACTATTTCTTAGGATGTTTGATTATTTGGATGATTTTGTAAGGATACCGCAATTATTTTAATTTTATTTTCATTAAACCTTGGACTCTTGAGATATACTAAACAACTCGTTAAAATTAAATAGCAAATGTATTGAGGTATTTGCAGTTACCGGAATAATAGTTATAAGAATTTGGGTTTTTAAAGTTATTATTACTTTATATAATACAAACATATATGAATGTATTTAATGCATATGGCTTGCACGTATGCAGATAAAACGCTTGCTTATGTCACTTGGTTGCCAAATGCGTTTACTGCTGAATCGGCTGTACGGCAAGGTCATGAGCTCCGTTTGTGTCTTAAGGCTATCATATATTATGAAGGTACTGTTATAAAAAAATAATATGATGAATAAAAAATATCTCGTAAACTACTGTGATCACTGTTTCAATCCAGAATCAAGCAAAACTAGTAGCATTTTCTTGTATTTTACAGTTTTATTGGTCTTTGGATTAAAACATATATCAAGGTCAATTGCCATACTAAAGAATAAATCTCTGTGTTGCCGGGGATTAGCAATATACATATGCAGTATCACCTCAGTTACAAATTAGATCCAAACTCGACACAAAAGTTTGTGGATTGCACAATGACACATTATTCTGCATACCTATATTTCATAATAATACGCCATAATAAAGATCGATACTTGATATGCCACATGTGCAGCTAAGAGCTATCTAGTAGTTAAGTTCGTAGTCAGGAGCCGCCTGTCTGATCCAGCCGGTATTTTTTGCATATTGTTATTTTTGACGGAGAAAAGAGAACTTGATATTTACCTTGCACTTAATAATAGCCCCTGAATTTCGCTCTAAAATGCTCGTGGATGACGTAAAGCTGATTAAGAGCCATTTCTACGTTCTTTGTGGTCAACAATATTCCCAATTTTTCTCTTTTTTCTGTGTATATTGTTAGCCGCAGATGATTATGACAACTTTACCCGGCTTTCTGGGTGAGTGCTGAGGGCTCTCAACCCGAAAATTCTCCTGTACTCTTCTTCCACTTACGTTACAAGAATAAAGCTTGCTATGCTGTCTAAAAAATTGTGATAAGGTTATAAAGATTATGTTGTACTTCGATAGCTTATTTATTATCCAGTCGTAAGAGATTAATTGCACATGTTTATAGAAAGATTCTTTGTGTGGCGTGAGATTACGGTTTCTGAACATCTGAAACAAAGGGAGCACTGATGTCAACATTAGTTGTCAAGACAATTTATGTAATGAGCCGTTCGCCACAGCGAGTGTGACGCTCAATTAAGTGCTATTAAGTTGAAGACATATGTTATATGAAGTGTCTCATTCGTCCAGTGGCACGACGTCCATGATCCTAGTCTCCGCTTCGAACCGGTAATACAAATTACTTAGTATTTTTTTCAGAGTTTTTTCAAAAACTTCACAAGTTTGAAACTTATTCGGTTAACAGTGATAGCCTCGGCTCATCCCTACCCTGTTAAGATACTTATTGCACCCTTTCTTATCGGGATTAAAAAATAAAGTGTCTTGTTTGTCTATTAGTAGGACTAAATGATTGCCGAGTCTTTGGTCAAAGATTGAATAAGGTTCTCAGGGTGTTTAGAATATTTATGGCAAATTTGGTAGCATTCCAAGATAATGAGTTACTGTATTTTTTTTTTCATTTGTTTACATATCTATCCATCAATACTTTAATTTGCAATTTGCATACTCACGTTTTTTGCACAAAATTAGCACTTACAAATGTTTACCTTTTTTCCAAACATTTGGAATACGTGTATATTTTTTAGTATTTTCTAGTATTTAGCTCCTAGGTCGAATTTATAGTTACTAAATACTTGAATACATAAATCTTATACGACGCACTAACTAAAGAGTGTTTGTTATGAGTATAAATGTATTAGTGTCCGTAAAATTTAATTTTTGTTATTTTGTCGTGTGAGGGTAGATTAAAAATATAACTTGTTACAGCCTTATTGTTGTACGCGAATGTTCTAAGACCAGTGTCTTAGTTTATTAGCAGCCTAATAAACTGTATGGAGAAGGAAAACTCCAAGTAAAATAATATAAACCGGTTTGCTTTGTAAAAATTCGACAAATATTATCCTATTTTTCCAACACAAAGCATACGAGGTAAAAAAAAAGAAGGAAGATTGTGTTTGTAAAATCCTTTGCAATATTAGGCTTTATTCCTTGGTACGGGATTTTGTGTTTATAAGTAAATAATATATAATATACATACCATATCTTAGTTTAACGGTCTTTGTATTTAATTGTATGCTATAATATGTTTTCGTGTTGAACCGTATAATTTATTATTGTCTTATGCATAAACGTGTAACATCCATCAGCCACTTAGTTCGTGCGTTTATGCTAAAACAAATAAACGTGAGTATGATATAATATACAAATACTGCTTTACTATATTTACAACATCGGTATCCGTATCGTAAACATTATTAGTTCTTTACTCGCATTAGCAGTTAGTCATACAAGTTGTACAAAGTCCACCATGATTCATTATGTTTTAGTTCATCTATCGGACATTTGCACTTCTATACAAACATTATGTTATGGATTACGATTTATGAATGAAAGTAGCAAAAATATCTGTATTAATTGTGATTTTTTTAGATAACCTGCTAATTTTACTTATAAATCATTTTTCATGGACAAGTCATACGATTTGTGGCAAGTTACGTCGATTTCTTACATTCGGTTAGTGATCAACGATTTCTAATATTTTCTACATAAGTCTCTACATTGTTTTAAATCCATTATCGATGACTCAACTTGTTTTTAGAGGCACTGATGTCAAATATCTTTAAAAACATTTTATAATAGAACTTTCTGATATACAGGTTTCTTCATGATATTTTTTATTTCGATTTTAATACATATACCCAACTCCGAAAGATGCGTTCATAGGATTAACGAAACTTCTACGTAATTTATTAAACTTTTACTTAGTTAGTTAATGAAGCAGTGTCAATAATTAGTAATTAATTTTCTATTTCACAATTAAAATATTAAACACGAAAACTCGTTGGTTTTAATAATATTATTTTTAAGGTTCTGCTAAGTAATATCGTTTTGATGTTTCTTTGATATTGCCGTAAACATTGTCAGCCCACTCGTAAATCAAATAACTTCCTATCAAAAGTAGGTCAATTGCTGCTATACTCTTCAATTTCATAGCGTATGCTAACAAAATAAGTTTATTTATGTAAATTATTATCATAGTCATTGAATAAAAATAAAATATATCGTAGTTCTTTTTTATTGTTAGCTTACTAAATATTTTGCCTCGTCTGCTACTGCAGATCCCGTACCTCCGAGTTCGTATCTAACTAGCTAGCTAGCCCTAGTTGAGCAAATTCTCTTGCATATGCTATAGTTGAGCAAAAGCTTTGGGTTTTCTGCAGATTACCATAAAATCTAAGTAGTAAGCTCAGTCTGGTAAAAAGATTTTTCTCGTGTCTTTTAGCTGCTAGCCGCCGATGGCTTTCGCGGCTGAGCAGGGATTATGGGCGAGCGCTGAGGGCTCACACCCCAGAAAAAGCTTTAAGCGACATCAAGGGCTCCCTTGTGGGAAATGGATCTCGACAAAATTCACTATTACCATGGACGGTCATATTTACGTGTTATAAACTCGCGAACCATCCATGCTCTTTGTTGAGCGACTGTAATGTCATCGTCTGTTTCGTCTAGTAAATGTCAGGGGTGAAGTCGTTCTATGAGGAGAACATGAGCGAGCACTTTATTTAGTGAACCAGACCATCCGACTCTTGTCGGATTCTCTCTCTTCTATTTCCTAGAGCAATTAGCAAGACCGGTAACAGTATTTTCGAGTGTCTTCACCACGGTTGTCGGGGTAATGCACACATGCACCTGCACAAAAGAGTGCAGTTTTTTCAGCGCAAAGTCCTGTGTATGTATGCGACTGAATTTCGGCATTTAGCTAGTGTATAGCGCGTAAAGAAGTACGGAGAGGAGCGATCCTTGAGGGACTGCGGCCTCGAGAGGGTGGGAAGTCCACAACGTCTCTTCCACCCTGTAGCAAAAGCTGCAATGACTCAAATAATCATGTGTTAAGCATTAAATAATTGGTAGCTTTTAATATGTATATTCTATGTACTTGCTGCACACAGCTGTGCTTAGCTCTAAAACCAAACTGGCGATTATGGTCTAAAAGTAACGCTTTGGGCTCCTTTTATATGGGGCTGGAAATTATATGACCACTTTTGGCTATCCCTTCGAGGATAAAGTATACAAATAAATAAATTCTGTCCGCGATAAATTATTTCTAAACTCTCAAACGTTAGATCTGATAAGTCTACATGTGATTTAAGTGTCTGGCATCTGCGAAACTCATTTTCGTTGATGGCTGAAAGGTTAGGGTACTTGAACGACCAACTCGTTCACATATTGTAGCTTTAAGTATAATCAACATTGTATCATTATTTTATCTATGAACTACTGAAAGTTAATAATTCAAGTATTCTTATTAATATAAAGTAAGTATTTTTATTTATCAGATCCGAACAAAGTTCATTATAATCACAGCCCATATATATCCCACTGTTGGGCTCGAACATTCTCCATAATGGGAGGAAAGTTAACCGTGCTGGTCAGACATGTTGGTATAGGATTTTGTTTCGAGTTTGCCTGCTCTTGCATAGTTAGTCGTCTCTTACAATCATCCACGGATAAGATAGGGGGTGGTGAATTGTATTCTTACTCCGTCACCACACGGATGTCCGAACAAAGCTACTCGTACGTAACTAAAGGTTCGTCGAACTAAATATTTAGAATACGGGTGACTGGACCGGGGAATAGTCCGTCACCGTCAGACGACCCGCCCTGCCGCCGGGGTTAATACCCGAGAAAGGGTACCGCAAGGCTGGCCACGGATGTCAAGGAAGCGGTATCAGTGGCAGGCCTAATGACGAAGAGGAGGGAATACGGTGGGTTATGGGACCACGTCCCGCCCTTCCGTCGCCCCGGACGGAATGGATGGCGCGTGTCCAGACCATACATAGCCTGCTGAAAAAAAAAGTTTAGGATAGCAAATTGTTATTTACTATTCAAAATGTTTTTATACACATTTAAGATTTTTTAATATTTTGAGAGCCTCCAATGATAATGTTTATTTTCAATTGTAGGTTTGGATTGTTAAAACTAATTGCTACAATATACCAAAAAAAAATCCAGTATATATGACAGACAAATTAATTAAAATAACATATAGCATTCAAATTAATTAATTGTAAGGACAGCGACACGTATTCCCGAATGGTCGTCTACTTACGGTAAAACCTTTTCTGTTTCACAATTTATTTTAGCCTTGCAATGGAATAAAAAAGCTTGCATGTGCTTATGTACTAGTTTTGACAACATAATTATCGGCAATTATTTAAAAAACTAGCCGCCGATACGGCTTCGCAGTCCCCAAAGTACTATCATACCTTCCTTCTAGAAAGTTGTCTCCAGCTAACCTTCCTTTATTAAATACAGGTCAATCCTCAATGTCCTCTTTTACGACACCCACGTACTATATTGGGAAGAAGTGGTGAATTGTATACTTACTCATTCACCACACCGAAAGATATAATTTTGAATGGCAAAATTTTTTATGGGATTGATTGATAGATTTATATACATAATAATTTTAGTGCCCCGAAAATTTTGTGGCTTAAGTATGTGATTATGTGTGGTGATATTGAATTCGCATCTTTGGCTATTAAAATAGAATAGGATTTTTTGAAGTTTGTGGAATTTCTTAGAAAATTCTCAACAATAAAATTAAACACAGTACTCATTCAAAAACAAACAAACATTTCTTTATACGTTACTGTGTCGAAGTCCAAAAGGATGATTATATATTTGACTAGTGTATATCTTTGTGTCTGCTCAGCTATAGATAACTCATTAGATTCGTTTTGATGGCGCAAGTATCGAAAAATCGCGAAAATTAAAATGACAAAAGCAAAAAAAAAATCAACCCACACGAGCCGAGTGTCAAAGTAAAGAGCTTCAAAAGGCGAGGACGAAAATATAAAAATTCTGAACGATTTTTACGTCGCATTCATATGTTTTTTTGTTGATAAGTCGATTATTTTACTCAATACAATCCGATGTTTGATTCTTGTATAACACTCAATGACAATGTATTTTTAACTGTTTAAGCGGTTAAGTTATTTAACGGTATATTTACTTTTACATTAAAGACCTTAAATGAATAAGTAACTTACCGTGATAAAATTTTGTAATATGCAGTAAAACGAATTCTAAACTCACTCCTTTCTTTCAGATAAAGCTGGAAGGCATGGGGAAGATCCCAAACGGCGTGGTCCACATGAATAGCACGTTATAGAAGCATCAAGATCCTTACATGGTAGAATGGATTCTCTCCACGTGGGGCTTGGTCACAGCAAGGGTTCGAGTAGAAGTCAGTCCCCGTCTACTGCAGAGCTGGCGAGGGATCCAGCGGTTGTGACCGATGATGCTGTCATCAGATCAAGGGTACAGTCGCCTTCAACGGTCCATCATGTTGTCAGCGTAAGTATTTTTAGTATTTTTACCTTTCTTATTCAACCTTTAGCTGGACGTTAACCTCTCTCATAATTCGCCACAAAGTGCGGTTCTGAGTTTCTATTTCAACCACTCATATAGGGCGATAGTGCTGTAATTGACACGCTTAGCAGGTGCGTTGACTATCAACGTTTATTTTTGGACATAAACCTTCCCACAACTGGTGCTATGCAATAATAAGCACAATTGGCCGGGGGATTCTCGATTGCGAATAGTATTATAAATCTACAATGAACTTGCTACTGTCTATTCTATGATGAGCCCTCAGTTATATTTTAGGATTAGCAAAGAGAATTAACAACGCTTTCCCTGTGATGACGGAGCAAGAATACAATTCACCACTACCTTTCTTTCCCGTGGATGGCGTAAAAACCAATAAGTATATGATTTGCAAATAACATTTAGATGATTAAATAAGAGAAGCAAAATTTGAAATAAAATCCTATACCAACTCGTCTAATCAAGTGTGGTATTGTAGGTCAATTTCCCTCTCATTGTGCAGTAGGCTCCAGCCAAGCAGTATATGTACGGTATATGGTCTGAAGTGACACATTTCTTTCTTAATTGGTCATCTACCAACGTGTTACCGATCCTACTCTAATATTCGTGTACTCCAATCAAAAGGTTGAACTATGAATCACGACAAACAATTATACAATATATTGACATTCATAGAATGTGTCTCGGTTCTAATAAAATCGAGATTCGATGACTAATCGTTACTACTTGCTCGTCAAGGCGAACGCAAAACGTCATCATAATAAAGCTGGACGTGTTCGTGTCGAGACTTGTTTGTGAAAGGTTCCGTACTATCCCATTATTTTTTTTTAACGGTGACAGGCTAAGAATACAATTTATTCGACGTTCTCCCTGAATACGTCGCTCAAGGAGAGGGTACCCGTCAGGGGGTATTCCGTCGGGCCGGCCACTGACGACAAGTTCACGCTGCTCCGGTGGCCGGTCCAACGATGAAGAAGAGGTTCACGGATGGGTTACGGGTGTGCGTGCTTACGCCCCTCTGTCGCCCCGGACGGAGAGGTAAAAAAAAAAGAATACAATTTATTACCATTCCTTATTTTTTCGTGGGGAATTATAAAAATCGACTTACGGATTACTAGTAGAGTGGGCAGCGGCACGCTGATGGGAAACTTATAATGGCAACTGCGATCATTAGATCATCTGCCAAATGTAACAATTAGGGCTCAGTCCTCCTTCGGGGCAGTTTATGTCCAACAGTGAACAACAGTTGACGTCAATACATGAGTTGATACTGTTTAAAAACTTGCTTAGAAGACTGCAACACCAAAAATACAATTCTTGTGCAGGGAGTTTTTTATATATTACATTATATTTAAATTTTACTTACATATTTTTTACATTTTCTCTGAAATTAATTTAATAGCCTACCACCGGATCGGAAGGCGTCTGTAAACTGAGAGTATCGAGCAAGCAATTCGGCGGGCTCGCCTTAATTTATTTCTTTTATTTAGAACATATTTATTAAGTATTAACTCGACGAACGAACATCTTTAGTTTGATGCTCTTCAAATAAGGATATTTTTTGTTTCTCATAACATGCAAAAGATCGTGGCTGGACCAGATCCCACAAGCAGCACTCGATCACGAGGGCTACTAACAAAATCATGCTAACATACAGCCTGCTAGCTGCCGACTATTGACAATATTTTTTCTATTACTTTTAGAGGCACACATGCAAGCAACCTATCTGATGACAATTGTTAATAATTTCCACTCATGCTACCACATATACCACATACCACAATAACAGTGGCCAGGTCGTTGCCTACCATAAGTCGTCGTTTGGGTCGCCGACGAACCCTAAAATACACTATATAGCTTTCTGTAATACTAATAACATGATTTATTAATATTACTATAGATATCGTAAAACCATCATAAAACAGACCTTAATTTGATTGATGAGGTATTAAAATTAAGCTGTATAGACTTATGATTTTGATAAACGATCGCGATAATTAATTATTACAACAGATCAGAATTATTAATGAAAATTGCATTCTCGTAACACAATATTGATAGTTAGGTTAAATGACTATCTTTTTTAATTTTTTTATTACTTTTGGTGGCAAACGAGCAAGCAGTACACCTGATGGTAAATGTTACTGCCGCCCATAGATCTTTGAAATACCAAGAGTATTTAGGCCGCTGCCTACCCATACAAACCCCGAACACTCCAGTTGGCTTTCCCGTTTCCGGCTCTCTCGTTCACCGAACGAAGCGCAATAGCACATGGCGCCATTACTCAGGCCTTGATCTATTGTGAGAGTGTGGTACTAACCCGGATGGAACGGTGCGCAGCTGTAGACAGAAAACTGTTAACAGCGTGATCCAGCCACTAAAAAACGACTTAAACGACAACAATTGGTAGATAGGTTTGTCATGTCTAAAATATTTTACGGACGCTGGCTACGGTATTTAGAGCTAGTATTGAACTATCTTAATCTTATTGAATTGACTGATCGCATTCGTAACGACGACGTAAGAGAGCGAGTAGGTATAAAAGAGAGTATTGGTGTAAAGATGCGAAAGGGAATGCTCCGATGGTCCGGTTATGTGGAAAGAATGCCGAACGAAAGTCTGGTTAAGAAGATATACAATGCGAAAGTGGAAGGATGTAGGTAGGTACTGGGGGAGACCGAGACTAACCTGCCTAGACCAGATTGGTCACGTACTGAAGCAAGGTGGAGTCAAGAGCCTCCGAAACCGGCGAGCGTGTATGAAGAGAATTATGAATGTTGAGGAAGCGAGTGAAGTATGCAAAGATAGAGTTCTCTGGCACTCTGTTCTCTCTGCCTACCCTGCACGGGATATGGCGTGATGATATGTATGTATGTATGTATTGAACTATTTTGGTATATTTTTTTTAAATCAAATTCCGTATTATCATTATCAATATCTCAGCTCATATATGTCTCGCCTCCTACATATTGGGAGGGAAATAGACCTACTATATCTCGCTAATCAGTCGTCTTAGTATAGGTTTATGTTTCGTGTTTTCCTTCTCTTGCACAGATTTTACATTCGTTTTATGTCTTAGTCGTCTCTTACGGTAGGATTAGGGGGTGGTGAATTGTATTCTTACTCCGTCACCATATGGATAACAGATTTTATTCTTTCCGATTCACTACACCGATCACCTAACAATATTAACACTTTAACTGCCAAGTAAAAAAAATGGTGACGAAAAATTTTCAATTCTTATTTTCCGGTAAAAACCACTTAAATGGCATCAAATATTGATTTAGTAATTATTTACGCATTTGTTTCTTTAAAATATATAAAAATAAAATTATGTCAGGCATAATTAGGCACACATACAAATTGCGGGCCAAGCTGCAAGTAATTAGCTAAGGGCCATGTCAGTCATTTTGTATAGGAAAACACTCGCAAATCGTGACGGACGGCTCGCTGAGGCCATTCGAACTTGGTACTGTGATGTCAGTCATCAATGACTGACGTGGCCAAGAGGGGCTACGCCTGTCAGGCACAGATGACTGACATGGCAGCTAACGAGTTAAAGGACAAAAAGTTCACCCTACAGTCTGTAGATAGCATAAAGAAGTGTCCTAAATTGTATAACGGTATTTGGCGCGGGAGTTTGGTATTTAGACCGTTAAGCCTTCTTTGTACAGTCATATAATATATTACATATAAATTAGCTTTGCAGAATCTCAGTGTACATGCACCTAAATACCGTACGGATTTGTATACGTTTTACAAAGTCAATGCCACTGGATCACATTAAATCAACTGTAATACTAGCATATAAATATCTCGAGAAGATGTTAGTCGAATGTGAATAATAATTTTTCCTGAATACTTCAACATTGTAAAGAATACTTCTATAATACTCTCAGAATAAATTTTAATACAGTGCCAAATGAGATTTTAAAAACACTTGCGTTTTTTTCATTTTTGTGATTAGATTATAACCGTTATTACGAAATGATGATTAGCTGAAAAAACTCACAAGATTTTTTGTTCGTCTTATCGTGTTAGTATTCAAATCGTAAAAATCCAACTAGTAACGTGGTATTGTATTTTAATTGTAACTTGTAGACACGATGAATATTTCGAAGGCATTTATCATGTACCCTAAAAATTTTGAGGGATTCTGCATTTGTGATATATGCTCAAGTAGATTTTTTTTTACAGTCTCCACCTAGCGCTAAGGAAATAATCCTTTAGAATTTACAAACATATAATTACGCAGACAAATTACATCCAGACTCAGAATAACACTTTGTAGATCGCGCGACGTGTTGTCGTGCGTAGAAATCAAACCCATGGCACTGGCACAGAAGGTCGGGTATCTTAACCGCTACGCTATCAGTGCAGTCATAATGACAAAACAATTTCAAAAAGTGTTCTTAATTTTCCTTAAAATGTTCAAGTCCTTGCCCAAGTGATGAGCTTATGTAATTATTTGCCCTTGACCGTATAATGGTTTCCCATTGATTAGATTTGATAAATTATTCAATGTTTTTAATGTCAATTATCTACTACCTACCATACAATTGTGGGGTACCGGAATTTACGTTAGTTTGACAAAGAAATATTATTAGGTTATGCCGCCAGATAATTCAAAATACCCACGCCAACTATACACGATAGACAGCCAGAAGCTTGCTTCCTATTAAGTGGGATTATTAAACTACTCTTCTTTCATAGTACATATTGTAAAAGTTATTGCCAATAGTTTTATGACCGGCCGTCTGCCTGACGTCAACCCTCCTTGAGAATGTAATTGTTGACCAAACGGCATCAGATGGAGTTGGCCCAGTCGTTATAAGGCTCTTAGTCGTCTTTTACGACATCTCGATCAAAGTAAGGGTTGGTAGTATTTGTAGCCGCTACCACACAGCTTTATAAACAAATGAAATATGTAAAATTTATTTCTAAAATTATTGAGTCAAAGATTTCAGCTACCTTTGCATGTATTACACGCAATGAATCTAAATTTATTGTTATTAATCTATAGTTTCAATACATTCACTATTTCTATTATTATACTGAATATTGTTAGAATATCCATTGTGTTCTAAATAACATTTTAAATATTACAATGAAGACGGCTGAACTTCGACATTATAAAAATAGAAAGTTTATGAACGGTTTAATAGGTTTCCATTGCGTTTATAATTATGTAGTACGAATATTAATACTCACGATTTGGGCAAAGTTCTCACGGTTAGCGATTAGCGACCGACTGAAAATTAATTTTTTTTTTCGTTATTATTTAAGATGAAGTTAATGTACTGTGATATCCCGAATGCGCTGAAAACGTCGTCAAGTCGTCGGGTGATGAGAAGACATTAAATGGACTACTGAAATACTACCGAATTTCTTTCGGGACGGCCAAACGAGATGTGGTCAGATCACAGCCGTGCCAAAATAAGAAAAGTTTGTCTATCACATAATTTTAACATTATAGTTATTTACTATTATATATAATAAATAGATATTTCTACTCATACTGTCAGAAGGTGAATGATGGCGATGAGAAGTAGCCTAGCTATAATTTTTATCGCAGCATAATTGTATGTTTCTGTGGAATGTGAAAAATTATATCTCTACGGGATGTTTACATTTATAATTAGCTATTATAAATTAATGAGTAATACATAACAACAATAAGGATATACATATATTATATACTTATTGGACAGTGTAGTATCCTTTGTAAATAATAATATCCGTATTTGGTCACAGAAAACAATATTAAATCGACTTAGGTAACTATTCTACTATAATATGGTGGCAATCTGAGGTTAAAAATAAATATACTAATGAAAACTTTATACATACATACATATCATCACGCCATATCCTTTGCAGGGTAGGCAGAGAGAACAGAAAACTTTATGGTCAGTAGAAAGGGATTAAATAGCTTTTTTGAATGAAGCGTGTAAATGTGGGTCGTCTTCATTCACTGTAATCTTTCTACATATAAAAATGTATTTTCAGGCAAACCAGAAAAACTGAAGAAGTGAAACCATATCTTTATATATTTATATAATTCATTTGTACATACATATATATATCATCACGCCATATCCCTGGCAGGGTAGGCAGAGGGAACAGAGTGCCAGAGAACTCTATCTCTGCATACTTCACTCGCTTCCTCAACATTCATAATTCTCTTCATACACGCTCGCCGGTTTCGGAGACTCTTGACTCCACCTTCCTTCAGTACCTGACCGATATGTTCTAGGTAGGTTAGTCTCGGTCTCCCTCGGTACCTACATCCTTCCACTTTCGCATTGTATATCTTCTTAACCAGACGTTCGTTCGTCATTCTTTCCACATGTCCGAACCATCGGAGCATTCCCTTTCGCATCTTTACACCAATACTCTCTTTCATACCTACTCGCTCTCTTACGTCGTCGTTACGAATGCGGTCGGTCAACCTAACTTCACAGATTTTCCGAAGAGATCGCATTTCGACCGCATTAATTTTACTTTCATACTCTTTTCTGCATACCCAACTCTCACTTCCATACAGTAATGTTGGGACATAGAGTTCTCTGGCACTCTGTTCTCTCTGCCTACCCTGCAAGGGATATCGCGTGATGATATGTATGTATGTATGTATTTGTACATATGTATGTATGACTGAGCTCCTAAATGGTTGGACTAAATTTGATGACTTTTTGTGTGTTTAATAATGGTTTAATTACGAATTGAACCCGGTAGCTAGCGCTGCAATCTATTTCAAGGCATTCTGTTTTTGTTTTCAGCTTTTTAGATTTGTATAATAGGTAATTGTTACTGCCGCCCGTGGACCTTTGCAATACGAAGTAAAACTTCGCGTGGAAACTTGAGTCTAGTAATAAGTGATGGTCTGATTGAGCAATTTTTTTTAGATTGTACATGAGAGCATTAATATAAGATTTGATCATCATCACAGACCATATATGTCCCACTGTTGGGCTCGGGCCTCCCCATTAATAGGAGGGAAATTAACCTACTATACCACGCTGGTCAGACGTGTTGGTATAGGGTTTTGTTTCGAGTTTACCTTCTCTTAAGATAAGATTTGATATACTCACAAAATATATAAACAATAATTACTGGTTTAAAGTTATTGACAGACCAATAAAAAAATCGCTGTTATAATTATTATACAGCGTATTTTTTCGCTTATCGCTGTTCTTAGAGGTGAAGCATGAACCTAAACCTAGATACCTAGATATGTTATGACTATCAAACGTTAGATCTATGAATAAAGCGATGGATCAAAGCATTGTCCTGTTACCTGACAGTATGCCACTCAACGTTAAGCCACGTCCAATATCCGTCACGGCATCAATCATGATCATCCGCATATGTTAATCAATTTGTCAGGCTTTATTTTTAATAACAATTTATTTTTGCATATTTTTAATAACAACACTAGATATCGATCACGACTCTCTACTCGTAGCTTTTCTTTCTCCACGGGAATTAGTTAATTTGCCGGGATAAAAGTTAGAAGAGAACTTCAAATGGCATCTTGTATTAATCAGCGTGGTATACTATGTCATTGGAATAATTTCATACTCAAAACTCTGATTGAGAGGAAGTAATATCATAGAGGGTATAAAGCTGGCGACAAATGGCGTAGTGTTTAAGATAGCGACCTTCCATGTCAGTGATGTGGGTTCGATTCCTACGCAGGACAATACTTTGTGTGATCCACAAATTGTTCTGAACCTGAGTGTAATTTGTCTGCGTTAATTATATGTTTGTAAAGTCCCCCGCAATACAAGGATTACGTCATTAATGCAAAGTGGCGCTTTGAAAAAAAGATTTGATAGAATGGTGGCACTCTAAACTAGGATGCCCAAATAAAAATATATCCGAAACTATAAGCGAAAGCAATATAAACGCTTCTAATAGATTCAAATAGAGTCGGTGTCTGTATGATACATTTTACGATATATTCTTTCATTTAGCCGAACTGACATTCGGGTTGAGAGCCCTCAGCGCTCGCCCACAGTCTAGGTAATGTTGTCATAGCCATCTCAGGCTAACAACTAAGACACAAAAAAACCGAACTGACAGGCTAAACGTTCAAAGCTTACCTGTTCAAAGGGGAATAACACGACAATCACCATACTTAGAATTTACCTTTTACAATTCTCTAAAAAATTAATATCCGTAATCGAAAATATCCGAAACTTTCGGATAATCTAAACTTTTCGTATCCATAAATATATTCAAAACCAGTATAATGATATCATCATCATTTCAGCTCATACATGTCCCACAGCTGGGCTCGAGTCTCCTCCACACTAGGAGGGAAATTGACCTACTACATCACGCTGGCCAGACGTGTTGGTATAGGGCTTTATTTGGAGTTTTCCTTCTCTTATTATATGCATATAAAGGTATAAAACCTTAGTCGTCTTTTACGATCACGCAAGGGTGTGGTAAATTGTATTCTTACTCCGTCACCAGACGGAAAATCATATAAATGTCGGTATCTATATCCAAATCCGAAACTTAATATCCGCAACATGCGTACTTTAAACATGTAAATTTAAAGATTAATTAATTTATTTGTTTTACAGTATTTTTATTTAATTATCTCTTAAGTTCTGTTTTTATATAGCGTTAAGATCCATCCATACATAACCGGTGATCCATATAGAAAATACGAAAATTAAACTTTGGAATTTAAGTTCATTTATTATGTATAAACCCTTTTTTTGCGGTGGGCTATGGAGATAGTCAAGCCCCGCCAAATCGGACTGGGGCGACGGAAGAGACGGCGCGCGACGCCATAGACCCACCCTGCAAAGCGCCTCTCTTCGCCGTGCGAGCGGGCCACTGGAACCCGATCTTTGTTTTCGGTGGTCCGTCCGGCGGTTTACCATCGCGTGTTCCTCGATTCTCGGTATAATGTAGAATTCAAATACAATGTAAAAGACCATGGTTGGATTGTATCCCACAAGGGGCACCCGATCACGAATTAACTACTAGTGCAGCCATCACACAAACAAACTGGATACTGCTATTGCATTTAGCATAGCCCGTCTATGTGCACTTACTAGGAGAACGTACTTACGTCCATTAGGTACATTATTTATCCATTAAGTACATTATACAGGGTGGAAGTGGGCCGCTCCCGAAAACAAAGACAGGTGACCTTACTAGTCCTACTTGTAATGATAGGCTAGAAAAAAAATCGATACGGATGAAAAAAAAATTTATTTTTTCAACGATTTTGAAGTTTTTCACATTCCATCGTATTAGAACAGTCCTATGTAACGGATAATTCCATAAAAAATACGTAACTTTACTCAGATGAGAGAAGACGCAATCAATTCAAAACTCACGATCATATGTTCAAAAGTTCAACGACCTCGCGTGGTGAAAAAAAATTTTTTTTTCATCCGAATCGATTTTTTTCTAGCCTATCGTTACAAGTAGGACTAGTAGAGTTACCTGTCTTTGTTTTCGGGAGCGGTCCCCTTCCACCCTGTATATCGATATCTATACGTTCATATTTTTAAAATATCATAAATTTTTCTATTTTAGTTGATTTCTTCGTACATATTCTTGCTATTAAAGTTTTAAATTGGTGTTATAATATTTACTGTCAATGCAAAAATATCTTATAAAAATACTCTTTGTTACAGGAGCCATCATCATCGACATCATCTCGACATGGCGAACGTGCTCATCATGTTAAATCGCACTCGAGAGATCTCGGCAACAGCCCTCTTTCTGCCAACACAACCGGCAATTCGTCCAGAGAGTAAGTTTCATTGCTTTGTGTTTTAATAATGTACATGAAAGTTTTTGATAGAGTTTATACAATATAATAGAGAAATATGGGAAAGTTATAAATGTCGAATATAACCCAAATGATAGAGAAAGTAAGTTGTTATAATTATACGTACCTAATCTAGTTTAAACTTATTTTTAGTCCACATAGACTATGGGAAATTATTATATTCGAAAACAACCATATTAGCTTGCCTCAACATTTGTGATGTATATTTTGTTTGAAACTTTATAGTTTCATAGTAATTTATTATGAAGAATTCTATATATTGTATTTAAAACTAAATTGACAATGTAAATGCATGAAATGAATGGATAGAAGATTTTCGGAGTTTTTTTCGAGTACGAGGTTTTAAATAAACTATTAGAAACTTAATATCGTATGAAACATCCATGTGGTGACGGAGTAAGAATACTATTCACCACCCCATATCTTACCCGTGGGTGATCGTACGAGACGACTAAGGGATATAAAACGCATATAACATCTATGCGAGAGAAGGAAAACTCAGATCAAAACCCTATACCAACACGCCTGACCAGCGTGGTATAGTAGGTTAATTTCCCTCCCATTAAAGGAGGAGGCCCGAGACCAACAACATTTATGGGCTGTGATGATGATGATGATCATATGAAATTGATATAATGATGTTTTTTTTGAAGCTAATATATCTGTACGCGTTAGGAGTGTGATTAACCATTTAAAGGCTAACGAAAACAAGATGGTCATAGATAAAAAAAAAAACACTTCATGATAAAAACAGACAAGACTAGTTTTTTTTATGAGTAAAACGTAATGTTTAAAGGTCGCGTACATATTGACTTAAATGCTCTTAGATTCTAAAGTTGTAAAGGCAAAAAATCTTTTCTTTTATTATTGCTTTTGGTGGCAAACGAGCAAGTAGCACACCTGATGGTAAGTGTTACTGCCGTCCATGGACCTTTGCAATATCAGGAGTATAGCTCGGCCGTTGCTTACCAATATAACCCAACCACAAACACACCCAGTTGGGCTTCCGGCTCTCTTACTCACCGAACGAAGCGCAACAGCATATTGCCATTGCTCAGGCGTCGATCTTCTGCGAGAGTGTGGTACTACCCCGGACGGACCGGCCCGCGGCTGTAGACAGAGAACTGTCAACAGCGTGGTCCTACCACTATTAGAGGGCAAAAATTCTCGTGTGGAGACGGATTAATAATACAATATAACACCAAGTCTTACTTTCCCTATAAATATTATCAATATGGATGTTATGTAGGTGTAACCGTAACTGAATCCCATTTTAAAAGTGTCAGATAGTTTCGGAGTCTGTATGAGACACAGTACAACAGGTTTTCATTCTTCTGGTCGAAACGACAACCTAAACATAAGCCTCACCAAGGGTAATAATACCTTGTGCTGGTCGTCGATGGCCTCCTTTTGCGAGGCCATCATAAAAAGGAAGGAGGCCGCGGAGTGGGAAGGCGAGGTGCTTTCGTCCACCGACTCGCTCCGCCGCCAGCGACCGCGAAGGAGAAGGCGCCATTATGCACACCTCCCACCGCCTTGAGGGACGATAGGACGTGGCCAGAAGGCCAAGCGCGGGAGTGCCGGGGATCGAATGTCAGTAGACGATCTCTCCGGCTCCCCGTAAAAGCGCGGAAGGGGCCGCTGTGGTTTTAGTGGGTATTCTGGTCGGGTTCCAGCTGGCCGGTGAGTCCCACACTCCCCCTCGTCTGTCACCGGCGGGGAATAGCGCGTAAATGCGTTTCCACAGCGACAACAAAATAAGAAAAAAAAAAAAAACCGGAGGTGTCAAGGGACACCCGGATGGAACGAAGTTCTATTTTAATTATATAATTTTTTTCTGCCTTAAGCGATTTTTATCGTTATATTTTAGCCAATTTGCAAAATATCTTTATAAATTATAGCCTATGTGTTATTCTGATGTGCAAGCTATATTACTATAAATTTCATCAAAATCCATTCAGTAGTTTTTACGTGAAAGAGCAACAAACATGTTCACATCCATACATTATTACAAACTTTCACGTTTATAATATTAATAATAGGATATACAATTCCACTAGACTACCAAAACTTTTCGGCCCCGAGCTCGAACGCGAGCCGGCCACGCGGCCCGGTCACGGGCGAAAATAATTTCGTTGCGCATTATTTTGATTTTGCTATATCTCTTAAGGTATTGATTTAATTTGCATGGTCTGAAGGAAAAAAAATATCTTCATGAAATGCTCAAGCCAACTAATGTATTTAAAATGATAAGGATTAATACAGTATTTGTGTAAATAGCTTTTCAATTACCGTTTTATAATAAAACATTTTTTAAAGTATTAAAATGGATATAGGTATGTTATCCTTAAGAGATAGATATATACCATCGCGGACTATTTTGTAGGCCTTTTTAAGCTGTATAATACTGTAGTACTTTATTTTGATCTATTTCGTAGGGTTCAGCCAGCGTTTGCAATGTAAGCGCAAAATAATGTGTTTATTTACGACATCACATTAGAAACCTCTAAAATTATCAGTGTTTCTCTAGTACATTATGCATATATTATACATATAAACCTTCCTCTTGAATCACTCTATCTATAAAAAAAATCGTCGCGACACCACACTGTTCAATGCGAAATAGAAATGAAAATATCTGGCTTGCTTTCTATAAGAGAGCCGACGAGCGACGCCGCACAGCTTACAATAGCAAAAAGTGTCGTGACAACTTTTCGTAAGAATTTTTTCCGTCTAGCCCCCTTCACAACGCGCGATAAGGAACTTCGTTCCAAAAGGGTTAATAATACCATAGTAACAACATTTAGCCTTTCCCTTTCATATTTCCCTAAAAATCCAATATCCGTAATTGAAATAACTGTCGTGTAATCCAAAATACGGTAATGCTGGTATTTGTATGTAAAACCTGTACAATGTTATTCTAATATTCGCCTTTCTGATTTTCGGTGTGGTGACAAAGTAATAGTATAAATCACCATCCTTCTCTTGCCCGTGAGTTCTGTATAAAACAACTAAGGGATATAATGCGAATAAAATGTCTTGCATATCAAGAGAAGGAAATCTCGAATTAAATCCTGTGCTAAACCGTCTGACCAGCGTTGTATAGTAGGTCGATTTCCCTCGTATTTTAGAGGAGGCCAAAATCTAGCTGTGGGACGTATAAGAGCTGAAATGTATTTAAAAAAAATCATAATATAAAATTTGGCATATCACCACCCATTTCCCACAGGAGGGTTCGCCTGTCATTTCTCCCGGAACGTATTATTTTGCGGGATAACAAATAACTCATAATTACTACGTTTTCCTTTTTTTGGAAGTCTAGCTTTAAACAAAATACATACATACATATCATCACGCCATATCCTTTGCAGGGCAGGCAGAGAGAACAGAGTGCCAAAGAACTCTATCCTTGCATACTTCACTCGCTTCCTCAACATTCATAATTCTCTTTATACACGCTCGCCGGTCTCGGACTCTTAAACAAAATAACTTCAAAAATAAGCTCAACTTTACAAACATAGTATTGTGTCACGTTTCAGCTTGGAAGACTCCCCACAGAAGAAAATCTTACCTGGTCTGATAACTGCTGGTGACTATGCAAGCACAGTTTACAGTCCCAATGTATCATATGCGTTGTCGTCCGACGAGTACGGGTCCCCAGCTTACAGAGGTAACATTCCTAATGAACTCTCAGCTTAGGATAATTTATTTAATATTTTCTTTATGTCAACGACTTCTCACTTAGTTGGTTAATAGTTTAAGCATCACCTAAAATTATATAAATAATACATAAAAAATGTAATGTACTATATTGCCTTAGATTTTATATATTTTTTTATTTTAACATTAATTAAAATAAAAATCTTCTGTGTGGTGATGGAGTAAGAATACAATTCCCCACCCCCTATCATACCCGTGAGTGATCGTAAAAGCCGACTAAGGGAAATAAAACGCATATAACATCTCATAGTTTTTATTCTCTTGCATAGGCAAGAGAAGAAAAACTCGAAACAAAACACTATACCCACACGTCCGACCAGCGCGGTATAGTTGGTCAATTTCCCTCCCATTATGGAGGAGGCTTGAGCCCAACAGTTGGACAGTAATGAGCTGAGATGATGATGAAAATAAAAATTGTGAAGGAACAAATAGCAAAGATTTGCCCCGTATGATATGATGACGTGTGACATCGTACTTGCCCGTGGAAATCATAAAATCGACTTAACATTTTTTTCTTAAAACCTTAACACAAAGTGCGATCTTTAAACCCGTCTACCGAGCGAGGCCATTATCCTCCCTTGGAGTGGAATATATTCAATAGTAGATGTTGATGCCATGACGTAATAAGATGAATTTGTTTAAAATTATGCTTTTTAAATATAAGCAATACTCATTTATATATTTTGTATTTCAGGGCAGGACGGAGACTATCAAGGTAAGTAATGGGATATATTTTAATAGAAATTAGTGCTGATCCAAACTAATTAAATTATTTGATAACGACTTTTGTGTGCCTTATACTTTTGCATACATTATTTTGACTGCATAGATGGCGCAGTGGTTAAGATACTGATCTACAGTGCCAGTGACCTGGGTTCGATTTTCACACAGGACAATAATTTGAGATATCCACAAATTGTTGTTCTGAGTATGTGGTGTAATTTGTTTGTCTGTTAATTATATTTTTGTAAAATCCCTCACAATACAAGGATTATTTCCTTACTGGTGGGTGTTAAATATAAAAGAAAAAAATTGGAAAGGAATATTTTTGTTAAGATTAACGTCTATATAGTCAACATGTTACCTATATTTAACTGGTCTTCTACGTATTAAACAAGTTGTAGGGCGTAAAAAGTTAATAAACAAAAATACAATTTATTCAAACATCTTATTGTTTAATCGATGAATTCGATTCAACCACATTCATTTGTACAAAGTTTATGAAACAATATATATATTAGGGTGATTTTTTTTTTTACTTTTTTTTTTTTTCGGTCCCATCGTGAATTCTTGTTGGAAATACCCAAAAAAAAATTCCCTGAAAGTTTGAGCCCTTAATATTAATTAACGTCCTCGACTAAGGCGTGTGAAGATTTCCCATTGAAAATACACAAAAACTCTGATTTTTAATTTTTGAATTTCTAAAGCTCAGCGGCATTTCATGGGATCACTTTGATCGAAAATGGTTTTTTCTCAGAATTGAACGCTCTACAAAAGTGCCCATTGCCGCAAAGTCGTAACTCACACTGGCGAGGCAGTACGGGCCACTAAACCAGATTTTTTCATAAAATTCGCGTTTTTTCGCATTTATCTCGTAAATATCAAGAGCTACGGAAAAAATGTGAATGACAAACTTGTAGAAAATTCAATTTTCAATAAAAAAGTCCTATGGACCAAATCGCTAAGATCAATATTAAGCGAGATATTAAGCCTTGAATATATTTTTTCGTGAAATTTTGGCCTGGTTCAGTGGCCCGTACTGCCTCGCCAGTGTGAGTTACGACTTTGCGGCAATGGGCACTTTTGTAGAGCGTTCAATTCTGAGAAAAAACCATTTTCGATCAAAGTGATCCCATGAAATGCCGCTGAGCTTTAGAAATTCAAAAATTAAAAATCAGAGTTTTTGTGTATTTTCAATGGGAAATCTTCACACGCCTTGGTAGAGGACGTTAATTAATATTAAGGGCTCAAACTTTCAGGGAATTTTTTTTTGGGTATTTCCAACAAGAATTCACGATGGGACCGAAAAAAAAAAAAGTAAAAAAAAAAAATCACCCTAATATATATATATGACATTATTATGCAAATACTTTTCTCCTTATATTGTTTCTCCAAAGTAATCTAAAACATCTTTTTCAACTTTTATAAACACCAAGTTTTACGATAAAACTTGACAATTTAGATTGTAAGTTTAGGAACGCGTTTAATGAATTTATTCTTCTCAAATCATATAGGTATGTTCTACTGCTATCGACCTTGTCTGCTCGGACTTTCCTTTCCTTTCACTGATCATTGTATAATTCTTTAATTACATACATACATATCACGCCATATCCCTTGCAGGGTAGGCAGAGAGAACAGAGTGCCAGAGAACTCTATCCTTGCATATTTCACTCGCTTCCTCAACATTCATAATTCTCTTCATATACGGTCGCCGGTTTCGGAGACTCTTGACTCCACCTTTCTTCAGTACGTGACCAATCTGGTCTAGGTAGGTGAGTCTCGGTCTCCCCCGGTACCTACATCCTTCCACTTTCGCATTGTATATCTTCTTAACCAGACGTTCGTTCGGCATTCTTTCCACATGTCCGAACCATCGGAGCATTCCCTTTCGCATCTTTACACCAATACTCTCTCTTTCATACCTACTCCACAGATTTTCCGTAGAGATCGCATTTCGACCGCATTAATTTTACTTTCATACTCTTTTCTGCATACCCAACTCTCGCTTCCATACAGTAATGTTGGGACAAGCACAGCGTTATGTATTGCTACACGTGCCTTCTGGTTGAGGTGGTGGCTACCGAGAAGTTGTCCCAACGCTCTGTTCACTCTATTTCCCGCATTCATTCTTCGCTCTATATCAGTGGTGTACCTTCCATCTCGGCTAAATCCACATCCAAGATATACAAATTCATTCACTTGCTCTAGTACATCATTACCTATTGTTACTCTTACATCTGTTCTGGCTTCATCTCTTTCAAATACCATTAGTTTGGTTTTGCTCACATTCACGCGTAGACCCCTATAGTACATATGTTTATAAAAATAATTAATTGACGTTTATATATTTAATTGGGACATATTAATTATAAATATAATAATAAGTTTGTGCAATATAGATAAACGTACAATTGACATTTGATAAGTGCTAATTCATGTTATTGATAACGAATGTTTAATACTATGCCGTACAATTATATCGATAGTGTTAGTGAACTCGAACGTTTGTATATTTAACAAGTTGAAATAGTTAATAGTGAAATGTTTGATTCATATTATAAAGTTTTGAACAGTAGGTACATATAACATTATTTTTCTTCAATATATCACATATAGAGATCTATACGAAGAACAAAGTTTGCTGTGTGGTAGCGGCTACCAATACTACCAACCATTACTTTGCTCGTGGCTGTCGTAAAATACGAGTAAGAGTCTTATAACGACCTGTGCCAATTCCATCTGATGCCGTTTGGTCAACAATTACATTCCCAAGGAGGATTGACGTCTGGCAGGCGGCCGGTCATGAAACTATTGCCAATAACTTTTACAATATGTACTATAAAAGAAGAGTACATATTGTATCGACCCCAAGTAATTGGGATAAGAGTAGGAGAATGATGACGAAGAACAAAGTTACATCTGATTATGATCCAGATTGTTTTTATTGTAATTATAAAGCTAAACTGATCTATATTTAAAAGGAACTAATATTAGGAAATGAATCAATCCTATACAAAACAATTAAGAAATATAATATTGCTGATTTTGAGTTTGATAAATTTTAAAGTAATGATTATACAGATGTAACTTTATTCTACGGATAGGTTGATATAAAGGTACGAATAGTTTATAAGACGCTGAAATATGTGGACATTTTATTACAGTACAGTTAATTTGAATTTAGTTCGTTGCGTGTTTCATAAAACGGTTAGTAAAACCAGCGCTAGACTTGTCTGAGGACTGTCTTGAGGCACACAAAATTTATATTATTATGTAATTAATATATTTCATTTCGTTTCTTTAGGTTACGTTAGGTTTCTTTAATTTTTTTTTACTGTCTAAATGTCATATCTATTCTTGCATTGATTTTTTTCAATTTGAATTTGTATTTTACTGTCTAAATGTCATATCTATTCTTGCATTGATTTTTTTCAATTTGAATTTGTATTTTACTGTCTAAATGTCATATCTATTCTTGCATTGATTTTTTTCAATTTGAATTTGTATTTTACTGTCTAAATGTCATATCTATTCTTGCATTGATTTTTTTCAATTTGAATTTGTATTTTACTGTCTAAATGTCATATCTATTCTTGCATTGATTTTTTTCAATTTGAATTTGTATTTTACTGTCTAAATGTTGTTGTATGTTGTATCTATTCTTGCATTGTTTTTTTTTTCTATTTGAATTTGTATAATACCTACAGTGTGTTTTCTGACTTCAAAACTTAATTGCACATCATTTCTAAGTACAGGTATAACATAAACGGCTTCTGTCTCTAAATAAAATATTTTCTTTTTCTTTGCGTACTTTTTAGTGACCCTGTTTTTTTTCCAACAAAACTTAATACCATTATTTTTATTTTCGTCTAAATTTGTTGTTCTATTTAATATTTTCTTTCTGTTAGTATTTTTTAGTCTGTATTATTATACACTGCATTTGTGTAAAATGTGTCACGTTTCTTTGTTTATGGAAGATCAGCGTTGATTACTCACAATCAACATAATGAGTTAAGACCGACTTGTCTCGGCAATCGCACTATTTAGGATCTATATTTTTTTAAATTTTATTTTTATTTAAAAACCTGCAGTAATGTATAATAATCTATGTACTTTACAAATATATCATTAACGGACACAGTACATTACACTCAGTCTCAGAATAATAATTTGTGGATAGCAAAGTATTGTCTTGCGTGGGCATCGAACGTACGGTAAGTACCACACAGCACGATAGGTCGATATCTTAACCGTTATGCCATCTACGCAGTTTTGTTTTGTTAATGTCTTATTCCCATTATAAACGTCGTAGGTCATGTAAGAAATAAATATTTATTTTTTACATGACCTGACACATATTCGATGTTAAACTCGTATTAAATGCTGGATAACCCCAAAGACCCTGTTCTATACAAATAGAAACAAATAGAATGCCTTGTAATAGATCACAACGTCACTTCATCATTACAGCCCATGAACGTCCCACTGTTGGGCTCGGACCTCCTTCGTAACGGGAGGAAAATTAACCTACTAATCCGCGCTGGTCAGACGTATTGGTATGGGGTATTGTTTCGACTGTTCCTTCTCTCGCATAGAGATGTTATATGCGTTTTATATCCCTTAGTCGTCTCGTACGATCACTCACAGTTAAGAAGTGGTGAATAGTATTCTCCCTCCGTCACCACACGGAAAAAGTCACTTACGGGTTCGTAATGCAATGTTTTAGTGGTGTAAAACTTTCTAATGAAAATTTGGTTCACATTTCTTAAACGGTTTCAAAGTCTATCAAGGACATAGTAGTAACAATTTTTATATTTTATATAAATATGTATAATAGACATAAAGTTGTTTGTATTTTGGTGCCAAAATTTAGGTTGAATGGTTGCAGATGAAGCTGATGGAACAAATGTGACATCATCGAAAGCTGTTGCTGCTATTACACATCTCAATAACAAGATCGAACGCACCAAAGAGCTTATACGGCTGGAGCAAACCATACGTGACGGTCTGTACACTCTTGTATTTTTATTTATGAGGTTTATTATAATTCATTTATTATCGTGAATCTATGGAGTTAGGCTGATCGATCGCATTCGTAGCGACGACGTAAGAGAGCGAGTAGGTATGAAAGAGAGTATTGGTGTAAAGATGCGAAAGGGAATGCTCCGATGGGTCAGACATGTGGAAAGAATGCCGAACGACTGGTTAAGAAGATATACAATGCGAAAGTGGAAGGATGTAGGTACCGGGGGAGACCGAGACTAACCTATCTAGACCAGATCGGTCATGTACTGAAGGAAGGTGGAGTCAAGAGTCTCCGAAACCGGCGAGCGTGTATGAAGAGAATTATGAATGTTGAGGATGCGAATGAAGTATGCAAGGATAGATTTCTCTGGCACTCTGTTCTCTCTGCCTACCCTGCAAAGGACATGGCGTGATGATATGTATGTATGTATGTATTTATTATCGTCATTATAGTACCTAATTTTTATAAAACTGGACCCAAATACACCCTCTCGCATTTGTACAACAACTGACAAATGTCAAACCAATAGTGTTCGACAGAGACAACGCTCTACGAAGCTGATATTAGCCGATTGCCTCTTTCCAAAGAACTTTAATTTCTTTTTTTAAGGCAAGTTATGGTCTGGACTCACGCCGTCCACTCCGTCCAGCGCATGGCCTCATAACCCACCGTATTCCCTCCCCATCGTCTCGGGCCGACCACTGGTACTGCTTCCTTGAGATCCGTGGCCAGCTCGATGGGTTACCCTGTCGGGTACCATCCCCCGTCGGTGCCCTGGCCTACTGCCGGGACGTCGCCCTCACGCCATCAGCCTCTCTGCGGATGCCGGACTATTCCCCGGTCCTGTCACCTGATTTAATTTCTGCTGCTGTGTCTTTGTTTTAACTAGTATTGGGGGCAGACGCATTTTTTTATGGCCTGTGTGCCTATGTTACTGGTGGTTTGGTTCAGTGTAGAGAATTTCTTTCTAGATCATGAACTCGTATCAAACCATTAGACCATTATATTATTGCCTGATAAGTCATCTCTGTTATTAGAATTTACATCGCTGCTATACCTAAGCCCGAAAGACCTCAAGGAACTGGAAAGTTCTCTTTTCTATTAGTTTTTAACTGGATTATCAAATTTTGACGAGAGGTCTTATTAAGAGTATGCGTAATCGTAGAGCATGCATGAAGACTATTATGAGTGTGAATGAAGCGATGGAAGTATGCCAGGATCGTGGTTTGTGGCAATCCGTAGTCTCTGCCTACCCCTCTGGGAAACAGGCGTGAGGCTATGTATGTATGTATGTATCAAATTTTAGTGTCTGTAAAATTAATATTCATTCCAGATAATGTGAACGAGTACTTGAAATTGGCTGCGAACGCTGACAAACAGCAACTGCAGCGTATTAAGGCGGTCTTCGAAAAGAAAAATCAGAAGAGTGCACTGTGCATTGCACAATTACAAAAGAAACTTGAGGGGTATAATAAGAGGATCAAGAACTGGGAGGTATGCAGGGTAAATAACATTCGGATATTGTATCACTAGCGTTTTATTTACTGTATTTGTATTTGTCTGTATCTAAATGTTGTTGTATTTTATGTGGTGATGTAACCAAGAATAGAAATAACCATTTGTCCACGAGTGTCCTAAAAGATAAATGAAGTATATGATATGCAGATAATCACTGCAAGAGAAAGAAAATTGAAATAAAACCCTATATCACCAGCATGATTCAATTTCAGCGTGGTCAATTTTCTTTCCATCTTGGAGGAGGTTCGAACTATGTAAGGATTATGTTTATACATAATCCTTACTGCATGCTTAGATAATAATGATTTTAAATGCTCACTAAATACCCTGCAATTTTACTGATGTCTATATAATAATAGCCTTTTATTCGGACTAAACAATTACAGTGAATATTAGTAAACAAATTAATTATAACTATGTTAAAATACTGCTTGAACCGCTCTTATACAATGTGTTTTTATTGCCTTTCTTTTAATTATGGTCACATATCATACTTTTCTTCCATTTTTGTCTGTCCCTTTGCCATGTTGCAAAGGCCTCCTCTAATCTTCTCTATTCTGCCCTTTCTGTAGCCAAGCTCTACGCCAAGTTATTCCTGCTACCTGCCTGATATCATCCTCCCATCTTTGTTTTGGCCTGCCTTGTCTGACCTGACTAATGTCTGCAAATCAGAAAAACTCCAAACAAAACCCTAAAGCAATCCGTCCAGCCAACTTAGTGTTTTAGATTAAATATCCTCTTATTTTGTTATAGATTAACTTTGCTTTCATTTCAATATATGTATTAAATATCTCTTCATAATGTAGAAATATACGCGATTGCTGTGTGATACTTGAATCAATAAGAGACTAATGATATCTGTTTAATTACTGATTAACGATGTAACTTGATTTTAAAGAATGACAGAGTGGTTAATAACATCCCAAATAAATATAGGTCGTGCCCTATGTGATGATGAGTTGAAAAAAATCATGTCACTGCCCCTTAATTACCAGTAAGAATCGTAAGGAACAGCTAAGGGAGGCATCAAGGGAATGGGCAGGGAATTCATAATAACTGCAGTTGCTAATCCTTTTTTTTTTTTTGTTTTTTTTTTTTTGGTGGACTATGGATGCGTCTCGCCCCGCCGAATCGGTCCGGGGTGACGGAAAGGCGGCGCGTGACCCCATAGACCCACCGTAAAACTTCTCTCTCTTCGCCGTGCGAGCGGACCACCGGTACTCGATTTTTGACTTCGGTGGCCCGCCCACCAATCCGCCTGCCAAGCTTGGCGATTATGTCATTGCTATGTTTCAAAAGAAATCCTATAACCAGCAGTAAACGTTGACATGTACCATAAGATATTAATAATCAGTTAATGAGATATACATCGTACGCTGATAACGCAATCCGAGCTGGCCACGGATGATAAGGAAGCGGTACCAGCGGCCGGCCCAATAGTGTTGGGGAGGGAATACGATGGGTTATGGTGCCACGCACTGCTCTTCCTTCGCCCCGGATGGAACGGGCGGCGTGTGTTCAGATCATAGTTAATCCAAAAACAAAAGCTGATAACGCAATAGTTTCCAAAAGTCATTTGGAAAAATATTTATTATTAGATTCTACAATACTAACCACCACCAATAGTATTTTTTTATGTTAACACAGCTTCTTACAAGTCAAAATCTATTTATTATTAAAATTATTAAAAAAAATATATATAATTTTTATAGTAACTATTATTTGATATGTTAACCCAATAAAATAATATGTTAACCCAATATGTTAACCCAAACCTCAAGAGTCTCCGAAACCGGCTAGCGTGTATGAAGAGAATTATGAATGTTGAGGAAGCGAGTGAAGTATGCAGAGATAGAGTTCTCTAGCACTCTGTTCTCTCTGCCTACCCTGCAAGGGATATGGCGTGATGATATGTATGTATGTATGTTAACCCAATCAGATTTTAGTCAAACATATCTCACTTTTAATTATTGCAAATTTTACGACTTACCTTTTTTGTTGCTTATTGCTTATGCGCCGATAAACTCTTACCATCAGTTTGCCTATTGGCTTATCTGCTATCATTCCTAAAAATATGTTTTTTTTTTTTTCATAATAATTCTATGTTTAACAGCAACATGGCACAAGTGGACAGGCGCATAGACAACCGCGGGAAGTGCTCCGAGATATGGGACAAGGGTTGAAGTGAGTTTGCACTGTTTGTTAATTTATAAGTGTAATTGTGATATTTAAAATCGGTACCAATGTTATTGTCTATATAGAAACAAAGTATGTTTATAGATTTTATGGCAGCACTCAGTTCTATCTCTACCCATCCACCAGCCCAAAGACGTTCATGGTTAGATTTAAGCCTCCTCATATAGAGGAGACAATTTTATAATTGTCACATTTGGCAGGCGAGTTTATGATAACAGTTAGTACTATAATTTTCTCATTTCCTTGATGCTCCCTAAACCAATTTTTGCGACTCTCGAAGTGAAAGTAAGAAATGGCTATATTCTTGACTCATCACCAGGACTTTTATTACTATACTTGAACATATTTGAGGAATCCTAAAAGAAATTAAATTTGAGAGATTTGCATCTGTCTGAGTCACCCGCTGAGTTTCTTGCCGGATCTTCTCAGTAGTGGTCTACTTCCGATCCGGTGGTAGTTTATTGTATTAATTTAATATGTTAAAACTGACAATATGTAAGTGCCCTCGCAGGGTCTATGCTTAATAAATTAATTTGAATCTTGGTATTAATATGTGAAAGGTTGAATATGAGAGGGGGCAAATTAAGATAGCATAATGATATTGTGGATAAGGGAGAATAAAGGAGGACAAAGGTGGATGAACAAAATGTTGAACACAAAGTTAATGTGCGACTTAACTTTGTGAAAAAGCTAAATTTTAACGCCGTCCCCAAATGATTGGGTCGGCGGATTGTGTTAATTTTATAGATAATGTTACAACTTCCAATATAATTTACTAGATGGCATGTTTTTATACTTTAAACGACGGTGTGCTTGTTGTTCAGGAATGTGGGCGGCAACATCCGCGACGGTATCACGGGTCTGGGCGGCAGTGTTATGGCGGCGCCTCGAGAATTTGCCCACCTGTTCTCTCGCTCCAATCGTTTCGGTTCCGCCGACAACATCACACAGCTAGCCGGTCTGTATCTTACACTACTATATTACTATACACAAAAACATTTTACCCATTTAGATAAAAAAAAAGTGATTATTAAAGATATTGTCTGTTATTTATTAAAATATTTTGTTTGTACATATAAATGATCTTTGTTCCACAAAGGTGCTATCGATTATGTTTATCACATGTAAATTTGTAATTCTTTACAAATATTTTTAATTCTACTCTCCGTATAAATACAATAATTCACCAGAGTGAACTTTTCGCCTTATTACATAATTGTTTATATGGCAACACTATAAAGTTCTGAAGTCTGTACGGGAACGTGAAAGCGTCATGTCTGTTATAAATGTACTATGGCTCAGTGTTTTAAGATTTTATATTAAATAATTCCTCGCTTGTATGTAATGCAGAGGAAGTAATAAAGTATAGTGAATACAATATACATGACATTGCTTTACATATGTTTTGGGGTCCACCAGAATTATCACTGTAGCCACAACACTTTATTTTACTTACTAACAGAGTAATAAATAGACTATGAATAAATGATATGATAATATATGAATAAAGACGTGTGCTAAAATTATTAATAACTACGCTATACCATTTAAAAAGAAATGAAATAGCTGTTTCAATATTTTTTTATCCACATGGGTAGAAGAGAATACATACTTTACATACAGATCAATTCTTTTGATTTAATAAATGCAATATTATTATTTTCCAATATATAATAATATATTTTTTTTTATGTTTTAATTTATGCTAATACAATTTTAAACTGAATTAATTATTATAAAAATAATATTGCATTTAATCACTAGTTATACACAGTACTCGTATTCAAAAAACAAGTAACAAAAAATTACTACTTCTAATTTTTAATTAATATCTTTTGTATTATATTTTTCATTAATTTCTTTCGAATTATGCTTTGTAATGTTTCTTAATTTCTTTTCTAAGTGACGTGTATAAAGCTTGTTTGGGAACAGCCTTATATTTCGTGGTTTGCTTATTTTTTTTTGGTTCATTTTTTATCATTTATATGTCCATTCAGAACATACATACATAATTCTAGTTTATTAATATCATGAATGGAATTATTCTCTTTAAAACTATTTTACTTATGTAATAAATATATTAAATAAAATATAATTGAAAAATAATTTTTACTTTTGTAAATATAAATTATTTACTTGTGGAACACCCACTTAATATATAAAAATATATATACATTTTTTATAATATATTATTGTATTTTGTCACAGAAAACTCGGGTCCTTGTGAGTATTACTATAAGTACATACAATTATGTACTAGTATTACATAGACTAGTCCATTTGTATTTAACATCATTCCATTCCTGTCTTAACTATAACACGACTTCCAAATAGATGCGGCGGCGAGTTTTATTTAGTGATATCGTTCGGGAGATGAGTCATGTAAAATAGTGGTATTCCAACAATTACCAGCCATCGTAACTCCGTTTTAAACCATTTTATAGGCAGAAGAAAAAGTTATTTATATAAAGGAAGTTCTGTCTACTCGTCATTATGAATGATGAACATGCGATTAAATATATAAAAACAGTTTTATTTTATTAACTTTCCTTTTGTAAAATATTTGAAGTTGCATTTACGCAATCCGATAGGTAATAATGCTATAAATATATTAATTACTTGTTCATACTAGCGTATATATGTCACAATTATAATATCAGATGGAATTAATATCTTCAAACATATCATTACTTAATTCGGATCTTCATTGAGATTTTGCTGCTTTTAGGATCATTCACATAAAGAATCTAAAAAAATCTGTTCAGTATGACAGAAAATTAAAATAAATTAATCTATTATTTCCAACTAAGTTATTCGAAACAGACGACGTTTCTGAACTAGACTAAATTGCTTAATAGCTCAAATGAGCTTTTTATGGCATTGATGTAACTAAATAAGTAGTCATTTTACAATTTATTTACAATATCTAATAAGTAATGAAACGATACAGCACAAAAAATACTTATTTATGATATTTATACTTATCCTTATTCAGAATAACGTACACAATGAAATCGACCAACTTTGTCATCTTCCGATAAGTCAGAAATACAGATTATGATAATAAATCGATTCACAGTTAACTATCACAAATCTCGCATACCGCATCTACTTTTAAGATAATATTTTTAAATGACTCACAATCAACAATATTCATCAGTTAACACTATTTTCATATTTACATAAGCTTTATTCACATTTTAAACTATTTTAATTTTATTAATATAGGTAATGGGGGGTTTTTAATTCATAGTATTTACGCTTGCCATTGTTCACTAATTCGCTTATGGTTATTAAAAATGCAAATTTGCGTAAAGTACATCGCTATTTGGTTGTGAAGTTTTTAAATATATTGCGATTAAATGTTAAAAGATTATCTGGACATATTTAATAGTGGTAGGATCACGCTGTGGACAGGTTTCTGTCTAAAACCGCGTGCCGGTCCGTTCGGGGTAGTACCACACTCTTGCAGAAGATCGACGTCTGAGTAATGATGAGGCAATGTGTTATTGCGCTTCGTTTAGTGAGCGAGAGAGCTGGAAGCCCATTTGGGGTGGTTTTGGGGTTTGTATTGGTAGGCAGCGGCTTAGCTATAGCCTTAGTATTGCAAAGGTCCATGGGCGGCATTGACACTTACCATCAGGTGTGCTGTCTATACGATTGCCACTATAAGCAATAAAAAAAAACGTAACTATGAATAGTGGCAAAAAAAATATTCTTTAAAAAAAAGGGCAGCGTTTTATTTGTTTTTGATGGTTGCCTTTCTAATGAAACTGGTTTGTTTCACATCGGTTGGATGTTTTCTAAGTCTAGAAATATTTTTTTGTGTTGGTTTTATAATTTTCAAAATTTTCTGCTGACCATTCCTGTTGGTGACCCTTTAGTTAATATTTACGAGTTCTACGGGCAAGTAAGGGGTGTCATACTACTCTAACTCAGTCACGACACGGGTATAGTACATATATAAAGTTCAGTCAATGTCATGAACGGCTGACATAGCACGGTAAAACCTAGATACATACTATTTATTTCTCATGGCCGGAAATCATCAAGTCATTCAAGTTAACAGTCACGTGCACTACATCGGTTATCACCTTTTGTGTCGTTAATTCCAGCAATTATATTTAGAGCCCTTAGTAGTAAGAATTCTTCATTACACTTAAGATTTAACTTTAAATTGATATACATAGAAAAGTTGTTTTAATTAATAAATAAATTAATAATATTTAATTCGTGAGACGTACCTCGGCGGTCAAATATAGCATTAAAATAATAGTATTAAATAAGTAATTCACGCAAGCGAAGCTCCTCGCACAGCTAGTCTAGTTATGCGTATATGTTTTTTATATTTGTAATAATATATAACTTTTAAGGTCTTCTTGTTTTATTAGAGGGCTTCCATTAATTACGTGATGGATCAGGAAGGGTGCAAATTTAATTGGGTGCAAAATTAATGTAGTTCACTTAGTCTTTCGTTTTCGACAAATATCCTACATGTTTTTACAAAATAGTTTGATTTTAAAAACATGATAAAATTAACATTAACTTCTAATGTAAACAATCTCAAATGTTGGTCTTTACTAGTCTTAATAAAAACATTTAAATAATTATCTTTTTTTTATTATGTCAAACCACTAAGGCGACGGAGTAAGAATACAATTCATCATCCCCTTCTCTTGCCGTAGATGTCGTAAAAGACGGCTAAAGAATATAATATGCATATAACACAGAGGCAACTTATGGCAAATTCGATGTAAATTCCATTTACCAATCAGTGTATCCAGCTTGTTATGGTTGGTCAATTTTTCTTTCATGTAGATGAGATCTGAGCCCAATAGTGGGATGTATATGAGCTAAAATGATGACGATGACAATAATTAAATACATTTGTACTCAAAATACAAATTTTGAAAGATCTCACATAAGCAAGAACGCATCACGTAATTAATGAATGCTCCCCTAGGTTATATATATATATGTTACATCTATTCTCGGCACATATAGTAATAAGCATTGCTTCTACACTACAATTTAGCACAATTACGAAGCCACGCAAGCTCGTGACCAATGGTCTATGTGCAATAATAGCATAGAAATGATTTCATCAGCAACTTTTATACCAGATAAACTATTACAAGAATACAAAGGAGTTTGGATTTTAGTATCAAAATAAATACTCCTTCAGTTATTATCAGGTAAATCTCAAACTTTAATGGTTTGATGTACCAAATTGACATTATCTTACATATCATAGGGGTCCTACTTTTTTGAACCCTGACGATTTTCACATTTAAAACGTATAAAGATTAAACTATGTCTCAATCTGGAGAGGTACCAAGAGATGTATGTATGATAGTATGTCATAATTGCTTCTTACGTCGTGCACGACTAATGGAAAATAAGTAGATAGTATAATTGAAATAAAAAGAAAACTTTAAATACCTTAACCCCTACACGCAACGTAGTATTATGGGCCATCTTCTTTTTTATTGCGGAGGTAAGGAGGAATCTTGTGGCCAACAGTGAGTCAGTGGGTGTGGAAAAAAAAGTATTTGAAAAGAAATAAATACTGTTAGGTAATATTTCTTATTATAGAAATATAAAAATATCAACGTTTTTCTTTTTATTAGTGTTATCTGTTAAATTATCACATTTTCCTATTTAAAATAATTCTTCTTCCCTAATTAAGTAATTACACGAAAATACATTTTTATAATTTTATGAAAGTTGCTTGCCCTTGTGGGTTATCAATATGATAAAATGTATGGTTATCAATAATAAACGCAGGTTTTAAAACGTTCCTAATCCATAATAAACATACTTTTCATTAAAATAAACAAAAAATATACAAAAAAAAAATAATAATTGTAGAATCAGCATATTATATTAATGTAATTTTTTTTTTTTTTCAATTCAAAGTCGTATTCCATTGATTTAAACCTGCTAGCGTAAAAAATATATATAACTATTATTACGTAACAATACGCGTAAAGTATCTCCCTCCCTTTTTCTATCTGTAGAACACCGCTATCTGTGTTATCAGTGACACATTACTTATCTGCGATATGTAGACAACTAGAAAATAGTTAGTCTACATTGCACGGCGATGATGAGATGTTGTTCAACAAATGCAAAAAGTGCCGCAGAAAATGTAAATATTATATTGTAATAACTTAGTGGGGTGATGTCATTATGTTTGTAGTATGTGTTGATATTTTATTTGTCGAGTGCTTAAAATAAGTGAATCAAGGTTGGAATATATTTAAAGATTACATAAATGCTATTCAGCTTGTTTGTATTATTTTCTTGTTAAAACAATTAGTTTTCGCGTGAACGTATGTATATGACTCATCATCATCATTTCAGCTCACATATGTCTCACTGTTGGGCTCGGGCCTCCTCCACAACGGGAGGGAAATTGACCTACTATACCACGATGGTTAGACGTCTTGGTATAGGGTCTTGGGTGTATACAGATAAATAAAATAATTGATTAATGTCTAGACGTAATATATTATTTTAAATATTAGAGATGTAAATTTTTGTGTTAAGTTAAAAAATGGTTATTCTATTTTAAAACATTTTTATTATCTGTCTTACTTAGACAATAAATACATTTTTTTATGCAACAGGGAAATACTCCTTGTGTTGGTAGGGACTTTACAAACATGTAATAAGTTACAAATTATAATTAGACAACGGAACAACAATTTGTAGATTGCACAAAGTATTATCCTGTGTTTGAATCAAACCTGTGACACTGGGACGTTAGATTTATATTGTAACCACTACGCTATATATGCAGTCGAATTATCTCATAATATTTTAACCGTTAGAGTACCGACGAGCGCCATCGCGCGCGTGCGCATTCTATCCAATAATGCCACGAGCGCCAACGCGCTCGTGAAATCAGTTGCTGTTTAGATCGCTGTAGGAGAGGTATCTCGCACGCATCGCTAATTTTTTATTTTTCTACGTGTTACATAAAGTTCAAATTATAATATTATTATACTTTTTTAACCACCGAAAAAATTATTTTTAGAAGAGATACAGTTTTTTTTTTCGAGACAAGGGTAAATGACATAAAAAACCAAAGATTTCTTTGGCAATTTTAAGTAGATATGAGTAAAAATCAATGGCACTAAAACGGTTAAACAACAAAATCACTTATCATTCACTACATATTACTTCAGAGTCATTTCACATTTGCATAAATTGTACAAAAAATTTTTGTGTTTGCTTATCATGCTGTGTCCTTTTGCACGCCAGCCCCACCACACGCGGAGCTCAGAGGTAAATAAACATTTATATATGTACATATTTGTCTTTTTTTATGCTATAAAGATTAAATTATTATGTTAATTTGTATAACTATCCGTAATATAATTCTAAGTTTAGTAATATAGACGATAAGGAATATACTGTCAGCTGTTACCTGACTTCTGACTTCAGAGTTCGCGATCGAGATTGTCTACCTGGCACACTATAGTTTTATTTACTAAAGCGACAATACGTAATACGAAATTGAAACCAAGAATTTCACAACTGTATTTGCTTTTGCCACTATAGACAATAAATATCTCTGAGTCGTTATATCAAAAGTCTGCACAGTTTCACTTTGTCGCTTTACGATCAAGTTGGCTGTGCTACGTTAAACAATGCTGAAATATATTGTAACAATATGACACTGTTCATAAGCGCATAAACGTTTGGCCTTCTGCTGCGTATCTTGTCATCTACTGTCACTTTCACGGTCCTTAAGCAAAAACCAATCGGACGGCTTGACATCGTAAACATACTTGTAATTACATATAGGATCACTTGGCTTTGTTTTTTAGAGAAGCGGTCGTATATTTATATTTTATAGTTATACTATAATATTGATAGAAAATAAAAAATAATTAAATTTAAAATATTGTAACTTAATCGTAAAAAACTCGAATAATGTTCATGTGTATCCGTCCAAGTTCTTTGAAGAAGTTAAATAAATAATTCAATATTGGCTGCACATTTAAAATTTCGCTTGGGACACCTCGATATTTCATTTTAAATATTTTCGATAGCACGCTTACACTATCGCAAAAAATACAATGCTTTTCGCAACGGTTTTCACTTTTAACAAAATCTTTTGCGTTATATTTTCCACTTTTAACCAAATCTTTTGCGTGCTAACAGTGTTCTTGATTTTTTCTGTAGTTAACCAATAAAAAATTTACTGTAAATATAATCAATTCTTCCTAAATCATCAGAATTTCCTCTAAAGCATTTTTCTTCTTAATCTTAACCTTAGATGAAACACGATTATGTACTTTCCGTTATTATATACTTGCCATATTATTATTAATTTTTTTGCTCACCACGCACAGTTTGAATAAAAATACGGTAAAACGATACCGAAGAATCTATTTATTATATTTTATCGCTTTATTAACTAATAGCACTATATCTTTGACCTCTACATTGGTCTTTCACCTCTTTCATAAACCTTGAAAATTGTGCTATACACTTCTTTTATCTATAATTAAAACTTTCAGAGCATATAATAAAAAATGTGCAACTGGAAAATTAAACTATCTCAGCTCGTATCTTTCTAACTCTATAATCGAAAAGCTATTCCTATATATTTTACCATTTTGTTATATACTATCCCCTTGTTATCCCTTTACACTTCCCATATTTTGTTTGTTTGTGTATTGAGTGTTACAACGTGACAGCGAACGCGTCATCTGAAGGCTCTCGAGCGTCCGAAGCAGGGGAAACCGCTGCACCACGGGGATCAACATTACCCCGCGCTGCAACTTCACCTGCGCCCAAGTTCAGTCCAGAGGCTTCGCCAAGCTCGTCTGTCACTAGTGAAGGAGCACCGTTAGTACCATTTTATAATAACTTTTGTCTCATATATAAATACATAAGGTCAGCATTGTAATTTAATCAGAAAAATATTCCTAGAGCCCTACAATCTTACATTTACAATCTAAAGGAATAGCAATATTTACTTCAGTCTATACCTTCATATTCCGATCCGGTGATAGATTAATTTAAATTGATTTAAATAAAGATGTAAAATTGACAATATGTATGTGTCATTATGGGTCTTACGCATAATAAATGACTTCATTTGATATATTCGAGGTCAATAATTACTCTTAACAGCGTGTGGTAGCGACCACGAATACTACCAACCCTTACATTGCTCGTGGGTGTAGTAAAAGACGACTAAGAGTTTTTATATCGACCTGTACTAACTGCATCTGATGCCATCTGGTCAACAATTACAATCCCAAGGAGTGTTGACGGCCGGCGGCCGGTCATAAAGGTTTTGCCAATACCAAAAATTTTGCAATATGTACAATGGAAGACGAGTACGTACTGCGTCGACTCCAAGTAATTGCTATAAGCGCAGGATGGTAACGAATAGCCGTTATTCTTAACAGCCGATAGCTACTGTTTAATGTGTTTCTTAGTACGCATAATTTCATCCTTGTATAAATACTTTTTTAACTCATAGAAAAAGGTCTGAATTTCCCTACGATGTTTATCTCCACCCTTAAAACGTATAATAATTACTAATTCATCAATATAACTTTGAAATATCTGCATGGAATCCTCTAAATATGCTGAAGATTACTATGGTTAAAAATACTTCTGAATCTTCTTCGTCATCACTCTCCGTTTCAGTTCTTTCGACAATGTCTTCTATCTTTAAAGGTGTATGATCCCCAATGAATCCTACTAGTTTTAAATATTCATCTAAGAATCAACCACAGTTCTCAGGCTGAAGTTTCACGCATATTGGATCCGTTGCATTAAGCCACATGGAATTTACGACAATAGTTCGTAAAATTTTGGTTGGGACCTCTCAGTCGCACGCATTCACTCGCAGCGATAATTTACTTTTCAAAATTCGACAACCGGAATTCGGGACTGATTTTTCGCAGGCAACCCTATACCACCGTGTTCATAATAAAATAATGTTTCATCATCATCATCCATCCATCCATTCATCAGCCCGTAAACGTCCACTGTTGGACATGGGCCTCCCACGAGAATGCCATTCAACACGGTCCCGCGCCACCTGCATCTAGCGGTTTCCTGCGACCTTGATAATGTCGTCAGTCCACCTAGTGGGAGGTCGTCCTACGCGGCGCCGTAAATATGTTTAATTTTATTTAATTTCAATTCAATAATCAGACCGTTGCAAAATGCTAGTATAGATTTACCTGTTTATACCTGGCTACCCGATAGTTGTCACCGGAAAAGAATAGGCAACCTAACGTTTGCATATTCTATGGGCTTCATACTTTCGATTGGTATAGAATTTATCTAATAATCAAACCGGTGGAATGTTTAAAAAAAAATATTTTTTTAATTATTAATTAAAAATACCCTGGACTAAAATTTGTTAGGCAACCCATATGCAATATATTTATTGACATAATAAATTAAATATAAAATACGTTTAATGAAATAAACATCTCGGTGAAGGTTGTTTTATATCGGGATCTTAGACTATTACTTTTGCATGAGAGTTGTATAAATCGGCTAAAGAGGAATTGCTAGGAACGCTGGTGAGTAGCAACGCTTTTCTACTAACAAACTAATAACACTAAATGCCGCTTGCTAAGTGTTGTGATTATGCCATGGTCCCCTATTCGTGGAAGGTCTATGTCCACGTCGATAGGCAGATGGATAATTGGGTGTATCCTCCTGACTATGATTTATATAATATCGTTAACCATCATTATCCTCTCTACTCATATATGTCCCACTACTGGGCTCGAACCTTCTCCAAAATAAGCGAGTATTTGACCTACTACACCACTCTGGTCAGAAGGATTAGTATGAGATTTTATTTCGAGTATTCCATCTCTTGCCTAGATGTCATCTGCGTATTATATCCTTTAGTCGATTCTGACGACTTTAGTCGACTGTGGCACCCACTGGGCAATAAAAGGGGAGTTGTTATAATATCGTTAATAATTGAAATATGATGTCCTCGGTGTTGTACGAGTACTCGTAACTAGGCCTATTTGTCTTATTCTTGCATTTGGGTATATGATGATTTTGGACTTTTTTATTTATTGAATTTTAAACACTAGGTATCCTCCACAAACGGGCACTAACAACATTTCGGAGACGACATTTACAATAAAACCGATCCTCAACGAGTTGCGGGAGCGCAGAGAAGATTATGAACGGTTATCAGAAAAAATAGATTCATTAAAGGTGCGTAAAACGAAAAGTGACTTACATGTCTTGTTACAAATATTACCAAAGTAAGCGAAGCCTATGTTCACAGCTAGTCGTAAAACCTAACTATAATAAATTTCAAATATAATAATTCCGACTGCATTCGCAACGACGACGTAGGAGAACGAGTAGGCATGAAAGAGAGTATTGGTGTATAGATGCGAAAGGGAATGCTCCGATGGTTCGGACATGTGGAAAGAATGCCGAACGAACGTCTGGTTAAGAAGATATACAATGCGAAAGTGGAAGGATGAAGGTACCGGGGGAGACCGAGACTCACCTACCTAGACCAGATTGGTCACGTGCTGAAAGAAGGTGGAGTCAAGAGTCTCCGAAACCGGCGAGCGTGTATGAAGAGAATTATGAATGTTGAAGAAGCGAGTGAAGTATGCAAGGATAGAGTTCTCTGGCACTCTGTTCTCTCTGCCTACCCTGCAAGGGATATGGCGTGATGATATGTATATAATAAGTTTTCTCTTGGAAATTATCACATGCTTCGCCTAACCCTAAAGGGAAAAATACGACAGCTTATGGAGCCATGCGCCGCCCTATCACCGCCCCGGAATCTGACCCGATCATGGCTGTCGAAAAAGGCAATCGTTTGTACAGGGTAGATCGTTGGTAGCAATATGATCTGGCTATCATACAAAATCCCATTTGTTATTTTTAATTAAATGACTTAATTTGAATGCTACAAATCGGCTGAAAGCCTTTTCTGAGCGACCTGAGCTGTGGCTGGGTTTGAGTGAAGATATAAACCGTAACGTGTACAAACATACATAATACCTCATTTATACATACCTCATTAAACGTGGATTATCTAAATTTTATTTGACAGAATCTGTCACAAGAGGTGTCGTTCCTGTCGGCGGCGTTGCAAGAGGAACGGTTCAAGACTGAACGACTGGAGGAGCAAATCAATGATCTCACTGAACTGCATCAAAACGAGGTACGTATGGCCAACATACATAGGAACTGCTCAGATGTACTTCTGAACGCATTCTGCGTAGACCGCTCTTAAACTACTAACTGCACCGAACAATATAGCATTTACATTTCAATACAAATAGTTACACTATCTATTTTCTTTTTTTTATTGCTTATGGTGGCAAACGAGCAATCGGCACACCTGGTGATAAGTGTTACTGCCGCCCATGAACCTTTGCAATACCAAGGGTATAAGCTAGGCCGCTGCATATCAATAGGAACCCTAAACCCACCCAGTTGGGCTTCCGGCTCTCTTGCTCACCGAACGAAGCGCACATACTCAGGTTTCGATCTTCGAGACTGTGTTACTACCGGACCGGCCCGCAGCTGTAGACAGAAAACTGTCAACAGCATGGTCCTACCACTAAATAACTCCTTCCCTGAATTCTACTGAATATTCCTGAATTCTTTAATCCAATGGAATGACTATATGAAACGATCAGCGAGAAACTTACGAAACAAAATTCAAATGGTTACATGTAATTGTTTTAAAGATGTGCGTGTCTTGTACCATGTATTGTTGTTCAGACCTTGGATTGAGGCTGGAATTGTTAAGTAAATAACTTAAATATGTTTAAATTAATACAATTGCCTTAGTTAATTCTCAGTTTATATATGTCCCACAGCTGTGCACGACTCTCCGCCAATAGGTGATAAATTGATTCAAATTATCACGCTGGTCAGACGATTTGGTATAGGGTTTGACTTCGAATTTTCCTTCTCTTGTATAGATATAACATCTATTCATACTATATCCCTTAGTCGGCTTTTACGACACCGATGGACAAGATAGGAGGTGGTGAATTGTACTTCATTATCTTAGCTCATATGCAGGGTGGAAGTGGACCGCTATCGAAAACAAAGACAGGTGACCCTACTAGTCCTACTTGTAATGATAGGCTAGAAAAAAATCGAATCGGATGAATTTTTTTTTTCACAACGAATTTTTTGTTTTTCACATTCCATCGTATTAGGACAGTGCCATGTAACGATAATTCCATAAAAAATACATAACTTTACTCAGATGAGAAAGACGCAATCTATTCAAAACTCACGATCATATGTTCAAGAGTTCAATGACCTCGCGTGGTGAAAAAAAAAATTATTTTTCATCCGAATCGATTTTTTTTCTAGCCTATCATTAAATGTCTAGTAGGGTTACCTGTCTTTGTTTTCGGGAACGCTCCCCTTCCACCCCGTATATCACACTGCTGGGCTTGAGCCCAGTGTAGTTCCCTCCTAGTGTAGGCTCAAGCCTATAGAAATAGGCCTACTACACGACGCTGGTCAAACGTGTTGGTATAGGGTTTTATTTCGAGTTTCCGTTCTCTTGCATAGATGTTATATGCATATTTTATCCCTTAGTTATCTTTTATGATCACCTACGGGTAAGATGTTAGTGAATTGCATTATTTCTCCGTCACCACACGGAAAAATTGTACTTACTTCGTCACTATATGAAAAATAGTAGATAATTTTAACAAATTAAAGACCGAGATACCGATATACAAAAAAATAATGATCTTAAAAATCTTAAAATCTATATCGTTCTGTTTTTCGTTCTTTCATATAGTGATTTATTTTTATAATCTTCAATATAACCTTTCCGTTTTTATCCCTATAGACTTACTTTTCATCGTTACATCATTATCATTCATCAGCTCATATATCTCCCACTGTTGGTCTCGAGCCTTCTCCAAATGGAAGGGAAGTTAACCTACTATACCACGCTAGTCAGATGTTTTTGTAAAGTGTTTTCTTTCGAGTTATCCTTCTCGTGCATAGATGTTATATTGTCATAGATGTGAGCATAGATGTTATGTTAAGTTGTCTCATACAATCACCCACGCGTAAGATATGGGGTGGTGAATTGTATTCTTACTCCGTCACCACACGGAAACGGATTTTTATGTTAGATTTTATTCTTCTTTTATTACTTGTTAACTCATTAGCCGTAATTAAGTAATATGTACTTATTTATAATCTGTTTTGATTAATTATAGGTAGAAAATCTGAAGCAGGCATTAACTGACGTAGAAGAAAAAGTGCAATATCAAAGCGAAGAAAGAATACGAGACATACACGAAGCATTGGATCTATGTCAGACTAAAGTGAGTTACATTATAATAGTTAATTTTAGTTTCATTTCAAACTAGCTTGAACCAGTTTTTTTTATTGCTCTTGGTGACAAACGAGCAAGCAGCACACCTGATGGTAAGTGTTACTGTCGCCCATGAACCTTTACAATATCAGAGGCACAGCTAGGCCTTTGCCTGCCAATAAAAATCCTAAACCCACCCAGAAAGTTGGGCTTCCAGCTCTCTCGCTCACCGAATGAACCATAGTAGACACTGCCACTGCTCAGACGTCGATTTGCTGCAAGAGTGTGGTACTACACCGGACGGACCGGCCCGCGCCTATAGACTGGACCTGGAGAGAGAACTGGCAACAGCGTGGTCCTACTACTATTAATTTTCCAGTAAAAATTTTTAGAAGTGTAATTTCTTAAAATTCTTTAATATGTATCAGGTTTTCGTCAGTGCTTTTATCTAGCGCCTGAATCGTCTTGCCGATAAATTTACATAGTCTAAATAACGCGCTGTTTTCGCTTAATTGGGATGCCTTTTGTTATGTTTTATACATATTGTGACGACACTGACCCGTGACTGTCTTAGGCCATGTACCAGTGACAAAATAGAATAAGGTTAAATGATAACAAAAACGATTATTCTGGTTGGTTCAAATCAAAATCTAACTATCTATATAAAATAAAATTGTAGTTATAGTTACACTATCTACAATTTTATGTATATATACAGGGTGAACTTTATGTATGGGAACACCTGAAAATCTCGAGAACTATTGGATATATCGGGAAATGACCCGGACAAAAGCTTCATGAGAAGGAACGGGGAACTCGAATCAAAACTCAAATTTGACCTTGGGCATGACCTTCAGCCAAATTCGAAGGTCAACTTTGGTTTTTTAAATGGGAACCCCTATTTATGACCTCGGATTCGGAAAGAACGAGACATTTTACGTTCAAAACCATATTCATACTTCATTTTTGAAGGTGTCGCTGGAAACGAAATTATAAAAAAGGACCTCATATCAACTGATTTTCACACTGGAACACCAGTATATCTCGGTAAATACCGATTTTTCAAAAAAATGTTTGAGGCAAAAGTTTCATGGGAAGGAACAGGGAACTCCGATTCCAAATGCCTGACACATTTTTTCAAAAAATCGCTATTTACCGAAATATTCAGGTGTTCCAGTGTGAAAATCAGTTGATGTGAGGTCTTTTTGTAAGCGACCTTCCTACGACCTTAAAATAAAAGTATGAATATGGTTTTGAACGTAGAATTTCCCGCTCTTTCCGAATCCGAGGTCAAAAATAGGGGTTCCCATTAAAAAAAACAAAGTTGACCTTCGAATTTGGGTGAAGGTCATGCCCAAGGTCAAATTTGATCTTTGATTCGAGTTCCCCGTTCCTTCTCACGAAACTTTTGTCCGGGTCATTTCCCGATATATCCAATAGTTCTCGAGATTTTCAGGTGTTCCCATACATAAAGTTCACGTGGTATATACAGGGTGAACTTTATGTATGGGAACACCTGAAAACCTCGAGAACTATTGGATATATCGGAAAATGACCCGGACAAAAGTTTCATGAGAAGGAACGGGGAACTCGAATAAAAGCTCAAATTTGACCTTGGGCACGACCTTCACCCAAATTCGAAGGTCAACTTTGTTTTTTTAAATGGGATTCTCTATTTATGACCTCGGATTCGGAAAGAACGGGAAATTTTACGTTCAAAACCATATTCATATTTCATTTTTGAAGGTGTCGCTGGAAACGAAATTATAAAAAAGGACCTCATATCAACTGATTTTCACACTGGATCACCAGGATATCTCGGTAAATACCGATTTTTCAAAAAAATGTTTGAGGCAAAAGTTTCATGGGAAGGAACAGGAAACTCGATTCCAAATTCCTAACACATTTTTTTTCAAAAAATCGCTATTTACCGAGATATTCAGGTGTTCCAGTGTGAAAATCAGTTGATGTGATGGAAAACATTTTAAATATATATAAATAGACATGTTTTAATTGTTTTTTTTTTCTGTAGATAAGTAAAATGGAGCAATGGATGGCGGGAGGTGGTGGTGGGGGTGGTATCGGTGGCAGTGGTGGGGATGCAGGGGGCGCGGGCGCACTGCCTCCCCGCCTACTGCTCGTCAAATTGCTGAACGTGGCGCTCACGCTTCTTCAGCTCGCGTTACTACTAGTAGCTACCGTTGCCGGTGTCGCCATGCCCTTCTTACGCACGAGGTACGTTAATTACACAGATTTATTTACATATTCATATCATCACGCCATATCCCTTGCAGGGTAGGCAGAGAGAACAGAGTGCCAGAGAACTCTATCCTTGCATATTTCACTCGCTTCTTCAACATTCATAATTCTCTTTATACACGCTCGCCGGTTTCGGAGACTCTTGATTCCACCTTCTTTCAGTACGTGACCAATCTGGTCTAGGTAGGTGAGTCTCGGTCTCCCCCGGTACCTACATCCTTCCATTTTCGCATTGTATATGTTCTTAACCAGACGTTCGTTCGGCATTCTTTCCACATGTCCGAACCATCGGAGCATTCCCTTTCGCATCTTTACACCAATACTCTCTTTCATACCTACTCGCTCTCTTACGTCGTCGTTACGAATGCGGTCGGTCAGCCTAACCCCACAGATTTTCCGTAGAGATCGCATTTCGACCGCATTAATTTTGCTTTCATGCTCTTTTCTGCATACCCAAATCTCGCTTCCATATAGTACTGTTGGGACAAGCACTGCGTTATGTATTGCTACACGTGCCTTCTGGCTGAGGTGGTGGCTACCGAGAAGTTGTCCCAACGCTCCGTTCACTTTATTTCCCGCATTCACTATTCGCTCTATATCAGTGGTGTACCTTCCATCTCGGCTAAAACCACATCCAAGATATACAAATTCATCAACTTGCTGTAGTATATGATTACCTATTTTTGCTCGTACATCTGTTCTGGCTTCATCTCTTTCAAAGACCACAGATTTATTTAATACTTGCGATTTAACGTTCGCGTGTCGCTTGTGGGTGATCCAGTTGCCAAGCCAGTCAATCTTTTGCATTATATTTAGGAATTATATAGAAGGCATTACTGAAGCTAATACTTATTAAACATATTATATTTTTAAATATTCATTTTATAAAATAATCATTTTACTGCCCTCAACCCACGCTAAGTGGGGTCGGCACAACATGTTCTTGCCTTCCACAATCTTCTATCAGCCGTCATATCTGCATTCACAACTTTCATACACATATTCTCGTTTACACAATCCATCCATCTCTTTTTGGGTCTTCCGCGATTCTTACGCCTCCTTGTCACATGTCTTTCATCCCTCCTCATCACATGTCCATACCAAGACAATCTCGCGCTCCTAAACTTCTCTATCACTGGTGCTACTTTCAAATTTCCCCTAATATACTCATTTCGTATCTTATCTAATCTTGTCACCCCACACATCATATCTTAATCATTATATAAAATATGTCATTAAAATAGTAATAAAAACCAGGAGAATGCTGCTCCCCATTCTCCTGGTTACTCCCTCAACTGGCTTTTACGGCTCACACGTTCTTAACCCGTCGCCACACTAAGATATTACAACTTTTACTATGTCATTAATCCACGTTGGAGACACTGGCGCACATCGAACTACATCCTATTTAATATTATAAAAGCGAATATAAGTTTCTCTGTTCGTTACGCTTTTTCATAAACCAATTTTAAAAATTGTTTCACCAGTAGAACTGCTTTTATTATCACTATTTAAGTAACATAGGCAACATTTTATTCCCGTATTCTCACGGAAACGGAAATGAGTCAAGTGAAACCGCAAGCATTTACTAGTATAAAAGTCAAAATATTTGATTACAGGGTGCGCGTATTAACAACAAGTCTAGCTGTAATGGTGGGTGTTATGGTACTGAAACAATGGCCAGAAGTATCACAATTGTCCGAACACCTGGCGCGGAGGCTCAAGGAGTATCTACTCGACAAGCATCACGACAGGTAATGTGACGTCACCGCCACACCCCCTCTCGACACGTGGACACGCCCACAACAGACCTGTGGAGTTGATATGTACTAGGGAAGTTATTTATGAGGCTATGGATTAAGTTAGGTGAATACGACATTGAAAATCTGAAAGGAAGTTGATGGATTTATTAGTTGAAAATTGTTTAATTTATTGAAAATTTTCTTACATTTTTTTTTAAATTCATCAGGATAGAACTTATTTGTTAATTAATGAACCAGTTCGGATGGTTCTTCTTAGGAAACCACAAAGATGACCTCATTGACGTTGGGTAACCTATGAAGATATGCTGGGTAACTCCTTAAAATCAAATGTGAAAAATATATGAGTTGAGATATAGCAAGATTGTAGTTGTTTTTTGTTAAAAATATTAAACAAATAATCTGCATTATTATTATAGTTTGTATGTTTCTTTGAATGCGCTAATCTCAGGAACTACTAGTTGGATTGCAAAACCTCTTATTGAATCAAACACCCTAATTCAAGAAAGATATAAGCATATGCTATACATAATGTTGAGACAAATAAGAATCAATAGGCATTTAAAAATTAGTAAGTCGAGCAAAATATAATCACAATAACCCGCTGTCGTAGCAACTGGCGACATAAATTATGATTATATTGATGGGTTTTTGATATTAAACAAAGTAATAATAATCTACTCAAGCTAAATTGTTAGTAAAATTCCTGACACATTATGTACCATAAATAATATCGTTTTGATTATATAAAATATTTTTATTTCATGCGAAATGCCAATTCCGGTTGGTAATCTCATACTTTTGCCGCTTGGCAAAGGTGACATAAAATATGCAAGAGTATAAAAAAATAATTTTGAAAGTGTTAAAATGTAATATACAAAAACTGTTTCCATATTTATTTTATTAAGTCCTTCATAAACTTTGTACAATTTTTCTTTTCAAAGTATTCATCAACTATTTAAGGAACTCTTATTCATAAACACTCATTATCCTCGGTGTTGAAGAAGGCGTGTCCGCAAATCTATAGTACGTACCGGTCCAGATTAGTGTAAACGTTGAAAAAAATAATAAATACTTAGTAAATAATATGGAATAATTACATCTATTTGAATAGTGAAATGTTTAGCTCAAGACTGGTGTTAGGAGACAGATATACACGCTATTATAGTTCGGTCTAAAATGTAGGCAAACATAATGGATATTTAGTTTGTGACGAAGATTTTTTACATAGGTGTATTAATACGCAAGGTTAACTCGAAATAAAAAGTGGTATAATAGGTTAAATCCAATTATAAAAGAAGCTCGACTACGCGGGTTGAAAAGGAGCGTTTTGATGACGTCAACGACATATTACATTATGCTTCTATCGATGACTGTACATTTAAAAAAAAAATATTAAAATTTTTTTTTTTTTTTTTATACTAATTTTTCTCAAGCTTTTATGTATATAAAACCCTCTCATTATACAAGAATTAGTTCCTTGGTGCTGGGTGTTTTTAAATAGAAAAAAAAAAATTAATACCTACTAATATCTGAAATCGTATCTTAATCACCTAGCTTAATTATTTTAACGAAAGTTTTAATAGAATAGAAAATATAGGTGGAACAGAACAGGTGGTACAGTACAAATAAAATACAAATAGCAAAGATTCATGTCGTTAATTATCTCGTCATGATGACTCAAACAAGCAATAAACTTATACAGTGAGATTAATATTAAAAAAAAAAAAATGTATGAGTTTGAAAGGTTTGTCTGTCTCCTAACAATAGTTTTGTTATTATATAAAATACGTATACAGGGTGAAAGTGGACCGCTCCCGAATACAAAGACAGGTGACCCTACTAGTCCTACTTGTAATGATAGGCTAGAAAAAAAATCGATCGGGCTGAAAAAAAAAATTTTTTTTTTATCACAAATATTTTTAAGTTTTTTTTCACATTCCATCGTATTAGGACAGTGCCATGTAACGATGACTCGATAAAAAATACGTAACTATACTCAGATGAGAAAAGACGCAATCTATTCAAAACTCACGATCATATGTTCAAGAGTTCAACGACCTCGCGTGGTGAAAAAAAATTTTTTTTTTCATCCGAATCGATTTTTTCTAGACTATCACAAGTAGGACTAGTACGGTTACCTGTCTTTGTTTTCGGGAGCGGTCCCCTTACACCCTGTATATCAAAATAATGTTTATATTGGTTCTTTAAAGGCTGTATACATAGTTGTTTGATGTTGTGTGTGTATTTTCAAATTACCTGCTTATTTTGCTTTACATGACTAAGGAATTTTACGTCTTAAGTTTGTAGTGACTTTCAATTTTAATACAAATAACTTTCTTAAAGTGCGTTTTATCATACCAAGATTATATCGCAAATAGGTTAGGTTTGTATTAATTATTTAAACTTATTCAATAATGATTGAAGCTGAAATAGATTGTTGAAATTTTATATCTGCTTATGCTCATTCGAAGTAAAAATATTATTAAAGACAACGATAATTCATTATCGTTGTTATTAACCTATCTAAATTTGAGACAATTACAGTTTTAATATAAAATTACATTTATTTTAAATGCACAAAAATTCGTGATGTGGTTAAAAACTGTAGACATAGTATATTTCTAAATACTTTCTGTCCATATTTACATAAGGTTTTACATGTTCAGATATGTAATTTTATAGTCTATCTAATCTAAGAAGTGCACTTTGACAGCTGTCGGAGTAAGTTGTCTAGGTATGTGAACCAAATAATCGCTATCGAAATTATCCGATTTTAGTGAGAAATCGATATTGATTCTATTTAATTAATAATCGGTTTATTTATTTTTTTCTAAAAGGAGATGAATAAATTAAGTGCTAAATTAATACTAAACAAATTTAATTATTTTAGCATAAAATCTATTCATCATATTTAGTAGGATTAGGTTAAGTAAAAACAAAAACTGGATTTGAAAATAGCTAATATTTATTCAGAATCACTACTATTACTTGAATTATCATCGTCGCGAACATGAATAATTATTTCCTTATCAATAAATTGTCGAAATGTACATCTCTGTCAAAATCTCTATTCGATTAATTATATTATTCTAATATTTTTATCGATTATTTGGATATTCGTGAATTGGAAGTTGTCAAGCACTACTGTATAGAACGTGATGACGTGACATTGTAAGATCGTCAATTACAAATACTATTCACAATGTTATTTTAATTTTAAATTAGTTTTACGAGTTTCAACATTAGATTATTGTACAAGAAAGTGGGTGACTTTCTGGTGGTGTGTATACGTTTGACCAAGGTTATTATGTATTAAAAAACGCAAAACGTCAAAATGCACTTCTTAGATTAGATGAACCATAGTTACATTTAAAATATAATTATCTATATTATAATAAACATTGAAATCAGTCATTATTTTCATTTTAATTGCTTTATAAAAATAAATAAATCTGTATTAAACATTTAATATAATAAAGATATTTAATAAGAACTCTTGTTGAATATCTTTTTGTGCAGGCACTTTGAGAATACCATACAATAATATAATGCTTTGTTATAAATATATGTATGTATTTATAAATATGGAGTAGACACCGATATGATCGAGTAATTTGATTTTAATCACATTAATTTAAAAATGATTATTTAATATCTTAAAGTTTGCGTTAATATCGCTTGCGTCATTTAAAATCATGCTAAGATTATATCAATATGAAAACATATTTCGTATATATAGACAGAAGACAAAATATTGTGTTGCCAGCAATAAAAATGTGTATTTTATACTTTTTTAAATTACAATGTCGACGGACGTAATTGCAATTTCACAAATATTTTTTTAGTTTTTTTGTTTGTTTAATTATTTTTGTTTAATTTTACTTTTTCTCTCTGACAGGTATGAGTCCAAGTCGTTGTGTGGTTGATCTTGTCAGATCAACAACGCTAGTGGAATTTTAGATGTTATTGCAATTTCGTCCTGGGAAACGCTGCGTTTTATTATTAGTACTGCGATTGTGAGGTAAACACTGCTTGGTTAAACTAACACAATTTGTTATGTTTTGAACATAAACTAACAAACAATTCATTGGTGATATATAGTAATTTTATAGTCAGGTTTTATTAATATTTATTGAATATATTTTTGCAAATAAATAGACTATTAAATTTATATAGTTCTTATTGGTATTGACATTTCGTGACTTATAAAGGCAATTGAAATAAGCAGTTTTGTAAAAATGTCCCATTGATAATTTTCTATTGCAGCTGCTTGAAAGTTTGTCTCGTCTCACACTTCAAGAGTCATTTATAAGTAACTAGCTTTTATACCCTGTTTTATACCTTTAAAAGATGTACACTAGAGAAATGCTGGAACAGGTGTTTGTTTATTTTAACTGAAAAATATTTGTGCTAAATTTGAAAACAGTGAATATTTTTTTTTCCTACCCATATAAACTTTATTACTGCATTTCAACCTCTACGGGAATAAATTTCGCAAAATATTTCTTAGGTCATCACAAAAAGAAAATATTATCAAAATGTAATGTTTCTTGTGTTTACAGCAGTTTCTTTAAATATATATATGATGATGATGATGATGATGTATAGATTTTAAGTGTTTTGTTTAACCAAGCAGTTAAGTTTCAATACACATCGCAAACCCTCATGAGTTGATACTTCAACCGTTTACATATATATATACTTATATCGTTTATAATTATACTCAATAGATAGTATGTTGTAAAACATATCAGGGGCTCTCTTTAGTTTTTTTTAACAATCATTATATCACTATATATATATATATATATATATATATATATATATATATATATATATATATATATATATATATATATATAAATTTGTCAACTCAGGGCGGGCGGAACTATGGTGATAGTATACTTATAACAGTGATATTTGTTTATTATTACTTTTAAGGATAAGAATTGATGTAATTTAATATAATTACAGATATTATAAATACTCAAATGATTCTAACTGCAGTCAGTTTTCGAGGCAACTTATAAATGTATAGAATTATTTTAATAGTATTTTTTTTTCAATATATTTGTAATTATATGGAATGGCATCATTATGTAGTGATTTTACATGAACAAAAATTGGGCTGGGCCCATTCTTTAAGTATATATATTGATTTATTCTAAACATTTGTATTATGAAAGCTTTCATTATCTTACTGTTGCTCAGAAAAAAAATATAACAATAATACTAGTAAAAGTAGTCGAATCGTGTTTAGTGTATGTCAATAATCATATTCCACATAGCCACGTAGTCATTATTAGTTCATATATATTTTTGACAAACACTAAATAATATTTGACAAAATTAAATTCTTTAAGATCCAAAAGGCTGAACAGTTTATCTCGAATCTGTTAGAATGTTTGATAAATTGTATTTATTTAGGTGAAGGTAAAATATTGATGTACGTTGATACAAATGTTATCTAAGGCATTGTTTTCATAACAATGTCTAGTTATTAGTAGAAACGTTTCAATTTTTTTTATTTATTAATTTATTGGATTACTATTTCTTTGATTGTTATAATTCTAAAATATCTTTTGCTCGGATTGAAATTATTTATTATTAATATTCATGATTCGATAAGTGATGTTAAAATTTTGCACGTAATATTATCCCTGTTAAGTATAGGGCATATCACTTAACGCAATTACTTAGCAATAAACATGAATATGCGTGACAATAGTAAGGTATAATTGTAATTCATTCTGTAAATTATGCATTAAACATTTTTTACGATGAATAAATATTGTTAAATGAGAAATAGTTTGCAATAACTTCATAATAGTTTTGGCTAGTCTTTGATTGCTGCTCGTGAATATATTATTGTCTTTTAGTTGATACTAATTCGTACATTCCAAATTATTCTTTCTTTATATTCAGCAGACGAATCAATTTACTATATTCGAAGATGTATTATATTTTATTTTATTAATTTGAATTTTTAGCCAATTAAATTATTGTTAATTTTGGATTCCATGAAATATAATGAAAACGTAATTAAATTAGATAATCGCCTGTTTATAACCATCCAATATTTATAAAAGTGTACAAAAACTATTTATTTGGAATTGTTGCATTATATATTGTAAATAATAATTTTGTTCCGTCACTGATATATGAGCATAATGAAATAATTGGATTGATCAATATTTTGTATTGCATTGTACTATGTGAAAAATGCAAATTTAGATAATTGATTATGTAGATATTGTATTTATAAATGTTTGCGACGCCTTAACTTGTTACAGTGTAATATGTTAATGTTTGTTCAGCATTACCGCATGTTTGCGTTATATTTTTATATCATTTGTTTTTTTTTTAAATCACACGACATATTGTATGTTATAATGTAAAGTATTAAATTTCGTTGCCGGCTATGGATTGTATTAAATCATCACAATTTTATTGCAAATATGTGTTTTATTTTACTGCTAACTAACTCTTATATTGCTCGTGGGTGATATTAAAGACGACTAAGGCTAAGTTCAGATGACGACGATTGCTACTTTCATTTCGTGAAATTATCTTTTTCTCACTGTGATTTCACATGTGAAATTTCATATCCATGATATTTTTCGCAATGCTCTAATGGTCACACTAACTACACGTTTGCTATTACAAATGCAAAATGATTTATGATTAATGACGCTACAATATGAATTAGATATGGAGGGTAAAAACTAAGGAGAACCATCTTGTATGGGGGATTAGTCCAAAAAGTGTCCACTTGTAAACAGCAAATTATTGTTCGAACACTCACCGAAATAGCGCTAGTGTAGCAAGTGGAAATGATATGAATGTAGCAGTAATAAGCAGAATGAAGTGTGCTGAGTTACGTAGTCAACTGTGATTTGATAAATAATAACCTATGAAATTTGTGGCGCTCTTTTTAAAATGCTTCCACTTGCTACTATAGCGCCACCTTAATTTGCTCCCGTTCAATGGACACTTATTAATACACTGAGATGGTCCTCCTTAGTTTTTACCCTCCATAGAATTAGATCATTAGCTCTTTGGCGAGAACACACAGATTGCTTTTTTTATGTTAATTTTATAAATTGATGCTAATTTAAATGTCATTAATTTCAATGGCATTTTAATTAAAAAAAAAGATTGTGTGGTTTTATGAAACCACGGTAAAAGTGAAACTTTTATTCACATTGTAGACATTTAACTAAAAATGTTCGGAATAGTATTCCATTAAGGGTATAAAATCGCATCATCTAACTTAATTTTATCCTTGGAAAATGGGAATGATAGATAAAGGTAGACTAGGTCTGAAATAATATTTTTATTGAACTGTGTGTCTTAGACAAAGAGTAAAGTTATTAAACTGAAAAAGAGTGGCAACTCTATGATAAAATATGCATGTATGGAAAGTGCTGCCACCCAGAGTTTAGGCGGGGAACTAAAGTTGAAGTGATGTATATACATATCTACATGTGTATGTGTAATTACCTATATAGAATTTTCTTTTACTATGAAAGCTACCCTGAAAGATAAAAAAAACATATCAGCTGATAACGAAGCAATAATAATATCAGCTTAACAATGAAAATTGAGATAATTTTCAGAAAGTACATCAATAACCGTAAATAGATTGATGACAATAAGTACCTACGCTAGGAACAAAAAATAACAATTCTCAGTTGTCAAACGTTTGACATACAGGACAAAATGGCAGCAGTTAAGTTTGTACAAACAATCTGTAGGCGGCGCGACGGTCAGTAAAAATAAGTAATGTTTTAAGTGTGCCCTCCCAGGTCTTAGAGTACGACATACATAATATTTAACAGTTATTTAGATGATACACTCATATTAAAAAAATAACAACATTTACATTAAACACTGACAAAAACAAACAAAATAGCGTGGAGCACTGGCACAAATGAGTTAAAGGTCTATACACTACACGGTCAGCTGATGCGAACTACGCCGCCATATTGCTCTGACGAGCGCCTTCCACTTTATCCCTACCACAGGGAGTCAGCTTTCAAAGCAGAGTATGCCTACACTGGATTTATCGGTACAAAAGAGATGGTGCTCTATTAAAGAATGAGACATAAGGATCACGTCACTGACGTCATCATAAAAAAAAATTGACAATTTAATCCATTATGTTACTCTGGTTGCTTTCCATTTAGTTAACACAGAGGGACTCTGCGGTACATTGTGAAACACTGTGTAAAAGTTTAAATGAAACAGCTAGTTGTCTCAAAATAACACTAGAGTGCATAAATATCGCAAAATTCTGGGCGTCGTATACCTAAATGCAAGTTCCTTGACAAAGTCTTGGCTCAATAATTTATAAACATAACCACATTATCAGGTCTCACTTCAATAATGCAATATTTACATTCTACATTTTTATTAAATTTTAATTAGCAGTCTCTTACTGCTAATTCAAACAAGCTCAATTTAATAATCTCAAATAATACTACTAGAATATGCCGTAAATAAATTGCGAGGTTAAGTAATGATACTTAATTCAAGCAAAGTAGTACCTATATATTTAAAGTACTTTATGAAAGTAGGTAAGCATCTGTCAAACACCACTTTTTCGAGTGTCGAACAGTGTACGGCTGTGTCCAACAGTGTCGTTGATGGAAAGCGCTTTATTGAACACTGCGTCACTTTTTGTATTAAATGGAAAGCACACTCTATCATTTGACCATAATATTTCTTACTCTGTGTATTTGATAAGAATGTTTGGATTTGCGTTCGGCGTTATTTTAATTTTAATATCTATTACTTGTTTTTAAACGTTAGTTTTTTAAGATAATTGTGATTTTACAGTGTTTTCAATCATTAGTGACGAATTTGACGCTTTTAGTGTTGTGTTACAGCAACTTATGAGATAAAAACTCCATTGTGAAATTTTGACGCTTTTGTGTTATCTATTAAGGTGTTAAGAGATAGAGACTCATTATATTTGTGAAATACTAACACTTTTTGTTATTTTCTACAAAGGCTGGAAAGTTAACTGTAAAGTGTGTAAAATTGTGGTATGACTTCAAGTAAATATCGTACAGAGAATGTCTTGATATCTTGTTTTATTCAACTATTGTAAATCCCTTTACAAAGTATTTTCGTTTGTTGTTTTTGCACAATATTTATATATTCAAATATAGATATATACCTCAATTGTATTGTGCAAAAACATCAATCGGAAATTCGATAGCTGATATTCAACTGTTTTGAAATGAGCGGGATATTTAAAAATATAATTACATTTTTAAATGTCCCCTACAAATGTTTTCAATGGATTAAACTGGAGCGCTAGTGTGCAGCGTGCTGGGGGGGGCACACTTAAAACATTACTTATTTTTACTGACCGTCGCGCCGCCTACAGATTGTTTGTACAAACTTAACTGCTGCCATTTTGTCCTGCCTGTCAAACGTTTGACAACTGAGAATTGTTGTTTTTTGTTCCTAGCGTAGGTACTTATTGTCATCGATCTTTTTTCGGTTATTGATATTTTTCTGAAAATTATCTCAAGTTTCAATGTTAGGCTGATATTATTATTGTTTAATTATCAGCTGATATGTTTTTTTTTATATTTCAGGGTAGCTTTCATAGTAAAAGAAAATTCTATGTAATTACACATACACATATAGATAAGTATATATATTACTTCAACTTTAGTTCACCGCTTAAACTCTGGGTGGCAGCACTTTCCATACATGCATATTTTATCATCGAGTTGCCACTCTTTTTCAATTTAATAACTTTACTCTTTGGCAGCGTGTAAGCAATTCTAAAGTATGAAGTTGTCGTTCTCTCTGAGTATATTGTTCTGTGATCTCTACTCCGCGGTCGACCGTCACGCGACATGCAACACACAGACGAAAAAGTTTGGGACGATGTAATAAAAGTTTCACTTTAATAATTACAAAAATACAAAGCGACGGGCCGAGGCGAGAACGAGAGCGCGAGGCGAGGCGAGTACCATGTACACACTCGCTCTCGGCCCGTCTCGGGGAGTCTCGTCGAGGGTACAGCCGCTATTGGATGAAACTCTCGGCGAGAGGCTCTCGTCGAGTGTGTACAGCCGCTATAACAAATCAATGTTGTGTACATAACCGCGCGCACCGCCATGCACCGCGCGCAAGATCTTGTACCGCGCGTCACCGCGTGGCGACGCGCGGTTTGAGATCTACAAATTCTACAATCCTATAATATAGATCTGCTCAGTTGACCCACGCGGTTTGAGGGGGACGGACAGACGGAGCCACGAAAATGGAGAACTATTTTCTTTTGGTGATATGCAATATCTTAAAGCACCATCTGTAGGTTGCAAATCCTTTTCAACGCAATCATAGAAAAAGTCAAAGGATGCAATCGACATCCTTAAAGTAGTTCAAAAATCGATCTTCGTGTAGTCTTAGTATGGGATATAAAGCCACACACATAGGGTTAAAGAAAGTCTTTAACACAAAATAGAGTGCACTCAGTATCGTCTTTGCTTTCGACGACGACAACGCAGTTTGCGGTATAAAACCCACAACCAAAAAGCCTCCTCCACGTCCATTCTCACTGAATGTTCTCGCTAGATTGCCGCCGCCATCTGAACAGCTGAATCGCGCCTCGCCTCGTGGTCATCTGGTCTTAGCCTAAGAGCAGTAAGTCGACCTGGGCGGACTGCCGCTGATGACATCTGGTCAACAATTACATTCCCAAAAAGCCTTCAAGCAAGCGGCGAGTTATATATTGCCAAAATTTTTGCCATATGTACGATGGAAGAAGTATACATTGTGTATTCACCCAAAGTAATTGGGATAAGAGCGAGATGATGATATGTTATTTTTATATGTCCCTTTCATAATTCTTGCTCCATAAGATTCACCATATCCTTTCTCGTAGATGTAAAATTCAAATAAAGTATGAAAACAACATTGCAATTGAAAGGAAGACTAATGGTAGCGGCTACGAATACTACCAACCCTTGCTTTGCTCATGGATGTCGTAAAAGACGACTAACGAGCTTCATAACAACCTGGGCCAACTCCATCTGATGCCGTTTGATCAACAATTACATTCCCAAGGAGGGTTGACGTCTGGCAGGCGGCCGATCATAAAACTATTGCCAATAACTTTTACTATGAAAGAAGAGTACATAGTGTATCGACCCCAAGTAATTGGGATAAGAGTAGGAAAATGATGTAATATACTAAAGTTTACCAACGATGAAGGAGGCCCTTGTCTAATATTATTTTTTATTTTAGTTCATAAACGAACTTCAATGAAAGCAGGTAAGTATAGTTTCCATTCTAATTTCAAAAACGCGACGCGTTTGGTTGTTCAATATTTGACGTCATCGTACACTCGAGTCTTCTGGTATCAAGGTGTTTCTAGTGATTATTTTGTATCGTTACCCAGTTATTTCATGAGTTATTAGTTTTCTGTATTCAATTATTAAAAGTTGTGAATTAGAGACTTAACAAACGTCACTTTTTGTCCCTGTTCTAATGCCATTATTTTGTGTTGCATATAATTCTCCGTATCTGAAACCTAATAGAAAGATAAATAATTTCGATTTTTCTCTTACTCTAATGAGTTACATGTTTTCATTCGTACCTACGAATGAAAACATGTAACTCATTAGAGTAAGAGAATGATACCTATCATAGATGACTAAACATATATTACTTTTATGGATAAAGACCCATGTACCTATTAGATATTGAGAATATATCTTACGAACTTTACGTAAACTAGATAGATATGTGTACGTCGAAGTTTGTAAACAAAACAAGTAATTAAGGAAAATAGTTTCTTTTATGTACTTCATCACTTCTCTAATGTGTTTACTTACTTTAAAATGATCTTCACAACAGTATAAACTGCTCAAACACGACACATTGTCTCTTCTCATCGCCTTGCATATGTTTTTTCTTATTTATTACATTTCTCGGCGTAAGGAAATATACTTTGTTAGGTGCAGTTTTGATAATATTTTGGCACATAGGAACGACACAATATTTATAATACGGTTTTCTGTTCTGTTCCATGGTAATAAGTTGAGTTTACACTTACTTTTTTAATTTTTAATAACTTCGTGAACCAAACATTTCGTTGTTGACATCCAACTTGTGTGTGTATTCTGACGTCACAGAAGCGCGCCATAATGGCCGCGTTTAAATCGCCCGAAAATAATAATGATTTTAATATTTTCTTTTTAGCTTAATGGTTTATATTTTGGATGTGTTATATTTATTTTTGGTAATAACTAGTAGAAACGTTTAAAAACCAAAAAAAAATCATGCATATTCCCCATTGCATGTTTGTAAAGGCCCAGCAATACAAGGATTATTTCCTTAATGCGGGTTTATTAAAAAAAAGCATAATAAAATAAGGCAAATAAATTATTAAAATAATCATTTAATAAAACCTCTTTACAATAAAAACATTATAAAATATAAAAGTGTGACTAAATCTTCAAAATGTATATAAATCACAAAACTAAACCATTCAAAATAAATAAAGTATCGCTTGACTATAAGCGAGATTTATTTCTATATGTTTCGCTTTGGTATTGCTTGGTTTAGTTACTAGACAGAACGGATATAGATCGTGGTAAAAGTGACAGGTGTTCTGGTTTCGGCGGGGGTGACGGCTTCTTCGGAGAAACGTCCGTCTCAGTTTCAACTTCTTCATTATTCTCTATTTGTAGAGATATCTCCACGCTATCTTCTCGCTCATAATAATAAGCCGTGGTGTCCTGTAAGTCTCTGTAATTTAGACGAGTTAGAATTTAAATGAAACTCGATATTTATATCATAAACATATAGAAGGCGCTTTTTTATTGTTATACGCTTATCTCTTAAGATATACGCAAAATTGTAGCCAATCCTTAGTCTATCTATCAATATTCATTGTTAGTTATAGGCATCTCCAAAGAGTGACAATGTAATAATCGCAAGAATTGGCTGGCTAATTGAAGTAATAAATTGACCAGAAAAGTTCTGCTGTCCGTTATACTGGTTTTAACGTCTCCCATGAGTCCCATATGCAATCCCAGTCCCACCCATGGGCAATTAAGTGGTGGCGATGGAGGATTTTATTGTTAACCACCTCATGAGTTACAATGGCGGACGAGCACATTGCAATTATAATTGATATTCTAAATGGTATTGCCATCTTTGATAAAAAAAAAAAACAACTACCCACTAAGACAGAATCGTCAATTATACGCTTATGAATGTATTTTTAAGTTACTCTTTTAAAATCAATTTGTGAGCAGTACTTCCTATAATGATATTCATTCGCCTGTATTAATTTATTTACAACACCTCTGAGTATTTTGGGCAAGAAAGGTTTAAGACAAATCTCAAGCAGTTGCCATTTATTCTGTCACATCCTTATCCTCGCCACCATAGTGCTTTTATCATATAAAATTATTATTTCAGTACAGTTCCAAAATACTTTCAATATATCCCAAAATACTATCTACCAATCGATCCTTTGTCGCTTGCTGCTGAACGTAGGTCTCGGCCAGATAACACACCATGGACCTTCATCCAATGGCTCCTTGTGACTTTTTGCAATACATGAAATTTCAGACCGTCCTAAATAATGTAACATCAATACGTGTCGAAATCCAAGAATCTTTAGTATACACAGCCAATATTTAAAATCTACTCCATCTATGGCCAAAATAGTGACAACATTAAATTTAAAAAAGGAGCAAAAATTAATTTCAGTATTGCGTACTCTCACTTTGCCATTACATTCATTTCAGATTCGAAAAAAGAAATTTTTCAAATTCTAAATTCCACATATACTTAAAAAAAAAACAAGTACATTACCGTTCACAGCTCCCTTCACCTTATGTTACCAGAACATATAGAATCAGAATGTAGTGCTCCCCAGCTGAAAACATAACCAAAGTGCCATAACCTTATACCATAAGTGTAGTGACCACATAGTTAAGCACCCAAAGCTACATTTCAATTTCTTTATTATATACAATAACCATCTTTATTTTATGACAAATAATTTAAAATATATGTAATAAGTATTTGAAATAAAACTATTTATAATGATTTTATCGCATCATATTGCCCAACTCTTCACAATGTTAATGATTATTAAAATAATTTCATTTCAAATATGTAATACTCGCCTATACATCAGATATTATCTCTTGGGTTGTGCGAGGGGACGAAATGATAGATACACTGTTTTACCAATTCCGTTTTATTTTTAGGCTTATACATATTCTTGTATGTTAACATAACAGCTAGCAATCACTAAATACAGTGTAGTTTTAATATACCTTCGATTCATATTTAATGTTAAGCAATTTAAAAAAAGTCAATTCGATTTTGAAATAAAAAAAAAATATTAAAAAATCACGTAATCAATAAAACCTTAAAAAGTCTAACAAAATATAAATTTACAATAAAAAAAATATTGTTTGATTGTAAAATATCGGTGTTTTTCATAGAAAATTTCTACTTTAATAAAACGCTACAAAAATATTTCACAGTTACAAGTTTAAATAATATAAGTAAAAATATACATTTCTATAACTAACAACACAATTGTTATAAATGCCGATGTTGGGAATGCTGTATGTCTGAGGAATGCAACACATAAAGCTACAAGCTACATTATTATTATATATATTTCTGTAATGGCATACCGTTATCAATTATCACATTAACAATTCCACATACACATTTATTGCCAATTCCCACACGCATATTAACGATTGATATTATTTTTACGACGTACTCAACTAGAAAACGACAAACTATAAAAAAAAATATATAAAAACCAAATTTATTTGAAAATAGTGTATTACATACAATTTAACGAAGTGAAAATTCTGTATGATCTCTAATGAAATAGTAAAGTAATATAAATTTAAATTAATTATTATAACGAATTTAAAATCCCATTATAATCAATAAATTCCTGACATAGTTAAGTACCCCGATATCAATCTATGTACATACAAACTACACAAACGATGTTTAACACTAGTTCGATATAAAAACCAACACAATTCGTTGTAAAATCGTATAAAAAACATTTCAACGATTTGTAGATAATACTAATCATTCATAAGTACCATAGTACTATACTAAAATTATAAAAAAGCTTCTTCATCTGTCCTTTTCTAACCTCATAGTTTAGATCGGCTTTTTCGCTCTTTGTAGAGCAAAACATGTCTTTGTCCGTATTTATAGTGGTAATAATTAATGTTAAGACGTTAAAATATTGGTATTCTGATATACGTCATTATAATTACGTAATTATTATTATTGTTGAAGACTTACAAAGACTTAGTGATGTGAACAAAATAAGCGATTGCCAAGTTTTATAAGACATCTCGGATCTAATTTGCTCACACCAAGCCTTATTATCCTCACTCCTACTGTTTATAAGTTACACTTAGTATAATTAGGTCACGTACACAAATATTAATTAATAATTTTCACACATTGGAAACAATTAAACATAAAATGGAAAATTGACTCCATTTTCTTAAAGGCTATAATCAATTAGCAGCTCACAAGTAAGAAAGCTTGTTTGTAAATGATGTATATATTCCATATAATAAGAAAGCTTATTTGTAAATGATGTATATGTTGGCTTGTATGATTTCGTAAATAGAAAAGCAATATATTTTATTAGCATTTACAATGCGTGCGTCCCACCTGACCAGACATGTACATCAATCCGCCACCAAAAAAAAACCGATATTGATTTGGAATGTGGAATAAAATCAGTCCAGTAGATATTTTAGACACTATAAAAATAATCAATACAAACATATATGTACTTTCTCAAAATGATCAGCTCATATTCTTACCTATTGTTAATCTTAAATAATAAATAAAATCCTGACCTTTCATTACAATGTATTTACATTGCAATTTTATATAAAACTCCTTTTATTCAATAATTTTCTTTTTCTTCAAGAATATTGTTCATATATTTTATTCGTAATCAAATGAAGTTTGAACTTCTAACCTTTTAAATGTAACCAGAGATTTTGAGAAAACGATAACGTATTATAATATTTATAGTGTCTATTATAAAAATAATTGATTATTTTAAATATGTTAAAATTGAGCCACTGTCGTTTCAACAGTACTAGTAGGTGGGATTACGTATTTTTGTATAGCCGTAATTTCGTTAGGCCTTTTACACTGAATTAGTTACATATATAATACCACATAACATTTACACACTTTGAAGTACCGTGTCGAATGATAAGAAAATAAAAATATATTTCGTTGATAAAATTAGACGGCTCCCGTAAGCACCTTATTTGTAAAACACAATTTACAAAGTCACTGTAATATATATCGATGCCATTTGTATTAATATAAATTTACACTAAACCCAAAAGGAGCATAGAATTTGGAAGTACAATATTTTAATATAATGCTATATTCAATTAACAATAATTATTGTAAATTACAATTGCAATAATGATTGTGTGACTTACCAAACCAATAATTATTGTAACTTATGAATGCAATAATTATTGTAATTATCTTTGTAATTAACCATTGCAATAATCATTGTAAATAATATATTTTTAATAACATTAGATTTCTTTAAAAATCTTATCAGAAACTGAAAGTACTGGATTATTTCTTTTCCAATCCTCATGTTATAATAACAACCTGTTGTCTAACAGGATGGTAAAATGATTTTTTCTTCGTAAAAAATACCCTCTGACATTATTATTTCAATAGTGTCATAATTATGTCGATAATTATGATGATCATTTTATTATCAAACAAACCCGTTAACGAACTTCGAAATTCTATGCTCAATTACTTAAAAACTAAGAGCTTTTGAAAGATGATGTTGCATAAAAAAGCTTGACTCGGTACATGTACAGCGGTGTTCCGATTGACAGAAGACAAGGTGATTGTTTTAATAGCGGATCAAAGTTTCAGATGTGTGTTTATGAAATTCTCTTTCAAAACATGTTTAATGCATTATTATAAATAACTAAGTAGTCAGTCAGAATTCATATTTTGAGATTGACATAGTCACTTTTAAAAATGATAACTACTTGTTTTTTTTTTATATATATTCAATACCGAACTGAGTTTTAATATTGAATACGAACTTTTTAATTTATATTCGATCATGATTTTTTATACTTATTTAGTCATATAATAGGTGGAATATAAAATCCTCACTCATTTAGTATACTTACGAATTATTTATACACTGTTAGTATATCAGGGCTTATACATTTTGAAAGAGAACTTGTCTGAAACTTTGAGAGTACAAGAACTGGTCCAAATCTGCTATTTTCCATTGCAACACCACACTGATAATCGTTGCATATTTATTTAATGAAAGTTTTATAAAGTTAAAATTACGTTCCATCATGGTGTTTGAATGATGCCATTATGTCTTAATGCTAGCAGACTTGGTTTCCAGTTATGAGAGAAGAGCAGGCGGACGTCACGATGGGTGGGTTGTGCCTTACACTTGGGCAACAGGCGCGTCCATGGTGGGTATGTAGTCAAGCGCCATGAGGCAGGCGAACACCGTCATGATCATCTTGGGCTTGCGCTCCGTGATGTCCTCGGCCAGTGCGTACACACGAGCGCCACATCGCCGCGCCATGGATATCGCATATTTTGCGTTCGCCAGTCTTTCCTGGATTACAAAATATTTAATAACATTAGTAACACAACAAATTTGACTACACTGGTAGAGAACTGCCGTGGAAGTATCGTGGGTTCGATTCCCAAGCAGAGTAATATTCTGTGCGATACACAAATTGTTGCCCTGAGTCCGGGTGTAGTTTGTGTTGTTATATGTTTGTAAAGTTGCCCACAATACAATGATTATTTACCTTAGGGCAAGGTGTTGTATTTTAAAATTACTGAAATTTAGCATTTAATATGCTTAATTATTTATAAAACCCGATTACGAAGCGAATGTTGTATTTTATATAAAAAAAAATACTATTGATTTGTGTGTGACTGAGTTAGAATACAATACCAAACCTTTATTTTCTCGAAGATATCTTAAAAATTTAATAAGGGATACCTCCCATATAAGCGGATAACATTACTCAAACGCAAGAACAGTTAAACACAAAACTAAAGCTTATGCCAAGTTGGACAGCCACTATGTTGGCCAGACGGGCTTGGCTTAGTTATTTTCAGCTGGAAAAAAATGTGCCTATCTGTAGGGAGTAATATATGTACTAGGAAGAAAGAGAACAATATTAATTTAAAAAGTCCCAAATGCCTCTTGGTGATGTAGCACACATAACAGGTGAAAAATGTAATTGACAAACATAAACAATCATACCAAGAACATTTATTCTTAATTCACACAAATATGTTTACTGTGTCATCATCCTGCACTTATCCCAAATACTCCCCTTCTATTTTCCATATCGCAAAAGTTTTATGACTGGCCACTTGCCTGAAGTCTCTTTGGGAATGCCATTGTTGACCGGGCGGCATCAGATGAAATTCGGTCAAGTCGATATAAAGCTTTTAGTTAGTCTATTATGACACTCACGACTAATATAAGTGCTGGTAATAATGGTAGCCGACCACCATACAGCATATAATTTAAGTGCAAATAATTTATTGAGTGAAGATATATGAAAGAAAGAAATTTTATTTTGTAAACCTCACAATATAGACACAAACAAAAGAAATAAATACGAACTAAAAAGACAAGGAGTCGAATATGTAAGGCCAAAATATGGTGCCCGTCTCCCGTCGCAATATATGATCTATGTAAGATGTAAATTATGATTACCTCGTCAGAGGCTCCGGGAAGAACTATGTCGTAGTTGATGGAACCTGGTTTTATGGCGTCGATCAGGTCGATCACGACTTTACCGTCAGCCAACACTTCATCCTGAAACGTTAAAGTAACTCAATTAAATATTTGTTGCACATCTATTATTCTATTGTATTAAACACTTTCGATGGCACAAATGGCGTAATGGTTAAGATACCGATCTTCCGTGCCAGTTCCGTGGCTTCGATTCCCAAGCAGGACAATACTTTGAGCATATTGTTGTTCCAAGTCTGGGTGTTAATTTGTCTGCGTTAATATGTTTGTAAAGTACCCCTCAATACAAGGATTATTTTCCTTAGTGCAGGGTTAAAAATGAAAAAAAAAATCAATAGATTAAGTTTTTAGCTATCCCATTTGTCCACCTGTGAGTGTGTTAAAAGTCGACTGACCACCACTATTTGAGTGAGTCATAGGCCCTCAAGTCAGCATAGGATAGTGCCTTAATCGTCACCCTTGGCAAGCGCAATTTATGTTGAATCTCAGGTCAGTGCTGCTACTCAGTATTGATGGTTCATTCAATGGCAGTAAAGAACTCCCGGGCAACTAATAACACTAACCGCAGTCGCCAAACCGCCTGGCAAGCGTGACGATAATAGCACTATCCCACCTTGGAGAGACATATATCCAACAATATATTTATAAAGTCCTCATAATAAAACAAATATTTGTACCTGGAAACTCCTAATGGATGTGGTCTTGCCGGCGTTATTCAATTTGTTATTCACCCACTGCACGATCTCCTTCTCAATTATGGGGTTGCCAGTGTTGGCCAGACGCGTCAAGACTGATAGTGTGTAAGCGCGCATCAGTTGCCATATCAATGCTGCGAACATAAAAAATGGATTTACTTTTTTTTATTGCTTATGGTGGCAAACGAGAAAGCAGCACACCCGATGGTAAGTGTCACTGCTACCCATTTTTTTTTTTTTTTTGCGGTGGGCTATGGACGTCGCACCCCGCCAAATCGGTCCGGGGTGACGGAAGAGGCGGCGCGCAACCCCATTGACCCACCCTGCAAGCACCTCTTCTTCGCCGTGCGAGCGGGCCACCGGTACCCGATCTTTGTCTTCGGTGAAGTGTCACTGCCACCCATGGACCTATGCAATACCAAGGGTATAGCTAGGCCACTGCCTACCATTACAATCTCCAAACCCACCCAGTTAGGCTTCCAGCTCCCACGGACTTACTTATATTGTACAATGATATAATGTCGTAACTGTTATGTGTATATTATTGGTGTATTTTAATTATATTTTGACAAAATGAATTATTACCTGGTTCTAAAGATAATATTTATACAAATTGTAATTTAATGCGTTGCTAAGTAAATATTGTCGTCACAACAACGGTCGTAATAACAAATTCATATTAACTAATCATTGAAGTATTATTTAAGTTTAAAACATATTAAATAAGGGTGTGTGCTTAAAACAATAAAAAAATATTAAGTTTGAGGGGGAACAGTTAGTAAATAATATTTACCAAGTGTGAGCGTGGCGTTGCCCTCGTTGATGTCAGCACCGGCAATACCCACTAGCGAGAAGCCCAACTGTCGCCCGAGCTCCACAGCATAGTTGCAGTTCTCTAGGCGTTCCATAAACTTACGCAGCTTAGAGAATTGACGGTGCACCTGTAAAGTCATATTTTGTAACATCATATTTTGCACCGAAAGTTTTGAGTGATAAAAAACCAACTGACAAGAATCAACAAGAGAAAGACAACAGTACTCTTATAAACAACAGTACTTTTATAAATGTTTCTTGCCGGGGTGTGCCCCGGACGGAATAGACAGTGTGTCCAAAGCCTTCCCAAAAAATAAAGTGCTCTTATAAAAAGTTATAACACTAACTGCAATTACCAATACGCCTGGCGTGGCGAATATAGCATTATACCCCTTTAAGCAGACCTATATTAGTGGTAATAGTGGCGATAGGGCGATAGAGAGAAAGAAACCGTTTTATACCAGCAAAAAACGGAGGAATGAATGGTATAAAGATTTGTTCAATACCTTTTTCCAATTAACAATGCCGGGCTTGATGATATCATACAGTTGGAAGATGACCAATCCATCAGTCAGGTCAGAATACAACCAGTTCACATGTGGAGCTACGCCCATTGAATTCATCCAGTTGCGGTATGCTAAAAACAGAAAGATGACATTAGTTTTATTGATCAGATGGTGCAGTAGTCTCAGTGTCGACCTCGCTTACCGAGTGCCGTTGTTTCAATACCCATAAAAACAATTCTTATAAACAAATTATTGTTTATTAATTATATGTTTGCAAAGTCTATAGCGACACAACGATTAACTTATTGTGCACTTTGCTGTATTTAAAAAATACCTACAAATGTTAAAAGAGAATATGTTTGGATGTTTGTTACTCAGTCATGTGTAAACCATTAAATAGATTTTGATGGATATTGGCGCATAAATAGACCATTTTGCTAGATAAAACAGAGAATACTTTTATATCCGGTAATGTGTTCTCTTAGAATAATAGTTTGAATTTGGGAAAGTCACTATTTACGCAGGTGAAGTCGCGAGCAGAAGCTATTATGTACTAACTTCTGCTCGCGATTATTATATAATAAACAAATTTAAATCTTGTTACAACTGGTCTAGATAGTGTGGTATGTTAAGTCAATATAAGCACTGGAAGTAAAAAGGGCGTACAGTAAAATGAATTTTGAGTAAAGCCTATTGTGATGATACTACACAGCTTGCCAAATGTGATTTAATAAACCAATTGTTGTATAGTCAGACCACTTATGATATAGTGGTGCCACAGTGGAACTCTTTTGGTGTAGGCAAATTGTATTATGATGGGGTCAATTGTGATATAGTGGAGCTTCTTATGGTGTAATAGAATAAGTATCCTCTAATTGTAGAGAAAACATGACGTCATATGGGACACATTCATGGGCTTATCACTGCAGTAAGTTTGTATTAAACACAACCACATATAAATTGGATAGATAACTCAATAAACAGTACTTACTTTTCTCCTCTCTAGTCTCATCGAGCTGGTGGTATTCCTCAGTGTTAGCCTGGCGCTGTAGACCAGGATGCTGGTTGAACAAGTTGGCAACGAACGCCAAGTTGAGCTTGTAGACACCTCCGACGACGTCCGCGGGCGTGACAAACGCACGGCACCTAAGTTTCGCTGCTTGTTGCAGCATAAGCTCGGCACGACGGAGAAGATCAGTTTCCTAAGGCATCATTAATTGATTAATATTTATTTGTTACCAAAAAAAATTAACCACAAACCCGAACCTTAGTGATCCTGACATTACGTCAGTTATTTAATTAAAAATTACAATTTTGGTGATAGATTATTAATAAGATTAATGCTATTGCAGTGAGTGAATGATACTTGTAGTTAGAACATTGTAATAAAATATATTTTCAGAATAAACGGAGTTATATTTGATTAATAGGGCCTTTTCTTACAAAAATTCTTATTAAGGGGCAGGGTTAGTAGTAAGTAGCATATGTAATCTTATGATGTGTTATGGTAGGGGGAGGGAGCCAAATCATTCATCAAAATCCCTTACGTAAATTATGAACGGCCCCCAAGTGGCCTAAAACACGATTAAGATGTATAATATTCAAACAACGAGCAAGAGAAGGCAAGCTCTAAATAAAACCCTTTGCAACCATTCTACACAGCGTGGCATAATAGGCCCATTTCCCTCTTATTGTGTAGGTGACCAAAGTCCGGTAGTGGGATTTATATTGGTTGAGATGATGAAGTAACGTACCCTGAGCGCGTCAAGGCCGACACCAGCGTCATCGGGTGCAATCTGCTTAAGCAGGTACGAGTATATCTCCGAGTCGGACACATCCTGTTGGAAGTTGGTGCAGCGTCTTGTGACTCCAGCGCTCTGCAACTGGTGGTTAACCCATCGCAGGAGGATCGCCTCTGGGGAGAGTGCTAGCAGGTCTTCGATGCGCTCCTATAACATATAAATAGTTAATTAAAGATTAACGATATTGCACTGATGGTAGATTGGTCAACCGAACAGTAATAATTTCAATATAATTCTCCCAACCCCTGAATATAAAAATAGATGTTTGTGGTACTGATTATGTACAGGTTTTCTGGTTACCATTCATTTTTTTTTATTTAAACTTTTTATGGACGAGAGCTTTGAAATTCTAATCTGTAACCTTTTTTTATGTGATATAAAGTTTGGCAGAAAAAGAACTTAAGCGGTTGCTATATAGTATAATAATTCGTTACACAATTTTAAATAATCATAGTTTTAAATTCATTCAGAGATTCACCCTTCTCGCTTTAATTTGCTTTTTCCAAAGTGGTATAAGTAGGTGAATTTCTCTCCTGAACGGATAGACAGAGTTTACTAAAAACATCAGACCGGTGTGTTGTAAGACCAACCCAAAAGTCATACAATGTATTTTGTTCTTCCAACTGTGTTCAATCTTTTATTTTTTTTTAAAAGCCAACATGCCACAATAAGGCGTAACCCTTGTATCGAAGAGCATTTTGCCAAACGTAAATAAATGAATACAAATAACACCGAGAATTACTATAACCATCTGTCGATCTCAAATAATGTCTTGTGTCCGATCGAACCCATGAAATTCAACGTAAATTTTTGCTATTTAGGACCACTAGCTACCCGTACAAACAAACCGTTACAGTGTCTAACCATACCTGATCATTGAGAAGTTCAGTAAGGCCGGGGCAATGCTCAAGTGTGATCTGGTTGAAGAGACCAATACGGATGATCTGCCAGAGCAGACCGAGTACCAAATGTGGTTTTCCTGTAAAACAATAAATATATTTTATTCAAAAAATAATTAATTAATACCGGATATAGACTTCCCTCAAAAGATTTAAGGCTAATAACGCTACGTTTATCAAGTGGTTGGCGATTGCATTTATTGATTGCCTATGGGCAAGTATTTTTCGTATGGTGCCGTCACCACACGGAAAATACTTGCCTTTACTTCTTACTTGTAGTAAGAATACAATACCCACTCCCGTCTTACCCATGATCGTAAGAGACGACTAAGGGATATCAAATGCATATAACATCTATATAAGAGAAGGAAAACTCGAAACAAATCCCTATACGTTGGTATAACGTGTTGACGTTCCACCGAAGACAAAGATCGGGTACCGGTGGCCCGCTCGCACGGCGAAGAGAGGAGTTTGCATGGTGGGTCTGTGGGGTCACGCGCCGTCTCTTCCGTCACCCCAGACCAATTTGGCGGGGCGAGACGCATCCATAGTCCACAGCAAAAAAAAAAATACCAACACGTTCGACCAGCGTCGTATAGTAGATAAATTTCCTGCGCATTATAGAGGAGGCTCGAGCCCAACAGTGGGACTTATAAGAACCGGAATGAATATGGGCAAGTAATAGGTGACCACAACTTTAGTATTTTTAAATGTATATTAGTTTATTCTTCCTTGAGTAATAAAAATTTAATAAAGTTATACATTTAAAAAAATATACATTTTTATCTAAATCTGGGTTAGAGCTAGCTCTTTATATTTCTAGTTGCATATTTATGAACGATATTCATGAGAGCAGCAAACCCTTTTTGAGAACGGGCTATGGTCCGGTCAGTAACACTGTTTCTACAGCGCTACTGAAGAACTTAATAAAATTAGGAAAAAGTAAGCCTTGCCGTCTTTAGAACTCCAGAAAAATCATTTTTTTTTAAATAGACAGCAAAATAAGGTAGAGAAATTATTTACTAGACCTAAATTAAATAATGATGATTAGATAGATATTGATGCTTACCTTTGGCCAAATCGTGAGCGTCAATATTGACAATGTTGCAACCGATCGCCTGCGAGGAGACCAGCGCAAGTGTCAGATTCTCATGCTTGGTATATAAAGTCAGATTTTTCTTATTGATTGCACGCTCGTCTATTGTGTCCGGACAAGAGTGATTTATCACTTTACTGTGAACAAAAAATAATATAATAGATGTATAAAAGTCTATCATTTAATATTTATGTTAATATTTTATTTTATTTTAGTAGTGGTAGTACAACGCTGTGATAGTTTTGTCTACAGCCGTGGGCTGGTCTGTCTAGGCTAATACCACACTCTTGCAGATAATCGACGTCTGAGGAGTGGCGATGGGCTGTTGTACTTCATTCGGTGAGCGAAAGAGTCGGCAGCCCAAATTTCTAGGTGGGTTTTGTTTGGTAAGCAAGAGTTAAGTTGGTAAGACAATCAGGTGTGCTGCTTACTCGTTTGCCATAAGCGAGAAAAAAGACCGACTTCGTAAGGGTAACGGCCCGGAGCTTTGTTACCCGGGCGTCAACGGTTTTAATAACCGTAAGGGAGAAGCCGGAAGAAAGGACCAGCCAAAGAAGTTAAAGAATTAGTATCGGAGGTCCATTCAACGAACAGTGAGAGGTAATACGGTAAGGTTATAGGGCTGCTAGTTGTCTTTTTGTTGTACTGTACTGTGCGGGCAAAACTTGACCACCTTAAGCTATAAAAAAAAGTTATACGCTAAACTTTTTTATAGCCTAAGGTCTGGTTAAGTTTGTGATATATTTTTTTAAATAGAATTATGACTACTGTGTTTAATTTAGTCCCTTGAAGGCAAGTTATGTGAAATAGACTAGTAGTTACTTATAATTTATACAAGATTTTATAAGTATCTCATATTCATTACACAATAAACGAACACTTAGTTTTCACAGTTAAAAATAAATTACGTATGACTACTGAAATGGTATCACCGTTTCGTTATTTCCTCCATTAAAACGCATGTCACAAATGAGATTAAACAAATTGAATTACAGTATTATCCTGCCAAACGAACTTTGTGAACACAAGCTCGAGATTAGTTTAATTTTTATTGTAAATATAGTTTATTTTTCTAACTTAATACAATATACAAAAACTAGTCCATTCTGTGATTCCATAATGGAATAAAAATATATTTCATCACTAACTTTTCTTGCACTTAAACGTGGTGTCATAAAAGGAAACTAACTCGTAAGATACGTGTCAGTTCCGTAACCGCAATGTTAGTAAAATAAAACAAAGAAAAAACAATGGTAAAAAACGGGACACAAGGCGGCAAAGAAGAATCCAATCGCTCTGATTTAAAAGGTTGATAGATTATTGAAAACGTTAAATCAAAGAGATGAAGCCAGAACAGATGTAAGAGTAACAATAGGTAATGATGTACTAGAGCAAGTGGATGAATTTGTATATCTTGGATGTGGATTTAGCCGAGATGGACGGTACACCACTGATATAGAGCGAAGAGTGAATGCGGGAAATAGAGTGAACGGAGCGTTGGGGCAACTTCTCGGCAGCCACCACCTCAGCCAGAAGGCACGTGTAGCAATACATAACGCAGTGCTTGTCCCAACATTACTGTATGGAAGCGAGAGTTGGGTATGCAGAAAAGAGTATGAAAGTAAAATTAATGCGGTCGAAATGCGATCTCTTCGGAAAATCTGTGGAGTTAGGCTGACCGACCGCATTCGTAACGACGACGTAAGAGAGCGAGTAGGTATGAAAGAGAGTATTGGTGTAAAGATGCGAAAGGGAATGCTCCGATGGTTCGGACATGTGGAAAGAATGCCGGACGAACGTCTGGTTAAGAAGATATACAATGCGAAAGTGAAAGTATGTAGGTACCGAGGGAGACCGAGACTAACCTACCTAGACCAGATCGGTCAGGTACTGAAGGAAGGTGGAGTCAAGAGTCTCCGAAACCGGCGAGCGTGTATGAAGAGAATTATGAATGTTGAGGAAGCGAGTGAAGTATGCAGAGATAGAGTTCTCTGGCACTCTGTTCTCTCTGCCTACCCTGCAAGGGATATGGCGTGATGATATGTATGTATGTATGTATGTTAAATCAAAATCCTATAATAGAATAAAAAAAAATATTGACATAACTACATTTTTTTTTATTGTTTTATTATTAATATTATTTATACATACTTAACTATTTAATATTGACAACAGTGCAATGTTAAGCACTGTGCTGCATAGAAAGTGCTTTCCTGGTTTTCAGCGAACCTATAGATAATAAAGAAAAGACATGATAAAGGTACAGCTCTTACCATAATATAAGCCCATCCTTCAATTTGTCGTACAGCTGTTTGCCCTCGTGATCGATTGGCAAAAGGTGTTTTAAGTCGGGATCGTGCTCCAAGTTGCTGTTGATCCAACCTGAGAAAGCCATCTGTTCCTCAAGCCGAACAGAGTGTGTTGTCCCTGTAATAAAATAAAAGAAAAAATATATCGTCTGTTTTCTTTTTATTCACTTCAATTACTAGAAATTTTATTAGTGCTGTGTGGCAGCGTCTACGAATATTACAAAACTATAACACTCATGGTAGACATGCGCGAAACAGTACTTCGCGAAGTGATGTTATATTTCGTGCCGAGTAATATTACATTTTACCATCACTTCAAACATCACACATGACATTTCATTCAATATAAGCCTTAATATTCTGAAAATAAAGCTCAAAATAAATATTTATAGACCGCAGGCGCAGCGCGGTCCAGTCGCTCTATCCCTCTCACTCTCCCGAAAGGACACACGGCGTGTTTGAGAGATAGATGTCCATCACCAAATTACCGAACATTGCAGAAATGCAGAACAGTACACGGATGTACGCGTCATATATAATGTGATGTGTGATGTTTAATGTGATGTGATGTTTAGTCGCGTAATGTGTAATATGACAGTACGCGGTCGGGTAATATTACGTGTGATCAGGGACCGCACAACCCCGCTTAAGGGTTAACCCTTTCGACAGGGTAACCCGTACATGGGGTCACCCATATCGCAGTGTAACCCTTTGTTTGTGTTATATCGGCAAAACCCAGCAATGGGGTTAACCCCTTTTTTACGGTAACCACTTGAAGGGGTTAACCCCTTGAATGACTTAAGCCTTTGAAGAGGTTACCTTCATGAAAAGCTTTTATTCGGGTTACCTTGTATTACCTAATAAAATTGAGCAACATATAAGTGTAGGTATATTTTGCACCCAGCGGCGCCTCTTTGTCTTACTATTTTTTATTTGGTTACTACCGACCCGCCCTCGCTTCGCTTCGGTTACGTTAATTCAGTTGTGTTGTTTACTTTTCGTACATAGAATTCCTTTCGAAGAAGGAATTTATTAAAACCCTACTTCATCTGACCTTTATAGGCCAGAAAGAAAGTCCACACTAAATTCGAAGTCTGTAGGGCCAGTATATGGAAATGTAGATTTTTTGCTCCTCTCTTCGCCGTGCGAGCGGGCCACCGGTACCCGATCTTTGTTTTCGGTGGCCCGCCCATCTTGAGCATATAGCCATTTATGCCATGGCGGACTTTTTTGTAGGCATATATAAGATATACTCGTACAATTCCACTACACTACCAAAACTTTTGGGCCCCGAGCTCGAACGCGAGGGGGCCACGCGGCCCGGTTGAATCATAGGCGGTGCGGCGGCACGAAAATAATTTCGTTGCGCATTATTTTAATTTTGCTATATCTCCAAAGGTGTTGATTTAATTTGCATGGTCTGAAGGAAAAAAATTATCTTCGTGAAATGCTCAAGCCAATTAATGTATTTAAAATGATAAGGATTAATATAGTAATTGTGTAAATAGCTTTTCAATTATCGCTTTATAATAGACCATTTTCTAAAGTATTAAAATGGATATAGTATGTTATCCTTAAGAGATAAGCATATACCATCGCGGACTTTTTTGTAGGCCCTTTTCAGTTGTACAATACTGTAGTACATTATTTTGATCTATTTCGTAGGGTTCAGCGAGCGTTAGCGCAAAATAATGTGTTTATTTACGACATCACATTAGAAACCTCAAAAATAACAGTATTTCTCCACTATTTAATGGATGTTATTATACATATAAACCTTCCTCTTCAATCACTCTATCTATTAAAAAAAACCACATCAAAATCCGTTGCGTAGTTTTAAAGATTTAAGCGTACAAGGGGACACGAAGACAGAAAAAGCGACTTTGTTTTATACTATGTAGTGATTACGAATTTGACAACAAACAGCGGCAGATAAGTAAGCTAACACAGACTACTAAGAGATTCTAGCTAATAATTAGGGTGAGTAACACAGGTAAGTAAATATTATTTAAAGTACTGAGTTGTCTTAAATTTAATATTGTTAACATGTATGTAATTATATTTATTAAATAATTATTGTTATTATGTTAAGTTACAACTGAATTATATAGTCTTGTAATTATTTAATAAAATATGCTTTTATTACTACTTATTTACTCATATGATTAATTGCATTACATGTGACGCTAGCGATACTGATAATGATGTACATTACAATGGCAAGAGTAAAGTCACACCCGCTTTTAACAGTGAATCGAGATGACCTCCTGAGTTCGATTACTGGTACAAGAGGCAATAACAGTAAGTAATAGTTAATAATGAATGGGATAAATCTGAGTATATATAGCATATTGGGTTCGATGCTTTGTGGTGGTTGTGACTTGTTAAGACTTGAAAAGAAGCGCCGCCGCCGCTCGACACGACGCCGTGCAACGCGCTGCTTAGTGCCAAATTTTAGGTATACGATATACTTACTTTTTTTTTGTTTATCACTAACTGCTGATTGGTTATTATTGCAATATTATAACACATTTATTAGAACGACCAATATACTTGTAAGTAATAATATGCTTATAACCATAATTGATAATGAAATGATTCATAAATGTCATAACCCATATTCTATTCTTATCAACCACCAAGTGCTACAGCGCTATATTTTTTAGAGGAGCTTTCAAAAGAAACACTTAAGTAATATTTTTTAATCATTATATTAGTGAACAAAAAGTAATGAACTAAATAGGCACTACTTTTCAGGTTTCATCGAATACAGTATTAATGGCACATATGATGAATTACAATCTTTAAACCAAAGTACAATTATCATAAATAAAAGGAAATATGTACCGGAGACGGCAATAAATGAAAATAAAGAAAATTGTGAATTTAAAAATAATTATGGTGAAGGTGAAGCAGAGCGGTGAACACTTTGCAGATAAAGATAGAGGATACATTCACTATGATTTTGACAAAGAACCGAATAAAAGAAATTATTATTAGAAATTTTCTTATAGGAGAGCTTCAGTTTTTGCCTCCATATATGAGATCGGATGCTTACACTAACACATTAAAAGATACTGAAAAAAAGCATAAGCATTTAAATAATAATTAAAATTTGTTGCATAATCACTAATCAGTCTTTCACTTGGGTGTCTAGAGTACAGTGTCTAGAGACAAATATTCTTCGGTAGAAATAAATAAACACGTGTTTCTCTCTCCTTCTCTATCAACCCTGCACCAGTGCCGTTGTGGCGACCAGTGCCAGAGCTCACACGATACACATAGTAGATGGCAATAGGTTCTTGCCTAATGGTTTAAGATACAGGTTAAGTTTAGCTTCAAAAATGTTCACTCTATAACTCAAATAATAAATCATATCTAACGAGGTCGCAACTCTGCTTATAAACAAAACAGTCAAATAAAGGATGGCGATAATTATATTTTTATCCCATGGTCATACCGTAAATAGTATATTATTGGCAATATAATTTGTAGAATGAATAGAACTTCGAACCACCTTTTTCTTTAGTGACCGGCTATGGTATATAGACACACGCAACCTCGACATTCATAATTCTCTTCATACACGCTCGCCGGTTTCGGAGACTCTTGACTCCACCTTCCTTCAGTACGTGATCAATCTGGTCTAGGTAGGTTAGTCTCGGTCTCCCCCGGTACCTACATCCTTCCACTTTCGCATTGTATATCTTCTTAACCAGACGTTCGTTCGGCATTCTTTCCACTTGTCCGAACCATCGGACCATTCCCTTTCGCATCTTTACACCAATACTCTCTTTCCTACCTACTCGCTTCTCTTACGTCGTCGTTACGAATGCGGTCGGTCAGCCTAACTCCACAGATTTTCCGTAGAGGTCGCATTTGTGGTAGTCAAGGATCTGTTCCCACGACAGGCGGAACACACAACCTCGGTGATGGCTCCGCCAGACACCGACCAGGAGGCCGACGATGACAGTGTTCCGCCCATCACGGAACCCGAGATGGAGGTGGTGGTGGCGCGCATGTGCGGAAAATCCACCGCCCCGGGTCTGACGGTGTTCCCAACCGCGTGCTGGCCCTGGTCCTCGACCTGGGTCCCCGCCTCAGGGGGCTGTCCAACGCGTGCTTAGCGTCCGGGCAGTTTCCTGGGTGCTGAAAGGAGGGGAGGCTAGTGCTCCTGCCGAAGATGGGACGGTCTCCAGAGTTGGCCTCGGCCTACAGGCCCATCGTGCTGCTCGTTGATTGAATTGATTCGTGGGGGTCTGTGATTCCGCACCTCTCGTTCGAGCCCGGGTTGCGAAAGTTTCGGTAGTGTAGTAGAATTGTGCATATGGGTACGTGTGTCGTAAAAAACATTTTTATTCGCTTACATTCCAAACGCTGCTAAACAATTTCGTAGTAGGTACCTATATTACTTTGATATACAAAAACAATATACGAAATTGTATAAAAAACTACAAAAACGAATTTCTGCCAGTATATATATATATATATATATATATATATATATATATATATATATATATATATATATATATATATATATATATATATATATATATATATATTTATCTCCTAAAGATAACCCACAGAAACAATGTTTATTTTTACACATTACTAAAAAATAATGAAGCTATTTTTAACAATACAGTAATAAATACTTCTTATCCCATTAAATACATGAGTAAAGTGGAGCATTTAATGTTCATTAAATTTGCCTTTTACAGCAAATTATTAAAATGAATTTCCTAGAAGTTATGGGATTGAAAATACGGGGACAGAGCGACTAGATACCTACCGAAGCGAAGCGAGCGCGGGTCGCTAGTACCTAATATCATAAGAAAGTATAAATACACTTAAACAAGAATACTATTATATTGCTTTTAATTAAGTATTATAGTCCTTCCGAATTTCGTTCGAGTTCTAAATGAAATGACGAATGATGAGAATAAACATGTTTAGACTCTTTAGACGCGAAAAAAGAAATATTGTAATTAAACATTACCATTTATTTTCGTGTCTATACATGTTTATCTATACATGTACATGACAAGCAAGTGCGACAAGCAAAATTGAACTGTAAAATCATAGCATCAATAATTATTATTACATTTTTACAAGTCGTTCGATACACGTTCACTGTCGCCGTCGGGTAGGTATGATGTTACGTGTGGTCGTGGTTACGCGAGTTTCAAACTAATCTCGATGGAAAAAAGGGTGCATATTCAATGACTTTGGCTGGAATGGCTTACCCTGTTACACTGTTACAGAATGAAAGGGTAGTTAACCCATTCGGAAGGGGTTACACTGCACCCGTTCGAGGTGTAACATGTGTCAATGGGTTTATTTTTTAAGCGCTTAAAAAACCCCTTCAAAAACCCTTTCAACGAGTATCCGAATGGTCCCTGCGTGTGATGCATCACTCGCATTACTTACACATGTGTAACTCTTGGGCTAATAACTTTTGCCATGGAAGTGGAGTACATATAGCGTCGACCCCAAGTAACTGGGATACGAGCGAGATGATGACTGAAATATGTTTTTTAAAATATATATACACCTTTGACTGCACAGATGGCGTAGTGGTTAAGATACCGACCTTCCGTGCCAGTGCCGTGGGTTCGATTCCCACGCAGGACATTACTTTGTGTGATCCACAAAGTGTTGTTCTGAGTCTGGGTGTAATTTGTCTGCGTTAATTGCATGTTTGTAAAGTCCTCCGCAATACAAGGTTTATTACCTTAGTGCAGGGTGGTGTCTTTTTAAAAAAGAAAAGAAAGAAAAAGAATATATTTTCAAAATAAAGAAGCCAGAATCTCGCACATCTTAACTATGAGTATTTAGTAGTAGTGGGCCACGCTGATCACCATTTTTAGTCTACAGCCATAAATATGTTGACTTGTTCGGGATAGTACCACACCACAATCTTGCACAAAAATGACGTCCGAGTGATATAAGCTTTGTTACTGTACTTCGTTCGATGAGCGAGAGAGCCAGACCCTAAAACCACCTTTTTCCATTTCTGATCTCATGTTATCATTCCTTTTTTTCTGCGCTTAAATTGGACAGCGATTTGGGTATGTCAGTGACATACCCAAATCGCTGTATTATTATATCGTATTGCTAAGATTTATGAGCGACAGTCACCAATTACCATCGAGTAGGCTACTTGCTGACCTGCTACTATAGTTATAAATAATAAAAAAAAATCACAGTATTTTTGTTCAAATTCCCAGTTTTATTGCAATTTATTAAAACGGATACCAAAAATTAGAATAAAGCTTACCATCGCTAGATGCCTCACTCATACCACCCAGATGCTCCAAATTTTCTTTTTTACTGACTGCTTGTTTGAAAGTGCTCGACACCTGAAATTAATATACATTATCTATTAGTTTCTTTTATGACCTTCTACCGCCTGTTTCAGTTCCGATACCGCGTTTTCACAAATACATGAAAACCCAATTGCAAATTACAATACATGAAAACCCAATTGCATTATTTTTGAATTGGTGATGTATTCCTTTAAGCATTATCTTCTGTAGGATTTAATTTAAGCAATTAAACACACACATAGGCATGGTTTGATGCTAACTTTCTATTATTATTTTTTTCTTTTCGTAGTCTTAAGACTTAAACAATCTTATTTATAGTGTTTGAGAGGAGTGATGGCTGCTCTAGCAGTTAACTCATGATCGCGTACCGCTTGTAGGATCTGGTTCAGCCATAATCTTTTGAATTGTATTTTAAATTGACATTATGTCGGTGTTCAAAGGTCATCGCACTGGAGCTAATTCTTACCAAACATGTTATACTATTTTTTATTAAAAAGTCGGTAAACAAATAATAATAATAATACCTGCTAAGTTTCTTGTCGGATATTCTCAGTAGCGGTTACGTTCCGATCCGATGGTAGTTTATTGTATTAATTTAAAATGTTAAAACTGACAATATGTTAATACTGACATAAGTGTCCTGGCAGGGTTTACACATAATAAACGAATATGTTAATACTGACATAAGTGCCCTGGCAGGGTTTACACATAATAAACGAATTTGTATTATTAATTTAAAGTATTCTTAAATGTTCTGTATTGGCAGGACTATACTGTTGACTGTTTGCTGTCTACAGTTGAGGGCCGGTCCGTCTAGGGTAGTAACAATCTCTCGCAGAAAATCGACACCTGAGCAGTGGCAATTTGCTGCTGTGCTTCGTTCGGTGAACGAGAATGCCGGTATCCCAACTTTCCGGGTGGGTTTGGGATTTTCATTGGTAGGCAGCGGCCTAGCTATGCTATTGCAAAGTTCCATGGGCGGCAGTAACACTTACCATCAGGTGTGCTGCTTGCTCGTTTGTCACCAAGAGCAAAAAAAAAAAGTTTTAAGTGCTAACCCTAACAGTTATGTGTTTCTCATATAACGTTAACAGTACGTTCTCACAATAACATATTCATACATACGGACGGACGACTTATAAATACATGTAAAAACAAATAACAAGAGACCATTGACCCAATGTAACAATTGCGCATACCGAGTGTGATTATAACAGGATGAATAATTTCTAACAGGGTTGCTACACCCTAAGTTTTTTTTCAAGATAAATATAATTCCGTGTGGTGACAGAGTAGGAATAAAATTCACCACCTCCATCTTACCCGTAGGTGATCGTAAGACTAAGGGATAAAACACGCATATAACATCCTATGCAAGAGAAGGAAAATTCGAAACAAAACTCTATACCGAATTGGTATAGAGTTTTGTTTGATCAGCGTGGTATAGTAAGTCAATTTCCCTCCCATTATGGAGGAGGCTCGAGCGCAACAGTGGAACACATATGAGCGGAGATGATGATGATGATTAATGATGAAATAATATGACTTAGTACATTATTTTTAGATTAAACAGGTCCTACTGTTGGGGACGGACCTCCATCTGGAGAGGAAAATTACCCTGCCACACTGTGCCTATATTGCTTTGCAGTGATTTTCTCTGCTTACATCTGTTAATCGATTTTCACGAGACCAAGGGGAATGCGAACGCAAGTATGATGAGCTTTGATGCAATAAGTACATACATACATATATCATCACGCCATATCCCTTGCAGGGTAGGCAGAGAGAACAGAGTGCCAGAGAACTCTATCCTTGCATACTTCACTCGCTTCTTCAACATTCATAATTCTCTTCATACACGCTCGCCGGTTTCGGAGACTCTTGACTCCACCTTCTTTCAGCACGTGACCAATCTGGTCTAGATAGGTGAGTCTCGGTCTTCCCCGGTACCTACATCCTTCCACTTTCGCATTGTATATCTTCTTAACCAGACGTTCGTTCGGCATTCTTTCCACATGTCCGAACCATCGGAGCATTCCCTTTCGCATCTCTAAACCAATACTCTCTTTCATAACTACTCGCTCTCTTACGTCGTCGTTGCGAATGTGGTCGGTCAGCCAATAATAAAAAATATATATGCAATAAGTAAATAAATAAATAAATGGTATTAATCACCAATACAAGGATAGGGTGAGGAGGTTAAGGTCCAAAATGCAATGGTTTGTATTCTGACTCTGCCATCACGCGAATAGATAATAAAATACTAATCTAAATCTATAAAAGAGCATGTTTGTATATATGACATCGCTAAACTCAGAAACTACTTGACTGATCATCATGGAAATTGATATGCATATTAATTTTTTCACGGAGAAAGTTTATATGCTAACGAAATATCATGAAAAGGTAAAAGTGATGAAAACAAATAAAAATAACATCACAAAAGAGAAATTAGCAGCACTACAAAAAGTGTCGTTCATGTATGGCTAGTGTGGTATACCAGGCCAATCCCACTCTTTTTATGCAGGTAACTCGTTAGTTTACAGCAAGTTGGAATTTTTATCCATATTGCTCTTGAGTTTAAGCTTAAGAAGTAAGCAGCTTATCTAGATTGCCACTAAGCTAATAATTCTATCTTATATCTATAAAATATACACCTATGACTATATCGGTGTGGTGACGTATTAAGAATACTATTCACGGCTCCCTTTCTTGCCGGTGGGTGTAAGTCAAGAGAAGGAAAACTCGAAATAAAACCCTATACTAATCCGTCACACCAGCTTGATATAGTAGGTCAATTTTCTTCTCATTGTGGAGTAAGCTTGAGCCTAGCAATTGGATATATGAACCGAGATGATGATAATGTATACAACAAAAATTAGGGAATGTACCTATACTATGTGACCTACTTCTTCAAAAATACCATGCTGGAACAAAATGGAGTTTTGGTGACATATTACGGAAGATAACAGAGGGAAAAGAGAGTTAATAAAAAGTAAAAAATGATTCGTCTAGGTAATTCTCTTATCATTGATTTAAAAAACAAATATTTTGAAATAGACTAGGTATTAATTAATGCAAGCACAATTTGTTGTCATATATTATTTATAATAATCCCGACACCAGCTACTTGTTGATCCCCAGCTGGTCCTGTTGTTCAACAAAAACCGCCTAGCGCCCATATAAATGAGTTTAATTCGCTTACTGGATAAGTTAAAATAACATATTCATCCGCAGCCATTATCTGCTTGTTACTATGCAAGCACTATGTAAGCAGATAATATGACTATCATCTAGCGTTAAGCTTGCTATCTCCACGCTGATTTACTGCTGCAATTGCTATTCAAACTTAGGACAGCAACTTATTCTATTAAATTTATTCAATAATTTATTTGTTATATTTAAGATTAATTATATCATTTAAATACACTAATGTCAACTATTACTTATGTCTTTTAACTATCAGTAAGAATCTGCTCCGGAATGGGAGCTCTATTGTTCTACTGTAACAGGTTGGATAGATGGAATAACATATGGAAATCTTAAATGATAGACGTATAGTAGTACAAATATTAAAGCGTTTATCATAGCAATACATCCTCTTCTTTAAAGACTGATTGCTCAATTCTGCTTTTACCACTTTACATAAGATTGAAGTAGAATTTGCCACCTTTTTATATTTTTGTAACTAACTTTGTTGCGATTTCCAAAACAATTAAAAGAATTTCCCTAGAATTAAAAAATCAAATATCAGTGTCATTTTAGACAACGGTAACGTAAGTTCCAATAAAAAAAATATACACGTCAAAATTTTCAGGTGGTAACACAAGGTATTCTCACTTTGTCATCATATTATTATGTAAACGATTAATATACTCTATGAATAAAAGGAATTTTCAATTAATGTCATTATGAAAGAGAAAAGGGAGTGTGAGTAGATAGCTGTCGGTAGACCGCGGCAGGGAAAGAAGAACGCACATTGAATTATAGGGAACAACGGGCCCTGTTCTGTCGCCTTGGCTGTTTGCGTGTATGGCAAGACTATTAAAATAACGGATAATTAAAAGAGAGACGAACATTTTGTATTATTCTGGTCGATAACGACTTGATATTGCAAACTGCATCGCCACCATCATTATTCAACCTTGCGCTGTTATACGTAGCCAACAAATAAGGGGATAGTGCCATAATCGCCATATTTAGCAGGCAGATTAGCTAAGGCAGCGATATGTTATAGAATTCCCGGGAGAGATTGCTGCCCATTATCCTGGTGAGACCTTTATGCGATTTTTACGACTCTACGGGGCAAATAAAGGGTGGCAACAATTATATTCTTATTCCGAGGCTACACCGCTGAGTCTATTATTTCTTTATTATACCTTTTATAGCCTATTTTTTAGATAGAATTCATATATTATATACTAGTAATGATTATCAAATATTGATCTTCAAAATACTTCATATAGATATAGTAACCTCCATCATCATCTCAGTTAATATTGTATATGACTCACTGTTAAGCACGAGCTTACTCCGTAGCGGTCACCACCACGCTGGTCAGACGTGTTTTTGTTGGATTTTATTTCCGGGTTTCCTTCTCTTGCATAGATGTTACATGCGTTTTATATCTCCTAGATCATATCTTACCGAGATCATAAGAGATTACGATCTCGGTAAGATAGTGGTGGTGCCTTGTATTCTTAGCCGACACCATACGAATTTTTATGTTGGCAAGTTATGACTGGATAGTAACCCTATCAAGCAATCGGAGTGATATCAGGGTTAGTGTACCCCGTAACCCGACGTACGGTTTATTCTCCATTTTTGAGTGGACCACTTATGTGTATTCAATTTAAGTGGCCAAAGATATGGTAACCCTAACATCGCATTGCTGTGTCAACAATTTGACCCCAATCGTTTGCATTTATCACTTTATTGAGCAACGTCCGCGGCTAATCTGTTCACATAAACATCTTTTAATGTATTAACAAATCATATATTTACGACGTCGTTATATTGATTTGCTTAAACGATGGCCGTCTGTTAGATTGACAACTTAATACATTCGAGCGAGGTTCATGAGAGTCAATTAAATAAAACTTTAGTTAAATTTTAAATGTATATAATTTTTTTTTGCTTTTTATTTTATGTACATGATTGTCCAGACTCGGAATAGTGGTAGTACCGTACTAGGGACAGTTCTCTGTCTACAGCCGTGGGTCGATCCGTCCGGGGTAGTACCACATTCTCGTAGAAAATCGGCGCCTGTGCAGTGTTTCGTTCGGTAAGCGAGGGTGTCGGAAGCCCATCTTTCTGGGTGGGTTTGGGATTATTGGTAGGCAGCGGACTAGTTGTAGCCCTGGTATTGCAACGTTACATGGCCGGCAATAGCACTTACCATCAACTGTGCTACTTGCTCGTTTGCCACCAAGAGCAATAAAAAAGAACTCGTAATCAAACTTTTTTTTCGTAGTAACAGATACCGTGTTAAGTATTTAATCGTTGTATTACGTAGGACTTTAGAAACATACAATTAACGGACAAGAATTACATCCAGACGCTAAAACTACAATTTTAGGGATCACAAAAATTATGTTACACCATGAGAATCTAACCCGCGACATATGGTAAGATAGGTCGATATTTTAACCAGTACGCCATATCTGTGCAGACGACATTTATCATCATCGTCATCAGCTTTCAGCCTTTCTTCGTCGACAGCTGGCCGTAGACCTCCATAAATGAAGGAATACTGTCGTAATTGCCACGTTTGGCAGACCTTTGGCGATTGTATTTGGTGTTATAAATTTCTCAACGGAGTACTAGTGTCAATTATTCTGATGATGCCTTAGTCAGTTTTTACGACTTTTACGATTTCGATGGACAAGTAAGACGGACGGAAGTTTGGCAACGAATTGTATTCTTATAAGGAATTCATGACAACCAACAATTCATATTAACCGTATGTTTACTTTTATACTAACCAATCTGACTAACGTGATATAATAGGTCAATTTCCCTCCTATTACATAGAAGGCTCAAGCGCAACAGTGGGAGATGTATTAACTGAGATGATAATGTTTAGTTTACAACAATCGTATCGCGAAATATGTAGATGCAAATATTTAGTAATTAGTATTCTTTTCGTATGGTCCTATCTATGCTATAAATAGATGTCTCCGTCATATGCTGTGTGGGCGTTGGATATGGGGCCACAAAAGTACTGTTTAAATGTTTACTTATTAACATAATTATCTACTTTGATATCTCTCTTATAGATTACGTCAATCGATCGACTTTGTAATAGAATTTATTTTATTCTGTCTTGTCTACATATTACTTTGTGAGTATAATGCTAGGTGAGAGATTTCTATGTTTAAACATGTCAATTTTACGGCTTTCTTTTTGAAGTGAAACTTCTAATGCGACTTCCAACAAGGTTGCGTTAAACGTTTAACGCAATGGCAATCGAACGCATGGGCGTAGTATACCTGTTACAGGCCAGCGCAGCGTTAGCAATGTGTAGCGTCCAATATTCCAACGCAAGAGGGAGATAGAAAGAAAGATACACAAAGGCAGAAAGTAGGAGAGAAAGAGAGCGAGTCGGTATATCCCAAGCACATGCGCGTGGTATTCATGCTATGCAGCGAAGTAAACAGTGTGAGCGCCGTGAAATTAATTGAAATACGTACTTGTTCTATTTTACATACATACATACACATACATATCATCACGCCATATCCCTTGCAGGGTAGGCAGAGAGAACAGAGTGCCAGAGAACTCTATCTCTGCATACTTCACTCGCTTCCTCAACATTCATAATTCTCTTCATACACGCTCGCCGGTTTCGGAGACTCTTGACTCCACCTTCCTTCAGTACATGACCGATCTGGTCTAGGTAGGTTAGTCTCGGTCTCCCTCGGTACCTACATCCTTCCACTTTCGCATTGTATATCTTCTTAACCAGGCGTTCGTTCGGCATTCTTTCCACATGTCCGAACCATCGGAGCATTCCCTTTCGCATCTTTACACCAATACTCTCTTTCATACCTACTCGCTCTCTTACGTCGTCGTTACGAATGCGGTCGGTCAGCCTAACTCCACAGATTTTCCGCAGAGATCGCATTTCGACCGCATTAATTTTACTATCATACTCTTTTCTGCATACCCAACTCTCGCTTCCATACAGTAATGTTGGGACAAGCACTGCGTTATGTATTGCTACACGTGCCTTCTGGCTGAGGTGGTGGCTGCCGAAAAGTTGCCCCAACGCTCCGTTCACGCTATTTCCCGCATTCACTCTTCGCTCTATATCAGTGGTGTACCTTCCATCTCGGCTAAATCCACATCCAAGATATACAAATTCATCCACTTGCTCTAGTACATCATTACCTATTGTTACTCTTACATCTGTTCTGGTTTTATCTCTTTCAAAGACCATTATTTTGGTTTTGCTCACATTCACGCGTAGACCCCTTTTCTTACAATCTTCTGTCATTGTGTCGACTAGGGTCTGTAGGTCAGTCGCTGACTGTGCCAGCAGGACTGCATCATCTGCATAAAGCAGAGCAGTGACCACTGAGTCGCCCATCTGGACTCCCACATTCATATCGTTCAACCTTTGGAGACATTTATCCAGATATATGATAAACAGCCTGGCTGACATAACGCACCCCTGCTTAACGCCGATATTGACGTCAAACCAAGGCGACATTCCATCATCCAGCCGCACACAGGCTCTACAGCCCATGTAACTGGACTGCACAGCCTGTAGCAGTTTACCGTTAATACCATACTCCGGTAAAATGTCCCAAAGTTCCTTTCGTACAACCGTGTCAAATGCTCTCTCCAGATCCACAAAACTGCAGAAAACCCTCTGACCTAGAGCCAAATGCTTCTCCACAATGTTGCGCAGAGAGAACACTTGATCCATGCATCCCCTTCCACTCCTGAAACCTCCTTGTGTCTCACACAGTAAACCATCGGACACCATCCTCATTCTCCTTTCAATAACTTTTCCATACACTTTTGCTGCCAAACTGGTCAAGCTTATGGCTCTGTAATTTGCGCAGTCATAACGTGAACCCTTGTTTTTAAACAAAGGCACGATGACTGCGCTATTCCAGTCCCTGGGAACCATTCCCGAGCTCCAACATAAATTGAGGAGCAACAGGAACGCCTCCCAGACACAAGAGCCACCGAGCTTGATCATCTCGGCAGACACCATATCAATGCCCGCTGCCTTACCATTTTTCAAACTTCTTATCGCCCATTCAACTTCATCCATACTGATGCCATCGGAGGACGCCGTTGTCGAATGTTGATCTACTAAACCACATCCAACACCGGCGCCAACCGTAGCATCCGCATACATATCGCCAAAATATTCACTCCATCGGCTTAACACGTCTTGTGTTTGTGTAAGAATGTCTCCACCTTTAGACCTTATTCATTCTGAAGGCTGACCAACCACCCCGAGACTTCTTCACCTCCCTCCAAAAGAGTTTGGTGTTACCCTCGAAGTTTTTAGTCAGCCTATCTTCTGCACTCATACTTGCTCTATCACGTTTCTCTTTCACTAACGCCCTGGTGTCATTCTTACATTGCCGATATATTTCTTTCTTCTGTTCAGTCATACTGTCATTCAGATTCAAAGAAGAGACATAGTCCAGCCACGCTTTCTTCTTTTGCTCTACGGAAGCTGCCACTTCCGCATCCCACCATGCATCACCATTTGTTTTTCTATGCTTCTTTGAACTTCCACATACTTCTTTCGCTGTATCTACCATACTCTCTTTCAATACTCTCCAGCATTCTTCAATGTCCGATTGCGGCTGGCTTGCCATCGTCAGCCGTTCTCGGACACCCTCTGCATACTTTTCTCTTACACACTCTTCTTGTTCTATTTTAATTTATAATATTCATTATTGGAACGAAGTTCCTTATTTTCATAGATTTTAGTTTTCACTTCTGTCGGCAGTCTTCATGACTGCTTTATGTTTTTTTTTGTGTGTCTTAGTTGTTAGCCTCAGATGGCCATGACAATTTACCCGGACTGTGGTTGAGCGTTGAGGGCTGTCAACCCGAATTATATGGCGATTCAGATTTTAACTACACAAATTCATACAGTTTGTGGTGAGTAAATATAGTTATATTGTCACAAACTTATGCTAGGTGGGGATAATGTAAAAAAAAATTGGCGGGTTCTGCCCCTCTTCTATCGATTTTAAGAGAATAAGACAGCGACTGCGGTAGTTCCAAATAAATGTCGATTAGTTCTGAAATAATGCGATATGCAATGATGAGGCAATGCTTAAAATAATGTTCCAAATAATGAGGCATACAATACTCCATAAATTGTATCATTGACGGAAAAAAATAAGAATTTTAGTCGCAGTATGTCCTAACTAAGAGAGAAACTCTAAACAGATGATACGAAAGATAAAAAATATCGACCACTGATCGTCAGGCGCATCAAACAGCGCCAAGTCTATATATGGATATCATCATCAAGCAAAGGGCAGGATATTAATGAGGATAAAAACGAAATAATATCTGTAATAATATCCAAAAACCTAACCCAACAGTCCAAACTTTGTATGTTTATGTAATATTTAGAACTAATTATTTAAACAAATTTATTTATTTCATAATATGTACCTATTTGTACATACGTCCTATGGCATACAAATTTATTAGCCATTATTACAATTAAACACAACGCATATTAACATATCTTCATTCATCTCGTGTCTTAAAGGAGTCTAACTGATATATAGAGTAACTATTATTATTATTCGTTTATTTATTCATTTCATATTTGTACATTTTTAAATAGATCAAAGTGGTAAACGAACATGCACACATACATATACAGTAAAAAACAAAACAAAAAAAAAACTACAAACACACAATCTATTTAAAAAAGTAAAAATAGTATAGCACCGGCAGCGCGTGTAGGAACCAAACTACCGGTGGTTAGGGATCCAGAGAGAGAAACTTCCTCACAATTTATGCCGTGTCGAGGAGAACTGCCTTTTGCATCTGACCCTTGACTCAACCACCTAACGCGAACCTCGAGAGATGTTGGTCGAGGCTCTTGGCCATTAAGCCATTGACCGAAACAACTATCGGTACAGTGATCGCCGAGTCCACATCCCACATGTCGACAATCTCGTGAGCCAAGTTCAGATATTTAACTTGTTTATCTTTCTCAGCCTTCACGAGATTCTCGTCATGCGAAACGGTAACGTCGACTATCATTGCACGACGCTCTAGACGATCTATCACCACGATATCAGGATTGTTGGCTACAACAGTCCTATCAGTGATGATAGATCGATCCCAGTACAATGTGATATGACTATTTTCGAGAACTACTTCTGGTACATACCTAGAGTACGGCACTTCTACGTTGACAAGTTTGTACCGCAATGCAAGTTGCTGGTGGATTATCCTGGCTACTTGATTATGTCTGTGCAAGTACTCGCCGTTAGAAAGACTAGAACAGCCGGAAACGATATGCCTGAGGGACTCACCTGGTCGGTGGCATGCACGACAGATGTCGGCCGTGCCATCCCTCAAGATATATTTTCGGTAGTTCTTGGTCATTATAACTTCGTCCGCAATTGCACAGACAAAACCCTCAGTCTCTCCGAAAAGATTGCCGAAACGTGGCTAGGCTACCGAGGCTAAACTGTCTACTTCGGGACCATTTAGGGCCCTGTAGAATCTGCCATGCAGCTCCTTGCTCTGTCATACATACTTGCAGTCGTTGGTACTTAGTACTATAGTACTGCACCAATTCTCCTTAGCCAACCGAAGCGGGATGAGTCCATTATCTACTGCGACTACATCACGATGCACCACCTTTGTCATCCATGTAAAAAATAATTTCTAAGATTGCACACCTCGCGATTATTGAGGGACTTAGCATTTAGAAAGCCTCGTCCCCCACACTTTCGCGGGATGTACAACCTAACTATTATTATTATCTACTATTTGGCTTGGATGAAATGATAAATGATATGCTCTCCATCCAATTCCAGAACAGACTCGTTGCTATATATAGTCAAGTTATAAATAATTTAAAATTTAAATACCTGCTGAGCCTTAAGGTTAGCACACAGCTCTTCGAACTCGGTGAGGCTGATGGCATTCTTCCGAGCGTCGCCATTCATACTGCCATTGACACCACGTTTGTTGCCATTGTCGTAATATTCTTCGATCATGCACCGCACCTGCAAGTCAAAAATAACGATTAAAATGGAGTACAAAAGTAATACGAGATAAAAGAAATATTGCTAATAGTTTACCTACTAGACTTGATATTTTTTGAAGTGAAAACTTCTTTAGGCGCGTTGAGCGTTTTTGGAGGGGAAAAACTTATAGGTTCGCGTCACCGACATGCTAATGCTAATAGTATATCTATAGCTATGTGAAAACTTCTTTAGGCGCGTTGAGCGTTTTTGGAGGGGGAAAACTTATAGGTTCGCGTCACCGACATGCTAATGCTAATAGTATATCTATAGCTATATGAAAACTTCTTTAGGCGCGTTGAGCGTTTTTGGAGGGGAAAAACTTATAGGTTTTTATTTTTATATAAAAATTAGAAAATTATTATTATTTCAATTAGTCTTAAGTTAATAGTTTTCTCTTCTATCGGCAGTCCCCATGACTGCCTGTTGTTTTTTTTTCTTTATTGTTATAAAGACAATAAACATCACACAAGACCGCACTAAAGAGCTCTCGAGATAGTTTAAGTGTTTTTTTATTGCTTATGGTGGCAAACGAGCAAGCAGCACACCTGATGGTAAGTGTCACTGCCGCTCATGCACCTTTGCTGTAGCTAGACCGCTGCCTACCATTACAATACCCAAACCCACCCAGTTGGGTTTCTGGCTCTCTCGCTCACCGAACGAAGCGCAATATATATACATTGCCATTACTCAGACGTCGATCTTTTGCGAGAGTGTGGTACTACCCCGGACAGACCGGCCCGCGGCTGTAGACAGAGAACTATCAACAGCGTGGTCCTATCACTAATCCACAATTGGAGTCGGTAGATGGTATCACGATTTGAGACCTAAGATTTTTTATTTATCTTCTTCATTATCATGTTCTTATCCCAATTTCTTGGGATCGACGCAATATGTAAACATACTTATTGCAAAAGTTATTGTCAATAGTTTTATGACCGGCGGCCCGCCTGACTGACGTCAGTCACCTTCCTTGGGAATATAATTGTTGATCAAACGGTATCAGGTGGCATTGGCCCACGTCACTCTTAGTGATCTTTTAAGAAATTCGCGAGCAAAGTAACGTTGGTAGTATTCGTAGCCGCCACCACATAGAATATTTTTGTTTATATTTAAATAAAATTTGTTGAATTAAATAGTAATGGTTTAAAATATAGCAACCATTTTTATATATAGTATAGTTACGTATATGTAGTTAGCAGTATCGTGATATTTACCTTCCATTGTGGTATTTTGTAACCGACGCTGTCTAGGGCATCTTTGAGTTCCTTTAGATCAATGAAGCCACTGCCATCTGTATCCATCTGTAACAAAGACATATTAATTAACATGCGTTCTTTATCATAGATAGAAAAAGGCACGATAACGGTGTACCCAACTTGGTGGATAATCAGAGCAATTTATTATCTATATATAATTCGCGCCGTTATACCGGAAATGGTGAGTTGAGACGTAAATCTCCACATTTCACTATCGTTTATAGTTTCGCGTATAAGTTGGTGAGCATTAACCTTTATAATTTCAAACTTCAAGCTTGCTATTGTAAATTACCTGTGTAAACTTCAAAACAAATATAAAAATATGCCGGTTTTGCCGATCTAAGATACGGGTTTAATAACCTATTCGAAGCGACAGCAGAACAGCAGTTTAGACAACCATGACAATTTGACGGTAAATAGATTTCAGTGGACCGACGGATGGGTTAAACTTTTGAACACCTACGTACTGAACTTCGTTCCAGCGAGTTACATGCCGTAAGCTTACTGTGAATGTGAAATTGTCTCCCTAAGTGGACCAGTTCCCTCACTATGGGATTATTATTATTATGCCCTCATTAAGGGACTTCTGCACAATCTGTTAAATGACCTACAAATTGGTTTAATTTGTCTAATTATTTAAATGAAACGTGCAAACATATTTTATATTCCTCCAGTATATACATATATTTTTCACATATAGTATAAATAAAATCAATTTTAATTAAAATTAAATATTTATAAATTTAAATTCCACATAGAAATAATTTAAGTGATTAAATGATATTTAACGATTAGCATGACAGTTCACTCTGAAGTTCATTGTTTTCACTATAAGCTTCCAGTTTAACACAAAAGCTGTCAAATCTCTGATCTATTTCGATGCCTCATGCTCACGGAATAATTGGCTGCCGTATTACTGACGACCCAAATGGCGACCGACGCTAAACGCCGAACATGCATCCGATGCCTCTGATTTCGTTACTTTCTTAATAATCTTTATCCATGTGATAATATAGTAAGAATACAATTCTTACCCATGATTGGTTGTAAAAGACGACTAAGAGACACAACAGATGAGATCAATGCAAGAGATATGAAAATTCGAAATAAAACCCTGTACCAACGCGGCTGACTAGCTTCGTAACGCATCAATTCACTGTGGCAGAAGGGATAATGATAATAATGATGATCATTCAATTCTCCTTCAGATATAACGTGTATAGAACACAATAATTAAAATGTATCCAGCAGAACGATCACTCTCAATCTCGTTCGTATAATTAAATTTCATGTAAAGCACGATAATTCTTATTTAACAGAGAGCGAAATTAAAACACGAAACGCGATGACGTCTATATTGCCGGTCATAAAACTGTATAAGTATTTACATCATCAACTTTATACCTCAGAGAGTGTTCAGATTAATAGCAAATAACATATTTTGCCAAAATAGCATGATTTTTATGACGTCCAATAAGATAAAGATGGGGATGGTTCTGAAGAGCACTATTCATCCAAAACACTTGCAATGTAATTCTGATTCACGTTTACCTTTAAAAGATAACACCTTAGGACTATTTTATTGCTGATGGTGGCAAACGAGCAAGCAGCATACTTAATGGTAATACAGACGTCCAGGAGGATTTGTGTCACAACTAGGCCGCTGTCTACCAATGAAAATTTCAAATCCACCCAGAAGTTTGGGCTGCCGACTCTCTCGCTCACCGAACGAAACGCAACAGCAGTACATTGCCACTGCTTTAAATGCTTCTTTACAAACATAATCCATGTTGATCCATTACGGACACAAATTACATCCAGGTTCAGAACAAACTCTTTTGCTAAAATTGACATTTGTTAAAAAACCAGCAAAGAAATGACGTTAGACAGACCGATCACAAATCTATTGGAATACGTAGGTACAACGGAAGAACAGTACATATTGCGTTGAGTCCAAGTAATTAGGATAATAGCAAAATAATAATGATAATTATAATTTAGAAATATAATTTATTTTCTATTCTTTTTTTATGTAAGACAACTAATGCTTGATGATATTCTAACTCATTGTAAAGTAGATCTTGCCTGGAACTATGAAAAAAATCCTGCCGAATATGTTTTTTCGGTACACACAACATGTAACACTTAGCATGCTACGGCACTGGTGATTTAAAATGTGCGGTGTAAAGTAATCTTTGATAGAAATTTGATGCAGTTCTGAATAGTAAGGCATAGCAATCTTCGAGATTATGAAACTTAAATATCAAACAAGAAAACGCCATGCGTCTTTGACTTAACTTTTTAGTGGGTGGTGATTAATGGGCAGCGGGCAGCCCCCAGATGAACGATGTCCGGGTACTATGCGGATATAGGTACCATCATCATCATCATCATCATCATCACAGCCCATAAATGTCCCACTATTGGGCTCGAGCCTCCTCCGTAATGGGAGGGATATTAACCTACTATACCGCGCTGGTCAGACGTGTTGGTATAGGGTTTTGTTTCGAGTTTTCCTTCTCTCGCACAGATGTTATGTGCGTTATATATCCCTTAGTCGTCTCGTACGATCACCCACGGGTATGACATGGGGTGGTGAATAGTATTCTTACTCCGTCACCACACGGATATAGGTACCATATTATATATTTATTACTTTGGCAGTTTTTCGTTCCTACTTTTACGAACGTACATAACAGTAGAATACAAACTCGCCTGCGCAAACTTTAACATCGCAATACCTACCTGCGTAAATTTTAAAATCGGAATAAATAATTAAAAAAGAAAGTAGAAAGCAAAAAAAGTCGCCGATTGCGTATAACCTCTATGAAATCCGAAAGCAAAGATAGGGTTGGGGTCATGTCGTTAATCCGTCAACACATTTCGCCATGTATTATCCAGTTGTGAAGGAAGAGGCGGAGGTAGATATTTAAGAATATGTACACTGATATTTAAATTAAATGCAAATTGTAAGGAATTAGTCAATTTTTGATAACAATCGAATTGATATGAGAATTAAGCACGATAACGTTATTTGGAGATATTTGTCGGGGTCTTCTAAAACAATTTATTAATCAAAAGATGTTTTTTGGCTAGCGATTTCCGGTTTGTGATAATATTTCATTATATATCGTGATATAAAATCAACGAGCGAATAACTTAAAGTGAAGACGAAGTAAGACCGTGGAATGTCAATATTGAGATTGAAAACCTTGTCAGAGTTTAAAAGGCATCCATTACTTTTCCAGAATAGTTTCGTATTTACTTATAAATACGTCTTCCTTAGAAGACAGTTACGATTCAAACTTATTCCGTACAGTCTTATAACCGTAACTATCTATTGAGTGAGCCACTGTTACAGATTCCTTGACTTCAGTTCATTTCGTTCGTCGTTCACTTTGTATTAATACATAATTACAATTTGCTATCCGCTGTCTTATCCGTGTGACGACAAAGTAAAAATACAATTCTCGGGCAACTTTCTGGTCGTGGATACCGTAAAATACGACTAAGGGATATGAAATGCAGATTACATCTATACAAAAGAAGATAAACTTGAAATGAAATCCCATACCAACCCACTTGACCAGCATGGCATAGAAAATAATTCCTCAATTCCTACAATTTCGGAGGAAGCTCGAGACCAACAGTGCGATGAATATGAGCTGAGAAGACGTAGAAGAAGAAAAAAGATGTTAATATTGTTTAATTTCACTCCCATCGTCTCAACGAGACTACTGGAATATAATTCGCTGTGTCTAGACACACTTACCTACCCCGTCTCACACAGATTAGGCAATTCCTGTCAGTGGAATCGTCTAATCTGCCGTGGCAGAATTGCGGTTAGGATGACAATATGTTGTATGTTATTTAACTTAAATAAATGACATAAGAATCCTCGTGACATAAGAAACCCCTATGGTCGTAACAAAAGGCCGGGTGATCAAACAATTGTGTGTTTATTTAGCGTGTCGCAAGGTACACGCCGTTAGTCACCGCTGTGTAACTATATAATACAAAAAAAATAGGTGATTGTCAAGTCACAGTGTCGTGGAAGGAATTTCAAATTAGCGTAAACATTACAAGTGTTCAATACTTAATAACTTCAATTGTATTAGTATTAGAAGTTCTTTCCTTTTTCCTGAAAATGCGTGTTCACATAAATTAATTGTTACTGTAAATCTTTGAGTTGCTTGTACTGTTATTATTTAGATCAATATATTAGTACCACAAAGTTGTTACCTAACTACCGAATGGTCCGCCAACCGTAATAAAAATTACTACATAATTACCTACAACGTCATGATTGCGCTTGGACATCTCTAAAAGGAGAAATTACTCGAAAATGGAAGTCACCAGGCAAGCTATAAAGTCGCATACTGTATGTAGCACTAGACCATTCAACAGGCGAATAACACATATGGCAGTGTGCACTGTCGCATCGGGCGTTCGGGCAGTGTGCGTTCAGATTGGAGCCAACCAAAAAAAAAATGGTGATGGAGATGAATACTTACAATATTTCTCTGCGAGAGTCTGAGAAAAACCGGCTAAGGAATCACTAAGAAATGGGCAGGAGCACTCTTGTGGGAAACTCACCTGGACCAAGTGGGATCACCTACGCGCCCGTTAAGTGTAACGTTTACAGAATTAACGCTTATAGGGAGGACCATGTTCAATATTGAACGTTAATAGACTGATGAATGATGGTAAAAAATAATATCAGATATGATAATTGAAGGATGTAGGTACCGGAGGAGACCAAGGCTAACCTACCTAGACCAGATTGGTCACGTACTGAAGGAAGGTAGAGTCAAGAGTCTCCGAAACCGGCGAGCGTATATGAAGAGAATTATGAATGTTGAAGAAGCGAGTGCAGTATGCAAGGATAGAGTTCTCTTTCTTCTTACTCTGTTCTCTCTACCTACCCCGCAAGGGATATGGCGTGATGATATGTATGTATGTATAATTGAAATGTGCCCCCATCTTTAATCATAGCCTCACATACTCGTACTATAAATTCGTTTATAGAAGAATTCTTCAGATTCTTTATTATTTCTAGAATCCAGAAGTATGTATGTAATATTGTTACCGGCAATTTGTATTAACATCATGTTTATAACGTATGTCATAACATTTAATAACAGTATGTTTTTAATAATACAGATCAAAATGCTAATGATGCTACGCTCTGTTTCCAAACTGAGTGTAGATCCAAGGTCATCTTTACGTATACGAATTTTTGAATTTGCAAACAGGAGTTATCAAGTCTTTGAAAATTTTGACTGTTTTCGAGACATTCTTTACCATAAACGTGTCAGTTGAGCGACAAAGCCTCTACAATAATAGAGAAATTGGTATAATATACCATACTGCCTAGATCTGTCGTTATAGGATGTTATTTAGGGCATATAATAATATTTTACCTTTTTATTTCTCTTAGTTGTTAGCCTCAGATGGCTATGACAACATTACCCGGACGGTGGGTGAGCGCTGAGGGCTCTCAACCCGAGTATATATTATTTCTTGATGTCCCTTTATAACCTACCAAAAGTTTGCATGTGGAACACACATAGGTCTCCAAAAAGATATAATCGTCACGCTTGGCAAACGGATTGGCGACCAGAATTGGTGTTATAAGTTTGTTATAGCATAATGATATTATAAGATTGTTTATTCGGTGTTGCCTCCATTGGATTTTATGGCTCCTATGAAAGAGTAAGGGGTCGTGACAAATTGTATTTTTAACCCATCAACTACAAGGAAATGTTATGCCTCTAATCCGTCTCTAATGGTACTTACTAACAGGAAAGAAAGAAATGATCATATATAGTATACATATTCTGTCAAATCAAGCAAACTTTATTAATAAAAGCAATTATTTAAAATTACTTATTTTATATGCTCGCTGCTCAAAAATATGTCAAGAAGGCAAGAACTACAGAGTGACGCAATAAAAGATCGACAACTTCTATAAGATAGATGGGACCACTTATTTTCTACGTAAAACAAGCCAATGCTTAATTTACACACTGTCTAATGGAAGACAGGAATATAATCTTGAATGATGAACACGATTGAAAAATGTAAGAGGAACACACACAGATGCTGGCAGATTATTTTATTTTCCGTTGACATGCACACTCACAGTCATTGTAAAAACGTTTGTTTTGGACTTACACATTTTTCACATAAAAATTCCGCACTATAAACAAACGCGAGGGACTTAACAAACATGGCATAAATTGAGACAAATAACATCGACATTGGCAATCATTTCTGGATCGCACATACTACTCGTATATGAATGATAGAGGTGTTTCGTGATGTGCAAAGCGTCAGGGGAGAGGGAACACAATTCATACGTGTAAACTTATATTGTTTGCGTTGATCATTTTAAAGAGATAACTGATAATTTAAGGATAAAATTCTGTTAGAGCTAAGCCCCTGGTTGTGACAATCCAAACCTTGGATCAAAAATAATATGACTTCATACATGATCGGGTACCTGTGCTCACAGCAAGATATTATAAAAAAAAATGTATATATTAATGTGTGGCAAGCTAGATTATCTTTCAAATCTAACATATTAGAAACTTGTCCAACAACGAATACATAATCATGAACAACTTTTACCATCCATTAATACCATATACATATTAACTATCCAAGCAGCTCAAGTTGCGTGGATTAAATATCTATTTAATATTACTATTTGAAAATTTACATCATCCTGTCTCATTGATAATAATATCAATATTAAATAACAGCCACTATACATCAATTGTCATTTTTATTATCTCAGCAGTTGTCATGCAACGCCGACTGATCACACGCAATATGTACTCTTCTTCTTGCATATTGCAAAAGTTTTATGACCAACCGCCTCCCTGACGTCAAGCTTCTTTGGATATGTATATGTTGACTAAACGGCATAAGGTGAAGTTGGCTCGGGCCGACATAAAGCTTCTGAATCGTCTTTTACGATATCCACGAGTAAAGTAGCAGTAATAGGGCTGGTGGCCTTCGTAGCCACACAGCACGCGAATTCATACAGAAGAATAGTTATGCTATTTCCCTGTAATCGAGATAGGATTATATCTATATATATATTCTAATACCTAAGTAATGATGTCCTGTGTCACTGTATTCTTCTCTTATAGTTGAGAATACAATTATTACTCACCCTTACAACGTGGTAGCGACAAAAATCAACAACAACAGCAGCTCACATTTTTTTTAGTAGGCTATGATGGTCCTGACACACGCCACCCGTTCCACCCGGGGCGACGGAAAAACAGCGCGTGGCCCCATAAGCCACCGTATTCCCTCCCCATCGCCATTGGGCCAGCCACTGGTATCGCTTTCTTGCCATCCATGGCCAGCCCGGCGGACAGCTCGCCACTGGAAAACGTATAACATCTCATTGGAATCGCCAACCCGCCTGCTAAGCGTGACGATTACGGCACTCTATAAGAGAGAGCTGAATGATGATAATAAACTAGTATTACTATTTGAAATAAAACTACTTTTACGGATTCTATCGCGTTTGTATTTGATTTATAATTTCCCGACGTTTCGAACACTTTACAGTGATCATGGTCACGGGAGGACCACGTTCGTTTCGAACACTTTACAGTGATCATGGTCACGGGAGGACCACTGTAAAGTGTTCGAAACGTCGGGCAATTATAAATCAAATACAAACGCGATAGAATCCGTAAAAGTAGTTTTATTTCAAATGTGTAATACTCGCGTAAACATTAGAAGTCATTATGCTAGTATTACTAGTTGTATATGGTACAGAGATTGCACAAATATTTCAGTAGTTTTTGAGTGATTAAGTAAATTAGTAGACAAATTAATAGAATACGATACGACTCGTATTTTATAATGCGTATAGATTATGTATAAAACGGATTATAAAATATCATTTACGTTGATATAACAAGCGCTATAATGTTAATGACCATTATAAATTAATTTACCGGTTATCTAATTGTGCCGCGTTGGATAGGCGTACTTATTAAAAATCATATAACTGTTATTTTATAGAATTATTTGAATATATTATATGGAATTAATAAAAAAAAATCGTATATATTAATTACCACTTGGCACAAGATTCGTGATGGAGAAAACAAACTTATATAAATAATAATAAAAAAATCGAAACATTGATTCCTTTCACGACAAAAACGAAGAAAGAAAGAGAGAATTTTATGATATATAAACTACATTGTGCGAAGATAAGAAAACTCAAAGCCCTATCCTATACATCAGTCCAGTTAGGAATAGTAAGACAAATTGCATCCTATTTAAAGAATAGTCTCGTATCCCACAGTAGAAGTTATACTATCTGAAATGATATAATTATTCCCATCCGCCAACTATAAAATATATGACCGAAATATCACAATATATCTTATCATATCAGCTGAGTTTTCCGAATAATAGCATTCGTGAATCGATAAAACTTCTAAGCGTGTAAATAATATAGCACATGATTATGTAATAAACAAATTACGTGTGTAATAATTGTTTTAATGTCATTTCTTCACTACACATAAGTTATTAAAGTTAAAAAAATAAATATAGTATATTGTACATAGCTCAAAAGAGAGTTCACTCCTCTTGCAAATTATTTAAACAAATTAATTTAAATCTAAAGATATATGTGTTTACAAAAATTTCATAATTCGCGATATGCCAGGACCGTTTCAAGGCAACATTATTGTTTGAAAAGTTTAAGACTATGCCCACAAGACTTCTGTGACCGACCAACACCGTCGCTTTCTATGTCTGGACTCTGGACCGTCAACAAGCGCGCGGGTAAGTTTTTGCCAGCGCTACGCTTCGTTGTAGTACGTTGTGTCGTGTTTCTTTCCGTAACTAACACGTTCCTAGCACATTTATAGTATGACATATTGGACATCTTTAACAATTCAGTGAGTCACAGGTATGATAATTTACTATGCCGTGGGAATCGTAATAACCATTGGTGAGTTTACCAGACAAAGCAGACTGCTGCTGAAAAATGTATAACACCAAATGCGATTTTTGAAGCACTTGCCAAGCGTGGCTCTTATGGTATTAACAAAACTCTTATCGTTTTATGTAACAATACATCTTCTGTTTTCTTCTCACACTGTTTTACTGTTAAAAGAACATAAAGAACAAATGTAAAACACACTCAAAGCGCAACAAATGTGATGCCACAATCGTATAGTTACGACAGCGATTGTTTGCGCAGATGGCAGACTCCAAAATCATCAAATCTACCACACACAGTAAAGGCGAATGTTAATATACATTTGGTTACTCAATAATATTTTAGTAATAAAAAGTTATAGCAAAAGAAAACCTTCAGTCATTGTGATAAAATTCTTTTTTAAAGTAGTCTAGAGTCTGCTAGTTTTAATGACGGAGCGAAAATACTGCGTGTTACTATGTATTTCAATTTTTGCTGTTACCAATTGAGGTAATAAGAATCGTAAGTAGTAGATCACAAAGAGAAGGAAATCTTGAAAAAAAGCTATGGTTATTGATCTAGTAGTAGCTAGTACAGCATCTCTATATTCTTTTCATTCGAGAGGCTCGTACCCAATGGATGTTACTCGTATTATGTGTAAAGAAGAGGAACTTTAATGTAGCTGTGTGGTAGCGGCTACGAATACTACCAACCCTTACTTTGCTTGCGGATGTCGTAAAAGACGACTAAGAGCCTTTTAACGACCTGGGTTAACTCTAGTTGATGCCCTTTGGCCAACAATTACTTGCTTGTTGACGTCTGGCAGGCGGCCGGTCATTAAACTATTGCCAATAACTTTTACAATATGTGCTATGAAAGAAGAGTACATATTGCGGCGACCCCAAGTATTCGGGGTGTGAGCTGGAGAATGGTAATACTATACTAATATATTACTATACTAATATATACATTTCCAATTTGTCTTCCATGTCTTAACGAAGGAAGAATACATTTCATCGCCCCCTCCTGTCAACCGAGTGTTATAATATACGGCATGTAAGTAGATTACATCTCGTCAAGTAAATTTAAACTCGAAATACAACCCTGTAGCAACCGTCCAGCAATCCCATTTTACTTTCCAGTAGGTCAATTTTCCTTCTATTGTGGAGGAGTCACGTATTGAATAATGAGATATATAAAGTTGAATCATAAAATATATCTATTATTTTCAAATTATCACAAATTTATCAAGAGTAATAATAATCATTAGACATTTTATCGTTAACGTACAAAAATTGTGGTTTTAAACAATTTATCATTTATATTAATTTATCTTTATAAAGTAAAAACGAATGAAAGGAGATAGCGGCTCTGCCTTCCTGTAAGGTTGTTTAAGGTTTTCATTGACTATAAAAACGCTAATTGAACACCTATTGATATAAACTATAAATAATCATAATTTATATAAACTATAAATAATTTTAATTTAAACACAGGACAATACTTTGTTCGATCAACAAATTGTTGAGTGAGAGTCTGAGTTTGGATGTAATTTGTCACCTTTAATTGCATGATTGTAAAGTCCCCCCAAGGAATACAAGGATTATTTCCTTTGTGCAGGTAGTTGCCTTAAAAGAAAATAGGTTAAATGCATAGGATAAGATACCGACCTACCGTGCCAAGTGTCTCACGGGTTCGATTCCCACGCAGGACAATACTTTGTGTGATCCACAAATTGTTGTGTCGATTCTAGGTGTATTTGTGTCTCTTAATTATGTTAGTAAAGTCTCCCCTAATACAAAGATTATTTCTTTAGTGGAGAGTAGTCTTTAAAAAAAAATCTAATCCAGTCATTAATAATCTTCTTCTCAGCCCATCTAAATGCAACTGTGGGGTGCGGTCTTTTATAATGGTAAGAACATTGGCCTACTATAGTAGTATTGGCTATAAATTCCTCAGCATTTCTTCTCAATCGCTATGACTAAAAAGTGTCTTACATAAACTCGGGCAAGCAGTTGTCGGAGATTTTGAAACAGGCTATTTTGGACGGTCCGAATAATATGCCACCAAAGACAAAGATCGGGTACCGGTGGCCCGCTCGCACGGCGAAGAGAGGAGTCCTTGCAGGGTGGGTCTATGGGATTGTGCGCAGCCTCTTACGTCACCCCGGACCGCTTTGGCGGAGCGCGACCACATCAATAGTCCACCGCAAGGAAAAAAGAAATGGTCCGAATAATATAAGTAATTTTATTTTAGTATAATAATTTTAAAATACACTTTTACTTTTAGTACAGGATGCATTTAAACTTAAACAAAAATGAGGAAATCCTAAGTATTAGTTATTAGGAAACATTAAATAAAAATCTGTACATATTATATGGAATTCTCAACACGATTTTTTATGTTACCATATTAAATAGTATTACGTAGAGGTATCACTTTCTACAGAATTAAAACAGAAAGAGACCATCTTGTCATCATCATTCAGCCTTTTGTCTTCCACTACTAGACATGCGTCTATCATATTTCGCCACAAAGTGTGGTCCCGTGCCGCCCGCATCTAACGACTTCCAGTAATCTTCACCAAGTCGTCGGTCCACCTAGTTGAACGAACAACACTGCGACGTCCGATACGTCTATCTTATATTAATTTTTAATCATTTTAATTCCAGTAATAATTGATCCACCAACAAAAAAAAACAGTTCTCTTTAGAAAATAAGTGTCAATTGTATATAGAAATTTTTAGTTTTTATTATTTAAAGACGGCTATTAAATACAATTTACAATAATCTATCTGAAATTACAGATTGATTTATCTTAGACTTGGATAGAAAAAAATAACTAGACTTTGGGCCATCCACGAAATATTGTTCTGAATCTGGGTATAATTTGTCTGCGTTAATTGCATGCATTTGTAAAATCCCCCACAATACAAGGATTATTTCCTTAGTGCAGGGTGGTGTTGAAAGCCACCGAAGACAAAGATCGGGTACCGGTGGCCCGCTCGCACGGCGAAGAGAGGAGTTACACGGTGGGTCTATGGGGTCACGCGCCGCCTCTTCCATCACCCCGGACCGATTTGGCGGGGCGAGACGCATCCATAGCCCATCGCAAAAAAAAAGGATGGTGTTGGAAAAAAAAAACACTTATGATAAAATTTCTACCGTGATATTCTCGTTTTACAAACAATGACTTACACAAACAGATCTCATCATACAGAGTCACGCATGTGTGCGTGACATGGTTGGTACCAAAGAGTAAAGTTATTAAATTGAAAAAGAGTGGCAACTCGATGATAAAATATGCATGTATGGAAAGTGCTGCCACCCAGAGTTTAGGCGGTGAACTAAAGTTGAAGTAATATATATACATATCTACATGTGTATGTGTAATTACATAGAATTTTCTTTTACTATGAAAGCTACCCTGAAATATAAAAAAAAAACATATCAGCTGATAATTAAACAATAATAATATCAGCCTATCATTGAAACTTGAGATAATTTTCAGAAAAATATCAATAACCGAAAATAGATCGATGGCAATAAGTACCTACGCTAGGAACAAAAAATAACAATTCTCAGTTGTCAAACGTTTGACAGGCAGGACAAAATGGCAGCAGTTAAGTTTGTACAACCAATCTGTAGGCGGCGCGACGGTCAGTAAAAATAAGTAATGTTTTAAGTGTGCCCCCCCAGGTTGGTACCTACAATCATAGAATGGAGTATCCATAAGTCACGAGTGACTCATCGACGAATGGACAATAACATGCCTACTTTTTTTTTTAATAACATCGTTTTATTGCGTACTTCGATTGTATCTAGTCATGTAAGGACTATTACTTAGGACTATAACAATAAATACTTTGTTAAGCATAGTTCTTCATAGTTATAGTCCTTAAAATATAGCTTGTGACAGATAGTGACAAAACCGATGAAGTAATTATGAATACGCGTCATGCTTACAATTTTATTTTGTTTCACCTATATTTTCATTCTTTACGTGCCAGTTATATCTCAACTGAATTATGAATATACAAATCGAACCCGACGACCTTATTACGCTCGCCCAAACGGAGGCATACACAGCCCGCGCGGCCCTGACAAAGAATTATCCACGATTCCGCCCTCGCCGTCGAGGTCGGAAGTCGTGTCGCGTTCAAATCATAAACGTGGGAGACACACTTTGCCAGCGACCCCCCGAGCCGAGGTCCGTACCCCACAGGGGGTGCCCTCGGGAACGGTCGCTTAACTTTTACGGGTTGAGAGCCCTCAGCGCTCACCCACAGTCCGGGTAAAGTTGTCATAGCCATCTGAGGCTAACAACTAAGACACAAATAAAAAAAAAAAAAAAAAAGAATATACAAATATGAATATTTATACCAAAACTTGTACCTAATATGTTTTAAAATACTTAGTATAAAAAATATGATGCTTACGCAAGTACAAGGTCATACTGGACTGAGAATAAGATAGAGATGGGGCAATCGATAACATTCTTATTAATTATTTATAAAACAAGTAAAACCAATACATTACCTATATAAACCACATGGTTACTCTATAAAATAAGTAAATTGCGTTAATTTAATATTCAGACATCAGTTATAATATTAATAAGACCATTTCTTATATATCACAAAGATAATTTCTTTTATAAAATAAACATGATTATTCATGAAATAATCTGTGACCAAGAATTCATCATCATCCTACAGGAATGCGCCACCGATGATGATAATAGAGACGATGAACTTGGATGTATTCTTTTCGAATAAAAAGAATTAATTAACAGCTTTAGTTGAAATTAAATAAAATCCATTAATTTAAATTTAATAAGATTTTCATAGATTGTTTTAAATTTATAATCGATTCATCCATCCATTTGATTAAAATTCAATAAGATTATCATACATTGTTTTTCAATTGCAGTAGCAAATAACTTTAAAAAATAAAGAGTTATATCGACAAAAATACGGACTGCATCGTAAGCGTGCGGCACTAGTGAGAACTGTCACAGAGATCGTGCTATATTTTATAGACTATAGGTATTAAACTGCTTTTATTTGCCACACGCGTTATTGTAACTGCAACAGGCTTTTAAATCCCTTGTTATTATAAAATAAATTGTTATTTCATATTGCTATTGGAGAATTTTTTAAAAAATCTCAAACCTTCAAATCGTCATTGACAGCTCCACATATATTGAAAATCCTGCCTAACTGCCTTACAATCTTGTTATCATACGTAGGTCACGCATAATAAAAATGGTATAGGAAAACACTTATATTTTCAAATCCTCTTTAAAGATGTGTTCCCATAAAAAAGTAGATTATTCAAGTGCTCAAATTAATATTTCCGTGTGGTGACGGAGTAAGAATACAATTCACCACTCCCTATCTTATCCGTAGGTGATCGTAAAAGACAACTAAGGGATAAAATATGCATATAACATCTACGCAAGAGAAGGAAATCTCGAATAAAACCCTATACCAACACGTCTGACCAGCGTAGTAGATAATAGGTCAATTTTCCTTCTAGTGTGAAGGAGGAGCCCCACAGTGGGACATGTATGAGCTGAGATGATGAAATTAATAGATATCTATGTAATATAGGAATAATAAAGGTAATATTAAAAACTTATTTTGTGAATGAAAAATGTGGGTCAGCATAGTCAGGACGTAAAAATGTTTACGTACACCATTTTTAATGAAAAGTATTACAATTATTTTAATTTATGACCCAAATAGACATATAGCGTTTTTTACATTTATATAGAAGTATATCATAGCTATGTGGTAGCGGCTACGAATACTACCAACCCTTACTTTGGTCGTGGATGTAGTAAAAGACAACTAAGAGCGTTATAATGACTTGGGCCAACTTCAGCTGATGGCGTTTGGTCAACAATTACAATCCCAAGGAGAGTTGACGTCTGGCAGGCAACCGGTCATAAAACTATTGCCAATAACTTTTACAATATGTACTATGAAAGAATACATATCGTATCGACCCTAAGTAATTGGGATAAGAGTAGGAGAATGATGATGATAGAAGTATATCATAAAATTCTAAATGTTTAAATACTTAATAAATAATTTAACGATATAAATATTTTTTATCGCATGTAAGCAGATAATGTCTAATGACTGGCGATAATAAAAAATCCCTATCATTTTCACATATATTTGTTCCATATAATACTATATCTTCAACAGCAAGAAGCCATATGCATATTACAGTTATAAACAACACACTTCTGTGGCTATTAAATATGTATACACACTAAAAAAATACACGTGGGGGTGGGGGTGCAGGTGTACACTATAAAAGATAGGACCCAAAATACAGCAAACTTTATAAAGTTAAAGGAAGACTAAAGAAAAGTTGAATGGATTGTACAAATGATGATATAAATAAAAAAAGGGTTTAAGTGTAGTGATGACGTCTGGCATAGGTCTGTAGAAGAGAAAAATAAGTTGCGCCAACTCCAAATAAATCGGGGTAAAAAGGTGTAAGGAAAATACTGCTCACGCAGTTGGTATAACAAAAATATTTCTTTCTTTCTCATTGTCTCAGCATATAAACATCCCAGTGCTGGGTTAGTTTCCTCAATAGTGAGAAGCGAATTGACTTATTTTACTACGCTGGTCAGATGGTTTCGTATAGGGTTATATATCGAGTTGTCCTTCTCTTGCAGGGATTTTATTTGATTGAGTCCCTTAGTCGTCTCTTACGATCACCAACAAGTAAGAAATGGTCACACACACCACATTTTCTTTCTCAATATACAATTTGGTTGAAATTAATTTAATAACCTGCCATCAGATCGACATGCGGTCGTAAGCTGAGAAGATTCGGCAAGAAACGCAACGAGTACGTCATTTTTTAAGTTTTATAAATAAAATTATCTACGAGATGATAAGTTAGTATTAATTTCAGCGAAGCCTTTAGAACGAAGATATTTTCTTTTTTTTTATGATAAAAGAATAACTAGACCAGACCCCACAGGCGAGTCCCAATCATGAGTTAACTATTAGAATAGACATGACATATTATATTCTTTTAGTCATAACACGAGTAACTATTACCTAAGTGGTTACTATTAATAGCGGGGTTTGACGTACCTTAGCCCGCTGCTAAAAAAAAAAGTGGTTACTATTAATATCAGGTATTGATTCGTCAAATGGACTGAATCCATTATTTTAGTATTCGTCGATAGTGATTCACTGTGAACCGCGTTAGACATTAGTAGTGCCCTGAGGTCAAGGACCGGTGTCGATGCGATTAGGAGATCATTGACCCGCGTCCAACCGTGACATTGTAATTAATTTAGTGCACATTTGACTTTGGTTTTCTTATAAGCTCATTAATTGGATAAGTGGATAAGGCATTATGATTTACAAACAATTCTCTTGTTAAGGAACCAGGATGTGCCTGTCACAGCATATAAACACAAATTTCATCAACGGTTCACGTGGAGAAACCTATATGATGGTTGAATAAAATACCCTTTGTGGGCATTTTTATTGCTTATGGTGGCAACTTAGCAAGCAGCACAGCTGATGGTAAGTGTTACTACCGCCCAATGGACACAGTTAAGCCGCTGCCTAGGAATGAAAACTCCAAAACCCACCCCAAAAGTTAGGTTGCCGGTTCACTCGCTTACCAAACGATGCGCAGCAGCACATTTCCACTGCTCAGACGTCAATTTTTTGCGAGAGTATGGTACTACCCCGGACGGACCGGCCCGCGGCTGTAGACAGAAAACTGTCAACAGCGTGGCCCTACCACTATTTAAGATACGGAGCAAATGTTGTGAAAAGCAATAATTATTTTTTAAGAGGATAATGAGGACGATAGTTAAGCACTGCTAATGGTACAGCATTTTATTTAGATTTTTTAAACATTTGAATATTATTTGAATAAAATATTTACGAGATTAAAAAAACAAATAGAAACGCAAACTTTTAATTTGCTAAACGATCAAATGCCGATAACATACAGCTGCAATACAAGTGCTCAATGCTTATAAACTAAACGACAGTAGTTGACATCGATGGTATCTGTCCCAGACCAGCTGTCACCGTGTTCACTCAAATGACTCAACAAAGAGGTGTGCGCACACATAAACATGCACAGGATAAAAATAAAAACAAACTAACTTGGCATTTATAATGCACGTAATTCTATGAAAATTGGTGCAAAAAAATAGAAAATATTGCAATGGCTTCAAAAATGAGGGTTCTTAATGAGAATTTTTATATATTTCTTTTAAGTAAGAGTATGTTCGGGTATAAGTCAGTTATGCGTGAACGGTTATCCGTATGATAACGGAGTAAGAATACAATTCACCACACCCTATGTTACCTGTGGGTGATCGTAAGAGACGACTTAGAGATACGAAATGCATATATTATATATGCATATATGCCATATAACATCTATACTCGAACTCGAAATAAAACCCTATACCAACACGTCTGACCAGCGTGGTATAGTAGGTCCAATTATGGAGGAGGCACGAGCCCAACATTGGGACCTATATGAGCTGAGATGATGAGATGATCATGCGTAGACGAATTTGCAAAATTCATTTTTTGTTTGAGAAAGAGTTTCTCCCAAAATCCGACTGCACAGTTGGCGTAGTGGTTAAGATTTCGACCATCCGTGCCAGTGTCGTGGGTTCGATCGTCCACGTAGGACAATACTTTGTGCAATCCACAAAGTGTTCTGAGTCTGGGTGTAATTTGTCTGCGTTAATTGCATGTTTGTAAAGTCCCCCGCAATACAAATATTATTATCCTTAGTGAAGGGTGGTTGGTGTCTTTAAAAAAAATAGACCCATTAAAATTTCGTAAAGATTTGATCTAATTCTTTTTTGTTAAATAATCATATCTTATTTACAATTGGTATGTCAACCGTGTCGTCTTCTGGAAGAAGAATATAGCATCTAGTCTTCTATATTATTTATGCATTACTTTTCGAGGTCGAGCCTTTCACGCAACGAGAGATCAATAGGACTATTTACACATTGCACAAACGGGTTGAAATTGAATTTAATTTCGAGTTTACTTTGTCTAACAATGACGCAACCTACTTGTTATTATATAAAACAGAGCAGTGAAGGAAGTGGTGACATTGTATTCATAATCCGTCAGCAAAACAAATAAGATTAACATATGGTAATACAAGCTGACACTCGCGGCTTGGCCAGCGTAAAACGTTACTTTTAACAGGGATGAAAGGTATCCTATGTATTAATCCAGGAAATGATATATCTATATGCTAATTTTCATCCAAACCCATTCATCGGCTTACCTGTGATTTAATAACCAATATCCAAACATCTTCACAAACTTTCACATTTATTATTTAGTTTTTTTTGTGTGTGACTTAGTTGTTAGCCTCAGATGGCTATGACAACTTTACCCCGACTGTGGGTGAGCGCTGCTCTCAACCCGAATTATTTAGTAAGATTGACACTCCTTTTGTTCTGGTTATTTCTATACGCCACGTCAGTAGATACTGGCACCCCCTCTACCTTATTCGTCCGAGTGGTAAATACTGAGCTTAGTAGAGTAACAAATTCTTTGAAATCTAACTGTGCTCTCCAACAATGTCAAATTTAGTGATTATGTTATTAACCATCTTGTAGACGATCGGATCGGCGGATAGATGGATATACTCTGGTAAAATTCAGTGTACATATGAAACGATCACAAATAGATTTTACACATGTGCGTTTCTGTAGGTATACCTAGTGCAAAATGACAGGCGACAGACTCGAGTATATAAAATATCACATCTTTATCACGGTACAATAGCACGTAAAGCGCGAGAGTCTGTCGACTGCTCTCGGATTTGGTAAGCACTAAGTTAAATTTCGCGAGTCTGTTGTCTGTGACATAAAATCGAGTGATAAGATGGAGAGAAGAGCGCGATTTTATGTAAATGATGCCATCCGCGCAACCATCAAGCCTATCGCATGTTACCATAATAGCAACAACACGTCATATTATAAGGCCGTCAGTCACGGAAAATAAATATATAGCTATTAATCAATATTATAAAACGCACTTCAGTATTAGTCATCAATGCCACATCATATAAAACACAGTGTCCGAAGCATGCATTTACATAAACATGGTTCACTTCAAGAAACCATATAAATGTTTCGAGTTTATAATTATTTCATTACATAATAACGTTAGCAGACAGAATAGATTATTATAAGTAGCAATAATGGCATAAAAAAGGATTAAGTACAGCAAAACATATTCGTGTACTTGACAACTAAATCACAACGCAGCTCGCAGCTAAGAACTAAAGTGTGAAACTTTAGTTCTTAGCTGCGTTGTAATTTGTGACACACAAAATAAGCCGTCATACGTTTAGTCTCTCTCCCGTCATTACAGTTTCCTTTTTTTGCATCAGAAGAGAGGGGAATAAAAATTCATTGGGCTTGTAACAAAGCATTTATGCGCATAGTTTATTGTTTTCTATAAGAAACATCACACATCTCGTTCAGATAACTATGGTACAATTACCATTGTCAGTCTTTCTGTTATAGTGGCTGTTGATATTTATTTTGTGGATTGCAATATGGTCTTCTCAGACCAAACACGTCGCAGTGTCCCACGGCTTGGACCTCCTCCATGGTAAGAACGATTATGACATGATAAACCGCGTGGTATGATGAGCTTTCATCAGAAGCGCCATAGTGTCTTATATAGTTTTTATTATCTTTCATAGACGTTATCTGCATATCATATAAATTAATCATATTTTTACGATACCCTTGGACAAGAATGGGGTGATGAATTGTCTTGTTAATATCCACAGAGAAAAGAAGATCAGAAGTTATCAATATAAGTGGCATTAGTGCATAAAATGTTGTGCGTCCTATATAAATCGAAAACTTCCTTCTGGTAATAAATAGAACCACGATGACATCACTACCTTAGTTTAGATTGTTTATTCTATGCTATAAGGCATAGACTAAAATTCTGTTCGTAAAACAGCTTAAATGAAGCTGATAACGATTAAAATGATTACATTTTTATTTGTTTAAAAAATATATATATCAATTGACAAGTGTGGCAACCCGTGTGGCGACGGGAAAAGAATACAACAATTGTCGCCACCCCTTGCTTGCCCGTGGGCGTCGTAAAAATCGAATAAGAGTCTCACCGGGCGAATGGGCAGCGGCTATCTCCCGGGAAACTTCATAACATCTACCGCGATCGCCAATCTGCCTGCCAAGCGTGGCGATTATGGCGTTATTACCCCTCTTGGGGAAGCCTATGTCCAACAGTGGACGTTCATGGGCTGATGGATAAAAAAATTGAGAAGATTCCTGATTATAAACTAAGGATTAACAGTAAATAATATGAACATGCTCTTGATTAATTTTATATATCGTCCATATATCATTAACCATTCAACGAATTCAGTACCTTTCAGCCTTGAATATTACTTCATCCGCTGATTAGATAATGCACGATTAAATATTATAATTTTCGTCATGTTACATTTGGAACAATTAATTACTAATGAATCATATGTTACGTATGTAATTCAGTAGGTATTTTTATCACACAAAGCGGTCGTAGGCATAATCGTTTGATATAAGTGGATATTCTCAGTAATTTTTATTTTGCTCTACATTTTCGTTCAGCCGTAACATTTGCGAACTATTATATAAGAGCCTTCTTTACAATGGAAGGGAAAATAGTCTAATATACCATGGTAACTGGGTTATAACCTAGTTATAGGGGGCTTGTTACGAGCTTTCCTTTCATTATCTTATGTGTTTACATTCCTTAGTCTCTATTACCATACACAAGGGATAGGATGTTGAATTATATTCTTATATCGTCTCAGTCCATATATGTCCCATTGTTGGGCTCGAGCCTCCTCCATAATTGGAGGGAAATTGACCTACTATACCACACTGGTCAGACGTAGAGTTTTGTTTCGAGTTTTCCTTCTCACGCATAGATGTTATATATATGCATTCTATATCCCTTAGTCGTCTCGTCACGGGTAAGATAGGGGTAGTGAACTGTATTCTTACTCCGTCACCACACGGGAAAACACAACATTACATTAATATATCAAATTCTCACCACGATTTTTTATGTGACCATATTAAATAGTAATACGTAGAGGAGAGGTATCGCTTTCTACAGAATCATAACAGACATCTATCTTATCATCATCATTCATCATCGAGCCTTTCATCATCCACTGCTGCACATAATGCTCTTTTTTTTTCTCCTTGTGGTCGACTATGGATGTGGTCGCGCCCCGCCAAATCGGTCCGGGGCGACCGAAGAGGCGGCGCGCAACCCTATAGACCCACCCTGCAAGGACTCCTCTCTCCGCCGTGCGAGCGGGCCACCGGTACCCGATCTTTGTCTTCGGTTACCGTTGGACGTGAGCCTCCCTCATATTTCGCCACAAAGTGCGGTCTTGTACCACTCATATCGAACGACTTCCTTCCCTTCACCAGGTCAGCGGTCCATCTGGGATAGGTGAGAGTTGACAATTTTATGCAAACGAATTTTATTGACTTAAAAGTGGTACATACGGGTACAAGTGATGTAGAATCCGATTGGAATTTAAAGAAGAAAAACTAAAAGTCGGCTGCCAAGACTATGGTACGCACAATATTATATCAGTTATCTATAGAGATCTATAGGAAAAAAATACTGCAAGACAGGAGACCGGAATATCTCCCTATGCCGAACCTATCTAATAGTATAATATACTTGTAATTGTAAAGGAAGTTCGTGCGCAGCAGTAGGGCGTATACAGGCTGTACAGAAAATAGATAGATAGAAATCTGTTTTCTTTTAAAATTATGATGCCGAACAACTAAAAATGGCTAATAACATATTTTATCTGTGCTTACTGCAAATTGATGCATTCTTATATAAATACTGATACGGCACTATGATAATCACATTTAATTCAATATTAAGAACGTCGCCATATTGGCTGGTGACGGTTTATGATGCCTCGCATGCCTTTTACAAAATGGATAGTAAAGGATATATAAAGATTTTTTTTTTTTCAAAAGCCATGTGTTATTATGAAGTGAAAAGTATTGTTAGAACGTGAGCAAATATTGAGATTATGTGCTTATTACTAATTTCATTGAAACAATGGCCAATCCGCTACGTATAGCCAAATTAGTGGCCATTATACACATAATCGTGTGTGGTGATTATTAATAATAGAAGTTTAGATATACCAACCAGTCTATCACAAATAGAAAAGATAGATATATGTATATAGATTATAGACAGACTAGCGACCCGCCCTCGCTTCGCTTTGGTTACATCAGTTCATTTGTGTAAGTTTGTGTGAATTTTGTAAAATCTGTAATAACCTGACCTCTACAGAACAGAAAAAATGTTCATACTAAATTTCAAGTCTGTAGGAGATATATTTAAAAATGTGATTTTTACACTCTAGCAACCCTCCTTGCGGGTGGAATTTCGTAAAAGCCGTTCTTAGCTGACCTCTACTCGGCGAAAGGAATATCCCTACCAAATTTAAAGTCTGTAGACCTTATGGTTCCAGAGATATCGTGATGAGTCAATACATAGGTGGAAATCTCTTATATATATAGAATAGAATAGATAGAAACAATAAAATATGATGAAAGTGTGATTATATTATTACAATACAATACAATAACTCTTTATTATATAGCATTTATAAGTACAGGAGAAAACAAATAAAAATAAGTCCTCATTTTAATAATCATATTATTAAAGTGATGACACTTAGAAGAGTAGACGGGTGATGATGACTTTACTGTTTTATTAAACAAAAATTTCAAATGTAGCATTAAGTGCATCTAATGTCCTAAATAAAGCATACTTGGACACAAGTACATGAGGCATTTGGCCGCCTATGCTGTAAGATAAAGTATATAATTTTTTTTATTCTTTGTCCCAAGCTGGCTTCCACCCAAGAATATTAAAAATACCACAAGTTTTTTTAACGCAACAATAGTGGGTAATAAATTAATAAATCACTTTCTTGCTATCGACATTGAGGTACAATAAACGGTACTTTTTGATTTTAAATGCAAGTATCATTTTCAATAGTATGAAACGTCGAATTTAAATCTGAATCGATCAGGTGAGAGAGTGGTACCCAATTTGTGTGGTACGAGTATCTAGCAATAACAGTTTCCGTTTTTTTTTGAAGTGAAACTTCTAATGCGACTACTAACAAGGTTGCGTTAAACGTTTAACGCAATGGCACTGGAGCGCATGCGTACGTACGTAGTATACCTGTTACAGGCCAGCGCGAGCGTTAGCAACGAGTACCCGACTAGAAAAAAAGTATGGTTCAACCAGATCATGTATCTGGACCCGATCAGGATAGAATGAGGCATGCCGGATCTGGCAAACCTGATCAGGACCAGGTCTGGTCCTGATCAGGATAGCCTGATGTGAAATAACATCAAGTATGGTAAGGCATACCGGATCAGGACCAAATAAGGATAGCCTGATGTGAAATATCATTAAGTATGGTAAGGCATACCGGATCAGGACCAGATCAGGACCAAATAAGGATAGCCTGATGTGAAATATCATTAAGTATGGTAAGGCATACCGGATCAGGAGCAGATCAGGACCAAATAAGGATAGCCTGATGTGAAATATCATTAAGTATGGTAAGGCATACCGGATCAGGACCAAATCAGGACCAAATAAGGATAGCCTGATGTGAAATATCATTAAGTATGGTAAGGTATACCGGATCAGGACCAGGTCAGGATCAAATAAGGATAGCCTGATGTGTAATATCATCAAGTATGGTAAGGCATACCGGATCAGGACCCGATCAGGACAGAATGAGGCATGCCGGATCCGGCAAACCCTATCAGGACCAGGTCTGGTCCTGATCAGGATAGCCTGATGTGAAATAACATCAAGTATGGTAAGGCATACCGGATCAGGACCAGATCAGGACCAAATAAGGATAGCCTGATGTGAAATATCATTAAGTATATAGTAAGGCTTGTAGTATATCAGAACTTGAAACAGTTTTCGTAACACAAAAAAAATATCAATCAAAATTCAAAAAAGTGACATGATTGTCATATTTATGCCACGGCGAAATTGTATTTGCATTAAAGGAGATTAATCTGAAATCTTTAATTAATCATATGTATTTAATAATAATAATAATGTTTAATTAATAATATAAAAATAATTTATATTTAAGGTAAAAACAAAAATAAATAATATAAATATATATATGAATGTACCTAACATTTGAAAACATAGATAGATAGAAATATTATATTGTAACAACCATTCTAACATTTAATGTTTTGGGTCATAATAAATAGATGGCGTTAGTAAAATGACGTCATTATTTGAATCGCGGTGTTAAGATTCTCCGTAGCGTAATGACATGCCTTAATATTAAATGAGTTGTTATCGAATCAGATTAAAACAGATCGATCAGGTCATGAATGAGAAATTCAGGCGACAGTTGCAGTCGTTAGCATCTGGTGGTTGCGCCATAATCGGAACGGCTCACTGGGACTCTCTATGATAAGAATATAGCACTGCATTCGGTGCCTACGTCATATATTAATTTATATTTTTACCTATTAAACATGTTCTTTAAGATATTCATGTTTTTTAAAAGGACCGGACTGGGCATACTCGTTTTAGATCAGGCAAGATATATAACGCAGATGATTGATTTGGTTCCAATCAGTAAAATTTCATCCGGACCCGATCAGGAACGCCTGATCTGGACCCGATCAGGAATGCCTGATCTGGACCCGATCATGAATGCCTGATCTGGACCCGATAAGGTTTTCCTGATCGGGTCCAGATATATCTTCTGCGTTACATACCTTATCTGGTCCAGATCGGGCATGCCCGGTCCGGTCCTGCTAAGGAAGACGAAAAAATTTCTAGTCGGGTAGCGTCCAATATTCCAACGCAAGAGGGAGAGAGAAAGAAAGATAAACAAAGGTAGAAAGTAGGAGAGAGAAAGAGAATGAGTCGGTAGATCCAAGCACATGCGCGTGATATTCTTGCTGAGCAGCGAAGTAAACAGTGTGAACATCGTGAAATTTGCTGAAATACGTACTTTTTGTTCTATTTTAATTTGTAATAATCATTATTTTCATAGGTTTAAAAGTTTTCACTTTTGTCGACAGTCCTCATGACTGCTCTGAGTTTTTTTTTAATTTTGCGGATAATTATGAATTCTTTTCGAGTATTTTTTTTAACCTACTACAAATATCAAGAAAATATCGCAACCAACCCATTCATAAATGATCTTTAAAAAATACATACTATAGAATTCGAACCGTTACTAAATCGCAAGAGCGAAAAAAATTCAAGGAGTATGATAGTAAACAGCGCTGAATGTCATCGAACGATGATATGCTAATCAGAAATAATGTTAAGTATATAGGTATTATCAACGGAAGCAACTACCCACTTACTTCCCGAAGAATTATTTTCATGTCATTGTAATGGAATGATCGCATGTTATTCTTTTACTGCTGTCCTTCAACTCAACGGTAGGTGATCCATCCAGAGCTTTAGTGTTGGCAAATGCAAGACCAAGACTCGCTGCAAAGGTCTCGCAGTGTTGCATTTTACGATTTCTTTGGCAAAGACAGGATTGTCAAATTTTTTTTATTCTCCTTCCTAATAGACAGGGAAATAATTTGATGTTATTTTAAACTAGGTAATCGCATGATATATAGGTATGATTATAGGCCCAACTCCTGTTAAGTGATATGTATCTAATTATTGATAGTTGTACAGTTAGTGCCACTAGATGAATGGAATTTAATTAATTTAGTTGGATTTTCATTTCTATGTGGAATTTACATTTCTATCAAAACAAATTGAATTTGGGCAACACAACAGAGCCTCCATCCAGAGTATGACATAAATTGACTTAATATACCATGTTGGTTGGACATATTGGTATATGTTTTATTTTTAATATTTATTTTCTTGTAGAGTCGTTTAAAGTAGTTTTTAATTTACATATAATTTTATATGACACATAAAGCTACAGAAGAGTGGTACCACAGTGTATTCTTATCGTCTGAACCTAGTTACTGGCTATAAAAAAAAACAAAGAAAAATATTTATTTCACTCGGGGTACAATTACATAATATTCATTTACAAAACAAAAATTAAAGATTTACCAATAATTACAAAATTTTAAAAAAGTAATCGTAATTATAACAAATGGTAATTAAAATAAAGAGGGCTTAATTAAATAACTCTCAATACAAATTCATCTAAGTTTACATACATACATATCATCACGCCATATCCCTTGCAGGGTAGGCAGACAAAACAGAGTGCCAGAGAACTCTATCCTTGTTTATCTATCTAAGTTTAATGAGACAAAAGAGACTGTTGGCTCAGCGTGCACTAATTCACTACATTTAAATAAGTTTGATTTGAGTCATAATAAGATTATAAAGACAAAATCACTCAGAAATATTAATACCACAATTAGGTAATTAATATTTCTGTGTATAACAGCACAGAAAATTTACGGCCATGTCAAATTTACATGTGAAGTCACGTTAAACGTTATATCATCCGGGCAAAGTTGACTACACAAATGGTGTAGCGACTAAGATACCAACCGCCAGTGCCGTGGGGTACGATTCCTATGTAGAACAATACTTTGTGCGATCCACACTGTTGTTCTGAGTCTAGGTGTAATTTGTCTGCGTTAATTATATGTTTGTACAGTCCCCCGCAATACAAGGTCTTAAAAATAATGTACCTACTTTTTTTAATTTTTAAAGTAGCAAATTTCAAGTAAATTGTCGGTGTAGTGAAGGAGTAAGAATACAATTCACCACCCCCTTATCCTACCCGTGGGTGATCGTACAAGACGACTAAGGGATATAAAACGCATATAATATCTATGCGAGAGAAGGAAAATTCGAAACCAAACCCTATACCAACACGTCTGACCAGCGTGGTATAGTAGGTCAATTGACCTCCCATTATAGAGGAGGCTCGAACCCAACAGTGGGACGTGTATGAGCTGAGATGATGATAATGATGAAATTTCAAGTATACTACTGAGAATTGACCGAGAAAATAACTTTTCACTAACAAAACCTGAATTCAGGACTTTACAAACAATCTACAATTCATCATTCTCCTACTCTTATCCCAATTACTTGGGGCCGATACAATATGTACTCTTCTTTCATAGTACATATTGTAAAAGTTATTGGCAATAGTTTTATAACCGACCGTCTGCTAGACGTCAACCTTCCTTGGGTATGTAATTGTTGACCAAATGGTATCAGATGGAGTTGGCCCAAGTCGTTTTAAGGCTCTTAGTCGTCTTTTACGACATCCACGAGCAAAGTAAGGGTAGGTAGTTTTCGTAGCCGCTACCACATAGCTATACAAACAATCAATCTACAAAAATCAATAACAAATAAACTACAAATATCATTATATTAATAACACTAGCTTCCGCCCGCGACTTCGTCCGCGTGGAATGGTTACTTTGGGCTAACGTTAACTTCAACTCGCGAATTCGTTTACGTAAAAGGTGGAAATATTTTTAAATAATACATACGTTAAAGCTGTTTTAGGTACCTACATGACCCTTTTATTAGTAAGAGTAGAACATTAAACCTTAAGTAAAAGTATTGGGTCTTATCTATACTTTCTATAGATATATACAATGTATGTATATTATACATACATACACTTACGCCTATTTACAATTACACATACTTTTAATGTGTATGACATCGCTGTGTGGTAGCGGCTACGAATATTACCAATCCTCACTTTGCTTGTGGATGTCGTAAAAGACGACTAAGAGCCTTATAACGACTTGGGCCAACTACATCTGATGCCGTTTGGTCAACAATTACATTCCCAATGAGGGTTGACGTCTGGCAGGCGGCCGGTCATACAACTATTGCCAATAACTTTTATAATATGTACTATGAATGAAGAGTACTTATTGTATCGACCCCAAGTAATTGGGATAAGAGTAGGAGAATGATGATGATGATGACCTCTCGTGAACATATCTCCAATTTGGTCCAGAAAAGTATGACGTGGTCTTCCCCTTGTATTCGTCCCATTCAAGATTGCTTTATATGTTTGCTTCGTCAACCTCTGCCCACTGATTATTTCTTCCACTTCGTGTCCAACCCACCTCAGCATACCAGCGCTCTTTTATAACATTATACCTAATTTTATCTTTCATACTTACATCACACACGTTACGAAGAGCTGTCAGCTCTACAGCATTTATTCTATTTTCATGTCTTCTCCGCCAAATCTAACTTTCACTGCCATACATGAGGGCAGGCACTAATACTTCCTATACTTATTATTATTATTTAGGATGTGTAAAGCCGACGGAAGGTCATGAGAAGAAAACAAATCTAAAAATGTAGTGTGTGCAGAAGTACTTTGAAATAACATTAGTTTGAGTTTTTTTAATATAAGATTATAAGACCCAGTATTTTAATCGTAAATGCGCGCCCAGTACTTGATCATTATTTTGCTGCGATGTTATTTTTAAACTGCGATATTTCCTAAGATATTCATTGAAATCAAATAATGTAAAGAGCAATTTTGTTTTAAATTAAATACTTGTGATGAATAACTCATTTATTTGGATAAGGATTAATATTATGTTTATAAAAACACCTTCGAAAATATCACATTATTTTAAAACAAATTTGATTAGCATAAAAAAGGTTATAGTGAGCCAATCTTAAAAGATAGACATATGCTGTCGCGGACTTTTATTTAGAACTTTGAAAGGGAAACAATTATATAGTAATTATAGTACATAATTTTTGCGCAACTTTAACCGTTTACGCAGCGGAAGCTCTCAAAAGGAAACAAAAACCCGATTTTTACACATTCATCATTGTTGCTCTGCTCCTATTGGTCGCAGCGTAATGTTGTATAGCCTAAAGCCTTCCTCTATAAATGGACTATCCAACAAAAAAAGAATTTTTCAAATCGGACCAATAGTTCCTGAGATTAGTGTGTTTAAACAAACAAACAAACTCTTCCGCTTTATAATATTAGTATAGATGTGCGTATATTTATTATATGTTTTATGTCTGTTACGCATCGTCCGCACGAGTGTCAAGGGAGTAGACCGGACGTAGGTAAATGAACAATGATAGCAAGATCCTTTTTATAGTAATGGTTGATGAAGTGCCTTGTCCGTGTTATTTTGACTGAATAGGCGGCAGAGTAGTCCAAATACTGACCCTCCAATGTCGACTGGGTTGCGCTCGATACAAAAATTGTCCTCCAAGCAGGACAATTTTTGTGCAGTCCTCAAGTTATTATTCTGAGTGGGTTCCTCAGTAGTATGTTGAAGGATTAATTTCTTAGTGTAGGATATTGTGTACTTTTCGTATCGACTATGTCATATCTATCGCAGCTTCACCATAATGGAAGGGAAATCAGTCATTCATACTGTTTGAGTGTACTGTTTCGTGTTTTCCTTCTCTTGCACTAATGCTATCTGCGTTTACCTTAGACATCTGGAATAACAACCTGTTTCTTAGAACAATAGCCGAAGATACTATTTTATTAATCATGAATTATTTTTGTGATTGTATAATCAAAATAAATTAGAAGTTCATGTTTGATATTTAATTAGATAATTGAGATGGTGGACGAAAAGGGGATGGAAAAACCATAATCGTCCACCCAATCCCCATTACATTACACAACAATATGATAAGTGACCGACTCCGACACACAAAGTTATTTGGCCAATATTCTTTAACGATCAGACGAAACACCCATTTGTGTAGGCTTATAATCATTGCGCTCGTAAAACGCCTATATCCAATAGTAGCACAAATAGATTATATAGATTAGAACTAAAAAACTACTACAAAAAAATAAAAAGACTCCTCATGTGGTTACTGATTAAAAGTACAATAATATAACTTCAATTAAAACAAATTTACGAATTTTAACATATTTTATTTGATTTTCACTTTGCCAACATTTCGAACATTTTTCAGCGTTCGTAGTGACGGCGGCACATTCTTCACGTGACTATCAATGCTATGAAATCCAATACTACCATCTCAGCTCATATATGTCCCATTGTTGGGCTCGAGCTTCCTCCATAATGGGAGGGTAATTGACCTACTATACCACGCTGGTCAGATGTGTTGGTATGAGGTTTTGTTGCGAGGTTTCTTTCTCTCGCATAGATGTTATATGCGATTTACTTCACTTAGTCGTATCGTACGATCACCCACGGGAAGATAGGGGGTGGCGAATTGTATACTAACTCCGTCACCACAAGGAAAAAAATCCAATATAATCGCGGTAAAATACTTTATTTTATATATGTAATACTGGCGTAAACATTAGGAATCGCTATGTAGTAGAACATTAACTAATTTCCCTTAAGGCTCGTGAGAAACAAATACAGTATTACGGCGAGAGAAGCAAGACTCGAATAAAAACCCTATCCAACACGTATGGCCAGCGCGGTATGGTAGGCTATTAATTCTGTTCTCCTGGTCTAATCTCCTGAGTCCACTCATACGCACAACCAAATTTAAATGTTTACGGGCTGAAGAAAAAGATAATTCTAAGTAGCAAAATAATAATTGCAACTATAGAATATAGTAACTATGAAATAAAAATAATTACAAGGCAATTAAGATAAGGCGATAATATCACTACCGAAGAATAAACACTTGAAATAGAAGAATGTGTCAACCCATCTGGCCAGCGTAGTGTAGTAGGCTATTATTCTCATCTGGAGGAGCCTGTACTAGACAGGGAAACATAGTATGAAGCCTGAGAAGTTGAAATACATTCGACTGGAACAATCGCAACACATTTGATACAAATATACTAAGTGTGACATAGAACGTCGCTATTTGCATATAATACCTAATTAAGGACATCCGGTTCTAATAAAACGTACGAAAATTAGTTGAAAAGACCAATTAAACGCAAACTATAAAAAAAAATCTACACAACACACGTCAAAATTATACTTTTGAAGAATAATCTATGACAACAAATTTAATAACAATGATAACCAGAGAATAGAGAGAGAAGCACAGATATGCTAAATCATAAAAGCTTAAGATTATCGAGGACTCGAGTTCGAATCGCAACATCACATAATTTGTGGTACGCAATGATTTTCTATCCTATAGATTCATCATCATAACAGCTCATACATATCCCACTTGCTGGGCTCAAACCTCCTCCACAATGTAAGGGCAATTGACTACAATACCACGCTAGTCAGACGGGTTGGTATAGGGTTTTATTTTGAGTATTCCTTCTCTTTATATGTATATATCCCTCAGTCATCTTTTACGATACCCACGGTCAAGAAACACAGTAGTGAATTGTATTCTTTTCCGTCACCATACGTATAATTTGTTTTAATAAAATTCTATTGCCGTAGCTGAAATAATTTATTATAATATAGCTACAACATACATACATACATAGCCTCACGCCTGTTTCCCAGAGGGTTAGGCAGAGACTACGGATTGCCACAAACCACGATCCTGACATACCTCCATCGCTTCATTCACACTCATCACAGTCTTCATGCATGCTCTACGATTACGCGTACTCTTAATCTGACCTTTCACTAACACATCTTCAGCTACTACTACTACTACTAGCTACAAATACAGAAGAAAAGGAAAACGCCGAACTTGTTAGCCATCAGAGTATTGACAGACCTAATTTCCTTCATCTAGAAGGAATTCCTACAAAACAGCGGGACGTACTATGGGCTGAGATGAAGGAACTAGATTCAGAAACTGTCTAGCAACTTTGACACTTTCAGGCTTCATTGTTATGACGTGAGATAGTTTTTATTTATACTTCCTGGCTGGCTATAGTCTTAATTACGGTGATATGATCTTGTTATGAAAGAAGACCAGCTATTTATCTTCCAATTTCTCAAAATGTAAGCCAGTTTTTAGCATCATATTTATGTATATCTTTCACGAATTATTCATTTAAATTCTAGATATATTTCATCTTAGGTCATGCAAATAGCTGCCTGAATTCCATTACATTCTGTCACAATGCACGTCAAAGTTCAAGATAATTAGCAAATGATGGCGCTTGAGAACTGGTACATGGGAGAAGTAACTGTGATGCGTGATGAATAGCCACGGTGCTGCCACAGAAAGTTCGCACGCTCAAGCTGCTGACACAACGGATAGTTTGTGGATAGTTTTTGTTAATAAAAGCATTTCTTTAATAGTGCTTATTTTTTGCAACCTCATCCTTGAAGCAGTATTGTAGCAAATTTCACACATAATAAAGGGCAAACCGCTTATTGACGCTAAACGGTCAATTTCAGACTCTGAACTTACTGCTATTAATTTCGCGAAAACATAACTGATTTTTATTGCACGACCCAGGATGGAGTTAAGTAATTGAACCAACGAGGCAATTATAAGGATTTAATATAAGTAGTGGCAATAATTAACTGTCTATAGGAACAGACTGAATGTGATTTTACCAGTTCCTCATTTCCAGTATCGTATGCGACTAAGGGAAGTAAGTAGATAATATCATCATTGCAAAGAAAATTCAATATAAAAACTTGTAACCAACACGTTGATCAGAGCTGTGTGGTAAGGGCTAAAAATACTACCAATGCTTACTTTGCTCGTAGATGTAGTAAAAGGCGACTAAGAGGTTTATAAAAACTTAGGCTTAGTCCACCTGTGCTGTCTGGTCAACAATTACATTCCTATTGCCAATAACTTTTGTAATACGTACGAGTACATATGTAATTGGGATAAGAGCTCTTGCTCTTCTTGCTTTGATTGATGAACGATGAACAAACACGTCGACCAGTATATATACTGTATTTATTTAATATTCAGGAACGTTTTGGCATCTTGAGCATCGGAAAGCAACTCACGAATTTCTGACATGTTTAAATGCCCTACCCAAGGTAGAATTTATGCATTCTATTGTTACCGCACAATTGTTAAACCCGTTGTCAGATATACGAAAATCAATTTATATATCAAAGGCACTGTATTCGAAAAATACAATCGTGATTAAATCCACCAATGCAGTTGTGAAATCGAATAGTGCAACAAAATAAAACACGACACTTTGAGACAACAAAATTTTATAAAAGCGAATTCGGGCCAATCCGTGAATCTAGAACAAAATGCAATGCAATTCTTGCAATTAAGTGCATACAAAAATTGCTCAGTTAAGTCTGTTGGTCGATGAATTTGCAAGAATTTTATGTAACAGTCGGCATGCGATTGTTACAAATGTCTTAATTTTATTTTCGCAATGTATTTGACTGAAATACTTTTTTTTCAAAACAGATATGTTCGCTTACACACGCTACTACACGATAATACAATATTATCGATAATTCAACCTTTCGTTTCACATTTTAACTTATAATCTGTTTAATGATAATGCGTAGAGCATGAAATTTCTTTTAAGATTGGATCTAATGGAACTAATATCCACCAATCCAACTGGTCAACAATGAAATAAACGAACCAGTTCAGTCGTCTTACAATAAGATCTCTAAACGGATAAAAGAACTAGTCAAATGGATTACGAGTACAATGGAAGCGTAGGCTTTGAAACTAAAAGCTATTCAATATAAAACAATAACCTATAATATACAGTCTGTCCAATATTATTTTTATTAAAGACACTCATAAAAAAAAAAAAAACTAAGGCATAAATCCTTGTATCAAGGCGAACTTTACAAATATAAAATTAACGTATACATGAACGCTTATACCTATTTCCGTTAACGACCCCTAAATTTTAAGTAACACCTAAGCAATATAAGTGACAATATAACGTAAATGTTACAAGTCATTTCTATCGCCTAAGACGTTAAATAAATTTTAATTTTATTTAACATCATTTTACATTTAAAAAAATAATTAGCATCAATGTTGCGTCATATATAGTCTTAGGTGTTACTTAAAATTTATGGGTCGTTGGGGAAAACACAAATCAAATTCAGAAACAATTACGAAGTGTCTCGCGTCGGAATCTCAACAACAAGCCACTTGGCATGACAAGTCCCTGCTTAGAATAAACGTCATCTGTGCAGTCAAATTTACATATGAGTAAATAAATCCTACAACCCTGATGCAACGTACATATCATAAAAGTAATTAATCACAACTTATCACAATAAGTAAGCGACCCCAATGTCTTAAGAAGTACCTTATGAAATATCTGAAGTAATTTCGACAATTATTGAAGTGTTTCTGAATTATCTATTTAATTACCAGGTGTAATGTAAAAAGTTATATAAGTTTTGGTGATGAAATGGACATAAAGACGACGTTAAGACTGCAATTATAAGACACACTTAAAAAAGAGTATAGCTGAAACAGATGATTATGTACCCCAAATGTTTGATGTTGATAAAACTGGTTTAACTTTACGTTTGTAATTTAGTACATATGATATCCATGCTGTGACTTAATAAGAAGTAGGTAATAAGGTAGTATAAATACACCAAGGCAACACAACACGGCTGTTATCGGGTTGAGAGCCCTCAGCGCTCACCCACACTCCACGTAAAACTGTCAAAGATCTGCGGCTAACAGCTAAACACACGCAAAAAAAAACACCACAGTTGTTTGTTGCCGGTGCGTCGATGGTGATGATACCCTAAAGGGTAACCCGCCAGGCCGGCAACGTATGTCAAGTGGTTGATACAATAGCGATGAGGAGTAAACACGGAGGACATGTGGGTAACCCTTCTGACTAATGTCATATGATAGGTCAACTTTCCTTCATGTTGGATGAGGCTCGGGTACAAAAAATGGGACGAATATGGGCCTGAGAGGAGTATCTATTTTTCACTTGTACATTTTTTACCTTAAACTTGTCAATCCATTCACAAGCCAATTGACATAACGCTGTATTTGTTATATGTATTATATAGTACGTATATGTCTGTAATCGGTATTCAGAAAACGACATTGCGGTTTTTACATTTATAGGGTAAATACCCGATTTTAACTTCAACCTACATTATAAATATAATAATAATATAAACGTTTGCGATTCAATTATTAACTAATTTTTTACTCATTTCAAAAAGTTGGAGATTCTAAATTCGACTGTATTTTTACGTATGTTAACCTCAGAATTCTTTTCTATGTAAACTAATTTAGAGGAATATTTTACTTGGAATCTGGTTCTATTTGATTAAAACTGACTAATAGTTTTTGAATAATCTTTAATAAAACGTATTTGTTTGACCTCAACTACGTTATGTTCAAGCTGGCCTTTTTTTTTTAAATTTAATTCTTTAAATTTTGTAGCACTCAGCAGTCCTAAAGCGTGATAAATAGAGAGTTTTACATAACAGAGGAAGGTCAATTCCTAATTAAAACTCGAAATATACCAACGCGTGTATGATCTTATGATCAGCGTGGTATAATAGGTCATTTTCTCACCTATGGCAGAAGAGCCTCGAGAATATCAACTGGACAGGGACATATATGAGTCGAAATGACGATGTTCGAGTTTTATATAGTGGATCTTTTGCGAAAATCACCATAACTTTCGTTCGATCTTAGGTGACGAATGTAACTAACCATATAAATAAAAATCTATTTTAGTAAACATTGTATTACAAAGCCACTATACGGTATATGTTTTATTTAGACTTTTACTATACAAGCGAACTGTTAGGTTCACGTACTGATTCAGTGATCGCACTGCAGTGAGTACAACTGGCTCTAATTGACTGCGAGCACCACGTAAATCATAAAAACCTATTCACACACCATCATTTCCGCAACCATAAACAAAAATAACGTGCATAACACTAGGGATGACCGATATCCGTCAATGGCATAGAAATATCGATGTTTTTACATCTATGAGCCTTAAAGCATCGATATATAGATGGTTTAAGATACCTATTGTATTTCCTTATTTAACTAGCAGAGTCAATACAATTTTGGTGTATTTACTCTAGGACACCAAACTTTACAATATGTTCAATTTACTCAGTTTAAAGTAGATTTCACACTTGAAATTTTGATTTTATTGATAAACACAATCCAAGACTATTTAACAATCTCGTAATTGAAACATTGATGTTTTCCTTTTAATATTTGTCATATATCAATATTTTGAATCAGATCAATCAAATCATTTAATATGCTCAAACGCCAAAAAAGTACTAACATATTGTCAACATTCATTTCATTTTAGATTAATCTACATTTCCTTACATTCGAAATTAATCTAATAATCTACCACCGGATCGGCACCTGGCAACAAGCTGAGAAGATCTACAAAGAAACTTAGCGGCCTTATCAGTTTTAAAATCACTTCTTTTAAATGAAATTGTATGTACATCACAACTTTAGCAAGTTATAATACAAAAAAAAATGTTATGAATCAATGTTAACATCGATGTTTTTTCTAATATCGAACATCCCTACATCACACGCAGCGAATCACTAACTGTATAATCTGCAGTTAATGGTAAAGTTCTACTAAAGCCAAGCTATTTATGTTCCAAACTTGAACGCTTGACCGGCGCACGCGCACCGTTTCCGCAGTGACGCCATCACAAAATTTACTACCGAGAATTTTCTATAGGTACACCATGATTCTTATAAATTTTAAGTTTTTATTTGAGATAAGAAACGAATAAGTATTTTTTATGACTTGAATAATAGAATGGATTTAGTTTTTCTAAGGGTTTTTTTTCATACTCTGCCTAGTGAAACGCCTATTTAAATATTATTGACTTGGTTGATACTGTTTTTTAAAAAAGTAATGCAAAACATGATTTACTGAATGAATGTGTTTAACTGATGATTCTAATAAACCACAAATTTATTTCTTAAAAATTCGTCATCATCATCTTGCTCTTATCCCGATTACTTAGGGTCGACGCAATATGTCCTCTTTTTCCACACAGCTCTATCACAGGTCAAGTATGTGGTCACAGCTTGTCTATCCATGTAATGCTCTTCACGCAGTCCTTTGGTCTTCCTTTACCACTAAAGGCTTTAACATTCATAATTAAAACTTCCCTCACAACTTTACTTTCATCTCCTCTCATGACATGTCCATATTATCATGTCAAGCGTTCAATGTTAAACTTTTTCTTAAATAATACGTATGAGGACAGGTGAGCAATGAATAAATACGGAAATATATGAGAAATAAACGTTTAAAATCAATACGTATGTAAGCTGCAAGAATTTTAGGCTTAGTCCCAAAAGTCTATAGAATATTTTTTATACAACTTCATTTCGATGGTTCAAATAGAACCGACCTCCATGTAGCAACGATACAAGCATGTCAAGCATACAATTATCGCCATCCCTTGCCCGCACGACTCGTAAAAATTTACTGAGGGAGATCCTCTAAGCCTGCGATAATATATAGTAGTAGCTTATTCCTGGGAAACGTATAACATCCCATTGTGATCGCCAACTCGTCTACGGGGCGTGAAGATTACGACATTATCTTTTCAGCTGTGGTGGAGACTTACATCCAACAGTGGACAGCGAAATACTGATTGATTGATTAAGTAGAACTGAAGATTAAGGACAATCCATCAATTGGAGTTAGTAATATAGAAGTCTATTGTTAATTGATCATCAGCAGACAAACTGGCTACGCAGTATGCTCATGCAGATTATATAATAAAAAAACCGGAGGTGTCAAGGGACACCCGGATGGAACGAAGTTCTATTTTAATTATATATTTTTTTTCTGCCTTAAGCGATTTTTATCGTTATATTTTAGCCAATTTGCAAAATATCTTTATAAATTATAGCCTATGTGTTATTCTGATGTGCAAGCTATATTACTATAAATTTCATCAAAATCCATTCAGTTCAGTAGTTTTTACGTGAAAGAGCAACAAACATGTTCACATCCATACATTATTACAAACTTTCACGTTTATAATATTAATAATAGGATATACAATTCCACTAGACTACCAAAACTTTTCGGCCCCGAGCTCGAACGCGAGCCGGCCACGCGGCCCGGTCACGGGCGAAAATAATTTCGTTGCGCATTATTTTGATTTTGCTATATCTCTTAAGGTATTGATTTAATTTGCATGGTCTGAAGGAAAAAAAATATCTTCATGAAATGCTCAAGCCAACTAATGTATTTAAAATGATAAGGATTAATACAGTATTTGTGTAAATAGCTTTTCAATTACCGTTTTATAATAGAACATTTTTTAAAGTATTAAAATGGATATAGTATGTTATCCTTAAGAGATAGATATATACCATCGCGGACTTTTTTGTAGGCCTTTTTAAGCTGTATAATACTGTAGTACTTTATTTTGATCTATTTCGTAGGGTTCAGCCAGCGTTTGCAATGTAAGCGCAAAATAATGTGTTTATTTACGACATCACATTAGAAACCTCTAAAATTATCAGTGTTTCTCTAGTACATTATGCATATATTATACATATAAACCTTCCTCTTGAATCACTCTATCTATAAAAAAAATCGTCGCGACACCACACTGTTCAATGCGAAATAGAAATGAAAATATCTGGCTTGCTTTCTATAAGAGAGCCGACGAGCGACGCCGCACAGCTTACAATAGCTTACTATAGCAAAAAGTGTCGTGACAACTTTTCGTAAGAATTTTTTCCGTCTAGCCCCCTTTCACAACGCGCGATAAGGAACTTCGTTCCAAAACTTACTAAGTACAGAATAACACAAGGAATAACTTCTCAGTCAAACCGGTTGTTGTACAAAGAAATTAGTTATTCATATATGGCGAAGGTCGTCACCCAAGGACAAGCTTTACTGCTTGTGCCACTTCTTGTACAATCTTTTGTTCTTTGTGAAATGCGCTGTGCATTTACATTCCGATGTAATTCACCCGCCTCCTTCACAGTGAGAGGGGGAATTATACTGACTATACCAAGCTTGACCAGACTGATGGCGTCATTTCAAGTTCTCTTTCTCTTGATGTAATGTTTTCAACTCTAACATCTTTTAATCGTCTCTTAATTTTATGAGACGACTAAAAGACGGGTATCAACCCGTGCGAAACAAAGCCCTCGTCACGGATCTTGAATTTTATTGTATATTTTTAGTCTCAAGTTTTTAAGTACTAATTGGTTAGCCAAAGATGTAGACCACAAAGATTTCGCATTTCAATTTCTTCAACCGATATTTAAGTGAGCAAAGGCGATTCCGAATTGCGAAAAAGCCTTGGATATTCTCGGATTTACAAGTCTATTAATAGCTACGCCGTCTTTTTGTCCAAGCCCAGCTTTAAGTCCTTTTGGGCTGATCGCAATATACCTTATTAAATAGAAATATTCACTAAAAAATCACATTCAAAACATTTCTTTGTTACAATACGTATCAAAGGAATCGTACAAGTTAAATACCGAGATATCAAAAACATTTTTATTAGCTCTCGAAGTAAACATAGCCGTCGTTGACTCGTAAACACAATTTCCGCATTCATCTCGGCTTCACATTCATGAAACATACCTGGACCATAATAGAACTGTTTACATGCGCTTAAGAGTTGGTTATATGCGCATGTGTTTCACGTTCACTCATCAAGTTAACTGTTTGCTTTGTGAGTCATCGTATGTTGACCTGCCCAGTGAGATATGGCTGGCACGAATATTTTCGTACGCCCCGGGCGTAGTAACCGCAGTTGTGCATTCGTTGCATTCTTTGGTTTATAAATTATGCAAAAATTATGTAAACTTATTGTAGTATAATCATGAGCGTTATAAAGCTTCTTCGTTCATATTCTGAGTGGCTTTTTTTGTATAAAACTAAATTTCACATTAAGAAATAAATGCTTATTGCGTGAAAACCTTTCCACTTATCATTTTTTGAACTATATGGATATGGGCCTTTCCAAAGGGACAATAATGCTATATTGCCAGGATTGACTGCAAACATATTTGCGTTACAATAAAAAAAGTAAAAATTATGTTACAAGTTTCGCAAGACTATTGCTGCTTTGTCATTCCTCAGCCAGTTTTTACGACTTCCACGGGATGGATTACTTTACAAATACATAATTAACACACACAGATTCAAAACAGTGATTTTGAGAGCGACCAAATGATTGTCACGCATGGAAATCCAAAGTATGACCCTCAGTAAATGACTCTACGTAGAATCGTAGATCATTATTATTATCATCAGAAATTTACTATAGAACTCGTTTGTTTAACTTTTCTTCCTTTATGATAACTATATCGACATGTTAAATTTTTAAATTTTTTTTTCCCTTCCTTTATAAGAAATTTATTATAGTATAGAATATTAAACACAGCCATTTACGAAGTCTGTAGTTCCATTCGCAGATAAAAGCGCTATAGAACATGTATATTATAGACACTTATGGCATGTTTTACTATACGTAAGTAGGTAGGGAATGTTGTTAAAATAGTGTTGTTAAGTACGTTATGACTGAGAGTAATTTTGTACTTCTTTTTAACCCTTCTACTAGCCGTGATATCGATTTTCGTCCCCTAGGAATTACACTGAATAGGTTTAAAATAAACCCCCAACAGTAACAACCGGTCAGAACCGGTATTAGGACACAATGTGCAACGCTAGGGTTACCATTTTGTAGGGCCACGACACGCTTTTAAATATAAATTATAAACAAACTTAAAATGGCGGTAGTTCTTAATTATTCGCCGTATATATTTACGAAACTTATACCTGTTTTAATTATATTCTTTTTTTTTGGAAGAAAAATATTCTTTGCAAATCGCTGACCTTAATTATGAATTCAACTTTCTCAGTCCTTTCGGATTGACAATAGGTAAGTGTGGAGACCTATAAACCAACCTGCGCTTGCTTTCCGCCTTAGTAGCGCATTGCTGACACCGTATAGGTTCTTCAATGGCCATGGGGCCATTGAAGAGCTATATATGGATATAGCTTGCTAAAAATTACGATACAGTCGGCTATGCACATGATTGCAGATATGGTATAGTGCTCTAAATAGAAACCTCCCATGTAGTGTCATAGGTTCGATCCGAATTCGTACATTTCTTTGTACAACAGTTGTTGACAAATAATTATTCTGAGTCTGGATGTATATGTGTCCTTTAATTGTATGTCTGTGAAGACACAAAGGGTATATTCCTTAATGAGGAATGTTTCGATTAAAAAAAAAATTGGGGCAATGAATATATCATCATCCTGCTCCCATCCCAACCACTTGGGGTCGACGCAATATGTCATCTTCCTCCATACAGTCCTATCAGACGTCATCTCTGCAGTCACTCCCTGTCTATCCATGTCATACCTCACGCAGTCCATCCATCTTTTCTTTGGTCTTCCTTTACCCCTAAAGCCTTCAACATTCATATTTAAAACTTTCTTAACAACATTTCTTTCATCCCGTCTCATCACATGTCCATACCATGTTAACCTTTCACTCCTTAACTTTTCCGTCACTGGCGCAACTTTCAAACTTCCTCTTATATGCTCATTTCTTATTTTATCTAATCTCGTCACACCACACATCCATCTCAACATTCGCATCTCCGCTACATGCAGTCGTCTCTCATCCGTCGCTTTGGTCGCCCAACATGCTGATCCATACAGTAAAGCAGGTCTTATTAGGGTTTTATATATTTTACCCTTTAATTTAGGGGGTACTTTGGGGTCGCATGTTGTACCCGTGACCTACCGCCATTTCATCCATCCCGCATCCATTCTGTGTTTCACCGCACGATCCAGGTCGCCATCGCTTTGGATAAGAGAACCGAGGTATCGAAAATCCGAGCATACTGGTATAGGTACTCCATCTAGAGATATGGGTGTAAAATTGGAGAGACCGCCGAAATCGCAGAACATATACTCTGTTTTAGGTCTGCTGATTTTCAAGCCAACATTCTCCAACTTACAGCGCCACTTCTCCAGCATGCTGCATGGGCAATGAATATAAGGATTATATATACAATCAAATGGGGCTGTGGTCATAGTTGATATATTCCATTAGTTTCGGTAATTAAAGACTCGCAACATTCGGCCATAGGATCTACTGACATATGGTATCAAAATATCCAACAAATACGGAAATTACAATATGTATTGTTTTCTCAATTACACATGAATCGCGCGACTTTTACGGAATAGCGATTGCAGTTCTAGCAACTGTATTGATATCAAATTCTTAGAATCTCTTATCAGAATGTAACCATTGACCCAGTATTTGACATTTACGATTTCAAAAACGCATGTTTAGGCCCGTAAGCAAAATGGACCATAGCTGCTCGGGTTTCCCTTTCGCTTCTCTGGAAGACTGGGCGGAGTTAGGTCGACCATAGTCCGCCTAAAATGCCAGATGACTATATTACATATAACACTTTGAACCTTTATTATTAGCAATCGCTTCGTTCATCACCGACCGGTGTCCCCCAAAAATGTCGACACTTAACTTCATTACAATTTATTATAGTAAAATGTTATATGTAGATAATATCATTACGTTAGAATTGCTATTTTACCCACTCTTACATCCACGCCGGTGTCTAAAAAAATGACTAAGAGCCTTACATTGATGCTAACCAATTCGACCTGTGCCAACATTTGATGCCGTCTGCTCAACAATTACATCTCTGAAGAGATTTGATGTGAAGCAGGTGGTTGGCTATGAAACCATTGCTAAAACTTTTGCAATATGTACGATGGAAGAACAGCAGATACATATACAGGGTGTCCCAAAATTCAACGATAAGCTGGCACCAGCAGGTGGACCTACATATGACTACTCGAGAACAGAAAAGAAAAAAATTCTACCTTGATTTTCTTTTTCATTACGACAAAAATACCAAAATCTTTAAAAATGGACATCCTTTATTATATTATTAAGTGCTATTGCTACAGTTTTACAAGTAATTCTGTGATTTTTTTTGTATTGGCAAGGTAAGTAGCACTACTATCGATCACAACCATTAAAAATTCCAGAATATCTATAGTTTTTACACAAAAATCAATCAAAACTATGTTTTTTTTCATAAATTATGTAAGATTTTGACTTTCAGCTCACTTTCACTCATCATAGTGAAAAAAAAAAGTATGGACGCTACTGTGGCAAATAGTATTAAAAATTGGCGCATCTAACTACAATTCTAAAATGGTATAACATTCTAGACAAACTAGCCACAAAAATATACTTAGGTGTACTATTTCAAAATAACAACCATATTTCGAAAATTGTTAGTGTTGATAGTAATCACTTTTACTATGTAGCCAAAATGTTTTTGTAGCAAGTTCTCAGAATTTTAATGAGACATGTGCGTAGTCCATAAGTCCATAAAATAAGTTAGACAGAGATAGAGAGATTATACGTTAGAGGGAGATAGATAGATGCTAATTGTTTAGTAACATTAATGCAGGTGGAGAAGTAATTAATGTCCTCAGCAGCACAGCAAGTCAGTATGCTCTACTTCTTTGTTTACTGCACACCGTTCTGTTTTAATTAAAGTGGCTCTGGTACTGACGACTTTTGGATTGAATTAAGTGACCTGAAAATTGACCTGACTTGGCATTATTTTAGACTGTGATTTTGTGTTTTTTTTAAAGAAGTTTTGCCTTATTTTCAAGTGTTTAGCATTCATCATGCCGCTACCATACACAGCGTTAGAATACGCTAATATGCACCTAATTTATGGAGAATGCCGATGCAATGCCAACGCTGCTAGCAGATTATATCGAGCAAGGTACCCTAATCTTCAAAGGTATCCCGATTATCGCGTATTTATTAACGTGTATCAAGCTTTTTCGGAGGGTCGTATACCATCTGACAGGCGAAACGCTGGAAAACCTAGATCGGAACACGATGAAGAAATTCTCAATGAAATAGAAATCGATTCAACTACCTCTGTACGTGCTGTACAAGCACCAACGGGAATCCCAAAAAGTACTGCACATAGAATTTTAAAACGTCACGTCGTCGTGATGAAACAACCTGCAAGAAAGATGGATATTTAAATCTTCACAATCTTCATAGCTGGAACAATGAAAATCTGCACCTGGTGAGAGAAGACAATCCCAATACCAATTTAAGGTTAACCTATGGACTGGCATAATAAATGGCAAAGTGATAGGGCCCTTTGAGTTACAAGGAAACATAGATGGCAATAGTTATTTAAACTTCTTACAAAATGAGTTGCCAGGATTATTAGAAGATGTGCCCTTAAGTGATTTGCAAACCATGTGGTTTCAAAACGATGGTTGCCCAGCTCACTATGCCCGTCCTGTGCGAGAGTACTTAGACCAAGAGTACCCAGGGCGTTGGATCGGGCGACTTGGTCCTATCTTGTGGCCACCCCGTTCACCCGATCTAAATCCCCTGGACTTTTTCTATTGGGGTTGTCTAAAGGACAGAGTCTGCACAAAACCGATTGCAACCTTGGACGAGCTTCGCCATAAAATAATTCAGACTGTGGATATACGGACTACGCACATGTCTCATTCAAATTCTGGGAACTTGCTACAAAAACATTTTGGCTACTTAGTAAAAGTGATTACTATCAACACTAACAATTTTCGAAATATGGTTGTTATTTTGAAATAGTACACCTAAGTATATTTTTGTGGCTAGTTTGCCTTGAATGTTATACCATTTTAGAATTGTAGTTAGTTGCGCCAATTTTTAATACTATTTGCCACAGTAGTGTCCATACTTTTTTTTTTCACTATGATGAGTGAAAGTGAGCTGAAAGTCAAAATCTTACATAATTTATGAAAAAAACATAGTTTTGATTGATTTTTGTGTAAAAACTATAGATATTCTGGAATTTTTAATGGTTGTGATCGATAGTAGTGCTACTTACCTTGCCAATACAAAAAAAATCACAGAATTACTTGTAAAACTGTAGCAATAGCACTTAATAATATAATAAAGGATGTCCATTTTTAAAGATTTTGGTTTTTTTGTCGTAATGAAAAAAAAAATCAAGGTAGAATTTTTTTCTTTTCTGTTCTCGAGTAGTCATATGTAGGTCCACCTACTGGTGCCAGCTTATCGTTGAATTTTGGGACACCCTGTAGAATCGATCCTAAATAATAAAAGCAGGACGTTAATGATAAGAATGTTACAAAATAATTAAAATAAATTATCATCATTCAGTTTTTCGCTGTCCACGGCTGGAACTAGGCCTCTTCAATAGAATACCGCCAATAATCATCACGCTTAGCAATCGTAGTGAAGTGTTATACATTTTCTAGTAGAACACTTGCTAGTTTTTCTGGTGATTCTTTAGTTTAACCGATTTTTACGACTGCCACGAGCAAAGAACAACTATATTTTTATCCCATCAGCTAGCGGGGAGGTAAATAAGGAGAAATAATTAATAGTTTTCCGGGTGGTGACGGAGTAAGAATACAATTCACCACCCCCTATCTTACCAGTGGGTGATCGTAAGAGACGCCTAAGGGATATAAAACGCATATAAAGTCTATGCGAGAGAAGGAAAACTCGTAACAAAACCCTATACCAACACGTCTGGCCAGCGTGGTATAGCATAGTAGGTCAACTTCCCTTCCATTACGGGGGAGGCTTGAGCCCAACAGTGGGACATATATGAGCTGAGATGATGATGATAATGATGAATTAATAGTCAACAGTAATTAATGATTACGTGGTCTTTCAATGTTGTCTCATAAAAACCTCAAAATCGCTCAGCGTGTTATGGAGAGACTTTGCTTGATATTTCTCTACGTGATAAAATCTGGAATATATAATCTGATAAGATCTTAAGAGTCCCAGCAAGCCGTCGGATACAAGTGGCGCAGGACCGTTCTGAGTGTCATACTCTTGGGGAGGCCTATGTCCAACAGTGGGCTATGTCCAGCTATAGGCTGATTGCAGAATGCAGTAATTGCTATTATCAAAATGCCTGTATTTTTTTAAAAAAGGTAGACATATTTACCAAGACAGTGCACGTTATCGCCGTAAGAAATATATTACCATTTATATTTTATACTACAGAACGTGTTAAGTATAAGATAAGCGTACACTTCTAACACCAACGTTTGCAAAAAATAATACATACATATCATCACGCCATATCCCTTGCAGGGTAGGCAGAGAGAACAGAGTGCCAGAGAACTCTATCCTTACATACTTTACTCGCTTCCCCAACATTCATAATTCCCTTCATACACGCTCGCCAATTTCGGAGACTCTTGACCTCACCTTCCTTCAGTATTTGACCAATCTGGTCCAGGTAGGTTAGTCTCGGTGTCCCCCGGTACCTACATCCTTCCACTCTCGCATTGTATATCTTCTTAACCAGACGTTCGTTCGGCAAGAAATAAAACATGTATTAATGCAACAAGCATAACATAAAGACCGTATTTAATTCTACCAGTTGCGATTAACCCTGATAAAAAGTTGACCACGGGATAAAAATTATCCTTTAAATGAATTTTATTGCGGAAGCCCAAAACGAGACGTACACATATGGCATACAATAATTAAGTAATTAGCCCAGAATTCTCGTTTCCAATGCGACAACCCTGACACGATTATATTGGAGAAACTATTTAGTCATGACTCATGAGTCATTGTTATCTATTTAGCCGATATAACGGCGAGCGTATTTTGTAATAACAGGCGAAAGGTAAATTTGTACTTATAAGGAAACAACACTGTTCTACTACTTGATAATACTGTACATTCTATTTCATTGTAAACTATATTGTCTATACATATAACAAAGCGTTAAATTCAAATTAATTTCTTATGTATAAACCCTTTTTTTTTGCAGTGGTCTATGGATGTGGTCGCGCCCCGCCAAATCGGTCCGGGAGGACGGAAGAGGCAGCGTGCGACCCCATAGACCCACCATGCAAAGCGCCTCTCTTCACTGTGCGAGCGGGCCATCTGTTCCCGATCTTTGTCTTCGGTGGCCATTATGTATAAACCCTGAGAGGGCACTTACATATTGTCAGTTTTTAAATTTTAAATTAATACAATAATTTACTACTAGATCGGTGAGCTCGCTACTGAGAAGATGCGACGAGAAACTCAGTGGGTTTGTCTATTATTATTATTACTTCTTTACTGACTTTATTATAAACAAATAGGTAGTACATGTTTAGTAAGAATTAGCTCCAACGTGATGCCCTTCGAACCCCGATTAAATGTAAAATTTTAATACAATGTAAAAGAGTATGGAAAATTTTATTGAAATCTAATGTCACTGAGAGATGTCATTTTCATTATATGTAATTGCCCAACAGTTATTGGAAAAATAATAACTGCTGTATAATATAGTTATTATATGAATGACGAAATAAGTTATTGAAATTTTTGGTTATGAGTCTCTGTGTAAAAACCACATATGGATTCTCTTGCAAATGTGGGCGTAATCTATAATGATCTATTAAAAGCATATAATCGCTTATTTATTCTTCTTCCACCTACATTAAAGGAAGAAGATTATTGTGGTAGGACCACGCTGTGGACAGTTCTCTGTCTACAGCCGCGGGCCGGTCCGTCCGGGGTAGTACCACACTCTCGCAGAAGATCGACGTCTGAGTAATAGCAATGTGCTATTGCGCTTCGTTCGGTGAGCGAGAGAGCCGGAAGCCTAACTGGGGTGGGTTCAGGGTTGTATTGGTAGGCAGCGGCCTAGCTATACCATTGGCAAAGGTCCATGGGCGGCAGTGACACTTACCATCAGGTGTGCTGTCTGCTCGTTTGCCGCCATAAGCAATAAAAAAAAAAGAAGACATACCGTCCCACCCTATACTTTTATTTTATTATAATCTCGGCACACGTACGTCCCACCTATTGGGGTCAAGCCTCCTTTACAATAAGAGAGAATTGGCCTAATATACCAGTTATATTATAAGTTGTAGTATACCGTAGTTGTATTGGTATTATTTTTTGTCAAGCCATGGACACATGCCGTCCGTTACGTCCGGGGTGACAAAAAGGGGGCGTACAGCTCTATAATCCACCGCATTCCCTTCCCATCGGCATTGTGTCGACCACTGGTACCAAATCCTTAACGTTCGTCGCCAGCACGGCGATTGTGTTGATGTTTTCCTTCTCTTGAATATATAAAGTACTATATTTTTTTGTCGTCTTGTACGACACCCAAAAGCAAGATAATGGATGATCAATAGTATGCTTACGTCGTTATCACACAGAAAATAAAAATAATTTTAATTTCTTCTATTATCAATATCTTTTCTTAACAATTGTTTATGCACAATTTATTGCAACACAATTATGTATATTCGTGATAGCGTCACGTATTAACAATATTTAATTGTAATTTCACACTGTTACAGTCATATCAATTGGAAAGTAAACATGTTTGCACGCAACTTTAACGTCTGCAATAATTTGTGATGATGATTAAGTAACTACTTCATAGATATTATCGTAATTATACAAATAAAAATATTTACTAAAGAGTTTATAGAACTATATCAAGAGTCTCGTTATTGCTAAATATTTTACTTTATTTTTAATTTATCATTATTATATTATATTAAATAATCTGTTGTGTCTGTTGTAAATTATATTAAATAAGTGGAAGGATGTAGGCACCGGGGGAGACCGAGACTCACTTACCTAGACCAGATTGGTCACGTACTGAAGGAAGTTGGAGTCAAGAGTCTCCAAAACCGGAGCGTGTATGAAGAGAATTATGAATGTTGAGGAAGCGGGTGAAGTATGCAAGGATAGAGTTTTTTGGCACTCTGTTGCTCTGCCTACCCTGCAAGGGATATGGCGTGATGATATATATGTCTGTATATATATTATATAATATATTTTCCAACAAACGAGTAAGTTATACTAGCTGACGGTTAGTGTTACTGCGGCCTATGGAACTTTGCAATACCAGGGTTACAATTAGGCCGTTGCCTACCAATGAAAACCATCCAGAAAGTTTATCTTCTAGCTGTCTCGTTAACCGAAGGAAGCGCAATAGCATATTGCTAATGCTCAGACGTCGATTTTCTGCGAGTGTGGTATTCTCTCGGACCGGCCCGTGACTGTAAACAGAAAACTGTCAGCAATGAGGCCTCACCACAAAAAAAGACGGGTCGAAAATAATATATCTCTGTTTAACCAGTGTAATATTTTATATTCAATTGCACAGCTGGCGTAGTGATTAAGACACTAACGTACTATGCAAAGTGTCGCGGGTTCGATACCATTGCAGGACAATACTTTGTGTGATTCGCAAATTCTTGTCCCGAGTCCGAGTGAAATTTGTGTACATGTTTATAAAGTCCTCCGCAATACAAGGATTATTTCCTTAGTGTTGGATGCTGTATCTTTAAAGGGTGGCAACCGGTCGTGCCGTAATTTGGCTACAAACAATACAAAAAAAAAAAATCCTGAGCTCTTCCTTTAGTTCAAGCGCGATAAGAGTACAAAAGGTGTATACGAGCTGAGATAATGATGGTGATACATTTTATTCTACTCTTACTAGTATGACGCTACATGGAACTGTGTCATAGTTTAACTATGACCAAATCACAACAAGTTCATAAACTTCCATATAATATGACTCATAGTTTTACACATTAATATATCATATACATGGTATGTTTGTGGTATTTTGCGTCACGTTTCTATATACTCTGGTTGAATTACTCATGCGTTTTAAATGCGAAGTAATAATATGGTCAATATTACTATGAAAATAATACAATAACTTTGTCAACTGAGAATAGATGCCGCAAGACAAAGTCCTCTCATGATTGCCTAACTAATGTTTATTCAAAACGTCCAGGCAGTAAACACAAAAAAGAAAATAAAACAAAAACAACAATAATTAAGTTATTTTATCTTTAATCGTGTGATGAAATTCTAAAAATACTATGTCCCCTTCTATTCCCGCCGTAAGATACCTATCTTATATAATCAGGGCAAAAAAAAAATAGTTTTTGAAATTCTATTTAGAGTTTACAATGGATTTTCTTATTTTCGTGCTTCTGTGGGTAGGAGAAGAGATAATTACTAATAAAATTATTATAGAACATGACATTTTGCGTTTTTGCTTACTTTCTCATAGGAATCGGAAGCAGCGACTAAAGGAATCTCAGGTAGATAGAAAGACAGAAATGTTCTACTAGGAAACTCACAACATCAACCAGAATCGCCAACTAGTGTGTCAAGCATGGCAATTATGTTATTATCTATCACTTCGTAGGGAATTCTATATACAATAACCGACGTCGATGGACCGATAGGCACTAGGTATATATAACCAAGAATGAAGACAGGAACCAAATGTCGTAAAAATAAAAGTCTGTTTTTATACAAGTTTTCACTTTGCGTGTTAGACATCTGCAAACAATTTATTGTAAGCGTGTTTCGATGTAATTTCGTATTGCGGTCAATTTGTATAATCGAATATTTACTTTCGAAGCTATTTTGTGGTTTTAATATTAATAAAAGACATAACTTTTATTGTGAAACTAAAACGCATTTTTTTATATCTACAGAAACATTAGCAGTAAATCTTCGTTTCGCAAAAGTTAGTCTCTACAAACATAACAATTATACCCAGATTTAAAACAAATAATTATTGAATGTACACATCATCAGTATATGAATTGAATCTACGAAATTCGATATTGGTGATCAATAAATATAAAACTACCATTTTATAAATTGATCCTTGTTTTGTCATAAGAATGTGGCTGCCAATATAGCCTAAGTTCGGATACGAGATATGACGACCTATAGTCAAAATAAGTATTTAGTAGGCTCTTATAACAGCCACAAACCGTGTACTAAGTCCTCGTAACCGATGCCTCATGGCATTGTAGAAGGCAAGCATAGCATAATAATATCAATGGAATAAGGAGACGCATTAAGTAACAAAGCCGGCCTTTTGACCAATAAGTTGAATCGCCTGGCAATACGGGGTCATTGCCATTTAAAACTGTACCGACCAACATTATAGGACCCCGTAGAGTGACTATTTTCTTAACATTGATACGAATTTAAGAGCTCTATCGGAGGTTTTAAATTGGTGGTTTGATAATTTTTTTTAAGGTAGTTTTTGTGTACGTTTTTTATTAAGTAGGTTTGTGAATAGATGAAATTAAGCATTTATTATACAGCAGCCCTCGAATATTTGAATAAAAATATAAGTACATAAGTAAGTAGGTAGCTACTCGTACGTGTCTCAAGTTTTGAATATCAACTAACCGCATATGTAAATAAAAATTAAAAAGCATATGTATGTATATTGTGCGTAGATATGACGCATACTTGATATTTACTCAGTACCCAGATATTCTTGATGAAATAGTTTTTTTTTTAATTCAACACCCTGCGCTAAGGAAATAATCTTTATATTAGGGATATATAGACTTTACAAACATAATTAACGAATACAAATTACAGCCAAACTCAGGTTGAATCTCTTTAGAAAAATGTACTGAAAGACCTGGTAACACTTTTTTTTTGATCCAGGCTTTGACACCAGAAATTTTTGTTCACCTTGTAGGTACACATATATCACTGGACTAACGAAGTGGTATTTATGAATATATTAGATTCGACGATACCATTAAAATGGCTCACCATGGCCTTTGGTTTCAATTACCATACGAGATTGTTCGATGCGATATGATACATTTAATTATTTTGTTGTACCTAAAATCGTTTTGTCTCTATCGCAATCAGTAAGCAACCAAGATATCCAATGTGATCACAGCTCAAGAATACAATGTCTCGCCATTCTACTTAAAATAAGTCATCATTCTCCTACCCTTATCCCAATTACTTGGGGTCGATACAATATGTACTATTGTTTTATAGTACATATTGAAAAATTATTGGCAATAGTTTTATGACCGGCCGCCTGCCAGACATCAACCCTCCTTAGGAATGTAATTGTTGATCAAACGGCATCAGATGGAGTTGGCTCAGGTCGCTATAAGGCTCTTAGTCGTCTTTTACGACATCCACGAGCAAAGTAAGGGTTGGTAGTATTCGTAGCCGCTACCACACAGCATACTCCCTTAAAGTAAGTGTAAGTTATAAAAAGGAGTCATCAGTAGAATGGACAGCAATTGCATGGAAAACTTAAACAAAATACCCACAGAATACGGCTGTGATCATATCGCCTAGTACGTTCTCTTATAAGATTCTGAACTCCTTAGAACTTTCCAAAACGCCTGCCAGGCGGTGATGGGATTATAAATCTTGACGTGGTCTTATGGGTGAAAAAGACGGTTTAGTTATTTACAATCAGTTGTTTGTGTCTTTGTATCTGTTTTTAAGCTAATAAGTACTATATTTATAATAAAATTTTATCGCACTGCTTATCAACGTATTGCATTATTGGTGATAAGAACAATTTTCAATACGAAATATCTGATGATTTAGACATAGCTCTCGAACATTGCAGTTTCTTACCACTTCTTTTTATATTATTGCAAAAGGCTACCTATTAAAAATATATCCTTACGTCTGTTTTTATGTTATGTGACTATATATGTGACTCAACTACCAAACGGCTGGACTGATTTTAATGAAAGTTTTTGTGCGTGTTCAGGTGAAAGATTTATATAGATTAATATTAACAGTAGTAATATTTGAATCAGGCAGGTGGTGCTGCGATCGATTAAAAGGAACTCTATTTTTTTTTAATTTGTACAGAAGAGCGTCGTTTAAAAAAAAACTCTGCTCAATGAAGTTACAGACATTTATTTTGCACCTGATCAAAGTAGGACCTAACAAAAAATCACTCATATTACGGGGACTTTTGTTATCAACCATAAATATTTATAATCTATAAATTAAATTAATACTTAACCCAAAATATCCCAATTATATTAAGTATGCAAATGGCCACTGCAAATCTCTTAACCATTCTAAGTTACAGACCGAGCTTCGAGTTCTTAGTTTTAGTCACGATAGAAGGGAGCATAAAAAGTAAAATAAAAGAGGACAAAATCTATAGACACTATCCAGTTGGAACAACAATAGTCGTAATGGTATTTCGTTCGTAGTCAACTAGACACAAACACCTACATAGAAACCACGTTGATGGTACAGCGACAAACAATAATTGTACTTAAACTTAACGACTTAAGGTCGAATGTGATGCTGTTTCAGATGACATTCTTGACTCAAGGTCGATGCAATGACCTAGCGTGTCGTGTTCAAGTAAGTAAATAAATTACACTAATTATCCGTCGATACAATTAAATATCTCTTGTTCATCCTTTAATAATGTTTTGTATTTTCTTCATATTAAATAAAGCCGTTTCGTTAGCTTGGCGGCATGCAAAAACTAACACGAGATTTCGGTTTTAAGCCAATTTTATTAGAAAATTATGATAAGTCTTGCAAGAAAAAAAAAGATGAAAATTCTTCATTTTAGAAGCCATTCATTAGTTTGGTGACATGTAAAAGCTACTATGAGGTTTCGGTTTCCAATTCAGGTGGTCTACAATTACAGGGCATACCTTTTTTTTGCCTTTTAGTGCTGTGTGGTTAGTGGTTACGAATACTACAAACCCTTACTTTGGTCGTACATGTCATAAAAGACGACTAAGAGCCTTATAAAGACCTGGGCCAACTCCATCTGATGCCTTTTGGTAATTGGGATAAGAGTAAGAGAATGATGATGACCCTTTTTTTTGGCATCGGGCTACGGTACGTCACGCCCCGCTAATCCGTCCGGGGCGACAGAGAAACAGGGCATACTCTGTCTGTAGACGCCAAGTACATGCCGATTCATAATATTCTTTATAGACCACTCAAATACCACTATTATACATGAATCGTGCATAATAACAGGTAAAAAAAGGCTTGCATCACGGTTCTTAACCTAATTGGCAGAGTTGTATTTCAAGTTAAATTTCTCTTGCATTGAAGTCATTGCATGTTTTCATATATTTTATTTTGGATCATCGCAGGAAAGAAAGAAATGATCATGATCTCATCTCATACGACACGCAGGACGGACAAAAATATGAATACCATGGACAAAAGGTAGTGGATGTATTTTTACTCTGTCACTATACGGAGAAGTCAGCTGATATTATAATAAACAAAATGGCAAACGTAAATTTCCGGGTCGTGCAACTAAATAAATAAAACTTATGAACCAAAAGGCTTCGTTTCTGGCTAAGACCTCCAAAAAACTAGAAAGGACATTACTCACATTTTAAGGGCAACGATTGAGTCACCACGGAACCGAAACTCTCATGATGTATGTTTATTATTCAATACCACGCTCAAGTTCAAATCGATTATTTTGACTAACATATGGTGAAATTTTGCATACCTTTAAAAACTTCGCATTTTAAAGAACTTTAGTGACAATGAAAATGAAATAAACATGTGTTTATTTGTTATTTCTACGACCTTGCCACAAGAGAATTTTTTTGTTCAATTTGATATTCCTTTTATTTAAGGCAATTAGTTTTATAAGCGTAGCAGATAAATTTGCTTATATGAAGAAAACTTTTGTATTTGTAAATATTGCAATTTGCAAGGCTATCTCGCGTCCCACTAATTCCAATGTAAGTAATTTCACATTAAAAACAGTTATTTACTTAAAAGACAATTTATTCTAGTGGTATAGGTATACGCCTGTTGCCTGTGAGGTTTAGAATTACTACCTACTTACTAGCTACGTTTTTTTTATTGCTTATGGTTACCAAACGGGCAGACAGCACAACTGATGGCAAGTGTAACTGCCGCCCATGGACCTTTACAGTACCAAGGGTATATCTAGGCCGCTGCCTACCAATATAAACCCCAAATCCACCCCAGTTGGCTTCCGGCTCTCTGTTGCAACCAATATCACTACAATAGTCGCATTAGATAATTCGAATTAAAATCCTGTACCAACAAATCTGTATGGAAGAGTAGATCATTTGATCTCAGCTTGGCTCAGGCGTATATGGGCTAAGAAAATTCGTGTCTCTTTAATCGTTCATAACATAATCTTACAAAATAGATTTATATGTGTTTTCGCATTTATTTTAATGATGTTTATAATATAATAGCCGCTCATAATTTTTCAAAGATATAAAAGTGAGCAGCTCTGACGTAACTTACCTACATACGTTATTAGTCCTATGCTCAAATAAAGTAATGAGTAATTTACTTGAGAATATTTTCTAGTGGACATTTTCAAGGAACACGCGCTACGTAAGTTATACAACTAACATTCTAGCAAGTAAAATAATCATGTCAACCACCTCATGCATTGATATCGCAACTGTGTTTACATTAAGTTAAAGTTTCGTCACATCTCACGTATTAGTTGTGAACCTAATTCCAAAGAATTTGTTGGCATTTCAATAAATGAAATGACATACAAGTATGAAATTTCTTGTAAGGATTTCGTGTGATTTTGCTCATTTTCACCATCGATCGCCTAAAGTTTAGTAACAAATAAATAATATTACATTTACAATATATAAATAACATTGATATTATGTGTCATTAAACATGGAAATGATTGCTACTTTCATTCCATTTTCATTTGGTGAAATTATCTATTTTTTAACTGTGTTTTCACGTGTGAAATTTCATATCCAATGATTTTTTCGCAATTCTCTAATGTCACACTATACGTTTGCTATTACAAATGCAAAATGATTTAAGATTAATGGCGCTACAATATGAATTAGATCATTAGCTCTTTGGCGGGAACACACAGATTTCTTTTTTAGGAGAGGGCATGATTTTTAAGGCGAGTAACAGGTGTGACGTATGAAAAATCATTTCATATGATTTTTAAGGCGGGTAACAGACTTGACATATGAAAAATCTTTTCATATGATTTCATGCTACTTGTGAATTATGCCATGCTTATGTGTCATACTCACCGACTTAAGTCTAAGCCTTAAGTTTGCTGTGTGGTAGCGGCGACGAATACTACTAAACCTTACTTCGCTCGTGGATGTTGTAAAAGACGACTAAGAGTTTTATTGACCTAGGCCAACTCCACCTGATGCTGTCAGGTCAACAATTACATTCCCAAGTAGGGTTGACGTCAGGCAGGCGGCCGGTCATAAAACTATTGCCACTAACTTTTGCAATATGTGCGATGGAAGCAGAGTACATATTGCGTCGACCCCAAGTAATTTGAATACGAGCAGGAGAACGATGACTCAACGCATTAACTGTTAGAATGTTAATTAACAACATTTAACATCAATAAACTCAATATTATGTGTCATTTATATTCGACTAGCAGGTACCTAAAATTTAGGAGTCGTTGGTAAACATAACCATTAATCTTTTGGTCTGTGTCCATTTATTATTGTACTTAAAATCTATGTAGGTACATAGGTCCGATTTAAGTTCTCTAATTGCCTGTAGAGATGCCATATGGTTTCAAATTTAGGCGACATCATCAATCAACGAAAGGACGACGAATATGGATGGTGTTTGTTAGTCGAAGCTGATGATCTTGAAGGAAAGTATAAGACAGATAATTATAGTTTGTGCATATAATGAATAAACTTCGGTAGCTAAAATATAAAACAAAACTGAACAGAGGTAATTAAATTTCCGTTAATCAGTAGGAAAAACCCTTGTATTCGATAACGATTAAAATAAACAGGACAGTTATGTTCTAGTAACTTCTGTATGCATTATATTTCAAAATTAATTTTATAATTAGAAAATCCCTTAATTCTGAAATCAAACTATTTTTCCGCGTATTATCGCGTTTGTATTTGATTTTGAAATTTCCCGACCTTTCGAAAACTACAACGTTCATGATCATGGGAGGACCTCGGGAGTCTTGAGATTGAGATGGTTTGATGGTATTCAAAAATACAAACGCGATAGAATATCTAAAAATATTTTTATTTCAAATGTGTAATACTCGCGTTAACATCGGAACCCATCACTCAATATCCATGGTCCAGCCGTGGTTATTTTACATTCTATTTGAAGTATTGGATTCGAAGGGCATCACACTGAAGCTATTTCTTATTAAACATGTTGTACCATATTTTTTATAAAAAAAAATTGTAAAAAAAACAACAATAATAGACTAACCCGCTGAATTTCTTGCCGGATCTTCTCAGTAGTGGTCTACTTCCGATCCGGTGGTAGTTTATTGTATTAATTTAATATGTTAAAACTGACAATATGTAAGTGCCCTCGCAGGATCTATGCATAATAAATGAATTTGAATTTGCCACGTGTTCCGACCTTTAAGGACGTGTGTTTATCAAACTGTATAACGTACTCGTACCATGTTTAGATTATAATTAGTTATATAGGTAATAAATCCATTGCTAATGACGCGAGATATTCACACAGACCTTGTAGCATTTATTCTAATAGCTACCATCATTATTATCCTGCTCATATCTCAATTACTTGAGGTCGACGCAATATGTACTCTTCTTCCATCGTACTTCTTGTATCGTGCAAAACTGTTGGCAATAGTTTAGTGCCCAGCCGGCTAACATTAACCCTTCAATGTAAGACTTTAGTCTTGTTTTATGACACCCATAGGCAATGTAATGTTTGGTATAAAAGTATTCGTAGCCACCATCTCACAGCACTAGTTACTATTTTAACCATTTATTTTCATTTTAAGACTATCAAGTTATAATATTAACTAATTGATTAATAAATAGCTGAATGAATTTAGGAGTAGGTAGCGTATCATAAAAATAAAACCGACATTAAAATCCAATTATCATCATGAAATTAAATCAGTCAGTTATTGAGCACTGATTAATTAAATGACTCACAATTTATTGGTATATTAATGAGAAATAACTGTTTCATTAAATAACAGCAGCGCTCGTAATGAAAGTAAGTACAATTTTAAAACCCTCAACCCTCCCATAAAAGTTTCATTTCAAAATAAAATAAAATGTAGTACCGATTTTGCGTTTAGATACGTTTGCATATTCACGACACAATACTTAGATTTTTATTATTTAATGGTCGTTAAAAAATATTACAGAGATTGATGAATTACTATTTTCTTATTATTATTACTATTTTCCGTGTGGTGATGGAGTAGGAATACTATTCACCACCCCATATCTTACCAGTGGGTGATCGTACGAGACGACTAAGGGATATAACATCTGTGCGAGAGAAGAAAAACTCGAAACAAAACCCTATATACCATACCAACACGTCTGACCAGCGCGGTATGGTAGGTTAATTTCCGAGTCCAACAGTGGGACATTTATAGGCTGTGATGATGATGATGAATTACGTAAAATTACAAGATTCACTCGTTTATATACATATATAAATAGTTTAATGCTCCTCTATTGACAAGTTAGGTTTATTTCAAGGATATACATTACCGATTTACAAAGACGTATAAACTATTGCCTCATCTATAACTGGTAACCTATTTGGTTATTCGATATTGAAGTACACATATACAGGGTCCTAAACGTGTCAAGGCGACTCACGAGGCAAGAATATCAAATCATGTATAGAATGAAAATCACTATTATTTAACATAATAATGTTCAGTATTATTATGTGGCTTTATTTTTATGACTAAGAACTTATGTGGATATTACAACAAGCAGTGTTTTGACAAGTGGTGAAATTTGATTTAGTCATGTTAATGATGTCAATATTTGATTAAGTTTCACATTTTTATGAACTTTATCATCGTATAAATTACGTCAATAAATCTTTTAATTAGAGATATTGCAGATATGAAAATTCTGATCTGGATATTAGAGTAGACGAATGTGAAATTATTTCGGATTATCTGACAGTTTCGGATAGTAGATTATAGATTTTTAGATAATTCTAAAATATGATTATATTTGTATTCTTTCCGTGTGGTGATGGAGCAAGAATAATTCACCACCCCCCATCTTACCCTTGGGTGATCGTAAGAAACGACTAAGGGATATAAATCGCATATAACATCTATGCAAGAGAAGGAAAATTCGAAACAAAACCCTATACCAACACATCTGACCAGGTAGGTCAATTTCCCTCCCATTATGGAGAAGGCTCGAAGCTCGAGCCCAACAGTGAGGCGTATGTGGGCTGAGATGTTTATATTAGTGTTATTCCTTTTTGTAGAGGCTTACATTTAGGCTTTCCATTATCTTAGTTGTAAAAAAGCTTGTCCTAATATTTCATACAGAAATAAGTAAGTTCCGGAACCATATTCAAAATTATTAAAATCTATTATATCAGTTTCAGTTATGGTATTAAAAGATTTTCATTAGAATATCCGACAAATTCATTTCTACAGAATTGATTTTCCATATTTAATTACTAAGCAATTAGAATCATAGACTTAAAACAGAAATAAGGAACTAATTAATTACAAATTAACCATAGACAATAGAATAACAACTATAAATATATACACACTTCATCAAAAACAAAAAAAAAAGAAATACCTAATTACATTAAAATTAATTCATACATACAATTCAAGTTGGGAATGTGTAAAAATCTCATTGTATATCTTAAGATTCATTTACAGTTCCACATAAATATTAATTAATAATATGTGTTGACTCACATAGTCAGTGGAATAATATCATAATTGTATGCCCCATAGCTAAGTCTGTACTACTTCTCATGAAAATCAAATGTGAGAGAAAGAGAACAAGTACAGATTGACAATAAAATAAATACCCAACTACCTATAAACATATCAAAGTACAAACACCTAAACTTAAACCTCATAATAGAGGAGAGATGATGCGATAATCGCCACATTTGTCAAACAGGTTGGCGAGTTGAGGTTTTAAATTCCGAAGTGATTATTGCGACCCACTATTGTACAAGGAGAAATGAATGCAGAAGGAAATGCTAAGACAATATAAAATATAAACATGTTTAACTTTTTCACTAACATTGACCTACATATATACATACCATCATGCCATGTCCTTTGCAGGGTAGGCAGAGAGAACAGAGTGCCAGAGAACTCTATCCTTGCATACTTCACTCGCTTCCTCAACATTCATAATTCTTTTCATACACGCTCGCTGGTTTTGTAGGCTCTTGACTCCACCTTCCTTCAGTACATGACCGATCTGGTCTAGGTAGGTTAGTCTCGATCTCCCCCGGTACCTACATCCTTCCACTTTCACATTGACATTCAATATTGAGCTCTTTGTATATTTTCCTTATTAGCCTATTACAATCCCATCTTGACAGAATGTGTTGAATAGTATGCATATACCATACAATCTTTATTGTAATAAAATTAAGTAGTCACTTAATCCATCCAGAATTTTCGATCTATCTATAACATACTAGCATGCTGAAATGGCAGTGGGCAGGCACACATCGCTCGACGAACCGATAACCCTTGGGGAATGAAGGTTTTTGAGTGGCGACTACGTATCAGATGTTGCAGTATGGTCGCCCAAACCAGGTGAAGGTTGCTGGGAGTTGTTGCATGCAGGTGGCACAAGACCACGCTTTGTGGCGAAATGTGAGGGAGGCCTACATCCAGCAGTGTATGATGAAAGGCTGAATGACGATGATGATGGAAATATACTTCAATTTACAAGGATCTCTTATCTACTGAACCTAATAAAATTTGTATAAGAAATTAATGAAATTCATTAAGGCCAAGCTTTTCTTGATATAGGTAAGTGATGAGAAGGGATAAGAACATCTGATAAAGAGGATTAGCAATATATTTATAGATGAACCAAAAGGAGATGGGGACATTGTGTTAATAAGGATTTAGGTATAAAACAGTGAGTGCAAGCATAACGGCTGACACAAGCTTATGGATTGTAAGGGTGCCTTGTGACAATTGCAATCACCAACTAATGATGGCAAGGCTAATGATGATTATGGCTAATCTTATTGCAGCAACTGAGGATTATTTTGCAATATTTTGTATTATTATATATTTAATATTATTCTTTCACAAAAATAGATTATTATAAATTAGGGTTTAAAAAAAAAATTGTGAATATGTAAAATAAAATCATTTTCTCTCCTTTTTTTTTTAAATATTAATAACAATGTTTTAGAAACTAGTTCAAATAATTAGAAAATTTGATAAGAGTATTAAATTCTCTCATTTAAATATATACCATTTATGCTAAGTATTCTCTCAGCAGCAGAATTAAAGTAATATAATTTCCATTTAATAGATAGATATGTAGGAGACACCTATATAAATTAGCAGTAAATTAGTAGAACATATCAATGAATATTTGGAGCAAACAATTCCTCAAGATACACATGCAAAAGATACCTTGAAGATCTTTAAAAAGGCAGAAACAAGCATGACTATTAAACAGAAAATCTTTATTGGTATTTCGCCAGTTCTCACATAGAACTCCCAAACTAAGGCTCTTGCTAAAGCTCATACTGGTGAAAATTTGAGATATGATGCAATTTAGCGTAAATCTAGATGGAAGGATAATACCCCAATCGTCATGTTTGGTTAACGAGTTCGCGATTGTTGCCAATACTATAAATTCTCAGGAGAAAACTGCAGTCCACATTTGTATTTTACTCTTAGGCGGTTTATAAAATTGCCACGAAAAAATAAGCATGTTTTGATTGATATATAAATAAATATAGGTGTATATAAAAATTAATAAAAACGTGACCCAAGGAGAACCGTATCTTCAGAGAAAAGTAGGCAAATCGAGGCGGACCACACGCGACCTCGGAATGCTTGTTAATGCTGCCGCACGTTAAAGATACAAACGCTGATATACCTAACACAGCAAATTATTCATGATATATTACAAATAGACATAAATAAGCTATTAGACGCCAACACGCGGCGAACATGAAAAATCAATTCCGATCACAACCCCATTCGTAATACAGTTTCGTAAATTTTTAAATTCACCTGTTCAAACTGCTCCCTGATTTCAGTCCTCTCCTCGTCTGTTAATTTCGAATTATCTGCCATCGTTGCACAATTATTATCACAAAAACAAGGATCACATCGACAACTCGACTGTTGTTCAAAGATCGTTTTACACAGTTCACTTAAGTTACTAAATAAAACAATAAAATTAAAATGTAATATAAAAATCACAGCAATCACTAATTAGTATACAAGTGAAGGAGGCACACAAGTTTTTATACAATCTCGCAATACGTTATCGTAAAGCGAGTGCAAATTAAAAATACGTCAAATTCTACCCGACCCCTGCTTACGCAGCGGCTGCTTAGTGCTGTATTAATGATGTACAAGATATCGATAACTTAGATTCTACTTAAATATCGACATTATTTTATTAGATCTCTTACTCACTTGACACTCATGATTTCATGCTTTGGTAATGTAAGATAATTTTTTGGCACATTGCCGATATTTCATCAATCGACAACTTTTGTCGGTGTTGTGTAATGTTTTCTTATGCGATGCGAAAAGAAAAGTAATACAATAATTAAATGTGGAAAAATAAAGATTTGAGAAATATATAACTAGAAAAATTATATCCCATTACATATGTACTATTGTTGAACGGCAACAGAAATAATATTTTGTCATTGCTAAATCACGTTACACTTTAATTATGTGAACATCGAAATTATTTTTTTTCATATTCCGAAAACTCTTTTGCCGGTATTCTTTATATAAGCCATATAGTATTCACTATGTAATCATAATTAGTAATGCGCCTATAATATATAATTTATCTTATATAAATCATCAAAATTTACCACTTTCTGCGATACAATACAATACCTTCTACGAATTCGACATCAACAATTCACTAAAACATAGATAATTAATGATAGCTTCTTTTTCTTTTTATTAAATGTACCCATGTAACACTTAATATAATCCATCCATCCATCCATCAGCCCATAAACGTCCACTGTTGGACATAGGCCTCGCCACGAGAATGTCATTCGCAACGGTCCTGTGCCACCTGCATCCAACGGTTTCCTGCGACCTTGAAAATGTCATCAGTCCACCAAGTGGGGGGTCGTCCTACGCTGCGTCATCCGATTCGTGGTCGCCACTCGAGAACCTTTCTTCCCCAACGGTTGCCGGTTCGTCGAGCGATGTGGCCTGCCCATTGCCACTTCAACGTGGTAATTCTTCGAGCTATGTCGGTTACACCCGTTCTTCTACGGATTTCCGTATTCCGAATTTTATCACGTAGAGAAATACCGAGCATAGCCTTCTCCATAGCACGCTGAGCGACTTTGAGTTTTTGTATGAGGTCGACATTTAGAGACCACTTAATATAATAAGCTAATACATATTTTGAGATACACTTTAGTTTCTTTTTATTTTGAATGCAATTACATGGCTAGTGATTCTTTAAGTAGTGGGTAATTAAAGGTGCCAATTAATAGTTCTCTACTGTATAAACAGAGTAGTCTCATTTATTCTTAAATAAGGTAACTAGTTAACCTCTAATGTGGATTATTTATAACATATTTATGTAGTTTTCAAGTGAGGATTTTGGTTCTTTTCCTAGGTTTCCATAATTAATGCTTTAGGGTCACAGTTTCATCTCTAAAACTATATATTTCAAATATTTTTCCACCACTATTATGATAATAATAAGTTTTATATACTCAATCTGAATCGATATTCAATTTTAATGTGGAGTACACATTAAGATCAAGAAAAAGTTATATTAATATCGATATAAATAGGATGAAATCCGTGCATCACTAGCAAAGGGTGCTGTTATTTTGCAATGTTGCCATCTTCAACTGATAATAAGTGTATTATTGCCATATCAATACCTAGTTTAAAATAAATATAAAATGTGTTAAAACCCAGCTATTGTATTTTTATATTATCTTATTTGCTATTTTTAGAATTATATTAGCACTAATAAAAGAATCCCAGATAATTTTGATCATATTGTTGAAAAATTTTTATGCTAATTTTAGTAGTAACTATTTCAGCGCCATCTTTTCATATGTTAGTAAAGTTTATTAATATCATTTATGCGCTTTAACTTATACTTCAGTACATGTTTTTACCACTCAACGCTAGATGGCAGTAACAAACATCTAGAATTCTAGAATGTTCTTAAGGTTGAGCATTATTGATTTATTTCTCAACTTTTCCGATGAACCTTCTAGAAATTTCTATTCTTCCTGTCAGGTAAAATCAAGTGCGGGTTGCAAATAAAAATTCAAACAAAAATATGAAGCAATTCCTCCAATTCCAAAATGAATTTGGTTTACAAGCACATTGCGCTTGTAAGTATATGTGCTTTTAAACCAAGTTTGTTTTTTAAGAACATATTATATCTATTTTATTTATATTATGTTATATTATCTGTTCTTAGTAATTCAATTGGATATCTTTATATAATGAGACGTGCACGAATATTGTCCATACTAAAAATGACAGACATAATATCTATCTATTCATCATGGATCTCGATGGGCTGATCACATTGAAATCCATTGTTAGACATCATCCTCAAGAATGTTATAATGAGAATATTCTAAACTTTCCAGATGTATTGGTAGTCGCAATTAAATTGTAACTCTCGCACTTACTTCATTTGCAAGGTGTGGTATAATTAAAAAAGGTTTATTACATTAATAACACTTTTTAAGAGGTTAAAATATGAATCAATTCGAACTTTTATCGGACAAAATTGTGTCAAAATTGTAGCAATTCCTAAACGTAAACTGTGATAAAATAAAAAGCGACCTATTGTTAAAACTAACCTGATATCCCGAATATTCCACTCGTTTCTAGTAGATGGCGTGGCTTAAAAACTCGTTGCGCGCGCTGCTCGTAGTCATTTGAAAACAAGCGACTATCAGTAAAAGTGAACACACGAGTCAAGAGTGTAAATACAATTTGGAGAGAATTTCTCAGCTAATTTCGAAAATATTTGAATAGGTACTCGTTTATTATCGTCGAGAAAAATGTCGTTGATACCGTTTTTCTTTGATGAGGAGATTGAACGTCCCCGCCGGCTCTTCGACCAGCATTTCGGTCTGGGTTTGACACCAGATGACTTGCTTACAATCGCGGCTGGGCCGCTGATGAGCAGAGAATACTATCGCCCTTGGCGTCATCTAGCTGCTGCTGCACGTGACCTCGGCTCCAGTATTAAATCAGATAAAGACAAATTTCAAGTTAACTTAGATGTTCAACATTTTACACCCGAAGAAATCAGTGTGAAGACTTCTGATGGATTCATAGTAGTTGAGGGTAAACACGAAGAGAAGAAAGATCAACATGGTTATATTTCACGTCAATTTACACGTCGTTACACTTTGCCTGAAGGATGTACTCCAGAAACTGTGGAGTCAAGACTATCTTCTGATGGCGTACTGACTGTCACGGCTCCGAGAACAGTGCCTTCTGCAGTTCAGGGTGAACGGAAGATTTCTATCGCTCAAACCGGACCGGTGCGTAAAGAAGTGAAAGATCAGTCCAATGGTGACAAGTAAAACTTGGTACCTATACCTAGGTACCTATTTAGGCATTGAATTATTTAAGTTTATTTTATTAACTCCTTTCGTTTCTCATTTCATTTACTATAAGACTGATTTCAATAAATATTCCTTTAGTTATACTTAAATAAGGTTTTTTTATTTATCTACCTATTTTGAGGCAGCTTTTTTCTGTATACCTACCTATATATTTACCTGCTTTATGATTATTACTTGTGATATATTATTAGTATTACAGAGTGTATTGTTGTGATATAAGTAGGTAAGCATTCGATAACTAATTACGGGTTGAGAGCCCTCAGCGCTCACCCACAGTCCGGGTAAAGTTGTCATAGCCATCTGAGGCTAACAACTAGGACACACAAAAAAAAAAAAAGAACTAATTCTGTTGGCAGTGTTGGTGCCTTATGAGATTATGTAGGTAGATATGGGTATTTGTTATTTTGTTGCCCAACTACGGTTGCTTTCCATTTAGTTAACACAGAGGGACTCTGCGGTACATTGTGAAACACTGCCAAACACTTTGTAAAAGTTTAAATGAAACAGCTAGCTGTTTCTTTTACACAGTCTCTTTTACACAGTGACTTACCGTGTGAAACACTGCTAAACACTGTGTAAAAGTTTAAATGAAACAGCTAGCTGTTTCTTTTACACAGTGTTTGGCAGTGTTTCACAATGTACCGCAGAGTCCCTCTGTGTTGTAAATGGAAAGCAACCTAGGTATTGTCTGAAATTGTTCCGTCGGATTTGTTTTGACTCTTTCTTCCCTAATCTTGCGTGACATCTTTCAAAATTTATATTTTGAGTACCTATGAGTGCGGTGGATTGCACAAAAAAAAGCAAATTTATTTATATTAAGGCTAACATTTGATTCTTTAGATCGTAATCTAATTCACCACCTTCTATCTTACCCGTGGGTGATCGTACGAGACGACTAAGGTATATAAAACGTATATAACATCTATGCGAGAGGAGGAAAACTCGAAACAAAACCCTATACCAACACGTCTGACCACAGTACATTCTATAGACTGAGACGTCTGACCAGCATGGTATAAGTAGGTCAATTACCCTTCCATTATGGAGGAGGCCCGAGCCCAACCGTGGGACATATATGGGCTGAGATGAGATGATGATGAGATCGTAATTAAAAATCTAACCTAGTCTATCTAATCTAAGAAGTGCACTTTGACAGCTGTCGGAGTAAGTTGTTTAGGTATGTGAACCAAATAATCGCTATCGAAAATATCCAATTTTACTGAGAAATCGATATTGATTCTATATAATTAATGATCGGTTTATTTTTTATTTTTCAAAAAGGTGATGAATAAATTAAGTGCTAAATTAGTACTAAACAAATTTAATTATTTCAGCATAGAATCTATTCATCATATTTAGTAGGATTAGGTTAATTAAAAACAAAAACTGAATTTGAAAGTAGCTATCACTACTATTACTTGGATCAAAATCATCAGAATCACTACTATTACTTGAATTATCATCGTCGCGAACATTAATAATTATTTCCATATCAATAAAATTGTCGAAATGTAAATCTCTGTTAAAATCTCTATTCGATTAATTATATTATTCTAATATTTTTACCGATTATTTGGGTATTAGTGAATTGTAAGTTGTCAAGCACTACTGTATAGATCGTGATGACGTGACATTGTAAGATCGACAATAACAATTACTATTTGCCATGATATGTTTATCTTAAATTCGTTTTACGAGTTTCAACATTAGATTATTGTACAAGAAAGTCACCCGCAACATTATTTATATAAATAACTTAATAGTTCTTTAAAATTTCAGATTTATTTTTTGCAATCATGTGTATACGTTTGACCAAGGTTATTGTGTATTAAAAAATACAAAACGTCAAAATGCACTTCTTAGATTAGATGAACTATAATGATACTTAAATAGGATCTACTTAAATTAATAGGGAACATTCATTTTCATTTAGTACATAGAGACTCATGTCAAGATCTCTACGACTTCTACGAGCGATTACTGGTACCAACAAAATCTGTGTGATTTTCAGGCATATCATCTGCTCCTTTAACGTCGCTCTGATTTAGGTCAGCCCATACATAAAACTTTTGTAATGACTAGTACAGTAATTTTGTTCAATTGTATATAATGTGACCAGATGCTCCGTTTTGAACGGGACTGTCCCTTTTTATAATAGCGAGTTCCGGTGTCCCCGAAATGAACTCTGGGATGTAAAATTGTCCCGTTTTCGGCAACCGCGCAAAAATCTGAGAAGTCAAGCGGGCCGGTAAGACTCTAACGGTGTACGAGTGCATTGTCAGACGACGCGAAGATAGGTGAGAGTGCTCGAGAGTGGCGAGGCGATATTCCTCGCCTTTGTTGACTATTTGTTGACAGATTTTTCGTTGTCTAATTTCTCGCTAATGGTTTTGTTAAGAGTTATTTTCTATGATGAATAAATTGTGGACATCCGAGAAATCCCAGTTACAAATTTCAGATCTGAAGGTGATGTTGATAATTAAGGTGAATAAAAAAAGCGTGCCAAGAGTTTCATTCTTAATTACAATCTTCACTAGCTATATTGAAGCAAATTTATTCCTCTGATAAATATAACTAAACATTTCTAGTATATTTTTTACTTCGTAACGTTTAAGTTAACTAACTTTTTCTGAATAAATAAATTTAAAAAGTGTTTTTACTACCTGACTAAAATGTCCCGTTTTGAGTTAAAGAATAAATGGTCACCTTAATTATATACCTATTTCTCACACAAGTAAATCGTTTAATCCGATATAAGTGCGCATACTATTATAATTGATAGTCAACAAGAATGTTCAATATGCTGGCTCGAGGGATTACTATTTGCATTTGACATAAAAGTTGATTTATTTCCTGTCCCAGATGTTTACAACAGTTTGTTCAATATAATACTGCCTTATTATATCGTTGGCATAAGCTTGTGACTACCGTTTGCAGATCCTGAATTCTAATCGTCGGTCAAATAAAATTATTGTTGATTTTTTCTGCTATTTTTTTTATAAGACAACACCCTGCACTCAGGCAATAATCTTTGTATTGCGGGAGAATTAAACGGGCATAAATTACATCCAGATTCAGGACAGCAATCTGTGGATCGCACTAAATATTTTACCGCGTCTGGATTGCACTACGACAATGGCATGGTAGGTGCGAAGTGCAGTTGATTACACTAGGCAACAATTTTGTTACTTTTTTTGCTCTGAAAAAAAATTATATTTCTTCTTCTTCTTATTTATAGGTATTGGCAATCAGCTACTTATATGAGCCATTGTTGCCAGTGTCGAGTTATAATTATCTTCAAGTTTTTAGTGTCTTCAGATTAGTCATTGTCCGTCAGTAAGTCAAATTGTCGCCATCAACAGTGCTATGGCCACACTGTTAATGGTATCTTGTGAGAATTTTTTCTAAAATTATATTTTTCTTGTTGATTTGATTAGGGGTGTCCACTTTGAAAAAACATCGATGTTTTTTTCGATTCGATAAATCGAAACTGTACATCGATGTCTTTCGATGTATCGGATGAAAACATCGATGTTTTTAAACATCGAGTACTTTTTCTAAAGTCATATCAAAAGTGTTACTTCTAAAAAAAAAAAAAAGGCCTTTTTTGTGGCATTTATACCTATTCCAATCCCTTATAAAACTGACTTCTAAACAAAAGGTCCTTTTGTGGCATTTATACCTATTCCACAGTCCCTTATAAAACAGATTTCTAAAAAAAAGAAAAAAAAAGGTCTTTTTGTGGCATTTACTGGTTATCATCGTTTCGATGTTTTATGAAAAAACATCGATACATCGAGTATTTCGATAGCTCTTCAAAACATCGGATCGATTCGATGTATCGCATTGTAAACATCGATGTTTTCGATGCATCGATGTATATCGAATATCCCTATTTGATAGTATATATCAGTCTCACGCGCGCATTCATCAGTGGCGTGCGTATTTGTTTATTTGTGCGCTACCCTTTTTTTTTTTTTTTTTTTCTTGCGGTGGGTTATGGACGTCGCACCCCGCCAAATCGGTCCGGGGTGACGGAAGAGGCGGCGCACAACCCCATTGACCCACCCTGCAAGCACCTCTTCTTCGCCGTGCGAGCGGGCCACCGGTACCCGATCTTTGTCTTCGGTGGCCCGCTCGGCGGTATGCCCTCTCGGGCTCCTCTCTTGTCGACGCCCCGACAGCTTTCGCCGTCGAGGCGTCGTACTCACGCGGTGGCCTCACGTCGGGTGACCGGACAATTCCCCGGTCCGATCACCCGAAGCCTCGGTTAGGGCGGCATCAGGCGCAGGTACTCGCGCCTGCGCCGCCCCGGTCGCGGGCGGCGGCCCGGGTCACGGGCATCCTCCCGGGCCCGTTCCGCCGCCTCCTTCTGCGAGATGACAGCCTCGCAGAAGGCGGCGACCGCGTCCCAATTCCTGACGCTGTCGACCATCGCTCGCGCAACAGTCGGCAGCGTCAGGTCGGCACCGATGACAGCGACGAGGTCACGGCGCTGCCCGTCCCAGCCCGAACATACCTCGAGCGTATGTTGCGCCGTGTCCTCGTCGCTACTGCAATGGTGGCAGGACGGAGTCCACTCCCTCCGCACGACCGTGTGCAGGTACTTGCCGAAGCAACCATGCCCCGACAAGACCTGCACCAACCGGAAAGAGAGGACTACGTGCCGCCGCTCCATCCACTCCATCAGTACGGGCCGGAGGGCCTCAACGGTAAAAACACCGTGTCTAGGCCTCTCCAGCCGCGTAGCCCAACGGGCGATGACTTCTCGGCGGGCGTCCTCGCGCCAGGTGGCTATCTCGTTGAACGATGGGGAGCCACCCTCTTCGCGCATTGAGGTAACCCGCCGGTAGAGGTCGGAGAGCATCTCCGCCTCTAGGTCCCACGGGGGTGTCCCGGCCAATAGGCATGCCGCCTCGGTAGACACCGTGCGGTACCCGCGAATGGCTCTGACCGCCATGGCTCGCTGTGGCCTCCACAGCACCGCCCTGAGCTGGGCGTTCAGAGCCCTCGCCCACACGGGTGCGCCGTACATGGCCATTGAGCGGATCACCCCCGCATACAGCCGTCGGCCCTCGAAACTGGGTCCGCCCACGTTCGGCATGAGCCGAGAAAGGGCGGACGCCGCGCCGACCAGCCGGGGAGCAATTTGACGGAAATGCTCCCGGAACCACCATCGCCCGTCGAGCACCAGGCCCAAGTACCTCGTATGGGCCTGGATACTGATGTGGATGGAGTTGACGACTAACGAGGCGCCGATGGGCAGCCTCACACGGGGCCCATGGAATAGTAGGGCCTCCGTCTTGTTTAGGGCCACCCTGAGCCCCAGCGCCTCAATTCGCCTGACCATCTCCTCGGTGCCGAGAGTGGCCAGGCTCGCCGCCTCTTCGAGTGTCCTGCCCCGGGCTGTGACGAGCGTGTCGTCAGCATAGCAAATAACGCTCAGCCCGGGGGGGAGACTCCCTCTTAACGCCCAGTCGTAACCGATGTCCCACAGAGTCGGCCCCAGAACTGACCCCTGCGGAACACCGCACGACATGGGCGTCCGCACAATGTCCCCTGCGGGGCTCGCGTAGAGGACACTGCGCCCCTCCAAATAGTCTGCCACCAGCCGCCTGAGGTACAGGGGCACTCCATGGAACCGGAGTGCCTCCCTGATGCAGCTGAATGGCAGACTATTGAAGGCGTTGGCGATGTCCAACGACACCGCCAACAGCACTCCTTTGCCGGCGACAGCCTCCGCGGCCGTCTGCCTCAGGCGTAGCAGGGCCCCGATGGTCGAACGCCCCCTCCGAAACCCAAACTGAGCGTCCGACAGATCGGGCCCCACCTCCTCCAGGTGCTGGACGATGCGGGCAGCGAGGCCTGTAGGCCGACGGCGAATCCGGGGGCCGTCCCGGCTTTGGCAGGAGAACCAACCTCCCTTCCTTCCAGCACTCAGGGAACCGTCCAGACGTCAGACAGTCGTTGAACAGTCGCCTGAGGCGAGGTTCGAGATGCTCGAGGAGCAACGTCAACACCCGGACTGGGACTCCGTCCGGGCCGGGGGCCGTGGTGGCGGAACGAATCTTCGCCACGGCTGCCCCCACTTCCGACTCCGTCACGGGCGGAACACTCTCGATGGCCTCCCAGTCGTGATCTGGCGAAGCCATGACCGGGGGCGTGTGCTCCGACTGCCGCGGGAACAGCTCCTCGACCACTCTACGAAGGAGGTCGGGCTGGAGGGTCTCGGTGAGGGGGGGGCCCTGCGCACGAAGCTTATTCAGCGACGCGCGATACGGGCGACCCCAGGGGTCACGGTCGAGACCGTCCAGCATCTCCTGCCAACTCGCGTGCTTGGCGGACCGGATGGCCAGCCGAAAGGCGGTACGCGCACTGCGGTACGCCTCGTACAGCTGGCCCTCCCGCTCAACATCGCGGCGACGCCGCCGACTGCGGGTGTAGGACCTTCGGGCACTAATGCACGCCGCACGAAGGTCCGCCAGTCTTGGGATTTGTGCGCTACCCTGTGCACCGCGATTTATAAAAAATTACGAACGTTATTAAATGTAACCTGTGTAGTATAATTATTGATGAGATGTTATGTTACATCCAGAATAAAGTATCTGTGATGGACGAAATATCACTTGTACGAATTTGTGCATCATCTTTTACCAGTGATGAAATTAAATGCTCCAAGTCGTTACTGTTTAATGCTATTCAGACGGACATACGAAAAATTGGTCGGAAAAATAAGGGCAAAGAGGAACGTGACCTTGCAGATATAATCAATATTTTTAAATCCGTTGAGCCTGACATTCTCCCGCTGTTTGTAGCCCTGCAGCTGGACAAATTGCCGCCAATCACGCTAGATCATCTCGACTGCTCGAAACTACAAAAAGATATACAAAAAATGAAAACCGAACTTGAAGGTATAAAGTCTACTTATGCTACGATTGAGTTTCTGCAAGAAATTAAAAATGATATTCTTAGGATAAGACATGATTCTTTGCCGCCAACATCGGCATTTAAAGTGTGCACAAAAAGAGGTGCTTGGCTGGACAGTGGGACGATGGGCCTCTCACATGACGGTGAGGTTATTTCTGCGATGAGTGAATCATTTGAATACAATAATAATATGTTGTCTAATAACGATTTACCGGTATCGGAGTATAGAGAAATGAGGGTAGAACGAGAAAAAACTCCCACACCTGTTGCATATAATAGTCAAGTAAAATATAAACAAGTAATAATGAATGACTGCGACTGCACGGAGGGAATTAGTGCGACGAGTCAAGCGCTCAATCAGACTGATTACACAGAACAGCGCTCCGGGACGCCGGCGCACAGACAAAGCTCGCAAGTACAGTTAACCGATCAGCTGACTGGCAATGATAAGGTGAGCAGTATTGCCGCGGCAAAACAATATGAATCATACATACACATACATATCATCACGCCATATCCCTTGCAGGGTAGGCAGAGAGAACAGAGTGCCAGAGAACTCTATCTCTGCATACTTCACTCGCTTCCTCAACATTCATAATTCTCTTCATACACGCTCGCCGGTTTCGGAGACTCTTGACTCCACCTTCCTTCAGTACATGACCGATCTGGTCTAAGTAGGTTAGTATATGAATCATCATGTATTAAAAATAAAAACGATGGTTGGCAAAAGGTCGTCGTACACATCGTAGAAAACAACCGAAATATCGCTTCCAAGGCAAGGCGGGGGTGGCGAAAGATATCCAGTGCACATTTAAGGCGGCGGAGAGAAAGACTGCAATGTTTATTACGAATGTACATAGTTCTACAATGGAAAGTGATATAATAAAATATATTCATAACAAAACACAGGAAATGGTGTTATTGGAACAGATACATATGAAGGTGGACAGGGGGCACCAAGCGTATAAATTCCTTATCATGGAATCTAAAGTCAACATATTTATGAATGAGAACTTGTGGCCTACTGGTATAATTTTAACCAAAAGAGGGCGAATGAAAAATGTTCTGTTAACGGCGCAAATGAAAACAGCAATGGATAGTGGTATACATAGATTTGCCAGTTATAATTGTAAAAAACATAAAACGTTCCATTGATGGTATTAGAGACTTGTGTCGTGCATGTGATGTGGTATGTCTACAAGAAACGTGGCTGATGCCCCACGATAGACGTCCCTTGGGGTATGGCTATCTTGTACCGGTATAGCAGTTTCCAGAGGGTGTTAGTTTTGCCGTGTGAAAATGCGCGTATTTGTGCCATTAAAATAGAAACAGCTGATAGGCCAGTGATAGTGATGAGTGTTTATTTACCAACTAACTGTGCCGCTAATTTACCAGAATTTACAGATTGTTTAAGTGTAGTAAATGCTATAATTGACGAATATGGTATCGAATCTGTGTTCATATTGGGCGATTTTAATGCTGACTCGTGTGAGTTATTTTACAGTGAGCTATCAAATTTGTGTACAGAACGCCAATGGGCATGCGTCGACGTGGATATGTTAGGGCAGGACTCGGGTACCTTTACTTTTGTTAGTGAAGTTTATGGGTCTGGCAGCTGGTTAGATCACTGTATTGTGACACACTCGGCAAAGCAATCTATAACTAATATACATGTAAAGTATGATACTTTATGGTGCGATCACTTGCCGCTTATTGTCGCGTGTAATTTGAATACAGTGATAACAAAAATATCACCTAAAATTAATGTCAATAGAAATATATTATGGGGAAAACGAGATGATAAACAAATCGATAAATATACCAAAGAGTGTTAAAAGAGATTGAAAATAATTCACTTACCTTCCGAGTGTGTGAATTGTACAGATCGTTTTTGTGGTGACCTTGGCCACAGGCGTGTACTGGACAAGTTGTATTCTGACATTGTGACCGCCCTTAAGGACGCAGCGGTGGCAAGTCGGGGAAGTGTGAGGCAAGGTGGAGGTGTTCCGCGAATAATTGGGTGGAACAAACATGTAGGCGAAGCTCATGCAAGCTTGTGCTAGATTTAAGTTTAAGGAATGGATATTCTATGGTAGGCCCGGGTCCGGACCTGTATATAAGGAGATGTGTGAAAGCAGAAGAGTGTTTAAATCTCGGTTGAAATGGTGTCAAAACCATGAAGAACAGTTAAAAATAGACACTCTTGCTGCGCAACATTCCAAAGGTGACTTTCGTAGCTTTTGGCGAGATACGAATAAACTCAACGTGCGGCCGGGTTTACCTATGAATGTTGACGGTGTGAATGAACCGGTAGATATTGCCAATCTGTTCAAAAGCCAGTTCTCTGTGAAATCTGCATTGGGCCCGTCAACTCTTGTGCACAGTACTAACCTTTTTTTTTTTTTTTTTGCGGTGGGCTATGGACGTCGCACCCCTCCAAATCGGTCCGGGGTGACGGAAGGCGGCGCGCAACCCCATTGACCCACCCTGCAAGCACCTCTTCTTCGCCGTACGAGCGGGCCACCGGTACCCGATCTTTGTCTTCGGTGGCCCGCTCGGCGGTATGCCCTCTTGGGCTCCTCTCCTGTCGACGCCCCGACAGCTTTCGCCGTCGAGGCGTCGTCCTCACGCGGTGGCCTCACGTCGGGTAACCGGACAATTCCCCGGTCCGATCACCCGAAGCCTCGGTTAGGGCGGCATCAGGCGCAGGTACTCGCGCCTGCGCCGTCCCGGCCGCGGGCGGCGGCCCGGGACACGGGAATCCTCCCGGGCCCGTTCCGCCGCCTCCTTCTGCGAGATGACAGCCTCGCAGAAGGCGGCGACCGCGTCCCAATTCCTGACGCTGTCGACCATCGCTCGCGCAACAGCCGGCAGCGTCAGGTCGGCACCGATGACAGCGACGAGGTCACGGCGCTGCCCGTCCCAGCCCGAACATACCTCGAGCGTATGTTGCGCCGTGCCCTCGTCGCTACTGCAATGGTGGCAGGACGGAGTCCACTCCCTCCGCACGACCGTGTGCAGGTACTTGCCGAAGCAACCATGCCCCGACATGACCTGCACCAACCGGAAAGAGAGGACTCCGTGCTGCCGCTCCATCCACTCCATCAGTACGGGCCGGAGGGCCTCAACGGTAATAACACCGTATCTAGGCCTCTCCAGCCGCGTAGCCCAACGGGCGATGACTTCTCGGCGGGCGTCCTCGCGCCAGGTGGCTATCTCGTTGAACGATGGGGAGCCACCCTCTTCGCGCATTGAGGTAACCCGCCGGTAGAGGTCGGAGAGCATCTCCGCCTCTAGGTCCCACGGGGGTGTCCCGGCCAATAGGCACGCCGCCTCTGTCGACACCGTGCGGTACCCGCGAATGGCTCTGACCGCCATGACTCTCTGTGGCCTCCACAGAACCGCCCTGAGTTGGGCGTTCAGAGCCCTCGCCCACACGGGTGCGCCGTACATGGCCATTGAGCGGATCACCCCCGCATACAGCCGTCGGCCCTGAAAACTGGGTCCGCCCACGTTCGGCATGAGCCGAGAAAGGGCGGACGCCGCGCCGACCAGCCGGGGAGCAATTTGAGGAAAATGCTCCCGGAACCACCATCGCCCGTCGAGCACCAGACCCAAGTACCTCATATGGGCCTGGATACTGATGTGGATGGAGTTGACGACTAACGAGGCGCCGATGGGCAGCCTCACACGGGGCCCATGGAATAAAAGGGCCTCCGTCTTGTTTAGGGCCACCCTGAGCCCCAGCGCCTCGATTCGCCTGACCATCTCCTCGGTGCCGAGAGTGGCCAGGCTCGCCGCCTCTTCGAATGTCCTGCCCCGGGCTGTGACGAGCGTGTCGTCAGCATAGCAAATAACGCTCAGCCCGGGGGGGAGACTCCCTCTCAACGCCCAGTCGTAACCGATGTCCCACAGAGTCGGCCCCAGAACCGACCCCTGCGGAACACCGCACGACATGGGCGTCCGCACAATGTCCCCTGCGGGGCTCGCGTAGAGAACACTGCGCCCCTCCAAATAGTCTGCCACCAGCCGCCTGAGGTACAGGGGCACTCCGTGGAACCGGAGCGCCTCCCTGATGCAGCTGAATGGTAGACTATTGAAGGCGTTGGCGATGTCCAACGACACCGCCAACAGCACTCCTTTGCCGGCGACAGCCTCCGCGGCCGTCTGCCTCAGGCGTAGCAGGGCCCCGATGGTCGAACGCCCCCTTCGAAACCCAAATTGAGCGTCCGACAGATCGGGCCCCACCTCTTCCAGGTGCTGGACGATGCGGGCAGCGAGGACACGCTCCAGCAGCTTACCCACATCGTCCAGAAGCACAATGGGCCTGTAGGCCGACGGCGAATCCGGGGGCCGTCCCGGCTTTGGCAGGAGAACCAACCTCCCTTCCTTCCAGCACTCAGGGAACTGTCCAGACGTCAGACAGGCGTTGAACAGTCGCCTGAGGCGAGGTTCGAGATGCTCGAGGAGCAACGTCAACACCCGGACTGGGATTCCGTCCGGGCCGGGGGCCGTGGTGGCGGAACGAATCTTCGCCACGGCTGCTCCCACTTCCGACTCCGTCACGGGCGGAACACTCTCGACGGCCTCCCGGTCGTGATCTGGCGAAGCCATGACCGGGGGCGTGTGCTCCGACTGCCGCGGGAACAGCTCCTCGACCACTCTACGAAGGAGGTCGGGCTGGAGGGTCTCGGTGAGGGGGGAGGCCCTGCGCGCGAAGCTTATTCAGCGACGCGCGATACGGGCGACCCCAGGGGTCACGGTCAAGACCGTCCAGCATCTCCTGCCAAGTCGCGTCCTTGGCGGACCGGATGGCCAGCCGAAAGGCGGTACGTGCACTGCGGTACGCCTCGTACAGCTGGCCCTCCCGCTCAACATCGCGGCGACGCCGCCGACTGCGGGTGTAGGACCTTCGGGCACTAATGCACGCCGCACGAAGGTCCGCCAGTCTTGGGGACCACCAGTAGACCCCCTGCCTCGGAGGTAGACGCCGCACCCTGGGCATGGCTGCATCGCAGACCTGCGTTAACGCACTGCGGATGCGGACAGCCTCAACGTCCACTCCGTCCGCTAGGGGTGGTGAGGACAGCCACGTGTTCACGATGGCCGCCTCCGCCAGTAGGTTCCTATCCAGCCGCCCCACAGCCCACCGCGGAAATGCGGGAGCTCGGTCCGCCCTGTGACCCCTGCTGGGTTCCCGGAGAGGGGAGACCTCCATCCGGATGTAACGGTGATCCGACAGGGTCTCCGCCTCCTCCAGGACACGCCAGTTCCTCACTCGTGGTGCGACAGCGGGGCTAGCGAACGACAAGTCCACTATCGACCCACCCTGCTGTCGCACACACGTGTTCACTGAGCCTCTGTTTAGGACACAGAGGCCCAGTGACGCCGCCCACTCCACGATCGCCCGCCCGCGATCGTCCGTCATCGGGGACCCCCACGCCGTGGATTTGGCGTTGAAGTCCCCCAGGACCAGGACGAGGCCCGGTGCCAGTCGCCGTATCGAAGCCTCCAAGGTGGTGAGGGAGGCCCCGAAATCGTCCATTCTCCTGTTAGGGGAGAGGTAAACGCTGTACAGTGTAACCCCTCCCCAATCCGCCGCGACAAATTCCTCGCCCCTATCCAAGAGGGATAAGGACGGGAAGTGCCGCTGCGTGGAGGTGACGATTGCCGCGGTTCCGTTCCGGCTGACCACCCAATTGGGGCGATCAGGCACGACGTACGGTTCCGCGACTACGGCTGCACCGATCGACCACTCCGCCATGGATTGCAGGAGGAGATCCTGCGCACCGGCGGAGTGGTTGGTGTTGGCCTGCAGGAGGTGAGTGGACTGGGCAGCCATTAATGGGCTGTGTCCGATATCACCTCCTGGCTTGCGGCGGGCGATCGGGCCGCGCTAGGAGCGGGAGCGGCCGGAGTTGAAGGGCCGCTCCGCCCCTTTGGAGCCGAAGCCGGAGGTCTGCACGCCCCAGAGCCCATGCGGTGCTTGGCAGGCTTATTGCCCGCCGCACACGCGGGGCAGTGGGGCGGGGCGGCGCAAGATGCCGCCATATGCCCAGTCTGACCGCAGCGGAAACAGAGTCCGCCGCAGTCAAAGCAATTAGTGCATGTTGGCCGGGTGTGCCCGACCGCCATGCACTTGAAACACCTCGCAGGCCGGTGCTCCAGCACGGTGACTCGCGCTGAGCTCCAGCCCACGAGGAGCCTGCCTGAGTCGGCCAGTTGCCTGACCGACTCCACTGGGCACTGCACCCAGGCGGCACCTACGCCGCCCGGACCGGGCCGGATGGCGCCAACCCAGACGGTGTCCATGGCAATGGCCTCCCGGATGTCTTCCACCATCACGGAGTCATCCAAACCCGCGATGCGCATTTCGGCGCACTTTACGGGTCTGGCGATTTTGACGCCACCCTCCTCGGCGAACAGACCTCGCAGCTTCGACGCCACGCTATCGGCCGTTCTGGTGCCCTCGGCCCCAGGGAACTCCAAAATCCGAGCCCCTGTCTGGGCCTTGCGGGTCCGGGCTTCGACGCCTCCTATGTCGGAGACGTCGAGCTCTTGCCGGGCTTTCCTCAGAACGGCCTCATAGCTGAGGCCTCTTTCTGCCGCCTCAGGCAGCACAGTGATCACCACTGCGGCTGTCTTCGGCGGCCGGAGCCCCTTGCGCGGCCTCTTCCTCTTCGACCTGCTGCTGCCTCCTCCGGCTCCTGCCTGGGGGGCGACGACCTCAGCGGCGCGCTTGGCCGCCGCTCTCCTCCTCTGCCCGCGACTCTTTTTGCCGCGCTCGGCCACCTGCCAACCCTGTTCGGGCGCAGCGGGCGTGCCAGGCGCGGAAGGCGCAGTCGCGGGTGCGCGGGTCGTCGCCGGCGGTGTCGGTGCGGGCGATGACTGCGGTCCGGCAGGAGCCGGTGCCGTCTTCCTCTTTGGAGCGGGCCCCTTGGGCTTGGGCCCAGCCGCGGCTGCGGCGTAGCTCCCCCCCCACGTGGCCACCCTGACAGGGTAGCGGGGCGGGGGTTGGTGCCGCATATGGTCGCTTGTCCGCGGCGAGAGGCGGCCGAACACGTGGTTCCGGAGGCAGCCTTGCCTCCAGAACGGCCAAGCGCGCATTGACCATATTACCGACGGTGTCGATAATGGCGCGCAAGGCCTCGTCCGACACGCCCCCCACCGCAGGCAGTGGGATCGGTGTTGCCGGCTGGACCTCTGCCGGGGCCTGCTCCACGACGACGACATTTGGCCTGCCAGCTCCTCGGGGCGGCTTGGCTGCGGCGACGTCTCGGCGGCCGGCATTGGCCGACGACGCAGGTGGCGCAGGCGGCATAAGCCGCGCCATTTGCGCCTTTAGGTCGGCCACGTCCTTGGTGAGGATCCGGTTTTCCCTCCTCACCACGCCCAGCTCCGATTCTAGGCGGCGGTTCTGGGCCCGCAGGCCTGACACCTCGCCACCTAGGCGGGCGTTTTCGGCCTGCAGGGCCTCCATGTCCAGGGCGTCACCGCTCGCGCGGGCGCCAGCGGTCGCCACTTCTGTGGGAGGGATGCCGGACAACACCTCCAGCACCCTCGCGGCGGCCGCCTCGTCGTCGGCCCGCTTACGAGCCTCCGCCCCTCCACTTGCTCTGCCGGCTGGGGAGTGGGTCGCCCGACCCGACGCCACGGCCCCTCGCCCTCTGCGAGAGGCCGGAACCTTGGGAGGAGGCTTGATGACAACACTCCCCTCGGAATCGGCGCCCGAGCTGCCATCCCTGTTCAGGGGGCGCTTTCGCACCTTCGAGGGGAGGGCCTCCTCCCTTGCCGTCAGTATCGCACCGACCTCCTTGGACGGCTCCGCGGAATTACCGCACTCGTCCATTTTATCGGCAGATCCACTGCCCTCATCTTTGGACGGCTCTGCGACACTACTGTCGCCCTCGTCCATTGACGGCCCTGCAGTAGATCCGCCGCCATCATCTTGGGGTCCAGCGGTGGCAGCCTCCCTGAGAGCCCGCCGCTCCTCCCGCTCCGCCTGTCGCTTTTTGGCACCGGAAGCCTTCCCCCTATTCGGGGGTCTCCCACGCCTCTTCGTCTTTGGGGCCTCCTGTGATGGTGCCGGGCCCTCGGCGGACGCCTCGAGTCCTGAGGACGAGGCGTCGTTTGTGCCAGTTTTCTGTTGGCTTAGCAAGGCCGTAGAGTGGGAATCCGTAGGATCCCCGTCTTTTGAGAGTAAAATAGGCAAATCCATATCAATTCCCACGAGCATGGGAGAAAAACCGTCGACCCGGGCAGAGATCCCTGTACCCGGGCAAGCCTACATTTACCAACCAGGGGGTCGGCCGGTACCCTGGCTGGAGCGTGCTAACGACAGAACAACCCATCTGCCATGCATCTTCTCGCCGCACGCCAGAACTTAAGATTCTGGGTGATTGCCGAATTCGAATGTTGATTCGAACTCTTTATAGAGGTTGTCTTCCTCGCGGTCCGGGCGGTTAAGCCAAGACCCTCGCTCCTGATACTACGCCTCACGACAACTTGTCTTGAGGCAAGATATCAGGTTTACGATATGTCGGCGGTGGCATAAGCCTGCCCAGCCCTCAAATGAATGAGTGACCGGGCCCGTCCGAAATTTCGCCTCCTGTACCCTCTACAAATAGAGGGTTAGGAGCGAATTGGGGCTCAACCCATCGCTGGGGAACCCCCCCTCGCGCCAGAGATTCGCTACGGGCGACAATTCGACAGAGGGATCTGGGGGACTGTCGCCCGCACCCAGAGTACACCACGCGGAGGTTTCTGGCGTCGTACCCCGCACAGTACTAACCTGAACGGTAAAGTGGTAGGGACTAGATTCCTAGCGAGTGACGTTAAAAGAGTAATAAAGATTATTTCAAAAGGTAAACCGCCCGAGCATGATGGACTAAGCATAGAACATCTGTACTGTGCCGGATCACATATATTTAGAGTTCTAGCCTTGTTTTATTCGTTGTGCGTGAGCCACTCCTACTTACCTAACGAATTTATGAAAACAATAGTAGTACCTATAGTAAAAAATAAAACGGGCAACCTGATAGCCCGTAGGTTTGCGCGATCCTCCAGGGATGTTAAGCTAACACTCTTCAGAGCGTTCTGTGCGTCCCTGTATACATGCAGCCTGTGGGCTAATTACACCGAGTGTTACAATGTTAAAAACCAAATGTTACAATGCCCTCCGTGTACAATATAATAACGCGTTCAGGGCGGTGATGGGGCTGCCCCGGTTCTGCAGTGCCTCGAGCATGTTCGCGGAGGCGCGCATTGATTGCTTTCATGCGACCATGCGCAAGCGAGCCGCTTCCCTCTTGCGCAGGGTGCGGGTTAGCCCTGTTCTATCGATGATCGCCAATAGATTGGACTGTCCGTATATCAGACATTGCTGTGATAGACATTTGATAGTAACGGTGCCACGTAGAAAAATAGATTAATAATGGAATGTTTTTATTTATTTTGTTTTATCTATTAATTATTTGACATGTAATTTAAATTTGAAATTTAATGATTATTGTGAATGTTCTATTCTATTTAAATTATTGTGACATATTGATTATTGGGATGTTAAATTTTAATTATTGTTATTATTATGAGTTTTTGTTACTTGAAATAAATTATTTATTATTATTATATTATATAGTCAAAATCTGAAAATAAAAAAAAATGTCAGGTCATGAGAAAAGCAAAACTGAACTTTTCACTATAAATGTATTGAAAAGTAATTTACATTTTCCGTTAATTTATGTTTTTTTGTACTTTTTACTTTTCTATTATAATAACAGTCTGGAATATCTCGTAAACATCTCCAGCAATAGTCTGCTAGCATGCTTGAAGTCCATTTTCCTTGGTGCCGTGTTTCCATCTTCATTATGTCCTGGTGATAACTCTCACCTTGTTCATCGCTCACTGCACCCAAATTACGAGGGAATAAAGCTAAGTGTGAATGCAGGAAATGAATTTTTAGGGACATGTGTACATCTTGAACACAGCAAACCGGGACTCCAAGATTTACTTAAGATTTCTTCAGCACTGAATCCAAAGTCCAAACGATACGTCTCTAATAGCCGAAGCGAAAATTTCTTTGAACTTGAACGTGGATTAAATTCTCCACACACAAAACAAAATAAATCTAGCGAATTAATATACTTTCTAGACATTATATTGAATCGCAAAAACAAATCAATAAAATGATAACGTGTAAGTAAACAACTTGAACACAAAGTGATCGAAAATAAATTAATAAACCCTATACTTGTTGATTATAACGACATCTGTCATAAATATATTAGTCCCGATGTGGGTAGTCAATACATTAGACCTTAGTCATAAATATGCACTAATTACGAATGACTTACGAGGCCTAGATATAAAGATATGATGTTTAACACTGCCAAATTATTTATTTTTAAGCATTTTTTTCAAATAGTCATATTATCCTTCTTTTTTTTTTGCGGTGGGCCATGGACGTCGCATCCCGCCAAGTGGTCCGGGGTGACGGAAGAGGCGGCGCGCAACCCCATTGACCCACCCTCCAAGCACCTCTTCTTCGCCGTGCGAGCGGGCCACCGGTACCCGATTTTTGTCTTCGGTGGCCCGCTCGGCGATATGCCCTATCGGGCTCCTCTCCTGTCGACGCCCCGACAGCTTTCGCCGTCGAGGCGTCGTCCTCACGCGATGGCCTCACGTCGGGTGACCGGACAATTCCCCGGTTCGATCACCCGAAGCCTCGGTTAGGGCGGCATCAGGCGCAGGTACTCGCGTCTGCGCCGCCCCGGCTGCGGACGGCGGCCCGGGTCACGGGAATCCTCCCGGGCCCGTTCCGCCGCCTCCTTCTGCGAGATGATAGCCTCGCAGAAGGCGGCGACCGCGTCCCAATTCCTGACGCTGTCGACCATCGCTCGCGCAACAGCCGGCAGCGTCAGGTCGGCACCGATGACAGCGACGAGGTCACGGCGCTGCTCGTCCCAGCCCGAACATACCTCGAGCGTATGTTGCGCCGTGTCCTCGTCACTACTGCAACGGTGGCAGGACGGAGTCCACTCCCTCCGCACGACCGTGTGCAGGTACTTGAGCAACCATGCGCCGACAAGACCTGCACCAACCGGAAAGAGAGGACTCCGTGCCGCCGCTCCATCCACTCTATCAGTACGGGCCGGAGGGCGTCAACGGTAAAAACACCGTGTCTAGGCCTCTCCAGCCGCGTAGCCCAACGGGCGATGACTTCTCGGCGGGCGTTCTTGCGCCAGGTGGCTATCTCGTTGAACGATGGGGAGCCACCCCCTTCGCGCATTGAGTTAACCCGCCGGTAGAGGTCGGAGAGCATCTCCGCCTCTAGATCCCACGGGGGTGTCCCGGCCAATAGGCATGCCGCCTCGGTAGACACCGTGCGGTACCCGCGAATGGCTCTGACCGCCATGGCTCGCTGTGGCCTCCACAGCACCGCCCTGAGCTGGGCGTTCAGAGCACTCGCCCACACGGGTGCGCCGTACATGGCCATTGAGCGGATCACCCCCGCATACAGCCGTCGGCCCTCGAAACTGGGTCCGCCCACGTTCGGCATGAGCCGAGAAAGGGCGGACGCCGCGCCGACCAGCCGGGGAGCAATTTGACGTAAATGCTCCCGGAACCACCATCGCCCTTCGAGCACCAGACCCAAGTACCTCATATGGGCCTGGATACTGATGTGGATGGAGTTGACGACTAACGAGGCGCCGATGGGCAGCCTCACACGGGGCCCATGGAATAGTAGGGCCTCCGTCTTGTTTAGGGCCACACTTTTTTTTTTTTTTTTGCAAGGTGGGACCATGGATGTGGTCGCGCCCCGGCAAATCGGCCCGGGGCGACGGAAGAGGCGGCGCGCAACCCCACGGACCCACCCTGCAAACACCTCTCTTCGCCGTGCGAGCGGACCACCGGTACCCGATCTTTGTCTTCGGTGGCCCGCCCAGCGATATACCCTCTCGGGTTCCTCTCTCGTCGACGCCCCGACAGCTTTCGCCGTCGAGGCGTCGCCTCACGCGGTGGCCCCACGTCGGGTGACCGGAAAATTCCCCGGTCCGAGCACCCGAAGCCTCGGTTAGGGCGGCATCAGGCGCAGATACTCGCGCATGCGCCGCCCTGGCCGCGGGCGGCGGCCCAGGTCACGGGAATCCTCCCGGACTCTTTCCGCCGCCTCCTTCTGCGAGATGACAGCGTCGCAGAAGGCGGCGACCGCGTCCCAATTCCTGACGCTGTCGATCATCGCTTTCACGACAGCCGGCAGCGTCAGGTCGGCACCGATGACATCGACGAGGTCACGGCGCTGCCCGTCCCAGCCCAAACATACCTCAAGCGTATGTTGCGCTGTGTCCTCGTCGCTACTGCAATGGTGGCAGGACGGAGTCCACTCCCTCCGCACGACCGTGTGCAGGTACTTGCCGAAGCAACCGTGCCCCGACAAGACCTGCACCAACCGGAAGGAGAGCACTCCGTGCCGCCGCTCCATCCACTCCATCAGTACGGGCCGGAGGGCCTCGACGGTAACAATACCGTGTCTAGGCCTCTCCAGCCGCGTAGCCCAATGGGCGATGACTTCTCGGCGGGCGTCCTCGCGCCAGGTGACTATCTCGTTGAACGATGGGGAGCCACCCTCGTCGCGCATTGTGGTAACCCGCCGTTAGAGGTCGGAGAGCATCTCCGCCTCTAGGTCCCACGGGGGTGTCCCGGCCAATAGGCATGCCGCCTCGGTAGACCATTAATGGGCTGTGTCCATCATCACCTCCTGGCTTGCGGCGGGCGATCGGGCCGCGCTAGGAGCGGGAGCGGCCGGGGTCGGAGGGCCGCCCCGCCCCTTTGGAGCCGAAGCCGGAGGTCTGCACGCCCCAGAGCCCATGCGGTGCTTGGCAGGGTTATTGCCCGCCGCACACGCGGGGCAGTGGGGCGGGGCGGCGCAAGATGCCGCCATATGCCCAGTCTGACCGCAGCGGAAACAGAGTCCGCCGCAGTCAAAGCAATTAGTGCATGTTGGCCGGGTGTGCCCGACCGCCATGCACTTGAAACACCTCGCAGGCCGGTGCTCCAGCACGGTGACTCGCGCTGAGCTCCAGCCCACGAGGAGCCTGCCTGAGCCGGCCAGTTGCCTGACCGACTCCACTGGGCACTGCACCCAGGCGGCACCTACGCCGCCCGGACCGGGCCGGATGGCGTCAACCCGGACGGTGTCTATGGGACACCCGGTTTTCGAGGCAATGGCCTCCCGGATGTCTTCCACCGTCACGGAGTCGTCCAAACCCGCGATGCGCATTTCGGCGCACTTTACGGGTCTGGCGATTTTGACGCCACCCTCCTCGGCGAACAGACCTCGCAGTTTCAACGCCACGCTATCGGCCGTCCTGGTGCCCTCGGCCCCAAGGAACTCTAAGATCCGAACCCCTGTCCGGGCCTTGCGGGTCCTGGCTTCGACGCCTCCTATGTCGGAGACGTCGAGCTCCCGCCGGGCTTTCCTCAGAACGGCCTCATAGCTGAGGCCCCTTTCTGCCGCCTCAGGCAGCGCAGTGATCACCACTGCGGCTGTCTTCGGCGGCCGGAGCCCCTTGCGCGGCCTCTTCCTTTTCTTCTCGCCTCCGGCTCCTGCTTGGGGAGCGGCGACCTCAGCGGCGCGCTTCGCCGCCGCTCTCCTTCTCTGGCCACGACTCTTCCTGCCGCGCTCGGCCACCTGCCAACCCTGTTCGGGCGCAGCGCCGGGCCGGCCGGATTGGGCCGGATTCCCAATAGGTGCGGGTTCGAACCCCGCTTGTACTCTCAATATTCTTAGACTAGTGCTACTCTTAAATAACTACAATTTTTCTTATTTTTTTTTTAGCTTTCGCGCACTTGGTTTGTTGATACAAATATAGCCTATGCCTCCAAGCTTAGGACTAATGTTAGCATGTCCCAAACTTCTTTGTAAAGACAAAATATATATTTTTTTATATTACATTTTATTTCTTCAAATCCTTTATACATTATACGTCGTTATATTTAGCAGACGGATAGATCTTTTTAACTTCCATTATTTTTATTATGATTTACTTTCGAAAACATGTGTTTATAGAAATAAAGAATAACACATAACAATTAGGAATAATAATAATGTGCCATAGTTAAAAATAATTCAAAATGAGGCAGGTATTTTCTCTTCTCCCCTACATCCATATTCACAAAGTAATAAACTCACAAACATTATCTCTTTACAATATTAGTGGAGATTTTTTTTAACGCAATAAAACAAAGGCTTCATTTATGTTTTCTCTTCTAGTTTAATCTTTTGAACAGGGGTTAACAAATTACGACTGGAGAGCTATAATACAAGGTTCTTCAAAGTTAAACTAGGTTCCCAATGGCGATGGGGAGGGAATGCGGTGGGTTATGGAGCCACGCGCTGCCCTTCCGTCGCCCCGGACGGAACGGGCGGCGTGTGTCAGGACCATAGCCCAGAAAAAATAAAAATTAAACTTGGTTCTTCAAATATTGTAGTAACAAAAATATATCTCTAAACACGGATACGTGTAACGGTCCCATCAAGCTAGCTGCTGATGTCAAGGAAATGGTATCAGTGATCGAGCCAATGGGAATAGGGACGGAACACGGTGGGGCCGACCCAGACAGAATAGGTGGTATGTGTCCAGACCATAGGCTGCCAAAAAAAAAAAAAAAAAAAGTATACTTGTAACGGTTTTGAAACTAATGAATTTATTGTTTTATTAAACGGTCCGTCTGACTTAAAAGTTTGTCAAGTCTGGGCCTTAAGCATCTAGATAACTCATAATAGTAAATGTTTTTGAATGAGTCTTTATTTTAGATATTAAATTTTAATTAACACTGGTGGATTGACTGCTGTGTATGATCCAATGTTTTAATGACTATATCGTCATTACTTTTTGCATCTTTCTTTTTAAATATCGTGTTTTCTATGTCCTGCAATGATCGACCAGTTGTCTCAGGCAATATAATAACTAAACAGATTCCAGTAACAAATGTAATTACTGCAAAACCGCCAAATAGCGCTAGCTCACCGTAATTCTCCATAATTCCAGGTGTAACTTTAACACAAAAGAAGAGTAATATAAATGATATTGCCGAACTCATACCAGATCCAAGACCACGAACTTTACCTGGAAATATTTCGGCCGTAAATGACCATGAGGTAGTTGTTAAAGCCGTTCCCATTGACATATATATTACAATCAAAGTAATGGCTAGCCATGACAGTCCTGTTGGACTTAAATACAAATAAACTGTTAGCGCTATTAATACTAAACAAATAGACACATAAGAAGTTATAAGAGTTATCTTTTGTGGTAAAAATCTGGCAAATGCACAAACTAGTAAATTAGCTATTATTCGAATACAATCTGACGCTATCATCAATTGAAAAGCGTCAATATCACCAGAGAATGTTGCCTGAAAGATTTGTTCAGCATAAAATGGTATTGTATTAACTCCACACCATTGCAGACCAAGGGCTAATAAGAACGCTGCCGTCAACGATTTCATGAATGGCTTACTAAATATTATGTCTAAATTATCTTTAAAGGAACTCTTCATTGATTTATCACTGCATTGATCCAAAATTAGTGACAGTTCATTTTCTGAATGCTCCATGCTACCTCTAAATAACTTAAAAGATGTTTTGCCTTCCTCAATTTTACCTTTGGTGAGCAACCATAAAGGACTTTCTTTTAAAAACATTAGTATTAATATTGACATAACATTAGGAATCGCAAAAAGGAAACAACTTGTTTTCCAATAAAGATATTTTCCTACTGAATGAGAAATTAGGTTTCCAACATGGATTGTTAGAGAGGGCCAGACTAAAGCCATGCTCCTGTATTTAGGGTCAACCAGTTCTGCAATAAAGACCATGGCGATAGGTCTTGAAGCTCCATAGCAAAAGCCAGCAATAAATCTTCCAACAAGTAACATCGTGCCGTCGTTGGAGAACCCCATGATTACCCATCCAATGATAAACGGTACGGCGAGAATTATTTGACTCGGCTTCCTACCCATCCAATCACTCAAGCTGCCTGAGAAAAGAGAGCCTAATGTCATGGCGAGTGGAACTGTTGATGCTGAAATGAAGAAAATACTTTTATTTTTTATTTATATATTTATTTATACTATGTGGTAGCGGCTACGAATACTACAAAGCCTTACTTTGCACGTGAATATCGAAGAAGACGACTAAGAGCCTTATATCGGTTTGGACTAACTCCATCTTAGTACAAGGATGTACCTTTGCAATATCAGAGGTACAGTACACGTACGGACAGTCATTATCATCATCATCACAGCCCATATATTTCCCACAGTTAGGCTCGGGCCTCCTCCGTAATGGCAGGGAAATTAACCTACTATACCGCGCTGGTCAGACGTATTGGTTCAGGGTTTTGTTTCGAGTTTTCTTTCTCTTGCACAGATGTTATAGGCGTTTTATATCCCTTAGTCGTCTCTTACGATCACCCACGGGTAAGATAGGGGGTGGTGATTTGTATTCTTACTCCGTCACCACACGGATAAGACGGCATGTACAGTACACTCACCAAAAGAACCACAATAGCATATTGCCACTGCTCAGACGTCGATTTTCTGTGAAAGTATGATACTACCCTTGACTGACCGGCCTGCGGATATTGAAAGAAAACTAACATAGTGTAGTCCTACCAATATTGAAAATTTAAATGCGTGCCTTTTGTAAATTCTTTTTGTATTCTTAAGATTAAGATACTAACCCTGTTGAGTACCAACCGTTCATTTCTTATAGGTCATAGTAAAAGATGATTAAGGGACGCAAGGAGATAACTGTAAGAGAAGAAAAAATGAAACCAAAACTCAAAATGAAACCCTATACTAACACGTGTCGAGTATGTTATATTAGGTCAATTTCTGACTCACTTTAGAAAATGAGCAGCAATGAGACATATATGAGCTGCAATGGTGATGAATTGATGATGAATAAGATACCATACTATCCACTGATAATATTTTATTTATACAATATCAAATAGTAAATTAAATTGAAATTCATTAATAGGGTTCATTAATGTGCTCCCGGCCTGGGCGTAATTTGTTACGCCGATGACACGATCGTCACAGACCGGGATGAGACGCTGGAAGAGGCGACACGTCTGGCAACTCTTGACACCGAAGAGATTGTGAGAAGGTCACGGTGCAGTACACGCTTGAGGTCTATGTGCCCTGGGCAGTACAGCGCCGTAAACTCTTCGCAGTCATCGGTGCTGACCTGACGCTGCCGACCATCGCTAAGACGATGGTCGACAGCGTCGAAACTGGGACGCACCTTGGGACCCCCTCCAGAATAGGAAAGAATGTGATCTACCCACACTGGTGAGACGGGTTCGTATAGGCTTTTATTTCGAGTTTTATTTCTCTTAGACATATTAATCCAAGCGCCGTAGCAAAAAAAGTAGGTTTGTAATGCAACGTACGGGACCTGGTGTTTTTTTTTTGGAATATGTTCAAGGTTGTCCCCTGATTGTAAATCCAAGTGGGCGCGGCGGGGGGTGGTTCACTTCAGCCGCCATCTTGGAAAACACGTTTTATTGAATATCTCGCGAACCGCGCATCGTACGACACAAATTGTAGAGATCATTATTGTAGATAATAATATTTGCCATCTTTTTTATTTGAAACTTTTTTTTGTATAATACATAGGTTTTTAATTATAGCGAATCAAACTTTTTACAATATGGTTTTTACTAAATATTTATTTAATGGTCAATGATAAATTAAAAATAATGGTAACTGAATTGGAGAGCATGAAATTACCTATAAATTTTATAAGAAACTTTTTCTCGTAGCATTTATAGTTTAAGAGCTATAACGCTGTAAATGAGATTATAATGCTAATAATATTCAATTATGTCCCTATAAGTTATAGTATATATTTCAGGTCATTGGGAATTTCTCCCTCTTAACATTCCAACAGTATTCAGGTATAAATCCCAACCGTTTTACAAAATCGGAAGTCTCTATTAACTCGCTTCGCTACAAATGCTTCGGGAAATTGGGGAGTAAGACAAGGTTGAATTTATCACTTCTACCTCCAATATAAGATACGGTACGCTACCATTCTTACAGAGTGTACCACCAGGTTCAAACTTTGCTTGGATTTTATCACGACGCTGAAAAATGGGGTTGAAAGCGAACTGCACAAGGGCTTGAACCAATTCGATCTGCTATGGCTCCTGCACCATCGAGTTTGTTGCAAATAATATCGTGCAAATGCACCAAAAATTGCGGAGCTGCCTGCGGATGCCGAAAAGCTGTTCTCAAATGTTCGATTATTTGCTCCAATTGCAGCGGCCAAACATGCGACAACGTGCCAGACATATTAGATGCCATCCCAACCGAAGACCCAACCTTTGATTCGTCTCCTTCGGATATGGCGGAGGCAGAAGAGATAGATCCACAAGACGATGAGTGTCTTCCCTCGACATCAAAAACAATAAGACTCGCCCCGTAAAATAATGCGCCACTTTTTGTTTGTGTAAACAAATGTTTTTTTCCGTTTTTTTGAAGTAACATTCGTAAAATTCTTTTCATTTTAGTGATTTCGATAACAATTGGAGATACATAATAATAAAAATAATAACTATTACAATTCTTACGATGTAGCGGGATGTACTATTGTTTTTTGCTACATAGACAATCTTTTATGATGATACCGTTTTAAGTAACAATAAAGATCGACAAATTATTAGTTGTTCTCCACATTATTTATAATTTTAATTGATTTGCTCCACAGCTGTATTGACATTTTTTTGAACACTTTATGCCATTTTATGCGTTATGAAATGGTTTTCGTATACAGCGAGCAATATTGCCACTGATAATGTACGAGGTGCAAGTTTTACTAAGCTGCAGCTCTTAGACTATAAATGCTACGAGAAAAAGTTTCTTATAAAATTTATAGGTAATTTCATGGTCTACAATTCAGTTACCATTATTTTTAATTTATCATTGACCATTAAATAAATATTTAGTAAAAACCATATTGTAAAAAGTTTGATTCGCTATAATTAAAAATCTATGCGTTATAAAAAAAAGTTTCAAATAAAAAAGATGGCAAATATTATTATCTACAATAATGGTCTCTGCAATTTTTGTCGTACGATGCGCAGTTCGCGAGATATTCAATAAAACGTATTTTCCAAGATGGCGGCTGAAGTGAACCCTCCCCCGCCGCGCCCACTTGGATTTACATTCAGGGGACGACCTTGAACATATTCCCAAAAAAAAATACCAGGTCCCATACGTTGCAAAAAAAAAAGACCCGGCGCTTGGCCTATATGCTTTAGGCATATTATATTAAATTATTTAAAATGTTGAATAATAATTATTTCTATAAAGCTAATAGCTGAGAACAAATCTGTTAATCCTATCCATTTATTTAAATCGAGACAAAAGTAGCAGCATTCACATGCGGCAGTCTCACGACTGCCTTATTATTTTTGAAGCCTTTATGATGGTTTCTGAATGATGTATGGGTTGTAGGTACAGGTATAATACATACCGATCCATGAGCCAAAATTTTTCTCATAAGGAAAGTCTTCGTCATTCTCTAATTGCGGCAGAAGAACTGCTGTGTGACCTATGGCTAGACCTCCGGCTACACATTGCAAACAAGCTGCTAAAGTAGCAATGACCTGGACAAAAATGAAAGCATTCTTTAAAAAAGGATTAAATAAACTTGTCTTCAGAAACAAGGGCTTCCATTTCTGTGGGATGAAATTTCCAAATAATAATCGGTATTATCATTGCCAAATATTTATATATATCTTATCATTTAATACGTTTATTATCCTTATTAATATTATAAAATGCGAAAGTAACTCTGTCTGTCTGTTTGTCGCTCTTTCACGCCAAAACTACTGAAGTGATCTAACTGAAATTTGGTACACAGATAGTCTAGAGCCTGATAAAGGACATAGGCCACTTTTTAATGCAAAAAAGGGTTGTAAAGGGGGATGAAAAGTTATAAGGAAGTATCGTCATTTTTAAAGCCAAGCTTGAAACTTATTTTAAGGCTATTGATTAGATATAAATAAATGGCATTAACAATTTGTAAAATACTTACCCTTAAGGGGTAAAATAAAAATAGGGGATAAAAATCTTTAGGAAAGTAACCTTTTAAGCGGGTGAAGCCGCGGGCAGAAGCTAGTTATTAATATATTAGAATCTATCTATAGGACCCACTTTATTGGCTGAGAGAGGTAATATAGCAGGTTATCGGGGAAACGCCAGTCTGCCATAAGCCGCGGGCAGCTAGCCGAGACATGGTCAAACCAAAGCCTTGAGAGGCCTGCTTGTTTGTTCGGCTTATATAAAGAGTAAAGGTTCGGCTTATATAAAGAGTTTAACTATCCTAACTTTATCTGCCTCAGTCTACATAAATCCCACTACTTAGCACAGTTTTCCATCACAAAGGAAGGCAAATTCTTTTTCTACACCATGATGGTTAAAGATATTGGCAGTGTGCCAATTAGCTTTATTCCAAATATTGCTATTCTTGCAATGAAATTAACTATCCTTGGAAGTGTTTGACATAAGAAGAAACATTGTTGTGTGTATGTATCGAAAACTTGTCCATTTTAACTCATTGTGAAATATCTTAGTGTATTGCATATACACTAAGATATTTCACATGTTACACACACACATAGTATACCTACCTATTTACAGGTAGTTATGTAAAAACTTATACTATGTCAAGAAAAATGGATAATAATATTATATTTTGTATTTCAAAGGAAGGAGCATTGAAATATAATAAACGAAATTATTAATATTTATTTACAAGTACTATTTTTTGGAGTCGGTGCCAGCTAAATCAAAATTAAATTCACTTGCATAAATCTTTTAAGCGCATTAAATCATCAATGAAATCTACCCGCGATCGGGTAGTTCACTCAGTGACATCGCCCCTCCTTTCTCGCACCTGCCTCGCTCCGGCTATCGCCCTATTTGCAGTGATCGTCCATCTTTGCGTAGGTCAGGTAGGTACCGCGTGAGCCGCGTGATGTTCGGAAAGTAGAAAAACTGTCCTTGGCTGGCACCGACTCCAAAAAAATAGTACTTGTAAATAAATATTAATAATTTCGTTTAATATATTTCAATGCTCCTTGCTTTGAAATACAAAATATAATATTACTATCCATTTTTCTTGACATAGTATAAGTTTTTACATACCTACTTGTAAATAGGTAGGTATACTATAATTTTGTAAATCGTATGCTGACACAGCGAAAGAAGTATGTGGAAGTTCAAAGAAGCATAGAAACACAAATGGTGATGCATGGTGGGATGCTTTCGCTTTCTATCATCTAAGTTTATATACGTCCCACTATTAGGCTCTAGCCTCGTCCGTAATGGGAGGGAAATTGACCTAATATACCACGCTGGTCAGATGTGTTGGTATAGGGTTTGGTTTCAAGTTTGCTTTTTCTTTATAGATGTAATATATATTTATATCCCTTAGTCGTCTTGCGGGTGATCGACCCACGGGTAAGACAGGGAGTGGTGAAATATATTCTAACTGCGTAACCGCACGGATAAATATATAATAAATTGCTTTCATTGCGAAATAATTAATAAAAATGAATTTCTTGGTCCATGTCGCGCTTTAAGTAGCGTCGGATATCTTCAGATGAATATCTCTTATATTTATATTATAATGTCAAATAATTTGAAAGACTGTAAAACAATAACATCATTAAAAGCAAAAGACTCAAACGAATGGGGGTAAGGCTGTTACAGGCCTCCTCAAGGGTGTCATCTCAGCACTGATCACCTTCAAGTGCTCTGCAAGCTGCTTGAAATCTGCTGCTATCAACAGTGTATAAAAATCTAAAAAAGTAGGCCCTCGTTGTGCGAGGCATAATATGCAGCAACAGGCGCGTTGTGTGGTAGTGGCTACGGAAACCACCAACCCTTACTTTGCTCGTGGATGTTATAAAAGACGACTTAGAGCCTTATAACGACCTGGGCCAACTCCATCTGATGCCGATTGGTCAATTATTACATTCCCGAGGAGGGTTGACGTCTGGCAGGCGGCCGGTCATAAGACTATTGCCAATCAATTTTACAATATGTTCTATGAAAGAAGAGTATATATTGTATCGACCCCAAGTAATTGGGATAAGTGTAGGAGAATGATGAGGCGGCAGTAACCGTATTCACTATTGCTAAGGTGACTGGTGTAGTGATGGGTCATGGTTGCTTCGGCATGTATCTACTAAAGGTCGCAAGGAGGGAAAGTACACCGTCCATCCACTACTGCGATTGAGAGGTGGACACGCCGCTGCATAAGCTCAAAGTTTGCGTGGCCTGGGCAGAACAGCGCCTTGAACTCATCGCAATCATCGATGCCAAACTGGCACTGTCGACCATCGCTAAGACGATGCTCGATAGCGTCAGGAACTGGGACTCGGTTGCCGCCGACAGTCGTCCCACAGAAAAAACGGCGGGAAGTGTCACAGAGGAGACTCCCATGCTGACACACTTTACCCCGGCGCATCGAACGTTATAGGCGCGAGTACCTGCATCTGTTGCTATCCTAACTGAGGTCGTGGGTAGATGGACCATAGGCATTAATCTACTACTCGCAGAGACACCGACAGCGTGAGGGCGATGCAATGCTGTTGTTTGCCGGGGTGTCGACGGAGGCAATACCTGAAAGGCTAAACCCCCGGACCGGCCACGGATGTCAAGTAACCGGTACCAGAGGCCAGCCTGATGGCGATGGGGAGAGAACGCAATGAGTTATGGAGCCACACCACACCCTTCTGTTGCCCTGGAAGGAATGGCCGTGTCCAGATCATAGCCAACCAAACAAAAACAAAAAGGGTGTACTTTGCATACTCGCCCCAAAGTACCATCTTAACTAAGATGTGGGTACTTTTACATTTTTCATGTTTGACTTAGTTGTTAGTCGTAGATGGCTATGACGACTTTACTCGGACTGTTGGGTAAGCGCTGAGAGCTTTCCACCCGAAGTACCTTTACTAAGTTCAAAAAGTTAATATAGTAACTTTTGAAAATATAACGAATGATTTAAATTTAATTTTCAGCGCCATCTATTGTTCATTTAACAAACTAAATAAATCATTCATTTTATTAATTTATAGCTAAATAATTATACTATTAACTAATTAAAACATTATTTTTCATCACAATTAGTTTTAATATTTATTTTGACTACTTGACCAACGTTATATAGTATGTCAACTTCCGTTCAACTATGCAGGAGGTTTGAGCCCAGCAGTGGGATGTATAGGAGCCGAATTCATGAAACTACTACATATTAAGTAATACAAATATTATCCTTACGTTATAGATACATTAAATAATTATTTTGAATTGAACCTTTTAGTGACGTAAAAGGCGAGCGGTGGTTTTAAAAACTGAAAAGCCCATAACTTTTTTTAGAGACATCAGATTTCAATGAAACAAAGACTAAATGTTGCTCTGGATTGGGCTTAATCTTCTTATCAAAACTGCGAAACAATCCATTCAGTATCTTCGGAGATTAGCGATTACAGACATACAGACATACAGACAGACAAAAAGTTCCAAAAAAAGATTTTTGGGTTCTGTTAGTGTTTAGTTACTGCCTAGATTCATTTTTTAATAAATTTATCAAATGTACAGACACGGACTTTCTACTCATTTATTATATGTATATTAGTTAACTATTTAATATGAAACTAACAAGAAAAACACACAGTGGCTTGATGTCACGAAATAGAGAGACATTGTTATTGTTAGAGAGCGCTTTACGGTAGCGCCCCCTAGGCGCATAATTCAAAAATGGAAACTTAAATTCAACAATTTAATCCTGACTATCCCAATAACTGATTAGGATAATGGTGTAATCTTATTAAATTATTGCATTGTCATCGGTCCTCGATAAGTCTACTAAATTTAAATGAAATCTGACCGTTCGAAGTGGGTCAAAATCAAGTCCAAAGGAGTCGGTTACAAACATACAGGTCAAGCTAATAAAAAGCATGTAAAAAAAAAAGAAAAACGTCGGGCAATTAAAAATCATATACAAACGTGATAGTATTCGTAAAAAATAGTTTTATTTCAAATATTTTATATTGTCGAATAATGAGCAAATGGCGAATGTTTCTTCGTATGTTCTACATCAAATTTTAATAATTGTCATGTTCTTATGCTTTAATTTAAATAATGTTACCATTAAATATTTTCCGTGTGGTGACGAAGTAAGAATACTATTCACCACCTTCTATCTTACCCGTGGGTGATCGTACGAGACGACTAAGGGATATAAAACGCATATAACATCTATGCGAGAGAAGAAAATCTCGAAACAAAACCCTATACCAACACGTCTGACCAGTGCGGTATAGTAGGTTAATTTCTCTCACATTACGGAGGAGGCCCGAGCCCAACACTGGGACATTTATGGGCTGTGATGATGATGATGACCATTAAATATAGGGTAAATACCTGTCTGTATATATGTGCTGATTGCCTGGTGCGTGTAATCACACCCCATTGACATATATTTAGTTTCATATTTCTTATTGTTTATTTGTGCTTTGGTATATCGTTATCATCACATGCCCTCGCAGCTATTCTGTTGTTTGTTTCTTTTTAAACCTGTTAAATAACATTTATTTTTATTAGTACCGTATTTTTTATTATAATCGTATCATATTTAAATATCTACATTAGATTACTTTAGGGGACGTCCATTAATCACGTGATCTTTTTTTTAGCATTTTAACCTCCCTTCCTCCTTGGTGATACGTGGTGAGGTTTAAGACTATGAAGGTTTAGGACTTCGTGATTTTTGTCAAACACCTACCCCCCCCCCCCGACGTCCCCTTATGTATTTTCTTAATGTCACATTCTGCGGTGTGGTAGCGGCTAGCCACCGAAGACAAAGATCGGGTACCGGTGGCCCGCTCGCAAGGCGAAGAGAGAAGTTCCTGCAGGGTGGGTCTATGGGGTTGCGCACCGCCTCTTCCGTCGCCTCAGATCGATTTGGCGGGGCGCGACCACAACCATAGTCCACCGCAAGAAAAAAAACCATGTGGTAGCAGCTAAGAATGTTAACTTATTTTGCACGTGGATGTCGTAAAAGATGACTAAGAGCTTTATATCCCTGGACCTGGACTCTGGCTGTTTGGTCAATAAATACATTCCCAAAGAGGATTGAAATAAAACTATTGCCAATAACTTTTGCAATATGTACGATTAAAAATTGCGTTGACCCTAAGTAATTGGGCTAAGTGAATGATGAATGATGATGATTTTCTTAATGTCACAAAAATGAGATATAAGTTTATTCGAAACTATTTCATAGAAAATATATTCAACTATCATATAATTCGCTGTTACAAGCCGGGGCGGCTCTAGCACATGTAGCGCCCGGGTGCAATCAATCACCTGGCGCCCTCCTATATCAAAATGCGTGAACAAAATGGAACAGGTTGATAGTTTCAATACGTTCGGCTAAACTCCGAACCTTGCTGGAATGCGTGGTTGCATGCTTAGTCTCGTTGTTTTGATACGAACCCAGGAAAACGCAATCGGATTATGAAGTTATAGTGAGCATGGCGACAAAGCAACCTACCCAAACCTCTCAAATAACGCACCCACTACGTTTATAAATGGTTAGGCACTCGTTGTGTGCGGTGCGCCTACTCCGTGCGGAGCGTTACAGTGGAGACTCTGTGTCCCGAGCGGCTCTCGGCGCTCCCTAACATCCGGCGCACAGTGGGCTGAAAATCGCATTTCATAGACATAGAAACTTAAGTTATTACATATGATTTTTTGTGTGGAAATGGGTTCTCCTGATCATTACTACATTATAAAATATCATATGAGATAATTTGGTCAACAATTGAACGAGTTAAGATTTTTTTAGAAAAAAATGTATGGAGCGAACCTGAAAAATGAGGATATCTCTGAAATCGCAAGGTTGGCCGTTATATCCTCGCAGTCGTATATAGTAATAATTATTTATGATTTTTTAACGTACTTCGTATTACGGCATCGCTTGCGATATTTTTTTAAAAATCGTCAAAGTTTAAAATTTTTATTTTCGTTGATAACTACTTTTACTTGTACATTTATTTAATAATAACGTTTAAATTTTTCAAATACGCATGTATCTAGCTTACATACAAAGAAATGTAAGAAATCACGTTAGTCCGTTGTTTTATTTATCGTTTATGTCCTTTGAACATAAGTTAGTAATCTCTAATTCTTAGGTACCTACTATACTATTACTTAATGACTTCGCAGTAGCTAATCATTTCAAATATCATTAAGAACCTTCATTATACTTATGGCATTGCTTAGTAAAACATAAAAGCGTCTATTGTTGTAATTAGTTGGATTGTATGATAAAAACAGTTATAATATTACGCATTTTATTAAAAAAGGGCTAAAAATATAAATAATAATGTTTTCATAAAAATAGTTTTAAATATAGTATTTATTTTTATTTAATTAAAGAAACTAAAACTACATTATCAAAAACTTAATAAAAAGAAAAGAAAATATACATTTTATAAATAAAAAAATACCTCAGATCACTAGACACAAATAAATGTTACATAGAGTTAGTATACAATATCTAATATATTATATTTATTTAAATTAACATGATATTTAGATATAAATAAATCTTAACCTAAAGTAACAAAAATAAACTGCAATAATTAACTAAATAAAAAAAATCTAATATTCTTTATCACCATCCGAATCCACTTCAGAATCGGACTCTATGTTTTCCATTACACCCAAAAACTCTATCGAAGGTTCCTGGAGTTTAAGCAGGTCTAATGTTTCACTAAAATATGCTTGTTTCTTATAAGCGTCCAGCTTTGGTCTTATTGCTGTAATATGGGGATCAGATGAGAGGATAAGCATATTGAGAATATCCTCATTAGAGGTTGTCCTCATTACTTGTTTTCCTAGAATGGTGTTCTCTAAACCTTCTGAAGTCTTTGTTGCGCGCCTCTGAAGCTTCTTCTGAAAGACTACCAATTGGTACAGTAGCATTTTCTGCGATTATGTCACCTCCATGGATTAACAACTTGTGGACTGTCGACGACATGTAATACCAATTATATAGTTCTACATATTTCTCACCTGTTATTTTGGCATATTCTTTAAATTTCGGTACATCTATAATCTCATCAGAAGTGATTGCTTGCGGAATCACAGCAAACCTGCGAATTAGGTTTTCGTTTAGTTCAGTGAATGCAGCAGTTTTGTCAGGAAACTCAAAAAACCTTCTCGCGGTATTACCGTCATTCACGGAGCAAATACAAAGAGGAGACGGCCTAAGTAACTGTGCACTGTGATTCTCAAGTAGGCCCTGACGTCATCACGTTAACATCAATAGTAGGCGTGGCCTATTAGTCTTCTGTCGTCGCTGACGGTGTTCGTACGGTGCATAAAATTATATTTTTGGTGTATTTTTATGTTATTACGAAGAAAACCATCAAGTGTTGTGTTTTATCATGTAAAAACTACTCCAATAAACGTACAGATGCTATGGAAAGAATCACATTCCATTTGTAAGTATATTTATTCATAATTTATCAAAATAATTTCTAGAAAGTTCTTTTGACGGTATCATGTTCAGAAATAATTTTACTCAACGTTAGATGGCACCACTTTTCGTAATAGGACCTAGAACAATAAAAGCACATACAGTTCAAACTATTAAGATTATTGTAATAACTAATAACCATGAGTATTAAAATTTATACCCAAAGCCTTTTACCTCAACAAAAATATGAGTTTTATATGTATTTAATAATTATTTTGTAAGCAATACGCCAGCTGTCGTTAACTATGAAGAACTATAAAAGTGTCAAAAATCCAGGGTCGTAATTAGAATATAATTATAACATTCGGATTTTTCATCAAAGAAAAATATTTTTTACACTACTTTAAATGAACCTATTATAATTAAACTGTAAATTTTGTATGTTTTAGAATACCGTCCAATAACGATGTTAGAAGCAATGGATTTCAGAAATTAATAGAAAAACTGGACTCCTACGAAATATACAAAGATTTGTTCTTCTCATTTTAACAATGAAGATTTAAAGGACTGTATTGCAGCCAATAGAAACCACTTCGAACAAGCTTTTTATATTTTAAATTGTTTTATAGTTATGTATTAAACTAACACTGTAAAAGTCATAAATATTTTTTGCAATTGAAAAAGGTTTTTCTTTGTTACAGTATTTAGAGCAAGACTAGGTATAGCTCAAGAAATATATGATACAAAAGAGTATTTCATTTTTATTATTGGAACCAATGTCACCCTTTCTCCTTTATTTATTAATAATGTAATTGCACTCGATGCAATTTCTTGATAAGATTAACGAGGTTGAGCACGTCACAAAAATATTCAAAATGGTGGTGGCGTCGAAGACCGGGTCTTCAAGTTACCGTTGGCATAGCTAAGTTTTAGATGGCCCGTGCGTCAATCAAACGGTTGCTACCAGGGGGGGCTGGTCTGCTCACTTGAAATACTCTTTTACATGTCTTGGTCATTGACACCATTGTTGCATTATCAATTGTATAAAGCCTTATTTTAAAAGAGTGGTTTGATTCTTTTTTTATATGGAAAAGACAAAAAGGAAGGCAATAATACCGTGTAACTAACATATTTACTAAAAGTCCAACTACTTTCATTCGACAATTTGTTAGAAACCCAAACAAATAATTGTATTATTTGGTCGTATGAAAAGGACACAAATATGAAGAAAAAAAAGGTTTCTAAACTTCTGAGTTTATCAGAATGACAGTAAAGAAAAGAGGATTTTTTTATAAAATATTAACATTATGAACAATGCTGACAAGCCTTATAAAGAAATTTTCGGTTAAAAACAGTAGTCATACACCTATTCGTTATGCAGAATTATTTGATTATAAACATTTGTATTTGAATAGAGCAAACAGCTAATAAGATTTCTTTGTATCTTTGAAATAAAAAAAAAATAGCACTTCTTGATATAGGTAAATTCTGAGTACGTCCCTGTTATACCATACACTTACTGACATCTAATGCAAGATAGCTCAACTGCATACAATATACGAAATTAGTAGTTGTGCTAATAGCCGGTAGATGGACATAAAGGAGGGAGTGAGACAAGTACTATTACTTGTCTCACTTTCTGCATTAGCAGCGTGCCCCTCAGCCCCTGTAAATGACACGCATTGTTTCATAGAAAATATTCATTACAACAGCTCCTCTTTGTATTTGCTCCGTGGTTGTGCCAGATCCTTGCTTAACGATGTCGACTAAAAGATTTAGTTCATTGTTAAATTTATCTCGGATAAGTTTTTTTCTTGACTTTAACATCTGTTTGTGAAATTCTTCTCTCACAGACCACTTTTTAAAATCGAGACGATAGGCTATATGTAGAAGACATTCCATCACATTAATGCGGGCATGTAATGATGATAATCCAAATTCATATACACCAGAAGACACTGTCTTTGACGTGACGCTATTTAGATTATTCATTTCTGTAGGTTTAGCTAAACACAGGTAGCAAGCAGCACTTGATTTGGCATCAGATAAATATGTACAAATTTTACCGTCTATCATTGTCATCAATAATTGGTGACTGACCTCATTTGCTTTGTATTTTGTGGGGAGCAGTGCTTCGATTTCGTTATCCATCCTATTTTTTTCATTCATAACAACGTCTTTACTCTCCTTTATGAAAGTAAGCTGCACTGGACGACAATATGTAGATGAGGAGGGTTTTGGATTCGTCCATATTGTTTCATCTCCAGCTGTCAATTTTAGTGGAACCAAAGAGGTCATGAATATGCTGGAATCATCTTGTTCACTGTCCATTTTCTGTTTATATCGGCTTTGGTTAGATGCACCATCAAATCCCCACTTTGATATAAAATTCAATTTCTGGTCTTGTATCCTAATAGCACCAGGAAGATTTTCTAGAATCCTGTTTACTGTTAAATCCAGTAATGCTTGAAGTGCAATTTTAGCTGAAGATTCCGTTACAGTTACGAAGTTTTTTGGAGGGTATCACTGCAGCTTAGCTTTTTGTACTTTATAATAAGATGGATATACATCTTTAGAACCTTCTCGAATTGTAGTTTCCCTCAAAGTGATATATTGCCATTTTGAGAGTTTTAATGAAAGTAGCAATGCGAGTGCTTTTTCTGGCGAAAATAATGATAAAGAAGTTGGTTTCCTCATTATTTCCTTGAATTTTGCTGCTGCTTGTGGGTTCTTGAGCATATACTCAATAACGGATGCAATATCTTCACGACCATCTTCTTTCAAGAGTGCTGCAGCTGAATATGCTAACTCAAAAGGTTTTTCACCGTTATTTTCGTTAGACCTTCTCTTCTGCTTATTGCCTAGATCTTCAAAAGGCTTCCGAGATCTTTTTGTCATTATTGAAATCGATATCATGGTTGGCGTTGATGGTAAAGGTTCGTCACTCAAATTTTCTTTGAACGGATGTTGGATGAGTAAATCAGATTGCACGCAATTCGGCCAGTCAATATTTGTCTAAAGCCAATTAGAGTAGTCACGTCTAAATTTCTCAGAATTACGTTTGGATCTCAACCACCTCTTTTGAACAGCTCTTGTAAATCTTCGGCAAAATTCGTTGAATGTAACACTGTCTTCATCAGAAAGGCTAGAACCCAATCGAACTACTAGTGAATTGAATAATACTTCGTGATCAAACGAAATAGTATCCTGACTACTCAAAATAACAAACAAGTCCAAGTTTGTAATTACACTTTCCATTATTCACAATCACAACTTACAAAAATATTAAAAGATGTTAGCGGTAGAAATAAATACTCGAAATGAACTAAAATTTCGATTTCAATTTCGACTATTTATTGCTATAGAGTAATTGATGTTTTAGAAGGTAATTAGGAAAACACAATACTCTTCTTAAATATACGGTGCTCATGACATTACCTAATTGCACCATTAACCATATACTCCTTTATTTCTTATGTGTGTGTGTTTTTATGTTTTATTAAGCAATGCCGTAAGTATAATGAAGGTTCTTAATGATATTTGAAATGATTAGCTACTGCGAAGTCATTAAGTACTACTGCGAAGTCAGTAAGTACTAACTTACGTTCAAAGGACATAAAAGATAAATAAAACAACGGACTAACGTGATTTCTTACACTTCTTTGTATGTAAGCTAGATACATGCGTATTTGAAAAATTTAAACGTTATTCTTAAATAAATGTACAAGTAAAAGTAGTTATCAACGAAAATAAAAATTTAAAACTTTGACGTTTTTAAAAAAAATATTGCAAGCGATGGCGTGATACGAAGTACGTTAAAAATCATAAATAATTATTACTATATACGACTGCGAGGATATAACGGCCAACCTTGCGATTTCAGAGATATCCTCATTTTTCATGTTCGCTCCATATATTATTTCTATAAAAAAAATCCTAACTCGTTCAATTGTTGACCAAATTATCTCATATGGTATTTTATAATGTAGTAATGATCAGGAGAACCCATTTTCACACAAAAAAATCATATGTAATAACTTAAGTTTCTATGTCTATGAAACGCGATTTTCAGCCCACTGTGCGGCGCCCGGGTGCACCGTACCCTCTGCACTATAGGTAAAGCCGGCCCTAGTTACAAGTATATATTTTAGTCATCAAACCTATTTATTTATTTTTAATAACACATTGCACTAAGGAACAATCAACAGGCTTAGGGGACTTTGTAGAGCCTCACGATCTACTCCTATCCTGGATGCACAAACAGGGTGTGGTTGTATTATAGACCATCAACCAGAAAAGGGTATCAACTATCTTCTAAAACAGAACGGAATACATTGCTATTTTACGTCTAAACGACAGCATACAAGGCAACAAGAGAGTACACTGATGATACGGTTTTTTTTTGTTCTCGCAGTGGCAAAATGCTGTTATGCATTACCCCCGCCCGTTACAGACGGGTACAGTGTGGGAGTCGCCAGCCCCGCGGCTGGAATACCCACTAAAATCCACTGCGGTAGCTGTTAGCCGAGATGGCTTTGACAGCTTAACCCGGACTGTGGGTTGCGCTGAGGGCTCTCAACCCGGTACTGATGGTACGGGCAGATACAATTAATTTATAATCTTTTAGAGACCGCTTTACTAATTAGTTGAGAGAAGTATTGGGATGGAATTTCCTTTCTTAAAAAAATATAAGAAATGAAAGGAATTTTCTTTTTGCTTAAAAATGCTATTTTCCATTCTGCTGAAGAGAAGAATCTTCAGCAGAATGGAAAATAGCATTTTTTTCTCATTATTTTTTGATTACGTCGCATTGTTAATCTTGGGTTGATTTACTACGCCTGCTCGGCGGGAAATGGACCTACGAGTTGGTTCGGTGGTTTTCTATGTAGTTGTTTCGATTGTTCTTTCTATTCCATGTGTACTTAAATCCCTTACACGTCTTTTACGAGATATATAAGAGAAGAATAGACAGATAATTATATTCTCCCCTCACCAAAGTTTAAAATTAAGTTTAAAAGACACCACCCTTTTTTTTTTTTGTGGTGGGCTATGGACGTCACACCCCGCCAAATCGGTCCAGGGTGACGGAAGAGGCGGCGCGCAACCCCATTGACCCACCCTACAAGCACCTCTTCTTCGCCGTGCGAGTGGGCCACCGGTACCCGATCTTTGTCTTCGGTGGCCCGCTCGGCGGTATGCCCTCTCGGGCTCCTCTCCTGTTGACGCCTCGACAGATTTCGCCGTTGAGGCGTCGTCCTCACGCGGTGGCCTCGCGTCGGGTGACCGGACAATTCCCCGGTCCGATCACCCGAAGCCTCGGTTAGGGCGGCATCAGGCGCAGGTATTCGCGCCTGCGCCGCCCCGGCCGCGGGCGGCGGCCCGGGTCACGGGAATCCTCCCGGGCCCGTTCCACCGCCTCCTTCTGCGAGATGACAGCCTCGCAGAAGGCGGCGACCGCGTCCCAATTCCTGACGCTGTCGACCATCGCCCTCGCGACAGCCGGCAGCGTCAGGTCAGCACCGATAATAGCGACGAGGTCGCGGCGCTGCCCGTCCCAGCCCGAGCATTCCTCGACCGTATGTTGCGCCGTGTCCTCGTCACTACTGCAATGATGGCAGCCCGGAGTCCATTCCCTGTACACGACCGTGTGCAGGTATTTCCCGAAACACCCGTGCCCCGTTAACACCTGCACCAGTCGGAAGGTGAGGACTCCGTGCCGCCGCTCCATCCATTCCACCAGTACGGGCCGGAGGGCCTCGACGGTAGTGACACCGTGTCTAGGCCTCTCCAGCCGCGTAGCCCAACGGGCGATGACTTCTCGACACCACCCTGCAATGAGGAAATAATCCTTGTATTGCTGGGTACTTTACAAACATATATTTCTTTTTTTTTATTGTTTTTGGTGGCAAACAAGCAAGCAACACACCCGATGGTAAGTGTTACTGCCGCCCATGGATATTTGCAATACCGGAGGTATAGCTAGGTTGCTGTGTACCAATACAATAACCAAACCCACCCAGTTGAGCTGCCGGCTCTCTCGTTGCGCAGCAGCTCATTGCTATTGCTTAGACGTCGATATTCTGTAAGAATGTAGTACTACCGCAGACTGACCGGCCCGCACTAGACAGAAAGCTGTCAACAGCGTGGTCCTACCACTAATAAACGCATAAAAAATACACACAGACTCAGAATAACAGTTTGTGAATCGTACAAAGTATTATTCTGCGTAGTAATTGAGCCCATGACACTAAAGGTCGGTCTTAACCACTAGGCCATCTGTGCATCTGTATATCCAAAGGAAACCAACAATTTTGATGACACATTTAATCGTTTTAAATTGTAACAGTAAAATAAACAACTAGTTTTTAATTGTATGTGTAACAGGAAACTAATTAGAAGGCTTCGTACAAAAGTAAATAAATTCGGTGTGTTTAAATATTTATTTTGTCTCAGATGATAACATTGTTATACATTACGACGATAGGGATGTACTAGCGACGAATACTTCGAAACGACTATATAATATTTATAAAATGTCATAGGTGTAACAAATATTTTTTTTTCTTTATAAGTTTTTAAAACAAAATTTAGGCGGTAATTACACACATTGCACATTACTGCAGCGGCCAGAAAAAGAGGCATTGATAGACGTACGTATAAATATGGGCCGAGGCGTAGCCGAGGTACACATACGTAAGTCCATCAATTCCTAATTGTGGCCAAGGCTTGTATAGTACTTTTCTCAAATAATGCACGGAAATTAAAACTAAGTAATACTAAATAGCACTGTATATGTATATGACGAACAACGAACAACATTTCTCACGTGCTAAAGGGTTCATTTGTTTTTTTTTTCATTATCAAACAGGTTTCTTTTTCAAGCTAGTTCAGAATTTAAATAAAACTCTGATAAGTTGCCATGTTTTGGAGCAACAAATCGTTCCATTTTTGTCAGTACAGCAATTTTGATTTATCTCGAAGAAGGTTGTCAAAAAAATGCTTAAATTTCCAAGCGTGTTTGAGAAAAATCTATTTTCATTTGACTTTGCAAGGAATGCAGTTTTGTAATTTAATTCTAGAATAGAAGATTTAATTCTAGAGTATGTTATTGAATTTCTCTCTGCTCATCTATAATACAGTGCATTTTTAGGAAAAATGTGAACATAGTACATACATACATACATACATATCATCACGCCATATCCCTTGCAGGGTAGGCAGAGAGAACAGAGTGCCAGAGAACTCTATCTCTGCATACTTCACTCGCTTCCTCAACATTCATAATTCTCTTCATACACGCTCGCCGGTTTCGGAGACTCTTGACTCCACCTTCCTTCAGTACATGAACGATCTGGTCTAGGTAGATTAGTCTCGGTCTCCCTCGGTACCTACATCCTTCCACTTTCGCATTGTATATCTTCTTAACCAGACGTTCGTTCGGCATTCTTTCCACATGTCCGAACCATCGGAGCATTCCCTTTCGCATCTTTACACCAATACTCTCTTTCATATCTACTCGCTCTCTTACGTCGTCGTTATGAATGCGGTCGGTCAGCCTAACTCCACAGATTTTCCGTAGAGATCGCATTTCGACCGCATTAATTTTACTTTCATACTCTTTTCTGCATACCCAACTCTCGCTTCCATACAGTAATGTTGGGACAAGCACTGCGTCATGTATTGCTACATGTGCCTTCTGGCTGAGGTGGTGGCTGCCGAGAAGTTGCCCCAACGCTCCGTTCACTCTATTTCCCGCATTCACTCATCGCCCTATATCAGTGGTGTACCTTCCATCTCGTCTAAATCCACATCCACATCTAAAAAAACATAGTTATTTCCACTAAAAAAAAATTTATTTACTAATTTTTTTTTTTACTTTTTTTAATAATAACAGTCTCTCAGTAAGTCAAGTCATTATCCTTAATTGAGTGCTGCAAGCAAACCGATATAATGCCTCAGGGAATTTTGGCAGAACATAAAAATACACGTAAGACACTGTTATATCGTAATTATTTCACTTCAGCACTTTCTCTGTATTATATCAGATATAATACTAAAGTTTAAACAAAGCCCGCCGGGTTGGCGGCGCACGGATGGCAAGGAAGCGGTACCAGTGGCCGGCCCAATGGTGATGCGGAGGGAATACGGTGAGTTATGGGGCCACGCACTGCCCTTCCGTCGCCCCGGAAGAAACGGGCGGCGTTTGTCCGGACTATAGCCTACCAAAAAAAAGTTTAAAAAATACACCATAGCCTACCAAAAAAAAGAAAAAAATAAAACAACACCGACTTTAATACAATGTAGTTGAGTTAAACCAAATAAGTATTATTGAGGATAATTTAATAACTAGGTGTCAGAGTTTTGATCAGATTTAAACGGCATTCATAGTAGAAGCATCGGATTTCAATTTTAATAGTGGTAGGACCACGCTGTTGACAGTTCTCAGTCTGCAGCTGCGGGCCGGTCCGTCCGGGGTAGTACCACATTCTCGCAGAAGATCGACGTATGGGTAACAGCAATGTGCTATTGCGCTTCGTTCGGTGAGCGAGAGAGCCGGAAGCCCAATTAGGTGGGTTTGGGGTTCATATTTGTAGGCAGCGCCCTAGTTATACCCTCGGTATCGCAAAGGTCCATGGGCAGCAGTGACACTTACCATCAGGTGTGCTGCTTGCTCGTTTGCCACCATTACCAATAAAATAATAATAATAATAATCATCAAAATCGATTCAATTAGAAAAAAGTCCTTCACATATAAAATAATAGTCGAATTGAAAACCTCCTCCTTTTTTTTTGAAGTCAGTTAAAATATGAGTAAAATGATTCAATAAAACAATACTAAGATATTGACTAAAATTTAAGTTCGCCACAAGTAATCACGTTCCCGCCTAAAACTCCTCAGAATGTTGTTGCTGTTCTGACGTCCCTTACTCGATTTTTACTATAGTCTATCTAATCTAAGAAGTGCATTTGGACAGCTGTCAGAGTAAGGTGTCTAGGTATGTGAACCAAATAATCGCTATCGAAAATATCCGATTTTGATGAGAAATCGATATTAATTCTTTGTAATTAATAATCGGTTTATTTTTTTATTTTTAAAAAGGAGATGAAATATTAAGTGCTAAATTAACACTAAGCAAATTTAATTATTTCATCATAAAATCTATTCATCATATTTAGTAGGATTAGGTTAAGTAAAAACAAAAACTGCATTTGAAAATAGCTATTTGTTCAGAATCTATAGTATTACTTGAATTATCACCGTCGCGAACATTAATAATTATATCCTTATCAATAAAATTGTCGAAACGTACATCTCTGTCAAAATCTATATTCGATTAAATATATTAATCTAATATTTTTACCGATTATTTAGATATTCGCGAATTGGAAGTTGTCAAGCACTACTGTTTAGAACGTTATGACGTGAAATTGTAAGATCGTCCATAATAATTATTATTTACAATGTTATTTTAATTTTAAATTAGTTTTACAAGTTTCAACATTACATTATTGTACAAGTAACTCACTCGCAACGTTAATTATGTAAATAACTTAATATTTCTTTAAAATTTCAGATTTATTGTTTGCAATCATGTGTATACGTTTGACCAAAGTTATTGTGTATTAAAAAATGCGAAACGTCCAAATGCACTTCTTAGATTAGATGAACTATAATCCCATATAGAAAAAAAATTGAGGTGGCAACACATTGTATTAATCCATATATCATACGGAGAAAAGCAAATTTCAGCCCTACCATAAAGGTGCCCGAACTATCCACCATTGTCTATGCTACTAAGAATTTCCTGATGGAAAAAGTCAGTGACGCCTTTGCTTCGCTAGATTTTAATGTAGATTTTTTTACTTCAATTTTGACGGGAATTTGAAAACGTCATGTGGTGCTCTTGTATTATATTCGATATCTTAGTGTTTTAACGTGTTATATTAGATAATTTTGATGGCATTTTATGTAATGTGATGTGCGGAAATACTGGGATGTAGTGAATATCATATAAAAGTGCTTTACAACGTTTTCGTTTTCCATCAAAATTCCCACAAGATACCATTAACAGTGTGGCCATTGCACTGTTAATGGTGACAATTTGACTTAGACAACGACTGACTTGAAAGACTAGAAACGTGAAAATATTTATAACTTGACACTGGCACCAATAGCTCGAATATGTAGCTGATTGCCAATACATAAGAAGAAGAAGAAGAAGAAGATTTTAATGTAAATTCTCGGTGGCAATTTCTAGTCTCAGACCATAGCTTTAGTAGCTAATGAAATCTTCAATTGTGGATCAAGGATCAATCTTATTTGCTAGTTGGTTGGATAATAAGAAGAACATTTACAAACCGAGATAGACTCTTTATTGAGTAACTCAAAGCAATAATCCCTAGCACCGTAGTCATGAAATCTTTACTGGTGGTCAACCCAAAGGTAAACAGGGCCGCACACTGACGTTCCGTTATCTCAAAGGGATCTAGGTAGGTTGTATTTACACCAGATAACCTGCCATAAAATAGATAAAGGAGCAATTCGTCGTAGAGCATAAGCAGGCAATTATTTAAATAACTACCTGACAGCGATGCAATTATATCTATGTATATTAATTGTTTTTAGGTGATTGTGGTAGAATTGATTAGTTTAATGAAATATCTATAGCTTGCAATTTTTCACAGTCATTCATTTTGCGAGTCACGTCTTGGTGTTTTACAGGTTTTCTATGGTAAATAAGCGTATAAGCGAGAGACGAAGGGTTAAATAAAGATGGCAGCCACACATATGTTTTAGGGCACAAAATTAATCTGCTTTTTTAAATTATTGTTCAAAAGTCAGATAATTCTATGAATATATGCTCTGCTCTTATCCCAATTACTCGGGTTCGACACAATATGTACTCTTCTTCCTACACATTGCTAAAGTTATTGGCAATAACGGCATCAGGTGGTGTTGGCCCAGGTCAAAATAAGTCTCTTAGTCGTCTTTTACGACATCCACGAGCAAAGTAAGGGTTGGTAGTATCCGTAACCGTTACAACACAGCTCAATATGTACTATGGCAAAAGGACTGTTCATATCACAGCCACATATTATCGTCATCATCACAGTTTATATATTTACCCCAGCTGGACTTAAGCCCTCTTCACAATAGAGAAGCACAATTGCTTCAGGTCAAAACCTTACCACCACGCTGGTGAGAATGGTTGGTATTGGGTTTTATTTCCCGTTTTTTTTTTTTGCTTTCGCAGAGATTTTCTCTGAATATTATAATCTCTTTCCGTATGGTTACAGAATAAGAATACAATTCGCCACCCCTTATTTTCTCCATTGGTGATCTTAAGAGATAACTAAGGGATATAAAAGGCATATAACATTTATGCGAGAGAAGGAAAACTTGAAACAAAACCATATACCAATACGTTTGATCAGCATGGTCTAGTAGGTAAATTTCTCTCCCATTATGAAGGAGGCTCAAGACCAACAGTGGGACATATATAAGCTGAGATGAGATTATAATCCCTTTATCGTATTTTACGACACCTACGGTCAAGAAATGGGTTGGTGAATTGTATTCTTACTCTGTCTCCACACGGAAAAGACACAGCCACATAATATGTAGGTACTTGTTAGATTATCAACCACTTTCTAAGTACTTATTATAGCACCATACTCAACGATTTCAGCAGAGTATCCCATTTAGTGGGTTTGCGAATGAACATGGACAAGACGAAAGTCATATCTAATGCACATGTCATTTCTGTACCGGTTCTGGTTGGCAATGCGATTTTCCAAATTGTCGATAATTATGTTTAACTTGGACAAATAGTCCAGTTAGGTAGATATATATTTGAGAAATAGGTCAGCCGATGAATCCAACTAGGCTGGGTAGCGTACGGGCAACCTAAAAGTAGCTTCTCAACCAATACACCTCAGTATAAAAAAAAACACAGGTGTATGACCAGTGTGTGTTACCCATGATGGCTTATAGCACGGAAATGTGGTCCCTAAATGTAATCATAATAAGCTTAAAATCTCTAGGGATTTCTCTGCGAGATACAATCCGTAATATGGAAATCCGCAGAAGATCGAGTGTAACCACACGCACGAAAAATTTGTGCTTCATGCTGAAGTGGCAATGGGTCAGGCTAGGCTACATGCCTCAACGAACCGATAACCGTTGAGGAAGAAAGGTTCGCGAGTGGCGACCGCGTATCGGGAGTCGCAGTGTGGGTCGCCTTACCAGGTGGACCGACCATTTTGGTGGGTATAGTTGGGAGTCGTTGAATGGGGAAGGCACATAACCGCACTTTGTGGTAAAATATGAAGGAGATCAGCGTCCAGCAGTGGATGGTAGAAGGCTGAATGATGATGATGATGATTAGATTACTATTATACAGGAATTATGTAGCTTTCTATGTTAGAGATTTTTTTTTTGTTAATTTTATTCATTCATCTCAGCTCACATAATCCTATTCCTATTGCTGGGCTTGAGCCTTCTCCACACTAGAAGGGAAATTGATCTACTACACCGTAGGATCAGACGTCTTGGTTTTATTTGGAGTTGTCTTTCTCTTGCATAGATATATGCATATTTTATACTTTACTCGTCTTTTACGATCACCCAAAATAACAAGTAAAATAGGGGTGGTGAAGTATTCTTATATAGTATTCTTGTCTTCCACGATCACCCACGGGTCAGATAGGGGGTGGTGAATTGTATGCTTACTCCGTCACCACATAGAAAAGATAAGATTCTAGTGCATACTAGATTCTTACTTTGTACACCTTGTATAATTCAAGGTATACTAATTTAAATTACATATATTTCGACTAAAAACATTGACAAGGATATGTGTGGACATTTAATTAAAGTGAAAATGAAGAAAATAGATAAGTCTTTTTCTTATCATTTTAATTATTAATTTTGTTATCATGAGAAAGATTAAAAGTAAATAGTGTGTATATTAAAAGTAAATGCTTTGTGGTAGCGGCTACGAATACTATCAACCCTTGCTTTGCTCGTGGATCCAACAGATAATTTTCTTAAATTCATTGATTACTTTTAACAATCCCCTGGAAAAAGGTACAAGGGTGGTGGACATCATTGTAATACTGTGTAACCACACAGAATGAAGAAGGAAAAGCGAAATGTATGTGCGTGCCTTATAACGACCTGGACTAATTCCATCTGATGCCGTTTGGTCAATAATTACATTCCCAGGGAGGGTTGACGTCTGGCAGGCGGCCGGTCATAAAACTATTGCCAATAACTTTTACAATATGTGCTATGAAAGAAGAGTACAAAAGAGACAAATTGTATCGACCACAAGTAATTGGGATAAGAGTAGGAGAATGATGATGAGTGTGTATATTATAAATAGAATAAATCAAACCTATTATTTTTTTATCCAAATTAATAATTATACTGCATTCACTTCGAGTATTTTTACTAGAACATACTTGACTGAACTTTTGATAGAACCACACTGAAAGAAGTCTACACTAATACTGAGTTTCTGAAATGTATGAGTAATATGGTTTTTTTTATGGCAACAATACACTCTCGCCGAGACTAAAAATGGCGTGTGTGCAGTTACGCGGCAACATTCGTCTCACTTCTAATAATATAAAAAAATTACCTTTGTTTTTTTATTCCATGATAAAAAATTTATATTATTTGTTTGGTGACTAGTATTTTTAGTGATATTAAATTGAAAACTCAACAATCTGATTTTATATCATACTAGTTCCTGCCTGCGGATTCGTTAGCTTAAAAGTGTCTTTCCCAAAGTGACGCTATTAACCCAAGGGAACACTTTACCGGGTTAAGAAGTATCCTATGTGCTAATCCAGGAAATTATGTATCTATGTGTCTATTTTCTGTCAAATCTGTTCAGCGATATACGCATGATTAAGAAAAAATATCCAAACATCTTCACAAACATTCATATTCATAATATTATTTGGAATAAGAATAATTTAAAATAAATACACATTGATTAAGTTGTCATGTAAAAAACAAGATATAGCTCTATAAATATTATGAATTAGACTGAAAATAGTGAAGCAGAGATTTTCTCACGTTATTTCTCTATTTAAGAGATAATTTGTTTCAAATAAAGCTTTCTATAAGTACATTTTTGCTAAAATGCTCTTTTAGCTAGGACAAAATTTAGACTACGGAGTACGGAGGAAACTCGTACCCAAAAGTAGTTACAGCATATATTAATTGATAAAATGAAGAGAAAACCGAGTGTACATTGATTAGTCCGAAAGAAGAACACTTTACAAGACGTCTTGTTAACGCGTATTGTTCAGCTAGAGTGTACAGCCTACATCATAGACATATGTACATATATAATAAACGAGACAGAACATAATGGTTTAAAGGTGGGCGATTACAATTATGCCACACAAGCGTAATGTATATTTCGTTAAATACAAATATTAGTGATTGAAACAAAACCCCATACCAACACGTCTGACCAACGTGATATAGTAGGTAAATTTCCCTCCCATTATAGAGGAGGCCCGAGCCCAACAGTGGGACATGTATAAGCTGAGATAATGATGAGATGAATCTACCACCGGATCGGAAAGCGGCTCCAAACTGAGAAGACCCGGCAAGAAACTCAGTGGGTTCGTCATTTTTTAAACTATTATTTTTCACGAAAGTGATTGGTTACATGTTTAATTTGTATTAGCTCCAGTGAGATGTCCTTCGAGTAAGGTTTTTTTTTTAAATTTATATACAAAATTAAACCAAGAATAAATATATAAATAAAACAAAAAAAAAACTAAAATGGCTGGACCACATCTCACAAGCGACACCTGATCACGGGTTAACTACTAGAGCTGCCGTCACGCCCCTCAACCACATTCGAGGGAAAGTAGAAGACCCGCCTCACGTAGCTACCGCAAGCAGAGACATTTTCAGTGACCATGACCACACCATAATCTATAAATTACAAACAGATAGCTTGAATAAACAAATACATAACTTGCTACGCAAAACACGCTACACTGTACAATTATGACAATACAAAAAGTACAGAGTTTAGAAGACAGTGAGGATCAGCGTCGGCGCTGTGAAAGTTAAAATTATATAAATAAATTGCTGGGAGCTGGAGCTGCTAATAATCATTCCGTATTATCATTTATATCCGTGTGGTGACGGAGTAAGAATACTATTCACCACCCCATGTCATACCCGTGGGTGATCGTACGAGATGACTAAGGGATATATAACGCACATAACATATGTGCGAGAGAAGGAAAACTTGAAACAAAACCTTATACCTAAACGTCTGTCCAACGCGGTATAGTAGGTTAATTTCCCTCCCATTACGGAGGAGGCTCGAGCCCAATAGTGGGACATTTATGGGCTGTGATGATGATGATGATTATCATTTAGATAATCCGAAATATTGAAATATCCTTTTCTGCAAAATCAATTTTGGATAGCCTTTTTAAACTTATTCCATTTCTAGGATATCTTTAAGTAGTTTATTGTAAAAGCGTATATATTGCCCCATCCACAAGTCACCAATCCGTTGATATTCGTGACCGGCCCGGCGGATTCCCCTTTCAGGTACCCTCGCTATCGACGCCGTATCAGTGCCGCTGCATCGTCGCTCTCACGCGAATATACTATATATGAGACGGCAATATGTTCTTGCCTAAAGTTTTAAAATACAGATTAAGTTTAAAATACAGGTAAGTAAGGCTTTGAAAATGTTCACTCTACAACAGGAATAATGAATAATATCTAACGGGGTCGCAGAACAGTTTCAGTCAGTTAAGAGATATCTATTTCTCACGTAGGCAACTCTTCGCTTTCGTTTCAAAATAAATTGCACCAGCAGTCTGGTAGTTCTTGCACCGGAAGTTAATATTGTGAATGTTTTGTATGAAGAGGTTCTACACTGGTAAATTAAAATCTTTATACAACAAAAACAGGATACAGAAGGCAATATAGTTTGTAGAATTAATTGAAATATAACTTTCTGTTTACCTTTGTCAGGATTTATTTCTAGAGAGACGAAGTTATGGGCAATTTTTATCCTCTGAGGATGAAATAGGAGATTTTATTTTGAGGTTTTACTTTTATTTGAATTTTTATTGAATTAAGAATTAGGATAGATAAGTACCAAACATCCTTTTACTTTTATTATATAGAGACTCAATAAAAATATTTATTTTCTGCAAATCAGCCAGCAGCTAATGGGGGATGAAAATTGTTTTTTTCAACTTACAATAAAAATAATGCAAATCATTTTGAACCTAATATTCGCCAACAGTCAGGTAATTCTTGCACAGAGAAGTAATACTTGAGACTACAGTGACACATGTACGTTAATCTTTTTTAATCAACAGAAACAGAAAATATTCCGTTCACTATTGGACGTAAGCCTACCCCACAGATGAGACAAGTGCAGCAATTGCTACGTTTGGCAGGCGGGTTAGCATAGCAGTGGGGTGTTATACGTTTCCTAGGAAGAGGCTGCAGCACATTCTGCTGGTGAGACCAACTTCAAAACGGTAAAATAAGGGGTGACGATAATTTATTAAATTCTAATTCTAATTCTAATTATATTCTTATCCCATCGACATAAGGTAAATAGGATATTAAAGGCAATATAATTTATAAAATGAATAAGAACCTAGAACAACCTTTTTCTTAGGCGATTACGTATGACAACGAAGACATAGTGATTTACAAGATTCCTTTAAACATATGTTTAAATTAAATGATGTACGTTAATTTATCTCAGAACAGATAACTACTGTTAGATTTACATTTACGTAATATCATTCCAGAAGAAACCAGTTCTGCTGTTACTTTGTATTGTGTGTCACGTACATACTCAATACTATCGCCACTAGAGACTACATCATTGACATTAGTGTTGCCGACTGTTGGCAGACTCTTGTAAGTCTCACAAGTCTTGCAACTCTGACTGTTAGAATAACATAGACTCACTTGTTTTAATAGAAATGAAAATTCCACATAGAAATAAAAAATATCGGTGGCCCGCCCGGCAGTATACACTTACGGGTTACTTGCGAGTCGACGCCCCGACAGCTTACGCCGTCGGGGCATCGTCTTCACGTCCCATGTCACGTCCGCCCAGCCGTTTAAGAGGAGTTCAGTGATGTGATGTATATATATATATATATATATGGGAGGCATAGCTCGGAGCGTGCTCGTCGCGTCCCCTGCCAGTCTAATTAGACTGCTAATCCGGCTCGATATGCGTACCGCAGTGCGGGTTAGGGCGTCCGACGCGTACCGATCCTTTTTTTTTTTTTTTTTTTTTTTATTGGTGGGCTATGGGTGCGTCTCGCCCCGCTGAATCGGTCCGGGGTGACGGAAAGGCGGCGCGTGACCCCATAGACCCACCGTAAAACCTTCTCTCTTCGCCGTGCGAGCGGACCACCGGTACTCGATTTTAACTTCGGTGCCCCGCCCGGCGGTTTACCCTCGCGGGTTCCTCTCGTCGACGCCCCGACAGATTTCGCCGTCGGGGCGTCGCCCTCACGCGGTGGCCTCACGTCGGGTGACCGGACAATTCCCCGGTCCGATCACCCGAGGCCTCGGTTAGGGCGGCATCAGGCGCAGGTATTCGCGCCTGCGCCGCCCCGGCCGCTGACGGCGGCCCGGGTCGCGGGATTCCTCCCGGACTCGTTCCGCCGCCTCCTTCTGCGAGATGACAGCCTCGCAGAAGGCGGCGACCGCGTCCCAGTTCCTGACGCTGTCGACCATCGCTCTCGCGACAGCCGGCAGCGTCAGGTCGGCACCGATAACAGCGACGAGGTCACGGCGCTGCCGGTCAAAGTCCGGACACGCCTCCAGCGTGTGTTGCGCCGTGTCCTCGTCACTGCTGCAATGGTGGCTGAACGAAGTCCACTCCCTACACGCGACCGTGTGCAGGTAAAATCCGAAGCATCCGTGCCCCGACAACACCTGCACCAGTCGAAAGGAGAGGACTCCGTGCCGCCGCTCCATCCACTCCATCAATACGGGCCGGAGAGCCTCGACGGTGACGACACCGTGTCTAGGCCTCTCCAGCCGCGTAGCCCAACGGGCGATGACGTCTCGGCGGGCGTCCTCGCGCCAGGTGGCTATCTCGCTCAGCGATGGGGAGCCACCTTCGTCGCGCAGTGAGGTCACCCGCCGGTAGAGGTCGGAGAGCATCTCCGCCTCTAGGTCCCACGGGGGTGTCCCGGCCAGTAGGCATGCCGCCTCGGTCGATACCGTGCGGTACCCGCGAATGGCTCTGACCGCCATGACTCTCTGGGGTCTCCACAGAACAGCCCTGAGCTGGACGTTCAGAGCCCTCGCCCACACGGGTGCGCCGTACATGGCCATAGAACAGATCACCCCCGCATACAGCCGTCGGCCATCGAAGCTGGGTCCGCCCACGTTCGGCATGAGCCGCGAAAGGGCGGACGCCGCGCCGACCAGCCGGGGAGCAATTCGGCGAAAATGCTCCCGGAACCACCATCGCCCGTCGAGCACCAGACCCAAGTACTTCATATGGGCCTGGATGCTGATGTGGACGGAGTTGACGACTAGCGAGACGCCGATTGGCGGCCTTACGCGTGGCCCATAGAACAATAGGGCCTCCGTCTTATTTAGGGCCACCCTGAGCCCCAGCGCCTCGATTCGCCCGACCATCTCTACGCGTACCGACCCGCCCCCGTCGGTACGAACTTCGGCAGTTGCGGCGATGGGGGCCGCCACCCATCACGCCTTGCCCAGTCAGGCGAGTCGAGAAGAGCAGAGTGCCGGGTGGGCACGTGGAATGTAAGAGGTTGTGTGGAAGGTAAGTTGCACGAGCTGATATACGTCATGGCGGACAAACAGCTAGACGTGCTCTGTGTAACAGAGACCAAGCGAAGGGGCTGCGACGCCTGCGATCTTCCTGGTGGCGGGAGGGCTCTGTAGTCTGGTGTACCACAGAGCGATCGAGCCAGCATGGGGGTAGGAGTGCTGTTGTCCTCTCGCTTGGCCTCAGGTGTGAAGGATTACGGAATGTATGACCCCAGACTTCTTTGGGTCCGTATAAAACTAGGTGTCACCAAGGTATTCATGGTTGTAGCATATGCTCCCGTAGGATCCTCGGTGGCATCAGACCTACAGAAGTTTTGGGATAATGTTAGGGAAGTTCTGGATATGGCAGAAACCAGTGAACGCGTGATTGTATGCAGAGATTTGAACGGATGGGTGGGGACCAAGCGTCCCGACTATGAGGACGTACTTGGTCCATTTGATGATAAGAGAGTGAACGACGCAGGTAGGCTCATTGCGGATGTATGCATGGAGAGCAACCTTATTGTGTCAAACACATTTTTTTCCAACATTAGGACATCCATATGTATACATGGAGAAGGAATGAACAGAAAAGTATAATAGATTTAATTTTGGTAGACAGTCGTTTCCGAAGCAAAATATTGGACGCAAGAGCCTACAGGGGCCCCACAGTCGATACGGACCACTATCTCGTTATTGCGAGATTTAGTGGTCTGTTCAGAAAGTGGAGGCACTGGCGAGAGCGTGTCCACTTCGGAGGGCTTGAAAGAATAAAGGCTGAAAGGTTGCAGGAAGAGTGTGTGAGAGAAAAGTATGCAGAGGGTGTCCGAGAACGGCTGACGATGGCAAGCCAGCCGCAATCGGACATTGAAGAATGCTGGAGAGTATTGAAAGAGAGTATGGTAGATACAGCGAAAGAAGTATGTGGAAGTTCAAAGAAGCATAGAAAAACAAATGGTGATGCATGGTGGGATGCGGAAGTGGCAGCTTCCGTAGAGCAAAAGAAGAAAGCGTGGCTGGACTATGTCTCTTCTTTGAATCTGAATGACAGTATGACTGAACAGAAGAAAGAAATATATCGCAATGTAAGAATGACACCAGGGCCTTAGTGAAAGAGAAACGTGATAGAGCAAGTATGAGTGCAGAAGATAGGCTGACTAAAAACTTCGAGGGTAATACCAAACTCTATTGGAGGGAGGTGAAGAAGTCTCGGGGTGGTTGGTCAGCCTTCAGAATGAATAAAATAAGGTCTAAAGGTGGAGACATTCTTACACAAACACAAGACGTGTTAAGCCGATGGAGTGAATATTTTGGCGATATGTATGCGGATGCTACGGTTGGCGCCGGTGTCACATGTGGTTTAGTAGATCAACATTCGATAACGGCGTCCTCCGATGGCATCAGTATGGATGAAGTTGAATGGGCGATAAGAAGTTTGAAAAATGGTAAGGCAGCGGACATTGATATGGTGTCTGTCGAGATGATCAAGCTTGGTGGCTCCTGTGTCTGGGAGGCGTTCCTGTTGCTCCTCAATTTATGTTGGAGCTCGGGAATGGTTCCCGGGGACTGGAATAGCGCAGTCATCGTGCCTTTGTTTAAAAACAAGGCCTCACGTTATGACTGCGCAAATTACAGAGCCGTAAGCTTGACCAGTTTGGCAGCAAAAGTGTATGGTAAAATTATTGAAAGGAGAATGAGGATGGTGTCCGATGGTTTACTGCGTGAGATACAAGGAGGTTTCAGGAGTGGAAGGGGATGCATGGATCAAGTGTTCCCTCTGCGCAACATTGTGGAGAAGCATCTGGCTCTAGGTCAGAGGGTTTTCTGCAGTTTTGTGGATCTGGAGAGAGCATTTGACACGGTTGTACGAAAGGAACTTTGGGTCATTTTACCGGAGTATGGTATTAATGGTAAACTGCGACAGGCTGTGCGCAACATTGTGGAGATGCATCTGGCTCTAGGTCAGAGGGTTTTCTGCAGTTTTGTGGATCTGGAGAGAGCATTTGACACGGTTGTACGAAAGGAACTTTGGGTCATTTTACCGGAGTATGGTATTAATGGTAAACTGCGACAGGCTGTGCAGTCCAGTTACATGGGCTGTAGAACCTGTGTGCGGCTGGATGATGGAATGTCGCCTTGGTTTGACGTCAATATCGCCGTTAAGCAGGGTGCGTTCTGTCAGCCAGGCTGTTTATCATATATCTTTATAAATGTCTCCAAAGGTTGAACGATATGAATGGGGAGTCCAGATGGGCGACTCAGCGGTCACTGCTCTGCTATATGCAGATGATACAGTCGTGCTGGCACAGTCAGCGACTGACCTGCAGACCCTAGTCGACACAATGACAGAAGATTGTAAGAAAAGGGGTCTACGCGTGAATGTGAGCAAAACCAAAATAATGGTCTTTGAAAGAGATGAAGCCAGAACAGATGTAAGAGTAACAATAGGTAATGATGTACTGGAGCAAGTGGATGAATTTGTATATCTTGGATGTGGATTTAGCCGAGATGGAAGGTACACCACTGATATAGAGCGAAGAGTGAATGCGGGAAATAGAGTGAACGGAGCGTTGGGGCAACTTCTCGGTAGCCACCACCTCAGCCAGAAGGCACGTGTAGCAATACATAATGCAGTGCTTGTCCCAACATTACTGTATGGAAGCGAGAGTTAGGTATGCAGAAAAGAGTATGAAAGTAAAATTAATGCGGTCGAAATGCGATCTCTACGGAAAATCTGTGGAGTTAGGCTAATCGATCGCATTCGTAACGACGACGTAAGAGAGCGACTAGGTATGAAAGAGAGTAGGTATTGGTGTAAAGACGCGAAAAGGAATGCTCCGATGGTTCGGACATGTGGAAAGAATGCCGAACGAACGTCTGGTTAAGAAGATATACAATGCGAAAGTGGAAGGATGTAAGTACCGGGGGAAACTCAGACTAACCTACCTAGACCAGTAGGGCTACCCTTGAATCTCGATTCCAATCCTAAATCCGATTCCAGCTCGAATTTAAGCAATTTGGTACTCTTGAAAGCGACACTAGCGCAGGATTGGTTTCAAATTGGGTGGAATTTTTTTAAACTAAATGAGATCGACTTTTCACGATAGAGTCAAATATTTGCTACTCTTGACGCGATTTTGACATAAACATTCACGTTGGAATCGTAAAAATTTCACGATCCCACCAAAGCATCTTTTTGGCGATTGAGTTCTGTGATTGTAATAATTTTCTAAGAAAGTAAGGCACGTTTGGAACCAATATTGAATATTTTAGATAATACTCATAAGATAGAAGTACTATAGAGGTGAAGATTGAAGAGAACTGCGAGTTATATCAAAAAAACTTTTCCATGACTGACAATTATTTACACAAGACGACAAGGGTCTTGCAGGAACTTTTTAAAGTGTTAGATGGTGAATTAGAGCCTTTAATGTTAAAGGCCGCAACGATATATCCACACGATACAAAGTATGTATAGTCTTATTACTTATTTATAAAAGATTGTTTTCGTGCTTGGTATTTTATAATTTAGTCGCATTTGTATTTTAAGGTATAAGCTGCTCTTTCATTCTATGCTACTGGAAGTTACCAGCATTACTGATATACATTGATGGACAACAATTGTTGTGAAGGCCATACACGAAGAAACATTGGTACTCAATAGACAACAAATTCTAGATAAATGGAAATCAAAATTGATGCAAATGAAGGTATATTACATACGTTTTAATAAATAAGAACAATAGACATCATTTTTAAAAACCATTAGTTGCTTGTGAAAGATTTTCAGTAATTTTTATGAAAACTGTAATATTCCATCTGTTGTAAGTTGTATTGATGGCACATACAGTCACATACAGTACCATAATAAGACTGGCATAAAATGAGGAAAGGTTTATCAAAAAGCTATGCATATAGTTGGTGTAACTGTGATCTTCAACCTGTGTAAGTGTGTACCATAGGTGATTATTGCACTATATACCCGCTGTGGTGAGGCCTATATTCAATAATGAATATTGATAACTTGATGAACAGTTGGAAATAGACATATTAGTAGGTTAGTTTCCCCTAGGCCCTATGTGATTCTTCTATATGAAATGATAGTGAATAATAAGAAATTCAGTATGTTAAATAATTGTTATTTGTTTATGAAAGAAGTATGTAAACTTCTGATATTTAGGCGGTGACAAAGGAAGAATACAATGTCACCATCATCCCTAAACTTTAATAACAGGAGTAAGCGCTATTGTATTATATAAAATATACCAATCAGAGAATAAAAATATTATAGAACAATCATTACTAATTTAAAAAAATGCCTTGGTAATTGTTAATTTATATATCTATTTTAGAGCTTCATATCTAACTGTAATGTTGATAGTGTTTTATATTGGTTGTAAAATAATATTATATATTTTCCCTGCTGTCATCTTATCTTTCCTTACCTTATATCTCAATAGTAACAGTAAAGGTAAAATAGGTTTGGCTAATAATAAACTTATAAATCATCAGACTTATTGTATTTTCATAGATTTGTAATGCAGTTATTGTATTTTCATAGATTTGTAATGAAGTGTAATGAAATGCTTCTATAACAAGATGATAATGAAGATATGGCCACAAAATCCTCAAGAGCAGCATATCCTCATCAAGAAGCAGCTGAGTATGAAGAACATTTTTCTTCGGAGTTGCGGGAGACTAAAATGTCATACTATAGAAAGTGCTGTGAGCTGCATGGCATATTCAATAAAATGTTAATGTTTTAATTTAATAGTGATTTGTAAATCATATTTTCCATTATTTAGTTACATAAGAATAAAAAAATAACTTTTTAAAGATTAAATAATAATATAAATATAAAATAAAAAGCCTTTATTTCATGGAAATATTACATAGTTATTGTTTTTTTTTACTTAACCTTAATCTATACTTAAAAGAAAAATTACTCTTCTATATCCTAATATATTAAATCTTAAGTTTCTAATTATGTATGATTGAAAGATTAAATATCATACTTTTTATTTAAAATTGAAACAGTTTTTACTATATTTCTACTTTTCTTCAAAATTCATATAATGAAATAATATAGGTATGTCTGTGTTAGATACATGTGCTATGAATATAATAGCAACTATTCCTTGGTCATTCATCATCTCAGCTAATATAGTTCCCACTGCTTGGCTCGAGCCTTCTCACAATAGAAGGGAAATTGACCTACTATAACAGGCAGGTTGTTATAGAGGTTTTCATTTTCTTTTCTTACATCACTTATGATGTTAAATGTATATTATATACCTTAGTCATCTTTTTCGACACCCACTGGTAAGATAATATGTGTGTTGAATTGAATTCTTACTCCATCACCACACTGAATTCCATAGTATTTGTGGCAGACTTATAATATTGTAAGGCCATTTCGGGCAACTGCTATATCATGAGATGCCTCATTGGGTCGATACTATGAAATTGCCTTACAAAAAGAAATTAGGTCACAATTTAAAAGCATATATGTAATTGCATTTTTGTAACATTCGTATTTACTTGGAATCATAAAATTAAGAAGTAATATGCAAGTAGATACTTCTGTTCTTAAGCTACCTAAACCTTCACCCTCCTACTGCTAAATAACTACTTCAAAATCGCAAAAAGAGAACAATTTTCATCTTGTCTTAATATAAAATTTCTTCTTCTTCTTCTTCTTATGTATTGGCAATCAGCTACATATACGAGCTATTGGTGCCAGTGTCAAGTTATAAATATTTTCACGTTTTTAGTCTTTCAAGTCAGTCGTTGTCTAAGTCAAATTGTCACCATTAACAGTGCAATGGCTCCACTGTTAATGGTATCTTGTGGGAATTTTGATGGAAAACGAAAACGTTGTAAAGCACTTTTATATGATATTCACTACATCCCAGTATTTCCGCACATCACATTACATAAAATGCCATCAAAATTATCTAATATAACACGTTAAAACACTAAGATATCGAATATAATACAAGAGCACCACATGACGTTTTCAAATTCCCGTCAAAAGTGAATATAAAATTTTAAATTTGTCGAAACAACTGATATTTCTTCTTTGTCTTCATAAAATTTTACTACGTACTATTTTTAAAGCTTGGAGTATTGACACTATTAGCCACAGTTATTATACATTTGTAAGCTTTAATTCTGTTTAGATGTCATAAACTAGTATAATGCTATATTATATTTAATAATAATTAATTTTATGAATAATCGTAAAGATTTTCCAAGAAATATTATCTTTTTTTATAATTTTATTAATGGTGGGTTAAGTTTAATTTTATATGGCCACACTCTATAGTGTTGATCGCAATACTTCTTAATATTCCGAGTCGATCGTGTTTACGATTTCAATTTCATTTTCGATTTTGTTCAAGAGTACCAAATATAAATTTGGTGAGATTGGAATTGAATCGGAATCGAAATCGAAACTGTATTCAAGAGTAAGCCTTCAGATCGGTCATGTAGATGATGAGAATTATGAATGTTGTGGAAGCGAGTGAAGTATGCAAAGATAGAGTTCTCTGGCACTCTGTTCTCTCTGTCTACCCTGCAAGGGATATGGCGATGATATGTATGTATACAAGGTGGAGACGACCATACGACAATAATTTTAATCTAGTGTATCTGATGACTTGCCCAGCCTGTATACAAACGTTGAATACAATATGTCGTATAGTTTAGCCGCAGCACATTACTTTGTATTATTAACAATTTCCACACTCTGTATAAAAATTAAAATTATTCGCCTATCACTAAGAGATTAATGAGCTCCCGCGCCGCATCGGTATAAACTAATATGAAACTAGTACCTACATATCGCCATGTTTACCAGTTCAAGTCTTCCCCAAACGTAATACAAATCAATGCATATTATACCTTATTCCTAAGTCTTTATAAACCGTGTCATCAGACTTAGATGAGAAATTTAAAACTACCTAATGCGGCTTAATGAAAGAAGACCTCGGTCTCATGTTCAAAACTATTATAATAGGTCTGTAGGTCAGTGTGCCATCGTGATCCTGTGACGTGAATGTGCGTAATTAGACGCTTACTTTGTATTAGAATAGTATTTCTTTCTCATTTACAATGCCTCGTTATAATTACACAGCTTCGGGTATACAGATATGATTTTAATTTATGGAGAATATCACGGAAATGCAGCTTTAACCATACGTACGTACCAAAAGAGATATGGAAACACACGTGTTTGTACTACCAATGGCCGGACTATTGTGCAAGCTGTCCAGAGGTTACGGGATAATCAATCCTTACTGCCTCATATGGATAGTGCTCCTTCGCGTGTAAGAGTCACCCTAGATGAACAAATTTTAAATTATTTTTCTCGCAAAGACAGAGGTTGATAATGTGGAGAACTTAAAAAAAGGAATTGTACGATCTTTCGACAAGTTAAAATACATCGCCGTCAATGGCGACCTGTTAACAAGAGTTCGAAATAATATTTTAAGACGATATAATTTGTGCGTTCGGGTCCATGGCGCACATATCGAAAATTTAAAAGTTTAACGACCAAGTGAATTATTAAAGTTATCGTGATTATTTTAATAAAATAATCGAGTGAGAATGAATAGCGCCCAAACATTAAGTGTATGTATTTACCTACGTTTCGAAGTTGTAACATGTGATACCACAAGGTCACTCGCGTGCCGACCACAGGTTAGTGAACTAATATTTACAAACGGTGTTCTATTTTGTTTCAATATTTATGATAAAAAGTTTGTTTGAAAAAATTGTTTTTTAAATATGCATGCGAGGACTTTTTTAATAGTTTCAAAATACTCCTATACACTAGTATTGACGGTGTTTTCATTTATTGTCGTATTGACGTCTCCACTCTGTATATGTATATATATATATATATATATATATATATATATATATATATATATATATATATATATATATATATATATATATACTAGTCACAAAAATTAAAGGATATAAAAAAAAAATCCAAATTTTTGGGTGATTTTCAACGAGCTGTAACTCCGAGGAAAATAGTTGTACAGAAAAAATAAAAAATGCAAATTGTAGCTCTAAGTGTCTAGTTTTCAGATATGACTATAATTTTTTTTATCATGTCCAGGTCTGGAGAAATTCTAAGAAAACAACCTAAAAAAAATTTTTCAAATTTTTTTTTCGTCTAAAAAAAGGTCCACGGGCTTCAAAAAAATTTTTTTGAGTGTTTCGTTCAAAAGCTCTTTTAGAGAATTTAATACTCTTTAATTTGACGTATTCAAAAAGCCTATACAATGATTTGCCGCGGAGTTATCGTCCATCAAAGCAAAAAAGATCTTTTTAACTTTGATAATCAATAACTCCGGAAATAACGATTGTATAGAAAATTGAAGGAAGGTTTTGAAAACTGCACAATATTCTCTATAAGAAAATGTAAACATCTTTTAGAAAAAAAAAATTTTGAATTGAAAACTCGGACTGAAAAAAAGACAAAAATTCGCATAATTAAGGATATTTGGATAACTTGGTATAACTTTGGATAAAATGGATGAACGAGAGATATCGTCGGTAATTTTTTAACCTCAAAGTGTCCCCTAAAATCCCTCAAAAATTCAAAGTGCTACGATTTTTTTTTCATTGTGCCCCGAAGCTTCAAATTCTTTGTTTTTGCAAAAATCACCATTATGAGCAATTTTGTGATTTTTATTAATTTTTTCAATGGAAAAATTTATTTCTCTCTAAAATCTTTATGTTTTTGATCAAAAAGATTAACTGTTTAAGAAGTTTGAAAAAAAAAAGATCAGTCATTATTTCAAGAGATATTGATTATCAAAGTTAAAAAGATCTTTTTTGCTTTGATTGACGATAACTCCGCGACAAATCGTTGTATAGGCTTTTTGAATACGTCAAATTAAAGAGTATTAAATTCTCTAAAAGAGCTTTTGAACGAAACAATCAAAAAAAATTTTTTGAAGCCCGTGGACCTTTTTTTAGACGAGAATAAATTTGAAAAATTTTTTTTTGGTTGTTTTCTTAGGATTTCCCCAGACCTGGACATGACAAAATTTTTTTATAGTCATATCTGAAAACTAGACACTTGGAGCTACAATTTACTTTTTTTATTTTTTCTGTACGACCATTTTCTTCGGAGTTACAGCTTGTTAAAAATAACCCAAAAATTTGGAATTTTTTTTATATCCCTTAATTTTTGTGACTAGTGTATATATATATATATATATATATATATATATATATATATATATATATATATAAAGATTAACATGAGTACTATGACGCACGGACTTTTTTGTTGATAATTTTAAGATATATTATTTCGTAGTAGTATTATTTTGATTTACAACGTAAGCGCACAAAGTTGTTTTTCATCGACATCGCATTGCGAGTCTGTATTTTTTAAAATAAAATAATTACATGAAATGCCAGCAGTTAGTTAATATACTCGTATATTAAAGAAAAGGTATCATCATTCTCCTACTCGCATCCCAATTACTTGGGGTCGATACAATATGTACTCTTCTTTCATAGTACATATTGTAAAAGTTATTGGTAATAGTTTTATAACCGGCCGCCTGCCAGACGTCAACCCTCCTTGGCAATGTAATTGTTGACCAAATGGCATCAGATGGAGTTGGACCAAGTCGTTGTAAGGCTCTTAGTCGTCTTTTACGACATCTACGAGCAAAGTAAGGGTTGGTAGTATTCGTAGCCGCTACCACACAGCTTAGAATGGGTAGGTATATTACAGTGTTAAAAGTTATAATAATCTGTTTATTTTTTATGAGTTATATAACTATTTATTTATTTATTTTTGTTACAATTTTTAAGTGACAGTCACGAAATATACAGATGTAGCTAAGAAAATCTTAATTAGGATTGGCGAAATATACTATGGCGGGACAAATGGATTGTTAATTTTTGTGGTAGGGCCATGCTGTTGACATTTTCTGTCTTCAGCTGCGGGCCGGTACGTCCGAGCTAGTACCGCACTTTTGCAGAAGATCAACGTCTGACTAATGGCAATTTCGGTGAACGAGAGAGCCGCAAGCCCATCTGGGTGGGTTCGGTGTTTGTATTAGTATGCAGCGGCCTAGCTCTGCCATTGGCAATGGTCCATGGACAGAGCCATCAGGTGTGCTGTCTGTTCGTTTGCCATCATTAATGCAATGAAATTACTCGTATTATTCTGTCGTCTTTATAGGAATGGATTTCCAATAGGCGGTGGTTCGAGTTCCACGTGTAACGACCATTGTTCGCTCCTAAGAGAGATTTTTACGATAAACTATTATTGATATTTCATTTTTTGGGTGAATAGGAATAAAATATTGACCAGTAGTTTTATTCTATATTGGTCAATAATATATAATGTAATCCATGTGTAGGTTAAGTGAAAACAAAACCAATTTTTGAAGTTACGCGTCCTTTAGACGCTTTATGAAAAAAATATAAGAGGGGAATTTTAAGATGCGCGCGCATCACTGTACCTCATAAGTAACAGGTTGGAGTTGGCCGTAAAACCGCTCATTAAGTCTCGAAAATAAAGCTACCAACAAAATAGAAATAAAACCTTTTTCTAGTTTCTACATTCACAACACGTATTTTAGTTTCATACAAGTGCGAATTACATATGTGCTAATAAATTATATTCAGTAGTGATTTAAATTCTTCTCGTGTGACGATGGGATAGAATATTCTCGTGTGGCGGCGGGATAGAATATTTCCTTTTGGCGAAGCGATAGAATACAAGTGTCACCACACCTTGCTTGCCCGTGGGAGTCGTAAAAATCGGCTAAGGGTTCACCAGGGGAATGGGCAGCAGCTCTCTCTCTTTCCCTCTCTCTCTCCCTCTCTCTCTCTCTCTCTCTCTAAATTAAAAAAATATAAAAATTTTATTACAATTCCTTCACTAATTAATCGAAAGGAACTTCGTTCCATCCGGGTGTCCCTTGACACCTCTCATTATTTTGTTGGTTGTAATGATGATGATGAGTGACTTAAATTGAATATTTTCTCAAACATGCTTGGAAATTTGAGCATTATTTTCACAACCTTTTTCGAGATAAATCGAAATTGCTGTACTGACCATATACATGCGATCAGCGGTCGGGAAAAATGTATGAAAATCCATATCTGTTGTGTTTTAGCTGCCAAATAAATATATATGTAAATTCATATCTATCGTGTATTTTAAAAATGGAACGATTTGGTACTTCAAAAAATAGCCACCGAGGAGACGACTTATCAGTTTTATTTAAATTTCAAACTAACTCGAAAAATAAAGCTGATTGATAATGAAAAAAAAAAAATGAACACTAAAGCGCGAAGTCGATACCCGTATCGACTTCGCGCTCCAAAAGGACGAACATTGGCGCAAGTTCCGGCCACGCAAACAAATGGATACCACTTTGGAACGCGCGCCAATGTGTTCGTTGGAACGCTCGAACGTGGAGCGGGCCGTTTCATCTGTTGTCGATTTTTTACCGCGTATCAAACGTGGCGAAATCTTCATGATGATGACTATGTTGTAACAAGGGTAATTGACGTAGGAAAGAAGGAACCTTATAAACATTTTGGTGGAAAAATAGTATCAAAATACCCTGATAGCCAGAATGACTTTCTAGTCTCTTTTTTAAAGCTTAAATCGACTGGAACTTTTGTATTCCCTGATATAAAAGACGAAGTTTCAGTTAATGTTTCTGATATTTTGTGGTGAAGTTACCAAATCCTATAGTAAAGAAAGGTACTAGTAGTACAGCTTCTCTTTCAATTTTAAGATAAATTTGTCACCTTACAACATTTCAACGTAAGCGAATAATAATAAGCATCATCATTCTCCTACTCTTATCCCAATTACTTGGGGTCGATACAATATGTACTCTTCTTTCATAGCACATATTGTAAAAGTTATTGGCAATAATTTTATGACCGGCCGCCTGTCAGACGTCAACCCTCCTTGGGAATGTAATTGTTGACCAAATGGCATCACATGTAGTTGACCCAGGTCGTTATATGGCTCTTAGTCGGCTTTTACGACATCCACGAGCAAAGTAAGGATTGGTGGTATTCGTAGCCGCTACCACACAGCTATAATGTAATTGTGTATGTCTTATTAAAGGACACTTCCGATTGAAACTTTTCCCACATACATTACATGTATACTCGTAAGCAAATAATAATAAGCGTATTTAGTTAATAAAAACTATACTCGTTCCAACCATTTATTTTACTTTTGACACATGCTTTAGGACGTAACTGTTTCATTATACGCAATTATTAACTTTGAAACGAGTGAACAGAGAAATATATAAACTGCCCAATAATATTTATATATCTTAATTATTACCCACTAAATACATTAATATGCCGTAAATAGCTCTATTCATAAAATTTAAGTGATAATTCATTTCCGTTATAAAAAAAGTTACGTTCTATCGCATCTAGTGACCAGTCACATAATAACATAGATAACCAAACCAAACGTTTCTTGCCGGATCTTCTCAGTAGCGGTCTCATTCCGATCCAGTGGTAGTTTATTAGATTAAATTTAAATTAAAAAAAATGACAATATGTAAGCGCCCTCGCAGGGTTTATGCACAATCGCCGAGGCAGACGGCCGCGGAGGCTGTCGCCGGCAAAGGAGTGCTGTTGGCGGTGTCGTTGGACATCGCCAACGCCTTCAATAATCTGCCATTCAGCTGCATCAGGGAGGCGCTCCGGTTCCATGGAGTGCCCCTGTACCTTAGGCGGCTGGTGGTAGACTATTTGGAGGGGCGCAGTATTCTCTACGCGAGCCCCGCCGGGGACATTGTGCGGACGCCCATGTCGTGCGGTGTTCCGCAGGGGTCGGTACTGGGGCCGACTCTGTGGGACATCGGTTACGACTGGGCGATGAGAGGGAGTCTTCCCCCCGGGCTGAGCGTTATTTGCTATGCTGACGACACGCTCGTCACAGCCCGGGGCAGGACACTCGAAGAGGCGGCGAGCCTGGCCACTCTCGGCACCGAGGAGATGGTCAGGCGAATTGAGGTGCTGGGGCTCAGGGTGGCCCTAAACAAGACGGAGGCCCTACTATTCCATGGGCCTTGGGTTAACTCCATCCACATCAGTATCCAGGCCCATATGAGGTACTTGGGTCTGGTGCTCGACGGGTGATGGTGGTTCCGGGAGCATTTTCGTCAAATTGCTCCCTGGCTGGTCGGCGCGGCGTCCGCCCTTTCTCGGCTCATGCCGAACGTGGGCGGACCCAGTTTCGAGGGCCGACGACTGTATGCGGGGGTGATCCGCTCAATGGCCATGTACAGCGCACCCGTGTAGGCGAGGGCTCTGAACGCCCAGCTCAGGGCGGTGGAGTGAGGTGGCACGGAGTCCTCTCTTTCCGGTTGGTGCAGGTCTTGTCGGGGCATGGTTGCTTCGGCAAGTACCTGCATACGATCGTGCGGAGGGAGTGGACTCCGTCCTGCCACCATTGCAGTAGCGACGAGGACACGGCGCAACATACGCTCAAGGTATGTTCGGGATGGGACGGGCAGCGCCGTGACCTCGTCGCTGTCATCGGTGCCGACCTGATGCTGCCGGCTGTTGCGCGAGCAATGGTCAACAGCGTCAGGAATTGGGATGCGGTCGCCGCCTTCTGCGAGGCTGTCATCTCGCAGAAGGAGGCGGCGGAACGGGCCCGGGAGGATTCCCGTGACCCGGGCCGCCGCCCGCGGCCGGGGCGGCGCAGGCGCGAGTACCTGTGCCTGATGCCGCCCTAACCGAGGCTTCGGGTGATCGGACTGGGGAATTGTCCGGTCACCCGACGTGAGGCCACCACGTGAGGACGACGCCTCGACGGCGAAAGCTGTCGGGGCGTCGACAGGAGAAGAGCCCGACAGGGCATACCGCCGAGTGGGCCACCGAAGACAAAGATCGGGTACCGGTGGCCCGCTCGCACGGCGAAGAAGAGGTGCTTGCAGGGTGGGTCAATGGGGTTACGCGCCGCCTCTTCCGTCACTCCGGACCGATTTTGCGGGGTGCGACGTCCATAGCCCACCGCAAAAAAAAAATTGGTTTATGCACAATAAATTATTTTCAATTTGATATAGACATTGTATCATAGGTACTAGCGCCCACCATTGACAGGTCGAATTATTTACAATCTATGACCATATAAATATGCAATAAAAAAAAGTGTGTGTGTCAGCTCCGACGCACGAGTGGAGTTTACTCCTTAAGTACGATTATTGTAAGGCGCAAAAAAATCTCATTTGACTAAAAATAATATACATATATATTTTTATTTACATTTATTAAAACTGTTCAGTGAAGTATTATCTAACGTCAGAAAGTGAAAGGTGCACAGAATAGGTTGCGCAACAAAAACGTAACGAGGTCATTCGATCACTAGATTTTACTCCTCAAATTTTTCTCATATCCGGTATGAGAAAAATTACGCCTTATATGAAAATCGATTCTTAAGGAGTAAACTCCAAAAAAAACAATGTAATGCTATCTTACGTGTGGAAGTTGAAAAAGAGAATGGGATATAATATATTTAATAGTGGTAGGACCACACTCTTGACAGTTCTCTATCTACAGCCGCGGGCCGATCCTTCCGAGGTAGTACCATACTCTTGCAGAAAATCGACGTTTGAGCAGTGACAATGTGCTCCTGTATTTCTATCGGTGAGCGAGAGAGCCGGCAGCGCAACTTTCTAGATTGGACTTTAGAGTTTTCACTAGTAAGTAGCGGCCTACTTGTATACCTGGTATAGCAAAGGTTCATGGGCGGCAGTGACACTTACCATCTGGACTGTTGCTTGCTGGGTTGCCACTATAAACAATAAAAAAAAAACAATATAAATATTACATCTATCTAAGAGAAGAAATCTCAAAATTAAACCCTCTACCAATCTATACAGCGTGTAGCATGTCAATTTCCTTTCAATCGTGGAGGAGATTGGAGATCAGCAATGGGATATATATGAGCTGAAATAATTATTGCCAAAAGATATATATTCCAAAGAAATTTTATTATAAAAATACACGAGTTTCATGCGTGCAACTTTAGTATTTATCATTTTCTTAAGGGTGTAGATTGTTGGCCTGAGATCTCGATTTCGAGCGACCGCAGCGCCAAAGTTTAATGTAACATCCGACGGGGCGGATGAATGACCTAGAGAGCGCGATTTTCAAAATGTTTTGCAACAAACGTTCCACGTTGAGAAATTGTTATTGAACTTGAATATTTACAGCATAACAATAACGTTGAATTTTTGGAAACTAGCTGTTGATTCTTTTTAATAGATTAATAAGAGTAGTTGAGACACAATTTTTATGTTTTTCTATCATTACATTACATAGTATAAAACAAAGTCGCTATCCGCCGTCTGTCTGTCCCTATGTATGCTTAGATCTTTAAAACTACGCAACGGATTTTGATGCAGTTTTTTTTAATAAATAGAATGATTCTTAAAGGAAGGTTTGTATGTATAATACATGCATAATATAGTAGAGAAACGCTGATTAATTTAGAGGTTTCTAATGTGATGTCGTAAATAAGCACGTTTTTTTGCGCTTATATTGCAAACGTTGGCTGAACCCTACGAGATAGACCAAAATAATGTACTACAGTATTATCCATCTTAAAAAGTTCAACAAAAAAGTCCACGATGGCATATGTCTATCTCTTAGGGATAACCCACCATAACCATTTTTTATCCTCTACTAAAAAATGATTATTTACTAAGTGATTTTATACAATACAGCATTAACCCTTATCCAATTAAGTACCTTAAATAAATTGTGCATTTATTATAGATCAATATGCTTTTTATAGTATGTAATTTAAGTGAATATTGCCGAAGATAGCGAGGGCGGGTTACTAGTTTATAATATAATATACAATCAAGAGCAGGTCCGGACTGACATTTTTGTATTCTACTTACCTAAAATTCTAACTATGTATTTATTTATAATTTCACTACCAAAATTTATTCTAATTCGTAAAATATTCATTCAATAAAATAATTGCAAATTCAGTAGGAAGTGTGTTTATCTCTACGCAAGGAAATGTGCCTATTGCGTAAACTCAAATACTTACTTTTTGTTTACGATCACCTCGTCGATAACTAAAAAAAATCCTAGGGTTTTAAAAAAAATGTCAATAAATGAAACACAAGTATAAAAATGATTTATTTACTACACAATAACAAATATGAGTCGCCATTACTCGCTATCTCAAAAGCGTGCTAGGGTTGTACAAAAATTAGTAAATAATTCATTTATTTACTAATTTTAACAGAAGTTTGTAAATTATTAATATACTAATTAAAAGTATGTAATTAAACAATAACGAAATATGAGTTCAAAATTCTAATGTTTTTTCATTCGATTACGGATCAAGTTCTGATTTCTGCTAATTTGATGATAAAATCAATGGCTATCACAAAACCTATCAGAATGAAAACGTTACCAGCTGCCCGATTCACGTAAGTAATAAAAACCGTAGCGCAGTGACGTCACTTCGTTTTTTGCAAATGTAGCCCTTTTAACCGACTTAAAAAAAGGAGAATTCTCAATTCGCTGTATTTTTGAACCAATTTTTATGATTCTTTACACCAGGTAACTCAGAAATTGTATAATAATTGAGCTATTGGAAGATTTATGACAATCCAAGACTAGATAAGTAAGTGCGTTTAAAACAGAAAACCAAAAGGCGATTTCTAAGTTCCTAAGTTAAAACGACTTTTGGACTGGCGTGTTTACGTGAATCGACTGGCTGGGTAGTTAAGTTACCTGTATCTTTCAAAATCATTAGGCGTTCTTCTCTTTCATAACACGTAAAGCTCTTTCTTTCCTCTCTTTCATAGCCTCTATGATACTGGGCGCGTCACGAATGGGCATGCTTCGTGACTGCCGAGGATCAACTAATTCTGGAAGTAGGCAATCGTAATAAAACCTAACTAATTTCATCTCCATTTTCTCCTCCCAAAATTTGTCGTCCTTTTCTATAATATAAACTTTCATAGGTACAGTACACAATATTAGGTTCCTGATGAATAGAAATTATAATTTCTTTACGCATTAGGTATTGTTTTTTTATGACGTCACCTATTTGAAAATAAATTTTCTTTTGAGAAAGTAATTGAGAAGTATTTCGGTACTAAGGTGTTTGTCTCTCGATGAAAATAATAAATATTGCAAGAAAAATCTATAGGTAGGTATTGAGATTTTGTCTTCGCCCATCACTAACTAAGTAGTTTGTTTATTTATGTAACAAGTCTACAAGAATTACATATAACAACTTACCTCTATACAGCGCGTAGCATTGTTGCTCAGAGTCTCGGCCCCAAGGTTTTCTTTATTTTCAATACTGGAAATATTATTCATCAATATTATCCACTTTTTATTTATTTTGTACAACCCTAAGCCAGACGCTAGGCGCCTCGCGTCTGTTTGGCGGTATAGGTATGTCGACAAAGTTGCACTGTCGCCTACCTACTTCCACAATTTGATATTTAGACAATACTAGCCGACCCGGCGAACTCCGTATCGCCTTTTTTTTTTTTAAAAATCCTATTATTCTGATATTACATACAGATACTTCAATTTTATTTATCAGTATAGATATAGATAATACAAACCAATATTTACATGTTATTGTAGGTATATGTCTGAATCGGGCGATCTAAATCATATGACATATTGTATTAGCTTTGTAATGTACCCTGTTCAAATGCGATAATAAATAAGTAGGGAGGAACTTACATTTTATTCCGAGATCTTTTGGCTTTCATATTTTTATAATGCGTACAAAACTTTCTTTTCCCTGGCATGACACTCAAATTCAATCAGTCCTGCGAAAAAAATAGCCTATGTTACTCAGTGATAATGTAGCTTTCGAATGATAAAAGAATTATCGGTCCAGTACTTTTTGAGTTTATTCGTTTCATACAAAAATCCAAATCTTTCCTCTTTATAATACCTATACATACATACATACTTACATACATATCATCACGCCATATCCCTTGCAGGGTAGGCAGAGAGAACAGAGTGCCAGAGAACTCTATCTCTGCATACTTCACTCGCTTCCTCAACATTCATAATTCTCTTCATACACGCTCGCCGGTTTCGGAGACTCTTGACTCCACCTTCCTTCAGTACATGACCGATCTGGTCTAGGTAGGTTAGTCTCGGTCTCCCTCGGTACCTACATCCTTCCACTTTCGCATTGTATATCTTCTTAACCAGGCGTTCGTTCGGCATTCTTTCCACATGTCCGAACCATCGGAGCATTCCCTTTCGCATCTTTACACCAATACTCTCTTTCATACCTACTCGCTCTCTTACGTCGTCGTTACGAATGCGGTCGGTCAGCCTAACTCCACAGATTTTCCGCAGAGATCGCATTTCGACCGCATTAATTTTACTATCATACTCTTTTCTGCATACCCAACTCTCGCTTCCATACAGTAATGTTGGGACAAGCACTGCGTTATGTATTGCTACACGTGCCTTCTGGCTGAGGTGGTGGCTGCCGAAAAGTTGCCCCAACGCTCCGTTCACTCTATTTCCCGCATTCACTCTTCGCTCTATATCAGTGGTGTACCTTCCATCTCGGCTAAATCCACATCCAAGATATACAAATTCATCCACTTGCTCTAGTACATCATTACCTATTGTTACTCTTACATCTGTTCTGGTTTTATCTCTTTCAAAGACCATTATTTTGGTTTTGCTCACATTCACGCGTAGACCCCTTTTCTTACAATCTTCTGTCATTGTGTCGACTAGGGTCTGCAGGTCAGTCGCTGACTGTGCCAGCAGGACTGCATCATCTGCATAAAGCAGAGCAGTGACCACTGAGTCGCCCATCTGGACTCCCACGTTCATATCGTTCAACCTTTGGAGACATTTATCCAGATATATGATAAACAGCCTGGCTGACAGAACGCACCCCTGCTTAACGCCGATATTGACGTCAAACCAAGGCGACATTCCATCATCCAGCCGCACACAGGCTCTACAGCCCATGTAACTGGACTGCACAGCCTGTAGCAGTTTACCGTTAATACCATACTCCGGTAAAATGTCCCAAAGTTCCTTTCGTACAACCGTGTCAAATGCTCTCTCCAGATCCACAAAACTGCAGAAAACCCTCTGACCTAGAGCCAGATGCTTCTCTTAGTGTATATTCTCTTCTCTTCTACCTATTAGTGTAGATATTGTATTTTTTACGATTTATATCTAGTTCCATCATGGTTTTCTTTCAGACATTCATTATATCGATACTTTCTACTAACTGAAAATAAATTAATTATAAAAATGTTATACTTACAGTTTTTTACAAAAAACACAAATTCACAATACGTAATTCTGCTGTCTGCAGCCGACAAGCGTGGTGTCGCGTTCACTTACAGAAAGGAACTGCCGTTAGTGACCACCGAGATTGCACGAATGAAACGAACGCTTTATCCCATACATTTGTGTATGAAAAATTTACCTTAAAATATATCTAGATTTTAGGGCTTTAAAAGAGGAAGTCTTTGTTTGTAAAGGTATAAAAAGAATTATACAGCTATACTTATTGGTTTCTTCAGTGTTCAAAAAGTGTTTCTTTTTAGCAATTTGTGTTGATTTATGGGCTTAAATCTTTAAAATACGAAGTCATGTTTTTGCATTTTTACTCAATTTTGTGCGTTTGTTGAAGTTTATTATATAACAACCATTAGGTTTAAGAGTTTAATATAAGCATGAACATACTTATTGGTCTTTGATTGTAATATATACAAATTATCATTGATATCAATCATATGTAAATAGGTTAAATATGAAAAATCGTAACACTCTTTTCGGTGATTTTCACGATCTACACCCTTAAGCCTTTATAAATCCAAATTTTTGGCTCTTCAGACTCAAAAAGTTGCCGACCCCTAGTATAGGGTTTTGTTTCGAGTTTTCTTCTCTCGCATAGATGATATATGCATTTTATATCTCTTAGTCGTCTCGTACGATCACCCACGGGTAAGATAGGAAGTGGTGAATTGTAATCTTATTCCGTCACCACATGGTTCTGCATATAGTATTCCTCAGTTATCTTATACGATATCCATGGACAAGATAGAAGATGGTTAATTGTATTTTTATTCCGTCATCACACGGAATAACAATTCATATATCTTTACACCTTTCTAAGTTGGATTCTCGTGGTACGGCCTCCAGGGTCCAACAATGGCTATCGGCGGGCTACTATAAACTTTAGCGTATTTATTATTATTTAAAAATCATTAATGATGAATGTCATTTAATGACGTCTCTTAATTATTTTGAAGGTGACTTGCAGCGGTGGATTCTACACAGTGAAGAGTGACTTACCGCCTTATAAACTTGTGAATATAGTTTTTGTAAAATGTAATATTTACTACATATTTCCATAATTTCTCTCGAATTCAAGTGATTTTTTTTATGAGAAACAAAGATTAAATTATATAACTTAGTTATTCGAATATTAATTACTTAATAAAAAAATACTATATTGGTATATACGTATACTACTTTTGTACGTGTGTGAGTGAATTGCTTCTTAACGGCCGGAACGATATTAATGAAATATTTTAAGTGTGTTCAAGTGGATTCCAAAATGTTTTAGAATATCAATTGGATCCGGTATGTAGCATCTCAGTTCATATACGTCCCACTGCTGGACTTAAAACTACTTCAGAATAAAATTTAATTTGACCCCCTATATCAAATTAGTCAGACAGTTTGGTACTTTTTTTATGGGGATAGGCTAAGATACGAGGCACACCCGTCCGTTGCAAAGAAAAAGACAAAGAAAGTTTGGGCAAAGACGGTTTAGAATAAAGTTTTATTTCGAGTTTTCCTTCACCTGTATATATATGTTAGACGCACATTATTACCCTGAGTCATATTTTACAACATCCATGGGTAAGATAATTTACCAGATGATGATGAAGATAGGACGTGGCGTATTGTATTCTTATTCCATCACCGCATTATTCACAGTATTTCGAGGAATTGGCTGTGATTTACAGGCATTTTATTTTTATTTGTTTTTAGATTATTGATGCCTAGCCTTGTACAGAACAGTGTCTGCTTTGCCGGGCGGGCCACCGAAGACAAAGATCGGGTACCGGTGGCACGCTCGCATGGCGAAGAGAGGGGTTTGCATGGTGTGTCTATGAGGTCACGCGCCGCCTCTTCCGTCACCCCAAACTGATTTGGCGGGGCGAAACGCATCCATAGCCCACAGCAAAAAAAGAAAACGAAAAAAACGGTCAGCTATTTATAAATAGTGTGAATAACTTGCCTCAATAGGTGTATTTATAGATATATTTTATACATACGGTATACCGTATGTATAAAATATATCTATAAATACACCTATTGAGGCAAATTATTCACATTTTTTTTATTTTTTTTTATTTATTGCTTATGATGGCAAAGGAGCAAGCAGCACACCCGATGGTAAGTGTCACTGCTGCACTGCCCATGGACCTTTGCAATACCAAGGGTATAGCTTAGATCGCTGCCTACCAATAAAATCCCTAAACCCACCCAGTTGGGCTTCCAGCTGTCTCGCTCACCGAACGAAGCGCAATAGCATTTATAGCACATTGCCATTACTCAGACGTCGATCTTCTGCGAGAGTGTGGTACTACCCCGGATGGACCGGCCCGCGGCTGTAGGCAGAAAACTGTCAACAGCGTCCTGCAACTATCACTACTTACTATGACTTCTTAAACTTGGTTACACCCATCTGACCCATTCTCTGTTACACCCGGTATATAGGTGTATTATCTTATTTTTTTTATACACCAATTATATAACCAATATTATTAATTATTTTTTCTGCACTGGGGAAATAATCTTTGTATTGCGAGGGACTTTACAGACATACATATAATGCAAACAAATTACACCCAGACTCAGAACAACACTTTGTGGATGGTACAAATTATTGTCCTGCAAGTGAATCAAACCCACGAAACTTTCACGGAAGGTACCGACCGTCCGTACGATACCGTCATTCGTAAGATACCGATTCCGTACCATACGTGAGATACCCTCTTAACTCCTAAGCCATTTGCGCAGTTAAAATTGTTAAAAAAAAATTAAAAAAAAAGGGGATTTGTTAAAAACTTTCCCATTTTATATCTCTTCTTATAAGGATTCTATGCGCGGTTGTATTTAATTTTGTATTTCTCGACGTTTCGAACATTTTACAGCGTTTTAGTTCACGTGAAGTTTTCCGAGGTCGACACGTGACCATAAACCCTTTAAAATATCATTAAAACGTTTATATAATTTGTTTTTTTTTTAAACACGTGTATAATATAAAACAAAAATTCTTCCTTGTGCGTTTGAAATCCTTGTTTGCGGTTTTGATAGGTTGAATATACTTTTACAACCCCAAATCAAGAGGAATGTATTTCAAGATAATCATCATCATTCTCCTGTTCTTATCCCAATTAGTTGGGGTCGACGCAACATGCACAACTCTTCCTACATATTGCAAAAGTTATTGGCAATAGTTTTATGACCGGCCGCCTGCCTGACGTCAACCCAGGAGGTGGCCCAGGAGGCCATGTAATTGTTGACCAAACGGCATCAGGTAGTGTTGGCCCAGGTCGAATAAGGCTCTTAGTCGTCTTTTACGACATCCACGAGTAAAGTGTTGGTAGTATTCTTAGCTACCACACAGCGTTTCAAGGTAATGTCAGATCTAAATCCTTAATCTTAACTTCTTCTTCGATGATATAGATACTAGTTTTGCACGCCTCGCGAAGCGTTGAGGTCTTGCTCTACTTTCGATATATGAAAATCAAACACTTTTCAAACCTAAAAATGATTGTATTTTTCTCACATTGCACTTAAAGGATAATATTATCATTCATATGTCAAGGAACAACATTCGTCTAAACGTATTTGATATTTTTAAAAAGCAATTTTTTTTTAAAGTAAAAAAAAGTTGATTAAAAAAATATTCGAGGACGTCCGGATGTTACCGTAAGCATCTGGCATTTTCACGACGGTAAAAATTAATGCATCGAAGTTTTTCTTTTATTAAAAGCTTCATAATCGCGCTGTTTCCTTTCGAAAATGGCTTGGTAATTCTTTGTCGTTTAATTGCAATTAATAAAAAACTGCTTAGACATTAGTGAATGTAAACTTATGAAAATTGGGTTCGTTTACATTTTTTGTTAGTCCATTCGGACAGGCTAATGAAAGAAATCCTACACAGCCTATACAGCTATGTTTAGCAAACCTCTGTGAAATTGGCAGCCGACTTTTGAAATAAAAATTTTTGTAAATGCCATGGGATTCAACAACGTTTGTACCCTTATGTACCACTTTGATTTTCGCTTATACCTCAAACCAAAAAAAGTTACCGCGTTTTCAAAATTTGACCCGCAGCCGACTAAAGAAAATCGAAAATTTTCAGAAAGGGTCTAATTCAGGATCGTTTGCACCCGTTTGTACCATCTTCATTTTTCATTTTTCTCAAAACCAAAAAAAGTTAGAGATTTGCAAATTTAAAAAAAAAACAACTTTCTCAATTTTTAGAATACCGAAAATCTGCAAACGGGGATCGACGCGGAATCGTTTGTACCCGCAGAAATCACTTTTATTTTCGTTTGTACCTCAAACCGAAAAAAATGCGAACGTTTAAAAATTTCAAAAACCAATTTTCCTAATTATTGGAATTCCGAAAATCTGCAAACAGGGATCAACGCGGCATCGTTTGTACCCGCAGATATCACTTTTATTTTCGTTTGTACCGCAAACTGAAAAAAAATTCGAACGTTTAAAAATTTCTAAATTCAACTTTTTTAATTATTGGAATTCCGAAAATCTGCAAACGGGGATCGACGCGGAATCGTTTGTACCCGCAGATATCACTTTTATTTTTGTTTGTACCTCAAACCGAAAAAAATGAGAACGTTTTAAAAATTTCAAAAAACCATCTTTATCAATTTTTGGATTTTCGAAAATCTGCAAATGGGGATCGACGCGGAATCGTTTGTAACCGCAGAAATCATTTTTATTTTCGTTTGTACCTTAAACCAAAAAAAAATTGGGAGGATTTTTAATTTTCAAAAATAAAATTCACTCACTTGCCGTAATTTTTGAGATATCTCAATTCTCCAAACAGGGTTCTATTAGGGATAGCACTGTGAGATTTGTACCGCTTTGAGTTTCGTTTGTACCTCAAACCGAATTGAGAAGGTTAGGTTTTTGAAATTTTTAAAACGCTCGCAATTTTTTTTTTCGGTTTGAGGTACAAACGAAAATAAAAGTGATTTCTGCGGGTACAAACGATTCCGCGTTGATACTTGTTTGCAGATTTTCGAAATTCCAAAAATTGAGAAAGTTGGTTTTTGAAATTTTCAAATTTCTGTAACATTTTGGGTTTTGAGAAAAATGAAAAATGAAGGTGGTACAAACGGGTACGAACGATCCTAAACCAGACCCCTTTTGAAAATTTTCGATTTTCCAAAGTCGGCTGCTGGTCACATTTTGAAAACGCTGTAACTTGTTTTGGTTTGAAGTACAAACGAAAATCAAAGTGGTACATACGGGTACAAACGATGTAGAATCCGATGGCAATTACAAAAAATAATATTTTCCAAAGTCGGTTGCCAAGTTCACAGAGGTGTTTAGCACTACGTCGAGAATGGCACGAAATTTCAAAAGTATTTTTTTCTTTCATTTTGATTTATGGCATTGACTGAATAATAAATGATAAATAATAAATTATAAATAATATAAAAGTTATGAGGCGTGCACTTTTGGATTTTCCAAAGTAATTAATTAATCAAGCCGGGCATTTGCTCAGAGCGGCAAAAATGTGGGGCGGCAAAATTGATTTATTCCTACCTTCAACCTTTTTTTTTGCGTTGGATTGTGGATGTGGTCGCAGCCCGCCAAATCGGCCCTGGGCAACGGAAGAGGCGGCGCGCAACCCTATAGATCCACCCTGCAAAGCGCCTCTCTTCGCCGTGCGATCGGGCCACCGGTAACCGATTTTGCCTTCGGTTTACCCTCGCGGGTTCCTCTCGAGTCGATGCCCCGACAGCTTTCGCCGTCGGGGCGTCGTCCTCACGCGGTGGCCTCACTTCGGGTTACAGGGCGCCGGCGACGGCCCGAGTCGAGAGAATCCTCCCGGACTCATTCCTTCGCCTCCTTCTGCGAGATGACTGCCTCACAGAAGGTGGCGACCGCGTCCCAGTTCCTGACGCTGTCGACCATCGCTTTCACGACAGACGCCAGCGTCAGGTCGGCACCGATGACAGCGACGGGGTCACGGTGCTGTCGGTCCCAGCTCGTGCAGACCTCGAGCGTATGCTGTGCCGTGTCCTCGTCACTGCCGCACTGTTGGCAGGACGGAGTCAACTCCCTCCTTGCGACCGTGTAGCCGAAGGTAATTGCGAGGTACTTGCCGAAGCAACCATGCCCTGACAAGACCTGCGCCAGCCGGAAAGAGAGGACTCCGTGCCGCCACTCAATCTATTCCATCAGTACGGGCCGGAGCCGGACGGCCTCAGCGGTAACCACACCACGTCTTAGGCCTCTCCAGCCGCGTAACCCAACGGACAATGACGTCCCGGCGGGCACCCTCGCGCCTGGTCGCTAACTCGCTGAGTGATAGGGAGCCAACCTTGTCGCATACAAAAGAAACCCGCTATGCTCTAGCATAGCGGGTTTCTATAGATAGGGATAGATGGGGATAGCTCTAGCTATCCCGAATAAATATTTTGTTCCATTTTGGTAACAGTTAAACTAAAGTCCGCTGCAGCGCTAAAAGAATAAATAGGCAATCTAACGCGAACATTGAAGCACACAGCGCTAGATCGCTTTATAGTTGTAATTTTCTCGCGACCAAAACGTCGTAAGATGTAGGCATTTCATGCGCACTTACGCGTTTCGTTCAACGTTATGTAACAAAGTGTGTTACTATAGATGTTACACCGCAGAAGTGACACAGTTTTTGTACCTACAAACATTCATTAGAACTCATACAGCATATTCTATTTCAAAGTGTATATTATTCAGTAGTTAAATAAATAAAAATAATAGTAAATTATAAAAGAAAATGAACTATTATATGTTTATATAAACTTTGCTCGCATACGACAATAGTTTTGAATATCCGTGTGATGACGGAATAAGAATACAATTCATCACTACCTGTCTTGGTCGTGGATATCGTAAAAGGTCGCCTTTAAACGATATAATATGCATATACTACTATACTATCAAGAGAAGGAAAACTCGAAACAGAACCCTATACCAACCTGTTTGATCTTTGACAAATAAGTATCAACTGATAACACAAACTAAAGGAAAAAGAATATAAATAATCAAAATACTTTCTAGACACTACGTCAAGTCTGTGTTTAGTCACACATTTTTACCTCCAACCAGTGTAATTGAACATCTGCGGGCTTTAGTCTATTATCAAAGATGGCGTGACATTTAAATGTAGAATATTTCTTTTTATTGTGCTAATTCGATATTATTACCTATTTGTACACTTTAACAACAAAACATTTTATTTAGTTAAGTAAAGAATTTTTTCACATCCACATGTGCAAGTTTTGATTGGTATTATTCGAATTATTGTATTAACAACGCTGCTCTGTATACACCTACAGTCCATGATGGTCGCAGTCACACTAAAGTGAGGTGTACGGATTGCAGTACAGCTTAGTCGAACAAAGCAAGTGTTCGGAAAGCAAAATCTGGTACGTAGTACATATATATCGATGTACCTAACAATTTTTTTTTGTATTCTAGTCTCCAAGTTCTAGTCTAATTGGTTCCTTATTTTCTATTAGGTATTTCTTCTTAGTGTTCCACAAATTACAAAACTATCGATACTTTACTCGATACCAGTATGGTATTGATACGAATAGATAAATCTAATCAGGTTTATCTATTCCGAAAAAAGTATCGAAACAAAAGTATTGGTATTGTTAGGTAAAGTACCTACTCGATACCTACATACTTAACATACTCCAAGAAAATTAGCTTATAATTTATATGGTTTTGTGTATGTAAAGGGCGGCGAAAATTATCTTTGCCCGGAGCGGCTAAATAGCTAGATTGGGCCCTGACTATACCTACACGTTTGTACGGCACGGAATATTAGTTATATTAATTACTAGCTAAGATAGGATCTCTACCCACGGGTAAGATAGGAGGTAGTGAATTATATTCTTACTCCGTCACCACACGGTAATTATAACACACACTAATTATAAAAGTATTAAAACAGAATTCACAATAAGCAAAATATAAAATTCACGTTCTTAAATAATTGATTAATATCATTGGTAAAATCTTGTTGCAACTGTTGATAGCGCTATTTTTTTTTTATTAATTTTTATTGGGTAGACTATGGTCTGCACAAACGCCGCCCGTTCCGTCCGGGGCGACGGAAGGGCAGCGCGTGGCTCCATAACCCAACGTATTCCCTCCCATCGCCATTGGGCCGGCCACTAGTACCGCTTCCTTGCCATCCGTGTCCAGCCTGGCGGGTTACCCTTTCGGGTATTATTCTCCGTCAACGCTCCAGCTAACTGCCGGGGCGTCGCCCTCACGCGGTCAGCCTCACTGCGGGTGACGGACTATTCCCCGGTCCAGTCACCCGCGGCGTCGGCTAAGACCGCATCAGGTGCAAAGGTGCCTAAGGATTTTTCTTGGACAATCCAATAATTAGTTCAGTCGTTGACACGATTATAGGTATAACCATATGTTCGGTCTCTGTAATTTTATCCATTGGTCCGGAGTATTATTGTGCTATCTAATAATAACATGTGATGTTTACATTTTGACTCAGCATTTTTGCCTTGCAAGATACTGCGCCTCCATGTAAATTGCTTATTGACGTATATGTGTGGCGCATGTAGTCCGCCATCATTCCAGTATATTGATGAAGATCGTTTTTTTTTATATAGTCGGCAATCTTCATGTAGAACTTTTGCAGCTTCGATAAAATTGGTTCCGTTATCGGAATAAATATGTGTTGGTGTTAGTATTGCCCAAATGCAAGACTCTCGCCAGTCTCGCAAGTCTTGCAATTCTCGCTGTTAGAATAACATAGAGTCATTTGTTTTGATAGAAATGAAAAATCCACATAGAAATGAAAAATACAACTAAGTTAATGAAATTCCATTCATCTAATGGCACTAACCGTCCAACTATCAATAATTAGGTACTTACCACTTAACGGGAGTGGGGCTATAGTCACACCTATCTATCATGAGACTGTTTAAAATAACATCAAATTATTTCCCCGTGTACTGGTATTAAGAATACAAAATGTTGACAATCCTTTCTTTGCCAAAGGATTAGTAAAAGCACTGCGAGACTCTTGCAGCCAGTTTTGGTTTTGCATTTGGGCAACACTAGTTGGTGTGCGTCTTTTGGCGCACATTCTTCTCAATGCGGCGATAAAAGTTTGAGTGGATAGATCCGAAACGATTTCGATATGTACGTACCGCTTTCGTGCACATACATATGAATATGGTTATGTAACCTTTGCAGGTCTTTATCGCCCTTTGTTTATCTTCACATCTACATGATCCGTAAAATCAATGCCGGTATGTGGAAATGGCTTTGATGGTGTAATCCTCTGCTGGAAGATTGCCTATCAACTGTTCAGTTCGGGATGTCGCGTATCGACGGCATAGGATGCATTGTCGAAGTTGCTTCTTTATGGTTCGATTACCACTGATGATACAATATTTTTTCTAGGATAAGCTAGCGTTAATCTTGCTCCACCGTGTAATGTTCGCTGATGCGCTTTTTCATTTATTAATTGTGTCAGTCTCCCCTTTCTCGGGATAAGAATAGGGTACTTCGTTTCTTCTGATAGGTATGAATTCATAAGACGTCCCACGCTTAATACTCCTTTTGAGTCTAAAAATGGGCAGTGTTTCAATATGATGCGCCTGTTACGCAGCTTTCCGTCTTTGTTGAGGAATTTGATTTCATTTTCAAAATAATTTACTTATATTGATTTGATAATAAGGGAAAGAAAACTCGAAACAAAACCCATTACCAACACGTTTGATCAGCGTGGTATAGCAGGTCAATTTCCCCCACATTATGGAGGAGACTTGTGCCCAACAGTGGGACATAATTATAAGCTGAAATGATGACGATAATTTGATAATTAAACATAATGCATTGTTTGTTCAATGCACTCACATGACCTCTGTTTGTTTTGTAATGCATCAAAAAAACTATGTTACTGTATCATTCAGGTAATGAATAAATTAATTCATTTGTATTTGTAATGGGTTCCGCAGTCTTTGTAGTGTAATAGTTTCTTAGAAAACCCTCATTTGTAGTATATATAGGTTTCAGTTTGTACCTTCTTTCATTTTTCTTGCGCTTTGAGCCACTGAGGTTCTTCCCACCACAGAGAAAAGTTAACTATTTTCAATGGAGAAAGTCCTCTTGTTACACAATCGGTGGGGATTTTTGTTACATTTTACGTAATTCGGGTTTATTACAGGTACAACGTTCATATGTGTAGTTCTGTTGTTTATATATTTTTCATATTTCGCTTGATTGCCCTGAATGCTAAGACGACTTCAGAGTCGTTCCGACATGATATCGTAGTTTGTAAGAAGTTATCTTTTCTGTGGGATTCGCAAGTAAAACTGCGGCGTTTAGTTTCAATCTATGTACCGTACTTTTCTTTTTTAAAGGTGCTACCTTTATTTATGCTGTGAGAAAAGTAGTTTTAATCATGCTGCTCGATGACGCAGTTTGGCAGTATATAACACATGCATAAGCCTGCCCGCTTGCGTCACACAAGCCTTGCAATTCGATAGGTCAGTATTTTCATTTCTGATCCACCTTGGTCGAGTATTTATGTTCGGCAGTTCGGATTTAATTTTTATCAATTCTTTAGCCTTATTGTCGAGTATATTTTCGTCCCAGCCCATATTTTTGAAGTTTTCACACCATAATTTTTAAAAGATAGTTTTGCTTGGATGGTCATTGGAGCTAACCAAGCATGTGGATAGTAGATCTTACTAATCTCTAACAATAATCTGCCTTTGGTGTATGTCGAGTTTATGTCGTCGTTAAGTGCTGCGTTGGTAAAATGGAGTGTGTCGCTTTTGTCATCCCATGCGAGCCCAAGTTTACTGAACTCTTATTGCTTGAAGTTTAAGTCTTTAAGAACAGATGGTTCGTTAGTCGCCAATTTCCGTAGGATGAAACCACCTTTCTTAAGTAATTCATAGAGTTCCTGTTGTAATAATTTGGTTGTTTCGCTAGTATGGTGACCGGTAGTAACGTCATCAACGTCAATGTCTTTTGCGCTAAGGGAAAAGCGCTGCCTTCATCTTCAGCCAATTGCTTGAAAGTGCCTATCGCGATGAATGGCGCGGCCTTGGTTCCTTAAATTAGGGTACACAGCTGCAGCTCTCGAAGTGGTTCATTGACCGATTCTCTCCAAATATTTTTTGCAGATATTGTTAATCTTGATGTATAAGGATTTTAAGATACATTTTTTAATATCCGCTGTTAGAATATATTTATGGCTCCACCATTTATTGATTAATGATAAAATGTCTTTTTGTAGATTTGACCCATTTTCCATCAAATTTCTATACCTTGGGTTACAATATTACAATTTGTATTACTATCTATTTTTTTTTAAAAGATATATTACTACCTATTTATTTATAAATTAATATGTAAAAATTATGTATAAGAACAGATAATAGACTGGCTATGAGCCTCGTTCAGCAATTTCCTTGTTATTTTAATTAAATGTTAGTTTATTCGTTACCACTATTATAAAGCATAGCGTGTTTGGTCTTGTATTTGGGAACTAACTATGGTTTCAATACATCTCGCTCAAACCACACAGGGCTACGTAAAGTATGATAAACATAAATTTTCGTCATTTGGCTGGACCATCAGTATCGAGTCGAATCGCCGAATAATCCCTAATCAAAACGGTACGGTCTGAGAGTGGGATGCCGTTAATGCCTAATCCGTCCGAGGCTACGAAAGACAGCGTGCACCTGTATAACCTGCCGTACACGTACTTTTCTATTTCCACGTGAACGGGCCACAGGTATCTGCCCTTTTGCTATTCGTCTTCGGTATCCCGTTCAGCGGATTACAGTTTTGAATATCGTCTTCAGTCAATGCCTTAGCAATATCTGCTGTTTGAGTACTAACATCTACAACACCCTTAACTAAAGTTCAAACACATATAAAATTAAATAAAGTATATAATGAAATAATCATTAATCAGAAGATTATGTATTTGTAATAGAAAATTAAAGAGTAAGAGAATATTAAGGAACATTTTTATTTGTCGCCTTGGACAGTTGCCGTAGAGTAAAAAAATATAATTGCAGCTTAACTGTGCCATACCCTACGTATGCGTACGTTGCTACTGACTAAAATAATAAAGAAGTTAGTTACAATAGAGACGCTTTTGATCCTTCATGATTAAAATTGAGATCAGCACCTCATCACCATTAAGACACCCGGCTCTAAGCAAATAATTCTTGTTTTGCATGGGACTTTACAAACAAAATTTACTTTACAAACGAAATATTTCACGGACACAAATTATTATGAGCGAAGATGATGATATGATTCATTATTAATTTCTTGTATTAGAAACTTTATTGGTGCCAGTGTTAATATGTTTTCTTCTTGTTAATTGTTTTTTTTTTCAATATCACCACACTTTTTTTTGTTCGGTGGACTATGGATGTGGTCTCGCCCCGCCAAATCGGTACGGGTGACGGAAGAAGCGGCGCGTGACCACATAGACCCACCATTCCAAACTCCTCTCTTCGCCGTGCGAGCGGGCCACCGGTTAATATCATCACCCTGCCTTAAGAAAAATTTCCTTGTATTGCGGGGGACTCTATAAATATATTTCACGGACACAAATTACATACAGACTCAGAACATCAAATTTCGAATCGCACAAGCTATTATCTTGCGTGGATACTCAAAATACTTGGTCGGCATATTAACCAATATGCCATCAATGCAGTCGTAAAATTCGTAAATACAATTAAAACTGCAATAGAATGGGGGGGTCATACGTTTTCTTTTTTTGGCGTGTTATGGTCTGGACACATGTACGTTCCGTCCGATGTGACGAAAGGGCGGCGCGTGGTCCCAGAATCCACCGTATTCTTTTTCATCGCCATTAAGCCGGCCACTACTACCAAACCCTTGACGTCCATGGCCAGCCCAACGGGAAGGGTACTTGGCAGGTGATCACAATTTAAACAGCGAAATTACAGCATAATTTACAACATGTACATTTACCAAGAGTGTTCTGATTCTCCTTATGTTCTCTTATCCATGGCCTCATCTTCCCTTCATCTTCACTTCCCGTGGAAGTCATTCCACGGGAAGGGAAGATGTCTATATTGTCAACCATCACTTCCTGGAAAACAAATAACATAGTATAATATACTAATGTAGCATAATATATTAATAAAAGATAATATAATTCACTACGGCAAAAAACATTTCCAGTTATGTTTATGAACAAGACAAGAAAGACACCGTTATTAAAATGAATCAGCCATTTTTTATTAAGTCTAACTTTGCTTTAATCACTATTAATCTTTTTTTTTTATTTTTGCCTATGGTGGCAAACGAGCAGACAGCACACCAGATGGTAAGTGTCACTGCCGCCCATGGACCTTTGTATAACTAGGCCGTATAACTAGGCCGATGCCTACCAATATAAACCCCAAATCCAACCCAGTTGGGCAGTTCTGTCAATCACTTTTTAGAAACTTTAATATTTTAATTTTCTTTTCAAGTCTTTTAATAGTAAAACAGTTCAAATATGACGTCACAGTAAATTCAATATGGCGCACTTTCCGAAATGGCGTTTGAGGGTGTAGAAAAGTGAACGAATAACGATAAGATCAGATGCAGCAGTAAAGATAGAAGTATAATTGTGATTATGATATGTAATAGGCCAGATACTTAACAATATTAATTATTGAGTCCCAAGAAACACACAGTATTATAATCGGATTGCATAGGTGACGTAGTGGTTAATATACCGATCTTCCGTGCCAGTGTCGTAGGTTCTATTCCTACGCAGGACAATACTTTGTGAGATACACTAACTGTTGTTCTGAGTCTGGATAATTTGTCTGCATTAATTGTATGTTCATGAAGTCCCCCGCAATACAAGGATTTTTTTTTTTCTTAGGGCAGGGTGGTGATATTTCACCGAAGACAAAGATCGGGTACCAGTGGCCCGCTCGCACGGCGAAGAGAGGTGTTTGCAGGGTGGATCCATGGGGTTGCGCGCTGCCTCTTCTGTCGCCCCGGGCCGATTTGCCGGGGCGCGACCACATCCATGGTCCACCTTGCTAAGGAAAAAAAAGGGTGGTGATATTTAAAAAAAAAAACAAAAAATTAACAAAAAGAAAACATATTAACACTGGCACCAATAAAGTTTCTAATACAAGAAATTAATAATGAATCATATCATCATCATCTTAGCTCATAATATGTCCCACTGTTGGGCTCGAACCTCCTCCGTAATGGGAGGGAAGTTGACTTACTATAGCAAGCTAGTCAGACGTGTTTGTATAGGGTTTTGTTTCGAGTTTTCCCTCTCTTGCATAGATGTTATATGCCTTTTATAGAAGATAAAAAGAGAGAGAGTTACGTTTCGTATGTAGTGAGCAGGTATGTACTGTAGGTGCAAGATAGAGAGGTACGAGCACACATTTTCTTTCTTTCATAATTAGTTACATTTTGTATATCTATAAAGCATGCGCTACACGGTTTCAAACAGTGGTTTGAAGCAGAAAAAGCAGAAATGCGCTGTGCTGGCTACATGGTTTAAAAGTAGTTTTTGAAAGTAAAGTAGATTTGAAACAAACAGTGTTTAATAGAACGTGGCGCGGATAGGACGTCTTTACGTTCGCGTACCGTATATTCACTACAATGACGTCATGGCGCCTTACCTATCAAAACAACAAAAAAATGGTTACTCCAAATTTTTGTTCAAAGGCTCAAATGGGAGCCAGTCTGATGGTACGACATTCAATGAGACATCATTTTATTCAAAGCTTACGAACAATGAATTGCATTTACCTAAAGCCTACCTATTTTTTTTTTTTGGCGGCGGGCTATGTCGTGGTCATCGAGCTAAATCCGTCCGGGGCAACAGAAGAATCTCGCTCTAAAATATATCTGTACCATATGCTTTTTGAAACGCTTCGCTTTCGGCTTTCTTGCGTCCCGTTTTCGAGTTTTAAGGTTGTCTTAAATTAAATCTTGAAAATTTGTATTGAAAATTTATTGAGAAAAAGTCTTGACAATTTTTTGAGAAAAAATTTATTTGCTAAAATATCCAACGCATTTCTTTTTTGTGTAATATTTTTATAAGCTCCACAATTTAAGTCCCAAAGGCAACGCAAGTCTTTGTATAACTCGAGAAGTTGAGTAATAACATCGCGATCGCGTTCTGTCTGCTCACGCGCAGAACGTCGTCACGTGCGTCTGCGCTCACCTCTGCAGCGTGACTGTCGTTCGTTTGGTTTGAAGTAGTATTGGGCGATATAAATCGATATTTCAAAAAATATCGATACATGTACGCGATATATCGCTTCAATCCGATATTATCGAATCATCCAGTATCGAATGTAATATCGATATATTTCATCCGATATATCAAATATCGTGTCACATTCCATTTTTTTCTTTGTATCTACTTATTCCTTTAAATCTGCAACATTGTCAATTTGAGTAAAAATAAAAAGAAAAACCCCGGATATTGAAAACTAGTCTTTGCAATAACGAAACGCAGACAACTCTCCGCGAAGGCAGCACTAGTAGCAACTAGCAAAACTTTTATAATCTGTGGTGTCTATGGTAACTTGTCTTGGTCATTGGTTACGTTTTCAGTGCAATATAACCCATAAATATGCCCCCCTTTTTTTGACTGGACTTAGACCAAAGAGTAAAATTATTAAACTGAAAAAGAGTGGCAACTCGATGATAAAATATGCATGTATGAAAGTGCTGCCGCCCAGAGTTTAGGCGGTGAACTAAAGTTGAAGTAATATATATACATATCTGTGTATGTGTAATTACATAGAATTTCTTTGAAATCTTTTACTATGAAAGCTGCTGATAACTAAACAGTAATAATATCAGCCTAACAATGAAACTTGAAATAATTTTTAGAAAGAATATCGATAACCGAAAATAGATCGATGACAATAAGTACCTACGCTAGGAACAAAAAATAACAATTCTCAGTTGTCAAACGTTTGACAGCCAGGACAAAATGGCAGCAGTTAAGTTTGTACAACCAATTTGTAGGCGGCGCGACAGTCAGTAAAAATAAGAAATGTTTTAAGTGTGCCCCCGTAGACTTAGACAATGAACCGACATGACTGACGACTAAAATATAAATCTATTATAATTTTTTAAACTTATTTTACTTGACATTGGCGAAGTTGTGGTTAATCACTCACCGAGGCCATTCATTAAGAAGAAGAAGAAGAACCCATAAATAAAAGTTGTCTGTTTTGTTTAATACAGTTTACGAAATATAAATACCGTTAAGTATATATATATATATATATATATATATATATATATATATTATATATATATATAAATACCGTTAAGTATATATATATATATACAAAAGCGTTTATAAATTGTATAGAAGAAGCAAGCTGTGATAATTATTGTCTGTTTTGTTTATTACAGTATACGATTCATACAGTAAATAAACTCATTTGCAAAAAAAACGGGCACCTAAGCAATGAACCATTTCAAATGTTAATATTTCTTTGTTTGATAATTATAGGTAGTTTTATCCACACAATTTGGTAAATTAATAAGAAAATAATCGTTTTCATCAGTATTTCATAAAATTTAGATACAATTTATGGGAAATAATGCTAAACCTCGCTAGTAGTGTATATTCGCTAGTAGTGCATATGCTCATGAAGTAAAAATAAAAAAGTTTTTTTGTTTGTTTTTCTTTAATAAAGTAAAAGCAGATAAATGTTTAGTATCGAGTGTGACCCCCTCTAGCTAAAATCACAGCTTGAATTCGTCTGGGCATGCTAGCGAGTATATCCCGGATACTTGCTTGCGGAATACGTTCCCACTCCGCAGTAATCACATTCTTCAGCTCTCTGATGGTCTGCGGAGCCGGGTGTACTGATCTCACACGCCGTTTCAGAACGTCCCAGACATGCTCTATGGGATTGAGGTCGGGACTTCGAGCTGGCCAATCCAAACGACGAATGCCGACCTCTTGCACATACGCATTAACATCGCGGGATCGGTGGGCGCGAGCATTGTCGTCCATAAAAATCGAGTCTTCACCTAGAGCGGCCAATGCGGGTTGTGCATGAGAAATTAGAACTTCCGTTATGTATCGATGCCCAGTCAGTGAGCCGTTTTCAATGAAGACTAACTCTGTACGATCCATTGAATTTATTCCTGCCCAAAACATAACAGAGCCCCCACCATAAGGTGTGATTTCTTCGAAACATGCCTCTGCAAAGCGTTCTCCTTGTCTTCTTAGCACTCGCCGACGTCGATCTTCACCGAACAGAGATATCCTGGCTTCATCAGAGAACAAAACCCTATTCCAATCGTCTTGAGTCCATGATTCACAATTTCTAGCGAACCTAAGCCTGTGAACTCTGTGCTCACGGAGTAATTTGGGGCCGCGGGCCGGGCGGTGACTGCGTATATTGGCAGCGAGAAGCCTCCTCCTGACCGTCCATAGACTAATATGCACATTTCTTACTTCTTGGAGGTTGTTCTTAAGATCCACATACGAAGATTTGCGATTTCTCAATGCGCGACTCACAAGAAAACGATCATCCCGTGGTTGGGTACATGGTTTTCTTCCAGAACCAGGCCTTCTCTCGACGGAACCAGTCTCCTGATATCGCTGCCAGGTCCTTTGGACTGTCGAGCGACTAACATTTAGCCTCCTAGCCACGAAACATTGGCTGCAACCCTCTTCAAGCAGCGCGATAATTTTGGTAGCTTTTACCACTTTATCTACCATTTTTGATACAGCCAAACAGCATTAAATAAAGCTTTGACAGTCAAGGATATGAAATTAATCGATAAAAATTGAATAAAAGTTATGAAAGTCGATGTTAACTTCTGGAACTTCGCGCCAAAAATGTAGGATAAAAAGGGGTTTTCTGTAAAAATGAACATCAAATGAAAAATTGAATTTAGAACGTACTTTTTTAAATACCACAGCATTTTTAAAACCGGCCAGTAACGTGTACAAACGATTGAAACCTTTTTGGTATTGTATCTTTTTAAATGAAAATTTATTCTTTGCCTTCAGAATGAATAAAATAAGGTCTAAAGGTGGAGACATTCTTACACAAACACAAGACGTGTTAAGCCGATGGAGTGAATATTTTGGCGATATGTATGCGGATGCTACGGTTGGCGCCGGTGTTGGATGTGGTTTAGTAGATCAACATTCGACAACGGCGTCCTCCGATGGCATCAGTATGGATGAAGTTGAATGGGCGATAAGAAGTTTGAAAAATGGTAAGGCAGCGGGCATTGATATGGTGTCTGCCGAGATGATCAAGCTTGGTGGCTCTTGTGTCTGGGAGGCGTTCCTGTTGCTCCTCAATTTATGTTGGAGCTCGGGAATGGTTCCCAGGGACTGGAATAGCGCAGTCATCGTGCCTTTGTTTAAAAACAAGGGTTCACGTTATGACTGCGCAAATTACAGAGCCATAAGCTTGACCAGTTTGGCAGCAAAAGTGTATGGAAAAATTATTGAAAGGAGAATGAGGATGGTGTCCGATGGTTTACTGTGTGAGACACAAGGAGGTTTCAGGAGTGGAAGGGGATGCATGGATCAAGTGTTCTCTCTGCGCAACATTGTGGAGAAGCATCTGGCTCTAGGTCAGAGGGTTTTCTGCAGTTTTGTGGATCTGGAGAGAGCATTTGACACGGTTGTACGAAAGGAACTTTGGGACATTTTACCGGAGTATGGTATTAACGGTAAACTGCTACAGGCTGTGCAGTCCAGTTACATGGGCTGTAGAGCCTGTGTGCGGCTGGATGATGGAATGTCGCCTTGGTTTGACGTCAATATCGGCGTTAAGCAGGGGTGCGTTCTGTCAGCCAGGCTGTTTATCATATATCTGGATAAATGTCTCCAAAGGTTGAACGATATGAATGTGGGAGTCCAGATGGGCGACTCAGTGGTCACTGCTCTGCTTTATGCAGATGATGCAGTCCTGCTGGCACAGTCAGCGATTGACCTGCAGACCCTAGTCGACACAATGACAGAAGATTGTAAGAAAAGGGGTCTACGCGTGAATGTGAGCAAAACCAAAATAATGGTCTTTGAAAGAGATAAAACCAGAACAGATGTAAGAGTAACAATAGGTAATGATGTACTAGAGCAAGTGGATGAATTTGTATATCTTGGATGTGGATTTAGCCGAGATGGAAGGTACACCACTGATATAGAGCGAAGAGTGAATGCGGGAAATAGAGTGAACGGAGCGTTGGGGCAACTTCTCGGCAGCCACCACCTCAGCCAGAAGGCACGTGTAGCAATACATAACGCAGTGCTTGTCCCAACATTACTGTATGGAAGCGAGAGTTGGGTATGCAGAAAAGAGTATGATAGTAAAATTAATGCGGTCGAAATGCGATCTCTGCGGAAAATCTGTGGAGTTAGGCTGACCGACCGCATTCGTAACGACGACGTAAGAGAGCGAGTAGGTATGAAAGAGAGTATTGGTGTAAAGATGCGAAAGGGAATGCTCCGATGGTTCGGACATGTGGAAAGAATGCCGAACGAACGCCTGGTTAAGAAGATATACAATGCGAAAGTGGAAGGATGTAGGTACCGAGGGAGACCGAGACTAACCTACCTAGACCAGATCGGTCATGTACTGAAGGAAGGTGGAGTCAAGAGTCTCCGAAACCGGCGAGCGTGTATGAAGAGAATTATGAATGTTGAGGAAGCGAGTGAAGTATGCAGAGATAGAGTTCTCTGGCACTCTGTTCTCTCTGCCTACCCTGCAAGGGATATGGCGTGATGATATGTATGTATGTATGTATGTATCTTTTTAAATATGAATGAAAATCAAAACCGCCCGTTTTTTTTGCAAATGAGTGTATAACGTGATTTTAATGAAAGTACTATCAATTGTTACTATTTAATAGTATAAAACCATAAATAATGGAATGCATTAGTATTTATGAGTGAATCTAGTCGACACTAATTATTTTTTATAATAATAAAAGAATACTCTGAATAAAGTTTTAATTCAATAAACTAAAAAATGCACGGCTGGGGGGGCACACTTAAAACATTACTTATTTTTACTGACCGTCGCGCCGCCTACAGATTGGTTGTACAAACTTAACTGCTGCCATTTTGTCTTGCCTGTCAAACGTTTGACAACTGAGAATTGTTATTTTTTGTTCCTAGCGTAGGTACTTATTGTCATCGATCTATTTTCGGTTATTGATATTTTTCTGAAAATTATCTCAAGTTTCAATGTTAGGCTGATATTATTATTGTTTAATTATCAGCTGATATGTTTTTTTTTATATTTCAGGGTAGCTTTCATAGTAAAAGAAAATTCTATGTAATTACACATACACATGTAGATATGTATATATATTACTTCAACTTTAGTTCACCGCCTAAACTCTGGGTGGCAGCACTTTCCATACATGCATATTTTATCATCGAGTTGCCACTCTTTTTCAATTTAATAACTTTACTCTTTGATGCACGGTTAAAAATAAAGAAACATGTCGGCCAAATTCATAGTCATTGGTATTTTTTTTTTTTTTTGTTGTTGTGGCTCTGTTTATACTTAAGCCAATGTCAAAGTTAAGTTGCAGCTTCTTCTTCTTTTTATGTATTGGCAATCAGCTACTTATACGAGCCATTTTTGCCAGTGTCGAGTTATAATTATCTTCACGTTCTTAATCTCTTCAAGTTAGTCATTGTCTGTCAGTCAGTCGAATTGTCGCCATCAACACTGCTATGGTGACACTGTTAATGGTATGTTGTAGGAATTTTGATGGAAAACGAAAACGTTGTAAAGCACTTTTATATGATATTCACTACATCCCAGCTGTTCTGTCACATCATATTACATAAAACACCATAAAAATTATCTAATATAACACGTTAAAACACTAAGATATCGAATATAATACAAGAGCACAACATGACGTTTTAGATGCCCGCCAAAAGTCCCTCATTGGTATTTGTATCAAATTCTCCAAAATATACTTTTAATTAACTTGTTAATGGCCATTTTTGGTTTTCAAAAGTCTTAGTTAGGGATGGGAAATGGTCGATTAAATTTATTCGATGGATTTGTTTTTATTTCATTAATTTTTAGGACAGGATTTTTCTCACGCAGTTCTTTTTTTTTCAGAAATTAAGAATTTGTTCAATATGGCACCTACTAAAAAAAGTATTGTTTGGAAATATTACGAAAAAAATGATGAGAAAACTGCCAGATGCAAGTTATGTCAAAAAAATGTTAAAACTGCTGGCAATACCTCTAATGCGATGGCACATATCAAAAATATTCATAAGGCTATCTACTTGAAAGTTTTCAAAAGTAACAATAGTGCTGCTGCTGTTACAAAAGATTTAAATTCAGATTTGTCCAATCCAATCCCTAGTACTTCAAAACAAGATAGCATCACGATATCGGAATCTACCGTAAATGAACATCAACTGTTGCCTTCGCCTTCTACGTCGTCGCCAATGGATAGTAGCGAGATAAGTACGAACAAGTCTCAAATTGATTAAAAGATAGATTGTGATAGGGAATTGCCTTTTAAACGCCAGAGATCAATTGAAAGTAGTTTTGGAGAAATATATGCGTATACCTCTACTGGTGACAAAACTAAAAGAATTAACAATGCCATAATGTTCATGATCTGTAAAGACAATCAACCTTTTTCATTAGTTGAAAATGAAGGTTTCAAGAATCTTCTGAAAGTAACGGCACCTCATTATAAGATTCCTAGCAGAACTTCTGTGACACGCTGGTTAGATGAAAAGTATGATGCATTATCAACAGTTGTGAAAAATAAATTACGGTGTGTACAAGATCTTACCCTAACAAGTGACATTTGGTCAGATCTACAAATGAGAAGTTATCTAGGTTTAACTGCTCATTTTGGCATCGGAATTGAATTTCATTCCGTAACTTTAGGTGTGTACGACTTAGATGAAAGGCATACTTCCGAATACATTGCACAAATGCTCACTAAAACATGTGAAGTGTGGGGATTTAGTGCTGATAAAGTCACAGCAGTAGTAACTGATAATGCTGCAAATATGGTGAAGGCTGTCGAAATAGCATTTGGAAAAAAAAAGCATATTCCTTGTTTCGCGCATACACTTAATTTAGTAGCTCAACATATTTTGGGAATTCCAGAATTACAGCAAATATTAACGAAAGTAAAAAATGTTGTTACTTTTTTTAAACAAAGCTGTGTAGCAAGTGACGAATTGCGTAAATCAGTTAAAGCTGACACAAAATTGATTCAGGATGTCCCTACACGTTGGAACAGCACATACTATATGATTTCACGTTTCCTTGATTTGCGAAATGCTGTAAGCGAAATTTTAATTTGTCATAAAACAGCACCGCCGATGTTAACTGGTATGGAGTTGACAATATTGACATCGCTTCTTAACATACTAAGCCCACTAGAAGCAGCGACCAAGGAAATATCTGGCGATAAATATTGCTCAAGTAGCAAAGTCATTCCATTAGTGCACTGTATGATATCAAAACTCAAAAAACTAGTCATTGAAGAATCTTTAATCAAGGAGGTACAAAAACATATTCTTACCGAAATTAATAAGCGAATGGGCGCCATTGAACAGGTATCATCATTAGCTATCGCTACAATATTGGACCCAAGATTTAAAAAACTTAATTTTGAAGATTCTTTGGCTTGCGCAAATGCCGTCAGTAAAATTAAGGAGATGATTAAAAAAAATCAGCAAGATGAATCTACTGTGGAATCTGACTCTGACAATTCCGACAAAATTAGTTTATCATCGGATCTCTGGAGTGATCACCATAAATTGGTCCAGCGGAATTGGAAAACAAATAAATCTAATGAAAGTCTTTCAGATGAGTTATCGCTTTATTTGAGGGCTCCAGTCAGTAGATTTAACGAAAATCCATTAGAAGTGTGGGCAGACTATAAAATACAGTTCCCAACATTATACAATGTGGCAATTAAATATTTAACTATGGTGGCTAGCTCAGTTCCATCTGAACGACTGAATAGTCGTTCAGATGGAACTGTCAGTCAAAAGCCGCACAGGTTCTTACACAACAGAGAAGCAGATTGCAGGCCAAAAGGGTAAATAAAATTTTGTTTTTGCAAGGTTTAGAGAAAGAGTACTGGGATTTATAAATCTTTCATATTGGTATGGTAGAAAAGAAAAAAACTGCTATTCTTCACGCGCAGATGCTAAACATGGCTTTTGGATCGTATAGCCTTGGATTATTTTTCGTATGATTTATAAATAAAGTTGATTTGTTTCTTCTCTCTTAAGTGTTTTTACTCATAATTAACCTGATCCCTATTTAATATTATAGACTAGTTAAATACAAGTAATTCCTTGATATTTTATATAAATATCGATATATTTATTCGATATATCGCAAAGTATCGATATAACATTACGATATATTATATCGAAAAATAAATCGATATTTTTTTTACATGAACATCCTAAGTTTGAAGCAAGCGGCTAGACGGTTTCAAACAAGATTAAAAGGAACGTTTGGCCAGCGGTTTGAAGCGCAAGCGAGTAGTGGATCCCGACTGTTCAGTTGTCATGTTCTATTATTAAAATATATTTTATTGTCTGCAATAGTATTTATTCAATAATATATTATGGAATTCTAGACCACCGGACATCTAAGTGCTTGTTTTTTTCTTTTCAGTTTTTTTTATTATGTACGTAGTTTTGGTTACTTTTTACGCAGTCTGGTTTTTTGATTTTTTTATTATTATTTTTTATTTTATGATACGAGTATTACGTAACTAACTTTCCCTGTGGTGACGGAGTAAAAATATAATTCACTTCTCTTTTTCTTGCCTGTGAGTATCTTAAAAGACGACTAATTGATATGATATCCAGATATTATACAAAAAAAGTAAAACTCTAAATAATAATAATACACACTACCAATCCTTTTTGTTGCGGTGGACTATGGAGGTTGTCCCGCCAAATCGGTCCGGGGTGATGGAAGAGGCGGCGCGCGACCTCATATTCCCACCCTGCAAAGCGCCTCTCTTCGCCGTGCGAGCGGGCCACCGGTACCCGATCTTTGACTTCGGCGGCCCGCTCGGCGGTTTACCCTCGCGGGTTCGTCTCGAGTCGATGCCCTCACGCGGTCGCCTCACTTCGGGTGACCGGACTAGTCCCCGGTCCGATCACCCAATGCCTCGCCTAGGGCGGATACAGTTCCGTCTTACCAGCTTGGTATAGTAGCTCAATTTCCCTCCCGTGGTGGAGAACATGGAGGAAAATTTTGCATTTTAGTTTAATTAAAGAGTCAATAATTGACTAATAAAGATTTTTATCTTAAATGAAAATTTATTATTTAAACTATTAGCTATCATTATATTATCATCAAGTTATAAATGTCCAATGAATACAATCCTTCTCACATAGGAGCATAATGTCACAGCTGCCACGCTTGACAGACGTTCATTCTTCTGGTGAACATTTTCATATTGCGACTCTCCCACCAAAGTAATGGGTTGATAATACATTGCAATCATAAACCACTCACTTCTACGAAGAAGCGGGTAAGGATATAAATAATAAAAAACCTATATAGATAATAAAAACCATTTTTTTTTATTTGAAAAAAGCGGGAAACTATAAATTCCGTTTTCAAATGACCTACTCTGACTTATCCAACGATTTTTTGCATGTACTACTAGTTTATTATTAAAAAAATAATATATAAAATAACAATATTTAATCGCCACAATAATATAATAAGTAAAATATGAATATGCATAAAAAAAAATTAAATAGTAACTACGGTATAACGCCTTTTCAACTCCTCGATTACAACATTTTTGCAAACTTTGCAATAAAATTACACCGGTGACCGGATCGAACGTGTTATATCGACTTTAGTTTATAATCGTGTTTACTACCATGCGGTTTACTTATATGATCATTTAAAATACATTCCTAATGTGCTGTCAATAGTAACTGTTGTTGTGAAGAAAGTTAGAATACAAGAAAAAGTATAGATTGAAAGGAGTACCCTACTTAATAAGGTTGGTGAAGTTATATTTTCATTATTGTTAAATAATATTGAGAATATTTATTATAATAAACTTTACATATTATCTGACCTTATTTATTTTATTATATCTTATGTTGTATATATTCACTTAATTACGACAAAGGTACAATAGTTTTTACAATACACATATATATATATGTGTTTTTTTAATTTATTTTACTTTTAAGTATATTTATATATTGAAATAATTAGGAATTGTTTTGTTTACATGACATTGCGACAATTTGATATCATTTAGATAATAATATTGGAAGCGTTGTTTAGGAAATTAAATTATTTGAAAAATATGAATATTTAAGTTAACTGGCAACTAAATTTATTTTTATTGCTAATTGTGGCAAACGAGCAAGCAGTACACCTCATGGTAAGTGTTACTGCCGCCCATGGACCTTTGCAATACCAAGGGTATAGCTAGGCCGCTGCCTACAAATACATACCCCAAATCCACCCAGTTGGGCTTCCGGCTTATTTAACAAATTATAGCCTATGTGTAATTTTAATATATAAAAAGTGAACCAAATTACGTATCCAATAAAAAAAACTGAAAAGGAAAAAAACAAGCACTTTGATGTCCGGTGGTCTAGAATTCTATAATATATTATTGAATGAATACTATTGCAGAAAATAAAATATATTTTAATAATGAAACACAACAACTGAATAGTCGGGATCCATTATTCGACAGCAAATCTAATTTTTCTATGGATCCCGACTGTTCAGTTGTTATGTTCCATTATTAAAATATATTTTATTTTCTGCAATAGTATCCATTCAATAATATATTATAGAATTCTACTTGTTTTTTTCCTTTTCAGTTTTTTTATTGTGTGCGTAATTTGGTTCACTTTTTACACAGTCGGGCTTTTTGAGTTTTTAATTATTATTTTTTATTTTATACTTTTTAGTTATGAATACCTTGGTGGCTATAGTTATTTTATTTATTAATAACTAGTTACCTACCTAACTATATATAATTTTTCGACTGAAGTTGAGCACTAAATCGTTAGAAGTAGAAGATAGACGACCGCGTCAGACATTAGATACTTTAGGTAGTCCAATATACCTACTAGATACTTAAGTATGTCCATCCACATTCACACGCACAGTCATACGATTTTTTCGTCTTTTCATCGTAAATTTCTACTGTCTAAAAACCTATATGTGAAAAAGGTTGTTACAAAACTTTAAATCGATATAGATCCTAAACGGTCGGTCGAATCGAAAAATGTTGAGAGAAAACTAACAATGATTTTCAAATACCTATTCAACAATACCCCACTTGACATAGTTTGTTGACTTTATTTTTTTTCATTTTCACAATATGGCGTCCAGTAGTCGCCATATTGAATTTTCACTAACGTCATATCTTTAGTGACACTCGCCGTACTAAGAGGAATCGATTGACGTGTGAATCATAAAAATCGGCCCAGGCGTTTGGTCTATATAGTGCTTCAAAGGAACATACAAACATACATACATAGACTGTTAAACACAATACCACTCCTTTGCGTTGCGCAGTCGGTTAAAAATACAGTACTGTGCCTTTTCATCACTAATTGTGGGGTAGTTTGATTTAATTTATATATAAATTTGTAATGTCATAACTTATGACATCATAAGTATGCGTATAGGCATCGAACGTGAAATTTTTGTTTGCATTAAAAATTTCAATAAATACAGCACAAGTGCGTCTTTTTAAGAAATGATGAAAAAAATTAGGCATAGGTACAGCATCATACAAGTTTATCAGTAAAAGTGAACTGTCACTTTGTAAAAATATATTTGAGCACGACTAATGATATTTGCCTTTTGAATAAAAACACGTAGAAGAATAGTTCGGTACTTTAAGTGTTTAAAAAAGTGAGGCCAAAAAGCCTGTTAGTATGCAAGCGATTACACGAGCATATACGCACACTATTATATGTGTTCAAGCGATTACACGCGTATACACGCACACTACTATAAAGTGGAACACAATGACCTTGCAGTTGCACACTACGGAACAGGCCGGCAGCGGCGTAGGGTGACATTTTTGTCACCAATTTAGTGGCATACATTTTGTGCGTGGAATAGGTTTCCATGTGTTATTATTCTAAGGCTATTGCCTGCGTTAGAATTGCCTAAGCTTGTGTTTAATTACCCTCAGGATATAAATTTTTACTGCGATACCACGGGGTGCCAACCTACCTGAGGCGACTGGTGGCAGACTATTTGGAGGGGCGCAGCGTCCTCTACACTAACCGAGTAGGGGACGTTGTGCGAACGCCCATGACGTCCGGTGTCCCACAGGGGTCGGTCCTCGGACCCACCCTGTGGAACATCGGCTACGACTGGGCGTTGAGAGGAAGCCTCCCGCCCGGGCTGAGCGTGATCTGTTACGCCGACGACACGCTCGTCACAGCCCGCGGTGGGACGCTAGAGGAGACGGTAAGCCTGGTGATTCTCGGCACCGAGGAGATCATCAGGCGGATCGAGGCGCTGGGGTTGAGGGTGGCCCTGGACAAGACGGAGGCCCTCTTGTTCCATGGGCCCGGCATGGGCCCTCCCATCAGCGTCTCGATCACCGTCAATTCGGTTGACATCAGCAAATATTTCATATGGGCCTGGTGCTCGACGGGCATTGGTGGTTTCGGGAGCATTTCCGTAGGCTCGCTCCGCGGCTCGTCGGCGCGGTGTCCGCCCTATCGTGGCTTATGCCGAATGTGGGCGGACCATGGAGCAAATACAAAGAGGAGCTGTTGTAATGAATATTTTCTATGAAACAATGCGTGTCATTTACAGGGGGTGAGGGGGTCGCTGCTAATGAAGAAAGTGAGACAAGTAATAGTACTTGTCTCACTCCCTCCTTTATGTCCATCTACCGGCTATTAGCACAACTACTAATTTCCTATATTGTATGCAGTTGAGCTATCTTGCATTAGATGTCAGTAAGTGTATGGTGTAACAGGGACGTACTCAGAATTTACCTATATCAAGGAGTGCTAATTTTTTTTTATTTCAAAGATACAAACAAATCTTAGTAGCTGTTTGCTCTATTCAAATACAAATGTTTATAATCAAATAATTCTGCATAGCGAATAGGTGAATGACTACTGTTTTTAACCGCAAATTTCTTTATAAGGCTTGTCAGCATTGTTCATAATGTTAATATTTTATGAAAAATCCATCTTTTCTTTACTGTCATTCTGATAAACTCAGAAGTTTAGAAACCTTTTTTTTCTTCATATTTGTGTCCTTTTCATATGACCAATTAATACAATTATTTGTTTGGGTTTCTAACAAATTGTCGAATGAAAGTAGTTGGACTTTTAGTAAATATGTTAGTTACACGGTATTATTTCCTTCCTTTTTGTCTTTTCCATATAAAAAAGAATCAAACCACTTTATTAAAATAAGGCTTTATACAATTGATAATGCAACAATAGTGTCAATGACCAAGATATGTAAAAGAGTATTTCAAGCGAGCAGACCAGCCCCTCCCTGGTAGCAGCCGTTTCATTGACGCACGGGCCATCTAAAACTTAGCCATGCCAAAGGTAACTTGAAGACCCGGTCTTCGACGCCACCACCATTTTGAATATTTTTGTGACGTGCTCAACCTCGTTAATCTTATCAAGAAATTGCATCGAGTGCAATTACATTATTAATAAATAAAGGAGAAAGGGTGACATTGGTTCTAATAATAAAAATGAAATACTCTTTTGTATCATATATTTCTTGAGCTATACCTAGTCTTGCCCTAAATACTGTAACAAAGAAAAACCTTTTTCTATTGCAAAAAATATTTATTACTTTTACAGTGTTAGTTTAATACATAAATATAAAACAATTTAAAATATAAAAAGCTTGTTCGAAGTGGTTTCCATTGGCTGCAATACAGTCCTTTAAACGTGGAGGCCAGTTGTAGAAGCACGCACTCTTTCAATGACAAAATTCTTCACTGCCAATCGTATGGATTGTTTTAGGGAAGGCTAGGCTAGGCTCCGGTAACTTCTTTCTAAGCTACAACATAAATAATAAAAAAATATGAAATTAGCAGCCTCTTTCTTTTTTGGCGGGTAGGTCATGGTCGGCGTACTCCTCGCACCACTCTGTCCGGGGCGACAGAGCCTCTCTGTTTTGTCTGTAAGCACGCACACCCGTAACCCACTCCTGGTATGTCGCTTTCGTCGTTGGGCCGACCACCGGAGCAGAATGTCTCGACGTCAGTGGTCGGCCTGACGGAATACCCCCTGAGGAGCACCCTCCCCTTAACCGACGTCCCCCATCTCGGGGAGGACGTCGGTCTTTCCTCGTGCGGTCGGCCTCTCGGAGAGTGACGGACTAACTCTATAATATATTCAATAATAAGTTAGCAGCCTATACACATAACAGTAACTGATAATACAAACTGCAAAGGAACTAACACATGAATCTAGATTTAAACAAGGTACTGTTCCCTTCTTTAGTTTTCTAAAGCCTTTGCTTGTTACTACGAAATCTTCATTGTTAAAATGAGAAGAACAAATCTTTGTATATTTCGTAGGAGTCCAGTTTTTTCTATTAATTTTTGAAATCCATTGCTTCTTAACATCGTCATTGGACGGTATTCTAAAACATACAAAATTTACAGTTTAATTATAATAGGTTCATTTAAAGTAGTGTAAAAAATATTTTTCTTTGATGAAAAATCCGAATGTTATAATTATATTCTAATTACGACCCTGGATTTTTGACACTTTTATAGTTCTTCATGGTTAACGACAGCTGGCGTATTGCTTACAAAATAATTATTAACTACATATAAAACTCATATTTTTGTCGAGGTAAAAGGCTTTGGGTATAAATTTTAATACTCATGGTTATTAGTTATTACAATAATCTTAATAGTTTGAACTGTATGTGCTTTTATTGTTCTAGGTCCTATTACGCAAAGTGGTGCCATCTAACGTTGAGTAAAATTATTTTTGAATATGATACCGCCAAAAGAACTTTCTAGAAATTATTTTGATAAATTATGAATAAATATACTTACAAATGAAATGTGATTCTTTCCATAGCATCTGTTCGTTTATCGGAGTAGTTTTTACATGATAAAACACAACACTTCATGGTTTTCTTCGTAATAACATAAAAATACACCAAAAATATAATTTTATGCACCGTGCGAACACCGGCAGCGACGACAGAAGACTAATAGGCCACGCCTACTATTGATGTTAACGTGATGACGTCAAGGCCTACTTGAGAATCACAGTGCACAGTTACTTAGGCCGTCTCCTCTTTGTATTTGCTCCGTGGGGCGGACCGAGCGCTACGTGCCGACAGCTGTACGTGGGGCTCGTCCGGTCATGGCCCTGTACGGCGCACCGGTGTGGGCGGGGTCCCTGACCGTCCGACTCAGGGCCCTTCTGTGGCGACCACAGACGGCCATGGCGGTCAGAGCCATACGCGGGTACCGCACGGTGGCGACGGAGGCGGCGTGCCTGTTAGCCGGGACTCCCCCGTGGGACCTGGAGGCGAAGATGCTCGCCAACCTGTATCGGAGGGTGTCGGGGGTGCGATTGGAGGGCGGTGCGGTCTCGCTGAGGGAGCTCACCGCCTGGCGCGTTGACGCCCGCCGAGACATCATTGCCCGTTGGGCAGTCCGGCTGGAGAGGCCTCGGTGCGGTGTGAGGACCGTGGAGGCCTTCCGGCCGGTGCTGATGCAGTGGTTAAAACGGCGGCACGGGGCGCTCTCCTTTCCACTGGTGCAGATTTTGACGGGACATCAGTGCTTCGCCAAATACCTGCACACAGTCGTCCGGAGGAAGAGTACACCGTCCTGCCACCACTGCGATTGCGACGAGGATACGGCGCAGCATACGCTCGACGTCCTCCTCGAGGGGGGGACATCGGTCAAGGAGAGGGTACCCTTAAGGAGGTATTCCGTCGGGCCGGCCACTGACGTCAAGTTCACGCTGCTGCTCACGGTGGTCGGTCCAACGACGAAGGCGAGGTGTCACGGGTGGGTTACGGGTGTGCGTGCTTACGTTCCTCTGTCGCCCCGGACGGAGTGGTGCGAGGAGTGCGCCGAACGTAGCCCTACCAAAAAAAAAGTATATAAATTTTCATGTAAATCATCAAATATTTAATTAATTCTAAATAATTTTATAGAACGAATCATAACACAAAAAAAAATAAGTACGTGATTTTGTAGGGTGAAATATTAATTCACTAAATCGATTAAGTACGACATGTTAATTTAAAAGTCGTTAATTTTTCTTCCAAAAGATTGATCCTTCGAAATCACAATTTCTATTTTTTACAGATATAACTATTTTTACAGATTATATTGCGTTTGTTTTTGATTGATCATGATCACGGGAGGACTGAACTGAACGCTGTAAAGTGTTTGTAACGTCGCGCGTCGGGCAAATAAAAATAATAATACAAACGCGACAGAATTCATAAAAATAGTTTTATTTCAAGGAGATCATCTCCTTTCTTAGTTTTGCTTTGAAATTGAAAAAAGCATTCATACATCCTCACAAACTTTATATACCTAATTTCCTTTTAGAAGAGTCTCATTCTCAACAGTAGGACAGTATATAGGTATATGCTGATAAGAAGTCTTCTATTCATCTAAATATTAGATGAGTAGAAGACTTTTTCTCAGCATATACCTATATACTGTCCTACTGTTGAGAATGACAACGAAGGGATTTATAATTATGTTTATAAATCCATTCAATTACCTGTATTTTCAATAATTATTAGCTGTTTTGTGTCATGTAAAGCATTGATAAAGAATCTGAGATTTTTATTATGATGTTAAAAAAGCAGGGCAATAAACAAGTTTACGTTTTAACCTTTCTGGTACCCTGATAACGTGTTATTAATAAATGCTTGCATTTTGTATTCAATTAAAGGTCATTTTATTTTTATTTTATAGGAACGTAGTATAATATACATGCATTTAGGTATCTAAATTAAACACATACATGCACATCTGTTAACCGAAATGTTTTTTTTTTTTTTTGCTAGACGTTTTGCGTTCTATTATTGGTTATAAGTTTTCAAGACAATAACATGGTCATTGTTCAGATTAAGATTTCATTTCGTTATCTTTTCTTGATATTTGATTCATCCGTGATATCTATCATCTTGATATTATTGATATTATTCGTGTGGTGACGGAGTAAGAATACAATTCACCACCCCCTATCTTACCCGTGGGTGATCGTACGAGACGACTAAGGGATATAAAATGCATATAACATCTATGTAAGAGAAGGAAAACTTGAAACAAATCCTATACCAACACGTTTGACCAGCGTGGTATAGTAAGTTAATTTCCCTCCCATTACGGAGGAGGCCCGAGCCCAACAGTGGGACATATATGGTCTGTGATGATGATGATGATTTGATTCATCATCTCAGCTCATATGCATCCCACTAATGGGCTCGAGTCTCAAACGGGAAGGAAGGAAGTCCAAAACGGGAGGGTAATTGACTTATTATAATTTATACCATGCTGGTCATATTAGTTGGTGTAGAGCTTTTATTTCGAGATTCCCTTTTATGCATATATGTGATCTGCATATCATATCCCTTAATCGTCATTCACAAAACCCACCGGAGATATTTTCTACTTAAGCCCATATTTTTGGAAGTCATGACAGTATATTGTTCGCTTATCCGGATGAGCAAGTTCCTTTGAGTTCACATAATTCGCTGTGTGACCTCTCACCGCCTTTTGAGCGAACCAATGGTGTCATGGAATTACTTTTCAAAAGAACTAGACTAGATCAGATCTCGACATATACAGGGTGTAAGGGGACCGCTCCCGAAAACAAAGACAGGTAACCCTACTAGTTCTACTTGTAATGATAGGCTAGAAAAAAAATCGATTCGGATGAAAAAAACAATTTTTTTTCACCACGCGAGGTCGTTGAACTCTTGAACATATGATCGTGAGTTTTGTATAATTTGCGTCTTTTCTCATCTGAGTATAGTTATGTATTTTTTATCGAGTTATCGTTACATGGCACTGTCCTAATACGATGGAATGTGAAAAAATATTAAAAATATTTGTGAAAAAAAAAAAAATTCCATCCTGATTGATTTTTTTTCTAGCCTATCATTACAAGTAGGACTAGTAGGAACACCTGTCTTTGTTTTCGGGAGCGGTCGATTTCCACCCTGTATAACAACACTCTAAAAGTAGGAAAACTCGAAATGAGACACTATGCCGATATGTTGAGCGTATCACGTTATATTAACATATAACGTGATACGTGGTCCTATTGTGGTAGCACCACGCTGTGGACAGTTCTCTGTTTACAGCCGCGGGCCGGTCCGTCTGGGACAGTACCACACTCTCGCAGAAGATCGACGTCTGAGTAATGGCAATGTGCTATTGCGCTTCGTTGGGTGAGCGAGAGAGCCGGAAGCCCAACTGGGGTGGGTTCGGGGTTTGTATTGGCGGCCTAGCTATACCATTGGCAAAGGTCCATGGGCGGTGACACTTACCATCGGGTGTGCTGTCTGTTCGTTTGCCACCACCAGTAATAAAAAAAAATTAAAAAAATTCTTTATGAAAGATACTAGTACCCTACAATGGGGTGTACATGGTTTGAGAAGACGAAAAAAAGACTGCGCCACAGTAGCAGATAAAATAAATATGTACCTATATTGCTCACCAGATCCTCGTCCTTTTTTTTTGTTCACACTCCCGAAATGCATTTATGCTCTGTTCTCCGTCGGTGACTGATGGAAGGTGTGAGTGGAATTCGCCAACCACCTGTCCGAACAGAATACTCACTAAAACCACAGCCCCATCTGTGCTTTTACGGGGTGAAGTATAGATTATCTGATGACAATCAATCCCTAACATCTTAACGCATGGTTTATTCTAATTACCGCGGCCAGGACCAGGCGGAGAATATTTCCAGGGTACGCATTAATGTCAATCTGGGGCAGACTTCTGGGCAACCAGTGCATCGATCGTTGAACCGTCGCCTTTGACTTCATAATGTCACTGAAAGTCCAGGCGGAATTTCCTAGAGGTGCTAGACGAGACAATCCGTAAACATTTTCTCTAACACTTCAACCGTCTCACCCAGCAGCACTAAATCATCACCCTGCTTCTACCAATTACTTGAGGTCAATTTAATCATCATTCTTCTACTCTTATCCCAATTACTTGGGGTCGATACAATATGTACTCTTCTTTCATAGTACATATTGTAAAAGTTATGGGCAATAGTTTTATGCCCGGCCGCCTGCCAGTCGTCAATCCTCCTTGGGAATGTTGTTGACCAAACGGCATCAGATGGAGTTGGACAAAGATCGGGTACCGGTGGCCCGCTCGCACGGCGAAGAGAGGTGCTTGCAGGGTGGGTCCATGGGGTTGCGCGCCGCCTCTTTTGTCGCCCCGGATCGATTTGTCGCGACACGACCACATCCATGGTCCACCCTGCGGAAAAAAAAAAGACGTCAACCCTCCTTGGGAATGTAATTGTTGACCAACCATCAGATGGAGTTGGCTCAGGTCGTTTTAAGGCTCTTAGTAGTCTTTTACGACATTCACGAGCGAAGTGATGGTTGGTAGTATTCGTAGCCGCTACTACACAGCTTGAGGTCAATTTAATATGTACTCTTTTTCTACCAAATTTTACCAGATCTATGTTGACTCCCATTCAATCTACAATATATTATACTTTTTTTTTTGCAACGTGGACCATGGACGTGGTCGCGCCCCGACAAATCAGTCTGGGGCGACAAGAAGAGGCGGCGCGCAACCTCATGGACCCACCCTGCAAGCACCTCTCTTCACCGTGCGAGCGGGCCACCGGTACCCGATCTTTGTCTTCGGTGGCCCGCCCGGCGGTTTATCCTTGCAGGTTCCTCTCATGTCGACGCTCCGACAGCTTTCGCCGTCGGGGCGTCACCCTCACGCGGTGACCTCATGTCAGGTGACCGGACAATTCAGCGGTCCGATCACCCGAAGCCTCGGTTAGGGCGGCATCAGGCGCAGATATTCGCGCCTGCGCCACCCCGGCCGCTGACGGCCGACGGCCCGGGTCACGGGAATCCTCCCGGACTCGTTCCGCCGCCTCCTTCTGTGAGATGACAGCCTTGCAGAAGGCGGCGACCGCGTCCCAGTTCCTGACACTGTCGACTATCGCTTTCGCGACAGCCGGCAGCGTCAGGTCGGCACCGATAACAGCGACGAGGTCACGGCGCTGCCCGTCCCAGGTCGGCCATACCTCGAGCGTATGTTGCGCCGTGTCTTCGTCACTACTGCAATGGTGGCAGGACGGAGTCCACTCCCTCCACGCGACCGTGATCAGGTACAAGCCGAAGCAACCGTGCCCCGACAATACCTGCACCAGCCGGAAGGAGAGGACTTTTTTTTTTTAATGAAATGATAAGGATAGTGTTTTTTAAAAATGAAAAAGAAAAAAAAGAACGCTTATTTATTTATATAAGAAAGTTTTTGGCTTTTACTTAAGACTTTTATTATCATATTTATCACAAGTGTAAAAATAGCTGAAAAAGGTATTTTATTTTTAATATAGAAGTAATATCATTTTCTATCGTCAATAAATTATTATTATTTATTGTAGGTCAACAATTAATAACTAATATCGTGCTTGGTAGATAAAAACCTCTGTAATAACGATGACTTGTTCGACGTGAAACACCTTTTTTTTTTTTTTTTTCGCAAGGTGGGACCATGGATGTCCACCCTGCAAACACCTCTCTTCGCCGTGCGAGCGGACCACCGGTACCCGATCTTTGTCTTCGGTGGCCCGTCCGGCGATATACCCTCTCGGGTTCCTCTCTCGTCGACGCCCCGACAGCTTTCGCCGTCGAGGCGTCGCCCTCACGCGGTGGCCTCACGTCGGGTGACCGGACAATTCCCCGGTCCGATCACCCGGACGTGAAACACATTAGTGCTCTCGTAATCTTGAATATAGAAAAGTGTACGAAGCTTGCTTGATTGTATCGGACAAGTAAAAAAAAACCTGTAATCTGTAAAAATAGTTTTATTAAATATGTTTAAGGTTTTATTTATTATTCAACAGATAAAAGTAGTTGAAGAAATATAAGAAGAAATGAAACAAATTAATAATATTCTAAATATTAATGTTTAAAACAAAGAAGATAATATTAGCAACATGAAGGCAAATATTATGTCATATATTGCAAAATCGCCACACATTTATAGACAGGTGAGTCAGTATAACAATATATCTCCCATTTTTTTTTTTGGGTACGAGCTATGATCCACTTACATGTCGCCCAAACCATTTGTACCTACATACATATGCTGATAAAGTTATAAACCTACCATGGGTCACCAACAACAAGACCACCAGCGTCAAGAAGAAACCCCAAAAGACATGTTGTCGCTCAACATCTATGACACATGAATTGCGCTCTTCAAGCTTTATCCAAATGTAATAAAGCCACTTCAAGAACATTAATTTTATAAACAAACCACCATAACAATTAAATCATACATAAAAAGAGCACGGACAAAGAAAAAACCTACCATGGGCTGGGGCTCAGTCTGATACAAACATACAGAGGAATCAAATCATCATTATCATCATTCAGCCTTCTGTCATCTACTGCTGGACGTAGGCCTCCCTTATATTTCCTCATAAAAGGGGGTGAAAGTCGTAATCGTCACGCTCGGCTGGCTAGCGGTCGCAGTGAGGTGTTATACGTTTCCCACGAGAAAGCTGCTGCCCATTCTCCTTGTTAACCTTTAGCCGATTTTTACGACGCCCACGGGCAAGTAAGGGATGACGACAAATGTATTGTTATCCCGTCGCCACACGGGGAAGGAAGGAAGAGAAATTATATATATAAAGATAAATATGAATAAGTTCTTTCAGATTTTTGCAACAATAGCAGCTTCAATGTTTTCTTTATCGAGCGGTATCGTCTTCGGAAGTAGTGCAGTCCTTCTTCCACAGTTGAAGACCGACAACAATTATGCATACGACAAAAAGTTCGAGTCGTGGATCGGTACGTTTCCTATTATTTAATTCCATCATCATCAATTTAGCTCGGGAATGTTTCCTTGCGGGGCTCGAGCATACTTCATAATGGGCAGGAAATTAACCAACTATACCGCACTGGTCAATTTAAATTTCAAGATTTCTTTCTCTTTCATAGATGTTATGTGCATATTGGCCCTTATGACTCTCATCACTAATTTTATATGACACCCCCAGGCCCCAGCTATGATAGCAAAGCTGCTGCTTGCTGTTTTGCTATCATAACTTGATGGTAACTGTTATGTTGCTCCTGGACTATTGGTACCAGGGTCGAATTACAGATTTTATTTACGTCTTTAGGTTTTTCGTGTTAGTCATTATTCATCTGTAAGTCAAATTCGTCGCCATCAACAATGCTAAGGCTACACTGTTAATTGTATTTTCTAGGAATACTGATGGAAAACGAAAAGGTTGTTGTTGTTTATATCACGTTTAATAGATCCTAGCAGTTTCTTCGTATCACATTACATAAAATTTCATCAAAATTATTTAATCCAACACGTTAAAACAAACACAAGAGCATCATCATTCTCCTGCTCTTGTCCCAATTACTTGGGGTCGACCTAATATGTACCCCTTTTCCTATATATTGCAAAAGGTATTGGCAAGAGTTTTATGACCGGCTGACTGCCTGACGTAAATCCTTCTTGGGAATGAATTGTTGACCAAATGGCATCAGGTAGTGTTGGCCCAGGTCTATATAAGGCTCTTAGTCGTCTTTTACGACATCCACAAGCAAAGTAAGGGTTGGTAGTATTCGCAGTCACTATCACACAGCGAAAACAAACACTAAGATATTGAATATAATACGAGACACATTCATATTCCCGCCAAATTCCTTCTTTTGATTCTGTTCATCTGTTAATTTCTTTCACATATTATTTAACACTTCTTTATATTAAGTAGCTCATTAATAGTTACTGTCTGTTAATAAGTCAAGCAATTACTATTAATTGGGCGCTGATAACCCAATTGATAGTTTATTTGGGCATTTTGGCAAAACATGAAAATATACGTACACCACTATTATATCATATTTACTACACTTCAATACTTTAACTGTGCTATATTACCTAAAATACCGACCAAATTATTCAATATAACACTACAACAGACTAAAGAAGTAAATATAATTCAAGAGCGCGACAAGACATTTCCATATTTCCGCCAAAACTCTTGTAGACAGAAACCCCCATCTTAGTGTCAACAGTGTGCCAACCACTAATAATAATGTTTTAGTGTAGCATTATACTTTCCATCCATTCCAACTTATTGAGTCTAATGTTTGACATAGGTGACCTCAAAAAAGATAAAGCCATAATCCCCAAGCTTGGCAGGCGTGTGTTATGGATAGCATTTAGAGTTATAAGCTTCCCAAGAATGTGTTGCTGCTCATTTTTTTGATGATCCTGTAGTCAATATTTACGACGCCCACGGGAATATAAGGAATTATGCTTAAGCATAGTGAATATGAAATTATAATGCTTTACGATTTGCTCTGTTAATAGTTTTAAGATTTCAGAGAAAACCTTTTCCGCCGGGTATATCACACTTATAGTTTACCAAAATTAAAATTTGGTTGGTATTACTCCAACAATACAATTAAAATTCCAATGATACAATTAGAATTTAAAGGAAATTCTACTAATGTAATACGTATTTTAAAAGAATGCAAAAAATATTTGATAACAACTTTCTTTAGTGCTCTTTTGTTTCACCTTATTTAATTTAATGCTTCCTTTACAATTTAAAATGTAGTTGTCATTCTTTTTTAGTTTATTTTATACCTTCTTAATTTGGTGATTTGGATAACTTTAATGTTATATAAGTATATATATACTTATTTTTTTAGGTGTCTATGATCCTGTTTCATAGTTTAATCATTTCTGCGCTCGTCGAGGATCTGCGCCTTGTGCCCAAGTACCCCGAGCTGAAACTTATTAATGACAGAACACTGATTATAAATATCCACGAAATGGGAAAATTTGATAAAAATTAAACATTGTCGATGCTTTTGTCAAGCCGTCGCATGGGTGTGTGCAAATTTTGGAAGTATATTCTTATTAATTTTCTCTTATTTACAGCTGCTATTTCACCACTGGCTATGATAATTGGCTGTCTCTTCTCAAGCGGCATAAGCGATGGAATAGGGAGAAAATCGGGTCAGCTATTGCTAATCGCACCTTACATCATCGGATGGTTCATCATGGGCTTCGCCAACAACAATACGTTAATGCTAATTGGAAGATTTATTACAGGCCTTTGCGCTGGCTCTACGCGCGCCAGTAGTTTGGTCTATATTGGAGAAATAGTTCATCCTAAGTATAGAGCCTCTGCTTTATTTGTTCCTTCATTAGCAGTTCAAGCTGGTATTCTACTCAGTCACGTAGGCGGCAAATATGTTTATTGGAAAATAAGCTGCTTTTTATTCATAATACCTAATATCTTAGCTTTAATAGTATTATTGTTCTTATATGAAAGTCCTTTATGGTTAATATCTAAAGGTAAAATCGATAAAGGCAAAGAATCTTTTATGTCATACAGAGGCAATGATGAAAGTTCAGAAAAAGAATTGACATTAGTTCTGAAAAGGTACAATGAAAAATTGAACCGCACTTCGTTTAGAGATATTATTAATCTTATATTCAGTAAAGCGTTTACGAGGTCCTTGTTGACCATATTTTTATTATTCATAGCTGTACAGTGGTCCGGTATTAACACATTAGCATTTTACGCTCAAGATATATTTGAAAGAACATTCTCTGGAGGTGTTGATGCATATCTATTAATGATAACGATGGACTGTATAAGATTGATATCAAGCCTAATAACTTGCTCACTCGCTAAGAGTCTTCCACGAAGGGTGACTTTTACCATAGCTTGTTTTATATCTGGTTTATCGTTAATAGCATTAACAATTTATTTATATCTCCAACCAACAGGACTAGTATGGTTGGCTGTAGCTTTTATGTTAATATATATAGCAATCACAACTATTTTACCGAGTATTGCATGGTCATTTGTGGTAGAAATATTCCCATCGCAAATTCGTGGATTTGGTTCCGGATTAAGTTCAGGAACATCATTTGCTTTGCTCTTCATTTCTGTTATAGTTAATCCTGAAATAAGGGAAAATTACGGTGAGACGGCCATGTTTCTGAGTTTTGCAGTTGTGACTTTAATTAGTGGTGCGATTTTATATTTTTTGATACCAGATACAAATGGTAAGACTTTGCAAGATATAGAGGATGTATTATATGGGAAAGAGGCAAATATTAAAAGTGATAATAATATAGTTGTACATTTATAATATATATTTTTTAAAAAGATCTCTATAATTATAAAAAATACTATTATTATTTTGTGGAATGCATATTTGTTTTATTATTATTGAAAGACGTAAAGGTAATCTGGGTTAGGTGTGTTCAGAATATAAATGACCAAAAAATGTTTCATATGTCGTTATCATCATCTCGGTTCACACACGTCTCAGTACTGGGCTCTAGCCTCCTCCACATAGGAGGGAAATTGATTTACTACACTACACTAGTCAGATGGTTTGGTATAGGGTTTCATTTCAAGCTTACCTTCCCTCGTGTAGATGTTATAGGCATATAACGTCTCTTAATCGTCTTTTACGACATTTATGGGTAAGATAGGAGCTAGTGAATTGTATTCTTAGTCCAATACCACATGAATGTTGTTTAAACAACATATGTTTAATACGTTGAAGTCAAATTTCATATAAAATTAATAGATAATATTAAAAAAAAAGTATTTAAGAATATGTTTCTACAAAATACTTATTTATGATAAAACTTTTTGTTTTGTGTCTAAAAAAATTAAGTATCAAGGTTCTCATTATTTTAGTATTAGCGCAGTATTTACGTAGTCATTGGTATTATGAAGAATATTTATCAAATACAAATTTTAATAACAGAGTTCATTTATTTTTGTAAAGTTTTCTAATACGTATAATTTGTACTGAAAGCTGATTTGTAAGAAAAAGGAATCACCATGAAAACCCGATTATGAACGAAAAATGATTGTCACAAGTGGGGTTCGAACCCACACCTATTGGAAATCCGTTCCAATCGTGCTGCCACTTACACCAACGTGAACTATTGTAGGACATTCAATTCTCGCATCGTATTATATTTTCGTCTTTAAGGAGACGTGTGCCATCTACCCGACATTTTTTAGACATTGTACAAACTTACTACTCAAAACTCTAACTGCAAAGTTCGAATCCCACTTGTTATAATCATTTTTGATTCGTAATCGAGTTTTATAAATAATCAAGTATATTAAATGCTAAATTTCAGTTATGTGAATAATCATTATGAAATTTTACACACTTGCTTTTAAAAAGTCACAGTAAAGGACAGCCCTATACTTTTCTAAAAAAAAAAGTTTCTAAGTTATAAAAAATGCATAATTCTCCTTAACATGTTAACGAAGCTGTGGGCACAAACATTTTTATATATATATATATCTACCATGTCAAGTCATATTAATGAAAACCATAACTGAAATCTTATACGCTTATTTTCATCAACGATACTTAAATTTTAGGTAAAACTTAAGCAAATATTTGATTCAAATGTTTGTTTGATATTTTGTGACTTTCAATATTAATATTTATTACCCTAGTTATTATCCGTGTGGTAACGGAGTAAGAATACAATTCACCACCCCCTATCTTACCCGTGGGTAATCGTAGGAGACGACTAAGGGATATAAAAACGTATATAACATCTACGCGAGAGAAGGAAAACTTGAAACAAAACCCTATACCAACACGTCTAACCAGCGTGGTATAGTAGGTCAATTACCCTCCTATTATGGAGGAGGCCGAAGCCCAACTGTGGAACATATATTGGCTGTTGTGATGTTGATACCTATCCATATTTTATTATTTTTGTTGAATAAATTTGAACTATGTACTATAATCTCTTGAGTAGGTATACTTATAACAAATTGTTGACAATTGTTATTTTTCTTTTCGTATAAATTTAATTTAATGACGTCATATCTAATCATTTTCAAATGCGTTAGTAAAAAAAATGCGAGAGTAAATTTACTAATTAATTAAATTATACAGTCAAGTTCCTCCTTCATTGTTATTCTTTTTTTTTTGTAATATCTATAAAAATAAGTAGAGTTTATTGTAAAGAGAATAAGTAAAACAATTAAAATACTATTTTGTGTTAGAAAAAATATACCATCTTACCAACAATGTGATCCATGCCCTATGACAATTTTGTAAAAATGTTAATAGTTAATATATCTTAGAAAAATTTAGACTAGAATACAAAAAGGTTTCTAAATAAATAAAATTGTGATCCAAATACATTACAAGTTTATTTTACAAAGCTTTAGTGTTTCATGTGTGTGTGTGTACGTGCGTGCGTCCGTGTGTGCGTGCGTGCGTGCGTGCGAGCGCGCGCGCGTGTGTGTGTGTGTGATATGGTGTATGCTGTGTTTTGTATATTATTACGTCCAAATATGTGTACATGTGGCGCCTGTGTGAGTTTTATGAGACTCTTATTAAGTAACTATTCTCACACTCTTGTATTTTATTAATAACTTTTAATATAATTATTGGACTGTAATTTATTATCTATTATTATTTTTATTATTGTAATTTGACAATAATTAAAATATTTTTCGTTAATAAATTGTAATTCAGTCCAACCTGGATAAGTAAGAGTTCTATAAACCGCGATATCGTTTTCTCTTATAGAGTTTTCTCACTAACGCGGGTTTCTAGCTTTCAGAGGTATGGCAAAATGTCTCATCTATAAAGGTCTATAAAAATAACGCAAATATGTACTTATGTCATAAATAAGTAATACTAATGAGTTATACTAGTGAAAAAACGACTGTCACTTATAAAAGTTTATATTTCTTACTTAATGACATTTTAAGGAAAATAACGGGTCACATAATGTACGAGCCAAAATTGCTCATACAGCGATTTGCGTGCTATAAGTGCTGCGACCTAGTTAGCATGAGGCAGTCGTATACAATCCTCCGTAGTGCACAAACGTGTGTAGTATTAACGTTACGAGAGGTGCGACTCAGATACACCGGGGTTACCGTAAGCTACGGAAAATCCCAAACATCTTTTGGTCCTTCGAGAATCTGTGGAATGCTTGGTGTGGAAATTCCCAGTTACGTTAGCAAATCGGTGCTTTTGGCTTCCCAGAAGAGGGTCTCACCAAGAGCATTGAGAAGGTGCACATAACGTAAAGGAGGGAGTCCTACGCTAAGTACCAGCAATTAACGAACCAGCGGGGATAACGTCTACTGCTGCAACAACTAAACTAACTATCTAATAACAATGTCAAGTTGAATTTGTAGAGCTCATAAATAAACAGCAAAACAGCTACGAGAAAATCAAAGCTCTGCAAAGCAATTACAAAAAGGATTCTGTAAGTAGAAAATCTATAGATTACCTTAACAAGCGCATCGAAACGCTACAATCTCTCTGGGGTGAATTCTTATCAAACCATGAGATCTTGATAAAATATGAGTCGGTCAAGAGAGACCATGACTATTTTAAGGAGAACATTTTTAACATAACGAGAAGCATGTTTAACGAAACAAAAAAGTCTATGACTGAACTGCGAATCGAGGTTTTAACAGAGTCTGGATTTACGAGCATTTCAGCACCGAACAATCCTGGAACTAGTGGAACACCACAATCAGATGCATCGATAGGGCAACGGCTACCAGCAGATGAGACAAAAAAGCTTTTACGTCAGCAGATGTGTAACTTTAACGCCTTGGACCGAGCAGTGACCAAAATTAATCTTAATGAAATGGAAGAAAAATGGCAATTTCAAGATCAACTAAACATCCTACAATCCAAGTGGGAAAACATCGACAAAATTCATTGGGAACTAAGCTACTTACTACAAGGAGACGACAAGGATTATGAGGCGAGATTCTACCATTGGGAAGAAGTCTATGACAACCTGAAGGCAGAGCTAAATAGAAAAATCTTTGAATCATCTCATTACGAAAAATTGACACCACGCATTGAATTGCCGGAGTTCAACGGAGTTTATAGTAACTGGGTTTCTTTTAGAGATTTATTCATCGAGATGATCCATAACATTCCAACACTAAACAAAACGCAAAAAATGAAGTTCCTAAAATCTAAATTGAGAGGAGAAGCTGAGAAACTGATAAAACATCTTTCTGTAAGTGCTGAGAATTATGACTCATGCCTAGATATAATCCAACATCGCTACGACAACAAGCGATTACTTTTCACATCATATATAGACACGCTTCTAAATCAACCATCTATCGATAAAGCGAACTCAGTTAACATAAAGAAGCTGCACGACACAACAAAAGATTGTTTAAATGCACTGGAAAATATCAAAATAGATATTCCAGTATGGGGCCCACTCATTGTCCATTTGCTGTCGTCGAAACTGGATGACGAAACTTACGGTGACTACATACAGAGTATGAAACAATCAAGAGAGCTACCTGACTTAAATGAGTTTATGGAGTTCCTGGAATTAAGGTTCATGTCATTGGAAACAAATCGAACAAAAAAAGGGATACAGAAACAAAATTCAACGAATATACAACAAAAAAATTACAGCAATTACAAGTCAACGAACTTTAATAACTCGGACAAGTACACAAAAAGCTACCATGCTACATTGCGAAAATGCCCTCTTTGCATAAACGATCACGTGTTATGGCAGTGCCCTACATTTCTAGACTTGGATGTCGCAACGCGTAATCAAACAATACAAAAAATTAACGTGTGCAAAAATTGTTTATTTCATCACGGCAAATATAAATGCAATTCAACAAAACGATGTCGCACGTGTAATTGGAAACATCATAGCCTACTTCATGATGATAATTTCAGAGGGCAACAATCGAGATCATCCACCTTAACAACAGCTGAGCGAACCTCGAACCACATCAGCGGGGAACAAGAGATACTCTTAACAACCCTTCAACTTCAAGTCAAGAACAAAGAAGGAGATTACGTCATCCCTCGGGCGTTACTGGATCAAGGATCTCAAGTAACATTGATCACAGAAAATGCCGCTCAACGCTTGAACTTACCACGTAGCAAAATGAACGCCGCCATCACGGGCGTTGGCTCTATAATGGGCACGAGTAAGGGGATGATTAAACTAGAATGTAAAACAATTCATTCTGAATATGCATTCCAAACTGAAGCACTAGTAATGAGAAAACTTATCAACAAACTGCCCAGCTCAACAATCAACGCGGAGAACTGGTCACACCTCGATAACATCAAGTTGGCTGATCCGGCATTCAACATCTCTGGGCCCATCGATGTATTGTTGGGAGCAGAAATTTACTCCGAAGTTATCCTAGAAGGAATGATTAAACGTGACACTAACTCGCCAGTAGCTCAGCAGACTAAATTAGGCTGGATACTGTGTGGTGCAACAAAGCAATTCAACTGTCTAGTTACCCTAAAAGAGTTAGAAGATTTTTCCAAATTCTGGGAGACTGAAGAAATCCCTTCAGCACTCGAGACTACATCGAAGGACGAATACTGCGAAAAATATTACACAGAAACCACAGAACGATTAAAGAACGGACGATATGTGGTAAAAATGCCAATGAAAGCTAACTTTGAACAAAACCTTGGCAACTCTAAGTCTCAAGTCATCGCGCAATTTCTTCAGTTAGAAAAGAAAATGGCGAGACAAGAACACTTTGCAAAGCTATACAAGCAATTTATAAATGACTACATCGATTTAGGTCATATGAAGAAAATAATTGAAAGCACAAGTAAAGTACAAGCTTACTTACCACACCACGGAGTGTTAAAGGATAGCTCAACAACTACAAAACTACGAGCTGTTTTTAATGCTTCCATGAAAACAGACTCGGGCTATAGCCTTAATGACTTGATGGAAAAAGGGCCAAACTTACAAAAGGACATTTTATCCCTGATCATTAAATGGCGGAGCTATAAATATGTTCTGACGGCGGATATCGAAAAAATGTACCGTCAAATCCTTATTCATCAAGATCAACAATGTCTACAAAAAATATTTTGGAGAGAATCAGTAAATGAACCGCTAAGAGAGATGCAGCTGTGTACCCTAACTTATGGGACCAAAGTCGCGCCATTCATCGCGATGCGCACTCTCCAGCAATTAACTAAGGATGAAGGCAGCGCTTTCCCTTTAGCCCAGAAAGCTTTACAAAACGAGGCATATATGGATGACGTCACCACAGGTCACCATAACATTGAAACAACGAAATTACTACAAAAGGAGCTCTACGAGTTACTTAGGAAAGGTGGTTTCACCTTACGAAAATGGGCAACTAATGAACCATCTATTCTCAAAGAATTACAAAATTACGAAAAGAGTCATTCTAAAGACTTTAACTTTAAACAACACGAGTTCAGTAAAATACTTGGACTCGCATGGGATTGCGCAAGCGACACATTCCATTTTATTAGCGAAGAATTTAACAAGAATATAAATTCGCCATACACGAAACGCAGGCTATTGTCAGAGATAAGCAAGATCTACGATCCACTCGGTTGGTTAGCTCCAATGACTATCCAAGCGAAATTAATCTTCCAAAAGCTATGGAGTGAAAACTACCAAAATATCGGTTGGGATGAAAATGTACCTGAAAACATAACAAACGAATGGATAAAAATTAAATCTGAACTACCAAACATAAACAACATAACTCTACCAAGATGGATCAGAAACGAAAACAATAAACCCATCGAATTGCATGCCTTCTGTGACGCAAGCGATCAAGCTTACGCATGCGTTATATACGGCCGAACTACGTCACGGAGCGGAGGGTTCGAAACTACTCTACTTGCAGCGAAAACGAAGGTGGCACCTCTAAAAAACAAAAGTACGATACCGAGGCTGGAACTAAGCGCCGCTGTTTTGCTAGCGACTCTCCTAGAAAGGGTAATCAAGGTTCTAGCAGACTATGAGCTAAGGATATCCTGTTGGACCGACTCTAAAGTCGTCTTAGCATGGCTTCAGGGCAATCAAACAAAATATGCAAAATATATAACAAACAGAACTACACATATAATAAATATCGTACCTGCAATAAACTGGGGTTACGTAAAAAGTAACGAAAACCCCACCGACTGTGCAACAAGAGGACTTTCGCCGTCGAAATTAGTTAATTTCTCGCTATGGTGGGAAGGACCTCAATGGCTCAAAAAACAAGAAAAACGAACTCGTCTATCAACTGAAACTTATACTACGGACGAGGGCTTTCTAACAAACTGTTACACAACAAACCCTACGGAACCCGTGGCAAATAAAAATGAATTAATTAATTCATTACTCGAACGATACAGCAACATTGATCGTATTACAAGAATACTCGCCTGGGTAATACGTTTTGCTGATGCATTACAAAACAAACAGAGGACAAAGGAGTGCAATGAACTGAACATGAAAGAAATAAACAATGCATTATGTTTAATTATCAAATCAATACAAGGACATTATTTTGAAAATGAAATAAAATTCCTCGGCGAAAACGGCAAACTGCCTAAAAGATGCACCATATTGAAACTCAACCCATTTTTAGACTCAAAAGGAGTACTACGCGTCGGAGGACGTCTAAAACACTCATACTTACCTGAAGAAACAAAGTACCCTACTCTCATCCCAGGAAAGGGGAGATTCACCCAACTAATAATCGAGAAGGCGCATCAGCAAACATTACACGGTGGAGCAAGATTAACGCTAGCTTCCACTAGAAATAAATATTGGATTATCAGCGGCAATCGAACCATCAAGAAGCAACTTCGACAATGCATCCGATGCCGTCGTTACGCGACAACACGAACTGAACAGTTGATGGGCAACCTTCCTATTGAAAGGATTACCCCATCAAAGCCGTTTTCACACACTGGCGTTGACTTTACGGGTCATGTAGATGTGAAGATAAACAAAGGCCGCGGGATAAAGACCTGCAAAGGTTACATAGCCATATTCATATGTATGTGCACAAAGGCAGTACATATCGAACTCGTTTCAGATTTATCCACGCAAACTTTTATCGCTGCGTTGAGAAGAATGTGTGCCAGAAGAGGCACTCCTACGCATATTTATTCCGATAACGGAACCAATTTCGTTGGAACTGCAAAGGTCTTACATGAAGAATTTCAATTATATAAAACAATGCTCTCTTCAGAATTCTTTAAAGAAATCAACGATATGCAAATCAAGTGGCATTTCAACGCCCCATCCTGGCCATCGGCGGGAGGCTTATGGGAAGCTGCTGTACGTTCCATGAAGACTCACCTAAAACGAGTTATCGGACAACAGAAGTTAACCTACGAACAATTTTCCACTCTTCTTACGCAAATCGAGGCGTGCATGAATAGTAGGCCACTATGTCCGCTAACCGAAGATGTGGAGGACCTGGATTATCTTACTCCTGGTCACTTCTTAACGGGAGGCCCAACGCTCGCATTACCACTTAATGGGTCTAATGAACTTAAATCGATAGACATCAGAAACAACTGGAAACTCATTGAACTCATGCGCCGACACTATTGGGATCGCTGGTCAAAAGAATACCTTCATCTCCTACAAAACCGACACAAATGGCAACAAATTAAAGAGAATATACAGAAGGGACAACTAGTACTCGTGAAAGAAAGTAACCTACCTCCAGGCAGGTGGGCTATGGGCCGCATAGTAGAGTTACACCCAGGCAGCGATAACTTAGTTCGAGTAGTCACGCTCAAAACACAAAATGGAGTACTGAAAAGACCCATAATTAAACTAGCCCCGCTGCCAATAAACGAGCCATGCGAGGGTGCTGAAACACAAAAAACGAGTCTTGAAACTACGAACTGTAAAGGTGACAAAGCAACTAGCACAACTAAGAGGAAAATCAACAGTTTGCTGATGGTGTTACTGGTAGCGTTCTCGACGCTGACCATTGGACAAGCGACACCCTTGCGTCATTTTAAAGTAACAAGATTATCTAACAATCAGCCGATCTATTTTGACCACGTCGGCAATATTCAACTTATACATGACGAATGGAAACTGTTGGTATATTATAATCTAACAACATTCTGGCAAAGTACAACGAGGGTCGAAAATTTTGTAAATCACTTAGCTCAAATATGTGCTACGATGCCTAACGAGCCATGTAACTCGACCATACAACAACTTAAGTTTGAAATAAACCAGCTGGACGAGTACAACCAATTGTTACAGTCTGAACATCAGCAACGAAGGCGACGTGGTTACATTAACGGCGTAGGAAATCTGGCACGCACCCTATTTGGTGTCCTTGATAGTGACTTTGCTGAAAAGTACGCTCAGGATATACAAAACATGCAAACTAACGAGCAATACTTACTACAGCTGATAAGAAACCAGACACTAATAATCGAAGCGGAAAACAACGTAATAAACAAAAACGAGGCCTTTGTAAAAATTCAAATGGAAACAATTCAATGATACATGAATGAAACGAAATATGATATGTCAATACTAATTAACAGATTTCAAATAATGAAAACAATGAATGACGTCAACAGCGGCGCGTTAACAGCCAGCTTACTACTTTCTGTTTTGAGAAGAAATCAACAAATGCTCCTGGACACATTGACAGATCTCTACAGAGGGAATCTCGATATAAAATTATTTACCCCGGAACAATTTTCGGAACAACTGAATTATATAAGCAGCACTATATCGAAAAGATTAACCCTACCTATCAAAACAATCGACGCAGCGAATATCCATAACATTTACAAACTAATTTACGTCAAAGCCCGGCTTACCAAACAATACCTCCTCTTCGAACTACATATACCGTTACTAAGTGATGATGAGTATGCATTATACCGCAACATACCTATAAATATACAACGTACGTCGAACCAATGTCAGAAGATAACTACAACCACAGAATATATTGGTGTGAACTTTACTAAGAATACGTATATACAGATGGAAGAAGCCGATCTTCATCAATGTACGGTCATGATGGCGGACAGCTACATATGTCATACCTACACGTCGATAAACCACTTGGATGGAGCCGCAGCATCTTGCGAAGCGAAAATGCTGGGTCAAAATGTAAACATCGTCTGTGATTGGATATCACAACAATGCACTGACCAATGGATAAAATTACAGAGACCAAACATATGGTTATATAACTGCGTCAATGAGTGCCCGACCCATATAATATGCGAGAAACAAATTACAACAACAATGCTTACTAAAGCGGGTCTGCTCTCACTAGGTCAAGATTGCGTGATTCAACATAATGACGTTACCATGTACTCACATAACATTTTCAGCAGCAAAACTAACACGGGAATTACATTGGAAATACCTACTGTGGACTCCCCAAATGACATGTGGGATACGTACAACAGTACGAATATTATGCTTCCTAAACTAAACTTAGCGGATGACCACAAATTATTAGACACTCGGATAGCCGCACAAAAGGTACGAGAGAGCCTACCTAGCGACTTAAGCACCCACGACATTGGCCACTACACGATAAGCAGCTTGCTGGTGGGAGGAATAATCGTCGCAATCATAGTATGGCAAGTGAGAAGATGTGGTCCTGCGTGCACAAATAATAAGAACAGCGCAACAAATAAAACGCCAACAAGAACTCTAAATAGAACAGAAAACATAGAACTAGAGGAGATCGCTACCTACGCTGAAATAGGACAGGGGCAGTCGAAGAAGAATCCTCAGCTGACTTCAGAAGCTGGAGCAAGATTCAACCTATGATATTAATCAAATATTTAAGAATGTAAACTTTATATTTTGCTTATTTTGTATTTTGCTTTGATATTTTTATAACATATTTTTATATATACTTACCTACTTGTAACGCTTGATTAGGAATCTGAATACGTATATCTTTCCCTCGGGAGCATGTACGAGCCAAAACTGCTCACACAGCGATTTGCGTGCTATAAGTGCTGCGACCTAGTTAGCATGAGGCAGTCGTATACAATCCTCCGTAGTGCACAAACGTGTGTAGTATTAACGTTACGAGAGGTGCGACTCAGATACACCGGGGTTACCGTAAGCTACGGAAAATCCCAAGCACATAAAATATATATCATTAATAGAGTTTTCTGGCTTACCCAATTCTTACTTACTTAGGTTTGACTGTAGATATAAACTATATCATCATCATTCTCCTACTCTTATCCCAATTGCTTGGGTTCGATACATGTACTCTTCTTTCATAGCACATATTGTAAAAGATATTGGCAATAGTTTTATGACCGGCCGCCTGCCTGACTTCAACCCTCCTTGGGAATGTAATTGTTGACCAAACGGCATCAGGTAGAGTTGGCCCAGGTCGTTATAAGATATATACATATAAGATATAAACTATATATGAGGCTGCTAGAACCAGAGCGGCCTAACAACAAGAACCATGTTTTACAATATGGAGGGAATTAAAATTAAATTAAATTTAATCGATTTGGACATAAGCCAAAAATGTACTTGTACTGCCATCTATTGTTAAGAGCTTGTAAACAATGTTAGGCCGCTGTGGTTTTGTAGATTCACATTTTTAGATTACGAAATTGCAATTAGGTTAAAAGTTGTAAAAATGCAGTTAGGATACTGTGGTCCTAGTAGCCTCATTTATCTTCAGAATTTATCAATGTTGTAATTCTTTAATAAATTGACAACAATTGTGGCGATTTCATTATCAGGATTATTTATATCAATAAAATAATATATGTATCACTAATTAATTAATTGCGAATTGTTTCCTTTTAATACGTTTATTTTCACTGTTTCGAAATTAGCATGAATATAGGAGTGAGGCAAGATATAATTATTATCTTAGACATATTGTAAAAGTTATTGGCAATAGTTTTATGACCGGCCGCCTGCCAGACGTCAACCCTCCTTGGGGAATGTAATTGTTGACCAAACGGCATCAGATAGAATTGACTCAAGTCGTTATAAGGCTCTTAGTCGTCTTTTACGACATCCACGAGCAAAGTAAGGGTTGGTAGTATTCGTAGCCGCTACCACACAGCTAGATTAATAATATTAATACCATGCCTCATAATCAATTCCCTCAACATCCTTTCACGAAGACTTATTTTTGCCGTAACATGTTTTTTGAAGTGATAACTTCTTATGGGAGAGTAAACCACTTCGTTACGTAACGCGTAACGGCGCCAGTCTGTCTGGCTGCTTTATATGATTAAATAATAATATATTAGTATTATTATGTACATACACAAAATTCTAATGTACATATTCAAGAATTGTAATTCATCATCATTCTCATGCTCTCTTATCTCAACTACTTGGGGTCGACGCAATATGTCCTCTTTTTCCATACAGCCCTATTAGACGTCAACTCTGTAGTCACTACTGTCTATCCACATCATGCTTCAGGCACGTGAGAGCTGTAACTGTGATTATAAAATATATTTTATTCTAAAAATATATTTTACTAGCGACCAGCCCTCGCTTCGCTTCGGTTACGTCAGTTCAGTTGTGTAGTTTACTTTAGCTACATAGAATAAATCCTTTCGGAAAAGGAACTTCTTAAAATCCTACTTCATCTGACCTTTACAGGGCAGAAAGAAACTCCACACTAAATTCTAAGTCTGTAGGGGTAGTATTTTCAAATGTGGATTTTTTGGGTTAACGCCTGCGCAATCCCCTTTAGGGAGTGGAAATTTTAAAAAAGTTCTTTGTTTACCTCTGCATCGTAACACAAATATGTCTACCGAAATTCAATTCTCTAGAAGCTATATTTAAAAAATGTGATTTTTACATCCCAGCATAGTTGCTGGGATGTAAAAATCACATTGTTTAAATAGGGTAGTCCCTTACGGGTGGAATATTATAAAATCCATTCTTAGCTGACCTCTACTCGGCGAAAGGAATATTCCTACCAAATTTAAAGTCTGTAGACCTTATGGTTCCAGAGATATCGTGATGAGTCAATACATAGGTGGAAATCTCTTATATATGTATGTATATATATATATATATATAGATAATCAATAAAAGATTTTATTAATATATGGGTGGTTATAGCCTGTATGTTAATATATAGCAATTTAAATGTTTTACCGTGTTTGACCTGGTCATTTATGTTGGAGCTATATCTAGCACAAATATGGTGGTTTTGCATATGGATTAGGTTCAATGATTTCTGTTATAGCTACGCTTGCAATTAGAGACCACTAAGGTTAGAAAGGACTTTATTAGTTTCACAGTCATTATCTTAGTCACTGTTCCATTTTCGACTGGACGTGGCCAGATGTCCTAGCGTTGGGGTGTCGGGGATAGAATGTCAATAGACGATCTCTCTGGCACCCCGTAAAAGCGTGGAAGGGACCGCTGTGGTTTTAGTGGGTATTTCGGTCGATACCAGATATTAATGGGACACCTTTGCAAGACATTGGAGATGCGTTAGAAAAACACAAAACAGACTGCCGATAGAAGTGAAAACTTAAACCTATGAAAAAAAAACAAATAGGTACATAAAAAAGTGTGTGTGTCAGCTCCGACGCACGACTGGAGTTTACTCCTTAAGTACGATTATCAAAACAGGCCCAAAAAGCTCATCTAACTAAAAATAATATATATAAAAATAATATATATATATATATATATATATATATTTTAATTTACATTTATTAAAACTGTTCAGTGAAGTATTATTTCACGTCAGAACGTTTTTGGTGCGCAGAATAGGTTGCGCACCAAAAACGTAACGAGGTCATTCGATCACTAGATTTTACTCCTCAAATTTTTCTCATACCGGGCGCCTTATATGAAAATCGATTCTTACGGAGTAAACTCCAAAAATAAAAAAGCATACCCCAGGGAGTAGGTATGTATACCACCGAAGACAAAGATCGGGTACCGGTGGTCCGCTCGCACGGCGAAGAGAGAGGATTTTACGGTGGGTCTATGGGGTCACGCGCCGCTTTCTCCGTCACCCCGGACCGATTTGGCGGGGCGAGACGCACCCATAGCCCACCAATAAAAAAAAAAGGGAGTAGGTATGTATATGTGTGACCATACAATAGCCAGCCGTCAAAAAATAACTATTAAAAACAATTGAATAAAAACTATTGAATAATTGATAATAGTTAATAATAACAATTATAACATATAAATTGAATATCGACACAGCGGTGAAGAGCAGCTGACTGTATTGTTCTCGCTCGGGTACGCTCGGTGGTCCCGAGTTCACTCATTACTGGATCGAGCCTTTCACCTCAGAGCATAACGGATCAGCCTCACTTCATCATCATCATCATCATCACAGCCCATAAATGTCCCACTGTTGGGCTCGGGCTTCCTCCGTAATGTGGGCTCGGGCCTCCTCCGTAATGGGAGGGAAATTAACCTACTATACCGCGCTGGTTAGACGTGTTGGTATAGGGTTTTATTTCGAATTTTCCCTCTCTCGCACAGATGCCAAATGCGTTTCTTATCCCCTAGTCGTAACATACGATCACCCACGGGCAAGATATGGGGTAGCGAATAGTATTCTTACTCCGTCACCACACGGAAAGCCTCACTTACAGCCTAAGAAAAAATTCGTGTGCGATGTGCCAAAAGAAGTTTTCAATTCAAAAAACCATGTTAGAAGTGATATTCAAAGGGTGAACTCATTCTTGCAATGTAATTATATTACTTTTTTATAAGTCCTATTTTGTAGAAACTAATATTTTGTAAAAATGTGTAGATTAAACCTATTTCTATCAATCATTCATAATATATAAATATGTTACCTCTGCCCCTTCTCTTACGTATCTGCCAATATTATTAAATGGAGTAGTAATTTTTATTTTCAGTTTTCTGCATATTTCTTGAATTCCACTGTATCATATCACTGTATATAATATAAATGAATTTAAAGCCGAACCGTCCGGAGGACGCCTCGTTTAGAGGCGAAACACGTGTCGAATCTTTATTCGAAGTTCTGCGGGAAATTGCAAATTGCAGTTCTAGAGGATGCTCATCTTAAGTGTAAGATTTCCTTATATCCTATTCCACCTTCATCCCATCCCGTATTCCTTCCTTTCTTGAGGTGTAAGGTATATTGATTAACCGTGGGAAAGTGGTGGGTATTCCTTCCTTTCCTCCATTTTCTAATAATAATGGATTTCAATCAATTACGTACATTGCTTGTTTCAATAATTTAAAAATGTATATGGAAATAAATAAAATATATCTTTAAAAATGAATTGCACTGATTTAGTTTGGGTATTAATTTGAAATGGAGGAAGAAAAGGGAGACATTCCACTTATCTGCGGCACTTGCGGTAATAACTAACTTTTTTTTCTCACCACCCTGCATTAAGAATTACAAGCCTTAATGAGGTAGCTTATCATATAGGATATGGAGGGTAAAAGTGAGGAGGACCGTCTTGCATGGGGGATTAGTCCAAAAAGTGTCCACTTGTAAACAGCAAATTATTGTTCGAACACTCACCGAAAACACTAGCGCTAGTGTAGCAAGTGGAAATGATATGAATGTAGCAGTAATAAGCAGAGTGAAGTGTGCTGAGTTGAAAAATTTAATATTTCTCTTGACTTCTTTAGTTAAGAAATATGCAGTTATTTAAAACCTCAACTATTTACGTAGTCAACTGTAATTTGATAAATAATAACCTATGAAACTCCTGAAATAACGTGCATAGTGATTTGTTTTTTTTATGAAATTTTGTTGATACATTTTTGTTATTAACTATTTAAAGATACAGAAGTTAACTATAACAATTTTGTATTTTTTATAATAATTGTCAGAAAAATTTATCGAAAAAATTATTATTCAAAACGCATATTGAAAAAAGTGCTATTGTGTAAACTTTTTCTTGTCATTATTATTGATGAATCATAAAAATGACAAAACGTCAAAATCTGCTAAATTAAATTTATTATTATGTTACGATACTGAAATCATTAGACATCTGATAATTTTTGGAATTTTTATAGCTATCAATTTGTGGCGCTCTTTTTAAAATTCTTCCACTTGCTACTATAGCGCCACCTTAATTTGCTCCCGTTCAATGGACACTACTTAATACACTGAGATGGTCCTCCTTACTTTCTACCCTCCATAACTGAGATGGTCCTCCTTACTTTGGAGGGTAGCCTCCATAATATAGGAGTAAGAAGCTATCCTTACATTTTAATCCACATTGACCCTATCCTGTATTCCTTCCGTTCTTGAGATGTGCCATATATAGATTAACCGTATAGAAGTGGTAAACCTTCTTTCCTTTTCTTCATTTCAAAATAATAATGGATTGCCGCCATCTGTCGCCTAATTCACAGTTAAGTATTAATTTTTCAGGATTCCGTACTCTAAAGGGTAAAACGGGACCCTATTACTAAGACTGCGCTGCCCGTCCGTCTATCTGTCACTAGGCTTTTTCTCATGAACAATAGTTAGACAGTTGAAATCTGCAGAGATGATTTATTTCTGTAGCCGCTATAACAACGAATACTAAAAATAAAATAGAATAAAATAAATATATAAGGAGACTCAAACACAACAAACTTAATTTTTCCTCGTTTTTGCTTGATATTGATAACAGAGTACAAAAACTTGGCGTTTATAGATAATGGTACGGAACCCTTCTTGCGCGAGCCGGACTCGCTCTTGGCCAGTTTTAATTATAGCTAGAGTACAGATATAGTAGTGAAGTACTCTTCTGAGTCATAGGATCAATCCCCACGCAGGACAGCTCTTTGCACGATCTATGAATTATTATTCGCAGTCTGTGTATGTTTGTAATTACACAGATATATTGGAGGGTGTAGACATAAAAACCGTAAAACTGGTAACTAAATGGGGATACTTCAGGAACAAGCTTAGCTTACTTTAATCGGGTTGAGAACCCTCAGCGCTCACCCATAGTCAGCGTAAAGATGTCAAAGCCATCTGCGGCTAACGGCTAATCACACAAAAAAAAAACTTCGGGAACAATAACATAGATTAAAAATTAAAAATAAGGAATCTGTTAGTCTATCGCATTCAGGTAATCGTACTAATATTATAAAGGCGAAAGTTTGTGAATGTGTGATGTTTGTTATCTTTTTACGCTCTATAGGATGGATAAAAATTATAAAATGTCGTGTGGTGATAGCTGAAACCTTGGATTGCAAGCATAACTCAGCTCTAAGTAATAAAATACTTATTTCGTTCCATATTTCTGGCGAGGATAAAACTATTCACAGAATTTTCGACATTCATATTTTAATTTTAAAAGTGCAGGGTACTAAGAAAATAATTCCTGTATTGCGGGGGACTTTACAACATACATACATATCATCACGCCATATCCCTTGCAGGGTAGGCAGAGAGAACAGAGTGCCAGATAACTCTATCCATGCATACTTCATTCGCTTCCTCAACATTCATAATTCTCTTCACACACGCTCGCCGGTTTCGGAGACTCTTAACTCCACCTTCCTTCAGTACTTGACCAATCTGGTCTAGGTAGGTTAGTCTCGGTCTCCCCCGGTACCTACATCCTTCCACTTTCGCATTGTATATCTTCTTACAAACATATAATTAACGCAGATAAATTACACGTAGGCGCTTCTGCGCCTAATTTGTCTTGTAATTTTACTTGTGCGTCAATAGTTTAGTTAGTTGTGCGTCAATAGTTTGTGGATCACATAATGTTATGTTCTACGTAGAAATCAAACCCACGGCACTAGCAAGGCAGGTCGGTATCTTAACCACTACGTCATCTCAGTCAGAGCACTCATGTTTAAAAAAATAATTCAATTAAATTTTTAATAGTCGCCTTTATCTCCGAAGGGAGGTATAGAACCGACACATTTAGCTATCCAATTACCTTAACGTTCCATTATCCATTTAACCTTAATGTAATAAGGAGCGATGAACCTGTAACCGCTAAGCTGATACAATTTCAATATTCGAGTTAGTTTTTGACATTCTTTCGACACAATCCTCAAAATACAAAGAAGTTTAAAGAAAAGCCCAAAACCACTGTTTTGCCTGACTTGACATTTGAACCTGACTATGCTCTTGAACACTTATAACACTAGATCAACGAAGCAAAATTTTAATTTAAGTCGAAAGCTGGATTGTCTTTTAGTTTGAACACATTAGATTGATATTATAAGCAGCCAGAAATAAAGTTAAATACAATTATTAATCTGCACCTAATTTATCTAATTTATAGAAATACTAATAGTAATAATGAAAAGACTTTTTAAAATCAATTTTTAATTCAACATCTGCCTTTTGAGCTGTCTATTATTTGTTAGTATTGCCAAGCATATAATTCTACATCTTTGATATTAAGTGCGGCAATGAAATTCCCACACATTAGGCAAAATATTGTATAAATTATAACAGGTTTCAATCATTCGGTTCTATTAATTAATAATTACAAGATATAATGAGAAATTTGTGTGGGTAAAATATTTAAAATGGTAATTGCTTAGAAATTACAGTTGTAATAACAATTATAATCGGATAATAGACACAAAATTTTGATTTATTTGAATTTTATTATGAAAAAAATAATATTAATAAAATAATACCAGTCTCAGAATAACAGTCTGGAAATATTAATTATTTATCTGCGTCCTCAATTAGTTTTATCAACTGCTAATTGCCTCACTGGTCCCGTATGACTTATAGGAACTGATCTTTCTCCCTTCACATCTTCAACTTTACCTGGCGCCATCACTGTGAGGACACCATCAGACGAAAGCTTGGATTCTACAGCATCAGGATTACTATTTTCTGGCAGCTTGAATCTTCTTACAAACTGTCTTGAAACAAAACCGTGTTCATCTTTCTTTTCTTCGTGTTTGCCTTCTATTACGATGTAACCGTCAGTAATTTTGACTGTGATTTCATCTGGAGCGAAGTGTTGAACATCAACATTGATCTGCCATTTGTCTTTGTCAATTTTGATAGAAGATCCGGCATCTTGCGGCCACCAAGGTTTGATGCGAGATATAAGAGGACTGACTGGAGCTGCCATCAAATCATCAGGTGTTATTGTTAATCCAAAATTCTGGTCTAGGAGCCTTTTGGGCCAACTTGGAAGGCCGTAATTGAATAAATACGGCAGCGTAGACATTTTAATACAATTTATAAATATGTGTGATCTTGAAAGAAGTGTTTTTCAGTCTGCGGGAGAGCGCGCTTGTTTAGCTTTATATATTCTATACACATATGAATCATTTTTGGCAACTGTTCCAGTCGTATTTAGATCGTATGTACCAGAAAATTCCCGATGCATTGGATATAGTAACGTTTGTGAAATGCCGCCATTTAAACTGACTTACGCATAATAATGACGTTGATTTAGTAGTTTTGATTATAATGAAGTTCACCTTGACCTTGAGTATTGGAGAAGTTTTTTTTATAAAGTGGAACATCGTTGAAATTTTATTTATTTTAGATAACCAAATAAAATTTAGGTTATTAAGAGTTTTTTTTTAAATTTAATAAACATTCATTCTCCAACTCTTATCCTAATTACTTGGGGTGGATACAATATGAACTCTTCTTTCATAGTACATATTGTAAAAGTTATTGGCAATAGTTTTAAGACCGGCCGCCTTCCAGACGTCAACTCTCCTCGGGAATGCAAATGCTGACCAAACAGCATCAGATGGAGTTGGCCCAAGGCCCTTAGTCGTCTTTTACGACATCCACAAGCAAAGTAAGGGTTGGTAGTATTCGTAGCCGCTACCATACAACTGTAATTTAATAAACATTTTTGAAAAATTCTGCAGTACACATTATACCATAGACGCTCTACAGTTTCATTTCTTCTTTAGAGCTTAATCCTTCCTAAGGCAATTTCAATAGCAAGTAAGTATTTATATTTATTTCGAAAAGTCACTACGAGCCTAAGAAAGAAAGAAAGAAGAAAGAAAGAAAACTGTTTTATTCTGTAACCTCACATTCTTGCTGCGCACGCGCAACCCGTTGGTATTTGTGCACCAAAAGTTATTATTAAGGTATATCTAGTTCTTGTTTGTCAATTATTATTTGTTTGTATTGTTTCTGGAAAGCCTTAGGTGTTTTCAAACTAGGCAAAGGCAAAAGGCCTACGCATAACCTCTGCGTCTATTGGTTTTCCACTCGTCTACTGTTGCTAATATTTTGAGATAAGGTTTTTATAATGGACTGCCACAATAGTCTAATGTTTTTGAAACGAACTGTGGTAAAAGTTACCTGTAATAACACTCTTAAAATCAACTGCGGCAACATTTTTTAGGGTTCCGTACCTCGAAAGGAAAAAACAGGACAGCGCATTTGAAGCCGAACCGTCCTGAGGATGCCTCGTTTAGAGGCGAAACACGTGTCGAATCTTTATTCGAAGTTCTGCGGAAAATTGCAAGTAGAAGTTCTGGAGGCGGTGCTCATCACAGGAGTAAGATTTCCTTATATCCTACTCCACCTTGATCCCATCCCGTATTCCTTCCTTTTTTGAGGTGTACGGTATATTGATTAACCGTGGGAAAGTGGTGGGTTTTCCTTCCTCTCCTCTATTTTATAATAAGAATTATAAATGTTAAGGAAGCGAGTGAAGTATGCAAGGATAGAGTTTTCTGGCATTCTGTTCCCTCTGCCTACCCTGCAAGGGATATGGCGTGATGATATTTATGTATGTATGTATTAATTCTTCATTTGCACATAAAACACGACCGTAGGGCGAAAGGAAATATTAATCACTTCAAAAGAAGGAAAACGCGAATTAAGTTCTAGAGCCGCCGCTGCGATCGGCACGCTTAAGTTTAGCTCTGTGTAATAATCGCAATAAACCACCTATACCTATATCAGCATAGAAGAAGTTGTTTACATTTATTTAGCGAAGTGTAACCCATATAGTTGGTCCTTCGAGCCGGATCTACCAGTGCTCACCATACTTTTCGGTGTACGAAACATTTGAATTAATTTCAGTTATCCGGCTTCACAAAGATAATATAGATAACAAAGATCGGGTTCCGGTGGCCCGCTCGCTCGACGAAGAGAGGCACTTTGCCAGGCGGGTCTATGGGATCGCGCGCCACCTTTTCTGTTGCCCCGTACGGATCTGGCGGAGTATGACCAAACCATAGACCGTGGCAAAAAAAAGGGGGTACGTTTTGTCTGGCAGGCATAAAGGAATTATGTTGCACTCTAGAAGCCTCGGTATATCTGACAAAATCGCGGTATGCCTTCGCTTACCTGTTGATGGCCATGAGTTACTACGCTCATGACATTCATTCTATTACCGACGGCAATTTGACTGATACCCTGTGTAGTGCATCTGACATCTGCTGACCCATATAATAGGAGTTATCAGTCAGACGGTTTGGTATATGGGTGAGCAAAGGGGTTCTAAACCCAAAACATCGCAACTAGTAATAACGCGTGGCAACAGTTGCTTATAAGCTATTACTATTAATTTGCTACTAGGCGCTACCCCTACTTTTTAAAATAGGTATTACCAGCTATTAGAGGTAATAGTAATGGTGGCTAATAGTGGTAGGACCATGGTGTAGACAGTTCTGTGTTTACAACCGCGTGCGGATCTATCCGGGGTAGTACCACACTCTCGCAGAAGATCGACGTCTGAGTAATGGAAATGTGCTATTGCGCTTCGTTCGGTGAGCGAGAGAGCCAGAAGCTTAACTGGGGTGGGTTTGTGTATGTATTGGTAGGCAGCTGCCTAGTTGTGCCTTTGGTATTGCAAAGGTCTATGGGAGGCAGTGACACTCACCATCAGATGGGCTGTCAGCTCGTTTGCCACCATAAGCATTAAAAAATATATTAAAAGGTATTGTGGTCTAAGTAGCGTTCGTCTCTGCCATTGTATTTGTGTAGGCCCCTGCGGTAGTGGAATGTACAAATGGTGTAGTAGTTAAGATACATACGAGGCCAGTATCATGGGTTCGATTCCCACGCTGGACAATAATTTGTGCAATGTACAAATTGTCCAACGTTTCCACCTGTTGTGTCCACAATTGTTCAGAGTCTGAGTGTAATTTGTGTTTGTTAAATATATGTTTGTAAAGTCCCCTGAAGTACCAGGATTATGTCCTTAGTGACGAGTGTCCTTTAAAGAAAATCACTCCATCATCATCACTTTCTATTATTGGACATGAACCACTCACAATGGGAATCGACGCAATATGTCCTCTTTTTCCACTTGTGTGGGGAAGGGAATGAACGGAGAGATAACATTTGGTTGTCCAAATGTCATCTCTGCATTCATTCCCGTTCTATACATGCTTCACGCAATCCAGCTGTTTCTCCTTGATTTTCTCTTCACATTAGAGAAGTCAAAGCCTTTGATATTCTATTAAAATTTTCCTGACAAAATTACTTTTATCCCGTCTCATCACATATCCATATCAAATCAGGCATTCATTATTTAAAATTTCTCTTATAATTTTATCCATTCTCGTCACACTGCACATCTGCCTCAACATTCGCATCATTGTTAGATGGAATTGTCTCTCATTGGTCTCTTATAACCCAACATACTGACCTATGTAAATGCCTTATCCGTCACACGGTTTAGTATAGGAGTGAGCGCAGGGTCTCTGAATCCAAAACATTTAAGCAACTAAAAACAACGCTTTTTTTTTTTGATAACGCAGTGGTCCGAAATGCGATTACGCACTACCCCCTGGAACGGGGAGTGTGGGACTCTCTTAGCCTCGGGGCTAGGATACCCACTAAAACGTATCCACTGCGATTGCTGTTAGCCGAGAGGGCTGTGACAGCTTAACCGGACAGTGGGTAAGCGCTGAGGGCTCTCAACCCGGTGGAAAAAAAAAAAAAAAAAAAACAACGCGTGGCAACAATCGCTTATAAATCTTTACTATTAATTTGCAAGTAGGCGTTACCCCTACTTTTTTTTTTTTAAATAGGTAGGCACTACCTGCTATTAAAATAGACGTTGTGGTCTAAGTAGCGATCGCTTCTGTCGAGTGTCTGAATGGATTCGATTCCCACATAGTGCAATCTCTTCACAATTTAATATTATCAATTATGATGTATTTTTGGTGTATTATTTATGATTATATAGGCCCCTGTGATTGTAGATTACCTGTGTGGTAGCGGCTTCGAATACTACCAACCCTTACTTTGCTCGTGGATGTCGTAAAAGACGACTAAGAGCCTTATAACGACCTGGGCCAACTCCATCTGATGCCGTTTGATCAACAATTACATTCCCCAAGGAGGAATTACGTCTGGCAGGCGGCCGGTCATAAAACTATTGCCAATAACTTTTACAATATGTACTATGAAAGAAGAGTACATATTGTATCGACCCTAAGTAATTGGGATAAGAGTAGGAGAATGATGAGGCCTCTGCGATAGTAGATTAGATACGTTCATTCCCTTTCTGCGATAGTTAGATTATAGATTCTCCGTGTGGTGACGGAGTAAGAATACAATTCACCACCCCTTGTCTTACTCGTGGGTAAAGAGACTCGTAGGGTAAGAGACGACTAAGGGATGTAAAACGCATATAACATCTATGCAAGAGAAAGAAAACTCGAAATTAAATCCTATACCAACACGTCTGACCAGCGTGGTATAGTAGGTTAATCTCCTTCCCATTACGGAGAAGGCCCGAGCCCAACAGTGCAATATACAGAGTGGAGACGTCAATACGACAATAAATGAAAACACCGTCAATACTAGTGTATAGGAGTATTTTGAAACTATTAAAAAAGTCCTCGCATGCATATTTAAAAAACAATTTTTTCAAACAAACTTTTTATCATAAATATTGAAACAAAATAGAACACCGTTTGTAAATATTAGTTCACTAACCTGTGGTCGGCACGCGAGTGACCTTGTGGTATCATATGTTACAACTTCGAAACGTAGGTAAATACATACACTTATGGGCGCTATTCATTGTTCATTCTCACTCGATTCTTTTATTAAAATAATCACGATAACTTTAATAATTCCCTTGGTCGTTAAACTTTTAAATTTTCGATATGTGCGCCATGGACCCGAACGCACAAATTATATCTTCTTAAAATATTATTTCGAACTCTTGTTAACAGGTCGCCATTGACGGCGATGTATTTTAACTTGTCGAAAGATCGTACAATTCCTTTTTTTTAGTTCTCCACATTATCAACCTCTGTCAAATTTGCGAGAAAAATAATTTAAAATTTGTTCATCTAGGGTGACTCTTACACGCGAAGGAGCACTATCCATATGAGGCAGTAAGGATTGATTATCCCGTAACCTCTGGACAGCTTGCACAATAGTCCGGCCATTGGTAGTACAAACACGTGTGTTTCCATATCTCTTTCGGTACGTACGTATGGTTAAAGCTGCATTACCGTGATATTCTCCATAAATTAAAATCATATCTGTATACCCGAAGCTGTGTAATTATAACGAGGCATTGTAAATGAGAAAGAAATACTATTCTAACACAAAGTAAGCGTCTAATTACGCACATTCACGTCACAGGATCACGATGGCACCCTGACCTACAGACCTATTATAATAGTTTTGAACATGAGACCGAGGTCTTCTTTCATTAAGCCGCATTAGGTAGTTTTAAATTCCTCATCTAAGTCTGATGACACGGTTTATAAAGACTTAGGAATAAGGTATAATATGCATTGATTTGTATTACGTTTGGGGAAGACTTGAACTGGTAAACATGGCGATATGTAGGTACTAGTTTCATATTAGTTTATACCGATGCGCCGCGGGAGCTCATTGATCTCTTAGTGATAGACGAATAATTTTAATTTTTATACAGAGTGTGGAAATTGTTAATAATACAAAGTAATGTGCTGCGGCTAAACTATACGACATATTGTATTCAAAGTTTGTATACAGGCTGGGCAAGTCATCAGATACACTAGATTAAAATTATTGTCGTATGGTCGTCTCCACCTTGTATATGTGATGATGATGATGATGAAACTGTTAAGTCTCTCACCATACCAAGATTATATCCTTAGTGACGAGAGTCAGATGATTATATTTAATAAACTCAAAATAATTCACAGGCAATAGTCGCTTATAAACTTTTTACTATTAATTTGCACGTAGGCGTTAAGAAGTCTACTTTTTGAAATAGGTAATACTACTTCGGACGGATTGGGATTTGAGTCTGATTGAGACGGATTTCCAATAGGTGTGGATTCGAATCCCACTTGTGACAATAATTTTTCGCTCGTAATCGGGTTTTTATATACAAGGTGGAGACGACCATACGACAATAATTTTAATCTAGTGTATCTGATGACTTGCCCAGCCTATATACAAACTTTGAATACCATATGTCGCATAGTTTAGCCGCAGCACATTACTTTGTATTATTAACAATTTCCACACTCTGTATAAAAATTAAAATTATTCGCCTATCAATGAGCTCCCGCGCCGCATCGGTATAAACTAATATGAAACTAGTACCTACATATCGCCATGTTTACCAGTTCAAGTCTTCCCCAAACGTAATACAAATCAATGCATATTATACCTTATTCCTAAATCTTAAGATCCATACATATAAACCGTGTCATCAGACTTAGATGAGAAATTTAAAACTACCTAATGCGGCTTAATGAAAGAAGACCTCGGTCTCATGTTCAAAACTATTATAATAGGTCTGTAGGTCAGTGTGCCATCGTGATCCTGTGACGTGAATGTGCGTAATTAGACGCTTACTTTGTGTTAGAATAGTATTTCTTTCTCATTTACAATGCCTCGTTATAATTACACAGCTTCGGGTATACAGATATGATTTTAATTTATGGAGAATATCACGGAAATGCAGCTTTAACCATACGTACGTACCGAAAGAGATATGGAAACACACGTGTTTGTACTACCAATGGCCGGACTATTGTGCAAGCTGTCCAGAGGTTACGGGATAATCAATCCTTACTGCCTCATATGGATAGTGCTCCTTCGCGTGTAAGAGTCACCCTAGATGAACAAATTTTAAATTATTTTTCTCGCAAATTTGACAGAGGTTGATAATATGGAGAACTTAAAAAAAGGAATTGTACGATCTTTCGACAAGTTAAAATACATCGCCGTCAATGGCGACCTGTTAACAAGAGTTCGAAATAATATTTTAAGACGATATAATTTGTGCGTTCGGGTCCATGGCGCACATATCGAAAATTTAAAAGTTTAACGACCGAGTTTTTATGTATGTATTTACCTACGTTTCGAAGTTGTAACATATGATACCACAAGGTCACTCGCCGCTTGCCGACCACAGGTTAGTGAACTAATATTTACAAACGGTGTTCTATTTTGTTTCAATATTTATGATAAAAAGTTTGTTTGAAAAAATTGTTTTTTAAATATGCATGAGAGGACTTTTTTAATAGTTTCAAAATACTCCTATACACTAGTATTGACGGTGTTTTCATTTATTGTCGTATTGACGTCTCCACTCTGTATAAATAATCAAGCATATTAAATGCTAAATTTCAGTTATTTGAATAGGTACTACCTACTATTAAAAGGCGTAGTGGTCTGAGTAGCGATTGCCTTTACCTAGAGTCATGAGTTCGATTCCCACATAATGACATTCTCTATGGGTTTGAATGCTGATGAAAATTTTCCTATTCTTCTAATGAACAGTAAAGAGTGTTAAAACTACATATGTATATCCCGCAGGAATGTTATTGCATTAAGTTAGATATAAATAAAATCAAGTAATCAGTTTTTTGGCTTTACTTTTGGATAGTCAGCACATGGATTAAGGTATTTCTTTAGCACTTCTTGGTTGTTCTGCATGTCTTCTGACGTTTTAAACTCTGGTTTAATTGGAATTACAATTATTTTACCAGCATCAGGCAAAGAACATTGCCTTGGCGCGCTTATAGTTAAAATACCTTCAGGAGAAAGACTCGATTCCATTTTCTTGATTTCACAACCCTCAGGCAATCTATATTTTCTAACGAATTGTTTCACAATATTACCGTCTGCGACTCTTTTCTCTTGTTTTCCCTCAATTATTAAGTAATCTGGATGCGCTTTAACTGTGATCTCGTCTTTAGTAAATTGTCGAACATCCAAGATTAGTTGAAATTTTTCTTTGGACACCCTCACTGATCCCTGTGTAGTTCTAACCTGGCGAATGTGGACCTTCGCTGTGCAATTACTTTTGTTGCCAAAAGTGGGCTTAAGATAATTTCTGATTAAAAACATTTGCTTTATTGTAAAAATAGGTACCTACTAAGTTAGTATTGTAACAATAGCAACCAATTTTTAAATAATTGATAAGCCAAGCGTCATATTGACATTTATTGGCAATGTCTTCTAATATAGTGTTTTATCTATGGTCGTTATAGATTAATGTACACTCATAAAAAATAGTTAAAGGCCGTAAAAGCCATTTTCATTTTGAACATCTTACAAGATACCCGCGGGAAAGGAAGGTCTTGCGATATTTTGTGTTATTACTCCGTCAGCACATAAAACAAATATAAATATACGAATTGTGAAAACTAATTCGTAAAATTTAGTTAAGATCGATGTTTCATTAATGGCAACATGCTTTAGCTTTGTTCAGTGAGCGAGAGAGCCGGAAGCCCAACCAGCCCAAAACGTAGGGTTTGGGTTTAGTATTGGTAGGTAACAGCTTAGCTATACCCTTGGTGTTGCAAAGGTCCATGGGCGGCAGAAACACTTACCGTCAGGTGTGTTGCTTGCTAGTTTGCCACCATAAGCAATAAAAAAAGTTAAGTACCTACACACCTATGTAGTGGGTACCTCTTTCAATTTGTTAACAGTAAGAATATAATTCACCACCCACTTTTGCTGGTGGGTATCGTAAAGACAATTAAACGATATAATATACATATTATAATATCTATGTAGGAGTAACAAAACTGCAAAAAAATAATATACGAACCAGATGACCAACGCAGTATAGTAAATTAATTTCACTCAAGACTCAATGCCAGTATTGGGGTGCATTATTTAGACATATACCTAGATAATTATTTTATAACTATGAGAAAATAAAATCACGTTTTAAAATAAGAAATAAGTATTTATTACGAACTTAAGCTTATAAATTAACACAATCAGTCTCAAACTGTGATAAACTAATTTTGGAATACAAATGTGTAATCACCACATACAAAATGCACTAAGAACCACACAAATACGTAAATAGGAATACAATTAGAAGAATTAGAACTGGGTATTTACTTCTTTTCTTGAGTTGTACCTTCGCTTTGGTCTTTGATCTCCTTTCGGACAGGGCCGGTTTGTGAGATTGGAACAGCTCGTTCACCTTTGATGGCTTCTGGTACTTGTCTGGGCGCAGTTATGGTCAGGACGCCGTCAGAGGACAGCCGTGACTCTACGCTCTCAGGAAGCGCACCTTCAGGCAAGGCATACCTTCGTACGAACTGTCGGCTGACGAATCCATGTTCATCCTTTTTCTCCTCGTGCTTGCCTTCCACAACAACGTACCCATCTACGGTCTTCACACTTATTTCCTCCGGGGAAAAGTGTTGCACGTCGAGGTTAACTTGAAATTTATCCTTGTCTGTTTTAATACTGGATCCTACTTCCCTCGCAGCTGTCGCTAACTGCCGCCACGGTCTGTAGTAGTCCTCGGAGAGCAGAGGTCTTGCAACGGCTGTGAGAAGGTCGTCAGGTGTGAGAGCCAATCCAAAATCTTGGTCGATTAGACGGCTGGGCCAGTGATTGTGTTGATGGTAACGACGAGGATAATCATATCCCAACACGAATGGTAGCAGAGACATTTTGATGAATTATAACTTTTAGCGTAGATTGAGAACTGAGAAACTGAGTTTCTAGGCGCTTGTTACCGCTTCGAATGCTTTGTTCAAATTACGTGCCGTTCGCCGGTAAACGCGAGTATTTATACTCATTGGAGAGCGCCATCTAGTATCGAGTAGAATATTCTAGAAAATGCTCGAAAACGTACCGCGCAGCTGTGAATTGTAAACACATACATAATTTTAACACACACACTGACGTAATATCTACGTGTCTGTGTATAATGCCGTATTGTTTGGGTGGCGAATTTTCGAGGAATTTCGATGCTAGCCACGCCCACTGGACGCCGGCCGCTGTTTGTTTGTAAACTTTTAAAGTTTATTTATTTAATGTCTACTCATCTACATAATTATTAAACGATATCAGGCAGGCAAAGGACGTTAGACATTTTAAGATAATATTAAGTCGTAACTACCTACCTACTTACTTGGTAATAATCCGACCACTGCTAAATTTTAATTTATTTAAGAAGGTAGGTATTTAGGAACTAATTAACTATTTTAAAACACATTTAAATCGGTCCTACATTAATATTTTGACCTACTACTACTAGTTACGTTAAAAAGATACCTAACTAGGTAGAAATATCTACCTGGTCTATTACCTATTTTTTTAACGAGACTTAATGACATTATGATTATGTCATATGATTATACTGGCTGGGTACCTACGTCAGTGCAAACAAAATCAATAAAATCACTCTTATAACAATAACCTATATTCTAAGATTACATTATATTCTTGATGAATACATAGTAATTTCCATTTTATAGTCCACTGTTGGACTCAGATCCCATTCCTAAAGGCGGATAATGCCACATAAATCTCACTTAGTAGGCGATTTGGCGATCGCAGTTGGTGTTATGAGTTTCCTACGCGCTGATGCTGCTCCATTGTCTAGGTGGTTTTTTAACTGCTATTTACGACATCCATGTGGTACTAACACAATGTTTTATATTGTATATATGTATACACTGATAGGTACGTTACGACACACAAACGATGTAGTGGATATACATTATGGGTTCGATTCCCAAACAGGGCAATAAGTACTTTGTATAATTCACAAAAGGTGTAATTTTTCTTCGGTAATATGTATATAAAAGTAATACAAGGAAAACAATTAAAAAATACGGGTAAGTTTATCTGCACGTAAAAAAAAATTTTAAACAGATCTAACGATAACTTTATCACTGAAAACGCAACAATCTATATCGTTAAAAAAATAAATAAATATTATTTGCCCTGTAATGGCTCAAGCAGATAACATCACTAAAAAAAAAACTTAAATCTTCAAATAAAATCCAATACCGTTCATATTGACCTAATTTCTCTCCTACTATAGGAAAGCCCGAGGCCAGATGCGGAAGGTATGAGTTGATGTGATGATGATATAATTACGTGTCTAATTAGATTTCTTTAGCATATTTCAATAGGTTGATATTTTTTATTGTCATTCATGTAGATAACTTAATAATAAACCCACCTAATAAATAAATTGTGACTGCTGATTAAAGACTTCTGCATCATGAGTGTACAACCGGGTTGCTGGCTACAGAACATACTCATACTGAGTCATGTTTATGGTTTTCAAAAATACTACGCTTGAATAAAATTTGAACTTTTTCTATACGTACGAGTGGTCACTTCAATCGCTTTTTTTTCATGTGTCTTAGTTGTTAGCCTCAAAATGCTATGACAATGTTCAGCTCTGTCGCTCGCCTAGCAAAATACGGTAAGAGATAGTTTTTATTTAGCCGTTGATTATATACGAGAGTGGTAGGTACTACCTCGAACATAATATTTGTCTACAGGCAGAAAACTGTCAACAGGTTATTGAAGTATATAAAGGTAGCTATAAACAATAGCTATAAACATTTACTTCGAAAAACTTCGCAAATCTTAATCCACAGACCCTAAACCAATACTTATGACCAACATGGTAAGTCAATTTGGTCAAGTCCCTCGTTATGACCAACGTGGTAAGTCAATTTCCCTCGTATGATGAATTGATAAAAATAAAATATAAAATGTTTAAGTTAAGTAGATATAATTTAGAAGCTAATTAAAATATTTTCAGAAGAATTATATATGTAGAATCACGTCATCATTAACATCATCATAATTTAGTCGGTCGCTGTTCGCTGCTGAACGTAGAATTCACCTGTAAATGAGGAGATAGTACCACAATCTCCACGCTTGCCAGGCAGACAGGTGGGAGCTGCTAACCACTCTTATAATGAGATCCTCAGCTAATTTTGATTGCCACGTGTTAAGAAGTGGCAACAATTGTATTCTAATCCAGTTGCCAAACGGGAAAAATAAATAATGAAAGGAAAATCCAAAATGAAACACATACAAATGAATGTTTAAATAAATATTTAATCAAGCAACATTCTACCTACAATAATAAGGAAAAACCGTCAAAAAATAGTGCATATCTAAATACATATTCACAAATAGAACGTACGAGGAAAAATAGAAAGTTAATTTATTTCAAAAACGGTTCACCCCCGAAATTGATTGTCATGTAAACTTATCAACATATATTTAAATTAAATAAGCGATAATAGTTAAAAGTAGGTAATATAATATACACGATCTGAAAACCTTACATTAACATAACTATTATTTATAGTTTACACGCCATTAAACGCCATCAAAAATCATACACATTATTTATGGTTAAAAACATCATCATTCTCCTGCTATTGTCCCAATTACTATTATTATTGCAATTGCTGATCGAATAGCATCAGGTAGTGTTGGTCCAGGTCGTTATAAGGCTCTTAATCGTCTTTTACGACATCCACGAGCAAAGTAAGGGTTGGTAGTATTCGTAGCCGCTACCACACAGCATTTATGGTTACAAACGTCATCAAAAATCATATAATAGGCATACAGTTTGCAAACATATTTACATAAGTATGTATTTAACTTAAGCTAATAATACCTACATATTATAATGTTATTATTCTAAGATATTTAAATTGATTTAACATAACGCCACAGTTTTTTTTTCAAATTTAAATCGTTTATTATAAACCCAGAGCGAGCATTTACGCATTTTCAATCTTACACTGTCTCTTATTTTTTGTTTTATAAAATTCGATACATGTTTAGTAATTATCAACTTAGTGTGACGTAATTCGTACTACGATATATGTCTTATTTCGAATTATAACTGCACCAGATGACAGAAGCAGTATCCGATCACAAGGTTAACTACTAGCCATCACTCCCCTCAACCATATTACAGAAGGGGAGAGAATTAGACCAATTATCAAGTCGTAATACAAAAACCAGTTTTGTGGCTTATTTCTATAGTAAGATCAGTTTAAAATACTATTTACGACCTACATTACACATGTATTATACAGCTAAATAGGTACCTTTAAAGTAGGTATTAAACTACATTGCGTAGGTACTTATATCGCGCCAGACAGTATTGATCCAGAAACTTTCGACCTTAAAGCAAATTGTACAGGAAAATGGACTTTATATTCGAAAAAGAATCGGAAGTGTTTTAATCTGTCATCGAGCCTATAGACTTTGTTGGACATGAGGCTGCCGTAAAGGGTTTAATCGCCATAATCGCTACGACAGTTGATCTATATTTTTTTCTTTTCCGTGTGATGATGGAATAAGAATTCACAACACCTATATCTTGCCCTTGGATATTGCTAAAAACGACTAAGGGATATAATATGGATATACCTACAACTAATGCAAAAAAAGTAAAACTCTTAATAAAACCCTATATCTAGTCGTCTGACCAGCGTGGTATAGTAGGTAAATTGCCCTTAAGTATATAATGGAAGAAGCTGCAGCTCAGCAGTAAGATGTATAGACCCGAGATGATGATGATAAGTTTCATTGCAGAAAGCCATTCATTCAGCCGTTGTTAAGACTCCCACGGAAAAATAAGGTGATCACAAATTTTATTCTAAACCCGTTACTTCATGGGAAAATAATAAAACTTAATAATTATTATTTATGTCAGTAACTAAAACTTATTACTTATATTATAAATAAAGGAATATACCTACCAATTTAATTTATAAAATCAAATTTAAAAAATATACCAATTCAATTTAAAAATATCTTAAATTAATTCTATTTACATTCATCTAACATTGTTGTAATTGTAAATAATAATATTTGGCAAAGCTGCATTAATAATTCAATAAGGGAGGTTATCCTCCCTTGAACGTGACATTCGAGAACATTGTAGAATTACATCAGAATTGTATCGAAGGAACTGGGCGTTGTAATGTTCTAGAGAGTTCTGCCGGTCAACGACTCACTTGCAGAGGCGACTTAAGCGCGGCCCGCTTTTGCATTTATGATAATATTGATAACATAAAATTTCTTTATCGGTTTTGGAAAAACGACAAAACCCTTAACGAATTAATAATTTTCATTTTTGACTTAAATTATTAAAAACTATTTAATTTTAATAATATGTAAATGGTATAACTGTCCCATTTCAAGGCTAATATTACATAACTACAGATATATTTTTTTTAATATTGTATATGTTTTAAGATGGATTTTTTTGTCAATTTCAGTGTATGATATTTGTTATAAAACATGCACATGATACGACGAAATGTATTTCTTATCGGTGTACACTGATATGTGTATAATTAAATTGCTATGAGAATGGATTCACGTTATTACGCACATATATACCACATCTGTATATAATACGTAATAGCCTACACGTACATGTAGGCTATATAATCATCACCTCACTCACGGATTACTGACATCCATATTGCATAAATCTACATTAAATAAATTATTAATATGTACTCTCCTAAGTATCTGTTATTAATTAAATAATGTTCATTATTTACCTGTTATCACACGCACAGTAGGACTATCCATGTGATTATAATTAACAACTTTTTTTATTATTAACAACCTTTACATGCGGGATCTGTATGTGACACAACTGATGTAATTCTATGAAACTTTCGGTGACAGTTGACATAACTACAATTTGATTTATATTAAGGATAAAACTTAAGTGGACTGCAGAATATCAAAATTAATACTAGAGTAAATATCATTTTTCTGGTTAAGTCTGGACTATAGTCGACCTTATAAAAGAAAGAGAAAGCATAATTTTGCTGTAAATACGTCCTTAAATTTGCATATATCGTGAAAGGGGATATCAAAAACTAATGATAACAAAATTAATGAATACTCATCATTCATTTAAAATTAAATTACACCTTCGACAGCTAAAACATTATAGATATTATTAGAATGAGTGAGCGACGCTTGTGAAAAGGAGAGCATCATATTATAATTAAAATTTGGATGTAAGAAGGATTTTAAAGAGTTCAAAAATTATTGTGTATTACCTGCCTATAATATGTGAAAAAAACTGTCATCACTCATGGAAACGCAATCATATAGAACCACGACTGTGTCTATAACACAGTCTGCCAATTTTTTGTTCTAATTTGTGTCGTTCATATTACAAATTCATTTTGTTTTTGTAAAGCGACCTACGTTTGTCGATTCTGAATAAACAGCTGATAATGTATACTTCGAGTAATTTCTACGCGATACGAGATGGCGCTTACTTCAATATATAAAGGCCGGTTGAGGCGCGAAAAAGCATTCAATTGAAAACTAAACGAAGTTCAAGCAACAAGCGCTCCAAGCGATATTTGAATAAATATTTACGGAGGAAAAACATTCAACAAGTAACAATATGTCTCTACTACCATACTTCTTCGATGATTTTGGTTTCCGTGGTCCTCGCCGGCTTCTTGACCAACATTTCGGCTTGGCATTAATGCCAGACGATTTGCTTACTATTGCTCCTGTGATGTCAAGAGAATACTACCGACCTTGGCAACATCTAGCTGCTGCGGCGAAAGATTTGGGATCCAGCATCAAATCCGACAAAGACAAATTCCAAGTTAACCTAGACGTGCAGCAGTTTGCGCCTGAAGAAATAAGTGTAAAGACAGCTGATGGCTACATTGTAGTAGAAGGTAAACATGAAGAGAAGAAGGATGAACATGGATACATCAGCCGGCAGTTCGTACGAAGGTATGCATTACCGGAAGGCACTATTCCAGAGACTGTAGAATCACGTTTATCCTCGGACGGGGTGCTGACTATAACTGCGCCTAGGAAAATCCCGGAAGCTATTAAGGGTGAACGAGCTGTTTCAATTACACAGACTGGGCCTGTCCGCAAGGAGATTAAGGACCAAAGCGAAGGAACGCCCGAAGAAAAGAGAGTAGTCTAAAACTGTGTTCGGTTATTATTTCGTGTAATTTTTTTTTATAAATTCTAAGATGGCGGTGCCATGAGACTGATTATCTAAGTTTTGTGTGTTAAATATATTTGTTTTATTAACACTTAATTTTGGTTTTATTTTATAGAAAAACACATTAACTATTGAAGTGTAGTTAATCAAGTATTCAAGTTGGAGGTTAATTGGTTGGGAGAAAATTTTTAAGTAAATTAAGTGCTTATTTAGGTAGTTAGTTTTGTTAGTTTACCACCCGGGCCTTAAAATTTTTGTCACGGGGACTTATACAAACATAATTAATTATACCTAGATTGAAAAATTATGTGTGCATCGCACATAGTTATAATTATCCTGTTGGAAATTGAACCCCTAACACTGCAGGTTAATTATAATAATTAAAATAATTATTTTATGCTCAAATAATTTAGATAATCCGGTAGGTAAGATTGACTTTATTAAAACGAATACTTTCGATAATTCCAGAACTTTCATTCAATAATAATTCGATATATTTATTAAGACTCGCATCTCCAGACGTTACCCAAAAATTTTTAGAAAGTATTTTTAGGTGTAATTTAATTAGGTATTTGTATTTCTAAACATCTACCTAATTTTGATAAAACAAATTGATAGGTACCTGCCTAATTTGGTTCTATGAATTGTGTTCGGAACTGTTTAGTATTTAATTGCATTAATAATACCTATGGTCCTATGCCCATTTTCATCGACTCCTAGATCTTATGTACCAACCGAAGCAAACGTCGTATACGACACTTAACAGTAATAACAATAATGTCTCATTCATTATGTAAAACTGATATTTAAGATGCGTTAGATATAATCTGTCCATCTTTCAGCCTGTAAACTTCCACTGTTGGACATAGGCCTCCCCACGAGAATTCCATTTGAAACGGTCCTGTGCTACCTGCATCCAACGGTAGCCAGATATAATCTAAAATAAGATAAAAAATAGTAGTATTAAAGCATACACCTGTAAATCTGTTTGAAAAAATTGATATAAGCTTTTCTCTGCCTGCCCTGCAAGGGATATGGCGTGATGATATGTATGTATGTGATATACGCTTTTGAAATAAAACTATTTTAACTTATTTTATCGCGTTGGTAATTTTTGAAGGACCTACCCTTCCGTGACTAAGAACGCTGTAAAGTGCTCGAAATTTTAGGAAATTGAATATCAAATATACCTAAACGCGGTAAAATTAGTATAAATACTATTATTTCAAATGTGCTAATAATCGCGTTAACATTATATATATAGTATTTAGGTCAATTTACCTTTTATCACAAATGGAGCTTATGTTGAAAAATGGAATATATGATTTATAAGGAAAAATAATTAGATTAACTTGTAAACATTATTTCATCATTCTCCTACTCTTATCCGAATTACTTGGGGTCGATGCAATATGTACTCTTTTCATACATATTGTAAAAGTTATTGGCAATAGTTTTATGACCGGCCGCCTGCCAGACGTCAACCCTGCTTGGGAATGTAATTGTTGACCAAACGTCATCAGATAGAGTTGGCCCAGGTCCAGGTCCATTGGTAAGATGAATATGGATATAATATTACCTAAACTTATGCAACTGAAGGCAAATTTGAAATAACTCTATTTCAACTTGTCTGACCAGCGTGGTATACCTAATAGGGCAACTTTCCTTTTATTGGGACGTAGGTATATGAACTAAAACGATGATAATGATCAGAATAAATGAATAAAGTACGTTTCAGTTCATATAAATTTGAAACTAGTTATTGTTGATGAAGAAATTCAGTTGAAGAATAAAATTAATTTCATAATTAAGTTCATCATCATCATTCTCCTGCTCTTATATCAATTACTTGAGGTCGACACAATAGGTACTTAATTCTTCTTGTGAATGTAACTGTTGAACAAACGGTATCAGATGGAATTGGCCCAGGTCGATATAAAGCTCTTAGTCGTCTTTTACGACACCCACGTGAAAGGTTGGTAGTATTCGTAGCCGCTACCACACAGTAGTATTCATAATAAAGTTCAACAGTTATTATTATGTTATTTTAGGTACCCACATATTAGAAAAAAAGCTATGAAATCACAATCCAACCGCTCTGCTTAATATTTTTTAAAATGTATTGTAGGTACCTATTTGGTCATCGAGCAGTTTTAAATACTTTATTGTCATTTATTTAAAATATTATTTTTCCCTACCTAGACCAGATCGGTCATGTACTGAAGGAAGGTGGAGTCAAGAGTCTCCGAAACCGGCGAGCGTGTATGAAGAGAATTATGAATGTTGAGGAAGCGAGTGAAGTATGCAGAGATAGAGTTCTCTGGCACTCTGTTCTCTCTGCCTACCCTGCAAGGGATATGGCGTGATGATATGTATGTACCTATGTATTTTTCCCCGTATGTTTATTATGCTTTTATAGCTCTTTTTCTCTATCTACCTATACCTCTGCTTTTATTTGCAGTAGGCAGTTATTGGTCAGATTATAGCCTACCATAAAAAATGTAGGTAAAGAAGCAATTTGTTTAGCACATTTCCTGGCCTCATTTAAGCACAAATTTAAGAGGGAAGCTAGATGACTTTGAACATAATTTGAAGTAAAAACATAACAGTTAGAGCCATCTAGTATAGGATTTAGAAAATACTTTTCTGTAAAGATTGTGTAAAGTAAAGTTTGTGTAACAACAAAATAGATGGCGCTAATTTTGCAAAGACTCCCCCAAGCGTGTGGACGCCATACGAATACAATTGAGGACTACTAGGGAACGCATATGGCATCTTAATGTGACGATTTAATGCAGGTAAAGCCTACAATAAATTAATGCCTCATTCTAATGAGGAAGCCCTTTTTTTTTGCTATGTCTTCCGTCGCCCCGCCAAATCGGTCCGGGGCGACGGAAGAGGCGGCGCACAACCCCATAGACCCACCCTGCAAACACCCCTCTTCGCCATGCGAGCGGGCCACCGGTACCCGATCATTGTCTTCGGTGGCCATTCTAATGAGGAGGCCTACGTTTAATAGAGGATGGCAAAACATTGAATGACGAGGTCATGATTTATAGATATTATTATATTTAAAAAAATACTATATATGTTATATAAGCACATATCTTTCTTATTTTTTTCTTCTTAATTGAATTTTTTATCTTTAATTAATTTTAAGAAAGAAAGAATAAGAGTAAATCTACATTACAGATCATTATCATAGTCATTATCGCTTTTATTCCAGTTACTTGGGGTCGACGCAATATGTGCTCGTCTTCCATCGTGTACATATTTCAAAAGCTATTCGTAATAGTAGATAATAAACCGGCCCCTGCTCGATGTCAACCCTCCTTTGAAATGTACCGACGGCATCGAGTGGAGTTGTCCCATAAAGCTTTTAGTCGTCTTTTACAACATTCACGAACAAAGTAAGGGTTGTTAGTATTTATAGCCACTATCCCACAGTACTAGAAATTATAAATCTACATCACAGATTGGCATATACAGGGTGTTGTAAGGGGACTGCTCCCGAAAACAAGGACAGGTGACCCTACTAGTCCTACTTGTAATGATAGGCTAGAAAAAAAATCGATTCGGAAGAAAAAAAAAAAATTTTTTTTCACCATGCGAGGTCGTTGAACTCTTGAACATATGATCGTGAGTTTTGAATAGATTGCGTCTTTTCTCATCTGAGTATAGTTACGTATTTTTTATCGAGTTATTGTTACATGGCACTGTCCTAATACGATGGAATGTGAAAAAAACTTAAAAAAATTTGTGAAAAAAAAAAAATTATTTCTTCCTGATCGATTTTTTTTCTAGCCTATCATTACAAGTAAGACTAGTAGGGTCACCTGTCTTTGTTTTCGGAAGCGGTCCACTTCCACTCTGTATAAGTGAAAGGATGTAGGTACCGGGGAGACCGAGACTAACCTACTTGGACCAGATTGGTCACGTACTTAAGGAAGGTGGAGTCAAGAGTCTCCGAAACCGGCGAGCGTATATGAAGAGAATTATGAATGTTGAGGAAGCGAGTGAAGTATGCAAGGATAGAGTTCTCTGGCACTCTGTTCTCTCTGCCTACTCTGCAAGGGATATGGCGTGATGATATGTATGTATGTATGTCCAGATATTGGCAATTAAGTTTAATAAAAACGTGGAAAAAATATATTAAAATCTACCATCTGAAGGGTTATTTATTGACTTAAGTTTGAAAATAGAGATAACATTTACATATATGTTAACATTTACTTATGTAAATTGTATATTTTTGTACCAATAACTTTTAAGCATATTGTACATTTTAATAAGTTACAATAGGTTTCATCATCATCACAGCCCATATATGTAGCCCATATATGTCCCACTGTTGGGCCCGGGCCTGCTCCGTAATGGCCGGGCAATTAACCTACTATACCGCGCTGATCAGACGTGTTGGTATAGGATTTTGTTTCGAGTTTTCCATCTCTTGTATAGATGTTATATGCATTTTATATCCATTACTCGTCTCTTACGATCACCCACGGGTAAGATAGGGGGTGGTGAATTGTATTCTTACTCCGTCACCACACGGAACAATAGGTTTATATTTTGTCATTTATCGACTTTTATCAGTTGTTCATTGTATGTTATATTTGAAAAATTGTAATTGGCCTTTGTTATTTAGAATATTTTGTTAAGCATATACAAGGTGGAGACGACCATACAACAATAATTTTAATCTAGTGTATCTGATGACTTGCCCAGCCTGTATACAAACTTTGAATACAATATGTCGTATAGTTTAGCCGCAGCACATTACTTTGTATTATTAACAATTTCCACACTCTGTATAAAAATTAAAATTATTCGCCTATCAATGAGCTCCCGCGCCGCATCGGTATAAACTAATATGAAACTAGTACCTACATATCGCCATGTTTACCAGTTCAAGTCTTCCCCAAACGTAATACAAATCAATGCATATTATACCTTATTCCTAAATCTTAAGATCCATACATATAAACCGTGTCATCAGACTTAGATGAGAAATTTAAAACTACCAAATGCGGCTTAATGAAAGAAGACCTCGGTCTCATGTTCAAAACTATTATAATAGGTCTGTAGGTCAGTGTGCCATCGTGATCCTGTGACGTGAATGTGCGTAATTAGACGCTTACTTTGTGTTAGAATAGTATTTCTTTCTCATTTACAATGCCTCGTTATAATTACACAGCTTCGGGTATACAGATATGATTTTAATTTATGGAGAATATCACGGAAATGCAGCTTTAACCATACGTACGTACCGAAAGAGATATGGAAACACACGTGTTTGTACTACCAATGGCCGGACTATTGTGCAAGCTGTCCAGAGGTTACGGGATAATCAATCCTTACTGCCTCATATGGATAGTGCTCCTTCGCGTGTAAGAGTCACCCTAGATGAACAAATTTTAAATTATTTTTCTCGCAAATTTGACACAGGTTGATAATGTGGAGAACTTAAAAAAAGGAATTGTACGATCTTTCGACAAGTTAAAATACATCGCCGTCAATGGCGACCTGTTAACAAGAGTTCGAAATAATATTTTAAGACGATATAATTTGTGCGTTCGGGTCCATGGCGCACATATCGAAAATTTAAGTTTAACGACCAAGTGAATTATTAAAGTTATCGTGATTATTTTAATAAAATAATCAAGTGAGAATGAATAGCGCCCAATGTATTTACCTACGTTTCGAAGTTGTAACATATGATACCACAAGGTCACTCGCCGCTTGCCGACCACAGGTTAATGAACTAATATTTACAAACGGTGTTCTATTTTGTTTCAATATTTATGATAAAAAGTTTGTTTGAAAAAATTGTTTTTTAAATATGCATGCGAGGACTTTTTTAATAGTTTCAAAATACTCCTATACACTAGTATTGACGGTGTTTTCATTTATTGTCGTATTGACGTCTCCACTCTGTATAGCTGTAAGTTTACCGAATAAATAAAAATAAATAAAACACCACTGTTGTATGAACTCACTTTATTTAGCTACAACCAAATGACATAAAGACCCATCGCATTTGCGGACGATGAAAAAATCATAGAGTAAGTTAATACAATTTACGATGTACTGTTTATAGTGTATAAAACAATGTATTTTTTTTTTATTAGAAGCTCAGTTACGCATATCACTACAGTGCTGTATATTCACAATTTAAATAACTTTTATACTTTTTTTCAATATCGGTTTGGAAAATAAATAAATCAGTTGCATTTTTAATATATAAATCGGAAATAAACCGTGACCATTAATTATCAATTTTATAAATACATAACACAAGACTTATTTTATTAAAATAATCTAAGATAATATTCATTACAGTATATTAAATGAGGTTTATTAATGTTGGCAAATAAGTTGGTAATAAAATTATATCCAATTTTAACAATGTAAATTTGATTGTTGCTTTTTTTTATTGCTTATAGTGGCAAAGGAGCAAGTGGCACACCTTTTGGTAAGTGTTACTGTCAATAGACCTCAGCTATACCAGGGCTATACAGCTAGGCCGGTGCCTAGCAGTGAAAACTCTAAACCCACTCGGAAAGTTGACTTCCCGGTTCTCTCGCTCACTGTAAATTTGCTGAATATAAATACGCGTGGATACGTTTAAATGAAATAAATATGAATAATATATTTAGATAAACAACAAGGAAGAACACAGACGTATTCTAGTTTTTTTTTATTTAGGACGGCAATATTTTTTTTTTCCAATTTTACTGTATATTTTATAAGTGAAAAAAAATAATATTTTTAAGTTTCCAAACCGGTATTAAATATATTAAGCCTACTAATATTGCTATACATCAAGACTATAGTCACCTCATTATTATAACTAACACACATTTTAAAAGCGACAGTTAATAATAACAATTATTAAAACATAATAAAAAATAACAAATTTTATAAACAGCTTCTGTAAATGCAACATCTAATATTTATAATATAAATAATAATTATACTAATTTATAGTTATAATAATTTGTAAATAATAATTTATAAATAATAATAAACATTAATTTATAAATAATAACTACAGTATTATTAGTGTTTTAATATTATCAATCATTTGTAACAAAAGGAACCGATACGTTTTTATATATTCAGTGTATTATTATTTTTCTTTGAATAAAACCTTTATAGTATAGTGCAGTTATTAAATAATTTCCAGTTGAAATTATATAATTTCCAGTGATATATTATTTAGTATTTATTAAATATATCTTATTTACATGGAAGGCATGAGGCGTGCACTAACATTCATCATTTTACGACTCCATGATTAAAAGACGTATATTAATTAATCATAATCTAATTTAAACCAAGTTAACATTTTAATTAATTATAATAAAAAGTTATAGAAAACAATGTACATTATGTATGATAAATTTCCATCACGTCTACAACATAATTCAACATTCAGTTTAAGAAACATTTTCATCTAATTCTCATTGTAAATTTATTTTAATATAATTTACATTTTCATTTTATTTTTATTTATTTTTCTAAAATCTAAGCTACGTAAAGATGTACGCCATTTAATTTTGCTTTGCAACATCTAATGCTAGAAATACAATAAGTATAAAATTGAGCTTTGTTTGATATGTATCGTTACATTAGCGAAATTTCCTTAACAATTGATATGTATTTGTTTCAATTTGGATCTCTCAAGAATGTTAGAAAAGAAATTATTTTTATATTATATATAAGTAATATGTAATCTATATTTTATAACTGATTATACTATATATATATTAATTTTAACATAAAAACGGACAAAATTATCTTTGTAATATTTTTGTTTCAGATACCTAAATACAAGGTTTCTCGTAAAAATCATTAAATATGGAATATGCTATATTAAGTGCTAGGACTATAGATTTAAATGTTGGGTTGAGAGCCCTCAGCGCTCACCCAACAGACCACGTAAAGTTGTCATAGCCATCTGTTACTCGTAACAGCTAACACATAAAAAATATTTAATTTATAAGAGTTTTTTTTTATGAATTCAACACCTAGCAAATTTTTCATTCATCAACAGAGGCGGTGCGATTCATAAATAAAATAACTACAAGCTAAATCAAAACATACTTATAGGCAGCATAATAAAATATGCCTTTATAGGCACATTCTACATTTTTAACCGACTTTATTCGATATTAATTTACTTAAAAAAATTATAATGGAGATTTTTGTGCATTTTGTTGATTTGCCGAAGTATTATTTTAACTATGATTGATTTTTTGTCGATTATAACATATAAATTGCTGAAAATTAATTATAAAACTAATTATAATAAAAATATTTATAGTAATTTATTTTTTCAAGAATTTTAATCTGAAATAATGTGAAGATTCATAGTTTTAGCTATAATAATTATATGAATTTTAATTATATTTCTCTGTTTATGATTTATTATTACATGTGTATGTTTAAAATATATTTTATTTAATATATTAATCTATACAAATAAAAATAAATAACAGACTATGATGACTAATTATGGTTCTTATAAATATTTATTATTAACACAAAGGTATAAAATAGTAAAATATGCATGTAGTTTCAAACTGAATAATTTATAATCAATACATTTTAGCAGTATTATTATGAGTATATTTCCTATTTAATTTTCCACATTGATTCATCATATGCCCGTATTTATTAGAAAACATTGCATGTATGTACAATTAGAAGAAAAAATATGGTGGGATTTTCTTAGGAATAAAAGATTAATAGGACTAAAAAATGTAGTAGAAGTATATAGATTTTAAGAGTAATAAGAAAAACAAAACGCAAATTGGTCCTGTACCCGTAGGATCGAGAATGCTGCTAGTAGTAAAATTAATACATATTTTCAACAGTATTTCAGTCGCTGCGGCCATTGTCAATGAAAATTATTAGCACGATATAAAATCACCCGTTGAACACGGTATAAAATAACTGTATAGATCGTATGTTTTATTTTTTTAATATATGAACTCAAATTAAAAATGATTTTATTATTGTTTTTAGTCATTTAAGTAATTTACCCTTTTGTTAAGTCAGGGGTGTGTTTCTCGAAATCGTTACCAAGTTATATTAATAATTTAATTGTTGTGATTACAGTATGTGCTATTCAGCACATCACAGTCTACGAGTTAGTATCAGAACTTAATCAAGGCTGTACTGAAATATAATTACACTGTATTTTTAAGTGCAAATTATTAATATTTTATCATCACAAACTATTAGATTATTTTGTAAAATCTTTACTTTCCTTACCATCTTGTTTTGGATGTTCTTTTTGCTATATTGTAATGCAAATAGTTTTAGAAATATTAGAAGCATAGAAGAATAATATTAAAATTACTGAACTTGTTTACGAACGAACAATATATGTCATGTCTGTATAATGTATAAACATTTTCGGGTAGATGGCGCACGTCTCCCAAGACGAAAATATAATACGAGCCGCAAATTGAATGTCATACGACAGCTCACACTTGTCTAAGTGATACGACGATTGGAACAGTATTCCAATAGGTATGCGTTCGAGTCTCACTTGTGACATTTATTTTTCACTCGAAACAAGTTTTTTTAAAGTACTTTCAATAATCTGATAAAGCAAGGATCAATAAGGTTTAAAAATATTTTTGTCTTTTGATTTTATAAAATAAGGTATTCCGGTTTTCGCATATGCGTATAATTTAAAGAGAACATCATGAATAGGCTCCTAAATCTATTCATACAACTCTTCACAACTCAGAACACAAGAGAATCTATGTCTACATCAAATTAAAGCTCCATTCTTTACCATTTTAAATTACATATTATTATATTATGTAATATACCCGGATAACATTTGTCTAATGTGTAATCTAACGTAACTCTTTAGGTGAATTCTAGCAGTTTTATATTTTCAAAATTTCTTAACAATAACGAAATGACATTTTAGGAATATTTATAATTAAATGTCTTTATCTATTTCAGCATATATACGTCCGTATATCTTGTATAATAGAAGAGAAAATGGCTTATTACTCATATTGAATCCACACTGTTCCATAGTTTGATATAGTTTTGAGTTTTTTATTTTCTCTTGCGGTTTTGCTACCTATTTTCAGCTCTCACTAATCCTTTAAGTCACGTACTCAGCGAGAGTGACGATGTCTGTTTAAGTATTCTTATTATATTTTTAGTGGATTCTCAACATAACATTCTTTAATTTCGTCATAACACTCTTTTTAAAAAAAAAACATTAAATGTTCTGAAATGCTTTGTTCATTCTTTATAGTTCACAACCTTTCTACGCATTTTACCTACATATTCTTCTTCTTTTTAACTTTGGTTAGCATATTTATTATCATCATCATAGCTCATATATGTCTCACTCCTGGGTTTAAGCCTGCTTCACATCATCATCATTCTCCTAATCTTATCTGAATTACTTGGGATTATAGGATACTTGCATCGAGCAATACGTACTTTTCTTTCATAGTACATATTGTAAAAGTTATTGGCAATAGTTTTATCACCGGCCGCCTGCCGTCGTTGACGTCAACCTTCCTTGGGAATGCAATTGTTGACCAAACGGCATCAGGTGGTGTTGGCCCGGATCGTTATAAAGCTCTGTCGTTTTTTACGACATCCACAAAGTAAGGGTTGGTAGTATTCGTAGCCGCTATCACACAGCATCAAGCATCCTTCACAATAAGCAGGCATTTTCATTTACCACACTGGTTGGAAGGTATTAATTTATGTAGGGTTTAAATTCGAACTTTCATTTCAAACTTTCCTTCTCTTGCATATATGTTATTTAGCTATTATTTCTCTTAGTTATCTTTTATGACATCCATGGGTAAGTAAGGGAGTGGCAAGTGTTCTTATTCTGTTACTACACGACGAAAGTTTAGTGTGGTATTGTAGTTTAATACTTTCAAATCTGTTGAGAAGGTTAGGATAAACAGTGTCAAGTACTAAGTCGAGTACTGGATTCAGAAGAAGAAGAAACTTATACAAAAACTGCTAAATCTCACCTAAATCTTTTATTCTCTAAACGTGCATTCACATTGATGGATACAACTACTTACGAGTCATCTAACGGAAAGGCGATACACTACATCAGAGCCTAATCTATTTTATTCAAACAAGACTCGTTTAGTTTTCACGCTGCAGACGTTTGATTATAATAATTTTTCATTTCCAAATATATATATATATATATATATACGTTTTAAAAATTTCTAGTCTAATAGGTTGCTTGGTTATTTTGATTTGATTCATTATCTGACTTCATATGTCCCACTGCTGGGCTCATGTCTCCTTTATAACAGGAGGGTAATAAACTAAGCTTGTTACTATTAAAACTGGTTAGTTATTTCGTGTTTTTCTTCTCTTGCATAGGTGATGTATGCATATTATATCCCTTAGTCGATTTTTACGATATCCACGGTAAAATAAGCGGTGATGAATTTTGTTTTTACTACGTAATCACACGGAGAGTAGTGACAAAGTAAGATTAACGTGACTTTTTTATTTTTTTATTTTATAATTTTTAGTTTATGAAGTCGGTTTTTTTAACGTAGTTTGTTATTTTTTTTTTATATTGTTGAGACATACTCAATATATGCCAACATTCAGCCTTTCGTTGCCTACTGCGGGGCATAGGTCTGTCCCATAGAATACCACATACCTTTGATGATGTTATGGCCATAGTGGCCATGCTGATTGTCTACCTAGTAAGTTTTAATACGTTCCCAATAGACTCGTAGCATCGCTAGCCTTTCTGCTTTTAAACCAGCATGTTATTTTTGGGACAGCTACGAGCAATTAAGAGTTTGTGGACACTGTATCTTATCCAATCGCTGTACATAAATATATATAGGTTTAGAAGATAATAAAATTTACTGCATCGATATGTTCGATGCACGAACACGCGATCGAACATATCGATACGCAGGATAATTATCCTCTAAGAACTCCTTACGCGATGCACAAATAATTGGTCTAAGTTTTATTTCTATCAGTTATTTGTATGTTTAGTAAGTTCGACAAACAAAGATGTGAAGAAATGCATTGAAAAATTGTTAATTAAAAAAATAAAAAATACAAATGCCTATTGGTAACAAAAAAGACTTATACTTGATTAAAATTTTATATTTCACTTGTAGATATTATTTTATCTATTTAAATTATTTTATTAATGACCTCAGAAATGTCGGACATGTATGCGTCATTTTCTGAAATACGAAATGGTTTCGAGTGGTACTTATAGGTACATGGAATGCTCACCAAACCGTGAAAGTTGATTAATCGACCGATTTAGAGGTACTAAATTACAAGGTTAGTAATTAATTATCTAACTGGATTTTTATATATAAAATTTAGGAGTCTATATTGAATATATTTTTTACAGCCATGAATGTCGAATAAGCCCATGTCACAGACGATTCGTGACACTTAAATAATTCTTCTGTGTGACATTGCTTTGTCTAATAACGCTATCTTTGCCATAGATTATATCTTATTGCTAGTATATAAAGAATAATAACGTCTGCAGCATAAAACTAATGACACTAATCGAGGAAAATGAAAATTTCTAAACAGTGTAAAAGGCGTAATACACTTATTTACAAAACCCAGCCTTTAAGATCGACCTACGAAGCACCAGTTCTAAGTCGAAAATAAAAACGAAAATACATCTATGATATGTTTAGTTTGATCTCAGTCTTTAAACTACGTCTAGAGTCAGTCCTAAGCTAATGGATTGTACAATCCCATAAGAAGAGGACGCGATATTTTCGAAAACTAAATCACCAAAAAGCTTCATCGAATCATAATAGTTACATACAATATCATAATATACATCTCTAGAAAAATATTTAAGTATAATTGCATTAGCAACGAGTTTATTAAAATTATTATATATTGTAATACTCACAGCTTTTACGATATGTATTTTCATTATAATATAAATATATACATTTATTTTACTTAAAACTAAACCGTTTGTGATATATTTCATTTGTGCGTTAAATAAAGCAAGTGCAACGTGCCATTTTTCTATGTAATATACAACAATTGCGTTAAAATTATTAATATATACGTTATAACATTTCATAATAGTTGTAAAATTGATATTTTCTATAAAATATCTATCAAAAGGAACGTGGTCTAATATTTTAAGTGTAGGTAACTCGTTATTTAGCTTAGTATTAAATAAATTCGACAAAGAATTGACGAAATCTTTGAAGAATGAGAGTGTTCCGATGGAATACATGATGTCAAAAGACAAATTGCAGTTGTAAATCAATGTAAAGAGGATAATAAGGATGTAAAATAATTTAACTGGTCTATGTGATGTGTTAGCCGAGCTGGGAGGTGTAGGGTACACGACGTCCACTTCAGCGATCTTGAAGATTGATAGAAGCAGATGCGAGGAAATGTCTTCGTGTTGTGAATTGATACGCCCTTTCACGACTTTTAGTACGTCGATACATTCCTCCTGAAAGATAAGAATTTATATTTTTTTTTAAAGACAATACCCGGCACTACAAAATTATTTTTTTTTATTGATCAAACATCAAACTTCCAATTAACGGAATCATAGAAATAATTTATGAATCGCAAATAGCATTGTGATGCGTGAGAAACGAGCTCGTGACTCTTGGCATGCTAATTATCATGATTTGTACAGTATCGCAACCAGAACAATCGGTGGTGGCTCGACCAAAGTACTTTCTTGCTTGGGAATCGAACCAACACTTGGCAAGGCAGGGCGGTATCTTCACCACCACGCGTATCCCATGTTTAAGAATATTTGTCCAATAAGCCACAGAATGGAAATAATTCTTCTTCTTCTTCTGGATTTAGCCGAGATGGAAGGTACACCACTGATATAGAGCGAAGAGTGAATGCGGGAAATAGAGTGAACGGAGCGTTGGGGCAACTTCTCGGCAGCCACCACCTCAGCCAGAAGGCACGTGTAGCAATACATAACGCAGTGCTTGTCCCAACATTACTGTATGGAAGCGAGAGTTGGGTATGCAGAAAAGAGTATGAAAGTAAAATTAATGCGGTCGAAATGCGATCTCTGCGGAAAATCTGTGGAGTTAGGCTGACCGACCGCATTCGTAACGACGACGTAAGAGAGCGAGTAGGTATGAAAGAGAGTATTGGTGTAAAGATGCGAAAGGGAATGCTCTGATGGTTCGGACATGTGGAAAGAATGCCGAACGAACGTCTGGTTAAGAAGATATACAATGCAAAAGTGGAAGGATGTAGGTACCGAGGGAGACCGAGACTCACCTACCTAAACCAGATCGGTCATGTACTGAAGGAAGGTGGAGTCAAGAGTCTCCGAAACCGGCGAGCATGTATGAAGAGAATTATGAATGTTGAGGAAGCGAGTGAAGTATGCAGAGATAGAGTTCTCTGGCACTCTGTTCTCTCTGCCTACCCTGCAAGGGATATGGCGTGATGATATGTATGTATGTATGGAAATAATTTGTGTAAAAGTAAATATTTTTGGTGAAAGTAACACAGAATGCAAATATTTTTTGTAAAAGTAACGCAGAATGGAAATGATTTCTGTAAAATTAACAGAGCATGGAAATAATTTCTGTAAAAGTAACGCAGAATGGAAATGATTTCTGTGAAAGTAACATGAATGGAAATGATTTCTGTAAAATTAACAGAGCATGGAAATAATTTCTGTAAAAGTAACGCAGAATGGAAATGATTTCTGTGAAAGTGACATGAATGGAAATGATTTCTGTAAAATTAACAGAGCATGGAAATAATTTCTGTAAAAGTAACGCAGAATGGAAATGATTTCTGTGAAAGTAACATGAATGGAAATGATTTCTGTAAAATTAACAGAGCATGGAAATAATTTCTGTAAAAGCTTCCATATAGGTATTTATTATATTTACTTATTTTTATAAAAACTATTAAAATCTAAATCGTAAATTTTGCTTGATGTAATTTTATTTAACTAATAATTGTTTCATACCTTCTCTCTATCAAGCAAAGTATCACCGGCCTCCCTGAGTGCCTCCTGTTCCCTAGGTGGTACGCTGGCAGAGATGATTACGTTCTCGTTACTGATATTGAAGAGAGTTAGCGTGCAATTTGTCTGGAAGAGCAAACCAAAATTTTGTAAATATTCAAATGGAGTCTAAGATGTTTAGAACTTAATTAAAATTCATTCAATTTTGCGGTGCGCAAATGTGGTGGCAGCTACGAAACCTTTAATTGCTAGTGGATGTTCTAAAAGTCGACCAAGAGCTTTATATCGACCAGGGCCAACTCCATTTGATGTCGTCTGATGAGAGTTGATGACAAGCAAGCGGCCGGTCCTAAAACGATTGCCAACACTTTTGCAATATACAGGGTGCCGATGTTATTACTAGAATAACTTAAACTAGATGTAGGAATGACGTCATAAAAAAACAATAAAGTTAGTTGCAGACTCCTAGCTCTGCCCAATGCCGAGATAAAGTGATTTGTTTGTTATCAAAACAATAGATTTGCCAGCGTACATTGACCTGTAGGTACATTTTGACTAGCTGTGCGGCGGTGAGCGCAGCGAGCGCTGGACTATTTGCCTACTAGTTCAATGTCACACGCACGAGTATGCCTACATCGAACTTTTATAGTACAAGTGTATTGATCGCTTATCATTAGGGTAATTTAATCAAAAATTAGGTACTATTTTTTTACTGATTTGGATAGTGTATCATGCTCTGATACACCTTTAAGGATTCTACGAATGAAATCGGCAACCTGCTACAATGGATGAAGAGTAGATACATATTTTTCAACATCACGTAATTGGGACAAGAACAGGATAATGATGATACTAAAATTGATTCAATAATAGTTATACTATTAATATACCATTAAAAGAGATGTGAACGACATCAAAGTGGGTGTATTTAAACATAGGTAACCGTGGCTAGAGATTAGCATTAGTTGAAGTGAGGAAATCGACAATAGTTGGATGCGAAAGGTTCATGAGTAGCGACCACGAATTCCGATTCCTACAACGCAGTGGATTGGAATTAAACAGGGAAATATATTAAATACTTGTAGTAGTTTTACTTTCCTAAGACTTTGCACCTTAATATCATAGTAAAAGTAATCAATTTTTAAAGTTGTTTTTTAAAATAATGTAAACAATATAAAATAAAAAATTGTTTATATAAAAAAAATTATGTAACTTAAACTTAAACATTTTATGTAACTAGTGACACTCACTAAAGTGAGTGTCACTAGTTACATAAAATGTTTAAAGATTAAAATGGCAGCTTTTAAATCTTTTATTATAATAAACATTTTTTTATTTATATATATATGGATAACAGTATCCAAATGATTAAAATTTAGCATTTAATTGCTAGGTTATTTATAAAACCTTGTTTACGAGCGAAAAATGAAAGTCACACGTGGGACTCGAACCCATACCTATTGGAAATTCGTTTCAATTGTCCCACCACTTAGATAAGTGTAAGCTGTCGTATGACATTCTCATAATTTTCCTTTAGGCTTTTACTGCAGTTGGGAGGAAAAATAAACAGTAACACAATTATTACTTACTCCTTCACTGTGCACAGTATACATGTACTGTTGCAATAGACGTACGGCATCCTCAGCGCCAAGACCGGTGTGCGGCCGCAATAGAGCTTCATCGACAGCACTAAATCCCAGCAGTAAATAGACGCCTTCGGGGAGTTTGTATTCGCCTAAAAGTTTAATATAATCCAAATGTGAAAATAATAAAGAACCACGCCATCTATTGAGATTTATTTGCATATTAGTTTTTTATTAAAATTACTGTAACTCTTTTTTTTTTGAAGAAATCTTTATATAGATAGTAAGGTGACCAAATATTAGAAATATATTTTTTTATTTCGTGTGGTGACGATTCACCGTAACAATATTAAAGCTGTCAAGTCCAGAATCTCACCTTTCCTTCTTTAATTCTGGTATTGTAAGCTTTAATAAAAGGAGATAAGCAAAAAATATCTTAGCAAGAGAAGACATACTTAAAATAGAACCATATTTTATGGGACCTAAAATAACGTTCCTTTTTAGATCCATCTTAATAGGTGGATCTGAAAAACTCTAATGAGTTATTTGGCAACGCCTATTAATCAGTCAATAAGTTAATCATTCAATCAGTTAATCAATTGGTGTCCACAGCTGGACATAGGCCTCCCCCCATCTGCGTCGAAATAGTCTGTTTTTCACTTTTCGTATACTATTGATGTAGAAAAATAGAGCAGTGAGTTATACCTGGATTCGGCCTCATGCAGATAAAGGATCCAGAGTAGCAGTAGCAACGCCCTCTGTATGCCTGGTAGGCAGGAGCTGCGTGAGAGTAATGAGCAAGCCTTGATGAGCAAGGAGCACGAGGGACGCAGGCCACCTTGCAAGAGACTTGAAGAGATGCCTCGCAGACACAAAGGTCTGTACATTCCGCTAGTTCTGCCGAGCGATACAACTGCAAAAATGAGTTTATTATTAGACAGGTTTGACTTTGTCCATCCATCCATCCATTAGCCCATCCATCAGCCCATGAACGAACATTGGACGTAGGCCTCCCCGCGAGAATGCTACTCCACCACAGTAGTGAAATATCGAGTATAGCTCTCTTCATAACACCCTAAGAGACTTCAAGCCTTATTAAAAGGCCTTATTATATAGCGTGGAAGGAGACCGCTCCCGAAAACAAAGACAGGTAACCCTACTAATCCTACTTGTAATGATAGGCTAGAAAAATAATCGATTCGGATGAAAAAAAAATATATTTTTTCACCACGCCAGGTCGTTGAACTCTTGAACATATGATCGTGAGTTTTGAATAGATAGCGTCTTTTCTCATCTGAGTATAGTTACGTATTTTTTATGGAATTATCGTTACATGGCACTGTCCTAATACGATGGAATGTGAAAAAAACTTAAAATTCGTTGTGAAAAAAAAAGATTTTTTTTCATCCGAATCTTTTTTTTTTCTAGCCTATCATTACAAGTAGGACTAGTAGGGTCACCTGTCTTTGTATTCGGGAGCGGTCCACTTCCATCCTGTATAGAGATGTTTGTACAAAAATATTTGACTGGGAAATATGATTTATATTAATCAATTATAACCACAAAAATTTAAGAACCACTGTTGATAGTTTGCTATCTGCAGCCGCGAGGCGGTCCAAAGAAAAGATACATTTCCAAGAAGGTTTGACGTCAGGCAGGAGGACTATCGTAAATCTATTGCCAATAACTTTTGCAATATGTACAATGGAAGAGGAGTACATATTGTGGACCCCAAGTATTTGGGATAAAAGCAGGATGATGAAGACGAGGTATATCTTAATCCATTCCAAGTCCATTATTCGACATAAACTTCCCTAATAGACAGTGATGCTATTAGCGCCATGCTTGGCAGGTGTGGTGGCAATTTTAGTCGTTCTTATCCCAGATTTTCCCCTATTTTTCTTTTGAAGCTTGGGGTAAATTCCATCCACCCATCTACCCAATTATCAGCGTGTAAACGTCTACTGTTGGACATAGGCCTCCCTACGAGAATGCCACTCAAAACGGTTGGGTAAATTAACAACAACAAAAGCACTGACTCGTCTAGTTTCTCCCATCTTGATATACTGAGCTTGATCATCATTTTCAGGTTTCTTTACAATGCAGTACTTCGTAGGCTCCAATGTAGTAGTCGGTCTAGGTGTAGTAGTCGTAGTCGTAGTGGTAGTTGTAGTCGTTGTAGTAGTAGAGGTAGTGGTCGCGACTGTACTTGTCTCGGTTGTGATTTCGATTACCGGTTCGGATATTTGAGCGACTTCGTTTGGACCTACAGTTTGTTCTGACATGGTCGTGATGGGAGTCAGTTCTTCACGGTTTTCCTGAAAATATAATTGCATTGATATGTTACTTTACATATATAATTTTAGTTAGTAATTCTTTATATAAGAAAAATAGTAAGTGTTAAAAAGCTTCAGAAAAAAAAACAATTTTAAATTTGTATCGAGTAATATAAATATTATCCGTGTGGTGACGGAGTAAGAATACAATTCACCACTACTTATCTTACCCGTGGGTGATTGTAAGATACGACTAAGCGATATAAAACGCATATAACATCTATGCAAGAGAAGGAAAATTTGAAACAAAACCCTATACCAATACGTCTGACCAGCGTGTTATAGTAGGTCAATTTCTCTCCTATTATGGAGGAGGCTTAAGCCCAATATATGAGCTAAGATGATGAATATAAATATTAACTACATATTTGTAAAGAGAGTTTTCAGCATTTCAGCTAGAGTAGAGGCCGGTAGATGAAGCTGTTATCGATAAAATTAGAAATAAATTATTGTTTTTGGATCATCCATGTAAAAATTATACAACTTTAGTCTTCTAGTCTCATTTTTTTAACCCCCCCCGATGCAAAAAAGAGCGTATCTGTGATTTTTTTTTATTGCTAATGGTGGCAATCGTGCAAGCAGCACATCTGATGGTAAGTGTCACTGCCGCCCATGGACCTATGCAATACCAAGGGTATAACTACGACGCTGCCTACCAATACAAACCCCAAACCCACCCAGTTAGGCTTCCGGCTCTCTCGCTCACCGAACGAAGCGTAATAGCACATTGCTATTACTCAGACGTTGATCTTCTGCGAGAGTGTGGTACTACCCCGGACGGACCGGCCCGCGGCTGTAGACAGAGAACTATCCACAGCGTGGTCTTACCACTATTAAATGTGTGTGATTTAACATTTGTAAATAGCATTATGATGGTATCACTCGGCTACTTTGACGATGTAGCTCGAAGGGCCTAGATTCTCTATTAGTAAACCCATCAATATTGGGCTCATTGGATTCGTGTGAGCCTGTTCTGTTCATAATCGTGTTTTTTTACGCCAAGACTTTTTATTTTTTACATATATACATACATATCATCACGCCATATCCCTTGCAGGGTAGGCAGAGAGAACAGAGTGCCAGAGAACTCTATCCTTGCATACTTCACTCGCTTTCTCAACATTCATAATTCTCTTCATACACGCTCGCCGGTTTCGTAGACTCTTGGCTCCACCTTCCTTCAGTACGTGACCAATCTGGTCTAGGTAGGTTAGTCTCGGTCTCCCCCGGTACCTACATCCATTCCACTTTCACATTGTAATTTTTATTTAAAATTTTTAATTTTTAATATCACGTTGCAAAGTGAATTACTTATTATTATTATACTTCACATCATAGCGGAGGTGAAGAGATGTAAGTATATCACTGCAGTAGAAGGAAAACTCGAAATGAAACACACAACAAGGCGTCTAAACAGTATGATAGCTTAGTGAGCGTAAATCAATTATGTCGGTGGTCCATGACCATTTAGGAATAGTAGAAATAGAAGTTACCTGCATATGATCGATATGGGAAGATCCATGCTGTGTGGTATGTCTATGATGGTGAGTGGTAGTACGATGGTAGATTGGTGGCTCTGGTGGGATCGTGATGTATCTGATCCCGTTATCATAAGGCGTGGTCGTGATTAGTGAACCGTACATCTTCATGTGATAATCACTTTGGGATTCCACTGGAAATGGAAATAATCTCAATTAAATCACTAATTAAAAAAATAATAATATAAAGCCATTTAAGAGTCTCCTACATATAAGATAGTAAGAAGCTCCTGATAAATGTCAAAATCAACCAGCCGCCCTTAATTCTAGGGGCGGCAAATAGCTACCACGGGCAGGGACTAATTTGATAGTCCGATACCGCATACCATGCCAAGTCCCCTGCTTGAGCATTTCCACGCTCGCAGGAGGGGGTAAGAAGCAATTACGAAGTAAAACATAAGAATAAGATTTTTTTAAAAAAAAAACGTCATCTAACACTAAGGAATAGGATAAGTTATTGCGGGGGACTTTAAAAAACAATTACCTAATAAACATAAATCAAATCCAAACTCATAATAACGATTTATGGGGACTTTTGACGGGAATTTGAAAACGTCATGTGGTGCTCTTGTATTATATTCAATATTTTAGTGTTTTAACGTGTTATATTAGATAATTTTGATGGCATTTTATGTAATGTGATGCGCGGAACTACTGGGATGTCGTGAATATCATATAAAAGTGTTTTACAACGTTTTCATTTTCCATCAAAATTCCAACAAGATACCATCAACAGTGTGGCCATAGCACTGTTGATGGCGACAATTTGACTTAGACTATGACTAACCTGAAAGACTGAAGATATTTATAACTAGTTGTTGGCGAAATCTTGTAAACGCCATTAAAAAAAAAAAAAAAAAAAAAAAAACGATTTATGGATAACACAAAATATTTCTCTGCGTGAAAATCGAACACCTGATACTCACAAAATTCTACTACTATATATGGTAAAATCCTTGGTTTTCTATAAATTAGATATACTTACCAACACAAGGGTTGAGCCAGAGTAGCCGTTGCCAGCCAAGGCAATCGTACAGTTGAGCGAAGTCTGTGCCACGGCAAGCACAAGCTGCACGCAGCTGGGTGCCGAGAACAGCTACAACAGCGGCACGACAAGCTGCAGGAGAGCCAGCACAACCCTGAGTCACGGCATCTACGGCGCACCATTGCTCATAATTCTCCAGACGCATCCTGTTGAATAATTAAAAGGATCTATTATATTATTTCTCAAAAATACCGCTCTTATTCCAATTACTTGGAGGTCAATACAATATATACTTTTTCTCAAACATGCTTGGAAATTTAAGTATTATTTTGACAACCTTCTTCAAGATAAATCGAAATTGCTGTACTGACTAAATACTTGCGAGCAGCGGCCGGCAAAAAATGTATGAAAATCCATATCTGTCGTGTTTTAGCGGCCAAATAATTATATATGTAAATTCATATCTATCGTGTATTTTAAAAATGGAACGATTTGTTACTTCATAATATTGCGACCAAATAAGCAACTTTGCAGAGTTTTATTTAAATTTCGAACTGGCTTGAAAAAGAAAACTATTACATAAAGAAAAAAAAAACAAATGAACCCTTTAGCACGTGAAAAATGTTGTTCGTTGTTCGTCATGTATACAGTTCTATTTAGTCCTACTTAATACTTTTTAATTTCCGCGCATTATTTGAGAAAAGCACTATACAAGCCTTGGCTACAACTAGGAATTGATGATTTACGTATTTACACGTCCGTCCATCAATCTCTGTTTTGCTGGCCGCTGCAGTAATGTACTATTCTTCCATAGTAAATATTGCAAAAGTTTCGGCAATAGTTTAACGACTGACCGGTTTGACGTGATAACGTCTTATAAACCGATGTATGCCGATTGCACGCACGAAAAATATCACGTTCCGCCTGAGCTGAACGTGCAAGTCAGAGCGCGGAACAAGCTATAGAGGGACGATTGGCCTAAACGTTCGGCTTGTGACTCATCTATCTCTCTTTCAATCTAACGGCTGAAACATCTGAGTAGAAGAGGTACAGCGGCAGCACTCAACCTACACGCGAACTGTTTATAAAGTGAAGTGAAAACTTAATATGGTTTCCATTGCTTATTACAACAACAATTGCGATAAAAAAGGTAATTAATTATTGCATTTTAGAATTTTACGTGAACTATTTTGTCAACTGTAAACTGTGTTGTTTATGTTTGTTCAATTCATAAAAGTATGCAATTTTCATCAATGTTTTCTATGAAATTAGCACGTAAAATTAGCTTCCGTAAACCAACTTTACAGACAATCATCTAAATTTTCGACATTTTGAAAAAAATCTACTTGCACGAGAATCTTTTAAGGATTGTGAAATGTAGGAAAGTACAGCCACATAGAAAACATCCGGATTGAAAACATTTTTGTTCAAGTTAAAACCAATAGAAGAGAAAGAAAACTCGAAATAAAATTCTATACCAACCCGTTTGACCATCGTGGCATAATGGTCATTGTCCCTCCTATTGTGGAGAGGAGGCTTGAGCCTAGGACGACGAAACGATGATGACGAAACGAATGTGCTTCGTGCTCGCTCGGTCAATTATTATAAAACAGAATAGAATCTTTGTATTATTCTAAACAGTAAGCATAAAACGTAAAGAACTTAGCGTATATTGAGGAATGTTAAGATCAAGTAGACTCGACCATTATTTCTAGGTCTATCTAAAGGGCGGTTGTCCGTTATATTAGCTATCTGCAGATATTAACTTATACATCATATTTGATAGTAAAAAATATTAATCTTATCTTCTTAATATATATAAATTACGCGTCACGTTGTTTATCCATGATGGACTCCTAAAGTACTTAACCGATTTTTATCAAATTTACACAGCATGTGTAGTTTAATCCAACTTAAAAGATAGGATAGCTTCCATATCAATTTATAGTCGCAATATTATTTTATTGCAAATAATTTGTCTATTATTTGACAGTCACAATTATCTGTTATCTCCAAACGATTCTAAAGTATGGCGGTATCTGTTGACTGGATTGAGTAAGCATTTAATAGAATTTATTAGCATAACCACCATGTGTTACTGAGGTTACCTTAGCCACAGCAACGGGTGGCCGAGTCTGCTAGTAAACATATAAAAAAATATATATTTAATTTATCGCATTTGTATTTGAATTTTATTTGCTCAACGCTTTGAACATTTTCCAGCAGTGTTCACAGGAGGCTATCCTCCCCCCCTTTTTGTTTCTAATATGTAATACTCGCAAAAACATCAGAAACCATTATTTCAAGAACTCGCCCAAAGCTTTTCTGTCACACAGAATTCAAATATCACTGATTGAGGAATTCTATATGACTTTTGTCTATCTCAGAATTTAAGTTCGCTAGTTATATATGCTGAAGTATTTATACCAAGCGAAGTAGTTACATGGTTATAATTGTATTAAATGTTGGCCTAATTTAAAGGTTCTTATTGTGATCAACTCATATCCCCCTACTCATATTATACTATTGACGAGAAGCCTCTGCCATGACAGGCAGGTAGTGGACTTATTATACCACCCTGATTAAATGGTAGCATCAGTTTTTACGGCAATAATTAGAAGAAGTATTCACCAATCGTATTATTACTATTTTACCAGACAGATATAGATTCATTATTTATATTATAATATATATGAGATGATCTCAGCTTATATATATCCCACTGATGGGCTCAAGAGTGGACCACATGGGGAGGCCATGTTACGAGGAATTTTTTTTTATTATACCATGTTGATTGGTATAAAGTTTTATTTCCAGTTTTTCATCTTTTGCTATTATACGCATATTATATGGCTTAAATTTACGACCTACGGACAAAAGAGGAGATGGTGAATTGTATTTCTCCGTCACCACACCGAACATCGATTAATAGAAATAACACTTTTTTATGAAAAAAAAATAAAAGTTCAACAATAAAACCCACCCATAAACTCGTACACGAGTTTAAAGAAGTTTTTTTTGTTTATTATTTGCGCAAAAGTTTTTACGAACTCATGAATACTAGATATCAGCAGATATAAAACAATAAATTCACAAAAACTACCACTTGAACATGAAAAGTGAACAACTCCAACAAACTTTCGTTCTCGCTATTGAAATGAAAATGTTTACGCTCTAAAACTGCAGTTTATTTTGCACACAATAACAGCTCACAACTGCATTAGATACGGATGGCTAAGCCGCCGGCAAAATGTAGAGGCTCTGATAAAATTGAATCTGCCGGCTATATACGGTTATTTTGCTAACAGTGCCTTTGAAAATAATAACCGGCTACCTTTGGTAGGTAGCGAGATTTTGATGGGGAAAATAAATGATTTTGTTTACTTTTCAAAAGTTCTTCTAGAATTCATTTAGAAATTCTCTAACCTTGTGGTGATGGGTTGAAAATAGAATGTGTCAATACCACTTACTTGCTCGTGGGAGACATAAAAACCGCCTTTCCTGGGAAATTTATCTATTGGGATACGATGCCATTTTCTTTTCTTAGCTCATATATTAATGGTCAACGGTCTACTTCATATGAGGGTAGTCAGTTTGCATCATCACTATCATCATTTCAGCTCTATATGTTCCTCTGCCAGACTCGAGTCTCCTTTACTTTGGTAGAATAATATCTTTACCATGCTGATCAGACGGGTTACTTTTAATTCATGTTGTCTTTTTCTTATTCTAGGGCCGCACCTGTGTATATCGTCCCAAAGTAATGTGTGGCGAAGCTTCGTACGTTTTGTACACTAGAAAGTTATTGCGATAAAAGTTTGGTCACATTAGCGACTTCGGTATTTTACACGAAGTATCGTGCAATAATTAAAGATGGCCGAAATCATTTTCATTCGTTTAACTATGGATGACGAATTACTTTACTATTGCAGTTATATTATACTAATAATTACATAATGATTTTTTTGGATCCCTTCATGGGTTCCGCTGCATAATTGTGTAAAAATTCTAATACCATTTCATCACTACACTCCATATTTATTGATTAACTGGAGATCCTCGAACGCGTCTAAACACATCGAAAATTTCCGCCGAAATGAAAAACACTAGTCTGACCACAGAGCGCGATATATTAGCGCGCTAAAACCATTTGACTTATCGCCACCCAAGCGATAACGCACACGAAGCCCGAATGTTCGCGACGATAGCCAATAATGACCGGTCACATCTGCGTGTATCGTCTCATTGCACGAAGTTTCGTGACGATACACTCAGGTGCGGCCCTAGCATTACGGTGATGTTATCTGTTTACGTACCTTATCTGTTACAATCACCCGCAGGAAAAGAAAGGAGGTGATGACATATTGTATTCATACTTCGTTAACACACAAGTTCAATTGTACACGCAATTATAAATAGCGTAACAATGTTCTATGTAACAATAGTCATAATAATTATTATCTAATCCGATATAATTGGTTAATATAATATGAATAGAACTCGTAATTGAATAATATTTAATTGTTATAATGATGATTTGAATATAATTTATATTATATGTATGATATTAGAATATACAAGCAAAAACTAATTATTATTATACAACGAAATAAAAAAATATCTATAACATATTCAAATAATCTGTTACAAGTCGGCAACTTGCCGTGAGTTCTGGCAGCCATGTTGAATAGCAATGCTTAATCTTTTTGGCAAGTAAATGCCGGCATTGTGTATAGATGTCGCTTCAATATTTGAAAATATACGTGTGAAATAATGTCATCATCTTCATCTCAGCCCATATATGTCCCACTGTTGTACTCGAGCCTCCTCCACAGTGGGAGGGAAATTGGTAAGATGTGTTGGTATAGGGTCTAGTTTCGAGTTTACCTTCTCTTGCATAGATGTTATATGCGTTTTATATCCCTTAGTCGTCTCTTACGATCACCCACGGGTAAGATATGGGTGGTGAATTGTATTCTTACTCAGTCACTACATGGAAAATAAATAAAATAATGTCAGCCTGTTAACATTTTTTATTATTGTCTAACTAGTCTAGCCATAAATATTGTTGCAAGAAATTCAAAATTTTAATTTTTTGAATTCAATTCAGTTATAACTTAAAAGATTCTAAATTTTATCTTCTTTAATTTAAATTTGGAACATGTTTATTATATGTGATCATTGCCCGCCACTTATATTTTTTTTGACGTTGATATTAAATTACAATAATTGACTGAGGTGTTATAGAAGATAGGAGAAAGAAAATTACAGCGATTGCCGTGCACAAAGTGGATATAGAAACGCCGATTATTTTAAGACATTTTAAAAGCTAAGTATCAGTCGTATGTTCGAATATCGTACTATTGATAGATATACCTTCTCTTTTAAGACCACGAGACCATGAGACCTCCGATGGTTCGGACATGTGGAAAGAATGCCGAACGAACGTCTGGTTAAGAAGATATACAATGCGAAAGTGGAAGGATGTAGGTACCGAGGGAGACCGAGACTAACCTACCTAGACCAGATCGGTCATGTACTGAAGGAAGGTGGAGTCAAGAGTCTTCGAAACCGGCGAGCGTGTATGAAGAGAATTATGAATGTTGAGGAAGCGAGTGAAATATGCAGAGATAGAGTTCTCTGGCACTCAGTTCTCTCTGCCTACCCTGCAAGGGATATGGCGTGATGATATGTATGAATGTTTAAGACCATAAACTATCAAGATGGCTGCGTGATAGTGAAAGGGTTTAATATTGTTAAAGCCAAAATTCACCGAAGTTCTATAAGGAAATACAAAACTGATCGAGAAAATTAAGATTCTAGAATTCTTTCGTTTTATTTTTATTGCTTACGGTGGCCAAAGAGCCCAAGCAGCACACCTAATGATAAGTGTTACTGCCGTCTATAGACCTTTGCAGTACCAGGGGTATCAATAGGCCGTTGTCTACCAATGATCCTTAAAACCAACAATTTGGTACTACTCCGAACGGACTGGCTCGCGGATGTAGGCCCTACCACTACAAAAATTATCAAATAAGATCTGAAGCTTGGTCCATATCGTCGATATACAAAAGAGGCCACCTTTTGGGCCTACATAAATTCTTACAGTTAATATACGTTTATAACTTTAAAGAAGCGATCGAAATATTGTAACATAATCATTGTCTTGCATCAGTCATGGTTTGGTGGAAGTGTCTTATTAAGGAGTCATAAAACTTCATCATTATCATCATCTCAGCTCATATATGTCCCACTGTTGGGCTCGAGCCTCCTTCATAATGCAAGGAGAATTGACCTACTATACCACGCTGGTCAGACGTGTTGATATAGGGATTTTTGCGAGTTTTCCTTCTCTTGCATATTTGTTATATGCGTTTTATATCCCTTAGTCGTCTCTTACGATCACCCACGGGTAAGATAGGGGGTGGTGAATTGTACTCTTACTCCGTCACCACATTTTTGTGAAAAAGGAGTGAAGATTTTAGCCAAAGTATATCAAGAAACTGTCTCAGATTACGCTGTAAAACCTCTTATCATCATTATTCTCCTGCTGTTATCATAATCACATCAGTACATATTGCAAAAAATTACTTAAAACCAGTCACTTACCTGACATCAACCCTTCTTGGGAATATAATTGATGACCATACGGTATTAGATACGGTTGGCCTAGATTGATATAAAAGCTCTTGGTTGTCTTTTACGATATCCACGAGCAAAATAAGGGTTGGTAGTATTCGTAGCCGCTACCACACAGCACTGTGAAACCTGTTAGCAAAATACATTTTAAAAATATACCTTGCATTTTCCAGCAAGACTATATACCAGGTGATCAGGTGGTCATAAGGTACGAACTATCCAAATTTGGCTCGAAGTCAACGTTTTAGACTTTATAAAAGCTAAAAAAGCTGGCTTTAGTCTAGCCCAGATCTGAACGACTTAAACTACGAATTATGATTTAGCTTTACTAGAGAATATCGAGTCCCTTAAGAATTTAGAAGAAGCGGTGACTAAATTTCCTATGAAAACAGTATTGGAATCCCTAGATTTGTGGTCAGATAGAAGCTAAAGGTAGTCATTTTGAATAGAATTCTTTTTATTAATTAGTCATGCTGCAATAAACAAATACATATTAGTTTTGTTAAGATTAAACTGTTTCATAAAAAAAAATAATGCATTTTTATTTGTAGCAGAACTACACATACATACATACCATCACGCCATGTCCTTTGTAGGGTAGGCAGAGAGAACAGAGTGCCAGAGAACTCTATCCTTGCATACTTCACTCACTTTCTCAACATTCATAATTCTCTTCATACACGCTCGCCGGTTTCGGAGACTCTTGACTCTACCTTCCTTCAGTACATGACCGATATGGTCTAGGTAGGTTAGTCTCGGTCTCCCCCGGTACCTACATCCTTTCACTTTCGCATTGTATGTCTTCTTAACCAGACATTCGTTCGGCATTCTTTCCACATGTCCGAACCATCGGAGCATTCAATTTCGCATCTTTACACTAATATTCTCTTTCATACCTACTCGCTCTCTTACGTCGTCGTTACCAGAGATGTGACTTATCTAAGATACAAGTATCTGAAATACAGATACAAGATACAAAATACGTATTTCCATCTTGTATCTAAGATACTTTTTAAAAAATTATTTTGTATCTTGTATTTAGATACCTTTTGTTTGGTATTTTAGTATTTTATAAATACTTTTTCTGACAATACTTTTAGTAATATGTTAGCAGACATTTACAAAATTATTCCCCGGGATCTTACCCGTGGATAATTGTAAGAAACGACTAAAGGATATTAAACATATATAATATCTATACGAGAAAAGGAAAACTTGAAATAAAACCCTATACCAACACGTCTGACCAGCGCGGTATAGTAGGTTAATTTCCATCCCCTACGGAGGAGGCCCGAGCCCAACAGTGGGAAATATATGATGATGATGATGAGTATATCCAAATTTCCGTGTGGTAGTGGAGTAAGAATACAATTCACCACCCCCGATCCCTAAGGAGTATAAAACGCATATAACATCCATGCGAGAGAAGAAAAACTTGAAACAAAACTTTATACCTACATGTCTGACAAGCGTAGTATATTAGGTCAATTGCCGTCCCATTATAGAGGAGGCTCGAGACCAGATTGGTACATATATGAGCTAAGACGATGATGATATCCATGTTTACTTGCTATTTGCGGTATAGTCCTACTAATTGCAAAGTACTACCACCGAGGCACCGACAAGTAATGACATGTGAATAAGCTTTTTTTTTTCTTCGCAAGGTGGGACCATGAATGTGGTCGCGCCCCGCCAAATCGGCCCGGGGCGACGGAAGAGGCGGCGCGCAACCCCATGGACCCACCCTGCAAACACCTCTCTTCGCCGTGCGAGCGGGCCACCGGTACCCGATCTTTGACTTCGGTGGAACATGTGAATAAGCCTGCCTGATTGTGAAGCATGGAATTATCTGCTATAAATGTGTAATAAGATTTTTCTCTCTTTTCTATAATCTGTGGCAGTAATATCATGAAAAGAAACGGACTGTGGATCCGGGAAGTGCGTGTAATGCGATTTGACCAATGAGCGTGATGCTAATGTTAGCCGTTAGGTAACGCGCGCTTTTTAATTTGGCCAATGAGCGCGCGCGGTGAAAATGTTGGTCATCAGGTAGTAACAACCTTTATTATTGTATACAGAGTGTACTGTTATAAAAATCAATTTATAGCAGTAAGTTTAAATATCATGGGTGACAATCCATCAATAGCGATGTTGATTTCACTAACTTCATGTTCATTTTATTTAATTCAATAAACATGCATATTATAGGTCCAAGGATGGACAGACCTCTCTCAAATTATCCTGCAACACTACTAGTAATACTTTAGTGGCCTGATTATTCAAATTTATTTTAAGTTGGATAAAATTGGCTATAAAATGCCCAAATCCTAGCTGCAGTGAAAAGAAATTCTTTTTCGTTTCACAAATAAGTTATATAAAAAAAAAACGAACGAACAAAAGTAAAAAAGAAAAAAGAACGACTCATGAACAAAAAGTAAAAAAGAATCTGAAAGCTGAAAAAATATTTGGGAATTTTGACATTCACTGCAAGTTGAAAGTAATACATAAACTATTCGGACAAAAAATAATAGAGTGAGGTAGAAAAATTTGACCATTCATTCATTCAATTTACGAATATGTCAAACAATATTTTTTTATTCATATTTTAATGCAGTATTATTTTTGCGTAATATGTGTTTAAATAAAGATGACAAACAGTTTGATCACATAATTGTTTAGTTTAAAATTTAATCTTAGAGAGATTAAGTTTATATATTTAAGCTGTGTATGGTTGAATTTTTAGCGTATACAACGAGCGAAGTGCTAGGGAGCGCTGGAGCGTCACTCGCATACAGACAGCATAAAAATGCTATTTTAAAAACATTGAAACACCTAATAGATATTTTTTTGTACAAATAACTTGACTTCAGAGGTGGCGCAGTGATTAAGTACTATGTGATGAGTGTGATTCTATGGTTACCTGTCAATAAGTTACAATACTTTTTTTTAGGTAAAAAAGTTGTTTTCAAGTAATATCTAATAGGTGTATATATATATTAGGGTGGCGCAAAAAAATCGTCAAATTCTTTTTTTTTTGAGTCTCGAATAAAAAAAAAATTAGCTTTTGATGTTTTAAGTGCCCTCTCCAAAGGACAGCTCAAAAAAAATTCTCAGGAGGTCGCTCCAAATTTTTTTAAGTTTAAAAAATCGTCAAAAATCGATTTTTTTATTTGTTTTCTCATTACGGTATAATTTTATTGACCAAAAAAAAATAAGTTTCTGAAAGTTTCAGTTCAAAATTTAAATTTTGAAAGGTCGCTCATAATTTTTTTAAATTCATTGGTGCATTACTTTAGATTTTTTCGAGCGACATTTTAATATTCAAATTGAAAAAATCTGTGCATTTCTTTTTACCTACCTTGTTATAATAATAAACTTCAAACGCGGCATTTCTTTAAAAATCACTACCTCGGGGGGAAGGGTTAATAACAAAGTTTATTGAAATATTGTTAAAATGTTGTAATTGATTTAATAAAATTATTAAATAATAAAAAAAATATGTTTTCTATATTGTGCTTGATTTTAAGTTCATCTCGCGGTGTATTTTTATCGATTATTGTACTAAATAAAAAAAAATGTATGGAATTTTAATTCGAATAATAAAAGAAAAAAAAAAATAAATGAAAAAAATGCACTGAAAAAAAAAACTATGAGCAACCTTTCAAAATTTAAATTTTGAACTGAAACTTTCAGAAACTTATTTTTTCTTGGTCAATAAAATTATACCGTAACGAGAAAACAAATAAAAAAATCGATTTTTGACGATTTTTGAAACTTAAAAAAATTTGGAGCGACCTCCTGAAAATTTTTTTTTGAGCTGTCCTTTGGAGAGAGTACTTAAATCATCAAAAACTATCATTTTTTTCATTCGAGACTCAAAAAAAAATATAGTGGGTTTTTTTTGCGCCACCCTAATATATATATATATATATATATATATACATATATATATATTTATTATCCCTGCATTGCGGGGGACTTCACAAACTTAACCCAGACAAACAAACAGCACTCGGACACAAAAACAACGCAAAACAAATTATACCCTAACTTTCTGAGTCTAAGACAATACTTTGTGCAGTCAACACTTTGTGGATCGCACAAAGTGTTGTCCTGCATAAGAATTAAACCCACGGCACTGGGACGGAAGGTAGTATCTTAACTACTACTCCACCTCATCATCATCATTCTCCTACTCTTATCCCAATTTCTTGGGGTCGATATAATATGTACTTTTCTTTCATAGTACATATTGTAAAAGTTATTGGTAATATTTTTATGACCGGCCACCTGCCAGACGTCAACCCTCTTTGGGAATGTAATTATTGACCAAACAGCATCAGATGGAGTTGGCCCATGTCGTTATAAGGCTAGTCGTCTTTTACGACATCCACGAGCAAAGTAAGAGTTGGTAGTTTTCGAAGCCGCTACCACACAGCCACCTGTGCAGTCAATATTAGCGCAAGCAATGCCAAAGTTTTCAGTAAAATTAAATGCTAAATGTAATATTTAGATATTATTTTGCTGATCGTACTTATGAGTGGTGTTAACGAATACCAACCGTACATTATGTAGAGTATTTGCAATAAATCCAACGTTTAAATTTAGGCTATCCGGTTGGCACTACAATTTTCACCATGGCAATTTGACAATAATTATGTGAAATATTATGCGTATATTTTGTACAATTGAATGCTTTCAATTCTATGTTTGTTTGCTTAAATTTATTTGTTATAGATTTATTAATCTATTTATGTAATGATACGAAAGGGAATGCTCCGATGGTTCGGACATGTGGAAATAATGCCGAACGAACGTCTGGTTAAGGAGATATACAATGCGAAAGTGGAAGGATGTAGGTACCGGGGGAGATCGAGACTAACTTACCTAGACCAGATTGGTCACGTACTGAAGGAAGGTGGAGTCAAGAGTCTCCGAAACCGGCGAGCGTGTATGAAGAGAATTATGAATGTTGAGGAAGCGAGTAAAGTATGCAAGGATAGAGTTCTCTGCCACTCTGTTCTCTCTCCCTACCCTACCAGGGATATGGCGTGATGATATGTATGTAATGATTTTTTATGTTAAATACTTTATCGCTCTATCAGATTTGTGATGTCCACTGGTGATACATGGTACACCACCATGTAAAGGTAATTAAGTTATAATAAACATACTAGGGTTAATGAAATTACTTACCTGCATTCGGGTTCTTCACGGCAAGCATGAGCTAGAGTATGGCAGGCAGGCAATGGAGATCCGATGGGAGGTCGTTGAGCGCACGACGGGTGCAGGCGTTCTTGCGCGTTCATGCATGAATCTTCCCGATTGTCAGTTTTCCTAGAAGTAAACGTGATTGAGGTTAGTTTTTAGTCGTAATTCGGGTATTTCCAGACGTGTAATCTGTATACCCTTTGAGAAAAGATATAAGAAGATGATATCTGGTTGGAAAAGAACTTTCAGATATTTACACTCATGTATTCCTATTATTATTTAAGCAGTCATAACCCTGACTTCCAATAAGTAACGCAGAATGTCTTTGCTTCTCATGCTGTTATATATAAAATCTTTAGTGGTAGGACTACACTGTTGACAGTTCTCTGTCTACAGCCACGGGGCCGTTCCGTCCCGGGAAGTACCACACTCTCGCAAAAGATCGACGTCTGAGTAATGGCAATGTGTTATTGCGCTTCGTTCGATGAGCGAGAGAGCCGGAAGCCCAAATGGGTGGGTTTGGGGTTAATATTGATAATATAGGCAGCGGCTTAGCTATACTCCTGGTATAGCAAAGGTCCATGAGCGGCAGTAACACTTATCATCAGGTGTGCTGCTTGCTCGTTTGCCACCAACAGCAATAAAAAAAAAATTAAGTGGAAACATCACGTAATATTTGACAGTCAATATTTCTGCTTCAAAGTATGTAGGTATGTCGATATTTCTTCTACTTCATTGATCCACGGGAACTGCTGAAGAAGCACTTCTAGATATATTTGAACACTTATCACTTCTGATCTCTCAGATCAGTGAAGCCGTGAAGTCACATTAATTGGATAAAGTGATGTGATATATTTAAATGAATAGATGAGCATAACAAAATAATAGCAATTGTCAGCTATGTAATTATAAGCTTTTTCTTTATTTAGATTTTTAAAACTTTCATGGAATGACAGACTAAGAATACAATTCACTATCTCTTTTCTTGCTTGTAGATATCGTAAAAGACGAGTAAGGGTCAGGATAAGAATTTATTTAAGCAAAAGAAGGAAAACTGGTATTGAAACTCTGTAGCAACCCATCTAACTAGCATATTAGGTTAATTTACCTTCTGTAGGGAAGGGCTGAAGTCACGCTGTACGGACATATACGAGTTGAGCTGATACATTTTATTTGTTTTTATTTTTGGTACTTATGTTTATTATCCGTGTGGTGACGGAGTAAAAATATAATTCATCACTCCCTATCTTACCCGTGGGTGATCGTAAGAGACGACTAAGGGATATAAAACGCATATAACATCTATGCGAGAGAAAGAAAACTCGAAACAAAATCCTATATCAATACGTCTGACCAGCGCGGTATAGTAGGTTAATTGCCCTCCCATTACGGAGGAGGCCCGAGCCCAACAGTGGGACATATATGGGCTGTGATGATGATGATATGTTTATTTACATATCCTTCATATATTCATCAGACTATCTAATGTTGGATATAAGCCTCATTCATCATCATCTTCATCATTCTCCTGTGCTTATACTAATTATTTGGGATCAATGCAACACATGTTCCTCTCCCATCGTGCATATTGCGAAAGGTATTGGCAATAGTTTTAGGACCGGCCGCCCATCTGACGTCAACCGTCCTTGGGAATGTAACTATTGACCAAATGGTTCGTTTTTTATTACATTCGAAAACTAAGTAAGGATTGTTAGTATTTTAGTTATTAACTTCTTAAGAAACAATGAATTATGGTAAATGATAATAATTAGATAATTTATTATATTAAAGCGTTGAATTTGTGACCAATGAATGAGAAAATACCACAATACTGACAAAGATCACAGGATCTTTGAAAACAAAATATTTTGTAGAGTGGACTCGTTATACTGCACTCTAATATCCAGGATAACATGAAGGTGCCACCGAAGACAAAGATCGGGTAGCGGTTGCCCGCTCGTACGGCGAAGAGAGGAGTTTGCATGGTGGGCGAGACGCATCCATAGTCCACCGCAAAAAAAAAGGTTAATGTGAAGGTATTATTACAAGTGGTGACGAGTTAGGAATAGTTTGTGCAACTACTCTTTATTTTTTCGAGGGAGTCGTCAAAACCAGCTGAAAGTTCGCCAGAGGCGTAGTATCACTCACCTGGCAAACCGAGTTTAAAACTTCGCTTAATAACATGTGTATTATCATCGTTCTCCTACTCTTATCCCAATTGTTTGGGGACGATACAATATGTACTATTCTTTCGTAGTACATATTGTAAAAGTTATTGGCAATAGTTTTATTACCGGCCGCCTACCAGATGTCAATCTACCTTGGGAACGTAATTGTTGCCCAAACGGCATCAGATGGAGTTGTCCCAAGTCGTTATAAGGCTCTTAGTCGTCTTTTACGACATCCATGAGCAAAGTAAGGGTTGGTAGTATTCGTAGCCGCTACCACACAACTTAATAGCACGTGTATATGCTAATATTTATTGTGGAGAAGATTGAATATTCTGAATTGACCAATCTAGTTACCACATGGAAAAGTCAATCACGTATATTCATAAAAATTTATTGAATTTAATTGTAATACTCTAGAAGTTGCAATGCAGACATATTGTGATTTTTATATAGTACTATTGTTAGCAGCAGACTTGGTAGCTTATGTTCTACACAAAAATTTGGGCTCATGATTTGCAGTTGTAGAATTATGCACCCCTCAGACGTTTAATAAAAGGCTAATGAGAAGAATATATACTTTGAATAATATATACAAACAGGGAAAGTAATAAAGAAAATTCTCTAAAAAGGTCTTGAATGCATGTCTTTATTTTTGAAGGCAGTTCTATTCTTGCTACTTTATTTTTCGCTTTTACATACATACATACATATCATCACGCCATATCCCTTGCAGGGTAGGCAGAGAGAACAGAGTGCGAGAGAACTCTATCTCTGCATACTTCACTCGCTTCCTCAACATACACGCTGTTCATACACGCTCATACACGCTCGCCGGTTTCGGAGACCTTTGACACCACCTTCCTTCAGTACATGATCGATCTGGTCTAGGTAGGTTAGTCTCGGTCTCCCTCGGTACCTACATCCTTCCACTTTCGCATTGTATATCTTCTTAACCAGACGTTCGTTCGGCATTCTTTCCACATTTTTTCGCTTTTAACTAATATATAATTCACAGTCGAAATATCGCGTTAGGTTATGCTGATCTTTCACTCAATTTTTGCACTGTAGTAATCATTATTATTCATTCTGATGATGACATTTGGTGGGTTGATTGGCGATCGTAACGTATATACGTTTCGTAGGCAATTCCTGTTACTCAGTCTGCTGACGAGATGATTTTTATAACTCCCATAGGCGAATAAGGGTTAGCGATAATTATATTCTTATCCTGTCATCACACGGTGAAGGATTATATTCATGTACCGCGGAGAACTCTATAGTTATTCAAATAATGAATTCCAATTATACCAATACTCAGAACGGTTATTTTGTGATTGCACAAAAAACTCACCTTCGCGGGGTTGATCCACACTCGACATGGGTGTTTGGTACTTAGAACCATACTCTGTCATCTGTGCAGTTAAAAGTTCTACTAATAAGTCATCGATTTACACTTTAGGGTACCATCTCGGGTTGACGCCTCGGTAGCTTTTGCTATCATTGGGTGTCACTCCTTTGGCAAAATTCGACAAATTATTTGATGTAATCAATCACAGCTTTCAATTGATTTTGCTAAATATTTGTTAAACCAAAATGTAAAACTATTATAAGTTTTGACTTCACAGAATTATCTATGCAGCTGTGATTTAATGGTCATGGGAAGCCATTGTGTTCATCACAATTCTTTGAGAACCAGATATGTGGTTGCTCTCACTTTTCGTGGTGATTTGTATCCGTTCATGGTGCGTTCGTAAAGGACATCGCGATACAAAATTTGTTTTAAAGTTTGTCAGTATTTTACACCCGGCAATAAAGAGTTATCTTTTTACGTATTATCTGGTGCAAAGGCGAGTTATCTTACTTACTCGAGTAAGCATTCAATACTCGAGTAAGTATTCAAAGTCAGTCATAACGTGCTAAACTTGTTGATAAATTTGGAAAAGCCTATAACAATGTGTAAACATTGTCGGTTAGATAGCATACCGTCACCTTAAGACGTAAATACAATACGAAATGAAATTTGCATGTCCTACAATTAGTCGCGGTAGTGTAGTGGCAGCACGATTGGGCCGGAATCCCAATAGGCGCGGGTTCGAATCCCGCTTGCGACATCATTTTTCATTTCGTAATCGGATTTTATAAAAAAAAAAAAAAAAAAAAAAAAGCCTGTGAAATAAAATCAATTTCATGGATTTTATTGCATTTAAACTTTGTTATTACCATTACAAACTTTTAAATAATTTTTAGCTGTCATGGTTACGTGAGAACTAAAGTAGCTTATGTTTTGCAGGTCATTAGTATTTTAGAAGTACTACCCATTACAGATATTTAGACACATCTTTCATACAAAAATTATCCGTAGAGATAGGTTTAATTTATTAAATTGTCATACCATAATAATGGCTAAAAATTAGTGTTTAATAATAAGTGACAAAGAAGAGTACTATTTTTTATATAGAACTAGCTTCTGCTCGCGGCTTTGATTGCGTGAAAAGTAACTCTTCCAAAGTTGTACTATTGTCTCTAGGATACACATTACCGGGATAAAAAGTATCCTATCTGTTAATCGATGATATGGTCTATCTATGTGCCAATTTTCATCTAAATCTGTCGAACGGTTCACGCGTAATTGAGTCATAAACATCAAGAATATCCAAACATCATCACAAACTTTAACATTTATGATATTAGTACCAAGTAGAAAATAGGAATATTTTCTTTATAATGTGACAAAAATCTTAAAAAAAATATTTTATGCAAGTTAAAGTTAGAAATAATAAAATTTTACTTGCTTGCAAAGACAAAAGGCAATCTCCGTATTCCATTGCACCTCTTGTTTTCTGTAGAAGCTTCGCAGAGCCGTCATGCAGCCTTCTCTATCGCAGTCGCTTGAATGACATTTCTGCAGAACCGGTGTCAACGACGTGACGCATTCGCTATCCTTGATGCAGGAGTCCAGAGCTACGTGGCACGTAGACTGCAGAGCCACTTTCTCGTCACCTGATTTACCGTTCTCTTTGCCAATCCTCTCTGTTGGTATTTGTTTGTGTTAGTTGATGTAGTGTTTATGAAAGTCTGAATATATGTAATCAACAATGTGTAATTTGTATATTAATGCGCAGGTCAAATTATTTAAGTCATATATGTGTTATTTTTTAACGCGATAATTTATGTGTAAAAAAATTTGGTGACCCTAAATATTTTGATTATAATTTTTATAACGACAATTTTATCTATTTCTAATGAAATAAAGAATGTTAGCTAATAATTATTGGGATTATTATTAAAATTTCTAATTCGATTGTTATATATTTTGCTACAAAACTAAGTCACTTTAGTTTTCAACTAATATAATTTCGTTTTTTATATAAACATTGTCCGGCTATTATATGAAATATTTTTATCAAATAAGCATCCTAAATAGTTTAATATAAATTAATATATCAGTATAAAATAAATAATTAAATATATATTTTAAAAGAAACTAATCAATAAACCATTTACAATAATGAAAATAATAAAAAAAACGGAACGTTTTAATGTGATTCAATATTATTACGCTCATGCTAATAATAATTTACATATTGTGGATAAAGATTAATAATTATATGGATAACTGTGGATAGATAGATAAAATAATAATAATAATAATAACGTGTTGTGATTAAACCATGATGAATTCGATAATTTATATGATAATTGTACGGTAAATACAAGCGGTAATCTCAATAAATTGGACATGCTTTCAAATTACGTAACACTTTGTTTTATGATAAAGAAATTCATGAGATATTTGTGCTGATTTAGAGTCAAATATGAGTACAATGTTTAATGGATTCATGCAGAGTGGATCATTGTGTAATTCTATAAATAAATAACAATTAATCAGGTATAATTCTTGCTTGCCTCATTATCCTTTGAACGACGATAAAATTTTAACATCCGTAATTCGTGAATCATTGGCGCAAATTGCAAAGCTTCGCGGAGATATTCGTAACAAAAAGTATCCACTAAATCCCTCTTTTAAATACTAAAAATTATCTACGATTTTTATTCCGATTAAAAAAAGGAAGCATAGAAGGGCTCTAAAGCTTACATCATTTCTAGTTTCTCTCTCTACGCAAAGCTTTACTTTGTGTTCTTTTGATCGTAAACTATCGTTCACTATATAATTGTGGAGGATCTAAACTAAAGTGCTCAGATTACGGGGATTGAAATAATAAAGGGTTAAGAGCACTCAGAATAAGTCACATGAAGGTGCTATAAGAATCAATATCACCCACGTCTTGGTTGGATATAACAGTCTATTTTGTACAGTTTTGAAGCTTTGAAGTGTTTGTGAATTACGATATCTATGGTTAGTTAGTTATTTTTCTGTAATATATGTGTTTATCTTTTAATTATATCTATACAGTTAACTAATCTTTTTATATAATTTGTAATTTATAAATTATAATATCGTTACTAACCTCAATGGCAAAAAGATTAGTTAGCTCTTTTTAGATACGAATTATACGTACGGTTTTCATCAATGTATCCTGGTCCGTAGACTGTCTTGGTCGCGTACAATGGATCTTCACTCCCCCCTGGCTCATGATTCCAACGATGGTAATGATGCCCGTGCGGATTGTAGTGAGGACTCACGTAACGATGTATGTGGCTCATAATTTTGTCTGGCTCAATCAGGTTTCCATCCAATGTTATGGACATACCGCCGATCCAAGATGTAACACCGGTTGCATTCCGATTCGCGATTCTTCCATCCGACATCAGCTTTACTGGAATTTCATCCATCGAATCGCTTAGGAGGAGAACGCTCGCCGACCGAGCCATAGCGCGACGGGACTCCGAATTGGTAACATCAGAGGCGATCGCGCCGGTCGATCGTTTGTATACATCGATATAACAAAAATTAATAATCCTATTGACGGTAAATATAAAAAAAACGACAATTCATACAAAACAATTATATTTTGAAATGGCACGACATTTAACGGGCAAAATTAAATATTTTAACAAATTTAAAATATATCGCGGTAATAAAATTAGATTAGCAAAGCCTCCCCGGTTGGCAGTCCCGCTCGAACTATTTCATTAAAGCCAGTCTATGCCGCGCAGTAACCATAGAGATCGTAGAAAATAGGAGATGCAGAAAGAAAACCATGCGGACATGCACAATTAAGAAGTACCAGAATAGACTTTCAATATATCAATAGATCTGTGCTAAAAGTGAAAGTCTAAAATGGTTAAAAAGAAATAGATAAGCAAGTAATTTAAAAGCATGCAGGCATAAAGTAAGAGCGAATGCTGATTAAAATACTTATTAAAACATTACAAGGAGATTTATTTTTTTCGCAGATTCTAAATGGATAATTAGAATTCTAGTCAAACCTTGTTATTAAAGTCAGTTCAGCCTTCACTAAGTGCAAATTAAATTCTCTAAAAGAAGTTCAGCTTGTTGATCCTGACATTATAAATGAATTTAGATGACGATATCTTTAATCTTATTTTGTGAATACGACTATTTATAAATCTGATAAAAATCAAATTTACCTAAAATAAAGACTTCGGCAGATTATCACCACGCTCTTACCTTATGAAGCATAGTGCGAAGCGTGCAGTGCGATAGGCGACGGATCGATAGAGACACATAAAGTTAAAGAGAGAAGATGAAGAGAGGGTGCGGCGACGGCTCACCGTGGCGGGGCCGGGGGGGTCGCGGGGACAGGAGGGCAGCGCGCAGGAGGCTCGCGGCGGCGGCACGAGTCATCAGCCTCGTGCCGTTCTCGGTGAGAAGCAGGATCGTACCGTCAGGCGCAGCGTACCGCGTCAGCGGCGGGGCGCTAGCTGTCGGCCGACGAGGCGCTTCAAACAGCGCACGAACCGCCGGCGGACAATCGCCCCACGCCACCGCTGCCCCACAACCACGTTACCAACAACTACTACTGCCCACCATCCCTATTCGCGTGCCGCACTAAGACCACCCTTAAGGGAATAGCAATGACCGATCCCTTGAAAGTGCTCCATAGAAACCAAGTAGACGTGACTAGGGTAGTGTTCCGCCATGACGAATTTCGTCAAAAGACCGATTACCGAAGGCTGAAGATGTCAGAAGCCAAGATTTGAGGTAACTGCGGGCATTTGTACGGTGTGTGAGGTCAGGAGTACACTAATAAGAAGCTCAGTGTCCATGAAACATAAAGTCGAAACAGCCTGGTGTGGTAAAGTAGTGAACTAAGTCAATCCTAAGGCCTAGGCATCTAATTTGTGTTTAAATAAAATAGGCACGTATAATAAATTAATGAAACGAAATTAAATACGTAAAACAACTAATTGAACGTTGACGGCTATTTGAAAGTGAGTCTAGTACTCCTCAGAAGCGTTTTATAGTGTAGTGTTCCTGTTTTGTTGCTGTTTATGAATTGTTTATAAAGTATGCTTTGTTAAAATACGTTGTATAATAAAATTAAATAATTATTTTCAATTCAATATCTTAAAAAAATAATATATATGCAAGATATTAATATTATGTTGATGGTGTCCCGCAAGGTCTTATTCTTGGTCAAAATCTTTTTAAAATATAATCACGCTGTTATTTTGACAAGTATCATTAATATTAGGCGTGTACCTATGCGTTGCCATTTATAACACTTAAAGCTATTACTAATCAGTTTTATATCTATTATTTTACGAGTTCTGAGTGAAAACGAAATATAGATAACGTTGTTACTTAGTATTGCTGCAAACATAGTTACGAGTATTCAAGCATCTACAATTAACTTACATACAAATAAAGCATTTGATTTAGAAGAAATTATGTCATTAAATATACCATATAATGATACACTAATTCGCCAATATAATCCACAGATTTTTCTAATTAACAGTGAACTGTGAAACAAAAGACGAAACAACATTGCTAATGGCTTGTCATTTTCAGTTTACCACACTGTGCATAACAATATAGTTTGGAAGGTATTTTTCACCAAATTCTCTCTGGTATATTTTCCCCGAGCTTTGGCCTTAGGGAAAGTAATTTGAGCAGGTGTCTACATTCCCACGAACTCAAAGGTCGCCATGTTAAAATTTAAACTTCGGACAAACAGACCCTACCTGAGTCTATTCATTTCGAAACAAAAGCAGGCGTCCATTTTAATTCTAATGTTTTTGTATGTTAATAGAAATGCCGGTAGTAAGTTAGAAATATTCATATTTATTACTAACTCTATTATTAGTAATATTTTGTAGGAAGAAGAATAAACTTTCATTATTATTTTAATTAATGTAATCATAAAAACTCTTTATTAAAAAGAAATAAACACGTATTACTGTATTTCTTAATTTTTATTTTCTAAGGGTAAAATAATGGACTAAATTTTGCGTCAATACTTTACCTTAATTTCTTATTGAATTAAAAAAAGAACAGTACAAATAACTACTACGCAGAGTCTTGCTTTTACTACGATATAGAAACTCAATAAAAAGCAATATTTTTAAAAATCAACTTCCCATAAGTAATATTGTAAAATGGGAGGTGTGACATTAATATTTTTCACTCAACAAAACATATAACGAAGATGAAATCAACAGAGACGTCACACATGATATCTTTTCTTCCATATTATAGATACACATATTTAGTAACTTAAAATCGTAAATTTCTTAGTATTCAACATCTCAATTAACGAACGTGTAATTAAGTGGAACATGAGTAAGTATAACTTAAATATATATTCTATACATACGTATATTAGCACGTGTACAATGTTGTGGCAAATTATTCTCACTAGTAATATTGTCTCCGATATGATTTGGGTATGACAGAATAATATGGAGGTTGCTATGTACATTTTAAGATTGA